>JARWIR010000001.1:78636397-87953897 GCA_029959085.1 Nemophila menziesii
ACCAAAATCAAAATTATAACCAGATTCACAAGCATACATACAAATAAAATACTTGAATTAATTAATACCACTTCAGTAAAATTCACCAATGGACTTTATACATTTACTCCAATCCAACTGATGAGTTTCTTTCTCATATGCATGTGACGTCGTTGATACTACAGATCTATACCCCTACCTACAAACCATTCGGTATATACTAATTAATTTTCAACAGAAGGATAATCCATCAACAAAATACAACTAAACATAAGTCGTTGATGTACGTATACATTTAGATGGATCCAACTAGGTATACATATCTATAACTATACAAATATATCTATATCCATACAACATATCTATACACATACACATACACATCCAGACATACAGATCTAAAACCGTATAGATCAATAATATAAAAAAAACTCGTAATAATGATATATTTGATAAGTTCTTACAATAAAAAATGATTTCTCTGAACTGCAACACTTTAAACTCAACTTTTTTTTTTTCCAATTTATTTCATGGGGTAGGGGTTATGATGCATAAAAAATGAAAAAAATAAAGAGATAGAATGAAGAATGGAAAAGACGAATTGATGGGTAGGTTTTTGGTCCATTAAAAATTTAAAGTTAGGTTATAGTCAAAAGGAAATATTGTTTGATTTTTTACTCCCTCTTTCTCTTTAATTATTTAATAAAACTATTTCAGTTGTCCCACAAATAATTTATATTTAGTTGATCACACTTATTTAAAAACACAATCATTACATTCACATTACTAAAATATTCCTTATAAAATATTGTGATATTTTAAATAGTTATTAAATATTTTATTTTAAATATTTTAATAAAAATAATAATAGAAAACATTAAGATAAAGTTTATTGAGATTTCAAATAAATAATATAATTAGGATATCACATTTAATAAATTGATATTATTTTACGGGATGAAAAGAGTAATTACTTATAATAGTATTTAAATTTAAGAGCAGAGATATGATACCCTATAAAAAATGTTTTACCCATTATTTATCTCTATTCTTCTATCAAACCCTATTTCTTCTCGTCTCCGCCGTCTTACACCAAAACTTTCACATTAGCAATCTACAGTATAACAATTTTTCTTAACAATTTAAAGCACATTCTGACAATACCCATTCCGTATCAATCTTTTTCCATAACATCGGCCGCTTTTCTCCCTCAACATTATGTGTGTCCTCTACCATTGCCTTCCAAATCTCAGATCTTCACTGTGCAAATCATTATCTGATTGGTTTTTTATCGTTGGACATTTCATTTCAATTGAGGATAGTCAGAGTGAGACCTCTTGTATCTTATACTATTAAATCTCAAGTTTCTAAAATTTCACCTTAATTTATTTGGACTAAATTTTTATATTCAAACCTAAAACTTTTTCTACAATGATATTGTAATAGGATTGAACAAAGAACTCTACTTTTGGGGGATATTTCTTCCTTGTGAAAAGAGAGAAATGAACAGGTCACTTCCTCCTAAGAAGAGAAGATTATTGTAAAGAATGAAATAATCACTATAGTTTGTATAAAAATTTGAGTTTGATTTTTCTATTTTTTTATCCATTATCTTAAGTAGGGGTTTTAATGATTTGTATTTATTAAATTAGGCAATATGATAATGAAAGAGCAAGAGTTTGGGACTATTCAATTACAACCGCATCATCATTTTATTTGGAGAAGTATGGTGCACCTGGTTTTTTCATTTACAATAGATTAACATTTATTATTGTATTTTTATGTTGTAAATTGCATTTCAATTGAGGATAGTCGAAATGTTAAATTTATTACTGTATTATTTATATTATTAGCATTGATCATCTGTTATTCTATTTTTATAACTTATTTATATTACTCTTCATTACTAGTTAAAATAGATTTCTTGTGGATAGGAGGAAAATATATAAAACAAAGATAATTTATGTTACTTTTAATTTTACGTATGTCCTTGCTATACTTGGATGTAGATTAGTTTAATGAACTTTAGGATGTACCTCAACTAATCTGACCAAAAAAATTAATTTAATGAACTCGGACTTGATTAGAAACATTATTTTATTTATATTTATATTAAGTATTTTAGGTGGATACTTTTTTGGTATATAAGTCATAGTTTCACTACTTCTTCACTTTTCATAAATGAGTAAAAATGTCGAATGATTAGTCAAATGTGCAAGCTGACAATTTAGGCAAGGGGTGTGTAACTTTATAATCTTTTTACTTATCCAATAAACATATATTTTAATTTAATTATAACCCTTTTACTTATCACGACTCTCCCTCTAAGTTGTTGGTTGATTTCTATTCAAGGTTTACTTATGATTTTATTCAAGGTTTACCTATGATTTAATTTTGCAGTAGTTTCTGTTAGATCACTTTCATGTAATTTTTGGAAAATATGGGGTGGATTCTAAATGTGAGTTCTTGGTTTTATAGCTTTGTTTTGGATCCTTTATGTCGTTTATCCTATTTTATTAGAGTTTCAGAGTTGAATTTTATAAAATTTGATTATGTTCCTCCCATTTATATAATGATAAGTTATCTTTATCAAATGGATTGGTTTTCAACTTTAACAACATTATATCACCATTAATGTAAATTTAAGAGGTCTTTTCTTATTTTGATGTCAGAATGTCTTTCTTTCTTGAGTAAATGGAAGAGGACGGGGGAGGAATTAGGTCACTTTTCATTATTGTCAGAGGATTTAATCCTTTGTTGTTAGCATGGGTACAATGTGTTAGCATATTTATTCTTCCTTCATAGCTTATCTAGTGATCCCATATGGCGTATTCGAAAAGTTCAATTTTGGAGGATCTTTCTCTATTACCAAGCTTATTATATTAGTGGTGTCAAACAGAGAGTGGTTTTTTCTATATTGTTGATCAACCTACCCAAAACTCTCAAACTTTTCCAAAACTCTGCCATTTAACCTTTTAAAAAAATAATATTACATTTTATACTATTAGATGTAGGAAGCGCATGCAGAATTTGTAACCAAATGAACGATCATATTAGGATTTATGGTGAGGAACAGAGCTAAGTATTATGCATCAGCTATGCAAATTGAATTCAGCCCATTAGAAATGAAAAAGAAAAAAAATTATAAGAAATATTATGACCAAAATCAAAATTATAACCAAATTCACAAGCATACATACAAATAAAATACTTGAATTAATTAATACCACTTCAGTAAAATTCACCAATGGACTTTATACATTTACTCCAATCCAACTGATGAGTTTCTTTCTCATATGCATGTGACGTCGTTGATACTACAGATCTATACCCCTACCTACAAACCATTCGGTATATACTAATTAATTTTCAACAGAAGGATAATCCATCAACAAAATACAACTAAACATAAGTCGTTGATGTACGTATACATTTAGATGGATCCAACTAGGTATACATATCTATAACTATACAAATATATCTATATCCATACAACATATCTATACACATACACATACACATCCAGACATACAGATCTAAAACCGTATAGATCAATAATATAAAAAAAACTCGTAATAATGATATATTTGATAAGTTCTTACAATAAAAAATGATTTCTTGGAACTGCAACACTTTAAACTCAACTATGTATTTTTTTCCAATTTATTTCATGGGGTAGGGGTTATGATGCATAAAAAATGAAAAAAATAAAGAGATAGAATGAAGAATGGAAAAGACGAATTGATGGGTAGGTTTTTGGTCCATTAAAAATTTAAAGTTAGGTTATAGTCAAAAGGAAATATTGTTTGATTTTTTACTCTCTCTTTCTCTTTAATTATTTAATAAAACTATTTCAGTTGTCCCACAAATAATTTATATTTAGTTGATCACACTTATTTAAAAACACAATCATTACATTCACATTACTAAAATATTCCTTACAAAATATTGTGATATTTTAAATAGTTATTAAATATTTTATTTTAAATATTTTAATAAAAATAATAATAGAAAACATTAAGATAAAGTTTATTGAGATTTCAAATAAATAATATAATTAGGATATCACATTTAATAAATTGATATTATTTTACGGGATGAAAAGAGTAATTACTTATAATAGTATTTAAATTTAAGAGCAGAGATATGATACCCTATAAAAAATGTTTTACCCATTATTTATCTCTATTCTTCTATCAAACCCTATTTCTTCTCGTCTCCGCCGTCTTACACCAAAACTTTCACATTAGCAATCTATAGTATAACAATTTTTCTTAACAATTTAAAGCACATTCTGACAATACCCATTCCGTATCAATCTTTTTCCATAACATCGGCGCTTTTCTCCCTCAACATTATGTGTGTCCTCTACCATTGCCTTCCAAATCTCAGATCTTCACTGTGCAAATCATTATCTGATTGGTTTTTGATCGTTGGACATTTCATTTCAATTGAGGATAGTCAGAGTGAGACCTCTTGTATTTATACTATTAAATCTCAAGTTTCTAAAATTTCACCTTAATTTATTTGGACTAAATTTTTATATTCAAACTTAAAACTTTTTCTACAATGATATTGTAATAGGATTGAACAAAGAACTCTACTTTTGGGGGATATTTCTTCCTTGTGAAAAGAGAGAAATGAAAAGGTCACTTCCTCCTAAGAAGAGAAGATTATTGTAAAGAATAAAATAATCACTATAGTTTGTATAAAAATGTGAGTTTGATTTTCTATTTTTTTATCCATTATCTTAAGTAGGGGTTTCAATGGTTTGTATTTATTAAATTAAGCAATATGATAATGAAAGAGCAAGAGTTTGGGACTATTCAATTACAACCGCATCATCATTTTATTTGGAGAAGTATGGTGCACCTGGTGTTTTCATTTACAATAGATTAACATTTATTATTGTATTTTTATGTTGTAAATTGCATTTCAATTGAGGATAGTCGAAATGTTAAATTTATTACTGTATTATTTATATTATTAGCATTGATCATCTGTTATTCTATTTTTATAACTTATTTATTTTACTCTTCATTACTAGTTAAAATAGATTTCTTGTGGATAGGAGGAAAATATATAAAACAAAGATAATTTATGTTACTTTTAATTTTACGTATGTCCTTGCTATACTTGGATGTAGATTAGTTTAATGAACTTTAGGATGTACCTCAACTAATCTGACCAAAAAAATTAATTTAATGAACTCGGACTTGATTAGAAACATTATTTTATTTATATTTATATTAAGTATTTTAGGTGGATACTTTTTTGGTATGTAAGTCATAGTTTCACTACTTCTTCACTTTTCATAAATGAGTAAAAATGTCGAATGATTAGTCAAATGTGCAAGCTGACAATTTAGGCAAGGGGTGTGTAACTTTATAATATTTTTACTTATCCAATAAACATATATTTTAATTTAATTATAACCCTTTTACTTATCACGACTCTCCCTCTAAGTTGTTGGTTGATTTCTATTCAAGTATTACTTATGATTTTATTCAAGGTTTACCTATGATTTAATTTTGCAGTCGTTTCTGTTAGATCACTTTTCATATAATTTTTGGAAAATATGGGGTGGATTCTAAATGTGAGTTCTTGGTTTTATAGCTTTGTTTTGGATCCTTTATGTCGTTTATCCTATTTTATTAGAGTTTCAGAGTTGAATTTTATAAAATTTGATTATGTTCCTCCCATTTATATAATGATAAGTTATCTTTATCACATGGATTGGTTTTCAACTTTAACAACATTATATCACCATTAATGTAAATTTAAGAGGTCTTTTCTTATTTTGATGTCAGAATGTCTTTCTTTCTTGAGTAAATGGAAGTGGACGGGGGAGGAATTAGGTCACTTTTCATTATTGTCAGAGGATTTAATCCTTTGTTGTTAGCATGGGTACAATGTGTTAGCATATTTATTCTTCCTTCATAGCTTATCTAGTGATCCCATATGGCGTATTCGAAAAGTTCAATTTTGGAGGATCTTTCTCTATTACCAAGCTTATTATATTAGTGGTGTCAAACAGAGAGTGGTTTTTTCTATATTGTTGATCAACCTACCCAAAACTCTCAAACTTTTCCAAAACTCTGCCATTTAACCTTTTAAAAAAATAATATTACATTTTATACTATTAGATGTAGGAAGCGCATGCAGAATTTGTAACCAAATGAACGATCATATTAGGATTTATGGTGAGCAACAGAGCTAAGTATTATGCATCAGCTATGCAAATTGAATTCAGCCCATTAGAAATGAAAAAGAAAAAAAATTATAAGAAATATTATGACCAAAATCAAAATTATAACCAGATTCACAAGCATACATACAAATAAAATACTTGAATTAATTAATACCACTTCAGTAAAATTCACCAATGGACTTTATACATTTACTCCAATCCAACTGATGAGTTTCTTTCTCATATGCATGTGACGTCGTTGATACTACAGATCTATACCCCTACCTACAAACCATTCGGTATATACTAATTAATTTTCAACAGAAGGATAATCCATCAACAAAATACAACTAAACATAAGTCGTTGATGTACGTATACATTTAGATGGATCCAACTAGGTATACATATCTATAACTATACAAATATATCTATATCCATACAACATATCTATACACATACACATACACATCCAGACATACAGATCTAAAACCGTATAGATCAATAATATAAAAAAAACTCGTAATAATGATATATTTGATAAGTCTTACAATAAAAAATGATTTCTCTGAACTGCAACACTTTAAACTCAACTATGTATTTTTTTTCCAATTTATTTCATGGGGTAGGGGTTATGATGCATAAAAAATGAAAAAAATAAAGAGATAGAATGAAGAATGGAAAAGACGAATTGATGGGTAGGTTTTTGGTCCATTAAAAATTTAAAGTTAGGTTATAGTCAAAAGGAAATATTGTTTGATTTTTTACTCTCTCTTTCTCTTTAATTATTTAATAAAACTATTTCAGTTGTCCCACAAATAATTTATATTTAGTTGATCACACTTATTTAAAAACACAATCATTACATTCACATTACTAAAATATTCCTTATAAAATATTGTGATATTTTAAATAGTTATTAAATTTTTTATTTTAAATATTTTAATAAAAATAATAATAGAAAACATTAAGATAAAGTTTATTGAGATTTCAAATAAATAATATAATTAGGATATCACATTTAATAAATTGATATTATTTTACGGGATGAAAAGAGTAATTACTTATAATAGTATTTAAATTTAAGAGCAGAGATATGATACCCTATAAAAAATGTTTTACCCATTATTTATCTCTATTCTTCTATCAAACCCTATTTCTTCTCGTCTCCGCCGTCTTACACCAAAACTTTCACATTAGCAATCTACAGTATAACAATTTTTCTTAACAATTTAAAGCACATTCTGACAATACCCATTCCGTATCAATCTTTTTCCATAACATCGGCCGCTTTTCTCCCTCAACATTATGTGTGTCCTCTACCATTGCCTTCCAAATCTCAGATCTTCACTGTGCAAATCATTATCTGATTGGTTTTTTATCGTTGGACATTTCATTTCAATTGAGGATAGTCAGAGTGAGACCTCTTGTATCTTATACTATTAAATCTCAAGTTTCTAAAATTTCACCTTAATTTATTTGGACTAAATTTTTATATTCAAACCTAAAACTTTTTCTACAATGATATTGTAATAGGATTGAACAAAGAACTCTACTTTTGGGGGATATTTCTTCCTTGTGAAAAGAGAGAAATGAACAGGTCACTTCCTCCTAAGAAGAGAAGATTATTGTAAAGAATGAAATAATCACTATAGTTTGTATAAAAATTTGAGTTTGATTTTTCTATTTTTTTATCCATTATCTTAAGTAGGGGTTTTAATGATTTGTATTTATTAAATTAGGCAATATGATAATGAAAGAGCAAGAGTTTGGGACTATTCAATTACAACCGCATCATCATTTTATTTGGAGAAGTATGGTGCACCTGGTTTTTTCATTTACAATAGATTAACATTTATTATTGTATTTTTATGTTGTAAATTGCATTTCAATTGAGGATAGTCGAAATGTTAAATTTATTACTGTATTATTTATATTATTAGCATTGATCATCTGTTATTCTATTTTTATAACTTATTTATATTACTCTTCATTACTAGTTAAAATAGATTTCTTGTGGATAGGAGGAAAATATATAAAACAAAGATAATTTATGTGACTTTTAATTTTACGTATGTCCTTGCTATACTTGGATGTAGATTAGTTTAATGAACTTTAGGATGTACCTCAACTAATCTGACCAAAAAAATTAATTTAATGAACTCGGACTTGATTAGAAACATTATTTTATTTATATTTATATTAAGTATTTTAGGTGGATACTTTTTTGGTATATAAGTCATAGTTTCACTACTTCTTCACTTTTCATAAATGAGTAAAAATGTCGAATGATTAGTCAAATGTGCAAGCTGACAATTTAGGCAAGGGGTGTGTAACTTTATAATCTTTTTACTTATCCAATAAACATATATTTTAATTTAATTATAACCCTTTTACTTATCACGACTCTCCCTCTAAGTTGTTGGTTGATTTCTATTCAAGGTTTACTTATGATTTTATTCAAGGTTTACCTATGATTTAATTTTGCAGTAGTTTCTGTTAGATCACTTTCATGTAATTTTTGGAAAATATGGGGTGGATTCTAAATGTGAGTTCTTGGTTTTATAGCTTTGTTTTGGATCCTTTATGTCGTTTATCCTATTTTATTAGAGTTTCAGAGTTGAATTTTATAAAATTTGATTATGTTCCTCCCATTTATATAATGATAAGTTATCTTTATCACATGGATTGGTTTTCAACTTTAACAACATTATATCACCATTAATGTATATTTAAGAGGTCTTTTCTTATTTTGATGTCAGAATGTCTTTCTTTCTTGAGTAAATGGAAGAGGACGGGGGAGGAATTAGGTCACTTTTCATTATTGTCAGAGGATTTAATCCTTTGTTGTTAGCATGGGTACAATGTGTTAGCATATTTATTCTTCCTTCATAGCTTATCTAGTGATCCCATATGGCGTATTCGCAAAGTTCAATTTTGGAGGATCTTCCTCTATTACCAAGCTTATTATATTAGTGGTGTCAAACAGAGAGTGGTTTTTTCTATATTGTTGATCAACCTACCCAAAACTCTCAAACTTTTCCAAAACTCTGCCATTTAACCTTTTAAAAAAATAATATTACATTTTATACTATTAGATGTAGGAAGCTCATGCAGAATTTGTAACCAAATGAACGATCATATTAGGATTTATGGTGAGCAACAGAGCTAAGTATTATGCATCAGCTATGCAAATTGAATTCAGCCCATTAGAAATGAAAAAGAAAAAAAAATTATAAGAAATATTATGACCAAAATCAAAATTATAACCAGATTCACAAGCATACATACAAATAAAATACTTGAATTAATTAATACCATTTCAGTAAAATTCACCAATGGACTTTATACATTTACTCCAATCCAACTGATGAGTTTCTTTCTCATATGCATGTGACGTCGTTGATACTACAGATCTATACCCCTACCTACAAACCATTCGGTATATACTAATTAATTTTCAACAGAAGGATAATCCATCAACAAAATACAACTAAACATAAGTCGTTGATGTACGTATACATTTAGATGGATCCAACTAGGTATACATATCTATAACTATACAAATATATCTATATCCATACAACATATCTATACACATACACATACACATCCAGACATACAGATCTAAAACCGTATAGATCAATAATATAAAAAAAACTCGTAATAATGATATATTTGATAAGTTCTTACAATAAAAAATGATTTCTTGGAACTGCAACACTTTAAACTCAACTATGTATTTTTTTCCAATTTATTTCATGGGGTAGGGGTTATGATGCATAAAAAATGAAAAAAATAAAGAGATAGAATGAAGAATGGAAAAGACGAATTGATGGGTAGGTTTTTGGTCCATTAAAAATTTAAAGTTAGGTTATAGTCAAAAGGAAATATTGTTTGATTTTTTACTCTCTCTTTCTCTTTAATTATTTAATAAAACTATTTCAGTTGTCCCACAAATAATTTATATTTAGTTGATCACACTTATTTAAAAACACAATCATTACATTCACATTACTAAAATATTCCTTACAAAATATTGTGATATTTTAAATAGTTATTAAATATTTTATTTTAAATATTTTAATAAAAATAATAATAGAAAACATTAAGATAAAGTTTATTGAGATTTCAAATAAATAATATAATTAGGATATCACATTTAATAAATTGATATTATTTTACGGGATGAAAAGAGTAATTACTTATAATAGTATTTAAATTTAAGAGCAGAGATATGATACCCTATAAAAAATGTTTTACCCATTATTTATCTCTATTCTTCTATCAAACCCTATTTCTTCTCGTCTCCGCCGTCTTACACCAAAACTTTCACATTAGCAATCTATAGTATAACAATTTTTCTTAACAATTTAAAGCACATTCTGACAATACCCATTCCGTATCAATCTTTTTCCATAACATCGGCGTTTTTCTCCCTCAACATTATGTGTGTCCTCTACCATTGCCTTCCAAATCTCAGATCTTCACTGTGCAAATCATTATCTGATTGGTTTTTGATCGTTGGACATTTCATTTCAATTGAGGATAGTCAGAGTGAGACCTCTTGTATTTATACTATTAAATCTCAAGTTTCTAAAATTTCACCTTAATTTATTTGGACTAAATTTTTATATTCAAACTTAAAACTTTTTCTACAATGATATTGTAATAGGATTGAACTAAGAACTCTACTTTTGGGGGATATTTCTTCCTTGTGAAAAGAGAGAAATGAAAAGGTCACTTCCTCCTAAGAAGAGAAGATTATTGTAAAGAATGAAATAATCACTATAGTTTGTATAAAAATGTGAGTTTGGTTTTCTATTTTTTTATCCATTATCTTAAGTAGGGGTTTCAATGGTTTGTATTTATTAAATTAGGCAATATGATAATGAAAGAGCAAGAGTTTGGGACTATTCAATTACAACCGCATCATCATTTTATTTGGAGAAGTATGGTGCACCTGGTGTTTTCATTTACAATAGATTAACATTTATTATTGTATTTTTATGTTGTAAATTGCATTTCAATTGAGGATAGTCGAAATGTTAAATTTATTACTGTATTATTTATATTATTAGCATTGATCATCTGTTATTCTATTTTTATAACTTATTTATTTTACTCTTCATTACTAGTTAAAATAGATTTCTTGTGGATAGGAGGAAAATATATAAAACAAAGATAATTTATGTTACTTTTAATTTTACGTATGTCCTTGCTATACTTGGATGTAGATTAGTTTAATGAACTTTAGGATGTACCTCAACTAATCTGACCAAAAAAATTAATTTAATGAACTCGGACTTGATTAGAAACATTATTTTATTTATATTTATATTAAGTATTTTAGGTGGATACTTTTTTGGTATGTAAGTCATAGTTTCACTACTTCTTCACTTTTCATAAATGAGTAAAAATGTCGAATGATTAGTCAAATGTGCAAGCTGACAATTTAGGCAAGGGGTGTGTAACTTTATAATCTTTTTACTTATCCAATAAACATATATTTTAATTTAATTATAACCCTTTTACTTATCACGACTCTCCCTCTAAGTTGTTGGTTGATTTCTATTCAAGTATTACTTATGATTTTATTCAAGGTTTACCTATGATTTAATTTTGCAGTCGTTTCTGTTAGATCACTTTTCATGTAATTTTTGGAAAATATGGGGTGGATTCTAAATGTGAGTTCTTGGTTTTATAGCTTTGTTTTGGATCCTTTATGTCGTTTATCCTATTTTATTAGAGTTTCAGAGTTGAATTTTATAAAATTTGATTATGTTCCTCCCATTTATATAATGATAAGTTATCTTTATCACATGGATTGGTTTTCAACTTTAACAACATTATATCACCATTAATGTAAATTTAAGAGGTCTTTTCTTATTTTGATGTCAGAATGTCTTTCTTTCTTGAGTAAATGGAAGAGGACGGGGGAGGAATTAGGTCACTTTTCATTATTGTCAGAGGATTTAATCCTTTGTTGTTAGCATGGGTACAATGTGTTAGCATATTTATTCTTTCTTCATAGCTTATCTAGTGATCCCATATGGCGTATTCGAAAAGTTCAATTTTGGAGGATCTTTCTCTATTACCAAGCTTATTATATTAGTGGTGTCAAACAGAGAGTGGTTTTTTCTATATTGTTGATCAACCTACCCAAAACTCTCAAACTTTTCCAAAACTCTGCCATTTAACCTTTTAAAAAAATAATATTACATTTTATACTATTAGATGTAGGAAGCGCATGCAGAATTTGTAACCAAATGAACGATCATATTAGGATTTATGGTGAGCAACAGAGCTAAGTATTATGCATCAGCTATGCAAATTGAATTCAGCCCATTAGAAATGAAAAAGAAAAAAAATTATAAGAAATATTATGACCAAAATCAAAATTATAACCAGATTCACAAGCATACATACAAATAAAATACTTGAATTAATTAATACCACTTCAGTAAAATTCACCAATGGACTTTATACATTTACTCCAATCCAACTGATGAGTTTCTTTCTCATATGCATGTGACGTCGTTGATACTACAGATCTATACCCCTACCTACAAACCATTCGGTATATACTAATTAATTTTCAACAGAAGGATAATCCATCAACAAAATACAACTAAACATAAGTCGTTGATGTACGTATACATTTAGATGGATCCAACTAGGTATACATATCTATAACTATACAAATATATCTATATCCATACAACATATCTATACACATACACATACACATCCAGACATACAGATCTAAAACCGTATAGATCAATAATATAAAAAAAACTCGTAATAATGATATATTTGATAAGTTCTTACAATAAAAAATGATTTCTCTGAACTGCAACACTTTAAACTCAACTTTTTTTTTTTTTCCAATTTATTTCATGGGGTAGGGGTTATGATGCATAAAAAATGAAAAAAATAAAGAGATAGAATGAAGAATGGAAAAGACGAATTGATGGGTAGGTTTTTGGTCCATTAAAAATTTAAAGTTAGGTTATAGTCAAAAGGAAATATTGTTTGATTTTTTACTCCCTCTTTCTCTTTAATTATTTAATAAAACTATTTCAGTTGTCCCACAAATAATTTATATTTAGTTGATCACACTTATTTAAAAACACAATCATTACATTCACATTACTAAAATATTCCTTATAAAATATTGTGATATTTTAAATAGTTATTAAATATTTTATTTTAAATATTTTAATAAAAATAATAATAGAAAACATTAAGATAAAGTTTATTGAGATTTCAAATAAATAATATAATTAGGATATCACATTTAATAAATTGATATTATTTTACGGGATGAAAAGAGTAATTACTTATAATAGTATTTAAATTTAAGAGCAGAGATATGATACCCTATAAAAAATGTTTTACCCATTATTTATCTCTATTCTTCTATCAAACCCTATTTCTTCTCGTCTCCGCCGTCTTACACCAAAACTTTCACATTAGCAATCTACAGTATAACAATTTTTCTTAACAATTTAAAGCACATTCTGACAATACCCATTCCGTATCAATCTTTTTCCATAACATCGGCCGCTTTTCTCCCTCAACATTATGTGTGTCCTCTACCATTGCCTTCCAAATCTCAGATCTTCACTGTGCAAATCATTATCTGATTGGTTTTTTATCGTTGGACATTTCATTTCAATTGAGGATAGTCAGAGTGAGACCTCTTGTATCTTATACTATTAAATCTCAAGTTTCTAAAATTTCACCTTAATTTATTTGGACTAAATTTTTATATTCAAACCTAAAACTTTTTCTACAATGATATTGTAATAGGATTGAACAAAGAACTCTACTTTTGGGGGATATTTCTTCCTTGTGAAAAGAGAGAAATGAACAGGTCACTTCCTCCTAAGAAGAGAAGATTATTGTAAAGAATGAAATAATCACTATAGTTTGTATAAAAATTTGAGTTTGATTTTTCTATTTTTTTATCCATTATCTTAAGTAGGGGTTTTAATGATTTGTATTTATTAAATTAGGCAATATGATAATGAAAGAGCAAGAGTTTGGGACTATTCAATTACAACCGCATCATCATTTTATTTGGAGAAGTATGGTGCACCTGGTTTTTTCATTTACAATAGATTAACATTTATTATTGTATTTTTATGTTGTAAATTGCATTTCAATTGAGGATAGTCGAAATGTTAAATTTATTACTGTATTATTTATATTATTAGCATTGATCATCTGTTATTCTATTTTTATAACTTATTTATATTACTCTTCATTACTAGTTAAAATAGATTTCTTGTGGATAGGAGGAAAATATATAAAACAAAGATAATTTATGTTACTTTTAATTTTACGTATGTCCTTGCTATACTTGGATGTAGATTAGTTTAATGAACTTTAGGATGTACCTCAACTAATCTGACCAAAAAAATTAATTTAATGAACTCGGACTTGATTAGAAACATTATTTTATTTATATTTATATTAAGTATTTTAGGTGGATACTTTTTTGGTATATAAGTCATAGTTTCACTACTTCTTCACTTTTCATAAATGAGTAAAAATGTCGAATGATTAGTCAAATGTGCAAGCTGACAATTTAGGCAAGGGGTGTGTAACTTTATAATCTTTTTACTTATCCAATAAACATATATTTTAATTTAATTATAACCCTTTTACTTATCACGACTCTCCCTCTAAGTTGTTGGTTGATTTCTATTCAAGGTTTACTTATGATTTTATTCAAGGTTTACCTATGATTTAATTTTGCAGTAGTTTCTGTTAGATCACTTTCATGTAATTTTTGGAAAATATGGGGTGGATTCTAAATGTGAGTTCTTGGTTTTATAGCTTTGTTTTGGATCCTTTATGTCGTTTATCCTATTTTATTAGAGTTTCAGAGTTGAATTTTATAAAATTTGATTATGTTCCTCCCATTTATATAATGATAAGTTATCTTTATCAAATGGATTGGTTTTCAACTTTAACAACATTATATCACCATTAATGTAAATTTAAGAGGTCTTTTCTTATTTTGATGTCAGAATGTCTTTCTTTCTTGAGTAAATGGAAGAGGACGGGGGAGGAATTAGGTCACTTTTCATTATTGTCAGAGGATTTAATCCTTTGTTGTTAGCATGGGTACAATGTGTTAGCATATTTATTCTTCCTTCATAGCTTATCTAGTGATCCCATATGGCGTATTCGAAAAGTTCAATTTTGGAGGATCTTTCTCTATTACCAAGCTTATTATATTAGTGGTGTCAAACAGAGAGTGGTTTTTTCTATATTGTTGATCAACCTACCCAAAACTCTCAAACTTTTCCAAAACTCTGCCATTTAACCTTTTAAAAAAATAATATTACATTTTATACTATTAGATGTAGGAAGCGCATGCAGAATTTGTAACCAAATGAACGATCATATTAGGATTTATGGTGAGCAACAGAGCTAAGTATTATGCATCAGCTATGCAAATTGAATTCAGCCCATTAGAAATGAAAAAGAAAAAAAATTATAAGAAATATTATGACCAAAATCAAAATTATAACCAAATTCACAAGCATACATACAAATAAAATACTTGAATTAATTAATACCACTTCAGTAAAATTCACCAATGGACTTTATACATTTACTCCAATCCAACTGATGAGTTTCTTTCTCATATGCATGTGA
The DNA here is from genome assembly GCA_029959085.1 of Nemophila menziesii. Lineage (NCBI taxonomy): Eukaryota > Viridiplantae > Streptophyta > Magnoliopsida > Boraginales > Hydrophyllaceae > Nemophila > Nemophila menziesii. The sequence goes on from JARWIR010000001.1 coordinate 78,652,240, forward strand.
CGTCGTTGATACTACAGATCTATACCCCTACCTACAAACCATTCGGTATATACTAATTAATTTTCAACAGAAGGATAATCCATCAACAAAATACAACTAAACATAAGTCGTTGATGTACGTATACATTTAGATGGATCCAACTAGGTATACATATCTATAACTATACAAATATATCTATATCCATACAACATATCTATACACATACACATACACATCCAGACATACAGATCTAAAACCGTATAGATCAATAATATAAAAAAAACTCGTAATAATGATATATTTGATAAGTTCTTACAATAAAAAATGATTTCTTGGAACTGCAACACTTTAAACTCAACTATGTATTTTTTTCCAATTTATTTCATGGGGTAGGGGTTATGATGCATAAAAAATGAAAAAAATAAAGAGATAGAATGAAGAATGGAAAAGACGAATTGATGGGTAGGTTTTTGGTCCATTAAAAATTTAAAGTTAGGTTATAGTCAAAAGGAAATATTGTTTGATTTTTTACTCTCTCTTTCTCTTTAATTATTTAATAAAACTATTTCAGTTGTCCCACAAATAATTTATATTTAGTTGATCACACTTATTTAAAAACACAATCATTACATTCACATTACTAAAATATTCCTTACAAAATATTGTGATATTTTAAATAGTTATTAAATATTTTATTTTAAATATTTTAATAAAAATAATAATAGAAAACATTAAGATAAAGTTTATTGAGATTTCAAATAAATAATATAATTAGGATATCACATTTAATAAATTGATATTATTTTACGGGATGAAAAGAGTAATTACTTATAATAGTATTTAAATTTAAGAGCAGAGATATGATACCCTATAAAAAATGTTTTACCCATTATTTATCTCTATTCTTCTATCAAACCCTATTTCTTCTCGTCTCCGCCGTCTTACACCAAAACTTTCACATTAGCAATCTATAGTATAACAATTTTTCTTAACAATTTAAAGCACATTCTGACAATACCCATTCCGTATCAATCTTTTTCCATAACATCGGCGCTTTTCTCCCTCAACATTATGTGTGTCCTCTACCATTGCCTTCCAAATCTCAGATCTTCACTGTGCAAATCATTATCTGATTGGTTTTTGATCGTTGGACATTTCATTTCAATTGAGGATAGTCAGAGTGAGACCTCTTGTATTTATACTATTAAATCTCAAGTTTCTAAAATTTCACCTTAATTTATTTGGACTAAATTTTTATATTCAAACTTAAAACTTTTTCTACAATGATATTGTAATAGGATTGAACAAAGAACTCTACTTTTGGGGGATATTTCTTCCTTGTGAAAAGAGAGAAATGAAAAGGTCACTTCCTCCTAAGAAGAGAAGATTATTGTAAAGAATAAAATAATCACTATAGTTTGTATAAAAATGTGAGTTTGATTTTCTATTTTTTTATCCATTATCTTAAGTAGGGGTTTCAATGGTTTGTATTTATTAAATTAAGCAATATGATAATGAAAGAGCAAGAGTTTGGGACTATTCAATTACAACCGCATCATCATTTTATTTGGAGAAGTATGGTGCACCTGGTGTTTTCATTTACAATAGATTAACATTTATTATTGTATTTTTATGTTGTAAATTGCATTTCAATTGAGGATAGTCGAAATGTTAAATTTATTACTGTATTATTTATATTATTAGCATTGATCATCTGTTATTCTATTTTTATAACTTATTTATTTTACTCTTCATTACTAGTTAAAATAGATTTCTTGTGGATAGGAGGAAAATATATAAAACAAAGATAATTTATGTTACTTTTAATTTTACGTATGTCCTTGCTATACTTGGATGTAGATTAGTTTAATGAACTTTAGGATGTACCTCAACTAATCTGACCAAAAAAATTAATTTAATGAACTCGGACTTGATTAGAAACATTATTTTATTTATATTTATATTAAGTATTTTAGGTGGATACTTTTTTGGTATGTAAGTCATAGTTTCACTACTTCTTCACTTTTCATAAATGAGTAAAAATGTCGAATGATTAGTCAAATGTGCAAGCTGACAATTTAGGCAAGGGGTGTGTAACTTTATAATATTTTTACTTATCCAATAAACATATATTTTAATTTAATTATAACCCTTTTACTTATCACGACTCTCCCTCTAAGTTGTTGGTTGATTTCTATTCAAGTATTACTTATGATTTTATTCAAGGTTTACCTATGATTTAATTTTGCAGTCGTTTCTGTTAGATCACTTTTCATATAATTTTTGGAAAATATGGGGTGGATTCTAAATGTGAGTTCTTGGTTTTATAGCTTTGTTTTGGATCCTTTATGTCGTTTATCCTATTTTATTAGAGTTTCAGAGTTGAATTTTATAAAATTTGATTATGTTCCTCCCATTTATATAATGATAAGTTATCTTTATCACATGGATTGGTTTTCAACTTTAACAACATTATATCACCATTAATGTAAATTTAAGAGGTCTTTTCTTATTTTGATGTCAGAATGTCTTTCTTTCTTGAGTAAATGGAAGAGGACGGGGGAGGAATTAGGTCACTTTTCATTATTGTCAGAGGATTTAATCCTTTGTTGTTAGCATGGGTACAATGTGTTAGCATATTTATTCTTCCTTCATAGCTTATCTAGTGATCCCATATGGCGTATTCGAAAAGTTCAATTTTGGAGGATCTTTCTCTATTACCAAGCTTATTATATTAGTGGTGTCAAACAGAGAGTGGTTTTTTCTATATTGTTGATCAACCTACCCAAAACTCTCAAACTTTTCCAAAACTCTGCCATTTAACCTTTTAAAAAAATAATATTACATTTTATACTATTAGATGTAGGAAGCGCATGCAGAATTTGTAACCAAATGAACGATCATATTAGGATTTATGGTGAGCAACAGAGCTAAGTATTATGCATCAGCTATGCAAATTGAATTCAGCCCATTAGAAATGAAAAAGAAAAAAAATTATAAGAAATATTATGACCAAAATCAAAATTATAACCAGATTCACAAGCATACATACAAATAAAATACTTGAATTAATTAATACCACTTCAGTAAAATTCACCAATGGACTTTATACATTTACTCCAATCCAACTGATGAGTTTCTTTCTCATATGCATGTGACGTCGTTGATACTACAGATCTATACCCCTACCTACAAACCATTCGGTATATACTAATTAATTTTCAACAGAAGGATAATCCATCAACAAAATACAACTAAACATAAGTCGTTGATGTACGTATACATTTAGATGGATCCAACTAGGTATACATATCTATAACTATACAAATATATCTATATCCATACAACATATCTATACACATACACATACACATCCAGACATACAGATCTAAAACCGTATAGATCAATAATATAAAAAAAACTCGTAATAATGATATATTTGATAAGTTCTTACAATAAAAAATGATTTCTCTGAACTGCAACACTTTAAACTCAACTATGTATTTTTTTTCCAATTTATTTCATGGGGTAGGGGTTATGATGCATAAAAAATGAAAAAAATAAAGAGATAGAATGAAGAATGGAAAAGACGAATTGATGGGTAGGTTTTTGGTCCATTAAAAATTTAAAGTTAGGTTATAGTCAAAAGGAAATATTGTTTGATTTTTTACTCTCTCTTTCTCTTTAATTATTTAATAAAACTATTTCAGTTGTCCCACAAATAATTTATATTTAGTTGATCACACTTATTTAAAAACACAATCATTACATTCACATTACTAAAATATTCCTTATAAAATATTGTGATATTTTAAATAGTTATTAAATTTTTTATTTTAAATATTTTAATAAAAATAATAATAGAAAACATTAAGATAAAGTTTATTGAGATTTCAAATAAATAATATAATTAGGATATCACATTTAATAAATTGATATTATTTTACGGGATGAAAAGAGTAATTACTTATAATAGTATTTAAATTTAAGAGCAGAGATATGATACCCTATAAAAAATGTTTTACCCATTATTTATCTCTATTCTTCTATCAAACCGTATTTCTTCTCGTCTCCGCCGTCTTACACCAAAACTTTCACATTAGCAATCTACAGTATAACAATTTTTCTTAACAATTTAAAGCACATTCTGACAATACCCATTCCGTATCAATCTTTTTCCATAACATCGGCCGCTTTTCTCCCTCAACATTATGTGTGTCCTCTACCATTGCCTTCCAAATCTCAGATCTTCACTGTGCAAATCATTATCTGATTGGTTTTTTATCGTTGGACATTTCATTTCAATTGAGGATAGTCAGAGTGAGACCTCTTGTATCTTATACTATTAAATCTCAAGTTTCTAAAATTTCACCTTAATTTATTTGGACTAAATTTTTATATTCAAACCTAAAACTTTTTCTACAATGATATTGTAATAGGATTGAACAAAGAACTCTACTTTTGGGGGATATTTCTTCCTTGTGAAAAGAGAGAAATGAACAGGTCACTTCCTCCTAAGAAGAGAAGATTATTGTAAAGAATGAAATAATCACTATAGTTTGTATAAAAATTTGAGTTTGATTTTTCTATTTTTTTATCCATTATCTTAAGTAGGGGTTTTAATGATTTGTATTTATTAAATTAGGCAATATGATAATGAAAGAGCAAGAGTTTGGGACTATTCAATTACAACCGCATCATCATTTTATTTGGAGAAGTATGGTGCACCTGGTTTTTTCATTTACAATAGATTAACATTTATTATTGTATTTTTATGTTGTAAATTGCATTTCAATTGAGGATAGTCGAAATGTTAAATTTATTACTGTATTATTTATATTATTAGCATTGATCATCTGTTATTCTATTTTTATAACTTATTTATATTACTCTTCATTACTAGTTAAAATAGATTTCTTGTGGATAGGAGGAAAATATATAAAACAAAGATAATTTATGTTACTTTTAATTTTACGTATGTCCTTGCTATACTTGGATGTAGATTAGTTTAATGAACTTTAGGATGTACCTCAACTAATCTGACCAAAAAAATTAATTTAATGAACTCGGACTTGATTAGAAACATTATTTTATTTATATTTATATTAAGTATTTTAGGTGGATACTTTTTTGGTATATAAGTCATAGTTTCACTACTTCTTCACTTTTCATAAATGAGTAAAAATGTCGAATGATTAGTCAAATGTGCAAGCTGACAATTTAGGCAAGGGGTGTGTAACTTTATAATCTTTTTACTTATCCAATAAACATATATTTTAATTTAATTATAACCCTTTTACTTATCACGACTCTCCCTCTAAGTTGTTGGTTGATTTCTATTCAAGGTTTACTTATGATTTTATTCAAGGTTTACCTATGATTTAATTTTGCAGTAGTTTCTGTTAGATCACTTTCATGTAATTTTTGGAAAATATGGGGTGGATTCTAAATGTGAGTTCTTGGTTTTATAGCTTTGTTTTGGATCCTTTATGTCGTTTATCCTATTTTATTAGAGTTTCAGAGTTGAATTTTATAAAATTTGATTATGTTCCTCCCATTTATATAATGATAAGTTATCTTTATCACATGGATTGGTTTTCAACTTTAACAACATTATATCACCATTAATGTATATTTAAGAGGTCTTTTCTTATTTTGATGTCAGAATGTCTTTCTTTCTTGAGTAAATGGAAGAGGACGGGGGAGGAATTAGGTCACTTTTCATTATTGTCAGAGGATTTAATCCTTTGTTGTTAGCATGGGTACAATGTGTTAGCATATTTATTCTTCCTTCATAGCTTATCTAGTGATCCCATATGGCGTATTCGCAAAGTTCAATTTTGGAGGATCTTCCTCTATTACCAAGCTTATTATATTAGTGGTGTCAAACAGAGAGTGGTTTTTTCTATATTGTTGATCAACCTACCCAAAACTCTCAAACTTTTCCAAAACTCTGCCATTTAACCTTTTAAAAAAATAATATTACATTTTATACTATTAGATGTAGGAAGCTCATGCAGAATTTGTAACCAAATGAACGATCATATTAGGATTTATGGTGAGCAACAGAGCTAAGTATTATGCATCAGCTATGCAAATTGAATTCAGCCCATTAGAAATGAAAAAGAAAAAAAAATTATAAGAAATATTATGACCAAAATCAAAATTATAACCAGATTCACAAGCATACATACAAATAAAATACTTGAATTAATTAATACCATTTCAGTAAAATTCACCAATGGACTTTATACATTTACTCCAATCCAACTGATGAGTTTCTTTCTCATATGCATGTGACGTCGTTGATACTACAGATCTATACCCCTACCTACAAACCATTCGGTATATACTAATTAATTTTCAACAGAAGGATAATCCATCAACAAAATACAACTAAACATAAGTCGTTGATGTACGTATACATTTAGATGGATCCAACTAGGTATACATATCTATAACTATACAAATATATCTATATCCATACAACATATCTATACACATACACATACACATCCAGACATACAGATCTAAAACCGTATAGATCAATAATATAAAAAAAACTCGTAATAATGATATATTTGATAAGTTCTTACAATAAAAAATTATTTCTTGGAACTGCACCACTTTAAACTCAACTATGTATTTTTTTTCCAATTGATTTCATGGGGTAGGGGTTATGATGCATAAAAAATGAAAAAAATAAAGAGATAGAATGAAGAATGGAAAAGACGAATTGATGGGTAGGTTTTTAGTCCATTAAAAATTTAAAGTTAGATTATAGTCAAAAGGAAATATTGTTTGATTTTTTACTCTCTCTTTCTCTTTAATTATTTAATAAAACTATTTCAGTTGTCCCATAAATAATTTATATTTAGTTGATCACACTTATTAGGATATCACATTTAATAAATTGATATTATTTTACAGGATGAAAAGAGTAATTACTTATAATAGTATTTAAATTTAAGAGCAGAGATATGATACCCTATAAAAAATGTTTTACCCATTATTTATCTCTATTCTTCTATCAAACCCTATTTCTTCTCGTCTCCGCCCGTCTTACACCAAAACTTTCACATTAGCAATCTATAGTATAACAATTTTTCTTAACAATTTAAAGCACATTCTGACAATACCCATTCCGTATCAATCTTTTTCCATAACATCGGCCGCATTTCTCCCTCAACATTATGTGTGTCCTCTACCATTGCCTTCCAAATCTCAGATCTTCACTGTGCAAATAATTATCTGATTGGTTTTTGATCGTTGGATATTTCATTTCAATTGAGGATAGTCAGAGTGAGACCTCTTGTATCTTATACTATTAAATCTCAAGTTTCTAAAATTTCACCTTAATTTATTTGGACTAAATTTTTATATTCAAACTTAAAACTTTTTCTACAATGATATTGTAATAGGATTGAACAAAGAACTCTACTTTTGGGGGATATTTCTTCCTTGTGAAACGAGAGAAATGAACAGGTCACTTCCTCCTAAGAAGAGAAGATTATTGTAAAGAATGAAATAATCACTATAGTTTGTATAAAAATGTGAGTTTGATTTTCTATTTTTTTATCCATTATCTTAAGTAGGGGTTTTAATGATTTGTATTTATTAAATTAGGCAATATGATAATGAAAGAGAAAGAGTGATAATGAAAGAGCAAGAGTTTGGGACTATAAATTACAACCGCATCATCATTTTATTTGGAGAAGTATGGTGCACCCGGTTTTTTCATTTACAATAGATTAACATTTATTATTGTATTTTTATGTTGTAAATTGCATTTCAATTGAGGATAGTCGAAATGTTAAATTTATTACTGTATTATTAATATTATTAGCATTGATCCTCTATTATTCTATTTTTATAACTTATTTATTTTACTCTTCATTACTAGTTAAAATAGATTTCTTGTGGATAGGAGGAAAATATATATAAAACAAAGGTAATTTATGTTACTTTTAATTTTACGTATGTCCTTGCTATACTTGGGTGTAGATTCGTTTAATGAACTTTAGGATGTACCTCAACTAATCTGACCAAAAAAATTAATTTAACGAACTCGAACATGATTAGAAACATTATTTTTTTTACATCTATATTAAGTATTTTAGTTGGATACTTTTTTGGTATATAAGTCATAGTTTCACTACTTCTTCACTTTTCATAAATGAGTAAAAATGTCGAATGATTAGTCAAATGTGCAAGCTGACAATTTAGGCAAGGGGTGTGTAACTTTATAATCTTTTTACTTATCCAATAAACATATATTTTAATTTAATTATAACCCTTTTACTTATCACGACTCTCCCTCTAAGTTGTTGGTTGATTTCTATTCAAGGTTTACTTATGATTTTATTCAACGTTTACCTATGATTTAATTTTGCAGTCGTTTCTGTTAGATCACTTTTCATGTAATTTTTGGAAAATATGGGGTGGATTCTAAATGTGAGTTCTTGGTTTTAAAGCTTTGTTTTGGATCCTTTATGTCGTTTATCCTATTTTATTAGAGTTTCAGAGTTGAATTTTATAAAATTTGATTATGTTCCTCCCATTTATGTAATGATAAGTTATCTTTATCACATGGATTGGTTTTCAACTTTAACAACATTATATCACCATTAATGTAAATTTAAGAGGTCTTTTCTTATTTTGATGTCAGAATGTCTTTCTTTCTTGAGTAAATGGAAGAGGACGGGGGAGGAATTAGGTCACTTTTCATTATTGCCAGAGGATTTAATCCTTTGTTGTTAGCATGGGTACAATGTGTTAGCATATTTATTCTTCCTTCATATCTTATCTAGTGATCCCATATGGCGTATTCGAAAAGTTCAATTTTGGAGGATCTTTCTCTGTTACCAAGCTTATTATATTAGTGGTGTCAAACAGAGAGTGGTTTTTTCTATATTGTTGATCAACCTACCCAAAACTCTCAAACTTTTCCAAAACTCTGCCATTTAACCTTTTTAAAAAATAATATTACATTTTATACTATTAGATGTAGGAAGCTCATGCAGAATTTGTAACCAAATGAACGATCATATGAGGATTTATGGTGAGCAACAGAGCTAAGTATTATGCATCAGCTATGCAAATTGAATACAGCCCATTAGAAATGAAAAAGAAAAAAAATTATAAGAAATATTATGACCAAAATCAAAATTATAACCAGATTCACAAGCATACTTACAAATAAAATACTTGAATTAATTAATACCACTTCAGTAAAATTCACCAATGGACTTTATACATTTACTCCAATCCAACTGATGAGTTTCTTTCTCATATGCCTGTGACGTCGTTGATACTACAGATCTATACCCCTACCTACAAACCATTCGGTATATACTAATTAATTTTCAACAGAAGGATAATCCATCAACAAAATACAACTAAACATAAGTCGTTGATGTACGTATACATTTAGATGGATCCAACTAGGTATACATATCTATAACTATACAAATATATCTATATCCATACAACATATCTATACACATACACATACACATCCAGACATACAGATCTAAAACCGTATAGATCAATAATATAAAAAAAACTCGTAATAATGATATATTTGATAAGTTCTTACAATAAAAAATGATTTCTTGGAACTGCAACACTTTAAACTCAACTATGTATTTTTTTTTCCAATTTATTTCATGGGGTAGGGGTTATGATGCATAAAAAATGAAAAAAATAAAGAGATAGAATGAAGAATGGAAAAGACGAATTGATGGGTAGGTTTTTGGTCCATTAAAAATTTAAAGTTAGGTTATAGTCAAAAGGAAAGATTGTTTGATTTTTTACTCTCTCTTTCTCTTTAATTATTTACTAAAAATATTCCATCATTACTAAATAATAAAACTATCAAACTATTAAGTCATAATTCCTGTGGGTAAATTATGAATAATTGATATTCTATTCTAATTAGTTATTTAAATATAATAATATTCTTGTGGGATAAAATTATTATATTAAAATAAATAATTACAATTTATGTCAAATCATCTTCAACTGTAGGACATGTTAGATTCAACAAAAAAAAAACATTTTGCTAAATTATTTTGGCTAAATTACTTTAGCCATGAACTAAGCAAAAAATATAAAAGTTTAACTAAATCAAAGCAGAGGTATGATTTAGGCTCTGATACCAAATGTTAGAAAAATCGATCAAATTAAAATACGGAATAAATAAATAGATCGAAAAGAGTAATGATACCTCCGGCCATTGATGTCTTAATAAACTTTTGCTTATGTTTTGTTCTTCCAAACACTCAAACATTCAACTATAGATGGTGTATAATTTTTGTGTGAATGAATTGAGTTTAGGGACCAAAACTCTAGTTTATATAGCCAAGCTCTCATCAAGCTTTTTAATGGCAATGAATTACTAGTTGTTACAACTTTTCATTTGCATAAGATTAATGAAAAAATCATTAAAATAAAATTAGTGGATGGATTAATGTTGGATCATGAAAATCCAAAAGTCAAAAGTTTATTTTATTCATCAAAAAGACAAATAAAATAAAATGAAGTTTTATATTAATAAAATAAAAAATTACTTATATGGAGAAGTTATTTATCATTTGAAAGATAAATTGTACAAATGAAGGTCCTTCTCTCCCAGAATTCCAGGCCCGAACCTTTGGCCTTATCATCTTCATATTCTTTGAATTGACCTTTTGAACATCAAGTTTTTTATAAGTTAACCTTACAACCTATAAATCATATTTTCTTAACATAAAACAAGCCCAATTGTTGTGCAATACTTTATGGCTAGAAAAAAGATATTTATTTCAACGAATACCTTTTTTGTTACGAGGGTATAGTTGATACCATCATTTTCTCTCTCCCTCGATTTCGTGCTAATAATGACCATGCAACAATCAATCACGGAAATGGAATCTAACATATTACATCACCTAGTATAAAAACTATTATCGTATCCCACAAAGGTAGGACGAGTTAGATATGAAAATGTTATAGGCCAAATAGAAGCCTCAAGCCCATATCCAAACTCCAGTGATCTTACCCTAGAACGTTTTACAGTCCATTTCTTTAAAGATGGGTGATGAATATTGAACACATCATCGTTGTCCCCAAGCTGGACAACCTTAGGATACTTAAGAAATCTAAAATTGTGAGAGAAAAATTAGACCTCGTAAGACATAGGTTTGGATCGGTGAAAAAAACCGCGCTTCAGACAAACTATGTATTACATACATCAATAAATCGACTTATAAGCAGATCCCCACTTCTATAAGATGAATACTTTTCTTTTCCTAAAGGGGGAAATCTCTACTTCTATTTAGGATAAAATCACTTAATCTCCAAAAAAATAAGATTATTCTTTATCAGAAGAAGAATGGTTATACTTGAAAACTTAAGAAGATGAATCCATTATATGCATGACTAATTGATTGAGTAACAGAAGATCGCAAAAAATTCTTAGCGTTGATAGCGTGTCTAGTTGAATTTTTGTTAAAAAGAATAAAATTAAATTGAAAGAATAAGAAACACTAGAAAGAAAAAGTACGTCAAAAAAAAGAAGTTCAAAATAAAGAATTTGACTATTTTGTATAACTATCTGAGAATAAATAAATTGAATTTGGTAGATGATCCGATGAAAGCGAAGAGAATAACAAATAAAAATAGAGTGGTATCTATATGGTTAAATGGATGGTTTGTCTTCTCAAGATAATAATTACTTGACACCATCTAAAGAAAACACCTCATTCCATATCAGACACGGCTCTATACATAATTTGGCAAGAAATGTCCCACACCTATCCAATATTAGGTAGACCGAGTTTCTTAGTATATATTGAGAGTTTTTAGGTCGGCAATTAACATTATTGTATTGGATAATATATTAGAAGTTTTTTTCTCAGATTATTTCATTTTGGGTATGTTAGATTTGCTCGTGCTTTGAGGAATTGGATATTCATAGCTACTAACTTACATTATGAGCAATTTTTTCAATTAAATTATGTTAGGTACATTGTTTTCCTTTCAAATATCTCTTTCTTTAAGAAAAATGATATCATATATAACTTGTGATAATGTCTAGGTTATGGGGTTCCTCAAAATAAGAAAGTTTGGTGGAACTCAAACCAATTTAAAAATGATCATATGTAATACTAAAAAACCCTAAAACATTTAGGTGACCATAACATGGAGGAATAGATCATCAAGATTTTTCTTCAATATGATACACGTGTCTCTTAAATGTGATTCTTATATATATTTCATCGCCGAAATCACATTTAAAGAAGAGACATGTTAGTAAAAAGAGAAAATAAATTTTAGCTACTGAAGTATGTCACACATAAATGGAACATATTTGGTCTATTGAAAGCTTTAGGTTTTATTTGATATAAATATTTGATATAGCCATTAAATATTCTTTCTTAACTTAAGATAATGTATATGTCATGATGGATAATATGTTATTTTGGACAGTTAGGCGAGCCCACTTGCTAAATTCATTCCTGTGGAGGACACAATGGCATAAACGCTTCAACAACTTATATTGTTGAACATGTTTATAAACACGATGCCTTCACCAACTAAATTCATTAAGTATGATAATAAATTCATATTTGATAAGAGATTTCCCCATAATACATCACAACTAAAAAAACACTAGATGATAGGTCATTGATCTTCAAATAACCAAAATATATGAAATTGAGTGTCTTCAAGTGTATTTGTAGAGTACCTGAAAACGTCACTAAGAAAGAAGTATCACATTAGTTGCATGTCCTCGCATTCTATTATATATGACTAGTCTCTGACTACAAGAATCACACTATAAATATATACTAATATACATGTTCCAACAATCTTGTATTTATTACTAAATATAAGCATACTAACGTTCTTCCACTACATGATAAAAATGGTATGCAAGATACTATGTCAACCATATCTTGACAATCAACAATCCAATGGACCACTATATTTTTCTATATGTAATTGGAAAACCCTATAGGTTAATTAAACTATGATTCTATATATATATATATATATATATATATATATATATATATATATATATATTGCAGTTATAAATATTACACATACTAGTTCACCGACATTATGATATCCCTTCTTTGAGATCAATTTAGCACAAATTTCCCATGAATTTGAGTATCATAATATCATTGAAAACTTTTTCCCTAATGGTCTTACATATTTACGACTTGTGGCGGATGATATAGATTCAAAAATGTTTCGAAGATCTCAATAAACAATTTGATTGATGGATGATACTTTTACTCTATGAACAATCTGAACTTGTAAACACAAGTCTACAAATCTTGTGTCATTCTTATGAAGAATGCAATTTAGCAATTGAGGTCGTAAAATATATTATAAATTATTATTATCTAACTTTTAAAAAATATATTATTTATAACTAATATAATTTATGACATCATTTATGTATAGTTATTCTCAAGCATCCTCTAATGTTCGAATATCTGTAATTACTCATGTTCATCTGTCTTATTAAACGTGTATGTATCAAATTAATACGTTTAAACCATTTGATAAAATTGTACTCTACAAAACTTACCAATTTTTCACAATTTTTTTGTTTATTTTAGATAATAAATATATTAAAAATATTGCTGAATTTAAAATTTTAGTATACATATATTAAAAACATTTCAACAAGTCATATTTTACTAGTAAATTAAAAAATCCATAAATATTAGAAGTATAAAAAATAAGTTAAAGTATCAAATTTAACAAACTATGTATAATCACAAATAATAATAACATTGTATTGTATTAAAATTTATAAGATTAAATATTATTAACAATATAGTTATTAGCTTATAAGGACCAAATACCCAAAACTCTGCCTCTATAAAGTCCATATTTTTCCCTTATAGGTCAATTTTTTTATCTTTTGCCATTTTTTTGAATTTCAAAGCACTATCCTAAAAAATCTTATGTTATGGTATCTAAGAACTAATACATACAATCTAACACGCTATAAGTTCAATATTAGATTAGTATTACAATGCAAGAAGGAGTGATTTTTACTTACTTTGATATGACGGCTATAAGGTGTTCATCTATTTTTACATAGTATCCAATGGTATACTTTGTTTTTCTCTAATCTCTTCATTATTACTTAACCACGTAGTTAGTAATCCTAAGGTTTTATCGGTTATAATGTAAATTTAGGGTCGGTATGATACATATTTTAATAGTTTAAAGTTAGCCTTTGTCTCTCTCCTTAAGTAAATATATATGTTTACCAGGTATGCAAAGACATATATGTTAATTATACATCATAAGATGGTTAATGAAACTAGCCTTAAGTAATATACTTACATTAAATTAAGAATAATTTCCTAAATCTGATATACAGGATTTGGGGTTCCCTATTATATAATTTAAAACTTGAACAAAACTAAGCTGGGTTCCTTAAAAGCTTTATTATTAAGTAATACATCAAATAAAATCTAACAGAAGTATCTATGAATGGCTAATGTAGTTGGCATGTATACAAGTTCCTACATTATTTGAAGAAGGTGTAAGGAGATTAAAAAAACATTAAACGTTAAGAGGAGAATCGCATAATAAAGGAACAAGTTACTAAGTAATAGAGATCATGGTGTAACTTTCATAGCCAACACCTCATTGTCTACCCTTTTCCACTTGGAAGAAGATGTTTTTTTATTACAAATGGAGGTCCAATGGATCATGGGACATAAGACTAGAACATCACTAAGCAAATCCGGGATATAGTAACACGGGGGTATTTAATCCCATCCTATTTCGCGTTAGTATGCTCCAAACTCCATCGGGAGGGTCAATTTGAGAACAAAAGCCAACTACTTGCCACACGCATGTAGAGCTAACCAATCCACATATTTATTTGCTTCCCTATATATTCCCTTTAATATAAACCCCTTATTTCAATCCAAGAGTGACCGAATGTGTTGTATCCAAAGTGATGCTAGTCCCCTTCCCGCTTCAACCTTCTGAATTGCTTCAATTACCTACAAAGAATCCACCTCGACTTCCACCTTTCGTATCCCTAGGTTTTCCGCCAACCTTAAACCCTCGCATAACGCTACTAATTCAATTACTACCGGCATGAAATTATTTATCTATATTAAGAACCCCCAAAGCCAATCCCCCTTCGAATCTCTAAGCACACTTCCCCCTCCTCCGATTTGTTTCTGACGATTATATCCCCCATCTTTGTTATGGTTCGCTCCCTTAGTCAGTTTACTCCACCAAACAAGATTAACCATGCTCTTTTCAAAAATACATGTACCCGGAACAAGACCCCAAACTCTGCTATAAGAGGTTAAAAAATACCTTTATTTCTTTAGTAAGGAACGAGTGCATATATAATTAATGATTCAGTTCTCCGAAAATATAAAGACGGTTGCGCTAATATGATCTGTGAGTCGTGAGAGTCGCTGATAGAGGCGGAGGAGCGGCTTGATGATTTTGCGTCTGAGTGATTGTTATATGTAAAGTAAGAGAATTAAGTGTTGGATTTAAGTTAGGGAAATAAAATGAAAAAATTAAGAATGTTGACTGAGTTCATTTTCATTATTTAATAAAACTATTTCAGTTGTCCTACAAATAATATTTATTTAGTTGCTCACACTTATTTAAAAACACAATCATTAAATTCACGTTACTAAAATATCCCTTACAAAATATTGTGATATTTAAATAGTTATTAAATATTTTATTTTAAATATTTTGATAAAAATAATAATAGAAAATATTAAGATAAAGTTTATTGAGATTTCACATAAATAAGATATCACATTTAATAAATTGATATTATTTTACGGGATGAAAAGAGTAATTACTAATAATAGTATTTAAATTAAAGAGTAGAGATATGATACCCTATAAAAAATATTTTACCCATTATTTATCTCTATTCTTCTATCAAACCCTATTTTTTCTCGTCTCCGCCAACTTACACCAACACTTTCACATTATCAATCTATAGTATAACAATTTTTCTTAACAATTTAAAGCACATTCTAACAATACCCATTCTGCATCAAAGGTTGTACACATTTTCTTTTTCCATAACATTGACGCTTTTCTCCCTCTACGTTATGTGTGTCCTCTACCATTGCCTTCCGGATCTCAGATCTTCACTATGCAAATCATTATCTGATTATTTTTTGATAGTTGGACATTTCATTTCAATTGAGGATAGTCAGAGTGAGACCTCTCGTCTCTTATACTATTATATCTCAAGTTTCTAAATTTTCACCTTAATTTATTTGGACTAAATTTTTACCTTCAAACATAAACTTTTTCTACAATGATATTGTAATAGGATGGAACAAAGAACTCTACTTTTGGGGGATATTTCTTCCTTGTGAAAACAGAGAAATGAACATGTTACTTCCTCTTAAGAAGAGAAGAATATATCAAACAATGAAATAATCACTATATTTATTAAATCAGGCAATATGATAATGAAAGAGCAAGAGTGATAATGAAAGAGCAAGAGTTTGGGACTATTCAATTACAACTGCATCAACATTTTATTTGGAGAAGTAATATTGGATAAACAAGAACTGGATTTCTTTAATTAGTTCTCATTAGTGGTGGTGCACCCGGTTTTTTATTTACAATAGATTACCATTTATTATTGTATTTTTATGTTGTACATTGCATTTCAATTGAGTATAGTCGAAATGTTAAATTTATTACTGTATTAGATATATTATTAGCATTGATCCTCTTTTGTTCTGTTTTTATAACTTATTTATTTTACTCTTTATTACTAGTTAAAATAGATTTCTTGTGGATAGGATGAAAATATATATAAAACAAAGGTAATTTTTGTTACTTTTAATTTTACTTATGTCCTTGCTATACTTGGGTGTAGATTAGTTTAATGAACTTTGGGATGTACCTCAACTAAACCGACCAAAAAAATTAATTTAACGAACTCGGACTTGATTAGAAACATTATTTTATTTATATTTATATTAAGAATTTTAGTTGGATACTTTTTTGGTATATAAGTCATAGTTTCACTACTTCTTTACTTTTCATAAATGAGTAAAAATGTCGAATGATTAGTCAAATGTGCAAGCTGACAATTTAGGCAAGGGGTGTGTAACTTTATAATCTTTTTACTTATCCAATAAACAGATCTTTCAATTTAATTATAACCCTTTTACTTATCACGACTCTCCCTCTAAGTTGTTGGTTGATTTCTATTCAAGGTTTACCTATGATTTAATTTTGAAGTCGTTTCTGTTAGATCACTTTTCATGTAATTTTTGGAAAATATGGGGTGGATTCTAAATGTGAGTTCTTGGTTTTATAGCTTTGTTTTGGATCCTTTATGTCGTTTATCCTATTTTATTAGAGTTTCAGAGTTGAATTTTATAAAATTTGATTATGTTCCTCCCATTTATATAATGATAAGTTATCTTTATCACATGGATTGGTTTTCAACTTTAACAACATTATATCACCATTAATGTAAATTTAAGAGGTCCTTTCTTATTTTGATGTCAGAATGTCTTTCTTTCTTGAGTAAATGGAAGAGGACCGGGGAGGAATTAGGTCACTTTTCATTATTGTCAGAGGATTTAATCCTTTGTTGTTAGCATGGGTACAATGTGTTAGCATATTTATTCTTCCTTCATAGCTTATCTAGTGATCCCATATGGCGTATTCGAAAAGTTCAATTTTGGAGGATCATTCTCTATTACCAAGCTTATTATATTAGTGGTGTCAAACAGAGAGTGGTTTTTTCTATATTGTTGATCAACCTACCCAAAACTCTCAAACTTTTCCAAAACTCTGCCATTTAACCTTTTAAAAAAATAATATTACATTTTATACTATTAGATGTAGGAAGCTCATGCAGAATTTGTAACCAAATGAACGATCATATGAGGATTTATGGTGAGCAACAGAGCTAAGTATTATGCATCAGCTATGCAAATTGAATTCAGCCCATTAGAAATGAAAAAGAAAAAAAAATTATAAGAAATATTATGACCAAAATCAAAATTATAACTAGATTCACAAGCATACTTACAAATAAAATACTTGAATTAATTAATACCACTTCGGTAAAATTCACCAATGGACTTTATACATTTACTCCAATCCAACTGATGAGTTTCTTTCTCATATGCCTGTGACGTCGTTCATACTACAGATCTATACCCCTACCTACAAACCATTCGGTATATACTAATTAATTTTCAACAGAAGGATAATCCATCAACAAAATACAACTAAACATAAGTCGGTGATGTACGTATACATTTAGATGGATCCAACTAGGTATACATATCTATAACTATACCAATATATCTATATCCATACAACATATCTATACACATACACATACACATCCAGACATACAGATCTAAAACCGTATAGATCAATAATATAAAAAAACTCGTAATAATGATATATTTGATAAGTTCTTACAATAAAAAATGATTTCTTGGAACTGCAACACTTTAAACTCAACTATGTATTTTTTTTCCAATTTATTTCATGGGGTAGGGGTTATGATGCATAAAAAATGAAAAAAATAAAGAGATAGAATGAAGAATGGAAAAGAAGAATTGATGGGTAGGTTTTTGGTCCATTAAAAATTTAAAGTTAGGTTATAGTCAAATTGAAAGATTGTTTGATTTTTTTACTCTCTCTTTCTCTTTAATTATTTAATAAAACTATTTCACTTGTCCCACAAATAATATTTATTTAGTTGATCACACTTATTTAAAAACACAATCATTACATTCACGTTACTAAAATATTCCTTACAAAATATTGTGATATTTTAAATAGTTATTAAATATTTTATTTTAAATATTTTAATAAAAATAAGAATAGAAAACATTAAGATAAAGTTTATTGAGATTTCAAATAAATAATATAATTAGGATATCACATTTAATAAATTGATATTATTTTACAGGATGAAAAGAGTAATTACTTATAATAGTATTTAAATTTAAGAGCAGAGATATGATACCCTATAAAAAATGTTTTACCCATTATTTATCTCTATTCTTCTATCAAACCCTATTTCTTCTCGTCTCCGCCGACTTACACCAACACTTTCACATTAGCTATCTACAGTATAACAATTTTTCTTAACAATTTCAAGCACATTTTGACAATACCAATTCCATATCAAAGGTTGTACACATTTTCTTTTTCCATAACATCGGCGCTTTTCTCCCTCAACATTATGTGTGTCCTCTACCATTGCCTTCCAAATCTCAGATCTTCACTGTGCAAATCATTATCTGATTGGTTTTTGATCATTGGACATTTCATTTCAATTGAGGATAGTTAGAGTGAGACCTCTTGTCTCTTATACTATTAAATCTCAAGTTTCTAAAATTTCACCTTAATTTATTTGGACTAAATTTTTATATTCAAACTTAAAACTTTTTCTACAATGATATTGTAATAGGATTGAACAAAGAACTCTACTTTTGTGGGATATTTCTTCCTTGTCAAAAGAGAGAAATGAACAGGTCACTTCCTCCTAAGAATTGAAGATTATTGTAAAGAATGAAATAATCACTATAGTTTGTATAAAAATGTGAGTTTGATTTTCTATTTTTCTATCCATTATCTTAAGTAGGGGTTTTAATGATTTGTATTTATTAAATTAGGCAATATGATAATGAAAGAGAAAGAGTGATAATGAAAGAGCAAGAGTTTGGGACTATTCAATTACAACCGCATCATCATTTTATTTGGAGAAGTATGGTGCACCCGGTTTTTTCATTTACAATAGATTAACATTTATTATTGTATTTTTATGCTGTAAATTGCATTTCAATTGAGGATAGTCGAAATGTTAAATTTATTACGGTATTATTTATATTATTAGCATTGATCATCTGTTATTCTATTTTTATAACTTATTTATTTTACTCTTCATTACTAGTTAAAATAGATTTCTTGTGGATAGGAGGAAAATATATATAAAACAAAGGTAATTTATGTTACTTTAAATTTTACGTATGTCCTTCCTATACTTGGGTGTAGATTAGTTTAATGAACTTTAGGATGTACCTCAACTAATCCGACCAAAAAAATTAATTTACCGAACTCGGACTTGATTAGAAACATTATTTTATTTATATTTATATTAAGAATTTTAGTTGGATACTTTTTTGGTATATAAGTCATAGTTTCACTACTTCTTCACTTTTCATAAATGAGTAAAAATGTCGAATGATTAGTCAAATGTGCAAGCTGACAACTTAGGCAAGGGGTGTGTAACTTTATAATCTTTTTACTTATCCAATAAACATATATTTTAATTTAATTATAACCCTTTTACTTATCACGACTATCCCTCTAAGTTGTTGGTTGATTTCTATTCAAGGTTTACTTATGATTTTATTCAAGGTTTACATATGATTTAATTTTGCAGTCGTTTCTGTTAGATCAATTTTCATGTAATTTTTGGAAAATATGGGGTGGATTCTAAATGTGAGTTCTTGGTTTTATAGCTTTGTTTTGGATCCTTTATGTCGTTTATCCTATTTTATTAGAGTTTCAGAGTTGAATTTTATAAAATTTGATTATGTTCCTCCCATTTATATAATGATAAGTTATCTTTATCACATGGATTGGTTTTCAACTCTAACAACATTACATCACCATTAATGTAAATTTAAGAGGTCTTTTCTTATTTTGATGTCAGAATGTCTTTCTTTCTTGAGTAAATGGAAGAGGACGGGGGAGGAATTAGGTCACTTTTCATTATTGTGGGACGATTTAATACTTTGTTGTTAGCATGCGTACAATGTGTTAGCATATTTATTCTTGCTTCATAGCTTATCTACTGATCCCATATGGCGTATTAGAAAAGTTCAATTTGGAGGATCTTTCTCTGTTACCAAGCTGATTATATTAGTGGTGTCAAACAGAGAGTGGTTTTTTCTATATTGTTGATCAACCTACCCAAAACTCTTAAACTTTTCCAAAACTCTGCCATTTAACCTTTTAAAAAAATAATATTACATTTTATACTATTAGATGTAGGAAGCTCATGCAGAATTTGTAACCAAATGAACGATCATATGAGGATTTATGGTGAGCAACAGAGCTAAGTATTATGCATCAGCTATGCAAATTGAATTCAGCCCATTAGAAATGAAAAAGAAAAAAAAATTATAAGAAATATTATGACCAAAATCAAAATTATAACCAGATTTACAAGCATACTTACAAATAAAATACTTGAATTAATTAATACCATTTCGGTAAAATTCACCAATGGACTTTATACATTTACTCCAATCCAACTGATGAGTTTCTTTTCATATGCCTGTGATGTCGTTGATACTACAGATCTATACCCCTACCTACAAACCTTTTTGTATATACTAATTAATTTTCAACAGAAGGATAATCCATCAACAAAATACAACTAAACATAAGTCGGTGATGTACGTATACATTTAGTTGGATCCAACTAGGTATACATATCTATAACTATACAAATATATCTATATCCATACAACATATCTATACACATACACATACACATCCAGACATACAGATCTAAAACCGTATAGATCAATAATATAAAAAAAACCCGTAATAATGATATATTTGATAAATCCTTACAATAAAAAATGATTTCTTGGAACTGCAACACTTTAAACTCAACTATGTATTTTTTTGTCCAATTTATTTCATGGGGTAGGGGTTATGATGCATAAAAAATGAAAAAAATAAAGAGATAGAATGAAGAATAGAAAAGAAGAATTGATGGGTAGGTTTTTGGTCCATTGAAAATTTAAAGTTAGGTTAAAGTCAAAAGGAAAGATTGTTTGATTTTTTTACTCTCTCTTTCTCTTTAATTATTTAATAAAACTATTTCAGTTGTCCCACAAATAATATTTATTTAGTTGATCACACTTATTTAAAAACACAATCATTACATTCACGTTACTAAAATATTCCTTACAATATATTGTGATATTTTAAATAGTTATTAAATATTTTATTTAGAATATTTTAATAAAAATAAGAATAGAAAACATTAAGATAAAGTTTATTGAGATTTCAAATAAATAATATAATTAGGATATCACATTTAATAAATTGATATTATTTTACAGGATGAAAAGAGTAATTACTTATAATAGTATTTAAATTTAAGAGCAGAGATATGATACCCTATAAAAAATGTTTTACCCATTATTTATCTATATTCTTCTATCAAACCCTATTTCTTCTAGTCTCCGCCGACTTACACCAACACTTTCACATTAGCTATCTACAGTATAACAATTTTTCTTAACAATTTCAAGCACATTTTGACAATACCCATTCCGTATCAAAGGTTGTACACATTGTACACATTTTCTTTTTCCATAACATCGGCGCTTTTCTCCCTCAACATTATGTGTGTCCTCTACCATTGCCTTCCAAATCTCATATCTTCACTGTGCAAATCATTATCTGATTGGTTTTTGATCGTTGGACATTTCATTTCGATTGAGGATAGTCAGAGTGAGACCTCTTGTCTCTTATACTATTAAATCTCAAGTTTCTAAAATTTCACCTTAATTTATTTAGACTAAACTTTTATATTCAAACTTAAAACTTTTTCTACAATGATATTGTAATAGGATTGAACAAAGAACTCTACTTTTGTGGGATATTTCTTCCTTGTGAAAAGAGAGAAATGAACAGGTCACTTCCTCCTAAGAAGAGAAGATTATTGTAAAGAATGAAATAATCACTATAGTTTGTATAAAAATGTGAGTTTGATTTTCTATTTTTTTATCCATTATCTTAAGTAGGGGTTTTAATGATTTGTATTTATTAAATTAGGCAATATGATAATGAAAGAGAAAGAGTGATAATGAAAGAGCAAGAGTTTGGGACTATTCAATTACAACCGCATCATCATTTTATTTGGAGAAGTATGGTGCACCCGGTTTTTTAATTTACAATAGATTAACATTTATTATTGTATTTTTATGTTGTAAATTTCATTTCAATTGAGGATAGTCGAAATGTTAAATTTATTACTGTATTATTTATATTATTAGCATTGATCATCTGTTATTCTATTTTTATAACTTATTTATTTTACTCTTCATTACTAGTTAAAATAGATTTCTTGTGGATAGGAGGAAAATATATATAAAACAAAGGTAATTTATGTTACTTTTAATTTTACGTATGTCCTTGCTATACTTGGGTGTAGATTAGTTTAATGAACTTTATGATGTACCTCAACTAATCCGACCAAAAAAATTAATTTAACGAACTTGGACTTGATTAGAAACATTATTTTATTTATATTTATATTAAGAATTTTAGTTGGATACTTTTTTGGTATATAAGTCATAGTTTCACTACTTCTTTACTTTTCATAAATGAGTAAAAATGTCGAATGATTAGTCAAATGTGCAAGCTGACAATTTAGGCAAGGGGTGTGTAACTTTATAATCTTTTTACTTATCCAATAAACAGATCTTTTAATTTAATTATAACCCTTTTACTTATCACGACTCTCCCTCTAAGTTGTTGGTTGATTTCTATTCAAGGTTTACCTATGATTTAATTTTGAAGTCGTTTCTGTTAGATCACTTTTCATGTAATTTTTGGAAAATATGGGGTGGATTCTAAATGTGAGTTCTTGGTTTTATAGCTTTGTTTTGGATCCTTTATGTCGTTTATCCTATTTTATTAGAGTTTCAGAGTTGAATTTTATAAAATTTGATTATGTTCCTCCCATTTATATAATTATAAGTTATCTTTATCACATGGATTGGTTTTCAACTCTAACAACATTATATCACAATTAATGTAAATTTAAGAGGTCTTTTCTTATTTTGATGTCAGAATGTCTTTCTTTCTTGAGTAAATGGAAGAGGACGCGGGAGGAATTAGGTCACTTTTCATTATTGTGGGAGGATTTAATCCTCTGTTGTTAGAATGGGTACAATGTGTTAGCATATTTATTCTTCCTTCATAGCTTATCTAGTGATCCCATATGGCGTATTCGAAAAGTTCAATTTTGGAGGATCTTTCTCTGTTACCAAGCTGATTATATTAGTCGTGTCAAACAGAGAGTGGTTTTTTCTATATTGTTGATCAACCTACCCAAAACTCTCAAACTTTTCCAAAACTCTGCTATTTAACCTTTTAAAAAAATAATATAACATTTTATACTATTAGATGTAGGAAGCTCATGCAGAATTTGTAACCAAATGAACGATCATATGAGGATTTATGGTGAGCAACAGAGCTAAGTATTATGCATCAGCTATGCAAATTGAATTCAGCCCATTAGAAATGAAAAAGAAAAAACAATTATAAGAAATATTATGACCAAAATCAAAATTATAACTAGATTCACAAGCATACTTACAAATAAAATACTTGAATTAATTAATACCACTTCGGTAAAATTCACCAATGGACTTTATACATTTACTCCAATCCAACTGATGAGTTTCTTTCTCATATGCCTGTGACGTCGTTCATACTACAGATCTATACCCCTACCTACAAACCATTCGGTATATACTAATTAATTTTCAACAGAAGGATAATCCATCAACAAAATACAACTAAACATAAGTCGGTGATGTACGTATACATTTAGATGGATCCAACTAGGTTTACATATCTATAACTATACAAATATATCTATATCCATACAACATATCTATACACATACACATACACATCCAGACATACAGATCTAAAACCGTATAGATCAATAATATAAAAAAACTCGTAATAATGATATATTTGATAAGTTCTTACAATAAAAAATGATTTCTTGGAACTGCAACACTTTAAACTCAACTATGTATTTTTTTTCCAATTTATTTCATGGGGTAGGGGTTATGATGCATAAAAAATGAAAAAAATAAAGAGATAGAATGATGAATGGAAAAGAAGAATTGATGGGTAGGTTTTTGGTCCATTAAAAATTTAAAGTTAGGTTATAGTCAAATGGAAAGATTGTTTGATTTTTTTACTATCTCTTTCTCTTTAATTATTTAATAAAACTATTTCAGTTGTCCCACAAATAATATTTATTTAGTTGATCACACTTATTTAAAAACACAATCATTACATTCACGTTACTAAAATATTCCTTACAAAATATTGTGATATTTTAAATAGTTATTAAATATTTTATTTTAAATGTTTTAATAAAAATAAGAATAGAAAACATTAAGATAAAGTTTATTGAGATTTCAAATAAATAATATAATTAGGATATCACATTTAATAAATTGATATTATTTTACAGGATGAAAAGAGTAATTACTTATAATAGTATTTAAATTTAAGAGCAGAGATATGATACCCTATAAAAAATGTTTTACCCATTATTTATCTCTATTCTTCTATCAAACCCTATTTCTTCTCGTCTCCGCCGACTTACACCAACACTTTCACATTAGCTATTTACAGTATAACAATTTTTCTTAACAATTTCAAGCACATTTTGACAATACCCATTCCATATCAAAGGTTGTACACATTTTCTTTTTCCATAACATCGGCGCTTTTCTCCCTCAACATTATGTGTGTCCTCTACCATTGCCTTCCAAATCTCAGATCTTCACTGTGCAAATCATTATCTGATTGGTTTTTGATCATTGGACATTTCATTTCAATTGAGGATAGTTAGAGTGAGACCTCTTGTCTCTTATACTATTAAATCTCAAGTTTCTAAAATTTCACCTTAATTTATTTGGATTAAATTTTTATATTCAAACTTAAAACTTTTTCTACAATGATATTGTAATAGGATTGAACAAAGAACTCTACTTTTGTGGGATATTTCTTCCTTGTGAAAAGAGAGAAATGAACAGGTCACTTCCTCCTAAGAAGAGAAGATTATTGTAAAGAATGAAATAATCACTATAGTTTGTATAAAAATGTGAGTTTGATTTTCTATTTTTCTATCCATTATCTTAAGTAGGGGTTTTAATGATTTGTATTTATTAAATTAGGCAATATGATAATGAAAGAAAAAGAGTGATAATGAAAGAGCAAGAGTTTGGGACTATTCAATTACAACCGCATCATCATTTTATTTGGAGAAGTATGGTGCACCCGGTTTTTTCATTTACAATAGATTAACATTTATTATTGTATTTTTATGCTGTAAATTGCATTTCAATTGAGGATAGTCGAAATGTTAAATTTATTACGGTATTATTTATATTATTAGCATTGATCATATGTTATTCTATTTTTATAACTTATTTATTTTACTCTTCATTACTAGTTAAAATAGATTTCTTGTGGATAGGAGGAAAATATATATAAAACAAAGGTAATTTATGTTACTTTTAATTTTACGTATGTCCTTGCTATACTTGGGTGTAGATTAGTTTAATGAACTTTATGATGTACCTCAACTAATCCGACCAAAAAAATTAATTTAACGAACTTGGACTTGATTAGAAACATTATTTTATTTATATTTATATTAAGAATTTTAGTTGGATACTTTTTTGGTATATAAGTCATAGTTTCACTACTTCTTTACTTTTCATAAATGAGTAAAAATGTCGAATGATTAGTCAAATGTGCAAGCTGACAATTTAGGCAAGGGGTGTGTAACTTTATAATCTTTTTACTTATCCAATAAACAGATCTTTTAATTTAATTATAACCCTTTTACTTATCACGACTCTCCCTCTAAGTTGTTGGTTGATTTCTATTCAAGGTTTACCTATGATTTAATTTTGAAGTCGTTTCTGTTAGATCACTTTTCATGTAATTTTTGGAAAATATGGGGTGGATTCTAAATGTGAGTTCTTGGTTTTATAGCTTTGTTTTGGATCCTTTATGTCGTTTATCCTATTTTATTAGAGTTTCAGAGTTGAATTTTATAAAATTTGATTATGTTCCTCCCATTTATATAATTATAAGTTATCTTTATCACATGGATTGGTTTTCAACTCTAACAACATTATATCACCATTAATGTAAATTTAAGAGGTCTTTTCTTATTTTGATGTCAGAATGTCTTTCTTTCTTGAGTAAATGGAAGAGGACGCGGGAGGAATTAGGTCACTTTTCATTATTGTGGGAGGATTTAATCCTCTGTTGTTAGAATGGGTACAATGTGTTAGCATATTTATTCTTCCTTCATAGCTTATCTAGTGATCCCATATGGCGTATTCGAAAAGTTCAATTTTGGAGGATCTTTCTCTGTTACCAAGCTGATTATATTAGTCGTGTCAAACAGAGAGTGGTTTTTTCTATATTGTTGATCAACCTACCCAAAACTCTCAAACTTTTCCAAAACTCTGCTATTTAACCTTTTAAAAAAATAATATAACATTTTATACTATTAGATGTAGGAAGCTCATGCAGAATTTGTAACCAAATGAACGATCATATGAGGATTTATGGTGAGCAACAGAGCTAAGTATTATGCATCAGCTATGCAAATTGAATTCAGCCCATTAGAAATGAAAAAGAAAAAAAAATTATAAGAAATATTATGACCAAAATCAAAATTATAACTAGATTCACAAGCATACTTACAAATAAAATACTTGAATTAATTAATACCACTTCGGTAAAATTCACCAATGGACTTTATACATTTACTCCAATCCAACTGATGAGTTTCTTTCTCATATGCCTGTGACGTCGTTCATACTACAGATCTATACCCCTACCTACAAACCATTCGGTATATACTAATTAATTTTCAACAGAAGGATAATCCATCAACAAAATACAACTAAACATAAGTCGGTGATGTACGTATACATTTAGATGGATCCAACTAGGTATACATATCTATAACTATACAAATATATCTATATCCATACAACATATCTATACACATACACATACACATCCAGACATACAGATCTAAAACCGTATAGATCAATAATATAAAAAAACTCGTAATAATGATATATTTGATAAGTTCTTACAATAAAAAATGATTTCTTGGAACTGCAACACTTTAAACTCAACTATGTATTTTTTTTCCAATTTATTTCATGGGGTAGGGGTTATGATGCATAAAAAATGAAAAAAATAAAGAGATAGAATGATGAATGGAAAAGAAGAATTGATGGGTAGGTTTTTGGTCCATTAAAAATTTAAAGTTAGGTTATAGTCAAATGGAAAGATTGTTTGATTTTTTTACTCTCTCTTTCTCTTTAATTATTTAATAAAACTATTTCAGTTGTCCCACAAATAATATTTATTTAGTTGATCACACTTATTTAAAAACACAATCATTACATTCACGTTACTAAAATATTCCTTACAAAATATTGTGATATTTTAAATAGTTATTAAATATTTTATTTTAAATGTTTTAATAAAAATAAGAATAGAAAACATTAAGATAAAGTTTATTGAGATTTCAAATAAATAATATAATTAGGATATCACATTTAATAAATTGATATTATTTTACAGGATGAAAAGAGTAATTACTTATAATAGTATTTAAATTTAAGAGCAGAGATATGATACCCTATAAAAAATGTTTTACCCATTATTTATCTCTATTCTTCTATCAAACCCTATTTCTTCTCGTCTCCGCCGACTTACACCAACACTTTCACATTAGCTATTTACAGTATAACAATTTTTCTTAACAATTTCAAGCACATTTTGACAATACCCATTCCATATCAAAGGTTGTACACATTTTCTTTTTCCATAACATCGGCGCTTTTCTCCCTCAACATTATGTGTGTCCTCTACCATTGCCTTCCAAATCTCAGATCTTCACTGTGCAAATCATTATCTGATTGGTTTTTGATCATTGGACATTTCATTTCAATTGAGGATAGTTAGAGTGAGACCTCTTGTCTCTTATACTATTAAATCTCAAGTTTCTAAAATTTCACCTTAATTTATTTGGACTAAATTTTTATATTCAAACTTAAAACTTTTTCTACAATGATATTGTAATAGGATTGAACAAAGAACTCTACTTTTGTGGGATATTTCTTCCTTGTGAAAAGAGAGAAATGAACAGGTCACTTCCTCCTAAGAAGAGAAGATTATTGTAAAGAATGAAATAATCACTATAGTTTGTATAAAAATGTGAGTTTGATTTTCTATTTTTCTATCCATTATCTTAAGTAGGGGTTTTAATGATTTGTATTTATTAAATTAGGCAATATGACAATGAAAGAGAAAGAGTGATAATGAAAGAGCAAGAGTTTGGGACTATTCAATTACAACCGCATCATCATTTTATTTGGAGAAGTATGGTGCACCCGGTTTTTTCATTTACAATAGATTAACATTTATTATTGTATTTTTATGCTGTAAATTGCATTTCAATTGAGGATAGTCGAAATGTTAAATTTATTACGGTATTATTTATATTATTAGCATTGATCATCTGTTATTCTATTTTTATAACTTATTTATTTTACTCTTCATTACTAGTTAAAATAGATTTCTTGTGGATAGGAGGAAAATATATATAAAACAAAGGTAATTTATGTTACTTTAAATTTTACGTATGTCCTTCCTATACTTGGGTGTAGATTAGTTTAATGAACTTTAGGATGTACCTCAACTAATCCGACCAAAAAAATTAATTTACCGAACTCGGACTTGATTAGAAACATTATTTTATTTATATTTATATTAAGAATTTTAGTTGGATACTTTTTTGGTATATAAGTCATAGTTTCACTACTTCTTCACTTTTCATAAATGAGTAAAAATGTCGAATGATTAGTCAAATGTGCAAGCTGACAACTTAGGCAAGGGGTGTGTAACTTTATAATCTTTTTACTTATCCAATAAACATATATTTTAATTTAATTATAACCCTTTTACTTATCACGACTCTCCCTCTAAGTTGTTGGTTGATTTCTATTCAAGGTTTACTTATGATTTTATTCAAGGTTTACATATGATTTAATTTTGCAGTCGTTTCTGTTAGATCAATTTTCATGTAATTTTTGGAAAATATGGGGTGGATTCTAAATGTGAGTTCTTGGTTTTATAGCTTTGTTTTGGATCCTTTATGTCGTTTATCCTATTTTATTAGAGTTTCAGAGTTGAATTTTATAAAATTTGATTATGTTCCTCCCATTTATATAATGATAAGTTATCTTTATCACATGGATTGGTTTTCAACTCTAACAACATTACATCACCATTAATGTAAATTTAAGAGGTCTTTTCTTATTTTGATGTCAGAATGTCTTTCTTTCTTGAGTAAATGGAAGAGGACGGGGGAGGAATTAGGTCACTTTTCATTATTGTGGGACGATTTAATACTTTGTTGTTAGCATGAGTACAATGTGTTAGCATATTTATTCTTGCTTCATAGCTTATCTACTGATCCCATATGGCGTATTAGAAAAGTTCAATTTGGAGGATCTTTCTCTGTTACCAAGCTGATTATATTAGTGGTGTCAAACAGAGAGTGGTTTTTTCTATATTGTTGATCAACCTACCCAAAACTCTTAAACTTTTCCAAAACTCTGCCATTTAACCTTTTAAAAAAATAATATTACATTTTATACTATTAGATGTAGGAAGCTCATGCAGAATTTGTAACCAAATGAACGATCATATGAGGATTTATGGAGAGCAACAGAGCTAAGTATTATGCATCAGCTATGCAAATTGAATTCAGCCCATTAGAAATGAAAAAGAAAAAAAAATTATAAGAAATATTATGACCAAAATCAAAATTATAACCAGATTCACAAGCATACTTACAAATAAAATACTTGAATTAATTAATACCATTTCGGTAAAATTCACCAATGGACTTTATACATTTACTCCAATCCAACTGATGAGTTTCTTTTCATATGCCTGTGATGTCGTTGATACTACAGATCTATACCCCTACCTACAAACCTTTTTGTATATACTAATTAATTTTCAACAGAAGGATAATCCATCAACAAAATACAACTAAACATAAGTCGGTGATGTACGTATACATTTAGTTGGATCCAACTAGGTATACATATCTATAACTATACAAATATATCTATATCCATACAACATATCTATACACATACACATACACATCCAGACATACAGATCTAAAACCGTATAGATCAATAATATAAAAAAAACCCGTAATAATGATATATTTGATAAATCCTTACAATAAAAAATGATTTCTTGGAACTGCAACACTTTAAACTCAACTATGTATTTTTTTTGTCCAATTTATTTCATGGGGTAGGGGTTATGATGCATAAAAAATGAAAAAAATAAAGAGATAGAATTAAGAATAGAAAAGAAGAATTGATGGGTAGGTTTTTGGTCCATTGAAAATTTAAAGTTAGGTTAAAGTCAAAAGGAAAGATTGTTTGATTTTTTTACTCTCTCTTTCTCTTTAATTATTTAATAAAACTATTTCAGTTGTCCCACAAATAATATTTATTTAGTTGATCACACTTATTTAAAAACACAATCATTACATTCACGTTACTAAAATATTCCTTACAATATATTGTGATATTTTAAATAGTTATTAAATATTTTATTTAGAATATTTTAATAAAAATAAGAATAGAAAACATTAAGATAAAGTTTATTGAGATTTCAAATAAATAATATAATTAGGATATCACATTTAATAAATTGATATTATTTCACAGGATGAAAAGAGTAATTACTTATAATAGTATTTAAATTTAAGAGCAGAGATAGAGATATGATACCCTATAAAAAATGTTTTACCCATTATTTATCTCTATTCTTCTATCAAACCCTATTTCTTCTCGTCTCCACCGACTTACACACACTTTCACATTAGCGATCTACAGTATAACAATTTTTCTTCACAAATTAAAGCATATTCTGACAATACCCATTCCGTATCAAAGGTTGTACACATTTTCTTTTTCCATAACATCGGCGCTTTTCTCTCTCAACATTATGTGTGTCCTCTACCATTGTCTTCCAAATCTCAGACTGTGCAAATCATTATCTGATTGGTTTTTGATCGTTGGACATTTCATTTCAATTGAGGATAGTCAGAGTGAGACCTCTTGTCTCTTATACTATTAAATCTCAAGTTTCTAAAATTTCACCTTAATTTATTTGGACTAAATTTTTATATTCAAACTTAAAACTTTTTCTACAATGATATTGTAATAGGATTGAACAAAGAACTCTACTTTTAGGGGATATTTCTTCCTTGTGAAAAGAGAGAAATGAACAGGTCACTTCCTCCTAAGAAGAGAAGATTATTGTAAAGAACGAAATAATCACTATAGTTTTTATAAAAATGTGAGTTTGATTTTCTATTTTTTTATCCATTATCTTAAGTAGGGGTTTTAATGATTTGTATTTATTAAATTAGGCAATATGATAATGAAAGAGAAAGAGTGATAATGAAAGAGCAAGAGTTTGGGACTATTCAATTACAACCGCATCATCATTTTATTTGGAGAAGTATGGTGCACCCGGTTTTTTCATTTACAATAGATTAACATTTATTATTGTATTTTTATGTTGTAAATTGCATTTCAATTGAGGATAGTCGAAATGTTAAATTTATTACTGTATTATTTATATTATTAGCATTGATCATCTGTTATTCTATTTTTATAACTTATTTATTTTACTCTTCATTACTAGTTAAAATAAATTTCTTGTGGATAGGAGGAAAATATATATAAAACAAAGGTAATTTATGTTACTTTTAATTTTACGTATGTCCTTGCTATACTTGGGTGTAGATTAGTTTAATGAACTTTAGGATGTACCTCAACTAATCCGACCAAAAAAATTAATTTAACGAACTCGGACATGATTAGAAACATTATTTTATTTATATTTATATTAAGAATTTTAGTTGGATACTTTTTTGGTATATAAGTTATAGTTTCACTACTTCTTCACTTTTCATAAATGAGTAAAAATGTCGAATGATTAGTCAAATGTGCATGCTGACAATTTAGGCAAGGGGTGTGTAACTTTATAATCTTTTTACTTATCCAATAAACATATATTTTAATTTAATTATAACCCTTTTACTTATCACGACTCTCCCTCTAAGTTGTTGGTTGATTTCTATTCAAGGTTTACTTATGATTTTATTCAAGGTTTACCTATGATTTAATTTTGCAGTCGTTTCTGTTAGATCAATTTTCATTTAATTTTTGGAATATATTGGGTGGATTCTAAATGTGAGTTCTTGGTTTTATAGCTTTGTTTTGGATCCTTTATGTCGTTTATCCTATCTTATAAGAGTTTCAGAGTTGAATTTTATAAAATTTGATTATGTTCCTCCCATTTATATAATGATAAGTTATCTTTATCACATGGATTGGTTTTCAACTCTAACAACATTATATCACCATTAATGTAAATTTAAGAGGTCTTTTCTTAATTTGATGTCAGAATGTCTTTCTTTCTTGAGTAAATGGAAGAGGACGGGGGAGGAATTAGGTCACTTTTCATTATTGTGGGAGGATTTAATCCTTTGTTGTTAGCATGGGTACAATGTGTTAGCATATTTATTCTTCCTTCATAGCTTATCTAGTGATCCCATATGGCGTATTAGAAAAGTTCAATTTGGAGGATCTTTCTCTGTTACCAAGCTGATTATATTAGTGGTGTCAAACAGAGAGTGGTTTTTTCTATATTGTTGATCAACCTACCCAAAACTCTTAAACTTTTCCAAAACTCTGCCATTTAACCTTTTAAAAAAATAATATTACATTTTATACTATTAGATGTAGGAAGCTCATGCAGAATTTGTAAACAAATGAACGATCATATTAGGATTTATGGTGAGCAACAGAGCTAAGTATTATGCATCAGCTATGCAAATTGAATTCAGCCCATTAGAAATGAAAAAGAACAAAAAATTATAAGAAATATTATGACCAAAATGAAAATTATAACCAGATTCACAAGCATACTTACAAATAAAATACTTGACTTACTTAATACCACTTCTGTAAAATTCACCAATGGACTTTATACATTTACTCAAATCCAACTGATGAGTTTCTTTCTCATATGCCTGTGACGTCGTTGATACTACAGATTTATACCCCTACCTACAAACCATTCGGTATATACTAATTAATTTTCAACATAAGGATAATCCATCAACAAAATACAACTAAACATAAGTCGGTGATGTACGTATACATTTAGATGGATCCAACTAGGTATACATATCTATAACTATACAAATATATCTATATCCATACAACATATCTATACACATACACATACACATCCAGACATACAGATCTAAAACCGTATAGATTAATAATATAAAAAAAACTCGTAATAATGATATTTTTGATAAGTTCTTACAATAAAAAATGATTTCTTGGAACTGCAACACATTAAACTCAACTATGTATTTTTTTTCCAATTTATTTCATGGGGTAGGGGTTATGATGCATAAAAAATGAAAAAAATAAAGAGATAGAATTTAGAATGGAAAAGAAGAATTGATGGGTAGGTTTTTGGTCCATTAAAAATTTAAAGTTAGGTTATAGTACAAAGGAAAGATTGTTTGATTTTTTACTCTCTCTTTCTCTTTAATTATTTAATAAAACTATTTCAGTTGTCCCACAAATAATATTTATTTAGTTGATCACACTTATTTAAAAACACAATCATTACATTCACGTTACTAAAATATTCCTTACAAAATATTGTGATATTTTAAATAGTTATTAAATATTTTATTTTAAATATTTTAATAAAAATAATAATAGAAAACATTAAGATAAAGTTTATTGAGATTTCAAATAAATAATATAATTAGGATATCACATTTAATAAATTGATATTATTTTACAGGATGAAAAGAGTAATTACTTATAATAGTATTTAAATTTAAGAGCAGAGATATGATACCCTATAAAAAATGTTTTACCCATTATTTATCTCTATTCTTCTATCAAACCCTATTTCTTCTCGTCTCCGCCGACTTACACCAAAACTTTTACATTAGCAATCTACAGTATAACAATTTTTCTTAACAATTTAAAACACATTCTGACAATACCCATTCCGTATCAAAGGTTGTACACATTTTCTTTTTCCATAACATCGGTGCTTTTCTCCCTCAACATTATGTGTGTCCTCTACCATTGCCTTCCAAATCTCAGATCTTCACTATGCAAATCATTATCTGATTGGTTTTTGATCGTTGGACATTTCATTTCAATTGAGGATAGTCCGAGTGAGACCTCTTGTATCTTATACTATTAAATCTCAAGTTTCTAAAATTTCACCTTAATTTATTTGGACTAAATTTTTATATTCAAACTTAAAACTTTTTCTACAATGATATTGTAATAGGATTGAATAAAGAACTCTACTTTCGGGGGATATTTCTTCCTTGTGAAAAGAGAGAAATGAACAGGTCACTTCCTCCTAAGAAGAGAAGATTATTGTAAAAAATGAAATAATCACTATAGTTTGTATAAAAATGTGAGTTTGATTTTCTATTTTTTTATCCATTATCTTAAGTAGGGGTTTTAATGATTTGTATTTATTAAATTAGGCAATATGATAATGAAAGAGCAAGAGTGATAATGAAAGAGCAAGAGTTTGGGACTATTCAATTACAACCGCATCATCATTTTATTTGGAGAAGTTTGGTGCACCCGGTTTTTTCATTTACAATAGATTAACATTTATTATTGTATTTTTATGTTGTAAATTGCATTTCAATTGAGGATAGTAGAAATGTTAAATTTATTACTGTATTATTTATATTATTAGCATTGATCATCTGTTATTCTATTTTTATAACTTATTTATTTTACTCTTCATTACTAGTTAAAATAGATTTCTTGTGGATAGGAGGAAAATATATATAAAACAAAGATAATTTATGTTACTTTTAATTTTACGTATGTCCTTGCTATACTTGGATGTAGATTAGTTTAATGAACTTTAGGATGTACCTCAACTAATCTGACCTAAAAAATTAATTTAATGAACTCGGACTTGATTAGAAACATTATTTTATTTATATTTATATTAAGTATTTTAGGTGGATACTTATTTGGTATATAAGTCATAGTTTCACTACTTCTTCACTTTTCATAAATGAGTAAAAATGTCGAATGATTAGTCAAATGTGCAAGCTGACAATTTAGGCAAGGGGTGTGTAACTTTATAATCTTTTTACTTATCCAATAAACATATATTTTAATTTAATTATAACCCTTTTACTTATCACGACTCTCCCTCTAAGTTGTTGGTTGATTTCTATTCAAGGTTTACTTATGATTTTATTCAAGGTTTACCTATGATTTAATTTTGCAGTCTTAGATCACTTTTCATGTAATTTTTGGAAAATATGGGGTGGATTCTAAATGTGAGTTCTTGGTTTTATAGCTTTGTTTTGGATCCTTTATGTCGTTTATCCTATTTTATTAGAGTTTCAGAGTTGAATTTTATAAAATTTGATTATGTTCCTCCCATTTATATAATGATAAGTTATCTTTATCACATGGATTGGTTTTCAACTTTAACAACATTATATCACCATTAATGTAAATTTAAGAGGTCTTTTCTTATTTTGATGTCAGAATGTCTTTCTTTCTTGAGCAAATGGAAGAGGACGGGGGAGGAATTAGGTCACTTTTCATTATTGTCAGAGGATTTAATCCTTTGTTGTTAGCATGGGTACAATGTGTTAGCATATTTATTCTTCCTTCATAGCTTATCTAGTGATCCCATATGGCGTATTCGAAAAGTTCAATTTTGGAGGATCTTTCTCTGTTACCCAGCTTATTATATTAGTGGTGTCAAACAGAGAGTGGTTTTTTCTATATTGTTGATCAACCTACCCAAAACTCTCAAACTTTTCCAAAACTCTGCCATTTAACCTTTTAAAAAAATAATATTACATTTTATACTATTAGATGTAGGAAGCTCATGCAGGATTTGTAACCAAATGAACGATCATATTAGGATTTATGGTGAGCAACAGAGCTAAGTATTATGCATCAGCTATGCAAATTGAATTCAGCCCATTAGAAATGAAAAAGAAAAAAAAATTATAAGAAATATTATGACCAAAATCAAAATTATAACCAGATTCACAAGCATACTTACAAATACAATACTTGAATTAATTAATACCACTTCAGTAAAATTCACCAATGGACTTTATACATTTACTCCAATCCAACTGATGAGTTTCTTTCTCATATGCCTGTGACGTCGTTGATACTACAGATCTATACCCCTACCTACAAACCATTCGGTATATACTAATTAATTTTCAACAGAAGGATAATCCATCAACAAAATACAACTAAACATAAGTCGTTGATGTACGTATACATTTAGATGGATCCAACTAGGTATACATATCTATAACTATACAAATATATCTATATCCATACAACATATCTATACACATACACATACACATCCAGACATACAGATCTAAAACCGTATAGATCAATAATATAAAAAAAACTCGTAATAATGATATATTTGATAAGTTCTTACAATAAAAAATGATTTCTTGGAACTGCAACACTTTAAACTCAACTATGTATTTTTTTTCCAATTTATTTCATGGGGTAGGGGTTATGATGCATAAAAAATAAAAAAAATAAAGAGATAGAATGAAGAATAGAAAAGACGAATTGATGGGTAGGTTTTTGGTCCATTAAAAATTTAAAGTTAGGTTATAGTCAAAAGGAAAGATTGTTTGATTTTTTACTCTCTCCTTCTCTTTAATTATTTAATAAAACTATTTAGTTGTCCCACAAATAATTTATATTTAGTTGATCACACTTATTTAAAAACACAATCATTACATTCACATTACTAAAATATTCCTTACAAAATATTGTGATATTTTAAATAGTTATTAAATATTTTATTTTAAATATTTTAATAAAAATAATAATAGAAAACATTAAGATAAAGTTTATTGAGATTTCAAATAAATAATATAATTAGGATATCACATTTAATAAATTGATATTATTTTACGGGATGAAAAGAGTAATTACTTATAATAGTATTTAAATTTAAGAGCAGAGATATGATACCCTATAAAAAAAGTTTTACCCATTATTTATCTCTATTCTTCTATCAAACCCTATTTCTTCTCGTCTCCGCCGTCTTACACCAAAACTTTCACATTAGCAATCTACAGTATAACAATTTTTCTTAACAATTTAAAGCACATTCTGACAATACCCATTCCGTATCAATCTTTTTCCATAACATCGGCGCTTTTCTCCCTCAACATTATGTGTGTCCTCTACCATTGCCTTCCAAATCTCAGATCTTCACTGTGCAAATCATTATCTGATTGGTTTTTGATCGTTGGATATTTCATTTCAATTGAGGATAGTCAGAGTGAGACCTCTTGTATCTTATACTATTAAATCTCAAGTTTCTAAAATTTCACCTTAATTTATTTGGACTAAATTTTTATATTCAAACTTAAAACTTTTTCTACAATGATATTGTAATAGGATTGAACAAAGAACTCTACTTTTGGGGGATATTTCTTCCTTGTGAAAAGAGAGAAATGAACAGGTCACTTCCTCCTAAGAAGAGAAGATTATTGTAAAGAATGAAATAATCACTATAGTTTGTATAAAAATGTGAGTTTGATTTTCTATTTTTTTATCCATTATCTTAAGTAGGGGTTTTAATGATTTGTATTTATTAAATTAGGCAATATGATAATGAAAGAGAAAGAGTGATAATGAAAGAGCAAGAGTTTGGGACTATTCAATTACAACCGCATCATCATTTTATTTGGAGAAGTATGGTGCACCCGGTATTTTCATTTACAATAGATTAACATTTATTATTGTATTTTTATGTTGTAAATTGCATTTCAATTGAGGATAGTCGAAATGTTAAATTTATTACTGTATTATTTATATTATTAGCATTGATCCTCTGTTATTCTATTTTTATAACTTATTTATTTTACTCTTCATTACTAGTTAAAATAGATTTCTTGTGGATAGGAGGAAAATATATATAAAACAAAGGTAATTTATGTTACTTTTAATTTTACGTATGTCCTTGCTATACTTGGGTGTAGATTAGTTTAATGAACTTTAAGATGTACCTCAACTAATCTGACCAAAAAAATTAATTTAACTAACTCGAACTTGATTAGAAACATTATTTTTTTTATATCTATATTAAGTATTTTAGTTGGATACTTTTTTGGTATATAAGTCATAGTTTCACTACTTCTTCACTTTTCATAAATGAGTAAAAATGTCGAATGATTAGTCAAATGTGCAAGCTGACAATTTAGGCAAGGGGTGTGTAACTTTATAATCTTTTTACTTATCCAATAAACATATATTTTAATTTAATTATAACCCTTTTACTTATCACGACTCTCCCTCTAAGTTGTTGGTTGATTTCGATTCAAGGTTTACTTATGATTTTATTCAAGGTTTACCTATGATTTAATTTTGCAGTCGTTTCTGTTAGATCACTTTTCATGTAATTTTTGGAAAATATGGGGTGGATTCTAAATGTGAGTTTTTGGTTTTATAGCTTTGTTTTGGATCCTTTATGTCGTTTATCCTATTTTATTAGAGTTTCAGAGTTGAATTTTATAAAATTTGATTATGTTCCTCCCATTTATGTAATGATACGTTATCTTTATCACATGGATTGGTTTTCAACTTTAACAACATTATATCACCATTAATGTAAATTTAAGAGGTCTTTTCTTATTTTGATGTCAGAATGTCTTTCTTTCTTGAGTAAATGGAAGAGGACGGGGGAGGAATTAGGTCACTTTTCATTATTGTCAGAGGATTTAATCCTTTGTTGTTAGCATGGGTACAATGTGTTAGCATATATATTCTTCCTTCATAGCTTATCTAGTGATCCCATATGGCGTATTCGAAAAGTTCAATTTTGGAGGATCTTTCTCTGTTAACAAGCTTATTATATTAGTGGTGTCAAACAGAGAGTGGTTTTTTCTATATTGTTGATCAACCTACCCAAAACTCTCAAACTTTTCCAAAACTCTGCCATTTAACCTTTTAAAAAAATAATATTACATTTTATACTATTAGATGTAGGAAGCTCATGAAGAATTTGTAACCAAATGAACGATCATATGAGGATTTATGGTGAGCAACAGAGCTAAGTATTATGCATCAGCTATGCAAATTGAATTCAGCCCATTAGAAATGAAAAAGAAAAAAAAATTATAAAAAATATTATGACCAAAATCAAAATTATAACCAGATTCACAAGCATACTTACAAATAAAATACTTGAATTAATTAATACCACTTCAGTAAAATTCACCAATGGACTTTATGCATTTACTCCAATCCAACTGATGAGTTTCTTTCTCATATGCCTGTGACGTCGTTGATACTACAGATCTATACCCCTACCTACAAACCATTCGGTATTTACTAATTAATTTTCAACAGAAGGATAATCCATCAACAAAATACAACTAAACATAAGTCGTTGATGTACGTATACATTTAGATTGATCCAACTAGGTATACATATCTATAACTATACAAATATATCTATATCCATACAACATATCTATACACATACACATACACATCCAGACATACAGATCTAAAACCGTATAGATCAATAATATAAAAAAAATCGTAATAATGATATATTTGATAAGTTCTTACAATAAAAAATGATTTCTTGGAACTGCAACACTTTAAACTCAACTATGTATTTTTTTCCAATTTATTTCATGGGGTAGGGGTTATGATGCATAAAAAATGAAAAAAATAAAGAGATAGAATGAAGAATGGAAAAGACGAATTGATGGGTAGGTTTTTGGTCCATTAAAAATTTAAAGTAAAGGTTATAGTCAAAAGGAAAGATTGTTTGATTTTTTACTCACTCTTTCTCTTTAATTATTTAATAAAACTATTTCAGTTGTCCGACAAATAATATTTATTTAGTTGATCACACTTATTTAAAAACACAATCATTACATTCACATTACTAAAATATTCCTTACAAAATATTGTGATATTTTAAATAGTTATTAAATATTTTATTTTAAATATTTTAATAAAAATAATAATAAAAAACATTAAGATAAAGTTTATTGAGATTTCAAATAAATAATATAATTAGGATATCACATTTAATAAATTGATATTATTTTACGGGATGAAAAGAGTAATTACTTATAATAGTATTTAAATTTAAGAGCAGAGATATGATACCCTATAAAAAAAGTTTTACCCATTATTTATCTCTATTCTTCTATCAAACCCTATTTCTTCTCGTCTCCGCCGTCTTACACCAAAACTTTCACATTAGCAATCTACAGTATAACAATTTTTCTTAACAATTTAAAGCACATTCTGACAATACCCATTCCGTATCAATCTTTTTCCATAACATCGGCGCTTTTCTCCCTCAACATTATGTGTGTCCTCTACCATGGCCTTCCAAATCTCAGATCTTCACTGTGCAAATCATTATCTGATTGGTTTTTGATCGTTGGACATTTCATTTCAATTGAGGATAGTCAGAGTGAGACCTCTTGTATCTTATACTATTAAATCTCAAGTTTCTAAAATTTCACCTTAATTTATTTGGACTAAATTTTTATATTCAAACTTAAAACTTTTTCTACAATGATATTGTAATAGGATTGAACAAAGAACTCTACTTTTGGGGGATATTTCTTCCTTGTGAAAAGAGAGAAATGAACAGGTCACTTCCTCCTAAGAAGAGAAGATTATTGTAAAGAATGAAATAATCACTATAGTTTGTATAAAAATGTGAGTTTGATTTTCTATTTTTTTATCCATTATCTTAAGTAGGGGTTTTAATGATTTGTATTTATTAAATTAGGCAATATGATAATGAAAGAGAAAGAGTGATAATGAAAGAACAAGAGTTTGGGACTATTCAATTACAACCGCATCATCATTTTATTTGGAGAAGTATGGTGCACCCGGTTTTTTCATTTACAATAGATTAACATTTATTATTGTATTTTTATGTTGTAAATTGCATTTCAATTGAGGATAGTCGAAATGTTAAATTTATTACTGTATTATTTATATTATTAGCATTGATCCTCTGTTATTCTATTTTTATAACTTATTTATTTTACTCTTCATTACTAGTTAAAATAGATTTCTTGTGGATAGGAGGAAAATATATATAAAACAAAGGTAATTTATGTTACTTTTAATTTTACGTATGTCCTTGCTATACCTGGGTGTAGATTAGTTTAATGAACTTTAAGATGTACCTCAACTAATCTGACCAAAAAAATTAATTTAACGAACTCGAACTTGATTAGAAACATTATTTTTTTTATATCTATATTAAGTATTTTAGTTGGATACTTTTTTGGTATATAAGTCATAGTTTCACTACTTCTTCACTTTTCATAAATGAGTAAAAATATGGAATGATTAGTCAAATGTGCAAGCTGACAATTTAGGCAAGGGGTGTGTAACTTTATAATCTTTTTACTTATCCAATAAACATATATTTTAATTTAATTATAACCCTTTTACTTATCACGACTCTCCCTCTAAGTTGTTGGTTGATTTCTATTCAAGGTTTACTTATGATTTTATTCAAGGTTTACCTATGATTTAATTTTGCAGTCGTTTCTGTTAGATCACTTTTCATGTAATTTTTGGAAAATATGGGGTGGATTCTAAATGTGAGTTCTTGGTTTTATAGCTTTGTTTTGGATCCTTTATGTCGTTTATCCTATTTTATTTGAGTTTCAGAGTTGAATTTTATAAAATTTGATTATGTTCCTCCCATTTATGTAATGATAAGTTATCTTTATCACATGGATTGGTTTTCAACTTTAACAACATTATATCACCATTAATGTAAATTTAAGAGGTCTTTTCTTATTTTGATGTCAGAATGTCTTTCTTTCTTGAGTAAATGGAAGAGAACGGGGGAGGAATTAGGTCACTTTTCATTATTGTCAGAGGATTTAATCCTTTGTTGTTAGCATGGGTACAATGTGTTAGCATATATATTCTTCCTTCATAGCTTATCTAGTGATCCCATATGGCGTATTCGAAAAGTTCAATTTTGGAGGATCTTTCTCTGTTACCAAGCTTATTATATTAGTGGTGTCAAACAGAGAGTGGTTTTTTCTATATTGTTGATCAACCTACCCAAAACTCTCAAACTTTTCCAAAACTCTGCCATTTAACCTTTTAAAAAAATAATATTACATTTTATACTATTAGATGTAGGAAGCTCATGAACGATCATATGAGGATTTATGGTGAACAACAGAGCTAAGTATTATGCATCAGCTATGCAAATTGAATTCAGCCCATTAGAAATGAAAAAGAAAAAAAAATTATAAAAAATATTATGACCAAAATCAAAATTATAACCAGATTCACAAGCATACTTACAAATAAAATACTTGAATTAATTAATACCACTTCAGTAAAATTCACCAATGGACTTTATACATTTACTCCAATCCAACTGATGAGTTTCTTTCTCATATGCCTGTGACGTCGTTGATACTACAGATCTATACCCCTACCTACAAACCATTCGGTATATACTAATTAATTTTCAACAGAAGGATAATCCATCAACAAAATACAACTAAACATAAGTCGTTGATGTACGTATACATTTAGATGGATCCAACTAGGTATACATATCTATAACTATACAAATATATCTATATCCATACAACATATCTATACACATACACATACACATCCAGACATACAGATCTAAAACCGTATAGATCAATAATATAAAAAAAACTCGTAATAATGATATATTTGATAAGTTCTTACAATAAAAAATGATTTCTTGGAACTGCAACACTTTAAACTCAACTATGTATTTTTTTTCCAATTTATTTCATGGGGTAGGGGTTATGATGCATAAAAAATAAAAAAAATAAAGAGATAGAATGAAGAATAGAAAAGACGAATTGATGGGTAGGTTTTTGGTCCATTAAAAATTTAAAGTTAGGTTATAGTCAAAAGGAAAGATTGTTTGATTTTTTACTCTCTCCTTGTCTTTAATTATTTAATAAAACTATTTCAGTTGTCCCACAAATAATTTATATTTAGTTGATCACACTTATTTAAAAACACAATCATTACATTCACATTACTAAAATATTCCTTACAAAATATTGTGATATTTTAAATAGTTATTAAATATTTTATTTTAAATATTTTAATAAAAATAATAATAGAAAACATTAAGATAAAGTTTATTGAGATTTCAAATAAATAATATAATTAGGATATCACATTTAATAAATTGATATTATTTTACGGGATGAAAAGAGTAATTACTTATAATAGTATTTAAATTTAAGAGTAGAGATATGATACCCTATAAAAAAAGTTTTACCCATTATTTATCTCTATTCTTCTATCAAACCCTATTTCTTCTCGTCTCCGCCGTCTTACACCAAAACTTTCACATTAGCAATCTACAGTATAACAATTTTTCTTAACAATTTAAAGCACATTCTGACAATACCCATTCCGTATCAATCTTTTTCCATAACATCGGCGCTTTTCTCCCTCAACATTATGTGTGTCCTCTACCATTGCCTTCCAAATCTCAGATATTCACTGTGCAAATCATTATCTGATTGGTTTTTGATCGTTGGACATTTCATTTCAATTGAGGATAGTCAGAGTGAGACCTCTTGTATCTTATACTATTAAATCTCAAGTTTCTAAAATTTCACCTTAATTTATTTGGACTAAATT
The DNA here is from genome assembly GCA_029959085.1 of Nemophila menziesii. Lineage (NCBI taxonomy): Eukaryota > Viridiplantae > Streptophyta > Magnoliopsida > Boraginales > Hydrophyllaceae > Nemophila > Nemophila menziesii. Next base: position 78,696,964 of record JARWIR010000001.1, read on the forward strand.
TTTATATTCAAACTTAAAACTTTTTCTACAATGATATTGTAATAGGATTGAACAAAGAACTCTACTTTTGGGGGATATTTCTTCCTTGTGAAAAGAGAGAAATGAACAGGTCACTTCCTCCTAAGAAGAGAAGATTATTGTAAAGAATGAAATAATCACTATAGTTTGTATAAAAATGTGAGTTTGATTTTCTATTTTTTTATCCATTATCTTAAGTAGGGGTTTTAATGATTTGTATTTATTAAATTAGGCAATATGATAATGAAAGAGAAAGAGTGATAATGAAAGAGCAAGAGTTTGGGACTATTCAATTACAACCGCATCATCATTTTATTTGGAGAAGTATGGTGCACCCGGTATTTTCATTTACAATAGATTAACATTTATTATTGTATTTTTATGTTGTAAATTGCATTTCAATTGAGGATAGTCGAAATGTTAAATTTATTACTGTATTATTTATATTATTAGCATTGATCCTCTGTTATTCTATTTTTATAACTTATTTATTTTACTCTTCATTACTAGTTAAAATAGATTTCTTGTGGATAGGAGGAAAATATATATAAAACAAAGGTAATTTATGTTACTTTTAATTTTACGTATGTCCTTGCTATACTTGGGTGTAGATTAGTTTAATGAACTTTAAGATGTACCTCAACTAAAAATTAATTTAACGAACTCGAACTTGATTAGAAACATTATTTTTTTTATATCTATATTAAGTATTTTAGTTGGATACTTTTTTGGTATATAAGTCATAGTTTCACTACTTCTTCACTTTTCATAAATGAGTAAAAATGTGGAATGATTAGTCAAATGTGCAAGCTGACAATTTAGGCAAGGGGTGTGTAACTTTATAATCTTTTTACTTATCCAATAAACATATATTTTAATTTAATTATAACCCTTTTACTTATCACGACTCTCCCTCTAAGTTGTTGGTTGATTTCTATTCAAGGTTTACTTATGATTTTATTCAAGGTTTACCTATGATTTAATTTTGCAGTCGTTTCTGTTAGATCACTTTTCATGTAATTTTTGGAAAATATGGGGTGGATTCTAAATGTGAGTTCTTGGTTTTATAGCTTTGTTTTGGATCCTTTATGTCGTTTATCCTATTTTATTAGAGTTTCAGAGTTTAATTTTATAAAATTTGATTATGTTCCTCCCATTTATGTAATGATAAGTTATCTTTATCACATGGATTGGTTTTCAACTTTAACAACATTATATCACCATTAATGTAAATTTAAGAGGTCTTTTCTTATTTTGATGTCAGAATGTCTTTCTTTCTTGAGTAAATGGAAGAGGACGGGGGAGGAATTAGGTCACTTTTCATTATTGTCAGAGGATTTAATCCTTTGTTGTTAGCATGGGTACAATGTGTTAGCATATATATTCTTCCTTCATAGCTTATCTAGTGATCCCATATGGCGTATTCGAAAAGTTCAATTTTGGAGGATCTTTCTCTGTTACCAAGCTTATTATATTAGTGGTGTCAAACAGAGAGTGGTTTTTTCTATATTGTTGATCAACCTACCCAAAACTCTCAAACCTTTCCAAAACTCTGCCATTTAACCTTTTAAAAAAATAATATTACATTTTATACTATTAGATGTAGGAAGCTCATGCAGAATTTGTAACCAAATGAACGATCATATGAGGATTTATGGTGAGCAACAGAGCTAAGTATTATGCATCAGCTATGCAAATTGAATTCAGCCCATTAGAAATGAAAAAGAAAAAAAAATTATAAAAAATATTATGACCAAAATCAAAATTATAACCAGATTCACAAGCATACTTACAAATAAAATACTTGAATTAATTAATACCACTTCAGTAAAATTCACCAATGGACTTTATACATTTACTCCAATCCAACTGATGAGTTTCTTTCTCATATGCCTGTGACGTCGTTGATACTACAGATCTATACCCCTACCTACAAACCATTCGGTATTTACTAATTAATTTTCAACAGAAGGATAATCCATCAACAAAATACAACTAAACATAAGTCGTTGATGTACGTATACATTTAGATTGATCCAACTAGGTATACATATCTATAACTATACAAATATATCTATATCCATACAACATATCTATACACATACACATACACATCCAGACATACAGATCTAAAACCGTATAGATCAATAATATAAAAAAAACTCGTAATAATGATATATTTGATAAGTTCTTACAATAAAAAATGATTTCTTGGAACTGCAACACTTTAAACTCAACTATGTATTTTTTTCCAATTTATTTCATGGGGTAGGGGTTATGATGCATAAAAAATGAAAAAAATAAAGAGATAGAATGAAGAATGGAAAAGACGAATTGATGGGTAGGTTTTTGGTCCATTAAAAATTTAAAGTTAGGTTATAGTCAAAAGGAAAGATTGTTTGATTTTTTACTCACTCTTTCTCTTTAATTATTTAATAAAACTATTTCAGTTGTCCCACAAATAATATTTATTTAGTTGATCACACTTATTTAAAAACACAATCATTACATTCACATTACTAAAATATTCCTTACAAAATATTGTGATATTTTAAATAGTTATTAAATATTTTATTTTAAATATTTTAATAAAAATAATAATAGAAAACATTAAGATAAAGTTTATTGAGATTTCAAATAAATAATATAATTAGGATATCACATTTAATAAATTGATATTATTTTACGGGATGAAAAGAGTAATTACTTATAATAGTATTTAAATTTAAGAGCAGAGATATGATACCCTATAAAAAAAGTTTTACCCATTATTTATCTCTATTCTTCTATCAAACCCTATTTCTTCTCGTCTCCGCCGTCTTACACCAAAACTTTCACATTAGCAATCTACAGTATAACAATTTTTCTTAACAATTTAAAGCACATTCTGACAATACCAATTCCGTATCAATCTTTTTCCATAACATCGGCGCTTTTCTCCCTCAACATTATGTGTGTCCTCTACCATTGCCTTCCAAATCTCAGATATTCACTGTGCAAATCATTATCTGATTGGTTTTTGATCGTTGGACATTTCATTTCAATTGAGGATAGTCAGAGTGAGACCTCTTGTATCTTATACTATTAAATCTCAAGTTTCTAAAATTTCACCTTAATTTATTTGGACTAAATTTTTATATTCAAACTTAAAACTTTTTCTACAATGATATTGTAATAGGATTGAACAAAGAACTCTACTTTTGGGGGATATTTCTTCCTTGTGAAAAGAGAGAAATGAACAGGTCACTTCCTCCTAAGAAGAGAAGATTATTGTAAAGAATGAAATAATCACTATAGTTTGTATAAAAATGTGAGTTTGATTTTCTATTTTTTTATCCATTATCTTAAGTAGGGGTTTTAATGATTTGTATTTATTAAATTAGGCAATATGATAATGAAAGAGAAAGAGTGATAATGAAAGAGCAAGAGTTTGGGACTATTCAATTACAACCGCATCATCATTTTATTTGGAGAAGTATGGTGCACCCGGTATTTTCATTTACAATAGATTAACATTTATTATTGTATTTTTATGTTGTAAATTGCATTTCAATTGAGGATAGTCGAAATGTTAAATTTATTACTGTATTATTTATATTATTAGCATTGATCCTCTGTTATTCTATTTTTATAACTTATTTATTTTACTCTTCATTACTAGTTAAAATAGATTTCTTGTGGATAGGAGGAAAATATATATAAAACAAAGGTAATTTATGTTACTTTTAATTTTACGTATGTCCTTGCTATACTTGGGTGTAGATTAGTTTAATGAACTTTAAGATGTACCTCAACTAAAAATTAATTTAACGAACTCGAACTTGATTAGAAACATTATTTTTTTTATATCTATATTAAGTATTTTAGTTGGATACTTTTTTGGTATATAAGTCATAGTTTCACTACTTCTTCACTTTTCATAAATGAGTAAAAATGTGGAATGATTAGTCAAATGTGCAAGCTGACAATTTAGGCAAGGGGTGTGTAACTTTATAATCTTTTTACTTATCCAATAAACATATATTTTAATTTAATTATAACCCTTTTACTTATCACGACTCTCCCTCTAAGTTGTTGGTTGATTTCTATTCAAGGTTTACTTATGATTTTATTCAAGGTTTACCTATGATTTAATTTTGCAGTCGTTTCTGTTAGATCACTTTTCATGTAATTTTTGGAAAATATGGGGTGGATTCTAAATGTGAGTTCTTGGTTTTATAGCTTTGTTTTGGATCCTTTATGTCGTTTATCCTATTTTATTAGAGTTTCAGAGTTGAATTTTATAAAATTTGATTATGTTCCTCCCATTTATGTAATGATAAGTTATCTTTATCACATGGATTGGTTTTCAACTTTAACAACATTATATCACCATTAATGTAAATTTAAGAGGTCTTTTCTTATTTTGATGTCAGAATGTCTTTCTTTCTTGAGTAAATGGAAGAGGACGGGGGAGGAATTAGGTCACTTTTCATTATTGTCAGAGGATTTAATCCTTTGTTGTTAGCATGGGTACAATGTGTTAGCATATATATTCTTCCTTCATAGCTTATCTAGTGATCCCATATGGCGTATTCGAAAAGTTCAATTTTGGAGGATCTTTCTCTGTTACCAAGCTTATTATATTAGTAGTGTCAAACAGAGAGTGGTTTTTTCTATATTGTTGATCAACCTACCCAAAACTCTCAAACCTTTCCAAAACTCTGCCATTTAACCTTTTAAAAAAATAATATTACATTTTATACTATTAGATGTAGGAAGCTTATGCAGAATTTGTAACCAAATGAACGATCATATGAGGATTTATGGTGAGCAACAGAGCTAAGTATTATGCATCAGCTATGCAAATTGAATTCAGCCCATTAGAAATGAAAAAGAAAAAAAAAAATTATAAAAAATATTATGACCAAAATCAAAATTATAACCAGATTCACAAGCATACTTACAAATAAAATACTTGAATTAATTAATACCACTTCAGTAAAATTCACCAATGGACTTTATACATTTACTCCAATCCAACTGATGAGTTTCTTTCTCATATGCCTGTGACGTCGTTGATACTACAGATCTATACCCCTACCTACAAACCATTCGGTATTTACTAATTAATTTTCAACAGAAGGATAATCCATCAACAAAATACAACTAAACATAAGTCGTTGATGTACGTATACATTTAGATTGATCCAACTAGGTATACATATCTATAACTATACAAATATATCTATATCCATACAACATATCTATACACATACACATACACATCCAGACATACAGATCTAAAACCGTATAGATCAATAATATAAAAAAAACTCGTAATAATGATATATTTGATAAGTTCTTACAATAAAAAATGATTTCTTGGAACTGCAACACTTTAAACTCAACTATGTATTTTTTTCCAATTTATTTCATGGGGTAGGGGTTATGATGCATAAAAAATGAAAAAAATAAAGAGATAGAATGAAGAATGGAAAAGACGAATTGATGGGTAGGTTTTTGGTCCATTAAAAATTTAAAGTTAGGTTATAGTCAAAAGGAAAGATTGTTTGATTTTTTACTCACTCTTTCTCTTTAATTATTTAATAAAACTATTTCAGTTGTCCCACAAATAATATTTATTTAGTTGATCACACTTATTTAAAAACACAATCATTACATTCACATTACTAAAATATTCCTTACAAAATATTGTGATATTTTAAATAGTTATTAAATATTTTATTTTAAATATTTTAATAAAAATAATAATAGAAAACATTAAGATAAAGTTTATTGAGATTTCAAATAAATAATATAATTAGGATATCACATTTAATAAATTGATATTATTTTACGGGATGAAAAGAGTAATTACTTATAATAGTATTTAAATTTAAGAGCAGAGATATGATACCCTATAAAAAAAGTTTTACCCATTATTTATCTCTATTCTTCTATCAAACCCTATTTCTTCTCGTCTCCGCCGTCTTACACCAAAACTTTCACATTAGCAATCTACAGTATAACAATTTTTCTTAACAATTTAAAGCACATTCTGACAATACCCATTCCGTATCAATCTTTTTCCATAACATCGGCGCTTTTCTCCCTCAACATTATGTGTGTCCTCTACCATGGCCTTCCAAATCTCAGATCTTCACTGTGCAAATCATTATCTGATTGGTTTTTGATCGTTGGACATTTCATTTCAATTGAGGATAGTCAGAGTGAGACCTCTTGTATCTTATACTATTAAATCTCAAGTTTCTAAAATTCCACCTTAATTTATTTGGACTAAATTTTTATATTCAAACTTAAAACTTTTTCTACAATGATATTGTAATAGGATTGAACAAAGAACTCTACTTTTGGGGGATATTTCTTCCTTGTGAAAAGAGAGAAATGAACAGGTCACTTCCTCCTAAGAAGAGAAGATTATTGTAAAGAATGAAATAATCACTATAGTTTGTATAAAAATGTGAGTTTGATTTTCTATTTTTTTATCCATTATCTTAAGTAGGGGTTTTAATGATTTGTATTTATTAAATTAGGCAATATGATAATGAAAGAGAAAGAGTGATAATGAAAGAGCAAGAGTTTGGGACTATTCAATTACAACCGCATCATCATTTTATTTGGAGAAGTATGGTGCACCCGGTATTTTCATTTACAATAGATTAACATTTATTATTGTATTTTTATGTTGTAAATTGCATTTCAATTGAGGATAGTCGAAATGTTAAATTTATTACTGTATTATTTATATTATTAGCATTGATCCTCTGTTATTCTATTTTTATAACTTATTTATTTTACTCTTCATTACTAGTTAAAATAGATTTCTTGTGGATAGGAGGAAAATATATATAAAACAAAGGTAATTTATGTTACTTTTAATTTTACGTATGTCCTTGCTATACTTGGGTGTAGATTAGTTTAATGAACTTTAAGATGTACCTCAACTAAAAATTAATTTAACGAACTCGAACTTGATTAGAAACATTATTTTTTTTATATCTATATTAAGTATTTTAGTTGGATACTTTTTTGGTATATAAGTCATAGTTTCACTACTTCTTCACTTTTCATAAATGAGTAAAAATGTGGAATGATTAGTCAAATGTGCAAGCTGACAATTTAGGCAAGGGGTGTGTAACTTTATAATCTTTTTACTTATCCAATAAACATATATTTTAATTTAATTATAACCCTTTTACTTATCACGACTCTCCCTCTAAGTTGTTGGTTGATTTCTATTCAAGGTTTACTTATGATTTTATTCAAGGTTTACCTATGATTTAATTTTGCAGTCGTTTCTGTTAGATCACTTTTCATGTAATTTTTGGAAAATATGGGGTGGATTCTAAATGTGAGTTCTTGGTTTTATAGCTTTGTTTTGGATCCTTTATGTCGTTTATCCTATTTTATTAGAGTTTCAGAGTTGAATTTTATAAAATTTGATTATGTTCCTCCCATTTATGTAATGATAAGTTATCTTTATCACATGGATTGGTTTTCAACTTTAACAACATTATATCACCATTAATGTAAATTTAAGAGGTCTTTTCTTATTTTGATGTCAGAATGTCTTTCTTTCTTGAGTAAATGGAAGAGGACGGGGGAGGAATTAGGTCACTTTTCATTATTGTCAGAGGATTTAATCCTTTGTTGTTAGCATGGGTACAATGTGTTAGCATATATATTCTTCCTTCATAGCTTATCTAGTGATCCCATATGGCGTATTCGAAAAGTTCAATTTTGGAGGATCTTTCTCTGTTACCAAGCTTATTATATTAGTGGTGTCAAACAGAGAGTGGTTTTTTCTATATTGTTGATCAACCTACCCAAAACTCTCAAACCTTTCCAAAACTCTGCCATTTAACCTTTTAAAAAAATAATATTACATTTTATACTATTAGATGTAGGAAGCTCATGCAGAATTTGTAACCAAATGAACGATCATATGAGGATTTATGGTGAGCAACAGAGCTAAGTATTATGCATCAGCTATGCAAATTGAATTCAGCCCATTAGAAATGAAAAAGAAAAAAAAATTATAAAAAATATTATGACCAAAATCAAAATTATAACCAGATTCACAAGCATACTTACAAATAAAATACTTGAATTAATTAATACCACTTCAGTAAAATTCACCAATGGACTTTATACATTTACTCCAATCCAACTGATGAGTTTCTTTCTCATATGCCTGTGACGTCGTTGATACTACAGATCTATACCCCTACCTACAAACCATTCGGTATTTACTAATTAATTTTCAACAGAAGGATAATCCATCAACAAAATACAACTAAACATAAGTCGTTGATGTACGTATACATTTAGATTGATCCAACTAGGTATACATATCTATAACTATACAAATATATCTATATCCATACAACATATCTATACACATACACATACACATCCAGACATACAGATCTAAAACCGTATAGATCAATAATATAAAAAAAACTCGTAATAATGATATATTTGATAAGTTCTTACAATAAAAAATGATTTCTTGGAACTGCAACACTTTAAACTCAACTATGTATTTTTTTCCAATTTATTTCATGGGGTAGGGGTTATGATGCATAAAAAATGAAAAAAATAAAGAGATAGAATGAAGAATGGAAAAGACGAATTGATGGGTAGGTTTTTGGTCCATTAAAAATTTAAAGTTAGGTTATAGTCAAAAGGAAAGATTGTTTGATTTTTTACTCACTCTTTCTCTTTAATTATTTAATAAAACTATTTCAGTTGTCCCACAAATAATATTTATTTAGTTGATCACACTTATTTAAAAACACAATCATTACATTCACATTACTAAAATATTCCTTACAAAATATTGTGATATTTTAAATAGTTATTAAATATTTTATTTTAAATATTTTAATAAAAATAATAATAGAAAACATTAAGATAAAGTTTATTGAGATTTCAAATAAATAATATAATTAGGATATCACATTTAATAAATTGATATTATTTTACGGGATGAAAAGAGTAATTACTTATAATAGTATTTAAATTTAAGAGCAGAGATATGATACCCTATAAAAAAAGTTTTACCCATTATTTATCTCTATTCTTCTATCAAACCCTATTTCTTCTCGTCTCCGCCGTCTTACACCAAAACTTTCACATTAGCAATCTACAGTATAACAATTTTTCTTAACAATTTAAAGCACATTCTGACAATACCCATTCCGTATCAATCTTTTTCCATAACATCGGCGCTTTTCTCCCTCAACATTATGTGTGTCCTCTACCATGGCCTTCCAAATCTCAGATCTTCACTGTGCAAATCATTATCTGATTGGTTTTTGATCGTTGGACATTTCATTTCAATTGAGGATAGTCAGAGTGAGACCTCTTGTATCTTATACTATTAAATCTCAAGTTTCTAAAATTTCACCTTAATTTATTTGGACTAAATTTTTATATTCAAACTTAAAACTTTTTCTACAATGATATTGTAATAGGATTGAACAAAGAACTCTACTTTTGGGGGATATTTCTTCCTTGTGAAAAGAGAGAAATGAACAGGTCACTTCCTCCTAAGAAGAGAAGATTATTGTAAAGAATGAAATAATCACTATAGTTTGTATAAAAATGTGAGTTTGATTTTCTATTTTTTTATCCATTATCTTAAGTAGGGGTTTTAATGATTTGTATTTATTAAATTAGGCAATATGATAATGAAAGAGAAAGAGTGATAATGAAAGAGCAAGAGTTTGGGACTATTCAATTACAACCGCATCATCATTTTATTTGGAGAAGTATGGTGCACCCGGTATTTTCATTTACAATAGATTAACATTTATTATTGTATTTTTATGTTGTAAATTGCATTTCAATTGAGGATAGTCGAAATGTTAAATTTATTACTGTATTATTTATATTATTAGCATTGATCCTCTGTTATTCTATTTTTATAACTTATTTATTTTACTCTTCATTACTAGTTAAAATAGATTTCTTGTGGATAGGAGGAAAATATATATAAAACAAAGGTAATTTATGTTACTTTTAATTTTACGTATGTCCTTGCTATACTTGGGTGTAGATTAGTTTAATGAACTTTAAGATGTACCTCAACTAAAAATTAATTTAACGAACTCGAACTTGATTAGAAACATTATTTTTTTTATATCTATATTAAGTATTTTAGTTGGATACTTTTTTGGTATATAAGTCATAGTTTCACTACTTCTTCACTTTTCATAAATGAGTAAAAATGTGGAATGATTAGTCAAATGTGCAAGCTGACAATTTAGGCAAGGGGTGTGTAACTTTATAATCTTTTTACTTATCCAATAAACATATATTTTAATTTAATTATAACCCTTTTACTTATCACGACTCTCCCTCTAAGTTGTTGGTTGATTTCTATTCAAGGTTTACTTATGATTTTATTCAAGGTTTACCTATGATTTAATTTTGCAGTCGTTTCTGTTAGATCACTTTTCATGTAATTTTTGGAAAATATGGGGTGGATTCTAAATGTGAGTTCTTGGTTTTATAGCTTTGTTTTGGATCCTTTATGTCGTTTATCCTATTTTATTAGAGTTTCAGAGTTGAATTTTATAAAATTTGATTATGTTCCTCCCATTTATGTAATGATAAGTTATCTTTATCACATGGATTGGTTTTCAACTTTAACAACATTATATCACCATTAATGTAAATTTAAGAGGTCTTTTCTTATTTTGATGTCAGAATGTCTTTCTTTCTTGAGTAAATGGAAGAGGACGGGGGAGGAATTAGGTCACTTTTCATTATTGTCAGAGGATTTAATCCTTTGTTGTTAGCATGGGTACAATGTGTTAGCATATATATTCTTCCTTCATAGCTTATCTAGTGATCCCATATGGCGTATTCGAAAAGTTCAATTTTGGAGGATCTTTCTCTGTTACCAAGCTTATTATATTAGTGGTGTCAGACAGAGAGTGGTTTTTTCTATATTGTTGATCAACCTACCCAAAACTCTCAAACTTTTCCAAAACTCTGCCATTTTACCTTTTAAAAAAATAATATTACATTTTATACTATTAGATGTAGGAAGCTCATGCAGAATTTGTAACCAAATGAACGATCATATGAGGATTTATGGTGAGCAACAGAGCTAAGTATTATGCATCAGCTATGCAAATTGAATTCAGCCCATTAGAAATGAAAAAGAAAAAAAAATTATAAAAAATATTATGACCAAAATCAAAATTATAACCAGATTCACAAGCATACTTACAAATAAAATACTTGAATTAATTAATACCACTTCAGTAAAATTCACCAATGGACTTTATACATTTACTCCAATCCAACTGATGAGTTTCTTTCTCATATGCCTGTGACGTCGTTGATACTACAGATCTATACCCCTACCTACAAACCATTCGGTATTTACTAATTAATTTTCAACAGAAGGATAATCCATCAACAAAATACAACTAAACATAAGTCGTTGATGTACGTATACATTTAGATTGATCCAACTAGGTATACATATCTATAACTATACAAATATATCTATATCCATACAACATATCTATACACATACACATACACATCCAGACATACAGATCTAAAACCGTATAGATCAATAATATAAAAAAAACTCGTAATAATGATATATTTGATAAGTTCTTACAATAAAAAATGATTTCTTGGAACTGCAACACTTTAAACTCAACTATGTATTTTTTTCCAATTTATTTCATGGGGTAGGGGTTATGATGCATAAAAAATGAAAAAAATAAAGAGATAGAATGAAGAATGGAAAAGACGAATTGATGGGTAGGTTTTTGGTCCATTAAAAATTTAAAGTTAGGTTATAGTCAAAAGGAAAGATTGTTTGATTTTTTACTCACTCTTTCTCTTTAATTATTTAATAAAACTATTTCAGTTGTCCCACAAATAATATTTATTTAGTTGATCACACTTATTTAAAAACACAATCATTACATTCACATTACTAAAATATTCCTTACAAAATATTGTGATATTTTAAATAGTTATTAAATATTTTATTTTAAATATTTTAATAAAAATAATAATAGAAAACATTAAGATAAAGTTTATTGAGATTTCAAATAAATAATATAATTAGGATATCACATTTAATAAATTGATATTATTTTACGGGATGAAAAGAGTAATTACTTATAATAGTATTTAAATTTAAGAGCAGAGATATGATACCCTATAAAAAAAGTTTTACCCATTATTTATCTCTATTCTTCTATCAAACCCTATTTCTTCTCGTCTCCGCCGTCTTACACCAAAACTTTCACATTAGCAATCTACAGTATAACAATTTTTCTTAACAATTTAAAGCACATTCTGACAATACCCATTCCGTATCAATCTTTTTTCATAACATCGGCGCTTTTCTCCCTCAACATTATGTGTGTCCTCTACCATTGCCTTCCAAATCTCAGATCTTCACTGTGCAAATCATTATCTGATTGGTTTTTGATCGTTGGACATTTCATTTCAATTGAGGATAGTCAGAGTGAGACCTCTTGTATCTTATACTATTAAATCTCAAGTTTCTAAAATTTCACCTTAATTTATTTGGACTAAATTTTTATATTCAAACTTAAAACTTTTTCTACAATGATATTGTAATAGGATTAAACAAAGAACTCTACTTTTGGGGGATATTTCTTCCTTGTGAAAAGAGAGAAATGAACAGGTCACTTCCTCCTAAGAAGAGAAGATTATTGTAAAGAATGAAATAATCACTATAGTTTGTATAAAAATGTGAGTTTGATTTTCTATTTTTTTATCCATTATCTTAAGTAGGGGTTTTAATGATTTGTATTTATTAAATTAGGCAATATGATAATGAAAGAGAAAGAGTGATAATGAAAGAGCAAGAGTTTGGGACTATTCAATTACAACCGCATCATCATTTTATTTGGAGAAGTATGGTGCACCCGGTTTTTTCATTTACAATAGATTAACATTTATTATTGTATTTTTATGTTGTAAATTGCATTTCAATTGAGGATAGTCGAAATGTTAAATTTATTACTGTATTATTTATATTATTAGCATTGATCCTCTGTTATTCTATTTTTATAACTTATTTATTTTACTCTTCATTACTAGTTAAAATAGATTTCTTGTGGATAGGAGGAAAATATATATAAAACAAAGGTAATTTATGTTACTTTTAATTTTACGTATGTCCTTGCTATACTTGGGTGTAGATTAGTTTAATGAACTTTAAGATGTACCTCAACTAATCTGACCAAAAAAATTAATTTAACGAACTCGAACTTGATTAGAAACATTATTTTTTTTATATCTATATTAAGTATTTTAGTTGGATACTTTTTTGGTATATAAGTCATAGTTTCACTACTTCTTCACTTTTCATAAATGAGTAAAAATGTGGAATGATTAGTCAAATGTGCAAGCTGACAATTTAGGCAAGGGGTGTGTAACTTTATAATCTTTTTACTTATCCAATAAACATATATTTTAATTTAATTATAACCCTTTTACTTATCACGACTCTCCCTCTAAGTTGTTGGTTGATTTCTATTCAAGGTTTACTTATGATTTTATTCAAGGTTTACCTATGATTTAATTTTGCAGTCGTTTCTGTTAGATCACTTTTCATGTAATTTTTGGAAAATATGGGGTGGATTCTAAATGTGAGTTCTTGGTTTTATAGCTTTGTTTTGGATCCTTTATGTCGTTTATCCTATTTTATTAGAGTTTCAGAGTTGAATTTTATAAAATTTGATTATGTTCCTCCCATTTATGTAATGATAAGTTATCTTTATCACATGGATTGGTTTTCAACTTTAACAACATTATATCACCATTAATGTAAATTTAAGAGGTCTTTTCTTATTTTGATGTCAGAATGTCTTTCTTTCTTGAGTAAATGGAAGAGAACGGGGGAGGAATTAGGTCACTTTTCATTATTGTCAGAGGATTTAATCCTTTGTTGTTAGCATGGGTACAATGTGTTAGCATATATATTCTTCCTTCATAGCTTATCTAGTGATCCCATATGGCGTATTCGAAAAGTTCAATTTTGGAGGATCTTTCTCTGTTACCAAGCTTATTATATTAGTGGTGTCAAACAGAGAGTGGTTTTTTCTATATTGTTGATCAACCTACCCAAAACTCTCAAACTTTTCCAAAACTCTGCCATTTAACCTTTTAAAAAAATAATATTACATTTTATACTATTAGATGTAGGAAGCTCATGAACGATCATATGAGGATTTATGGTGAACAACAGAGCTAAGTATTATGCATCAGCTATGCAAATTGAATTCAGCCCATTAGAAATGAAAAAGAAAAAAAAATTATAAAAAATATTATGACCAAAATCAAAATTATAACCAGATTCACAAGCATACTTACAAATAAAATACTTGAATTAATTAATACCACTTCAGTAAAATTCACCAATGGACTTTATACATTTACTCCAATCCAACTGATGAGTTTCTTTCTCATATGCCTGTGACGTCGTTGATACTACAGATCTATACCCCTACCTACAAACCATTCGGTATATACTAATTAATTTTCAACAAAAGGATAATCCATCAACAAAATACAACTAAACATAAGTCGTTGATGTACGTATACATTTAGATGGATCCAACTAGGTATACATATCTATAACTATACAAATATATCTATATCCATACAACATATCTATACACATACACATACACATCCAGACATACAGATCTAAAACCGTATAGATCAATAATATAAAAAAAACTCGTAATAATGATATATTTGATAAGTTCTTACAATAAAAAATGATTTCTTGGAACTGCAACACTTTAAACTCAACTATGTATTTTTTTTCCAATTTATTTCATGGGGTAGGGGTTATGATGCATAAAAAATGAAATGTAAAGAATGAAATAATCACTATAGTTTTTATAAAAATGTGAGTTTGATTTTCTATTTTTTTATCCATTATCTTAAGTAGGGGTTTTAATGATTTGTATTTATTAAATTAGGCAATATGATAATGAAAGAGAAAGAGTGATAATGAAAGAGCAAGAGTTTGGGACTATTCAATTACAACCGCATCATCATTTTATTTGGAGAAGTATGGTGCACCCGGTTTTTTCATTTACAATAGATTAACATTTATTATTGTATTTTTATGTTGTAAATTGCATTTCAATTGAGGATAGTCGAAATGTTAAATTTATTACTGTATTATTTATATTATTAGCATTGATCATCTGTTATTCTATTTTTATAACTTATTTATTTTACTCTTCATTACTAGTTAAAATAGATTTCTTGTGGATAGGAGGAAAATATATATAAAACAAAGGTAATTTATGTTACTTTTAATTTTACGTATGTCCTTGCTATACTTGGGTGTAGATTAGTTTAATGAACTTTAGGATGTACCTCAACTAATCCGACCAAAAAAATTAATTTAACGAACTCGGACTTGATTAGAAACATTATTTTATTTATATTTATATTAAGAATTTTAGTTGGATACTTTTTTGGTATATAAGTCATAGTTTCACTACTTCTTCACTTTTCATAAATGAGTAAAAATGTCGAATGATTAGTCAAATGTGCATGCTGACAATTTAGGCAAGGGGTGTGTAACTTTATAATCTTTTTACTTATCCAATAAACATATATTTTAATTTAATTATAACCCTTTTACTTATCACGACTCTCCCTCTAAGTTGTTGGTTGATTTCTATTCAAGGTTTACTTATGATTTTATTCAAGGTTTACCTATGATTTAATTTTGCAGTCGTTTCTGTTAGATCAATTTTCATGTAATTTTTGGAAAATATGGGGTGGATTCTAAATGTGAGTTCTTGGTTTTATAACTTTGTTTTGGATCCTTTATGTCGTTTATCCTATTTTATTAGAGTTTCAGAGTTGAATTTCATAAAATTTGATTATGTTCCTCCCATTTATATAATGATAAGTTATCTTTATCACATGGAATGGTTTTCAAATCTAACAACATTATATCACCATTAATGTAAATTTAAGAGGTCTTTTCTTATTTTGATGTCAGAATGTCTTTCTTTCTTGAGTAAATGGAAGAGGACGGGGGAGGAATTAGGTCACTTTTCATTATTGTGTGAGGATTTAATCCTTTGTTGTTAGCATGGGTACAATGTGTTAGCATATTTATTCTTCCTTCATAGCTTATCTAGTGATCCCATATGGCGTATTAGAAAAGTTCAATTTTGGAGGATCTTTCTCTGTTACCAAGCTGATTATATTAGTGGTGTCAAACAGAGAGTGGTTTTTTCTATATTGTTGATCAACCTACCCAAAACTCTCAAACTTTTCCAAAACTCTGCCATTTAACCTTTTAAAAAAATAATATTACATTTTATACTATTAGATGTAGGAAGCTCATGCAGAATTTGTAACCAAATGAACGATCATATGAGGATTTATGGTGAGCAACAGAGCTAAGTATTATGCATCAGCTATGCAAATTGAATTCAGCCCATTAGAAATGAAAAAGAAAAAAAAATTATAAGAAATATTATGACCAAAATCAAAATTATAACCAGATTCACAAGCATACTTACAAATAAAATACTTGAATTAATTAATACCACTTCGCTAAAATTCACCAATGGACTTTATACATTTACTCCAATCCAACTGATGAGTTTCTTTCTCATATGCATGTGACGTCGTTGATACTACAGATCTATATCCCTACCTACAAACCATTCGGTATATACTAATTAATTTTCAACAGAAGGATAATCCATCAACAAAATACAACTAAACATAAGTCGGTGATGTACGTATACATTTAGATGGATCCAACTAGGTATACATATCTATAACTATACAAATATATCTATATCCATACAACATATCTATACACATACACATACACATCCAGACATACAGATCTAAAACCGTATAGATTAATAATATAAAAAAAACTCGTAATAATGATATTTTTGATAAGTTCTTACAATAAAAAATGATTTCTTGGAACTGCAACACATTAAACTCAACTATGTATTTTTTTTCCAATTTATTTCATGGGGTAGGGGTTATGATGCATAAAAAATGAAAAAAATAAAGAGATAGAATTTAGAATGGAAAAGAAGAATTGATGGGTAGGTTTTTGGTCCATTAAAAATTTAAAGTTAGGTTATAGTCAAAAGGAAAGATTGTTTGATTTTTTACTCTCTCTTTCTCTTTAATTATTTAATAAAACTATTTCAGTTGTCCCACAAATAATATTTATTTAGTTGATCACACTTATTTAAAAACACAATCATTACATTCACGTTACTAAAATATTCCTTACAAAATATTGTGATATTTTAAATAGTTATTAAATATTTTATTTTAAATATTTTAATAAAAATAATAATAGAAAACATTAAGATAAAGTTTATTGAGATTTCAAATAAATAATATAATTAGGATAACACATTTAATAAATTGATATTATTTTACGGGATGAAAAGAGTAATTACTTATAATAGTATTTAAATTTAAGAGCAGAGATATGATACCCTATAAAAAATGTTTTACCCATTATTTATCTCTATTCTTCTATCAAACCCTATTTCTTCTCGTCTCCGCCGACTTACACCAAAACTTTCACATTAGCAATCTACAGTATAACAATTTTTCTTAACAATTTAAAACACATTCTGACAATACCCATTCCGTATCAAAGGTTGTACACATTTTCTTTTTCCATAACATTGGCGCTTTTCTCCCTCAACATTATGTGTGTCCTCTACCATTGCCTTCCAAATCTCAGATCTTCACTATGCAAATCATTATCTGATTGGTTTTTGATCGTTGGACATTTCATTTCAATTGAGGATAGTCCGAGTGAGATCTCTTGTATCTTATACTATTAAATCTCAAGTTTCTAAAATTGCACCTTAATTTATTTGGACTAAATTTTTATATTCAAACTTAAAACTTTTTCTACAATAATATTGTAATAGGATTGAATAAAGAACTCTACTTTTGGGGGATATTTCTTCCTTGTGAAAAGAGAGAAATGAACAGGTCACTTCCTCCTAAGAAGAGAAGATTATTGTAAAAAATGAAATAATCACTATAGTTTGTATAAAAATGTGAGTTTGATTTTCTATTTTTTTATCCATTATCTTAAGTAGGGGTTTTAATGATTTGTATTTATTAAATTAGGCAATATGATAATGAAAGAGCAAGAGTGATAATGAAAGAGCAAGAGTTTGGGACTATTCAATTACAACCGCATCATCATTTTATTTGGAGAAGTTTGGTGCACCCGGTTTTTTCATTTACAATAGATTAACATTTATTATTGTATTTTTATGTTGTAAATTGCATTTCAATTGAGGATAGTCGAAATGTTAAATTTATTACTGTATTATTTATATTATTAGCATTGATCATCTGTTATTCTATTTTTATAACTTATTTATTTTACTCTTCATTACTAGTTAAAATAGATTTCTTGTGGATAGGAGGAAAATATATATAAAACAAAGATAATTTATGTTACTTTTAATTTTATGTATGTCCTTGCTATACTTGGATGTAGATTAGTTTAATGAACTTTAGGATGTACCTCAACTAATCTGACCTAAAAAATTAATTTAATGAACTCGGACTTGATTAGAAACATTATTTTATTTATATTTATATTAAGTATTTTAGGTGGATACTTATTTGGTATATAAGTCATAGTTTCACTACTTCTTCACTTTTCATAAATGAGTAAAAATGTCGAATGATTAGTCAAATGTGCATGCTGACAATTTAGGCAAGGGGTGTGTAACTTTATAATCTTTTTACTTATCCAATAAACATATATTTTAATTTAATTATAACCCTTTTACTTATCACGACTCTCCCTCTAAGTTGTTGGTTGATTTCTATTCAAGGTTTACTTATGATTTTATTCAAGGTTTACCTATGATTTAATTTTGCAGTCGTTTCTGTTAGATCAATTTTCATGTAATTTTTGGAAAATATGGGGTGGATTCTAAATGTGAGTTCTTGGTTTTATAGCTTTGTTTTGGATCCTTTATGTCGTTTATCCTATTTTATTAGAGTTTCAGAGTTGAATTTCATAAAATTTGATTATGTTCCTCCCATTTATATAATGATAAGTTATCTTTATCACATGGATTGGTTTTCAAATCTAACAACATTATATCACCATTAATGTAAATTTAAGAGGTCTTTTCTTATTTTGATGTCAGAATGTCTTTCTTTCTTGAGTAAATGGAAGAGGACGGGGGAGGAATTAGGTCACTTTTCATTATTGTGTGAGGATTTAATCCTTTGTTGTTAGCATGGGTACAATGTGTTAGCATATTTATTCTTCCTTCATAGCTTATCTAGTGATCCCATATGGCGTATTAGAAAAGTTCAATTTTGGAGGATCTTTCTCTGTTACCAAGCTGATTATATTAGTGGTGTCAAACAGAGAGTGGTTTTTTCTATATTGTTGATCAACCTACCCAAAACTCTCAAACTTTTCCAAAACTCTGCCATTTAACCTTTTAAAAAAATAATATTACATTTTATACTATTAGATGTAGGAAGCTCATGCAGAATTTGTAACCAAATGAACGATCATATGAGGATTTATGGTGAGCAACAGAGCTAAGTATTATGCATCAGCTATGCAAATTGAATTCAGCCCATTAGAAATGAAAAAGAAAAAAAAATTATAAGAAATATTATGACCAAAATCAAAATTATAACCAGATTCACAAGCATACTTACAAATAAAATACTTGAATTAATTAATACCACTTCAGTAAAATTCACCAATGGACTTTATACATTTACTCCAATCCAACTGATGAGTTTCTTTCTCATATGCCTGTGACGTCGTTGATACTACAGATCTATACCCCTACCTACAAACCATTCGGTATATACTAATTAATTTTCAAAGAAGGATAATCCATCAACAAAATACAACTAAACATAAGTTGTTGATGTACGTATATATTTAGATGGATCCAACTAGGTATACATATCTATAACTATACAAATATATCTATATCCATACAACATATCTATACACATACACATACACATCCAGACATACAGATCTAAAACCGTATAGATTAATAATATAAAAAAAACTCGTAATAATGATATATTTGATAAGTTCTTACAATAAAAAATGATTTCTTGGAAGTGCAACACATTAAACTCAACTATGTATTTTTTTTCCAATTTATTTCATGGGGTAGGGGTTATGATCCATAAAAAATGAAAAAAATAAAGAGATAGAATTTAGAATGGAAAAGAAGAATTGATGGGTAGGTTTTTGGTCCATTAAAAATTTAAAGTTAGGTTATAGTCAAAAGGAAAGATTGTTTGATTTTTTACTCTCTCTTTCTCTTTAATTATTTAATAAAACTATTTCAGTTGTCCCACAAATAATATTTATTTAGTTGATCACACTTATTTAAAAACACAATCATTACATTCATGTTACTAAAATATTGTGATATTTTAAATAGTTATTAAATATTTTATTTTAATAATAATAGAAAACATTAAGATAAAGTTTATTGAGATTTCAAATAAATAATATAATTAGGATGGAAAATTCTTCCATCCAATATTGGATGATCCTACACCAATAGTATTAATACACATACCCCATGTTTTAAACTTGCAAAAATAACTAACATATTAATCTAGTTACATGTGTTTTGTTAAAATAATCCATGGCTGTGATATGAATATTGGACCATCCAATATTGGATGGAAGTATTACCCAATTAGGATATCACATTTAATAAATTGATATTATTTTACGGGATGAAAAGAGTAATTACTTATAATAGTATTTAAATTTAAGAGCAGAGATATGATACCCTATAAAAAATGTTTTACCCATTATTTATCTCTATTCTTCTATCAAACCCTATTTCTTCTCGTCTCCGCCGACTTACACCAAAACTTTCACATTAGCAATCTACAGTATAACAATTTTTCTTAACAATTTAAAACACATTCTGACAATACCCATTCCGTATCAAAGGTTGTACACATTTTCTTTTTCCATAACATCGGCGCTTTTCTCCCTCAACATTATGTGTGTCCTCTACCATTGCCTTCCAAATCTCAGATCTTCACTGTGCAAATCATTATCTGATTGGTTTTTGATCGTTGGACATTTCATTTCAATTGAGGATAGTCAGAGTGAGACCTCTTGTATCTTATACTATTAAATCTCAAGTTTCTAAAATTTCACCTTAATTTATTTGGACTAAATTTTTATATTCAAACTTAAAACTTTTTCTACAATGATATTGTAATAGGATTGAACAAAGAACTCTACTTTTGGGGGATATTTCTTCCTTGTGAAAAGAGAGAAATGAACAGGTCACTTCCTCCTAAGAAGAGAAGATTATTGTAAAGAATGAAATAATCACTATAGTTTGTATAAAAATGTGAGTTTGATTTTCTATTTTTTTATCCATTATCTTAAGTAGGGGTTTTAATGATTTGTATTTATTAAATTAGGCAATATGATAATGAAAGAGAAAGAGTGATAATGAAAGAGCAAGAGTTTGGGACTATTCAATTACAACGGCATCATCATTTTATTTGGAGAAGTATGGTGCACCCGGTTTTTTCATTTACAATAGATTAACATTTATTATTGTATTTTTATGTTGTAAATTGCATTTCAATTGAGGATAGTCGAAATGTTAAATTTATTACTGTATTATTTATATTATTAGCATTGATCCTCTGTTATTCTATTTTTATAACTTATTTATTTTACTCTTCATTACTAGTTAAAATAGATTTCTTGTGGATAGGAGGAAAATATATATAAAACAAAGGTAATTTATGTTACTTTTAATTTTACGTATGTCCTTGCTATACTTGGGTGTAGATTAGTTTAATGAACTTTAAGATGTACCTCAACTAATCTGACCAAAAAAATTAATTTAACGAACTCGAACTTGATTAGAAACATTATTTTTTTTATATCTATATTAAGTATTTTAGTTGGATACTTTTTTGGTATATAAGTCATAGTTTCACTACTTCTTCACTTTTCATAAATGAGTAAAAATGTGGAATGATTAGTCAAATGTGCAAGCTGACAATTTAGGCAAGGGGTGTGTAACTTTATAATCTTTTTACTTATCCAATAAACATATATTTTAATTTAATTATAACCCTTTTACTTATCACGACTCTCCCTCTAAGTTGTTGGTTGATTTCTATTCAAGGTTTACTTATGATTTTATTCAAGGTTTACCTATGATTTAATTTTGCAGTCGTTTCTGTTAGATCACTTTTCATGTAATTTTTGGAAAATATGGGGTGGATTCTAAATGTGAGTTCTTGGTTTTATAGCTTTGTTTTGGATCCTTTATGTCGTTTATCCTATTTTATTAGAGTTTCAGAGTTGAATTTTATAAAATTTGATTATGTTCCTCCCATTTATGTAATGATAAGTTATCTTTATCACATGGATTGGTTTTCAACTTTAACAACATTATATCACCATTAATGTAAATTTAAGAGGTCTTTTCTTATTTTGATGTCAGAATGTCTTTCTTTCTTGAGTAAATGGAAGAGAACGGGGGAGGAATTAGGTCACTTTTCATTATTGTCAGAGGATTTAATCCTTTGTTGTTAGCATGGGTACAATGTGTTAGCATATATATTCTTCCTTCATAGCTTATCTAGTGATCCCATATGGCGTATTCGAAAAGTTCAATTTTGGAGGATCTTTCTCTGTTACCAAGCTTATTATATTAGTGGTGTCAAACAGAGAGTGGTTTTTTCTATATTGTTGATCAACCTACCCAAAACTCTCAAACTTTTCCAAAACTCTGCCATTTAACCTTTTAAAAAAATAATATTACATTTTATACTATTAGATGTAGGAAGCTCATGAACGATCATATGAGGATTTATGGTGAACAACAGAGCTAAGTATTATGCATCAGCTATGCAAATTGAATTCAGCCCATTAGAAATGAAAAAGAAAAAAAAATTATAAAAAATATTATGACCAAAATCAAAATTATAACCAGATTCACAAGCATACTTACAAATAAAATACTTGAATTAATTAATACCACTTCAGTAAAATTCACCAATGGACTTTATACATTTACTCCAATCCAACTGATGAGTTTCTTTCTCATATGCCTGTGACGTCGTTGATACTACAGATCTATACCCCTACCTACAAACCATTCGGTATATACTAATTAATTTTCAACAGAAGGATAATCCATCAACAAAATACAACTAAACATAAGTCGTTGATGTACGTATACATTTAGATGGATCCAACTAGGTATACATATCTATAACTATACAAATATATCTATATCCATACAACATATCTATACACATACACATACACATCCAGACATACAGATCTAAAACCGTATAGATCAATAATATAAAAAAAACTCGTAATAATGATATATTTGATAAGTTCTTACAATAAAAAATGATTTCTTGGAACTGCAACACTTTAAACTCAACTACGTATTTTTTTTCCAATTTATTTCATGGGGTAGGGGTTATGATGCATAAAAAATGAAATGTAAAGAATGAAATAATCACTATAGTTTTTATAAAAATGTGAGTTTGATTTTCTATTTTTTTATCCATTATCTTAAGTAGGGGTTTTAATGATTTGTATTTATTAAATTAGGCAATATGATAATGAAAGAGAAAGAGTGATAATGAAAGAGCAAGAGTTTGGGACTATTCAATTACAACCGCATCATCATTTTATTTGGAGAAGTATGGTGCACCCGGTTTTTTCATTTACAATAGATTAGCATTTATTATTGTATTTTTATGTTGTAAATTGCATTTCAATTGAGGATAGTCGAAATGTTAAATTTATTACTGTATTATTTATATTATTAGCATTGATCATCTGTTATTCTATTTTTATAACTTATTTATTTTACTCTTCATTACTAGTTAAAATAGATTTCTTGTGGATAGGAGGAAAATATATATAAAACAAAGGTAATTTATGTTACTTTTAATTTTACGTATGTCCTTGCTATACTTGGGTGTAGATTATTTTAATGAACTTTAGGATGTACCTCAACTAATCCGACCAAAAAAATTAATTTAACGAACTCGGACTTGATTAGAAACATTATTTTATTTATATTTATATTAAGAATTTTAGTTGGATACTTTTTTGGTATATAAGTCATAGTTTCACTACTTCTTCACTTTTCATAAATGAGTAAAAATGTCGAATGATTAGTCAAATGTGCATGCTGACAATTTAGGCAAGGGGTGTGTAACTTTATAATCTTTTTACTTATCCAATAAACATATATTTTAATTTAATTATAACCCTTTTACTTATCACGACTCTCCCTCTAAGTTGTTGGTTGATTTCTATTCAAGGTTTACTTATGATTTTATTCAAGGTTTACCTATGATTTAATTTTGCAGTCGTTTCTGTTAGATCAATTTTCATGTAATTTTTGGAAAATATGGGGTGGATTCTAAATGTGAGTTCTTGGTTTTATAGCTTTGTTTTGGATCCTTTATGTCATTTATCCTATTTTATTAGAGTTTCAGAGTTGAATTTCATAAAATTTGATTATGTTCCTCCCATTTATATAATGATAAGTTATCTTTATCACATGGAATGGTTTTCAAATCTAACAACATTATATCACCATTAATGTAAATTTAAGAGGTCTTTTCTTATTTTGATGTCAGAATGTCTTTCTTTCTTGAGTAAATGGAAGAGGACGGGGGAGGAATTAGGTCACTTTTCATTATTGTGTGAGGATTTAATCCTTTTTTGTTAGCATGGGTACAATGTGTTAGCATATTTATTCTTCCTTCATAGCTTATCTAGTGATCCCATATGGCGTATTAGAAAAGTTCAATTTTGGAGGATCTTTCTCTGTTACCAAGCTGATTATATTAGTGGTGTCAAACAGAGAGTGGTTTTTTCTATATTGTTGATCAACCTACCCAAAACTCTCAAACTTTTCCAAAACTCTGCCATTTAACCTTTTAAAAAAATAATATTACATTTTATACTATTAGATGTAGGAAGCTCATGCAGAATTTGTAACCAAATGAACGATCATATGAGGATTTATGGTGAGCAACAGAGCTAAGTATTATGCATCAGCTATGCAAATTGAATTCAGCCCATTAGAAATGAAAAAGAAAAAAAAATTATAAGAAATATTATGACCAAAATCAAAATTATAACCAGATTCACAAGCATACTTACAAATAAAATACTTGAATTAATTAATACCACTTCGCTAAAATTCACCAATGGACTTTATACATTTACTCCAATCCAACTGATGAGTTTCTTTCTCATATGCATGTGACGTCGTTGATACTACAGATCTATATCCCTACCTACAAACCATTCGGTATATACTAATTAATTTTCAACAGAAGGATAATCCATCAACAAAATACAACTAAACATAAGTCGGTGATGTACGTATACATTTAGATGGATCCAACTAGGTATACATATCTATAACTATACAAATATATCTATATCCATACAACATATCTATACACATACACATACACATCCAGACATACAGATCTAAAACCGTATAGATTAATAATATAAAAAAAACTCGTAATAATGATATTTTTGATAAGTTCTTACAATAAAAAATGATTTCTTGGAACTGCAACACATTAAACTCAACTATGTATTTTTTTTCCAATTTATTTCATGGGGTAGGGGTTATGATGCATAAAAAATGAAAAAAATAAAGAGATAGAATTTAGAATGGAAAAGAAGAATTGATGGGTAGGTTTTTGGTCCATTAAAAATTTAAAGTTAGGTTATAGTCAAAAGGAAAGATTGTTTGATTTTTTACTCTCTCTTTCTCTTTAATTATTTAATAAAACTATTTCAGTTGTCCCACAAATAATATTTATTTAGTTGATCACACTTATTTAAAAACACAATCATTACATTCACGTTACTAAAATATTCCTTACAAAATATTGTGATATTTTAAATAGTTATTAAATATTTTATTTTAAATATTTTAATAAAAATAATAATAGAAAACATTAAGATAAAGTTTATTGAGATTTCAAATAAATAATATAATTAGGATATCACATTTAATAAATTGATATTATTTTACGGGATGAAAAGAGTAATTACTTATAATAGTATTTAAATTTAAGAGCAGAGATATGATACCCTATAAAAAATGTTTTACCCATTATTTATCTCTATTCTTCTATCAAACCCTATTTCTTCTCGTCTCCGCCGACTTACACCAAAACTTTCACATTAGCAATCTACAGTATAACAATTTTTCTTAACAATTTAAAACACATTCTGACAATACCCAGTCCGTATCAAAGGTTGTACACATTTTCTTTTTCCATAACATCGGCGCTTTTCTCCCTCAACATTATGTGTGTCCTCTACCATTGCCTTCCAAATCTCAGATCTTCACTATGCAAATCATTATCTGATTGGTTTTTGATCGTTGGACATTTCATTTCAATTGAGGATAGTCCGAGTGAGATCTCTTGTATCTTATACTATTAAATCTCAAGTTTCTAAAATTTCACCTTAATTTATTTGGACTAAATTTTTATATTCAAACTTAAAACTTTTTCTACAATGATATTGTAATAGGATTGAATAAAGAACTCTACTTTTGGGGGATATTTCTTCCTTGTGAAAAGAGAGAAATGAACAGGTCACTTCCTCCTAAGAAGAGAAGATTATTGTAAAAAATGAAATAATCACTATAGTTTGTATAAAAATGTGAGTTTGATTTTCTATTTTTTTATCCATTATCTTAAGTAGGGGTTTTAATGATTTGTATTTATTAAATTAGGCAATATGATAATGAAAGAGCAAGAGTGATAATGAAAGAGCAAGAGTTTGGGACTATTCAATTACAACCGCATCATCATTTTATTTGGAGAAGTTTGGTGCACCCGGTTTTTTCATTTACAATAGATTAACATTTATTATTGTATTTTTATGTTGTAAATTGCATTTCAATTGAGGATAGTCGAAATGTTAAATTTATTACTGTATTATTTATATTATTAGCATTGATCATCTGTTATTCTATTTTTATAACTTATTTATTTTACTCTTCATTACTAGTTAAAATAGATTTCTTGTGGACAGGAGGAAAATATATATAAAACAAAGATAATTTATGTTACTTTTAATTTTATGTATGTCCTTGCTATACTTGGATGTAGATTAGTTTAATGAACTTTAGGATGTACCTCAACTAATCTGACCTAAAAAATTAATTTAATGAACTCGGACTTGATTAGAAACATTATTTTATTTATATTTATATTAAGTATTTTAGGTGGATACTTATTTGGTATATAAGTCATAGTTTCACTACTTCTTCACTTTTCATAAATGAGTAAAAATGTCGAATGATTAGTCAAATGTGCATGCTGACAATTTAGGCAAGGGGTGTGTAACTTTATAATCTTTTTACTTATCCAATAAACATATATTTTAATTTAATTATAACCCTTTTACTTATCACGACTCTCCCTCTAAGTTGTTGGTTGATTTCTATTCAAGGTTTACTTATGATTTTATTCAAGGTTTACCTATGATTTAATTTTGCAGTCGTTTCTGTTAGATCAATTTTCATGTAATTTTTGGAAAATATGGGGTGGATTCTAAATGTGAGTTCTTGGTTTTATAGCTTTGTTTTGGATCCTTTATGTCGTTTATCCTATTTTATTAGAGTTTCAGAGTTGAATTTCATAAAATTTGATTATGTTCCTCCCATTTATATAATGATAAGTTATCTTTATCACATGGATTGGTTTTCAAATCTAACAACATTATATCACCATTAATGTAAATTTAAGAGGTCTTTTCTTATTTTGATGTCAGAATGTCTTTCTTTCTTGAGTAAATGGAAGAGGACGGGGGAGGAATTAGGTCACTTTTCATTATTGTGTGAGGATTTAATCCTTTGTTGTTAGCATGGGTACAATGTGTTAGCATATTTATTCTTCCTTCATAGCTTATCTAGTGATCCCATATGGCGTATTAGAAAAGTTCAATTTTGGAGGATCTTTCTCTGTTACCAAGCTGATTATATTAGTGGTGTCAAACAGAGAGTGGTTTTTTCTATATTGTTGATCAACCTACCCAAAACTCTCAAACTTTTCCAAAACTCTGCCATTTAACCTTTTAAAAAAATAATATTACATTTTATACTATTAGATGTAGGAAGCTCATGCAGAATTTGTAACCAAATGAACGATCATATTAGGATTTATGGTGAGCAACAGAGCTAAGTATTATGCATCAGCTATGCAAATTGAATTCAGCCCATTAGAAATGAAAAAGAAAAAAAAATTATAAGAAATATTATGACCAAAATCAAAATTATAACCAGATTCACAAGCATACTTACAAATAAAATACTTGAATTAATTAACACCACTTCAGTAAAATTCACCAATGGACTTTATACATTTACTCCAATCCAACTGATGAGTTTCTTTCTCATATGCCTGTGACGTCGTTGATACTACAGATCTATACCCCTACCTACAAACCATTCGGTATATACTAATTAATTTTCAAAGAAGGATAATCCATCAACAAAATACAACTAAACATAAGTTGTTGATGTACGTATATATTTAGATGGATCCAACTAGGTATACATATCTATAACTATACAAATATATCTATATCCATACAACATATCTATACACATACACATACACATCCAGACATACAGATCTAAAACCGTATAGATTAATAATATAAAAAAAACTCGTAATAATGATATATTTGATAAGTTCTTACAATAAAAAATGATTTCTTGGAAGTGCAACACATTAAACTCAACTATGTATTTTTTTTCCAATTTATTTCATGGGGTAGGGGTTATGATCCATAAAAAATGAAAAAAATAAAGAGATAGAATTTAGAATGGAAAAGAAGAATTGATGGGTAGGTTTTTGGTCCATTAAAAATTTAAAGTTAGGTTATAGTCAAAAGGAAAGATTGTTTGATTTTTTACTCTCTCTTTCTCTTTAATTATTTAATAAAACTATTTCAGTTGTCCCACAAATAATATTTATTTAGTTGATCACACTTATTTAAAAACACAATCATTACATTCATGTTACTAAAATATTCCTTACAAAATATTGTGATATTTTAAATAGTTATTAAATATTTTATTTTAATAATAATAGAAAACATTAAGATAAAGTTTATTGAGATTTCAAATAAATAATATAATTAGGATATCACATTTAATAAATTGATATTATTTTACGGGATGAAAAGAGTAATTACTTATAATAGTATTTAAATTTAAGAGCAGAGATATGATACCCTATAAAAAATGTTTTACCCATTATTTATCTCTATTCTTCTATCAAACCCTATTTCTTCTCGTCTCCGCCGACTTACACCAAAACTTTCACATTAGCAATCTACAGTATAACAATTTTTCTTAACAATTTAAAACACATTCTGACAATACCCATTCCGTATCAAAGGTTGTACACATTTTCTTTTTCCATAACATCGGCGCTTTTCTCCCTCAACATTATGTGTGTCCTCTACCATTGCCTTCCAAATCTCAGATCTTCACTGTGCAAATCATTATCTGATTGGTTTTTGATCGTTGGACATTTCATTTCAATTGAGGATAGTCAGAGTGAGACCTCTTGTATCTTATACTATTAAATCTCAAGTTTCTAAAATTTCACCTTAATTTATTTGGACTAAATTTTTATATTCAAACTTAAAACTTTTTCTACAATGATATTGTAATAGGATTGAACAAAGAACTCTACTTTTGGGGGATATATCTTCCTTGTGAAAAGAGAGAAATGAACAGGTCACTTCCTCCTAAGAAGAGAAGATTATTGTAAAGAATGAAATAATCACTATAGTTTGTATAAAAATGTGAGTTTGATTTTCTATTTTTTTATCCATTATCTTAAGTAGGGGTTTTAATGATTTGTATTTATTAAATTAGGCAATATGATAATGAAAGAGCAAGAGTGATAATGAAAGAGCAAGAGTTTTGGACTATTCAATTACAACCGCATCATCATTTTATTTGGAGAAGTATGGTGCACCCGATTTTTTCATTTACAATAGATTAACATTTATTATTGTATTTTTATGTTGTAAATTGCATTTCAATTGAGGATAGTCGAAATGTTAAATTTATTACTATATTATTTATATTATTAGCATTGATCATCTGTTATTCTATTTTTATAACTTATTTATTTTACTCTTCATTACTAGTTAAAATAGATTTCTTGTGGATAGGAGGAAAATATATAAAACAAAGATAATTTATGTTACTTTTAATTTTACGTATGTCCTTGCTATACTTGGATGAGATTAGTTTAATGAACTTTAGGATGTACCTCAACTAATCTGACCAAAAAAATTAATTTAACGAACTCGGACTTGATTAGAAACATTATTTTATTAATATTTATATTAAGTATTTTAGGTAGATACTTTTTTGGTATATAAGTCATAGTTTCACTACTTCTTCACTTTTCATAAATGAGTAAAAATGTCGAATGATTAGTCAAATGTGCAATCTGACAATTTAGGCAAGGGGTGTGTAACTTTATAATCTTTTTACTTATCCAATAAACATATATTTTAATTTAATTATAACCCTTTTACTTATCACGACTCTCCCTCTAAGTTGTTGGTTGATTTCTATTCAAGGTTTACTTATGATTTTATTCAAGGTTTACCTATGATTTAATTTTGCAGTCGTTTCTGTTAGATCACTTTTCATGTAATTTTTGGAAAATATGGGGTGGATTCTAAATGTGAGTTCTTGGTTTTATAGCTTTGTTTTGGATCCTTTATGTCGTTTATCCTATTTTATTAGAGTTTCAGAGTTGAATTTTATAAAATTTGATTATGTTCCTCCCATTTATATAATGATAAGTTATCTTTATCACATGGATTGGTTTTCAACTCTAACAACATTATATCACCATTAATGTAAATTTAAGAGGTCTTTTCTTATTTTGATGTCAGAATGTCTTTCTTTCTTGAGTAAATGGAAGAGGACGGGGGAGGAATTAGGTCACTTTTCATTATTGTCAGAGGATTTAATCCTTTGTTGTTAGCATGGGTACAATGTGTTAGCATATTTATTCTTCCTTCATAGCTTATCTAGTGATCCCATATGGCGTATTCGAAAAGTTCAATTTTGGAGGATCTTTCTCTGTTACCAAGCGTATTATATTAGTGGTGTCAAACAGAGAGTGGTTTTTTCTATATTGTTGATCAACCTACCCAAAACTCTCAAACTTTACCAAAACTCTGCCATTTAACCTTTTAAAAAAATAATATTACATTTTATACTATTAGATGTAGGAAGCTCATGCAGAATTTGTAACCAAATGAACGATCATATGAGGATTTATGGTGAGCAACAGAGCTAAGTATTATGCATCAGCTATGCAAATTGAATTCATCCCATTAGAAATGAAAAAGAAAAAAAAATTATAAGAAATATTATGACCAAAATCAAAATTATAACCAGATTCACAAGCATACTTACAAATAAAATACTTGAATTAATTAATACCACTTCGGTAAAATTCACCAATGGACTTTATACATTTACTCCAATCCAACTGATGAGTTTCTTTCTCATATGCATGTGACGTCGTTGATACTACAGATCTATACCCCTACCTACAAACCATTCGGTATATACTAATTAATTTTCAACAGAAGGATAATCCATCAACAAAATACAACTAAACATAAGTCGGTGATGTACGTATACATTTAGATGGATCCAACTAGGTATACATATCTATAACTATACAAATATATCTATATCCATACAACATATCTATACACATACACATACACATCCAGACATACAGATCTAAAACCGTATAGATTAATAATATAAAAAAAACTCGTAATAATGATATTTTTGATAAGTTCTTACAATAAAAAATGATTTCTTGGAACTGCAACACTTTAAACTCAACTATGTATTTTTTTTCCAATTTATTTCATGGGGTAGGGGTTATGATGCATAAAAAATGAAAAAAATAAAGAGATAGAATGAAGAATGGAAAAGAAGAATTGATGGGTAGGTTTTTGGTCCATTAAAAATTTAAAGTTAGGTTATAGTCAAAAGGAAAGATTGTTTGATTTTTTACTCTCTCTTTCTCTTTAATTATTTAATAAAACTATTTCAGTTGTCCCACAAATAATATTTATTTAGTTGATCACACTTATTTAAAAACACAATCATTACATTCACGTTACTAAAATATTCCTTACAAAATATTGTGATATTTTAAATAGTTATTAAATATTTTATTTTAAATATTTTAATAAAAATAATAATAGAAAACATTAATATAAAGTTTATTGAGATTTCAAATAAATAATATTATTAGGATATCACATTTAATAAATTGATATTATTTTACGGGATGAAAAGAGTAATTACTTATAATAGTATTTAAATTTAAGAGCAGAGATATGATACCCTATAAAAAATGTTTTACCCATTATTTATCTCTATTCTTCTATCAAACCCTATTTCTTCTCGTCTCCGCCGACTTACACCAAAACTTTCACATTAGCAATCTACAGTATAACAATTTTTCTTTACAATTTAAAACACATTCTGACAATACCCATTCCGTATCAAAGGTTGTACACATTTTCTTTTTCCATAACATCGGCGCTTTTCTCCCTCAACATTATGTGTGTCCTCTACCATTGCCTTCCAAATCTCAGATCTTCACTGTGCAAATCATTATCTGATTGGTTTTTGATCGTTGGACATTTCATTTCAATTGAGGATAGTCAGAGTGAGACCTCTTGTATCTTATACTATTAAATCTCAAGTTTCTAAAATCTCACCTTAATTTATTTGGACTAAATTTTTATATTCAAACTTAAAACTTTTTCTACAATGATATTGTAATAGGATTGAACAAAGAACTCTACTTTTGGGGGATATATCTTCCTTGTGAAAAGAGAGAAATGAACATGTCACTTCCTCCTAAGAAGAGAAGATTATTGTAAAGAATGAAATAATCACTATAGTTTGTATAAAAATGTGAGTTTGATTTTCTATTTTTTTATCCATTATCTTAAGTAGGGGTTTTAATGATTTGTATTTATTAAATTAGGCAATATGATAATGAAAGAGCAAGAGTGATAATGAAAGAGCAAGAGTTTGGGACTATTCAATTACAACCGCATCATCATTTTATTTGGAGAAGTATGGTGCACCCGGTTTTTTCATTTACAATAGATTAACATTTATTATTGTATTTTTATGTTGTAAATTGCATTTCAATTGAGGATAGTCGAAATGTTAAATTTATTACTGTATTATTTATATTATTAGCATTGATCATCTGTTATTCTATTTTTATAACTTATTTATTTTACTCTTCATTACTAGTTAAAATAGATTTCTTGTGGATAGGAGGAAAATATATAAAACAAAGATAATTTATGTTACTTTTAATTTTACGTATGTCCTTGCTATACTTGGATGTAGATTAGTTTAATGAACTTTAGGATGTACCTCAACTAATCTGACCAAAAAAATTAATTTAACGAACTCGGACTTGATTAGAAACATTATTTTATTTATATTTATATTAAGTATTTTAGGTGGATACTTTTTTGGTATATAAGTCATAGTTTCACTACTTCTTCACTTTTCATAAATGAGTAAAAATGTCGAATGATTAGTCAAATGTGCAAGCTGACAATTTAGGCAAGGGATGTGTAACTTTATAATCTTTTTACTTATCCAATAAACATATATTTTAATTTAATTATAACCCTTTTACTTATCACGACTCTCCCTCTAAGTTGTTGGTTGATTTCTATTCAAGGTTTACTTGTGATTTTATTCAAGGTTTACCTATGATTTAATTTTGCAGTCCTTTCTGTTAGATCACTTTTCATGTAATTTTTGGAAAATATGGGGTGGATTCTAAATGTGAGTTCTTGGTTTTATAGCTTTGTTTTGGATCCTTTATGTCGTTTATCCTATTTTATTAGAGTTTCAGAGTTGAATTTTATAAAATTTGATTATGTTCCTCCCATTTATATAATGATAAGTTATCTTTATCACATGGATTGGTTTTCAACTCTAACAACATTATATCACCATTAATGTAAATTTAAGAGGTCTTTTCTTATTTTGATGTCAGAATGTCTTTCTTTCTTGAGTAAATGGAAGAGGACGGGGGAGGAATTAGGTCACTTTTCATTATTGTCAGAGGATTTAATCCTTTGTTGTTAGCATGGGTACAATGTGTTAGCATATTTATTCTTCCTTCATAGCTTATCTAGTGATCCCATATGGCGTATTCGAAAAGTTCAATTTTGGCGGATCTTTCTCTGTTACCAAGCGTATTATATTAGTGGTGTCAAACAGAGAGTGGTTTTTTCTATATTGTTGATCAACCTACCCAAAACTCTCAAACTTTTCCAAAACTCTGCCATTTAACCTTTTAAAAAAATAATATTACATTTTATACTATTAGATGTATGAAGCTCATGCAGAATTTGTAACCAAATGAACGATCATATGAGGATTTATGGTGAGCAACAGAGCTAAGTATTATGCATCAGCTATGCAAATTGAATTCAGCCCATTAGAAATGAAAAAGAAAAAAAAATTATAAGAAATATTATGACCAAAATCAAAATTATAACCAGATTCACAAGCATACTTACAAATAAAATACTTGAATTAATTAATACCACTTCAGTAAAATTCACTAATGGACTTTATACATTTACTCCAATCCAACTGATGAGTTTCTTTCTCATATGCCTGTGACGTCGTTGATACTACAGATCTATACCCCTACCTACAAACCATTCGGTATATACTAATTAATTTTCAACAGAAGGATAATC
The DNA here is from genome assembly GCA_029959085.1 of Nemophila menziesii. Taxonomy (NCBI): domain Eukaryota; kingdom Viridiplantae; phylum Streptophyta; class Magnoliopsida; order Boraginales; family Hydrophyllaceae; genus Nemophila; species Nemophila menziesii. The sequence continues at coordinate 78,731,945 of JARWIR010000001.1, forward strand.
CATCAACAAAATACAACTAAACATAAGTCGTTGATGTACGTATACATTTAGATGGATCCAACTAGGTATACATATCTATAACTATACAAATATATCTATATCCATACAACATATCTATACACATACACATACACATCCAGACATACAGATCTAAAACCGTATAGATCAATAATGTAAAAAAAACTCGTAATAATGATATATTTGATAAGTTCTTACAATAAAAAATGATTTCTTGGAACTGCAACACTTTAAACTCAACTATGTATTTTTTTTCCAATTTATTTCATGGGGTAGGGGTTATGATGCATAAAAAATGAAAAAAATAAAGAGATAGAATGAAGAATGGAAAAGAAGAATTGATGGGTAGGTTTTTGGTCCATTAAAAATTTAAAGTAAGGTTATAGTCAAAAGGAAAGATTGTTTGATTTTTTACTCTCTCTTTCTCTTTAATTATTTAATAAAACTATTTCAGTTGTCCCACAAATAATTTTTATTTAGTTGATCACACTTATTTAAAAACACAATCATTACATTCACATTACTAAAATATTCCTTACAAAATATTGTGATATTTTAAATAGTTATTAAATATTTTAGTTTAAATATTTTAATAAAAATAATAATAGTAAACATTAAGATAAAGTTTATTGAGATTTCAAATAAATAATATAATTAGGATATCACATTTAATAAATTGATATTATTTTACGGGATGAAAAGAGTAATTACTTATAATAGTATTTAAATTTAAGAGCAGAGATATGATACCCTATAAAAAATATTTTACCCATTATTTATCTCTATTCTTCTATCAAACCCTATTTCTTCTCATCTCCGCCGTCTTACACCAAAACTTTCACATTAGCAATCTACAGTATAACAATTTTTCTTAACAATTTAAAGCACATTCTGACAATACCCATTCCGTATCAAAGGTTGTACACATTTTCTTTTTCCATAACATCGGCGCTTTTCCCCTCAACATTATGTGTGTCCTCTACCATTGCCTTCCAAATCTCAGATCTTCACTATGCAAATCATTATGTGATTTGTTTTTGAAAGTTGTACATTTCATTTCAATTGAGGATAGTCAGAGTGAGACCTCTTGTATCTTATACTATTAAATCTCAAGTTTCTAAAATTTCACCTTAATTTATTTGGACTAAATTTTTATATTCAAACTTAAAACTTTTTCTACAACGATATTGTAATAGGATTGAACAAAGAACTCTACTTTTGGGGGATATATCTTCCTTGTGAAAAGAGAGAAATGAACAGGTCACTTCCTCCTAAGAAGAGAAGATTATTGTAAAGAATGAAATAATCACTATAGTTTGTATAAAAATGTGAGTTTGATTTTCTATTTTTTTATCCATTATCTTAAGTAGGGGTTTTAATGATTTGTATTTATTAAATTAGGCAATATGATAATGAAAGAGCAAGAGTGATAATGAAAGAGCAAGAGTTTTGGACTATTCAATTTACAACCGCATCATCATTTTATTTGGAGAAGTATGGTGCACCCGGTTTTTTCATTTACAATAGATTAACATTTATTATTGTATTTTTATGTTGTAAATTGCATTTCAATTGAGGATAGTCGAAATGTTAAATTTATTACTATATTATTTATATTATTAGCATTGATCATCTGTTATTCTATTTTTATAACTTATTTATTTTACTCTTCATTACTAGTTAAAATAGATTTCTTGTGGATAGGAGGAAAATATATAAAACAAAGATAATTTATGTTACTTTTAATTTTACGTATGTCCTTGCTATACTTGGATGAGATTAGTTTAATGAACTTTAGGATGTACCTCAACTAATCTGACCAAAAAAATTAATTTAACGAACTCGGACTTGATTAGAAACATTATTTTATTTATATTTATATTAAGTATTTTAGGTAGATACTTTTTTGGTATATAAGTCATAGTTTCACTATTTCTTCACTTTTCATAAATGAGTAAAAATGTCGAATGATTAGTCAAATGTGCAATCTGACAATTTAGGCAAGGGGTGTGTAACTTTATAATCTTTTTACTTATCCAATAAACATATATTTTAATTTAATTATAACCCTTTTACTTATCACGACTCTCCCTCTAAGTTGTTGGTTGATTTCTATTCAAGGTTTACTTATGATTTTATTCAAGGTTTACCTATGATTTAATTTTGCAGTCGTTTCTGTTAGATCACTTTTCATGTAATTTTTGGAAAATATGGGGTGGATTCTAAATGTGAGTTCTTGGTTTTATAGCCTTGTTTTGGATCCTTTATGTCGTTTATCCTATTTTATTACAGTTTCAGAGTTGAATTTTATAAAATTTGATTATGTTCCTCCCATTTATATAATGATAAGTTATCTTTATCACATGGATTGGTTTTCAACTTTAACAACATTATATCACCATTAATGTAAATTTAAGAGGTCTTTTCTTATTTTGATGTCAGAATGTCTTTCTTTCTTGAGTAAATGGAAGAGGACGAGGGAGGAATTAGGTCACTTTTCATTATTGTCAGAGGATTTAATCCTTTGTTGTTAGCATGGGTACAATGTGTTAGCATATTTATTCTTCCTTCATAGCTTATCTAGTGATCCCATATGGCGTATTCGAAAAGTTCAATTTTGGAGGATCTTTCTCTGTTACCAAGCTTATTATATTAGTGGTGTCAAACAGAGAGTGGTCTTTTCTATATTGTTGATCAACCTACCCAAAACTCTCAAACTTTTCCAAAACTCTGCCATTTAACCTTTTAAAAAAATAATATTACATTTTATACTATTAGATGTAGGAAGCTCATGCAGAATTTGTAACTAAATGAAAGATCATATGAGGATTTATGGTGAGCAACAGAGCTAAGTATTATGCATCAGCTATGCAAATTGAATTCAGCCCATTAGAAATGAAAAAGAAAAAAAAATTATAAGAAATATTATGACCAAAATCAAAATTATAACCAGATTCACAAGCATACTTACAAATAAAATACTTGAATTAATTAATACCACTTCAGTAAAATTCACCAATGGACTTTATACATATACTCCAATCCAACTGATGAGTTTCTTTCTCATATGCCTGTGACGTCGTTGATACTACAGATCTATACCCCTACCTACAAACCATTCGGTATATACTAATTAATTTTCAACAGAAGGATAATCCATCAACAAAATACAACTAAACATAAGTCGTTGATGTACGTATACATTTAGATGGATCCAACTAGGTATACATATCTATAATTATACAAATATATCTATATCCATACAACATATCTATACACATACACATACACATCCAGACATACAGATCTAAAACCGTATAGATCAATAATATAAAAAAAACTCGTAATAATGATATATTTGATAAGTTCTTACAATAAAAAATGATTTCTTGGAACTGCAACACTTTAACTCAACTATGTATTTTTTTTCCAATTTATTTCATGGGGTAGGGGTTATGATGCATAAAAAATGAAAAAAATAAAGAGATAGAATGAAGAATGGAAAAGAAGAATTGATGGGTAGGTTTTTTGTCCATTAAAAATTTAAAGTTAGGTTATAGTCAAAAGGAAAGATTGTTTGATTTTTTACTCTCTCTTTCTCTTTAATTATTTAATAAAACTATTTCAGTTGTCCCACAAATAATTTTTATTTAGTTGATCACACTTATTTAAAAACACAATCATTACATTCACATTACTAAAATATTCCTTACAAAATATTGTGATATTTTAAATAGTTATTAAATATTTAAGTTTAAATATTTTAATAAAAATAATAATAGTAAACATTAAGATAAAGTTTATTGAGATTTCAAATAAATAATATAATTAGGATATCACATTTAATAAATTGATATTATTTTACGGGATGAAAAGAGTAATTACTTATAATAGTATTTAAATTTAAGAGCAGAGACATGATACCCTATAAAAAATGTTTTACCCATTATTTATCTCTATTCTTCTATCAAACCCTATTTCTTCTCGTCTCCGCCGTCTTACACCAAAACTTTCACATTAGCAATCTACAGTATAACAATTTTTCTTAACAATTTAAAGCACATTCTGACAATACCCATTCCGTATCAAAGGTTGTACACATTTTCTTTTTCCATAACATCGGCGCTTTTCTCCCTCAACATTATGTGTGTCCTCTACCATTGCCTTCCAAATCTCAGATCTTCACTGTGCAAATCATTATCTGATTGGTTTTTGATCGTTGGACATTTCATTTCAATTGAGGATAGTCAGAGTGAGACCTCTTGTATCTTATACTATTAAATCTCAAGTTTCTAAAATTTCACCTTAATTTATTTGGACTAAATTTTTATATTCAAACTTAAAACTTTTTCTACAATGATATTGTAATAGGATTGAACAAAGAACTCTACTTTTGGGGGATATATCTTCCTTGTGAAAAGAGAGAAATGAACAGGTCACTTCCTCCTAAGAAGAGAAGATTATTGTAAAGAATGAAATAATCACTATAGTTTGTATAAAAATGAGAGTTTGATTTTCTATTTTTTTATCCATTATCTTAAGTAGGGGTTTTAATGATTTGTATTTATTAAATTAGGCAATATGATAATGAAAGAGCAAGAGTTTGGGACTATTCAATTACAACCGCATCATCATTTTATTTGGAGAAGTATGGTGCACCCGGTTTTTTCATTTACAATAGATTAACATTTATTATTGTATTTTTATGTTGTAAATTGCATTTCAATTGAGGATAGTCGAAATGTTAAATTTATTACTGTATTATTTATATTATTAGCATTGATCATCTGTTATTCTATTTTTGTAACTTATTTATTTTACTCTTCATTACTAGTTAAAATAGATTTCTTGTGGATAGGAGGAAAATATATAAAACAAAGATAATTTATGTTACTTTTAATTTTACGTATGTCCTTGCTATACTTGGATGTAGATTAGTTTAATGAACTTTAGGATGTACCTCAACTAATCTGACCAAAAACATTAATTTAATGAACTCGGACTTGATTAGAAACATTATTTTATTTATATTTATATTAAGTATTTTAGGTGGATACTTTTTTGGTATATAAGTCATAGTTTCACTACTTCTTCACTTTTCATAAATGAGTAAAAATGTCGAATGATTAGTCAAATGTGCAAGCTGACAATTTAGGCAAGGGGTGTGTAACTTTAAAATCTTTTTACTTATCCAATAAACATATATTTTAATTTAATTATAACCCTTTTACTTATCACGACTCTCCCTCGTTGGTTGATTTCTATTCAAGGTTTACTTATGATTTTATTCAAGGTTTACCTATGATTTAATTTTGCAGTCGTTTCTGTTAGATCACTTTTCATGTAATTTTTGGAAAATATGGGGTGGATTCTAAATGTGAGTTCTTGGTTTTATAGCTTTGTTTTGGATCCTTTATGTCGTTTATCCTATTTTATTCGAGTTTCAGAGTTGAATTTTATAAAATTTGATTATGTTCCTCCCATTTATATAATGATAAGTTATCTTTATCACATGGATTGGTTTTCAACTTTAACAACATTATATCACCATTAATGTAAATTTAAGAGGTCTTTTCTTATTTTGATGTCAGAATGTCTTTCTTTCTTGAGTAAATGGAAAAGGACGGGGGAGGAATTAGGTCACTTTTCATTATTGTCAGAGGATTTAATCCTTTGTTGTTAGCATGGGTACAATGTGTTAGCATCCATATGGCGTATTCGAAAAGTTCAATTTTGGAGGATCTTTCTCTGTTACCAAGCTTATTATATTAGTGGTGTCAAACAGAGAGTGGTTTTTTCTATATTGTTGATCATCCTACCCAAAACTCTCAAACTTTTCCAAAACTCTGCCATTTAACCTTTTAAAAAAATAATATTACATTTTATATATTAGATGTAGGAAGCTCATGCAGAATTTGTAACCAAATGAACGATCATATTAGGATTTATGGTGAGCAACAGAGCTAAGTATTATGCATCAGCTATGCAAATTGAATTCAGCCCATTAGAAATGAAAAAGAAAAAAAAATTATAAGAAATATTATGACCAAAATCAAAATTATAACCAGATTCACAAGCATACTTACAAATAAAATACTTGAATTAATTAATACCACTTCAGTAAAATTCACCAATGGACTTTATACATTTACTCCAATCCAACTGATGAGTTTCTTTCTCATATGCCTGTGACGTCGTTGATACTACAGATCTATACCCCTACCTACAAACCATTCGGTATATACTAATTAATTTTCAACAGAAGGATAATCCATCAACAAAATACAACTAAACATAAGTCGTTGATGTACGTATACATTTAGATGGATCCAACTAGGTATACATATCTATAACTATACAAATATATCTATATCCATACAACATATCTATACACATACACATACACATCCAGACATACAGATCTAAAACCGTATAGATCAATAATATAAAAAAAAACTCGTAATAATGATATATTTGATAAGTTCTTACAATAAAAAATGATTTCTTGGAACTGCAACACTTTAAACTCAACTATGTATTTTTTTTCCAATTTATTTCATGGGGTAGGGGTAATGATGCATAAAAAATTAAAAAAATAAAGAGATAGAATGAAGAATGGAAAAGACGAATTGATGGGTAGGTTTTTGATCCATTAAAAATTTAAAGTTAGGTTATAGTCAAAAGGAAAGATTGTTTGATTTTTTACTCTCTCTTTCTCTTTAATTATTTAATAAAACTATTTCAGTTGTCCCACAAATAATTTATATTTAGTTGATCACACTTATTTAAAAACACAATCATTACATTCACATTACTAAAATATTCCTTACAAAATATTGTGATATTTTAAATAGTTATTAAATATTTTATTTTAAATATTTTAATAAAAATAATAATAGAAAACATTAATATAAAGTTTATTGAGATGTCAAATAAATAATATAATTAGGATATCACATTTAATAAATTGATATTATTTTACGGGATGAAAAGAGTAATTACTTATAATAGTATTTAAATTTAAGAGCAGAGATATGATACCCTATAAAAAAAGTTTTACCCATTATTTATCTCTATTCTTCTATCAAACCCTATTTCTTCTCGTCTCCGCCGTCTTACACCAAAACTTTCACATTAGCAATCTACAGTATAACAATTTTTCTTAACAATTTAAAGTATATTCTGACAATACCCATTCCGTATCAAAGGTTGTACATATTTTCTTTTTCCATAACATCGTCGCTTTTCTCCCTCAACATTATGTGTGTCCTCTACCATTGCCTTCCAAATCTCAGATCTTCACTGTGCAAATCATTATCTGATTGGTTTTTGATCGTTGGACATTTCATTTCAATTGAGGATAGTCAGAGTGAGACCTCTTGTATCTTATACTATTAAATCTCAAGTTTCTAAAATTTCACCTTAATTTATTTGGACTAAATTTTTATATTCAAACTTAAAACTTTTTCTACAATGATATTGTAATAGGATTGAACAAAGAACTCTACTTTTGGGGGATATATCTTCCTTGTGAAAAGAGAGAAATGAACAGGTCACTTCCTCCTAAGAAGAGAAGATTATTGTAAAGAATGAAATAATCACTATTGTTTGTATAAAAATGAGAGTTTGATTTTCTATTTTTTTATCCATTATCTTAAGTAGGGGTTTTAATGATTTGTATTTATTAAATTAGGCAATATGATAATGAAAGAGCAAGAGTTTGGGACTATCCAATTACAACTGCATCATCATTTTATTTGGAGAAGTATGGTGCACCCGGTTTTTTCATTTACAATAGATTAACATTTATTATTGTATTTTTATGTTGTAAATTGCATTTCAATTGAGGATAGTCGAAATGTTAAATTTATTACTGTATTATTTATATTATTAGCATTGATCATCTGTTATTCTATTTTTATAACTTATTTATTTTACTCTTCATTACTAGTTAAAATAGATTTCTTGTGGATAGGAGGAAAATATATAAAACAAAGATAATTTATGTTACTTTTAATTTTACGTATGTCCTTGCTATACTTGGATGTAGATTAGTTTAATGAACTTTAGGATGTACCTCAACTAATCTGACCAAAAACATTAATTTAATGAACTCGGACTTGATTAGAAACATTATTTTATTTATATTTATATTAAGTATTTTAGGTGGATACTTTTTTGGTATATAAGTCATAGTTTCACTACTTCTTCACTTTTCATAAATGAGTAAAAATGTCGAATGATTAGTCAAATGTGCAAGCTGACAATTTAGGCAAGAGGTGTGTAACTTTATAATCTTTTTACTTATCCAATAAACATATATTTTAATTTAATTATAACCTTTTTACTTATCACGACTCTCCCTCTAAGTTGTTGGTTGATTTCTATTCAAGGTTTACTTATGATTTTATTCAAGGTTTACCTATGATTTAATTTTGCAGTCGTTTCTGTTAGATCACTTTTCATGTAATTTTTGGAAAATATGGGGTGGATTCTAAATGTGAGTTCTTGGTTTTATAGCTTTGTTTTGGATCCTTTATGTCGTTTATCCTATTTTATTAGAGTTTCAGAGTTGAATTTTATAAAATTTGATTATGTTCCTCCCATTTATGTAATGATAAGTTATCTTTATCACATGGATTGGTTTTCAACTTTAACAACATTATATCACCATTAATGTAAATTTAAGAGGTCTTTTCTTATTTTGATGTCAGAATGTCTTTCTTTCTTGAGTAAATGGAAGAGGACGGGGGAGGAATTAGGTCACTTTTCATTATTGTCAGAGGATTTAATCCTTTGTTGTTAGCATGGGTACAATGTGTTAGCATATATATTCTTCCTTCATATCTTATCTAGTGATCCCATATGGCGTATTCGAAAAGTTCAATTTTGGAGGATCTTTCTCTGTTACCAAGCTTATTATATTAGTGGTGTCAAACAGAGAGTGGTTTTTTCTATATTGTTGATCAACCTACCCAAAACTCTCAAACTTTTCGAAAACTCTGCCATTTAACCTTTTAAAAAAATAATATTACATTTTATACTATTAGATGTAGGAAGCTCATGCAGAATTTGTAACCAAATGAACGATCATATGAGGATTTATGGTGAGCAACAGAGCTAAGTATTATGCATCAGCTATGCAAATTGAATTCAGCCCATTAGAAATGAAAAAGAAAAAAAAATTATAAAAAATATTATGACCAAAATCAAAATTATAACCAGATTCACAAGCATACTTACAAATACAATACTTGAATTAATTAATACCACTTCAGTAAAATTCACCAATGGACTTTATACATTTACTCCAATCCAACTGATGAGTTTCTTTCTCATATGCCTGTGACGTCGTTGATACTACATATCTATACCCCTACCTACAAACCATTCGGTATTTACTAATTAATTTTCAACAGAAGGATAATCCATCAACAAAATACAACTAAACATAAGTCGTTGATGTACGTATACATTTAGATTGATCCAACTAGGTATACATATCTATAACTATACAAATATATCTATATCCATACAACATATCTATACACATACACATACACATCCAGACATACAGATCTAAAACCGTATAGATCAATAATATAAAAAAAACTCGTAATAATGATATATTTGATAAGTTCTTACAATAAAAAATGATTTCTTGGAACTGCAACACTTTAAACTCAACTATGTATTTTTTTCCAATTTATTTCATGGGGTAGGGGTTATGATGCATAAAAAATGAAAAAAATAAAGAGATAGAATGAAGAATGGAAAAGACGAATTGATGGGTAGGTTTTTGGTCCATTAAAAATTTAAAGTTAGGTTATAGTCAAAAGGAAAGATTGTTTGATTTTTTACTCACTCTTTCTCTTTAATTATTTAATAAAACTATTTCAGTTGTCCCACAAATAATATTTATTTAGTTGATCACACTTATTTAAAAACACAATCATTACATTCACATTACTAAAATATTCCTTACAAAATATTGTGATATTTTAAATAGTTATTAAATATTTTATTTTAAATATTTTAATAAGAATAATAATAGAAAACATTAAGATAAAGTTTATTGAGATTTCAAATAAATAATAGAATTAGGATATCACATTTAATAAATTGATATTATTTTACGGGATGAAAAGAGTAATTACTTATAATAGTATTTAAATTTAAGAGCAGAGATATGATACCCTATAAAAAAAGTTTTACCCATTATTTATCTCTATTCTTCTATCAAACCCTATTTCTTCTCGTCTCCGCCGTCTTACACCAAAACTTTCACATTAGCAATCTACAGTATAACAATTTTTCTTAACAATTTAAAGCACATTCTGACAATACCCATTCCGTATCAATCTTTTTCCATAACATCGGCGCTTTTCTCCCTCAACATTATGTGTGTCCTCTACCATTGCCTTCCAAATCTCAGATCTTCACTGTGCAAATCATTATCTGATTGGTTTTTGATCGTTGGACATTTCATTTCAATTGAGGATAGTCAGAGTGAGACCTCTTGTATCTTATACTATTAAATCTCAAGTTTCTAAAATTTCACCTTAATTTATTTGGACTAAATTTTTATATTCAAACTTAAAACTTTTTCTACAATGATATTGTAATAGGATTGAACAAAGAACTCTACTTTTGGGGGATATTTCTTACTTGTGAAAAGAGAGAAATGAACAGGTCACTTCCTCCTAAGAAGAGAAGATTATTGTAAAGAATGAAATAATCACTATAGTTTGTATAAAAATGTGAGTTTGATTTTCTATTTTTTTATCCATTATCTTAAGTAGGGGTTTTAATGATTTGTATTTATTAAATTAGGCAATATGATAATGAAAGAGAAAGAGTGATAATGAAAGAGCAAGAGTTTGGGACTATTCAATTACAACCGCATCATCATTTTATTTGGAGAAGTATGGTGCACCCGGTTTTTTCATTTACAATAGATTAACATTTATTATTGTATTTTTATGTTGTAAATTGCATTTCAATTGAGGATAGTCGAAATGTTAAATTTATTACTGTATTATTTATATTATTAGCATTGATCCTCTGTTATTCTATTTTTATAACTTATTTATTTTACTCTTCATTACTAGTTAAAATAGATTTCTTGTGGATAGGAGGAAAATATATATAAAACAAAGGTAATTTATGTTACTTTTAATTTTACGTATGTCCTTGCTATACTTGGGTGTAGATTAGTTTAATGAACTTTAAGATGTACCTCAACTAATCTGACCAAAAAAATTAATTTAACGAACTCGAACTTGATTAGAAACATTATTTTTTTTATATCTATATTAAGTATTTTAGTTGGATACTTTTTTGGTATATAAGTCATAGTTTCACTACTTCTTCACTTTTCATAAATGAGTAAAAATGTGGAATGATTAGTCAAATGTGCAAGCTGACAATTTAGGCAAGGGGTGTGTAACTTTATAATCTTTTTACTTATCCAATAAACATATATTTTAATTTAATTATAACCCTTTTACTTATCACGACTCTCCCTCTAATTTGTTGGTTGATTTCTATTCAAGGTTTACTTATGATTTTATTCAAGGTTTACCTATGATTTAATTTTGCAGTCGTTTCTGTTAGATCACTTTTCATGTAATTTTTGGAAAATATGGGGTGGATTCTAAATGTGAGTTCTTGGTTTTATAGCTTTGTTTTGGATCCTTTATGTCGTTTATCCTATTTTATTAGAAATTCAGAGTTGAATTTTATAAAATTTGATTATGTTCCTCCCATTTATGTAATGATAAGTTATCTTTATCACATGGATTGGTTTTCAACTTTAACAACATTATATCACCATTAATGTAAATTTAAGAGGTCTTTTCTTATTTTGATGTCAGAATGTCTTTCTTTCTTGAGTAAATGGAAGAGAACGGGGGAGGAATTAGGTCACTTTTCATTATTGTCAGAGGATTTAATCCTTTGTTGTTAGCATGGGTACAATGTGTTAGCATATATATTCTTCCTTCATAGCTTATCTAGTGATCCCATATGGCGTATTCGAAAAGTTCAATTTTGGAGGATCTTTCTCTGTTACCAAGCTTATTATATTAGTGGTGTCAAACAGAGAGTGGTTTTTTCTATATTGTTGATCAACCTACCCAAAACTCTCAAACTTTTCCAACACTCTGCCATTTAACCTTTTAAAAAAATAATATTACATTTTATACTATTAGATGTAGGAAGCTCATGAACGATCATATGAGGATTTATGGTGAGCAACAGAGCTAAGTATTATGCATCAGCTATGCAAATTGAATTCAGCCCATTAGAAATGAAAAAGAAAAAAAAATTATAAAAAATATTATGACCAAAATCAAAATTATAACCAGATTCACAAACATACTTACAAATAAAATACTTGAATTAATTAATACCACTTCAGTAAAATTCACCAATGGACTTTATACATTTACTCCAATCCAACTGATGAGTTTCTTTCTCATATGCCTGTGACGTCGTTGATACTACAGATCTATACCCCTACCTACAAACCATTCGGTATATACTAATTAATTTTCAACAGAAGGATAATCCATCAACAAAATACAACTAAACATAAGTCGTTGATGTACGTATACATTTAGATGGATCCAACTAGGTATACATATCTATAACTATGCAAATATATCTATATCCACACAACATATCTATACACATACACATACACATCCAGACATACAGATCTAAAACCGTATAGATCAATAATATAAAAAAAACTCGTAATAATGATATATTTGATAAGTTCTTACAATAAAAAATGATTTCTTGGAACTGCAACACTTTAAACTCAACTATGTATTTTTTTTCCAATTTATTTCATGGGGTAGGGGTTATGATGCATAAAAAATGAAATGTAAAGAATGAAATAATCACTATAGTTTTTATAAAAATGTGAGTTTGATTTTCTATTTTTTTATCCATTATCTTAAGTAGGGGTTTTAAGGATTTGTATTTATTAAATTAGGCAATATGATAGTAAAAGAGAAAGAGTGATAATGAAAGAGCAAGAGTTTGGGACTATTCAATTACAACCGCATCATCATTTTATTTGGAGAAGTATGGTGCACCCGGTTTTTTCATTTACAATAGATTAACATTTATTATTGTATTTTTATGTTGTAAATTGCATTTCAATTGAGGATAGTCGAAATGTTAAATTTATTACTGTATTATTTATATTATTAGCATTGATCATCTGTTATTCTATTTTTATAACTTATTTATTTTACTCTTCATTACTAGTTAAAATAGATTTCTTGTGGATAGGAGGAAAATATATATAAAACAAAGGTAATTTATGTTACTTTTAATTTTACGTATGTCCTTGCTATACTTGGGTGTAGATTAGTTTAATGAACTTTAGGATGTACCTCAACTAATCCGACCAAAAAAATTAATTTAACGAACTCGGACTTGATTAGAAACATTATTTTATTTATATTTATATTAAGAATTTTAGTTGGATACTTTTTTGGTATATAAGTCATAGTTTCACTACTTCTTCACTTTTCATAAATGAGTAAAAATGTCGAATGATTAGTCAAATGTGCATGCTGACAATTTAGGCAAGGGGTGTGTAACTTTATAATCTTTTTACTTATCCAATAAACATATATTTTAATTTAATTATAACCCTTTTACTTATCACGACTCTCCCACTAAGTTGTTGGTTGATTTCTATTCAAGGTTTACTTATGATTTTATTCAAGGTTTACCTATGATTTAATTTTGCAGTCGTTTCTGTTAGATCAATTTTCATGTAATTTTTGGAAAATATTGGGTGGATTCTAAATGTGAGTTCTTGGTTTTATAGCTTTGTTTTGGATCCTTTATGTCGTTTATCCTATCTTATTAGAGTTTCAGTGTTGAATTTTATAAAATTTGATTATGTTCCTCCCATTTATATAATGATAATTTATCTTTATCACATGGATTGGTTTTCAACTCTAACAACATTATATCACCATTAATGTAAATTTAAGAGGTCTTTTCTTAATTTGATGTCAGAATGTCTTTCTTTCTTGAGTAAATGGAAGAGGACGGGGGAGGAATTAGGTCACTTTTCATTATTGTGGGAGGATTTAATCCTTTGTTGTTAGCATGAGTACAATGTGTTAGCATATTTATTCTTCCTTCATAGCTTATCTAGTGATCCCATATGGCGTATTAGAAAAGTTCAATTTGGAGGATCTTTCTCTGTTACCAAGCTGATTATATTAGTGGTGTCAAACAGAGAGTGGTTTTTTCTATATTGTTGATCAACCTACCCAAAACTCTTAAACTTTTCCAAAACTCTGCCATTTAACCTTTTAAAAAAATAATATTACATTTTATACTATTAGATGTAGGGAGCTCATGCAGAATTTGTAAACAAATGAACGATCATATGAGGATTTATGGTGAGCAACAGAGCTAAGTATTATGCATCAGCTATGCAAATTGAATTCAGCCCATTAGAAATGAAAAAGAAAAAAAAATTATAAGAAATATTATGACCAAAATGAAAATTATAACCAGATTCACAAGCATATTTACAAATAAAATACTTGAATTACTTAATACCACTTCAGTAAAATTCACCAATGGACTTTATACATTTACTCCAATCCAACTGATGAGTTTCTTTCTCATATGCCTGTGACGTCGTTGATACTACAGATCTATACCCCTACCTACAAACCATTCGGTATATACTAATTAATTTTCAACATAAGGATAATCCATCAACAAAATACAACTAAACATAAGTCGGTGATGTACGTATACATTTAGATGGATCCAACTAGGTATACATATCTATAACTATACAAATATATCTATATCCATACAACATATCTATACACATACACATACACATCCAGACATATAGATCTAAAACCGTATAGATCAATAATATAAAAAAAACTCGTAATAATGATATATTTGATAAGTTCTTACAATAAAAAATGATTTCTTGGAACTGCAACACTTTAAACTCAACTATGTATTTTTTTTCCAATTTATTTTATGGGGTAGGGGTTATGATGCATAAAAAATGAAAAAAATAAAGAGATAGAATGAAGAATGGAAAAGACGAATTGATGGGTATGTTTTTGGTCCATTAAAAATTTAAAGTTAGGTTATAGTCAAAAGGAAAGATTGTTTGATTTTTTACTCTCTCTTTCTCTTTAATTATTTAATAAAACTATTTCAGTTGTCCCACGAATAATATTTATTTAGTTGATCACACTTATTTAAAAACACAATCATTACATTCACGTTACTAAAATATTCCTTACAAAATATTGTGATGTTTTAAATAGTTATTAAATATTTTATTTTAAATATTTTAATAAAAATAATAATAGAAAACATTAAGATAAAGTTTATTGAGATTTCAAATAAATAATATAATTAGGATATCATATTTAATAAATTGATATTATTTTACGGGATGAAAAGAGTAATTACTTATAATAGTATTTAAATTTAAGAGCAGAGATAGAGATATGATACCCTATAAAAAATGTTTTACCCATTATTTATCTCTATTCTTCTATCAAACCCTATTTCTTCTCGTCTCCACCGACTTACACCAACACTTTCACATTAGCGATATACAGTATAACAATTTTTCTTAACAAATTAAAGCATATTCTGACAATACCCATTCCGTATCAAAGGTTGTACACATTTTCTTTTTCCATAACATCGACGCTTTTCTCTCTCAACATTATGTGTGTCCTCTACCATTGTCTTCCAAATCTCAGACTGTGCAAATCATTATCTGATTGGTTTTTGATCGTTGGACATTTCATTTCAATTGAGGATAGTCAGAGTGAGACCTCTTGTCTCTTATACTATTAAATCTCAAGTTTCTAAAATTTCACCTTAATTTATTTGGACTAAATTTTTATATTCAAACTTAAAACTTTTTCTACAATGATATTGTAATAGGATTGAACAAAGAACTCTACTTTTGGGGGATATTTCTTCCTTGTGAAAAGAGAGAAATGAACAGGTCACTTCCTCCTAAGAAGAGAAGATTATTGTAAAGAATGAAATAATCACTATAGTTTTTATAAAAATGTGAGTTTGATTTTCTATTTTTTTATCCATTATCTTAAGTAGGGGTTTTAATGATTTGTATTTATTAAATTAGGCAATATGACAATGAAAGAGCAAGAGTGATAATGAAAGAGCAAGAGTTTGGGACTATTCAATTACAACCGCATCATCATTTTATTTGGAGAAGTATGGTGCACCCGGTTTTTTCATTTACAATAGATTAACATTTATTATTGTATTTTTATGTTGTAAATTGCATTTCAATTGAGGATAGTCGAAATGTTAAATTTATTACTGTATTATTTATATTATTAGCATTGATCATCTGTTATTCTATTTTTATAACTTATTTATTTTACTCTTCATTACTAGTTAAAATAGATTTCTTGTGGATAGGAGGAAAATATATATAAAACAAAGGTAATTTATGTTACTTTTAATTTTACGTATGTCCTTGCTATACTTGGGTGTAAATTAGTTTAATGAACTTTAGGATGTACCTCAACTAATCCGACCAAAAAAATTAATTTAACGAACTCGGACTTGATTAGAAACATTATTTTATTTATATTTATATTAAGAATTTTAGTTGGATACTTTTTTGTTATATAAGTCATAGTTTCACTATTTCTTCACTTTTCATAAATGAGTAAAAATGTCGAATGATTAGTCAAATGTGCAAGCTGACAATTTAGGCAAGGGGTGTGTAACTTTATAATCTTTTTACTTATCCAATAAAAATATATTTTAATTTAATTATAACCCTTTTACTTATCACGACTCTCCCTCTAAGTTGTTGGTTGATTTCTATTCAAGGTTTACTTATGATTTTATTCAAGGTTTACCTATGATTTAATTTTGCAGTCGTTTCTGTTAGATCAATTTTCATGTAATTTTTGGAAAATATGGGGTGGATTCTAAATGTGAGTTCTTGGTTTTATAGCTTTGTTTTGGATCCTTTATGTCGTTTATCCTATTTTATTAGAGTTTCAGAGTTGAATTTTATAAAATTTGATTATGTTCCTCCCATTTATATAATGATAAGTTATCTTTATCACATGGATTGGTTTTCAACTCTAACAACATTATATCACCATTAATGTAAATTTAAGAGGTCTTTTCTTAATTTGATGTCAGAATGTCTTTCTTTCTTGAGTAAATGGAAGAGGACGGGGGAGGAATTAGGTCACTTTTCATTATTGTGGGAGGATTTAATCCTTTGTTGTTAGCATGGGTACAATGTGTTAGCATATTTATTCTTCCTTCATAGCTTATCTAGTGATCCCATATGGCGTATTAGAAAAGTTCAATTTTGGAGGATCTTTCTCTGTTACCAAGCTGATTATATTAGTGGTGTCAAACAGAGACTGGTTTTTTCTATATTGTTGATCAACCTACCCAAAACTCTCAAACTTTTCCAAAACTCTGCCATTTAACCTTTTAAAAAAATAATATTACATTTTATACTATTAGATGTAGGAAGCTCATGCAGAATTTGTAACCAAATGAACGATCATATGAGGATTTATGGTGAGCAACAGAGCTAAGTATTATGCATCAGCTATGCAAATTGAATTCAGCCCATTAGAAATGAAAAAGAAAAAAAAATTATAAGAAATATTATGACCAAAATCAAAATTATAACCAGATTCACAAGCATAATTACAAATAAAATACTTGAATTAATTAATACCACTTCGGTAAAATTCACCAATGGACTTTATACATTTACTCCAATCCAACTGATGAGTTTCTTTCTCATATGCATGTGACGTCGTTGATACTACATATCTATATCCCTACCTACAAACCATTCGGTATATACTAATTAATTTTCAACAGAAGGATAATCCATCAACAAAATACAACTAAACATAAGTCGGTGATGTACGTATACATTTAGATGGATCCAACTAGGTATACATATCTATAACTATACAAATATATCTATATCCATACAACATATCTATACACATACACATACACATCCAGACATACAGATCTAAAACCGTATAGATCAATAATATAAAAAAAACTCGTAATAATGTTATATTTGATAAGTTCTTACAATAAAAAATGATTTCTTGGAACTGCAACACATTAAACTCAACTATGTATTTTTTTTCCAATTTATTTCATGGGGTAGGGGTTATGATGCATAAAAAATGAAAAAAATAAAGAGATAGAATTTAGAATGGAAAAGAAGAATTGATGGGTAGGTTTTTGGTCCATTAAAAATTTAAAGTTAGGTTATAGTCAAAAGGAAAGATTGTTTGATTTTTTACTCTCTCTTTCTCTTTAATTATTTAATAAAACTATTTCAGTTGTCCCACAAATAATATTTATTTAGTTGATCACACTTATTTAAAAACACAATCATTACATTCACGTTACTAAAATATTCCTTACAAAATATTGTGATATTTTAAATAGTTATTAAATATTTTATTTTAAATATTTTAATAAAAATAATAATAGAAAACATTAAGATAAAGTTTATTGAGATTTCAAATAAATAATATAATTAGGATATCACATTTAATAAATTGATATTATTTTACGGGATGAAAAGAGTAATTCCTTATAATAGTATTTAAATTTAAGAGCAGAGATATGATACCCTATAAAAAATGTTTTACTACTTACACCAAAACTTTCACATTAGCAATCTACAGTATAACAATTTTTCTTAACAATTTAAAACACATTCTGACAATACCCATTCCGTATCAAAGGTTGTACACATTTTCTTTTTCCATAACATCGGCGCTTTTCTCCCTCAACATTATGTGTGTCCTCTACCATTGCCTTCCAAATCTCAGATCTTCACTATGCAAATCATTATCTGATTGGTTTTTGATCGTTGGACATTTCATTTCAATTGAGGATAGTCCGAGTGAGACCTCTTGTATCTTATACTATTAAATCTCAAGTTTCTAAAATTTCACCTTAATTTATTTGGACTAAATTTTTATATTCAAACTTAAAACTTTTTCTACAATGATATTGTAGTAGGATTGAACAAAGAACTCTACTTTTGGGGGATATTTCTTCCTTGTGAAAAGAGAGAAATGAACAGGTCACTTCCTCCTAAGAAGAGAAGATTATTGTAAAAAATGAAATAATCACTATAGTTTGTGTAAAAATGTGAGTTTGATTTTCTATTTTTTTATCCATTATCTTAAGTAGGGGTTTTAATGATTTGTATTTATTAAATTAGGCAATATGATAATGAAAGAGCAAGAGTGATAATGAAAGAGCAAGAGTTTGGGACTATTCAATTACAACCGCATCATCATTTTATTTGGAGAAGTTTGGTGCACCCGGTTTTTTCATTTACAATAGATTAACATTTATTATTGTATTTTTATGTTGTAAATTGCATTTCAATTGAGGATAGTCGAAATGTTAAATTTATTACTGTATTATTTATATTATTAGCATTGATCATCTGTTATTCTATTTTTATAACTTATTTATTTTACTCTTCATTACTAGTTAAAATAGATTTCTTGTGGATAGGAGGAAAATATATATAAAACAAAGGTAATTTATGTTACTTTTAATTTTACGTATGTCCTTGCTATACTTGGGTGTAAATTAGTTTAATGAACTTTAGGATGTACCTCAACTAATCCGACCAAAAAAATTAATTTAACGAACTCGGACTTGATTAGAAACATTATTTTATTTATATTTATATTAAGAATTTTAGTTGGATACTTTTTTGTTATATAAGTCATAGTTTCACTATTTCTTCACTTTTCATAAATGAGTAAAAATGTGGAATGATTAGTCAAATGTGCAAGCTGACAATTTAGGCAAGGGGTGTGTAACTTTATAATCTTTTTACTTATCCAATAAACATATATTTTAATTTAATTATAACCCTTTTACTTTTCACGACTCTCCCTCTAATTTGTTGGTTGATTTCTATTCAAGGTTTACTTATGATTTTATTCAAGGTTTACCTATGATTTAATTTTGCAGTCGTTTCTGTTAGATCACTTTTCATGTAATTTTTGGAAAATATGGGGTGGATTCTAAATGTGAGTTCTTGGTTTTATAGCTTTGTTTTGGATCCTTTATGTCGTTTATCCTATTTTATTAGAAATTCAGAGTTGAATTTTATAAAATTTGATTATGTTCCTCCCATTTATGTAATGATAAGTTATCTTTATCACATGGATTGGTTTTCAACTTTAACAACATTATATCACCATTAATGTAAATTTAAGAGGTCTTTTCTTATTTTGATGTCAGAATGTCTTTCTTTCTTGAGTAAATGGAAGAGAACGGGGGAGGAATTAGGTCACTTTTCATTATTGTCAGAGGATTTAATCCTTTGTTGTTAGCATGGGTACAATGTGTTAGCATATATATTCTTCCTTCATAGCTTATCTAGTGATCTCATATGGCGTATTCGAAAAGTTCAATTTTGGAGGATCTTTCTCTGTTACCAAGCTTATTATATTAGTGGTGTCAAACAGAGACTGGTTTTTTCTATATTGTTGATCAACCTACCCAAAACTCTCAAACTTTTCCAAAACTCTGCCATTTAACCTTTTAAAAAAATAATATTACATTTTATACTATTAGATGTAGGAAGCTCATGCAGAATTTGTAACCAAATGAACGATCATATGAGGATTTATGGTGAGCAACAGAGCTAAGTATTATGCATCAGCTATGCAAATTGAATTCAGCCCATTAGAAATGAAAAAGAAAAAAAATTATAAGAAATATTATGACCAAAATCAAAATTATAACCAGATTCACAAGCATACTTACAAATAAAATACTTGAATTAATTAATACCACTTCGGTAAAATTCACCAATGGACTTTATACATTTACTCCAATCCAACTGATGAGTTTCTTTCTCATATGCATGTGACGTCGTTGATACTACATATCTATATCCCTACCTACAAACCATTCGGTATATACTAATTAATTTTCAACAGAAGGATAATCCATCAACAAAATACAACTAAACATAAGTCGGTGATGTACGTATACATTTAGATGGATCCAACTAGGTATACATATCTATAACTATACAAATATATCTATATCCATACAACATATCTATACACATACACATACACATCCAGACATACAGATCTAAAACCGTATAGATCAATAATATAAAAAAAACTCGTAATAATGATATATTTGATAAGTTCTTACAATAAAAAATGATTTCTTGGAACTGCAACACATTAAACTCAACTATGTATTTTTTTTCCAATTTATTTCATGGGGTAGGGGTTATGATGCATAAAAAATGAAAAAAATAAAGAGATAGAATTTAGAATGGAAAAGAAGAATTGATGGGTAGGTTTTTGGTCCATTAAAAATTTAAAGTTAGGTTATAGTCAAAAGGAAAGATTGTTTGATTTTTTACTCTCTCTTTCTCTTTAATTATTTAATAAAACTATTTCAGTTGTCCCACAAATAATATTTATTTAGTTGATCACACTTATTTAAAAACACAATCATTACATTCACGTTACTAAAATATTCCTTACAAAATATTGTGATATTTTAAATAGTTATTAAATATTTTATTTTAAATATTTTAATAAAAATAATAATAGAAAACATTAAGATAAAGTTTATTGAGATTTCAAATAAATAATATAATTAGGATATCACATTTAATAAATTGATATTATTTTACGGGATGAAAAGAGTAATTCCTTATAATAGTATTTAAATTTAAGAGCAGAGATATGATACCCTATAAAAAATGTTTTACTACTTACACCAAAACTTTCACATTAGCAATCTACAGTATAACAATTTTTCTTAACAATTTAAAACACATTCTGACAATACCCATTCCGTATAAAAGGTTGTACACATTTTCTTTTTCCATAACATCGGCGCTTTTCTCCCTCAACATTATGTGTGTCCTCTACCATTGCCTTCCAAATCTCAGATCTTCACTATGCAAATCATTATCTGATTGGTTTTTGATCGTTGGACATTTCATTTCAATTGAGGATAGTCCGAGTGAGACCTCTTGTATCTTATACTATTAAATCTCAAGTTTCTAAAATTTCACCTTAATTTATTTGGACTAAATTTTTATATTCAAACTTAAAACTTTTTCTACAATGATATTGTAGTAGGATTGAACAAAGAACTCTACTTTTGGGGGATATTTCTTCCTTGTGAAAAGAGAGAAATGAACAGGTCACTTCCTCCTAAGAAGAGAAGATTATTGTAAAAAATGAAATAATCACTATAGTTTGTGTAAAAATGTGAGTTTGATTTTCTATTTTTTTATCCATTATCTTAAGTAGGGGTTTTAATGATTTGTATTTATTAAATTAGGCAATATGATAATGAAAGAGCAAGAGTGATAATGAAAGAGCAAGAGTTTGGGACTATTCAATTACAACCGCATCATCATTTTATTTGGAGAAGTTTGGTGCACCCGGTTTTTTCATTTACAATAGATTAACATTTATTATTGTATTTTTATGTTGTAAATTGCATTTCAATTGAGGATAGTCGAAATGTTAAATTTATTACTGTATTATTTATATTATTAGCATTGATCATCTGTTATTCTATTTTTATAACTTATTTATTTTACTCTTCATTACTAGTTAAAATAGATTTCTTGTGGATAGGAGGAAAATATATATAAAACAAAGGTAATTTATGTTACTTTTAATTTTACGTATGTCCTTGCTATACTTGGGTGTAAATTAGTTTAATGAACTTTAGGATGTACCTCAACTAATCCGACCAAAAAAATTAATTTAACGAACTCGGACTTGATTAGAAACATTATTTTATTTATATTTATATTAAGAATTTTAGTTGGATACTTTTTTGTTATATAAGTCATAGTTTCACTATTTCTTCACTTTTCATAAATGAGTAAAAATGTGGAATGATTAGTCAAATGTGCAAGCTGACAATTTAGGCAAGGGGTGTGTAACTTTATAATCTTTTTACTTATCCAATAAACATATATTTTAATTTAATTATAACCCTTTTACTTTTCACGACTCTCCCTCTAATTTGTTGGTTGATTTCTATTCAAGGTTTACTTATGATTTTATTCAAGGTTTACCTATGATTTAATTTTGCAGTCGTTTCTGTTAGATCACTTTTCATGTAATTTTTGGAAAATATGGGGTGGATTCTAAATGTGAGTTCTTGGTTTTATAGCTTTGTTTTGGATCCTTTATGTCGTTTGTCCTATTTTATTAGAAATTCAGAGTTGAATTTTATAAAATTTGATTATGTTCCTCCCATTTATGTAATGATAAGTTATCTTTATCACATGGATTGGTTTTCAACTTTAACAACATTATATCACCATTAATGTAAATTTAAGAGGTCTTTTCTTATTTTGATGTCAGAATGTCTTTCTTTCTTGAGTAAATGGAAGAGAACGGGGGAGGAATTAGGTCACTTTTCATTATTGTCAGAGGATTTAATCCTTTGTTGTTAGCATGGGTACAATGTGTTAGCATATATATTCTTCCTTCATAGCTTATCTAGTGATCCCATATGGCGTATTCGAAAAGTTCAATTTTGGAGGATCTTTCTCTGTTACCAAGCTTATTATATTAGTGGTGTCAAACAGAGAGTGGTTTTTTCTATATTGTTGATCAACCTACCCAAAACTCTCAAACTTTTCCAAAACTCTGCCATTTAACCTTTTAAAAAAATAATATTACATTTTATACTATTAGATGTAGGAAGCTCATGAAC
Source organism: Nemophila menziesii (assembly GCA_029959085.1). Lineage (NCBI taxonomy): Eukaryota > Viridiplantae > Streptophyta > Magnoliopsida > Boraginales > Hydrophyllaceae > Nemophila > Nemophila menziesii. The sequence continues at coordinate 78,755,792 of JARWIR010000001.1, forward strand.
GATCATATGAGGATTTATGGTGAGCAACAGAGCTAAGTATTATGCATCAGCTATGCAAATTGAATTCAGCCCATTAGAAATGAAAAAGAAAAAAAAATTATAAAAAATATTATGACCAAAATCAAAATTATAACCAGATTCACAAACATACTTACAAATAAAATACTTGAATTAATTAATACCACTTCAGTAAAATTCACCAATGGACTTTATACATTTACTCCAATCCAACTGATGAGTTTCTTTCTCATATGCCTGTGACGTCGTTGATACTACAGATCTATACCCCTACCTACAAACCATTCGGTATATACTAATTAATTTTCAACAAGAGGATAATCCATCAACAAAATACAACTAAACATAAGTCGTTGATGTACGTATACATTTAGATGGATCCAACTAGGTATACATATCTATAACTATACAAATATATCTATATCCACACAACATATCTATACACATACACATACACATCCAGACATACAGATCTAAAACCGTATAGATCAATAATATAAAAAAAACTCGTAATAATGATATATTTGATAAGTTCTTACAATAAAAAATGATTTCTTGGAACTGCAACACTTTAAACTCAACTATGTATTTTTTTTCCAATTTATTTCATGGGGTAGGGGTTATGATGCATAAAAAATGAAATGTAAAGAATGAAATAATCACTATAGTTTTTATAAAAATGTGAGTTTGATTTTCTATTTTTTTATCCATTATCTTAAGTAGGGGTTTTAAGGATTTGTATTTATTAAATTAGGCAATATGATAATGAAAGAGAAAGAGTGATAATGAAAGAGCAAGAGTTTGGGACTATTCAATTACAACCGCATCATCATTTTATTTGGAGAAGTATGGTGCACCCGGTTTTTTCATTTACAATAGATTAACATTTATTATTGTATTTTTATGTTGTAAATTGCATTTCAATTGAGGATAGTCGAAATGTTAAATTTATTACTGTATTATTTATATTATTAGCATTGATCATCTGTTATTCTATTTTTATAACTTATTTATTTTACTCTTCATTACTAGTTAAAATAGATTTCTTGTGGATAGGAGGAAAATATATATAAAACAAAGGTAATTTATGTTACTTTTAATTTTACGTATGTCCTTGCTATACTTGGGTGTAGATTAGTTTAATGAACTTTAGGATGTACCTCAACTAATCCGACCAAAAAAATTAATTTAATGAACTCGGACTTGATTAGAAACATTATTTTATTTATATTTATATTAAGAATTTTAGTTGGATACTTTTTTGGTATATAAGTCATAGTTTCACTACTTCTTCACTTTTCATAAATGAGTAAAAATGTCGAATGATTAGTCAAATGTGCATGCTGACAATTTAGGCAAGGGGTGTGTAACTTTATAATCTTTTTACTTATCCAATAAACATATATTTTAATTTAATTATAACCCTTTTACTTATCACGACTCTCCCACTAAGTCGTTGGTTGATTTCTATTCAAGGTTTACTTATGATTTTATTCAAGGTTTACCTATGATTTAATTTTGCAGTCGTTTCTGTTAGATCAATTTTCATGTAATTTTTGGAAAATATTGGGTGGATTCTAAATGTGAGTTCTTGGTTTTATAGCTTTGTTTTGGATCCTTTATGTCGTTTATCCTATCTTATTAGAGTTTCAGAGTTGAATTTTATAAAATTTGATTATGTTCCTCCCATTTATATAATGATAATTTATCTTTATCACATGGATTGGTTTTCAACTCTAACAACATTATATCACCATTAATGTAAATTTAAGAGGTCTTTTCTTAATTTGATGTCAGAATGTCTTTCTTTCTTGAGTAAATGGAAGAGGACGGGGGAGGAATTAGGTCACTTTTCATTATTGTGGGAGGATTTAATCCTTTGTTGTTAGCATGAGTACAATGTGTTAGCATATTTATTCTTCCTTCATAGCTTATCTAGTGATCCCATATGGCGTATTAGAAAAGTTCAATTTGGAGGATCTTTCTCTGTTACCAAGCTGATTATATTAGTGGTGTCAAACAGAGAGTGGTTTTTTCTATATTGTTGATCAACCTACCCAAAACTCTTAAACTTTTCCAAAACTCTGCCATTTAACCTTTTAAAAAAATAATATTACATTTTATACTATTAGATGTAGGGAGCTCATGCAGAATTTGTAAACAAATGAACGATCATATGAGGATTTATGGTGAGCAACAGAGCTAAGTATTATGCATCAGCTATGCAAATTGAATTCAGCCCATTAGAAATGAAAAAGAAAAAAAAATTATAAGAAATATTATGACCAAAATGAAAATTATAACCAGATTCACAAGCATATTTACAAATAAAATACTTGAATTACTTAATACCACTTCAGTAAAATTCACCAATGGACTTTATACATTTACTCCAATCCAACTGATGAGTTTCTTTCTCATATGCCTGTGACGTCGTTGATACTACAGATCTATACCCCTACCTACAAACCATTCGGTATATACTAATTAATTTTCAACATAAGGATAATCCATCAACAAAATACAACTAAACATAAGTCGGTGATGTACGTATACATTTAGATGGATCCAACTAGGTATACATATCTATAAGTATACAAATATATCTATATCCATACAACATATCTATACACATACACATACACATCCAGACATATAGATCTAAAACCGTATAGATCAATAATATAAAAAAAACTCGTAATAATGATATATTTGATAAGTTCTTACAATAAAAAATGATTTCTTGGAACTGAAACACTTTAAACTCAACTATGTATTTTTTTTCCAATTTATTTTATGGGGTAGGGGTTATGATGCATAAAAAATGAAAAAAATAAAGAGATAGAATGAAGAATGGAAAAGACGAATTGATGGGTAGGTTTTTGGTCCATTAAAAATTTAAAGTTAGGTTATAGTCAAAAGGAAAGATTGTTTGATTTTTTACTCTCTCTTTCTCTTTAATTATTTAATAAAACTATTTCAGTTGTCCCACGAATAATATTTATTTAGTTGATCACACTTATTTAAAAACACAATCATTACATTCACGTTACTAAAATATTCCTTACAAAATATTGTGATATTTTAAATAGTTATTAAATATTTTATTTTAAATATTTTAATAAAAATAATAATAGAAAACATTAAGATAAAGTTTATTGAGATTTCAAATAAATAATATAATTAGGATATCATATTTAATAAATTGATATTATTTTACGGGATGAAAAGAGTAATTACTTATAATAGTATTTAAATTTAAGAGCAGAGATAGAGATATGATACCCTATAAAAAATGTTTTACCCATTATTTATCTCTATTCTTCTATCAAACCCTATTTCTTCTCGTCTCCACCGACTTACACCAACACTTTCACATTAGCGATATACAATATACAGTATAACAATTTTTCTTAACAAATTAAAGCATATTCTGACAATACCCATTCCGTATCAAAGGTTGTACACATTTTCTTTTTCCATAACATCGACGCTTTTCTCTCTCAACATTATGTGTGTCCTCTACCATTGTCTTCCAAATCTCAGACTGTGCAAATCATTATCTGATTGATTTTTGATCGTTGGACATTTCATTTCAACTGAGGATAGTCAGAGTGAGACCTCTTGTCTCTTATACTATTAAATCTCAAGTTTCTAAAATTTCACCTTAATTTATTTGGACTAAATTTTTATATTCAAACTTAAAACTTTTTCTACAATGATATTGTAATAGGATTGAACAAAGAACTCTACTTTTGGGGGATATTTCTTCCTTGTGAAAAGAGAGAAATGAACAGGTCACTTCCTCCTAAGAAGAGAAGATTATTGTAAAGAATGAAATAATCACTATAGTTTTTATAAAAATGTGAGTTTGATTTTCTATTTTTTTATCCATTATCTTAAGTAGGGATTTTAATGATTTGTATTTATTAAATTAGGCAATATGATAATGAAAGAGCAAGAGTTTGGGACTATTCAATTACAACCGCATCATCATTTTATTTGGAGAAGTATGGTGCACCCTGTTTTTTCATTTACAATAGATTAACATTTATTATTGTATTTTTATGTTGTAAATTGCATTTCAATTGAGGATAGTCGAAATGTTAAATTTATTACTGTATTATTTATATTATTAGCATTGATCCTCTGTTATTCTATTTTTATAACTTATTTATTTTACTCTTCATTACTAGTTAAAATAGATTTCTTGTGGATAGGAGGAAAATATATATAAAACAAAGGTAATTTATGTTACTTTTAATTTTACGTATGTCCTTGATATACTTGGGTGTAGATTAGTTTAATGAACTTTAGGATGTACCTCAACTAATCTGACCAAAAAAATTAATTTAACGAACTCGGACTTGATTAGAAACATTATTTTTTTTATATCTATATTAAGTATTTTAGTTGGATACTTTTTTGGTATATAAGTCATAGTTTCACTACTTCTTCACTTTTCATAAATGAGTAAAAATGTCGAATGATTAGTCAAATGTGCAAGCTGACAATTTAGGCAAGGGGTGTGTAACTTTATAATCTTTTTACTTATCCAATAAACATATATTTTAATTTAATTATAACCCTTTTACTTATCACGACTCTCCCTCTAAGTTGTTGGTTGATATCTATTCAAGGTTTACTTATGATTTTATTCAAGGTTTACCTATGATTTAATTTTGCAGTTTTAGATCACTTTTCATGTAATTTTTGGAAAATATGGGGTGGATTCTAAATGTGAGTTCTTGATTTTATAGCTTTGTTTTGGATCCTTTATGTCGTTTATCCTATTTTATTAGAGTTTCAGAGTTGAATTTTATAAAATTTGATTATGTTCCTCCCATTTATATAATGATAAGTTATCTTTATCACATGGATTGGTTTTCAACTCTAACAACATTATATCACCATTAATGTAAATTTAAGAGGTCTTTTCTTATTTTGATGTCAGAATGTCTTTCTTTCTTGAGTAAATGGGAGAGGACGGGGGAGGAATTAGGTCACTTTTCATTATTGTGGGAGGATTTAATCCTTTGTTGTTAGCATGGGTACAATGTGTTAGCATATTTATTCTTCCTTCATAGCTTATCTAGTGATCCCATATGGCGTATTCGAAAAGTTCAATTTTGGAGGATCTTTCTCTGTTACCAAGCTTATTATATTAGTGGTGTCAAACAGAGAGTGGTTTTTTCTATATTGTTGATCAACCTACCCAAAACTCTCAAACTTTTCCGAAACTCTGCCATTTAACCTTTTAAAAAAATAATATTACATTTTATACTATTAGATGTAGGAAGCTCATGCAGAATTTGTAACCAAATGAACGATCATATGAGGATTTATGGTGAGCAACAGAGCTAAGTATTATGCATCAGCTATGCAAATTGAATTCAGCCCATTAGAAATGAAAGAGAAAAAAAAATATAAGAAATATTATGACCAAAATCAAAATTATAACCAGATTCACAAGTATACTTACAAATAAAATACTTGAATTAATTAATACCACTTCGGTAAAATTCACCAATGGACTTTATACATTTACTCCAATCCAACTGATGAGTTTCTTTCTCATATGCCTGTGACGTCGTTGACACTACAGATCTATACCCCTACCTACAAACCATTCGGTATATACTAATTAATTTTCAACAGAAGGATAATCCATCAACAAAATACAACTAAACATAAGTCGTTGATGTACGTATACATTTAGATGGATCCAACTAGGTATACATATCTATAACTATACAAATATATCTATATCCATACAACATATCTATACACATACACATACACATCCAGACATACAGATCTAAACCCGTATAGATCAATAATATAAAAAAACTCGTAATAATGATATATTTGATAAGTTCTTACAATAAAAAATGATTTCTTAGAACTGCAACACTTTAAACTCAACTATGTATTTTTTTTCCAATTTATTTCATGGGGTCGGGGTTATGATGCATAAAAAATGAAAAAAATAAAGAGATAGAATGAAGAATGGAAAAGACGAATTGATGGGTAGGTTTTTGGTCCATTAAAAATTTAAAGTTAGGTTATAGTCAAAAGGAAAGATTGTTTGATTTTTTACTCTCTTTTTCTCTTTAATTATTTAATAAAACTATTTCAGTTGTCCCACAAATAATTTATATTTAGTTGATCACACTTATTTAAAAACACAATCATTACATTCACATTACTAAAATATTCCTTACAAAATATTGTGATATTTTAAATAGTTATTAAATATTTTATTTTAAATATTTTAATAAAAATAATAATAGAAAACATTAAGATAAAGTTTATTGAGATTTCAAATAAATAATATAATTAGGATATCACATTTAATAAATTGATATTATTTTACGGGATGAAAAGAGTAATTACTTATAATAGTATTTAAATTTAAGAGCAGAGATATGATACCCTATAAAAAAAAGTTTTACCCATTATTTATCTCTATTCTTCTATCAAACCCTATTTCTTCTCGTCTCCGCCGTCTTACACCAAAACTTTCACATTAGCAATCTACAGTATAACAATTTTTCTTAACAATTTAAAGCACATTCTGACAATACCCATTCCGTATCAAAGGTTGTACACATTTTCTTTTTCCATAACATCGGCGCTTTTCTCCCTCAACATTATGTGTGTCCTCTACCATTGCCTTCCAAATCTCAGATCTTCACTGTGCAAATCATTATCTGATTGTTTTTGATCATTGGACATTTCATTTCAATTGAGGATAGTCAGAGTGAGACCTCTTGTATCTTATACTATTAAATCTCAAGTTTCTAAAATTTCACCTTAATTTATTTGGACTAAATTTTTATATTCAAACTTTAAACTTTTTCTACAATGATATTGTAATAGGATTGAACAAAGAACTCTACTTTTGGGGGATATTTCTTCCTTGTGAAAAGAGAGAAATGAACAGGTCACTTCCTCCTAAGAAGAGAAGATTATTGTAAAGAATGAAATAATCACTATAGTTTGTATAAAAATGTGAGTTTGATTTTCTATTTTTTTATCCATTATCTTAAGTATGGATTTTAATGATTTGTATTTATTAAATTAGGCAATATGATAATGAAAGAGCAAGAGTGATAATGAAAGAGCAAGAGTTTGGGACTATTCAATTACAACCGCATCATCATTTTATTTGGAGAAGTATGGTGCACCCTGTTTTTTCATTTACAATAGATTAACATTTATTATTGTATTTTTATGTTGTAAATTGCATTTCAATTGAGGATAGTCGAAATGTTAAATTTATTACTGTATTATTTATATTATTAGCATTGATCCTCTGTTATTCTATTTTTATAACTTATTTATTTTACTCTTCATTACTAGTTAAAATAGATTTCTTGTGGATAGGAGGAAAATATATATAAAACAAAGGTAATTTATGTTACTTTTAATTTTACGTATGTCTTTGATATACTTGGGTGTAGATTAGTTTAATGAACTTTAGGATGTACCTCAACTAATCTGACCAAAAAAATTAATTTAACGAACTCGGACTTGATTAGAAACATTATTTTTTTTATATCTATATTAAGTATTTTAGTTGGATACTTTTTTGGTATATAAGTCATAGTTTCACTACTTCTTCACTTTTCATAAATGAGTAAAAATGTCGAATGATTAGTCAAATGTGCAAGCTGACAATTTAGGCAAGGGGTGTGTAACTTTATAATCTTTTTACTTATCCAATAAACATATATTTTAATTTAATTATAACCCTTTTACTTATCACGACTCTCCCTCTAAGTTGTTGGTTGATATCTATTCAAGGTTTACTTATGATTTTATTCAAGGTTTACCTATGATTTAATTTTGCAGTTTTAGATCACTTTTCATGTAATTTTTGGAAAATATGGGGTGGATTCTAAATGTGAGTTCTTGATTTTATAGCTTTGTTTTGGATCCTTTATGTCGTTTATCCTATTTTATTAGAGTTTCAGAGTTGAATTTTATAAAATTTGATTATGTTCCTCCCATTTATATAATGATAAGTTATCTTTATCACATGGATTGGTTTTCAACTCTAACAACATTATATCACCATTAATGTAAATTTAAGAGGTCTTTTCTTATTTTGATGTCAGAATGTCTTTCTTTCTTGAGTAAATGGGAGAGGACGGGGGAGGAATTAGGTCACTTTTCATTATTGTGGGAGGATTTAATCCTTTGTTGTTAGCATGGGTACAATGTGTTAGCATATTTATTCTTCCTTCATAGCTTATCTAGTGATCCCATATGGCGTATTCGAAAAGTTCAATTTTGGAGGATCTTTCTCTGTTACCAAGCTTATTATATTAGTGGTGTCAAACAGAGAGTGGTTTTTTCTATATTGTTGATCAACCTACCCAAAACTCTCAAACTTTTCCGAAACTCTGCCATTTAACCTTTTAAAAAAATAATATTACATTTTATACTATTAGATGTAGGAAGCTCATGCAGAATTTGTAACCAAATGAACGATCATATGAGGATTTATGGTGAGCAACAGAGCTAAGTATTATGCATCAGCTATGCAAATTGAATTCAGCCCATTAGAAATGAAAGAGAAAAAAAAATATAAGAAATATTATGACCAAAATCAAAATTATAACCAGATTCACAAGTATACTTACAAATAAAATACTTGAATTAATTAATACCACTTCGGTAAAATTCACCAATGGACTTTATACATTTACTCCAATCCAACTGATGAGTTTCTTTCTCATATGCCTGTGACGTCGTTGACACTACAGATCTATACCCCTACCTACAAACCATTCGGTATATACTAATTAATTTTCAACAGAAGGATAATCCATCAACAAAATACAACTAAACATAAGTCGTTGATGTACGTATACATTTAGATGGATCCAACTAGGTATACATATCTATAACTATACAAATATATCTATATCCATACAACATATCTATACACATACACATACACATCCAGACATACAGATCTAAACCCGTATAGATCAATAATATAAAAAAAACTTGTAATAATGATATATTTGATAAGTTCTTAAAATAAAAAATGATTTCTTAGAACTGCAAAACTTTAAACTCAACTATGTATTTTTTTTCCAATTTATTTCATGGGGTCGGGGTTATGATGCATAAAAAATGAAAAAAATAAAGAGATAGAATGAAGAATGGAAAAGACGAATTGATGGGTAGGTTTTTGGTCCATCAAAAATTTAAAGTTAGGTTATAGTCAAAAGGAAAGATTGTTTGATTTTTTACTCTCTTTTTCTCTTTAATTATTTAATAAAACTATTTCAGTTGTCCCACAAATAATTTATATTTAGTTGATCACACTTATTTAAAAACACAATCATTACATTCACATTACTAAAATATTCCTTACAAAATATTGTGATATTTTAAATAGTTATTAAATATTTTATTTTAAATATTTTAATAAAAATAATAATAGAAAACATTAAGATAAAGTTTATTGAGATTTCAAATAAATAATATAGGGTAATACTTCCATCCAATATTGGATGGTCCAATATTCATATCATGGCCATTGATAATTATAACAAAACACATGTCATAAGATTAATAAGTTAATTACTTTTGTAAGTTTAAAACATGGGGTATATGTAATAATATTATTAGTGTAGGATCATCCAATATTGGATGGAATAATTTTCCAATAATATAATTAGGATATCACATTTAATAAATTGATATTATTTTACGGGATGAAAAGAGTAATTACTTATATAGTATTTAAATTTAAGAGCAGAGATATGATACCCTATAAAAAAAAGTTTTACCCATTATTTATCTCTATTCTTCTATCAAACCCTATTTCTTCTCGTCTCCACCGACTTACACCAACACTTTCACATTAGCGATATACAATATACAGTATAACAATTTTTCTTAACAAATTAAAGCATATTCTGACAATACCCATTCCGTATCAAAGGTTGTACACATTTTCTTTTTCCATAACATCGACGCTTTTCTCTCTCAACATTATGTGTGTCCTCTACCATTGTCTTCCAAATCTCAGACTGTGCAAATCATTATCTGATTGATTTTTGATCGTTGGACATTTCATTTCAACTGAGGATAGTCAGAGTGAGACCTCTTGTCTCTTATACTATTAAATCTCAAGTTTCTAAAATTTCACCTTAATTTATTTGGACTAAATTTTTATATTCAAACTTAAAACTTTTTCTACAATGATATTGTAATAGGATTGAACAAAGAACTCTACTTTTGGGGGATATTTCTTCCTTGTGAAAAGAGAGAAATGAACAGGTCACTTCCTCCTAAGAAGAGAAGATTATTGTAAAGAATGAAATAATCACTATAGTTTTTATAAAAATGTGAGTTTGATTTTCTATTTTTTTATCCATTATCTTAAGTAGGGGTTTTAATGATTTGTATTTATTAAATTAGGCAATATGACAATGAAAGAGCAAGAGTGATAATGAAAGAGCAAGAGTTTGGGACTATTCAATTACAACCGCATCATCATTTTATTTGGAGAAGTATGGTGCACCCGGTTTTTTCATTTACAATAGATTAACATTTATTATTGTATTTTTATGTTGTAAATTGCATTTCAATTGAGGATAGTCGAAATGTTAAATTTATTACTGTATTATTTATATTATTAGCATTGATCATCTGTTATTCTATTTTTATAACTTATTTATTTTACTCTTCATTACTAGTTAAAATAGATTTCTTGTGGATAGGAGGAAAATATATATAAAACAAAGGTAATTTATGTTACTTTTAATTTTACGTATGTCCTTGCTATACTCGGGTGTAAATTAGTTTAATGAACTTTAGGATGTACCTCAACTAATCCGACCAAAAAAATTAATTTAACGAACTCGGACTTGATTAGAAACATTATTTTATTTATATTTATATTAAGAATTTTAGTTGGATACTTTTTTGTTATATAAGTCATAGTTTCACTATTTCTTCACTTTTCATAAATGAGTAAAAATGTCGAATGATTAGTCAAATGTGCAAGCTGACAATTTAGGCAAGGGGTGTGTAACTTTATAATCTTTTTACTTATCCAATAAAAATATATTTTAATTTAATTATAACCCTTTTACTTATCACGACTCTCCCTCTAAGTTGTTGGTTGATTTCTATTCAAGGTTTACTTATGATTTTATTCAAGGTTTACCTATGATTTAATTTTGCAGTCGTTTCTGTTAGATCAATTTTCATGTAATTTTTGGAAAATATGGGGTGGATTCTAAATGTGAGTTCTTGGTTTTATAGCTTTGTTTTGGATCCTTTATGTCGTTTATCCTATTTTATTAGAGTTTCAGAGTTGAATTTTATAAAATTTGATTATGTTCCTCCCATTTATATAATGATAAGTTATCTTTATCACATGGATTGGTTTTCAACTCTAACAACATTATATCACCATTAATGTAAATTTAAGAGGTCTTTTCTTAATTTGATGTCAGAATGTCTTTCTTTCTTGAGTAAATGGAAGAGGACGGGGGAGGAATTAGGTCACTTTTCATTATTGTGGGAGGATTTAATCCTTTGTTGTTAGCATGGGTACAATGTGTTAGCATATTTATTCTTCCTTCATAGCTTATCTAGTGATCCCATATGGCGTATTAGAAAAGTTCAATTTTGGAGGATCTTTCTCTGTTACCAAGCTGATTATATTAGTGGTGTCAAACAGAGACTGGTTTTTTCTATATTGTTGATCAACCTACCCAAAACTCTCAAACTTTTCCAAAACTCTGCCATTTAACCTTTTAAAAAAATAATATTACATTTTATACTATTAGATGTAGGAAGCTCATGCAGAATTTGTAACCAAATGAACGATCATATGAGGATTTATGGTGAGCAACAGAGCTAAGTATTATGCATCAGCTATGCAAATTGAATTCAGCCCATTAGAAATGAAAAAGAAAAAAAAATTATAAGAAATATTATGACCAAAATCAAAATTATAACCAGATTCACAAGCATACTTACAAATAAAATACTTGAATTAATTAATACCACTTCGGTAAAATTCACCAATGGACTTTATACATTTACTCCAATCCAACTGATGAGTTTCTTTCTCATATGCATGTGACGTCGTTGATACTACATATCTATATCCCTACCTACAAACCATTCGGTATATACTAATTAATTTTCAACAGAAGGATAATCCATCAACAAAATACAACTAAACATAAGTCGGTGATGTACGTATACATTTAGATGGATCCAACTAGGTATACATATCTATAACTATACAAATATATCTATATCCATACAACATATCTATACACATACACATACACATCCAGACATACAGATCTAAAACCGTATAGATCAATAATATAAAAAAAACTCGTAATAATGATATATTTGATAAGTTCTTACAATAAAAAATGATTTCTTGGAACTGAAACACTTTAAACTCAACTATGTATTTTTTTTCCAATTTATTTCATGGGGTAGGGGTTATGATGCATAAAAAATGAAAAAAATAAAGAGATAGAATGAAGAATGGAAAAGAAGAATTGATGGGTAGGTTTTTGGTACATTAAAAATTTAAAGTTAGGTTATAGTCAAAAGGAAAGATTGTTTGATTTTTTACTCTCTCTTTCTCTTTAATTATTTAATAAAACTATTTCAGTTGTCCCACAAATAATTTTTATTTAGTTCATCACACTTATTTAAAAACACAATCATTACATTCACATTACTAAAATATTCCTTACAAAATATTGTGATATTTTAAATAGTTATTAAATATTTTAGTTTAAATATTTTAATAAAAATAATAATAGTAAACATTAAGATAAAGTTTATTGAGATTTCAAATAAATAATATAATTAGGATATCACATTTAATAAATTGATATTATTTTACGGGATGAAAAGAGTAATTACTTATAATAGTATTTAAATTTAAGAGCAGAGATATGATACCCTATAAAAAATATTTTACCCATTATTTATCTCTATTCTTCTATCAAACCCTATTTCTTCTCATCTCCGCCGTCTTACACCAAAACTTTCACATTAGCAATCTACAGTATAACAATTTTTCTTAACAATTTAAAGCACATTCTGACAATACCCATTCCGTATCAAAGGTTGTACACATTTTCTTTTTCCATAACATAGGCGCTTTTCTCCCTCAACATTATGTGTGTCCTCTACCATTGTCTTCCAAATCTCAGATCTTCACTGTGCAAATCATTATCTGATTGGTTTTTGATAGTTGGACATTTCATTTCAATTGAGGATAGTCAGAGTGAGACCTCTTGTATCTTATACTATTAAATCTCAAGTTTCTAAAATTTCACCTTAATTTATTTGGACTAAATTTTTATATTCAAACTTAAAACTTTTTCTACAATGATATTGTAATAGGATTGAACAAAGAACTCTACTTTTGGGGGATATATCTTCCTTGTGAAAAGAGAGAAATGAACAGGTCACTTCCTCCTAAGAAGAGAAGATTATTGTAAAGAATGAAATAATCACTATAGTTTGTATAAAAATGTGAGTTTGATTTTCTTTTTTTTTTATCCATTATCTTAAGTAGGGGTTTTAATGATTTGTATTTATTAAATTAGGCAATATGATAAGGAAAGAGCAAGAGTGATAATGAAAGAGCAAGAGTTTGGGACTATTCAATTACAACCGCATCATCATTATATTTGGAGAAGTATGGTGCACCCGGTTTTTTCATTTACAATAGATTAACATTTATTATTGTATTTTTATGTTGTAAATTGCATTTCAATTGAGGATAGTCGAAATGTTAAATTTATTACTGTATTATTTATATTATTAGCATTGATCATCTGTTATTCTATTTTTATAACTTATTTATTTTACTCTTCATTACTAGTTAAAATAGATTTCTTGTGGATAGGAGGAAAATATATAATACAAAGATAATTTATGTTACTTTTAATTGTACGTATGTCCTTGCTATACTTGGATGTAGATTAGTTTAATGAACTTTAGGATGTACCTCAACTAATCTGACCAAAAAAATTAATTTAACGAACTCGGACTTGATTAGAAACATTATTTTATTTATATTTATATTAAGTTTTTTAGGTGGATACTTTTTTGGTATATAAGTCATAGTTTCACTACTTCTTCACTTTTCATAAATGAGTAAAAATGTCGAATGATTAGTCAAATGTGCAAGCTGACAATTTAGGCAAGGGGTGTGTAACTTTATAATCTTTTTACTTATCCAATAAATATATATTTTAATTTAATTATAACCCTTTTACTTATCACGGCTCTCCCTCTAAGTTGTTGGTTGATTTCTATTCAAGGTTTACTTATGATTTTATTCAAGGTTTACCTATGATTTAATTTTGCAGTCGTTTCCGTTAGATCACTTTTCATGTAATTTTTGGAAAATATGGGGTGGATTCTAAATATGAGTTCTTGGTTTTATAGCTTTGTTTTGGATCCTTTATGTCGTTTATCCTATTTTATTAGAGTTTCAGAGTTGAATTTTATAAAATTTGATTATGTTCCTCCCATTTATATAATGATAAGTTATCTTTATCACATGGATTGGTTTTCAACTCTAACAACATTATATCACCATTAATGTAAATTTAAGAGGTCTTTTCTTATTTTGATGTCAGAATGTCTTTCTTTCTTGAGTAAATGGAAGAGGACGGGGGAGGAATTAGGTCACTTTTCATTATTGTCAGAGGATTTAATCCTTTGTTGTTAGCATGGGTACAATGTGTTAGCATATTTATTCTTCCTTCATAGCTTATCTAGTGATCCCATATGGCGTATTCGAAAAGTTCAATTTTGGAGGATCTTTCTCTGTTACCAAACGTATTATATTAGTGGTGTCAAACAGAGAGTGGTTTTTTCTATATTGTTGATCAACCTACCCAAAACTCTCAAACTTTTCCAAAACTCTGCCATTTAACCTTTTAAAAAAATAATATTACATTTTATACTATTAGATGTAGGAAGCTCATGCAGAATTTGTAACCAAATGAACGATCATATGAGGATTTATGGTGAGCAACAGAGCTAAGTATTATGCATCAGCTATGCAAATTGAATTCAGCCCATTAGAAATGAAAAAGAAAAAAAAATTATAAGAAATATTATGACAAAAATCAAAATTATAACCAGATTCACAAGCATACTTACAAATAAAATACTTGAATTAATTAATACCACTTCAGTAAAATTCACCAATGGACTTTATACATTTACTCCAATACAACTGGTGAGTTTCTTTCTCATATGCCTGTAACGTCGTTGATACTACAGATCTATACCCCTACCTACAAACCATTCGGTATATACTAATTAATTTTCAACAGAAGGATAATCCATCAACAAAATACAACTAAACATAAGTCGTTGATGTACGTATACATTTAGAATGATCCAACTAGGTATACATATCTATAACTATACAAATATATCTATATCCATACAACATATCTATACACATACACATACACATCCAGACATACAGATCTAAAACCGTATAGATCAATAATATAAAAAAACTCGTAATAATGATATATTTGATAAGTTCTTACAATAAAAAATGATTTCTTGGAACTGCAACACTTTAAACTCAACTATGTATTTTTTTTCCAATTTATTTCATGGGGTAGGGGTTATGATGCATAAAAAATGAAAAAAATAAAGAGATAGAATGAAGAATGGAAAAGAAGAATTGATGGGTAGGTTTTTGGTCCATTAAAAATTTAAAGTTAGGTTATAGTCAAAAGGAAAGATTGTTTGATTTTTTACTCTCTCTTTCTCTTTAATTATTTAATAAAACTATTTCAGTTGTCCCACAAATAATTTTTATTTAGTTGATCACACTTATTTAAAAACACAATCATTACATTCACATTACTAAAATATTCCTTACAAAATATTGTGATATTTTAAATAGTTAATAAATATTTTAGTTTAAATATTTTAATAAAAATAATAATAGTAAACATTAAGATAAAGTTTATTGAGATTTCAAATAAATAATATAATTAGGATATCACATTTAATAAATTGATATTATTTTACGGGATGAAAAGAGTAATTACTTATAATAGTATTTAAATTTAAGAGCAGAGATATGATACCCTATAAAAATATTTTACCCATTATTTATCTCTATTCTTCTATCAAACCCTATTTCTTCTCATCTCCGCAGTCTTACACCAAAACTTTCACATTAGCAATCTACAGTATAACAATTTTTCTTAACAATTTAAAGCACATTCTGACAATACCCATTCCGTATCAAAGGTTGTACACATTTTCTTTTTCCATAACATCGGCGCTTTTCTCCCTCAACATTATGTGTGTCCTCTACCATTGCCTTCCAAATCTCAAATCTTCACTGTGCAAATCATTATCTGATTGGTTTTTGATCGTTGGACATTTCATTTCAATTGAGGATAGTCAGAGTGAGACCTCTTGTATCTTATACTATTAAATCTCAAGTTTCTAAAATTTCACCTTAATTTATTTGGACTAAATTTTTATATTCAAACTTAAAACTTTTTCTACAATGATATTGTAATAGGATTGAACAAAGAACTCTACTTTTGGGGGATATATCTTCCTTGTGAAAAGAGAGAAATGAACAGGTCACTTCCTCCTAAGAAGAGAAGATTATTGTAAAGAATGAAATAATCACTATAGTTTGTATAAAAATGTGAGTTTGATTTTCTATTTTTTTATCCATTATCTTAAGTAGGAGTTTTAATGATTTGTATTTATTAAATTAGGCAATATGATAATGAAAGAGCAACAGTGATAATGAAAGAGCAAGAGTTTGGGACTATTCAATTACAACCGCATCATCATTTTATTTGGAGAAGTATGGTGCACCCGGTTTTTTCATTTACAATAGATTAACATTTATTATTGTATTTTTATGTTGTAAATTGCATTTCAATTGAGGATAGTCGAAATGTTAAATTTATTACTGTATTATTTATATTATTAGCATTGATCATCTGTTATTCTATTTTTATAACTCATTTATTTTACTCTTCATTACTAGTTAAAATAGATTTCTTGTGGATAGGAGGAAAATATATAAAACAAAGATAATTTATGTTACTTTTAATTTTACGTATGTCCTTGCTATACTTGGATGTAGATTAGTTTAATGAACTTTAGGATGTACCTCAACTAATCTGACCAAAAAAATTAATTTAACGAACTCGGACTTGATTAGAAACATTATTTTATTTATATTTATATTAAGTATTTTAGGTGGATACTTTTTTGGTATATAAGTCATAGTTTCACTACTTCTTCACTTTTCATAAATGAGTAAAAATGTCGAATGATTAGTCAAATGTGCAAGCTGACAATTTAGGCAAGGGGTGTGTAACTTTATAATCTTTTTACTTATCCAATAAACATATATTTTAATTTAATTATAACCCTTTTACTTATCACGACTCTCCCTCTAAGTTGTTGGTTGATTTCTATTCAAGGTTTACTTATGATTTTATTCAAGGTTTACCTATGATTTAATTTTGCAGTCGTTTCTGTTAGATCACTTTTCATGTAATTTTTGGAAAATATGGGGTGTATTCTAAATGTGAGTTCTTGGTTTTATAGCTTTGTTTTGGATCCTTTATGTCGTTTATCCTATTTTATTAGAGTTTCAGAGTTGAATTTTATAAAATTTGATTATGTTCCTCCCATTTATATAATGATAAGTTATCTTTATCACATGGATTGGTTTTCAACTCTAACAACATTATATCACCATTAATGTAAATTTAAGAGGTCTTTTCTTATTTTGATGTCAGAATGTCTTTCTTTCTTGAGTAAATGGAAGAGGACGGGGGAGGAATTAGGTCACTTTTCATTATTGTGAGAGGATTTAATCCTTTGTTGTTAGCATGGGTACAATGTGTTAGCATATTTATTCTTCCTTCATAGCTTATCTAGTGATCCCATATGGCGTATTCAAAAAGTTCAATTTTGGAGGATCTTTCTCTGTTACCAAGCGTATTATATTAGTGGTGTCAAACAGAGAGTGGTTTTTTCTATATTGTTGATCAACCTACCCAAAACTCTCAAACTTTTCCAAAACTCTGCCATTTAACCTTTTAAAAAAATAATATTACATTTTATACTATTAGATGTAGGAAGCTCATGCAGAATTTGTAACCAAATGAACGATCATATGAGGATTTATGGTGAGCAACAGAGCTAAGTATTATGCATCAGCTATGCAAATTGAATTTAGCCCATTAGAAATGAAAAAGAAAAAAAAATTATAAGAAATATTATGACCAAAATCAAAATTATAACCAGATTCACAAGCATACTTACAAATAAAATACGTGAATTAATTAATACCACTTCAGTAAAATTCACCAATGGACTTTATACATTTACTCCAATCCAACTGATGAGTTTCTTTCTCATATGCCTGTGACGTCGTTGATACTACAGATCTATACCCCTACCTACAAACCATTCGGTATATACTAATTAATTTTCAACAGAAGGATAATCCATCAACAAAATACAACTAAACATAAGTTGTTGATGTACGTATACATTTAGATGGATCCAACTAGGTATACATATCTATAACTATACAAATATATCTATATCCATACAACATATCTATACACATACACATACACATCCAGACATACAGATCTAAAACCGTATAGATCAATAATATAAAAAAAACTCGTAATAATGATATATTTGATAAGTTCTTACAATAAAAAATGATTTCTTGGAACTGAAACACTTTAAACTCAACTATGTATTTTTTTTCCAATTTATTTCATGGGGTAGGGGTTATGATGCATAAAAAATGAAAAAAATAAAGAGATAGAATGAAGAATGGAAAAGAAGAATTGATGGGTAGGTTTTTGGTCCATTAAAAATTTAAAGTTAGGTTATAGTCAAAAGGAAAGATTGTTTGATTTTTTACTCTCTCTTTCTCTTTAATTATTTAATAAAACTATTTCAGTTGTCCCACAAATAATTTTTATTTAGTTCATCACACTTATTTAAAAACACAATCATTACATTCACATTACTAAAATATTCCTTACAAAATATTGTGATATTTTAAATAGTTATTAAATATTTTAGTTTAAATATTTTAATAAAAATAATAATAGTAAACATTAAGATAAATTTTATTGAGATTTCAAATAAATAATATAATTAGGATATCACATTTAATAAATTGATATTATTTTACGGGATGAAAAGAGTAATTACTTATAATAGTATTTAAATTTAAGAGCAGAGATATGATACCCTATAAAAAATATTTTACCCATTATTTATCTCTATTCTTCTATCAAACCCTATTTCTTCTCATCTCAGCCGTCTTACACCAAAACTTTCACATTAGCAATCTACAGTATAACAATTTTTCTTAACAATTTAAAGCACATTCTGATAATACCCATTCCGTATCAAAGGTTGTACACATTTTCTTTTTCCATAACATAGGCGCTTTTCTCCCTCAACATTATGTGTGTCCTCTACCATTGCCTTCCAAATCTCAGATCTTCACTGTGCAAATCATTATCTGATTGGTTTTTGATCGTTGGACATTTCATTTCAATTGAGGATAGTCAGAGTGAGACCTCTTGTATCTTATACTATTAAATCTCAAGTTTCTAAAATTTCACCTTAATTTATTTGGACTAAATTTTTATATTCAAACTTAAAACTTTTTCTACAATGATATTGTAATAGGATTGAACAAAGAACTCTACTTTTGGGGGATATATCTTCCTTGTGAAAAGAGAGAAATGAACAGGTCACTTCCTCCTAAGAAGAGAAGATTATTGTAAAGAATGAAATAATCACTATAGTTTGTATAAAAATGTGAGTTTGATTTTCTTTTTTTTATCCATTATCTTAAGTAGGGGTTTTAATGATTTGTATTTATTAAATTAGGCAATATGATAAGGAAAGAGCAAGAGTGATAATGAAAGAGCAAGAGTTTGGGACTATTCAATTACAACCGCATCATCATTATATTTGGAGAAGTATGGTGCACCCGGTTTTTTCATTTACAATAGATTAACATTTATTATTGTATTTTTATGTTGTAAATTGCATTTCAATTGATGATAGTCGAAATGTTAAATTTATTACTGTATTATTTATATTATTAGCATTGATCATCTGTTATTCTATTTTTATAACTTATTAATTTTACTCTTCATTACTAGTTAAAATAGATTTCTTGTGGATAGGAGGAAAATATATAAAACAAAGATAATTTATGTTACTTTTAATTTTACGTATGTCCTTGCTATACTTGGATGTAGATTAGTTTAATGAACTTTAGGATGTACCTCAACTAATCTGACCAAAAAAATTAATTTAATGAACTCGGACTTGATTAGAAACATTATTTTATTTATATTTATATTAAGTATTTTAGGTGGATACTTTTTTGATATATAAGTCATAGTTTCACTACTTCTTCACTTTTCATAAATGAGTAAAAATGTCGAATGATTAGTCAAATGTTCAAGCTGACAATTTAGGCAAGGGGTGTGTAACTTTATAATCTTTTTACTTATCCAATAAACATATATTTTAATTTAATTATAACCCTTTTACTTATCACGACTCTCCCTCTAAGTTGTTGGTTGATTTCTATTCAAGGTTTACTTATGATTTTATTCAAGGTTTACCTATGATTTAATTTTGCAGTCGTTTCCGTTAGATCACTTTTCATGTAATTTTTGGAAAATATGGGGTGGATTCTAAATATGAGTTCTTGGTTTTATAGCTTTGTTTTGGATCCTTTATGTCGTTTATCCTATTTTATTAGAGTTTCAGAGTTGAATTTTATAAAATTTGATTATGTTCCTCCCATTTATATAATGATAAGTTATCTTTATCACATGGATTGGTTTTCAACTCTAACAACATTATATCACCATTAATGTAAATTTAAGAGGTCTTTTCTTATTTTGATGTCAGAATGTCTTTCTTTCTTGAGTAAATGGAAGAGGACGGGGGAGGAATTAGGTCACTTTTCATTATTGTCAGAGGATTTAATCCTTTGTTGTTAGCATGGGTACAATGTGTTAGCATATTTATTCTTCCTTTATAGCCTATCTAGTGATCCCATATGGCGTATTCGAAAAGTTCAATTTTGGAGGATCTTTCTCTGTTACCAAGCGTATTATATTAGTGGTGTCAAACAGAGAGTGGTTTTTTCTATATTGTTGATCAACCTACCCAAAACTCTCAAACTTTTCCAAAACTCTGCCATTTAACCTTTTAAAAAAATAATATTACATTTTATACTATTAGATGTAGGAAGCTCATGCAGAATTTGTAACCAAATGAACGATCATATGAGGATTTATGGTGAGCAACAGAGCTAAGTATTATGCATCAGCTATGCAAATTGAATTCAGCCCATTAGAAATGAAAAAGAAAAAAAAAATTATAAGAAATATTATGACCAAAATCAAAATTATAACCAGATTCACAAGCATACTTACAAATAAAATACTTGAATTAATTAATACCACTTCAGTAAAATTCACCAATGGACTTTATACATTTACTCCAATCCAACTGATGAGTTTCTTTCTCATATGCCTGTGACGTCGTTGATACTACAGATCTATACCCCTACCTACAAACCATTCGGTATATACTAATTAATTTTCAACAGAAGGATAATCCATCAACAAAATACAACTAAACATAAGTCGTTGATGTACGTATACATTTAGATGGATCCAACTAGGTATACATATCTATAACTATACAAATATATCTATATCCATACAACATATCTATACACATACACATACACATCCAGACATACAGATCTAAAACCGTATAGATCAATAATATAAAAAAAACTCGTAATAATGATATATTTGATAAGTTCTTACAATAAAAAATGATTTCTTGGAACTGAAACACTTTAAACTCAACTATGTATTTTTTTTCCAATTTATTTCATGGGGTAGGGGTTATGATGCATAAAAAATGAAAAAAATAAAGAGATAGAATGAAGAATGGAAAAGAAGAATTGATGGGTAGGTTTTTGGTCCATTAAAAATTTAAAGTTAGGTTATAGTCAAAAGGAAAGATTGTTTGATTTTTTACTCTCTCTTTCTCTTTAATTATTTAATAAAACTATTTCAGTTGTCCCACAAATAATTTTTATTTAGTTCATCACACTTATTTAAAAACACAATCATTACATTCACATTACTAAAATATTCCTTACAAAATATTGTGATATTTTAAATAGTTATTAAATATTTTAGTTTAAATATTTTAATAAAAATAATAATAGTAAACATTAAGATAAAGTTTATTGAGATTTCAAATAAATAATATAATTAGGATATCACATTTAATAAATTGATATTATTTTACGGGATGAAAAGAGTAATTACTTATAATAGTATTTAAATTTAAGAGCAGAGATATGATACCCTATAAAAAATATTTTACCCATTATTTATCTCTATTCTTCTATCAAACCCAATTTCTTCTCATCTCAGGCGTCTTACACCAAAACTTTCACATTAGCAATCTACAGTATAACAATTTTTCTTAACAATTTAAAGCACATTCTGATAATACCCATTCCGTATCAAAGGTTGTACACATTTTCTTTTTCCATAACATAGGCGCTTTTCTCCCTCAACATTATGTGTGTCCTCTACCATTGCCTTCCAAATCTCAGATCTTCACTGTGCAAATCATTATCTGATTGGTTTTTGATCGTTGGACATTTCATTTCAATTGAGGATAGTCAGAGTGAGACCTCTTGTATCTTATACTATTAAATCTCAAGTTTCTAAAATTTCACCTTAATTTATTTGGACTAAATTTTTATATTCAAACTTAAAACTTTTTCTACAATGATATTGTAATAGGATTGAACAAAGAACTCTACTTTTGGGGGATATATCTTCCTTGTGAAAAGAGAGAAATGAACAGGTCACTTCCTCCTAAGAAGAGAAGATTATTGTAAAGAATGAAATAATCACTATAGTTTGTATAAAAATGTGAGTTTGATTTTCTTTTTTTTATCCATTATCTTAAGTAGGGGTTTTAATGATTTGTATTTATTAAATTAGGCAATATGATAAGGAAAGAGCAAGAGTGATAATGAAAGAGCAAGAGTTTGGGACTATTCAATTACAACCGCATCATCATTATATTTGGAGAAGTATGGTGCACCCGGTTTTTTCATTTACAATAGATTAACATTTATTATTGTATTTTTATGTTGTAAATTGCATTTCAATTGATGATAGTCGAAATGTTAAATTTATTACTGTATTATTTATATTATTAGCATTGATCATCTGTTATTCTATTTTTATAACTTATTAATTTTACTCTTCATTACTAGTTAAAATAGATTTCTTGTGGATAGGAGGAAAATATATAAAACAAAGATAATTTATGTTACTTTTAATTTTACGTATGTCCTTGCTATACTTGGATGTAGATTAGTTTAATGAACTTTAGGATGTACCTCAACTAATCTGACCAAAAAAATTAATTTAACGAACTCGGACTTGATTAGAAACATTATTTTATTTATATTTATATTAAGTATTTTAGGTGGATACGTTTTTGGTATATAAGTCATAGTTTCACTACTTCTTCACTTTTCATAAATGAGTAAAAATGTCGAATGATTAGTCAAATGTTCAAGCTGACAATTTAGGCAAGGGGTGTGTAACTTTATAATCTTTTTACTTATCCAATAAACATATATTTTAATTTAATTATAACCCTTTTACTTATCACGACTCTCCCTCTAAGTTGTTGGTTGATTTCTATTCAAGGTTTACTTATGATTTTATTCAAGGTTTACCTATGATTTAATTTTGCAGTCGTTTCCGTTAGATCACTTTTCATGTAATTTTTGGAAAATATGGGGTGGATTCTAAATATGAGTTCTTGGTTTTATAGCTTTGTTTTGGATCCTTTATGTCGTTTATCCTATTTTATTAGAGTTTCAGAGTTGAATTTTATAAAATTTGATTATGTTCCTCCCATTTATATAATGATAAGTTATCTTTATCACATGGATTGGTTTTCAACTCTAACAACATTATATCACCATTAATGTAAATTTAAGAGGTCTTTTCTTATTTTGATGTCAGAATGTCTTTCTTTCTTGAGTAAATGGAAGAGGACGGGGGAGGAATTAGGTCACTTTTCATTATTGTCAGAGGATTTAATCCTTTGTTGTTAGCATGGGTACAATGTGTTAGCATATTTATTCTTCCTTTATAGCTTATCTAGTGATCCCATATGGCATATTCGAAAAGTTCAATTTTGGAGGATCTTTCTCTGTTACCAAGCGTATTATATTAGTGGTGTCAAACAGAGAGTGGTTTTTTCTATATTGTTGATCAACCTACCCAAAACTCTCAAACTTTTCCAAAACTCTGCCATTTAACCTTTTAAAAAAATAATATTACATTTTATACTATTAGATGTAGGAAGCTCATGCAGAATTTGTAACCAAATGAACGATCATATGAGGATTTATGGTGAGCAACAGAGCTAAGTATTATGCATCAGCTATGCAAATTGAATTCAGCCCATTAGAAATGAAAAAGAAAAAAAAAATTATAAGAAATATTATGACCAAAATCAAAATTATAACTAGATTCACAAGCATACTTACAAATAAAATACTTGAATTAATTAATACCACTTCAGTAAAATTCACCAATGGACTTTATACATTTACTCCAATCCAACTGATGAGTTTCTTTCTCATATGCCTGTGACGTCGTTGATACTACAGATCTATACCCCTACCTACAAACCATTCGGTATATACTAATTAATTTTCAACAGAAGGATAATCCATCAACAAAATACAACTAAACATAAGTCGTTGATGTACGTATACATTTAGATGGATCCAACTAGGTATACATATCTATAACTATACAAATATATCTATATCCATACAACATATCTATACACATACACATACACATCCAGACATACAGATCTAAAACCGTATAGATCAATAATATAAAAAAAACTCGTAATAATGATATATTTGATAAGTTCTTACAATAAAAAATGATTTCTTGGAACTGCAACACTTTAAACTCAACTATGTATTTTTTTCCAATTTATTTCATGGGGTAGGGGTTATGATGCATAAAAAATGAAAAAAATAAAGAGATAGAATGAAGAATGGAAAAGAAGAATTGATGGGTAGGTTTTTGGTCCATTAAAAATTTAAAGTTAGGTTATAGTAAAAAGGAAAGATTGTTTGATTTTTTACTCTCTCTTTCTCTTTAATTATTTAATAAAACTATTTCAGTTGTCCCACAAATAATTTTTATTTAGTTGATCACACTTATTTAAAAACACAATCATTACATTCACATTACTAAAATATTCCTTACAAAATATTGTGATATTTTAAATAGTTATTAAATATTTTAGTTTAAATATGTTAATAAAAATAATAATAGTAAACATTAAGATAAAGTTTATTGAGATTTCAAATAAATAATATAATTAGGATATCACATTTAATAAATTGATATTATTTTACGGGATGAAAAGAGTAATTACTTATAATAGTATTTAAATTTAAGAGCAGAGATATGATACCCTATAAAAAATATTTTACCCATTATTTATCTCTATTCTTCTATCAAACCCTATTTCTTCTCATCTCAGCCGTCTTACACCAAAACTTTCACATTAGCAATCTACAGTATAACAATTTTTCTTAACAATTTAAAGCACATTCTGATAATACCCATTCCGTATCAAAGGTTGTACACATTTTCTTTTTCCATAACATAGGCGCTTTTCTCCCTCAACATTATGTGTGTCCTCTACCATTGCCTTCCAAATCTCAGATCTTCACTGTGCAAATCATTATCTGATTGGTTTTTGATCGTTGGACATTTCATTTCAATTGAGGAGAGTCAGAGTGAGACCTCTTGTATCTTATACTATTAAATCTCAAGTTTCTAAAATTTCACCTTAATTTATTTGGACTAAATTTTTATATTCAAACTTAAAACTTTTTCTACAATGATATTGTAATAGGATTGAACAAAGAACTCTACTTTTGGGGGATATATCTTCCTTGTGAAAAGAGAGAAATGAACAGGTCACTTCCTCCTAAGAAGAGAAGATTATTGTAAAGAATGAAATAATCACTATAGTTTGTATAAAAATGTGAGTTTGATTTTCTTTTTTTTATCCATTATCTTAAGTAGGGGTTTTAATGATTTGTATTTATTAAATTAGGCAATATGATAAGGAAAGAGCAAGAGTGATAATGAAAGAGCAAGAGTTTGGGACTATTCAATTACAACCGCATCATCATTATATTTGGAGAAGTATGGTGCACCCGGTTTTTTCATTTACAATAGATTAACATTTATTATTGTATTTTTATGTTGTAAATTGCATTTCAATTGAGGATAGTCGAAATGTTAAATTTATTACTGTATTATTTATATTATTAGCATTGATCATCTGTTATTCTATTTTTATAACTTATTTATTTTACTCTTCATTACTAGTTAAAATAGATTTCTTGTGGATAGGAGGAAAATATATAAAACAAAGATAATTTATGTTACTTTTAATTTTACGTATGTCCTTGCTATACTTGGATGTAGATTAGTTTAATGAACTTTAGGATGTACCTCAACTAATCTGACCAAAAAAATTAATTTAACGAACTCGGACTTGATTAGAAACATTATTTTATTTATATTTATATTAAGTATTTTAGGTGGATACTTTTTTGGTATATAAGTCATAGTTTCACTACTTCTTCACTTTTCATAAATGAGTAAAAATATCGAATGATTAGTCAAATGTGCAAGCTGACAATTTAGGCAAGGGGTGTGTAACTTTATAATCTTTTTACTTATCCAATAAACATATATTTTAATTTAATTATAACCCTTTTACTTATCACGACTCTCCCTCTAAGTTGTTGGTTGATTTCTATTCAAGGTTTACTTATGATTTTATTCAAGGTTTACCTATGATTTAATTTTGCAGTCGTTTCTGTTAGATCACTTTTCATGTAATTTTTGGAAAATATGGGGTGGATTCTAAATATGAGTTCTTGGTTTTATAGCTTTGTTTTGGATCCTTTATGTCGTTTATCCTATTTTATTAGAGTTTCAGAGTTGAATTTTATAAAATTTGATTATGTTCCTCCCATTTATATAATGATAAGTTATCTTTATCACATGGATTGGTTTTCAACTCTAACAACATTATATCACCATTAATGTAAATTTAAGAGGTCTTTTCTTATTTTGATGTCAGAATGTCTTTCTTTCTTGAGTAAATGGAAGAGGACGGGGGAGGAATTAGGTCACTTTTCATTATTGTCAGAGGATTTAATCCTTTGTTGTTAGCATGGGTACAATGTGTTAGCATATTTATTCTTCCTTTATAGCCTATCTAGTGATCCCATATGGCGTATTCGAAAAGTTCAATTTTGGAGGATCTTTCTCTGTTACCAAGCGTATTATATTAGTGGTGTCAAACAGAGAGTGGTTTTTTCTATATTGTTGATCAACCTACCCAAAACTCTCAAACTTTTCCAAAACTCTGCCATTTAACCTTTTAAAAAAATAATATTACATTTTATACTATTAGATGTAGGAAGCTCATGCAGAATTTGTAACCAAATGAACGATCATATGAGGATTTATTGTGAGCAACAGAGCTAAGTATTATGCATCAGCTATGCAAATTGAATTCAGCCCATTAGAAATGAAAAAGAAAAAAAAAATTATAAGAAATATTATGACCAAAATCAAAATTATAACCAGATTCACAAGCATACTTACAAATAAAATACTTGAATTAATTAATACCACTTCAGTAAAATTCACCAATGGACTTTATACATTTACTCCAATCCAACTGATGAGTTTCTTTCTCATATGCCTGTGACGTCGTTGATACTACAGATCTATACCCCTACCTACAAACCATTCGGTATATACTAATTAATTTTCAACAGAAGGATAATCCATCAACAAAATACAACTAAACATAAGTCGTTGATGTACGTATACATTTAGATGGATCCAACTAGGTATACATATCTATAACTATACAAATATATCTATATCCATACAACATATCTATACACATACACATACACATCCAGACATACAGATCTAAAACCGTATAGATCAATAATATAAAAAAAACTCGTAATAATGATATATTTGATAAGTTCTTACAATAAAAAATGATTTCTTGGAACTGAAACACTTTAAACTCAACTATGTATTTTTTTTCCAATTTATTTCATGGGGTAGGGGTTATGATGCATAAAAAATGAAAAAAATAAAGAGATAGAATGAAGAATGGAAAAGAAGAATTGATGGGTAGGTTTTTGGTCCATTAAAAATTTAAAGTTAGGTTATAGTCAAAAGGAAAGATTGTTTGATTTTTTACTCTCTCTTTCTCTTTAATTATTTAATAAAACTATTTCAGTTGTCCCACAAATAATTTTTATTTAGTTCATCACACTTATTTAAAAACACAATCATTACATTCACATTACTAAAATATTCCTTACAAAATATTGTGATATTTTAAATAGTTATTAAATATTTTAGTTTAAATATTTTAATAAAAATAATAATAGTAAACATTAAGATAAAGTTTATTGAGATTTCAAATAAATAATATAATTAGGATATCACATTTAATAAATTGATATTATTTTACGGGATGAAAAGAGTAATTACTTATAATAGTATTTAAATTTAAGAGCAGAGATATGATACCCTATAAAAAATATTTTACCCATTATTTATCTCTATTCTTCTATCAAACCCAATTTCTTCTCATCTCAGGCGTCTTACACCAAAACTTTCACATTAGCAATCTACAGTATAACAATTTTTCTTAACAATTTAAAGCACATTCTGATAATACCCATTCCGTATCAAAGGTTGTACACATTTTCTTTTTCCATAACATAGGCGCTTTTCTCCCTCAACATTATGTGTGTCCTCTACCATTGCCTTCCAAATCTCAGATCTTCACTGTGCAAATCATTATCTGATTGGTTTTTGATCGTTGGACATTTCATTTCAATTGAGGATAGTCAGAGTGAGACCTCTTGTATCTTATACTATTAAATCTCAAGTTTCTAAAATTTCACCTTAATTTATTTGGACTAAATTTTTATATTCAAACTTAAAACTTTTTCTACAATGATATTGTAATAGGATTGAACAAAGAACTCTACTTTTGGGGGATATATCTTCCTTGTGAAAAGAGAGAAATGAACAGGTCACTTCCTCCTAAGAAGAGAAGATTATTGTAAAGAATGAAATAATCACTATAGTTTGTATAAAAATGTGAGTTTGATTTTCTTTTTTTTATCCATTATCTTAAGTAGGGGTTTTAATGATTTGTATTTATTAAATTAGGCAATATGATAAGGAAAGAGCAAGAGTGATAATGAAAGAGCAAGAGTTTGGGACTATTCAATTACAACCGCATCATCATTATATTTGGAGAAGTATGGTGCACCCGGTTTTTTCATTTACAATAGATTAACATTTATTATTGTATTTTTATGTTGTAAATTGCATTTCAATTGATGATAGTCGAAATGTTAAATTTATTACTGTATTATTTATATTATTAGCATTGATCATCTGTTATTCTATTTTTATAACTTATTAATTTTACTCTTCATTACTAGTTAAAATAGATTTCTTGTGGATAGGAGGAAAATATATAAAACAAAGATAATTTATGTTACTTTTAATTTTACGTATGTCCTTGCTATACTTGGATGTAGATTAGTTTAATGAACTTTAGGATGTACCTCAACTAATCTGACCAAAAAAATTAATTTAACGAACTCGGACTTGATTAGAAACATTATTTTATTTATATTTATATTAAGTATTTTAGGTGGATACTTTTTTGGTATATAAGTCATAGTTTCACTACTTCTTCACTTTTCATAAATGAGTAAAAATGTCGAATGATTAGTCAAATGTGCAAGCTGACAATTTAGGCAAGGGGTGTGTAACTTTATAATCTTTTTACTTATCCAATAAACATATATTTTAATTTAATTATAACCCTTTTACTTATCACGACTCTCCCTCTAAGTTGTTGGTTGATTTCTATTCAAGGTTTACTTATGATTTTATTCAAGGTTTACCTATGATTTAATTTTGCAGTCGTTTCTGTTAGATCACTTTTCATGTAATTTTTGGAAAATATGGGGTGGATTCTAAATATGAGTTCTTGGTTTTATAGCTTTGTTTTGGATCCTTTATGTCGTTTATCCTATTTTATTAGAGTTTCAGAGTTGAATTTTATAAAATTTGATTATGTTCCTCCCATTTATATAATGATAAGTTATCTTTATCACATGGATTGGTTTTCAACTCTAACAACATTATATCACCATTAATGTAAATTTAAGAGGTCTTTTCTTATTTTGATGTCAGAATGTCTTTCTTTCTTGAGTAAATGGAAGAGGACGGGGGAGGAATTAGGTCACTTTTCATTATTGTCAGAGGATTTAATCCTTTGTTGTTAGCATGGGTACAATGTGTTAGCATATTTATTCTTCCTTTATAGCCTATCTAGTGATCCCATATGGCGTATTCGAAAAGTTCAATTTTGGAGGATCTTTCTCTGTTACCAAGCGTATTATATTAGTGGTGTCAAACAGAGAGTGGTTTTTTCTATATTGTTGATCAACCTACCCAAAACTCTCAAACTTTTCCAAAACTCTGCCATTTAACCTTTTAAAAAAATAATATTACATTTTATACTATTAGATGTAGGAAGCTCATGCAGAATTTGTAACCAAATGAACGATCATATGAGGATTTATGGTGAGCAACAGAGCTAAGTATTATGCATCAGCTATGCAAATTGAATTCAGCCCATTAGAAATGAAAAAGAAAAAAAAAATTATAAGAAATATTATGACCAAAATCAAAATTATAACCAGATTCACAAGCATACTTACAAATAAAATACTTGAATTAATTAATACCACTTCAGTAAAATTCACCAATGGACTTTATACATTTACTCCAATCCAACTGATGAGTTTCTTTCTCATATGCCTGTGACGTCGTTGATACTACAGATCTATACCCCTACCTACAAACCATTCGGTATATACTAATTAATTTTCAACAGAAGGATAATCCATCAACAAAATACAACTAAACATAAGTCGTTGATGTACGTATACATTTAGATGGATCCAACTAGGTATACATATCTATAACTATACAAATATATCTATATCCATACAACATATCTATACACATACACATACACATCCAGACATACAGATCTAAAACCGTATAGATCAATAATATAAAAAAAACTCGTAATAATGATATATTTGATAAGTTCTTACAATAAAAAATGATTTCTTGGAACTGAAACACTTTAAACTCAACTATGTATTTTTTTTCCAATTTATTTCATGGGGTAGGGGTTATGATGCATAAAAAATGAAAAAAATAAAGAGATAGAATGAAGAATGGAAAAGAAGAATTGATGGGTAGGTTTTTGGTCCATTAAAAATTTAAAGTTAGGTTATAGTCAAAAGGAAAGATTGTTTGATTTTTTACTCTCTCTTTCTCTTTAATTATTTAATAAAACTATTTCAGTTGTCCCACAAATAATTTTTATTTAGTTCATCACACTTATTTAAAAACACAATCATTACATTCACATTACTAAAATATTCCTTACAAAATATTGTGATATTTTAAATAGTTATTAAATATTTTAGTTTAAATATTTTAATAAAAATAATAATAGTAAACATTAAGATAAAGTTTATTGAGATTTCAAATAAATAATATAATTAGGATATCACATTTAATAAATTGATATTATTTTACGGGATGAAAAGAGTAATTACTTATAATAGTATTTAAATTTAAGAGCAGAGATATGATACCCTATAAAAAATATTTTACCCATTATTTATCTCTATTCTTCTATCAAACCCAATTTCTTCTCATCTCAGGCGTCTTACACCAAAACTTTCACATTAGCAATCTACAGTATAACAATTTTTCTTAACAATTTAAAGCACATTCTGATAATACCCATTCCGTATCAAAGGTTGTACACATTTTCTTTTTCCATAACATAGGCGCTTTTCTCCCTCAACATTATGTGTGTCCTCTACCATTGCCTTCCAAATCTCAGATCTTCACTGTGCAAATCATTATCTGATTGGTTTTTGATCGTTGGACATTTCATTTCAATTGAGGATAGTCAGAGTGAGACCTCTTGTATCTTATACTATTAAATCTCAAGTTTCTAAAATTTCACCTTAATTTATTTGGACTAAATTTTTATATTCAAACTTAAAACTTTTTCTACAATGATATTGTAATAGGATTGAACAAAGAACTCTACTTTTGGGGGATATATCTTCCTTGTGAAAAGAGAGAAATGAACAGGTCACTTCCTCCTAAGAAGAGAAGATTATTGTAAAGAATGAAATAATCACTATAGTTTGTATAAAAATGTGAGTTTGATTTTCTTTTTTTTATCCATTATCTTAAGTAGGGGTTTTAATGATTTGTATTTATTAAATTAGGCAATATGATAAGGAAAGAGCAAGAGTGATAATGAAAGAGCAAGAGTTTGGGACTATTCAATTACAACCGCATCATCATTATATTTGGAGAAGTATGGTGCACCCGGTTTTTTCATTTACAATAGATTAACATTTATTATTGTATTTTTATGTTGTAAATTGCATTTCAATTGATGATAGTCGAAATGTTAAATTTATTACTGTATTATTTATATTATTAGCATTGATCATCTGTTATTCTATTTTTATAACTTATTAATTTTACTCTTCATTACTAGTTAAAATAGATTTCTTGTGGATAGGAGGAAAATATATAAAACAAAGATAATTTATGTTACTTTTAATTTTACGTATGTCCTTGCTATACTTGGATGTAGATTAGTTTAATGAACTTTAGGATGTACCTCAACTAATCTGACCAAAAAAATTAATTTAACGAACTCGGACTTGATTAGAAACATTATTTTATTTATATTTATATTAAGTATTTTAGGTGGATACGTTTTTGGTATATAAGTCATAGTTTCACTACTTCTTCACTTTTCATAAATGAGTAAAAATGTCGAATGATTAGTCAAATGTTCAAGCTGACAATTTAGGCAAGGGGTGTGTAACTTTATAATCTTTTTACTTATCCAATAAACATATATTTTAATTTAATTATAACCCTTTTACTTATCACGACTCTCCCTCTAAGTTGTTGGTTGATTTCTATTCAAGGTTTACTTATGATTTTATTCAAGGTTTACCTATGATTTAATTTTGCAGTCGTTTCCGTTAGATCACTTTTCATGTAATTTTTGGAAAATATGGGGTGGATTCTAAATATGAGTTCTTGGTTTTATAGCTTTGTTTTGGATCCTTTATGTCGTTTATCCTATTTTATTAGAGTTTCAGAGTTGAATTTTATAAAATTTGATTATGTTCCTCCCATTTATATAATGATAAGTTATCTTTATCACATGGATTGGTTTTCAACTCTAACAACATTATATCACCATTAATGTAAATTTAAGAGGTCTTTTCTTATTTTGATGTCAGAATGTCTTTCTTTCTTGAGTAAATGGAAGAGGACGGGGGAGGAATTAGGTCACTTTTCATTATTGTCAGAGGATTTAATCCTTTGTTGTTAGCATGGGTACAATGTGTTAGCATATTTATTCTTCCTTTATAGCTTATCTAGTGATCCCATATGGCGTATTCGAAAAGTTCAATTTTGGAGGATCTTTCTCTGTTACCAAGCGTATTATATTAGTGGTGTCAAACAGAGAGTGGTTTTTTCTATATTGTTGATCAACCTACCCAAAACTCTCAAACTTTTCCAAAACTCTGCCATTTAACCTTTTAAAAAAATAATATTACATTTTATACTATTAGATGTAGGAAGCTCATGCAGAATTTGTAACCAAATGAACGATCATATGAGGATTTATGGTGAGCAACAGAGCTAAGTATTATGCATCAGCTATGCAAATTGAATTCAGCCCATTAGAAATGAAAAAGAAAAAAAAAATTATAAGAAATATTATGACCAAAATCAAAATTATAACTAGATTCACAAGCATACTTACAAATAAAATACTTGAATTAATTAATACCACTTCAGTAAAATTCACCAATGGACTTTATACATTTACTCCAATCCAACTGATGAGTTTCTTTCTCATATGCCTGTGACGTCGTTGATACTACAGATCTATACCCCTACCTACAAACCATTCGGTATATACTAATTAATTTTCAACAGAAGGATAATCCATCAACAAAATACAACTAAACATAAGTCGTTGATGTACGTATACATTTAGATGGATCCAACTAGGTATACATATCTATAACTATACAAATATATCTATATCCATACAACATATCTATACACATACACATACACATCCAGACATACAGATCTAAAACCGTATAGATCAATAATATAAAAAAAACTCGTAATAATGATATATTTGATAAGTTCTTACAATAAAAAATGATTTCTTGGAACTGCAACACTTTAAACTCAACTATGTATTTTTTTCCAATTTATTTCATGGGGTAGGGGTTATGATGCATAAAAAATGAAAAAAATAAAGAGATAGAATGAAGAATGGAAAAGAAGAATTGATGGGTAGGTTTTTGGTCCATTAAAAATTTAAAGTTAGGTTATAGTAAAAAGGAAAGATTGTTTGATTTTTTACTCTCTCTTTCTCTTTAATTATTTAATAAAACTATTTCAGTTGTCCCACAAATAATTTTTATTTAGTTGATCACACTTATTTAAAAACACAATCATTACATTCACATTACTAAAATATTCCTTACAAAATATTGTGATATTTTAAATAGTTATTAAATATTTTAGTTTAAATATGTTAATAAAAATAATAATAGTAAACATTAAGAGAAAGTTTATTGAGATTTCAAATAAATAATATAATTAGGATATCACATTTAATAAATTGATATTATTTTACGGGATGAAAAGAGTAATTACTTATAATAGTATTTAAATTTAAGAGCAGAGATATGATACCCTATAAAAAATATTTTACCCATTATTTATCTCTATTCTTCTATCAAACCCTATTTCTTCTCATCTCAGCCGTTTTACACCAAAACTTTCACATTAGCAATCTACAGTATAACAATTTTTCTTAACAATTTAAAGCACATTCTGATAATACCCATTCCGTATCAAAGGTTGTACACATTTTCTTTTTCCATAACATAGGCGCTTTTCTCCCTCAACATTATGTGTGTCCTCTACCATTGCCTTCCAAATCTCAGATCTTCACTGTGCAAATCATTATCTGATTGGTTTTTGATCGTTGGACATTTCATTTCAATTGAGGAGAGTCAGAGTGAGACCTCTTGTATCTTATACTATTAAATCTCAAGTTTCTAAAATTTCACCTTAATTTATTTGGACTAAATTTTTATATTCAAACTTAAAACTTTTTCTACAATGATATTGTAATAGGATTGAACAAAGAACTCTACTTTTGGGGGATATATCTTCCTTGTGAAAAGAGAGAAATGAACAGGTCACTTCCTCCTAAGAAGAGAAGATTATTGTAAAGAATGAAATAATCACTATAGTTTGTATAAAAATGTGAGTTTGATTTTCTTTTTTTTATCCATTATCTTAAGTAGGGGTTTTAATGATTTGTATTTATTAAATTAGGCAATATGATAAGGAAAGAGCAAGAGTGATAATGAAAGAGCAAGAGTTTGGGACTATTCAATTACAACCGCATCATCATTATATTTGGAGAAGTATGGTGCACCCGGTTTTTTCATTTACAATAGATTAACATTTATTATTGTATTTTTATGTTGTAAATTGCATTTCAATTGAGGATAGTCGAAATGTTAAATTTATTACTGTATTATTTATATTATTAGCATTGATCATCTGTTATTCTATTTTTATAACTTATTTATTTTACTCTTCATTACTAGTTAAAATAGATTTCTTGTGGATAGGAGGAAAATATATAAAACAAAGATAATTTATGTTACTTTTAATTTTACGTATGTCCTTGCTATACTTGGATGTAGATTAGTTTAATGAACTTTAGGATGTACCTCAACTAATCTGACCAAAAAAATTAATTTAACGAACTCGGACTTGATTAGAAACATTATTTTATTTATATTTATATTAAGTATTTTAGGTGGATACTTTTTTGGTATATAAGTCATAGTTTCACTACTTCTTCACTTTTCATAAATGAGTAAAAATGTCGAATGATTAGTCAAATGTGCAAGCTGACAATTTAGGCAAGGGGTGTGTAACTTTATAATCTTTTTACTTATCCAATAAACATATATTTTAATTTAATTATAACCCTTTTACTTATCACGACTCTCCCTCTAAGTTGTTGGTTGATTTCTATTCAAGGTTTACTTATGATTTTATTCAAGGTTTACCTATGATTTAATTTTGCAGTCGTTTCTGTTAGATCACTTTTCATGTAATTTTTGGAAAATATGGGGTGGATTCTAAATATGAGTTCTTGGTTTTATAGCTTTGTTTTGGATCCTTTATGTCGTTTATCCTATTTTATTAGAGTTTCAGAGTTGAATTTTATAAAATTTGATTATGTTCCTCCCATTTATATAATGATAAGTTATCTTTATCACATGGATTGGTTTTCAACTCTAACAACATTATATCACCATTAATGTAAATTTAAGAGGTCTTTTCTTATTTTGATGTCAGAATGTCTTTCTTTCTTGAGTAAATGGAAGAGGACGGGGGAGGAATTAGGTCACTTTTCATTATTGTCAGAGGATTTAATCCTTTGTTGTTAGCATGGGTACAATGTGTTAGCATATTTATTCTTCCTTTATAGCCTATCTAGTGATCCCATATGGCGTATTCGAAAAGTTCAATTTTGGAGGATCTTTCTCTGTTACCAAGCGTATTATATTAGTGGTGTCAAACAGAGAGTGGTTTTTTCTATATTGTTGATCAACCTACCCAAAACTCTCAAACTTTTCCAAAACTCTGCCATTTAACCTTTTAAAAAAATAATATTACATTTTATACTATTAGATGTAGGAAGCTCATGCAGAATTTGTAACCAAATGAACGATCATATGAGGATTTATGGTGAGCAACAGAGCTAAGTATTATGCATCAGCTATGCAAATTGAATTCAGCCCATTAGAAATGAAAAAGAAAAAAAAAATTATAAGAAATATTATGACCAAAATCAAAATTATAACCAGATTCACAAGCATACTTACAAATAAAATACTTGAATTAATTAATACCACTTCAGTAAAATTCACCAATGGACTTTATACATTTACTCCAATCCAACTGATGAGTTTCTTTCTCATATGCCTGTGACGTCGTTGATACTACAGATCTATACCCCTACCTACAAACCATTCGGTATATACTAATTAATTTTCAACAGAAGGATAATCCATCAACAAAATACAACTAAACATAAGTCGTTGATGTACGTATACATTTAGATGGATCCAACTAGGTATACATATCTATAACTATACAAATATATCTATATCCATACAACATCTCTATACACATACACATACACATCCAGACATACAGATCTAAAACCGTATAGATCAATAATATAAAAAAAACTCGTAATAATGATATATTTGATAAGTTCTTACAATAAAAAATGATTTCTTGGAACTGAAACACTTTAAACTCAACTATGTATTTTTTTTCCAATTTATTTCATGGGGTAGGGGTTATGATGCATAAAAAATGAAAAAAATAAAGAGATAGAATGAAGAATGGAAAAGAAGAATTGATGGGTAGGTTTTTGGTCCATTAAAAATTTAAAGTTAGGTTATAGTCAAAAGGAAAGATTGTTTGATTTTTTACTCTCTCTTTCTCTTTAATTATTTAATAAAACTATTTCAGTTGTCCCACAAATAATTTTTATTTAGTTCATCACACTTATTTAAAAACACAATCATTACATTCACATTACTAAAATATTCCTTACAAAATATTGTGATATTTTAAATAGTTATTAAATATTTTAGTTTAAATATTTTAATAAAAATAATAATAGTAAACATTAAGATAAAGTTTATTGAGATTTCAAATAAATAATATAATTAGGATATCACATTTAATAAATTGATATTATTTTACGGGATGAAAAGAGTAATTACTTATAATAGTATTTAAATTTAAGAGCAGAGATATGATACCGGAAAATTCTTCCATCCAATATTGGATGATCCTACACCAATAATAATAATACACATAACCCATGTTTTAAACTTACAAAATTAACTAACTTATTAATCTAATGACATGTGTTTTGTTATTATTATCAATGACCATGATATGAATATTGGACCATCCTATATTGGATGGAAGTATTACCCTATGATACCCTATAAAAAATATTTTACCCATTATTTATCTCTATTCTTCTATCAAACCCTATTTCTTCTCATCTCAGCCGTCTTACACCAAAACTTTCACATTAGCAATCTACAGTATAACAATTTTTCTTAACAATTTAAAGCACATTCTGATAATACCCATTCCGTATCAAAGGTTGTACACATTTTCTTTTTCCATAACATAGGCGCTTTTCTCCCTCAACATTATGTGTGTCCTCTACCATTGCCTTCCAAATCTCAGATCTTCACTATGCAAATCATTATCTGATTGGTTTTTGATCGTTGGACATTTCATTTCAATTGAGGATAGTCAGAGTGAGACCTCTTGTATCTTATACTATTAAATCTCAAGTTTCTAAAATTTCACCTTAATTTATTTGGACTAAATTTTTATATTCAAACTTAAAACTTTTTCTACAATGATATTGTAATAGGATTGAACAAAGAACTCTACTTTTGGGGGATATATCTTCCTTGTGAAAAGAGAGAAATGAACAGGTCACTTCCTCCTAAGAAGAGAAGATTATTGTAAAGAATGAAATAATCACTATAGTTTGTATAAAAATGTGAGTTTGATTTTCTTTTTTTTATCCATTATCTTAAGTAGGGGTTTTAATGATTTGTATTTATTAAATTAGGCAATATGATAAGGAAAGAGCAAGAGTGATAATGAAAGAGCAAGAGTTTGGGACTATTCAATTACAACCGCATCATCATTATATTTGGAGAAGTATGGTGCACCCGGTTTTTTCATTTACAATAGATTAACATTTATTATTGTATTTTTATGTTGTAAATTGCATTTCAATTGATGATAGTCGAAATGTTAAATTTATTACTGTATTATTTATATTATTAGCATTGATCATCTGTTATTCTATTTTTATAACTTATTAATTTTACTCTTCATTACTAGTTAAAATAGATTTCTTGTGGATAGGAGGAAAATATATAAAACAAAGATAATTTATGTTACTTTTAATTTTACGTATGTCCTTGCTATACTTGGATGTAGATTAGTTTAATGAACTTTAGGATGTACCTCAACTAATCTGACCAAAAAAATTAATTTAACGAACTCGGACTTGATTAGAAACATTATTTTATTTATATTTATATTAAGTATTTTAGGTGGATACTTTTTTGGTATATAAGTCATAGTTTCACTACTTCTTCACTTTTCATAAATGAGTAAAAATGTCGAATGATTAGTCAAATGTTCAAGCTGACAATTTAGGCAAGGTGTGTGTAACTTTATAATCTTTTTACTTATCCAATAAACATATATTTTAATTTAATTATAACCCTTTTACTTATCACGACTCTCCCTCTAAGTTGTTGGTTGATTTCTATTCAAGGTTTACTTATGATTTTATTCAAGGTTTACCTATGATTTAATTTTGCAGTCGTTTTCGTTAGATCACTTTTCATGTAATTTTTGGAAAATATGGGGTGGATTCTAAATATGAGTTCTTGGTTTTATAGCTTTGTTTTGGATCCTTTATGTCGTTTATCCTATTTTATTAGAGTTTCAGAGTTGAATTTTATAAAATTTGATTATGTTCCTCCCATTTATATAATGATAAGTTATCTTTATCACATGGATTGGTTTTCAACTCTAACAACATTATATCACCATTAATGTAAATTTAAGAGGTCTTTTCTTATTTTGATGTCAGAATGTCTTTCTTTCTTGAGTAAATGGAAGAGGACGGGGGAGGAATTAGGTCACTTTTCATTATTGTCAGAGGATTTAATCCTTTGTTGTTAGCATGGGTACAATGTGTTAGCATATTTATTCTTCCTTTATAGCTTATCTAGTGATCCCATATGGCGTATTCGAAAAGTTCAATTTTGGAGGATCTTTCTCTGTTACCAAGCGTATTATATTAGTGGTGTCAAACAGAGAGTGGTTTTTTCTATATTGTTGATCAACCTACCCAAAACTCTCAAACTTTTCCAAAACTCTGCCATTTAACCTTTTAAAAAAATAATATTACATTTTATACTATTAGATGTAGGAAGCTCATGCAGAATTTGTAACCAAATGAACGATCATATGAGGATTTATGGTGAGCAACAGAGCTAAGTATTATGCATCAGCTATGCAAATTGAATTCAGCCCATTAGAAATGAAAAAGAAAAAAAAAATTATAAGAAATATTATGACCAAAATCAAAATTATAACTAGATTCACAAGCATACTTACAAATAAAATACTTGAATTAATTAATACCACTTCAATAAAATTCACCAATGGACTTTATACATTTACTCCAATCCAACTGATGAGTTTCTTTCTCATATGCCTGTGACGTCGTTGATACTACAGATCTATACCCCTACCTACAAACCATTCGGTATATACTAATTAATTTTCAACAGAAGGATAATCCATCAACAAAATACAACTAAACATAAGTCGTTGATGTACGTATACATTTAGATGGATCCAACTAGGTATACATATCTATAACTATACAAATATATCTATATCCATACAACATATCTATACACATACACATACACATCCAGACATACAGATCTAAAACCGTATAGATCAATAATATAAAAAAAACTCGTAATAATGATATATTTGATAAGTTCTTACAATAAAAAATGATTTCTTAGAACTGCAACACTTTAAACTCAACTATGTATTTTTTTCCAATTTATTTCATGGGGTAGGGGTTATGATGCATAAAAAATGAAAAAAATAAAGAGATAGAATGAAGAATGGAAAAGAAGAATTGATGGGTAGGTTTTTGGTCCATTAAAAATTTAAAGTTAGGTTATAGTAAAAAGGAAAGATTGTTTGATTTTTTACTCTCTCTTTCTCTTTAATTATTTAATAAAACTATTTCAGTTGTCCCACAAATAATTTTTATTTAGTTGATCACACTTATTTAAAAACACAATCATTACATTCACATTACTAAAATATTCCTTACAAAATATTGTGATATTTTAAATAGTTATTAAATATTTTAGTTTAAATATTTTAATAAAAATAATAATAGTAAACATTAAGATAAAGTTTATTGAGATTTCAAATAAATAATATAATTAGGATATCACATTTAATAAATTGATATTATTTTACGGGATGAAAAGAGTAATTACTTATAATAGTATTTAAATTTAAGAGCAGAGATATGATACCCTATAAAAAATATTTTACCCATTATTTATCTCTATTCTTCTATCAAACCCTATTTCTTCTCATCTCAGCCGTCTTACACCAAAACTTTCACATTAGCAATCTACAGTATAACAATTTTTCTTAACAATTTAAAGCACATTCTGATAATACCCATTCCGTATCAAAGGTTGTACACATTTTCTTTTTCCATAACATAGGCGCTTTTCTCCCTCAACATTATGTGTGTCCTCCACCATTGCCTTCCAAATCTCAGATCTTCACTGTGCAAATCATTATCTGATTGGTTTTTGATCGTTGGACATTTCATTTCAATTGAGGATAGTCAGAGTGAGACCTCTTGTATCTTATACTATTAAATCTCAAGTTTCTAAAATTTCACCTTAATTTATTTGGACTAAATTTTTATATTCAAACTTAAAACTTTTTCTACAATGATATTGTAATAGGATTGAACAAAGAACTCTACTTTTGGGGGATATATCTTCCTTGTGAAAAGAGAGAAATGAACAGGTCACTTCCTCCTAAGAAGAGAAGATTATTGTAAAGAATGAAATAATCACTATAGTTTGTATAAAAATGTGAGTTTGATTTTCTTTTTTTTATCCATTATTTCTTTTTTTTTATCCATTATCTTAAGTAGGGGTTTTAATGATTTGTATTTATTAAATTAGGCAATATGATAAGGAAAGAGCAAGAGTGATAATGAAAGAGCAAGAGTTTGAGACTATTCAATTACAACCGCATCATCATTATATTTGGAGAAGTATGGTGCACCCGGTTTTTTCATTTACAATAGATTAACATTTATTATTGTATTTTTATGTTGTAAATTGCATTTCAATTGATGATAGTCGAAATGTTAAATTTATTACTGTATTATTTATATTATTAGCATTGATCATCTGTTATTCTATTTTTATAACTTATTTATTTTACTCTTCATTACTAGTTAAAATAGATTTCTTGTGGATAGGAGGAAAATATATAAAACAAAGATAATTTATGTTACTTTTAATTTTACGTATGTCCTTGCTATACTTGGATGTAGATTAGTTTAATGAACTTTAGGATGTACCTCAACTAATCTGACCAAAAAAATTAATTTAACGAACTCGGACTTGATTAGAAACATTATTTTATTTATATTTATATTAAGTATTTTAGGTGGATACTTTTTTGGTATATAAGTCATAGTTTCACTACTTCTTCACTTTTTATAAATGAGTAAAAATGTCGAATGATTAGTCAAATGTTCAAGCTGACAATTTAGGCAAGGGGTGTGTAACTTTATAATCTTTTTACTTATCCAATAAACATATATTTTAATTTAATTATAACCCTTTTACTTATCACGACTCTCCCTCTAAGTTGTTGGTTGATTTCTATTCAAGGTTTACTTATTAAATTTTATTCAAGGTTTACCTATGATTTAATTTTGCAGTCGTTTCCGTTAGATCACTTTTCATGTAATTTTTGGAAAATATGGGGTGGATTCTAAATATGAGTTCTTGGTTTTATAGCTTTGTTTTGGATCCTTTATGTCGTTTATCCTATTTTATTAGAGTTTCAGAGTTGAATTTTATAAAATTTGATTATGTTTCTCCCATTTATATAATGATAAGTTATCTTTATCACATGGATTGGTTTTCAACTCTAACAACATTATATCACCATTAATGCAAATTTAAGAGGTCTTTTCTTATTTTGATGTGAGAATGTCTTTCTTTCTTGAGTAAATGGAAGAGGACGGGGGAGGAATTAGGTCACTTTTCATTATTGTCAGAGGA
Organism: Nemophila menziesii; assembly: GCA_029959085.1. NCBI lineage: Eukaryota > Viridiplantae > Streptophyta > Magnoliopsida > Boraginales > Hydrophyllaceae > Nemophila > Nemophila menziesii. Next base: position 78,799,338 of record JARWIR010000001.1, read on the forward strand.
TTTAATCCTTTGTTGTTAGCATGGGTACAATGTGTTAGCATATTTATTCTTCCTTCATAGCTTATCTAGTGATCCCATATGGCGTATTCGAAAAGTTCAATTTTGGAGGATCTTTCTCTGTTACCAAGCGTATTATATTAGTGGTGTCAAACAGAGAGTGGTTTTTTTTATATTGTTGATCAACCTACCCAAAACTCTCAAACTTTTCCAAAACTCTGCCATTTAACCTTTTAAAAAAATAATATTACATTTTATACTATTAGATGTAGGAAGCTCATGCAGAATTTGTAACCAAATGAACGATCATATGAGGATTTATGGTGAGCAACAGAGCTAAGTATTATGCATCAGCTATGCAAATTGAATTCAGCCCATTAGAAATGAAAATGAAAAAAAAATTATAAGAAATATTATGACCAAAATCAAAATTATAACCAGATTCACAAGCATACTTACAAATAAAATACTTGAATTAATTAATACCACTTCAGTAAAATTCACCAATGGACTTTATACATTTACTCCAATCCAACTGATGAGTTTCTTTCTCATATACCTGTGACGTCGTTGATACTACAGATCTATACCCCTACCTACAAACCATTCGGTATATACTAATTAATTTTCAACAGAAGGATAATCCATCAACAAAATACAACTAAACATAAGTCGTTGATGTACGTATACATTTAGATGGATCCAACTAGGTATACATATCTATAACTATACAAATATATCTATATCAATACAACATATCTATACACATACACATACACATCCAGACATACAGATCTAAAACCGTATAGATCAATAATATAAAAAAAACTCGTAATAATGATATATTTGATAAGTTCTTACAATAAAAAATGATTTCTTGGAACTGCAACACTTTAAACTCAACTATGTATTTTTTTCCAATTTATTTCATGGGGTAGGGGTTATGATGCATAAAAAATGAAAAAAATAAAGAGATAGAATGAAGAATGGAAAAGAAGAATTGATGGGTAGGTTTTTGGTCCATTAAAAATTTAAAGTTAGGTTATAGTAAAAAGGAAAGATTGTTTGATTTTTTACTCTCTCTTTCTCTTTAATTATTTAATAAAACTATTTCAGTTGTCCCACAAATAATTTTTATTTAGTTGATCACACTTATTTAAAAACACAATCATTACATTCACATTACTAAAATATTCCTTACAATATATTGTGATATTTTAAATAGTTATTAAATATTTTAGTTTAAATATTTTAATAAAAATAATAATAGTAAACATTAAGATAAAGTTTATTGAGATTTCAAATAAATAATATAATTAGGATATCACATTTAATAAATTGATATTATTTTACGGGATGAAAAGAGTAATTACTTATAATAGTATTTAAATTTAAGAGCAGAGATATGATACCCTATAAAAAATATTTTACCCATTATTTATCTCTATTCTTCTATCAAACCCTATTTCTTCTCATCTCCGCCGTCTTACACCAAAACTTTCACATTAGCAATCTACAGTATAAAGATTTTTCTTAACAATTTAAAGCACATTCTGACAATACCCATTCCGTATCAAAGGTTGTACACATTTTCTTTTTCCATAACATAGGCGCTTTTCTCCCTCAACATTATGTGTGTCCTCTACCATTGCCTTCCAAATCTCAGATCTTCACTGTGCAAATCATTATCTGATTGGTTTTTGATCGTTGGACATTTCATTTCAATTGAGGATAGTCAGAGTGAGACCTCTCGTATCTTATACTATTAAATCTCAAGTTTCTAAAATTTCACCTTAATTTATTTGGACTAAATTTTTATATTCAAACTTAAAACTTTTTCTACAATGATATTGTAATAGGATTGAACAAAGAACTCTACTTTTGGGGGATATATCTTCCTTGTGAAAAGAGAGAAATGAACAGGTCACTTCCTCCTAAGAAGAGAAGATTATTGTAAAGAATGAAATAATCACTATAGTTTGTATAAAAATGTGAGTTTGATTTTCTTTTTTTTTATCCATTATCTTAAGTAGGGGTTTTAATGATTTGTATTTATTAAATTAGGCAATATGATAAGGAAAGAGCAAGAGTGATAATGAAAGAGCAAGAGTTTGGGACTATTCAATTACAACCGCATCATCATTATATTTGGAGAAGTATGGTGCACCCGGTTTTTTCATTTACAATAGATTAACATTTATTATTGTATTTTTATGTTGTAAATTGCATTTCAATTGAGGATAGTCGAAATGTTAAATTTATTACTGTATTATTTATATTATTAGCATTGATCATCTGTTATTCTATTTTTATAACTTATTTATTTTACTCTTCATTACTAGTTAAAATAGATTTCTTGTGGATAGGAGGAAAATATATAAAACAAAGATAATTTATGTTACTTTTAATTTTACGTATGTCCTTGCTATACTTGGATGTAGATTAGTTTAATGAACTTTAGGATGTACCTCAACTAATCTGACCAAAAAAATTAATTTAACGAACTCGGACTTGATTAGAAACATTATTTTATTTATATTTATATTAAGTATTTTAGGTGGATACTTTTTTGGTATATAAGTCATAGTTTCACTACTTCTTCACTTTTCATAAATGAGTAAAAATGTCGAATGATTAGTCAAATGTGCAAGCTGACAATTTAGGCAAGGGGTGTGTAACTTTATAATCTTTTTACTTATCCAATAAACATATATTTTAATTTAATTATAACCCTTTTACTTATCACGACTCTCCCTCTAAGTTGTTGGTTGATTTCTATTCAAGGTTTACTTATGATTTTATTCAAGGTTTACCTATGATTTAATTTTGCAGTCGTTTCTGTTAGATCACTTTTCATGTAATTTTTGGAAAATATGGGGTGGATTCTAAATGTGAGTTCTTGGTTTTATAGCTTTGTTTTGGATCCTTTATGTCGTTTATCCTATTTTATTAGAGTTTCAGAGTTGAATTTTATAAAATTTGATTATGTTTCTCCCATTTATATAATGATAAGTTATCTTTATCACATGGATTGGTTTTCAACTCTAACAACATTATATCACCATTAATGTAAATTTAAGAGGTCTTTTCTTATTTTGATGTCAGAATGTCTTTCTTTCTTGAGTAAATGGAAGAGGACGGGGGAGGAATTAGGTCACTTTTCATTATTGTCAGAGGATTTAATCCTTTGTTGTTAGCATGGGTACAATGTGTTAGCATATTTATTCTTCCTTTATAGCTTATCTAGTGATCCCATATGGCGTATTCGAAAAGTTCAATTTTGGAGGATCTTTCTCTGTTACCAAGCGTATTATATTAGTGGTGTCAAACAGAGAGTGGTTTTTTCTATATTGTTGATCAACCTACCCAAAACTCTCAAACTTTTCCAAAACTCTGCCATTTAACCTTTTAAAAAAATAATATTACATTTTATACTATTAGATGTAGGAAGCTCATGCAGAATTTGTAACCAAATGAACGATCATATGAGGATTTATGGTGAGCAACAGAGCTAAGTATTATACATCAGCTATGCAAATTGAATTCAGCCCATTAGAAATGAAAAAGAAAAAAAAAATTATAAGAAATATTATGACCAAAATCAAAATTATAACCAGATTCACAAGCATACTTACAAATAAAATACTTGAATTAATTAATACCACTTCAGTAAAATTCACCAATGGACTTTATACATTTACTCCAATCCAACTGATGAGTTTCTTTCTCATATGCCTGTGACGTCGTTGATACTACAGATCTATACCCCTACCTACAAACCATTCGGTATATACTAATTAATTTTCAACAGAAGGATAATCCATCAACAAAATACAACTAAACATAAGTCGTTGATGTACGTATACATTTAGATGGATCCAACTAGGTATACATATCTATAACTATACAAATATATCTATATCCATACAACATATCTATACACATACACATACACATCCAGACATACAGATCTAAAACCGTATAGATCAATAATATAAAAAAAACTCGTAATAATGATATATTTGATAAGTTCTTACAATAAAAAATGATTTCTTAGAACTGCAACACTTTAAACTCAACTATGTATTTTTTTCCAATTTATTTCATGGGGTAGGGGTTATGATGCATAAAAAATGAAAAAAATAAAGAGATAGAATGAAGAATGGAAAAGAAGAATTGATGGGTAGGTTTTTGGTCCATTAAAAATTTAAAGTTAGGTTATAGTAAAAAGGAAAGATTGTTTGATTTTTTACTCTCTCTTTCTCTTTAATTATTTAATAAAACTATTTCAGTTGTCCCACAAATAATTTTTATTTAGTTGATCACACTTATTTAAAAACACAATCATTACATTCACATTACTAAAATATTCCTTACAAAATATTGTGATATTTTAAATAGTTATTAAATATTTTAGTTTAAATATTTTAATAAAAATAATAATAGTAAACATTAAGATAAAGTTTATTGAGATTTCAAATAAATAATATAATTAGGATATCACATTTAATAAATTGATATTATTTTACGGGATGAAAAGAGTAATTACTTATAATAGTATTTAAATTTAAGAGCAGAGATATGATACCCTATAAAAAATATTTTACCCATTATTTATCTCTATTCTTCTATCAAACCCTATTTCTTCTCATCTCAGCCGTCTTACACCAAAACTTTCACATTAGCAATCTACAGTATAACAATTTTTCTTAACAATTTAAAGCACATTCTGATAATACCCATTCCGTATCAAAGGTTGTACACATTTTCTTTTTCCATAACATAGGCGCTTTTCTCCCTCAACATTATGTGTGTCCTCCACCATTGCCTTCCAAATCTCAGATCTTCACTGTGCAAATCATTATCTGATTGGTTTTTGATCGTTGGACATTTCATTTCAATTGAGGATAGTCAGAGTGAGACCTCTTGTATCTTATACTATTAAATCTCAAGTTTCTAAAATTTCACCTTAATTTATTTGGACTAAATTTTTATATTCAAACTTAAAACTTTTTCTACAATGATATTGTAATAGGATTGAACAAAGAACTCTACTTTTGGGGGATATATCTTCCTTGTGAAAAGAGAGAAATGAACAGGTCACTTCCTCCTAAGAAGAGAAGATTATTGTAAAGAATGAAATAATCACTATAGTTTGTATAAAAATGTGAGTTTGATTTTCTTTTTTTTATCCATTATTTCTTTTTTTTTATCCATTATCTTAAGTAGGGGTTTTAATGATTTGTATTTATTAAATTAGGCAATATGATAAGGAAAGAGCAAGAGTGATAATGAAAGAGCAAGAGTTTGGGACTATTCAATTACAACCGCATCATCATTATATTTGGAGAAGTATGGTGCACCCGGTTTTTTCATTTACAATAGATTAACATTTATTATTGTATTTTTATGTTGTAAATTGCATTTCAATTGAGGATAGTCGAAATGTTAAATTTATTACTGTATTATTTATATTATTAGCATTGATCATCTGTTATTCTATTTTTATAACTTATTTATTTTACTCTTCATTACTAGTTAAAATAGATTTCTTGTGGATAGGAGGAAAATATATAAAACAAAGATAATTTATGTTACTTTTAATTTTACGTATGTCCTTGCTATACTTGGATGTAGATTAGTTTAATGAACTTTAGGATGTACCTCAACTAATCTGACCAAAAAAATTAATTTAACGAACTCGGACTTGATTAGAAACATTATTTTATTTATATTTATATTAAGTATTTTAGGTGGATACTTTTTTGGTATATAAGTCATAGTTTCACTACTTCTTCACTTTTCATAAATGAGTAAAAATGTCGAATGATTAGTCAAATGTGCAAGCTGACAATTTAGGCAAGGGGTGTGTAACTTTATAATCTTTTTACTTATCCAATAAACATATATTTTAATTTAATTATAACCCTTTTACTTATCACGACTCTCCCTCTAAGTTGTTGGTTGATTTCTATTCAAGGTTTACTTATGATTTTATTCAAGGTTTACCTATGATTTAATTTTGCAGTCGTTTCTGTTAGATCACTTTTCATGTAATTTTTGGAAAATATGGGGTGGATTCTAAATGTGAGTTCTTGGTTTTATAGCTTTGTTTTGGATCCTTTATGTCGTTTATCCTATTTTATTAGAGTTTCAGAGTTGAATTTTGAAAAAATTTGATTATGTTCCTCCCATTTATATAATGATAAGTTATCTTTATCACATGGATTGGTTTTCAACTCTAACAACATTATATCACCATTAATGTAAATTTAAGAGGTCTTTTCTTATTTTGATGTCAGAATGTCTTTCTTTCTTGAGTAAATGGAAGAGGACGGGGGAGGAATTAGGTCACTTTTCATTATTGTCAGAGGATTTAATCCTTTGTTGTTAGCATGGGTACAATGTTTTAGCATATTTATTCTTCCTTCATAGCTTATCTAGTGATCCCATATGGCGTATTCGAAAAGTTCAATTTTGGAGGATCTTTCTCTGTTACCAAGCGTATTATATTAGTGGTGTCAAACAGAGAGTGGTTTTTTCTATATTGTTGATCAACCTACCCAAAACTCTCAAACTTTTCCAAAACTCTGCCATTTAACCTTTTAAAAAAATAATATTACATTTTATACTATTAGATGTAGGAAGCTCATGCAGAATTTGTAACCAAATGAACGATCATATGAGGATTTATGGTGAGCAACAGAGCTAAGTATTATGCATCAGCTATGCAAATTGAATTCAGCCCATTAGAAATGAAAATGAAAAAAAAATTATAAGAAATATTATGACCAAAATCAAAATTATAACCAGATTCACAAGCATACTTACAAATAAAATACTTGAATTAATTAATACCACTTCAGTAAAATTCACCAATGGACTTTATACATTTACTCCAATCCAACTGATGAGTTTCTTTCTCATATGCCTGTGACGTCGTTGATACTACAGATCTATACCCCTACCTACAAACCATTCGGTATATACTAATTAATTTTCAACAGAAGGATAATCCATCAACAAAATACAACTAAACATAAGTCGTTGATGTACGTATACATTTAGATGGATCCAACTAGGTATACATATCTATAACTATACAAATATATCTATATCCATACAACATATCTATACACATACACATACACATCCAGACATACAGATCTAAAACCGTATAGATCAATAATATAAAAAAAAACTCGTAATAATGATATATTTGATAAGTTCTTACAATAAAAAATGATTTCTTGGAACTGCAACACTTTAAACTCAACTATGTATTTTTTTCCAATTTATTTCATGGGGTAGGGGTTATGATGCATAAAAAATGAAAAAAATAAAGAGATAGAATGAAGAATGGAAAAGAAGAATTGATGGGTAGGTTTTTGGTCCATTAAAAATTTAAAGTTAGGTTATAGTAAAAAGGAAAGATTGTTTGATTTTTTACTCTCTCTTTCTCTTTAATTATTTAATAAAACTATTTCAGTTGTCCCACAAATAATTTTTATTTAGTTGATCACACTTATTTAAAAACACAATCATTACATTCACATTACTAAAATATTCCTTACAAAATATTGTGATATTTTAAATAGTTATTAAATATTTTAGTTTAAATATTTTAATAAAAATAATAATAGTAAACATTAAGATAAAGTTTATTGAGATTTCAAATAAATAATATAATTAGGATATCACATTTAATAAATTGATATTATTTTACGGGATGAAAAGAGTAATTACTTATAATAGTATTTAAATTTAAGAGCAGAGATATGATACCCTATAAAAAATATTTTACCCATTATTTATCTCTATTCTTCTATCAAACCCTATTTCTTCTCATCTCCGCCGTCTTACACCAAAACTTACACATTAGCAATCTACAGTATAAAGATTTTTCTTAACAATTTAAAGCACATTCTGACAATACCCATTCCGTATCAAAGGTTGTACACATTTTCTTTTTCCATAACATAGGCGCTTTTCTCCCTCAACATTATGTGTGTCCTCTACCATTGCCTTCCAAATCTCAGATCTTCACTGTGCAAATCATTATCTGATTGGTTTTTGATCGTTGGACATTTCATTTCAATTGAGGATAGTCAGAGTGAGACCTCTTGTATCTTATACTATTAAATCTCAAGTTTCTAAAATTTCACCTTAATTTATTTGGACTAGATTTTTATATTCAAACTTAAAACTTTTTCTACAATGATATTGTAATAGGATTGAACAAAGAACTCTACTTTTGGGGGATATATCTTCCTTGTGAAAAGAGAGAAATGAACAGGTCACTTCCTCCTAAGAAGAGAAGATTATTGTAAAGAATGAAATAATCACTATAGTTTGTATAAAAATGTGAGTTTGATTTTCTTTTTTTTTATCCATTATCTTAAGTAGGGGTTTTAATGATTTGTATTTATTAAATTAGGCAATATGATAAGGAAAGAGCAAGAGTGATAATGAAAGAGCAAGAGTTTGGGACTATTCAATTACAACCGCATCATCATTATATTTGGAGAAGTATGGTGCACCCGGTTTTTTCATTTACAATAGATTAACATTTATTATTGTATTTTTATGTTGTAAATTGCATTTCAATTGAGGATAGTCGAAATGTTAAATTTATTACTGTATTATTTATATTATTAGCATTGATCATCTGTTATTCTATTTTTATAACTTATTTATTTTACTCTTCATTACTAGTTAAAATAGATTTCTTGTGGATAGGAGGAAAATATATAAAACAAAGATAATTTATGTTACTTTTAATTTTACGTATGTCCTTGCTATACTTGGATGTAGATTAGTTTAATGAACTTTAGGATGTACCTCAACTAATCTGACCAAAAAAATTAATTTAACGAACTCGGACTTGATTAGAAACATTATTTTATTTATATTTATATTAAGTATTTTAGGTGGATACTTTTTTGGTATATAAGTCATAGTTTCACTACTTCTTCACTTTTCATAAATGAGTAAAAATGTCGAATGATTAGTCAAATGTGCAAGCTGACAATTTAGGCAAGGGGTGTGTAACTTTATAATCTTTTTACTTATCCAATAAACATATATTTTAATTTAATTATAACCCTTTTACTTATCACGACTCTCCCTCTAAGTTGTTGGTTGATTTCTATTCAAGGTTTACTTATGATTTTATTCAAGGTTTACCTATGATTTAATTTTGCAGTCGTTTCTGTTAGATCACTTTTCATGTAATTTTTGGAAAATATGGGGTGGATTCTAAATGTGAGTTCTTGGTTTTATAGCTTTGTTTTGGATCCTTTATGTCGTTTATCCTATTTTATTAGAGTTTCAGAGTTGAATTTTATAAAATTTGATTATGTTCCTCCCATTTATATAATGATAAGTTATCTTTATCACATGGATTGGTTTTCAACTCTAACAACATTATATCACCATTAATGTAAATTTAAGAGGTCTTTTCTTATTTTGATGTCAGAATGTCTTTCTTTCTTGAGTAAATGGAAGAGGACGGGGGAGGAATTAGGTCACTTTTCATTATTGTCAGAGGATTTAATCCTTTGTTGTTAGCATGGGTACAATGTGTTAGCATATTTATTCTTCCTTCATAGCTTATCTAGTGATCCCATATGGCGTATTCAAAAAGTTCAATTTTGGAGGATCTTTCTCTGTTACCAAGCGTATTATATTAGTGGTGTCAAACAGAGAGTGGTTTTTTCTATATTGTTGATCAACCTACCCAAAACTCTCAAACTTTTCCAAAACTCTGCCATTTAACCTTTTAAAAAAATAATATTACATTTTATACTATTAGATGTAGGAAGCTCATGCAGAATTTGTAACCAAATGAACGATCATATGAGGATTTATGGTGAGCAACAGAGCTAAGTATTATGCATCAGCTATGCAAATTGAATTCAGCCCATTAGAAATGAAAAAGAAAAAAAAATTATAAGAAATATTATGACCAAAATCAAAATTATAACCAGATTCAAAAGCATACTTACAAATAAAATACGTGAATTAATTAATACCACTTCAGTAAAATTCACCAATGGACTTTATACATTTACTCCAATCCAACTGATGAGTTTCTTTCTCATATGCCTGTGACGTCGTTGATACTACAGATCTATACCCCTACCTACAAACCATTCGGTATATACTAATTAATTTTCAACAGAAGGATAATCCATCAACAAAATACAACTAAACATAAGTTGTTGATGTACGTATACATTTAGATGGATCCAACTAGGTATACATATCTATAACTATACAAATATATCTATATCCATACAACATATCTATACACATACACATACACATCCAGACATACAGATCTAAAACCGAATAGATCAATAATATAAAAAAAACTCGTAATAATGATATATTTGATAAGTTCTTACAATAAAAAATGATTTCTTGGAACTGAAACACTTTAAACTCAACTATGTATTTTTTTTCCAATTTATTTCATGGGGTAGGGGTTATGATGCATAAAAAATGAAAAAAATAAAGAGATAGAATGAAGAATGGAAAAGAAGAATTGATGGGTAGGTTTTTGGTCCATTAAAAATTTAAAGTTAGGTTATAGTCAAAAGGAAAGATTGTTTGATTTTTTACTCTCTCTTTCTCTTTAATTATTTAATAAAACTATTTCAGTTGTCCCACAAATAATTTTTATTTAGTTCATCACACTTATTTAAAAACACAATCATTACATTCACATTACTAAAATATTCCTTACAAAATATTGTGATATTTTAAATAGTTATTAAATATTTTAGTTTAAATATTTTAATAAAAATAATAATAGTAAACATTAAGATAAAGTTTATTGAGATTTCAAATAAATAATATAATTAGGATATCACATTTAATAAATTGATATTATTTTACGGGATGAAAAGAGTAATTACTTATAATAGTATTTAAATTTAAGAGCAGAGATATGATACCCTATAAAAAATATTTTACCCATTATTTATCTCTATTCTTCTATCAAACCCTATTTCTTCTCATCTCCGCCGTCTTACACCAAAACTTTCACATTAGCAATCTACAGTATAACAATTTTTCTTAACAATTTAAAGCACATTCTGATAATACCCATTCCGTATCAAAGGTTGTACACATTTTCTTTTTCCATAACATAGGCGCTTTTCTCCCTCAACATTATGTGTGTCCTCTACCATTGCCTTCCAAATCTCAGATCTTCACTGTGCAAATCATTATCTGATTGGTTTTTGATCGTTGGACATTTCATTTCAATTGAGGATAGTCAGAGTGAGACCTCTTGTATCTTATACTATTAAATCTCAAGTTTCTAAAATTTCACCTTAATTTATTTGGACTAAATTTTTATATTCAAACTTAAAACTTTTTCTACAATGATATTGTAATAGGATTGAACAAAGAACTCTACTTTTGGGGGATATATCTTCCTTGTGAAAAGAGAGAAATGAACAGGTCACTTCCTCCTAAGAAGAGAAGATTATTGTAAAGAATGAAATAATCACTATAGTTTGTATAAAAATGTGAGTTTGATTTTCTTTTTTTTATCCATTATCTTAAGTAGGGGTTTTAATGATTTGTATTTATTAAATTAGGCAATATGATAAGGAAAGAGCAAGAGTGATAATGAAAGAGCAAGAGTTTGGGACTATTCAATTACAACCGCATCATCATTATATTTGGAGAAGTATGGTGCACCCGGTTTTTTCATTTACAATAGATTAACATTTATTATTGTATTTTTATGTTGTAAATTGCATTTCAATTGAGGATAGTCGAAATGTTAAATTTATTACTGTATTATTTATATTATTAGCATTGATCATCTGTTATTCTATTTTTATAACTTATTTATTTTACTCTTCATTACTAGTTAATATAGATTTCTTGTGGATAGGAGGAAAATATATAAAACAAAGATAATTTATGTTACTTTTAATTTTACGTATGTCCTTGCTATACTTGGATGTAGATTAGTTTAATGAACTTTAGGATGTACCTCAACTAATCTGACCAAAAAAATTAATTTAACGAACTCGGACTTGATTAGAAACATTATTTTATTTATATTTATATTAAGTATTTTAGGTGGATACTTTTTTGGTATATAAGTCATAGTTTCACTACTTCTTCACTTTTCATAAATGAGTAAAAATGTCGAATGATTAGTCAAATGTGCAAGCTGACAATTTAGGCAAGGGGTGTGTAACTTTATAATCTTTTTACTTATCCAATAAACATATATTTTAATTTAATTATAACCCTTTTACTTATCACGACTCTCCCTCTAAGTTGTTGGTTGATTTCTATTCAAGGTTTACTTATGATTTTATTCAAGGTTTACCTATGATTTAATTTTGCAGTCGTTTCTGTTAGATCACTTTTCATGTAATTTTTGGAAAATATGCGGTGGATTCTAAATGTGAGTTCTTGGTTTTATAGCTTTGTTTTGGATCCTTTATGTCGTTTATCCTATTTTATTAGAGTTTCAGAGTTGAATTTTATAAAATTTGATTATGTTCCTCCCATTTATGTAATGATAAGTTATCTTTATCACATGGATTGGTTTTCAACTTTAACAACATTATATCACCATTAATGTAAATTTAAGAGGTCTTTTCTTATTTTGATGTCAGAATGTCTTTCTTTCTTGAGTAAATGGAAGAGGACGGGGGAGGAATTAGGTCACTTTTCATTATTGTCAGAGGATTTAATCCTTTGTTGTTAGCATGGGTACAATGTGTTAGCATATTTATTCTTCCTTCATAGCTTATCTAGTGATCCCATATGGCGTATTCGAAAAGTTCAATTTTGGAGGATCTTTCTCTGTTACCAAGCTTATTATATTAGTGGTGTCAAACAGAGAGTGGTTTTTTCTATATTGTTGATCAACCTACCCAAAACTCTCAAACTTTTCCAAAACTCTACCATTTAACCTTTTAAAAAAATAATATTACATTTTATACTATTAGATGTAGGAAGCTCATGCAGAATTTGTAACCAAATGAACGATCATATGAGGATTTATGGTGAGCAACAGAGCTAAGTATTATGCATCAGCTATGCAAATTGAATTCAGCCCATTAGAAATGAAAAAGAAAAAAAATTATAAGAAATATTATGACCAAAATCAAAATTATAACCAGATTCACAAGCATACTTACAAATAAAATACGTGAATTAATTAATACCACTTCAGTAAAATTCACCAATGGACTTTATACATTTACTCCAATCCAACTGATGAGTTTCTTTCTCATATGCCTGTGACGTCGTTGATACTACAGATCTATACCCCTACCTACAAACCATTCGGTATATACTAATTAATTTTCAACAGAAGGATAATCCATCAACAAAATACAACTAAACATAAGTTGTTGATGTACGTATACATTTAGATGGATCCAACTAGGTATACATATCTATAACTATACAAATATATCTATATCCATACAACATATCTATACACATACACATACACATCCAGACATACAGATCTAAAACCGTATAGATCAATAATATAAAAAAAACTCGTAATAATGATATATTTGATAAGTTCTTACAATAAAAAATGATTTCTTGGAACTGAAACACTTTAAACTCAACTATGTATTTTTTTTCCAATTTATTTCATGGGGTAGGGGTTATGATGCATAAAAAATGAAAAAAATAAAGAGATAGAATGAAGAATGGAAAAGAAGAATTGATGGGTAGGTTTTTGGTCCATTAAAAATTTAAAGTTAGGTTATAGTCAAAAGGAAAGATTGTTTGATTTTTTACTCTCTCTTTCTCTTTAATTATTTAATAAAACTATTTCAGTTGTCCCACAAATAATTTTTATTTAGTTCATCACACTTATTTAAAAACACAATCATTACATTCACATTACTAAAATATTCCTTACAAAATATTGTGATATTTTAAATAGTTATTAAATATTTTAGTTTAAATATTTTAATAAAAATAATAATAGTAAACATTAAGATAAAGTTTATTGAGATTTCAAATAAATAATATAATTAGGATATCACATTTAATAAATTGATATTATTTTACGGGATGAAAAGAGTAATTACTTATAATAGTATTTAAATTTAAGAGCAGAGATATGATACCCTATAAAAAATATTTTACCCATTATTTATCTCTATTCTTCTATCAAAACCTATTTCTTCTCATCTGCGCCGTCTTACACCAAAACTTTCACATTAGAAATCTACAGTATAACAATTTTTCTTAACAATTTAAAGCACATTCTGACAATACCCATTCCGTATCAAAGGTTGTACACATTTTCTTTTTCCATAACATAGGCGCTTTTCTCCCTCAACATTATGTGTGTCCTCTACCATTGCCTTCCAAATCTCAGATCTTCACTGTGCAAATCATTATCTGATTGGTTTTTGATCGTTGGACATTTCATTTCAATTGAGGATAGTAAGAGTGAGACCTCTTGTATCTTATACTATTAAATCTCAAGTTTCTAAAATTTCACCTTAATTTATTTGGACTAAATTTTTATATTCAAACTTAAAACTTTTTCTACAATGATATTGTAATGGGATTGAACAAAGAACTCTACTTTTGGGGGATATATCTTCCTTGTGAAAAGAGAGAAATGAACAGGTCACTTCCTCCTAAGGAGAGAAGATTATTGTAAAGAATGAAATAATCACTATAGTTTGTATAAAAATGTGAGTTTGATTTTCTTTTTTTTTATCCATTATCTTAAGTAGGGGTTTTAATGATTTGTATTTATTAAATTAGGCAATATGATAAGGAAAGAGCAAGAGTGATAATGAAAGAGCAAGAGTTTGGGACTATTCAATTACAACCGCATCATCATTATATTTGGAGAAGTATGGTGCACCCGGTTTTTTCATTTACAATAGATTAACATTTATTATTGTATTTTTATGTTGTAAATTGCATTTCAATTGAGGATAGTCGAAATGTTAAATTTATTACTGTATTATTTATATTATTAGCATTGATCATCTGTTATTCTATTTTTATAACTTATTTATTTTACTCTTCATTACTAGTTAAAATAGATTTCTTGTGGATAGGAGGAAAATATATAAAACAAAGATAATTTATGTTACTTTTAATTTTACGTATGTCCTTGCTATACTTGGATGTAGATTAGTTTAATGAACTTTAGGATGTACCTCAACTAATCTGACCAAAAAAATTAATTTAACGAACTCGGACTTGATTAGAAACATTATTTTATTTATATCTATATTAAGTATTTTAGGTGGATACTTTTTTGGTATATAAGTCATAGTTTCACTACTTCTTCACTTTTCATAAATGAGTAAAAATGTCGAATGATTAGTCAAATGTTCAAGCTGACAATTTAGGCAAGGGGTGTGTAACTTTATAATCTTTTTACTTATCCAATAAACATATATTTTAATTTAATTATAACCCTTTTACTTATCACGACTCTCCCTCTAAGTTATTGGTTGATTTCTATTCAAGGTTTACTTATGATTTTATTCAAGGTTTACCTATGATTTAATTTTGCAGTCGTTTCCGTTAGATCACTTTTCATGTAATTTTTGGAAAATATGGGGTGGATTCTAAATATGAGTTCTTGGTTTTATAGCTTTGTTTTGGATCCTTTATGTCGTTTATCCTATTTTATTAGAGTTTCAGAGTTGAATTTTATAAAATTTGATTATGTTCCTCCCATTTATATAATGATAAGTTATCTTTATTACATGGATTGGTTTTCAACTCTAACAACATTATATCACCATTAATGTAAATTTAAGAGGTCTTTTCTTATTTTGATGTCAGAATGTCTTTCTTTCTTGAGTAAATGGAAGAGGACGGGGGAGGAATTAGGTCACTTTTCATTATTGTCAGAGGATTTAATCCTTTGTTGTTAGCATGGGTACAATGTGTTAGCATATTTATTCTTCCTTCATAGCTTATCTAGTGATCCCATATGGCGTATTCAAAAAGTTCAATTTTGGAGGATCTTTCTCTGTTACCAAGCGTATTATATTAGTGGTGTCAAACAGAGAGTGGTTTTTTCTATATTGTTGATCAACCTACCCAAAACTCTCAAACTTTTCCAAATCTCTGCCATTTAACCTTTTAAAAAAATAATATTGCATTTTATACTATTAGATGTAGGAAGCTCATGCAGAATTTGTAACCAAATGAACGATCATATGAGGATTTATGGTGAGCAACAGAGCTAAGTATTATGCATCAGCTATGCAAATTGAATTCAGCCCATTAGAAATGAAAAAGAAAAAAAAAATTATAAGAAATATTATGACCAAAATCAAAATTATAACCAGATTCACAAGCATACTTACAAATAAAATACTTGAATTAATTAATACCACTTCAGTAAAATTTACCAATGGACTTTATACATTTACTCCAATCCAACTGATGAGTTTCTTTCTCATATGCCTGTGACGTCGTTGATACTACAGATCTATACCCCTACCTACAAACCATTCGGTATATACTAATTAACTTTCAACAGAAGGATAATCCATCAACAAAATACAACTAAACATAAGTCGTTGATGTACGTATACATTTAGATGGATCCAACTAGGTATACATATCTATAACTATACAAATATATCTATATCCATACAACATATCTATACACATACACATACACATCCAGACATACAGATCTAAAACCGTATAGATCAATAATATAAAAAAACTCGTAATAATGATATATTTGATAAGTTCTTACAATAAAAAATGATTTCTTGGAACTGCAACACTTTAAACTCAACTATGTATTTTTTTTCCAATTTATTTCATGGGGTAGGGGTTATGATGCATAAAAAATGAAAAAAATAAAGAGATAGAATGAAGAATGGAAAAGAAGAATTGATGGGTAGGTTTTTGGTCCATTAAAAATTTAAAGTTAGGTTATAGTCAAAAGGAAAGATTGTTTGATTTTTTACTCTCTCTTTCTTTTTAATTATTTAATAAAACTATTTCAGTTGTCCCACAAATAATTTTTATTTAGTTGATCACACTTATTTAAAAACACAATCATTACATTCACATTACTAAAATATTCCTTACAAAATATTGTGATATTTTAAATAGTTATTAAATATTTTAGTTTAAATATTTTAATAAAAATAATAATAGTAAACATTAAGATAAAGTTTATTGAGATTTCAAATAAATAATATAATTAGGATATCACATTTAATAAATTGATATTATTTTACGGGATGAAAAGAGTAATTACTTATAATAGTATTTAAATTTAAGAGCAGAGATATGATACCCTATAAAAAATATTTTACCCATTATTTATCTCTATTCTTCTATCAAACCCTATTTCTTCTCATCTCCGCCGTCTTACACCAAAACTTTCACATTAGCAATCTACAGTATAACAATTTTTCTTAACAATTTAAAGCACATTCTGACAATACCCATTCCGTATCAAAGGTTGTACACATTTTCTTTTTCCATAACATAGGCGCTTTTCTCCCTCAACATTATGTGTGTCCTCTACCATTGCCTTCCAAATCTCAGATCTTCACTGTGCAAATCATTATCTGATTGGTTTTTGATCGTTGGACATTTCATTTCAATTGAGGATAGTCAGAGTGAGACCTCTTGTATCTTATACTATTAAATCTCAAGTTTCTAAAATTTCACCTTAATTTATTTGGACTAAATTTTTATATTCAAACTTAAAACTTTTTCTACAATGATATTGTAATGGGATTGAACAAAGAACTCTACTTTTGGGGGATATATCTTCCTTGTGAAAAGAGAGAAATGAACAGGTCACTTCCTCCTAAGAAGAGAAGATTATTGTAAAGAATGAAATAATCACTATAGTTTGTATAAAAATGTGAGTTTGATTTTCTTTTTTTTTATCCATTATCTTAAGTAGGGGTTTTAATGATTTGTATTTATTAAATTAGGCAATATGATAAGGAAAGAGCAAGAGTGATAATGAAAGAGCAAGAGTTTGGGACTATTCAATTACAACCGCATCATCATTATATTTGGAGAAGTATGGTGCACCCGGTTTTTTCATTTACAATAGATTAACATTTATTATTGTATTTTTATGTTGTAAATTGCATTTCAATTGAGGATAGTCGAAATGTTAAATTTATTACTGTATTATTTATATTATTAGCATTGATCATCTGTTATTCTATTTTTATAACTTATTTATTTTACTCTTCATTACTAGTTAAAATAGATTTCTTGTGGATAGGAGGAAAATATATAAAACAAAGATAATTTATGTTACTTTTAATTTTACGTATGTCCTTGCTATACTTGGGTGTAGATTAGTTTAATGAACTTTAGGATGTACCTCAACTAATCTGACCAAAAAAATTAATTTAACGAACTCGGACTTGATTAGAAACATTATTTTATTTATATTTATATTAAGTATTTTAGGTGGATACTTTTTTGGTATATAAGTCATAGTTTCACTACTTCTTCACTTTTCATAAATGAGTAAAAATGTTGAATGATTAGTCAAATGTGCAAGCTGACAATTTAGGCAAAGGGTGTGTAACTTTATAATCTTTTTACTTATCCAATAAACATATATTTTAATTTAATTATAACCCTTTTACTTATCACGGCTCTCCCTCTAAGTTGTTGGTTGATTTCTATTCAAGGTTTACTTATGATTTTATTCAAGGTTTACCTATGATTTAATTTTGCAGTCGTTTCCGTTAGATCACTTTTCATGTAATTTTTGGAAAATATGGGGTGGATTCTAAATATGAGTTCTTGGTTTTATAGCTTTGTTTTGGATCCTTTATGTCGTTTATCCTATTTTATTAGAGTTTCAGAGTTGAATTTTAGAAAATTTGATTATGTTCCTCCCATTTATATAATGATAAGTTATCTTTATCACATTGATTGGTTTTCAACTTTAACAACATTATATCACCATTAATGTAAATTTAAGAGGTCTTTTCTTATTTTGATGTCAGAATGTCTTTCTTTCTTGAGTAAATGGGAGAGGACGGGGGAGGAATTAGGTCACTTTTCATTATTGTCAGAGGATTTAATCCTTTGTTGTTAGCATGGGTACAATGTGTTAGCATTTTATTCTTCCTTCGTAGCTTATCTAGTGATCCCATATGGCGTATTCAAAAAGTTCAATTTTGGAGGATCTTTCTCTGTTACCAAGCTTATTATATTAGTGGTGTCAAACAGAGAGTGGTTTTTTCTATATTGTTGATCAACCTACCCAAAACTCTCAAACTTTTCCAAAACTCTGCCATTTAACCTTTTAAAAAAATAATATTACATTTTATACTATTAGATGTAGGAAGCTCATGCAGAATTTGTAACCAAATGAACGATCATATGAGGATTTATGGTGAGCAAAGGAGCTAAGTATTATGCATCAGCTATGCAAATTGAATTCAGCCCATTAGAAATGAAAAAGAAAAAAAAATTATAAGAAATATTATGACCAAAATCAAAATTAAAACCAGATTCACAAGCATAATTACAAATAAAATACTTGAATTAATTAATACCACTTCAGTAAAATTCACCAATGGACTTTATACATTTACTCCAATCCAACTGATGAGTTTCTTTCTCATATGCCTGTGACGTCGTTTATACTACAGATCTATACCCCTACCTACAAACCATTCGGTATATACTAATTAATTTTCAACAGAAGGATAATCCATCAACAAAATACAACTAAACATAAGTCGTTGATGTACGTATACATTTAGATGGATCCAACTAGGTATACATATCTATAACTATACAAATATATCTATATCCATACAACATATCTATACACATACACATACACATCCAGACATACAGATCTAAAACCGTATAGATCAATAATATAAAAAAAACTCGTAATAATGATATATTTGATAAGTTCTTACAATAAAAAATGATTTCTTGGAACTGCAACACTTTAAACTCAACTATGTATTTTTTTTCCAATTTATTTCATGGGGTAGGGGTTATGATGCATAAAAAATTAAAAAAATAAAGAGATAGAATGAAGAATGGAAAAGACGAATTGATGGGTAGGTTTTTGATCCATTAAAAATTTAAAGTTAGGTTATAGTCAAAAGGAAAGATTGTTTGATTTTTTACTCTCTCTTTCTCTTTAATTATTTAATAAAACTATTTCAGTTGTCCCACAAATAATTTATATTTAGTTGATCACACTTATTTAAAAACACAATCATTACATTCACATTAGTAAAATATTCCTTACAAAATATTGTGATATTTTAAATAGTTATTAAATATTTTATTTTAAATATTTTAATAAAAATAATAATAGAAAACATTAAGATAAAGTTTATTGAGATGTCAAATAAATAATATAATTAGGATATCACATTTAATAAATTTATATTATTTTACGGGATGAAAAGAGTAATTACTTATAATAGTATTTAAATTTAAGAGCAGAGATATGATACCCTATAAAAAAAGTTTTACCCATTATTTATCTCTATTCTTCTATCAAACCCTATTTCTTCTCGTCTCCGCCGTCTTACACCAAAACTTTCACATTAGCAATCTACAGTATAACAATTTTTCTTAACAATTTAAAGCACATTCTGACAATACCCATTCCGTATCAAAGGTTGTACACATTTTCTTTTTCCATAACATCGGCGCTTTTCTCCCTCAACATTATGTGTGTCCTCTACCATTGCCTTCCAAATCTCAGATCTTCACTGTGCAAATCATTATCTGATTGGTTTTTGATCGTTGGACATTTCATTTCAATTGAGGATAGTCAGAGTGAGACCTCTTGTATCTTATACTATTAAATCTCAAGTTTCTAAAATTTCACCTTAATTTATTTGGACTAAATTTTTATATTCAAACTTAAAACTTTTTCTACAATGATATTGTAATAGGATTGAACAAAGAACTCTACTTTTGGGGGATATATCTTCCTTGTGAAAAGAGAGAAATGAACAGGTCACTTCCTCCTAAGAAGAGAAGATTATTGTAAAGAATGAAATAATCACTATAGTTTGTATAAAAATGTGAGTTTGATTTTCTATTTTTTTATCCATTATCTTAAGTAGGGATTTTAATGATTTGTATTTATTAAATTAGGCAATATGATAATGAAAGAGCAAGAGTGATAATGAAAGAGCAAGAGTTTGGGACTATTCAATTACAACCGCATCATCATTTTATTTGGAGAAGTATGGTGCACCCTGTTTTTTCATTTACAATAGATTAACATTTATTATTGTATTTTTATGTTGTAAATTGCATTTCAATTGAGGATAGTCGAAATGTTAAATTTATTACTGTATTATTTATATTATTAGCATTGATCCTCTGTTATTCTATTTTTATAACTTATTTATTTTACTCTTCATTACTAGTTAAAATAGATTTCTTGTGGATAGGAGGAAAATATATATAAAACAAAGGTAATTTATGTTACTTTTAATTTTACGTATGTCCTTGATATACTTGGTGTAGATTAGTTTAATGAACTTTAGGATGTACCTCAACTAATCTGACCAAAAAAATTAATTTAACGAACTCGGACTTGATTAGAAACATTATTTTTTTTATATCTATATTAAGTATTTTAGTTGGATACTTTTTTGGTATATAAGTCATAGTTTCACTACTTCTTCACTTTTCATAAATGAGTAAAAATGTCGAATGATTAGTCAAATGTGCAAGCTGACAATTTAGGCAAGGGGTGTGTAACTTTATAATCTTTTTACTTATCCAATAAACATATATTTTAATTTAATTATAACCCTTTTACTTATCACGACTCTCCCTCTAAGTTGTTGGTTGATATCTATTCAAGGTTTACTTATGATTTTATTCAAGGTTTACCTATGATTTAATTTTGCAGTTTTAGATCACTTTTCATGTAATTTTTGGAAAATATGGGGTGGATTCTAAATGTGAGTTCTTGATTTTATAGCTTTGTTTTGGATCCTTTATGTCGTTTATCCTATTTTATTAGAGTTTCAGAGTTGAATTTTATAAAATTTGATTATGTTCCTCCCATTTATATAATGATAAGTTATCTTTATCACATGGATTGGTTTTCAACTCTAACAACATTATATCACCATTAATGTAAATTTAAGAGGTCTTTTCTTATTTTGATGTCAGAATGTCTTTCTTTCTTGAGTAAATGGGAGAGGACGGGGGAGGAATTAGGTCACTTTTCATTATTGTGGGAGGATTTAATCCTTTGTTGTTAGCATGGGTACAATATGTTAGCATATTTATTCTTCCTTCATAGCTTATCTAGTGATCCCATATGGCGTATTCGAAAAGTTCAATTTTGGAGGATCTTTCTCTGTTACCAAGCTTATTATATTAGTGGTGTCAAACAGAGAGTGGTTTTTTCTATATTGTTGATCAACCTACCCAAAACTCTCAAACTTTTCCGAAACTCTGCCATTTAACCTTTTAAAAAAATAATATAACATTTTATACTATTAGATGTAGGAAGCTCATGCAGAATTTGTAACCAAATGAACGATCATATGAGGATTTATGGTGAGCAACAGAGCTAAGTATTATGCATCAGCTATGCAAATTGAATTCAGCCCATTAGAAATGAAAGAGAAAAAAAATATAAGAAATATTATGACCAAAATCAAAATTATAACCAGATTCACAAGCATACTTACAAATAAAATACTTGAATTAATTAATACCACTTCGGTAAAATTCACCAATGGACTTTATACATTTACTCCAATCTAACTGATGAGTTTCTTTCTCATATGCCTGTGACGTCGTTGACACTACAGATCTATACCCCTACCTACAAATCATTCGGTATATACTAATTAATTTTCAACAGAAGGATAATCCATCAACAAAATACAACTAAACATAAGTCGTTGATGTACGTATACATTTAGATGGATCCAACTAGGTATACATATCTATAACTATACAAATATATCTATATCCATACAACATATCTATACACATACACATACACATCCAGACATACAGATCTAAAGCCGTATAGATCAATAATATAAAAAAACTCGTAATAATGATATATTTGATAAGTTCTTACAATAAAAAATGATTTCTTAGAACTGCAACACTTTAAACTCAACTATGTATTTTTTTTCCAATTTATTTCATGGGGTCGGGGTTATGATGCATAAAAAATGAAAAAAATAAAGAGATAGAATGAAGAATGGAAAAGACGAATTGATGGGTAGGTTTTTGGTCCATTAAAAATTTAAAGTTAGGTTATAGTCAATAGGAAAGATTGTTTGATTTTTTACTCTCTCTTTCTCTTTAATTATTTAATAAAACTATTTCAGTTGTCCCACAAATAATTTATATTTAGTTGATCACACTTATTTAAAAACACAATCATTACATTCACATTACTAAAATATTCCTTACAAAATATTGTGATATTTTAAATAGTTATTAAATATTTTATTTTAAATATTTTAATAAAAATTATAATAGAAAACATTAAGATAAAGTTTATTGAGATTTCAAATAAATAATATAATTAGGATATCACATTTTATAAATTGATATTATTTTACGGGATAAAAAGAGTAATTACTTATAATAGTATTTAAATTTAAGAGCAGAGATATGATACCCTATAAAAAATGTTTTACCCATTATTTATCTCTATTCTTCTATCAAACCCTATTTCTTCTCGTCTCCGCCGTTTTACACCAAAACTTTCACATTAGCAATCTACAGTATAACAATTTTTCTTAACAATTTAAAGCACATTCTGACAATACCCATTCCGTATCAAAGGTTCTACACATTTTCTTTTTCCATAACATCGGCGCTTTTCTCCCTCAACATTATGTGTCCTCTACCATTGCCTTCCAAATCTCAGATCTTCACTGTGCAAATCATTATCTGATTGGTTTTTGATCGTTGGACATTTCATTTCAATTGAGGATAGTCAGAGTGAGACCTCTTGTATCTTATACTATTAAATCTCAAGTTTCTAAAATTTCACCTTAATTTATTTGGACTAAATTTTTATATTCAAACTTAAAACTTTTTCTACAATGATATTGTAATAGGATTGAACAAAGAACTCTACTTTTGGGGGATATATCTTCCTTGTGAAAAGAGAGAAATGAACAGGTCACTTCCTCCTAAGAAGAGAAGATTATTGTAAAGAATGAAATAATCACTATAGTTTGTATAAAAATGTGAGTTTGATTTTCTATTTTTTTATCCATTATCTTAAGTAGGGGTTTTAATGATTTGTATTTATTAAATTAGGCAATATGATAATGAAAGAGAAAGAGTGATAATGAAAGAGCAAGAGTTTGGGACTATTCAATTACAACCGCATCATCATTTTATTTGGAGAAGTATGGTGCACCTGGTTTTTTCATTTACAATAGATTAACATTTATTATTGTATTTTTATGTTGTAAATTGCATTTCAATTGAGGATAGTCGAAATGTTAAATTTATTACTGTATTATTTATATTATTAGCATTGATCCTTTGTTATTCTATTTTTATAACTTATTTATTTTACTCTTCATTACTAGTTAAAATAGATTTCTTGTGGATAGGAGGAAAATATATAAAACAAAGATAATTTATGTTACTTTTAATTTTACGTATGTCCTTGCTATACTTGGGTGTAGATTAGTTTAATGAACTTTAGGATGTACCTCAACTAATCTGACCAAAAAAATTAATTTAACGAACTCGGACTTGATTAGAAACATTATTTTATTTATATCTATATTAAGTATTTTAGGTGGATACTTTTTTGGTATATAAGTCATAGTTTCACTACTTCTTCACTTTTCATAAATGAGTAAAAATGTCGAATGATTAGTCAAATGTGCAAGCTGACAATTTAGGCAAGGGGTGTGTAACTTTATAATCTTTTTACTTATCCAATAAACATATATTTTAATCTAATTATAACCCTTTTACTTATCACGACTCTCCCTCTAAGTTGTTGGTTGATTTCTATTCAAGGTTTACTTATGATTTTATTCAAGGTTTACCTATGATTTAATTTTGCAGTCGTTTCTGTTAGATCACTTTTCATGTAATTTTTGGAAAATATGGGGTGGATTCTAAATGTGAGTTCTTGGTTTTATAGCTTTGTTTTGGATCCTTTATGTCGTTTATCCTATTTTATTAGAGTTTCAGAGTTGAATTTTATAAAATTTGATTATGTTCCTCCCATTTATGTAATGATAAGTTATCTTTATCACATGGATTGGTTTTCAACTTTAACAACATTATATCACCATTAATGTAAATTTAAGAGGTCTTTTCTTATTTTGATGTCAGAATGTCTTTCTTTCTTGAGTAAATGGAAGAGGACGGGGGAGGAATTAGGTCACTTTTCATTATTGTCAGAGGATTTAATCCTTTGTTGTTAGCATGGGTACAATGTGTTAGCATATTTATTCTTCCTTCATAGCTTATCTAGTGATCCCATATGGCGTATTCGAAAAGTTCAATTTTGGAGGATCTTTCTCTGTTACCAAGCTTATTATATTAGTGGTGTCAAACAGAGAGTGGTTTTTTCTATATTGTTGATCAACCTACCCAAAACTCTCAAACTTTTCCAAAACTCTGCCATTTAACCTTTTAAAAAAATAATATTACATTTTATACTATTAGATGTAGGAAGCTCATGCAGAATTTGTAACCAAATGAACGATCATATGAGGATTTATGGTGAGCAACAGAGCTAAGTATTATGCATCAGCTATGCAAATTGAATTCAGCCCATTAGAAATGAAAAAGAAAAAAAAATTATAAGAAATATTATGACCAAAATCAAAATTATAACCAGATTCACAAGCATACTTACAAATAAAATACTTGAATTAATTAATACCACTTCAGTAAAATTCACCAATGGACTTTATACATTTACTCCAATCCAACTGATGAGTTTCTTTCTCATATGCCTGTGACGTCGTTGATACTACAGATCTATACCCCTACCTACAAACCATTCGGTATATACTAATTAATTTTCAACAGAAGGATAATCCATCAACAAAATACAACTAAACATAAGTCGTTGATGTACGTATACATTTAGATGGATCCAACTAGGTATACATATCTATAACTATACAAATATATCTATATCCATACAACATATCTATACACATACACATACACATCCAGACATACAGATCTAAAACCGTATAGATCAATAATATAAAAAAAACTCGTAATAATGATATATTTGATAAGTTCTTACAATAAAAAATGATTTCTTGGAACTGCAACACTTTAAACTCAACTATGTATTTTTTTTCCAATTTATTTTATGGGGTAGGGGTTATGATGCATAAAAAATTAAAAAAATAAAGAGATAGAATGAAGAATGGAAAAGACGAATTGATGGGTAGGTTTTTGATCCATTAAAAATTTAAAGTTAGGTTATAGTCAAAAGGAAAGATTGTTTGATTTTTTACTCTCTCTTTCTCTTTAATTATTTAATAAAACTATTTCAGTTGTCCCACAAATAATTTATATTTAGTTGATCACACTTATTTAAAAACACAATCATTACATTCACATTACTAAAATATTCCTTACAAAATATTGTGATATTTTAAATAGTTATTAAATATTTTATTTTAAATATTTTAATAAAAATAATAATAGAAAACATTAAGATAAAGTTTATTGAGATTTCAAATAAATAATATAATTAGGATATCACATTTAATAAATTGATATTATTTTACGGGATGAAAAGAGTAATTACTTATAATAGTATTTAAATTTAAGAGCAGAGATATGATACCCTATAAAAAAAAGTTTTACCCATTATTTATCTCTATTCTTCTATCAAACCCTATTTCTTCTCGTCTCCGCCGTCTTACACCAAAACTTTCACATTAGCAATCTACAGTATAACAATTTTTCTTAACAATTTAAAGCACATTCTGACAATACCCATTCCGTATCAAAGGTTGTACACATTTTCTTTTTCCATAACATCGGCGCTTTTCTCCCTCAACATTATGTGTGTCCTCTACCATTGCCTTCCAAATCTCAGATCTTCACTGTGCAAATCATTATCTGATTGTTTTTGATCGTTGGACATTTCATTTCAATTGAGGATAGTCAGAGTGAGACCTCTTGTATCTTATACTATTAAATCTCAAGTTTCTAAAATTTCACCTTAATTTATTTGGACTAAATTTTTATATTCAAACTTAAAACTTTTTCTACAATGATATTGTAATAGGATTGAACAAAGAACTCTACTTTTGGGGGATATTTCTTCCTTGTGAAAAGAGAGAAATGAACAGGTCACTTCCTCCTAAGAAGAGAAGATTATTGTAAAGAATGAAATAATCACTATAGTTTGTATAAAAATGTGAGTTTGATTTTCTATTTTTTTATCCATTATCTTAAGTAGGGATTTTAATGATTTGTATTTATTAAATTAGGCAATATGATAATGAAAGAGCAAGAGTTTGGGACTATTCAATTACAACCGCATCATCATTTTATTTGGAGAAGTATGGTGCACCCTGTTTTTTCATTTACAATAGATTAACATTTATTATTGTATTTTTATGTTGTAAATTGCATTTCAATTGAGGATAGTCGAAATGTTAAATTTATTACTGTATTATTTATATTATTAGCATTGATCCTCTGTTATTCTATTTTTATAACTTATTTATTTTACTCTTCATTACTAGTTAAAATAGATTTCTTGTGGATAGGAGGAAAATATATATAAAACAAAGGTAATTTATGTTACTTTTAATTTTACGTATGTCCTTGATATACTTGGGTGTAGATTAGTTTAATGAACTTTAGGATGTACCTCAACTAATCTGACCAAAAAAATTAATTTAACGAACTCGGACTTGATTAGAAGCATTATTTTTTTTATATCTATATTAAGTATTTTAGTTGGATACTTTTTTGGTATATAAGTCATAGTTTCACTACTTCTTCACTTTTCATAAATGAGTAAAAATGTCGAATGATTAGTCAAATGTGCAAGCTGACAATTTAGGCAAGGGGTGTGTAACTTTATAATCTTTTTACTTATCCAATAAACATATATTTTAATTTAATTATAACCCTTTTACTTATCACGACTCTCCCTCTAAGTTGTTGGTTGATATCTATTCAAGGTTTACTTATGATTTTATTCAAGGTTTACCTATGATTTAATTTTGCAGTTTTAGATCACTTTTCATGTAATTTTTGGAAAATATGGGGTGGATTCTAAATGTGAGTTCTTGATTTTATAGCTTTGTTTTGGATCCTTTATGTCGTTTATCCTATTTTATTAGAGTTTCAGAGTTGAATTTTATAAAATTTGATTATGTTCCTCCCATTTATATAATGATAAGTTATCTTTATCACATGGATTGGTTTTCAACTCTAACAACATTATATCACCATTAATGTAAATTTAAGAGGTCTTTTCTTATTTTGATGTCAGAATGTCTTTCTTTCTTGAGTAAATGGAAGAGGACGGGGGAGGAATTAGGTCACTTTTCATTATTGTCAGAGGATTTAATCCTTTGTTGTTAGCATGGGTACAATGTGTTAGCATATTTATTCTTCCTTCATAGCTTATCTAGTGATCCCATATGGCGTATTCGAAAAGTTCAATTTTGGAGGATCTTTCTCTGTTACCAAGCTTATTATATTAGTGGTGTCAAACAGAGAGTGGTTTTTTCTATATTGTTGATCAACCTACCCAAAACTCTCAAACTTTTCCAAAACTCTGCCATTTAACCTTTTAAAAAAATAATATTACATTTTATACTATTAGATGTAGGAAGCTCATGCAGAATTTGTAACCAAATGAACGATCATATGAGGATTTATGGTGAGCAACAGAGCTAAGTATTATGCATCAGCTATGCAAATTGAATTCAGCCCATTAGAAATGAAAAAGAAAAAAAAATTATAAGAAATATTATGACCAAAATCAAAATTATAACCAGATTCACAAGCATACTTACAAATAAAATACTTGAATTAATTAATACCACTTCAGTAAAATTCACCAATGGACTTTATACATTTACTCCAATCCAACTGATGAGTTTCTTTCTCATATGCCTGTGACGTCGTTGATACTACAGATCTATACCCCTACCTACAAACCATTCGGTATATACTAATTAATTTTCAACAGAAGGATAATCCATCAACAAAATACAACTAAACATAAGTCGTTGATGTACGTATACATTTAGATGGATCCAACTAGGTATACATATCTATAACTATACAAATATATCTATATCCATACAACATATCTATACACATACACATACACATCCAGACATACAGATCTAAAACCGTATAGATCAATAATATAAAAAAAACTCGTAATAATGATATATTTGATAAGTTCTTACAATAAAAAATGATTTCTTGGAACTGCAACACTTTAAACTCAACTATGTATTTTTTTTCCAATTTATTTTATGGGGTAGGGGTTATGATGCATAAAAAATTAAAAAAATAAAGAGATAGAATGAAGAATGGAAAAGACGAATTGATGGGTAGGTTTTTGATCCATTAAAAATTTAAAGTTAGGTTATAGTCAAAAGGAAAGATTGTTTGATTTTTTACTCTCTCTTTCTCTTTAATTATTTAATAAAACTATTTCAGTTGTCCCACAAATAATTTATATTTAGTTGATCACACTTATTTAAAAACACAATCATTACATTCACATTACTAAAATATTCCTTACAAAATATTGTGATATTTTAAATAGTTATTAAATATTTTATTTTAAATATTTTAATAAAAATAATAATAGAAAACATTAAGATAAAGTTTATTGAGATTTCAAATAAATAATATAATTAGGATATCACATTTAATAAATTGATATTATTTTACGGGATGAAAAGAGTAATTACTTATAATAGTATTTAAATTTAAGAGCAGAGATATGATACCCTATAAAAAAAAGTTTTACCCATTATTTATCTCTATTCTTCTATCAAACCCTATTTCTTCTCGTCTCCGCCGTCTTACACCAAAACTTTCACATTAGCAATCTACAGTATAACAATTTTTCTTAACAATTTAAAGCACATTCTGACAATACCCATTCCGTATCAAAGGTTGTACACATTTTCTTTTTCCATAACATCGGCGCTTTTCTCCCTCAACATTATGTGTGTCCTCTACCATTGCCTTCCAAATCTCAGATCTTCACTGTGCAAATCATTATCTGATTGTTTTTGATCGTTGGACATTTCATTTCAATTGAGGATAGTCAGAGTGAGACCTCTTGTATCTTATACTATTAAATCTCAAGTTTCTAAAATTTCACCTTAATTTATTTGGACTAAATTTTTATATTCAAACTTAAAACTTTTTCTACAATGATATTGTAATAGGATTGAACAAAGAACTCTACTTTTGGGGGATATTTCTTCCTTGTGAAAAGAGAGAAATGAACAGGTCACTTCCTCCTAAGAAGAGAAGATTATTGTAAAGAATGAAATAATCACTATAGTTTGTATAAAAATGTGAGTTTGATTTTCTATTTTTTTATCCATTATCTTAAGTAGGGATTTTAATGATTTGTATTTATTAAATTAGGCAATATGATAATGAAAGAGCAAGAGTTTGGGACTATTCAATTACAACCGCATCATCATTTTATTTGGAGAAGTATGGTGCACCCTGTTTTTTCATTTACAATAGATTAACATTTATTATTGTATTTTTATGTTGTAAATTGCATTTCAATTGAGGATAGTCGAAATGTTAAATTTATTACTGTATTATTTATATTATTAGCATTGATCCTCTGTTATTCTATTTTTATAACTTATTTATTTTACTCTTCATTACTAGTTAAAATAGATTTCTTGTGGATAGGAGGAAAATATATATAAAACAAAGGTAATTTATGTTACTTTTAATTTTACGTATGTCCTTGATATACTTGGGTGTAGATTAGTTTAATGAACTTTAGGATGTACCTCAACTAATCTGACCAAAAAAATTAATTTAACGAACTCGGACTTGATTAGAAGCATTATTTTTTTTATATCTATATTAAGTATTTTAGTTGGATACTTTTTTGGTATATAAGTCATAGTTTCACTACTTCTTCACTTTTCATAAATGAGTAAAAATGTCGAATGATTAGTCAAATGTGCAAGCTGACAATTTAGGCAAGGGGTGTGTAACTTTATAATCTTTTTACTTATCCAATAAACATATATTTTAATTTAATTATAACCCTTTTACTTATCACGACTCTCCCTCTAAGTTGTTGGTTGATATCTATTCAAGGTTTACTTATGATTTTATTCAAGGTTTACCTATGATTTAATTTTGCAGTTTTAGATCACTTTTCATGTAATTTTTGGAAAATATGGGGTGGATTCTAAATGTGAGTTCTTGATTTTATAGCTTTGTTTTGGATCCTTTATGTCGTTTATCCTATTTTATTAGAGTTTCAGAGTTGAATTTTATAAAATTTGATTATGTTCCTCCCATTTATATAATGATAAGTTATCTTTATCACATGGATTGGTTTTCAACTCTAACAACATTATATCACCATTAATGTAAATTTAAGAGGTCTTTTCTTATTTTGATGTCAGAATGTCTTTCTTTCTTGAGTAAATGGGAGAGGACGGGGGAGGAATTAGGTCACTTTTCATTATTGTGGGAGGATTTAATCCTTTGTTGTTAGCATGGGTACAATGTGTTAGCATATTTATTCTTCCTTCATAGCTTATCTAGTGATCCCATATGGCGTATTCGAAAAGTTCAATTTTGGAGGATCTTTCTCTGTTACCAAGCTTATTATATTAGTGGTGTCAAACAGAGAGTGGTTTTTTCTATATTGTTGATCAACCTACCCAAAACTCTCAAACTTTTCCGAAACTCTGCCATTTAACCTTTTAAAAAAATAATATTACATTTTATACTATTAGATGTAGGAAGCTCATGCAGAATTTGTAACCAAATGAACGATCATATGAGGATTTATGGTGAGCAACAGAGCTAAGTATTATGCATCAGCTATGCAAATTGAATTCAGCCCATTAGAAATGAAAGAGAAAAAAAAATATAAGAAATATTATGACCAAAATCAAAATTATAACCAGATTCACAAGTATACTTACAAATAAAATACTTGAATTAATTAATACCACTTCGGTAAAATTCACCAATGGACTTTATACATTTACTCCAATCCAACTGATGAGTTTCTTTCTCATATGCCTGTGACGTCGTTGACACTACAGATCTATACCCCTACCTACAAACCATTCGGTATATACTAATTAATTTTCAACAGAAGGATAATCCATCAACAAAATACAACTAAACATAAGTCGTTGATGTACGTATACATTTAGATGGATCCAACTAGGTATACATATCTATAACTATACAAATATATCTATATCCATACAACATATCTATACACATACACATACACATCCAGACATACAGATCTAAACCCGTATAGATCAATAATATAAAAAAACTCGTAATAATGATATATTTGATAAGTTCTTACAATAAAAAATGATTTCTTAGAACTGCAACACTTTAAACTCAACTATGTATTTTTTTTCCAATTTATTTCATGGGGTCGGGGTTATGATGCATAAAAAATGAAAAAAATAAAGAGATAGAATGAAGAATGGAAAAGACGAATTGATGGGTAGGTTTTTGGTCCATTAAAAATTTAAAGTTAGGTTATAGTCAAAAGGAAAGATTGTTTGATTTTTTACTCTCTTTTTCTCTTTAATTATTTAATAAAACTATTTCAGTTGTCCCACAAATAATTTATATTTAGTTGATCACACTTATTTAAAAACACAATCATTACATTCACATTACTAAAATATTCCTTACAAAATATTGTGATATTTTAAATAGTTATTAAATATTTTATTTTAAATATTTTAATAAAAATAATAATAGAAAACATTAAGATAAAGTTTATTGAGATTTCAAATAAATAATATAATTAGGATATCACATTTAATAAATTGATATTATTTTACGGGATGAAAAGAGTAATTACTTATAATAGTATTTAAATTTAAGAGCAGAGATATGATACCCTATAAAAAAAAGTTTTACCCATTATTTATCTCTATTCTTCTATCAAACCCTATTTCTTCTCGTCTCCGCCGTCTTACACCAAAACTTTCACATTAGCAATCTACAGTATAACAATTTTTCTTAACAATTTAAAGCACATTCTGACAATACCCATTCCGTATCAAAGGTTGTACACATTTTCTTTTTCCATAACATCGGCGCTTTTCTCCCTCAACATTATGTGTGTCCTCTACCATTGCCTTCCAAATCTCAGATCTTCACTGTGCAAATCATTATCTGATTGTTTTTGATCATTGGACATTTCATTTCAATTGAGGATAGTCAGAGTGAGACCTCTTGTATCTTATACTATTAAATCTCAAGTTTCTAAAATTTCACCTTAATTTATTTGGACTAAATTTTTATATTCAAACTTTAAACTTTTTCTACAATGATATTGTAATAGGATTGAACAAAGAACTCTACTTTTGGGGGATATTTCTTCCTTGTGAAAAGAGAGAAATGAACAGGTCACTTCCTCCTAAGAAGAGAAGATTATTGTAAAGAATGAAATAATCACTATAGTTTGTATAAAAATGTGAGTTTGATTTTCTATTTTTTTATCCATTATCTTAAGTATGGATTTTAATGATTTGTATTTATTAAATTAGGCAATATGATAATGAAAGAGCAAGAGTGATAATGAAAGAGCAAGAGTTTGGGACTATTCAATTACAACCGCATCATCATTTTATTTGGAGAAGTATGGTGCACCCTGTTTTTTCATTTACAATAGATTAACATTTATTATTGTATTTTTATGTTGTAAATTGCATTTCAATTGAGGATAGTCGAAATGTTAAATTTATTACTGTATTATTTATATTATTAGCATTGATCCTCTGTTATTCTATTTTTATAACTTATTTATTTTACTCTTCATTACTAGTTAAAATAGATTTCTTGTGGATAGGAGGAAAATATATATAAAACAAAGGTAATTTATGTTACTTTTAATTTTACGTATGTCCTTGATATACTTGGGTGTAGATTAGTTTAATGAACTTTAGGATGTACCTCAACTAATCTGACCAAAAAAATTAATTTAACGAACTCGGACTTGATTAGAAACATTATTTTTTTTATATCTATATTAAGTATTTTAGTTGGATACTTTTTTGGTATATAAGTCATAGTTTCACTACTTCTTCACTTTTCATAAATGAGTAAAAATGTCGAATGATTAGTCAAATGTGCAAGCTGACAATTTAGGCAAGGGGTGTGTAACTTTATAATCTTTTTACTTATCCAATAAACATATATTTTAATTTAATTATAACCCTTTTACTTATCACGACTCTCCCTCTAAGTTGTTGGTTGATATCTATTCAAGGTTTACTTATGATTTTATTCAAGGTTTACCTATGATTTAATTTTGCAGTTTTAGATCACTTTTCATGTAATTTTTGGAAAATATGGGGTGGATTCTAAATGTGAGTTCTTGATTTTATAGCTTTGTTTTGGATCCTTTATGTCGTTTATCCTATTTTATTAGAGTTTCAGAGTTGAATTTTATAAAATTTGATTATGTTCCTCCCATTTATATAATGATAAGTTATCTTTATCACATGGATTGGTTTTCAACTCTAACAACATTATATCACCATTAATGTAAATTTAAGAGGTCTTTTCTTATTTTGATGTCAGAATGTCTTTCTTTCTTGAGTAAATGGGAGAGGACGGGGGAGGAATTAGGTCACTTTTCATTATTGTGGGAGGATTTAATCCTTTGTTGTTAGCATGGGTACAATGTGTTAGCATATTTATTCTTCCTTCATAGCTTATCTAGTGATCCCATATGGCGTATTCGAAAAGTTCAATTTTGGAGGATCTTTCTCTGTTACCAAGCTTATTATATTAGTGGTGTCAAACAGAGAGTGGTTTTTTCTATATTGTTGATCAACCTACCCAAAACTCTCAAACTTTTCCGAAACTCTGCCATTTAACCTTTTAAAAAAATAATATTACATTTTATACTATTAGATGTAGGAAGCTCATGCAGAATTTGTAACCAAATGAACGATCATATGAGGATTTATGGTGAGCAACAGAGCTAAGTATTATGCATCAGCTATGCAAATTGAATTCAGCCCATTAGAAATGAAAGAGAAAAAAAAATATAAGAAATATTATGACCAAAATCAAAATTATAACCAGATTCACAAGTATACTTACAAATAAAATACTTGAATTAATTAATACCACTTCGGTAAAATTCACCAATGGACTTTATACATTTACTCCAATCCAACTGATGAGTTTCTTTCTCATATGCCTGTGACGTCGTTGACACTACAGATCTATACCCCTACCTACAAACCATTCGGTATATACTAATTAATTTTCAACAGAAGGATAATCCATCAACAAAATACAACTAAACATAAGTCGTTGATGTACGTATACATTTAGATGGATCCAACTAGGTATACATATCTATAACTATACAAATATATCTATATCCATACAACATATCTATACACATACACATACACATCCAGACATACAGATCTAAACCCGTATAGATCAATAATATAAAAAAACTCGTAATAATGATATATTTGATAAGTTCTTACAATAAAAAATGATTTCTTAGAACTGCAACACTTTAAACTCAACTATGTATTTTTTTTCCAATTTATTTCATGGGGTCGGGGTTATGATGCATAAAAAATGAAAAAAATAAAGAGATAGAATGAAGAATGGAAAAGACGAATTGATGGGTAGGTTTTTGGTCCATTAAAAATTTAAAGTTAGGTTATAGTCAAAAGGAAAGATTGTTTGATTTTTTACTCTCTTTTTCTCTTTAATTATTTAATAAAACTATTTCAGTTGTCCCACAAATAATTTATATTTAGTTGATCACACTTATTTAAAAACACAATCATTACATTCACATTACTAAAATATTCCTTACAAAATATTGTGATATTTTAAATAGTTATTAAATATTTTATTTTAAATATTTTAATAAAAATAATAATAGAAAACATTAAGATAAAGTTTATTGAGATTTCAAATAAATAATATAATTAGGATATCACATTTAATAAATTGATATTATTTTACGGGATGAAAAGAGTAATTACTTATAATAGTATTTAAATTTAAGAGCAGAGATATGATACCCTATAAAAAAAAGTTTTACCCATTATTTATCTCTATTCTTCTATCAAACCCTATTTCTTCTCGTCTCCGCCGTCTTACACCAAAACTTTCACATTAGCAATCTACAGTATAACAATTTTTCTTAACAATTTAAAGCACATTCTGACAATACCCATTCCGTATCAAAGGTTGTACACATTTTCTTTTTCCATAACATCGGCGCTTTTCTCCCTCAACATTATGTGTGTCCTCTACCATTGCCTTCCAAATCTCAGATCTTCACTGTGCAAATCATTATCTGATTGTTTTTGATCATTGGACATTTCATTTCAATTGAGGATAGTCAGAGTGAGACCTCTTGTATCTTATACTATTAAATCTCAAGTTTCTAAAATTTCACCTTAATTTATTTGGACTAAATTTTTATATTCAAACTTTAAACTTTTTCTACAATGATATTGTAATAGGATTGAACAAAGAACTCTACTTTTGGGGGATATTTCTTCCTTGTGAAAAGAGAGAAATGAACAGGTCACTTCCTCCTAAGAAGAGAAGATTATTGTAAAGAATGAAATAATCACTATAGTTTGTATAAAAATGTGAGTTTGATTTTCTATTTTTTTATCCATTATCTTAAGTATGGATTTTAATGATTTGTATTTATTAAATTAGGCAATATGATAATGAAAGAGCAAGAGTGATAATGAAAGAGCAAGAGTTTGGGACTATTCAATTACAACCGCATCATCATTTTATTTGGAGAAGTATGGTGCACCCTGTTTTTTCATTTACAATAGATTAACATTTATTATTGTATTTTTATGTTGTAAATTGCATTTCAATTGAGGATAGTCGAAATGTTAAATTTATTACTGTATTATTTATATTATTAGCATTGATCCTCTGTTATTCTATTTTTATAACTTATTTATTTTACTCTTCATTACTAGTTAAAATAGATTTCTTGTGGATAGGAGGAAAATATATATAAAACAAAGGTAATTTATGTTACTTTTAATTTTACGTATGTCCTTGATATACTTGGGTGTAGATTAGTTTAATGAACTTTAGGATGTACCTCAACTAATCTGACCAAAAAAATTAATTTAACGAACTCGGACTTGATTAGAAACATTATTTTTTTTATATCTATATTAAGTATTTTAGTTGGATACTTTTTTGGTATATAAGTCATAGTTTCACTACTTCTTCACTTTTCATAAATGAGTAAAAATGTCGAATGATTAGTCAAATGTGCAAGCTGACAATTTAGGCAAGGGGTGTGTAACTTTATAATCTTTTTACTTATTCAATAAACATATATTTTAATTTAATTATAACCCTTTTACTTATCACGACTCTCCCTCTAAGTTGTTGGTTGATATCTATTCAAGGTTTACTTATGATTTTATTCAAGGTTTACCTATGATTTAATTTTGCAGTTTTAGATCACTTTTCATGTAATTTTTGGAAAATATGGGGTGGATTCTAAATGTGAGTTCTTGATTTTATAGCTTTGTTTTGGATCCTTTATGTCGTTTATCCTATTTTATTAGAGTTTCAGAGTTGAATTTTATAAAATTTGATTATGTTCCTCCCATTTATATAATGATAAGTTATCTTTATCACATGGATTGGTTTTCAACTCTAACAACATTATATCACCATTAATGTAAATTTAAGAGGTCTTTTCTTATTTTGATGTCAGAATGTCTTTCTTTCTTGAGTAAATGGGAGAGGACGGGGGAGGAATTAGGTCACTTTTCATTATTGTGGGAG
Organism: Nemophila menziesii; assembly: GCA_029959085.1. NCBI lineage: Eukaryota > Viridiplantae > Streptophyta > Magnoliopsida > Boraginales > Hydrophyllaceae > Nemophila > Nemophila menziesii. The sequence goes on from JARWIR010000001.1 coordinate 78,837,390, forward strand.
GATTTAATCCTTTGTTGTTAGCATGGGTACAATGTGTTAGCATATTTATTCTTCCTTCATAGCTTATCTAGTGATCCCATATGGCGTATTCGAAAAGTTCAATTTTGGAGGATCTTTCTCTGTTACCAAGCTTATTATATTAGTGGTGTCAAACAGAGAGTGGTTTTTTCTATATTGTTGATCAACCTACCCAAAACTCTCAAACTTTTCCGAAACTCTGCCATTTAACCTTTTAAAAAAATAATATTACATTTTATACTATTAGATGTAGGAAGCTCATGCAGAATTTGTAACCAAATGAACGATCATATGAGGATTTATGGTGAGCAACAGAGCTAAGTATTATGCATCAGCTATGCAAATTGAATTCAGCCCATTAGAAATGAAAGAGAAAAAAAAATATAAGAAATATTATGACCAAAATCAAAATTATAACCAGATTCACAAGTATACTTACAAATAAAATACTTGAATTAATTAATACCACTTCGGTAAAATTCACCAATGGACTTTATACATTTACTCCAATCCAACTGATGAGTTTCTTTCTCATATGCCTGTGACGTCGTTGACACTACAGATCTATACCCCTACCTACAAACCATTCGGTATATACTAATTAATTTTCAACAGAAGGATAATCCATCAACAAAATACAACTAAACATAAGTCGTTGATGTACGTATACATTTAGATGGATCCAACTAGGTATACATATCTATAACTATACAAATATATCTATATCCATACAACATATCTATACACATACACATACACATCCAGACATACAGATCTAAACCCGTATAGATCAATAATATAAAAAAAACTTGTAATAATGATATATTTGATAAGTTCTTAAAATAAAAAATGATTTCTTAGAACTGCAAAACTTTAAACTCAACTATGTATTTTTTTTCCAATTTATTTCATGGGGTCGGGGTTATGATGCATAAAAAATGAAAAAAATAAAGAGATAGAATGAAGAATGGAAAAGACGAATTGATGGGTAGGTTTTTGGTCCATCAAAAATTTAAAGTTAGGTTATAGTCAAAAGGAAAGATTGTTTGATTTTTTACTCTCTTTTTCTCTTTAATTATTTAATAAAACTATTTCAGTTGTCCCACAAATAATTTATATTTAGTTGATCACACTTATTTAAAAACACAATCATTACATTCACATTACTAAAATATTCCTTACAAAATATTGTGATATTTTAAATAGTTATTAAATATTTTATTTTAAATATTTTAATAAAAATAATAATAGAAAACATTAAGATAAAGTTTATTGAGATTTCAAATAAATAATATAGGGTAATACTTCCATCCAATATTGGATGGTCCAATATTCATATCATGGCCATTGATAATTATAACAAAACACATGTCATAAGATTAATAAGTTAATTACTTTTGTAAGTTTAAAACATGGGGTATATGTAATAATATTATTAGTGTAGGATCATCCAATATTGGATGGAATAATTTTCCAATAATATAATTAGGATATCACATTTAATAAATTGATATTATTTTACGGGATGAAAAGAGTAATTACTTATATAGTATTTAAATTTAAGAGCAGAGATATGATACCCTATAAAAAAAAGTTTTACCCATTATTTATCTCTATTCTTCTATCAAACCCTATTTCTTCTCGTCTCCGCCGTCTTACACCAAAACTTTCACATTAGCAATCTACAGTATAACAATTTTTCTTAACAATTTAAAGCACATTCTGACAATACCCATTCCGTATCAAAGGTTGTACACATTTTCTTTTTCCATAACATCGACGCTTTTCTCCCTCAACATTATGTGTGTCCTCTACCATTGCCTTCCAAATCTCAGATCTTCACTGTGCAAATCATTATCTGATTGTTTTTGATCGTTGGACATTTCATTTCAATTGAGGATAGTCAGAGTGAGACCTCTTGTATCTTATACTATTAAATCTCAAGTTTCTAAAATTTCACCTTAATTTATTTGGACTAAATTTTTATATTCAAACTTAAAACTTTTTCTACAATGATATTGTAATAGGATTGAACAAAGAACTCTACTTTTGGGGGATATTTCTTCCTTGTGAAAAGAGAGAAATGAACAGGTCACTTCCTCCTAAGAAGAGAAGATTATTGTAAAGAATGAAATAATCACTATAGTTTGTATAAAAATGTGAGTTTGATTTTCTATTTTTTTATCCATTATCTTAAGTAGGGATTTTAATGATTTGTATTTATTAAATTAGGCAATATGATAATGAAAGAGCAAGAGTGATAATGAAAGAGCAAGAGTTTGGGACTATTCAATTACAACCGCATCATCATTTTATTTGGAGAAGTATGGTGCACCCTGTTTTTTCATTTACAATAGATTAACATTTATTATTGTATTTTTATGTTGTAAATTGCATTTCAATTGAGGATAGTCGAAATGTTAAATTTATTACTGTATTATTTATATTATTAGCATTGATCCTCTGTTATTCTATTTTTATAACTTATTTATTTTACTCTTCATTACTAGTTAAAATAGATTTCTTGTGGATAGGAGGAAAATATATATAAAACAAAGGTAATTTATGTTACTTTTAATTTTACGTATGTCCTTGATATACTTGGGTGTAGATTAGTTTAATGAACTTTAGGATGTACCTCAACTAATCTGACCAAAAAAATTAATTTAACGAACTCGGACTTGATTAGAAACATTATTTTTTTTATATCTATATTAAGTATTTTAGTTTGATACTTTTTTGGTATATAAGTCATAGTTTCACTACTTCTTCACTTTTCATAAATGAGTAAAAATATCGAATGATTAGTCAAATGTGCAAGCTGACAATTTAGGCAAGGGGTGTGTAACTTTATAATCTTTTTACTTATCCAATAAACATATATTTTAATTTAATTATAACCCTTTTACTTATCACGACTCTCCCTCTAAGTTGTTGGTTGATATCTATTCAAGGTTTACTTATGATTTTATTCAAGGTTTACCTATGATTTAATTTTGCAGTTTTAGATCACTTTTCATGTAATTTTTGGAAAATATGGGGTGGATTCTAAATGTGAGTTCTTGATTTTATAGCTTTGTTTTGGATCCTTTATGTCGTTTATCCTATTTTATTAGAGTTTCAGAGTTGAATTTTATAAAATTTGATTATGTTCCTCCCATTTATATAATGATAAGTTATCTTTATCACATGGATTGGTTTTCAACTCTAACAACATTATATCACCATTAATGTAAATTTAAGAGGTCTTTTCTTATTTTGATGTCAGAATGTCTTTCTTTCTTGAGTAAATGGGAGAGGACGGGGGAGGAATTAGGTCACTTTTCATTATTGTGGGAGGATTTAATCCTTTGTTGTTAGCATGGGTACAATGTGTTAGCATATTTATTCTTCCTTCATAGCTTATCTAGTGATCCCATATGGCGTATTCGAAAAGTTCAATTTTGGAGGATCTTTCTCTGTTACCAAGCTTATTATATTAGTGGTGTCAAACAGAGAGTGGTTTTTTCTATATTGTTGATCAACCTACCCAAAACTCTCAAACTTTTCCGAAACTCTGCCATTTAACCTTTTAAAAAAATAATATTACATTTTATACTATTAGATGTAGGAAGCTCATGCAGAATTTGTAACCAAATGAACGATCATATGAGGATTTATGGTGAGCAACAGAGCTAAGTATTATGCATCAGCTATGCAAATTGAATTCAGCCCATTAGAAATGAAAGAGAAAAAAAAATATAAGAAATATTATGACCAAAATCAAAATTATAACCATATTCACAAGTATACTTACAAATAAAATACTTGAATTAATTAATACCACTTCGGTAAAATTCACCAATGGACTTTATACATTTACTCCAATCCAACTGATGAGTTTCTTTCTCATATGCCTGTGACGTCGTTGACACTACAGATCTATACCCCTACCTACAAACCATTCGGTATATACTAATTAATTTACAACAGAAGGATAATCCATCAACAAAATACAACTAAACATAAGTCGTTGATGTACGTATACATTTAGATGGATCCAACTAGGTATACATATCTATAACTATACAAATATATCTATATCCATACAACATATCTATACACATACACATACACATCCAGACATACAGATCTAAACCCGTATAGATCAATAATATAAAAAAACTCGTAATAATGATATATTTGATAAGTTCTTACAATAAAAAATGATTTCTTAGAACTGCAACACTTTAAACTCAACTATGTATTTTTTTTCCAATTTATTTCATGGGGTCGGGGTTATGATGCATAAAAAATGAAAAAAATAAAGAGATAGAATGAAGAATGGAAAAGACGAATTGATGGGTAGGTTTTTGGTCCATTAAAAATTTAAAGTTAGGTTATAGTCAATAGGAAAGATTGTTTGATTTTTTACTCTCTCTTTCTCTTTAATTATTTAATAAAACTATTTCAGTTGTCCCACAAATAATTTATATTTAGTTGATCACACTTATTTAAAAACACAATCATTACATTCACATTACTAAAATATTCCTTACAAAATATTGTGATATTTTAAATAGTTATTAAATATTTTATTTTAAATATTTTAATAAAAATTATAATAGAAAACATTAAGATAAAGTTTATTGAGATTTCAAATAAATAATATAATTAGGATATCACATTTTATAAATTGATATTATTTTACGGGATGAAAAGAGTAATTACTTATAATAGTATTTAAATTTAAGAGCAGAGATATGATACCCTATAAAAAATGTTTTACCCATTATTTATCTCTATTCTTCTATCAAACCCTATTTCTTCTCGTCTCCGCCGTCTTACACCAAAACTTTCACATTAGCAATCTACAGTATAACAATTTTTCTTAACAATTTAAAGCACATTCTGACAATACCCATTCCGTATCAAAGGTTGTACACATTTTCTTTTTCCATAACATCGGCGCTTTTCTCCCTCAACATTATGTGTCCTCTACCATTGCCTTCCAAATCTCAGATCTTCACTGTGCAAATCATTATCTGATTGGTTTTTGATCGTTGGACATTTCATTTCAATTGAGGATAGTCAGAGTGAGACCTCTTGTATCTTATACTATTAAATCTCAAGTTTCTAAAATTTCACCTTAATTTATTTGGACTAAATTTTTATATTCAAACTTAAAACTTTTTCTACAATGATATTGTAATAGGATTGAACAAAGAACTCTACTTTTGGGGGATATTTCTTCCTTGTGAAAAGAGACAAATGAACAGGTCACTTCCTCCTAAGAAGAGAAGATTATTGTAAAGAATGAAATAATCACTATAGTTTGTATAAAAATGTGAGCTTGATTTTCTATTTTTTTATCCATTATCTTAAGTAGGGGTTTTAATGATTTATATTTATTAAATTAGGCAATATGATAATGAAAGAGCAAGAGTGATAATGAAAGAGCAAGAGTTTGGGACTATTCAATTACAACAGCATCATCATTTTATTTGGAGAAGTATGGTGCACCCGGTTTTTTCATTTACAATAGATTAACATTTATTATTGTATTTTTATGTTGTAAATCGCATTTCAATTGAGGATAGTCGAAATGTTAAATTTATTACTGTATTATTTATATTATTAGCATTGATCCTCTGTTATTCTATTTTTATAACTTATTTATTTTACTCTTCATTACTAGTTAAAATAGATTTCTTGTGGATAGGAGGAAAATATATATAAAACAAAGGTAATTTATGTTACTTTTAATTTTACGTATGTCCTTGCTATACTTGGGTGTAGATTAGTTTAATGAACTTTAGGATGTACCTCAACTAATCTGACCAAAAAAATTAATTTAACGAACTCGGACTTGATTAGAAACATTATTTTTTTTATATCTATATTAACTATTTTAGTTGGATACTTTTTTGGTATATAAGTCATAGTTTCACTACTTCTTCACTTTTCATAAATGAGTAAAAATGTCGAATGATTAGTCAAATGTGCAAGCTGACAATTTAGGCAAGGGGTGTGTAACTTTATAATCTTTTTACTTATCTAATAAACATATATTTTAATTTAATTATAACCCTTTTACTTATCACGACTCTCCCTCTAAGTTGTTGGTTGATTTCTATTCAAGGTTTACTTATAATTTTATTCAAGGTTTACCTATGATTTAATTTTGCAGTCGTTTCTGTTAGATCACTTTTCATGTAATTTTTGGAAAATATGTGGTGGATTCTAAATGTTAGTTATTCGTTTTATAGCCTTGTTTTGGATCCTTTATGTCGTTTATCCTATTTTATTAGAGTTTCAGAGTTGAATTTTATAAAATTTGATTATGTTCCTCCCATTTATATAATGATAAGTTATCTTTATCACATGGATTGGTTTTCAACTCTAACAACATTATATCACCATTAATGTAAATTTAAGAGGTCTTTTCTTATTTTGATGTCAGAATGTCTTTCTTTCTTGAGTAAATGGGAGAGGACGGGGGAGGAATTAGGTCACTTTTCATTATTGTGGGAGGATTTAATCCTTTGTTGTTAGCATGGGTACAATGTGTTAGCATATTTATTCTTCCTTCATAGCTTATCTAGTGATCCCATATGGCGTATTCGAAAAGTTCAATTTTGGAGGATCTTTCTCTGTTACCAAGCTTATTATATTAGTGGTGTCAAACAGAGAGTGGTTTTTTCTATATTGTTGATCAACCTACCCAAAACTCTCAAACTTTTCCGAAACTCTGCCATTTAACCTTTTAAAAAAATAATATTACATTTTATACTATTAGATGTAGGAAGCTCATGCAGAATTTGTAACCAAATGAATGATCATATGAGGATTTATGGTGAGCAACAGAGCTAAGTATTATGCATCAGCTATGCAAATTGAATTCAGCCCATTCGAAATGAAAGAGAAAAAAAATTATAAGAAATATTATGACCAAAATCAAAATTATAACCAGATTCACAAGCATACTTACAAATAAAATACTTGAATTAATTAATACCACTTCGGTAAAATTCACCAATGGACTTTATACATTTACTCCAATCCTACTGATGAGTTTCTTTCTCATATGCCTGTGTCGTTGACACTACAGATCTATACCCCTACCTACAAACCATTCGGTATATACTAATTAATTTTCAACATAAGGATAATCCATCAACAAAATACAACTAAACATAAGTCGTTGATGTACGTATACATTTAGATGGATCCAACTAGGTATACATATCTATAACTATACAAATATATCTATATCCATACAACATATCTATACACATACACATACACATCCAGACATACAGATCTAAACCCGTATAGATCAATAATTTAAAAAAAAACTCGTAATAATGATATATTTGATAAGTTCTTACAATAAAAAATGATTTCTTGGAACTGCAACACTTTAAACTCAACTATGTATTTTTTTTCCAATTTATTTCATGGGGTCGGGGTTATGATGCATAAAAAATGAAAAAAATAAAGAGATAGAATGAAGAATGGAAAAGACGAATTGATGGGTAGGTTTTTGGTCCATTAAAAATTTAAAGTTAGGTTATAGTCAAAAGGAAAGATTGTTTGATTTTTTACTCTCTCTTTCTCTTTAATTATTTAATAAAACTATTTTAGTTGTCCCACAAATAATTTATATTTAGTTGATCACACTTATTTAAAAACACAATCATTACATTCACATTACTAAAATATTCCTTACAAAATATTGTGATATTTTAAATAGTTATTAAATATTTTATTTTAAATATTTTAATAAAAATTATAATAGAAAACATTAAGATAAAGTTTATTGAGATTTCAAATAAATAATATAATTAGGATATCACATTTTATAAATTGATATTATTTTACGGGTTGGACTTCCATCCAATATAGGAAGATCCATTAATAAGATATTAGCTTTTAATTTTAATTATAAATATTATATATTTTAGACTAGATTATCCTTGTCCTATTTTTTATATCTATTACTAAATAGCCCTTCTCCATTATTATACATAATTCCACTTGACACGATTAAAACCCACTTCTCACTTTCTTTCATTTTCTAAAAAATTCTTTAAATACAGAAACAAAATGATTAACATTGTAGAAGTAACATTCCAAGCGGCCGAAGAAGAAGAAGAAGAAGAAGAAGAAGAAGAAGAAGAAGAAGAAGAAGAAGAAGAAGAAGAAGAAGAAGAAGAAGAAGAAGAAGAAGAAGAAGAAGAAGAAGAAGAAGAAGAAGAAGAAGAAGAAGAGGAAACCAATTATTCTAAAAAAATTCTACCGTAAGTAACCCTAATCTTTCCCTAATCTTCCCCTAATCTTCACAATTTCTGTTTAAGCGTCTCACCACTTCCAATTGAAAAACAAATTCTAGTTTCAATCATATAAAAAGACAGATTATTGGAGTTTTAAATAGCTAAGCTGCATCATGGTTACATGTCCCATGTCACAATTTCTCTCGTTTGTTGTGTATTTTCTTCCTCGTTCCCTTTCTTTTACCCTTAATTGAAGCAGCCTCTTAATAATTATATGATATCCATGTGAATACAATTCATGTTGTCTTAAAACTTTGATATCATTTTGATAATTTGTGTCTTTTGCAGATAATTGAGGTTCTAGAATTAACTCCTTCATATATTGCGGTACGAGTGACTCTCACATTTTTAATGGCATTAAAGTAATATCAGTTTTTTTCCTCTATGGAGTCTAAGTTTGAGGCCCTTAGGTTTCCTTGTCCTTGTCTGAATTTTTACTTTTATGTGTTATAGAATTTGTTATACTTTATGATGGCTAGAGTAAAACCAGTGGCTTTGTTTCTTGTGTCTTTTGGCTCTGTTATAGCTTGTTAAAATGACCTGATCAATGTTTCTAAGTCGAAAGGTTATATAACTCAAGGGTATTATCACAAGATTGTCAACTGTACGACTAATTTGCTTAGCTATTTGGCTCCTTGAGATCATAGTACAAGTGTAAATTCATATGTGCATATTAGAATGAACTGTAAAGTAAAGATGATTGAGCGGAATGTAACTGAAAATATGGGCCCCACGTTATAAAAATCATATTCATAAGTATAAATCCTACTTGTTTAAGTGTTCACAGTTCCTTGTATGAGTAGCTTAACACACTAATAAAATGTTTGTTCAATAAACTTAATTTTCCAATCACTTACATGATATATAATTCTTAGGTAAACATACAATCGGGTGAAAATATGAAGAGAAATAGAGCGGACACTAACTCAATTGATTTCAATATTGGGTCAAAAAGAACGAGCTTCATGTAAGTTTTGACTTTTGGACACTAATTTTCAATTTCATGTATCCATCATTTCAATAGTTCAGTGAAAAATTGAAAAGATTTTATATTTTGGTTAAAATATTTTGCGTATCACAGGAAAATGTTAAATATATGTAAATTATTATAAGTATATAGATTCTTGATAATTACTTTAAAATATAGGGATGAAAGGATTTCTAAATATCAATTAGACAATCCTGGTCACAAGGTTACTAAGTCTCTGAGATTACATTTTGAAGAAGAATGGGAAGAACTCTCTGAGTATGAAAAGTTTCAATATGGTATTAAAAATGTAGAGGATCCCACTGGTTTAAAAAGTGAGCTTAATTTTTGGAAGAATCAAATATACGAGGTAATGAAGGAAATCAAGACTGATATTAGTGAGCTAAAGTTTATATGTGTTGACATTAAAAAAGAGATGGAAGAAGTCAAGACTACCATCAACAATTTGAAGAACGTAGTCAAAATAAAATATGGTCAAGATGAAGAAAAAAGTAAAAAAGGTATTGATGATTGTCTTGCAATTTATAAGAATGAGACGAAAAAATTAGTCAAGAATATAGAAACACCGGATACACAATCTGATATAAGTTTTATGCGGTACTCTCATTCTATTAATAAAGATTTTCTTGGAAGTAAACCAACATCAGTAAGACAATTATTTCCAAAATCTGAAATAATTGATCTTACTAATTGTTTAGCTGATGGAGTTGACTCAATCAAACCGGTGAATCTTCCACTCGGAATTTATAGTTCAATGATGAGTTCAAAAGATTTATTATATGAACATTTGTTCTCAGAATCTAAGGATCCGCGGTAAGTATTTGTTATTATATTATGTAAGTTGTAATAAAATTATATCGATGAAAGTGAGTTGTTATTTTATAAATGTATTTGTAGGGAGTATGTGGTTTGGAACTCAATGTATGATATTAAAAGGCACCAAATGCAAGAACTATTACCAAAGATGTGTCTTTCTGGAAATGTGAGTTTAGTTTTTTGTGTACCATATATTAATATTTGTGTTATAATTCAATGGTTTGAATGATAATTTATGACATATTTATTTATTTATTTTAATTCAGATCATAGATGCATTAGTGTGGCAATTGACAAAGGATCAACACAAGAAAAATAAGATGAAAGATCGATGGTTTCTTCCTACGGTTTGTACGGTATGTACATGTAAAGAGATGTTTTTTTATTAATATATGAAACTTATTGTTTATATATTTTCCAGGGGCAAATTCTTAAGGGGTTAGATTTTACTCCGTCCAAATGCAAAACGAGTTATTTTGGATCTGAAAAGTTCACTGGTTCATTAGATCAATGCGAAAAAGTAATAATTTTAACTTTATATCTTGTTTTTGATGGTTTAACATTTAGTATATTTTATCATCAGTCTATAATAATCACAAGAATATTTTTTATATTTAGATTTACTTGCCAATGAATTACGATGGGAACCATTGGATTTTGATCATCATAGATATAGGGGTCGTATAGTGTCTATTTGTGATTCAATGAGGAATGCTAGAACAAATTCACCGGTTAAAGTTGAAGTAACTCGTTTGGTAAGTTAGTATTTCTTTATCTGATGAACTTTTTTTTGTAAAGTGTTCAAAAGTATAAATTTATACTAAAAATTTAGTAAATTGTAGGTATGCTTTATGCATAATGTGTTAGAAATGGCGGAATCGGAAGTATATGCTAAGATGCAAAAAATCAACACTTTTGAATATGAATTCAACGATCGAATGCCGTTTCAATCAAACAATTATGATTGTGGTCTATATGTGTGTCTTATGATGCAAGATATATATCCTGGAAAATCGTTGAATGAAGAAGAATCCCTAAAAGAAAGACAAAACTTAGCAATTCGTTTGTGGAGGCACAAATCAAATAGTTTAATATGGTGGTGGGAAAAAGAATCGTGTTAAAAGATTTTTCTTTTTGTAATCTTTCTAGTTTTTTTTAAGCAAAGTATCTTTCCAGTTAGATTAAGTTAAGAAGACAATGTCATAGATTTTTGTTAGAATTTAAGTTAAAAAGACAATGTCATGAATTTTTGTTGAATTTAAGTGTTTAATTCAATTTTTATAGTAGGTCTGTCTTTATTTACCTATATTAAACCTATTTTGTTGATAAGCTGAACTGATTGTTAATAGGTGTTGTGTTAAATGAAGGACATCATTTACTGTGTAGGAACAGGGAGTTAATTGTTAAAAGTGAAGCTTGTGTTAATATTTGGTTGGGATATTTAAGAATAAAATGATGTTATAATATATAGTCAAATCATGTACTTTTCAGCTTTCAGTGAGTACAAATCCGTTTCTCAACTCACTGTAAATCTTCTCATTCCTTTTTTTTTATCTTCACCAATTAGGATCTGATCAAAGGATGGGTCACCGAAAACTGGACCCATCACACTCTGCTTGTCTAAGGTGGGTCTATACTCTGCTTGTCTAAGGTGGGTCTATAATTCGTTTATTGAGATTAATTAAATATTTAAATTCATCGAATAATTAAATCTCATCTCTTTATATGTTATTCCAGAATGGGTATAGAGATCTGTTGAAATTAGCTGATAACTTTGCTGCTTTAAGTCAACGGCTGAAATTTGCTCATTATCGCCCACATGTTGCAGTTGAATCTGATCCAAGGTCTTGGTGGAAATATGCTTATAGAGCTGTTTCTGACGAAGTTAAGAAAACCAGGTACATAACTTTTCAATTTTCTTTACTTTGGAAGAAAAGTTTAGCTTTTACTTTTGGGGTTTGTTAAAACTCGTTATATTTTTTAACAGTGGTAAATTATCATGGGAACGAGTCTTGAGATATGCACGTTTACATAAAGATTATATATCATTCTTCACTGCTCATAGCTGGTTCTGAGTGCCTTGTAATTGACGATGATAAAGATAGAAAGGAATTAGATCGAGAACTGGAGATTGAACTTGTTATTCAATGGAGGTATATATATTATATATATTTATATATATCGTTTCAATTATAACAGACAGAGTAATCGAAATCTATAATTTACAGGATGATGGCTCATAAGTTTGTTGAGAAATCAACAGGTTGGTCTTTCGGATGGTAATTATTACATGTGGGCCCTACTTATTTAATATTACGAATGGATATTTACATCGTGCAAATACTATTTTCAGGGGAGCTAACCAGTAAAAGGTGAAGCTGAAACTGGAATGTTAACTGAAGAAGATTGGGAAAGGTTAAATAAGTTTATTGTATATAAAGAAGTTGATGATGAACAAGTGTTTCTCGCTGATTTATCATGTGATAACCTTGAATGTTTTATAAAACTATATGCTGAAGCAAAGGTTTTTGATATGAAACTTGGTTCTTATCGATTATTATCACCAAATGGACTTCTTGCTAAGGTAATTGTACATGTTATGATGAAATGATTTGAATGTTGTGGCAAATTACTTACTAGTTTGGTTTTTTGTATCGTTTTTATAGAGTGCAACTTCAGAAGATTCTATAATCGGAACTTACCGGTATAGCTAGATATCAGTTTAGTTGATTATAATCGAATGGTTGTGGTTATTGTAAATATAATTGTTAAATTGCACCGTTGGTGCCTATGTATGCAAAATAGTGAAATATAATTGTAACTCAGGGTATATTTAGCTATATTGGATAACACAGGGACCAAAGGGTGCAATTACTTATGAACATGGTTTTCGTCTAGGGTTTAAGGGAAATTACGCGGGGTAAAATTGCAATTAATAGTTACTCTTTTGTTTGCTTTAGTAGTTTACTCACTTTTCATTTCTTTTACAGAGTAAAGAGAAGTATTTCATTCATAATCACTTAAGCTTTCGAGTCATGTACCATAAACATGTCGAAACTGATTCTGCTCGAATAGTTGGGTTTTGAAGTAGAAACTAATCGCGAAATTGTATTTTCATACGATGTTACATTTAAGGTAATTATTTCACAGTAAAACATTCTTATATATTTTATATTTAAGCACAATTATCTAACAGGAAAGTGATGTGAAATGGGCTTTAAGATGGGTTATAAAAAACCCGCAACTGAAGAACCGGTAAAAACTAATAAAATCCCGAGGCAAATACCTGAACAGGCGTGGTACATGAAACCGGTTTTTCCGATATTAATCGGTGAGATTTTACCGTTTGGGGCAGTTTTTATCGAGCTTTTATGTATCTTAACCTCGATATGGTTGAATCAGTTTTACTATATATTCGGGTTTCTGTTCAAAGTGTTTGTGATATTGGTGGTTACTTGGGCTGAGATTAAAATCGTGTTGTGTTATTTTCAGCTGTGTAGTGAAGATTATCATTGGTGGTGGAGAGCTTATTTGACAACTGGATCTTCAGCGGTTTATTTGTTTTTTTATTCGTTTTTTTACTTTTTTACGAAGCTAGGGATTAGTAAAGTTGTTTCGGAGGTTTTGTACTTTGGGTATATGTTGATTGCTTCGTATGCGTTCTTTGTTTCGACTGGTACGATTGGGTTTTATGCGTGTTTTTGGTTTGTGCAGAAGATTTACTCCTCTGTGAAAATAGATTGAGATGTGAAAAAGAGACATATATGGGCTTCTCAGGAAAAATTACTAGTCTATGAAAGATAGTTTACTTTTTGGTTAGTTTGGTAGTGAAAGGGTTGTATTGTGTACTGTAATGTTGTATACATTATGTTGAAGATTAACACAATTATGGGACAATGGAATCTTGTCTTGTGAATTTTTTGTGTATGTTTATCTCTCATTTGTGTTTAGATTTTACATTTGTTATTGTGTATTGTCTTGTTCATGAGAAGATAAATTGCACTATAGGTTCCTATGTTATTACTTCATTTGGTAGTCCACTTAGTTACACAACGGATAGATTAAAAATTGTGATTATTAAACTCTCAATTACTAAATGTATTTATTGTTCATTTTCGCTATATATACTTTATTCACAATTCATCACTTTCACTTTTACTCAGCTCATTAACTCAATTAAGTACTGTTTATGTTGCACCTAAATTCTTAATATTTGATCTTAAATTCTTAGTTTTAGTATACGGTACTTAAATTTATGTATACTTTTAATCAATTTAAGTGGGTTTCGACCTTTACCATTTACGCGTAGCTCCTTTCTATCATACATTTTGAACAGGTTCTTGAATTTGTGTTTCTTATTTAATCAATTTAAGTGGGTCTAATCTGAACTATTTCTGGGTAGCGAGATTTTCATGTACTGAGCTTCTTAATATGCAATGTTGTTCAATACGAGATTTTCCAGAACATCGTTTACAAATCGGTGCTGAGTTAACTCGTGGACTCGGTGCTGGTGGAAATCCAGATATTGGTACAAGTTCCGCTAATGAAAGTAAACAAGCTATTGAAGAAGCTGTTTCTGGATCAGATATGGTGTTTGTAACCGTAAGTATTTAACTTCCTTTTCTTTACAAAACAGTCCCTGAACTCCCATTTGGTAACCATGGTTAAGCACATTTGCTCCGTGAAATGGAGAAGCTATAGCTGGGTTAACATAGCTTGGTGAAGGGTAAAAGTAACTTTCGGATCGGGTTGGAGAATATGGTGATCCGGTTTAATTACCGAGCCTATAAGCATACGGTGCGTTAAAATTCTGGAAAGCTCGAGGAACAGAGAAATCGGAATTTCCATAGAATCCATTCATGTAATTAACCAATTGATCACGATTTTGATCAGTGATATACATTTCCTTCATACTTCTTGATAGCAATTCATCAACAGTATTTTTATCAGCGAGATTTAAATCCATAGACAACCCAGTAAAATTGTTGAAATTAGCATGACTTGAGTGAGGTTTGAGGTCTTCTAATGGAGGTGATGATGGTGATCCATTATCAGACAATGAATGACCATTGGAGAATAAACTAGATGAAGAACCATCAGATTGTAAAGAATAGCCACTAACAGGAGATGCACATGGATATTTATGATCATCATACATGCCTATACTATTACTATTACCGTTACTGTTACAATCACTACCCATCATCATCATACCATACCCATGACGATGATCACCATAACCATGATCATGGATCTCACCCAACAACATTTCAAACTCATCATCTTCCATCATATTTTCTTTTAATTTTTTCTTTAACATTAGAACAACAACACAAATAAAGGTAAAACTAAAAATACAAGATTTTACAAAGAAAAAAGATACAATAATCAAATAATAATAAATACCCAAAATAAATTACCACTTTTAATCGCCTGGGTTGGCTTTAAAATTATTGAAAGGATTGTAAATTGAGGAAAAGATCGGATTTTTACTCTGTTTTTTAATTATTTAATTGTTATTCCAAATGATAAATTATTAACAGCTGTTCCCCTTCTACCCCTGTAACTGAAGCTATTTAAATAATACACATTATGTACACAATCATCTTCACAAATATTATTCGGCTTTAAACCAACGGTGTGTTGCTTAATCTGTACAACTTCACCTCAACAAAAAGCTGATACAAAACAGAATCCAATCTGGGACCCAACCTCAACTACAAATAGCTTCAACAGAGAGTTTCTTCATAACATTCAGACAAGGATCTCCTTCAAAGATCTCAGCCGCCACAGTTACATCACACGATTCCCTCCTAATACAATCCTGAAACTCAAAACCTACAATTATTACCACCTTAAAACAACAAAAAACTTAACTAAAAACCATACCTTATGAAAAATATCGTAAGACTTATGAGCATGACAACTCCCTTCTCTAAAGCTTCCACAACTCCCTTGAGGTGTCCCAAAGCTAGCAAACTTAATAAACTTAAATAAGTCCCTGCAGTTTATGAATTTTTCAAGCAAGTCCTGGAGTATATGGAAGTTTCGAAATAGAGGGAAGAGCAAGTACTGTTGCTTAACAAGATTTGCAGCATAACATGAATTTCGAGAACCAAGTACTGATTCTAAGCCATTACAACTTGATAGTGAGGGCTCAGAGTACCCAATATATTATCGGAACACACTTAATAGTAAAAACCACATAAACTTTAAAAATCAGAATTGTAGAAAGAATCTAATAGTCATTATAAAAGTAATGAGATCAACTTTCCTTACAGTTCAATATATATAAACTTAATACATAATTATAGAAGTTACATAATATATAATGGTACTCTTAACTAATCACTCTAATCACTGTGAGTGCTTCTTAATCATATTACTGCATTCAATCGAAGGAGATACCTGCAACCATCACAATAGAAAAGTTAACTACGATTCTTGAATTTATACACCCAATCAATGTAGCAATTGATTTTGAACAAGAATTTGATCTTACAAGATTTGGAAATCCTTCTAACTGTTAGTAAAGAGTTGAAAAAACACAATACACTAATGAAAAAAATTGTGCTTAAATATGATTTCAATTTGACGAGGAAAAAAATGTTTAGTTTTACACACACCTCACTTGATGGAACATTTAAAATTTGCGATGCAGCAAGAAAAATATCATAGAAGGCAGGGACCAATTCTAAAGAATATAACATAAATTCGAGATAGGGTATATATAGCTGATTCACATAACACAGGGATCAATTCTAAAAAATTAACAGGGTATAAATAGCTGATAATGCATACCTTGTACCATTCTAGCAAACATCTTCTTCAACAACCCAATGTCTCACTTCAAATAATCAACGTAGACTCAGTCCTGGGAATTCATCTGCAATCAGACCTTCAGATGAACCTCCACGTGATGGTTTTTTACATTTATCGGCTCGATGTCCCCTTAAGGCTACAGTTGAATAAAATTATATTATTAAAGTTAATTAACATTAATTGAATAAATCAGTCAATAAAACACTAACCTACATTTACTGCATTTGTATGGAGCGCGTGATTTGCTTATCTTTTTATCATTAGGCATCTCTTTAGGCTTCCCTTTAGGCTTCCCTTTAGGCTTGGCAGTCTCAGGATCCAATACATCAAATTTGGGCAATTCTTCGTTTTCAACCCCTGATCCGGAGGGATTCTCTTGCATCTTGCACAGGTCTTTTGCACGAGAGATCAATTGACAAATAGCGTGACTTATCTCCTTATACCCGACACTAGTCTGTTTGGCATAATATGCCAATTCATTACATTGTGAATTCAAGTAATCATGCCGTGCCATCTCTATCTCATCAGTGGTTGCAGAAGACACATTTTTGTCACAAAAGTCTTTACTTATTTCTGTTGTCCATCTTTGATTAATGCAAGATATTGGAATTTCATTTAGACCCTCACACTTAAACACAAAAATCATATGTTTACACAGGATACCAGATGACTCTAACTTTTTGCAGTCACATGAAATACTCACATAATCATTATCATTTCTATATAACACATAATTCATGTACTCCTTGTTTATTGAATCTCTAATGACATAGGTGCGAGAACCGTTATCATTTGTAACAATTTGATCGCTTATTAGAGTAGCTTGTAACTCAATTTGTTTCCGAACTTTAAAGAACATGTTTCTTGTGTATACTTTAGCAGCGTGATTCTCAATATTCCGCAAAGGGGTTGTGAGCACAGGCCTTGTATAATTTGATTTTATTTCCTGACTAATAACATTGATTCTAAGCCGCTCCAAACCTCGATGAAATTTTCGAAAGAAAATAAAAAGATTTCTATTGGATCCAACAATTCTATTTAAGAAAGCATTCATACCTTCACATCTTTGGGTACTCTTCACACCGCCAAAGAAATATCCACGAAGATATGTTTCTGACCATAAATGCCTTCTCTCATATATATCTTCAACCCACGTGTGATTTTCAAGCTCACAGTCAACCAACATTTTCTTCCATTCTGATTCGAAGATATCAGCGCTACATTTAAGAGACATTAATCGACCAAAAATTTCGTTGAAGTTGGGTACAGTAACATTAGAAATTGCATTCCTTTGAAGATGCCACCTACACAGTCTGTGTCTAGCGTCCGGTAAAACCTCAGCAATTGCAGCATGCATTGACTTATCACCATCAGTTACCACAGATGAAGGCCTCTTAGGGGACACGGCTTCCAAAAGTGTCCTCAACATATGACTCAGTCGTCTCATTATTTACCAACGCCGCACCAAATATGCAAGTGTTGTGATGATTATTTGTTCCGGCCAAAATAACAAGAGGTAACTTGAACTTATTCGTTTTATATGTCGCATCAAATATTAGAACATCCCCGAAGACAGCAAACTCAGCCCTTGATCTCCCATCAGTCCAAAACAACTTATCTAATCTTCCCTCCTTATCAGTTGAGTACTTGTAAAAGTACAATGGATCACTATCTGACTTAGCATCAAGATATGACAATGCAACATTGGCGTCTCCATCAATCACTTGATCTCGATGATCACGACCCATTACATTATACAAGTCTTTCCTTGTGAATCCAACATTCTCATAGCCTCCAGCCTCGTGTGTAAAGTAATCCATGATTTTACATTGGTTAATGCCTGCACTGTGCATAGCATGACCTGCATCTTTATGACCTCCATCTACATGTCTCTGGGACCGAGACTCTGATACGCCATAAGATGGTAACATGTCATGATTGTGTGTTTCGTCATAATGTGTCACGTGATAGCGTAATCCGTCCTCACCCAACCTTATACGAAGTCTGGCTGAACAACCACATCTAGTTAAGGGTCTATGTTCATACTTCCTGTTTCCCATTTCCAAATATTTCTTATATCTAAATCCTTCACGATCACAAACAAGTAGCCTAATAATTATTTTACCCGCTTCATTCTTCATTTTCGTTTCTCTTCTAATTCCAAAACCTTTGCTACGTCCAAGCGAATTGTAAAAACTGTATGCATCATCTTCTGATAATAAAGTCATCTTGGATATATCTTCTTCGGTTAAATCAACCAAATAATCCTCATTATACAGATTATGTTGTAATTCCATTATAGAACTGAAATTGACATATACAATTCGTATCAGTAAGCCATAAAATCAAAGATCATACATGACAATAATTGAAAAGTAGAAGAATGTACTGCTAAGAAAGAATGAAATATACGGGGTCACTCACAACTCACTGAAATTCCTTGGTCTTCTTCTAATGCCGGATAGAGCGTTCTTCTTTTCGATTCTCTTCTTTGGGCGCTTTAAAATATTTGATTTCTAGGGATTGTATCGTTCTTCTGTTCATCTAAAAACCAGGAGTTAAGTAGTTAATTAATAGTGGGGGGTTTTTTTAACCGGTTACTAAGTAAGTGGGCAAGTGGTTAAGTAATTTTCTTTTTAGGTAATGTTAAATACGTTAATTGCATTTAAAGTCCTTGTACTTATGATAATAAAAAATTAAGATCCTTATGATATAAAAAAATATATTTATAGACCCTAAATTTTATATTTTGGTTCTTTCATAAACTTTGATTAAATTCTAATTTTATTCATGAAATAAGATGAAAATCAGTAAAAAAATTTAAGTAATGGTAAATAAGTTAATTGTATTTAAAGTCCCTATAGTTTTGAAAATAAAAAATTAGATCCTTATGGTTAAAAAAACATGTTTATAGATTTTTAAATTTTATTCATGAAATAAGATGAAAATCAGTAATACACACCTCCTCCGGATCGATGACGGAAGGCGGAGGAGGAGGACAGACATGTGCTTGTTCCGGCCATGGCTTGATTTTCTGCTGCCGGAACTGCTGTGATTTATGAAATAAAATGAGAGAGAGGTTTTGTTAAACGAGAGAGAGAGAGGCGAGAGATGGTAGGAATTTTAGGGTTTTAATAAAATGATTTCTGAAATAAAATACACTATATATAGTAAATGAAAAACAAAAGAGGGTATATTTGTAAATGGGATTTTTGCCTATAGTGTTAAAAATTCTTTGAGGTCTTTAGTGAGAAGTGCTAGAAAATAGCGTTGGGTTAGGACTAAGGGGTGGGTGTTCAAGACTCCTTGGGTCAAAATCTCAAAGATATGTAGTGTTCCATTTTTCCATTTTTTCTTGTATTATATCAATTATCCAATTAAGTGCCTTGACTTTAGATCTACCCCGCAACAGCCAAGCCTAGATATTTCCCTAGGTTCTATATTTTATTAATTCTCAAAGTATTAAGTAAAAGATATATTTTTTGCAAGGGTGTTTTTTGCAAAACATTGTACCATATTTGTTTAGATCAATATGTTCACCTAAAGCATAACTATATTCATTAAGGACACTGCTAAGTTGTTCAATATTCTCTATTTTTCACTTAAGAAAAAAAAGGATCGGTGAGCAAAGAGTATATGACTCAAAGTGGTATTTTTTTTGTTATTTTAAACTCTCTTATAATATTTTCTTCGATCTTTTTGTTCATAAGGGTATATAATGCTTGGGTAATAATACAAAATAAGAAAGGGACAAAGTGTGTCCCTTTGGCTCAACCCTTTAATAGGGTCAAAGTCAAAGATGAGAACTTGGTCACCATTAAGCAATATAGAAAAAGAGACTGAGGTGACACACCCCATATAACCCATTCTATCTATATATCATGAAAACCGAATGTTATCATAGTATCTTGTAAGAAATCTCACTCAACATTTTCATAAACTTTTGCTACATCAACCTTAGTGTTTACATAGTGTTTTCTAGTGTTTCTTTTTCTTTTAAAAAAGTGGCTTACTTCATGAGTCAATTTTAATTTTCAGTTAATTCTCTTCCTAGGATGAAAACCTGACACTTTCATATATAATCTTAGCCATATATATTTTTATAGCCGTTAAACTATAACTCTGGCCAAAATTTTATAGATAAAATTAGAAAAACTTATGAGTTTGTAATGAGAAACATTAGCAGACTTCTTGACTTTAGGAATTCGAGTGATAAGGGTTTTATTAATCTGATAAATATTTTCCTATACCATGAGAAGTCAGTGATGGATCTAAAAATATCAAATTTTAATATATTCCATTGTTTCTTAAAGAAGTATATAGGTAGACCATCAGGTTCATGATATTTATCATTCCTCATCTCCCAAAGAGACTTTTAATCTCCTATATTCCCATAGGCTTAATAAGATCATAAACTAGAGTCTATAACTGAAGAGTAATCTCTAGGTCTTTTAGTACGGAAAATATTATTAAAGTATTCTTTGATCTCATGTTCAACATCCATTTTTTATCAACACGTGTATCATTTCAATATTATTCCTACTTCTAGTTTTTTTTATTGAGTGAAAGTAGTTCGTGATTCTACCTCCCAAAATAAGCAATCTCACTATAGCAGTGTCGGTGATTTTAATTTTCTTTGGTGTAGCAGTGTTTTTTAGAATGTTCATAGGGATGATTAGTTATATATTTTTTCATACATTTGAGGCCTATAAGTCTATTAAGTACATAGTACTCATCACACTTGGGTGCACAATGTATCTCTGGGATTGGACCACCCACTCATATCTTGAGTTAGAAGCGTTCAAAGGCCATCTAGGAGATCCACATACATTATTGGGTCCTCTTCGCTATCTAATCCTTTATTTGCGAGTCATTCTACACATAAGTTTACTTCTCGATACACACGTACGATCTCAAAACCCTCATCGGATGTTAATATTTCCCTACAGGATGTCGTAATATCATCCAACTGACCCCCGTTTTCGTCTATCATCACTTTGTTCTTGTTGTTATCATTTGTTGACCTGTCGCCGGTAGCATCCCAGGAGTAGGAGGTGCCGCCATTTTGTATATTGAGGGAATAGGGTTTTGTTCGTTCTCCGCTGCTCTTTTTTTATATTGGTTATATCTTGATATGTAATATAAATTTTAATATAAAAAAACAAAAAAGTTTTCAGTAAGACTTTTGAAAAATAAAATATTAACCCTCTCTTAATATGCTTAACGACAACAACACTACTAATATGCAAATGAAATATAGTTTTATAAAGTTGATTTCGGTAATCCTAAAACGGGAATTTTGGTAGTCGTGTTACATCAAATGAATAGTCTTTTTTTTGTCAAGTAATAAATATTCTTCTTTTTTTTAGTCTATCTTTTATTTTTAAGTCAAATAGAGTCTGTTGACTAGAACACAAATAGGCTAATTTGCACCATATATACCTAATCACTATAGGCTTGGTATTCTTGATTTTTTCATTGTAAACTATTTTTTTTTATATAAATATACAATTTAATTGTTTCTTTCTAACAAAAATAAAAACCACATGATAAAGTCAAACTTGTAGCCAAGATCTTTTCAGTATTGCCAATGCTTGTAAAATCGAAAATAGTAAAAGGAGAGCATTTTAAAGGAAATGATTAATGAGTAGAGATCCAAATAATATAATGGTATAAAAATCTTATGACAATAATAATATAAAAAAAACTTTGCAATGATAAGCATTACAATCGAACATCAAAAGCTCCGGAAGCGATTTGCCAGCCAAGGACATGCAAAATTTGGATATAAACCAGACTAGATGAATCACTTGTTCCACAACTCCATTACCAGTAATAATAAAGAGCTTGAATAATGGAACAAATAACCCAGCAACTATACCTATGTCCCTATATTATGTAAAATTTGAAGTCTGTTGATCCAACTAAAGGGTCTATTCCAGAAGCTATTGCCTTGTCGAAGGGGCTAATTTCAATGATGGTGGTTCCTTTCGGTTTGTGCGGCTTATTTTACACGCCGTTGTATTAGACTTTTAAGAAGGATCGTGAGAATGCAAGAATTAATGTCTTAAAAGACACGGAAGCTGAAACTGAAATGATGTGATGATTCTTTTACTTATAAGGTCGTTTCAAGTTTGTCCTTCAGTAAGAGATTTAACTTAGAACACCAAAACCACACGAGGGCTAGATCATACACGTGTAAAATTCAGACTGTATCAAGGATTTTTAGTTACCGGGTATTAAACTCACACTGTAACAAGGATTTTTTTCCTTATAACGGGTATTATTCATGTTTGCTCGTTCAATAACTTCATATTCTTTGGCCTATTTGGCACATTCTCACTTGACTCATTAAAGATAATGGCCTTATTAAAGAAAAAAATTTCAAAATTAGTAGGACTTTTGTACAATAATTTACCCTTCTGCAAGGAATTCAACTTAAAAACTGACTAAATGTATGATATTATTTTATTTGGGTTTTTCCTAAACATGTTTTACCCGATGTTTATGTTAATTATATTGGACAAAATTAGCACGTTTGCTTATATTAGACGAAATGAGTGCATGTAAGACACATTTATACGCCCTTATGAAAAAATAAACTTACCTTTTTGGGTATAAAAATGATCAGGAATGCACATTTAGAGAGATAAACCCATGTTCAGAAAATACGCGATAAACGATCAAATCATTTAAAACTAATTACCCACATTTGATTTTTGATAACTTATAATAAGGGATTTAACCATAAATCTATAAAGTCGGGTTCAGTTTGGTTTTTTAATTCTTTTCCTCGGTTTGAACCGAGATTGTTCATAGATTTTTTGTATATAACATATATTATATAAACCCTTAACCCATATCACTTCATTTTACACCGCGAACCAAAGTAAACCACTTTTTCATCTATCTGCTCTTTCCTTCTGTACAAAATCCTAGTTACCTTTCCCTCTCAAATCTTGAACACACCCCTTTTAAGCCAAGATTATCTCTACGTTTTAATGATTTACGACCATTTTATGCTTCTCTTACCCATATACTTCAGATATGTGGGTTTTCAACAATGGAAATCGACTTTGATTGGATGTGTTTGGCTCTGAGTTTGATTTCGGTCGTTTTGTGATGAGTATAATAATGAGCTTGTTTTGAATGTTCTAATTTTGTGTTTTATGAGAAAAAATACAATTATATACCACAGTTTCATATCCACAAGTTTGCCCTTCTTTCTTATTTATTTATATTATTATTTGTTTAATATTTTTGTGGTATAGTTTTAATTAAAAATAATATCTTGAATATTTTGTTTATTTATAAAAATTTGTTAGATTTATACTTCAATAATTATTGGTGGTTATTAAGAAAATTATGTCATATTAATGGTGTATTAGGTGTTATTCTCATTGGCGGTAATGATGAGATAGTAGCCTATTAGGCATAATGATGACATTTGCTTATCCATAAATTTGCTTGACAAATTCACCTAGCTAACTTGAAGGAAGAATATTGTATAGCACCTACTAAAACTAACGCGGGTGCTACATCAGGTGGGTTGACAGTTGCTAAAGATAGCTCTAAAATATATTTGACGGTATGTGGAAACCATACAATGAGATTGGTGAAGCAAGTCAAGAAAATTGGGTTGGTAACGTTTTGTTTAGTCTTGGAAATTAGGATGTATGTAGCATACATACCTCAGTGTGATGCCAAGGATTTCTACAAAACAAGTCGAATCGTTTTTATTCTAATTGAAAAAACTTTATTATCCCCTAACTTCAATTTACCACCAACAGTTATAGCTAAACATATTTGATTGAAAAATCTGTATAAACTGTTCGATTAAAAGTTACGGCTTACTAATACCTTCCTAATATTGATTTATGTTTTATAATATTTATCTACTTATTGAAAATATAATTTTAAAAAGTTTGTCCAATTAAAATGATCATAACTACTCCAATAATATAAGTTATATAGCATAATTTTTGGTAGTCATTGTTGTTGTCACCATATCAGTGTAATAACAACTTATATTTGAGTTCGCTTACCAAGTTGACCGGGTATATATATACACCGAGGCCTATGAAGGCTGGCAACAAATTATAAGTTGATGATTTGAGAATACTTAGTTTCTAAAACAAAACTGTCCCAATGCGACAATCGAGCGGAATAGGCTCATATAGTTCGGAATTCATTACCCAGGATCCGAGCAAAGACGATTCAACAATCTGAAGCAAACATCACATTTTGAAATTCTTGTTTGATGCTAATTTTATTTGTAAAAGTTAGCTAATGTCGTTTGAGAATTATTTTGTAATATTTAACTAAAACTCAGATTCTAGTTGGGACCCAAAAGTTCACTATCTGACCTGTAAATAAATGAAAGACACTCAAAATTAAAAGGTGAAAGGCTAGAAAAAAGTAATAATAATCAGAGTCTAGTTGTATTTATTTACCTCTCAACCATTGAACAAAGCTGGTCATGAACAGCTTTAGCTTCAATTAAATAACCTTTAATTGGTAAGCAGTTCAACCAAGCAGGAATAACCTGTAATATTCATTTTTCAGTAATCAGTAATCTATCTATCAAAAGAATAAAGAAGGAAAGTTTGTAAGTAAGCAAGTACCTGTGCAGAGTCAATACTATCACGATGAAACTGACAAATTTTACCAAGTGCAGAAACAGAATTATCATAAGCCATCAAGTTTTCAGGTTTTTGAGCATTAGGATCAGCTATAACAACTTTAAGCCTTGATAAAGCCTCTCCTACAAGAGGTTTAAAAGCAGCACCCCCAAATTCTGCACAAACCCCAAGTCCATACACAGCTGCTTGTCGTACATCTGAGTTTTCAACATTACATGCCTCCAATATAAAAGGTAGATACGTATCATAATACCTAGTTAACACAACAAAAAAGCAATTAATAATACAATTAAGTTGAATAATACCAAAATTCATGTATATATATACATACTTGAGAGCAGCTTCACGACACTGTTCGACAACATCATCGAAAATACAAATAGCGATTCTTCTCTCTTCAGGAGTTTTATCCTTACCCTGATTTATTAGTAACAACGTAAATTAATGAAATAAAAAAAAAAACTTATGCAAGCCAAGATAACACAAAACTTACCCACATAGGCATCAAATAAGATGAAAGTTGATCAAATAAAGGCAAGAAAGCAGCCTTAAATGTTTTAATCAAAGTACCCAATATTTCTCCAACTTGATCAAAAACTTCTTCTTCTTGTTCATTTTCTTCTTTAAGAATTTCAACTTCTTCAGCATCAAAGTCTTCAGCTTTAGTTCTCTCAGCTCGTTCTCTTTTTCTACTAGAACTAGCTGTAATCACTTGTTTTATCTCCTCAACTATACTTCGAACCTGATTTTCATCAACAAGAGACCCAGAAATCTGAAGACATTCATTAAGTGCATCCAACATATTACCACATATTTCAGTATCAGGCTCCTTATGCAAAGCTTCGACCAAAGCTGGTATTATATAGTCAGATAATTGCTTCACGTATGACTCATCACGCCCTTGAGCAAGCCCTTTCTCTACAGCTAATTTAGCAGAAAGTAACAACTCGGGCATTGCTACAAACACGTAACCAACGTTTCAATTATTCAGCAAACAAAACAAAGCAGTAAAAAAATAAATAAAAAATAAAATCTCACCTGAAACAGCAGCTTTCCTGACTTCTTCATGAAAGTAAAATTTCAAAAGAGGAACCATAGTAGGGGAAACTTGGTCAATCCATGGGTAAAAACCTTCCTTTAATTCATCAGCATAACAACACAACATATTACAATCTGTAGCTTTCTCTTCAAGAACACTTATTTTAATCCCTATTCTCTTATCCCCAAGAGTAATAGTCTCCATACTACACAAAATTCAACGTCTTATTTCACATAAATACACTTAAAGAGAAAGAGAAAAGACAAAAAACAAACCTATCATCATCTGACTCATCAATTTCATTGTCTGAATCAGCAGATGTTATAGTAACTTCAGGTTTAAGCTGAGCAGATTGATGTAAAGGAGGCATAACTACTCCCATATAAGGAAGAAAATCTTGTCCTAAACATTTACAAAGCCTAGCCCATGCCTATCAATAATAAATTAGTACTCAAAGCTTAAAAAACACACAAAGACAAAGATATTTGAATACATACTTGTTATGCAAATACTTCAATTGGGTTTATGAATTTCGATAAGTTTGACTGAATTTACATCTGGGTGTTAATGTTATATACATTAAAGAATTAATTGGATATTCGAATTTGGGTGTATCAGAAGACTGACCTGGGGATTCTGAGAATCAGAAATGGTGTCTTTGTTTTTGAGCCAACGTTGACGGAGCTGAGCAATGGTGTCACCGGTGAGAGAAAGGGAGGCGGCGGTGACAGCTTCCTTGATAGGAAACAGGTTACCTGGTCCGCCGGTGGATGTGGAGTCGGAAGAATTTGAAGACTTTGATTCTCTGCTACTCTTGTTTCTTCTTCTTCTATTACTGGTACTTTCGTTGTGGGAATGAAATGAATTGAATCCCCATATACTTCCATTTCCGCTATAGGTTGCCTAGGGCTTTCCGAATCGTTGATTCTCCAAGCATCCGAATTGTACTATATCTACTCTACGAATTCTTCCAATATTTAACAAAGATTTTGCTAAAGCTCCCTACCGGATAAAAGAAGAAGAAATTGTATCAAAATAAATAAAAAATAAAAAGAATTGATACGGGAAGATAGGAGAAAACGGTTCACATATCTAAGGGTGTTAATGTAAAATTATAAATAATGTTATATAAATATTTTTTAATTATTAATAATTTTTTTATTTAAATAAGGATATAGTTGTAAAGTAAAAAATATAGTTCCATCCTATATAGGATGGAAGAGTTTTCCTTATTTTACGGGATGAAAAGAGTAATTACTTATAATAGTATTTAAATTTAAGAGCAGAGATATGATACCCTATAAAAAATGTTTTACCCATTATTTATCTCTATTCTTCTATCAAACCCTATTTCTTCTCGTCTCCGCCGTCTTACACCAAAACTTTCACATTAGCAATTTACAGTATAACAATTTTTCTTAACAATTTAAAGCACATTCTGACAATACCCATTCCGCATCAAAGGTTGTACACATTTTCTTTTTCCATAACATCGGCGCTTTTCTCCCTCAACATTATGTGTGTCCTTTACCATTGCCTTCCAAATCTCAGATCTTCACTGTGCAAATCATTATCTGATTGGTTTTTGATCGTTGGACATTTCATTTCAATTGAGGATAGTCAGAGTGAGACCTCTTGTATCTTATACTATTAAATCTCAAGTTTCTAAATTTCACCTTCATTTATTTGGACTAAATTTTTATATTCAAACTTAAAACTTTTTCTACAATGATATTGTAATAGGATTGAACAAAGAACTCTACTTTTGGGGGATATTTCTTCCTTGTGAAAAGAGAGAAATGAACAGGTCAC
Organism: Nemophila menziesii; assembly: GCA_029959085.1. Lineage (NCBI taxonomy): Eukaryota > Viridiplantae > Streptophyta > Magnoliopsida > Boraginales > Hydrophyllaceae > Nemophila > Nemophila menziesii. Next base: position 78,865,842 of record JARWIR010000001.1, read on the forward strand.
TTCCTCCTAAGAAGAGAAGATTATTGTAAAGAATGAAATAATCACTATAGTTTGTATAAAAATGTGAGTTTGATTTTCTATTTTTTATCCATTATCTTAAGTAGGGGTTTTAATGATTTGTATTTATTAAATTGGGCAATATGATAATGAAAGAGCAAGAGTTTGGGACTATTCAATTACAACGGCATCATCATTTTATTTGGAGAAGTATGGTGCACCCGGTTTTTTCATTTACAATAGATTAACATTTATTATTGTATTTTTATGTTGTAAATTGCATTTCAATTGAGGATAGTCGAAATGTTAAATTTATTACTGTATTATTTATATTATTAGCATTGATCATCTGTTATTCTATTTTTATAACTTATTTATTTTACTCTTCATTACTAGTTAAAATAGATTTCTTGTGGATAGGAGGAATATATACATAAAACAAAGGTAATTTATGTTACTTTTAATTCTACGTATGTCCTTGCTATACTTGGGTGTAGATTAATTTAATGAACTTTAGGATGTACCTCAACTAATCTGACCAAAAAAATTAATTTAACAAACTCGGACTTGATTAGAAACATTATTTTATTTATATCTATATTAAGTATTTTAGTTGGATACTTTTTTGGTATATAAGTCATAGTTTCACTATTTCTTCACTTTTCATAAATGAGTAAAAATGTCGAATGATTAGTCAAATGTGCAAGCTGACAATTTAGGCAAGGGGTGTGTAACTTTATAATCTTTTTACTTATCCAATAAACATATATTTTAATTTAATTATAACCCTTTTACTTATCACGACTCTCCCTCTAAGTTGTTGGTTGATTTCTATTCAAGGTTTACTTATGATTTTATTCAAGGTTTACCTATGATTTAATTTTGCAGTCGTTTCTGTTAGATTACTTTTCATGTAATTTTTTGAAAATATGGGGTGGATTCTAAATGTGAGTTCTTGATTTTATAGCTTTGTTTAGGATCCTTTATGTCGTTTATCCTATTTTATTAGAGTTTCAGAGTTGAATTTTATAAAATTTGATTATGTTCCTCCCATTTATATAATGATAAGTTATATTTATCACATGGATTGGTTTTCCACTCTAACAACATTATATCACCATTAATGTAAATTTAAGAGGTCTTTTCTTATTTTGATGTCAGAATGTCTTTCTTTCTTGAGTAAATGGGAGAGGACGGGGGAGGAATTAGGTCACTTTTCATTATTGTGGGAGGATTTAATCCTTTGTTGTTAGCATGGGTACAATGTGTTAGCATATTTATTCTTCCTTCATAGCTTATCTAGTGATCCCATATGGCGTATTCGAAAAGTTCAATTTTGGAGGATCTTTCTCTGTTACCAAGCTTATTATATTAGTGGTGTCAAACAGAGGGTGGTTTTTTCTATATTGTTGATCAACCTACCCAAAACTCTCTAACTTTTCCAAAACTCTGCCATTTAAACTTTTAAAAAAATAATATTACATTGTATACTATTAGATGTAGGAAGCTCATGCAGAATTTTTAACCAAATGAACGATCATATGAGGATTTATGGTGAGCAACAGAGCTAAGTATTATGCATCAGCTATGCAAATTGAATTCAGCCCATTAGAAATGAAAAAGAAAAAAAAATTATAAGAAATATTATGACCAAAATCAAAATTATAACCAGATTCACAAGCATACTTACAAATAAAATACTTGAATTAATTAATACCACTTCGGTAAAATTCACCAATGGACTTTATACCTTTACTCCAATCCAACTGATGAGTTTCTTTCTCATATGCATGTGACGTCATTGATACTACAGATCTATACCCCTACCTAAGAACCATTCGGTATATACTAATTAATTTTCAACATAAGGATAATCCATCAACAAAATACAACTAAACATAAGTCGTTGATGTACGTATACATTTAGATGGATCCAACTAGGTATACATATCTATAACTATACAAATATATCTATATCCATACAACATATCTATACACATACACATACACATCCAGACATACAGATCTAAAACCGTATAGATCAATAATATAAAAAAAAAACTCGTAATAATGATATATTTGATAAGTTCTTACAATAAAAAATGATTTCTTGGAACTGCAACACTTTAAACTCAACTATGTATTTTTTTTCCAATTTATTTCATGGGGTAGGGGTTATGATGCATAAAAAATGAAAAAAATAAAGAGATAGAATGAAGAATGGAAAAGACGAATTGATGGGTAGGTTTTTGGTCCATTAAAAATTTAAAGTTAGGTTATAGTCAAAAGGAAAGATTGTTTGATTTTTTACTCTCTCTTTCTCTTTAATTATTTTATAAAACTATTTCAGTTGTCCCACAAATAATTTTTATTTAGTTGATCACACTTATTTAAAAACACAATCATTACATTCACATTACTAAAATATTCCTTACAAAATATTGTGATATTTTAAATAGTTATTAAATATTTTATTTTAAATATTTTAATAAAAATAATAATAGAAAACATTAAGATAAAGTTTATTGAGATTTCAAATAAATAATATAATTAGGATATCACATTTAATAAATTGATATTATTTTACGGGATGAAAAGAGTAATTACTTATAATAGTATTTAAATTTAAGAGCAGAGATATGATACCCTATAAAAAATGTTTTACCCATTATTTCTCTCTATTCTTCTATCAAACCCTATTTCTTCTCGTCTCCGCCTTCTTACACCAAAACTTTCACATTAGCAATCTACAGTATAACAATTTTTCTTAACAATTTAAAGCACATTCTGACAATACCCATTCCGTATCAAAGGTTGTACACATTTTCTTTTTCCATAACATCGGGCGCTTTTCTCTCTCAACATTATGTGTGTCCTCTACCATTGCCTTCCAAATCTCAGATCTTCACTGTGCAAATCATTATCTGATTGGTTTTTGATCGTTGGACATTTCATTTCATTTCAATTGAGGATAGTCAGAGTGAGACCTCTTGTCTCTTATACTATTAAATCTCAAGTTTCTAAAATTTCACCTTAATTTATTTGGACTAAATTTTTATATTCAAACTTAAAACTTTTTCTACAATGATATTGTAATAGGATTGAACAAAGAACTCTACTTTTGGGGGATATTTCTTCCTTGTGAAAAGAGAGAAATGAACAGGTCACTTCCTCCTAAGAAGAGAAGATTATTGTAAAGAATGATATAATCACTATAGTTTGTATAAAAATGTGAGTTTGATTTTCTATTTTTTTATCCATTATCTTAAGTAGGGGTTTTAATGATTTGTATTTATTAAATTAGGCAATATGATAATGAAAGAGCAAGAGTGATAATGAAAGAGCAAGAGTTTGGGACTATTCAATTACAACCGCATCATCATTTTATTTGGAGAAGTATGGTGCACCCGGTTTTTTCATTTACAATAGATTAACATTTATTATTGTATTTTTATGTTGTAAATTGCATTTCAATTGAGGATAGTCGAAATGTTAAATTTATTACTGTATTATTTATATTATTAGCATTGATCATCTGTTATTCTATTTTTATAACTTATTTATTTTACTCTTCATTACTAGTTAAAATAGATTTCTTGTGGATAGGAGGAAAATATATATAAAACAAAGGTAATTTATGTTGCTTTTAATTTTATATATGTCCTTGCTATACTTGGGTGTAGATTAGTTTAATGAACTTTAGGATGTACCTCAACTAATCTGACCAAAAAAATTAATTTAACAAACTCGGACTTGATTAGAAACATTATTTTTTTTATATCTATATTAAGTATTTTAGTTGGATACTTTTTTGGTATATAAGTCATAGTTTCACTACTTCTTCACTTTTCATAAATGAGTAAAAATGTCGAATGATTAGTCAAATGTGCAAGCTGACAATTTAGGCAAGGGGTGTGTAACTTTATAATCTTTTTACTTATCCAATAAACATATATTTTAATTTAATTATAACCCTTTTACTTATCACGACTCTCCCTCTAAGTTGTTGGTTGATTTCTATTCAAGGTTTACTTATGATTTTATTCAAGGTTTACCTATGATTTAATTTTGCAGTCGTTTCGGTTAGATCACTTTTCATGTAATTTTTGGAAAATATGGGGTGGATTCTAAATGTTAGTTCTTGATTTTATAGCTTTGTTTTGGATCCTTTATGTCGTTTATCCTATTTTATTAGAGTTTCAGAGTTGAATTTTATAAAATTTGATTATGTTCCTCCCATTTATATAATGATAAGTTATCTTTATCACATGGATTGGTTTTCAACTCTAACAACATTATATCACCATTAATGTAAATTTAAGAGGTCTTTTCTTATTTTGATGTCAGAATGTCTTTCTTTCTTGAGTAAATGGGAGAGGACGGGGGAGGAATTAGGTCACTTTTCATTATTGTGGGAGGATTTAATCCTTTGTTGTTAGCATGGGTACAATGTGTTAGCATATTTATTCTTCCTTCATAGCTTATCTAGTGATCCCATATGGCGTATTCGAAAAGTTCAATTTTGGAGGATCTTTCTCTGTTACCAAGCTTATAATATTAGTGGTGTCAAACAGAGAGTGGTTTTTTCTATATTGTTGATCAACCTACCCAAAACTCTCAAACTTTTCCAAAACTCTGCCATTTAAACTTTTAAAAAAATAATATTACATTTTATACTATTAGATGTAGGAAGCTCATGCAGAATTTGTAACCAAATGAACGATCATATGAGGATTTATAATGAGCAACAGAGCTAAGTATTATGCATCAGCTATGCAAATTGAATTCAGCCCATTAGAAATGAAAAAGAAAAAAGAATTATAAGAAATATTATGACCAAAATCAAAATTATAACCAGATTCACAAGCATACTTACAAATAAAATACTTGAATTAATTAATACCACTTCGGTAAAATTCACCAATGGACTTTATACATTTACCCCAATCCAACTGATGAGTTTCTTTCTCATATGCCTGTGACGTCGTTGAAACTACAGATCTATACCCCTACCTACAAACCATTCGGTATATACTAATTAATTTTCAACATAAGGATAATCCATCAACAAAATACAACTAAACATAAGTCGGTGATGTTCGTATACATTTAGATGGATCCAACTAGGTATACATATCTATAACTATACAAATATATCTATATCCATACAACATATCTACACAGATACAAATACACATCCAGACATACAGATCTAAAACCGTATAGATCAATAATATAAAAAAAACTCGTAATAATGATATATTTGATAAGTTCTTACAATAAAAAATGATTTCTTGGAACTGCAACACTTTAAACTCAACTATGTATTTTTTTTCCAATTTATTTCATGGGGTAGGGGTTATGATGCATAAAAAATGAAAAAAATAAAGAGATAGAATGAAGAATGGAAAAGACGAATTGATGGGTAGGTTTTTGGTCCATTAAAAATTTAAAGTCAGGTTATAGTCAAAAGGAAAGATTGTTTGATTTTTTACTCTCTCTTTCTCTTTAATTATTTAATAAAACTATTTCAGTTGTCCCACAAATAATTTTTATTTAGTTGATCACACTTATTTAAAAACACAATCATTACATTCACATTACTAAAATATTCCTTACAAAATATTGTGATATTTTAAATAGTTATTAAATATTTATTTTAAATATTTTAATAAAAATAATAATAGAAAACATTAAGATAAAGTTTATTGAGATTTCAAATAAATAATATAATTAGGATATCACATTTAATAAATTGATATTATTTTACGGGATGAAAAGAGTAATTACTTATAATAGTATTTAAATTTAAGAGCAGAGATATGATACCCTATAAAAAATGTTTTACCCATTATTTATCTCTATTCTTCTATCAAACCCTATTTCTTTTACACCAAAACTTTCACATTAGCAATCTACAGTATAACAATTTTTCTTAACAATTTAAAGCACATTCTGACAATACCCATTCCGTATCGAAGGTTGTACACATTTTCTTTTTCCATAACATCGGCGCTTTTCTCCCTCAACATTATGTGTGTCCTCTACCATTGCCTTCCAAATCTCAGATCTTCACTGTGCAAATCATTATCTGATTGGTTTTTGATCGTTGGACATTTCATTTCATTTCAATTGAGGATAGTCAGAGTGAGACCTCCTATCTCTTATACTATTAAATCTCAAGTTTCTAAAATTTCACTTTAATTTATTTGGACTAAATTTTTATATTCAAACTTAAAACTTTTTCTACAATGATATTGTAATAGGATTGAACAAAGAACTCTACTTTTGGGGGATATTTCTTCCTTGTGAAAAGAGAGAAATGAACAGGTCACTTCCTCCTAAGAAGAGAAGATTATTGTAAAGAATGAAATAATCACTATAGTTTGTATAAAAATGTGAGTTTGATTTTCTATTTTTTTATCCATTATCTTAAGTAGGGGTTTTAATGATTTGTATTTATTAAATTAGGCAATATGATAATGAAAGAGCAAGAGTGATAATGAAAGAGCAAGAGTTTGGGACTATTCAATTACAACCGCATCATCATTTTATTTGGAGAAGTATGGTGCACCCGGTTTTTTCATTTACAATAGATTAACATTTATTATTGTATTTTTATGTTGTAAATTGCATTTCAATTGAGGATAGTCAAAATGTTAAATTTATTACTGTATTATTTATATTATTAGCATTGATCATCTGTTATTCTATTTTTATAACTTATTTATTTTACTCTTCATTACTAGTTAAAATAGATTTCTTGTGGATAGGAGGAATATATACATAAAACAAAGGTAATTTATGTTACTTTTAATTTTACGTATGTCCTTGCTATACTTGGGTGTAGATTAGTTTAATGAACTTTAAGATGTACCTCAACTAATCTGACCAAAAAAATTAATTTAACAAACTCGGACTTGATTAGAAACATTATTTTTTTTATATCTATATTAAGTATTTTAGTTGGATACTTTTTTGGTATATAAGTCATAGTTTCACTACTTCTTCACTTTTCATAAATGTGTAAAAATGTCGAATGATTAGTCAAATGTGCAAGCTGACAATTTAGGCAAGGGGTGTGTAACTTTATAATCTTTTTACTTATCCAATAAACATATATTTTAATTTAATTATAACCCTTTTACTTATCACGACTCTCCCTCTAAGTTGTTGGTTGATATCTATTCAAGGTTTACTTATGATTTTATTCAAGGTTTACCTATGATTTAATTTTGCAGTTTTAGATCACTTTTCATGTAATTTTTGGAAAATATGGGGTGGATTCTAAATGTGAGTTCTTGGTTTTATAGCTTTGTTTTGGATCCTTTATGTCGTTTATCCTATTTTATTAGAGTTTCAGAGTTGAATTTTATAAAATTTGATTATGTTCCTCCCATTTATATAATGATAAGTTATCTTTATCACATGGATTGGTTTTCAACTCTAACAACATTATATCACCATTAATGTAAATTTAAGAGGTCTTTTCTTATTTTGATGTCAGAATGTCTTTCTTTCTTGAGTAAATGGGAGAGGACGGGGGAGGAATTAGGTCACTTTTCATTATTGTGGGAGGATTTAATCCTTTGTTGTTAGCATGGGTACAATGTGTTAGCATATTTATTCTTCCTTCATAGCTTATCTAGTGATCCCATATGGCGTATTCGAAAAGTTCAATTTTGGAGGATCTTTCTCTGTTACCAAGCTTATTATATTAGTGGTGTCAAACAGAGGGTGGTTTTTTCTATATTGTTGATCAACCTACCCAAAACTCTCTAACTTTTCCAAAACTCTGCCATTTAAACTTTTAAAAAAATAATATTACATTGTATACTATTAGATGTAGGAAGCTCATGCAGAATTTTTAACCAAATGAACGATCATATGAGGATTTATGGTGAGCAACAGAGCTAAGTATTATGCATCAGCTATGCAAATTGAATTCAGCCCATTAGAAATGAAAAAGAAAAAAAAATTATAAGAAATATTATGACCAAAATCAAAATTATAACCAGATTCACAAGCATACTTACAAATAAAATACTTGAATTAATTAATACCACTTCGGTAAAATTCACCAATGGACTTTATACCTTTACTCCAATCCAACTGATGAGTTTCTTTCTCATATGCATGTGACGTCATTGATACTACAGATCTATACCCCTACCTAAGAACCATTCGGTATATACTAATTAATTTTCAACATAAGGATAATCCATCAACAAAATACAACTAAACATAAGTCGTTGATGTACGTATACATTTAGATGGATCCAACTAGGTATACATATCTATAACTATACAAATATATCTATATCCATACAACATATCTATACACATACACATACACATCCAGACATACAGATCTAAAACCGTATAGATCAATAATATAAAAAAAAAACTCGTAATAATGATATATTTGATAAGTTCTTACAATAAAAAATGATTTCTTGGAACTGCAACACTTTAAACTCAACTATGTATTTTTTTTCCAATTTATTTCATGGGGTAGGGGTTATGATGCATAAAAAATGAAAAAAATAAAGAGATAGAATGAAGAATGGAAAAGACGAATTGATGGGTAGGTTTTTGGTCCATTAAAAATTTAAAGTTAGGTTATAGTCAAAAGGAAAGATTGTTTGATTTTTTACTCTCTCTTTCTCTTTAATTATTTTATAAAACTATTTCAGTTGTCCCACAAATAATTTTTATTTAGTTGATCACACTTATTTAAAAACACAATCATTACATTCACATTACTAAAATATTCCTTACAAAATATTGTGATATTTTAAATAGTTATTAAATATTTTATTTTAAATATTTTAATAAAAATAATAATAGAAAACATTAAGATAAAGTTTATTGAGATTTCAAATAAATAATATAATTAGGATATCACATTTAATAAATTGATATTATTTTACGGGATGAAAAGAGTAATTACTTATAATAGTATTTAAATTTAAGAGCAGAGATATGATACCCTATAAAAAATGTTTTACCCATTATTTCTCTCTATTCTTCTATCAAACCCTATTTCTTCTCGTCTCCGCCTTCTTACACCAAAACTTTCACATTAGCAATCTACAGTATAACAATTTTTCTTAACAATTTAAAGCACATTCTGACAATACCCATTCCGTATCAAAGGTTGTACACATTTTCTTTTTCCATAACATCGGGCGCTTTTCTCTCTCAACATTATGTGTGTCCTCTACCATTGCCTTCCAAATCTCAGATCTTCACTGTGCAAATCATTATCTGATTGGTTTTTGATCGTTGGACATTTCATTTCATTTCAATTGAGGATAGTCAGAGTGAGACCTCTTGTCTCTTATACTATTAAATCTCAAGTTTCTAAAATTTCACCTTAATTTATTTGGACTAAATTTTTATATTCAAACTTAAAACTTTTTCTACAATGATATTGTAATAGGATTGAACAAAGAACTCTACTTTTGGGGGATATTTCTTCCTTGTGAAAAGAGAGAAATGAACAGGTCACTTCCTCCTAAGAAGAGAAGATTATTGTAAAGAATGATATAATCACTATAGTTTGTATAAAAATGTGAGTTTGATTTTCTATTTTTTTATCCATTATCTTAAGTAGGGGTTTTAATGATTTGTATTTATTAAATTAGGCAATATGATAATGAAAGAGCAAGAGTGATAATGAAAGAGCAAGAGTTTGGGACTATTCAATTACAACCGCATCATCATTTTATTTGGAGAAGTATGGTGCACCCGGTTTTTTCATTTACAATAGATTAACATTTATTATTGTATTTTTATGTTGTAAATTGCATTTCAATTGAGGATAGTCGAAATGTTAAATTTATTACTGTATTATTTATATTATTAGCATTGATCATCTGTTATTCTATTTTTATAACTTATTTATTTTACTCTTCATTACTAGTTAAAATAGATTTCTTGTGGATAGGAGGAAAATATATATAAAACAAAGGTAATTTATGTTGCTTTTAATTTTATATATGTCCTTGCTATACTTGGGTGTAGATTAGTTTAATGAACTTTAGGATGTACCTCAACTAATCTGACCAAAAAAATTAATTTAACAAACTCGGACTTGATTAGAAACATTATTTTTTTTATATCTATATTAAGTATTTTAGTTGGATACTTTTTTGGTATATAAGTCATAGTTTCACTACTTCTTCACTTTTCATAAATGAGTAAAAATGTCGAATGATTAGTCAAATGTGCAAGCTGACAATTTAGGCAAGGGGTGTGTAACTTTATAATCTTTTTACTTATCCAATAAACATATATTTTAATTTAATTATAACCCTTTTACTTATCACGACTCTCCCTCTAAGTTGTTGGTTGATTTCTATTCAAGGTTTACTTATGATTTTATTCAAGGTTTACCTATGATTTAATTTTGCAGTCGTTTCGGTTAGATCACTTTTCATGTAATTTTTGGAAAATATGGGGTGGATTCTAAATGTTAGTTCTTGATTTTATAGCTTTGTTTTGGATCCTTTATGTCGTTTATCCTATTTTATTAGAGTTTCAGAGTTGAATTTTATAAAATTTGATTATGTTCCTCCCATTTATATAATGATAAGTTATCTTTATCACATGGATTGGTTTTCAACTCTAACAACATTATATCACCATTAATGTAAATTTAAGAGGTCTTTTCTTATTTTGATGTCAGAATGTCTTTCTTTCTTGAGTAAATGGGAGAGGACGGGGGAGGAATTAGGTCACTTTTCATTATTGTGGGAGGATTTAATCCTTTGTTGTTAGCATGGGTACAATGTGTTAGCATATTTATTCTTCCTTCATAGCTTATCTAGTGATCCCATATGGCGTATTCGAAAAGTTCAATTTTGGAGGATCTTTCTCTGTTACCAAGCTTATAATATTAGTGGTGTCAAACAGAGAGTGGTTTTTTCTATATTGTTGATCAACCTACCCAAAACTCTCAAACTTTTCCAAAACTCTGCCATTTAAACTTTTAAAAAAATAATATTACATTTTATACTATTAGATGTAGGAAGCTCATGCAGAATTTGTAACCAAATGAACGATCATATGAGGATTTATAATGAGCAACAGAGCTAAGTATTATGCATCAGCTATGCAAATTGAATTCAGCCCATTAGAAATGAAAAAGAAAAAAGAATTATAAGAAATATTATGACCAAAATCAAAATTATAACCAGATTCACAAGCATACTTACAAATAAAATACTTGAATTAATTAATACCACTTCGGTAAAATTCACCAATGGACTTTATACATTTACCCCAATCCAACTGATGAGTTTCTTTCTCATATGCCTGTGACGTCGTTGAAACTACAGATCTATACCCCTACCTACAAACCATTCGGTATATACTAATTAATTTTCAACATAAGGATAATCCATCAACAAAATACAACTAAACATAAGTCGGTGATGTTCGTATACATTTAGATGGATCCAACTAGGTATACATATCTATAACTATACAAATATATCTATATCCATACAACATATCTACACAGATACACATACACATCCAGACATACAGATCTAAAACCGTATAGATCAATAATATAAAAAAAACTCGTAATAATGATATATTTGATAAGTTCTTACAATAAAAAATGATTTCTTGGAACTGCAACACTTTAAACTCAACTATGTATTTTTTTTCCAATTTATTTCATGGGGTAGGGGTTATGATGCATAAAAAATGAAAAAAATAAAGAGATAGAATGAAGAATGGAAAAGACGAATTGATGGGTAGGTTTTTGGTCCATTAAAAATTTAAAGTCAGGTTATAGTCAAAAGGAAAGATTGTTTGATTTTTTACTCTCTCTTTCTCTTTAATTATTTAATAAAACTATTTCAGTTGTCCCACAAATAATTTTTATTTAGTTGATCACACTTATTTAAAAACACAATCATTACATTCACATTACTAAAATATTCCTTACAAAATATTGTGATATTTTAAATAGTTATTAAATATTTATTTTAAATATTTTAATAAAAATAATAATAGAAAACATTAAGATAAAGTTTATTGAGATTTCAAATAAATAATATAATTAGGATATCACATTTAATAAATTGATATTATTTTACGGGATGAAAAGAGTAATTACTTATAATAGTATTTAAATTTAAGAGCAGAGATATGATACCCTATAAAAAATGTTTTACCCATTATTTATCTCTATTCTTCTATCAAACCCTATTTCTTTTACACCAAAACTTTCACATTAGCAATCTACAGTATAACAATTTTTCTTAACAATTTAAAGCACATTCTGACAATACCCATTCCGTATCGAAGGTTGTACACATTTTCTTTTTCCATAACATCGGCGCTTTTCTCCCTCAACATTATGTGTGTCCTCTACCATTGCCTTCCAAATCTCAGATCTTCACTGTGCAAATCATTATCTGATTGGTTTTTGATCGTTGGACATTTCATTTCATTTCAATTGAGGATAGTCAGAGTGAGACCTCCTATCTCTTATACTATTAAATCTCAAGTTTCTAAAATTTCACTTTAATTTATTTGGACTAAATTTTTATATTCAAACTTAAAACTTTTTCTACAATGATATTGTAATAGGATTGAACAAAGAACTCTACTTTTGGGGGATATTTCTTCCTTGTGAAAAGAGAGAAATGAACAGGTCACTTCCTCCTAAGAAGAGAAGATTATTGTAAAGAATGAAATAATCACTATAGTTTGTATAAAAATGTGAGTTTGATTTTCTATTTTTTTATCCATTATCTTAAGTAGGGGTTTTAATGATTTGTATTTATTAAATTAGGCAATATGATAATGAAAGAGCAAGAGTGATAATGAAAGAGCAAGAGTTTGGGACTATTCAATTACAACCGCATCATCATTTTATTTGGAGAAGTATGGTGCACCCGGTTTTTTCATTTACAATAGATTAACATTTATTATTGTATTTTTATGTTGTAAATTGCATTTCAATTGAGGATAGTCAAAATGTTAAATTTATTACTGTATTATTTATATTATTAGCATTGATCATCTGTTATTCTATTTTTATAACTTATTTATTTTACTCTTCATTACTAGTTAAAATAGATTTCTTGTGGATAGGAGGAATATATACATAAAACAAAGGTAATTTATGTTACTTTTAATTTTACGTATGTCCTTGCTATACTTGGGTGTAGATTAGTTTAATGAACTTTAAGATGTACCTCAACTAATCTGACCAAAAAAATTAATTTAACAAACTCGGACTTGATTAGAAACATTATTTTTTTTATATCTATATTAAGTATTTTAGTTGGATACTTTTTTGGTATATAAGTCATAGTTTCACTACTTCTTCACTTTTCATAAATGTGTAAAAATGTCGAATGATTAGTCAAATGTGCAAGCTGACAATTTAGGCAAGGGGTGTGTAACTTTATAATCTTTTTACTTATCCAATAAACATATATTTTAATTTAATTATAACCCTTTTACTTATCACGACTCTCCCTCTAAGTTGTTGGTTGATATCTATTCAAGGTTTACTTATGATTTTATTCAAGGTTTACCTATGATTTAATTTTGCAGTTTTAGATCACTTTTCATGTAATTTTTGGAAAATATGGGGTGGATTCTAAATGTGAGTTCTTGGTTTTATAGCTTTGTTTTGGATCCTTTATGTCGTTTATCCTATTTTATTAGAGTTTCAGAGTTGAATTTTATAAAATTTGATTATGTTCCTCCCATTTATATAATGATAAGTTATCTTTATCACATGGATTGGTTTTCAACTCTAACAACATTATATCACCATTAATGTAAATTTAAGAGGTCTTTTCTTATTTTGATGTCAGAATGTCTTTCTTTCTTGAGTAAATGGGAGAGGACGGGGGAGGAATTAGGTCACTTTTCATTATTGTGGGAGGATTTAATCCTTTGTTGTTAGCATGGGTACAATGTGTTAGCATATTTATTCTTCCTTCATAGCTTATCTAGTGATCCCATATGGCGTATTCGAAAAGTTCAATTTTGGAGGATCTTTCTCTGTTACCAAGCTTATTATATTAGTGGTGTCAAACAGAGAGTGGTTTTTTCTATATTGTTGATCAACCTACCCAAAACTCTCAAACTTTTCAGAAACTCTGCCATTTAACCTTTTAAAAAAATAATATTACATTTTATACTATTAGATGTAGGAAGCTCATGCAGAATTTGTAACCAAATGAACGATCATATGAGGATTTATGGTGAGCAACAGAGCTAAGTATTATGCATCAGCTATGCAAATTGAATTCAGCCCATTCGAAATGAAAGAGAAAAAAAAATTATAAGAAATATTATGACCAAAATCAAAATTATAACCAGATTCACAAGCATACTTACAAATAAAATACTTGAATTAATTAATACCACTTCGGTAAAATTCACCAATGGACTTTATACATTTACTCCAATCCTACTGATGAGTTTCTTTCTCATATGCCTGTGACGTCGTTGACACTACAGATCTATACCCCTACCTACAAACCATTCGGTATATACTAATTAATTTTCAACATAAGGATAATCCATCAACAAAATACAACTAAACATAAGTCGTTGATGTACGTATACATTTAGATGGATCCAACTAGGTATACATATCTATAACTATACAAATATATCTATATCCATACAACATATCTATACACATACACATACACATCCAGACATACAGATCTAAACCCGTATAGATCAATAATTTAAAAAAAACTCGTAATAATGATATATTTGATAAGTTCTTACAATAAAAAATGATTTCTTGGAACTGCAACACTTTAAACTCAACTATGTATTTTTTTTCCAATTTATTTCATGGGGTCGGGGTTATGATGCATAAAAAATGAAAAAAATAAAGAGATAGAATGAAGAATGGAAAAGACGAATTGATGGGTAGGTTTTTGGTCCATTAAAAATTTAAAGTTAGGTTATAGTCAAAAGGAAAGATTGTTTGATTTTTTACTCTCTTTTTCTCTTTAATTATTTAATAAAACTATTTCAGTTGTCCCACAAATAATTTATATTTAGTTGATCACACTTATTTAAAAACACAATCATTACATTCACATTACTAAAATATTCCTTACAAAATATTGTGATATTTTAAATAGTTATTAAATATTTTATTATAAATATTTTAATAAAAATTATAATAGAAAACATTAAGATAAAGCTTATTGATATTTCAAATAAATAATATAATTAGGATATCACATTTTATAAATTGATATTATTTTACGGGTTGGACTTCCATCCAATATAAGGAAGATCCAATTGACCAATAAGATATTAGCTTTTAATTTTAATTATAAATATTATATATTTTAGACTAGATTATCCTTGTCCTATTTTTTATATCTATTACTAAATAGCCCTTCTCCATTATTATACATAATTCCACTTGACACGATTAAAACCCACTTCTCACTTTCTTTCATTTTCTAAAAAATTCTTTAAATACAGAAACAAAATGATTAACATTGTAGAAGTAACATTCCAAGCGGCCGAAGAAGAAGAAGAAGAAGAAGAAGAAGAAGAGGAAACCAATTATTCTAGATAAATTCTACCGTAAGTAACCCTAATCTTTCCCTAATCTTCCCCTAATCTTCACAATTTCTGTTTAAGCGTCTCACCACTTCCAATTGAAAAACAAATTCTAGTATCAATCATATAAAAAGACAGATTATTGGAGTTTTAAATAGCTAAGCTGCATCATGGTTACATGTCCCATGTCACAATTTCTCTCGTTTGTTGTGTATTTTCTTCCTCGTTCCCTTTCTTTTACCCTTAATTGAAGCAGCCTCTTAATAATTATATGATATCCATGTGAATACAATTCATGTTGTCTTAAAACTTTGATATCATTTTGATAATTTGTGTCTTTTGCAGATAATTGAGGTTCTGGAATTAACTCCTTCATATATTGCGGTACGAGTGACTCTCACATTTTTAATGGCATTAAAGTAATATCAGTTTTTTTCCTCTAAGGAGTCTAAGTTTGAGGCCCTTAGGTTTCCTTGTCCTTGTCTGAATTTTTACTTTTATGTGTTATAGAATTTGTTATACTTTATGATGGCTAGAGTAAAACCAGTGGCTTTGTTTCTTGTGTCTTTTGGCTCTGTTATAGCTTGTTAAAATGACCTGATCAATGTGTCTAAGTCGAAAGGTTATATAACTCAAGGGTATTATCACAAGATTGTCAACTGTACGACTAATTTGCTTAGCTATTTGGCTCCTTGAGATCATAGTACAAGTGTAAATTCATATGTGCATATTAGAATGAACTGTAAAGTGAAGATGATTGAGCGGAATGTAACTGAAAATATGGGCCCCACGTTATAAAAATCATATTCATAAGTATAAATCCTACTTGTTTAAGTGTTCACAGTTCCTTGTATGAGTAGCTTAACACACTGATAAAATGTTTGTTCAATAAACTTAATTTTCCAATCACTTACATGATATATAATTCTTAGGTAAACATACAATCGGGTGAAAATATGAAGAGAAATAGAGCGGACACTAACTCAATTGATTTCAATATTGGGTCAAAAAGAACGAGCTTCATGTAAGTTTTGACTTTTGGACACTAATTTTCAATTTCATGTATCCATCCTTTCAATAGTTCAGTGAAAAATTGAAAAGATTTTATATTTTGGTTAAAATATTTTGCGTATCACAGGAAAATGTTAAATATATGTAAATTATTATAAGTATATAGATTCTTGATAATTACTTTAAAATATAGGGATGAAAGGATTTCTAAATATCAATTAGACAATCCTGGTCACAAGGTTACTAAGTCTCTGAGATTACATTTTGAAGAAGAATGGGAAGAACTCTCTGAGTATGAAAAGTTTCAATATAGTATTAAAAATGTAGAGGATCCCACTGGTTTAAAAAGTGAGCTTAATTTTTGGAAGAATCAAATATACGAGGTAATGAAGGAAATCAAGACTGATATTAGTGAGCTAAAGTTTATATGTGTTGACATTAAAAAAGAGATGGAAGAAGTCAAGACTACCATCACCAATTTGAAGAACGTAGTCAAAATAAAATATGGTCAAGATGAAGAAAAAAGTAAAAAAGGTATTGATGATTGTCTTGCAATTTATAAGAATGAGACGAAAAAATTAGTCAAGAATATAGAAACACCGGATACACAATCTGATATAAGTTTTATGCGGTACTCTCATTCTATTAATAAAGATTTTCTTGGAAGTAAACCAACATCATTAAGACAATTATTTCCAAAATCTGAAATAATTGATCTTACTAATTGTTTAGCTGATGGAGTTGACTCAATCAAACCGGTGAATCTTCCACTCGGAATTTATAGTTCAATGATGAGTTCAAAAGATTTATTATATGAACATTTGTTCTCAGAATCTAAGGATCCGCGGTAAGTATTTGTTATTATATTATGTAAGTTGTAATAAAATTATATCGATGAAAGTGAGTTGTTATTTTATAAATGTATTTGTAGGGAGTATGTGGTTTGGAACTCAATGTATGATATTAAAAGGCACCAAATGCAAGAACTATTACCAAAGATGTGTCTTTCTGGAAATGTGAGTTTAGTTTTTTGTGTACCATATATTAATATTTGTGTTATAATTCAATGGTTTGAATGATAATTTATGACATATTTATTTATTTATTTAATTCAGATCATAGATGCATTAGTGTGGCAATTGACAAAGGATCAACACAAGAAAAATAAGATGAAAGATCGATGGTTTCTTCCTACGGTTTGTACGGTATGTACATGTAAAGAGATGTTTTTTTATTAATATATGAAACTTATTGTTTATATATTTTCCAGGGGCAAATTCTTAAGGGGTTAGATTTTACTCCGTCCAAATGCAAAAGGAGTTATTTTGGATCTGAAAAGTTCACTGGTTCATTAGACCAATGCGAAAAAGTAATAATTTTAACTTTATATCTTGTTTTTGATGGTTTAACATTTAGTATATTTTATCATCAGTCTATAATAATCACAAGAATATTTTTTATATTTAGATTTACTTGCCAATGAATTACGATGGGAACCATTGGATTTTGATCATCATAGATATATGGGGTCGTACAGTGTCTATTTGTGATTCAATGAGGAATGCTAGAACAAATTCACCGGTTAAAGTTGAAGTAACTCGTTTGGTAAGTTAGTATTTCTTTATCTGATGAACTTTTTTTTGTAAAGTGTTCAAAAGTATAAATTTATACTAAAAATTTAGTAAATTGTAGGTATGCTTTATGCATAATGTGTTAGAAATGGCGGAATCGGAAGTATATGCTAAGATGCAAAAAATCAACACTTTTGAATATGAATTCAACGATCGAATGCCGTTTCAATCAAACAATTATGATTGTGGTCTATATGTGTGTCTTATGATGCAAGATATATATCCTGGAAAATCGTTGAATGAAGAAGAATCCCTAAAAGAAAGACAAAACTTAGCAATTCGTTTGTGGAGGCACAAATCAATTAGTTTAATATAGTGGTGGGAAAAAGAATCGTGTTAAAAGATTTTTCTTTTTGTAATCTTTCTAGTTTTTTTTTAAGCAAAGTATCTTTCTAGTTAGATTAAGTTAAGAAGACAATGCCATAGATTTTTGTTAGAATTTAAGTTAAAAAGACAATGTCATGAATTTTTGTTGAATTTAAGTGTTTAATTCAATTTTTATAGTAGGTCTGTCTTTATTTACCTATATTAAACCTATTTTGTTGATAAGCTGAACTGATTGTTAATAGGTGTTGTGTTAAATGAAGGACATCATTTACTGTGTAGGAGCAGGGAGTTAATTGTTAAAAGTGAAGCTTGTGTTAATATTTGGTTGGGATATTTAAGAATAAAATGATGTTATAATATATAGTCAAATCATGTTCTTTTCAGCTTTCAGTGAGTACAAATCCGTTTCTCAACTCACTGTAAATCTTCTCATCCCTTTTTTTTTATCTTCACCAATTAGGATCTGATCAAAGGATGGGTCACCGAAAACTGGACCCATCACACTCTGCTTGTCTAAGGTGGGTCTATACTCTGCTTGTCTAAGGTGGGTCTATAATTCGTTTATTGAGATTAATTAAATATTTAAATTCATCGAATAATTAAATCTCATCTCTTTATATGTTATTCCAGAATGGGTATAGAGATCTGTTGAAATTAGCTGATAACTTTGCTGCTTTAAGTCAACGGCTGAAATTTGCTCATTATCGCCCACATGTTGCAGTTGAATCTGATCCAAGGTCTTGGTGGAAATATGCTTATAGAGCTGTTTCTGACGAAGTTAAGAAAACCAGGTACATAACTTTTCAATTTTCTTTACTTTGGAAGAAAAGTTTAGCTTTTACTTTTGGGGTTTGTTAAAACTCGTTATATTTTTTAACAATGGTAAATTATCATGGGAACGAGTCTTGAGATATGCACGTTTACATAAAGATTATATATCATTCTTCACTATCATTCTTCACTGCTCATAGCTGGTTCTGAGTGCCTTGTAATTGACGATGATAAAGATAGAAAGGAATTAGATCGAGAACTGGAGATTGAACTTGTTATTCAATGGAGGTATATATATTATATATATTTATATATATCGTTTCAATTATAACAGACAGAGTAATCGAAATCTATAATTTACAGGATGATGGCTCATAAGTTTGTTGAGAAATCAACAGGTTGGTCTTTCGGATTGTAATTATTACATGTGGGCCCTACTTATTTAATATTACGAATGGATATTTACATCGTGCAAATACTATTTTCAGGGGGAGCTAACCAGTAAAAGGTGAAGCTGAAACTGGAATGTTAACTGAAGAAGATTGGGAAAGGTTAAATAAGTTTATTGTATATAAAGAAGTTGATGATGAACAAGTGTTTCTCGCTGATTTATCATGTGATAACCTTGAATGTTTTATAAAACTATATGCTGAAGCAAAGGTTTTTGATATGAAACTTGGTTCTTATCGATTATTATCACCAAATGGACTTCTTGCTGAGGTAATTGTACATGTTATGATGAAATGATTTGAATGTTGTGGCAAATTACTTACTAGTTTGGTTTTTTGTATCGTTTTTATAGAGTGCAACTTCAGAAGATTCTATAATCGGAACTTACCGGTATAGCTAGATATCAGTTTAGTTGATTATAATCGAATGGTTGTGGTTATTGTAAATATAATTGTTAAATTGCACCGTTGGTGCCTATGTATGCAAAATAGTGAAATATAATTGTAACTCAGGGTATATTTAGCTATATTGGATAACACAGGGACCAAAGGGTGCAATTACTTATGAACATGGTTTTCGTCTAGGGTTTAAGGGAAATTACGCGGGGTAAAATTGCAATTAATAGTTACTCTTTTGTTTGCTTTAGTAGTTTACTCACTTTTCATTTCTTTTACAGAGTAAAGAGAAGTATTTCATTCATAATCACTTAAGCTTTCGAGTCATGTACCATAAACATGTCGAAACTGATTCTGCTCGAATAGTTGGGTTTTGAAGTAGAAACTAATCGCGAAATTGTATTTTCATACGATGTTACATTTAAGGTAATTATTTCACAGTAAAACATTCTTATATATTTTATATTTAAGCACAATTATCTAACAGGAAAGTGATGTGAAATGGGCTTTAAGATGGGTTATAAAAAACCCGCAACTGAAGAACCGGTAAAACTAATAAAATCCCGAGGCAAATACCTGAACAGGCGTGGTACATGAAACCGGTTTTTCCGATATTAATCGGTGAGATTTTACCGTTTGGGGCAGTTTTTATCGAGCTTTTATGTATCTTAACCTCGATATGGTTGAATCAGTTTTACTATATATTCGGGTTTCTGTTCAAAGTGTTTGTGATATTGGTGGTTACTTGGGCTGAGATTAAAATCGTGTTGTGTTATTTTCAGCTGTGTAGTGAAGATTATCATTGGTGGTGGAGAGCTTATTTGACAACTGGATCTTCAGCGGTTTATTTGTTTTTTTATTCGTTGTTTTACTTTTTTACGAAGCTAGGGATTAGTAAAGTTGTTTCGGAGGTTTTGTACTTTGGGTATATGTTGATTGCTTCGTATGCGTTCTTTGTTTCGACTGGTACGATTGGGTTTTATGCGTGTTTTTGGTTTGTGCAGAAGATTTACTCCTCTGTGAAAATAGATTGAGATGTGAAAAAGAGACATATATGGGCTTCTCAGGAAAAATTACTAGTCTATGAAAGATAGTTTACTTTTTGGTTAGTTTGGTAGTGAAAGGGTTGTATTGTGTACTGTAATGTTGTATACATTATGTTGAAGATTAACACAATTATGGGACAATGGAATCTTGTCTTGTGAATTTTTTGTGTATGTTTATCTCTCATTTGTGTTTAGATTTTACATTTGTTATTGTGTATTGTCTTGTTCATGAGAAGATAAATTGCACTATAGGTTCCTATGTTATTACTTCATTTGGTAGTCCACTTAGTTACACAACGGATAGATTAAAAATTGTGATTATTAAACTCTCAATTACTAAATGTATTTATTGTTCATTTTCGCTATATATACTTTATTCACAATTCATCACTTTCACTTTTACTCAGCTCATTAACTCAATTAAGTACTGTTTATGTTGCACCTAAATTCTTAATATTTGATCTTAAATTCTTAGTTTTAGTATACGGTACTTAAATTTGTGTATACTTTTAATCAATTTAAGTGGGTTTCGACCTTTACCATTTACGCGTAGCTCCTTTCTGTCATACATTTTGAACAGGTTCTTGAATTTGTGTTTCTTATTTAATCAATTTAAGTGGGTCTAATCTGAACTATTTCTGGGTAGCGAGATTTTCATGTACTGAGCTTCTTAATATGCAATGTTGTTCAATACGAGATTTTCCAGAACATCGTTTACAAATCGGTGCTGAGTTAACTCGTGGACTCGGTGCTGGTGGAAATCCAGATATTGGTACAAGTTCCGCTAATGAAAGTAAACAAGCTATTGAAGAAGCTGTTTCTGGATCAGATATGGTGTTTGTAACCGTAAGTATTTAACTTCCTTTTCTTTACAAAACAGCTCCTGAACTCCCATTTGGTAACCATGGTTAAGCACATTTGCTCCGTGAAATGGAGAAGCTATAGCTGGGTTAACATAGCTTGGTGAAGGGTAAAAGTAACTTTCGGATCGGGTTGGAGAATATGGTGATCCGGTTTAATTACCGAGCCTATAAGCATACGGTGCGTTAAAATTCTGGAAAGCTCGAGGAACAGAGGAATAAGAATTTCCATAGAATCCATTCATGTAATTAACCAATTGATCACAATTTTGATCAGTGATATACATTTCCTTCATACTTCTTGATAGCAATTCATCAACAGTATTTTTATCAGCGAGATTTAAATCCATAGACAACCCAGTAAAATTGTTGAAATTAGCATGACTTGAGTGAGGTTTGAGGTCTTCTAATGGAGGTGATGATGGTGATCCATTATCAGACAATGAATGACCATTGGAGAATAAACTAGATGAAGAACCATCAGATTGTAAAGAATAGCCACTAACAGGAGATGCACATGGATATTTATGATCATCATACATGCCTATACTATTACTATTACTATTACCGTTACTGTTACAATCACTACCCATCATCATCATACCATACCCATGACGATGATCACCATAACCATGATCATGGATCTCACCCAACAACATTTCAAACTCATCATCTTCCATCATATTTTCTTTTAATTTTTTCTTTAACATTAGAACAACAACACAAATAAAGGTAAAACTAAAAATACAAGATTTTACAAAGAAAAAAGATACAATAATCAAATAATAATAAATACCCAAAATAAATTACCACTTTTAATCACCTGGGTTGGCTTTAAAATTATTGAAAGGATTGTAAATTGAGGAAAAGATCGGATTTTTACTCTGTTTTTTAATTATTTAATTGTTATTCCAAATGATAAATTATTAACAGCTGTTCCCCTTCTACCCCTGTAACTGAAGCTATTTAAATAATACACATTATGTACACAATCATCTTCACAAATATTATTCGGCTTTAAACCAACGGTGTGTTGCTTAATCTGTACAACTTCACCTCAACAAAAAGCTGATACAAAACAGAATCCAATCTGGGACCCAACCTCAACTACAAATAGCTTCAACAGAGAGTTTCTTCATAACATTCTGACAAGGATCTCCTTCAAAGATCTCAGCCGCCACAGTTACATCACACGATTCCCTCCTAATACAATCCTGAAACTCAAAACCTACAATTATTACCACCTTAAAACAACAAAAAACTTAACTAAAAACCATACCTTTTGAAAAATATCGTAAGACTTATGAGCATGACAACTCCCTTCTCTAAAGCTTCCACCACTCCCTTGAGGTGTCCCAAAGCTAGCAAACTTAATAAACTTAAATAAGTCCCTGCAGTTTATGAATTTTTCAAGCTAGTCCTGGAGTATATGGAAGTTTCGAAATAGAGGGAAGAGCAAGTACTGTTGCTTAACAAGATTTGCAACATAACATGAATTTCGAGAACCAAGTACTGATTCTAAGCCATTACAACTTGATAGTGAGGGCTCAGAGTACCCAATATATTATCGGAACACACTTAATAGTAAAAACCACATAAACTTTAAAAATCAGAATTGTAGAAAGAATCTAATAGTCATTATAAAAGTAATGAGATCAACTTTCCTTACAGTTCAATATATATAAACTTAATACATAATTATAGAAGTTACATAATATATAATGGTACTCTTAACTAATCACTCTAATCACTGTGAGTGCTTCTTAATCATATTACTGCATTCAATCGAAGGAGATACATGCAACCATCACAATAGAAAAGTTAACTACGATTCTTGAATTTATACACCCAATCAATGTAGCAATTGATTTTGAACAAGAATTTGATCTTACAAGATTTGGAAATCCTTCTAACTGTTAGTAAAGAGTTGAAAAAACACAATACACTAATGAAAAAAATTGTGCTTAAATATGATTTCAATTTGACGAGGAAAAAAATGTTTAGTTTTACACACACCTCACTTGATGGAACATTTAAAATTTGCGATGCAGCAAGAAAAATATCATAGAAGGCAGGGACCAATTCTAAAGAATATAACATAAATTCGAGATAGGGTATATATAGCTGATTCACATAACACAGGGATCAATTCTAAAAAATTAACAGGGTATAAATAGCTGATAATGCATACCTTGTACCATTCTAGCAAACATCTTCTTCAACAACCCAATGTCTCACTTCAAATAATCAACGTAGACTCAGTCCTGGGAATTCATCTGCAATCAGACCTTCAGATGAACCTCCACGTGATGGTTTTTTACATTTATCGGCTCGATGTCCCCTAAGGCTACAGTTGAATAAAATTATATTATTAAAGTTAATTAACATTAATTGAATAAATCAGTCAATAAAACACTAACCTACATTTACTGCATTTGTATGGAGCGCGTGATTTGCTTATCTTTTTATCATTAGGCATCTCTTTAGGCTTCCCTTTAGGCTTCCCTTTAGGCTTGGCAGTCTCAGGATCCAATACATCAAATTTTGGCAATTCTTCGTTTTCAACCCCTGATCCGGAGGGATTCTCTTGCATCTTGCACAGGTCTTTTGCACGAGAGATCAATTGACAAATAGCGTGACTTATCTCCTTATACCCGACACTAGTCTGTTTGGCATAATATGCCAATTCATTACATTGTGAATTCAAGTAACCATGCCGTGCCATCTCTATCTCATCAGTGGTTGCAGAAGACACATTTTTGTCACAAAAGTCTTTACTTATTTCTGTTGTCCATCTTTGATTAATGCAAGATATTGGAATTTCATTTAGACCCTCACACTTAAACACAAAAATCATATGTTTACACAGGATACCAGATGACTCTAACTTTTTGCAGTCACATGAAATACTCACATAATCATTATCATTTCTATACAACACATAATTCATGTACTCCTTGTTTATTGAATCTCTAATGACATAGGTGCGAGAACCGTTATCATCTGTAACAATTTGATCGCTTATTAGAGTAGCTTGTAACTCAATTTCTTTCCGAACTTTAAAGAACATGTTTCTTGTGTATACTTTAGCAGCGTGATTCTCAATATTCCGTAAAGGGGTTGTGAGCACAGGCCTTGTATAATTTGATTTTATTTCCTGACTAATAACATTGATTCTAAGCCGCTCCAGACCTCGATGAAATTTTCGAAAGAAAATAAAAAGATTTCTATTGGATCCAACAATTCTATTTAAGAAAGCATTCATACCTTCACATCTTTGGGTACTCTTCACACCGCCAAAGAAATATCCACGAAGATATGTTTCTGACCATAAATGCCTTCTCTCATATATATCTTCAACCCACGTGTGATTTTCAAGCTCACAGTCAACCAACATTTTCTTCCATTCTGATTCGAAGATATCAGCGCTACATTTAAGAGACATTAATCGACCAAAAATTTCGTTGAAGTTGGGTACAGTAACATTAGAAATTGCATTCCTTTGAAGATGCCACCTACACAGTCTGTGTCTAGCGTCCGGTAAAACCTCAGCAATTGCAGCATGCATTGACTTATCACCATCAGTTACCACAGATGAAGGCCTCTTAGGGGACACGGCTTCCAAAAGTGTCCTCAACACCCATATATATGACTCAGTCGTCTCATTATTTACCAACGCCGCACCAAATATGCAAGTGTTGTGATGATTATTTGTTCCGGCCAAAATAACAAGAGGTAACTTGAACTTATTCGTTTTATATGTCGCATCAAATATTAGAACATCCCCGAAGACAGCAAACTCAGCCCTTGATCTCCCATCAGTCCAAAACAACTTATCTAATCTTCCCTCCTTATCAGTTGAGTACTTGTAAAAGTACAATGGATCACTATCTGACTTAGCATCAAGATATGACAATGCAACATTGGCGTCTCCATCAATCACTTGATCTCGATGATCACGACCCATTACATTATACAAGTCTTTCCTTGTGAATCCAATATTCTCATAGCCTCCAGCCTCGTGTGTAAAGTAATCCATGATTTTACATTGGTTAATGCCTGCACTGTGCATAGCATGACCTGCATCTTTATGACCTCCATCTACATGTCTTTGGGACCGAGACTCTGATACGCCATAAGATGGTAACATGTCATGATTGTGTGTTTTGTCATAATGTGTCACGTGATAGCGTAATCCGTCCTCACCCAACCTTATACGAAGTCTGGCTGAACAACCACATCTAGTTAAGGGTCTATGTTCATACTTCCTGTTTCCCATTTCCAAATATTTCTTATATCTAAATCCTTCACGATCACAAACAAGTAGCCTAATAATTATTTTACCCGCTTCATTCTTCATTTTCGTTTCTCTTCTAATTCCAAAACCTTTGCTACGTCCAAGCGAATTGTAAAAACTGTATGCATCATCTTCTGATAAAAAAGTCATCTTGGATATATCTTCTTCGGTTAAATCAACCAAATAATCCTCATTATACAGATTATGTTGTAATTCCATTATAGAACTGAAATTGACATATACAATTCGTATCAGTAAGCCATAAAATCAAAGATCATACATGACAATACTGCTAAGAAAGAATGAAATATACGGGGTCACTCACAACTCACTGAAATTCCTCGGTCTTCTTCTAATGCCGGATAGAGCGTTCTTCTTTTCGATTCTCTTCTTTGGGCGCTTTAAAATATTTGATTTCTAGGGATTGTATCGTTCTTCTGTTCATCTAAAAACCAGGAGTTAAGTAGTTAATTAATAGTGGGGGTTTTTTTTAACCGGTTACTAAGTAAGTGGGCAAGTGGTTAAGTAATTTTCTTTTTAGGTAATGTTAAATACGTTAATTGCATTTAAAGTCCTTGTACTTATGAAAATAAAAAATTAAGATCCTTATGATATAAAAAAATATATTTATAGACCCTAAATTTTATATTTTGGTTCTTTCATAAACTTTGATTAAATTCTAATTTTATTCATGAAATAAGATAAAAATCAGTAAAAAAATTTAAGTAATGGTAAATAAGTTAATTGTATTTAAAGTCCCTATAGTTTTGAAAATAAAAAATTAGATCCTTATGGTTAAAAAAACATGTTTATAGATTTTTAAATTTTATTCATGAAATAAGATGAAAATCAGTAATACACACCTCCTCCGGATCGATGACGGAAGGTGGAGGAGGAGGACAGACATGTGCTTGTTCCGGCCATGGCTTGATTTTCTGCTGCCGGAACTGCTGTGATTTATGAAATAAAATGAGAGAGAGGTTTTGTTAAACGAGAGAGAGAGAGGCGAGAGATGGTAGGAATTTTAGGGTTTTAATAAAATGATTTCTGAAATAAAATACACTATATATAGTAAATGAAAAACAAAAGAGGGTATATTTGTAAATGGGATTTTTGCCTATAGTGTTAAAAATTCTTTGAGGTCTTTAGTGAGAAGTGCTAGAAAATAGCGTTGGGTTAGGACTAAGGGGTGGGTGTTCAAGACTCCTTGGTCAAAATCTCAAAGATATGTAGTGTTCCATTTTTCCATTTTTTCTTGTATTATATCAATTATCCAATTAAGTGCCTTGACTTTAGATCTACCCCAGCAACAGCCAAGCCTAGATATTTCCCTAGGTTCTATATTTTATTAATTCTCAAAGTATTAAGTAAAAGATATATTTTTTGCAAGGGTGTTTTTTGCAAAACATTGTACCATATTTGTTTAGATCAATATGTTCACCTAAAGCATAACTATATTCATTAAGGACACTGCTAAGTTGTTCAATATTCTCTATTTTTCACTTAAGAAAAAAAAGGATCGGTGAGCAAAGAGTATATGACTCAAAGTGGTATTTTTTTTGTTATTTTAAACTCTCTTATAATATTTTCTTCGATCTTTTTGTTCATAAGGGTATATAATGCTTGGGTAATAATACAAAATAAGAAAGGGACAAAGTGTGTCCCTTTGGCTCAACCCTTTAATAGGGTCAAAGTCAAAGATGAGAACTTGGTCACCATTAAGCAATATAGAAAAAGAGACTGAGGTGACACACCCCATATAACCCATTCTATCTATATATCATGAAAACCGAATGTTATCATAGTATCTTGTAAGAAATCTCACTCAACATTTTCATAAACTTTTGCTACATCAACCTTAGTGTTTACATAGTGTTTTCTAGTGTTTCTTTTTCTTTTAAAAAAGTGGCTTACTTCATGAGTCAATTTTAATTTTCAGTTAATTCTCTTCCTAGGATGAAAACCTGACACTTTCATATATAATCTTAGCCATATATATTTTTATAGCCGTTAAACTATAACTCTGGCCAAAATTTTATAGATAAAATTAGAAAAACTTATGAGTTTGTAATGAGAAACATTAGCAGACTTCTTGACTTTAGGAATTCGAGTGATAAGGGTTTTATTAATCTGATAAATATTTTCCTATACCATGAGAAGTCAGTGATGGATCTAAAAATATCAAATTTTAATATATTCCATTGTTTCTTAAAGAAGTATATAGGTAGACCATCAGGTTCATGATATTTATCATTCCTCATCTCCCAAAGAGACTTTTAATCTCCTATATTCCCATAGGCTTAATAAGATCATAAACTAGAGTCTATAACTGAAGAGTAATCTCTAGGTCTTTTAGTACGGAAAATATTATTAAAGTATTCTTTGATCTCATGTTCAACATCCATTTTTTATCAACACGTGTATCATTTCAATATTATTCCTACTTCTAGTTTTTTTTATTGAGTGAAAGTAGTTCGTGATTCTACCTCCCAAAATAAGCCATCTCACTATAGCAGTGTCGGTGATTTTAATTTTTTTTGGTGTAGCAGTGTTTTTTAGAATGTTCATAGGGATGATTAGTTATATATTTTTTCATACATTTGAGGCCTATAAGTCTGTTAAGTACATAGTACTCATCACACTTGGGTGCACAATGTATCTCTGGGATTGGACCACCCACTCATATCTTGAGTTAGAAGCGTTCAAAGGCCATCTAGGAGATCCACATACATTATTGGGTCCTCTTCGCTATCTAATCCTTTATTTGCGAGTCATTCTACACATAAGTTTACTTCTCGATACACACGTACGATCTCAAAACCCTCATCGGATGTTAATATTTCCCTACAGGATGTCGTAATATCATCCAACTGACCCCCGTTTTCGTCTATCATCACTTTGTTCTTGTTGTTATCATTTGTTGACCTGTCGCCGGTAGCATCCCAGGAGTAGGAGGCGCCGCCATTTTGTATATTGAGCGAATAGGGTTTTGTTCGTTCTCCGCTGCTCTTTTTTTATATTGGTTATATCTTGATATGTAATATAAATTTTAATATAAAAAAACAAAAAAGTTTTCAGTAAGACTTTTGAAAAAGAAAATATTAACCCTCTCTTAATATGCTTAACGACAACAACACTACTAATATGCAAATGAAATATAGTTTTATAAAGTTGATTTCGGTAATCCTAAAACGGGAATTTTGGTAGTCGTGTTACATCAAATGAATAGTCTTTTTTTGTCAAGTAATAAATATTCTTCTTTTTTTTAGTCTATCTTTTATTTTTAAGTCAAATAGAGTCTGTTGACTAGAACACAAATAGGCTAATTTGCACCATATATACCTAATCACTATAGGCTTGGTATTCTTGATTTTTTCATTGTAAACTATTTTTTTTATATAAATATACAATTTAATTGTTTCTTTCTAACAAAAATAAAAACCACATGATAAAGTCAAACTTGTAGCCAAGATCTTTTCAGTATTGCCAATGCTTGTAAAATCGAAAATAGTAAAAGGAGAGCATTTTAAAGGAAATGATTAATGAGTAGAGATCCAAATAATATAATGGTATAAAAATCTTATGACAATAATAATATAAAAAAAACTTTGCAATGATAAGCATTACAATCGAACATCAAAAGCTCCGGAAGCGATTTGCCAGCCAAGGACATGCAAAATTTGGATATAAACCAGACTAGATGAATCACTTGTTCCAGAACTCCATTACCAGTAATAATAAAGAGCTTGAATAATGGAACAAATAACCCAGCAACTATACCTATGTCCCTATATTATGTAAAATTTGAAGTCTGTTGATCCAACTAAAGGGTCTATTCCAGAAGCTATTGCCTTGTCGAAGGGGCTAATTTCAATGATGGTGGTTCCTTTCGGTTTGTGCGGCTTATTTTACACGCCGTTGTATTAGACTTTTAAGAAGGATCGTGAGAATGCAAGAATTAATGTCTTAAAAGACACGGAAGCTGAAACTGAAATGATGTGATGATTCTTTTACTTATAAGGTCGTTTCAAGTTTGTCCTTCAGTAAGAGATTTAACTTAGAACACCAAAACCACACGAGGGCTAGATCATACACGTGTAAAATTCAGACTGTATCAAGGATTTTTAGTTACCGGGTATTAAACTCACACTGTAACAAGGATTTTTTTCCTTATAACGGGTATTATTCATGTTTGCTCGTTCAATAACTTCATATTCTTTGGCCTATTTGGCACATTCTCACTTGACTCATTAAAGATAATGGCCTTATTAAAGAAAAAAATTTCAAAATTAGTAGGACTTTTGTACAATAATTTACCCTTCTGCAAGGAATTCAACTTAAAAACTGACTAAATGTATGATATTATTTTATTTGGGTTTTTCCTAAACATGTTTTACCCGATGTTTATGTTAATTATATTGGACAAAATTAGCACGTTTGCTTATATTAGACGAAATGAGTGCATGTAAGACACATTTATACGCCCTTATGAAAAAATAAACTTACCTTTTTGGGTATAAAAATGATCAGGAATGCACATTTAGAGAGATAAACCCATGTTCAGAAAATACGCGATAAACGATCAAATCATTTAAAACTAATTACCCACATTTGATTTTTGATAACTTATAATAAGGGATTTAACCATAAATCTATAAAGTCGGGTTCAGTTTGGTTTTTTAATTCTTTTCCTCGGTTTGAACCGAGATTGTTCATAGATTTTTTGTATATAACATATATTATATAAACCCTTAACCCATATCACTTCATTTTACACCGTGAACCAAAGTAAACCACTTTTTCATCTATCTGCTCTTTCCTTCTGTACAAAATCCTAGTTACCTTTCCCTCTCAAATCTTGAACACACCCCTTTTAAGCCAAGATTATCTCTACGTTTTAATGATTTACGACCATTTTATGCTTCTCTTACCCATATACTTCAGATATGTGGGTTTTCAACAATGGAAATCGACTTTGATTGGATGTGTTTGGCTCTGAGTTTGATTTCGGTCGTTTTGTGATGAGTATAATAATGAGCTTGTTTTGAATGTTCTAATTTTGTGTTTTATGAGAAAAAATACAATTATATACCACAGTTTCATATCCACAAGTTTGCCCTTCTTTCTTATTTATTTATATTATTATTTGTTTAATATTTTTGTGGTATAGTTTTAATTAAAAATAATATCTTGAATATTTTGTTTATTTATAAAAATTTGTTAGATTTATACTTCAATAATTATTGGTGGTTATTAAGAAAATTATGTCATATTAATGGTGTATTAGGTGTTATTCTCATTGGCGGTAATGATGAGATAGTAGCCTATTAGGCATAATGATGACATTTGCTTATCCATAAATTTGCTTGACAAATTCACCTAGCTAACTTGACGGAAGAATATTGTATAGCACCTACTAAAACTAACGCGGGTGCTACATCAGGTGGGTTGACAGTTGCTAAAGATAGTTCTAAAATATATTTGACGGTATGTGGAAACCATACAATGAGATTGGTGAAGCAAGTCAAGAAAATTGGGTTGGTAACGTTTTGTTTAGTCTTGGAAATTAGGATGTATGTAGCATACATACCTCAGTGTGATGCCAAGGATTGCTACAAAACAAGTCGAATCGTTTTTATTCTAATTGAAAAAACTTTATTATCCCCTAACTTCAATTTACCACCAACAGTTATAGCTAAACATATTTGATTGAAAAATCTGTATAAACTGTTCGATTAAAAGTTACGGCTTACTAATACCTTCCTAATATTGATTTATGTTTTATAATATTTATCTACTTATTGAAAATATAATTTTAAAAAGTTTGTCCAATTAAAATGATCATAACTACTCCAATAATATAAGTTATATAGCATAATTTTTGGTAGTCATTGTTGTTGTCACCATATCAGTGTAATAACAACTTATATTTGAGTTCGCTTACCAAGTTGACCGGGTATATATATACACCGAGGCCTATGAAGGCTGGCAACAAATTATAAGTTGATGATTTGAGAATACTTAGTTTCTAAAACAAAACTGTCCCAATGCGACAATCGAGCGGAATAGGCTCATATAGTTCGGAATTCATTACCCAGGATCCGAGCAAAGACGATTCAACAATCTGAAGCAAACATCACATTTTGAAATTCTTGTTTGATGCTAATTTTATTTGTAAAAGTTAGCTAATGTCGTTTGAGAATTATTTTGTAATATTTAACTAAAACTCAGAGTCTAGTTGGGACCCAAAAGTTCACTATCTGACCTGTAAATAAATGAAAGACACTCAAAATTAAAAGGTGAAAGGC
This sequence comes from Nemophila menziesii, assembly GCA_029959085.1. Taxonomy (NCBI): domain Eukaryota; kingdom Viridiplantae; phylum Streptophyta; class Magnoliopsida; order Boraginales; family Hydrophyllaceae; genus Nemophila; species Nemophila menziesii. The sequence continues at coordinate 78,898,517 of JARWIR010000001.1, forward strand.
TAGAAAAAAGTAATAATAATCAGAGTCTAGTTGTATTTATTTACCTCTCAACCATTGAACAAAGCTGGTCATGAACATCTTTAGCTTCAATTAAATAACCTTTAATTGGTAAGCAGTTCAACCAAGCAGGAATGACCTGTAATATTCATTTTTCAGTAATCAGTAATCTATCTATCAAAAGAATAAAGAAGGAAAGTTTGTAAATAAGCAAGTACCTGTGCAGAGTCAATACTATCACGATGAAACTGACAAATTTTACCAAGTGCAGAAACAGAATTATCATAAGCCATCAAGTTTTCAGGTTTTTGAGCATTATGATCAGCTATAACAACTTTAAGCCTTGATAAAGCCTCTCCTACAAGAGGTTTAAAAGCAGCACCCCCAAATTCTGCACAAACCCCAAGTCCATACACAGCTGCTTGTCGTACATCTGAGTTTTCAACATTACATGCCTCCAATATAAAAGGTAGATACGTATCATAATACCTAGTTAACACAACAAAAAAGCAATTAATAATACAATTAAGTTGAATAATACCAAAATTCATGTATATATATACATACTTGAGAGCAGCTTCACGACACTGTTCGGCAACATCATCGAAAATACAAATAGCGATTCTTCTCTCTTCAGGAGTTTTATCCTTACCCTGATTTATTAGTAACAACGTAAATTAATGAAAAAAAAAAAAACTTATGCAAGCCAAGATAACACAAAACTTACCCACATAGGCATCAAATAAGATGAAAGTTGATCAAATAAAGGCAAGAAAGCAGCCTTAAATGTTTTAATCAAAGTACCCAATATTTCTCCAACTTGATCAAAAACTTCTTCTTCTTGTTCATTTTCTTCTTTAAGAATTTCAACTTCTTCAGCATCAAAGTCTTCAGCTTTAGTTCTCTCAGCTCGTTCTCTTTTTCTACTAGAACTAGCTGTAATCACTTGTTTTATCTCCTCAACTATACTTAGAACCTGATTTTCATCAACAAGAGACCCAGAAATCTGAAGACATTCATTAAGTGCATCCAACATATTACCACATATTTCAGTATCAGGCTCCTTATGCAAAGCTTCGACCAAAGCTGGTATTATATAGTCAGATAATTGCTTCACGTATGACTCATCACGCCCTTGAGCAAGCCCTTTCTCTACAGCTAATTTAGCAGAAAGTAACAACTAGGGCATTGCTACAAACACGTAACCAACGTTTCAATTATTCAGCAAACAAAACAAAGCAGTAAAAAAATAAATAAAAAATAAAATCTCACCTGAAACAGCAGCTTTCCTGACTTCTTCATGAAAGTAAAATTTCAAAAGAGGAACCATAGTAGGGGCAACTTGGTCAATCCATGGGTAAAAACCTTCCTTTAATTCATCAGCATAACAACACAACATATTACAATCTGTAGCTTTCTCTTCAAGAACACTTGTTTTAATCCCTATTCTCTTATCCCCAAGAGTAATAGTCTCCATACTACACAAAATTCAACGTCTTATTTCACATAAATACACTTAAAGAGAAAGAGAAAAGACAAAAAACAAACCTATCATCATCTGACTCATCAATTTCATTGTCTGAATCAGCAGATGTTATAGTAACATCAGGTTTAAGCTGAGCAGATTGAAGTAAAGGAGGCATAACTACTCCCATATAAGGAAGAAAATCTTGTCCTAAACATTTACAAAGCCTAGCCCATGCCTATCAATAATAAATTAGTACTCAAAGCTTAAAAAACACACAAAGACAAAGATATTTGAATACATACTTGTTATGCAAATACTTCAATTGGGTTTATGAATTTCGATAAGTTTGACTGAATTTACATCTGGGTGTTAATGTTATATACATTAAAGAATTAATTGGATATTCGAATTTGGGTGTATCAGAAGACTGACCTGGGGATTCTGAGAATCAGAAATGGTGTCTTTGTTTTTGAGCCAACGTTGACGGAGCTGAGCAATGGTGTCACCGGTGAGAAAAAGGGAGGCGGCGGTGACAGCTTCCTTGATAGGAAACAGGTTACCTGGTCCGCCGGTGGATGTGGAGTCGGAAGAATTTGAAGACTTTGATTCTCTGCTACACTTGTTTCTTCTTCTTCTATTACTGGTACTTTCGTTGTGGGAATGAAATGAATTGAATCCCCATATGCTTCCATTTCCGCTATAGGTTGCCTAGGGCTTTCCGAATCGTTGATTCTCCAAGCATCCGAATTGTACTATATCTACTCTACGAATTCTTCCAATATTTAACAAAGATTTTGCTAAAGCTCCCTACCGGATAAAAGAAGAAGAAATTGTATCAAAATAAATAAAAAATAAAAAGAATTGATACGGGAAGATAGGAGAAAACGGTTCACATATCTAAGGGTGTTAATGTAAAATTATAAATAATGTTATATAAATATTTTTTAATTATTAATAATTTTTTTATTTAAATAAGGATATAGTTGTAAAGTAAAAAATATAGTTCCATCCTATATAGGATGGAAGAGTTTTCCTTATTTTACGGGATGAAAAGAGTAATTACTTATAATAGTATTTAAATTTAAGAGCAGAGATATGATACCCTATAAAAAATGTTTTATCCATTATTTATCTCTATTCTTCTATCAAACCCTATTTCTTCTCGTCTCCGCCGTCTTACACCAAAACTTTCACATTAGCAATCTACAGTATAACAATTTTTCTTAACAATTTAAAGCACATTCTGACAATACCCATTCCGTATCAAAGGTTGTACACATTTTCTTTTTCCATAACATCGGCGCTTTTCTCCCTCAACATTATGTGTGTCCTTTACCATTGCCTTCCAAATCTCAGATCTTCACTGTGCAAATCATTATCTGATTGGTTTTTGATCGTTGGACATTTCATTTCAATTGAGGATAGTCAGAGTGAGACCTCTTGTATCTTATACTATTAAATCTCAAGTTTCTAAATTTCACCTTAATTTATTTGGACTAAATTTTTATATTCAAACTTAAAACTTTTTCTACAATGATATTGTAATAGGATTGAACAAAGAACTCTACTTTTGGGGGATATTTCTTCCTTGTGAAAAGAGAGAAATGAACAGGTCACTTCCTCCTAAGAAGAGAAGATTATTGTAAAGAATGAAATAATCACTATAGTTTGTATAAAAATGTGAGTTTGATTTTCTATTTTTTTATCCATTATCTTAAGTAGGGGTTTTAATGATTTGTATTTATTAAATTAGGCAATATGATAATGAAAGAGCAAGAGTTTGGGACTATTCAATTACAACGGCATCATCATTTTATTTGGAGAAGTATGGTGCACCCGGTTTTTTCATTTACAATAGATTAACATTTATTATTGTATTTTTATGTTGTAAATTGCATTTCAATTGAGGATAGTCGAAATGTTAAATTTATTACTGTATTATTTATATTATTAGCATTGATCATCTGTTATTCTATTTTTATAACTTATTTATTTTACTCTTCATTACTAGTTAAAATAGATTTCTTGTGGATAGGAGGAATATATACATAAAACAAAGGTAATTTATGTTAGTTTTAATTTTACGTATGTCCTTGCTATACTTGGGTGTAGATTAGTTTAATGAACTTTAGGATGTTCTTCAACTAATCTGACCAAAAAAATTAATTTAACAAACTCGGACTTGATTAGAAACATTATTTTATTTATATCTATATTAAGTATATTAGTTGGATACTTTTTTGGTATATAAGTCATAGTTTCACTACTTCTTCACTTTTCATAAATGAGTAAAAATGTCGAATGATTAGTCAAATGTGCAAGCTGACAATTTAGGCAAGGGGTGTGTAACTTTATAATCTTTTTACTTATCCAATAAACATATATTTTAATTTAATTATAACCCTTTTACTTATCACGACTCTCCCTCTAAGTTGTTGGTTGATTTCTATTCAAGGTTTACTTATGATTTTATTCAAGGTTTACCTATGATTTAATTTTACAGTCGTTTCTGTTAGATTACTTTTCATGTAATTTTTGGAAAATATGGGGTGGATTCTAAATGTGAGTTCTTGATTTTATAGCTTTGTTTAGGATCCTTTATGTCGTTTATCCTATTTTATTAGAGTTTCAGAGTTGAATTTTATAAAATTTGATTATGTTCCTCCCATTTATATAATGATAAGTTATATTTATCACATGGATTGGTTTTCCACTCTAACAACATTATATCACCATTAATGTAAATTTAAGAGGTCTTTTCTTATTTTGATGTCAGAATGTCTTTCTTTCTTGAGTAAATGGGAGAGGACGGGGGAGGAATTAGGTCACTTTTCATTATTGTGGGAGGATTTAATCCTTTGTTGTTAGCATGGGTACAATGTGTTAGCATATTTATTCTTCCTTCATAGCTTATCTAGTGATCCCATATGGCGTATTCGAAAAGTTCAATTTTGGAGGATCTTTCTCTGTTACCAAGCTTATTATATTAGTGGTGTCAAACAGAGAGTGGTTTTTTCTATATTGTTGATCAACCTACCCAAAACTCTCTAACTTTTCCAAAACTCTGCCATTTAAACTTTTAAAAAAATAATATTACATTGTATACTATTAGATGTAGGAAGCTCATGCAGAATTTTTAACCAAATGAACGATCATATGAGGATTTATGGTGAGCAACAGAGCTAAGTATTATGCATCAGCTATGCAAATTGAATTCAGCCCATTAGAAATGAAAAAGAAAAAAAAATTATAAGAAATATTATGACCAAAATCAAAATTATAACCAGATTCACAAGCACACTTACAAATAAAATACTTGAATTAATTAATACCACTTCGGTAAAATTCACCAATGGACTTTATACCTTGACTCCAATCCAACTGATGAGTTTTTGTCTCATATGCCTGTGACGTCATTAATACTACAGATCTATACCCCTACCTACAAACCATTCGGTATATACTAATTAATTTTCAACATAAGGATAATCCATCAACAAAATACAACTAAACATAAGTCGTTGATGTACGTATACATTTAGATGGATCCAACTAGGTATACATATCTATAACTATACAAATATATCTATATCCATACAACATATCTATACACATACACATACACATCCAGACATACAGATCTAAAACCGTATAGATCAATAATATAAAAAAAAACTCGTAATAATGATATATTTGATAAGTTCTTACAATAAAAAATGATTTCTTGGAACTGCAACACTTTAAACTCAACTATGTATTTTTTTTCCAATTTATTTCATGGGGTAGGGATTATGATGCATAAAAAATGAAAAAAATAAAGAGATAGAATGAAGAATGGAAAAGACGAATTGATGGGTAGGTTTTTGGTCCATTAAAAATTTAAAGTTAGGTTATAGTCAAAAGGAAAGATTGTTTGATTTTTTACTCTCTCTTTCTCTTTAATTATTTAATAAAACTATTTCAGTTGTCCCACAAATAATTTTTATTTAGTTGATCACACTTATTTAAAAACACAATTATTACATTCACATTACTAAAATATTCCTTACAAAATATTGTGATATTTTAAATAGTTATTAAATATTTTATTTTAAATATTTTAATAAAAATAATAATAGAAAACATTAAGATAAAGTTTATTGAGATTTCAAATAAATAATATAATTAGGATATCACATTTAATAAATTGATATTATTTTACGGGATGAAAAGAGTAATTACTTATAATAGTATTTAAATTTAAGAGCAGAGATATGATACCCTATAAAAAATGTTTTACCCACTATTTCTCTCTATTCTTCTATCAAACCCTATTTCTTCTCGTCTCCGCCGTCTTACACCAAAACTTTCACATTAGCAATCTACAGTATAACAATTTTTCTTAACAATTTAAAGCACATTCTGACAATACCCATTCCATATCAAAGGTTGTACACATTTTCTTTTTCCATAACATCGGGCGCTTTTCTCCCTCAACATTATGTGTGTCCTCTACCATTGCCTTCCAAATCTCAGATCTTCATTGTGCAAATCATTATCTGATTTGTTTTTGATAGTTGGACATTTCATTTCATTTCAATTGAGGATAGTCAGAGTGAGACCTCTTGTCTCTTATACTATTAAATCTCAAGTTTCTAAAATTTCACCTTAATTTATTTGGACTAAATTTTTATATTCAAACTTAAAACTTTTTCTACAATGATATTGTAATAGGATTGAACAAAGAACTCTACTTTTGGGGGATATTTCTTCCTTGTGAAAAGAGAGAAATGAACAGGTCACTTCCTCCTAAGAAGAGAAGATTATTGTAAAGAATGATATAATCACTATAGTTTGTATAAAAATGTGAGTTTGATTTTCTACTTTTTTTTATCCATTATCTTAAGTAGGGGTTTTAATGATTTGTATTTATTAAATTAGGCAATATGATAATGAAAGAGCAAGAGTGATAATGAAAGAGCAAGAATTTGGGACTATTCAATTACAACCGCATCATCATTTTATTTGGAGAAGTATGGTGCACCCGGTTTTTTCATTTACAATAGATTAACATTTATTATTGTATTTTTATGTTGTAAATTGCATTTCAATTGAGGATAGTCGAAATGTTAAATTTATTACTGTATTATTTATATTATTAGCATTGATCATCTGTTATTCTATTTTTATAACTTATTTATTTTACTCTTCATTACTAGTTAAAATAGATTTCTTGTGGATAGGAGGAAAATATATATAAAACAAAGGTAATTTATGCTGCTTTTAATTTTATGTATGTCCTTGTTATACTTGGGTGTAGATTAGTTTAATGAACTTTAGGATGTACCTCAACTAATCTGACCAAAAAAATTAATTTAACGAACTCGGACTTGATTAGAAACATTATTTTATTTATATCTATATTAAGTATTTTAGTTGGATACTTTTTTGGTATATAAGTCATAGTTTCACTACTTCTTCACTTTTCATAAATGAGTAAATATGTCGAATGATTAGTCAAATGTGCAAGCTGACAATTTAGGCAAGGGGTGTGTAACTTTATAATCTTTTTACTTATCCAATAAACATATATTTTAATTTAATTATAACCCTTTTACTTATCACGACTCTCCCTCTAAGTTGTTGGTTGATTTCTATTCAAGGTTTACTTATGATTTTATTCAAGGTTTACCTATGATTTAATTTTGCAGTCGTTTCGGTTAGATCACTTTTCATGTAATTTTTGGAAAATATGGGGTAGATTCTAAATGTGAGTTCTTGATTTTATAGGTTTGTTTAGGATCCTTTATGTCGTTTATCCTATTTTATTAGAGTTTCAGAGTTGAATTTTATAAAATTTGATTATGTTCCTCCCATTTATATAATGATAAGTTATCTTTATCACATGGATTGGTTTTCAACTCTAACAACATTATATCACCATTAATGTAAATTTAAGAGGTCTTTTCTTATTTTGATGTCAGAATGTCTTTCTTTCTTGAGTAAATGGGAGAGGACGGGGGAGGAATTAGGTCACTTTTCATTATTGTGGGAGGATTTAATCCTTTGTTGTTAGCATGGGTACAATGTGTTAGCATATTTATTCTTCCTTCATAGCTTATCTAGTGATCCCATATGCGTATTCGAAAAGTTCAATTTTGGAGGATCTTTCTCTGTTACCAAGCTTATAATATTAGTGGTGTCAAACAGAGAGTGGTTTTTTCTATATTGTTGATCAACCTACCCAAAACTCTCAAACTTTTCCAAAACTCTGCCATTTAAACTTTTAAAAAAATAATATTACATTTTATACTATTAGATGTAGGAAGCTCATGCAGAATTTGTAACCAAATGAACGATCATATGAGGATTTATAATGAGCAACAGAGCTAAGTATTATGCATCAGCTATGCAAATTGAATTCAGCCCATTAGAAATGAAAAAGAAAAAAGAATTATAAGAAATATTATGACCAAAATCAAAATTATAACCAGATTCACAAGCATACTTACAAATAAAATACTTGAATTAATTAATACCACTTCGGTAAAATTCACCAATGGACTTTATACATTTACCCCAATCCAACTGATGAGTTTCTTTCTCATATGCCTGTGACGTCGTTGAAACTACAGATCTATACCCCTACCTACAAACCATTCGGTATATACTAATTAATTTTCAACATAAGGATAATCCATCAACAAAATACAACTAAACATAAGTCGGTGATGTACGTATACATTAGATGGATCCAACTAGGTATACATATCTATAACTATACAAATATATCTATATCCATACAACATATCTACACAGATACACATACACATCCAGACATACAGATCTAAAACCGTATAGATCAATAATATAAAAAAAACTCGTAATAATGATATATTTGATAAGTTCTTACAATAAATAATAATTTCTTGGAACTGCAACACTTTAAACTCAACTATGTATTTTTTTTCCAATTTATTTCATGGGGTAGGGGTTATGATGCATAAAAAATGAAAAAAATAAAGAGATAGAATGAAGAATGGAAAAGACGAATTGATGGGTAGGTTTTTGGTCCATTAAAAATTTAAAGTTAGGTTATAGTCAAAAGGAAAGATTGTTTGATTTTTTACTCTCTCTTTCTCTTTAATTATTTAATAAAACTATTTCAGTTGTCCCACAAATAATTTTTATTTAGTTGATCACACTTATTTAAAAACACAATCATTACATTCACATTACTAAAATATTCCTTACAAAATATTGTGGTATTTTAAATAGTTATTAAATATTTTATTTTAAATATTTTAATAAAAATAATAATAGAAAACATTAAGATAAAGTTTATTGAGATTTCAAATAAATAATATAATTAGGATATCACATTTAATAAATTGATATTATTTTACGGGATGAAAAGAGTAATTACTTATAATAGTATTTAAATTTAAGAGCAGAGATATGATACCCTATAAAAAATGTTTTACCCATTATTTATCTCTATTCTTCTATCAAACCCTATTTCTTTTACACCAAAACTTTCACATTAGCAATCTACAGTATAACAATTTTTCTTAACAATTTAAAGCACATTCTGACAATACCCATTCCGTATCAAAGGTTGTACACATTTTCTTTTTCCATAACATCGGCGCTTTTCTCCCTCAACATTATGTGTGTCCTCTACCATTGCCTTCCAAATCTCAGATCTTCACTGTGCAAATCATTATCTGATTGGTTTTTGATCGTTGGACATTTCATTTCATTTCAATTAAGGATAGTCAGAGTGAGACCTCCTATCTCTTATACTATTAAATCTCAAGTTTCTAAAATTTCACTTTAATTTATTTGGACTAAATTTTTATATTCAAACTTAAAACTTTTTCTACAATGATATTGTAATAGGATTGAACAAAGAACTCTACTTTTGGGGGATATTTCTTCCTTGTGAAAAGAGAGAAATGAACAGGTCACTTCCTCCTAAGAAGAGAAGATTATTGTAAAGAATGAAATAATCACTATAGTTTGTATAAAAATGTGAGTTTGATTTTCTATATTTTTATCCATTATCTTAAGTAGGGGTTTTAATGATTTGTATTTATTAAATTAGGCAATATGATAATGAAAGAGCAAGAGTGATAATGAAAGAGCAAGAGTTTGGGACTATTCAATTACAACCGCATCATCATTTTATTTGGAGAAGTATGGTGCACCCGGTTTTTTCATTTACAATAGATTAACATTTATTATTGTATTTTTATGTTGTAAATTGCATTTCAATTGAGGATAGTCGAAATGTTAAATTTATTACTGTATTATTTATATTATTAGCATTGATCATCTGTTATTCTATTTTTATAACTTATTTATTTTACTCTTCATTACTAGTTAAAATAGATTTCTTGTGGATAGGAGGAAAATATATATAAAACAAAGGTAATTTATGCTGCTTTTAATTTTATGTATGTCCTTGTTATACTTGGGTGTAGATTAGTTTAATGAACTTTAGGATGTACCTCAATTAATCTGACCAAAAAAATTAATTTAACGAACTCGGACTTGATTAGAAACATTATTTTATTTATATCTATATTAAGTATTTTAGTTGGATACTTTTTTGGTATATAAGTCATAGTTTCACTACTTCTTCACTTTTCATAAATGAGTAAAAATGTCGAATGATTAGTCAAATGTGCAAGCTGACAATTTAGGCAAGGGGTGTGTAACTTTATAATCTTTTTACTTATCCAATAAACATATATTTTAATTTAATTATAACCCTTTTACTTATCACGACTCTCCCTCTAAGTTGTTGGTTGATTTCTATTCAAGGTTTACTTATGATTTTATTCAAGGTTTACCTATGATTTAATTTTGCAGTCGTTTCGGTTAGATCACTTTTCATGTAATTTTTGGAAAATATGGGGTAGATTCTAAATGTGAGTTCTTGATTTTATAGCTTTGTTTAGGATCCTTTATGTCGTTTATCCTATTTTATTAGAGTTTCAGAGTTGAATTTTATAAAATTTGATTATGTTCCTCCCATTTATATAATGATAAGTTATCTTTATCACATGGATTGGTTTTCAACTCTAACAACATTATATCACCATTAATGTAAATTTAAGAGGTCTTTTCTTATTTTGATGTCAGAATGTCTTTCTTTCTTGAGTAAATGGGAGAGGACGGGGGAGGAATTAGGTCACTTTTCATTATTGTGGGAGGATTTAATCCTTTGTTGTTAGCATGGGTACAATGTGTTAGCATATTTATTCTTCCTTCATAGCTTATCTAGTGATCCCATATGCGTATTCGAAAAGTTCAATTTTGGAGGATCTTTCTCTGTTACCAAGCTTATAATATTAGTGGTGTCAAACAGAGAGTGGTTTTTTCTATATTGTTGATCAACCTACCCAAAACTCTCAAACTTTTCCAAAACTCTGCCATTTAAACTTTTAAAAAAATAATATTACATTTTATACTATTAGATGTAGGAAGCTCATGCAGAATTTGTAACCAAATGAACGATCATATGAGGATTTATAATGAGCAACAGAGCTAAGTATTATGCATCAGCTATGCAAATTGAATTCAGCCCATTAGAAATGAAAAAGAAAAAAGAATTATAAGAAATATTATGACCAAAATCAAAATTATAACCAGATTCACAAGCATACTTACAAATAAAATACTTGAATTAATTAATACCACTTCGGTAAAATTCACCAATGGACTTTATACATTTACCCCAATCCAACTGATGAGTTTCTTTCTCATATGCCTGTGACGTCGTTGAAACTACAGATCTATACCCCTACCTACAAACCATTCGGTATATACTAATTAATTTTCAACATAAGGATAATCCATCAACAAAATACAACTAAACATAAGTCGGTGATGTACGTATACATTTAGATGGATCCAACTAGGTATACATATCTATAACTATACAAATATATCTATATCCATACAACATATCTACACAGATACACATACACATCCAGACATACAGATCTAAAACCGTATAGATCAATAATATAAAAAAAACTCGTAATAATGATATATTTGATAAGTTCTTACAATAAATAATAATTTCTTGGAACTGCAACACTTTAAACTCAACTATGTATTTTTTTTCCAATTTATTTCATGGGGTAGGGGTTATGATGCATAAAAAATGAAAAAAATAAAGAGATAGAATGAAGAATGGAAAAGACGAATTGATGGGTAGGTTTTTGGTCCATTAAAAATTTAAAGTTAGGTTATAGTCAAAAGGAAAGATTGTTTGATTTTTTACTCTCTCTTTCTCTTTAATTATTTAATAAAACTATTTCAGTTGTCCCACAAATAATTTTTATTTAGTTGATCACACTTATTTAAAAACACAATCATTACATTCACATTACTAAAATATTCCTTACAAAATATTGTGGTATTTTAAATAGTTATTAAATATTTTATTTTAAATATTTTAATAAAAATAATAATAGAAAACATTAAGATAAAGTTTATTGAGATTTCAAATAAATAATATAATTAGGATATCACATTTAATAAATTGATATTATTTTACGGGATGAAAAGAGTAATTACTTATAATAGTATTTAAATTTAAGAGCAGAGATATGATACCCTATAAAAAATGTTTTACCCATTATTTATCTCTATTCTTCTATCAAACCCTATTTCTTTTACACCAAAACTTTCACATTAGCAATCTACAGTATAACAATTTTTCTTAACAATTTAAAGCACATTCTGACAATACCCATTTCGTATCAAAGGTTGTACACATTTTCTTTTTCCATAACATCGGCGCTTTTCTCCCTCAACATTATGTGTGTCCTCTACCATTGCCTTCCAAATCTCAGATCTTCACTGTGCAAATCATTATCTGATTGGTTTTTGATCGTTGGACATTTCATTTCATTTCAATTGAGGATAGTCAGAGTGAGACCTCCTATCTCTTATACTATTAAATCTCAAGTTTCTAAAATTTCACTTTAATTTATTTGGACTAAATTTTTATATTCAAACTTAAAACTTTTTCTACAATGATATTGTAATAGGATTGAACAAAGAACTCTACTTTTGGGGGATATTTCTTCCTTGTGAAAAGAGAGAAATGAACAGGTCACTTCCTCCTAAGAAGAGAAGATTATTGTAAAGAATGAAATAATCACTATAGTTTGTATAAAAATGTGAGTTTGATTTTCTATATTTTTATCCATTATCTTAAGTAGGGGTTTTAATGATTTGTATTTATTAAATTAGGCAATATGATAATGAAAGAGCAAGAGTGATAATGAAAGAGCAAGAGTTTGGGACTATTCAATTACAACCGCATCATCATTTTATTTGGAGAAGTATGGTGCACCCGGTTTTTTCATTTACAATAGATTAACATTTATTATTGTATTTTTATGTTGTAAATTGCATTTCAATTGAGGATAGTCGAAATGTTAAATTTATTACTGTATTATTTATATTATTAGCATTGATCATCTGTTATTCTATTTTTATAACTTATTTATTTTACTCTTCATTACTAGTTAAAATAGATTTCTTGTGGATAGGAGGAAAATATATATAAAACAAAGGTAATTTATGCTGCTTTTAATTTTATGTATGTCCTTGTTATACTTGGGTGTAGATTAGTTTAATGAACTTTAGGATGTACCTCAATTAATCTGACCAAAAAAATTAATTTAACGAACTCGGACTTGATTAGAAACATTATTTTATTTATATCTATATTAAGTATTTTAGTTGGATACTTTTTTGGTATATAAGTCATAGTTTCACTACTTCTTCACTTTTCATAAATGAGTAAAAATGTCGAATGATTAGTCAAATGTGCAAGCTGACAATTTAGGCAAGGGGTGTGTAACTTTATAATCTTTTTACTTATCCAATAAACATATATTTTAATTTAATTATAACCCTTTTACTTATCACGACTCTCCCTCTAAGTTGTTGGTTGATTTCTATTCAAGGTTTACTTATGATTTTATTCAAGGTTTACCTATGATTTAATTTTGCAGTCGTTTCTGTTAGATTACTATCATGTAATTTTTGGAAAATATGGGGTGGATTCTAAATGTGAGTTCTTGATTTTATAGCTTTGTTTAGGATCCTTTATGTCGTTTATCCTATTTTATTAGAGTTTCAGAGTTGAATTTTATAAAATTTGATTATGTTCCTCCCATTTATATAATGATAAGTTATATTTATCACATGGATTGGTTTTCCACTCTAACAACATTATATCACCATTAATGTAAATTTAAGAGGTCTTTTCTTATTTTGATGTCAGAATGTCTTTCTTTCTTGAGTAAATGGGAGAGGACGGGGGAGGAATTAGGTCACTTTTCATTATTGTGGGAGGATTTAATCCTTTGTTGTTAGCATGGGTACAATGTGTTAGCATATTTATTCTTCCTTCATAGCTTATCTAGTGATCCCATATGGCGTATTCGAAAAGTTCAATTTTGGAGGATCTTTCTCTGTTACCAAGCTTATTATATTAATGGTGTCAAACAGAGAGTGGTTTTTTCTATATTGTTGATCAACCTACCCAAAACTCTCAAACTTTTCTGAAACTCTGCCATTTAAACTTTTAAAAAAATAATATTACATTTTATACTATTAGATGTAGGAAGCTCATGCAGAATTTGTAACCAAATGAACGATCATATGAGGATTTATGGTGAGCAACAGAGCTAAGTATTATGCATCAGCTATGCAAATTGAATTCAGCCCATTAGAAATGAAAAAGAAAAAAGAATTATAAGAAATATTATGACCAAAATCAAAATTATAACCAGATTCACAAGCATACTTACAAATAAAATACTTGAATTAATTAATACCACTTCGGTAAAATTCACCAATGGACTTTATACATTTACCCCAATCCAACTGATGAGTTTCTTTCTCATATGCCTGTGACGTCGTTGAAACTACAGATCTATACCCCTACATACAAACCATTCAGTATATACTAATTAATTTTCAACATAAGGATAATCCATCAACAAAATACAACTAAACATAAGTCGGTGATGTACGTATACATTTAGATGGATCCAACTAGGTATACATATCTATAACTATACAAATATATCTATATCCATACAACATATCTACACAGATACACATACACATCCAGACATACAGATCTAAAACCGTATAGATCAATAATATAAAAAAAACTCGTAATAATGATATATTTGATAAGTTCTTACAATAAAAAATGATTTCTTGGAAATGCAACACTTTAAACTCAACTATGTATTTTTTTTCCAATTTATTTCATGGGGTAGGGGTTATGATGCATAAAAAATGAAAAAAATAAAGAGATAGAATGAAGAATGGAAAAGAAGAATTGATGGGTAGGTTTTTGGTCCATTAAAAATTAAAAGTTAGGTTATAGTCAAAAGGAAAGATTGTTTGATTTTTTACTCTCTCTTTCTCTTTAATTATTTAATAAAACTATTTCAGTTGTCCCCCAAATAATATTTATTTAGTTGATCACACTTATTTAAAAACACAATCATTACATTCACGCTCCTAAAATATTCCTTGCAAAATATTGTGATATTTTAAATAGTTATTAAATATTTTATTTTAAATATTTTAATAAAAATAATAATAGAAAACATTAAGATAAAGTTTATTGAGATTTCAAATAAATAATATAATTAGGATATCACATTTAATAAATTGATATTATCTTACGGGATGAAAAGAGTAATTACTTATAATAGTATTTAAATTTAAGAGCAGAGATATGATACCCTATAAAAAATGTTTTACCCATTATTTATCTCTATTCTTCTATCAAACCCTATTTCTTTTACACCAAAACTTTCACATTAGCAATCTACAGTATAACAATTTTTCTTAACAATTTAAAGCACATTCTGACAATACCCATTCCGTATCAAAGGTTGTACACATTTTCTTTTTCCATAACATCGGCGCTTTTCTCCCTCAACATTATGTGTGTCCTCTACCATTGCCTTCCAAATCTCAGATCTTCACTGTGCAAATCATTATCTGATTGGTTTTTGATCGTTGGACATTTCATTTCATTTCAATTGAGGATAGTCAGAGTGAGACCTCCTATCTCTTATACTATTAAATCTCAAGTTTCTAAAATTTCACTTTAATTTATTTGGACTAAATTTTTATATTCAAACTTAAAACTTTTTCTACAATGATATTGTAATAGGATTGAACAAAGAACTCTACTTTTGGGGGATATTTCTTCCTTGTGAAAAGAGAGAAATGAACAGGTCACTTCCTCCTAAGAAGAGAAGATTATTGTAAAGAATGAAATAATCACTATAGTTTGTATAAAAATGTGAGTTTGATTTTCTATATTTTTATCCATTATCTTAAGTAGGGGTTTTAATGATTTGTATTTATTAAATTAGGCAATATGATAATGAAAGAGCAAGAGTGATAATGAAAGAGCAAGAGTTTGGGACTATTCAATTACAACCGCATCATCATTTTATTTGGAGAAGTATGGTGCACCTGGTTTTTTCATTTACAATAGATTAACATTTATTATTGTATTTTTATGTTGTAAATTGCATTTCAATTGAGGATAGTCGAAATGTTAAATTTATTACTGTATTATTTATATTATTAGCATTGATCATCTGTTATTCTATTTTTATAACTTATTTATTTTACTCTTCATTACTAGTTAAAATAGATTTTTGTGGATAGGAGGAATATATACATAAAACAAAGGTAATTTATGTTACTTTTAATTTTACGTATGTCCTTGCTATACTTGGGTGTAGATTAGTTTAATGAACTTTAGGATGTACCTCAACTAATCTGACCAAAAAAATTAATTTAACCAACTCGGACTTGATTAGAGACATTATTTTATTTATATCTATATTAAGTATTTTAGTTGGATACTTTTTTGGTATATAAGTCATAGTTTCACTACTTCTTCACTTTTCATAAATGAGTAAAAATGTCGAATGATTAGTCAAATGTGCAAGCTGACAATTTAGGCAAGGGGTGTGTAACTTTATAATCTTTTTACTTATCCAATAAACATATATTTTAATTTAATTATAACCCTTTTACTTATCACGACTCTCCCTCTAAGTTGTTGGTTGATTTCTATTCAAGGTTTACTTATGATTTTATTCAAGGTTTACCTATGATTTAATTTTGCAGTCGTTTCTGTTAGATTACTATCATGTAATTTTTGGAAAATATGGGGTGGATTCTAAATGTGAGTTCTTGATTTTATAGCTTTGTTTAGGATCCTTTATGTCGTTTATCCTATTTTATTAGAGTTTCAGAGTTGAATTTTATAAAATTTGATTATGTTCCTCCCATTTATATAATGATAAGTTATATTTATCACATGGATTGGTTTTCCACTCTAACAACATTATATCACCATTAATGTAAATTTAAGAGGTCTTTTCTTATTTTGATGTCAGAATGTCTTTCTTTCTTGAGTAAATGGGAGAGGACGGGGGAGGAATTAGGTCACTTTTCATTATTGTGGGAGGATTTAATCCTTTGTTGTTAGCATGGGTACAATGTGTTAGCATATTTATTCTTCCTTCATAGCTTATCTAGTGATCCCATATGGCGTATTCGAAAAGTTCAATTTTGGAGGATCTTTCTCTGTTACCAAGCTTATTATATTAATGGTGTCAAACAGAGAGTGGTTTTTTCTATATTGTTGATCAACCTACCCAAAACTCTCAAACTTTTCTGAAACTCTGCCATTTAATCTTTTAAAAAAATAATATTACATTTTATACTATTAGATGTAGGAAGCTCATGCAGAATTTGTAACCAAATGAACGATCATATGAGGATTTATGGTGAGCAACAGAGCTAAGTATTATGCAACAGCTATGCAAATTGAATTCAGCCCATTAGAAATGAAAAATAAAAAAAATTATAAGAAATATTATGACCAAAATCAAAATTATAACCAGATTCACAAGCATACTTACAAATAAAATACTTGAATTAATTAATACCACTTCAGTAAAATTCACCAATGGACTTTATACATTTACTCCAATCCAACTGATGAGTTTCTTTCTCATATGCCAGTGACGTCGTTGATACTACAGATCTATACCCCTAACCACAAACCATTCGGTATATACTAATTAATTTTCAACATAAGGATAATCCATCTTCAAAATACAACTAAACATAAGTCGGTGATGTACGTATACATTTAGATGGATCCAACTAGGTATACATATCTATAACTATACAAATATATCTATATCCATACAACATATCTATACACATACACATACACATCCAGACATACAGATCTAAACCCTTATAGATCAATAATATAAAAAAAACTCGTAATAATGATATATTTGATAAGTTCTTACGATAAAAAATGATTTCTTGGAACTGCAACACTTTAAACTCAACTATGTATTTTTGTTCCAATTTATTTCATGGGGTAGGGGTTATGAAGCATAAAAAATGAAAAAAATAAAGAGATAGAATGAAGAATGGAAAAGAAGAATTGATGGGTAGGTTTTTGGTCCGTTAAAAATTAAAAGTTAGGTTATAGTCAAAAGGAAAAATTGTTTGATTTTTTACTCTCTCTTTCTCTTTAATTATTTAATAAAACTATTTCAGTTGTCCCACAAATAATATTTATTTAGTTGATCACACTTATTTAAAATCACAATCATTACATTCACGTTCCTAAAATATTCCTTGCAAAATATTGTGATATTTTAAATAGTTATTAAATATTTTAATAAAAATAATAATAGAAAACATTAAGATAAAGTTTATTGAGATTTCAAATAAATAATATAATTAGGATATCACATTTCATAAATTGATATTATTTTACGCGATGAAAAGAGTAATTACTTATAATAGTATTTATATTTAAGAGCAGAGATATGATACCCTATAAAAAATGTTTTACCCATTATTTATCTCTATTCTTCTATCAAACCCTATTTCTTCTCGTCTCCGCGGACTTAAACCAACACTTTCACATTAGCAATCTACAGTATAACAATTTTTCTTAACAATTTAAAGCACATTCTGACAATACCCATTCCGTATCAAAGGTTGTACACATTTTCTTTTTCCATAACATCGGGCGCATTTCTCCCTCAACATTATGTGTGTCCTCTAACATTTCCTTCCAAATCTCAGATCTTCACTGTGCAAATCATTATCTGATTGGTTTTTGATCGTTGGACATTTCATTTCAATTGAGGATAGTCAGAGTGAGACCACTTGTCTCTTATACTATTAAATCTCAAGTTTCTAAAATTTCACCTTAATTTATTTGGACTAAATTTTTATATTCAAACTTAAAACTTTTTCTACAATGATATTGTAATAGGATTGAACAAAAAACTCTACTTTTGGGGGATATTTCTTCCTTGTGAAAAGAGAGAAATGAACAGGTCACTTCCTCCTAAGAAGAGAAGATTATTGTAAAGAATGAAATAATCACTATAGTTTGTATAAAAATGTGAGTTTGATTTTATATTTTTTTATCCATTATCTTAAGTAGGGGTTTTAATGATTTGTATTTATTAAATTAGGCAATATGATAATGAAAGAGCAAGAGTGATAATGAAAGAGTAAGAGTTTGGAACTATTCAATTACAACCGCATCATCATTTTATTTGGAGAAGTATGGTGCACCCGGTTTTTTCATTTACAATAGATTAACATTTATTATTGTATTTTTATGTTGTAAACTGCATTTCAATTGAGGATAGTCGAAATGTTAAATTTATTACTGTATTATTTATATTATTAGCATTGATCATCTGTTATTCTATTTTTATAACTTATTTATTTTACTCTTCATTACTAGTTAAAATAGATTTCTTGTGGATAGGAGGAAAATGTATATAAAACAAAGGTAATTTATGTTACTTTTAATTTTACGTATGTCCTTGCTATACTTGGGCGTAGATTAGTTTAATGAACTTTAGGATGTACCTCAACTAATCTGACCAAAAAAATTAATTCAACGAACTCGGACTTGATTAGAAACATTATTTTTTTTATATCTATATTAAGTATTTTAGTTGGATACTTTTTTGGTATATAAGTCATAGTTTCACTACTTCTTCACTTTTCATAAATGAGTAAAAATGTCGAATGATTAGTCAAATGTGCAAGCTGACAATTTAGGCAAGGGGTGTATAACTTTATAATCTTTTTACTTATCCAATAAACATATATTTTAATTTAATTATAACCCTTTTACTTATGACGACTCTCCCTCTAAGTTGTTGGTTGATTTCTATTCAAGGTTTACTTATGATTTTATTCAAGGTTTACCTATGATTTAATTTTGCAGTTATTTCTGTTAGATCACTTTTCATGTAATTTTTGGAAAATATGGGGTGGATTCTAAATGCGAGTTCTTGGTTTTATAGCTTTGTTTTGGATCCTTTATGTCGTTTATCCTATTTTATTAGAGTTTCAGAGTTGAATTTTATAAAATTTGATTATGTTCCTCCCATTTATATAATGATAAGTTATCTTTATCACATGGATTGGTTTTCAACTCTAACAACATTATATCACCATTAATGTAAATTTAAGAGCTCTTTTCTTATTTTCATGTCAGAATGTCTTTCTTTCTTGAGTAAATGGAAGAGGACGGGGGAGGAATTAGGTCACTTTTCATTATTGTGGGAGGATTTAATCCTTTGTTGTTAGCATGGGTACAATGTGTTAGCATATTTATTCTTCCTTCATAGCTTATCTAGTGATTCCATATGGCGTATTCGAAAATTTCAATTTTGGAGGATCTTTCTCTGTTACCAAGCTTATTATATTAGTGGTGTCAAACAGAGAGTGGTTTTTTCTATATTGTTGATCAACCTACCCAAAACTCTCAAACTTTTCCGAAACTCTGCCATTTAATCTTTTAAAAAAATAATATTACATTTTATACTATTAGATGTAGGAAGCTCATGCAGAATTTGTAACCAAATGAACGATCATATGAGGATTTATGGTGAGCAACAGAGCTAAGTATTATGCAACAGCTATGCAAATTGAATTCAGCCCATTAGAAATGAAAAATAAAAAAAATTATAAGAAATATTATGACCAAAATCAAAATTATAACCAGATTCACAAGCATACTTACAAATAAAATACTTGAATTAATTAATACCACTTCAGTAAAATTCACCAATGGACTTTATACATTTACTCCAATCCAACTGATGAGTTTCTTTCTCATATGCCTGTGACGTCGTTGATACTACAGATCTATACCCCTAACCACAAACCATTCGGTATATACTAATTAATTTTCAACATAAGGATAATCCATCTTCAAAATACAACTAAACATAAGTCGGTGATGTACGTATACATTTAGATGGATCCAACTAGGTATACATATCTATAACTATACAAATATATCTATATCCATACAACATATCTATACACATACACATACACATCCAGACATACAGATCTAAACCCTTATAGATCAATAATATAAAAAAACTCGTAATAATGATATATTTGATAAGTTCTTACAATAAAAAATGATTTCTTGGAACTGCAACACTTTAAACTCAACTATGTATTTTTGTTCCAATTTATTTCATGGGGTAGGGGTTATGAAGCATAAAAAATGAAAAAAATAAAGAGATAGAATGAAGAATGGAAAAGAAGAATTGATGGGTAGGTTTTTGGTCCATTAAAACTTTAAAGTTAGGTTATAGTCAAAAGGAAAGATTGTTTGATTTTTTACTCTCTCTTTCTCTTTAATTATTTAATAAAACTATTTCAGTTGTCCCACAAATAATATTTATTTAGTTGATCACACTTATTTAAAATCACAATCATTACATTCACGTTCCTAAAATATTCCTTGCAAAATATTGTGATATTTTAAATAGTTATTAAATATTTTAATAAAAATAATAATAGAAAACATTAAGATAAAGTTTATTGAGATTTCAAATAAATAATATAATTAGGATATCACATTTCATAAATTGATATTATTTTACGGGATGAAAAGAGTAATTACTTATAATAGTATTTATATTTAAGAGCAGAGATATGATAACCTATAAAAAATGTTTTACCCATTATTTATCTCTATTCTTCTATCAAACCCTATTTCTTCTCGTCTCCGCAAACTTACACCAACACTTTCACATTAGCAATCTACAGTATAACAATTTTTCTTAACAATTTAAAGCACATTCTGACAATACCCATTCCGTATCAAAGGTTGTACACATTTTCTTTTTCCATAACATCGGCGCTTTTCTCCCTCAACATTATGTGTGTCCTCTACCATTGCCTTCCAAATCTCAGATCTTTACTGTGCAAATCATTATCTGATTGGTTTTTGATCGTTGGACATTTCATTTCAATTGAGGATAGTTAGAGTGAGACCTCTTGTCTCTTATACTATTAAATCTAAAGTTTCTAAAATTTCACCTTAATTTATTTGGACTAAATTTTTATATTCAAACTTAAAACTTTTTCTACAATGATATTGTAATAGGATTGAACAAAGAACTCTACTTTTGGGGGATATTTCTTCCTTGTGAAAAGAGAGAAATGAACAGGTCAGTTCCTCCTAAGAAGAGAAGATTATTGTAAAGAATGAAATAATCACTATAGTTTGTATAAAAATGTGAGTTTGATTTTATATTTTTTTATCCATTATCTTAAGTAGGGGTTTTAATGATTTGTATTTATTAAATTATGCAATATGATAATGAAAGAGCAAGAGTGATAATGAAAGAGCAAGAGTTTGGGACTATTCAATTACAACCGCATCATCATTTTATTTGGAGAAGTATGGTGCACCCGGTTTTTTCATTTACAATAGATTAACATTTATTATTGTATTTTTATGTTGTAAATTGCATTTCAATTGAGGATAGTCGAAATGTTAAATTTATTACTGTATTATTTATATTATTAGCATTGATCATCTGTTATTCTATTTTTATAACTTATTTATTTTACTCTTCATTACTAGTTAAAATAGATTTCTTGTGGATAGGAGGAAAATGTATATAAAACAAAGGTAATTTATGTTACTTTTAATTTTATGTATGTCCTTGCTATACTTGGGCGTAGATTAGTTTAATGAACTTTAGGATGTACCTCAACTAATCTGACCAAAAAAATTAATTCAACGAACTCGGACTTGATTAGAAACATTATTTTTTTTATATCTATATTAAGTATTTTAGTTGGATACTTTTTTGGTATATAAGTCATAGTTTCACTACTTCTTCACTTTTCATAAATGAGTAAAAATGTCGAATGATTAGTCAAATGTGCAAGCTGACAATTTAGGCAAGGGGTGTATAACTTTATAATCTTTTTACTTATCCAATAAACATATATTTTAATTTAATTATAACCCTTTTACTTATCACGACTCTCCCTCTAAGTTGTTGGTTGATTTCTATTCAAGGTTTACTTATGATTTTATTCAAGTTTTACCTATGATTTAATTTTGCAGTCGTTTCTGTTAGATTACTATCATGTAATTTTTGGAAAATATGGGGTGGATTCTAAATGTGAGTTCTTGATTTTATAGCTTTGTTTAGGATCCTTTATGTCGTTTATCCTATTTTATTAGAGTTTCAGAGTTGAATTTTATAAAATTTGATTATGTTCCTCCCATTTATATAATGATAAGTTATATTTATCACATGGATTGGTTTTCCACTCTAACAACATTATATCACCATTAATGTAAATTTAAGAGGTCTTTTCTTATTTTGATGTCAGAATGTCTTTCTTTCTTGAGTAAATGGGAGAGGACGGGGGAGGAATTAGGTCACTTTTCATTATTATGGGAGGATTGAATCCTTTGTTGTTAGCATGGGTACAATGTGTTAGCATATTTATTCTTCCTTCATAGCTTATCTAGTGATCCCATATGGCGTATTCGAAAAGTTCAATTTTGGAGGATCTTTCTCTGTTACCAAGCTTATTATATTAATGGTGTCAAACAGAGAGTGGTTTTTTCTATATTGTTGATCAACCTACCCAAAACTCTCAAACTTTTCCGAAACTCTGCCATTTAATCTTTTAAAAAAATAATATTACATTTTATACTATTAGATGTAGGAAGCTCATGCAGAATTTGTAACCAAATGAACGATCATATGAGGATTTATGGTGAGCAACAGAGCTAAGTATTATGCAACAGCTATGCAAATTGAATTCAGCCCATTAGAAATGAAAAATAAAAAAAATTATAAGAAATATTATGACCAAAATCAAAATTATAACCAGATTCACAAGCATACTTACAAATAAAATACTTGAATTAATTAATACCACTTCAGTAAAATTCACCAATGGACTTTATACATTTACTCCAAACCAACTGATGAGTTTCTTTCTCATATGCCTGTGACGTCGTTGATACTACAGATCTATACCCCTAACCACAAACCATTCGGTATATACTAATTAATTTTCAACATAAGGATAATCCATCTTCAAAATACAACTAAACATAAGTCGGTGATGTACGTATACATTTAGATGGATCCAACTAGGTATACATATCTATAACTATACAAATATATCTATATCCATACAACATATCTATACACATACACATACACATCCAGACATACAGATCTAAACCCTTATAGATCAATAATATAAAAAAAACTCGTAATAATGATATATTTGATAAGTTCTTACAATAAAAAATGATTTCTTGGAACTGCAACACTTTAAACTCAACTATGTATTTTTGTTCCAATTTATTTCATGGGGTAGGGGTTATGAAGCATAAAAAATGAAAAAAATAAAGAGATAGAATGAAGAATGGAAAAGAAGAATTGATGGGTAGGTTTTTGGTCCATTAAAAATTTAAAGTTAGGTTATAGTCAAAAGGAAAGATTGTTTGATTTTTTACTCTCTCTTTCTTTTTAATTATTTAATAAAACTATTTCAGTTGTCCCACAAATAATATTTATTTAGTTGATCACACTTATTTAAAATCACAATCATTACATTCACGTTCCTAAAATATTCCTTGCAAAATATTGTGATATTTTAAATAGTTATTAAATATTTTAATAAAAATAATAATAGAAAACATTAAGATAAAGTTTATTGAGATTTCAAATAAATAATATAATTAGGATATCACATTTCATAAATTGATATTATTTTACGGGATGAAAAGAGTAATTACTTATAATAGTATCTATATTTAAGAGCAGAGATATGATACCCTATAAAAAATGTTTTACCCATTATTTATCTCTATTCTTCTATCAAACCCTATTTCTTCTCGTCTCCGCCGACTTACACCAACACTTTCACATTAGCAATCTACAGTATAACAATTTTTCTTAACAATTTAAAGCACATTCTGACAATACCCATTCCGTATCAAAGGTTGTACACATTTTCTTTTTCCATAACATCGGCGCTTTTCTCCCTCAACATTATGTGTGTCCTCTACCATTGCCTTCCAAATCTCAGATCTTTACTGTGCAAATCATTATCTGATTGGTTTTTGATCGTTGGACATTTCATTTCAATTGAGGATAGTCAGAGTGAGACCTCTTGTCTCTTATACTATTAAATCTAAAGTTTCTAAAATTTCACCTTAATTTATTTGGACTAAATTTTTATATTCAAACTTAAAACTTTTTCTACAATGATATTGTAATAGGATTGAACAAAGAACTCTACTTTTGGGGGATATTTCTTCCTTGTGAAAAGAGAGAAATGAACAGGTCAGTTCCTCCTAAGAAGAGAAGATTATTGTAAAGAATGAAATAATCACTATAGTTTGTATAAAAATGTGAGTTTGATTTTATATTTTTTTATCCATTATCTTAAGTAGGGGTTTTAATGATTTGTATTTATTAAATTAGGCAATATGATAATGAAAGAGCAAGAGTGATAATGAAAGAGCAAGAGTTTGGGACTATTCAATTACAACCGCATCATCATTTTATTTGGAGAAGTATGGTGCACCTGGTTTTTTCATTTACAATAGATTAACATTTATTATTGTATTTTTATGTTGTAAATTGCATTTCAATTGAGGATAGTCGAAATGTTAAATTTATTACTGTATTATTTATATTATTAGCATTGATCATCTGTTATTCTATTTTTATAACTTATTTATTTTACTCTTCATTACTAGTTAAAATAGATTTCTTGTGGATAGGAGGAAAATGTATATAAAACAAAGGTAATTTATGTTACTTTTAATTTTACGTATGTCCTTGCTATACTTGGGCGTAGATTAGTTTAATGAACTTTAGGATGTACCTCAACTAATCTGACCAAAAAAATTAATTCAACGAACTCGGACTTGATTAGAAACATTATTTTTTTTATATCTATATTAAGTATTTTAGTTGGATACTTTTTTGGTATATAAGTCATAGTTTCACTACTTCTTCACTTTTCATAAATGAGTAAAAATGTCGAATGATTAGTCAAATGTGCAAGCTGACAATTTAGGCAAGGGGTGTATAACTTTATAATCTTTTTACTTATCCAATAAACATATATTTTAATTTAATTATAACCCTTTTACTTATCACGACTCTCCCTCTAAGTTGTTGGTTGATTTCTATTCAAGGTTTACTTATGATTTTATTCAAGGTTTACCTATGATTTAATTTTGCAGTCGTTTCTGTTAGATTACTATCATGTAATTTTTGGAAAATATGGGGTGGATTCTAAATGTGAGTTCTTGATTTTATAGCTTTGTTTAGGATCCTTTATGTCGTTTATCCTATTTTATTAGAGTTTCAGAGTTGAATTTTATAAAATTTGATTATGTTCCTCCCATTTATATAATGATAAGTTATATTTATCACATGGATTGGTTTTCCACTCTAACAACATTATATCACCATTAATGTGAATTTAAGAGGTCTTTTCTTATTTTGATGTCAGAATGTCTTTCTTTCTTGAGTAAATGGGAGAGGACGGGGGAGGAATTAGGTCACTTTTCATTATTGTGGGAGGATTTAATCCTTTGTTGTTAGCATGGGTACAATGTGTTAGTATATTTATTCTTCCTTCATAGCTTATCTAGTGATCCCATATGGCGTATTCGAAAAGTTCAATTTTGGAGGATCTTTCTCTGTTACCAAGCTTATTATATTAATGGTGTCAAACAGAGAGTGGTTTTTTCTATATTGTTGATCAACCTACCCAAAACTCTCAAACTTTTCCAAAACTCTGCCATTTAAACTTTTAAAAAAATAATATTACATTTTATACTATTAGATGTAGGAAGCTCATGCAGAATTTGTAACCAAATGAACGATCATATGAGGATTTATAATGAGCAACAGAGCTAAGTATTATGCATCAGCTATGCAAATTGAATTCAGCCCATTAGAAATGAAAAAGAAAAAAGAATTATAAGAAATATTATGACCAAAATCAAAATTATAACCAGATTCACAAGCATACTTACAAATAAAATACTTGAATTAATTAATACCACTTCGGTAAAATTCACCAATGGACTTTATACATTTACCCCAATCCAACTGATGAGTTTCTTTCTCATATGCCTGTGACGTCGTTGAAACTACAGATCTATACCCCTACCTACAAACCATTCGGTATATACTAATTAATTTTCAACATAAGGATAATCCATCAACAAAATACAACTAAACATAAGTCGGTGATGTACGTATACATTTAGATGGATCCAACTAGGTATACATATCTATAACTATACAAATATATCTATATCCATACAACATATCTACACAGATACACATACACATCCAGACATACAGATCTAAAACCGTATAGATCAATAATATAAAAAAAACTCGTAATAATGATATATTTGATAAGTTCTTACAATAAATAATAATTTCTTGGAACTGCAACACTTTAAACTCAACTATGTATTTTTTTTCCAATTTATTTCATGGGGTAGGGGTTATGATGCATAAAAAATGAAAAAAATAAAGAGATAGAATGAAGAATGGAAAAGACGAATTGATGGGTAGGTTTTTGGTCCATTAAAAATTTAAAGTTAGGTTATAGTCAAAAGGAAAGATTGTTTGATTTTTTACTCTCTCTTTCTCTTTAATTATTTAATAAAACTATTTCAGTTGTCCCACAAATAATTTTTATTTAGTTGATCACACTTATTTAAAAACACAATCATTACATTCACATTACTAAAATATTCCTTACAAAATATTGTGGTATTTTAAATAGTTATTAAATATTTTATTTTAAATATTTTAATAAAAATAATAATAGAAAACATTAAGATAAAGTTTATTGAGATTTCAAATAAATAATATAATTAGGATATCACATTTAATAAATTGATATTATTTTACGGGATGAAAAGAGTAATTACTTATAATAGTATTTAAATTTAAGAGCAGAGATATGATACCCTATAAAAAATGTTTTACCCATTATTTATCTCTATTCTTCTATCAAACCCTATTTCTTTTACACCAAAACTTTCACATTAGCAATCTACAGTATAACAATTTTTCTTAACAATTTAAAGCACATTCTGACAATACCCATTCCGTATCAAAGGTTGTACACATTTTCTTTTTCCATAACATCGGCGCTTTTCTCCCTCAACATTATGTGTGTCCTCTACCATTGCCTTCCAAATCTCAGATCTTCACTGTGCAAATCATTATCTGATTGGTTTTTGATCGTTGGACATTTCATTTCATTTCAATTGAGGATAGTCAGAGTGAGACCTCCTATCTCTTATACTATTAAATCTCAAGTTTCTAAAATTTCACTTTAATTTATTTGGACTAAATTTTTATATTCAAACTTAAAACTTTTTCTACAATGATATTGTAATAGGATTGAACAAAGAACTCTACTTTTGGGGGATATTTCTTCCTTGTGAAAAGAGAGAAATGAACAGGTCACTTCCTCCTAAGAAGAGAAGATTATTGTAAAGAATGAAATAATCACTATAGTTTGTATAAAAATGTGAGTTTGATTTTCTATATTTTTATCCATTATCTTAAGTAGGGGTTTTAATGATTTGTATTTATTAAAT
Source organism: Nemophila menziesii (assembly GCA_029959085.1). Classification (NCBI taxonomy): domain Eukaryota; kingdom Viridiplantae; phylum Streptophyta; class Magnoliopsida; order Boraginales; family Hydrophyllaceae; genus Nemophila; species Nemophila menziesii. Next base: position 78,927,052 of record JARWIR010000001.1, read on the forward strand.
TAGGCAATATGATAATGAAAGAGCAAGAGTGATAATGAAAGAGCAAGAGTTTGGGACTATTCAATTACAACCGCATCATCATTTTATTTGGAGAAGTATGGTGCACCCGGTTTTTTCATTTACAATAGATTAACATTTATTATTGTATTTTTATGTTGTAAATTGCATTTCAATTGAGGATAGTCGAAATGTTAAATTTATTACTGTATTATTTATATTATTAGCATTGATCATCTGTTATTCTATTTTTATAACTTATTTATTTTACTCTTCATTACTAGTTAAAATAGATTTCTTGTGGATAGGAGGAAAATATATATAAAACAAAGGTAATTTATGCTGCTTTTAATTTTATGTATGTCCTTGTTATACTTGGGTGTAGATTAGTTTAATGAACTTTAGGATGTACCTCAATTAATCTGACCAAAAAAATTAATTTAACGAACTCGGACTTGATTAGAAACATTATTTTATTTATATCTATATTAAGTATTTTAGTTGGATACTTTTTTGGTATATAAGTCATAGTTTCACTACTTCTTCACTTTTCATAAATGAGTAAAAATGTCGAATGATTAGTCAAATGTGCAAGCTGACAATTTAGGCAAGGGGTGTGTAACTTTATAATCTTTTTACTTATCCAATAAACATATATTTTAATTTAATTATAACCCTTTTACTTATCACGACTCTCCCTCTAAGTTGTTGGTTGATTTCTATTCAAGGTTTACTTATGATTTTATTCAAGGTTTACCTATGATTTAATTTTGCAGTCGTTTCTGTTAGATTACTATCATGTAATTTTTGGAAAATATGGGGTGGATTCTAAATGTGAGTTCTTGATTTTATAGCTTTGTTTAGGATCCTTTATGTCGTTTATCCTATTTTATTAGAGTTTCAGAGTTGAATTTTATAAAATTTGATTATGTTCCTCCCATTTATATAATGATAAGTTATATTTATCACATGGATTGGTTTTCCACTCTAACAACATTATATCACCATTAATGTAAATTTAAGAGGTCTTTTCTTATTTTGATGTCAGAATGTCTTTCTTTCTTGAGTAAATGGGAGAGGACGGGGGAGGAATTAGGTCACTTTTCATTATTGTGGGAGGATTTAATCCTTTGTTGTTAGCATGGGTACAATGTGTTAGCATATTTATTCTTCCTTCATAGCTTATCTAGTGATCCCATATGCGTATTCGAAAAGTTCAATTTTGGAGGATCTTTCTCTGTTACCAAGCTTATAATATTAGTGGTGTCAAACAGAGAGTGGTTTTTTCTATATTGTTGATCAACCTACCCAAAACTCTCAAACTTTTCCAAAACTCTGCCATTTAAACTTTTAAAAAAATAATATTACATTTTATACTATTAGATGTAGGAAGCTCATGCAGAATTTGTAACCAAATGAACGATCATATGAGGATTTATAATGAGCAACAGAGCTAAGTATTATGCATCAGCTATGCAAATTGAATTCAGCCCATTAGAAATGAAAAAGAAAAAAGAATTATAAGAAATATTATGACCAAAATCAAAATTATAACCAGATTCACAAGCATACTTACAAATAAAATACTTGAATTAATTAATACCACTTCGGTAAAATTCACCAATGGACTTTATACATTTACCCCAATCCAACTGATGAGTTTCTTTCTCATATGCCTGTGACGTCGTTGAAACTACAGATCTATACCCCTACCTACAAACCATTCGGTATATACTAATTAATTTTCAACATAAGGATAATCCATCAACAAAATACAACTAAACATAAGTCGGTGATGTACGTATACATTTAGATGGATCCAACTAGGTATACATATCTATAACTATACAAATATATCTATATCCATACAACATATCTACACAGATACACATACACATCCAGACATACAGATCTAAAACCGTATAGATCAATAATATAAAAAAAACTCGTAATAATGATATATTTGATAAGTTCTTACAATAAATAATAATTTCTTGGAACTGCAACACTTTAAACTCAACTATGTATTTTTTTTCCAATTTATTTCATGGGGTAGGGGTTATGATGCATAAAAAATGAAAAAAATAAAGAGATAGAATGAAGAATGGAAAAGACGAATTGATGGGTAGGTTTTTGGTCCATTAAAAATTTAAAGTTAGGTTATAGTCAAAAGGAAAGATTGTTTGATTTTTTACTCTCTCTTTCTCTTTAATTATTTAATAAAACTATTTCAGTTGTCCCACAAATAATTTTTATTTAGTTGATCACACTTATTTAAAAACACAATCATTACATTCACATTACTAAAATATTCCTTACAAAATATTGTGGTATTTTAAATAGTTATTAAATATTTTATTTTAAATATTTTAATAAAAATAATAATAGAAAACATTAAGATAAAGTTTATTGAGATTTCAAATAAATAATATAATTAGGATATCACATTTAATAAATTGATATTATTTTACGGGATGAAAAGAGTAATTACTTATAATAGTATTTAAATTTAAGAGCAGAGATATGATACCCTATAAAAAATGTTTTACCCATTATTTATCTCTATTCTTCTATCAAACCCTATTTCTTTTACACCAAAACTTTCACATTAGCAATCTACAGTATAACAATTTTTCTTAACAATTTAAAGCACATTCTGACAATACCCATTCCGTATCAAAGGTTGTACACATTTTCTTTTTCCATAACATCGGCGCTTTTCTCCCTCAACATTATGTGTGTCCTCTACCATTGCCTTCCAAATCTCAGATCTTCACTGTGCAAATCATTATCTGATTGGTTTTTGATCGTTGGACATTTCATTTCATTTCAATTGAGGATAGTCAGAGTGAGACCTCCTATCTCTTATACTATTAAATCTCAAGTTTCTAAAATTTCACTTTAATTTATTTGGACTAAATTTTTATATTCAAACTTAAAACTTTTTCTACAATGATATTGTAATAGGATTGAACAAAGAACTCTACTTTTGGGGGATATTTCTTCCTTGTGAAAAGAGAGAAATGAACAGGTCACTTCCTCCTAAGAAGAGAAGATTATTGTAAAGAATGAAATAATCACTATAGTTTGTATAAAAATGTGAGTTTGATTTTCTATATTTTTATCCATTATCTTAAGTAGGGGTTTTAATGATTTGTATTTATTAAATTAGGCAATATGATAATGAAAGAGCAAGAGTGATAATGAAAGAGCAAGAGTTTGGGACTATTCAATTACAACCGCATCATCATTTTATTTGGAGAAGTATGGTGCACCCGGTTTTTTCATTTACAATAGATTAACATTTATTATTGTATTTTTATGTTGTAAATTGCATTTCAATTGAGGATAGTCGAAATGTTAAATTTATTACTGTATTATTTATATTATTAGCATTGATCATCTGTTATTCTATTTTTATAACTTATTTATTTTACTCTTCATTACTAGTTAAAATAGATTTTTGTGGATAGGAGGAATATATACATAAAACAAAGGTAATTTATGTTACTTTTAATTTTACGTATGTCCTTGCTATACTTGGGTGTAGATTAGTTTAATGAACTTTAGGATGTACCTCAACTAATCTGACCAAAAAAATTAATTTAACTAACTCGGACTTGATTAGAGACATTATTTTATTTATATCTATATTAAGTATTTTAGTTGGATACTTTTTTGGTATATAAGTCATAGTTTCACTACTTCTTCACTTTTCATAAATGAGTAAAAATGTCGAATGATTAGTCAAATGTGCAAGCTGACAATTTAGGCAAGGGGTGTGTAACTTTATAATCTTTTTACTTATCCAATAAACATATATTTTAATTTAATTATAACCCTTTTACTTATCACGACTCTCCCTCTAAGTTGTTGGTTGATTTCTATTCAAGGTTTACTTATGATTTTATTCAAGGTTTACCTATGATTTAATTTTGCAGTCGTTTCTGTTAGATTACTATCATGTAATTTTTGGAAAATATGGGGTGGATTCTAAATGTGAGTTCTTGATTTTATAGCTTTGTTTAGGATCCTTTATGTCGTTTATCCTATTTTATTAGAGTTTCAGAGTTGAATTTTATAAAATTTGATTATGTTCCTCCCATTTATATAATGATAAGTTATATTTATCACATGGATTGGTTTTCCACTCTAACAACATTATATCACCATTAATGTAAATTTAAGAGGTCTTTTCTTATTTTGATGTCAGAATGTCTTTCTTTCTTGAGTAAATGGGAGAGGACGGGGGAGGAATTAGGTCACTTTTCATTATTGTGGGAGGATTTAATCCTTTGTTGTTAGCATGGGTACAATGTGTTAGCATATTTATTCTTCCTTCATAGCTTATCTAGTGATCCCATATGGCGTATTCGAAAAGTTCAATTTTGGAGGATCTTTCTCTGTTACCAAGCTTATTATATTAATGGTGTCAAACAGAGAGTGGTTTTTTCTATATTGTTGATCAACCTACCCAAAACTCTCAAACTTTTCCGAAACTCTGCCATTTAATCTTTTAAAAAAATAATATTACATTTTATACTATTAGATGTAGGAAGCTCATGCAGAATTTGTAACCAAATGAACGATCATATGAGGATTTATGGTGAGCAACAGAGCTAAGTATTATGCAACAGCTATGCAAATTGAATTCAGCCCATTAGAAATGAAAAATAAAAAAAATTATAAGAAATATTATGACCAAAATCAAAATTATAACCAGATTCACAAGCATACTTACAAATAAAATACTTGAATTAATTAATACCACTTCAGTAAAATTCACCAATGGACTTTATACATTTACTCCAATCCAACTGATGAGTTTCTTTCTCATATGCCAGTGACGTCGTTGATACTACAGATCTATACCCCTAACCACAAACCATTCGGTATATACTAATTAATTTTCAACATAAGGATAATCCATCTTCAAAATACAACTAAACATAAGTCGGTGATGTACGTATACATTTAGATGGATCCAACTAGGTATACATATCTATAACTATACAAATATATCTATATCCATACAACATATCTATACACATACACATACACATCCAGACATACAGATCTAAACCCTTATAGATCAATAATATAAAAAAAACTCGTAATAATGATATATTTGATAAGTTCTTACGATAAAAAATGATTTCTTGGAACTGCAACACTTTAAACTCAACTATGTATTTTTGTTCCAATTTATTTCATGGGGTAGGGGTTATGAAGCATAAAAAATGAAAAAAATAAAGAGATAGAATGAAGAATGGAAAAGAAGAATTGATGGGTAGGTTTTTGGTCCGTTAAAAATTAAAAGTTAGGTTATAGTCAAAAGGAAAAATTGTTTGATTTTTTACTCTCTCTTTCTCTTTAATTATTTAATAAAACTATTTCAGTTGTCCCACAAATAATATTTATTTAGTTGATCACACTTATTTAAAATCACAATCATTACATTCACGTTCCTAAAATATTCCTTGCAAAATATTGTGATATTTTAAATAGTTATTAAATATTTTAATAAAAATAATAATAGAAAACATTAAGATAAAGTTTATTGAGATTTCAAATAAATAATATAATTAGGATATCACATTTCATAAATTGATATTATTTTACGCGATGAAAAGAGTAATTACTTATAATAGTATTTATATTTAAGAGCAGAGATATGATACCCTATAAAAAATGTTTTACCCATTATTTATCTCTATTCTTCTATCAAACCCTATTTCTTCTCGTCTCCGCGGACTTAAACCAACACTTTCACATTAGCAATCTACAGTATAACAATTTTTCTTAACAATTTAAAGCACATTCTGACAATACCCATTCCGTATCAAAGGTTGTACACATTTTCTTTTTCCATAACATCGGGCGCATTTCTCCCTCAACATTATGTGTGTCCTCTAACATTTCCTTCCAAATCTCAGATCTTCACTGTGCAAATCATTATCTGATTGGTTTTTGATCGTTGGACATTTCATTTCAATTGAGGATAGTCAGAGTGAGACCACTTGTCTCTTATACTATTAAATCTCAAGTTTCTAAAATTTCACCTTAATTTATTTGGACTAAATTTTTATATTCAAACTTAAAACTTTTTCTACAATGATATTGTAATAGGATTGAACAAAAAACTCTACTTTTGGGGGATATTTCTTCCTTGTGAAAAGAGAGAAATGAACAGGTCACTTCCTCCTAAGAAGAGAAGATTATTGTAAAGAATGAAATAATCACTATAGTTTGTATAAAAATGTGAGTTTGATTTTATATTTTTTTATCCATTATCTTAAGTAGGGGTTTTAATGATTTGTATTTATTAAATTAGGCAATATGATAATGAAAGAGCAAGAGTGATAATGAAAGAGTAAGAGTTTGGAACTATTCAATTACAACCGCATCATCATTTTATTTGGAGAAGTATGGTGCACCCGGTTTTTTCATTTACAATAGATTAACATTTATTATTGTATTTTTATGTTGTAAACTGCATTTCAATTGAGGATAGTCGAAATGTTAAATTTATTACTGTATTATTTATATTATTAGCATTGATCATCTGTTATTCTATTTTTATAACTTATTTATTTTACTCTTCATTACTAGTTAAAATAGATTTCTTGTGGATAGGAGGAAAATGTATATAAAACAAAGGTAATTTATGTTACTTTTAATTTTACGTATGTCCTTGCTATACTTGGGCGTAGATTAGTTTAATGAACTTTAGGATGTACCTCAACTAATCTGACCAAAAAAATTAATTCAACGAACTCGGACTTGATTAGAAACATTATTTTTTTTATATCTATATTAAGTATTTTAGTTGGATACTTTTTTGGTATATAAGTCATAGTTTCACTACTTCTTCACTTTTCATAAATGAGTAAAAATGTCGAATGATTAGTCAAATGTGCAAGCTGACAATTTAGGCAAGGGGTGTATAACTTTATAATCTTTTTACTTATCCAATAAACATATATTTTAATTTAATTATAACCCTTTTACTTATGACGACTCTCCCTCTAAGTTGTTGGTTGATTTCTATTCAAGGTTTACTTATGATTTTATTCAAGGTTTACCTATGATTTAATTTTGCAGTTATTTCTGTTAGATCACTTTTCATGTAATTTTTGGAAAATATGGGGTGGATTCTAAATGCGAGTTCTTGGTTTTATAGCTTTGTTTTGGATCCTTTATGTCGTTTATCCTATTTTATTAGAGTTTCAGAGTTGAATTTTATAAAATTTGATTATGTTCCTCCCATTTATATAATGATAAGTTATCTTTATCACATGGATTGGTTTTCAACTCTAACAACATTATATCACCATTAATGTAAATTTAAGAGCTCTTTTCTTATTTTCATGTCAGAATGTCTTTCTTTCTTGAGTAAATGGAAGAGGACGGGGGAGGAATTAGGTCACTTTTCATTATTGTGGGAGGATTTAATCCTTTGTTGTTAGCATGGGTACAATGTGTTAGCATATTTATTCTTCCTTCATAGCTTATCTAGTGATTCCATATGGCGTATTCGAAAATTTCAATTTTGGAGGATCTTTCTCTGTTACCAAGCTTATTATATTAGTGGTGTCAAACAGAGAGTGGTTTTTTCTATATTGTTGATCAACCTACCCAAAACTCTCAAACTTTTCCGAAACTCTGCCATTTAATCTTTTAAAAAAATAATATTACATTTTATACTATTAGATGTAGGAAGCTCATGCAGAATTTGTAACCAAATGAACGATCATATGAGGATTTATGGTGAGCAACAGAGCTAAGTATTATGCAACAGCTATGCAAATTGAATTCAGCCCATTAGAAATGAAAAATAAAAAAAATTATAAGAAATATTATGACCAAAATCAAAATTATAACCAGATTCACAAGCATACTTACAAATAAAATACTTGAATTAATTAATACCACTTCAGTAAAATTCACCAATGGACTTTATACATTTACTCCAATCCAACTGATGAGTTTCTTTCTCATATGCCTGTGACGTCGTTGATACTACAGATCTATACCCCTAACCACAAACCATTCGGTATATACTAATTAATTTTCAACATAAGGATAATCCATCTTCAAAATACAACTAAACATAAGTCGGTGATGTACGTATACATTTAGATGGATCCAACTAGGTATACATATCTATAACTATACAAATATATCTATATCCATACAACATATCTATACACATACACATACACATCCAGACATACAGATCTAAACCCTTATAGATCAATAATATAAAAAAACTCGTAATAATGATATATTTGATAAGTTCTTACAATAAAAAATGATTTCTTGGAACTGCAACACTTTAAACTCAACTATGTATTTTTGTTCCAATTTATTTCATGGGGTAGGGGTTATGAAGCATAAAAAATGAAAAAAATAAAGAGATAGAATGAAGAATGGAAAAGAAGAATTGATGGGTAGGTTTTTGGTCCATTAAAACTTTAAAGTTAGGTTATAGTCAAAAGGAAAGATTGTTTGATTTTTTACTCTCTCTTTCTCTTTAATTATTTAATAAAACTATTTCAGTTGTCCCACAAATAATATTTATTTAGTTGATCACACTTATTTAAAATCACAATCATTACATTCACGTTCCTAAAATATTCCTTGCAAAATATTGTGATATTTTAAATAGTTATTAAATATTTTAATAAAAATAATAATAGAAAACATTAAGATAAAGTTTATTGAGATTTCAAATAAATAATATAATTAGGATATCACATTTCATAAATTGATATTATTTTACGGGATGAAAAGAGTAATTACTTATAATAGTATTTATATTTAAGAGCAGAGATATGATAACCTATAAAAAATGTTTTACCCATTATTTATCTCTATTCTTCTATCAAACCCTATTTCTTCTCGTCTCCGCAGACTTACACCAACACTTTCACATTAGCAATCTACAGTATAACAATTTTTCTTAACAATTTAAAGCACATTCTGACAATACCCATTCCGTATCAAAGGTTGTACACATTTTCTTTTTCCATAACATCGGCGCTTTTCTCCCTCAACATTATGTGTGTCCTCTACCATTGCCTTCCAAATCTCAGATCTTTACTGTGCAAATCATTATCTGATTGGTTTTTGATCGTTGGACATTTCATTTCAATTGAGGATAGTTAGAGTGAGACCTCTTGTCTCTTATACTATTAAATCTAAAGTTTCTAAAATTTCACCTTAATTTATTTGGACTAAATTTTTATATTCAAACTTAAAACTTTTTCTACAATGATATTGTAATAGGATTGAACAAAGAACTCTACTTTTGGGGGATATTTCTTCCTTGTGAAAAGAGAGAAATGAACAGGTCAGTTCCTCCTAAGAAGAGAAGATTATTGTAAAGAATGAAATAATCACTATAGTTTGTATAAAAATGTGAGTTTGATTTTATATTTTTTTATCCATTATCTTAAGTAGGGGTTTTAATGATTTGTATTTATTAAATTATGCAATATGATAATGAAAGAGCAAGAGTGATAATGAAAGAGCAAGAGTTTGGGACTATTCAATTACAACCGCATCATCATTTTATTTGGAGAAGTATGGTGCACCCGGTTTTTTCATTTACAATAGATTAACATTTATTATTGTATTTTTATGTTGTAAATTGCATTTCAATTGAGGATAGCCGAAATGTTAAATTTATTACTGTATTATTTATATTATTAGCATTGATCATCTGTTATTCTATTTTTATAACTTATTTATTTTACTCTTCATTACTAGTTAAAATAGATTTCTTGTGGATAGGAGGAAAATGTATATAAAACAAAGGTAATTTATGTTACTTTTAATTTTATGTATGTCCTTGCTATACTTGGGCGTAGATTAGTTTAATGAACTTTAGGATGTACCTCAACTAATCTGACCAAAAAAATTAATTCAACGAACTCGGACTTGATTAGAAACATTATTTTTTTTATATCTATATTAAGTATTTTAGTTGGATACTTTTTTGGTATATAAGTCATAGTTTCACTACTTCTTCACTTTTCATAAATGAGTAAAAATGTCGAATGATTAGTCAAATGTGCAAGCTGACAATTTAGGCAAGGGGTGTATAACTTTATAATCTTTTTACTTATCCAATAAACATATATTTTAATTTAATTATAACCCTTTTACTTATCACGACTCTCCCTCTAAGTTGTTGGTTGATTTCTATTCAAGGTCTACTTATGATTTTATTCAAGTTTTACCTATGATTTAATTTTGCAGTCGTTTCTGTTAGATTACTATCATGTAATTTTTGGAAAATATGGGGTGGATTCTAAATGTGAGTTCTTGATTTTATAGCTTTGTTTAGGATCCTTTATGTCGTTTATCCTATTTTATTAGAGTTTCAGAGTTGAATTTTATAAAATTTGATTATGTTCCTCCCATTTATATAATGATAAGTTATATTTATCACATGGATTGGTTTTCCACTCTAACAACATTATATCACCATTAATGTAAATTTAAGAGGTCTTTTCTTATTTTGATGTCAGAATGTCTTTCTTTCTTGAGTAAATGGGAGAGGACGGGGGAGGAATTAGGTCACTTTTCATTATTATGGGAGGATTGAATCCTTTGTTGTTAGCATGGGTACAATGTGTTAGCATATTTATTCTTCCTTCATAGCTTATCTAGTGATCCCATATGGCGTATTCGAAAAGTTCAATTTTGGAGGATCTTTCTCTGTTACCAAGCTTATTATATTAATGGTGTCAAACAGAGAGTGGTTTTTTCTATATTGTTGATCAACCTACCCAAAACTCTCAAACTTTTCCGAAACTCTGCCATTTAATCTTTTAAAAAAATAATATTACATTTTATACTATTAGATGTAGGAAGCTCATGCAGAATTTGTAACCAAATGAACGATCATATGAGGATTTATGGTGAGCAACAGAGCTAAGTATTATGCAACAGCTATGCAAATTGAATTCAGCCCATTAGAAATGAAAAATAAAAAAAATTATAAGAAATATTATGACCAAAATCAAAATTATAACCAGATTCACAAGCATACTTACAAATAAAATACTTGAATTAATTAATACCACTTCAGTAAAATTCACCAATGGACTTTATACATTTACTCCAAACCAACTGATGAGTTTCTTTCTCATATGCCTGTGACGTCGTTGATACTACAGATCTATACCCCTAACCACAAACCATTCGGTATATACTAATTAATTTTCAACATAAGGATAATCCATCTTCAAAATACAACTAAACATAAGTCGGTGATGTACGTATACATTTAGATGGATCCAACTAGGTATACATATCTATAACTATACAAATATATCTATATCCATACAACATATCTATACACATACACATACACATCCAGACATACAGATCTAAACCCTTATAGATCAATAATATAAAAAAAACTCGTAATAATGATATATTTGATAAGTTCTTACAATAAAAAATGATTTCTTGGAACTGCAACACTTTAAACTCAACTATGTATTTTTGTTCCAATTTATTTCATGGGGTAGGGGTTATGAAGCATAAAAAATGAAAAAAATAAAGAGATAGAATGAAGAATGGAAAAGAAGAATTGATGGGTAGGTTTTTGGTCCATTAAAAATTTAAAGTTAGGTTATAGTCAAAAGGAAAGATTGTTTGATTTTTTACTCTCTCTTTCTTTTTAATTATTTAATAAAACTATTTCAGTTGTCCCACAAATAATATTTATTTAGTTGATCACACTTATTTAAAATCACAATCATTACATTCACGTTCCTAAAATATTTCTTGCAAAATATTGTGATATTTTAAATAGTTATTAAATATTTTAATAAAAATAATAATAGAAAACATTAAGATAAAGTTTATTGAGATTTCAAATAAATAATATAATTAGGATATCACATTTCATAAATTGATATTATTTTACGGGATGAAAAGAGTAATTACTTATAATAGTATCTATATTTAAGAGCAGAGATATGATACCCTATAAAAAATGTTTTACCCATTATTTATCTCTATTCTTCTATCAAACCCTATTTCTTCTCGTCTCCGCCGACTTACACCAACACTTTCACATTAGCAATCTACAGTATAACAATTTTTCTTAACAATTTAAAGCACATTCTGACAATACCCATTCCGTATCAAAGGTTGTACACATTTTCTTTTTCCATAACATCGGCGCTTTTCTCCCTCAACATTATGTGTGTCCTCTACCATTGCCTTCCAAATCTCAGATCTTTACTGTGCAAATCATTATCTGATTGGTTTTTGATCGTTGGACATTTCATTTCAATTGAGGATAGTCAGAGTGAGACCTCTTGTCTCTTATACTATTAAATCTAAAGTTTCTAAAATTTCACCTTAATTTATTTGGACTAAATTTTTATATTCAAACTTAAAACTTTTTCTACAATGATATTGTAATAGGATTGAACAAAGAACTCTACTTTTGGGGGATATTTCTTCCTTGTGAAAAGAGAGAAATGAACAGGTCAGTTCCTCCTAAGAAGAGAAGATTATTGTAAAGAATGAAATAATCACTATAGTTTGTATAAAAATGTGAGTTTGATTTTATATTTTTTTATCCATTATCTTAAGTAGGGGTTTTAATGATTTGTATTTATTAAATTAGGCAATATGATAATGAAAGAGCAAGAGTGATAATGAAAGAGCAAGAGTTTGGGACTATTCAATTACAACCGCATCATCATTTTATTTGGAGAAGTATGGTGCACCTGGTTTTTTCATTTACAATAGATTAACATTTATTATTGTATTTTTATGTTGTAAATTGCATTTCAATTGAGGATAGTCGAAATGTTAAATTTATTACTGTATTATTTATATTATTAGCATTGATCATCTGTTATTCTATTTTTATAACTTATTTATTTTACTCTTCATTACTAGTTAAAATAGATTTCTTGTGGATAGGAGGAAAATGTATATAAAACAAAGGTAATTTATGTTACTTTTAATTTTACGTATGTCCTTGCTATACTTGGGCGTAGATTAGTTTAATGAACTTTAGGATGTACCTCAACTAATCTGACCAAAAAAATTAATTCAACGAACTCGGACTTGATTAGAAACATTATTTTTTTTATATCTATATTAAGTATTTTAGTTGGATACTTTTTTGGTATATAAGTCATAGTTTCACTACTTCTTCACTTTTCATAAATGAGTAAAAATGTCGAATGATTAGTCAAATGTGCAAGCTGACAATTTAGGCAAGGGGTGTATAACTTTATAATCTTTTTACTTATCCAATAAACATATATTTTAATTTAATTATAACCCTTTTACTTATCACGACTCTCCCTCTAAGTTGTTGGTTGATTTCTATTCAAGGTTTACTTATGATTTTATTCAAGGTTTACCTATGATTTAATTTTGCAGTCGTTTCTGTTAGATTACTATCATGTAATTTTTGGAAAATATGGGGTGGATTCTAAATGTGAGTTCTTGATTTTATAGCTTTGTTTAGGATCCTTTATGTCGTTTATCCTATTTTATTAGAGTTTCAGAGTTGAATTTTATAAAATTTGATTATGTTCCTCCCATTTATATAATGATAAGTTATATTTATCACATGGATTGGTTTTCCACTCTAACAACATTATATCACCATTAATGTGAATTTAAGAGGTCTTTTCTTATTTTGATGTCAGAATGTCTTTCTTTCTTGAGTAAATGGGAGAGGACGGGGGAGGAATTAGGTCACTTTTCATTATTGTGGGAGGATTTAATCCTTTGTTGTTAGCATGGGTACAATGTGTTAGTATATTTATTCTTCCTTCATAGCTTATCTAGTGATCCCATATGGCGTATTCGAAAAGTTCAATTTTGGAGGATCTTTCTCTGTTACCAAGCTTATTATATTAATGGTGTCAAACAGAGAGTGGTTTTTTCTATATTGTTGATCAACCTACCCAAAACTCTCAAACTTTTCCGAAACTCTGCCATTTAAACTTTTAAAAAAATAATATTACATTTTATACTATTAGATGTAGGAAGCTCATGCAGAATTTGTAACCAAATGAACGATCATATGAGGATTTATAATGAGCAACAGAGCTAAGTATTATGCAACAGCTATGCAAATTGAATTCAGCCCATTAGAAATGATAAAGAAAAAAGAATTATAAGAAATATTATGACCAAAATCAAAATTATAACCAGATTCACAAGCATACTTACAAATAAAATACTTGAATTAATTAATACCACTTCGGTAAAATTCACCAATGGACTTTATACATTTACCCCAATCCAACTGATGAGTTTCTTTCTCATATGCCTGTGACGTCGTTGAAACTACAGATCTATACCCCTACCTACAAACCATTCAGTATATACTAATTAATTTTCAACATAAGGATAATCCATCAACAAAATACAACTAAACATAAGTCGGTGATGTACGTATACATTTAGATGGATCCAACTAGGTATACATATCTATAACTATACAAATATATCTATATCCATACAACATATCTACACAGATACACATACACATCCAGACATACAGATCTAAAACCGTATAGATCAATAATATAAAAAAAACTCGTAATAATGATATATTTGATAAGTTCTTACAATAAAAAATAATTTCTTGGAACTGCAACACTTTAAACTCAACTATGTATTTTTTTTCCAATTTATTTCATGGGGTAGGGGTTATGATGCATAAAAAATGAAAAAAATAAAGAGATAGAATGAAGAATGGAAAAGACGAATTGATGGGTAGGTTTTTGGTCCATTAAAAATTTAAAGTTAGGTTATAGTCAAAAGGAAAGATTGTTTGATTTTTTACTCTCTCTTTCTCTTTAATTATTTAATAAAACTATTTCAGTTGTCCCCCAAATAATTTTTATTTAGTTGATCACACTTATTTAAAAACACAATCATTACATTCACATTACTAAAATATTCCTTACAAAATATTGTGATATTTTAAATAGTTATTAAATATTTTATTTTAAATATTTTAATAAAAATAATAATAGAAAACATTAAGATAAAGTTTATTGAGATTTCAAATAAATAATATAATTAGGATATCACATTTAATAAATTGATATTATCTTACGGGATAAAAAGAGTAATTACTTATAATAGTATTTAAATTTAAGAGCAGAGATATGATACCCTATAAAAAATGTTTTACCCATTATTTATCTCTATTCTTCTATCGAACCCTATTTCTTTTACACCAAAACTTTCACATTAGCAATCTACAGTATAACAATTTTTCTTAACAATTTAAAGCACATTCTGACAATACCCATTCCGTATCAAAGGTTCTACACATTTTTTTTTTCCATAACATCGGCGCTTTTCTCCCTCAACATTATGTGTGTCCTCTACCATTGCCTTCCAAATCTCAGATCTTCACTGTGCAAATCATTATCTGATTGGTTTTTGATCGTTGGACATTTCATTTCATTTCAATTGAGGATAGTCAGAGTGAGACCTCCTATCTCTTATACTATTAAATCTCAAGTTTCTAAAATTCCACTTTAATTTATTTGGACTAAATTTTTATATTCAAACTTAAAACTTTTTCTACAATGATATTGTAATAGGATTGAACAAAGAACTCTACTTTTGGGGGATATTTCTTCCTTGTGAAAAGAGAGAAATGAACAGGTCACTTCCTCCTAAGAAGAGAAGATTATTGTAAAGAATGAAATAATCACTATAGTTTGTATAAAAATGTGAGTTTGATTTTCTATATTTTTATCCATTATCTTAAGTAGGGGTTTTAATGATTTGTATTTATTAAATTAGGCAATATGATAATGAAAGAGCAAGAGTGATAATGAAAGAGCAAGAGTTTGGGACTATTCAATTACAACCGCATCATCATTTTATTTGGAGAAGTATGGTGCACCTGGTTTTTTCATTTACAATAGATTAACATTTATTATTGTATTTTTATGTTGTAAATTGCATTTCAATTGAGGATAGTCGAAATGTTAAATTTATTACTGTATTATTTATATTATTAGCATTGATCATCTGTTATTCTATTTTTATAACTTATTTATTTTACTCTTCATTACTAGTTAAAATAGATTTCTTGTGGATAGGAGGAATATATACATAAAACAAAGGTAATTTATGTTACTTTTAATTTTACGTATGTCCTTGCTATACTTGGGTGTAGATTAGTTTAATGAACTTTAGGATGTACCTCAACTAATCTGACCAAAAAAATTAATTTAACAAACTCGGACTTGATTAGAAACATTATTTTATTTATATCTATATTAAGTATTTTAGTTGGATACTTTTTTGGTATATAAGTCATAGTTTCACTACTTCTTCACTTTTCATAAATGAGTAAAAATGTCGAATGATTAGTCAAATGTGCAAGCTGACAATTTAGGCAAGGGGTGTGTAACTTTATAATCTTTTTACTTATCCAATAAACATATATTTTAATTTAATTATAACCCTTTTACTTATCACGACTCTCCCTCTAAGTTGTTGGTTGATTTCTATTCAAGGTTTACTTATGATTTTATTCAAGGTTTACCTATGATTTAATTTTGCAGTCGTTTCTGTTAGATTACTATCATGTAATTTTTGGAAAATATGGGGTGGATTCTAAATGTGAGTTCTTGATTTTATAGCTTTGTTTAGGATCCTTTATGTCGTTTATCCTATTTTATTAGAGTTTCAGAGTTGAATTTTATAAAATTTGATTATGTTCCTCCCATTTATATAATGATAAGTTATATTTATCACATGGATTGGTTTTCCACTCTAACAACATTATATCACCATTAATGTAAATTTAAGAGGTCTTTTCTTATTTTGATGTCAGAATGTCTTTCTTTCTTGAGTAAATGGGAGAGGACGGGGGAGGAATTAGGTCACTTTTCATTATTGTGGGAGGATTTAATCCTTTGTTGTTAGCATGGGTACAATGTGTTAGCATATTGATTCTTCCTTCATAGCTTATCTAGTGATCCCAT
Source organism: Nemophila menziesii (assembly GCA_029959085.1). Lineage (NCBI taxonomy): Eukaryota > Viridiplantae > Streptophyta > Magnoliopsida > Boraginales > Hydrophyllaceae > Nemophila > Nemophila menziesii. Next base: position 78,944,067 of record JARWIR010000001.1, read on the forward strand.
ATGGCGTATTCGAAAAGTTCAATTTTGGAGGATCTTTCTCTGTTACCAAGCTTATTATATTAATGGTGTCAAACAGAGAGTGGTTTTTTCTATATTGTTGATCAACCTACCCAAAACTCTCAAACTTTTCCGAAACTCTGCCATTTAAACTTTTAAAAAAATAATATTACATTTTATACTATTAGATGTAGGAAGCTCATGCAGAATTTGTAACCAAATGAACGATCATATGAGGATTTATGGTGAGCAACAGAGCTAAGTATTATGCATCAGCTATGCAAATTGAATTCAGCCCATTAGAAATGAAAAAGAAAAAAAAATTATAAGAAATATTATGACCAAAATCAAAATTATAACCAGATTCACAAGCATACTTACAAATAAAATACTTGAATTAATTAATACCACTTCAGTAAAATTCACCAATGGACTTTATACATTTACTCCAATCCAACTGATGAGTTTCTTTCTCATATGCCTGTGACGTCGTTGATACTACAGATCTATACCCCTACCCACAAACCATTCGGTATATACTAATTAATTTTCAACATAAGGATAATCCATCTTCAAAATACAACTAAACATAAGTCGGTGATGTACGTATACATTTAGATGGATCCAACTAGGTATACATATCTATAACTATACAAATATATCTATATCCATACAACATATCTATACACATACACATACACATCCAGACATACAGATCTAAACCCTTATAGATCAATAATATAAAAAAAACTCGTAATAATGATATATTTGATAAGTTCTTACGATAAAAAATGATTTCTTGGAACTGCAACACTTTAAACTCAACTATGTATTTTTGTTCCAATTTATTTCATGGGGTAGGGGTTATGAAGCATAAAAAATGAAAAAAATAAAGAGATAGAATGAAGAATGGAAAAGAAGAATTGATGGGTAGGTTTTTGGTCCATTAAAAATTTAAAGTTAGGTTATAGTCAAAAGGAAAGATTGTTTGATTTTTTACTCTCTCTTTCTCTTTAATTATTTAATAAAACTATTTCAGTTGTCCCACAAATAATATTTATTTAGTTGATCACACTTATTTAAAATCACAATCATTACATTCACGTTCCTAAAATATTCCTTGCAAAATATTGTGATATTTTAAATAGTTATTAAATATTTTAATAAAAATAATAATAGAAAACATTAAGATAAAGTTTATTGAGATTTCAAATAAATAATATAATTAGGATATCACATTTCATAAATTGATATTATTTTACGGGATGAAAAGAGTAATTACTTATAATAGTATTTATATTTAAGAGCAGAGATATGATACCCTATAAAAAATGTTTTACCCATTATTTATCTCTATTCTTCTATCAAACCCTATTTCTTCTCGTCTCCGCCGACTTACACCAACACTTTCACATTAGCAATCTACAGTATAACAATTTTTCTTAACAATTTAAAGCACATTCTGACAATACCCATTCCGTATCAAAGGTTGTACACATTTTCTTTTTCCATAACATCGGCGCTTTTCTCCCTCAACATTATGTGTGTCCTCTACCATTGCCTTCCAAATCTCAGATCTTTACTGTGCAAATCATTATCTGATTGGTTTTTGATCGTTGGACATTTCATTTCAATTGAGGATAGTCAGAGTGAGACCTCTTGTCTCTTATACTATTAAATCTAAAGTTTCTAAAATTTCACCTTAATTTATTTGGACTAAATTTTTATATTCAAACTTAAAACTTTTTCTACAATGATATTGTAATAGGATTGAACAAAGAACTCTACTTTTGGGGGATATTTCTTCCTTGTGAAAAGAGAGAAATGAACAGGTCAGTTCCTCCTAAGAAGAGAAGATTATTGTAAAGAATGAAATAATCACTATAGTTTGTATAAAAATGTGAGTTTGATTTTATATTTTTTTATCCATTATCTTAAGTAGGGGTTTTAATGATTTGTATTTATTAAATTAGGCAATATGATAATGAAAGAGCAAGAGTGATAATGAAAGAGCAAGAGTTTGGGACTATTCAATAACAACCGCATCATCATTTTATTTGGAGAATTATGGTGCACCCGGTTTTTTATTTACAATAGATTAACATTTATTATTGTATTTTTATGTTGTAAATTGCATTTCAATTGAGTATAGTCGAAATGTTAAATTTATTACTATATTAGTTATATTATTAGCATTGATCCTCTTTTGTTCTGTTTTTATAACTTATTTATTTTACTCTTCATTACTAGTTAAAATAGATTTCTTGTGGATAGGATGAAAATATATATAAAACAAAGGTAATTTTTGTTACTTTTAATTTTACGTATGTCCTTGCTATACTTGGGTGTAGATTAGTTTAATGAACTTTGGGATGTACCTCAACTAATCCGACCAAAAAAATTAATTTAACGAACTCGGACTTGATTAGAAACATTATTTTATTTATTTTTATATTAAGAATTTCGTTGGATACTTTTTTGGTATATAAGTCATAGTTTCACTACTTCTTCACTTTTCATAAATGAGTTAAAATGTCGAATGATTAGTCAAATCTGCAAGCTGACAATTTAGGCAAGGGGTGTGTAACTTTATAATCTTTTTACTTATCCAATAAAAAGATCTTTTAATTTAATTATAACCCTTTTACTTATCACGACTCTCCCTCTAAGTTGTTGGTTGATTTCTATTCAAGGTTTACTTATGATTTTATTCAAGGTTAACCTATGATTTAATTTTGCAGTCTTTTCTGTTAGATCACTTTTCATGTAATTTTTGGAAAATATGGGGTGGATTCTAAATGTGAGTTCTTGGTTTTATAGCTTTGTTTTAGATCCTTTATGTCGTTTATCCTATTTTATTAGAGTTTCAGAGTTGAATTTTATAAAATTTAATTATGTTCCTCCCATTTATATAATGATAAGTTATCTTTATCACATGGATTGGTTTTCAACTCTAACAACATTATATCACCATTAATGTAAATTTAAGAGCTCTTTTCTTATTTTGATGTCAGAATGTCTTTCTTTCTTGAGTAAATGGAAGAGGACGGGGGAGGAATTAGGTCACTTTTCATTATTGTGGGAGGATTTAAACCTTTGTTGTTAGCATGGGTACAATGTGTTAGCATATTTATTCTTCCTTCATAGCTTATCTAGTGATCCCATATGGCGTATTCGAAAAGTTCAATTTTGGAGGATCTTTCTCTTTTACCAAGCTTATTATATTAGTGGTGTCAAACAGAGAGTGGTTTTTTCTATATTGTTGATCAACCTACCCAAAACTCTCAAACTTTTCCGAAACTCTGCCATTTAAACTTTTAAAAAAATAATATTACATTTTATACTATTAGATGTAGGAAGCTCATGCAGAATTTGTAACCAAATGAACGATCATATGAGGATTTATGGTGAGCAACCGAGCTAAGTATTATGCATCAGATATGCAAATTGAATTCAGCCCATTAGAAATGAAAAAGAAATTAAAATTATAAGAAATATTATGACCAAAATCAAAATTATAACCAGATTCACAAGCATACTTACAAATAAAATACTTGAATTAATTAATACCACTTCAGTAAAATTCACCAATGGACTTTATACATTTACTCCAATCTAACTGATGAGTTTCTTTCTCATATGCCTGTGATGTCGTTGATACTACAGATCTATACCCCTACCCACAAACCATTCGGTATATACTAATTAATTTTTAACATAAGGATAATCCATCTTCAAAATACAACTAAACATAAGTCGGTGATGTACGTATACATTTAGATGGATCCAACTAGGTATACATATCTATAACTATACAAATATATCTATATCCATACAACATATCTATACACATACACATACACATCCAGACATACAGATCTAAGCCCGTATAGATCAATAATATAAAAAAAACTCGTAATAATGATATATTTGACAAGTTCTTACAATAAAAAATGATTTCTTGGAATTGCAACACTTTAAACTCAACTATGTATTTTTTTTCCAATTTATTTCATGGGGTAGGGGTTATGATGCATAATAAATGAAAAAAAATAAAGAGATAGAATGAAGAATGGAAAAGAAGAATTGATGGGTAGGTTTTTGGTCCATTAAAAATTTAAAGTTAGGTTATAGTCAAAAGGAAAGATTGTTTGATTTTTTACTCTCTCTTTCTCTTTAATTATTTAATAAAACTATTTCAATTGTCCCACAAATAATATTTATTTAGTTGATCACACTTATTTAAAATCACAATCATTACATTCACGTTACTAAAATATTCCTTGCAAAATATTGTGATATTTTAAATAGTTATTAAATATTTTAATAAAAATAATAATAGAAAACATTAAGATAAAGTTTATTGAGATTTCAAATAAATAATATAATTAGGATATCACATTTAATAAATTGATATTATTTTACGGGATGAAAAGAGTAATTACTTATAATAGTATTTATATTTAAGAGCAGAGATATGATACCCTATAAAAAATGTTTTACCCATTATTTATCTCTATTCTTCTATCAAACCCTATTTCTTCTCGTCTCCGCCGACTTACACCAACACTTTCACATTAGCAATCTACAGTATAACAATTTTTCTTAACAATTCAAAGCACATTCTGACAATACCCATTCCGTATCAAAGGTTGTACACATTTTCTTTTTCCATAACATCGGCGCTTTTCTCCCTCAACATTATGTGTGTCCTCTACCATTGCCTTCCAAATCTCAGATCTTCAATGTGCAAATCATTATCTGATTGGTTTTTGATCGTTGGACATTTCATTTCAATTGAGGATAGTCAGAGTGAGACTTCTTGTCTCTTATATTATTAAATCTAAAGTTTCTAAAATTTCACCTTAATTTATTTGGACTAAATTTTTATATTCAAACTTAAAACTTTTTCTACAATGATATTGTAATAGGATTGAACAAAGAACTCTACTTTTGGGGGATATTTCTTCCTTGTGAAAAGAGATAAATGAACAGGTCTCTTCCTTCTAAGAAGAGAAGATTATTGTAAAGAATGAAATAATCACTATAGTTTGTATAAAAATGTGAGTTTGATTTTCTATTTTTTATCCATTATCTTAAGTAGGGGTTTTATTGATTTGTATTTATTAAATTAGGCAATATGATAATGAAAGAGCAAGAGTGATAATGAAAGAGCAAGAGTTTGGGACTATTCAATTACAACCGCATCATCATTTTATTTGGAGAAGTATGGTGCACCCGGTTTTTTCATTTACAATAGATTAACATTTATTATTGTATTTTTATGTTGTAAATTGCATTTCAATTGAGGATAGTCGAAATGTTAAATTTATTACTGTATTATTTATATTATTAGCATTGATCTTCTATTATTCTATTTTTATAACTTATTTATTTTACTCTTCATTACTAGTTAAAATAGATTTCTTGTGGATAGGAGGAAAATATATATAAAACAAAGGTAATTTATGTTATTTTTAATTTTACATATGTCCTTGCTATACTTGGGTGTAGATTAGTTTAATGAACTTTAGGATGTACCTCAACTAATCCGACCAAAAAAATTAATTTAACGAACTCGGACTTGATTAGAAACATTATTTTATTTATATCTATATTAAGAATTTTATTTGGATACTTTTTTAGTATATAAGTCATAGTTTCACTACTTCTTCACTTTTCATAAATGAGTAAAAATGTCGAATGATTAGTCAAATGTGCAAGCTGACAATTTAGGCAAGGGGTGTGTAACTTTATAATCTTTTTACTTATCCAATAAACATATATTTTAATTTAATTATAACCCTTTTACTAATCACGACTCTCCCTCTAAGTTGTTAGTTGATTTCTATTCAAGGTTTACTTATGATTTTATTCAAGGTTTACCTATGATTTAATTTTGCAGTCGTTTCTGTTAGATCAATTTTCATGTAATTTTTGGAAAATATGGGGTGGATTCTAAATGTGAGTTCTTGGTTTTATAGCTTTGTTTTGGATCCTTTATGTCGTTTATCCTATTTTATTAGAGTTTCAGAGTTGAATTTTATAAAATTTGATTATGTTCCTCCCATTTATATAATGATAAGTTATCTTTATCACATGATTGGTTTTCAACTCTAACAACATTATATCACCATTAATGTAAATTTAAGAGGTCTTTTCTTATTTTGATGTCAGAATGTCTTTCTTTCTTGAGTAAATGTAAGAGGACGGGGGAGGAATTAGGTCACTTTTCATTATTGTGGGAGGATTTAATCCTTTGTTGTTAGCATGGGTACAATGTGTTAGCATATTTATTCTTCCTTCATAGCTTATCTAGTGATCCCATAGCGTATTCGAAAAGTTCAATTTTGGAGGATCTTTCTCTGTTACCAAGCTGATTATATTAGTGGTGTCAAACAGAGAGTGGTTTTTTCTATATTGTTGATCAACCTACCCAAAACTCTCAAACTTTTCCAAAACTCTGCCATTTAACCTTTTAAAAATATAATATTAGATTTTATACTATTAGATGTAGGAAGCTCATGCAGAATTTGTAACCAAATGAACGATCATATGAGGATTTATGGTGAGCAACAGAGCTAAGTATTATGCATCAGCTATGCAAATTGAATTCAGCCCATTAGAAATGAAAAAGAAAAAAAAATTAAAAAAAAAATTATGACCAAAATCAAAATTATAACCAGATTCACAAGCATACTTACAAATAAAATACTTGAATTAATTAACACCACTTCAGTAAAATTCACCAATGGACTTTATACATTTACTCCAATCCAACTGATGAGTTTCTATCTCATATGCCTGTGACGTCGTTGATACTACAGATCTATACACCTACCTACAAACCATTCGGTATATACTAATTAATTTTCAACATAAGGATAATCCATCATCAAAATACAACTAAACATAAGTCGGTGATGTACGTATACATTTAGATGGATCCAACTAGGTATACATATCTATAACTATACAAATATATCTATATCCATACAACATATCTATACACATACACATACACATCCAGACATACAGATCTATACCCGTATAGATCAATAATATAAAAAAAACTCGTAATAATGATATATTTGATAAGTTCTTAAAATAAAAAATGATTTCTTGGAACTGCAACACTTTAAACTCAACTATATATTTTTTTTCCAATTTATTTCATGGGGTAGGGGTTATGATGCATAAAAAATTAATAAAATAAAGAGATAGAATGAAGAATGGAAAAGAAGAATTGATGGGTAGGTTTTTGGTCCATTAAAAATTTAAAGTTAGGTTATAGTCAAAAGGAAAGATTGTTTGATTTTTTACTCTCTCTTTCTCTTTAATTATTTAATAAAACTATTTCAGTTGTCCCACAAATAAAATTTATTTAGTTGATCACACTTATTTAAAAACACAATCATTACATTCACGTTACTAAAATATTCCTTACAAAATATTGTGATCTTTTAAATAGTTATTAAATATTTTAATAAAAATAATAATAGAAAACATTAAGATAAAGTTTATTGAGATTTCAAATAAATAATATAATTAGGATATCACATTTAATAAATTGATATTATTTTACGGGATGAAAAGAGTAATTACTTATAATAGTATTTATATTTAAGAGCAGAGATATGATACCCTATAAAAAATGTTTTACCCATTATTTATCTCTATTCTTCTATCAAACCCTATTTCTTCTCGTCTCCGCCGACTTACACCAACACTTTCACATTAGCAATCTACAGTATAACAATTTTTCTTAACAATTTAAAGCACATTCTGACAATACCCATTCCGTATCAAAGGTTGTACACATTTTCCTTTTCCATAACATCGGCGCTTTTCTCCCTCAATATTATGTGTGTCCTCTACCATTGCCTTCCAAATCTCAGATCCTCACTGTGTAAATAATTATCTGATTGGTTTTTGATCGTTGGACATTACATTTCAATTGAGGATAGTCAGAGTGAGACCTCTTGTCTCTTATACTATTAAATCTAAAGTTTCTAAAATTTCACCTTAATTTATTTGGACTAAATTTTTATATTCAAACTTAAAACTTTTTCTACAATGATATTGTAATAGGATTGAACAAAGAACTCTACTTTTGGGGGATATTTCTTCCTTGTGAAAAGAGAGAAATGAACAGGTCACTTCCTCCTAAGAATAGAAGATTATTGTAAAGAATGAAATAATCACTATAGTTTGTATAAAAATGTGAGTTTGATTTTCTATTTTTTTATCCATTATCTTAAGTAGGGTTTTTAATGATTTGTATTTATTAAATTAGGCAATATGATAATGAATGAGCAAGAGTGATAATGAAAGAGCTAGAGTTTGGGACTATTCAATTACAACCGCATCATCATTTTATTTGGAGAAGTATGGTGCACCCGGTTTTTTCATTTACAATAGATTAACATTTATTATTGTATTTTTATGTTGTAAATTGCATTTCAATTGGGGATAGTCGAAATGTTAAATTTATTACTGTATTATTTATATTATTAGCATTGATCATCTGTTATTCTATTTTTATAACTTATTTATTTTACTCTTCATTACTAGTTAAAATAGATTTCTTGTGGATAGGAGGAAAATATATATAAAACAAAGGTAATTTATGTTACTTTTAATTTTACGTATGTCCTTGCTATACTTGGGTGTAGATTAGTTTAATGAACTTTAGGATGTACCTCAACTAATCCGACCAAAAAAATTAATTTAACGAACTCGGCCTTGATTAGAAACATTATTTTATTTATATTTATATTAAGAATTTTAGTTGGATACTTTTTTGGTATATAAGTCATAGTTTCACTACTTCTTCACTTTTCATAAATGAGTAAAAATGTCGAATGATTAGTCAAATGTGCAAGCTGACAATTTAGGCAAGGGGTGTGTAACTTTATAATCTTTTTACTTATCCAATAAACATATATTTTAATTTAATTATAACACTTTTACTTATCACGACTCTCCCTCTAAGTTGTTGGTTGACTTCTATTCAAGGTTTACTTATGATTTTATTCAAGGTTTACCTATGATTTAATTTTGCAGTCGTTTTTGTTAGATCAATTTTCATGTAATTTTTGGAAAATATGGGGTGGATTCTAAATGTGAGTTCTTGGTTTTATAGCTTTGTTTTGGATCCTTTATGTCGTTTATCCTATTTTATTAGAGTTTCAGAGTTGAATTTTATAAAATTTGATTATGTTCCTCCCATTTATATAATGATAAGTTATCTTTATCACATGGATTGGTTTTCAACTCTAACAACATTACATCACCATTAATGTAAATTTAAGAGGTCTTTTCTTATTTTGATGTCAGAATGTCTTTCTTTCTTGAGTAAATGGAAGAGGACGGGGGAGGAATTAGGTCACTTTTCATTATTGTGGTACGATTTAATACTTTGTTGTTAGCATGAGTACAATATGTTAGCATATTTATTCTTGCTTCATAGCTTATCTACTGATCCTATATGGCGTATTCGAAAAGTTCAATTTTGGAGGATCTTTCTCTGTTACCAAGCTGATTATATTAGTGGTGTCAAACAGAGAGTGGTTTTTCGTACATTGTTGATCAACCTACCAAAAACTCTCAAACTTTTCCAAAACTCTGCCATTTAACCTTTTAAAAAAATTATATTACATTTTATACTATTAGATGTAGGAAGCTCATGCAGAATTTGTAAACAAATGAACGATCATATGAGGATTTATGGTGAGCAACAGAGCTAAGTATTATGCATCAGCTATGCAAATTGAATTCAGCCCATTAGAAATGAAAAAGAAAAAAAAATTATAAGAAATATTATGACCAAAATGAAAATTATAACTAGATTCACAAGCATACTTACAAATAAAATACTTGAATTACTTAATACCACTTCAGTAAAATTCACAAATGGACTTTATACATTTACTCCAATCCAACTGATGAGTTTCTTTCTCATATGCCTGTAACGTTGTTGATACTACAGATCTATACCCCTACCTACAAACCATTCGGTATATACTAATTAATTTTCAACATAAGGATAATCCATCAACAAAATACAACTAAACATAAGTCGGTGATGTACGTATACATTTAGATAGATCCAACTAGGTATACATATCTATAACTATACAAATATATCTATATCCATACAACATATCTATACACATACACATACACATCCAGACATACAGATCTAAACCCGTATAGATCAATAATATAAAAAAAACTCGTAATAATGACATATTTGATAAGTTCTTACAATAAAAAATGATTTCTTGGAATTGCAACACTTTAAACTCAACTATGTATTTTTCTTCCAATTTATTTCATGGGGTAGGGGTTATGATGCATAAAAAATGAAAAAAAAATAAAGAGATGGAATGAAGAATGGAAAAGAAGAATTGATGGGTAGGTTTTTGGTCCATTAAAAATTGAAAGTTAGGTTATAGTCAAAAGGAAAGATTGTTTGATTTTTACTCTCTCTTTCTCTTTAATTATTTAATAAAACTATTTCAGTTGTCCCACAAATAATATTTATTTAGTTGATCACACTTATTTAAAAACACAATCATTACATTCACGTTACTAAAATATTTCTTACAAAATATTGTGATATTTTAAATATTTATTAAATATTTTATTTTAAATATTTTAATAAAAATAATAATAGAAAACATTAAGATAAAGTTTATTGAGATTTCAAATAAATAATATAATTAGGATATCATATTTAATAAATTGATATTATTTTACGAGATGAAAAGAGTAATTACTTATAATAGTATTTAAATTTAAGAGCAGAGATATGATACCCTATAAAAAATGTTTTACCCATTATTTATCTCTATTCTTCTATCAAACCGTATTTCTTCTCGTCTCCACCGACTTACACCAACACTTTCACATTAGCGATCTACAGTATAACAATTTTTCTTAACAATTTAAAGCATATTCTGACAATACCCATTCCGTATCAAAGGTTGTACACATTTTCTTTTTCCATAACATCAGCGCTTTTCTCTCTCAACATTATGTGTGTCATCTACCATTGTCTTCCAAATCTCAGATCTTCATTGTGCAAATCATTATCTGATTGGTTTTTGATCGTTGGACATTTCATTTCAATTGAGGATAGTCAGAGTGAGACCTCTTGTCTCTTATACTATTAAATCTCAAGTTTCTTAAATTTCACCTTAATTTATTTGGACTAAATTTTTATATTCAAACTTAAAACTTTTTCTACAATGATATTGTAATATGATTGAACAAAGAACTCTACTTTTGGGGGATATTTCTTCCTTGTGAAAAGAGAGAAATGAACAGGTCACTTCCTCCTAAGAAGAGAAGATTATTGTAAAGAATGAAATAATCACTATAGTTTTTATAAAAATGTGAGTTTGATTTTCTATTTTTTTATCCATTATCTTAAGTAGGGGTTTTAATGATTTGTATTTATTAAATTAGGCAGTGTGATAATGAAAGAGCAAGAGTTTGGGACTATTCAATTACAACCGCATCATCATTTTATTTGGAGAAGTATGGTGCACCCGGTTTTTTCATTTACAATAGATTAACATTTATTATTGTATTTTTATGTTGTAAATTGCATTTCAATTGAGGATAGTCGAAATGTTAAATTTATTACTGTATTATTTATATTATTAGCATTGATCACCTGTTATTCTATTTTTATAACTTATTTATTTTACTCTTCATTACTAGTTAAAATAGATTTCTTGTGGATAGGAGGAAAATATATATAAAACAAAGGTAATTTATGTTACTTTTAATTTTACGTATGTCCTTGCTATACTTGGGTGTAAATTAGTTTAATGAACTTTAGGATGTACCTCAACTAATCCGACCAAAAAAATTAATTTAACGAACTCGGACTTGATTAGAAACATTATTTTATTTATATTTATATTAAGAATTTTAGTTGGATTCTTTTTTGGTATATAAGTCATAGTTTCACTATTTCTTCACTTTTCATAAATGAGTAAAAATGTCGAATGATTAGTCAAATGTGCAAGCTGACAATTTAGGCAAGGGGTGTGTAACTTTATAATCTTTTTACTTATCCAATAAACATATATTTTAATTTAATTATAACCCTTTTACTTATCACGACTCTCCCTCTAAGTTGTTGGTTGATTTCTATTCAAGGTTTACTTATGATTTTATTCAAGGTTTACCTATGATTTAATTTTGCAGTCGTTTCTGTTAGATCAATTTTCATGTAATTTTTGGAAAATATGGGGTGGATTCTAAATGTGAGTTCTTGGTTTTATAGCTTTGTTTTGGATCCTTTATGTCGTTTATCCTATTTTATTAGAGTTTCAGAGTTGAATTTTATAAAATTTGATTATGTTCCTCCCATTTATATAATGATAAGTTATCTTTATCACATGGATTGGTTTTCAACTCTAACAACATTATATCACCATTAATGTAAATTTAAGAGGTCTTTTCTTATTTTGATGTCAGAATGTCTTTCTTTCTTGAGTAAATGGAAGAGGACGGGGGAGGAATTAGGTCACTTTTCATTATTGTGGGAGGATTTAATCCTTTGTTGTTAGCATGGGTACAATGTGTTAGCATATTTATTCTTCCTTCATAGCTTATCTAGTGATCCCATATGGCGTATAAGAAAAGTTCAATTTTGGAGGATCTTTCTCTGTTACCAAGCTGATTATATTAGTGGTGTCAAACAGAGAGTGGTTTTTTCTATATTGTTGATCAACCTACCCAAAACTCTCAAACTTTTCCAAAACTCTGCCATTTAACCTTTTAAAAAAATAATATTACATTTTATACTATTAGATGTAGGAAGCTCATGCAGAATTTGTAACCAAATGAACGATCATATGAGGATTTATGGTGAGCAACAGAGCTAAGTATTATGCATCAGCTATGCAAATTGAATTCTGCCCATTAGAAATGAAAAAGAAAAAAAAAATTATAAGAAATATTATGACCAAAATCAAAATTATAACCAGATTCACAAGCATACTTACAAATAAAATACTTGAATTAATTAATACCACTTCGGTAAAATTCACCAATGGACTTTATACATTTACTCCAATCCAACTGATGAGTTTCTTTCTCATATGCATGTGACGTCGTTGATACTACAGATCTATATCCCTACCTACAAACCATTCGGTATATACTAATTAATTTTCAACAGAAGGATAATCCATCAACAAAATACAACTAAACATAAGTCGGTGATGTACGTATACATTTAGATGGATCCAACTAGGTATACATATCTATAACTATACAAATATATCTATATCCATACAACATATCTATACACATACACATACACATCCAGACATACAGATCTAAACCCGTATAGATCAATAATATAAAAAAAACTCGTAATAATGACATATTTGATAAGTTCTTACAATAAAAAATGATTTCTTGGAAATGCAACACTTTAAACTCAACTATGTATTTTTCTTCCAATTTATTTCATGGGGTAGGGGTTATGATGCATAAAAAATGAAAAAAAAATAAAGAGATGGAATGAAGAATGGAAAAGAAGAATTGATGGGTAGGTTTTTGGTCCATTAAAAATTGAAAGTTAGGTTATAGTCAAAAGGAAAGATTGTTTGATTTTTACTCTCTCTTTCTCTTTAATTATTTAATAAAACTATTTCAGTTGTCCCACAAATAATATTTATTTAGTTGATCACACTTATTTAAAAACACAATCATTACATTCACGTTACTAAAATATTTCTTACAAAATATTGTGATATTTTAAATATTTATTAAATATTTTATTTTAAATATTTTAATAAAAATAATAATAGAAAACATTAAGATAAAGTTTATTGAGATTTCAAATAAATAATATAATTATGATATCATATTTAATAAATTGATATTATTTTACGAGATGAAAAGTGTAATTACTTATAATAGTATTTAAATTTAAGAGCAGAGATATGATACCCTATAAAAAATGTTTTACCCATTATTTATCTCTATTCTTCTATCAAACCGTATTTCTTCTCGTCTCCACCGACTTACACCAACACTTTCACATTAGCGATCTACAGTATAACAATTTTTCTTAACAATTTAAAGCATATTCTGACAATACCCATTCTGTATCAAAGGTTGTACACATTTTCTTTTTCCATAACATCAGCGCTTTTCTCTCTCAACATTATGTGTGTCATCTACCATTGTCTTCCAAATCTCAGATCTTCATTGTGCAAATCATTATCTGATTGGTTTTTGATCGTTGGACATTTCATTTCAATTGAGGATAGTCAGAGTGAGACCTCTTGTCTCTTATACTATTAAATCTCAAGTTTCTTAAATTTCACCTTAATTTATTTGGACTAAATTTTTATATTCAAACTTAAAACTTTTTCTACAATGATATTGTAATATGATTGAACAAAGAACTCTACTTTTGGGGGATATTTCTTCCTTGTGAAAAGAGAGAAATGAACAGGTCACTTCCTCCTAAGAAGAGAAGATTATTGTAAAGAATGAAATAATCACTATAGTTTTTATAAAAATGTGAGTTTGATTTTCTATTTTTTTATCCATTATCTTAAGTAGGGGTTTTAATGATTTGTATTTATTAAATTAGGCAGTGTGATAATGAAAGAGCAAGAGTTTGGGACTATTCAATTACAACCGCATCATCATTTTATTTGGAGAAGTATGGTGCACCCGGTTTTTTCATTTACAATAGATTAACATTTATTATTGTATTTTTATGTTGTAAATTGCATTTCAATTGAGGATAGTCGAAATGTTAAATTTATTACTGTATTATTTATATTATTAGCATTGATCATCTGTTATTCTATTTTTATAACTTATTTATTTTACTCTTCATTACTAGTTAAAATAGATTTCTTGTGGATAGGAGGAAAATATATATAAAACAAAGGTAATTTATGTTACTTTTAATTTTACGTATGTCCTTGCTATACTTGGGTGTAAATTAGTTTAATGAACTTTAGGATGTACCTCAACTAATCCGACCAAAAAAATTAATTTAACGAACTCGGACTTGATTAGAAACATTATTTTATTTATATTTATATTAAGAATTTTAGTTGGATTCTTTTTTGGTATATAAGTCATAGTTTCACTATTTCTTCACTTTTCATAAATGAGTAAAAATGTCGAATGATTAGTCAAATGTGCAAGCTGACAATTTAGGCAAGGGGTGTGTAACTTTATAATCTTTTTACTTATCCAATAAACATATATTTTAATTTAATTATAACCCTTTTACTTATCACGACTCTCCCTCTAAGTTGTTGGTTGATTTCTATTCAAGGTTTACTTATGATTTTATTCAAGGTTTACCTATGATTTAATTTTGCAGTCGTTTCTGTTAGATCAATTTTCATGTAATTTTTGGAAAATATGGGGTGGATTCTAAATGTGAGTTCTTGGTTTTATAGCTTTGTTTTGGATCCTTTATGTCGTTTATCCTATTTTATTAGAGTTTCAGAGTTGAATTTTATAAAATTTGATTATGTTCCTCCCATTTATATAATGATAAGTTATCTTTATCACATGGATTGGTTTTCAACTCTAACAACATTATATCACCATTAATGTAAATTTAAGAGGTCTTTTCTTATTTTGATGTCAGAATGTCTTTCTTTCTTGAGTAAATGGAAGAGGACGGGGGAGGAATTAGGTCACTTTTCATTATTGTGGGAGGATTTAATCCTTTGTTGTTAGCATGGGTACAATGTGTTAGCATATTTATTCTTCCTTCATAGCTTATCTAGTGATCCCATATGGCGTATAAGAAAAGTTCAATTTTGGAGGATCTTTCTCTGTTACCAAGCTGATTATATTAGTGGTGTCAAACAGAGAGTGGTTTTTTCTATATTGTTGATCAACCTACCCAAAACTCTCAAACTTTTCCAAAACTCTGCCATTTAACCTTTTAAAAAAATAATATTACATTTTATACTATTAGATGTAGGAAGCTCATGCAGAATTTGTAACCAAATGAACGATAATATGAGGATTTATGGTGAGCAACAGAGCTAAGTATTATGCATCAGCTATGCAAATTGAATTCTGCCCATTAGAAATGAAAAAGAAAAAAAAAATTATAAGAAATATTATGACCAAAATCAAAATTATAACCAGATTCACAAGCATACTTACAAATAAAATACTTGAATTAATTAATACCACTTCGGTAAAATTCACCAATGGACTTTATACATTTACTCCAATCCAACTGATGAGTTTCTTTCTCATATGCATGTGACGTCGTTGATACTACAGATCTATATCCCTACCTACAAACCATTCGGTATATACTAATTAATTTTCAACAGAAGGATAATCCATCAACAAAATACAACTAAACCTAAGTCGGTGATGTACGTATACATTTAGATGGATCCAACTAGGTATACATATCTATAACTATACAAATATATCTATATCCATACAACATATCTATACACATACACATACACATCCAGACATACAGATCTAAAACCGTATAGATCAATAATATAAAAAAACTCGTAATAATGATATATTTGATAAGTTCTTACAATAAAAAATGATTTCTTGGAACTGCAACACTTTAAACTCAACTATGTATTTTTTTTCCAATTTATTTCATGGGGTAGGGGTTATGATGCATAAAAAATGAAAAAAATAAAGAGATAGAATTTAGAATGGAAAAGAAGAATTGATGGGTAGGTTTTTGGTCCATTAAAAATTTAAAGTTAGGTTATAGTCAAAAGGAAAGATTGTTTGATTTTTTACTCTCTCTTTCTCTTTAATTATTTAATAAAACTATTTCAGTTGTCCCACAAATAATATTTATTTAGTTGATCACACTTATTTAAAAACACAATCATTACATTCACGTTACTAAAATATTCCTTACAAAATATTGTGATATTTTAAATAGTTATTAAATATTTTATTTTAAATATTTTAATAAAAATAATAATAGAAAACATTAAGATAAATTTTATTGAGATTTCAAATAAATAATATAATTAGGATATCACATTTAATAAATTGATATTATTTTACGGGATGAAAAGAGTAATTACTTATAATAGTATTTAGATTTAAGAGCAGAGATATGATACCCTATAAAAAATATTTTACCCATTATTTATCTCTATTCTTCTATCAAACCCTATTTCTTCTCGTCTCTGCCGACTTACACCAAAACTTTCACATTAGCAATCTACAGTATAACAATTTTTCTTAACAATTTAAAACACATTCTGACAATACCCATTCCGTATCAAAGGTTGTACACATTTTCTTTTTCCATAACATCGGCGCTTTTCTCCCTCAACATTATGTGTGTCCTCTACCATTGCCTTCCAAATCTCAGATCTTCACTATGCAAATCATTATCTGATTGGTTTTTGATCGTTGGACATTTCATTTCAATTGAGGATAGTCCGAGTGAGACCTCTTGTATCTTATACTATTAAATCTCAAGTTTCTAAAATTTCACCTTAATTTATTTGGACTAAATTTTTATATTCAAACTTAAAACTTTTTCTACAATGATATTGTAATAGGATTGAACAAAGAACTCTACTTTTGGGGGATATTTCTTCCTTGTGAAAAGAGAGAAATGAACAGGTCACTTCCTCCTAAGAAGAGAAGATTATTGTAAAAAATGAAATAATCACTATAGTTTGTATAAAAATGTGAGTTTGATTTTCTATTTTTTTATCCATTATCTTAAGTAGGGGTTTTAATGATTTGTATTTATTAAATTAGGCAATATGATAATGAAAGAGCAAGAGTGATAATGAAAGAGCAAGAGTTTGGGACTATTCAATTACAACCGCATCATCATTTTATTTGGAGAAGTATGGTGCACCCGGTTTTTTCATTTACAATAGATTAACATTTATTATTGTATTTTTATGTTGTAAATTGCATTTCAATTGAGGATAGTCGAAATGTTAAATTTATTACTGTATTATTTATATTATTAGCATTGATCATCTGTTATTCTATTTTTATTACTTATTTATTTTACTCTTCATTACTAGTTAAAATAGATTTCTTGTGGATAGGAGGAAAATATATATAAAACAAAGATAATTTATGTTACTTTTAATTTTACGTATGTCCTTGCTATACTTGGATGTAGATTAGTTTAATGAACTTTAGGATGTACCTCAACTAATCTGACCAAAAAAATTAAGTTAATGAACTCGGACTTGATTAGAAACATTATTTTATTTATATTTATATTAAGTATTTTAGGTGGATACTTATTCGGTATATAAGTCATAGTTTCACTACTTCTTCACTTTTCATAAATGAGTAAAAATGTCGAATGATTAGTCAAATGTGCAAGCTGACAATTTAGGCAAGGGGTGTGTACCTTTATAATCTTTTTACTTATCCAATAAACATATATTTTAATTTAATTATAACCCTTTTACTTATCACGACTCTCCCTCTAAGTTGTTGGTTGATTTCTATTCAAGGTTTACTTATGATTTTATTCAAGGTTTACCTATGGTTTAATTTTGCAGTCGTTTCTGTTAGATCACTTTTCATGTAATTTTTGGAAAATATGGGGTGGCTTCTAAATGTGAGTTTTTGGTTTTATAGCTTTGTTTTGGATCCTTTATGTCGTTTATCCTATTTTATTAGAGTTTCAGAGTTGAATTTTATAAAATTTGATTATGTTCCTCCCATTTATATAATGATAAGTTATCTTTATCACATGGATTGGTTTTCAACTTTAACAACATTATATCACCATTAATGTAAATTTAAGAGGTATTTTCTTATTTTGATGTCAGAATGTCTTTCTTTCTTGAGTAAATGGAAGAGGACGGGGGAGGAATTAGGTCACTTTTCATTATTGTCAGAGGATTTAATCCTTTGTTGTTAGCATGGGTACAATGTGTTAGCATATTTATTCTTCCTTCATAGCTTATCTAGTGATCCCATATGGCGTATTCGAAAAGTTCAATTTTGGAGGATCTTTCTCTGTTACCAAGCTTATTATATTAGTGGTGTCAAACAGAGAGTGGTTTTTTCTATATTGTTGATCAACCTACCCAAAACTCTCAAACTTTTCCAAAACTCTGCCATTTAACCTTTTAAAAAAATAATATTACATTTTATACTATTAGATGTAGGAAGCTCATGCAGAATTTGTAACCAAATGAACGATCATATTAGGATTTATGGTGAGCAACAGAGCTAAGTATTATGCATCAGCTATGCAAATTGAATTCAGCCCATTAGAAATGAAAAATTCACCAATGGACTTTATACATTTACTCCAATCCAACTGATGAGTTTCTTTCTCATATGCATGTGACGTCGTTGATACTACAGATCTATACCCTTGCCTACAAACCATTCGGTATATACTAATTAATTTTCAACAGAAGGATAATCCATCAACAAAATACAACTAAACATAAGTCGTTGATGTACGTATACATTTAGATGGATCCAACTAGGTATACATATCTATAACTATACAAATATATCTATATCCATAAAACATATCTATACACATACACATACACATCCAGACATACAGATCTAAAACCGTATAGATCAATAATATAAAAAAAACTCGTAATACTATTTTCAGGGGGAGCTAACCACTAAAAGGTGAAGCTGAAACTGGAATGTTAACTGAAGAAGATTGGGAAAGGTTAAATAAGTTTATTGTAAATAAAGAAGTTGATGATGAACAAGTGTTTCTCGCTGATTTATCATGTGATAACCTTGAATGTTTTATAAAACTATATGCTGAAGCAAAGGTTTTTGATATGAAACTTGGTTCTTATCGATTATTATCACCAAATGGACTTCTTGCTGAGGTAATTGTACATGTTATGATGAAATGATTTGAATGTTGTGGCAAATTACTTACTAGTTTGGTTTTTTGTATCGTTTTTATAGAGTGCAACTTCAGAAGATTCTATAATCGGAACTTACCGGTAGAGCTAGATATCAGTTTAGTTGATTATAATCGAATGCTTGTGGTTATTGTAAATATAATTGTTAAATTGCACCGTTGGTGCCTATGTATGCAAAATAGTGAAATATAATTGTAACTCAGGGTATATTTAGCTATATTGGATAACACAGGGACCAAAGGGTGCAATTACTTATGAACATGGTTTTCGTCTAGGGTTTAAGGGAAATTACGCGGGGTAAAATTGCAATTAATAGTTACTCTTTTGTTTGCTTTAGTAGTTTACTCACTTTTCATTTCTTTTACAGAGTAAAGAGAAGTATTTCATTCATAATCACTTAAGCTTTCGAGTCATGTACCATAAACATGTCGAAACTGATTCTGCTCGAATAGTTGGGTTTTGAAGTAGAAACTAATCGCGAAATTGTATTTACATACGATGTTACATTTAAGGTAATTATTTCACAGTAAAACATTCTTATATATTTTATATTTAAGCACAATTATCTAACAGGAAAGTGATGTGAAATGGGCTTTAAGATGGGTTATAAAAAACCCGCAACTGAAGAACCGGTAAAAACTAATAAAATCCCGAGGCAAATACCTGAACAGGCGTGGTACATGAAACCGGTTTTTCCGATATTAATCGGTGAGATTTTACCGTTTGGGGCAGTTTTTATCGAGCTTTTATGTATCTTAACCTCGATATGGTTGAATCAGTTTTACTATATATTCGGGTTTCTGTTCAAAGTGTTTGTGATATTGGTGGTTACTTGGGCTGAGATTAAAATCGTGTTGTGTTATTTTCAGCTGTGTAGTGAAGATTATCATTGGTGGTGGAGAGCTTATTTGACAACTGGATCTTCAGCGGTTTATTTGTTTTTTTATTCGTTTTTTTACTTTTTTACGAAGCTAGGGATTAGTAAAGTTGTTTCGGAGGTTTTGTACTTTGGGTATATGTTGATTGCTTCGTATGCGTTCTTTGTTTCGACTGGTACGATTGGGTTTTATGCGTGTTTTTGGTTTGTGCAGAAGATTTACTCCTCTGTGAAAATAGATTGAGATGTGAAAAAGAGACATATATGGGCTTCTCAGGAAAAATTACTAGTCTATGAAAGATAGTTTACTTTTTGGTTAGTTTGGTAGTGAAAGGGTTGTATTGTGTACTGTAATGTTGTATACAGTATGTTGAAGATTAACACAATTATGGGACAATGGAATCTTGTCTTGTGAATTTTTTGTGTATGTTTATCTCTCATTTGTGTTTAGATTTTACATTTGTTATTGTGTATTGTCTTGTTCATGAGAAGATAAATTGCACTATAGGTTCCTATGTTATTACTTCATTTGGTAGTCCACTTAGTTACACAACGGATAGATTAAAAATTGTGATTATTAAACTCTCAATTACTAAATGTATTTATTGTTCATTTTCGCTATATATACTTTATTCACAATTCATCACTTTCACTTTTACTCAGCTCATTAACTCAATTAAGTACTGTTTATGTTGCACCTAAATTCTTAATATTTGATCTCAAATTCTTAGTTTTAGTATACGGTACTTAAATTTGTGTATACTTTTAATCAATTTAAGGGGGTTTCGACCTTTACCATTTACGCGTAGCTCCTTTCTGTCATACATTTTGAACAGGTTCTTGAATTTGTGTTTCTTATTTAATCAATTTAAGTGGGTCTAATCTGAACTATTTCTGGGTAGCGAGATTTTCATGTACTGAGCTTCTTAATATGCAATGTTGTTCAATACGAGATTTTCCAGAACATCGTTTACAAATCGGTGCTGAGTTAACTTGTGGACTCGGTGCTGGTGGAAATCCAGATATTGGTACAAGTTCCGCTAATGAAAGTAAACAAGCTATTGAAGAAGCTGTTTCTGGATCAGATATGGTGTTTGTAACCGTAAGTATTTAACTTCCTTTTCTTTACAAAACAGTCCCTGAACTCCCATTTGGTAACCATGGTTAAGCACATTTGCTACGTGAAATGGAGAAGCTATAGCTGGGTTAACATAGCTTGGTGAAGGGTAAAAGTAACTTTCGGATCGGGTTGGAGAATATGGTGATCCGGTTTAATTACCGAGCCTATAAACATACGGTGCGTTAAAATTCTGGAAAGCTCGAGGAACAGAGGAATCGGAATTTCCATAGAATCCATTCATGTAATTAACCAATTGATCACGATTTTGATCAGTGATATACATTTCCTTCATACTTCTTGATAGCAATTCATCAACAGTATTTTTATCAGCGAGATTTAAATCCATAGACAACCCAGTAAAATTGTTGAAATTAGCATGACTTGAGTGAGGTTTGAGGTCTTCTAATGGAGGTGATGATGGTGATCCATTATCAGACAATGAATGACCATTGGAGAATAAACTAGATGAAGAACCATCAGATTGTAAAGAATAGCCACTAACAGGAGATGCACATGGATATTTATGATCATCATACATGCCTATACTATTACTATTACTATTACCGTTACTGTTACAATCACTACCCATCATCATCATACCATACCCATGACGATGATCACCATAACCATGATCATGGATCTCACCCAACAACATTTCAAACTCATCATCTTCCATCATATTTTCTTTTAATTTTTTCTTTAACATTAGAACAACAACACAAATAAAGGTAAAACTAAAAATACAAGATTTTACAAAGAAAAAAGATACAATAATCAAATAATAATAAATACCCAAAATAAATTACCACTTTTAATCGCCTGGGTTGGCTTTAAAATTATTGAAAGGATTGTAAATTGAGGAAAAGATCGGATTTTTACTCTGTTTTTTAATTATTTAATTGTTATTCCAAATGATAAATTATTAACAGCTGTTCCCCTTCTACCCCTGTAACTGAAGCTATTTAAATAATACACATTATGTACACAATCATCTTCACAAATATTATTCGGCTTTAAACCAACGGTGTGTTGCTTAATCTGTACAACTTCACCTCAACAAAAAGCTGATACAAAACAGAATCCAATCTGGGACCCAACCTCAACTACAAATAGCTTCAACAGAGAGTTTCTTCATAACATTCAGACAAGGATCTCCTTCAAAGATCTCAGCCGCCACAGTTACATCACACGATTCCCTCCTAATACAATCCTGAAACTCAAAACCTACAATTATTACCACCTTAAAACAACAAAAAACTTAACTAAAAACCATACCTTTTGAAAAATATCGTAAGACTTATGAGCATGACAACTCCCTTCTCTAAAGCTTCCACAACTCCCTTGAGGTGTCCCAAAGCTAGCAAACTTAATAAACTTAAATAAGTCCCTGCAGTTTATGAATTTTTCAAGCAAGTCCTGGAGTATATGGAAGTTTCGAAATAGAGGGAAGAGCAAGTACTGTTGCTTAACAAGATTTGCAGCATAACATGAATTTCGAGAACCAAGTACTGATTCTAAGCCATTACAACTTGATAGTGAGGGCTCAGAGTACCCAATATATTATCGGAACACACTTAATAGTAAAAACCACATAAACTTTAAAAATCAGAATTGTAGAAATGATCTAATAGTCATTATAAAAGTAATGAGATCAACTTTCCTTACAGTTCAATATATATAAACTTAATACATAATTATAGAAGTTACATAATATATAATGGTACTCTTAACTAATCACTCTAATCACTGTGAGTGCTTCTTAATCATATTACTGCATTCAATCGAAGGAGATACCTGCAACCATCACAATAGAAAAGTTAACTACGATTCTTGAATTTATACACCCAATCAATGTAGCAATTGATTTTGAACAAGAATTTGATCTTACAAGATTTGGAAATCATTCTAACTGTTAGTAAAGAGTTGAAAAAACACAATACACTAATGAAAAAAATTGTGCTTAGATATGATTTCAATTTGACGAGGAAAAAAATGTTTAGTTTTACACACACCTCACTTGATGGAACATTTAAAATTTGCGATGCAGCAAGAAAAATATCATAGAAGGCAGGGACCAATTCTAAAGAATATAACATAAATTCGAGATAGGGTATATATAGCTGATTCACATAACACAGGGATCAATTCTAAAAAATTAACAGGGTATAAATAGCTGATAATGCATACCTTGTACCATTCTAGCAAACATCTTCTTCAACAACCCAATGTCTCACTTCAAATAATCAACGTAGACTCAGTCCTGGGAATTCATCTGCAATCAGACCTTCAGATGAACCTCCACGTGATGGTTTTTTACATTTATCGGCTCGATGTCCCCTAAGGCTACAGTTGAATAAAATTATATTATTAAAGTTAATTAACATTAATTGAATAAATCAGTCAATAAAACACTAACCTACATTTACTGCATTTGTATGGAGCGCGTGATTTGCTTATCTTTTTATCATTAGGCATCTCTTTAGGCTTCCCTTTAGGCTTCCCTTTAGGCTTGGCAGTCTCAGGATCCAATACATCAAATTTGGGCAATTCTTCGTTTTCAACACCTGATCCGGAGGGATTCTCTTGCATCTTGCACAGGTCTTTTGCACGAGAGATCAATTGACAAATAGCGTGACTTATCTCCTTATACCCGACACTAGTCTGTTTGGCATAATATGCCAATTCATTACATTGTGAATTCAAGTAACCATGCCGTGCCATCTCTATCTCATCAGTGGTTGCAGAAGACACATTTTTGTCACAAAAGTCTTTACTTATTTCTGTTGTCCATCTTTGATTAATGCAAGATATTGGAATTTCATTTAGACCCTCACACTTA
The DNA here is from genome assembly GCA_029959085.1 of Nemophila menziesii. Taxonomy (NCBI): domain Eukaryota; kingdom Viridiplantae; phylum Streptophyta; class Magnoliopsida; order Boraginales; family Hydrophyllaceae; genus Nemophila; species Nemophila menziesii. The sequence goes on from JARWIR010000001.1 coordinate 78,968,816, forward strand.
AACACAAAAATCATATGTTTACACAGGATACCAGATGACTCTAACTTTTTGCAGTCACATGAAATACTCACATAATCATTATCATTTCTATACAACACATAATTCATGTACTCCTTGTTTATTGAATCTCTAATGACAAAGGTGCGAGAACCGTTATCATCTGTAACAATTTGATCGCTTATTAGAGTAGCTTGTAACTCAATTTGTTTCCGAACTTTAAAGAACATGTTTCTTGTGTATACTTTAGCAGCGTGATTCTCAATATTCCGCAAAGGGGTTGTGAGCACAGGCCTTGTATAATTTGATTTTATTTCCTGACTAATAACATTGATTCTAAGCCGCTCCAAACCTCGATGAAATTTTCGAAAGAAAATAAAAAGATTTCTATTGGATCCAACAATTCTATTTAAGAAAGCATTCATACCTTCACATCTTTGGGTACTCTTCACACCGCCAAAGAAATATCCACGAAGATATGTTTCTGACCATAAATGCCTTCTCTCATATATATATTCAACCCACGTGTGATTTTCAAGCTCACAGTCAACCAACATTTTCTTCCATTCTGATTCGAAGATATCAGCGCTACATTTAAGAGACATTAATCGACCAAAAATTTCGTTGAAGTTGGGTACAGTAACATTAGAAATTGCATTCCTTTGAAGATGCCACCTACACAGTCTGTGTCTAGCGTCCGGTAAAACCTCAGCAATTGCAGCATGCATTGACTTATCACCATCAGTTACCACAGATGAAGGCCTCTTAGGGGACACGGCTTCCAAAAGTGTCCTCAACACCCATATATATGACTCAGTCGTCTCATTATTTACCAACGCCGCACCAAATATGCAAGTGTTGTGATGATTATTTGTTCCGGCCAAAATAACAAGAGGTAACTTGAACTTATTCGTTTTATATGTCGCATCAAATATTAGAACATCCCCGAAGACAGCAAACTCAGCCCTTGATCTCCCATCAGTCCAAAACAACTTATCTAATCTTCCCTCCTTATCAGTTGAGTACTTGTAAAAGTACAATGGATCACTATCTGACTTAGCATCAAGATATGACAATGCAACATTGGCGTCTCCATCAATCACTTGATCTCGATGATCACGACCCATTACATTATACAAGTCTTTCCTTGTGAATCCAACATTCTCATAGCCTCCAGCCTCGTGTGTAAAGTAATCCATGATTTTACATTGGTTAATGCCTGCACTGTGCATAGCATGACCTGCATCTTTATGACCTCCATCTACATGTCTCTGGGACCGAGACTCTGATACGCCATAAGATGGTAACATGTCATGATTGTGTGTTTCGTCATAATGTGTCACGTGATAGCGTAATCCGTCCTCACCCAATCTTATACGAAGTCTGGCTGAACAACCACATCTAGTTAAGGGTCTATGTTCATACTTCCTGTTTCCCATTTCCAAATATTTCTTATATCTAAATCCTTCACGATCACAAACAAGTAGCCTAATAATTATTTTACCCGCTTCATTCAGTAAGCCATAAAATCAAAGATCATACATGACAATAATTGAAAAGTAGAAGAATGTACTGCTAAGAAAGAATGAAATATACGGGGTCACTCACAACTCACTGAAATTCCTTGGTCTTCTTCTAATGCCGGATAGAGCGTTCTTCTTTTCGATTCTCTTCTTTGGGCGCTTTAAAATATTTGATTTCTAGGGATTGTATCGTTCTTCTGTTCATCTAAAAACCAGGAGTTAAGTAGTTAATTAATAGTGGGGGGTTTTTTTAACCGGTTACTAAGTAAGTGGGCAAGTGGTTAAGTAATTTTCTTTTTAGGTAATGTTAAATACGTTAATTGCATTTAAAGTCCTTGTACTTATGAAAATAAAAAATTAAGATCCTTATGATATAAAAAAAATATATTTATAGACCCTAAATTTTATATTTTGGTTCTTTCATAAACTTTGATTAAATTCTAATTTTATTCATGAAATAAGATGAAAATCAGTAAAAAAATTTAAGTAATGGTAAATAAGTTAATTGTATTTAAAGTCCCTATAGTTTTGAAAATAAAAAATTAGATCCTTATGGTTAAAAAAACATGTTTATAGATTTTTAAATTTTACTCATGAAATAAGATGAAAATCAGTAATACACACCTCCTCCGGATCGATGACGGAAGGCAAAGGAGGAGGACAGACATGTGCTTGTTCCGGCCATGGCTTGATTTTCTGCTGCCGGAACTGCTGTGATTTATGAAATAAAATGAGAGAGAGGTTTTGTTAAACGAGAGAGAGAGAGGCGAGAGATGGTAGGAATTTTAGGGTTTTAATAAAATGATTTCTGAAATAAAATACACTATATATAGTAAATGAAAAACAAAAGAGGGTATATTTGTAAATGGGATTTTTGCCTATAGTGTTAAAAATTCTTTGAGGTCTTTAGTGAGAAGTGCTAGAAAATAGCGTTGGGTTAGGACTAAGGGGTGGGTGTTCAAGACTCCTAGGGTCAAAATCTCAAAGATATGTAGTGTTCCATTTTTCCATTTTTTCTTGTATTATATCAATTATCCAATTAAGTGCCTTGACTTTAGATCTACCCCAGCACAGCCAAGCCTAGATATTTCCCTAGGTTCTATATTTTATTAATTCTCAAAGTATTAAGTAAAAGATATATTTTTTGCAAGGGTGTTTTTTGCAAAACATTGTACCATATTTGTTTAGATCAATATGTTCACCTAAAGCATAACTATATTCATTAAGGACACTGCTAAGTTGTTCAATATTCTCTATTTTTCACTTAAGAAAAAAAAGGATCGGTGAGCAAAGAGTATATGACTCAAAGTGGTATTTTTTTTGTTATTTTAAACTCTCTTATAATATTTTCTTCGATCTTTTTGTTCATAAGGGTATATAATGCTTGGGTAATAATACAAAATAAGAAAGGGACAAAGTGTGTCCCTTTGGCTCAACCCTTTAATAGGGTCAAAGTCAAAGATGAGAACTTGGTCACCATTAAGCAATATAGAAAAAGAGACTGAGGTGACACACCCCATATAACCCATTCTATCTATATATCATGAAAACCGAATGTTATCATAGTATCTTGTAAGAAATCTCACTCAACATTTTCATAAACTTTTGCTACATCAACCTTAGTGTTTACATAGTGTTTTCTAGTGTTTCTTTTTCTTTTAAAAAAGTGGCTTACTTCATGAGTCAATTTTAATTTTCAGTTAATTCTCTTCCTAGGATGAAAACCTGACACTTTCATATATAATCTTAGCCATATATATTTTTATAGCCGTTAAACTATAACTCTGGCCAAAATTTTATAGATAAAATTAGAAAAACTTATGAGTTTGTAATGAGAAACATTAGCAGACTTCTTGACTTTAGGAATTCGAGTGATAAGGGTTTTATTAATCTGATAAATATTTTCCTATACCATGAGAAGTCAGTGATGGATCTAAAAATATCAAATTTTAATATATTCCATTGTTTCTTAAAGAAGTATATAGGTAGACCATCAGGTTCATGATATTTATCATTCCTCATCTCCCAAAGAGACTTTTAATCTCCTATATTCCCATAGGCTTAATAAGATCATAAACTAGAGTCTATAACTGAAGAGTAATGTCTAGGTCTTTTAGTACGGAAAATATTATTAAAGTATTCTTTGATCTCATGTTCAACATCCATTTTTTATCAACACGTGTATCATTTCAATATTATTCCTACTTCTAGTTTTTTTATTGAGTGAAAGTAGTTCGTGATTCTACCTCCCAAAATAAGCAATCTCACTATAGCAGTGTCGGTGATTTTAATTTTTTTTGGTGTAGCAGTGTTTTTTAGAATGTTCATAGGGATGATTAGTTATATATTTTTTCATACATTTGAGGCCTATAAGTCTGTTAAGTACATAGTACTCATCACACTTGGGTGCACAATGTATCTCTGGGATTGGACCACCCACTCATATCTTGAGTTAGAAGCGTTCAAAGGCCATCTAGGAGATCCACATACATTATTGGGTCCTCTTCGCTATCTAATCCTTTATTTGCGAGTCATTCTACACATAAGTTTACTTCTCGATACACACGTACGATCTCAAAACCCTCATCGGATGTTAATATTTCCCTACAGGATGTCGTAATATCATCCAACTGACCCCCGTTTTCGTCTATCATCACTTTGTTCTTGTTGTTATCATTTGTTGACCTGTCGCCGGTAGCATCCCAGGAGTAGGAGGCGCCGCCATTTTGTATATTGAGGGAATAGGGTTTTGTTCGTTCTCCGCTGCTCTTTTTTTATATTGGTTATATCTTGATATGTAATATAAATTTTAATATAAAAAAACAAAAAAGTTTTCAGTAAGACTTTTGAAAAAGAAAATATTAACCCTCTCTTAATATGCTTAACGACAACAACACTACTAATATGCAAATGAAATATAGTTTTATAAAGTTGATTTCGGTAATCCTAAAACGGGAATTTTGGTAGTCGTGTTACATCAAATGAATAGTCTTTTTTTTGTCAAGTAATAAATATTCTTCTTTTTTTTAGTCTATCTTTTATTTTTAAGTCAAATAGAGTCTGTTGACTAGAACACAAATAGGCTAATTTGCACCATATATACCTAATCACTATAGTCTTGGTATTCTTGATTTTTTCATTGTAAAATATTTTTTTTATATAAATATACAATTTAATTGTTTCTTTCTAACAAAAATAAAAACCACATGATAAAGTCAAACTTGTAGCCAAGATCTTTTCAGTATTGCCAATGCTTGTAAAATCGAAAATAGTAAAAGGAGAGCATTTTAAAGGAAATGATTAATGAGTAGAGATCCAAATAATATAATGGTATAAAAATCTTATGACAATAATAATATAAAAAAAACTTTGCAATGATAAGCATTACAATCGAACATCAAAAGCTCCGGAAGCGATTTGTCAGCCAAGGACATGCAAAATTTGGATATAAACCAGACTAGATGAATCACTTGTTCCACAACTCCATTACCAGTAATAATAAAGAGCGTGAATAATGGAACAAATAACCCAGCAACTATACCTATGTCCCTATATTATGTAAAATTTGAAGTCTGTTGATCCAACTAAAGGGTCTATTCCAGAAGCTATTGCCTTGTCGAAGGGGCTAATTTCAATGACGGTGGTTCCTTTCGGTTTGTGCGGCTTATTTTACACGCCGTTGTATTAGACTTTTAAGAAGGATCGTGAGAATGCAAGTATTAATGTCTTAAAAGACACGGAAGCTGAAACTGAAATGATGTGATGATTCTGTTACTTATAAGGTCGTTTCAAGTTTGTCCTTCAGTAAGAGATTTAACTTAGAACACCAAAACCACACGAGGGCTAGATCATACACGTGTAAAATTCAGACTGTATCAAGGATTTTTAGTTACCGGGTATTAAACTCACACTGTAACAAGGATTTTTTTCCTTATAACGGGTATTATTCATGTTTGCTCGTTCAATAACTTCATATTCTTTGGCCTATTTGGCACATTCTCACTTGACTCATTAAAGATAATGGCCTTATTAAAGAAAAAAATTTCAAAATTAGTAGGACTTTTGTACAATAATTTACCCTTCTGCAAGGAATTCAACTTAAAAACTGACTAAATGTATGATATTATTTTATTTGGGTTTTTCCTAAACATGTTTTACCTGATGTTTATGTTAATTATATTGGACAAAATTAGCACGTTTGCTTATATTAGACGAAATGAGTGCATGTAAGACACATTTATACGCCCTTATGAAAAAATAAACTTACCTTTTTGGGTATAAAAATGATCAGGAATGCACATTTAGAGAGATAAACCCATGTTCAGAAAATACGCGATAAACGATCAAATCATTTAAACTCTCTAACTTTTCCAAAACTCTGCCATTTAAACTTTTAAAAAAATAATATTACATTGTATACTATTAGATGTAGGAAGCTCATGCAGAATTTTTAACCAAATGAACGATCATATGAGGATTTATGGTGAGCAACAGAGCTAAGTATTATGCATCAGCTATGCAAATTGAATTCAGCCCATTAGAAATGAAAAAGAAAAAAAAAATTATAAGAAATATTATGACCAAAATCAAAATTATAACCAGATTCACAAGCATACTTACAAATAAAATACTTGAATTAATTAATACCACTTCGGTAAAATTCACCAATGGACTTTATACCTTTACTCCAATCCAACTGATGAGTTTCTTTCTCATATGCCTGTGACGTCATTGATACTACAGATCTATACCCCTACCTACAAACCATTCGGTATATACTAATTAATTTTCAACATAAGGATAATCCATCAACAAAATACAACTAAACATAAGTCGTTGATGTACGTATACATTTAGATGGATCCAACTAGGTATACATATCTATAACTATACAAATATATCTATATCCATACAACATATCTATACACATACACATACACATCCAGACATACAGATCTAAAACCGTATAGATCAATAATATAAAAAAAACTCGTAATAATGATATATTTGATAAGTTCTTACAATAAAAAATGATTTCTTGGAACTGCAACACTTTAAACTCAACTATGTATTTTTTTTCCAATTTATTTCATGGGGTAGGGGTTATGATGCATAAAAAATGAAAAAAATAAAGAGATAGAATGAAGAATGGAAAAGACGAATTGATGGGTAGGTTTTTGGTTCATTAAAAATTTAAAGTTAGGTTATAGTCAAAAGGAAAGATTGTTTGATTTTTTACTCTCTCTTTCTCTTTAATTATTTAATAAAACTATTTCAGTTGTCCCACGAATAATATTTATTTAGTTGATCACACTTATTTAAAAACACAATCATTACATTCACGTTACTAAAATATTCCTTACAAAATATTGTGATATTTTAAATAGTTATTAAATATTTTAATAAAAATAATAATAGAAAACATTAAGATAAAGTTTATTGAGATTTCAAATAAATAATATAATTAGGATATCATATTTAATAAATTGATATTATTTTACGGGATGAAAAGAGTAATTACTTATAATAGTATTTAAATTTAAGAGCAGAGATATGATACCCTATAAAAAATGTTTTACCCATTATTTCTCTCTATTCTTCTATCAAACCCTATTTCTTCTAGTCTCCGCCGTCTTACACCAAAACTTTCACATTAGCAATCTACAGTATAACAATTTTTCTTAACAATTTAAAGCACATTCTGACAATACCCATTCCGTATCAAAGGTTGTACACATTTTCTTTTTCCATAACATCGGGCGCTTTTCTCCCTCAACATTATGTGTGTCCTCTACCATTGCCTTCCAAATCTCAGATCTTCACTGTGCAAATCATTATCTGATTGGTTTTTGATCGTTGGACATTTCATTTCATTTCAATTGAGGATAGTCAGAGTGAGACCTCTTGTCTCTTATACTATTAAATCTCAAGTTTCTAAAATTTCACCTTACTTTATTTGGACTAAATTTTTATATTCAAACTTAAAACTTTTTCTACAATGATATTGTAATAGGATTGAACAAAGAACTCTACTTTTGGGGGATATTTCTTCCTTGTGAAAAGAGAGAAATGAACAGGTCACTTCCTCCTAAGAAGAGAAGATTATTGTAAAGAATGATATAATCACTATAGTTTGTATAAAAATGTGAGTTTGATTTTCTATTTTTTTATCCATTATCTTAAGTAGGGGTTTTAATGATTTGTATTTATTAAATTAGGCAATATGATAATGAAAGAGCAAGAGTGATAATGAAAGAGCAAGAGTTTGGGACTATTCAATTACAACCGCATCATCATTTTATTTGGAGAAGTATGGTGCACCCGGTTTTTTCATTTACAATAGATTAACATTTATTATTGTATTTTTATGTTGTAAATTGCATTTCAATTGAGGATAGTCGAAATGTTAAATTTATTACTGTATTATTTATATTATTAGCATTGATCATCTGTTATTCTATTTTTATAACTTATTTATTTTACTCTTCATTACTAGTTAAAATAGATTTCTTGTGGATAGGAGGAAAATATATATAAAACAAAGGTAATTTATGTTGCTTTTAATTTTATGTATGTCCTTGATATACTTGGGTGTAGATTAGTTTAATGAACTTTAGGATGTACCTCAACTAATCTGACCAAAAAAATTAATTTAACGAACTCGGACTTGATTAGAAACATTATTTTATTTATATCTATATTAAGTATTTTAGTTGGATACTTTTTTGGTATATAAGTCATAGTTTCACTACTTCTTCACTTTTCATAAATGAGTAAATATGTCGAATGATTAGTCAAATGTGCAAGCTGACAATTTAGGCAAGTGGTGTGTAACTTTATAATCTTTTTACTTATCCAATAAACATATATTTTAATTTAATTATAACCCTTTTACTTATCACGACTCTCCCTCTAAGTTGTTGGTTGATTTCTATTCAAGGTTTACTTATGATTTTATTCAAGGTTTACCTATGATTTAATTTTGCAGTCGTTTCGGTTAGATCACTTTTCATGTAATTTTTGGAAAATATGGGGTGGATTCTAAATGTGAGTTCTTGATTTTATAGCTTTGTTTTGGATCCTTTATGTCGTTTATCCTATTTTATTAGAGTTTCAGAGTTGAATTTTATAAAATTTGATTATGTTCCTCCCATTTATATAATGATAAGTTATCTTTATCACATGGATTGGTTTTCAACTCTAACAACATTATATCACCATTAATGTAAATTTAAGAGGTCTTTTCTTATTTTGATGTCAGAATGTCTTTCTTTCTTGAGTAAATGGGAGAGGACGGGGGAGGAATTAGGTCACTTTTCATTATTGTGGGAGGATTTAATCCTTTGTTGTTAGCATGGGTACAATGTGTTAGCATATTTATTCTTCCTTCATAGCTTATCTAGTGATCCCATATGGCGTATTCGAAAAGTTCAATTTTGGAGGATCTTTCTCTGTTACCAAGCTTATAATATTAGTGGTGTCAAACAGAGAGTGGTTTTTTCTATATTGTTGATCAACCTACCCAAAACTCTCAAACTTTTCCAAAACTCTGCCATTTAAACTTTTAAAAAAATAATATTACATTTTATACTATTAGATGTAGGAAGCTCATGCAGAATTTGTAACCAAATGAACGATCATAAGAGGATTTATGATGAGCAACAGAGCTAAGTATTATGCATCAGCTATGCAAATTGAATTCAGCCCATTAGAAATGAAAAAGAAAAAAGAATTATAAGAAATATTATGACCAAAATCAAAATTATAACCAGATTCACAAGCATACTTACAAATAAAATACTTGAATTAATTAATACCACTTCGGTAAAATTCACCAATGGACTTTATACATTTACCCCAATCCAACTGATGAGTTTCTTTCTCATATGCCTGTGACGTCGTTGAAACTATAGATCTATACCCCTACCTACAAACCATTCGGTATATACTAATTAATTTTCAACATAAGGATAATCCATCAACAAAATACAACTAAACATAAGTCGGTGATGTACGTATACATTTAGATGGATCCAACTAGGTATACATATCTATAACTATACAAATATATCTATATCCATACAACATATCTACACAGATACACATACACATCCAGACATACAGATCTAAAACCGTATAGATCAATAATATAAAAAAAACTCGTAATAATGATATATTTGATAAGTTCTTACAATAAAAAATGATTTCTTGGAATTGCAACACTTTAAACTCAACTATGTATTTTTTTTCCAATTTATTTCATGGGGCAGGGGTTATGATGCATAAAAAATGAAAAAAATAAAGAGATAGAATGAAGAATGGAAAAGACGAATTGATGGGTAGGTTTTTGGTCCATTAAAAATTTAAAGTTAGGTTATAGTCAAAAGGAAAGATTGTTTGATTTTTTACTCTCTCTTTCTCTTTAATTATTTAATAAAACAATTTCAGTTGTCCCACAAATAATATTTATTTAGTTGATCACACTTATTTAAAAACACAATCATTACATTCATGTTATAAAATATTCCTTACAAAATATTGTGATATTTTGAATAGTTATTAAATATTTTAATAAAAATAATAATAGAAAACCTTAAGATAAAGTTTATTGAGATTTCAAATAAATAATATAATTAGGATATCACATTTAATAAATTGATATTATTTTACGGGATGAAAAGAGTAATTACTTATAATAGTATTTAAATTTAAGAGCAGAGATATGATACCCTATAAAAAATGTTTTACCCATTATTTATCTCTATTCTTCTATCAAACCCTATTTCTTCTCGTCTCCGCCGACTTACACCAAAACTTTCAGCAATCTACAGTATAACAATTTTTCTTAACAATTTAAAGCACTGACAATACCAATTCCGTATCAAAGGTTGTACACATTTTCTTTTTCCATAACATCGGCGCTTTTCTCCCTCAACATTATGTGTGTCCTCTACCATTGCCTTCCAAATCTCAGATCTTCACTGTGCAAATCATTATCTGATTGGTTTTTGATCGTTGGACATTTCATTTCATTTCAATTGAGGATAGTCAGAGTGAGACCTCCTATCTCTTATACTATTAAATCTCAAGTTTCTAAAATTTCACTTTAATTTATTTGGACTAAATTTTTATATTCAAACTTAAAACTTTTTCTACGATGATATTGTAATAGGATTGAACAAAGAACTCTACTTTTGGGGGATATTTCTTCCTTGTGAAAAGAGAGAAATGAACAGGTCACTTCCTCCTAAGAAGAGAAGATTATTGTAAAGAATGAAATAATCACTATAGTTTGTATAAAAATGTGAGTTTGATTTTATATTTTTTTATCCATTATCTTAAGTAGGGGTTTTAATGATTTGTATTTATTAAATTAGGCAATATGATAATGAAAGAGCAAGAGTGATAATGAAAGAGCAAGAGTTTGGGACTATTCAATTACAACCGCATCATCATTTTATTTGGAGAAGTATGGTGCACCCGGTTTTTTCATTTACAATAGATTAACATTTATTATTGTATTTTTATGTTGTAAATTGCATTTCAATTGAGGATAGTCGAAATGTTAAATTTATTACTGTATTATTTATATTATTAGCATTGATCATCTGTTATTCTATTTTTATAACTTATTTATTTTACTCTTCATTACTAGTTAAAATAGATTTCTTGTGGATAGGAGGAAAATATATATAAAACAAAGGTAATTTATGTTGCTTTCAATTTTATGTATGTCCTTGCTATACTTGGGTGTAGATTAGTTTAATGAACTTTAGGATGTACCTCAACTAATCTGACCAAAAAAATTAATTTAACGAACTCGGACTTGATTAGAAACATTATTTTATTTATATCTATATTAAGTATTTTAGTTGGATACTTTTTTGGTATATAAGTCATAGTTTCACTACTTCTTCACTTTTCATAAATGAGTAAATATGTCGAATGATTAGTCAAATGTGCAAGCTGACAATTTAGGCAAGGGGTGTGTAACTTTATAATCTTTTTACTTATCCAATAAACATATATTTTAATTTAATTATAACCCTTTTACTTATCACGACTCTCCCTCTAAGTTGTTGGTTGATTTCTATTCAAGGTTTACTTATGATTTTATTCAAGGTTTACCTATGATTTAATTTTGCAGTCGTTTCGGTTAGATCACTTTTCATGTAATTTTTGGAAAATATGGGGTGGATTCTAAATGTGAGTTCTTGATTTTATAGCTTTGTTTTGGATCCTTTATGTCGTTTATCCTATTTTATTAGAGTTTCAGAGTTGAATTTTATAAAATTTGATTATGTTCCTCCCATTTATATAATGATAAGTTATCTTTATCACATGGATTGGTTTTCAACTCTAACAACATTATATCACCATTAATGTAAATTTAAGAGGTCTTTTCTTATTTTGATGTCAGAATGTCTTTCTTTCTTGAGTAAATGGGAGAGGACGGGGGAGGAATTAGGTCACTTTTCATTATTGTGGGAGGATTTAATCCTTTGTTGTTAGCATGGGTACAATGTGTTAGCATATTTATTCTTCCTTCATAGCTTATCTAGTGATCCCATATGGCGTATTCGAAAAGTTCAATTTTGGAGGATCTTTCTCTGTTACCAAGCTTATAATATTAGTGGTGTCAAACAGAGAGTGGTTTTTTCTATATTGTTGATCAACCTACCCAAAATTCTCAAACTTTTCCAAAACTCTGCCATTTAAACTTTTAAAAAAATAATATTACATTTTATACTATTAGATGTAGGAAGCTCATGCAGAATTTGTAACCAAATGAACGATCATATGAGGATTTATAATGAGCAACAGAGCTAAGTATTATGCATCAGCTATGCAAATTGAATTCAGCCCATTAGAAATGAAAAAGAAAAAAGAATTATAAGAAATATTATGACCAAAATCAAAATTATAACCAGATTCACAAGCATACTTACAAATAAAATACTTGAATTAATTAATACCACTTCGGTAAAATTCACCAATGGACTTTATACATTTACCCCAATCCAACTGATGAGTTTCTTTCTCATATGCCTGTGACGTCGTTGAAACTACAGATCTATACCCCTACCTACAAACCATTCGGTATATACTAATTAATTTTCAACATAAGGATAATCCATCAACAAAATACAACTAAACATAAGTCGGTGATGTACGTATACATTTAGATGGATCCAACTAGGTATACATATCTATAACTATACAAATATATCTATATCCATACAACATATCTACACAGATACACATACACATCCAGACATACAGATCTAAAACCGTATAGATCAATAATATAAAAAAAACTCGTAATAATGATATATTTGATAAGTTCTTACAATAAAAAATGATTTCTTGGAACTGCAACACTTTAAACTCAACTATGTATTTTTTTTCCAATTTATTTCATGGGGCAGGGGTTATGATGCATAAAAAATGAAAAAAATAAAGAGATAGAATGAAGAATGGAAAAGACGAATTGATGGGTAGGTTTTTGGTCCATTAAAAATTTAAAGTTAGGTTATAGTCAAAAGGAAAGATTGTTTGATTTTTTACTCTCTCTTTCTCTTTAATTATTTAATAAAACTATTTCAGTTGTCCCACAAATAATTTTTATTTAGTTGATCACACTTATTTAAAAACACAATCATTACATTCACATTACTAAAATATTCCTTACAAAATATTGTGATATTTTAAATAGTTATTAAATATTTTATTTCAAATATTTTATTTTAAATATTTTAATAAAAATAATAATAGAAAACATTAAGATAAAGTTTATTGAGATTTCAAATAAATAATATAATTAGGATATCACATTTAATAAATTGATATTATTTTACGGGATTAAAAGAGTAATTACTTATAATAGTATTTAAATTTAAGAGCAGAGATATGATACCCTATAAAAAATGTTTTACCCATTATTTATCTCTATTCTTCTATCAAACCCTATTTCTTTTACACCAAAACTTTCACATTAGCAATCTACAGTATAACAATTTTTCTTAACAATTTAAAGCACATTCTGACAATACCCATTCCGTATCAAAGGTTGTACACATTTTCTTTTTCCATAACATCGGGCGCTTTTCTCCCTCAACATTATGTGTGTCCTCTACCATTGCCTTCCAAATCTCAGATCTTCACTGTGCAAATCATTATCTGATTGGTTTTTGATCGTTGGACATTTCATTTCATTTCAATTGAGGATAGTCAGAGTGAGACCTCCTATCTCTTATACTATTAAATCTCAAGTTTCTAAAATTTCACTTTAATTTATTTGGACTAAATTTTTATATTCAAACTTAAAACTTTTTCTACAATGATATTGTAATAGGATTGAACAAAGAACTCTACTTTTGGGGGATATTTCTTCCTTGTGAAAAGAGAGAAATGAACAGGTCACTTCCTCCTAAGAAGAGAAGATTATTGTAAAGAATGAAATAATCACTATAGTTTGTATAAAAATGTGAGTTTGATTTTCTATTTTTTTATCCATTATCTTAAGTAGAGGTTTTAATGATTTGTATTTATTAAATTAGGCAATATGATAATGAAAGAGCAAGAGTGATAATGAAAGAGCAAGAGTTTGGGACTATTCAATTACAACCGCATCATCATTTTATTTGGAGAAGTATGGTGCACCCGGTTTTTTCATTTACAATAGATTAACATTTATTATTGTATTTTTATGTTTTAAATTGCATTTCAATTGAGGATAGTCGAAATGTTAAATTTATTACTGTATTATTTATATTATTAGCATTGATCATCTGTTATTCTATTTTTATAACTTATTTATTTTACTCTTCATTACTAGTTAAAATAGATTTCTTGTGGATAGGAGGAATATATACATAAAACAAAGGTAATTTATGTTACTTTTAATTTTACGTATGTCCTTGCTATACTTGGGTGTAGATTAGTTTAATGAACTTCAGGATGTACCTCAACTAATCTGACCAAAAAAATTAATTTAACAAACTCGGACTTGATTAGAAACATTATTTTATTTATATCTATATTAAGTATTTTAGTTGGATACTTTTTTGGTATATAAGTCATAGTTTCACTACTTCTTCACTTTTCATAAATGAGTAAAAATGTCGAATGATTAGTCAAATGTGCAAGCTGACAATTTAGGCAAGGGTGTGTAAATTTATAATCTTTTTACTTATCCAATAAACATATATTTTAATTTAATTATAACCCTTTTACTTATCACGACTCTCCCTCTAAGTTGTTGGTTGATTTCTATTCAAGGTTTACTTATGATTTTATTCAAGGTTTACCTATGATTTAATTTTGCAGTCGTTTCTGTTAGATTACTTTTCATGTAATTTTTGGAAAATATGGGGTGGATTCTAAATGTGAGTTCTTGATTTTATAGCTTTGTTTAGGATCCTTTATGTCGTTTATCCTATTTTATTAGAGTTTCAGAGTTGAATTTTATAAAATTTGATTATGTTCCTCCCATTTATATAATGATAAGTTATATTTATCACATGGATTGGTTTTCCACTCTAACAACATTATATCACCATTAATGTAAATTTAAGAGGTCTTTTCTTATTTTGATGTCAGAATGTCTTTCTTTCTTGAGTAAATGGGAGAGGACGGGGGAGGAATTAGGTCACTTTTCATTATTGTGGGAGGATTTAATCCTTTGTTGTTAGCATGGGTACAATGTGTTAGCATATTTATTCTTCCTTCATAACTTATCTAGTGATCCCATATGGCGTATTCGAAAAGTTCAATTTTGGAGGATCTTTCTCTGTTACCAAGCTTATTATATTAATGGTGTCAAACAGAGAGTGGTTTTTTCTATATTGTTGATCAACCTACCCAAAACTCTCAAACTTTTCCGAAACTCTGCCATTTAAACTTTTAAAAAAATAATATTACATTTTATACTATTAGATGTAGGAAGCTCATGCAGAATTTGTAACCAAATGAACGATCATATGAGGATTTATGGTGAGCAACAGAGCTAAGTATTATGCATCAGCTATGCAAATTGAATTCAGCCCATTAGAAATGAAAAAGAAAAAAAAATTATAAGAAATATTATGACCAAAATCAAAATTATAACCAGATTCACAAGCATACTTACAAATAAAATACTTGAATTAATTAATGCCACTTCAGTAAAATTCACCAATGGACTTTATACATTTACTCCAATCCAACTGATGAGTTTCTTTCTCATATGCCTGTGACGTCGTTGATACTACAGATCTATACCCCTACCCACAAACCATTCGGTATATACTAATTAATTTTCAACATAAGGATAATCCATCTTCAAAATACAACTAAACATAAGTCGGTGATGTACGTATACATTTAGATGGATCCAACTAGGTATACATATCTATAACTATACAAATATATCTATATCCATACAACATATCTATACAGATACACATACACATCTAGACATACAGATCTAAACCCGTATAGATCAATAATATAAAAAAAAACTCGTAATAATGATATATTTGATAAGTTCTTACAATAAAAAATGATTTCTTGGAACTGCAACACTTTAAACTCAACTATGTATTTTTGTTCCAATTTATTTCATGGGGTAGGGGTTATGAAGCATAAAAAATGAATAAAATAAAGAGATAGAATGAAGAATGGAAAAGAAGAATTGATGGGTAGGTTTTTGGTCCATTAAAAATTTAAAGTTAGGTTATAGTCAAAAGGAAAGATTGTTTGATTTTTTACTCTCTCTTTCTCTTTAATTATTTAATAAAACTATTTCAGTTGTCCCACAAATAATATTTATTTAGTTGATCACACTTATTTAAAATCACAATCATTACATTCACGTTACTAAAATATTCCTTGCAAAATATTGTGATATTTTAAATAGTTATTAAATATTTTAATAAAAATAATAATAGAAAACATTAAGATAAAGTTTATTGAGATTTCAAATAAATAATATAATTAGGATATCACATTTCATAAATTGATATTATTTTACGGGATGAAAAGAGTAATTACTTATAATAGTATTTATATTTAAGAGCAGAGATATGATACCCTATAAAAAATGTTTTACCCATTATTTATCTCTATTCTTCTATCAAACCCTATTTCTTATCGTCTCCGCCGACTTACACCAACACTTTCACATTAGCAATCTACAGTATAACAATTTTTCTTAACAATTTAAAGCACATTCTGACAATACCCATTCCGTATCAAAGGTTGTACACATTTTCTTTTTCCATAACATCGGCGCTTTTCTCCCTCAACATTATGTGTGTCCTCTACCATTGCCTTCCAAATCTCAGATCTTCACTGTGCAAATCATTATCTGATTGGTTTTTGATCGTTGGACATTTCATTTCAATTGAGGATAGTCAGAGTGAGACCTCTTGTCTCTTATACTATTAAATCTAAAGTTTCTAAAATTTCACCTTAATTTATTTGGACTAAATTTTTATATTCAAACTTAAAACTTTTTCTACAATGATATTGTAATAGGATTGAACAAAGAACTCTACTTTTGGGGGATATTTCTTCCTTGTGAAAAGAGAGAAATGAACAGGTCACTTCCTCCTAAGAAGAGAAGATTATTGTAAAGAATGAAATAATCACTATAGTTTGTATAAAAATGTGAGTTTGATTTTCTATTTTTTTATCCATTATCTTAAGTAGGGGTTTTAATGATTTGTATTTATTAAATTAGGCAATATGATAATGAAAGAGCAAGAGTGATAATGAAAGAGCAAGAGTTTGGGACTATTCAATAACAACCGCATCATCATTTTATTTGGAGAAGTATGGTGCACCCGGTTTTTTATTTATAATAGATTAACATTTATTATTGTATTTTTATGTTGTAAATTGCATTTCAATTGAGTATAGTCGAAATGTTAAATTTATTACTATATTAGTTATATTATTAGCATTGATCCTCTTTTGTTCTGTTTTTATAACTTATTTATTTTACTCTTCATTACTAGTTAAAATAGATTTCTTGTGGATAGGATGAAAATATATATAAAACAAAGGTAATTTTTGTTACTTTTAATTTTACGTATGTCCTTGCTATACTTGGGTGTAGATTAGTTTAATGAACTTTGGGATGTACCTCAACTAATCCGACCAAAAAAATTAATTTAACGAACTCGGACTTGATTAGAAACATTATTTTATTTATTTTTATATTAAGAATTTTAGTTGGATACTTTTTTGGTATATAAGTCATAGTTTCACTACTTCTTCACTTTTCATAAATGAGTTAAAATGTCGAATGATTAGTCAAATCTGCAAGCTGACAATTTAGGCAAGGGGTGTGTAACTTTATAATCTTTTTACTTATCCAATAAACAGATCTTTTAATTTAATTATAACCCTTTTACTTATCACGACTCTCCCTCTAAGTTGTTGGTTGATTTTTATTCAAGGTTTACTTATGATTTTATTCAAGGTTTACCTATGATTTAATTTTGCAGTCGTTTCGGTTAGATCACTTTTCATGTAATTTTTGGAAAATATGGGGTGGATTCTAAATGTGAGTTCTTGATTTTATAGCTTTGTTTTGGATCCTTTATGTCGTTTATCCTATTTTATTAGAGTTTCAGAGTTGAATTTTATAAAATTTGATTATGTTCCTCCCATTTATATAATGATAAGTTATCTTTATCACATGGATTGGTTTTCAACTCTAACAACATTATATCACCATTAATGTAAATTTAAGAGGTCTTTTCTTATTTTGATGTCAGAATGTCTTTCTTTCTTGAGTAAATGGGAGAGGACGGGGGAGGAATTAGGTCACTTTTCATTATTGTGAAAGGATTTAATCCTTTGTTGTTAGCATGGGTACAATGTGTTAGCATATTTATTCTTCCTTCATAGCTTATCTAGTGATCCCATATGGCGTATTCGAAAAGTTCAATTTTGGAGGATCTTTCTCTGTTACCAAGCTTATTATATTAGTGGTGTCAAACAGAGAGTGGTTTTTTCTATATTGTTGATCAACCTACCCAAAACTCTCAAACTTTTCCGAAACTCTGCCATTTAACCTTTTAAAAAAATAATATTACATTTTATACTATTAGATGTAGGAAGCTCATGCAGAATTTGTAACCAAATGAACGATCATATGAGAATTTATGGTGAGCAACCGAGCTAAGTATTATGCATCAGATATGCAAATTGAATTCAGCCCATTAGAAATGAAAAAGAAAATAAAATTATAAGAAATATTATGACCAAAATCAAAATTATAACCAGATTCACAAGCATACTTACAAATAAAATACTTGAATTAATTAATACCACTTCAGTAAAATTCACCAATGGACTTTATACATTTACTCCAATCTAACTGATGAGTTTTTTCTCATATGCCTGTGATGTCGTTGATACTACAGATCTATACCCCTACCCACAAACCATTCGGTATATACTAATTAATTTTTAACATAAGGATAATCCATCTTCAAAATACAACTAAACATAAGTCGGTGATGTACGTATACATTTAGATGGATCCAACTAGGTATACATATCTATAACTATACAAATATATCTATATCCATACAACATATCTATACACATACACATACACATCCACACATACAGATCTAAGCCCGTATAGATCAATAATATAAAAAAACTCGTAATAATGATATATTTGATAAGTTCTTACAATAAAAAATGATTTCTTGGAATTGCAACACTTTAAACTCAACTATGTATTTTTTTTCTAATTTATTTCATGGGGTAGGGGTTATGATGCATAATAAATGAAAAAAAATAAAGAGATAGAATGAAGAACGAAAAAGAAGAATTGATGGGTAGGTTTTTGGTCCATTAAAAATTCAAAGTTAGGTTATAGTCAAAAGGAAAGATTGTTTGATTTTTTACTCTCTCTTTCTCTTTAATTATTTAATAAAACTATTTCAGTTGTCCCACAAATAATATTTATTTAGTTGATCACACTTATTTAAAATCACAATCATTACATTCACGTTACTAAAATATTCCTTGCAAAATATTGTGATATTTTAAATAGTTATTAAATATTTTAATAAAAATAATAATAGAAAACATTAAGATAAAGTTTATTGAGATTTCAAATAAATAATATAATTAGGATATCACATTTAATAAATTGATATTATTTTACAGGATGAAAAGAGTAATTACTTATAATAGTATTTATATTTAAGAGCAGAGATATGATACCCTATAAAAAATGTTTTACCCATTATTTATCTCTATTCTTCTATCAAACCCTATTTCTTCTCGTCTCCGCCGACTTACACCAACACTTTCACATTAGCAATCTACAGTATAACAATTTTACTTAACAATTTAAAGCACATTCTGACAATACCCATTCCGTATCAAAGGTTGTACACATTTTCTTTTTCCATAACATCGGCGCTTTTCTCCCTCAACATTATGTGTGTCCTCTACCATTGCCTTCCAAATCTCAGATCTTCAATGTGCAAATCATTATCTGATTGGTTTTTGATCGTTGGACATTTCGTTTCAATTGAGGATAGTCAGAGTGAGACTTCTTGTCTCTTATATTATTAAATCTAAAGTTTCTAAAATTTCACCTTAATTTATTTGGACTAAATTTTTATATTCAAACTTAAAACTTTTTCTACAATGATATTGTAATAGGATTGAACAAAGAACTCTACTTTTGGGGGATATTTTTTCCTTGTGAAAAGAGATAAATGAACAGGTCTCTTCCTCCTAAGAAGAGAAGATTATTGTAAAGAATGAAATAATCACTATAGTTTGTATAAAAATATGAGTTTGATTTTCTATTTTTTATCCATTATCTTAAGTAGGGGTTTTATTGATTTGTATTTATTAAATTAGGCAATATGATAATGAAAGAGCAAGAGTGATAATGAAAGAGCAAGAGTTTGGGACTATTCAATTACAACCGCATCATCATTTTATTTGGAGAAGTATGGTGCACCCGGTTTTTTCATTTACAATAGATTAACATTTATTATTGTATTTTTATGTTGTAAATTGCATTTCAATTCAGGATAGTCGAAATGTTAAATTTATTACTGTATTATTTATATTATTAGCATTGATCTTCTGTTATTTTATTTTTATAACTTATTTATTTTACTCTTCATTACTAGTTAAAATAGATTTCTTGTGGATAGGAGGAAAATATATATAAAACAAAGGTAATTTATGTTACTTTTAATTTTACGCATGTCCTTGCTATACTTGGGTGTATATTAGTTTAATGAACTTTAGGATGTACCTCAACTAATCCGACCAAAAAAATTAATTTAACGAACTCGGACTTGATTAGAAACATTATTTTATTTATATTTATATTAAGAATTTTATTTGGATACTTTTTTGGTATATAAGTCATAGTTTCACTACTTCTTCACTTTTCATAAATGAGTAAAAATGTCGAATGATTAGTCAAATGTGCAAGCTGACAATTTAGGCAAGGGGTGTGTAACTTTATAATCTTTTTACTTATCCAATAAACATATATTTTAATTTAATTATAACCCTTTTACTTATCACGACTCTCCTTCTAAGTTGTTGGTTGATTTCTATTCAAGGTTTACTTATGATTTTATTCAAGGTTTACCTATGATTTAATTTTGCAGTCGTTTCTGTTAGATCAATTTTCATGTAATTTTTGGAAAATATGGGGTGGATTCTAAATGTGAGTTCTTGGTTTTATAGCTTTGTTTTGGATCCTTTATGTCGTTTATCCTATTTTATTAGAGTTTCAGAGTTGAATTTTATAAAATTTGATTATGTTCCTCCCATTTATATAATGATAAGTTATCTTTATCACATGGATTGGTTTTCAACTCTAACAACATTATATCACCATTAATGTAAATTTAAGAGGTCTTTTCTTATTTTGATGTCAGAATGTCTTTCTTTCTTGAGTAAATGGAAGAGGACGGGGGAGGAATTAGGTCACTTTTCATTATTGTGGGAGGATTTAATCCTTTGTTGTTAGCATGGGTACAATGTGTTAGCATATTTATTCTTCCTTCATAGCTTATCTAGTGATCCCATATGGCGTATTCGAAAAGTTCAATTTTGGAGGATCTTTCTCTGTTACCAAGCTGATTATATTAGTGGTGTCAAACAGAGAGTGGTTTTTTCTATATTGTTGATCAACCTACCCAAAACTCTCAAACTTTTCCAAAACTCTGCCATTTAACCTTTTAAAAATATAATATTACATTTTATACTATTAGATGTAGGAAGCTCATGCAGAATTTGTAACCAAATGAACGATCATATGAGGATTTATGGTGAGCAACAGAGCTAAGTATTATGCATCAGCTATGCAAATTGAATTCAGCCCATTAGAAATGAAAAAGAAAAAAAAATTATAAAAAAAATTATGACCAAAATCAAAATTATAACCAGATTCACAAGCATACTTACAAATAAAATACTTGAATTAATTAATACCACTTCAGTAAAATTCACCAATGGACTTTATACATTTACTCCAATCCAACTGATGAGTTTCTATCTCATATGCCTATGACGTCGTTGATACTACAGATCTATACACCTACCTACAAACCATTCGGTATATACTAATTAATTTTCAACATAAGGATAATCCATCATCAAAATACAACTAAACATAAGTCGGTGATGTACGTATACATTTAGATGGATCCAACTAGGTATACATATCTATAACTATACAAATATATCTATATCCATACAACATATCTATACACATACACATACACATCCAGACATACAGATCTATACCTGTATAGATCAATAATATAAAAAAAACAAGTAATAATGATATATTTGATAAGTTCTTAAAATAAAAAATGATTTCATGGAACTGCAACACTTTAAACTCAACTATATATTTTTTTTCCAATTTATTTCATGGGGTAGGGGTTATGATGCATAAAAAATGAATAAAATAAAGAGATAGAATGAAGAATGGAAAAGAAGAATTGATTGGTAGGTTTTTGGTCCATTAAAAATTTAAAGTTAGGTTATAGTCAAAAGGAAAGATTGTTTGATTTTTTACTCTCTCTTTCTCTTTAATTATTTAATAAAACTATTTCAGTTGTCCCACAAATAATATTTATTTAGTTGATCACACTTATTTAAAAACACAATCATTACATTCACGTTACTAAAATATTCCTTACAAAATATTGTGATATTTTAAATAGTTATTAAATATTTTAATAAAAATAATAATAGAAAACATTAAGATAAAGTTTATTGAGATTTCAAATAAATAATATAATTAGGATATCACATTTAATAAATTGATATTATTTTACGGGATGAAAAGAGTAATTACTTATAATAGTATTTATATTTAAGAGCAGAGATATGATACCCTATAAAAAATGTTTTACCCATTATTTATCTCTATTCTTCTATCAAACCCTATTTCTTCTCGTCTCCGCCGACTTACACCAACACTTTCACATTAGCAATCTACAGTATAACAATTTTTCTTAACAATTTAAAGCACATTCTGACAATACCCATTCCGTATCAAAGGTTGTACACATTTTCTTTTTCCATAAAATCGGCGCTTTTCTCCCTCAACATTATGTGTGTCCTCTACCATTGCCTTCCAAATCTCAGATCTTTACTGTGCAAATCATTATCTGATTGGTTTTTGATCGTTGGACATTTCATTTCAATTGAGGATAGTCAGAGTGAGACCTCTTGTCTCTTATACTATTAAATCTAAAGTTTCTAAAATTTCACCTTAATTTATTTGGACTAAATTTTTATATTCAAACTTAAAACTTTTTCTACAATGATATTGTAATAGGATTGAACAAAGAACTCTACTTTTGGGGGATATTTCTTCCTTGTGAAAAGAGATAAATGAACAGGTCTCTTCCTCCTAAGAAGAGAAGATTATTGTAAAGAATGAAATAATCACTATAGTTTGTATAAAAATATGAGTTTGATTTTCTATTTTTTATCCATTATCTTAAGTAGGGGTTTTATTGATTTGTATTTATTAAATTAGGCAATATGATAATGAAAGAGCAAGAGTGATAATGAAAGAGCAAGAGTTTGGGACTATTCAATTACAACCGCATCATCATTTTATTTGGAGAAGTATGGTGCACCCGGTTTTTTCATTTACAATAGATTAACATTTATTATTGTATTTTTATGTTGTAAATTGCATTTCAATTGAGGATAGTCGAAATGTTAAATTTATTACTGTATTATTTATATTATTAGCATTGATCTTCTGTTATTTTATTTTTATAACTTATTTATTTTACTCTTCATTACTAGTTAAAATAGATTTCTTGTGGATAGGAGGAAAATATATATAAAACAAAGGTAATTTATGTTACTTTTAATTTTACGCATGTCCTTGCTATACTTGGGTGTAGATTAGTTTAATGAACTTTAGGATGTACCTCAACTAATCCGACCAAAAAAATTAATTTAACGAACTCGGACTTGATTAGAAACATTATTTTATTTATATTTATATTAAGAATTTTATTTGGATACTTTTTTGGTATATAAGTCATAGTTTCACTACTTCTTCACTTTTCATAAATGAGTAAAAATGTCGAATGATTAGTCAAATGTGCAAGCTGACAATTTAGGCAAGGGGTGTGTAACTTTATAATCTTTTTACTTATCCAATAAACATATATTTTAATTTAATTATAACCCTTTTACTTATCACGACTCTCCTTCTAAGATGTTGGTTGATTTCTATTCAAGGTTTACTTATGATTTTATTCAAGGTTTACCTATGATTTAATTTTGCAGTCGTTTCTGTTAGATCAATTTTCATGTAATTTTTGGAAAATATGGGGTGGATTCTAAATGTGAGTTCTTGGTTTTATAGCTTTGTTTTGGATCCTTTATGTCGTTTATCCTATTTTATTAGAGTTTCAGAGTTGAATTTTATAAAATTTGATTATGTTCCTCCCATTTATATAATGATAAGTTATCTTTATCACATGGATTGGTTTTCAACTCTAACAACATTATATCACCATTAATGTAAATTTAAGAGGTCTTTTCTTATTTGATGTCAGAATGTCTTTCTTTCTTGAGTAAATGGAAGAGGACGGGGGAGGAATTAGGTCACTTTTCATTATTGTGGGAGGATTTAATCCTTTGTTGTTAGCATGGGTACAATGTGTTAGCATATTTATTCTTCCTTCATAGCTTATCTAGTGATCCCATATGGCGTATTCGAAAAGTTCAATTTTGGAGGATCTTTCTCTGTTACCAAGCTGATTATATTAGTGGTGTCAAACAGAGAGTGGTTTTTTCTATATTGTTGATCAACCTACCCAAAACTCTCGAACTTTTCCAAAACTCTGCCATTTAACCTTTTAAAAATATAATATTACATTTTATACTATTAGATGTAAGAAGCTCATGCAGAATTTGTAACCAAATGAACGATCATATGAGGATTTATGGTGAGCAACAGAGCTAAGTATTATGCATCAGCTATGCAAATTGAATTCAGCCCATTAGAAATGAAAAAGAAAAAAAAATTATAAAAAAAATTATGACCAAAATCAAAATTATAACCAGATTCACAAGCATACTTACAAATAAAATACTTGAATTAATTAATACCACTTCAGTAAAATTCACCAATGGACTTTATACATTTACTCCAATCCAACTGATGAGTTTCTATCTCATATGCCTATGACGTCGTTGATACTACAGATCTATACACCTACCTACAAACCATTCGGTATATACTAATTAATTTTCAACATAAGGATAATCCATCATCAAAATACAACTAAACATAAGTCGGTGATGTACGTATACATTTAGATGGATCCAACTAGGTATACATATCTATAACTATACAAATATATCTATATCCATACAACATATCTATACACATACACATACACATCCAGACATACAGATCTATACCTGTATAGATCAATAATATAAAAAAAACTCGTAATAATGATATATTTGATAAGTTCTTAAAATAAAAAATGATTTCATGGAACTGCAACACTTTAAACTCAACTATATATTTTTTTTCCAATTTATTTCATGGGGTAGGGGTTATGATGCATAAAAAATGAATAAAATAAAGAGATAGAATGAAGAATGGAAAAGAAGAATTGATTGGTAGGTTTTTGGTCCATTAAAAATTTAAAGTTAGGTTATAGTCAAAAGGAAAGATTGTTTGATTTTTTACTCTCTCTTTCTCTTTAATTATTTAATAAAACTATTTCAGTTGTCCCACAAATAATATTTATTTAGTTGATCACACTTATTTAAAAAGACAATCATTACATTCACGTTACTAAAATATTCCTTACAAAATATTGTGATATTTTAAATAGTTATTAAATATTTTAATAAAAATAATAATAGAAAACATTAAGATAAAGTTTATTGAGATTTCAAATAAATAATATAATTAGGATATCACATTTAATAAATTGATATTATTTTACGGGATGAAAAGAGTAATTACTTATAATAGTATTTATATTTAAGAGCAGAGATATGATACCCTATAAAAAATGTTTTACCCATTATTTATCTCTATTCTTCTATCAAACCCTATTTCTTCTCGTCTCCGCCGACTTACACCAACACTTTCACATTAGCAATCTACAGTATAACAATTTTTCTTAACAATTTAAAGCACATTCTGACAATACCCATTCCGTATCAAAGGTTGTACACATTTTCTTTTTCCATAAAATCGGCGCTTTTCTCCCTCAACATTATG
Organism: Nemophila menziesii; assembly: GCA_029959085.1. NCBI lineage: Eukaryota > Viridiplantae > Streptophyta > Magnoliopsida > Boraginales > Hydrophyllaceae > Nemophila > Nemophila menziesii. The sequence goes on from JARWIR010000001.1 coordinate 78,995,117, forward strand.
TGTGTCCTCTACCATTGCCTTCCAAATCTCAGATCTTCACTGTGCAAATAATTATCTGATTGGTTTTTGATCGTTGGACATTACATTTCAATTGAGGATAGTCAGAGTGAGACCTCTTGTCTCTTATACTATTAAATCTAAAGTTTCTAAAATTTCACCTTAATTTATTTGGACTAAATTTTTATATTCAAACTTAAAACTTTTTCTACAATGATATTGTAATAGGATTGAACAAAGAACTCTACTTTTGGGGGATATTTCTTCCTTGTGAAAAGAGAGAAATGAACAGGTCACTTCCTCCTAAGAAGAGAAGATTATTGTAAAGAATGAAATAATCACTATAGTTTGTATAAAAATATGAGTTTGATTTTCTATTTTTTTATCCATTATCTTAAGTAGGGGTTTTAATGATTTGTATTTATTAAATTAGGCAATATGATAATGAAAGAGCAAGAGTGATAATGAAAGAGCTAGAGTTTGGGACTATTCAATTACAACCGCATCATCATTTTATTTGGAGAAGTATGGTGCACCCGGTTTTTTCATTTACAATAGATTAACGTTTATTATTGTATTTTTATGTTGTAAATTGCATTTCAATTGGGGATAGTCGAAATGTTAAATTTATTACTGTATTATTTATATTATTAGCATTGATCATCTGTTATTCTATTTTTATAACTTATTTATTTTACTCTTCATTAATAGTTAAAATAGATTTCTTGTGGATAGGAGGAAAATATATATAAAACAAAGGTAATTTATGTTACTTTTAATTTTACGTATGTCCTTGCTATACTTGGGTGTAGATTAGTTTAATGAACTTTAGGATGTACCTCAACTAATCCGACCAAAAAAATTAATTTAACGAACTCGGACTTGATTAGAAACATTATTTTATTTATATTTATATTAAGAATTTTAGTTGGATACTTTTTTGGTATATAAGTCATAGTTTCACTACTTCTTCACTTTTCATAAATGAGTAAAAATGTCGAATGATTAGTCAAATGTGCAAGCTGACAATTTAGGCAAGGGGTGTGTAACTTTATAATCTTTTTACTTATCCAATAAACATATATTTTAATTTAATTATAACCCTTTTACTTATCACGACTCTCCCTCTAAGTTGTTGGTTGATTTCTATTCAAGGTTTACTTATGATTTTATTCAAGGTTTACCTACGATTTAATTTTGCAGTCGTTTCTGTTAGATCAATTTTCATGTAACTTTGGAAAATATGGGGTGGATTCTAAATGTGAGTTCTTGGTTTTATAGCTTTGTTTTGGATCATTTATGTCGTTTATCCTATTTTATTAGAGTTTCAGAGTTGAATTTTATAAAATTTGATTATGTTCCTCCCATTTATATAATGATAAGTTATCTTTATCACATGGATTGGTTTTCAACTCTAACAACATTACATCACCATTAATGTAAATTTAAGAGGTCTTTTTTTATTTTGATGTCAGAATGTCTTTCTTTCTTGAGTAAATGGAAGAGGACGGGGGAGGAATTAGGTCACTTTTCATTATTGTGGGACGATTTAATACTTTGTTGTTAGCATGAGTACAATGTGTTAGCATATTTATTCTTGCTTCATAGCTTATCTACTGATCCTATATGGCGTATTCGAAAAGTTCAATTTTGGAGGATCTTTCTCTGTTACCAAGCTGATTATATTAGTGGTGTCAAACAGAGAGTGGTTTTTCGTACATTGTTGATCAACCTACCCAAAACTCTCAAACTTTTCCAAAACTCTGCCATTTAACCTTTTAAAAAAATTATATTACATTTTATACTATTAGATGTAGGAAGCTCATGCAGAATTTGTAAACAAATGAACGATCATATGAGGATTTATGGTGAGCAACAGAGCTAAGTATTATGCATCAGCTATGCAAATTGAATTCAGCCCATTAGAAATGAAAAAGAAAAAAAAATTATAAGAAATATTATGACCAAAATGAAAATTATAACCAGATTCACAAGCATCCTTACAAATAAAATACTTGAATTACTTAATACCACTTCAGTAAAATTCACCAATGGACTTTATACATTTACTCCAATCCAACTGATGAGTTTCTTTCTCATATGCCTGTGACGTCGTTGATACTACAGATCTATACCCCTACCTACAAACCATTCGGTATATACTAATTAATTTTCAACATAAGGATAATCCATCAACAAAATACAACTAAACATAAGTCGGTGATGTACGTATACATTTAGATAGATCCAACTAGGTATACATAACTATAACTATACAAATATATCTATATCCATACAACATATCTATACACATACACATACACATCCAGACATACAGATCTAAACCCGTATAGATCAATAATATAAAAAAAACTCGTAATAATGACATATTTGATAAGTTCTTACAATAAAAAATGATTTCTTGGAATTGCAACACTTTAAACTCAACTATGTATTTTTTTTCCAATTTATTTCATGGGGTAGGGGTTATGATGCATAAAAAATGAAAAAAAATAAAGAGATAGAATGAAGAATGGAAAAGAAGAATTGATGGGTAGGTTTTTGGTCCATTAAAAATTGAAAGTTAGGTTATAGTCAAAAGGAAAGATTGTTTGATTTTTACTCTCTCTTTCTCTTTAATTATTTAATAAAACTATTTCAGTTGTCCCACAAATAATATTTATTTAGTTGATCACACTTATTTAAAAACACAATCATTACATTCACGTTACTAAAATATTTCTTACAAAATATTGTGATATTTTAAATATTTATTAAATATTTTATTTTAAATATTTTAATAAAAATAATAATAGAAAACATTAAGATAAAGTTTATTGAGATTTCAAATAAATAATATAATTAGGATATCATATTTAATAAATTGATATTATTTTACGGGATGAAAAGAGTAATTACTTATAATAGTATTTAAATTTAAGAGCAGAGATATGATACCCTATAAAAAATGTTTTACCCATTATTTATCTCTATTCTTCTATCAAACCGTATTTCTTCTCGTCTCCACCGACTTACACCAACACTTTCACATTAGCGATCTACAGTATAACAATTTTTCTTAACAATTTAAAGCATATTCTGACAATACCCATTCCGTATCAAAGGTTGTACACATTTTCTTTTTCCATAACATCAGCGCTTTTCTCTCTCAACATTATGTGTGTCCTCTACCATTGTCTTCCAAATCTCAGATCTTCACTGTGCAAATCATTATCTGATTGGTTTTTGATCTTTGGACATTTCATTTCAATTGAGGATAGTCAGAGTGAGACCTCTTGTCTCTTATACTATTAAATCTCAAGTTTCTAAAATTTCACCTTAATTTATTTGGACTAAATTTTTATATTCAAACTTAAAACTTTTTCTACAATGATATTGTAATATGATTTAACAAAGAACTCTACTTTTGGGGGATATTTCTTCCTTGTGAAAAGAGAGAAATGAGCAGGTCACTTCCTCCTAAGAAGAGAAGATTATTGTAAAGAATGAAATAATCACTATAGTTTTTATAAAAATGTGAGTTTGATTTTCTATTTTTTTATCCATTATCTTAAGTAGGGGTTTTAATGATTTGTATTTATTAAATTAGGCAATATGACAATGAAAGAGCAAGAGTTTGGGACTATTCAATTACAACCTCATCATCATTTTATTTGGAGAAGTATGGTGCACCCGGTTTTTTCATTTACAATAGATTAACATTTATTATTGTATTTTTATGTTGTAAATTGCATTTCAATTGAGGATAGTCGAAATGTTAAATTTATTACTGTATTATTTATATTATTAGCATTGATCATCTGTTATTCTATTTTTATAACTTATTTATTTTACTCTTCATTACTAGTTATAATAGATTTCTTGTGGATAGGAGGAAAATATATATAAAACAAAGGTAATTTATGTTACTTTTAATTTTACGTATGTCCTTGCTATACTTGGGTGTAAATTAGTTTAATGAACTTTAGGATGTACCTCAACTAATCCGACCAAAAAAATTAATTTAACGAACTCGGACTTGATTAGAAACATTATTTTATTTATATTTATATTAAGAATTTTAGTTGGATACTTTTTTGGTATATAAGTCATAGTTTCACTACTTCTTCACTTTTCATAAATGAGTAAAAATGTCGAATGATTAGTCAAATGTGCAAGCTGACAACTTAGGCAAGGGGTGTGTAACTTTATAATCTTTTTACTTATCCAATAAACATATATTTTAATTTAATTATAACCCTTTTACTTATCACGACTCTCCCTCTAAGTTGTTGGTTGATTTCTATTCAAGGTTTACTTATGATTTTATTCAAGGTTTACCTATGATTTAATTTTGCAGTCGTTTCTGTTAGATCACTTTTCATGTAATTTTTGGAAAATATGGGGTGGATTCTAAATGTGAGTTCTTAGTTTTATAGCTTTGTTTTGGATCCTTTATGTCGTTTATCCTATTTTATTAGAGTTTCAGAGTTGAATTTTATAAAATTTGATTATGTTCCTCCCATTTATATAATGATAAGTTATTTTTATCACATGGATTGGTTTTCAACTCTAACAACATTATATCACCATTAATGTAAATTTAAGAGGTCTTTTCTTATTTTGATGTCAGAATGTCTTTCTTTCTTGAGTAAATGGAAGAGGACGGGGGAGGAATTAGGTCACTTTTCATTATTGTGGGAGGATTTAATCCTTTGTTGTTAGCATGGGTATAATGTGTTAGCATATTTATTCTTCCTTCATAGCTTATCTAGTGATCCCATATGGCGTATTAGAAAAGTTCAATTTGGAGGATCTTTCTCTGTTACCAAGCTGATTATATTAGTGGTGTCAAACAGAGAGTGGTTTTTTCTATATTGTTGAACAACCTACCCAAAACTCTTAAACTTTTCCAAAACTCTGCCATTTAACCTTTTAAAAAAATAATATTACATTTTATACTATTAGATGTAGGAAGCTCATGCAGAATTTGTAACCAAATGAATGATCATATGAGGATTTATGGTGAGCAACAGAGCTAAGTATTATGCATCAGCTATGCAAATCGAATTCAGCCCATTAGAAATGAAAAAGAAAAAAAAATTATAAGAAATATTATGACCAAAATCAAAATTATAACCAGATTCACAAGCATACTTACAAATAAAATACTTGAATTAATTAATACCACTTCGGTAAAATTCACCAATGGACTTTATACATTTACTCCAATCCAACTGATGAGTTTCTTTCTCATATGCCTGTGACGTCGTTGATACTACAGATCTATACCCCTACCTACAAACCTTTTTGTATATACTAATTAATTTTCAACAGAAGGATAATCCATCAACAAAACACAACTAAACATAAGTCGGTGATGTACGTATACATTTAGATGGATCCAACTAGGTATACATATCTATAACTATACAAATATATCTATATCCATACAACATATCTATACACATACACATACACATCCAGACATAAAGATCTAAAACCGTATAGATCAATAATATAAAAAAAACCCGTAATAATGATATATTTGATAAATCCTTACAATAAAAAATGATTTCTTGGAACTACAACACTTTAAACTCAACTATGTATTTTTTTTTCAAATTTATTTCATGGGGTAGGGGTTATGATGCATAAAAAATGAAAAAAAATAAAGAGATAGAATGAAGAATGGAAAAGAAGAATTGATGGGTAGGTTTTTGGTCCATTGAAAATTTAAAGTTAGGTTAAAGTCAAAAGGAAAGATTGTTTGATTTTTTTACTCTCTCTTTCTCTTTAATTATTTAATAAAACTATTTCAGTTGTCCCACAAATAATATTTATTTAGTTGATCACACTTATTTAAAAACACAATCATTACATTCACGTTACTAAAATATTCCTTACAAAATATTGTGATATTTTAAATAGTTATTAAATATTTTATTTTAAATATTTTAATAAAAATAAGAATATAAAACATTAAGATAAAGTTTATTGAGATTTCAAATAAATAATATAATTAGGATATCACATTTAATAAATTGATATTATTTTACAGGATGAAAAGAGTAATTACTTATAATAGTATTTAAATTTAAGAGCAGAGATATGATACCCTATAAAAAATGTTTTACCCATTATTTATCTCTATTCTTCTATCAAACCCTATTTCTTCTCGTCTCCGCCGACTTACACCAACACTTTCACATTAGCTATCTACAGTATAACAATTTTTCTTAACAATTTCAAGCACATTTTGACAATACCCATTCCGTATAAAAGGTTGTACACATTTTCTTTTTCCATAACATCGGCGCTTTTCTCCCTCAACATTATGTGTGTCCTCTACCATTGCCTTCCAAATCTCAGATCTTCACTGTGCAAATCATTATCTGATTGGTTTTTGATCGTTGGACATTTCATTTCAATTGAGGATAGTCAGAGTGAGACCTCTTGTCTCTTATACTATTAAATCTCAAGTTTCTAAAATTTCACCTTAATTTATTTGGACTAAATTTTTATATTCAAACTTAAAACTTTTTCTACAATGATATTGTAATAGGATTGAACAAAGAACTCTACTTTTGTGGGATATTTCTTCCATGTGAAAAGAGAGAAATGAACAGGTCACTTCCTCCTAAGAAGAGAAGATTATTGTAAAGGAAATTGGATCCTCTCCTAACTAAGAAACCCATCTATCCTCCTAACTTTCATTTCTAGCCAATCAAAATTTAATTGATTTTAATTAAATAAAATATTAACTTTGATTATTTTATCTCTCTTACTAACCACATCACTTATTAAACGTGATGTATAACCAAAAATTAGAATTTCCCTCTCTTTTTCTCTTTTTCACAGAAGAGTCTGTTCATCTTCCTCTTCTTAAATCATTGATCTTTCTTTAATTTTTTTCTCTTATCAAATAGTGTATCATATATGGAAGAAACTGTTGAAGATCCAGATATTCAAAAAGAAACAAATGATGAAGATTTTCAAAACGAAAAGAATGATGAACAGAATATGGCTAATGTATCGGAAAAATCAAGCACGGCGGATAACAATGACAAACAATATATACCATGTCCAGGTATGATGTTTGACACTGAAAAAGATGCGTATGATTTTTATAATAATTATGGAAAAATTATTGGATTTAGCATTAGATATCAGGCTTCTAAGAAGAATAGTGATGGAAAAACAACATATAGAACAATAGTTTGTTCTAAAGAAGGACATAGAAAACCTGACAAAAGGGATCCATTTGTCAAAAACCCTAGAGCTGAGACAAGAACAGGATGCCGTGCTTATTTGAAAATTAAATTAGACAATATTTCAGGAAAGTATGTAGTGTATGATTTTTTTTCAGAACATAACCATGAGGTGATAAAACCAGAACATGCTTATATGCTTCCATCTCAACGGAAAATATCTGATGCACAAAGTGATTTAATAGAGTTAGCTGAAAATTCTGGAATTGATCTTCGCAGGTCGTATGAGTTAATGGGAAAAGAGGTTGGTGGAAAGAATTGTCTTGGTTACTTAAAAGTAGATCATAAGAATTATCTTCGCACGAAACGACAGAAAGAATTAGCTTATGGTGAGGTTGGTGTGATAATGAAATATTTTCAAGATCAAACAACACAAAACGAATCATTTTTTTACGCGTTTCAAATGGACAATCAAGAACAAATTACGAATATATTTTGGGCTGATGCACAAATGATAATGGACTATGGTCATTTTGGAGATGTAGTTTCATTTGATACTACTTATAAGGTGCATAAAGATTCTCGTCCATTTGCTATGTTTTTAGGCTTTAATCATCATCGTGAGGCTGTGATTTTTGGGGCTGCTTTAATGTATGATGAAACTTCAGATTCTTTTTGTTGGTTGTTTGAGACATTTTTACAGACTATGTCAAATAAGTATCCTAAAACTATATTTACAGATCAAGATGCTGCAATGGCAAAAGCTTTGCAAATTGTTATGCCTGACACATTTCATCGTCTCTGTACATGGCATATAATGCAAAATGCTTTGAAACATATGAACCAAATTTTTAAAGGCAGTGGTCAGGTTCATCAAGTATTAGGAAAGTTTTTCAAGGAACCAGAAGAGGAAGATGAGTGGCTTCTTTCATGGGATTCCATGCTTGATGAATTTAGTGTAAGGGAAAATACATGGTTGAAAAGGTTATTTGATTTGAGGCATAAATGGGCACGACCATATGTTAGGCAACATTGGTCTGCCGGAATGCGAAGCACGCAATTGAGTGAGAGTACAAATGCTGACTTAAAGTTATATTTAAAGTCAGATTATAGTTTTGCACAATTCTTTACTCACTTTGCAACTATGCTAGAAAAAAAACGAGATAAAGAACATGCTGCTGAATATTCTTTGAGTTATAAATTACCCAAATGTAATGTCCAGACTAGGTGGTTGACACATGCCGGTCGAATATATACAAAAAATATTTTTGAAGAATTCCAGGGAGAATATGTGTTATCGCTTGAGGTTGATATAATAGAAAAAGGAGATGATGAAGAATGTCAATTTTTTATTGTATCTCCTCCTCCTGGGCACAAGAGAAATAATCGAGTGACAAGAGGTGAAAATAATATTCTATCATGTACTTGCAAATTATTTGAAATGCGCGGCATTTTATGTTGTCATGTAGTTAAAGTACTAAAGGATGAAATGAGAGTACATGAAATCCCCAATATATATGTTCTGAAAAGATGGACAAGGGGAGCTAGATCCGAGGAAGTAAGTGACATGCATGGTCATATTGTTGAAAGTGATCCAAGAAAAGAACGAACGTCGAGATACAAGACATTAAATTCCCTTCTCCGTAAGATTTCATGTAGAGGGTGTGAAACTGAAGAAACTTATAAAATTTCTTTGACGCAATTGAAAGAATTGTTAAAGACCATTGAAGGGATTCTTCAAAATTACCTCCATAACACATCGAGCCACAACAAAGTAGATTCTAGTAATGTTTGTGTAGAAGACGCCAATATTCATGCAAAAGGAGTTGCTAAAAGAGATGTAATAGGTCCTCGTGGAAGAAAGCGAATCAAAAGCGCTTTAGAGAAGAATTTGAAGAAAAAACAAAAAAAAAATATACAGGTGTCTATCTTTCCAAATTAGTATGATTACTTGATATAGTGTTTTTTAAATGTAATATTTTTATCGTAATAAATTTAATTAACTTTGTAGGCAGGTGGCTCTATACAACAACAAGGTGTTCCATTCAACCATCAAAATACTTTTTCATCTAATCCGTTTATAGTGAATCCGCAATTGTCTTTGGCACCTACTCAAATGTCGGATGTTACAACTTCTAGTGTTACACCACCACAATTGTCTTTGGATACTGGTTGTTTTGATATCATGCCAAACTTGAAATATTGAGGATTGTGTGTAGTCATTTTTGTGTGTTGAAGTTGTAGTGAGATGTCTTTTGTTTGTTTCCAGATCTTAGTGGATATTAGTTTTATCCAGTTTTTTGGTTAAGTTTAGTTATGTTTTATGGCACATGAAAATCTCAAGAAAAATGTATTCTTAACAATGTTATTTTAATTCTCAGTTGGAATTTGATTTTTATTTTTTAATCGTGTAATGCTTAAGTTTTTTAAATGTCAAATATATTTTACTAATGATGGAGTTGATATAGGAGTAAGGAGAAAAGAGTAAGGGATGTATCTGTGCAAGTGATGTAAATATATGGTTTGTTTTTAGGAGTTACTGTAGTTGAGCAGTGACCCTTTCTTCTCCATTACTGATTAGAGAGTAAGTAAAATATTATATCAACTATGAGATTAATCCTGCAAATACAAACAATATCAAATTTGAGTTATTTTAATATTTAAAAAATAGCATCTCTTTTTAAAATTTGTTATGTTTCGTTAGCGGAGTTTTAACTTTTTGGTGAGTTAAGGCATCATGAGATAGTTGATTATTTCTCAGGTGAGTTTGTGGGTGTAGGTAGAGGTTGAACCATGGTAGATTGTTGTCTATTTTATTTTGGTGATGTATTAATTGTGTCTATGTGTGTATGTGTTAATTGTATATTAATATTTTATAGCGTATTGTGAAAGATTGAGCAAATATGGACACACTATGTTGTGTAGAGGAACACGTATGAATGTTTTTATAAATGATTATGCTTAATTGTGTCACTCTCTTATATGTATGCATATTTTTATTATGGAATTGGCCTAGGACAGTTCAATTTGCCAAGACCAAGGATATACGTATTTGATCTCTACTGTACGTAATCCTAGAGAGTGAGAGAGGATTACAAGCCTGAGGTTTGGAATTTGTTGTGCAGGGATTATTTACAATTTCTTTTAATTCTTTAATGTATATAGATTATTTTGCTACCCTACTTATTCTTTTAATTCTCTGTTGCACAGGGACTGTTTTGCAATTTTATTGATCAAATGCTTTAAAGAAAAAAAATTGTATTTGACCAGTAGAAAAATACAAAAATCGTTGCATAACAAACAAAGTAAAGAATAAAAAACAGGATCACTCCCACTTCAATTGCAAAAGAAAGTACAAAAATTGGTTCAAACTTTTTGTTTAACATCTATCTATATTTTAATATATTTTACTACTCTTCTTGTTTATCGTCTCAGTTTCATCTTGTCATAATGGACAACACAACCATATGCCGCCTCTTGAAATTTGCCAATGAGAAATTACTTTGTAGGTTTGGCTGAAAAAACCATTTATCTAACTGATTATTCACGAGCTGGTGTTATTTGGCTCTATTTTCTCCAATCTGAAATTAATATCTTTGTCTTAGAAAGTTGAAATTCATCTGTTAGATAGTGAAGCTGAATTATAAATTAGTAGAATCTGTACAATTACCATTTAGATGGTATAGCTAAAATTTATTTAGAACTAATGTCCAATTCGAATATGAACCTCCTGCTTAAAGAAATGAATAAGAGAAAATTAAGTGAAAAAACAATTCTCATCTATTGCATCTGAGATGAGCAAAGTAACAATGCATCAAAGTCTGTTACGGCTTGAAAGTTGATGATATTACATTTGTTTATTATCTGCATAAGATCGTAAAAATATCTATATTCAGACAGAAAGTGAAAAATTTCTTCCTAACTTCATATGCCATCAGAATCATTAAACCTGTGGTGCTAAAAAATTGACCTCAAGAACCTTTGGGAACATTTTCTAAGCATGCGACTATATGACTTCTTTTATGGAGACTATACGTGGAATTATCCCTTTTTCTTATGAAATACGGAACTATAGATCTCTATATTATGCAATATTGAATATCATGTGCTATTTTACTAAACCATAGGGACGTTTATTTCAAATATAATCTTTTTGAAGCAAATATACATCAATATTGCAAAAGAAGTTAGGATTTATTCATACCCAAGTGTATAGATCATGCTCCATCGATCTTTTCAGAATTATAAGTTCCTATTCTTTCACAAATTTAGTTTGCAATCACCTGTATAAAGTTCGCCATCGATCTCAGAATAAACTATTTCAGGAAAATTATACTGGTATAAAGTCCACAATCATCTCTACCAGAATAAACCATTTCCACTCAATTTATGAATTTGAGAAAAACAAAACAGAAATAAATTGAGATATAATTCAGTGTTGTTCAACAGAACAAATAAAAAAATATGAATCAATCATCCAAATTAATTATTCTAAATTTTCTTCATTATTCAGGTTGTTTTCTATCTAGCAAAAGATTCATGAAAATTAAATCATCCACAACAGAAAAAAATTAATATTTCAAAGAATAATCAAATTAAGTTAGATTCTAATCTGTAAAAATCAATTTTTTAAGTCGCTTAGTCTTTTCAAAAACCAAATGTCAGATTCTTTTTGTAAAAGCTAAGTGTTTATTGATAAAGGCTTACTGTGCTTTCTTTGAATCAAAACAGCTTCTTTTCATCAACACAAACCAACGTCATCTTCATATACTCACCTTGCTTCGTAAGACATCCGCCTTGTTCCGACGTCGACTCCATCGTAATCGATTTTATTGGGCTGGGTTGGCCCATCGATGGACTGTTCGTATGCTTCCGCTTCACATAGGGATGAATCGTTGATGATGTTGCAAATAATTAAATGAAGGAGTGAATAGAAAAGAAAAGAAAGAAGCCAAAAATAAAAAATAAAAAAGAAGGTAGACAGACACGTGGGTTAAGACAAGATTTTGATTTAATTAAAATCAATTAAATTTTGATTGGCTAAAAATGAAAGTTAGGAGGATAGATGGGTTTTTAGTTAGGAGAGGATCCAAGTCCATTGTAAAGAATGAAATAATCACTATAGTTTGTATAAAAATGTGAGTTTGATTTTCTATTTTTTTTATCCATTATCTTAAGTAGGGATTTTAATGATTTGTATTTATTAAATTAGGCAATATGATAATGAAAGAGAAAGAGTGATAATGAAAGAGCAAGAGTTTGGGACTATTCAATTACAACCGCATCATCATTTTATTTGGAGAAGTATGGTGCACCCGGTTTTTTCATTTACAATAGATTAACATTTATTATTGTATTTTAATGTTGTAAATTGCATTTCAATTGAGGATAGTCGAAATATTAAATTTATTACTGTATTATTTATATTATTAGCATTAATCATCTGTTATTCTATTTTTATAACTTATTTATTTTACTCTTCATTACTAGTTAAAATAGATTTCTTGTGGATAGGAGGAAAATATATATAAAACAAAGGTAATTTATGTTACTTTTAATTTTACGTATGTCCTTGCTATACTTGGGTGTAGATTAGTTTAATGAACTTTAGGATGTACCTCAACTAATCCGACCAAAAAAATTAATTTAACGAACTCGGACTTGATTAGAAACATTATTTTATTTATATTTATATTAAGAATTTTAGTTGGATACTTTTTTGGTATATAAGTCATAGTTTCACTACTTCTTCCCTTTTCATAAATGAGTAAAAATGTCGAATGATTAGTCAAATGTGCATGCTGACAATTTAGGCAAGGGGTGTGTAACTTTATAATATTTTTACTTATCCAATAAACATATATTTTAATTTAATTATAACCCTTTTACTTATCACGACTCTCCCTCTAAGTTGTTGGTTGATTTCTATTCAAGGTTTACTTATGATTTTATTCAAGGTTTACCTATGATTTAATTTTGCAGTCGTTTCTGTTAGATCAATTTTCATGTAATTTTTGGAAAATATTGGGTGGATTCTAAATGTCAGTTCTTGGTTTTATAGCTTTGTTTTGGATCCTTTATGTCGTTTATCCTATCTTATTAGAGTTTCAGAGTTGAATTTTATAAAATTTGACTATGTTCCTCCCATTTATATAATGATAAGTTATCTTTATCACATGGATTGGTTTTCAACTCTAACAACATTACATCACCATTAATGTAAATTTAAGAGGTCTTTTCTTATTTTGATGTCAGAATGTCTTTCTTTCTTGAGTAAATGGAAGAGGACGGGGGAGGAATTAGGTCACTTTTCATTATTGTGGGAAGATTTTATACTTTGTTGTTAGCATGAGTACAATGTGTTAGCATATTTATTCTTCCTTCATAGCTTATCTACTGATCCTATATGGCGTATTCGAAAAGTTCAATTTTGGAGGATCTTTCTCTGTTACTAAGCTGATTATATTAGTGGTGTCAAACAGAGAGTGGTTTTTCGTACATTGTTGATCAACCTACCCAAAACTCTCAAACTTTTCCAAAACTCTGCCATTTAACCTTTGAAAAAAATAATATTACATTTTATACTATTAGATGTAGGAAGCTCATGCAGAATTTGTAAACAAATGAACGATCATATGAGGATTTATGGTGAGCAAAAGAGCTAAGTATTATGCATCAGTTATGCAAATTGAATTCAGCCCATTAGAAATGAAAAAGAAAAAAAAATTATAAGAAATATTATGACCAAAATGAAAATTATAACCAGATTCACAAGCATACTTACAAATAAAATACTTGAATTACTTAATACCACTTCAGTAAAATTCACCAATGGACTTTATACATTTACTCCAATCAAACTGATGAGTTTCTTTCTCATATGCCTGTGACGTCGTTGATACTACAGATCTATACCCCTACCTACAAACCATTCGGTATATACTAATTAATTTTCAACATAAGGATAATCCATCAACAAAATACAACTAAACATAAGTCGGTGATGTACGTATACATTTAGATGGATCCAACTAGGTATACATATCTATAACTATACAAATATATCTATATCCATACAACATATCTATACACATACACATACACATCCAGACATACAGATCTAAAACCGTATAGATCAATAATATAAAAAAAACTCGTAATAATGATATATTTAATAAGTTCTTACAATAAAAAATGATTTCTTGGAACTGCAACACTTTAAACTCAATTATGTATTTTTTTTCCAATTTATTTCATGGGGTAGGGGTTATGATGCATAAAAAATGAAAAAAATAAAGAGATAGAATGAAGAATGGAAAAGACGAATTGATGGGTAGGTTTTTGGTCCATTAAAAATTTAAAGTTAGGTTATAGTCAAAAGGAAAGATTGTTTGATTTTTTACTCTCTCTTTCTCTTTAATTATTTAATAAAACTATTTCAGTTGTCCCACAAATAATATTTACTTAGTTGATCACACTTATTTAAAAACACAATCATTACATTCACGTTACTAAAATATTCCTTACAAAATATTGTGATATTTTAAATAGTTATTAAATATTTTATTTTAAATATTTTAATAAAAATAATAATAGAAAACATTAAGATAAAGTTTATTGAGATTTCAAATAAATAATATAATTAGGATATCATATTTAATAAATTGATATTATTTTACTGGATGAAAAGAGTAATTACTTATAATAGTATTTAAATTTAATAGCAGAGATATGATACCCTATAAAAAATGTTTTACACATTATTTATCTCTATTCTTCTATCAAACCCTATTTCTTCTCGTCTCCGCCGACTTACACCAACACTTTCACATTAGCTATCTACAGTATAACAATTTTTCTTAACAATTTCAAGCACATTTTGACAATACCCATTCCGTATCAAAGGTTGTACACATTTTCTTTTTCCATAACATCGGGGCTTTTCTCCCTCAACATTATGTGTGTCCTCTACCATTGCCTTCCAAATCTCAGATCTTTACTGTGCAAATCATTATATGATTGGTTTTTGATCGTTGGACATTTCATTTCAATTGAGGATAGTCAGAGTGAGACCTCTTGTCTCTTATACTATTAAATCTCAAGTTTCTAAAATTTCACCTTAATTTATTTGGACTAAATTTTTATATTCAAACTTAAAACTTTTTCTACAATGATATTGTAATAGGAATGAACAAAGAACTCTACTTTTGGGGGATATTTCTTCCTTGTGAAAAGAGAGAAATGAACAGGTCACTTCCTCCTAAGAAGAGAAGATTATTGTAAAGAATGAAATAATCACTGTAGTTTTTATAAAAATATGAGTTTGATTTTCTATTTTTTTATCCATCATCTTAAGTAGGGGTTTTAATGATTTGTATTTATTAAATTAGGCAATATGATAATGAAAGAGAAAGAGTGATAATGAAAGAGCAAGAGTTTTGGACTATTCAATTACAACCGCATCATCATTTTATTTGAAGAAGTATGGTGCACCCGGTTTTTTCATTTACAATAGATTAACATTTATTATTGTATTTTTATGTTGTAAATTGCATTTCAATTGAGGATAGTCGAAATGTTAAATTTATTACTGTATTATTTATATTATTAGCATTGATCATCTGTTATTCTATTTTTATAACTTATTTATTTTACTCTTCATTACTAGTTAAAATAGATTTCTTGTGGATAGGAGGAAAATAAATATAAAACAAAGGTAATTTATGTTACTTTTAATTTTACGTATGTCCTTGCTATACTTGGGTGTAGATTAGTTTAATGAACTTTAGGATGTACCTCAACTAATCCGACCAAAAAAATTAATTTAACGAACTCGGACTTGATTAGAAACATTATTTTATTTATATTTATATTAAGAATTTTAGTTGGATACTTTTTTGGTATATAAGTCATAGTTTCACTACTTCTTCACTTTTCATAAATGAGTAAAAATGTCGAATGATTAGTCAAATGTGCATGCTGACAATTTAGGCAAGGGGTGTGTAACTTTATAATCTTTTTACTTATCCAATAAACATATATTTTAATTTAATTATAACCCTTTTACTTATCACGACTCTCCCTCTAAGTTGTTGGTTGATTTCTATTCAAGGTTTACTTATGATTTTATTCAAGGTTTACCTATGATTTAATTTTGCAGTCGTTTCTGTTAGATCAATTTTCATGTAATTTTTGGAAAATATTGGGTGGATTCTAAATGTGAGTTCTTGGTTTTATAGCTTGTTTTGGATCCTTTATGTCGTTTATCCTATCTTATTAGAGTTTCAGAGTTGAATTTTATAAAATTTGATTATGTTCCTCCCATTTATATAATGATAAGTTATCTTTATCACATGGATTGGTTTTCAACTCTAACAACATTATATCACCATTAATGTAAATTTAAGAGGTCTTTTCTTAATTTGATGTCAGAATGTCTTTCTTTCTTGAGTAAATGGAAGAGGACAGGGGAGGAATTAGGTCACATTTCATTATTGTGGGACGATTTAATACTTTGTTGTTAGCATGAGTACAATGTGTTAGCATATTTATTCTTCCTTCATAGCTTATCTACTGATCCTATATGGCGTATTCGAAAAGTTCAATTTTGGAGGATATTTCTCTGTTACCAAGCTGATTATATTAGTGGTGTCAAACAGAGAGTGGTTTTTCGTACATTGTTGATCAACCTACCCAAAACTCTCAAACTTTTCCAAAACTCTGCCATTTAACCTTTGAAAAAAATAATATTACATTTTATACTATTAGATATAGGAAGCTCATGCAGAATTTGTAAACAAATGAACGATCATATGAGGATTTATGGTGAGCAACAGAGCTAAGTATTATGCATCAGTTATGCAAATTGAATTCAGCCCATTAGAAATGAAAAAGAAAAAAAAATTGTAAGAAATATTATGACCAAAATGAAAATTATAACCAGATTCACAAGCATACTTACAAATAAAATACTTGAATTACTTAATACCACTTCAGTAAAATTCACCAATGGACTTTATACATTTACTCCAATCCAACTGATGAGTTTCTTTCTCATATGCCTGTGACGTCGTTGATACTACAGATCTATACCCCTACCTACAAACCATTCGGTATATACTAATTAATTTTCAACATAAGGATAATCCATCAACAAAATACAACTAAACATAAGTCGGTGATATACGTATACATTTAGATGGATCCAACTAGGTATACATATCTATAACTATACAAATATATCTATATCCATACAACATATCTATACACATACACATACACATCCAGACATACAGATCTAAAACCGTATAGATCAATAATATAAAAAAAACTCGTAATAATGATATATTTGATAAGTTCTTACAGTAAAAAATGATTTCTTGGAACTGCAACACTTTAAACTCAACTATGTATTTTTTTTCCAATTTATTTCATGGGGTAGGGGTTATGATGCATAAAAAATGAAAAAAATAAAGAGATAGAATGAAGAATGGAAAAGACGAATTGATGGGTAGGTTTTTGGTCCATTAAAAATTTAAAGTTAGGTTATAGTCAAAAGGAAAGATTGTTTGATTTTTTACTCTCTCTTTCTCTTTAATTATTTAATAAAACTATTTCAGTTGTCCCACGAATAATATTTATTTAGTTGATCACACTTATTTAAAAACACAATCATTACATTCACGTTACTAAAATATTCCTTACAAAATATTGTGATATTTTAAATAGTTATTAAATATTTTATTTTAAATATTTTAATAAAAATAATAATAGAAAACATTAAGATAAAGTTTATTGAGATTTCAAATAAATAATATAATTAGGATATCATATTTAATAAATTGATATTATTTTACGGGATGAAAAGAGTAATTACTTATAATAGTATTTGAATTTAAGAGCAGAGATATGATACCCTATAAAAAATGTTTTACCCATTATTTATCTCTATTCTTCTATCAAACCCTATTTCTTCTCGTCTCTACCGACTTACACCAACACTTTCACATTAGCGATCTACAGTATAACAATTTTTCTTAACAAATTAAAGCATATTCTGACAATACCCATTCCGTATCAAAGGTTGTACACATTTTCTTTTTCCATAACATCGGCGCTTTTCTCTCTCAACATTATGTGTGTCCTCTACCATTGCCTTCCAAATCTCAGATCTTCACTATGCAAATCATTATCTGATTGGTTTTTGATAGTTGGACATTTCATTTTAATTGAGGATAGTCAGAGTGAGACCTCTTGTCTCTTATACTATTAAATCTCAAGTTTCTAAAATTTCACCTTAATTTATTTGGACTAAATTTTTATATTCAAACTTAAAACTTTTTCTACAATGATATTGTAATAGGATTGAACAAAAAACTCTACTTTTGGGGGATATTTCTTCCTTGTGAAAAGAGAGAAATGAACAGGTCACTTCCTCCTAAGAAGAGAAGATTATTGTAAAGAATGAAATGATCACTATAGTTTTTATAAAAATGTGAGTTTGATTTTCTATTTTTTTATCCATTATCTTAAGTAGGGGTTTTAATGATTTGTATTTATTAAATTAGGCAATATGACAATGAAAGAGCAAGAGTGATAATGAAAGAGCAAGAGTTTGGGACTATTCAATTACAACCGCATCATCATTTTATTTGGAGAAGTATGGTGCACCCGGTTTTTTCATTTACAATAGATTAACATTTATTATTGTATTTTTATGTTGTAAATTGCATTTCAATTGAGGATAGTCGAAATGTTAAATTTATTACTGTATTATTTATATTATTAGCATTGATCATCTGTTATTCTATTTTTATAATTTATTTATTTTACTCTTCATTACTAAAATAGATTTCTTGTGGATAGGAGGAAAATATATATAAAACAAAGGTAATTTATGTTACTTTTAATTTTACGTATGTCCTTGCTATACTTGGGTGTAAATTAGTTTAATGAAGTTTAGGATGTACCTCAACTAATCCGACCAAAAAAATTAATTCAACGAACTCGGACTTGATTAGAAACATTATTTTATTTATATTTATATTATGAATTTTAGTTGGATACTTTTTTGGTATATAAGTCATAGTTTCACTATTTCTTCACTTTTCATAAATGAGTAAAAATGTCGAATGATTAGTCAAATGTGCAAGCTGACAATTTAGGCAAGGGGTGTGTAACTTTATAATCTTTTTACTTATCCAATAAACATATATTTTAATTTAATTATAACCCTTTTACTTATCACGACTCTCCCTCTAAGTTGTTGGTTGATTTCTATTCAAGGTTTACTTATGATTTTATTCAAGGTTTACCTATGATTTAATTTTGCAGTCGTTTCTGTTAGATCAATTTTCATGTAATTTTTGGAAAATATGGGGTGGATTCTAAATGTGAGTTCTTGGTTTTATAGCTTTGTTTTGGATCCTTTATGTCGTTTATCCTATTTTATTAGAGTTTCAGAGTTGAATTTTATAAAATTTGATTATGTTCCTCCCATTTATATAATGATAAGTTATCTTTATCACATGGATTGGTTTTCAACTCTAACAACATTATATCACCATTAATGTAAATTTAAGAGGTCTTTTCTTATTTTGATGTCAGAATGTCTTTCTTTCTTGAGTAAATGGAAGAGGACGGGGGAGGAATTAGGTCACTTTTCATTATTGTGGGAGTATTTAATCCTTTGTTGTTAGCATGGGTACAATGTGTTAGCATATTTATTCTTCCTTCATAGCTTATCTAGTGATCCCATATGGCGTATTAGAAAAGTTCAATTTTGGAGGATCTTTCTCTGTTACCAAGCTGATTATATTAGTGGTGTCAAACAGAGAGTGGTTTTTTCTATATTGTTGATCAACCTACCCAAAACTCTCAAACTTTTCCAAAACTCTGCCATTTAACCTTTTAAAAAAATAATATTACATTTTATACTATTAGATGTAGGAAGCTCATACAGAATTTGTAACCAAATGAACGATCATATGAGGATTTATGGTAGCAACAGAGCTAAGTATTATGCATCAGCTATGCAAATTGAATTCAGCCCATTAGAAATGAAAAAGAAAAAAAAATTATAAGAAATATTATGACCAAAATCAAAATTATAACCAGATTCACAAGCATACTTACAAATAAAATACTTGAATTAATTAATACCACTTCGGTAAAATTCACCAATGGACTTTATACATTTACTCCAATCCAACTGATGAGTTTCTTTCTCATATGCATGTGACGTCGCTGATACTACAGATCTATATCCCTACCTACAAACAATTCGGTATATACTAATTAATTTTCAACAGAAGGATAATCCATCAACAAAATACAACTAAACATAAGTCGGTGATGTACGTATACATTTAGATGGATCCAACTAGGTATACATATCTATAACTATACAAATATATCTATATCCATACAACATATCTATACACATACACATACACATCCAGACATACAGATCTAAAACCGTATAGATCAATAATATAAAAAAAACTCGTAATAATGATATATTTGATAAGTTCTTACAATAAAAAATGATTTCTTGGAACTGCAACACTTTAAACTCAACTATGTATTTTTTTTCCAATTTATTTCATGGGGTAGGGGTTATGATGCATAAAAAATGAAAAAAATAAAGAGATAGAATTTAGAATGGAAAAGAAGAATTGATGGGTAGGTTTTTGGTCCATTAAAAATTTAAAGTTAGGTTATAGTCAAAAGGAAAGATTGTTTGATTTTTTACTCTCTCTTTCTCTTTAATTATTTAATAAAACTATTTCAGTTGTCCCACAAATAATATTTATTTAGTTGATCACACTTATTTAAAAACATAATCATTACATTCACGTTACTAAAATATTCCTTACAAAATATTGTGATATTTTAAATAGTTATTAAATATTTTATTTTAAATATTTTAATAAAAATAATAATAGAAAACATTAAGATAAAGTTTATTGAGATTTCAAATAAATAATATAATTAGGATATCATATTTAATAAATTGATATTATTTTACTGGATGAAAAGAGTAATTACTTATAATAGTATTTAAATTTAAGAGCAGAGATATGATACCCTATAAAAAATGTTTTACCCATTATTTATCTCTATTATTCTATCAAACCCTATTTCTTCTCGTCTCCGCCGACTTACACCAACACTTTCACATTAGCTATCTACAGTATAACAATTTTTCTTAACAATTTCAAGCACATTTTGACAATACCCATTCCGTATCAAAGGTTGTACACATTTTCTTGATCCATAACATCGGCGCTTTTCTCCCTCAACATTATGTGTGTCCTCTACCATTGCCTTCCAAATCTCAGATCTTCACTGTGAAAATCATTATCTGATTGGTTTTTGATCGTTGGACATTTCATTTCAATTGAGGATAGTCAGAGTGAGACCTCTTGTCTCTTATACTATTAAATCTCAAGTTTCTAAAATTTCACCTTAATTTATTTAGATTAAATTTTTATATTCAAACTTAAAACTTTTTCTACAATGATATTGTAATAGGATTGAACAAAGAACTCTACTTTTGGGGGATATTTCTTCCTTGTGAAAAGAGAGAAATGAACAGGTCACTTCCTCCTAAGAAGAGAAGATTATTGTAAAGAATGAAATAATCACTGTAGTTTTTATAAAAATGTGAGTTTGATTTTCTATTTTTTTATCCAGTATCTTAAGTAGGGGTTTTAATGATTTGTATTTATTAAATTAGGCAATATGATAATGAAAGAGAAAGAGTGATAATGAAAGAGCAAGAGTTTGGGACTATTCAATTACAACCGCATCATCATTTTATTTGGAGAAGTATGGTGCACCCGGTTTTTTCATTTACAATAGATTAACATTTATTATTGTATTTTTATGTTGTAAATTGCATTTGAATTGAGGATAGTCGAAATGTTAAATTTATTACTGTATTATTTATATTATTAGCATTGATCATCTGTTATTCTATTTTTATAACTTATTTATTTTACTCTTCATTACTAGTTAAAATAGATTTCTTGTGGATAGGAGGAAAATAAATATAAAACAAAGGTAATTTATGTTACTTTTAATTTTACGTATGTCCTTGCTATACTTGGGTGTAGATTAGTTTAATGAACTTTAGGATGTACCTCAACTAATCCGACCAAAAAAATTAATTTAACGAACTCGGACTTGATTAGAAACATTATTTTATTTATATTTATATTAAGAATTTTAGTTGGATACTTTTTTGGTATATAAGTCATAGTTTCACTACTTCTTCACTTTTCATAAATGAGTAAAAATGTCGAATGATTAGTCAAATGTGCATGCTGACAATTTAGGCAAGGGTTGTGTAACTTTATAATCTATTTACTTGTCCAATAAACATATATTTTAATTTAATTATAACCCTTTTACTTATCACGACTCTCCCTCTAAGTTGTTGGTTGATTTCTATTCAAGGTTTACTTATGATTTTATTCAAGGTTTACCTATGATTTAATTTTGCAGTCGTTTCTGTTAGATCAATTTTCATGTAATTTTTGGAAAATATTGGGTGGATTCTAAATGTGAGTTCTTGGTTTTATAGCTTTGTTTTGGATCCTTTATGTCGTTTATCCTATCTTATTAGAGTTTCAGAGTTGAATTTTATAGAATTTGATTATGTTCCTCCCATTTATATAATGATAAGTTATCTTTATCACATGGATTGGTTTTCAACTCTAACAACATTATATCACCATTAATGTAAATTTCAGAGGTCTTTTCTTAATTTGATGTCAGAATGTCTTTCTTTCTTGAGTAAATGGAAGAGGACGGGGGAGGAATTAGGTCACTTTTCATTATTGTGGGACGATTTAATACTTTGTTGTTAGCATGAGTACAATGTGTTAGCATATTTATTCTTCCTTCATAGCTTATCTAGTGATCCCATATGGCGTATTCGAAAAGTTCAATTTTGGAGGATCTTTCTCTGTTACCAAGCTGATTATATTAGTGGTGTCAAACAGAGAGTGGTTTTTTCTATATTGTTGATCAACCTACCCAAAACTCTCAAACTTTTCCAAAACTCTGCCATTTAACCTTTGAAAACAATAATATTACATTTTATACTATTAGATGTAGGAAGCTCATGCAGAATTTGTAACCAAATGAACGATCATATGAGGATTTATGGTGAGCAACAGAGCTAAGTATTATGCATCAGCTATGCAAATTGAATTCAGCCCATTAGAAATGAAAAAGAAAAAAAAATTATAAGAAATATTATGACCAAAATCAAAATTATAACCAGATTCACAAGCATACTTACAAATAAAATACTTGAATTAATTAATACCACTTCGGTAAAATTCACCAATGGACTTTATACATTTACTCCAATCCAACTGATGAGTTTCTTTCTCATATGCATGTGACGTCGTTGATACTACAGATCTATATCCCTACCTACAAACAATTCGGTATATACTAATTAATTTTCAACAGAAGGATAATCCATCAACAAAATACAACTAAACATAAGTCGGTGATGTACGTATACATTTAGATGGATCCAACTAGGTATACATATCTATAACTATACAAATATATCTATATCCATACAACATATCTATACACATACACATACACATCCAGACATACAGATCTAAAACCGTATAGATCAATAATATAAAAAAAACTCGTAATAATGATATATTTGATAAGTTCTTACAATAAAAAATGATTTCTTGGAACTGCAACACTTTAAACTCAACTATGTATTTTTTTTCCAATTTATTTCATGGGGTAGGGGTTATGATGCATAAAAAATAAAAAAATAAAGAGATAGAATTTAGAATGGAAAAGACGAATTGATGGGTAGGTTTTTGGTCCATTAAAAATTTAAAGTTAGGTTATAGTCAAAAGGAAAGATTGTTTGATTTTTTACTCTCTCTTTCTCTTTAATTATTTAATAAAACTATTTCAGTTGTCCCACAAATAATATTTATTTAGTTGATCACACTTATTTAAAAACATAATCATTACATTCACGTTACTAAAATATTCCTTACAAAATATTGTGATATTTTAAATAGTTATTAAATATTTTATTTTAAATATTTTAATAAAAATAATAATAGAAAACATTAAGATAAAGTTTATTGAGATTTCAAATAAATAATATAATTAGGATATCACATTTAATAAATTGATATTATTTTACGGGATGAAAAGAGTAATTACTTATAATAGTATTTAAATTTAAGAGCAGAGATATGATACCCTATAAAAAATGTTTTACCCATTATTTATCTCTATTCTTCTATCAAACCCTATTTCTTCTCGTCTCCGCCGACTTACACCAAAACTTTCACATTAGCAATCTACAGTATAACAATTTTTCTTAACAATTTAAAACACATTCTGACAATACCCATTCCGTATCCAAGGTTGTACACATTTTCTTTTTCCATAACATCGGCGCTTTTCTCCCTCAACATTATGTGTGTCCTCTACCATTGCCTTCCAAATCTCAGATCTTCACTATGCAAATCATTATCTGATTGGTTTTTGATCGTTGGACATTTCATTTCAATTGAGGATAGTCCGAGTGAGACCTCTTGTATCTTATACTATTAAATCTCAAGTTTCTAAAATTTCACCTTAATTTATTTGGACTAAATTTTTATATTCAAACTTAAAACTTTTTCTACAATGATATTGTAATAGGATTGGACAAAGAACTCTACTTTTGGGGGATATTTCTTCCTTGTGAAAAGAGAGAAATGAACAGGTCACTTCCTCCTAAGAAGAGAAGATTATTGTAAAAAATGAAATAATCACTATAGTTTGTATAAAAATGTGAGTTTGATTTTCTATTTTTTTATCCATTATCTTAAGTAGGGATTTTAATGATTTGTATTTATTAAATTAGGCAATATGATAATGAAAGAGCAAGAGTGATAATGAAAGAGCAAGAGTTTGGGACTATTCAATTACAACCGCATCATCATTTTATTTGGAGAAGTATGGTGCACCCGGTTTTTTCATTTACAATAGATTAACATTTATTATTGTATTTTTATGTTGTAAATTGCATTTCAATTGAGGATAGTCGAAATGTTAAATTTATTACTGTATTATTTATATTATTAGCATTGATCATCTGTTATTCTATTTTTATAACTTATTTATTTTACTCTTCATTACTAGTTAAAATAGATTTCTTGTGGATAGGAGGAAAATATATATAAAACAAAGATAATTTATGTTACTTTTAATTTTACGTATGTCCTTGCTATACTTGGGTGTAAATTAGTTTAATGAACTTTAGGATGTATCTCAACTAATCTGACCAAAAAAATTTATTTAATGAACTCGGACTTGATTAGAAACATTATTTTATTTATATTTATATTAAGTATTTTAGGTGGATACTTATTTGGTATATAAGTCATAGTTTCACTACTTCTTAACTTTTCATAAATGAGTAAAAATGTCGAATGATTAGTCAAATGTGCAAGCTGACAATTTAGGCAAGGGGTGTGTAACTTTATAATCTTTTTACTTATCCAATAAACATATATTTTAATTTAATTATAACCCTTTTACTTATCACGACTCTCCCTCTAAGTTGTTGGTTGATTTCTATTCAAGGTTTACTTATGATTTTATTCAAGGTTTACCTATGATTTAATTTTGTAGTCGTTTCTGTTAGATCAATTTTCATGTAATTTTTGGAAAATATGGGGTGGATTCTAAATGTGAGTTCTTGGTTTTATAGCTTTGTTTTGGATCCTTTATGTCGTTTATCCTATTTTATTAGAGTTTCAGAGTTGAATTTTATAAAATTTGATTATGTTCCTCCCATTTATATAATGATAAGTTATCTTTATCACATGGATTGGTTTTCAACTCTAACTACATTATATCACCATTAATGTAAATTTAAGAGGTCTTTTCTTATTTTGATGTCAGAATGTCTTTCTTTCTTGAGTAAATGGAAGAGGACGGGGGAGGAATTAGGTCACTTTTCATTATTGTCAGAGGATTTAATCCTTTGTTGTTAGCATGGGTACAATGTGTTAGCATATTTATTCTTCCTTCATAGCTTATCTAGTGATCTCATATGGCGTATTCGAAAAGTTCAATTTTGGAGGATCTTTCTCTGTTACCAAGCTTATTATATTAGTGGTGTCAAACAGAGAGTGGTTTTTTCTATATTGTTGATCAACCTACCCAAAACTCTCAAACTTTTCCAAAACTCTGCCATTTAACCTTTTAAAAAAATAATATTACATTTTATACTATTAGATGTAGGAAGCTCATGCAGAATTTGTAACCAAATGAACGATCATATTAGGATTTATGGTGAGCAACAGAGCTAAGTATTATGCATCAGCTATGCAAATTGAATTCAGCCCATTAGAAATGAAAAAGAAAAAAAAATTATAAGAAATATTATGACCAAAATCAAAATTATAACCAAATTCACAAGCATACATACAAATAAAATACTTGAATTAATTAATACCACTTCAGTAAAATTCACCAATGGACTTTATACATTTACTCCAATCCAACTGATGAGTTTCTTTCTCATATGCATGTGACGTCGTTGATACTACAGATCTATACCCCTACCTACAAACCATTCGGTATATACTAATTAATTTTCAACAGAAGGATAATCCATCAACAAAATACAACTAAACATAAGTCGTTGATGTACGTATACATTTAGATGGATCCAACTAGGTATACAAATCTATAACTATACAAATATATCTATATCCATAAAACATATCTATACACATACAAATACACATCCAGACATACAGATCTAAAACCGTATAGATCAATAATATAAAAAAACTCGTAATAATGATATATTTGATAAGTTCTTACAATAAAAAATGATTTCTTGGAACTGCAACACTTTAAACTCAACTATGTATTTTTTTTCCAATTTATTTAATGGGGTAGGGGTTATGATGCATAAAAAATGAAAAAAAATAAAGAGATAGAATGAAGAATGGAAAAGACGAATTGATGGGTAGGTTTTTGGTCCATTAAAAATTTAAAGTTAGGTTATAGTCAAAAGGAAAGATTGTTTGATTTTTTACTCTCTCTTTCTCTTTAATTATTTAATAAAACTATTTCAGTTGTCCCACAAATAATATTTATTTAGTTGATCACACTTATTTAAAAACACAATCATTACATTCACGTTACTAAAATATTCCTTACAAAATATTGTGATATTTTAAATAGTTATTAAATATTTTATTTTAAATATTTTAATAAAAATAATAATAGAAAACATTAAGATAAAGTTTATTGAGATTTCAAATAAATAATATAATTAGGATATCACATTTAATAAATTGATATTATTTTACGGGATGAAAAGAGTAATTACTTATAATAGTATTTAAATTTAAGAGCAGAGATATGATACCCTATAAAAAATGTTTTACCCATTATTTATCTCTATTCTTCTATCAAACCCTATTTCTTCTCGTCTCCGCCGACTTACACCAAAACTTTCACATTAGCAATCTACAGTATAACAATTTTTCTTAACAATTTAAAACACATTCTGACAATACCCATTCCGTATCAAAGGTTGTACACATTTTCTTTTTCCATAACATCGGCGCTTTTCTCCCTCAACATTATGTGTGTCCTCTACCATTGCCTTCCAAATCTCAGATCTTCACTATGCAAATCATTATCTGATTGGTTTTTGATAGTTGGACATTTCATTTCAATTGAGGATAGTCCGAGGGAGACCTCTTGTATCTTATACTATTAAATCTCAAGTTTCTAAAATTTCACCTTAATTTATTTGGACTAAATTTTTATATTCAAACTTAAAACTTTTTCTACAATGATATTGTAATAGGATTGAACAAAGAACTCTACTTTTGGGGGATATTTCTTCCTTGTGAAAAGAGAGAAATGAACAGGTCACTTCCTCCTAAGAAGAGAAGATTATTGTAAAAAATGAAATAATCAATATAGTTTGTATAAAAATGTGAGTTTGATTTTCTATTTTTTTATCCATTATCTTAAGTAGGGGTTTTAATGATTTGTATTTATTAAATTAGGCAATATGATAATGAAAGAGCAAGAGTGATAATGAAAGAGCAAGAGTTTGGGACTATTCAATTACAACCGCATCATCATTTTATTTGGAGAAGTATGGTGCACCCGGTTTTTTCATTTACAATAGATTAACATTTATTATTGTATTTTTATGTTGTAAATTGCATTTCAATTGAGGATAGTCGAAATGTTAAATTTATTACTGTATTATTTATATTATTAGCATTGATCATCTGTTATTCTATTTTTATAACTTATTTATTTTACTCTTCATTACTAGTTAAAATAGATTTCTTGTGGATAGGAGGAAAATATATATAAAACAAAGATAATTTATGTTACTTTTAATTTTACGTATGTCCTTGCTATACTTGGATGTAGATTAGTTTAATGAACTTTAGGATGTACCTCAACTAATCTGACCAAAAAAATTTATTTAATGAACTCGGACTTGATTAGAAACATTATTTTATTTATATTTATATTAAGTATTTTAGGTGGATACTTATTTGGTATATAAGTCATAGTTTCACTACTTCTTAACTTTTCATAAATGAGTAAAAATGTCGAATGATTAGTCAAATGTGCAAGCTGACAATTTAGGCAAGGGGTGTGTAACTTTATAATCTTTTTACTTATCCAATAAACATATATTTTAATTTAATTATAACCCTTTTACTTATCACGACTCTCCCTCTAAGTTGTTGGTTGATTTCTATTCAAGGTTTACTTATGATTTTATTCAAGGTTTACCTATGATTTAATTTTGCAGTCGTTTCTGTTAGATCACTTTTCATGTAATTTTTGGAAAATATGGGGTGGATTCTAAATGTGAATTCTTGGTTTTATAGCTTTGTTTTGGATCCTTTATGTCGTTTATCCTATTTTATTAGAGTTTCAGAGTTGAATTTTATAAAATTTGATTATGTTCCTCCCATTTATATAATGATAAGTTATCTTTATCACATGGATTGGTTTTCAACTTTAACAACATTATATCACCATTAATGTAAATTTAAGAGGTCTTTTCTTATTTTGATGTCAGAATGTCTTTCTTTCTTGAGTAAATGGAAGAGGACGGGGGAGGAATTAGGTCACTTTTCATTATTGTCAGAGGATTTAATCCTTTGTTGTTAGCATGGGTACAATGTGTTAGCATATTTATTCTTCCTTCATAGCTTATCTAGTGATCCCATATGGCGTATTCGAAAAGTTCAATTTTGGAGGATCTTTCTCTGTTACCAAGCTTATTATATTAGTGGTGTCAAACAAAGAGTGGTTTTTTATATATTGTTGATCAACCTACCCAAAACTCTCAAACTTTTCCAAAACTCTGCCATTTAACCTTTTAAAAAAATAATATTACATTTTATACTATTAGATGTAGGAAGCTCATGCAGAATTTGTAACCAAATGAACGATCATATTAGGATTTATGGTGAGCAACAGAGCTAAGTATTATGCATCAGCTATGCAAATTGAATTCAGCCCATTAGAAATGAAAAAGAAAAAAAAATTATAAGAAATATTATGACCAAAATCAAAATTATAACCAGATTCACAAGCATACATACAAATAAAATACTTGAATTAATTAATACCACTTCAGTAAAATTCACCAATGGACTTTATACATTTACTCCAATCCAACTGATGAGTTTCTTTCTCATATGCATGTGACGTCGTTGATACTACAGATCTATACCCCTACCTACAAACCATTCGGTATATACTAATTAATTTTCAACAGAAGGATAATCCATCAACAAAATACAACTAAACATAAGTCGTTGATGTACGTATACATTTAGATGGATCCAACTAGGTATACATATCTATAACTATACAAATATATCTATATCCATAAAACATATCTATACACATACACATACACATCCAGACATACAGATCTAAAACCGTATAGATCAATAATATAAAAAAACTCGTAATAATGATATATTTGATAAGTTCTTACAATAAAAAATGATTTCTTGGAACTGCAACACTTTAAACTCAACTATGTATTTTTTTTCCAATTTATTTCATGGGGTAGGGGTTATGATGCATAAAAAATGAAAAAAAATAAAGAGATAGAATGAAGAATGGAAAAGACGAATTGATGGGTAGGTTTTTGGTCCATTAAAAATTTAAAGTTAGGTTATAGTCAAAAGGAAATATTGTTTGATTTTTTACTCTCTCTTTCTCTTTAATTATTTAATAAAACTATTTCAGTTGTCCCACAAATAATTTATATTTAGTTGATCACACTTATTTAAAAACACAATCATTACATTCACATTACTAAAATATTCCTTACAAAATATTGTGATATTTTAAATAGTTATTAAATATTTTATTTTAAATATTTTAAAAAAAATAATAGGAAAATTCTTCCATCCTATATTGGATGAACCTACACCAATCATATTTATACACATACCCCATGTTTTAAACTTACTAAAGTAACTACCTAATTAATCTAATCTAATGACATGTGTTTTGTTAAAATAATCAATAGATGTGATATGAATATTGGACCATCCAATATTGGATTGAAGTCTTACCCAAAATAATAATAGAAAACATTAAGATAAAGTTTATTGAGATTTCAAATAAATAATATAATTAGGATATCACATTTAATAAATTGATATTATTTTACGGGATGAAAAGAGTAATTACTTATAATAGTATTTAAATTTAAGAGCAGAGATATGATACCCTATAAAAAATGTTTTACCCATTATTTATCTCTATTCTTCTATCAAACCCTATTTCTTCTCGTCTCCGCCGTCTTACACCAAAACTTTCACATTAGCAATCTACAGTATAACAATTTTTCTTAACAATTTAAAACACATTCTGACAATACCCATTCCGTATCAATCTTTTTCCATAACATCGGGCGCTTTTCTCCCTCAACATTATGTGTGTCCTCTACCATTTCCTTCCAAATCTCAGATCTTCACTGTGCAAATCATTATCTGATTGGTTTTTGATCGTTGGACATTTCATTTCAATTGAGGATAGTCAGAGTGAGACCTCTTGTATCTTATACTATTAAATCTCAAGTTTCTAAAATTTCACCTTAATTTATTTGGACTAAATTTTTATATTCAAACTTAAAACTTTTTCTACAATGATATTGTAATAGGATTGAACAAAGAACTCTACTTTTGGGGGATATTTCTTCCTTGTGAAAAGAGAGAAATGAACAGGTCACTTCCTCCTAAGAAGAGAAGATTATTGTAAAGAATGAAATAATCACTATAGTTTGTATAAAAATGTGAGTTTGATTTTCTATTTTTTTATCCATTATCTTAAGTAGGGGTTTTAATGATTTGTATTTATTAAATTAGGCAATATGATAATGAAAGAGAAAGAGTGATAATGAAAGAGCAAGAGTTTGGGACTATTCAATTACAACCGCATCATCATTTTATTTGGAGAAGTATGGTGCACCGGGTTTTTTCATTTACAATAGATTAACATTTATTATTGTATTTTTATGTTGTAAATTGAATTTCAATTGAGGATAGTCGAAATGTTAAATTTATTACTGTATTATTTATATTATTAGCATTGATCCTCTGTTATTCTATTTTTATAACTTATTTATTTTACTCTTCATTACTAGTTAAAATAGATTTCTTGTGGATAGGACGAAAATATATATAAAACAAAGGTAATTTATGTTACTTTTAATTTTATGTATGTCCTTGCTATACTTGGGTGTAGATTAGTTTAATGAACTTTAGGATGTACCTCAACTAATCTGACCAAAAAAATTAATTTAACGAACTCGAACTTGATTAGAAACATTATTTTTTTTATATCTATATTAAGTATTTCAGTTGGATACTTTTTTGGTATATAAGTCATAGTTTCACTACTTCTTCACTTTTCATAAATGAGTAAAAATGTCGAATGATTAGTCAAATGTGCAAGCTGACAATTTAGGCAAGGGGTCTGTAACTTTATAATCTTTTTACTTATCCAATAAACATATATTTTAATTTAATTATAACCCTTTTACTTATCACGACTCTCCCTCTAAGTTGTTGGTTGATTTCTATTCAAGGTTTACTTATGATTTTATTCAAGGTTTACCTATGATTTAATTTTGCAGTCGTTTCTGTTAGATCACTTTTCATGTAATTTTTGGAAAATATGGGGTGGATTCTAAATGTGAGTTCTTGATTTTATAGCTTTGTTTTGGATCCTTTATGTCGTTTATCCTATTTTATTAGAGTTTCAGAGTTGAATTTTATAAAATTTGATTATGTTCCTCCCATTTATGTAATGATAAGTTATCTTTATCACATGGATTGGTTTTCAACTTTAACAACATTATATCACCATTAATGTAAATTTAAGAGGTCTTTTCTTATTTTGATGTCAGAATGTCTTTCTTTCTTGAGTAAATGGAAGAGGACGGGGGAGGAATTAGGTCACTTTTCATTATTGTGGGAGGATTTAATCCTTTGTTGTTAGTATGGGTACAATGTGTTAGCATATTTATTCTTCCTTCATAGCTTATCTAGTGATCCCATATGGCGTATTCGAAAAGTTCAATTTTGGAGGATCTTTCTCTGTTACCAAGCTTATTATATTAGTGGTGTCAAACAGAGAGTGGTTTTTTCTATATTGTTGATCAACCTACCCAAAACTCTCAAACTTTTCCAAAACTCTGCCATTTAACCTTTTAAAAAAATAATATTACATTTTATACTATTAGATGTAGGAAGCTCATGCAGAATTTGTAACCAAATGAACGATCATATGAGGATTTATGGTGAGCAACAGAGCTAAGTATTATGCATCAGCTATGCAAATTCAATTCAGCCCATTAGAAATGAAAAAGAAAAAAAAATTATAAGAAATATTATGACCAAAATCAAAATTATAACCAGATTCACAAGCATACTTACAAATAAAATACTTGAATTAATTAATACCACTTCAGTAAAATTCACCAATGGACTTTATACATTTACTCCAATACAACTGATGAGTTTCTTTCTCATATGCCTGTGACGTCGTTGATACTACAGATCTATACCCCTACCTACAAACCATTTGGTATATACTAATTAATTTTCAACAGAAGGATAATCCATCATCAAAATACAACTAAACATAAGTCGGTGATGTACGTATACATTTAGATGGATCCAACTAGGTATACATATCTATAACTATACAAATATATCTATATCCATACAACATATCTATACACATACACATACACATCCAGACATACAGATCTAAAACCGTATAGATCAATAATATAAAAAAAACTCGTAATAATGATATATTTGATAAGTTCTTACAATAAAAAATTATTTCTTGGAACTGCAACACTTTAAACTCAACTATGTATTTTTTTTCCAATTTATTTCATTGGGTAGGGGTTATGATGCATAAAAAATGAAAAAAATAAAGAGATAGAATTTAGAATGGAAAAGAAGAATTGATGGGTAGGTTTTTGGTCCATTAAAAATTTAAAGTTAGGTTATAGTCAAAAGGAAAGATTGTTTGATTTTTTACTCTCTCTTTCTCTTTAATTATTTAATAAAACTATTTCAGTTGTCCCACAAATAATATTTATTTAGTTGATCACACTTATTTAAAAACACAATCATTACATTCACGTTACTAAAATATTCCTTACAAAATATTGTGATATTTTAAATAGTTATTAAATATTTTATTTTAAATATTTTAATAAAAATAATAATAGAAAACATTAAGATAAAGTTTATTGAGATTTCAAATAAATAATATAATTAGGATATCACATTTAATAAATTGATATTATTTTACGGGATGAAAAGAGTAATTACTTATAATAGTATTTAAATTTAAGAGCAGAGATATGATACCCTATAAAAATGTTTTACCCATTATTTATCTCTATTCTTCTATCAAACCCTATTTCTTCTCGTCTCCGCTGACTTACACCAAAACTTTCACATTAGCAATCTACAGTATAACAATTTTTCTAAACAATTTAAAACACATTCTGACAATACCCATTCCGTATCAAAGGTTGTACACATTTTCTTTTTCCACCCTCAACATTATGTGTGTCCTCTACCATTGCCTTCCAAATCTCAGATCTTCACTATGCAAATCATTATCTGATTGGTTTTTGATCGTTGGACATTTCATTTCAATTGAGGATAGTCCGAGTGAGACCTCTTGTATCTTATACTATTAAATCTCAAGTTTCTAAAATTTCACCTTAATTTATTTGGACTAAATTTTTATATTTAAACTTAAAACTTTTTCTACAATGATTATTGTAATAGGATTGAACAAAGAACTCTACTTTTGGGGGATATTTCTTCCTTGTGAAAAGAGAGAAATGAACAGGTCACTTCCTCCTAAGAAGAGAAGATTATTGTAAAAAATGAAATAATCACTATAGTTTGTATAAAAATGTGAGTTTGATTTTCTATTTTTTTATCCATTATCTTAAGTAGGGGTTTTAATGATTTGTATTTATTAAATTAGGCAATATGATAATGAAAGAGCAAGGGTGATAATGAAAGAGCAAGAGTTTGGGAGTATTCAATTACAACCGCATCATCATTTTATTTGGAGAAGTATGGTGCACCCAGTTATTTCATTTACAATAGATTAACATTTATTATTGTATTTTTATGTTGTAAATTGCATTTCAATTGAGGATAGTCGAAATGTTAAATTTATTACTGTATTATTTATATTATTAGCATTGATCATCTGTTATTCTATTTTTATAACTTATTTATTTTACTCTTCATTACTAGTTAAAATAGATTTCTTGTGGATAGGAGGAAAATATATATAAAACAAAGATAATTTATGTTACTTTTAATTTTACGTATATCCTTGCTATACTTGGATGTAGATTAGTTTAATGAACTTTAGGATGTACCTCAACTAATCTGACCAAAAAAATTAATTTAATGAACTCAGACTTGATTAGAAACATTATTTTATTTATATTTATATTAAGTATTTTAGGTGGATACTTATTTGGTATATAAGTCATAGTTTCACTACTTCTTCACTTTTCATAAATGAGTAAAAATGTCGAATGATTAGTCAAATGTGCAAGCTGACAATTTAGGCAAGGGGTGTGTAACTTTATAATCTTTTTACTTATCCAATAAACATATATTTTAATTTAATTATAACTCTTTTACTTATCACGACTCTCCCTCTAAGTTGTTGGTTGATTTCTATTCAAGGTTTACTTATGATTTTATTCAAGGTTTACCTATGATTTAATTTTGCAGTCGTTTCTGTTAGATCACTTTTCATGTAATTTTTGGAAAATATGGGGTGGATTCTAAATGTGAGTTCTTGATTTTATAGCTTTGTTTTGGATCCTTTATGTCGTTTATCCTATTTTATTAGAGTTTCAGAGTTGAATTTTATAAAATTTGATTATGTTCCTCCCATTTATATAATGATAAGTTATCTTTATCACATGGATTGGTTTTCAACTTTAACAACATTATATCACCATTAATGTAAATTTAAGAGGTCTTTTCTTATTTTGATGTCAGAATGTCTTTCTTTCTTGAGTAAATGGAAGAGGACGGGGGAGGAATTAGGTCACTTTTCATTATTGTCAGAGGATTTAATACTTTGTTGTTAGCATGGGTACAATGTGTTAGCATATTTATTCTCCCTTCATAGCTTATCTAGTGATCCCATATGGCGTATTCGAAAAGTTCAATTTTGAAGGATCTTTCTCTGTTACCAAGCTTATTATATTAGTGGTGTCAAACAGAGAGTGGTTTTTTCTATATTGTTGATCAACCTACCCAAAACTCTCAAACTTTTCCAAAACTCTGCCATTTAACCTTTTAAAAAAATAATATTACATTTTATACTATTAGATGTAGGAAGCTCATGCAGAATTTGTAACCAAATGAACGATCATATGAGGATTTATGGTGAGCAACGGAGCTAAGTATTATGCATCAGCTATGCAAATTCAATTCAGCCCATTAGAAATGAAAAAGAAAAAAAAAATTATAAGAAATATTATGACCAAAATCAAAATTATAACCAGATTCACAAGCATACTTACAAATAAAATACTTGAATTAATTAATACCACTTCAGTAAAATTCACCAATGGACTTTATACATTTACTCCAATCCAACTGATGAGTTTCTTTCTCATATGCTTGTGACGTCGTTGATACTACAGATCTATACCCCTACCTACAAACCATTCGGTATATACTAATTAATTTTCAACAGAAGGATAATCCATCAACAAAATACAACTAAACATAAGTCGTTGATGTACGTATACATTTAGATGGATCCAACTAGGTATACATATCTATAACTATACAAATATATCTATATCCATACAACATATCTATACACATACACATACACATCCAGACATACAGATCTAAAACCGTATAGATCAATAATATAAAAAAAACTCGTAATAATGATATATTTGATAAGTTCTTACAATAAAAAATGATTTCTTGGAACTGCAACACTTTAAACTCAACTATGTATTTTTTTTCCAATTTATTTCATGGGGTAGGGGTTATGATGCATAAAAAATGAAAAAATAAAGAGATAGAATGAAGAATGGAAAAGAAGAATTGATGGGTAGGTTTTTGGTCCATTAAAAATTTAAAGTTAGGTTATAGTCAAAAGAAAAGATTGTTTGATTTTTTACTCTCTCTTTCTCTTTAATTATTTAATAAAACTATTTCAGTTGTCCCACAAATAATTTATATTTAGTTGATCACACTTATTTAAAAACACAATCATTACATTCACATTACTAAAATATTCCTTACAAAATATTGTGATATTTTAAATAGTTATTAAATATTTTATTTTAAATATTTTAATAAAAATAATAATAGAAAACATTAAGATAAAGTTTATTGAGATTTCAAATAAATAATATAATTAGGATATCACATTTAATAAATTGATATTATTTTACGGGATGAAAAGAGTAATTACTTATAATAGTATTTAAATTTAAGAACAGAGATATGATACCCTATAAAAAATGTTTTACCCATTATTTATCTCTATTCTTCTATCAAACCCTATTTCTTCTCGTCTCTGCCGTCTTACACCAAAACTTTCACATTAGCAATCTACAGTATAACAATTTTTCTTAACAATTTAAAGCACATTCTGACAATACCCATTCCGTATCAATCTTTTTCCATAACATCGGCGCTTTTCTCCATCAACATTATGTGTGTCCTCTACCATTGCCTTCCAAATCTCAGATCTTCACTGTGCAAATCATTATCTGATTGGTTTTTGATCGTTGGACATTTCATTTCAATTGAGGATAGTCAGAGTGAGACCTCTTGTATCTTATACTATTAAATCTCAAGTTTCTAAAATTTCACCTTAATTTATTTAGACTAAATTTTTATATTCAAACTTAAAACTTTTTCTACAATGATATTGTAATAGGATTGAACAAAGAACTCTACTTTTGGGGGATATTTCTTCCTTGTGAAAAGAGAGAAATGAACAGGTCACTTCCTCCTAAGAAGAGAAGATTATTGTAAAGAATGAAATAATCACTATAGTTTATATAAAAACGTGAGTTTGATTTTCTATTTTTTTATCCATTATCTTAAGTAGGGGTTTTAATGATTTGTATTTATTAAATTAGGCAATATGATAATGAAAGAGAAAGAGTGATAATGAAAGAGCAAGAGTTTGGGACTATTCAATTACAACAGCATCATCATTTTATTTGGAGAAGTATGGTGCACCCGGTTTTTTCATTTACAATAGATTAACATTTATTATTGTATTTTTTTGATGTTGTAAATTGAATTTCAATTGAGGATAGTCGAAATGTTAAATTTATTACTGTATTATTTATATTATTAGCATTGATCATCTGTTATTCTATTTTTATAACTTATTTATTTTACTCTTCATTACTAGTTAAAATAGATTTCTTGTGGATAGGAGGAAAATATATATAAAACAAAGGTAATTTATTTTACTTTTAATTTTACGTATGTCCTTGCTATACTTGGGTGTAGATTAGTTTAATGAACTTTAGGATGTACCTCAACTAATCTGACCAAAAAAATTAATTTAACGAACTCCAACTTGATTAGAAACATTATTTTTTTTATATCTATATTAAGTATTTTAGTTGGATACTTTTTTGGTATATAAGTCATAGTTTCACTACTTCTTCACTTTTCATAAATGAGTAAAAATGTCGAATGAT
The DNA here is from genome assembly GCA_029959085.1 of Nemophila menziesii. NCBI lineage: Eukaryota > Viridiplantae > Streptophyta > Magnoliopsida > Boraginales > Hydrophyllaceae > Nemophila > Nemophila menziesii. The sequence goes on from JARWIR010000001.1 coordinate 79,033,676, forward strand.
TAGTCAAATGTGCAAGCTGACAATTTAGGCAAGGGGTGTGTAACTTTATAATCTTTTTACTTATCCAATAAACATATATTTTAATTTAATTATAACCCTTTTACTTATCACGACTCTCCCTCTAAGTTGTTGGTTGATTTCTATTCAAGGTTTACTTATGATTTTATTCAAGGTTTACCTATGATGCAGTCGTTTCTGTTAGATCACTTTTCATGTAATTTTTGGAAAATATGGGGTGGATTCTAAATGTGAGTTCTTTGTTTTATAGCTTTGTTTTGGATCCTTTATGTCGTTTATCCTATTTTATTAGAGTTTCAGAGTTGAATTTTATAAAATTTGATTATGTTCCTCCCATTTATGTAATGATAAGTTATCTTTATCACATGGATTGGTTTTCAACTTTAACAACATTATATCACCATTAATGTAAATTTAAGAGGTCTTTTCTTATTTTGATGTCAGAATGTCTTTCTTTCTTGAGTAAATGGAAGAGGACGGGGGAGGAATTAGGTCACTTTTCATTATTGTCAGAGGATTTAATCCTTTGTTGTTAGCATGGGTATAATGTGTTAGCATATTTATTCTTCCTTCATAGCTTATCTAGTGATCCCATATGGCGTATTCGAAAAGTTCAATTTTGGAGGATCTTTCTCTGTTACTAAGCTTATTATATTAGTGGTGTCAAACAGAGAGTGGTTTTTTCTATATTGTTGATCAACCTACCCAAAAGTCTCAAACTTTTCCAAAACTCTGCCATTTAACCTTTTAAAAAAATAATATTACATTTTATACTATTAGATGTAGGAAGCTCATGCAGAATTTGTAACCAAATGAACGATCATATGAGGATTTATGGTGAGCAACAGAGCTAAGTATTATGCATCAGCTATGCAAATTGAATTCAGCCCATTAGAAATGAAAAAGAAAAAAAAATTATAAGAAATATTATGACCAAAATCAAAATTATAACCAGATTCACAAGCATACTTACAAATAAAATACTTGAATTAATTAATACCACTTCAGTAAAATTCACCAATGGACTTTATACATTTACTCCAATCCAACTGATGAGTTTCTTTCTCATATGCCTGTGACGTCGTTGATACTACAGATCTATACCCCTACCTACAAACCATTCGGTATATACTAATTAATTTTCAACAGAAGGATAATCCATCAACAAAATACAACTAAACATAAGTCGTTGATGTACGTATACATTTAGATGGATCCAACTAGGTATACATATCTATAACTATACAAATATATCTATATCCATACAACATATCTATACACATACACATACACATCCAGACATACAGATCTAAAACCGTATAGATCAATAATATAAAAAAAACTCGTAATAATGATATATTTGATAAGTTCTTACAATAAAAAATGATTTCTTGGAACTGCAACACTTTAAACTCAACTATGTATTTTTTTTCCAATTTATTTCATGGGGTAGGGGTTATGATGCATAAAAAATGAAAAAAATAAAGAGATAGAATGAAGAATGGAAAAGAAGAATTGATGGGTAGGTTTTTGGTCCATTAAAAATTTAAAGTTAGGTTATAGTCAAAAGGAAAGATTGTTTGATTTTTTACTCTCTCTTTCTCTTTAATTATTTAATAAAACTATTTCAGTTGTCCCACAAATAATTTTTATTTAGTTGATCACACTTATTTAAAAACACAATCATTACATTCACATTACTAAAATATTCGTTACAAAATATTGTGATATTTTAAATAGTTATTAAATATTTTAGTTTAAATATTTTAATAAAAATAATAATAGTAAACATTAAGATAAAGTTTATTGAGATTTCAAATAAATAATATAATAAGGATATCACATTTAATAAATTGGTATTATTTTACGGGATGAAAAGAGTAATTACTTATAATAGTATTTAAATTTAAGAGCAGAGATATGATACCCTATAAAAAATATTTTACCCATTATTTATCTCTATTCTTCTATCAAACCCTATTTCTTCTCATCTCCGCCGTCTTACACCAAAACTTTCACATTAGCAATCTACAGTATAATAATTTTTCTTAACAATTTAAAGCACATTCTGACAATACCCATTCCGTATCAATCTTTTTCCATAACATCGGCGCTTTTCTCCCTCAACATTATGTGTGTCCTCTACCATTGCCTTCCAAATCTCAGATCTTCGCTGTGCAAATCATTATCTGATTGGTTTTTGATCGTTGGACATTTCATTTCAATTGAGGATAGTCAGAGTGAGACCTCTTGTATCTTATACTATTAAATCTCAAGTTTCTAAAATTTCACCTTAATTTATTTGGACTAAATTTTTATATTCAAACTTAAAACTTTTTCTACAATGATATTGTAAAAGGATTGAACAAAGAACTCTACTTTTGGGGGATATTTCTTCCTTGTGAAAAGAGAGAAATGAACAGGTCACTTCCTCCTAAGAAGAGAAGATTATTGTAAAGAATGAAATAATCACTATAGTTTGTATAAAAATGTGAGTTTGATTTTCTATTTTTTTATCCATTATCTTAAGTAGGGGTTTTAATGATTTGTATTTATTAAATTAGGCAATATGATAATGAAAGAGAAAGAGTGATAATGAAAGAGCAAGAGTTTGGGACTATTCAATTACAACCGCATCATTATTTTATTTGGAGAAGTATGGTGCACCTGGTTTTTTCATTTACAATAGATTAACATTTATTATTGTATTTTTTTGATGTTGTAAATTGAATTTCAATTGAGGATAGTCGAAATGTTAAATTTATTACTGTATTATTTATATTATTAGCATTGATCCTCTGTTATTCTATTTTTATTACTTATTTATTTTACTCTTCATTACTAGTTAAAATAGATTTCTTGTTGATAGGAGGAAAATATATATAAAACAAAGGTAATTTATGTTACTTTTAATTTTACGTATGTCCTTGCTATACTTGGGTGTAGATTAGTTTAATGAACTTTAGGATGTACCTCAACTAATCTGACCAAAAAAATTAATTTAACGAACTCGAACTTGATTAGAAACATTATTTTTTTTATATCTATATTAAGTATTTTAGTTGGATACTTTTTTGGTATATCAGTCATAGTTTCACTATTTCTTCACTTTTCATAAATGAGTAAAAATGTCGAATGATTAGTCAAATGTGCAAGCTGACAATTTAGGCAAGGGGTGTGTAACTTTATAATCTTTTTACTTATCCAATAAACATATATTTTAATTTAATTATAACCCTTTTACTTATCACGACTCTCCCTCTAAGTTGTTGGTTGATTTCTATTCAAGGTTTACTTATGATTTTATTCAAGGTTTACCTATGATTTAATTTTGCAGTCGTTTCTGTTAGATCACTTTTCATGTAATTTTTGGAAAATATGGGGTGGATTCTAAATGTGAGTTCTTGGTTTTATAGCTTTGTTTTGGATCCTTTATGTCGTTTATCCTATTTTATTAGAGTTTCAGAGTTGAATTTTATAAAATTTGATTATGTTCCTCCCATTTATGTAATGATAAGTTATCTTTATCACATGGATTGGTTTTCAACTTGAACAACATTATATCACCATTAATGTAAATTTAAGAGGTCTTTTCTTATTTTGATGTCAGAATGTCTTTCTTTCTTGAGTAAATGGAAGAGGACGGGGGAGGAATTAGGTCACTTTTCATTATTGTCAGAGGATTTAATCCTTTGTTGTTAGCATGGGTACAATGTGTTAGCATATTTATTCTTCCTTCATAGCTTATCTAGTGATCCCATATGGCGTATTCGAAAAGTTCAATTTTGGAGGATCTTTCTCTGTTACAAGCTTATTATATTAGTGGTGTCAAACAGAGAGTGGTTTTTTCTATATTGTTGATCAACCTACCCAAAACTCTCAAACTTTTCCAAAACTCTGCCATTTAACCTTTTAAAAAAATAATATTACATTTTATACTATTAGATGTAGGAAGCTCATGCAGAATTTGTAACCAAATGAACGATCATATGAGGATTTATGGTGAGCAACAGAGCTAAGTATTATGCATCAACTATGCAAATTGAATTCAGCCCATTAGAAATGAAAAAGAAAAAAAAATTATAAGAAATATTATGACCAAAATCAAAATTATAACCAGATTCACAAGCATACTTACAAATAAAATACTTGAATTAATTAATACCACTTCAGTAAAATTCACCAATGGACTTTATACATTTACTCCAATCCAACTGATGAGTTTCTTTCTCATATGCCTGTGACGTCGTTGATACTACAGATCTATACCCCTACCTAAAAACCATTCGGTATATACTAATTAATTTTCAACAGAAGGATAATCCATCAACAAAATACAACTAAACATAAGTCGTTGATGTACGTATACATTTAGATGGATCCAACTACGTATACATATCTATAACTATACAAATATATCTATATCCATACAACATATCTATACACATACACATACACATCCAGACATACAGATCTAAAACCGTATAGATCAATAATATAAAAAAAACTCGTAATAATGATATATTTGATAAGTTCTTACAATAAAAAATGATTTCTTGGAACTGCAACACTTTAAACTCAACTATGTATTTTTTTTCCAATTTATTTCATGGGGTAGGGGTTATGATGCATAAAAAATGAAAAAAATAAAGAGATAGAATGAAGAATGGAAAAGACGGATTGATGGGTAGGTTTTTGGTCCATTAAAAATTTAAAGTTAGGTTATAGTCAAAAGAAAAGATTGTTTGATTTTTTACTCTCTCTTTCTCTTTAATTATTTAATAAAACTATTTCAGTTGTCCCACAAATAATTTATATTTAGTTGATCACACTTATTTAAAAACACAATCATTACATTCACATTACTAAAATATTCCTTACAAAATATTGTGATATTTTAAATAGTTATTAAATATTTTATTTTAAATATTTTAATACAAATAATAATAGAAAACATTAAGATAAAGTTTATTGAGATTTCAAATAAATAATATAATTAGGATATCACATTTAATAAATTGATATTATTTTACGGGATGAAAAGAGTAATTACTTATAATAGTATTTAAATTTAAGAGCAGAGATATGATACCCTATAAAAAAAGTTTTACCCATTATTTATCTCTATTCTTCTATCAAACCCTATTTCTTCTCGTCTCCGCCGTCTTACACCAAAACTTTCACATTAGCAATCTACAGTATAACAATTTTTCTTAACAATTTAAAGCATATTCTGACAATACCCATTCTGTATCAATCTTTTTCCATAACATCGGCGCTTTTCTCCCTCAACATTATGTGTGTCCTCTACCATTGCCTTCCAAATCTCAGATCTTCACTGTGCAAATCATTATCTGATTGGTTTTTGATCGTTGGACATTTCATTTCAATTGAGGATATTCAGAGTGAGACCTCTTGTATCTTATACTATTAAATCTCAAGTTTCTAAAATTTCACCTTAATTTATTTGGACTAAATTTTTATATTCAAACTTAAAACTTTTTCTACAATGATATTGTAATAGGATTGAACAAAGAACTCTACTTTTGGGGGATATTTCTTCCTTGTGAAAAGAGAGAAATGAACAGGTCACTTCCTCCTAAGAAGAGAAGATTATTGTAAAGAATGAAATAATCACTATAGTTTGTATAAAAATGTGAGTTTGATTTTCTATTTATTTATCCATTATCTTAAGTAGGGGTTTTAATGATTTGTATTTATTAAATTAGGCAATATGATAATGAAAGAGAAAGAGTGATAATGAAAGAGCAAAAGTTTGGGACTATTCAATTACAACCGCATCATCATTTTATTTGGAGAAGTATGGTGCACCCGGTTTTTTCATTTACAATAGATTAACATTTATTATTGTATTTTTATGTTGTAAATTGCATTTCAATTGAGGATAGTCGAAATGTTAAATTTATTACTGTATTATTTATATTATTAGCATTGATCCTCTGTTATTCTATTTTTATAACTTATTTATTTTACTCTTCATTACTAGTTAAAATAGATTTCTTGTGGATAGGAGGCAAGTATATATAAAACAAAGGTAATTTATGTTACTTTTAATTTTACGTATGTCCTTGCTATACTTGGGTGTAGATTAGTTTAATGAACTTTAGGATGTACCTCAACTAATCTGACCAAAAAAATTAATTTAACGAACTCGAACTTGATTAGAAACATTATTTTTTTTATATCTATATTAAGTATTTTAGTTGGATACTTTTTTGGTATATAAGTCATAGTTTCACTACTTCTTCACTTTTCATAAATGAGTAAAAATGTCGAATGATTAGTCAAATGTGCAAGCTGACAATTTAGGCAAGGGGTGTGTAACTTTATAATCTTTTTACTTATCCAATAAACATATATTTTAATTTAATTATAACCCTTTTACTTATCACGACTCTCCCTCTAAGTTGTTGGTTGAATTCTATTCAAGGTTTACTTATGATTTTATTCAAGGTTTACCTATGATTTAATTTTGCAGTCGTTTCTGTTAGATCACTTTTCATGTAATTTTTGGAAAATATGGGGTGGATTCTAAATGTGAGTTCTTGGTTTTATAGCTTTGTTTTGGATCCTTTATGTCGTTTATCCTATTTTATTAGAGTTTCAGAGTTGAATTTTATAAAATTTGATTATGTTCCTCCCATTTATGTAATGATAAGTTATCTTTATCACATGGATTGGTTTTCTACTTTAACAACATTATATCACCATTAATGTAAATTTAAGAGGTCTTTTCTTATTTTGATGTCAGAATGTCTTTCTTTCTTGAGTAAATGGACGAGGACGGGGGAGGAATTAGGTCACTTTTCATTATTGTCGGAGGATTTAATCCTTTGTTGTTAGCATGGGTACAATGTGTTAGCATTTTTATTCTTCCTTCATAGCTTATCTAGTGATCCCATATGGCGTATTCGAAAAGTTCAATTTTGGAGGATCTTTCTCTGTTACCAAGCTTATTATATTAGTGGTGTCAAACAGAGAGTGGTTTTTTCTATATTGTTGATCAACCAACCCAAAACTCTCAAACTTTTCCAAAACTCTGCCATTTAACCTTTTAAAAAAATAATATTACATTTTATACTATTAGATGTAGGAAGCTCATGCAGAATTTGTAACCAAATGAACGATCATATGAGGATTTATGGTGAGCAACAGAGCTAAGTATTTTGCATCAGCTATGCAAATTGAATTCAGCCCATTAGAAATGAAAAAGAAAAAAAAATTATAAGAAATATTATGACCAAAATCAAAATTATAACCAGATTCACAAGCATACTTACAAATAAAATACTTGAATTAATTAATACCACTTCAGTAAAATTCACCAATGGACTTTATACATTTACTCCAATCCAACTGATGAGTTTCTTTCTCATATGCCTGTGACGTCGTTGATACTACAGATCTATACCCCTACCTACAAATCATTCGGTATATACTAATTAATTTTCAACAGAAGGATAATCCATCAACAAAATACAACTAAACATAAGTCGTTGATGTACGTATACATTTAGATGGATCCAACTAGGTATACATATCTATAACTATACAAATATATCTATATCCATACAACATATCTATACACATACACATACACATCCAGACATATAGATCTAAAACCGTATAGATCAATAATATAAAAAAAACTCGTAATAATGATATATTTGATAAGTTCTTACAATAAAAAATGATTTCTTGGAACTGCAACACTTTAAACTCAACTATGTATTTTTTTTTCCAATTTATTTCATGGGGTAGGGGTTATGATGCATAAAAAATTAAAAAAATAAAGAGATAGAATGAAGAATGGAAAAGACGAATTGATGGGTAGGTTTTTGGTCCATTAAAAATTTAAAGTTAGGTTATAGTCAAAAGGAAAGATTGTTTGATTTTTTACTCTCTCTTTCTCTTTAATTATTTAATAAAACTATTTCAGTTGTCCCACAAATAATTTATATTTAGTTGATCACACTTATTTAAAAACACAATCATTACATTCACATTACTAAAATATTCCTTACAAAATATTGTGATATTTTAAATAGTTATTAAATATTTTATTTTAAATATTTTATTTTAAATATTTTAATAAAAATAATAATAGAAAACATTAAGATAAAGTTTAATGAGATTTCAAATAAATAATATAATTAGGATATCACATTTAATAAATTGATATTATTTTACGGGATGAAAAGAGTAATTACTTATAATAGTATTTAAATTTAAGAGCAGAGATATGATACCCTATAAAAAAAGTTTTACCCATTATTTATCTCTATTCTTCTATCAAACCCTATTTCTTCTCGTCTTTGCCGTCTTACACCAAAACTTTCACATTAGCAATCTACAGTATAACAATTTTTCTTAACAATTTAAAGCACATTCTGACAATACCCATTCCGTATCAAAGGTTGTACACATTTTTATTTTTCCATAACATCGGCGCTTTTCTCCCTCAACATTATGTGTGTCCTCTACCATTGCCTTCCAAATCTCAGATCTTCACTGTGCAAATCATTATCTGATTGGTTTTTGATCGTTGGACATTTCATTTCAATTGAGGATAGTCAGAGTGAGACTTCTTGTATCTTATACTATTAAATCTCAAGTTTCTAAAATTTCACCTTAATTTATTTGGACTAAATTTTTATATTCAAACTTAAAACTTTTTCTACAATGATATTGTAATAGGATTGAACAAAGAACTCTACTTTTGGGGGATATTTCTTCCTTGTGAAAAGAGAGAAATGAACAGGTCACTTCCTCCTAAGAAGAGAAGATTATTGTAAAGAATGAAATAATCACTATAGTTTGTATAAAAATGTGAGTTTGATTTTCTATTTTTTTATCCATTATCTTAAGTAGGGGTTTTAATGATTTGTATTTATTAAATTAGGCAATATGATAATGAAAGAGCAAGAGTGATAATGAAAGAGCAAGAGTTTGGGACTATTCAATTACAACCGCATCATCATTTTATTTGGAGAAGTATGGTGCACCCGGTTTTTTCATTTACAATAGATTAACATTTATTATTGTATTTTTATGTTGTAAATTGCATTTCAATTGAGGATAGTCGAAATGTTAAATTTATTACTGTATTATTTATATTATTAGCATTGATCCTCTGTTATTCTATTTTTATAACTTATTTATTTTACTCTTCATTACTAGTTAAAATAGATTTCTTGTGGATAGGAGGAAAATATATATAAAACAAAGGTAATTTTTGTTACTTTTAATTTTACGTATGTCCTTGCTATACTTGGGTGTAGATTAGTTTAATGAACTTTAGGATGTACCTCAACTAATCTGACCAAAAAAATTAATTTAACGAACTCGGACTTGATTAGAAACATTATTTTTTTTATATCTATATTAAGTATTTTAGTTGGATACTTTTTTGGTATATAAGTCATAGTTTCACTACTTCTTCACTTTTCACAAATGAGTAAAAATGTCGAATGATTAGTCAAGGCAAGGGGTGTGTAACTTTATAATCTTTTTACTTATCCAATAAACATATATTTTAATTTAATTATAACCCTTTTACTTATCACGACTCTCCCTCTAAGTTGTTGGTTGAATTCTATTCAAGGTTTACTTATGATTTTATTCAAGGTTTACCTATGATTTAATTTTGCAGTCGTTTCTGTTAGATCACTTTTCATGTAATTTTTGGAAAATATGGGGTGGATTCTAAATGTGAGTTCTTGGTTTTATAGCTTTGTTTTGGATCCTTTATGTCGTTTATCCTATTTTATTAGAGTTTCAGAGTTGAATTTTATAAAATTTGATTATGTTCCTCCCATTTATGTAATGATAAGTTATCTTTATCACATGGATTGGTTTTCTACTTTAACAACATTATATCACCATTAATGTAAATTTAAGAGGTCTTTTCTTATTTTGATGTCAGAATGTCTTTCTTTCTTGAGTAAATGGACGAGGACGGGGGAGGAATTAGGTCACTTTTCATTATTGTCAGAGGATTTAATCCTTTGTTGTTAGCATGGGTACAATGTGTTAGCATATTTATTCTTCCTTCATAGCTTATCTAGTGATCCCATATGGCGTATTCGAAAAGTTCAATTTTGGAGGATCTTTCTCTGTTACCAAGCTTATTATATTAGTGGTGTCAAACAGAGAGTGGTTTTTTCAATATTGTTGATCAACCTACCCAAAACTCTCAAACTTTTCCAAAACTCTGCCATTTAACCTTTTAAAAAAATAATATTACATTTTATACTATTAGATGTAGGAAGCTCATGCAGAATTTGTAACCAAATGAACGATCATATGAAGATTTATGGTGAGCAACAGAGCTAAGTATTTTGCATCAGCTATGCAAATTGAATTCAGCCCATTAGAAATGAAAAAGAAAAAAAAATTATAAGAAATATTATGACCAAAATCAAAATTATAACCAGATTCACAAGCATACTTACAAATAAAATACTTGAATTAATTAATACCACTTCAGTAAAATTCACCAATGGACTTTATACATTTACTCCAATCCAACTGATGAGTTTCTTTCTCATATGCCTGTGACGTCGTTGATACTACAGATCTATACCCCTACCTACAAATCATTCGGTATATACTAATTAATTTTCAACAGAAGGATAATCCATCAACAAAATACAACTAAACATAAGTCGTTGATGTACGTATACATTTAGATGGATCCAACTAGGTATACATATCTATAACTATACAAATATATCTATATCCATACAACATATCTATACACATACACATACACATCCAGACATACAGATCTAAAACCGTATAGATCAATAATATAAAAAAAACTCGTAATAATGATATATTTGATAAGTTCTTACAATAAAAAATGATTTCTTGGAACTGCAACACTTTAAACTCAACTATGTATTTTTTTTCCAATTTATTTCATGGGGTAGGGGTTATGATGCATAAAAAATTAAAAAAATAAAGAGATAGAATGAAGAATGGTAAAGACGAATTGATGGGTAGGTTTTTGGTCCATTAAAAATTTAAAGTTAGGTTATAGTCAAAAGGAAAGATTGTTTGATTTTTTACTCTCTCTTTCTCTTTAATTATTTAATAAAACTATTTCAGTTGTCCCACAAATAATTTATATTTAGTTGATCACACTTATTTAAAAACACAATCATTACATTCACATTACTAAAATATTCCTTACAAAATATTGTGATATTTTAAATAGTTATTAAATATTTTATTTTAAATATTTTAATAAAAATAATAATAGAAAACATTAAGATAAAGTTTAATGAGATTTCAAATAAATAATATAATTAGGATATCACATTTAATAAATTGATATTATTTTACGGGATGAAAAGAGTAATTACTTATAATAGTATTTAAATTTAAGAGCAGAGATATGATACCCTATAAAAAAAGTTTTACCCATTATTTATCTCTATTCTTCTATCAAACCCTATTTCTTCTCGTCTTCGCCGTCTTACACCAAAACTTTCACATTAGCAATCTACAGTATAACAATTTTTCTTAACAATTTAAAGCACATTCTGACAATACCCATTCCGTATCAAAGGTTGTACACATTTTCTTTTTCCACCCTCAACATTATGTGTGTCCTCTACCATTGCCTTCCAAATCTCAGATCTTCACTATGCAAATCATTATCTGATTGGTTTTTGATCGTTGGACATTTCATTTCAATTGAGGATAGTCCGAGTGAGACCTCTTGTATCTTATACTATTAAATCTCAAGTTTCTAAAATTTCACCTTAATTTATTTGGACTAAATTTTTATATTTAAACTTAAAACTTTTTCTACAATGATTATTGTAATAGGATTGAACAAAGAACTCTACTTTTGGGGGATATTTCTTCCTTGTGAAAAGAGAGAAATGAACAGGTCACTTCCTCCTAAGAAGAGAAGATTATTGTAAAAAATGAAATAATCACTATAGTTTGTATAAAAATGTGAGTTTGATTTTCTATTTTTTTATCCATTATCTTAAGTAGGGGTTTTAATGATTTGTATTTATTAAATTAGGCAATATGATAATGAAAGAGCAAGGGTGATAATGAAAGAGCAAGAGTTTGGGAGTATTCAATTACAACCGCATCATCATTTTATTTGGAGAAGTATGGTGCACCCGGTTTTTTCATTTACAATAGATTAACATTTATTATTGTATTTTTATGTTGTAAATTGCATTTCAATTGAGGATAGTCGAAATGTTAAATTTATTACTGTATTATTTATATTATTAGCATTGATCATCTGTTATTCTATTTTTATAACTTATTTATTTTACTCTTCATTACTAGTTAAAATAGATTTCTTGTGGATAGGAGGAAAATATATATAAAACAAAGATAATTTATGTTACTTTTAATTTTACGTATGTCCTTGCTATACTTGGATGTAGATTAGTTTAATGAACTTTAGGATGTACCTCAACTAATCTGACCAAAAAAATTAATTTAATGAACTCAGACTTGATTAGAAACATTATTTTATTTATATTTATATTAAGTATTTTAGGTGGATACTTATTTGGTATATAAGTCATAGTTTCACTACTTCTTCACTTTTCATAAATGAGTAAAAATGTCGAATGATTAGTCAAATGTGCAAGCTGACAATTTAGGCAAGGGGTGTGTAACTTTATAATCTTTTTACTTATCCAATAAACATATATTTTAATTTAATTATAACCCTTTTACTTATCACGACTCTCCCTCTAAGTTGTTGGTTGATTTCTATTCAAGGTTTACTTATGATTTTATTCAAGGTTTACCTATGATTTAATTTTGCAGTCGTTTCTGTTAGATCACTTTTCATGTAATTTTTGGAAAATATGGGGTGGATTCTAAATGTGAGTTCTTTGTTTTATAGCTTTGTTTTGGATCCTTTATGTCGTTTATCCTATTTTATTAGAGTTTCAGAGTTGAATTTTATAAAATTTGATTATGTTCCTCCCATTTATATAATGATAAGTTATCTTTATCACATGGATTGGTTTTCAACTTTAACAACATTATATCACCATTAATGTAAATTTAAGAGGTCTTTTCTTATTTTGATGTCAGAATGTCTTTCTTTCTTGAGTAAATGGAAGAGGACGGGGGAGGAATTAGGTCACTTTTCATTATTGTCAGAGGATTTAATACTTTGTTGTTAGCATGGGTACAATGTGTTAGCATATTTATTCTTCCTTCATAGCTTATCTAGTGATCCCATATGGCGTATTCGAAAAGTTCAATTTTGAAGGATCTTTCTCTGTTACCAAGCTTATTATATTAGTGGTGTCAAACAGAGAGTGGTTTTTTCTATATTGTTGATCAACCTACCCAAAACTCTCAAACTTTTCCAAAACTCTGCCATTTAACCTTTTAAAAAAATAATATTACATTTTATACTATTAGATGTAGGAAGCTCATGCAGAATTTGTAACCAAATGAACGATCATATGAGGATTTATGGTGAGCAACAGAGCTAAGTATTATGCATCAGCTATGCAAATTCAATTCAGCCCATTAGAAATGAAAAAGAAAAAAAAAATTATAAGAAATATTATGACCAAAATCAAAATTATAACCAGATTCACAAGCATACTTACAAATAAAATACTTGAATTAATTAATAGCACTTCAGTAAAATTCACCAATGGACTTTATACATTTACTCCAATCCAACTGATGAGTTTCTTTCTCATATGCTTGTGACGTCGTTGATACTACAGATCTATACCCCTACCTACAAACCATTCGGTATATACTAATTAATTTTCAACAGAAGGATAATCCATCAACAAAATACAACTAAACATAAGTCGTTGATGTACGTATACATTTAGATGGATCCAACTAGGTATACATATCTATAACTATACAAATATATCTATATCCATACAACATATCTATACACATACACATACACATCCAGACATACAGATCTAAAACCGTATAGATCAATAATATAAAAAAAACTCGTAATAATGATATATTTGATAAGTTCTTACAATAAAAAATGATTTCTTGGAACTGCAACACTTTAAACTCAACTATGTATTTTTTTTCCAATTTATTTCATGGGGTAGGGGTTATGATGCATAAAAAATGAAAAAAATAAAGAGATAGAATGAAGAATGGAAAAGAAGAATTGATGGGTAGGTTTTTGGTCCATTAAAAATTTAAAGTTAGGTTATAGTCAAAAGGAAAGATTGTTTGATTTTTTACTCTCTCTTTCTCTTTAATTATTTAATAAAACTATTTCAGTTGTCCCACAAATAATTTATATTTAGTTGATCACACTTATTTAAAAACACAATCATTACATTCACATTACTAAAATATTCCTTACAAAATATTGTGATATTTTAAATAGTTATTAAATATTTTATTTTAAATATTTTAATAAAAATAATAATAGAAAACATTAAGATAAAGTTTATTGAGATTTCAAATAAATAATATAATTAGGATATCACATTTAATAAATTGATATTATTTTACAGGATGAAAAGAGTAATTACTTATAATAGTATTTAAATTTAAGAACAGAGATATGATACCCTATAAAAAATGTTTTACCCATTATTTATCTCTATTCTTCTATCAAACCCTATTTCTTCTCGTCTCTGCCGTCTTACACCAAAACTTTCACATTAGCAATCTACAGTATAACAATTTTTCTTAACAATTTAAAGCACATTCTGACAATACCCATTCCGCATCAATCTTTTTCCATAACATCGGCGCTTTTCTCCATCAACATTATGTGTGTCCTCTACCATTGCCTTCCAAATCTCAGATCTTCACTGTGCAAATCATTATCTGATTGGTTTTTGATCGTTGGACATTTCATTTCAATTGAGGATAGTCAGAGTGAGACCTCTTGTATCTTATACTATTAAATCTCAAGTTTCTAAAATTTCACCTTAATTTATTTAGACTAAATTTTATATTCAAACTTAAAACTTTTTCTACAATGATATTGTAATAGGATTGAACAAAGAACTCTACTTTTGGGGGATATTTCTTCCTTGTGAAAAGAGAGAAATGAACAGGTCACTTCCTCCTAAGAAGAGAAGATTATTGTAAAGAATGAAATAATCACTATAGTTTATATAAAAATGTGCGTTTGATTTTCTATTTTTTTATCCATTATCTTAAGTAGGGGTTTTAATGATTTGTATTTATTAAATTAGGCAATATGATAATGAAAGAGAAAGAGTGATAATGAAAGAGCAAGAGTTTGGGACTATTCAATTACAACAGCATCATCATTTTATTTGGAGAAGTATGGTGCACCCGGTTTTTTCATTTACAATAGATTAACATTTATTATTGTATTTTTTTGATGTTGTAAATTGAATTTCAATTGAGGATAGTCGAAATGTTAAATTTATTACTGTATTATTTATATTATTAGCATTGATCCTCTGTTATTCTATTTTTATAACTTATTTATTTTACTCTTCATTACTAGTTAAAATAGATTTCTTGTGGATAGGAGGAAAATATATATAAAACAAAGGTAATTTATGTTACTTTTAATTTTACGTATGTCCTTGCTATACTTGGGTGTAGATTAGTTTAATGAACTTTAGGATGTACCTCAACTAATCTGACCAAAAAAATTAATTTAACGAACTCGAACTTGATTAGAAACATTATTTTTTTTATATCTATATTAAGTATTTTAGTTGGATACTTTTTTGGTATATAAGTCATAGTTTCACTACTTCTTCACTTTTCATAAATGAGTAAAAATGTCGAATGATTAGTCAAATGTGCAAGCTGACAATTTAGGCAAGGGGTGTGTAACTTTATAATCTTTTTACTTATCCAATAAACATATATTTTAATTTAATTATAACCCTTTTACTTATCACGACTCTCCCTCTAAGTTGTTGGTTGATTTCTATTCAAGGTTTACTTATGATTTTATTCAAGGTTTACCTATGATGCAGTCGTTTCTGTTAGATCACTTTTCATGTAATTTTTGGAAAATATGGGGTGGATTCTAAATGTGAGTTCTGTGTTTTATAGCTTTGTTTTGGATTCTTTATGTCGTTTATCATATTTTATTAGAGTTTCAGAGTTGAATTTTATAAAATTTGATTATGTTCCTCCCATTTATGTAATGATAAGTTATCTTTATCACATGGATTGGTTTTCAACTTTAACAACATTATATCACCATTAATGTAAATTTAAGAGGTCTTTTCTTATTTTGATGTCAGAATGTCTTTCTTTCTTGAGTAAATGGAAGAGGACGGGGGAGGAATTAGGTCACTTTTCATTATTGTCAGAGGATTTAATCCTTTGTTGTTAGCATGGGTATAATGTGTTAGCATATTTATTCTTCCTTCATAGCTTATCTAGTGATCCCATATGGCGTATTCGAAAAGTTCAATTTTGGAGGATCTTTCTCTGTTACTAAGCTTATTATATTAGTGGTGTCAAACAGAGAGTGGTTTTTTCTATATTGTTGATCAACCTACCCAAAAGTCTCAAACTTTTCCAAAACTCTGCCATTTAACCTTTTAAAAAAATAATATTACATTTTATACTATTAGATGTAGGAAGCTAATGCAGAATTTGTAACCAAATGAACGATCATATGAGGATTTATGGTGAGCAACAGAGTTAAGTATTATGCATCAGCTATGCAAATTGAATTCAGCCCATTAGAAATGAAAAAGAAAAAAAAATTATAAGAAATATTATGACCAAAATCAAAATTATAACCAGATTCACAAGCATACTTACAAATAAAATACTTGAATTAATTAATACCACTTCAGTAAAATTCACCAATGGACTTTATACATTTACTCCAATCCAACTGATGAGTTTCTTTCTCATATGCCTGTGACGTCGTTGATACTACAGATCTATACCCCTACCTACAAACCATTCGGTATATACTAATTAATTTTCAACAGAAGGATAATCCATCAACAAAATACAACTAAACATAAGTCGTTGATGTACGTATACATTTAGATGGATCCAACTAGGTATACATATCTATAACTATACAAATATATCTATATCCATACAACATATCTATACACATACACATACACATCCAGACATACAGATCTAAAACCGTATAGATCAATAATATAAAAAAAACTCGTAATAATGATATATTTGATAAGTTCTTACAATAAAAAATGATTTCTTGGAACTGCAACACTTTAAACTCAACTATGTATTTTTTTTCCAATTTATTTCATGGGGTAGGGGTTATGATGCATAAAAAATGAAAAAAATAAAGAGATAGAATGAAGAATGGAAAAGAAGAATTGATGGGTAGGTTTTTGGTCCATTAAAAATTTAAAGTTAGGTTATAGTCAAAAGGAAAGATTGTTTGATTTTTTACTCTCTCTTTCTCTTTAATTATTTAATAAAACTATTTCAGTTGTCCCACAAATAATTTTTATTTAGTTGATCACACTTATTTAAAAACACAATCATTACATTCACATTACTAAAATATTCGTTACAAAATATTGTGATATTTTAAATAGTTATTAAATATTTTAGTTCAAATATTTTAATAAAAATAATAATAGTAAACATTAAGATAAAGTTTATTGAGATTTCAAATAAATAATATAATAAGGATATCACATTTAATAAATTGATATTATTTTACGGGATGAAAAGAGTAATTACTTATAATAGTATTTAAATTTAAGAGCAGAGATATGATACCCTATAAAAAATATTTTACCCATTATTTATCTCTATTCTTCTATCAAACCCTATTTCTTCTCATCTCCGCCGTCTTACACCAAAACTTTCACATTAGCAATCTACAGTATAATAATTTTTCTTAACAATTTAAAGCACATTCTGACAATACCCATTCCGTATCAATCTTTTTCCATAACATCGGCGCTTTTCTCCCTCAACATTATGTGTGTCCTCTACCATTGCCTTCCAAATCTCAGATCTTCGCTGTGCAAATCATTATCTGATTGGTTTTTGATCGTTGGACATTTCATTTCAATTGAGGATAGTCAGAGTGAGACCTCTTGTATCTTATACTATTAAATCTCAAGTTTCTAAAATTTCACCTTAATTTATTTGGACTAAATTTTTATATTCAAACTTAAAACTTTTTCTACAATGATATTGTAATAGGATTGAACAAAGAACTCTACTTTTGGGGGATATTTCTTCCTTGTGAAAAGAGAGAAATGAACAGGTCACTTCCTCCTAAGAAGAGAAGATTATTGTAAAGAATGAAATAATCACTATAGTTTGTATAAAAATGTGAGTTTGATTTTCTATTTTTTTATCCATTATCTTAAGTAGGGGTTTTAATGATTTGTATTTATTAAATTAGGCAATATGATAATGAAAGAGAAAGAGTGATAATGAAAGAGCAAGAGTTTGGGACTATGCAATTACAACCGCATCATTATTTTATTTGGAGAAGTATGGTGCACCTGGTTTTTTCATTTACAATAGATTAACATTTATTATTGTATTTTTTTGATGTTGTAAATTGAATTTCAATTGAGGATAGTCGAAATGTTAAATTTATTACTGTATTATTTATATTATTAGCATTGATCCTCTGTTATTCTATTTTTATTACTTATTTATTTTACTCTTCATTACTAGTTAAAATAGATTTCTTGTTGATAGGAGGAAAATATATATAAAACAAAGGTAATTTATGTTACTTTTAATTTTACGTATGTCCTTGCTATACTTGGGTGTAGATTAGTTTAATGAACTTTAGGATGTACCTCAACTAATCTGACCAAAAAAATTAATTTAACGAACTCGAACTTGATTAGAAACATTATTTTTTTTATATCTATATTAAGTATTTTAGTTGGATACTTTTTTGGTATATCAGTCATAGTTTCACTATTTCTTCACTTTTCATAAATGAGTAAAAATGTCGAATGATTAGTCAAATGTGCAAGCTGACAATTTAGGCAAGGGGTGTGTAACTTTATAATCTTTTTACTTATCCAATAAACATATATTTTAATTTAATTATAACCCTTTTACTTATCACGACTCTCCCTCTAAGTTGTTGGTTGATTTCTATTCAAGGTTTACTTATGATTTTATTCAAGGTTTACCTATGATGCAGTCGTTTCTGTTAGATCACTTTTCATGTAATTTTTGGAAAATATGGGGTGGATTCTAAATGTGAGTTCTGTGTTTTATAGCTTTGTTTTGGATTCTTTATGTCGTTTATCATATTTTATTAGAGTTTCAGAGTTGAATTTTATAAAATTTGATTATGTTCCTCCCATTTATGTAATGATAAGTTATCTTTATCACATGGATTGGTTTTCAACTTTAACAACATTATATCACCATTAATGTAAATTTAAGAGGTCTTTTCTTATTTTGATGTCAGAATGTCTTTCTTTCTTGAGTAAATGGAAGAGGACGGGGGAGGAATTAGGTCACTTTTCATTATTGTCAGAGGATTTAATCCTTTGTTGTTAGCATGGGTATAATGTGTTAGCATATTTATTCTTCCTTCATAGCTTATCTAGTGATCCCATATGGCGTATTCGAAAAGTTCAATTTTGGAGGATCTTTCTCTGTTACTAAGCTTATTATATTAGTGGTGTCAAACAGAGAGTGGTTTTTTCTATATTGTTGATCAACCTACCCAAAAGTCTCAAACTTTTCCAAAACTCTGCCATTTAACCTTTTAAAAAAATAATATTACATTTTATACTATTAGATGTAGGAAGCTAATGCAGAATTTGTAACCAAATGAACGATCATATGAGGATTTATGGTGAGCAACAGAGTTAAGTATTATGCATCAGCTATGCAAATTGAATTCAGCCCATTAGAAATGAAAAAGAAAAAAAAATTATAAGAAATATTATGACCAAAATCAAAATTATAACCAGATTCACAAGCATACTTACAAATAAAATACTTGAATTAATTAATACCACTTCAGTAAAATTCACCAATGGACTTTATACATTTACTCCAATCCAACTGATGAGTTTCTTTCTCATATGCCTGTGACGTCGTTGATACTACAGATCTATACCCCTACCTACAAACCATTCGGTATATACTAATTAATTTTCAACAGAAGGATAATCCATCAACAAAATACAACTAAACATAAGTCGTTGATGTACGTATACATTTAGATGGATCCAACTAGGTATACATATCTATAACTATACAAATATATCTATATCCATACAACATATCTATACACATACACATACACATCCAGACATACAGATCTAAAACCGTATAGATCAATAATATAAAAAAAACTCGTAATAATGATATATTTGATAAGTTCTTACAATAAAAAATGATTTCTTGGAACTGCAACACTTTAAACTCAACTATGTATTTTTTTTCCAATTTATTTCATGGGGTAGGGGTTATGATGCATAAAAAATGAAAAAAATAAAGAGATAGAATGAAGAATGGAAAAGAAGAATTGATGGGTAGGTTTTTGGTCCATTAAAAATTTAAAGTTAGGTTATAGTCAAAAGGAAAGATTGTTTGATTTTTTACTCTCTCTTTCTCTTTAATTATTTAATAAAACTATTTCAGTTGTCCCACAAATAATTTTTATTTAGTTGATCACACTTATTTAAAAACACAATCATTACATTCACATTACTAAAATATTCGTTACAAAATATTGTGATATTTTAAATAGTTATTAAATATTTTAGTTTAAATATTTTAATAAAAATAATAATAGTAAACATTAAGATAAAGTTTATTGAGATTTCAAATAAATAATATAATAAGGATATCACATTTAATAAATTGATATTATTTTACGGGATGAAAAGAGTAATTACTTATAATAGTATTTAAATTTAAGAGCAGAGATATGATACCCTATAAAAAATATTTTACCCATTATTTATCTCTATTCTTCTATCAAACCCTATTTCTTCTCATCTCCGCCGTCTTACACCAAAACTTTCACATTAGCAATCTACAGTATAATAATTTTTCTTAACAATTTAAAGCACATTCTGACAATACCCATTCCGTATCAATCTTTTTCCATAACATCGGCGCTTTTCTCCCTCAACATTATGTGTGTCCTCTACCATTGCCTTCCAAATCTCAGATCTTCGCTGTGCAAATCATTATCTGATTGGTTTTTGATCGTTGGACATTTCATTTCAATTGAGGATAGTCAGAGTGAGACCTCTTGTATCTTATACTATTAAATCTCAAGTTTCTAAAATTTCACCTTAATTTATTTGGACTAAATTTTTATATTCAAACTTAAAACTTTTTCTACAATGATATTGTAATAGGATTGAACAAAGAACTCTACTTTTGGGGGATATTTCTTCCTTGTGAAAAGAGAGAAATGAACAGGTCACTTCCTCCTAAGAAGAGAAGATTATTGTAAAGAATGAAATAATCACTATAGTTTGTATAAAAATGTGAGTTTGATTTTCTATTTTTTTATCCATTATCTTAAGTAGGGGTTTTAATGATTTGTATTTATTAAATTAGGCAATATGATAATGAAAGAGAAAGAGTGATAATGAAAGAGCAAGAGTTTGGGACTATTCAATTACAACCGCATCATTATTTTATTTGGAGAAGTATGGTGCACCTGGTTTTTTCATTTACAATAGATTAACATTTATTATTGTATTTTTTTGATGTTGTAAATTGAATTTCAATTGAGGATAGTCGAAATGTTAAATTTATTACTGTATTATTTATATTATTAGCATTGATCCTCTGTTATTCTATTTTTATTACTTATTTATTTTACTCTTCATTACTAGTTAAAATAGATTTCTTGTTGATAGGAGGAAAATATATATAAAACAAAGGTAATTTATGTTACTTTTAATTTTACGTATGTCCTTGCTATACTTGGGTGTAGATTAGTTTAATGAACTTTAGGATGTACTTCAACTAATCTGACCAAAAAAATTAATTTAACGAACTCGAACTTGATTAGAAACATTATTTTTTTTATATCTATATTAAGTATTTTAGTTGGATACTTTTTTGGTATATCAGTCATAGTTTCACTATTTCTTCACTTTTCATAAATGAGTAAAAATGTCGAATGATTAGTCAAATGTGCAAGCTGACAATTTAGGCAAGGGGTGTGTAACTTTATAATCTTTTTACTTATCCAATAAACATATATTTTAATTTAATTATAACCCTTTTACTTATCACGACTCTCCCTCTAAGTTGTTGGTTGATTTCTATTCAAGGTTTACTTATGATTTTATTCAAGGTTTACCTATGATTTAATTTTGCAGTCGTTTCTGTTAGATCACTTTTCATGTAATTTTTGGAAAATATGGGGTGGATTCTAAATGTGAGTTCTTGGTTTTATAGCTTTGTTTTGGATCCTTTATGTCGTTTATCCTATTTTATTAGAGTTTCAGAGTTGAATTTTATAAAATTTGATTATGTTCCTCCCATTTATGTAATGATAAGTTATCTTTATCACATGGATTGGTTTTCAACTTGAACAACATTATATCACCATTAATGTAAATTTAAGAGGTCTTTTCTTATTTTGATGTCAGAATGTCTTTCTTTCTTGAGTAAATGGAAGAGGACGGGGGAGGAATTAGGTCACTTTTCATTATTGTCAGAGGATTTAATCCTTTGTTGTTAGCATGGGTACAATGTGTTAGCATATTTATTCTTCCTTCATAGCTTATCTAGTGATCCCATATGGCGTATTCGAAAAGTTCAATTTTGGAGGATCTTTCTCTGTTACAAGCTTATTATATTAGTGGTGTCAAACAGAGAGTGGTTTTTTCTATATTGTTGATCAACCTACCCAAAACTCTCAAACTTTTCCAAAACTCTGCCATTTAACCTTTTAAAAAAATAATATTACATTTTATACTATTAGATGTAGGAAGCTCATGCAGAATTTGTAACCAAATGAACGATCATATGAGGATTTATGGTGAGCAACAGAGCTAAGTATTATGCATCAACTATGCAAATTGAATTCAGCCCATTAGAAATGAAAAAGAAAAAAAAATTATAAGAAATATTATGACCAAAATCAAAATTATAACCAGATTCACAAGCATACTTACAAATAAAATACTTGAATTAATTAATACCACTTCAGTAAAATTCACCAATGGACTTTATACATTTACTCCAATCCAACTGATGAGTTTCTTTCTCATATGCCTGTGACGTCGTTGATACTACAGATCTATACCCCTACCTAAAAACCATTCGGTATATACTAATTAATTTTCAACAGAAGGATAATCCATCAACAAAATACAACTAAACATAAGTCGTTGATGTACGTATACATTTAGATGGATCCAACTACGTATACATATCTCTAACTATACAAATATATCTATATCCATACAACATATCTATACACATACACATACACATCCAGACATACAGATCTAAAACCGTATAGATCAATAATATAAAAAAACTCGTAATAATGATATATTTGATAAGTTCTTACAATAAAAAATGATTTCTTGGAACTGCAACACTTTAAACTCAACTATGTATTTTTTTTCCAATTTATTTCATGGGGTAGGGGTTATGATGCATAAAAAATGAAAAAAATAAAGAGATAGAATGAAGAATGGAAAAGACGGATTGATGGGTAGGTTTTTGGTCCATTAAAAATTTAAAGTTAGGTTATAGTCAAAAGAAAAGATTGTTTGATTTTTTACTCTCTCTTTCTCTTTAATTATTTAATAAAACTATTTCAGTTGTCCCACAAATCATTTATATTTAGTTGATCACACTTATTTAAAAACACAATCATTACATTCACATTACTAAAATATTCCTTACAAAATATTGTGATATTTTAAATAGTTATTAAATATTTTATTTTAAATATTTTAATACAAATAATAATAGAAAACATTAAGATAAAGTTTATTGAGATTTCAAATAAATAATATAATTAGGATATCACATTTAATAAATTGATATTATTTTACGGGATGAAAAGAGTAATTACTTATAATAGTATTTAAATTTAAGAGCAGAGATATGATACCCTATAAAAAAAGTTTTACCCATTATTTATCTCTATTCTTCTATCAAACCCTATTTCTTCTCGTCTCCGCCGTCTTACACCAAAACTTTCACATTAGCAATCTACAGTATAACAATTTTTCTTAACAATTTAAAGCATATTCTGACAATACCCATTCCGTATCAATCTTTTTCCATAACATCGGCGCTTTTCTCCCTCAACATTATGTGTGTCCTCTACCATTGCCTTCCAAATCTCAGATCTTCACTGTGCAAATCATTATCTGATTGGTTTTTGATCGTTGGACATTTCATTACAATTGAGGATAGTCAGAGTGAGACCTCTTGTATCTTATACTATTAAATCTCAAGTTTCTAAAATTTCACCTTAATTTATTTGGACTAAATTTTTATATTCAAACTTAAAACTTTTTCTACAATGATATTGTAATAGGATTGAACAAAGAACTCTACTTTTGGGGGATATTTCTTCCTTGTGAAAAGAGAGAAATGAACAGGTCACTTCCTCCTAAGAAGAGAAGATTATTGTAAAGAATGAAATAATCACTATAGTTTGTATAAAAATGTGAGTTTGATTTTCTATTTATTTATCCATTATCTTAAGTAGGGGTTTTAATGATTTGTATTTATTAAATTAGGCAATATGATAATGAAAGAGAAAGAGTGATAATGAAAGAGCAAAAGTTTGGGACTATTCAATTACAACCGCATCATCATTTTATTTGGAGAAGTATGGTGCACCCGGTTTTTTCATTTACAATAGATTAACATTTATTATTGTATTTTTATGTTGTAAATTGCATTTCAATTGAGGATAGTCGAAATGTTAAATTTATTACTGTATTATTTATATTATTAGCATTGATCCTCTGTTATTCTATTTTTATAACTTATTTATTTTACTCTTCATTACTAGTTAAAATAGATTTCTTGTGGATAGGAGGCAAGTATATATAAAACAAAGGTAATTTATGTTACTTTTAATTTTACGTATGTCCTTGCTATACTTGGGTGTAGATTAGTTTAATGAACTTTAGGATGTACCTCAACTAATCTGACCAAAAAAATTAATTTAACGAACTCGAACTTGATTAGAAACATTATTTTTTTTATATCTATATTAAGTATTTTAGTTGGATACTTTTTTGGTATATAAGTCATAGTTTCACTACTTCTTCACTTTTCATAAATGAGTAAAAATGTCGAATGATTAGTCAAATGTGCAAGCTGACAATTTAGGCAAGGGGTGTGTAACTTTATAATCTTTTTACTTATCCAATAAACATATATTTTAATTTAATTATAACCCTTTTACTTATCACGACTCTCCCTCTAAGTTGTTGGTTGAATTCTATTCAAGGTTTACTTATGATTTTATTCAAGGTTTACCTATGATTTAATTTTGCAGTCGTTTCTGTTAGATCACTTTTCATGTAATTTTTGGAAAATATGGGGTGGATTCTAAATGTGAGTTCTTGGTTTTATAGCTTTGTTTTGGATCCTTTATGTCGTTTATCCTATTTTATTAGAGTTTCAGAGTTGAATTTTATAAAATTTGATTATGTTCCTCCCATTTATGTAATGATAAGTTATCTTTATCACATGGATTGGTTTTCTACTTTAACAACATTATATCACCATTAATGTAAATTTAAGAGGTCTTTTCTTATTTTGATGTCAGAATGTCTTTCTTTCTTGAGTAAATGGACGAGGACGGGGGAGGAATTAGGTCACTTTTCATTATTGTCGGAGGATTTAATCCTTTGTTGTTAGCATGGGTACAATGTGTTAGCATTTTTATTCTTCCTTCATAGCTTATCTAGTGATCCCATATGGCGTATTCGAAAAGTTCAATTTTGGAGGATCTTTCTCTGTTACCAAGCTTATTATATTAGTGGTGTCAAACAGAGAGTGGTTTTTTCTATATTGTTGATCAACCAACCCAAAACTCTCAAACTTTTCCAAAACTCTGCCATTTAACCTTTTAAAAAAATAATATTACATTTTATACTATTAGATGTAGGAAGCTCATGCAGAATTTGTAACCAAATGAACGATCATATGAGGATTTATGGTGAGCAACAGAGCTAAGTATTTTGCATCAGCTATGCAAATTGAATTCAGCCCATTAGAAATGAAAAAGAAAAAAAAATTATAAGAAATATTATGACCAAAATCAAAATTATAACCAGATTCACAAGCATACTTACAAATAAAATACTTGAATTAATTAATACCACTTCAGTAAAATTCACCAATGGACTTTATACATTTACTCCAATCCAACTGATGAGTTTCTTTCTCATATGCCTGTGACGTCGTTGATACTACAGATCTATACCCCTACCTACAAATCATTCGGTATATACTAATTAATTTTCAACAGAAGGATAATCCATCAACAAAATACAACTAAACATAAGTCGTTGATGTACGTATACATTTAGATGGATCCAACTAGGTATACATATATATAACTATACAAATATATCTATATCCATACAACATATCTATACACATACACATACACATCCAGACATACAGATCTAAAACCGTATAGATCAATAATATAAAAAAAACTCGTAATAATGATATATTTGATAAGTTCTTTCAATAAAAAATGATTTCTTGGAACTGCAACACTTTAAACTCAACTATGTATTTTTTTTTCCAATTTATTTCATGGGGTAGGGGTTATGATGCATAAAAAATTAAAAAAATAAAGAGATAGAATGAAGAATGGAAAAGACGAATTGATGGGTAGGTTTTTGGTCCATTAAAAATTTAAAGTTAGGTTATAGTCAAAAGGAAAGATTGTTTGATTTTTTACTCTCTCTTTCTCTTTAATTATTTAATAAAACTATTTCAGTTGTCCCACAAATAATTTATATTTAGTTGATCACACTTATTTAAAAACACAATCATTACATTCACATTACTAAAATATTCCTTACAAAATATTGTGATATTTTAAATAGTTATTAAATATTTTATTTTAAATATTTTAATAAAAATAATAATAGAAAACATTAAGATAAAGTTTAATGAGATTTCAAATAAATAATATAATTAGGATATCACATTTAATAAATTGATATTATTTTACGGGATGAAAAGAGTAATTACTTATAATAGTATTTAAATTTAAGAGCAGAGATATGATACCCTATAAAAAAAGTTTTACCCATTATTTATCTCTATTCTTCTATCAAACCCTATTTCTTCTCGTCTTTGCCGTCTTACACCAAAACTTTCACATTAGCAATCTACAGTATAACAATTTTTCTTAACAATTTAAAGCACATTCTGACAATACCCATTCCGTATCAAAGGTTGTACACATTTTTATTTTTCCATAACATCGGCGCTTTTCTCCCTCAACATTATGTGTGTCCTCTACCATTGCCTTCCAAATCTCAGATCTTCACTGTGCAAATCATTATCTGATTGGTTTTTGATCGTTGGACATTTCATTTCAATTGAGGATAGTCAGAGTGAGACTTCTTGTATCTTATACTATTAAATCTCAAGTTTCTAAAATTACACCTTAATTTATTTGGACTAAATTTTTATATTCAAACTTAAAACTTTTTCTACAATGATATTGTAATAGGATTGAACAAAGAACTCTACTTTTGGGGGATATTTCTTCCTTGTGAAAAGAGAGAAATGAACAGGTCACTTCCTCCTAAGAAGAGAAGATTATTGTAAAGAATGAAATAATCACTATAGTTTGTATAAAAATGTGAGTTTGATTTTCTATTTTTTTATCCATTATCTTAAGTAGGGGTTTTAATGATTTGTATTTATTAAATTAGGCAATATGATAATGAAAGAGCAAGAGTGATAATGAAAGAGCAAGAGTTTGGGACTATTCAATTACAACCGCATCATCATTTTATTTGGAGAAGTATGGTGCACCCGGTTTTTTCATTTACAATAGATTAACATTTATTATTGTATTTTTATGTTGTAAATTGCATTTCAATTGAGGATAGTCGAAATGTTAAATTTATTACTGTATTATTTATATTATTAGCATTGATCCTCTGTTATTCTATTTTTATAACTTATTTATTTTACTCTTCATTACTAGTTAAAATAGATTTCTTGTGGATAGGAGGATAATATATATAAAACAAAGGTAATTTATGTTACTTTTAATTTTACGTATGTCCTTGCTATACTTGGGTGTAGATTAGTTTAATGAACTTTAGGATGTACCTCAACTAATCTGACCAAAAAAATTAATTTAACGAACTCGGACTTGATTAGAAACATTATTTTTTTTATATCTATATTAAGTATTTTAGTTGGATACTTTTTTGGTATATAAGTCATAGTTTCACTACTTCTTCACTTTTCACAAATGAGTAAAAATGTCGAATGATTAGTCAAATGTGCAAGCTGACAATTTAGGCAAGGGGTGTGTAACTTTATAATCTTTTTACTTATCCAATAAACATATATTTTAATTTAATTATAACCCTTTTACTTATCACGACTCTCCCTCTAAGTTGTTGGTTGAATTCTATTCAAGGTTTACTTATGATTTTATTCAAGGTTTACCTATGATTTAATTTTGCAGTCGTTTCTGTTAGATCACTTTTCATGTAATTTTTGGAAAATATGGGGTGGATTCTAAATGTGAGTTCTTGGTTTTATAGCTTTGTTTTGGATCCTTTATGTCGTTTATCCTATTTTATTAGAGTTTCAGAGTTGAATTTTATAAAATTTGATTATGTTCCTCCCATTTATGTAATGATAAGTTATCTTTATCACATGGATTGGTTTTCTACTTTAACAACATTATATCACCATTAATGTAAATTTAAGAGGTCTTTTCTTATTTTGATGTCAGAATGTCTTTCTTTCTTGAGTAAATGGACGAGGACGGGGGAGGAATTAGGTCACTTTTCATTATTGTCAGAGGATTTAATCCTTTGTTGTTAGCATGGGTACAATGTGTTAGCATATTTATTCTTCCTTCATAGCTTATCTAGTGATCCCATATGGCGTATTCGAAAAGTTCAATTTTGGAGGATCTTTCTCTGTTACCAAGCTTATTATATTAGTGGTGTCAAACAGAGAGTGGTTTTTTCAATATTGTTGATCAACCTACCCAAAACTCTCAAACTTTTCCAAAACTCTGCCATTTAACCTTTTAAAAAAATAATATTACATTTTATACTATTAGATGTAGGAAGCTCATGCAGAATTTGTAACCAAATGAACGATCATATGAAGATTTATGGTGAGCAACAGAGCTAAGTATTTTGCATCAGCTATGCAAATTGAATTCAGCCCATTAGAAATGAAAAAGAAAAAAAAATTATAAGAAATATTATGACCAAAATCAAAATTATAACCAGATTCACAAGCATACTTACAAATAAAATACTTGAATTAATTAATACCACTTCAGTAAAATTCACCAATGGACTTTATACATTTACTCCAATCCAACTGATGAGTTTCTTTCTCATATGCCTGTGACGTCGTTGATACTACAGATCTATACCCCTACCTACAAATCATTCGGTATATACTAATTAATTTTCAACAGAAGGATAATCCATCAACAAAATACAACTAAACATAAGTCGTTGATGTACGTATACATTTAGATGGATCCAACTAGGTATACATATCTATAACTATACAAATATATCTATATCCATACAACATATCTATATACATACACATACACATCCAGACATACAGATCTAAAACCGTATAGATCAATAATATAAAAAAAACTCGTAATAATGATATATTTGATAAGTTCTTACAATAAAAAATGATTTCTTGGAACTGCAACACTTTAAACTCAACTATGTATTTTTTTTTCCAATTTATTTCATGGGGTAGGGGTTATGATGCATAAAAAATTAAAAAAATAAAGAGATAGAATGAAGAATGGAAAAGACGAATTGATGGGTAGGTTTTTGGTCCATTAAAAATTTAAAGTTAGGTTATAGTCAAAAGGAAAGATTGTTTGATTTTTTACTCTCTCTTTCTCTTTAATTATTTAATAAAACTATTTCAGTTGTCCCACAAATAATTTATATTTAGTTGATCACACTTATTTAAAAACACAATCATTACATTCACATTACTAAAATATTCCTTACAAAATATTGTGATATTTTAAATAGTTATTAAATATTTTATTTTAAATATTTTAATAAAAATAATAATAGAAAACATTAAGATAAAGTTTAATGAGATTTCAAATAAATAATATAATTAGGATATCACATTTAATAAATTGATATTATTTTACGGGATGAAAAGAGTAATTACTTATAATAGTATTTAAATTTAAGAGCAGAGATATGATACCCTATAAAAAAAGTTTTACCCATTATTTATCTCTATTCTTCTATCAAACCCTATTTCTTCTCGTCTTCGCCGTCTTACACCAAAACTTTCACATTAGCAATCTACAGTATAACAATTTTTCTTAACAATTTAAAGCACATTCTGACAATACCCATTCCGTATCAAAGGTTGTACACATTTTCTTTTTCCATAACATCGGCGCTTTTCTCCCTCAACATTATGTGTGTCCTCTACCATTGCCTTCCAAATCTCAGATCTTCACTGTGCAAATCATTATCTGATTGGTTTTTGATCGTTGGACATTTCATTTCAATTGAGGATAGTCAGAGTGAGACTTCTTGTATCTTATACTATTAAATCTCAAGTTTCTAAAATTTCACCTTAATTTATTTGGACTAAATTTTTATATTCAAACTTAAAACTTTTTCTACAATGATATTGTAATAGGATTGAACAAAGAACTCTACTTTTGGGGGATATTTCTTCCTTGTGAAAAGAGAGAAATGAACAGGTCACTTCCTCCTAAGAAGAGAAGATTATTGTAAAGAATGAAATAATCACTATAGTTTGTATAAAAATGTGAGTTTGATTTTCTATTTTTTTATCCATTATCTTAAGTAGGGGTTTTAATGATTTGTATTTATTAAATTAGGCAATATGATAATGAAAGAGCAAGAGTGATAATGAAAGAGCAAGAGTTTGGGACTATTCAATTACAACCGCATCATCATTTTATTTGGAGAAGTATGGTGCACCCGGTTTTTTCATTTACAATAGATTAACATTTATTATTGTATTTTTATGTTGTAAATTGCATTTCAATTGAGGATAGTCGAAATGTTAAATTTATTACTGTATTATTTATATTATTAGCATTGATCCTCTGTTATTCTATTTTTATAACTTATTTATTTTACTCTTCATTACTAGTTAAAATAGATTTCTTGTGGATAGGAGGAAAATATATATAAAACAAAGGTAATTTATGTTACTTTTAATTTTACGTATGTCCTTGCTATACTTGGGTGTAGATTAGTTTAATGAACTTTAGGATGTACCTCAACTAATCTGACCAAAAAAATTAATTTAACGAACTCGGACTTGATTAGAAACATTATTTTTTTTATATCTATATTAAGTATTTTAGTTGGATACTTTTTTGGTATATAAGTCATAGTTTCACTACTTCTTCACTTTTCATAAATGAGTAAAAATGTCGAATGATTAGTCAAATGTGCAAGCTGACAATTTAGGCAAGGGGTGTGTAACTTTATAATCTTTTTACTTATCCAATAAACATATATTTTAATTTAATTATAACCCTTTTACTTATCACGACTCTCCCTCTAAGTTGTTGGTTGAATTCTATTCAAGGTTTACTTATGATTTTATTCAAGGTTTACCTATGATTTAATTTTGCAGTCGTTTCTGTTAGATCACTTTTCATGTAATTTTTGGAAAATATGGGGTGGATTCTAAATGTGAGTTCTTGGTTTTATAGCTTTGTTTTGGATCCTTTATGTCGTTTATCCTATTTTATTAGAGTTTCAGAGTTGAATTTTATAAAATTTGATTATGTTCCTCCCATTTATGTAATGATAAGTTATCTTTATCACATGGATTGGTTTTCTACTTTAACAACATTATATCACCATTAATGTAAATTTAAGAGGTCTTTTCTTATTTTGATGTCAGAATGTCTTTCTTTCTTGAGTAAATGGAAGAGGACGGGGGAGGAATTAGGCCACTTTTCATTATTGTGGGAGGATTTAATCCTTTGTTGTTAGCATGGGTACAATGTGTTAGCATATTTATTCTTCCTTCATAGCTTATCTAGTGATCCCATATGGCGTATTCGAAAAGTTCAATTTTGGAGGATCT
Organism: Nemophila menziesii; assembly: GCA_029959085.1. Lineage (NCBI taxonomy): Eukaryota > Viridiplantae > Streptophyta > Magnoliopsida > Boraginales > Hydrophyllaceae > Nemophila > Nemophila menziesii. Next base: position 79,065,989 of record JARWIR010000001.1, read on the forward strand.
TTCTCTGTTACCAAGCTTATTATATTAGTGGTGTCAAACAGAGAGTGGTTTTTTCAATATTGTTGATCAACCTACCCAAAACTCTCAAACTTTTCCAAAACTCTGCCATTTAACCTTTTAAAAAAATAATATTACATTTTATACTATTAGATGTAGGAAGCTCATGCAGAATTTGTAACCAAATGAACGATCATATGAGGATTTATGGTGAGCAACAGAGCTAAGTATTTTGCATCAGCTACGCAAATTGAATTCAGCCCATTAGAAATGAAAAAGAAAAAAAAATTATAAGAAATATTATGACCAAAATCAAAATTATAACCAGATTCACAAGCATACTTACAAATAAAATACTTGAATTAATTAATACCACTTCAGTAAAATTCACCAATGGACTTTATACATTTACTCCAATCCAACTGATGAGTTTCTTTCTCATATGCCTGTGACGTCGTTGATACTACAGATCTATACCCCTACCTACAAATCATTCGGTATATACTAATTAATTTTCAACAGAAGGATAATCCATCAACAAAATACAACTAAACATAAGTCGTTGATGTACGTATACATTTAGATGGATCCAACTAGGTATACATATCTATAACTATACAAATATATCTATATCCATACAACATATCTATACACATACACATACACATCCAGACATACAGATCTAAAACCGTATAGATCAATAATATAAAAAAAACTCGTAATAATGATATATTTGATAAGTTCTTACAATAAAAAATGATTGCTTGGAACTGCAACACTTTAAACTCAACTATGTATTTTTTTCCAATTTATTTCATGGGGTAGGGGTTATGATGCATAAAAAATTAAAAAAATAAAGAGATAGAATGAAGAATGGAAAAGACGAATTGATGGGTAGGTTTTTGGTCCATTAAAAATTTAAAGTTAGGTTATAGTCAAAAGGAAAGATTGTTTGATTTTTTACTCTCTCTTTCTCTTTAATTATTTAATAAAACTATTTCAGTTGTCCCACAAATAATTTATATTTAGTTGATCACACTTATTTAAAAACACAATCATTACATTCACATTACTAAAATATTCGTTACAAAATATTGTGATATTTTAAATAGTTATTAAATATTTTATTTTAAATATTTTAATAAAAATAATAATAGAAAACATTAAGATAAAGTTTAATGAGATTTCAAATAAATAATATAATTAGGATATCACATTTAATAAATTGATATTATTTTACGGGATGAAAAGAGTAATTACTTATAATAGTATTTAAATTTAAGAGCAGAGATATGATACCCTATAAAAAAAGTTTTACCTATTATTTATCTCTATTCTTCTATCAAACCCTATTTCTTCTCGTCTTTGCCGTCTTACACCAAAACTTTCACATTAGCAATCTACAGTATAACAATTTTTCTTAACAATTTAAAGCACATTCTGACAATACCCATTCCGTATCAAAGGTTGTACACATTTTCTTTTTCCATAACATCGGCGCTTTTCTCCCTCAACATTATTTGTGTCCTCTACCATTGCCTTCCAAATCTCAGATCTTCACTGTGCAAATCATTATCTGATTGGTTATGATCGTTGGACATTTCATTTCAATTGAGGATAGTCAGAGTGAGACCTCTTGTATCTTATACTATTAAATCTCAAGTTTCTAAAATTTCACCTTAATTTATTTGGACTAAATTTTTATATTCAAACTTAAAACTTTTTCTACAATGATATTGTAATAGGATTGAACAAAGAACTCTACTTTTTGGGGATATTTCTTTCTTGTGAAAAGAGAGAAATGAACAGGTCACTTCCTCCTAAGAAGAGAAGATTATTGTAAAGAATGAAATAATCACTATAGTTTGTATAAAAATGTGAGTTTGATTTTCTATTTTTTTATCCATTATCTTAAGTAGGGGTTTTAATGATTTGTATTTATTAAATTAGGCAATATGATAATGAAAGAGCAAGAGTGATAATGAAAGAGCAAGAGTTTGGGACTATTCAATTACAACCGCATCATCATTTTATTTGGAGAAGTATGGTGCACCCGGTTTTTTCATTTACAATAGATTAACATTTATTATTGTATTTTTATGTTGTAAATTGCATTTCAATTGAGGATAGTCGAAATGTTAAATTTATTACTGTATTATTTATATTATTAGCATTGATCCTCTGTTATTCTATTTTTATAACTTATTTATTTTACTCTTCATTACTAGTTAAAATAGATTTCTTGTGGATAGGAGGAAAATATATATAAAACAAAGGTAATTTATGTTACTTTTAATTTTACGTATGTCTTTGCTATACTTGGGTGTAGATTAGTTTAATGAACTTTAGGATGTACCTCAACTAATCTGACCAAAAAAATTAATTTAACGAACTCGGACTTGATTAGAAACATTATTTTTTTTATATCTATATTAAGTATTTTAGTTGGATACTTTTTTGGTATATAAGTCATAGTTTCACTACTTCTTCACTTTTCATAAATGAGTAAAAATGTCGAATGATTAGTCAAATGTGCAAGCTGACAATTTAGGCAAGGGGTGTGTAACTTTATAATCTTTTTACTTATCCAATAAACATATATTTTAATTTAATTATAACCCTTTTACTTATCACGACTCTCCCTCTAAGTTGTTGGTTGATTTCTATTCAAGGTTTACTTATGATTTTATTCAAGGTTTACCTATGATTTAATTTTGCAGTCGTTTCTGTTAGATCACTTTTCATGTAATTTTTGGAAAATATGTGGTGGATTCTAAATGTGAGTTCTTGGTTTTATAGTTTTGTTTTGGATCCTTTATGTCGTTTATCCTATTTTATTAGAGTTTCAGAGTTGAATTTTATAAAATTTGATTATGTTCCTCCCATTTATATAATGATAAGTTATCTTTATCACATGGATTGGTTTTCAACTCTAACAACATTATATCACCATTAATGTAAATTTAAGAGGTCTTTTCTTATTTTGATGTCAGAATGTCTTTCTTTCTTGAGTAAATGGGAGAGGACGGGGGAGGAATTAGGTCACTTTTCATTATTGTGGGAGAATTTAATCCTTTGTTGTTAGCATGGGTACAATGTGTTAGCATATTTATTCTTCCTTCATAGCTTATCTAGTGATCCCATATGGCGTATTCGAAAAGTTCAATTTTGGAGGATCTTTCTCTGTTACCAAGCTTATTATATTAGTGGTGTCAAACAGAGAGTGGTTTTTTCTATATTGTTGATCAACCTACCCAAAACTCTCAAACTTTTCCGAAACTCTGCCATTTAACCTTTTAAAAAAATAATATTACATTTTATACTATTAGATGTAGGAAGCTCATGCAGAATTTGTAACCAAATGAACGATCATATGAGGATTTATGGTGAGCAACAGAGCTAAGTATTATGCATCAGCTATGCAAATTGAATTTAAGCCATTAGAAATGAAAAAGAAAAAAAAATTATAAGAAATATTATGACAAAAATCAAAATTATAACCAGATTCACAAGCATACTTACAAATAAAATACTTGAATTAATTAATACCACTTCGGTAAAATTCACCAATGGACTTTATACATTTACTCCAATCCAACTGCTGAGTTTCTTTCTCATATGCCTGTGACGTCGTTTACACTGCAGATCTATACCCCTACCTACAAACCATTCGGTATATACTAATTAATTTTCAACAGAAGGATAATCCATCAACAAAATACAACTAAACATAAGTCGTTGATGTACGTATACATTTAGATGGATCCAACTAGGTATACATATCTATAACTATACAAATATATCTATATCCATACAACATATCTATACACATACACATACACATCCAGACATATAGATCTAAACCCGTATAGATCAATAATATAAAAAAAACTCGTAATAATGATATATTTGATAAGTTCTTACTATAAAAAATGATTTCTTGGAACTGCAACACTTTAAACTCAACTATGTATTTTTTTTCCAATTTATTTCATGGGGTCGGGGTTATGATGCATAAAAAATGAAAAAAATAAAGAGATAGAATGAAGAATGGAAAAGACGAATTGATGGGTAGGTTTTTGGTCCATTAAAAATTTAAAGTTAGGTTATAGTCAAAAGGAAAGATTGTTTGATTTTTTACTCTCTCTTTCTCTTTAATTATTTAATAAAACTATTTCAGTTGTCCCACAAATAATTTATATTTAGTTGATCACACTTATTTAAAAACACAATCATTACATTCACATTACTAAAATATTCCTTACAAAATATTGTGATATTTTAAATAGTTATTAAATATTTTATTTTAAATATTTTAATAAAAATTATAATAGAAAACATTAAGATAAAGTTTATTGAGATTTCAAATAAATAATATAATTAGGATATCACATTTTATAAATTGATATTATTTTACGGGATGAAAAGAGTAATTACTTATAATAGTATTTAAATTTAAGAGCAGAGATATGATACCCTATAAAAAATGTTTTACCCATTATTTATCTCTATTCTTCTATCAAACCCTATTTCTTCTCGTCTCCGCCGTCTTACACCAAAACTTTCACATTAGCAATCTACAGTATAACAATTTTTCTTAACAATTTAAAGCACATTCTGACAATACCCATTCCGTATCAAAGGTTGTACACATTTTCTTTTTCCATAACATCGGCGCTTTTCTCCCTCAACATTATGTGTGTCCTCTACCATTGCCTTCCAAATCTCAGATCTTCACTGTGCAAATCATTATCTGATTGGTTTTTGATCGTTGGACATTTCATTTCAATTGAGGATAGTCAGAGTGAGACCTCTTGTATCTTATACTATTAAATCTCAAGTTTCTAAAATTTCACCTTAATTTATTTGGACTAAATTTTTATATTCAAACTTAAAACTTTTTCTACAATGATATTGTAATAGGATTGAACAAAGAACTCTACTTTTGGGGAATATTTCTTCCTTGTGAAAAGAGAGAAATGAACAGGTCACTTCCTCCTAAGAAGAGAAGATTATTGTAAAGAATGAAATAATCACTATAGTTTGTATAAAAATGTGAGTTTGATTTTCTATTTTTTTATCCATTATCTTAAGTAGGGGTTTTAATGATTTGTATTTATTAAATTAGGCAATATGATAATGAAAGAGCAAGAGTGATAATGAAAGAGCAAGAGTTTGGGACTATTCAATTACAACCGCATCATCATTTTATTTGGAGAAGTATGGTGCACCGGGTTTTTTCATTTACAATAGATTAACATTTATTATTGTATTTTTATGTTGTAAATCGCATTTCAATTGAGGATAGTCGAAATGTTAAATTTATTACTGTATTATTTATATTATTAGCATTGATCCTCTGTTATTCTATTTTTATAACTTATTTATTTTACTCTTCATTACTAGTTAAAATAGATTTCTTGTGGATAGGAGGAAAATATATATAAAACAAAGGTAATTTATGTTACTTTTAATTTTACGTATGTCCTTGCTATACTTGGGTGTAGATTAGTTTAATGAACTTTAGGATGTACCTCAACTAATCTGACCAAAAATATTAATTTAACGAACTCGGACTTGATTAGAAACATTATTTTTTTTATATCTATATTAAGTATTTTAGTTGGATACTTTTTTGGTATATAAGTCATAGTTTCACTACTTTTTCACTTTTCATAAATGAGTAAAAATGTCGAATGATTAGTCAAATGTGCAAGCTGACAATTTAGGCAAGGGGTGTGTAGCTTTATAATCTTTTTACTTATCCAATAAACATATATTTTAATTTAATTATAACCCTTTTACTTATCACGACTCTCCCTCTAAGTTGTTGGTTGATTTCTATTCAAGGTTTACTTATGATTTTATTCAAGGTTTACCTATGATTTAATTTTGCAGTCGTTTCTATTAGATCACTTTTCACGTAATTTTTGGAAAATATGGGGTGGATTCTAAATGTGAGTTATTGGTTTTATAGCTTTGTTTTGGATCCTTTATGTCGTTTATCCTATTTTATTAGAGTTTCAGAGTTGAATTTTATAAAATTTGATTATGTTCCTCCCATTTATATAATGATAAGTTATCTTTATCACATGGATTGGTTTTCAACTCTAACAACATTATATCACCATTAATGTAAATTTAAGAGGTCTTTTCTTATTTTGATGTCAGAATGTCTTTCTTTCTTGAGTAAATGGGAGAGGACGGGGGAGGAATTAGGTCACTTTTCATTATTGTGCGAGGATTTAATCCTTTGTTGTTAGCATGGGTACAATGTGTTAGCATATTTATTCTTCCATCATAGCTTATCTAGTGATCCCATATGGCGTATTCGAAAAGTTCAATTTTGGAGGATCTTTCTCTGTTACCAAGCTTATTATATTAGTGGTGTCAAACAGAGAGTGGTTTTTTCTATATTGTTGATCAACCTACCCAAAACTCTCAAACTTTTCCGAAACCCTGCCATTTAACCTTTTAAAAAAATAATATTACATTTTATACTATTAGATGTAGGAAGCTCATGCAGAATTTGTAACCAAATGAACGATCATATGAGGATTTATGGTGAGCAACAGAGCTAAGTATTATGCATCAGCTATGCAAATTGAATTCAGCTCATTAGAAATGAAAAAGAAAAAAAAATTATAAGAAATATTATGACCAAAATCAAAATTATAACCAGATTCACAAGCATACTTACAAATAAAATACTTGAATTAATTAATACCACTTCGGTAAAATTCACCAATGGACTTTATACATTTACTCCAATCCAACTGATGAGTTTCTTTCTCATATGCATGTGACGTCGTTGACACTACAGATCTATACCCCTACCTACAAACCATTCGGTATATACTAATTAATTTTCAACAGAAGGATAATCCATCAACAAAATACAACTAAACATAAGTCGTTGATGTACGTATACATTTAGATGGATCCAACTAGGTATACATATCTATAACTATACAAATATATCTATATCCATACAACATATCTATACACATACACATACACATCCAGACATACAGATCTAAAACCGTATAGATCAATAATATAAAAAAAACTCGTAATAATGATATATTTGATAAGTTCTTACAATAAAAAATGATTTCTTGGAACTGCAACACTTTAAACTCAACTATGTATTTTTTTTTCCAATTTATTTCATGGGGTAGGGGTTATGATGCATAAAAAATGAAAAAAATAAAGAGATAGAATGAAGAATGGAAAAGACGAATTGATGGGTAGGTTTTTGGTCCATTAAAAATTTAAAGTTAGGTTATAGTCAAAAGGAAAGATTGTTTGATTTTTTACTCTCTCTTTCTCTTTAATTATTTAATAAAACTATTTCAGTTGTCCCACAAATAATTTATATTTAGTTGATCACACTTATTTAAAAACACAATCATTACATTCACATTACTAAAATATTCCTTACAAAATATTGTGATATTTTAAATAGTTATTAAATATTTTATTTTAAATATTTTAATAAAAATTATAATAGAAAACATTAAGATAAAGTTTATTGAGATTTCAAATAAATAATATAATTAGGATATCACATTTTATAAATTGATATTATTTTACGGGATGAAAAGAGTAATTACTTATAATAGTATTTAAATTTAAGAGCAGAGATATGATACCCTATAAAAAATGTTTTACCCATTATTTATCTCTATTCTTCTATCAAACCCTATTTCTTCTCGTCTCCGCCGTCTTACACCAAAACTTTCACATTAGCAATCTACAGTATAACAATTTTTCTTAACAATTTAAAGCACATTCTGACAATACCCATTCCGTATCAAAGGTTGTACACATTTTCTTTTTCCATAACATCGGGGGCTTTTCTCCCTCAACATTATGTGTGTCCTCTACCATTGCCTTCCAAATCTCAGATCTTCGCTGTGCAAATCATTATCTGATTGGTTTTTGATCGTTGGACATTTCATTTCAATTGAGGATAGTCAGAGTGAGACCTCTTGTATCTTATACTATTAAATCTCAAGTTTCTAAAATTTCACCTTTATTTATTTGGACTAAATTTTTATATTCAAACTTAAAACTTTTTCTACAATGATATTGTAATAGGATTGAACAAAGAACTCTACTTTTGGGGAATATTTCTTCCTTGTGAAAAGAGAGAAATGAACAGGTCACTTCCTCCTAAGAAGAGAAGATTATTGTAAAGAATGAAATAATCACTATAGTTTGTATAAAAATGTGAGTTTGATTTTCTATTTTTTTATCCATTATCTTAAGTAGGGGTTTTAATGATTTGTATTTATTAAATTAGGCAATATGATAATGAAAGAGCAAGAGTGATAATGAAAGAGCAAGAGTGATAATGAAAGAGCAAGAGTTTGGGACTATTCAATTACAACCGCATCATCATTTTATTTGGAGAAGTATGGTGCACCCGGTTTTTTCATTTACAATAGATTAACATTTATTATTGTATTTTTATGTTGTAAATCGCATTTCAATTGAGGATAGTCGAAATGTTAAATTTATTACTGTATTATTTATATTATTAGCATTGATCCTCTGTTATTCTATTTTTATAACTTATTTATTTTACTCTTCATTACTAGTTAAAATAGATTTCTTGTGGATAGGAGGAAAATATATATAAAACAAAGGTAATTTATGTTACTTTTAATTTTACGTATGTCCTTGCTATACTTGGGTGTAGATTAGTTTAATGAACTTTAGGATGTACCTCAACTAATCTGACCAAAAATATTAATTTAACGAACTCGGACTTGATTAGAAACATTATTTTTTTTATATCTATATTAAGTATTTTAGTTGGATACTTTTTTGGTATATAAGTCATAGTTTCACTACTTCTTCACTTTTCATAAATGAGTAAAAATGTCGAATGATTAGTCAAATGTGCAAGCTGACAATTTAGGCAAGGGGTGTGTAGCTTTATAATCTTTTTACTTATCCAATAAACATATATTTTAATTTAATTATAACCCTTTTACTTATCACGACTCTCCCTCTAAGTTGTTGGTTGATTTCTATTCAAGGTTTACTTATGATTTTATTCAAGGTTTACCTATGATTTAATTTTGCAGTCGTTTCTATTAGATCACTTTTCACGTAATTTTTGGAAAATATGGGGTGGATTCTAAATGTGAGTTATTGGTTTTATAGCTTTGTTTTGGATCCTTTATGTCGTTTATCCTATTTTATTAGAGTTTCAGAGTTGAATTTTATAAAATTTGATTATGTTCCTCCCATTTATATAATGATAAGTTATCTTTATCACATGGATTGGTTTTCAACTCTAACAACATTATATCACCATTAATGTAAATTTAAGAGGTCTTTTCTTATTTTGATGTCAGAATGTCTTTCTTTCTTGAGTAAATGGGAGAGGACGGGGGAGGAATTAGGTCACTTTTCATTATTGTGGGAGGATTTAATCCTTTGTTGTTAGCATGGGTACAATGTGTTAGCATATTTATTCTTCCATCATAGCTTATCTAGTGATCCCATATGGCGTATTCGAAAAGTTCAATTTTGGAGGATCTTTCTCTGTTACCAAGCTTATTATATTAGTGGTGTCAAACAGAGAGTGGTTTTTTCTATATTGTTGATCAACCTACCCAAAACTCTCAAACTTTTCCGAAACCCTGCCATTTAACCTTTTAAAAAAAATAATATTACATTTTATACTATTAGATGTAGGAAGCTCATGCAGAATTTGTAACCAAATGAACGATCATATGAGGATTTATGGTGAGCAACAGAGCTAAGTATTATGCATCAGCTATGCAAATTGAATTCAGCTCATTAGAAATGAAAAAGAAAAAAAAATTATAAGAAATATTATGACCAAAATCAAAATTATAACCAGATTCACAAGCATACTTACAAATAAAATACTTGAATTAATTAATACCACTTCGGTAAAATTCACCAATGGACTTTATACATTTACTCCAATCCAACTGATGAGTTTCTTTCTCATATGCATGTGACGTCGTTGACACTACAGATCTATACCCCTACCTACAAACCATTCGGTATATACTAATTAATTTTCAACAGAAGGATAATCCATCAACAAAATACAACTAAACATAAGTCGTTGATGTACGTATACATTTAGATGGATCCAACTAGGTATACATATCTATAACTATACAAATATATCTATATCCATACAACATATCTATACACATACACATACACATCCAGACATACAGATCTAAAACCGTATAGATCAATAATATAAAAAAAACTCATAATAATGATATATTTGATAAGTTCTTACAATAAAAAATGATTTCTTGGAACTGCAACACTTTAAACTCAACTATGTATTTTTTTTTTCCAATTTATTTCATGGGGTAGGGGTTATGATGCATAAAAAATGAAAAAAATAAAGAGATAGAATGAAGAATGGAAAAGACGAATTGATGGGTAGGTTTTTGGTCCATTAAAAATTTAAAGTTAGGTTATAGTCAAAAGGAAAGATTGTTTGATTTTTTACTCTCTCTTTCTCTTTAATTATTTAATAAAACTATTTCAGTTGTCCCACAAATAATTTATATTTAGTTGATCACACTTATTTAAAAACACAATCATTACATTCACATTACTAAAATATTCCTTACAAAATATTGTGATATTTTAAATAGTTATTAAATATTTTATTTTAAATATTTTAATAAAAATTATAATAGAAAACATTAAGATAAAGTTTATTGAGATTTCAAATAAATAATATAATTAGGATATCACATTTTATAAATTGATATTATTTTACGGGATGAAAAGAGTAATTACTTATAATAGTATTTAAATTTAAGAGCAGAGATATGATACCCTATAAAAAATGTTTTACCCATTATTTATCTCTATTCTTCTATCAAACCCTATTTCTTCTCGTCTCCGCCGTCTTACACCAAAACTTTCACATTAGCAATCTACAGTATAACAATTTTTCTTAACAATTTAAAGCACATTCTGACAATACCCATTCCGTATCAAAGGTTGTACACATTTTTTTTTTCCATAACATCGGCGCTTTTCTCCCTCAACATTATGTGTGACCTCTACCATTGCCTTCCAAATCTCAGATCTTCACTGTGCAAATCATTATCTGATTGGTTTTTGATCGTTGGACATTTCATTTCAATTGAGGATAGTCAGAGTGAGACCTCTTGTATCTTATACTATTAAATCTCAAGTTTCTAAAATTTCACCTTAATTTATTTGGACTAAATTTTTATATTCAAACTTAAAACTTTTTCTACAATGATATTGTAATAGGATTGAACAAAGAACTCTACTTTTGGGGAATATTTCTTCCTTGTGAAAAGAGAGAAATGAACAGGTCACTTCCTCCTAAGAAGAGAAGATTATTGTAAAGAATGAAATAATCACTATAGTTTGTATAAAAATGTGAGTTTGATTTTCTATTTTTTTATCCATTATCTTAAGTAGGGGTTTTAATGATTTGTATTTATTAAATTAGGCAATATGATAATGAAAGAGCAAGAGTGATAATGAAAGAGCAAGAGTTTGGGACTATTCAATTACAACCGCATCATCATTTTATTTGGAGAAGTATGGTGCACCCGGTTTTTTCATTTACAATAGATTAACATTTATTATTGTATTTTTATGTTGTAAATCGCATTTCAATTGAGGATAGTCGAAATGTTAAATTTATTACTGTATTATTTATATTATTAGCATTGATCCTCTGTTATTCTATTTTTATAACTTATTTATTTTACTATTCATTACTAGTTAAAATAGATTTCTTGTGGATAGGAGGAAAATATATATAAAACAAAGGTAATTTATGTTACTTTTAATTTTACGTATGTCCTTGCTATACTTGGGTGTAGATTAGTTTAATGAACTTTAGGATGTACCTCAACTAATCTGACCAAAAATATTAATTTAACGAACTCGGACTTGATTAGAAACATTATTTTTTTTATATCTATATTAAGTATTTTAGTTGGATACTTTTTTGGTATATAAGTCATAGTTTCACTACTTCTTCACTTTTCATAAATGAGTAAAAATGTCGAATGATTAGTCAAATGTGCAAGCTGACAATTTAGGCAAGGGGTGTGTAGCTTTATAATCTTTTTACTTATCCAATAAACATATATTTTAATTTAATTATAACCCTTTTACTTATCACGACTCTCCCTCTAAGTTGTTGGTTGATTTCTATTCAAGGTTTACTTATGATTTTATTCAAGGTTTACCTATGATTTAATTTTGCAGTCGTTTCTATTAGATCACTTTTCACGTAATTTTTGGAAAATATGGGGTGGATTCTAAATGTGAGTTATTGGTTTTATAGCTTTGTTTTGGATCCTTTATGTCGTTTATCCTATTTTATTAGAGTTTCAGAGTTGAATTTTATAAAATTTGATTATGTTCCTCCCATTTATATAATGATAAGTTATCTTTATCACATGGATTGGTTTTCAACTCTAACAACATTATATCACCATTAATGTAAATTTAAGAGGTCTTTTCTTATTTTGATGTCAGAATGTCTTTCTTTCTTGAGTAAATGGGAGAGGACGGGGGAGGAATTAGGTCACTTTTCATTATTGTGGGAGGATTTAATCCTTTGTTGTTAGCATGGGTACAATGTGTTAGCATATTTATTCTTCCATCATAGCTTATCTAGTGATCCCATATGGCGTATTCGAAAAGTTCAATTTTGGAGGATCTTTCTCTGTTACCAAGCTTATTATATTAGTGGTGTCAAACAGAGAGTGGTTTTTTCTATATTGTTGATCAACCTACCCAAAACTCTCAAACTTTTCCGAAACCCTGCCATTTAACCTTTTAAAAAAAATAATATTACATTTTATACTATTAGATGTAGGAAGCTCATGCAGAATTTGTAACCAAATGAACGATCATATGAGGATTTATGGTGAGCAACAGAGCTAAGTATTATCCATCAGCTATGCAAATTGAATTCAGCTCATTAGAAATGAAAAAGAAAAAAAAATTATAAGAAATATTATGACCAAAATCAAAATTATAACCAGATTCACAAGCATACTTACAAATAAAATACTTGAATTAATTAATACCACTTTGGTAAAATTCACCAATGGACTTTATACATTTACTCCAATCCAACTGATGAGTTTCTTTCTCATATGCATGTGACGTCGTTGACACTACAGATCTATACCCCTACCTACAAACCATTCGGTATATACTAATTAATTTTCAATAGAAGGATAATCCATCAACAAAATACAACTAAACATAACTCGTTGATGTACGTATACATTTAGATGGATCCAACTAGGTATACATATCTATAACTATACAAATATATCTATATCCATACAACATATCTATACACATACACATACACATCCAGACATACAGATCTAAACCCGTATAGATCAATAATATAAAAAAAACTTGTAATAATGATATATTTGATAAGTTCTTACAATGAAAAATGATTTCTTGGAAATGCAACACTTTAAACTCAACTATGTATTTTTTTTCCAATTTATTTCATGGGGTCGGGGTTATGATGCATAAAAAATGAAAAAAATAAAGAGATAGAATGAAGAATGGAAAGGACGAATTGATGGGTAGGTTTTTGGTCCATTAAAAATTTAAAGTTAGGTTATAGTCAAAAGGAAAGATTGTTTGATTTTTTACTCTCTCTTTCTCTTTAATTATTTAATAAAACTATTTCAGTTGTCCCACAAATAATTTATATTTAGTTGATCACACTTATTTAAAAACACAATCATTACATTCACATTACTAAAATATTCCTTACAAAATATTGTGATATTTTAAATAGTTATTAAATATTTTATTTTAAATATTTTAATAAAAATTATAATAGAAAACATTAAGATAAAGTTTATTGAGATTTCAAATAAATAATATAATTAGGATATCACATTTTATAAATTGATATTATTTTACGGGATGAAAAGAGTAATTACTTATAATAGTATTTAAATTTAAGAGCAGAGATATGATACCCTATAAAAAATGTTTTACCCATTATTTATCTCTATTCTTCTATCAAACCCTATTTCTTCTCGTCTCCGCCGTCTTACACCAAAACTTTCACATTAGCAATCTACAGTATAACAATTTTTCTTAACAATTTAAAGCACATTCTGACAATACCCATTCCGTATCAAAGGTTGTACACATTTTCTTTTTCCATAACATCGGCGCTTTTCTCCCTCAACATTATGTGTGTCCTCTACCATTGCCTTCCAAATCTCAGATCTTCACTGTGCAAATCATTATCTGATTGGTTTTTGATCGTTGGACATTTCATTTCAATTGAGGATAGTCAGAGTGAGACCTCTTGTATCTTATACTATTAAATCTCAAGTTTCTAAAATTTCACCTTAATTTATTTGGACTAAATTTTTATATTCAAACTTAAAACTTTTTCTACAATGATATTGTAATAGGATTGAACAAAGAACTCTACTTTTGGGGAATATTTCTTCCTTGTGAAAAGAGAGAAATGAACATGTCACTTCCTCCTAAGAAGAGAAGATTATTGTAAAGAATGAAATAATCACTATAGTTTGTATAAAAATGTGAGTTTGATTTTCTATTTTTTTATCCATTATCTTAAGTAGGGGTTTTAATGATTTGTATTTATTAAATTAGGCAATATGATAATGAAAGAGCAAGAGTGATAATGAAAAGCAAGAGTTTGGGACTATTCAATTACAACCGCATCATCATTTTATTTGGAGAAGTATGGTGCACCCGGTTTTTTCATTTACAATAGATTAACATTTATTATTGTATTTTTATGTTGTAAATCGCATTTCAATTGAGGATAGTCGAAATGTTAAATTTATTACTGTATTATTTATATTATTAGCATTGATCCTCTGTTATTCTATTTTTATAACTTATTTATTTTACTCTTCATTACTAGTTAAAATAGATTTCTTGTGGATAGGAGGAAAATATATATAAAACAAAGGTAATTTATGTTACTTTTAATTTTACGTATGTCCTTGCTATACTTGGGTGTAGATTAGTTTAATGAACTTTAGGATGTACCTCAACTAATCTGACCAAAAATATTAATTTAACGAACTCGGACTTGATTAGAAACATTATTTTTTTTATATCTATATTAAGTATTTTAGTTGGATACTTTTTTGGTATATAAGTCATAGTTTCACTACTTCTTCACTTTTCATAAATGAGTAAAAATGTCGAATGATTAGTCAAATGTGCAAGCTGACAATTTAGGCAAGGGGTGTGTAGCTTTATAATCTTTTTACTTATCCAATAAACATATATTTTAATTTAATTATAACCCTTTTACTTATCACGACTCTCCCTCTAAGTTGTTGGTTGATTTCTATTCAAGGTTTACTTATGATTTTATTCAAGGTTTACCTATGATTTAATTTTGCAGTCGTTTCTATTAGATCACTTTTCACGTAATTTTTGGAAAATATGGGGTGGATTCTAAATGTGAGTTATTGGTTTTATAGCTTTGTTTTGGATCCTTTATGTCGTTTATCCTATTTTATTAGAGTTTCAGAGTTGAATTTTATAAAATTTGATTATGTTCCTCCCATTTATATAATGATAAGTTATCTTTATCACATGGATTGGTTTTCAACTCTAACAACATTATATCACCATTAATGTAAATTTAAGAGGTCTTTTCTTATTTTGATGTCAGAATGTCTTTCTTTCTTGAGTAAATGGGAGAGGACGGGGGAGGAATTAGGTCACTTTTCATTATTGTGAGAGGATTTAATCCTTTGTTGTTAGCATGGGTACAATGTGTTAGCATATTTATTCTTCCTTCATAGCTTATCTAGTGATCCCATATGGCGTATTCGAAAAGTTCAATTTTGGAGGATCTTTATCTGTTACCAAGCTTATTATATTAGTGGTGTCAAACAGAGAGTGGTTTTTTCTATATTGTTGATCAACCTACCCAAAACTCTCAAACTTTTCCGAAACCCTGCCATTTAACCTTTTAAAAAAAATAATATTACATTTTATACTATTAGATGTAGGAAGCTCATGCAGAATTTGTAACCAAATGAACGATCATATGAGGATTTATGGTGAGCAACAGAGCTAAGTATTATGCATCAGCTATGCAAATTGAATTCAGCTCATTAGAAATGAAAAAGAAAAAAAAAATTATAAGAAATATTATGACCAAAATCAAAATTATAACCAGATTCACAAGCATACTTACAAATAAAATACTTGAATTAATTAATACCACTTCGGTAAAATTCACCAATGGACTTTATACATTTACTCCAATCCAACTGATGAGTTTCTTTCTCATATGCATGTGACGTCGTTGACACTACAGATCTATACCCCTACCTACAAACCATTCGGTATATACTAATTAATTTTCAACAGAAGGATAATCCATCAACAAAATACAACTAAACATAAGTCGTTGATGTACGTATACATTTAGATGGATCCAACTAGGTATACATATCTATAACTATACAAATATATCTATATCCATACAACATATCTATACACATACACATACACATCCAGACATACAGATCTAAAACCGTATAGATCAATAATATAAAAAAACTCGTAATAATGATATATTTGATAAGTTCTTACAATAAAAAATGATTTCTTGGAACTGCAACACTTTAAACTCAACTATGTATTTTTTTTTTCCAATTTATTTCATGGGGTAGGGGTTATGATGCATAAAAAATTAATAAAATAAAGAGATAGAATGAAGAATGGAAAAGACGAATTGATGGGTAGGTTTTTGGTCCATTAAAAATTTAAAGTTAGGTTATAGTCAAAAGGAAAGATTGTTTGATTTTTTACTCTCTCTTTCTCTTTAATTATTTAATAAAACTATTTCAAATGTCCCACAAATAATTTATATTTAGTTGATCACACTTATTTAAAAACACAATCATTACATTCACATTACTAAAATATTCCTTACAAAATATTGTGATATTTTAAATAGTTATTAAATATTTTATTTTAAATATTTTAATAAAAATAATAATAGAAAACA
This sequence comes from Nemophila menziesii, assembly GCA_029959085.1. NCBI lineage: Eukaryota > Viridiplantae > Streptophyta > Magnoliopsida > Boraginales > Hydrophyllaceae > Nemophila > Nemophila menziesii. The sequence goes on from JARWIR010000001.1 coordinate 79,083,066, forward strand.
TTAAGATAAAGTTTAATGAGATTTCAAATAAATAATATAATTAGGATATCACATTTAATAAATTGATATTATTTTACGGGATGAAAAGAGTAATTACTTATAATAGTATTTAAATTTAAGAGCAGAGATATGATACCCTATAAAAAAAGTTTTACCCATTATTTATCTCTATTCTTCTATCAAACCCTATTTCTTCTCGTCTTCGCCGTCTTACACCAAAACTTTCACATTAGCAATCTACAGTATAACAATTTTTCTTAACAATTTAAAGCACATTCTGACAATACCCATTCCGTATCAAAGGTTGTACACATTTTCTTTTTCCATAACATCGGGCGCTTTTCTCCCTCAACATTATGTGTGTCCTCTACCATTGCCTTCCAAATCTCAGATCTTCACTGTGCAAATCATTATCTGATTGGTTTTTGATCGTTGGACATTTCATTTCAATTGAGGATAGTCAGAGTGAGACTTCTTGTATCTTATACTATTAAATCTCAAGTTTCTAAAATTTCACCTTAATTTATTTGGACTAAATTTTTATATTCAAACTTAAAACTTTTTCTACAATGATATTGTAATAGGATTGAACAAAGAACTCTACTTTTGGGGGATATTTCTTCCTTGTGAAAAGAGAGAAATGAACAGGTCACTTCCTCCTAAGAAGAGAAGATTATTGTAAAGAATGAAATAATCACTATAGTTTGTATAAAAATGTGAGTTTGATTTTCTATTTTTTATCCATTATCTTAAGTAGGGGTTTTAATGATTTGTATTTATTAAATTAGGCAATATGATAATGAAAGAGCAAGAGTGATAATGAAAGAGCAAGAGTTTGGGACTATTCAATTACAACCGCATCATCATTTTATTTGGTGAAGTATGGTGCACCCGGTTTTTTCATTTACAATAGATTAACATTTATTATTGTATTTTTATGTTGTAAATTGCATTTCAATTGAGGATAGTCGAAATGTTAAATTTATTACTGTATTATTTATATTATTAGCATTGATCCTCTGTTATTCTATTTTATAACTTATTTATTTTACTCTTCATTACTAGTTAAAATAGATTTCTTGTGGATAGGAGGAAAATATATATAAAACAAAGGTAATTTATGTTACTTTTAATTTTACGTATGTCCTTGCTATACTTGGGTGTAGATTAGTTTAATGAACTTTAGGATGTACCTCAACTAATCTGACCAAAAAAATTTATTTAATGAACTCGGACTTGATTAGAAACATTATTTTATTTATATTTATATTAAGTATTTTAGGTGGATACTTATTTGGTATATAAGTCATAGTTTCACTACTTCTTCACTTTTCATAAATGAGTAAAAATGTCGAATGATTAGTCAAATGTGCAAGCTGACAATTTAGGCAAGGGGTGTGTAACTTTATAATCTTTTTACTTATCCAATAAACATATATTTTAATTTAATTATAACCCTTTTACTTATCACGACTCTCCCTCTAAGTTGTTGGTTGATTTCTATTCAAGGTTTACTTATGATTTTATTCAAGGTTTACCTATGATTTAATTTTGCAGTCGTTTCTGTTAGATCACTTTTCATGTAATTTTTGGAAAATATGTGGTGGATTCTAAATGTGAGTTCTTGGTTTTATAGTTTTGTTTTGGATCCTTTATGTCGTTTATCCTATTTTATTAGAGTTTCAGAGTTGAATTTTATAAAATTTGATTATGTTCCTCCCATTTATATAATGATAAGTTATCTTTATCACATGGATTGGTTTTCAACTCTAACAACATTATATCACCATTAATGTAAATTTAAGAGGTCTTTTCTTATTTTGATGTCAGAATGTCTTTCTTTCTTGAGTAAATGGGAGAGGACGGGGGAGGAATTAGGTCACTTTTCATTATTGTGGGAGAATTTAATCCTTTGTTGTTAGCATGGGTACAATGTGTTAGCATATTTATTCTTCCTTCATAGCTTATCTAGTGATCCCATATGGCGTATTCGAAAAGTTCAATTTTGGAGGATCTTTCTCTGTTACCAAGCTTATTATATTAGTGGTGTCAAACAGAGAGTGGTTTTTTCTATATTGTTGATCAACCTACCCAAAACTCTCAAACTTTTCCGAAACTCTGCCATTTAACCTTTTAAAAAAATAATATTACATTTTATACTATTAGATGTAGGAAGCTCATGCAGAATTTGTAACCAAATGAACGATCATATGAGGATTTATGGTGAGCAACAGAGCTAAGTATTATGCATCAGCTATGCAAATTGAATTTAAGCCATTAGAAATGAAAAAGAAAAAAAAATTATAAGAAATATTATGACCAAAATCAAAATTATAACCAGATTCACATGCATACTTACAAATAAAATACTTGAATTAATTAATACCACTTCGGTAAATTCACCAATGGACTTTATACATTTACTCCAATCCAACTGATGAGTTTCTTTCTCATATGCCTGTGACGTCGTTGACACTACAGATCTATACCTCTACCTACAAACCATTCGGTATATACTAATTAATTTTCAACAGAAGGATAATCCATCAACAAAATACAACTAAACATAAGTCGTTGATGTACGTATACATTTAGATGGATCCAACTAGGTATACATATCTATAACTATACAAATATATCTATATCCATACAACATATCTATACACATACACATACACATCCAGACATATAGATCTAAACCCGTATAGATCAATAATATAAAAAAAACTCGTAATAATGATATATTTGATAAGTTCTTACAATAAAAAATGATTTCTTGGAACTGCAACACTTTAAACTCAACTATGTATTTTTTTTCCAATTTATTTCATGGGGTCGGGGTTATGATGCATAAAAAATGAAAAAAATAAAGAGATAGAATGAAGAATGGAAAAGACGAATTGATGGGTAGGTTTTTGGTCCATTAAAAATTTAAAGTTAGGTTATAGTCAAAAGGAAAGATTGTTTGATTTTTTACTCTCTCTTTCTCTTTAATTATTTAATAAAACTATTTCAGTTGTCCCACAAATAATTTATATTTAGTTGATCACACTTATTTAAAAACACAATCATTACATTCACATTACTAAAATATTCCTTACAAAATATTGTGATATTTTAAATAGTTATTAAATATTTTATTTTAAATATTTTAATAAAAATAATAATAGAAAACATTAAGATAAAGTTTAATGAGATTTCAAATAAATAATATAATTAGGATATCACATTTAATAAATTGATATTATTTTACGGGATGAAAAGAGTAATTACTTATAATAGTATTTAAATTTAAGAGCAGAGATATGATACCCTATAAAAAAAGTTTTACCCATTATTTATCTCTATTCTTCTATCAAACCCTATTTCTTCTCGTCTTTGCCGTCTTACACCAAAACTTTCACATTAGCAATCTACAGTATAACAATTTTTCTTAACAATTTAAAGCACATTCTGACAATACCCATTCCGTATCAAAGGTTGTACACATTTTCTTTTTCCATAACATCGGCGCTTTTCTCCCTCAACATTATGTGTGTCCTCTACCATTGCCTTCCAAATCTCAGATCTTCACTGTGCAAATCATTATCTGATTGATTTTTGATCGTTGGACATTTCATTTCAATAGAGGATAGTCAGAGTGAGACCTCTTGTATCTTATACTATTAAATCTCAAGTTTCTAAAATTTCACCTTAATTTATTTGGACTAAATTTTTATATTCAAACTTAAAACTTTTTCTACAATGATATTGTAATAGGATTGAACAAAGAACTCTACTTTTTGGGGATATTTCTTTCTTGTGAAAAGAGAGAAATGAACAGGTCACTTCCTCCTAAGAAGAAGAGATTATTGTAAAGAATGAAATAATCACTATAGTTTGTATAAAAATGTGAGTTTGATTTTCTATTTTTTTATCCATTATCTTAAGTAGGGGTTTTAATGATTTGTATTTATTAAATTAGGCAATATGATAATGAAAGAGCAAGAGTGATAATGAAAGAGCAAGAGTTTGGGACTATTCAATTACAACCGCATCATCATTTTATTTGGAGAAGTATGGTGCACCCGGTTTTTTCATTTACAATAGATTAACATTTATTATTGTATTTTTATGTTGTAAATTGCATTTCAATTGAGGATAGTCGAAATGTTAAATTTATTACTGTATTATTTATATTATTAGCATTGATCCTCTGTTATTCTATTTTTATAACTTATTTATTTTACTCTTCATTACTAGTTAAAATAGATTTCTTGTGGATAGGAGGAAAATATATATAAAACAAAGGTAATTTATGTTACTTTTAATTTTACGTATGTCCTTGCTATACTTGGGTGTAGATTAGTTTAATGAACTTTAGGATGTACCTCAACTAATCTGACCAAAAAAATTAATTTAACGAACTCGGACTTGATTAGAAACATTATTTTTTTTATATCTATATTAAGTATTTTAGTTGGATACTTTTTTGGTATATAAGTCATAGTTTCACTACTTCTTCACTTTTCATAAATGAGTAAAAATGTCGAATGATTAGTCAAATGTGCAAGCTGACAATTTAGGCAAGGGGTGTGTAACTTTATAATCTTTTTACTTATCCAATAAACATATATTTTAATTTAATTATAACCCTTTTACTTATCACGACTCTCCCTCTAAGTTGTTGGTTGATTTCTATTCAAGGTTTACTTATGATTTTATTCAAGGTTTACCTATGATTTAATTTTGCAGTTAGATCACTTTTCATGTAATTTTTGGAAAATATGTGGTGGATTCTAAATATGAGTTCTTGGTTTTATAGTTTTGTTTTGGATCCTTTATGTCGTTTATCCTATTTTATTAGAGTTTCAGAGTTGAATTTTATAAAATTTGATTATGTTCCTCCCATTTATATAATGATAAGTTATCTTTATCACATGGATTGGTTTTCAACTCTAACAACATTATATCACCATTAATGTAAATTTAAGAGGTCTTTTCTTATTTTGATGTCAGAATGTCTTTCTTTCTTGAGTAAATGGGAGAGGACGGGGGAGGAATTAGGTCACTTTTCATTATTGTGGGAGAATTTAATCCTTTGTTGTTAGCATGGGTACAATGTGTTAGCATATTTATTCTTCCTTCATAGCTTATCTAGTGATCCCATATGGCGTATTCGAAAAGTTCAATTTTGGAGGATCTTTCTCTGTTACCAAGCTTATTATATTAGTGGTGTCAAACAGAGAGTGGTTTTTTCTATATTGTTGATCAACCTACCCAAAACTCTCAAACTTTTCCGAAACTCTGCCATTTAACCTTTTAAAAAAATAATATTACATTTTATACTATTAGATGTAGGAAGCTCATGCAGAATTTGTAACCAAATGAACGATCATATGAGGATTTATGGTGAGCAACAGAGCTAAGTATTATGCATCAGCTATGCAAATTGAATTTAAGCCATTAGAAATGAAAAAGAAAAAAAAATTATAAGAAATATTATGACCAAAATCAAAATTATAACCAGATTCACAAGCATACTTACAAATAAAATACTTGAATTAATTAATACCACTTCGGTAAATTCACCAATGGACTTTATACATTTACTCCAATCCAACTGATGAGTTTCTTTCTCATATGCCTGTGACGTCGTTGACACTACAGATCTATACCTCTACCTACAAACCATTCGGTATATACTAATTAATTTTCAACAGAAGGATAATCCATCAACAAAATACAACTAAACATAAGTCGTTGATGTACGTATACATTTAGATGGATCCAACTAGGTATACATATCTATAACTATACAAATATATCTATATCCATACAACATATCTATACACATACACATACACATCCAGACATATAGATCTAAACCCGTATAGATCAATAATATAAAAAAAACTCGTAATAATGATATATTTGATAAGTTCTTACAATAAAAAATGATTTCTTGGAACTGCAACACTTTAAACTCAATTATGTATTTTTTTTCCAATTTATTTCATGGGGTCGGGGTTATGATGCATAAAAAATGAAAAAAAATAAAGAGATAGAATGAAGAATGGAAAAGACGAATTGATGGGTAGGTTTTTGGTCCATTAAAAATTTAAAGTTAGGTTATAGTCAAAAGGAAAGATTGTTTGATTTTTTACTCTCTCTTTCTCTTTAATTATTTAATAAAACTATTTCAGTTGTCCCACAAATAATTTATATTTAGTTGATCACACTTATTTAAAAACACAATCATTACATTCACATTACTAAAATATTCCTTACAAAATATTGTGATATTTTAAATAGTTATTAAATATTTTATTTTAAATATTTTAATAAAAATTATAATAGAAAACATTAAGATAAAGTTTATTGAGATTTCAAATAAATAATATAATTAGGATATCACATTTTATAAATTGATATTATTTTACGGGATGAAAAGAGTAATTACTTATAATAGTATTTAAATTTAAGAGCAGAGATATGATACCCTATAAAAAATGTTTTACCCATTATTTATCTCTATTCTTCTATCAAACCCTATTTCTTCTCGTCTCCGCCATCTTACACCAAAACTTTCACATTAGCAATCTACAGTATAACAATTTTTCTTAACAATTTAAAGCACATTCTGACAATACCCATTCCGTATCAAAGGTTGTACACATTTTCTTTTTCCATAACATCGGCGCTTTTCTCCCTCAACATTATGTGTGTCCTCTACCATTTCCTTCAAATCTCAGATCTTCACTGTGCAAATCGTTATCTGATTGGTTTTTGATCGTTGGATATTTCATTTCAATTGAGGATAGTCAGAGTGAGACCTCTTGTATCTTATACTATTAAATCTCAAGTTTCTAAAATTCCACCTTAATTTATTTGGACAAAATTTTTATATTCAAACTTAAAACTTTTTCTACAATGATATTGTAATAGGATTGAACAAAGAACTCTACTTTGGGGGATATTTCTTCCTTGTGAAAAGAGAGAAATGAACAGGTCACTTCCTCCTAAGAAGAGAAGATTATTGTAAAGAATGAAATAATCACTATAGTTTGTATAAAAATGTGAGTTTGATTTTCTATTTTTTTATCCATTATCTTAAGTAGGGGTTTTAATGATTTGTATTTATTAAATTAGGCAATATGATAATGAAAGAGCAAGAGTGATAATGAAAGAGCAAGAGTTTGGGACTATTCAATTACAACCGCATCATCATTTTATTTGGAGAAGTATGGTGCACCCGGTTTTTTCATTTACAATAGATTAACATTTATTATTGTATTTTTATGTTGTAAATCGCATTTCAATTGAGGATAGTCGAAATGTTAAATTTATTACTGTATTATTTATATTATTAGCATTGATCCTCTGTTATTCTATTTTTATAACTTATTTATTTTACTCTTCATTACTAGTTAAAATAGATTCCTTGTGGATAGGAGGAAAATATATATAAAACAAAGGTAATTTATGTTACTTTTAATTTTACGTATGTCCTTGCTATACTTGGGTGTAGATTAGTTTAATGAACTTTAGGATGTACCTCAACTAATCTGACCAAAAAAATTAATTTAACGAACTCGGACTTGATTAGAAACATTATTTTTTTTATATCTATATTAAGTATTTTAGTTGGATACTTTTTTGGTATATAAGTCATAGTTTCACTACTTCTTCACTTTTCATAAATGAGTAAAAATGTCGAATGATTAGTCAAATGTGCAAGCTGACAATTTAGGCAAGGGGTGTGTAGCTTTATAATCTTTTTACTTATCCAATAAACATATATTTTAATTTAATTATAACCCTTTTACTTATCACGACTCTCCCTCTAAGTTGTTGGTTGATTTCTATTCAAGGTTTACTTATGATTTTATTCAAGGTTTACCTATGATTTAATTTTGCAGTCGTTTCTATTAGATCACTTTTCACGTAATTTTTGGAAAATATGGGGTGGATTCTAAATGTGAGTTATTGGTTTTATAGCTTTGTTTTGGATCCTTTATGTCGTTTATCCTATTTTATTAGAGTTTCAGAGTTGAATTTTATAAAATTTGATTATGTTCCTCCCATTTATATAATGATAAGTTATCTTTATCACATGGATTGGTTTTCAACTCTAACAACATTATATCACCATTAATGTAAATTTAAGAGGTCTTTTCTTATTTTGATGTCAGAATGTCTTTCTTTCTTGAGTAAATGGGAGAGGACGGGGGAGGAATTAGGTCACTTTTCATTATTGTGGGAGGATTTAATCCTTTGTTGTTAGCATGGGTACAATGTGTTAGCATATTTATTCTTCCTTCATAGCTTATCTAGTGATCCCATATGGCGTATTCGAAAAGTTCAATTTTGGAGGATCTTTCTCTGTTACCAAGCTTATTACATTAGTGGTGTCAAACAGAGAGTGGTTTTTTCTATATTGTTGATCAACCTACCCAAAACTCTCAAACTTTTCCGAAACCCTGCCATTTAACCTTTTAAAAAAAATAATATTACATTTTATACTATTAGGTGTAGGAAGCTCATGCAGAATTTGTAACCAAATGAACGATCATATGAGGAATTATGGTGAGCAACAGAGCTAAGTATTATGCATCAGCTATGCAAATTGAATTCAGCTCATTAGAAATGAAAAAGAAAAAAAAATTATAAGAAATATTATGACCAAAATCAAAATTATAACCAGATTCACAAGCATACTTACAAATATAATACTTGAATTAATTAATACCACTTCGGTAAAATTCACCAATGGACTTTATACATTTACTCCAATCCAACTGATGAGTTTCTTTCTCATATGCCTGTGACGTCGTTGACACTACAGATCTATACCCCTACCTACAAACCATTCGGTATATACTAATTAATTTTCAACAGAAGGATAATCCATCAACAAAATACAACTAAACATAACTTGTGATGTACGTATACATTTAGATGGATCCAACTAGGTATACATATCTATAACTATACAAATATATCTATATCCATACAACATATCTATACACATACACATACACATCCAGACATACAGATCTAAACCCGTATAGATCAATAATATAAAAAAACTTGTAATAATGATATATTTGATAAGTTCTTACAATAAAAAATGATTTCTTGGAAATGCAACACTTTAAACTCAACTATGTATTTTTTTTCCAATTTATTTCATGGGGTCGGGGTTATGATGCATAAAAAATGAAAAAAATAAAGAGATAGAATGAAGAATGGAAAGGACGAATTGATGGGTAGGTTTTTGGTCCATTAAAAATTTAAAGTTAGGTTATAGTCAAAAGGAAAGATTGTTTGATTTTTTACTCTCTCTTTCTCTTTAATTATTTAATAAAACTATTTCAGTTGTCCCACAAATAATTTATATTTAGTTGATCACACTTATTTAAAAACACAATCATTACATTCACATTACTAAAATATTCCTTACAAAATATTGTGATATTTTAAATAGTTATTAAATATTTTATTTTAAATATTTTAATAAAAATTATAATAGAAAACATTAAGATAAAGTTTATTGAGATTTCAAATAAATAATATAATTAGGATATCACATTTTATAAATTGATATTATTTTACGGGATGAAAAGAGTAATTACTTATAATAGTATTTAAATTTAAGAGCAGAGATATGATACCCTATAAAAAATGTTTTACCCATTATTTATCTCTATTCTTCTATCAAACCCTATTTCTTCTCGTCTCCGCCGTCTTACACCAAAACTTTCACATTAGCAATCTACAGTATAACAATTTTTCTTAACAATTTAAAGCACATTCTGACAATACCCATTCCGTATCAAAGGTTGTACACATTTTCTTTTTCCATAACATCGGCGCTTTTCTCCCTCAACATTATGTGTGTCCTCTACCATTGCCTTCCAAATCTTAGATCTTCACTGTGCAAATCATTATCTGATTGGTTTTTGATCGTTGGACATTTTATTTCAATTGAGGATAGTCAGAGTGAGACCTCTTGTATCTTATACTATTAAATCTCAAGTTTCTAAAATTTCACCTTAATTTATTTGGACTAAATTTTTATATTCAAACTTAAAACTTTTTCTACAATGATATTGTAATAGGATTGAACAAAGAACTCTACTTTTGGGGAATATTTCTTCCTTGTGAAAAGAGAGAAATGAACAGGTCACTTCCTCCTAAGAAGAGAAGATTATTGTAAAGAATGAAATAATCACTATAGTTTGTATAAAAATGTGAGTTTGATTTTCTATTTTTTTATCCATTATCTTAAGTAGGGGTTTTAATGATTTGTATTTATTAAATTAGGCAATATGATAATGAAAGAGCAAGAGTTTGGGACTATTCAATTACAACCGCATCATCATTTTATTTGGAGAAGTATGGTGCACCCGGTTTTTTCATTTACAATAGATTAACATTTATTATTGTATTTTTATGTTGTAAATCGCATTTCAATTGAGGATAGTCGAAATGTTAAATTTATTACTGTATTATTTATATTATTAGCATTGATCCTCTGTTATTCTATTTTTATAACTTATTTATTTTACTCTTCATTACTAGTTAAAATAGATTTCTTGTGGATAGGAGGAAAATATATATAAAACAAAGGTAATTTATGTTACTTTTAATTTTACGTATGTCCTTGCTATACTTGGGTGTAGATTAGTTTAATGAACTTTAGGATGTACCTCAACTAATCTGACCAAAAAAAATAATTTAACGAACTCGGACTTGATTAGAAACATTATTTTTTTTATATCTATATTAAGTATTTTAGTTGGATACTTTTTTGGTATATAAGTCATAGTTTCACTACTTCTTCACTTTTCATAAATGAGTAAAAATGTCGAATGATTAGTCAAATGTGCAAGCTGACAATTTAGGCAAGGGGTGTGTAGCTTTATAATCTTTTTACTTATCCAATAAACATATATTTTAATTTAATTATAACCCTTTTACTTATCACGACTCTCCCTCTAAGTTGTTGGTTGATTTCTATTCAAGGTTTACTTATGATTTTATTCAAGGTTTACCTATGATTTAATTTTGCAGTCGTTTCTATTAGATCACTTTTCACGTAATTTTTGGAAAATATGGGGTGGATTCTAAATGTGAGTTATTGGTTTTATAGCTTTGTTTTGGATCCTTTATGTCGTTTATCCTATTTTATTAGAGTTTCAGAGTTGAATTTTATAAAATTTGATTATGTTCCTCCCATTTATATAATGATAAGTTATCTTTATCACATGGATTGGTTTTCAACTCTAACAACATTATATCACCATTAATGTAAATTTAAGAGGTCTTTTCTTATTTTGATGTCAGAATGTCTTTCTTTCTTGAGTAAATGGGAGAGGACGGGGGAGGAATTAGGTCACTTTTCATTATTGTGGGAGGATTTAATCCTTTGTTGTTAGCATGGGTACAATGTGTTAGCATATTTATTCTTCCTTCATAGCTTATCTAGTGATCCCATATGGCGTATTCGAAAAGTTCAATTTTGGAGGATCTTTCTCTGTTACCAAGCTTATTATATTAGTGGTGTCAAACAGAGAGTGGTTTTTTCTATATTGTTGATCAACCTACCCAAAACTCTCAAACTTTTCCGAAACCCTGCCATTTAACCTTTTAAAAAAAATAATATTACATTTTATACTATTAGATGTAGGAAGCTCATGCAGAATTTGTAACCAAATGAACGATCATATGAGGATTTATGGTGAGCAACAGAGCTAAGTATTATGCATCAGCTATGCAAATTGAATTCAGCTCGTTAGAAATGAAAAAGAAAAAAAAATTATAAGAAATATTATGACCAAAATCAAAATTATAACCAGATTCACAAGCATACTTACAAATAAAATACTTGAATTAATTAATACCACTTCGGTAAAATTCACCAATGGACTTTATACATTTACTCCAATCCAACTGATGAGTTTCTTTCTCATATGCATGTGACGTCGTTGACACTACAGATCTATACCCCTACCTACAAACCATTCGGTATATACTAATTAATTTTCAACAGAAGGATAATCCATCAACAAAATACAACTAAACATAAGTCGTTGATGTACGTATACATTTAGATGGATCCAACTAGGTATACATATCTATAACTATACAAATATATCTATATCCATACAACATATCTATACACATACACATACACATCTAGACATACAGATCTAAACCCGTATAGATCAATAATATAAAAAAAACTTGTAATAATGATATATTTGATAAGTTCTTACAATAAAAAATGATTTCTTGGAAATGCAACACTTTAAACTCAACTATGTATTTTTTTTCCAATTTATTTCATGGGGTCGGGGTTATGATGCATAAAAAATGAAAAAAATAAAGAGATAGAATGAAGAATGGAAAGGACGAATTGATGGGCAGGTTTTTGGTCCATTAAAAATTTAAAGTTAGGTTATAGTCAAAAGGAAAGATTGTTTGATTTTTTACTCTCTCTTTCTCTTTAATTATTTAATAAAACTATTTCAGTTGTCCCACAAATAATTTATATTTAGTTGATCACACTTATTTAAAAACACAATCATTACATTCACATTACTAAAATATTCCTTACAAAATATTGTGATATTTTAAATAGTTATTAAATATTTTATTTTAAATATTTTAATAAAAATTATAATAGAAAACATTAAGATAAAGTTTATTGAGATTTCAAATAAATAATATAATTAGGATATCACATTTTATAAATTGATATTATTTTACGGGGTAATACTTCCATCCAATATTGGATGGTCTAATATTCATATCACAGCCATGGCTTATTTTAACAAAACACATGTCACTAGATTAATATGTTAGTTACTTTTGCAAGTTTAAAACATGGGGTATGTGTATTAATACTATTGGTGTAGGATCATCCAATATTGGATGGAAGAATTTTCCTATTTTACGGGATGAAAAGAGTAATTACTTATAATAGTATTTAAATTTAAGAGCAGAGATATGATACCCTATAAAAAAATTTTTACCCATTATTTATCTCTATTCTTCTATCAAACCCTATTTCTTCTCGTCTCCGCCGTCTTACACCAAAACTTTCACATTAGAAATCTACAGTATAACAATTTTTCTTAACAATTTAAAGCACATTCTGACAATACCCATTCCGTATCAAAGGTTGTACACATTTTCTTTAATCATAACATCAGCGCTTTTCTCCCTCAACATTATGTGTGTCCTCTACCATTTCCTTCAAATCTCAGATCTTCACTGTGCAAATCATTATCTGATTGGTTTTTGATCGTTGGACATTTCATTTCAATTGAGGATAGTCAGAGTGAGACCTCTTGTATCTTATACTATTAAATCTCAAGTTTCTAGAATTTAACCTTAATTTATTTGGACTACATTTTTATATTCAAACTTAAAACTTTTTCTACAATGATATTGTAATAGGATTGAACAAAGAACTCTACTTTGGGAGATATTTCTTCCTTGTGAAAAGAGAGAAATGAACAGGTCACTTCCTCCTAAGAAGAGAAGATTATTGTAAAGAATGAAATAATCACTATAGTTTGTATAAAAATGTGAGTTTGATTTTCTATTTTTTTTATCCATTATCTTAAGTAGGGGTTTTAATGATTTGTATTTATTAAATTAGGCAATATGATAATGAAAGAGCAAGAGTGATAATGAAAGAGCAAGAGTTTGGGACTATTCAATTACAACCGCATCATCATTTTATTTAAAGAAGTATGGTGCACCCGGTTTTTTCATTTACAATAGATTAACATTTATTATTGTATTTTTATGTTGTAAATCGCATTTCAATTGAGGATAGTCGAAATGTTAAATTTATTACTGTATTATTTATATTATTAGCATTGATCCTCTGTTATTCTATTTTTATAACTTATTTATTTTACTCTTCATTACTAGTTAAAATAGATTTCTTGTGGATAGGAGGAAAATATATATAAAACAAAGGTAATTTATGTTACTTTTAATTTTACGTATGTCCTTGCTATACTTGGGTGTAGATTAGTTTAATGAACTTTAGGATGTACCTCAACTAATCTGAACAAAAAAATTAATTTAACGAACTCGGACTTGATTAGAAACATTATTTTTTTTATATCTATATTAAGTATTTTAGTTGGATACTTTTTTGGTATATAAGTCATAGTTTCACTACTTCTTCACTTCTCATAAATGAGTAAAAATGTCGAATGATTAGTCAAATGTGCAAGCTGACAATTTATGCAAGGGGTGTGTAACTTTATAATCTTTTTACTTATCCAATAAACATATATTTTAATTTAATTATAACCCTTTTACTTATCACGAGGAAAATTCTTCCATCCAATATTGGATGATCCTACACCAATTACATTCATACACATACCCCATGTTTTAAACTTACAAAAGTAACTATAACATTAATCTAATGACATGTGTTTTGTTTTAATAATCCATGGTCGTGATTTAAGTATTGGACCATCCAATATTGGATGGAAGTATTACTCCCTCTAAGTTGTTGGTTGATTTCTATTCAAGGTTTACTTATGATTTTATTCAAGGTTTACCTATGATTTAATTTTGCAGTCGTTTCTGTTAGATCACTTTTCATGGAATTTTTGGAAAATATGGGGTGGATTCTAAATGTGAGTTCTTGGTTTTATAGCTTTGTTTTGGATCCTTTATGTCGTTTATCCTATTTTATTAGAGTTTCAGAGTTGAATTTTATAAAATTTGATTATGTTCCTCCCATTTATATAATGATAAGTTATCTTTATCACATGGATTGGTTTTCAACTCTAACAACATTATATCACCATTAATGTAAATTTAAGAGGTCTTTTCTTATTTTGATGTCAGAATGTCTTTCTTTCTTGAGTAAATGGGAGAGGACGGGGGAGGAATTAGGTCACTTTTCATTATTGTGGGAGGATTTAATCCTTTGTTGTTAGCATTGGTACAATGTGTTAGCATATTTATTCTTCCTTCATAGCTTATCTAGTGATCCCATATGGCGTATTCGAAAAGTTCAATTTTGGAGGATCTTTCTCTGTTACCAAGCTTATTATATTAGTGGTGTCAAACAGAGAGTGGTTTTTTCTATATTGTTGATCAACCTACCCAAAACTCTCAAACTTTTTCGAAACTCTGCCATTTAACCTTTTAAAAAAATAATATTACATTTTATACTATTAGATGTAGGAAGCTCATGCAGAATTTGTAACCAAATGAACGATCATATGAGGATTTATGGTGAGCAACAGAGCTAAGTATTATGCATCAGCTATGCAAATTGAATTCAGCCCATTAGAAATGAAAAAAGAAAAAAAAATTATAAGAAATATTATGACCAAAATCAAAATTATAACCAGATTCACAAGCATACTTACAAATAAAATACTTGAATTAATTAATACCACTTCGGTAAAATTCACCAATGGACTTTATACATTTACTCCAATCCAACTGATGAGTTTCTTTCTCATATGCCTGTGACGTCGTTGACACTACAGATCTATACCCCTACCTACAAACCATTCGGTATATACTAATTAATTTTCAACCGAAGGATAATCCATCAACAAAATACAACTAAACATAAGTCGTTGATGTACGTATACATTTAGATGGATCCAACTAGGTATACATATCTATAACTATACAAATATATCTATATCCATACAACATATCTATACACATACACATACACATCCAGACATACAGATCTAAACCCGTATAGATCAATAATATAAAAAAAACTCATAATAATGATATATTTGATAAGTTCTTACAATAACAAATGATTTCTTGGAACTGCAACACTTTAAACTCAACTATGTATTTTTTTCCCAATTTATTTCATGGGGTCGGGGTTATGATGCATAAAAAATGAAAAAAATAAAGAGATAGAATGAAGAATGGAAAAGACGAATTGATGGGTAGGTTTTTGGTCCATTAAAAATTTAAAGTTAGGTTATAGTCAAAAGGAAAGATTGTTTGATTTTTTACTCTCTCTTTCTCTTTAATTATTAAATAAAACTATTTCAGTTGTCCCACAAATAATTTATATTTAGTTGATCACACTTATTTAAAAACACAATCATTACATTCACATTACTAAAATATTCCTTACAAAATATTGTGATATTTTAAATAGTTATTAAATATTTTATTTTAAATATTTTAGTAAAAATTATAATAGAAAACATTAAGATAAAGTTTATTGAGATTTCAAATAAATAATATAATTAGGATATCACATTTTATAAATTGATATTATTTTACGGGATGAAAAGAGTAATTACTTATAATAGTATTTAAATTTAAGAGCAGAGATATGATACCCTATAAAAAATGTTTTACCCATTATTTATCTCTATTCTTCTATCAAACCCTATTTCTTCTCGTCTCCGCCGTCTTACACCAAAACTTTCACATTAGCAATCTACAGTATAACAATTTTTCTTAACAATTTAAAGCACATTCTGACAATACCCATTCCATATCAAAGGTTGTACACATTTTCTTTAATCATAACATCGGCGGTTTTCTCCCTCAACATTATGTGTGTCCTCTACCATTTCCTTCAAATCTCAGATCTTCACTGTGCAAATCATTATCTGATTGGTTTTTGATCGTTGGACATTTCATTTCAATTGAGGATAGTCAGAGTGAGACCTCTTGTATCTTATACTATTAAATCTCAAGTTTCTAGAATTTCACCTTAATTTATTTGGACTAAATTTTTATATTCAAACTTAAAACTTTTTCTACAATGAAATTGTAATAGGATTGAACAAAGACCTCTACTTTGGGGGGATATTTCTTCCTTGTGAAAAGAGAGAAATGAACAGGTCACTTCCTCCTAAGAAGAGAAGATTATTATAAAGAATGAAATAATCACTATAGTTTGTATAAAAATGTGAGTTTGATTTTCTATTTTTTTATCCATTATCTTAAGTAGGGGTTTTAATGATTTGTATTTATTAAATTAGGCAATATGATAATGAAAGAGCAAGAGTGATAATGAAAGAGCAAGAGTTTGGGACTATTCAATTACAACCGCATCATCATTTTATTTGGAGAAGTATGGTGCACCCGGTTTTTTCATTTTACAATAGATTAACATTTATTATTGTATTTTTATGTTGTAAATCGCATTTCAATTGAGGATAGTCGAAATGTTAAATTTATTACTGTATTATTTATATTATTAGCATTGATCCTCTATTATTCTATTTTTATAACTTATTTATTTTACTCTTCATTACTAGTTAAAATAGATTTCTTGTGGATAGGAGGAAAATATATATAAAACAAAGGTAATTTATGTTACTTTTAATTTTACGTATGTCCTTGCTATACTTAGGTGTAGATTAGTTTAATGAACTTTAGGATGTACCTCAACTAATCTGAACAAAAAAATTAATTTAACGAACTCGGACTTGATTAGAAACATTATTTTTTTTATATCTATATTAAGTATTTTAGTTGGATACTTTTTTGGTATATAAGTCATAGTTTCACTACTTCTTCACTTTTCATAAATGAGTAAAAATGTCGAATGATTAGTCAAATGTGCAAGCTGACAATTTAGGCAAGGGGTGTGTAACTTTATAATCTTTTTACTTATCCAATAAACATATATTTTAATTTAATTATAACCCTTTTACTTATCACGACTCTCCCTCTAAGTTGTTGGTTGATTTCTATTCAAGGTTTACTTATGATTTTATTCAAGGTTTACCTATGATTTAATTTTGCAGTCGTTTCTGTTAGATCACTTTTCATGGAATTTTTGGAAAATATGGGGTGGATTCTAAATGTGAGTTCTTGGTTTTATAGCTTTGTTTTGGATCCTTTATGTCGTTTATCCTATTTTATTAGAGTTTCAGAGTTGAATTTTATAAAATTTGATTATGTTCCTCCCATTTATATAATGATAAGTTATCTTTATCACATGGATTAGTTTTCAACTCTAACAACATTATATCACCATTAATGTAAATTTAAGAGGTCTTTTCTTATTTTGATGTCAGAATGTCTTTCTTTCTTGATTAAATGGGAGAGGACGGGGGAGGAATTAGGTCACTTTTCATTATTGTGGGAGGATTTAATCCTTTGTTGTTAGCATGGGTACAATGTGTTAGCATATTTATTCTTCCTTCATAGCTTATCTAGTGATCCCATATGGCGTATTCGAAAAGTTCAATTTTGGAGGATCTTTCTCTGTTACCAAGCTTATTATATTAGTGGTGTCAAACAGAGAGTGGTTTTTTCTATATTGTTGATCAACCTACCCAAAACTCTCAAACTTTTTCGAAACTCTGCCATTTAACCTTTTAAAAAAATAATATTACATTTTATACTATTAGATGTAGGAAGCTCATGCAGAATTTGTAACCAAATGAACGATCATATGAGGATTTATGGTGAGCAACAGAGCTAAGTATTATGCATCAGCTATGCAAATTGAATTCAGCCCATTAGAAATGAAAAAAGAAAAATAAATTATAAGAAATATTATGACCAAAATCAAAATTATAACCAGATTCACAAGCATACTTACATATAAAATACTTGAATTAATTAATACCACTTCGGTAAAATTCACCAATGGACTTTATACATTTACTCCAATCCAACTGATGAGTTTCTTTCTCATATGCCTGTGACGTCGTTGACACTACAGATCTATACCCCTACCTACAAACCATTCGGTATATACTAATTAATTTTCAACCGAAGGATAATCCATCAACAAAATACAACTAAACATAAGTCGTTTATGTACGTATACATTTAGATGGATCCAACGAGGTATACATATCTATAACTATACAAATATATCTATATCCATACAACATATCTATACACATACACATACACATCCAGACATACAGATCTAAACCCGTATAGATCAATAATATAAAAAAAACTTATAATAATGATATATTTGATAAGTTCTTACAATAAAAAATGATTTCTTGGAACTGCAACACTTTAAACTCAACTATGTATTTTTTTTCCAATTTATTTCATGGGGTCGGGGTTATGATGCATAAAAAATGAAAAAAATAAAGAGATAGAATGAAGAATGGAAAAGACGAATTGATGGGTAGGTTTTTGGTCCATTAAAAATTTAAAGTTAGGTTATAGTCAAAAGGAAAGATTGTTTGATTTTTTACTCTCTCTTTCTCTTTAATTATTTAATAAAACTATTTCAGTTGTCCCACAAATAATTTATATTTAGTTGATCACACTTATTTAAAAACACAATCATTACATTCACATTACTAAAATATTCCTTACAAAATATTGTGATATTTTAAATAGTTATTAAATATTTTATTTTAAATATTTTAGTAAAAATTATAATAGAAAACATTAAGATAAAGTTTATTGAGATTTCAAATAAATAATATAATTAGGATATCACATTTTATAAATTGATATTATTTTACGGGATGAAAAGAGTAATTACTTATAATAGTATTTAAATTTAAGAGCAGAGATATGATACCCTATAAAAAATGTTTTACCCATTATTTATCTCTATTCTTCTATCAAACCCTATTTCTTCTCGTCTCCGCCGTCTTACACCAAAACTTTCACATTAGCAATCTACAGTATAACAATTTTTCTTAACAATTTAAAGCACATTCTGACAATACCCATTCCGTATCAAAGGTTGTACACATTTTCTTTAATCATAACATCAGCGCTTTTCTCCCTCAACATTATGTGTGTCCTCTACCATTTCCTTCAAATCTCAGATCTTCACTGTGCAAATCATTATCTGATTGGTTTTTGATCGTTGGACATTTCATTTCAACTGAGGATAGTCAGAGTGAGACCTCTTGTATCTTATACTATTAAATCTCAAGTTTCTAGAATTTAACCTTAATTTATTTGGACTAAATTTTTATATTCAAACTTAAAACTTTTTCTACAATGATATTGTAATAGGATTGAACAAAGAACTCTACTTTGGGAGATATTTCTTCCTTGTGAAAAGAGAGAAATGAACAGGTCACTTCCTCCTAAGAAGAGAAGATTATTGTAAAGAATGAAATAATCACTATAGTTTGTATAAAAATGTGAGTTTGATTTTCTATTTTTTTATCCATTATCTTAAGTAGGGGTTTTAATGATTTGTATTTATTAAATTAGGCAATATGATAATGAAAGAGCAAGAGTGATAATGAAAGAGCAAGAGTTTGGGACTATTCAATTACAACCGCATCATCATTTTATTTAAAGAAGTATGGTGCACCCGGTTTTTTCATTTACAATAGATTAACATTTATTATTGTATTTTTATGTTGTAAATCGCATTTCAATTGAGGATAGTCGAAATGTTAAATTTATTACTGTATTATTTATATTATTAGCATTGATCCTCTGTTATTCTATTTTTATAACTTATTTATTTTACTCTTCATTACTAGTTAAAATAGATTTCTTGTGGATAGGAGGAAAATATATATAAAACAAAGGTAATTTATGTTACTTTTAATTTTACGTATGTCCTTGCTATACTTGGGTGTAGATTAGTTTAATGAACTTTAGGATGTACCTCAACTAATCTGAACAAAAAAATTAATTTAACGAACTCGGACTTGATTAGAAACATTATTTTTTTTATATCTATATTAAGTATTTTAGTTGGATACTTTTTTGGTATATAAGTCATAGTTTCACTACTTCTTCACTTTTCATAAATGAGTAAAAATGTCGAATGATTAGTCAAATGTGCAAGCTGACAATTTATGCAAGGGGTGTGTAACTTTATAATCTTTTTACTTATCCAATAAACATATATTTTAATTTAATTATAACCCTTTTACTTATCACGACTCTCCCTCTAAGTTGTTGGTTGATTTCTATTCAAGGTTTACTTATGATTTTATTCAAGGTTTACCTATGATTTAATTTTGCAGTCGTTTCTGTTAGATCACTTTTCATGGAATTTTTGGAAAATATGGGGTGGATTCTAAATGTGAGTTCTTGGTTTTATAGCTTTGTTTTGGATCCTTTATGTCGTTTATCCTATTTTATTAGAGTTTCAGAGTTGAATTTTATAAAATTTGATTATGTTCCTCCCATTTATATAATGATAAGTTATCTTTATCACATGGATTGGTTTTCAACTCTAACAACATTATATCACCATTAATGTAAATTTAAGAGGTCTTTTCTTATTTTGATGTCAGAATGTCTTTCTTTCTTGAGTAAATGGGAGAGGACGGGGGAGGAATTAGGTCACTTTTCATTATTGTGGGAGGATTTAATCCTTTGTTGTTAGCATTGGTACAATGTGTTAGCATATTTATTCTTCCTTCATAGCTTATCTAGTGATCCCATATGGCGTATTCGAAAAGTTCAATTTTGGAGGATCTTTCTCTGTTACCAAGCTTATTATATTAGTGGTGTCAAACAGAGAGTGGTTTTTTCTATATTGTTGATCAACCTACCCAAAACTCTCAAACTTTTTCGAAACTCTGCCATTTAACCTTTTAAAAAAATAATATTACATTTTATACTATTAGATGTAGGAAGCTCATGCAGAATTTGTAACCAAATGAACGATCATATGAGGATTTATGGTGAGCAACAGAGCTAAGTATTATGCATCAGCTATGCAAATTGAATTCAGCCCATTAGAAATGAAAAAAGAAAAAAAATTTATAAGAAATATTATGACCAAAATCAAAATTATAACCAGATTCACAAGCATACTTACAAATAAAATACTTGAATTAATTAATACCACTTCGGTAAAATTCACCAATGGACTTTATACATTTACTCCAATCCAACTGATGAGTTTCTTTCTCATATGCCTGTGACGTCGTTGACACTACAGATCTATACCCCTACCTACAAACCATTCGGTATATACTAATTAATTTTCAACCGAAGGATAATCCATCAACAAAATACAACTAAACATAAGTCGTTGATGTACGTATACATTTAGATGGATCCAACTAGGTATACATATCTATAACTATCCAAATATATCTATATCCATACAACATATCTATACACATACACATACACATCCAGACATACAGATCTAAACCCGTATAGATCAATAATATAAAAAAAACTCATAATAATGATATATTTGATAAGTTCTTACAATAACAAATGATTTCTTGGAACTGCAACACTTTAAACTCAACTATGTATTTTTTTCCCAATTTATTTCATGGGGTCGGGGTTATGATGCATAAAAAATGAAAAAAATAAAGAGATAGAATGAAGAATGGAAAAGACGAATTGATGGGTAGGTTTTTGGTCCATTAAAAATTTAAAGTTAGGTTATAGTCAAAAGGAAAGATTGTTTGATTTTTTACTCTCTCTTTCTCTTTAATTATTTAATAAAACTATTTCAGTTGTCCCACAAATAATTTATATTTAGTTGATCACACTTATTTAAAAACACAATCATTACATTCACATTACTAAAATATTCCTTACAAAATATTGTGATATTTTAAATAGTTATTAAATATTTTATTTTAAATATTTTAGTAAAAATTATAATAGAAAACATTAAGATAAAGTTTATTGAGATTTCAAATAAATAATATAATTAGGATATCACATTTTATAAATTGATATTATTTTACGGGATGAAAAGAGTAATTACTTATAATAGTATTTAAATTTAAGAGCGGAGATATGATACCCTATAAAAAATGTTTTACCCATTATTTATCTCTATTCTTCTATCAAACCCTATTTCTTCTCGTCTCCGCCGTCTTACACCAAAACTTTCACATTAGCAATCTACAGTATAACAATTTTTCTTAACAATTTAAAGCACATTCTGACAATACCCATTCCGTATCAAAGGTTGTACACATTTTCTTTAATCATAACATCGGCGGTTTTCTCCCTCAACATTATGTGTGTCCTCTACCATTTCCTTCAAATCTCAGATCTTCACTGTGCAAATCATTATCTTATTGGTTTTTGATCGTTGGACATTTCATTTCAATTGAGGATAGTCAGAGTGAGACCTCTTGTATCTTATACTATTAAATCTCAAGTTTCTAGAATTTCACCTTAATTTATTTGGACTAAATTTTATATTCAAACTTAAAACTTTTTCTACAATGATATTGTAATAGGATTGAACAAAGAACTCTACTTTGGGAGATATTTCTTCCTTGTGAAAAGAGAGAAATGAACAGGTCACTTCCTCCTAAGAAGAGAAGATTATTGTAAAGAATGAAATAATCACTATAGTTTGTATAAAAATGTGAGTTTGATTTTCTATTTTTTATCCATTATCTTAAGTAGGGGTTTTAATGATTTGTATTTATTAAATTAGGCAATATGATAATGAAAGAGCAAGAGTGATAATGAAAGAGCAAGAGTTTGGGACTATTCAATTACAACCGCATCATCATTTTATTTGGAGAAGTATGGTGCACCTGGTTTTTTCATTTACAATAGATTAACATTTATTATTGTATTTTTATGTTGTAAATCGCATTTCAATTGAGGATAGTCGAAATGTTAAATTTACTACTGTATTATTTATATTATTAGCATTGATCCTCTGTTATTCTATTTTTATAACTTATTTATTTTACTCTTCATTACTAGTTAAAATAGATTTCTTGTGGATAGGAGGAAAATATATATAAAACAAAGGTAATTTATGTTACTTTTAATTTTACGTATGTCCTTGCTATACTTGGGTGTAGATTAGTTTAATGAACTTTAGGATGTACCTCAACTAATCTGACCAAAAAAATTAATTTAACGAACCAGGACTTGATTAGAAACATTATTTTTTTTATATCTATATTAAGTATTTTAGTTGGATACTTTTTTGGTATATAAGTCATAGTTTCACTACTTCTTCACTTTTCATAAATAAGTAAAAATGTCGAATGATTAGTCAAATGTGCAAGCTGACAATTTAGGCAAGGGGTGTGTAACTTTATAATCTTTTTACTTATCCAATAAACATATATTTTAATTTAATTATAACCCTTTTACTTATCACGACTCTCCCTCTAAGTTGTTGGTTGATTTCTATTCAAGGTTTACTTATGATTTTATTCAAGGTTTACCTATGATTTAATTTTGCAGTCGTTTCTATTAGATCACTTTTCACGTAATTTTTGGAAAATATGGGGTGGATTCTAAATGTGAGTTATTGGTTTTATAGCTTTGTTTTGGATCCTTTATGTCGTTTATCCTATTTTATTAGAGTTTCAGAGTTGAATTTTATAAAATTTGATTATGTTCCTCCCATTTATATAATGATAAGTTATCTTTATCACATGGATTGGTTTTCAACTCTAACAACATTATATCACCATTAATGTAAATTTAAGAGGTCTTTTCTTATTTTGATGTCAGAATGTCTTTCTTTCTTGAGTAAATGGGATAGGACGGGGGAGGAATTAGGTCACTTTTCATTATTGTGGGAGGATTTAATCCTTTGTTGTTAGCATGGGTACAATGTGTTAGCATATTTATTCTTCCTTCATAGCTTATCTAGTGATCCCATATGGCGTATTCGAAAAGTTCAATTTTGGAGGATCTTTCTCTGTTAACAAGCTTATTATATTAGTGGTGTCAAACCGAGAGTGGTTTTTTCTATATTGTTGATCAACCTACCCAAAACTCTCAAACTTTTCCGAAACTCTGCCATTTAACCTTTTAAAAAAATAATATTACATTTTATACTATTAGATGTAGGAAGCTCATGCAGAATTTGTAACCAAATGAACGATCATATGAGGATTTATGGTGAGCAACAGAGCTAAGTATTATGCATCAGCTATGCAAATTGAATTCAGCCCATTAGAAATGAAAAAGAAAAAAAAAATTATAAGAAATTCAAAATCAAAATTATAACCAGATTCACAAGCATACTTACAAATAAAATACTTGAATTAGTTAATACCACTTCGGTAAAATTCACCAATGGACTTTATAAATTTACTCCAATCCTACTGATGAGTTTCTTTCTCATATGCCTGTGACGTCGTTGACACTACAGATCTATACCCCTACCTACAAACCATTCGGTATATACTAATTAATTTTCAACATAAGGATAATCCATCAACAAAATAGAACGAAACATAAGTCGTTGATGTACGTATACATTTAGATGGATCCAACTAGGTATACATATCTATAACTATATAAATATATCTATATCCATACAACATATCTATACACATACACATACACATCCAGACATACAGATCTAAACCCGTATAGATCAATAATATAAAAAAAACTCGTAATAATGATATATTTGATAAGTTCTTACAATAAAAAATGATTTCTTGGAACTGCAACACTTTAAACTCAACTATGTATTTTTTTTCCAATTTATTTCATGGGGTCGGGGTTATGATGCATAAAAAATGAAAAAAATAAAGAGATAGAATGAAGAATGGAAAAGACAAATTGATGGGTAGGTTTTTGGTCCATTAAAAATTTAAAGTTAGGTTATAGTCAAAAGGAAAGATTGTTTGATTTTTTACTCTCTCTTTCTCTTTAATTATTTAATAAAACTATTTCAGTTGTCCCACAAATAATTATTATTTAGTTGATCACACTTATTTAAAAACACAATCATTACATTCACATTACTAAAATATTCCTTACAAAATATTGTGATATTTTAAATAGTTATTAAATATTTTATTTTAAATATTTTAATAAAAATAATAATAGAAAACATTAAGATAAAGTTTATTGAGATTTCAAATAAATAATATAATTAGGATATCACATTTAATAAATTGATA
Organism: Nemophila menziesii; assembly: GCA_029959085.1. Taxonomy (NCBI): domain Eukaryota; kingdom Viridiplantae; phylum Streptophyta; class Magnoliopsida; order Boraginales; family Hydrophyllaceae; genus Nemophila; species Nemophila menziesii. The sequence goes on from JARWIR010000001.1 coordinate 79,108,877, forward strand.
TTATTTTACGGGATGAAAAGAGTAATTACTTATAATAGTATTTAAATTTAAGAGCAGAGATATGATACCCTATAAAAAATGTTTTACCCATTATTTCTCTCTATTCTTCTATCAAACCCTATTTATTCTCGTCTCCGCCGTCTTACACCAAAACTTTCACATTAGCAATCTACAGTATAACAATTTTTCTTAACAATTTAAAGCATATTCTGACAATACCCATTCCGTATCAAAGGTTGTACACATTTTCTTTTTCCATAACATCGGCGCTTTTCTCCCTCAACATTATGTGTGTCCTCTACCATTGCCTTCCAAATCTCAGATCTTCACTGTGCAAATCATTATCTGATTGGTTTTTGATCATTGGACATTTCATTTCATTTCAATTGAGGATAGTCAGAGTGAGACCTCTTGTCTCTTATACTATTAAATCTCAAGTTTCTAAAATTTCACCTTAATTTATTTGGACTAAATTTTTATATTCAAACTAAAAACTTTTTCTACAATGATATTGTAATAGGATTGAACAAAGAACTCTACTTTTGGGGGATATTTCTTCCTTGTGAAAAGAGAGAAATGAACAGGTCACTTCCTCCTAAGAAGAGAAGATTATTGTAAAGAATGAAATAATCACTATAGTTTGTATAAAAATGTGAGTTTGATTTTCTATTTTTTTATCCATTATCTTAAGTAGGGGTTTTAATGATTTGTATTTATTAAATTAGGCAATATGATAATGAAAGAGCAAGAGTGATAATGAAAGAGCAAGAGTTTGGGACTATTCAATTACAACCGCATCATCATTTTATTTGGAGAAGTATGGTGCACCCGGTTTTTTCATTTACAATAGATTAACATTTATTATTGTATTTTTATGTTGTAAATTGCATTTCAATCGAGGATAGTCGAAATGTTAAATTTATTACTGTATTATTTATATTATTAGCATTGATCATCTGTTATTCTATTTTTATAACTTATTTATTTTACTCTTCATTACTAGTTAAAATAGATTTCTTGTGGATAGGAGGAAAATATATATAAAACAAAGGTAATTTATGTTGCTTTTAATTTTATGTGTGTCCTTGCTATCCTTGGGTGTAGATTAGTTTAATGAACTTTAGGATGTACCTCAACTAATCTGACCAAAAAAATTAATTTAACGAACTCGGACTTGATTAGAAACATTATTTTATTTATATCTATATTAAGTATTTTAGTTGGATACTTTTTTGGTATATAAGTCATAGTTTCACTACTTCTTCACTTTTCATAAATGAGTAAATATGTCGAATGATTAGTCAAATGTGCAAGCTGACAATTTAGGCAAGGGGTGTGTAACTTTATAATCTTTTTACTTATCCAATAAACATATATTTTAATTTAATTATAACCCTTTTACTTATCACGACTCTCCCTCTAAGTTGTTGGTTGATTTCTATTCAAGGTTTACTTATGATTTTATTCAAGGTTTACCTATGATTTAATTTTGCATTCGTTTCTGTTAGATCACTTTTCATGTAATTTTTGGAAAATATGGGGTGGATTCTAAATATGAGTTCTTGATTTTATAGCTTTGTTTTGGATCCTTTATGTCGTTTATCCTATTTTATTAGAGTTTCAGAGTTGAATTTTATAAAATTTGATTATGTTCCTCCCATTTATATAATGATAAGTTATCTTTATCACATGGATTGGTTTTCAACTCTAACGACATTATATCACCATTAATGTAAATTTAAGAGGTCTTTTCTTATTTTGATGTCAGAATATCTTTCTTTCTTGAGTAAATGGGAGAGGACGGGGGAGGAATTAGGTCACTTTTCATTATTGTGGGAGGATTTAATCCTTTGTTGTTAGCATGGGTACAATGTGTTAGCATATTTATTCTTCCTTCATAGCTTATCTAATGATCCCATATGGCGTATTCGAAAAGTTCAATTTTGGAGGATCTTTCTCTGTTACCAAGCTTATTATATTAGTGGTGTCAAACAACGAGTGGTTTTTTCTATATTGTTGATCAACCTACCCAAAACTCTCAAACTTTTCCAAAACTCTGCAATTTAAACTTTTAAAATAATAATATTACATTTTATACTATTAGATGTAGGAAGCTCATGCAGAATTTGTAACCAAATGAACGATCATATGAGGATTTATAATGAGCAACAGAGCTAAGTATTATGCATCAGCTATGCAAATTGAATTCAGCCCATTAGAAATGAAAAAGAAAAAAGAATTATAAGAAATATTATGACCAAAATCAAAATTATAACCAGATTCACAAGCATACTTACAAATAAAATACTTGAATTAATTAATACCACTTCGGTAAAATTCACCAATGGACTTTATACATTTACTCTAATCCAACTGATGAGTTTCTTTCTCATATGCCTGTGACGTCGTTGAAACTACAGATCTATACCCCTACCTACAAACCATTCGGTATATACTAATTAATTTTCAACATAAGGATAATCCATCAACAAAATACAACTAAACATAAGTTGGTGATGTACGTATACATTTAGATGGATCCAACTAGGTATACATATATATAACTATACAAATATATCTATATCCATACAACATATCTATACAGATACACATACACATCCAGACATACAGATCTAAAACCGTATAGATCAATAATATAAAAAAAACTCGTAATAATGATATATTTGATAAGTTCTTACAATAAAAAATGATTTCTTGGAACTGCAACACTTTAAACTCAACTATGTATTTTTTTTCCAATTTATTTCATGGGGTAGGGGTTATGATGCATAAAAAATGAAAAAGATAAAGAGATAGAATGAAGAATGGAAAAGACGAATTGATGGGTAGGTTTTTGGTCGATTAAAAATTTAAAGTTAGGTTATAGTCAAAAGGAAAGATTGTTTGATTTTTTACTCTCTCTTTCTCTTTAATTATTTAATAAAACTATTTCAGTTGTCCCACAAATAATTTTTATTTAGTTGATCACACTTATTTAAAAACACAATCATTACATTCACATTACTAAAATATTCCTTACAAAATATTGTGATATTTTAAATAGTTATTAAATATTTTATTTTAAATATTTTAATAAAAATAATAATAGAAAACATTAAGATAAAGTTTATTGAGATTTCAAATAAATAATATAATTAGGATATCACATTTAATAAATTGATATTATTTTACGGGATGAAAAGAGTAATTACTTATAATAGTATTTAAATTTAAGAGCAGAGATATGATACCCTATAAAAAATGTTTTACCCATTATTTATCTCTATTCTTCTATCAAACCCTATTTCTTCTCGTCTCCGCCGTCTTACACCAAAACTTTCACATTAGCAATCTACAGTATAACAATTTTTCTTAACAATTTAAAGCACATTCTGACAATACCCATTCCGTATCAAAGGTTGTACACATTTTCTTTTTCCATAACATCGGCGCTTTTCTCCCTCAACATTATGTGTGTCCTCTACCATTGCCTTCCAAATCTCAGATCTTCACTGTGCAAATCATTATCTGATTGGTTTTTGATCGTTGGACATTTCATTTCATTTCAATTGAGGATAGTCAGAGTGAGACCACTTGTCTCTTATACTATTAAATCTCAAGTTTCTAAAATTTCACCTTAATTTATTTGGACTAAATTTTTATATTCAAACTTAAAACTTTTTCTACAATGATATTGTAATAGGATTGAACAAAGAACTCTACTTTTGGGGGATATTTCTTCCTTGTGAAAAGAGAGAAATGAACAGGTCACTTCCTCCTAAGAAGAGAATATTATTGTAAAGAATGAAATAATCACTATAGTTTGTATAAAAATGTGAGTTTGATTTTCTATTTTTTTTGTCCATTATCTTAAGTAGGGGTTTTAATGATTTGTATTTATTAAATTAGGCAATATGATAATGAAAGAGCAAGAGTGATAATGAAAGAGCAAGAGTTTGGGACTATTCAATTACAACCGCATCATCATTTTATTTGGAGAAGTATGGTGCACCCGGTTTTTTCATTTACAATAGATTAACATTTATTATTGTATTTTTATGTTGTAAATTGCATTTCAATTGAGGATAGTCGAAATGTTAAATTTATTACTGTATTATTTATATTATTAGCATTGATCATCTGTTATTCTATTTTTATAACTTATTTATTTTACTCTTCATTACTAGTTAAAATAGATTTCTTGTGGATAGGAGGAAAATATATATAAAACAAAGGTAATTTATGTTACTTTTAATTTTACGTATGTCCTTGCTATACTTGGGTGTAGATTAGTTTAATGAACTTTAGGATGTACCTCAACTAATCTGACCAAAAAAATTAATTTAACAAACTCGGACTTGATTAGAAACACTATTTTATTTATATCTATATTAAGTATTTTAGTTGAATACTTTTTTGGTATATAAGTCATAGTTTCACTACTTCTTCACTTTTCATAAATGAGTAAAAATGTCGAATGATTAGTCAAATGTGCAAGCTGACAATTTAAGCAAGGGGTGTGTAACTTTATAATCTTTTTACTTATCCAATAAACATATATTTTAATTTAATTATAACCCTTTTACTTATCACGACTCTCCCTCTAAGTTGTTGGTTGATTTCTATTCAAGGTTTACTTATGATTTTATTCAAGGTTTACCTATGATTTAATTTTGCAGTCGTTTCTGTTAGATCACTTTTCATGTAATTTTTGGAAAATATGGGGTGGATTCTAAATGTGAGTTCTTGATTTTATAGCTTTGTTTTGGATCCTTTATGTCGTTTATCCTATTTTATTAGAGTTTCAGAGTTGAATTTTATAAAATTTGATTATGTTCCTCCCATTTATATAATGATAAGTTATCTTTATCACATGGATCGGTTTTCCACTCTAACAACATTATATCACCATTGATGTAAATTTAAGAGGTCTTTTCTTATTTTGATGTCAGAATGTCTTTCTTTCTTGAGTAAATGGGAGAGGACGGGGGAGGAATTAGGTCACTTTTCATTATTGTGGGAGGATTTAATCCTTTGTTGTTAGCATGGGTACAATGTGTTAGCATATTTATTCTTCCTTCATAGCTTATCTAGTGATCCCATATGCCGTATTCGAAAAGTTCAATTTTGGAGGATCTTTCTCTGTTACCAAGCTTATTATATTAATGGTGTCAAACAGAGAGTGGTTTTTTCTATATTGTTGATCAACCTACCCAAAACTCTCAAACTTTTCCGAAACTCTGCCATTTAAACTTTTAAAAAAATAATATTACATTTTATACTATTAGATGTAGGAAGCTCATGCAGAATTTGTAACCAAATGAACGATCATATGAGGATTTATGGTGAGCAACAGAGCTAAGTATTATGCATCAGCTATGCAAATTGAATTCAGCCCATTTGAAATGAAAAAGAAAAAAAAATTATAAGAAATATTATGACCAAAATCAAAATTATAACCAGATTCACAAGCATACTTACAAATAAAATACTTGAATTAATTAATACCACTTCAGTAAAATTCACCAATGGACTTTATACATTTACTCCAATCCAACTGATGAGTTTCTTTCTCATATGCCTGTGACGTCGTTGATACTACAGATCTATACCCCTACCCACAAACCATTCGGTATATACTAATTAATTTTCAACATAAGGATAATCCATCTTCAAAATACAACTAAACATAAGTCGGTGATGTACGTATACATTTAAATGGATCCAACTAGGTATACATATCTATAACTATATAAATATATCTATATCCATACAACATATCTATACAGATACACATACACATCTAGACATACAGATCTAAACCCGTATAGATCAATAATATAAAAAAAACTCGTAATAATGATATATTTGATAAGTTCTTACAATAAAGAATAAAAAATGATTTCTTGGAATTGCAACACTTTAAACTCAACTATGTATTTTTTTCCAATTTATTTCATGGGGTAGGGGTTATGATGCATAAAAAATGAAAAAAATAAAGAGATAGAATGAAGAATGGAAAAGAAGAATTGATGGGTAGGTTTTTGGTCCATTAAAAATTTAAAGTTAGGTTATAGTCAAAAGGAAAGATTGTTTGATTTTTTACTCTCTCTTTCTCTTTAATTATTTAATAAAACTATTTCAGTTGTCCCACAAATAATATTTATTTAGTTGATCACACTTATTTATAATCACAATCATTACATTCACGTTACGAAAATATTCCTTGCAAATTATTGTGATATTTTAAATAGTTATTAAATATTTTAATAAAAATAATAATAGAAAACATTAAGATAAAGTTTATTGAGATTTCAAATAAATAATATAATTAGGATATCACATTTAATAAATTGATATTATTTTACGGGATGAAAAGAGTAATTACTTATAATAGTATTTATATTTAAGAGCAGAGATATGATACCCTATAAAAAATGTTTTACCCATTATTTATCTCTATTCTTCTATCAAACCCTATTTCTTCTCGTCTCCGCCGACTTAAACCAACACTTTCACATTAGCAATCTACAGTATAACAATTTTTCTTAACAATTTAAAGCACATTCTGACAATACCCATTCCGTATCAAAGGTTGTACACATTTTCTTTTTCCATAACATCGGGCGCTTTTCTCCCTCAACATTATGTGTGTCCTCTACCATTGCCTTCCAAATCTCAGATCTTCAATGTGCAAATCATTATCTGATTGGTTTTTGATCGTTGGACATTTCATTTCAATTGAGGATAGTCAGAGTGAGACCTCTTGTCTCTTATATTATTAAATCTAAAGTTTCTAAAATTTCACCTTAATTTATTTGGACTAAAATTTTATATTCAAACTTAAAACTTTTTCTACAATGATATTGTAATAGGATTGAACAAAGAACTCTACTTTTGGGGGATATTTCTTCCTTGTGAAAAGAGATAAATGAACAGGTCTCTTCCTCCTAAGAAGAGAAGATTATTGTAAAGAATGAAATAATCACTATAGTTTGTATAAAAATGTGAGTTTGATTTTCTATTTTTTTATCCATTATCTTAAGTAGGGGTTTTATTGATTTGTATTTATTAAATTAGGCAATATAATAATGAAAGAGAAAGAGTGATAATGAAAGAGCAAGAGTTTGGGACTATTCAATTACAACCGCATCATCATTTTATTTGGAGAAGTATGGTGCACCCTGTTTTTTCATTTACAATAGATTAACATTTATTATTGTATTTTTATGTTGTAAATTGCATTTCAATTGAGGATAGTCGAAATGTTAAATTTATTACTGTATTATTTATATTATTAGCATTGATCATCTGTTATTCTATTTTTATAACTTATTTATTTTACTCTTCATTACTAGTTAAAATAGATTTCTTGTGGATAGGAGGAAAATATATATAAAACAAAGGTAATTTATGTTACTTTTAATTTTACGTATGTCCTTGCTATACTTGGGTGTAGATTAGTTTAATGAACTTTAGGATGTACCTCAACTAATCCGACCAAAAAAATTAATTTAACGAACTCGGACTTGATTAGAAACATTATTTTATTTATATTTATATTAAGAATTTTATTTGGATACTTTTTTGGTATATAAGTCATAGTTTCACTACTTCTTCACTTTTCATAAATGAGTAAAACTGTCGAATGATTAGTCAAATCTGCAAGCTGACAATTTAGGCAACGGGTGTGTAACTTTATAATCTTTTTACTTATCCAATAAACATATATTTTAATTTAATTATAACCCTTTTACTTATCACGACTCTCCCTCTAAGTTGTTGGTTGATTTCTATTCAAGGTTTACTTATGATTTTATTCAAGGTTTACCTATGATTTAATTTTGCAGTCGTTTCTGTTAGATCAATTTTCATGTAATTTTTGGAAAATATGGGGTGGATTCTAAATGTGTGTTCTTGGTTTTATAGCTTTGTTTTGGATCCTTTATGTCGTTTATCCTATTTTATTAGAGTTTCAGAGTTGAATTTTATAAAATTTGATTATGTTCCTCCCATTTATATACTGATAAGTTATCTTTATCACATGGATTGGTTTTCAACTCTAACAACATTATATCACCAATAATGTAAATTTAAGAGGTCTTTTCTTATTCTGATGTCAGAATGTCTTTCTTTCTTGAGTAAATGGAAGAGGACGGTGGAGGAATTAGGTCACTTTTCATTATTGTGGGAGGATTTAATCCTTTGTTGTTAGCATGGTTACAATGTGTTAGCATATTTATTCTTCCTTCATAGCTTATCTAGTGATCCCATATGGCGTATTCGAAAAGTTCAATTTTGGAGGATCTTTCTCTGTTACCAAGCTTATTATATTAGTGGTGTCAAACAGAGAGTTGTTTTATCTATATTGTTGATCAACCTACCCAAAACTCTCAAACTTTTCCAAAACTCTGCCATTTAACCTTTTAAAAAAATAATATTACATTTTATACTATTAGATGTAGGAAGCTCATACAGAATTTGTAACCAAATGAACGATCATATGAGGATTTATGGTGAGCAACCGAGCTAAGTATTATGCATCAGCTATGCAAATTGAATTCAGCGCCTTAGAAATGAAAAATAAAAAAAAATTATAAGAAATATTATGACCAAAATCAAAATTATAACCAGATTCACAAGCATACTTACAAATAAAATACTTGAATTAATTAATACCACTTCGGTAAAATTCACCAATGGACTTTATACATTTACTCCAATCGAACTGATGAGTTTCTTTCTCATATGCCTGTGATGTCGTTGATACTACATATCTATACCCCTACCTAAAAACCATTCGGTATATACTAATTAATTTTCAACAGAAGGATAATCCATCAACAAAATACAACTAAACATAAGTCGGTGATGTACGTATACATTTAGATGGATCCAACTAGGTATACATATCTATAACTATACAAATATATCTATATCCATACAACATATCTATACACATACACATACACATCCAGGCATACAGATCTAAAACCGTATAGATCAATAATATGAAAAAACTCGTAATAATGATATATTTGATAAGTTCTTACAATAAAAAATGATTTCTTGGAACTGCAACACTTTAAACTCAACTATGTATTTTTTTTCCAATTTATTTCATGGGGTAGGGGTTATGATGCATAAAAAATGAAAAAAATAAAGAGATAGAATGAAGAATGGAAAAGAAGAATTGATGGGTAGGTTTTTGGTCCATTAAAAATTTAAAGTTAGGTTATAGTCAAAAGGAAAGATTGTTTGATTTTTTACTCTCTCTTTCTCTTTAATTATTTAATAAAACTATTTCAGTTGTCCCACAAATAATATTTATTTAGTTGATCACACTTATTTAAAAACACAATCATTACATTCACATTACTAAAATATTCCTTACAAAATATTGTGATATTTTAAATAGTTATTAAATATTTTATTTTAAATATTTTAATAAAAATAATAATAGAAAACATTAAGATAAAGTTTATTGAGATTTCAAATAAATAATATAATTAGGATATCACATTTAATAAATTGATATTATTTTACGGGATGAAAAGAGTAATTACTTATAATAGTATTTAAATTTAAGAGCAGAGATATGATACCCTATAAAAAATGTTTTACCCATTATTTATCTCTATTCTTCTATCAAACCCTATTTCTTCTCGTCTCCGCCGACTTACACCAAAACTTTCAGCAATCTACAGTATAATAATTTTTCTTAACAATTTAAAGCACATTCTGACAATACCCATTCCGTATCAAAGGTTGTACACATTTTCTTTTTCCATAACATCGGCGCTTTTCTCCCTCAACATTATGTGTGTCCTCTACCATTGCCTTCCAAATCTCAGATCTTCACTGTGCAAATCATTATCTGATTGGTTTTTGATCGTTGGACATTTCATTTCATTTCAATTGAGGATAGTCAGAGTGAGACCACTTGTCTCTTATACTATTAAATCTCAAGTTTCTAAAATTTCACCTTAATTTATTTGGACTAAATTTTTATATTCAAACTTAAAACTTTTTCTACAATGATATTGTAATAGGATTGAACAAAGAACTCTACTTTTGGGGGATATTTCTTCCTTGTGAAAAGAGAGAAATGAACAGGTCACTTCCTCCTAAGAAGAGAAGATTATTGTAAAGAATGAAATAATCACTATAGTTTGTATAAAAATGTGAGTTTGATTTTCTATTTTTTTATCCATTATCTTAAGTAGGGGTTTTAATGATTTGTATTTATTAAATTAGGCAATATGATAATGAAAGAGCAAGAGTGATAATGAAAGAGCAAGAGTTTGAGACTAATCAATTACAACCGCATCATCATTTTATTTGGAGAAGTATGGTGCACCCGGTTTTTTCATTTACAATAGATTAACATTTGTTATTGTATTTTTATGTTGTAAATTGCATTTCAATTGAGGATAGTCGAAATGTTAAATTTATTACTGTATTATTTATATTATTAGCATTGATCATCTGTTATTCTATTTTTATAACTTATTTATTTTACTCTTCATTACTAGTTAAAATAGATTTCTTGTGGATAGGAGGAAAATATATATAAAACAAAGGTAATTTATGTTACTTTTAATTTTACGTATGTCCTTGCTATACTTGGGTGTAGATTAGTTTAATGAACTTTAGGATGTACCTCAACTAATCCGACCAAAAAAATTAATTTAACGAACTCGGACTTGATTAGAAACATTATTTTATTTATATTTATATTAAGAATTTTAGTTGGATACTTTTTTGGTATATAAGTCATAGTTTCACTACTTCTTCACTTTTCATAAATGAGTAAAAATGTCGAATGATTAGTCAAATGTGCAAGCTGACAATTTAGGCAAGGGGTGTGTAACTTTATAATCTTTTTACTTATCCAATAAACATATATTTTAATTTAATTATAACCCTTTTACTTATCACGACTCTCCCTCTAAGTTGTTGGTTGATTTCTATTCAAGGTTTACTTATGATTTTATTCAAGGTTTACCTATGATTTAATTTTGCAGTCGTTTCTGTTAGATCACTTTTCATGGAATTTTTGGAAAATATGGGGTGGATTCTAAATGTGAGTTCTTGGTTTTGTAGCTTTGTTTTGGATCCTTTATGTCGTTTATCCTATTTTATTAGAGTTTCAGAGTTGAATTTTATAAAATTTGATTATGTTCCTCCCATTTATATAATGATAAGTTATCTTTATCACATGGATTGGTTTTCAACTCTAACAACATTATATCACCATTAATGTAAATTTAAGAGGTCTTTTCTTATTTTGATGTCAGAATGTCTTTCTTTCTTGAGTAAATGGAAGAGGACGGGGGAGGAATTAGGTCACTTTTCTTTATTGTGGGAGGATTTAATCCTTTGTTGTTAGCATGGTTACAATGTGTTAGCATATTTATTCTTCCTTCATAGCTTATTTAGTGATCCCATATGGCGTATTCGAAAAGTTCAATTTTGGAGGATCTTTCTCTGTTACCAAGCTGATTATATTAGTGGTGTCAAACAGAGAGTGGTTTTATCTATATTGTTGATCAACCTACCCAAAACTCTCAAACTTTTCCAAAACTCTGCCATTTAACCTTTTAAAAAAATAATATTACATTTTATACTATTAGATGTAGGAAGCTCATACAGAATTTGTAACCAAATGAACGATCATATGAGGATTTATGGTGAGCAACCGAGCTAAGTATTATGCATCAGCTATGCAAATTGAATTCAGCCCCTTAGAAATGAAAAAGAAAAAAAAATTATATTAAATATTATGACCAAAATCAAAATTATAACCAGATTCACAAGCATACTTACAAATAAAATACTTGAATTAATTAATACCACTTCGGTAAAATTCACCAATGGACTTTATACATTTACTCCAATCGAACTGATGAGTTTCTTTCTCATATGCCTGTGATGTCGTTGATACTACAGATCTATACCCCTACCTAAAAACCATTCGGTATATACTAATTAATTTTCAACAGAAGGATAATCCATCAACAAAATACAACTAAACATAAGTCGGTGATGTACGTATATATTTAGATGGATCCAACTAGGTATACATATCTATAACTATACAAATATATCTATATCCATACAACATATCTATACACATACACATACACATCCAGACATACAGATCTAAAACCGTATAGATCAATAATATAAAAAAAACTCGTAATAATGATATATTTGATAAGTTTTTACAATAAAAAATGATTTCTTGGAACTGCAACACTTTAAACTCAACTATGTATTTTTTTTCCAATTTATTTCATGGGGTAGGGGTTATGATGCATAAAAAATGAAAAAAATAAAGAGATAGAATGAAGAATGGAAAAGAAGAATTGATGGGTAGGTTTTTGGTCCATTAAAAATTTAAAGTTAGGTTATAGTCAAAAGGAAAGATTGTTTGATTTTTTACTCTCTCTTTCTCTTTAATTATTTAATAAAACTATTTCAGTTGTCCCACAAATAATATTTATTTAGTTGATCACACTTATTTAAAAACACAATCATTACATTCACATTACTAAAATATTCCTTACAAAATATTGTGATATTTTAAATAGTTATTAAATATTTTATTTTAAATATTTTAATAAAAATAATAATAGAAAACATTAAGATAAAGTTTATTGAGATTTCAAATAAATAATATAATTAGGATATCACATTTAATAAATTGATATTATTTTACGGGATGAAAAGAGTAATTACTTATAATAGTATTTAAATTTAAGAGCAGATATGATACCCTATAAAAAATGTTTTACCCATTATTTATCTCTATTCTTCTATCAAACCCTATTTCTTCTCGTCTCCGCCGACTTACACCAAAACTTTCAGCAATCTACAGTATAACAATTTTTCTTAACAATTTAAAGCACATTCTGACAATACCCATTCCGTATCAAAGGTTGTATACATTTTCTTTTTCCATAACATCGGCGCTTTTCTCCCTCAACATTATGTGTGTCCTCTACCATTGCCTTCCAAATCTCAGATCTTCACTGTGCAAATCATTATCTGATTGGTTTTTGATCGTTGGACATTTCATTTCATTTCAATTGAGGATAGTCAGAGTGAGACCTCTTGTCTCTTATATTATTAAATCTAAAGTTTCTAAAATTTCACCTTAATTTATTTGGACTAAATTTTTATATTCAAACTTAAAACTTTTTCTACAATGATATTGTAATAGGATTGAACAAAGAACTCTACTTTTGGGGGATATTTCTTCCTTGTGAAAAGAGAGAAATGAACAGGTCACTTCCTCCTAAGAAGAGAAGATTATTGTAAAGAATGAAATAATCACTATAGTTTGTATAAAAATAAGAGTTTGATTTTCTATTTTTTTATCCATTATCTTAAGTAGGGGTTTTAATGATTTGTATTTATTAAATTAGGCAATATGATAATGAAAGAGCAAGAGTGATAATGAAAGAGCAAGAGTTTGAGACTAATCAATTACAACCGCATCATCATTTTATTTGGAGAAGTATGGTGCACCCGGTTTTTTCATTTACAATAGATTAACATTTGTTATTGTATTTTTATGTTGTAAATTGCATTTCAATTGAGGATAGTCGAAATGTTAAATTTATTACTGTATTATTTATATTATTAGCATTGATCATCTGTTATTCTATTTTTATAACTTATTTATTTTACTCTTCATTACTAGTTAAAATAGATTTCTTGTGGATAGGAGGAAAATATATATAAAACAAAGGTAATTTATGTTACTTTTAATTTTACGTATGTCCTTGCTATACTTGGGTGTAGATTAGTTTAATGAACTTTAGGATGTACCTCAACTAATCCGACCAAAAAAATTAATTTAATGAACTCGGACTTGATTAGAAACATTATTTTATTTATATTTATATTAAGAATTTTAGTTGGATACTTTTTTGGTATATAAGTCATAGTTTCACTACTTCTTCACTTTTCATAAATGAGTAAAAATGTCGAATGATTAGTCAAATGTGCAAGCTGACAATTTAGGCAAGGGGTGTGTAACTTTATAATCTTTTTACTTATCCAATAAACATATATTTTAATTTAATTATAACCCTTTTACTTATCACGACTCTCCCTCTAAGTTGTTGGTTGATTTCTATTCAAGGTTTACTTATGATTTTATTCAAGGTTTACCTATGATTTAATTTTGCAGTCGTTTCTGTTAGATCACTTTTCATGGAATTTTTGGAAAATATGGGGTGGATTCTAAATGTGAGTTCTTGGTTTTGTAGCTTTGTTTTGGATCCTTTATGTCGTTTATCCTATTTTATTAGAGTTTCAGAGTTGAATTTTATAAAATTTGATTATGTTCCTCCCATTTATATAATGATAAGTTATCTTTATCACATGGATTGGTTTTCAACTCTAACAACATTATATCACCATTAATGTAAATTTAAGAGGTCTTTTCTTATTTTGATGTCAGAATGTCTTTCTTTCTTGAGTAAATGGAAGAGGACGGGGGAGGAATTAGGTCACTTTTCTTTATTGTGGGAGGATTTAATCCTTTGTTGTTAGCATGGTTACAATGTGTTAGCATATTTATTCTTCCTTCATAGCTTATTTAGTGATCCCATATGGCGTATTCGAAAAGTTCAATTTTGGAGGATCTTTCTCTGTTACCAAGCTGATTATATTAGTGGTGTCAAACAGAGAGTGGTTTTATCTATATTGTTGATCAACCTACCCAAAACTCTCAAACTTTTCCAAAACTCTGCCATTTAACCTTTTAAAAAAATAATATTACATTTTATACTATTAGATGTAGGAAGCTCATACAGAATTTGTAACCAAATGAACGATCATATGAGGATTTATGGTGAGCAACCGAGCTAAGTATTATGCATCAGCTATGCAAATTGAATTCAGCCCCTTAGAAATGAAAAAGAAAAAAAAATTATATTAAATATTATGACCAAAATCAAAATTATAACCAGATTCACAAGCATACTTACAAATAAAATACTTGAATTAATTAATACCACTTCGGTAAAATTCACCAATGGACTTTATACATTTACTCCAATCGAACTGATGAGTTTCTTTCTCATATGCCTGTGATGTCGTTGATACTACAGATCTATACCCCTACCTAAAAACCATTCGGTATATACTAATTAATTTTCAACAGAAGGATAATCCATCAACAAAATACAACTAAACATAAGTCGGTGATGTACGTATATATTTAGATGGATCCAACTAGGTATACATATCTATAACTATACAAATATATCTATATCCATACAACATATCTATACACATACACATACACATCCAGACATACAGATCTAAAACCGTATAGATCAATAATATAAAAAAAACTCGTAATAATGATATATTTGATAAGTTCTTACAATAAAAAATGATTTCTTGGAACTGCAACACTTTAAACTCAACTATGTATTTTTTTTCCAATTTATTTCATGGGGTAGGGGTTATGATGCATAAAAAATGAAAAAAATAAAGAGATAGAATGAAGAATGGAAAAGAAGAATTGATGGGTAGGTTTTTGGTCCATTAAAAATTTAAAGTTAGGTTATAGTCAAAAGGAAAGATTGTTTGATTTTTTACTCTCTCTTTCTCTTTAATTATTTAATAAAACTATTTCAGTTGTCCCACAAATAATATTTATTTAGTTGATCACACTTATTTAAAAACACAATCATTACATTCACATTACTAAAATATTCCTTACAAAATATTGTGATATTTTAAATAGTTATTAAATATTTTATTTTAAATATTTTAATAAAAATAATAATAGAAAACATTAAGATAAAGTTTATTGAGATTTCAAATAAATAATATAATTAGGATATCACATTTAATAAATTGATATTATTTTACGGGATGAAAAGAGTAATTACTTATAATAGTATTTAAATTTAAGAGCAGAGATATGATACCCTATAAAAAATGTTTTACCCATTATTTATCTCTATTCTTCTATCAAACCCTATTTCTTTTCTTCTCCGCCGACTTACACCAAAACTTTCAGCAATCTACAGTATAACAATTTTTCTTAACAATTTAAAGCACATTCTGACAATACCCATTCCGTATCAAAGGTTGTATACATTTTCTTTTTCCATAACATCGGCGCTTTTCTCCCTCAACATTATGTGTGTCCTCTACCATTGCCTTCCAAATCTCAGATCTTCACTGTGCAAATCATTATCTGATTGGTTTTTGATCGTTGGACATTTCATTTCATTTCAATTGAGGATAGTCAGAGTGAGACCTCTTGTCTCTTATATTATTAAATCTAAAGTTTCTAAAATTTCACCTTAATTTATTTGGACTAAATTTTTATATTCAAACTTAAAACTTTTTCTACAATGATATTGTAATAGGATTGAACAAAGAACTCTACTTTTGGGGGATATTTCTTCCTTGTGAAAAGAGAGAAATGAACAGGTCACTTCCTCCTAAGAAGAGAAGATTATTGTAAAGAATGAAATAATCACTATAGTTTGTATAAAAATAAGAGTTTGATTTTCTATTTTTTTATCCATTATCTTAAGTAGGGGTTTTAATGATTTGTATTTATTAAATTAGGCAATATGATAATGAAAGAGCAAGAGTGATAATGAAAGAGCAAGAGTTTGAGACTAATCAATTACAACTGCATCATCATTTTATTTGGAGAAGTATGGTGCACCCGGTTTTTTCATTTACAATAGATTAACATTTATTATTGTATTTTTATGTTGTAAATTGCATTTCAATTGAGGATAGTCGAAATGTTAAATTTATTACTGTATTATTTATATTATTAACATTGATCATCTGTTATTCTATTTTTATAACTTATTTATTTTACTCTTCATTACTAGTTAAAATAGATTTCTTGTGGATAGGAGGAAAATATATATAAAACAAAGGTAATTTATGTTACTTTTAATTTTACGTATGTCCTTGCTATACTTGGGTGTAGATTAGTTTAATGAACTTTAGGATGTACCTCAACTAATCCGACCAAAAAAATTAATTTAACGAACTCGGACTTGATTAGAAACATTATTTTATTTATATTTATATTAAGAATTTTAGTTGGATACTTTTTTGGTATATAAGTCATAGTTTCACTACTTCTTCACTTTTCATAAATGAGTAAAAATGTCGAATGATTAGTCAAATGTGCAAGCTGACAATTTAGGCAAGGGGTGTGTAACTTTATAATCTTTTTACTTATCCAATAAACATATATTTTAATTTAATTATAACCCTTTTACTTATCACGACTCTCCCTCTAAGTTGTTGGTTGATTTCTATTCAAGGTTTACTTATGATTTTATTCAAGGTTTACCTATGATTTAATTTTGCAGTCGTTTCTGTTAGATCACTTTTCATGGAATTTTTGGAAAATATGGGGTGGATTCTAAATGTGAGTTCTTGGTTTTGTAGCTTTGTTTTGGATCCTTTATGTCGTTTATCCTATTTTATTAGAGTTTCAGAGTTGAATTTTATAAAATTTGATTATGTTCCTCCCATTTATATAATGATAAGTTATCTTTATCACATGGATTGGTTTTCAACTCTAACAACATTATATCACCATTAATGTAAATTTAAGAGGTCTTTTCTTATTTTGATGTCAGAATGTCTTTCTTTCTTGAGTAAATGGAAGAGGACGGGGGAGGAATTAGGTCACTTTTCATTATTGTGGGAGGATTTAATCCTTTGTTGTTAGCATGGTTACAATGTGTTAGCATATTTATTCTTCCTTCATAGCTTATCTAGTGATCCCATATGGCGTATTCGAAAAGTTCAATTTTGGAGGATCTTTCTCTGTTACCAAGCTGATTATATTAGTGGTGTCAAACAGAGAGTGGTTTTATCTATATTGTTGATCAACCTACCCAAAACTCTCAAACTTTTCCAAAACTCTGCCATTTAACCTTTTAAAAAAATAATATTACATTTTATACTATTAGATGTAGGAAGCTCATACAGAATTTGTAACCAAATGAACGATCATATGAGGATTTATGGTGAGCAACCGAGCTAAGTATTATGCATCAGCTATGCAAATTGAATTCAGCCCCTTAGAAATGAAAAAGAAAAAAAAATTATATTAAATATTATGACCAAAATCAAAATTATAACCAGATTCACAAGCATACTTACAAATAAAATACTTGAATTAATTAATACCATATCGGTAAAATTCACCAATGGACTTTATACATTTACTCCAATCGAACTGATGAGTTTCTTTCTCATATGCCTGTGATGTCGTTGATACTACATATCTATACCCCTACCTAAAAACCATTCGGTATATACTAATTAATTTTCAACAGAAGGATAATCCATCAACAAAATACAACTAAACATAAGTCGGTGATGTACGTATACATTTAGATGGATCCAACTAGGTATACATATCTATAACTATACAAATATATCTATATCCATACAACATATCTATACACATACACATACACATCCAGACATACAGATCTAAAACCGTATAGATCAATAATATAAAAAAAACTCGTAATAATGATATATTTGATAAGTTCTTACAATAAAAAATGATTTCTTGGAACTGCAACACTTTAAACTCAACTATGTATTTTTTTTCCAATTTATTTCATGGGGTAGGGGTTATGATGCATAAAAAATGAAAAAAATAAAGAGATAGAATGAAGAATGGAAAAGAAGAATTGATGGGTAGGTTTTTGGTCCATTAAAAATTTAAAGTTAGGTTATAGTCAAAAGGAAAGATTGTTTGATTTTTTACTCTCTCTTTCTCTTTAATTATTTAATAAAACTATTTCAGTTGTCCCACAAATAATATTTATTTAGTTGATCACACTTATTTAAAAACACAATCATTACATTCACATTACTAAAATATTCCTTACAAAATATTGTGATATTTTAAATAGTTATTAAATATTTTATTTTAAATATTTTAATAAAAATAATAATAGAAAACATTAAGATAAAGTTTATTGAGATTTCAAATAAATAATATAATTAGGATATCACATTTAATAAATTGATATTATTTTACGGGATGAAAAGAGTAATTACTTATAATAGTATTTAAATTTAAGAGCAGAGATATGATACCCTATAAAAAATGTTTTACCCATTATTTATCTCTATTCTTCTATCAAACCCTATTTCTTCTCGTCTCCGCCGACTTACACCAAAACTTTCAGCAATCTACAGTATAACAATTTTTCTTAACAATTTAAAGCACATTCTGACAATACCCATTCCGTATCAAAGGTTGTATACATTTTCTTTTTCCATAACATCGGCGCTTTTCTCCCTCAACATTATGTGTGTCCTCTACCATTGCCTTCCAAATCTCAGATCTTCACTGTGCAAATCATTATCTGATTGGTTTTTGATCGTTGGACATTTCATTTCATTTCAATTGAGGATAGTCAGAGTGAGACCTCTTGTCTCTTATACTATTAAATCTAAAGTTTCTAAAATTTCACCTTAATTTATTTGGACTAAATTTTTATATTCAAACTTAAAACTTTTTCTACAATGATATTGTAATAGGATTGAACAAAGAACTCTACTTTTAGGGGATATTTCTTCCTTGTAAAAAGAGAGAAATGAACAGGTCACTTCCTCCTAAGAAGAGAAGATTATTGTAAAGAATGAAATAATCACTATAGTTTGTATAAAAATAAGAGTTTGATTTTCTATTTTTTTATCCATTATCTTAAGTAGGGGTTTTAATGATTTGTATTTATTAAATTAGGCAATATGATAATGAAAGAGCAAGAGTGATAATGAAAGAGCAAGAGTTTGAGACTAATCAATTACAACCGCATCATCATTTTATTTGGAGAAGTATGGTGCACCCGGTTTTTTCATTTACAATAGATTAACATTTATTATTGTATTTTTATGTTGTAAATTGCATTTCAATTGAGGATAGTCGAAATGTTAAATTTATTACTGTATTATTTATATTATTAGCATTGATCATCTGTTATTCTATTTTTATAACTTATTTATTTTACTCTTCATTACTAGTTAAAATAGATTTCTTGTGGATAGGAGGAAAATATAAAACAAAGGTAATTTATGTTACTTTTAATTTTACGTATGTCCTTGCTATACTTGGGTGTAGATTAGTTTAATGAACTTTAGGATGTACCTCAACTAATCCGACCAAAAAAATTAATTTAACGAACTCGGACTTGATTAGAAACATTATTTTATTTATATTTATATTAAGAATTTTAGTTGGATACTTTTTTGGTATATAAGTCATAGTTTCACTACTTCTTCACTTTTCATAAATGAGTAAAAATGTCGAATGATTAGTCAAATGTGCAAGCTGACAATTTAGGCAAGGGGTGTGTAACTTTATAATCTTTTTACTTATCCAATAAACATATATTTTAATTTAATTATAACCCTTTTACTTATCACGACTCTCCCTCTAAGTTGTTGGTTGATTTCTATTCAAGGTTTACTTATGATTTTATTCAAGGTTTACCTATGATTTAATTTTGCAGTCGTTTCTGTTAGATCACTTTTCATGGAATTTTTGGAAAATATGGGGTGGATTCTAAATGTGAGTTCTTGGTTTTGTAGCTTTGTTTTGGATCCTTTATGTCGTTTATCCTATTTTATTAGAGTTTCAGAGTTGAATTTTATAAAATTTGATTATGTTCCTCCCATTTATATAATGATAAGTTATCTTTATCACATGGATTGGTTTTCAACTCTAACAACATTATATCACCATTAATGTAAATTTAAGAGGTCTTTTCTTATTTTGATGTCAGAATGTCTTTCTTTCTTGAGTAAATGGAAGAGGACGGGGGAGGAATTAGGTCACTTTTCATTATTGTGGGTGGATTTAATCCTTTGTTGTTAGCATGGTTACAATGTGTTAGCATATTTATTCTTCCTTCATAGCTTATCTAGTGATCCCATATGGCGTATTCGAAAAGTTCAATTTTGGAGGATCTTTCTCTGTTACCAAGCTTATTATATTAGTGGTGTCAAACAGATAGTGGTTTTTTCTATATTGTTGATCAACCAACCCAAAACTCTCAAACTTTTCCGAAACTCTGCCATTTAACCTTTTAAAAAAATAATATTACATTTTATACTATTAGAGATTTATGGTGAGCAACCGAGCTAAGTATTATGCATCAACTATGCAAATTGAATTCAGCCCATTAGAAATGAAAAAGAAAATAAAATTATATTAAATATTATGACCAAAATCAAAATTATAACCAGATTCACAAGCATACTTACAAATAAAATACTTGAATTAATTAATACCACTTCAGTAAAATTCACCAATGGACTTTATACATTTACTCCAATCTAACTGATGAGTTTCTTTCTCATATGCCTGTGATGTCGTTGATACTACAGATCTATACCCTTACCCACAAACCATTCGGTATATACAAATTAATTTTCAACATAAGGATAATCCATCTTCAAAATACAACTAAACATAAGTCGGTGATGTACGTATACATTTAGATGGATCCAACTAGGTATACATGTCTATAACTATACAAATATATCTATATCCATACAACATATCTATACACATACACATACACATCCAGACATACAGATCTAAGCCCGTATAGATCAATAATATAAAAAAAACTCGTAATAATGATATATTTGATAAGTTCTTACAATAAAAAATGATTTCTTGGAATTGCAACACTTGAAACTCAACTATGTATTTTTTTTCCAATTTATTTCATGGGGTAGGGGTTATGATGCATAAAAAATGAAAAAAAAATAAAGAGATAGAATGAAGAATGGAAAAGAAGAATTGATGGGTAGGTTTTTGGTCCATTAAAAATTTAAAGTTAGGTTATAGTCAAAAGGAAATATTGTTTGATTTTTTACTCTCTCTTTCTCTTTAATTATTTAATAAAACTATTTCAGTTGTCCCACAAATAATATTTATTTAGTTGATCACACTTATTTAAAATCACAATCATTACATTCACGTTACTAAAATATTCCTTGCAAAATATTGTGATATTTTAAATAGTTATTAAATATTTTAATAAAAATAATAATAGAAAACATTAAGATAAAGTTTATTGAGATTTCAAATAAATAATATAATTAGGATATCACATTTAATAAATTGATATTATTTTACGGGATGAAAAGAGTAATTACTTATAATAGTATTTATATTTAAGAGCAGAGATATGATACCCTATAAAAAATGTTTTACCCATTATTTATCTCTATTCTTCTATCAAACCCTATTTCTTCTCGTCTCCGCTGACTTACACCAACACTTTCACATTACCAATCTACAGTATAACAATTTTTCTTAACAATTTAAAGCACATTCTGACAATACCCATTCCGTATCAAAGGTTGTACACATTTTCTTTTTCCATAACATCGGCGCTTTTCTCCCTCAACATTATGTGTGTCCTCTACCATTGCCTTCCAAATCTCAGATCTTCAATGTGCAAATCATTATCTGATTGGTTTTTGATCGTTGGACATTTCATTTCAATTGAGGATAGTCAGAGTGAGACCTCTTGTCTCTTATATTATTAAATCTAAAGTTTCTAAAATTTCACCTTAATTTATTTGGACTAAATTTTTATATTCAAACTTAAAACTTTTTCTACAATGATATTGTAATAGGATTGAACAAAGAACTCTACTTTTGGGGGATATTTCTTCCTTGTGAAAAGAGATAAATGAACAGGTCTCTTCCTCCTAAGAAGAGAAGATTATTGTAAAGAATGAAATAATCACTATAGTTTGTATAACAATGTGAGTTTGATTTTCTATTTTTTTATCCATTATCTTAAGTAGGGGTTTTATTGATTTGTATTTATTAAATTAGGCAATATAATAATGAAAGAGCAAGAGTGATAATGAAAGAGCAAGAGTTTGGGACTATTCAATTACAACCGCATCATCATTTTATTTGGAGAAGTATGGTGCACCCGGTTTTTTCATTTACAATAGATTAACATTTATTATTGTATTTTTATGTTGTAAATTGCATTTCAATTGAGGATAGACGAAATGTTAAATTTATTACTGTATTATTTATATTATTAGCATTGATAATCTGTTATTCTATTTTTATAACTTATTTATTTTACTCTTCATTACTAGTTAAAATAGATTTCTTGTGGATAGGAGGAAAATATATATAAAACAAAGGTAATTTATGTTACTTTTAATTTTACGTATGTCCTTGCTATACTTGGGTGTAGATTAGTTTAATGAACTTTGGGATGTACCTCAACTAATCCGACCAAAAAAATTAATTTAACGAACTCGGACTTGATTAGAAATATTATTTTATTTTTTTTATATTAAGAATTTTAGTTGGATACTTTTTTGGTATATAAGTCATAGTTTCACTACTTCTTCACTTTTCATAAATGAGTAAAAATGTCGAATGATTAGTCAAATGTGCAAGCTAACAATTTAGGCAAGGGGTGTGTAACTTTATAATCTTTTTACTTATCCAATAAACAGATCTTTTAATTTAATTATAACCCTTTTACTTATCACGACTCTCCCTCTAAGTTGTTGGTTGATTTCTATTCAAGGTTTACTTATGATTTTATTCAAGGTTAACCTATGATTTAATTTTGAAGTCGTTTCTGTTAGATCACTTTTCATGTAATTTTTGGAAAATATGGGGTGGATTCTAAATGTGAGTTCTTGGTTTTATAGCTTTGTTTTGGATCCTTTATGTCGTTTATCCTATTTTATTAGAGTTTCAGAGTTGAATTTTATAAAATTTGATTATGTTCCTCCCATTTATATAATGATAAGTTATCTTTATCACATGGATTGGTTTTCAACTCTAACAACATTATATCACCATTAATGTAAATTTAAGAGGTCTTTTCTTATTTTGATGTCAGAATGTCTTTCTTTCTTGAGTAAATGGAAGAGGACGGGGGAGGAATTAGGTCACTTTTCATTATTGTGGGAGGATTTAATCCTTTGTTGTTAGCATGGGTACAATGTGTTAGCATATTTATTCTTCCTTCATAGCTTATCTAGTGATCCCATATGGCGTATTCGAAAAGTTCAATTTTGGAGGATCTTTCTCTGTTACCAAGCTGATTATATTAGTGGTGTCAAACAGAGAGTGGTTTTATCTATATTGTTGATCAACCAACCCAAAACTCTCAAACATTTCCAAAACTCTGCCATTTAACCTTTTAAAAAAATAATATTACATTTTATACTATTAGATGTAGGAAGCTCATGCAGAATTTGTAACCAAATGAACGATCATATGACGATTTATGGTGAGCAACAGAGCTAAGTATTATGCATCAGCTATGCAAATTGAATTCAGCACCTTAGAAATGAAAAAGAAAAAAAAATTATAAGAAATATTATGACCAAAATCAAAATTATAACCAGATTCACAAGCATACTTACAAATAAAATACTTGAATTAATTAATACCACTTCGGTAAAATTCACCAATGGACTTTATACATTTACTCCAACCCAACTGATGAGTTTCTTTCTCATATGCCTGTGACTTCGTTGATACTACAGATCTATACCCCTACCTAAAAACCATTCGGTATATACTAATTAATTTTCAACAGAAGGATAATCCATCAACAAAATACAACTAAACATAAGTCGGTGATGTACGTATACATTTAGATGGATCCAACTAGGTATACATATCTATAACTATACAAATATATCTATATCCATACAACATATCTATACACATATACAGATCTAAAACCGTATAGATCAATAATATAAAAAAAAACTCGTAATAATGATATATTTGATAAGTTCTTACAATAAAAAATGATTTCTTGGAACTGCAACACTTTAAACTCAACTATGTATTTTTTTTCCAATTTATTTCATGGGGTAGGGGTTATGATACATAAAAAATGAAAAAAATAAAGAGATAGAATGAAGAATGGAAAAGAAGAATTGATGGGTAGGTTTTTGGTCCATTAAAAATTTAAAGTTAGGTTATAGTCAAAAGGAAAGATTGTTTGATTTTTTACTCTCTCTTTCTCTTTAATTATTTAATAAAACTATTTCAGTTGTCCCACAAATAATATTTATTTAGTTGATCACACTTATTTAAAATCACAATCATTACATTCACGTTCCTAAAATATTCCTTGCAAAATATTGTGATATTTTAAATAGTTATTAAATATTTTAATAAAAATAATAATAGAAAACATTAAGATAAAGTTTATTGAGATTTCAAATAAATAATATAATTAGGATATCACATTTAATAAATTGATATTATTTTACGGGATGAAAAGAGTAATTACTTATAATAGTATTTATATTTAAGAGCAGAGATATGATACCCTATAAAAAATGTTTTACCCATTATTTATCTCTATTCTTCTATCAAACCCTATTTCTTCTCGTCTCCGCTGACTTACACCAACACTTTCACATTACCAATCTACAGTATAACAATTTTTCTTAACAATTTAAAGCACATTCTGACAATACCCATTCCGTATCAAAGGTTGTACACATTTTCTTTTTCCATAACATCGGCGCTTTTCTCCCTCAACATTATGTGTGTCCTCTACCATTGCCTTCCAAATCTCAGATCTTCAATGTGCAAATCATTATCTGATTGGTTTTTGATCGTTGGACATTTCATTTCAATTGAGGATAGTCAGAGTGAGACCTCTTGTCTCTTATATTATTAAATCTAAAGTTTCTAAAATTTCACCTTAATTTATTTGGACTAAATTTTTATATTCAAACTTAAAACTTTTTCTACAATGATATTGTAATAGGATTGAACAAAGAACTCTACTTTTGGGGGATATTTCTTCCTTGTGAAAAGAGATAAATGAACAGGTCTCTTCCTCCTAAGAAGAGAAGATTATTGTAAAGAATGAAATAATCACTATAGTTTGTATAACAATGTGAGTTTGATTTTCTATTTTTTTATCCATTATCTTAAGTAGGGGTTTTATTGATTTGTATTTATTAAATTAGGCAATATAATAATGAAAGAGCAAGAGTGATAATGAAAGAGCAAGAGTTTGGGACTATTCAATTACAACCGCATCATCATTTTATTTGGAGAAGTATGGTGCACCCGGTTTTTTCATTTACAATAGATTAACATTTATTATTGTATTTTTATGTTGTAAATTGCATTTCAATTGAGGATAGACGAAATGTTAAATTTATTACTGTATTATTTATATTATTAGCATTGATAATCTGTTATTCTATTTTTATAACTTATTTATTTTACTCTTCATTACTAGTTAAAATAGATTTCTTGTGGATAGGAGGAAAATATATATAAAACAAAGGTAATTTATGTTACTTTTAATTTTACGTATGTCCTTGCTATACTTGGGTGTAGATTAGTTTAATGAACTTTGGGATGTACCTCAACTAATCCGACCAAAAAAATTAATTTAACGAACTCGGACTTGATTAGAAATATTATTTTATTTTTTTTATATTAAGAATTTTAGTTGGATACTTTTTTGGTATATAAGTCATAGTTTCACTACTTCTTCACTTTTCATAAATGAGTAAAAATGTCGAATGATTAGTCAAATGTGCAAGCTAACAATTTAGGCAAGGGGTGTGTAACTTTATAATCTTTTTACTTATCCAATAAACAGATCTTTTAATTTAATTATAACCCTTTTACTTATCACGACTCTCCCTCTAAGTTGTTGGTTGATTTCTATTCAAGGTTTACTTATGATTTTATTCAAGGTTAACCTATGATTTAATTTTGAAGTCGTTTCTGTTAGATCACTTTTCATGTAATTTTTGGAAAATATGGGGTGGATTCTAAATGTGAGTTCTTGGTTTTATAGCTTTGTTTTGGATCCTTTATGTCGTTTATCCTATTTTATTAGAGTTTCAGAGTTGAATTTTATAAAATTTGATTATGTTCCTCCCATTTATATAATGATAAGTTATCTTTATCACATGGATTGGTTTTCAACTCTAACAACATTATATCACCATTAATGTAAATTTAAGAGGTCTTTTCTTATTTTGATGTCAGAATGTCTTTCTTTCTTGAGTAAATGGAAGAGGACGGGGGAGGAATTAGGTCACTTTTCATTATTGTGGGAGGATTTAATCCTTTGTTGTTAGCATGGGTACAATGTGTTAGCATATTTATTCTTCCTTCATAGCTTATCTAGTGATCCCATATGGCGTATTCGAAAAGTTCAATTTTGGAGGATCTTTCTCTGTTACCAAGCTGATTATATTAGTGGTGTCAAACAGAGAGTGGTTTTATCTATATTGTTGATCAACCAACCCAAAACTCTCAAACATTTCCAAAACTCTGCCATTTAACCTTTTAAAAAAATAATATTACATTTTATACTATTAGATGTAGGAAGCTCATGCAGAATTTGTAACCAAATGAACGATCATATGACGATTTATGGTGAGCAACAAAGCTAAGTATTATGCATCAGCTATGCAAATTGAATTCAGCACCTTAGAAATGAAAAAGAAAAAAAAATTATAAGAAATATTATGACCAAAATCAAAATTATAACCAGATTCACAAGCATACTTACAAATAAAATACTTGAATTAATTAATACCACTTCGGTAAAATTCACCAATGGACTTTATACATTTACTCCAATCCAACTGATGAGTTTCTTTCTCATATGCCTGTGACTTCGTTGATACTACAGATCTATACCCCTACCTAAAAACCATTCGGTATATACTAATTAATTTTCAACAGAAGGATAATCCATCAACAAAATACAACTAAACATAAGTCGGTGATGTACGTATACATTTAGATGGATCCAACTAGGTATACATATCTATAACTATACAAATATATCTATATCCATACAACATATCTATACACATATACAGATCTAAAACCGTATAGATCAATAATATAAAAAAAAACTCGTAATAATGATATATTTGATAAGTTCTTACAATAAAAAATGATTTCTTGGAACTGCAACACTTTAAACTCAACTATGTATTTTTTTTCCAATTTATTTCATGGGGTAGGGGTTATGATACATAAAAAATGAAAAAAATAAAGAGATAGAATGAAGAATGGAAAAGAAGAATTGATGGGTAGGTTTTTGGTCCATTAAAAATTTAAAGTTAGGTTATAGTCAAAAGGAAAGATTGTTTGATTTTTTACTCTCTCTTTCTCTTTAATTATTTAATAAAACTATTTCAGTTGTCCCACAAATAATATTTATTTAGTTGATCACACTTATTTAAAATCACAATCATTACATTCACGTTCCTAAAATATTCCTTGCAAAATATTGTGATATTTTAAATAGTTATTAAATATTTTAATAAAAATAATAATAGAAAACATTAAGATAAAGTTTATTGAGATTTCAAATAAATAATATAATTAGGATATCACATTTAATAAATTGATATTATTTTACGGGATGAAAAGAGTAATTACTTATAATAGTATTTATATTTAAGAGCAGAGATATGATACCCTATAAAAAATGTTTTACCCATTATTTATCTCTATTCTTCTATCAAACCCTATTTCTTCTCGTCTCCGCTGACTTACACCAACACTTTCACATTACCAATCTACAGTATAACAATTTTTCTTAACAATTTAAAGCACATTCTGACAATACCCATTCCGTATCAAAGGTTGTACACATTTTCTTTTTCCATAACATCGGCGCTTTTCTCCCTCAACATTATGTGTGTCCTCTACCATTGCCTTCCAAATCTCAGATCTTCAATGTGCAAATCATTATCTGATTGGTTTTTGATCGTTGGACATTTCATTTCAATTGAGGATAGTCAGAGTGAGACCTCTTGTCTCTTATATTATTAAATCTAAAGTTTCTAAAATTTCACCTTAATTTATTTGGACTAAATTTTTATATTCAAACTTAAAACTTTTTCTACAATGATATTGTAATAGGATTGAACAAAGAACTCTACTTTTGGGGGATATTTCTTCCTTGTGAAAAGAGATAAATGAACAGGTCTCTTCCTCCTAAGAAGAGAAGATTATTGTAAAGAATGAAATAATCACTATAGTTTGTATAACAATGTGAGTTTGATTTTCTATTTTTTTATCCATTATCTTAAGTAGGGGTTTTATTGATTTGTATTTATTAAATTAGGCAATATAATAATGAAAGAGCAAGAGTGATAATGAAAGAGCAAGAGTTTGGGACTATTCAATTACAACCGCATCATCATTTTATTTGGAGAAGTATGGTGCACCCGGTTTTTTCATTTACAATAGATTAACATTTATTATTGTATTTTTATGTTGTAAATTGCATTTCAATTGAGGATAGACGAAATGTTAAATTTATTACTGTATTATTTATATTATTAGCATTGATAATCTGTTATTCTATTTTTATAACTTATTTATTTTACTCTTCATTACTAGTTAAAATAGATTTCTTGTGGATAGGAGGAAAATATATATAAAACAAAGGTAATTTATGTTACTTTTAATTTTACGTATGTCCTTGCTATACTTGGGTGTAGATTAGTTTAATGAACTTTGGGATGTACCTCAACTAATCCGACCAAAAAAATTAATTTAACGAACTCGGACTTGATTAGAAATATTATTTTATTTTTTTTATATTAAGAATTTTAGTTGGATACTTTTTTGGTATATAAGTCATAGTTTCACTACTTCTTCACTTTTCATAAATGAGTAAAAATGTCGAATGATTAGTCAAATGTGCAAGCTAACAATTTAGGCAAGGGGTGTGTA
Source organism: Nemophila menziesii (assembly GCA_029959085.1). Classification (NCBI taxonomy): domain Eukaryota; kingdom Viridiplantae; phylum Streptophyta; class Magnoliopsida; order Boraginales; family Hydrophyllaceae; genus Nemophila; species Nemophila menziesii. The sequence continues at coordinate 79,138,686 of JARWIR010000001.1, forward strand.
ACTTTATAATCTTTTTACTTATCCAATAAACAGATCTTTTAATTTAATTATAACCCTTTTACTTATCACGACTCTCCCTCTAAGTTGTTGGTTGATTTCTATTCAAGGTTTACTTATGATTTTATTCAAGGTTAACCTATGATTTAATTTTGAAGTCGTTTCTGTTAGATCACTTTTCATGTAATTTTTGGAAAATATGGGGTGGATTCTAAATGTGAGTTCTTGGTTTTATAGCTTTGTTTTGGATCCTTTATGTCGTTTATCCTATTTTATTAGAGTTTCAGAGTTGAATTTTATAAAATTTGATTATGTTCCTCCCATTTATATAATGATAAGTTATCTTTATCACATGGATTGGTTTTCAACTCTAACAACATTATATCACCATTAATGTAAATTTAAGAGGTCTTTTCTTATTTTGATGTCAGAATGTCTTTCTTTCTTGAGTAAATGGAAGAGGACGGGGGAGGAATTAGGTCACTTTTCATTATTGTGGGAGGATTTAATCCTTTGTTGTTAGCATGGGTACAATGTGTTAGCATATTTATTCTTCCTTCATAGCTTATCTAGTGATCCCATATGGCGTATTCGAAAAGTTCAATTTTGGAGGATCTTTCTCTGTTACCAAGCTGATTATATTAGTGGTGTCAAACAGAGAGTGGTTTTATCTATATTGTTGATCAACCAACCCAAAACTCTCAAACATTTCCAAAACTCTGCCATTTAACCTTTTAAAAAAATAATATTACATTTTATACTATTAGATGTAGGAAGCTCATGCAGAATTTGTAACCAAATGAACGATCATATGACGATTTATGGTGAGCAACAGAGCTAAGTATTATGCATCAGCTATGCAAATTGAATTCAGCACCTTAGAAATGAAAAAGAAAAAAAAATTATAAGAAATATTATGACCAAAATCAAAATTATAACCAGATTCACAAGCATACTTACAAATAAAATACTTGAATTAATTAATACCACTTCGGTAAAATTCACCAATGGACTTTATACATTTACTCCAATCCAACTGATGAGTTTCTTTCTCATATGCCTGTGACTTCGTTGATACTACAGATCTATACCCCTACCTAAAAACCATTCGGTATATACTAATTAATTTTCAACAGAAGGATAATCCATCAACAAAATACAACTAAACATAAGTCGGTGATGTACGTATACATTTAGATGGATCCAACTAGGTATACATATCTATAACTATACAAATATATCTATATCCATACAACATATCTATACACATATACAGATCTAAAACCGTATAGATCAATAATATAAAAAAAAACTCGTAATAATGATATATTTGATAAGTTCTTACAATAAAAAATGATTTCTTGGAACTGCAACACTTTAAACTCAACTATGTATTTTTTTTCCAATTTATTTCATGGGGTAGGGGTTATGATGCATAAAAAATGAAAAAAATAAAGAGATAGAATGAAGAATGGAAAAGAAGAATTGATGGGTAGGTTTTTGGTCCATTAAAAATTTAAAGTTAGGTTATAGTCAAAAGGAAAGATTGTTTGATTTTTTACTCTCTCTTTCTCTTTAATTATTTAATAAAACTATTTCAGTTGTCCCACAAATAATATTTATTTAGTTGATCACACTTATTTAAAAACACAATCATTACATTCACATTACTAAAATATTCCTTTCAAAATATTGTGATATTTTAAATAGTTATTAAATATTTTATTTTAAATATTTTAATAAAAATAATAATAGAAAACATTAAGATAAAGTTTATTGAGATTTCAAATAAATAATATAATTAGGATATCACATTTAATAAATTGATATTATTTTACGGGATGAAAAGAGTAATTACTTATAATAGTATTTAAATTTAAGAGCAGAGATATGATACCCTATAAAAAATGTTTTACCCATTATTTATCTCTATTCTTCTATCAAACCCTATTTCTTCTCGTCTCCGCCGACTTACACCAAAACTTTCAGCAATCTACAGTATAACAATTTTTCTTAACAATTTAAAGCACATTCTGACAATACCCATTCCGTATCAAAGGTTGTACACATTTTCTTTTTCCATAACATCGGCGCTTTTCTCCCTCAACATTATGTGTGTCCTCTACAATTGCCTTCCAAATCTCAGCTCTTCACTGTGCAAATCATTATCTGATTGGTTTTTGATCGTTTGACATTTCATTTCATTTCAATTGAGGATAGTCAGAGTGAGACCTCTTGTCTCTTATACTATTAAATCTAAAGTTTCTAAAATTTCACCTTAATTTATTTGGACTAAATTTTTATATTCAAACTTAAAACTTTTTCTACAATGATATTGTAATAGGATTGAACAAAGAACTCTACTTTTGGGGGATATTTCTTCCTTGTGAAAAGAGAGAAATGAACAGGTCACTTCCTCCTAAGAAGAGAAGATTATTGTAAAGAATGAAATAATCACTATAGTTTGTATAAAAATGTGAGTTTGATTTTCTATTTTTTTATCCATTATCTTAAGTAGGGGTTTTAATGATTTGTATTTATTAAATTAGGCAATATCATAATGAAAGAGCAAGAGTTTGAGACTAATCAATTACAACCGCATCATCATTTTATTTGGAGAAGTATGGTGCACCCGGTTTTTTCATTTACAATAGATTAACATTTATTATTGTATTTTTATGTTGTAAATTGCATTTCAATTGAGGATAGTCGAAATGTTAAATTTATTACTGTATTATTTATATTATTAGCATTGATCATCTGTTATTCTATTTTTATAACTTATTTATTTTACTCTTCATTACTAGTTAAAATAGATTTCTTGTGGATAGGAGGAAAATATATATAAAACAAAGGTAATTTATGTTACTTTTAATTTTACGTATGTCCTTGCTATACTTGGGTGTAGATTAGTTTAATGAACTTGAGGATGTACCTCAACTAATCCGACCAAAAAAATTAATTTAACGAACTCGGACTTGATTAGAAACATTATTTTATATATATTTATATTAAGAATTTTAGTTGGATACTTTTTTGGTATATAAGTCATAGTTTCACTACTTCTTCACTTTTCATAAATGAGTAAAAATGTCGAATGATTAGTCAAATGTGCAAGCTGACAATTTAGGCAAGGGGTGTGTAACTTTATAATCTTTTTACTTATCCAATAAACATATATTTTAATTTAATTATAACCCTTTTACTTATCACGACTCTCCCTCTAAGTTGTTGGTTGATTTCTATTCAAGGTTTACTTATGATTTTATTCAAGGTTTACCTATGATTTAATTTTGCAGTCGTTTCTGTTAGATCACTTTTCATGGAATTTTTGGAAAATATGGGGTGGATTCTAAATGTAAGTTCTTGGTTTTATAGCTTTGTTTTGGATCCTTTATGTCGTTTATCCTATTTTATTAGAGTTTCAGAGTTGAATTTTATAAAATTTGATTATGTTCCTTCCATTTATATAATGATAAGTTATCTTTATCACATGGATTGGTTTTCAACTCTAACAACATTATATCACCATTAATGTAAATTTAAGAGGTCTTTTCTTATTTTGATGTCAGAATGTCTTTCTTTCTTGAGTAAATGGAAGAGGACGGGGGAGGAATTAGGTCACTTTTCATTATTGTGGGAGGATTTAATCCTTTGTTGTTAGCATGGGTACAATATGTTAGCATATTTATTCTTCCTTCATAACTTATCTAGTGATCCCATATGGCGTATTCGAAAAGTTCAATTTTGGAGGATCTTTCTCTGTTACCAAGCTTATTATATTAGTGGTGTCAAACAGAGAGTGGTTTTTTCTATATTGTTGATCAACCTACCCAAAACTCTCAAACTTTTCCGAAACTCTGCCATTTAACCTTTTAAAAAAATAATATTACATTTTATACTATTAGATGTAGTAAGCTCATGCAGAATTTGTAACCAAATGAACGATCATATGAGGATTTATGGTGAGCAACCGAGCTAAGTATTATGCATCAACTATGCAAATTGAATTCAGCCCAATAGAAATGAAAAAGAAAATAAAATTATAAGAAATATTATGACCAAAATCGAAATTATAACCAGATTCACAAGCATACTTACAAATAAAATACTTGAATTAATTAATACCACTTCAGTAAAATTCACCAATGGACTTTATACATTTACTCCAATCTAACTGATGAGTTTCTTTCTCATATGCCTGTGATGTCGTTGATACTACAGATCAATACCCCTACCCACAAACCATTCGGTATATATAATTAATTTTCAACATAAGGATAATCCATCTTCAAAATACAACTAAACATAAGTCGGTGATGTACGTATACATTTAGATGGATCCAACTAGGTATACATATCTATAACAATACAAATATATCTATATCCATACAACATATCTATACACATACACATACACATCCAGACATACAGATCTAAGCCCGTATAGATCAATAATATAAAAAAAACTCGTAATAATGATATATTTGATAAGTTCTTACAATAAAAAATGATTTCTTGGAATTGCAACACTTTAAACTCAACTATGTATTTTTTTTCCAATTTATTTCATGGGGTAGGGGTTATGATGCATAAAAAATGAAAAAAAATAAAGAGATAGAATGAAGAATGGAAAAGAAGAATTGATGGGTAGGTTTTTGGTCCATTAAAAATTTAAAGTTAGGTTATAGTCAAAAGGAAAGATTGTTTGATTTTTTACTCTCTCTTTCTCTTTAATTATTTAATAAAACTATTTCAGTTGTCCCACAAATAATATTTATTTAGTTGATCACACTTATTTAAAATCACAATCATTACATTCACGTTACTAAATATTCCTTGCAAAATATTGTGATATTTTAAATAGTTATTAAATATTTTAATAAAAATAATAATAGAAAACATTAAGATAAAGTTTATTGAGATTTCAAATAAATAATATAATTAGGATATCACATTTAATAAATTGATATTATTTTACGGGATGAAAAGAGTAATTACTTATAATAGTATTTAAATTTAAGAGCAGAGATATGATACCCTATAAAAAATGTTTTACCCATTATTTATCTCTATTCTTCTATCAAACCCTATTTCTTCTCGTCTCTGCCGACTTACACCAAAACTTTCAGCAATCTACAGTATAACATTTTTTCTTAACAATTTAAAGCACATTCTGACAATACCCATTCCGTATCAAAGGTTGTACACATTTTCTTTTTCCATAACATCGGCGCTTTTCTCCCTCAACATTATGTGTGTCCTCTACCATTGCCTTCCAAATCTCAGCTCTTCACTGTGCAAATCATTATCTGATTGGTTTTTGATCGTTGGACATTTCATTTAATTTCAATTGAGGATAGTCAGAGTGAGACCTCTTGTCTCTTATACTATTAAATCTAAAGTTTCTAAAATTTCACCTTAATTTATTTGGACTAAATTTTTATATTCAAACTTAAAACTTTTTCTACAATGATATTGTAATAGGATTGAACAAAGAACTCTACTTTTGGGGGATATTTCTTCCTTGTGAAAAGAGAGAAATGAACAGGTCACTTCCTCCTAAGAAGAGAAGATTATTGTAAAGAATGAAATAATCACTATAGTTTGTATAAAAATGTGAGTTTGATTTTCTATTTTTTTATCCATTATCTTAAGTAGGGGTTTTAATGATTTGTATTTATTAAATTAGGCAATATGATAATGAAAGAGCAAGAGTTTGAGACTAATCAATTACAACCGCATCATCATTTTATTTGGAGAAGTATGGTGCACCCGGTTTTTTCATTTACAATAGATTAACATTTATTATTGTATTTTTATGTTGTAAATTGCATTTCAATTGAGGATAGTCGAAATGTTAAATTTATTACTGTATTATTTATATTATTAGCATTGATCATCTGTTATTCTATTTTTATAACTTATTTATTTTACTCTTCATTACTAGTTAAAATAGATTTCTTGTGGATAGGAGGAAAATATATATAAAACAAAGGTAATTTATGTTACTTTTAATTTTACGTATGTCCTTGCTATACTTGGGTGTAGATTAGTTTACTGAACTTGAGGATGTACGTCACCTAATCCGACCAAAAAAATTAATTTAACGAACTCAGACTTGTTTAGAAACATTATTTTATATATATTTATATTAAGAATTTTAGTTGGATACTTTTTTGGTATATAAGTCATAGTTTCACTACTTCTTCACTTTTCATAAATGAGTAAAAATGTCGAATGATTAGTCAAATGTGCAAGCTGACAATTTAGGCAAGGGGTGTGTAACTTTATAATCTTTTTACTTATCCAATAAACATATATTTTAATTTAATTATAACCCTTTTACTTATCACGAGTCTCCCTCTAAGTTGTTGGTTGATTTCTATTCAAGGTTTACTTATGATTTTATTCAAGGTTTACCTATGATTTAATTTTGCAGTCGTTTCTGTTAGATCACTTTTCATGGAATTTTTGGAAAATATGGGGTGGATTCTAAATGTGAGTTCTTGGTTTTATAGCTTTGTTTTGGATCCTTTATGTCGTTTATCCTATTTTATTAGAGTTTCAGAGTTGAATTTTATAAAATTTGATTATGTTCCTCCCATTTATATATGATAAGTTATCTTTATCACATGGATTGGTTTTCAACTCTAACAACATTATATCACCATTAATGTAAATTTAAGAGGTCTTTTCTTATTTTGATGTCAGAATGTCTTTCTTTCTTGAGTAAATGGAAGAGGACGGGGGAGGAATTAGGTCACTTTTCATTATTGTGGGAGGATTTAATCCTTTGTTGTTAGCATGGGTACAATGTGTTAGCATATTTATTCTTCCTTCATAGCTTATCTAGTGATCCCATATGGCGTATTCGAAAAGTTCAATTTTGGAGGATCTTTCTCTGTTACCAAGCTTATTATATTAGTGGTGTCAAACAGAGAGTGGTTTTTTCTATATTGTTGATCAACCTACCCAAAACTCTCAAACTTTTCCGAAACTCTGCCATTTAACCTTTTAAAAAAATAATATTACATTTTATACTATTAGATGTAGTAAGCTCATGCAGAATTTGTAACCAAATGAACGATCATATGAGGATTTATGGTGAGCAACCGAGCTAAGTATTATGCATCAACTATGCAAATTGAATTCAGCCCATTAGAAATGAAAAAGAAAATAAAATTATAAGAAATATTATGACCAAAATCGAAATTATAACCAGATTCACAAGCATACTTACAAATAAAATACTTGAATTAATTAATACCACTTCAGTAAAATTCACCAATGGACTTTATACATTTACTCCAATCTAACTGATGAGTTTCTTTCTCATATGCCTGTGATGTCGTTGATACTACAGATCTATACCCCTACCCACAAACCATTCGGTATATATAATTAATTTTCAACATAAGGATAATCCATCTTCAAAATACAACTAAACATAAGTCGGTGATGTACGTATACATTTAGATGGATCCAACTAGGTATACATATCTATAACTATACAAATATATCTATATCCATACAACATATCTATACACATACACATACACACATCCAGACATACAGATCTAAGCCCGTATAGATCAATAATAAAAAAAAAACTCGTAATAATGATATATTTGATAAGTTCTTACAATAAAAAATGATTTCTTGGAATTGCAACACTTTAAACTCAACTATGTATTTTTTTTCCAATTTATTTCATGGGGTAGGGGTTATGATGCATAAAAAATGAAAAAAATAAAGAGATAGAATGAAGAATGGAAAAGAAGAATTGATGGGTAGGTTTTTGGTCCATTAAAAATTTAAAGTTAGGTTATAGTCAAAAGGAAAGATTGTTTGATTTTTTACTCTCTCTTTCTCTTTAATTATTTAATAAAACTATTTCAGTTGTCCCACAAATAATATTTATTTAGTTGATCACACTTATTTAAAATCACAATCATTACATTCACGTTACTAAATATTCCTTGCAAAATATTGTGATATTTTAAATAGTTATTAAATATTTTAATAAAAATAATAATAGAAAACATTAAGATAAAGTTTATTGAGATTTCAAATAAATAATATAATTAGGATATCACATTTAATAAATTGATATTATTTTACGGGATGAAAAGAGTAATTACTTATAATAGTATTTATATTTAAGAGCAGAGATATGATACCCTATAAAAATGTTTTACCCATTATTTATCTCTATTCTTCTATCAAACCCTATTTCTTCTCGTCTCCGCCGACTTACACCAACACTTTCACATTAGCAATCTACAGTATAACAATTTTTCTTAACAATTTAAAGCACATTCTGACAATACCCATTCCGTATCAAAGGTTGTACACATTTTCTTTTTCCATAACATCGGCGCTTTTCTCCCTCAACATTATGTGTGTCCTCTACCATTGCCTTCCAAATCTCAGATCTTCAATGTGCAAATCATTATCTGATTGGTTTTTGATCGTTGGACATTTCATTTCAATTGAGGATAGTCAGAGTGAGACCTCTTGTCTCTTATATTATTAAATCTAAAGTTTCTAAAATTTCACCTTAATTTATTTGGACTAAATTTTTATATTCAAACTTAAAACTTTTTCTACAATGATATTGTAATAGGATTGAACAAAGAACTCTACTTTTGGGGGATATTTCTTCCTTGTGAAAAGAGATAAATGAACAGGTCTCTTCCTCCTAAGAAGAGAAGATTATTGTAAAGAATGAAATAATCACTATAGTTTGTATAAAAATGTGAGTTTGATTTTCTATTTTTTTATCCATTATCTTAAGTAGGGGTTTTATTGATTTGTATTTATTAAATTAGGCAATATGATAATGAAAGAGCAAAAGTGATAATGAAAGAGCAAGAGTTTGGGACTATTCAATTACAACCGCATCATCATTTTATTTGGAGAAGTATGGTGCACCCGGTTTTTTCATTTACAATAGATTAACATTTATTATTGTATTTTTATGTTGTAAATTGCATTTCAATTTAGGATAGTCGAAATGTTAAATTTATTACTGTATTATTTATATTATTAGCATTGATTTTCTGTTATTCTATTTTTATAACTTATTTATTTTACTCTTCATTACTAGTTAAAATAGATTTCTTGTGGATAGGAGGAAAATATATATAAAACAAAGGTAATTTATGTTACTTTTAATTTTACGTATGTCCTTGCTATACTTGGGTGTAGATTAGTTTAATGAACTTTAGGATGTACCTCAACTAATCCGACCAAAAAAATTAATTTAACGAACTCGGACTTGATTAGAAACATTATTTTATTTATATTTATATTAAGAATTTTATTTGGATACTTTTTTGGTATATAAGTCATAGTTTCACTACTTCTTCACGTTTCATAAATGAGTAAAAATGTCGAATGATTAGTCAAATGTGCAAGCTGACAATTTAGGCAAGGGGTGTGTAACTTTATAATCTTTTTACTTATCCAATAAACATATATTTTAATTTAATTATAACCCTTTTACTTATCACGACTCTCCCTCTAAGTTGTTGGTTGATTTCTATTCAAGGTTTACTTATGATTTTATTCAAGGTTTACCTATGATTTAATTTTGCAGTCGTTTCTGTTAGATCAATTTTCATGTAATTTTTGGAAAATATGGGGTGGATTCTAAATGTGAGTTCTTGGTTTTATAGCTTTGTCTTGGATCTTTTATGTCGTTTATCCTATTTTATTAGAGTTTCAGAGTTGAATTTTATAAAATTTGATTATGTTCCTCCCATTTATATAATGATAAGTTATCTTTATCACATGGATTGGTTTTCAACTCTAACAACATTATATCACCATTAATGTAAATTTAAGAGGTCTTTTCTTATTTTGATGTCAGAATGTCTTTCTTTCTTGAGTAAATGGAAGAGGACGGGGGAGGAATTAGGTCACTTTTCATTATTGTGGGAGGATTTAATCCTTTGTTGTTAGCATGGGTACAATGTGTTAGCATATTTATTCTTCCTTCATAGCTTATCTAGTGATCCCATATGGCGTATTCGAAAAGTTCAATTTTGGAGGATCTTTCTCTGTTACCAAGCTTATTATATTAGTGGTGTCAAACAGAGAGTGGTTTTTTCTATATTGTTGATCAACCTACCCAAAACTCTCAAACTTTTCCGAAACTCTGCCATTTAACCTTTTAAAAAAATAATATTACATTTTATACTATTAGATGTAGGAAGCTCATGCAGAATTTGTAACCAAATGAACGATCATATGAGGATTTATGGTGAGCAACCGAGCTAAGTATTATGCATCAGCTATGCAAATTGAATTCAGCCCATTAGAAATGAAAAAGAAAATAAAATTATAAGAAATATTATGACCAAAATCAAAATTATAACCAGATTCACAAGCATACTTACAAATAAAATACTTGAATTAATTAATACCACTTCAGTAAAATTCACCAATGGACTTTATACATTTACTCCAATCTAACTGATGAGTTTCTTTCTCATATGCTTGTGATGTCGTTGATACTACAGATCTATACCCCTACCCACAAACCATTCGGTATATACTAATTAATTTTCAACATAAGGATAATCCATCTTCAAAATACAACTAAACATAAGTCGGTGATGTACGTATACATTTAGATGGATCCAACTAGGTATACATATCTATAACTATACAAATATATCTATATCCATACAACATATCTATACACATATACATACACATCCAGACATACAGATCTAAAACCGTATAGATCAATAATATAAAAAAAACTCGTAATAATGATATATTTGATAAGTTCTTACAATAAAAAATGATTTCTTGGAACTGCAACACTTTAAACTCAACTATGTATTTTTTTTCCAATTTATTTCATGGGGTAGGGGTTATGATGCATAAAAAATGAAAAAAATAAAGAGATAGAATGAAGAATGGAAAAGAAGAATTGATGGGTAGGTTTTTGGTCCATTAAAAATTTAAAGTTAGGTTATAGTCAAAAGGAAAGAGTGTTTGATTTTTTACTCTCTCTTTCTCTTTAATTATTTAATAAAACTATTTCAGTTGTCCCACAAATAATATTTATTTAGTTGATCACACTTATTTAAAAACACAATCATTACATTCATATTACTAAAATATTCCTTACAAAATATTGTGATATTTTAAATAGTTATTAAATATTTTATTTTAAATATTTTAATAAAAATAATAATAGAAAACATTAAGATAAAGTTTATTGAGATTTCAAATAAATAATATAATTAGGATATCACATTTAATAAATTGATATTATTTTACGGGATGAAAAGAGTAATTACTTATAATAGTATTTAAATTTAAGAGCAGAGATATGATACCCTATAAAAAATGTTTTACCCATTATTTATATCTATTCTTCTATCAAACCCTATTTCTTCTCGTCTACGCCGACTTACACCAAAACTTTCAGCAATCTACAGTATAACAATTTTTCTTAACAATTTAAAGCACATTCTGACAATACCCATTCCGTATCAAAGGTTGTACACATTTTCTTTTTCCATAACATCGGCGCTTTTCTCCCTCAACATTATGTGTGTCATCTACCATTGCCTTCCAAATCTCAGATCTTCACTGTGCAAATCATTATCTGATTGGTTTTTGATTGTTGGACATTTCATTTCATTTCAATTGAGGATAGTCAGAGTGAGACCTCTTGTCTCTTATACTATTAAATCTAAAGTTTCTAAAATTTCACCTTAATTTATTTGGACTAAATTTTTATATTCAAACTTAAAACTTTTTCTACAATGATATTGTAATAGGATTGAACAAATAACTCTACTTTTGGGGGATATTTCTTCCTTGTGAAAAGAGAGAAATGAACAGGTCACTTCCTCCTAAGAAGAGAAGATTATTGTAAAGAATGAAATAATCACTATAGTTTGTATAAAAATGTGAGTTTGATTTTCTATTTTTTTATCCATTATCTTAAGTAGAGGTTTTAATGATTTGTATTTATTAAATTAGGCAATATGATAATGAAAGAGCAAGAGTGATAATGAAAGAGCAAGAGTTTGAGACTATTCAATTACAACCGCATCATCATTTTATTTGGAGAAGTATGGTGCACCCGGTTTTTTCATTTACAATAGATTAACATTTATTATTGTATTTTTATGTTGTAAATTGCATTTCAATTGAGGATAGTCGAAATGTTAAATTTATTACTGTATTATTTATATTATTAGCATTGATCATCTGTTATTCTATTTTTATAACTTATTTATTTTACTCTTCATTACTAGTTAAAATAGATTTCTTGTGGATAGGAGGAAAATATATATAAAACAAAGGTAATTTATGTTACTTTTAATTTTATGTATGTCCTTGCTATACTTGGGTGTAGATTAGTTTAATGAACTTTAGGATGTACCTCAACTAATCCGACCAAAAAAATTAATTTAACGAACTCGGACTTGATTAGAAACATTATTTTATTTATATTTATATTAAGAATTTTAGTTGGATACTTTTTTGGTATATAAGTCATAGTTTCACTACTTCTTCACTTTTCATAAATGAGTAAAAATGTCGAATGATTAGTCAAATGTACAAGCTGACAATTTAGGCAAGGGGTGTGTAACTTTATAATCTTTTTACTTATCCAATAAACATATATTTTAATTTAATTATAACCCTTTTACTTATCACGACTCTCCCTCTAAGTTGTTGGTTGATTTCTATTCAAGGATTACTTATGATTTTATTCAAGGTTTACCTATGATTTAATTTTGCAGTCGTTTCTGTTAGATCAATTTTCATGTAATTTTTGGAAAATATGGGGTGGATTCTAAATGTGAGTTCTTGGTTTTATAGCTTTGTTTTGGATCCTTTATGTCGTTTATCCTATTTTATTAGACTTTCAGAGTTGAATTTTATAAAATTTGATTATGTTCCTCCCATTTATATAATGATAAGTTATCTTTATCACATGGATTGGTTTTCAACTCTAACAACATTATATCACCATTAATGTAAATTTAAGAGGTCTTTTCTTATTTTGATGTCAGAATGTCTTTCTTTCTTGAGTAAATGGAAGAGGACGGGGGAGGAATTAGGTCACTTTTCATTATTGTGGGAAGATTTAATCCTTTGTTGTTAGCATGGGTACAATGTGTTAGCATATTTATTCTTCCTTCATAGCTTATCTAGTGATCCCATATGGCGTATTCGAAAAGTTCAATTTTGGAGGATCTTTCTCTGTTACCAAGCTTATTATATTAGTGGTGTCAAACAGAGAGTGGTTTTTTCTATATTGTTGATCAACCTACCCAAAACTCTCAAACTTTTCCGAAACTCTGCCATTTAACCTTTTAAAAAAATAATATTACATTTTATACTATTAGATGTAGGAAGCTCATGCAGAATTTGTAACCAAATGAACGATCATATGAGGATTTATGGTGAGCAACCGAGCTAAGTATTATGCATCAGCTATGCAAATTGAATTCAGCCCATTAGAAATGAAAAAGAAAATAAAATTATAAGAAATATTATGACCAAAATCAAAATTATAACCAGATTCACAAGCATACTTACAAATAAAATACTTGAATTAATTAATACCACTTCAGTAAAATTCACCAATGGACTTTATACATTTACTCCAATCTCACTGATGAGTTTCTTTCTCATATGCCTGTGATGTCGTTGATACTACAGATCTATACCTCTACCCACAAACCATTCGGTATATACTAATTAATTTTCAACATAAGGATAATCTATCTTCAAAATACAACTAAACATAAGTCGGTGATGTACGTATACATTTAGATGGATCCAACTAGGTATACATATCTATAACTATACAAATATATCTATATCCATACAACATATCTATAAACATACACATACACATCCAGACATACAGATCTAAGCCCGTATAGATCAATAATATAAAAAAACTCGTAATAATGATATATTTGATAAGTTCTTACAATAAAAAATGATTTCTTGGAACTGCAACACTTTAAACTCAACTATGTATTTTTTTTCCAATTTATTTCATGGGGTAGGGGTTATGATGCATAAAAAATGAAAAAAATAAAGAGATAGAATGAAGAATGGAAAAGAAGAATTGATGGGTAGGTTTTTGGTCCATTAAAAATTTAAAGTTAGGTTATAGTCAAAAGGAAAGATTGTTTTATTTTTTACTCTCTCTTTCTCTTTAATTATTTAATAAAACTATTTCAGTTGTCCCACAAATAATATTTATTTAGTTGATCACACTTATTTAAAATCACAATCATTACATTCACGTTACTAAAATATTCCTTGCAAAATATTGTGATATTGTAAATAGTTATTAAATATTTTAATATAAATAATAATAGAAAACATTAAGATAAAGTTTATTGAGATTTCAAATAAATAATATAATTAGGATATCACATTTAATAAATTGATATTATTTTACGGGATGAAAAGAGTAATTACTTATAATAGTATTTATATTTAAGAGCAGAGATATGATACCCTATAAAAAATGTTTTACCCATTATTTATCTCTATTCTTCTATCAAACCCTATTTCTTCTCGTCTGCGCCGACTTACACCAAAACTTTCAGCAATCTACAGTATAACAATTTTTCTTAACAATTTAAAGCACATTCTGACAATACCCATTCCATATCAAAGGTTGTACACATTTTCTTTTTCCATAACATCGGCGCTTTTCTCCCTCAACATTATGTGTGTCCTCTACCATTGCCTTCCAAATCTCAGATCTTCACTGTGCAAATCATTATCTGAATTGTTTTTGATCGTTGGACATTTCATTTCATTTCAATTGAGGATAGTCAGAGTGAGACCTCTTGTCTCTTATACTATTAAATCTAAAGTTTCTAAAATTTCACCTTAATTTATTTGGACTAAATTTTTATATTCGAACTTAAAACTTTTTCTACAATGATATTGTAATAGGATTGAACAAAGAACTCTACTTTTGGGGGATATTTCTTCCTTGTGAAAAGAGAGAAATGAACAGGTCACTTCCTCCTAAGAAGAGAAGATTATTGTAAAGAATGAAATAATCACTATAGTTTGTATAAAAATGTGAGTTTGATTTTCTATTTTTTTATCCATTATCTTAAGTAGGGGTTTTAATGATTTGTATTTATTAAATTAGGCAATATGATAATGAAAGAGCAAGAGTGATAATGAAAGAGCAAGAGTTTGAGACTATTCAATTACAACCGCATCATCATTTTATTTGGAGAAGTATGGTGCACCCGGTTTTTTCATTTACAATAGATTAACATTTATTATTGTATTTTTATGTTATAAATTGCATTTCAATTGAGGATAGTCGAAATGTTAAATTTATTACTGTATTATTTATATTATTAGCATTGATCATCTGTTATTCTATTTTTATAACTTATTTATTTTACTCTTCATTACTAGTTAAAATAGATTTCTTGTGGATAGGAGGAAAATATATATAAAACAAAGGTAATTTATGTTACTTTTAATTTTACGTATGTCCTTGCTATACTTGGGTGTAGATTAGTTTAATGAACTTTAGGATGTACCTCAACTAATCCGACCAAAAAAATTAATTTAACGAACTCGGACTTGATTAGAAACATTATTTTATTTATATTTATATTAAGAATTTTAGTTGGATACTTTTTTGGTATATAAGTCATAGTTTCACTACTTCTTCAATTTTCATAAATGAGTAAAAATGTCGAATGATTAGTCAAATGTGCAAGCTGACAATTTAGGCAAGGGGTGTGTAACTTTATAATCTTTTTACTTATCCAATAAACATATATTTTAATTTAATTATAACCCTTTTACTTATCACGACTCTCCCTCTAAGTTGTTGGTTGATTTCTATTCAAGGTTTACTTATGATTTTATTCAAGGTTTACCTATGATTTAATTTTGCAGTCGTTTCTATTAGATCACTTTTCATGGAATTTTTGGAAAATATGGGGTGGATTCTAAATGTGAGTTCTTGGTTTTATAGCTTTGTTTTGGATCCTTTATGTCGTTTATCCTATTTTATTAGAGTTTCAGAGTTGAATTTTATAAAATTTGATTATGTTCCTCCCATTTATATAATGATAAGTTATCTTTATCACATGGATTGGTTTTCAACTCTAACAACATTATATCACCATTAATGTAAATTTAAGAGGTCTTTACTTATTTTGATGTCAGAATGTCTTTCTTTCTTGAGTAAATGGAAGAGGACGGGGGAGGAATTAGGTCACTTTTCATTATTGTGGGAGGATTTAATCCTTTGTTGTTAGCATGGGTACAATGTGTTAGCATATTTATTCTTCCTTCATAGCTTATCTAGTGATCCCATATGGCGTATTCGAAAAGTTCAATTTTGGAGGATCTTTCTCTGTTACCAAGCTTATTATATTAGTTGTGTCAAACAGAGAGTGGTTTTTTCTATATTGTTGATCAACCTACCCAAAACTCTCAAACTTTTCCGAAACTCTGCCATTTAACCTTTTAAAAAAATAATATTACATTTTATACTATTAGATGTAGGAAGCTTATGCAGAATTTGTAACCAAATGAACGATCATATGAGGATTTATGGTGAGCAACCGAGCTAAGTATTATGCATCAACTATGCAAATTGAATTCAGCCCATTAGAAATGAAAAAGAAAATAAAATTATAAGAAATATTATGACCAAAATCAAAATTATAACCAGATTCACAAGCATACTTACAAATAAAATACTTGAATTAATTAATAACACTTCGGTAAAATTCACCAATGGACTTAATACATTTACTCCAATCTAACTGATGAGTTTCTTTCTCATATGCCTGTGATGTCGTTGATACTACAGATCTATACCCCTACCCACAAACCATTCGGTATATACTAATTAATTTTCAACATAAGGATAATCCATCTTCAAAATACAACTAAACATAAGTCGGTGATGTACGTATACATTTAGATGGATCCAACTAGGTATACATATCTATAACTATACAAATATATCTATATCCATACAACATATCTATACACATACACATACACATCCAGACATACAAATCTAAGCCCGTATAGATCAATAATATAAAAAAACTCGTAATAATGATATATTTGATAAGTTCTTACAATAAAAAATGATTTCTTGGAATTGCAACAATTTAAACTCAACTATGTATTTTTTTTCCAATTTATTTCATGGGGTAGGGGTTATGATGCATAAAAAATGAAAAAAATAAAGAGATAGAATGAAGAATGGAAAAGAAGAATTGATGGGTAGGTTTTTGGTCCATTAAAAATTTAAAGTTAGGTTATAGTCAAAAGGAAAGATTGTTTGATTTTTTACTCTCTCTTTCTCTTTAATTATTTAATAAAACTATTTCAGTTGTCCCACAAATAATATTTATTTAGTTGATCACACTTATTTAAAATCACAATCATTACATTCACGTTACTAAAATATTCCTTGCAAAATATTGTGATATTTTAAATAGTTATTAAATATTTTAATATAAATAATAATAGAAAACATTAAGATAAAGTTTATTGAGATTTCAAATAAATAATATAATTAGGATATCACATTTAATAAATTGATATTATTTTACGGGATGAAAAGAGTAATTACTTATAATAGTATTTATATTTAAGAGCAGAGATATGATACCCTATAAAAAATGTTTTACCCATTATTTATCTCTATTCTTCTATCAAACCCTATTTCTTCTCGTCTCCGCCGACTTACACCAAAACTTTCAGCAATCTACAGTATAACAATTTTTCTTAACAATTTAAAGCACATTCTGACAATACCCATTCCGTATCAAAGGTTGTACACATTTTCTTTTTCCATAACATCGGGCGCTTTTCTCCCTCAACATTATGTGTGTCCTCTACCATTGCCTTCCAAATCTCAGATCTTCACTGTGCAAATCATTATCTGATTGGTTTTTGATCGTTGGACATTTCATTTCATTTCAATTGAGGATAGTCAGAGTGAGACCTCTTGTCTCTTATACTATTAAATCTAAAGTTTCTAAAATTTCACCTTAATTTATTTGGACTAAATTTTTATATTCGAACTTAAAACTTTTTCTACAATGATATTGTAATAGGATTGAACAAAGAACTCTACTTTTGGGGGATATTTCTTCCTTGTGAAAAGAGAGAAATGAACAGGTCACTTCCTCCTAAGAAGAGAAGATTATTGTAAAGAATGAAATAATCACTATAGTTTGTATAAAAATGTGAGTTTGATTTTCTATTTTTTTATCCATTATCTTAAGTAGGGGTTTTAATGATTTGTATTTATTAAATTAGGCAATATGATAATGAAAGAGCAAGAGTGATAATGAAAGAGCAAGAGTTTGAGACTATTCAATTACAACCGCATCATCATTTTATTTGGAGAAGTATGGTGCACCCGGTTTTTTCATTTACAATAGATTAACATTTATTATTGTATTTTTATGTTATAAATTGCATTTCAATTGAGGATAGTCGAAATGTTAAATTTATTACTGTATTATTTATATTATTAGCATTGATCATCTGTTATTCTATTTTTATAACTTATTTATTTTACTCTTCATTACTAGTTAAAATAGATTTCTTGTGGATAGGAGGAAAATATATATAAAACAAAGGTAATTTATGTTACTTTTAATTTTACGTATGTCCTTGCTATACTTGGGTGTAGATTAGTTTAATGAACTTTAGGATGTACCTCAACTAATCCGACCAAAAAAATTAATTTAACGAACTCGGACTTGATTAGAAACATTATTTTATTTATATTTATATTAAGAATTTTAGTTGGATACTTTTTTGGTATATAAGTCATAGTTTCACTACTTCTTCAATTTTCATAAATGAGTAAAAATGTCGAATGATTAGTCAAATGTGCAAGCTGACAATTTAGGCAAGGGGTGTGTAACTTTATAATCTTTTTACTTATCCAATAAACATATATTTTAATTTAATTATAACCCTTTTACTTATCACGACTATCCCTCTAAGTTGTTGGTTGATTTCTATTCAAGGTTTACTTATGATTTTATTCAAGGTTTACCTATGATTTAATTTTGCAGTCGTTTCTGTTAGATCACTTTTCATGGAATTTTTGGAAAATATGGGGTGGATTCTAAATGTGAGTTCTTGGTTTTATAGCTTTGTTTTGGATCCTTTATGTCGTTTATCCTATTTTATTAGAGTTTCAGAGTTGAATTTTATAAAATTTGATTATGTTCCTCCCATTTATATAATGATAAGTTATCTTTATCACATGGATTGGTTTTCAACTCTAACAACATTATATCACCATTAATGTAAATTTAAGAGGTCTTTTCTTATTTTGATGTCAGAATGTCTTTCTTTCTTGAGTAAATGGAAGAGGACGGGGGAGGAATTAGGTCACTTTTCATTATTGTGGGAGGATTTAATCCTTTGTTGTTAGCATGGGTACAATGTGTTAGCATATTTATTCTTCCTTCATAGCTTATCTAGTGATCCCATATGGCGTATTCGAAAAGTTCAATTTTGGAGGATCTTTCTCTGTTACCAAGCTTATTATATTAGTTGTGTCAAACAGAGAGTGGTTTTTTCTATATTGTTGATCAACCTACCCAAAACTCTCAAACTTTTCCGAAACTCTGCCATTTAACCTTTTAAAAAAATAATATTACATTTTATACTATTAGATGTAGGAAGCTTATGCAGAATTTGTAACCAAATGAACGATCATATGAGGATTTATGGTGAGCAACCGAGCTAAGTATTATGCATCAACTATGCAAATTGAATTCAGCCCATTATAAATGAAAAAGAAAATAAAATTATAAGAAATATTATGACCAAAATCAAAATTATAACCAGATTCACAAGCATACTTACAAATAAAATACTTGAATTAATTAATAACACTTTGGTAAAATTCACCAATGGACTTAATACATTTACTCCAATCTAACTGATGAGTTTCTTTCTCATATGCCTGTGATGTCGTTGATACTACAGATCTATACCCCTACCCACAAACCATTCGGTATATACTAATTAATTTTCAACATAAGGATAATCCATCTTCAAAATACAACTAAACATAAGTCGGTGATGTACGTATACATTTAGATGGATCCAACTAGGTATACATATCTATAACTATACAAATATATCTATATCCATACAACATATCTATACACATACACATACACATCCAGACATACAAATCTAAGCCCGTATAGATCAATAATATAAAAAAACTCGTAATAATGATATATTTGATAAGTTCTTACAATAAAAAATGATTTCTTGGAATTGCAACAATTTAAACTCAACTATGTATTTTTTTTCCAATTTATTTCATGGGGTAGGGGTTATGATGCATAAAAAATGAAAAAAATAAAGAGATAGAATGAAGAATGGAAAAGAAGAATTGATGGGTAGGTTTTTGGTCCATTAAAAATTTAAAGTTAGGTTATAGTCAAAAGGAAAGATTGTTTGATTTTTTACTCTCTCTTTCTCTTTAATTATTTAATAAAACTATTTCAGTTGTCCCACAAATAATATTTATTTAGTTGATCACACTTATTTAAAATCACAATCATTACATTCACGTTACTAAAATATTCCTTGCAAAATATTGTGATATTTTAAATAGTTATTAAATATTTTAATATAAATAATAATAGAAAACATTAAGATAAAGTTTATTGAGATTTCAAATAAATAATATAATTAGGATATCACATTTAATAAATTGATATTATTTTACGGGATGAAAAGAGTAATTACTTATAATAGTATTTATATTTAAGAGCAGAGATATGATACCCTATAAAAAATGTTTTACCCATTATTTATCTCTATTCTTCTATCAAACCCTATTTCTTCTCGCCGACTTACACCAAAACTTTCAGCAATCTACAGTATAACAATTTTTCTTAACAATTTAAAGCACATTCTGACAATACCCATTCCGTATCAAAGGTTGTACACATTTTCTTTTTCCATAACATCGGCGCTTTTCTCCCTCAACATTATGTGTGTCCTCTACCATTGCCTTCCAAATCTCAGATCTTCACTGTGCAAATCATTATCTGAATTGTTTTTGATCGTTGGACATTTCATTTCATTTCAATTGAGGATAGTCAGAGTGAGACCTCTTGTCTCTTATACTATTAAATCTAAAGTTTCTAAAATTTCACCTTAATTTATTTGGACTAAATTTTTATATTCGAACTTAAAACTTTTTCTACAATGATATTGTAATAGGATTGAACAAAGAACTCTACTTTTGGGGGATATTTCTTCCTTGTGAAAAGAGAGAAATGAACAGGTCACTTCCTCCTAAGAAGAGAAGATTATTGTAAAGAATGAAATAATCACTATAGTTTGTATAAAAATGTGAGTTTGATTTTTTATTTTTTTATCCATTATCTTAAGTAGGGGTTTTAATGATTTGTATTTATTAAATTAGGCAATATGATAATGAAAGAGCAAGAGTGATAATGAAAGAGCAAGAGTTTGAGACTATTCAATTACAACCGCATCATCATTTTATTTGGAGAAGTATGGTGCACCCGGTTTTTTCATTTACAATAGATTAACATTTATTATTGTATTTTTATGTTATAAATTGCATTTCAATTGAGGATAGTCGAAATGTTAAATTTATTACTGTATTATTTATATTATTAGCATTGATCATCTGTTATTCTATTTTTATAACTTATTTATTTTACTCTTCATTACTAGTTAAAATAGATTTCTTGTGGATAGGAGGAAAATATATATAAAACAAAGGTAATTTATGTTACTTTTAATTTTACGTATGTCCTTGCTATACTTGGGTGTAGATTAGTTTAATGAACTTTAGGATGTACCTCAACTAATCCGACCAAAAAAATTAATTTAACGAACTCGGACTTGATTAGAAACATTATTTTATTTATATTTATATTAAGAATTTTAGTTGGATACTTTTTTGGTATATAAGTCATAGTTTCACTACTTCTTCAATTTTCATAAATGAGTAAAAATGTCGAATGATTAGTCAAATGTGCAAGCTGACAATTTAGGCAAGGGGTGTGTAACTTTATAATCTTTTTACTTATCCAATAAACATATATTTTAATTTAATTATAACCCTTTTACTTATCACGACTCTCCCTCTAAGTTGTTGGTTGATTTCTATTCAAGGTTTACTTATGATTTTATTCAAGGTTTACCTATGATTTAATTTTGCAGTCGTTTCTGTTAGATCGCTTTTCATGGAATTTTTGGAAAATATGGGGTGGATTCTAAATATGAGTTCTTGGTTTTATAGCTTTGTTTTGGATCCTTTATGTCGTTTATCCTATTTTATTAGAGTTTCAGAGTTGAATTTTATAAAATTTGATTATGTTCCTCCCATTTATATAATGATAAGTTATCTTTATCACATGGATGGTTTTCAACTCTAACAACATTATATCACCATTAATGTAAATTTAAGAGGTCTTTTCTTATTTTGATGTCAGAATGTCTTTCTTTCTTGAGTAAATGGAAGAGGACGGGGGAGGAATTAGGTCACTTTTCATTATTGTGGGAGGATTTAATCCTTTGTTGTTAGCATGGGTACAATGTGTTAGCATATTTATTCTTCCTTCATAGCTTATCTAGTGATCCCATATGGCGTATTCGAAAAGTTCAATTTTGGAGGATCTTTCTCTGTTACCAAGCTTATTATATTAGTGGTGTCAAACAGAGAGTGGTTTTTTCTATATTGTTGATCAACCTACCCAAAACTCTCAAACTTTTCCGAAACTCTGCCATTTAACCTTTTAAAAAAATAATATTACATTTTATACTATTAGATGTAGGAAGCTCATGCAGAATTTGTAACCAAATGAACGATCATATGAGGATTTATGGTGAGCAACCGAGCTAAGTATTATGCATCAACTATGCAAATTGAATTCAGCCCATTAGAAATGAAAAAGAAAATAAAATTATAAGAAATATTATGACCAAAATCAAAATTATAACCAGATTCACAAGCATACTTACAAATAAAATACTTGAATTAATTAATAACACTTCGGTAAAATTCACCAATGGACTTAATACATTTACTCCAATCTAACTGATGAGTTTCTTTCTCATATGCCTTTGATGTCGTTGATACTACAGATCTATACCCCTACCCACAAACCATTCGGTATATACTAATTAATTTTCAACATAAGGATAATCCATCTTCAAAATACAACTAAACATAAGTCGGTGATGTACGTATACATTTAGATGGATCCAACTAGGTATACATATCTATAACTATACAAATATATCTATATCCATACAACATATCTATACACATACACATACACATCCAGACATACAGATCTAAGCCCGTATAGATCAATAATATAAAAAAACTCGTAATAATGATATATTTGATAAGTTCTTACAATAAAAAATGATTTCTTGGAATTGCAACAATTTAAACTCAACTATGTATTTTTTTTCCAATTTATTTCATGGGGTAGGGGTTATGATGCATAAAAAATGAAAAAAATAAAGAGATAGAATGAAGAATGGAAAAGAAGAATTGATGGGTAGGTTTTTGGTCCATTAAAAATTTAAAGTTAGGTTATAGTCAAAAGGAAAGATTGTTTGATTTTTTACTCTCTCTTTCTCTTTAATTATTTAATAAAACTATTTAAGTTGTCCCACAAATAATATTTATTTAGTTGATCACACTTATTTAAAATCACAATCATTACATTCACGTTACTAAAATATTCCTTGCAAAATATTATGATATTTTAAATAGTTATTAAATATTTTAATATAAATAATAATAGAAAACATTAAGATAAAGTTTATTGAGATTTCAAATAAATAATATAATTAGGATATCACATTTAATAAATTGATATTATTTTACGGGATGAAAAGAGTAATTACTTATAATAGTATTTATATTTAAGAGCAGAGATATGATACCCTATAAAAAATGTTTTACCCATTATTTATCACTATTCTTCTATCAAACCCTATTTCTTCTCGTCTCCGCCGACTTACACCAAAACTTTCAGCAATCTACAGTATAACAATTTTTCTTAACAATTTAAAGCACATTCTGACAATACCCATTCCGTATCAAAGGTTGTACACATTTTCTTTTTCCATAACATCGGCGCTTTTCTTCCTCAACATTATGTGTGTCCTCTACCATTGCCTTTCAAATCTCAGATCTTCACTGTGCAAATCATTATCTGAATTGTTTTTGATCGTTGGACATTTCATTTCATTTCAATTGAGGATAGTCAGAGTGAGACCTCTTGTCTCTTATACTATTAAATCTAAAGTTTCTAAAATTTCACCTTAATTTATTTGGACTAAATTTTTATATTCAAACTTAAAACTTTTTCTACAATGATATTGTAATAGGATTGAACAAATAACTCTACTTTTGGGGGATATTTCTTCCTTGTGAAAAGAGAGAAATGAACAGGTCACTTCCTCCTAAGAAGAGAAGATTATTGTAAAGAATGAAATAATCACTATAGTTTGTATAAAAATGTGAGTTTGATTTTCTATTTTTTTATCCATTATCTTAAGTAGGGGTTTTAATGATTTGTATTTATTAAATTAGGCAATATGATAATGAAAGAGCAAGAGTGATAATGAAAGAGCAAGAGTTTGAGACTATTCAATTACAACCGCATCATCATTTTATTTGGAGAAGTATGGTGCACCCGGTTTTTTCATTTACAATAGATTAACATTTATTATTGTATTTTTATGTTGTAAATTGCATTTCAATTGAGGATAGTCGAAATGTTAAATTTATTACTGTATTATTTATATTATTAGCATTGATCTTCTGTTATTCTATTTTTATAACTTATTTATTTTACTCTTCATTACTAGTTAAAATAGATTTCTTGTGGATAGGAGGAAAATATATATAAAACAAAGGTAATTTATGTTACTTTTAATTTTACGTATGTCCTTGCTATACTTGGGTGTAGATTAGTTTAATGAACTTTAGGATGTACCTCAATTAATCCGACCAAAAAAATTAATTTAACGAACTCGGACTTGATTAGAAACATTATTTTATTTATATTTATATTAAGAATTTTATTTGGATACTTTTTTGGTATATAAGTCATAGTTTCACTACTTCTTCACTTTTCATAAATGAGTAAAAATGTCGAATGATTATTCAAATGTGCAAGCTGACAATTTAGGCAAGGGGTGTGTAACTTTATAATCTTTTTACTTATCCAATAAACATATATTTTAATTTAATTATAACCCTTTTACTTATCACGACTCTCCCTCTAAGTTGTTGGTTGATTTCTATTCAAGGTTTACTTATGATTTTATTCAAGGTTTACCTATGATTTAATTTTGCAGTCGTTTCTGTTAGATCACTTTTCATGGAATTTTTGGAAAATATGGGGTGGATTCTAAATGTGAGTTCTTGGTTTTATAGCTTTGTTTTGGATCCTTTATGTCGTTTATCCTATTTTATTAGAGTTTCAGAGTTGAATTTTATAAAATTTGATTATGTTCGTCCCATTTATATAATGATAAGTTATCTTTATCACATGGATTGGTTTTCAACTCTAACAACATTATATCACCATTAATGTAAATTTAAGAGGTCTTTTCTTATTTTGATGTCAGAATGTCTTTCTTTCTTGAGTAAATGGAAGAGGACGGGGGAGGAATTAGGTCACTTTTCATTATTGTGGGAGGATTTAATCCTTTGTTGTTAGCATGGGTACAATGTGTTAGCATATTTATTCTTCCTTCATAGCTTATCTAGTGATCCCATATGGCGTATTCGAAAAGTTCAATTTTGAAGGATTTTTCTCTGTTACCAAGCTTATTATATTAGTGGTGTCAAACAGAGAGTGGTTTTTTCTATATTGTTGATCAACCTACCCAAAACTCTCAAACTTTTCCGAAACTCTGCCATTTAACCTTTTAAAAAAATAATATTACATTTTATACTATTAGATGTAGGAAGCTCATGCAGAATTTGTAACCAAATGAACGATCATATAAGGATTTATGGTGAGCAACCGAGCTAAGTATTATGCATCAACTATGCAAATTGAATTCAGCCCATTAGAAATGAAAAAGAAAATAAAATTATAAGAAATATTATGACCAAAATCAAAATTATAACCAGATTCACAAGCATACTTACAAATAAAATACTTGAATTAATTAATAACACTTCGGTAAAATTCACCAATGGACTTAATACATTTACTCCAATCTAAGTGATGAGTTTCTTTCTCATATGCCTGTGATGTCGTTGATACTACAGATCTATACCCCTACCCACAAACCATTCGGTATATACTAATTAATTTTCAACATAAGGATAATCCATCTTCAAAATACAACTAAACATAAGTCGGTGATGTACGTATACATTTAGATGGATCCAACTAGGTATACATATCTATAACTATACAAATATATCTATATCCATACAACATATCTATACACATACACATACACATCCAGACATACAGATCTAAGCCCGTATAGATCAATAATATAAAAAAAACTCGTAATAATGATATATTTGATAAGTTCTTACAATAAAAAATGATTTCTTGGAATTGCAACACTTTAAACTCAACTATGTATTTTTTTTCCAATTTATTTCATGGGGTAGGGGTTATGATGCATAAAAAATGAAAAAAAATAAAGAGATAGAATGAAGAATGGAAATGAAGAATTGATGGGTAGGTTTTTGGTCCATTAAAAATTTAAAGTTAGGTTATAGTCAAAAGGAAAGATTGTTTGATATTTTACTCTCTCTTTCTCTTTAATTATTTAATAAAACTATTTCAGTTGTCCCACAAATAATATTTATTTAGTTGATCACACTTATTTAAAATCACAATCATTACATTCACGTTACTAAAATATTCCTTGCAAAATATTGTGATATTTTAAATAGTTATTAAATATTTTAATAAAAATAATAATAGAAAACATTAAGATAAAGTTTATTGAGATTTCAAATAAATAATATAATTAGGATATCACATTTAATAAATTGATATTATTTTACGGGATGAAAAGAGTAATTACTTATAATAGTATTTATATTTAAGAGCAGAGATATGATACCCTATAAAAAATGTTTTACCAATTATTTATCTCTATTCTTCTATCAAACCCTATTTCTTCTCGTCTCCGCCGACTTACACCAACACTTTCACATTAGCAATCTACAGTATAATAATTTTTCTTAACAATTTAAAGCACATTCTGACAATACCCATTCCGTATCAAAGGTTGTACACATTTTCTTTTTCCATAACATCGGCGCTTTTCTTCCTCAACATTATGTGTGTCCTCTACCATTGCCTTCCAAATCTCAGATCTTCAATGTGCAAATCATTATCTGATTGGTTTTTGATCGTTGGACATTTCATTTCAATTGAGGATAGTCAGAGTGAGACCTCTTGTCTCTTATATTATTAAATCTAAAGTTTCTAAAATTTCACCTTAATTTATTTGGACTAAATATTTATATTCAAACTTAAAACTTTTTCTACAATGATATTGTAATAGGATTGAACAAAGAACTCTACTTTTGGGGGATATTTCTTCCTTGTGAAAAGAGATAAATGAACAGGTCTCTTCCTCCTAAGAAGAGAAGATTATTGTAAAGAATGAAATAATCACTATAGTTTGTATAAAAATGTGAGTTTGATTTTCTATTTTTTTATCCATTATCTTAAGTAGGGGTTTTATTGATTTGTATTTATTAAATTAGGCAATATGATAATGAAAGAGCAAGAGTGATAATGAAAGAGCAAGAGTTTGGGACTATTCAATTACAACCGCATCATCATTTTATTTGGAGAAGTATGGTGCACCCGGTTTTTTCATTTACAATAGATTAACATTTATTATTGTATTTTTATGTTGTAAATTGCATTTCAATTGAGGATAGTCGAAATGTTAAATTTATTACTGTATTATTTATATTATTAGCATTGATCTTCTGTTATTCTATTTTATAACTTATTTATTTTACTCTTCATTACTAGTTAAAATAGATTTCTTGTGGATAGGAGGAAAATATATATAAAACAAAGGTAATTTATGTTACTTTTAATTTTACGTATGTCCTTGCTATACTTGGGTGTAGATTAGTTTAATGAACTTTAGGATGTACCTCAACTAATCCGACCAAAAAAATTAATTTAACGAACTCGGACTTGATTAGAAACATTATTTTATTTATATTTATATTAAGAATTTTAGTTGGATACTTTTTTGGTATATAAGTCATAGTTTCACTACTTCTTCAATTTTCATAAATGAGTAAAAATGTCGAATGATTAGTCAAATGTGCAAGCTGACAATTTAGGCAAGGGGTGTGTAACTTTATAATCTTTTTACTTATCCAATAAACATATATTTTAATTTAATTATAACCCTTTTACTTATCACGACTCTCCCTCTAAGTTGTTGGTTGATTTCTATTCAAGGTTTACTTATGATTTTATTCAAGGTTTACCTATGATTTAATTTTGCAGTCGTTTCTGTTAGATCACTTTTCATGGAATTTTTGGAAAATATGGGGTGGATTCTAAATGTGAGTTCTTGGTTTTATAGCTTTGTTTTGGATCCTTTATGTCGTTTATCCTATTTTATTAGAGTTTCAGAGTTGAATTTTATAAAATTTGATTATGTTCCTCCCATTTATATAATGATAAGTTATCTTTATCACATGGATTGGTTTTCAACTCTAACAACATTATATCACCATTAATGTAAATTTAAGAGGTCTTTACTTATTTTGATGTCAGAATGTCTTTCTTTCTTGAGTAAATGGAAGAGGACGGGGGAGGAATTAGGTCACTTTTCATTATTGTGGGAGGATTTAATCCTTTGTTGTTAGCATGGGTACAATGTGTTAGCATATTTATTCTTCCTTCATAGCTTATCTAGTGATCCCATATGGCGTATTCGAAAAGTTCAATTTTGGAGGATCTTTCTCTGTTACCAAGCTTATTATATTAGTTGTGTCAAACAGAGAGTGGTTTTTTCTATATTGTTGATCAACCTACCCAAAACTCTCAAACTTTTCCGAAACTCTGCCATTTAACCTTTTAAAAAAATAATATTACATTTTATACTATTAGATGTAGGAAGCTTATGCAGAATTTGTAACCAAATGAACGATCATATGAGGATTTATGGTGAGCAACCGAGCTAAGTATTATGCATCAACTATGCAAATTGAATTCAGCCCATTAGAAATGAAAAAGAAAATAAAATTATAAGAAATATTATGACCAAAATCAAAATTATAACCAGATTCACAAGCATACTTACAAATAAAATACTTGAATTAATTAATAACACTTCGGTAAAATTCACCAATGGACTTAATACATTTACTCCAATCTAACTGATGAGTTTCTTTCTCATATGCCTGTGATGTCGTTGATACTACAGATCTATACCCCTACCCACAAACCATTCGGTATATACTAATTAATTTTCAACATAAGGATAATCCATCTTCAAAATACAACTAAACATAAGTCGGTGATGTACGTATACATTTAGATGGATCCAACTAGGTATACATATCTATAACTATACAAATATATCTATATCCATACAACATATCTATACACATACACATACACATCCAGACATACAAATCTAAGCCCGTATAGATCAATAATATAAAAAAACTCGTAATAATGATATATTTGATAAGTTCTTACAATAAAAAATGATTTCTTGGAATTGCAACAATTTAAACTCAACTATGTATTTTTTTTCCAATTTATTTCATGGGGTAGGGGTTATGATGCATAAAAAATGAAAAAAATAAAGAGATAGAATGAAGAATGGAAAAGAAGAATTGATGGGTAGGTTTTTGGTCCATTAAAAATTTAAAGTTAGGTTATAGTCAAAAGGAAAGATTGTTTGATTTTTTACTCTCTCTTTCTCTTTAATTATTTAATAAAACTATTTCAGTTGTCCCACAAATAATATTTATTTAGTTGATCACACTTATTTAAAATCACAATCATTACATTCACGTTACTAAAATATTCCTTGCAAAATATTGTGATATTTTAAATAGTTATTAAATATTTTAATATAAATAATAATAGAAAACATTAAGATAAAGTTTATTGAGATTTCAAATAAATAATATAATTAGGATATCACATTTAATAAATTGATATTATTTTACGGGATGAAAAGAGTAATTACTTATAATAGTATTTATATTTAAGAGCAGAGATATGATACCCTATAAAAAATGTTTTACCCATTATTTATCTCTATTCTTCTATCAAACCCTATTTCTTCTCGTCTCCGCCGACTTACACCAAAACTTTCAGCAATCTACAGTATAACAATTTTTCTTAACAATTTAAAGCACATTCTGACAATACCCATTCCGTATCAAAGGTTGTACACATTTTCTTTTTCCATAACATCGGCGCTTTTCTCCCTCAACATTATGTGTGTCCTCTACCATTTCCTTCAAATCTCAGATCTTCACTGTGCAAATCGTTATCTGATTGGTTTTTGATCGTTGGATATTTCATTTCAATTGAGGATAGTCAGAGTGAGACCTCTTGTATCTTATACTATTAAATCTCAAGTTTCTAAAATTCCACCTTAATTTATTTGGACAAAATTTTTATATTCAAACTTAAAACTTTTTCTACAATGATATTGTAATAGGATTGAACAAAGAACTCTACTTTGGGGGATATTTCTTCCTTGTGAAAAGAGAGAAATGAACAGGTCACTTCCTCCTAAGAAGAGAAGATTATTGTAAAGAATGAAATAATCACTATAGTTTGTATAAAAATGTGAGTTTGATTTTCTATTTTTTTATCCATTATCTTAAGTAGGGGTTTTAATGATTTGTATTTATTAAATTAGGCAATATGATAATGAAAGAGCAAGAGTGATAATGAAAGAGCAAGAGTTTGGGACTATTCAATTACAACCGCATCATCATTTTTTTTGGAGAAGTATGGTGCACCCGGTTTTTTCATTTACAATAGATTAACATTTATTATTGTATTTTTATGTTGTAAATCGCATTTCAATTGAGGATAGTCGAAATGTTAAATTTATTACTGTATTATTTATATTATTAGCATTGATCCTCTGTTATTCTATTTTTATAACTTATTTATTTTACTCTTCATTACTAGTTAAAATAGATTCCTTGTGGATAGGAGGAAAATATATATAAAACAAAGGTAATTTATGTTACTTTTAATTTTACGTATGTCCTTGCTATACTTGGGTGTAGATTAGTTTAATGAACTTTAGGATGTACCTCAACTAATCTGACCAAAAAAATTAATTTAACGAACTCGGACTTGATTAGAAACATTATTTTTTTTATATCTATATTAAGTATTTTAGTTGGATACTTTTTTGGTATATAAGTCATAGTTTCACTACTTCTTCACTTTTCATAAATGAGTAAAAATGTCGAATGATTAGTCAAATGTGCAAGCTGACAATTTAGGCAAGGGGTGTGTAGCTTTATAATCTTTTTACTTATCCAATAAACATATATTTTAATTTAATTATAACCCTTTTACTTATCACGACTCTCCCTCTAAGTTGTTGGTTGATTTCTATTCAAGGTTTACTTATGATTTTATTCAAGGTTTACCTATGATTTAATTTTGCAGTCGTTTCTATTAGATCACTTTTCACGTAATTTTTGGAAAATATGGGGTGGATTCTAAATGTGAGTTATTGGTTTTATAGCTTTGTTTTGGATCCTTTATGTCGTTTATCCTATTTTATTAGAGTTTCAGAGTTGAATTTTATAAAATTTGATTATGTTCCTCCCATTTATATAATGATAAGTTATCTTTATCACATGGATTGGTTTTCAACTCTAACAACATTATATCACCATTAATGTAAATTTAAGAGGTCTTTTCTTATTTTGATGTCAGAATGTCTTTCTTTCTTGAGTAAATGGGAGAGGACGGGGGAGGAATTAGGTCACTTTTCATTATTGTGGGAGGATTTAATCCTTTGTTGTTAGCATGGGTACAATGTGTTAGCATATTTATTCTTCCTTCATAGCTTATCTAGTGATCCCATATGGCGTATTCGAAAAGTTCAATTTTGGAGGATCTTTCTCTGTTACCAAGCTTATTACATTAGTGGTGTCAAACAGAGAGTGGTTTTTTCTATATTGTTGATCAACCTACCCAAAACTCTCAAACTTTTCCGAAACCCTGCCATTTAACCTTTTAAAAAAAATAATATTACATTTTATACTATTAGGTGTAGGAAGCTCATGCAGAATTTGTAACCAAATGAACGATCATATGAGGAATTATGGTGAGCAACAGAGCTAAGTATTATGCATCAGCTATGCAAATTGAATTCAGCTCATTAGAAATGAAAAAGAAAAAAAAATTATAAGAAATATTATGACCAAAATCAAAATTATAACCAGATTCACAAGCATACTTACAAATATAATACTTGAATTAATTAATACCACTTCGGTAAAATTCACCAATGGACTTTATACATTTACTCCAATCCAACTGATGAGTTTCTTTCTCATATGCCTGTGACGTCGTTGACACTACAGATCTATACCCCTACCTACAAACCATTCGGTATATACTAATTAATTTTCAACAGAAGGATAATCCATCAACAAAATACAACTAAACATAACTTGTGATGTACGTATACATTTAGATGGATCCAACTAGGTATACATATCTATAACTATACAAATATATCTATATCCATACAACATATCTATACACATACACATACACATCCAGACATACAGATCTAAACCCGTATAGATCAATAATATAAAAAAACTTGTAATAATGATATATTTGATAAGTTCTTACAATAAAAAATGATTTCTTGGAAATGCAACACTTTAAACTCAACTATGTATTTTTTTTCCAATTTATTTCATGGGGTCGGGGTTATGATGCATAAAAAATGAAAAAAATAAAGAGATAGAATGAAGAATGGAAAGGACGAATTGATGGGTAGGTTTTTGGTCCATTAAAAATTTAAAGTTAGGTTATAGTCAAAAGGAAAGATTGTTTGATTTTTTACTCTCTCTTTCTCTTTAATTATTTAATAAAACTATTTCAGTTGTCCCACAAATAATTTATATTTAGTTGATCACACTTATTTAAAAACACAATCATTACATTCACATTACTAAAATATTCCTTACAAAATATTGTGATATTTTAAATAGTTATTAAATATTTTATTTTAAATATTTTAATAAAAATTATAATAGAAAACATTAAGATAAAGTTTATTGAGATTTCAAATAAATAATATAATTAGGATATCACATTTTATAAATTGATATTATTTTACGGGATGAAAAGAGTAATTACTTATAATAGTATTTAAATTTAAGAGCAGAGATATGATACCCTATAAAAAATGTTTTACCCATTATTTATCTCTATTCTTCTATCAAACCCTATTTCTTCTCGTCTCCGCCGTCTTACACCAAAACTTTCACATTAGCAATCTACAGTATAACAATTTTTCTTAACAATTTAAAGCACATTCTGACAATACCCATTCCGTATCAAAGGTTGTACACATTTTCTTTTTCCATAACATCGGCGCTTTTCTCCCTCAACATTATGTGTGTCCTCTACCATTGCCTTCCAAATCTTAGATCTTCACTGTGCAAATCATTATCTGATTGGTTTTTGATCGTTGGACATTTTATTTCAATTGAGGATAGTCAGAGTGAGACCTCTTGTATCTTATACTATTAAATCTCAAGTTTCTAAAATTTCACCTTAATTTATTTGGACTAAATTTTTATATTCAAACTTAAAACTTTTTCTACAATGATATTGTAATAGGATTGAACAAAGAACTCTACTTTTGGGGAATATTTCTTCCTTGTGAAAAGAGAGAAATGAACAGGTCACTTCCTCCTAAGAAGAGAAGATTATTGTAAAGAATGAAATAATCACTATAGTTTGTATAAAAATGTGAGTTTGATTTTCTATTTTTTTATCCATTATCTTAAGTAGGGGTTTTAATGATTTGTATTTATTAAATTAGGCAATATGATAATGAAAGAGCAAGAGTTTGGGACTATTCAATTACAACCGCATCATCATTTTATTTGGAGAAGTATGGTGCACCCGGTTTTTTCATTTACAATAGATTAACATTTATTATTGTATTTTTATGTTGTAAATCGCATTTCAATTGAGGATAGTCGAAATGTTAAATTTATTACTGTATTATTTATATTATTAGCATTGATCCTCTGTTATTCTATTTTTATAACTTATTTATTTTACTCTTCATTACTAGTTAAAATAGATTTCTTGTGGATAGGAGGAAAATATATATAAAACAAAGGTAATTTATGTTACTTTTAATTTTACGTATGTCCTTGCTATACTTGGGTGTAGATTAGTTTAATGAACTTTAGGATGTACCTCAACTAATCTGACCAAAAAAATAATTTAACGAACTCGGACTTGATTAGAAACATTATTTTTTTTATATCTATATTAAGTATTTTAGTTGGATACTTTTTTGGTATATAAGTCATAGTTTCACTACTTCTTCACTTTTCATAAATGAGTAAAAATGTCGAATGATTAGTCAAATGTGCAAGCTGACAATTTAGGCAAGGGGTGTGTAGCTTTATAATCTTTTTACTTATCCAATAAACATATATTTTAATTTAATTATAACCCTTTTACTTATCACGACTCTCCCTCTAAGTTGTTGGTTGATTTCTATTCAAGGTTTACTTATGATTTTATTCAAGGTTTACCTATGATTTAATTTTGCAGTCGTTTCTATTAGATCACTTTTCACGTAATTTTTGGAAAATATGGGGTGGATTCTAAATGTGAGTTATTGGTTTTATAGCTTTGTTTTGGATCCTTTATGTCGTTTATCCTATTTTATTAGAGTTTCAGAGTTGAATTTTATAAAATTTGATTATGTTCCTCCCATTTATATAATGATAAGTTATCTTTATCACATGGATTGGTTTTCAACTCTAACAACATTATATCACCATTAATGTAAATTTAAGAGGTCTTTTCTTATTTTGATGTCAGAATGTCTTTCTTTCTTGAGTAAATGGGAGAGGACGGGGGAGGAATTAGGTCACTTTTCATTATTGTGGGAGGATTTAATCCTTTGTTGTTAGCATGGGTACAATGTGTTAGCATATTTATTCTTCCTTCATAGCTTATCTAGTGATCCCATATGGCGTATTCGAAAAGTTCAATTTTGGAGGATCTTTCTCTGTTACCAAGCTTATTATATTAGTGGTGTCAAACAGAGAGTGGTTTTTTCTATATTGTTGATCAACCTACCCAAAACTCTCAAACTTTTCCGAAACCCTGCCATTTAACCTTTTAAAAAAAATAATATTACATTTTATACTATTAGATGTAGGAAGCTCATGCAGAATTTGTAACCAAATGAACGATCATATGAGGATTTATGGTGAGCAACAGAGCTAAGTATTATGCATCAGCTATGCAAATTGAATTCAGCTCGTTAGAAATGAAAAAGAAAAAAAAATTATAAGAAATATTATGACCAAAATCAAAATTATAACCAGATTCACAAGCATACTTACAAATAAAATACTTGAATTAATTAATACCACTTCGGTAAAATTCACCAATGGACTTTATACATTTACTCCAATCCAACTGATGAGTTTCTTTCTCATATGCATGTGACGTCGTTGACACTACAGATCTATACCCCTACCTACAAACCATTCGGTATATACTAATTAATTTTCAACAGAAGGATAATCCATCAACAAAATACAACTAAACATAAGTCGTTGATGTACGTATACATTTAGATGGATCCAACTAGGTATACATATCTATAACTATACAAATATATCTATATCCATACAACATATCTATACACATACACATACACATCTAGACATACAGATCTAAACCCGTATAGATCAATAATATAAAAAAAACTTGTAATAATGATATATTTGATAAGTTCTTACAATAAAAAATGATTTCTTGGAAATGCAACACTTTAAACTCAACTATGTATTTTTTTTCCAATTTATTTCATGGGGTCGGGGTTATGATGCATAAAAAATGAAAAAAATAAAGAGATAGAATGAAGAATGGAAAGGACGAATTGATGGGCAGGTTTTTGGTCCATTAAAAATTTAAAGTTAGGTTATAGTCAAAAGGAAAGATTGTTTGATTTTTTACTCTCTCTTTCTCTTTAATTATTTAATAAAACTATTTCAGTTGTCCCACAAATAATTTATATTTAGTTGATCACACTTATTTAAAAACACAATCATTACATTCACATTACTAAAATATTCCTTACAAAATATTGTGATATTTTAAATAGTTATTAAATATTTTATTTTAAATATTTTAATAAAAATTATAATAGAAAACATTAAGATAAAGTTTATTGAGATTTCAAATAAATAATATAATTAGGATATCACATTTTATAAATTGATATTATTTTACGGGGTAATACTTCCATCCAATATTGGATGGTCTAATATTCATATCACAGCCATGGCTTATTTTAACAAAACACATGTCACTAGATTAATATGTTAGTTACTTTTGCAAGTTTAAAACATGGGGTATGTGTATTAATACTATTGGTGTAGGATCATCCAATATTGGATGGAAGAATTTTCCTATTTTACGGGATGAAAAGAGTAATTACTTATAATAGTATTTAAATTTAAGAGCAGAGATATGATACCCTATAAAAAATTTTTTACCCATTATTTATCTCTATTCTTCTATCAAACCCTATTTCTTCTCGTCTCCGCCGTCTTACACCAAAACTTTCACATTAGAAATCTACAGTATAACAATTTTTCTTAACAATTTAAAGCACATTCTGACAATACCCATTCCGTATCAAAGGTTGTACACATTTTCTTTAATCATAACATCAGCGCTTTTCTCCCTCAACATTATGTGTGTCCTCTACCATTTCCTTCAAATCTCAGATCTTCACTGTGCAAATCATTATCTGATTGGTTTTTGATCGTTGGACATTTCATTTCAATTGAGGATAGTCAGAGTGAGACCTCTTGTATCTTATACTATTAAATCTCAAGTTTCTAGAATTTAACCTTAATTTATTTGGACTACATTTTTATATTCAAACTTAAAACTTTTTCTACAATGATATTGTAATAGGATTGAACAAAGAACTCTACTTTGGGAGATATTTCTTCCTTGTGAAAAGAGAGAAATGAACAGGTCACTTCCTCCTAAGAAGAGAAGATTATTGTAAAGAATGAAATAATCACTATAGTTTGTATAAAAATGTGAGTTTGATTTTCTATTTTTTTTATCCATTATCTTAAGTAGGGGTTTTAATGATTTGTATTTATTAAATTAGGCAATATGATAATGAAAGAGCAAGAGTGATAATGAAAGAGCAAGAGTTTGGGACTATTCAATTACAACCGCATCATCATTTTATTTAAAGAAGTATGGTGCACCCGGTTTTTTCATTTACAATAGATTAACATTTATTATTGTATTTTTATGTTGTAAATCGCATTTCAATTGAGGATAGTCGAAATGTTAAATTTATTACTGTATTATTTATATTATTAGCATTGATCCTCTGTTATTCTATTTTTATAACTTATTTATTTTACTCTTCATTACTAGTTAAAATAGATTTCTTGTGGATAGGAGGAAAATATATATAAAACAAAGGTAATTTATGTTACTTTTAATTTTACGTATGTCCTTGCTATACTTGGGTGTAGATTAGTTTAATGAACTTTAGGATGTACCTCAACTAATCTGAACAAAAAAATTAATTTAACGAACTCGGACTTGATTAGAAACATTATTTTTTTTATATCTATATTAAGTATTTTAGTTGGATACTTTTTTGGTATATAAGTCATAGTTTCACTACTTCTTCACTTCTCATAAATGAGTAAAAATGTCGAATGATTAGTCAAATGTGCAAGCTGACAATTTATGCAAGGGGTGTGTAACTTTATAATCTTTTTACTTATCCAATAAACATATATTTTAATTTAATTATAACCCTTTTACTTATCACGAGGAAAATTCTTCCATCCAATATTGGATGATCCTACACCAATTACATTCATACACATACCCCATGTTTTAAACTTACAAAAGTAACTATAACATTAATCTAATGACATGTGTTTTGTTTTAATAATCCATGGTCGTGATTTAAGTATTGGACCATCCAATATTGGATGGAAGTATTACTCCCTCTAAGTTGTTGGTTGATTTCTATTCAAGGTTTACTTATGATTTTATTCAAGGTTTACCTATGATTTAATTTTGCAGTCGTTTCTGTTAGATCACTTTTCATGGAATTTTTGGAAAATATGGGGTGGATTCTAAATGTGAGTTCTTGGTTTTATAGCTTTGTTTTGGATCCTTTATGTCGTTTATCCTATTTTATTAGAGTTTCAGAGTTGAATTTTATAAAATTTGATTATGTTCCTCCCATTTATATAATGATAAGTTATCTTTATCACATGGATTGGTTTTCAACTCTAACAACATTATATCACCATTAATGTAAATTTAAGAGGTCTTTTCTTATTTTGATGTCAGAATGTCTTTCTTTCTTGAGTAAATGGGAGAGGACGGGGGAGGAATTAGGTCACTTTTCATTATTGTGGGAGGATTTAATCCTTTGTTGTTAGCATTGGTACAATGTGTTAGCATATTTATTCTTCCTTCATAGCTTATCTAGTGATCCCATATGGCGTATTCGAAAAGTTCAATTTTGGAGGATCTTTCTCTGTTACCAAGCTTATTATATTAGTGGTGTCAAACAGAGAGTGGTTTTTTCTATATTGTTGATCAACCTACCCAAAACTCTCAAACTTTTTCGAAACTCTGCCATTTAACCTTTTAAAAAAATAATATTACATTTTATACTATTAGATGTAGGAAGCTCATGCAGAATTTGTAACCAAATGAACGATCATATGAGGATTTATGGTGAGCAACAGAGCTAAGTATTATGCATCAGCTATGCAAATTGAATTCAGCCCATTAGAAATGAAAAAAGAAAAAAAAATTATAAGAAATATTATGACCAAAATCAAAATTATAACCAGATTCACAAGCATACTTACAAATAAAATACTTGAATTAATTAATACCACTTCGGTAAAATTCACCAATGGACTTTATACATTTACTCCAATCCAACTGATGAGTTTCTTTCTCATATGCCTGTGACGTCGTTGACACTACAGATCTATACCCCTACCTACAAACCATTCGGTATATACTAATTAATTTTCAACCGAAGGATAATCCATCAACAAAATACAACTAAACATAAGTCGTTGATGTACGTATACATTTAGATGGATCCAACTAGGTATACATATCTATAACTATACAAATATATCTATATCCATACAACATATCTATACACATACACATACACATCCAGACATACAGATCTAAACCCGTATAGATCAATAATATAAAAAAAACTCATAATAATGATATATTTGATAAGTTCTTACAATAACAAATGATTTCTTGGAACTGCAACACTTTAAACTCAACTATGTATTTTTTTCCCAATTTATTTCATGGGGTCGGGGTTATGATGCATAAAAAATGAAAAAAATAAAGAGATAGAATGAAGAATGGAAAAGACGAATTGATGGGTAGGTTTTTGGTCCATTAAAAATTTAAAGTTAGGTTATAGTCAAAAGGAAAGATTGTTTGATTTTTTACTCTCTCTTTCTCTTTAATTATTAAATAAAACTATTTCAGTTGTCCCACAAATAATTTATATTTAGTTGATCACACTTATTTAAAAACACAATCATTACATTCACATTACTAAAATATTCCTTACAAAATATTGTGATATTTTAAATAGTTATTAAATATTTTATTTTAAATATTTTAGTAAAAATTATAATAGAAAACATTAAGATAAAGTTTATTGAGATTTCAAATAAATAATATAATTAGGATATCACATTTTATAAATTGATATTATTTTACGGGATGAAAAGAGTAATTACTTATAATAGTATTTAAATTTAAGAGCAGAGATATGATACCCTATAAAAAATGTTTTACCCATTATTTATCTCTATTCTTCTATCAAACCCTATTTCTTCTCGTCTCCGCCGTCTTACACCAAAACTTTCACATTAGCAATCTACAGTATAACAATTTTTCTTAACAATTTAAAGCACATTCTGACAATACCCATTCCATATCAAAGGTTGTACACATTTTCTTTAATCATAACATCGGCGGTTTTCTCCCTCAACATTATGTGTGTCCTCTACCATTTCCTTCAAATCTCAGATCTTCACTGTGCAAATCATTATCTGATTGGTTTTTGATCGTTGGACATTTCATTTCAATTGAGGATAGTCAGAGTGAGACCTCTTGTATCTTATACTATTAAATCTCAAGTTTCTAGAATTTCACCTTAATTTATTTGGACTAAATTTTTATATTCAAACTTAAAACTTTTTCTACAATGAAATTGTAATAGGATTGAACAAAGACCTCTACTTTGGGGGGATATTTCTTCCTTGTGAAAAGAGAGAAATGAACAGGTCACTTCCTCCTAAGAAGAGAAGATTATTATAAAGAATGAAATAATCACTATAGTTTGTATAAAAATGTGAGTTTGATTTTCTATTTTTTTATCCATTATCTTAAGTAGGGGTTTTAATGATTTGTATTTATTAAATTAGGCAATATGATAATGAAAGAGCAAGAGTGATAATGAAAGAGCAAGAGTTTGGGACTATTCAATTACAACCGCATCATCATTTTATTTGGAGAAGTATGGTGCACCCGGTTTTTTCATTTTACAATAGATTAACATTTATTATTGTATTTTTATGTTGTAAATCGCATTTCAATTGAGGATAGTCGAAATGTTAAATTTATTACTGTATTATTTATATTATTAGCATTGATCCTCTATTATTCTATTTTTATAACTTATTTATTTTACTCTTCATTACTAGTTAAAATAGATTTCTTGTGGATAGGAGGAAAATATATATAAAACAAAGGTAATTTATGTTACTTTTAATTTTACGTATGTCCTTGCTATACTTAGGTGTAGATTAGTTTAATGAACTTTAGGATGTACCTCAACTAATCTGAACAAAAAAATTAATTTAACGAACTCGGACTTGATTAGAAACATTATTTTTTTTATATCTATATTAAGTATTTTAGTTGGATACTTTTTTGGTATATAAGTCATAGTTTCACTACTTCTTCACTTTTCATAAATGAGTAAAAATGTCGAATGATTAGTCAAATGTGCAAGCTGACAATTTAGGCAAGGGGTGTGTAACTTTATAATCTTTTTACTTATCCAATAAACATATATTTTAATTTAATTATAACCCTTTTACTTATCACGACTCTCCCTCTAAGTTGTTGGTTGATTTCTATTCAAGGTTTACTTATGATTTTATTCAAGGTTTACCTATGATTTAATTTTGCAGTCGTTTCTGTTAGATCACTTTTCATGGAATTTTTGGAAAATATGGGGTGGA
The DNA here is from genome assembly GCA_029959085.1 of Nemophila menziesii. Taxonomy (NCBI): domain Eukaryota; kingdom Viridiplantae; phylum Streptophyta; class Magnoliopsida; order Boraginales; family Hydrophyllaceae; genus Nemophila; species Nemophila menziesii. The sequence goes on from JARWIR010000001.1 coordinate 79,180,357, forward strand.
TTCTAAATGTGAGTTCTTGGTTTTATAGCTTTGTTTTGGATCCTTTATGTCGTTTATCCTATTTTATTAGAGTTTCAGAGTTGAATTTTATAAAATTTGATTATGTTCCTCCCATTTATATAATGATAAGTTATCTTTATCACATGGATTAGTTTTCAACTCTAACAACATTATATCACCATTAATGTAAATTTAAGAGGTCTTTTCTTATTTTGATGTCAGAATGTCTTTCTTTCTTGATTAAATGGGAGAGGACGGGGGAGGAATTAGGTCACTTTTCATTATTGTGGGAGGATTTAATCCTTTGTTGTTAGCATGGGTACAATGTGTTAGCATATTTATTCTTCCTTCATAGCTTATCTAGTGATCCCATATGGCGTATTCGAAAAGTTCAATTTTGGAGGATCTTTCTCTGTTACCAAGCTTATTATATTAGTGGTGTCAAACAGAGAGTGGTTTTTTCTATATTGTTGATCAACCTACCCAAAACTCTCAAACTTTTTCGAAACTCTGCCATTTAACCTTTTAAAAAAATAATATTACATTTTATACTATTAGATGTAGGAAGCTCATGCAGAATTTGTAACCAAATGAACGATCATATGAGGATTTATGGTGAGCAACAGAGGTAAGTATTATGCATCAGCTATGCAAATTGAATTCAGCCCATTAGAAATGAAAAAAGAAAAATAAATTATAAGAAATATTATGACCAAAATCAAAATTATAACCAGATTCACAAGCATACTTACATATAAAATACTTGAATTAATTAATACCACTTCGGTAAAATTCACCAATGGACTTTATACATTTACTCCAATCCAACTGATGAGTTTCTTTCTCATATGCCTGTGACGTCGTTGACACTACAGATCTATACCCCTACCTACAAACCATTCGGTATATACTAATTAATTTTCAACCGAAGGATAATCCATCAACAAAATACAACTAAACATAAGTCGTTTATGTACGTATACATTTAGATGGATCCAACGAGGTATACATATCTATAACTATACAAATATATCTATATCCATACAACATATCTATACACATACACATACACATCCAGACATACAGATCTAAACCCGTATAGATCAATAATATAAAAAAAACTTATAATAATGATATATTTGATAAGTTCTTACAATAAAAAATGATTTCTTGGAACTGCAACACTTTAAACTCAACTATGTATTTTTTTTCCAATTTATTTCATGGGGTCGGGGTTATGATGCATAAAAAATGAAAAAAATAAAGAGATAGAATGAAGAATGGAAAAGACGAATTGATGGGTAGGTTTTTGGTCCATTAAAAATTTAAAGTTAGGTTATAGTCAAAAGGAAAGATTGTTTGATTTTTTACTCTCTCTTTCTCTTTAATTATTTAATAAAACTATTTCAGTTGTCCCACAAATAATTTATATTTAGTTGATCACACTTATTTAAAAACACAATCATTACATTCACATTACTAAAATATTCCTTACAAAATATTGTGATATTTTAAATAGTTATTAAATATTTTATTTTAAATATTTTAGTAAAAATTATAATAGAAAACATTAAGATAAAGTTTATTGAGATTTCAAATAAATAATATAATTAGGATATCACATTTTATAAATTGATATTATTTTACGGGATGAAAAGAGTAATTACTTATAATAGTATTTAAATTTAAGAGCAGAGATATGATACCCTATAAAAAATGTTTTACCCATTATTTATCTCTATTCTTCTATCAAACCCTATTTCTTCTCGTCTCCGCCGTCTTACACCAAAACTTTCACATTAGCAATCTACAGTATAACAATTTTTCTTAACAATTTAAAGCACATTCTGACAATACCCATTCCGTATCAAAGGTTGTACACATTTTCTTTAATCATAACATCAGCGCTTTTCTCCCTCAACATTATGTGTGTCCTCTACCATTTCCTTCAAATCTCAGATCTTCACTGTGCAAATCATTATCTGATTGGTTTTTGATCGTTGGACATTTCATTTCAACTGAGGATAGTCAGAGTGAGACCTCTTGTATCTTATACTATTAAATCTCAAGTTTCTAGAATTTAACCTTAATTTATTTGGACTAAATTTTTATATTCAAACTTAAAACTTTTTCTACAATGATATTGTAATAGGATTGAACAAAGAACTCTACTTTGGGAGATATTTCTTCCTTGTGAAAAGAGAGAAATGAACAGGTCACTTCCTCCTAAGAAGAGAAGATTATTGTAAAGAATGAAATAATCACTATAGTTTGTATAAAAATGTGAGTTTGATTTTCTATTTTTTTATCCATTATCTTAAGTAGGGGTTTTAATGATTTGTATTTATTAAATTAGGCAATATGATAATGAAAGAGCAAGAGTGATAATGAAAGAGCAAGAGTTTGGGACTATTCAATTACAACCGCATCATCATTTTATTTAAAGAAGTATGGTGCACCCGGTTTTTTCATTTACAATAGATTAACATTTATTATTGTATTTTTATGTTGTAAATCGCATTTCAATTGAGGATAGTCGAAATGTTAAATTTATTACTGTATTATTTATATTATTAGCATTGATCCTCTGTTATTCTATTTTTATAACTTATTTATTTTACTCTTCATTACTAGTTAAAATAGATTTCTTGTGGATAGGAGGAAAATATATATAAAACAAAGGTAATTTATGTTACTTTTAATTTTACGTATGTCCTTGCTATACTTGGGTGTAGATTAGTTTAATGAACTTTAGGATGTACCTCAACTAATCTGAACAAAAAAATTAATTTAACGAACTCGGACTTGATTAGAAACATTATTTTTTTTATATCTATATTAAGTATTTTAGTTGGATACTTTTTTGGTATATAAGTCATAGTTTCACTACTTCTTCACTTTTCATAAATGAGTAAAAATGTCGAATGATTAGTCAAATGTGCAAGCTGACAATTTATGCAAGGGGTGTGTAACTTTATAATCTTTTTACTTATCCAATAAACATATATTTTAATTTAATTATAACCCTTTTACTTATCACGACTCTCCCTCTAAGTTGTTGGTTGATTTCTATTCAAGGTTTACTTATGATTTTATTCAAGGTTTACCTATGATTTAATTTTGCAGTCGTTTCTGTTAGATCACTTTTCATGGAATTTTTGGAAAATATGGGGTGGATTCTAAATGTGAGTTCTTGGTTTTATAGCTTTGTTTTGGATCCTTTATGTCGTTTATCCTATTTTATTAGAGTTTCAGAGTTGAATTTTATAAAATTTGATTATGTTCCTCCCATTTATATAATGATAAGTTATCTTTATCACATGGATTGGTTTTCAACTCTAACAACATTATATCACCATTAATGTAAATTTAAGAGGTCTTTTCTTATTTTGATGTCAGAATGTCTTTCTTTCTTGAGTAAATGGGAGAGGACGGGGGAGGAATTAGGTCACTTTTCATTATTGTGGGAGGATTTAATCCTTTGTTGTTAGCATTGGTACAATGTGTTAGCATATTTATTCTTCCTTCATAGCTTATCTAGTGATCCCATATGGCGTATTCGAAAAGTTCAATTTTGGAGGATCTTTCTCTGTTACCAAGCTTATTATATTAGTGGTGTCAAACAGAGAGTGATTTTTTCTATATTGTTGATCAACCTACCCAAAACTCTCAAACTTTTTCGAAACTCTGCCATTTAACCTTTTAAAAAAATAATATTACATTTTATACTATTAGATGTAGGAAGCTCATGCAGAATTTGTAACCAAATGAACGATCATATGAGGATTTATGGTGAGCAACAGAGCTAAGTATTATGCATCAGCTATGCAAATTGAATTCAGCCCATTAGAAATGAAAAAAGAAAAAAAATTTATAAGAAATATTATGACCAAAATCAAAATTATAACCAGATTCACAAGCATACTTACAAATAAAATACTTGAATTAATTAATACCACTTCGGTAAAATTCACCAATGGACTTTATACATTTACTCCAATCCAACTGATGAGTTTCTTTCTCATATGCCTGTGACGTCGTTGACACTACAGATCTATACCCCTACCTACAAACCATTCGGTATATACTAATTAATTTTCAACCGAAGGATAATCCATCAACAAAATACAACTAAACATAAGTCGTTGATGTACGTATACATTTAGATGGATCCAACTAGGTATACATATCTATAACTATCCAAATATATCTATATCCATACAACATATCTATACACATACACATACACATCCAGACATACAGATCTAAACCCGTATAGATCAATAATATAAAAAAAACTCATAATAATGATATATTTGATAAGTTCTTACAATAACAAATGATTTCTTGGAACTGCAACACTTTAAACTCAACTATGTATTTTTTTCCCAATTTATTTCATGGGGTCGGGGTTATGATGCATAAAAAATGAAAAAAATAAAGAGATAGAATGAAGAATGGAAAAGACGAATTGATGGGTAGGTTTTTGGTCCATTAAAAATTTAAAGTTAGGTTATAATCAAAAGGAAAGATTGTTTGATTTTTTACTCTCTCTTTCTCTTTAATTATTTAATAAAACTATTTCAGTTGTCCCACAAATAATTTATATTTAGTTGATCACACTTATTTAAAAACACAATCATTACATTCACATTACTAAAATATTCCTTACAAAATATTGTGATATTTTAAATAGTTATTAAATATTTTATTTTAAATATTTTAGTAAAAATTATAATAGAAAACATTAAGATAAAGTTTATTGAGATTTCAAATAAATAATATAATTAGGATATCACATTTTATAAATTGATATTATTTTACGGGATGAAAAGAGTAATTACTTATAATAGTATTTAAATTTAAGAGCAGAGATATGATACCCTATAAAAAATGTTTTACCCATTATTTATCTCTATTCTTCTATCAAACCCTATTTCTTCTCGTCTCCGCCGTCTTACACCAAAACTTTCACATTAGCAATCTACAGTATAACAATTTTTCTTAACAATTTAAAGCACATTCTGACAATACCCATTCCGTATCAAAGGTTGTACACATTTTCTTTAATCATAACATCGGCGGTTTTCTCCCTCAACATTATGTGTGTCCTCTACCATTTCCTTCAAATCTCAGATCTTCACTGTGCAAATCATTATCTTATTGGTTTTTGATCGTTGGACATTTCATTTCAATTGAGGATAGTCAGAGTGAGACCTCTTGTATCTTATACTATTAAATCTCAAGTTTCTAGAATTTCACCTTAATTTATTTGGACTAAATTTTATATTCAAACTTAAAACTTTTTCTACAATGATATTGTAATAGGATTGAACAAAGAACTCTACTTTGGGAGATATTTCTTCCTTGTGAAAAGAGAGAAATGAACAGGTCACTTCCTCCTAAGAAGAGAAGATTATTGTAAAGAATGAAATAATCACTATAGTTTGTATAAAAATGTGAGTTTGATTTTCTATTTTTTATCCATTATCTTAAGTAGGGGTTTTAATGATTTGTATTTATTAAATTAGGCAATATGATAATGAAAGAGCAAGAGTGATAATGAAAGAGCAAGAGTTTGGGACTATTCAATTACAACCGCATCATCATTTTATTTGGAGAAGTATGGTGCACCCGGTTTTTTCATTTACAATAGATTAACATTTATTATTGTATTTTTATGTTGTAAATCGCATTTCAATTGAGGATAGTCGAAATGTTAAATTTACTACTGTATTATTTATATTATTAGCATTGATCCTCTGTTATTCTATTTTTATAACTTATTTATTTTACTCTTCATTACTAGTTAAAATAGATTTCTTGTGGATAGGAGGAAAATATATATAAAACAAAGGTAATTTATGTTACTTTTAATTTTACGTATGTCCTTGCTATACTTGGGTGTAGATTAGTTTAATGAACTTTAGGATGTACCTCAACTAATCTGACCAAAAAAATTAATTTAACGAACCAGGACTTGATTAGAAACATTATTTTTTTTATATCTATATTAAGTATTTTAGTTGGATACTTTTTTGGTATATAAGTCATAGTTTCACTACTTCTTCACTTTTCATAAATAAGTAAAAATGTCGAATGATTAGTCAAATGTGCAAGCTGACAATTTAGGCAAGGGGTGTGTAACTTTATAATCTTTTTACTTATCCAATAAACATATATTTTAATTTAATTATAACCCTTTTACTTATCACGACTCTCCCTCTAAGTTGTTGGTTGATTTCTATTCAAGGTTTACTTATGATTTTATTCAAGGTTTACCTATGATTTAATTTTGCAGTCGTTTCTATTAGATCACTTTTCACGTAATTTTTGGAAAATATGGGGTGGATTCTAAATGTGAGTTATTGGTTTTATAGCTTTGTTTTGGATCCTTTATGTCGTTTATCCTATTTTATTAGAGTTTCAGAGTTGAATTTTATAAAATTTGATTATGTTCCTCCCATTTATATAATGATAAGTTATCTTTATCACATGGATTGGTTTTCAACTCTAACAACATTATATCACCATTAATGTAAATTTAAGAGGTCTTTTCTTATTTTGATGTCAGAATGTCTTTCTTTCTTGAGTAAATGGGATAGGACGGGGGAGGAATTAGGTCACTTTTCATTATTGTGGGAGGATTTAATCCTTTGTTGTTAGCATGGGTACAATGTGTTAGCATATTTATTCTTCCTTCATAGCTTATCTAGTGATCCCATATGGCGTATTCGAAAAGTTCAATTTTGGAGGATCTTTCTCTGTTAACAAGCTTATTATATTAGTGGTGTCAAACCGAGAGTGGTTTTTTCTATATTGTTGATCAACCTACCCAAAACTCTCAAACTTTTCCGAAACTCTGCCATTTAACCTTTTAAAAAAATAATATTACATTTTATACTATTAGATGTAGGAAGCTCATGCAGAATTTGTAACCAAATGAACGATCATATGAGGATTTATGGTGAGCAACAGAGCTAAGTATTATGCATCAGCTATGCAAATTGAATTCAGCCCATTAGAAATGAAAAAGAAAAAAAAAATTATAAGAAATACAAAATCAAAATTATAACCAGATTCACAAGCATACTTACAAATAAAATACTTGAATTAGTTAATACCACTTCGGTAAAATTCACCAATGGACTTTATAAATTTACTCCAATCCTACTGATGAGTTTCTTTCTCATATGCCTGTGACGTCGTTGACACTACAGATCTATACCCCTACCTACAAACCATTCGGTATATACTAATTAATTTTCAACATAAGGATAATCCATCAACAAAATAGAACGAAACATAAGTCGTTGATGTACGTATACATTTAGATGGATCCAACTAGGTATACATATCTATAACTATATAAATATATCTATATCCATACAACATATCTATACACATACACATACACATCCAGACATACAGATCTAAACCCGTATAGATCAATAATATAAAAAAAACTCGTAATAATGATATATTTGATAAGTTCTTACAATAAAAAATGATTTCTTGGAACTGCAACACTTTAAACTCAACTATGTATTTTTTTTCCAATTTATTTCATGGGGTCGGGGTTATGATGCATAAAAAATGAAAAAAATAAAGAGATAGAATGAAGAATGGAAAAGACAAATTGATGGGTAGGTTTTTGGTCCATTAAAAATTTAAAGTTAGGTTATAGTCAAAAGGAAAGATTGTTTGATTTTTTACTCTCTCTTTCTCTTTAATTATTTAATAAAACTATTTCAGTTGTCCCACAAATAATTATTATTTAGTTGATCACACTTATTTAAAAACACAATCATTACATTCACATTACTAAAATATTCCTTACAAAATATTGTGATATTTTAAATAGTTATTAAATATTTTATTTTAAATATTTTAATAAAAATAATAATAGAAAACATTAAGATAAAGTTTATTGAGATTTCAAATAAATAATATAATTAGGATATCACATTTAATAAATTGATATTATTTTACGGGATGAAAAGAGTAATTACTTATAATAGTATTTAAATTTAAGAGCAGAGATATGATACCCTATAAAAAATGTTTTACCCATTATTTCTCTCTATTCTTCTATCAAACCCTATTTATTCTCGTCTCCGCCGTCTTACACCAAAACTTTCACATTAGCAATCTACAGTATAACAATTTTTCTTAACAATTTAAAGCATATTCTGACAATACCCATTCCGTATCAAAGGTTGTACACATTTTCTTTTTCCATAACATCGGCGCTTTTCTCCCTCAACATTATGTGTGTCCTCTACCATTGCCTTCCAAATCTCAGATCTTCACTGTGCAAATCATTATCTGATTGGTTTTTGATCATTGGACATTTCATTTCATTTCAATTGAGGATAGTCAGAGTGAGACCTCTTGTCTCTTATACTATTAAATCTCAAGTTTCTAAAATTTCACCTTAATTTATTTGGACTAAATTTTTATATTCAAACTAAAAACTTTTTCTACAATGATATTGTAATAGGATTGAACAAAGAACTCTACTTTTGGGGGATATTTCTTCCTTGTGAAAAGAGAGAAATGAACAGGTCACTTCCTCCTAAGAAGAGAAGATTATTGTAAAGAATGAAATAATCACTATAGTTTGTATAAAAATGTGAGTTTGATTTTCTATTTTTTTATCCATTATCTTAAGTAGGGGTTTTAATGATTTGTATTTATTAAATTAGGCAATATGATAATGAAAGAGCAAGAGTGATAATGAAAGAGCAAGAGTTTGGGACTATTCAATTACAACCGCATCATCATTTTATTTGGAGAAGTATGGTGCACCCGGTTTTTTCATTTACAATAGATTAACATTTATTATTGTATTTTTATGTTGTAAATTGCATTTCAATCGAGGATAGTCGAAATGTTAAATTTATTACTGTATTATTTATATTATTAGCATTGATCATCTGTTATTCTATTTTTATAACTTATTTATTTTACTCTTCATTACTAGTTAAAATAGATTTCTTGTGGATAGGAGGAAAATATATATAAAACAAAGGTAATTTATGTTGCTTTTAATTTTATGTGTGTCCTTGCTATCCTTGGGTGTAGATTAGTTTAATGAACTTTAGGATGTACCTCAACTAATCTGACCAAAAAAATTAATTTAACGAACTCGGACTTGATTAGAAACATTATTTTATTTATATCTATATTAAGTATTTTAGTTGGATACTTTTTTGGTATATAAGTCATAGTTTCACTACTTCTTCACTTTTCATAAATGAGTAAATATGTCGAATGATTAGTCAAATGTGCAAGCTGACAATTTAGGCAAGGGGTGTGTAACTTTATAATCTTTTTACTTATCCAATAAACATATATTTTAATTTAATTATAACCCTTTTACTTATCACGACTCTCCCTCTAAGTTGTTGGTTGATTTCTATTCAAGGTTTACTTATGATTTTATTCAAGGTTTACCTATGATTTAATTTTGCATTCGTTTCTGTTAGATCACTTTTCATGTAATTTTTGGAAAATATGGGGTGGATTCTAAATATGAGTTCTTGATTTTATAGCTTTGTTTTGGATCCTTTATGTCGTTTATCCTATTTTATTAGAGTTTCAGAGTTGAATTTTATAAAATTTGATTATGTTCCTCCCATTTATATAATGATAAGTTATCTTTATCACATGGATTGGTTTTCAACTCTAACGACATTATATCACCATTAATGTAAATTTAAGAGGTCTTTTCTTATTTTGATGTCAGAATATCTTTCTTTCTTGAGTAAATGGGAGAGGACGGGGGAGGAATTAGGTCACTTTTCATTATTGTGGGAGGATTTAATCCTTTGTTGTTAGCATGGGTACAATGTGTTAGCATATTTATTCTTCCTTCATAGCTTATCTAATGATCCCATATGGCGTATTCGAAAAGTTCAATTTTGGAGGATCTTTCTCTGTTACCAAGCTTATTATATTAGTGGTGTCAAACAACGAGTGGTTTTTTCTATATTGTTGATCAACCTACCCAAAACTCTCAAACTTTTCCAAAACTCTGCAATTTAAACTTTTAAAATAATAATATTACATTTTATACTATTAGATGTAGGAAGCTCATGCAGAATTTGTAACCAAATGAACGATCATATGAGGATTTATAATGAGCAACAGAGCTAAGTATTATGCATCAGCTATGCAAATTGAATTCAGCCCATTAGAAATGAAAAAGAAAAAAGAATTATAAGAAATATTATGACCAAAATCAAAATTATAACCAGATTCACAAGCATACTTACAAATAAAATACTTGAATTAATTAATACCACTTCGGTAAAATTCACCAATGGACTTTATACATTTACTCTAATCCAACTGATGAGTTTCTTTCTCATATGCCTGTGACGTCGTTGAAACTACAGATCTATACCCCTACCTACAAACCATTCGGTATATACTAATTAATTTTCAACATAAGGATAATCCATCAACAAAATACAACTAAACATAAGTTGGTGATGTACGTATACATTTAGATGGATCCAACTAGGTATACATATATATAACTATACAAATATATCTATATCCATACAACATATCTATACAGATACACATACACATCCAGACATACAGATCTAAAACCGTATAGATCAATAATATAAAAAAAACTCGTAATAATGATATATTTGATAAGTTCTTACAATAAAAAATGATTTCTTGGAACTGCAACACTTTAAACTCAACTATGTATTTTTTTTCCAATTTATTTCATGGGGTAGGGGTTATGATGCATAAAAAATGAAAAAGATAAAGAGATAGAATGAAGAATGGAAAAGACGAATTGATGGGTAGGTTTTTGGTCCATTAAAAATTTAAAGTTAGGTTATAGTCAAAAGGAAAGATTGTTTGATTTTTTACTCTCTCTTTCTCTTTAATTATTTAATAAAACTATTTCAGTTGTCCCACAAATAATTTTTATTTAGTTGATCACACTTATTTAAAAACACAATCATTACATTCACATTACTAAAATATTCCTTACAAAATATTGTGATATTTTAAATAGTTATTAAATATTTTATTTTAAATATTTTAATAAAAATAATAATAGAAAACATTAAGATAAAGTTTATTGAGATTTCAAATAAATAATATAATTAGGATATCACATTTAATAAATTGATATTATTTTACGGGATGAAAAGAGTAATTACTTATAATAGTATTTAAATTTAAGAGCAGAGATATGATACCCTATAAAAAATGTTTTACCCATTATTTATCTCTATTCTTCTATCAAACCCTATTTCTTCTCGTCTCCGCCGTCTTACACCAAAACTTTCACATTAGCAATCTACAGTATAACAATTTTTCTTAACAATTTAAAGCACATTCTGACAATACCCATTCCGTATCAAAGGTTGTACACATTTTCTTTTTCCATAACATCGGCGCTTTTCTCCCTCAACATTATGTGTGTCCTCTACCATTGCCTTCCAAATCTCAGATCTTCACTGTGCAAATCATTATCTGATTGGTTTTTGATCGTTGGACATTTCATTTCATTTCAATTGAGGATAGTCAGAGTGAGACCACTTGTCTCTTATACTATTAAATCTCAAGTTTCTAAAATTTCACCTTAATTTATTTGGACTAAATTTTTATATTCAAACTTAAAACTTTTTCTACAATGATATTGTAATAGGATTGAACAAAGAACTCTACTTTTGGGGGATATTTCTTCCTTGTGAAAAGAGAGAAATGAACAGGTCACTTCCTCCTAAGAAGAGAAGATTATTGTAAAGAATGAAATAATCACTATAGTTTGTATAAAAATGTGAGTTTGATTTTCTATTTTTTTATCCATTATCTTAAGTAGGGGTTTTAATGATTTGTATTTATTAAATTAGGCAATATGATAATGAAAGAGCAAGAGTGATAATGAAAGAGCAAGAGTTTGGGACTATTCAATTACAACCGCATCATCATTTTATTTGGAGAAGTATGGTGCACCCGGTTTTTTCATTTACAATAGATTAACATTTATTATTGTATTTTTATGTTGTAAATTGCATTTCAATTGAGGATAGTCGAAATGTTAAATTTATTACTGTATTATTTATATTATTAGCATTGATCATCTGTTATTCTATTTTTATAACTTATTTATTTTACTCTTCATTACTAGTTAAAATAGATTTCTTGTGGATAGGAGGAAAATATATATAAAACAAAGGTAATTTATGTTACTTTTAATTTTACGTATGTCCTTGCTATACTTGGGTGTAGATTAGTTTAATGAACTTTAGGATGTACCTCAACTAATCTGACCAAAAAAATTAATTTAACAAACTCGGACTTGATTAGAAACACTATTTTATTTATATCTATATTAAGTATTTTAGTTGAATACTTTTTTGGTATATAAGTCATAGTTTCACTACTTCTTCACTTTTCATAAATGAGTAAAAATGTCGAATGATTAGTCAAATGTGCAAGCTGACAATTTAAGCAAGGGGTGTGTAACTTTATAATCTTTTTACTTATCCAATAAACATATATTTTAATTTAATTATAACCCTTTTACTTATCACGACTCTCCCTCTAAGTTGTTGGTTGATTTCTATTCAAGGTTTACTTATGATTTTATTCAAGGTTTACCTATGATTTAATTTTGCAGTCGTTTCTGTTAGATCACTTTTCATGTAATTTTTGGAAAATATGGGGTGGATTCTAAATGTGAGTTCTTGATTTTATAGCTTTGTTTTGGATCCTTTATGTCGTTTATCCTATTTTATTAGAGTTTCAGAGTTGAATTTTATAAAATTTGATTATGTTCCTCCCATTTATATAATGATAAGTTATCTTTATCACATGGATCGGTTTTCCACTCTAACAACATTATATCACCATTGATGTAAATTTAAGAGGTCTTTTCTTATTTTGATGTCAGAATGTCTTTCTTTCTTGAGTAAATGGGAGAGGACGGGGGAGGAATTAGGTCACTTTTCATTATTGTGGGAGGATTTAATCCTTTGTTGTTAGCATGGGTACAATGTGTTAGCATATTTATTCTTCCTTCATAGCTTATCTAGTGATCCCATATGCCGTATTCGAAAAGTTCAATTTTGGAGGATCTTTCTCTGTTACCAAGCTTATTATATTAATGGTGTCAAACAGAGAGTGGTTTTTTCTATATTGTTGATCAACCTACCCAAAACTCTCAAACTTTTCCGAAACTCTGCCATTTAAACTTTTAAAAAAATAATATTACATTTTATACTATTAGATGTAGGAAGCTCATGCAGAATTTGTAACCAAATGAACGATCATATGAGGATTTATGGTGAGCAACAGAGCTAAGTATTATGCATCAGCTATGCAAATTGAATTCAGCCCATTTGAAATGAAAAAGAAAAAAAAATTATAAGAAATATTATGACCAAAATCAAAATTATAACCAGATTCACAAGCATACTTACAAATAAAATACTTGAATTAATTAATACCACTTCAGTAAAATTCACCAATGGACTTTATACATTTACTCCAATCCAACTGATGAGTTTCTTTCTCATATGCCTGTGACGTCGTTGATACTACAGATCTATACCCCTACCCACAAACCATTCGGTATATACTAATTAATTTTCAACATAAGGATAATCCATCTTCAAAATACAACTAAACATAAGTCGGTGATGTACGTATACATTTAAATGGATCCAACTAGGTATACATATCTATAACTATATAAATATATCTATATCCATACAACATATCTATACAGATACACATACACATCTAGACATACAGATCTAAACCCGTATAGATCAATAATATAAAAAAAACTCGTAATAATGATATATTTGATAAGTTCTTACAATAAAGAATAAAAAATGATTTCTTGGAATTGCAACACTTTAAACTCAACTATGTATTTTTTTCCAATTTATTTCATGGGGTAGGGGTTATGATGCATAAAAAATGAAAAAAATAAAGAGATAGAATGAAGAATGGAAAAGAAGAATTGATGGGTAGGTTTTTGGTCCATTAAAAATTTAAAGTTAGGTTATAGTCAAAAGGAAAGATTGTTTGATTTTTTACTCTCTCTTTCTCTTTAATTATTTAATAAAACTATTTCAGTTGTCCCACAAATAATATTTATTTAGTTGATCACACTTATTTATAATCACAATCATTACATTCACGTTACGAAAATATTCCTTGCAAATTATTGTGATATTTTAAATAGTTATTAAATATTTTAATAAAAATAATAATAGAAAACATTAAGATAAAGTTTATTGAGATTTCAAATAAATAATATAATTAGGATATCACATTTAATAAATTGATATTATTTTACGGGATGAAAAGAGTAATTACTTATAATAGTATTTATATTTAAGAGCAGAGATATGATACCCTATAAAAAATGTTTTACCCATTATTTATCTCTATTCTTCTATCAAACCCTATTTCTTCTCGTCTCCGCCGACTTAAACCAACACTTTCACATTAGCAATCTACAGTATAACAATTTTTCTTAACAATTTAAAGCACATTCTGACAATACCCATTCCGTATCAAAGGTTGTACACATTTTCTTTTTCCATAACATCGGGCGCTTTTCTCCCTCAACATTATGTGTGTCCTCTACCATTGCCTTCCAAATCTCAGATCTTCAATGTGCAAATCATTATCTGATTGGTTTTTGATCGTTGGACATTTCATTTCAATTGAGGATAGTCAGAGTGAGACCTCTTGTCTCTTATATTATTAAATCTAAAGTTTCTAAAATTTCACCTTAATTTATTTGGACTAAAATTTTATATTCAAACTTAAAACTTTTTCTACAATGATATTGTAATAGGATTGAACAAAGAACTCTACTTTTGGGGGATATTTCTTCCTTGTGAAAAGAGATAAATGAACAGGTCTCTTCCTCCTAAGAAGAGAAGATTATTGTAAAGAATGAAATAATCACTATAGTTTGTATAAAAATGTGAGTTTGATTTTCTATTTTTTTATCCATTATCTTAAGTAGGGGTTTTATTGATTTGTATTTATTAAATTAGGCAATATAATAATGAAAGAGAAAGAGTGATAATGAAAGAGCAAGAGTTTGGGACTATTCAATTACAACCGCATCATCATTTTATTTGGAGAAGTATGGTGCACCCTGTTTTTTCATTTACAATAGATTAACATTTATTATTGTATTTTTATGTTGTAAATTGCATTTCAATTGAGGATAGTCGAAATGTTAAATTTATTACTGTATTATTTATATTATTAGCATTGATCATCTGTTATTCTATTTTTATAACTTATTTATTTTACTCTTCATTACTAGTTAAAATAGATTTCTTGTGGATAGGAGGAAAATATATATAAAACAAAGGTAATTTATGTTACTTTTAATTTTACGTATGTCCTTGCTATACTTGGGTGTAGATTAGTTTAATGAACTTTAGGATGTACCTCAACTAATCCGACCAAAAAAATTAATTTAACGAACTCGGACTTGATTAGAAACATTATTTTATTTATATTTATATTAAGAATTTTATTTGGATACTTTTTTGGTATATAAGTCATAGTTTCACTACTTCTTCACTTTTCATAAATGAGTAAAACTGTCGAATGATTAGTCAAATCTGCAAGCTGACAATTTAGGCAACGGGTGTGTAACTTTATAATCTTTTTACTTATCCAATAAACATATATTTTAATTTAATTATAACCCTTTTACTTATCACGACTCTCCCTCTAAGTTGTTGGTTGATTTCTATTCAAGGTTTACTTATGATTTTATTCAAGGTTTACCTATGATTTAATTTTGCAGTCGTTTCTGTTAGATCAATTTTCATGTAATTTTTGGAAAATATGGGGTGGATTCTAAATGTGTGTTCTTGGTTTTATAGCTTTGTTTTGGATCCTTTATGTCGTTTATCCTATTTTATTAGAGTTTCAGAGTTGAATTTTATAAAATTTGATTATGTTCCTCCCATTTATATACTGATAAGTTATCTTTATCACATGGATTGGTTTTCAACTCTAACAACATTATATCACCAATAATGTAAATTTAAGAGGTCTTTTCTTATTCTGATGTCAGAATGTCTTTCTTTCTTGAGTAAATGGAAGAGGACGGTGGAGGAATTAGGTCACTTTTCATTATTGTGGGAGGATTTAATCCTTTGTTGTTAGCATGGTTACAATGTGTTAGCATATTTATTCTTCCTTCATAGCTTATCTAGTGATCCCATATGGCGTATTCGAAAAGTTCAATTTTGGAGGATCTTTCTCTGTTACCAAGCTTATTATATTAGTGGTGTCAAACAGAGAGTTGTTTTATCTATATTGTTGATCAACCTACCCAAAACTCTCAAACTTTTCCAAAACTCTGCCATTTAACCTTTTAAAAAAATAATATTACATTTTATACTATTAGATGTAGGAAGCTCATACAGAATTTGTAACCAAATGAACGATCATATGAGGATTTATGGTGAGCAACCGAGCTAAGTATTATGCATCAGCTATGCAAATTGAATTCAGCGCCTTAGAAATGAAAAATAAAAAAAAATTATAAGAAATATTATGACCAAAATCAAAATTATAACCAGATTCACAAGCATACTTACAAATAAAATACTTGAATTAATTAATACCACTTCGGTAAAATTCACCAATGGACTTTATACATTTACTCCAATCGAACTGATGAGTTTCTTTCTCATATGCCTGTGATGTCGTTGATACTACATATCTATACCCCTACCTAAAAACCATTCGGTATATACTAATTAATTTTCAACAGAAGGATAATCCATCAACAAAATACAACTAAACATAAGTCGGTGATGTACGTATACATTTAGATGGATCCAACTAGGTATACATATCTATAACTATACAAATATATCTATATCCATACAACATATCTATACACATACACATACACATCCAGGCATACAGATCTAAAACCGTATAGATCAATAATATGAAAAAACTCGTAATAATGATATATTTGATAAGTTCTTACAATAAAAAATGATTTCTTGGAACTGCAACACTTTAAACTCAACTATGTATTTTTTTTCCAATTTATTTCATGGGGTAGGGGTTATGATGCATAAAAAATGAAAAAAATAAAGAGATAGAATGAAGAATGGAAAAGAAGAATTGATGGGTAGGTTTTTGGTCCATTAAAAATTTAAAGTTAGGTTATAGTCAAAAGGAAAGATTGTTTGATTTTTTACTCTCTCTTTCTCTTTAATTATTTAATAAAACTATTTCAGTTGTCCCACAAATAATATTTATTTAGTTGATCACACTTATTTAAAAACACAATCATTACATTCACATTACTAAAATATTCCTTACAAAATATTGTGATATTTTAAATAGTTATTAAATATTTTATTTTAAATATTTTAATAAAAATAATAATAGAAAACATTAAGATAAAGTTTATTGAGATTTCAAATAAATAATATAATTAGGATATCACATTTAATAAATTGATATTATTTTACGGGATGAAAAGAGTAATTACTTATAATAGTATTTAAATTTAAGAGCAGAGATATGATACCCTATAAAAAATGTTTTACCCATTATTTATCTCTATTCTTCTATCAAACCCTATTTCTTCTCGTCTCCGCCGACTTACACCAAAACTTTCAGCAATCTACAGTATAATAATTTTTCTTAACAATTTAAAGCACATTCTGACAATACCCATTCCGTATCAAAGGTTGTACACATTTTCTTTTTCCATAACATCGGCGCTTTTCTCCCTCAACATTATGTGTGTCCTCTACCATTGCCTTCCAAATCTCAGATCTTCACTGTGCAAATCATTATCTGATTGGTTTTTGATCGTTGGACATTTCATTTCATTTCAATTGAGGATAGTCAGAGTGAGACCACTTGTCTCTTATACTATTAAATCTCAAGTTTCTAAAATTTCACCTTAATTTATTTGGACTAAATTTTTATATTCAAACTTAAAACTTTTTCTACAATGATATTGTAATAGGATTGAACAAAGAACTCTACTTTTGGGGGATATTTCTTCCTTGTGAAAAGAGAGAAATGAACAGGTCACTTCCTCCTAAGAAGAGAAGATTATTGTAAAGAATGAAATAATCACTATAGTTTGTATAAAAATGTGAGTTTGATTTTCTATTTTTTTATCCATTATCTTAAGTAGGGGTTTTAATGATTTGTATTTATTAAATTAGGCAATATGATAATGAAAGAGCAAGAGTGATAATGAAAGAGCAAGAGTTTGAGACTAATCAATTACAACCGCATCATCATTTTATTTGGAGAAGTATGGTGCACCCGGTTTTTTCATTTACAATAGATTAACATTTGTTATTGTATTTTTATGTTGTAAATTGCATTTCAATTGAGGATAGTCGAAATGTTAAATTTATTACTGTATTATTTATATTATTAGCATTGATCATCTGTTATTCTATTTTTATAACTTATTTATTTTACTCTTCATTACTAGTTAAAATAGATTTCTTGTGGATAGGAGGAAAATATATATAAAACAAAGGTAATTTATGTTACTTTTAATTTTACGTATGTCCTTGCTATACTTGGGTGTAGATTAGTTTAATGAACTTTAGGATGTACCTCAACTAATCCGACCAAAAAAATTAATTTAACGAACTCGGACTTGATTAGAAACATTATTTTATTTATATTTATATTAAGAATTTTAGTTGGATACTTTTTTGGTATATAAGTCATAGTTTCACTACTTCTTCACTTTTCATAAATGAGTAAAAATGTCGAATGATTAGTCAAATGTGCAAGCTGACAATTTAGGCAAGGGGTGTGTAACTTTATAATCTTTTTACTTATCCAATAAACATATATTTTAATTTAATTATAACCCTTTTACTTATCACGACTCTCCCTCTAAGTTGTTGGTTGATTTCTATTCAAGGTTTACTTATGATTTTATTCAAGGTTTACCTATGATTTAATTTTGCAGTCGTTTCTGTTAGATCACTTTTCATGGAATTTTTGGAAAATATGGGGTGGATTCTAAATGTGAGTTCTTGGTTTTGTAGCTTTGTTTTGGATCCTTTATGTCGTTTATCCTATTTTATTAGAGTTTCAGAGTTGAATTTTATAAAATTTGATTATGTTCCTCCCATTTATATAATGATAAGTTATCTTTATCACATGGATTGGTTTTCAACTCTAACAACATTATATCACCATTAATGTAAATTTAAGAGGTCTTTTCTTATTTTGATGTCAGAATGTCTTTCTTTCTTGAGTAAATGGAAGAGGACGGGGGAGGAATTAGGTCACTTTTCTTTATTGTGGGAGGATTTAATCCTTTGTTGTTAGCATGGTTACAATGTGTTAGCATATTTATTCTTCCTTCATAGCTTATTTAGTGATCCCATATGGCGTATTCGAAAAGTTCAATTTTGGAGGATCTTTCTCTGTTACCAAGCTGATTATATTAGTGGTGTCAAACAGAGAGTGGTTTTATCTATATTGTTGATCAACCTACCCAAAACTCTCAAACTTTTCCAAAACTCTGCCATTTAACCTTTTAAAAAAATAATATTACATTTTATACTATTAGATGTAGGAAGCTCATACAGAATTTGTAACCAAATGAACGATCATATGAGGATTTATGGTGAGCAACCGAGCTAAGTATTATGCATCAGCTATGCAAATTGAATTCAGCCCCTTAGAAATGAAAAAGAAAAAAAAATTATATTAAATATTATGACCAAAATCAAAATTATAACCAGATTCACAAGCATACTTACAAATAAAATACTTGAATTAATTAATACCACTTCGGTAAAATTCACCAATGGACTTTATACATTTACTCCAATCGAACTGATGAGTTTCTTTCTCATATGCCTGTGATGTCGTTGATACTACAGATCTATACCCCTACCTAAAAACCATTCGGTATATACTAATTAATTTTCAACAGAAGGATAATCCATCAACAAAATACAACTAAACATAAGTCGGTGATGTACGTATATATTTAGATGGATCCAACTAGGTATACATATCTATAACTATACAAATATATCTATATCCATACAACATATCTATACACATACACATACACATCCAGACATACAGATCTAAAACCGTATAGATCAATAATATAAAAAAAACTCGTAATAATGATATATTTGATAAGTTTTTACAATAAAAAATGATTTCTTGGAACTGCAACACTTTAAACTCAACTATGTATTTTTTTTCCAATTTATTTCATGGGGTAGGGGTTATGAT
The DNA here is from genome assembly GCA_029959085.1 of Nemophila menziesii. Taxonomy (NCBI): domain Eukaryota; kingdom Viridiplantae; phylum Streptophyta; class Magnoliopsida; order Boraginales; family Hydrophyllaceae; genus Nemophila; species Nemophila menziesii. The sequence goes on from JARWIR010000001.1 coordinate 79,200,658, forward strand.
GCATAAAAAATGAAAAAAATAAAGAGATAGAATGAAGAATGGAAAAGAAGAATTGATGGGTAGGTTTTTGGTCCATTAAAAATTTAAAGTTAGGTTATAGTCAAAAGGAAAGATTGTTTGATTTTTTACTCTCTCTTTCTCTTTAATTATTTAATAAAACTATTTCAGTTGTCCCACAAATAATATTTATTTAGTTGATCACACTTATTTAAAAACACAATCATTACATTCACATTACTAAAATATTCCTTACAAAATATTGTGATATTTTAAATAGTTATTAAATATTTTATTTTAAATATTTTAATAAAAATAATAATAGAAAACATTAAGATAAAGTTTATTGAGATTTCAAATAAATAATATAATTAGGATATCACATTTAATAAATTGATATTATTTTACGGGATGAAAAGAGTAATTACTTATAATAGTATTTAAATTTAAGAGCAGAGATATGATACCCTATAAAAAATGTTTTACCCATTATTTATCTCTATTCTTCTATCAAACCCTATTTCTTCTCGTCTCCGCCGACTTACACCAAAACTTTCAGCAATCTACAGTATAACAATTTTTCTTAACAATTTAAAGCACATTCTGACAATACCCATTCCGTATCAAAGGTTGTATACATTTTCTTTTTCCATAACATCGGCGCTTTTCTCCCTCAACATTATGTGTGTCCTCTACCATTGCCTTCCAAATCTCAGATCTTCACTGTGCAAATCATTATCTGATTGGTTTTTGATCGTTGGACATTTCATTTCATTTCAATTGAGGATAGTCAGAGTGAGACCTCTTGTCTCTTATATTATTAAATCTAAAGTTTCTAAAATTTCACCTTAATTTATTTGGACTAAATTTTTATATTCAAACTTAAAACTTTTTCTACAATGATATTGTAATAGGATTGAACAAAGAACTCTACTTTTGGGGGATATTTCTTCCTTGTGAAAAGAGAGAAATGAACAGGTCACTTCCTCCTAAGAAGAGAAGATTATTGTAAAGAATGAAATAATCACTATAGTTTGTATAAAAATAAGAGTTTGATTTTCTATTTTTTTATCCATTATCTTAAGTAGGGGTTTTAATGATTTGTATTTATTAAATTAGGCAATATGATAATGAAAGAGCAAGAGTGATAATGAAAGAGCAAGAGTTTGAGACTAATCAATTACAACCGCATCATCATTTTATTTGGAGAAGTATGGTGCACCCGGTTTTTTCATTTACAATAGATTAACATTTGTTATTGTATTTTTATGTTGTAAATTGCATTTCAATTGAGGATAGTCGAAATGTTAAATTTATTACTGTATTATTTATATTATTAGCATTGATCATCTGTTATTCTATTTTTATAACTTATTTATTTTACTCTTCATTACTAGTTAAAATAGATTTCTTGTGGATAGGAGGAAAATATATATAAAACAAAGGTAATTTATGTTACTTTTAATTTTACGTATGTCCTTGCTATACTTGGGTGTAGATTAGTTTAATGAACTTTAGGATGTACCTCAACTAATCCGACCAAAAAAATTAATTTAACGAACTCGGACTTGATTAGAAACATTATTTTATTTATATTTATATTAAGAATTTTAGTTGGATACTTTTTTGGTATATAAGTCATAGTTTCACTACTTCTTCACTTTTCATAAATGAGTAAAAATGTCGAATGATTAGTCAAATGTGCAAGCTGACAATTTAGGCAAGGGGTGTGTAACTTTATAATCTTTTTACTTATCCAATAAACATATATTTTAATTTAATTATAACCCTTTTACTTATCACGACTCTCCCTCTAAGTTGTTGGTTGATTTCTATTCAAGGTTTACTTATGATTTTATTCAAGGTTTACCTATGATTTAATTTTGCAGTCGTTTCTGTTAGATCACTTTTCATGGAATTTTTGGAAAATATGGGGTGGATTCTAAATGTGAGTTCTTGGTTTTGTAGCTTTGTTTTGGATCCTTTATGTCGTTTATCCTATTTTATTAGAGTTTCAGAGTTGAATTTTATAAAATTTGATTATGTTCCTCCCATTTATATAATGATAAGTTATCTTTATCACATGGATTGGTTTTCAACTCTAACAACATTATATCACCATTAATGTAAATTTAAGAGGTCTTTTCTTATTTTGATGTCAGAATGTCTTTCTTTCTTGAGTAAATGGAAGAGGACGGGGGAGGAATTAGGTCACTTTTCTTTATTGTGGGAGGATTTAATCCTTTGTTGTTAGCATGGTTACAATGTGTTAGCATATTTATTCTTCCTTCATAGCTTATTTAGTGATCCCATATGGCGTATTCGAAAAGTTCAATTTTGGAGGATCTTTCTCTGTTACCAAGCTGATTATATTAGTGGTGTCAAACAGAGAGTGGTTTTATCTATATTGTTGATCAACCTACCCAAAACTCTCAAACTTTTCCAAAACTCTGCCATTTAACCTTTTAAAAAAATAATATTACATTTTATACTATTAGATGTAGGAAGCTCATACAGAATTTGTAACCAAATGAACGATCATATGAGGATTTATGGTGAGCAACCGAGCTAAGTATTATGCATCAGCTATGCAAATTGAATTCAGCCCCTTAGAAATGAAAAAGAAAAAAAAATTATATTAAATATTATGACCAAAATCAAAATTATAACCAGATTCACAAGCATACTTACAAATAAAATACTTGAATTAATTAATACCACTTCGGTAAAATTCACCAATGGACTTTATACATTTACTCCAATCGAACTGATGAGTTTCTTTCTCATATGCCTGTGATGTCGTTGATACTACAGATCTATACCCCTACCTAAAAACCATTCGGTATATACTAATTAATTTTCAACAGAAGGATAATCCATCAACAAAATACAACTAAACATAAGTCGGTGATGTACGTATATATTTAGATGGATCCAACTAGGTATACATATCTATAACTATACAAATATATCTATATCCATACAACATATCTATACACATACACATACACATCCAGACATACAGATCTAAAACCGTATAGATCAATAATATAAAAAAAACTCGTAATAATGATATATTTGATAAGTTCTTACAATAAAAAATGATTTCTTGGAACTGCAACACTTTAAACTCAACTATGTATTTTTTTTCCAATTTATTTCATGGGGTAGGGGTTATGATGCATAAAAAATGAAAAAAATAAAGAGATAGAATGAAGAATGGAAAAGAAGAATTGATGGGTAGGTTTTTGGTCCATTAAAAATTTAAAGTTAGGTTATAGTCAAAAGGAAAGATTGTTTGATTTTTTACTCTCTCTTTCTCTTTAATTATTTAATAAAACTATTTCAGTTGTCCCACAAATAATATTTATTTAGTTGATCACACTTATTTAAAAACACAATCATTACATTCACATTACTAAAATATTCCTTACAAAATATTGTGATATTTTAAATAGTTATTAAATATTTTATTTTAAATATTTTAATAAAAATAATAATAGAAAACATTAAGATAAAGTTTATTGAGATTTCAAATAAATAATATAATTAGGATATCACATTTAATAAATTGATATTATTTTACGGGATGAAAAGAGTAATTACTTATAATAGTATTTAAATTTAAGAGCAGAGATATGATACCCTATAAAAAATGTTTTACCCATTATTTATCTCTATTCTTCTATCAAACCCTATTTCTTCTCGTCTCCGCCGACTTACACCAAAACTTTCAGCAATCTACAGTATAACAATTTTTCTTAACAATTTAAAGCACATTCTGACAATACCCATTCCGTATCAAAGGTTGTATACATTTTCTTTTTCCATAACATCGGCGCTTTTCTCCCTCAACATTATGTGTGTCCTCTACCATTGCCTTCCAAATCTCAGATCTTCACTGTGCAAATCATTATCTGATTGGTTTTTGATCGTTGGACATTTCATTTCATTTCAATTGAGGATAGTCAGAGTGAGACCTCTTGTCTCTTATATTATTAAATCTAAAGTTTCTAAAATTTCACCTTAATTTATTTGGACTAAATTTTTATATTCAAACTTAAAACTTTTTCTACAATGATATTGTAATAGGATTGAACAAAGAACTCTACTTTTGGGGGATATTTCTTCCTTGTGAAAAGAGAGAAATGAACAGGTCACTTCCTCCTAAGAAGAGAAGATTATTGTAAAGAATGAAATAATCACTATAGTTTGTATAAAAATAAGAGTTTGATTTTCTATTTTTTTATCCATTATCTTAAGTAGGGGTTTTAATGATTTGTATTTATTAAATTAGGCAATATGATAATGAAAGAGCAAGAGTGATAATGAAAGAGCAAGAGTTTGAGACTAATCAATTACAACTGCATCATCATTTTATTTGGAGAAGTATGGTGCACCCGGTTTTTTCATTTACAATAGATTAACATTTATTATTGTATTTTTATGTTGTAAATTGCATTTCAATTGAGGATAGTCGAAATGTTAAATTTATTACTGTATTATTTATATTATTAACATTGATCATCTGTTATTCTATTTTTATAACTTATTTATTTTACTCTTCATTACTAGTTAAAATAGATTTCTTGTGGATAGGAGGAAAATATATATAAAACAAAGGTAATTTATGTTACTTTTAATTTTACGTATGTCCTTGCTATACTTGGGTGTAGATTAGTTTAATGAACTTTAGGATGTACCTCAACTAATCCGACCAAAAAAATTAATTTAACGAACTCGGACTTGATTAGAAACATTATTTTATTTATATTTATATTAAGAATTTTAGTTGGATACTTTTTTGGTATATAAGTCATAGTTTCACTACTTCTTCACTTTTCATAAATGAGTAAAAATGTCGAATGATTAGTCAAATGTGCAAGCTGACAATTTAGGCAAGGGGTGTGTAACTTTATAATCTTTTTACTTATCCAATAAACATATATTTTAATTTAATTATAACCCTTTTACTTATCACGACTCTCCCTCTAAGTTGTTGGTTGATTTCTATTCAAGGTTTACTTATGATTTTATTCAAGGTTTACCTATGATTTAATTTTGCAGTCGTTTCTGTTAGATCACTTTTCATGGAATTTTTGGAAAATATGGGGTGGATTCTAAATGTGAGTTCTTGGTTTTGTAGCTTTGTTTTGGATCCTTTATGTCGTTTATCCTATTTTATTAGAGTTTCAGAGTTGAATTTTATAAAATTTGATTATGTTCCTCCCATTTATATAATGATAAGTTATCTTTATCACATGGATTGGTTTTCAACTCTAACAACATTATATCACCATTAATGTAAATTTAAGAGGTCTTTTCTTATTTTGATGTCAGAATGTCTTTCTTTCTTGAGTAAATGGAAGAGGACGGGGGAGGAATTAGGTCACTTTTCATTATTGTGGGAGGATTTAATCCTTTGTTGTTAGCATGGTTACAATGTGTTAGCATATTTATTCTTCCTTCATAGCTTATCTAGTGATCCCATATGGCGTATTCGAAAAGTTCAATTTTGGAGGATCTTTCTCTGTTACCAAGCTGATTATATTAGTGGTGTCAAACAGAGAGTGGTTTTATCTATATTGTTGATCAACCTACCCAAAACTCTCAAACTTTTCCAAAACTCTGCCATTTAACCTTTTAAAAAAATAATATTACATTTTATACTATTAGATGTAGGAAGCTCATACAGAATTTGTAACCAAATGAACGATCATATGAGGATTTATGGTGAGCAACCGAGCTAAGTATTATGCATCAGCTATGCAAATTGAATTCAGCCCCTTAGAAATGAAAAAGAAAAAAAAATTATATTAAATATTATGACCAAAATCAAAATTATAACCAGATTCACAAGCATACTTACAAATAAAATACTTGAATTAATTAATACCACATCGGTAAAATTCACCAATGGACTTTATACATTTACTCCAATCGAACTGATGAGTTTCTTTCTCATATGCCTGTGATGTCGTTGATACTACATATCTATACCCCTACCTAAAAACCATTCGGTATATACTAATTAATTTTCAACAGAAGGATAATCCATCAACAAAATACAACTAAACATAAGTCGGTGATGTACGTATACATTTAGATGGATCCAACTAGGTATACATATCTATAACTATACAAATATATCTATATCCATACAACATATCTATACACATACACATACACATCCAGACATACAGATCTAAAACCGTATAGATCAATAATATAAAAAAAACTCGTAATAATGATATATTTGATAAGTTCTTACAATAAAAAATGATTTCTTGGAACTGCAACACTTTAAACTCAACTATGTATTTTTTTTCCAATTTATTTCATGGGGTAGGGGTTATGATGCATAAAAAATGAAAAAAATAAAGAGATAGAATGAAGAATGGAAAAGAAGAATTGATGGGTAGGTTTTTGGTCCATTAAAAATTTAAAGTTAGGTTATAGTCAAAAGGAAAGATTGTTTGATTTTTTACTCTCTCTTTCTCTTTAATTATTTAATAAAACTATTTCAGTTGTCCCACAAATAATATTTATTTAGTTGATCACACTTATTTAAAAACACAATCATTACATTCACATTACTAAAATATTCCTTACAAAATATTGTGATATTTTAAATAGTTATTAAATATTTTATTTTAAATATTTTAATAAAAATAATAATAGAAAACATTAAGATAAAGTTTATTGAGATTTCAAATAAATAATATAATTAGGATATCACATTTAATAAATTGATATTATTTTACGGGATGAAAAGAGTAATTACTTATAATAGTATTTAAATTTAAGAGCAGAGATATGATACCCTATAAAAAATGTTTTACCCATTATTTATCTCTATTCTTCTATCAAACCCTATTTCTTCTCGTCTCCGCCGACTTACACCAAAACTTTCAGCAATCTACAGTATAACAATTTTTCTTAACAATTTAAAGCACATTCTGACAATACCCATTCCGTATCAAAGGTTGTATACATTTTCTTTTTCCATAACATCGGCGCTTTTCTCCCTCAACATTATGTGTGTCCTCTACCATTGCCTTCCAAATCTCAGATCTTCACTGTGCAAATCATTATCTGATTGGTTTTTGATCGTTGGACATTTCATTTCATTTCAATTGAGGATAGTCAGAGTGAGACCTCTTGTCTCTTATACTATTAAATCTAAAGTTTCTAAAATTTCACCTTAATTTATTTGGACTAAATTTTTATATTCAAACTTAAAACTTTTTCTACAATGATATTGTAATAGGATTGAACAAAGAACTCTACTTTTAGGGGATATTTCTTCCTTGTGAAAAGAGAGAAATGAACAGGTCACTTCCTCCTAAGAAGAGAAGATTATTGTAAAGAATGAAATAATCACTATAGTTTGTATAAAAATAAGAGTTTGATTTTCTATTTTTTTATCCATTATCTTAAGTAGGGGTTTTAATGATTTGTATTTATTAAATTAGGCAATATGATAATGAAAGAGCAAGAGTGATAATGAAAGAGCAAGAGTTTGAGACTAATCAATTACAACCGCATCATCATTTTATTTGGAGAAGTATGGTGCACCCGGTTTTTTCATTTACAATAGATTAACATTTATTATTGTATTTTTATGTTGTAAATTGCATTTCAATTGAGGATAGTCGAAATGTTAAATTTATTACTGTATTATTTATATTATTAGCATTGATCATCTGTTATTCTATTTTTATAACTTATTTATTTTACTCTTCATTACTAGTTAAAATAGATTTCTTGTGGATAGGAGGAAAATATAAAACAAAGGTAATTTATGTTACTTTTAATTTTACGTATGTCCTTGCTATACTTGGGTGTAGATTAGTTTAATGAACTTTAGGATGTACCTCAACTAATCCGACCAAAAAAATTAATTTAACGAACTCGGACTTGATTAGAAACATTATTTTATTTATATTTATATTAAGAATTTTAGTTGGATACTTTTTTGGTATATAAGTCATAGTTTCACTACTTCTTCACTTTTCATAAATGAGTAAAAATGTCGAATGATTAGTCAAATGTGCAAGCTGACAATTTAGGCAAGGGGTGTGTAACTTTATAATCTTTTTACTTATCCAATAAACATATATTTTAATTTAATTATAACCCTTTTACTTATCACGACTCTCCCTCTAAGTTGTTGGTTGATTTCTATTCAAGGTTTACTTATGATTTTATTCAAGGTTTACCTATGATTTAATTTTGCAGTCGTTTCTGTTAGATCACTTTTCATGGAATTTTTGGAAAATATGGGGTGGATTCTAAATGTGAGTTCTTGGTTTTGTAGCTTTGTTTTGGATCCTTTATGTCGTTTATCCTATTTTATTAGAGTTTCAGAGTTGAATTTTATAAAATTTGATTATGTTCCTCCCATTTATATAATGATAAGTTATCTTTATCACATGGATTGGTTTTCAACTCTAACAACATTATATCACCATTAATGTAAATTTAAGAGGTCTTTTCTTATTTTGATGTCAGAATGTCTTTCTTTCTTGAGTAAATGGAAGAGGACGGGGGAGGAATTAGGTCACTTTTCATTATTGTGGGTGGATTTAATCCTTTGTTGTTAGCATGGTTACAATGTGTTAGCATATTTATTCTTCCTTCATAGCTTATCTAGTGATCCCATATGGCGTATTCGAAAAGTTCAATTTTGGAGGATCTTTCTCTGTTACCAAGCTTATTATATTAGTGGTGTCAAACAGATAGTGGTTTTTTCTATATTGTTGATCAACCAACCCAAAACTCTCAAACTTTTCCGAAACTCTGCCATTTAACCTTTTAAAAAAATAATATTACATTTTATACTATTAGAGATTTATGGTGAGCAACCGAGCTAAGTATTATGCATCAACTATGCAAATTGAATTCAGCCCATTAGAAATGAAAAAGAAAATAAAATTATATTAAATATTATGACCAAAATCAAAATTATAACCAGATTCACAAGCATACTTACAAATAAAATACTTGAATTAATTAATACCACTTCAGTAAAATTCACCAATGGACTTTATACATTTACTCCAATCTAACTGATGAGTTTCTTTCTCATATGCCTGTGATGTCGTTGATACTACAGATCTATACCCTTACCCACAAACCATTCGGTATATACTAATTAATTTTCAACATAAGGATAATCCATCTTCAAAATACAACTAAACATAAGTCGGTGATGTACGTATACATTTAGATGGATCCAACTAGGTATACATGTCTATAACTATACAAATATATCTATATCCATACAACATATCTATACACATACACATACACATCCAGACATACAGATCTAAGCCCGTATAGATCAATAATATAAAAAAAACTCGTAATAATGATATATTTGATAAGTTCTTACAATAAAAAATGATTTCTTGGAATTGCAACACTTGAAACTCAACTATGTATTTTTTTTCCAATTTATTTCATGGGGTAGGGGTTATGATGCATAAAAAATGAAAAAAAAATAAAGAGATAGAATGAAGAATGGAAAAGAAGAATTGATGGGTAGGTTTTTGGTCCATTAAAAATTTAAAGTTAGGTTATAGTCAAAAGGAAATATTGTTTGATTTTTTACTCTCTCTTTCTCTTTAATTATTTAATAAAACTATTTCAGTTGTCCCACAAATAATATTTATTTAGTTGATCACACTTATTTAAAATCACAATCATTACATTCACGTTACTAAAATATTCCTTGCAAAATATTGTGATATTTTAAATAGTTATTAAATATTTTAATAAAAATAATAATAGAAAACATTAAGATAAAGTTTATTGAGATTTCAAATAAATAATATAATTAGGATATCACATTTAATAAATTGATATTATTTTACGGGATGAAAAGAGTAATTACTTATAATAGTATTTATATTTAAGAGCAGAGATATGATACCCTATAAAAAATGTTTTACCCATTATTTATCTCTATTCTTCTATCAAACCCTATTTCTTCTCGTCTCCGCTGACTTACACCAACACTTTCACATTACCAATCTACAGTATAACAATTTTTCTTAACAATTTAAAGCACATTCTGACAATACCCATTCCGTATCAAAGGTTGTACACATTTTCTTTTTCCATAACATCGGCGCTTTTCTCCCTCAACATTATGTGTGTCCTCTACCATTGCCTTCCAAATCTCAGATCTTCAATGTGCAAATCATTATCTGATTGGTTTTTGATCGTTGGACATTTCATTTCAATTGAGGATAGTCAGAGTGAGACCTCTTGTCTCTTATATTATTAAATCTAAAGTTTCTAAAATTTCACCTTAATTTATTTGGACTAAATTTTTATATTCAAACTTAAAACTTTTTCTACAATGATATTGTAATAGGATTGAACAAAGAACTCTACTTTTGGGGGATATTTCTTCCTTGTGAAAAGAGATAAATGAACAGGTCTCTTCCTCCTAAGAAGAGAAGATTATTGTAAAGAATGAAATAATCACTATAGTTTGTATAACAATGTTTGTTTGATTTTCTATTTTTTTATCCATTATCTTAAGTAGGGGTTTTATTGATTTGTATTTATTAAATTAGGCAATATAATAATGAAAGAGCAAGAGTGATAATGAAAGAGCAAGAGTTTGGGACTATTCAATTACAACCGCATCATCATTTTATTTGGAGAAGTATGGTGCACCCGGTTTTTTCATTTACAATAGATTAACATTTATTATTGTATTTTTATGTTGTAAATTGCATTTCAATTGAGGATAGACGAAATGTTAAATTTATTACTGTATTATTTATATTATTAGCATTGATAATCTGTTATTCTATTTTTATAACTTATTTATTTTACTCTTCATTACTAGTTAAAATAGATTTCTTGTGGATAGGAGGAAAATATATATAAAACAAAGGTAATTTATGTTACTTTTAATTTTACGTATGTCCTTGCTATACTTGGGTGTAGATTAGTTTAATGAACTTTGGGATGTACCTCAACTAATCCGACCAAAAAAATTAATTTAACGAACTCGGACTTGATTAGAAATATTATTTTATTTTTTTTATATTAAGAATTTTAGTTGGATACTTTTTTGGTATATAAGTCATAGTTTCACTACTTCTTCACTTTTCATAAATGAGTAAAAATGTCGAATGATTAGTCAAATGTGCAAGCTAACAATTTAGGCAAGGGGTGTGTAACTTTATAATCTTTTTACTTATCCAATAAACAGATCTTTTAATTTAATTATAACCCTTTTACTTATCACGACTCTCCCTCTAAGTTGTTGGTTGATTTCTATTCAAGGTTTACTTATGATTTTATTCAAGGTTAACCTATGATTTAATTTTGAAGTCGTTTCTGTTAGATCACTTTTCATGTAATTTTTGGAAAATATGGGGTGGATTCTAAATGTGAGTTCTTGGTTTTATAGCTTTGTTTTGGATCCTTTATGTCGTTTATCCTATTTTATTAGAGTTTCAGAGTTGAATTTTATAAAATTTGATTATGTTCCTCCCATTTATATAATGATAAGTTATCTTTATCACATGGATTGGTTTTCAACTCTAACAACATTATATCACCATTAATGTAAATTTAAGAGGTCTTTTCTTATTTTGATGTCAGAATGTCTTTCTTTCTTGAGTAAATGGAAGAGGACGGGGGAGGAATTAGGTCACTTTTCATTATTGTGGGAGGATTTAATCCTTTGTTGTTAGCATGGGTACAATGTGTTAGCATATTTATTCTTCCTTCATAGCTTATCTAGTGATCCCATATGGCGTATTCGAAAAGTTCAATTTTGGAGGATCTTTCTCTGTTACCAAGCTGATTATATTAGTGGTGTCAAACAGAGAGTGGTTTTATCTATATTGTTGATCAACCAACCCAAAACTCTCAAACATTTCCAAAACTCTGCCATTTAACCTTTTAAAAAAATAATATTACATTTTATACTATTAGATGTAGGAAGCTCATGCAGAATTTGTAACCAAATGAACGATCATATGACGATTTATGGTGAGCAACAGAGCTAAGTATTATGCATCAGCTATGCAAATTGAATTCAGCACCTTAGAAATGAAAAAGAAAAAAAAATTATAAGAAATATTATGACCAAAATCAAAATTATAACCAGATTCACAAGCATACTTACAAATAAAATACTTGAATTAATTAATACCACTTCGGTAAAATTCACCAATGGACTTTATACATTTACTCCAATCCAACTGATGAGTTTCTTTCTCATATGCCTGTGACTTCGTTGATACTACAGATCTATACCCCTACCTAAAAACCATTCGGTATATACTAATTAATTTTCAACAGAAGGATAATCCATCAACAAAATACAACTAAACATAAGTCGGTGATGTACGTATACATTTAGATGGATCCAACTAGGTATACATATCTATAACTATACAAATATATCTATATCCATACAACATATCTATACACATATACAGATCTAAAACCGTATAGATCAATAATATAAAAAAAAACTCGTAATAATGATATATTTGATAAGTTCTTACAATAAAAAATGATTTCTTGGAACTGCAACACTTTAAACTCAACTATGTATTTTTTTTCCAATTTATTTCATGGGGTAGGGGTTATGATACATAAAAAATGAAAAAAATAAAGAGATAGAATGAAGAATGGAAAAGAAGAATTGATGGGTAGGTTTTTGGTCCATTAAAAATTTAAAGTTAGGTTATAGTCAAAAGGAAAGATTGTTTGATTTTTTACTCTCTCTTTCTCTTTAATTATTTAATAAAACTATTTCAGTTGTCCCACAAATAATATTTATTTAGTTGATCACACTTATTTAAAATCACAATCATTACATTCACGTTCCTAAAATATTCCTTGCAAAATATTGTGATATTTTAAATAGTTATTAAATATTTTAATAAAAATAATAATAGAAAACATTAAGATAAAGTTTATTGAGATTTCAAATAAATAATATAATTAGGATATCACATTTAATAAATTGATATTATTTTACGGGATGAAAAGAGTAATTACTTATAATAGTATTTATATTTAAGAGCAGAGATATGATACCCTATAAAAAATGTTTTACCCATTATTTATCTCTATTCTTCTATCAAACCCTATTTCTTCTCGTCTCCGCTGACTTACACCAACACTTTCACATTACCAATCTACAGTATAACAATTTTTCTTAACAATTTAAAGCACATTCTGACAATACCCATTCCGTATCAAAGGTTGTACACATTTTCTTTTTCCATAACATCGGCGCTTTTCTCCCTCAACATTATGTGTGTCCTCTACCATTGCCTTCCAAATCTCAGATCTTCAATGTGCAAATCATTATCTGATTGGTTTTTGATCGTTGGACATTTCATTTCAATTGAGGATAGTCAGAGTGAGACCTCTTGTCTCTTATATTATTAAATCTAAAGTTTCTAAAATTTCACCTTAATTTATTTGGACTAAATTTTTATATTCAAACTTAAAACTTTTTCTACAATGATATTGTAATAGGATTGAACAAAGAACTCTACTTTTGGGGGATATTTCTTCCTTGTGAAAAGAGATAAATGAACAGGTCTCTTCCTCCTAAGAAGAGAAGATTATTGTAAAGAATGAAATAATCACTATAGTTTGTATAACAATGTGAGTTTGATTTTCTATTTTTTTATCCATTATCTTAAGTAGGGGTTTTATTGATTTGTATTTATTAAATTAGGCAATATAATAATGAAAGAGCAAGAGTGATAATGAAAGAGCAAGAGTTTGGGACTATTCAATTACAACCGCATCATCATTTTATTTGGAGAAGTATGGTGCACCCGGTTTTTTCATTTACAATAGATTAACATTTATTATTGTATTTTTATGTTGTAAATTGCATTTCAATTGAGGATAGACGAAATGTTAAATTTATTACTGTATTATTTATATTATTAGCATTGATAATCTGTTATTCTATTTTTATAACTTATTTATTTTACTCTTCATTACTAGTTAAAATAGATTTCTTGTGGATAGGAGGAAAATATATATAAAACAAAGGTAATTTATGTTACTTTTAATTTTACGTATGTCCTTGCTATACTTGGGTGTAGATTAGTTTAATGAACTTTGGGATGTACCTCAACTAATCCGACCAAAAAAATTAATTTAACGAACTCGGACTTGATTAGAAATATTATTTTATTTTTTTTATATTAAGAATTTTAGTTGGATACTTTTTTGGTATATAAGTCATAGTTTCACTACTTCTTCACTTTTCATAAATGAGTAAAAATGTCGAATGATTAGTCAAATGTGCAAGCTAACAATTTAGGCAAGGGGTGTGTAACTTTATAATCTTTTTACTTATCCAATAAACAGATCTTTTAATTTAATTATAACCCTTTTACTTATCACAACTCTCCCTCTAAGTTGTTGGTTGATTTCTATTCAAGGTTTACTTATGATTTTATTCAAGGTTAACCTATGATTTAATTTTGAAGTCGTTTCTGTTAGATCACTTTTCATGTAATTTTTGGAAAATATGGGGTGGATTCTAAATGTGAGTTCTTGGTTTTATAGCTTTGTTTTGGATCCTTTATGTCGTTTATCCTATTTTATTAGAGTTTCAGAGTTGAATTTTATAAAATTTGATTATGTTCCTCCCATTTATATAATGATAAGTTATCTTTATCACATGGATTGGTTTTCAACTCTAACAACATTATATCACCATTAATGTAAATTTAAGAGGTCTTTTCTTATTTTGATGTCAGAATGTCTTTCTTTCTTGAGTAAATGGAAGAGGACGGGGGAGGAATTAGGTCACTTTTCATTATTGTGGGAGGATTTAATCCTTTGTTGTTAGCATGGGTACAATGTGTTAGCATATTTATTCTTCCTTCATAGCTTATCTAGTGATCCCATATGGCGTATTCGAAAAGTTCAATTTTGGAGGATCTTTCTCTGTTACCAAGCTGATTATATTAGTGGTGTCAAACAGAGAGTGGTTTTATCTATATTGTTGATCAACCAACCCAAAACTCTCAAACATTTCCAAAACTCTGCCATTTAACCTTTTAAAAAAATAATATTACATTTTATACTATTAGATGTAGGAAGCTCATGCAGAATTTGTAACCAAATGAACGATCATATGACGATTTATGGTGAGCAACAGAGCTAAGTATTATGCATCAGCTATGCAAATTGAATTCAGCACCTTAGAAATGAAAAAGAAAAAAAAATTATAAGAAATATTATGACCAAAATCAAAATTATAACCAGATTCACAAGCATACTTACAAATAAAATACTTGAATTAATTAATACCACTTCGGTAAAATTCACCAATGGACTTTATACATTTACTCCAATCCAACTGATGAGTTTCTTTCTCATATGCCTGTGACTTCGTTGATACTACAGATCTATACCCCTACCTAAAAACCATTCGGTATATACTAATTAATTTTCAACAGAAGGATAATCCATCAACAAAATACAACTAAACATAAGTCGGTGATGTACGTATACATTTAGATGGATCCAACTAGGTATACATATCTATAACTATACAAATATATCTATATCCATACAACATATCTATACACATATACAGATCTAAAACCGTATAGATCAATAATATAAAAAAAAACTCGTAATAATGATATATTTGATAAGTTCTTACAATAAAAAATGATTTCTTGGAACTGCAACACTTTAAACTCAACTATGTATTTTTTTTCCAATTTATTTCATGGGGTAGGGGTTATGATGCATAAAAAATGAAAAAAATAAAGAGATAGAATGAAGAATGGAAAAGAAGAATTGATGGGTAGGTTTTTGGTCCATTAAAAATTTAAAGTTAGGTTATAGTCAAAAGGAAAGATTGTTTGATTTTTTACTCTCTCTTTCTCTTTAATTATTTAATAAAACTATTTCAGTTGTCCCACAAATAATATTTATTTAGTTGATCACACTTATTTAAAAACACAATCATTACATTCACATTACTAAAATATTCCTTACAAAATATTGTGATATTTTAAATAGTTATTAAATATTTTATTTTAAATATTTTAATAAAAATAATAATAGAAAACATTAAGATAAAGTTTATTGAGATTTCAAATAAATAATATAATTAGGATATCACATTTAATAAATTGATATTATTTTACGGGATGAAAAGAGTAATTACTTATAATAGTATTTAAATTTAAGAGCAGAGATATGATACCCTATAAAAAATGTTTTACCCATTATTTATCTCTATTCTTCTATCAAACCCTATTTCTTCTCGTCTCCGCCGACTTACACCAAAACTTTCAGCAATCTACAGTATAACAATTTTTCTTAACAATTTAAAGCACATTCTGACAATACCCATTCCGTATCAAAGGTTGTACACATTTTCTTTTTCCATAACATCGGCGCTTTTCTCCCTCAACATTATGTGTGTCCTCTACAATTGCCTTCCAAATCTCAGCTCTTCACTGTGCAAATCATTATCTGATTGGTTTTTGATCGTTTGACATTTCATTTCATTTCAATTGAGGATAGTCAGAGTGAGACCTCTTGTCTCTTATACTATTAAATCTAAAGTTTCTAAAATTTCACCTTAATTTATTTGGACTAAATTTTTATATTCAAACTTAAAACTTTTTCTACAATGATATTGTAATAGGATTGAACAAAGAACTCTACTTTTGGGGGATATTTCTTCCTTGTGAAAAGAGAGAAATGAACAGGTCACTTCCTCCTAAGAAGAGAAGATTATTGTAAAGAATGAAATAATCACTATAGTTTGTATAAAAATGTGAGTTTGATTTTCTATTTTTTTATCCATTATCTTAAGTAGGGGTTTTAATGATTTGTATTTATTAAATTAGGCAATATCATAATGAAAGAGCAAGAGTTTGAGACTAATCAATTACAACCGCATCATCATTTTATTTGGAGAAGTATGGTGCACCCGGTTTTTTCATTTACAATAGATTAACATTTATTATTGTATTTTTATGTTGTAAATTGCATTTCAATTGAGGATAGTCGAAATGTTAAATTTATTACTGTATTATTTATATTATTAGCATTGATCATCTGTTATTCTATTTTTATAACTTATTTATTTTACTCTTCATTACTAGTTAAAATAGATTTCTTGTGGATAGGAGGAAAATATATATAAAACAAAGGTAATTTATGTTACTTTTAATTTTACGTATGTCCTTGCTATACTTGGGTGTAGATTAGTTTAATGAACTTGAGGATGTACCTCAACTAATCCGACCAAAAAAATTAATTTAACGAACTCGGACTTGATTAGAAACATTATTTTATATATATTTATATTAAGAATTTTAGTTGGATACTTTTTTGGTATATAAGTCATAGTTTCACTACTTCTTCACTTTTCATAAATGAGTAAAAATGTCGAATGATTAGTCAAATGTGCAAGCTGACAATTTAGGCAAGGGGTGTGTAACTTTATAATCTTTTTACTTATCCAATAAACATATATTTTAATTTAATTATAACCCTTTTACTTATCACGACTCTCCCTCTAAGTTGTTGGTTGATTTCTATTCAAGGTTTACTTATGATTTTATTCAAGGTTTACCTATGATTTAATTTTGCAGTCGTTTCTGTTAGATCACTTTTCATGGAATTTTTGGAAAATATGGGGTGGATTCTAAATGTAAGTTCTTGGTTTTATAGCTTTGTTTTGGATCCTTTATGTCGTTTATCCTATTTTATTAGAGTTTCAGAGTTGAATTTTATAAAATTTGATTATGTTCCTTCCATTTATATAATGATAAGTTATCTTTATCACATGGATTGGTTTTCAACTCTAACAACATTATATCACCATTAATGTAAATTTAAGAGGTCTTTTCTTATTTTGATGTCAGAATGTCTTTCTTTCTTGAGTAAATGGAAGAGGACGGGGGAGGAATTAGGTCACTTTTCATTATTGTGGGAGGATTTAATCCTTTGTTGTTAGCATGGGTACAATATGTTAGCATATTTATTCTTCCTTCATAACTTATCTAGTGATCCCATATGGCGTATTCGAAAAGTTCAATTTTGGAGGATCTTTCTCTGTTACCAAGCTTATTATATTAGTGGTGTCAAACAGAGAGTGGTTTTTTCTATATTGTTGATCAACCTACCCAAAACTCTCAAACTTTTCCGAAACTCTGCCATTTAACCTTTTAAAAAAATAATATTACATTTTATACTATTAGATGTAGTAAGCTCATGCAGAATTTGTAACCAAATGAACGATCATATGAGGATTTATGGTGAGCAACCGAGCTAAGTATTATGCATCAACTATGCAAATTGAATTCAGCCCAATAGAAATGAAAAAGAAAATAAAATTATAAGAAATATTATGACCAAAATCGAAATTATAACCAGATTCACAAGCATACTTACAAATAAAATACTTGAATTAATTAATACCACTTCAGTAAAATTCACCAATGGACTTTATACATTTACTCCAATCTAACTGATGAGTTTCTTTCTCATATGCCTGTGATGTCGTTGATACTACAGATCAATACCCCTACCCACAAACCATTCGGTATATATAATTAATTTTCAACATAAGGATAATCCATCTTCAAAATACAACTAAACATAAGTCGGTGATGTACGTATACATTTAGATGGATCCAACTAGGTATACATATCTATAACAATACAAATATATCTATATCCATACAACATATCTATACACATACACATACACATCCAGACATACAGATCTAAGCCCGTATAGATCAATAATATAAAAAAAACTCGTAATAATGATATATTTGATAAGTTCTTACAATAAAAAATGATTTCTTGGAATTGCAACACTTTAAACTCAACTATGTATTTTTTTTCCAATTTATTTCATGGGGTAGGGGTTATGATGCATAAAAAATGAAAAAAAATAAAGAGATAGAATGAAGAATGGAAAAGAAGAATTGATGGGTAGGTTTTTGGTCCATTAAAAATTTAAAGTTAGGTTATAGTCAAAAGGAAAGATTGTTTGATTTTTTACTCTCTCTTTCTCTTTAATTATTTAATAAAACTATTTCAGTTGTCCCACAAATAATATTTATTTAGTTGATCACACTTATTTAAAATCACAATCATTACATTCACGTTACTAAATATTCCTTGCAAAATATTGTGATATTTTAAATAGTTATTAAATATTTTAATAAAAATAATAATAGAAAACATTAAGATAAAGTTTATTGAGATTTCAAATAAATAATATAATTAGGATATCACATTTAATAAATTGATATTATTTTACGGGATGAAAAGAGTAATTACTTATAATAGTATTTAAATTTAAGAGCAGAGATATGATACCCTATAAAAAATGTTTTACCCATTATTTATCTCTATTCTTCTATCAAACCCTATTTCTTCTCGTCTCTGCCGACTTACACCAAAACTTTCAGCAATCTACAGTATAACATTTTTTCTTAACAATTTAAAGCACATTCTGACAATACCCATTCCGTATCAAAGGTTGTACACATTTTCTTTTTCCATAACATCGGCGCTTTTCTCCCTCAACATTATGTGTGTCCTCTACCATTGCCTTCCAAATCTCAGCTCTTCACTGTGCAAATCATTATCTGATTGGTTTTTGATCGTTGGACATTTCATTTAATTTCAATTGAGGATAGTCAGAGTGAGACCTCTTGTCTCTTATACTATTAAATCTAAAGTTTCTAAAATTTCACCTTAATTTATTTGGACTAAATTTTTATATTCAAACTTAAAACTTTTTCTACAATGATATTGTAATAGGATTGAACAAAGAACTCTACTTTTGGGGGATATTTCTTCCTTGTGAAAAGAGAGAAATGAACAGGTCACTTCCTCCTAAGAAGAGAAGATTATTGTAAAGAATGAAATAATCACTATAGTTTGTATAAAAATGTGAGTTTGATTTTCTATTTTTTTATCCATTATCTTAAGTAGGGGTTTTAATGATTTGTATTTATTAAATTAGGCAATATGATAATGAAAGAGCAAGAGTTTGAGACTAATCAATTACAACCGCATCATCATTTTATTTGGAGAAGTATGGTGCACCCGGTTTTTTCATTTACAATAGATTAACATTTATTATTGTATTTTTATGTTGTAAATTGCATTTCAATTGAGGATAGTCGAAATGTTAAATTTATTACTGTATTATTTATATTATTAGCATTGATCATCTGTTATTCTATTTTTATAACTTATTTATTTTACTCTTCATTACTAGTTAAAATAGATTTCTTGTGGATAGGAGGAAAATATATATAAAACAAAGGTAATTTATGTTACTTTTAATTTTACGTATGTCCTTGCTATACTTGGGTGTAGATTAGTTTACTGAACTTGAGGATGTACGTCACCTAATCCGACCAAAAAAATTAATTTAACGAACTCAGACTTGTTTAGAAACATTATTTTATATATATTTATATTAAGAATTTTAGTTGGATACTTTTTTGGTATATAAGTCATAGTTTCACTACTTCTTCACTTTTCATAAATGAGTAAAAATGTCGAATGATTAGTCAAATGTGCAAGCTGACAATTTAGGCAAGGGGTGTGTAACTTTATAATCTTTTTACTTATCCAATAAACATATATTTTAATTTAATTATAACCCTTTTACTTATCACGAGTCTCCCTCTAAGTTGTTGGTTGATTTCTATTCAAGGTTTACTTATGATTTTATTCAAGGTTTACCTATGATTTAATTTTGCAGTCGTTTCTGTTAGATCACTTTTCATGGAATTTTTGGAAAATATGGGGTGGATTCTAAATGTGAGTTCTTGGTTTTATAGCTTTGTTTTGGATCCTTTATGTCGTTTATCCTATTTTATTAGAGTTTCAGAGTTGAATTTTATAAAATTTGATTATGTTCCTCCCATTTATATATGATAAGTTATCTTTATCACATGGATTGGTTTTCAACTCTAACAACATTATATCACCATTAATGTAAATTTAAGAGGTCTTTTCTTATTTTGATGTCAGAATGTCTTTCTTTCTTGAGTAAATGGAAGAGGACGGGGGAGGAATTAGGTCACTTTTCATTATTGTGGGAGGATTTAATCCTTTGTTGTTAGCATGGGTACAATGTGTTAGCATATTTATTCTTCCTTCATAGCTTATCTAGTGATCCCATATGGCGTATTCGAAAAGTTCAATTTTGGAGGATCTTTCTCTGTTACCAAGCTTATTATATTAGTGGTGTCAAACAGAGAGTGGTTTTTTCTATATTGTTGATCAACCTACCCAAAACTCTCAAACTTTTCCGAAACTCTGCCATTTAACCTTTTAAAAAAATAATATTACATTTTATACTATTAGATGTAGTAAGCTCATGCAGAATTTGTAACCAAATGAACGATCATATGAGGATTTATGGTGAGCAACCGAGCTAAGTATTATGCATCAACTATGCAAATTGAATTCAGCCCATTAGAAATGAAAAAGAAAATAAAATTATAAGAAATATTATGACCAAAATCGAAATTATAACCAGATTCACAAGCATACTTACAAATAAAATACTTGAATTAATTAATACCACTTCAGTAAAATTCACCAATGGACTTTATACATTTACTCCAATCTAACTGATGAGTTTCTTTCTCATATGCCTGTGATGTCGTTGATACTACAGATCTATACCCCTACCCACAAACCATTCGGTATATATAATTAATTTTCAACATAAGGATAATCCATCTTCAAAATACAACTAAACATAAGTCGGTGATGTACGTATACATTTAGATGGATCCAACTAGGTATACATATCTATAACTATACAAATATATCTATATCCATACAACATATCTATACACATACACATACACACATCCAGACATACAGATCTAAGCCCGTATAGATCAATAATAAAAAAAAAACTCGTAATAATGATATATTTGATAAGTTCTTACAATAAAAAATGATTTCTTGGAATTGCAACACTTTAAACTCAACTATGTATTTTTTTTCCAATTTATTTCATGGGGTAGGGGTTATGATGCATAAAAAATGAAAAAAATAAAGAGATAGAATGAAGAATGGAAAAGAAGAATTGATGGGTAGGTTTTTGGTCCATTAAAAATTTAAAGTTAGGTTATAGTCAAAAGGAAAGATTGTTTGATTTTTTACTCTCTCTTTCTCTTTAATTATTTAATAAAACTATTTCAGTTGTCCCACAAATAATATTTATTTAGTTGATCACACTTATTTAAAATCACAATCATTACATTCACGTTACTAAATATTCCTTGCAAAATATTGTGATATTTTAAATAGTTATTAAATATTTTAATAAAAATAATAATAGAAAACATTAAGATAAAGTTTATTGAGATTTCAAATAAATAATATAATTAGGATATCACATTTAATAAATTGATATTATTTTACGGGATGAAAAGAGTAATTACTTATAATAGTATTTATATTTAAGAGCAGAGATATGATACCCTATAAAAATGTTTTACCCATTATTTATCTCTATTCTTCTATCAAACCCTATTTCTTCTCGTCTCCGCCGACTTACACCAACACTTTCACATTACCAATCTACAGTATAACAATTTTTCTTAACAATTTAAAGCACATTCTGACAATACCCATTCCGTATCAAAGGTTGTACACATTTTCTTTTTCCATAACATCGGCGCTTTTCTCCCTCAACATTATGTGTGTCCTCTACCATTGCCTTCCAAATCTCAGATCTTCAATGTGCAAATCATTATCTGATTGGTTTTTGATCGTTGGACATTTCATTTCAATTGAGGATAGTCAGAGTGAGACCTCTTGTCTCTTATATTATTAAATCTAAAGTTTCTAAAATTTCACCTTAATTTATTTGGACTAAATTTTTATATTCAAACTTAAAACTTTTTCTACAATGATATTGTAATAGGATTGAACAAAGAACTCTACTTTTGGGGGATATTTCTTCCTTGTGAAAAGAGATAAATGAACAGGTCTCTTCCTCCTAAGAAGAGAAGATTATTGTAAAGAATGAAATAATCACTATAGTTTGTATAAAAATGTGAGTTTGATTTTCTATTTTTTTATCCATTATCTTAAGTAGGGGTTTTATTGATTTGTATTTATTAAATTAGGCAATATGATAATGAAAGAGCAAAAGTGATAATGAAAGAGCAAGAGTTTGGGACTATTCAATTACAACCGCATCATCATTTTATTTGGAGAAGTATGGTGCACCCGGTTTTTTCATTTACAATAGATTAACATTTATTATTGTATTTTTATGTTGTAAATTGCATTTCAATTTAGGATAGTCGAAATGTTAAATTTATTACTGTATTATTTATATTATTAGCATTGATTTTCTGTTATTCTATTTTTATAACTTATTTATTTTACTCTTCATTACTAGTTAAAATAGATTTCTTGTGGATAGGAGGAAAATATATATAAAACAAAGGTAATTTATGTTACTTTTAATTTTACGTATGTCCTTGCTATACTTGGGTGTAGATTAGTTTAATGAACTTTAGGATGTACCTCAACTAATCCGACCAAAAAAATTAATTTAACGAACTCGGACTTGATTAGAAACATTATTTTATTTATATTTATATTAAGAATTTTATTTGGATACTTTTTTGGTATATAAGTCATAGTTTCACTACTTCTTCACGTTTCATAAATGAGTAAAAATGTCGAATGATTAGTCAAATGTGCAAGCTGACAATTTAGGCAAGGGGTGTGTAACTTTATAATCTTTTTACTTATCCAATAAACATATATTTTAATTTAATTATAACCCTTTTACTTATCACGACTCTCCCTCTAAGTTGTTGGTTGATTTCTATTCAAGGTTTACTTATGATTTTATTCAAGGTTTACCTATGATTTAATTTTGCAGTCGTTTCTGTTAGATCAATTTTCATGTAATTTTTGGAAAATATGGGGTGGATTCTAAATGTGAGTTCTTGGTTTTATAGCTTTGTCTTGGATCTTTTATGTCGTTTATCCTATTTTATTAGAGTTTCAGAGTTGAATTTTATAAAATTTGATTATGTTCCTCCCATTTATATAATGATAAGTTATCTTTATCACATGGATTGGTTTTCAACTCTAACAACATTATATCACCATTAATGTAAATTTAAGAGGTCTTTTCTTATTTTGATGTCAGAATGTCTTTCTTTCTTGAGTAAATGGAAGAGGACGGGGGAGGAATTAGGTCACTTTTCATTATTGTGGGAGGATTTAATCCTTTGTTGTTAGCATGGGTACAATGTGTTAGCATATTTATTCTTCCTTCATAGCTTATCTAGTGATCCCATATGGCGTATTCGAAAAGTTCAATTTTGGAGGATCTTTCTCTGTTACCAAGCTTATTATATTAGTGGTGTCAAACAGAGAGTGGTTTTTTCTATATTGTTGATCAACCTACCCAAAACTCTCAAACTTTTCCGAAACTCTGCCATTTAACCTTTTAAAAAAATAATATTACATTTTATACTATTAGATGTAGGAAGCTCATGCAGAATTTGTAACCAAATGAACGATCATATGAGGATTTATGGTGAGCAACCGAGCTAAGTATTATGCATCAGCTATGCAAATTGAATTCAGCCCATTAGAAATGAAAAAGAAAATAAAATTATAAGAAATATTATGACCAAAATCAAAATTATAACCAGATTCACAAGCATACTTACAAATAAAATACTTGAATTAATTAATACCACTTCAGTAAAATTCACCAATGGACTTTATACATTTACTCCAATCTAACTGATGAGTTTCTTTCTCATATGCTTGTGATGTCGTTGATACTACAGATCTATACCCCTACCCACAAACCATTCGGTATATACTAATTAATTTTCAACATAAGGATAATCCATCTTCAAAATACAACTAAACATAAGTCGGTGATGTACGTATACATTTAGATGGATCCAACTAGGTATACATATCTATAACTATACAAATATATCTATATCCATACAACATATCTATACACATATACATACACATCCAGACATACAGATCTAAAACCGTATAGATCAATAATATAAAAAAAACTCGTAATAATGATATATTTGATAAGTTCTTACAATAAAAAATGATTTCTTGGAACTGCAACACTTTAAACTCAACTATGTATTTTTTTTCCAATTTATTTCATGGGGTAGGGGTTATGATGCATAAAAAATGAAAAAAATAAAGAGATAGAATGAAGAATGGAAAAGAAGAATTGATGGGTAGGTTTTTGGTCCATTAAAAATTTAAAGTTAGGTTATAGTCAAAAGGAAAGAGTGTTTGATTTTTTACTCTCTCTTTCTCTTTAATTATTTAATAAAACTATTTCAGTTGTCCCACAAATAATATTTATTTAGTTGATCACACTTATTTAAAAACACAATCATTACATTCATATTACTAAAATATTCCTTACAAAATATTGTGATATTTTAAATAGTTATTAAATATTTTATTTTAAATATTTTAATAAAAATAATAATAGAAAACATTAAGATAAAGTTTATTGAGATTTCAAATAAATAATATAATTAGGATATCACATTTAATAAATTGATATTATTTTACGGGATGAAAAGAGTAATTACTTATAATAGTATTTAAATTTAAGAGCAGAGATATGATACCCTATAAAAAATGTTTTACCCATTATTTATATCTATTCTTCTATCAAACCCTATTTCTTCTCGTCTACGCCGACTTACACCAAAACTTTCAGCAATCTACAGTATAACAATTTTTCTTAACAATTTAAAGCACATTCTGACAATACCCATTCCGTATCAAAGGTTGTACACATTTTCTTTTTCCATAACATCGGCGCTTTTCTCCCTCAACATTATGTGTGTCATCTACCATTGCCTTCCAAATCTCAGATCTTCACTGTGCAAATCATTATCTGATTGGTTTTTGATTGTTGGACATTTCATTTCATTTCAATTGAGGATAGTCAGAGTGAGACCTCTTGTCTCTTATACTATTAAATCTAAAGTTTCTAAAATTTCACCTTAATTTATTTGGACTAAATTTTTATATTCAAACTTAAAACTTTTTCTACAATGATATTGTAATAGGATTGAACAAATAACTCTACTTTTGGGGGATATTTCTTCCTTGTGAAAAGAGAGAAATGAACAGGTCACTTCCTCCTAAGAAGAGAAGATTATTGTAAAGAATGAAATAATCACTATAGTTTGTATAAAAATGTGAGTTTGATTTTCTATTTTTTTATCCATTATCTTAAGTAGAGGTTTTAATGATTTGTATTTATTAAATTAGGCAATATGATAATGAAAGAGCAAGAGTGATAATGAAAGAGCAAGAGTTTGAGACTATTCAATTACAACCGCATCATCATTTTATTTGGAGAAGTATGGTGCACCCGGTTTTTTCATTTACAATAGATTAACATTTATTATTGTATTTTTATGTTGTAAATTGCATTTCAATTGAGGATAGTCGAAATGTTAAATTTATTACTGTATTATTTATATTATTAGCATTGATCATCTGTTATTCTATTTTTATAACTTATTTATTTTACTCTTCATTACTAGTTAAAATAGATTTCTTGTGGATAGGAGGAAAATATATATAAAACAAAGGTAATTTATGTTACTTTTAATTTTATGTATGTCCTTGCTATACTTGGGTGTAGATTAGTTTAATGAACTTTAGGATGTACCTCAACTAATCCGACCAAAAAAATTAATTTAACGAACTCGGACTTGATTAGAAACATTATTTTATTTATATTTATATTAAGAATTTTAGTTGGATACTTTTTTGGTATATAAGTCATAGTTTCACTACTTCTTCACTTTTCATAAATGAGTAAAAATGTCGAATGATTAGTCAAATGTACAAGCTGACAATTTAGGCAAGGGGTGTGTAACTTTATAATCTTTTTACTTATCCAATAAACATATATTTTAATTTAATTATAACCCTTTTACTTATCACGACTCTCCCTCTAAGTTGTTGGTTGATTTCTATTCAAGGATTACTTATGATTTTATTCAAGGTTTACCTATGATTTAATTTTGCAGTCGTTTCTGTTAGATCAATTTTCATGTAATTTTTGGAAAATATGGGGTGGATTCTAAATGTGAGTTCTTGGTTTTATAGCTTTGTTTTGGATCCTTTATGTCGTTTATCCTATTTTATTAGACTTTCAGAGTTGAATTTTATAAAATTTGATTATGTTCCTCCCATTTATATAATGATAAGTTATCTTTATCACATGGATTGGTTTTCAACTCTAACAACATTATATCACCATTAATGTAAATTTAAGAGGTCTTTTCTTATTTTGATGTCAGAATGTCTTTCTTTCTTGAGTAAATGGAAGAGGACGGGGGAGGAATTAGGTCACTTTTCATTATTGTGGGAAGATTTAATCCTTTGTTGTTAGCATGGGTACAATGTGTTAGCATATTTATTCTTCCTTCATAGCTTATCTAGTGATCCCATATGGCGTATTCGAAAAGTTCAATTTTGGAGGATCTTTCTCTGTTACCAAGCTTATTATATTAGTGGTGTCAAACAGAGAGTGGTTTTTTCTATATTGTTGATCAACCTACCCAAAACTCTCAAACTTTTCCGAAACTCTGCCATTTAACCTTTTAAAAAAATAATATTACATTTTATACTATTAGATGTAGGAAGCTCATGCAGAATTTGTAACCAAATGAACGATCATATGAGGATTTATGGTGAGCAACCGAGCTAAGTATTATGCATCAGCTATGCAAATTGAATTCAGCCCATTAGAAATGAAAAAGAAAATAAAATTATAAGAAATATTATGACCAAAATCAAAATTATAACCAGATTCACAATCATACTTACAAATAAAATACTTGAATTAATTAATACCACTTCAGTAAAATTCACCAATGGACTTTATACATTTACTCCAATCTCACTGATGAGTTTCTTTCTCATATGCCTGTGATGTCGTTGATACTACAGATCTATACCTCTACCCACAAACCATTCGGTATATACTAATTAATTTTCAACATAAGGATAATCTATCTTCAAAATACAACTAAACATAAGTCGGTGATGTACGTATACATTTAGATGGATCCAACTAGGTATACATATCTATAACTATACAAATATATCTATATCCATACAACATATCTATAAACATACACATACACATCCAGACATACAGATCTAAGCCCGTATAGATCAATAATATAAAAAAACTCGTAATAATGATATATTTGATAAGTTCTTACAATAAAAAATGATTTCTTGGAACTGCAACACTTTAAACTCAACTATGTATTTTTTTTCCAATTTATTTCATGGGGTAGGGGTTATGATGCATAAAAAATGAAAAAAATAAAGAGATAGAATGAAGAATGGAAAAGAAGAATTGATGGGTAGGTTTTTGGTCCATTAAAAATTTAAAGTTAGGTTATAGTCAAAAGGAAAGATTGTTTTATTTTTTACTCTCTCTTTCTCTTTAATTATTTAATAAAACTATTTCAGTTGTCCCACAAATAATATTTATTTAGTTGATCACACTTATTTAAAATCACAATCATTACATTCACGTTACTAAAATATTCCTTGCAAAATATTGTGATATTGTAAATAGTTATTAAATATTTTAATATAAATAATAATAGAAAACATTAAGATAAAGTTTATTGAGATTTCAAATAAATAATATAATTAGGATATCACATTTAATAAATTGATATTATTTTACGGGATGAAAAGAGTAATTACTTATAATAGTATTTATATTTAAGAGCAGAGATATGATACCCTATAAAAAATGTTTTACCCATTATTTATCTCTATTCTTCTATCAAACCCTATTTCTTCTCGTCTGCGCCGACTTACACCAAAACTTTCAGCAATCTACAGTATAACAATTTTTCTTAACAATTTAAAGCACATTCTGACAATACCCATTCCGTATCAAAGGTTGTACACATTTTCTTTTTCCATAACATCGGCGCTTTTCTCCCTCAACATTATGTGTGTCCTCTACCATTGCCTTCCAAATCTCAGATCTTCACTGTGCAAATCATTATCTGAATTGTTTTTGATCGTTGGACATTTCATTTCATTTCAATTGAGGATAGTCAGAGTGAGACCTCTTGTCTCTTATACTATTAAATCTAAAGTTTCTAAAATTTCACCTTAATTTATTTGGACTAAATTTTTATATTCGAACTTAAAACTTTTTCTACAATGATATTGTAATAGGATTGAACAAAGAACTCTACTTTTGGGGGATAGTTCTTCCTTGTGAAAAGAGAGAAATGAACAGGTCACTTCCTCCTAAGAAGAGAAGATTATTGTAAAGAATGAAATAATCACTATAGTTTGTATAAAAATGTGAGTTTGATTTTCTATTTTTTTATCCATTATCTTAAGTAGGGGTTTTAATGATTTGTATTTATTAAATTAGGCAATATGATAATGAAAGAGCAAGAGTGATAATGAAAGAGCAAGAGTTTGAGACTATTCAATTACAACCGCATCATCATTTTATTTGGAGAAGTATGGTGCACCCGGTTTTTTCATTTACAATAGATTAACATTTATTATTGTATTTTTATGTTATAAATTGCATTTCAATTGAGGATAGTCGAAATGTTAAATTTATTACTGTATTATTTATATTATTAGCATTGATCATCTGTTATTCTATTTTTATAACTTATTTATTTTACTCTTCATTACTAGTTAAAATAGATTTCTTGTGGATAGGAGGAAAATATATATAAAACAAAGGTAATTTATGTTACTTTTAATTTTACGTATGTCCTTGCTATACTTGGGTGTAGATTAGTTTAATGAACTTTAGGATGTACCTCAACTAATCCGACCAAAAAAATTAATTTAACGAACTCGGACTTGATTAGAAACATTATTTTATTTATATTTATATTAAGAATTTTAGTTGGATACTTTTTTGGTATATAAGTCATAGTTTCACTACTTCTTCAATTTTCATAAATGAGTAAAAATGTCGAATGATTAGTCAAATGTGCAAGCTGACAATTTAGGCAAGGGGTGTGTAACTTTATAATCTTTTTACTTATCCAATAAACATATATTTTAATTTAATTATAACCCTTTTACTTATCACGACTCTCCCTCTAAGTTGTTGGTTGATTTCTATTCAAGGTTTACTTATGATTTTATTCAAGGTTTACCTATGATTTAATTTTGCAGTCGTTTCTGTTAGATCACTTTTCATGGAATTTTTGGAAAATATGGGGTGGATTCTAAATGTGAGTTCTTGGTTTTATAGCTTTGTTTTGGATCCTTTATGTCGTTTATCCTATTTTATTAGAGTTTCAGAGTTGAATTTTATAAAATTTGATTATGTTCCTCCCATTTATATAATGATAAGTTATCTTTATCACATGGATTGGTTTTCAACTCTAACAACATTATATCACCATTAATGTAAATTTAAGAGGTCTTTACTTATTTTGATGTCAGAATGTCTTTCTTTCTTGAGTAAATGGAAGAGGACGGGGGAGGAATTAGGTCACTTTTCATTATTGTGGGAGGATTTAATCCTTTGTTGTTAGCATGGGTACAATGTGTTAGCATATTTATTCTTCCTTCATAGCTTATCTAGTGATCCCATATGGCGTATTCGAAAAGTTCAATTTTGGAGGATCTTTCTCTGTTACCAAGCTTATTATATTAGTTGTGTCAAACAGAGAGTGGTTTTTTCTATATTGTTGATCAACCTACCCAAAACTCTCAAACTTTTCCGAAACTCTGCCATTTAACCTTTTAAAAAAATAATATTACATTTTATACTATTAGATGTAGGAAGCTTATGCAGAATTTGTAACCAAATGAACGATCATATGAGGATTTATGGTGAGCAACCGAGCTAAGTATTATGCATCAACTATGCAAATTGAATTCAGCCCATTAGAAATGAAAAAGAAAATAAAATTATAAGAAATATTATGACCAAAATCAAAATTATAACCAGATTCACAAGCATACTTACAAATAAAATACTTGAATTAATTAATAACACTTCGGTAAAATTCACCAATGGACTTAATACATTTACTCCAATCTAACTGATGAGTTTCTTTCTCATATGCCTGTGATGTCGTTGATACTACAGATCTATACCCCTACCCACAAACCATTCGGTATATACTAATTAATTTTCAACATAAGGATAATCCATCTTCAAAATACAACTAAACATAAGTCGGTGATGTACGTATACATTTAGATGGATCCAACTAGGTATACATATCTATAACTATACAAATATATCTATATCCATACAACATATCTATACACATACACATACACATCCAGACATACAAATCTAAGCCCGTATAGATCAATAATATAAAAAAACTCGTAATAATGATATATTTGATAAGTTCTTACAATAAAAAATGATTTCTTGGAATTGCAACAATTTAAACTCAACTATGTATTTTTTTTCCAATTTATTTCATGGGGTAGGGGTTATGATGCATAAAAAATGAAAAAAATAAAGAGATAGAATGAAGAATGGAAAAGAAGAATTGATGGGTAGGTTTTTGGTCCATTAAAAATTTAAAGTTAGGTTATAGTCAAAAGGAAAGATTGTTTGATTTTTTACTCTCTCTTTCTCTTTAATTATTTAATAAAACTATTTCAGTTGTCCCACAAATAATATTTATTTAGTTGATCACACTTATTTAAAATCACAATCATTACATTCACGTTACTAAAATATTCCTTGCAAAATATTGTGATATTTTAAATAGTTATTAAATATTTTAATATAAATAATAATAGAAAACATTAAGATAAAGTTTATTGAGATTTCAAATAAATAATATAATTAGGATATCACATTTAATAAATTGATATTATTTTACGGGATGAAAAGAGTAATTACTTATAATAGTATTTATATTTAAGAGCAGAGATATGATACCCTATAAAAAATGTTTTACCCATTATTTATCTCTATTCTTCTATCAAACCCTATTTCTTCTCGTCTCCGCCGACTTACACCAAAACTTTCAGCAATCTACAGTATAACAATTTTTCTTAACAATTTAAAGCACATTCTGACAATACCCATTCCGTATCAAAGGTTGTACACATTTTCTTTTTCCATAACATCGGGCGCTTTTCTCCCTCAACATTATGTGTGTCCTCTACCATTGCCTTCCAAATCTCAGATCTTCACTGTGCAAATCATTATCTGATTGGTTTTTGATCGTTGGACATTTCATTTCATTTCAATTGAGGATAGTCAGAGTGAGACCTCTTGTCTCTTATACTATTAAATCTAAAGTTTCTAAAATTTCACCTTAATTTATTTGGACTAAATTTTTATATTCGAACTTAAAACTTTTTCTACAATGATATTGTAATAGGATTGAACAAAGAACTCTACTTTTGGGGGATATTTCTTCCTTGTGAAAAGAGAGAAATGAACAGGTCACTTCCTCCTAAGAAGAGAAGATTATTGTAAAGAATGAAATAATCACTATAGTTTGTATAAAAATGTGAGTTTGATTTTCTATTTTTTTATCCATTATCTTAAGTAGGGGTTTTAATGATTTGTATTTATTAAATTAGGCAATATGATAATGAAAGAGCAAGAGTGATAATGAAAGAGCAAGAGTTTGAGACTATTCAATTACAACCGCATCATCATTTTATTTGGAGAAGTATGGTGCACCCGGTTTTTTCATTTACAATAGATTAACATTTATTATTGTATTTTTATGTTATAAATTGCATTTCAATTGAGGATAGTCGAAATGTTAAATTTATTACTGTATTATTTATATTATTAGCATTGATCATCTGTTATTCTATTTTTATAACTTATTTATTTTACTCTTCATTACTAGTTAAAATAGATTTCTTGTGGATAGGAGGAAAATATATATAAAACAAAGGTAATTTATGTTACTTTTAATTTTACGTATGTCCTTGCTATACTTGGGTGTAGATTAGTTTAATGAACTTTAGGATGTACCTCAACTAATCCGACCAAAAAAATTAATTTAACGAACTCGGACTTGATTAGAAACATTATTTTATTTATATTTATATTAAGAATTTTAGTTGGATACTTTTTTGGTATATAAGTCATAGTTTCACTACTTCTTCAATTTTCATAAATGAGTAAAAATGTCGAATGATTAGTCAAATGTGCAAGCTGACAATTTAGGCAAGGGGTGTGTAACTTTATAATCTTTTTACTTATCCAATAAACATATATTTTAATTTAATTATAACCCTTTTACTTATCACGACTATCCCTCTAAGTTGTTGGTTGATTTCTATTCAAGGTTTACTTATGATTTTATTCAAGGTTTACCTATGATTTAATTTTGCAGTCGTTTCTGTTAGATCGCTTTTCATGGAATTTTTGGAAAATATGGGGTGGATTCTAAATGTGAGTTCTTGGTTTTATAGCTTTGTTTTGGATCCTTTATGTCGTTTATCCTATTTTATTAGAGTTTCAGAGTTGAATTTTATAAAATTTGATTATGTTCCTCCCATTTATATAATGATAAGTTATCTTTATCACATGGATTGGTTTTCAACTCTAACAACATTATATCACCATTAATGTAAATTTAAGAGGTCTTTTCTTATTTTGATGTCAGAATGTCTTTCTTTCTTGAGTAAATGGAAGAGGACGGGGGAGGAATTAGGTCACTTTTCATTATTGTGGGAGGATTTAATCCTTTGTTGTTAGCATGGGTACAATGTGTTAGCATATTTATTCTTCCTTCATAGCTTATCTAGTGATCCCATATGGCGTATTCGAAAAGTTCAATTTTGGAGGATCTTTCTCTGTTACCAAGCTTATTATATTAGTTGTGTCAAACAGAGAGTGGTTTTTTCTATATTGTTGATCAACCTACCCAAAACTCTCAAACTTTTCCGAAACTCTGCCATATAACCTTTTAAAAAAATAATATTACATTTTATACTATTAGATGTAGGAAGCTTATGCAGAATTTGTAACCAAATGAACGATCATATGAGGATTTATGGTGAGCAACCGAGCTAAGTATTATGCATCAACTATGCAAATTGAATTCAGCCCATTATAAATGAAAAAGAAAATAAAATTATAAGAAATATTATGACCAAAATCAAAATTATAACCAGATTCACAAGCATACTTACAAATAAAATACTTGAATTAATTAATAACACTTTGGTAAAATTCACCAATGGACTTAATACATTTACTCCAATCTAACTGATGAGTTTCTTTCTCATATGCCTGTGATGTCGTTGATACTACAGATCTATACCCCTACCCACAAACCATTCGGTATATACTAATTAATTTTCAACATAAGGATAATCCATCTTCAAAATACAACTAAACATAAGTCGGTGATGTACGTATACATTTAGATGGATCCAACTAGGTATACATATCTATAACTATACAAATATATCTATATCCATACAACATATCTATACACATACACATACACATCCAGACATACAAATCTAAGCCCGTATAGATCAATAATATAAAAAAACTCGTAATAATGATATATTTGATAAGTTCTTACAATAAAAAATGATTTCTTGGAATTGCAACAATTTAAACTCAACTATGTATTTTTTTTCCAATTTATTTCATGGGGTAGGGGTTATGATGCATAAAAAATGAAAAAAATAAAGAGATAGAATGAAGAATGGAAAAGAAGAATTGATGGGTAGGTTTTTGGTCCATTAAAAATTTAAAGTTAGGTTATAGTCAAAAGGAAAGATTGTTTGATTTTTTACTCTCTCTTTCTCTTTAATTATTTAATAAAACTATTTCAGTTGTCCCACAAATAATATTTATTTAGTTGATCACACTTATTTAAAATCACAATCATTACATTCACGTTACTAAAATATTCCTTGCAAAATATTGTGATATTTTAAATAGTTATTAAATATTTTAATATAAATAATAATAGAAAACATTAAGATAAAGTTTATTGAGATTTCAAATAAATAATATAATTAGGATATCACATTTAATAAATTGATATTATTTTACGGGATGAAAAGAGTAATTACTTATAATAGTATTTATATTTAAGAGCAGAGATATGATACCCTATAAAAAATGTTTTACCCATTATTTATCTCTATTCTTCTATCAAACCCTATTTCTTCTCGCCGACTTACACCAAAACTTTCAGCAATCTACAGTATAACAATTTTTCTTAACAATTTAAAGCACATTCTGACAATACCCATTCCGTATCAAAGGTTGTACACATTTTCTTTTTCCATAACATCGGCGCTTTTCTCCCTCAACATTATGTGTGTCCTCTACCATTGCCTTCCAAATCTCAGATCTTCACTGTGCAAATCATTATCTGAATTGTTTTTGATCGTTGGACATTTCATTTCATTTCAATTGAGGATAGTCAGAGTGAGACCTCTTGTCTCTTATACTATTAAATCTAAAGTTTCTAAAATTTCACCTTAATTTATTTGGACTAAATTTTTATATTCGAACTTAAAACTTTTTCTACAATGATATTGTAATAGGATTGAACAAAGAACTCTACTTTTGGGGGATATTTCTTCCTTGTGAAAAGAGAGAAATGAACAGGTCACTTCCTCCTAAGAAGAGAAGATTATTGTAAAGAATGAAATAATCACTATAGTTTGTATAAAAATGTGAGTTTGATTTTTTATTTTTTTATCCATTATCTTAAGTAGGGGTTTTAATGATTTGTATTTATTAAATTAGGCAATATGATAATGAAAGAGCAAGAGTGATAATGAAAGAGCAAGAGTTTGAGACTATTCAATTACAACCGCATCATCATTTTATTTGGAGAAGTATGGTGCACCCGGTTTTTTCATTTACAATAGATTAACATTTATTATTGTATTTTTATGTTATAAATTGCATTTCAATTGAGGATAGTCGAAATGTTAAATTTATTACTGTATTATTTATATTATTAGCATTGATCATCTGTTATTCTATTTTTATAACTTATTTATTTTACTCTTCATTACTAGTTAAAATAGATTTCTTGTGGATAGGAGGAAAATATATATAAAACAAAGGTAATTTATGTTACTTTTAATTTTACGTATGTCCTTGCTATACTTGGGTGTAGATTAGTTTAATGAACTTTAGGATGTACCTCAACTAATCCGACCAAAAAAATTAATTTAACGAACTCGGACTTGATTAGAAACATTATTTTATTTATATTTATATTAAGAATTTTAGTTGGATACTTTTTTGGTATATAAGTCATAGTTTCACTACTTCTTCAATTTTCATAAATGAGTAAAAATGTCGAATGATTAGTCAAATGTGCAAGCTGACAATTTAGGCAAGGGGTGTGTAACTTTATAATCTTTTTACTTATCCAATAAACATATATTTTAATTTAATTATAACCCTTTTACTTATCACGACTCTCCCTCTAAGTTGTTGGTTGATTTCTATTCAAGGTTTACTTATGATTTTATTCAAGGTTTACCTATGATTTAATTTTGCAGTCGTTTCTGTTAGATCGCTTTTCATGGAATTTTTGGAAAATATGGGGTGGATTCTAAATATGAGTTCTTGGTTTTATAGCTTTGTTTTGGAT
The DNA here is from genome assembly GCA_029959085.1 of Nemophila menziesii. Lineage (NCBI taxonomy): Eukaryota > Viridiplantae > Streptophyta > Magnoliopsida > Boraginales > Hydrophyllaceae > Nemophila > Nemophila menziesii. Next base: position 79,237,359 of record JARWIR010000001.1, read on the forward strand.
CCTTTATGTCGTTTATCCTATTTTATTAGAGTTTCAGAGTTGAATTTTATAAAATTTGATTATGTTCCTCCCATTTATATAATGATAAGTTATCTTTATCACATGGATGGTTTTCAACTCTAACAACATTATATCACCATTAATGTAAATTTAAGAGGTCTTTTCTTATTTTGATGTCAGAATGTCTTTCTTTCTTGAGTAAATGGAAGAGGACGGGGGAGGAATTAGGTCACTTTTCATTATTGTGGGAGGATTTAATCCTTTGTTGTTAGCATGGGTACAATGTGTTAGCATATTTATTCTTCCTTCATAGCTTATCTAGTGATCCCATATGGCGTATTCGAAAAGTTCAATTTTGGAGGATCTTTCTCTGTTACCAAGCTTATTATATTAGTGGTGTCAAACAGAGAGTGGTTTTTTCTATATTGTTGATCAACCTACCCAAAACTCTCAAACTTTTCCGAAACTCTGCCATTTAACCTTTTAAAAAAATAATATTACATTTTATACTATTAGATGTAGGAAGCTCATGCAGAATTTGTAACCAAATGAACGATCATATGAGGATTTATGGTGAGCAACCGAGCTAAGTATTATGCATCAACTATGCAAATTGAATTCAGCCCATTAGAAATGAAAAAGAAAATAAAATTATAAGAAATATTATGACCAAAATCAAAATTATAACCAGATTCACAAGCATACTTACAAATAAAATACTTGAATTAATTAATAACACTTCGGTAAAATTCACCAATGGACTTAATACATTTACTCCAATCTAACTGATGAGTTTCTTTCTCATATGCCTTTGATGTCGTTGATACTACAGATCTATAACCCTACCCACAAACCATTCGGTATATACTAATTAATTTTCAACATAAGGATAATCCATCTTCAAAATACAACTAAACATAAGTCGGTGATGTACGTATACATTTAGATGGATCCAACTAGGTATACATATCTATAACTATACAAATATATCTATATCCATACAACATATCTATACACATACACATACACATCCAGACATACAGATCTAAGCCCGTATAGATCAATAATATAAAAAAACTCGTAATAATGATATATTTGATAAGTTCTTACAATAAAAAATGATTTCTTGGAATTGCAACAATTTAAACTCAACTATGTATTTTTTTTCCAATTTATTTCATGGGGTAGGGGTTATGATGCATAAAAAATGAAAAAAATAAAGAGATAGAATGAAGAATGGAAAAGAAGAATTGATGGGTAGGTTTTTGGTCCATTAAAAATTTAAAGTTAGGTTATAGTCAAAAGGAAAGATTGTTTGATTTTTTACTCTCTCTTTCTCTTTAATTATTTAATAAAACTATTTAAGTTGTCCCACAAATAATATTTATTTAGTTGATCACACTTATTTAAAATCACAATCATTACATTCACGTTACTAAAATATTCCTTGCAAAATATTATGATATTTTAAATAGTTATTAAATATTTTAATATAAATAATAATAGAAAACATTAAGATAAAGTTTATTGAGATTTCAAATAAATAATATAATTAGGATATCACATTTAATAAATTGATATTATTTTACGGGATGAAAAGAGTAATTACTTATAATAGTATTTATATTTAAGAGCAGAGATATGATACCCTATAAAAAATGTTTTACCCATTATTTATCACTATTCTTCTATCAAACCCTATTTCTTCTCGTCTCCGCCGACTTACACCAAAACTTTCAGCAATCTACAGTATAACAATTTTTCTTAACAATTTAAAGCACATTCTGACAATACCCATTCCGTATCAAAGGTTGTACACATTTTCTTTTTCCATAACATCGGCGCTTTTCTTCCTCAACATTATGTGTGTCCTCTACCATTGCCTTTCAAATCTCAGATCTTCACTGTGCAAATCATTATCTGAATTGTTTTTGATCGTTGGACATTTCATTTCATTTCAATTGAGGATAGTCAGAGTGAGACCTCTTGTCTCTTATACTATTAAATCTAAAGTTTCTAAAATTTCACCTTAATTTATTTGGACTAAATTTTTATATTCAAACTTAAAACTTTTTCTACAATGATATTGTAATAGGATTGAACAAATAACTCTACTTTTGGGGGATATTTCTTCCTTGTGAAAAGAGAGAAATGAACAGGTCACTTCCTCCTAAGAAGAGAAGATTATTGTAAAGAATGAAATAATCACTATAGTTTGTATAAAAATGTGAGTTTGATTTTCTATTTTTTTATCCATTATCTTAAGTAGGGGTTTTAATGATTTGTATTTATTAAATTAGGCAATATGATAATGAAAGAGCAAGAGTGATAATGAAAGAGCAAGAGTTTGAGATTATTCAATTACAACCGCATCATCATTTTATTTGGAGAAGTATGGTGCACCCGGTTTTTTCATTTACAATAGATTAACATTTATTATTGTATTTTTATGTTGTAAATTGCATTTCAATTGAGGATAGTCGAAATGTTAAATTTATTACTGTATTATTTATATTATTAGCATTGATCTTCTGTTATTCTATTTTTATAACTTATTTATTTTACTCTTCATTACTAGTTAAAATAGATTTCTTGTGGATAGGAGGAAAATATATATAAAACAAAGGTAATTTATGTTACTTTTAATTTTACGTATGTCCTTGCTATACTTGGGTGTAGATTAGTTTAATGAACTTTAGGATGTACCTCAATTAATCCGACCAAAAAAATTAATTTAACGAACTCGGACTTGATTAGAAACATTATTTTATTTATATTTATATTAAGAATTTTATTTGGATACTTTTTTGGTATATAAGTCATAGTTTCACTACTTCTTCACTTTTCATAAATGAGTAAAAATGTCGAATGATTATTCAAATGTGCAAGCTGACAATTTAGGCAAGGGGTGTGTAACTTTATAATCTTTTTACTTATCCAATAAACATATATTTTAATTTAATTATAACCCTTTTACTTATCACGACTCTCCCTCTAAGTTGTTGGTTGATTTCTATTCAAGGTTTACTTATGATTTTATTCAAGGTTTACCTATGATTTAATTTTGCAGTCGTTTCTGTTAGATCACTTTTCATGGAATTTTTGGAAAATATGGGGTGGATTCTAAATGTGAGTTCTTGGTTTTATAGCTTTGTTTTGGATCCTTTATGTCGTTTATCCTATTTTATTAGAGTTTCAGAGTTGAATTTTATAAAATTTGATTATGTTCGTCCCATTTATATAATGATAAGTTATCTTTATCACATGGATTGGTTTTCAACTCTAACAACATTATATCACCATTAATGTAAATTTAAGAGGTCTTTTCTTATTTTGATGTCAGAATGTCTTTCTTTCTTGAGTAAATGGAAGAGGACGGGGGAGGAATTAGGTCACTTTTCATTATTGTGGGAGGATTTAATCCTTTGTTGTTAGCATGGGTACAATGTGTTAGCATATTTATTCTTCCTTCATAGCTTATCTAGTGATCCCATATGGCGTATTCGAAAAGTTCAATTTTGAAGGATTTTTCTCTGTTACCAAGCTTATTATATTAGTGGTGTCAAACAGAGAGTGGTTTTTTCTATATTGTTGATCAACCTACCCAAAACTCTCAAACTTTTCCGAAACTCTGCCATTTAACCTTTTAAAAAAATAATATTACATTTTATACTATTAGATGTAGGAAGCTCATGCAGAATTTGTAACCAAATGAACGATCATATAAGGATTTATGGTGAGCAACCGAGCTAAGTATTATGCATCAACTATGCAAATTGAATTCAGCCCATTAGAAATGAAAAAGAAAATAAAATTATAAGAAATATTATGACCAAAATCAAAATTATAACCAGATTCACAAGCATACTTACAAATAAAATACTTGAATTAATTAATAACACTTCGGTAAAATTCACCAATGGACTTAATACATTTACTCCAATCTAAGTGATGAGTTTCTTTCTCATATGCCTGTGATGTCGTTGATACTACAGATCTATACCCCTACCCACAAACCATTCGGTATATACTAATTAATTTTCAACATAAGGATAATCCATCTTCAAAATACAACTAAACATAAGTCGGTGATGTACGTATACATTTAGATGGATCCAACTAGGTATACATATCTATAACTATACAAATATATCTATATCCATACAACATATCTATACACATACACATACACATCCAGACATACAGATCTAAGCCCGTATAGATCAATAATATAAAAAAAACTCGTAATAATGATATATTTGATAAGTTCTTACAATAAAAAATGATTTCTTGGAATTGCAACACTTTAAACTCAACTATGTATTTTTTTTCCAATTTATTTCATGGGGTAGGGGTTATGATGCATAAAAAATGAAAAAAAATAAAGAGATAGAATGAAGAATGGAAATGAAGAATTGATGGGTAGGTTTTTGGTCCATTAAAAATTTAAAGTTAGGTTATAGTCAAAAGGAAAGATTGTTTGATATTTTACTCTCTCTTTCTCTTTAATTATTTAATAAAACTATTTCAGTTGTCCCACAAATAATATTTATTTAGTTGATCACACTTATTTAAAATCACAATCATTACATTCACGTTACTAAAATATTCCTTGCAAAATATTGTGATATTTTAAATAGTTATTAAATATTTTAATAAAAATAATAATAGAAAACATTAAGATAAAGTTTATTGAGATTTCAAATAAATAATATAATTAGGATATCACATTTAATAAATTGATATTATTTTACGGGATGAAAAGAGTAATTACTTATAATAGTATTTATATTTAAGAGCAGAGATATGATACCCTATAAAAAATGTTTTACCAATTATTTATCTCTATTCTTCTATCAAACCCTATTTCTTCTCGTCTCCGCCGACTTACACCAACACTTTCACATTAGCAATCTACAGTATAATAATTTTTCTTAACAATTTAAAGCACATTCTGACAATACCCATTCCGTATCAAAGGTTGTACACATTTTCTTTTTCCATAACATCGGCGCTTTTCTTCCTCAACATTATGTGTGTCCTCTACCATTGCCTTCCAAATCTCAGATCTTCAATGTGCAAATCATTATCTGATTGGTTTTTGATCGTTGGACATTTCATTTCAATTGAGGATAGTCAGAGTGAGACCTCTTGTCTCTTATATTATTAAATCTAAAGTTTCTAAAATTTCACCTTAATTTATTTGGACTAAATATTTATATTCAAACTTAAAACTTTTTCTACAATGATATTGTAATAGGATTGAACAAAGAACTCTACTTTTGGGGGATATTTCTTCCTTGTGAAAAGAGATAAATGAACAGGTCTCTTCCTCCTAAGAAGAGAAGATTATTGTAAAGAATGAAATAATCACTATAGTTTGTATAAAAATGTGAGTTTGATTTTCTATTTTTTTATCCATTATCTTAAGTAGGGGTTTTATTGATTTGTATTTATTAAATTAGGCAATATGATAATGAAAGAGCAAGAGTGATAATGAAAGAGCAAGAGTTTGGGACTATTCAATTACAACCGCATCATCATTTTATTTGGAGAAGTATGGTGCACCCGGTTTTTTCATTTACAATAGATTAACATTTATTATTGTATTTTTATGTTGTAAATTGCATTTCAATTGAGGATAGTCGAAATGTTAAATTTATTACTGTATTATTTATATTATTAGCATTGATCTTCTGTTATTCTATTTTATAACTTATTTATTTTACTCTTCATTACTAGTTAAAATAGATTTCTTGTGGATAGGAGGAAAATATATATAAAACAAAGGTAATTTATGTTACTTTTAATTTTACGTATGTCCTTGCTATACTTGGGTGTAGATTAGTTTAATGAACTTTAGGATGTACCTCAACTAATCCGACCAAAAAAATTAATTTAACGAACTCGGACTTGATTAGAAACATTATTTTATTTATATTTATATTAAGAATTTTAGTTGGATACTTTTTTTGTATATAAGTCATAGTTTCACTACTTCTTCAATTTTCATAAATGAGTAAAAATGTCGAATGATTAGTCAAATGTGCAAGCTGACAATTTAGGCAAGGGGTGTGTAACTTTATAATCTTTTTACTTATCCAATAAACATATATTTTAATTTAATTATAACCCTTTTACTTATCACGACTCTCCCTCTAAGTTGTTGGTTGATTTCTATTCAAGGTTTACTTATGATTTTATTCAAGGTTTACCTATGATTTAATTTTGCAGTCGTTTCTGTTAGATCACTTTTCATGGAATTTTTGGAAAATATGGGGTGGATTCTAAATGTGAGTTCTTGGTTTTATAGCTTTGTTTTGGATCCTTTATGTCGTTTATCCTATTTTATTAGAGTTTCAGAGTTGAATTTTATAAAATTTGATTATGTTCCTCCCATTTATATAATGATAAGTTATCTTTATCACATGGATTGGTTTTCAACTCTAACAACATTATATCACCATTAATGTAAATTTAAGAGGTCTTTACTTATTTTGATGTCAGAATGTCTTTCTTTCTTGAGTAAATGGAAGAGGACGGGGGAGGAATTAGGTCACTTTTCATTATTGTGGGAGGATTTAATCCTTTGTTGTTAGCATGGGTACAATGTGTTAGCATATTTATTCTTCCTTCATAGCTTATCTAGTGATCCCATATGGCGTATTCGAAAAGTTCAATTTTGGAGGATCTTTCTCTGTTACCAAGCTTATTATATTAGTTGTGTCAAACAGAGAGTGGTTTTTTCTATATTGTTGATCAACCTACCCAAAACTCTCAAACTTTTCCGAAACTCTGCCATTTAACCTTTTAAAAAAATAATATTACATTTTATACTATTAGATGTAGGAAGCTTATGCAGAATTTGTAACCAAATGAACGATCATATGAGGATTTATGGTGAGCAACCGAGCTAAGTATTATGCATCAACTATGCAAATTGAATTCAGCCCATTAGAAATGAAAAAGAAAATAAAATTATAAGAAATATTATGACCAAAATCAAAATTATAACCAGATTCACAAGCATACTTACAAATAAAATACTTGAATTAATTAATAACACTTCGGTAAAATTCACCAATGGACTTAATACATTTACTCCAATCTAACTGATGAGTTTCTTTCTCATATGCCTGTGATGTCGTTGATACTACAGATCTATACCCCTACCCACAAACCATTCGGTATATACTAATTAATTTTCAACATAAGGATAATCCATCTTCAAAATACAACTAAACATAAGTCGGTGATGTACGTATACATTTAGATGGATCCAACTAGGTATACATATCTATAACTATACAAATATATCTATATCCATACAACATATCTATACACATACACATACACATCCAGACATACAAATCTAAGCCCGTATAGATCAATAATATAAAAAAACTCGTAATAATGATATATTTGATAAGTTCTTACAATAAAAAATGATTTCTTGGAATTGCAACAATTTAAACTCAACTATGTATTTTTTTTCCAATTTATTTCATGGGGTAGGGGTTATGATGCATAAAAAATGAAAAAAATAAAGAGATAGAATGAAGAATGGAAAAGAAGAATTGATGGGTAGGTTTTTGGTCCATTAAAAATTTAAAGTTAGGTTATAGTCAAAAGGAAAGATTGTTTGATTTTTTACTCTCTCTTTCTCTTTAATTATTTAATAAAACTATTTCAGTTGTCCCACAAATAATATTTATTTAGTTGATCACACTTATTTAAAATCACAATCATTACATTCACGTTACTAAAATATTCCTTGCAAAATATTGTGATAATTTAAATAGTTATTAAATATTTTAATATAAATAATAATAGAAAACATTAAGATAAAGTTTATTGAGATTTCAAATAAATAATATAATTAGGATATCACATTTAATAAATTGATATTATTTTACGGGATGAAAAGAGTAATTACTTATAATAGTATTTATATTTAAGAGCAGAGATATGATACCCTATAAAAAATGTTTTACCCATTATTTATCTCTATTCTTCTATCAAACCCTATTTCTTCTCGTCTCCGCCGACTTACACCAAAACTTTCAGCAATCTACAGTATAACAATTTTTCTTAACAATTTAAAGCACATTCTGACAATACCCATTCCGTATCAAAGGTTGTACACATTTTCTTTTTCCATAACATCGGGCGCTTTTCTCCCTCAACATTATGTGTGTCCTCTACCATTGCCTTCCAAATCTCAGATCTTCACTGTGCAAATCATTATCTGATTGGTTTTTGATCGTTGGACATTTCATTTCATTTCAATTGAGGATAGTCAGAGTGAGACCTCTTGTCTCTTATACTATTAAATCTAAAGTTTCTAAAATTTCACCTTAATTTATTTGGACTAAATTTTTATATTCGAACTTAAAACTTTTTCTACAATGATATTGTAATAGGATTGAACAAAGAACTCTACTTTTGGGGGATATTTCTTCCTTGTGAAAAGAGAGAAATGAACAGGTCACTTCCTCCTAAGAAGAGAAGATTATTGTAAAGAATGAAATAATCACTATAGTTTGTATAAAAATGTGAGTTTGATTTTCTATTTTTTTATCCATTATCTTAAGTAGGGGTTTTAATGATTTGTATTTATTAAATTAGGCAATATGATAATGAAAGAGCAAGAGTGATAATGAAAGAGCAAGAGTTTGAGACTATTCAATTACAACCGCATCATCATTTTATTTGGAGAAGTATGGTGCACCCGGTTTTTTCATTTACAATAGATTAACATTTATTATTGTATTTTTATGTTATAAATTGCATTTCAATTGAGGATAGTCGAAATGTTAAATTTATTACTGTATTATTTATATTATTAGCATTGATCATCTGTTATTCTATTTTTATAACTTATTTATTTTACTCTTCATTACTAGTTAAAATAGATTTCTTGTGGATAGGAGGAAAATATATATAAAACAAAGGTAATTTATGTTACTTTTAATTTTACGTATGTCCTTGCTATACTTGGGTGTAGATTAGTTTAATGAACTTTAGGATGTACCTCAACTAATCCGACCAAAAAAATTAATTTAACGAACTCGGACTTGATTAGAAACATTATTTTATTTATATTTATATTAAGAATTTTAGTTGGATACTTTTTTGGTATATAAGTCATAGTTTCACTACTTCTTCAATTTTCATAAATGAGTAAAAATGTCGAATGATTAGTCAAATGTGCAAGCTGACAATTTAGGCAAGGGGTGTGTAACTTTATAATCTTTTTACTTATCCAATAAACATATATTTTAATTTAATTATAACCCTTTTACTTATCACGACTCTCCCTCTAAGTTGTTGGTTGATTTCTATTCAAGGTTTACTTATGATTTTATTCAAGGTTTACCTATGATTTAATTTTGCAGTCGTTTCTGTTAGATCACTTTTCATGGAATTTTTGGAAAATATGGGGTGGATTCTAAATGTGAGTTCTTGGTTTTATAGCTTTGTTTTGGATCCTTTATGTCGTTTATCCTATTTTATTAGAGTTTCAGAGTTGAATTTTATAAAATTTGATTATGTTCCTCCCATTTATATAATGATAAGTTATCTTTATCACATGGATTGGTTTTCAACTCTAACAACATTATATCACCATTAATGTAAATTTAAGAGGTCTTTTCTTATTTTGATGTCAGAATGTCTTTCTTTCTTGAGTAAATGGAAGAGGACGGGGGAGGAATTAGGTCACTTTTCATTATTGTGGGAGGATTTAATCCTTTGTTGTTAGCATGGGTACAATGTGTTAGCATATTTATTCTTCCTTCATAGCTTATCTAGTGATCCCATATGGCGTATTCGAAAAGTTCAATTTTGGAGGATCTTTCTCTGTTACCAAGCTTATTATATTAGTTGTGTCAAACAGAGAGTGGTTTTTTCTATATTGTTGATCAACCTACCCAAAACTCTCAAACTTTTCCGAAACTCTGCCATTTAACCTTTTAAAAAAATAATATTACATTTTATACTATTAGATGTAGGAAGCTTATGCAGAATTTGTAACCAAATGAACGATCATATGAGGATTTATGGTGAGCAACCGAGCTAAGTATTATGCATCAACTATGCAAATTGAATTCAGCCCATTAGAAATGAAAAAGAAAATAAAATTATAAGAAATATTATGACCAAAATCAAAATTATAACCAGATTCACAAGCATACTTACAAATAAAATACTTGAATTAATTAATAACACTTCGGTAAAATTCACCAATGGACTTAATACATTTACTCCAATCTAACTGATGAGTTTCTTTCTCATATGCCTGTGATGTCGTTGATACTACAGATCTATACCCCTACCCACAAACCATTCGGTATATACTAATTAATTTTCAACATAAGGATAATCCATCTTCAAAATACAACTAAACATAAGTCGGTGATGTACGTATACATTTAGATGGATCCAACTAGGTATACATATCTATAACTATACAAATATATCTATATCCATACAACATATCTATACACATACACATACACATCCAGACATACAAATCTAAGCCCGTATAGATCAATAATATAAAAAAACTCGTAATAATGATATATTTGATAAGTTCTTACAATAAAAAATGATTTCTTGGAATTGCAACAATTTAAACTCAACTATGTATTTTTTTTCCAATTTATTTCATGGGGTAGGGGTTATGATGCATAAAAAATGAAAAAAATAAAGAGATAGAATGAAGAATGGAAAAGAAGAATTGATGGGTAGGTTTTTGGTCCATTAAAAATTTAAAGTTAGGTTATAGTCAAAAGGAAAGATTGTTTGATTTTTTACTCTCTCTTTCTCTTTAATTATTTAATAAAACTATTTCAGTTGTCCCACAAATAATATTTATTTAGTTGATCACACTTATTTAAAATCACAATCATTACATTCACGTTACTAAAATATTCCTTGCAAAATATTGTGATATTTTAAATAGTTATTAAATATTTTAATATAAATAATAATAGAAAACATTAAGATAAAGTTTATTGAGATTTCAAATAAATAATATAATTAGGATATCACATTTAATAAATTGATATTATTTTACGGGATGAAAAGAGTAATTACTTATAATAGTATTTATATTTAAGAGCAGAGATATGATACCCTATAAAAATGTTTTACCCATTATTTATCTCTATTCTTCTATCAAACCCTATTTCTTCTCGCCGACTTACACCAAAACTTTCAGCAATCTACAGTATAACAATTTTTCTTAACAATTTAAAGCACATTCTGACAATACCCATTCCGTATCAAAGGTTGTACACATTTTCTTTTTCCATAACATCGGCGCTTTTCTCCCTCAACATTATGTGTGTCCTCTACCATTGCCTTCCAAATCTCAGATCTTCACTGTGCAAATCATTATCTGAATTGTTTTTGATCGTTGGACATTTCATTTCATTTCAATTGAGGATAGTCAGAGTGAGACCTCTTGTCTCTTATACTATTAAATCTAAAGTTTCTAAAATTTCACCTTAATTTATTTGGACTAAATTTTTATATTCAAACTTAAAACTTTTTCTACAATGATATTGTAATAGGATCGAACAAATAACTCTACTTTTGGGGGATATTTCTTCCTTGTGAAAAGAGAGAAATGAACAGGTCACTTCCTCCTAAGAAGAGAAGATTATTGTAAAGAATGAAATAATCACTATAGTTTGTATAAAAATGTGAGTTTGATTTTCTATTTTTTTATCCATTATCTTAAGTAGGGGTTTTAATGATTTGTATTTATTAAATTAGGCAATATGATAATGAAAGAGCAAGAGTGATAATGAAAGAGCAAGAGTTTGAGACTATTCAATTACAACCGCATCATCATTTTATTTGGAGAAGTATGGTGCACCCGGTTTTTTCATTTACAATAGATTAACATTTATTATTGTATTTTTATGTTGTAAATTGCATTTCAATTGAGGATAGTCGAAATGTTAAATTTATTACTGTATTATTTATATTATTAGCATTGATCATCTGTTATTCTATTTTTATAACTTATTTATTTTACTCTTCATTACTAGTTAAAATAGATTTCTTGTGGATAGGAGGAAAATATATATAAAACAAAGGTAATTTATGTTACTTTTAATTTTACGTATGTCCTTGCTATACTTGGGTGTAGATTAGTTTAATAAACTTTAGGATGTACCTCAACTAATCCGACCAAAAAAATTAATTTAACGAACTCGGACTTGATTAGAAACATTATTTTATTTATATTTATATTAAGAATTTTAGTTGTATACTTTTTTGGTATATAAGTCATAGTTTCACTACTTCTTCACTTTTCATAAATGAGTAAAAATGTCGAATGATTAGTCAAATGTGCAAGCTGACAATTTAGGCAAGGGGTGTGTAACTTTATAATCTTTTTACTTATCCAATAAACATATATTTTAATTTAATTATAACACTTTTACTTATCACGACTCTCCCTCTAAGTTGTTGGTTGATTTCTATTCAAGGTTTACTTATGATTTTATTCAAGGTTTACCTATGATTTAATTTTGCAGTCGTTTCTGTTAGATCACTTTTCATGGAATTTTTGGAAAATATGGGGTGGATTCTAAATGTGAGTTCTTGGTTTTATAGCTTTGTTTTGGATCCTTTATGTCGTTTATCCTATTTTATTAGAGTTTCAGAGTTGAATTTTATAAAATTTGATTATGTTCCTCCCATTTATATAATGATAAGTTATCTTTATCACATGGATTGGTTTTCAACTCTAACAACATTATATCACCATTAATGTAAATTTAAGAGGTCTTTTCTTATTTTGATGTCAGAATGTCTTTCTTTCTTGAGTAAATGGAAGAGGACGGGGGAGGAATTAGGTCACTTTTCATTATTGTGGGAGGATTTAATCCTTTGTTGTTAGCATGGGTACAATGTGTTAGCATATTTATTCTTCCTTCATAGCTTATCTAGTGATCCCATATGGCGTATTCGAAAAGTTCAATTTTGGAGGATCTTTCTCTGTTACCAAGCTTATTATATTAGTGGTGTCAAACAGAGAGTGGTTTTTTCTATATTGTTGATCAACCTACCCAAAACTCTCAAACTTTTCCGAAACTCTGCCATTTAACCATTTAAAAAAATAATATTACATTTTATACTATTAGATGTAGGAAGCTTATGCAGAATTTGTAACCAAATGAACGATCATATGAGGATTTATGGTGAGCAACCGAGCTAAGTATTATGCATCAACTATGCAAATTGAATTCAGCCCATTAGAAATGAAAAAGAAAATAAAATTATAAGAAATATTATGACCAAAATCAAAATTATAACCAGATTCACAAGCATACTTACAAATAAAATACTTGAATTAATTAATAACACTTCGGTAAAATTCACCAATGGACTTAATACATTTACTCCAATCTAACAGATAAGTTTCTTTCTCATATGCCTGTGATGTCGTTGATACTACAGATCTATACCCCTACCCTCAAACCATTCGGTATATACTAATTAATTTTCAACATAAGAATAATCCATCTTCAAAATACAACTAAACATAAGTCGGTGATGTACGTATACATTTAGATGGATCCAACTAGGTATACATATCTATAACTATACAAATATATCTATATCCATACAACATATCTATACACATACACATACACATCCAGACATACAAATCTAAGCACGTATAGATCAATAATATAAAAAAACTCGTAATAATGATATATTTGATAAGTTCTTACAATAAAAAATGATTTCTTGGAATTGCAACAATTTAAACTCAACTATGTATTTTTTTTCCAATTTATTTCATGGGGTAGGGGTTATGATGCATAAAAAATGAAAAAAATAAAGAGATAGAATGAAGAATGGAAAAGAAGAATTGATGGGTAGGTTTTTGGTCCATTAAAAATTTAAAGTTAGGTTATAGTCAAAAGGAAAGATTGTTTGATTTTTTACTCTCTCTTTCTCTTTAATTATTTAATAAAACTATTTCAGTTGTCCCACAAATAATATTTATTTAGTTGATCACACTTATTTAAAATCACAATCATTACATTCACGTTACTAAAATATTCCTTGCAAAATATTGTGATATTTTAAATAGTTATTAAATATTTTAATATAAATAATAATAGAAAACATTAAGATAAAGTTTATTGAGATTTCAAATAAATAATATAATTAGGATATCACATTTAATAAATTGATATTATTTTACGGGATGAAAAGAGTAATTACTTATAATAGTATTTATATTTAAGAGCAGAGATATGATACCCTATAAAAATGTTTTACCCATTATTTATCTCTATTCTTCTATCAAACCCTATTTCTTCTCGTCTCCGCCGACTTACACCAAAACTTTCAGCAATCTACTGTATAACAATTTTTCTTAACAATTTAAAGCACATTCTGACAATACCCATTCCGTATCAAAGGTTGTACACATTTTCTTTTTCCATAACATCGGGCGCTTTTCTCCCTCAACATTATGTGTGTCCTCTACCATTGCCTTCCAAATCTCAGATCTTCACTGTGCAAATCATTATCTGATTGGTTTTTGATCGTTGGACATTTCATTTCATTTCAATTGAGGATAGTCAGAGTGAGACCTCTTGTCTCTTATACTATTAAATCTAAAGTTTCTAAAATTTCACCTTAATTTATTTGGACTAAATTTTTATATTCGAACTTAAAACTTTTTCTACAATGATATTGTAATAGGATTGAACAAAGAACTCTACTTTTGGGGGATATTTCTTCCTTGTGAAAAGAGAGAAATGAACAGGTCACTTCCTCCTAAGAAGAGAAGATTATTGTAAAGAATGAAATAATCACTATAGTTTGTATAAAAATGTGAGTTTGATTTTCTATTTTTTTATCCATTATCTTAAGTAGGGGTTTTAATGATTTGTATTTATTAAATTAGGCAATATGATAATGAAAGAGCAAGAGTGATAATGAAAGAGCAAGAGTTTGAGACTATTCAATTACAACCGCATCATCATTTTATTTGGAGAAGTATGGTGCACCCGGTTTTTTCATTTACAATAGATTAACATTTATTATTGTATTTTTATGTTATAAATTGCATTTCAATTGAGGATAGTCGAAATGTTAAATTTATTACTGTATTATTTATATTATTAGCATTGATCATCTGTTATTCTATTTTTATAACTTATTTATTTTACTCTTCATTACTAGTTAAAATAGATTTCTTGTGGATAGGAGGAAAATATATATAAAACAAAGGTAATTTATGTTACTTTTAATTTTACGTATGTCCTTGCTATACTTGGGTGTAGATTAGTTTAATGAACTTTAGGATGTACCTCAACTAATCCGACCAAAAAAATTAATTTAACGAACTCGGACTTGATTAGAAACATTATTTTATTTATATTTATATTAAGAATTTTAGTTGGATACTTTTTTGGTATATAAGTCATAGTTTCACTACTTCTTCAATTTTCATAAATGAGTAAAAATGTCGAATGATTAGTCAAATGTGCAAGCTGACAATTTAGGCAAGGGGTGTGTAACTTTATAATCTTTTTACTTATCCAATAAACATATATTTTAATTTAATTATAACCCTTTTACTTATCACGACTCTCCCTCTAAGTTGTTGGTTGATTTCTATTCAAGGTTTACTTATGATTTTATTCAAGGTTTACCTATGATTTAATTTTGCAGTCGTTTCTGTTAGATCACTTTTCATGGAATTTTTGGAAAATATGGGGTGGATTCTAAATGTGAGTTCTTGGTTTTATAGCTTTGTTTTGGATCCTTTATGTCGTTTATCCTATTTTATTAGAGTTTCGAAGTGAATTTTATAAAATTTGATTATGTTCCTCCCATTTATATAATGATAAGTTATCTTTATCACATGGATTGGTTTTCAACTCTAACAACATTATATCACCATTAATGTAAATTTAAGAGGTCTTTTCTTATTTTGATGTCAGAATGTCTTTCTTTCTTGAGTAAATGGAAGAGGACGGGGGAGGAATTAGGTCACTTTTCATTATTGTGGGAGGATTTAATCCTTTGTTGTTAGCATGGGTACAATGTGTTAGCATATTTATTCTTCCTTCATAGCTTATCTAGTGATCCCATATGGCGTATTCGAAAAGTTCAATTTTGGAGGATCTTTCTCTGTTACCAAGCTTATTATATTAGTTGTGTCAAACAGAGAGTGGTTTTTTCTATATTGTTGATCAACCTACCCAAAACTCTCAAACTTTTCCGAAACTCTGCCATTTAACCTTTTAAAAAAATAATATTACATTTTATACTATTAGATGTAGGAAGCTTATGCAGAATTTGTAACCAAATGAACGATCATATGAGGATTTATGGTGAGCAACGAGCTAAGTATTATGCATCAACTATGAAAATTGAATTCAGCCCATTAGAAATGAAAAAGAAAATAAAATTATAAGAAATATTATGACCAAAATCAAAATTATAACCAGATTCACAAGCATACTTACAAATAAAATACTTGAATTAATTAATAACACTTCGGTAAAATTCACCAATGGACTTAATACATTTACTCCAATCTAACTGATGAGTTTCTTTCTCATATGCCTGTGATGTCGTTGATACTACAGATCTATACCCCTACCCACAAACCATTCGGTATATACTAATTAATTTTCAACATAAGGATAATCCATCTTCAAAATACAACTAAACATAAGTCGGTGATGTACGTATACATTTAGATGGATCCAACTAGGTATACATATCTATAACTATACAAATATATCTATATCCATACAACATATCTATACACATACACATACACATCCAGACATACAAATCTAAGCCCGTATAGATCAATAATATAAAAAAACTCGTAATAATGATATATTTGATAAGTTCTTACAATAAAAAATGATTTCTTGGAATTGCAACAATTTAAACTCAACTATGTATTTTTTTTCCAATTTATTTCATGGGGTAGGGGTTATGATGCATAAAAAATGAAAAAAATAAAGAGATAGAATGAAGAATGGAAAAGAAGAATTGATGGGTAGGTTTTTGGTCCATTAAAAATTTAAAGTTAGGTTATAGTCAAAAGGAAAGATTGTTTGATTTTTTACTCTCTCTTTCTCTTTAATTATTTAATAAAACTATTTCAGTTGTCCCACAAATAATATTTATTTAGTTGATCACACTTATTTAAAATCACAATCATTACATTCACGTTACTAAAATATTCCTTGCAAAATATTGTGATATTTTAAATAGTTATTAAATATTTTAATATAAATAATAATAGAAAACATTAAGATAAAGTTTATTGAGATTTCAAATAAATAATATAATTAGGATATCACATTTAATAAATTGATATTATTTTACGGGATGAAAAGAGTAATTACTTATAATAGTATTTATATTTAAGAGCAGAGATATGATACCCTATAAAAAATGTTTTACCCATTATTTATCTCTATTCTTCTATCAAACCCTATTTCTTCTTGTCTCCGCCGACTTACACCAAAACTTTCAGCAATCTACAGTATAACAATTTTTCTTAACAATTTAAAGCACATTCTGACAATACCCATTCCGTATCAAAGGTTGTACACATTTTCTTTTTCCATAACATCGGCGCTTTTCTCCCTCAACATTATGTGTGTCCTCTACCATTGCCTTCCAAATCTCAGATCTTCACTGTGCAAATCATTATCTGAATTGTTTTTGATCGTTGGACATTTCATTTCATTTCAATTGAGGATAGTCAGAGTGAGACCTCTTGTCTCTTATACTATTAAATCTAAAGTTTCTAAAATTTCACCTTAATTTATTTGGACTAAATTTTTATATTCAAACTTAAAACTTTTTCTACAATGATATTGTAATAGGATTGAACAAAGAACTCTACTTTTGGGGGATATTTCTTCCTTGTGAAAAGAGAGAAATGAACAGGTCACTTCCTCCTAAGAAGAGAAGATTATTGTAAAGAATGAAATAATCACTATAGTTTGTATAAAAATGTGAGTTTGATTTTCTATTTTTTTATCCATTATCTTAAGTAGGGGTTTTAATGATTTGTATTTATTAAATTAGGCAATATGATAATGAAAGAGCAAGAGTGATAATGAAAGAGCAAGAGTTTGAGACTATTCAATTACAACCGCATCATCATTTTATTTGGAGAAGTATGGTGCACCCGGTTTTTTCATTTACAATAGATTAACATTTATTATTGTATTTTTATGTTGTAAATTGCATTTCAATTGAGGATAGTCGAAATGTTAAATTTATTACTGTATTATTTATATTATTAGCATTGGTCATCTGTTATTCTATTTTTATAACTTATTTATTTTACTCTTCATTACTAGTTAAAATAGATTTCTTGTGGATAGGAGGAAAATATATATAAAACAAAGGTAATTTATGTTACTTTTAATTTTACGTATGTCCTTGCTATACTTGGGTGTAGATTAGTTTAATGAACTTTAGGATGTACCTCAACTAATCCGACCAAAAAAATTAATTTAACGAACTCGGACTTGATTAGAAACATTATTTTATTTATATTTATATTAAGAATTTTAGTTGGATACTTTTTTGGTATATAAGTCATAGTTTCACTACTTCTTCACTTTTCATAAATGAGTAAAAATGTCGAATGATTAGTCAAATGTGCAAGCTGACAATTTAGGCAAGGGGTGTGTAACTTTATAATCTTTTTACTTATCCAATAAACATATATTTTAATTTAATTATAACCCTTTTACTTATCACGACTCTCCCTCTAAGTTGTTGGTTGATTTCTATTCAAGGTTTACTTATGATTTTATTCAAGGTTTACCTATGATTTAATTTTGCAGTCGTTTCTGTTAGATCGCTTTTCATGGAATTTTTGGAAAATATGGGGTGGATTCTAAATATGAGTTCTTGGTTTTATAGCTTTGTTTTGGATCCTTTATGTCGTTTATCCTATTTTATTAGAGTTTCAGAGTTGAATTTTATAAAATTTGATTATGTTCCTCCCATTTATATAATGATAAGTTATCTTTATCACATGGATGGTTTTCAACTCTAACAACATTATATCACCATTAATGTAAATTTAAGAGGTCTTTTCTTATTTTGATGTCAGAATGTCTTTCTTTCTTGAGTAAATGGAAGAGGACGGGGGAGGAATTAGGTCACTTTTCATTATTGTGGGAGGATTTAATCCTTTGTTGTTAGCATGGGTACAATGTGTTAGCATATTTATTCTTCCTTCATAGCTTATCTAGTGATCCCATATGGCGTATTCGAAAAGTTCAATTTTGGAGGATCTTTCTCTGTTACCAAGCTTATTATATTAGTGGTGTCAAACAGAGAGTGGTTTTTTCTATATTGTTGATCAACCTACCCAAAACTCTCAAACTTTTCCGAAACTCTGCCATTTAACCTTTTAAAAAAATAATATTACATTTTATACTATTAGATGTAGGAAGCTCATGCAGAATTTGTAACCAAATGAACGATCATATGAGGATTTATGGTGAGCAACCGAGCTAAGTATTATGCATCAACTATGCAAATTGAATTCAGCCCATTAGAAATGAAAAAGAAAATAAAATTATAAGAAATATTATGACCAAAATCAAAATTATAACCAGATTCACAAGCATACTTACAAATAAAATACTTGAATTAATTAATAACACTTCGGTAAAATTCACCAATGGACTTAATACATTTACTCCAATCTAACTGATGAGTTTCTTTCTCATATGCCTTTGATGTCGTTGATACTACAGATCTATACCCCTACCCACAAACCATTCGGTATATACTAATTAATTTTCAACATAAGGATAATCCATCTTCAAAATACAACTAAACATAAGTCGGTGATGTACGTATACATTTAGATGGATCCAACTAGGTATACATATCTATAACTATACAAATATATCTATATCCATACAACATATCTATACACATACACAAACACATCCAGACATACAGATCTAAGCCCGTATAGATCAATAATATGAAAAAACTCGTAATAATGATATATTTGATAAGTTCTTACAATAAAAAATGATTTCTTGGAATTGCAACAATTTAAACTCAACTATGTATTTTTTTTCCAATTTATTTCATGGGGTAGGGGTTATGATGCATAAAAAATGAAAAAAATAAAGAGATAGAATGAAGAATGGAAAAGAAGAATTGATGGGTAGGTTTTTGGTCCATTAAAAATTTAAAGTTAGGTTATAGTCAAAAGGAAAGATTGTTTGATTTTTTACTCTCTCTTTCTCTTTAATTATTTAATAAAACTATTTAAGTTGTCCCACAAATAATATTTATTTAGTTGATCACACTTATTTAAAATCACAATCATTACATTCACGTTACTAAAATATTCCTTGCAAAATATTGTGATATTTTAAATAGTTATTAAATATTTTAATATAAATAATAATAGAAAACATTAAGATAAAGTTTATTGAGATTTCAAATAAATAATATAATTAGGATATCACATTTAATAAATTGATATTATTTTACGGGATGAAAAGAGTAATTACTTATAATAGTATTTATATTTAAGAGCAGAGATATGATACCCTATAAAAAATGTTTTACCCATTATTTATCACTATTCTTCTATCAAACCCTATTTCTTCTCGTCTCCGCCGACTTACACCAAAACTTTCAGCAATCTACAGTATAACAATTTTTCTTAACAATTTAAAGCACATTCTGACAATACCCATTCCGTATCAAAGGTTGTACACATTTTCTTTTTCCATAACATCGGCGCTTTTCTCCCTCAACATTATGTGTGTCCTCTACCATTGCCTTTCAAATCTCAGATCTTCACTGTGCAAATCATTATCTGAATTGTTTTTGATCGTTGGACATTTCATTTCATTTCAATTGAGGATAGTCAGAGTGAGACCTCTTGTCTCTTATACTATTAAATCTAAAGTTTCTAAAATTTCACCTTAATTTATTTGGACTAAATTTTTATATTCAAACTTAAAACTTTTTCTACAATGATATTGTAATAGGATTGAACAAATAACTCTACTTTTGGGGGATATTTCTTCCTTGTGAAAAGAGAGAAATGAACAGGTCACTTCCTCCTAAGAAGAGAAGATTATTGTAAAGAATGAAATAATCACTATAGTTTGTATAAAAATGTGAGTTTGATTTTCTATTTTTTTATCCATTATCTTAAGTAGGGGTTTTAATGATTTGTATTTATTAAATTAGGCAATATGATAATGAAAGAGCAAGAGTGATAATGAAAGAGCAAGAGTTTGAGACTATTCAATTACAACCGCATCATCATTTTATTTGGAGAAGTATGGTGCACCCGGTTTTTTCATTTACAATAGATTAACATTTATTATTGTATTTTTATGTTGTAAATTGCATTTCAATTGAGGATAGTCGAAATGTTAAATTTATTACTGTATTATTTATATTATTAGCATTGATCTTCTGTTATTCTATTTTTATAACTTATTTATTTTACTCTTCATTACTAGTTAAAATAGATTTCTTGTGGATAGGAGGAAAATATATATAAAACAAAGGTAATTTATGTTACTTTTAATTTTACGTATGTCCTTGCTATACTTGGGTGTAGATTAGTTTAATGAACTTTAGGATGTACCTCAATTAATCCGACCAAAAAAATTAATTTAACGAACTCGGACTTGATTAGAAACATTATTTTATTTATATTTATATTAAGAATTTTATTTGGATACTTTTTTGGTATATAAGTCATAGTTTCACTACTTCTTCACTTTTCATAAATGAGTAAAAATGTCGAATGATTAGTCAAATGTGCAAGCTGACAATTTAGGCAAGGGGTGTGTAACTTTATAATCTTTTTACTTATCCAATAAACATATATTTTAATTTAATTATAACCCTTTTACTTATCACGACTCTCCCTCTAAGTTGTTGGTTGATTTCTATTCAAGGTTTACTTATGATTTTATTCAAGGTTTACCTATGATTTAATTTTGCAGTCGTTTCTGTTAGATCACTTTTCATGGAATTTTTGGAAAATATGGGGTGGATTCTAAATGTGAGTTCTTGGTTTTATAGCTTTGTTTTGGATCCTTTATGTCGTTTATCCTATTTTATTAGAGTTTCAGAGTTGAATTTTATAAAATTTGATTATGTTCGTCCCATTTATATAATGATAAGTTATCTTTATCACATGGATTGGTTTTCAACTCTAACAACATTATATCACCATTAATGTAAATTTAAGAGGTCTTTTCTTATTTTGATGTCAGAATGTCTTTCTTTCTTGAGTAAATGGAAGAGGACGGGGGAGGAATTAGGTCACTTTTCATTATTGTGGGAGGATTTAATCCTTTGTTGTTAGCATGGGTACAATGTGTTAGCATATTTATTCTTCCTTCATAGCTTATCTAGTGATCCCATATGGCGTATTCGAAAAGTTCAATTTTGGAGGATCTTTCTCTGTTACCAAGCTTATTATATTAGTGGTGTCAAACAGAGAGTGGTTTTTTCTATATTGTTGATCAACCTACCCAAAACTCTCAAACTTTTCCGAAACTCTGCCATTTAACCTTTTAAAAAAATAATATTACATTTTATACTATTAGATGTAGGAAGCTCATGCAGAATTTGTAACCAAATGAACGATCATATGAGGATTTATGGTGAGCAACCGAGCTAAGTATTATGCATCAACTATGCAAATTGAATTCAGCCCATTAGAAATGAAAAAGAAAATAAAATTATAAGAAATATTATGACCAAAATCAAAATTATAACCAGATTCACAAGCATACTTACAAATAAAATACTTGAATTAATTAATAACACTTCGGTAAAATTCACCAATGGACTTAATACATTTACTCCAATCTAACTGATGAGTTTCTTTCTCATATGCCTTTGATGTCGTTGATACTACAGATCTATACCCCTACCCACAAACCATTCGGTATATACTAATTAATTTTCAACATAAGGATAATCCATCTTCAAAATACAACTAAACATAAGTCGGTGATGTACGTATACATTTAGATGGATCCAACTAGGTATACATATCTATAACTATACAAATATATCTATATCCATACAACATATCTATACACATACACAAACACATCCAGACATACAGATCTAAGCCCGTATAGATCAATAATATAAAAAAACTCGTAATAATGATATATTTGATAAGTTCTTACAATAAAAAATGATTTCTTGGAATTGCAACAATTTAAACTCAACTATGTATTTTTTTTCCAATTTATTTCATGGGGTAGGGGTTATGATGCATAAAAAATGAAAAAAATAAAGAGATAGAATGAAGAATGGAAAAGAAGAATTGATGGGTAGGTTTTTGGTCCATTAAAAATTTAAAGTTAGGTTATAGTCAAAAGGAAAGATTGTTTGATTTTTTACTCTCTCTTTCTCTTTAATTATTTAATAAAACTATTTAAGTTGTCCCACAAATAATATTTATTTAGTTGATCACACTTATTTAAAATCACAATCATTACATTCACGTTACTAAAATATTCCTTGCAAAATATTGTGATATTTTAAATAGTTATTAAATATTTTAATATAAATAATAATAGAAAACATTAAGATAAAGTTTATTGAGATTTCAAATAAATAATATAATTAGGATATCACATTTAATAAATTGATATTATTTTACGGGATGAAAAGAGTAATTACTTATAATAGTATTTATATTTAAGAGCAGAGATATGATACCCTATAAAAAATGTTTTACCCATTATTTATCACTATTCTTCTATCAAACCCTATTTCTTCTCGTCTCCGCCGACTTACACCAAAACTTTCAGCAATCTACAGTATAACAATTTTTCTTAACAATTTAAAGCACATTCTGACAATACCCATTCCGTATCAAAGGTTGTACACATTTTCTTTTTCCATAACATCGGCGCTTTTCTCCCTCAACATTATGTGTGTCCTCTACCATTGCCTTTCAAATCTCAGATCTTCACTGTGCAAATCATTATCTGAATTGTTTTTGATCGTTGGACATTTCATTTCATTTCAATTGAGGATAGTCAGAGTGAGACCTCTTGTCTCTTATACTATTAAATCTAAAGTTTCTAAAATTTCACCTTAATTTATTTGGACTAAATTTTTATATTCAAACTTAAAACTTTTTCTACAATGATATTGTAATAGGATTGAACAAATAACTCTACTTTTGGGGGATATTTCTTCCTTGTGAAAAGAGAGAAATGAACAGGTCACTTCCTCCTAAGAAGAGAAGATTATTGTAAAGAATGAAATAATCACTATAGTTTGTATAAAAATGTGAGTTTGATTTTCTATTTTTTTATCCATTATCTTAAGTAGGGGTTTTAATGATTTGTATTTATTAAATTAGGCAATATGATAATGAAAGAGCAAGAGTGATAATGAAAGAGCAAGAGTTTGAGACTATTCAATTACAACCGCATCATCATTTTATTTGGAGAAGTATGGTGCACCCGGTTTTTTCATTTACAATAGATTAACATTTATTATTGTATTTTTATGTTGTAAATTGCATTTCAATTGAGGATAGTCGAAATGTTAAATTTATTACTGTATTATTTATATTATTAGCATTGATCTTCTGTTATTCTATTTTTATAACTTATTTATTTTACTCTTCATTACTAGTTAAAATAGATTTCTTGTGGATAGGAGGAAAATATATATAAAACAAAGGTAATTTATGTTACTTTTAATTTTACGTATGTCCTTGCTATACTTGGGTGTAGATTAGTTTAATGAACTTTAGGATGTACCTCAATTAATCCGACCAAAAAAATTAATTTAACGAACTCGGACTTGATTAGAAACATTATTTTATTTATATTTATATTAAGAATTTTATTTGGATACTTTTTTGGTATATAAGTCATAGTTTCACTACTTCTTCACTTTTCATAAATGAGTAAAAATGTCGAATGATTAGTCAAATGTGCAAGCTGACAATTTAGGCAAGGGGTGTGTAACTTTATAATCTTTTTACTTATCCAATAAACATATATTTTAATTTAATTATAACCCTTTTACTTATCACGACTCTCCCTCTAAGTTGTTGGTTGATTTCTATTCAAGGTTTACTTATGATTTTATTCAAGGTTTACCTATGATTTAATTTTGCAGTCGTTTCTGTTAGATCACTTTTCATGGAATTTTTGGAAAATATGGGGTGGATTCTAAATGTGAGTTCTTGGTTTTATAGCTTTGTTTTGGATCCTTTATGTCGTTTATCCTATTTTATTAGAGTTTCAGAGTTGAATTTTATAAAATTTGATTATGTTCGTCCCATTTATATAATGATAAGTTATCTTTATCACATGGATTGGTTTTCAACTCTAACAACATTATATCACCATTAATGTAAATTTAAGAGGTCTTTTCTTATTTTGATGTCAGAATGTCTTTCTTTCTTGAGTAAATGGAAGAGGACGGGGGAGGAATTAGGTCACTTTTCATTATTATGGGAGGATTTAATCCTTTGTTGTTAGCATGGGTACAATGTGTTAGCATATTTATTCTTCCTTCATAGCTTATCTAGTGATCCCATATGGCGTATTCGAAAAGTTCAATTTTGGAGGATCTTTCTCTGTTACCAAGCTTATTATATTAGTGGTGTCAAACAGAGAGTGGTTTTTTCTATATTGTTGATCAACCTACCCAAAACTCTCAAACTTTTCCGAAACTCTGCCATTTAACCTTTTAAAAAAATAATATTACATTTTATACTATTAGATGTAGGAAGCTCATGCAGAATTTGTAACCAAATGAACGATCATATGAGGATTTATGGTGAGCAACCGAGCTAAGTATTATGCATCAGCTATGCAAATTGAATTCAGCCCATTAGAAATGAAAAAGAAAATAAAATTATAAGAAATATTATGACCAAAATCAAAATTATAACCAGATTCACAAGCATACTTACAAATAAAATACTTGAATTAATTAATACCACTTCAGTAAAATTCACCAATGGACTTTATACATTTACTCCAATCTAACTGATGAGTTTCTTTCTCATATGCCTGTGATGTCGTTGATACTACAGATCTATACCCCTACCCACAAACCATTCGGTATATACTAATTAATTTTCTACATAAGGATAATCCATCTTCAAAATACAACTAAACATAAGTCGGTGATGTACGTATACATTTAGATGGATCCAACTAGGTATACATATCTATAACTATACAAATATATCTATATCCATACAACATATCTATATACATACACATACACATACACATCCAGACATACAGATCTAAGCCCGTATAGATCAATAATATAAAAAAAACTCGTAATAATGATATATTTGATAAGTTCTTACAATAAAAAATGATTTCTTGGAATTGCAACACTTTAAACTCAACTATGTATTTTTTTTCCAATTTATTTCATGGGGTAGGGGTTATGATGCATAAAAAATGAAAAAAAATAAAGAGATAGAATGAAGAATGGAAATGAAGAATTGATGGGTAGGTTTTTGGTCCATTAAAAATTTAAAGTTAGGTTATAGTCAAAAGGAAAGATTGTTTGATATTTTACTCTCTCTTTCTCTTTAATTATTTAATAAAACTATTTCAGTTGTCCCACAAATAATATTTATTTAGTTGATCACACTTATTTAAAATCACAATCATTACATTCACAATACTAAAATATTCCTTGCAAAATATTGTGATATTTTAAATAGTTATTAAATATTTTAATAAAAATAATAATAGAAAACATTAAGATAAAGTTTATTGAGATTTCAAATAAATAATATAATTAGGATATCACATTTAATAAATTGATATTATTTTACGGGATGAAAAGAGTAATTACGTATAATAGTATTTATATTTAAGAGCAGAGATATGATACCCTATAAAAAATGTTTTACCCATTATTTATCTCTATTCTTCTATCAAACCCTATTTCTTCTCGTCTCCGCCGACTTACACCAACACTTTCACATTAGCAATCTACAGTATAACAATTTTTCTTAACAATTTAAAGCACATTCTGACAATACCCATTCCGTATCAAAGGTTGTACACATTTTCTTTTTCCATAACATCAACGCTTTTCTCCCTCAACATTATGTGTGTCCTCCACCATTGCCTTCCAAATCTCAGATCTTCAATGTGCAAATCATTATCTGATTGGTTTTTTATCGTTGGACATTTCATTTCAATTGAGGATAGTCAGAGTGAGACCTCTTGTCTCTTATATTATTAAATCTAAAGTTTCTAAAATTTCACCTTAATTTATTTGGACTAAATTTTTATATTCAAACTTAAAACTTTTTCTACAATGATATTGTAATAGGATTGAACAAAGAACTCTACTTTTGGGGGATATTTCTTCCTTGTGAAAAGAGATAAATGAACAGGTCACTTCTTCCTAAGAACAGAAGATTATTGTAAAGAATGAAATAATCACTATAGTTTGTATAAAAATGTGAGTTTGATTTTCTATTTTTTTATCCATTATCTTAAGTAGGGGTTTTATTGATTTGTATTTATTAAATTAGGCAATATGATAATGAAAGAGCAAGAGTGATAATGAAAGAGCAAGAGTTTGGGACTATTCAATTACAACCGCATCATCATTTTATTTGGAGAAGTATGGTGCACCCGGTTGTTTCATTTACAATAGATTAACATTTATTATTGTATTTTTATGTTGTAAATTGCATTTCAATTGAGGATAGTCGAAATGTTAAATTTATTACTGTATTATTTATATTATTAGCATTGATCTTCTGTTATTCTATTTTTATAACTTATTTATTTTACTCTTCATTACTAGTTAAAATAGATTTCTTGTGGATAGGAGGAAAATATATATAAAACAAAGGTAATTTATGTTACTTTTAATTTTACGTATGTCCTTGCTATACTTGGGTGTAGATTAGTTTAATGAACTTTAGGATGTACCTCAACTAATCCGACCAAAAAAATTAATTTAACGAACTCGGACTTGATTAGAAACATTATTTTATTTATATTTATATTAAGAATTTTATTTGGATACTTTTTTGGCATATAAGTCATAGTTTCACTACTTCTTCACTTTTCATAAATGAGTAAAAATGTCGAATGATTAGTCAAATGTGCAAGCTGACAATTTATGCAAGGGGTGTGTAACTTTATAATCTTTTTACTTATCCAATAAACATATATTTTAATTTAATTATAACCCTTTTACTTATCACGACTCTCCCTCTAAGTTGTTGGTTGATTTCTATTCAAGGTTTACTTATGATTTTATTCAAGGTTTACCTATGATTTAATTTTGCGGTCGTTTCTGTTAGATCAATTTTCATGCAATTTTTGGAAAATATGGGGTGGATTCTAAATGTGAGTTCTTGGTTTTATAGCTTTGTTTTGGATCCTTTATGTCGTTTATCCTATTTTATTATAGTTTCAGAGTTGAATTTTATAAAATTTGATTATGTTCCTCCCATTTATATAATGATAAGTTATCTTTATCACATGGATTGGTTTTCAACTCTAACAACATTATATCACCATTAATGTAAATTTAAGAGGTATTTTCTTATTTTGATGTCAGAATGTCTTTCTTTCTTGAGTAAATGGAAGAGGACGGGGGAGGAATTAGGTCACTTTTCATTATTGTGGGAGGATTTAATCCTTTGTTGTTAGCATGGGTACAATGTGTTAGCATATTTATTCTTCCTTCATAGCTTATCTAGTGATCCCATATGGCGTATTCGAAAAGTTCAATTTTGGAGGATCTTTCTCTGTTACCAAGCTTATTATATTAGTGGTGTCAAACAGAGAGTGGTTTTTTCTATATTGTTGATCAACCTACCCAAAACTCTCAAACTTTTCCGAAACTCTGCCATTTAACCTTTTAAAAAAATAATATTACATTTTATACTATTAGATGTAGGAAGCTCATGCAGAATTTGTAACCAAATGAACGATCATATGAGGATTTATGGTGAGCAACCGAGCTAAGTATTATGCATCAGCTATGCAAATTGAATTCAGCCCATTAGAAATGAAAAAGAAAATAAAATTATAAGAAATATTATGACCAAAATCAAAATTATAACCAGATTCACAAGCATACTTACAAATAAAATACTTGAATTAATTAATACCACTTCAGTAAAATTCACCAATGGACTTTATACATTTACTCCAATCTAACTGATGAGTTTCTTTCTCATATGCCTGTGATGTCGTTGATAATACAGATCTATACCCCTACCCACAAACCATTCGGTATATACTAATTAATTTTCTACATAAGGATAATCCATCTTCAAAATACAACTAAACATAAGTCGGTGATGTACGTATACATTTAGATGGATCCAACTAGGTATACATATCTATAACTATACAAATATATCTATATCCATACAACATATCTATACACATACACATACACATCCAGACATACAGATCTAAGCCCGTATAGATCAATAATATAAAAAAACTCGTAATAATGATATATTTGATAAGTTCTTACAATAAAAAATGATTTCTTGGAATTGCAACACTTTAAACTCAACTATGTATTTTTTTTCCAATTTATTTCTTGGGGTAGGGGTTATGATGCATAAAAAATGAAAAAAAATAAAGAGAGAGAATGAAGAATGGAAAAGAAGAATTGATCGGTAGGTTTTTGGTCCATTAAAAATTTAAAGTTAGGTTATAGTCAAAAGGAAAGATTGTTTGATTTTTTACTCTCTCTTTCTCTTTAATTATTTAATAAAACTATTTCAGTTGTCCCACAAATAATATTTATTTAGTTGATCACACTTATTTAAAATCACAATCATTACATTCACGTTCCTAAAATATTCCTTGCAAAATATTGTGATATTTTAAATAGTTATTAAATATTTTAATAAAAATAATAATAGAAAACATTAAGATAAAGTTTATTGAGATTTCAAATAAATAATATAATTAGGATATCACATTTAATAAATTGATATTATTTTACGGGATGAAAAGAGTAATTACGTATAATAGTATTTATATTTAAGAGCAGAGATATGATACCCTATAAAAAATGTTTTACCCATTATTTATCTCTATTCTTCTATCAAACCCTATTTCTTCTCGTCTCCGCCGACTTACACCAACACTTTCACATTAGCAATCTACAGTATAACAATTTTTCTTAACAATTTAAAGCACATTCTGACAATACCCATTCCGTATCAAAGGTTGTACACATTTTCTTTTTCCATAACATCAACGCTTTTCTCCCTCAACATTATGTGTGTCCTCCACCATTGCCTTCCAAATCTCAGATCTTCAATGTGCAAATCATTATCTGATTGGTTTTTTATCGTTGGACATTTCATTTCAATTGAGGATAGTCAGAGTGAGACCTCTTGTCTCTTATATTATTAAATCTAAAGTTTCTAAAATTTCACCTTAATTTATTTGGACTAAATTTTTATATTCAAACTTAAAACTTTTTCTACAATGATATTGTAATAGGATTGAACAAAGAACTCTACTTTTGGGGGATATTTCTTCCTTGTGAAAAGAGATAAATGAACAGGTCACTTCTTCCTAAGAACAGAAGATTATTGTAAAGAATGAAATAATCACTATAGTTTGTATAAAAATGTGAGTTTGATTTTCTATTTTTTTATCCATTATCTTAAGTAGGGGTTTTATTGATTTGTATTTATTAAATTAGGCAATATGATAATGAAAGAGCAAGAGTGATAATGAAAGAGCAAGAGTTTGGGACTATTCAATTACAACCGCATCATCATTTTATTTGGAGAAGTATGGTGCACCCGGTTGTTTCATTTACAATAGATTAACATTTATTATTGTATTTTTATGTTGTAAATTGCATTTCAATTGAGGATAGTCGAAATGTTAAATTTATTACTGTATTATTTATATTATTAGCATTGATCTTCTGTTATTCTATTTTTATAACTTATTTATTTTACTCTTTATTACTAGTTAAAATAGATTTCTTGTGGATAGGAGGAAAATATATATAAAACAAAGGTAATTTATGTTACTTTTAATTTTACGTATGTCCTTGCTATACTTGGCTGTAGATTAGTTTAATAAACTTTAGGATGTACCTCAACTAATCCGACCAAAAAAATTAATTTAACGAACTCGGACTTGATTAGAAACATTATTTTATTTATATTTATATTAAGAATTTTATTTGGATACTTTTTTGGTATATAAGTCATAGTTTCACTACTTCTTCACTTTTCATAAATGAGTAAAAATGTCGAATGATTAGTCAAATGTGCAAGCTGACAATTTAGGCAAGGGGTGTGTAACTTTATAATCTTTTTACTTATCCAATAAACATATATTTTAATTTAATTATAACCCTTTTACTTATCACGACTCTCCCTCTAAGTTGTTGGTTGATTTCTATTCAAGGTTTACTTATGATTTTATTCAAGGTTTACCTATGATTTAATTTTGCAGTCGTTTCTGTTAGATCAATTTTCATGTAATTTTTGGAAAATATGGGGTGGATTCTAAATGTGAGTTCTTGGTTTTATAGCTTTGTTTTGGATCCTTTATGTCGTTTATCCTATTTTATTAGAGTTTCAGATTTGAATTTTATAAAATTTGATTATGTTCCTCCCATTTATATAATGATAAGTTATCTTTATCACATGGATTGGTTTTCAACTCTAACAACATTATATCACCATTAATGTAAATTTAAGAGGTCTTTTCTTATTTTGATGTCAGAATGTCTTTCTTTCTTGAGTAAATGGAAGAGGACGGGGGAGGAATTAGGTCACTTTTCATTATTGTGGGAGGATTTAATCCTTTGTTGTTAGCATGGGTACAATGTGTTAGCATATTTATTCTTCCTTCATAGCTTATCTAGTGATCCCATATGGCGTATTCGAAAAGTTCAATTTTGGAGGATCTTTCTCTGTTACCAAGCTTATTATATTAGTGGTGTCAAACAGAGAGTGGTTTTTTCTATATTGTTGATCAACCTACCCAAAACTCTCAAACTTTTCCGAAACTCTGCCATTTAACCTTTTAAAAAAATAATATTACATTTTATACTATTAGATGTAGGAAGCTCATGCAGAATTTGTAACCAAATGAACGATCATATGAGGATTTATGGTGAGCAACCGAGCTAAGTATTATGCATCAGCTATGCAAATTGAATTCAGCCCATTAGAAATGAAAAAGAAAATAAAATTATAAGAAATATTATGACCAAAATCAAAATTATAACCAGATTCACAAGCATACTTACAAATAAAATACTTGAATTAATTAATAACACTTCGGTAAAATTCACCAATGGACTTTATACATTTACTCCAATCTAACTGATGAGTTTCTTTCTCATATGCCTGTGATGTCGTTGATACTACAGATCTATACCCCTACCCACAAACCATTCGGTATATACTAATTAATTTTCAACATAAGGATAATCCATCTTCAAAATACAACTAAACATAAGTCGGTGATGTACGTATACATTTAGATGGATCCAACTAGGTATACATATCTATAACTATACAAATATATCTATATCCATACAACATATCTATACACATACACATACACATCCAGATATACAGATCTAAGCCCGTATAGATCAATAATATAAAAAAAACTCGTAATAATGATATATTTGATAAGTTCTTACAATAAAAAATGATTTCTTGGAATTGCAACACTTTAAACTCAACTATGTATTTTTTTCCAATTTATTTCATGGGGTAGGGGTTATGATGCATAAAAAATGAAAAAAAATAAAGAGATAGAATGAAGAATGGAAAAGAAGAATTGATGGGTAGGTTTTTGGTCCATTAAAAATTAAAAGTTAGGTTATAGTCAAAAGGAAAGATTGTTTGATTTTTTACTCTCTCTTTCTCTTTAATTATTTAATAAAACTATTTCAGTTGTCCCACAAATAATATTTATTTAGTTGATCACACTTATTTAAAATCACAATCATTACATTCACGTTACTAAAATATTCCTTGCAAAATATTGTGATATTTTAAATAGTTATTAAATATTTTAATAAAAATAATAATAGAAAACATTAAGATAAAGTTTATTGAGATTTCAAATAAATAATATAATTAGGATATCACATTTAATAAATTGATATTATTTTACGGGATGAAAAGAGTAATTACTTATAATAGTATTTATATTTAAGAGCAGAGATATGATACCCTATAAAAAATGTTTTACCCATTATTTATCTCTATTCTTCTATCAAACCCTATTTCTTCTCGTCTCCGCCGACTTACACCAACACTTTCACATTAGCAATCTACAGTATAACAATTTTTCTTAACAATTTAAAGCACATTCTGACAATACCCATTCCGTATCAAAGGTTGTACACATTTTTTTTTTCCATAACATCGGCGCTTTTCTTCAACATTATGTGTGTCCTCTACCATTGCCTTCCAAATCTCAGATCTTCAATGTGCAAATCATTATCTGATTGGTTTTTGATCGTTGGACATTTCATTTCAATTGAGGATAGTCAGAGTGAGACCTCTTGTCTCTTATATTATTAAATCTAAAGTTTCTAAAATTTCACCTTAATTTATTTGGACTAAATTTTTATATTCAAACTTAAAACTTTTTCTACAATGATATTGTAATAGGATTGGACAAAGAACTCTACTTTTGGGGGATATTTCTTCCTTGTGAAAAGAGAGAAATGAACAGGTCACTTCCTCCTAAGAAGAGAAGATTATTGTAAAAAATGAAATAATCACTATAGTTTGTATTAAAATGTGAGTTTGATTTTCTATTTTTTTATCCATTATCTTAAGTAGGGGTTTTAATGATTTGTATTTATTAAATTAGGCAATATGATAATGAAAGAGCAAGAGTGATAATGAAAGAGCAAGAGTTTGGGACTATTCAATTACAACCGCATCATCATTTTATTTGGAGAAGTATGGTGCACCCGGTTTTTTCATTTACAATATATTAACATTTATTATTGTATTTTTATGTTGTAAATTGCATTTCAATTGAGGATAGTCGAAATGTTAAATTTATTACTGTATTATTTATATTATTAGCATTGATCTTCTGTTATTCTATTTTTATAACTTATTTATTTTACTCTTCATTACTAGTTAAAATAGATTTCTTGTGGATAGGAGGAAAATATATATAAAACAAAGGTAATTTATGTTACTTTTAATTTTACATATGTCCTTGCTATACTTGGGTGTAGATTAGTTTAATGAACTTTAGGATGTACCTCAACTAATCCGACCAAAAAAATTAATTTAACGAACTCGGACTTGATTAGAAACATTATTTTATTTATATTTATATTAAGAATTTTATTTGGATACTTTTTTGGTATATAAGTCATAGTTTCACTACTTCTTCACTTTTCATAAATGAGTAAAAATGTCGAATGATTAGTCAAATGTGCAAGCTGACAATTTAGGCAAGGGGTGTGTAACTTTATAATCTTTTTACTTATCCAATAAACATATATTTTAATTTAATTATAACCCTTTTACTTATCACGACTCTCCCTCTAAGTTGTTGGTTGATTTCTATTCAAGGTTTACTTATGATTTTATTCAAGGTTTACCTATGATTTAATTTTGCGGTCGTTTCTGTTAGATCAATTTTCATGCAATTTTTGGAAAATATGGGGTGGATTCTAAATGTGAGTTCTTGGTTTTATAGCTTTGTTTTGGATCCTTTATGTCGTTTATCCTATTTTATTATAGTTTCAGAGTTGAATTTTATAAAATTTGATTATGTTCCTCCCATTTATATAATGATAAGTTATCTTTATCACATGGATTGGTTTTCAACTCTAACAACATTATATCACCATTAATGTAAATTTAAGAGGTATTTTCTTATTTTGATGTCAGAATGTCTTTCTTTCTTGAGTAAATGGAAGAGGACGGGGGAGGAATTAGGTCACTTTTCATTATTGTGGGAGGATTTAATCCTTTGTTGTTAGCATGGGTACAATGTGTTAGCATATTTATTCTTCCTTCATAGCTTATCTAGTGATCCCATATGGCGTATTCGAAAAGTTCAATTTTGGAGGATCTTTCTCTGTTACCAAGCTTATTATATTAGTGGTGTCAAACAGAGAGTGGTTTTTTCTATATTGTTGATCAACCTACCCAAAACTCTCAAACTTTTCCGAAACTCTGCCATTTAACCTTTTAAAAAAATAATATTACATTTTATACTATTAGATGTAGGAAGCTCATGCAGAATTTGTAACCAAATGAACGATCATATGAGGATTTATGGTGAGCAACCGAGCTAAGTATTATGCATCAGCTATGCAAATTGAATTCAGCCCATTAGAAATGAAAAAGAAAATAAAATTATAAGAAATATTATGACCAAAATCAAAATTATAACCAGATTCACAAGCATACTTACAAATAAAATACTTGAATTAATTAATACCACTTCAGTAAAATTCACCAATGGACTTTATACATTTACTCCAATCTAACTGATGAGTTTCTTTCTCATATGCCTGTGATGTCGTTGATACTACAGATCTATACCCCTACCCACAAACCATTCGGTATATACTAATTAATTTTCTACATAAGGATAATCCATCTTCAAAATACAACTAAACATAAGTCGGTGATGTACGTATACATTTAGATGGATCCAACTAGGTATACATATCTATAACTATACAAATATATCTATATCCATACAACATATCTATACACATACACATACACATCCAGACATACAGATCTAAGCCCGTATAGATCAATAATATAAAAAAACTCGTAATAATGATATATTTGATAAGTTCTTACAATAAAAAATTATTTCTTGGAATTGCAACACTTTAAACTCAACTATGTATTTTTTTTCCAATTTATTTCTTGGGGTAGGGGTTATGATGCATAAAAAATGAAAAAAAATAAAGAGAGAGAATGAAGAATGGAAAAGAAGAATTGATCGGTAGGTTTTTGGTCCATTAAAAATTTAAAGTTAGGTTATAGTCAAAAGGAAAGATTGTTTGATTTTTTACTCTCTCTTTCTCTTTAATTATTTAATAAAACTATTTCAGTTGTCCCACAAATAATATTTATTTAGTTGATCACACTTATTTAAAATCACAATCATTACATTCACGTTCCTAAAATATTCCTTGCAAAATATTGTGATATTTTAAATAGTTATTAAATATTTTAATAAAAATAATAATAGAAAACATTAAGATAAAGTTTATTGAGATTTCAAATAAATAATATAATTAGGATATCACATTTAATAAATTGATATTATTTTACGGGATGAAAAGAGTAATTACGTATAATAGTATTTATATTTAAGAGCAGAGATATGATACCCTATAAAAAATGTTTTACCCATTATTTATCTCTATTCTTCTATCAAACCCTATTTCTTCTCGTCTCCGCCGACTTACACCAACACTTTCACATTAGCAATCTACAGTATAACAATTTTTCTTAACAATTTAAAGCACATTCTGACAATACCCATTCCGTATCAAAGGTTGTACACATTTTCTTTTTCCATAACATCAACGCTTTTCTCCCTCAACATTATGTGTGTCCTCCACCATTGCCTTCCAAATCTCAGATCTTCAATGTGCAAATCATTATCTGATTGGTTTTTTATCGTTGGACATTTCATTTCAATTGAGGATAGTCAGAGTGAGACCTCTTGTCTCTTATATTATTAAATCTAAAGTTTCTAAAATTTCACCTTAATTTATTTGGACTAAATTTTTATATTCAAACTTAAAACTTTTTCTACAATGATATTGTAATAGGATTGAACAAAGAACTCTACTTTTGGGGGATATTTCTTCCTTGTGAAAAGAGATAAATGAACAGGTCACTTCTTCCTAAGAACAGAAGATTATTGTAAAGAATGAAATAATCACTATAGTTTGTATAAAAATGTGAGTTTGATTTTCTATTTTTTTATCCATTATCTTAAGTAGGGGTTTTATTGATTTGTATTTATTAAATTAGGCAATATGATAATGAAAGAGCAAGAGTGATAATGAAAGAGCAAGAGTTTGGGACTATTCAATTACAACCGCATCATCATTTTATTTGGAGAAGTATGGTGCACCCGGTTGTTTCATTTACAATACATTAACATTTATTATTGTATTTTTATGTTGTAAATTGCATTTCAATTGAGGATAGTCGAAATGTTAAATTTATTACTGTATTATTTATATTATTAGCATTGATCTTCTGTTATTCTATTTTTATAACTTATTTATTTTACTCTTCATTACTAGTTAAAATAGATTTCTTGTGGATAGGAGGAAAATATATATAAAACAAAGGTAATTTATGTTACTTTTAATTTTACGTATGTCCTTGCTATACTTGGGTGTAGATTAGTTTAATGAACTTTAGGATGTACCTCAACTAATCCGACCAAAAAAATTAATTTAACGAACTCGGACTTGATTAGAAACATTATTTTATTTATATTTATATTAAGAATTTTATTTGGATACTTTTTTGGCATATAAGTCATAGTTTCACTACTTCTTCACTTTTCATAAATGAGTAAAAATGTCGAATGATTAGTCAAATGTGCAAGCTGACAATTTAGGCAAGGGGTGTGTAACTTTATAATCTTTTTACTTATCCAATAAACATATATTTTAATTTAATTATAACCCTTTTACTTATCACGACTCTCCCTCTAAGTTGTTGGTTGATTTCTATTCAAGGTTTACTTATGATTTTATTCAAGGTTTACCTATGATTTAATTTTGCAGTCGTTTCTGTTAGATCACTTTTCATGTAATTTTTGGAAAATATGGGGTGGATTCTAAATGTGAGTTCTTGGTTTTATAGCTTTGTTTTGGATCCTTTATGTCGTTTATCCTATTTTATTAGAGTTTCAGAGTTGAATTTCATAAAATTTGATTATGTTCCTCCCATTTATATAATGATAAGATATCTTTATCACATGGATTGGTTTTCAACTCTAACAACATTATATCACCATTAATGTAAATTTAAGAGCTCTTTTCTTATTTTGATGTCAGAATGTCTTTCTTTCTTAAGTAAATGGAAGAGGACGGGGGAGGAATTAGGCCACTTTTCATTATTGTGGGAGGATTTAATCCTTTGTTGTTAGCATGGGTACAATGTGTTAGCATATTTATTCTTCCTTCATAGCTTATCTAGTGATCCCATATGGCGTATTCGAAAAGTTCAATTTTGGAGGATCTTTCTCTGTTACCAAGCTGATTATATTAGTGGTGTCAAACAGAGAGTGGGTTTTTCTATATTGTTGATCAACCTACCCAAAACTCTCAAACTTTTCCAAAACTCTGCCATTTAACCTTTTAAAAATATAATATTACATTTTATACTATTAGATGTAGGAAGCTCATGCAGAATTTGTAACCAAATGAACGATCATATGAGGATTTATGGTGAGCAACAGAGCTAAGTATTATGCATCAGCTATGCAAATTGAATTCAGCCCATTAGAAATGAAAAAGAAAAAAAAATTATAAAAAATATTATGACCAAAATCAAAATTATAACCAGATTCACAAGCATACTTACAAATAAAATACTTGAATTAATTAATACCACTTTAGTAAAATTCACCAATGGACTTTATACATTTACTCCAATCCAACTGATGAGTTTCTATCTCATATGCCTGTGACGTCGTTGATACTACAGATCTATACACCTACCTACAAACCATTCGGTATATACTAATTAATTTTCAACATAAGGATAATCCATCATCAAAATACAACTAAACATAAGTCGGTGATGTACGTATACATTTAGATGGATCCAACTAGGTATACATATTTATAACTATACAAATATATCTATATCCATACAACATATCTATACACATACACATACACATCCAGACATACAGATCTATACCCGTATAGATCAATAATATAAAAAAAAACTCGTAATAATGATATATTTGATAAGTTCTTAAAATAAAAAATGATTTCTTGGAACTGCAACACTTTAAACACAACTATATATTTTTTTTCCAATTTATTTCATGGGGTAGGGGTTATGATGCATAAAAATGAAAAAAAATAAAGAGATAGAATGAAGAATGGAAAAGAAGAATTGATGGGTAGGTTTTTGGTCCATTAAAAATTTAAAGTTAGGTTATAGTCAAAAGGAAAGATTGTTTGATTTTTTACTCTCTCTTTCTCTTTAATTATTTAATAAAACTATTTCAGTTGTCCCACAAATAATATTTATTTAGTTGATCACACTTATTTAAAATCACAATCATTACATTCACGTTACTAAAATATTCCTTACAAAATATTGTGATATTTTAAATAGTTATTAAATATTTTAATAAAAATAATAATAGAAAACATTAAGATAAAGTTTATTGAGATTTCAAATAAATAATATAATTAGGATATCACATTTAATAATTTGATATTATTTTACGGGATGAAAAGAGTAATTACTTATAATAGTATTTATATTTAAGAGCAGAGATATGATACCCTATAAAAAATGTTTTACCCATTATTTATCTCTATTCTTCTATCAAACCCTATTTCTTCTCGTCTCCGCCGACTTACACCAACACTTTCACATTAGCAATCTACAGTATAATAATGTTTCTTAACAATTTAAAGCACATTCTGACAATACCCATTCCGTATCAAAGGTTGTACACATTTTCTTTTTCCATAACATCGGCGCTTTTCTCCCTCAACATTATGTGTGTCCTCTACCATTGCCTTCCAAATCTCAGATCTTCAATGTGCAAATCATTATCTGATTGGTTTTTATTTCATTTCAATTAGGGATAGTCAGAGTGAGACCTCTTGTCTCTTATATTATTAAATCTAAAGTTTCTAAAATTTCACCTTAATTTATTTGGACTAAATTTTTATATTCAAACTTAAAACTTTTTCTACAATGATATTGTAATAGGATTGAACAAAGAACTCTACTTTTGGGGGATATTTCTTCCTTGTGAAAAGAGATAAATGAACAGGTCACTTCCTCCTAAGAAGAGAAGATTATTGTAAAGAATGAAATAATCACTATAGTTTGTATAAAAATGTGAGTTTGATTTTCTATTTTTTTATCCATTATCTTAAGTAGGGGTTTTATTGATTTGTATTTATTAAATTAGGCAATATGATAATGAAAGAGCAAGAGTGATAATGAAAGAGCAAGAGTTTGGGACTATTCAATTACAACCGCATCATTATTTTATTTGGAGAAGTATGGTGCACCCGGTTTTTTCATTTACAATAGATTAACATTTATTATTGTATTTTTATGTTGTAAATTGCATTTCAATTGAGGATAGTCGAAATGTTAAATTTTTACTGTATTATTTATATTATTAGCATTGATCTTCTGTTATTCTAGTTTTATAACTTATTTATTTTACTCTTCATTACTAGTTAAAATAGATTTCTTGTGGATAGGAGGAAAATATATATAAAACAAAGGTAATTTATGTTACTTTTAATTTTACGTATGTCCTTGCTATACTTGGGTGTAGATTAGTTTAATGAACTTTAGGATGTACCTCAACTAATCCGAACAAAAAAATTAATTTAACGAACTCGGACTTGATTAGAAACATTATTTTATTTATATTTATATTAAGAATTTTATTTGGATACTTTTTAGGTATATAAGTCATAGTTTCACTACTTCTTCACTTTTCATAAATGAGTAAAAATGTCGAATGATTAGTCAAATGTGCAAGCTGACAATTTAGGCAAGGGGTGTGTAACTTTATAATCTTTTTACTTATCCAATAAACATATATTTTAATTTAATTATAACCCTTTTACTTATCACGACTCTCCCTCTAAGTTGTTGGTTGATTTCTATTCAAGGTTTACTTATGATTTTATTCAAGGTTTACCTATGATTTAATTTTGCAGTCGTTTCTGTTAGATCACTTTTCATGTAATTTTTGGAAAATATGGGGTGGATTCTAAATGTGAGTTCTTGGTTTTATAGCTTTGTTTTGGATCCTTTATGTCGTTTATCCTATTTTATTAGAGTTTCAGAGTTGAATTCCATAAAATTTGATTATGTTCCTCCCATTTATATAATGATAAGATATCTTTATCACATGGATTGGTTTTCAACTCTAACAACATTATATCACCATTAATGTAAATTTAAGAGCTCTTTTCTTATTTTGATGTCAGAATGTCTTTCTTTCTTGAGTAAATGGAAGAGGACGGGGGAGGAATTAGGCCACTTTTCATTATTGTGGGAGGATTTAATCCTTTGTTGTTAGCATGGGTACAATGTGTTAGCATATTTATTCTTCCTTCATAGCTTATCTAGTGATCCCATATGGCGTATTCGAAAAGTTCAATTTTGGAGGATCTTTCTCTGTTACCAAGCTGATTATATTAGTGGTGTCAAACAGAGAGTGGTTTTTTCTATATTTTTGATCAACCTACCCAAAATTCTCAAACTTTTCCAAAACTCTGCCATTTAACCTTTTAAAAATATAATATTACATTTTATACTATTAGATGTAGGAAGCTCATGCAGAATTTGTAACCAAATGAACAATCATATGAGGATTTATGGTGAGCAACAGAGCTAAGTATTATGCATCAGCTATGCAAATTGAATTCAGCCCATTAGAAATGAAAAAGAAAAAAAAATTATAAAAAATATTATGACCAAAATCAAAATTATAACCAGATTCACAAGCATACTTACAAATAAAATACTTGAATTAATTAATACCACTTCAGTAAAATTCACCAATGGACTTTATACATTTACTCCAATCCAACTGAT
Organism: Nemophila menziesii; assembly: GCA_029959085.1. Lineage (NCBI taxonomy): Eukaryota > Viridiplantae > Streptophyta > Magnoliopsida > Boraginales > Hydrophyllaceae > Nemophila > Nemophila menziesii. The sequence goes on from JARWIR010000001.1 coordinate 79,279,258, forward strand.
GAGTTTCTATCTCATATGCCTGTGACGTCGTTGATACTACAGATCTATACACCTACCTACAAACCATTCGGTATATACTAATTAATTTTCAACATAAGGATAATCCATCATCAAAATACAACTAAACATAAGTCGGTGATGTACGTATACATTTAGATGGATCCAACTAGGTATACATATCTATAACTATACAAATATATCTATATCCATACAACATATCTATACACATACACATACACATCCAGACATACAGATCTATACCCGTATAGATCAATAATATAAAAAAAACTCGTAATAATGATATATTTGATAAGTTCTTAAAATAAAAAATGATTTCTTGGAACTGCAACACTTTAAACACAACTATATATTTTTTTCCAATTTATTTCATGGGGTAGGGGTTATGATGCATAAAAATGAAAAAAATAAAGAGATAGAATGAAGAATGGAAAAGAAGAATTGATGGGTAGGTTTTTGGTCCATTATAAATTTAAAGTTAGGTTATAGTCAAAAGGAAAGATTGTTTGATTTTTTACTCTCTCTTTCTCTTTAATTATTTAATAAAACTATTTCAGTTATCCCACAAATAATATTTATTTAGTTGATCACACTTATTTAAAAACACAATCATTACATTCACGTTACTAAAATATTCCTTACAAAATATTGTGATATTTTAAATAGTTATTAAATATTTTAATAAAAATAATAATTGAAAACATTAAGATAAAGTTTATTGAGATTTCAAATAAATAATATAATTAGGATATCACATTTAATAAATTGATATTATTTTACGGGATGAAAAGAGTAATTACTTATAATAGTATTTATATTTAAGAGCAGAGATATGATACCCTATAAAAAATGTTTTACCCATTATTTATCTCTATTCTTCTATCAAACCCTATTTCTTCTCGTCTCCGCCGACTTACACCAACACTTTCACATTAGCAATCTACAGTATAACAATTTTTCTTAACAATTTAAAGCACATTCTGACAATACCCATTCCGTATCAAAGGTTGTACACATTTTCCTTTTCCATAACATCGGCGCTTTTCTCCCTCAATATTATGTGTGTCCTCTACCATTGCCTTCCAAATCTCAGATCTTCACTGTGCAAATAATTATCTGATTGGTTTTTGATCGTTGGACATTTCATTTCAATTGAGGATAGTCAGAGTGAGACCTCTTGTCTCTTATACTTTTAAATCTAAAGTTTCTAAAATTTCACCTTAATTTATTTGGACTAAATTTTTATATTCAAACTTAAAACTTTTTCTAGAATGATATTGTAATAGGATTGAACAAAGAACTCTACTTTTGGGGGATATTTCTTCCTTGTGAAAAGAGAGAAATGAACAGGTCACTTCCTCCTAAGAAGAGAAGATTATTGTAAAGAATGAAATAATCACTATAGTTTGTATAAAAATGTGAGTTTGATTTTCTATTTTTTTATCCATTATTTTAAGTAGGGGTTTTAATGATTTGTATTTATTAAATTTGGCAATATGATAATGAAAGAGCAAGAGTGATAATGAAAGAGCTAGAGTTTGGGACTATTCAATTACAACCGCATCATCATTTTATTTGGAAAAGTATGGTGCACCTGGTTTTTTCATTTACAATAGATTAACATTTATTATTGTATTTTTATGTTGTAAATTGCATTTCAATTTGGGATAGTCGAAATGTTAAATTTATTACTGTATTATTTATATTATTAGCATTGATCATCTGTTATTCTATTTTTATAACTTATTTATTTCACTCTTCATTACTAGTTAAAATAGATTTCTTGTGGATAGGAGGAAAATATATTTAAAACAAAGGTAATTTATGTTACTTTTAATTTTACGTATGTCCTTGCTATACTTGGGTGTAGATTAGTTTAATGAACTTTAGGATGTAACTCAACTAATCCGACCAAAAAAATTAATTTAACGAACTCGGACTTGATTAGAAACATTATTTTATTTATATTTATATTAAGAATTTTAGTTGGATACTTTTTTGGTATATAAGTCATAGTTTCACTACTTCTTCACTTTTCATAAATGAGTAAAAATGTCGAATGATTAGTCAAATGTGCAAGCTGGCAATTTAGGCAAGGGGTGTGTAACTTTATAATCTTTTTACTTATCCAATAAACATATATTTTAATTTAATTATAACCCTTTTACTTATCACGACTCTCCCTCTAAGTTGTTGGTTGATTTCTATTCAAGGTTTACTTCTGATTTTATTCAAGGTTTACCTATGATTTAATTTTGCAGTCGTTTCTGTTAGATCACTTTTCATGTAATTTTTGGAAAATATGGGGTGGATTCTAAATGTGAGTTCTTGGTTTTATAGCTTTGTTTTGGATCCTTTATGTCGTTTATCCTATTTTATTAGAGTTTCAGAGTTGACTTTTATAAAATTTGATTATGTTCCTCCCATTTATATAATGATAAGTTATCTTTATCACATGGATTGGTTTTCAACTCTAACAACATTATATCACTATTAATGTAAATTTAAGAGCTCTTTTCTTATTTTGATGTCAGAATGTCTTTCTTTCTTGAGTAAATGGAAGAGGACGGGGGAGGAATTAGGTCACTTTTCATTATTCTGGGAGGATTTAATCCTTTGTTGTTAGCATGGGTACAATGTGTTAGCATATTTATTCTTCCTTCATAGCTTATCTAGTGATCCCATATGGCGTATTCGAAAAGTTCAATTTTGGAGGACCTTTCTCTGTTACCAAGCTGATTATATTAGTGGTGTCAAACAGAGAGTGGTTTTTTCTATATTGTTGATCAACCTACCCAAAACTCTCAAACTTTTCCAAAACTCTGCCATTTAACCTTTTAAAAATATAATATAACATTTTATACTATTAGATGTAGGAAGCTCATGCAGAATTTGTAACCAAATGAACGATCATATGAGGATTTATGGTGAGCAACAGAGCTACGTATTATGCATCAGCTATGCAAATTGAATTCAGCCCATTAGAAATGAAAAAGAAAAAAAAATTATAAGAAATATTATGACCAAAATCAAAATTATAACCAGATTCACAAGCATACTTACAAATAAAATACTTGAATTAATTAATACCACTTCAGTAAAATTCACCAATGGACTTTATACATTTACTCCAATCCAACTGATGAGTTTCTTTCTCATATGCCTGTGACGTCGTTGATACTACAGATCTATACCCCTACCTACAAACCATTCGGTATATACTAATTAATTTTCAACATAAGGATAATCCATCATCAAAATACAACTAAACATAAGTCGGTGATGTACGTATACATTTAGATGGATCCAACTAGGTATACATATCTATAAGTATACAAATATATCTATATCCACACAACATATCTATACACATACACATACACATCCAGACATACAGATCTATACCCGTATAGATCAATAATACAAAGAAAACTCGTAATAATGATATATTTGATAAGTTCTTAAAATAAAAAATGATTTCTTGGAACTGCAACACTTTAAACTCAACTATATATTTTTTTTCCAATTTATTTCATGGGGTAGGGGTTATGAAGCATAAAAAATGAAAAAAATAAAGAGATAGAATGAAGAATGGAAAAGAAGAATTGATGGGTAGGTTTTTGGTCCATTAAAAATTTAAAGTTAGGTTATAGTCAAAAGGAAAGATTGTTTGATTTTTTACTCTCTCTTTCTCTTTAATTATTTAATAAAACAATTTCAGTTGTCCCACAAATAATATTTATTTAGTTGATCACACTTATTTAAAACCACAATCATTACATTCATGTTACTAAAATATTCCTTACAAAATATTGTGATATTTTGAATAGTTATTAAATATTTTAATAAAAATAATAATAGAAAACCTTAAGATAAAGTTTATTGAGATTTCAAATAAATAATATAATTAGGATATCACATTTAATAAATTGATATTATTTTACGGGATGAAAAGAGTAATTACTTATAATAGTATTTATATTTAAGAGCAGAGATATGATGCCCTATAAAAATGTTTTACCCATTATTTATCTCTATTCTTCTATCAAACCCTATTTCTTCTCGTCTCCGCCGACTTACACCAACACTTTCACATTAGCAATCTACAGTATAACAATTTTTCTTAACAATTTAAAGCACATTCTGACAATACCCATTCCGTATCAAAGGTTGTACACATTTTCTTTTTCCATAACATCGGCCCCTTTCTCCCTCAACATTATGTGTGTCCTCTACCATTGCCTTCCAAATCTCAGATCTTCACTATGCAAATCATTATCTGATTGGTTTTTGATCGTTGGACATTTCATTTCAATTGAGGATAGTCAGAGTGAGACCTCTTGTCTCTTATACTATTAAATCTAAAGTTTCTAAAATTTCACCTTAATTTATTTGGACTAAATTTTTATATTCAAACTTAAAACTTTTTCTACAATGATATTGTAATAGGATTGAACAAAGAACTCTACTTTTGAGGGATATTTCTTCCTTGTGAAAAGAGAGAAATGAACAGGTCACTTCCTCCTAAAAAGAGAAGATTATTGTAAAGAATGAAATAATCACTATAGTTTGTATAAAAATGTGAGTTTGATTTTCTATTTTTTTATCCATTATCTTAAGTAGGGGTTTTAATGATTTGTATTTATTAAATTAGGCAATATGATAATGAAAGAGCAAGAGTGATAATGAAAGAGCTAGAGTTTGGGACTATTCAATTACAACCGCATCATCATTTTATTTGGAGAAGTATGGTGCACCCGGTTTTTTCATTTACAATAGAATAACATTTATTATTGTATTTTTATGTTGTAAATTGCATTTCAATTGGGGATAGTCGAAATGTTAAATTTATTACTGTATTATTTATATTATTAGCATTGATCATCTGTTATTCTATTTTTATAACTTATTTATTTTACTCTTCATTACTAGTTAAAATAGATTTCTTGTGGATAGGAGGAAAATATATATAAAACAAAGGTAATTTATGTTACTTTTAATTTTACGTATGTCCTTGCTATACTTGGGTGTAGATTAGTTTAATGAACTTTAGGATGTACCTCAACTAATCTGACCAAAAAAATTAATTTAACGAACTCGGACTTGATTAGAAACATTATTTTATTTATATTTATATTAAGAATTTTAGTTGGATACTTTTTTGGTATATAAGTCATAGTTTCACTACTTCTTCACTTTTCATAAATGAGTAAAAATGTCGAATGATTAGTCAAATGTGCAAGCTGACAATTTAGGCAAGGGGTGTGTAACTTTATAATCTTTTTACTTATCCAATAAACATATATTTTAATTAAATTATAACCCTTTTACTTATCACGACTCTCCCTCTAAGTTGTTGGTTGATTTCTAGTCAAGGTTTACTTATGATTTTATTGAAGGTTTAACTATGATTTAATTTTGCAGTCGTTTCTGTTAGATCACTTTTCATGTAATTTTTGGAAAATATGGGGTGGATTCTAAATGTGAGTTCTTGGTTTTATAGCTTTGTTTTGGATCCTTTATGTCGTTTATCCTATTTTATTAGAGTTTCAGAGTTGAATTTTATAAAATTTGATTATGTTCCTCCCATTTATATAATGATAAGTTATCTTTATCACATGGATTGTTTTTCAACTCTAACAACATTATATCACCATTAATGTAAATTTAAGAGCTCTTTTCTTATTTTGATGTCAGAATGTCTTTCTTTCTTGAGTAAATGGAAGAGGACGGGGGAGGAATCAGGCCACTTTTCATTATTGTGGGAGGATTTAATCCTTTGTTGTTAGCATGGGTACAATGTGTTAGCATATTTATTCTTCCTTCATAGCTTATCTAGTGATCCCATATGGCGTATTCGAAAAGTTCAATTTTGGAGGATCTTTCTCTGTTACCAAGCTGATTATATTAGTGGTGTCAAACAGAGAGTGGGTTTTTCTATATTGTTGATCAACCTACCCAAAACTCTCAAAATTTTCCAAAACTCTGCCATTTAACCTTTTAAAAATATAATATTACATTTTATACTATTAGATGTAGGAAGCTCAGGCAGAATTTGTAACCAAATGAACGATCATATGAGGATTTATGGTGAGCAACAGAGCTAAGTATTATGCATCAGCTATGCAAATTGAATTCAGCCCATTAGAAATGAAAAAGAAAATAAAATTATAAAAAATATTATGACCAAAATCAAAATTATAACCAGATTCACAAGCATACTTACAAATAAAATACTTGAATTAATTAATACCACTTTAGTAAAATTCACCAATGGACTTTATACATTTACTCCAATCCAACTGATGAGTTTCTATCTCATATGCATGTGACGTCGTTGATACTACAGATCTATACACCTACCTACAAACCATTCGGTATATACTAATTAATTTTCAACATAAGGATAATCCATCATCAAAATACAACTAAACATAAGTCGGTGATGTACGTATACATTTACATGGATCCAACTAGGTATACATATTTATAACTATACAAATATATCTATATCCATACAACATATCTATACACATACACATACACATCCAGACATACAGATCTATACCCGTATAGATCAATAATATAAAAAAAAACTCGTAATAATGATATATTTGATAAGTTCTTAAAATAAAAAATGATTTCTTGGAACTACAACACTTTAAACACAACTATATATTTTTTTTCCAATTTATTTCATGGGGTAGGGGTTATGATGCATAAAAATGAAAAAAAATAAAGAGATAGAATGAAGAATGGAAAAGAAGAATTGATGGGTAGGTTTTTGGTCCAATAAAAATTTAAAGTTAGGTTATAGTCAAAAGGAAAGATTGTTTGATTTTTTACTCTCTCTTTCTCTTTAATTATTTAATAAAACTATTTCAGTTGTCCCACAAATAATATTTATTTAGTTGATCACACTTATTTAAAATCACAATCATTACATTCACGTTACTAAAATATTCCTTACAAAATATTGTGATATTTTAAATAGTTATTAAATATTTTAATAAAAATAATAATAGAAAACATTAAGATAAAGTTTATTGAGATTTCAAATAAATAATATAATTAGGATATCACATTTAATAAATTGATATTATTTTACGGGATGAAAAGAGTAATTACTTATAATAGTATTTATATTTAAGAGCAGAGATATGATACCCTATAAAAAATGTTTTACCCATTATTTATCTCTATTCTTCTATCAAACCCTATTTCTTCTCGTCTCCGCCGACTTACACCAACACTTTCACATTAGCAATCTACAGTATAATAATTTTTCTTAACAATTTAAAGCACATTCTGACAATACCCATTCCGTATCAAAGGTTGTACACATTTTCTTTTTCCATAACATCGGCGCTTTTCTCCCTCAACATTATGTGTGTCCTCTACCATTGCCTTCCAAATCTCAGATCTTCAATGTGCAAATCATTATCTGATTGGTTTTTTATCGTTCGACATTTCATTTCAATTAGGGATAGTCAGAGTGAGACCTCTTGTCTCTTATATTATTAAATCTAAAGTTTCTAAAATTTCACCTTAATTTATTTGGACTAAATTTTTATATTCAAACTTAAAACTTTTTCTACAATGATATTGTAATAGGATTGAACAAAGAACTCTACTTTTGGGGAATATTTCTTCCTTGTGAAAAGAGATAAATGAACAGGTCACTTCCTCCTAAGAAGAGAAGATTATTGTAAAGAATGAAATAATCACTATAGTTTGTATAAAAATGTGAGTTTGATTTTCTATTTTTTTATCCATTATCTTAAGTAGGGGTTTTATTGATTTGTATTTATTAAATTAGGCAATATGATAATGAAAGAGCAAGAGTGATAATGAAAGAGCAAGAGTTTGGGACTATTCAATTACAACCGCATCATCATTTTATTTGGAGAAGTATGGTGCACCCGGTTTTTTCATTTACAATAGATTAACATTTATTATTGTATTTTTATGTTGTAAATTGCATTTCAATTTAGGATAGTCGAAATGTTAAATTTATTACTGTATTATTTATATTATTAGCATTGATTTTCTGTTATTCTATTTTTATAACTTATTTATTTTACTCTTCATTACTAGTTAAAATAGATTTCTTGTGGATAGGAGGAAAATATATATAAAACAAAGGTAATTTATGTTACTTTTAATTTTACGTATGTCCTTGCTATACTTGGGTGTAGATTAGTTTAATGAACTTTAGGATGTACCTCAACTAATCCGACCAAAAAAATTAATTTAACGAACTCGGACTTGATTAGAAACATTATTTTATTTATATTTATATTAAGAATTTTATTTGGATACTTTTTTGGTATATAAGTCATAGTTTCACTACTTCTTCACTTTTCATAAATGAGTAAAAATGTCGAATGATTAGTCAAATGTGCAAGCTGACAATTTAGGCAAGGGGTGTGTAACTTTATAATCTTTTTACTTATCCAATAAACATATATTTTAATTTAATTATAACCCTTTTACTTATCACGACTCTCCCTCTAAGTTGTTGGTTGATTTCTATTCAAGGTTTACTTATGATTTTATTCAAGGTTTACCTATGATTTAATTTTGCAGTCGTTTCTGTTAGATCACTTTTCATGTAATTTTTGGAAAATATGGGGTGGATTCTAAATGTGAGTTCTTGGTTTTATAGCTTTGTTTTGGATCCTTTATGTCGTTTATCCTATTTTATTAGAGTTTCAGAGTTGAATTTTATAAAATTTGATTATGTTCCTCCCATTTATATAAATATAAGATATCTTTATCACATGGATTGGTTTTCAACTCTAACAACATTATATCACCATTAATGTAAATTTAAGAGGTCTTTTCTTATTTTGATGTCAGGATGTCTTTCTTTCTTGAGTAAATGGAAGAGGACGGGGGAGGAATTAGGCCACTTTTCATTATGGTGGGAGGATTTAATCCTTTGTTGTTAGCATGGGTACAATGTGTTAGCATATTTATTCTTCCTTCATAGCTTATCTAGTGATCCCATATGGCGTATTCGAAAAGTTCAATTTTGGAGGATCTTTCTCTGTTACCAAGCTGATTATATTAGTGGTGTCAAACAGAGAGTGGTTTTTTCTATATTGTTGATCAACCTACCCAAAACTCTCAAACTTTTCCGAAACTCTGCCATTTAACCTTTTAAAAAAATAATATTACATTTTATACTATTAGATGTAGTAAGCTCATGCAGAATTTGTAACCAAATGAACGATCATATGAGGATTTATGGTGAGCAACCGAGCTAAGTATTATGCATCAACTATGCAAATTGAATTCAGCCCATTAGAAATGAAAAAGAAAATAAAATTATAAGAAATATTATGACCAAAATCGAAATTATAACCAGATTCACAAGCATACTTACAAATAAAATACTTGAATTAATTAATACCACTTCAGTAAAATTCACCAGTGGACTTTATACATTTACTCCAATCTAACTGATGAGTTTCTTTCTCATATGCCTGTGATGTCGTTGATACTACAGATCTATACCCCTACCCACAAACCATTCGGTATATATAATTAATTTTCAACATAAGGATAATCCATCTTCAAAATACAACTAAACATAAGTCGGTGATGTACGTATACATTTAGATGGATCCAACTAGGTATACATATCTATAACTATACAAATATATCTATATCCATACAACATATCTATACACATACACATACACACATCCAGACATACAGATCTAAGCCCGTATAGATCAATAATATAAAAAAAAACTCGTAATAATGATATATTTGATAAGTTCTTACAATAAAAAATGATTTCTTGGAATTGCAACACTTTAAACTCAACTATGTATTTTTTTCCAATTTATTTCATGGGGTAGGGGTTATGATGCATAAAAAATGAAAAAAAATAAAGAGATAGAATAAAGAATGGAAAAGAAGAATTGATGGGTAGGTTTTTGGTCCATTAAAAATTTAAAGTTAGGTTATAGTCAAAAGGAAAGATTGTTTGATTTTTTACTCTCTCTTTCTCTTTAATTATTTAATAAAACTATTTCAGTTGTCCCACAAATAATATTTATTTAGTTGATCACACTTATTTAAAATCACAATCATTACATTCACGTTACTAAATATTCCTTGCAAAATATTGTGATATTTTAAATAGTTATTAAATATTTTAATAAAAATAATAATAGAAAACATTAAGATAAAGTTTATTGAGATTTCAAATAAATAATATAATTAGGATATCACATTTAATAAATTGATATTATTTTACGGGATGAAAAGAGTAATTACTTATAATAGTATTTATATTTAAGAGCAGAGATATGATACCCTATAAAAATGTTTTACCCATTATTTATCTCTATTCTTCTATCAAACCCTATTTCTTCTCGTCTCCGCCGACTTACACCAACACTTTCACATTAGCAATCTACAGTATAACAATTTTTCTTAACAATTTAAAGCACATTCTGACAATACCCATTCCGTATCAAAGGTTGTACACATTTTCTTTTTCCATAACATCGGCGCTTTTCTCCCTCAACATTATGTGTGTCCTCTACCATTGCCTTCCAAATCTCAGATCTTCAATGTGCAAATCATTATCTGATTGGTTTTTGATCGTTGGACATTTCATTTCAATTGAGGATAGTCAGAGTGAGACCTCTTGTCTCTTATATTATTAAATCTAAAGTTTCTAAAATTTCACCTTAATTTATTTGGACTAAATTTTTATATTCAAACTTAAAACTTTTTCTACAATGATATTGTAATAGGATTGAACAAAGAACTCTACTTTTGGGGGATATTTCTTCCTTGTGAAAAGAGATAAATGAACAGGTCTCTTCCTCCTAAGAAGAGAAGATTATTGTAAAGAATGAAATAATCACTATAGTTTGTATAAAAATGTGAGTTTGATTTTCTATTTTTTTATCCATTATCTTAAGTAGGGGTTTTATTGATTTGTATTTATTAAATTAGGCAATATGATAATGAAAGAGCAAGAGTGATAATGAAAGAGCAAGAGTTTGGGACTATTCAATTACAACCGCATCATCATTTTATTTGGAGAAGTATGGTGCACCCGGTTTTTTCATTTACAATAGATTAACATTTATTATTGTATTTTTATGTTGTAAATTGCATTTCAATTTAGGATAGTCGAAATGTTAAATTTATTACTGTATTATTTATATTATTAGCATTGATTTTCTGTTATTCTATTTTTATAACTTATTTATTTTACTCTTCATTACTAGTTAAAATAGATTTCTTGTGGATAGGAGGAAAATATATATAAAACAAAGGTAATTTATGTTACTTTTAATTTTACGTATGTCCTTGCTATACTTGGGTGTAGATTAGTTTAATGAACTTTAGGATGTACCTCAACTAATCCGACCAAAAAAATTAATTTAACGAACTCGGACTTGATTAGAAACATTATTTTATTTATATTTCTATTAAGAATTTTATTTGGATACTTTTTTGGTATATAAGTCATAGTTTCACTACTTCTTCACGTTTCATAAATGAGTAAAAATGTCGAATGATTAGTCAAATGTGCAAGCTGACAATTTAGGCAAGGGGTGTGTAACTTTATAATCTTTTTACTTATCCAATAAACATATATTTTAATTTAATTATAACCCTTTTACTTATCACGACTCTCCCTCTAAGTTGTTGGTTGATTTCTATTCAAGGTTTACTTATGATTTTATTCAAGGTTTACCTATGATTTAATTTTGCAGTCGTTTCTGTTAGATCAATTTTCATGTAATTTTTGGAAAATATGGGGTGGATTCTAAATGTGAGTTCTTGGTTTTATAGCTTTGTCTTGGATCTTTTATGTCGTTTATCCTATTTTATTAGAGTTTCAGAGTTGAATTTTATAAAATTTGATTATGTTCCTCCCATTTATATAATGATAAGTTATCTTTATCACATGGATTGGTTTTCAACTCTAACAACATTATATCACCATTAATGTAAATTTAAGAGGTCTTTTCTTATTTTGATGTCAGAATGTCTTTCTTTCTTGAGTAAATGGAAGAGGACGGGGGAGGAATTAGGTCACTTTTCATTATTGTGGGAGGATTTAATCCTTTGTTGTTAGCATGGGTACAATGTGTTAGCATATTTATTCTTCCTTCATAGCTTATCTAGTGATCCCATATGGCGTATTCGAAAAGTTCAATTTTGGAGGATCTTTCTCTGTTACCAAGCTTATTATATTAGTGGTGTCAAACAGAGAGTGGTTTTTTCTATATTGTTGATCAACCTACCCAAAACTCTCAAACTTTTCCGAAACTCTGCCATTTAACCTTTTAAAAAAATAATATTACATTTTATACTATTAGATGTAGGAAGCTCATGCAGAATTTGTAACCAAATGAACGATCATATGAGGATTTATGGTGATCAACCGAGCTAAGTATTATGCATCAGCTATGCAAATTGAATTCAGCCCATTAGAAATGAAAAAGAAAATAAAATTATAAGAAATATTATGACCAAAATCAAAATTATAACCAGATTCACAAGCATACTTACAAATAAAATACTTGAATTAATTAATACCACTTCAGTAAAATTCACCAATGGACTTTATACATTTACTCCAATCTAACTGATGAGTTTCTTTCTCATATGCCTGTGATGTCGTTGATACTACAGATCTATACCCCTACCCACAAACCATTCGGTATATACTAATTAATTTTCAACATAAGGATAATCCATCTTCAAAATACAACTAAACATAAGTCGGTGATGTACGTATACATTTAGATGGATCCAACTAGGTATACATATCTATAACTATACAAATATATCTATATCCATACAACATATCTATACACATACACATACACATCCAGACATACAGATCTAAAACCGTATAGATCAATAATATAAAAAAAACTCGTAATAATGATATATTTGATAAGTTCTTACAATAAAAAATGATTTCTTGGAACTGCAACACTTTAAACTCAACTATGTATTTTTTTTCCAATTTATTTCATGGGGTAGGGGGGTTATGATGCATAAAAAATGAAAAAAATAAAGAGATAGAATGAAGAATGGAAAAGAAGAATTGATGGGTAGGTTTTTGGTCCATTAAAAATTTAAAGTTAGGTTATAGTCAAAAGGAAAGAGTGTTTGATTTTTTACTCTCTCTTTCTCTTTAATTATTTAATAAAACTATTTCAGTTGTCCCACAAATAATATTTATTTAGTTGATCACACTTATTTAAAAACACAATCATTACATTCATATTACTAAAATATTCCTTACAAAATATTGTGATATTTTAAATAGTTATTAAATATTTTATTTTAAATATTTTAATAAAAATAATAATAGAAAACATTAAGATAAAGTTTATTGAGATTTCAAATAAATAATATAATTAGGATATCACATTTAATAAATTGATATTATTTTACGGGATGAAAAGAGTAATTACTTATAATAGTATTTAAATTTTAGAGTAGAGATATGATACCCTATAAAAAATGTTTTACCCATTATTTATATCTATTCTTCTATCAAACCCTATTTCTTCTCGTCTCCGCCGACTTACACCAAAACTTTCAGCAATCTACAGTATAACAATTTTTCTTAACAATTTAAAGCACATTCTGACAATACCCATTCCGTATCAAAGGTTGTACACATTTTCTTTTTTCATAACATCGGGCGCTTTTCTCCCTCAACATTATGTGTGTCATCTACCATTGCCTTCCAAATCTCAGATCTTCACTGTGCAAATCATTATCTGATTGGTTTTTCATTGTTGGACATTTCATTTCATTTCAATTGAGGATAGTCAGAGTGAGACCTCTTGTCTCTTATACTATTAAATCTAAAGTTTCTAAAATTTCACCTTAATTTATTTGGACTAAATTTTTATATTCAAACTTAAAACTTTTTCTACAATGATATTGTAATAGGATTGAACAAATAACTCTACTTTTGGGGGATATTTCTTCCTTGTGAAAAGAGAGAAATGAACAGGTCACTTCCTCCTAAGAAGAGAAGATTATTGTAAAGAATGAAATAATCACTATAGTTTGTATAAAAATGTGAGTTTGATTTTCTATTTTTTTATCCATTATCTTAAGTAGAGGTTTTAATGATTTGTATTTATTAAATTAGGCAATATGATAATGAAAGAGCAAGAGTGATAATGAAAGAGCAAGAGTTTGAGACTATTCAATTACAACCGCATCATCATTTTATTTGGAGAAGTATGGTGCACCCGGTTTTTTCATTTACAATAGATTAACATTTATTATTGTATTTTTATGTTGTAAATTGCATTTCAATTGAGGATAGTCGAAATGTTAAATTTATTACTGTATTATTTATATTATTAGCATTGATCATCTGTTATTCTATTTTTATAACTTATTTATTTTACTCTTCATTACTAGTTAAAATAGATTTCTTGTGGATAGGAGGAAAATATATATAAAACAAAGGTAATTTATGTTACTTTTAATTTTATGTATGTCCTTGCTATACTTGGGTGTAGATTAGTTTAATGAACTTTAGGATGTACCTCAACTAATCCGACCAAAAAAATTAATTTAACGAACTCGGACTTGATTAGAAACATTATTTTATTTATATTTATATTAAGAATTTTAGTTGGATACTTTTTTGGTATATAAGTCATAGTTTCACTACTTCTTCACTTTTCATAAATGAGTAAAAATGTCGAATGATTAGTCAAATGTACAAGCTGACAATTTAGGCAAGGGGTGTGTAACTTTATAATCTTTTTACTTATCCAATAAACATATATTTTAATTTAATTATAACCCTTTTACTTATCACGACTCTCCCTCTAAGTTGTTGGTTGATTTCTATTCAAGGATTACTTATGATTTTATTCAAGGTTTACCTATGATTTAATTTTGCAGTCGTTTCTGTTAGATCAATTTTCATGTAATTTTTGGAAAATATGGGGTGGATTCTAAATGTGAGTTCTTGGTTTTATAGCTTTGTTTTGGATCCTTTATGTCGTTTATCCTATTTTATTAGAGTTTCAAAGTTGAATTTTATAAAATTTGATTATGTTCCTCCCATTTATATAATGATAAGTTATCTTTATCACATGGATTGGTTTTCAACTCTAACAACATTATATCACCATTAATGTAAATTTAAGAGGTCTTTTCTTATTTTGATGTCAGAATGTCTTTCTTTCTTGAGTAAATGGAAGAGGACGGGGGAGGAATTAGGTCACTTTTCATTATTGTGGGAAGATTTAATCCTTTGTTGTTAGCATGGGTACAATGTGTTAGCATATTTATTCTTCCTTCATAGCTTATCTAGTGATCCCATATGGCGTATTCGAAAAGTTCAATTTTGGAGGATCTTTCTCTGTTACCAAGCTTATTATATTAGTGGTGTCAAACAGAGAGTGGTTTTTTCTATATTGTTGATCAACCTACCCAAAACTCTCAAACTTTTCCGAAACTCTGCCATTTAACCTTTTAAAAAAATAATATTACATTTTATACTATTAGATGTAGGAAGCTCATGCAGAATTTGTAACCAAATGAACGATCATATGAGGATTTATGGTGAGCAACCGAGCTAAGTATTATGCATCAGCTATGCAAATTGAATTCAGCCCATTAGAAATGAAAAAGAAAATAAAATTATAAGAAATATTATGACCAAAATCAAAATTATAACCAGATTCACAAGCATACTTACAAATAAAATACTTGAATTAATTAATACCACTTCAGTAAAATTCACCAATGGACTTTATACATTTACTCTAATCTCACTGATGAGTTTCTTTCTCATATGCCTGTGATGTCGTTGATACTACAGATCTATACCTCTACCCACAAACCATTCGGTATATATAATTAATTTTCAACATAAGGATAATCCATCTTCAAAATACAACTAAACATAAGTCGGTGATGTACGTATACATTTAGATGGATCCAACTAGGTATACATATCTATAACTATACAAATATATCTATATCCATACAACATATCTATACACATACACATACACACATCCAGACATACAGATCTAAGCCCGTATAGATCAATAATATAAAAAAAAACTCGTAATAATGATATATTTGATAAGTTCTTACAATAAAAAATGATTTCTTGGAATTGCAACACTTTAAACTCAACTATGTATTTTTTTCCAATTTATTTCATGGGGTAGGGGTTATGATGCATAAAAAATGAAAAAAAATAAAGAGATAGAATAAAGAATGGAAAAGAAGAATTGATGGGTAGGTTTTTGGTCCATTAAAAATTTAAAGTTAGGTTATAGTCAAAAGGAAAGATTGTTTGATTTTTTACTCTCTCTTTCTCTTTAATTATTTAATAAAACTATTTCAGTTGTCCCACAAATAATATTTATTTAGTTGATCACACTTATTTAAAATCACAATCATTACATTCACGTTACTAAATATTCCTTGCAAAATATTGTGATATTTTAAATAGTTATTAAATATTTTAATAAAAATAATAATAGAAAACATTAAGATAAAGTTTATTGAGATTTCAAATAAATAATATAATTAGGATATCACATTTAATAAATTGATATTATTTTACGGGATGAAAAGAGTAATTACTTATAATAGTATTTATATTTAAGAGCAGAGATATGATACCCTATAAAAATGTTTTACCCATTATTTATCTCTATTCTTCTATCAAACCCTATTTCTTCTCGTCTCCGCCGACTTACACCAACACTTTCACATTAGCAATCTACAGTATAACAATTTTTTTTAACAATTTAAAGCACATTCTGACAATACCCATTCCGTATCAAAGGTTGTACACATTTTCTTTTTCCATAACATCGGCGCTTTTCTCCCTCAACATTATGTGTGTCCTCTACCATTGCCTTCCAAATCTCAGATCTTCAATGTGCAAATCATTATCTGATTGGTTTTTGATCGTTGGACATTTCATTTCAATTGAGGATAGTCAGAGTGAGACCTCTTGTCTCTTATATTATTAAATCTAAAGTTTCTAAAATTTCACCTTAATTTATTTGGACTAAATTTTTATATTCAAACTTAAAACTTTTTCTACAATGATATTGTAATAGGATTGAACAAAGAACTCTACTTTTGGGGGATATTTCTTCCTTGTGAAAAGAGATAAATGAACAGGTCTCTTCCTCCTAAGAAGAGAAGATTATTGTAAAGAATGAAATAATCACTATAGTTTGTATAAAAATGTGAGTTTGATTTTCTATTTTTTTATCCATTATCTTAAGTAGGGGTTTTATTGATTTGTATTTATTAAATTAGGCAATATGATAATGAAAGAGCAAGAGTGATAATGAAAGAGCAAGAGTTTGGGACTATTCAATTACAACCGCATCATCATTTTATTTGGAGAAGTATGGTGCACCCGGTTTTTTCATTTACAATAGATTAACATTTATTATTGTATTTTTATGTTGTAAATTGCATTTCAATTTAGGATAGTCGAAATGTTAAATTTATTACTGTATTATTTATATTATTAGCATTGATTTTCTGTTATTCTATTTTTATAACTTATTTATTTTACTCTTCATTACTAGTTAAAATAGATTTCTTGTGGATAGGAGGAAAATATATATAAAACAAAGGTAATTTATGTTACTTTTAATTTTACGTATGTCCTTGCTATACTTGGGTGTAGATTAGTTTAATGAACTTTAGGATGTACCTCAACTAATCCGACCAAAAAAATTAATTTAACGAACTCGGACTTGATTAGAAACATTATTTTATTTATATTTATATTAAGAATTTTATTTGGATACTTTTTTGGTATATAAGTCATAGTTTCACTACTTCTTCACGTTTCATAAATGAGTAAAAATGTCGAATGATTAGTCAAATGTGCAAGCTGACAATTTAGGCAAGGGGTGTGTAACTTTATAATCTTTTTACTTATCCAATAAACATATATTTTAATTTAATTATAACCCTTTTACTTATCACGACTCTCCCTCTAAGTTGTTGGTTGATTTCTATTCAAGGTTTACTTATGATTTTATTCAAGGTTTACCTATGATTTAATTTTGCAGTCGTTTCTGTTAGATCAATTTTCATGTAATTTTTGGAAAATATGGGGTGGATTCTAAATGTGAGTTCTTGGTTTTATAGCTTTGTCTTGGATCTTTTATGTCGTTTATCCTATTTTATTAGAGTTTCAGAGTTGAATTTTATAAAATTTGATTATGTTCCTCCCATTTATATAATGATAAGTTATCTTTATCACATGGATTGGTTTTCAACTCTATCAACATTATATCACCATTAATGTAAATTTAAGAGGTCTTTTCTTATTTTGATGTCAGAATGTCTTTCTTTCTTGAGTAAATGGAAGAGGACGGGGGAGGAATTAGGTCACTTTTCATTATTGTGGGAGGATTTAATCCTTTGTTGTTAGCATGGGTACAATGTGTTAGCATATTTATTCTTCCTTCATAGCTTATCTAGTGATCCCATATGGCGTATTCGAAAAGTTCAATTTTGGAGGATCTTTCTCTGTTACCAAGCTTATTATATTAGTGGTGTCAAACAGAGAGTGGTTTTTTCTATATTGTTGATCAACCTACCCAAAACTCTCAAACTTTTCCGAAACTCTGCCATTTAACCTTTTAAAAAAATAATATTACATTTTATACTATTAGATGTAGGAAGCTCATGCAGAATTTGTAACCAAATGAACGATCATATGAGGATTTATGGTGAGCAACCGAGCTAAGTATTATGCATCAGCTATGCAAATTGAATTCAGCCCATTAGAAATGAAAAAGAAAATAAAATTATAAGAAATATTATGACCAAAATCAAAATTATAACCAGATTCACAAGCATACTTACAAATAAAATACTTGAATTAATTAATACCACTTCAGTAAAATTCACCAATGGACTTTATACATTTACTCCAATCTAACTGATGAGTTTCTTTCTCATATGCCTGTGATGTCGTTGATACTACAGATCTATACCCCTACCCACAAACCATTCGGTATATACTAATTAATTTTCAACATAAGGATAATCCATCTTCAAAATACAACTAAACATAAGTCGGTGATGTACGTATACATTTAGATGGATCCAACTAGGTATACATATCTATAACTATACAAATATATCTATATCCATACAACATATCTATACACATACACATACACATCCAGACATACAGATCTAAAACCGTATAGATCAATAATATAAAAAAAACTCGTAATAATGATATATTTGATAAGTTCTTACAATAAAAAATGATTTCTTGGAACTGCAACACTTTAAACTCAACTATGTATTTTTTTTCCAATTTATTTCATGGGGTAGGGGTTATGATGCATAAAAAATGAAAAAAATAAAGAGATAGAATGAAGAATGGAAAAGAAGAATTGATGGGTAGGTTTTTGGTCCATTAAAAATTTAAAGTTAGGTTATAGTCAAAAGGAAAGAGTGTTTGATTTTTTACTCTCTCTTTCTCTTTAATTATTTAATAAAACTATTTCAGTTGTCCCACAAATAATATTTATTTAGTTGATCACACTTATTTAAAAACACAATCATTACATTCATATTACTAAAATATTCCTTACAAAATATTGTGATATTTTAAATAGTTATTAAATATTTTATTTTAAATATTTTAATAAAAATAATAATAGAAAACATTAAGATAAAGTTTATTGAGATTTCAAATAAATAATATAATTAGGATATCACATTTAATAAATTGATATTATTTTACGGGATGAAAAGAGTAATTACTTATAATAGTATTTAAATTTTAGAGCAGAGATATGATACCCTATAAAAAATGTTTTACCCATTATTTATATCTATTCTTCTATCAAACCCTATTTCTTCTCGTCTCCGCCGACTTACACCAAAACTTTCAGCAATCTACAGTATAACAATTTTTCTTAACAATTTAAAGCACATTCTGACAATACCCATTCCGTATCAAAGGTTGTACACATTTTCTTTTTCCATAACATCGGCGCTTTTCTCCCTCAACATTATGTGTGTCATCTACCATTGCCTTCCAAATCTCAGATCTTCACTGTGCAAATCATTATCTGATTTGTTTTTGATTGTTGGACATTTCATTTCATTTCAATTGAGTATAGTCAGAGTGAGACCTCTTGTCTCTTATACTATTAAATCTAAAGTTTCTAAAATTTCACCTTAATTTATTTGGACTAAATTTTTATATTCAAACTTAAAACTTTTTCTACAATGATATTGTAATAGGATTGAACAAATAACTCTACTTTTGGGGGATATTTCTTCCTTGTGAAAAGAGAGAAATGAACAGGTCACTTCCTCCTAAGAAGAGAAGATTATTGTAAAGAATGAAATAATCACTATAGTTTGTATAAAAATGTGAGTTTGATTTTCTATTTTTTTATCCATTATCTTAAGTAGAGGTTTTAATGATTTGTATTTATTAAATTAGGCAATATGATAATGAAAGAGCAAGAGTGATAATGAAAGAGCAAGAGTTTGAGACTATTCAATTACAACCGCATCATCATTTTATTTGGAGAAGTATGGTGCACCCGGTTTTTTCATTTACAATAGATTAACATTTATTATTGTATTTTTATGTTGTAAATTGCATTTCAATTGAGGATAGTCGAAATGTTAAATTTATTACTGTATTATTTATATTATTAGCATTGATCATCTGTTATTCTATTTTTATAAGTTATTTATTTTACTCTTCATTACTAGTTAAAATAGATTTCTTGTGGATAGGAGGAAAATATATATAAAACAAAGGTAATTTATGTTACTTTTAATTTTATGTATGTCCTTGCTATACTTGGGTGTAGATTAGTTTAATGAACTTTAGGATGTACCTCAACTAATCCGACCAAAAAAATTAATTTAACGAACTCGGACTTGATTAGAAACATTATTTTATTTATATTTATATTAAGAATTTTAGTTGGATACTTTTTTGGTATATAAGTCATAGTTTCACTACTTCTTCACTTTTCATAAATGAGTAAAAATGTCGAATGATTAGTCAAATGTACAAGCTGACAATTTAGGCAAGGGGTGTGTAACTTTATAATCTTTTTACTTATCCAATAAACATATATTTTAATTTAATTATAACCCTTTTACTTATCACGACTCTCCCTCTAAGTTGTTGGTTGATTTCTATTCAAGGATTACTTATGATTTTATTCAAGGTTTACCTATGATTTAATTTTGCAGTCGTTTCTGTTAGATCAATTTTCATGTAATTTTTGGAAAATATGGGGTGGATTCTAAATGTGAGTTCTTGGTTTTATAGCTTTGTTTTGGATCCTTTATGTCGTTTATCCTATTTTATTAGAGTTTCAGAGTTGAATTTTATAAAATTTGATTATGTTCCTCCCATTTATATAATGATAAGTTATCTTTATCACATGGATTGGTTTTCAACTCTAACAACATTATATCACCATTAATGTAAATTTAAGAGGTCTTTTCTTATTTTGATGTCAGAATTTCTTTCTTTCTTGAGTAAATGGAAGAGGACAGGGGAGGAATTAGGTCACTTTTCATTATTGTGGGAAGATTTAATCCTTTGTTGTTAGCATGGGTACAATGTGTTAGCATATTTATTCTTCCTTCATAGCTTATCTAGTGATCCCATATGGCGTATTCGAAAAGTTCAATTTTGGAGGATCTTTCTCTGTTACCAAGCTTATTATATTAGTGGTGTCAAACAGAGAGTGGTTTTTTCTATATTGTTGATCAACCTACCCAAAACTCTCAAACTTTTCCGAAACTCTGCCATTTAACCTTTTAAAAAAATAATATTACATTTTATACTATTAGATGTAGGAAGCTCATGCAGAATTTGTAACCAAATGAACGATCATATGAGGATTTATGGTGAGCAACCGAGCTAAGTATTATGCATCAGCTATGCAAATTGAATTCAGCCCATTAGAAATGAAAAAGAAAATAAAATTATAAGAAATATTATGACCAAAATCAAAATTATAACCAGATTCACAAGCATACTTACAAATAAAATACTTGAATTAATTAATACCACTTCAGTAAAATTCACCAATGGACTTTATACATTTACTCCAATCTAACTGATGAGTTTCTTTCTCATATGCCTGTGATGTCGTTGATACTACAGATCTATACCCCTACCCACAAACCATTCGGTATATACTAATTAATTTTCAACATAAGGATAATCCATCTTCAAAATACAACTAAACATAAGTCGGTGATGTACGTATACATTTAGATGGATCCAACTAGGTATACATATCTATAACTATACAAATATATCTATATCCATACAACATATCTATACACATACACATACACATCCAGACATACAGATCTAAAACCGTATAGATCAATAATATAAAAAAAACTCGTAATAATGATATATTTGATAAGTTCTTACAATAAAAAATGATTTCTTGGAACTGCAACACTTTAAACTCAACTATGTATTTTTTTTCCAATTTATTTCATGGGGTAGGGGTTATGATGCATAAAAAATGAAAAAAATAAAGAGATAGAATGAAGAATGGAAAAGAAGAATTGATGGGTAGGTTTTTGGTCCATTAAAAATTTAAAGTTAGGTTATAGTCAAAAGGAAAGAGTGTTTGATTTTTTACTCTCTCTTTCTCTTTAATTATTTAATAAAACTATTTCAGTTGTCCCACAAATAATATTTATTTAGTTGATCACACTTATTTAAAAACACAATCATTACATTCATATTACTAAAATATTCCTTACAAAATATTGTGATATTTTAAATAGTTATTAAATATTTTATTTTAAATATTTTAATAAAAATAATAATAGAAAACATTAAGATAAAGTTTATTGAGATTTCAAATAAATAATATAATTAGGATATCACATTTAATAAATTGATATTATTTTACGGGATGAAAAGAGTAATTACTTATAATAGTATTTAAATTTTAGAGCAGAGATATGATACCCTATAAAAAATGTTTTACCCATTATTTATATCTATTCTTCTATCAAACCCTATTTCTTCTCGTCTCCGCCGATTTACACCAAAACTTTCAGCAATCTACAGTATAACAATTTTTCTTAACAATTTAAAGCACATTCTGACAATACCCATTCCGTATCAAAGGTTGTACACATTTTCTTTTTCCATAACATCGGCGCTTTTCTCCCTCAACATTATGTGTGTCATCTACCATTGCCTTCCAAATCTCAGATCTTCACTGTGCAAATCATTATCTGATTGGTTTTTGATTGTTGGACATTTCATTTCATTTCAATTGAGTATAGTCAGAGTGAGACCTCTTGTCTCTTATACTATTAAATCTAAAGTTTCTAAAATTTCACCTTAATTTATTTGGACTAAATTTTTATATTCAAACTTAAAACTTTTTCTACAATGATATTGTAATAGGATTGAACAAATAACTCTACTTTTGGGGGATATTTCTTCCTTGTGAAAAGAGAGAAATGAACAGGTCACTTCCTCCTAAGAAGAGAAGATTATTGTAAAGAATGAAATAATCACTATAGTTTGTATAAAAATGTGAGTTTGATTTTCTATTTTTTTATCCATTATCTTAAGTAGAGGTTTTAATGATTTGTATTTATTAAATTAGGCAATATGATAATGAAAGAGCAAGAGTGATAATGAAAGAGCAAGAGTTTGAGACTATTCAATTACAACCGCATCATCATTTTATTTGGAGAAGTATGGTGCACCCGGTTTTTTCATTTACAATAGATTAACATTTATTATTGTATTTTTATGTTGTAAATTGCATTTCAATTGAGGATAGTCGAAATGTTAAATTTATTACTGTATTATTTATATTATTAGCATTGATCATCTGTTATTCTATTTTTATAACTTATTTATTTTACTCTTCATTACTAGTTAAAATAGATTTCTTGTGGATAGGAGGAAAATATATATAAAACAAAGGTAATTTATGTTACTTTTAATTTTATGTATGTCCTTGCTATACTTGGGTGTAGATTAGTTTAATGAACTTTAGGATGTACCTCAACTAATCCGACCAAAAAAATTAATTTAACGAACTCGGACTTGATTAGAAACATTATTTTATTTATATTTATATTAAGAATTTTAGTTGGATACTTTTTTGGTATATAAGTCATAGTTTCACTACTTCTTCACTTTTCATAAATGAGTAAAAATGTCGAATGATTAGTCAAATGTACAAGCTGACAATTTAGGCAAGGGGTGTGTAACTTTATAATCTTTTTACTTATCCAATAAACATATATTTTAATTTAATTATAACCCTTTTACTTATCACGACTCTCCCTCTAAGTTGTTGGTTGATTTCTATTCAAGGATTACTTATGATTTTATTCAAGGTTTACCTATGATTTAATTTTGCAGTCGTTTCTGTTAGATCAATTTTCATGTAATTTTTGGAAAATATGGGGTGGATTCTAAATGTGAGTTCTTGGTTTTATAGCTTTGTTTTGGATCCTTTATGTCGTTTATCCTATTTTATTAGAGTTTCAGAGTTGAATTTTATAAAATTTGATTATGTTCCTCCCATTTATATAATGATAAGTTATCTTTATCACATGGATTGGTTTTCAACTCTAACAACATTATATCACCATTAATGTAAATTTAAGAGGTCTTTTCTTATTTTGATGTCAGAATGTCTTTCTTTCTTGAGTAAATGGAAGAGGACAGGGGAGGAATTAGGTCACTTTTCATTATTGTGGGAAGATTTAATCCTTTGTTGTTAGCATGGGTACAATGTGTTAGCATATTTATTCTTCCTTCATAGCTTATCTAGTGATCCCATATGGCGTATTCGAAAAGTTCAATTTTGGAGGATCTTTCTCTGTTACCAAGCTTATTATATTAGTGGTGTCAAACAGAGAGTGGTTTTTTCTATATTGTTGATCAACCTACCCAAAACTCTCAAACTTTTCCGAAACTCTGCCATTTAACCTTTTAAAAAAATAATATTACATTTTATACTATTAGATGTAGGAAGCTCATGCAGAATTTGTAACCAAATGAACGATCATATGAGGATTTATGGTGAGCAACCGAGCTAAGTATTATGCATCAGCTATGCAAATTGAATTCAGCCCATTAGAAATGAAAAAGAAAATAAAATTATAAGAAATATTATGACCAAAATCAAAATTATAACCAGATTCACAAGCATACTTACAAATAAAATACTTGAATTAATTAATACCACTTCAGTAAAATTCACCAATGGACTTTATACATTTACTCCAATCTCACTGATGAGTTTCTTTCTCATATGCCTGTGATGTCGTTGATACTACAGATCTATACCTCTACCCACAAACCATTCGGTATATACTAATTAATTTTCAACATAAGGATAATCCATCTTCAAAATACAACTAAACATAAGTCGGTGATGTACGTATACATTTAGATGGATCCAACTAGGTATACATATCTATAACTATACAAATATATCTATATCCATACAACATATCTATAAACATACACATACACATCCAGACATACAGATCTAAGCCCGTATAGATCAATAATATAAAAAAACTCGTAATAATGATATATTTGATAAGTTCTTACAATAAAAAATGATTTCTTGGAATTGCAACAATTTAAACTCAACTATGTATTTTTTTTCCAATTTATTTCATGGGGTAGGGGTTATGATGCATAAAAAATGAAAAAAATAAAGAGATAGAATGAAGAATGGAAAAGAAGAATTGATGGGTAGGTTTTTGGTCCATTAAAAATTTAAAGTTAGGTTATAGTCAAAAGGAAAGATTGTTTGATTTTTTACTCTCTCTTTCTCTTTAATTATTTAATAAAACTATTTCAGTTGTCCCACAAATAATATTTATTTAGTTGATCACACTTATTTAAAATCACAATCATTACATTCACGTTACTAAAATATTCCTTGCAAAATATTGTGATATTTTAAATAGTTATTAAATATTTTAATATAAATAATAATAGAAAACATTAAGATAAAGTTTATTGAGATTTCAAATAAATAATATAATTAGGATATCACATTTAATAAATTGATATTATTTTACGGGATGAAAAGAGTAATTACTTATAATAGTATTTATATTTAAGAGCAGAGATATGATACCCTATAAAAAATGTTTTACCCATTATTTATCTCTATTCTTCTATCAAACCCTATTTCTTCTCGTCTCCGCCGACTTACACCAAAACTTTCAGCAATCTACAGTATAACCATTTTTCTTAACAATTTAAAGCACATTCTGACAATACCCATTCCGTATCAAAGGTTGTACACATTTTCTTTTTCCATAACATCGGCGCTTTTCTCCCTCAACATTATGTGTGTCCTCTACCATTGCCTTCCAAATCTCAGATCTTCACTGTGCAAATCATTATCTGAATTGTTTTTGATCGTTGGACATTTCATTTCATTTCAATTGAGGATAGTCAGAGTGAGACCTCTTGTCTCTTATACTATTAAATCTAAAGTTTCTAAAATTTCACCTTAATTTATTTGGACTAAATTTTTATATTCGAACTTAAAACTTTTTCTACAATGATATTGTAATAGGATTGAACAAAGAACTCTACTTTTGGGGGATATTTCTTCCTTGTGAAAAGAGAGAAATGAACAGGTCACTTCCTCCTAAGAAGAGAAGATTATTGTAAAGAATGAAATAATCACTATAGTTTGTATAAAAATGTGAGTTTGATTTTCTATTTTTTTATCCATTATCTTAAGTAGGGGTTTTAATGATTTGTATTTATTAAATTAGGCAATATGATAATGAAAGAGCAAGAGTGATAATGAAAGAGCAAGAGTTTGAGACTATTCAATTACAACCGCATCATCATTTTATTTGGAGAAGTATGGTGCACCCGGTTTTTTCATTTACAATAGATTAACATTTATTATTGTATTTTTATGTTATAAATTGCATTTCAATTGAGGATAGTCGAAATGTTAAATTTATTACTGTATTATTTATATTATTAGCATTGATCATCTGTTATTCTATTTTTATAACTTATTTATTTTACTCTTCATTACTAGTTAAAATAGATTTCTTGTGGATAGGAGGAAATATATATAAAACAAAGGTAATTTATGTTACTTTTAATTTTACGTATGTCCTTGCTATACTTGGGTGTAGATTAGTTTAATGAACTTTAGGATGTACCTCAACTAATCCGACCAAAAAAATTAATTTAACGAACTCGGACTTGATTAGAAACATTATTTTATTTATATTTATATTAAGAATTTTAGTTGGATACTTTTTTGGTATATAAGTCATAGTTTCACTACTTCTTCACTTTTCATAAATGAGTAAAAATGTCGAATGATTAGTCAAATGTGCAAGCTGACAATTTAGGCAAGGGGTGTGTAACTTTATAATCTTTTTACTTATCCAATAAACATATATTTTAATTTAATTATAACCCTTTTACTTATCACGACTCTCCCTCTAAGTTGTTGGTTGATTTCTATTCAAGGTTTACTTATGATTTTATTCAAGGTTTACCTATGATTTAATTTTGCAGTCGTTTCTGTTAGATCACTTTTCATGGAATTTTTGGAAAATATGGGGTGGATTCTAAATGTGAGTTCTTGGTTTTATAGCTTTGTTTTGGATCCTTTATGTCGTTTATCCTATTTTATTAGAGTTTCAGAGTTGAATTTTATAAAATTTGATTATGTTCCTCCCATTTATATAATGATAAGTTATCTTTATCACATGGATTGGTTTTCAACTCTAACAACATTATATCACCATTAATGTAAATTTAAGAGGTCTTTTCTTATTTTGATGTCAGAATGTCTTTCTTTCTTGAGTAAATGGAAGAGGACGGGGGAGGAATTAGGTCACTTTTCATTATTGTGGGAGGATTTAATCCTTTGTTGTTAGCATGGGTACAATGTGTTAGCATATTTATTCTTCCTTCATAGCTTATCTAGTGATCCCATATGGCGTATTCGAAAAGTTCAATTTTGGAGGATCTTTCTCTGTTACCAAGCTTATTATATTAGTTGTGTCAAACAGAGAGTGGTTTTTTCTATATTGTTGATCAACCTACCCAAAACTCTCAAACTTTTCCGAAACTCTGCCATTTAACCTTTTAAAAAAATAATATTACATTTTATACTATTAGATGTAGGAAGCTTATGCAGAATTTGTAACCAAATGAACGATCATATGAGGATTTATGGTGAGCAACCGAGCTAAGTATTATGCATCAACTATGCAAATTGAATTCAGCCCATTAGAAATGAAAAAGAAAATAAAATTATAAGAAATATTATGACCAAAATCAAAATTATAACCAGATTCACAAGCATACTTACAAATAAAATACTTGAATTAATTAATAACACTTCGGTAAAATTCACCAATGGACTTAATACATTTACTCCAATCTAACTGATGAGTTTCTTTCTCATATGCCTGTGATGTCGTTGATACTACAGATCTATACCCCTACCCACAAACCATTCGGTATATACTAATTAATTTTCAACATAAGGATAATCCATCTTCAAAATACAACTAAACATAAGTCGGTGATGTACGTATACATTTAGATGGATCCAACTAGGTATACATATCTATAACTATACAAATATATCTATATACATACAACATATCTATACACATACACATACACATCCAGACATACAAATCTAAGCCCGTATAGATCAATAATATAAAAAAACTCGTAATAATGATATATTTGATAAGTTCTTACAATAAAAAATGATTTCTTGGAATTGCAACAATTTAAACTCAACTATGTATTTTTTTTCCAATTTATTTCATGGGGTAGGGGTTATGATGCATAAAAAATGAAAAAAATAAAGAGATAGAATGAAGAATGGAAAAGAAGAATTGATGGGTAGGTTTTTGGTCCATTAAAAATTTAAAGTTAGGTTATAGTCAAAAGGAAAGATTGTTTGATTTTTTACTCTCTCTTTCTCTTTAATTATTTAATAAAACTATTTCAGTTGTCCCACAAATAATATTTATTTAGTTGATCACACTTATTTAAAATCACAATCATTACATTCACGTTACTAAAATATTCCTTGCAAAATATTGTGATATTTTAAATAGTTATTAAATATTTTAATATAAATAATAATAGAAAACATTAAGATAAAGTTTATTGAGATTTCAAATAAATAATATAATTAGGATATCACATTTAATAAATTGATATTATTTTACGGGATGAAAAGAGTAATTACTTATAATAGTATTTATATTTAAGAGCAGAGATATGATACCCTATAAAAAATGTTTTACCCATTATTTATCTCTATTCTTCTATCAAACCCTATTTCTTCTTGTCTCCGCCGACTTACACCAAAACTTTCAGCAATCTACAGTATAACAATTTTTCTTAACAATTTAAAGCACATTCTGACAATACCCATTCCGTATCAAAGGTTGTACACATTTTCTTTTTCCATAACATCGGCGCTTTTCTCCCTCAACATTATGTGTGTCCTCTACCATTGCCTTCCAAATCTCAGATCTTCACTGTGCAAATCATTATCTGAATTGTTTTTGATCGTTGGACATTTCATTTCATTTCAATTGAGGATAGTCAGAGTGAGACCTCTTGTCTCTTATACTATTAAATCTAAAGTTTCTAAAATTTCACCTTAATTTATTTGGACTAAATTTTTATATTCAAACTTAAAACTTTTTCTACAATGATATTGTAATAGGATTGAACAAATAACTCTACTTTTGGGGGATATTTCTTCCTTGTGAAAAGAGAGAAATGAACAGGTCACTTCCTCCTAAGAAGAGAAGATTATTGTAAAGAATGAAATAATCACTATAGTTTGTATAAAAATGTGAGTTTGATTTTCTATTTTTTTATCCATTATCTTAAGTAGGGGTTTTAATGATTTGTATTTATTAAATTAGGCAATATGATAATGAAAGAGCAAGAGTGATAATGAAAGAGCAAGAGTTTGAGACTATTCAATTACAACCGCATCATCATTTTATTTGGAGAAGTATGGTGCACCCGGTTTTTTCATTTACAATAGATTAACATTTATTATTGTATTTTTATGTTGTAAATTGCATTTCAATTGAGGATAGTCGAAATGTTAAATTTATTACTGTATTATTTATATTATTAGCATTGATCTTCTGTTATTCTATTTTTATAACTTATTTATTTTACTCTTCATTACTAGTTAAAATAGATTTCTTGTGGATAGGAGGAAAATATATATAAAACAAAGGTAATTTATGTTACTTTTAATTTTACATATGTCCTTGCTATACTTGGGTGTAGATTAGTTTAATGAACTTTAGGATGTACCTCAACTAATCCGACCAAAAAAATTAATTTAACGAACTCGGACTTGATTAGAAACATTATTTTATTTATATTTATATTAAGAATTTTAGTTGGATACTTTTTTGGTATATAAGTCATAGTTTCACTACTTCTTCACTTTTCATAAATGAGTAAAAATGTCGAATGATTAGTCAAATGTGCAAGCTGACAATTTAGGCAAGGGGTGTGTAACTTTATAATCTTTTTACTTATCCAATAAACATATATTTTAATTTAATTATAACACTTTTACTTATCACGACTCTCCCTCTAAGTTGTTGGTTGATTTCTATTCAAGGTTTACTTATGATTTTATTCAAGGTTTACCTATGATTTAATTTTGCAGTCGTTTCTGTTAGATCACTTTTCATGGAATTTTTGGAAAATATGGGGTGGATTCTAAATGTGAGTTCTTGGTTTTATAGCTTTGTTTTGGATCCTTTATGTCGTTTATCCTATTTTATTAGAGTTTCAGAGTTGAATTTTATAAAATTTGATTATGTTCCTCCCATTTATATAATGATAAGTTATCTTTATCACATGGATTGGTTTTCAACTCTAACAACATTATATCACCATTAATGTAAATTTAAGAGGTCTTTTCTTATTTTGATGTCAGAATGTCTTTCTTTCTTGAGTAAATGGAAGAGGACGGGGGAGGAATTAGGTCACTTTTCATTATTGTGGGAGGATTTAATCCTTTGTTGTTAGCATGGGTACAATGTGTTAGCATATTTATTCTTCCTTCATAGCTTATCTAGTGATCCCATATGGCGTATTCGAAAAGTTCAATTTTGGAGGATCTTTCTCTGTTACCAAGCTTATTATATTAGTGGTGTCAAACAGAGAGTGGTTTTTTCTATATTGTTGATCAACCTACCCAAAACTCTCAAACTTTTCCGAAACTCTGCCATTTAACCATTTAAAAAAATAATATTACATTTTATACTATTAGATGTAGGAAGCTTATGCAGAATTTGTAACCAAATGAACGATCATATGAGGATTTATGGTGAGCAACCGAGCTAAGTATTATGCATCAACTATGCAAATTGAATTCAGCCCATTAGAAATGAAAAAGAAAATAAAATTATAAGAAATATTATGACCAAAATCAAAATTATAACCAGATTCACAAGCATACTTACAAATAAAATACTTGAATTAATTAATAACACTTCGGTAAAATTCACCAATGGACTTAATACATTTACTCCAATCTAACAGATAAGTTTCTTTCTCATATGCCTGTGATGTCGTTGATACTACAGATCTATACCCCTACCCACAAACCATTCGGTATATACTAATTAATTTTCAACATAAGGATAATCCATCTTCAAAATACAACTAAACATAAGTCGGTGATGTACGTATACATTTAGATGGATCCAACTAGGTATACATATCTATAACTATACAAATATATCTATATCAATACAACATATCTATACACATACACATACACATCCAGACATACAGATCTGAGCCCGTATAGATCAATAATATAAAAAAACTCGTAATAATGATATATTTGATAAGTTCTTACAATAAAAAATGATTTCTTGGAATTGCAACAATTTAAACTCAACTATGTATTTTTTTTCCAATTTATTTCATGGGGTAGGGGTTATGATGCATAAAAAATGAAAAAAATAAAGAGATAGAATGAAGAATGGAAAAGAAGAATTGATGGGTAGGTTTTTGGTCCATTAAAAATTTAAAGTTAGGTTATAGTCAAAAGGAAAGATTGTTTGATTTTTTACTCTCTCTTTCTCTTTAATTATTTAATAAAACTATTTCAGTTGTCCCACAAATAATATTTATTTAGTTGATCACACTTATTTAAAATCACAATCATTACATTCACGTTACTAAAATATTCCTTGCAAAATATTGTGATATTTTAAATAGTTATTAAATATTTTAATATAAATAATAATAGAAAACATTAAGATAAAGTTTATTGAGATTTCAAATAAATAATATAATTAGGATATCACATTTAATAAATTGATATTATTTTACGGGATGAAAAGAGTAATTACTTATAATAGTATTTATATTTAAGAGCAGAGATATGATACCCTATAAAAAATGTTTTACCCATTATTTATCTCTATTCTTCTATCAAACCCTATTTCTTCTCGTCTCCGCCGACTTACACCAAAACTTTCAGCAATCTACAGTATAACAATTTTTCTTAACAATTTAAAGCACATTCTGACAATACCCATTCCGTATCAAAGGTTGTACACATTTTCTTTTTCCATAACATCGGCGCTTTTCTCCCTCAACATTATGTGTGTCCTCTACCATTGCCTTCCAAATCTCAGATCTTCACTGTGCAAATCATTATCTGAATTGTTTTTGATTGTTGGACATTTCATTTCATTTCAATTGAGGATAGTCAGAGTGAGACCTCTTGTCTCTTATACTATTAAATCTAAAGTTTCTAAAATTTCACCTTAATTTATTTGGACTAAATTTTTATATTCGAACTTAAAACTTTTTCTACAATGATATTGTAATAGGATTGAACAAAGAACTCTACTTTTGGGGGATATTTCTTCCTTGTGAAAAGAGAGAAATGAACAGGTCACTTCCTCCTAAGAAGAGAAGATTATTGTAAAGAATGAAATAATCACTATAGTTTGTATAAAAATGTGAGTTTGATTTTCTATTTTTTTATCCATTATCTTAAGTAGGGGTTTTAATGATTTGTATTTATTAAATTAGGCAATATGATAATGAAAGAGCAAGAGTGATAATGAAAGAGCAAGAGTTTGAGACTATTCAATTACAACCGCATCATCATTTTATTTGGAGAAGTATGGTGCACCCGGTTTTTTTATTTACAATAGATTAACATTTATTATTGTATTTTTATGTTATAAATTGCATTTCAATTGAGGATAGTCGAAATGTTAAATTTATTACTGTATTATTTATATTATTAGCATTGATCATCTGTTATTCTATTTTTATAACTTATTTATTTTACTCTTCATTACTAGTTAAAATAGATTTCTTGTGGATAGGAGGAAAATATATATAAAACAAAGGTAATTTATGTTACTTTTAATTTTACGTATGTCCTTGCTATACTTGGGTGTAGATTAGTTTAATGAACTTTAGGATGTACCTCAACTAATCCGACCAAAAAAATTAATTTAACGAACTCGGACTTGATTAGAAACATTATTTTATTTATATTTATATTAAGAATTTTAGTTGGATACTTTTTTGGTATATAAGTCATAGTTTCACTACTTCTTCACTTTTCATAAATGAGTAAAAATGTCGAATGATTAGTCAAATGTGCAAGCTGACAATTTAGGCAAGGGGTGTGTAACTTTATAATCTTTTTACTTATCCAATAAACATATATTTTAATTTAATTATAACCCTTTTACTTATCACGACTCTCCCTCTAAGTTGTTGGTTGATTTCTATTCAAGGTTTACTTATGATTTTATTCAAGGTTTACCTATGATTTAATTTTGCAGTCGTTTCTGTTAGATCACTTTTCATGGAATTTTTGGAAAATATGGGGTGGATTCTAAATGTGAGTTCTTGGTTTTATAGCTTTGTTTTGGATCCTTTATGTCGTTTATCCTATTTTATTAGAGTTTCAGAGTTGAATTTTATAAAATTTGATTATGTTCCTCCCATTTATATAATGATAAGTTATCTTTATCACATGGATTGGTTTTCAACTCTAACAACATTATATCACCATTAATGTAAATTTAAGAGGTCTTTTCTTATTTTGATGTCAGAATGTCTTTCTTTCTTGAGTAAATGGAAGAGGACGGGGGAGGAATTAGGTCACTTTTCATTATTGTGGGAGGACTTAATCCTTTGTTGTTAGCATGGGTACAATGTGTTAGCATATTTATTCTTCCTTCATAGCTTATCTAGTGATCCCATATGGCGTATTCGAAAAGTTCAATTTTGGAGGATCTTTCTCTGTTACCAAGCTTATTATATTAGTTGTGTCAAACAGAGAGTGGTTTTTTCTATATTGTTGATCAACCTACCCAAAACTCTCAAACTTTTCCGAAACTCTGCCATTTAACCTTTTAAAAAAATAATATTACATTTTATACTATTAGATGTAGGAAGCTTATGCAGAATTTGTAACCAAATGAACGATCATATGAGGATTTATGGTGAGCAACCGAGCTAAGTATTATGCATCAACTATGCAAATTGAATTCAGCCCATTAGAAATGAAAAAGAAAATAAAATTATAAGAAATATTATGACCAAAATCAAAATTATAACCAGATTCACAAGCATACTTACAAATAAAATACTTGAATTAATTAATAACACTTCGGTAAAATTCACCAATGGACTTAATACATTTACTCCAATCTAACTGATGAGTTTCTTTCTCATATGCCTGTGATGTCGTTGATACTACAGATCTATACCCCTACCCACAAACCATTCGGTATATACTAATTAATTTTCAACATAAGGATAATCCATCTTCAAAATACAACTAAACATAAGTCGGTGATGTACGTATACATTTAGATGGATCCAACTAGGTATACATATCTATAACTATACAAATATATCTATATCCATACAACATATCTATACACATACACATACACATCCAGACATACAAATCTAAGCCCGTATAGATCAATAATATAAAAAAACTCGTAATAATGATATATTTGATAAGTTCTTACAATAAAAAATGATTTCTTGGAATTGCAACAATTTAAACTCAACTATGTATTTTTTTTCCAATTTATTTCATGGGGTAGGGGTTATGATGCATAAAAAATGAAAAAAATAAAGAGATAGAATGAAGAATGGAAAAGAAGAATTGATGGGTAGGTTTTTGGTCCATTAAAAATTTAAAGTTAGGTTATAGTCAAAAGGAAAGATTGTTTGATTTTTTACTCTCTCTTTCTCTTTAATTATTTAATAAAACTATTTCAGTTGTCCCACAAATAATATTTATTTAGTTGATCACACTTATTTAAAATCACAATCATTACATTCACGTTACTAAAATATTCCTTGCAAAATATTGTGATATTTTAAATAGTTATTAAATATTTTAATATAAATAATAATAGAAAACATTAAGATAAAGTTTATTGAGATTTCAAATAAATAATATAATTAGGATATCACATTTAATAAATTGATATTATTTTACGGGATGAAAAGAGTAATTACTTATAATAGTATTTATATTTAAGAGCAGAGATATGATACCCTATAAAAAATGTTTTACCCATTATTTATCTCTATTCTTCTATCAAACCCTATTTCTTCTTGTCTCCGCCGACTTACACCAAAACTTTCAGCAATCTACCGTATAACAATTTTTCTTAACAATTTAAAGCACATTCTGACAATACCCATTCCGTATCAAAGGTTGTACACATTTTCTTTTTCCATAACATCGGCGCTTTTCTCCCTCAACATTATGTGTGTCCTCTACCATTGCCTTCCAAATCTCAGATCTTCACTGTGCAAATCATTATCTGAATTGTTTTTGATCGTTGGACATTTCATTTCATTTCAATTGAGGATAGTCAGAGTGAGACCTCTTGTCTCTTATACTATTAAATCTAAAGTTTCTAAAATTTCACCTTAATTTATTTGGACTAAATTTTTATATTCAAACTTAAAACTTTTTCTACAATGATATTGTAATAGGATTGAACAAATAACTCTACTTTTGGGGGATATTTCTTCCTTGTGAAAAGAGAGAAATGAACAGGTCACTTCCTCCTAAGAAGAGAAGATTACTGTAAAGAATGAAATAATCACTATAGTTTGTATAAAAATGTGAGTTTGATTTTCTATTTTTTTATCCATTATCTTAAGTAGGGGTTTTAATGATTTGTATTTATTAAATTAGGCAATATGATAATGAAAGAGCAAGAGTGATAATGAAAGAGCAAGAGTTTGAGACTATTCAATTACAACCGCATCATCATTTTATTTGGAGAAGTATGGTGCACCCGGTTTTTTCATTTACAATAGATTAACATTTATTATTGTATTTTTATGTTGTAAATTGCATTTCAATTGAGGATAGTCGAAATGTTAAATTTATTACTGTATTATTTATATTATTAGCATTGATCATCTGTTATTCTATTTTTATAACTTATTTATTTTACTCTTCATTACTAGTTAAAATAGATTTCTTGTGGATAGGAGGAAAATATATATAAAACAAAGGTAATTTATGTTACTTTTAATTTTACGTATGTCCTTGCTATACTTGGGTGTAGATTAGTTTAATGAACTTTAGGATGTACCTCAACTAATCCGACCAAAAAAATTAATTTAACGAACTCGGACTTGATTAGAAACATTATTTTATTTATATTTATATTAAGAATTTTAGTTGTATACTTTTTTGGTATATAAGTCATAGTTTCACTACTTCTTCACTTTTCATAAATGAGTAAAAATGTCGAATGATTAGTCAAATGTGCAAGCTGACAATTTAGGCAAGGGGTGTGTAACTTTATAATCTTTTTACTTATCCAATAAACATATATTTTAATTTAATTATAACACTTTTACTTATCACGACTCTCCCTCTAAGTTGTTGGTTGATTTCTATTCAAGGTTTACTTATGATTTTATTCAAGGTTTACCTATGATTTAATTTTGCAGTCGTTTCTGTTAGATCACTTTTCATGGAATTTTTGGAAAATATGGGGTGGATTCTAAATGTGAGTTCTTGGTTTTATAGCTTTGTTTTGGATCCTTTATGTCGTTTATCCTATTTTATTAGAGTTTCAGAGTTGAATTTTATAAAATTTGATTATGTTCCTCCCATTTATATAATGATAAGTTATCTTTATCACATGGATTGGTTTTCAACTCTAACAACATTATATCACCATTAATGTAAATTTAAGAGGTCTTTTCTTATTTTGATGTCAGAATGTCTTTCTTTCTTGAGTAAATGGAAGAGGCCGGGGGAGGAATTAGGTCACTTTTCATTATTGTGGGAGGATTTAATCCTTTGTTGTTAGCATGGGTACAATGTGTTAGCATATTTATTCTTCCTTCATAGCTTATCTAGTGATCCCATATGGCGTATTCGAAAAGTTCAATTTTGGAGGATCTTTCTCTGTTACCAAGCTTATTATATTAGTGGTGTCAAACAGAGAGTGGTTTTTTCTATATTGTTGATCAACCTACCCAAAACTCTCAAACTTTTCCGAAACTCTGCCATTTAACCATTTAAAAAAATAATATTACATTTTATACTATTAGATGTAGGAAGCTTATGCAGAATTTGTAACCAAATGAACGATCATATGAGGATTTATGGTGAGCAACCGAGCTAAGTATTATGCATCAACTATGCAAATTGAATTCAGCCCATTAGAAATGAAAAAGAAAATAAAATTATAAGAAATATTATGACCAAAATCAAAATTATAACCAGATTCACAAGCATACTTACAAATAAAATACTTGAATTAATTAATAACACTTCGGTAAAATTCACCAATGGACTTAATACATTTACTCCAATCTAACAGATAAGTTTCTTTCTCATATGCCTGTGATGTCGTTGATACTACAGATCTATACCCCTACCCACAAACCATTCGGTATATACTAATTAATTTTCAACATAAGGATAATCCATCTTCAAAATACAACTAAACATAAGTCGGTGATGTACGTATACATTTAGATGGATCCAACTAGGTATACATATCTATAACTATACAAATATATCTATATCAATACAACATATCTATACACATACACATACACATCCAGACATACAGATCTGAGCCCGTATAGATCAATAATATAAAAAAACTCGTAATAATGATATATTTGATAAGTTCTTACAATAAAAAATGATTTCTTGGAATTGCAACAATTTAAACTCAACTATGTATTTTTTTTCCAATTTATTTCATGGGGTAGGGGTTATGATGCATAAAAAATGAAAAAAATAAAGAGATAGAATGAAGAATGGAAAAGAAGAATTGATGGGTAGGTTTTTGGTCCATTAAAAATTTAAAGTTAGGTTATAGTCAAAAGGAAAGATTGTTTGATTTTTTACTCTCTCTTTCTCTTTAATTATTTAATAAAACTATTTCAGTTGTCCCACAAATAATATTTATTTAGTTGATCACACTTATTTAAAATCACAATCATTACATTCACGTTACTAAAATATTCCTTGCAAAATATTGTGATATTTTAAATAGTTATTAAATATTTTAATATAAATAATAATAGAAAACATTAAGATAAAGTTTATTGAGATTTCAAATAAATAATATAATTAGGATATCACATTTAATAAATTGATATTATTTTACGGGTAAGACTTCCATCCAATATTGGATGGTCCAATTTTCATATCACAACCATTAATTATTTTAACAAAACACATGTCACTAGATTAATATGTTAGTTGCTTTTGCAAGTTTAAAACATGGAGTATGTATATTAATATCATTGGTGTAGGATCATCCAATATTGGATGGAAGTATTTTCCTTATTTTACGGGATGAAAAGAGTAATTACTTATAATAGTATTTATATTTAAGAGCAGAGATATGATACCCTATAAAAAATGTTTTACCCATTATTTATCTCTATTCTTCTATCAAACCCTATTTCTTCTCGTCTCCGCCGACTTACACCAAAACTTTCAGCAATCTACAGTATAACAATTTTTCTTAACAATTTAAAGCACATTCTGACAATACCCATTCCGTATCAAAGGTTGTACACATTTTCTTTTTCCATAACATCGGCGCTTTTCTCCCTCAACATTATGTGTGTCCTCTACCATTGCCTTCCAAATCTCAGATCTTCACTGTGCAAATCATTATCTGAATTGTTTTTGATCGTTGGACATTTCATTTCATTTCAATTGAGGATAGTCAGAGTGAGACCTCTTGTCTCTTATACTATTAAATCTAAAGTTTCTAAAATTTCACCTTAATTTATTTGGACTAAATTTTTATATTCGAACTTAAAACTTTTTCTACAATGATATTGTAATAGGATTGAACAAAGAACTCTACTTTTGGGGGATATTTCTTCCTTGTGAAAAGAGAGAAATGAACAGGTCACTTCCTCCTAAGAAGAGAAGA
This sequence comes from Nemophila menziesii, assembly GCA_029959085.1. Taxonomy (NCBI): domain Eukaryota; kingdom Viridiplantae; phylum Streptophyta; class Magnoliopsida; order Boraginales; family Hydrophyllaceae; genus Nemophila; species Nemophila menziesii. The sequence continues at coordinate 79,318,846 of JARWIR010000001.1, forward strand.
TTATTGTAAAGAATGAAATAATCACTATAGTTTGTATAAAAATGTGAGTTTGATTTTCTATTTTTTTATCCATTATCTTAAGTAGGGGTTTTAATGATTTGTATTTATTAAATTAGGCAATATGATAATGAAAGAGCAAGAGTGATAATGAAAGAGCAAGAGTTTGAGACTATTCAATTACAACCGCATCATCATTTTATTTGGAGAAGTATGGTGCACCCGGTTTTTTCATTTACAATAGATTAACATTTATTATTGTATTTTTATGTTATAAATTGCATTTCAATTGAGGATAGTCGAAATGTTAAATTTATTACTGTATTATTTATATTATTAGCATTGATCATCTGTTATTCTATTTTTATAACTTATTTATTTTACTCTTCATTACTAGTTAAAATAGATTTCTTGTGGATAGGAGGAAAATATATATAAAACAAAGGTAATTTATGTTACTTTTAATTTTACGTATGTCCTTGCTATACTTGGGTGTAGATTAGTTTAATGAACTTTAGGATGTACCTCAACTAATCCGACCAAAAAAATTAATTTAACGAACTCGGACTTGATTAGAAACATTATTTTATTTATATTTATATTAAGAATTTTAGTTGGATACTTTTTTGGTATATAAGTCATAGTTTCACTACTTCTTCACTTTTCATAAATGAGTAAAAATGTCGAATGATTAGTCAAATGTACAAGCTGACAATTTAGGCAAGGGGTGTGTAACTTTATAATCTTTTTACTTATCCAATAAACATATATTTTAATTTAATTATAACCCTTTTACTTATCACGACTCTCCCTCTAAGTTGTTGGTTGATTTCTATTCAAGGATTACTTATGATTTTATTCAAGGTTTACCTATGATTTAATTTTGCAGTCGTTTCTGTTAGATCAATTTTCATGTAATTTTTGGAAAATATGGGGTGGATTCTAAATGTGAGTTCTTGGTTTTATAGCTTTGTTTTGGATCCTTTATGTCGTTTATCCTATTTTATTAGAGTTTCAGAGTTGAATTTTATAAAATTTGATTATGTTCCTCCCATTTATATAATGATAAGTTATCTTTATCACATGGATTGGTTTTCAACTCTAACAACATTATATCACCATTAATGTAAATTTAAGAGGTCTTTTCTTATTTTGATGTCAGAATGTCTTTCTTTCTTGAGTAAATGGAAGAGGACAGGGGAGGAATTAGGTCACTTTTCATTATTGTGGGAAGATTTAATCCTTTGTTGTTAGCATGGGTACAATGTGTTAGCATATTTATTCTTCCTTCATAGCTTATCTAGTGATCCCATATGGCGTATTCGAAAAGTTCAATTTTGGAGGATCTTTCTCTGTTACCAAGCTTATTATATTAGTGGTGTCAAACAGAGAGTGGTTTTTTCTATATTGTTGATCAACCTACCCAAAACTCTCAAACTTTTCCGAAACTCTGCCATTTAACCTTTTAAAAAAATAATATTACATTTTATACTATTAGATGTAGGAAGCTCATGCAGAATTTGTAACCAAATGAACGATCATATGAGGATTTATGGTGAGCAACCGAGCTAAGTATTATGCATCAGCTATGCAAATTGAATTCAGCCCATTAGAAATGAAAAAGAAAATAAAATTATAAGAAATATTATGACCAAAATCAAAATTATAACCAGATTCACAAGCATACTTACAAATAAAATACTTGAATTAATTAATACCACTTCAGTAAAATTCACCAATGGACTTTATACATTTACTCCAATCTCACTGATGAGTTTCTTTCTCATATGCCTGTGATGTCGTTGATACTACAGATCTATACCTCTACCCACAAACCATTCGGTATATACTAATTAATTTTCAACATAAGGATAATCCATCTTCAAAATACAACTAAACATAAGTCGGTGATGTACGTATACATTTAGATGGATCCAACTAGGTATACATATCTATAACTATACAAATATATCTATATCCATACAACATATCTATAAACATACACATACACATCCAGACATACAGATCTAAGCCCGTATAGATCAATAATATAAAAAAACTCGTAATAATGATATATTTGATAAGTTCTTACAATAAAAAATGATTTCTTGGAATTGCAACAATTTAAACTCAACTATGTATTTTTTTTCCAATTTATTTCATGGGGTAGGGGTTATGATGCATAAAAAATGAAAAAAATAAAGAGATAGAATGAAGAATGGAAAAGAAGAATTGATGGGTAGGTTTTTGGTCCATTAAAAATTTAAAGTTAGGTTATAGTCAAAAGGAAAGATTGTTTGATTTTTTACTCTCTCTTTCTCTTTAATTATTTAATAAAACTATTTCAGTTGTCCCACAAATAATATTTATTTAGTTGATCACACTTATTTAAAATCACAATCATTACATTCACGTTACTAAAATATTCCTTGCAAAATATTGTGATATTTTAAATAGTTATTAAATATTTTAATATAAATAATAATAGAAAACATTAAGATAAAGTTTATTGAGATTTCAAATAAATAATATAATTAGGATATCACATTTAATAAATTGATATTATTTTACGGGATGAAAAGAGTAATTACTTATAATAGTATTTATATTTAAGAGCAGAGATATGATACCCTATAAAAAATGTTTTACCCATTATTTATCTCTATTCTTCTATCAAACCCTATTTCTTCTCGTCTCCGCCTTACACCAAAACTTTCAGCAATCTACAGTATAACAATTTTTCTTAACAATTTAAAGCACATTCTGACAATACCCATTCCGTATCAAAGGTTGTACACATTTTCTTTTTCCATAACATCGGCGCTTTTCTCCCTCAACATTATGTGTGTCCTCTACCATTGCCTTCCAAATCTCAGATCTTCACTGTGCAAATCATTATCTGAATTGTTTTTGATCGTTGGACATTTCATTTCATTTCAATTGAGGATAGTCAGAGTGAGACCTCTTGTCTCTTATACTATTAAATCTAAAGTTTCTAAAATTTCACCTTAATTTATTTGGACTAAATTTTTATATTCGAACTTAAAACTTTTTCTACAATGATATTGTAATAGGATTGAACAAAGAACTCTACTTTTGGGGGATATTTCTTCCTTGTGAAAAGAGAGAAATGAACAGGTCACTTCCTCCTAAGAAGAGAAGATTATTGTAAAGAATGAAATAATCACTATAGTTTGTATAAAAATGTGAGTTTGATTTTCTATTTTTTTATCCATTATCTTAAGTAGGGGTTTTAATGATTTGTATTTATTAAATTAGGCAATATGATAATGAAAGAGCAAGAGTGATAATGAAAGAGCAAGAGTTTGAGACTATTCAATTACAACCGCATCATCATTTTATTTGGAGAAGTATGGTGCACCCGGTTTTTTCATTTACAAAAGATTAACATTTATTATTGTATTTTTATGTTGTAAATTGCATTTCAATTGAGGATAGTCGAAATGTTAAATTTATTACTGTATTATTTATATTATTAGCATTGATCATCTGTTATTCTATTTTTATAACTTATTTATTTTACTCTTCATTACTAGTTAAAATAGATTTCTTGTGGATAGGAGGAAAATATATATAAAACAAAGGTAATTTATGTTACTTTTAATTTTACGTATGTCCTTGCTATACTTGGGTGTAGATTAGTTTAATGAACTTTAGGATGTACCTCAACTAATCCGACCAAAAAAATTAATTTAACGAACTCGGACTTGATTAGAAACATTATTTTATTTATATTTATATTAAGAATTTTAGTTGGATACTTTTTTGGTATATAAGTCATAGTTTCACTACTTCTTCACTTTTCATAAATGAGTAAAAATGTCGAATGATTAGTCAAATGTGCAAGCTGACAATTTAGGCAAGGGGTGTGTAACTTTATAATCTTTTTACTTATCCAATAAACATATATTTTAATTTAATTATAACCCTTTTACTTATCACGACTCTCCCTCTAAGTTGTTGGTTGATTTCTATTCAAGGTTTACTTATGATTTTATTCAAGGTTTACCTATGATTTAATTTTGCAGTCGTTTCTGTTAGATCACTTTTCATGGAATTTTTGGAAAATATGGGGTGGATTCTAAATGTGAGTTCTTGGTTTTATAGCTTTGTTTTGGATCCTTTATGTCGTTTATCCTATTTTATTAGAGTTTCAGAGTTGAATTTTATAAAATTTGATTATGTTCCTCCCATTTATATAATGATAAGTTATCTTTATCACATGGATGGTTTTCAACTCTAACAACATTATATCACCATTAATGTAAATTTAAGAGGTCTTTTCTTATTTTGATGTCAGAATGTCTTTCTTTCTTGAGTAAATGGAAGAGGACGGGGGAGGAATTAGGTCACTTTTCATTATTGTGGGAGGATTTAATCCTTTGTTGTTAGCATGGGTACAATGTGTTAGCATATTTATTCTTCCTTCATAGCTTATCTAGTGATCCCATATGGCGTATTCGAAAAGTTCAATTTTGGAGGATCTTTCTCTGTTACCAAGCTTATTATATTAGTGGTGTCAAACAGAGAGTGGTTTTTTCTATATTGTTGATCAACCTACCCAAAACTCTCAAACTTTTCCGAAACTCTGCCATTTAACCTTTTAAAAAAATAATATTACATTTTATACTATTAGATGTAGGAAGCTCATGCAGAATTTGTAACCAAATGAACGATCATATGAGGATTTATGGTGAGCAACCGAGCTAAGTATTATGCATCAACTATGCAAATTGAATTCAGCCCATTAGAAATGAAAAAGAAAATAAAATTATAAGAAATATTATGACCAAAATCAAAATTATAACCAGATTCACAAGCATACTTACAAATAAAATACTTGAATTAATTAATAACACTTCGGTAAAATTCACCAATGGACTTAATACATTTACTCCAATCTAACTGATGAGTTTCTTTCTCATATGCCTGTGATGTCGTTGATACTACAGATCTATACCCCTACCCACAAACCATTCGGTATATACTAATTAATTTTCAACATAAGGATAATCCATCTTCAAAATACAACTAAACATAAGTCGGTGATGTACGTATACATTTAGATGGATCCAACTAGGTATACATATCTATAACTATACAAATATATCTATATCCATACAACATATCTATACACATACACATACACATCCAGACATACAGATCTAAGCCCGTATAGATCAATAATATAAAAAAAACTCGTAATAATGATATATTTGATAAGTTCTTACAATAAAAAATGATTTCTTGGAATTGCAACAATTTAAACTAAACTATGTATTTTTTTTCCAATTTATTTCATGGGGTAGGGGTTATGATGCATAAAAAATGAAAAAAATAAAGAGATAGAATGAAGAATGGAAAAGAAGAATTGATGGGTAGGTTTTTGGTCCATTAAAAATTTAAAGTTAGGTTATAGTCAAAAGGAAAGATTGTTTGATTTTTTACTCTCTCTTTCTCTTTAATTATTTAATAAAACTATTTAAGTTGTCCCACAAATAATATTTATTTAGTTGATCACACTTATTTAAAATCACAATCATTACATTCACGTTACTAAAATATTCCTTGCAAAATATTGTGATATTTTAAATAGTTATTAAATATTTTAATATAAATAATAATAGAAAACATTAAGATAAAGTTTATTGAGATTTCAAATAAATAATATAATTAGGATATCACATTTAATAAATTGATATTATTTTACGGGATGAAAAGAGTAATTACTTATAATAGTATTTATATTTAAGAGCAGAGATATGATACCCTATAAAAAATGTTTTACCCATTATTTATCTCTATTCTTCTATCAAACCCTATTTCTTCTCGTCTCGGCCGACTTACACCAAAACTTTCAGCAATCTACAGTATAACAATTTTTCTTAACAATTTAAAGCACATTCTGACAATACCCATTCCGTATCAAAGGTTGTACACATTTTCTTTTTCCATAACATCGGCGCTTTTATCCCTCAACATTATGTGTGTCCTCTACCATTGCCTTCCAAATCTCAGATCTTCACTGTGCAAATCATTATCTGAATTGTTTTTGATCGTTGGACATTTCATTTCATTTCAATTGAGGATAGTCAGAGTGAGACCTCTTGTCTCTTATACTATTAAATCTAAGGTTTCTAAAATTTCACCTTAATTTATTTGGACTAAATTTTTATATTCAAACTTAAAACTTTTTCTACAATGATATTGTAATAGGATTGAACAAAGAACTCTACTTTTGGGGGATATTTCTTCCTTGTGAAAAGAGAGAAATGAACAGGTCACTTCCTCCTAAGAAGAGAAGATTATTGTAAAGAATGAAATAATCACTATAGTTTGTATAAAAATGTGAGTTTGATTTTCTATTTTTTTATCCATTATCTTAAGTAGGGGTTTTAATGATTTGTATTTATTAAATTAGGCAATATGATAATGAAAGAGCAAGAGTGATAATGAAAGAGCAAGAGTTTGAGACTATTCAATTACAACCGCATCATCATTTTATTTGGAGAAGTATGGTGCACCCGGTTTTTTCATTTACAATAGATTAACATTTATTATTGTATTTTTATGTTGTAAATTGCATTTCAATTGAGGATAGTCGAAATGTTAAATTTATTACTGTATTATTTATATTATTAGCATTGATCTTCTGTTATTCTATTTTTATAACTTATTTATTTTACTCTTCATTACTAGTTAAAATAGATTTCTTGTGGATAGGAGGAAAATATATATAAAACAAAGGTAATTTATGTTACTTTTAATTTTACGTATGTCCTTGCTATACTTGGGTGTAGATTAGTTTAATGAACTTTAGGATGTACCTCAATTAATCCGACCAAAAAAATTAATTTAAAGAACTCGGACTTGATTAGAAACATTATTTTATTTATATTTATATTAAGAATTTTATTTGGATACTTTTTTGGTATATAAGTCATAGTTTCACTACTTCTTCACTTTTCATAAATGAGTAAAAATGTCGAATGATTAGTCAAATGTGCAAGCTGACAATTTAGGCAAGGGGTGTGTAACTTTATAATCTTTTTACTTATCCAATAAACATATATTTTAATTTAATTATAACCCTTTTACTTATCACGACTCTCCCTCTAAGTTGTTGGTTGATTTCTATTCAAGGTTTACTTATGATTTTATTCAAGGTTTACCTATGATTTAATTTTGCAGTCGTTTCTGTTAGATCACTTTTCATGGAATTTTTGGAAAATATGGGGTGGATTCTAAATGTGAGTTCTTGGTTTTATAGCTTTGTTTTGGATCCTTTATGTCGTTTATCCTATTTTATTAGAGTTTCAGAGTTGAATTTTATAAAATTTGATTATGTTCGTCCCATTTATATAATGATAAGTTATCTTTATCACATGGATTGGTTTTCAACTCTAACAACATTATATCACCATTAATGTAAATTTAAGAGGTCTTTTCTTATTTTGATGTCAGAATGTCTTTCTTTCTTGAGTAAATGGAAGAGGACGGGGGAGGAATTAGGTCACTTTTCATTATTGTGGGAGGATTTAATCCTTTGTTGTTAGCATGGGTACAATGTGTTAGCATATTTATTCTTCCTTCATAGCTTATCTAGTGATCCCATATGGCGTATTCGAAAAGTTCAATTTTGAAGGATCTTTCTCTGTTACCAAGCTTATTATATTAGTGGTGTCAAACAGAGAGTGGTTTTTTCTATATTGTTGATCAACCTACCCAAAACTCTCAAACTTTTCCGAAACTCTGCCATTTAACCTTTTAAAAAAATAATATTACATTTTATACTATTAGATGTAGGAAGCTCATGCAGAATTTGTAACCAAATGAACGATCATATAAGGATTTATGGTGAGCAACCGAGCTAAGTATTATGCATCAACTATGCAAATTGAATTCAGCCCATTAGAAATGAAAAAGAAAATAAAATTATAAGAAATATTATGACCAAAATCAAAATTATAACCAGATTCACAAGCATACTTACAAATAAAATACTTGAATTAATTAATAACACTTCGGTAAAATTCACCAATGGACTTAATGCATTTACTCCAATCTAAGTGATGAGTTTCTTTCTCATATGCCTGTGATGTCGTTGATACTACAGATCTATACCCCTACCCACAAACCATTCGGTATATACTAATTAATTTTCAACATAAGGATAATCCATCTTCAAAATACAACTAAACATAAGTCGGTGATGTACGTATACATTTAGATGGATCCAACTAGGTATACATATCTATAACTATACAAATATATCTATATCAATACAACATATCTATACACATACACATACACATCCAGACATACAGATCTAAGCCCGTATAGATCAATAATATAAAAAAACTCGTAATAATGATATATTTGATAAGTTCTTACAATAAAAAATGATTTCTTGGAATTGCAACACTTTAAACTCAACTATGTATTTTTTTTCCAATTTATTTCATGGGGTAGGGGTTATGATGCATAAAAAATGAAAAAAATAAAGAGATAGAATGAAGAATGGAAAAGAAGAATTGATGGGTAGGTTTTTGGTCCATTAAAAATTTAAAGTTAGGTTATAGTCAAAAGGAAAGATTGTTTGATTTTTTACTCTCTCTTTCTCTTTAATTATTTAATAAAACTATTTCAGTTGTCCCACAAATAATATTTATTTAGTTGATCACACTTATTTAAAATCACAATCATTACATTCACGTTACTAAAATATTCCTTGCAAAATATTGTGATATTTTAAATAGTTATTAAATATTTTAATATAAATAATAATAGAAAACATTAAGATAAAGTTTATTGAGATTTCAAATAAATAATATAATTAGGATATCACATTTAATAAATTGATATTATTTTACGGGATGAAAAGAGTAATTACTTATAATAGTATTTATATTTAAGAGCAGAGATATGATACCCTATAAAAAATGTTTTACCCATTATTTATCTCTATTCTTCTATCAAACCCTATTTCTTCTCGTCTCCGCCGACTTACACCAAAACTTTCAGCAATCTACAGTATAACAATTTTTCTTAACAATTTAAAGCACATTCTGACAATACCCATTCCGTATCAAAGGTTGTACACATTTTCTTTTTCCATAACATCGGCGCTTTTCTCCCTCAACATTATGTGTGTCCTCTACCATTGCCTTCCAAATCTCAGATCTTCACTGTGCAAATCATTATCTGAATTGTTTTTGATCGTTGGACATTTCATTTCATTTCAATTGAGGATAGTCAGAGTGAGACCTCTTGTCTCTTATACTATTAAATCTAAGGTTTCTAAAATTTCACCTTAATTTATTTGGACTAAATTTTTATATTCAAACTTAAAACTTTTTCTACAATGATATTGTAATAGGATTGAACAAAGAACTCTACTTTTGGGGGATATTTCTTCCTTGTGAAAAGAGAGAAATGAACAGGTCACTTCCTCCTAAGAAGAGAAGATTATTGTAAAGAATGAAATAATCACTATAGTTTGTATAAAAATGTGAGTTTGATTTTCTATTTTTTTATCCATTATCTTAAGTAGGGGTTTTAATGATTTGTATTTATTAAATTAGGCAATATGATAATGAAAGAGCAAGAGTGATAATGAAAGAGCAAGAGTTTGAGACTATTCAATTACAACCGCATCATCATTTTATTTGGAGAAGTATGGTGCACCCGGTTTTTTCATTTACAATAGATTAACATTTATTATTGTATTTTTATGTTATAAATTGCATTTCAATTGAGGATAGTCGAAATGTTAAATTTATTACTGTATTATTTATATTATTAGCATTGATCATCTGTTATTCTATTTTTATAACTTATTTATTTTACTCTTCATTACTAGTTAAAATAGATTTCTTGTGGATAGGAGGAAAATATATATAAAACAAAGGTAATTTATGTTACTTTTAATTTTACGTATGTCCTTGCTATACTTGGGTGTAGATTAGTTTAATGAACTTTAGGATGTACCTCAACTAATCCGACCAAAAAAATTAATTTAACGAACTCGGACTTGATTAGAAACATTATTTTATTTATATTTATATTAAGAATTTTAGTTGGATACTTTTTTAGTATATAAGTCATAGTTTCACTACTTCTTCACTTTTCATAAATGAGTAAAAATGTCGAATGATTAGTCAAATGTGCAAGCTGACAATTTAGGCAAGGGGTGTGTAACTTTATAATCTTTTTACTTATCCAATAAACATATATTTTAATTTAATTATAACCCTTTTACTTATCACGACTCTCCCTCTAAGTTGTTGGTTGATTTCTATTCAAGGTTTACTTATGATTTTATTCAAGGTTTACCTATGATTTAATTTTGCAGTCGTTTCTGTTAGATCACTTTTCATGGAATTTTTGGAAAATATGGGGTGGATTCTAAATGTGAGTTCTTGGTTTTATAGCTTTGTTTTGGATCCTTTATGTCGTTTATCCTATTTTATTAGAGTTTCAGAGTTGAATTTTATAAAATTTGATTATGTTCCTCCCATTTATATAATGATAAGTTATCTTTATCACATGGATTGGTTTTCAACTCTAACAACATTATATCACCATTAATGTAAATTTAAGAGGTCTTTTCTTATTTTGATGTCAGAATGTCTTTCTTTCTTGAGTAAATGGAAGAGGACGGGGGAGGAATTAGGTCACTTTTCATTATTGTGGGAGGATTTAATCCTTTGTTGTTAGCATGGGTACAATGTGTTAGCATATTTATTCTTCCTTCATAGCTTATCTAGTGATCCCATATGGCGTATTCGAAAAGTTCAATTTTGAAGGATCTTTCTCTGTTACCAAGCTTATTATATTAGTGGTGTCAAACAGAGAGTGGTTTTTTCTATATTGTTGATCAACCTACCCAAAACTCTCAAACTTTTCCGAAACTCTGCCATTTAACCTTTTAAAAAAATAATATTACATTTTATACTATTAGATGTAGGAAGCTCATGCAGAATTTGTAACCAAATGAACGATCATATAAGGATTTATGGTGAGCAACCGAGCTAAGTATTATGCATCAACTATGCAAATTGAATTCAGCCCATTAGAAATGAAAAAGAAAATAAAATTATAAGAAATATTATGACCAAAATCAAAATTATAACCAGATTCACAAGCATACTTACAAATAAAATACTTGAATTAATTAATAACACTTCGGTAAAATTCACCAATGGACTTAATACATTTACTCCAATCTAAGTGATGAGTTTCTTTCTCATATGCCTGTGATGTCGTTGATACTACAGATCTATACCCCTACCCACAAACCATTCGGTATATACTAATTAATTTTCAACATAAGGATAATCCATCTTCAAAATACAACTAAACATAAGTCGGTGATGTACGTATACATTTAGATGGATCCAACTAGGTATACATATCTATAACTATACAAATATATCTATATCAATACAACATATCTATACACATACACATACACATCCAGACATACAGATCTAAGCCCGTATAGATCAATAATATAAAAAAACTCGTAATAATGATATATTTGATAAGTTCTTACAATAAAAAATGATTTCTTGGAATTGCAACACTTTAAACTCAACTATGTATTTTTTTTCCAATTTATTTCATGGGGTAGGGGTTATGATGCATAAAAAATGAAAAAAATAAAGAGATAGAATGAAGAATGGAAAAGAAGAATTGATGGGTAGGTTTTTGGTCCATTAAAAATTTAAAGTTAGGTTATAGTCAAAAGGAAAGATTGTTTGATTTTTTACTCTCTCTTTCTCTTTAATTATTTAATAAAACTATTTCAGTTGTCCCACAAATAATATTTATTTAGTTGATCACACTTATTTAAAATCACAATCATTACATTCACGTTACTAAAATATTCCTTGCAAAATATTGTGATATTTTAAATAGTTATTAAATATTTTAATATAAATAATAATAGAAAACATTAAGATAAAGTTTATTGAGATTTCAAATAAATAATATAATTAGGATATCACATTTAATAAATTGATATTATTTTACGGGATGAAAAGAGTAATTACTTATAATAGTATTTATATTTAAGAGCAGAGATATGATACCCTATAAAAAATGTTTTACCCATTATTTATCTCTATTCTTCTATCAAACCCTATTTCTTCTCGTCTCCGCCGACTTACACCAAAACTTTCAGCAATCTACAGTATAACAATTTTTCTTAACAATTTAAAGCACATTCTGACAATACCCATTCCGTATCAAAGGTTGTACACATTTTCTTTTTCCATAACATCGGCGCTTTTCTCCCTCAACATTATGTGTGTCCTCTACCATTGCCTTCCAAATCTCAGATCTTCACTGTGCAAATCATTATCTGAATTGTTTTTGATCGTTGGACATTTCATTTCATTTCAATTGAGGATAGTCAGAGTGAGACCTCTTGTCTCTTATACTATTAAATCTAAGGTTTCTAAAATTTCACCTTAATTTATTTGGACTAAATTTTTATATTCAAACTTAAAACTTTTTCTACAATGATATTGTAATAGGATTGAACAAAGAACTCTACTTTTGGGGGATATTTCTTCCTTGTGAAAAGAGAGAAATGAACAGGTCACTTCCTCCTAAGAAGAGAAGATTATTGTAAAGAATGAAATAATCACTATAGTTTGTATAAAAATGTGAGTTTGATTTTCTATTTTTTTATCCATTATCTTAAGTAGGGGTTTTAATGATTTGTATTTATTAAATTAGGCAATATGATAATGAAAGAGCAAGAGTGATAATGAAAGAGCAAGAGTTTGAGACTATTCAATTACAACCGCATCATCATTTTATTTGGAGAAGTATGGTGCACCCGGTTTTTTCATTTACAATAGATTAACATTTATTATTGTATTTTTATGTTATAAATTGCATTTCAATTGAGGATAGTCGAAATGTTAAATTTATTACTGTATTATTTATATTATTAGCATTGATCATCTGTTATTCTATTTTTATAACTTATTTATTTTACTCTTCATTACTAGTTAAAATAGATTTCTTGTGGATAGGAGGAAAATATATATAAAACAAAGGTAATTTATGTTACTTTTAATTTTACGTATGTCCTTGCTATACTTGGGTGTAGATTAGTTTAATGAACTTTAGGATGTACCTCAACTAATCCGACCAAAAAAATTAATTTAACGAACTCGGACTTGATTAGAAACATTATTTTATTTATATTTATATTAAGAATTTTAGTTGGATACTTTTTTAGTATATAAGTCATAGTTTCACTACTTCTTCACTTTTCATAAATGAGTAAAAATGTCGAATGATTAGTCAAATGTGCAAGCTGACAATTTAGGCAAGGGGTGTGTAACTTTATAATCTTTTTACTTATCCAATAAACATATATTTTAATTTAATTATAACCCTTTTACTTATCACGACTCTCCCTCTAAGTTGTTGGTTGATTTCTATTCAAGGTTTACTTATGATTTTATTCAAGGTTTACCTATGATTTAATTTTGCAGTCGTTTCTGTTAGATCACTTTTCATGGAATTTTTGGAAAATATGGGGTGGATTCTAAATGTGAGTTCTTGGTTTTATAGCTTTGTTTTGGATCCTTTATGTCGTTTATCCTATTTTATTAGAGTTTCAGAGTTGAATTTTATAAAATTTGATTATGTTCCTCCCATTTATATAATGATAAGTTATCTTTATCACATGGATTGGTTTTCAACTCTAACAACATTATATCACCATTAATGTAAATTTAAGAGGTCTTTTCTTATTTTGATGTCAGAATGTCTTTCTTTCTTGAGTAAATGGAAGAGGACGGGGGAGGAATTAGGTCACTTTTCATTATTGTGGGAGGATTTAATCCTTTGTTGTTAGCATGGGTACAATGTGTTAGCATATTTATTCTTCCTTCATAGCTTATCTAGTGATCCCATATGGCGTATTCGAAAAGTTCAATTTTGAAGGATCTTTCTCTGTTACCAAGCTTATTATATTAGTGGTGTCAAACAGAGAGTGGTTTTTTCTATATTGTTGATCAACCTACCCAAAACTCTCAAACTTTTCCGAAACTCTGCCATTTAACCTTTTAAAAAAATAATATTACATTTTATACTATTAGATGTAGGAAGCTCATGCAGAATTTGTAACCAAATGAACGATCATATAAGGATTTATGGTGAGCAACCGAGCTAAGTATTATGCATCAACTATGCAAATTGAATTCAGCCCATTAGAAATGAAAAAGAAAATAAAATTATAAGAAATATTATGACCAAAATCAAAATTATAACCAGATTCACAAGCATACTTACAAATAAAATACTTGAATTAATTAATAACACTTCGGTAAAATTCACCAATGGACTTAATACATTTACTCCAATCTAAGTGATGAGTTTCTTTCTCATATGCCTGTGATGTCGTTGATACTACAGATCTATACCCCTACCCACAAACCATTCGGTATATACTAATTAATTTTCAACATAAGGATAATCCATCTTCAAAATACAACTAAACATAAGTCGGTGATGTACGTATACATTTAGATGGATCCAACTAGGTATACATATCTATAACTATACAAATATATCTATATCAATACAACATATCTATACACATACACATACACATCCAGACATACAGATCTAAGCCCGTATAGATCAATAATATAAAAAACTCGTAATAATGATATATTTGATAAGTTCTTACAATAAAAAATGATTTCTTGGAATTGCAACACTTTAAACTCAACTATGTATTTTTTTTCCAATTTATTTCATGGGGTAGGGGTTATGATGCATAAAAAATGAAAAAAATAAAGAGATAGAATGAAGAATGGAAAAGAAGAATTGATGGGTAGGTTTTTGGTCCATTAAAAATTTAAAGTTAGGTTATAGTCAAAAGGAAAGATTGTTTGATTTTTTACTCTCTCTTTCTCTTTAATTATTTAATAAAACTATTTCAGTTGTCCCACAAATAATATTTATTTAGTTGATCACACTTATTTAAAATCACAATCATTACATTCACGTTACTAAAATATTCCTTGCAAAATATTGTGATATTTTAAATAGTTATTAAATATTTTAATATAAATAATAATAGAAAACATTAAGATAAAGTTTATTGAGATTTCAAATAAATAATATAATTAGGATATCACATTTAATAAATTGATATTATTTTACGGGATGAAAAGAGTAATTACTTATAATAGTATTTATATTTAAGAGCAGAGATATGATACCCTATAAAAAATGTTTTACCCATTATTTATCTCTATTCTTCTATCAAACCCTATTTCTTCTCGTCTCCGCCGACTTACACCAAAACTTTCAGCAATCTACAGTATAACAATTTTTCTTAACAATTTAAAGCACATTCTGACAATACCCATTCCGTATCAAAGGTTGTACACATTTTCTTTTTCCATAACATCGGCGCTTTTCTCCCTCAACATTATGTGTGTCCTCTACCATTGCCTTCCAAATCTCAGATCTTCACTGTGCAAATCATTATCTGAATTGTTTTTGATCGTTGGACATTTCATTTCATTTCAATTGAGGATAGTCAGAGTGAGACCTCTTGTCTCTTATACTATTAAATCTAAGGTTTCTAAAATTTCACCTTAATTTATTTGGACTAAATTTTTATATTCAAACTTAAAACTTTTTCTACAATGATATTGTAATAGGATTGAACAAAGAACTCTACTTTTGGGGGATATTTCTTCCTTGTGAAAAGAGAGAAATGAACAGGTCACTTCCTCCTAAGAAGAGAAGATTATTGTAAAGAATGAAATAATCACTATAGTTTGTATAAAAATGTGAGTTTGATTTTCTATTTTTTTATCCATTATCTTAAGTAGGGGTTTTAATGATTTGTATTTATTAAATTAGGCAATATGATAATGAAAGAGCAAGAGTGATAATGAAAGAGCAAGAGTTTGAGACTATTCAATTACAACCGCATCATCATTTTATTTGGAGAAGTATGGTGCACCCGGTTTTTTCATTTACAATAGATTAACATTTATTATTGTATTTTTATGTTGTAAATTGCATTTCAATTGAGGATAGTCGAAATGTTAAATTTATTACTGTATTATTTATATTATTAGCATTGATCTTCTGTTATTCTATTTTTATAACTTATTTATTTTACTCTTCATTACTAGTTAAAATAGATTTCTTGTGGATAGGAGGAAAATATATATAAAACAAAGGTAATTTATGTTACTTTTAATTTTACGTATGTCCTTGCTATACTTGGGTGTAGATTAGTTTAATGAACTTTAGGATGTACCTCAATTAATCCGACCAAAAAAATTAATTTAACGAACTCGGACTTGATTAGAAACATTATTTTATTTATATTTATATTAAGAATTTTATTTGGATACTTTTTTGGTATATAAGTCATAGTTTCACTACTTCTTCACTTTTCATAAATGAGTAAAAATGTCGAATGATTAGTCAAATGTGCAAGCTGACAATTTAGGCAAGGGGTGTGTAACTTTATAATCTTTTTACTTATCCAATAAACATATATTTTAATTTAATTATAACCCTTTTACTTATCACGACTCTCCCTCTAAGTTGTTGGTTGATTTCTATTCAAGGTTTACTTATGATTTTATTCAAGGTTTACCTATGATTTAATTTTGCAGTCGTTTCTGTTAGATCACTTTTCATGGAATTTTTGGAAAATATGGGGTGGATTCTAAATGTGAGTTCTTGGTTTTATAGCTTTGTTTTGGATCCTTTATGTCGTTTATCCTATTTTATTAGAGTTTCAGAGTTGAATTTTATAAAATTTGATTATGTTCGTCCCATTTATATAATGATAAGTTATCTTTATCACATGGATTGGTTTTCAACTCTAACAACATTATATCACCATTAATGTAAATTTAAGAGGTCTTTTCTTATTTTGATGTCAGAATGTCTTTCTTTCTTGAGTAAATGGAAGAGGACGGGGGAGGAATTAGGTCACTTTTCATTATTGTGGGAGGATTTAATCCTTTGTTGTTAGCATGGGTACAATGTGTTAGCATATTTATTCTTCCTTCATAGCTTATCTAGTGATCCCATATGGCGTATTCGAAAAGTTCAATTTTGAAGGATCTTTCTCTGTTACCAAGCTTATTATATTAGTGGTGTCAAACAAAGAGTGGTTTTTTCTATATTGTTGATCAACCTACCCAAAACTCTCACTCTTTTCCGAAACTCTGCCATTTAACCTTTTAAAAAAATAATATTACATTTTATACTATTAGATGTAGGAAGCTCATGCAGAATTTGTAACCAAATGAACGATCATATAAGGATTTATGGTGAGCAACCGAGCTAAGTATTATGCATCAACTATGCAAATTGAATTCAGCCCATTAGAAATGAAAAAGAAAATAAAATTATAAGAAATATTATGACCAAAATCAAAATTATAACCAGATTCACAAGCATACTTACAAATAAAATACTTGAATTAATTAATATCACTTCGGTAAAATTCACCAATGGACTTAATACATTTACTCCAATCTAAGTGATGAGTTTCTTTCTCATATGCCTGTGATGTCGTTGATACTACAGATCTATACCCCTACCCACAAACCATTCGGTATATACTAATTAATTTTCAACATAAGGATAATCCATCTTCAAAATACAACTAAACATAAGTCGGTGATGTACGTATACATTTAGATGGATCCAACTAGGTATACATATCTATAACTATACAAATATATCTATATCCATACAACATATCTATACACATACACATACACATCCAGACATACAGATCTAAGCCCGTATAGATCAATAATATAAAAAAAACTCGTAATAATGATATATTTGATAAGTTCTTACAATAAAAAATGATTTCTTGGAATTGCAACACTTTAAACTCAACTATGTATTTTTTTTCCAATTTATTTCATGGGGTAGGGGTTATGATGCATAAAAAATGAAAAAAAATAAAGAGATAGAATGAAGAATGGAAATGAAGAATTGATGGGTAGGTTTTTGGTCCATTAAAAATTTAAAGTTAGGTTATAGTCAAAAGGAAAGATTGTTTGATATTTTACTCTCTCTTTCTCTTTAATTATTTAATAAAACTATTTCAGTTGTCCCACAAATAATATTTATTTAGTTGATCACACTTATTTAAAATCACAATCATTACATTCACGTTACTAAAATATTCCTTGCAAAATATTGTGATATTTTAAATAGTTATTAAATATTTTAATAAAAATAATAATAGAAAACATTAAGATAAAGTTTATTGAGATTTCAAATAAATAATATAATTAGGATATCACATTTAATAAATTGATATTATTTTACGGGATGAAAAGAGTAATTACTTATAATAGTATTTATATTTAAGAGCAGAGATATGATACCCTATAAAAAATGTTTTACCCATTATTTATCTCTATTCTTCTATCAAACCCTATTTCTTCTCGTCTCCGCCGACTTACACCAACACTTTCACATTAGCAATCTACAGTATAACAATTTTTCTTAACAATTTAAAGCACATTCTGACAATACCCATTCCGTATCAAAGGTTGTACACATTTTCTTTTTCCATAACATCGGCGCTTTTCTTCCTCAACATTATGTGTGTCCTCTACCATTGCCTTCCAAATCTCAGATCTTCAATGTGCAAATCATTATCTGATTGGTTTTTGATCGTTGGACATTTCATTTCAATTGAGGATAGTCAGAGTGAGACCTCTTGTCTCTTATATTATTAAATCTAAAGTTTCTAAAATTTCACCTTAATTTATTTGGACTAAATTTTTATATTCAAACTTAAAACTTTTTCTACAATGATATTGTAATAGGATTGAACAAAGAACTCTACTTTTGGGGGATATTTCTTCCTTGTGAAAAGAGATAAATGAACAGGTCTCTTCCTCCTAAGAAGAGAAGATTATTGTAAAGAATGAAATAATCACTATAGTTTGTATAAAAATGTGAGTTTGATTTTCTATTTTTTTATCCATTATCTTAAGTAGGGGTTTTATTGATTTGTATTTATTAAATTAGGCAATATGATAATGAAAGAGCAAGAGTGATAATGAAAGAGCAAGAGTTTGGGACTATTCAATTACAACCGCATCATCATTTTATTTGGAGAAGTATGGTGCACCCGGTTTTTTCATTTACAATAGATTAACATTTATTATTGTATTTTTATGTTGTAAATTGCATTTCAATTGAGGATAGTCGAAATGTTAAATTTATTACTGTATTATTTATATTATTAGCATTGATCTTCTGTTATTCTATTTTTATAACTTATTTATTTTACTCTTCATTACTAGTTAAAATAGATTTCTTGTGGATAGGAGGAAAATATATATAAAACAAAGGTAATTTATGTTACTTTTAATTTTACGTATGTCCTTGCTATACTTGGCTGTAGATTAGTTTAATAAACTTTAGGATGTACCTCAACTAATCCGACCAAAAAAATTAATTTAACGAACTCGGACTTGATTAGAAACATTATTTTATTTATATTTATATTAAGAATTTTATTTGGATACTTTTTTGGTATATAAGTCATAGTTTCACTACTTCTTCACTTTTCATAAATGAGTAAAAATGTCGAATGATTAGTCAAATGTGCAAGCTGACAATTTAGGCAAGGGGTGTGTAACTTTATAATCTTTTTACTTATCCAATAAACATATATTTTAATTTAATTATAACCCTTTTACTTATCACGACTCTCCCTCTAAGTTGTTAGTTGATTTCTATTCAAGGTTTACTTATGATTTTATTCAAGGTTTACCTATGATTTAATTTTGCAGTCGTTTCTGTTAGATCAATTTTCATGTAATTTTTGGAAAATATGGGGTGGATTCTAAATGTGAGTTCTTGGTTTTATAGCTTTGTTTTGGATCCTTTATGTCGTTTATCCTATTTTATTAGAGTTTCAGAGTTGAATTTTATAAAATTTGATTATGTTCCTCCCATTTATATAATGATAAGTTATCTTTATCACATGGATTGGTTTTCAACTCTAACAACATTATATCACCATTAATGTAAATTTAAGAGGTCTTTTCTTATTTTGATGTCAGAATGTCTTTCTTTCTTGAGTAAATGGAAGAGGACGGGGGAGGAATTAGGTCACTTTTCATTATTGTGGGAGGATTTAATCCTTTGTTGTTAGCATGGGTACAATGTGTTAGCATATTTATTCTTCCTTCATAGCTTATCTAGTGATCCCATATGGCGTATTCGAAAAGTTCAATTTTGGAGGATCTTTCTCTGTTACCAAGCTTATTATATTAGTGGTGTCAAACAGAGAGTGGTTTTTTCTATATTGTTGATCAACCTACCCAAAACTCTCAAACTTTTCCGAAACTCTGCCATTTAACCTTTTAAAAAAATAATATTACATTTTATACTATTAGATGTAGGAAGCTCATGCAGAATTTGTAACCAAATGAACGATCATATGAGGATTTATGGTGAGCAACCGAGCTAAGTATTATGCATCAGCTATGCAAATTGAATTCAGCCCATTAGAAATGAAAAAGAAAATAAAATTATAAGAAATATTATGACCAAAATCAAAATTATAACCAGATTCACAAGCATACTTACAAATAAAATACTTGAATTAATTAATACCACTTCAGTAAAATTCACCAATGGACTTTATACATTTACTCCAATCTAACTGATGAGTTTCTTTCTCATATGCCTGTGATGTCGTTGATACTACAGATCTATACCCCTACCCACAAACCATTCGGTATATACTAATTAATTTTCAACATAAGGATAATCAGTCTTCAAAATACAACTAAACATAAGTCGGTGATGTACGTATACATTTAGATGGATCCAACTAGGTATACATATCTATAACTATACAAATATATCTATATCCATACAACATATCTATACACATACACATACACATCCAGACATACAGATCTAAGCCCGTATAGATCAATAATATAAAAAAAACTCGTAATAATGATATATTTGATAAGTTCTTACAATAAAAAATGATTTCTTGGAATTGCAACACTTTAAACTCAACTATGTATTTTTTTCCAATTTATTTCATGGGGTAGGGGTTATGATGCATAAAAAATGAAAAAAAATAAAGAGATAGAATGAAGAATGGAAAAGAAGAATTGATGGGTAGGTTTTTGGTCCATTAAAAATTAAAAGTTAGGTTATAGTCAAAAGGAAAGGTTGTTTGATTTTGTACTCTCTCTTTCTCTTTAATTATTTAATAAAACTATTTCAGTTGTCCCACAAATAATATTTATTTAGTTGATCACACTTATTTAAAATCACAATCATTACATTCACGTTACTAAAATATTCCTTGCAAAATATTGTGATATTTTAAATAGTTATTAAATATTTTAATAAAAATAATAATAGAAAACATTAAGATAAAGTTTATTGAGATTTCAAATAAATAATATAATTAGGATATCACATTTAATAAATTGATATTATTTTACGGGATGAAAAGAGTAATTACTTATAATAGTATTTATATTTAAGAGCAGAGATATGATACCCTATAAAAAATGTTTTACCCATTATTTATCTCTATTCTTCTATCAAACCCTATTTCTTCTCGTCTCCGCCGACTTACACCAACACTTTCACATTAGCAATCTACAGTATAACAATTTTTCTTAACAATTTAAAGCACATTCTGACAATACCCATTCCGTATCAAAGGTTGTACACATTTTCTTTTTCCATAACATCGGCGCTTTTCTTCCTCAACATTATGTGTGTCCTCTACCATTGCCTTCCAAATCTCAGATCTTCAATGTGCAAATCATTATCTGATTGGTTTTTGATCGTTGGACATTTCATTTCAATTGAGGATAGTCAGAGTGAGACCTCTTGTCTCTTATATTATTAAATCTAAAGTTTCTAAAATTTCACCTTAATTTATTTGGACTAAATTTTTATATTCAAACTTAAAACTTTTTCTACAATGATATTGTAATAGGATTGAACAAAGAACTCTACTTTTGGGGGATATTTCTTCCTTGTGAAAAGAGATAAATGAACAGGTCTCTTCCCCCTAAGAAGAGAAGATTATTGTAAAGAATGAAATAATCACTATAGTTTGTATAAAAATGTGAGTTTGATTTTCTATTTTTTTATCCATTATCTTAAGTAGGGGTTTTATTGATTTGTATTTATTAAATTAGGCAATATGATAATGAAAGAGCAAGAGTGATAATGAAAGAGCAAGAGTTTGGGACTATTCAATTACAACCGCATCATCATTTTATTTGGAGAAGTATGGTGCACCCGGTTTTTTCATTTACAATAGATTAACATTTATTATTGTATTTTTATGTTGTAAATTGCATTTCAATTGAGGATAGTCGAAATGTTAAATTTATTACTGTATTATTTATATTATTAGCATTGATCTTCTGTTATTCTATTTTTATAACTTATTTATTTTACTCTTCATTACTAGTTAAAATAGATTTCTTGTGGATAGGAGGAAAATATATATAAAACAAAGGTAATTTATGTTACTTTTAATTTTACGTATGTCCTTGCTATACTTGGCTGTAGATTAGTTTAATAAACTTTAGGATGTACCTCAACTAATCCGACCAAAAAAATTAATTTAACGAACTCGGACTTGATTAGAAACATTATTTTATTTATATTTATATTAAGAATTTTATTTGGATACTTTTTTGGTATATAAGTCATAGTTTCACTACTTCTTCACTTTTCATAAATGAGTAAAAATGTCGAATGATTAGTCAAATGTGCAAGCTGACAATTTAGGCAAGGGGTGTGTAACTTTATAATCTTTTTACTTATCCAATAAACATATATTTTAATTTAATTATAACCCTTTTACTTATCACGACTCTCCCTCTAAGTTGTTAGTTGATTTCTATTCAAGGTTTACTTATGATTTTATTCAAGGTTTACCTATGATTTAATTTTGCAGTCGTTTCTGTTAGATCAATTTTCATGTAATTTTTGGAAAATATGGGGTGGATTCTAAATGTGAGTTCTTGGTTTTATAGCTTTGTTTTGGATCCTTTATGTCGTTTATCCTATTTTATTAGAGTTTCAGAGTTGAATTTTATAAAATTTGATTATGTTCCTCCCATTTATATAATGATAAGTTATCTTTATCACATGGATTGGTTTTCAACTCTAACAACATTATATCACCATTAATGTAAATTTAAGAGGTCTTTTCTTATTTTGATGTCAGAATGTCTTTCTTTCTTGAGTAAATGGAAGAGGACGGGGGAGGAATTAGGTCACTTTTCATTATTGTGGGAGGATTTAATCCTTTGTTGTTAGCATGGGTACAATGTGTTAGCATATTTATTCTTCCTTCATAGCTTATCTAGTGATCCCATATGGCGTATTCGAAAAGTTCAATTTTGGAGGATCTTTCTCTGTTACCAAGCTTATTATATTAGTGGTGTCAAACAGAGAGTGGTTTTTTCTATATTGTTGATCAACCTACCCAAAACTCTCAAACTTTTCCGAAACTCTGCCATTTAACCTTTTAAAAAAATAATATTACATTTTATACTATTAGATGTAGGAAGCTCATGCAGAATTTGTAACCAAATGAACGATCATATGAGGATTTATGGTGAGCAACCGAGCTAAGTATTATGCATCAGCTATGCAAATTGAATTCAGCCCATTAGAAATGAAAAAGAAAATAAAATTATAAGAAATATTATGACCAAAATCAAAATTATAACCAGATTCACAAGCATACTTACAAATAAAATACTTGAATTAATTAATACCACTTCAGTAAAATTCACCAATGGACTTTATACATTTACTCCAATCTAACTGATGAGTTTCTTTCTCATATGCCTGTGATGTCGTTGATACTACAGATCTATACCCCTACCCACAAACCATTCGGTATATACTAATTAATTTTCAACATAAGGATAATCCATCTTCAAAATACAACTAAACATAAGTCGGTGATGTACGTATACATTTAGATGGATCCAACTAGGTATACATATCTATAACTATACAAATATATCTATATCCATACAACATATCTATACACATACACATACACATCCAGACATACAGATCTAAGCCCGTATAGATCAATAATATAAAAAAAACTCGTAATAATGATATATTTGATAAGTTCTTACAATAAAAAATGATTTCTTGGAATTGCAACACTTTAAACTCAACTATGTATTTTTTTCCAATTTATTTCATGGGGTAGGGGTTATGATGCATAAAAAATGAAAAAAATTAAAGAGATAGAATGAAGAATGGAAAAGAAGAATTGATGGGTAGGTTTTTGGTCCATTAAAAATTAAAAGTTAGGTTATAGTCAAAAGGAAAGGTTGTTTGATTTTGTACTCTCTCTTTCTCTTTAATTATTTAATAAAACTATTTCAGTTGTCCCACAAATAATATTTATTTAGTTGATCACACTTATTTAAAATCACAATCATTACATTCACGTTACTAAAATATTCCTTGCAAAATATTGTGATATTTTAAATAGTTATTAAATATTTTAATAAAAATAATAATAGAAAACATTAAGATAAAGTTTATTGAGATTTCAAATAAATAATATAATTAGGATATCACATTTAATAAATTGATATTATTTTACGGGATGAAAAGAGTAATTACTTATAATAGTATTTATATTTAAGAGCAGAGATATGATACCCTATAAAAAATGTTTTACCCATTATTTATCTCTATTCTTCTATCAAACCCTATTTCTTCTCGTCTCCGCCGACTTACACCAACACTTTCACATTAGCAATCTACAGTATAACAATTTTTCTTAATAATTTAAAGCACATTCTGACAATACCCATTCCGTATCAAAGGTTGTACACATTTTCTTTTTCCATAACATCGGCGCTTTTCTTCAACATTATGTGTGTCCTCTACCATTGCCTTCCAAATCTCAGATCTTCAATGTGCAAATCATTATCTGATTGGTTTTTGATCGTTGGACATTTCATTTCAATTGAGGATAGTCAGAGTGAGACCTCTTGTCTCTTATATTATTAAATCTAAAGTTTCTAAAATTTCACCTTAATTTATTTGGACTAAATTTTTATATTCAAACTTAAAACTTTTTCTACAATGATATTGTAATAGGATTGGACAAAGAACTCTACTTTTGGGGGATATTTCTTCCTTGTGAAAAGAGAGAAATGAACAGGTCACTTCCTCCTAAGAAGAGAAGATTATTGTAAAAAATGAAATAATCACTATAGTTTGTATAAAAATGTGAGTTTGATTTTCTATTTTTTTATCCATTATCTTAAGTAGGGGTTTTAATGATTTGTATTTATTAAATTAGGCAATATGATAATGAAAGAGCAAGAGTGATAATGAAAGAGCAAGAGTTTGGGACTATTCAATTACAACCGCATCATCATTTTATTTGGAGAAGTATGGTGCACCCGGTTTTTTCATTTACAATATATTAACATTTATTATTGTATTTTTATGTTGTAAATTGCATTTCAATTGAGGATAGTCGAAATGTTAAATTTATTACTGTATTATTTATATTATTAGCATTGATCTTCTGTTATTCTATTTTTATAACTTATTTATTTTACTCTTCATTACTAGTTAAAATAGATTTCTTGTGGATAGGAGGAAAATATATATAAAACAAAGGTAATTTATGTTACTTTTAATTTTACATATGTCCTTGCTATACTTGGGTGTAGATTAGTTTAATGAACTTTAGGATGTACCTCAACTAATCCGACCAAAAAAATTAATTTAACGAACTCGGACTTGATTAGAAACATTATTTTATTTATATTTATATTAAGAATTTTATTTGGATACTTTTTTGGTATATAAGTCATAGTTTCACTACTTCTTCACTTTTCATAAATGAGTAAAAATGTCGAATGATTAGTCAAATGTGCAAGCTGACAATTTAGGCAAGGGGTGTGTAACTTTATAATCTTTTTACTTATCCAATAAACATATATTTTAATTTAATTATAACCCTTTTACTTATCACGACTCTCCCTCTAAGTTGTTGGTTGATTTCTATTCAAGGTTTACTTATGATTTTATTCAAGGTTTACCTATGATTTAATTTTGCAGTCGTTTCTGTTAGATCAATTTTCATGTAATTTTTGGAAAATATGGGGTGGATTCTAAATGTGAGTTCTTGGTTTTATAGCTTTGTTTTGGATCCTTTATGTCGTTTATCCTATTTTATTAGAGTTTCAGAGTTGAATTTTATAAAATTTGATTATGTTCCTCCCATTTATATAATGATAAGTTATCTTTATCACATGGATTGGTTTTCAACTCTAACAACATTATATCACCATTAATGTAAATTTAAGAGGTCTTTTCTTATTTTGATGTCAGAATGTCTTTCTTTCTTGAGTAAATGGAAGAGGACGGGGGAGGAATTAGGTCACTTTTCATTATTGTGGGAGGATTTAATCCTTTGTTGTTAGCATGGGTACAATGTGTTAGCATATTTATTCTTCCTTCATAGCTTATCTAGTGATCCCATATGGCGTATTCGAAAAGTTCAATTTTGGAGGATCTTTCTCTGTTACCAAGCTTATTATATTAGTGGTGTCAAACAGAGAGTGGTTTTTTCTATATTGTTGATCAACCTACCCAAAACTCTCAAACTTTTCCGAAACTCTGCCATTTAACCTTTTAAAAAAATAATATTACATTTTATACTATTAGATGTAGGAAGCTCATGCAGAATTTGTAACCAAATGAACGATCATATGAGGATTTATGGTGAGCAACCGAGCTAAGTATTATGCATCAGCTATGCAAATTGAATTCAGCCCATTAGAAATGAAAAAGAAAATAAAATTATAAGAAATATTATGACCAAAATCAAAATTATAACCAGATTCACAAGCATACTTACAAATAAAATACTTGAATTAATTAATACCACTTCAGTAAAATTCACCAATGGACTTTATACATTTACTCCAATCTAACTGATGAGTTTCTTTCTCATATGCCTGTGATGTCGTTGATACTACAGATCTATACACCTACCCACAAACCATTTGGTATATACTAATTAATTTTCTACATAAGGATAATCCATCTTCAAAATACAACTAAACATAAGTCGGTGATGTACGTATACATTTAGATGGATCCAACTAGGTATACATATCTATAACTATACAAATATATCTATATCCATACAACATATCTATACACATACACATACACATCCAGACATACAGATCTAAGCCCGTATAGATCAATAATATAAAAAAACTCGTAATAATGATATATTTGATAAGTTCTTACAATAAAAAATGATTTCTTGGAATTGCAACACTTTAAACTCAACTATGTATTTTTTTTCCAATTTATTTCTTGGGGTAGGGGTTATGATGCATAAAAAATGAAA
Source organism: Nemophila menziesii (assembly GCA_029959085.1). Taxonomy (NCBI): domain Eukaryota; kingdom Viridiplantae; phylum Streptophyta; class Magnoliopsida; order Boraginales; family Hydrophyllaceae; genus Nemophila; species Nemophila menziesii. Next base: position 79,346,339 of record JARWIR010000001.1, read on the forward strand.
AAAAATAAAGAGATAGAATGAAGAATGGAAAAGAAGAATTGATCGGTAGGTTTTTGGTCCATTAAAAATTTAAAGTTAGGTTATAGTCAAAAGGAAAGATTGTTTGATTTTTTACTCTCTCTTTCTCTTTAATTATTTAATAAAACTATTTCAGTTGTCCCACAAATAATATTTATTTAGTTGATCACACTTATTTAAAATCACAATCATTACATTCACGTTCCTAAAATATTCCTTGCAAAATATTGTGATATTTTAAATAGTTATTAAATATTTTAATAAAAATAATAATAGAAAACATTAAGATAAAGTTTATTGAGATTTCAAATAAATAATATAATTAGGATATCACATTTAATAAATTGATATTATTTTACGGGATGAAAAGAGTAATTACTTATAATAGTATTTATATTTAAGAGCAGAGATATGATACCCTATAAAAAATGTTTTACCCATTATTTATCTCTATTCTTCTATCAAACCCTATTTCTTCTCGTCTCCGCCGACTTACACCAACACTTTCACATTAGCAATCTACAGTATAACAATTTTTCTTAACAATTTAAAGCACATTCTGACAATACCCATTCCGTATCAAAGGTTGTACACATTTTCTTTTTCCATAACATCAGCGCTTTTCTCCCTCAACATTATGTGTGTCCTCCACCATTGCCTTCCAAATCTCAGATCTTCAATGTGCAAATCATTATCTGATTGGTTTTTTATCGTTGGACATTTCATTTCAATTGAGGATAGTCAGAGTGAGACCTCTTGTCTCTTATATTATTAAATCTAAAGTTTCTAAAATTTCACCTTAATTTATTTGGACTAAATTTTTATATTCAAACTTAAAACTTTTTCTACAATGATATTGTAATAGGATTGAACAAAGAACTCTACTTTTGGGGGATATTTCTTCCTTGTGAAAAGAGATAAATGAACAGGTCACTTCTTCCTAAGAACAGAAGATTATTGTAAAGAATGAAATAATCACTATAGTTTGTATAAAAATGTGAGTTTGATTTTCTATTTTTTTATCCATTATCTTAAGTAGGGGTTTTATTGATTTGTATTTATTAAATTAGGCAATATGATAATGAAAGAGCAAGAGTGATAATGAAAGAGCAAGAGTTTGGGACTATTCAATTACAACCGCATCATCATTTTATTTGGAGAAGTATGGTGCACCCGGTTGTTTCATTTACAATAGATTAACATTTATTATTGTATTTTTATGTTGTAAATTGCATTTCAATTGAGGATAGTCGAAATGTTAAATTTATTACTGTATTATTTATATTATTAGCATTGATCTTCTGTTATTCTATTTTTATAACTTATTTATTTTACTCTTCATTACTAGTTAAAATAGATTTCTTGTGGATAGGAGGAAAATATATATAAAACAAAGGTAATTTATGTTACTTTTAATTTTACGTATGTCCTTGCTATACTTGGCTGTAGATTAGTTTAATAAACTTTAGGATGTACCTCAACTAATCCGACCAAAAAAATTAATTTAACGAACTCGGACTTGATTAGAAACATTATTTTATTTATATTTATATTAAGAATTTTATTTGGATACTTTTTTGGTATATAAGTCATAGTTTCACTACTTCTTCACTTTTCATAAATGAGTAAAAATGTCGAATGATTAGTCAAATGTGCAAGCTGACAATTTAGGCAAGGGGTGTGTAACTTTATAATCTTTTTACTTATCCAATAAACATATATTTTAATTTAATTATAACCCTTTTACTTATCACGACTCTCCCTCTAAGTTGTTAGTTGATTTCTATTCAAGGTTTACTTATGATTTTATTCAAGGTTTACCTATGATTTAATTTTGCAGTCGTTTCTGTTAGATCAATTTTCATGTAATTTTTGGAAAATATGGGGTGGATTCTAAATGTGAGTTCTTGGTTTTATAGCTTTGTTTTGGATCCTTTATGTCGTTTATCCTATTTTATTAGAGTTTCAGAGTTGAATTTTATAAAATTTGATTATGTTCCTCCCATTTATATAATGATAAGTTATCTTTATCACATGGATTGGTTTTCAACTCTAACAACATTATATCACCATTAATGTAAATTTAAGAGGTCTTTTCTTATTTTGATGTCAGAATGTCTTTCTTTCTTGAGTAAATGGAAGAGGACGGGGGAGGAATTAGGTCACTTTTCATTATTGTGGGAGGATTTAATCCTTTGTTGTTAGCATGGGTACAATGTGTTAGCATATTTATTCTTCCTTCATAGCTTATCTAGTGATCCCATATGGCGTATTCGAAAAGTTCAATTTTGGAGGATCTTTCTCTGTTACCAAGCTTATTATATTAGTGGTGTCAAACAGAGAGTGGTTTTTTCTATATTGTTGATCAACCTACCCAAAACTCTCAAACTTTTCCGAAACTCTGCCATTTAACCTTTTAAAAAAATAATATTACATTTTATACTATTAGATGTAGGAAGCTCATGCAGAATTTGTAACCAAATGAACGATCATATGAGGATTTATGGTGAGCAACCGAGCTAAGTATTATGCATCAGCTATGCAAATTGAATTCAGCCCATTAGAAATGAAAAAGAAAATAAAATTATAAGAAATATTATGACCAAAATCAAAATTATAACCAGATTCACAAGCATACTTACAAATAAAATACTTGAATTAATTAATACCACTTCAGTAAAATTCACCAATGGACTTTATACATTTACTCCAATCTAACTGATGAGTTTCTTTCTCATATGCCTGTGATGTCGTTGATACTACAGATCTATACCCCTACCCACAAACCATTCGGTATATACTAATTAATTTTCAACATAAGGATAATCCATCTTCAAAATACAACTAAACATAAGTCGGTGATGTACGTATACATTTAGATGGATCCAACTAGGTATACATATCTATAACTATACAAATATATCTATATCCATACAACATATCTATACACATACACATACACATCCAGACATACAGATCTAAGCCCGTATAGATCAATAATATAAAAAAAACTCGTAATAATGATATATTTGATAAGTTCTTACAATAAAAAATGATTTCTTGGAATTGCAACACTTTAAACTCAACTATGTATTTTTTTCCAATTTATTTCATGGGGTAGGGGTTATGATGCATAAAAAATGAAAAAAATTAAAGAGATAGAATGAAGAATGGAAAAGAAGAATTGATGGGTAGGTTTTTGGTCCATTAAAAATTAAAAGTTAGGTTATAGTCAAAAGGAAAGGTTGTTTGATTTTGTACTCTCTCTTTCTCTTTAATTATTTAATAAAACTATTTCAGTTGTCCCACAAATAATATTTATTTAGTTGATCACACTTATTTAAAATCACAATCATTACATTCACGTTACTAAAATATTCCTTGCAAAATATTGTGATATTTTAAATAGTTATTAAATATTTTAATAAAAATAATAATAGAAAACATTAAGATAAAGTTTATTGAGATTTCAAATAAATAATATAATTAGGATATCACATTTAATAAATTGATATTATTTTACGGGATGAAAAGAGTAATTACTTATAATAGTATTTATATTTAAGAGCAGAGATATGATACCCTATAAAAAATGTTTTACCCATTATTTATCTCTATTCTTCTATCAAACCCTATTTCTTCTCGTCTCCGCCGACTTACACCAACACTTTCACATTAGCAATCTACAGTATAACAATTTTTCTTAATAATTTAAAGCACATTCTGACAATACCCATTCCGTATCAAAGGTTGTACACATTTTCTTTTTCCATAACATCGGCGCTTTTCTTCAACATTATGTGTGTCCTCTACCATTGCCTTCCAAATCTCAGATCTTCAATGTGCAAATCATTATCTGATTGGTTTTTGATCGTTGGACATTTCATTTCAATTGAGGATAGTCAGAGTGAGACCTCTTGTCTCTTATATTATTAAATCTAAAGTTTCTAAAATTTCACCTTAATTTATTTGGACTAAATTTTTATATTCAAACTTAAAACTTTTTCTACAATGATATTGTAATAGGATTGGACAAAGAACTCTACTTTTGGGGGATATTTCTTCCTTGTGAAAAGAGAGAAATGAACAGGTCACTTCCTCCTAAGAAGAGAAGATTATTGTAAAAAATGAAATAATCACTATAGTTTGTATAAAAATGTGAGTTTGATTTTCTATTTTTTTATCCATTATCTTAAGTAGGGGTTTTAATGATTTGTATTTATTAAATTAGGCAATATGATAATGAAAGAGCAAGAGTGATAATGAAAGAGCAAGAGTTTGGGACTATTCAATTACAACCGCATCATCATTTTATTTGGAGAAGTATGGTGCACCCGGTTTTTTCATTTACAATATATTAACATTTATTATTGTATTTTTATGTTGTAAATTGCATTTCAATTGAGGATAGTCGAAATGTTAAATTTATTACTGTATTATTTATATTATTAGCATTGATCTTCTGTTATTCTATTTTTATAACTTATTTATTTTACTCTTCATTACTAGTTAAAATAGATTTCTTGTGGATAGGAGGAAAATATATATAAAACAAAGGTAATTTATGTTACTTTTAATTTTACATATGTCCTTGCTATACTTGGGTGTAGATTAGTTTAATGAACTTTAGGATGTACCTCAACTAATCCGACCAAAAAAATTAATTTAACGAACTCGGACTTGATTAGAAACATTATTTTATTTATATTTATATTAAGAATTTTATTTGGATACTTTTTTGGTATATAAGTCATAGTTTCACTACTTCTTCACTTTTCATAAATGAGTAAAAATGTCGAATGATTAGTCAAATGTGCAAGCTGACAATTTAGGCAAGGGGTGTGTAACTTTATAATCTTTTTACTTATCCAATAAACATATATTTTAATTTAATTATAACCCTTTTACTTATCACGACTCTCCCTCTAAGTTGTTGGTTGATTTCTATTCAAGGTTTACTTATGATTTTATTCAAGGTTTACCTATGATTTAATTTTGCAGTCGTTTCTGTTAGATCAATTTTCATGTAATTTTTGGAAAATATGGGGTGGATTCTAAATGTGAGTTCTTGGTTTTATAGCTTTGTTTTGGATCCTTTATGTCGTTTATCCTATTTTATTAGAGTTTCAGAGTTGAATTTTATAAAATTTGATTATGTTCCTCCCATTTATATAATGATAAGTTATCTTTATCACATGGATTGGTTTTCAACTCTAACAACATTATATCACCATTAATGTAAATTTAAGAGGTCTTTTCTTATTTTGATGTCAGAATGTCTTTCTTTCTTGAGTAAATGGAAGAGGACGGGGGAGGAATTAGGTCACTTTTCATTATTGTGGGAGGATTTAATCCTTTGTTGTTAGCATGGGTACAATGTGTTAGCATATTTATTCTTCCTTCATAGCTTATCTAGTGATCCCATATGGCGTATTCGAAAAGTTCAATTTTGGAGGATCTTTCTCTGTTACCAAGCTTATTATATTAGTGGTGTCAAACAGAGAGTGGTTTTTTCTATATTGTTGATCAACCTACCCAAAACTCTCAAACTTTTCCGAAACTCTGCCATTTAACCTTTTAAAAAAATAATATTACATTTTATACTATTAGATGTAGGAAGCTCATGCAGAATTTGTAACCAAATGAACGATCATATGAGGATTTATGGTGAGCAACCGAGCTAAGTATTATGCATCAGCTATGCAAATTGAATTCAGCCCATTAGAAATGAAAAAGAAAATAAAATTATAAGAAATATTATGACCAAAATCAAAATTATAACCAGATTCACAAGCATACTTACAAATAAAATACTTGAATTAATTAATACCACTTCAGTAAAATTCACCAATGGACTTTATACATTTACTCCAATCTAACTGATGAGTTTCTTTCTCATATGCCTGTGATGTCGTTGATACTACAGATCTATACACCTACCCACAAACCATTTGGTATATACTAATTAATTTTCTACATAAGGATAATCCATCTTCAAAATACAACTAAACATAAGTCGGTGATGTACGTATACATTTAGATGGATCCAACTAGGTATACATATCTATAACTATACAAATATATCTATATCCATACAACATATCTATACACATACACATACACATCCAGACATACAGATCTAAGCCCGTATAGATCAATAATATAAAAAAACTCGTAATAATGATATATTTGATAAGTTCTTACAATAAAAAATGATTTCTTGGAATTGCAACACTTTAAACTCAACTATGTATTTTTTTTCCAATTTATTTCTTGGGGTAGGGGTTATGATGCATAAAAAATGAAAAAAAATAAAGAGATAGAATGAAGAATGGAAAAGAAGAATTGATCGGTAGGTTTTTGGTCCATTAAAAATTTAAAGTTAGGTTATAGTCAAAAGGAAAGATTGTTTGATTTTTTACTCTCTCTTTCTCTTTAATTATTTAATAAAACTATTTCAGTTGTCCCACAAATAATATTTATTTAGTTGATCACACTTATTTAAAATCACAATCATTACATTCACGTTCCTAAAATATTCCTTGCAAAATATTGTGATATTTTAAATAGTTATTAAATATTTTAATAAAAATAATAATAGAAAACATTAAGATAAAGTTTATTGAGATTTCAAATAAATAATATAATTAGGATATCACATTTAATAAATTGATATTATTTTACGGGATGAAAAGAGTAATTACTTATAATAGTATTTATATTTAAGAGCAGAGATATGATACCCTATAAAAAATGTTTTACCCATTATTTATCTCTATTCTTCTATCAAACCCTATTTCTTCTCGTCTCCGCCGACTTACACCAACACTTTCACATTAGCAATCTACAGTATAACAATTTTTCTTAACAATTTAAAGCACATTCTGACAATACCCATTCCGTATCAAAGGTTGTACACATTTTCTTTTTCCATAACATCAGCGCTTTTCTCCCTCAACATTATGTGTGTCCTCCACCATTGCCTTCCAAATCTCAGATCTTCAATGTGCAAATCATTATCTGATTGGTTTTTTATCGTTGGACATTTCATTTCAATTGAGGATAGTCAGAGTGAGACCTCTTGTCTCTTATATTATTAAATCTAAAGTTTCTAAAATTTCACCTTAATTTATTTGGACTAAATTTTTATATTCAAACTTAAAACTTTTTCTACAATGATATTGTAATAGGATTGAACAAAGAACTCTACTTTTGGGGGATATTTCTTCCTTGTGAAAAGAGATAAATGAACAGGTCACTTCTTCCTAAGAACAGAAGATTATTGTAAAGAATGAAATAATCACTATAGTTTGTATAAAAATGTGAGTTTGATTTTCTATTTTTTTATCCATTATCTTAAGTAGGGGTTTTATTGATTTGTATTTATTAAATTAGGCAATATGATAATGAAAGAGCAAGAGTGATAATGAAAGAGCAAGAGTTTGGGACTATTCAATTACAACCGCATCATCATTTTATTTGGAGAAGTATGGTGCACCCGGTTGTTTCATTTACAATAGATTAACATTTATTATTGTATTTTTATGTTGTAAATTGCATTTCAATTGAGGATAGTCGAAATGTTAAATTTATTACTGTATTATTTATATTATTAGCATTGATCTTCTGTTATTCTATTTTTATAACTTATTTATTTTACTCTTCATTACTAGTTAAAATAGATTTCTTGTGGATAGGAGGAAAATATATATAAAACAAAGGTAATTTATGTTACTTTTAATTTTACGTATGTCCTTGCTATACTTGGGTGTAGATTAGTTTAATGAACTTTAGGATGTACCTCAACTAATCCGACCAAAAAAATTAATTTAACGAACTCGGACTTGATTAGAAACATTATTTTATTTATATTTATATTAAGAATTTTATTTGGATACTTTTTTGGCATATAAGTCATAGTTTCACTACTTCTTCACTTTTCATAAATGAGTAAAAATGTCGAATGATTAGTCAAATGTGCAAGCTGACAATTTAGGCAAGGGGTGTGTAACTTTATAATCTTTTTACTTATCCAATAAACATATATTTTAATTTAATTATAACCCTTTTACTTATCACGACTCTCCCTCTAAGTTGTTGGTTGATTTCTATTCAAGGTTTACTTATGATTTTATTCAAGGTTTACCTATGATTTAATTTTGCAGTCGTTTCTGTTAGATCACTTTTCATGTAATTTTTGGAAAATATGGGGTGGATTCTAAATGTGAGTTCTTGGTTTTATAGCTTTGTTTTGGATCCTTTATGTCGTTTATCGTATTGTATTAGAGTTTCAGAGTTGAATTTTATAAAATTTGATTATGTTCCTCCCATTTATATAATGATAAGATATCTTTATCACATGGATTGGTTTTCAACTCTAACAACATTATATCACCATTAATGTAAATTTAAGAGCTCTTTTCTTATTTTGATGTCAGAATGTCTTTCTTTCTTGAGTAAATGGAAGAGGACGGGGGAGGAATTAGGCCACTTTTCATTATTGTGGGAGGATTTAATCCTTTGTTGTTAGCATGGGTACAATGTGTTAGCATATTTATTCTTCCTTCATAGCTTATCTAGTGATCCCATATGGCGTATTCGAAAAGTTCAATTTTGGAGGATCTTTCTCTGTTACCAAGCTGATTATATTAGTGGTGTCAAACAGAGAGTGGGTTTTTCTATATTGTTGATCAACCTACCCAAAACTCTCAAACTTTTCCAAAACTCTGCCATTTAACCTTTTAAAAATATAATATTACATTTTATACTATTAGATGTAGGAAGCTCATGCAGAATTTGTAACCAAATGAACGATCATATGAGGATTTATGGTGAGCAACAGAGCTAAGTATTATGCATCAGCTATACAAATTGAATTCAGCCCATTAGAAATGAAAAAGAAAAAAAAATTATAAAAAATATTATGACCAAAATCAAAATTATAACCAGATTCACAAGCATACTTACAAATAAAATACTTGAATTAATTAATACCACTTTAGTAAAATTCACCAATGGACTTTATACATTTACTCCAATCCAACTGATGAGTTTCTATCTCATATGCCTGTGACGTCGTTGATACTACAGATCTATACACCTACCTACAAACCATTCGGTATATACTAATTAATTTTCAACATAAGGATAATCCATCATCAAAATACAACTAAACATAAGTCGGTGATGTACGTATACATTTAGATGGATCCAACTAGGTATACATATTTATAACTATACAAATATATCTATATCCATACAACATATCTATACACATACACATACACATCCAGACATACAGATCTATACCCGTATAGATCAATAATATAAAAAAAAACTCGTAATAATGATATCTTTGATAAGTTCTTAAAATAAAAAATGATTTCTTGGAACTGCAACACTTTAAACACAACTATATATTTTTTTTCCAATTTATTTCATGGGGTAGGGGTTATGATGCATAAAAATGAAAAAAAATAAAGAGATAGAATGAAGAATGGAAAAGAAGAATTGATGGGTAGGTTTTTGGTCCATTAAAAATTTAAAGTTAGGTTATAGTCAAAAGGAAAGATTGTTTGATTTTTTACTCTCTCTTTCTCTTTAATTATTTAATAAAACTATTTCAGTTGTCCCACAAATAATATTTATTTAGTTGATCACACTTATTTAAAATCACAATCATTACATTCACGTTACTAAAATATTCCTTACAAAATATTGTGATATTTTAAATAGTTATTAAATATTTTAATAAAAATAATAATAGAAAACATTAAGATAAAGTTTATTGAGATTTCAAATAAATAATATAATTAGGATATCACATTTAATAATTTGATATTATTTTACGGGATGAAAAGAGTAATTACTTATAATAGTATTTATATTTAAGAGCAGAGATATGATACCCTATAAAAAATGTTTTACCCATTATTTATCTCTATTCTTCTATCAAACCCTATTTCTTCTCGTCTCCGCCGACTTACACCAACACTTTCACATTAGCAATCTACAGTATAATAATTTTTCTTAACAATTTAAAGCACATTCTGACAATACCCATTCCGTATCAAAGGTTGTACACATTTTCTTTTTCCATAACATCGGCGCTTTTCTCCCTCAACATTATGTGTGTCCTCTACCATTGCCTTCCAAATCTCAGATCTTCAATGTGCAAATCATTATCTGATTGGTTTTTTATCGTTCGACATTTCATTTCAATTAGGGATAGTCAGAGTGAGACCTCTTGTCTCTTATATTATTAAATCTAAAGTTTCTAAAATTTCACCTTAATTTATTTGGACTAAATTTTTATATTCAAACTTAAAACTTTTTCTACAATGATATTGTAATAGGATTGAACAAAGAACTCTACTTTTGGGGGATATTTCTTCCTTGTGAAAAGAGATAAATGAACAGGTCACTTCCTCCTAAGAAGAGAAGATTATTGTAAAGAATGAAATAATCACTATAGTTTGTATAAAAATGTGAGTTTGATTTTCTATTTTTTTATCCATTATCTTAAGTAGGGGTTTTATTGATTTGTATTTATTAAATTAGGCAATATGATAATGAAAGAGCAAGAGTGATAATGAAAGAGCAAGAGTTTGGGACTATTCAATTACAACCGCATCATCATTTTATTTGGAGAAGTATGGTGCACCCGGTTTTTTCATTTACAATATATTAACATTTATTATTGTATTTTTATGTTGTAAATTGCATTTCAATTGAGGATAGTCGAAATGTTAAATTTATTACTGTATTATTTATATTATTAGCATTGATCTTCTGTTATTCTATTTTTATAACTTATTTATTTTACTCTTCATTACTAGTTAAAATAGATTTCTTGTGGATAGGAGGAAAATATATATAAAACAAAGGTAATTTATGTTACTTTTAATTTTACATATGTCCTTGCTATACTTGGGTGTAGATTAGTTTAATGAACTTTAGGATGTACCTCAACTAATCCGACCAAAAAAATTAATTTAACGAACTCGGACTTGATTAGAAACATTATTTTATTTATATTTATATTAAGAATTTTATTTGGATACTTTTTTGGTATATAAGTCATAGTTTCACTACTTCTTCACTTTTCATAAATGAGTAAAAATGTCGAATGATTAGTCAAATGTGCAAGCTGACAATTTAGGCAAGGGGTGTGTAACTTTATAATCTTTTTACTTATCCAATAAACATATATTTTAATTTAATTATAACCCTTTTACTTATCACGACTCTCCCTCTAAGTTGTTGGTTGATTTCTATTCAAGGTTTACTTATGATTTTATTCAAGGTTTACCTATGATTTAATTTTGCAGTCGTTTCTGTTAGATCAATTTTCATGTAATTTTTGGAAAATATGGGGTGGATTCTAAATGTGAGTTCTTGGTTTTATAGCTTTGTTTTGGATCCTTTATGTCGTTTATCCTATTTTATTAGAGTTTCAGAGTTGAATTTTATAAAATTTGATTATGTTCCTCCCATTTATATAATGATAAGTTATCTTTATCACATGGATTGGTTTTCAACTCTAACAACATTATATCACCATTAATGTAAATTTAAGAGGTCTTTTCTTATTTTGATGTCAGAATGTCTTTCTTTCTTGAGTAAATGGAAGAGGACGGGGGAGGAATTAGGTCACTTTTCATTATTGTGGGAGGATTTAATCCTTTGTTGTTAGCATGGGTACAATGTGTTAGCATATTTATTCTTCCTTCATAGCTTATCTAGTGATCCCATATGGCGTATTCGAAAAGTTCAATTTTGGAGGATCTTTCTCTGTTACCAAGCTTATTATATTAGTGGTGTCAAACAGAGAGTGGTTTTTTCTATATTGTTGATCAACCTACCCAAAACTCTCAAACTTTTCCGAAACTCTGCCATTTAACCTTTTAAAAAAATAATATTACATTTTATACTATTAGATGTAGGAAGCTCATGCAGAATTTGTAACCAAATGAACGATCATATGAGGATTTATGGTGAGCAACCGAGCTAAGTATTATGCATCAGCTATGCAAATTGAATTCAGCCCATTAGAAATGAAAAAGAAAATAAAATTATAAGAAATATTATGACCAAAATCAAAATTATAACCAGATTCACAAGCATACTTACAAATAAAATACTTGAATTAATTAATACCACTTCAGTAAAATTCACCAATGGACTTTATACATTTACTCCAATCTAACTGATGAGTTTCTTTCTCATATGCCTGTGATGTCGTTGATACTACAGATCTATACACCTACCCACAAACCATTTGGTATATACTAATTAATTTTCTACATAAGGATAATCCATCTTCAAAATACAACTAAACATAAGTCGGTGATGTACGTATACATTTAGATGGATCCAACTAGGTATACATATCTATAACTATACAAATATATCTATATCCATACAACATATCTATACACATACACATACACATCCAGACATACAGATCTAAGCCCGTATAGATCAATAATATAAAAAAACTCGTAATAATGATATATTTGATAAGTTCTTACAATAAAAAATGATTTCTTGGAATTGCAACACTTTAAACTCAACTATGTATTTTTTTTCCAATTTATTTCTTGGGGTAGGGGTTATGATGCATAAAAAATGAAAAAAAATAAAGAGATAGAATGAAGAATGGAAAAGAAGAATTGATCGGTAGGTTTTTGGTCCATTAAAAATTTAAAGTTAGGTTATAGTCAAAAGGAAAGATTGTTTGATTTTTTACTCTCTCTTTCTCTTTAATTATTTAATAAAACTATTTCAGTTGTCCCACAAATAATATTTATTTAGTTGATCACACTTATTTAAAATCACAATCATTACATTCACGTTCCTAAAATATTCCTTGCAAAATATTGTGATATTTTAAATAGTTATTAAATATTTTAATAAAAATAATAATAGAAAACATTAAGATAAAGTTTATTGAGATTTCAAATAAATAATATAATTAGGATATCACATTTAATAAATTGATATTATTTTACGGGATGAAAAGAGTAATTACGTATAATAGTATTTATATTTAAGAGCAGAGATATGATACCCTATAAAAAATGTTTTACCCATTATTTATCTCTATTCTTCTATCAAACCCTATTTCTTCTCGTCTCCGCCGACTTACACCAACACTTTCACATTAGCAATCTACAGTATAATAATTTTTCTTAACAATTTAAAGCACATTCTGACAATACCCATTCCGTATCAAAGGTTGTACACATTTTCTTTTTCCATAACATCGGCGCTTTTCTCCCTCAACATTATGTGTGTCCTCTACCATTGCCTTCCAAATCTCAGATCTTCAATGTGCAAATCATTATCTGATTGGTTTTTTATCGTTCGACATTTCATTTCAATTCGGGATAGTCAGAGTGAGACCTCTTGTCTCTTATATTATTAAATCTAAAGTTTCTAAAATTTCACCTTAATTTATTTGGACTAAATTTTTATATTCAAACTTAAAACTTTTTCTACAATGATATTGTAATAGGATTGAACAAAGAACTCTACTTTTGGGGGATATTTCTTCCTTGTGAAAAGAGATAAATGAACAGGTCACTTCCTCCTAAGAAGAGAAGATTATTGTAAAGAATGAAATAATCACTATAGTTTGTATAAAAATGTGAGTTTGATTTTCTATTTTTTTATCCATTATCTTAAGTAGGGGTTTTATTGATTTGTATTTATTAAATTAGGCAATATGATAATGAAAGAGCAAGAGTGATAATGAAAGAGCAAGAGTTTGGGACTATTCAATTACAACCGCATCATCATTTTATTTGGAGAAGTATGGTGCACCCGGTTTTTTCATTTACAATATATTAACATTTATTATTGTATTTTTATGTTGTAAATTGCATTTCAATTGAGGATAGTCGAAATGTTAAATTTATTACTGTATTATTTATATTATTAGCATTGATCTTCTGTTATTCTATTTTTATAACTTATTTATTTTACTCTTCATTACTAGTTAAAATAGATTTCTTGTGGATAGGAGGAAAATATATATAAAACAAAGGTAATTTATGTTACTTTTAATTTTACATATGTCCTTGCTATACTTGGGTGTAGATTAGTTTAATGAACTTTAGGATGTACCTCAACTAATCCGACCAAAAAAATTAATTTAACGAACTCGGACTTGATTAGAAACATTATTTTATTTATATTTATATTAAGAATTTTATTTGGATACTTTTTTGGTATATAAGTCATAGTTTCACTACTTCTTCACTTTTCATAAATGAGTAAAAATGTCGAATGATTAGTCAAATGTGCAAGCTGACAATTTAGGCAAGGGGTGTGTAACTTTATAATCTTTTTACTTATCCAATAAACATATATTTTAATTTAATTATAACCCTTTTACTTATCACGACTCTCCCTCTAAGTTGTTGGTTGATTTCTATTCAAGGTTTACTTATGATTTTATTCAAGGTTTACCTATGATTTAATTTTGCAGTCGTTTCTGTTAGATCAATTTTCATGTAATTTTTGGAAAATATGGGGTGGATTCTAAATGTGAGTTCTTGGTTTTATAGCTTTGTTTTGGATCCTTTATGTCGTTTATCCTATTTTATTAGAGTTTCAGAGTTGAATTTTATAAAATTTGATTATGTTCCTCCCATTTATATAATGATAAGTTATCTTTATCACATGGATTGGTTTTCAACTCTAACAACATTATATCACCATTAATGTAAATTTAAGAGGTCTTTTCTTATTTTGATGTCAGAATGTCTTTCTTTCTTGAGTAAATGGAAGAGGACGGGGGAGGAATTAGGTCACTTTTCATTATTGTGGGAGGATTTAATCCTTTGTTGTTAGCATGGGTACAATGTGTTAGCATATTTATTCTTCCTTCATAGCTTATCTAGTGATCCCATATGGCGTATTCGAAAAGTTCAATTTTGGAGGATCTTTCTCTGTTACCAAGCTTATTATATTAGTGGTGTCAAACAGAGAGTGGTTTTTTCTATATTGTTGATCAACCTACCCAAAACTCTCAAACTTTTCCGAAACTCTGCCATTTAACCTTTTAAAAAAATAATATTACATTTTATACTATTAGATGTAGGAAGCTCATGCAGAATTTGTAACCAAATGAACGATCATATGAGGATTTATGGTGAGCAACCGAGCTAAGTATTATGCATCAGCTATGCAAATTGAATTCAGCCCATTAGAAATGAAAAAGAAAATAAAATTATAAGAAATATTATGACCAAAATCAAAATTATAACCAGATTCACAAGCATACTTACAAATAAAATACTTGAATTAATTAATACCACTTCAGTAAAATTCACCAATGGACTTTATACATTTACTCCAATCTAACTGATGAGTTTCTTTCTCATATGCCTGTGATGTCGTTGATACTACAGATCTATACACCTACCCACAAACCATTTGGTATATACTAATTAATTTTCTACATAAGGATAATCCATCTTCAAAATACAACTAAACATAAGTCGGTGATGTACGTATACATTTAGATGGATCCAACTAGGTATACATATCTATAACTATACAAATATATCTATATCCATACAACATATCTATACACATACACATACACATCCAGACATACAGATCCAAGCCCGTATAGATCAATAATATAAAAAAACTCGTAATAATGATATATTTGATAAGTTCTTACAATAAAAAATGATTTCTTGGAATTGCAACACTTTAAACTCAACTATGTATTTTTTTTCCAATTTATTTCTTGGGGTAGGGGTTATGATGCATAAAAAATGAAAAAAAATAAAGAGATAGAATGAAGAATGGAAAAGAAGAATTGATCGGTAGGTTTTTGGTCCATTAAAAATTTAAAGTTAGGTTATAGTCAAAAGGAAAGATTGTTTGATTTTTTACTCTCTCTTTCTCTTTAATTATTTAATAAAACTATTTCAGTTGTCCCACAAATAATATTTATTTAGTTGATCACACTTATTTAAAATCACAATCATTACATTCACGTTCCTAAAATATTCCTTGCAAAATATTGTGATATTTTAAATAGTTATTAAATATTTTAATAAAAATAATAATAGAAAACATTAAGATAAAGTTTATTGAGATTTCAAATAAATAATATAATTAGGATATCACATTTAATAAATTGATATTATTTTACGGGATGAAAAGAGTAATTACGTATAATAGTATTTATATTTAAGAGCAGAGATATGATACCCTATAAAAAATGTTTTACCCATTATTTATCTCTATTCTTCTATCAAACCCTATTTCTTCTCGTCTCCGCCGACTTACACCAACACTTTCACATTAGCAATCTACAGTATAACAATTTTTCTTAACAATTTAAAGCACATTCTGACAATACCCATTCCGTATCAAAGGTTGTACACATTTTCTTTTTCCATAACATCAGCGCTTTTCTCCCTCAACATTATGTGTGTCCTCCACCATTGCCTTCCAAATCTCAGATCTTCAATGTGCAAATCATTATCTGATTGGTTTTTTATCGTTGGACATTTCATTTCAATTGAGGATAGTCAGAGTGAGACCTCTTGTCTCTTATATTATTAAATCTAAAGTTTCTAAAATTTCACCTTAATTTATTTGGACTAAATTTTTATATTCAAACTTAAAACTTTTTCTACAATGATATTGTAATAGGATTGAACAAAGAACTCTACTTTTGGGGGATATTTCTTCCTTGTGAAAAGAGATAAATGAACAGGTCACTTCTTCCTAAGAACAGAAGATTATTGTAAAGAATGAAATAATCACTATAGTTTGTATAAAAATGTGAGTTTGATTTTCTATTTTTTTATCCATTATCTTAAGTAGGGGTTTTATTGATTTGTATTTATTAAATTAGGCAATATGATAATGAAAGAGCAAGAGTGATAATGAAAGAGCAAGAGTTTGGGACTATTCAATTACAACCGCATCATCATTTTATTTGGAGAAGTATGGTGCACCCGGTTGTTTCATTTACAATAGATTAACATTTATTATTGTATTTTTATGTTGTAAATTGCATTTCAATTGAGGATAGTCGAAATGTTAAATTTATTACTGTATTATTTATATTATTAGCATTGATCTTCTGTTATTCTATTTTTATAACTTATTTATTTTACTCTTCATTACTAGTTAAAATAGATTTCTTGTGGATAGGAGGAAAATATATATAAAACAAAGGTAATTTATGTTACTTTTAATTTTACGTATGTCCTTGCTATACTTGGGTGTAGATTAGTTTAATGAACTTTAGGATGTACCTCAACTAATCCGACCAAAAAAATTAATTTAACGAACTCGGACTTGATTAGAAACATTATTTTATTTATATTTATATTAAGAATTTTATTTGGATACTTTTTTGGCATATAAGTCATAGTTTCACTACTTCTTCACTTTTCATAAATGAGTAAAAATGTCGAATGATTAGTCAAATGTGCAAGCTGACAATTTAGGCAAGGGGTGTGTAACTTTATAATCTTTTTACTTATCCAATAAACATATATTTTAATTTAATTATAACCCTTTTACTTATCACGACTCTCCCTCTAAGTTGTTGGTTGATTTCTATTCAAGGTTTACTTATGATTTTATTCAAGGTTTACCTATGATTTAATTTTGCAGTCGTTTCTGTTAGATCACTTTTCATGTAATTTTTGGAAAATATGGGGTGGATTCTAAATGTGAGTTCTTGGTTTTATAGCTTTGTTTTGGATCCTTTATGTCGTTTATCGTATTGTATTAGAGTTTCAGAGTTGAATTTTATAAAATTTGATTATGTTCCTCCCATTTATATAATGATAAGATATCTTTATCACATGGATTGGTTTTCAACTCTAACAACATTATATCACCATTAATGTAAATTTAAGAGCTCTTTTCTTATTTTGATGTCAGAATGTCTTTCTTTCTTGAGTAAATGGAAGAGGACGGGGGAGGAATTAGGCCACTTTTCATTATTGTGGGAGGATTTAATCCTTTGTTGTTAGCATGGGTACAATGTGTTAGCATATTTATTCTTCCTTCATAGCTTATCTAGTGATCCCATATGGCGTATTCGAAAAGTTCAATTTTGGAGGATCTTTCTCTGTTACCAAGCTGATTATATTAGTGGTGTCAAACAGAGAGTGGGTTTTTCTATATTGTTGATCAACCTACCCAAAACTCTCAAACTTTTCCAAAACTCTGCCATTTAACCTTTTAAAAATATAATATTACATTTTATACTATTAGATGTAGGAAGCTCATGCAGAATTTGTAACCAAATGAACGATCATATGAGGATTTATGGTGAGCAACAGAGCTAAGTATTATGCATCAGCTATACAAATTGAATTCAGCCCATTAGAAATGAAAAAGAAAAAAAAATTATAAAAAATATTATGACCAAAATCAAAATTATAACCAGATTCACAAGCATACTTACAAATAAAATACTTGAATTAATTAATACCACTTTAGTAAAATTCACCAATGGACTTTATACATTTACTCCAATCCAACTGATGAGTTTCTATCTCATATGCCTGTGACGTCGTTGATACTACAGATCTATACACCTACCTACAAACCATTCGGTATATACTAATTAATTTTCTACATAAGGATAATCCATCATCAAAATACAACTAAACATAAGTCGGTGATGTACGTATACATTTAGATGGATCCAACTAGGTATACATATTTATAACTATACAAATATATCTATATCCATACAACATATCTATACACATACACATACACATCCAGACATACAGATCTATACCCGTATAGATCAATAATATAAAAAAAAACTCGTAATAATGATATCTTTGATAAGTTCTTAAAATAAAAAATGATTTCTTGGAACTGCAACACTTTAAACACAACTATATATTTTTTTTCCAATTTATTTCATGGGGTAGGGGTTATGATGCATAAAAATGAAAAAAAATAAAGAGATAGAATGAAGAATGGAAAAGAAGAATTGATGGGTAGGTTTTTGGTCCATTAAAAATTTAAAGTTAGGTTATAGTCAAAAGGAAAGATTGTTTGATTTTTTACTCTCTCTTTCTCTTTAATTATTTAATAAAACTATTTCAGTTGTCCCACAAATAATATTTATTTAGTTGATCACACTTATTTAAAATCACAATCATTACATTCACGTTACTAAAATATTCCTTACAAAATATTGTGATATTTTAAATAGTTATTAAATATTTTAATAAAAATAATAATAGAAAACATTAAGATAAAGTTTATTGAGATTTCAAATAAATAATATAATTAGGATATCACATTTAATAATTTGATATTATTTTACGGGATGAAAAGAGTAATTACTTATAATAGTATTTATATTTAAGAGCAGAGATATGATACCCTATAAAAAATGTTTTACCCATTATTTATCTCTATTCTTCTATCAAACCCTATTTCTTCTCGTCTCCGCCGACTTACACCAACACTTTCACATTAGCAATCTACAGTATAATAATTTTTCTTAACAATTTAAAGCACATTCTGACAATACCCATTCCGTATCAAAGGTTGTACACATTTTCTTTTTCCATAACATCGGCGCTTTTCTCCCTCAACATTATGTGTGTCCTCTACCATTGCCTTCCAAATCTCAGATCTTCAATGTGCAAATCATTATCTGATTGGTTTTTTATCGTTCGACATTTCATTTCAATTAGGGATAGTCAGAGTGAGACCTCTTGTCTCTTATATTATTAAATCTAAAGTTTCTAAAATTTCACCTTAATTTATTTGGACTAAATTTTTATATTCAAACTTAAAACTTTTTCTACAATGATATTGTAATAGGATTGAACAAAGAACTCTACTTTTGGGGGATATTTCTTCCTTGTGAAAAGAGATAAATGAACAGGTCACTTCCTCCTAAGAAGAGAAGATTATTGTAAAGAATGAAATAATCACTATAGTTTGTATAAAAATGTGAGTTTGATTTTATATTTTTTTATCCATTATCTTAAGTAGGGGTTTTATTGATTTGTATTTATTAAATTAGGCAATATGATAATGAAAGAGCAAGAGTGATAATGAAAGAGCAAGAGTTTGGGACTATTCAATTACAACCGCATCATCATTTTATTTGGAGAAGTATGGTGCACCCGGTTTTTTCATTTACAATAGATTAACATTTATTATTGTATTTTTATGTTGTAAATTGCATTTCAACTGAGGATAGTCCAAATTTTAAATTTTTACTGTATTATTTATATTGTTAGCATTGATCTTCTGTTATTCTATTTTTATAACTTATTTATTTTACTCTTCATTACTAGTTAAAATAGATTTCTTGTGGATAGGAGGAAAATATATATAAAACAAAGGTAATTTATGTTACTTTTAATTTTACGTATGTCCTTGCTATACTTGGGTGTAGATTAGTTTAATGAACTTTAGGATGTACCTCAACTAATCCGACCAAAAAAATTAATTTAACGAACTCGGACTTGATTAGAAACATTATTTTATTTATATTTATATTAAGAATTTTATTTGGATACTTTTTTGGTATATAAGTCATAGTTTCACTACTTCTTCACTTTTCATAAATGAGTAAAAATGTCGAATGATTAGTCAAATGTGCAAGCTGACAATTTAGGCAAGGGGTGTGTAACTTTATAATCTTTTTACTTATCCAATAAACATATATTTTAATTTAATTATAACCCTTTTACTTATCACGACTCTCCCTCTAAGTTGTTGGTTGATTTCTATTCAAGGTTTACTTATGATTTTATTCAAGGTTTACCTATGATTTAATTTTGCAGTCGTTTCTGTTAGATCACTTTTCATGTAATTTTTGGAAAATATGGGGTGGATTCTAAATGTGAGTTCTTGGTTTTATAGCTTTGTTTTGGATCCTTTATGTCGTTTATCCTATTTTATTAGAGTTTCAGAGTTGAATTTTATAAAATTTGATTATGTTCCTCCCATTTATATAAATATAAGATATCTTTATCACATGGATTGGTTTTCAACTCTAACAACATTATATCACCATTAATGTAAATTTAAGAGCTCTTTTCTTATTTTGATGTCAGGATGTCTTTATTTCTTGAGTAAATGGAAGAGGACGGGGGAGGAATTAGGCCACTTTTCATTATTGTGGGAGGATTTAATCCTTTGTTGTTAGCATGGGTACAATGTGTTAGCATATTTATTCTTCCTTCATAGCTTATCTAGTGATCCCATATGGCGTATTCGAAAAGTTCAATTTTGGAGGATCTTTCTCTGTTACCAAGCTGATTATATTAGTGGTGTCAAACAGAGAGTGGTTTTTTCTATATTGTTGATCAACCTACCCAAAACTCTTAAACTTTTCCAAAACTCTGCCATTTAACCTTTTAAAAATATAATATTACATTTTATACTATTAGATGTAGGAAGCTCATGCAGAATTTGTAACCAAATGAACGATCATATGAGGATTTATGGTGAGCAACAGAGCTAAGTATTATGCATCAGCTATGCAAATTGAATTCAGCCCATTAGAAATGAAAAAGAAAAAAAAATTATAAAAAATATTATGACCAAAATCAAAATTATAACCAGATTCACAAGCATACTTACAAATAAAATACTTGAATTAATTAATACCACTTCAGTAAAATTCACCAATGGACTTTATACATTTACTCCAATCCAACTGATGAGTTTCTATCTCATATGCCTGTGACGTCGTTGATACTACAGATCTATACACCTACCTACAAACCATTCGGTATATACTAATTAATTTTCAACA
The DNA here is from genome assembly GCA_029959085.1 of Nemophila menziesii. Taxonomy (NCBI): domain Eukaryota; kingdom Viridiplantae; phylum Streptophyta; class Magnoliopsida; order Boraginales; family Hydrophyllaceae; genus Nemophila; species Nemophila menziesii. The sequence goes on from JARWIR010000001.1 coordinate 79,368,156, forward strand.
TAAGGATAATCCATCATCAAAATACAACTAAACATAAGTCGGTGATGTACGTATACATTTAGATGGATCCAACTAGGTATACATATCTATAACTATACAAATATATCTATATCCATACAACATATCTATACACATACACATACACATCCAGACATACAGATCTATACCCGTATAGATCAATAATATAAAAAAACTCGTAATAATGATATATTTGATAAGTTCTTAAAATAAAAAATGATTTCTTGGAACTGCAACACTTTAAACACAACTATATATTTTTTTTCCAATTTATTTTATAGGGTAGGGGTTATGATGCATAAAAAATGAAAAAAATAAAGAGATAGAATGAAGAATGGAAAAGAAGAATTGATGGGTAGGTTTTTGGTCCATTAAAAATTTAAAGTTAGGTTATAGTCAAAAGGAAAGATTGTTTGATTTTTTACTCTCTCTTTCTCTTTAATTATTTAATAAAACTATTTCAGTTGTCCCACAAATAATATTTATTTAGTTGATCACACTTATTTAAAAACACAATCATTACATTCACGTTACTAAAATATTCCTTACAAAATATTGTGATATTTTAAATAGTTATTAAATATTTTAATAAAAATAATAATTGAAAACATTAAGATAAAGTTTATTGAGATTTCAAATAAATAATATAATTAGGATATCACATTTAATAAATTTATATTATTTTACGGGATGAAAAGAGTAATTACTTATAATAGTATTTATATTTAAGAGCAGAGATATGATACCCTATAAAAATGTTTTACCCATTATTTATCTCTATTCTTCTATCAAACCCTATTTCTTCTTGTCTCCGCCGACTTACACCAACACTTTCACATTAGCAATCTACAGTATAACAATTTTTCTTAACAATTAAAAGCACATTCTGACAATACCCATTCCGTATCAAAGGTTGTACACATTTTCCTTTTCCATAACATCGGCGCTTTTCTCCCTCAATATTATGTGTGTCCTCTACCATTGCCTTCCAAATCTCAGATCTTCACTGTGCAAATAATTATCTGATTGGTTTTTGATCGTTGGACATTTCATTTCAATTGAGGATAGTCAGAGTGAGACCTCTTGTCACTTATATTTTTAAATCTAAAGTTTCTAAAATTTCACCTTAATTTATTTGGACTAAATTTTTATATTCAAACTTAAAACTTTTTCTACAATGATATTGTAATAGGATAGAACAAAGAACTCTACTTTTGGGGGATATTTCTTCCTTGTGAAAAGAGAGAAATGAACAGGTCACTTCCTCCTAAGAAGAGAAGATTATTGTAAAGAATGAAATAATCACTATAGTTTGTATAAAAATGTGAGTTTGATTTTCTATTTTTTTATCCATTATCTTAAGTAGGGGTTTTAATGATTTGTATTTATTAAATTAGGCAATATGATAATGAAAGAGCAAGAGTGATAATGAAAGAGCAAGAGTTTGGGACTATTCAATTACAACCGCATCATCATTTTATTTGGAGAAGTATGGTGCACCCGGTTTTTTCATTTACAATAGATTAACATTTATTATTGTATTTTTATGTTGTAAATTGCATTTCAATTGAGGATAGTCGAAATGTTAAATTTTTACTGTATTATTTATATTATTAGCATTGATCTTCTGTTATTCTAGTTTTATAACTTATTTATTTTACTCTTCATTACTAGTTAAAATAGATTTCTTGTGGATAGGAGGAAAATATATATAAAACAAAGGTAATTTATGTTACTTTTAATTTTACGTATGTCCTTGCTATACTTGGGTGTAGATTAGTTTAATGAACTTTAGGATGTATCTCAACTAATCCGAACAAAAAAATTAATTTAACGAACTCGGACTTGATTAGAAACATTATTTTATTTATATTTATATTAAGAATTTTATTTGGATACTTTTTAGGTATATAAGTCATAGTTTCACTACTTCTTCACTTTTCATAAATGAGTAAAAATGTCGAATGATTAGTCAAATGTGCAAGCTGACAATTTAGGCAAGGGGTGTGTAACTTTATAATCTTTTTACTTATCCAATAAACATATATTTTAATTTAATTATAACCCTTTTACTTATCACGACTCTCCCTCTAAGTTGTTGGTTGATTTCTATTCAAGGTTTACTTATGATTTTATTCAAGGTTTACCTATGATTTAATTTTGCAGTCGTTTCTGTTAGATCACTTTTCATGTAATTTTTGGAAAATATGGGGTGGATTCTAAATGTGAGTTCTTGGTTTTATAGATTTGTTTTGGATCCTTTATGTCGTTTATCCTATTTTATTAGAGTTTCAGAGTTGAATTTCATAAAATTTGATTATGTTCCTCCCATTTATATAATGATAAGATATCTTTATCACATGGATTGGTTTTCAACTCTAACAACATTATATCACCATTAATGTAAATTTAAGAGCTCTTTTCTTATTTTGATGTCAGAATGTCTTTCTTTCTTGAGTAAATGGAAGAGGACGGGGGAGGAATTAGGCCACTTTTCATTATTGTGGGAGGATTTAATCCTTTGTTGTTAGCATGGGTACAATGTGTTAGCATATTTATTCTTCCTTCATAGCTTATCTAGTGATCCCATATGGCGTATTCGAAAAGTTCAATTTTGGAGGATCTTTCTCTGCTACCAAGCTGATTATATTAGTGGTGTCAAACAGAGAGTGGTTTTTTCTATATTTTTGATCAACCTACCCAAAATTCTCAAACTTTTCCAAAACTCTGCCATTTAACCTTTTAAAAATATAATATTACATTTTATACTATTAGATGTAGGAAGCTCATGCAGAATTTGTAACCAAATGAACGATCATATGAGGATTTATGGTGAGCAACAGAGCTAAGTATTATGCATCAGCTATGCAAATTGAATTCAGCCCATTAGAAATGAAAAAGAAAAAAAAATTATAAAAAATATTATGACCAAAATCAAAATTATAACCAGATTCACAAGCATACTTACAAATAAAATACTTGAATTAATTAATACCACTTCAGTAAAATTCACCAATGGACTTTATACATTTACTCCAATCCAACTGATGAGTTTCTATCTCATATGCCTGTGACGTCGTTGATACTACAGATCTATACACCTACCTACAAACCATTCGGTATATACTAATTAATTTTCAACATATGGATAATCCATCATCAAAATACAACTAAACATAAGTCGGTGATGTACGTATACATTTAGATGGATCCAACTAGGTATACATATCTATAACTATACAAATATATCTATATCCATACAACATATCTATACACATACACATACACATCCAGACATACAGATCTATACCCGTATAGATCAATAATATAAAAAAAACTCGTAATAATGATATATTTGATAAGTTCTTAAAATAAAAAATGATTTCTTGGAACTGCAACACTTTAAACACAACTATATATTTTTTTTCCAATTTATTTCATGGGGTAGGGGTTATGATGCATAAAAATGAAGAAAATAAAGAGATAGAATGAAGAATGGAAAAGAAGAATTGATGGGTAGGTTTTTGGTCCATTAAAAATTTAAAGTTAGGTTATAGTCAAAAGGAAAGATTGTTTGATTTTTTACTCTCTCTTTCTCTTTAATTATTTAATAAAACTATTTCAGTTGTCCCACAAATAATATTTATTTAGTTGATCACACTTATTTAAAAACACAATCATTACATTCACGTTACTAAAATATTCCTTACAAAATATTGTGATATTTTAAATAGTTATTAAATATTTTAATAAAAATAATAATTGAAAACATTAAGATAAAGTTTATTGAGATTTCAAATAAATAATATAATTAGGATATCACATTTAATAAATTGATATTATTTTACGAGATGAAAAGAGTAATTACTTATAATAGTATTTATATTTAAGAGCAGAGATATGATACCCTATAAAAAATGTTTTACCCATTATTTATCTCTATTCTTCTATCAAACCCTATTTCTTCTCGTCTCCGCCGACTTACACCAACACTTTCACATTAGCAATCTACAGTATAACAATTTTAAAGCACATTCTGACAATACCCATTCCGTATCAAAGGTTGTACACATTTTCCTTTTCCATAACATCGGCGCTTTTCTCCCTCAATATTATGTGTGTCCTCTACCATTGCCTTCCAAATCTCAGATCTTCACTGTGCAAATAATTATCTGATTGGTTTTTGATCGTTGGACATTTCATTTTAATTGAGGATAGTCAGAGTGAGACCTCTTGTCTCTTATACTTTTAAATCTAAAGTTTCTAAAATTTCACCTTAATTTATTTGGACTAAATTTTTATATTCAAACTTAAAACTTTTTCTAGAATGATATTGTAATAGGATTGAACAAAGAACTCTACTTTTGGGGGATATTTCTTCCTTGTGAAAAGAGAGAAATGAACAGGTCACTTCCTCCTAAGAAGAGAAGATTATTGTAAAGAATGAAATAATCACTATAGTTTGTATAAAAATGTGAGTTTGATTTTCTATTTTTTTATCCATTATTTTAAGTAGGGGTTTTAATGATTTGTATTTATTAAATTTGGCAATATTATAATGAAAGAGCAAGAGTGATAATGAAAGAGCTAGAGTTTGGGACTATTCAATTACAACCGCATCATCATTTTATTTGGAAAAGTATGGTGCACCTGGTTTTTTCATTTACAATAGATTAACATTTATTATTGTATTTTTATGTTGTAAATTGCATTTCAATTGGGGATAGTCGAAATGTTAAATTTATTAATGTATTATTTATATTATTAGCATTGATCATCTGTTATTCTATTTTTATAACTTATTTATTTCACTCTTCATTACTAGTTAAAATAGATTTCTTGTGGATAGGAGGAAAATATATTTAAAACAAAGGTAATTTATGTTACTTTTAATTTTACGTATGTCCTTGCTATACTTGGGTGTAGATTAGTTTAATGAACTTTAGGATGTAACTCAACTAATCCGACCAAAAAAATTAATTTAACGAACTCGGACTTGATTAGAAACATTATTTTATTTATATTTATATTAAGAATTTTAGTTGGATACTTTTTTGGTATATAAGTCATAGTTTCACTACTTCTTCACTTTTCATAAATGAGTAAAAATGTCTAATGATTAGTCAAATGTGCAAGCTGACAATTTAGGCAAGGGGTGTGTAACTTTATAATCTTTTTACTTATCCAATAAACATATATTTTAATTTAATTATAACCCTTTTACTTATCACGACTCTCCCTCTAAGTTGTTGGTTGATTTCTATTCAAGGTTTACTTCTGATTTTATTCAAGGTTTACCTATGATTTAATTTTGCAGTCGTTTCTGTTAGATCACTTTTCATGTAATTTTTGGAAAATATGGGGTGGATTCTAAATGTGAGTTCTTGGTTTTATAGCTTTGTTTTGGATCCTTTATGTCGTTTATCCTATTTTATTAGAGTTTCAGAGTTGACTTTTATAAAATTTGATTATGTTCCTCCCATTTATATAATGATAAGTTATCTTTATCACATGGATTGGTTTTCAACTCTAACAACATTATATCACTATTAATGTAAATTTAAGAGCTCTTTTCTTATTTTGATGTCAGAATGTCTTTCTTTCTTGAGTAAATGGAAGAGGACGGCGGAGGAATTAGGTCACTTTTCATTATTCTGGGAGGATTTAATCCTTTGTTGTTAGCATGGGTACAATGTGTTAGCATATTTATTCTTCCTTCATAGCTTATCTAGTGATCCCATATGGCGTATTCGAAAAGTTCAATTTTGGAGGACCTTTCTCTGTTACCAAGCTGATTATATTAGTGGTGTCAAACAGAGAGTGGTTTTTTCTATATTGTTGATCAACCTACCCAAAACTCTCAAACTTTTCCAAAACTCTGCCATTTAACCTTTTAAAAATATAATATAACATTTTATACTATTAGATGTAGGAAGCTCATGCAGAATTTGTAACCAAATGAACGATCATATGAAGATTTATGGTGAGCAACAGAGCTACGTATTATGCATCAGCTATGCAAATTGAATTCAGCCCATTAGAAATGAAAAAGAAAAAAAAAATTATAAGAAATATTATGACCAAAATCAAAATTATAACCAGATTCACAAGCATACTTACAAATAAAATACTTGAATTAATTAATACCACTTCAGTAAAATTCACCAATGGACTTTATACATTTACTCCAATCCAACTGATGAGTTTCTTTCTCATATGCCTGTGACGTCGTTGATACTACAGATCTATACCCCTACCTACAAACCATTCGGTATATACTAATTAATTTTCAACATAAGGATAATCCATCATCAAAATACAACTAAACATAAGTCGTTGATGTACGTATACATTTAGATGGATCCAACTAGGTATACATATCTATAAGTATACAAATATATCTATATCCACACAACATATCTATACACATACACATACACATCCAGACATACAGATCTATACCCGTATAGATCAATAATACAAAGAAAACACGTAATAATGATATATTTGATAAGTTCTTAAAATAAAAAATGATTTCTTGGAACTGCAACACTTTAAACACAACTATATATTTTTTTTCCAATTTATTTCATGGGGTAGGGGTTATGAAGCATAAAAAATGAAAAAAATAAAGAGATAGAATGAAGAATGGAAAAGAAGAATTGATGGGTAGGTTTTTGGTCCATTAAAAATTTAAAGTTAGGTTATAGTCAAAAGGAAAGATTGTTTGATTTTTTACTCTCTCTTTCTCTTTAATTATTTAATAAAACTATTTCAGTTGTCCCACAAATAATATTTATTTAGTTGATCACACTTATTTAAAAACACAATCATTACATTCACGTTACTACAATATTCCTTACAAAATATTGTGATATTTTAAATAGTTATTAAATATTTTAATAAAAATAATAATTGAAAACATTAAGATAAAGTTTATTGAGATTTCAAATAAATAATATAATTAGGATATCACATTTAATAAATTTATATTATTTTACGGGATGAAAAGAGTAATTACTTATAATAGTATTTATATTTAAGAGCAGAGATATGATACCCTATAAAAAATGTTTTACCCATTATTTATCTCTATTCTTCTATCAAACCGTATTTCTTCTTGTCTCCGCCGACTTACACCAACACTTTCACATTAGCAATCTACAGTATAACAATTTTTCTTAACAATTAAAAGCACATTCTGACAATACCCATTCCGTATCAAAGGTTGTACACATTTTCCTTTTCCATAACATCGGCGCTTTTCTCCCTCAATATTATGTGTGTCCTCTACCATTGCCTTCCGAATCTCAGATCTTCACTGTGCAAATAATTATCTGATTGGTTTTTGATCGTTGGACATTTCATTTCAATTGAGGATAGTCAGAGTGAGACCTCTTGTCACTTATACTTTTAAATCTAAAGTTTCTAAAATTTCACCTTAATTTATTTGGACTAAATTTTTATATTCAAACTTAAAACTTTTTCTACAATGATATTGTAATAGGATTGAACAAAGAACTCTACTTTTGAGGGATATTTCTTCCTTGTGAAAAGAGAGAAATGAACAGGTCACTTCCTCCTAAGAAGAGAAGATTATTGTAAAGAATGAAATAATCACTATAGTTTGTATAAAAATGTGAGTTTGATTTTCTATTTTTTTATCCATTATCTTAAGTAGGGGTTTTAATGATTTGTATTTATTAAATTAGGCAATATGATAATGAAAGAGCAAGAGTGATAATGAAAGAGCAAGAGTTTGGGACTATTCAATTACAACCGCATCATCATTTTATTTGGAGAAGTATGGTGCACCCGGTTTTTTCATTTACAATAGATTAACATTTATTATTGTATTTTTATGTTGTAAATTGCATTTCAATTGAGGATAGTCGAAATGTTAAATTTTTACTGTATTATTTATATTATTAGCATTGATCTTCTGTTATTCTATTTTTATAACTTATTTATTTTACTCTTCATTACTAGTTAAAATAGATTTCTTGTGGATAGGAGGAAAATATATATAAAACAAAGGTAATTTATGTTACTTTTAATTTTACGTATGTCCTTGCTATACTTGGGTGTAGATTAGTTTAATGAACTTTAGGATGTACCTCAACTAATCCGAACAAAAAAATTAATTTAACGAACTCGGACTTGATTAGAAACATTATTTTATTTATATTTATATTAAGAATTTTAGTTGGATACTTTTTTGGTATATAAGTCATAGTTTCACTACTTCTTCACTTTTCATAAATGAGTAAAAATGTCGAATGATTAGTCAAATGTGCAAGCTGACAATTTAGGCAAGGGGTGTGTAACTTTATAATCTTTTTACTTATCCAATAAACATATATTTTAATTAAATTATAACCCTTTTACTTATCACGACTCTCCCTCTAAGTTGTTGGTTGATTTCTAGTCAAGGTTTACTTATGATTTTATTCAAGGTTTACCTATGATTTAATTTTGCAGTCGTTTCTGTTAGATCACTTTTCATGTAATTTTTGGAAAATATGGGGTGGATTCTAAATGTGAGTTCTTGGTTTTATAGCTTTGTTTTGGATCCTTTATGTCGTTTATCCTATTTTATTAGAGTTTCAGAGTTGAATTTTATAAAATTTGATTATGTTCCTCCCATTTATATAATGATAAGTTATCTTTATCACATGGATTGTTTTTCAACTCTAACAACATTATATCACCATTAATGTAAATTTAAGAGCTCTTTTCTTATTTTGATGTCAGAATGTCTTTCTTTCTTGAGTAAATGGAAGAGGACGGGGGAGGAATCAGGCCACTTTTCATTATTGTGGGAGGATTTAATCCTTTGTTGTTAGCATGGGTACAATGTGTTAGCATATTTATTCTTCCTTCATAGCTTATCTAGTGATCCCATATGGCGTATTCGAAAAGTTCAATTTTGGAGGATCTTTCTCTGTTACCAAGCTGATTATATTAGTGGTGTCAAACAGAGAGTGGTTTTTTCTATATTTTTGATCAACCTACCCAAAACTCTCAAAATTTTCCAAAACTCTGCCATTTAACCTTTTAAAAATATAATATTACATTTTATACTATTAGATGTAGGAAGCTCATGCAGAATTTGTAACCAAATGAACGATCATATGAGGATTTATGGTGAGCAACAGAGCTAAGTATTATGCATCAGCTATGCAAATTGAATTCAGCCCATTAGAAATGAAAAAGAAAAAAAAATTATAAAAAATATTATGACCAAAATCAAAATTATAACCAGATTCACAAGCATACTTACAAATAAAATACTTGAATTAATTAATACCACTTCAGTAAAATTCACCAATGGACTTTATACATTTACTCCAATCCAACTGATGAGTTTCTATCTCATATGCATGTGACGTCGTTGATACTACAGATCTATACACCTACCTACAAACCATTCGGTATATACTAATTAATTTTCAACATAAGGATAATCCATCATCAAAATACAACTAAACATAAGTCGGTGATGTACGTATACATTTAGATGGATCCAACTAGGTATACATATCTATAACTATACAAATATATCTATATCCATACAACATATCTATACACATACACATACACATCCAGACATACAGATCTATACCCGTATAGATCAATAATATAAAAAAAACTCGTAATAATGATATATTTGATAAGTTCTTAAAATAAAAAATGATTTCTTGGAACTGCAACACTTTAAACACAACTATATATTTTTTTTCCAATTTATTTCATGGGGTAGGGGTTATGATGCATAAAAATGAAAAAAATAAAGAGATAGAATGAAGAATGGAAAAGAAGAATTGATGGGTAGGTTTTTGGTCCATTAAAAATTTAAAGTTAGGTTATAGTCAAAAGGAAAGATTGTTTGATTTTTTACTCTCTCTTTCTCTTTAATTATTTAATAAAACTATTTCAGTTGTCCCACAAATAATATTTATTTAGTTGATCACACTTATTTAAAAACACAATCATTACATTCACGTTACTAAAATATTCCTTACAAAATATTGTGATATTTTAAATAGTTATTAAATATTTTAATAAAAATAATAATTGAAAACATTAAGATAAAGTTTATTGAGATTTCAAATAAATAATATAATTAGGATATCACATTTAATAAATTGATATTATTTTACGGGATGAAAAGAGTAATTACTTATAATAGTATTTATATTTAAGAGCAGAGATATGATACCCTATAAAAAATGTTTTACCCATTATTTATCTCTATTCTTCTATCAAACCCTATTTCTTCTCGTCTCCGCCGACTTACACCAACACTTCACATTAGCAATCTACGGTATAATAATTTTTCTTAACAATTTAAAGCACATTCTGACAATACCCATTCCGTATCAAAGGTTGTACACATTTTCTTTTTCCATAACATCGGCGCTTTTCTCCCTCAACATTATGTGTGTCCTCTACCATTGCCTTCCAAATCTCAGATCTTCAATGTGCAAATCATTATCTGATTGGTTTTTTATCGTTCGACATTTCATTTCAATTAGGGATAGTCAGAGTAAGACCTCTTGTCTCTTATATTATTAAATCTAAAGTTTCTAAAATTTCACCTTAATTTATTTGGACTAAATTTTTATATTCAAACTTAAAACTTTTTCTACAATGATATTGTAATAGGATTGAACAAAGAACTCTACTTTTGGGGAATATTTCTTCCTTGTGAAAAGAGATAAATGAACAGGTCACTTCCTCCTAAGAAGAGAAGATTATTGTAAAGAATGAAATAATCACTATAGTTTGTATAAAAATGTGAGTTTGATTTTCTATTTTTTTATCCATTATCTTAAGTAGGGGTTTTATTGATTTGTATTTATTAAATTAGGCAATATGATAATGAAAGAGCAAGAGTGATAATGAAAGAGCAAGAGTTTGGGACTATTCAATTACAACCGCATCATCATTTTATTTGGAGAAGTATGGTGCACCCGGTTTTTTCATTTACAATAGATTAACATTTATTATTGTATTTTTATGTTGTAAATTGCATTTCAATTGAGGATAGTCGAAATGTTAAATTTTTACTGTATTATTTATATTGTTAGCATTGATCTTCTGTTATTCTATTTTTATAACTTATTTATTTTACTCTTCATTACTAGTTAAAATAGATTTCTTGTGGATAGGAGGAAAATATATATAAAACAAAGGTAATTTATGTTACTTTTAATTTTACGTATGTCCTTGCTATACTTGGGTGTAGATTAGTTTAATGAACTTTAGGATGTACCTCAACTAATCCGACCAAAAAAATTAATTTAACGAACTCGGACTTGATTAGAAACATTATTTTATTTATATTTATATTAAGAATTTTATTTGGATACTTTTTTGGTATATAAGTCATAGTTTCACTACTTCTTCACTTTTCATAAATGAGTAAAAATGTCGAATGATTAGTCAAATGTGCAAGCTGACAATTTAGGCAAGGGGTGTGTAACTTTATAATCTTTTTACTTATCCAATAAACATATATTTTAATTTAATTATAACCCTTTTACTTATCACGACTCTCCCTCTAAGTTGTTGGTTGATTTCTATTCAAGGTTTACTTATGATTTTATTCAAGGTTTACCTATGATTTAATTTTGCAGTCGTTTCTGTTAGATCACTTTTCATGTAATTTTTGGAAAATATGGGGTGGATTCTAAATGTGAGTTCTTGGTTTTATAGCTTTGTTTTGGATCCTTTATGTCGTTTATCCTATTTTATTAGAGTTTCAGAGTTGAATTTTATAAAATTTGATTATGTTCCTCCCATTTATATAAATATAAGATATCTTTATCACATGGATTGGTTTTCAACTCTAACAACATTATATCACCATTAATGTAAATTTAAGAGCTCTTTTCTTATTTTGATGTCAGGATGTCTTTCTTTCTTGAGTAAATGGAAGAGGACGGGGGAGGAATTAGGCCACTTTTCATTATGGTGGGAGGATTTAATCCTTTGTTGTTAGCATGGGTACAATGTGTTAGCATATTTATTCTTCCTTCATAGCTTATCTAGTGATCCCATATGGCGTATTCGAAAAGTTCAATTTTGGAGGATCTTTCTCTGTTACCAAGCTGATTATATTAGTGGTGTCAAACAGAGAGTGGTTTTTTCTATATTGTTGATCAACCTACCCAAAACTCTTAAACTTTTCCAAAACTCTGCCATTTAACCTTTTAAAAATATAATATTACATTTTATACTATTAGATGTAGGAAGCTCATGCAGAATTTGTAACCAAATGAACGATCATATGAGGATTTATGGTGAGCAACAGAGCTAAGTATTATGCATCAGCTATGCAAATTGAATTCAGCCCATTAGAAATAAAAAAGAAAAAAAAATTATAAAAAATATTATGACCAAAATCAAAATTATAACCAGATTCACAAGCATACTTACAAATAAAATACTTGAATTAATTAATACCACTTCAGTAAAATTCACCAATGGACTTTATACATTTACTCCAATCCAACTGATGAGTTTCTATCTCATATGCCTGTGACGTCGTTGATACTACAGATCTATACACCTACCTACAAACCATTCGGTATATACTAATTAATTTTCAACATAAGGATAATCCATCATCAAAATACAACTAAACATAAGTCGGTGATGTACGTATACATTTAGATGGATCCAACTAGGTATACATATCTATAACTATACAAATATATCTATATCCATACAACATATCTATACACATACACATACACATCCAGACATACAGATCTATACCCGTATAGATCAATAATATAAAAAAAACTCGTAATAATGATATATTTGATAAGTTCTTAAAATAAAAAATGATTTCTTGGAACTGCAACACTTTAAACACAACTATATATTTTTTTTCCAATTTATTTCATGGGGTAGGGGTTATGATGCATAAAAATGAAAAAAATAAAGAGATAGAATGAAGAATGGAAAAGAAGAATTGATGGGTAGGTTTTTGGTCCATTAAAAATTTAAAGTTAGGTTATAGTCAAAAGGAAAGATTGTTTGATTTTTTACTCTCTCTTTCTCTTTAATTATTTAATAAAACTATTTCAGTTGTCCCACAAATAATATTTATTTAGTTGATCACACTTATTTAAAAACACAATCATTACATTCACGTTACTACAATATTCCTTACAAAATATTGTGATATTTTAAATAGTTATTAAATATTTTAATAAAAATAATAATTGAAAACATTAAGATAAAGTTTATTGAGATTTCAAATAAATAATATAATTAGGATATCACATTTAATAAATTGATATTATTTTACGGGATGAAAAGAGTAATTACTTATAATAGTATTTATATTTAAGAGCAGAGATATGATACCCTATAAAAAATGTTTTACCCATTATTTATCTCTGTTCTTCTATCAAACCGTATTTCTTCTCGTCTCCGCCGACTTACACCAACACTTTCACATTAGCAATCTACAGTATAACAATTTTTCTTAACAATTAAAAGCACATTCTGACAATACCCATTCCGTATCAAAGGTTGTACACATTTTCCTTTTCCATAACATCGGCGCTTTTCTCCCTCAATATTATGTGTGTCCTCTACCATTGCCTTCCAAATCTCAGATCTTCACTGTGCAAATAATTATCTGATTGGTTTTTGATCGTTGGACATTTCATTTCAATTGAGGATAGTCAGAGTGAGACCTCTTGTCACTTATACTTTTAAATCTAAAGTTTCTAAAATTTCACCTTAATTTATTTGGACTAAATTTTTATATTCAAACTTAAAACTTTTTCTACAATGATATTGTAATAGGATTGAACAAAGAACTCTACTTTTGGGGGATATTTCTTCCTTGTGAAAAGAGAGAAATGAACAAGTCACTTCCTCCTAAGAAGAGAAGATTATTGTAAAGAATGAAATAATCACTATAGTTTGTATAAAAATGTGAGTTTGATTTTCTATTTTTTTATCCATTATCTTAAGTAGGGGTTTTAATGATTTGTATTTATTAAATTAGGCAATATGATAATGAAAGAGCAAGAGTGATAATGAAAGAGCAAGAGTTTGGGACTATTCAATTACAACCGCATCATCATTTTATTTGGAGAAGTATGGTGCACCCGGTTTTTTCATTTACAATAGATTAACATTTATTATTGTATTTTTATGTTGTAAATTGCATTTCAATTGAGGATAGTCGAAATGTTAAATTTTTACTGTATTATTTATATTATTAGCATTGATCTTCTGTTATTCTATTTTTATAACTTATTTATTTTACTCTTCATTACTAGTTAAAATAGATTTCTTGTGGATAGGAGGAAAATATATATAAAACAAAGGTAATTTATGTTACTTTTAATTTTACGTATGTCCTTGCTATACTTGGGTGTAGATTAGTTTAATGAACTTTAGGATGTACCTCAACTAATCCGAACAAAAAAATTAATTTAACGAACTCGGACTTGATTAGAAACATTATTTTATTTATATTTATATTAAGAATTTTATTTGGATACTTTTTAGGTATATAAGTCATAGTTTCACTACTTCTTCACTTTTCATAAATGAGTAAAAATGTCGAATGATTAGTCAAATGTGCAAGCTGACAATTTAGGCAAGGGGTGTGTAACTTTATAATCTTTTTACTTATCCAATAAACATATATTTTAATTTAATTACAACGCTTTTACTTATCACGACTCTCCCTCTAAGTTGTTGGTTGATTTCTATTCAAGGTTTACTTATGATTTTATTCAAGGTTTACCTATGATTTAATTTTGCAGTCGTTTCTGTTAGATCACTTTTCATGTAATTTTTGGAAAATATGGGGTGGATTCTAAATGTGAGTTCTTGGTTTTATAGCTTTGTTTTGGATCCTTTATGTCGTTTATCCTATTTTATTAGAGTTTCAGAGTTGAATTTCATAAAATTTGATTATGTTCCTCCCATTTATATAATGATAAGATATCTTTATCACATGGATTGGTTTTCAACTCTAACAACATTATATCACCATTAATGTAAATTTAAGAGCTCTTTTCTTATTTTGATGTCAGAATGTCTTTCTTTCTTGAGTAAATGGAAGAGGACGGGGGAGGAATTAGGCCACTTTTCATTATTGTGGGAGGATTTAATCCTTTGTTGTTAGCATGGGTACAATGTGTTAGCATATTTATTCTTCCTTCATAGCTTATCTAGTGATCCCATATGGCGTATTCGAAAAGTTCAATTTTGGAGGATCTTTCTCTGTTACCAAGCTGATTATATTAGTGGTGTCAAACAGAGAGTGGTTTTTTCTATATTTTTGATCAACCTACCCAAAATTCTCAAACTTTTCCAAAACTCTGCCATTTAACCTTTTAAAAATATAATATTACATTTTATACTATTAGATGTAGGAAGCTCATGCAGAATTTGTAACCAAATGAACGATCATATGAGGATTTATGGTGAGCAACAGAGCTAAGTATTATGCATCAGCTATGCAAATTGAATTCAGCCCATTAGAAATGAAAAAGAAAAAAAAATTATAAAAAATATTATGACCAAAATCAAAATTATAACCAGATTCACAAGCATACTTACAAATAAAATACTTGAATTAATTAATACCACTTCAGTAAAATTCACCAATGGACTTTATACATTTACTCCAATCCAACTGATGAGTTTCTATCTCATATGCATGTGACGTCGTTGATACTACAGATCTATACACCTACCTACAAACCATTCGGTATATACTAATTAATTTTCAACATAAGGATAATCCATCATCAAAATACAACTAAACATAAGTCGGTGATGTACGTATACATTTAGATGGATCCAACTAGGTATACATATCTATAACTATACAAATATATCTATATCCATACAACATATCTATACACATACACATACACATCCAGACATACAGATCTATACCCGTATAGATCAATAATATAAAAAAACTCGTAATAATGATATATTTTATAAGTTCTTAAAATAAAAAATGATTTCTTGGAACTGCAACACTTTAAACACAACTATATATTTTTTTTCCAATTTATTTCATGGGGTAGGGGTTATGATGCATAAAAATGAAAAAAATAAAGAGATAGAATGAAGAATGGAAAAGAAGAATTGATGGGTAGGTTTTTGGTCCATTAAAAATTTAAAGTTAGGTTATAGTCAAAAGGAAAGATTGTTTGATTTTTTACTCTCTCTTTCTCTTTAATTATTTAATAAAACTATTTCAGTTGTCCCACAAATAATATTTATTTAGTTGATCACACTTATTTAAAAACACAATCATTACATTCACGTTACTAAAATATTCCTTACAAAATATTGTGATATTTTAAATAGTTATTAAATATTTTAATAAAAATAATAATTGAAAACATTAAGATAAAGTTTATTGAGATTTCAAATAAATAATATAATTAGGATATCACATTTAATAAATTGATATTATTTTACGAGATGAAAAGAGTAATTACTTATAATAGTATTTATATTTAAGAGCAGAGATATGATACCCTATAAAAAATGTTTTACCCATTATTTATCTCTATTCTTCTATCAAACCCTATTTCTTCTCGTCTCCGCCGACTTACACCAACACTTTCACATTAGCAATCTACAGTATAACAATTTTTCTTAACAATTTAAAGCACATTCTGACAATACCCATTCCGTATCAAAGGTTATACACATTTTCCTTTTCCATAACATCGGCGCTTTTCTCCCTCAATATTATGTGTGTCCTCTACCATTGCCTTCCAAATCTCAGATCTTCACTGTGCAAATAATTATCTGATTGGTTTTTGATCGTTGGACATTTCATTTCAATTGAGGATAGTCAGAGTGAGACCTCTTGTCTCTTATACTATTAAATCTAAAGTTTCTAAAATTTCACCTTAATTTATTTGGACTAAATTTTTATATTCAAACTTAAAACTTTTTCTACAATGATATTGTAATAGGATTGAACAAAGAACTCTACTTTTGAGGGATATTTCTTCCTTGTGAAAAGAGAGAAATGAACAGGTCACTTCCTCCTAAAAAGAGAAGATTATTGTAAAGAATGAAATAATCACTATAGTTTGTATAAAAATGTGAGTTTGATTTTCTATTTTTTTATCCATTATCTTAAGTAGGGGTTTTAATGATTTGTATTTATTAAATTAGGCAATATGATAATGAAAGAGCAAGAGTGATAATGAAAGAGCTAGAGTTTGGGACTATTGAATTACAACCGCATCATCATTTTATTTGGAGAAGTATGGTGCACCCGGTTTTTTCATTTACAATAGATTAACATTTATTATTGTATTTTTATGTTGTAAATTGCATTTCAATTGGGGATAGTCGAAATGTTAAATTTATTACTGTATTATTTATATTATTAGCATTGATCATCTGTTATTCTATTTTTATAACTTATTTATTTTACTCTTCATTACTAGTTAAAATAGATTTCTTGTGGATAGGAGGAAAATATATATAAAACAAAGGTAATTTATGTTACTTTTAATTTTACGTATGTCCTTGCTATACTTGGGTGTAGATTAGTTTAATGAACTTTAGGATGTACCTCAACTAATCTGACCAAAAAAATTAATTTAACGAACTCGGACTTGATTAGAAACATTATTTTATTTATATTTATATTAAGAATTTTAGTTGGATACTTTTTTGGTATATAAGTCATAGTTTCACTACTTCTTCACTTTTCATAAATGAGTAAAAATGTCGAATGATTAGTCAAATGTGCAAGCTGACAATTTAGGCAAGGGGTGTGTAACTTTATAATCTTTTTACTTATCCAATAAACATATATTTTAATTTAATTATAACCCTTTTACTTATCACGACTCTCCCTCTAAGTTGTTGGTTGATTTCTATTCAAGGTTTACTTATGATTTTATTCAAGGTTTACCTATGATTTAATTTTGCAGTCGTTTCTGTTAGATCACTTTTCATGTAATTTTTGGAAAATATGGGGTGGATTCTAAATGTGAGTTCTTGGTTTTATAGCTTTGTTTTGGATCCTTTATGTCGTTTATCCTATTTTATTAGAGTTTCAGAGTTGAATTTTATAAAATTTGATTATGTTCCTCCCGTTTATATAATGATAAGTTATCTTTATCACATGGATTGTTTTTCAACTCTAACAACATTATATCACCATTAATGTAAATTTAAGAGCTCTTTTCTTATTTTGATGTCAGAATGTCTTTCTTTCTTGAGTAAATGGAAGAGGACGGGGGAGGAATCAGGTCACTTTTCATTATTGTGGGAGGATTTAATCCTTTGTTGTTAGCATGGGTACAATGTGTTAGCATATTTATTCTTCCTTCATAGCTTATCTAGTGATCCCATATGGCGTATTCGAAAAGTTCAATTTTGGAGGATCTTTCTCTGTTACCAAGCTGATTATATTAGTGGTGTCAAACAGAGAGTGGTTTTTTCTATATTGTTGATCAACCTACCCAAAACTCTCAAAATTTTCCAAAACTCTGCCATTTAACCTTTTAAAAATATAATATTACATTTTATACTATTAGATGTAGGAAGCTCATGCAGAATTATTAACCAAATGAACGATCATATGAGGATTTATGGGGAGCAACAGAGCTAAGTATTATGCATCAGCTATGCAAATTTAATTCAGCCCATTAGAAATGAAAAAGAAAATAAAATTATAAGAAATATTATGACCAAAATCAAAATTATAACCAGATTCACAAGCATACTTACAAATAAAATACTTGAATTAATTAATACCACTTCAGTAAAATTCACCAATGGACTTTATACATTTACTCCAATCCAACTGATGAGTTTCTTTCTCATATGCCTGTGACGTCGTTGATACTACAGATCTATACCCCTACCTACAAACCATTCGGTATATACTAATTAATTTTCAACATAAGGATAATCCATCATCAAAATACAACTAAACATAAGTCGGTGATGTACGTATACATTTAGATTGATCCAACTAGGTATACATATCTATAACTATACAAATATATCTATATCCATACAACATATCTATACACATACACATACACATCCAGACATACAGATCTATACCCGTATAGATCAATAATATAAAAAAAAACTCGTAATAATGATATATTTGATAAGTTCTTAAAATAAAAAATGATTTCTTGGAACTGCAACACTTTAAACACAACTATATATTTTTTTTTCCAATTTATTTCATGGGGTAGGGGTTATGATGCATAAAAATGAAAAAAAATAAAGAGATTGAATGAAGAATGGAAAAGAAGAATTGATGGGAAGGTTTTTGGTCCAATAAAAATTTAAAGTTAGGTTATAGTCAAAAGGAAAGATTGTTTGATTTTTTACTCTCTCTTTCTCTTTAATTATTTAATAAAACTATTTCAGTTGTCCCACAAATAATATTTATTTAGTTGATCACACTTATTTAAAATCACAATCATTACATTCACGTTACTAAAATATTCCTTACAAAATATTGTGATATTTTAAATAGTTATTAAATATTTTAATAAAAATAATAATAGAAAACATTAAGATAAAGTTTATTGAGATTTCAAATAAATAATATAATTAGGATATCACATTTAATAAATTGATATTATTTTACGGGATGAAAAGAGTAATTACTTATAATAGTATTTATATTTAAGAGCAGAGATATGATACCCTATAAAAAATGTTTTACCCATTATTTATCTCTATTTTTCTATCAAACCCTATTTCTTCTCGTCTCCGCCGACTTACACCAACACTTTCACATTAGCAATCTACAGTATAATAATTTTTCTTAACAATTTAAAGCACATTCTGACAATAGCCATTCCGTATCAAAGGTTGTACACATTTTCTTTTTCCATAACATCGGCGCTTTTCTCCCTCAACATTATGTGTGTCCTCTACCATTGCCTTCCAAATCTCAGATCTTCAATGTGCAAATCATTATCTGATTGGTTTTTTATCGTTCGACATTTCATTTCAATTAGGGATAGTCAGAGTGAGACCTCTTGTCTCTTATATTATTAAATCTAAAGTTTCTAAAATTTCACCTTAATTTATTTGGACTAAATTTTTATATTCAAACTTAAAACTTTTTCTACAATGATATTGTAATAGGATTGAACAAAGAACTCTACTTTTGGGGAATATTTCTTCCTTGTGAAAAGAGATAAATGAACAGGTCACTTCCTCCTAAGAAGAGAAGATTATTGTAAAGAATGAAATAATCACTATAGTTTGTATAAAAATGTGAGTTTGATTTTCTATTTTTTTATCCATTATCTTAAGTAGGGGTTTTATTGATTTGTATTTATTAAATTAGGCAATATGATAATGAAAGAGCAAGAGTGATAATGAAAGAGCAAGAGTTTGGGACTATTCAATTACAACCGCATCATCATTTTATTTGGAGAAGTATGGTGCACCCGGTTTTTTCATTTACAATAGATTAACATTTATTATTGTATTTTTATGTTGTAAATTGCATTTCAATTGAGGATAGTCGAAATGTTAAATTTTTACTGTATTATTTATATTGTTAGCATTGATCTTCTGTTATTCTATTTTTATAACTTATTTATTTTACTCTTCATTACTAGTTAAAATAGATTTCTTGTGGATAGGAGGAAAATATATATAAAACAAAGGTAATTTATGTTACTTTTAATTTTACGTATGTCCTTGCTATACTTGGGTGTAGATTAGTTTAATGAACTTTAGGATGTACCTCAACTAATCTGACCAAAAAAATTAATTTAACGAACTCGGACTTGATTAGAAACATTATTTTATTTATATTTATATTAAGAATTTTAGTTGGATACTTTTTTGGTATATAAGTCATAGTTTCACTACTTCTTCACTTTTCATAAATGAGTAAAAATGTCGAATGATTAGTCAAATGTGCAAGCTGACAATTTAGGCAAGGGGTGTGTAACTTTATAATCTTTTTACTTATCCAATAAACATATATTTTAATTTAATTATAACCCTTTTACTTATCACGACTCTCCCTCTAAGTTGTTGGTTGATTTCTAGTCAAGGTTTACTTATGATTTTATTCAAGGTTTACCTATGATTTAATTTTGTAGTCGTTTCTGTTAGATCACTTTTCATGTAATTTTTGGAAAATATGGGGTGGATTCTAAATGTGAGTTCTTGGTTTTATAGCTTTGTTTTGGATCCTTTATGTCGTTTATCCTATTTTATTAGAGTTTCAGAGTTGAATTTTATAAAATTTGATTATGTTCCTCCCATTTATATAATGATAAGTTATCTTTATCACATGGATTGTTTTTCAACTCTAACAACATTATATCACCATTAATGTAAATTTAAGAGCTCTTTTCTTATTTTGATGTCAGAATGTCTTTCTTTCTTGAGTAAATGGAAGAGGACGGGGGAGGAATTAGGTCACTTTTCATTATTGTGGGAGGATTTAATCCTTTGTTGTTAGCATGGGTACAATGTGTTAGCATATTTATTCTTCCTTCATAGCTTATCTAGTGATCCCATATGGCGTATTCGAAAAGTTCAATTTTGGAGGATCTTTCTCTGTTACCAAGCTGATTATATTAGTGGTGTCAAACAGAGAGTGGTTTTTTCTATATTGTTGATCAACCTACCCAAAACTCTCAAAATTTTCCAAAACTCTGCCATTTAACCTTTTAAAAATATAATATTACATTTTATACTATTAGATGTAGGAAGCTCATGCAGAATTATTAACCAAATGAACGATCATATGAGGATTTATGGGGAGCAACAGAGCTAAGTATTATGCATCAGCTATGCAAATTGAATTCAGCCCATTAGAAATGAAAAAGAAAAAAAAATTATAAGAAATATTATGACCAAAATCAAAATTATAACCAGATTCACAAGCATACTTACAAATAAAATACTTGAATTAATTAATACCACTTCAGTAAAATTCACCAATGGACTTTATACATTTACTCCAATCCAACTGATGAGTTTCTTTCTCATATGCCTGTGACGTCGTTGATACTACAGATCTATACACCTACCTACAAACCATTCGGTATATACTAATTAATTTTCAACATAAGGATAATCCATCATCAAAATACAACTAAACATAAGTCGGTGATGTACGTATACATTTAGATGGATCCAACTAGGTATACATATCTATAACTATACAAATATATCTATATCCATACAACATATCTATACACATACACATACACATCCAGACATACAGATCTATACCCGTATAGATCAATAATATAAAAAAAAACTCGTAATAATGATATATTTGATAAGTTCTTAAAATAAAAAATGATTTCTTGGAACTGCAACACTTTAAACACAACTATATATTTTTTTTTCCAATTTATTTCATGGGGTAGGGGTTATGATGCATAAAAATGAAAAAAAATAAAGAGATAGAATGAAGAATGGAAAAGAAGAATTGATGGGTAGGTTTTTGGTCCAATAAAAATTTAAAGTTAGGTTATAGTCAAAAGGAAAGATTGTTTGATTTTTTACTCTCTCTTTCTCTTTAATTATTTAATAAAACTATTTCAGTTGTCCCACAAATAATATTTATTTAGTTGATCACACTTATTTAAAATCACAATCATTACATTCACGTTACTAAAATATTCCTTACAAAATATTGTGATATTTTAAATAGTTATTAAATATTTTAATAAAAATAATAATAGAAAACATTAAGATAAAGTTTATTGAGATTTCAAATAAATAATATAATTAGGATATCACATTTAATAAATTGATATTATTTTACGGGATGAAAAGAGTAATTACTTATAATAGTATTTATATTTAAGAGCAGAGATATGATACCCTATAAAAAATGTTTTACCCATTATTTATCTCTATTTTTCTATCAAACCCTATTTCTTCTCGTCTCCGCCGACTTACACCAACACTTTCACATTAGCAATCTACAGTATAATAATTTTTCTTAACAATTTAAAGCACATTCTGACAATAGCCATTCCGTATCAAAGGTTGTACACATTTTCTTTTTCCATAACATCGGCGCTTTTCTCCCTCAACATTATGTGTGTCCTCTACCATTGCCTTCCAAATCTCAGATCTTCAATGTGCAAATCATTATCTGATTGGTTTTTTATCGTTCGACATTTAATTTCAATTAGGGATAGTCAGAGTGAGACCTCTTGTCTCTTATATTATTAAATCTAAAGTTTCTAAAATTTTACCTTAATTTATTTGGACTAAATTTTTATATTCAAACTTAAAACTTTTTCTACAATGATATTGTAATAGGATTGAACAAAGAACTCTACTTTTGGAGAATATTTCTTCCTTGTGAAAAGAGATAAATGAACAGGTCACTTCCTCCTAAGAAGAGAAGATTATTGTAAAGAATGAAATAATCACTATAGTTTGTATAAAAATGTGAGTTTGATTTTCTATTTTTTTATCCATTATCTTAAGTAGGGGTTTTATTGATTTGTATTTATTAAATTAGGCAATATGATAATGAAAGAGCAAGAGTGATAATGAAAGAGCAAGAGTTTGGGACTATTCAATTACAACCGCATCATCATTTTATTTGGAGAAGTATGGTGCACCCGGTTTTTTCATTTACAATAGATTAACATTTATTATTGTATTTTTATGTTGTAAATTGCATTTCAATTGAGGATAGTCGAAATGTTAAATTTTTACTGTATTATTTATATTGTTAGCATTGATCTTCTGTTATTCTATTTTTATAACTTATTTATTTTACTCTTCATTACTAGTTAAAATAGATTTCTTGTGGATAGGAGGAAAATATATATAAAACAAAGGTAATTTATGTTACTTTTAATTTTACGTATGTCCTTGCTATACTTGGGTGTAGATTAGTTTAATGAACTTTAGGATGTACCTCAACTAATCTGACCAAAAAAATTAATTTAACGAACTCGGACTTGATTAGAAACATTATTTTATTTATATTTATATTAAGAATTTTAGTTGGATACTTTTTTGGTATATAAGTCATAGTTTCACTACTTCTTCACTTTTCATAAATGAGTAAAAATGTCGAATGATTAGTCAAATGTGCAAGCTGACAATTTAGGCAAGGGGTGTGTAACTTTATAATCTTTTTACTTATCCAATAAACATATATTTTAATTTAATTATAACCCTTTTACTTATCACGACTCTCCCTCTAAGTTGTTGGTTGATTTCTAGTCAAGGTTTACTTATGATTTTATTCAAGGTTTACCTATGATTTAATTTTGTAGTCGTTTCTGTTAGATCACTTTTCATGTAATTTTTGGAAAATATGGGGTGGATTCTAAATGTGAGTTCTTGGTTTTATAGCTTTGTTTTGGATCCTTTATGTCGTTTATCCTATTTTATTAGAGTTTCAGAGTTGAATTTTATAAAATTTGATTATGTTCCTCCCATTTATATAATGATAAGTTATCTTTATCACATGGATTGTTTTTCAACTCTAACAACATTATATCACCATTAATGTAAATTTAAGAGCTCTTTTCTTATTTTGATGTCAGAATGTCTTTCTTTCTTGAGTAAATGGAAGAGGACGGGGGAGGAATTAGGTCACTTTTCATTATTGTGGGAGGATTTAATCCTTTGTTGTTAGCATGGGTACAATGTGTTAGCATATTTATTCTTCCTTCATAGCTTATCTAGTGATCCCATATGGCGTATTCGAAAAGTTCAATTTGGGAGGATCTTTCTCTGTTACCAAGCTGATTATATTAGTGGTGTCAAACAGAGAGTGGTTTTTTCTATATTGTTGATCAACCTACCCAAAACTCTCAAAATTTTCCAAAACTCTGCCATTTAACCTTTTAAAAATATAATATTACATTTTATACTATTAGATGTAGGAAGCTCATGCAGAATTATTAACCAAATGAACGATCATATGAGGATTTATGGGGAGCAACAGAGCTAAGTATTATGCATCAGCTATGCAAATTGAATTCAGCCCATTAGAAATGAAAAAGAAAAAAAAATTATAAGAAATATTATGACCAAAATCAAAATTATAACCAGATTCACAAGCATACTTACAAATAAAATACTTGAATTAATTAATACCACTTCAGTAAAATTCACCAATGGACTTTATACATTTACTCCAATCCAACTGATGAGTTTCTTTCTCATATGCCTGTGACGTCGTTGATACTACAGATCTATACCCCTACCTACAAACCATTCGGTGTATACTAATTAATTTTCAACATAAGGATAATCCATCATCAAAATACAACTAAACATAAGTCGGTGATGTACGTATACATTTAGATGGATCCAACTAGGTATACATATCTATAAGTATACAAATATATCTATATCCATACAACATATCTATACACATACACATACACATCCAGACATACAGATCTATACCCGTATAGATCAATAATACAAAGAAAACTCGTAATAATGATATATTTGATAAGTTCTTAAAATAAAAAATGATTTCTTGGAACTGCAACACTTTAAACTCAACTATATATTTTTTTTCCAATTTATTTCATGGGGTAGGGGTTATGAAGCATAAAAAATGAAAAAAATAAAGAGATAGAATGAAGAATGGAAAAGAAGAATTGATGGGTAGGTTTTTGGTCCATTAAAAATTTAAAGTTAGGTTATAGTCAAAAGGAAAGATTGTTTGATTTTTTACTCTCTCTTTCTCTTTAATTATTTAATAAAACAATTTCAGTTGTCCCACAAATAATATTTATTTAGTTGATCACACTTATTTAAAAACACAATCATTACATTCATGTTACTAAAATATTCCTTACAAAATATTGTGATATTTTGAATAGTTATTAAATATTTTAATAAAAATAATAATAGAAAACCTTAAGATAAAGTTTATTGAGATTTCAAATAAATAATACAATTAGGATATCACATTTAATAAATTGATATTATTTTACGGGATGAAAAGAGTAATTACTTATAATAGTATTTATATTTAAGAGCAGAGATATGATACCCTATAAAAATGTTTTACCCATTATTTATCTCTATTCTTCTATCAAACCCTATTTCTTCTCGTCTCCGCCGACTTACACCAACACTTTCACATTAGCAATCTACAGTATAACAATTTTTCTTAACAATTTAAAGCACATTCTGACAATACCCATTCCGTATCAAAGGTTGTACACATTTTCTTTTTCCATAACATCGGCCCCTTTCTCCCTCAACATTATGTGTGTCCTCTACCATTGCCTTCCAAATCTCAGATCTTCACTGTGCAAATCATTATCTGATTGGTTTTTGATCGTTGGACATTTCATTTCAATTGAGGATAGTCAGAGTGAGACCTCTTGTCTCTTATACTATTAAATCTAAAGTTTCTAAAATTTCACCTTAATTTATTTGGACTAAATTTTTATATTCAAACTTAAAACTTTTTCTACAATGATATTGTAATAGGATTGAACAAAGAACTCTACTTTTGAGGGATATTTCTTCCTTGTGAAAAGAGTGAAATGAACAGGTCACTTCCTCCTAAGAAGAGAAGATTATTGTAAAGAATGAAATAATCACTATAGTTTGTATAAAAATGTGAGTTTGATTTTCTATTTTTTTATCCATTATCTTAAGTAGGGGTTTTAATGATTTGTATTTATTAAATTAGGCAATATGATAATGAAAGAGCAAGAGTGATAATGAAAGAGCTAGAGTTTGGGACTATTCAATTACAACCGCATCATCATTTTATTTGGAGAAGTATGGTGCACCCGGTTTTTTCATTTACAATAGATTAACATTTATTATTGTATTTTTATGTTGTAAATTGCATTTCAATTGGGGATAGTCGAAATGTTAAATTTATTACTGTATTATTTATATTATTAGCATTGATCATCTGTTATTCTATTTTTATAACTTATTTATTTTACTCTTCATTACTAGTTAAAATAGATTTCTTGTGGATAGGAGGAAAATATATTTAAAACAAAGGTAATTTATGTTACTTTTAATTTTACGTATGTCCTTGCTATACTTGGGTGTATATTAGTTTAATGAACTTTAGGATGTAACTCAACTAATCCGACCAAAAAAATTAATTTAACGAACTCGGACTTGATTAGAAACATTATTTTATTTATATTTATATTAAGAATTTTATTTGGATACTTTTTAGGTATATAAGTCATAGTTTCACTACTTCTTCACTTTTCATAAATGAGTAAAAATGTCGAATGATTAGTCAAATGTGCAAGCTGACAATTTAGGCAAGGGGTGTGTAACTTTATAATCTTTTTACTTATCCAATAAACATATATTTTAATTTAATTACAACCCTTTTACTTATCACGACTCTCCCTCTAAGTTGTTGGTTGATTTCTATTCAAGGTTTACTTATGATTTTATTCAAGGTTTACCTATGATTTAATTTTGCAGTCGTTTCTGTTAGATCACTTTTCATGTAATTTTTGGAAAATATGGGGTGGATTCTAAATGTGAGTTCTTGGTTTTATAGCTTTGTTTTGGATCCTTTATGTCGTTTATCCTATTTTATTAGAGTTTCAGAGTTGAATTTCATAAAATTTGATTATGTTCCTCCCATTTATATAATGATAAGATATCTTTATCACATGGATTGGTTTTCAACTCTAACAACATTATATCACCATTAATGTAAATTTAAGAGCTCTTTTCTTATTTTGATGTCAGAATGTCTTTCTTTCTTGAGTAAATGGAAGAGGACGGGGGAGGAATTAGGCCACTTTTCATTATTGTGGGAGGATTTAATCCTTTGTTGTTAGCATGGGTACAATGTGTTAGCATATTTATTCTTCCTTCATAGCTTATCTAGTGATCCCATATGGCGTATTCGAAAAGTTCAATTTTGGAGGATCTTTCTCTGTTACCAAGCTGATTATATTAGTGGTGTCAAACAGAGAGTGGTTTTTTCTATATTTTTGATCAACCTACCCAAAATTCTCAAACTTTTCCAAAACTCTGCCATTTAACCTTTTAAAAATATAATATTACATTTTATACTATTAGATGTAGGAAGCTCATGCAGAATTTGTAACTAAATGAACGATCATATGAGGATTTATGGTGAGCAACAGAGCTAAGTATTATGCATCAGCTATGCAAATTGAATTCAGCCCATTAGAAATGAAAAAGAAAAAAAAATTATAAAAAATATTATGACCAAAATCAAAATTATAACCAGATTCACAAGCATACTTACAAATAAAATACTTGAATTAATTAATACCACTTCAGTAAAATTCACCAATGGACTTTATACATTTACTCCAATCCAACTGATGAGTTTCTATCTCATATGCATGTGACGTCGTTGATACTACAGATCTATACACCTACCTACAAACCATTCGGTATATACTAATTAATTTTCAACATAAGGATAATCCATCATCAAAATACAACTAAACATAAGTCGGTGATGTACGTATACATTTAGATGGATCCAACTAGGTATACATATCTATAACTATACAAATATATCTATATCCATACAACATATCTATACACATACACATACACATCCAGACATACAGATCTATACCCGTATAGATCAATAATATAAAAAAACTCGTAATAATGATATATTTTATAAGTTCTTAAAATAAAAAATGATTTCTTGGAACTGCAACACTTTAAACACAACTATATATTTTTTTTCCAATTTATTTCATGGGGTAGGGGTTATGATGCATAAAAATGAAAAAAATAAAGAGATAGAATGAAGAATGGAAAAGAAGAATTGATGGGTAGGTTTTTGGTCCATTAAAAATTTAAAGTTAGGTTATAGTCAAAAGGAAAGATTGTTTGATTTTTTACTCTCTCTTTCTCTTTAATTATTTAATAAAACTATTTCAGTTGTCCCACAAATAATATTTATTTAGTTGATCACACTTATTTAAAAACACAATCATTACATTCACGTTACTAAAATATTCCTTACAAAATATTGTGATATTTTAAATAGTTATTAAATATTTTAATAAAAATAATAATTGAAAACATTAAGATAAAGTTTATTGAGATTTCAAATAAATAATATAATTAGGATATCACATTTAATAAATTGATATTATTTTACGAGATGAAAAGAGTAATTACTTATAATAGTATTTATATTTAAGAGCAGAGATATGATACCCTATAAAAAATGTTTTACCCATTATTTATCTCTATTCTTCTATCAAACCCTATTTCTTCTCGTCTCCGCCGACTTACACCAACACTTTCACATTAGCAATCTACAGTATAACAATTTTTCTTAACAATTTAAAGCACATTCTGACAATACCCATTCCGTATCAAAGGTTATACACATTTTCCTTTTCCATAACATCGGCGCTTTTCTCCCTCAATATTATGTGTGTCCTCTACCATTGCCTTCCAAATCTCAGATCTTCACTGTGCAAATAATTATCTGATTGGTTTTTGATCGTTGGACATTTCATTTCAATTGAGGATAGTCAGAGTGAGACCTCTTGTCTCTTATACTATTAAATCTAAAGTTTCTAAAATTTCACCTTAATTTATTTGGACTAAATTTTTATATTCAAACTTAAAACTTTTTCTACAATGATATTGTAATAGGATTGAACAAAGAACTCTACTTTTGAGGGATATTTCTTCCTTGTGAAAAGAGAGAAATGAACAGGTCACTTCCTCCTAAAAAGAGAAGATTATTGTAAAGAATGAAATAATCACTATAGTTTGTATAAAAATGTGAGTTTGATTTTCTATTTTTTTATCCATTATCTTAAGTAGGGGTTTTAATGATTTGTATTTATTAAATTAGGCAATATGATAATGAAAGAGCAAGAGTGATAATGAAAGAGCTAGAGTTTGGGACTATTGAATTACAACCGCATCATCATTTTATTTGGAGAAGTATGGTGCACCCGGTTTTTTCATTTACAATAGATTAACATTTATTATTGTATTTTTATGTTGTAAATTGCATTTCAATTGGGGATAGTCGAAATGTTAAATTTATTACTGTATTATTTATATTATTAGCATTGATCATCTGTTATTCTATTTTTATAACTTATTTATTTTACTCTTCATTACTAGTTAAAATAGATTTCTTGTGGATAGGAGGAAAATATATATAAAACAAAGGTAATTTATGTTACTTTTAATTTTACGTATGTCCTTGCTATACTTGGGTGTAGATTAGTTTAATGAACTTTAGGATGTACCTCAACTAATCTGACCAAAAAAATTAATTTAACGAACTCGGACTTGATTAGAAACATTATTTTATTTATATTTATATTAAGAATTTTAGTTGGATACTTTTTTGGTATATAAGTCATAGTTTCACTACTTCTTCACTTTTCATAAATGAGTAAAAATGTCGAATGATTAGTCAAATGTGCAAGCTGACAATTTAGGCAAGGGGTGTGTAACTTTATAATCTTTTTACTTATCCAATAAACATATATTTTAATTTAATTATAACCCTTTTACTTATCACGACTCTCCCTCTAAGTTGTTGGTTGATTTCTATTCAAGGTTTACTTATGATTTTATTCAAGGTTTACCTATGATTTAATTTTGCAGTCGTTTCTGTTAGATCACTTTTCATGTAATTTTTGGAAAATATGGGGTGGATTCTAAATGTGAGTTCTTGGTTTTATAGCTTTGTTTTGGATCCTTTATGTTGTTTATCCTATTTTATTAGAGTTTTAGAGTTGAATTTTATAAAATTTGATTATGTTCCTCCCATTTATATAATGATAAGTTATCTTTATCACATGGATTGTTTTTCAACTCTAACAACATTATATCACCATTAATGTAAATTTAAGAGCTCTTTTCTTATTTTGATGTCAGAATGTCTTTCTTTCTTGAGTAAATGGAAGAGGACGGGGGAGGAATTAGGTCACTTTTCATTATTGTGGGAGGATTTAATCCTTTGTTGTTAGCATGGGTACAATGTGTTAGCATATTTATTCTTCCTTCATAGCTTATCTAGTGATCCCATATGGCGTATTCGAAAAGTTCAATTTTGGAGGATCTTTCTCTGTTACCAAGCTGATTATATTAGTGGTGTCAAACAGAGAGTGGTTTTTTCTATATTGTTGATCAACCTACCCAAAACTCTCAAAATTTTCCAAAACTCTGCCATTTAACCTTTTAAAAATATAATATTACATTTTATACTATTAGATGTAGGAAGCTCATGCAGAATTATTAACCAAATGAACGATCATATGAGGATTTATGGGGAGCAACAGAGCTAAGTATTATGCATCAGCTATGCAAATTTAATTCAGCCCATTAGAAATGAAAAAGAAAATAAAATTATAAGAAATATTATGACCAAAATCAAAATTATAACCAGATTCACAAGCATACTTACAAATAAAATACTTGAATTAATTAATACCACTTCAGTAAAATTCACCAATGGACTTTATACATTTACTCCAATCCAACTGATGAGTTTCTTTCTCATATGCCTGTGACGTCGTTGATACTACAGATCTATACCCCTACCTACAAACCATTCGGTATATACTAATTAATTTTCAACATAAGGATAATCCATCATCAAAATACAACTAAACATAAGTCGGTGATGTACGTATACATTTAGATTGATCCAACTAGGTATACATATCTATAACTATACAAATATATCTATATCCATACAACATATCTATACACATACACATACACATCCAGACATACAGATCTATACCTGTATAGATCAATAATATAAAAAAAACTCGTAATAATGATATATTTGATAAGTTCTTAAAATAAAAAATGATTTCTTGGAACTGCAACAGTTTAAACTCAACAATATTTTTTTTTCTAATTTATTTCATGGGGTAGGGGTTATGATGCATAAAAAATGAAAAAAATAAAGAGATAGAATGAAGAATGGAAAAGAAGAATTGATGGGTAGGTTTTTGGTCCATTAAAAATTTAAAGTTAGGTTATAGTCAAAAGGAAAGATTGTTTGATTTTCTCTCTCTTTCTCTTTAATTATTTAATAAAACTATTTCAGTTGTCCCACAAATAATATTTATTTAGTTGATCACACTTATTTAAAAACACAATCATTACATTCACGTTACTAAAATATTCCTTACAAAATATTGTGATATTTTAAATAGTTATTAAATATTTTAATAAAAATAATAATAGAAAACATTAAGATAAAGTTTATTGAGATTTCAAATAAATAATATAATTAGGATATCAGATTTAATAAATTGATATTATTTTACGGGATGAAAAGAGTAATTACTTATAATAGTATTTATATTTAAGAGCAGAGATATGATACCCTATAAAAAATGTTTTACCCATTATTTATCTCTATTCTTCTATCAAACCCTATTTCTTCTCGTCTCCGCGACTTACACCAACACCTTCACATTAGCAATCTACAGTATAACAATTTTTCTTAACAATTTAAAGCACATTCTGACAATACCCATTCCGTATCAAAGGTTGTACACATTT
Organism: Nemophila menziesii; assembly: GCA_029959085.1. Taxonomy (NCBI): domain Eukaryota; kingdom Viridiplantae; phylum Streptophyta; class Magnoliopsida; order Boraginales; family Hydrophyllaceae; genus Nemophila; species Nemophila menziesii. The sequence goes on from JARWIR010000001.1 coordinate 79,400,712, forward strand.
TCTTTTTCCATAATATCGGCGCTTTTCTCCCTCAACATTATGTGTGTCCTCTACCATTGCGTTCCAAATCTCAGATCTTCACTGTGCAAATCATTATCTGATTGGTTTTTTATCGTTGGACATTTCATTTCAATTGAGGATAGTCAGAGTGAGACCTCTTGTCTCTTATACTATTAAATCTAAAGTTTCTAAAAGTTGTAGGTAGATTTGGTTTTCGACTAAGTTGAATCTCAAGTTTTACACACTTACTCACTTATCGCTTTATTAGAACTCTATTTTAAATGCTTACTAACTAACGATTCAATCTACATTGACATGTATCATAAAATTATTCAAAGCCTAGTATGGGTGTTTCTAAAGGATAAACATAATTATTATCATTTTTATTGTTCTTTTATAAAACAATTGTATTAAACAAATATTCCTAGTTAAACCTCTAATTCTTACATTGATTTTTATCTTTTTTATTATTAAAGAAAATAAACACATAAAAGGTCGCACGATTACGGATCTCAGCAACATCATCACCGTGAGAGTATCAATCTATGCAAAACAACAAAGTTTAAGAATAAGAACCAAGTAAAAACAAAAAACTCTAAAACCGTGTTTGAAAACAACCGTACTCAAAATATTACATCCCTAATAAGGATTGTAAATGCATTACACTATAGGGTGAAAGAGGTGGAGATGCAAAGGGGAAATAAACCGACAATGAAACCAAAAGAGCATGACCGAAAGCAGGAAAATCATACAATCGCTACCTAGGTTCATACAATAAAAAACCAAACATGTAACCCCTCGAATACTAGAAAATCACCCAAGACTTCCTTGATGAACTTTAATGCATTGAAACCCAATACCAAGAGTGAACCACCACCAACACGATGTCAAATTAATCCGAAAAAATTACAATAATGGTGTACAATAAAAAGAAAAACCCCACACAGAGAAGTCCAAAGTAGGACCAACCCAAGACCTAGAATGGACTGGACTTACAAAGCCCAATCACCATCATTTAAGGGTATTATAGTTTTTTATAATTAAAACGTCGTTTGGACAATGGATGCATTGTGCTAAAGAAATGAAAAATAAACACGCTTAGTTCTCAGCCCCCGATTATAATCGATTATGATTATTATAGTCTGATTACCAATTTTTCCCCTATAATTTGAAGATTTTGATGATGAGATCGTAGAAACTTAAGAATTTGGTTGCTAATTGGATGCTTCTATTAATGGAGCTTTGGAGGCTCTGTCAGAAAGTACCGTTCTTTAACAATTTTTTTTATTTTCTATTATAATTAGAATTCAGAAAAAGATAAAGAAAAATTAAAATAAGAGTGTTGTTTAAACCATAACATAATGTTTCTATTTGATTTATACCAATCTTGTAATTGATTTTCACCAAATTTCGTATATGGTCCTCTTTTAGGTATTTTGAGAACATACTTTATTAAAAACAGTATTTTGAACTCCATTTTAGATTTCTTCATCTAAAATTTTCGATTTATACTTTTTCCTACTTTTGTAACTCGAAAGTCATTATGTTATATAATTAACATTCCAATAATTTGTAAATGTAATATTTTATATTTGATACAATTCTTAGAGAGCTAAATAATTTTGTTGCATAGGAGAAAAATATTTGCCATGACATTTCAATAAAGGAAACATATCGTCTTTCATGGGATCAAAGGTAATCTTTATTACCTCTAAAATTTTATCTTAAGGTCCTCATGATTTTAAAATATTCACTTGTCCCTATCTTTTTTAAAATTATGTTTAAAAGTTATGATATTATGTGGAGATAATAATATTTAATATATATTTACTAGGATGCATACTTTGCAAATTATAGGGACTTATAGTGTATGTTGTCATAATATGAGTTATTATGTATTAGGGTTTGTTTTTAATGTTTATTTATAGTCCAACTTGAGTGTGTGTTTTCATATATTATGCTTTTTTATAAATCTATGGTAGCTACAATACAGGTCTTCAGTCTATCTTCTTGAATACTTAGCAGCTTCAACATTTTGTAATGAATTGTTAACTAATATGAACTTGATCGACTTTAGTAAAAGTACAATTTTATGTATATGATATATGACTCGTATGTATATCGATGTTCATAACTTACTCATTATTTGAAGAAAACTTTAATACAGTTTTAGCAATTTACATGCAGTTTCAACCCTCAACTTTACCATTACATTTCTATAATTCAGGCCTAATAGTGCTCGAATTTTCCAAAATTACCACAACATTATTTTTGAAAGAATTGTTAATCTCGATATTATCTATTGTTTCCATACTTAACCACCTATTACTAATATCGGGCTTAACAAGCCCTGGATTAGATTGTATTGCATATGCAATCGTGAATCCTACATCAAAATCAAAAAAATCTATAGAGATCGATTCTTGAGGTGGTTGTGGTTCTCTAGAGATAGGGTGATGGAATCCTGGGTGGTTTTGGGTGTCCTGCATTTTTTTTGGGTGTATGGAAAATGAAATATAAAAGGAAATAAAACTAAAACATATTTGAACAAGAATTGTTTATACATACAACAATTAAGGTTATAAAAAGCGTTAAACATTATGTATAGAAGCACGAATTATTGCATTTATATATATACACAAGAAATTCCCTCTTGAAGAATCACTTCACAGAGTTACACAATTGACCATTTTTCACAAAGCTAATTTCTTTTTATAAATTCCTAGCTATTTGGCATATAGATAATTAGCATTATATTCAAACGTCAAATTACGCAATATTCATTAGGTTGTCACACGATTACATGTCTTGACAACATTGTCCTATACGCGTTTTAGTTAGAGTATCAATCTGTGCCCAACAACAAAGTCTAAGAATAAGAACCAAGTATAAACAAAGACTCCAAAACATATAAAGGATATAGAATTTATTTCACACATGATTATAATAAGGCGAACACCATTTTGTTTCAAAAACAAACATGTTTATTTCGTTTTTCCTTCCACGCCTCCCAACCACCATTAGCAACACCATCCAAATCCCTACCTAACCCTACTCACTTCCCATGCCCATACCATATCCTTATGTTGTGTGTGTTGTGCATGTTTTTATTCTTTCTTGCATGTGCATAATACAAAGATTAGGAAGACATTTTATGAAATAATTAGGTAATGTTATATTAGTGTGACATTCCTTTCCAATTTTAACACCTAGTTGTGAAAGAGGAAATTTGTGAGACTTTTGGAGACATGGGTGACTAAATATGCAACTATATATTGTTTCGGGGATTTCAGATAATGGTTTAAATATATATTACACCACAAACCAGTATCAGAGATTGTCAAAGTAATTAATTACTTACATTGGCAATGTACGCCATTGTTACCATAATAATAAGCTAGCTGGTGATATAAATTGACAAAAGTTTGGTAGGCATGTCCTTTTATTGAATATGAATAGGCTTTACTAATATAGTTACAAATTCCTAGGGAATTTGTCTAGTTACTTGCTGATGGTTATATACAATAAGTGTAAATCATGTATTTAGGCTAATAGTTATGTGGTCACACTAATAAAAAGCATTTTATACAAGAAAATCAGACGTATGAATAATAATCCTCAATTAAACAATTATCCCAAATTGAATATAAAAAATCCCTAATTAGGGAATTTTAGGGTTTCATAAATTAATCCCAAACAAAATTAGAATTAGTTCATAGCTAATATAAGTACAATCAAAGTAATGGAATTAAGCATAAAAGAAATTGAGAAAATAACAATTGAAGAAATGTTTAAAATGATTCTAGAAAAAAGACGAGCAAAATTATGAAGCTTTTCGTTTATTCTCTCAGTCTCTCTCTTACTCTTCTATCTTGACCCTTAGATGAATTATGAGATAAAAAGATTATAAAATCTAGGGTAAGACTTCCATCCAATATTGGATGGAAGTCTTACCCTATTTTACGGGATGAAAAGAGTAATTACTGATAATAGTATTTAAATTAAAGAGTAGAGATATGATACCCTATAAAAATATGTTTTACCCATTATTTATCTCTATTCTTCTATCAAACCTTATTTCTTCTCGCAGACTTACACCAACACTTTCACATTAGCAATCTATAGTATAACAATTTTTCTTAACAATTTAAAGCACATTCTTACTATACCCATTACACATCAAAGGTAGTACACATTTTCTTTTTCAATAGCATTCGCGCTTTTCTCCCTCTTGTTTATGTGTGTCCTCTACCATTGCATTCCAGATCTCAGATCTTCACTGTGCAATTCATTATCTGATTGTTTTTAATTGTTGGACATATCATTTCAATTTAGGATAGTCAGAGTATGACCTCTCGTCTCTTATACTATTAAATCTCAAGTTTCTACAATTTCACCTTAATTTATTTGGACTAAATTTTTATCTTCAAACTTAAAACTTTTTCTACAATGATATTGTAACCTGATGGAAAAAAGAACTCTACTTTTGGGGAATATTTCTTCCTTGTGAAAAGAGAGAAATGAATAGGTCACTTCCTCCTAAGAAGAAAAGAATATAGGAAATAATAAAATAATCTCTATAGTTTGTATGAAAATGTGAGTTTGATTTCCTATTTTTTTTATCCATTGTCATAAGTAGAGGTTTTAATGATTTGTATTTATTAAATTAGGCAATATGATAATAAAAGAGTAAGAGTTTGGGACTATTCAATTACAACCGCATCAACATTTTATTTGGAGAAGTAATATTGGATAAACAAGAACTGGATTTTTTTTGTTAGTTCTTATTAGTGGTGGTGCACCCGTTTTTTTATTTACAATAGATTAACATTTATTATTTTTTTTTTTAAGTTGTACATTGCATTTCAATTGAGGATAGTCGAAATGTTAAATTTGTTATTGTATTAGTTATATTATTAGCATTGATCCTCTGTTTTTCTGTTTTTGTAACTTGTTTATTTTACTCTTCATTACTAGTCAAAATAGATTTCCTGTGGATAGGGGGAAAATATATATAAAACAAAGGTAATTGTTGTTACTTTTAATTTTAATTCTGTCCTTGCTATACTTGGGTGTAGATTAGTTTAATGAACTATGGGATTTACCTCAACTAATCCGACCAAAAAAATTAGTTTATTGAACTCGGACTTGGTTAGAAACATTATTTTATTTATATTCATATTAAGAATTTTAGTTGGATACTTTTTTGGTATATAAGTCATAGTTTCACTACTTCTTCACTTTTCATAAATGAGAAAAATGTCAAATTATTAGTCAAATGTGCAAGCAGACAATTTAGGCAAGGGGTGTGTAACTTTATAATCATTTTACGAATCCAATGAACATATATTTTAATTTAAATATAACCCTTTTACGTATCACGACTCCCCCTCTAAGTTGTTGGTTGGTTTCTATTCAAGGTTTACCTATGATCTATTTTGTCAGTGGTTTCTGTAAGATCACTTTTCATGTAATTTTTTGAAAATAAGGGGTGGATTCTAAATGCGAGTTCTTGGTTTTATAGCTTTGTTGTGGATCTTTTATGTCGTTTATCCTATTTTATTATGGTTTCAGGGTTGAATTTTATAAAATTTGATTATGATCCTCCCATTAATATACTTATGATTTATCTTTATCACATTGATTAGTTTTCATCTCTAACAACATTATATCACCATTGTTGTAACTTCAAGAGGTCTTTTCTCACTTTGATGTCAGAATGTCTTTCTTTCTTTAGCAAGGGGAAGAGGACGGGGGAGGAATTAGGTCACTTTTCATTATTGTGGGAGGATTTAATATTTTGTTGTTAGCATGGGTACATTGTGTTAGCAGATTTATACTTCCTTCATAGCTTATCTACTGATCCCATATGTCGTATTCGAAAAGTTCAATTTTGGAGGATATTTCTCTGTTACCAAGCTGGTTATATTAGTGGTGTCAAACAGAGAGTGGTTTTTTCTATATTGTTGATCAACCTTCCCAAAACTCTCAAACTTTTCCAAAAATCTCCCATTTAACCTTTTAAAAAAGTTATATTACATTATATACTATTAGATGTAGGAAGCTCATGCAGAATTTGTAACTCAATGGACGATCATATGAGAATTTATAGTGAGCAACATAGATAAGAAAAATTATTAGCGGTGATAGCGTGTCTAATTTAATTGTTGTTTAAAAAATAAAATTAAATAAAAAGAATAATAAACACTAGAAAGAAAAAGTACCTCGAAAATAGAAGATTAGTTTAATGAAGTTGACTATTTTGTATAACTGCCCGAGGATAAATAAACTGAATTTGGTAGATGATCTGATGAAAGAGAAGAGAATAAAAAGTAAAAATGGAGAGGTATATATAGGGTTAATTGGGTTGTTTCTCTCCCCAAGATAATAATTACTTGACAGCACCTCATTCAATATAAGACACGACTCTATACATAATTGGGCAAGAAATGTCCCACACCTATTTAACATTAGGTAGACCAAGATTATTAGTCTATTTGAGAGTTTTTAGGTAGACATTTCACATTATAGTATTGGATATTATATTAGAGGGTTTTTATCAGACTATTTCATTTTGACTATGTTCGATTTGCTCCTGTTATGAGGAATTGGATATTCATAGCTCCTATATTACATTAGGAGCCATTTTTTCAATTCAATTATGTTAAGTACATGTTTTTCATTTCAAACATCTCTTTCTTTAAGAAAATAAATCATATCATATATAACTTGTGATAAATGTCTAGGTTATTTCGTTCCTCAAAATAAGAAAATATGGTGGAACTCAATACTATTTAAAAATGATCAATGTGAAAATGGAAAACCCCAAAAACATTTAGGTCAACATAACACGAAGGAATAGATCATCAAGATTCTTCTTCAATGTTATTCTTATATATATTTCATCTTCAAAATCACATTTAAGTAAATACACTTTAGTGAAATGAGAAAAAAAATTTAGCTATTGAATTATGCCACACATAAATGGAACATATCTGGTCTATTTAAAGTTTTACGTTTCATTTGATGTAAATATTTGATATAGCCATTAATATAATTCTTTCTTAACATAAAATAATGTATATGTCAAGATTGACAATGTGTTATTTTGGACAATTTGTTAACTTGCCAAATTCATTTATGTAGAGGACAAAATGGCATGAACGCTTCATCGACTTATATTGTTGAATATGTTTATAGACACGACGCCTTTGTATTAAATAATTCATTTGCAATATAAGTTTTGAATTCATTAAGTATGATAATAAATTCATATTTGATAGATTTCCCACGAATACATCACAACTAAAAAACACCAGATGATAGGTCGTTGGTATTTAGATAACCAATATATATGAAATTGAAGGTCTTCAAGTTTATTTCTAAAGAACCCGAAAACTTCACTCAGAATGAAGTATTACATTAGCTGCATGTCGTCACATCCTAGTTTATATGACCAGTCTCCTAACTACAAGAATCACACTATAAACATATACTAATATACATGTTGCAACAATCTTGTGTCTATTACTAAAGATAAGTATAGTAACATTCTTCCACTATATTATAGAAAATTGTACGCAAGATACCACTTCAACCCTATCTCGAAAATAAACAATCTGATGGACCACTATATTTTGCTATATCTAATTGGCGAACCCTATAGGTTAATTTAAACTATGATTTCATAGATATTGCAGGTATACATATTAGACATACTAGTTCACTGACTTTATAATCTCCCTTACTTGAGATCACTTTAGCACAAATTTCCCATATATTTGAGTATCATAATGTCATTGTAAACTTCTTCCCTTGAGGTCTAACATATTTACGACTTGTGTAGGACGATACCAACTCGAAAAATGTTTCGAAGACCTCAATAAACTATTCGATTGATGGGTGATACTATTACTCCATAAATAATTTAAACTTGTAAACATAAGTCTACATATCTTGTGCCATTCTTATGATAATGCAAATTATCAATCAAGTCATAAAACATATTATAAATCATTATTATCTAAAAATATATTATTTATGACTAATATCATTTATGATATCATTTCTGTATAGTTATTCTCAACCATCTTCTAATGTTGGAATATATGTAATTACTCATGTTCATCTATCTAATTAAACATCTATTTATAAGATTAAAACGTTTAAAACATTTGATAAAATGCTACTATACAACACTTCTAAATTCATCACTAATTATTACTTTATTATAGGTAAAAAATATATTAAAAATATTGATGGATTCATAATTTTATTTTACATATATTAAAAACATTTAAACAAGTCATATTTTAATAGTAAATAAAAAATCCATAATATTAAAATTATAAAAAATAAGTTAAAGTATAAAATTTAAAAAACTATATAGAATAAAAAATAATTAATAACATAGAATTGTATCAAAATGTAAAAAATTCAATATTATTAATAATATAGGTATTGCTCTATATAAACAAAAGACCCAAAACTCAACCCCTATAAAGTCAATTTCTTTTGTTCCCTAAAAGGTCCAAATTTTTATCTTTTACCATTTAATTATAATTAATGAATTAAACATTACACTATATTAAAAAATTAACCAAAAAGTCAAAGTTGAAAAACAATATAACATAAAATTAAAAAGAAAAGACAACATAGAAAAACAATGTAACATAAAACTTAAACCTCATCTTCTTATTCACATGACACTTGGGAACAAATTTCCATCATCAACCCGGCTTGGCTATGTTATCAACAATCTCATTACCCAAATAAAAGTACAAAATAAAATTTTACCACTGAATTTCTAAAAAATTGTTTTAAACAAAAAAATAATTTTTATTATGAACAGTAAAAAAATCTAGATTATGGTAAAACATTAAGTTTACCTAGGTCAGTTTAGGTTTTATGTTTTCAACGTTTACTTTTTTTTTTGATGCGAGGGTGAAAGAGCTGAGTTTAAGATTTATGTTTCAGTGTTTTTCAATATTCACATTTATATACTAATGAATGCTAGCGTGATAAGAATGACTATTAAGTTTTAGGTATTCATTGTTTCAACGTTTTTTTAATGCAAGTGAAAAAGAGACGAGTTTTAGGTTTTATGTATCATTGTTGTTCAAAGTTTACATTTTCTTTCTTTTTTCCAATTAATGTGAGTGCAAGAGAGATGAGTTTTAGGTTTATTGTGTAATTTATTTTGAAAGTTTCCTTTTTATTTTATTTTGTTCCGAAAAATTTCAACGTTTTTGGTTATATAATATTTTATATTGTCAACCAACTATTTTTTACTATAATCTTTCCACTATTAACTCAACGTTTGTGTGGTATCACCATTGTTCTTGCACCGTCCACCCATGGTTTTTTATTGTCACTCGATTATTTTTTACAATCTACCCATTACGTTTTATTCATACTTTTCAATGCCGATTACTAATTGATTTAATTTATTTTGTATACACATGTAGGTTTGATGATTCAAAGAAGTGATTTAATTATCTATTATAAAATATAAAATAATATGGAATAGGTTAGTTTTATAATAGGACATATTGTAATTATAGAAATATATTGATTTTAGAATTTTGTAATGTTTGTATATTTATGAAAAGTAAATATTCTATTAGGGAATAATTTATTTGAAAAATAAAAATTTAAGACATATACTTGGATTATATTTTTCTGGTCAAAATTTGTGGGTTATGGTCCTCTTTGTTACCAAATGCTTAAGAATATATAATATATTCTTCTAGAAAAATGTAATATTAATTTAATTACCATAAAACACGATAACAAAAATAAGAAAAACTTTGTTTAAATAGCTACAACTAAAAAATTAAATTATACCAATCTTTATTAGACATCATATGTATGTAAAAAATTAAATTATAGAAAAATCTTCCAAATATGATTTTAGATTTATAAAACGTTCTTATAAATCACATTGTCTTCAATTTCCATTAACCCTAAACTCAGCCGCCACCATCCATTCTTATTCATAAATCGCATCTTTTTCTCATAAATCAAAATTTCTTCCATGTATATTATCCAACAAATTATTCTATTGCACACATTACTCAGAACCATCAATATCATTTATTTGATGAAATATATCTCATATCATATTGACCTCTTCTTAAAGGCATTTTTAAATTTATATTGAGATATTGGATAGTTGATCACAACATTTCACCAGGTTAAACTTTTTTAAATTATCTACAAATTTTAGTCAACAATTTTCTTATATTCATGAAGAAAAATAATGGCTTCATATGTGCTATTTAATGACTTGGTTCTAAGAAAAATAAATTGCAAATTTTATTAATAATGTCTGTAACATGTTTTTACTGTTGGATTGATATTTGGGAGTAGATCTGTTTGAAAATATCTTTTGTGGAACTTAATTATATATAGTTAATTATGTTGAGTTCTTATATTGAAAATTTAGTTGGATATTTTTTAGCTATACATGTATTGGTATCACTGGACCATTAACTAAAATTTTGGAAGTGAATTTTGTTATTAAATCATTTAGAATAAATAAGAAAAAATATTCAACTGTTAATCAAATTTGCATTTTAATTTGTTTGGTGGGAATAGTGGTGGGTCTAGAATAAGAAATAGTATTTTGTGTTAAGTTGATTTAGGATGGAACACAGATGGTTAGAGTTTTAATTTGAAGACATGTTTTTGTTTTCAAATTATAGATCATCAATGGTTAAGTTTATTATAAATAAGAGATAATTAGTATTTGATATATCATTTCATATCAATAAAAGGGAGAATCTCTTTATTACACCTCATATGTATGTAAATAAAAGTATAAGAGAGAATCCAAATTCAAAATATTAGTTTCAAGTAATATACAAATACAGATTCCATTTTCAATAACATTATATAATAAGTCCCAAATATGTAAAATATACTTTTTAAAGTCACCCTCCAATTAATATAGCTTTTAGCTGTGCAATCCTTACAAGTTGTATGAGAATTCTCCCTCATTATTTTATTTTTTTCTTCCAATCTTGATTCTCTTAAATCATCCTTTAGTTTTGCCACCTCTCATCCTTTGGACCATCTCTTTTTTTTTGAATCATGCTTATTGTGAACAAAAATTTATCTATGCAGAAGGTTCCATAGCTTGTTCATTTTAGCTGGTTCAGATGTGGAGTCATGGAGGATAAACAAGAGTTTCAAGCTAAACATTTTGTTTTCAGCATTTTCACTCTTCTTATGATCTGGGTTTCTAGGTAAAATTGGTGGAGGCATAAGCTCGAGAAATCAAAAGATATCCCTCTCTTCCAAGCTCAGCAACCACCATAATATGTTATATGTAATATATAGAGAAAGTTCAAGCATTCAACAAGAAATAATAAATTTATTTTACTTGTTAACTTCAATAGGTTATTCCTTTAGTCTAATAAAGTAGTAGACATTTTTTTAGATTATTGTTTTGTGAAGTAGGGTTTTATAAATTAGGATTATGCTGACATATATGTGTAATAAGATGGAATTGATAATGATATTATGTGTCTTTTCTTTGTTAATTTACTTTACAGGATTCTATTAAGAGATATATTTTATAAAAATAATATACTTTAAGTCTTGTCAAGGATGAGTAACTTTCTATTATTTTTATAATTCACTAGACTATTTGATGCTCAAAGTAAATTAATATTGTTTTTGTTTTGGTTAGGTAATATTTTGGCTAGCCCCTTAGTCTCGAGATTCAAAGTGCCTTTCATTAGCCTCGAGATTCCAAGGGCCTTTCATTACATCATAGTAGATGGAACTTCAACACCATATGTTGGCTCATTTGAACTTACTATAATTAGAAATATCTTTTTCAAAACTCCAAAAGTCCTTTCAACTGAACTACGTAATGATGCATTTCTAAGGTTAAATAACTCTGTAACATTTTGTGGTGGGTTATTCCTTAAATATTCTTTCACATGATAACAAACTTCTCTATACAAAGTAATTAATCAACCTCTCAACATAAATCCAGCATAAACAAGGTAAAACATACCTATTCAAAATTAATTAGATTATAGTTCTGTAATTATATATTCTGAAATACTAACACGTATCAATCTTTTCAACTAAATAATTACCTGAAGGGATTAGAAGTTTATTCTCTCTTGATAAAGCATTTTTAATTATTCTTGGGTCGGATGCAGACCCTTCCCAACCGGCTAAAACGTAGGTGAAACATAAGTCAAATGTACATGCAGCTACAACATTCAAATACGGTAATTTTCCTACCATGAAATTTTGGTGCATTGTCTATGGCACGAATGCAATCCTGAAATTTTTCACTATGTTAAAATTATTATAAGAGAGATATATTGTACATTTATTGTCCTTAATATGGGTAGAATATACTATTATGAAGAATCTCAGCTTGAATTTCGGAATCATTGGGTTGCTTCATGAATTTATCTCCTAACTCGATAATTGACGCCAATACACGATGAATATGCCTACTAGTGCTTTCTCCAAAACTTAAAGACCAAAATTTTGTTCATCGATACTTACTTGCCTATTTGCACGAAGTCCACCATATTTATCTAATAAACCACAAAATTCTACAAAAGCTTCATTGTTGTTATTTTGTGATCAGAGTTACTTTCTATAATTTGACCCATTATTTCTTCTCGGACATAGTCTTTTATAGAGTTCAAGTAGACATATGACCGCACATTTTGTGACCTCTTTCAATGATGGAACCAACAAATATAAAATCAACAAATTTGTAAAACTATTAAACGAAGTTTTTTGATATCGTCTAACCACTTTGATAATATTATCTTTTCTGGGAATTTCCATTGTTACTAAGATAAAAAATACTATCATCTCAATTACTAAAGTAAAGTAGTCATATAAAAAAATTCAACTCATATTTAATACTTTTAGAAAAATACTTTTGTTTCCGAAAGGTTCTAAATAAGATCATAAGTAATTTTATGTATTTAAAAGTTTGCTTCATAAAAATATATTTTCTGGGTTCTCAATCGCAAAAGCAACTCTCAAATTAATCATAAGCAAATATTCCCAATCGCAAAATTAACTCTCAACACTAATCAAAAGATATTATGACATATTGGTGTTTAATATATTAAACAATATTAGTTGATTAGTAATTCCAAAACAAAATCAATCGGCTAATTCTCATATCATGGTAAAAAAGGCACTGCTAAATCTATCTTAAAATTAAGAAAACATTTATTATTAATACTTGAATAAAAAATTTCTGCCCAAAAAAAACGACTTGAATTCATGGACCTGAAAAGCAACAATGATGAATTAAAGATTCATACAAATATTTTGTGTGGATTACGGAAGCAACAAATATATAACAGTAAATTTATGCAAATTCTTATAAATCATAAACGCCTTACCAATGGTTATTTTGGAATAGTGTTCATTAATACTACTATGGCTCACTCTTTCTTTAATGAACAAATTTCATAATATAAATATCACAATCAATATATACTTTAAAAATGAATATAAAAAAAGAGATGTGCCAGTGAGATGAAATGGAAGATATTGAGAAAGTGTGTGAGACCTTCTTGACTATACAGAATATTTAAATTAAAATGTGAAGAGTTGTATATTAAATGGATACCTACATAATGAAATATATAATAATTATAAGTTTATTTATGTCCTTATAAAAACATACGTTACCTTTATTTCTTTATGAATCCAGAATGAGAGGGTTATATATCTTACAATTATAGAGATTTAAAAATTAATGTTTAATCATCCAGAATCATTTCTTTTAATAAAAAACACATCCAAACAATAAAAAAGATATCTAAATCATTTCATATCGTTTTTGTTCCTTTAATAAACGGAATCCAAAAATAGCATAAATAAGTCTCTCTACTCCAAATCAAATATCCCACTTAAAAAAGCAGATACAACCATCTTTTTGGCCTCGGCCAATACACCATTGGGTCAAGAAAATTTGGAGAATCACCTTTAGCATGTTTCCAACTCTCAGTCATATAGATGCACATCTACAAGAAATTTAGACTCAAGGATTGACCATGAATGACATTTCCTCTTACGTTTGAAATCCTGGCGTGATCTCTTAATACGAAGATATGCCGGATATAAGACAACGTCATGAATGGAGTGTTAGAAAAATCGATCAAACTAAAATGCGTAATAAATAAATAGATCGGAAAAGAGTAATGATACCTCTGGCCATTGATGTCTAAAGAAACTTTTCCTTATGTTTTGTTCTTCCAAACTCTCAAGCATTCAACTATAGATGGTATATAATTTTTATGTGAATAAATTGAGTTTAGGGACCAAAACTCTAGTTTATATGGCCAAGCTCCCATCAAGCTTTTTAATGGCAATGAATTACTAGTTGTTACAACTTTTCATTTGCAAATGGTTAATAAAAAAGTGTTACACCTTTTCATTTGCATAAGATTAATGAAAAAATCATTAAGATAGAATTATTGGATGGATTAATGTTGGATCATGAAAAGTCAAAAGTCATAAGTTTATTTTATTCATCAAAAAGACAAATAAAATAAAATGAAGTTTTATATTAATAAAATAAAAAATTACTTATACTCTCCCACTTGATCCAAACATTATACTTGATATTTTATCTTAATCATAAATATATGAATCATGGCGATAAGTCCTCCAATTATGAGAGAGTAGTATCTTCCATGTATCACAATATATTTATCTCTTTATTTTTTATGTTGTAACTATACTTAATGAATAAACCATATGTTTATTCTTGGTCCTAACTAAATAATTTCCTCAAATAAAATTAAGGTGCGCAATGTATATGAGAAAATTTTATAATTATATTAATGATAGTGTCATACAAATAAACACTACATGATGGGACCAAGCCCCATACTCACTACATGATCCTTGAATTTCATTGGTGGCATTCCTTTAGTCAATGGATCAGCGATCATTAATTCAGTAATAATGTGTTCAATGACCACTTTTTTATCTTTAACACGTTCCCTTATAACTAAATATTTAATGTCGACGTGCTTACTTTGACTTCCACTTTTATTGTTTTTAGCCATAAAAACAGCTGCTGAATTATTGCAAAATATTCTTAATGGTCTAGAGATAAAATCCATAATTCTAAGTCCAGATACAAAACCCTTAAGCCATACACTTTGTGAAGTAGCCTCAAAACAAGATACGAACTCAGCTTCCATAGTAAAAGTTACAGTCATAGTCTGTTTGACACTTCTCCATGACACAGCTTCACCGGCCATCATAAAAATGTATCCTGATGTTGACTTGCGTGAATCAACACAACCGGAAAAATCAGAATCTGAGAATCCGACCACCTCTAAATTGTTTGTTCACCTATACATAAGCATATACTCCTTGGTTCCTTGGAGATATCTCATTACATTCATTGTAGCTTTCCAGTGGTTAATACCTGGGTTACTTTGATATCTACCCAACATTCCAACTACAAATGCGATATCAGGTCTTGTGCAAACCTGAGCATGCATCAAACTTCCGATAGCAGAAGCATATGGAATGTTCTTCATTTGTTCTCTCTCTAAATCATTCTTCGGGGTTTGGTTCAAATTGAATTTATCACCCTTCACTATGGGAGCAACACTTGGTGAACAATCCTTCATCTGAAATCTCTCTAAAACTTTATTTATATAGGTTTCCTGAGACAAGCCCAAGACACCTTGAAATCTGTCTCTATGAATCTTAATGCCAATGACATAAGACGCCTCACCCATATCTTTCATATCAAATTTTTTTGAGAGAAATTGTTTCACCTCATGAAGCAAACTCTTATCATTAGTCACAAGCAAAATATCATCCACATATAAAACAAGAAAAAAAATTTTGCTCCCACTAATCTTTTGGTATATACATTGATCCATGGGGTTTTCAACAAATCCAAATGATGAAATTACTCCATGAAATTTAAAATACCATTGGCGGGAAGCTTGTTTTAATCCGTATATGGATTTCTTAAGCTTACAAACTAACTGCTCACCAGCGCTAGAGATAAAACCTTCAGGTTGTTTCATATAAACCTCTTCCTCTAGATCTCCATTAAGGAACGCCGTTTTCACATCCATTTGGTGCAACTCAAGATCAAAATGTGCGACTAATGCTAAAATAATGCGTAAGGAATCTTTCTTAGATACAGGATAAAAAGTCTCTGTGTAATCAATTCCTTCTTTCTGAGTAAATCACTTAGCAAAAAGTCTAGCTTTGTATCTCTCGATATTGCCTAATGAGTCTTTCTTGGTTTTAAATACCCATTTACAACCATTTTGTTTAGCCCCATTAGGCAATTCCACAAGTTCCCAAACATCATTGTTCTTCATGGAATTCATTTCCTCTTTCATCGCATTATACCATAAATTTGATTATTTACAACTTATGGCTTGTGAAAAGTCAGAAGGATCATTTTCGACTCCAAAATGATAGTCAGATTCTTGAAGATATACTACATAATCACTAGAAATTGATGATTTCTAAAACCTAGTAGACCTTCTTAATGTTGTATCATCATTATCTGTATGAGGTTCAACTCGTTGTTCATAATTACAAGGTTCATCATGAACAACTTGATCTATCAGAATATCGTCAACAACTTGTGGTTCTTCAACGATTGAATGTTCAACACTAGATTGTACTTGAGGGGTGTTATGAACAATAATCATTCTATCACTTGAAGTGGAAGGTTGAATTTCTGAATGGTCAATATAAAAATTACATTTCTAATTTGATCGCTCCCACTGATTAAGTCATATTCAAGAAACTTTCCATTTCTTGATTCCACAAATCTAGTGTTGTGAGATGGACAGTAAAATCTGTAACCTTTAGACCTCTCATCATATCCAATGAAATGCCCACTGATGGTCCTTGGGTCTAGTTTTTTCTCTTGTGGATTATAAATCCTGACTTCAGACGGGCATCCCCATACGCGCATATGTTTCAAACTCGGTTTCCAACCTTTCTATAATTCAAATGGTGTGTTTTAGACAGCCTTGGTTGGAACTCGATTTAATATATACACTGCCGTTTTTAAAAGTTTCAATCCACAAGTTTTTAGGAAGATTGGAGTTGCTAAGCATACTCCGTACCATGTCCAATAATGTTCGATTTCTCCTTTTTGCTACACCATTCTGATCCGGTGAACCAGGCATGGTGTACTGGTCAACAATCCCATGCTCTTGGAGAAACTGAGCAAAAGACCAGGTGTTTGTCCATCTTCAGTATATCTACCATAATATTCACCACCTCTATCTAATCTCACAATCTTTATATGTTTTCCACATTGTTTCTCTACTTCAGCCTTAAATATTTTAAAGACATCTAATGTTTCGCTCTTGTTATGAAGCATGTAGAGATACATATATCGTGAGCAATAATCAATAAAGGTTATAAAATATTTCTAACCATGCATATCCATGTCAGGACAACATATATCTGTATGTATGATTTCTAACAAATCTGAACTCCTATTGACACCTTTCTTTGACTTGTTGGCCTGCTTTCCCTTAATGCAATCCACACAAGTTTTAAAGTCGGTAAAATCTAGAGTACTAAGTACTCCCTCTTTTACCAACCTTTTGATTCTTTCAATAGAGATATGCCCTAATCTCTGGTGCCATAAAGTCGATGAATCCTCATTTATATTACACCTCTTTCTACCAATTTGGATATGAAAATTATTACTAGTAGCATTGTTTTGTAAATTAATGCAATAAAGACCTTCAGACAAAATTCCCAACACATTCAGATTTATTGAAAATACTAAAACATGTCTCTAAAAATGTAAAGGAATAACCCAAAGGTACAAGTCTGGAAACAGAAATAAGGTTTCTAGAAAAACTTGGAACATAAAAAGTCTTTTCTATTTTCAAAACATAACCACTACTTAAATATAAATAATATGTTCCAACGGCTTCCACATGTGAACCCATCTTATTACCGGACAAGATGCATTATTCACTGCCCACTGGTTTCCTTAGGTTTTGCATACCCTGTAAAGAGTTGGCAACATGGATTGAAGAACCAGAATCAACCCAATTGATGTTAATATTAACATTAACAGTATTAGATTCATAACAAACTAACGAGGTAGGATTACCTTTATCTTGAAGCCATTTCTTGAATTTAGCACATTCCTTCTTCATGTGTCCTTTCTCTTTACAGAAAAAACACTAAGCTTCTTTCTTAATATCAGCTTGAGGTGCTATTTTACCTTTCCCCTTCTGATTATTCTTTGGTTTGCCTTTTCCTTGAGTAGCCATCATTGCACTTTCACCTTGTTCCATTAACAACCTTTCTTCTTCTTGAACACACATGGTCATGAGTTCATTAATTGACCATTTATCTTTATGTGTGTTATAGGAGATTTTTAAAGGTCCATATTGATATGGAAGGGTGTTCAAAATATAGTGCACAAGAAAAAACTCGAAAAGCTGTACCTCCAGATTCTTAAGTTAAGCCGAAATATCTCTCATCTGCATAATGTGCCCACGCAGACCTCTAACACTTGCGAGCCTAAGTGAAGAGAGCTTCATTATTAGAGTGCTTGCTAAAGCCTTGTCTGAAGCGACGAACTGGTCATCAATGGCTTTAAGTAAATTTTGGACATTATCATGGTGATTTAGTGAACCACGGATGCTTGCTGCTAATTTTGTCTTAATAAATAGCATAATATATGTCCATCCACCCTAAGTGAAGGAGAACTCTTTCTTTCCGTCCCTTGTAATTATCCCCATTAAGTTCGGGAATGTCACTACGGATATCAGAAAAATTAACAGGTTGTGATGCTACAAATAAAGATTACATGCTTATCAATAAATAGACTATTAATAAATATCATGTTTCACCAATGCAAATTATGATCTAATAAATCTAAGACATAAAAATTGCATGTGGGCTAAATTTTTAATTCAATAAGATTTATAATCATATGACAAAAAATATATAAAAATATTTCATCATTACTAAATAATAAAACTATCAAATTATTAAGTCATAATTCCTGTGGGTAAATTATGAATAATTGATATTCTATTCTAATTAGTTATTTAAATATAATAATATTCTAGTGGGATAAAATTATTATATTAAAATAAATAATTACAATTTATGTCAAATCATCTTCAACTGTAGGACATGTTAGATTCAACACAAAAAAAACATTTTGCTAAATTATTTTGGCTAAATTACTTTAGCCATGAACTAAGCAAAAAATATAAAAGTTTAACTAAATCAAAGCAGAGGTATGCTTTAGGCTCTGATACCAAATGTTAGAAAAATCGATCAAATTAAAATACAGAATAAATAAATAGATCGAAAAGAGTAATGATACCTCCGGCCATTGATGTCTTAATAAACTTTTGTTTATGTTTTGTTCTTCCAAACACTCAAACATTCAACTATAGATGGTGTATAATTTTTGTGTGAATGAATTGAGTTTAGGGACCAAAACTCTAGTTTATATAGCCAAGCTCCCATCAAGCTTTTTAATGGCAATGAATTACTAGTTGTTACAACTTTTCATTTGCATAAGATTAATGAAAAAACCATTAAGATAAAATTAGTGGATGGATTAATGTTGGATCATGAAAATCCAAAAGTCAAAAGTTTATTTTATTCATCAAAAAGACAAATAAAATAAAATGAAGTTTTATATTAATAAAATAAAAAATTACTTATATGGAGAAGTTATTTATCATTTGAAAGATGAATTGTACAAATGAAGGTCCTTCTCTCCCAAAATTCCAGGCCCGAACCTTTGGCCTTATCATCTTCATATTCTTTGAATTGACCTTTTAAACATCAAGTTTTTTATAAGTTAACCTTACAACCTATAAATCATATTTTCTTAACATAAAACAAGCCCAATTGTTGTGCAATACTTTATGGCTAGAAAAAAGATATTTATTTCAACGAATACCTTTTTTGTTACGAGGGTATAGTTGATACCACCATTTTCTCTCTCCCTCGATTTCGTGCTAATAATGACCATGCAACAATCAATCACAGAAATGGAATCTAACATATTACACCACCTAGTATAAAAACTATTATCGTATCCCACAAAGGTAGGACGAGTTAGATATGAAAATGTTATAGGCCAAATAGAAGCCTCAAGCTCATATCCAAACTCCAGTGATCTTACCCTAGAACGTTTTACAGTCCATTTCTTTAAAGATGGGTGATGAACCCAAGCTGGACAACCTTAGGATACTTAAGAAATCTAAAATTGTGAGAGAAAAATTAGACCTCGTAAGACATAGGTTTGGATCGGTGAAAAAAACCTCGCTTCAGACAAACTATGTATTACATACATCAATAAATCGACTTATAAGCAGATCGCCACTTCTATAAGATGAATACTTTTCTTTTCCTAAAGGGGGAAATCTCTACTTCTATTTAGGATAAAATCACTTAATCTCCAAAAAAATAAGATTATTCTTTATCAGAAGAAGAATGGTTATACTTGAAAACTTAAGAAGATGAATCCATTATATGCATGACTAATTGATTGAGTAACAGAAGATCGCAAAAAATTCTTAGCGGTGATAGCGTGTCTAGTTGAATTTTTGTTAAAAAGAATAAAATTAAATTGAAAGAATAAGAAACACTAGAAAGAAAAAGTACGTCAATAAAAAGAAGTTCAAAATAAAGAATTTGACTATTTTGGATAACTATCTGAGAATAAATAAATTGAATTTGGTAGCTGATCCGATGAAAGCGAAGAGAATAACAAATAAAAATAGAGTGGTATCTATATGGTTAAATGGATGGTTTGTCTTCTCAAGATAATAATTACTTGACACCATCTAAAGAAAACACCTCATTCCATATCAGACACGGCTCTATACATAATTTGGCAAGAAATGTCCCACACTTATCCAATATTAGGTAGTCCGAGTTTCTTAGTATATATTGAGAGTTTTTAGGTCGGCAATTAACATTATTGTATTGGATAATATATTAGAAGTTTTTTTCGCAGATTATTTCATTTTGGGTATGTTAGATTTGCTCGTGCTTTGAGGAATTGGATATTCATAGCTACTAACTTACGTTATGAGCAATGTTTTCAATTAAATTATGTTAGGTACGTTGTTTTCCTTTCAAATATCTCTTTCTTTAAGAAAAATGATATCATATATAACTTGTGATAATGTCTAGGTTATGGGGTTCCTCAAAATAAGAAAGTTTGGTGGAACTCAAACCAATTTAACAATAATCATATGTAATACTAAAAAACCCTAAAATATTTAGGTGACCATAACATGGAGGAATAGATCATCAAGATTTTTCTTCAATATGATACACGTGTCTCTTAAATGTGATTCTTATATATATTTCATCGCCGAAATCACAATTTACGACTTGTGGCGGATGATATAGATTCAAAAATGTTTCGAAGATCTCAATAAACAATTTGATTGATGGATGATACTTTTACTCTATGAACAATCTGAACTTGTAAACATAAGTCTACAAATCTTGTGTCATTCTTATGAAGAATGCAATTTAGCAATTGAAGTCGTAAAATATATTATAAATTATTATTATTTAACTTTTAAAAAATATATTATTTATAACTAATATAATTTATGACATCATTTATGTATAGTTATTCTCAAGCATCTTCTAATGTTGGAATATCTGTAATTACTCATGTTCATCTGTCTTATTAAACGTCTATGTATCAAATTAATACGTTTAAACCATTTGATAAAATTGTACTCTACAAAACTTACCAATTTTTCACAATTTTTTTGTTTATTATAGATAATAAATATATTAAAAATATTGCTGAATTTAAAATTTTAGTATACATATATTAAAAACATTTCAACAAGTCATATTTTACTAGTAAATTAAAAAATCCATAAATATTAGAAGTATAAAAAATAAGTTAAAGTATCAAATTTAACAAACTATGTATAATCACAAATAATAATGACATGGTATTGTATTAAAATTTATAAGATTAAATATTATTAACAATATAGTTATTAGCTTATAAAGACCAAATACGCAAAACTCTACCTCTATAAAGTCCATTTTTTTGTCCCCTTATAGATCAATATTTTTATCTTTTACCATTTTTTTGAATTTCAAAGCACTATTCTAAAAAATCTTATGTTATGGTATCTAAGAACTAATACAAACAATCTAACACGCTATAAGTTCAATATTAGATTAGTATTGCAATGCAAGAAGGAGTGATTTTAAACTATGATTCTATATACATATATATATATATATATATATATATATATATATATATATATATATATATATATATATATTGTAGTTATACATATTACACATACTAGTTCACTGACATTATGATCTCCCTTCTTTGAGATCAATTTAGCACAAATTTCCCATGAATTTGAGTATCATAATTTCATTGAAAACTTATTCCCTAATGGTCTTACATATATAAGAATTGGGTCGGATGATACAATTTCAAAAATGTTTCGAAGATCTCAATAAACTATTTGATTGATGGGTGATACTTTTACTCTATGAACACTCTGAACTTGTAAACATAAGTCTACAAATCTTGTGTCATTCTTATGAAGAATGCAATTTAGCAATTGAAGTCGTAAAATATATTATAAATTATTATTATCTAACTTTTAAGAAATATATTATTTATAACTAATAAAATTTATGACATCATTTATGTATAGTTATTCTCAAGCATCTTCTAATGTTGGAATATATGTAATTACTCATGTTCATCTATCTTATTAAACGTGTATGTATCAAATTAATAAGTTTAAACCATTTGATAAAATTGTACTCTACAAAACATACCAATTTTCACAATTTTTTTGTTTATTATAGATAATAAATATATTAAAAATATTGCTGAATTTAAAATTTTAGTATACAAATATTAAAAACATTTAAACAAATCATATTTTACTAGTAAATTAAAAAATACATAAAAATTAGAAGTATAAAAAATAAGTTAAAGTATCAAATTTAACAAACTATGTATAATCACAAATAATAATGACATTGTATTGTATTAAAATTTATAAGATTAAATATTATTAACAATATAGTTATTAGCTTATAAGGACCAAATACCCAAAACTCTACCTCTATAAAGTCCATATTTTTCCCTTATAGGTCAATTTTTTTATCTTTTCCCATTTTTTTGAATTTCAAAGAACTGTCCTAAAAAATCTTATGTTATGGTATCTAAGAACTAATACAGACAATCTAACACGCTATAAGTTCAATATTAGATTAGTATTACAATGCAAGGAGTGATTTTTACTTACTTTGATATGACGGCTATAAGGTGTTCATCTATTTTTACATAGTATCCAATGGTATACTTTGTTTTTCTCTAATCTCTTCATTATTACTTAACCACGTAGTTAGTAATCCTAAGGTTTTATCCGTTATAATGTATATTTAGGGTCGGTATGATACATATTTTAATAGTTTAAAGTTAGCCTTTGTCTCTCTCCTTAAGTAAATATATATGGTTACCAGGTATGCAAAGACATATATGTTAATTATACATCATAAGATGGTTAATGAAACTAGCCTTCAGTAATATACTTACATTAAATTAAGAATAATTTCCTAAATCTGATATACAGGATTTGGGGTTCCCTATTATATAATTTAAAACTTGAACAAAACTAAGGTGGGTTCCTTAAAAGCTTTATTATTAAGTAATACATCAAATAAAATCTAACAGAAGTATCTATGAATGGCTAATGTAGTTGGCATGTATACAAGTTCCTATATTATTTGAAGAAGGTGTAAGGAGATTAAAAAAACATTAAACGTTAAGAGGAGAATCGCATAATAAAGGAACAAGTTACTAAGTAATAGAGATCATGGTGTAACTTTCATAGCCAACACCTCATTGTCTACCCTTTTCCACTTGGAAGAAGATGTTTTTTTATTACAAATGGAGGTCCAATGGATCGTGGGACATTAGACTAGAACATCACTAAGCAAATCCGGGATATAGTAACACGGGGGTATTTAATCCCATCCTATTTCGCGTTAGTATGCTCCAAACTCCATCGGGAGGGTCAATTTGAGAACAAAAGCCAACTACTTGCCACACGCATGTAGAGCTAACCAATCCACATATTTATTTGCTTCCCTATATATTCCCTTTAATATAAACCCCTTATTTCAATCCAAGAGTGACCGAATGTGTTGTATCCAAAGCGATGCTAGTCCCCTTCCCGCTTCAACCTTCTGAATTGCTTCAGTTACCTACAAAGAATCCACCTCGACTTCCACCTTTCGTATCCCTAGGTATTCCGCCAACCTTAAACCCTCGCATAACGCTACTAATTCAATTACTACCGGCATGAAATTATTTATCTATATTAAGAACCCCCAAAGCCAATCCCCCTTCGAATCTCTAAGCACACTTCCCCCTCCTCCGATTTGTTTCTGCCGATTATATCCCCCATCTTTGTTATGGTTCGCTCCCTTAGTCAGTTTACTCAACCCAACAAGATTAACCATTCTCTTTTCAAAAATACATGTACCCGGAACAAGACCCCAAACTCTGCTATAAGAGGTTAAAAATACCTTTATTTCTTTAGTAAGGAACGAGTGCATATATAATTAATGATTCGGTTCTCCGAAAATATAAAGACGGTTGCGCTAATATGTTCTGTGAGTCGTGAGAGTCACTGATAAAGGCGGAGGAGCGGCTTGATGATTTTGCGTCTGAGTGATTGTTATATGTAAAGTAAGAGAATTAAGTGTTGGATTTAAGTTAGGGAAATAAAATGAAAAAATTAAGAATGTTGACTGAGTTCATTTTAATTATTTAATAAAACTATTTCAGTTGTCCTACAAATAATATTTATTTAGTTGCTCACACTTATTTAAAAACACAATCATTAAATTCACGTTACTAAAATATCCCTTACAAAATATTGTGATATTTTAAATAGTTATTAAATATTTTATTTTAAATATTTTGATAAAAATAATAATAGAAAATATTAAGATAAAGTTTATTGAGATTTCAAATAAATAAGATATCAAATTTAATAAATTGATATTATTTTACGGGATGAAAAGAGTAATAACTAATAATAGTATTTAAATTAAAGAGTAGAGATATGATACCCTATAAAAAATATTTTACCCATTATTTATCTCTATTCTTCTATCAAACCCTATTTTTTCTCGTCTCCGCCAACTTACACCAACACTTTCACATTATCAATCTATAGTATAACTATTTTTCTTAACAATTTAAAGCACATTCTAACAATACCCATTCTGCATCAAAGGTTGTACACATTTCTTTTTCCATAACATTGACGCTTTTCTCCCTCTACGTTATGTGTGTCCTCTACCATTGCCTTCCGGATCTCAGATCTTCACTATGCAAATCATTATCTGATTATTTTTTGATAGTTGGTCATTTCATTTCAATTGAGGATAGTTAGAGTGAGACCTCTCGTCTCTTATACTATGATATCTCAAGTTTCTAAAATTTCACCTTAATTTATTTGGACTAAATTTTTACCATCAAACATAAACTTTTTCTACAATGATATTGTAATAGGATGGAACAAAGAACTCTACTTTTGGGGGATATTTCTTCCTTGTGAAAACAGAGAAATGAACATGTCACTTCCTCTTAAGAAGAGAAGAATATATCAAACAATGAAATAATCACTATATTTATTAAATTAGGCAATATGATAATGAAAGAGCAAGAGTCATAATGAAAGAGCAAGAGTTTGGGACTATTCAATTACAACTGCATCAACATTTTATTTGGAGAAGTAATATTGGATAAACAAGAACTGGATTTCTTTAATTAGTTCTCATTAGTGGTGGTGCACCCGGTTTTTTATTTACAATAGATTACCATTTATTATTGTATTTTTATGTTGTACATTGCATTTCAATTGAGTATAGTCGAAATGTTAAATTTATTACTGTATTAGTTATATTATTAGCATTGATCCTCTTTTGTTCTGTTTTTATAACTTATTTATTTTACTCTTTATTACTAGTTAAAATAGATTTCTTGTGGATAGGATGAAAATATATATAAAACAAAGGTAATTTTTGTTACTTTTAATTTTACTTATGTCCTTGCTATACTTGGGTGTAGATTAGTTTAATGAACTTTGGGATGTACCTCAACTAAACCGACCAAAAAAATTAATTTAACAAACTCAGACTTGATTAGAAACATTATTTTATTTATATTTATATTAAGAATTTTTGTTGGATACTTTTTTGGTATATAAGTCATAGTTTCACTACTTCTTTACTTTTCATAAATGAGTAAAAATGTCGAATGATTAGTCAAATGTGCAAGCTGACAATTTAGGCAAGGGGTGTGTAACTTTATAATCTTTTTACTTATCCAATAAACAGATCTTTAAATTTAATTATAACCCTTTTACTTATCACGACTCTCCCTCTAAGTTGTTGGTTGATTTCTATTCAAGGTTTACTTATGATTTTATTCAAGGTTTACCTATGATTTAATTTTGAAGTCGTTTCTGTTAGATCACTTTTCATGTAATTTTTGGAAAATATGGGGTGGATTCTAAATGTGAGTTCTTGGTTTTATAGCTTTGTTTTGGATCCTTTATGTCGTTTATCCTATTTTATTAGAGTTTCAGAGTTGAATTTTATAAAATTTGATTATGTTCCTCCCATTTATATAATTATAAGTTATCTTTATCACATGGATTGGTTTTCAACTCTAACAACATTATATCACCATTAATGTAAATTTAAGAGGTCTTTTCTTATTTTGATGTCAGAATGTCTTTCTTTCTTGAGTAAATGGAAGAGGACGGGGGAGGAATTAGGTCACTTTTCATTATTGTGGGAGGATTTAATCCTTTGTAGTTAGCATGGGTACAATGTGTTAGCATATTTATTCTTCCTTCATAGCTTATCTAGTGATCACATATGGCGTATTCGAAAAGTTCAATTTTGGAGGATCTTTCTCTGTTACCAAGCTGATTATATTAGTGGTGTCAAACAGAGAGTGGTTTTTACTATATTGTTGATCAACCTACCCAAAACTCTCAAACTTTTCCAAAACTCTGCCATTTAACCTTTTAAAAAAATAATATAACATTTTATACTATTAGATGTAGGAAGCTCATGCAGAATTTGTAACCAAATGAACGATCATATGAGGATTTATGGTGAGCAACAGAGCTAAGTATTATGCATCAGCTATGCAAATTGAATTCAGCCCATTAGAAATGAAAAAGAAAAAAAAATTATAAGAAATATTATGACCAAAATCAAAATTATAACCAGATTCACAAGCATACTTACAAATAAAATACTTGAATTAATTAATACCACTTCGGATAAATTCACCAATGGACTTTATACATTTACTCCAATCCAACTGATGAGTTTCTTTCTCATATGCCTGTGACGTCGTTGATACTACAGATCTATACCCCTACCTACAAACACTTCGGTATATACTAATTAATTTTCAACAGAAGGATAATCCATCAACAAAATACAACTAAACATAAGTCGGTGATGTACGTATACATTTAGATGGATCCAACTAGGTATACATATCTATCATTATACAAATATATTTATATCCATACAACATATCTATACACATACACATACACATCCAGACATACAGATCTAAAACCGTATACATCAATAATATAAAAAAAACTCGTAATAATGATATATTTGATAAGTTCTTACAATAAAAAATGATTTCTTGGAACTGCGACACTTTAAACTCAACTATGTATTTTTTTTCCAATTTATTTCATGGGGTAGGGGTTATGATGCATAAAAAATGAAAAAAATAAAGAGATAGAATGAAGAATGGAAAAGAAGAATTGATGGGTAGGTTTTTGGTCCATTAAAAATTTAAAGTTAGGTTATAGTCAAAAGGAAAGATTGTTTGATTTTTTTACTCTCTCTTTCTCTTTAAGTATTTAATAAAACTATTTCAGTTGTCCCACAAATAATATTTATTTAGTTGATCACACTTATTTAAAAACACAATCATTACATTCACGTTACTAAAATATTCCTTACAAAATATTGTGATATTTTAAATAGTTATTAAATATTTTATTTTATATATTTTAATAAAAATAAGAATAGAAAACATTAAGATAAAGTTTATTGAGATTTCAAATAAATAATATAATTAGGATATCACATTTAATAAATTGATATTATTTTACAGGATGAAAAGAGTAATTACTTATAATAGTATTTAAATTTAAGAGCAGAGATATGATACCCTATAAAAAATGTTTTACCCATTATTTATCTCTATTCTTCTATCAAACCCTATTTCTTCTCGTCTCCGCCGACTTACACCAACACTTTCACATTAGCTATCTACAGTATAACAATTTTTCTTAACAATTTCAAGCACATTTTGACAATACCCATTCCGTATCAAAGGTTGTACACATTTTCTTTTTCCATAACATCGGCGCTTTTCTCCCTCAACATTATGTGTGTCCTCTACCATTGCCTTCCAAATCTCAGATCTTCACTGTGCAAATCATTATCTGATTGGTTTTTGATCGCTGGACATTTCATTTCAATTGAGGATAGTCAGAGTGAGACCTCTTGTCTCTTATACTATTAAATCTCAAGTTTCTAAAATTTCACCTTAATTTATTTGGACTAAATTTTTATATTCAAACTTAAAACTTTTTCTACAATGATATTGTAATAGGATTGAACAAAGAACTCTACTTTTGTGGGATATTTCTTCCTTGTGAAAAGAGAGAAATGAACAGGTCACTTCCTCCTAAGAAGAGAAGATTATTGTAAAGAATGAAATAATCACTATAGTTTGTATAAAAATGTGAGTTTGATTTTCTATTTTTTTATCCATTTTCTTAAGTAGGGGTTTTAATGATTTGTATTTATTAAATTAGGCAATATGATAATGAAAGAGAAAGAGTGATAATGAAAGAGCAAGAGTTTGGGACTATTCAATTACAACCGCATCATCATTTTATTTGGAGAAGTATGGTGCACCCGGTTTTTTCATTTACAATAGATTAACAATTATTATTGTATTTTTATGTTGTACATTGCATTTCAATTGAGGATAGTCGAAATGTTAAATTTATTACTGTATTATTTATATTATTTGCATTGATCATCTGTTATTCTATTTTTATAACTTATTTATTTTACTCTTCATTACTAGTTAAAATAGATTTCTTGTGGATAGGAGGAAAATATATATAAAACAAAGGTAATTTATGTTACTTTTAATTTTACGTATGTCCTTGCTATACTTGGGTGTAGATTAGTTTAATGAACTTTAGGATGTACCTCAACTAATCCGACCAAAAAAATTAATTTAACGAACTCGGACTTGATTAGAAACATTATTATATTTATATTTATATTAAGAATTTTAGTTGGATACTTTTTAGGTATATAAGTCATAGTTTCACTACTTCTTCACTTTTCATAAATGAATAAAAATGTCGAATGATTAGTCAAATGTGCAAGCTGACAATTTAGGCAAGGGGTGTGTAACTTTATAATCTTTTTACTTATCCAATAAACATATATTTTAATTTAATTATAACCCTTTTACTTATCACGACTCTCCCTCTAAGTTGTTGGTTGATTTCTATTCAAGGTTTACTTATGATTTTATTCAAGGTTTACCTATGATTTAATTTTGCCGTCGTTTCTGTTAGATCAATTTTCATGTAATTTTTGGAAAATATGGGGTGGATTCTAAATGTGAGTTCTTGGTTTTATAGCTTTGTTTTGGATCCTTTATGTCGTTTATCCTATTTTATTAGAGTTTCAGAGTTGAATTTTAAAAAATTTGATTATGTTCCTCCCATTTATATAATGATAAGTTATCTTTATCAAATGGATTGGTTTTCAACTCTAACAACATTATATCACCATTAATGTAAATTTAAGAGGTCTTTTCTTATTTTGATGTCAGAATGTCTTTCTTTCTTGAGTAAATGGAAGAGGACGGGGGAGGAATTAGGTCACTTTTCATTATTGTGGGACGATTTAATACTTTGTTGTTAGCATGAGTACAATGTGTTAGCATATTTATTCTTCCTTCATAGCTTATCTACTGATCCTATATGGCGTATTCGAAAAGTTCAATTTTGGAGGATCTTTCTCTGTTACCAAGCTGATTATATTAGTGGTGTCAAACAGAGATTGGTTTTTCGTACAGTGTTGATCAACCTACCCAAAACTCTCAAACTTTTCCAAAACTCTGCCATTTAACCTTTTAAAAAAATAATATTACATTTTATACTATTAGATGTAGGAAGCTCGTGCAGAATTTGTAAACAAATGAACGATCATATGAGGATTTATGGTGAGCAACAGAGCTAAGTATTATGCATCAGCTATGCAAATTGAATTCAGCCCATTAGAAATGAAAAAGAAAAAAAAATTATAAGAAATATTATGACCAAAATCAAAATTATAACCAGATTCACAGGCATACTTACAAATAAAATACTTGAATTAATTAATACCACTTCGGTAAAATTCACCAATGGACTTTATACATTTACTCCAATCCAACTGATGAGTTTCTTTCTCATATGCCTGTGACGTCGTTGATACTACAGATCTATACCCCTACCTACAAACCTTTTTGTATATACTAATTAATTTTCAACAGAAGGATAATCCATCAACAAAATACAACTAAACATAAGTCGGTGATGTACGTATACATTTAGATGGATCCAACTAGGTATACATATCTATAACTATACAAATATATCTATATCCATACAACATATCTATACACATACACATACACATCCAGACATACAGATCTAAAACCGTATAGATCAATAATATAAAAAAAAACTCGTAATAATGATATATTTGATAAGTTCTTACAATAAAAAATGATTTCTTGGAACTGCAACACTTTAAACTCAACTATGTATTTTTTTTCCAATTTATTTCATGGGGTAGGGGTTATGATGCATAAAAATAAAAAAAAATAAAGAGATAGAATGAAGGATGGAAAAGAAGAATTGATGGGTAGGTTTTTGGTCCATTAAAAATTTAAAGTTAGGTTATAGTCAAAAGGAAAGATTGTTTGATTTTCTACTCTCTCTTTCTCTTTAATTATTTAATAAAACTATTTCAGTTGTCCCACAAATAATATTTATTTAGTTGATCACACTTATTTAAAAACACAATCATTACATTCACGTTACTAAAATATTCCTTACAAAATATTGTGATATTTTAAATATTTATTAAATATTTTATTTTAAATATTTTAATAAAAATAATAATAGAAAACATTAAGATAAAGTTTATTGAGATTTCAAATAAATAATATAATTAGGATATCATATTTAATATATTGATATTATTTTACGGGATGAAAAGAGTAATTACTTATAATAGTATTTAAATTTAAGAGCAGAGATATGATACCCTATAAAAAATGTTTTACCCATTATTTATCTCTATTCTTCTATCAAACCCTATTTCTTCTCGTCTCCACCGACTTACACCAACACTTTCATATTAGCGATCTACAGTATAACAATTTTTCTTAACAATTTAAAGCATATTCTGACAATACCCATTCCGTATCAAAGGTTGTACACATTTTCTTTTTCCATAACATCGGCGCTTTTCTCTCTCAACATTATGTGTGTCCTCTACCATTGTCTTCCAAATCTCAGATCTTCACTGTGCAAATCATTATCTGATTGGTTTTTGATCGTTGGACATTTCATTTCAATTGAGGATAGTCAGAGTGAGACCTCTTGTCTCTTATACTATTAAATCTCAAGTTTCTAAAATTTCATCTTAATTTATTTGGACTAAATTTTTATATTCAAACTTAAAACTTTTTCTAAAATGATATTGTAATAGGATTGAACAAAGAACTCTACTTTTGGGGGATATTTCTTCCTTGTGAAAAGAGAGAAATGAACAGGTCACTTCCTCCTAAGAAGAGAAGATTATTGTAAAGAATGAAATAATCACTATAGTTTTTATAAAAATGTGAGTTTGATTTTCTATTTTTTTATCCATTATCTTAAGTAGGGGTTTTAATGATTTGTATTTATTAAATTAGGCAATATGATAATGAAAGAGAAAGAGTGATAATGAAAGAGCAAGAGTTTGGGACTATTCAATTACAACCGCATCATCATTTTATTTGGAGAAGTATGGTGCACCCGGTTTTTTCATTTACAATAGATTAACATTTATTATTGTATTTTTATGTTGTAAATTGCATTTCAATTGAGGATAGTCGAAATGTTAAATTTATTACTGTATTATTTATATTATTAGCATTGATCATCTGTTATTCTATTTTTATAACTTATTTATTTTACTCTTCATTACTAGTTAAAATAGATTTCTTGTGGATAGGAGGAAAATATATATAAAACAAAGGTAATTTATGTTACTTTTAATTTTACGTATGTCCTTGCTATACTTGGGTGTAGATTAGTTTAATGAACTTTAGGATGTACCTCAACTAATCCGACCAAAAAAATTAATTTAACGAACTCGGACTTGATTAGAAACATTATTTTATTTATATTTATATTTAGAATTTTAGTTGGATACTTTTTTGGTATATAAGTCATAGTTTCACTACTTCTTCACTTTTCATAAATGAGTAAAAATGTCGAATGATTAGTCAAATATGCAAGCTGACAATTTAGGCAAGGGGTGTGTAACTTTATAATCTTTTTACTTATCCAATAAACATATATTTTAATTTAATTATAACCCTTTTACTTATCACGACTCTCCCTCTAAGTTGTTGGTTGATTTCTATTCAAGGTTTACTTATGATTTTATTCAAGGTTTACCTATGATTTAATTTTGCAGTCGTTTCTGTTAGATCAATTTTCATGTAATTTTTGGAAAATATGGGGTGGATTCTAAATGTGAGTTCTTGGTTTTATAGCTTTGTTTTGGATCCTTTATGTCGTTTATCCTATTTTATTAGAGTTTCAGAGTTGAATTTTATAAAATTTAATTATGTTCCTCCCATTTATATAATGATAAGTTATCTTTATCACATGGATTGGTTTTCAACTCTAACAACATTATATCACCATTAATGTAAATTTAAGAGGTCTTTTCTTATTTTGATGTCAGAATGTCTTTCTTTCTTGAGTAAATGGAAGAGGACGGGGGAGGAATTAGGTCACTTTTCATTATTGTGGGAGGATTTAATCCTTTGTTGTTAGCATGGGTACAATGTGTTAGCATATTTATTCTTCCTTCATAGCTTATCTAGTGATCCCATATGGCGTATTAGAAAAGTTCAATTTTGGAGGATCTTTCTCTGTTACCAAGCTGATTATATTAGTGGTGTCAAACAGAGAGTGATTTTTTCTATATTGTTGATCAACCTACCCAAAACTCTCAAACTTTTCCAAAACTCTGCCATTTAACCTTTTAAAAAAATAATATTACATTTTATACCATTAGATGTAGGAAGCTCATGCAGAATTTGTAACCAAATGAACGATCATATGAGGATTTATGGTGAGCAACAGAGCTAAGTATTATGCATCAGCTATGCAAATTGAATTCAGCCCATTAGAAATGAAAAAGAAAAAAAAATTATAAGAAATATTATGACCAAAATCAAAATTATAACCAGATTCACAAGCATACTTACAAATAAAATACTTGAATTAATTAATACCACTTCGGTAAAATTCACCAATGGACTTTATACATTTACTCCAATCCAACTGATGAGTTTCTTTCGCATATGCCTGTGACGTCGTTGATACTACAGATCTATACCCCTACCTACAAACCTTTTTGTATATACTAATTAATTTTCAACAGAAGGATAATCCATCAACAAAATACAACTAAACATAAGTCGGTGATGTACGTATACATTTAGATGGATCCAACTAGGTATACATATCTATAACTATACAAATATATCTATATCCATACAACATATCTATACACATACACATACACATCCAGACATACAGATCTAAAACCGTATAGATCAATAATATAAAAAAAACTCGTAATAATGATATATTTGATAAGTTCTTACAATAAAAAATGATTTCTTGGAACTGCAACACTTTAAACTCAACTATGTATTTTTTTTCCAATTTATTTCATGGGGTAGGGGTTATGATGCATAAAAAATGAAAAAAATAAAGAGATAGAATGAAGAATGGAAAAGAAGAATTGATGGGTAGGTTTTTGGTCCATTAAAAATTTAAAGTTAGGTTATAGTCAAAAGGAAAGATTGTTTGATTTTTTTACTCTCTCTTTCTCTTTAATTATTTAATAAAACTATTTCAGTTGTCCCACAAATAATATTTATTTAGTTGATCACACTTATTTAAAAACACAATCATTACATTCACGTTACTAAAATATTCCTTACAAAATATTGTGATATTTTAAATATTTATTAAATATTTTATTTTAAATATTTTAATAAAAATAAGAATAGAAAACATTAAGATAAAGTTTATTGAGATTTCAAATAAATAATATAATTAGGATATCACATTTAATATATTGATATTATTTTACAGGATGAAAAGAGTAATTACTTATAATAGTATTTAAATTTAAGAGCAGAGATATGATACCCTATAAAAAATGTTTTACCCATTATTTATCTCTATTCTTCTATCAAACCCTATTTCTTCTCGTCTCCACCGACTTACACCAACACTTTCACATTAGCGATCTACAGTATAACAATTTTTCTTAACAATTTAAAACATATTCTGACAATACCCATTCCGTATCAAAGGTTGTACACATTTTCTTTTTCCATAACATCGGCGCTTTTCTCTCTCAACATTATGTGTGTCCTCTACCATTGTCTTCGAAATCTCAGATCTTCACTGTGCAAATCATTATCTGATTGGTTTTTGATCGTTGGACAATTCATTTCAATTGAGGATAGTCAGAGTGAGACCTCTTGTCTCTTATACTATTAAATCTCAAGTTTCTAAAATTTCACCTTAATTTATTTGGACTAAATTTTTATATTCAATCTTAAAACTTTTTCTACAATGATATTGTAATAGGATTGAACAAAGAACTCTACTTTTGGGGGATATTTCTTCCTTGTGAAAAGAGAGAAATGAACAGGTCACTTCCTCCTAAGAAGAGAAGATTATTGTAAAGAATGAAATAATCACTATAGTTTTTATAAAAATGTGAGTTTGATTTTCTATTTTTTTATCCATTATCTTAAGTAGGGGTTTTAATGATTTGTATTTATTAAATTAGGCAATATGATAATGAAAGAGAAAGAGTGATAATGAAAGAGCAAGAGTTTGGGACTATTCAATTACAACCGCATCATCATTTTATTTGGAGAAGTATGGTGCACCCGGTTTTTTCATTTACAATAGATTAACATTTATTATTGTATTTTTATGTTGTAAATTGCATTTCAATTGAGGATAGTCGAAATGTTAAATTTATTACTGTATTATTTATATTATTAGCATTGATCATCTGTTATTCTATTTTTATAACTTATTTATTTTACTCTTCATTACTAGTTAAAATAGATTTCTTGTGGATAGGAGGAAAATATATATAAAACAAAGGTAATTTATGTTACTTTTAATTTTACGTATGTCCTTGCTATACTTGAGTGTAGATTAGTTTAATGAACTTTAGGATGTACCTCAACTAATCCGACCAAAAAAATTAATTTAACAAACTCGGACTTGATTAGAAACATTATTTTATTTATATTTATATTAAGAATTTTAGTTGGATACTTTTTTGGTATATAAGTCATAGTTTCACTACTTCTTCACTTTTCATAAATGTGTAAAAATGTCGAATGATTAGTCAAATGTGCAAGCTGACAATTTAGGCAAGGGGTGTGTAACTTTATAATCTTTTTACTTATCCAATAAACATATATTTTAATTTAATTATAACCCTTTTACTTATCACGACTCTCCCTCTAAGTTGTTGGTTGATTTCTATTCAAGGTTTACTTATGATTTTATTCAAGGTTTACCTATGATTTAATTTTGCAGTCGTTTCTGTTAGATCAATTTTCATGTAATTTTTGGAAAATATGGGGTGGATTCTAAATGTGAGTTCTTGGTTTTATAGCTTTGTTTTGGATCCTTTATGTCGTTTATCCTATTTTATTAGAGTTTCAGAGTTGAATTTTATAAAATTTGATTATGTTCCTCCTATTTATATAATGATAAGTTATCTTTATCACATGGATTGGTTTTCAACTCTAACAACATTATATCACCATTAATGTAAATTTAAGAGGTCTTTTCTTATTTTGATGTCAGAATGTCTTTCTTTCTTGAGTAAACGGAAGAGGACGGGGGAGGAATTAGGTCACTTTTCATTATTGTGGGAGGATTTAATCCTTTGTTGTTAGCATGGGTACAATGTGTTAGCATATTTATTCTTCCTTCATAGCTTATCTAGTGATCCCATATGGCGTATTAGAAAAGTTCAATTTTGGAGGATCTTTCTCTGTTACCAAGCTGATTATATTAGTGGTGTCAAACAGAGAGTGATTTTTTCTATATTGTTGATCAACCTACCCAAAACTCTCAAACTTTTCCAAAACTCTGCCATTTAACCTTTTAAAAAAATAATATTACATTTTATACTATTAGATGTAGGAAGCTCATGCAGAATTTGTAACCAAATGAACGATCATATGAGGATTTATGGTGAGCAACAGAGCTAAGTATTATGCATCAGCTATGCAAATTGAATTCAGCCCATTAGAAATGAAAAAGAAAAAAAAATTATAAGAAATATTATGACCAAAATCAAAATTATAACCAGATTCACAAGCATACTTACAAATAAAATACTTGAATTAATTAATACCACTTCGGTAAAATTCACCAATGGACTTTATACATTTACTCCAATCCAACTGATGAGTTTCTTTCTCATATGCCTGTGACGTCGTTGATACTACAGATCTATACCCCTACCTACAAACCATTCGGTATATACTAATTAATTTTCACCAGAAGGATAATCCATCAACAAAATACAACTAAACATAAGTCGGTGATGTACGTATACATTTAGATGGATCCAACTAGGTATACATATCTATAACTATACAAATATATCTATATCCATACAACATATCTATACACATACACATACACATCCAGACATACAGATCTAAAACC
This sequence comes from Nemophila menziesii, assembly GCA_029959085.1. NCBI lineage: Eukaryota > Viridiplantae > Streptophyta > Magnoliopsida > Boraginales > Hydrophyllaceae > Nemophila > Nemophila menziesii. The sequence continues at coordinate 79,437,947 of JARWIR010000001.1, forward strand.
GTATAGATCAATAATATAAAAAAAACTCGTAATAATGATATATTTGATAAGTTCTTACAATAAAAAATGATTTCTTGGAACTGCAACACTTTAAACTCAACTATGTATTTTTTTTCCAATTTATTTAATGGGGTAGGGGTTATGATGCATAAAAAATGAAAAAAATAAAGAGATAGAATTTAGAATGGAAAAGAAGAATTGATGGGTAGGTTTTTGGTCCATTAAAAATTTAAAGTTAGGTTATAGTCAAAAGGAAAGATTGTTTGATTTTTTTACTCTCTCTTTCTCTTTAATTATTTAATAAAACTATTTCAGTTGTCCCACAAATAATATTTATTTAGTTGATCACACTTATTTAAAAACACAATTATTACATTCACGTTACTAAAATATTCCTTACAAAATATTGTGATATTTTAAATAGTTATTAAATATTTTATTTTAAATATTTTAATAAAAATAATAGTAGAAAACATTAAGATAAAGTTTATTGAGATTTCAAATAAATAATATAATTAGGATATCACATTTAATAAATTGATATTATTTTACGGGATGAAAAGAGTAATTACTTATAATAGTATTTAAATTTAAGAGCAGAGATATGATACCCTATAAAAAATGTTTTACCCATTATTTATCTCTATTCTTCTATCAAACCCTATTTCTTCTCGTCTCGGCCGACTTACACTAAAACTTTCACATTAGCAATCTACAGTATAACAATTTTTCTTAACAATTTTAAACACATTCTGACAATACCCATTCCGTATCAAAGGTTGTACACATTTTCTTTTTCCATAACATCAGGCGCTTTTCTCCCTCAACATTATGTGTGTCCTCTACCATTGTCTTCCAATTTTTGATCGTTGGACATTTCATTTCAATTGAGGAAAGTCAGAGTGAGACCTTTTGTATCTTATACTATTAAATCTCAAGTTTCTAAAATTTCACCTTAATTTATTTGGACTAAATTTTTATATTCAAACTTAAAACTTTTTCTACAATGATATTGTAATAGGACTGAACAAAGAACTCTACTTTTGGGGGATATTTCTTCCTTGTGAAAAGAGAGAAATGAACAGGTCACTTCCTCCTAAGAAGAGAAGATTATTGTAAAGAATGAAATAATCACTATAGTTTGTATAAAAATGTGAGTTTGGTTTTCTATTTTTTTATCCATTATTTTAAGTAGGGGTTTTAATGATTTGTATTTATTAAATTAGGCAATATGATAATGAAAGAGCAAGAGTGATAATGAAAGAGCTAGAGTTTGGGACTATTCAATTACAACCGCATCATCATTTTATTTGGAGAAGTATGGTGCACCCGGTTTTTTCATTTACAATAGATTAACATTTATTATTGTATTTTTATGTTGTAAATTGCATTTCAATTGAGGATAGTCGAAATGTTAAATTTATTACTGTATTATTTATATTATTAGCATTGATCATCTGTTATTCTATTTTTATAACTTATTTATTTTACTCTTCATTACTAGTTAAAATAGATTTCTTGTGGATAGGAGGAAAATATATATAAAACAAAGGTAATTTATGTTACTTTTAATTTTACGTATGTCCTTGCTATACTTGGGTGTAGATTAGTTTAATGAACTTTAGGATGTACCTCAACTAATCCGACCAAAAAAATTAATTTAACGAACTCGGACTTGATTAGAAACATTATTTTATTTATATTTATATTTAGAATTTTAGTTGGATACTTTTTTGGTATATAAGTCATAGTTTCACTACTTCTTCACTTTTCATAAATGAGTAAAAATGTCGAATGATTAGTCAAATGTGCAAGCTGACAATTTAGGCAAGGGGTGTGTAACTTTATAATCTTTTTACTTATCCAATAAACATATATTTTAATTTAATTATAACCCTTTTACTTATCACGACTCTCCCTCTAAGTTGTTGGTTGATTTCTATTCAAGGTTTACTTATGATTTTATTCAAGGTTTACCTATGATTTAATTTTGCAGTCGTTTCTGTTAGATCACTTTTCATGTAATTTTTGGAAAATATGGGGTGGATTCTAAATATGAGTTCTTGGTTTTATAGCTTTGTTTTGGATCCTTTATGTCGTTTATCCTATTTTATTAGAGTTTCAGAGTTGAATTTTATAAAATTTGATTATGTTCCTCCCATTTATATAATGATAAGTTATCTTTATCACATGGATTGGTTTTCAACTCTAACAACATTATATCACCATTAATGTAAATTTAAGAGGTCTTTTCTTATTTTGATGTCATAATGTCTTTCTTTCTTGAGTAAATGGAAGAGTACGGAGGAGGAATTAGGTCACTTTTCATTATTGTGGGAGGATTTAATCCTTTGTTGTTAGCATGGGTACAATGTGTTAGCATATTTATTCTTCCTTCATAGCTTATCTAGTGATCCCATATGGCGTATTAGAAAAGTTCAATTTTGGAGGATCTTTCTCTGTTACCAAGCTGATTATATTAGTGGTGTCAAACAGAGAGTGGTTTTTTCTATATTGTTGATCAACCTACCCAAAACTCTCAAACTTTTCCAAAACTCTGCCATTTAACCTTTTAAAAAAATAATATTACATTTTATACTATTAGATGTAGGAAGCTCATGCAGAATTTGTAACCAAATGAACGATCATATGAGGATTTATGGTGAGCAACAGAGCTAAGTATTATGCATCAGCTATGCAAATTGAATTCAGCCCATTAGAAATGAAAAAGAAAAAAAAATTATAAGAAATATTATGACCAAAATCAAAATTATAACCAGATTCACAAGCATACTTACAAATAAAATACTTGAATTAATTAATACCACTTCGGTAAAATTCACCAATGGACTTTATACATTTACTCCAATCCAACTGATGAGTTTCTTTCTCATATGCCTGTGACGTCGTTGATACTACAGATCTATACCCCTACCTACAAACCTTTTTGTATATACTAATTAATTTTCAACAGAAGGATAATCCATCAACAAAATACAACTAAACATAAGTCGGTGATGTACGTATACATTTAGATGGATCCAACTAGGTATACATATCTATAACTATACAAATATATCTATATCCATACAACATATCTATACACATACACATACACATCCAGACATACAGATCTAAAACCGTATAGATCAATAATATAAAAAAAACTCGTAATAATGATATATTTGATAAGTTCTTACAATAAAAAATGATTTCTTGGAACTGCAACACTTTAAACTCAACTATGTATTTTTTTCCAATTTATTTCATGGGGTAGGGGTTATGATGCATAAAAAATGAAAAAAATAAAGAGATAGAATGAAGAATGGAAAAGAAGAATTGATGGGTAGGTTTTTGGTCCATTAAAAATTTAAAGTTAGGTTATAGTCAAAAGGAAAGATTGTTTGATTTTTTTACTCTCTCTTTCTCTTTAATTATTTAATAAAACTATTTCAGTTGTCCCACAAATAATATTTATTTAGTTGATCACACTTATTTAAAAACACAATCATTACATTCACATTACTAAAATATTCCTTACAAAATATTGTGATATTTTAAATAGTTATCAGATATTTTATTTTAAATATTTTAATAAAAATAAGAATAGAAAACATTAAGATAAAGTTTATTGAGATTTAAAATAAATAATATAATTAGGATATCACATTTAATATATGGAAAATTCTTCCATCCAATATTGGATGATCCTACACCAATAGTATTAATACACATACCCTATTTTTTAAACTTGCAAAAGTAACTAACATATAATCTAGTGACATGCGTTTTGTTAAAATAATCCATGGCTGTGATATGAATATTGGACCATCCAATATTGGATGGAAGTATTACCCTTAATATATTGATATTATTTTACAGGATGAAAAGAGTAATTACTTATAATAGTATTTAAATTTAAGAGCAGAGATATGATACCCTATAAAAAATGTTTTACCCATTATTTATCTCTATTCTTCTATCAGACCCTATTTCTTCTCGTCTCTGCCGACTTACACCAAAACTTTCACATTAGCAATCTACAGTATAATAATTTTTCTTAACAATTTAAAACACATTCTGACAATACCCATTCCGTATCAAAGGTTGTACACATTTTCTTTTTCCATAACATCGGGCGCTTTTCTCCCTCAACATTATGTGTGTCCTCTACCATTGCCTTCCAAATCTCAGATCTTCACTATGCAAATCATTATCTGATTGGTTTTTGATCGTTGGACATTTCATTTCAATTGAGGATAGTCAGAGTGAGACCTCTTGTATCTTATACTATTAAATCTCAAGTTTCTAAAATTTCACCTTAATTTATTTGGACTAAATTTTTATATTCAAACTTAAAACTTTTTCTACAATGATATTGTAATAGGATTGAACAAAGAACTCTACTTTTGGGGGATATTTCTTCCTTGTGAAAAGAGAGAAATGAACAGGTCACTTCCTCCTAAGAAGAGAAGATTATTGTAAAGAATGAAATAATCACTATAGTTTTTATAAAAATGTGAGTTTGATTTTCTATTTTTTTATCCATTATCTTAAGTAGGGGTTTTAATGATTTGTATTTATTAAATTAGGCAATATGATAATGAAAGAGAAAGAGTGATAATGAAAGAGCAAGAGTTTGGGACTATTCAATTACAACCGCATCATCATTTTATTTGGAGAAGTATGGTGCACCCGGTTTTTTCATTTACAATAGATTAACATTTATTATTGTATTTTTATGTTGTAAATTGCATTTCAATTGAGGATAGTCGAAATGTTAAATTTATTACTGTATTATTTATATTATTAGCATTGATCATCTGTTATTCTATTTTTATAACTTATTTATTTTACTCTTCATTACTAGTTAAAATAGATTTCTTGTGGATAGGAGGAAAATATATATAAAACAAAGGTAATTTATGTTACTTTTAATTTTACGTATGTCCTTGCTATACTTGAGTGTAGATTAGTTTAATGAACTTTAGGATGTACCTCAACTAATCCGACCAAAAAAATTAATTTAACAAACTCGGACTTGATTAGAAACATTATTTTATTTATATTTATATTAAGAATTTTAGTTGGATACTTTTTTGGTATATAAGTCATAGTTTCACTACTTCTTCACTTTTCATAAATGTGTAAAAATGTCGAATGATTAGTCAAATGTGCAAGCTGACAATTTAGGCAAGGGGTGTGTAACTTTATAATCTTTTTACTTATCCAATAAACATATATTTTAATTTAATTATAACCCTTTTACTTATCACGACTCTCCCTCTAAGTTGTTGGTTGATTTCTATTCAAGGTTTACTTATGATTTTATTCAAGGTTTACCTATGATTTAATTTTGCAGTCGTTTCTGTTAGATCAATTTTCATGTAATTTTTGGAAAATATGGGGTGGATTCTAAATGTGAGTTCTTGGTTTTATAGCTTTGTTTTGGATCCTTTATGTCGTTTATCCTATTTTATTAGAGTTTCAGAGTTGAATTTTATAAAATTTGATTATGTTCCTCCTATTTATATAATGATAAGTTATCTTTATCACATGGATTGGTTTTCAACTCTAACAACATTATATCACCATTAATGTAAATTTAAGAGGTCTTTTCTTATTTTGATGTCAGAATGTCTTTCTTTCTTGAGTAAACGGAAGAGGACGGGGGAGGAATTAGGTCACTTTTCATTATTGTGGGAGGATTTAATCCTTTGTTGTTAGCATGGGTACAATGTGTTAGCATATTTATTCTTCCTTCATAGCTTATCTAGTGATCCCATATGGCGTATTAGAAAAGTTCAATTTTGGAGGATCTTTCTCTGTTACCAAGCTGATTATATTAGTGGTGTCAAACAGAGAGTGATTTTTTCTATATTGTTGATCAACCTACCCAAAACTCTCAAACTTTTCCAAAACTCTGCCATTTAACCTTTTAAAAAAATAATATTACATTTTATACTATTAGATGTAGGAAGCTCATGCAGAATTTGTAACCAAATGAACGATCATATGAGGATTTATGGTGAGCAACAGAGCTAAGTATTATGCATCAGCTATGCAAATTGAATTCAGCCCATTAGAAATGAAAAAGAAAAAAAAATTATAAGAAATATTATGACCAAAATCAAAATTATAACCAGATTCACAAGCATACTTACAAATAAAATACTTGAATTAATTAATACCACTTCGGTAAAATTCACCAATGGACTTTATACATTTACTCCAATCCAACTGATGAGTTTCTTTCTCATATGCCTGTGACGTCGTTGATACTACAGATCTATACCCCTACCTACAAACCATTCGGTATATACTAATTAATTTTCAACAGAAGGATAATCCATCAACAAAATACAACTAAACATAAGTCGGTGATGTACGTATACATTTAGATGGATCCAACTAGGTATACATATCTATAACTATACAAATATATCTATATCCATACAACATATCTATACACATACACATACACATCCAGACATACAGATCTAAAACCGTATAGATCAATAATATAAAAAAAACTCGTAATAATGATATATTTGATAAGTTCTTACAATAAAAAATGATTTCTTGGAACTGCAACACTTTAAACTCAACTATGTATTTTTTTTCCAATTTATTTAATGGGGTAGGGGTTATGATGCATAAAAAATGAAAAAAATAAAGAGATAGAATTTAGAATGGAAAAGAAGAATTGATGGGTAGGTTTTTGGTCCATTAAAAATTTAAAGTTAGGTTATAGTCAAAAGGAAAGATTGTTTGATTTTTTTACTCTCTCTTTCTCTTTAATTATTTAATAAAACTATTTCAGTTGTCCCACAAATAATATTTATTTAGTTGATCACACTTATTTAAAAACACAATTATTACATTCACGTTACTAAAATATTCCTTACAAAATATTGTGATATTTTAAATAGTTATTAAATATTTTATTTTAAATATTTTAATAAAAATAATAGTAGAAAACATTAAGATAAAGTTTATTGAGATTTCAAATAAATAATATAATTAGGATATCACATTTAATAAATTGATATTATTTTACGGGATGAAAAGAGTAATTACTTATAATAGTATTTAAATTTAAGAGCAGAGATATGATACCCTATAAAAAATGTTTTACCCATTATTTATCTCTATTCTTCTATCAAACCCTATTTCTTCTCGTCTCGGCCGACTTACACTAAAACTTTCACATTAGCAATCTACAGTATAACAATTTTTCTTAACAATTTTAAACACATTCTGACAATACCCATTCCGTATCAAAGGTTGTACACATTTTCTTTTTCCATAACATCAGGCGCTTTTCTCCCTCAACATTATGTGTGTCCTCTACCATTGTCTTCCAATTTTTGATCGTTGGACATTTCATTTCAATTGAGGAAAGTCAGAGTGAGACCTTTTGTATCTTATACTATTAAATCTCAAGTTTCTAAAATTTCACCTTAATTTATTTGGACTAAATTTTTATATTCAAACTTAAAACTTTTTCTACAATGATATTGTAATAGGACTGAACAAAGAACTCTACTTTTGGGGGATATTTCTTCCTTGTGAAAAGAGAGAAATGAACAGGTCACTTCCTCCTAAGAAGAGAAGATTATTGTAAAGAATGAAATAATCACTATAGTTTGTATAAAAATGTGAGTTTGGTTTTCTATTTTTTTATCCATTATTTTAAGTAGGGGTTTTAATGATTTGTATTTATTAAATTAGGCAATATGATAATGAAAGAGCAAGAGTGATAATGAAAGAGCTAGAGTTTGGGACTATTCAATTACAACCGCATCATCATTTTATTTGGAGAAGTATGGTGCACCCGGTTTTTTCATTTACAATAGATTAACATTTATTATTGTATTTTTATGTTGTAAATTGCATTTCAATTGAGGATAGTCGAAATGTTAAATTTATTACTGTATTATTTATATTATTAGCATTGATCATCTGTTATTCTATTTTTATAACTTATTTATTTTACTCTTCATTACTAGTTAAAATAGATTTCTTGTGGATAGGAGGAAAATATATATAAAACAAAGGTAATTTATGTTACTTTTAATTTTACGTATGTCCTTGCTATACTTGGGTGTAGATTAGTTTAATGAACTTTAGGATGTACCTCAACTAATCCGACCAAAAAAATTAATTTAACGAACTCGGACTTGATTAGAAACATTATTTTATTTATATTTATATTTAGAATTTTAGTTGGATACTTTTTTGGTATATAAGTCATAGTTTCACTACTTCTTCACTTTTCATAAATGAGTAAAAATGTCGAATGATTAGTCAAATGTGCAAGCTGACAATTTAGGCAAGGGGTGTGTAACTTTATAATCTTTTTACTTATCCAATAAACATATATTTTAATTTAATTATAACCCTTTTACTTATCACGACTCTCCCTCTAAGTTGTTGGTTGATTTCTATTCAAGGTTTACTTATGATTTTATTCAAGGTTTACCTATGATTTAATTTTGCAGTCGTTTCTGTTAGATCACTTTTCATGTAATTTTTGGAAAATATGGGGTGGATTCTAAATATGAGTTCTTGGTTTTATAGCTTTGTTTTGGATCCTTTATGTCGTTTATCCTATTTTATTAGAGTTTCAGAGTTGAATTTTATAAAATTTGATTATGTTCCTCCCATTTATATAATGATAAGTTATCTTTATCACATGGATTGGTTTTCAACTCTAACAACATTATATCACCATTAATGTAAATTTAAGAGGTCTTTTCTTATTTTGATGTCATAATGTCTTTCTTTCTTGAGTAAATGGAAGAGTACGGAGGAGGAATTAGGTCACTTTTCATTATTGTGGGAGGATTTAATCCTTTGTTGTTAGCATGGGTACAATGTGTTAGCATATTTATTCTTCCTTCATAGCTTATCTAGTGATCCCATATGGCGTATTAGAAAAGTTCAATTTTGGAGGATCTTTCTCTGTTACCAAGCTGATTATATTAGTGGTGTCAAACAGAGAGTGGTTTTTTCTATATTGTTGATCAACCTACCCAAAACTCTCAAACTTTTCCAAAACTCTGCCATTTAACCTTTTAAAAAAATAATATTACATTTTATACTATTAGATGTAGGAAGCTCATGCAGAATTTGTAACCAAATGAACGATCATATGAGGATTTATGGTGAGCAACAGAGCTAAGTATTATGCATCAGCTATGCAAATTGAATTCAGCCCATTAGAAATGAAAAAGAAAAAAAAATTATAAGAAATATTATGACCAAAATCAAAATTATAACCAGATTCACAAGCATACTTACAAATAAAATACTTGAATTAATTAATACCACTTCGGTAAAATTCACCAATGGACTTTATACATTTACTCCAATCCAACTGATGAGTTTCTTTCTCATATGCCTGTGACGTCGTTGATACTACAGATCTATACCCCTACCTACAAACCTTTTTGTATATACTAATTAATTTTCAACAGAAGGATAATCCATCAACAAAATACAACTAAACATAAGTCGGTGATGTACGTATACATTTAGATGGATCCAACTAGGTATACATATCTATAACTATACAAATATATCTATATCCATACAACATATCTATACACATACACATACACATCCAGACATACAGATCTAAAACCGTATAGATCAATAATATAAAAAAAACTCGTAATAATGATATATTTGATAAGTTCTTACAATAAAAAATGATTTCTTGGAACTGCAACACTTTAAACTCAACTATGTATTTTTTTCCAATTTATTTCATGGGGTAGGGGTTATGATGCATAAAAAATGAAAAAAATAAAGAGATAGAATGAAGAATGGAAAAGAAGAATTGATGGGTAGGTTTTTGGTCCATTAAAAATTTAAAGTTAGGTTATAGTCAAAAGGAAAGATTGTTTGATTTTTTTACTCTCTCTTTCTCTTTAATTATTTAATAAAACTATTTCAGTTGTCCCACAAATAATATTTATTTAGTTGATCACACTTATTTAAAAACACAATCATTACATTCACATTACTAAAATATTCCTTACAAAATATTGTGATATTTTAAATAGTTATCAGATATTTTATTTTAAATATTTTAATAAAAATAAGAATAGAAAACATTAAGATAAAGTTTATTGAGATTTGAAATAAATAATATAATTAGGATATCACATTTAATATATGGAAAATTCTTCCATCCAATATTGGATGATCCTACACCAATAGTATTAATACACATACCCTATTTTTTAAACTTGCAAAAGTAACTAACATATAATCTAGTGACATGCGTTTTGTTAAAATAATCCATGGCTGTGATATGAATATTGGACCATCCAATATTGGATGGAAGTATTACCCTTAATATATAGATATTATTTTACAGGATGAAAAGAGTAATTACTTATAATAGTATTTAAATTTAAGAGCAGAGATATGATACCCTATAAAAAATGTTTTACCCATTATTTATCTCTATTCTTCTATCAGACCCTATTTCTTCTCGTCTCTGCCGACTTACACCAAAACTTTCACATTAGCAATCTACAGTATAATAATTTTTCTTAACAATTTAAAACACATTCTGACAATACCCATTCCGTATCAAAGGTTGTACACATTTTCTTTTTCCATAACATCGGGCGCTTTTCTCCCTCAACATTATGTGTGTCCTCTACCATTGCCTTCCAAATCTCAGATCTTCACTATGCAAATCATTATCTGATTGGTTTTTGATCGTTGGACATTTCATTTCAATTGAGGATAGTCAGAGTGAGACCTCTTGTATCTTATACTATTAAATCTCAAGTTTCTAAAATTTCACCTTAATTTATTTGGACTAAATTTTTATATTCAAACTTCAAACTTTTTCTACAATGATATTGTAATAGGATTGAACAAAGAACTCTACTTTTGGGGGATATTTCTTCCGTGTGAAAAGAGAGAAATGAACAGGTCACTTCCTCCTAAGAAGAGAAGATTATTGTAAAGAATGAAATAATCACTATAGTTTGTATAAAAATGTGAGTTTGATTTTCTATTTTTTTATCCATTATCTTAAGTAGGGGTTTTAATGATTTGTATTTATTAAATTAGGCAATATGATAATGAAAGAGCAAGAGTGATAATGAAAGAGCAAGAGTTTGGGACTATTCAATTACAACCGCATCATCATTTTATTTGGAGAAGTATGGTGCACCCGGTTTTTTCATTTACAATAGATTAACATTTATTATTGTATTTTTATGTTGTAAATTGCATTTCAATTGAGGATAGTCGAAATGTTAAATTTATTACTGTATTATTCATATTATTAGCATTGATCATCTGTTATTCTATTTTTATAACTTATTTATTTTACTCTTCATTACTAGTTAAAATACATTTCTTGTGGATAGGAGGAAAATATATATAAAACAAAGGTAATTTATGTTACTTTTAATTTTACGTATGTCCTTGCTATACTTGGGTGTAGATTAGTTTAATGAACTTTAGGATGTACCTCAACTAATCTGACCAAAAAAATTAATTTAATGAACTCGGACTTGATTAGAAACATTATTTTATTTATATTTATATTAAGAATTTTAGTTGGATACTTTTTTGGTATATAAGTCATAGTTTCACTACTTCTTCACTTTTCATAAATGAGTAAAAATGTCGAATGATTAGTCAAATGTGCAAGCTGACAATTTAGGCAAGGGGTGTGAAACTTTATAATCTTTTTACTTATCCAATAAACATATATTTTAATTTAATTATAACCCTTTTACTTATCAGGACTCTCCCTCTAAGTTGTTGGTTGATTTCTATTCAAGGTTTACTTATGATTTTATTCAAGGTTTACCTATGATTTAATTTTGCAGTCGTTTCTGTTAGATCAATTTTCATGTAATTTTTGGAAAATATGGGGAGGATTCTAAATGTGAGTTCTTGGTTTTTTATTTTTGTTTTGGATCCTTTATGTCGTTTATCCTATTTTATTAGAGTTTCAGAGTTGAATTTTATAAAATTTGATTATGTTCCTCCCATTTATATAATGATAAGTTATCTTTATCACATGGATTTGTTTTCAACTCTAACAACATTATATCACCATTAATGTAAATTTAAGAGGTCTTTTCTTATTTTGATGTCAGAATGTCTTTCTTTCTTGAGTAAATGGAAGAGGACGGGGGAGGAATTAGGTCACTTTTCATTATTGTGGGACGATTTAATACTTTGTTGTTAGCATGGGTACAATGTGTTAGCATATTTATTCTTCCTTCATAGCTTATCTAGTGATCACATATGGCGTATTAGAAAAGTTCAATTTTGGAGGATCTTTCTCTATAACCAAACTGATTATATTAGTGGTGTCAAACAGAGAGTGGTTTTTCCTATATTGTTAATCAACCTACCCAAAACTCTCAAACTTTTCCAAAACTCTGCCATTTAACCTTTTAAAAAAATAATATTACATTTTATACTATTAGATGTAGGAAGCTCATGCAGAATTTGTAACCAAATGAACGATCATATGAGGATTTATGGTGAGCAACAGAGCTAAGTATTATGCATCAGCTATGCAAATTGAATTCAGCCCATTAGAAATGGAAAAAAAAAATTATAAGAAATATTATGACCAAAATCAAAATTATAACCAGATTCACAAGCATACTTACAAATAAAATACTTGAATTAATTAATACCACTTCGGTAAAATTCACCAATGGACTTTATACATTTACTCTAATCCAACTGATGAGTTTCTTTCTCATATGCATGTGACGTCGTTGATACTACAGATCTATATCCGTACCTACAAACCATTCGGTATATACTAATTAATTTTCAACAGAAGGATAATCCATCAACAAAATACAACTAAACATAAGTCGGTGATGTACGTATACATTTAGATGGATCCAACTAGGTATACATATCTTTAACTATACAAATATATCTATATCCATACAACATATATATACACATACACATACACATCCAGACATACAGATCTAAAACCGTATAGATCAATAATATAAAAAAAACTCGTAATAATGATATATTTGATAAGTTCTTACAATAAAAAATGATTTCTTGGAACTGCAACACTTTAAACTCAACTATGTATTTTTTTTCCAATTTATTTCATGGGGTAGGGGTTAAGATGCATAAAAAATGAAAAAAATAAAGAGATAGAATTTAGAATGGAAAAGAATAATTGATGGGTAGGTTTTTGGTCCATTAAAAATTTAAAGTTAGGTTATAGTCAAAAGGAAAGATTGTTTGATTTTTTACTCTCTCTTTCTCTTTAACTAAAATATTCCTTACAAAATATTGCGATATTTTAATTACTTATTAAATATTTTATTTTAAATATTTTAATAAATATAATAATAGAAAACATTAAGATAAAGTTTATTGAGATTTCAAATAAATAATATAATTAGGATATCACATTTAATAAATTGATATTATTTTACGGGATGAAAAGAGTAATTACTTATAATAGTATTTAAATTTAAGAGCAGAGATATGATACCCTATAAAAAATGTTTTACCCAATATTTATCTCTATTCTTCTATCAAACCCTATTTCTTCTCGTCTCCGCCGACTTACACCAAAACTTTCACATTAGCAATATGTAGTATAACAATTTTTCTTAACAATTTAAAACACATTCTGACAATACCCATTCCGTATCAAAGGTTGTACACATTTTCTTTTTCCATAACATCGGCGCTTTTCTCCCTCAACATTATGTGTGTCCTCTACCATTGCCTTCCAAATCTCAGATCTTCACTATGCAAATCATTATCTGATTGGTTTTTGATCGTTGGACATTTCATTTCAATTGAGGATAGTCAGAGTGAGACCTCTTGTATCTTATACTATTAAATCTCAAGTTTCTAAAATTTCACCTTAATTTATTTGGACTAAATTTTTATATTCAAACTTAAAACTTTTTCTACAATGATATTGTAATAGGATTGAACAAAGAACTCTACTTTTGGGGGATATTTCTTCCTTGTGAAAAGAGAGAAATGAACAGGTCACTTCCTCCTAAGAAGAGAAGATTATTGTAAAGAATGAAATAATCACTATAGTTTGTATAAAAATGTGAGTTTGATTTTCTATTTTTTTATCCATTATCTTAAGTAGGGGTTTTAATGATTTGTATTTATTAAATTAGGCAATATGATAATGAAAGAAAGAGTTTGGGACTATTCAATTACAACCGTATCATCATTTTATTTGGAGAAGTATGGTGCACCCGGTTTTTTCATTTACAATAGATTAACATTTATTATTGTATTTTTATGTTGTAAATAGCATTTCAATTGAGGATAGTTGAAATGTTAAATTTATTACTGTATTATTTATATTATTAGCATTGATCATCTGTTATTCTATTTTTATAACTTATTTATTTTATTCTTCATTACTAGTTAAAATAGATTTCTTGTGGATAGGAGGAAAATATATATAAAACAAAGGTAATTTATGTTACTTTTAATTTTACGTATGTCCTTGCTATACTTGGATGTAGATTAGTTTAATGAACTTTAGGATGTACCTCAACTAATCTGACCAAAAAAATTAATTTAATGAACTCGGACTTGATTAGAAACATTATTTTATTTATATTTATATTAAGTATTTTAGTTGGATACTTTTTTGGTATATTAGTCATAGTTTCACTACTTCTTCACTTTTCATAAATGAGTAAAAATCTCGAATGATTAGTCAAATGTGCAAGCTGACAATTTAGGCAAGGGGTGTGTAACTTTATAATCTTTTTACTTATCCAATAAACATATATTTTAATTAAATTATAACCCTTTTACTTATCACGACTCTCCCTCTAAGTTGTTGGTTGATTTCTATTCAAGGTTTACCTATGATTTAATTTTGCAGTCGTTTCTATTAGATCAATTTTCATGTAATTTTGGAAAATATGGGGTGGATTCTAAATGTGTGTTCTTGGTTTTATAGCTTTGTTTTGTATCCTTTATGTCGTTTATCCTATTTTATTAGAGTTTCAGAGTTGAATTTTATAAAATTTGATTATGTTCCTCCCATTTATATAATGATAAGTTATCTTTATCACATGGATTGGTTTTCAACTCTAACAACATTATATCACCATTAATGTAAATTTAAGAGGTCTTTTCTTATTTTGATGTCAGAATGTCTTTCTTTCTTGAGTAAATGGAAGAGGACGGGGGAGGAATTAGGTCACTTTTCATTATTGTGGGAGGATTTAATCCTTTGTTGTTAGCATGGGTACAATGTGTTAGCATATTTATTCTTCCTTCATAGCTTATCTAGTGATCCCATATGGCGTATTAGAAAAGTTCAATTTTGGAGGATCTTTCTTTGTTACCAAGCTGATTATATTAGTGGTGTCAAACAGAGAGTGGTTTTTTCTATATTGTTGATCAACCTACCCAAAACTCTCAAACTTTTCCAAAACTCTGCCATTTAACCTTTTAAAAAAATAATATTACATTTTATACTATTAGATGTAGGAAGCTCATGCAGAATTTGTAACCAAATGAACGATCATATGAGGATTTATGGTGAGCAACAGAGCTAAGTATTATGCATCAGCTATGCAAATTGAATTCAGCCAATTAGAAATGAAAAAGAAAAAAAAATTATAAGAAATATTATGACCAAAATCAAAATTATAACCAGATTCACAAGCATACTTACAAATAAAATACTTGAATTAATTAATACCATTTCGGTAAAATTCACCAATGGACTTTATACATTTACTCCAATCCAACTGATGAGTTTCTTTCTCATATGCATGTGACGTCGTTGATACTACAGATCTATATCCCTACCTACAAACCATTCGGTATATACTAATTAATTTTCAACAGAAGGATAATCCATCAACAAAATACAACTAAACATAAGTCGGGGATGTACGTATACATTTAGATGGATCCAACTAGGTATACATATCTATAACTATACAAATATATCTATATCCATACAACATATCTATACACATACACATACACATCCAGACATACAGATCTAAAACCGTATAGATCAATAATATAAAAAAAACTCGTAATAATGATATATTTGATAAGTTCTTACAATAAAAAATGATTTCTTGGAACTGCAACACTTTAAACTCAACTATGTATTTTTTTCCAATTTATTTCATGGGGTAGGGGTTATGATGCATAAAAAATGAAAAAAATAAAGAGATAGAATTTAGAATGGAAAAGAAGAATTGATGGGTAGGTTTTTGGTCCATTAAAAATTTAAAGTTAGGTTATAGTCAAAAGGAAAGATTGTTTGATTTTTTACTCTCTCTTTCTCTTTAATTATTTAATAAAACTATTTCAGTTGTCCCACAAATAATATTTATTTAGTTGATCACACTTATTTAAAAACACAATTATTACATTCACGTTACTAAAATATTCCTTACAAAATATTGTGATATTTTAAATAGTTATTAAATATTTTATTTTAAATATTTTAATAAAAATAATAATAGAAAACATTAAGATAAAGTTTATTGAGATTTTAAATAAATAATATAATTAGGATATCACATTTAATAAATTGATATTATTTTACGGGATGAAAAGAGTAATTACTTATAATAGTATTTAAATTTAAGAGCAGAGATATGATACCCTATAAAAAATGTTTTACCCATTATTTATCTCTATTCTTCTATCAAACCCTATTTCTTCTCGTCTCCGCCGACTTACACCAAAACTTTCACATTAGCAATCTACAGTATAACAATTTTTCTTAACAATTTTAAACACATTCTGACAATACCCATTCCGTATCAAAGGTTGTACACATTTTCTTTTTCCATAACATCGGGCGCTTTTCTCCCTCAACATTATGTGTATCCTCTACCATTGTCTTCCAAATCTCAGATCTTCAATATGCAAATCATTATCTGATTGGTTTTTGATCGTTGGACATTTCATTTCAATTGAGAAAAGTCAGAGTGAGACCTCTTGTATCTTATACTATTAAATCTCAAGTTTCTAAAATTTCACCTTAATTTATTTGGACTAAATTTTTATATTCAAACTTAAAACTTTTTCTACAATGATATTGTAATAGGACTGAACAAAGAACTCTACTTTTGGGGGATATTTCTTCCTTGTGAAAAGAGAGAAATGAACAGGTCACTTCCTCCTAAGAAGAGAAGATTATTGTAAAGAATGAAATAATCACTATAGTTTGTATAAAAATGTGAGTTTGATTTTCTATTTTTTTATCCATTATTTTAAGTAGGGGTTTTAATGATTTGTATTTATTAAATTAGGCAATATGATAATGAAAGAGCAAGAGTGATAATGAAAGAGCTAGAGTTTGGGACTATTCAATTACAACCGCATCATCATTTTATTTGGAGAAGTATGGTGCACCCGGTTTTTTCATTTACAATAGATTAACATTTATTATTGTATTTTTATGTTGTAAATTGCATTTCAATTGAGGATAGTCGAAATGTTAAATTTATTACTGTATTATTTATATTATTAGCATTGATCATCTGTTATTCTATTGAAGAAGCTGTTTCGCTATTGAAAGTAAACAAGCTATTGAAGAAGCTGTTTCTGGATCAGATATGGTGTTTGTAACCGTAAGTATTTAACTTCCTTTTCTTTACAAAACAGTCCCTGAACTCCCATTTGGTAACCATGGTTAAGCACATTTGCTCCGTGAAATGGAGAAGCTATAGCTGGGTTAACATAGCTTGGTGAAGGGTAAAAGTAACTTTCGGATCGGGTTGGAGAATATGGTGATCCGGTTTAATTACCGAGCCTATAAGCATACGGTGCGTTAAAATTCTGGAAAGCTCGAGGAACAGAGAAATCGGAATTTCCATAGAATCCATTCATGTAATTAACCAATTGATCACGATTTTGATCAGTGATATACATTTCCTTCATACTTCTTGATAGCAATTCATCAACAGTATTTTTATCAGCGAGATTTAAATCCATAGACAACCCAGTAAAATTGTTGAAATTAGCATGACTTGAGTGAGGTTTGAGGTCTTCTAATGGAGGTGATGATGGTGATCCATTATCAGACAATGAATGACCATTGGAGAATAAACTAGATGAAGAACCATCAGATTGTAAAGAATAGCCACTAACAGGAGATGCACATGGATATTTATGATCATCATACATGCCTATACTATTACTATTACCGTTACTGTTACAATCACTACCCATCATCATCATACCATACCCATGACGATGATCACCATAACCATGATCATGGATCTCACCCAACAACATTTCAAACTCATCATCTTCCATCATATTTTCTTTTAATTTTTTCTTTAACATTAGAACAACAACACAAATAAAGGTAAAACTAAAAATACAAGATTTTACAAAGAAAAAAGATACAATAATCAAATAATAATAAATACCCAAAATAAATTACCACTTTTAATCGCCTGGGTTGGCTTTAAAATTATTGAAAGGATTGTAAATTGAGGAAAAGATCGGATTTTTACTCTGTTTTTTAATTATTTAATTGTTATTCCAAATGATAAATTATTAACAGCTGTTCCCCTTCTACCCCTGTAACTGAAGCTATTTAAATAATACACATTATGTACACAATCATCTTCACAAATATTATTCGGCTTTAAACCAACGGTGTGTTGCTTAATCTGTACAACTTCACCTCAACAAAAAGCTGATACAAAACAGAATCCAATCTGGGACCCAACCTCAACTACAAATAGCTTCAACAGAGAGTTTCTTCATAACATTCAGACAAGGATCTCCTTCAAAGATCTCAGCCGCCACAGTTACATCACACGATTCCCTCCTAATACAATCATGAAACTCAAAACCTACAATTATTACCACCTTAAAACAACAAAAAACTTAACTAAAAACCATACCTTATGAAAAATATCGTAAGACTTATGAGCATGACAACTCCCTTCTCTAAAGCTTCCACAACTCCCTTGAGGTGTCCCAAAGCTAGCAAACTTAATAAACTTAAATAAGTCCCTGCAGTTTATGAATTTTTCAAGCAAGTCCTGGAGTATATGGAAGTTTCGAAATAGAGGGAAGAGCAAGTACTGTTGCTTAACAAGATTTGCAGCATAACATGAATTTCGAGAACCAAGTACTGATTCTAAGCCATTACAACTTGATAGTGAGGGCTCAGAGTACCCAATATATTATCGGAACACACTTAATAGTAAAAACCACATAAACTTTAAAAATCAGAATTGTAGAAAGAATCTAATAGTCATTATAAAAGTAATGAGATCAACTTTCCTTACAGTTCAATATATATAAACTTAATACATAATTATAGAAGTTACATAATATATAATGGTACTCTTAACTAATCACTCTAATCACTGTGAGTGCTTCTTAATCATATTACTGCATTCAATCGAAGGAGATACCTGCAACCATCACAATAGAAAAGTTAACTACGATTCTTGAATTTATACACCCAATCAATGTAGCAATTGATTTTGAACAAGAATTTGATCTTACAAGATTTGGAAATCCTTCTAACTGTTAGTAAAGAGTTGAAAAAACACAATACACTAATGAAAAAAATTGTGCTTAAATATGATTTCAATTTGACGAGGAAAAAAATGTTTAGTTTTACACACACCTCACTTGATGGAACATTTAAAATTTGCGATGCAGCAAGAAAAATATCATAGAAGGCAGGGACCAATTCTAAAGAATATAACATAAATTCGAGATAGGGTATATATAGCTGATTCACATAACACAGGGATCAATTCTAAAAAATTAACAGGGTATAAATAGCTGATAATGCATACCTTGTACCATTCTAGCAAACATCTTCTTCAACAACCCAATGTCTCACTTCAAATAATCAACGTAGACTCAGTCCTGGGAATTCATCTGCAATCAGACCTTCAGATGAACCTCCACGTGATGGTTTTTTACATTTATCGGCTCGATGTCCCCTTAAGGCTACAGTTGAATAAAATTATATTATTAAAGTTAATTAACATTAATTGAATAAATCAGTCAATAAAACACTAACCTACATTTACTGCATTTGTATGGAGCGCGTGATTTGCTTATCTTTTTATCATTAGGCATCTCTTTAGGCTTCCCTTTAGGCTTCCCTTTAGGCTTGGCAGTCTCAGGATCCAATACATCAAATTTGGGCAATTCTTCGTTTTCAACCCCTGATCCGGAGGGATTCTCTTGCATCTTGCACAGGTCTTTTGCACGAGAGATCAATTGACAAATAGCGTGACTTATCTCCTTATACCCGACACTAGTCTGTTTGGCATAATATGCCAATTCATTACATTGTGAATTCAAGTAATCATGCCGTGCCATCTCTATCTCATCAGTGGTTGCAGAAGACACATTTTTGTCACAAAAGTCTTTACTTATTTCTGTTGTCCATCTTTGATTAATGCAAGATATTGGAATTTCATTTAGACCCTCACACTTAAACACAAAAATCATATGTTTACACAGGATACCAGATGACTCTAACTTTTTGCAGTCACATGAAATACTCACATAATCATTATCATTTCTATATAACACATAATTCATGTACTCCTTGTTTATTGAATCTCTAATGACATAGGTGCGAGAACCGTTATCATTTGTAACAATTTGATCGCTTATTAGAGTAGCTTGTAACTCAATTTGTTTCCGAACTTTAAAGAACATGTTTCTTGTGTATACTTTAGCAGCGTGATTCTCAATATTCCGCAAAGGGGTTGTGAGCACAGGCCTTGTATAATTTGATTTTATTTCCTGACTAATAACATTGATTCTAAGCCGCTCCAAACCTCGATGAAATTTTCGAAAGAAAATAAAAAGATTTCTATTGGATCCAACAATTCTATTTAAGAAAGCATTCATACCTTCACATCTTTGGGTACTCTTCACACCGCCAAAGAAATATCCACGAAGATATGTTTCTGACCATAAATGCCTTCTCTCATATATATCTTCAACCCACGTGTGATTTTCAAGCTCACAGTCAACCAACATTTTCTTCCATTCTGATTCGAAGATATCAGCGCTACATTTAAGAGACATTAATCGACCAAAAATTTCGTTGAAGTTGGGTACAGTAACATTAGAAATTGCATTCCTTTGAAGATGCCACCTACACAGTCTGTGTCTAGCGTCCGGTAAAACCTCAGCAATTGCAGCATGCATTGACTTATCACCATCAGTTACCACAGATGAAGGCCTCTTAGGGGACACGGCTTCCAAAAGTGTCCTCAACATATGACTCAGTCGTCTCATTATTTACCAACGCCGCACCAAATATGCAAGTGTTGTGATGATTATTTGTTCCGGCCAAAATAACAAGAGGTAACTTGAACTTATTCGTTTTATATGTCGCATCAAATATTAGAACATCCCCGAAGACAGCAAACTCAGCCCTTGATCTCCCATCAGTCCAAAACAACTTATCTAATCTTCCCTCCTTATCAGTTGAGTACTTGTAAAAGTACAATGGATCACTATCTGACTTAGCATCAAGATATGACAATGCAACATTGGCGTCTCCATCAATCACTTGATCTCGATGATCACGACCCATTACATTATACAAGTCTTTCCTTGTGAATCCAACATTCTCATAGCCTCCAGCCTCGTGTGTAAAGTAATCCATGATTTTACATTGGTTAATGCCTGCACTGTGCATAGCATGACCTGCATCTTTATGACCTCCATCTACATGTCTCTGGGACCGAGACTCTGATACGCCATAAGATGGTAACATGTCATGATTGTGTGTTTCGTCATAATGTGTCACGTGATAGCGTAATCCGTCCTCACCCAACCTTATACGAAGTCTGGCTGAACAACCACATCTAGTTAAGGGTCTATGTTCATACTTCCTGTTTCCCATTTCCAAATATTTCTTATATCTAAATCCTTCACGATCACAAACAAGTAGCCTAATAATTATTTTACCCGCTTCATTCTTCATTTTCGTTTCTCTTCTAATTCCAAAACCTTTGCTACGTCCAAGCGAATTGTAAAAACTGTATGCATCATCTTCTGATAATAAAGTCATCTTGGATATATCTTCTTCGGTTAAATCAACCAAATAATCCTCATTATACAGATTATGTTGTAATTCCATTATAGAACTGAAATTGACATATACAATTCGTATCAGTAAGCCATAAAATCAAAGATCATACATGACAATAATTGAAAAGTAGAAGAATGTACTGCTAAGAAAGAATGAAATATACGGGGTCACTCACAACTCACTGAAATTCCTTGGTCTTCTTCTAATGCCGGATAGAGCGTTCTTCTTTTCGATTCTCTTCTTTGGGCGCTTTAAAATATTTGATTTCTAGGGATTGTATCGTTCTTCTGTTCATCTAAAAACCAGGAGTTAAGTAGTTAATTAATAGTGGGGAGTTTTTTTAACCGGTTACTAAGTAAGTGGGCAAGTGGTTAAGTAATTTTCTTTTTAGGTAATGTTAAATACGTTAATTGCATTTAAAGTCCTTGTACTTATGATAATAAAAAATTAAGATCCTTATGATATAAAAAAATATATTTATAGACCCTAAATTTTATATTTTGGTTCTTTCATAAACTTTGATTAAATTCTAATTTTATTCATGAAATAAGATGAAAATCAGTAAAAAAATTTAAGTAATGGTAAATAAGTTAATTGTATTTAAAGTCCCTATAGTTTTGAAAATAAAAAATTAGATCCTTATGGTTAAAAAAACATGTTTATAGATTTTTAAATTTTATTCATGAAATAAGATGAAAATCAGTAATACACACCTCCTCCGGATCGATGACGGAAGGCGGAGGAGGAGGACAGACATGTGCTTGTTCCGGCCATGGCTTGATTTTCTGCTGCCGGAACTGCTGTGATTTATGAAATAAAATGAGAGAGAGGTTTTGTTAAACGAGAGAGAGAGAGGCGAGAGATGGTAGGAATTTTAGGGTTTTAATAAAATGATTTCTGAAATAAAATACACTATATATAGTAAATGAAAAACAAAAGAGGGTATATTTGTAAATGGGATTTTTGCCTATAGTGTTAAAAATTCTTTGAGGTCTTTAGTGAGAAGTGCTAGAAAATAGCGTTGGGTTAGGACTAAGGGGTGGGTGTTCAAGACTCCTTGGGTCAAAATCTCAAAGATATGTAGTGTTCCATTTTTCCATTTTTTCTTGTATTATATCAATTATCCAATTAAGTGCCTTGACTTTAGATCTACCCCGCAACAGCCAAGCCTAGATATTTCACTAGGTTCTATATTTTATTAATTCTCAAAGTATTAAGTAAAAGATATATTTTTTGCAAGGGTGTTTTTTGCAAAACATTGTACCATATTTGTTTAGATCAATATGTTCACCTAAAGCATAACTATATTCATTAAGGACACTGCTAAGTTGTTCAATATTCTCTATTTTTCACTTAAGAAAAAAAAGGATCGGTGAGCAAAGAGTATATGACTCAAAGTGGTATTTTTTTTGTTATTTTAAACTCTCTTATAATATTTTCTTCGATCTTTTTGTTCATAAGGGTATATAATGCTTGGGTAATAATACAAAATAAGAAAGGGACAAAGTGTGTCCCTTTGGCTCAACCCTTTAATAGGGTCAAAGTCAAAGATGAGAACTTGGTCACCATTAAGCAATATAGAAAAAGAGACTGAGGTGACACACCCCATATAACCCATTCTATCTATATATCATGAAAACCGAATGTTATCATAGTATCTTGTAAGAAATCTCACTCAACATTTTCATAAACTTTTGCTACATCAACCTTTGTGTTTACATAGTGTTTTCTAGTGTTTCTTTTTCTTTTAAAAAAGTGGCTTACTTCATGAGTCAATTTTAATTTTCAGTTAATTCTCTTCCTAGGATGAAAACCTGACACTTTCATATATAATCTTAGCCATATATATTTTTATAGTCGTTAAACTATAACTCTGGCCAAAATTTTATAGATAAAATTAGAAAAACTTATGAGTTTGTAATGAGAAACATTAGCAGACTTCTTGACTTTAGGAATTCGAGTGATAAGGGTTTTATTAATCTGATAAATATTTTCCTATACCATGAGAAGTCAGTGATGGATCTAAAAATATCAAATTTTAATATATTCCATTGTTTCTTAAAGAAGTATATAGGTAGACCATCAGGTTCATGATATTTATCATTCCTCATCTCCCAAAGAGACTTTTAATCTCCTATATTCCCATAGGCTTAATAAGATCATAAACTAGAGTCTATAACTGAAGAGTAATCTCTAGGTCTTTTAGTACGGAAAATATTATTAAAGTATTCTTTGATCTCATGTTCAACATCCATTTTTTATCAACACGTGTATCATTTCAATATTATTCCTACTTCTAGTTTTTTTTATTGAGTGAAAGTAGTTCGTGATTCTACCTCCCAAAATAAGCAATCTCACTATAGCAGTGTCGGTGATTTTAATTTTCTTTGGTGTAGCAGTGTTTTTTAGAATGTTCATAGGGATGATTAGTTATATATTTTTTCATACATTTGAGGCCTATAAGTCTATTAAGTACATAGTACTCATCACACTTGGGTGCACAATGTATCTCTGGGATTGGACCACCCACTCATATCTTGAGTTAGAAGCGTTCAAAGGCCATCTAGGAGATCCACATACATTATTGGGTCCTCTTCGCTATCTAATCCTTTATTTGCGAGTCATTCTACACATAAGTTTACTTCTCGATACACACGTACGATCTCAAAACCCTCATCGGATGTTAATATTTCCCTACAGGATGTCGTAATATCATCCAACTGACCCCCGTTTTCGTCTATCATCACTTTGTTCTTGTTGTTATCATTTGTTGACCTGTCGCCGGTAGCATCCCAGGAGTAGGAGGTGCCGCCATTTTGTATATTGAGGGAATAGGGTTTTGTTCGTTCTCCGCTGCTCTTTTTTTATATTGGTTATATCTTGATATGTAATATAAATTTTAATATAAAAAAACAAAAAAGTTTTCAGTAAGACTTTTGAAAAATAAAATATTAACCCTCTCTTAATATGCTTAACGACAACAACACTACTAATATGCAAATGAAATATAGTTTTATAAAGTTGATTTCGGTAATCCTAAAACGGGAATTTTGGTAGTCGTGTTACATCAAATGAATAGTCTTTTTTTTGTCAAGTAATAAATATTCTTCTTTTTTTTAGTCTATCTTTTATTTTTAAGTCAAATAGAGTCTGTTGACTAGAACACAAATAGGCTAATTTGCACCATATATACCTAATCACTATAGGCTTGGTATTCTTGATTTTTTCATTGTAAACTATTTTTTTTTATATAAATATACAATTTAATTGTTTCTTTCTAACAAAAATAAAAACCACATGATAAAGTCAAACTTGTAGCCAAGATCTTTTCAGTATTGCCAATGCTTGTAAAATCGAAAATAGTAAAAGGAGAGCATTTTAAAGGAAATGATTAATGAGTAGAGATCCAAATAATATAATGGTATAAAAATCTTATGACAATAATAATATAAAAAAAACTTTGCAATGATAAGCATTACAATCGAACATCAAAAGCTCCGGAAGCGATTTGCCAGCCAAGGACATGCAAAATTTGGATATAAACCAGACTAGATGAATCACTTGTTCCACAACTCCATTACCAGTAATAATAAAGAGCTTGAATAATGGAACAAATAACCCAGCAACTATACCTATGTCCCTATATTATGTAAAATTTGAAGTCTGTTGATCCAACTAAAGGGTCTATTCCAGAAGCTATTGCCTTGTCGAAGGGGCTAATTTCAATGATGGTGGTTCCTTTCGGTTTGTGCGGCTTATTTTACACGCCGTTGTATTAGACTTTTAAGAAGGATCGTGAGAATGCAAGAATTAATGTCTTAAAAGACACGGAAGCTGAAACTGAAATGATGTGATGATTCTTTTACTTATAAGGTCGTTTCAAGTTTGTCCTTCAGTAAGAGATTTAACTTAGAACACCAAAACCACACGAGGGCTAGATCATACACGTGTAAAATTCAGACTGTATCAAGGATTTTTAGTTACCGGGTATTAAACTCACACTGTAACAAGGATTTTTTTCCTTATAACGGGTATTATTCATGTTTGCTCGTTCAATAACTTCATATTCTTTGGCCTATTTGGCACATTCTCACTTGACTCATTAAAGATAATGGCCTTATTAAAGAAAAAAATTTCAAAATTAGTAGGACTTTTGTACAATAATTTACCCTTCTGCAAGGAATTCAACTTAAAAACTGACTAAATGTATGATATTATTTTATTTGGGTTTTTCCTAAACATGTTTTACCCGATGTTTATGTTAATTATATTGGACAAAATTAGCACGTTTGCTTATATTAGACGAAATGAGTGCATGTAAGACACATTTATACGCCCTTATGAAAAAATAAACTTACCTTTTTGGGTATAAAAATGATCAGGAATGCACATTTAGAGAGATAAACCCATGTTCAGAAAATACGCGATAAACGATCAAATCATTTAAAACTAATTACCCACATTTGATTTTTGATAACTTATAATAAGGGATTTAACCATAAATCTATAAAGTCGGGTTCAGTTTGGTTTTTTAATTCTTTTCCTCGGTTTGAACCGAGATTGTTCATAGATTTTTTGTATATAACATATATTATATAAACCCTTAACCCATATCACTTCATTTTACACCGCGAACCAAAGTAAACCACTTTTTCATCTATCTGCTCTTTCCTTCTGTACAAAATCCTAGTTACCTTTCCCTCTCAAATCTTGAACACACCCCTTTTAAGCCAAGATTATCTCTACGTTTTAATGATTTACGACCATTTTATGCTTCTCTTACCCATATACTTCAGATATGTGGGTTTTCAACAATGGAAATCGACTTTGATTGGATGTGTTTGGCTCTGAGTTTGATTTCGGTCGTTTTGTGATGAGTATAATAATGAGCTTGTTTTGAATGTTCTAATTTTGTGTTTTATGAGAAAAAATACAATTATATACCACAGTTTCATATCCACAAGTTTGCCCTTCTTTCTTATTTATTTATATTATTATTTGTTTAATATTTTTGTGGTATAGTTTTAATTAAAAATAATATCTTGAATATTTTGTTTATTTATAAAAATTTGTTAGATTTATACTTCAATAATTATTGGTGGTTATTAAGAAAATTATGTCATATTAATGGTGTATTAGGTGTTATTCTCATTGGCGGTAATGATGAGATAGTAGCCTATTAGGCATAATGATGACATTTGCTTATCCATAAATTTGCTTGACAAATTCACCTAGCTAACTTGAAGGAAGAATATTGTATAGCACCTACTAAAACTAACGCGGGTGCTACATCAGGTGGGTTGACAGTTGCTAAAGATAGTTCTAAAATATATTTGACGGTATGTGGAAACCATACAATGAGATTGGTGAAGCAAGTCAAGAAAATTGGGTTGGTAACGTTTTGTTTAGTCTTGGAAATTAGGATGTATGTAGCATACATACCTCAGTGTGATGCCAAGGATTGCTACAAAACAAGTCGAATCGTTTTTATTCTAATTGAAAAAACTTTATTATCCCCTAACTTCAATTTACCACCAACAGTTATAGCTAAACATATTTGATTGAAAAATCTGTATAAACTGTTCGATTAAAAGTTACGGCTTACTAATACCTTCCTAATATTGATTTATGTTTTATAATATTTATCTACTTATTGAAAATATAATTTTAAAAAGTTTGTCCAATTAAAATGATCATAACTACTCCAATAATATAAGTTATATAGCATAATTTTTGGTAGGCATTGTTGTTGTCACCATATCAGTGTAATAACAACTTATATTTGAGTTCGCTTACCAAGTTGACCGGGTATATATATACACCGAGGCCTATGAAGGCTGGCAACAAATTATAAGTTGATGATTTGAGAATACTTAGTTTCTAAAACAAAACTGTCCCAATGCGACAATCGAGCGGAATAGGCTCATATAGTTCGGAATTCATTACCCAGGATCCGAGCAAAGACGATTCAACAATCTGAAGCAAACATCACATTTTGAAATTCTTGTTTGATGCTAATTTTATTTGTAAAAGTTAGCTAATGTCGTTTGAGAATTATTTTGTAATATTTAACTAAAACTCAGATTCTAGTTGGGACCCAAAAGTTCACTATCTGACCTGTAAATAAATGAAAGACACTCAAAATTAAAAGGTGAAAGGCTAGAAAAAAGTAATAATAATCAGAGTCTAGTTGTATTTATTTACCTCTCAACCATTGAACAAAGCTGGTCATGAACAGCTTTAGCTTCAATTAAATAACCTTTAATTGGTAAGCAGTTCAACCAAGCAGGAATAACCTGTAATATTCATTTTTCAGTAATCAGTAATCTATCTATCAAAAGAATAAAGAAGGAAAGTTTGTAAGTAAGCAAGTACCTGTGCAGAGTCAATACTATCACGATGAAACTGACAAATTTTACCAAGTGCAGAAACAGAATTATCATAAGCCATCAAGTTTTCAGGTTTTTGAGCATTAGGATCAGCTATAACAACTTTAAGCCTTGATAAAGCCTCTCCTACAAGAGGTTTAAAAGCAGCACCCCCAAATTCTGCACAAACCCCAAGTCCATACACAGCTGCTTGTCGTACATCTGAGTTTTCAACATTACATGCCTCCAATATAAAAGGTAGATACGTATCATAATACCTAGTTAACACAACAAAAAAGCAATTAATAATACAATTAAGTTGAATAATACCAAAATTCATGTATATATATACATACTTGAGAGCAGCTTCACGACACTGTTCGACAACATCATCGAAAATACAAATAGCGATTCTTCTCTCTTCAGGAGTTTTATCCTTACCCTGATTTATTAGTAACAACGTAAATTAATGAAATAAAAAAAAAAACTTATGCAAGCCAAGATAACACAAAACTTACCCACATAGGCATCAAATAAGATGAAAGTTGATCAAATAAAGGCAAGAAAGCAGCCTTAAATGTTTTAATCAAAGTACCCAATATTTCTCCAACTTGATCAAAAACTTCTTCTTCTTGTTCATTTTCTTCTTTAAGAATTTCAACTTCTTCAGCATCAAAGTCTTCAGCTTTAGTTCTCTCAGCTCGTTCTCTTTTTCTACTAGAACTAGCTGTAATCACTTGTTTTATCTCCTCAACTATACTTCGAACCTGATTTTCATCAACAAGAGACCCAGAAATCTGAAGACATTCATTAAGTGCATCCAACATATTACCACATATTTCAGTATCAGGCTCCTTATGCAAAGCTTCGACCAAAGCTGGTATTATATAGTCAGATAATTGCTTCACGTATGACTCATCACGCCCTTGAGCAAGCCCTTTCTCTACAGCTAATTTAGCAGAAAGTAACAACTCGGGCATTGCTACAAACACGTAACCAACGTTTCAATTATTCAGCAAACAAAACAAAGCAGTAAAAAAATAAATAAAAAATAAAATCTCACCTGAAACAGCAGCTTTCCTGACTTCTTCATGAAAGTAAAATTTCAAAAGAGGAACCATAGTAGGGGCAACTTGGTCAATCCATGGGTAAAAACCTTCCTTTAATTCATCAGCATAACAACACAACATATTACAATCTGTAGCTTTCTCTTCAAGAACACTTGTTTTAATCCCTATTCTCTTATCCCCAAGAGTAATAGTCTCCATACTACACAAAATTCAACGTCTTATTTCACATAAATACACTTAAAGAGAAAGAGAAAAGACAAAAAACAAACCTATCATCATCTGACTCATCAATTTCATTGTCTGAATCAGCAGATGTTATAGTAACTTCAGGTTTAAGCTGAGCAGATTGATGTAAAGGAGGCATAACTACTCCCATATAAGGAAGAAAATCTTGTCCTAAACATTTACAAAGCCTAGCCCATGCCTATCAATAATAAATTAGTACTCAAAGCTTAAAAAACACACAAAGACAAAGATATTTGAATACATACTTGTTATGCAAATACTTCAATTGGGTTTATGAATTTCGATAAGTTTGACTGAATTTACATCTGGGTGTTAATGTTATATACATTAAAGAATTAATTGGATATTCGAATTTGGGTGTATCAGAAGACTGACCTGGGGATTCTGAGAATCAGAAATGGTGTCTTTGTTTTTGAGCCAACGTTGACGGAGCTGAGCAATGGTGTCACCGGTGAGAGAAAGGGAGGCGGCGGTGACAGCTTCCTTGATAGGAAACAGGTTACCTGGTCCGCCGGTGGATGTGGAGTCGGAAGAATTTGAAGACTTTGATTCTCTGCTACTCTTGTTTCTTCTTCTTCTATTACTGGTACTTTCGTTGTGGGAATGAAATGAATTGAATCCCCATATACTTCCATTTCCGCTATAGGTTGCCTAGGGCTTTCCGAATCGTTGATTCTCCAAGCATCCGAATTGTACTATATCTACTCTACGAATTCTTCCAATATTTAACAAAGATTTTGCTAAAGCTCCCTACCGGATAAAAGAAGAAGAAATTGTATCAAAATAAATAAAAAATAAAAAGAATTGATACGGGAAGATAGGAGAAAACGGTTCACATATCTAAGGGTGTTAATGTAAAATTATAAATAATGTTATATAAATATTTTTTAATTATTAATAATTTTTTTATTTAAATAAGGATATAGTTGTAAAGTAAAAAATATAGTTCCATCCTATATAGGATGGAAGAGTTTTCCTTATTTTACGGGATGAAAAGAGTAATTACTTATAATAGTATTTAAATTTAAGAGCAGAGATATGATACCCTATAAAAAATGTTTTACCCATTATTTATCTCTATTCTTCTATCAAACCCTATTTCTTCTCGTCTCCGCCGTCTTACACCAAAACTTTCACATTAGCAATCTACAGTATAACAATTTTTCTTAACAATTTAAAGCACATTCTGACAATACCCATTCCGCATCAAAGGTTGTACACATTTTCTTTTTCCATAACATCGGCGCTTTTCTCCCTCAACATTATGTGTGTCCTTTACCATTGCCTTCCAAATCTCAGATCTTCACTGTGCAAATCATTATCTGATTGGTTTTTGATCGTTGGACATTTCATTTCAATTGAGGATAGTCAGAGTGAGACCTCTTGTATCTTATACTATTAAATCTCAAGTTTCTAAATTTCACCTTCATTTATTTGGACTAAATTTTTATATTCAAACTTAAAACTTTTTCTACAATGATATTGTAATAGGATTGAACAAAGAACTCTACTTTTGGGGGATATTTCTTCCTTGTGAAAAGAGAGAAATGAACAGGTCACTTCCTCCTAAGAAGAGAAGATTATTGTAAAGAATGAAATAATCACTATAGTTTGTATAAAAATGTGAGTTTGATTTTCTATTTTTTATCCATTATCTTAAGTAGGGGTTTTAATGATTTGTATTTATTAAATTAGGCAATATGATAATGAAAGAGCAAGAGTTTGGGACTATTCAATTACAACGGCATCATCATTTTATTTGGAGAAGTATGGTGCACCCGGTTTTTTCATTTACAATAGATTAACATTTATTATTGTATTTTTATGTTGTAAATTGCATTTCAATTGAGGATAGTCGAAATGTTAAATTTATTACTGTATTATTTATATTATTAGCATTGATCATCTGTTATTCTATTTTTATAACTTATTTATTTTACTCTTCATTACTAGTTAAAATAGATTTCTTGTGGATAGGAGGAATATATACATAAAACAAAGGTAATTTATGTTACTTTTAATTTTACGTATGTCCTTGCTATACTTGGGTGTAGATTAATTTAATGAACTTTAGGATGTACCTCAACTAATCTGACCAAAAAAATTAATTTAACAAACTCGGACTTGATTAGAAACATTATTTTATTTATATCTATATTAAGTATTTTAGTTGGATACTTTTTTGGTATATAAGTCATAGTTTCACTATTTCTTCACTTTTCATAAATGAGTAAAAATGTCGAATGATTAGTCAAATGTGCAAGCTGACAATTTAGGCAAGGGGTGTGTAACTTTATAATCTTTTTACTTATCCAATAAACATATATTTTAATTTAATTATAACCCTTTTACTTATCACGACTCTCCCTCTAAGTTGTTGGTTGATTTCTATTCAAGGTTTACTTATGATTTTATTCAAGGTTTACCTATGATTTAATTTTGCAGTCGTTTCTGTTAGATTACTTTTCATGTAATTTTTTGAAAATATGGGGTGGATTCTAAATGTGAGTTCTTGATTTTATAGCTTTGTTTAGGATCCTTTATGTCGTTTATCCTATTTTATTAGAGTTTCAGAGTTGAATTTTATAAAATTTGATTATGTTCCTCCCATTTATATAATGATAAGTTATATTTATCACATGGATTGGTTTTCCACTCTAACAACATTATATCACCATTAATGTAAATTTAAGAGGTCTTTTCTTATTTTGATGTCAGAATGTCTTTCTTTCTTGAGTAAATGGGAGAGGACGGGGGAGGAATTAGGTCACTTTTCATTATTGTGGGAGGATTTAATCCTTTGTTGTTAGCATGGGTACAATGTGTTAGCATATTTATTCTTCCTTCATAGCTTATCTAGTGATCCCATATGGCGTATTCGAAAAGTTCAATTTTGGAGAATCTTTCTCTGTTACCAAGCTTATTATATTAGTGGTGTCAAACAGAGGGTGGTTTTTTCTATATTGTTGATCAACCTACCCAAAACTCTCTAACTTTTCCAAAACTCTGCCATTTAAACTTTTAAAAAAATAATATTACATTGTATACTATTAGATGTAGGAAGCTCATGCAGAATTTTTAACCAAATGAACGATCATATGAGGATTTATGGTGAGCAACAGAGCTAAGTATTATGCATCAGCTATGCAAATTGAATTCAGCCCATTAGAAATGAAAAAGAAAAAAAAATTATAAGAAATATTATGACCAAAATCAAAATTATAACCAGATTCACAAGCATACTTACAAATAAAATACTTGAATTAATTAATACCACTTCGGTAAAATTCACCAATGGACTTTATACCTTTACTCCAATCCAACTGATGAGTTTCTTTCTCATATGCATGTGACGTCATTGATACTACAGATCTATACCCCTACCTACAAACCATTCGGTATATACTAATTAATTTTCAACATAAGGATAATCCATCAACAAAATACAACTAAACATAAGTCGTTGATGTACGTATACATTTAGATGGATCCAACTAGGTATACATATCTATAACTATACAAATATATCTATATCCATACAACATATCTATACACATACACATACACATCCAGACATACAGATCTAAAACCGTATAGATCAATAATATAAAAAAAAACTCGTAATAATGATATATTTGATAAGTTCTTACAATAAAAAATGATTTCTTGGAACTGCAACACTTTAAACTCAACTATGTATTTTTTTTCCAATTTATTTCATGGGGTAGGGGTTATGATGCATAAAAAATGAAAAAAATAAAGAGATAGAATGAAGAATGGAAAAGACGAATTGATGGGTAGGTTTTTGGTCCATTAAAAATTTAAAGTTAGGTTATAGTCAAAAGGAAAGATTGTTTGATTTTTTACTCTCTCTTTCTCTTTAATTATTTTATAAAACTATTTCAGTTGTCCCACAAATAATTTTTATTTAGTTGATCACACTTATTTAAAAACACAATCATTACATTCACATTACTAAAATATTCCTTACAAAATATTGTGATATTTTAAATAGTTATTAAATATTTTATTTTAAATATTTTAATAAAAATAATAATAGAAAACATTAAGATAAAGTTTATTGAGATTTCAAATAAATAATATAATTAGGATATCACATTTAATAAATTGATATTATTTTACGGGATGAAAAGAGTAATTACTTATAATAGTATTTAAATTTAAGAGCAGAGATATGATACCCTATAAAAAATGTTTTACCCATTATTTCTCTCTATTCTTCTATCAAACCCTATTTCTTCTCGTCTCCGCCTTCTTACACCAAAACTTTCACATTAGCAATCTACAGTATAACAATTTTTCTTAACAATTTAAAGCACATTCTGACAATACCCATTCCGTATCAAAGGTTGTACACATTTTCTTTTTCCATAACATCGGGCGCTTTTCTCTCTCAACATTATGTGTGTCCTCTACCATTGCCTTCCAAATCTCAGATCTTCACTGTGCAAATCATTATCTGATTGGTTTTTGATCGTTGGACATTTCATTTCATTTCAATTGAGGATAGTCAGAGTGAGACCTCTTGTCTCTTATACTATTAAATCTCAAGTTTCTAAAATTTCACCTTAATTTATTTGGACTAAATTTTTATATTCAAACTTAAAACTTTTTCTACAATGATATTGTAATAGGATTGAACAAAGAACTCTACTTTTGGGGGATATTTCTTCCTTGTGAAAAGAGAGAAATGAACAGGTCACTTCCTCCTAAGAAGAGAAGATTATTGTAAAGAATGATATAATCACTATAGTTTGTATAAAAATGTGAGTTTGATTTTCTATTTTTTTATCCATTATCTTAAGTAGGGGTTTTAATGATTTGTATTTATTAAATTAGGCAATATGATAATGAAAGAGCAAGAGTGATAATGAAAGAGCAAGAGTTTGGGACTATTCAATTACAACCGCATCATCATTTTATTTGGAGAAGTATGGTGCACCCGGTTTTTTCATTTACAATAGATTAACATTTATTATTGTATTTTTATGTTGTAAATTGCATTTCAATTGAGGATAGTCGAAATGTTAAATTTATTACTGTATTATTTATATTATTAGCATTGATCATCTGTTATTCTATTTTTATAACTTATTTATTTTACTCTTCATTACTAGTTAAAATAGATTTCTTGTGGATAGGAGGAAAATATATATAAAACAAAGGTAATTTATGTTGCTTTTAATTTTATATATGTCCTTGCTATACTTGGGTGTAGATTAGTTTAATGAACTTTAGGATGTACCTCAACTAATCTGACCAAAAAAATTAATTTAACAAACTCGGACTTGATTAGAAACATTATTTTTTTTATATCTATATTAAGTATTTTAGTTGGATACTTTTTTGGTATATAAGTCATAGTTTCACTACTTCTTCACTTTTCATAAATGAGTAAAAATGTCGAATGATTAGTCAAATGTGCAAGCTGACAATTTAGGCAAGGGGTGTGTAACTTTATAATCTTTTTACTTATCCAATAAACATATATTTTAATTTAATTATAACCCTTTTACTTATCACGACTCTCCCTCTAAGTTGTTGGTTGATTTCTATTCAAGGTTTACTTATGATTTTATTCAAGGTTTACCTATGATTTAATTTTGCAGTCGTTTCGGTTAGATCACTTTTCATGTAATTTTTGGAAAATATGGGGTGGATTCTAAATGTTAGTTCTTGATTTTATAGCTTTGTTTTGGATCCTTTATGTCGTTTATCCTATTTTATTAGAGTTTCAGAGTTGAATTTTATAAAATTTGATTATGTTCCTCCCATTTATATAATGATAAGTTATCTTTATCACATGGATTGGTTTTCAACTCTAACAACATTATATCACCATTAATGTAAATTTAAGAGGTCTTTTCTTATTTTGATGTCAGAATGTCTTTCTTTCTTGAGTAAATGGGAGAGGACGGGGGAGGAATTAGGTCACTTTTCATTATTGTGGGAGGATTTAATCCTTTGTTGTTAGCATGGGTACAATGTGTTAGCATATTTATTCTTCCTTCATAGCTTATCTAGTGATCCCATATGGCGTATTCGAAAAGTTCAATTTTGGAGGATCTTTCTCTGTTACCAAGCTTATAATATTAGTGGTGTCAAACAGAGAGTGGTTTTTTCTATATTGTTGATCAACCTACCCAAAACTCTCAAACTTTTCCAAAACTCTGCCATTTAAACTTTTAAAAAAATAATATTACATTTTATACTATTAGATGTAGGAAGCTCATGCAGAATTTGTAACCAAATGAACGATCATATGAGGATTTATAATGAGCAACAGAGCTAAGTATTATGCATCAGCTATGCAAATTGAATTCAGCCCA
Organism: Nemophila menziesii; assembly: GCA_029959085.1. NCBI lineage: Eukaryota > Viridiplantae > Streptophyta > Magnoliopsida > Boraginales > Hydrophyllaceae > Nemophila > Nemophila menziesii. Next base: position 79,474,086 of record JARWIR010000001.1, read on the forward strand.
TTAGAAATGAAAAAGAAAAAAGAATTATAAGAAATATTATGACCAAAATCAAAATTATAACCAGATTCACAAGCATACTTACAAATAAAATACTTGAATTAATTAATACCACTTCGGTAAAATTCACCAATGGACTTTATACATTTACCCCAATCCAACTGATGAGTTTCTTTCTCATATGCCTGTGACGTCGTTGAAACTACAGATCTATACCCCTACCTACAAACCATTCGGTATATACTAATTAATTTTCAACATAAGGATAATCCATCAACAAAATACAACTAAACATAAGTCGGTGATGTTCGTATACATTTAGATGGATCCAACTAGGTATACATATCTATAACTATACAAATATATCTATATCCATACAACATATCTACACAGATACACATACACATCCAGACATACAGATCTAAAACCGTATAGATCAATAATATAAAAAAAACTCGTAATAATGATATATTTGATAAGTTCTTACAATAAAAAATGATTTCTTGGAACTGCAACACTTTAAACTCAACTATGTATTTTTTTTCCAATTTATTTCATGGGGTAGGGGTTATGATGCATAAAAAATGAAAAAAATAAAGAGATAGAATGAAGAATGGAAAAGACGAATTGATGGGTAGGTTTTTGGTCCATTAAAAATTTAAAGTCAGGTTATAGTCAAAAGGAAAGATTGTTTGATTTTTTACTCTCTCTTTCTCTTTAATTATTTAATAAAACTATTTCAGTTGTCCCACAAATAATTTTTATTTAGTTGATCACACTTATTTAAAAACACAATCATTACATTCACATTACTAAAATATTCCTTACAAAATATTGTGATATTTTAAATAGTTATTAAATATTTATTTTAAATATTTTAATAAAAATAATAATAGAAAACATTAAGATAAAGTTTATTGAGATTTCAAATAAATAATATAATTAGGATATCACATTTAATAAATTGATATTATTTTACGGGATGAAAAGAGTAATTACTTATAATAGTATTTAAATTTAATAGCAGAGATATGATACCCTATAAAAAATGTTTTACCCATTATTTATCTCTATTCTTCTATCAAACCCTATTTCTTTTACACCAAAACTTTCACATTAGCAATCTACAGTATAACAATTTTTCTTAACAATTTAAAGCACATTCTGACAATACCCATTCCGTATCGAAGGTTGTACACATTTTCTTTTTCCATAACATCGGCGCTTTTCTCCCTCAACATTATGTGTGTCCTCTACCATTGCCTTCCAAATCTCAGATCTTCACTGTGCAAATCATTATCTGATTGGTTTTTGATCGTTGGACATTTCATTTCATTTCAATTGAGGATAGTCAGAGTGAGACCTCCTATCTCTTATACTATTAAATCTCAAGTTTCTAAAATTTCACTTTAATTTATTTGGACTAAATTTTTATATTCAAACTTAAAACTTTTTCTACAATGATATTGTAATAGGATTGAACAAAGAACTCTACTTTTGGGGGATATTTCTTCCTTGTGAAAAGAGAGAAATGAACAGGTCACTTCCTCCTAAGAAGAGAAGATTATTGTAAAGAATGAAATAATCACTATAGTTTGTATAAAAATGTGAGTTTGATTTTCTATTTTTTTATCCATTATCTTAAGTAGGGGTTTTAATGATTTGTATTTATTAAATTAGGCAATATGATAATGAAAGAGCAAGAGTGATAATGAAAGAGCAAGAGTTTGGGACTATTCAATTACAACCGCATCATCATTTTATTTGGAGAAGTATGGTGCACCCGGTTTTTTCATTTACAATAGATTAACATTTATTATTGTATTTTTATGTTGTAAATTGCATTTCAATTGAGGATAGTCAAAATGTTAAATTTATTACTGTATTATTTATATTATTAGCATTGATCATCTGTTATTCTATTTTTATAACTTATTTATTTTACTCTTCATTACTAGTTAAAATAGATTTCTTGTGGATAGGAGGAATATATACATAAAACAAAGGTAATTTATGTTACTTTTAATTTTACGTATGTCCTTGCTATACTTGGGTGTAGATTAGTTTAATGAACTTTAAGATGTACCTCAACTAATCTGACCAAAAAAATTAATTTAACAAACTCGGACTTGATTAGAAACATTATTTTTTTTATATCTATATTAAGTATTTTAGTTGGATACTTTTTTGGTATATAAGTCATAGTTTCACTACTTCTTCACTTTTCATAAATGTGTAAAAATGTCGAATGATTAGTCAAATGTGCAAGCTGACAATTTAGGCAAGGGGTGTGTAACTTTATAATCTTTTTACTTATCCAATAAACATATATTTTAATTTAATTATAACCCTTTTACTTATCACGACTCTCCCTCTAAGTTGTTGGTTGATATCTATTCAAGGTTTACTTATGATTTTATTCAAGGTTTACCTATGATTTAATTTTGCAGTTTTAGATCACTTTTCATGTAATTTTTGGAAAATATGGGGTGGATTCTAAATGTGAGTTCTTGGTTTTATAGCTTTGTTTTGGATCCTTTATGTCGTTTATCCTATTTTATTAGAGTTTCAGAGTTGAATTTTATAAAATTTGATTATGTTCCTCCCATTTATATAATGATAAGTTATCTTTATCACATGGATTGGTTTTCAACTCTAACAACATTATATCACCATTAATGTAAATTTAAGAGGTCTTTTCTTATTTTGATGTCAGAATGTCTTTCTTTCTTGAGTAAATGGGAGAGGACGGGGGAGGAATTAGGTCACTTTTCATTATTGTGGGAGGATTTAATCCTTTGTTGTTAGCATGGGTACAATGTGTTAGCATATTTATTCTTCCTTCATAGCTTATCTAGTGATCCCATATGGCGTATTCGAAAAGTTCAATTTTGGAGGATCTTTCTCTGTTACCAAGCTTATTATATTAGTGGTGTCAAACAGAGAGTGGTTTTTTCTATATTGTTGATCAACCTACCCAAAACTCTCAAACTTTTCAGAAACTCTGCCATTTAACCTTTTAAAAAAATAATATTACATTTTATACTATTAGATGTAGGAAGCTCATGCAGAATTTGTAACCAAATGAACGATCATATGAGGATTTATGGTGAGCAACAGAGCTAAGTATTATGCATCAGCTATGCAAATTGAATTCAGCCCATTCGAAATGAAAGAGAAAAAAAAATTATAAGAAATATTATGACCAAAATCAAAATTATAACCAGATTCACAAGCATACTTACAAATAAAATACTTGAATTAATTAATACCACTTCGGTAAAATTCACCAATGGACTTTATACATTTACTCCAATCCTACTGATGAGTTTCTTTCTCATATGCCTGTGACGTCGTTGACACTATAGATCTATACCCCTACCTACAAACCATTCGGTATATACTAATTAATTTTCAACATAAGGATAATCCATCAACAAAATACAACTAAACATAAGTCGTTGATGTACGTATACATTTAGATGGATCCAACTAGGTATACATATCTATAACTATACAAATATATCTATATCCATACAACATATCTATACACATACACATACACATCCAGACATACAGATCTAAACCCGTATAGATCAATAATTTTAAAAAAAACTCGTAATAATGATATATTTGATAAGTTCTTACAATAAAAAATGATTTCTTGGAACTGCAACACTTTAAACTCAACTATGTATTTTTTTTCCAATTTATTTCATGGGGTCGGGGTTATGATGCATAAAAAATGAAAAAAATAAAGAGATAGAATGAAGAATGGAAAAGACGAATTGATGGGTAGGTTTTTGGTCCATTAAAAATTTAAAGTTAGGTTATAGTCAAAAGGAAAGATTGTTTGATTTTTTACTCTCTTTTTCTCTTTAATTATTTAATAAAACTATTTCAGTTGTCCCACAAATAATTTATATTTAGTTGATCACACTTATTTAAAAACACAATCATTACATTCACATTACTAAAATATTCCTTACAAAATATTGTGATATTTTAAATAGTTATTAAATATTTTATTATAAATATTTTAATAAAAATTATAATAGAAAACATTAAGATAAAGCTTATTGAGATTTCAAATAAATAATATAATTAGGATATCACATTTTATAAATTGATATTATTTTACGGGTTGGACTTCCATCCAATATAAGGAAGATCCAATTGACCAATAAGATATTAGCTTTTAATTTTAATTATAAATATTATATATTTTAGACTAGATTATCCTTGTCCTATTTTTTATATCTATTACTAAATAGCCCTTCTCCATTATTATACATAATTCCACTTGACACGATTAAAACCCACTTCTCATTTTCTTTCATTTTCTAAAAAATTCTTTAAATACAGAAACAAAATGATTAACATTGTAGAAGTAACATTCCAAGCGGCCGAAGAAGAAGAAGAAGAAGAAGAAGAAGAAGAGGAAACCAATTATTCTAGATAAATTCTACCGTAAGTAACCCTAATCTTTCCCTAATCTTCCCCTAATCTTCACAATTTCTGTTTAAGCGTCTCACCACTTCCAATTGAAAAACAAATTCTAGTATCAATCATATAAAAAGACAGATTATTGGAGTTTTAAATAGCTAAGCTGCATCATGGTTACATGTCCCATGTCACAATTTCTCTCGTTTGTTGTGTATTTTCTTCCTCGTTCCCTTTCTTTTACCCTTAATTGAAGCAGCCTCTTAATAATTATATGATATCCATGTGAATACAATTCATGTTGTCTTAAAACTTTGATATCATTTTGATAATTTGTGTCTTTTGCAGATAATTGAGGTTCTGGAATTAACTCCTTCATATATTGCGGTACGAGTGACTCTCACATTTTTAATGGCATTAAAGTAATATCAGTTTTTTTCCTCTATGGAGTCTAAGTTTGAGGCCCTTAGGTTTCCTTGTCCTTGTCTGAATTTTTACTTTTATGTGTTATAGAATTTGTTATACTTTATGATGGCTAGAGTAAAACCAGTGGCTTTGTTTCTTGTGTCTTTTGGCTCTGTTATAGCTTGTTAAAATGACCTGATCAATGTGTCTAAGTCGAAAGGTTATATAACTCAAGGGTATTATCACAAGATTGTCAACTGTACGACTAATTTGCTTAGCTATTTGGCTCCTTGAGATCATAGTACAAGTGTAAATTCATATGTGCATATTAGAATGAACTGTAAAGTGAAGATGATTGAGCGGAATGTAACTGAAAATATGGGCCCCACGTTATAAAAATCATATTCATAAGTATAAATCCTACTTGTTTAAGTGTTCACAGTTCCTTGTATGAGTAGCTTAACACACTGATAAAATGTTTGTTCAATAAACTTAATTTTCCAATCACTTACATGATATATAATTCTTAGGTAAACATACAATCGGGTGAAAATATGAAGAGAAATAGAGCGGACACTAACTCAATTGATTTCAATATTGGGTCAAAAAGAACGAGCTTCATGTAAGTTTTGACTTTTGGACACTAATTTTCAATTTCATGTATCCATCCTTTCAATAGTTCAGTGAAAAATTGAAAAGATTTTATATTTTGGTTAAAATATTTTGCGTATCACAGGAAAATGTTAAATATATGTAAATTATTATAAGTATATAGATTCTTGATAATTACTTTAAAATATAGGGATGAAAGGATTTCTAAATATCAATTAGACAATCCTGGTCACAAGGTTACTAAGTCTCTGAGATTACATTTTGAAGAAGAATGGGAAGAACTCTCTGAGTATGAAAAGTTTCAATATAGTATTAAAAATGTAGAGGATCCCACTGGTTTAAAAAGTGAGCTTAATTTTTGGAAGAATCAAATATACGAGGTAATGAAGGAAATCAAGACTGATATTAGTGAGCTAAAGTTTATATGTGTTGACATTAAAAAAGAGATGGAAGAAGTCAAGACTACCATCACCAATTTGAAGAACGTAGTCAAAATAAAATATGGTCAAGATGAAGAAAAAAGTAAAAAAGGTATTGATGATTGTCTTGCAATTTATAAGAATGAGACGAAAAAATTAGTCAAGAATATAGAAACACCGGATACACAATCTGATATAAGTTTTATGCGGTACTCTCATTCTATTAATAAAGATTTTCTTGGAAGTAAACCAACATCATTAAGACAATTATTTCCAAAATCTGAAATAATTGATCTTACTAATTGTTTAGCTGATGGAGTTGACTCAATCAAACCGGTGAATCTTCCACTCGGAATTTATAGTTCAATGATGAGTTCAAAAGATTTATTATATGAACATTTGTTCTCAGAATCTAAGGATCCGCGGTAAGTATTTGTTATTATATTATGTAAGTTGTAATAAAATTATATCGATGAAAGTGAGTTGTTATTTTATAAATGTATTTGTAGGGAGTATGTGGTTTGGAACTCAATGTATGATATTAAAAGGCACCAAATGCAAGAACTATTACCAAAGATGTGTCTTTCTGGAAATGTGAGTTTAGTTTTTTGTGTACCATATATTAATATTTGTGTTATAATTCAATGGTTTGAATGATAATTTATGACATATTTATTTATTTATTTAATTCAGATCATAGATGCATTAGTGTGGCAATTGACAAAGGATCAACACAAGAAAAATAAGATGAAAGATCGATGGTTTCTTCCTACGGTTTGTACGGTATGTACATGTAAAGAGATGTTTTTTTATTAATATATGAAACTTATTGTTTATATATTTTCCAGGGGCAAATTCTTAAGGGGTTAGATTTTACTCCGTCCAAATGCAAAAGGAGTTATTTTGGATCTGAAAAGTTCACTGGTTCATTAGACCAATGCGAAAAAGTAATAATTTTAACTTTATATCTTGTTTTTGATGGTTTAACATTTAGTATATTTTATCATCAGTCTATAATAATCACAAGAATATTTTTTATATTTAGATTTACTTGCCAATGAATTACGATGGGAACCATTGGATTTTGATCATCATAGATATATGGGGTCGTACAGTGTCTATTTGTGATTCAATGAGGAATGCTAGAACAAATTCACCGGTTAAAGTTGAAGTAACTCGTTTGGTAAGTTAGTATTTCTTTATCTGATGAACTTTTTTTTGTAAAGTGTTCAAAAGTATAAATTTATACTAAAAATTTAGTAAATTGTAGGTATGCTTTATGCATAATGTGTTAGAAATGGCGGAATCGGAAGTATATGCTAAGATGCAAAAAATCAACACTTTTGAATATGAATTCAACGATCGAATGCCGTTTCAATCAAACAATTATGATTGTGGTCTATATGTGTGTCTTATGATGCAAGATATATATCCTGGAAAATCGTTGAATGAAGAAGAATCCCTAAAAGAAAGACAAAACTTAGCAATTCGTTTGTGGAGGCACAAATCAATTAGTTTAATATAGTGGTGGGAAAAAGAATCGTGTTAAAAGATTTTTCTTTTTGTAATCTTTCTAGTTTTTTTTTAAGCAAAGTATCTTTCTAGTTAGATTAAGTTAAGAAGACAATGCCATAGATTTTTGTTAGAATTTAAGTTAAAAAGACAATGTCATGAATTTTTGTTGAATTTAAGTGTTTAATTCAATTTTTATAGTAGGTCTGTCTTTATTTACCTATATTAAACCTATTTTGTTGATAAGCTGAACTGATTGTTAATAGGTGTTGTGTTAAATGAAGGACATCATTTACTGTGTAGGAGCAGGGAGTTAATTGTTAAAAGTGAAGCTTGTGTTAATATTTGGTTGGGATATTTAAGAATAAAATGATGTTATAATATATAGTCAAATCATGTTCTTTTCAGCTTTCAGTGAGTACAAATCCGTTTCTCAACTCACTGTAAATATTCTCATCCCTTTTTTTTTTATCTTCACCAATTAGGATCTGATCAAAGGATGGGTCACCGAAAACTGGACCCATCACACTCTGCTTGTCTAAGGTGGGTCTATACTCTGCTTGTCTAAGGTGGGTCTATAATTCGTTTATTGAGATTAATTAAATATTTAAATTCATCGAATAATTAAATCTCATCTCTTTATATGTTATTCCAGAATGGGTATAGAGATCTGTTGAAATTAGCTGATAACTTTGCTGCTTTAAGTCAACGGCTGAAATTTGCTCATTATCGCCCACATGTTGCAGTTGAATCTGATCCAAGGTCTTGGTGGAAATATGCTTATAGAGCTGTTTCTGACGAAGTTAAGAAAACCAGGTACATAACTTTTCAATTTTCTTTACTTTGGAAGAAAAGTTTAGCTTTTACTTTTGGGGTTTGTTAAAACTCGTTATATTTTTTAACAATGGTAAATTATCATGGGAACGAGTCTTGAGATATGCACGTTTACATAAAGATTATATATCATTCTTCACTATCATTCTTCACTGCTCATAGCTGGTTCTGAGTGCCTTGTAATTGACGATGATAAAGATAGAAAGGAATTAGATCGAGAACTGGAGATTGAACTTGTTATTCAATGGAGGTATATATATTATATATATTTATATATATCGTTTCAATTATAACAGACAGAGTAATCGAAATCTATAATTTACAGGATGATGGCTCATAAGTTTGTTGAGAAATCAACAGGTTGGTCTTTCGGATTGTAATTATTACATGTGGGCCCTACTTATTTAATATTACGAATGGATATTTACATCGTGCAAATACTATTTTCAGGGGGAGCTAACCAGTAAAAGGTGAAGCTGAAACTGGAATGTTAACTGAAGAAGATTGGGAAAGGTTAAATAAGTTTATTGTATATAAAGAAGTTGATGATGAACAAGTGTTTCTCGCTGATTTATCATGTGATAACCTTGAATGTTTTATAAAACTATATGCTGAAGCAAAGGTTTTTGATATGAAACTTGGTTCTTATCGATTATTATCACCAAATGGACTTCTTGCTGAGGTAATTGTACATGTTATGATGAAATGATTTGAATGTTGTGGCAAATTACTTACTAGTTTGGTTTTTTGTATCGTTTTTATAGAGTGCAACTTCAGAAGATTCTATAATCGGAACTTACCGGTATAGCTAGATATCAGTTTAGTTGATTATAATCGAATGGTTGTGGTTATTGTAAATATAATTGTTAAATTGCACCGTTGGTGCCTATGTATGCAAAATAGTGAAATATAATTGTAACTCAGGGTATATTTAGCTATATTGGATAACACAGGGACCAAAGGGTGCAATTACTTATGAACATGGTTTTCGTCTAGGGTTTAAGGGAAATTACGCGGGGTAAAATTGCAATTAATAGTTACTCTTTTGTTTGCTTTAGTAGTTTACTCACTTTTCATTTCTTTTACAGAGTAAAGAGAAGTATTTCATTCATAATCACTTAAGCTTTCGAGTCATGTACCATAAACATGTCGAAACTGATTCTGCTCGAATAGTTGGGTTTTGAAGTAGAAACTAATCGCGAAATTGTATTTTCATACGATGTTACATTTAAGGTAATTATTTCACAGTAAAACATTCTTATATATTTTATATTTAAGCACAATTATCTAACAGGAAAGTGATGTGAAATGGGCTTTAAGATGGGTTATAAAAAACCCGCAACTGAAGAACCGGTAAAACTAATAAAATCCCGAGGCAAATACCTGAACAGGCGTGGTACATGAAACCGGTTTTTCCGATATTAATCGGTGAGATTTTACCGTTTGGGGCAGTTTTTATCGAGCTTTTATGTATCTTAACCTCGATATGGTTGAATCAGTTTTACTATATATTCGGGTTTCTGTTCAAAGTGTTTGTGATATTGGTGGTTACTTGGGCTGAGATTAAAATCGTGTTGTGTTATTTTCAGCTGTGTAGTGAAGATTATCATTGGTGGTGGAGAGCTTATTTGACAACTGGATCTTCAGCGGTTTATTTGTTTTTTTATTCGTTTTTTTACTTTTTTACGAAGCTAGGGATTAGTAAAGTTGTTTCGGAGGTTTTGTACTTTGGGTATATGTTGATTGCTTCGTATGCGTTCTTTGTTTCGACTGGTACGATTGGGTTTTATGCGTGTTTTTGGTTTGTGCAGAAGATTTACTCCTCTGTGAAAATAGATTGAGATGTGAAAAAGAGACATATATGGGCTTCTCAGGAAAAATTACTAGTCTATGAAAGATAGTTTACTTTTTGGTTAGTTTGGTAGTGAAAGGGTTGTATTGTGTACTGTAATGTTGTATACATTATGTTGAAGATTAACACAATTATGGGACAATGGAATCTTGTCTTGTGAATTTTTTGTGTATGTTTATCTCTCATTTGTGTTTAGATTTTACATTTGTTATTGTGTATTGTCTTGTTCATGAGAAGATAAATTGCACTATAGGTTCCTATGTTATTACTTCATTTGGTAGTCCACTTAGTTACACAACGGATAGATTAAAAATTGTGATTATTAAACTCTCAATTACTAAATGTATTTATTGTTCATTTTCGCTATATATACTTTATTCACAATTCATCACTTTCACTTTTACTCAGCTCATTAACTCAATTAAGTACTGTTTATGTTGCACCTAAATTCTTAATATTTGATCTTAAATTCTTAGTTTTAGTATACGGTACTTAAATTTGTGTATACTTTTAATCAATTTAAGTGGGTTTCGACCTTTACCATTTACGCGTAGCTCCTTTCTGTCATACATTTTGAACAGGTTCTTGAATTTGTGTTTGTTATTTAATCAATTTAAGTGGGTCTAATCTGAACTATTTCTGGGTAGCGAGATTTTCATGTACTGAGCTTCTTAATATGCAATGTTGTTCAATACGAGATTTTCCAGAACATCGTTTACAAATCGGTGCTGAGTTAACTCGTGGACTCGGTGCTGGTGGAAATCCAGATATTGGTACAAGTTCCGCTAATGAAAGTAAACAAGCTATTGAAGAAGCTGTTTGTGGATCAGATATGGTGTTTGTAACCGTAAGTATTTAACTTCCTTTTCTTTACAAAACAGCTCCTGAACTCCCATTTGGTAACCATGGTTAAGCACATTTGCTCCGTGAAATGGAGAAGCTATAGCTGGGTTAACATAGCTTGGTGAAGGGTAAAAGTAACTTTCGGATCGGGTTGGAGAATATGGTGATCCGGTTTAATTACCGAGCCTATAAGCATACGGTGCGTTAAAATTCTGGAAAGCTCGAGGAACAGAGGAATAAGAATTTCCATAGAATCCATTCATGTAATTAACCAATTGATCACAATTTTGATCAGTGATATACATTTCCTTCATACTTCTTGATAGCAATTCATCAACAGTATTTTTATCAGCGAGATTTAAATCCATAGACAACCCAGTAAAATTGTTGAAATTAGCATGACTTGAGTGAGGTTTGAGGTCTTCTAATGGAGGTGATGATGGTGATCCATTATCAGACAATGAATGACCATTGGAGAATAAACTAGATGAAGAACCATCAGATTGTAAAGAATAGCCACTAACAGGAGATGCACATGGATATTTATGATCATCATACATGCCTATACTATTACTATTACTATTACCGTTACTGTTACAATCACTACCCATCATCATCATACCATACCCATGACGATGATCACCATAACCATGATCATGGATCTCACCCAACAACATTTCAAACTCATCATCTTCCATCATATTTTCTTTTAATTTTTTCTTTAACATTAGAACAACAACACAAATAAAGGTAAAACTAAAAATACAAGATTTTACAAAGAAAAAAGATACAATAATCAAATAATAATAAATACCCAAAATAAATTACCACTTTTAATCACCTGGGTTGGCTTTAAAATTATTGAAAGGATTGTAAATTGAGGAAAAGATCGGATTTTTACTCTGTTTTTTAATTATTTAATTGTTATTCCAAATGATAAATTATTAACAGCTGTTCCCCTTCTACCCCTGTAACTGAAGCTATTTAAATAATACACATTATGTACACAATCATCTTCACAAATATTATTCGGCTTTAAACCAACGGTGTGTTGCTTAATCTGTACAACTTCACCTCAACAAAAAGCTGATACAAAACAGAATCCAATCTGGGACCCAACCTCAACTACAAATAGCTTCAACAGAGAGTTTCTTCATAACATTCAGACAAGGATCTCCTTCAAAGATCTCAGCCGCCACAGTTACATCACACGATTCCCTCCTAATACAATCCTGAAACTCAAAACCTACAATTATTACCACCTTAAAACAACAAAAAACTTAACTAAAAACCATACCTTTTGAAAAATATCGTAAGACTTATGAGCATGACAACTCCCTTCTCTAAAGCTTCCACAACTCCCTTGAGGTGTCCCAAAGCTAGCAAACTTAATAAACTTAAATAAGTCCCTGCAGTTTATGAATTTTTCAAGCTAGTCCTGGAGTATATGGAAGTTTCGAAATAGAGGGAAGAGCAAGTACTGTTGCTTAACAAGATTTGCAACATAACATGAATTTCGAGAACCAAGTACTGATTCTAAGCCATTACAACTTGATAGTGAGGGCTCAGAGTACCCAATATATTATCGGAACACACTTAATAGTAAAAACCACATAAACTTTAAAAATCAGAATTGTAGAAAGAATCTAATAGTCATTATAAAAGTAATGAGATCAACTTTCCTTACAGTTCAATATATATAAACTTAATACATAATTATAGAAGTTACATAATATATAATGGTACTCTTAACTAATCACTCTAATCACTGTGAGTGCTTCTTAATCATATTACTGCATTCAATCGAAGGAGATACATGCAACCATCACAATAGAAAAGTTAACTACGATTCTTGAATTTATACACCCAATCAATGTAGCAATTGATTTTGAACAAGAATTTGATCTTACAAGATTTGGAAATCCTTCTAACTGTTAGTAAAGAGTTGAAAAAACACAATACACTAATGAAAAAAATTGTGCTTAAATATGATTTCAATTTGACGAGGAAAAAAATGTTTAGTTTTACACACACCTCACTTGATGGAACATTTAAAATTTGCGATGCAGCAAGAAAAATATCATAGAAGGCAGGGACCAATTCTAAAGAATATAACATAAATTCGAGATAGGGTATATATAGCTGATTCACATAACACAGGGATCAATTCTAAAAAATTAACAGGGTATAAATAGCTGATAATGCATACCTTGTACCATTCTAGCAAACATCTTCTTCAACAACCCAATGTCTCACTTCAAATAATCAACGTAGACTCAGTCCTGGGAATTCATCTGCAATCAGACCTTCAGATGAACCTCCACGTGATGGTTTTTTACATTTATCGGCTCGATGTCCCCTAAGGCTACAGTTGAATAAAATTATATTATTAAAGTTAATTAACATTAATTGAATAAATCAGTCAATAAAACACTAACCTACATTTACTGCATTTGTATGGAGCGCGTGATTTGCTTATCTTTTTATCATTAGGCATCTCTTTAGGCTTCCCTTTAGGCTTCCCTTTAGGCTTGGCAGTCTCAGGATCCAATACATCAAATTTTGGCAATTCTTCGTTTTCAACCCCTGATCCGGAGGGATTCTCTTGCATCTTGCACAGGTCTTTTGCACGAGAGATCAATTGACAAATAGCGTGACTTATCTCCTTATACCCGACACTAGTCTGTTTGGCATAATATGCCAATTCATTACATTGTGAATTCAAGTAACCATGCCGTGCCATCTCTATCTCATCAGTGGTTGCAGAAGACACATTTTTGTCACAAAAGTCTTTACTTATTTCTGTTGTCCATCTTTGATTAATGCAAGATATTGGAATTTCATTTAGACCCTCACACTTAAACACAAAAATCATATGTTTACACAGGATACCAGATGACTCTAACTTTTTGCAGTCACATGAAATACTCACATAATCATTATCATTTCTATACAACACATAATTCATGTACTCCTTGTTTATTGAATCTCTAATGACATAGGTGCGAGAACCGTTATCATCTGTAACAATTTGATCGCTTATTAGAGTAGCTTGTAACTCAATTTGTTTCCGAACTTTAAAGAACATGTTTCTTGTGTATACTTTAGCAGCGTGATTCTCAATATTCCGTAAAGGGGTTGTGAGCACAGGCCTTGTATAATTTGATTTTATTTCCTGACTAATAACATTGATTCTAAGCCGCTCCAGACCTCGATGAAATTTTCGAAAGAAAATAAAAAGATTTCTATTGGATCCAACAATTCTATTTAAGAAAGCATTCATACCTTCACATCTTTGGGTACTCTTCACACCGCCAAAGAAATATCCACGAAGATATGTTTCTGACCATAAATGCCTTCTCTCATATATATCTTCAACCCACGTGTGATTTTCAAGCTCACAGTCAACCAACATTTTCTTCCATTCTGATTCGAAGATATCAGCGCTACATTTAAGAGACATTAATCGACCAAAAATTTCGTTGAAGTTGGGTACAGTAACATTAGAAATTGCATTCCTTTGAAGATGCCACCTACACAGTCTGTGTCTAGCGTCCGGTAAAACCTCAGCAATTGCAGCATGCATTGACTTATCACCATCAGTTACCACAGATGAAGGCCTCTTAGGGGACACGGCTTCCAAAAGTGTCCTCAACACCCATATATATGACTCAGTCGTCTCATTATTTACCAACGCCGCACCAAATATGCAAGTGTTGTGATGATTATTTGTTCCGGCCAAAATAACAAGAGGTAACTTGAACTTATTCGTTTTATATGTCGCATCAAATATTAGAACATCCCCGAAGACAGCAAACTCAGCCCTTGATCTCCCATCAGTCCAAAACAACTTATCTAATCTTCCCTCCTTATCAGTTGAGTACTTGTAAAAGTACAATGGATCACTATCTGACTTAGCATCAAGATATGACAATGCAACATTGGCGTCTCCATCAATCACTTGATCTCGATGATCACGACCCATTACATTATACAAGTCTTTCCTTGTGAATCCAATATTCTCATAGCCTCCAGCCTCGTGTGTAAAGTAATCCATGATTTTACATTGGTTAATGCCTGCACTGTGCATAGCATGACCTGCATCTTTATGACCTCCATCTACATGTCTTTGGGACCGAGACTCTGATACGCCATAAGATGGTAACATGTCATGATTGTGTGTTTTGTCATAATGTGTCACGTGATAGCGTAATCCGTCCTCACCCAACCTTATACGAAGTCTGGCTGAACAACCACATCTAGTTAAGGGTCTATGTTCATACTTCCTGTTTCCCATTTCCAAATATTTCTTATATCTAAATCCTTCACGATCACAAACAAGTAGCCTAATAATTATTTTACCCGCTTCATTCTTCATTTTCGTTTCTCTTCTAATTCCAAAACCTTTGCTACGTCCAAGCGAATTGTAAAAACTGTATGCATCATCTTCTGATAAAAAAGTCATCTTGGATATATCTTCTTCGGTTAAATCAACCAAATAATCCTCATTATACAGATTATGTTGTAATTCCATTATAGAACTGAAATTGACATATACAATTCGTATCAGTAAGCCATAAAATCAAAGATCATACATGACAATACTGCTAAGAAAGAATGAAATATACGGGGTCACTCACAACTCACTGAAATTCCTTGGTCTTCTTCTAATGCCGGATAGAGCGTTCTTCTTTTCGATTCTCTTCTTTGGGCGCTTTAAAATATTTGATTTCTAGGGATTGTATCGTTCTTCTGTTCATCTAAAAACCAGGAGTTAAGTAGTTAATTAATAGTGGGGTTTTTTTTAACCGGTTACTAAGTAAGTGGGCAAGTGGTTAAGTAATTTTCTTTTTAGGTAATGTTAAATACGTTAATTGCATTTAAAGTCCTTGTACTTATGAAAATAAAAAATTAAGATCCTTATGATATAAAAAAATATATTTATAGACCCTAAATTTTATATTTTGGTTCTTTCATAAACTTTGATTAAATTCTAATTTTATTCATGAAATAAGATAAAAATCAGTAAAAAAATTTAAGTAATGGTAAATAAGTTAATTGTATTTAAAGTCCCTATAGTTTTGAAAATAAAAAATTAGATCCTTATGGTTAAAAAAACATGTTTATAGATTTTTAAATTTTATTCATGAAATAAGATGAAAATCAGTAATACACACCTCCTCCGGATCGATGACGGAAGGTGGAGGAGGAGGACAGACATGTGCTTGTTCCGGCCATGGCTTGATTTTCTGCTGCCGGAACTGCTGTGATTTATGAAATAAAATGAGAGAGAGGTTTTGTTAAACGAGAGAGAGAGAGGCTAGAGATGGTAGGAATTTTAGGGTTTTAATAAAATGATTTCTGAAATAAAATACACTATATATAGTAAATGAAAAACAAAAGAGGGTATATTTGTAAATGGGATTTTTGCCTATAGTGTTAAAAATTCTTTGAGGTCTTTAGTGAGAAGTGCTAGAAAATAGCGTTGGGTTAGGACTAAGGGGTGGGTGTTCAAGACTCCTTGGTCAAAATCTCAAAGATATGTAGTGTTCCATTTTTCCATTTTTTCTTGTATTATATCAATTATCCAATTAAGTGCCTTGACTTTAGATCTACCCCAGCAACAGCCAAGCCTAGATATTTCCCTAGGTTCTATATTTTATTAATTCTCAAAGTATTAAGTAAAAGATATATTTTTTGCAAGGGTGTTTTTTGCAAAACATTGTACCATATTTGTTTAGATCAATATGTTCACCTAAAGCATAACTATATTCATTAAGGACACTGCTAAGTTGTTCAATATTCTCTATTTTTCACTTAAGAAAAAAAAGGATCGGTGAGCAAAGAGTATATGACTCAAAGTGGTATTTTTTTTGTTATTTTAAACTCTCTTATAATATTTTCTTCGATCTGTTTGTTCATAAGGGTATATAATGCTTGGGTAATAATACAAAATAAGAAAGGGACAAAGTGTGTCCCTTTGGCTCAACCCTTTAATAGGGTCAAAGTCAAAGATGAGAACTTGGTCACCATTAAGCAATATAGAAAAAGAGACTGAGGTGACACACCCCATATAACCCATTCTATCTATATATCATGAAAACCGAATGTTATCATAGTATCTTGTAAGAAATCTCACTCAACATTTTCATAAACTTTTGCTACATCAACCTTAGTGTTTACATAGTGTTTTCTAGTGTTTCTTTTTCTTTTAAAAAAGTGGCTTACTTCATGAGTCAATTTTAATTTTCAGTTAATTCTCTTCCTAGGATGAAAACCTGACACTTTCATATATAATCTTAGCCATATATATTTTTATAGCCGTTAAACTATAACTCTGGCCAAAATTTTATAGATAAAATTAGAAAAACTTATGAGTTTGTAATGAGAAACATTAGCAGACTTCTTGACTTTAGGAATTCGAGTGATAAGGGTTTTATTAATCTGATAAATATTTTCCTATACCATGAGAAGTCAGTGATGGATCTAAAAATATCAAATTTTAATATATTCCATTGTTTCTTAAAGAAGTATATAGGTAGACCATCAGGTTCATGATATTTATCATTCCTCATCTCCCAAAGAGACTTTTAATCTCCTATATTCCCATAGGCTTAATAAGATCATAAACTAGAGTCTATAACTGAAGAGTAATCTCTAGGTCTTTTAGTACGGAAAATATTATTAAAGTATTCTTTGATCTCATGTTCAACATCCATTTTTTATCAACACGTGTATCATTTCAATATTATTCCTACTTCTAGTTTTTTTTATTGAGTGAAAGTAGTTCGTGATTCTACCTCCCAAAATAAGCCATCTCACTATAGCAGTGTCGGTGATTTTAATTTTTTTTGGTGTAGCAGTGTTTTTTAGAATGTTCATAGGGATGATTAGTTATATATTTTTTCATACATTTGAGGCCTATAAGTCTGTTAAGTACATAGTACTCATCACACTTGGGTGCACAATGTATCTCTGGGATTGGACCACCCACTCATATCTTGAGTTAGAAGCGTTCAAAGGCCATCTAGGAGATCCACATACATTATTGGGTCCTCTTCGCTATCTAATCCTTTATTTGCGAGTCATTCTACACATAAGTTTACTTCTCGATACACACGTACGATCTCAAAACCCTCATCGGATGTTAATATTTCCCTACAGGATGTCGTAATATCATCCAACTGACCCCCGTTTTCGTCTATCATCACTTTGTTCTTGTTGTTATCATTTGTTGACCTGTCGCCGGTAGCATCCCAGGAGTAGGAGGCGCCGCCATTTTGTATATTGAGCGAATAGGGTTTTGTTCGTTCTCCGCTGCTCTTTTTTTATATTGGTTATATCTTGATATGTAATATAAATTTTAATATAAAAAAACAAAAAAGTTTTCAGTAAGACTTTTGAAAAAGAAAATATTAACCCTCTCTTAATATGCTTAACGACAACAACACTACTAATATGCAAATGAAATATAGTTTTATAAAGTTGATTTCGGTAATCCTAAAACGGGAATTTTGGTAGTCGTGTTACATCAAATGAATAGTCTTTTTTTGTCAAGTAATAAATATTCTTCTTTTTTTTAGTCTATCTTTTATTTTTAAGTCAAATAGAGTCTGTTGACTAGAACACAAATAGGCTAATTTGCACCATATATACCTAATCACTATAGGCTTGGTATTCTTGATTTTTTCATTGTAAACTATTTTTTTTATATAAATATACAATTTAATTGTTTCTTTCTAACAAAAATAAAAACCACATGATAAAGTCAAACTTGTAGCCAAGATCTTTTCAGTATTGCCAATGCTTGTAAAATCGAAAATAGTAAAAGGAGAGCATTTTAAAGGAAATGATTAATGAGTAGAGATCCAAATAATATAATGGTATAAAAATCTTATGACAATAATAATATAAAAAAAACTTTGCAATGATAAGCATTACAATCGAACATCAAAAGCTCCGGAAGCGATTTGCCAGCCAAGGACATGCAAAATTTGGATATAAACCAGACTAGATGAATCACTTGTTCCAGAACTCCATTACCAGTAATAATAAAGAGCTTGAATAATGGAACAAATAACCCAGCAACTATACCTATGTCCCTATATTATGTAAAATTTGAAGTCTGTTGATCCAACTAAAGGGTCTATTCCAGAAGCTATTGCCTTGTCGAAGGGGCTAATTTCAATGATGGTGGTTCCTTTCGGTTTGTGCGGCTTATTTTACACGCCGTTGTATTAGACTTTTAAGAAGGATCGTGAGAATGCAAGAATTAATGTCTTAAAAGACACGGAAGCTGAAACTGAAATGATGTGATGATTCTTTTACTTATAAGGTCGTTTCAAGTTTGTCCTTCAGTAAGAGATTTAACTTAGAACACCAAAACCACACGAGGGCTAGATCATACACGTGTAAAATTCAGACTGTATCAAGGATTTTTAGTTACCGGGTATTAAACTCACACTGTAACAAGGATTTTTTTCCTTATAACGGGTATTATTCATGTTTGCTCGTTCAATAACTTCATATTCTTTGGCCTATTTGGCACATTCTCACTTGACTCATTAAAGATAATGGCCTTATTAAAGAAAAAAATTTCAAAATTAGTAGGACTTTTGTACAATAATTTACCCTTCTGCAAGGAATTCAACTTAAAAACTGACTAAATGTATGATATTATTTTATTTGGGTTTTTCCTAAACATGTTTTACCCGATGTTTATGTTAATTATATTGGACAAAATTAGCACGTTTGCTTATATTAGACGAAATGAGTGCATGTAAGACACATTTATACGCCCTTGTGAAAAAATAAACTTACCTTTTTGGGTATAAAAATGATCAGGAATGCACATTTAGAGAGATAAACCCATGTTCAGAAAATACGCGATAAACGATCAAATCATTTAAAACTAATTACCCACATTTGATTTTTGATAACTTATAATAAGGGATTTAACCATAAATCTATAAAGTCGGGTTCAGTTTGGTTTTTTAATTCTTTTCCTCGGTTTGAACCGAGATTGTTCATAGATTTTTTGTATATAACATATATTATATAAACCCTTAACCCATATCACTTCATTTTACACCGTGAACCAAAGTAAACCACTTTTTCATCTATCTGCTCTTTCCTTCTGTACAAAATCCTAGTTACCTTTCCCTCTCAAATCTTGAACACACCCCTTTTAAGCCAAGATTATCTCTACGTTTTAATGATTTACGACCATTTTATGCTTCTCTTACCCATATACTTCAGATATGTGGGTTTTCAACAATGGAAATCGACTTTGATTGGATGTGTTTGGCTCTGAGTTTGATTTCGGTCGTTTTGTGATGAGTATAATAATGAGCTTGTTTTGAATGTTCTAATTTTGTGTTTTATGAGAAAAAATACAATTATATACCACAGTTTCATATCCACAAGTTTGCCCTTCTTTCTTATTTATTTATATTATTATTTGTTTAATATTTTTGTGGTATAGTTTTAATTAAAAATAATATCTTGAATATTTTGTTTATTTATAAAAATTTGTTAGATTTATACTTCAATAATTATTGGTGGTTATTAAGAAAATTATGTCATATTAATGGTGTATTAGGTGTTATTCTCATTGGCGGTAATGATGAGATAGTAGCCTATTAGGCATAATGATGACATTTGCTTATCCATAAATTTGCTTGACAAATTCACCTAGCTAACTTGACGGAAGAATATTGTATAGCACCTACTAAAACTAACGCGGGTGCTACATAGGTGGGTTGACAGTTGCTAAAGATAGTTCTAAAATATATTTGACGGTATGTGGAAACCATACAATGAGATTGGTGAAGCAAGTCAAGAAAATTGGGTTGGTAACGTTTTGTTTAGTCTTGGAAATTAGGATGTATGTAGCATACATACCTCAGTGTGATGCCAAGGATTGCTACAAAACAAGTCGAATCGTTTTTATTCTAATTGAAAAAACTTTATTATCCCCTAACTTCAATTTACCACCAACAGTTATAGCTAAACATATTTGATTGAAAAATCTGTATAAACTGTTCGATTAAAAGTTACGGCTTACTAATACCTTCCTAATATTGATTTATGTTTTATAATATTTATCTACTTATTGAAAATATAATTTTAAAAAGTTTGTCCAATTAAAATGATCATAACTACTCCAATAATATAAGTTATATAGCATAATTTTTGGTAGTCATTGTTGTTGTCACCATATCAGTGTAATAACAACTTATATTTGAGTTCGCTTACCAAGTTGACCGGGTATATATATACACCGAGGCCTATGAAGGCTGGCAACAAATTATAAGTTGATGATTTGAGAATACTTAGTTTCTAAAACAAAACTGTCCCAATGCGACAATCGAGCGGAATAGGCTCATATAGTTCGGAATTCATTACCCAGGATCCGAGCAAAGACGATTCAACAATCTGAAGCAAACATCACATTTTGAAATTCTTGTTTGATGCTAATTTTATTTGTAAAAGTTAGCTAATGTCGTTTGAGAATTATTTTGTAATATTTAACTAAAACTCAGAGTCTAGTTGGGACCCAAAAGTTCACTATCTGACCTGTAAATAAATGAAAGACACTCAAAATTAAAAGGTGAAAGGCTAGAAAAAAGTAATAATAATCAGAGTCTAGTTGTATTTATTTACCTCTCAACCATTGAACAAAGCTGGTCATGAACATCTTTAGCTTCAATTAAATAACCTTTAATTGGTAAGCAGTTCAACCAAGCAGGAATGACCTGTAATATTCATTTTTCAGTAATCAGTAATCTATCTATCAAAAGAATAAAGAAGGAAAGTTTGTAAATAAGCAAGTACCTGTGCAGAGTCAATACTATCACGATGAAACTGACAAATTTTACCAAGTGCAGAAACAGAATTATCATAAGCCATCAAGTTTTCAGGTTTTTGAGCATTATGATCAGCTATAACAACTTTAAGCCTTGATAAAGCCTCTCCTACAAGAGGTTTAAAAGCAGCACCCCCAAATTCTGCACAAACCCCAAGTCCATACACAGCTGCTTGTCGTACATCTGAGTTTTCAACATTACATGCCTCCAATATAAAAGGTAGATACGTATCATAATACCTAGTTAACACAACAAAAAAGCAATTAATAATACAATTAAGTTGAATAATACCAAAATTCATGTATATATATACATACTTGAGAGCAGCTTCACGACACTGTTCGGCAACATCATCGAAAATACAAATAGCGATTCTTCTCTCTTCAGGAGTTTTATCCTTACCCTGATTTATTAGTAACAACGTAAATTAATGAAATAAAAAAAAAACTTATGCAAGCCAAGATAACACAAAACTTACCCACATAGGCATCAAATAAGATGAAAGTTGATCAAATAAAGGCAAGAAAGCAGCCTTAAATGTTTTAATCAAAGTACCCAATATTTCTCCAACTTGATCAAAAACTTCTTCTTCTTGTTCATTTTCTTCTTTAAGAATTTCAACTTCTTCAGCATCAAAGTCTTCAGCTTTAGTTCTCTCAGCTCGTTCTCTTTTTCTACTAGAACTAGCTGTAATCACTTGTTTTATCTCCTCAACTATACTTAGAACCTGATTTTCATCAACAAGAGACCCAGAAATCTGAAGACATTCATTAAGTGCATCCAACATATTACCACATATTTCAGTATCAGGCTCCTTATGCAAAGCTTCGACCAAAGCTGGTATTATATAGTCAGATAATTGCTTCACGTATGACTCATCACGCCCTTGAGCAAGCCCTTTCTCTACAGCTAATTTAGCAGAAAGTAACAACTAGGGCATTGCTACAAACACGTAACCAACGTTTCAATTATTCAGCAAACAAAACAAAGCAGTAAAAAAATAAATAAAAAATAAAATCTCACCTGAAACAGCAGCTTTCCTGACTTCTTCATGAAAGTAAAATTTCAAAAGAGGAACCATAGTAGGGGCAACTTGGTCAATCCATGGGTAAAAACCTTCCTTTAATTCATCAGCATAACAACACAACATATTACAATCTGTAGCTTTCTCTTCAAGAACACTTGTTTTAATCCCTATTCTCTTATCCCCAAGAGTAATAGTCTCCATACTACACAAAATTCAACGTCTTATTTCACATAAATACACTTAAAGAGAAAGAGAAAAGACAAAAAAAAAACCTATCATCATCTGACTCATCAATTTCATTGTCTGAATCAGCAGATGTTATAGTAACATCAGGTTTAAGCTGAGCAGATTGAAGTAAAGGAGGCATAACTACTCCCATATAAGGAAGAAAATCTTGTCCTAAACATTTACAAAGCCTAGCCCATGCCTATCAATAATAAATTAGTACTCAAAGCTTAAAAAACACACAAAGACAAAGATATTTGAATACATACTTGTTATGCAAATACTTCAATTGGGTTTATGAATTTCGATAAGTTTGACTGAATTTACATCTGGGTGTTAATGTTATATACATTAAAGAATTAATTGGATATTCGAATTTGGGTGTATCAGAAGACTGACCTGGGGATTCTGAGAATCAGAAATGGTGTCTTTGTTTTTGAGCCAACGTTGACGGAGCTGAGCAATGGTGTCACCGGTGAGAAAAAGGGAGGCGGCGGTGACAGCTTCCTTGATAGGAAACAGGTTACCTGGTCCGCCGGTGGATGTGGAGTCGGAAGAATTTGAAGACTTTGATTCTCTGCTACACTTGTTTCTTCTTCTTCTATTACTGGTACTTTCGTTGTGGGAATGAAATGAATTGAATCCCCATATGCTTCCATTTCCGCTATAGGTTGCCTAGGGCTTTCCGAATCGTTGATTCTCCAAGCATCCGAATTGTACTATATCTACTCTACGAATTCTTCCAATATTTAACAAAGATTTTGCTAAAGCTCCCTACCGGATAAAAGAAGAAGAAATTGTATCAAAATAAATAAAAAATAAAAAGAATTGATACGGGAAGATAGGAGAAAACGGTTCACATATCTAAGGGTGTTAATGTAAAATTATAAATAATGTTATATAAATATTTTTTAATTATTAATAATTTTTTTATTTAAATAAGGATATAGTTGTAAAGTAAAAAATATAGTTCCATCCTATATAGGATGGAAGAGTTTTCCTTATTTTACGGGATGAAAAGAGTAATTACTTATAATAGTATTTAAATTTAAGAGCAGAGATATGATACCCTATAAAAAATGTTTTATCCATTATTTATCTCTATTCTTCTATCAAACCCTATTTCTTCTCGTCTCCGCCGTCTTACACCAAAACTTTCACATTAGCAATCTACAGTATAACAATTTTTCTTAACAATTTAAAGCACATTCTGACAATACCCATTCCGTATCAAAGGTTGTACACATTTTCTTTTTCCATAACATCGGCGCTTTTCTCCCTCAACATTATGTGTGTCCTTTACCATTGCCTTCCAAATCTCAGATCTTCACTGTGCAAATCATTATCTGATTGGTTTTTGATCGTTGGACATTTCATTTCAATTGAGGATAGTCAGAGTGAGACCTCTTGTATCTTATACTATTAAATCTCAAGTTTCTAAATTTCACCTTAATTTATTTGGACTAAATTTTTATATTCAAACTTAAAACTTTTTCTACAATGATATTGTAATAGGATTGAACAAAGAACTCTACTTTTGGGGGATATTTCTTCCTTGTGAAAAGAGAGAAATGAACAGGTCACTTCCTGCTAAGAAGAGAAGATTATTGTAAAGAATGAAATAATCACTATAGTTTGTATAAAAATGTGAGTTTGATTTTCTATTTTTTTATCCATTATCTTAAGTAGGGGTTTTAATGATTTGTATTTATTAAATTAGGCAATATGATAATGAAAGAGCAAGAGTTTGGGACTATTCAATTACAACGGCATCATCATTTTATTTGGAGAAGTATGGTGCACCCGGTTTTTTCATTTACAATAGATTAACATTTATTATTGTATTTTTATGTTGTAAATTGCATTTCAATTGAGGATAGTCGAAATGTTAAATTTATTACTGTATTATTTATATTATTAGCATTGATCATCTGTTATTCTATTTTTATAACTTATTTATTTTACTCTTCATTACTAGTTAAAATAGATTTCTTGTGCATAGGAGGAATATATACATAAAACAAAGGTAATTTATGTTAGTTTTAATTTTACGTATGTCCTTGCTATACTTGGGTGTAGATTAGTTTAATGAACTTTAGGATGTTCTTCAACTAATCTGACCAAAAAAATTAATTTAACAAACTCGGACTTGATTAGAAACATTATTTTATTTATATCTATATTAAGTATATTAGTTGGATACTTTTTTGGTATATAAGTCATAGTTTCACTACTTCTTCACTTTTCATAAATGAGTAAAAATGTCGAATGATTAGTCAAATGTGCAAGCTGACAATTTAG
Source organism: Nemophila menziesii (assembly GCA_029959085.1). Taxonomy (NCBI): domain Eukaryota; kingdom Viridiplantae; phylum Streptophyta; class Magnoliopsida; order Boraginales; family Hydrophyllaceae; genus Nemophila; species Nemophila menziesii. The sequence goes on from JARWIR010000001.1 coordinate 79,499,424, forward strand.
GCAAGGGGTGTGTAACTTTATAATCTTTTTACTTATCCAATAAACATATATTTTAATTTAATTATAACCCTTTTACTTATCACGACTCTCCCTCTAAGTTGTTGGTTGATTTCTATTCAAGGTTTACTTATGATTTTATTCAAGGTTTACCTATGATTTAATTTTACAGTCGTTTCTGTTAAATTACTTTTCATGTAATTTTTGGAAAATATGGGGTGGATTCTAAATGTGAGTTCTTGATTTTATAGCTTTGTTTAGGATCCTTTATGTCGTTTATCCTATTTTATTAGAGTTTCAGAGTTGAATTTTATAAAATTTGATTATGTTCCTCCCATTTATATAATGATAAGTTATATTTATCACATGGATTCGTTTTCCACTCTAACAACATTATATCACCATTAATGTAAATTTAAGAGGTCTTTTCTTATTTTGATGTCAGAATATCTTTCTTTCTTGAGTAAATGGGAGAGGACGGGGGAGGAATTAGGTCACTTTTCATTATTGTGGGAGGATTTAATCCTTTGTTGTTAGCATGGGTACAATGTGTTAGCATATTTATTCTTCCTTCATAGCTTATCTAGTGATCCCATATGGCGTATTCGAAAAGTTCAATTTTGGAGGATCTTTCTCTGTTACCAAGCTTATTATATTAGTGGTGTCAAACAGAGAGTGGTTTTTTCTATATTGTTGATCAACCTACCCAAAACTCTCTAACTTTTCCAAAACTCTGCCATTTAAACTTTTAAAAAAATAATATTACATTGTATACTATTAGATGTAGGAAGCTCATGCAGAATTTTTAACCAAATGAACGATCATATGAGGATTTATGGTGAGCAACAGAGCTAAGTATTATGCATCAGCTATGCAAATTGAATTCAGCCCATTAGAAATGAAAAAGAAAAAAAAATTATAAGAAATATTATGACCAAAATCAAAATTATAACCAGATTCACAAGCACACTTACAAATAAAATACTTGAATTAATTAATACCACTTCGGTAAAATTCACCAATGGACTTTATACCTTGACTCCAATCCAACTGATGAGTTTTTGTCTCATATGCCTGTGACGTCATTAATACTACAGATCTATACCCCTACCTACAAACCATTCGGTATATACTAATTAATTTTCAACATAAGGATAATCCATCAACAAAATACAACTAAACATAAGTCGTTGATGTACGTATACATTTAGATGGATCCAACTAGGTATACATATCTATAACTATACAAATATATCTATATCCATACAACATATCTATACACATACACATACACATCCAGACATACAGATCTAAAACCGTATAGATCAATAATATAAAAAAAAACTCGTAATAATGATATATTTGATAAGTTCTTACAATAAAAAATGATTTCTTGGAACTGCAACACTTTAAACTCAACTATGTATTTTTTTTCCAATTTATTTCATGGGGTAGGGATTATGATGCATAAAAAATGAAAAAAATAAAGAGATAGAATGAAGAATGGAAAAGACGAATTGATGGGTAGGTTTTTGGTCCATTAAAAATTTAAAGTTAGGTTATAGTCAAAAGGAAAGATTGTTTGATTTTTTACTCTCTCTTTCTCTTTAATTATTTTATAAAACTATTTCAGTTGTCCCACAAATAATTTTTATTTAGTTGATCACACTTATTTAAAAACACAATTATTACATTCACATTACTAAAATATTCCTTACAAAATATTGTGATATTTTAAATAGTTATTAAATATTTTATTTTAAATATTTTAATAAAAATAATAATAGAAAACATTAAGATAAAGTTTATTGAGATTTCAAATAAATAATATAATTAGGATATCACATTTAATAAATTGATATTATTTTACGGGATGAAAAGAGTAATTACTTATAATAGTATTTAAATTTAAGAGCAGAGATATGATACCCTATAAAAAATGTTTTACCCACTATTTCTCTCTATTCTTCTATCAAACCCTATTTCTTCTCGTCTCCGCCGTCTTACACCAAAACTTTCACATTAGCAATCTACAGTATAACAATTTTTCTTAACAATTTAAAGCACATTCTGACAATACCCATTCCATATCAAAGGTTGTACACATTTTCTTTTTCCATAACATCGGGCGCTTTTCTCCCTCAACATTATGTGTGTCCTCTACCATTGCCTTCCAAATCTCAGATCTTCATTGTGCAAATCATTATCTGATTTGTTTTTGATAGTTGGACATTTCATTTCATTTCAATTGAGGATAGTCAGAGTGAGACCTCTTGTCTCTTATACTATTAAATCTCAAGTTTCTAAAATTTCACCTTAATTTATTTGGACTAAATTTTTATATTCAAACTTAAAACTTTTTCTACAATGATATTGTAATAGGATTGAACAAAGAACTCTACTTTTGGGGGATATTTCTTCCTTGTGAAAAGAGAGAAATGAACAGGTCACTTCCTCCTAAGAAGAGAAGATTATTGTAAAGAATGATATAATCACTATAGTTTGTATAAAAATGTGAGTTTGATTTTCTATTTTTTTTTATCCATTATCTTAAGTAGGGGTTTTAATGATTTGTATTTATTAAATTAGGCAATACGATAATGAAAGAGCAAGAGTGATAATGAAAGAGCAAGAATTTGGGACTATTCAATTACAACCGCATCATCATTTTATTTGGAGAAGTATGGTGCACCCGGTTTTTTCATTTACAATAGATTAACATTTATTATTGTATTTTTATGTTGTAAATTGCATTTCAATTGAGGATAGTCGAAATGTTAAATTTATTACTGTATTATTTATATTATTAGCATTGATCATCTGTTATTCTATTTTTATAACTTATTTATTTTACTCTTCATTACTAGTTAAAATAGATTTCTTGTGGATAGGAGGAAAATATATATAAAACAAAGGTAATTTATGCTGCTTTTAATTTTATGTATGTCCTTGTTATACTTGGGTGTAGATTAGTTTAATGAACTTTAGGATGTACCTCAACTAATCTGACCAAAAAAATTAATTTAACGAACTCGGACTTGATTAGAAACATTATTTTATTTATATCTATATTAAGTATTTTAGTTGGATACTTTTTTGGTATATAAGTCATAGTTTCACTACTTCTTCACTTTTCATAAATGAGTAAATATGTCGAATGATTAGTCAAATGTGCAAGCTGACAATTTAGGCAAGGGGTGTGTAACTTTATAATCTTTTTACTTATCCAATAAACATATATTTTAATTTAATTATAACCCTTTTACTTATCACGACTCTCCCTCTAAGTTGTTGGTTGATTTCTATTCAAGGTTTACTTATGATTTTATTCAAGGTTTACCTATGATTTAATTTTGCAGTCGTTTCGGTTAGATCACTTTTCATGTAATTTTTGGAAAATATGGGGTAGATTCTAAATGTGAGTTCTTGATTTTATAGCTTTGTTTAGGATCCTTTATGTCGTTTATCTTATTTTATTAGAGTTTCAGAGTTGAATTTTATAAAATTTGATTATGTTCCTCCCATTTATATAATGATAAGTTATCTTTATCACATGGATTGGTTTTCAACTCTAACAACATTATATCACCATTAATGTAAATTTAAGAGGTCTTTTCTTATTTTGATGTCAGAATGTCTTTCTTTCTTGAGTAAATGGGAGAGGACGGGGGAGGAATTAGGTCACTTTTCATTATTGTGGGAGGATTTAATCCTTTGTTGTTAGCATGGGTACAATGTGTTAGCATATTTATTCTTCCTTCATAGCTTATCTAGTGATCCCATATGCGTATTCGAAAAGTTCAATTTTGGAGGATCTTTCTCTGTTACCAAGCTTATAATATTAGTGGTGTCAAACAGAGAGTGGTTTTTTCTATATTGTTGATCAACCTACCCAAAACTCTCAAACTTTTCCAAAACTCTGCCATTTAAACTTTTAAAAAAATAATATTACATTTTATACTATTAGATGTAGGAAGCTCATGCAGAATTTGTAACCAAATGAACGATCATATGAGGATTTATAATGAGCAACAGAGCTAAGTATTATGCATCAGCTATGCAAATTGAATTCAGCCCATTAGAAATGAAAAAGAAAAAAGAATTATAAGAAATATTATGACCAAAATCAAAATTATAACCAGATTCACAAGCATACTTACAAATAAAATACTTGAATTAATTAATACCACTTCGGTAAAATTCACCAATGGACTTTATACATTTACCCCAATCCAACTGATGAGTTTCTTTCTCATATGCCTGTGACGTCGTTGAAACTACAGATCTATACCCCTACCTACAAACCATTCGGTATATACTAATTAATTTTCAACATAAGGATAATCCATCAACAAAATACAACTAAACATAAGTCGGTGATGTACGTATACATTTAGATGGATCCAACTAGGTATACATATCTATAACTATACAAATATATCTATATCCATACAACATATCTACACAGATACACATACACATCCAGACATACAGATCTAAAACCGTATAGATCAATAATATAAAAAAAACTCGTAATAATGATATATTTGATAAGTTCTTACAATAAATAATAATTTCTTGGAACTGCAAAACTTTAAACTCAACTATGTATTTTTTTTCCAATTTATTTCATGGGGTAGGGGTTATGATGCATAAAAAATGAAAAAAATAAAGAGATAGAATGAAGAATGGAAAAGACGAATTGATGGGTAGGTTTTTGGTCCATTAAAAATTTAAAGTTAGGTTATAGTCAAAAGGAAAGATTGTTTGATTTTTTACTCTCTCTTTCTCTTTAATTATTTAATAAAACTATTTCAGTTGTCCCACAAATAATTTTTATTTAGTTGATCACACTTATTTAAAAACACAATCATTACATTCACATTACTAAAATATTCCTTACAAAATATTGTGGTATTTTAAATAGTTATTAAATATTTTATTTTAAATATTTTAATAAAAATAATAATAGAAAACATTAAGATAAAGTTTATTGAGATTTCAAATAAATAATATAATTAGGATATCACATTTAATAAATTGATATTATTTTACGGGATGAAAAGAGTAATTACTTATAATAGTATTTAAATTTAAGAGCAGAGATATGATACCCTATAAAAAATGTTTTACCCATTATTTATCTCTATTCTTCTATCAAACCCTATTTCTTTTACACCAAAACTTTCACATTAGCAATCTACAGTATAACAATTTTTCTTAACAATTTAAAGCACATTCTGACAATACCCATTCCGTATCAAAGGTTGTACACATTTTCTTTTTCCATAACATCGGCGCTTTTCTCCCTCAACATTATGTGTGTCCTCTACCATTGCCTTCCAAATCTCAGATCTTCACTGTGCAAATCATTATCTGATTGGTTTTTGATCGTTGGACATTTCATTTCATTTCAATTGAGGATAGTCAGAGTGAGACCTCCTATCTCTTATACTATTAAATCTCAAGTTTCTAAAATTTCACTTTAATTTATTTGGACTAAATTTTTATATTCAAACTTAAAACTTTTTCTACAATGATATTGTAATAGGATTGAACAAAGAACTCTACTTTTGGGGGATATTTCTTCCTTGTGAAAAGAGAGAAATGAACAGGTCACTTCCTCCTAAGAAGAGAAGATTATTGTAAAGAATGAAATAATCACTATAGTTTGTATAAAAATGTGAGTTTGATTTTCTATATTTTTATCCATTATCTTAAGTAGGGGTTTTAATGATTTGTATTTATTAAATTAGGCAATATGATAATGAAAGAGCAAGAGTGATAATGAAAGAGCAAGAGTTTGGGACTATTCAATTACAACCGCATCATCATTTTATTTGGAGAAGTATGGTGCACCCGGTTTTTTCATTTACAATAGATTAACATTTATTATTGTATTTTTATGTTGTAAATTGCATTTCAATTGAGGATAGTCGAAATGTTAAATTTATTACTGTATTATTTATATTATTAGCATTGATCATCTGTTATTCTATTTTTATAACTTATTTATTTTACTCTTCATTACTAGTTAAAATAGATTTCTTGTGGATAGGAGGAAAATATATATAAAACAAAGGTAATTTATGCTGCTTTTAATTTTATGTATGTCCTTGTTATACTTGGGTGTAGATTAGTTTAATGAACTTTAGGATGTACCTCAATTAATCTGACCAAAAAAATTAATTTAACGAACTCGGACTTGATTAGAAACATTATTTTATTTATATCTATATTAAGTATTTTAGTTGGATACTTTTTTGGTATATAAGTCATAGTTTCACTACTTCTTCACTTTTCATAAATGAGTAAAAATGTCGAATGATTAGTCAAATGTGCAAGCTGACAATTTAGGCAAGGGGTGTGTAACTTTATAATCTTTTTACTTATCCAATAAACATATATTTTAATTTAATTATAACCCTTTTACTTATCACGACTCTCCCTCTAAGTTGTTGGTTGATTTCTATTCAAGGTTTACTTATGATTTTATTCAAGGTTTACCTATGATTTAATTTTGCAGTCGTTTCGGTTAGATCACTTTTCATGTAATTTTTGGAAAATATGGGGTAGATTCTAAATGTGAGTTCTTGATTTTATAGCTTTGTTTAGGATCCTTTATGTCGTTTATCCTATTTTATTAGAGTTTCAGAGTTGAATTTTATAAAATTTGATTATGTTCCTCCCATTTATATAATGATAAGTTATCTTTATCACATGGATTGGTTTTCAACTCTAACAACATTATATCACCATTAATGTAAATTTAAGAGGTCTTTTCTTATTTTGATGTCAGAATGTCTTTCTTTCTTGAGTAAATGGGAGAGGACGGGGGAGGAATTAGGTCACTTTTCATTATTGTGGGAGGATTTAATCCTTTGTTGTTAGCATGGGTACAATGTGTTAGCATATTTATTCTTCCTTCATAGCTTATCTAGTGATCCCATATGCGTATTCGAAAAGTTCAATTTTGGAGGATCTTTCTCTGTTACCAAGCTTATAATATTAGTGGTGTCAAACAGAGAGTGGTTTTTTCTATATTGTTGATCAACCTACCCAAAACTCTCAAACTTTTCCAAAACTCTGCCATTTAAACTTTTAAAAAAATAATATTACATTTTATACTATTAGATGTAGGAAGCTCATGCAGAATTTGTAACCAAATGAACGATCATATGAGGATTTATAATGAGCAACAGAGCTAAGTATTATGCATCAGCTATGCAAATTGAATTCAGCCCATTAGAAATGAAAAAGAAAAAAGAATTATAAGAAATATTATGACCAAAATCAAAATTATAACCAGATTCACAAGCATACTTACAAATAAAATACTTGAATTAATTAATACCACTTCGGTAAAATTCACCAATGGACTTTATACATTTACCCCAATCCAACTGATGAGTTTCTTTCTCATATGCCTGTGACGTCGTTGAAACTACAGATCTATACCCCTACCTACAAACCATTCGGTATATACTAATTAATTTTCAACATAAGGATAATCCATCAACAAAATACAACTAAACATAAGTCGGTGATGTACGTATACATTTAGATGGATCCAACTAGGTATACATATCTATAACTATACAAATATATCTATATCCATACAACATATCTACACAGATACACATACACATCCAGACATACAGATCTAAAACCGTATAGATCAATAATATAAAAAAAACTCGTAATAATGATATATTTGATAAGTTCTTACAATAAATAATAATTTCTTGGAACTGCAACACTTTAAACTCAACTATGTATTTTTTTTCCAATTTATTTCATGGGGTAGGGGTTATGATGCATAAAAAATGAAAAAAATAAAGAGATAGAATGAAGAATGGAAAAGACGAATTGATGGGTAGGTTTTTGGTCCATTAAAAATTTAAAGTTAGGTTATAGTCAAAAGGAAAGATTGTTTGATTTTTTACTCTCTCTTTCTCTTTAATTATTTAATAAAACTATTTCAGTTGTCCCACAAATAATTTTTATTTAGTTGATCACACTTATTTAAAAACACAATCATTACATTCACATTACTAAAATATTCCTTACAAAATATTGTGGTATTTTAAATAGTTATTAAATATTTTATTTTAAATATTTTAATAAAAATAATAATAGAAAACATTAAGATAAAGTTTATTGAGATTTCAAATAAATAATATAATTAGGATATCACATTTAATAAATTGATATTATTTTACGGGATGAAAAGAGTAATTACTTATAATAGTATTTAAATTTAAGAGCAGAGATATGATACCCTATAAAAAATGTTTTACCCATTATTTATCTCTATTCTTCTATCAAACCCTATTTCTTTTACACCAAAACTTTCACATTAGCAATCTACAGTATAACAATTTTTCTTAACAATTTAAAGCACATTCTGACAATACCCATTCCGTATCAAAGGTTGTACACATTTTCTTTTTCCATAACATCGGCGCTTTTCTCCCTCAACATTATGTGTGTCCTCTACCATTGCCTTCCAAATCTCAGATCTTCACTGTGCAAATCATTATCTGATTGGTTTTTGATCGTTGGACATTTCATTTCATTTCAATTGAGGATAGTCAGAGTGAGACCTCCTATCTCTTATACTATTAAATCTCAAGTTTCTAAAATTTCACTTTAATTTATTTGGACTAAATTTTTATATTCAAACTTAAAACTTTTTCTACAATGATATTGTAATAGGATTGAACAAAGAACTCTACTTTTGGGGGATATTTCTTCCTTGTGAAAAGAGAGAAATGAACAGGTCACTTCCTCCTAAGAAGAGAAGATTATTGTAAAGAATGAAATAATCACTATAGTTTGTATAAAAATGTGAGTTTGATTTTCTATATTTTTATCCATTATCTTAAGTAGGGGTTTTAATGATTTGTATTTATTAAATTAGGCAATATGATAATGAAAGAGCAAGAGTGATAATGAAAGAGCAAGAGTTTGGGACTATTCAATTACAACCGCATCATCATTTTATTTGGAGAAGTATGGTGCACCCGGTTTTTTCATTTACAATAGATTAACATTTATTATTGTATTTTTATGTTGTAAATTGCATTTCAATTGAGGATAGTCGAAATGTTAAATTTATTACTGTATTATTTATATTATTAGCATTGATCATCTGTTATTCTATTTTTATAACTTATTTATTTTACTCTTCATTACTAGTTAAAATAGATTTCTTGTGGATAGGAGGAAAATATATATAAAACAAAGGTAATTTATGCTGCTTTTAATTTTATGTATGTCCTTGTTATACTTGGGTGTAGATTAGTTTAATGAACTTTAGGATGTACCTCAATTAATCTGACCAAAAAAATTAATTTAACGAACTCGTACTTGATTAGAAACATTATTTTATTTATATCTATATTAAGTATTTTAGTTGGATACTTTTTTGGTATATAAGTCATAGTTTCACTACTTCTTCACTTTTCATAAATGAGTAAAAATGTCGAATGATTAGTCAAATGTGCAAGCTGACAATTTAGGCAAGGGGTGTGTAACTTTATAATCTTTTTACTTATCCAATAAACATATATTTTAATTTAATTATAACCCTTTTACTTATCACGACTCTCCCTCTAAGTTGTTGGTTGATTTCTATTCAAGGTTTACTTATGATTTTATTCAAGGTTTACCTATGATTTAATTTTGCAGTCGTTTCTGTTAGATTACTATCATGTAATTTTTGGAAAATATGGGGTGGATTCTAAATGTGAGTTCTTGATTTTATAGCTTTGTTTAGGATCCTTTATGTCGTTTATCCTATTTTATTAGAGTTTCAGAGTTGAATTTTATAAAATTTGATTATGTTCCTCCCATTTATATAATGATAAGTTATATTTATCACATGGATTGGTTTTCCACTCTAACAACATTATATCACCATTAATGTAAATTTAAGAGGTCTTTTCTTATTTTGATGTCAGAATGTCTTTCTTTCTTGAGTAAATGGGAGAGGACGGGGGAGGAATTAGGTCACTTTTCATTATTGTGGGAGGATTTAATCCTTTGTTGTTAGCATGGGTACAATGTGTTAGCATATTTATTCTTCCTTCATAGCTTATCTAGTGATCCCATATGGCGTATTCGAAAAGTTCAATTTTGGAGGATCTTTCTCTGTTACCAAGCTTATTATATTAATGGTGTCAAACAGAGAGTGGTTTTTTCTATATTGTTGATCAACCTACCCAAAACTCTCAAACTTTTCCGAAACTCTGCCATTTAAACTTTTAAAAAAATAATATTACATTTTATACTATTAGATGTAGGAAGCTCATGCAGAATTTGTAACCAAATGAACGATCATATGAGGATTTATGGTGAGCAACAGAGCTAAGTATTATGCATCAGCTATGCAAATTGAATTCAGCCCATTAGAAATGAAAAAGAAAAAAGAATTATAAGAAATATTATGACCAAAATCAAAATTATAACCAGATTCACAAGCATACTTACAAATAAAATACTTGAATTAATTAATACCACTTCGGTAAAATTCACCAATGGACTTTATACATTTACCCCAATCCAACTGATGAGTTTCTTTCTCATATGCCTGTGACGTCGTTGAAACTACAGATCTATACCCCTACATACAAACCATTCAGTATATACTAATTAATTTTCAACATAAGGATAATCCATCAACAAAATACAACTAAACATAAGTCGGTGATGTACGTATACATTTAGATGGATCCAACTAGGTATACATATCTATAACTATACAAATATATCTATATCCATACAACATATCTACACAGATACACATACACATCCAGACATACAGATCTAAAACCGTATAGATCAATAATATAAAAAAAACTCGTAATAATGATATATTTGATAAGTTCTTACAATAAAAAATGATTTCTTGGAAATGCAACACTTTAAACTCAACTATGTATTTTTTTTCCAATTTATTTCATGGGGTAGGGGTTATGATGCATAAAAAATGAAAAAAATAAAGAGATAGAATGAAGAATGGAAAAGAAGAATTGATGGGTAGGTTTTTGGTCCATTAAAAATTAAAAGTTAGGTTATAGTCAAAAGGAAAGATTGTTTGATTTTTTACTCTCTCTTTCTCTTTAATTATTTAATAAAACTATTTCAGTTGTCCCCCAAATAATATTTATTTAGTTGATCACACTTATTTAAAAACACAATCATTACATTCACGCTCCTAAAATATTCCTTGCAAAATATTGTGATATTTTAAATAGTTATTAAATATTTTATTTTAAATATTTTAATAAAAATAATAATAGAAAACATTAAGATAAAGTTTATTGAGATTTCAAATAAATAATATAATTAGGATATCACATTTAATAAATTGATATTATCTTACGGGATGAAAAGAGTAATTACTTATAATAGTATTTAAATTTAAGAGCAGAGATATGATACCCTATAAAAAATGTTTTACCCATTATTTATCTCTATTCTTCTATCAAACCCTATTTCTTTTACACCAAAACTTTCACATTAGCAATCTACAGTATAACAATTTTTCTTAACAATTTAAAGCACATTCTGACAATACCCATTCCGTATCAAAGGTTGTACACATTTTCTTTTTCCATAACATCGGCGCTTTTCTCCCTCAACATTATGTGTGTCCTCTACCATTGCCTTCCAAATCTCAGATCTTCACTGTGCAAATCATTATCTGATTGGTTTTTGATCGTTGGACATTTCATTTCATTTCAATTGAGGATAGTCAGAGTGAGACCTCCTATCTCTTATACTATTAAATCTCAAGTTTCTAAAATTTCACTTTAATTTATTTGGACTAAATTTTTATATTCAAACTTAAAACTTTTTCTACAATGATATTGTAATAGGATTGAACAAAGAACTCTACTTTTGGGGGATATTTCTTCCTTGTGAAAAGAGAGAAATGAACAGGTCACTTCCTCCTAAGAAGAGAAGATTATTGTAAAGAATGAAATAATCACTATAGTTTGTATAAAAATGTGAGTTTGATTTTCTATATTTTTATCCATTATCTTAAGTAGGGGTTTTAATGATTTGTATTTATTAAATTAGGCAATATGATAATGAAAGAGCAAGAGTGATAATGAAAGAGCAAGAGTTTGGGACTATTCAATTACAACCGCATCATCATTTTATTTGGAGAAGTATGGTGCACCTGGTTTTTTCATTTACAATAGATTAACATTTATTATTGTATTTTTATGTTGTAAATTGCATTTCAATTGAGGATAGTCGAAATGTTAAATTTATTACTGTATTATTTATATTATTAGCATTGATCATCTGTTATTCTATTTTTATAACTTATTTATTTTACTCTTCATTACTAGTTAAAATAGATTTCTTGTGGATAGGAGGAATATATACATAAAACAAAGGTAATTTATGTTACTTTTAATTTTACGTATGTCCTTGCTATACTTGGGTGTAGATTAGTTTAATGAACTTTAGGATGTACCTCAACTAATCTGACCAAAAAAATTAATTTAACAAACTCGGACTTGATTAGAAACATTATTTTATTTATATCTATATTAAGTATTTTAGTTGGATACTTTTTTGGTATATAAGTCATAGTTTCACTACTTCTTCACTTTTCATAAATGAGTAAAAATGTCGAATGATTAGTCAAATGTGCAAGCTGACAATTTAGGCAAGGGGTGTGTAACTTTATAATCTTTTTACTTATCCAATAAACATATATTTTAATTTAATTATAACCCTTTTACTTATCACGACTCTCCCTCTAAGTTGTTGGTTGATTTCTATTCAAGGTTTACTTATGATTTTATTCAAGGTTTACCTATGATTTAATTTTGCAGTCGTTTCTGTTAGATTACTATCATGTAATTTTTGGAAAATATGGGGTGGATTCTAAATGTGAGTTCTTGATTTTATAGCTTTGTTTAGGATCCTTTATGTCGTTTATCCTATTTTATTAGAGTTTCAGAGTTGAATTTTATAAAATTTGATTATGTTCCTCCCATTTATATAATGATAAGTTATATTTATCACATGGATTGGTTTTCCACTCTAACAACATTATATCACCATTAATGTAAATTTAAGAGGTCTTTTCTTATTTTGATGTCAGAATGTCTTTCTTTCTTGAGTAAATGGGAGAGGACGGGGGAGGAATTAGGTCACTTTTCATTATTGTGGGAGGATTTAATCCTTTGTTGTTAGCATGGGTACAATGTGTTAGCATATTTATTCTTCCTTCATAGCTTATCTAGTGATCCCATATGGCGTATTCGAAAAGTTCAATTTTGGAGGATCTTTCTCTGTTACCAAGCTTATTATATTAATGGTGTCAAACAGAGAGTGGTTTTTTCTATATTGTTGATCAACCTACCCAAAACTCTCAAACTTTTCCGAAACTCTGCCATTTAATCTTTTAAAAAAATAATATTACATTTTATACTATTAGATGTAGGAAGCTCATGCAGAATTTGTAACCAAATGAACGATCATATGAGGATTTATGGTGAGCAACAGAGCTAAGTATTATGCAACAGCTATGCAAATTGAATTCAGCCCATTAGAAATGAAAAATAAAAAAAATTATAAGAAATATTATGACCAAAATCAAAATTATAACCAGATTCACAAGCATACTTACAAATAAAATACTTGAATTAATTAATACCACTTCAGTAAAATTCACCAATGGACTTTATACATTTACTCCAATCCAACTGATGAGTTTCTTTCTCATATGCCTGTGACGTCGTTGATACTACAGATCTATACCCCTAACCACAAACCATTCGGTATATACTAATTAATTTTCAACATAAGGATAATCCATCTTCAAAATACAACTAAACATAAGTCGGTGATGTACGTATACATTTAGATGGATCCAACTAGGTATACATATCTATAACTATACAAATATATCTATATCCATACAACATATCTATACACATACACATACACATCCAGACATACAGATCTAAACCCTTATAGATCAATAATATAAAAAAAACTCGTAATAATGATATATTTGATAAGTTCTTACGATAAAAAATGATTTCTTGGAACTGCAACACTTTAAACTCAACTATGTATTTTTGTTCCAATTTATTTCATGGGGTAGGGGTTATGAAGCATAAAAAATGAAAAAAATAAAGAGATAGAATGAAGAATGGAAAAGAAGAATTGATGGGTAGGTTTTTGGTCCGTTAAAAATTAAAAGTTAGGTTATAGTCAAAAGGAAAGATTGTTTGATTTTTTACTCTCTTTTTCTCTTTAATTATTTAATAAAACTATTTCAGTTGTCCCACAAATAATATTTATTTAGTTGATCACACTTATTTAAAATCACAATCATTACATTCACGTTCCTAAAATATTCCTTGCAAAATATTGTGATATTTTAAATAGTTATTAAATATTTTAATAAAAATAATAATAGAAAACATTAAGATAAAGTTTATTGAGATTTCAAATAAATAATATAATTAGGATATCACATTTCATAAATTGATATTATTTTACGCGATGAAAAGAGTAATTACTTATAATAGTATTTATATTTAAGAGCAGAGATATGATACCCTATAAAAAATGTTTTACCCATTATTTATCTCTATTCTTCTATCAAACCCTATTTCTTCTCGTCTCCGCGGACTTAAACCAACACTTTCACATTAGCAATCTACAGTATAACAATTTTTCTTAACAATTTAAAGCACATTCTGACAATACCCATTCCGTATCAAAGGTTGTACACATTTTCTTTTTCCATAACATCGGGCGCATTTCTCCCTCAACATTATGTGTGTCCTCTAACATTTCCTTCCAAATCTCAGATCTTCACTGTGCAAATCATTATCTGATTGGTTTTTGATCGTTGGACATTTCATTTCAATTGAGGATAGTCAGAGTGAGACCACTTGTCTCTTATACTATTAAATCTCAAGTTTCTAAAATTTCACCTTAATTTATTTGGACTAAATTTTTATATTCAAACTTAAAACTTTTTCTACAATGATATTGTAATAGGATTGAACAAAAAACTCTACTTTTTGGGGATATTTCTTCCTTGTGAAAAGAGAGAAATGAACAGGTCACTTCCTCCTAAGAAGAGAAGATTATTGTAAAGAATGAAATAATCACTATAGTTTGTATAAAAATGTGAGTTTGATTTTATATTTTTTTATCCATTATCTTAAGTAGGGGTTTTAATGATTTGTATTTATTAAATTAGGCAATATGATAATGAAAGAGCAAGAGTGATAATGAAAGAGTAAGAGTTTGGAACTATTCAATTACAACCGCATCATCATTTTATTTGGAGAAGTATGGTGCACCCGGTTTTTTCATTTACAATAGATTAACATTTATTATTGTATTTTTATGTTGTAAACTGCATTTCAATTGAGGATAGTCGAAATGTTAAATTTATTACTGTATTATTTATATTATTAGCATTGATCATCTGTTATTCTATTTTTATAACTTATTTATTTTACTCTTCATTACTAGTTAAAATAGATTTCTTGTGGATAGGAGGAAAATGTATATAAAACAAAGGTAATTTATGTTACTTTTAATTTTACGTATGTCCTTGCTATACTTGGGCGTAGATTAGTTTAATGAACTTTAGGATGTACCTCAACTAATCTGACCAAAAAAATTAATTCAACGAACTCGGACTTGATTAGAAACATTATTTTTTTTATATCTATATTAAGTATTTTAGTTGGATACTTTTTTCGTATATAAGTCATAGTTTCACTACTTCTTCACTTTTCATAAATGAGTAAAAATGTCGAATGATTAGTCAAATGTGCAAGCTGACAATTTAGGCAAGGGGTGTATAACTTTATAATCTTTTTACTTATCCAATAAACATATATTTTAATTTAATTATAACCCTTTTACTTATGACGACTCTCCCTCTAAGTTGTTGGTTGATTTCTATTCAAGGTTTACTTATGATTTTATTCAAGGTTTACCTATGATTTAATTTTGCAGTTATTTCTGTTAGATCACTTTTCATGTAATTTTTGGAAAATATGGGGTGGATTCTAAATGCGAGTTCTTGGTTTTATAGCTTTGTTTTGGATCCTTTATGTCGTTTATCCTATTTTATTAGAGTTTCAGAGTTGAATTTTATAAAATTTGATTATGTTCCTCCCATTTATATAATGATAAGTTATCTTTATCACATGGATTGGTTTTCAACTCTAACAACATTATATCACCATTAATGTAAATTTAAGAGCTCTTTTCTTATTTTCATGTCAGAATGTCTTTCTTTCTTGAGTAAATGGAAGAGGACGGGGGAGGAATTAGGTCACTTTTCATTATTGTGGGAGGATTTAATCCTTTGTTGTTAGCATGGGTACAATGTGTTAGCATATTTATTCTTCCTTCATAGCTTATCTAGTGATTCCATATGGCGTATTCGAAAAGTTCAATTTTGGAGGATCTTTCTCTGTTACCAAGCTTATTATATTAGTGGTGTCAAACAGAGAGTGGTTTTTTCTATATTGTTGATCAACCTACCCAAAACTCTCAAACTTTTCCGAAACTCTGCCATTTAATCTTTTAAAAAAATAATATTACATTTTATACTATTAGATGTAGGAAGCTCATGCAGAATTTGTAACCAAATGAACGATCATATGAGGATTTATGGTGAGCAACAGAGCTAAGTATTATGCAACAGCTATGCAAATTGAATTCAGCCCATTAGAAATGAAAAATAAAAAAAATTATAAGAAATATTATGACCAAAATCAAAATTATAACCAGATTCACAAGCATACTTACAAATAAAATACTTGAATTAATTAATACCACTTCAGTAAAATTCACCAATGGACTTTATACATTTACTCCAATCCAACTGATGAGTTTCTTTCTCATATGCCTGTGACGTCGTTGATACTACAGATCTATACCCCTAACCACAAACCATTCGGTATATACTAATTAATTTTCAACATAAGGATAATCCATCTTCAAAATACAACTAAACATAAGTCGGTGATGTACGTATACATTTAGATGGATCCAACTAGGTATACATATCTATAACTATACAAATATATCTATATCCATACAACATATCTATACACATACACATACACATCCAGACATACAGATCTAAACCCTTATAGATCAATAATATAAAAAAACTCGTAATAATGATATATTTGATAAGTTCTTACAATAAAAAATGATTTCTTGGAACTGCAACACTTTAAACTCAACTATGTATTTTTGTTCCAATTTATTTCATGGGGTAGGGGTTATGAAGCATAAAAAATGAAAAAAATAAAGAGATAGAATGAAGAATGGAAAAGAAGAATTGATGGGTAGGTTTTTGGTCCATTAAAACTTTAAAGTTAGGTTATAGTCAAAAGGAAAGATTGTTTGATTTTTTACTCTCTCTTTCTCTTTAATTATTTAATAAAACTATTTCAGTTGTCCCACAAATAATATTTATTTAGTTGATCACACTTATTTAAAATCACAATCATTACATTCACGTTCCTAAAATATTCCTTGCAAAATATTGTGATATTTTAAATAGTTATTAAATATTTTAATAAAAATAATAATAGAAAACATTAAGATAAAGTTTATTGAGATTTCAAATAAATAATATAATTAGGATATCACATTTCATAAATTGATATTATTTTACGGGATGAAAAGAGTAATTACTTATAATAGTATTTATATTTAAGAGCAGAGATATGATAACCTATAAAAAATGTTTTACCCATTATTTATCTCTATTCTTCTATCAAACCCTATTTCTTCTCGTCTCCGCCGACTTACACCAACACTTTCACATTAGCAATCTACAGTATAACAATTTTTCTTAACAATTTAAAGCACATTCTGACAATACCCATTCCGTATCAAAGGTTGTACACATTTTCTTTTTCCATAACATCGTCGCTTTTCTCCCTCAACATTATGTGTGTCCTCTACCATTGCCTTCCAAATCTCAGATCTTTACTGTGCAAATCATTATCTGATTGGTTTTTGATCGTTGGACATTTCATTTCAATTGAGGATAGTCAGAGTGAGACCTCTTGTCTCTTATACTATTAAATCTAAAGTTTCTAAAATTTCACCTTAATTTATTTGGACTAAATTTTTATATTCAAACTTAAAACTTTTTCTACAATGATATTGTAATAGGATTGAACAAAGAACTCTACTTTTGGGGGATATTTCTTCCTTGTGAAAAGAGAGAAATGAACAGGTCAGTTCCTCCTAAGAAGAGAAGATTATTGTAAAGAATGAAATAATCACTATAGTTTGTATAAAAATGTGAGTTTGATTTTATATTTTTTTATCCATTATCTTAAGTAGGGGTTTTAATGATTTGTATTTATTAAATTATGCAATATGATAATGAAAGAGCAAGAGTGATAATGAAAGAGCAAGAGTTTGGGACTATTCAATTACAACCGCATCATCATTTTATTTGGAGAAGTATGGTGCACCCGGTTTTTTCATTTACAATAGATTAACATTTATTATTGTATTTTTATGTTGTAAATTGCATTTCAATTGAGGATAGTCGAAATGTTAAATTTATTACTGTATTATTTATATTATTAGCATTGATCATCTGTTATTCTATTTTTATAACTTATTTATTTTACTCTTCATTACTAGTTAAAATAGATTTCTTGTGGATAGGAGGAAAATGTATATAAAACAAAGGTAATTTATGTTACTTTTAATTTTACGTATGTCCTTGCTATACTTGGGCGTAGATTAGTTTAATGAACTTTAGGATGTACCTCAACTAATCTGACCAAAAAAATTAATTCAACGAACTCGGACTTGATTAGAAACATTATTTTTTTTATATCTATATTAAGTATTTTAGTTGGATACTTTTTTGGTATATAAGTCATAGTTTCACTACTTCTTCACTTTTCATAAATGAGTAAAAATGTCGAATGATTAGTCAAATGTGCAAGCTGACAATTTAGGCAAGGGGTGTATAACTTTATAATCTTTTTACTTATCCAATAAACATATATTTTAATTTAATTATAACCCTTTTACTTATCACGACTCTCCCTCTAAGTTGTTGGTTGATTTCTATTCAAGGTTTACTTATGATTTTATTCAAGTTTTACCTATGATTTAATTTTGCAGTCGTTTCTGTTAGATTACTATCATGTAATTTTTGGAAAATATGGGGTGGATTCTAAATGTGAGTTCTTGATTTTATAGCTTTGTTTAGGATCCTTTATGTCGTTTATCCTATTTTATTAGAGTTTCAGAGTTGAATTTTATAAAATTTGATTATGTTCCTCCCATTTATATAATGATAAGTTTTATTTATCACATGGATTGGTTTTCCACTCTAACAACATTATATCACCATTAATGTAAATTTAAGAGGTCTTTTCTTATTTTGATGTCAGAATGTCTTTCTTTCTTGAGTAAATGGGAGAGGACGGGGGAGGAATTAGGTCACTTTTCATTATTATGGGAGGATTGAATCCTTTGTTGTTAGCATGGGTACAATGTGTTAGCATATTTATTCTTCCTTCATAGCTTATCTAGTGATCCCATATGGCGTATTCGAAAAGTTCAATTTTGGAGGATCTTTCTCTGTTACGAAGCTTATTATATTAATGGTGTCAAACAGAGAGTGGTTTTTTCTATATTGTTGATCAACCTACCCAAAACTCTCAAACTTTTCCGAAACTCAGCCATTTAATCTTTTAAAAAAATAATATTACATTTTATACTATTAGATGTAGGAAGCTCATGCAGAATTTGTAACCAAATGAACGATCATATGAGGATTTATGGTGAGCAACAGAGCTAAGTATTATGCAACAGCTATGCAAATTGAATTCAGCCCATTAGAAATGAAAAATAAAAAAAATTATAAGAAATATTATGACCAAAATCAAAATTATAACCAGATTCACAAGCATACTTACAAATAAAATACTTGAATTAATTAATACCACTTCAGTAAAATTCACCAATGGACTTTATACATTTACTCCAAACCAACTGATGAGTTTCTTTCTCATATGCCTGTGACGTCGTTGATACTACAGATCTATACCCCTAACCACAAACCATTCGGTATATACTAATTAATTTTCAACCTAAGGATAATCCATCTTCAAAATACAACTAAACATAAGTCGGTGATGTACGTATACATTTAGATGGATCCAACTAGGTATACATATCTATAACTATACAAATATATCTATATCCATACAACATATCTATACACATACACATACACATCCAGACATACAGATCTAAACCCTTATAGATCAATAATATAAAAAAAACTCGTAATAATGATATATTTGATAAGTTCTTACAATAAAAAATGATTTCTTGGAACTGCAACACTTTAAACTCAACTATGTATTTTTGTTCCAATTTATTTCATGGGGTAGGGGTTATGAAGCATAAAAAATGAAAAAAATAAAGAGATAGAATGAAGAATGGAAAAGAAGAATTGATGGGTAGGTTTTTGGTCCATTAAAAATTTAAAGTTAGGTTATAGTCAAAAGGAAAGATTGTTTGATTTTTTACTCTCTCTTTCTTTTTAATTATTTAATAAAACTATTTCAGTTGTCCCACAAATAATATTTATTTAGTTGATCACACTTATTTAAAATCACAATCATTACATTCACGTTCCTAAAATATTCCTTGCAAAATATTGTGATATTTTAAATAGTTATTAAATATTTTAATAAAAATAATAATAGAAAACATTAAGATAAAGTTTATTGAGATTTCAAATAAATAATATAATTAGGATATCACATTTCATAAATTGATATTATTTTACGGGATGAAAAGAGTAATTACTTATAATAGTATTTATATTTAAGAGCAGAGATATGATACCCTATAAAAAATGTTTTACCCATTATTTATCTCTATTCTTCTATCAAACCCTATTTCTTCTCGTCTCCGCCGACTTACACCAACACTTTCACATTAGCAATCTACAGTATAACAATTTTTCTTAACAATTTAAAGCACATTCTGACAATACCCATTCCGTATCAAAGGTTGTACACATTTTCTTTTTCCATAACATCGGCGCTTTTCTCCCTCAACATTATGTGTGTCCTCTACCATTGCCTTCCAAATCTCAGATCTTTACTGTGCAAATCATTATCTGATTGGTTTTTGATCGTTGGACATTTCATTTCAATTGAGGATAGTCAGAGTGAGACCTCTTGTCTCTTATACTATTAAATCTAAAGTTTCTAAAATTTCACCTTAATTTATTTGGACTAAATTTTTATATTCAAACTTAAAACTTTTTCTACAATGATATTGTAATAGGATTGAACAAAGAACTCTACTTTTGGGGGATATTTCTTTCTTGTGAAAAGAGAGAAATGAACAGGTCAGTTCCTCCTAAGAAGAGAAGATTATTGTAAAGAATGAAATAATCACTATAGTTTGTATAAAAATGTGAGTTTGATTTTCTATATTTTTATCCATTATCTTAAGTAGGGGTTTTAATGATTTGTATTTATTAAATTAGGCAATATGATAATGAAAGAGCAAGAGTGATAATGAAAGAGCAAGAGTTTGGGACTATTCAATTACAACCGCATCATCATTTTATTTGGAGAAGTATGGTGCACCTGGTTTTTTCATTTACAATAGATTAACATTTATTATTGTATTTTTATGTTGTAAATTGCATTTCAATTGAGGATAGTCGAAATGTTAAATTTATTACTGTATTATTTATATTATTAGCATTGATCATCTGTTATTCTATTTTTATAACTTATTTATTTTACTCTTCATTACTAGTTAAAATAGATTTCTTGTGGATAGGAGGAAAATGTATATAAAACAAAGGTAATTTATGTTACTTTTAATTTTACGTATGTCCTTGCTATACTTGGGCGTAGATTAGTTTAATGAACTTTAGGATGTACCTCAACTAATCTGACCAAAAAAATTAATTCAACGAACTCGGACTTGATTAGAAACATTATTTTTTTTATATCTATATTAAGTATTTTAGTTGGATACTTTTTTGGTATATAAGTCATAGTTTCACTACTTCTTCACTTTTCATAAATGAGTAAAAATGTCGAATGATTAGTCAAATGTGCAAGCTGACAATTTAGGCAAGGGGTGTATAACTTTATAATCTTTTTACTTATCCAATAAACATATATTTTAATTTAATTATAACCCTTTTACTTATCACGACTCTCCCTCTAAGTTGTTGGTTGATTTCTATTCAAGGTTTACTTATGATTTTATTCAAGGTTTACCTATGATTTAATTTTGCAGTCGTTTCTGTTAGATTACTATCATGTAATTTTTGGAAAATATGGGGTGGATTCTAAATGTGAGTTCTTGATTTTATAGCTTTGTTTAGGATCCTTTATGTCGTTTATCCTATTTTATTAGAGTTTCAGAGTTGAATTTTATAAAATTTGATTATGTTCCTCCCATTTATATAATGATAAGTTATATTTATCACATGGATTGGTTTTCCACTCTAACAACATTATATCACCATTAATGTGAATTTAAGAGGTCTTTTCTTATTTTGATGTCAGAATGTCTTTCTTTCTTGAGTAAATGGGAGAGGACGGGGGAGGAATTAGGTCACTTTTCATTATTGTGGGAGGATTTAATCCTTTGTTGTTAGCATGGGTACAATGTGTTAGTATATTTATTCTTCCTTCATAGCTTATCTAGTGATCCCATATGGCGTATTCGAAAAGTTCAATTTTGGAGGATCTTTCTCTGTTACCAAGCTTATTATATTAATGGTGTCAAACAGAGAGTGGTTTTTTCTATATTGTTGATCAACCTACCCAAAACTCTCAAACTTTTCCGAAACTCTGCCATTTAAACTTTTAAAAAAATAATATTACATTTTATACTATTAGATGTAGGAAGCTCATGCAGAATTTGTAACCAAATGAACGATCATATGAGGATTTATAATGAGCAACAGAGCTAAGTATTATGCAACAGCTATGCAAATTGAATTCAGCCCATTAGAAATGAAAAAGAAAAAAGAATTATAAGAAATATTATGACCAAAATCAAAATTATAACCAGATTCACAAGCATACTTACAAATAAAATACTTGAATTAATTAATACCACTTCGGTAAAATTCACCAATGGACTTTATACATTTACCCCAATCCAACTGATGAGTTTCTTTCTCATATGCCTGTGACGTCGTTGAAACTACAGATCTATACCCCTACCTACAAACCATTCAGTATATACTAATTAATTTTCAACATAAGGATAATCCATCAACAAAATACAACTAAACATAAGTCGGTGATGTACGTATACATTTAGATGGATCCAACTAGGTATACATATCTATAACTATACAAATATATCTATATCCATACAACATATCTACACAGATACACATACACATCCAGACATACAGATCTAAAACCGTATAGATCAATAATATAAAAAAAACTCGTAATAATGATATATTTGATAAGTTCTTACAATAAAAAATAATTTCTTGGAACTGCAACACTTTAAACTCAACTATGTATTTTTTTTCCAATTTATTTCATGGGGTAGGGGTTATGATGCATAAAAAATGAAAAAAATAAAGAGATAGAATGAAGAATGGAAAAGACGAATTGATGGGTAGGTTTTTGGTCCATTAAAAATTTAAAGTTAGGTTATAGTCAAAAGGAAAGATTGTTTGATTTTTTACTCTCTCTTTCTCTTTAATTATTTAATAAAACTATTTCAGTTGTCCCCCAAATAATTTTTATTTAGTTGATCACACTTATTTAAAAACACAATCATTACATTCACATTACTAAAATATTCCTTACAAAATATTGTGATATTTTAAATAGTTATTAAATATTTTATTTTAAATATTTTAATAAAAATAATAATAGAAAACATTAAGATAAAGTTTATTGAGATTTCAAATAAATAATATAATTAGGATATCACATTTAATAAATTGATATTATCTTACGGGATAAAAAGAGTAATTACTTATAATAGTATTTAAATTTAAGAGCAGAGATATGATACCCTATAAAAAATGTTTTACCCATTATTTATCTCTATTCTTCTATCGAACCCTATTTCTTTTACACCAAAACTTTCACATTAGCAATCTACAGTATAACAATTTTTCTTAACAATTTAAAGCACATTCTGACAATACCCATTCCGTATCAAAGGTTCTACACATTTTCTTTTTCCATAACATCGGCGCTTTTCTCCCTCAACATTATGTGTGTCCTCTACCATTGCCTTCCAAATCTCAGATCTTCACTGTGCAAATCATTATCTGATTGGTTTTTGATCGTTGGACATTTCATTTCATTTCAATTGAGGATAGTCAGAGTGAGACCTCCTATCTCTTATACTATTAAATCTCAAGTTTCTAAAATTCCACTTTAATTTATTTGGACTAAATTTTTATATTCAAACTTAAAACTTTTTCTACAATGATATTGTAATAGGATTGAACAAAGAACTCTACTTTTGGGGGATATTTCTTCCTTGTGAAAAGAGAGAAATGAACAGGTCACTTCCTCCTAAGAAGAGAAGATTATTGTAAAGAATGAAATAATCACTATAGTTTGTATAAAAATGTGAGTTTGATTTTCTATATTTTTATCCATTATCTTAAGTAGGGTTTTAATGATTTGTATTTATTAAATTAGGCAATATGATAATGAAAGAGCAAGAGTGATAATGAAAGAGCAAGAGTTTGGGACTATTCAATTACAACCGCATCATCATTTTATTTGGAGAAGTATGGTGCACCTGGTTTTTTCATTTACAATAGATTAACATTTATTATTGTATTTTTATGTTGTAAATTGCATTTCAATTGAGGATAGTCGAAATGTTAAATTTATTACTGTATTATTTATATTATTAGCATTGATCATCTGTTATTCTATTTTTATAACTTATTTATTTTACTCTTCATTACTAGTTAAAATAGATTTCTTGTGGATAGGAGGAATATATACATAAAACAAAGGTAATTTATGTTACTTTTAATTTTACGTATGTCCTTGCTATACTTGGGTGTAGATTAGTTTAATGAACTTTAGGATGTACCTCAACTAATCTGACCAAAAAAATTAATTTAACAAACTCGGACTTGATTAGAAACATTATTTTATTTATATCTATATTAAGTATTTTAGTTGGATACTTTTTTGGTATATAAGTCATAGTTTCACTACTTCTTCACTTTTCATAAATGAGTAAAAATGTCGAATGATTAGTCAAATGTGCAAGCTGACAATTTAGGCAAGGGGTGTGTAACTTTATAATCTTTTTACTTATCCAATAAACATATATTTTAATTTAATTATAACCCTTTTACTTATCACGACTCTCCCTCTAAGTTGTTGGTTGATTTCTATTCAAGGTTTACTTATGATTTTATTCAAGGTTTACCTATGATTTAATTTTGCAGTCGTTTCTGTTAGATTACTATCATGTAATTTTTGGAAAATATGGGGTGGATTCTAAATGTGAGTTCTTGATTTTATAGCTTTGTTTAGGATCCTTTATGTCGTTTATCCTATTTTATTAGAGTTTCAGAGTTGAATTTTATAAAATTTGATTATGTTCCTCCCATTTATATAATGATAAGTTATATTTATCACATGGATTGGTTTTCCACTCTAACAACATTATATCACCATTAATGTAAATTTAAGAGGTCTTTTCTTATTTTGATGTCAGAATGTCTTTCTTTCTTGAGTAAATGGGAGAGAACGGGGGAGGAATTAGGTCACTTTTCATTATTGTGGGAGGATTTAATCCTTTGTTGTTAGCATGGGTACAATGTGTTAGCATATTGATTCTTCCTTCATAGCTTATCTAGTGATCCCATATGGCGTATTCGAAAAGTTCAATTTTGGAGGATCTTTCTCTGTTACCAAGCTTATTATATTAATGGTGTCAAACAGAGAGTGGTTTTTTCTATATTGTTGATCAACCTACCCAAAACTCTCAAACTTTTCCGAAACTCTGCCATTTAAACTTTTAAAAAAATAATATTACATTTTATACTATTAGATGTAGGAAGCTCATGCAGAATTTGTAACCAAATGAACGATCATATGAGGATTTATGGTGAGCAACAGAGCTAAGTATTATGCATCAGCTATGCAAATTGAATTCAGCCCATTAGAAATGAAAAAGAAAAAAAAATTATAAGAAATATTATGACCAAAATCAAAATTATAACCAGATTCACAAGCATACTTACAAATAAAATACTTGAATTAATTAATACCACTTCAGTAAAATTCACCAATGGACTTTATACATTTACTCCAATCCAACTGATGAGTTTCTTTCTCATATGCCTGTGACGTCGTTGATACTACAGATCTATACCCCTACCCACAAACCATTCGGTATATACTAATTAATTTTCAACATAAGGATAATCCATCTTCAAAATACAACTAAACATAAGTCGGTGATGTACGTATACATTTAGATGGATCCAACTAGGTATACATATCTATAACTATACAAATATATCTATATCCATACAACATATCTATACACATACACATACACATCCAGACATACAGATCTAAACCCTTATAGATCAATAATATAAAAAAAACTCGTAATAATGATATATTTGATAAGTTCTTACGATAAAAAATGATTTCTTGGAACTGCAACACTTTAAACTCAACTATGTATTTTTGTTCCAATTTATTTCATGGGGTAGGGGTTATGAAGCATAAAAAATGAAAAAAATAAAGAGATAGAATGAAGAATGGAAAAGAAGAATTGATGGGTAGGTTTTTGGTCCATTAAAAATTTAAAGTTAGGTTATAGTCAAAAGGAAAGATTGTTTGATTTTTTACTCTCTCTTTCTCTTTAATTATTTAATAAAACTATTTCAGTTGTCCCACAAATAATATTTATTTAGTTGATCACACTTATTTAAAATCACAATCATTACATTCACGTTCCTAAAATATTCCTTGCAAAATATTGTGATATTTTAAATAGTTATTAAATATTTTAATAAAAATAATAATAGAAAACATTAAGATAAAGTTTATTGAGATTTCAAATAAATAATATAATTAGGATATCACATTTCATAAATTGATATTATTTTACGGGATGAAAAGAGTAATTACTTATAATAGTATTTATATTTAAGAGCAGAGATATGATACCCTATAAAAAATGTTTTACCCATTATTTATCTCTATTCTTCTATCAAACCCTATTTCTTCTCGTCTCCGCCGACTTACACCAACACTTTCACATTAGCAATCTACAGTATAACAATTTTTCTTAACAATTTAAAGCACATTCTGACAATACCCATTCCGTATCAAAGGTTGTACACATTTTCTTTTTCCATAACATCGGCGCTTTTCTCCCTCAACATTATGTGTGTCCTCTACCATTGCCTTCCAAATCTCAGATCTTTACTGTGCAAATCATTATCTGATTGGTTTTTGATCGTTGGACATTTCATTTCAGTTGAGGATAGTCAGAGTGAGACCTCTTGTCTCTTATACTATTAAATCTAAAGTTTCTAAAATTTCACCTTAATTTATTTGGACTAAATTTTTATATTCAAACTTAAAACTTTTTCTACAATGATATTGTAATAGGATTGAACAAAGAACTCTACTTTTGGGGGATATTTCTTCCTTGTGAAAAGAGAGAAATGAACAGGTCAGTTCCTCCTAAGAAGAGAAGATTATTGTAAAGAATGAAATAATCACTATAGTTTGTATAAAAATGTGAGTTTGATTTTATATTTTTTTATCCATTATCTTAAGTAGGGGTTTTAATGATTTGTATTTATTAAATTAGGCAATATGATAATGAAAGAGCAAGAGTGATAATGAAAGAGCAAGAGTTTGGGACTATTCAATAACAACCGCATCATCATTTTATTTGGAGAATTATGGTGCACCCGGTTTTTTATTTACAATAGATTAACATTTATTATTGTATTTTTATGTTGTAAATTGCATTTCAATTGAGTATAGTCGAAATGTTAAATTTATTACTATATTAGTTATATTATTAGCATTGATCCTCTTTTGTTCTGTTTTTATAACTTATTTATTTTACTCTTCATTACTAGTTAAAATAGATTTCTTGTGGATAGGATGAAAATATATATAAAACAAAGGTAATTTTTGTTACTTTTAATTTTACGTATGTCCTTGCTATACTTGGGTGTAGATTAGTTTAATGAACTTTGGGATGTACCTCAACTAATCCGACCAAAAAAATTAATTTAACGAACTCGGACTTGATTAGAAACATTATTTTATTTATTTTTATATTAAGAATTTCGTTGGATACTTTTTTGGTATATAAGTCATAGTTTCACTACTTCTTCACTTTTCATAAATGAGTTAAAATGTCGAATGATTAGTCAAATCTGCAAGCTGACAATTTAGGCAAGGGGTGTGTAACTTTATAATCTTTTTACTTATCCAATAAAAAGATCTTTTAATTTAATTATAACCCTTTTACTTATCACGACTCTCCCTCTAAGTTGTTGGTTGATTTCTATTCAAGGTTTACTTATGATTTTATTCAAGGTTAACCTATGATTTAATTTTGCAGTCTTTTCTGTTAGATCACTTTTCATGTAATTTTTGGAAAATATGGGGTGGATTCTAAATGTGAGTTCTTGGTTTTATAGCTTTGTTTTAGATCCTTTATGTCGTTTATCCTATTTTATTAGAGTTTCAGAGTTGAATTTTATAAAATTTAATTATGTTCCTCCCATTTATATAATGATAAGTTATATTTATCACATGGATTGGTTTTCAACTCTAACAACATTATATCACCATTAATGTAAATTTAAGAGCTCTTTTCTTATTTTGATGTCAGAATGTCTTTCTTTCTTGAGTAAATGGAAGAGGACGGGGGAGGAATTAGGTCACTTTTCATTATTGTGGGAGGATTTAAACCTTTGTTGTTAGCATGGGTACAATGTGTTAGCATATTTATTCTTCCTTCATAGCTTATCTAGTGATCCCATATGGCGTATTCGAAAAGTTCAATTTTGGAGGATCTTTCTCTTTTACCAAGCTTATTATATTAGTGGTGTCAAACAGAGAGTGGTTTTTTCTATATTGTTGATCAACCTACCCAAAACTCTCAAACTTTTCCGAAACTCTGCCATTTAAACTTTTAAAAAAATAATATTACATTTTATACTATTAGATGTAGGAAGCTCATGCAGAATTTGTAACCAAATGAACGATCATATGAGGATTTATGGTGAGCAACCGAGCTAAGTATTATGCATCAGATATGCAAATTGAATTCAGCCCATTAGAAATGAAAAAGAAATTAAAATTATAAGAAATATTATGACCAAAATCAAAATTATAACCAGATTCACAAGCATACTTACAAATAAAATACTTGAATTAATTAATACCACTTCAGTAAAATTCACCAATGGACTTTATACATTTACTCCAATCTAACTGATGAGTTTCTTTCTCATATGCCTGTGATGTCGTTGATACTACAGATCTATACCCCTACCCACAAACCATTCGGTATATACTAATTAATTTTTAACATAAGGATAATCCATCTTCAAAATACAACTAAACATAAGTCGGTGATGTACGTATACATTTAGATGGATCCAACTAGGTATACATATCTATAACTATACAAATATATCTATATCCATACAACATATCTATACACATACACATACACATCCAGACATACAGATCTAAGCCCGTATAGATCAATAATATAAAAAAAACTCGTAATAATGATATATTTGACAAGTTCTTACAATAAAAAATGATTTCTTGGAATTGCAACACTTTAAACTCAACTATGTATTTTTTTTCCAATTTATTTCATGGGGTAGGGGTTATGATGCATAATAAATGAAAAAAAATAAAGAGATAGAATGAAGAATGGAAAAGAAGAATTGATGGGTAGGTTTTTGGTCCATTAAAAATTTAAAGTTAGGTTATAGTCAAAAGGAAAGATTGTTTGATTTTTTACTCTCTCTTTCTCTTTAATTATTTAATAAAACTATTTCAATTGTCCCACAAATAATATTTATTTAGTTGATCACACTTATTTAAAATCACAATCATTACATTCACGTTACTAAAATATTCCTTGCAAAATATTGTGATATTTTAAATAGTTATTAAATATTTTAATAAAAATAATAATAGAAAACATTAAGATAAAGTTTATTGAGATTTCAAATAAATAATATAATTAGGATATCACATTTAATAAATTGATATTATTTTACGGGATGAAAAGAGTAATTACTTATAATAGTATTTATATTTAAGAGCAGAGATATGATACCCTATAAAAAATGTTTTACCCATTATTTATCTCTATTCTTCTATCAAACCCTATTTCTTCTCGTCTCCGCCGACTTACACCAACACTTTCACATTAGCAATCTACAGTATAACAATTTTTCTTAACAATTCAAAGCACATTCTGACAATACCCATTCCGTATCAAAGGTTGTACACATTTTCTTTTTCCATAACATCGGCGCTTTTCTCCCTCAACATTATGTGTGTCCTCTACCATTGCCTTCCAAATCTCAGATCTTCAATGTGCAAATCATTATCTGATTGGTTTTTGATCGTTGGACATTTCATTTCAATTGAGGATAGTCAGAGTGAGACTTCTTGTCTCTTATATTATTAAATCTAAAGTTTCTAAAATTTCACCTTAATTTATTTGGACTAAATTTTTATATTCAAACTTAAAACTTTTTCTACAATGATATTGTAATAGGATTGAACAAAGAACTCTACTTTTGGGGGATATTTCTTCCTTGTGAAAAGAGATAAATGAACAGGTCTCTTCCTTCTAAGAAGAGAAGATTATTGTAAAGAATGAAATAATCACTATAGTTTGTATAAAAATGTGAGTTTGATTTTCTATTTTTTATCCATTATCTTAAGTAGGGGTTTTATTGATTTGTATTTATTAAATTAGGCAATATGATAATGAAAGAGCAAGAGTGATAATGAAAGAGCAAGAGTTTGGGACTATTCAATTACAACCGCATCATCATTTTATTTGGAGAAGTATGGTGCACCCGGTTTTTTCATTTACAATAGATTAACATTTATTATTGTATTTTTATGTTGTAAATTGCATTTCAATTGAGGATAGTCGAAATGTTAAATTTATTACTGTATTATTTATATTATTAGCATTGATCTTCTGTTATTCTATTTTTATAACTTATTTATTTTACTCTTCATTACTAGTTAAAATAGATTTCTTGTGGATAGGAGGAAAATATATATAAAACAAAGGTAATTTATGTTATTTTTAATTTTACATATGTCCTTGCTATACTTGGGTGTAGATTAGTTTAATGAACTTTAGGATGTACCTCAACTAATCCGACCAAAAAAATTAATTTAACGAACTCGGACTTGATTAGAAACATTATTTTATTTATATCTATATTAAGAATTTTATTTGGATACTTTTTTAGTATATAAGTCATAGTTTCACTACTTCTTCACTTTTCATAAATGAGTAAAAATGTCGAATGATTAGTCAAATGTGCAAGCTGACAATTTAGGCAAGGGGTGTGTAACTTTATAATCTTTTTACTTATCCAATAAACATATATTTTAATTTAATTATAACCCTTTTACTAATCACGACTCTCCCTCTAAGTTGTTAGTTGATTTCTATTCAAGGTTTACTTATGATTTTATTCAAGGTTTACCTATGATTTAATTTTGCAGTCGTTTCTGTTAGATCAATTTTCATGTAATTTTTGGAAAATATGGGGTGGATTCTAAATGTGAGTTCTTGGTTTTATAGCTTTGTTTTGGATCCTTTATGTCGTTTATCCTATTTTATTAGAGTTTCAGAGTTGAATTTTATAAAATTTGATTATGTTCCTCCCATTTATATAATGATAAGTTATCTTTATCACATGATTGGTTTTCAACTCTAACAACATTATATCACCATTAATGTAAATTTAAGAGGTCTTTTCTTATTTTGATGTCAGAATGTCTTTCTTTCTTGAGTAAATGTAAGAGGACGGGGGAGGAATTAGGTCACTTTTCATTATTGTGGGAGGATTTAATCCTTTGTTGTTAGCATGGGTACAATGTGTTAGCATATTTATTCTTCCTTCATAGCTTATCTAGTGATCCCATAGCGTATTCGAAAAGTTCAATTTTGGAGGATCTTTCTCTGTTACCAAGCTGATTATATTAGTGGTGTCAAACAGAGAGTGGTTTTTTCTATATTGTTGATCAACCTACCCAAAACTCTCAAACTTTTCCAAAACTCTGCCATTTAACCTTTTAAAAATATAATATTAGATTTTATACTATTAGATGTAGGAAGCTCATGCAGAATTTGTAACCAAATGAACGATCATATGAGGATTTATGGTGAGCAACAGAGCTAAGTATTATGCATCAGCTATGCAAATTGAATTCAGCCCATTAGAAATGAAAAAGAAAAAAAAATTAAAAAAAAAATTATGACCAAAATCAAAATTATAACCAGATTCACAAGCATACTTACAAATAAAATACTTGAATTAATTAATACCACTTCAGTAAAATTCACCAATGGACTTTATACATTTACTCCAATCCAACTGATGAGTTTCTATCTCATATGCCTGTGACGTCGTTGATACTACAGATCTATACACCTACCTACAAACCATTCGGTATATACTAATTAATTTTCAACATAAGGATAATCCATCATCAAAATACAACTAAACATAAGTCGGTGATGTACGTATACATTTAGATGGATCCAACTAGGTATACATATCTATAACTATACAAATATATCTATATCCATACAACATATCTATACACATACACATACACATCCAGACATACAGATCTATACCCGTATAGATCAATAATATAAAAAAAACTCGTAATAATGATATATTTGATAAGTTCTTAAAATAAAAAATGATTTCTTGGAACTGCAACACTTTAAACTCAACTATATATTTTTTTTCCAATTTATTTCATGGGGTAGGGGTTATGATGCATAAAAAATTAATAAAATAAAGAGATAGAATGAAGAATGGAAAAGAAGAATTGATGGGTCGGTTTTTGGTCCATTAAAAATATAAAGTTAGGTTATAGTCAAAAGGAAAGATTGTTTGATTTTTTACTCTCTCTTTCTCTTTAATTATTTAATAAAACTATTTCAGTTGTCCCACAAATAAAATTTATTTAGTTGATCACACTTATTTAAAAACACAATCATTACATTCACGTTACTAAAATATTCCTTACAAAATATTGTGATCTTTTAAATAGTTATTAAATATTTTAATAAAAATAATAATAGAAAACATTAAGATAAAGTTTATTGAGATTTCAAATAAATAATATAATTAGGATATCACATTTAATAAATTGATATTATTTTACGGGATGAAAAGAGTAATTACTTATAATAGTATTTATATTTAAGAGCAGAGATATGATACCCTATAAAAAATGTTTTACCCATTATTTATCTCTATTCTTCTATCAAACGCTATTTCTTCTCGTCTCCGCCGACTTACACCAACACTTTCACATTAGCAATCTACAGTATAACAATTTTTCTTAACAATTTAAAGCACATTCTGACAATACCCATTCCGTATCAAAGGTTGTACACATTTTCCTTTTCCATAACATCGGCGCTTTTCTCCCTCAATATTATGTGTGTCCTCTACCATTGCCTTCCAAATCTCAGATCCTCACTGTGTAAATAATTATCTGATTGGTTTTTGATCGTTGGACATTACATTTCAATTGAGGATAGTCAGAGTGAGACCTCTTGTCTCTTATACTATTAAATCTAAAGTTTCTAAAATTTCACCTTAATTTATTTGGACTAAATTTTTATATTCAAACTTAAAACTTTTTCTACAATGATATTGTAATAGGATTGAACAAAGAACTCTACTTTTGGGGGATATTTCTTCCTTGTGAAAAGAGAGAAATGAACAGGTCACTTCCTCCTAAGAATAGAAGATTATTGTAAAGAATGAAATAATCACTATAGTTTGTATAAAAATGTGAGTTTGATTTTCTATTTTTTTATCCATTATCTTAAGTAGGGGTTTTAATGATTTGTATTTATTAAATTAGGCAATATGATAATGAAAGAGCAAGAGTGATAATGAAAGAGCTAGAGTTTGGGACTATTCAATTACAACCGCATCATCATTTTATTTGGAGAAGTATGGTGCACCCGGTTTTTTCATTTACAATAGATTAACATTTATTATTGTATTTTTATGTTGTAAATTGCATTTCAATTGGGGATAGTCGAAATGTTAAATTTATTACTGTATTATTTATATTATTAGCATTGATCATCTGTTATTCTATTTTTATAACTTGTTTATTTTACTCTTCATTACTAGTTAAAATAGATTTCTTGTGGATAGGAGGAAAATATATATAAAACAAAGGTAATTTATGTTACTTTTAATTTTACGTATGTCCTTGCTATACTTGGGTGTAGATTAGTTTAATGAACTTTAGGATGTACCTCAACTAATCCGACCAAAAAAATTAATTTAACGAACTCGGCCTTGATTAGAAACATTATTTTATTTATATTTATATTAAGAATTTTAGTTGGATACTTTTTTGGTATATAAGTCATAGTTTCACTACTTCTTCACTTTTCATAAATGAGTAAAAATGTCGAATGATTAGTCAAATGTGCAAGCTGACAATTTAGGCAAGGGGTGTGTAACTTTATAATCTTTTTACTTATCCAATAAACATATATTTTAATTTAATTATAACACTTTTACTTATCACGACTCTCCCTCTAAGTTGTTGGTTGACTTCTATTCAAGGTTTACTTATGATTTTATTCAAGGTTTACCTATGATTTAATTTTGCAGTCGTTTTTGTTAGATCAATTTTCATGTAATTTTTGGAAAATATGGGGTGGATTCTAAATGTGAGTTCTTGGTTTTATAGCTTTGTTTTGGATCCTTTATGTCGTTTATCCTATTTTATTAGAGTTTCAGAGTTGAATTTTATAAAATTTGATTATGTTCCTCCCATTTATATAATGATAAGTTATCTTTATCACATGGATTGGTTTTCAACTCTAACAACATTACATCACCATTAATGTAAATTTAAGAGGTCTTTTCTTATTTTGATGTCAGAATGTCTTTCTTTCTTGAGTAAATGGAAGAGGACGGGGGAGGAATTAGGTCACTTTTCATTATTGTGGGACGATTTAATACTTTGTTGTTAGCATGAGTACAATATGTTAGCATATTTATTCTTGCTTCATAGCTTATCTACTGATCCTATATGGCGTATTCGAAAAGTTCAATTTTGGAGGATCTTTCTCTGTTACCAAGCTGATTATATTAGTGGTGTCAAACAGAGAGTGGTTTTTCGTACATTGTTGATCAACCTACCAAAAACTCTCAAACTTTTCCAAAACTCTGCCATTTAACCTTTTAAAAAAATTATATTACATTTTATACTATTAGATGTAGGAAGCTCATGCAGAATTTGTAAACAAATGAACGATCATATGAGGATTTATGGTGAGCAACAGAGCTAAGTATTATGCATCAGCTATGCAAATTGAATTCAGCCCATTAGAAATGAAAAAGAAAAAAAAATTATAAGAAATATTATGACCAAAATGAAAATTATAACCAGATTCACAAGCATAATTACAAATAAAATACTTGAATTACTTAATACCACTTCAGTAAAATTCACAAATGGACTTTATACATTTACTCCAATCCAACTGATGAGTTTCTTTCTCATATGCCTGTAACGTTGTTGATACTACAGATCTATACCCCTACCTACAAACCATTCGGTATATACTAATTAATTTTCAACATAAGGATAATCCATCAACAAAATACAACTAAACATAAGTCGGTGATGTACGTATACATTTAGATAGATCCAACTAGGTATACATATCTATAACTATACAAATATATCTATATCCATACAACATATCTATACACATACACATACACATCCAGACATACAGATCTAAACCCGTATAGATCAATAATATAAAAAAAACTCGTAATAATGACATATTTGATAAGTTCTTACAATAAAAAATGATTTCTTGGAATTGCAACACTTTAAACTCAACTATGTATTTTTCTTCCAATTTATTTCATGGGGTAGGGGTTATGATGCATAAAAAATGAAAAAAAAATAAAGAGATGGAATGAAGAATGGAAAAGAAGAATTGATGGGTAGGTTTTTGGTCCATTAAAAATTGAAAGTTAGGTTATAGTCAAAAGGAAAGATTGTTTGATTTTTACTCTCTCTTTCTCTTTAATTATTTAATAAAACTATTTCAGTTGTCCCACAAATAATATTTATTTAGTTGATCACACTTATTTAAAAACACAATCATTACATTCACGTTACTAAAATATTTCTTACAAAATATTGTGATATTTTAAATATTTATTAAATATTTTATTTTAAATATTTTAATAAAAATAATAATAGAAAACATTAAGATAAAGTTTATTGAGATTTCAAATAAATAATATAATTAGGATATCATATTTAATAAATTGATATTATTTTACGAGATGAAAAGAGTAATTACTTATAATAGTATTTAAATTTAAGAGCAGAGATATGATACCCTATAAAAAATGTTTTACCCATTATTTATCTCTATTCTTCTATCAAACCGTATTTCTTCTCGTCTCCACCGACTTACACCAACACTTTCACATTAGCGATCTACAGTATAACAATTTTTCTTAACAATTTAAAGCATATTCTGACAATACCCATTCCGTATCAAAGGTTGTACACATTTTCTTTTTCCATAACATCAGCGCTTTTCTCTCTCAACATTATGTGTGTCATCTACCATTGTCTTCCAAATCTCAGATCTTCATTGTGCAAATCATTATCTGATTGGTTTTTGATCGTTGGACATTTCATTTCAATTGAGGATAGTCAGAGTGAGACCTCTTGTCTCTTATACTATTAAATCTCAAGTTTCTTAAATTTCACCTTAATTTATTTGGACTAAATTTTTATATTCAAACTTAAAACTTTTTCTACAATGATATTGTAATATGATTGAACAAAGAACTCTACTTTTGGGGGATATTTCTTCCTTGTGAAAAGAGAGAAATGAACAGGTCACTTCCTCCTAAGAAGAGAAGATTATTGTAAAGAATGAAATAATCACTATAGTTTTTATAAAAATGTGAGTTTGATTTTCTATTTTTTTATCCATTATCTTAAGTAGGGGTTTTAATGATTTGTATTTATTAAATTAGGCAGTGTGATAATGAAAGAGCAAGAGTTTGGGACTATTCAATTACAACCGCATCATCATTTTATTTGGAGAAGTATGGTGCACCCGGTTTTTTCATTTACAATAGATTAACATTTATTATTGTATTTTTATGTTGTAAATTGCATTTCAATTGAGGATAGTCGAAATGTTAAATTTATTACTGTATTATTTATATTATTAGCATTGATCATCTGTTATTCTATTTTTATAACTTATTTATTTTACTCTTCATTACTAGTTAAAATAGATTTCTTGTGGATAGGAGGAAAATATATATAAAACAAAGGTAATTTATGTTACTTTTAATTTTACGTATGTCCTTGCTATACTTGGGTGTAAATTAGTTTAATGAACTTTAGGATGTACCTCAACTAATCCGACCAAAAAAATTAATTTAACGAACTCGGACTTGATTAGAAACATTATTTTATTTATATTTATATTAAGAATTTTAGTTGGATTCTTTTTTGGTATATAAGTCATAGTTTCACTATTTCTTCACTTTTCATAAATGAGTAAAAATGTCGAATGATTAGTCAAATGTGCAAGCTGACAATTTAGGCAAGGGGTGTGTAACTTTATAATCTTTTTACTTATCCAATAAACATATATTTTAATTTAATTATAACCCTTTTACTTATCACGACTCTCCCTCTAAGTTGTTGGTTGATTTCTATTCAAGGTTTACTTATGATTTTATTCAAGGTTTACCTATGATTTAATTTTGCAGTCGTTTCTGTTAGATCAATTTTCATGTAATTTTTGGAAAATATGGGGTGGATTCTAAATGTGAGTTCTTGGTTTTATAGCTTTGTTTTGGATCCTTTATGTCGTTTATCCTATTTTATTAGAGTTTCAGAGTTGAATTTTATAAAATTTGATTATGTTCCTCCCATTTATATAATGATAAGTTATCTTTATCACATGGATTGGTTTTCAACTCTAACAACATTATATCACCATTAATGTAAATTTAAGAGGTCTTTTCTTATTTTGATGTCAGAATGTCTTTCTTTCTTGAGTAAATGGAAGAGGACGGGGGAGGAATTAGGTCACTTTTCATTATTGTGGGAGGATTTAATCCTTTGTTGTTAGCATGGGTACAATGTGTTAGCATATTTATTCTTCCTTCATAGCTTATCTAGTGATCCCATATGTCGTATAAGAAAAGTTCAATTTTGGAGGATCTTTCTCTGTTACCAAGCTGATTATATTAGTGGTGTCAAACAGAGAGTGGTTTTTTCTATATTGTTGATCAACCTACCCAAAACTCTCAAACTTTTCCAAAACTCTGCCATTTAACCTTTTAAAAAAATAATATTACATTTTATACTATTAGATGTAGGAAGCTCATGCAGAATTTGTAACCAAATGAACGATCATATGAGGATTTATGGTGAGCAACAGAGCTAAGTATTATGCATCAGCTATGCAAATTGAATTCTGCCCATTAGAAATGAAAAAGAAAAAAAAAAATTATAAGAAATATTATGACCAAAATCAAAATTATAACCAGATTCACAAGCATACTTACAAATAAAATACTTGAATTAATTAATACCACTTCGGTAAAATTCACCAATGGACTTTATACATTTACTCCAATCCAACTGATGAGTTTCTTTCTCATATGCATGTGACGTCGTTGATACTACAGATCTATATCCCTACCTACAAACCATTCGGTATATACTAATTAATTTTCAACAGAAGGATAATCCATCAACAAAATACAACTAAACATAAGTCGGTGATGTACGTATACATTTAGATGGATCCAACTAGGTATACATATCTATAACTATACAAATATATCTATATCCATACAACATATCTATACACATACACATACACATCCAGACATACAGATCTAAAACCGTATAGATCAATAATATAAAAAAACTCGTAATAATGATATATTTGATAAGTTCTTACAATAAAAAATGATTTCTTGGAACTGCAACACTTTAAACTCAACTATGTATTTTTTTTCCAATTTATTTCATGGGGTAGGGGTTATGATGCATAAAAAATGAAAAAAATAAAGAGATAGAATTTAGAATGGAAAAGAAGAATTGATGGGTAGGTTTTTGGTCCATTAAAAATTTAAAGTTAGGTTATAGTCAAAAGGAAAGATTGTTTGATTTTTTACTCTCTCTTTCTCTTTAATTATTTAATAAAACTATTTCAGTTGTCCCACAAATAATATTTATTTAGTTGATCACACTTATTTAAAAACACAATCATTACATTCACGTTACTAAAATATTCCTTACAAAATATTGTGATATTTTAAATAGTTATTAAATATTTTATTTTAAATATTTTAATAAAAATAATAATAGAAAACATTAAGATAAATTTTATTGAGATTTCAAATAAATAATATAATTAGGATATCACATTTAATAAATTGATATTATTTTACGGGATGAAAAGAGTAATTACTTATAATAGTATTTAGATTTAAGAGCAGAGATATGATACCCTATAAAAAATATTTTACCCATTATTTATCTCTATTCTTCTATCAAACCCTATTTCTTCTCGTCTCTGCCGACTTACACCAAAACTTTCACATTAGCAATCTACAGTATAACAATTTTTCTTAACAATTTAAAACACATTCTGACAATACCCATTCCGTATCAAAGGTTGTACACATTTTCTTTTTCCATAACATCGGCGCTTTTCTCCCTCAACATTATGTGTGTCCTCTACCATTGCCTTCCAAATCTCAGATCTTCACTATGCAAATCATTATCTGATTGGTTTTTGATCGTTGGACATTTCATTTCAATTGAGGATAGTCCGAGTGAGACCTCTTGTATCTTATACTATTAAATCTCAAGTTTCTAAAATTTCACCTTAATTTATTTGGACTAAATTTTTATATTCAAACTTAAAACTTTTTCTACAATGATATTGTAATAGGATTGAACAAAGAACTCTACTTTTGGGGGATATTTCTTCCTTGTGAAAAGAGAGAAATGAACAGGTCACTTCCTCCTAAGAAGAGAAGATTATTGTAAAAAATGAAATAATCACTATAGTTTGTATAAAAATGTGAGTTTGATTTTCTATTTTTTTATCCATTATCTTAAGTAGGGGTTTTAATGATTTGTATTTATTAAATTAGGCAATATGATAATGAAAGAGCAAGAGTGATAATGAAAGAGCAAGAGTTTGGGACTATTCAATTACAACCGCATCATCATTTTATTTGGAGAAGTATGGTGCACCCGGTTTTTTCATTTACAATAGATTAACATTTATTATTGTATTTTTATGTTGTAAATTGCATTTCAATTGAGGATAGTCGAAATGTTAAATTTATTACTGTATTATTTATATTATTAGCATTGATCATCTGTTATTCTATTTTTATTACTTATTTATTTTACTCTTCATTACTAGTTAAAATAGATTTCTTGTGGATAGGAGGAAAATATATATAAAACAAAGATAATTTATGTTACTTTTAATTTTACGTATGTCCTTGCTATACTTGGATGTAGATTAGTTTAATGAACTTTAGGATGTACCTCAACTAATCTGACCAAAAAAATTAAGTTAATGAACTCGGACTTGATTAGAAACATTATTTTATTTATATTTATATTAAGTATTTTAGGTGGATACTTATTCGGTATATAAGTCATAGTTTCACTACTTCTTCACTTTTCATAAATGAGTAAAAATGTCGAATGATTAGTCAAATGTGCAAGCTGACAATTTAGGCAAGGGGTGTGTACCTTTATAATCTTTTTACTTATCCAATAAACATATATTTTAATTTAATTATAACCCTTTTACTTATCACGACTCTCCCTCTAAGTTGTTGGTTGATTTCTATTCAAGGTTTACTTATGATTTTATTCAAGGTTTACCTATGATTTAATTTTGCAGTCGTTTCTGTTAGATCACTTTTCATGTAATTTTTGGAAAATATGGGGTGGATTCTAAATTTGAGTTCTTGGTTTTATAGCTTTGTTTTGGATCCTTTATGTTGTTTATCCTATTTTATTAGAGTTTCAGAGTTGAATTTTATAAAATTTGATTATGTTCCTCCCATTTATATAATGATAAGTTATCTTTATCACATGGATTGGTTTTCAACTTTAACAACATTATATCACCATTAATGTAAATTTAAGAGGTATTTTCTTATTTTGATGTCAGAATGTCTTTCTTTCTTGAGTAAATGGAAGAGGACGGGGGAGGAATTAGGTCACTTTTCATTATTGTCAGAGGATTTAATCCTTTGTTGTTAGCATGGGTACAATGTGTTAGCATATTTATTCTTCCTTCATAGCTTATCTAGTGATCCCATATGGCGTATTCGAAAAGTTCAATTTTGGAGGATCTTTCTCTGTTACCAAGCTTATTATATTAGTGGTGTCAAACAGAGAGTGGTTTTTTCTATATTGTTGATCAACCTACCCAAAACTCTCAAACTTTTCCAAAACTCTGCCATTTAACCTTTTAAAAAAATAATATTACATTTTATACTATTAGATGTAG
The DNA here is from genome assembly GCA_029959085.1 of Nemophila menziesii. Classification (NCBI taxonomy): domain Eukaryota; kingdom Viridiplantae; phylum Streptophyta; class Magnoliopsida; order Boraginales; family Hydrophyllaceae; genus Nemophila; species Nemophila menziesii. Next base: position 79,541,373 of record JARWIR010000001.1, read on the forward strand.
GAAGCTCATGCAGAATTTGTAACCAAATGAACGATCATATTAGGATTTATGGTGAGCAACAGAGCTAAGTATTATGCATCAGCTATGCAAATTGAATTCAGCCCATTAGAAATGAAAAATTCACCAATGGACTTTATACATTTACTCCAATCCAACTGATGAGTTTCTTTCTCATATGCATGTGACGTCGTTGATACTACAAATCTATACCCTTGCCTACAAACCATTCGGTATATACTAATTAATTTTCAACAGAAGGATAATCCATCAACAAAATACAACTAAACATAAGTCGTTGATGTACGTATACATTTAGATGGATCCAACTAGGTATACATATCTATAACTATACAAATATATCTATATCCATAAAACATATCTATACACATACACATACACATCCAGACATACAGATCTAAAACCGTATAGATCAATAATATAAAAAAAACTCGTAATACTATTTTCAGGGGGAGCTAACCACTAAAAGGTGAAGCTGAAACTGGAATGTTAACTGAAGAAGATTGGGAAAGGTTAAATAAGTTTATTGTATATAAAGAAGTTGATGATGAACAAGTGTTTCTCGCTGATTTATCATGTGATAACCTTGAATGTTTTATAAAACTATATGCTGAAGCAAAGGTTTTTGATATGAAACTTGGTTCTTATCGATTATTATCACCAAATGGACTTCTTGCTGAGGTAATTGTACATGTTATGATGAAATGATTTGAATGTTGTGGCAAATTACTTACTAGTTTGGTTTTTTGTATCGTTTTTATAGAGTGCAACTTCAGAAGATTCTATAATCGGAACTTACCGGTAGAGCTAGATATCAGTTTAGTTGATTATAATCGAATGCTTGTGGTTATTGTAAATATAATTGTTAAATTGCACCGTTGGTGCCTATGTATGCAAAATAGTGAAATATAATTGTAACTCAGGGTATATTTAGCTATATTGGATAACACAGGGACCAAAGGGTGCAATTACTTATGAACATGGTTTTCGTCTAGGGTTTAAGGGAAATTACGCGGGGTAAAATTGCAATTAATAGTTACTCTTTTGTTTGCTTTAGTAGTTTACTCACTTTTCATTTCTTTTACAGAGTAAAGAGAAGTATTTCATTCATAATCACTTAAGCTTTCGAGTCATGTACCATAAACATGTCGAAACTGATTCTGCTCGAATAGTTGGGTTTTGAAGTAGAAACTAATCGCGAAATTGTATTTACATACGATGTTACATTTAAGGTAATTATTTCACAGTAAAACATTCTTATATATTTTATATTTAAGCACAATTATCTAACAGGAAAGTGATGTGAAATGGGCTTTAAGATGGGTTATAAAAAACCCGCAACTGAAGAACCGGTAAAAACTAATAAAATCCCGAGGCAAATACCTGAACAGGCGTGGTACATGAAACCGGTTTTTCCGATATTAATCGGTGAGATTTTACCGTTTGGGGCAGTTTTTATCGAGCTTTTATGTATCTTAACCTCGATATGGTTGAATCAGTTTTACTATATATTCGGGTTTCTGTTCAAAGTGTTTGTGATATTGGTGGTTACTTGGGCTGAGATTAAAATCGTGTTGTGTTATTTTCAGCTGTGTAGTGAAGATTATCATTGGTGGTGGAGAGCTTATTTGACAACTGGATCTTCAGCGGTTTATTTGTTTTTTTATTCGTTTTTTTACTTTTTTACGAAGCTAGGGATTAGTAAAGTTGTTTCGGAGGTTTTGTACTTTGGGTATATGTTGATTGCTTCGTATGCGTTCTTTGTTTCGACTGGTACGATTGGGTTTTATGCGTGTTTTTGGTTTGTGCAGAAGATTTACTCCTCTGTGAAAATAGATTGAGATGTGAAAAAGAGACATATATGGGCTTCTCAGGAAAAATTACTAGTCTATGAAAGATAGTTTACTTTTTGGTTAGTTTGGTAGTGAAAGGGTTGTATTGTGTACTGTAATGTTGTATACAGTATGTTGAAGATTAACACAATTATGGGACAATGGAATCTTGTCTTGTGAATTTTTTGTGTATGTTTATCTCTCATTTGTGTTTAGATTTTACATTTGTTATTGTGTATTGTCTTGTTCATGAGAAGATAAATTGCACTATAGGTTCCTATGTTATTACTTCATTTGGTAGTCCACTTAGTTACACAACGGATAGATTAAAAATTGTGATTATTAAACTCTCAATTACTAAATGTATTTATTGTTCATTTTCGCTATATATACTTTATTCACAATTCATCACTTTCACTTTTACTCAGCTCATTAACTCAATTAAGTACTGTTTATGTTGCACCTAAATTCTTAATATTTGATCTCAAATTCTTAGTTTTAGTATACGGTACTTAAATTTGTGTATACTTTTAATCAATTTAAGGGGGTTTCGACCTTTACCATTTACGCGTAGCTCCTTTCTGTCATACATTTTGAACAGGTTCTTGAATTTGTGTTTCTTATTTAATCAATTTAAGTGGGTCTAATCTGAACTATTTCTGGGTAGCGAGATTTTCATGTACTGAGCTTCTTAATATGCAATGTTGTTCAATACGAGATTTTCCAGAACATCGTTTACAAATCGGTGCTGAGTTAACTTGTGGACTCGGTGCTGGTGGAAATCCAGATATTGGTACAAGTTCCGCTAATGAAAGTAAACAAGCTATTGAAGAAGCTGTTTCTGGATCAGATATGGTGTTTGTAACCGTAAGTATTTAACTTCCTTTTCTTTACAAAACAGTCCCTGAACTCCCATTTGGTAACCATGGTTAAGCACATTTGCTCCGTGAAATGGAGAAGCTATAGCTGGGTTAACATAGCTTGGTGAAGGGTAAAAGTAACTTTCGGATCGGGTTGGAGAATATGGTGATCCGGTTTAATTACCGAGCCTATAAACATACGGTGCGTTAAAATTCTGGAAAGCTCGAGGAACAGAGGAATCGGAATTTCCATAGAATCCATTCATGTAATTAACCAATTGATCACGATTTTGATCAGTGATATACATTTCCTTCATACTTCTTGATAGCAATTCATCAACAGTATTTTTATCAGCGAGATTTAAATCCATAGACAACCCAGTAAAATTGTTGAAATTAGCATGACTTGAGTGAGGTTTGAGGTCTTCTAATGGAGGTGATGATGGTGATCCATTATCAGACAATGAATGACCATTGGAGAATAAACTAGATGAAGAACCATCAGATTGTAAAGAATAGCCACTAACAGGAGATGCACATGGATATTTATGATCATCATACATGCCTATACTATTACTATTACTATTACCGTTACTTTTACAATCACTACCCATCATCATCATACCATACCCATGACGATGATCACCATAACCATGATCATGGATCTCACCCAACAACATTTCAAACTCATCATCTTCCATCATATTTTCTTTTAATTTTTTCTTTAACATTAGAACAACAACACAAATAAAGGTAAAACTAAAAATACAAGATTTTACAAAGAAAAAAGATACAATAATCAAATAATAATAAATACCCAAAATAAATTACCACTTTTAATCGCCTGGGTTGGCTTTAAAATTATTGAAAGGATTGTAAATTGAGGAAAAGATCGGATTTTTACTCTGTTTTTTAATTATTTAATTGTTATTCCAAATGATAAATTATTAACAGCTGTTCCCCTTCTACCCCTGTAACTGAAGCTATTTAAATAATACACATTATGTACACAATCATCTTCACAAATATTATTCGGCTTTAAACCAACGGTGTGTTGCTTAATCTGTACAACTTCACCTCAACAAAAAGCTGATACAAAACAGAATCCAATCTGGGACCCAACCTCAACTACAAATAGCTTCAACAGAGAGTTTCTTCATAACATTCAGACAAGGATCTCCTTCAAAGATCTCAGCCGCCACAGTTACATCACACGATTCCCTCCTAATACAATCCTGAAACTCAAAACCTACAATTATTACCACCTTAAAATAACAAAAAACTTAACTAAAAACCATACCTTTTGAAAAATATCGTAAGACTTATGAGCATGACAACTCCCTTCTCTAAAGCTTCCACAACTCCCTTGAGGTGTCCCAAAGCTAGCAAACTTAATAAACTTAAATAAGTCCCTGCAGTTTATGAATTTTTCAAGCAAGTCCTGGAGTATATGGAAGTTTCGAAATAGAGGGAAGAGCAAGTACTGTTGCTTAACAAGATTTGCAGCATAACATGAATTTCGAGAACCAAGTACTGATTCTAAGCCATTACAACTTGATAGTGAGGGCTCAGAGTACCCAATATATTATCGGAACACACTTAATAGTAAAAACCACATAAACTTTAAAAATCAGAATTGTAGAAATGATCTAATAGTCATTATAAAAGTAATGAGATCAACTTTCCTTACAGTTCAATATATATAAACTTAATACATAATTATAGAAGTTACATAATATATAATGGTACTCTTAACTAATCACTCTAATCACTGTGAGTGCTTCTTAATCATATTACTGCATTCAATCGAAGGAGATACCTGCAACCATCACAATAGAAAAGTTAACTACGATTCTTGAATTTATACACCCAATCAATGTAGCAATTGATTTTGAACAAGAATTTGATCTTACAAGATTTGGAAATCATTCTAACTGTTAGTAAAGAGTTGAAAAAACACAATACACTAATGAAAAAAATTGTGCTTAGATATGATTTCAATTTGACGAGGAAAAAAATGTTTAGTTTTACACACACCTCACTTGATGGAACATTTAAAATTTGCGATGCAGCAAGAAAAATATCATAGAAGGCAGGGACCAATTCTAAAGAATATAACATAAATTCGAGATAGGGTATATATAGCTGATTCACATAACACAGGGATCAATTCTAAAAAATTAACAGGGTATAAATAGCTGATAATGCATACCTTGTACCATTCTAGCAAACATCTTCTTCAACAACCCAATGTCTCACTTCAAATAATCAACGTAGACTCAGTCCTGGGAATTCATCTGCAATCAGACCTTCAGATGAACCTCCACGTGATGGTTTTTTACATTTATCGGCTCGATGTCCCCTAAGGCTACAGTTGAATAAAATTATATTATTAAAGTTAATTAACATTAATTGAATAAATCAGTCAATAAAACACTAACCTACATTTACTGCATTTGTATGGAGCGCGTGATTTGCTTATCTTTTTATCATTAGGCATCTCTTTAGGCTTCCCTTTAGGCTTCCCTTTAGGCTTGGCAGTCTCAGGATCCAATACATCAAATTTGGGCAATTCTTCGTTTTCAACACCTGATCCGGAGGGATTCTCTTGCATCTTGCACAGGTCTTTTGCACGAGAGATCAATTGACAAATAGCGTGACTTATCTCCTTATACCCGACACTAGTCTGTTTGGCATAATATGCCAATTCATTACATTGTGAATTCAAGTAACCATGCCGTGCCATCTCTATCTCATCAGTGGTTGCAGAAGACACATTTTTGTCACAAAAGTCTTTACTTATTTCTGTTGTCCATCTTTGATTAATGCAAGATATTGGAATTTCATTTAGACCCTCACACTTAAACACAAAAATCATATGTTTACACAGGATACCAGATGACTCTAACTTTTTGCAGTCACATGAAATACTCACATAATCATTATCATTTCTATACAACACATAATTCATGTACTCCTTGTTTATTGAATCTCTAATGACAAAGGTGCGAGAACCGTTATCATCTGTAACAATTTGATCGCATATTAGAGTAGCTTGTAACTCAATTTGTTTCCGAACTTTAAAGAACATGTTTCTTGTGTATACTTTAGCAGCGTGATTCTCAATATTCCGCAAAGGGGTTGTGAGCACAGGCCTTGTATAATTTGATTTTATTTCCTGACTAATAACATTGATTCTAAGCCGCTCCAAACCTCGATGAAATTTTCGAAAGAAAATAAAAAGATTTCTATTGGATCCAACAATTCTATTTAAGAAAGCATTCATACCTTCACATCTTTGGGTACTCTTCACACCGCCAAAGAAATATCCACGAAGATATGTTTCTGACCATAAATGCCTTCTCTCATATATATATTCAACCCACGTGTGATTTTCAAGCTCACAGTCAACCAAAATTTTCTTCCATTCTGATTCGAAGATATCAGCGCTACATTTAAGAGACATTAATCGACCAAAAATTTCGTTGAAGTTGGGTACAGTAACATTAGAAATTGCATTCCTTTGAAGATGCCACCTACACAGTCTGTGTCTAGCGTCCGGTAAAACCTCAGCAATTGCAGCATGCATTGACTTATCACCATCAGTTATTACAGATGAAGGCCTCTTAGGGGACACGGCTTCCAAAAGTGTCCTCAACACCCATATATATGACTCAGTCGTCTCATTATTTACCAACGCCGCACCAAATATGCAAGTGTTGTGATGATTATTTGTTCCGGCCAAAATAACAAGAGGTAACTTGAACTTATTCGTTTTATATGTCGCATCAAATATTAGAACATCCCCGAAGACAGCAAACTCAGCCCTTGATCTCCCATCAGTCCAAAACAACTTATCTAATCTTCCCTCCTTATCAGTTGAGTACTTGTAAAAGTACAATGGATCACTATCTGACTTAGCATCAAGATATGACAATGCAACATTGGCGTCTCCATCAATCACTTGATCTCGATGATCACGACCCATTACATTATACAAGTCTTTCCTTGTGAATCCAACATTCTCATAGCCTCCAGCCTCGTGTGTAAAGTAATCCATGATTTTACATTGGTTAATGCCTGCACTGTGCATAGCATGACCTGCATCTTTATGACCTCCATCTACATGTCTCTGGGACCGAGACTCTGATACGCCATAAGATGGTAACATGTCATGATTGTGTGTTTCGTCATAATGTGTCACGTGATAGCGTAATCCGTCCTCACCCAACCTTATACGAAGTCTGGCTGAACAACCACATCTAGTTAAGGGTCTATGTTCATACTTCCTGTTTCCCATTTCCAAATATTTCTTATATCTAAATCCTTCACGATCACAAACAAGTAGCCTAATAATTATTTTACCCGCTTCATTCAGTAAGCCATAAAATCAAAGATCATACATGACAATAATTGAAAAGTAGAAGAATGTACTGCTAAGAAAGAATGAAATATACGGGGTCACTCACAACTCACTGAAATTCCTTGGTCTTCTTCTAATGCCGGATAGAGCGTTCTTCTTTTCGATTCTCTTCTTTGGGCGCTTTAAAATATTTGATTTCTAGGGATTGTATCGTTCTTCTGTTCATCTAAAAACCAGGAGTTAAGTAGTTAATTAATAGTGGGGGGTTTTTTTAACCGGTTACTAAGTAAGTGGGCAAGTGGTTAAGTAATTTTCTTTTTAGGTAATGTTAAATACGTTAATTGCATTTAAAGTCCTTGTACTTATGAAAATAAAAAATTAAGATCCTTATGATATAAAAAAAATATATTTATAGACCCTAAATTTTATATTTTGGTTCTTTCATAAACTTTGATTAAATTCTAATTTTATTCATGAAATAAGATGAAAATCAGTAAAAAAATTTAAGTAATGGTAAATAAGTTAATTGTATTTAAAGTCCCTATAGTTTTGAAAATAAAAAATTAGATCCTTATGGTTAAAAAAACATGTTTATAGATTTTTAAATTTTACTCATGAAATAAGATGAAAATCAGTAATACACACCTCCTCCGGATCGATGACGGAAGGCAAAGGAGGAGGACAGACATGTGCTTGTTCCGGCCATGGCTTGATTTTCTGCTGCCGGAACTGCTGTGATTTATGAAATAAAATGAGAGAGAGGTTTTGTTAAACGAGAGAGAGAGAGGCGAGAGATGGTAGGAATTTTAGGGTTTTAATAAAATGATTTCTGAAATAAAATACACTATATATAGTAAATGAAAAACAAAAGAGGGTATATTTGTAAATGGGATTTTTGCCTATAGTGTTAAAAATTCTTTGAGGTCTTTAGTGAGAAGTGCTAGAAAATAGCGTTGGGTTAGGACTAAGGGGTGGGTGTTCAAGACTCCTAGGGTCAAAATCTCAAAGATATGTAGTGTTCCATTTTTCCATTTTTTCTTGTATTATATCAATTATCCAATTAAGTGCCTTGACTTTAGATCTACCCAGCAACAGCCAAGCCTAGATATTTCCCTAGGTTCTATATTTTATTAATTCTCAAAGTATTAAGTAAAAGATATATTTTTTGCAAGGGTGTTTTTTGCAAAACATTGTACCATATTTGTTTAGATCAATATGTTCACCTAAAGCATAACTATATTCATTAAGGACACTGCTAAGTTGTTCAATATTCTCTATTTTTCACTTAAGAAAAAAAAGGATCGGTGAGCAAAGAGTATATGACTCAAAGTGGTATTTTTTTTGTTATTTTAAACTCTCTTATAATATTTTCTTCGATCTTTTTGTTCATAAGGGTATATAATGCTTGGGTAATAATACAAAATAAGAAAGGGACAAAGTGTGTCCCTTTGGCTCAACCCTTTAATAGGGTCAAAGTCAAAGATGAGAACTTGGTCACCATTAAGCAATATAGAAAAAGAGACTGAGGTGACACACCCCATATAACCCATTCTATCTATATATCATGAAAACCGAATGTTATCATAGTATCTTGTAAGAAATCTCACTCAACATTTTCATAAACTTTTGCTACATCAACCTTAGTGTTTACATAGTGTTTTCTAGTGTTTCTTTTTCTTTTAAAAAAGTGGCTTACTTCATGAGTCAATTTTAATTTTCAGTTAATTCTCTTCCTAGGATGAAAACCTGACACTTTCATATATAATCTTAGCCATATATATTTTTATAGCCGTTAAACTATAACTCTGGCCAAAATTTTATAGATAAAATTAGAAAAACTTATGAGTTTGTAATGAGAAACATTAGCAGACTTCTTGACTTTAGGAATTCGAGTGATAAGGGTTTTATTAATCTGATAAATATTTTCCTATACCATGAGAAGTCAGTGATGGATCTAAAAATATCAAATTTTAATATATTCCATTGTTTCTTAAAGAAGTATATAGGTAGACCATCAGGTTCATGATATTTATCATTCCTCATCTCCCAAAGAGACTTTTAATCTCCTATATTCCCATAGGCTTAATAAGATCATAAACTAGAGTCTATAACTGAAGAGTAATGTCTAGGTCTTTTAGTACGGAAAATATTATTAAAGTATTCTTTGATCTCATGTTCAACATCCATTTTTTATCAACACGTGTATCATTTCAATATTATTCCTACTTCTAGTTTTTTTATTGAGTGAAAGTAGTTCGTGATTCTACCTCCCAAAATAAGCAATCTCACTATAGCAGTGTCGGTGATTTTAATTTTTTTTGGTGTAGCAGTGTTTTTTAGAATGTTCATAGGGATGATTAGTTATATATTTTTTCATACATTTGAGGCCTATAAGTCTGTTAAGTACATAGTACTCATCACACTTGGGTGCACAATGTATCTCTGGGATTGGACCACCCACTCATATCTTGAGTTAGAAGCGTTCAAAGGCCATCTAGGAGATCCACATACATTATTGGGTCCTCTTCGCTATCTAATCCTTTATTTGCGAGTCATTCTACACATAAGTTTACTTCTCGATACACACGTACGATCTCAAAACCCTCATCGGATGTTAATATTTCCCTACAGGATGTCGTAATATCATCCAACTGACCCCCGTTTTCGTCTATCATCACTTTGTTCTTGTTGTTATCATTTGTAGACCTGTCGCCGGTAGCATCCCAGGAGTAGGAGGCGCCGCCATTTTGTATATTGAGGGAATAGGGTTTTGTTCGTTCTCCGCTGCTCTTTTTTTATATTGGTTATATCTTGATATGTAATATAAATTTTAATATAAAAAAACAAAAAAGTTTTCAGTAAGACTTTTGAAAAAGAAAATATTAACCCTCTCTTAATATGCTTAACGACAACAACACTACTAATATGCAAATGAAATATAGTTTTATAAAGTTGATTTCGGTAATCCTAAAACGGGAATTTTGGTAGTCGTGTTACATCAAATGAATAGTCTTTTTTTTGTCAAGTAATAAATATTCTTCTTTTTTTTAGTCTATCTTTTATTTTTAAGTCAAATAGAGTCTGTTGACTAGAACACAAATAGGCTAATTTGCACCATATATACCTAATCACTATAGGCTTGGTATTCTTGATTTTTTCATTGTAAAATATTTTTTTTATATAAATATACAATTTAATTGTTTCTTTCTAACAAAAATAAAAACCACATGATAAAGTCAAACTTGTAGCCAAGATCTTTTCAGTATTGCCAATGCTTGTAAAATCGAAAATAGTAAAAGGAGAGCATTTTAAAGGAAATGATTAATGAGTAGAGATCCAAATAATATAATGGTATAAAAATCTTATGACAATAATAATATAAAAAAAACTTTGCAATGATAAGCATTACAATCGAACATCAAAAGCTCCGGAAGCGATTTGTCAGCCAAGGACATGCAAAATTTGGATATAAACCAGACTAGATGAATCACTTGTTCCACAACTCCATTACCAGTAATAATAAAGAGCGTGAATAATGGAACAAATAACCCAGCAACTATACCTATGTCCCTATATTATGTAAAATTTGAAGTCTGTTGATCCAACTAAAGGGTCTATTCCAGAAGCTATTGCCTTGTCGAAGGGGCTAATTTCAATGACGGTGGTTCCTTTCGGTTTGTGCGGCTTATTTTACACGCCGTTGTATTAGACTTTTAAGAAGGATCGTGAGAATGCAAGTATTAATGTCTTAAAAGACACGGAAGCTGAAACTGAAATGATGTGATGATTCTGTTACTTATAAGGTCGTTTCAAGTTTGTCCTTCAGTAAGAGATTTAACTTAGAACACCAAAACCACACGAGGGCTAGATCATACACGTGTAAAATTCAGACTGTATCAAGGATTTTTAGTTACCGGGTATTAAACTCACACTGTAACAAGGATTTTTTTCCTTATAACGGGTATTATTCATGTTTGCTCGTTCAATAACTTCATATTCTTTGGCCTATTTGGCACATTCTCACTTGACTCATTAAAGATAATGGCCTTATTAAAGAAAAAAATTTCAAAATTAGTAGGACTTTTGTACAATAATTTACCCTTCTGCAAGGAATTCAACTTAAAAACTGACTAAATGTATGATATTATTTTATTTGGGTTTTTCCTAAACATGTTTTACCTGATGTTTATGTTAATTATATTGGACAAAATTAGCACGTTTGCTTATATTAGACGAAATGAGTGCATGTAAGACACATTTATACGCCCTTATGAAAAAATAAACTTACCTTTTTGGGTATAAAAATGATCAGGAATGCACATTTAGAGAGATAAACCCATGTTCAGAAAATACGCGATAAACGATCAAATCATTTAAACTCTCTAACTTTTCCAAAACTCTGCCATTTAAACTTTTAAAAAAATAATATTACATTGTATACTATTAGATGTAGGAAGCTCATGCAGAATTTTTAACCAAATGAACGATCATATGAGGATTTATGGTGAGCAACAGAGCTAAGTATTATGCATCAGCTATGCAAATTGAATTCAGCCCATTAGAAATGAAAAAGAAAAAAAAAATTATAAGAAATATTATGACCAAAATCAAAATTATAACCAGATTCACAAGCATACTTACAAATAAAATACTTGAATTAATTAATACCACTTCGGTAAAATTCACCAATGGACTTTATACCTTTACTCCAATCCAACTGATGAGTTTCTTTCTCATATGCCTGTGACGTCATTGATACTACAGATCTATACCCCTACCTACAAACCATTCGGTATATACTAATTAATTTTCAACATAAGGATAATCCATCAACAAAATACAACTAAACATAAGTCGTTGATGTACGTATACATTTAGATGGATCCAACTAGGTATACATATCTATAACTATACAAATATATCTATATCCATACAACATATCTATACACATACACATACACATCCAGACATACAGATCTAAAACCGTATAGATCAATAATATAAAAAAAACTCGTAATAATGATATATTTGATAAGTTCTTACAATAAAAAATGATTTCTTGGAACTGCAACACTTTAAACTCAACTATGTATTTTTTTTCCAATTTATTTCATGGGGTAGGGGTTATGATGCATAAAAAATGAAAAAAATAAAGAGATAGAATGAAGAATGGAAAAGACGAATTGATGGGTAGGTTTTTGGTTCATTAAAAATTTAAAGTTAGGTTATAGTCAAAAGGAAAGATTGTTTGATTTTTTACTCTCTCTTTCTCTTTAATTATTTAATAAAACTATTTCAGTTGTCCCACGAATAATATTTATTTAGTTGATCACACTTATTTAAAAACACAATCATTACATTCACGTTACTAAAATATTCCTTACAAAATATTGTGATATTTTAAATAGTTATTAAATATTTTAATAAAAATAATAATAGAAAACATTAAGATAAAGTTTATTGAGATTTCAAATAAATAATATAATTAGGATATCATATTTAATAAATTGATATTATTTTACGGGATGAAAAGAGTAATTACTTATAATAGTATTTAAATTTAAGAGCAGAGATATGATACCCTATAAAAAATGTTTTACCCATTATTTCTCTCTATTCTTCTATCAAACCCTATTTCTTCTAGTCTCCGCCGTCTTACACCAAAACTTTCACATTAGCAATCTACAGTATAACAATTTTTCTTAACAATTTAAAGCACATTCTGACAATACCCATTCCGTATCAAAGGTTGTACACATTTTCTTTTTCCATAACATCGGGCGCTTTTCTCCCTCAACATTATGTGTGTCCTCTACCATTGCCTTCCAAATCTCAGATCTTCACTGTGCAAATCATTATCTGATTGGTTTTTGATCGTTGGACATTTCATTTCATTTCAATTGAGGATAGTCAGAGTGAGACCTCTTGTCTCTTATACTATTAAATCTCAAGTTTCTAAAATTTCACCTTACTTTATTTGGACTAAATTTTTATATTCAAACTTAAAACTTTTTCTACAATGATATTGTAATAGGATTGAACAAAGAACTCTACTTTTGGGGGATATTTCTTCCTTGTGAAAAGAGAGAAATGAACAGGTCACTTCCTCCTAAGAAGAGAAGATTATTGTAAAGAATGATATAATCACTATAGTTTGTATAAAAATGTGAGTTTGATTTTCTATTTTTTTATCCATTATCTTAAGTAGGGGTTTTAATGATTTGTATTTATTAAATTAGGCAATATGATAATGAAAGAGCAAGAGTGATAATGAAAGAGCAAGAGTTTGGGACTATTCAATTACAACCGCATCATCATTTTATTTGGAGAAGTATGGTGCACCCGGTTTTTTCATTTACAATAGATTAACATTTATTATTGTATTTTTATGTTGTAAATTGCATTTCAATTGAGGATAGTCGAAATGTTAAATTTATTACTGTATTATTTATATTATTAGCATTGATCATCTGTTATTCTATTTTTATAACTTATTTATTTTACTCTTCATTACTAGTTAAAATAGATTTCTTGTGGATAGGAGGAAAATATATATAAAACAAAGGTAATTTATGTTGCTTTTAATTTTATGTATGTCCTTGATATACTTGGGTGTAGATTAGTTTAATGAACTTTAGGATGTACCTCAACTAATCTGACCAAAAAAATTAATTTAACGAACTCGGACTTGATTAGAAACATTATTTTATTTATATCTATATTAAGTATTTTAGTTGGATACTTTTTTGGTATATAAGTCATAGTTTCACTACTTCTTCACTTTTCATAAATGAGTAAATATGTCGAATGATTAGTCAAATGTGCAAGCTGACAATTTAGGCAAGTGGTGTGTAACTTTATAATCTTTTTACTTATCCAATAAACATATATTTTAATTTAATTATAACCCTTTTACTTATCACGACTCTCCCTCTAAGTTGTTGGTTGATTTCTATTCAAGGTTTACTTATGATTTTATTCAAGGTTTACCTATGATTTAATTTTGCAGTCGTTTCGGTTAGATCACTTTTCATGTAATTTTTGGAAAATATGGGGTGGATTCTAAATGTGAGTTCTTGATTTTATAGCTTTGTTTTGGATCCTTTATGTCGTTTATCCTATTTTATTAGAGTTTCAGAGTTGAATTTTATAAAATTTGATTATGTTCCTCCCATTTATATAATGATAAGTTATCTTTATCACATGGATTGGTTTTCAACTCTAACAACATTATATCACCATTAATGTAAATTTAAGAGGTCTTTTCTTATTTTGATGTCAGAATGTCTTTCTTTCTTGAGTAAATGGGAGAGGACGGGGGAGGAATTAGGTCACTTTTCATTATTGTGGGAGGATTTAATCCTTTGTTGTTAGCATGGGTACAATGTGTTAGCATATTTATTCTTCCTTCATAGCTTATCTAGTGATCCCATATGGCGTATTCGAAAAGTTCAATTTTGGAGGATCTTTCTCTGTTACCAAGCTTATAATATTAGTGGTGTCAAACAGAGAGTGGTTTTTTCTATATTGTTGATCAACCTACCCAAAACTCTCAAACTTTTCCAAAACTCTGCCATTTAAACTTTTAAAAAAATAATATTACATTTTATACTATTAGATGTAGGAAGCTCATGCAGAATTTGTAACCAAATGAACGATCATAAGAGGATTTATGATGAGCAACAGAGCTAAGTATTATGCATCAGCTATGCAAATTGAATTCAGCCCATTAGAAATGAAAAAGAAAAAAGAATTATAAGAAATATTATTACCAAAATCAAAATTATAACCAGATTCACAAGCATACTTACAAATAAAATACTTGAATTAATTAATACCACTTCGGTAAAATTCACCAATGGACTTTATACATTTACCCCAATCCAACTGATGAGTTTCTTTCTCATATGCCTGTGACGTCGTTGAAACTATAGATCTATACCCCTACCTACAAACCATTCGGTATATACTAATTAATTTTCAACATAAGGATAATCCATCAACAAAATACAACTAAACATAAGTCGGTGATGTACGTATACATTTAGATGGATCCAACTAGGTATACATATCTATAACTATACAAATATATCTATATCCATACAACATATTTACACAGATACACATACACATCCAGACATACAGATCTAAAACCGTATAGATCAATAATATAAAAAAAACTCGTAATAATGATATATTTGATAAGTTCTTACAATAAAAAATGATTTCTTGGAATTGCAACACTTTAAACTCAACTATGTATTTTTTTTCCAATTTATTTCATGGGGCAGGGGTTATGATGCATAAAAAATGAAAAAAATAAAGAGATAGAATGAAGAATGGAAAAGACGAATTGATGGGTAGGTTTTTGGTCCATTAAAAATTTAAAGTTAGGTTATAGTCAAAAGGAAAGATTGTTTGATTTTTTACTCTCTCTTTCTCTTTAATTATTTAATAAAACAATTTCAGTTGTCCCACAAATAATATTTATTTAGTTGATCACACTTATTTAAAAACACAATCATTACATTCATGTTACTAAAATATTCCTTACAAAATATTGTGATATTTTGAATAGTTATTAAATATTTTAATAAAAATAATAATAGAAAACCTTAAGATAAAGTTTATTGAGATTTCAAATAAATAATATAATTAGGATATCACATTTAATAAATTGATATTATTTTACGGGATGAAAAGAGTAATTACTTATAATAGTATTTAAATTTAAGAGCAGAGATATGATACCCTATAAAAAATGTTTTACCCATTATTTATCTCTATTCTTCTATCAAACCCTATTTCTTCTCGTCTCCGCCGACTTACACCAAAACTTTCAGCAATCTACAGTATAACAATTTTTCTTAACAATTTAAAGCACTGACAATACCAATTCCGTATCAAAGGTTGTACACATTTTCTTTTTCCATAACATCGGCGCTTTTCTCCCTCAACATTATGTGTGTCCTCTACCATTGCCTTCCAAATCTCAGATCTTCACTGTGCAAATCATTATCTGATTGGTTTTTGATCGTTGGACATTTCATTTCATTTCAATTGAGGATTGTCAGAGTGAGACCTCCTATCTCTTATACTATTAAATCTCAAGTTTCTAAAATTTCACTTTAATTTATTTGGACTAAATTTTTATATTCAAACTTAAAACTTTTTCTACGATGATATTGTAATAGGATTGAACAAAGAACTCTACTTTTGGGGGATATTTCTTCCTTGTGAAAAGAGAGAAATGAACAGGTCACTTCCTCCTAAGAAGAGAAGATTATTGTAAAGAATGAAATAATCACTATAGTTTGTATAAAAATGTGAGTTTGATTTTATATTTTTTTATCCATTATCTTAAGTAGGGGTTTTAATGATTTGTATTTATTAAATTAGGCAATATAATAATGAAAGAGCAAGAGTGATAATGAAAGAGCAAGAGTTTGGGACTATTCAATTACAACCGCATCATCATTTTATTTGGAGAAGTATGGTGCACCCGGTTTTTTCATTTACAATAGATTAACATTTATTATTGTATTTTTATGTTGTAAATTGCATTTCAATTGAGGATAGTCGAAATGTTAAATTTATTACTGTATTATTTATATTATTAGCATTGATCATCTGTTATTCTATTTTTATAACTTATTTATTTTACTCTTCATTACTAGTTAAAATAGATTTCTTGTGGATAGGAGGAAAATATATATAAAACAAAGGTAATTTATGTTGCTTTCAATTTTATGTATGTCCTTGCTATACTTGGGTGTAGATTAGTTTAATGAACTTTAGGATGTACCTCAACTAATCTGACCAAAAAAATTAATTTAACGAACTCGGACTTGATTAGAAACATTATTTTATTTATATCTATATTAAGTATTTTAGTTGGATACTTTTTTGGTATATAAGTCATAGTTTCACTACTTCTTCACTTTTCATAAATGAGTAAATATGTCGAATGATTAGTCAAATGTGCAAGCTGACAATTTAGGCAAGGGGTGTGTAACTTTATAATCTTTTTATTTATCCAATAAACATATATTTTAATTTAATTATAACCCTTTTACTTATCACGACTCTCCCTCTAAGTTGTTGGTTGATTTCTATTCAAGGTTTACTTATGATTTTATTCAAGGTTTACCTATGATTTAATTTTGCAGTCGTTTCGGTTAGATCACTTTTCATGTAATTTTTGGAAAATATGGGGTGGATTCTAAATGTGAGTTCTTGATTTTATAGCTTTGTTTTGGATCCTTTATGTCGTTTATCCTATTTTATTAGAGTTTCAGAGTTGAATTTTATAAAATTTGATTATGTTCCTCCCATTTATATAATGATAAGTTATCTTTATCACATGGATTGGTTTTCAACTCTAACAACATTATATCACCATTAATGTAAATTTAAGAGGTCTTTTCTTATTTTGATGTCAGAATGTCTTTCTTTCTTGAGTAAATGGGAGAGGACGGGGGAGGAATTAGGTCACTTTTCATTATTGTGGGAGGATTTAATCCTTTGTTGTTAGCATGGGTACAATGTGTTAGCATATTTATTCTTCCTTCATAGCTTATCTAGTGATCCCATATGGCGTATTCGAAAAGTTCAATTTTGGAGGATCTTTCTCTGTTACCAAGCTTATAATATTAGTGGTGTCAAACAGAGAGTGGTTTTTTCTATATTGTTGATCAACCTACCCAAAATTCTCAAACTTTTCCAAAACTCTGCCATTTAAACTTTTAAAAAAATAATATTACATTTTATACTATTAGATGTAGGAAGCTCATGCAGAATTTGTAACCAAATGAACGATCATATGAGGATTTATAATGAGCAACAGAGCTAAGTATTATGCATCAGCTATGCAAATTGAATTCAGCCCATTAGAAATGAAAAAGAAAAAAGAATTATAAGAAATATTATGACCAAAATCAAAATTATAACCAGATTCACAAGCATACTTACAAATAAAATACTTGAATTAATTAATACCACTTCGGTAAAATTCACCAATGGACTTTATACATTTACCCCAATCCAACTGATGAGTTTCTTTCTCATATGCCTGTGACGTCGTTGAAACTACAGATCTATACCCCTACCTACAAACCATTCGGTATATACTAATTAATTTTCAACATAAGGATAATCCATCAACAAAATACAACTAAACATAAGTCGGTGATGTACGTATACATTTAGATGGATCCAACTAGGTATACATATCTATAACTATACAAATATATCTATATCCATACAACATATCTACACAGATACACATACACATCCAGACATACAGATCTAAAACCGTATAGATCAATAATATAAAAAAAACTCGTAATAATGATATATTTGATAAGTTCTTACAATAAAAAATGATTTCTTGGAACTGCAACACTTTAAACTCAACTATGTATTTTTTTTCCAATTTATTTCATGGGGCAGGGGTTATGATGCATAAAAAATGAAAAAAATAAAGAGATAGAATGAAGAATGGAAAAGACGAATTGATGTGTAGGTTTTTGGTCCATTAAAAATTTAAAGTTAGGTTATAGTCAAAAGGAAAGATTGTTTGATTTTTTACTCTCTCTTTCTCTTTAATTATTTAATAAAACTATTTCAGTTGTCCCACAAATAATTTTTATTTAGTTGATCACACTTATTTAAAAACACAATCATTACATTCACATTACTAAAATATTCCTTACAAAATATTGTGATATTTTAAATAGTTATTAAATATTTTATTTCAAATATTTTATTTTAAATATTTTAATAAAAATAATAATAGAAAACATTAAGATAAAGTTTATTGAGATTTCAAATAAATAATATAATTAGGATATCACATTTAATAAATTGATATTATTTTACGGGATGAAAAGAGTAATTACTTATAATAGTATTTAAATTTAAGAGCAGAGATATGATACCCTATAAAAAATGTTTTACCCATTATTTATCTCTATTCTTCTATCAAACCCTATTTCTTTTACACCAAAACTTTCACATTAGCAATCTACAGTATAACAATTTTTCTTAACAATTTAAAGCACATTCTGACAATACCCATTCCGTATCAAAGGTTGTACACATTTTCTTTTTCCATAACATCGGGCGCTTTTCTCCCTCAACATTATGTGTGTCCTCTACCATTGCCTTCCAAATCTCAGATCTTCACTGTGCAAATCATTATCTGATTGGTTTTTGATCGTTGGACATTTCATTTCATTTCAATTGAGGATAGTCAGAGTGAGACCTTCTATCTCTTATACTATTAAATCTCAAGTTTCTAAAATTTCACTTTAATTTATTTGGACTAAATTTTTATATTCAAACTTAAAACTTTTTCTACGATGATATTGTAATAGGATTGAACAAAGAACTCTACTTTTGGGGGATATTTCTTCCTTGTGAAAAGAGAGAAATGAACAGGTCACTTCCTCCTAAGAAGAGAAGATTATTGTAAAGAATGAAATAATCACTATAGTTTGTATAAAAATGTGAGTTTGATTTTATATTTTTTTATCCATTATCTTAAGTAGGGGTTTTAATGATTTGTATTTATTAAATTAGGCAATATAATAATGAAAGAGCAAGAGTGATAATGAAAGAGCAAGAGTTTGGGACTATTCAATTACAACCGCATCATCATTTTATTTGGAGAAGTATGGTGCACCCGGTTTTTTCATTTACAATAGATTAACATTTATTATTGTATTTTTATGTTGTAAATTGCATTTCAATTGAGGATAGTCGAAATGTTAAATTTATTACTGTATTATTTATATTATTAGCATTGATCATCTGTTATTCTATTTTTATAACTTATTTATTTTACTCTTCATTACTAGTTAAAATAGATTTCTTGTGGATAGGAGGAAAATATATATAAAACAAAGGTAATTTATGTTGCTTTCAATTTTATGTATGTCCTTGCTATACTTGGGTGTAGATTAGTTTAATGAACTTTAGGATGTACCTCAACTAATCTGACCAAAAAAATTAATTTAACGAACTCGGACTTGATTAGAAACATTATTTTATTTATATCTATATTAAGTATTTTAGTTGGATACTTTTTTGGTATATAAGTCATAGTTTCACTACTTCTTCACTTTTCATAAATGAGTAAATATGTCGAATGATTAGTCAAATGTGCAAGCTGACAATTTAGGCAAGGGGTGTGTAACTTTATAATCTTTTTATTTATCCAATAAACATATATTTTAATTTAATTATAACCCTTTTACTTATCACGACTCTCCCTCTAAGTTGTTGGTTGATTTCTATTCAAGGTTTACTTATGATTTTATTCAAGGTTTACCTATGATTTAATTTTGCAGTCGTTTCGGTTAGATCACTTTTCATGTAATTTTTGGAAAATATGGGGTGGATTCTAAATGTGAGTTCTTGATTTTATAGCTTTGTTTTGGATCCTTTATGTCGTTTATCCTATTTTATTAGAGTTTCAGAGTTGAATTTTATAAAATTTGATTATGTTCCTCCCATTTATATAATGATAAGTTATCTTTATCACATGGATTGGTTTTCAACTCTAACAACATTATATCACCATTAATGTAAATTTAAGAGGTCTTTTCTTATTTTGATGTCAGAATGTCTTTCTTTCTTGAGTAAATGGGAGAGGACGGGGGAGGAATTAGGTCACTTTTCATTATTGTGGGAGGATTTAATCCTTTGTTGTTAGCATGGGTACAATGTGTTAGCATATTTATTCTTCCTTCATAGCTTATCTAGTGATCCCATATGGCGTATTCGAAAAGTTCAATTTTGGAGGATCTTTCTCTGTTACCAAGCTTATAATATTAGTGGTGTCAAACAGAGAGTGGTTTTTTCTATATTGTTGATCAACCTACCCAAAATTCTCAAACTTTTCCAAAACTCTGCCATTTAAACTTTTAAAAAAATAATATTACATTTTATACTATTAGATGTAGGAAGCTCATGCAGAATTTGTAACCAAATGAACGATCATATGAGGATTTATAATGAGCAACAGAGCTAAGTATTATGCATCAGCTATGCAAATTGAATTCAGCCCATTAGAAATGAAAAAGAAAAAAGAATTATAAGAAATATTATGACCAAAATCAAAATTATAACCAGATTCACAAGCATACTTACAAATAAAATACTTGAATTAATTAATACCACTTCGGTAAAATTCACCAATGGACTTTATACATTTACCCCAATCCAACTGATGAGTTTCTTTCTCATATGCCTGTGACGTCGTTGAAACTACAGATCTATACCCCTACCTACAAACCATTCGGTATATACTAATTAATTTTCAACATAAGGATAATCCATCAACAAAATACAACTAAACATAAGTCGGTGATGTACGTATACATTTAGATGGATCCAACTAGGTATACATATCTATAACTATACAAATATATCTATATCCATACAACATATCTACACAGATACACATACACATCCAGACATACAGATCTAAAACCGTATAGATCAATAATATAAAAAAAACTCGTAATAATGATATATTTGATAAGTTCTTACAATAAAAAATGATTTCTTGGAACTGCAACACTTTAAACTCAACTATGTATTTTTTTTCCAATTTATTTCATGGGGCAGGGGTTATGATGCATAAAAAATGAAAAAAATAAAGAGATAGAATGAAGAATGGAAAAGACGAATTGATGTGTAGGTTTTTGGTCCATTAAAAATTTAAAGTTAGGTTATAGTCAAAAGGAAAGATTGTTTGATTTTTTACTCTCTCTTTCTCTTTAATTATTTAATAAAACTATTTCAGTTGTCCCACAAATAATTTTTATTTAGTTGATCACACTTATTTAAAAACACAATCATTACATTCACATTACTAAAATATTCCTTACAAAATATTGTGATATTTTAAATAGTTATTAAATATTTTATTTCAAATATTTTATTTTAAATATTTTAATAAAAATAATAATAGAAAACATTAAGATAAAGTTTATTGAGATTTCAAATAAATAATATAATTAGGATATCACATTTAATAAATTGATATTATTTTACGGGATGAAAAGAGTAATTACTTATAATAGTATTTAAATTTAAGAGCAGAGATATGATACCCTATAAAAAATGTTTTACCCATTATTTATCTCTATTCTTCTATCAAACCCTATTTCTTTTACACCAAAACTTTCACATTAGCAATCTACAGTATAACAATTTTTCTTAACAATTTAAAGCACATTCTGACAATACCCATTCCGTATCAAAGGTTGTACACATTTTCTTTTTCCATAACATCGGGCGCTTTTCTCCCTCAACATTATGTGTGTCCTCTACCATTGCCTTCCAAATCTCAGATCTTCACTGTGCAAATCATTATCTGATTGGTTTTTGATCGTTGGACATTTCATTTCATTTCAATTGAGGATAGTCAGAGTGAGACCTTCTATCTCTTATACTATTAAATCTCAAGTTTCTAAAATTTCACTTTAATTTATTTGGACTAAATTTTTATATTCAAACTTAAAACTTTTTCTACAATGATATTGTAATAGGATTGAACAAAGAACTCTACTTTTGGGGGATATTTCTTCCTTGTGAAAAGAGAGAAATGAACAGGTCACTTCCTCCTAAGAAGAGAAGATTATTGTAAAGAATGAAATAATCACTATAGTTTGTATAAAAATGTGAGTTTGATTTTCTATTTTTTTATCCATTATCTTAAGTAGAGGTTTTAATGATTTGTATTTATTAAATTAGGCAATATGATAATGAAAGAGCAAGAGTGATAATGAAAGAGCAAGAGTTTGGGACTATTCAATTACAACCGCATCATCATTTTATTTGGAGAAGTATGGTGCACCCGGTTTTTTCATTTACAATAGATTAACATTTATTATTGTATTTTTATGTTTTAAATTGCATTTCAATTGAGGATAGTCGAAATGTTAAATTTATTACTGTATTATTTATATTATTAGCATTGATCATCTGTTATTCTATTTTTATAACTTATTTATTTTACTCTTCATTACTAGTTAAAATAGATTTCTTGTGGATAGGAGGAATATATACATAAAACAAAGGTAATTTATGTTACTTTTAATTTTACGTATGTCCTTGCTATACTTGGGTGTAGATTAGTTTAATGAACTTCAGGATGTACCTCAACTAATCTGACCAAAAAAATTAATTTAACAAACTCGGACTTGATTAGAAACATTATTTTATTTATATCTATATTAAGTATTTTAGTTGGATACTTTTTTGGTATATAAGTCATAGTTTCACTACTTCTTCACTTTTCATAAATGAGTAAAAATGTCGAATGATTAGTCAAATGTGCAAGCTGACAATTTAGGCAAGGGTGTGTAAATTTATAATCTTTTTACTTATCCAATAAACATATATTTTAATTTAATTATAACCCTTTTACTTATCACGACTCTCCCTCTAAGTTGTTGGTTGATTTCTATTCAAGGTTTACTTATGATTTTATTCAAGGTTTACCTATGATTTAATTTTGCAGTCGTTTCTGTTAGATTACTTTTCATGTAATTTTTGGAAAATATGGGGTGGATTCTAAATGTGAGTTCTTGATTTTATAGCTTTGTTTAGGATCCTTTATGTCGTTTATCCTATTTTATTAGAGTTTCAGAGTTGAATTTTATAAAATTTGATTATGTTCCTCCCATTTATATAATGATAAGTTATATTTATCACATGGATTGGTTTTCCACTCTAACAACATTATATCACCATTAATGTAAATTTAAGAGGTCTTTTCTTATTTTGATGTCAGAATGTCTTTCTTTCTTGAGTAAATGGGAGAGGACGGGGGAGGAATTAGGTCACTTTTCATTATTGTGGGAGGATTTAATCCTTTGTTGTTAGCATGGGTACAATGTGTTAGCATATTTATTCTTCCTTCATAACTTATCTAGTGATCCCATATGGCGTATTCGAAAAGTTCAATTTTGGAGGATCTTTCTCTGTTACCAAGCTTATTATATTAATGGTGTCAAACAGAGAGTGGTTTTTTCTATATTGTTGATCAACCTACCCAAAACTCTCAAACTTTTCCGAAACTCTGCCATTTAAACTTTTAAAAAAATAATATTACATTTTATACTATTAGATGTAGGAAGCTCATGCAGAATTTGTAACCAAATGAACGATCATATGAGGATTTATGGTGAGCAACAGAGCTAAGTATTATGCATCAGCTATGCAAATTGAATTCAGCCCATTAGAAATGAAAAAGAAAAAAAAATCATAAGAAATATTATGACCAAAATCAAAATTATAACCAGATTCACAAGCATACTTACAAATAAAATACTTGAATTAATTAATGCCACTTCAGTAAAATTCACCAATGGACTTTATACATTTACTCCAATCCAACTGATGAGTTTCTTTCTCATATGCCTGTGACGTCGTTGATACTACAGATCTATACCCCTACCCACAAACCATTCGGTATATACTAATTAATTTTCAACATAAGGATAATCCATCTTCAAAATACAACTAAACATAAGTCGGTGATGTACGTATACATTTAGATGGATCCAACTAGGTATACATATCTATAACTATACAAATATATCTATATCCATACAACATATCTATACAGATACACATACACATCTAGACATACAGATCTAAACCCGTATAGATCAATAATATAAAAAAAAACTCGTAATAATGATATATTTGATAAGTTCTTACAATAAAAAATGATTTCTTGGAACTGCAACACTTTAAACTCAACTATGTATTTTTGTTCCAATTTATTTCATGGGGTAGGGGTTATGAAGCATAAAAAATGAAAAAAATAAAGAGATAGAATGAAGAATGGAAAAGAAGAATTGATGGGTAGGTTTTTGGTCCATTAAAAATTTAAAGTTAGGTTATAGTCAAAAGGAAAGATTGTTTGATTTTTTACTCTCTCTTTCTCTTTAATTATTTAATAAAACTATTTCAGTTGTCCCACAAATAATATTTATTTAGTTGATCACACTTATTTAAAATCACAATCATTACATTCACGTTACTAAAATATTCCTTGCAAAATATTGTGATATTTTAAATAGTTATTAAATATTTTAATAAAAATAATAATAGAAAACATTAAGATAAAGTTTATTGAGATTTCAAATAAATAATATAATTAGGATATCACATTTCATAAATTGATATTATTTTACGGGATGAAAAGAGTAATTACTTATAATAGTATTTATATTTAAGAGCAGAGATATGATACCCTATAAAAAATGTTTTACCCATTATTTATCTCTATTCTTCTATCAAACCCTATTTCTTCTCGTCTCCGCCGACTTACACCAACACTTTCACATTAGCAATCTACAGTATAACAATTTTTCTTAACAATTTAAAGCACATTCTGACAATACCCATTCCTTATCAAAGGTTGTACACATTTTCTTTTTCCATAACATCGGCGCTTTTCTCCCTCAACATTATGTGTGTCCTCTACCATTGCCTTCCAAATCTCAGATCTTCACTGTGCAAATCATTATCTGATTGGTTTTTGATCGTTGGACATTTCATTTCAATTGAGGATAGTCAGAGTGAGACCTCTTGTCTCTTATACTATTAAATCTAAAGTTTCTAAAATTTCACCTTAATTTATTTGGACTAAATTTTTATATTCAAACTTAAAACTTTTTCTACAATGATATTGTAATAGGATTGAACAAAGAACTCTACTTTTGGGGGATATTTCTTCCTTGTGAAAAGAGAGAAATGAACAGGTCACTTCCTCCTAAGAAGAGAAGATTATTGTAAAGAATGAAATAATCACTATAGTTTGTATAAAAATGTGAGTTTGATTTTCTATTTTTTTATCCATTATCTTAAGTAGGGGTTTTAATGATTTGTATTTATTAAATTAGGCAATATGATAATGAAAGAGCAAGAGTGATAATGAAAGAGCAAGAGTTTGGGACTATTCAATAACAACCGCATCATCATTTTATTTGGAGAAGTATGGTTCACCCGGTTTTTTATTTACAATAGATTAACATTTATTATTGTATTTTTATGTTGTAAATTGCATTTCAATTGAGTATAGTCGAAATGTTAAATTTATTACTATATTAGTTATATTATTAGCATTGATCCTCTTTTGTTCTGTTTTTATAACTTATTTATTTTACTCTTAAAATAGATTTCTTGTGGATAGGATGAAAATATATATAAAACAAAGGTAATTTTTGTTACTTTTAATTTTACGTATGTCCTTGCTATACTTGGGTGTAGATTAGTTTAATGAACTTTGGGATGTACCTCAACTAATCCGACCAAAAAAATTAATTTAACGAACTCGGACTTGATTAGAAACATTATTTTATTTATTTTTATATTAAGAATTTTAGTTGGATACTTTTTTGGTATATAAGTCATAGTTTCACTACTTCTTCACTTTTCATAAATGAGTTAAAATGTCGAATGATTAGTCAAATCTGCAAGCTGACAATTTAGGCAAGGGGTGTGTAACTTTATAATCTTTTTACTTATCCAATAAACAGATCTTTTAATTTAATTATAACCCTTTTACTTATCACGACTCTCCCTCTAAGTTGTTGGTTGATTTTTATTCAAGGTTTACTTATGATTTTATTCAAGGTTTACCTATGATTTAATTTTGCAGTCGTTTCGGTTAGATCACTTTTCATGTAATTTTTGGAAAATATGGGGTGGATTCTAAATGTGAGTTCTTGATTTTATAGCTTTGTTTTGGATCCTTTATGTCGTTTATCCTATTTTATTAGAGTTTCAGAGTTGAATTTTATAAAATTTGATTATGTTCCTCCCATTTATATAATGATAAGTTATCTTTATCACATGGATTGGTTTTCAACTCTAACAACATTATATCACCATTAATGTAAATTTAAGAGGTCTTTTCTTATTTTGATGTCAGAATGTCTTTCTTTCTTGAGTAAATGGGAGAGGACGGGGGAGGAATTAGGTCACTTTTCATTATTGTGGGAGGATTTAATCCTTTGTTGTTAGCATGGGTACAATGTGTTAGCATATTTATTCTTCCTTCATAGCTTATCTAGTGATCCCATATGGCGTATTCGAAAAGTTCAATTTTGGAGGATCTTTCTCTGTTACCAAGCTTATTATATTAGTGGTGTCAAACAGAGAGTGGTTTTTTCTATATTGTTGATCAACCTACCCAAAACTCTCAAACTTTTCCGAAACTCTGCCATTTAACCTTTTAAAAAAATAATATTACATTTTATACTATTAGATGTAGGAAGCTCATGCAGAATTTGTAACCAAATGAACGATCATATGAGGATTTATGGTGAGCAACCGAGCTAAGTATTATGCATCAGATATGCAAATTGAATTCAGCCCATTAGAAATGAAAAAGAAAATAAAATTATAAGAAATATTATGACCAAAATCAAAATTATAACCAGATTCACAAGCATACTTACAAATAAAATACTTGAATTAATTAATACCACTTCAGTAAAATTCACCAATGGACTTTATACATTTACTCCAATCTAACTGATGAGTTTTTTCTCATATGCCTGTGATGTCGTTGATACTACAGATCTATACCCCTACCCACAAACCATTCGGTATATACTAATTAATTTTTAACATAAGGATAATCCATCTTCAAAATACAACTAAACATAAGTCGGTGATGTACGTATACATTTAGATGGATCCAACTAGGTATACATATCTATAACTATACAAATATATCTATATCCATACAACATATCTATACACATACACATACACATCCACACATACAGATCTAAGCCCGTATAGATCAATAATATAAAAAAACTCGTAATAATGATATATTTGATAAGTTCTTACAATAAAAAATGATTTCTTGGAATTGCAACACTTTAAACTCAACTATGTATTTTTTTTCTAATTTATTTCATGGGGTAGGGGTTATGATGCATAATAAATGAAAAAAAATAAAGAGATAGAATGAAGAACGAAAAAGAAGAATTGATGGGTAGGTTTTTGGTCCATTAAAAATTTAAAGTTAGGTTATAGTCAAAAGGAAAGATTGTTTGATTTTTTACTCTCTCTTTCTCTTTAATTATTTAATAAAACTATTTCAGTTGTCCCACAAATAATATTTATTTAGTTGATCACACTTATTTAAAATCACAATCATTACATTCACGTTACTAAAATATTCCTTGCAAAATATTGTGATATTTTAAATAGTTATTAAATATTTTAATAAAAATAATAATAGAAAACATTAAGATAAAGTTTATTGAGATTTCAAATAAATAATATAATTAGGATATCACATTTAATAAATTGATATTATTTTACAGGATGAAAAGAGTAATTACTTATAATAGTATTTATATTTAAGAGCAGAGATATGATACCCTATAAAAAATGTTTTACCCATTATTTATCTCTATTCTTCTATCAAACCCTATTTCTTCTCGTCTCCGCCGACTTACACCAACACTTTCACATTAGCAATCTACAGTATAACAATTTTACTTAACAATTTAAAGCACATTCTGACAATACCCATTCCGTATCAAAGGTTGTACACATTTTCTTTTTCCATAACATCGGCGCTTTTCTCCCTCAACATTATGTGTGTCCTCTACCATTGCCTTCCAAATCTCAGATCTTCAATGTGCAAATCATTATCTGATTGGTTTTTGATCGTTGGACATTTCATTTCAATTGAGGATAGTCAGAGTGAGACTTCTTGTCTCTTATATTATTAAATCTAAAGTTTCTAAAATTTCACCTTAATTTATTTGGACTAAATTTTTATATTCAAACTTAAAACTTTTTCTACAATGATATTGTAATAGGATTGAACAAAGAACTCTACTTTTGGGGGATATTTTTTCCTTGTGAAAAGAGATAAATGAACAGGTCTCTTCCTCCTAAGAAGAGAAGATTATTGTAAAGAATGAAATAATCACTATAGTTTGTATAAAAATATGAGTTTGATTTTCTATTTTTTATCCATTATCTTAAGTAGGGGTTTTATTGATTTGTATTTATTAAATTAGGCAATATGATAATGAAAGAGCAAGAGTGATAATGAAAGAGCAAGAGTTTGGGACTATTCAATTACAACCGCATCATCATTTTATTTGGAGAAGTATGGTGCACCCGGTTTTTTCATTTACAATAGATTAACATTTATTATTGTATTTTTATGTTGTAAATTGCATTTCAATTGAGGATAGTCGAAATGTTAAATTTATTACTGTATTATTTATATTATTAGCATTGATCTTCTGTTATTTTATTTTTATAACTTATTTATTTTACTCTTCATTACTAGTTAAAATAGATTTCTTGTGGATAGGAGGAAAATATATATAAAACAAAGGTAATTTATGTTACTTTTAATTTTACGCATGTCCTTGCTATACTTGGGTGTATATTAGTTTAATGAACTTTAGGATGTACCTCAACTAATCCGACCAAAAAAATTAATTTAACGAACTCGGACTTGATTAGAAACATTATTTTATTTATATTTATATTAAGAATTTTATTTGGATACTTTTTTGGTATATAAGTCATAGTTTCACTACTTCTTCACTTTTCATAAATGAGTAAAAATGTCGAATGATTAGTCAAATGTGCAAGCTGACAATTTAGGCAAGGGGTGTGTAACTTTATAATCTTTTTACTTATCCAATAAACATATATTTTAATTTAATTATAACCCTTTTACTTATCACGACTCTCCTTCTAAGTTGTTGGTTGATTTCTATTCAAGGTTTACTTATGATTTTATTCAAGGTTTACCTATGATTTAATTTTGCAGTCGTTTCTGTTAGATCAATTTTCATGTAATTTTTGGAAAATATGGGGTGGATTCTAAATGTGAGTTCTTGGTTTTATAGCTTTGTTTTGGATCCTTTATGTCGTTTATCCTATTTTATTAGAGTTTCAGAGTTGAATTTTATAAAATTTGATTATGTTCCTCCCATTTATATAATGATAAGTTATCTTTATCACATGGATTGGTTTTCAACTCTAACAACATTATATCACCATTAATGTAAATTTAAGAGGTCTTTTCTTATTTTGATGTCAGAATGTCTTTCTTTCTTGAGTAAATGGAAGAGGACGGGGGAGGAATTAGGTCACTTTTCATTATTGTGGGAGGATTTAATCCTTTGTTGTTAGCATGGGTACAATGTGTTAGCATATTTATTCTTCCTTCATAGCTTATCTAGTGATCCCATATGGCGTATTCGAAAAGTTCAATTTTGGAGGATCTTTCTCTGTTACCAAGCTGATTATATTAGTGGTGTCAAACAGAGAGTGGTTTTTTCTATATTGTTGATCAACCTACCCAAAACTCTCAAACTTTTCCAAAACTCTGCCATTTAACCTTTTAAAAATATAATATTACATTTTATACTATTAGATGTAGGAAGCTCATGCAGAATTTGTAACCAAATGAACGATCATATGAGGATTTATGGTGAGCAACAGAGCTAAGTATTATGCATCAGCTATGCAAATTGAATTCAGCCCATTAGAAATGAAAAAGAAAAAAAAATTATAAAAAAAATTATGACCAAAATCAAAATTATAACCAGATTCACAAGCATACTTACAAATAAAATACTTGAATTAATTAATACCACTTCAGTAAAATTCACCAATGGACTTTATACATTTACTCCAATCCAACTGATGAGTTTCTATCTCATATGCCTATGACGTCGTTGATACTACAGATCTATACACCTACCTACAAACCATTCGGTATATACTAATTAATTTTCAACATAAGGATAATCCATCATCAAAATACAACTAAACATAAGTCGGTGATGTACGTATACATTTAGATGGATCCAACTAGGTATACATATCTATAACTATACAAATATATCTATATCCATACAACATATCTATACACATACACATACACATCCAGACATACAGATCTATACCTGTATAGATCAATAATATAAAAAAAACAAGTAATAATGATATATTTGATAAGTTCTTAAAATAAAAAATGATTTCATGGAACTGCAACACTTTAAACTCAACTATATATTTTTTTTCCAATTTATTTCATGGGGTAGGGGTTATGATGCATAAAAAATGAATAAAATAAAGAGATAGAATGAAGAATGGAAAAGAAGAATTGATTGGTAGGTTTTTGGTCCATTAAAAATTTAAAGTTAGGTTATAGTCAAAAGGAAAGATTGTTTGATTTTTTACTCTCTCTTTCTCTTTAATTATTTAATAAAACTATTTCAGTTGTCCCACAAATAATATTTATTTAGTTGATCACACTTATTTAAAAACACAATCATTACATTCACGTTACTAAAATATTCCTTACAAAATATTGTGATATTTTAAATAGTTATTAAATATTTTAATAAAAATAATAATAGAAAACATTAAGATAAAGTTTATTGAGATTTCAAATAAATAATATAATTAGGATATCACATTTAATAAATTGATATTATTTTACGGGATGAAAAGAGTAATTACTTATAATAGTATTTATATTTAAGAGCAGAGATATGATACCCTATAAAAAATGTTTTACCCATTATTTATCTCTACTCTTCTATCAAACCCTATTTCTTCTCGTCTCCGCCGACTTACACCAACACTTTCACATTAGCAATCTACAGTATAACAATTTTTCTTAACAATTTAAAGCACATTCTGACAATACCCATTCCGTATCAAAGGTTGTACACATTTTCTTTTTCCATAAAATCGGCGCTTTTCTCCCTCAACATTATGTGTGTCCTCTACCATTGCCTTCCAAATCTCAGATCTTCACTGTGCAAATCATTATCTGATTGGTTTTTGATCGTTGGACATTTCATTTCAATTGAGGATAGTCAGAGTGAGACCTCTTGTCTCTTATACTATTAAATCTAAAGTTTCTAAAATTTCACCTTAATTTATTTGGACTAAATTTTTATATTCAAACTTAAAACTTTTTCTACAATGATATTGTAATAGGATTGAACAAAGAACTCTACTTTTGGGGGATATTTCTTCCTTGTGAAAAGAGATAAATGAACAGGTCTCTTCCTCCTAAGAAGAGAAGATTATTGTAAAGAATGAAATAATCACTATAGTTTGTATAAAAATATGAGTTTGATTTTCTATTTTTTATCCATTATCTTAAGTAGGGGTTTTATTGATTTGTATTTATTAAATTAGGCAATATGATAATGAAAGAGCAAGAGTGATAATGAAAGAGCAAGAGTTTGGGACTATTCAATTACAACCGCATCATCATTTTATTTGGAGAAGTATGGTGCACCCGGTTTTTTCATTTACAATAGATTAACATTTATTATTGTATTTTTATGTTGTAAATTGCATTTCAATTGAGGATAGTCGAAATGTTAAATTTATTACTGTATTATTTATATTATTAGCATTGATCTTCTGTTATTTTATTTTTATAACTTATTTATTTTACTCTTCATTACTAGTTAAAATAGATTTCTTGTGGATAGGAGGAAAATATATATAAAACAAAGGTAATTTATGTTACTTTTAATTTTACGCATGTCCTTGCTATACTTGGGTGTAGATTAGTTTAATGAACTTTAGGATGTACCTCAACTAATCCGACCAAAAAAATTAATTTAACGAACTCGGACTTGATTAGAAACATTATTTCATTTATATTTATATTAAGAATTTTATTTGGATACTTTTTTGGTATATAAGTCATAGTTTCACTACTTCTTCACTTTTCATAAATGAGTAAAAATGTCGAATGATTAGTCAAATGTGCAAGCTGACAATTTAGGCAAGGGGTGTGTAACTTTATAATCTTTTTACTTATCCAATAAACATATATTTTAATTTAATTATAACCCTTTTACTTATCACGACTCTCCTTCTAAGATGTTGGTTGATTTCTATTCAAGGTTTACTTATGATTTTATTCAAGGTTTACCTATGATTTAATTTTGCAGTCGTTTCTGTTAGATCAATTTTCATGTAATTTTTGGAAAATATGGGGTGGATTCTAAATGTGAGTTCTTGGTTTTATAGCTTTGTTTTGGATCCTTTATGTCGTTTATCCTATTTTATTAGAGTTTCAGAGTTGAATTTTATAAAATTTGATTATGTTCCTCCCATTTATATAATGATAAGTTATCTTTATCACATGGATTGGTTTTCAACTCTAACAACATTATATCACCATTAATGTAAATTTAAGAGGTCTTTTCTTATTTGATGTCAGAATGTCTTTCTTTCTTGAGTAAATGGAAGAGGACGGGGGAGGAATTAGGTCACTTTTCATTATTGTGGGAGGATTTAATCCTTTGTTGTTAGCATGGGTACAATGTGTTAGCATATTTATTCTTCCTTCATAGCTTATCTAGTGATCCCATATGGCGTATTCGAAAAGTTCAATTTTGGAGGATCTTTCTCTGTTACCAAGCTGATTATATTAGTGGTGTCAAACAGAGAGTGGTTTTTTCTATATTGTTGATCAACCTACCCAAAACTCTCGAACTTTTCCAAAACTCTGCCATTTAACCTTTTAAAAATATAATATTACATTTTATACTATTAGATGTAGGAAGCTCATGCAGAATTTGTAACCAAATGAACGATCATATGAGGATTTATGGTGAGCAACAGAGCTAAGTATTATGCATCAGCTATGCAAATTGAATTCAGCCCATTAGAAATGAAAAAGAAAAAAAAATTATAAAAAAAATTATGACCAAAATCAAAATTATAACCAGATTCACAAGCATACTTACAAATAAAATACTTGAATTAATTAATACCACTTCAGTAAAATTCACCAATGGACTTTATACATTTACTCCAATCCAACTGATGAGTTTCTATCTCATATGCCTATGACGTCGTTGATACTACAGATCTATACACCTACCTACAAACCATTCGGTATATACTAATTAATTTTCAACATAAGGATAATCCATCATCAAAATACAACTAAACATAAGTCGGTGATGTACGTATACATTTAGATGGATCCAACTAGGTATACATATCTATAACTATACAAATATATCTATATCCATACAACATATCTATACACATACACATACACATCCAGACATACAGATCTATACCTGTATAGATCAATAATATAAAAAAAACTCGTAATAATGATATATTTGATAAGTTCTTAAAATAAAAAATGATTTCATGGAACTGCAACACTTTAAACTCAACTATATATTTTTTTTCCAATTTATTTCATGGGGTAGGGGTTATGATGCATAAAAAATGAATAAAATAAAGAGATAGAATGAAGAATGGAAAAGAAGAATTGATTGGTAGGTTTTTGGTCCATTAAAAATTTAAAGTTAGGTTATAGTCAAAAGGAAAGATTGTTTGATTTTTTACTCTCTCTTTCTCTTTAATTATTTAATAAAACTATTTCAGTTGTCCCACAAATAATATTTATTTAGTTGATCACACTTATTTAAAAACACAATCATTACATTCACGTTACTAAAATATTCCTTACAAAATATTGTGATATTTTAAATAGTTATTAAATATTTTAATAAAAATAATAATAGAAAACATTAAGATAAAGTTTATTGAGATTTCAAATAAATAATATAATTAGGATATCACATTTAATAAATTGATATTATTTTACGGGATGAAAAGAGTAATTACTTATAATAGTATTTATATTTAAGAGCAGAGATATGATACCCTATAAAAAATGTTTTACCCATTATTTATCTCTATTCTTCTATCAAACCCTATTTCTTCTCGTCTCCGCCGACTTACACCAACACTTTCACATTAGCAATCTACAGTATAACAATTTTTCTTAACAATTTAAAGCACATTCTGACAATACCCATTCCGTATCAAAGGTTGTACACATTTTCTTTTTCCATAAAATCGGCGCTTTTCTCCCTCAACATTATGTGTGTCCTCTACCATTGCCTTCCAAATCTCAGATCTTCACTGTGCAAATAATTATCTGATTGGTTTTTGATCGTTGGACATTACATTTCAATTGAGGATAGTCAGAGTGAGACCTCTTGTCTCTTATACTATTAAATCTAAAGTTTCTAAAATTTCACCTTAATTTATTTGGACTAAATTTTTATATTCAAACTTAAAACTTTTTCTACAATGATATTGTAATAGGATTGAACAAAGAACTCTACTTTTGGGGGATATTTCTTCCTTGTGAAAAGAGAGAAATGAACAGGTCACTTCCTCCTAAGAAGAGAAGATTATTGTAAAGAATGAAATAATCACTATAGTTTGTATAAAAATATGAGTTTGATTTTCTATTTTTTTATCCATTATCTTAAGTAGGGGTTTTAATGATTTGTATTTATTAAATTAGGCAATATGATAATGAAAGAGCAAGAGTGATAATGAAAGAGCTAGAGTTTGGGACTATTCAATTACAACCGCATCATAATTTTATTTGGAGAAGTATGGTGCACCCGGTTTTTTCATTTACAATAGATTAACATTTATTATTGTATTTTTATGTTGTAAATTGCATTTCAATTGGGGATAGTCGAAATGTTAAATTTATTACTGTATTATTTATATTATTAGCATTGATCATCTGTTATTCTATTTTTATAACTTATTTATTTTACTCTTCATTAATAGTTAAAATAGATTTCTTGTGGATAGGAGGAAAATATATATAAAACAAAGGTAATTTATGTTACTTTTAATTTTACGTATGTCCTTGCTATACTTGGGTGTAGATTAGTTTAATGAACTTTAGGATGTACCTCAACTAATCCGACCAAAAAAATTAATTTAACGAACTCGGACTTGATTAGAAACATTATTTTATTTATATTTATATTAAGAATTTTAGTTGGATACTTTTTTGGTATATAAGTCATAGTTTCACTACTTCTTCACTTTTCATAAATGAGTAAAAATGTCGAATGATTAGTCAAATGTGCAAGCTGACAATTTAGGCAAGGGGTGTGTAACTTTATAATCTTTTTACTTATCCAATAAACATATATTTTAATTTAATTATAACCCTTTTACTTATCACGACTCTCCCTCTAAGTTGTTGGTTGATTTCTATTCAAGGTTTACTTATGATTTTATTCAAGGTTTACCTACGATTTAATTTTGCAGTCGTTTCTGTTAGATCAATTTTCATGTAATTTTTGGAAAATATGGGGTGGATTCTAAATGTGAGTTCTTGGTTTTATAGCTTTGTTTTGGATCATTTATGTCGTTTATCCTATTTTATTAGAGTTTCAGAGTTGAATTTTATAAAATTTGATTATGTTCCTCCCATTTATATAATGATAAGTTATCTTTATCACATGGATTGGTTTTCAACTCTAACAACATTACATCACCATTAATGTAAATTTAAGAGGTCTTTTTTTATTTTGATGTCAGAATGTCTTTCTTTCTTGAGTAAATGGAAGAGGACGGGGGAGGAATTAGGTCACTTTTCATTATTGTGGGACGATTTAATACTTTGTTGTTAGCATGAGTACAATGTGTTAGCATATTTATTCTTGCTTCATAGCTTATCTACTGATCCTATATGGCGTATTCGAAAAGTTCAATTTTGGAGGATCTTTCTCTGTTACCAAGCTGATTATATTAGTGGTGTCAAACAGAGAGTGGTTTTTCGTACATTGTTGATCAACCTACCCAAAACTCTCAAACTTTTCCAAAACTCTGCCATTTAACCTTTTAAAAAAATTATATTACATTTTATACTATTAGATGTAGGAAGCTCATGCAGAATTTGTAAACAAATGAACGATCATATGAGGATTTATGGTGAGCAACAGAGCTAAGTATTATGCATCAGCTATGCAAATTGAATTCAGCCCATTAGAAATGAAAAAGAAAAAAAAATTATAAGAAATATTATGACCAAAATGAAAATTATAACCAGATTCACAAGCATCCTTACAAATAAAATACTTGAATTACTTAATACCACTTCAGTAAAATTCACCAATGGACTTTATACATTTACTCCAATCCAACTGATGAGTTTCTTTCTCATATGCCTGTGACGTCGTTGATACTACAGATCTATACCCCTACCTACAAACCATTCGGTATATACTAATTAATTTTCAACATAAGGATAATCCATCAACAAAATACAACTAAACATAAGTCGGTGATGTACGTATACATTTAGATAGATCCAACTAGGTATACATAACTATAACTATACAAATATATCTATATCCATACAACATATCTATACACATACACATACACATCCAGACATACAGATCTAAACCCGTATAGATCAATAATATAAAAAAAACTCGTAATAATGACATATTTGATAAGTTCTTACAATAAAAAATGATTTCTTGGAATTGCAACACTTTAAACTCAACTATGTATTTTTTTTCCAATTTATTTCATGGGGTAGGGGTTATGATGCATAAAAAATGAAAAAAAATAAAGAGATAGAATGAAGAATGGAAAAGAAGAATTGATGGGTAGGTTTTTGGTGCATTAAAAATTGAAAGTTAGGTTATAGTCAAAAGGAAAGATTGTTTGATTTTTACTCTCTCTTTCTCTTTAATTATTTAATAAAACTATTTCAGTTGTCCCACAAATAATATTTATTTAGTTGATCACACTTATTTAAAAACACAATCATTACATTCACGTTACTAAAATATTTCTTACAAAATATTGTGATATTTTAAATATTTATTAAATATTTTATTTTAAATATTTTAATAAAAATAATAATAGAAAACATTAAGATAAAGTTTATTGAGATTTCAAATAAATAATATAATTAGGATATCATATTTAATAAATTGATATTATTTTACGGGATGAAAAGAGTAATTACTTATAATAGTATTTAAATTTAAGAGCAGAGATATGATACCCTATAAAAAATGTTTTACCCATTATTTATCTCTATTCTTCTATCAAACCGTATTTCTTCTCGTCTCCACCGACTTACACCAACACTTTCACATTAGCGATCTACAGTATAACAATTTTTCTTAACAATTTAAAGCATATTCTGACAATACCCATTCCGTATCAAAGGTTGTACACATTTTCTTTTTCCATAACATCAGCGCTTTTCTCTCTCAACATTATGTGTGTCCTCTACCATTGTCTTCCAAATCTCAGATCTTCACTGTGCAAATCATTATCTGATTGGTTTTTGATCTTTGGACATTTCATTTCAATTGAGGATAGTCAGAGTGAGACCTCTTGTCTCTTATACTATTAAATCTCAAGTTTCTAAAATTTCACCTTAATTTATTTGGACTAAATTTTTATATTCAAACTTAAAACTTTTTCTACAATGATATTGTAATATGATTTAACAAAGAACTCTACTTTTGGGGGATATTTCTTCCTTGTGAAAAGAGAGAAATGAGCAGGTCACTTCCTCCTAAGAAGAGAAGATTATTGTAAAGAATGAAATAATCACTATAGTTTTTATAAAAATGTGAGTTTGATTTTCTATTTTTTTATCCATTATCTTAAGTAGGGGTTTTAATGATTTGTATTTATTAAATTAGGCAATATGACAATGAAAGAGCAAGAGTTTGGGACTATTCAATTACAACCTCATCATCATTTTATTTGGAGAAGTATGGTGCACCCGGTTTTTTCATTTACAATAGATTAACATTTATTATTGTATTTTTATGTTGTAAATTGCATTTCAATTGAGGATAGTCGAAATGTTAAATTTATTACTGTATTATTTATATTATTAGCATTGATCATCTGTTATTCTATTTTTATAACTTATTTATTTTACTCTTCATTACTAGTTATAATAGATTTCTTGTGGATAGGAGGAAAATATATATAAAACAAAGGTAATTTATGTTACTTTTAATTTTACGTATGTCCTTGCTATACTTGGGTGTAAATTAGTTTAATGAACTTTAGGATGTACCTCAACTAATCCGACCAAAAAAATTAATTTAACGAACTCGGACTTGATTAGAAACATTATTTTATTTATATTTATATTAAGAATTTTAGTTGGATACTTTTTTGGTATATAAGTCATAGTTTCACTACTTCTTCACTTTTCATAAATGAGTAAAAATGTCGAATGATTAGTCAAATGTGCAAGCTGACAACTTAGGCAAGGGGTGTGTAACTTTATAATCTTTTTACTTATCCAATAAACATATATTTTAATTTAATTATAACCCTTTTACTTATCACGACTCTCCCTCTAAGTTGTTGGTTGATTTCTATTCAAGGTTTACTTATGATTTTATTCAAGGTTTACCTATG
The DNA here is from genome assembly GCA_029959085.1 of Nemophila menziesii. NCBI lineage: Eukaryota > Viridiplantae > Streptophyta > Magnoliopsida > Boraginales > Hydrophyllaceae > Nemophila > Nemophila menziesii. The sequence goes on from JARWIR010000001.1 coordinate 79,580,765, forward strand.
ATTTAATTTTGCAGTCGTTTCTGTTAGATCACTTTTCATGTAATTTTTGGAAAATATGGGGTGGATTCTAAATGTGAGTTCTTAGTTTTATAGCTTTGTTTTGGATCCTTTATGTCGTTTATCCTATTTTATTAGAGTTTCAGAGTTGAATTTTATAAAATTTGATTATGTTCCTCCCATTTATATAATGATAAGTTATCTTTATCACATGGATTGGTTTTCAACTCTAACAACATTATATCACCATTAATGTAAATTTAAGAGGTCTTTTCTTATTTTGATGTCAGAATGTCTTTCTTTCTTGAGTAAATGGAAGAGGACGGGGGAGGAATTAGGTCACTTTTCATTATTGTGGGAGGATTTAATCATTTGTTGTTAGCATGGGTATAATGTGTTAGCATATTTATTCTTCCTTCATAGCTTATCTAGTGATCCCATATGGCGTATTAGAAAAGTTCAATTTGGAGGATCTTTCTCTGTTACCAAGCTGATTATATTAGTGGTGTCAAACAGAGAGTGGTTTTTTCTATATTGTTGAACAACCTACCCAAAACTCTTAAACTTTTCCAAAACTCTGCCATTTAACCTTTTAAAAAAATAATATTACATTTTATACTATTAGATGTAGGAAGCTCATGCAGAATTTGTAACCAAATGAATGATCATATGAGGATTTATGGTGAGCAACAGAGCTAAGTATTATGCATCAGCTATGCAAATCGAATTCAGCCCATTAGAAATGAAAAAGAAAAAAAAATTATAAGAAATATTATGACCAAAATCAAAATTATAACCAGATTCACAAGCATACTTACAAATAAAATACTTGAATTAATTAATACCACTTCGGTAAAATTCACCAATGGACTTTATACATTTACTCCAATCCAACTGATGAGTTTCTTTCTCATATGCCTGTGACGTCGTTGATACTACAGATCTATACCCCTACCTACAAACCTTTTTGTATATACTAATTAATTTTCAACAGAAGGATAATCCATCAACAAAACACAACTAAACATAAGTCGGTGATGTACGTATACATTTAGATGGATCCAACTAGGTATACATATCTATAACTATACAAATATATCTATATCCATACAACATATCTATACACATACACATACACATCCAGACATAAAGATCTAAAACCGTATAGATCAATAATATAAAAAAAAACCCGTAATAATGATATATTTGATAAATCCTTACAATAAAAAATGATTTCTTGGAACTACAACACTTTAAACTCAACTATGTATTTTTTTTTCAAATTTATTTCATGGGGTAGGGGTTATGATGCATAAAAAATGAAAAAAAATAAAGAGATAGAATGAAGAATGGAAAAGAAGAATTGATGGGTAGGTTTTTGGTCCATTGAAAATTTAAAGTTAGGTTAAAGTCAAAAGGAAAGATTGTTTGATTTTTTTACTCTCTCTTTCTCTTTAATTATTTAATAAAACTATTTCAGTTGTCCCACAAATAATATTTATTTAGTTGATCACACTTATTTAAAAACACAATCATTACATTCACGTTACTAAAATATTCCTTACAAAATATTGTGATATTTTAAATAGTTATTAAATATTTTATTTTAAATATTTTAATAAAAATAAGAATATAAAACATTAAGATAAAGTTTATTGAGATTTCAAATAAATAATATAATTAGGATATCACATTTAATAAATTGATATTATTTTACAGGATGAAAAGAGTAATTACTTATAATAGTATTTAAATTTAAGAGCAGAGATATGATACCCTATAAAAAATGTTTTACCCATTATTTATCTCTATTCTTCTATCAAACCCTATTTCTTCTCGTCTCCGCCGACTTACACCAACACTTTCACATTAGCTATCTACAGTATAACAATTTTTCTTAACAATTTCAAGCACATTTTGACAATACCCATTCCGTATAAAAGGTTGTACACATTTTCTTTTTCCATAACATCGGCGCTTTTCTCCCTCAACATTATGTGTGTCCTCTACCATTGCCTTCCAAATCTCAGATCTTCACTGTGCAAATCATTATCTGATTGGTTTTTGATCGTTGGACATTTCATTTCAATTGAGGATAGTCAGAGTGAGACCTCTTGTCTCTTATACTATTAAATCTCAAGTTTCTAAAATTTCACCTTAATTTATTTGGACTAAATTTTTATATTCAAACTTAAAACTTTTTCTACAATGATATTGTAATAGGATTGAACAAAGAACTCTACTTTTGTGGGATATTTCTTCCATGTGAAAAGAGAGAAATGAACAGGTCACTTCCTCCTAAGAAGAGAAGATTATTGTAAAGAATGAAATAATCACTATAGTTTGTATAAAAATGTGAGTTTGATTTTCTATTTTTTTTATCCATTATCTTAAGTAGGGATTTTAATGATTTGTATTTATTAAATTAGGCAATATGATAATGAAAGAGAAAGAGTGATAATGAAAGAGCAAGAGTTTGGGACTATTCAATTACAACCGCATCATCATTTTATTTGGAGAAGTATGGTGCACCCGGTTTTTTCATTTACAATAGATTAACATTTATTATTGTATTTTTATGTTGTAAATTGCATTTCAATTGAGGATAGTCGAAATATTAAATTTATTACTGTATTATTTATATTATTAGCATTAATCATCTGTTATTCTATTTTTATAACTTATTTATTTTACTCTTCATTACTAGTTAAAATAGATTTCTTGTGGATAGGAGGAAAATATATATAAAACAAAGGTAATTTATGTTACTTTTAATTTTACGTATGTCCTTGCTATACTTGGGTGTAGATTAGTTTAATGAACTTTAGGATGTACCTCAACTAATCCGACCAAAAAAATTAATTTAACGAACTCGGACTTGATTAGAAACATTATTTTATTTATATTTATATTAAGAATTTTAGTTGGATACTTTTTTGGTATATAAGTCATAGTTTCACTACTTCTTCCCTTTTCATAAATGAGTAAAAATGTCGAATGATTAGTCAAATGTGCATGCTGACAATTTAGGCAAGGGGTGTGTAACTTTATAATATTTTTACTTATCCAATAAACATATATTTTAATTTAATTATAACCCTTTTACTTATCACGACTCTCCCTCTAAGTTGTTGGTTGATTTCTATTCAAGGTTTACTTATGATTTTATTCAAGGTTTACCTATGATTTAATTTTGCAGTCGTTTCTGTTAGATCAATTTTCATGTAATTTTTGGAAAATATTGGGTGGATTCTAAATGTCAGTTCTTGGTTTTATAGCTTTGTTTTGGATCCTTTATGTCGTTTATCCTATCTTATTAGAGTTTCAGAGTTGAATTTTATAAAATTTGACTATGTTCCTCCCATTTATATAATGATAAGTTATCTTTATCACATGGATTGGTTTTCAACTCTAACAACATTACATCACCATTAATGTAAATTTAAGAGGTCTTTTCTTATTTTGATGTCAGAATGTCTTTCTTTCTTGAGTAAATGGAAGAGGACGGGGGAGGAATTAGGTCACTTTTCATTATTGTGGGACGATTTTATACTTTGTTGTTAGCATGAGTACAATGTGTTAGCATATTTATTCTTCCTTCATAGCTTATCTACTGATCCTATATGGCGTATTCGAAAAGTTCAATTTTGGAGGATCTTTCTCTGTTACTAAGCTGATTATATTAGTGGTGTCAAACAGAGAGTGGTTTTTCGTACATTGTTGATCAACCTACCCAAAACTCTCAAACTTTTCCAAAACTCTGCCATTTAACCTTTGAAAAAAATAATATTACATTTTATACTATTAGATGTAGGAAGCTCATGCAGAATTTGTAAACAAATGAACGATCATATGAGGATTTATGGTGAGCAAAAGAGCTAAGTATTATGCATCAGTTATGCAAATTGAATTCAGCCCATTAGAAATGAAAAAGAAAAAAAAATTATAAGAAATATTATGACCAAAATGAAAATTATAACCAGATTCACAAGCATACTTACAAATAAAATACTTGAATTACTTAATACCACTTCAGTAAAATTCACCAATGGACTTTATACATTTACTCCAATCAAACTGATGAGTTTCTTTCTCATATGCCTGTGACGTCGTTGATACTACAGATCTATACCCCTACCTACAAACCATTCGGTATATACTAATTAATTTTCAACATAAGGATAATCCATCAACAAAATACAACTAAACATAAGTCGGTGATGTACGTATACATTTAGATGGATCCAACTAGGTATACATATCTATAACTATACAAATATATCTATATCCATACAACATATCTATACACATACACATACACATCCAGACATACAGATCTAAAACCGTATAGATCAATAATATAAAAAAAACTCGTAATAATGATATATTTAATAAGTTCTTACAATAAAAAATGATTTCTTGGAACTGCAACACTTTAAACTCAATTATGTATTTTTTTTCCAATTTATTTCATGGGGTAGGGGTTATGATGCATAAAAAATGAAAAAAATAAAGAGATAGAATGAAGAATGGAAAAGACGAATTGATGGGTAGGTTTTTGGTCCATTAAAAATTTAAAGTTAGGTTATAGTCAAAAGGAAAGATTGTTTGATTTTTTACTCTCTCTTTCTCTTTAATTATTTAATAAAACTATTTCAGTTGTCCCACGAATAATATTTATTTAGTTGATCACACTTATTTAAAAACACAATCATTACATTCACGTTACTAAAATATTCCTTACAAAATATTGTGATATTTTAAATAGTTATTAAATATTTTATTTTAAATATTTTAATAAAAATAATAATAGAAAACATTAAGATAAAGTTTATTGAGATTTCAAATAAATAATATAATTAGGATATCATATTTAATAAATTGATATTATTTTACTGGATGAAAAGAGTAATTACTTATAATAGTATTTAAATTTAATAGCAGAGATATGATACCCTATAAAAAATGTTTTACACATTATTTATCTCTATTCTTCTATCAAACCCTATTTCTTCTCGTCTCCGCCGACTTACACCAACACTTTCACATTAGCTATCTACAGTATAACAATTTTTCTTAACAATTTCAAGCACATTTTGACAATACCCATTCCGTATCAAAGGTTGTACACATTTTCTTTTTCCATAACATCGGGGCTTTTCTCCCTCAACATTATGTGTGTCCTCTACCATTGCCTTCCAAATCTCAGATCTTTACTGTGCAAATCATTATATGATTGGTTTTTGATCGTTGGACATTTCATTTCAATTGAGGATAGTCAGAGTGAGACCTCTTGTCTCTTATACTATTAAATCTCAAGTTTCTAAAATTTCACCTTAATTTATTTGGACTAAATTTTTATATTCAAACTTAAAACTTTTTCTACAATGATATTGTAATAGGAATGAACAAAGAACTCTACTTTTGGGGGATATTTCTTCCTTGTGAAAAGAGAGAAATGAACAGGTCACTTCCTCCTAAGAAGAGAAGATTATTGTAAAGAATGAAATAATCACTGTAGTTTTTATAAAAATATGAGTTTGATTTTCTATTTTTTTATCCATCATCTTAAGTAGGGGTTTTAATGATTTGTATTTATTAAATTAGGCAATATGATAATGAAAGAGAAAGAGTGATAATGAAAGAGCAAGAGTTTTGGACTATTCAATTACAACCGCATCATCATTTTATTTGAAGAAGTATGGTGCACCCGGTTTTTTCATTTACAATAGATTAACATTTATTATTGTATTTTTATGTTGTAAATTGCATTTCAATTGAGGATAGTCGAAATGTTAAATTTATTACTGTATTATTTATATTATTAGCATTGATCATCTGTTATTCTATTTTTATAACTTATTTATTTTACTCTTCATTACTAGTTAAAATAGATTTCTTGTGGATAGGAGGAAAATAAATATAAAACAAAGGTAATTTATGTTACTTTTAATTTTACGTATGTCCTTGCTATACTTGGGTGTAGATTAGTTTAATGAACTTTAGGATGTACCTCAACTAATCCGACCAAAAAAAATTAATTTAACGAACTCGGACTTGATTAGAAACATTATTTTATTTATATTTATATTAAGAATTTTAGTTGGATACTTTTTTGGTATATAAGTCATAGTTTCACTACTTCTTCACTTTTCATAAATGAGTAAAAATGTCGAATGATTAGTCAAATGTGCATGCTGACAATTTAGGCAAGGGGTGTGTAACTTTATAATCTTTTTACTTATCCAATAAACATATATTTTAATTTAATTATAACCCTTTTACTTATCACGACTCTCCCTCTAAGTTGTTGGTTGATTTCTATTCAAGGTTTACTTATGATTTTATTCAAGGTTTACCTATGATTTAATTTTGCAGTCGTTTCTGTTAGATCAATTTTCATGTAATTTTTGGAAAATATTGGGTGGATTCTAAATGTGAGTTCTTGGTTTTATAGCTTGTTTTGGATCCTTTATGTCGTTTATCCTATCTTATTAGAGTTTCAGAGTTGAATTTTATAAAATTTGATTATGTTCCTCCCATTTATATAATGATAAGTTATCTTTATCACATGGATTGGTTTTCAACTCTAACAACATTATATCACCATTAATGTAAATTTAAGAGGTCTTTTCTTAATTTGATGTCAGAATGTCTTTCTTTCTTGAGTAAATGGAAGAGGACAGGGGAGGAATTAGGTCACATTTCATTATTGTGGGACGATTTAATACTTTGTTGTTAGCATGAGTACAATGTGTTAGCATATTTATTCTTCCTTCATAGCTTATCTACTGATCCTATATGGCGTATTCGAAAAGTTCAATTTTGGAGGATATTTCTCTGTTACCAAGCTGATTATATTAGTGGTGTCAAACAGAGAGTGGTTTTTCGTACATTGTTGATCAACCTACCCAAAACTCTCAAACTTTTCCAAAACTCTGCCATTTAACCTTTGAAAAAAATAATATTACATTTTATACTATTAGATATAGGAAGCTCATGCAGAATTTGTAAACAAATGAACGATCATATGAGGATTTATGGTGAGCAACAGAGCTAAGTATTATGCATCAGTTATGCAAATTGAATTCAGCCCATTAGAAATGAAAAAGAAAAAAAAATTGTAAGAAATATTATGACCAAAATGAAAATTATAACCAGATTCACAAGCATACTTACAAATAAAATACTTGAATTACTTAATACCACTTCAGTAAAATTCACCAATGGACTTTATACATTTACTCCAATCCAACTGATGAGTTTCTTTCTCATATGCCTGTGACGTCGTTGATACTACAGATCTATACCCCTACCTACAAACCATTCGGTATATACTAATTAATTTTCAACATAAGGATAATCCATCAACAAAATACAACTAAACATAAGTCGGTGATATACGTATACATTTAGATGGATCCAACTAGGTATACATATCTATAACTATACAAATATATCTATATCCATACAACATATCTATACACATACACATACACATCCAGACATACAGATCTAAAACCGTATAGATCAATAATATAAAAAAAACTCGTAATAATGATATATTTGATAAGTTCTTACAGTAAAAAATGATTTCTTGGAACTGCAACACTTTAAACTCAACTATGTATTTTTTTTCCAATTTATTTCATGGGGTAGGGGTTATGATGCATAAAAAATGAAAAAAATAAAGAGATAGAATGAAGAATGGAAAAGACGAATTGATGGGTAGGTTTTTGGTCCATTAAAAATTTAAAGTTAGGTTATAGTCAAAAGGAAAGATTGTTTGATTTTTTACTCTCTCTTTCTCTTTAATTATTTAATAAAACTATTTCAGTTGTCCCACGAATAATATTTATTTAGTTGATCACACTTATTTAAAAACACAATCATTACATTCACGTTACTAAAATATTCCTTACAAAATATTGTGATATTTTAAATAGTTATTAAATATTTTATTTTAAATATTTTAATAAAAATAATAATAGAAAACATTAAGATAAAGTTTATTGAGATTTCAAATAAATAATATAATTAGGATATCATATTTAATAAATTGATATTATTTTACGGGATGAAAAGAGTAATTACTTATAATAGTATTTGAATTTAAGAGCAGAGATATGATACCCTATAAAAAATGTTTTACCCATTATTTATCTCTATTCTTCTATCAAACCCTATTTCTTCTCGTCTCTACCGACTTACACCAACACTTTCACATTAGCGATCTACAGTATAACAATTTTTCTTAACAAATTAAAGCATATTCTGACAATACCCATTCCGTATCAAAGGTTGTACACATTTTCTTTTTCCATAACATCGGCGCTTTTCTCTCTCAACATTATGTGTGTCCTCTACCATTGCCTTCCAAATCTCAGATCTTCACTATGCAAATCATTATCTGATTGGTTTTTGATAGTTGGACATTTCATTTCAATTGAGGATAGTCAGAGTGAGACCTCTTGTCTCTTATACTATTAAATCTCAAGTTTCTAAAATTTCACCTTAATTTATTTGGACTAAATTTTTATATTCAAACTTAAAACTTTTTCTACAATGATATTGTAATAGGATTGAACAAAAAACTCTACTTTTGGGAATATTTCTTCCTTGTGAAAAGAGAGAAATGAACAGGTCACTTCCTCCTAAGAAGAGAAGATTATTGTAAAGAATGAAATGATCACTATAGTTTTTATAAAAATGTGAGTTTGATTTTCTATTTTTTTATCCATTATCTTAAGTAGGGGTTTTAATGATTTGTATTTATTAAATTAGGCAATATGACAATGAAAGAGCAAGAGTGATAATGAAAGAGCAAGAGTTTGGGACTATTCAATTACAACCGCATCATCATTTTATTTGGAGAAGTATGGTGCACCCGGTTTTTTCATTTACAATAGATTAACATTTATTATTGTATTTTTATGTTGTAAATTGCATTTCAATTGAGGATAGTCGAAATGTTAAATTTATTACTGTATTATTTATATTATTAGCATTGATCATCTGTTATTCTATTTTTATAATTTATTTATTTTACTCTTCATTACTAAAATAGATTTCTTGTGGATAGGAGGAAAATATATATAAAACAAAGGTAATTTATGTTACTTTTAATTTTACGTATGTCCTTGCTATACTTGGGTGTAAATTAGTTTAATGAAGTTTAGGATGTACCTCAACTAATCCGACCAAAAAAATTAATTCAACGAACTCGGACTTGATTAGAAACATTATTTTATTTATATTTATATTATGAATTTTAGTTGGATACTTTTTTGGTATATAAGTCATAGTTTCACTATTTCTTCACTTTTCATAAATGAGTAAAAATGTCGAATGATTAGTCAAATGTGCAAGCTGACAATTTAGGCAAGGGGTGTGTAACTTTATAATCTTTTTACTCATCCAATAAACATATATTTTAATTTAATTATAACCCTTTTACTTATCACGACTCTCCCTCTAAGTTGTTGGTTGATTTCTATTCAAGGTTTACTTATGATTTTATTCAAGGTTTACCTATGATTTAATTTTGCAGTCGTTTCTGTTAGATCAATTTTCATGTAATTTTTGGAAAATATGGGGTGGATTCTAAATGTGAGTTCTTGGTTTTATAGCTTTGTTTTGGATCCTTTATGTCGTTTATCCTATTTTATTAGAGTTTCAGAGTTGAATTTTATAAAATTTGATTATGTTCCTCCCATTTATATAATGATAAGTTATCTTTATCACATGGATTGGTTTTCAACTCTAACAACATTATATCACCATTAATGTAAATTTAAGAGGTCTTTTCTTATTTTGATGTCAGAATGTCTTTCTTTCTTGAGTAAATGGAAGAGGACGGGGGAGGAATTAGGTCACTTTTCATTATTGTGGGAGTATTTAATCCTTTGTTGTTAGCATGGGTACAATGTGTTAGCATATTTATTCTTCCTTCATAGCTTATCTAGTGATCCCATATGGCGTATTAGAAAAGTTCAATTTTGGAGGATCTTTCTCTGTTACCAAGCTGATTATATTAGTGGTGTCAAACAGAGAGTGGTTTTTTCTATATTGTTGATCAACCTACCCAAAACTCTCAAACTTTTCCAAAACTCTGCCATTTAACCTTTTAAAAAAATAATATTACATTTTATACTATTAGATGTAGGAAGCTCATACAGAATTTGTAACCAAATGAACGATCATATGAGGATTTATGGTAGCAACAGAGCTAAGTATTATGCATCAGCTATGCAAATTGAATTCAGCCCATTAGAAATGAAAAAGAAAAAAAAATTATAAGAAATATTATGACCAAAATCAAAATTATAACCAGATTCACAAGCATACTTACAAATAAAATACTTGAATTAATTAATACCACTTCGGTAAAATTCACCAATGGACTTTATACATTTACTCCAATCCAACTGATGAGTTTCTTTCTCATATGCATGTGACGTCGCTGATACTACAGATCTATATCCCTACCTACAAACAATTCGGTATATACTAATTAATTTTCAACAGAAGGATAATCCATCAACAAAATACAACTAAACATAAGTCGGTGATGTACGTATACATTTAGATGGATCCAACTAGGTATACATATCTATAACTATACAAATATATCTATATCCATACAACATATCTATACACATACACATACACATCCAGACATACAGATCTAAAACCGTATAGATCAATAATATAAAAAAAACTCGTAATAATGATATATTTGATAAGTTCTTACAATAAAAAATGATTTCTTGGAACTGCAACACTTTAAACTCAACTATGTATTTTTTTTCCAATTTATTTCATGGGGTAGGGGTTATGATGCATAAAAAATGAAAAAAATAAAGAGATAGAATTTAGAATGGAAAAGAAGAATTGATGGGTAGGTTTTTGGTCCATTAAAAATTTAAAGTTAGGTTATAGTCAAAAGGAAAGATTGTTTGATTTTTTACTCTCTCTTTCTCTTTAATTATTTAATAAAACTATTTCAGTTGTCCCACAAATAATATTTATTTAGTTGATCACACTTATTTAAAAACATAATCATTACATTCACGTTACTAAAATATTCCTTACAAAATATTGTGATATTTTAAATAGTTATTAAATATTTTATTTTAAATATTTTAATAAAAATAATAATAGAAAACATTAAGATAAAGTTTATTGAGATTTCAAATAAATAATATAATTAGGATATCATATTTAATAAATTGATATTATTTTACTGGATGAAAAGAGTAATTACTTATAATAGTATTTAAATTTAAGAGCAGAGATATGATACCCTATAAAAAATGTTTTACCCATTATTTATCTCTATTATTCTATCAAACCCTATTTCTTCTCGTCTCCGCCGACTTACACCAACACTTTCACATTAGCTATCTATAGTATAACAATTTTTCTTAACAATTTCAAGCACATTTTGACAATACCCATTCCGTATCAAAGGTTGTACACATTTTCTTTTTCCATAACATCGGCGCTTTTCTCCCTCAACATTATGTGTGTCCTCTACCATTGCCTTCCAAATCTCAGATCTTCACTGTGAAAATCATTATCTGATTGGTTTTTGATCGTTGGACATTTCATTTCAATTGAGGATAGTCAGAGTGAGACCTCTTGTCTCTTATACTATTAAATCTCAAGTTTCTAAAATTTCACCTTAATTTATTTAGACTAAATTTTTATATTCAAACTTAAAACTTTTTCTACAATGATATTGTAATAGGATTGAACAAAGAACTCTACTTTTGGGGGATATTTCTTCCTTGTGAAAAGAGAGAAATGAACAGGTCACTTCCTCCTAAGAAGAGAAGATTATTGTAAAGAATGAAATAATCACTGTAGTTTTTATAAAAATGTGAGTTTGATTTTCTATTTTTTTATCCAGTATCTTAAGTAGGGGTTTTAATGATTTGTATTTATTAAATTAGGCAATATGATAATGAAAGAGAAAGAGTGATAATGAAAGAGCAAGAGTTTGGGACTATTCAATTACAACCGCATCATCATTTTATTTGGAGAAGTATGGTGCACCCGGTTTTTTCATTTACAATAGATTAACATTTATTATTGTATTTTTATGTTGTAAATTGCATTTGAATTGAGGATAGTCGAAATGTTAAATTTATTACTGTATTATTTATATTATTAGCATTGATCATCTGTTATTCTATTTTTATAACTTATTTATTTTACTCTTCATTACTAGTTAAAATAGATTTCTTGTGGATAGGAGGAAAATAAATATAAAACAAAGGTAATTTATGTTACTTTTAATTTTACGTATGTCCTTGCTATACTTGGGTGTAGATTAGTTTAATGAACTTTAGGATGTACCTCAACTAATCCGACCAAAAAAATTAATTTAACGAACTCGGACTTGATTAGAAACATTATTTTATTTATATTTATATTAAGAATTTTAGTTGGATACTTTTTTGGTATATAAGTCATAGTTTCACTACTTCTTCACTTTTCATAAATGAGTAAAAATGTCGAATGATTAGTCAAATGTGCATGCTGACAATTTAGGCAAGGGTTGTGTAACTTTATAATCTATTTACTTGTCCAATAAACATATATTTTAATTTAATTATAACCCTTTTACTTATCACGACTCTCCCTCTAAGTTGTTGGTTGATTTCTATTCAAGGTTTACTTATGATTTTATTCAAGGTTTACCTATGATTTAATTTTGCAGTCGTTTCTGTTAGATCAATTTTCATGTAATTTTTGGAAAATATTGGGTGGATTCTAAATGTGAGTTCTTGGTTTTATAGCTTTGTTTTGGATCCTTTATGTCGTTTATCCTATCTTATTAGAGTTTCAGAGTTGAATTTTATAGAATTTGATTATGTTCCTCCCATTTATATAATGATAAGTTATCTTTATCACATGGATTGGTTTTCAACTCTAACAACATTATATCACCATTAATGTAAATTTAAGAGGTCTTTTCTTAATTTGATGTCAGAATGTCTTTCTTTCTTGAGTAAATGGAAGAGGACGGGGGAGGAATTAAGTCACTTTTCATTATTGTGGGACGATTTAATACTTTGTTGTTAGCATGAGTACAATGTGTTAGCATATTTATTCTTCCTTCATAGCTTATCTAGTGATCCCATATGGCGTATTCGAAAAGTTCAATTTTGGAGGATCTTTCTCTGTTACCAAGCTGATTATATTAGTGGTGTCAAACAGAGAGTGGTTTTTTCTATATTGTTGATCAACCTACCCAAAACTCTCAAACTTTTCCAAAACTCTGCCATTTAACCTTTGAAAACAATAATATTACATTTTATACTATTAGATGTAGGAAGCTCATGCAGAATTTGTAACCAAATGAACGATCATATGAGGATTTATGGTGAGCAACAGAGCTAAGTATTATGCATCAGCTATGCAAATTGAATTCAGCCCATTAGAAATGAAAAAGAAAAAAAAATTATAAGAAATATTATGACCAAAATCAAAATTATAACCAGATTCACAAGCATACTTACAAATAAAATACTTGAATTAATTAATACCACTTCGGTAAAATTCACCAATGGACTTTATACATTTACTCCAATCCAACTGATGAGTTTCTTTCTCATATGCATGTGACGTCGTTGATACTACAGATCTATATCCCTACCTACAAACAATTCGGTATATACTAATTAATTTTCAACAGAAGGATAATCCATCAACAAAATACAACTAAACATAAGTCGGTGATGTACGTATACATTTAGATGGATCCAACTAGGTATACATATCTATAACTATACAAATATATCTATATCCATACAACATATCTATACACATACACATACACATCCAGACATACAGATCTAAAACCGTATAGATCAATAATATAAAAAAAACTCGTAATAATGATATATTTGATAAGTTCTTACAATAAAAAATTATTTCTTGGAACTGCAACACTTTAAACTCAACTATGTATTTTTTTTCCAATTTATTTCATGGGGTAGGGGTTATGATGCATAAAAAATAAAAAAATAAAGAGATAGAATTTAGAATGGAAAAGACGAATTGATGGGTAGGTTTTTGGTCCATTAAAAATTTAAAGTTAGGTTATAGTCAAAAGGAAAGATTGTTTGATTTTTTACTCTCTCTTTCTCTTTAATTATTTAATAAAACTATTTCAGTTGTCCCACAAATAATATTTATTTAGTTGATCACACTTATTTAAAAACATAATCATTACATTCACGTTACTAAAATATTCCTTACAAAATATTGTGATATTTTAAATAGTTATTAAATATTTTATTTTAAATATTTTAATAAAAATAATAATAGAAAACATTAAGATAAAGTTTATTGAGATTTCAAATAAATAATATAATTAGGATATCACATTTAATAAATTGATATTATTTTACGGGATGAAAAGAGTAATTACTTATAATAGTATTTAAATTTAAGAGCAGAGATATGATACCCTATAAAAAATGTTTTACCCATTATTTATCTCTATTCTTCTATCAAACCCTATTTCTTCTCGTCTCCGCCGACTTACACCAAAACTTTCACATTAGCAATCTACAGTATAACAATTTTTCTTAACAATTTAAAACACATTCTGACAATACCCATTCCGTATCCAAGGTTGTACACATTTTCTTTTTCCATAACATCGGCGCTTTTCTCCCTCAACATTATGTGTGTCCTCTATCATTGCCTTCCAAATCTCAGATCTTCACTATGCAAATCATTATCTGATTGGTTTTTGATCGTTGGACATTTCATTTCAATTGAGGATAGTCCGAGTGAGACCTCTTGTATCTTATACTATTAAATCTCAAGTTTCTAAAATTTCACCTTAATTTATTTGGACTAAATTTTTATATTCAAACTTAAAACTTTTTCTACAATGATATTGTAATAGGATTGGACAAAGAACTCTACTTTTGGGGGATATTTCTTCCTTGTGAAAAGAGAGAAATGAACAGGTCACTTCCTCCTAAGAAGAGAAGATTATTGTAAAAAATGAAATAATCACTATAGTTTGTATAAAAATGTGAGTTTGATTTTCTATTTTTTTATCCATTATCTTAAGTAGGGATTTTAATGATTTGTATTTATTAAATTAGGCAATATGATAATGAAAGAGCAAGAGTGATAATGAAAGAGCAAGAGTTTGGGACTATTCAATTACAACCGCATCATCATTTTATTTGGAGAAGTATGGTGCACCCGGTTTTTTCATTTACAATAGATTAACATTTATTATTGTATTTTTATGTTGTAAATTGCATTTCAATTGAGGATAGTCGAAATGTTAAATTTATTACTGTATTATTTATATTATTAGCATTGATCATCTGTTATTCTATTTTTATAACTTATTTATTTTACTCTTCATTACTAGTTAAAATAGATTTCTTGTGGATAGGAGGAAAATATATATAAAACAAAGATAATTTATGTTACTTTTAATTTTACGTATGTCCTTGCTATACTTGGGTGTAAATTAGTTTAATGAACTTTAGGATGTATCTCAACTAATCTGACCAAAAAAATTTATTTAATGAACTCGGACTTGATTAGAAACATTATTTTATTTATATTTATATTAAGTATTTTAGGTGGATACTTATTTGGTATATAAGTCATAGTTTCACTACTTCTTAACTTTTCATAAATGAGTAAAAATGTCGAATGATTAGTCAAATGTGCAAGCTGACAATTTAGGCAAGGGGTGTGTAACTTTATAATCTTTTTACTTATCCAATAAACATATATTTTAATTTAATTATAACCCTTTTACTTATCACGACTCTCCCTCTAAGTTGTTGGTTGATTTCTATTCAAGGTTTACTTATGATTTTATTCAAGGTTTACCTATGATTTAATTTTGTAGTCGTTTCTGTTAGATCAATTTTCATGTAATTTTTGGAAAATATGGGGTGGATTCTAAATGTGAGTTCTTGGTTTTATAGCTTTGTTTTGGATCCTTTATGTCGTTTATCCTATTTTATTAGAGTTTCAGAGTTGAATTTTATAAAATTTGATTATGTTCCTCCCATTTATATAATGATAAGTTATCTTTATCACATGGATTGGTTTTCAACTCTAACTACATTATATCACCATTAATGTAAATTTTAGAGGTCTTTTCTTATTTTGATGTCAGAATGTCTTTCTTTCTTGAGTAAATGGAAGAGGACGGGGGAGGAATTAGGTCACTTTTCATTATTGTCAGAGGATTTAATCCTTTGTTGTTAGCATGGGTACAATGTGTTAGCATATTTATTCTTCCTTCATAGCTTATCTAGTGATCTCATATGGCGTATTCGAAAAGTTCAATTTTGGAGGATCTTTCTCTGTTACCAAGCTTATTATATTAGTGGTGTCAAACAGAGAGTGGTTTTTTCTATATTGTTGATCAACCTACCCAAAACTCTCAAACTTTTCCAAAACTCTGCCATTTAACCTTTTAAAAAAATAATATTACATTTTATACTATTAGATGTAGGAAGCTCATGCAGAATTTGTAACCAAATGAACGATCATATTAGGATTTATGGTGAGCAACAGAGCTAAGTATTATGCATCAGCTATGCAAATTGAATTCAGCCCATTAGAAATGAAAAAGAAAAAAAAATTATAAGAAATATTATGACCAAAATCAAAATTATAACCAAATTCACAAGCATACATACAAATAAAATACTTGAATTAATTAATACCACTTCAGTAAAATTCACCAATGGACTTTATACATTTACTCCAATCCAACTGATGAGTTTCTTTCTCATATGCATGTGACGTCGTTGATACTACAGATCTATACCCCTACCTACAAACCATTCGGTATATACTAATTAATTTTCAACAGAAGGATAATCCATCAACAAAATACAACTAAACATAAGTCGTTGATGTACGTATACATTTAGATGGATCCAACTAGGTATACAAATCTATAACTATACAAATATATCTATATCCATAAAACATATCTATACACATACAAATACACATCCAGACATACAGATCTAAAACCGTATAGATCAATAATATAAAAAAACTCGTAATAATGATATATTTGATAAGTTCTTACAATAAAAAATGATTTCTTGGAACTGCAACACTTTAAACTCAACTATGTATTTTTTTTCCAATTTATTTAATGGGGTAGGGGTTATGATGCATAAAAAATGAAAAAAAATAAAGAGATAGAATGAAGAATGGAAAAGACGAATTGATGGGTAGGTTTTTGGTCCATTAAAAATTTAAAGTTAGGTTATAGTCAAAAGGAAAGATTGTTTGATTTTTTACTCTCTCTTTCTCTTTAATTATTTAATAAAACTATTTCAGTTGTCCCACAAATAATATTTATTTAGTTGATCACACTTATTTAAAAACACAATCATTACATTCACGTTACTAAAATATTCCTTACAAAATATTGTGATATTTTAAATAGTTATTAAATATTTTATTTTAAATATTTTAATAAAAATAATAATAGAAAACATTAAGATAAAGTTTATTGAGATTTCAAATAAATAATATAATTAGGATATCACATTTAATAAATTGATATTATTTTACGGGATGAAAAGAGTAATTACTTATAATAGTATTTAAATTTAAGAGCAGAGATATGATACCCTATAAAAAATGTTTTACCCATTATTTATCTCTATTCTTCTATCAAACCCTATTTCTTCTCGTCTCCGCCGACTTACACCAAAACTTTCACATTAGCAATCTACAGTATAACAATTTTTCTTAACAATTTAAAACACATTCTGACAATACCCATTCCGTATCAAAGGTTGTACACATTTTCTTTTTCCATAACATCGGCGCTTTTCTCCCTCAACATTATGTGTGTCCTCTACCATTGCCTTCCAAATCTCAGATCTTCACTATGCAAATCATTATCTGATTGGTTTTTGATAGTTGGACATTTCATTTCAATTGAGGATAGTCCGAGGGAGACCTCTTGTATCTTATACTATTAAATCTCAAGTTTCTAAAATTTCACCTTAATTTATTTGGACTAAATTTTTATATTCAAACTTAAAACTTTTTCTACAATGATATTGTAATAGGATTGAACAAAGAACTCTACTTTTGGGGGATATTTCTTCCTTGTGAAAAGAGAGAAATGAACAGGTCACTTCCTCCTAAGAAGAGAAGATTATTGTAAAAAATGAAATAATCAATATAGTTTGTATAAAAATGTGAGTTTGATTTTCTATTTTTTTATCCATTATCTTAAGTAGGGGTTTTAATGATTTGTATTTATTAAATTAGGCAATATGATAATGAAAGAGCAAGAGTGATAATGAAAGAGCAAGAGTTTGGGACTATTCAATTACAACCGCATCATCATTTTATTTGGAGAAGTATGGTGCACCCGGTTTTTTCATTTACAATAGATTAACATTTATTATTGTATTTTTATGTTGTAAATTGCATTTCAATTGAGGATAGTCGAAATGTTAAATTTATTACTGTATTATTTATATTATTAGCATTGATCATCTGTTATTCTATTTTTATAACTTATTTATTTTACTCTTCATTACTAGTTAAAATAGATTTCTTGTGGATAGGAGGAAAATATATATAAAACAAAGATAATTTATGTTACTTTTAATTTTACGTATGTCCTTGCTATACTTGGATGTAGATTAGTTTAATGAACTTTAGGATGTACCTCAACTAATCTGACCAAAAAAATTTATTTAATGAACTCGGACTTGATTAGAAACATTATTTTATTTATATTTATATTAAGTATTTTAGGTGGATACTTATTTGGTATATAAGTCATAGTTTCACTACTTCTTAACTTTTCATAAATGAGTAAAAATGTCGAATGATTAGTCAAATGTGCAAGCTGACAATTTAGGCAAGGGGTGTGTAACTTTATAATCTTTTTACTTATCCAATAAACATATATTTTAATTTAATTATAACCCTTTTACTTATCACGACTCTCCCTCTAAGTTGTTGGTTGATTTCTATTCAAGGTTTACTTATGATTTTATTCAAGGTTTACCTATGATTTAATTTTGCAGTCGTTTCTGTTAGATCACTTTTCATGTAATTTTTGGAAAATATGGGGTGGATTCTAAATGTGAATTCTTGGTTTTATAGCTTTGTTTTGGATCCTTTATGTCGTTTATCCTATTTTATTAGAGTTTCAGAGTTGAATTTTATAAAATTTGATTATGTTCCTCCCATTTATATAATGATAAGTTATCTTTATCACATGGATTGGTTTTCAACTTTAACAACATTATATCACCATTAATGTAAATTTAAGAGGTCTTTTCTTATTTTGATGTCAGAATGTCTTTCTTTCTTGAGTAAATGGAAGAGGACGGGGGAGGAATTAGGTCACTTTTCATTATTGTCAGAGGATTTAATCCTTTGTTGTTAGCATGGGTACAATGTGTTAGCATATTTATTCTTCCTTCATAGCTTATCTAGTGATCCCATATGGCGTATTCGAAAAGTTCAATTTTGGAGGATCTTTCTCTGTTACCAAGCTTATTATATTAGTGGTGTCAAACAAAGAGTGGTTTTTTATATATTGTTGATCAACCTACCCAAAACTCTCAAACTTTTCCAAAACTCTGCCATTTAACCTTTTAAAAAAATAATATTACATTTTATACTATTAGATGTAGGAAGCTCATGCAGAATTTGTAACCAAATGAACGATCATATTAGGATTTATGGTGAGCAACAGAGCTAAGTATTATGCATCAGCTATGCAAATTGAATTCAGCCCATTAGAAATGAAAAAGAAAAAAAAATTATAAGAAATATTATGACCAAAATCAAAATTATAACCAGATTCACAAGCATACATACAAATAAAATACTTGAATTAATTAATACCACTTCAGTAAAATTCACCAATGGACTTTATACATTTACTCCAATCCAACTGATGAGTTTCTTTCTCATATGCATGTGACGTCGTTGATACTACAGATCTATACCCCTACCTACAAACCATTCGGTATATACTAATTAATTTTCAACAGAAGGATAATCCATCAACAAAATACAACTAAACATAAGTCGTTGATGTACGTATACATTTAGATGGATCCAACTAGGTATACATATCTATAACTATACAAATATATCTATATCCATAAAACATATCTATACACATACACATACACATCCAGACATACAGATCTAAAACCGTATAGATCAATAATATAAAAAAACTCGTAATAATGATATATTTGATAAGTTCTTACAATAAAAAATGATTTCTTGGAACTGCAACACTTTAAACTCAACTATGTATTTTTTTTCCAATTTATTTCATGGGGTAGGGGTTATGATGCATAAAAAATGAAAAAAAATAAAGAGATAGAATGAAGAATGGAAAAGACGAATTGATGGGTAGGTTTTTGGTCCATTAAAAATTTAAAGTTAGGTTATAGTCAAAAGGAAATATTGTTTGATTTTTTACTCTCTCTTTCTCTTTAATTATTTAATAAAACTATTTCAGTTGTCCCACAAATAATTTATATTTAGTTGATCACACTTATTTAAAAACACAATCATTACATTCACATTACTAAAATATTCCTTACAAAATATTGTGATATTTTAAATAGTTATTAAATATTTTATTTTAAATATTTTAAAAAAAATAATAGGAAAATTCTTCCATCCTATATTGGATGAACCTACACCAATCATATTTATACACATACCCCATGTTTTAAACTTACTAAAGTAACTACCTAATTAATCTAATCTAATGACATGTGTTTTGTTAAAATAATCAATAGATGTGATATGAATATTGGACCATCCAATATTGGATTGAAGTCTTACCCAAAATAATAATAGAAAACATTAAGATAAAGTTTATTGAGATTTCAAATAAATAATATAATTAGGATATCACATTTAATAAATTGATATTATTTTACGGGATGAAAAGAGTAATTACTTATAATAGTATTTAAATTTAAGAGCAGAGATATGATACCCTATAAAAAATGTTTTACCCATTATTTATCTCTATTCTTCTATCAAACCCTATTTCTTCTCGTCTCCGCCGTCTTACACCAAAACTTTCACATTAGCAATCTACAGTATAACAATTTTTCTTAACAATTTAAAACACATTCTGACAATACCCATTCCGTATCAATCTTTTTCCATAACATCGGGCGCTTTTCTCCCTCAACATTATGTGTGTCCTCTACCATTTCCTTCCAAATCTCAGATCTTCACTGTGCAAATCATTATCTGATTGGTTTTTGATCGTTGGACATTTCATTTCAATTGAGGATAGTCAGAGTGAGACCTCTTGTATCTTATACTATTAAATCTCAAGTTTCTAAAATTTCACCTTAATTTATTTGGACTAAATTTTTATATTCAAACTTAAAACTTTTTCTACAATGATATTGTAATAGGATTGAACAAAGAACTCTACTTTTGGGGGATATTTCTTCCTTGTGAAAAGAGAGAAATGAACAGGTCACTTCCTCCTAAGAAGAGAAGATTATTGTAAAGAATGAAATAATCACTATAGTTTGTATAAAAATGTGAGTTTGATTTTCTATTTTTTTATCCATTATCTTAAGTAGGGGTTTTAATGATTTGTATTTATTAAATTAGGCAATATGATAATGAAAGAGAAAGAGTGATAATGAAAGAGCAAGAGTTTGGGACTATTCAATTACAACCGCATCATCATTTTATTTGGAGAAGTATGGTGCACCCGGTTTTTTCATTTACAATAGATTAACATTTATTATTGTATTTTTATGTTGTAAATTGAATTTCAATTGAGGATAGTCGAAATGTTAAATTTATTACTGTATTATTTATATTATTAGCATTGATCCTCTGTTATTCTATTTTTATAACTTATTTATTTTACTCTTCATTACTAGTTAAAATAGATTTCTTGTGGATAGGACGAAAATATATATAAAACAAAGGTAATTTATGTTACTTTTAATTTTATGTATGTCCTTGCTATACTTGGGTGTAGATTAGTTTAATGAACTTTAGGATGTACCTCAACTAATCTGACCAAAAAAATTAATTTAACGAACTCGAACTTGATTAGAAACATTATTTTTTTTATATCTATATTAAGTATTTCAGTTGGATACTTTTTTGGTATATAAGTCATAGTTTCACTACTTCTTCACTTTTCATAAATGAGTAAAAATGTCGAATGATTAGTCAAATGTGCAAGCTGACAATTTAGGCAAGGGGTCTGTAACTTTATAATCTTTTTACTTATCCAATAAACATATATTTTAATTTAATTATAACCCTTTTACTTATCACGACTCTCCCTCTAAGTTGTTGGTTGATTTCTATTCAAGGTTTACTTATGATTTTATTCAAGGTTTACCTATGATTTAATTTTGCAGTCGTTTCTGTTAGATCACTTTTCATGTAATTTTTGGAAAATATGGGGTGGATTCTAAATGTGAGTTCTTGATTTTATAGCTTTGTTTTGGATCCTTTATGTCGTTTATCCTATTTTATTAGAGTTTCAGAGTTGAATTTTATAAAATTTGATTATGTTCCTCCCATTTATGTAATGATAAGTTATCTTTATCACATGGATTGGTTTTCAACTTTAACAACATTATATCACCATTAATGTAAATTTAAGAGGTCTTTTCTTATTTTGATGTCAGAATGTCTTTCTTTCTTGAGTAAATGGAAGAGGACGGGGGAGGAATTAGGTCACTTTTCATTATTGTGGGAGGATTTAATCCTTTGTTGTTAGTATGGGTACAATGTGTTAGCATATTTATTCTTCCTTCATAGCTTATCTAGTGATCCCATATGGCGTATTCGAAAAGTTCAATTTTGGAGGATCTTTCTCTGTTACCAAGCTTATTATATTAGTGGTGTCAAACAGAGAGTGGTTTTTTCTATATTGTTGATCAACCTACCCAAAACTCTCAAACTTTTCCAAAACTCTGCCATTTAACCTTTTAAAAAAATAATATTACATTTTATACTATTAGATGTAGGAAGCTCATGCAGAATTTGTAACCAAATGAACGATCATATGAGGATTTATGGTGAGCAACAGAGCTAAGTATTATGCATCAGCTATGCAAATTCAATTCAGCCCATTAGAAATGAAAAAGAAAAAAAAATTATAAGAAATATTATGACCAAAATCAAAATTATAACCAGATTCACAAGCATACTTACAAATAAAATACTTGAATTAATTAATACCACTTCAGTAAAATTCACCAATGGACTTTATACATTTACTCCAATACAACTGATGAGTTTCTTTCTCATATGCCTGTGACGTCGTTGATACTACAGATCTATACCCCTACCTACAAACCATTCGGTATATACTAATTAATTTTCAACAGAAGGATAATCCATCATCAAAATACAACTAAACATAAGTCGGTGATGTACGTATACATTTAGATGGATCCAACTAGGTATACATATCTATAACTATACAAATATATCTATATCCATACAACATATCTATACACATACACATACACATCCAGACATACAGATCTAAAACCGTATAGATCAATAATATAAAAAAAACTCGTAATAATGATATATTTGATAAGTTCTTACAATAAAAAATTATTTCTTGGAACTGCAACACTTTAAACTCAACTATGTATTTTTTTTCCAATTTATTTCATTGGGTAGGGGTTATGATGCATAAAAAATGAAAAAAATAAAGAGATAGAATTTAGAATGGAAAAGAAGAATTGATGGGTAGGTTTTTGGTCCATTAAAAATTTAAAGTTAGGTTATAGTCAAAAGGAAAGATTGTTTGATTTTTTACTCTCTCTTTCTCTTTAATTATTTAATAAAACTATTTCAGTTGTCCCACAAATAATATTTATTTAGTTGATCACACTTATTTAAAAACACAATCATTACATTCACGTTACTAAAATATTCCTTACAAAATATTGTGATATTTTAAATAGTTATTAAATATTTTATTTTAAATATTTTAATAAAAATAATAATAGAAAACATTAAGATAAAGTTTATTGAGATTTCAAATAAATAATATAATTAGGATATCACATTTAATAAATTGATATTATTTTACGGGATGAAAAGAGTAATTACTTATAATAGTATTTAAATTTAAGAGCAGAGATATGATACCCTATAAAAATGTTTTACCCATTATTTATCTCTATTCTTCTATCAAACCCTATTTCTTCTCGTCTCCGCTGACTTACACCAAAACTTTCACATTAGCAATCTACAGTATAACAATTTTTCTTAACAATTTAAAACACATTCTGACAATACCCATTCCGTATCAAAGGTTGTACACATTTTCTTTTTCCACCCTCAACATTATGTGTGTCCTCTACCATTGCCTTCCAAATCTCAGATCTTCACTATGCAAATCATTATCTGATTGGTTTTTGATCGTTGGACATTTCATTTCAATTGAGGATAGTCCGAGTGAGACCTCTTGTATCTTATACTATTAAATCTCAAGTTTCTAAAATTTCACCTTAATTTATTTGGACTAAATTTTTATATTTAAACTTAAAACTTTTTCTACAATGATTATTGTAATAGGATTGAACAAAGAACTCTACTTTTGGGGGATATTTCTTCCTTGTGAAAAGAGAGAAATGAACAGGTCACTTCCTCCTAAGAAGAGAAGATTATTGTAAAAAATGAAATAATCACTATAGTTTGTATAAAAATGTGAGTTTGATTTTCTATTTTTTTATCCATTATCTTAAGTAGGGGTTTTAATGATTTGTATTTATTAAATTAGGCAATATGATAATGAAAGAGCAAGGGTGATAATGAAAGAGCAAGAGTTTGGGAGTATTCAATTACAACCGCATCATCATTTTATTTGGAGAAGTATGGTGCACCCGGTTTTTTCATTTACAATAGATTAACATTTATTATTGTATTTTTATGTTGTAAATTGCATTTCAATTGAGGATAGTCGAAATGTTAAATTTATTACTGTATTATTTATATTATTAGCATTGATCATCTGTTATTCTATTTTTATAACTTATTTATTTTACTCTTCATTACTAGTTAAAATAGATTTCTTGTGGATAGGAGGAAAATATATATAAAACAAAGATAATTTATGTTACTTTTAATTTTACGTATGTCCTTGCTATACTTGGGTGTAGATTAGTTTAATGAACTTTAGGATGTACCTCAACTAATCTGACCAAAAAAATTAATTTAATGAACTCAGACTTGATTAGAAACATTATTTTATTTATATCTATATTAAGTATTTTAGGTGGATACTTATTTGGTATATAAGTCATAGTTTCACTACTTCTTCACTTTTCATAAATGAGTAAAAATGTCGAATGATTAGTCAAATGTGCAAGCTGACAATTTAGGCAAGGGGTGTGTAACTTTATAATCTTTTTACTTATCCAATAAACATATATTTTAATTTAATTATAACCCTTTTACTTATCACGACTCTCCCTCTAAGTTGTTGGTTGATTTCTATTCAAGGTTTACTTATGATTTTATTCAAGGTTTACCTATGATTTAATTTTGCAGTCGTTTCTGTTAGATCACTTTTCATGTAATTTTTGGAAAATATGGGGTGGATTCTAAATGTGAGTTCTTTGTTTTATAGCTTTGTTTTGGATCCTTTATGTCGTTTATCCTATTTTATTAGAGTTTCAGAGTTGAATTTTATAAAATTTGATTATGTTCCTCCCATTTATATAATGATAAGTTATCTTTATCACATGGATTGGTTTTCAACTTTAACAACATTATATCACCATTAATGTAAATTTAAGAGGTCTTTTCTTATTTTGATGTCAGAATGTCTTTCTTTCTTGAGTAAATGGACGAGGACGGGGGAGGAATTAGGTCACTTTTCATTATTGTCGGAGGATTTAATCCTTTGTTGTTAGCATGGGTACAATGTGTTAGCATTTTTATTCTTCCTTCATAGCTTATCTAGTGATCCCATATGGCGTATTCGAAAAGTTCAATTTTGGAGGATCTTTCTCTGTTACCAAGCTTATTATATTAGTGGTGTCAAACAGAGAGTGGTTTTTTCTATATTGTTGATCAACCTACCCAAAAGTCTCAAACTTTTCCAAAACTCTGCCATTTAACCTTTTAAAAAAATAATATTACATTTTATACTATTAGATGTAGGAAGCTCATGCAGAATTTGTAACCAAATGAACGATCATATGAGGATTTATGGTGAGCAACGGAGCTAAGTATTATGCATCAGCTATGCAAATTCAATTCAGCCCATTAGAAATGAAAAAGAAAAAAAAATTATAAGAAATATTATGACCAAAATCAAAATTATAACCAGATTCACAAGCATACTTACAAATAAAATACTTGAATTAATTAATACCACTTCAGTAAAATTCACCAATGGACTTTATACATTTACTCCAATCCAACTGATGAGTTTCTTTCTCATATGCCTGTGACGTCGTTGATACTACAGATCTATACCCCTACCTACAAACCATTCGGTATATACTAATTAATTTTCAACAGAAGGATAATCCATCAACAAAATACAACTAAACATAAGTCGTTGATGTACGTATACATTTAGATGGATCCAACTAGGTATACATATCTATAACTATACAAATATATCTATATCCATACAACATATCTATACACATACACATACACATCCAGACATACAGATCTAAAACCGTATAGATCAATAATATAAAAAAAACTCGTAATAATGATATATTTGATAAGTTCTTACAATAAAAAATGATTTCTTGGAACTGCAACACTTTAAACTCAACTATGTATTTTTTTTCCAATTTATTTCATGGGGTAGGGGTTATGATGCATAAAAAATGAAAAAAATAAAGAGATAGAATGAAGAATGGAAAAGAAGAATTGATGGGTAGGTTTTTGGTCCATTAAAAATTTAAAGTTAGGTTATAGTCAAAAGGAAAGATTGTTTGATTTTTTACTCTCTCTTTCTCTTTAATTATTTAATAAAACTATTTCAGTTGTCCCACAAATAATTTATATTTAGTTGATCACACTTATTTAAAAACACAATCATTACATTCACATTACTAAAATATTCCTTACAAAATATTGTGATATTTTAAATAGTTATTAAATATTTTATTTTAAATATTTTAATAAAAATAATAATAGAAAACATTAAGATAAAGTTTATTGAGATTTCAAATAAATAATATAATTAGGATATCACATTTAATAAATTGATATTATTTTACGGGATGAAAAGAGTAATTACTTATAATAGTATTTAAATTTAAGAACAGAGATATGATACCCTATAAAAAATGTTTTACCCATTATTTATCTCTATTCTTCTATCAAACCCTATTTCTTCTCGTCTCTGCCGTCTTACACCAAAACTTTCACATTAGCAATCTACAGTATAACAATTTTTCTTAACAATTTAAAGCACATTCTGACAATACCCATTCCGTATCAATCTTTTTCCATAACATCGGCGCTTTTCTCCATCAACATTATGTGTGTCCTCTACCATTGCCTTCCAAATCTCAGATCTTCACTGTGCAAATCATTATCTGATTGGTTTTTGATCGTTGGACATTTCATTTCAATTGAGGATAGTCAGAGTGAGACCTCTTGTATCTTATACTATTAAATCTCAAGTTTCTAAAATTTCACCTTAATTTATTTAGACTAAATTTTTATATTCAAACTTAAAACTTTTTCTACAATGATATTGTAATAGGATTGAACAAAGAACTCTACTTTTGGGGGATATTTCTTCCTTGTGAAAAGAGAGAAATGAACAGGTCACTTCCTCCTAAGAAGAGAAGATTATTGTAAAGAATGAAATAATCACTATAGTTTATATAAAAACGTGAGTTTGATTTTCTATTTTTTTATCCATTATCTTAAGTAGGGGTTTTAATGATTTGTATTTATTAAATTAGGCAATATGATAATGAAAGAGAAAGAGTGATAATGAAAGAGCAAGAGTTTGGGACTATTCAATTACAACAGCATCATCATTTTATTTGGAGAAGTATGGTGCACCCGGTTTTTTCATTTACAATAGATTAACATTTATTATTGTATTTTTTTGATGTTGTAAATTGAATTTCAATTGAGGATAGTCGAAATGTTAAATTTATTACTGTATTATTTATATTATTAGCATTGATCATCTGTTATTCTATTTTTATAACTTATTTATTTTACTCTTCATTACTAGTTAAAATAGATTTCTTGTGGATAGGAGGAAAATATATATAAAACAAAGGTAATTTATGTTACTTTTAATTTTACGTATGTCCTTGCTATACTTGGGTGTAGATTAGTTTAATGAACTTTAGGATGTACCTCAACTAATCTGACCAAAAAAATTAATTTAACGAACTCGAACTTGATTAGAAACATTATTTTTTTTATATCTATATTAAGTATTTTAGTTGGATACTTTTTTGGTATATAAGTCATAGTTTCACTACTTCTTCACTTTTCATAAATGAGTAAAAATGTCGAATGATTAGTCAAATGTGCAAGCTGACAATTTAGGCAAGGGGTGTGTAACTTTATAATCTTTTTACTTATCCAATAAACATATATTTTAATTTAATTATAACCCTTTTACTTATCACGACTCTCCCTCTAAGTTGTTGGTTGATTTCTATTCAAGGTTTACTTATGATTTTATTCAAGGTTTACCTATGATGCAGTCGTTTCTGTTAGATCACTTTTCATGTAATTTTTGGAAAATATGGGGTGGATTCTAAATGTGAGTTCTTTGTTTTATAGCTTTTTTTTGGATCCTTTATGTCGTTTATCCTATTTTATTAGAGTTTCAGAGTTGAATTTTATAAAATTTGATTAAGTTCCTCCCATTTATGTAATGATAAGTTATCTTTATCACATGGATTGGTTTTCAACTTTAACAACATTATATCACCATTAATGTAAATTTAAGAGGTCTTTTCTTATTTTGATGTCAGAATGTCTTTCTTTCTTGAGTAAATGGAAGAGGACGGGGGAGGAATTAGGTCACTTTTCATTATTGTCAGAGGATTTAATCCTTTGTTGTTAGCATGGGTATAATGTGTTAGCATATTTATTCTTCCTTCATAGCTTATCTAGTGATCCCATATGGCGTATTCGAAAAGTTCAATTTTGGAGGATCTTTCTCTGTTACCAAGCTTATTATATTAGTGGTGTCAAACAGAGAGTGGTTTTTTCTATATTGTTGATCAACCTACCCAAAAGTCTCAAACTTTTCCAAAACTCTGCCATTTAACCTTTTAAAAAAATAATATTACATTTTATACTATTAGATGTAGGAAGCTCATGCAGAATTTGTAACCAAATGAACGATCATATGAGGATTTATGGTGAGCAACAGAGCTAAGTATTATGCATCAGCTATGCAAATTGAATTCAGCCCATTAGAAATGAAAAAGAAAAAAAAATTATAAGAAATATTATGACCAAAATCAAAATTATAACCAGATTCACAAGCATACTTACAAATAAAATACTTGAATTAATTAATACCACTTCAGTAAAATTCACCAATGGACTTTATACATTTACTCCAATCCAACTGATGAGTTTCTTTCTCATATGCCTGTGACGTCGTTGATACTACAGATCTATACCCCTACCTACAAACCATTCGGTATATACTAATTAATTTTCAACAGAAGGATAATCCATCAACAAAATACAACTAAACATAAGTCGTTGATGTACGTATACATTTAGATGGATCCAACTAGGTATACATATCTATAACTATACAAATATATCTATATCCATACAACATATCTATACACATACACATACACATCCAGACATACAGATCTAAAACCGTATAGATCAATAATATAAAAAAAACTCGTAATAATGATATATTTGATAAGTTCTTACAATAAAAAATGATTTCTTGGAACTGCAACACTTTAAACTCAACTATGTATTTTTTTTCCAATTTATTTCATGGGGTAGGGGTTATGATGCATAAAAAATGAAAAAAATAAAGAGATAGAATGAAGAATGGAAAAGAAGAATTGATGGGTAGGTTTTTGGTCCATTAAAAATTTAAAGTTAGGTTATAGTCAAAAGGAAAGATTGTTTGATTTTTTACTCTCTCTTTCTCTTTAATTATTTAATAAAACTATTTCAGTTGTCCCACAAATAATTTTTATTTAGTTGATCACACTTATTTAAAAACACAATCATTACATTCACATTACTAAAATATTCGTTACAAAATATTGTGATATTTTAAATAGTTATTAAATATTTTAGTTTAAATATTTTAATAAAAATAATAATAGTAAACATTAAGATAAAGTTTATTGAGATTTCAAATAAATAATATAATAAGGATATCACATTTAATAAATTGGTATTATTTTACGGGATGAAAAGAGTAATTACTTATAATAGTATTTAAATTTAAGAGCAGAGATATGATACCCTATAAAAAATATTTTACCCATTATTTATCTCTATTCTTCTATCAAACCCTATTTCTTCTCATCTCCGCCGTCTTACACCAAAACTTTCACATTAGCAATCTACAGTATAATAATTTTTCTTAACAATTTAAAGCACATTCTGACAATACCCATTCCGTATCAATCTTTTTCCATAACATCGGCGCTTTTCTCCCTCAACATTATGTGTGTCCTCTACCATTGCCTTCCAAATCTCAGATCTTCGCTGTGCAAATCATTATCTGATTGGTTTTTGATCGTTGGACATTTCATTTCAATTGAGGATAGTCAGAGTGAGACCTCTTGTATCTTATACTATTAAATCTCAAGTTTCTAAAATTTCACCTTAATTTATTTGGACTAAATTTTTATATTCAAACTTAAAACTTTTTCTACAATGATATTGTAAAAGGATTGAACAAAGAACTCTACTTTTGGGGGATATTTCTTCCTTGTGAAAAGAGAGAAATGAACAGGTCACTTCCTCCTAAGAAGAGAAGATTATTGTAAAGAATGAAATAATCACTATAGTTTGTATAAAAATGTGAGTTTGATTTTCTATTTTTTTATCCATTATCTTAAGTAGGGGTTTTAATGATTTGTATTTATTAAATTAGGCAATATGATAATGAAAGAGAAAGAGTGATAATGAAAGAGCAAGAGTTTGGGACTATTCAATTACAACCGCATCATTATTTTATTTGGAGAAGTATGGTGCACCTGGTTTTTTCATTTACAATAGATTAACATTTATTATTGTATTTTTTTGATGTTGTAAATTGAATTTCAATTGAGGATAGTCGAAATGTTAAATTTATTACTGTATTATTTATATTATTAGCATTGATCCTCTGTTATTCTATTTTTATTACTTATTTATTTTACTCTTCATTACTAGTTAAAATAGATTTCTTGTTGATAGGAGGAAAATATATATAAAACAAAGGTAATTTATGTTACTTTTAATTTTACGTATGTCCTTGCTATACTTGGGTGTAGATTAGTTTAATGAACTTTAGGATGTACCTCAACTAATCTGACCAAAAAAATTAATTTAACGAACTCGAACTTGATTAGAAACATTATTTTTTTTATATCTATATTAAGTATTTTAGTTGGATACTTTTTTGGTATATCAGTCATAGTTTCACTATTTCTTCACTTTTCATAAATGAGTAAAAATGTCGAATGATTAGTCAAATGTGCAAGCTGACAATTTAGGCAAGGGGTGTGTAACTTTATAATCTTTTTACTTATCCAATAAACATATATTTTAATTTAATTATAACCCTTTTACTTATCACGACTCTCCCTCTAAGTTGTTGGTTGATTTCTATTCAAGGTTTACTTATGATTTTATTCAAGGTTTACCTATGATTTAATTTTGCAGTCGTTTCTGTTAGATCACTTTTCATGTAATTTTTGGAAAATATGGGGTGGATTCTAAATGTGAGTTCTTGGTTTTATAGCTTTGTTTTGGATCCTTTATGTCGTTTATCCTATTTTATTAGAGTTTCAGAGTTGAATTTTATAAAATTTGATTATGTTCCTCCCATTTATGTAATGATAAGTTATCTTTATCACATGGATTGGTTTTCAACTTGAACAACATTATATCACCATTAATGTAAATTTAAGAGGTCTTTTCTTATTTTGATGTCAGAATGTCTTTCTTTCTTGAGTAAATGGAAGAGGACGGGGGAGGAATTAGGTCACTTTTCATTATTGTCAGAGGATTTAATCCTTTGTTGTTAGCATGGGTACAATGTGTTAGCATATTTATTCTTCCTTCATAGCTTATCTAGTGATCCCATATGGCGTATTCGAAAAGTTCAATTTTGGAGGATCTTTCTCTGTTACAAGCTTATTATATTAGTGGTGTCAAACAGAGAGTGGTTTTTTCTATATTGTTGATCAACCTACCCAAAACTCTCAAACTTTTCCGAAACTCTGCCATTTAACCTTTTAAAAAAATAATATTACATTTTATACTATTAGATGTAGGAAGCTCATGCAGAATTTGTAACCAAATGAACGATCATATGAGGATTTATGGTGAGCAACAGAGCTAAGTATTATGCATCAACTATGCAAATTGAATTCAGCCCATTAGAAATGAAAAAGAAAAAAAAATTATAAGAAATATTATGACCAAAATCAAAATTATAACCAGATTCACAAGCATACTTACAAATAAAATACTTGAATTAATTAATACCACTTCAGTAAAATTCACCAATGGACTTTATACATTTACTCCAATCCAACTGCTGAGTTTCTTTCTCATATGCCTGTGACGTCGTTGATACTACAGATCTATACCCCTACCTAAAAACCATTCGGTATATACTAATTAATTTTCAACAGAAGGATAATCCATCAACAAAATACAACTAAACATAAGTCGTTGATGTACGTATACATTTAGATGGATCCAACTACGTATACATATCTATAACTATACAAATATATCTATATCCATACAACATATCTATACACATACACATACACATCCAGACATATAGATCTAAAACCGTATAGATCAATAATATAAAAAAAACTCGTAATAATGATATATTTGATAAGTTCTTACTATAAAAAATGATTTCTTGGAACTGCAACACTTTAAACTCAACTATGTATTTTTTTTCCAATTTATTTCATGGGGTCGGGGTTATGATGCATAAAAAATGAAAAAAATAAAGAGATAGAATGAAGAATGGAAAAGACGGATTGATGGGTAGGTTTTTGGTCCATTAAAAATTTAAAGTTAGGTTATAGTCAAAAGGAAAGATTGTTTGATTTTTTACTCTCTCTTTCTCTTTAATTATTTAATAAAACTATTTCAGTTGTCCCACAAATAATTTATATTTAGTTGATCACACTTATTTAAAAACACAATCATTACATTCACATTACTAAAATATTCCTTACAAAATATTGTGATATTTTAAATAGTTATTAAATATTTTATTTTAAATATTTTAATAAAAATTATAATAGAAAACATTAAGATAAAGTTTATTGAGATTTCAAATAAATAATATAATTAGGATATCACATTTTATAAATTGATATTATTTTACGGGATGAAAAGAGTAATTACTTATAATAGTATTTAAATTTAAGAGCAGAGATATGATACCCTATAAAAAATGTTTTACCCATTATTTATCTCTATTCTTCTATCAAACCCTATTTCTTCTCGTCTCCGCCGTCTTACACCAAAACTTTCACATTAGCAATCTACAGTATAACAATTTTTCTTAACAATTTAAAGCACATTCTGACAATACCCATTCCGTATCAAAGGTTGTACACATTTTCTTTTTCCATAACATCGGCGCTTTTCTCCCTCAACATTATGTGTGTCCTCTACCATTGCCTTCCAAATCTCAGATCTTCACTGTGCAAATCATTATCTGATTGGTTTTTGATCGTTGGACATTTCATTTCAATTGAGGATAGTCAGAGTGAGACCTCTTGTATCTTATACCATTAAATCTCAAGTTTCTAAAATTTCACCTTAATTTATTTGGACTAAATTTTTATATTCAAACTTAAAACTTTTTCTACAATGATATTGTAATAGGATTGAACAAAGAACTCTACTTTTGGGGAATATTTCTTCCTTGTGAAAAGAGAGAAATGAACAGGTCACTTCCTCCTAAGAAGAGAAGATTATTGTAAAGAATGAAATAATCACTATAGTTTGTATAAAAATGTGAGTTTGATTTTCTATTTTTTTATCCATTATCTTAAGTAGGGGTTTTAATGATTTGTATTTATTAAATTAGGCAATATGATAATGAAAGAGCAAGAGTGATAATGAAAGAGCAAGAGTTTGGGACTATTCAATTACAACCGCATCATCATTTTATTTGGAGAAGTATGGTGCACCCGGTTTTTTCATTTACAATAGATTAACATTTATTATTGTATTTTTATGTTGTAAATCGCATTTCAATTGAGGATAGTCGAAATGTTAAATTTATTACTGTATTATTTATATTATTAGCATTGATCCTCTGTTATTCTATTTTTATAACTTATTTATTTTACTCTTCATTACTAGTTAAAATAGATTTCTTGTGGATAGGAGGAAAATATATATAAAACAAAGGTAATTTATGTTACTTTTAATTTTACGTATGTCCTTGCTATACTTGGGTGTAGATTAGTTTAATGAACTTTAGGATGTACCTCAACTAATCTGACCAAAAATATTAATTTAACGAACTCGGACTTGATTAGAAACATTATTTTTTTTATATCTATATTAAGTATTTTAGTTGGATACTTTTTTGGTATATAAGTCATAGTTTCACTACTTTTTCACTTTTCATAAATGAGTAAAAATGTCGAATGATTAGTCAAATGTGCAAGCTGACAATTTAGGCAAGGGGTGTGTAGCTTTATAATCTTTTTACTTATCCAATAAACATATATTTTAATTTAATTATAACCCTTTTACTTATCACGACTCTCCCTCTAAGTTGTTGGTTGATTTCTATTCAAGGTTTACTTATGATTTTATTCAAGGTTTACCTATGATTTAATTTTGCAGTCGTTTCTATTAGATCACTTTTCACGTAATTTTTGGAAAATATGGGGTGGATTCTAAATGTGAGTTATTGGTTTTATAGCTTTGTTTTGGATCCTTTATGTCGTTTATCCTATTTTATTAGAGTTTCAGAGTTGAATTTTATAAAATTTGATTATGTTCCTCCCATTTATATAATGATAAGTTATCTTTATCACATGGATTGGTTTTCAACTCTAACAACATTATATCACCATTAATGTAAATTTAAGAGGTCTTTTCTTATTTTGATGTCAGAATGTCTTTCTTTCTTGAGTAAATGGGAGAGGACGGGGGAGGAATTAGGTCACTTTTCATTATTGTGGGAGGATTTAATCCTTTGTTGTTAGCATGGGTACAATGTGTTAGCATATTTATTCTTCCATCATAGCTTATCTAGTGATCCCATATGGCGTATTCGAAAAGTTCAATTTTGGAGGATCTTTCTCTGTTACCAAGCTTATTATATTAGTGGTGTCAAACAGAGAGTGGTTTTTTCTATATTGTTGATCAACCTACCCAAAACTCTCAAACTTTTCCGAAACCCTGCCATTTAACCTTTTAAAAAAAATAATATTACATTTTATACTATTAGATGTAGGAAGCTCATGCAGAATTTGTAACCAAATGAACGATCATATGAGGATTTATGGTGAGCAACAGAGCTAAGTATTATGCATCAGCTATGCAAATTGAATTCAGCTCATTAGAAATGAAAAAGAAAAAAAAATTATAAGAAATATTATGACCAAAATCAAAATTATAACCAGATTCACAAGCATACTTACAAATAAAATACTTGAATTAATTAATACCACTTCGGTAAAATTCACCAATGGACTTTATACATTTACTCCAATCCAACTGATGAGTTTCTTTCTCATATGCATGTGACGTCGTTGACACTACAGATCTATACCCCTACCTACAAACCATTCGGTATATACTAATTAATTTTCAACAGAAGGATAATCCATCAACAAAATACAACTAAACATAAGTCGTTGATGTACGTATACATTTAGATGGATCCAACTAGGTATACATATCTATAACTATACAAATATATCTATATCCATACAACATATCTATACACATACACATACACATCCAGACATACAGATCTAAAACCGTATAGATCAATAATATAAAAAAAACTCGTAATAATGATATATTTGATAAGTTCTTACAATAAAAAATGATTTCTTGGAACTGCAACACTTTAAACTCAACTATGTATTTTTTTTTTCCAATTTATTTCATGGGGTAGGGCTTATGATGCATAAAAAATGAAAAAAATAAAGAGATAGAATGAAGAATGGAAAAGACGAATTGATGGGTAGGTTTTTGGTCCATTAAAAATTTAAAGTTAGGTTATAGTCAAAAGGAAAGATTGTTTGATTTTTTACTCTCTCTTTCTCTTTAATTATTTAATAAAACTATTTCAGTTGTCCCACAAATAATTTATATTTAGTTGATCACACTTATTTAAAAACACAATCATTACATTCACATTACTAAAATATTCCTTACAAAATATTGTGATATTTTAAATAGTTATTAAATATTTTATTTTAAATATTTTAATAAAAATTATAATAGAAAACATTAAGATAAAGTTTATTGAGATTTCAAATAAATAATATAATTAGGATATCACATTTTATAAATTGATATTATTTTACGGGATGAAAAGAGTAATTACTTATAATAGTATTTAAATTTAAGAGCAGAGATATGATACCCTATAAAAAATGTTTTACCCATTATTTATCTCTATTCTTCTATCAAACCCTATTTCTTCTCGTCTCCGCCGTCTTACACCAAAACTTTCACATTAGCAATCTACAGTATAACAATTTTTCTTAACAATTTAAAGCACATTCTGACAATACCCATTCCGTATCAAAGGTTGTACACATTTTCTTTTTCCATAACATCGGCGCTTTTCTCCCTCAACATTATGTGTGACCTCTACCATTGCCTTCCAAATCTCAGATCTTCACTGTGCAAATCATTATCTGATTGGTTTTTGATCGTTGGACATTTCATTTCAATTGAGGATAGTCAGAGTGAGACCTCTTGTATCTTATACTATTAAATCTCAAGTTTCTAAAATTTCACCTTAATTTATTTGGACTAAATTTTTATATTCAAACTTAAAACTTTTTCTACAATGATATTGTAATAGGATTGAACAAAGAACTCTACTTTTGGGGAATATTTCTTCCTTGTGAAAAGAGAGAAATGAACAGGTCACTTCCTCCTAAGAAGAGAAGATTATTGTAAAGAATGAAATAATCACTATAGTTTGTATAAAAATGTGAGTTTGATTTTCTATTTTTTTATCCATTATCTTAAGTAGGGGTTTTAATGATTTGTATTTATTAAATTAGGCAATATGATAATGAAAGAGCAAGAGTGATAATGAAAGAGCAAGAGTTTGGGACTATTCAATTACAACCGCATCATCATTTT
Source organism: Nemophila menziesii (assembly GCA_029959085.1). Lineage (NCBI taxonomy): Eukaryota > Viridiplantae > Streptophyta > Magnoliopsida > Boraginales > Hydrophyllaceae > Nemophila > Nemophila menziesii. The sequence goes on from JARWIR010000001.1 coordinate 79,618,355, forward strand.
ATTTGGAGAAGTATGGTGCACCCGGTTTTTTCATTTACAATAGATTAACATTTATTATTGTATTTTTATGTTGTAAATCGCATTTCAATTGAGGATAGTCGAAATGTTAAATTTATTACTGTATTATTTATATTATTAGCATTGATCCTCTGTTATTCTATTTTTATAACTTATTTATTTTACTATTCATTACTAGTTAAAATAGATTTCTTGTGGATAGGAGGAAAATATATATAAAACCAAGGTAATTTATGTTACTTTTAATTTTACGTATGTCCTTGCTATACTTGGGTGTAGATTAGTTTAATGAACTTTAGGATGTACCTCAACTAATCTGACCAAAAATATTAATTTAACGAACTCGGACTTGATTAGAAACATTATTTTTTTTATATCTATATTAAGTATTTTAGTTGGATACTTTTTTGGTATATAAGTCATAGTTTCACTACTTCTTCACTTTTCATAAATGAGTAAAAATGTCGAATGATTAGTCAAATGTGCAAGCTGACAATTTAGGCAAGGGGTGTGTAGCTTTATAATCTTTTTACTTATCCAATAAACATATATTTTAATTTAATTATAACCCTTTTACTTATCACGACTCTCCCTCTAAGTTGTTGGTTGATTTCTATTCAAGGTTTACTTATGATTTTATTCAAGGTTTACCTATGATTTAATTTTGCAGTCGTTTCTATTAGATCACTTTTCACGTAATTTTTGGAAAATATGGGGTGGATTCTAAATGTGAGTTATTGGTTTTATAGCTTTGTTTTGGATCCTTTATGTCGTTTATCCTATTTTATTAGAGTTTCAGAGTTGAATTTTATAAAATTTGATTATGTTCCTCCCATTTATATAATGATAAGTTATCTTTATCACATGGATTGGTTTTCAACTCTAACAACATTATATCACCATTAATGTAAATTTAAGAGGTCTTTTCTTATTTTGATGTCAGAATGTCTTTCTTTCTTGAGTAAATGGGAGAGGACGGGGGAGGAATTAGGTCACTTTTCATTATTGTGGGAGGATTTAATCCTTTGTTGTTAGCATGGGTACAATGTGTTAGCATATTTATTCTTCCATCATAGCTTATCTAGTGATCCCATATGGCGTATTCGAAAAGTTCAATTTTGGAGGATCTTTCTCTGTTACCAAGCTTATTATATTAGTGGTGTCAAACAGAGAGTGGTTTTTTCTATATTGTTGATCAACCTACCCAAAACTCTCAAACTTTTCCGAAACCCTGCCATTTAACCTTTTAAAAAAAATAATATTACATTTTATACTATTAGATGTAGGAAGCTCATGCAGAATTTGTAACCAAATGAACGATCATATGAGGATTTATGGTGAGCAACAGAGCTAAGTATTATGCATCAGCTATGCAAATTGAATTCAGCTCATTAGAAATGAAAAAGAAAAAAAAATTATAAGAAATATTATGACCAAAATCAAAATTATAACCAGATTCACAAGCATACTTACAAATAAAATACTTGAATTAATTAATACCACTTTGGTAAAATTCACCAATGGACTTTATACATTTACTCCAATCCAACTGATGAGTTTCTTTCTCATATGCATGTGACGTCGTTGACACTACAGATCTATACCCCTACCTACAAACCATTCGGTATATACTAATTAATTTTCAATAGAAGGATAATCCATCAACAAAATACAACTAAACATAACTCGTTGATGTACGTATACATTTAGATGGATCCAACTAGGTATACATATCTATAACTATACAAATATATCTATATCCATACAACATATCTATACACATACACATACACATCCAGACATACAGATCTAAACCCGTATAGATCAATAATATAAAAAAAACTTGTAATAATGATATATTTGATAAGTTCTTACAATGAAAAATGATTTCTTGGAAATGCAACACTTTAAACTCAACTATGTATTTTTTTTCCAATTTATTTCATGGGGTCGGGGTTATGATGCATAAAAAATGAAAAAAATAAAGAGATAGAATGAAGAATGGAAAGGACGAATTGATGGGTAGGTTTTTGGTCCATTAAAAATTTAAAGTTAGGTTATAGTCAAAAGGAAAGATTGTTTGATTTTTTACTCTCTCTTTCTCTTTAATTATTTAATAAAACTATTTCAGTTGTCCCACAAATAATTTATATTTAGTTGATCACACTTATTTAAAAACACAATCATTACATTCACATTACTAAAATATTCCTTACAAAATATTGTGATATTTTAAATAGTTATTAAATATTTTATTTTAAATATTTTAATAAAAATTATAATAAAAAACATTAAGATAAAGTTTATTGAGATTTCAAATAAATAATATAATTAGGATATCACATTTTATAAATTGATATTATTTTACGGGATAAAAAGAGTAATTACTTATAATAGTATTTAAATTTAAGAGCAGAGATATGATACCCTATAAAAAATGTTTTACCCATTATTTATCTCTATTCTTCTATCAAACCCTATTTCTTCTCGTCTCCGCCGTCTTACACCAAAACTTTCACATTAGCAATCTACAGTATAACAATTTTTCTTAACAATTTAAAGCACATTCTGACAATACCCATTCCGTATCAAAGGTTGTACACATTTTCTTTTTCCATAACATCGGCGCTTTTCTCCCTCAACATTATGTGTGTCCTCTACCATTGCCTTCCAAATCTCAGATCTTCACTGTGCAAATCATTATCTGATTGGTTTTTGATCGTTGGACATTTCATTTCAATTGAGGATAGTCAGAGTGAGACCTCTTGTATCTTATACTATTAAATCTCAAGTTTCTAAAATTTCACCTTAATTTATTTGGACTAAATTTTTATATTCAAACTTAAAACTTTTTCTACAATGATATTGTAATAGGATTGAACAAAGAACTCTACTTTTGGGGAATATTTCTTCCTTGTGAAAAGAGAGAAATGAACAGGTCACTTCCTCCTAAGAAGAGAAGATTATTGTAAAGAATGAAATAATCACTATAGTTTGTATAAAAATGTGAGTTTGATTTTCTATTTTTTTATCCATTATCTTAAGTAGGGGTTTTAATGATTTGTATTTATTAAATTAGGCAATATGATAATGAAAGAGCAAGAGTGATAATGAAAGAGCAAGAGTTTGGGACTATTCAATTACAACCGCATCATCATTTTATTTGGAGAAGTATGGTGCACCCGGTTTTTTCATTTACAATAGATTAACATTTATTATTGTATTTTTATGTTGTAAATCGCATTTCAATTGAGGATAGTCGAAATGTTAAATTTATTACTGTATTATTTATATTATTAGCATTGATCCTCTGTTATTCTATTTTTATAACTTATTTATTTTACTCTTCATTACTAGTTAAAATAGATTTCTTGTGGATAGGAGGAAAATATATATAAAACAAAGGTAATTTATGTTACTTTTAATTTTACGTATGTCCTTGCTATACTTGGGTGTAGATTAGTTTAATGAACTTTAGGATGTACCTCAACTAATCTGACCAAAAATATTAATTTAACGAACTCGGACTTGATTAGAAACATTATTTTTTTTATATCTATATTAAGTATTTTAGTTGGATACTTTTTTGGTATATAAGTCATAGTTTCACTACTTTTTCACTTTTCATAAATGAGTAAAAATGTCGAATGATTAGTCAAATGTGCAAGCTGACAATTTAGGCAAGGGGTGTGTAGCTTTATAATCTTTTTACTTATCCAATAAACATATATTTTAATTTAATTATAACCCTTTTACTTATCACGACTCTCCCTCTAAGTTGTTGGTTGATTTCTATTCAAGGTTTACTTATGATTTTATTCAAGGTTTACCTATGATTTAATTTTGCAGTCGTTTCTATTAGATCACTTTTCACGTAATTTTTGGAAAATATGGGGTGGATTCTAAATGTGAGTTATTGGTTTTATAGCTTTGTTTTGGATCCTTTATGTCGTTTATCCTATTTTATTAGAGTTTCAGAGTTGAATTTTATAAAATTTGATTATGTTCCTCCCATTTATATAATGATAAGTTATCTTTATCACATGGATTGGTTTTCAACTCTAACAACATTATATCACCATTAATGTAAATTTAAGAGGTCTTTTCTTATTTTGATGTCAGAATGTCTTTCTTTCTTGAGTAAATGGGAGAGGACGGGGGAGGAATTAGGTCACTTTTCATTATTGTGAGAGGATTTAATCCTTTGTTGTTAGCATGGGTACAATGTGTTAGCATATTTATTCTTCCTTCATAGCTTATCTAGTGATCCCATATGGCGTATTCGAAAAGTTCAATTTTGGAGGATCTTTATCTGTTACCAAGCTTATTATATTAGTGGTGTCAAACAGAGAGTGGTTTTTTCTATATTGTTGATCAACCTACCCAAAACTCTCAAACTTTTCCGAAACCCTGCCATTTAACCTTTTAAAAAAAATAATATTACATTTTATACTATTAGATGTAGGAAGCTCATGCAGAATTTGTAACCAAATGAACGATCATATGAGGATTTATGGTGAGCAACAGAGCTAAGTATTATGCATCAGCTATGCAAATTGAATTCAGCTCATTAGAAATGAAAAAGAAAAAAAAAATTATAAGAAATATTATGACCAAAATCAAAATTATAACCAGATTCACAAGCATACTTACAAATAAAATACTTGAATTAATTAATACCACTTCGGTAAAATTCACCAATGGACTTTATACATTTACTCCAATCCAACTGATGAGTTTCTTTCTCATATGCATGTGACGTCGTTGACACTACAGATCTATACCCCTACCTACAAACCATTCGGTATATACTAATTAATTTTCAACAGAAGGATAATCCATCAACAAAATACAACTAAACATAAGTCGTTGATGTACGTATACATTTAGATGGATCCAACTAGGTATACATATCTATAACTATACAAATATATCTATATCCATACAACATATCTATACACATACACATACACATCCAGACATACAGATCTAAAACCGTATAGATCAATAATATAAAAAAACTCGTAATAATGATATATTTGATAAGTTCTTACAATAAAAAATGATTTCTTGGAACTGCAACACTTTAAACTCAACTATGTATTTTTTTTTCCAATTTATTTCATGGGGTAGGGGTTATGATGCATAAAAAATTAATAAAATAAAGAGATAGAATGAAGAATGGAAAAGACGAATTGATGGGTAGGTTTTTGGTCCATTAAAAATTTAAAGTTAGGTTATAGTCAAAAGGAAAGATTGTTTGATTTTTTACTCTCTCTTTCTCTTTAATTATTTAATAAAACTATTTCAAATGTCCCACAAATAATTTATATTTAGTTGATCACACTTATTTAAAAACACAATCATTACATTCACATTACTAAAATATTCCTTACAAAATATTGTGATATTTTAAATAGTTATTAAATATTTTATTTTAAATATTTTAATAAAAATAATAATAGAAAACATTAAGATAAAGTTTAATGAGATTTCAAATAAATAATATAATTAGGATATCACATTTAATAAATTGATATTATTTTACGGGATGAAAAGAGTAATTACTTATAATAGTATTTAAATTTAAGAGCAGAGATATGATACCCTATAAAAAAAGTTTTACCCATTATTTATCTCTATTCTTCTATCAAACCCTATTTCTTCTCGTCTTTGCCGTCTTACACCAAAACTTTCACATTAGCAATCTACAGTATAACAATTTTTCTTAACAATTTAAAGCACATTCTGACAATACCCATTCCGTATCAAAGGTTGTACACATTTTCTTTTTCCATAACATCGGCGCTTTTCTCCCTCAACATTATGTGTGTCCTCTACCATTTCCTTCAAATCTCAGATCTTCACTGTGCAAATCGTTATCTGATTGGTTTTTGATCGTTGGACATTTCATTTCAATTGAGGATAGTCAGAGTGAGACCTCTTGTATCTTATACTATTAAATCTCAAGTTTCTAAAATTCCACCTTAATTTATTTGGACAAAATTTTTATATTCAAACTTAAAACTTTTTCTACAATGATATTGTAATAGGATTGAACAAAGAACTCTACTTTGGGGGATATTTCTTCCTTGTGAAAAGAGAGAAATGAACAGGTCACTTCCTCCTAAGAAGAGAAGATTATTGTAAAGAATGAAATAATCACTATAGTTTGTATAAAAATGTGAGTTTGATTTTCTATTTTTTTATCCATTATCTTAAGTAGGGGTTTTAATGATTTGTATTTATTAAATTAGGCAATATGATAATGAAAGAGCAAGAGTGATAATGAAAGAGCAAGAGTTTGGGACTATTCAATTACAACCGCATCATCATTTTATTTGGAGAAGTATGGTGCACCCGGTTTTTTCATTTACAATAGATTAACATTTATTATTGTATTTTTATGTTGTAAATCGCATTTCAATTGAGGATAGTCGAAATGTTAAATTTATTACTGTATTATTTATATTATTAGCATTGATCCTCTGTTATTCTATTTTTATAACTTATTTATTTTACTCTTCATTACTAGTTAAAATAGATTTCTTGTGGATAGGAGGAAAATATATATAAAACAAAGGTAATTTATGTTACTTTTAATTTTACGTATGTCCTTGCTATACTTGGGTGTAGATTAGTTTAATGAACTTTAGGATGTACCTCAACTAATCTGACCAAAAAAATTAATTTAACGAACTCGGACTTGATTAGAAACATTATTTTTTTTATATCTATATTAAGTATTTTAGTTGGATACTTTTTTGGTATATAAGTCATAGTTTCACTACTTCTTCACTTTTCATAAATGAGTAAAAATGTCGAATGATTAGTCAAATGTGCAAGCTGACAATTTAGGCAAGGGGTGTGTAGCTTTATAATCTTTTTACTTATCCAATAAACATATATTTTAATTTAATTATAACCCTTTTACTTATCACGACTCTCCCTCTAAGTTGTTGGTTGATTTCTATTCAAGGTTTACTTATGATTTTATTCAAGGTTTACCTATGATTTAATTTTGCAGTCGTTTCTATTAGATCACTTTTCACGTAATTTTTGGAAAATATGGGGTGGATTCTAAATGTGAGTTATTGGTTTTATAGCTTTGTTTTGGATCCTTTATGTCGTTTATCCTATTTTATTAGAGTTTCAGAGTTGAATTTTATAAAATTTGATTATGTTCCTCCCATTTATATAATGATAAGTTATCTTTATCACATGGATTGGTTTTCAACTCTAACAACATTATATCACCATTAATGTAAATTTAAGAGGTCTTTTCTTATTTTGATGTCAGAATGTCTTTCTTTCTTGAGTAAATGGGAGAGGACGGGGGAGGAATTAGGTCACTTTTCATTATTGTGGGAGGATTTAATCCTTTGTTGTTAGCATGGGTACAATGTGTTAGCATATTTATTCTTCCTTCATAGCTTATCTAGTGATCCCATATGGCGTATTCGAAAAGTTCAATTTTGGAGGATCTTTCTCTGTTACCAAGCTTATTACATTAGTGGTGTCAAACAGAGAGTGGTTTTTTCTATATTGTTGATCAACCTACCCAAAACTCTCAAACTTTTCCGAAACCCTGCCATTTAACCTTTTAAAAAAAATAATATTACATTTTATACTATTAGGTGTAGGAAGCTCATGCAGAATTTGTAACCAAATGAACGATCATATGAGGAATTATGGTGAGCAACAGAGCTAAGTATTATGCATCAGCTATGCAAATTGAATTCAGCTCATTAGAAATGAAAAAGAAAAAAAAATTATAAGAAATATTATGACCAAAATCAAAATTATAACCAGATTCACAAGCATACTTACAAATATAATACTTGAATTAATTAATACCACTTCGGTAAAATTCACCAATGGACTTTATACATTTACTCCAATCCAACTGATGAGTTTCTTTCTCATATGCCTGTGACGTCGTTGACACTACAGATCTATACCCCTACCTACAAACCATTCGGTATATACTAATTAATTTTCAACAGAAGGATAATCCATCAACAAAATACAACTAAACATAACTTGTGATGTACGTATACATTTAGATGGATCCAACTAGGTATACATATCTATAACTATACAAATATATCTATATCCATACAACATATCTATACACATACACATACACATCCAGACATACAGATCTAAACCCGTATAGATCAATAATATAAAAAAACTTGTAATAATGATATATTTGATAAGTTCTTACAATAAAAAATGATTTCTTGGAAATGCAACACTTTAAACTCAACTATGTATTTTTTTTCCAATTTATTTCATGGGGTCGGGGTTATGATGCATAAAAAATGAAAAAAATAAAGAGATAGAATGAAGAATGGAAAGGACGAATTGATGGGTAGGTTTTTGGTCCATTAAAAATTTAAAGTTAGGTTATAGTCAAAAGGAAAGATTGTTTGATTTTTTACTCTCTCTTTCTCTTTAATTATTTAATAAAACTATTTCAGTTGTCCCACAAATAATTTATATTTAGTTGATCACACTTATTTAAAAACACAATCATTACATTCACATTACTAAAATATTCCTTACAAAATATTGTGATATTTTAAATAGTTATTAAATATTTTATTTTAAATATTTTAATAAAAATTATAATAGAAAACATTAAGATAAAGTTTATTGAGATTTCAAATAAATAATATAATTAGGATATCACATTTTATAAATTGATATTATTTTACGGGATGAAAAGAGTAATTACTTATAATAGTATTTAAATTTAAGAGCAGAGATATGATACCCTATAAAAAATGTTTTACCCATTATTTATCTCTATTCTTCTATCAAACCCTATTTCTTCTCGTCTCCGCCGTCTTACACCAAAACTTTCACATTAGCAATCTACAGTATAACAATTTTTCTTAACAATTTAAAGCACATTCTGACAATACCCATTCCGTATCAAAGATTGTACACATTTTCTTTTTCCATAACATCGGCGCTATTCTCCCTCAACATTATGTGTGTCCTCTACCATTGCCTTCCAAATCTTAGATCTTCACTGTGCAAATCATTATCTGATTGGTTTTTGATCGTTGGACATTTTATTTCAATTGAGGATAGTCAGAGTGAGACCTCTTGTATCTTATACTATTAAATCTCAAGTTTCTAAAATTTCACCTTAATTTATTTGGACTAAATTTTTATATTCAAACTTAAAACTTTTTCTACAATGATATTGTAATAGGATTGAACAAAGAACTCTACTTTTGGGGAATATTTCTTCCTTGTGAAAAGAGAGAAATGAACAGGTCACTTCCTCCTAAGAAGAGAAGATTATTGTAAAGAATGAAATAATCACTATAGTTTGTATAAAAATGTGAGTTTGATTTTCTATTTTTTTATCCATTATCTTAAGTAGGGGTTTTAATGATTTGTATTTATTAAATTAGGCAATATGATAATGAAAGAGCAAGAGTTTGGGACTATTCAATTACAACCGCATCATCATTTTATTTGGAGAAGTATGGTGCACCCGGTTTTTTCATTTACAATAGATTAACATTTATTATTGTATTTTTATGTTGTAAATCGCATTTCAATTGAGGATAGTCGAAATGTTAAATTTATTACTGTATTATTTATATTATTAGCATTGATCCTCTGTTATTCTATTTTTATAACTTATTTATTTTACTCTTCATTACTAGTTAAAATAGATTTCTTGTGGATAGGAGGAAAATATATATAAAACAAAGGTAATTTATGTTACTTTTAATTTTACGTATGTCCTTGCTATACTTGGGTGTAGATTAGTTTAATGAACTTTAGGATGTACCTCAACTAATCTGACCAAAAAAAATAATTTAACGAACTCGGACTTGATTAGAAACATTATTTTTTTTATATCTATATTAAGTATTTTAGTTGGATACTTTTTTGGTATATAAGTCATAGTTTCACTACTTCTTCACTTTTCATAAATGAGTAAAAATGTCGAATGATTAGTCAAATGTGCAAGCTGACAATTTAGGCAAGGGGTGTGTAGCTTTATAATCTTTTTACTTATCCAATAAACATATATTTTAATTTAATTATAACCCTTTTACTTATCACGACTCTCCCTCTAAGTTGTTGGTTGATTTCTATTCAAGGTTTACTTATGATTTTATTCAAGGTTTACCTATGATTTAATTTTGCAGTCGTTTCTATTAGATCACTTTTCACGTAATTTTTGGAAAATATGGGGTGGATTCTAAATGTGAGTTATTGGTTTTATAGCTTTGTTTTGGATCCTTTATGTCGTTTATCCTATTTTATTAGAGTTTCAGAGTTGAATTTTATAAAATTTGATTATGTTCCTCCCATTTATATAATGATAAGTTATCTTTATCACATGGATTGGTTTTCAACTCTAACAACATTATATCACCATTAATGTAAATTTAAGAGGTCTTTTCTTATTTTGATGTCAGAATGTCTTTCTTTCTTGAGTAAATGGGAGAGGACGGGGGAGGAATTAGGTCACTTTTCATTATTGTGGGAGGATTTAATCCTTTGTTGTTAGCATGGGTACAATGTGTTAGCATATTTATTCTTCCTTCATAGCTTATCTAGTGATCCCATATGGCGTATTCGAAAAGTTCAATTTTGGAGGATCTTTCTCTGTTACGAAGCTTATTATATTAGTGGTGTCAAACAGAGAGTGGTTTTTTCTATATTGTTGATCAACCTACCCAAAACTCTCAAACTTTTCCGAAACCCTGCCATTTAACCTTTTAAAAAAAATAATATTACATTTTATACTATTAGATGTAGGAAGCTCATGCAGAATTTGTAACCAAATGAACGATCATATGAGGATTTATGGTGAGCAACAGAGCTAAGTATTATGCATCAGCTATGCAAATTGAATTCAGCTCGTTAGAAATGAAAAAGAAAAAAAAATTATAAGAAATATTATGACCAAAATCAAAATTATAACCAGATTCACAAGCATACTTACAAATAAAATACTTGAATTAATTAATACCACTTCGGTAAAATTCACCAATGGACTTTATACATTTACTCCAATCCAACTGATGAGTTTCTTTCTCATATGCATGTGACGTCGTTGACACTACAGATCTATACCCCTACCTACAAACCATTCGGTATATACTAATTAATTTTCAACAGAAGGATAATCCATCAACAAAATACAACTAAACATAAGTCGTTGATGTACGTATACATTTAGATGGATCCAACTAGGTATACATATCTATAACTATACAAATATATCTATATCCATACAACATATCTATACACATACACATACACATCTAGACATACAGATCTAAACCCGTATAGATCAATAATATAAAAAAAACTTGTAATAATGATATATTTGATAAGTTCTTACAATAAAAAATGATTTCTTGGAAATGCAACAGTTTAAACTCAACTATGTATTTTTTTTCCAATTTATTTCATGGGGTCGGGGTTATGATGCATAAAAAATGAAAAAAATAAAGAGATAGAATGAAGAATGGAAAGGACGAATTGATGGGCAGGTTTTTGGTCCATTAAAAATTTAAAGTTAGGTTATAGTCAAAAGGAAAGATTGTTTGATTTTTTACTCTCTCTTTCTCTTTAATTATTTAATAAAACTATTTCAGTTGTCCCACAAATAATTTATATTTAGTTGATCACACTTATTTAAAAACACAATCATTACATTCACATTACTAAAATATTCCTTACAAAATATTGTGATATTTTAAATAGTTATTAAATATTTTATTTTAAATATTTTAATAAAAATTATAATAGAAAACATTAAGATAAAGTTTATTGAGATTTCAAATAAATAATATAATTAGGATATCACATTTTATAAATTGATATTATTTTACGGGGTAATACTTCCATCCAATATTGGATGGTCTAATATTCATATCACAGCCATGGCTTATTTTAACAAAACACATGTCACTAGATTAATATGTTAGTTACTTTTGCAAGTTTAAAACATGGGGTATGTGTATTAATACTATTGGTGTAGGATCATCCAATATTGGATGGAAGAATTTTCCTATTTTACGGGATGAAAAGAGTAATTACTTATAATAGTATTTAAATTTAAGAGCAGAGATATGATACCCTATAAAAAATGTTTTACCCATTATTTATCTCTATTCTTCTATCAAACCCTATTTCTTCTCGTCTCCGCCGTCTTACACCAAAACTTTCACATTAGAAATCTACAGTATAACAATTTTTCTTAACAATTTAAAGCACATTCTGACAATACCCATTCCGTATCAAAGGTTGTACACATTTTCTTTTTCCATAACATCGGCGCTTTTCTCCCTCAACATTATGTGTGTCCTCTACCATTGCCTTCCAAATCTCAGATCTTCACTGTGCAAATCATTATCTGATTGGTTTTTGATCGTTGGACATTTCATTTCAATTGAGGATAGTCAGAGTGAGACCTCTTGTATCTTATACTATTAAATCTCAAGTTTCTAAAATTTCACCTTAATTTATTTGGACTAAATTTTTATATTCAAACTTAAAACTTTTTCTACAATGATATTGTAATAGGATTGAACAAAGAACTCTACTTTTGGGGGATATTTCTTCCTTGTGAAAAGAGAGAAATGAACAGGTCACTTCCTCCTAAGAAGAGAAGATTATTGTAAAGAATGAAATAATCACTATAGTTTGTATAAAAATGTGAGTTTGATTTTCTATTTTTTTATCCATTATCTTAAGTAGGGGTTTTAATGATTTGTATTTATTAAATTAGGCAATATGATAATGAAAGAGCAAGAGTGATAATGAAAGAGCAAGAGTTTGGGACTATTCAATTACAACCGCATCATCATTTTATTTGGAGAAGTATGGTGCACCCGGTTTTTTCATTTTACAATAGATTAACATTTATTATTGTATTTTTATGTTGTAAATCGCATTTCAATTGAGGATAGTCGAAATGTTAAATTTATTACTGTATTATTTATATTATTAGCATTGATCCTCTATTATTCTATTTTTATAACTTATTTATTTTACTCTTCATTACTAGTTAAAATAGATTTCTTGTGGATAGGAGGAAAATATATATAAAACAAAGGTAATTTATGTTACTTTTAATTTTACGTATGTCCTTGCTATACTTGGGTGTAGATTAGTTTAATGAACTTTAGGATGTACCTCAACTAATCTGAACAAAAAAATTAATTTAACGAACTCGGACTTGATTAGAAACATTATTTTTTTTATATCTATATTAAGTATTTTAGTTGGATACTTTTTTGGTATATAAGTCATAGTTTCACTACTTCTTCACTTTTCATAAATGAGTAAAAATGTCGAATGATTAGTCAAATGTGCAAGCTGACAATTTAGGCAAGGGGTGTGTAACTTTATAATCTTTTTACTTATCCAATAAACATATATTTTAATTTAATTATAACCCTTTTACTTATCACGACTCTCCCTCTAAGTTGTTGGTTGATTTCTATTCAAGGTTTACTTATGATTTTATTCAAGGTTTACCTATGATTTAATTTTGCAGTCGTTTCTGTTAGATCACTTTTCATGGAATTTTTGGAAAATATGGGGTGGATTCTAAATGTGAGTTCTTGGTTTTATAGCTTTGTTTTGGATCCTTTATGTCGTTTATCCTATTTTATTAGAGTTTCAGAGTTGAATTTTATAAAATTTGATTATGTTCCTCCCATTTATATAATGATAAGTTATCTTTATCACATGGATTAGTTTTCAACTCTAACAACATTATATCACCATTAATGTAAATTTAAGAGGTCTTTTCTTATTTTGATGTCAGAATGTCTTTCTTTCTTGAGTAAATGGGAGAGGACGGGGGAGGAATTAGGTCACTTTTCATTATTGTGGGAGGATTTAATCCTTTGTTGTTAGCATGGGTACAATGTGTTAGCATATTTATTCTTCCTTCATAGCTTATCTAGTGATCCCATATGGCGTATTCGAAAAGTTCAATTTTGGAGGATCTTTCTCTGTTACCAAGCTTATTATATTAGTGGTGTCAAACAGAGAGTGGTTTTTTCTATATTGTTGATCAACCTACCCAAAACTCTCAAACTTTTTCGAAACTCTGCCATTTAACCTTTTAAAAAAATAATATTACATTTTATACTATTAGATGTAGGAAGCTCATGCAGAATTTGTAACCAAATGAACGATCATATGAGGATTTATGGTGAGCAACAGAGCTAAGTATTATGCATCAGCTATGCAAATTGAATTCAGCCCATTAGAAATGAAAAAAGAAAAATAAATTATAAGAAATATTATGACCAAAATCAAAATTATAACCAGATTCACAAGCATACTTACATATAAAATACTTGAATTAATTAATACCACTTCGGTAAAATTCACCAATGGACTTTATACATTTACTCCAATCCAACTGATGAGTTTCTTTCTCATATGCCTGTGACGTCGTTGACACTACAGATTCATACCCCTACCTACAAACCATTCGGTATATACTAATTAATTTTCAACCGAAGGATAATCCATCAACAAAATACAACTAAACATAAGTCGTTTATGTACGTATACATTTAGATGGATCCAACGAGGTATACATATCTATAACTATACAAATATATCTATATCCATACAACATATCTATACACATACACATACACATCCAGACATACAGATCTAAACCCGTATAGATCAATAATATAAAAAAAACTTATAATAATGATATATTTGATAAGTTCTTACAATAAAAAATGATTTCTTGGAACTGCAACACTTTAAACTCAACTATGTATTTTTTTTCCAATTTATTTCATGGGGTCGGGGTTATGATGCATAAAAAATGAAAAAAATAAAGAGATAGAATGAAGAATGGAAAAGACGAATTGATGGGTAGGTTTTTGGTCCATTAAAAATTTAAAGTTAGGTTATAGTCAAAAGGAAAGATTGTTTGATTTTTTACTCTCTCTTTCTCTTTAATTATTTAATAAAACTATTTCAGTTGTCCCACAAATAATTTATATTTAGTTGATCACACTTATTTAAAAACACAATCATTACATTCACATTACTAAAATATTCCTTACAAAATATTGTGATATTTTAAATAGTTATTAAATATTTTATTTTAAATATTTTAGTAAAAATTATAATAGAAAACATTAAGATAAAGTTTATTGAGATTTCAAATAAATAATATAATTAGGATATCACATTTTATAAATTGATATTATTTTACGGGATGAAAAGAGTAATTACTTATAATAGTATTTAAATTTAAGAGCAGAGATATGATACCCTATAAAAAATGTTTTACCCATTATTTATCTCTATTCTTCTATCAAACCCTATTTCTTCTCGTCTCCGCCGTCTTACACCAAAACTTTCACATTAGCAATCTACAGTATAACAATTTTTCTTAACAATTTAAAGCACATTCTGACAATACCCATTCCGTATCAAAGGTTGTACACATTTTCTTTAATCATAACATCAGCGCTTTTCTCCCTCAACATTATGTGTGTCCTCTACCATTTCCTTCAAATCTCAGATCTTCACTGTGCAAATCATTATCTGATTGGTTTTTGATCGTTGGACATTTCATTTCAATTGAGGATAGTCAGAGTGAGACCTCTTGTATCTTATACTATTAAATCTCAAGTTTCTAGAATTTAACCTTAATTTATTTGGACTACATTTTTATATTCAAACTTAAAACTTTTTCTACAATGATATTGTAATAGGATTGAACAAAGAACTCTACTTTGGGAGATATTTCTTCCTTGTGAAAAGAGAGAAATGAACAGGTCACTTCCTCCTAAGAAGAGAAGATTATTGTAAAGAATGAAATAATCACTATAGTTTGTATAAAAATGTGAGTTTGATTTTCTATTTTTTTATCCATTATCTTAAGTAGGGGTTTTAATGATTTGTATTTATTAAATTAGGCAATATGATAATGAAAGAGCAAGAGTGATAATGAAAGAGCAAGAGTTTGGGACTATTCAATTACAACCGCATCATCATTTTATTTAAAGAAGTATGGTGCACCCGGTTTTTTCATTTACAATAGATTAACATTTATTATTGTATTTTTATGTTGTAAATCGCATTTCAATTGAGGATAGTCGAAATGTTAAATTTATTACTGTATTATTTATATTATTAGCATTGATCCTCTGTTATTCTATTTTTATAACTTATTTATTTTACTCTTCATTACTAGTTAAAATAGATTTCTTGTGGATAGGAGGAAAATATATATAAAACAAAGGTAATTTATGTTACTTTTAATTTTACGTATGTCCTTGCTATACTTGGGTGTAGATTAGTTTAATGAACTTTAGGATGTACATCAACTAATCTGAACAAAAAAATTAATTTAACGAACTCGGACTTGATTAGAAACATTATTTTTTTTATATCTATATTAAGTATTTTAGTTGGATACTTTTTTGGTATATAAGTCATAGTTTCACTACTTCTTCACTTCTCATAAATGAGTAAAAATGTCGAATGATTAGTCAAATGTGCAAGCTGACAATTTATGCAAGGGGTGTGTAACTTTATAATCTTTTTACTTATCCAATAAACATATATTTTAATTTAATTATAACCCTTTTACTTATCACGAGGAAAATTCTTCCATCCAATATTGGATGATCCTACACCAATTACATTCATACACATACCCCATGTTTTAAACTTACAAAAGTAACTATAACATTAATCTAATGACATGTGTTTTGTTTTAATAATCCATGGTCGTGATTTAAGTATTGGACCATCCAATATTGGATGGAAGTATTACTCCCTCTAAGTTGTTGGTTGATTTCTATTCAAGGTTTACTTATGATTTTATTCAAGGTTTACCTATGATTTAATTTTGCAGTCGTTTCTGTTAGATCACTTTTCATGGAATTTTTGGAAAATATGGGGTGGATTCTAAATGTGAGTTCTTGGTTTTATAGCTTTGTTTTGGATCCTTTATGTCGTTTATCCTATTTTATTAGAGTTTCAGAGTTGAATTTTATAAAATTTGATTATGTTCCTCCCATTTATATAATGATAAGTTATCTTTATCACATGGATTGGTTTTCAACTCTAACAACATTATATCACCATTAATGTAAATTTAAGAGGTCTTTTCTTATTTTGATGTCAGAATGTCTTTCTTTCTTGAGTAAATGGGAGAGGACGGGGGAGGAATTAGGTCACTTTTCATTATTGTGGGAGGATTTAATCCTTTGTTGTTAGCATTGGTACAATGTGTTAGCATATTTATTCTTCCTTCATAGCTTATCTAGTGATCCCATATGGCGTATTCGAAAAGTTCAATTTTGGAGGATCTTTCTCTGTTACCAAGCTTATTATATTAGTGGTGTCAAACAGAGAGTGGTTTTTTCTATATTGTTGATCAACCTACCCAAAACTCTCAAACTTTTTCGAAACTCTGCCATTTAACCTTTTAAAAAAATAATATTACATTTTATACTATTAGATGTAGGAAGCTCATGCAGAATTTGTAACCAAATGAACGATCATATGAGGATTTATGGTGAGCAACAGAGCTAAGTATTATGCATCAGCTATGCAAATTGAATTCAGCCCATTAGAAATGAAAAAAGAAAAAAAAATTATAAGAAATATTATGACCAAAATCAAAATTATAACCAGATTCACAAGCATACTTACAAATAAAATACTTGAATTAATTAATACCACTTCGGTAAAATTCACCAATGGACTTTATACATTTACTCCAATCCAACTGATGAGTTTCTTTCTCATATGCCTGTGACGTCGTTGACACTACAGATCTATACCCCTACCTACAAACCATTCGGTATATACTAATTAATTTTCAACCGAAGGATAATCCATCAACAAAATACAACTAAACATAAGTCGTTGATGTACGTATACATTTAGATGGATCCAACTAGGTATACATATCTATAACTATACAAATATATCTATATCCATACAACATATCTATACACATACACATACACATCCAGACATACAGATCTAAACCCGTATAGATCAATAATATAAAAAAAACTCATAATAATGATATATTTGATAAGTTCTTACAATAACAAATGATTTCTTGGAACTGCAACACTTTAAACTCAACTATGTATTTTTTTCCCAATTTATTTCATGGGGTCGGGGTTATGATGCATAAAAAATGAAAAAAATAAAGAGATAGAATGAAGAATGGAAAAGACGAATTGATGGGTAGGTTTTTGGTCCATTAAAAATTTAAAGTTAGGTTATAGTCAAAAGGAAAGATTGTTTGATTTTTTACTCTCTCTTTCTCTTTAATTATTTAATAAAACTATTTCAGTTGTCCCACAAATAATTTATATTTAGTTGATCACACTTATTTAAAAACACAATCATTACATTCACATTACTAAAATATTCCTTACAAAATATTGTGATATTTTAAATAGTTATTAAATATTTTATTTTAAATATTTTAGTAAAAATTATAATAGAAAACATTAAGATAAAGTTTATTGAGATTTCAAATAAATAATATAATTAGGATATCACATTTTATAAATTGATATTATTTTACGGGATGAAAAGAGTAATTACTTATAATAGTATTTAAATTTAAGAGCAGAGATATGATACCCTATAAAAAATGTTTTACCCATTATTTATCTCTATTCTTCTATCAAACCCTATTTCTTCTCGTCTCCGCCGTCTTACACCAAAACTTTCACATTAGCAATCTACAGTATAACAATTTTTCTTAACAATTTAAAGCACATTCTGACAATACCCATTCCGTATCAAAGGTTGTACACATTTTCTTTAATCATAACATCGGCGGTTTTCTCCCTCAACATTATGTGTGTCCTCTACCATTTCCTTCAAATCTCAGATCTTCACTGTGCAAATCATTATCTGATTGGTTTTTGATCGTTGGACATTTCATTTCAATTGAGGATAGTCAGAGTGAGACCTCTTGTATCTTATACTATTAAATCTCAAGTTTCTAGAATTTCACCTTAATTTATTTGGACTAAATTTTTATATTCAAACTTAAAACTTTTTCTACAATGAAATTGTAATAGGATTGAACAAAGACCTCTACTTTGGGGGGATATTTCTTCCTTGTGAAAAGAGAGAAATGAACAGGTCACTTCCTCCTAAGAAGAGAAGATTATTATAAAGAATGAAATAATCACTATAGTTTGTATAAAAATGTGAGTTTGATTTTCTATTTTTTTATCCATTATCTTAAGTAGGGGTTTTATTGATTTGTATTTATTAAATTAGGCAATATGATAATGAAAGAGTAAGAGTGATAATGAAAGAGCAAGAGTTTGGGACTATTCAATTACAACCGCATCATCATTTTATTTGGAGAAGTATGGTGCACCCGGTTTTTTCATTTTACAATAGATTAACATTTATTATTGTATTTTTATGTTGTAAATCGCATTTCAATTGAGGATAGTCGAAATGTTAAATTTATTACTGTATTATTTATATTATTAGCATTGATCCTCTATTATTCTATTTTTATAACTTATTTATTTTACTCTTCATTACTAGTTAAAATAGATTTCTTGTGGATAGGAGGAAAATATATATAAAACAAAGGTAATTTATGTTACTTTTAATTTTACGTATGTCCTTGCTATACTTGGGTGTAGATTAGTTTAATGAACTTTAGGATGTACCTCAACTAATCTGAACAAAAAAATTAATTTAACGAACTCGGACTTGATTAGAAACATTATTTTTTTTATATCTATATTAAGTATTTTAGTTGGATACTTTTTTGGTATATAAGTCATAGTTTCACTACTTCTTCACTTTTCATAAATGAGTAAAAATGTCGAATGATTAGTCAAATGTGCAAGCTGACAATTTAGGCAAGGGGTGTGTAACTTTATAATCTTTTTACTTATCCAATAAACATATATTTTAATTTAATTATAACCCTTTTACTTATCACGACTCTCCCTCTAAGTTGTTGGTTGATTTCTATTCAAGGTTTACTTATGATTTTATTCAAGGTTTACCTATGATTTAATTTTGCAGTCGTTTCTGTTAGATCACTTTTCATGGAATTTTTGGAAAATATGGGGTGGATTCTAAATGTGAGTTCTTGGTTTTATAGCTTTGTTTTGGATCCCTTATGTCGTTTATCCTATTTTATTAGAGTTTCAGAGTTGAATTTTATAAAATTTGATTATGTTCCTCCCATTTATATAATGATAAGTTATCTTTATCACATGGATTAGTTTTCAACTCTAACAACATTATATCACCATTAATGTAAATTTAAGAGGTCTTTTCTTATTTTGATGTCAGAATGTCTTTCTTTCTTGATTAAATGGGAGAGGACGGGGGAGGAATTAGGTCACTTTTCATTATTGTGGGAGGATTTAATCCTTTGTTGTTAGCATGGGTACAATGTGTTAGCATATTTATTCTTCCTTCATAGCTTATCTAGTGATCCCATATGGCGTATTCGAAAAGTTCAATTTTGGAGGATCTTTCTCTGTTACCAAGCTTATTATATTAGTGGTGTCAAACAGAGAGTGGTTTTTTCTATATTGTTGATCAACCTACCCAAAACTCTCAAACTTTTTCGAAACTCTGCCATTTAACCTTTTAAAAAAATAATATTACATTTTATACTATTAGATGTAGGAAGCTCATGCAGAATTTGTAACCAAATGAACGATCATATGAGGATTTATGGTGAGCAACAGAGCTAAGTATTATGCATCAGCTATGCAAATTGAATTCAGCCCATTAGAAATGAAAAAAGAAAAATAAATTATAAGAAATATTATGACCAAAATCAAAATTATAACCAGATTCACAAGCATACTTACATATAAAATACTTGAATTAATTAATACCACTTCGGTAAAATTCACCAATGGACTTTATACATTTACTCCAATCCAACTGATGAGTTTCTTTCTCATATGCCTGTGACGTCGTTGACACTACAGATCTATACCCCTACCTACAAACCATTCGGTATATACTAATTAATTTTCAACCGAAGGATAATCCATCAACAAAATACAACTAAACATAAGTCGTTTATGTACGTATACATTTAGATGGATCCAACGAGGTATACATATCTATAACTATACAAATATATCTATATCCATACAACATATCTATACACATACACATACACATCCAGACATACAGATCTAAACCCGTATAGATCAATAATATAAAAAAAACTTATAATAATGATATATTTGATAAGTTCTTACAATAAAAAATGATTTCTTGGAACTGCAACACTTTAAACTCAACTATGTATTTTTTTTCCAATTTATTTCATGGGGTCGGGGTTATGATGCATAAAAAATGAAAAAAATAAAGAGATAGAATGAAGAATGGAAAAGACGAATTGATGGGTAGGTTTTTGGTCCATTAAAAATTTAAATTTAGGTTATAGTCAAAAGGAAAGATTGTTTGATTTTTTACTCTCTCTTTCTCTTTAATTATTTAATAAAACTATTTCAGTTGTCCCACAAATAATTTATATTTAGTTGATCACACTTATTTAAAAACACAATCATTACATTCACATTACTAAAATATTCCTTACAAAATATTGTGATATTTTAAATAGTTATTAAATATTTTATTTTAAATATTTTAGTAAAAATTATAATAGAAAACATTAAGATAAAGTTTATTGAGATTTCAAATAAATAATATAATTAGGATATCACATTTTATAAATTGATATTATTTTACGGGATGAAAAGAGTAATTACTTATAATAGTATTTAAATTTAAGAGCAGAGATATGATACCCTATAAAAAATGTTTTACCCATTATTTATCTCTATTCTTCTATCAAACCCTATTTCTTCTCGTCTCCGCCGTCTTACACCAAAACTTTCACATTAGCAATCTACAGTATAACAATTTTTCTTAACAATTTAAAGCACATTCTGACAATACCCATTCCGTATCAAAGGTTGTACACATTTTCTTTAATCATAACATCAGCGCTTTTCTCCCTCAACATTATGTGTGTCCTCTACCATTTCCTTCAAATCTCAGATCTTCACTGTGCAAATCATTATCTGATTGGTTTTTGATCGTTGGACATTTCATTTCAATTGAGGATAGTCAGAGTGAGACCTCTTGTATCTTATACTATTAAATCTCAAGTTTCTAGAATTTAACCTTAATTTATTTGGACTAAATTTTTATATTCAAACTTAAAACTTTTTCTACAATGATATTGTAATAGGATTGAACAAAGAACTCTACTTTGGGAGATATTTCTTCCTTGTGAAAAGAGAGAAATGAACAGGTCACTTCCTCCTAAGAAGAGAAGATTATTGTAAAGAATGAAATAATCACTATAGTTTGTATAAAAATGTGAGTTTGATTTTCTATTTTTTTATCCATTATCTTAAGTAGGGGTTTTAATGATTTGTATTTATTAAATTAGGCAATATGATAATGAAAGAGCAAGAGTGATAATGAAAGAGCAAGAGTTTGGGACTATTCAATTACAACCGCATCATCATTTTATTTAAAGAAGTATGGTGCACCCGGTTTTTTCATTTACAATAGATTAACATTTATTATTGTATTTTTATGTTGTAAATCGCATTTCAATTGAGGATAGTCGAAATGTTAAATTTACTACTGTATTATTTATATTATTAGCATTGATCCTCTGTTATTCTATTTTTATAACTTATTTATTTTACTCTTCATTACTAGTTAAAATAGATTTCTTGTGGATAGGAGGAAAATATATATAAAACAAAGGTAATTTATGTTACTTTTAATTTTACGTATGTCCTTGCTATACTTGGGTGTAGATTAGTTTAATGAACTTTAGGATGTACCTCAACTAATCTGAACAAAAAAATTAATTTAACGAACCAGGACTTGATTAGAAACATTATTTTTTTTATATCTATATTAAGTATTTTAGTTGGATACTTTTTTGGTATATAAGTCATAGTTTCACTACTTCTTCACTTTTCATAAATAAGTAAAAATGTCGAATGATTAGTCAAATGTGCAAGCTGACAATTTAGGCAAGGGGTGTGTAACTTTATAATCTTTTTACTTATCCAATAAACATATATTTTAATTTAATTATAACCCTTTTACTTATCACGACTCTCTCTCTAAGTTGTTGGTTGATTTCTATTCAAGGTTTACTTATGATTTTATTCAAGGTTTACCTATGATTTAATTTTGCAGTCGTTTCTGTTAGATCACTTTTCACGTAATTTTTGGAAAATATGGGGTGGATTCTAAATGTGAGTTATTGGTTTTATAGCTTTGTTTTGGATCCTTTATGTCGTTTATCCTATTTTATTAGAGTTTCAGAGTTGAATTTTATAAAATTTGATTATGTTCCTCCCATTTATATAATGATAAGTTATCTTTATCACATGGATTGGTTTTCAACTCTAACAACATTATATCACCATTAATGTAAATTTAAGAGGTCTTTTCTTATTTTGATGTCAGAATGTCTTTCTTTCTTGAGTAAATGGGATAGGACGGGGGAGGAATTAGGTCACTTTTCATTATTGTGGGAGGATTTAATCCTTTGTTGTTAGCATGGGTACAATGTGTTAGCATATTTATTCTTCCTTCATAGCTTATCTAGTGATCCCATATGGCGTATTCGAAAAGTTCAATTTTGGAGGATCTTTCTCTGTTAACAAGCTTATTATATTAGTGGTGTCAAACCGAGAGTGGTTTTTTCTATATTGTTGATCAACCTACCCAAAACTCTCAAACTTTTCCGAAACTCTGCCATTTAACCTTTTAAAAAAATAATATTACATTTTATACTATTAGATGTAGGAAGCTCATGCAGAATTTGTAACCAAATGAACGATCATATGAGGATTTATGGTGAGCAACAGAGCTAAGTATTATGCATCAGCTATGCAAATTGAATTCAGCCCATTAGAAATGAAAAAGAAAAAAAAAATTATAAGAAATACAAAATCAAAATTATAACCAGATTCACAAGCATACTTACAAATAAAATAGTTGAATTAGTTAATACCACTTCGGTAAAATTCACCAATGGACTTTATAAATTTACTCCAATCCTACTGATGAGTTTCTTTCTCATATGCCTGTGACGTCGTTGACACTACAGATCTATACCCCTACCTACAAACCATTCGGTATATACTAATTAATTTTCAACATAAGGATAATCCATCAACAAAATAGAACGAAACATAAGTCGTTGATGTACGTATACATTTAGATGGATCCAACTAGGTATACATATCTATAACTATATAAATATATCTATATCCATACAACATATCTATACACATACACATACACATCCAGACATACAGATCTAAACCCGTATAGATCAATAATATAAAAAAAACTCGTAATAATGATATATTTGATAAGTTCTTACAATAAAAAATGATTTCTTGGAACTGCAACACTTTAAACTCAACTATGTATTTTTTTTCCAATTTATTTCATGGGGTCGGGGTTATGATGCATAAAAAATGAAAAAAATAAAGAGATAGAATGAAGAATGGAAAAGACAAATTGATGGGTAGGTTTTTGGTCCATTAAAAATTTAAAGTTAGGTTATAGTCAAAAGGAAAGATTGTTTGATTTTTTACTCTCTCTTTCTCTTTAATTATTTAATAAAACTATTTCAGTTGTCCCACAAATAATTATTATTTAGTTGATCAAACTTATTTAAAAACACAATCATTACATTCACATTACTAAAATATTCCTTACAAAATATTGTGATATTTTAAATAGTTATTAAATATTTTATTTTAAATATTTTAATAAAAATAATAATAGAAAACATTAAGATAAAGTTTATTGAGATTTCAAATAAATAATATAATTAGGATATCACATTTAATAAATTGATATTATTTTACGGGATGAAAAGAGTAATTACTTATAATAGTATTTAAATTTAAGAGCAGAGATATGATACCCTATAAAAAATGTTTTACCCATTATTTCTCTCTATTCTTCTATCAAACCCTATTTCTTCTCGTCTCCGCCGTCTTACACCAAAACTTTCACATTAGCAATCTACAGTATAACAATTTTTCTTAACAATTTAAAGCATATTCTGACAATACCCATTCCGTATCAAAGGTTGTACACATTTTCTTTTTCCATAACATCGGCGCTTTTCTCCCTCAACATTATGTGTGTCCTCTACCATTGCCTTCCAAATCTCAGATCTTCACTGTGCAAATCATTATCTGATTGGTTTTTGATCATTGGACATTTCATTTCATTTCAATTGAGGATAGTCAGAGTGAGACCTCTTGTCTCTTATACTATTAAATCTCAAGTTTCTAAAATTTCACCTTAATTTATTTGGACTAAATTTTAATATTCAAACTTAAAACTTTTTCTACAATGATATTGTAATAGGATTGAACAAATAACTCTACTTTTGGGGGATATTTCTTCCTTGTGAAAAGAGAGAAATGAACAGGTCACTTCCTCCTAAGAAGAGAAGATTATTGTAAAGAATGAAATAATCACTATAGTTTGTATAAAAATGTGAGTTTGATTTTCTATTTTTTTATCCATTATCTTAAGTAGGGGTTTTAATGATTTGTATTTATTAAATTAGGCAATATGATAATGAAAGAGCAAGAGTGATAATGAAAGAGCAAGAGTTTGGGACTATTCAATTACAACCGCATCATCATTTTATTTGGAGAAGTATGGTGCACCCGGTTTTTTCATTTACAATAGATTAACATTTGTTATTGTATTTTTATGTTGTAAATTGCATTTCAATTGAGGATAGTCGAAATGTTAAATTTATTACTGTATTATTTATATTATTAGCATTGATCATCTGTTATTCTATTTTTATAACTTATTTATTTTACTCTTCATTACTAGTTAAAATAGATTTCTTGTGGATAGGAGGAAAATATATATAAAACAAAGGTAATTTATGTTGCTTTTAATTTTACGTGTGTCCTTGCTATCCTTGGGTGTAGATTAGTTTAATGAACTTTAGGATGTACCTCAACTAATCCGACCAAAAAAATTAATTTAACGAACTCGGACTTGATTAGAAACATTATTTTATTTATATTTATATTAAGAATTTTAGTTGGATACTTTTTTGGTATATAAGTCATAGTTTCACTACTTCTTCACTTTTCATAAATGAGTAAAAATGTCGAATGATTAGTCAAATGTGCAAGCTGACAATTTAGGCAAGGGGTGTGTAACTTTATAATCTTTTTACTTATCCAATAAACATATATTTTAATTTAATTATAACCCTTTTACTTATCACGACTCTCCCTCTAAGTTGTTGGTTGATTTCTATTCAAGGTTTACTTATGATTTTATTCAAGGTTTACCTATGATTTAATTTTGCAGTCGTTTCTGTTAGATCACTTTTCATGGAATTTTTGGAAAATATGGGGTGGATTCTAAATGTGAGTTCTTGGTTTTATAGCTTTGTTTTGGATCCTTTATGTCGTTTATCCTATTTTATTAGAGTTTCAGAGTTGAATTTTATAAAATTTGATTATGTTCGTCCCATTTATATAATGATAAGTTATCTTTATCACATGGATTGGTTTTCAACTCTAACAACATTATATCACCATTAATGTAAATTTAAGAGGTCTTTTCTTATTTTGATGTCAGAATGTCTTTCTTTCTTGAGTAAATGGAAGAGGACGGGGGAGGAATTAGGTCACTTTTCATTATTGTGGGAGGATTTAATCCTTTGTTGTTAGCATGGGTACAATGTGTTAGCATATTTATTCTTCCTTCATAGCTTATCTAGTGATCCCATATGGCGTATTCGAAAAGTTCAATTTTGGAGGATCTTTCTCTGTTACCAAGCTTATTATATTAGTGGTGTCAAACAGAGAGTGGTTTTTTCTATATTGTTGATCAACCTACCCAAAACTCTCAAACTTTTCCGAAACTCTGCCATTTAACCTTTTAAAAAAATAATATTACATTTTATACTATTAGATGTAGGAAGCTCATGCAGAATTTGTAACCAAATGAACGATCATATGAGGATTTATGGTGAGCAACCGAGCTAAGTATTATGCATCAGCTATGCAAATTGAATTCAGCCCATTAGAAATGAAAAAGAAAATAAAATTATAAGAAATATTATGACCAAAATCAAAATTATAACCAGATTCACAAGCATACTTACAAATAAAATACTTGAATTAATTAATACCACTTTAGTAAAATTCACCAATGGACTTTATACATTTACTCCAATCTAACTGATGAGTTTCTTTCTCATATGCCTGTGATGTCGTTGATACTACAGATCTATACCCCTACCCACAAACCATTCGGTATATACTAATTAATTTTCTACATAAGGATAATCCATCTTCAAAATACAACTAAACATAAGTCGGTGATGTACGTATACATTTAGATGGATCCAACTAGGTATACATATCTATAACTATACAAATATATCTATATCCATACAACATATCTATATACATACACATACACATCCAGACATACAGATCTAAGCCCGTATAGATCAATAATATAAAAAAAACTCGTAATAATGATATATTTGATAAGTTCTTACAATAAAAAATGATTTCTTGGAATTGCAACACTTTAAACTCAACTATGTATTTTTTTTCCAATTTATTTCATGGGGTAGGGGTTATGATGCATAAAAAATGAAAAAAAATAAAGAGATAGAATGAAGAATGGAAATGAAGAATTGATGGGTAGGTTTTTGGTCCATTAAAAATTTAAAGTTAGGTTATAGTCAAAAGGAAAGATTGTTTGATATTTTACTCTCTCTTTCTCTTTAATTATTTAATAAAACTATTTCAGTTGTCCCACAAATAATATTTATTTAGTTGATCACACTTATTTAAAATCACAATCATTACATTCACAATACTAAAATATTCCTTGCAAAATATTGTGATATTTTAAATAGTTATTAAATATTTTAATAAAAATAATAATAGAAAACATTAAGATAAAGTTTATTGAGATTTCAAATAAATAATATAATTAGGATATCACATTTAATAAATTGATATTATTTTACGGGATGAAAAGAGTAATTACGTATAATAGTATTTATATTTAAGAGCAGAGATATGATACCCTATAAAAAATGTTTTACCCATTATTTATCTCTATTCTTCTATCAAACCCTATTTCTTCTCGTCTCCGCCGACTTACACCAACACTTTCACATTAGCAATCTACAGTATAACAATTTTTCTTAACAATTTAAAGCACATTCTGACAATACCCATTCCGTATCAAAGGTTGTACACATTTTCTTTTTCCATAACATCAACGCTTTTCTCCCTCAACATTATGTGTGTCCTCCACCATTGCCTTCCAAATCTCAGATCTTCAATGTGCAAATCATTATCTGATTGGTTTTTTATCGTTGGACATTTCATTTCAATTGAGGATAGTCAGAGTGAGACCTCTTGTCTCTTATATTATTAAATCTAAAGTTTCTAAAATTTCACCTTAATTTATTTGGACTAAATTTTTATATTCAAACTTAAAACTTTTTCTACAATGATATTGTAATAGGATTGAACAAAGAACTCTACTTTTGGGGGATATTTCTTCCTTGTGAAAAGAGATAAATGAACAGGTCACTTCTTCCTAAGAACAGAAGATTATTGTAAAGAATGAAATAATCACTATAGTTTGTATAAAAATGTGAGTTTGATTTTCTATTTTTTTATCCATTATCTTAAGTAGGGGTTTTATTGATTTGTATTTATTAAATTAGGCAATATGATAATGAAAGAGCAAGAGTGATAATGAAAGAGCAAGAGTTTGGGACTATTTAATTACAACCGCATCATCATTTTATTTGGAGAAGTATGGTGCACCCGGTTGTTTCATTTACAATAGATTAACATTTATTATTGTATTTTTATGTTGTAAATTGCATTTCAATTGAGGATAGTCGAAATGTTAAATTTATTACTGTATTATTTATATTATTAGCATTGATCTTCTGTTATTCTATTTTTATAACTTATTTATTTTACTCTTCATTACTAGTTAAAATAGATTTCTTGTGGATAGGAGGAAAATATATATAAAACAAAGGTAATTTATGTTACTTTTAATTTTACGTATGTCCTTGCTATACTTGGGTGTAGATTAGTTTAATGAACTTTAGGATGTACCTCAACTAATCCGACCAAAAAAATTAATTTAACGAACTCGGACTTGATTAGAAACATTATTTTATTTATATTTATATTAAGAATTTTATTTGGATACTTTTTTGGCATATAAGTCATAGTTTCACTACTTCTTCACTTTTCATAAATGAGTAAAAATGTCGAATGATTAGTCAAATGTGCAAGCTGACAATTTATGCAAGGGGTGTGTAACTTTATAATCTTTTTACTTATCCAATAAACATATATTTTAATTTAATTATAACCCTTTTACTTATCACGACTCTCCCTCTAAGTTGTTGGTTGATTTCTATTCAAGGTTTACTTATGATTTTATTCAAGGTTTACCTATGATTTAATTTTGCGGTCGTTTCTGTTAGATCAATTTTCATGCAATTTTTGGAAAATATGGGGTGGATTCTAAATGTGAGTTCTTGGTTTTATAGCTTTGTTTTGGATCCTTTATGTCGTTTATCCTATTTTATTATAGTTTCAGAGTTGAATTTTATAAAATTTGATTATGTTCCTCCCATTTATATAATGATAAGTTATCTTTATCACATGGATTGGTTTTCAACTCTAACAACATTATATCACCATTAATGTAAATTTAAGAGGTATTTTCTTATTTTGATGTCAGAATGTCTTTCTTTCTTGAGTAAATGGAAGAGGACGGGGGAGGAATTAGGTCACTTTTCATTATTGTGGGAGGATTTAATCCTTTGTTGTTAGCATGGGTACAATGTGTTAGCATATTTATTCTTCCTTCATAGCTTATCTAGTGATCCCATATGGCGTATTCGAAAAGTTCAATTTTGGAGGATCTTTCTCTGTTACCAAGCTTATTATATTAGTGGTGTCAAACAGAGAGTGGTTTTTTCTATATTGTTGATCAACCTACCCAAAACTCTCAAACTTTTCCGAAACTCTGCCATTTAACCTTTTAAAAAAATAATATTACATTTTATACTATTAGATGTAGGAAGCTCATGCAGAATTTGTAACCAAATGAACGATCATATGAGGATTTATGGTGAGCAACCGAGCTAAGTATTATGCATCAGCTATGCAAATTGAATTCAGCCCATTAGAAATGAAAAAGAAAATAAAATTATAAGAAATATTATGACCAAAATCAAAATTATAACCAGATTCACAAGCATACTTACAAATAAAATACTTGAATTAATTAATACCACTTCAGTAAAATTCACCAATGGACTTTATACATTTACTCCAATCTAACTGATGAGTTTCTTTCTCATATGCCTGTGATGTCGTTGATACTACAGATCTATACCCCTACCCACAAACCATTCGGTATATACTAATTAATTTTCTACATAAGGATAATCCATCTTCAAAATACAACTAAACATAAGTCGGTGATGTACGTATACATTTAGATGGATCCAACTAGGTATACATATCTATAACTATACAAATATATCTATATCCATACAACATATCTATACACATACACATACACATCCAGACATACAGATCTAAGCCCGTATAGATCAATAATATAAAAAAACTCGTAATAATGATATATTTGATAAGTTCTTACAATAAAAAATGATTTCTTGGAATTGCAACACTTTAAACTCAACTATGTATTTTTTTTCCAATTTATTTCTTGGGGTAGGGGTTATGATGCATAAAAAATGAAAAAAAATAAAGAGAGAGAATGAAGAATGGAAAAGAAGAATTGATCGGTAGGTTTTTGGTCCATTAAAAATTTAAAGTTAGGTTATAGTCAAAAGGAAAGATTGTTTGATTTTTTACTCTCTCTTTCTCTTTAATTATTTAATAAAACTATTTCAGTTGTCCCACAAATAATATTTATTTAGTTGATCACACTTATTTAAAATCACAATCATTACATTCACGTTCCTAAAATATTCCTTGCAAAATATTGTGATATTTTAAATAGTTATTAAATATTTTAATAAAAATAATAATAGAAAACATTAAGATAAAGTTTATTGAGATTTCAAATAAATAATATAATTAGGATATCACATTTAATAAATTGATATTATTTTACGGGATGAAAAGAGTAATTACGTATAATAGTATTTATATTTAAGAGCAGAGATATGATACCCTATAAAAAATGTTTTACCCATTATTTATCTCTATTCTTCTATCAAACCCTATTTCTTCTCGTCTCCGCCGACTTACACCAACACTTTCACATTAGCAATCTACAGTATAACAATTTTTCTTAACAATTTAAAGCACATTCTGACAATACCCATTCCGTATCAAAGGTTGTACACATTTTCTTTTTCCATAACATCAACGCTTTTCTCCCTCAACATTATGTGTGTCCTCCACCATTGCCTTCCAAATCTCAGATCTTCAATGTGCAAATCATTATCTGATTGGTTTTTTATCGTTGGACATTTCATTTCAATTGAGGATAGTCAGAGTGAGACCTCTTGTCTCTTATATTATTAAATCTAAAGTTTCTAAAATTTCACCTTAATTTATTTGGACTAAATTTTTATATTCAAACTTAAAACTTTTTCTACAATGATATTGTAATAGGATTGAACAAAGAACTCTACTTTTGGGGGATATTTCTTCCTTGTGAAAAGAGATAAATGAACAGGTCACTTCTTCCTAAGAACAGAAGATTATTGTAAAGAATGAAATAATCACTATAGTTTGTATAAAAATGTGAGTTTGATTTTCTATTTTTTTATCCATTATCTTAAGTAGGGGTTTTATTGATTTGTATTTATTAAATTAGGCAATATGATAATGAAAGAGCAAGAGTGATAATGAAAGAGCAAGAGTTTGGGACTATTCAATTACAACCGCATCATCATTTTATTTGGAGAAGTATGGTGCACCCTGTTGTTTCATTTACAATAGATTAACATTTATTATTGTATTTTTATGTTGTAAATTGCATTTCAATTGAGGATAGTCGAAATGTTAAATTTATTACTGTATTATTTATATTATTAGCATTGATCTTCTGTTATTCTATTTTTATAACTTATTTATTTTACTCTTTATTACTAGTTAAAATAGATTTCTTGTGGATAGGAGGAAAATATATATAAAACAAAGGTAATTTATGTTACTTTTAATTTTACGTATGTCCTTGCTATACTTGGCTGTAGATTAGTTTAATAAACTTTAGGATGTACCTCAACTAATCCGACCAAAAAAATTAATTTAACGAACTCGGACTTGATTAGAAACATTATTTTATTTATATTTATATTAAGAATTTTATTTGGATACTTTTTTGGTATATAAGTCATAGTTTCACTACTTCTTCACTTTTCATAAATGAGTAAAAATGTCGAATGATTAGTCAAATGTGCAAGCTGACAATTTAGGCAAGGGGTGTGTAACTTTATAATCTTTTTACTTATCCAATAAACATATATTTTAATTTAATTATAACCCTTTTACTTATCACGACTCTCCCTCTAAGTTGTTGGTTGATTTCTATTCAAGGTTTACTTATGATTTTATTCAAGGTTTACCTATGATTTAATTTTGCAGTCGTTTCTGTTAGATCAATTTTCATGTAATTTTTGGAAAATATGGGGTGGATTCTAAATGTGAGTTCTTGGTTTTATAGCTTTGTTTTGGATCCTTTATGTCGTTTATCCTATTTTATTAGAGTTTCAGATTTGAATTTTATAAAATTTGATTATGTTCCTCCCATTTATATAATGATAAGTTATCTTTATCACATGGATTGGTTTTCAACTCTAACAACATTATATCACCATTAATGTAAATTTAAGAGGTCTTTTCTTATTTTGATGTCAGAATGTCTTTCTTTCTTGAGTAAATGGAAGAGGACGGGGGAGGAATTAGGTCACTTTTCATTATTGTGGGAGGATTTAATCCTTTGTTGTTAGCATGGGTACAATGTGTTAGCATATTTATTCTTCCTTCATAGCTTATCTAGTGATCCCATATGGCGTATTCGAAAAGTTCAATTTTGGAGGATCTTTCTCTGTTACCAAGCTTATTATATTAGTGGTGTCAAACAGAGAGTGGTTTTTTCTATATTGTTGATCAACCTACCCAAAACTCTCAAACTTTTCCGAAACTCTGCCATTTAACCTTTTAAAAAAATAATATTACATTTTATACTATTAGATGTAGGAAGCTCATGCAGAATTTGTAACCAAATGAACGATCATATGAGGATTTATGGTGAGCAACCGAGCTAAGTATTATGCATCAGCTATGCAAATTGAATTCAGCCCATTAGAAATGAAAAAGAAAATAAAATTATAAGAAATATTATGACCAAAATCAAAATTATAACCAGATTCACAAGCATACTTACAAATAAAATACTTGAATTAATTAATAACACTTCGGTAAAATTCACCAATGGACTTTATACATTTACTCCAATCTAACTGATGAGTTTCTTTCTCATATGCCTGTGATGTCGTTGATACTACAGATCTATACCCCTACCCACAAACCATTCGGTATATACTAATTAATTTTCAACATAAGGATAATCCATCTTCAAAATACAACTAAACATAAGTCGGTGATGTACGTATACATTTAGATGGATCCAACTAGGTATACATATCTATAACTATACAAATATATCTATATCCATACAACATATCTATACACATACACATACACATCCAGATATACAGATCTAAGCCCGTATAGATCAATAATATAAAAAAAACTCGTAATAATGATATATTTGATAAGTTCTTACAATAAAAAATGATTTCTTGGAATTGCAACACTTTAAACTCAACTATGTATTTTTTTCCAATTTATTTCATGGGGTAGGGGTTATGATGCATAAAAAATGAAAAAAAATAAAGAGATAGAATGAAGAATGGAAAAGAAGAATTGATGGGTAGGTTTTTGGTCCATTAAAAATTAAAAGTTAGGTTATAGTCAAAAGGAAAGATTGTTTGATTTTTTACTCTCTCTTTCTCTTTAATTATTTAATAAAACTATTTCAGTTGTCCCACAAATAATATTTATTTAGTTGATCACACTTATTTAAAATCACAATCATTACATTCACGTTACTAAAATATTCCTTGCAAAATATTGTGATATTTTAAATAGTTATTAAATATTTTAATAAAAATAATAATAGAAAACATTAAGATAAAGTTTATTGAGATTTCAAATAAATAATATAATTAGGATATCACATTTAATAAATTGATATTATTTTACGGGATGAAAAGAGTAATTACTTATAATAGTATTTATATTTAAGTGCAGAGATATGATACCCTATAAAAAATGTTTTACCCATTATTTATCTCTATTCTTCTATCAAACCCTATTTCTTCTCGTCTCCGCCGACTTACACCAACACTTTCACATTAGCAATCTACAGTATAACAATTTTTCTTAACAATTTAAAGCACATTCTGACAATACCCATTCCGTATCAAAGGTTGTACACATTTTCTTTTTCCATAACATCGGCGCTTTTCTTCAACATTATGTGTGTCCTCTACCATTGCCTTCCAAATCTCAGATCTTCAATGTGCAAATCATTATCTGATTGGTTTTTGATCGTTGGACATTTCATTTCAATTGAGGATAGTCAGAGTGAGACCTCTTGTCTCTTATATTATTAAATCTAAAGTTTCTAAAATTCCACCTTAATTTATTTGGACTAAATTTTTATATTCAAACTTAAAACTTTTTCTACAATGATATTGTAATAGGATTGGACAAAGAACTCTACTTTTGGGGGATATTTCTTCCTTGTGAAAAGAGAGAAATGAACAGGTCACTTCCTCCTAAGAAGAGAAGATTATTGTAAAAAATGAAATAATCACTATAGTTTGTATAAAAATGTGAGTTTGATTTTCTATTTTTTTATCCATTATCTTAAGTAGGGGTTTTAATGATTTGTATTTATTAAATTAGGCAATATGATAATGAAAGAGCAAGAGTGATAATGAAAGAGCAAGAGTTTGGGACTATTCAATTACAACCGCATCATCATTTTATTTGGAGAAGTATGGTGCACCCGGTTTTTTCATTTACAATATATTAACATTTATTATTGTATTTTTATGTTGTAAATTGCATTTCAATTGAGGATAGTCGAAATGTTAAATTTATTACTGTATTATTTATATTATTAGCATTGATCTTCTGTTATTCTATTTTTATAACTTATTTATTTTACTCTTCATTACTAGTTAAAATAGATTTCTTGTGGATAGGAGGAAAATATATATAAAACAAAGGTAATTTATGTTACTTTTAATTTTACATATGTCCTTGCTATACTTGGGTGTAGATTAGTTTAATGAACTTTAGGATGTACCTCAACTAATCCGACCAAAAAAATTAATTTAACGAACTCGGACTTGATTAGAAACATTATTTTATTTATATTTATATTAAGAATTTTATTTGGATACTTTTTTGGTATATAAGTCATAGTTTCACTACTTCTTCACTTTTCATAAATGAGTAAAAATGTCGAATGATTAGTCAAATGTGCAAGCTGACAATTTAGGCAAGGGGTGTGTAACTTTATAATCTTTTTACTTATCCAATAAACATATATTTTAATTTAATTATAACCCTTTTACTTATCACGACTCTCCCTCTAAGTTGTTGGTTGATTTCTATTCAAGGTTTACTTATGATTTTATTCAAGGTTTACCTATGATTTAATTTTGCGGTCGTTTCTGTTAGATCAATTTTCATGCAATTTTTGGAAAATATGGGGTGGATTCTAAATGTGAGTTCTTGGTTTTATAGCTTTGTTTTGGATCCTTTATGTCGTTTATCCTATTTTATTATAGTTTCAGAGTTGAATTTTATAAAATTTGATTATGTTCCTCCCATTTATATAATGATAAGTTATCTTTATCACATGGATTGGTTTTCAACTCTAACAACATTATATCACCATTAATTTAAATTTAAGAGGTATTTTCTTATTTTGATGTCAGAATGTCTTTCTTTCTTGAGTAAATGGAAGAGGACGGGGGAGGAATTAGGTCACTTTTCATTATTGTGGGAGGATTTAATCCTTTGTTGTTAGCATGGGTACAATGTGTTAGCATATTTATTCTTCCTTCATAGCTTATCTAGTGATCCCATATGGCGTATTCGAAAAGTTCAATTTTGGAGGATCTTTCTCTGTTACCAAGCTTATTATATTAGTGGTGTCAAACAGAGAGTGGTTTTTTCTATATTGTTGATCAACCTACCCAAAACTCTCAAACTTTTCCGAAACTCTGCCATTTAACCTTTTAAAAAAATAATATTACATTTTATACTATTAGATGTAGGAAGCTCATGCAGAATTTGTAACCAAATGAACGATCATATGAGGATTTATGGTGAGCAACCGAGCTAAGTATTATGCATCAGCTATGCAAATTGAATTCAGCCCATTAGAAATGAAAAAGAAAATAAAATTATAAGAAATATTATGACCAAAATCAAAATTATAACCAGATTCACAAGCATACTTACAAATAAAATACTTGAATTAATTAATACCACTTTAGTAAAATTCACCAATGGACTTTATACATTTACTCCAATCTAACTGATGAGTTTCTTTCTCATATGCCTGTGATGTCGTTGATACTACAGATCTATACCCCTACCCACAAACCATTCGGTATATACTAATTAATTTTCTACATAAGGATAATCCATCTTCAAAATACAACTAAACATAAGTCGGTGATGTACGTATACATTTAGATGGATCCAACTAGGTATACATATCTATAACTATACAAATATATCTATATCCATACAACATATCTATATACATACACATACACATCCAGACATACAGATCTAAGCCCGTATAGATCAATAATATAAAAAAAACTTGTAATAATGATATATTTGATAAGTTCTTACAATAAAAAATGATTTCTTGGAATTGCAACACTTTAAACTCAACTATGTATTTTTTTCCAATTTATTTCATGGGGTAGGGGTTATGATGCATAAAAAATGAAAAAAAATAAAGAGATAGAATGAAGAATGGAAATGAAGAATTGATGGGTAGGTTTTTGGTCCATTAAAAATTTAAAGTTAGGTTATAGTCAAAAGGAAAGATTGTTTGATATTTTACTCTCTCTTTCTCTTTAATTATTTAATAAAACTATTTCAGTTGTCCCACAAATAATATTTATTTAGTTGATCACACTTATTTAAAATCACAATCATTACATTCACAATACTAAAATATTCCTTGCAAAATATTGTGATATTTTAAATAGTTATTAAATATTTTAATAAAAATAATAATAGAAAACATTAAGATAAAGTTTATTGAGATTTCAAATAAATAATATAATTAGGATATCACATTTAATAAATTGATATTATTTTACGGGATGAAAAGAGTAATTACGTATAATAGTATTTATATTTAAGAGCAGAGATATGATACCCTATAAAAAATGTTTTACCCATTATTTATCTCTATTCTTCTATCAAACCCTATTTCTTCTCGTCTCCGCCGACTTACACCAACACTTTCACATTAGCAATCTACAGTATAACAATTTTTCTTAACAATTTAAAGCACATTCTGACAATACCCATTCCGTATCAAAGGTTGTACACATTTTCTTTTTCCATAACATCAACGCTTTTCTCCCTCAACATTATGTGTGTCCTCCACCATTGCCTTCCAAATCTCAGATCTTCAATGTGCAAATCATTATCTGATTGGTTTTTTATCGTTGGACATTTCATTTCAATTGAGGATAGTCAGAGTGAGACCTCTTGTCTCTTATATTATTAAATCTAAAGTTTCTAAAATTTCACCTTAATTTATTTGGACTAAATTTTTATATTCAAACTTAAAACTTTTTCTACAATGATATTGTAATAGGATTGAACAAAGAACTCTACTTTTGGGGGATATTTCTTCCTTGTGAAAAGAGATAAATGAACAGGTCACTTCTTCCTAAGAACAGAAGATTATTGTAAAGAATGAAATAATCACTATAGTTTGTATAAAAATGTGAGTTTGATTTTCTATTTTTTTATCCATTATCTTAAGTAGGGGTTTTATTGATTTGTATTTATTAAATTAGGCAATATGATAATGAAAGAGCAAGAGTGATAATGAAAGAGCAAGAGTTTGGGACTATTCAATTACAACCGCATCATCATTTTATTTGGAGAAGTATGGTGCACCCGGTTGTTTCATTTACAATAGATTGACATTTATTATTGTATTTTTATGTTGTAAATTGCATTTCAATTGAGGATAGTCGAAATGTTAAATTTATTACTGTATTATTTATATTATTAGCATTGATCTTCTGTTATTCTATTTTTATAACTTATTTATTTTACTCTTCATTACTAGTTAAAATAGATTTCTTGTGGATAGGAGGAAAATATATATAAAACAAAGGTAATTTATGTTACTTTTAATTTTACGTATGTCCTTGCTATACTTGGGTGTAGATTAGTTTAATGAACTTTAGGATGTACCTCAACTAATCCGACCAAAAAAATTAATTTAACGAACTCGGACTTGATTAGAAACATTATTTTATTTATATTTATATTAAGAATTTTATTTGGATACTTTTTTGGCATATAAGTCATAGTTTCACTACTTCTTCACTTTTCATAAATGAGTAAAAATGTCGAATGATTAGTCAAATGTGCAAGCTGACAATTTAGGCAAGGGGTGTGTAACTTTATAATCTTTTTACTTATCCAATAAACATATATTTTAATTTAATTATAACCCTTTTACTTATCACGACTCTCCCTCTAAGTTGTTGGTTGATTTCTATTCAAGGTTTACTTATGATTTTATTCAAGGTTTACCTATGATTTAATTTTGCAGTCGTTTCTGTTAGATCACTTTTCATGTAATTTTTGGAAAATATGGGGTGGATTCTAAATGTGAGTTCTTGGTTTTATAGCTTTGTTTTGGATCCTTTATGTCGTTTATCCTATTTTATTAGAGTTTCAGAGTTGAATTTCATAAAATTTGATTATGTTCCTCCCATTTATATAATGATAAGATATCTTTATCACATGGATTGGTTTTCAACTCTAACAACATTATATCACCATTAATGTAAATTTAAGAGCTCTTTTCTTATTTTGATGTCAGAATGTCTTTCTTTCTTGAGTAAATGGAAGAGGACGGGGGAGGAATTAGGCCACTTTTCATTATTGTGGGAGGATTTAATCCTTTGTTGTTAGCATGGGTACAATGTGTTAGCATATTTATTCTTCCTTCATAGCTTATCTAGTGATCCCATATGGCGTATTCGAAAAGTTCAATTTTGGAGGATCTTTCTCTGTTACCAAGCTGATTATATTAGTGGTGTCAAACAGAGAGTGGGTTTTTCTATATTGTTGATCAACCTACCCAAAACTCTCAAACTTTTCCAAAACTCTGCCATTTAACCTTTTAAAAATATAATATTACATTTTATACTATTAGATGTAGGAAGCTCATGCAGAATTTGTAACCAAATGAACGATCATATGAGGATTTATGGTGAGCAACAGAGCTAAGTATTATGCATCAGCTATGCAAATTGAATTCAGCCCATTAGAAATGAAAAAGAAAAAAAAATTATAAAAAATATTATGACCAAAATCAAAATTATAACCAGATTCACAAGCATACTTACAAATAAAATACTTGAATTAATTAATACCACTTTAGTAAAATTCACCAATGGACTTTATACATTTACTCCAATCCAACTGATGAGTTTCTATCTCATATGCCTGTGACGTCGTTGATACTACAGATCTATACACCTACCTACAAACCATTCGGTATATACTAATTAATTTTCAACATAAGGATAATCCATCATCAAAATACAACTAAACATAAGTCGGTGATGTACGTATACATTTAGATGGATCCAACTAGGTATACATATTTATAACTATACAAATATATCTATATCCATACAACATATCTATACACATACACATACACATCCAGTCATACAGATCTATACCCGTATAGATCAATAATATAAAAAAAAACTCGTAATAATGATATATTTGATAAGTTCTTAAAATAAAAAATGATTTCTTGGAACTGCAACACTTTAAACACAACTATATATTTTTTTTCCAATTTATTTCATGGGGTAGGGGTTATGATGCATAAAAATGAAAAAAAATAAAGAGATAGAATGAAGAATGGAAAAGAAGAATTGATGGGTAGGTTTTTGGTCCATTAAAAATTTAAAGTTAGGTTATAGTCAAAAGGAAAGATTGTTTGATTTTTTACTCTCTCTTTCTCTTTAATTATTTAATAAAACTATTTCAGTTGTCCCACAAATAATATTTATTTAGTTGATCACACTTATTTAAAATCACAATCATTACATTCACGTTACTAAAATATTCCTTACAAAATATTGTGATATTTTAAATAGTTATTAAATATTTTAATAAAAATAATAATAGAAAACATTAAGATAAAGTTTATTGAGATTTCAAATAAATAATATAATTAGGATATCACATTTAATAATTTGATATTATTTTACGGGATGAAAAGAGTAATTACTTATAATAGTATTTATATTTAAGAGCAGAGATATGATACCCTATAAAAAATGTTTTACCCATTATTTATCTCTATTCTTCTATCAAACCCTATTTCTTCTCGTCTCCGCCGACTTACACCAACACTTTCACATTAGCAATCTACAGTATAATAATGTTTCTTAACAATTTAAAGCACATTCTGACAATACCCATTCCGTATCAAAGGTTGTACACATTTTCTTTTTCCATAACATCGGCGCTTTTCTCCCTCAACATTATGTGTGTCCTCTACCATTGCCTTCCAAATCTCAGATCTTCAATGTGCAAATCATTATCTGATTGGTTTTTTATCGTTCGACATTTCATTTCAATTAGGGATAGTCAGAGTGAGACCTCTTGTCTCTTATATTATTAAATCTAAAGTTTCTAAAATTTCACCTTAATTTATTTGGACTAAATTTTTATATTCAAACTTAAAACTTTTTCTACAATGATATTGTAATAGGATTGAACAAAGAACTCTACTTTTGGGGGATATTTCTTCCTTGTGAAAAGAGATAAATGAACAGGTCACTTCCTCCTAAGAAGAGAAGATTATTGTAAAGAATGAAATAATCACTATAGTTTGTATAAAAATGTGAGTTTGATTTTCTATTTTTTTATCCATTATCTTAAGTAGGGGTTTTATTGATTTGTATTTATTAAATTAGGCAATATGATAATGAAAGAGCAAGAGTGATAATGAAAGAGCAAGAGTTTGGGACTATTCAATTACAACCGCATCATTATTTTATTTGGAGAAGTATGGTGCACCCGGTTTTTTCATTTACAATAGATTAACATTTATTATTGTATTTTTATGTTGTAAATTGCATTTCAATTGAGGATAGTCGAAATGTTAAATTTTTACTGTATTATTTATATTATTAGCATTGATCTTCTGTTATTCTAGTTTTATAACTTATTTATTTTACTCTTCATTACTAGTTAAAATAGATTTCTTGTGGATAGGAGGAAAATATATATAAAACAAAGGTAATTTATGTTACTTTTAATTTTACGTATGTCCTTGCTATACTTGGGTGTAGATTAGTTTAATAAACTTTAGGATGTACCTCAACTAATCCGAACAAAAAAATTAATTTAACGAACTCGGACTTGATTAGAAACATTATTTTATTTATATTTATATTAAGAATTTTATTTGGATACTTTTTAGGTATATAAGTCATAGTTTCACTACTTCTTCACTTTTCATAAATGAGTAAAAATGTCGAATGATTAGTCAAATGTGCAAGCTGACAATTTAGGCAAGGGGTGTGTAACTTTATAATCTTTTTACTTATCCAATAAACATATATTTTAATTTAATTATAACCCTTTTACTTATCACGACTCTCCCTCTAAGTTGTTGGTTGATTTCTATTCAAGGTTTACTTATGATTTTATTCAAGGTTTACCTATGATTTAATTTTGCAGTCGTTTCTGTTAGATCACTTTTCATGTAATTTTTGGAAAATATGGGGTGGATTCTAAATGTGAGTTCTTGGTTTTATAGCTTTGTTTTGGATCCTTTATGTCGTTTATCCTATTTTATTAGAGTTTCAGAGTTGAATTTCATAAAATTTGATTATGTTCCTCCCATTTATATAATGATAAGATATCTTTATCACATGGATTGGTTTTCAACTCTAACAACATTATATCACCATTAATGTAAATTTAAGAGCTCTTTTCTTATTTTGATGTCAGAATGTCTTTCTTTCTTGAGTAAATGGAAGAGGACGGGGGAGGAATTAGGCCACTTTTCATTATTGTGGGAGGATTTAATCCTTTGTTGTTAGCATGGGTACAATGTGTTAGCATATTTATTCTTCCTTCATAGCTTATCTAGTGATCCCATATGGCGTATTCGAAAAGTTCAATTTTGGAGGATCTTTCTCTGTTACCAAGCTGATTATATTAGTGGTGTCAAACAGAGAGTGGTTTTTTCTATATTTTTGATCAACCTACCCAAAATTCTCAAACTTTTCCAAAACTCTGCCATTTAACCTTTTAAAAATATAATATTACATTTTATACTATTAGATGTAGGAAGCTCATGCAGAATTTGTAACCAAATGAACGATCATATGAGGATTTATGGTGAGCAACAGAGCTAAGTATTATGCATCAGCTATGCAAATTGAATTCAGCCCATTAGAAATGAAAAAGAAAAAAAAATTATAAAAAATATTATGACCAAAATCAAAATTATAACCAGATTCACAAGCATACTTACAAATAAAATACTTGAATTAATTAATACCACTTCAGTAAAATTCACCAATGGACTTTATACATTTACTCCAATCCAACTGATGAGTTTCTATCTCATATGCCTGTGACGTCGTTGATACTACAGATCTATACACCTACCTACAAACCATTCGGTATATACTAATTAATTTTCAACATAAGGATAATCCATCATCAAAATACAACTAAACATAAGTCGGTGATGTACGTATACATTTAGATGGATCCAACTAGGTATACATATCTATAACTATACAAATATATCTATATCCATACAACATATCTATACACATACACATACACATCCAGACATACAGATCTATACCCGTATAGATCAATAATATAAAAAAAACTCGTAATAATGATATATTTGATAAGTTCTTAAAATAAAAAATGATTTCTTGGAACTGCAACACTTTAAACACAACTATATATTTTTTTTCCAATTTATTTCATGGGGTAGGGGTTATGATGCATAAAAATGAAAAAAATAAAGAGATAGAATGAAGAATGGAAAAGAAGAATTGATGGGTAGGTTTTTGGTCCATTATAAATTTAAAGTTAGGTTATAGTCAAAAGGAAAGATTGTTTGATTTTTTACTCTCTCTTTCTCTTTAATTATTTAATAAAACTATTTCAGTTGTCCCACAAATAATATTTATTTAGTTGATCACACTTATTTAAAAACACAATCATTACATTCACGTTACTAAAATATTCCTTACAAAATATTGTGATATTTTAAATAGTTATTAAATATTTTAATAAAAATAATAATTGAAAACATTAAGATAAAGTTTATTGAGATTTCAAATAAATAATATAATTAGGATATCACATTTAATAAATTGATATTATTTTACGAGATGAAAAGAGTAATTACTTATAATAGTATTTATATTTAAGAGCAGAGATATGATACCCTATAAAAAATGTTTTACCCATTATTTATCTCTATTCTTCTATCAAACCCTATTTCTTCTCGTCTCCGCCGACTTACACCAACACTTTCACATTAGCAATCTACAGTATAACAATTTTTCTTAACAATTTAAAGCACATTCTGACAATACCCATTCCGTATCAAAGGTTGTACACATTTTCCTTTTCCATAACATCGGCGCTTTTCTCCCTCAATATTATGTGTGTCCTCTACCATTGCCTTCCAAATCTCAGATCTTCACTGTGCAAATAATTATCTGATTGGTTTTTGATCGTTGGACATTTCATTTCAATTGAGGATAGTCAGAGTGAGACCTCTTGTCTCTTATACTTTTAAATCTAAAGTTTCTAAAATTTCACCTTAATTTATTTGGACTAAATTTTTATATTCAAACTTAAAACTTTTTCTAGAATGATATTGTAATAGGATTGAACAAAGAACTCTACTTTTGGGGGATATTTCTTCCTTGTGAAAAGAGAGAAATGAACAGGTCACTTCCTCCTAAGAAGAGAAGATTATTGTAAAGAATGAAATAATCACTATAGTTTGTATAAAAATGTGAGTTTGATTTTCTATTTTTTTATCCATTATTTTAAGTAGGGGTTTTAATGATTTGTATTTATTAAATTTGGCAATATGATAATGAAAGAGCAAGAGTGATAATGAAAGAGCTAGAGTTTGGGACTATTCAATTACAACCGCATCATCATTTTATTTGGAAAAGTATGGTGCACCTGGTTTTTTCAGTTACAATAGATTAACATTTATTATTGTATTTTTATGTTGTAAATTGCATTTCAATTGGGGATAGTC
Organism: Nemophila menziesii; assembly: GCA_029959085.1. NCBI lineage: Eukaryota > Viridiplantae > Streptophyta > Magnoliopsida > Boraginales > Hydrophyllaceae > Nemophila > Nemophila menziesii. The sequence continues at coordinate 79,663,202 of JARWIR010000001.1, forward strand.
GAAATGTTAAATTTATTACTGTATTATTTATATTATTAGCATTGATCATCTGTTATTCTATTTTTATAACTTATTTATTTCACTCTTCATTACTAGTTAAAATAGATTTCTTGTGGATAGGAGGAAAATATATTTAAAACAAAGGTAATTTATGTTACTTTTAATTTTACGTATGTCCTTGCTATACTTGGGTGTAGATTAGTTTAATGAACTTTAGGATGTAACTCAACTAATCCGACCAAAAAAATTAATTTAACGAACTCGGACTTGATTAGAAACATTATTTTATTTATATTTATATTAAGAATTTTAGTTGGATACTTTTTTGGTATATAAGTCATAGTTTCACTACTTCTTCACTTTTCATAAATGAGTAAAAATGTCGAATGATTAGTCAAATGTGCAAGCTGGCAATTTAGGCAAGGGGTGTGTAACTTTATAATCTTTTTACTTATCCAATAAACATATATTTTAATTTAATTATAACCCTTTTACTTATCACGACTCTCCCTCTAAGTTGTTGGTTGATTTCTATTCAAGGTTTACTTCTGATTTTATTCAAGGTTTACCTATGATTTAATTTTGCAGTCGTTTCTGTTAGATCACTTTTCATGTAATTTTTGGAAAATATGGGGTGGATTCTAAATGTGAGTTCTTGGTTTTATAGCTTTGTTTTGGATCCTTTATGTCGTTTATCCTATTTTATTAGAGTTTCAGAGTTGACTTTTATAAAATTTGATTATGTTCCTCCCATTTATATAATGATAAGTTATCTTTATCACATGGATTGGTTTTCAACTCTAACAACATTATATCACTATTAATGTAAATTTAAGAGCTCTTTTCTTATTTTGATGTCAGAATGTCTTTCTTTCTTGAGTAAATGGAAGAGGACGGGGGAGGAATTAGGTCACTTTTCATTATTCTGGGAGGATTTAATCCTTTGTTGTTAGCATGGGTACAATGTGTTAGCATATTTATTCTTCCTTCATAGCTTATCTAGTGATCCCATATGGCGTATTCGAAAAGTTCAATTTTGGAGGACCTTTCTCTGTTACCAAGCTGATTATATTAGTGGTGTCAAACAGAGAGTGGTTTTTTCTATATTGTTGATCAACCTACCCAAAACTCTCAAACTTTTCCAAAACTCTGCCATTTAACCTTTTAAAAATATAATATAACATTTTATACTATTAGATGTAGGAAGCTCATGCAGAATTTGTAACCAAATGAACGATCATATGAGGATTTATGGTGAGCAACAGAGCTACGTATTATGCATCAGCTATGCAAATTGAATTCAGCCCATTAGAAATGAAAAAGAAAAAAAAATTATAAGAAATATTATGACCAAAATCAAAATTATAACCAGATTCACAAGCATACTTACAAATAAAATACTTGAATTAATTAATACCACTTCAGTAAAATTCACCAATGGACTTTATACATTTACTCCAATCCAACTGATGAGTTTCTTTCTCATATGCCTGTGACGTCGTTGATACTACAGATCTATACCCCTACCTACAAACCATTCGGTATATACTAATTAATTTTCAACATAAGGATAATCCATCATCAAAATACAACTAAACATAAGTCGGTGATGTACGTATACATTTAGATGGATCCAACTAGGTATACATATCTATAAGTATACAAATATATCTATATCCACACAACATATCTATACACATACACATACACATCCAGACATACAGATCTATACCCGTATAGATCAATAATACAAAGAAAACTCGTAATAATGATATATTTGATAAGTTCTTAAAATAAAAAATGATTTCTTGGAACTGCAACACTTTAAACTCAACTATATATTTTTTTTCCAATTTATTTCATGGGGTAGGGGTTATGAAGCATAAAAAATGAAAAAAATAAAGAGATAGAATGAAGAATGGAAAAGAAGAATTGATGGGTAGGTTTTTGGTCCATTAAAAATTTAAAGTTAGGTTATAGTCAAAAGGAAAGATTGTTTGATTTTTTACTCTCTCTTTCTCTTTAATTATTTAATAAAACAATTTCAGTTGTCCCACAAATAATATTTATTTAGTTGATCACACTTATTTAAAACCACAATCATTACATTCATGTTACTATAATATTCCTTACAAAATATTGTGATATTTTGAATAGTTATTAAATATTTTAATAAAAATAATAATAGAAAACCTTAAGATAAAGTTTATTGAGATTTCAAATAAATAATATAATTAGGATATCACATTTAATAAATTGATATTATTTTACGGGATGAAAAGAGTAATTACTTATAATAGTATTTATATTTAAGAGCAGAGATATGATGCCCTATAAAAATGTTTTACCCATTATTTATCTCTATTCTTCTATCAAACCCTATTTCTTCTCGTCTCCGCCGACTTACACCAACACTTTCACATTAGCAATCTACAGTATAACAATTTTTCTTAACAATTTAAAGCACATTCTGACAATACCCATTCCGTATCAAAGGTTGTACACATTTTCTTTTTCCATAACATCGGCCCCTTTCTCCCTCAACATTATGTGTGTCCTCTACCATTGCCTTCCAAATCTCAGATCTTCACTATGCAAATCATTATCTGATTGGTTTTTGATCGTTGGACATTTCATTTTAATTGAGGATAGTCAGAGTGAGACCTCTTGTCTCTTATACTATTAAATCTAAAGTTTCTAAAATTTCACCTTAATTTATTTGGACTAAATTTTTATATTCAAACTTAAAACTTTTTCTACAATGATATTGTAATAGGATTGAACAAAGAACTCTACTTTTGAGGGATATTTCTTCCTTGTGAAAAGAGAGAAATGAACAGGTCACTTCCTCCTAAAAAGAGAAGATTATTGTAAAGAATGAAATAATCACTATAGTTTGTATAAAAATGTGAGTTTGATTTTCTATTTTTTTATCCATTATCTTAAGTAGGGGTTTTAATGATTTGTATTTATTAAATTAGGCAATATGATAATGAAAGAGCAAGAGTGATAATGAAAGAGCTAGAGTTTGGGACTATTCAATTACAACCGCATCATCATTTTATTTGGAGAAGTATGGTGCACCCGGTTTTTTCATTTACAATAGATTAACATTTATTATTGTATTTTTATGTTGTAAATTGCATTTCAATTGGGGATAGTCGAAATGTTAAATTTATTACTGTATTATTTATATTATTAGCATTGATCATCTGTTATTCTATTTTTATAACTTATTTATTTTACTCTTCATTACTAGTTAAAATAGATTTCTTGTGGATAGGAGGAAAATATATATAAAACAAAGGTAATTTATGTTACTTTTAATTTTACGTATGTCCTTGCTATACTTGGGTGTAGATTAGTTTAATGAACTTTAGGATGTACCTCAACTAATCTGACCAAAAAAATTAATTTAACGAACTCGGACTTGATTAGAAACATTATTTTATTTATATTTATATTAAGAATTTTAGTTGGATACTTTTTTGGTATATAAGTCATAGTTTCACTACTTCTTCACTTTTCATAAATGAGTAAAAATGTCGAATGATTAGTCAAATGTGCAAGCTGACAATTTAGGCAAGGGGTGTGTAACTTTATAATCTTTTTACTTATCCAATAAACATATATTTTAATTAAATTATAACCCTTTTACTTATCACGACTCTCCCTCTAAGTTGTTGGTTGATTTCTAGTCAAGGTTTACTTATGATTTTATTGAAGGTTTACCTATGATTTAATTTTGCAGTCGTTTCTGTTAGATCACTTTTCATGTAATTTTTGGAAAATATGGGGTGGATTCTAAATGTGAGTTCTTGGTTTTATAGCTTTGTTTTGGATCCTTTATGTCGTTTATCCTATTTTATTAGAGTTTCAGAGTTGAATTTTATAAAATTTGATTATGTTCCTCCCATTTATATAATGATAAGTTATCTTTATCACATGGATTGTTTTTCAACTCTAACAACATTATATCACCATTAATGTAAATTTAAGAGCTCTTTTCTTATTTTGATGTCAGAATGTCTTTCTTTCTTGAGTAAATGGAAGAGGACGGGGGAGGAATCAGGCCACTTTTCATTATTGTGGGAGGATTTAATCCTTTGTTGTTAGCATGGGTACAATGTGTTAGCATATTTATTCTTCCTTCATAGCTTATCTAGTGATCCCATATGGCGTATTCGAAAAGTTCAATTTTGGAGGATCTTTCTCTGTTACCAAGCTGATTATATTAGTGGTGTCAAACAGAGAGTGGGTTTTTCTATATTGTTGATCAACCTACCCAAAACTCTCAAAATTTTCCAAAACTCTGCCATTTAACCTTTTAAAAATATAATATTACATTTTATACTATTAGATGTAGGAAGCTCAGGCAGAATTTGTAACCAAATGAACGATCATATGAGGATTTATGGTGAGCAACAGAGCTAAGTATTATGCATCAGCTATGCAAATTGAATTCAGCCCATTAGAAATGAAAAAGAAAATAAAATTATAAAAAATATTATGACCAAAATCAAAATTATAACCAGATTCAAAAGCATACTTACAAATAAAATACTTGAATTAATTAATACCACTTTAGTAAAATTCACCAATGGACTTTATACATTTACTCCAATCCAACTGATGAGTTTCTATCTCATATGCATGTGACGTCGTTGATACTACAGATCTATACACCTACCTACAAACCATTCGGTATATACTAATTAATTTTCAACATAAGGATAATCCATCATCAAAATACAACTAAACATAAGTCGGTGATGTACGTATACATTTACATGGATCCAACTAGGTATACATATTTATAACTATACAAATATATCTATATCCATACAACATATCTATACACATACACATACACATCCAGACATACAGATCTATACCCGTATAGATCAATAATATAAAAAAAAACTCGTAATAATGATATATTTGATAAGTTCTTAAAATAAAAAATGATTTCTTGGAACTACAACACTTTAAACACAACTATATATTTTTTTTCCAATTTATTTCATGGGGTAGGGGTTATGATGCATAAAAATGAAAAAAAATAAAGAGATAGAATGAAGAATGGAAAAGAAGAATTGATGGGTAGGTTTTTGGTCCAATAAAAATTTAAAGTTAGGTTATAGTCAAAAGGAAAGATTGTTTGATTTTTTACTCTCTCTTTCTCTTTAATTATTTAATAAAACTATTTCAGTTGTCCCACAAATAATATTTATTTAGTTGATCACACTTATTTAAAATCACAATCATTACATTCACGTTACTAAAATATTCCTTACAAAATATTGTGATATTTTAAATAGTTATTAAATATTTTAATAAAAATAATAATAGAAAACATTAAGATAAAGTTTATTGAGATTTCAAATAAATAATATAATTAGGATATCACATTTAATAAATTGATATTATTTTACGGGATGAAAAGAGTAATTACTTATAATAGTATTTATATTTAAGAGCAGAGATATGATACCCTATAAAAAATGTTTTACCCATTATTTATCTCTATTCTTCTATCAAACCCTATTTCTTCTCGTCTCCGCCGACTTACACCAACACTTTCACATTAGCAATCTACAGTATAATAATGTTTCTTAACAATTTAAAGCACATTCTGACAATACCCATTCCGTATCAAAGGTTGTACACATTTTCTTTTTCCATAACATCGGCGCTTTTCTCCCTCAACATTATGTGTGTCCTCTACCATTGCCTTCCAAATCTCAGATCTTCAATGTGCAAATCATTATCTGATTGGTTTTTTATCGTTCGACATTTCATTTCAATTAGGGATAGTCAGAGTGAGACCTCTTGTCTCTTATATTATTAAATCTAAAGTTTCTAAAATTTCACCTTAATTTATTTGGACTAAATTTTTATATTCAAACTTAAAACTTTTTCTACAATGATATTGTAATAGGATTGAACAAAGAACTCTACTTTTGGGGGATATTTCTTCCTTGTGAAAAGAGATAAATGAACAGGTCACTTCCTCCTAAGAAGAGAAGATTATTGTAAAGAATGAAATAATCACTATAGTTTGTATAAAAATGTGAGTTTGATTTTCTATTTTTTTATCCATTATCTTAAGTAGGGGTTTTATTGATTTGTATTTATTAAATTAGGCAATATGATAATGAAAGAGCAAGAGTGATAATGAAAGAGCAAGAGTTTGGGACTATTCAATTACAACCGCATCATTATTTTATTTGGAGAAGTATGGTGCACCCGGTTTTTTCATTTACAATAGATTAACATTTATTATTGTATTTTTATGTTGTAAATTGCATTTCAATTGAGGATAGTCGAAATGTTAAATTTTTACTGTATTATTTATATTATTAGCATTGATCTTCTGTTATTCTAGTTTTATAACTTATTTATTTTACTCTTCATTACTAGTTAAAATAGATTTCTTGTGGATAGGAGGAAAATATATATAAAACAAAGGTAATTTATGTTACTTTTAATTTTACGTATGTCCTTGCTATACTTGGGTGTAGATTAGTTTAATGAACTTTAGGATGTACCTCAACTAATCCGAACAAAAAAATTAATTTAACGAACTCGGACTTGATTAGAAACATTATTTTATTTATATTTATATTAAGAATTTTATTTGGATACTTTTTAGGTATATAAGTCATAGTTTCACTACTTCTTCACTTTTCATAAATGAGTAAAAATGTCGAATGATTAGTCAAATGTGCAAGCTGACAATTTAGGCAAGGGGTGTGTAACTTTATAATCTTTTTACTTATCCAATAAACATATATTTTAATTTAATTATAACCCTTTTACTTATCACGACTCTCCCTCTAAGTTGTTGGTTGATTTCTATTCAAGGTTTACTTATGATTTTATTCAAGGTTTACCTATGATTTAATTTTGCAGTCGTTTCTGTTAGATCACTTTTCATGTAATTTTTGGAAAATATGGGGTGGATTCTAAATGTGAGTTCTTGGTTTTATAGCTTTGTTTTGGATCCTTTATGTCGTTTATCCTATTTTATTAGAGTTTCAGAGTTGAATTTCATAAAATTTGATTATGTTCCTCCCATTTATATAATGATAAGATATCTTTATCACATGGATTGGTTTTCAACTCTAACAACATTATATCACCATTAATGTAAATTTAAGAGCTCTTTTCTTATTTTGATGTCAGAATGTCTTTCTTTCTTGAGTAAATGGAAGAGGACGGGGGAGGAATTAGGCCACTTTTCATTATTGTGGGAGGATTTAATCCTTTGTTGTTAGCATGGGTACAATGTGTTAGCATATTTATTCTTCCTTCATAGCTTATCTAGTGATCCCATATGGCGTATTCGAAAAGTTCAATTTTGGAGGATCTTTCTCTGTTACCAAGCTGATTATATTAGTGGTGTCAAACAGAGAGTGGTTTTTTCTATATTTTTGATCAACCTACCCAAAATTCTCAAACTTTTCCAAAACTCTGCCATTTAACCTTTTAAAAATATAATATTACATTTTATACTATTAGATGTAGGAAGCTCATGCAGAATTTGTAACCAAATGAACGATCATATGAGGATTTATGGTGAGCAACAGAGCTAAGTATTATGCATCAGCTATGCAAATTGAATTCAGCCCATTAGAAATGAAAAAGAAAAAAAAATTATAAAAAATATTATGACCAAAATCAAAATTATAACCAGATTCACAAGCATACTTACAAATAAAATACTTGAATTAATTAATACCACTTCAGTAAAATTCACCAATGGACTTTATACATTTACTCCAATCCAACTGATGAGTTTCTATCTCATATGCCTGTGACGTCGTTGATACTACAGATCTATACACCTACCTACAAACCATTCGGTATATACTAATTAATTTTCAACATAAGGATAATCCATCATCAAAATACAACTAAACATAAGTCGGTGATGTACGTATACATTTAGATGGATCCAACTAGGTATACATATCTATAACTATACAAATATATCTATATCCATACAACATATCTATACACATACACATACACATCCAGACATACAGATCTATACCCGTATAGATCAATAATATTAAAAAAACTCGTAATAATGATATATTTGATAAGTTCTTAAAATAAAAAATGATTTCTTGGAACTGCAACACTTTAAACACAACTATATATTTTTTTTCCAATTTATTTCATGGGGTAGGGGTTATGATGCATAAAAATGAAAAAAATAAAGAGATAGAATGAAGAATGGAAAAGAAGAATTGATGGGTAGGTTTTTGGTCCATTATAAATTTAAAGTTAGGTTATAGTCAAAAGGAAAGATTGTTTGATTTTTTACTCTCTCTTTCTCTTTAATTATTTAATAAAACTATTTCAGTTGTCCCACAAATAATATTTATTTAGTTGATCACACTTATTTAAAAACACAATCATTACATTCACGTTACTAAAATATTCCTTACAAAATATTGTGATATTTTAAATAGTTATTAAATATTTTAATAAAAATAATAATTGAAAACATTAAGATAAAGTTTATTGAGATTTCAAATAAATAATATAATTAGGATATCACATTTAATAAATTGATATTATTTTACGAGATGAAAAGAGTAATTACTTATAATAGTATTTATATTTAAGAGCAGAGATATGATACCCTATAAAAAATGTTTTACCCATTATTTATCTCTATTCTTCTATCAAACCCTATTTCTTCTCGTCTCCGCCGACTTACACCAACACTTTCACATTAGCAATCTACAGTATAACAATTTTTCTTAACAATTTAAAGCACATTCTGACAATACCCATTCCGTATCAAAGGTTGTACACATTTTCCTTTTCCATAACATCGGCGCTTTTCTCCCTCAATATTATGTGTGTCCTCTACCATTGCCTTCCAAATCTCAGATCTTCACTGTGCAAATAATTATCTGATTGGTTTTTGATCGTTGGACATTTCATTTCAATTGAGGATAGTCAGAGTGAGACCTCTTGTCTCTTATACTTTTAAATCTAAAGTTTCTAAAATTTCACCTTAATTTATTTGGACTAAATTTTTATATTCAAACTTAAAACTTTTTCTAGAATGATATTGTAATAGGATTGAACAAAGAACTCTACTTTTGGGGGATATTTCTTCCTTGTGAAAAGAGAGAAATGAACAGGTCACTTCCTCCTAAGAAGAGAAGATTATTGTAAAGAATGAAATAATCACTATAGTTTGTATAAAAATGTGAGTTTGATTTTCTATTTTTTTATCCATTATTTTAAGTAGGGGTTTTAATGATTTGTATTTATTAAATTTGGCAATATGATAATGAAAGAGCAAGAGTGATAATGAAAGAGCTAGAGTTTGGGACTATTCAATTACAACCGCATCATCATTTTATTTGGAAAAGTATGGTGCACCTGGTTTTTTCATTTACAATAGATTAACATTTATTATTGTATTTTTATGTTGTAAATTGCATTTCAATTGGGGATAGTCGAAATGTTAAATTTATTACTGTATTATTTATATTATTAGCATTGATCATCTGTTATTCTATTTTTATAACTTATTTATTTCACTCTTCATTACTAGTTAAAATAGATTTCTTGTGGATAGGAGGAAAATATATTTAAAACAAAGGTAATTTATGTTACTTTTAATTTTACGTATGTCCTTGCTATACTTGGGTGTAGATTAGTTTAATGAACTTTAGGATGTAACTCAACTAATCCGACCAAAAAAATTAATTTAACGAACTCGGACTTGATTAGAAACATTATTTTATTTATATTTATATTAAGAATTTTAGTTGGATACTTTTTTGGTATATAAGTCATAGTTTCACTACTTCTTCACTTTTCATAAATGAGTAAAAATGTCGAATGATTAGTCAAATGTGCAAGCTGGCAATTTAGGCAAGGGGTGTGTAACTTTATAATCTTTTTACTTATCCAATAAACATATATTTTAATTTAATTATAACCCTTTTACTTATCACGACTCTCCCTCTAAGTTGTTGGTTGATTTCTATTCAAGGTTTACTTCTGATTTTATTCAAGGTTTACCTATGATTTAATTTTGCAGTCGTTTCTGTTAGATCACTTTTCATGTAATTTTTGGAAAATATGGGGTGGATTCTAAATGTGAGTTCTTGGTTTTATAGCTTTGTTTTGGATCCTTTATGTCGTTTATCCTATTTTATTAGAGTTTCAGAGTTGACTTTTATAAAATTTGATTATGTTCCTCCCATTTATATAATGATAAGTTATCTTTATCACATGGATTGGTTTTCAACTCTAACAACATTATATCACTATTAATGTAAATTTAAGAGCTCTTTTCTTATTTTGATGTCAGAATGTCTTTCTTTCTTGAGTAAATGGAAGAGGACGGGGGAGGAATTAGGTCACTTTTCATTATTCTGGGAGGATTTAATCCTTTGTTGTTAGCATGGGTACAATGTGTTAGCCTATTTATTCTTCCTTCATAGCTTATCTAGTGATCCCATATGGCGTATTCGAAAAGTTCAATTTTGGAGGACCTTTCTCTGTTACCAAGCTGATTATATTAGTGGTGTCAAACAGAGAGTGGTTTTTTCTATATTGTTGATCAACCTACCCAAAACTCTCAAACTTTTCCAAAACTCTGCCATTTAACCTTTTAAAAATATAATATAACATTTTATACTATTAGATGTAGGAAGCTCATGCAGAATTTGTAACCAAATGAACGATCATATGAGGATTTATGGTGAGCAACAGAGCTACGTATTATGCATCAGCTATGCAAATTGAATTCAGCCCATTAGAAATGAAAAAGAAAAAAAAATTATAAGAAATATTATGACCAAAATCAAAATTATAACCAGATTCACAAGCATACTTACAAATAAAATACTTGAATTAATTAATACCACTTCAGTAAAATTCACCAATGGACTTTATACATTTACTCCAATCCAACTGATGAGTTTCTTTCTCATATGCCTGTGACGTCGTTGATACTACAGATCTATACCCCTACCTACAAACCATTCGGTATATACTAATTAATTTTCAACATAAGGATAATCCATCATCAAAATACAACTAAACATAAGTCGGTGATGTACGTATACATTTAGATGGATCCAACTAGGTATACATATCTATAAGTATACAAATATATCTATATCCACACAACATATCTATACACATACACATACACATCCAGACATACAGATCTATACCCGTATAGATCAATAATACAAAAAAAACTCGTAATAATGATATATTTGATAAGTTCTTAAAATAAAAAATGATTTCTTGGAACTGCAACACTTTAAACTCAACTATATATTTTTTTTCCAATTTATTTCATGGGGTAGGGGTTATGAAGCATAAAAAATGAAAAAAATAAAGAGATAGAATGAAGAATGGAAAAGAAGAATTGATGGGTAGGTTTTTGGTCCATTAAAAATTTAAAGTTAGGTTATAGTCAAAAGGAAAGATTGTTTGATTTTTTACTCTCTCTTTCTCTTTAATTATTTAATAAAACAATTTCAGTTGTCCCACAAATAATATTTATTTAGTTGATCACACTTATTTAAAACCACAATCATTACATTCATGTTACTAAAATATTCCTTACAAAATATTGTGATATTTTGAATAGTTATTAAATATTTTAATAAAAATAATAATAGAAAACCTTAAGATAAAGTTTATTGAGATTTCAAATAAATAATATAATTAGGATATCACATTTAATAAATTGATATTATTTTACGGGATGAAAAGAGTAATTACTTATAATAGTATTTATATTTAAGAGCAGAGATATGATGCCCTATAAAAATGTTTTACCCATTATTTATCTCTATTCTTCTATCAAACCCTATTTCTTCTCGTCTCCGCCGACTTACACCAACACTTTCACATTAGCAATCTACAGTATAACAATTTTTCTTAACAATTTAAAGCACATTCTGACAATACCCATTCCGTATCAAAGGTTGTACACATTTTCTTTTTCCATAACATCGGCCCCTTTCTCCCTCAACATTATGTGTGTCCTCTACCATTGCCTTCCAAATCTCAGATCTTCACTATGCAAATCATTATCTGATTGGTTTTTGATCGTTGGACATTTCATTTTAATTGAGGATAGTCAGAGTGAGACCTCTTGTCTCTTATACTATTAAATCTAAAGTTTCTAAAATTTCACCTTAATTTATTTGGACTAAATTTTTATATTCAAACTTAAAACTTTTTCTACAATGATATTGTAATAGGATTGAACAAAGAACTCTACTTTTGAGGGATATTTCTTCCTTGTGAAAAGAGAGAAATGAACAGGTCACTTCCTCCTAAAAAGAGAAGATTATTGTAAAGAATGAAATAATCACTATAGTTTGTATAAAAATGTGAGTTTGATTTTCTATTTTTTTATCCATTATCTTAAGTAGGGGTTTTAATGATTTGTATTTATTAAATTAGGCAATATGATAATGAAAGAGCAAGAGTGATAATGAAAGAGCTAGAGTTTGGGACTATTCAATTACAACCGCATCATCATTTTATTTGGAGAAGTATGGTGCACCCGGTTTTTTCATTTACAATAGATTAACATTTATTATTGTATTTTTATGTTGTAAATTGCATTTCAATTGGGGATAGTCGAAATGTTAAATTTATTACTGTATTATTTATATTATTAGCATTGATCATCTGTTATTCTATTTTTATAACTTATTTATTTTACTCTTCATTACTAGTTAAAATAGATTTCTTGTGGATAGGAGGAAAATATATATAAAACAAAGGTAATTTATGTTACTTTTAATTTTACGTATGTCCTTGCTATACTTGGGTGTAGATTAGTTTAATGAACTTTAGGATGTACCTCAACTAATCTGACCAAAAAAATTAATTTAACGAACTCGGACTTGATTAGAAACATTATTTTATTTATATTTATATTAAGAATTTTAGTTGGATACTTTTTTGGTATATAAGTCATAGTTTCACTACTTCTTCACTTTTCATAAATGAGTAAAAATGTCGAATGATTAGTCAAATGTGCAAGCTGACAATTTAGGCAAGGGGTGTGTAACTTTATAATCTTTTTACTTATCCAATAAACATATATTTTAATTAAATTATAACCCTTTTACTTATCACGACTCTCCCTCTAAGTTGTTGGTTGATTTCTAGTCAAGGTTTACTTATGATTTTATTGAAGGTTTACCTATGATTTAATTTTGCAGTCGTTTCTGTTAGATCACTTTTCATGTAATTTTTGGAAAATATGGGGTGGATTCTAAATGTGAGTTCTTGGTTTTATAGCTTTGTTTTGGATCCTTTATGTCGTTTATCCTATTTTATTAGAGTTTCAGAGTTGAATTTTATAAAATTTGATTATGTTCCTCCCATTTATATAATGATAAGTTATCTTTATCACATGGATTGTTTTTCAACTCTAACAACATTATATCACCATTAATGTAAATTTAAGAGCTCTTTTCTTATTTTGATGTCAGAATGTCTTTCTTTCTTGAGTAAATGGAAGAGGACGGGGGAGGAATCAGGCCACTTTTCATTATTGTGGGAGGATTTAATCCTTTGTTGTTAGCATGGGTACAATGTGTTAGCATATTTATTCTTCCTTCATAGCTTATCTAGTGATCCCATATGGCGTATTCGAAAAGTTCAATTTTGGAGGATCTTTCTCTGTTACCAAGCTGATTATATTAGTGGTGTCAAACAGAGAGTGGGTTTTTCTATATTGTTGATCAACCTACCCAAAACTCTCAAAATTTTCCAAAACTCTGCCATTTAACCTTTTAAAAATATAATATTACATTTTATACTATTAGATGTAGGAAGCTCAGGCAGAATTTGTAACCAAATGAACGATCATATGAGGATTTATGGTGAGCAACAGAGCTAAGTATTATGCATCAGCTATGCAAATTGAATTCAGCCCATTAGAAATGAAAAAGAAAATAAAATTATAAAAAATATTATGACCAAAATCAAAATTATAACCAGATTCACAAGCATACTTACAAATAAAATACTTGAATTAATTAATACCACTTTAGTAAAATTCACCAATGGACTTTATACATTTACTCCAATCCAACTGATGAGTTTCTATCTCATATGCATGTGACGTCGTTGATACTACAGATCTATACACCTACCTACAAACCATTCGGTATATACTAATTAATTTTCAACATAAGGATAATCCATCATCAAAATACAACTAAACATAAGTCGGTGATGTACGTATACATTTACATGGATCCAACTAGGTATACATATTTATAACTATACAAATATATCTATATCCATACAACATATCTATACACATACACATACACATCCAGACATACAGATCTATACCCGTATAGATCAATAATATAAAAAAAAACTCGTAATAATGATATATTTGATAAGTTCTTAAAATAAAAAATGATTTCTTGGAACTACAACACTTTAAACACAACTATATATTTTTTTTCCAATTTATTTCATGGGGTAGGGGTTATGATGCATAAAAATGAAAAAAAATAAAGAGATAGATTGAAGAATGGAAAAGAAGAATTGATGGGTAGGTTTTTGGTCCAATAAAAATTTAAAGTTAGGTTATAGTCAAAAGGAAAGATTGTTTGATTTTTTACTCTCTCTTTCTCTTTAATTATTTAATAAAACTATTTCAGTTGTCCCACAAATAATATTTATTTAGTTGATCACACTTATTTAAAATCACAATCATTACATTCACGTTACTAAAATATTCCTTACAAAATATTGTGATATTTTAAATAGTTATTAAATATTTTAATAAAAATAATAATAGAAAACATTAAGATAAAGTTTATTGAGATTTCAAATAAATAATATAATTAGGATATCACATTTAATAAATTGATATTATTTTACGGGATGAAAAGAGTAATTACTTATAATAGTATTTATATTTAAGAGCAGAGATATGATACCCTATAAAAAATGTTTTACCCATTATTTATCTCTATTCTTCTATCAAACCCTATTTCTTCTCGTCTCCGCCGACTTACACCAACACATTCACATTAGCAATCTACAGTATAATAATTTTTCTTAACAATTTAAAGCACATTCTGACAATACCCATTCCGTATCAAAGGTTGTACACATTTTCTTTTTCCATAACATCGGCGCTTTTCTCCCTCAACATTATGTGTGTCCTCTACCATTGCCTTCCAAATCTAAGATCTTCAATGTGCAAATCATTATCTGATTGGTTTTTTATCGTTCGACATTTCATTTCAATTAGGGATAGTCAGAGTGAGACCTCTTGTCTCTTATATTATTAAATCTAAAGTTTCTAAAATTTCACCTTAATTTATTTGGACTAAATTTTTATATTCAAACTTAAAACTTTTTCTACAATGATATTGTAATAGGATTGAACAAAGAACTCTACTTTTGGGGAATATTTCTTCCTTGTGAAAAGAGATAAATGAACAGGTCACTTCCTCCTAAGAAGAGAAGATTATTGTAAAGAATGAAATAATCACTATAGTTTGTATAAAAATGTGAGTTTGATTTTCTATTTTTTTATCCATTATCTTAAGTAGGGGTTTTATTGATTTGTATTTATTAAATTAGGCAATATGATAATGAAAGAGCAAGAGTGATAATGAAAGAGCAAGAGTTTGGGACTATTCAATTACAACCGCATCATCATTTTATTTGGAGAAGTATGGTGCACCCGGTTTTTTCATTTACAATAGATTAACATTTATTATTGTATTTTTATGTTGTAAATTGCATTTCAATTGAGGATAGTCGAAATGTTAAATTTTTACTGTATTATTTATATTGTTAGCATTGATCTTCTGTTATTCTATTTTTATAACTTATTTATTTTACTCTTCATTACTAGTTAAAATAGATTTCTTGTGGATAGGAGGAAAATATATATAAAACAAAGGTAATTTATGTTACTTTTAATTTTACGTATGTCCTTGCTATACTTGGGTGTAGATTAGTTTAATGAACTTTAGGATGTACCTCAACTAATCCGACCAAAAAAATTAATTTAACGAACTCGGACTTGATTAGAAACATTATTTTATTTATATTTATATTAAGAATTTTATTTGGATACTTTTTTGGTATATAAGTCATAGTTTCACTACTTCTTCACTTTTCATAAATGAGTAAAAATGTCGAATGATTAGTCAAATGTGCAAGCTGACAATTTAGGCAAGGGGTGTGTAACTTTATAATCTTTTTACTTATCCAATAAACATATATTTTAATTTAATTATAACCCTTTTACTTATCACGACTCTCCCTCTAAGTTGTTGGTTGATTTCTATTCAAGGTTTACTTATGATTTTATTCAAGGTTTACCTATGATTTAATTTTGCAGTCGTTTCTGTTAGATCACTTTTCATGTAATTTTTGGAAAATATGGGGTGGATTCTAAATGTGAGTTCTTGGTTTTATAGCTTTGTTTTGGATCCTTTATGTCGTTTATCCTATTTTATTAGAGTTTCAGAGTTGAATTTTATAAAATTTGATTATGTTCCTCCCATTTATATAAATATAAGATATCTTTATCACATGGATTGGTTTTCAACTCTAACAACATTATATCACCATTAATGTAAATTTAAGAGGTCTTTTCTTATTTTGATGTCAGGATGTCTTTCTTTCTTGAGTAAATGGAAGAGGACGGGGGAGGAATTAGGCCACTTTTCATTATGGTGGGAGGATTTAATCCTTTGTTGTTAGCATGGGTACAATGTGTTAGCATATTTATTCTTCCTTCATAGCTTATCTAGTGATCCCATATGGCGTATTCGAAAAGTTCAATTTTGGAGGATCTTTCTCTGTTACCAAGCTGATTATATTAGTGGTGTCAAACAGAGAGTGGTTTTTTCTATATTGTTGATCAACCTACCCAAAACTCTCAAACTTTTCCGAAACTCTGCCATTTAACCTTTTAAAAAAATAATATTACATTTTATACTATTAGATGTAGTAAGCTCATGCAGAATTTGTAACCAAATGAACGATCATATGAGGATTTATGGTGAGCAACCGAGCTAAGTATTATGCATCAACTATGCAAATTGAATTCAGCCCATTAGAAATGAAAAAGAAAATAAAATTATAAGAAATATTATGACCAAAATCGAAATTATAACCAGATTCACAAGCATACTTACAAATAAAATACTTGAATTAATT
The DNA here is from genome assembly GCA_029959085.1 of Nemophila menziesii. NCBI lineage: Eukaryota > Viridiplantae > Streptophyta > Magnoliopsida > Boraginales > Hydrophyllaceae > Nemophila > Nemophila menziesii. Next base: position 79,680,431 of record JARWIR010000001.1, read on the forward strand.
AATACCACTTCAGTAAAATTCACCAATGGACTTTATACATTTACTCCAATCTAACTGATGAGTTTCTTTCTCATATGCCTGTGATGTCGTTGATACTACAGATCTATACCCCTACCCACAAACCATTCGGTATATATAATTAATTTTCAACATAAGGATAATCCATCTTCAAAATACAACTAAACATAAGTCGGTGATGTACGTATACATTTAGATGGATCCAACTAGGTATACATATCTATAACTATACAAATATATCTATATCCATACAACATATCTATACACATACACATACACACATCCAGACATACAGATCTAAGCCCGTATAGATCAATAATATAAAAAAAAACTCGTAATAATGATATATTTGATAAGTTCTTACAATAAAAAATGATTTCTTGGAATTGCAACACTTTAAACTCAACTATGTATTTTTTTCCAATTTATTTCATGGGGTAGGGGTTATGATGCATAAAAAATGAAAAAAAATAAAGAGATAGAATAAAGAATGGAAAAGAAGAATTGATGGGTAGGTTTTTGGTCCATTAAAAATTTAAAGTTAGGTTATAGTCAAAAGGAAAGATTGTTTGATTTTTTACTCTCTCTTTCTCTTTAATTATTTAATAAAACTATTTCAGTTGTCCCACAAATAATATTTATTTAGTTGATCACACTTATTTAAAATCACAATCATTACATTCACGTTACTAAATATTCCTTGCAAAATATTGTGATATTTTAAATAGTTATTAAATATTTTAATAAAAATAATAATAGAAAACATTAAGATAAAGTTTATTGAGATTTCAAATAAATAATATAATTAGGATATCACATTTAATAAATTGATATTATTTTACGGGATGAAAAGAGTAATTACTTATAATAGTATTTATATTTAAGAGCAGAGATATGATACCCTATAAAAATGTTTTACCCATTATTTATCTCTATTCTTCTATCAAACCCTATTTCTTCTCGTCTCCGCCGACTTACACCAACACTTTCACATTAGCAATCTACAGTATAACAATTTTTCTTAACAATTTAAAGCACATTCTGACAATACCCATTCCGTATCAAAGGTTGTACACATTTTCTTTTTCCATAACATCGGCGCTTTTCTCCCTCAACATTATGTGTGTCCTCTACCATTGCCTTCCAAATCTCAGATCTTCAATGTGCAAATCATTATCTGATTGGTTTTTGATCGTTGGACATTTCATTTCAATTGAGGATAGTCAGAGTGAGACCTCTTGTCTCTTATATTATTAAATCTAAAGTTTCTAAAATTTCACCTTAATTTATTTGGACTAAATTTTTATATTCAAACTTAAAACTTTTTCTACAATGATATTGTAATAGGATTGAACAAAGAACTCTACTTTTGGGGGATATTTCTTCCTTGTGAAAAGAGATAAATGAACAGGTCTCTTCCTCCTAAGAAGAGAAGATTATTGTAAAGAATGAAATAATCACTATAGTTTGTATAAAAATGTGAGTTTGATTTTCTATTTTTTTATCCATTATCTTAAGTAGGGGTTTTATTGATTTGTATTTATTAAATTAGGCAATATGATAATGAAAGAGCAAGAGTGATAATGAAAGAGCAAGAGTTTGGGACTATTCAATTACAACCGCATCATCATTTTATTTGGAGAAGTATGGTGCACCAGGTTTTTTCATTTACAATAGATTAACATTTATTATTGTATTTTTATGTTGTAAATTGCATTTCAATTTAGGATAGTCGAAATGTTAAATTTATTACTGTATTATTTATATTATTAGCATTGATTTTCTGTTATTCTATTTTTATAACTTATTTATTTTACTCTTCATTACTAGTTAAAATAGATTTCTTGTGGATAGGAGGAAAATATATATAAAACAAAGGTAATTTATGTTACTTTTAATTTTACGTATGTCCTTGCTATACTTGGGTGTAGATTAGTTTAATGAACTTTAGGATGTACCTCAACTAATCCGACCAAAAAAATTAATTTAACGAACTCGGACTTGATTAGAAACATTATTTTATTTATATTTATATTAAGAATTTTATTTGGATACTTTTTTGGTATATAAGTCATAGTTTCACTACTTCTTCACGTTTCATAAATGAGTAAAAATGTCGAATGATTAGTCAAATGTGCAAGCTGACAATTTAGGCAAGGGGTGTGTAACTTTATAATCTTTTTACTTATCCAATAAACATATATTTTAATTTAATTATAACCCTTTTACTTATCACGACTCTCCCTCTAAGTTGTTGGTTGATTTCTATTCAAGGTTTACTTATGATTTTATTCAAGGTTTACCTATGATTTAATTTTGCAGTCGTTTCTGTTAGATCAATTTTCATGTAATTTTTGGAAAATATGGGGTGGATTCTAAATGTGAGTTCTTGGTTTTATAGCTTTGTCTTGGATCTTTTATGTCGTTTATCCTATTTTATTAGAGTTTCAGAGTTGAATTTTATAAAATTTGATTATGTTCCTCCCATTTATATAATGATAAGTTATCTTTATCACATGGATTGGTTTTCAACTCTAACAACATTATATCACCATTAATGTAAATTTAAGAGGTCTTTTCTTATTTTGATGTCAGAATGTCTTTCTTTCTTGAGTAAATGGAAGAGGACGGGGGAGGAATTAGGTCACTTTTCATTATTGTGGGAGGATTTAATCCTTTGTTGTTAGCATGGGTACAATGTGTTAGCATATTTATTCTTCCTTCATAGCTTATCTAGTGATCCCATATGGCGTATTCGAAAAGTTCAATTTTGGAGGATCTTTCTCTGTTACCAAGCTTATTATATTAGTGGTGTCAAACAGAGAGTGGTTTTTTCTATATTGTTGATCAACCTACCCAAAACTCTCAAACTTTTCCTAAACTCTGCCATTTAACCTTTTAAAAAAATAATATTACATTTTATACTATTAGATGTAGGAAGCTCATGCAGAATTTGTAACCAAATGAACGATCATATGAGGATTTATGGTGAGCAACCGAGCTAAGTATTATGCATCAGCTATGCAAATTGAATTCAGCCCATTAGAAATGAAAAAGAAAATAAAATTATAAGAAATATTATGACCAAAATCAAAATTATAACCAGATTCACAAGCATACTTACAAATAAAATACTTGAATTAATTAATACCACTTCAGTAAAATTCACCAATGGACTTTATACATTTACTCCAATCTAACTGATGAGTTTCTTTCTCATATGCCTGTGATGTCGTTGATACTACAGATCTATACCCCTACCCACAAACCATTCGGTATATACTAATTAATTTTCAACATAAGGATAATCCATCTTCAAAATACAACTAAACATAAGTCGGTGATGTACGTATACATTTAGATGGATCCAACTAGGTATACATATCTATAACTATACAAATATATCTATATCCATACAACATATCTATACACATACACATACACATCCAGACATACAGATCTAAAACCGTATAGATCAATAATATAAAAAAAACTCGTAATAATGATATATTTGATAAGTTCTTACAATAAAAAATGATTTCTTGGAACTGCAACACTTTAAACTCAACTATGTATTTTTTTTCCAATTTATTTCATGGGGTAGGGGGGTTATGATGCATAAAAAATGAAAAAAATAAAGAGATAGAATGAAGAATGGAAAAGAAGAATTGATGGGTAGGTTTTTGGTCCATTAAAAATTTAAAGTTAGGTTATAGTCAAAAGGAAAGAGTGTTTGATTTTTTACTCTCTCTTTCTCTTTAATTATTTAATAAAACTATTTCAGTTGTCCCACAAATAATATTTATTTAGTTGATCACACTTATTTAAAAACACAATCATTACATTCATATTACTAAAATATTCCTTACAAAATATTGTGATATTTTAAATAGTTATTAAATATTTTATTTTAAATATTTTAATAAAAATAATAATAGAAAACATTAAGATAAAGTTTATTGAGATTTCAAATAAATAATATAATTAGGATATCACATTTAATAAATTGATATTATTTTACGGGATGAAAAGAGTAATTACTTATAATAGTATTTAAATTTTAGAGTAGAGATATGATACCCTATAAAAAATGTTTTACCCATTATTTATATCTATTCTTCTATCAAACCCTATTTCTTCTCGTCTCCGCCGACTTACACCAAAACTTTCAGCAATCTACAGTATAACAATTTTTCTTAACAATTTAAAGCACATTCTGACAATACCCATTCCGTATCAAAGGTTGTACACATTTTCTTTTTCCATAACATCGGCGCTTTTCTCCCTCAACATTATGTGTGTCATCTACCATTGCCTTCCAAATCTCAGATCTTCACTGTGCAAATCATTATCTGATTGGTTTTTGATTGTTGGACATTTCATTTCATTTCAATTGAGGATAGTCAGAGTGAGACCTCTTGTCTCTTATACTATTAAATCTAAAGTTTCTAAAATTTCACCTTAATTTATTTGGACTAAATTTTTATATTCAAACTTAAAACTTTTTCTACAATGATATTGTAATAGGATTGAACAAATAACTCTACTTTTGGGGGATATTTCTTCCTTGTGAAAAGAGAGAAATGAACAGGTCACTTCCTCCTAAGAAGAGAAGATTATTGTAAAGAATGAAATAATCACTATAGTTTGTATAAAAATGTGAGTTTGATTTTCTATTTTTTTATCCATTATCTTAAGTAGAGGTTTTAATGATTTGTATTTATTAAATTAGGCAATATGATAATGAAAGAGCAAGAGTGATAATGAAAGAGCAAGAGTTTGAGACTATTCAATTACAACCGCATCATCATTTTATTTGGAGAAGTATGGTGCACCCGGTTTTTTCATTTACAATAGATTAACATTTATTATTGTATTTTTATGTTGTAAATTGCATTTCAATTGAGGATAGTCGAAATGTTAAATTTATTACTGTATTATTTATATTATTAGCATTGATCATCTGTTATTCTATTTTTATAACTTATTTATTTTACTCTTCATTACTAGTTAAAATAGATTTCTTGTGGATAGGAGGAAAATATATATAAAACAAAGGTAATTTATGTTACTTTTAATTTTATGTATGTCCTTGCTATACTTGGGTGTAGATTAGTTTAATGAACTTTAGGATGTACCTCAACTAATCCGACCAAAAAAATTAATTTAACGAACTCGGACTTGATTAGAAACATTATTTTATTTATATTTATATTAAGAATTTTAGTTGGATACTTTTTTGGTATATAAGTCATAGTTTCACTACTTCTTCACTTTTCATAAATGAGTAAAAATGTCGAATGATTAGTCAAATGTACAAGCTGACAATTTAGGCAAGGGGTGTGTAACTTTATAATCTTTTTACTTATCCAATAAACATATATTTTAATTTAATTATAACCCTTTTACTTATCACGACTCTCCCTCTAAGTTGTTGGTTGATTTCTATTCAAGGATTACTTATGATTTTATTCAAGGTTTACCTATGATTTAATTTTGCAGTCGTTTCTGTTAGATCAATTTTCATGTAATTTTTGGAAAATATGGGGTGGATTCTAAATGTGAGTTCTTGGTTTTATAGCTTTGTTTTGGATCCTTTATGTCGTTTATCCTATTTTATTAGAGTTTCAGAGTTGAATTTTATAAAATTTGATTATGTTCCTCCCATTTATATAATGATAAGTTATCTTTATCACATGGATTGGTTTTCAACTCTAACAACATTATATCACCATTAATGTAAATTTAAGAGGTCTTTTCTTATTTTGATGTCAGAATGTCTTTCTTTCTTGAGTAAATGGAAGAGGACGGGGGAGGAATTAGGTCACTTTTCATTATTGTGGGAAGATTTAATCCTTTGTTGTTAGCATGGGTACAATGTGTTAGCATATTTATTCTTCCTTCATAGCTTATCTAGTGATCCCATATGGCGTATTCGAAAAGTTCAATTTTGGAGGATCTTTCTCTGTTACCAAGCTTATTATATTAGTGGTGTCAAACAGAGAGTGGTTTTTTCTATATTGTTGATCAACCTACCCAAAACTCTCAAACTTTTCCGAAACTCTGCCATTTAACCTTTTAAAAAAATAATATTACATTTTATACTATTAGATGTAGGAAGCTCATGCAGAATTTGTAACCAAATGAACGATCATATGAGGATTTATGGTGAGCAACCGAGCTAAGTATTATGCATCAGCTATGCAAATTGAATTCAGCCCATTAGAAATGAAAAAGAAAATAAAATTATAAGAAATATTATGACCAAAATCAAAATTATAACCAGATTCACAAGCATACTTACAAATAAAATACTTGAATTAATTAATACCACTTCAGTAAAATTCACCAATGGACTTTATACATTTACTCTAATCTCACTGATGAGTTTCTTTCGCATATGCCTGTGATGTCGTTGATACTACAGATCTATACCTCTACCCACAAACCATTCGGTATATATAATTAATTTTCAACATAAGGATAATCCATCTTCAAAATACAACTAAACATAAGTCGGTGATGTACGTATACATTTAGATGGATCCAACTAGGTATACATATCTATAACTATACAAATATATCTATATCCATACAACATATCTATACACATACACATACACACATCCAGACATACAGATCTAAGCCCGTATAGATCAATAATATAAAAAAAAACTCGTAATAATGATATATTTGATAAGTTCTTACAATAAAAAATGATTTCTTGGAATTGCAACACTTTAAACTCAACTATGTATTTTTTTCCAATTTATTTCATGGGGTAGGGGTTATGATGCATAAAAAATGAAAAAAAATAAAGAGATAGAATAAAGAATGGAAAAGAAGAATTGATGGGTAGGTTTTTGGTCCATTAAAAATTTAAAGTTAGGTTATAGTCAAAAGGAAAGATTGTTTGATTTTTTACTCTCTCTTTCTCTTTAATTATTTAATAAAACTATTTCAGTTGTCCCACAAATAATATTTATTTAGTTGATCACACTTATTTAAAATCACAATCATTACATTCACGTTACTAAATATTCCTTGCAAAATATTGTGATATTTTAAATAGTTATTAAATATTTTAATAAAAATAATAATAGAAAACATTAAGATAAAGTTTATTGAGATTTCAAATAAATAATATAATTAGGATATCACATTTAATAAATTGATATTATTTTACGGGATGAAAAGAGTAATTACTTATAATAGTATTTATATTTAAGAGCAGAGATATGATACCCTATAAAAATGTTTTACCCATTATTTATCTCTATTCTTCTATCAAACCCTATTTCTTCTCGTCTCCGCCGACTTACACCAACACTTTCACATTAGCAATCTACAGTATAACAATTTTTCTTAACAATTTAAAGCACATTCTGACAATACCCATTCCGTATCAAAGGTTGTACACATTTTCTTTTTCCATAACATCGGCGCTTTTCTCCCTCAACATTATGTGTGTCCTCTACCATTGCCTTCCAAATCTCAGATCTTCAATGTGCAAATCATTATCTGATTGGTTTTTGATCGTTGGACATTTCATTTCAATTGAGGATAGTCAGAGTGAGACCTCTTGTCTCTTATATTATTAAATCTAAAGTTTCTAAAATTTCACCTTAATTTATTTGGACTAAATTTTTATATTCAAACTTAAAACTTTTTCTACAATGATATTGTAATAGGATTGAACAAAGAACTCTACTTTTGGGGGATATTTCTTCCTTGTGAAAAGAGATAAATGAACAGGTCTCTTCCTCCTAAGAAGAGAAGATTATTGTAAAGAATGAAATAATCACTATAGTTTGTATAAAAATGTGAGTTTGATTTTCTATTTTTTTATCCATTATCTTAAGTAGGGGTTTTATTGATTTGTATTTATTAAATTAGGCAATATGATAATGAAAGAGCAAGAGTGATAATGAAAGAGCAAGAGTTTGGGACTATTCAATTACAACCGCATCATCATTTTATTTGGAGAAGTATGGTGCACCCGGTTTTTTCATTTACAATAGATTAACATTTATTATTGTATTTTTATGTTGTAAATTGCATTTCAATTTAGGATAGTCGAAATGTTAAATTTATTACTGTATTATTTATATTATTAGCATTGATTTTCTGTTATTCTATTTTTATAACTTATTTATTTTACTCTTCATTACTAGTTAAAATAGATTTCTTGTGGATAGGAGGAAAATATATATAAAACAAAGGTAATTTATGTTACTTTTAATTTTACGTATGTCCTTGCTATACTTGGGTGTAGATTAGTTTAATGAACTTTAGGATGTACCTCAACTAATCCGACCAAAAAAATTAATTTAACGAACTCGGACTTGATTAGAAACATTATTTTATTTATATTTATATTAAGAATTTTATTTGGATACTTTTTTGGTATATAAGTCATAGTTTCACTACTTCTTCACGTTTCATAAATGAGTAAAAATGTCGAATGATTAGTCAAATGTGCAAGCTGACAATTTAGGCAAGGGGTGTGTAACTTTATAATCTTTTTACTTATCCAATAAACATATATTTTAATTTAATTATAACCCTTTTACTTATCACGACTCTCCCTCTAAGTTGTTGGTTGATTTCTATTCAAGGTTTACTTATGATTTTATTCAAGGTTTACCTATGATTTAATTTTGCAGTCGTTTCTGTTAGATCAATTTTCATGTAATTTTTGGAAAATATGGGGTGGATTCTAAATGTGAGTTCTTGGTTTTATAGCTTTGTCTTGGATCTTTTATGTCGTTTATCCTATTTTATTAGAGTTTCAGAGTTGAATTTTATAAAATTTGATTATGTTCCTCCCATTTATATAATGATAAGTTATCTTTATCACATGGATTGGTTTTCAACTCTATCAACATTATATCACCATTAATGTAAATTTAAGAGGTCTTTTCTTATTTTGATGTCAGAATGTCTTTCTTTCTTGAGTAAATGGAAGAGGACGGGGGAGGAATTAGGTCACTTTTCATTATTGTGGGAGGATTTAATCCTTTGTTGTTAGCATGGGTACAATGTGTTAGCATATTTATTCTTCCTTCATAGCTTATCTAGTGATCCCATATGGCGTATTCGAAAAGTTCAATTTTGGAGGATCTTTCTCTGTTACCAAGCTTATTATATTAGTGGTGTCAAACAGAGAGTGGTTTTTTCTATATTGTTGATCAACCTACCCAAAACTCTCAAACTTTTCCGAAACTCTGCCATTTAACCTTTTAAAAAAATAATATTACATTTTATACTATTAGATGTAGGAAGCTCATGCAGAATTTGTAACCAAATGAACGATCATATGAGGATTTATGGTGAGCAACCGAGCTAAGTATTATGCATCAGCTATGCAAATTGAATTCAGCCCATTAGAAATGAAAAAGAAAATAAAATTATAAGAAATATTATGACCAAAATCAAAATTATAACCAGATTCACAAGCATACTTACAAATAAAATACTTGAATTAATTAATACCACTTCAGTAAAATTCACCAATGGACTTTATACATTTACTCCAATCTAACTGATGAGTTTCTTTCTCATATGCCTGTGATGTCGTTGATACTACAGATCTATACCCCTACCCACAAACCATTCGGTATATACTAATTAATTTTCAACATAAGGATAATCCATCTTCAAAATACAACTAAACATAAGTCGGTGATGTACGTATACATTTAGATGGATCCAACTAGGTATACATATCTATAACTATACAAATATATCTATATCCATACAACATATCTATACACATACACATACACATCCAGACATACAGATCTAAAACCGTATAGATCAATAATATAAAAAAAACTCGTAATAATGATATATTTGATAAGTTCTTACAATAAAAAATGATTTCTTGGAACTGCAACACTTTAAACTCAACTATGTATTTTTTTTCCAATTTATTTCATGGGGTAGGGGTTATGATGCATAAAAAATGAAAAAAATAAAGAGATAGAATGAAGAATGGAAAAGAAGAATTGATGGGTAGGTTTTTGGTCCATTAAAAATTTAAAGTTAGGTTATAGTCAAAAGGAAAGAGTGTTTGATTTTTTACTCTCTCTTTCTCTTTAATTATTTAATAAAACTATTTCAGTTGTCCCACAAATAATATTTATTTAGTTGATCACACTTATTTAAAAACACAATCATTACATTCATATTACTAAAATATTCCTTACAAAATATTGTGATATTTTAAATAGTTATTAAATATTTTATTTTAAATATTTTAATAAAAATAATAATAGAAAACATTAAGATAAAGTTTATTGAGATTTCAAATAAATAATATAATTAGGATATCACATTTAATAAATTGATATTATTTTACGGGATGAAAAGAGTAATTACTTATAATAGTATTTAAATTTTAGAGCAGAGATATGATACCCTATAAAAAATGTTTTACCCATTATTTATATCTATTCTTCTATCAAACCCTATTTCTTCTCGTCTCCGCCGACTTACACCAAAACTTTCAGCAATCTACAGTATAACAATTTTTCTTAACAATTTAAAGCACATTCTGACAATACCCATTCCGTATCAAAGGTTGTACACATTTTCTTTTTCCATAACATCGGCGCTTTTCTCCCTCAACATTATGTGTGTCATCTACCATTGCCTTCCAAATCTCAGATCTTCACTGTGCAAATCATTATCTGATTGGTTTTTGATTGTTGGACATTTCATTTCATTTCAATTGAGTATAGTCAGAGTGAGACCTCTTGTCTCTTATACTATTAAATCTAAAGTTTCTAAAATTTCACCTTAATTTATTTGGACTAAATTTTTATATTCAAACTTAAAACTTTTTCTACAATGATATTGTAATAGGATTGAACAAATAACTCTACTTTTGGGGGATATTTCTTCCTTGTGAAAAGAGAGAAATGAACAGGTCACTTCCTCCTAAGAAGAGAAGATTATTGTAAAGAATGAAATAATCACTATAGTTTGTATAAAAATGTGAGTTTGATTTTCTATTTTTTTATCCATTATCTTAAGTAGAGGTTTTAATGATTTGTATTTATTAAATTAGGCAATATGATAATGAAAGAGCAAGAGTGATAATGAAAGAGCAAGAGTTTGAGACTATTCAATTACAACCGCATCATCATTTTATTTGGAGAAGTATGGTGCACCCGGTTTTTTCATTTACAATAGATTAACATTTATTATTGTATTTTTATGTTGTAAATTGCATTTCAATTGAGGATAGTCGAAATGTTAAATTTATTACTGTATTATTTATATTATTAGCATTGATCATCTGTTATTCTATTTTTATAACTTATTTATTTTACTCTTCATTACTAGTTAAAATAGATTTCTTGTGGATAGGAGGAAAATATATATAAAACAAAGGTAATTTATGTTACTTTTAATTTTATGTATGTCCTTGCTATACTTGGGTGTAGATTAGTTTAATGAACTTTAGGATGTACCTCAACTAATCCGACCAAAAAAATTAATTTAACGAACTTGGACTTGATTAGAAACATTATTTTATTTATATTTATATTAAGAATTTTAGTTGGATACTTTTTTGGTATATAAGTCATAGTTTCACTACTTCTTCACTTTTCATAAATGAGTAAAAATGTCAAATGATTAGTCAAATATACAAGCTGACAATTTAGGCAAGGGGTGTGTAACTTTATAATCTTTTTACTTATCCAATAAACATATATTTTAATTTAATTATAACCCTTTTACTTATCACGACTCTCCCTCTAAGTTGTTGGTTGATTTCTATTCAAGGATTACTTATGATTTTATTCAAGGTTTACCTATGATTTAATTTTGCAGTCGTTTCTGTTAGATCAATTTTCATGTAATTTTTGGAAAATATGGGGTGGATTCTAAATGTGAGTTCTTGGTTTTATAGCTTTGTTTTGGATCCTTTATGTCGTTTATCCTATTTTATTAGAGTTTCAGAGTTGAATTTTATAAAATTTGATTATGTTCCTCCCATTTATATAATGATAAGTTATCTTTATCACATGGATTGGTTTTCAACTCTAACAACATTATATCACCATTAATGTAAATTTAAGAGGTCTTTTCTTATTTTGATGTCAGAATTTCTTTCTTTCTTGAGTAAATGGAAGAGGACAGGGGAGGAATTAGGTCACTTTTCATTATTGTGGGAAGATTTAATCCTTTGTTGTTAGCATGGGTACAATGTGTTAGCATATTTATTCTTCCTTCATAGCTTATCTAGTGATCCCATATGGCGTATTCGAAAAGTTCAATTTTGGAGGATCTTTCTCTGTTACCAAGCTTATTATATTAGTGGTGTCAAACAGAGAGTGGTTTTTTCTATATTGTTGATCAACCTACCCAAAACTCTCAAACTTTTCCGAAACTCTGCCATTTAACCTTTTAAAAAAATAATATTACATTTTATACTATTAGATGTAGGAAGCTCATGCAGAATTTGTAACCAAATGAACGATCATATGAGGATTTATGGTGAGCAACCGAGCTAAGTATTATGCATCAGCTATGCAAATTGAATTCAGCCCATTAGAAATGAAAAAGAAAATAAAATTATAAGAAATATTATGACCAAAATCAAAATTATAACCAGATTCACAAGCATACTTACAAATAAAATACTTGAATTAATTAATACCACTTCAGTAAAATTCACCAATGGACTTTATACATTTACTCCAATCTAACTGATGAGTTTCTTTCTCATATGCCTGTGATGTCGTTGATACTACAGATCTATACCCCTACCCACAAACCATTCGGTATATACTAATTAATTTTCAACATAAGGATAATCCATCTTCAAAATACAACTAAACATAAGTCGGTGATGTACGTATACATTTAGATGGATCCAACTAGGTATACATATCTATAACTATACAAATATATCTATATCCATACAACATATCTATACACATACACATACACATCCAGACATACAGATCTAAAACCGTATAGATCAATAATATAAAAAAAACTCGTAATAATGATATATTTGATAAGTTCTTACAATAAAAAATGATTTCTTGGAACTGCAACACTTTAAACTCAACTATGTATTTTTTTTCCAATTTATTTCATGGGGTAGGGGTTATGATGCATAAAAAATGAAAAAAATAAAGAGATAGAATGAAGAATGGAAAAGAAGAATTGATGGGTAGGTTTTTGGTCCATTAAAAATTTAAAGTTAGGTTATAGTCAAAAGGAAAGAGTGTTTGATTTTTTACTCTCTCTTTCTCTTTAATTATTTAATAAAACTATTTCAGTTGTCCCACAAATAATATTTATTTAGTTGATCACACTTATTTAAAAACACAATCATTACATTCATATTACTAAAATATTCCTTACAAAATATTGTGATATTTTAAATAGTTATTAAATATTTTATTTTAAATATTTTAATAAAAATAATAATAGAAAACATTAAGATAAAGTTTATTGAGATTTCAAATAAATAATATAATTAGGATATCACATTTAATAAATTGATATTATTTTACGGGATGAAAAGAGTAATTACTTATAATAGTATTTAAATTTTAGAGCAGAGATATGATACCCTATAAAAAATGTTTTACCCATTATTTATATCTATTCTTCTATCAAACCCTATTTCTTCTCGTCTCCGCCGACTTACACCAAAACTTTCAGCAATCTACAGTATAACAATTTTTCTTAACAATTTAAAGCACATTCTGACAATACCCATTCCGTATCAAAGGTTGTACACATTTTCTTTTTCCATAACATCGGCGCTTTTCTCCCTCAACATTATGTGTGTCATCTACCATTGCCTTCCAAATCTCAGATCTTCACTGTGCAAATCATTATCTGATTGGTTTTTGATTGTTGGACATTTCATTTCATTTCAATTGAGTATAGTCAGAGTGAGACCTCTTGTCTCTTATACTATTAAATCTAAAGTTTCTAAAATTTCACCTTAATTTATTTGGACTAAATTTTTATATTCAAACTTAAAACTTTTTCTACAATGATATTGTAATAGGATTGAACAAATAACTCTACTTTTGGGGGATATTTCTTCCTTGTGAAAAGAGAGAAATGAACAGGTCACTTCCTCCTAAGAAGAGAAGATTATTGTAAAGAATGAAATAATCACTATAGTTTGTATAAAAATGTGAGTTTGATTTTCTATTTTTTTATCCATTATCTTAAGTAGAGGTTTTAATGATTTGTATTTATTAAATTAGGCAATATGATAATGAAAGAGCAAGAGTGATAATGAAAGAGCAAGAGTTTGAGACTATTCAATTACAACCGCATCATCATTTTATTTGGAGAAGTATGGTGCACCCGGTTTTTTCATTTACAATAGATTAACATTTATTATTGTATTTTTATGTTGTAAATTGCATTTCAATTGAGGATAGTCGAAATGTTAAATTTATTACTGTATTATTTATATTATTAGCATTGATCATCTGTTATTCTATTTTTATAACTTATTTATTTTACTCTTCATTACTAGTTAAAATAGATTTCTTGTGGATAGGAGGAAAATATATATAAAACAAAGGTAATTTATGTTACTTTTAATTTTATGTATGTCCTTGCTATACTTGGGTGTAGATTAGTTTAATGAACTTTAGGATGTACCTCAACTAATCCGACCAAAAAAATTAATTTAACGAACTCGGACTTGATTAGAAACATTATTTTATTTATATTTATATTAAGAATTTTAGTTGGATACTTTTTTGGTATATAAGTCATAGTTTCACTACTTCTTCACTTTTCATAAATGAGTAAAAATGTCGAATGATTAGTCAAATGTACAAGCTGACAATTTAGGCAAGGGGTGTGTAACTTTATAATCTTTTTACTTATCCAATAAACATATATTTTAATTTAATTATAACCCTTTTACTTATCACGACTCTCCCTCTAAGTTGTTGGTTGATTTCTATTCAAGGATTACTTATGATTTTATTCAAGGTTTACCTATGATTTAATTTTGCAGTCGTTTCTGTTAGATCAATTTTCATGTAATTTTTGGAAAATATGGGGTGGATTCTAAATGTGAGTTCTTGGTTTTATAGCTTTGTTTTGGATCCTTTATGTCGTTTATCCTATTTTATTAGAGTTTCAGAGTTGAATTTTATAAAATTTGATTATGTTCCTCCCATTTATATAATGATAAGTTATCTTTATCACATGGATTGGTTTTCAACTCTAACAACATTATATCACCATTAATGTAAATTTAAGAGGTCTTTTCTTATTTTGATGTCAGAATGTCTTTCTTTCTTGAGTAAATGGAAGAGGACAGGGGAGGAATTAGGTCACTTTTCATTATTGTGGGAAGATTTAATCCTTTGTTGTTAGCATGGGTACAATGTGTTAGCATATTTATTCTTCCTTCATAGCTTATCTAGTGATCCCATATGGCGTATTCGAAAAGTTCAATTTTGGAGGATCTTTCTCTGTTACCAAGCTTATTATATTAGTGGTGTCAAACAGAGAGTGGTTTTTTCTATATTGTTGATCAACCTACCCAAAACTCTCAAACTTTTCCGAAACTCTGCCATTTAACCTTTTAAAAAAATAATATTACATTTTATACTATTAGATGTAGGAAGCTCATGCAGAATTTGTAACCAAATGAACGATCATATGAGGATTTATGGTGAGCAACCGAGCTAAGTATTATGCATCAGCTATGCAAATTGAATTCAGCCCATTAGAAATGAAAAAGAAAATAAAATTATAAGAAATATTATGACCAAAATCAAAATTATAACCAGATTCACAAGCATACTTACAAATAAAATACTTGAATTAATTAATACCACTTCAGTAAAATTCACCAATGGACTTTATACATTTACTCCAATCTCACTGATGAGTTTCTTTCTCATATGCCTGTGATGTCGTTGATACTACAGATCTATACCTCTACCCACAAACCATTCGGTATATACTAATTAATTTTCAACATAAGGATAATCCATCTTCAAAATACAACTAAACATAAGTCGGTGATGTACGTATACATTTAGATGGATCCAACTAGGTATACATATCTATAACTATACAAATATATCTATATCCATACAACATATCTATAAACATACACATACACATCCAGACATACAGATCTAAGCCCGTATAGATCAATAATATAAAAAAACTCGTAATAATGATATATTTGATAAGTTCTTACAATAAAAAATGATTTCTTGGAATTGCAACAATTTAAACTCAACTATGTATTTTTTTTCCAATTTATTTCATGGGGTAGGGGTTATGATGCATAAAAAATGAAAAAAATAAAGAGATAGAATGAAGAATGGAAAAGAAGAATTGATGGGTAGGTTTTTGGTCCATTAAAAATTTAAAGTTAGGTTATAGTCAAAAGGAAAGATTGTTTGATTTTTTACTCTCTCTTTCTCTTTAATTATTTAATAAAACTATTTCAGTTGTCCCACAAATAATATTTATTTAGTTGATCACACTTATTTAAAATCACAATCATTACATTCACGTTACTAAAATATTCCTTGCAAAATATTGTGATATTTTAAATAGTTATTAAATATTTTAATATAAATAATAATAGAAAACATTAAGATAAAGTTTATTGAGATTTCAAATAAATAATATAATTAGGATATCACATTTAATAAATTGATATTATTTTACGGGATGAAAAGAGTAATTACTTATAATAGTATTTATATTTAAGAGCAGAGATATGATACCCTATAAAAAATGTTTTACCCATTATTTATCTCTATTCTTCTATCAAACCCTATTTCTTCTCGTCTCCGCCGACTTACACCAAAACTTTCAGCAATCTACAGTATAACAATTTTTCTTAACAATTTAAAGCACATTCTGACAATACCCATTCCGTATCAAAGGTTGTACACATTTTCTTTTTCCATAACATCGGCGCTTTTCTCCCTCAACATTATGTGTGTCCTCTACCATTGCCTTCCAAATCTTAGATCTTCACTGTGCAAATCATTATCTGAATTGTTTTTGATCGTTGGACATTTCATTTCATTTCAATTGAGGATAGTCAGAGTGAGACCTCTTGTCTCTTATACTATTAAATCTAAAGTTTCTAAAATTTCACATTAATTTATTTGGACTAAATTTTTATATTCGAACTTAAAACTTTTTCTACAATGATATTGTAATAGGATTGAACAAAGAACTCTACTTTTGGGGGATATTTCTTCCTTGTGAAAAGAGAGAAATGAACAGGTCACTTCCTCCTAAGAAGAGAAGATTATTGTAAAGAATGAAATAATCACTATAGTTTGTATAAAAATGTGAGTTTGATTTTCTATTTTTTTATCCATTATCTTAAGTAGGAGTTTTAATGATTTGTATTTATTAAATTAGGCAATATGATAATGAAAGAGCAGGAGTGATAATGAAAGAGCAAGAGTTTGAGACTATTCAATTACAACCGCATCATCATTTTATTTGGAGAAGTATGGTGCACCCGGTTTTTTCATTTACAATAGATTAACATTTATTATTGTATTTTTATGTTATAAATTGCATTTCAATTGAGGATAGTCGAAATGTTAAATTTATTACTGTATTATTTATATTATTAGCATTGATCATCTGTTATTCTATTTTTATAACTTATTTATTTTACTCTTCATTACTAGTTAAAATAGATTTCTTGTGGATAGGAGGAAATATATATAAAACAAAGGTAATTTATGTTACTTTTAATTTTACGTATGTCCTTGCTATACTTGGGTGTAGATTAGTTTAATGAACTTTAGGATGTACCTCAACTAATCCGACCAAAAAAATTAATTTAACGAACTCGGACTTGATTAGAAACATTATTTTATTTATATTTATATTAAGAATTTTAGTTGGATACTTTTTTGGTATATAAGTCATAGTTTCACTACTTCTTCACTTTTCATAAATGAGTAAAAATGTCGAATGATTAGTCAAATGTGCAAGCTGACAATTTAGGCAAGGGGTGTGTAACTTTATAATCTTTTTACTTATCCAATAAACATATATTTTAATTTAATTATAACCCTTTTACTTATCACGACTCTCCCTCTAAGTTGTTGGTTGATTTCTATTCAAGGTTTACTTATGATTTTATTCAAGGTTTACCTATGATTTAATTTTGCAGTCGTTTCTGTTAGATCACTTTTCATGGAATTTTTGGAAAATATGGGGTGGATTCTAAATGTGAGTTCTTGGTTTTATAGCTTTGTTTTGGATCCTTTATGTCGTTTATCCTATTTTATTAGAGTTTCAGAGTTGAATTTTATAAAATTTGATTATGTTCCTCCCATTTATATAATGATAAGTTATCTTTATCACATGGATTGGTTTTCAACTCTAACAACATTATATCACCATTAATGTAAATTTAAGAGGTCTTTTCTTATTTTGATGTCAGAATGTCTTTCTTTCTTGAGTAAATGGAAGAGGACGGGGGAGGAATTAGGTCACTTTTCATTATTGTGGGAGGATTTAATCCTTTGTTGTTAGCATGGGTACAATGTGTTAGCATATTTATTCTTCCTTCATAGCTTATCTAGTGATCCCATATGGCGTATTCGAAAAGTTCAATTTTGGAGGATCTTTCTCTGTTACCAAGCTTATTATATTAGTTGTGTCAAACAGAGAGTGGTTTTTTCTATATTGTTGATCAACCTACCCAAAACTCTCAAACTTTTCCGAAACTCTGCCATTTAACCTTTTAAAAAAATAATATTACATTTTATACTATTAGATGTAGGAAGCTTATGCAGAATTTGTAACCAAATGAACGATCATATGAGGATTTATGGTGAGCAACCGAGCTAAGTATTATGCATCAACTATGCAAATTGAATTCAGCCCATTAGAAATGAAAAAGAAAATAAAATTATAAGAAATATTATGACCAAAATCAAAATTATAACCAGATTCACAAGCATACTTACAAATAAAATACTTGAATTAATTAATAACACTTCGGTAAAATTCACCAATGGACTTAATACATTTACTCCAATCTAACTGATGAGTTTCTTTCTCATATGCCTGTGATGTCGTTGATACTACAGATCTATACCCCTACCCACAAACCATTCGGTATATACTAATTAATTTTCAACATAAGGATAATCCATCTTCAAAATACAACTAAACATAAGTCGGTGATGTACGTATACATTTAGATGGATCCAACTAGGTATACATATCTATAACTATACAAATATATCTATATCCATACAACATATCTATACACATACACATACACATCCAGACATACAAATCTAAGCCCGTATAGATCAATAATATAAAAAAACTCGTAATAATGATATATTTGATAAGTTCTTACAATAAAAAATGATTTCTTGGAATTGCAACAATTTAAACTCAACTATGTATTTTTTTTCCAATTTATTTCATGGGGTAGGGGTTATGATGCATAAAAAATGAAAAAAATAAAGAGATAGAATGAAGAATGGAAAAGAAGAATTGATGGGTAGGTTTTTGGTCCATTAAAAATTTAAAGTTAGGTTATAGTCAAAAGGAAAGATTGTTTGATTTTTTACTCTCTCTTTCTCTTTAATTATTTAATAAAACTATTTCAGTTGTCCCACAAATAATATTTATTTAGTTGATCACACTTATTTAAAATCACAATCATTACATTCACGTTACTAAAATATTCCTTGCAAAATATTGTGATATTTTAAATAGTTATTAAATATTTTAATATAAATAATAATAGAAAACATTAAGATAAAGTTTATTGAGATTTCAAATAAATAATATAATTAGGATATCACATTTAATAAATTGATATTATTTTACGGGATGAAAAGAGTAATTACTTATAATAGTATTTATATTTAAGAGCAGAGATATGATACCCTATAAAAAATGTTTTACCCATTATTTATCTCTATTCTTCTATCAAACCCTATTTCTTCTTGTCTCCGCCGACTTACACCAAAACTTTCAGCAATCTACAGTATAACAATTTTTCTTAACAATTTAAAGCACATTCTGACAATACCCATTCCGTATCAAAGGTTGTACACATTTTCTTTTTCCATAACATCGGCGCTTTTCTCCCTCAACATTATGTGTGTCCTCTACCATTGCCTTCCAAATCTCAGATCTTCACTGTGCAAATCATT
The DNA here is from genome assembly GCA_029959085.1 of Nemophila menziesii. NCBI lineage: Eukaryota > Viridiplantae > Streptophyta > Magnoliopsida > Boraginales > Hydrophyllaceae > Nemophila > Nemophila menziesii. The sequence goes on from JARWIR010000001.1 coordinate 79,700,644, forward strand.
ATCTGAATTGTTTTTGATCGTTGGACATTTCATTTCATTTCAATTGAGGATAGTCAGAGTGAGACCTCTTGTCTCTTATACTATTAAATCTAAAGTTTCTAAAATTTCACCTTAATTTATTTGGACTAAATTTTTATATTCAAACTTAAAACTTTTTCTACAATGATATTGTAATAGGATTGAACAAATAACTCTACTTTTGGGGGATATTTCTTCCTTGTGAAAAGAGAGAAATGAACAGGTCACTTCCTCCTAAGAAGAGAAGATTATTGTAAAGAATGAAATAATCACTATAGTTTGTATAAAAATGTGAGTTTGATTTTCTATTTTTTTATCCATTATCTTAAGTAGGGGTTTTAATGATTTGTATTTATTAAATTAGGCAATATGATAATGAAAGAGCAAGAGTGATAATGAAAGAGCAAGAGTTTGAGACTATTCAATTACAACCGCATCATCATTTTATTTGGAGAAGTATGGTGCACCCGGTTTTTTCATTTACAATAGATTAACATTTATTATTGTATTTTTATGTTGTAAATTGCATTTCAATTGAGGATAGTCGAAATGTTAAATTTATTACTGTATTATTTATATTATTAGCATTGATCATCTGTTATTCTATTTTTATAACTTATTTATTTTACTCTTCATTACTAGTTAAAATAGATTTCTTGTGGATAGGAGGAAAATATATATAAAACAAAGGTAATTTATGTTACTTTTAATTTTACGTATGTCCTTGCTATACTTGGGTGTAGATTAGTTTAATGAACTTTAGGATGTACCTCAACTAATCCGACCAAAAAAATTAATTTAACGAACTCGGACTTGATTAGAAACATTATTTTATTTATATTTATATTAAGAATTTTAGTTGTATACTTTTTTGGTATATAAGTCATAGTTTCACTACTTCTTCACTTTTCATAAATGAGTAAAAATGTCGAATGATTAGTCAAATGTGCAAGCTGACAATTTAGGCAAGGTGTGTGTAACTTTATAATCTTTTTACTTATCCAATAAACATATATTTTAATTTAATTATAACACTTTTACTTATCACGACTCTCCCTCTAAGTTGTTGGTTGATTTCTATTCAAGGTTTACTTATGATTTTATTCAAGGTTTACCTATGATTTAATTTTGCAGTCGTTTCTGTTAGATCACTTTTCATGGAATTTTTGGAAAATATGGGGTGGATTCTAAATGTGAGTTCTTGGTTTTATAGCTTTGTTTTGGATCCTTTATGTCGTTTATCCTATTTTATTAGAGTTTCAGAGTTGAATTTTATAAAATTTGATTATGTTCCTCCCATTTATATAATGATAAGTTATCTTTATCACATGGATTGGTTTTCAACTCTAACAACATTATATCACCATTAATGTAAATTTAAGAGGTCTTTTCTTATTTTGATGTCAGAATGTCTTTCTTTCTTGAGTAAATGGAAGAGGACGGGGGAGGAATTAGGTCACTTTTCATTATTGTGGGAGGATTTAATCCTTTGTTGTTAGCATGGGTACAATGTGTTAGCATATTTATTCTTCCTTCATAGCTTATCTAGTGATCCCATATGGCGTATTCGAAAAGTTCAATTTTGGAGGATCTTTCTCTGTTACCAAGCTTATTATATTAGTGGTGTCAAACAGAGAGTGGTTTTTTCTATATTGTTGATCAACCTACCCAAAACTCTCAAACTTTTCCGAAACTCTGCCATTTAACCATTTAAAAAAATAATATTACATTTTATACTATTAGATGTAGGAAGCTTATGGGGAATTTGTAACCAAATGAACGATCATATGAGGATTTATGGTGAGCAACCGAGCTAAGTATTATGCATCAACTATGCAAATTGAATTCAGCCCATTAGAAATGAAAAAGAAAATAAAATTATAAGAAATATTATGACCAAAATCAAAATTATAACCAGATTCACAAGCATACTTACAAATAAAATACTTGAATTAATTAATAACACTTCGGTAAAATTCACCAATGGACTTAATACATTTACTCCAATCTAACAGATAAGTTTCTTTCTCATATGCCTGTGATGTCGTTGATACTACAGATCTATACCCCTACCCACAAACCATTCGGTATATACTAATTAATTTTCAACATAAGGATAATCCATCTTCAAAATACAACTAAACATAAGTCGGTGATGTACGTATACATTTAGATGGATCCAACTAGGTATACATATCTATAACTATACAAATATATCTATATCAATACAACATATCTATACACATACACATACACATCCAGACATACAGATCTGAGCCCGTATAGATCAATAATATAAAAAAACTCGTAATAATGATATATTTGATAAGTTCTTACAATAAAAAATGATTTCTTGGAATTGCAACAATTTAAACTCAACTATGTATTTTTTTTCCAATTTATTTCATGGGGTAGGGGTTATGATGCATAAAAAATGAAAAAAATAAAGAGATAGAATGAAGAATGGAGAAGAAGAATTGATGGGTAGGTTTTTGGTCCATTAAAAATTTAAAGTTAGGTTATAGTCAAAAGGAAAGATTGTTTGATTTTTTACTCTCTCTTTCTCTTTAATTATTTAATAAAACTATTTCAGTTGTCCCACAAATAATATTTATTTAGTTGATCACACTTATTTAAAATCACAATCATTACATTCACGTTACTAAAATATTCCTTGCAAAATATTGTGATATTTTAAATAGTTATTAAATATTTTAATATAAATAATAATAGAAAACATTAAGATAAAGTTTATTGAGATTTCAAATAAATAATATAATTAGGATATCACATTTAATAAATTGATATTATTTTACGGGATGAAAAGAGTAATTACTTATAATAGTATTTATATTTAAGAGCAGAGATATGATACCCTATAAAAAATGTTTTACCCATTATTTATCTCTATTCTTCTATCAAACCCTATTTCTTCTCGTCTCCGCCGACTTACACCAAAACTTTCAGCAATCTACAGTATAACAATTTTTCTTAACAATTTAAAGCACATTCTGACAATACCCATTCCGTATCAAACGTTGTACACATTTTCTTTTTCCATAACATCGGCGCTTTTCTCCCTCAACATTATGTGTGTCCTCTACCATTGCCTTCCAAATCTCAGATCTTCACTGTGCAAATCATTATCTGAATTGTTTTTGATCGTTGGACATTTCATTTCATTTCAATTGAGGATAGTCAGAGTGAGACCTCTTGTCTCTTATACTATTAAATCTAAAGTTTCTAAAATTTCACCTTAATTTATTTGGACTAAATTTTTATATTCGAACTTAAAACTTTTTCTACAATGATATTGTAATAGGATTGAACAAAGAACTCTACTTTTGGGGGATATTTCTTCCTTGTGAAAAGAGAGAAATGAACAGGTCACTTCCTCCTAAGAAGAGAAGATTATTGTAAAGAATGAAATAATCACTATAGTTTGTATAAAAATGTGAGTTTGATTTTCTATTTTTTTATCCATTATCTTAAGTAGGGGTTTTAATGATTTGTATTTATTAAATTAGGCAATATGATAATGAAAGAGCAAGAGTGATAATGAAAGAGCAAGAGTTTGAGACTATTCAATTACAACCGCATCATCATTTTATTTGGAGAAGTATGGTGCACCCGGTTTTTTCATTTACAATAGATTAACATTTATTATTGTATTTTTATGTTATAAATTGCATTTCAATTGAGGATAGTCGAAATGTTAAATTTATTACTGTATTATTTATATTATTAGCATTGATCATCTGTTATTCTATTTTTATAACTTATTTATTTTACTCTTCATTACTAGTTAAAATAGATTTCTTGTGGATAGGAGGAAAATATATATAAAACAAAGGTAATTTATGTTACTTTTAATTTTACGTATGTCCTTGCTATACTTGGGTGTAGATTAGTTTAATGAACTTTAGGATGTACCTCAACTAATCCGACCAAAAAAATTAATTTAACGAACTCGGACTTGATTAGAAACATTATTTTATTTATATTTATATTAAGAATTTTAGTTGGATACTTTTTTGGTATATAAGTCATAGTTTCACTACTTCTTCACTTTTCATAAATGAGTAAAAATGTCGAATGATTAGTCAAATGTGCAAGCTGACAATTTAGGCAAGGGGTGTGTAACTTTATAATCTTTTTACTTATCCAATAAACATATATTTTAATTTAATTATAACCCTTTGACTTATCACGACTCTCCCTCTAAGTTGTTGGTTGATTTCTATTCAAGGTTTACTTATGATTTTATTCAAGGTTTACCTATGATTTAATTTTGCAGTCGTTTCTGTTAGATCACTTTTCATGGAATTTTTGGAAAATATGGGGTGGATTCTAAATGTGAGTTCTTGGTTTTATAGCTTTGTTTTGGATCCTTTATGTCGTTTATCCTATTTTATTAGAGTTTCAGAGTTGAATTTTATAAAATTTGATTATGTTCCTCCCATTTATATAATGATAAGTTATCTTTATCACATGGATTGGTTTTCAACTCTAACAACATTATATCACCATTAATGTAAATTTAAGAGGTCTTTTCTTATTTTGATGTCAGAATGTCTTTCTTTCTTGAGTAAATGGAAGAGGACGGGGGAGGAATTAGGTCACTTTTCATTATTGTGGGAGGACTTAATCCTTTGTTGTTAGCATGGGTACAATGTGTTAGCATATTTATTCTTCCTTCATAGCTTATCTAGTGATCCCATATGGCGTATTCGAAAAGTTCAATTTTGGAGGATCTTTCTCTGTTACCAAGCTTATTATATTAGTTGTGTCAAACAGAGAGTGGTTTTTTCTATATTGTTGATCAACCTACCCAAAACTCTCAAACTTTTCCGAAACTCTGCCATTTAACCTTTTAAAAAAATAATATTACATTTTATACTATTAGATGTAGGAAGCTTATGCAGAATTTGTAACCAAATGAACGATCATATGAGGATTTATGGTGAGCAACCGAGCTAAGTATTATGCATCAACTATGCAAATTGAATTCAGCCCATTAGAAATGAAAAAGAAAATAAAATTATAAGAAATATTATGACCAAAATCAAAATTATAACCAGATTCACAAGCATACTTACAAATAAAATACTTGAATTAATTAATAACACTTCGGTAAAATTCACCAATGGACTTAATACATTTACTCCAATCTAACTGATGAGTTTCTTTCTCATATGCCTGTGATGTCGTTGATACTACAGATCTATACCCCTACCCACAAACCATTCGGTATATACTAATTAATTTTCAACATAAGGATAATCCATCTTCAAAATACAACTAAACATAAGTCGGTGATGTACGTATACATTTAGATGGATCCAACTAGGTATACATATCTATAACTATACAAATATATCTATATCCATACAACATATCTATACACATACACATACACATCCAGACATACAAATCTAAGCCCGTATAGATCAATAATATAAAAAAACTCGTAATAATGATATATTTGATAAGTTCTTACAATAAAAAATGATTTCTTGGAATTGCAACAATTTAAACTCAACTATGTATTTTTTTTCCAATTTATTTCATGGGGTAGGGGTTATGATGCATAAAAAATGAAAAAAATAAAGAGATAGAATGAAGAATGGAAAAGAAGAATTGATGGGTAGGTTTTTGGTCCATTAAAAATTTAAAGTTAGGTTATAGTCAAAAGGAAAGATTGTTTGATTTTTTACTCTCTCTTTCTCTTTAATTATTTAATAAAACTATTTCAGTTGTCCCACAAATAATATTTATTTAGTTGATCACACTTATTTAAAATCACAATCATTACATTCACGTTACTAAAATATTCCTTGCAAAATATTGTGATATTTTAAATAGTTATTAAATATTTTAATATAAATAATAATAGAAAACATTAAGATAAAGTTTATTGAGATTTCAAATAAATAATATAATTAGGATATCACATTTAATAAATTGATATTATTTTACGGGATGAAAAGAGTAATTACTTATAATAGTATTTATATTTAAGAGCAGAGATATGATACCCTATAAAAAATGTTTTACCCATTATTTATCTCTATTCTTCTATCAAACCCTATTTCTTCTTGTCTCCGCCGACTTACACCAAAACTTTCAGCAATCTACAGTATAACAATTTTTCTTAACAATTTAAAGCACATTCTGACAATACCCATTCCGTATCAAAGGTTGTACACATTTTCTTTTTCCATAACATCGGCGCTTTTCTCCCTCAACATTATGTGTGTCCTCTACCATTGCCTTCCAAATCTCAGATCTTCACTGTGCAAATCATTATCTGAATTGTTTTTGATCGTTGGACATTTCATTTCATTTCAATTGAGGATAGTCAGAGTGAGACCTCTTGTCTCTTATACTATTAAATCTAAAGTTTCTAAAATTTCACCTTAATTTATTTGGACTAAATTTTTATATTCAAACTTAAAACTTTTTCTACAATGATATTGTAATAGGATTGAACAAATAACTCTACTTTTGGGGGATATTTCTTCCTTGTGAAAAGAGAGAAATGAACAGGTCACTTCCTCCTAAGAAGAGAAGATTATTGTAAAGAATGAAATAATCACTATAGTTTGTATAAAAATGTGAGTTTGATTTTCTATTTTTTTATCCATTATCTTAAGTAGGGGTTTTAATGATTTGTATTTATTAAATTAGGCAATATGATAATGAAAGAGCAAGAGTTTGAGACTATTCAATTACAACCGCATCATCATTTTATTTGGAGAAGTATGGTGCACCCGGTTTTTTCATTTACAATAGATTAACATTTATTATTGTATTTTTATGTTGTAAATTGCATTTCAATTGAGGATAGTCGAAATGTTAAATTTATTACTGTATTATTTATATTATTAGCATTGATCATCTGTTATTCTATTTTTATAACTTATTTATTTTACTCTTCATTACTAGTTAAAATAGATTTCTTGTGGATAGGAGGAAAATATATATAAAACAAAGGTAATTTATGTTACTTTTAATTTTACGTATGTCCTTGCTATACTTGGGTGTAGATTAGTTTAATGAACTTTAGGATGTACCTCAACTAATCCGACCAAAAAAATTAATTTAACGAACTCGGACTTGATTAGAAACATTATTTTATTTATATTTATATTAAGAATTTTAGTTGTATACTTTTTTGGTATATAAGTCATAGTTTCACTACTTCTTCACTTTTCATAAATGAGTAAAAATGTCGAATGATTAGTCAAATGTGCAAGCTGACAATTTAGGCAAGGGGTGTGTAACTTTATAATCTTTTTACTTATCCAATAAACATATATTTTAATTTAATTATAACACTTTTACTTATCACGACTCTCCCTCTAAGTTGTTGGTTGATTTCTATTCAAGGTTTACTTATGATTTTATTCAAGGTTTACCTATGATTTAATTTTGCAGTCGTTTCTGTTAGATCACTTTTCATGGAATTTTTGGAAAATATGGGGTGGATTCTAAATGTGAGTTCTTGGTTTTATAGCTTTGTTTTGGATCCTTTATGTCGTTTATCCTATTTTATTAGAGTTTCAGAGTTGAATTTTATAAAATTTGATTATGTTCCTCCCATTTATATAATGATAAGTTATCTTTATCACATGGATTGGTTTTCAACTCTAACAACATTATATCACCATTAATGTAAATTTAAGAGGTCTTTTCTTATTTTGATGTCAGAATGTCTTTCTTTCTTGAGTAAATGGAAGAGGACGGGGGAGGAATTAGGTCACTTTTCATTATTGTGGGAGGATTTAATCCTTTGTTGTTAGCATGGGTACAATGTGTTAGCATATTTATTCTTCCTTCATAGCTTATCTAGTGATCCCATATGGCGTATTCGAAAAGTTCAATTTTGGAGGATCTTTCTCTGTTACCAAGCTTATTATATTAGTGGTGTCAAACAGAGAGTGGTTTTTTCTATATTGTTGATCAACCTACCCAAAACTCTCAAACTTTTCCGAAACTCTGCCATTTAACCATTTAAAAAAATAATATTACATTTTATACTATTAGATGTAGGAAGCTTATGCAGAATTTGTAACCAAATGAACGATCATATGAGGATTTATGGTGAGCAACCGAGCTAAGTATTATGCATCAACTATGCAAATTGAATTCAGCCCATTAGAAATGAAAAAGAAAATAAAATTATAAGAAATATTATGACCAAAATCAAAATTATAACCAGATTCACAAGCATACTTACAAATAAAATACTTGAATTAATTAATAACACTTCGGTAAAATTCACCAATGGACTTAATACATTTACTCCAATCTAACAGATAAGTTTCTTTCTCATATGCCTGTGATGTCGTTGATACTACAGATCTATACCCCTACCCACAAACCATTCGGTATATACTAATTAATTTTCAACATAAGGATAATCCATCTTCAAAATACAACTAAACATAAGTCGGTGATGTACGTATACATTTAGATGGATCCAACTAGGTATACATATCTATAACTATACAAATATATCTATATCAATACAACATATCTATACACATACACATACACATCCAGACATACAGATCTGAGCCCGTATAGATCAATAATATAAAAAAACTCGTAATAATGATATATTTGATAAGTTCTTACAATAAAAAATGATTTCTTGGAATTGCAACAATTTAAACTCAACTATGTATTTTTTTTCCAATTTATTTCATGGGGTAGGGGTTATGATGCATAAAAAATGAAAAAAATAAAGAGATAGAATGAAGAATGGAAAAGAAGAATTGATGGGTAGGTTTTTGGTCCATTAAAAATTTAAAGTTAGGTTATAGTCAAAAGGAAAGATTGTTTGATTTTTTACTCTCTCTTTCTCTTTAATTATTTAATAAAACTATTTCAGTTGTCCCACAAATAATATTTATTTAGTTGATCACACTTATTTAAAATCACAATCATTACATTCACGTTACTAAAATATTCCTTGCAAAATATTGTGATATTTTAAATAGTTATTAAATATTTTAATATAAATAATAATAGAAAACATTAAGATAAAGTTTATTGAGATTTCAAATAAATAATATAATTAGGATATCACATTTAATAAATTGATATTATTTTACGGGTAAGACTTCCATCCAATATTGGATGGTCCAATTTTCATATCACAACCATTAATTATTTTAACAAAACACATGTCACTAGATTAATATGTTAGTTGCTTTTGCAAGTTTAAAACATGGAGTATGTATATTAATATCATTGGTGTAGGATCATCCAATATTGGATGGAAGTATTTTCCTTATTTTACGGGATGAAAAGAGTAATTACTTATAATAGTATTTATATTTAAGAGCAGAGATATGATACCCTATAAAAAATGTTTTACCCATTATTTATCTCTATTCTTCTATCAAACCCTATTTCTTCTCGTCTCCGCCGACTTACACCAAAACTTTCAGCAATCTACAGTATAACAATTTTTCTTAACAATTTAAAGCACATTCTGACAATACCCATTCCGTATCAAACGTTGTACACATTTTCTTTTTCCATAACATCGGCGCTTTTCTCCCTCAACATTATGTGTGTCCTCTACCATTGCCTTCCAAATCTCAGATCTTCACTGTGCAAATCATTATCTGAATTGTTTTTGATCGTTGGACATTTCATTTCATTTCAATTGAGGATAGTCAGAGTGAGACCTCTTGTCTCTTATACTATTAAATCTAAAGTTTCTAAAATTTCACCTTAATTTATTTGGACTAAATTTTTATATTCGAACTTAAAACTTTTTCTACAATGATATTGTAATAGGATTGAACAAAGAACTCTACTTTTGGGGGATATTTCTTCCTTGTGAAAAGAGAGAAATGAACAGGTCACTTCCTCCTAAGAAGAGAAGATTATTGTAAAGAATTAAATAATCACTATAGTTTGTATAAAAATGTGAGTTTGATTTTCTATTTTTTTATCCATTATCTTAAGTAGGGGTTTTAATGATTTGTATTTATTAAATTAGGCAATATGATAATGAAAGAGCAAGAGTGATAATGAAAGAGCAAGAGTTTGAGACTATTCAATTACAACCGCATCATCATTTTATTTGGAGAAGTATGGTGCACCCGGTTTTTTCATTTACAATAGATTAACATTTATTATTGTATTTTTATGTTATAAATTGCATTTCAATTGAGGATAGTCGAAATGTTAAATTTATTACTGTATTATTTATATTATTAGCATTGATCATCTGTTATTCTATTTTTATAACTTATTTATTTTACTCTTCATTACTAGTTAAAATAGATTTCTTGTGGATAGGAGGAAAATATATATAAAACAAAGGTAATTTATGTTACTTTTAATTTTACGTATGTCCTTGCTATACTTGGGTGTAGATTAGTTTAATGAACTTTAGGATGTACCTCAACTAATCCGACCAAAAAAATTAATTTAACGAACTCGGACTTGATTAGAAACATTATTTTATTTATATTTATATTAAGAATTTTAGTTGGATACTTTTTTGGTATATAAGTCATAGTTTCACTACTTCTTCACTTTTCATAAATGAGTAAAAATGTCGAATGATTAGTCAAATGTACAAGCTGACAATTTAGGCAAGGGGTGTGTAACTTTATAATCTTTTTACTTATCCAATAAACATATATTTTAATTTAATTATAACCCTTTTACTTATCACGACTCTCCCTCTAAGTTGTTGGTTGATTTCTATTCAAGGATTACTTATGATTTTATTCAAGGTTTACCTATGATTTAATTTTGCAGTCGTTTCTGTTAGATCAATTTTCATGTAATTTTTGGAAAATATGGGGTGGATTCTAAATGTGAGTTCTTGGTTTTATAGCTTTGTTTTGGATCCTTTATGTCGTTTATCCTATTTTATTAGAGTTTCAGAGTTGAATTTTATAAAATTTGATTATGTTCCTCCCATTTATATAATGATAAGTTATCTTTATCACATGGATTGGTTTTCAACTCTAACAACATTATATCACCATTAATGTAAATTTAAGAGGTCTTTTCTTATTTTGATGTCAGAATGTCTTTCTTTCTTGAGTAAATGGAAGAGGACAGGGGAGGAATTAGGTCACTTTTCATTATTGTGGGAAGATTTAATCCTTTGTTGTTAGCATGGGTACAATGTGTTAGCATATTTATTCTTCCTTCATAGCTTATCTAGTGATCCCATATGGCGTATTCGAAAAGTTCAATTTTGGAGGATCTTTCTCTGTTACCAAGCTTATTATATTAGTGGTGTCAAACAGAGAGTGGTTTTTTCTATATTGTTGATCAACCTACCCAAAACTCTCAAACTTTTCCGAAACTCTGCCATTTAACCTTTTAAAAAAATAATATTACATTTTATACTATTAGATGTAGGAAGCTCATGCAGAATTTGTAACCAAATGAACGATCATATGAGGATTTATGGTGAGCAACCGAGCTAAGTATTATGCATCAGCTATGCAAATTGAATTCAGCCCATTAGAAATGAAAAAGAAAATAAAATTATAAGAAATATTATGACCAAAATCAAAATTATAACCAGATTCACAAGCATACTTACAAATAAAATACTTGAATTAATTAATACCACTTCAGTAAAATTCACCAATGGACTTTATACATTTACTCCAATCTCACTGATGAGTTTCTTTCTCATATGCCTGTGATGTCGTTGATACTACAGATCTATACCTCTACCCACAAACCATTCGGTATATACTAATTAATTTTCAACATAAGGATAATCCATCTTCAAAATACAACTAAACATAAGTCGGTGATGTACGTATACATTTAGATGGATCCAACTAGGTATACATATCTATAACTATACAAATATATCTATATCCATACAACATATCTATAAACATACACATACACATCCAGACATACAGATCTAAGCCCGTATAGATCAATAATATAAAAAAACTCGTAATAATGATATATTTGATAAGTTCTTACAATAAAAAATGATTTCTTGGAATTGCAACAATTTAAACTCAACTATGTATTTTTTTTCCAATTTATTTCATGGGGTAGGGGTTATGATGCATAAAAAATGAAAAAAATAAAGAGATAGAATGAAGAATGGAAAAGAAGAATTGATGGGTAGGTTTTTGGTCCATTAAAAATTTAAAGTTAGGTTATAGTCAAAAGGAAAGATTGTTTGATTTTTTACTCTCTCTTTCTCTTTAATTATTTAATAAAACTATTTCAGTTGTCCCACAAATAATATTTATTTAGTTGATCACACTTATTTAAAATCACAATCATTACATTCACGTTACTAAAATATTCCTTGCAAAATATTGTGATATTTTAAATAGTTATTAAATATTTTAATATAAATAATAATAGAAAACATTAAGATAAAGTTTATTGAGATTTCAAATAAATAATATAATTAGGATATCACATTTAATAAATTGATATTATTTTACGGGATGAAAAGAGTAATTACTTATAATAGTATTTATATTTAAGAGCAGAGATATGATACCCTATAAAAAATGTTTTACCCATTATTTATCTCTATTCTTCTATCAAACCCTATTTCTTCTCGTCTCCGCCGACTTACACCGAAACTTTCAGCAATCTACAGTATAACAATTTTTCTTAACAATTTAAAGCACATTCTGACAATACCCATTCCGTATCAAAGGTTGTACACATTTTCTTTTTCCATAACATCGGCGCTTTTCTCCCTCAACATTATGTGTGTCCTCTACCATTGCCTTCCAAATCTCAGATCTTCACTGTGCAAATCATTATCTGAATTGTTTTTGATCGTTGGACATTTCATTTCATTTCAATTGAGGATAGTCAGAGTGAGACCTCTTGTCTCTTATACTATTAAATCTAAAGTTTCTAAAATTTCACCTTAATTTATTTGGACTAAATTTTTATATTCGAACTTAAAACTTTTTCTACAATGATATTGTAATAGGATTGAACAAAGAACTCTACTTTTGGGGGATATTTCTTCCTTGTGAAAAGAGAGAAATGAACAAGTCACTTCCTCCTAAGAAGAGAAGATTATTGTAAAGAATGAAATAATCACTATAGTTTGTATAAAAATGTGAGTTTGATTTTCTATTTTTTTATCCATTATCTTAAGTAGGGGTTTTAATGATTTGTATTTATTAAATTAGGCAATATGATAATGAAAGAGCAAGAGTGATAATGAAAGAGCAAGAGTTTGAGACTATTCAATTACAACCGCATCATCATTTTATTTGGAGAAGTATGGTGCACCCGGTTTTTTCATTTACAATAGATTAACATTTATTATTGTATTTTTATGTTGTAAATTGCATTTCAATTGAGGATAGTCGAAATGTTAAATTTATTACTGTATTATTTATATTATTAGCATTGATCATCTGTTATTCTATTTTTATAACTTATTTATTTTACTCTTCATTACTAGTTAAAATAGATTTCTTGTGGATAGGAGGAAAATATATATAAAACAAAGGTAATTTATGTTACTTTTAATTTTACGTATGTCCTTGCTATACTTGGGTGTAGATTAGTTTAATGAACTTTAGGATGTACCTCAACTAATCCGACCAAAAAAATTAATTTAACGAACTCGGACTTGATTAGAAACATTATTTTATTTATATTTATATTAAGAATTTTAGTTGGATACTTTTTTGGTATATAAGTCATAGTTTCACTACTTCTTCACTTTTCATAAATGAGTAAAAATGTCGAATGATTAGTCAAATGTGCAAGCTGACAATTTAGGCAAGGGGTGTGTAACTTTATAATCTTTTTACTTATCCAATAAACATATATTTTAATTTAATTATAACCCTTTTACTTATCACGACTCTCCCTCTAAGTTGTTGGTTGATTTCTATTCAAGGTTTACTTATGATTTTATTCAAGGTTTACCTATGATTTAATTTTGCAGTCGTTTCTGTTAGATCACTTTTCATGGAATTTTTGGAAAATATGGGGTGGATTCTAAATGTGAGTTCTTGGTTTTATAGCTTTGTTTTGGATCCTTTATGTCGTTTATCCTATTTTATTAGAGTTTCAGAGTTGAATTTTATAAAATTTGATTATGTTCCTCCCATTTATATAATGATAAGTTATCTTTATCACATGGATGGTTTTCAACTCTAACAACATTATATCACCATTAATGTAAATTTAAGAGGTCTTTTCTTATTTTGATGTCAGAATGTCTTTCTTTCTTGAGTAAATGGAAGAGGACGGGGGAGGAATTAGGTCACTTTTCATTATTGTGGGAGGATTTAATCCTTTGTTGTTAGCATGGGTACAATGTGTTAGCATATTTATTCTTCCTTCATAGCTTATCTAGTGATCCCATATGGCGTATTCGAAAAGTTCAATTTTGGAGGATCTTTCTCTGTTACCAAGCTTATTATATTAGTGGTGTCAAACAGAGAGTGGTTTTTTCTATATTGTTGATCAACCTACCCAAAACTCTCAAACTTTTCCGAAACTCTGCCATTTAACCTTTTAAAAAAATAATATTACATTTTATACTATTAGATGTAGGAAGCTCATGCAGAATTTGTAACCAAATGAACGATCATATGAGGATTTATGGTGAGCAACCGAGCTAAGTATTATGCATCAACTATGCAAATTGAATTCAGCCCATTAGAAATGAAAAAGAAAATAAAATTATAAGAAATATTATGACCAAAATCAAAATTATAACCAGATTCACAAGCATACTTACAAATAAAATACTTGAATTAATTAATAACACTTCGGTAAAATTCACCAATGGACTTAATACATTTACTCCAATCTAACTGATGAGTTTCTTTCTCATATGCCTGTGATGTCGTTGATACTACAGATCTATACCCCTACCCACAAACCATTCGGTATATACTAATTAATTTTCAACATAAGGATAATCCATCTTCAAAATACAACTAAACATAAGTCGGTGATGTACGTATACATTTAGATGGATCCAACTAGGTATACATATCTATAACTATACAAATATATCTATATCCATACAACATATCTATACACATACACATACACATCCAGACATACAGATCTAAGCCCGTATAGATCAATAATATAAAAAAAACTCGTAATAATGATATATTTGATAAGTTCTTACAATAAAAAATGATTTCTTGGAATTGCAACAATTTAAACTAAACTATGTATTTTTTTTCCAATTTATTTCATGGGGTAGGGGTTATGATGCATAAAAAATGAAAAAAATAAAGAGATAGAATGAAGAATGGAAAAGAAGAATTGATGGGTAGGTTTTTGGTCCATTAAAAATTTAAAGTTAGGTTATAGTCAAAAGGAAAGATTGTTTGATTTTTTACTCTCTCTTTCTCTTTAATTATTTAATAAAACTATTTAAGTTGTCCCACAAATAATATTTATTTAGTTGATCACACTTATTTAAAATCACAATCATTACATTCACGTTACTAAAATATTCCTTGCAAAATATTGTGATATTTTAAATAGTTATTAAATATTTTAATATAAATAATAATAGAAAACATTAAGATAAAGTTTATTGAGATTTCAAATAAATAATATAATTAGGATATCACATTTAATAAATTGATATTATTTTACGGGATGAAAAGAGTAATTACTTATAATAGTATTTATATTTAAGAGCAGAGATATGATACCCTATAAAAAATGTTTTACCCATTATTTATCTCTATTCTTCTATCAAACCCTATTTCTTCTCGTCTCCGCCGACTTACACCAAAACTTTCAGCAATCTACAGTATAACAATTTTTCTTAACAATTTAAAGCACATTCTGACAATACCCATTCCGTATCAAAGGTTGTACACATTTTCTTTTTCCATAACATCGGCGCTTTTCTCCCTCAACATTATGTGTGTCCTCTACCATTGCCTTCCAAATCTCAGATCTTCACTGTGCAAATCATTATCTGAATTGTTTTTGATCGTTGGACATTTCATTTCATTTCAATTGAGGATAGTCAGAGTGAGACCTCTTGTCTCTTATACTATTAAATCTAAAGTTTCTAAAATTTCACCTTAATTTATTTGGACTAAATTTTTATATTCGAACTTAAAACTTTTTCTACAATGATATTGTAATAGGATTGAACAAAGAACTCTACTTTTGGGGGATATTTCTTCCTTGTGAAAAGAGAGAAATGAACAGGTCACTTCCTCCTAAGAAGAGAAGATTATTGTAAAGAATTAAATAATCACTATAGTTTGTATAAAAATGTGAGTTTGATTTTCTATTTTTTTATCCATTATCTTAAGTAGGGGTTTTAATGATTTGTATTTATTAAATTAGGCAATATGATAATGAAAGAGCAAGAGTGATAATGAAAGAGCAAGAGTTTGAGACTATTCAATTACAACCGCATCATCATTTTATTTGGAGAAGTATGGTGCACCCGGTTTTTTCATTTACAATAGATTAACATTTATTATTGTATTTTTATGTTATAAATTGCATTTCAATTGAGGATAGTCGAAATGTTAAATTTATTACTGTATTATTTATATTATTAGCATTGATCATCTGTTATTCTATTTTTATAACTTATTTATTTTACTCTTCATTACTAGTTAAAATAGATTTCTTGTGGATAGGAGGAAAATATATATAAAACAAAGGTAATTTATGTTACTTTTAATTTTACGTATGTCCTTGCTATACTTGGGTGTAGATTAGTTTAATGAACTTTAGGATGTACCTCAACTAATCCGACCAAAAAAATTAATTTAACGAACTCGGACTTGATTAGAAACATTATTTTATTTATATTTATATTAAGAATTTTAGTTGGATACTTTTTTGGTATATAAGTCATAGTTTCACTACTTCTTCACTTTTCATAAATGAGTAAAAATGTCGAATGATTAGTCAAATGTACAAGCTGACAATTTAGGCAAGGGGTGTGTAACTTTATAATCTTTTTACTTATCCAATAAACATATATTTTAATTTAATTATAACCCTTTTACTTATCACGACTCTCCCTCTAAGTTGTTGGTTGATTTCTATTCAAGGATTACTTATGATTTTATTCAAGGTTTACCTATGATTTAATTTTGCAGTCGTTTCTGTTAGATCAATTTTCATGTAATTTTTGGAAAATATGGGGTGGATTCTAAATGTGAGTTCTTGGTTTTATAGCTTTGTTTTGGATCCTTTATGTCGTTTATCCTATTTTATTAGAGTTTCAGAGTTGAATTTTATAAAATTTGATTATGTTCCTCCCATTTATATAATGATAAGTTATCTTTATCACATGGATTGGTTTTCAACTCTAACAACATTATATCACCATTAATGTAAATTTAAGAGGTCTTTTCTTATTTTGATGTCAGAATGTCTTTCTTTCTTGAGTAAATGGAAGAGGACAGGGGAGGAATTAGGTCACTTTTCATTATTGTGGGAAGATTTAATCCTTTGTTGTTAGCATGGGTACAATGTGTTAGCATATTTATTCTTCCTTCATAGCTTATCTAGTGATCCCATATGGCGTATTCGAAAAGTTCAATTTTGGAGGATCTTTCTCTGTTACCAAGCTTATTATATTAGTGGTGTCAAACAGAGAGTGGTTTTTTCTATATTGTTGATCAACCTACCCAAAACTCTCAAACTTTTCCGAAACTCTGCCATTTAACCTTTTAAAAAAATAATATTACATTTTATACTATTAGATGTAGGAAGCTCATGCAGAATTTGTAACCAAATGAACGATCATATGAGGATTTATGGTGAGCAACCGAGCTAAGTATTATGCATCAGCTATGCAAATTGAATTCAGCCCATTAGAAATGAAAAAGAAAATAAAATTATAAGAAATATTATGACCAAAATCAAAATTATAACCAGATTCACAAGCATACTTACAAATAAAATACTTGAATTAATTAATACCACTTCAGTAAAATTCACCAATGGACTTTATACATTTACTCCAATCTCACTGATGAGTTTCTTTCTCATATGCCTGTGATGTCGTTGATACTACAGATCTATACCTCTACCCACAAACCATTCGGTATATACTAATTAATTTTCAACATAAGGATAATCCATCTTCAAAATACAACTAAACATAAGTCGGTGATGTACGTATACATTTAGATGGATCCAACTAGGTATACATATCTATAACTATACAAATATATCTATATCCATACAACATATCTATAAACATACACATACACATCCAGACATACAGATCTAAGCCCGTATAGATCAATAATATAAAAAAACTCGTAATAATGATATATTTGATAAGTTCTTACAATAAAAAATGATTTCTTGGAATTGCAACAATTTAAACTCAACTATGTATTTTTTTTCCAATTTATTTCATGGGGTAGGGGTTATGATGCATAAAAAATGAAAAAAATAAAGAGATAGAATGAAGAATGGAAAAGAAGAATTGATGGGTAGGTTTTTGGTCCATTAAAAATTTAAAGTTAGGTTATAGTCAAAAGGAAAGATTGTTTGATTTTTTACTCTCTCTTTCTCTTTAATTATTTAATAAAACTATTTCAGTTGTCCCACAAATAATATTTATTTAGTTGATCACACTTATTTAAAATCACAATCATTACATTCACGTTACTAAAATATTCCTTGCAAAATATTGTGATATTTTAAATAGTTATTAAATATTTTAATATAAATAATAATAGAAAACATTAAGATAAAGTTTATTGAGATTTCAAATAAATAATATAATTAGGATATCACATTTAATAAATTGATATTATTTTACGGGATGAAAAGAGTAATTACTTATAATAGTATTTATATTTAAGAGCAGAGATATGATACCCTATAAAAAATGTTTTACCCATTATTTATCTCTATTCTTCTATCAAACCCTATTTCTTCTCGTCTCCGCCGACTTACACCAAAACTTTCAGCAATCTACAGTATAACAATTTTTCTTAACAATTTAAAGCACATTCTGACAATACCCATTCCGTATCAAAGGTTGTACACATTTTTTTTTTCCATAACATCGGCGCTTTTCTCCCTCAACATTATGTGTGTCCTCTACCATTGCCTTCCAAATCTCAGATCTTCACTGTGCAAATCATTATCTGAATTGTTTTTGATCGTTGGACATTTCATTTCATTTCAATTGAGGATAGTCAGAGTGAGACCTCTTGTCTCTTATACTATTAAATCTAAAGTTTCTAAAATTTCACCTTAATTTATTTGGACTAAATTTTTATATTCGAACTTAAAACTTTTTCTACAATGATATTGTAATAGGATTGAACAAAGAACTCTACTTTTGGGGGATATTTCTTCCTTGTGAAAAGAGAGAAATGAACAAGTCACTTCCTCCTAAGAAGAGAAGATTATTGTAAAGAATGAAATAATCACTATAGTTTGTATAAAAATGTGAGTTTGATTTTCTATTTTTTTATCCATTATCTTAAGTAGGGGTTTTAATGATTTGTATTTATTAAATTAGGCAATATGATAATGAAAGAGCAAGAGTGATAATGAAAGAGCAAGAGTTTGAGACTATTCAATTACAACCGCATCATCATTTTATTTGGAGAAGTATGGTGCACCCGGTTTTTTCATTTACAATAGATTAACATTTATTATTGTATTTTTATGTTGTAAATTGCATTTCAATTGAGGATAGTCGAAATGTTAAATTTATTACTGTATTATTTATATTATTAGCATTGATCATCTGTTATTCTATTTTTATAACTTATTTATTTTACTCTTCATTACTAGTTAAAATAGATTTCTTGTGGATAGGAGGAAAATATATATAAAACAAAGGTAATTTATGTTACTTTTAATTTTACGTATGTCCTTGCTATACTTGGGTGTAGATTAGTTTAATGAACTTTAGGATGTACCTCAACTAATCCGACCAAAAAAATTAATTTAACGAACTCGGACTTGATTAGAAACATTATTTTATTTATATTTATATTAAGAATTTTAGTTGGATACTTTTTTGGTATATAAGTCATAGTTTCACTACTTCTTCACTTTTCATAAATGAGTAAAAATGTCGAATGATTAGTCAAATGTGCAAGCTGACAATTTAGGCAAGGGGTGTGTAACTTTATAATCTTTTTACTTATCCAATAAACATATATTTTAATTTAATTATAACCCTTTTACTTATCACGACTCTCCCTCTAAGTTGTTGGTTGATTTCTATTCAAGGTTTACTTATGATTTTATTCAAGGTTTACCTATGATTTAATTTTGCAGTCGTTTCTGTTAGATCACTTTTCATGGAATTTTTGGAAAATATGGGGTGGATTCTAAATGTGAGTTCTTGGTTTTATAGCTTTGTTTTGGATCCTTTATGTCGTTTATCCTATTTTATTAGAGTTTCAGAGTTGAATTTTATAAAATTTGATTATGTTCCTCCCATTTATATAATGATAAGTTATCTTTATCACATGGATGGTTTTCAACTCTAACAACATTATATCACCATTAATGTAAATTTAAGAGGTCTTTTCTTATTTTGATGTCAGAATGTCTTTCTTTCTTGAGTAAATGGAAGAGGACGGGGGAGGAATTAGGTCACTTTTCATTATTGTGGGAGGATTTAATCCTTTGTTGTTAGCATGGGTACAATGTGTTAGCATATTTATTCTTCCTTCATAGCTTATCTAGTGATCCCATATGGCGTATTCGAAAAGTTCAATTTTGGAGGATCTTTCTCTGTTACCAAGCTTATTATATTAGTGGTGTCAAACAGAGAGTGGTTTTTTCTATATTGTTGATCAACCTACCCAAAACTCTCAAACTTTTCCGAAACTCTGCCATTTAACCTTTTAAAAAAATAATATTACATTTTATACTATTAGATGTAGGAAGCTCATGCAGAATTTGTAACCAAATGAACGATCATATGAGGATTTATGGTGAGCAACCGAGCTAAGTATTATGCATCAACTATGCAAATTGAATTCAGCCCATTAGAAATGAAAAAGAAAATAAAATTATAAGAAATATTATGACCAAAATCAAAATTATAACCAGATTCACAAGCATACTTACAAATAAAATACTTGAATTAATTAATAACACTTCGGTAAAATTCACCAATGGACTTAATACATTTACTCCAATCTAACTGATGAGTTTCTTTCTCATATGCCTGTGATGTCGTTGATACTACAGATCTATACCCCTACCCACAAACCATTCGGTATATACTAATTAATTTTCAACATAAGGATAATCCATCTTCAAAATACAACTAAACATAAGTCGGTGATGTACGTATACATTTAGATGGATCCAACTAGGTATACATATCTATAACTATACAAATATATCTATATCCATACAACATATCTATACACATACACATACACATCCAGACATACAGATCTAAGCCCGTATAGATCAATAATATAAAAAAAACTCGTAATAATGATATATTTGATAAGTTCTTACAATAAAAAATGATTTCTTGGAATTGCAACAATTTAAACTAAACTATGTATTTTTTTTCCAATTTATTTCATGGGGTAGGGGTTATGATGCATAAAAAATGAAAAAAATAAAGAGATAGAATGAAGAATGGAAAAGAAGAATTGATGGGTAGGTTTTTGGTCCATTAAAAATTTAAAGTTAGGTTATAGTCAAAAGGAAAGATTGTTTGATTTTTTACTCTCTCTTTCTCTTTAATTATTTAATAAAACTATTTAAGTTGTCCCACAAATAATATTTATTTAGTTGATCACACTTATTTAAAATCACAATCATTACATTCACGTTACTAAAATATTCCTTGCAAAATATTGTGATATTTTAAATAGTTATTAAATATTTTAATATAAATAATAATAGAAAACATTAAGATAAAGTTTATTGAGATTTCAAATAAATAATATAATTAGGATATCACATTTAATAAATTGATATTATTTTACGGGATGAAAAGAGTAATTACTTATAATAGTATTTATATTTAAGAGCAGAGATATGATACCCTATAAAAAATGTTTTACCCATTATTTATCTCTATTCTTCTATCAAACCCTATTTCTTCTCGTCTCCGCCGACTTACACCAAAACTTTCAGCAATCTACAGTATAACAATTTTTCTTAACAATTTAAAGCACATTCTGACAATACCCAT
Organism: Nemophila menziesii; assembly: GCA_029959085.1. Lineage (NCBI taxonomy): Eukaryota > Viridiplantae > Streptophyta > Magnoliopsida > Boraginales > Hydrophyllaceae > Nemophila > Nemophila menziesii. The sequence goes on from JARWIR010000001.1 coordinate 79,722,833, forward strand.
TCCGTATCAAAGGTTGTACACATTTTCTTTTTCCATAACATCGGCGCTTTTCTCCCTCAACATTATGTGTGTCCTCTACCATTGCCTTCCAAATCTCAGATCTTCACTGTGCAAATCATTATCTGAATTGTTTTTGATCGTTGGACATTTCATTTCATTTCAATTGAGGATAGTCAGAGTGAGACCTCTTGTCTCTTATACTATTAAATCTAAGGTTTCTAAAATTTCACCTTAATTTATTTGGACTAAATTTTTATATTCAAACTTAAAACTTTTTCTACAATGATATTGTAATAGGATTGAACAAAGAACTCTACTTTTGGGGGATATTTCTTCCTTGTGAAAAGAGAGAAATGAACAGGTCACTTCCTCCTAAGAAGAGAAGATTATTGTAAAGAATGAAATAATCACTATAGTTTGTATAAAAATGTGAGTTTGATTTTCTATTTTTTTATCCATTATCTTAAGTAGGGGTTTTAATGATTTGTATTTATTAAATTAGGCAATATGATAATGAAAGAGCAAGAGTGATAATGAAAGAGCAAGAGTTTGAGACTATTCAATTACAACCGCATCATCATTTTATTTGGAGAAGTATGGTGCACCCGGTTTTTTCATTTACAATAGATTAACATTTATTATTGTATTTTTATGTTGTAAATTGCATTTCAATTGAGGATAGTCGAAATGTTAAATTTATTACTGTATTATTTATATTATTAGCATTGATCTTCTGTTATTCTATTTTTATAACTTATTTATTTTACTCTTCATTACTAGTTAAAATAGATTTCTTGTGGATAGGAGGAAAATATATATAAAACAAAGGTAATTTATGTTACTTTTAATTTTACGTATGTCCTTGCTATACTTGGGTGTAGATTAGTTTAATGAACTTTAGGATGTACCTCAATTAATCCGACCAAAAAAATTAATTTAAAGAACTCGGACTTGATTAGAAACATTATTTTATTTATATTTATATTAAGAATTTTATTTGGATACTTTTTTGGTATATAAGTCATAGTTTCACTACTTCTTCACTTTTCATAAATGAGTAAAAATGTCGAATGATTAGTCAAATGTGCAAGCTGACAATTTAGGCAAGGGGTGTGTAACTTTATAATCTTTTTACTTATCCAATAAACATATATTTTAATTTAATTATAACCCTTTTACTTATCACGACTCTCCCTCTAAGTTGTTGGTTGATTTCTATTCAAGGTTTACTTATGATTTTATTCAAGGTTTACCTATGATTTAATTTTGCAGTCGTTTCTGTTAGATCACTTTTCATGGAATTTTTGGAAAATATGGGGTGGATTCTAAATGTGAGTTCTTGGTTTTATAGCTTTGTTTTGGATCCTTTATGTCGTTTATCCTATTTTATTAGAGTTTCAGAGTTGAATTTTATAAAATTTGATTATGTTCGTCCCATTTATATAATGATAAGTTATCTTTATCACATGGATTGGTTTTCAACTCTAACAACATTATATCACCATTAATGTAAATTTAAGAGGTCTTTTCTTATTTTGATGTCAGAATGTCTTTCTTTCTTGAGTAAATGGAAGAGGACGGGGGAGGAATTAGGTCACTTTTCATTATTGTGGGAGGATTTAATCCTTTGTTGTTAGCATGGGTACAATGTGTTAGCATATTTATTCTTCCTTCATAGCTTATCTAGTGATCCCATATGGCGTATTCGAAAAGTTCAATTTTGAAGGATCTTTCTCTGTTACCAAGCTTATTATATTAGTGGTGTCAAACAGAGAGTGGTTTTTTCTATATTGTTGATCAACCTACCCAAAACTCTCAAACTTTTCCGAAACTCTGCCATTTAACCTTTTAAAAAAATAATATTACATTTTATACTATTAGATGTAGGAAGCTCATGCAGAATTTGTAACCAAATGAACGATCATATAAGGATTTATGGTGAGCAACCGAGCTAAGTATTATGCATCAACTATGCAAATTGAATTCAGCCCATTAGAAATGAAAAAGAAAATAAAATTATAAGAAATATTATGACCAAAATCAAAATTATAACCAGATTCACAAGCATACTTACAAATAAAATACTTGAATTAATTAATAACACTTCGGTAAAATTCACCAATGGACTTAATACATTTACTCCAATCTAAGTGATGAGTTTCTTTCTCATATGCCTGTGATGTCGTTGATACTACAGATCTATACCCCTACCCACAAACCATTCGGTATATACTAATTAATTTTCAACATAAGGATAATCCATCTTCAAAATACAACTAAACATAAGTCGGTGATGTACGTATACATTTAGATGGATCCAACTAGGTATACATATCTCTAACTATACAAATATATCTATATCAATACAACATATCTATACACATACACATACACATCCAGACATACAGATCTAAGCCCGTATAGATCAATAATATAAAAAAACTCGTAATAATGATATATTTGATAAGTTCTTACAATAAAAAATGATTTCTTGGAATTGCAACACTTTAAACTCAACTATGTATTTTTTTTCCAATTTATTTCATGGGGTAGGGGTTATGATGCATAAAAAATGAAAAAAATAAAGAGATAGAATGAAGAATGGAAAAGAAGAATTGATGGGTAGGTTTTTGGTCCATTAAAAATTTAAAGTTAGGTTATAGTCAAAAGGAAAGATTGTTTGATTTTTTACTCTCTCTTTCTCTTTAATTATTTAATAAAACTATTTCAGTTGTCCCACAAATAATATTTATTTAGTTGATCACACTTATTTAAAATCACAATCATTACATTCACGTTACTAAAATATTCCTTGCAAAATATTGTGATATTTTAAATAGTTATTAAATATTTTAATATAAATAATAATAGAAAACATTAAGATAAAGTTTATTGAGATTTCAAATAAATAATATAATTAGGATATCACATTTAATAAATTGATATTATTTTACGGGATGAAAAGAGTAATTACTTATAATAGTATTTATATTTAAGAGCAGAGATATGATACCCTATAAAAAATGTTTTACCCATTATTTATCTCTATTCTTCTATCAAACCCTATTTCTTCTCGTCTCCGCCGACTTACACCGAAACTTTCAGCAATCTACAGTATAACAATTTTTCTTAACAATTTAAAGCACATTCTGACAATACCCATTCCGTATCAAAGGTTGTACACATTTTCTTTTTCCATAACATCGGCGCTTTTCTCCCTCAACATTATGTGTGTCCTCTACCATTGCCTTCCAAATCTCAGATCTTCACTGTGCAAATCATTATCTGAATTGTTTTTGATCGTTGGACATTTCATTTCATTTCAATTGAGGATAGTCAGAGTGAGACCTCTTGTCTCTTATACTATTAAATCTAAAGTTTCTAAAATTTCACCTTAATTTATTTGGACTAAATTTTTATATTCGAACTTAAAACTTTTTCTACAATGATATTGTAATAGGATTGAACAAAGAACTCTACTTTTGGGGGATATTTCTTCCTTGTGAAAAGAGAGAAATGAACAGGTCACTTCCTCCTAAGAAGAGAAGATTATTGTAAAGAATGAAATAATCACTATAGTTTGTATAAAAATGTGAGTTTGATTTTCTATTTTTTTATCCATTATCTTAAGTAGGGGTTTTAATGATTTGTATTTATTAAATTAGGCAATATGATAATGAAAGAGCAAGAGTGATAATGAAAGAGCAAGAGTTTGAGACTATTCAATTACAACCGCATCATCATTTTATTTGGAGAAGTATGGTGCACCCGGTTTTTTCATTTACAATAGATTAACATTTATTATTGTATTTTTATGTTATAAATTGCATTTCAATTGAGGATAGTCGAAATGTTAAATTTATTACTGTATTATTTATATTATTAGCATTGATCATCTGTTATTCTATTTTTATAACTTATTTATTTTACTCTTCATTACTAGTTAAAATAGATTTCTTGTGGATAGGAGGAAAATATATATAAAACAAAGGTAATTTATGTTACTTTTAATTTTACGTATGTCCTTGCTATACTTGGGTGTAGATTAGTTTAATGAACTTTAGGATGTACCTCAACTAATCCGACCAAAAAAATTAATTTAACGAACTCGGACTTGATTAGAAACATTATTTTATTTATATTTATATTAAGAATTTTAGTTGGATACTTTTTTAGTATATAAGTCATAGTTTCACTACTTCTTCACTTTTCATAAATGAGTAAAAATGTCGAATGATTAGTCAAATGTGCAAGCTGACAATTTAGGCAAGGGGTGTGTAACTTTATAATCCTTTTACTTATCCAATAAACATATATTTTAATTTAATTATAACCCTTTTACTTATCACGACTCTCCCTCTAAGTTGTTGGTTGATTTCTATTCAAGGTTTACTTATGATTTTATTCAAGGTTTACCTATGATTTAATTTTGCAGTCGTTTCTGTTAGATCACTTTTCATGGAATTTTTGGAAAATATGGGGTGGATTCTAAATGTGAGTTCTTGGTTTTATAGCTTTGTTTTGGATCCTTTATGTCGTTTATCCTATTTTATTAGAGTTTCAGAGTTGAATTTTATAAAATTTGATTATGTTCGTCCCATTTATATAATGATAAGTTATCTTTATCACATGGATTGGTTTTCAACTCTAACAACATTATATCACCATTAATGTAAATTTAAGAGGTCTTTTCTTATTTTGATGTCAGAATGTCTTTCTTTCTTGAGTAAATGGAAGAGGACGGGGGAGGAATTAGGTCACTTTTCATTATTGTGGGAGGATTTAATCCTTTGTTGTTAGCATGGGTACAATGTGTTAGCATATTTATTCTTCCTTCATAGCTTATCTAGTGATCCCATATGGCGTATTCGAAAAGTTCAATTTTGAAGGATCTTTCTCTGTTACCAAGCTTATTATATTAGTGGTGTCAAACAGAGAGTGGTTTTTTCTATATTGTTGATCAACCTACCCAAAACTCTCAAACTTTTCCGAAACTCTGCCATTTAACCTTTTAAAAAAATAATATTACATTTTATACTATTAGATGTAGGAAGCTCATGCAGAATTTGTAACCAAATGAACGATCATATAAGGATTTATGGTGAGCAACCGAGCTAAGTATTATGCATCAACTATGCAAATTGAATTCAGCCCATTAGAAATGAAAAAGAAAATAAAATTATAAGAAATATTATGACCAAAATCAAAATTATAACCAGATTCACAAGCATACTTACAAATAAAATACTTGAATTAATTAATAACACTTCGGTAAAATTCACCAATGGACTTAATACATTTACTCCAATCTAAGTGATGAGTTTCTTTCTCATATGCCTGTGATGTCGTTGATACTACAGATCTATACCCCTACCCACAAACCATTCGGTATATACTAATTAATTTTCAACATAAGGATAATCCATCTTCAAAATACAACTAAACATAAGTCGGTGATGTACGTATACATTTAGATGGATCCAACTAGGTATACATATCTCTAACTATACAAATATATCTATATCAATACAACATATCTATACACATACACATACACATCCAGACATACAGATCTAAGCCCGTATAGATCAATAATATAAAAAAACTCGTAATAATGATATATTTGATAAGTTCTTACAATAAAAAATGATTTCTTGGAATTGCAACACTTTAAACTCAACTATGTATTTTTTTTCCAATTTATTTCATGGGGTAGGGGTTATGATGCATAAAAAATGAAAAAAATAAAGAGATAGAATGAAGAATGGAAAAGAAGAATTGATGGGTAGGTTTTTGGTCCATTAAAAATTTAAAGTTAGGTTATAGTCAAAAGGAAAGATTGTTTGATTTTTTACTCTCTCTTTCTCTTTAATTATTTAATAAAACTATTTCAGTTGTCCCACAAATAATATTTATTTAGTTGATCACACTTATTTAAAATCACAATCATTACATTCACGTTACTAAAATATTCCTTGCAAAATATTGTGATATTTTAAATAGTTATTAAATATTTTAATATAAATAATAGAAAACATTAAGATAAAGTTTATTGAGATTTCAAATAAATAATATAATTAGGATATCACATTTAATAAATTGATATTATTTTACGGGATGAAAAGAGTAATTACTTATAATAGTATTTATATTTAAGAGCAGAGATATGATACCCTATAAAAAATGTTTTACCCATTATTTATCTCTATTCTTCTATCAAACCCTATTTCTTCTCGTCTCCGCCGACTTACACCAAAACTTTCAGCAATCTACAGTATAACAATTTTTCTTAACAATTTAAAGCACATTCTGACAATACCCATTCCGTATCAAAGGTTGTACACATTTTCTTTTTCCATAACATCGGCGCTTTTCTCCCTCAACATTATGTGTGTCCTCTACCATTGCCTTCCAAATCTCAGATCTTCACTGTGCAAATCATTATCTGAATTGTTTTTGATCGTTGGACATTTCATTTCATTTCAATTGAGGATAGTCAGAGTGAGACCTCTTGTCTCTTATACTATTAAATCTAAGGTTTCTAAAATTTCACCTTAATTTATTTGGACTAAATTTTTATATTCAAACTTAAAACTTTTTCTACAATGATATTGTAATAGGATTGAACAAAGAACTCTACTTTTGGGGGATATTTCTTCCTTGTGAAAAGAGAGAAATGAACAGGTCACTTCCTCCTAAGAAGAGAAGATTATTGTAAAGAATGAAATAATCACTATAGTTTGTATAAAAATGTGAGTTTGATTTTCTATTTTTTTATCCATTATCTTAAGTAGGGGTTTTAATGATTTGTATTTATTAAATTAGGCAATATGATAATGAAAGAGCAAGAGTGATAATGAAAGAGCAAGAGTTTGAGACTATTCAATTACAACCGCATCATCATTTTATTTGGAGAAGTATGGTGCACCCGGTTTTTTCATTTACAATAGATTAACATTTATTATTGTATTTTTATGTTGTAAATTGCATTTCAATTGAGGATAATCGAAATGTTAAATTTATTACTGTATTATTTATATTATTAGCATTGATCTTCTGTTATTCTATTTTTATAACTTATTTATTTTACTCTTCATTACTAGTTAAAATAGATTTCTTGTGGATAGGAGGAAAATATATATAAAACAAAGGTAATTTATGTTACTTTTAATTTTACGTATGTCCTTGCTATACTTGGGTGTAGATTAGTTTAATGAACTTTAGGATGTACCTCAATTAATCCGACCAAAAAAATTAATTTAACGAACTCGGACTTGATTAGAAACATTATTTTATTTATATTTATATTAAGAATTTTATTTGGATACTTTTTTGGTATATAAGTCATAGTTTCACTACTTCTTCACTTTTCATAAATGAGTAAAAATGTCGAATGATTAGTCAAATGTGCAAGCTGACAATTTAGGCAAGGGGTGTGTAACTTTATAATCTTTTTACTTATCCAATAAACATATATTTTAATTTAATTATAACCCTTTTACTTATCACGACTCTCCCTCTAAGTTGTTGGTTGATTTCTATTCAAGGTTTACTTATGATTTTATTCAAGGTTTACCTATGATTTAATTTTGCAGTCGTTTCTGTTAGATCACTTTTCATGGAATTTTTGGAAAATATGGGGTGGATTCTAAATGTGAGTTCTTGGTTTTATAGCTTTGTTTTGGATCCTTTATGTCGTTTATCCTATTTTATTAGAGTTTCAGAGTTGAATTTTATAAAATTTGATTATGTTCGTCCCATTTATATAATGATAAGTTATCTTTATCACATGGATTGGTTTTCAACTCTAACAACATTATATCACCATTAATGTAAATTTAAGAGGTCTTTTCTTATTTTGATGTCAGAATGTCTTTCTTTCTTGAGTAAATGGAAGAGGACGGGGGAGGAATTAGGTCACTTTTCATTATTGTGGGAGGATTTAATCCTTTGTTGTTAGCATGGGTACAATGTGTTAGCATATTTATTCTTCCTTCATAGCTTATCTAGTGATCCCATATGGCGTATTCGAAAAGTTCAATTTTGAAGGATCTTTCTCTGTTACCAAGCTTATTATATTAGTGGTGTCAAACAGAGAGTGGTTTTTTCTATATTGTTGATCAACCTACCCAAAACTCTCAAACTTTTCCGAAACTCTGCCATTTAACCTTTTAAAAAAATAATATTACATTTTATACTATTAGATGTAGGAAGCTCATGCAGAATTTGTAACCAAATGAACGATCATATAAGGATTTATGGTGAGCAACCGAGCTAAGTATTATGCATCAACTATGCAAATTGAATTCAGCCCATTAGAAATGAAAAAGAAAATAAAATTATAAGAAATATTATGACCAAAATCAAAATTATAACCAGATTCACAAGCATACTTACAAATAAAATACTTGAATTAATTAATAACACTTCGGTAAAATTCACCAATGGACTTAATACATTTACTCCAATCTAAGTGATGAGTTTCTTTCTCATATGCCTGTGATGTCGTTGATACTACAGATCTATACCCCTACCCACAAACCATTCGGTATATACTAATTAATTTTCAACATAAGGATAATCCATCTTCAAAATACAACTAAACATAAGTCGGTGATGTACGTATACATTTAGATGGATCCAACTAGGTATACATATCTATAACTATACAAATATATCTATATCCATACAACATATCTATACACATACACATACACATCCAGACATACAGATCTAAGCCCGTATAGATCAATAATATAAAAAAAACTCGTAATAATGATATATTTGATAAGTTCTTACAATAAAAAATGATTTCTTGGAATTGCAACACTTTAAACTCAACTATGTATTTTTTTTCCAATTTATTTCATGGGGTAGGGGTTATGATGCATAAAAAATGAAAAAAAATAAAGAGATAGAATGAAGAATGGAAATGAAGAATTGATGGGTAGGTTTTTGGTCCATTAAAAATTTAAAGTTAGGTTATAGTCAAAAGGAAAGATTGTTTGATATTTTACTCTCTCTTTCTCTTTAATTATTTAATAAAACTATTTCAGTTGTCCCACAAATAATATTTATTTAGTTGATCACACTTATTTAAAATCACAATCATTACATTCACGTTACTAAAATATTCCTTGCAAAATATTGTGATATTTTAAATAGTTATTAAATATTTTAATAAAAATAATAATAGAAAACATTAAGATAAAGTTTATTGAGATTTCAAATAAATAATATAATTAGGATATCACATTTTATAAATTGATATTATTTTACGGGATGAAAAGAGTAATTACTTATAATAGTATTTATATTTAAGAGCAGAGATATGATACCCTATAAAAAATGTTTTACCCATTATTTATCTCTATTCTTCTATCAAACCCTATTTCTTCTCGTCTCCGCCGACTTACACCAACACTTTCACATTAGCAATCTACAGTATAACAATTTTTCTTAACAATTTAAAGCACATTCTGACAATACCCATTCCGTATCAAAGGTTGTACACATTTTCTTTTTCCATAACATCGGCGCTTTTCTTCCTCAACATTATGTGTGTCCTCTACCATTGCCTTCCAAATCTCAGATCTTCAATGTGCAAATCATTATCTGATTGGTTTTTGATCGTTGGACATTTCATTTCAATTGAGGATAGTCAGAGTGAGACCTCTTGTCTCTTATATTATTAAATCTAAAGTTTCTAAAATTTCACCTTAATTTATTTGGACTAAATTTTTATATTCAAACTTAAAACTTTTTCTACAATGATATTGTAATAGGATTGAACAAAGAACTCTACTTTTGGGGGATATTTCTTCCTTGTGAAAAGAGATAAATGAACAGGTTTCTTCCTCCTAAGAAGAGAAGATTATTGTAAAGAATGAAATAATCACTATAGTTTGTATAAAAATGTGAGTTTGATTTTCTATTTTTTTATCCATTATCTTAAGTAGGGGTTTTATTGATTTGTATTTATTAAATTAGGCAATATGATAATGAAAGAGCAAGAGTGATAATGAAAGAGCAAGAGTTTGGGACTATTCAATTACAACCGCATCATCATTTTATTTGGAGAAGTATGGTGCACCCGGTTTTTTCATTTACAATAGATTAACATTTATTATTGTATTTTTATGTTGTAAATTGCATTTCAATTGAGGATAGTCGAAATGTTAAATTTATTACTGTATTATTTATATTATTAGCATTGATCTTCTGTTATTCTATTTTTATAACTTATTTATTTTACTCTTCATTACTAGTTAAAATAGATTTCTTGTGGATAGGAGGAAAATATATATAAAACAAAGGTAATTTATGTTACTTTTAATTTTACGTATGTCCTTGCTATACTTGGCTGTAGATTAGTTTAATAAACTTTAGGATGTACCTCCACTAATCCGACCAAAAAAATTAATTTAACGAACTCGGACTTGATTAGAAACATTATTTTATTTATATTTATATTAAGAATTTTATTTGGATACTTTTTTGGTATATAAGTCATAGTTTCACTACTTCTTCACTTTTCATAAATGAGTAAAAATGTCGAATGATTAGTCAAATGTGCAAGCTGACAATTTAGGCAAGGGGTGTGTAACTTTATAATCTTTTTACTTATCCAATAAACATATATTTTAATTTAATTATAACCCTTTTACTTATCACGACTCTCCCTCTAAGTTGTTAGTTGATTTCTATTCAAGGTTTACTTATGATTTTATTCAAGGTTTACCTATGATTTAATTTTGCAGTCGTTTCTGTTAGATCAATTTTCATGTAATTTTTGGAAAATATGGGGTGGATTCTAAATGTGAGTTCTTGGTTTTATAGCTTTGTTTTGGATCCTTTATGTCGTTTATCCTATTTTATTAGAGTTTCAGAGTTGAATTTTATAAAATTTGATTATGTTCCTCCCATTTATATAATGATAAGTTATCTTTATCACATGGATTGGTTTTCAACTCTAACAACATTATATCACCATTAATGTAAATTTAAGAGGTCTTTTCTTATTTTGATGTCAGAATGTCTTTCTTTCTTGAGTAAATGGAAGAGGACGGGGGAGGAATTAGGTCACTTTTCATTATTGTGGGAGGATTTAATCCTTTGTTGTTAGCATGGGTACAATGTGTTAGCATATTTATTCTTCCTTCATAGCTTATCTAGTGATCCCATATGGCGTATTCGAAAAGTTCAATTTTGGAGGATCTTTCTCTGTTACCAAGCTTATTATATTAGTGGTGTCAAACAGAGAGTGGTTTTTTCTATATTGTTGATCAACCTACCCAAAACTCTCAAACTTTTCCGAAACTCTGCCATTTAACCTTTTAAAAAAATAATATTACATTTTATACTATTAGATGTAGGAAGCTCATGCAGAATTTGTAACCAAATGAACGATCATATGAGGATTTATGGTGAGCAACCGAGCTAAGTATTATGCATCAGCTATGCAAATTGAATTCAGCCCATTAGAAATGAAAAAGAAAATAAAATTATAAGAAATATTATGACCAAAATCAAAATTATAACCAGATTCACAAGCATACTTACAAATAAAATACTTGAATTAATTAATACCACTTCAGTAAAATTCACCAATGGACTTTATACATTTACTCCAATCTAACTGATGAGTTTCTTTCTCATATGCCTGTGATGTCGTTGATACTACAGATCTATACCCCTACCCACAAACCATTCGGTATATACTAATTAATTTTCAACATAAGGATAATCCATCTTCAAAATACAACTAAACATAAGTCGGTGATGTACGTATACATTTAGATGGATCCAACTAGGTATACATATCTATAACTATACAAATATATCTATATCCATACAACATATCTATACACATACACATACACATCCAGACATACAGATCTAAGCCCGTATAGATCAATAATATAAAAAAAACTCGTAATAATGATATATTTGATAAGTTCTTACAATAAAAAATGATTTCTTGGAATTGCAACACTTTAAACTCAACTATGTATTTTTTTCCAATTTATTTCATGGGGTAGGGGTTATGATGCATAAAAAATGAAAAAAAATAAAGAGATAGAATGAAGAATGGAAAAGAAGAATTGATGGGTAGGTTTTTGGTCCATTAAAAATTTAAAGTTAGGTTATAGTCAAAAGGAAAGGTTGTTTGATTTTTTACTCTCTCTTTCTCTTTAATTATTTAATAAAACTATTTCAGTTGTCCCACAAATAATATTTATTTAGTTGATCACACTTATTTAAAATCACAATCATTACATTCACGTTACTAAAATATTCCTTGCAAAATATTGTGATATTTTAAATAGTTATTAAATATTTTAATAAAAATAATAATAGAAAACATTAAGATAAAGTTTATTGAGATTTCAAATAAATAATATAATTAGGATATCACATTTAATAAATTGATATTATTTTACGGGATGAAAAGAGTAATTACTTATAATAGTATTTATATTTAAGAGCAGAGATATGATACCCTATAAAAAATGTTTTACCCATTATTTATCTCTATTCTTCTATCAAACCCTATTTCTTCTCGTCTCCGCCGACTTACACCAACACTTTCACATTAGCAATCTACAGTATAACAATTTTTCTTAACAATTTAAAGCACATTCTGACAATACCCATTCCGTATCAAAGGTTGTACACATTTTCTTTTTCCATAACATCGGCGCTTTTCTTCCTCAACATTATGTGTGTCCTCTACCATTGCCTTCCAAATCTCAGATCTTCAATGTGCAAATCATTATCTGATTGGTTTTTGATCGTTGGACATTTCATTTCAATTGAGGATAGTCAGAGTGAGACCTCTTGTCTCTTATATTATTAAATCTAAAGTTTCTAAAATTTCACCTTAATTTATTTGGACTAAATTTTTATATTCAAACTTAAAACTTTTTCTACAATGATATTGTAATAGGATTGAACAAAGAACTCTACTTTTGGGGGATATTTCTTCCTTGTGAAAAGAGATAAATGAACAGGTCTCTTCCTCCTAAGAAGAGAAGATTATTGTAAAGAATGAAATAATCACTATAGTTTGTATAAAAATGTGAGTTTGATTTTCTATTTTTTTATCCATTATCTTAAGTAGGGGTTTTATTGATTTGTATTTATTAAATTAGGCAATATGATAATGAAAGAGCAAGAGTGATAATGAAAGAGCAAGAGTTTGGGACTATTCAATTACAACCGCATCATCATTTTATTTGGAGAAGTATGGTGCACCCGGTTTTTTCATTTACAATAGATTAACATTTATTATTGTATTTTTATGTTGTAAATTGCATTTCAATTGAGGATAGTCGAAATGTTAAATTTATTACTGTATTATTTATATTATTAGCATTGATCTTCTGTTATTCTATTTTTATAACTTATTTATTTTACTCTTCATTACTAGTTAAAATAGATTTCTTGTGGATAGGAGGAAAATATATATAAAACAAAGGTAATTTATGTTACTTTTAATTTTACGTATGTCCTTGCTATACTTGGCTGTAGATTAGTTTAATAAACTTTAGGATGTACCTCAACTAATCCGACCAAAAAAATTAATTTAACGAACTCGGACTTGATTAGAAACATTATTTTATTTATATTTATATTAAGAATTTTATTTGGATACTTTTTTGGTATATAAGTCATAGTTTCACTACTTCTTCACTTTTCATAAATGAGTAAAAATGTCGAATGATTAGTCAAATGTGCAAGCTGACAATTTAGGCAAGGGGTGTGTAACTTTATAATCTTTTTACTTATCCAATAAACATATATTTTAATTTAATTATAACCCTTTTACTTATCACGACTCTCCCTCTAAGTTGTTAGTTGATTTCTATTCAAGGTTTACTTATGATTTTATTCAAGGTTTACCTATGATTTAATTTTGCAGTCGTTTCTGTTAGATCAATTTTCATGTAATTTTTGGAAAATATGGGGTGGATTCTAAATGTGAGTTCTTGGTTTTATAGCTTTGTTTTGGATCCTTTATGTCGTTTATCCTATTTTATTAGAGTTTCAGAGTTGAATTTTATAAAATTTGATTATGTTCCTCCCATTTATATAATGATAAGTTATCTTTATCACATGGATTGGTTTTCAACTCTAACAACATTATATCACCATTAATGTAAATTTAAGAGGTCTTTTCTTATTTTGATGTCAGAATGTCTTTCTTTCTTGAGTAAATGGAAGAGGACGGGGGAGGAATTAGGTCACTTTTCATTATTGTGGGAGGATTTAATCCTTTGTTGTTAGCATGGGTACAATGTGTTAGCATATTTATTCTTCCTTCATAGCTTATCTAGTGATCCCATATGGCGTATTCGAAAAGTTCAATTTTGGAGGATCTTTCTCTGTTACCAAGCTTATTATATTAGTGGTGTCAAACAGAGAGTGGTTTTTTCTATATTGTTGATCAACCTACCCAAAACTCTCAAACTTTTCCGAAACTCTGCCATTTAACCTTTTAAAAAAATAATATTACATTTTATACTATTAGATGTAGGAAGCTCATGCAGAATTTGTAACCAAATGAACGATCATATGAGGATTTATGGTGAGCAACCGAGCTAAGTATTATGCATCAGCTATGCAAATTGAATTCAGCCCATTAGAAATGAAAAAGAAAATAAAATTATAAGAAATATTATGACCAAAATCAAAATTATAACCAGATTCACAAGCATACTTACAAATAAAATACTTGAATTAATTAATACCACTTCAGTAAAATTCACCAATGGACTTTATACATTTACTCCAATCTAACTGATGAGTTTCTTTCTCATATGCCTGTGATGTCGTTGATACTACAGATCTATACCCCTACCCACAAACCATTCGGTATATACTAATTAATTTTCAACATAAGGATAATCCATCTTCAAAATACAACTAAACATAAGTCGGTGATGTACGTATACATTTAGATGGATCCAACTAGGTATACATATCTATAACTATACAAATATATCTATATCCATACAACATATCTATACACATACACATACACATCCAGACATACAGATCTAAGCCCGTATAGATCAATAATATAAAAAAAACTCGTAATAATGATATATTTGATAAGTTCTTACAATAAAAAATGATTTCTTGGAATTGCAACACTTTAAACTCAACTATGTATTTTTTTCCAATTTATTTCATGGGGTAGGGGTTATGATGCATAAAAAATGAAAAAAAATAAAGAGATAGAATGAAGAATGGAAAAGAAGAATTGATGGGTAGGTTTTTGGTCCATTAAAAATTAAAAGTTAGGTTATAGTCAAAAGGAAAGATTGTTTGATTTTGTACTCTCTCTTTCTCTTTAATTATTTAATAAAACTATTTCAGTTGTCCCACAAATAATATTTATTTAGTTGATCACACTTATTTAAAATCACAATCATTACATTCACGTTACTAAAATATTCCTTGCAAAATATTGTGATATTTTAAATAGTTATTAAATATTTTAATAAAAATAATAATAGAAAACATTAAGATAAAGTTTATTGAGATTTCAAATAAATAATATAATTAGGATATCACATTTAATAAATTGATATTATTTTACGGGATGAAAAGAGTAATTACTTATAATAGTATTTATATTTAAGAGCAGAGATATGATACCCTATAAAAAATGTTTTACCCATTATTTATCTCTATTCTTCTATCAAACCCTATTTCTTCTCGTCTCCGCCGACTTACACCAACACTTTCACATTAGCAATCTACAGTATAACAATTTTTCTTAACAATTTAAAGCACATTCTGACAATACCCATTCCGTATCAAAGGTTGTACACATTTTCTTTTTCCATAACATCGGCGCTTTTCTTCCTCAACATTATGTGTGTCCTCTACCATTGCCTTCCAAATCTCAGATCTTCAATGTGCAAATCATTATCTGATTGGTTTTTGATCGTTGGACATTTCATTTCAATTGAGGATAGTCAGAGTGAGACCTCTTGTCTCTTATATTATTAAATCTAAAGTTTCTAAAATTTCACCTTAATTTATTTGGACTAAATTTTTATATTCAAACTTAAAACTTTTTCTACAATGATATTGTAATAGGATTGAACAAAGAACTCTACTTTTGGGGGATATTTCTTCCTTGTGAAAAGAGATAAATGAACAGGTCTCTTCCCCCTAAGAAGAGAAGATTATTGTAAAGAATGAAATAATCACTATAGTTTGTATAAAAATGTGAGTTTGATTTTCTATTTTTTTATCCATTATCTTAAGTAGGGGTTTTATTGATTTGTATTTATTAAATTAGGCAATATGATAATGAAAGAGCAAGAGTGATAATGAAAGAGCAAGAGTTTGGGACTATTCAATTACAACCGCATCATCATTTTATTTGGAGAAGTATGGTGCACCCGGTTTTTTCATTTACAATAGATTAACATTTATTATTGTATTTTTATGTTGTAAATTGCATTTCAATTGAGGATAGTCGAAATGTTAAATTTATTACTGTATTATTTATATTATTAGCATTGATCTTCTGTTATTCTATTTTTATAACTTATTTATTTTACTCTTCATTACTAGTTAAAATAGATTTCTTGTGGATAGGAGGAAAATATATATAAAACAAAGGTAATTTATGTTACTTTTAATTTTACGTATGTCCTTGCTATACTTGGCTGTAGATTAGTTTAATAAACTTTAGGATGTACCTCAACTAATCCGACCAAAAAAATTAATTTAACGAACTCGGACTTGATTAGAAACATTATTTTATTTATATTTATATTAAGAATTTTATTTGGATACTTTTTTGGTATATAAGTCATAGTTTCACTACTTCTTCACTTTTCATAAATGAGTAAAAATGTCGAATGATTAGTCAAATGTGCAAGCTGACAATTTAGGCAAGGGGTGTGTAACTTTATAATCTTTTTACTTATCCAATAAACATATATTTTAATTTAATTATAACCCTTTTACTTATCACGACTCTCCCTCTAAGTTGTTAGTTGATTTCTATTCAAGGTTTACTTATGATTTTATTCAAGGTTTACCTATGATTTAATTTTGCAGTCGTTTCTGTTAGATCAATTTTCATGTAATTTTTGGAAAATATGGGGTGGATTCTAAATGTGAGTTCTTGGTTTTATAGCTTTGTTTTGGATCCTTTATGTCGTTTATCCTATTTTATTAGAGTTTCAGAGTTGAATTTTATAAAATTTGATTATGTTCCTCCCATTTATATAATGATAAGTTATCTTTATCACATGGATTGGTTTTCAACTCTAACAACATTATATCACCATTAATGTAAATTTAAGAGGTCTTTTCTTATTTTGATGTCAGAATGTCTTTCTTTCTTGAGTAAATGGAAGAGGACGGGGGAGGAATTAGGTCACTTTTCATTATTGTGGGAGGATTTAATCCTTTGTTGTTAGCATGGGTACAATGTGTTAGCATATTTATTCTTCCTTCATAGCTTATCTAGTGATCCCATATGGCGTATTCGAAAAGTTCAATTTTGGAGGATCTTTCTCTGTTACCAAGCTTATTATATTAGTGGTGTCAAACAGAGAGTGGTTTTTTCTATATTGTTGATCAACCTACCCAAAACTCTCAAACTTTTCCGAAACTCTGCCATTTAACCTTTTAAAAAAATAATATTACATTTTATACTATTAGATGTAGGAAGCTCATGCAGAATTTGTAACCAAATGAACGATCATATGAGGATTTATGGTGAGCAACCGAGCTAAGTATTATGCATCAGCTATGCAAATTGAATTCAGCCCATTAGAAATGAAAAAGAAAATAAAATTATAAGAAATATTATGACCAAAATCAAAATTATAACCAGATTCACAAGCATACTTACAAATAAAATACTTGAATTAATTAATACCACTTCAGTAAAATTCACCAATGGACTTTATACATTTACTCCAATCTAACTGATGAGTTTCTTTCTCATATGCCTGTGATGTCGTTGATACTACAGATCTATACCCCTACCCACAAACCATTCAGTATATACTAATTAATTTTCAACATAAGGATAATCCATCTTCAAAATACAACTAAACATAAGTCGGTGATGTACGTATACATTTAGATGGATCCAACTAGGTATACATATCTATAACTATACAAATATATCTATATCCATACAACATATCTATACACATACACATACACATCCAGACATACAGATCTAAGCCCGTATAGATCAATAATATAAAAAAAACTCGTAATAATGATATATTTGATAAGTTCTTACAATAAAAAATGATTTCTTGGAATTGCAACACTTTAAACTCAACTATGTATTTTTTTCCAATTTATTTCATGGGGTAGGGGTTATGATGCATAAAAAATGAAAAAAAATAAAGAGATAGAATGAAGAATGGAAAAGAAGAATTGATGGGTAGGTTTTTGGTCCATTAAAAATTAAAAGTTAGGTTATAGTCAAAAGGAAAGATTGTTTGATTTTGTACTCTCTCTTTCTCTTTAATTATTTAATAAAACTATTTCAGTTGTCCCACAAATAATATTTATTTAGTTGATCACACTTATTTAAAATCACAATCATTACATTCACGTTACTAAAATATTCCTTGCAAAATATTGTGATATTTTAAATAGTTATTAAATATTTTAATAAAAATAATAATAGAAAACATTAAGATAAAGTTTATTGAGATTTCAAATAAATAATATAATTAGGATATCACATTTAATAAATTGATATTATTTTACGGGATGAAAAGAGTAATTACTTATAATAGTATTTATATTTAAGAGCAGAGATATGATACCCTATAAAAAATGTTTTACCCATTATTTATCTCTATTCTTCTATCAAACCCTATTTCTTCTCGTCTCCGCCGACTTACACCAACACTTTCACATTAGCAATCTACAGTATAACAATTTTTCTTAATAATTTAAAGCACATTCTGACAATACCCATTCCGTATCAAAGGTTGTACACATTTTCTTTTTCCATAACATCGGCGCTTTTCTTCAACATTATGTGTGTCCTCTACCATTGCCTTCCAAATCTCAGATCTTCAATGTGCAAATCATTATCTGATTGGTTTTTGATCGTTGGACATTTCATTTCAATTGAGGATAGTCAGAGTGAGACCTCTTGTCTCTTATATTATTAAATCTAAAGTTTCTAAAATTTCACCTTAATTTATTTGGACTAAATTTTTATATTCAAACTTAAAACTTTTTCTACAATGATATTGTAATAGGATTGGACAAAGAACTCTACTTTTGGGGGATATTTCTTCCTTTTGAAAAGAGAGAAATGAACAGGTCACTTCCTCCTAAGAAGAGAAGATTATTGTAAAAAATGAAATAATCACTATAGTTTGTATAAAAATGTGAGTTTGATTTTCTATTTTTTTATCCATTATCTTAAGTAGGGGTTTTAATGATTTGTATTTATTAAATTAGGCAATATGATAATGAAAGAGCAAGAGTGATAATGAAAGAGCAAGAGTTTGGGACTATTCAATTACAACCGCATCATCATTTTATTTGGAGAAGTATGGTGCACCCGGTTTTTTCATTTACAATATATTAACATTTATTATTGTATTTTTATGTTGTAAATTGCATTTCAATTGAGGATAGTCGAAATGTTAAATTTATTACTGTATTATTTATATTATTAGCATTGATCTTCTGTTATTCTATTTTTATAACTTATTTATTTTACTCTTCATTACTAGTTAAAATAGATTTCTTGTGGATAGGAGGAAAATATATATAAAACAAAGGTAATTTATGTTACTTTTAATTTTACATATGTCCTTGCTATACTTGGGTGTAGATTAGTTTAATGAACTTTAGGATGTACCTCAACTAATCCGACCAAAAAAATTAATTTAACGAACTCGGACTTGATTAGAAACATTATTTTATTTATATTTATATTAAGAATTTTATTTGGATACTTTTTTGGTATATAAGTCATAGTTTCACTACTTCTTCACTTTTCATAAATGAGTAAAAATGTCGAATGATTAGTCAAATGTGCAAGCTGACAATTTAGGCAAGGGGTGTGTAACTTTATAATCTTTTTACTTATCCAATAAACATATATTTTAATTTAATTATAACCCTTTTACTTATCACGACTCTCCCTCTAAGTTGTTGGTTGATTTCTATTCAAGGTTTACTTATGATTTTATTCAAGGTTTACCTATGATTTAATTTTGCAGTCGTTTCTGTTAGATCAATTTTCATGTAATTTTTGGAAAATATGGGGTGGATTCTAAATGTGAGTTCTTGGTTTTATAGCTTTGTTTTGGATCCTTTATGTCGTTTATCCTATTTTATTAGAGTTTCAGAGTTGAATTTTATAAAATTTGATTATGTTCCTCCCATTTATATAATGATAAGTTATCTTTATCACATGGATTGGTTTTCAACTCTAACAACATTATATCACCATTAATGTAAATTTAAGAGGTATTTTCTTATTTTGATGTCAGAATGTCTTTCTTTCTTGAGTAAATGGAAGAGGACGGGGGAGGAATTAGGTCACTTTTCATTATTGTGGGAATATTTAATCCTTTGTTGTTAGCATGGGTACAATGTGTTAGCATATTTATTCTTCCTTCATAGCTTATCTAGTGATCCCATATGGCGTATTCGAAAAGTTCAATTTTGGAGGATCTTTCTCTGTTACCAAGCTTATTATATTAGTGGTGTCAAACAGAGAGTGGTTTTTTCTATATTGTTGATCAACCTACCCAAAACTCTCAAACTTTTCCGAAACTCTGCCATTTAACCTTTTAAAAAAATAATATTACATTTTATACTATTAGATGTAGGAAGCTCATGCAGAATTTGTAACCAAATGAACGATCATATGAGGATTTATGGTGAGCAACCGAGCTAAGTATTATGCATCAGCTATGCAAATTGAATTCAGCCCATTAGAAATGAAAAAGAAAATAAAATTATAAGAAATATTATGACCAAAATCAAAATTATAACCAGATTCACAAGCATACTTACAAATAAAATACTTGAATTAATTAATACCACTTCAGTAAAATTCACCAATGGACTTTATACATTTACTCCAATCTAACTGATGAGTTTCTTTCTCATATGCCTGTGATGTCGTTGATACTACAGATCTATACACCTACCCACAAACCATTTGGTATATACTAATTAATTTTCTACATAAGGATAATCCATCTTCAAAATACAACTAAACATAAGTCGGTGATGTACGTATACATTTAGATGGATCCAACTAGGTATACATATCTATAACTATACAAATATATCTATATCCATACAACATATCTATACACATACACATACACATCCAGATCTAAGCCCGTATAGATCAATAATATAAACAAACTCGTAATAATGATATATTTGATAAGTTCTTACAATAAAAAATGATTTCTTGGAATTGCAACACTTTAAACTCAACTATGTATTTTTTTTCCAATTTATTTCTTGGGGTAGGGGTTATGATGCATAAAAAATGAAAAAAAATAAAGAGATAGAATGAAGAATGGAAAAGAAGAATTGATCGGTAGGTTTTTGGTCCATTAAAAATTTAAAGTTAGGTTATAGTCAAAAGGAAAGATTGTTTGATTTTTTACTCTCTCTTTCTCTTTAATTATTTAATAAAACTATTTCAGTTGTCCCACAAATAATATTTATTTAGTTGATCACACTTATTTAAAATCACAATCATTACATTCACGTTCCTAAAATATTCCTTGCAAAATATTGTGATATTTTAAATAGTTATTAAATATTTTAATAAAAATAATAATAGAAAACATTAAGATAAAGTTTATTGAGATTTCAAATAAATAATATAATTAGGATATCACATTTAATAAATTGATATTATTTTACGGGATGAAAAGAGTAATTACGTATAATAGTATTTATATTTAAGAGCAGAGATATGATACCCTATAAAAAATGTTTTACCCATTATTTATCTCTATTCTTCTATCAAACCCTATTTCTTCTCGTCTCCGCCGACTTACACCAACACTTTCACATTAGCAATCTACAGTATAACAATTTTTCTTAACAATTTAAAGCACATTCTGACAATACCCATTCCGTATCAAAGGTTGTACACATTTTCTTTTTCCATAACATCAGCGCTTTTCTCCCTCAACATTATGTGTGTCCTCCACCATTGCCTTCCAAATCTCAGATCTTCAATGTGCAAATCATTATCTGATTGGTTTTTTATCGTTGGACATTTCATTTCAATTGAGGATAGTCAGAGTGAGACCTCTTGTCTCTTATATTATTAAATCTAAAGTTTCTAAAATTTCACCTTAATTTATTTGGACTAAATTTTTATATTCAAACTTAAAACTTTTTCTACAATGATATTGTAATAGGATTGAACAAAGAACTCTACTTTTGGGGGATATTTCTTCCTTGTGAAAAGAGATAAATGAACAGGTCACTTCTTCCTAAGAACAGAAGATTATTGTAAAGAATGAAATAATCACTATAGTTTGTATAAAAATGTGAGTTTGATTTTCTATTTTTTTATCCATTATCTTAAGTAGGGGTTTTATTGATTTGTATTTATTAAATTAGGCAATATGATAATGAAAGAGCAAGAGTGATAATGAAAGAGCAAGAGTTTGGGACTATTCAATTACAACCGCATCATCATTTTATTTGGAGAAGTATGGTGCACCCGGTTGTTTCATTTACAATAGATTAACATTTATTATTGTATTTTTATGTTGTAAATTGCATTTCAATTGAGGATAGTCGAAATGTTAAATTTATTACTGTATTATTTATATTATTAGCATTGATCTTCTGTTATTCTATTTTTATAACTTATTTATTTTACTCTTCATTACTAGTTAAAATAGATTTCTTGTGGATAGGAGGAAAATATATATAAAACAAAGGTAATTTATGTTACTTTTAATTTTACGTATGTCCTTGCTATACTTGGGTGTAGATTAGTTTAATGAACTTTAGGATGTACCTCAACTAATCCGACCAAAAAAATTAATTTAACGAACTCGGACTTGATTAGAAACATTATTTTATTTATATTTATATTAAGAATTTTATTTGGATACTTTTTTGGCATATAAGTCATAGTTTCACTACTTCTTCACTTTTCATAAATGAGTAAAAATGTCGAATGATTAGTCAAATGTGCAAGCTGACAATTTAGGCAAGGGGTGTGTAACTTTATAATCTTTTTACTTATCCAATAAACATATATTTTAATTTAATTATAACCCTTTTACTTATCACGACTCTCCCTCTAAGTTGTTGGTTGATTTCTATTCAAGGTTTACTTATGATTTTATTCAAGGTTTACCTATGATTTAATTTTGCAGTCGTTTCTGTTAGATCACTTTTCATGTAATTTTTGGAAAATATGGGGTGGATTCTAAATGTGAGTTCTTGGTTTTATAGCTTTGTTTTGGATCCTTTATGTCGTTTATCGTATTGTATTAGAGTTTCAGAGTTGAATTTTATAAAATTTGATTATGTTCCTCCCATTTATATAATGATAAGATATCTTTATCACATGGATTGGTTTTCAACTCTAACAACATTATATCACCATTAATGTAAATTTAAGAGCTCTTTTCTTATTTTGATGTCAGAATGTCTTTCTTTCTTGAGTAAATGGAAGAGGACGGGGGAGGAATTAGGCCACTTTTCATTATTGTGGGAGGATTTAATCCTTTGTTGTTAGCATGGGTACAATGTGTTAGCATATTTATTCTTCCTTCATAGCTTATCTAGTGATCCCATATGGCGTATTCGAAAAGTTCAATTTTGGAGGATCTTTCTCTGTTACCAAGCTGATTATATTAGTGGTGTCAAACAGAGAGTGGGTTTTTCTATATTGTTGATCAACCTACCCAAAACTCTCAAACTTTTCCAAAACTCTGCCATTTAACCTTTTAAAAATATAATATTACATTTTATACTATTAGATGTAGGAAGCTCATGCAGAATTTGTAACCAAATGAACGATCATATGAGGATTTATGGTGAGCAACAGAGCTAAGTATTATGCATCAGCTATACAAATTGAATTCAGCCCATTAGAAATGAAAAAGAAAAAAAAATTATAAAAAATATTATGACCAAAATCAAAATTATAACCAGATTCACAAGCATACTTACAAATAAAATACTTGAATTAATTAATACCACTTTAGTAAAATTCACCAATGGACTTTATACATTTACTCCAATCCAACTGATGAGTTTCTATCTCATATGCCTGTGACGTCGTTGATACTACAGATCTATACACCTACCTACAAACCATTCGGTATATACTAATTAATTTTCAACATAAGGATAATCCATCATCAAAATACAACTAAACATAAGTCGGTGATGTACGTATACATTTAGATGGATCCAACTAGGTATACATATTTATAACTATACAAATATATCTATATCCATACAACATATCTATACACATACACATACACATCCAGACATACAGATCTATACCCGTATAGATCAATAATATAAAAAAAAACTCGTAATAATGATATCTTTGATAAGTTCTTAAAATAAAAAATGATTTCTTGGAACTGCAACACTTTAAACACAACTATATATTTTTTTTCCAATTTATTTCATGGGGTAGGGGTTATGATGCATAAAAATGAAAAAAAATAAAGAGATAGAATGAAGAATGGAAAAGAAGAATTGATGGGTAGGTTTTTGGTCCATTAAAAATTTAAAGTTAGGTTATAGTCAAAAGGAAAGATTGTTTGATTTTTTACTCTCTCTTTCTCTTTAATTATTTAATAAAACTATTTCAGTTGTCCCACAAATAATATTTATTTAGTTGATCACACTTATTTAAAATCACAATCATTACATTCACGTTACTAAAATATTCCTTACAAAATATTGTGATATTTTAAATAGTTATTAAATATTTTAATAAAAATAATAATAGAAAACATTAAGATAAAGTTTATTGAGATTTCAAATAAATAATATAATTAGGATATCACATTTAATAATTTGATATTATTTTACGGGATGAAAAGAGTAATTACTTATAATAGTATTTATATTTAAGAGCAGAGATATGATACCCTATAAAAAATGTTTTACCCATTATTTATCTCTATTCTTCTATCAAACCCTATTTCTTCTCGTCTCCGCCGACTTACACCAACACTTTCACATTAGCAATCTACAGTATAATAATTTTTCTTAACAATTTAAAGCACATTCTGACAATACCCATTCCGTATCAAAGGTTGTACACATTTTCTTTTTCCATAACATCGGCGCTTTTCTCCCTCAACATTATGTGTGTCCTCTACCATTGCCTTCCAAATCTCAGATCTTCAATGTGCAAATCATTATCTGATTGGTTTTTTATCGTTCGACATTTCATTTCAATTAGGGATAGTCAGAGTGAGACCTCTTGTCTCTTATATTATTAAATCTAAAGTTTCTAAAATTTCACCTTAATTTATTTGGACTAAATTTTTATATTCAAACTTAAAACTTTTTCTACAATGATATTGTAATAGGATTGAACAAAGAACTCTACTTTTGGGGGATATTTCTTCCTTGTGAAAAGAGATAAATGAACAGGTCACTTCCTCCTAAGAAGAGAAGATTATTGTAAAGAATGAAATAATCACTATAGTTTGTATAAAAATGTGAGTTTGATTTTCTATTTTTTTATCCATTATCTTAAGTAGGGGTTTTATTGATTTGTATTTATTAAATTAGGCAATATGATAATGAAAGAGCAAGAGTGATAATGAAAGAGCAAGAGTTTGGGACTATTCAATTACAACCGCATCATCATTTTATTTGGAGAAGTATGGTGCACCCGGTTTTTTCATTTACAATAGATTAACATTTATTATTGTATTTTTATGTTGTAAATTGCATTTCAATTGAGGATAGTCCAAATTTTAAATTTTTACTGTATTATTTATATTGTTAGCATTGATCTTCTGTTATTCTATTTTTATAACTTATTTATTTTACTCTTCATTACTAGTTAAAATAGATTTCTTGTGGATAGGAGGAAAATATATATAAAACAAAGGTAATTTATGTTACTTTTAATTTTACGTATGTCCTTGCTATACTTGGGTGTAGATTAGTTTAATGAACTTTAGGATGTACCTCAACTAATCCGACCAAAAAAATTAATTTAACGAACTCGGACTTGATTAGAAACATTATTTTATTTATATTTATATTAAGAATTTTATTTGGATACTTTTTTGGTATATAAGTCATAGTTTCACTACTTCTTCACTTTTCATAAATGAGTAAAAATGTCGAATGATTAGTCAAATGTGCAAGCTGACAATTTAGGCAAGGGGTGTGTAACTTTATAATCTTTTTACTTATCCAATAAACATATATTTTAATTTAATTATAACCCTTTTACTTATCACGACTCTCCCTCTAAGTTGTTGGTTGATTTCTATTCAAGGTTTACTTATGATTTTATTCAAGGTTTACCTATGATTTAATTTTGCAGTCGTTTCTGTTAGATCACTTTTCATGTAATTTTTGGAAAATATGGGGTGGATTCTAAATGTGAGTTCTTGGTTTTATAGCTTTGTTTTGGATCCTTTATGTCGTTTATCCTATTTTATTAGAGTTTCAGAGTTGAATTTTATAAAATTTGATTATGTTCCTCCCATTTATATAAATATAAGATATCTTTATCACATGGATTGGTTTTCAACTCTAACAACATTATATCACCATTAATGTAAATTTAAGAGCTCTTTTCTTATTTTGATGTCAGGATGTCTTTATTTCTTGAGTAAATGGAAGAGGACGGGGGAGGAATTAGGCCACTTTTCATTATTGTGGGAGGATTTAATCCTTTGTTGTTAGCATGGGTACAATGTGTTAGCATATTTATTCTTCCTTCATAGCTTATCTAGTGATCCCATATGGCGTATTCGAAAAGTTCAATTTTGGAGGATCTTTCTCTGTTACCAAGCTGATTATATTAGTGGTGTCAAACAGAGAGTGGTTTTTTCTATATTGTTGATCAACCTACCCAAAACTCTTAAACTTTTCCAAAACTCTGCCATTTAACCTTTTAAAAATATAATATTACATTTTATACTATTAGATGTAGGAAGCTCATGCAGAATTTGTAACCAAATGAACGATCATATGAGGATTTATGGTGAGCAACAGAGCTAAGTATTATGCATCAGCTATGCAAATTGAATTCAGCCCATTAGAAATGAAAAAGAAAAAAAAATTATAAAAAATATTATGACCAAAATCAAAATTATAACCAGATTCACAAGCATACTTACAAATAAAATACTTGAATTAATTAATACCACTTCAGTAAAATTCACCAATGGACTTTATACATTTACTCCAATCCAACTGATGAGTTTCTATCTCATATGCCTGTGACGTCGTTGATACTACAGATCTATACACCTACCTACAAACCATTCGGTATATACTAATTAATTTTCAACATAAGGATAATCCATCATCAAAATACAACTAAACATAAGTCGGTGATGTACGTATACATTTAGATGGATCCAACTAGGTATACATATCTATAACTATACAAATATATCTATATCCATACAACATATCTATACACATACACATACACATCCAGACATACAGATCTATACCCGTATAGATCAATAATATAAAAAAACTCGTAATAATGATATATTTGATAAGTTCTTAAAATAAAAAATGATTTCTTGGAACTGCAACACTTTAAACACAACTATATATTTTTTTTCCAATTTATTTTATAGGGTAGGGGTTATGATGCATAAAAAATGAAAAAAATAAAGAGATAGAATGAAGAATGGAAAAGAAGAATTGATGGGTAGGTTTTTGGTCCATTAAAAATTTAAAGTTAGGTTATAGTCAAAAGGAAAGATTGTTTGATTTTTTACTCTCTCTTTCTCTTTAATTATTTAATAAAACTATTTCAGTTGTCCCACAAATAATATTTATTTAGTTGATCACACTTATTTAAAAACACAATCATTACATTCACGTTACTAAAATATTCCTTACAAAATATTGTGATATTTTAAATAGTTATTAAATATTTTAATAAAAATAATAATTGAAAACATTAAGATAAAGTTTATTGAGATTTCAAATAAATAATATAATTAGGATATCACATTTAATAAATTTATATTATTTTACGGGATGAAAAGAGTAATTACTTATAATAGTATTTATATTTAAGAGCAGAGATATGATACCCTATAAAAATGTTTTACCCATTATTTATCTCTATTCTTCTATCAAACCCTATTTCTTCTTGTCTCCGCCGACTTACACCAACACTTTCACATTAGCAATCTACAGTATAACAATTTTTCTTAACAATTAAAAGCACATTCTGACAATACCCATTCCGTATCAAAGGTTGTACACATTTTCCTTTTCCATAACATCGGCGCTTTTCTCCCTCAATATTATGTGTGTCCTCTACCATTGCCTTCCAAATCTCAGATCTTCACTGTGCAAATAATTATCTGATTGGTTTTTGATCGTTGGACATTTCATTTCAATTGAGGATAGTCAGAGTGAGACCTCTTGTCACTTATACTTTTAAATCTAAAGTTTCTAAAATTTCACCTTAATTTATTTGGACTAAATTTTTATATTCAAACTTAAAACTTTTTCTACAATGATATTGTAATAGGATAGAACAAAGAACTCTACTTTTGGGGGATATTTCTTCCTTGTGAAAAGAGAGAAATGAACAGGTCACTTCCTCCTAAGAAGAGAAGATTATTGTAAAGAATGAAATAATCACTATAGTTTGTATAAAAATGTGAGTTTGATTTTCTATTTTTTTATCCATTATCTTAAGTAGGGGTTTTAATGATTTGTATTTATTAAATTAGGCAATATGATAATGAAAGAGCAAGAGTGATAATGAAAGAGCAAGAGTTTGGGACTATTCAATTACAACCGCATCATCATTTTATTTGGAGAAGTATGGTGCACCCGGTTTTTTCATTTACAATAGATTAACATTTATTATTGTATTTTTATGTTGTAAATTGCATTTCAATTGAGGATAGTCGAAATGTTAAATTTTTACTGTATTATTTATATTATTAGCATTGATCTTCTGTTATTCTAGTTTTATAACTTATTTATTTTACTCTTCATTACTAGTTAAAATAGATTTCTTGTGGATAGGAGGAAAATATATATAAAACAAAGGTAATTTATGTTACTTTTAATTTTACGTATGTCCTTGCTATACTTGGGTGTAGATTAGTTTAATGAACTTTAGGATGTACCTCAACTAATCCGAACAAAAAAATTAATTTAACGAACTCGGACTTGATTAGAAACATTATTTTATTTATATTTATATTAAGAATTTTATTTGGATACTTTTTAGGTATATAAGTCATAGTTTCACTACTTCTTCACTTTTCATAAATGAGTAAAAATGTCGAATGATTAGTCAAATGTGCAAGCTGACAATTTAGGCAAGGGGTGTGTAACTTTATAATCTTTTTACTTATCCAATAAACATATATTTTAATTTAATTATAACCCTTTTACTTATCACGACTCTCCCTCTAAGTTGTTGGTTGATTTCTATTCAAGGTTTACTTATGATTTTATTCAAGGTTTACCTATGATTTAATTTTGCAGTCGTTTCTGTTAGATCACTTTTCATGTAATTTTTTGAAAATATGGGGTGGATTCTAAATGTGAGTTCTTGGTTTTATAGATTTGTTTTGGATCCTTTATGTCGTTTATCCTATTTTATTAGAGTTTCAGAGTTGAATTTCATAAAATTTGATTATGTTCCTCCCATTTATATAATGATAAGATATCTTTATCACATGGATTGGTTTTCAACTCTAACAACATTATATCACCATTAATGTAAATTTAAGAGCTCTTTTCTTATTTTGATGTCAGAATGTCTTTCTTTCTTGAGTAAATGGAAGAGGACGGGGGAGGAATTAGGCCACTTTTCATTATTGTGGGAGGATTTAATCCTTTGTTGTTAGCATGGGTACAATGTGTTAGCATATTTATTCTTCCTTCATAGCTTATCTAGTGATCCCATATGGCGTATTCGAAAAGTTCAATTTTGGAGGATCTTTCTCTGCTACCAAGCTGATTATATTAGTGGTGTCAAACAGAGAGTGGTTTTTTCTATATTTTTGATCAACCTACCCAAAATTCTCAAACTTTTCCAAAACTCTGCCATTTAACCTTTTAAAAATATAATATTACATTTTATACTATTAGATGTAGGAAGCTCATGCAGAATTTGTAACCAAATGAACGATCATATGAGGATTTATGGTGAGCAACAGAGCTAAGTATTATGCATCAGCTATGCAAATTGAATTCAGCCCATTAGAAATGAAAAAGAAAAAAAAATTATAAAAAATATTATGACCAAAATCAAAATTATAACCAGATTCACAAGCATACTTACAAATAAAATACTTGAATTAATTAATACCACTTCAGTAAAATTCACCAATGGACTTTATACATTTACTCCAATCCAACTGATGAGTTTCTATCTCATATGCCTGTGACGTCGTTGATACTACAGATCTATACACCTACCTACAAACCATTCGGTATATACTAATTAATTTTCAACATATGGATAATCCATCATCAAAATACAACTAAACATAAGTCGGTGATGTACGTATACATTTAGTTGGATCCAACTAGGTATACATATCTATAACTATACAAATATATCTATATCCATACAACATATCTATACACATACACATACACATCCAGACATACAGATCTATACCCGTATAGATCAATAATATAAAAAAAACTCGTAATAATGATATATTTGATAAGTTCTTAAAATAAAAAATGATTTCTTGGAACTGCAACACTTTAAACACAACTATATATTTTTTTTCCAATTTATTTCATGGGGTAGGGGTTATGATGCATAAAAATGAAGAAAATAAAGAGATAGAATGAAGAATGGAAAAGAAGAATTGATGGGTAGGTTTTTGGTCCATTAAAAATTTAAAGTTAGGTTATAGTCAAAAGGAAAGATTGTTTGATTTTTTACTCTCTCTTTCTCTTTAATTATTTAATAAAACTATTTCAGTTGTCCCACAAATAATATTTATTTAGTTGATCACACTTATTTAAAAACACAATCATTACATTCACGTTACTAAAATATTCCTTACAAAATATTGTGATATTTTAAATAGTTATTAAATATTTTAATAAAAATAATAATTGAAAACATTAAGATAAAGTTTATTGAGATTTCAAATAAATAATATAATTAGGATATCACATTTAATAAATTGATATTATTTTACGAGATGAAAAGAGTAATTACTTATAATAGTATTTATATTTAAGAGCAGAGATATGATACCCTATAAAAAATGTTTTACCCATTATTTATCTCTATTCTTCTATCAAACCCTATTTCTTCTCGTCTCCGCCGACTTACACCAACACTTTCACATTAGCAATCTACAGTATAACAATTTTAAAGCACATTCTGACAATACCCATTCCGTATCAAAGGTTGTACACATTTTCCTTTTCCATAACATCGGCGCTTTTCTCCCTCAATATTATGTGTGTCCTCTACCATTGCCTTCCAAATCTCAGATCTTCACTGTGCAAATAATTATCTGATTGGTTTTTGATCGTTGGACATTTCATTTTAATTGAGGATAGTCAGAGTGAGACCTCTTGTCTCTTATACTTTTAAATCTAAAGTTTCTAAAATTTCACCTTAATTTATTTGGACTAAATTTTTATATTCAAACTTAAAACTTTTTCTAGAATGATATTGTAATAGGATTGAACAAAGAACTCTACTTTTGGGGGATATTTCTTCCTTGTGAAAAGAGAGAAATGAACAGGTCACTTCCTCCTAAGAAGAGAAGATTATTGTAAAGAATGAAATAATCACTATAGTTTGTATAAAAATGTGAGTTTGATTTTCTATTTTTTTATCCATTATTTTAAGTAGGGGTTTTAATGATTTGTATTTATTAAATTTGGCAATATTATAATGAAAGAGCAAGAGTGATAATGAAAGAGCTAGAGTTTGGGACTATTCAATTACAACCGCATCATCATTTTATTTGGAAAAGTATGGTGCACCTGGTTTTTTCATTTACAATAGATTAACATTTATTATTGTATTTTTATGTTGTAAATTGCATTTCAATTGGGGATAGTCGAAATGTTAAATTTATTACTGTATTATTTATATTATTAGCATTGATCATCTGTTATTCTATTTTTATAACTTATTTATTTCACTCTTCATTACTAGTTAAAATAGATTTCTTGTGGATAGGAGGAAAATATATTTAAAACAAAGGTAATTTATGTTACTTTTAATTTTACGTATGTCCTTGCTATACTTGGGTGTAGATTAGTTTAATGAACTTTAGGATGTAACTCAACTAATCCGACCAAAAAAATTAATTTAACGAACTCGGACTTGATTAGAAACATTATTTTATTTATATTTATATTAAGAATTTTAGTTGGATACTTTTTTGGTATATAAGTCATAGTTTCACTACTTCTTCACTTTTCATAAATGAGTAAAAATGTCGAATGA
Source organism: Nemophila menziesii (assembly GCA_029959085.1). Lineage (NCBI taxonomy): Eukaryota > Viridiplantae > Streptophyta > Magnoliopsida > Boraginales > Hydrophyllaceae > Nemophila > Nemophila menziesii. Next base: position 79,755,516 of record JARWIR010000001.1, read on the forward strand.
TTAGTCAAATGTGCAAGCTGACAATTTAGGCAAGGGGTGTGTAACTTTATAATCTTTTTACTTATCCAATAAACATATATTTTAATTTAATTATAACCCTTTTACTTATCACGACTCTCCCTCTAAGTTGTTGGTTGATTTCTATTCAAGGTTTACTTCTGATTTTATTCAAGGTTTACCTATGATTTAATTTTGCAGTCGTTTCTGTTAGATCACTTTTCATGTAATTTTTGGAAAATATGGGGTGGATTCTAAATGTGAGTTCTTGGTTTTATAGCTTTGTTTTGGATCCTTTATGTCGTTTATCCTATTTTATTAGAGTTTCAGAGTTGACTTTTATAAAATTTGATTATGTTCCTCCCATTTATATAATGATAAGTTATCTTTATCACATGGATTGGTTTTCAACTCTAACAACATTATATCACTATTAATGTAAATTTAAGAGCTCTTTTCTTATTTTGATGTCAGAATGTCTTTCTTTCTTGAGTAAATGGAAGAGGACGGGGGAGGAATTAGGTCACTTTTCATTATTCTGGGAGGATTTAATCCTTTGTTGTTAGCATGGGTACAATGTGTTAGCATATTTATTCTTCCTTCATAGCTTATCTAGTGATCCCATATGGCGTATTCGAAAAGTTCAATTTTGGAGGACCTTTCTCTGTTACCAAGCTGATTATATTAGTGGTGTCAAACAGAGAGTGGTTTTTTCTATATTGTTGATCAACCTACCCAAAACTCTCAAACTTTTCCAAAACTCTGCCATTTAACCTTTTAAAAATATAATATAACATTTTATACTATTAGATGTAGGAAGCTCATGCAGAATTTGTAACCAAATGAACGATCATATGAGGATTTATGGTGAGCAACAGAGCTACGTATTATGCATCAGCTATGCAAATTGAATTCAGCCCATTAGAAATGAAAAAGAAAAAAAAAATTATAAGAAATATTATGACCAAAATCAAAATTATAACCAGATTCACAAGCATACTTACAAATAAAATACTTGAATTAATTAATACCACTTCAGTAAAATTCACCAATGGACTTTATACATTTACTCCAATCCAACTGATGAGTTTCTTTCTCATATGCCTGTGACGTCGTTGATACTACAGATCTATACCCCTACCTACAAACCATTCGGTATATACTAATTAATTTTCAACATAAGGATAATCCATCATCAAAATACAACTAAACATAAGTCGGTGATGTACGTATACATTTAGATGGATCCAACTAGGTATACATATCTATAAGTATACAAATATATCTATATCCACACAACATATCTATACACATACACATACACATCCAGACATACAGATCTATACCCGTATAGATCAATAATACAAAGAAAACACGTAATAATGATATATTTGATAAGTTCTTAAAATAAAAAATGATTTCTTGGAACTGCAACACTTTAAACACAACTATATATTTTTTTTCCAATTTATTTCATGGGGTAGGGGTTATGAAGCATAAAAAATGAAAAAAATAAAGAGATAGAATGAAGAATGGAAAAGAAGAATTGATGGGTAGGTTTTTGGTCCATTAAAAATTTAAAGTTAGGTTATAGTCAAAAGGAAAGATTGTTTGATTTTTTACTCTCTCTTTCTCTTTAATTATTTAATAAAACTATTTCAGTTGTCCCACAAATAATATTTATTTAGTTGATCACACTTATTTAAAAACACAATCATTACATTCACGTTACTACAATATTCCTTACAAAATATTGTGATATTTTAAATAGTTATTAAATATTTTAATAAAAATAATAATTGAAAACATTAAGATAAAGTTTATTGAGATTTCAAATAAATAATATAATTAGGATATCACATTTAATAAATTTATATTATTTTACGGGATGAAAAGAGTAATTACTTATAATAGTATTTATATTTAAGAGCAGAGATATGATACCCTATAAAAAATGTTTTACCCATTATTTATCTCTATTCTTCTATCAAACCGTATTTCTTCTTGTCTCCGCCGACTTACACCAACACTTTCACATTAGCAATCTACAGTATAACAATTTTTCTTAACAATTAAAAGCACATTCTGACAATACCCATTCCGTATCAAAGGTTGTACACATTTTCCTTTTCCATAACATCGGCGCTTTTCTCCCTCAATATTATGTGTGTCCTCTACCATTGCCTTCCGAATCTCAGATCTTCACTGTGCAAATAATTATCTGATTGGTTTTTGATCGTTGGACATTTCATTTCAATTGAGGATAGTCAGAGTGAGACCTCTTGTCACTTATACTTTTAAATCTAAAGTTTCTAAAATTTCACCTTAATTTATTTGGACTAAATTTTTATATTCAAACTTAAAACTTTTTCTACAATGATATTGTAATAGGATTGAACAAAGAACTCTACTTTTGAGGGATATTTCTTCCTTGTGAAAAGAGAGAAATGAACAGGTCACTTCCTCCTAAGAAGAGAAGATTATTGTAAAGAATGAAATAATCACTATAGTTTGTATAAAAATGTGAGTTTGATTTTCTATTTTTTTATCCATTATCTTAAGTAGGGGTTTTAATGATTTGTATTTATTAAATTAGGCAATATGATAATGAAAGAGCAAGAGTGATAATGAAAGAGCAAGAGTTTGGGACTATTCAATTACAACCGCATCATCATTTTATTTGGAGAAGTATGGTGCACCCGGTTTTTTCATTTACAATAGATTAACATTTATTATTGTATTTTTATGTTGTAAATTGCATTTCAATTGAGGATAGTCGAAATGTTAAATTTTTACTGTATTATTTATATTATTAGCATTGATCTTCTGTTATTCTATTTTTATAACTTATTTATTTTACTCTTCATTACTAGTTAAAATAGATTTCTTGTGGATAGGAGGAAAATATATATAAAACAAAGGTAATTTATGTTACTTTTAATTTTACGTATGTCCTTGCTATACTTGGGTGTAGATTAGTTTAATGAACTTTAGGATGTACCTCAACTAATCCGAACAAAAAAATTAATTTAACGAACTCGGACTTGATTAGAAACATTATTTTATTTATATTTATATTAAGAATTTTAGTTGGATACTTTTTTGGTATATAAGTCATAGTTTCACTACTTCTTCACTTTTCATAAATGAGTAAAAATGTCGAATGATTAGTCAAATGTGCAAGCTGACAATTTAGGCAAGGGGTGTGTAACTTTATAATCTTTTTACTTATCCAATAAACATATATTTTAATTAAATTATAACCCTTTTACTTATCACGACTCTCCCTCTAAGTTGTTGGTTGATTTCTAGTCAAGGTTTACTTATGATTTTATTCAAGGTTTACCTATGATTTAATTTTGCAGTCGTTTCTGTTAGATCACTTTTCATGTAATTTTTGGAAAATATGGGGTGGATTCTAAATGTGAGTTCTTGGTTTTATAGCTTTGTTTTGGATCCTTTATGTCGTTTATCCTATTTTATTAGAGTTTCAGAGTTGAATTTTATAAAATTTGATTATGTTCCTCCCATTTATATAATGATAAGTTATCTTTATCACATGGATTGTTTTTCAACTCTAACAACATTATATCACCATTAATGTAAATTTAAGAGCTCTTTTCTTATTTTGATGTCAGAATGTCTTTCTTTCTTGAGTAAATGGAAGAGGACGGGGGAGGAATCAGGCCACTTTTCATTATTGTGGGAGGATTTAATCCTTTGTTGTTAGCATGGGTACAATGTGTTAGCATATTTATTCTTCCTTCATAGCTTATCTAGTGATCCCATATGGCGTATTCGAAAAGTTCAATTTTGGAGGATCTTTCTCTGTTACCAAGCTGATTATATTAGTGGTGTCAAACAGAGAGTGGTTTTTTCTATATTTTTGATCAACCTACCCAAAACTCTCAAAATTTTCCAAAACTCTGCCATTTAACCTTTTAAAAATATAATATTACATTTTATACTATTAGATGTAGGAAGCTCATGCAGAATTTGTAACCAAATGAACGATCATATGAGGATTTATGGTGAGCAACAGAGCTAAGTATTATGCATCAGCTATGCAAATTGAATTCAGCCCATTAGAAATGAAAAAGAAAAAAAAATTATAAAAAATATTATGACCAAAATCAAAATTATAACCAGATTCACAAGCATACTTACAAATAAAATACTTGAATTAATTAATACCACTTCAGTAAAATTCACCAATGGACTTTATACATTTACTCCAATCCAACTGATGAGTTTCTATCTCATATGCATGTGACGTCGTTGATACTACAGATCTATACACCTACCTACAAACCATTCGGTATATACTAATTAATTTTCAACATAAGGATAATCCATCATCAAAATACAACTAAACATAAGTCGGTGATGTACGTATACATTTAGATGGATCCAACTAGGTATACATATCTATAACTATACAAATATATCTATATCCATACAACATATCTATACACATACACATACACATACACATCCAGACATACAGATCTATACCCGTATAGATCAATAATATAAAAAAAACTCGTAATAATGATATATTTGATAAGTTCTTAAAATAAAAAATGATTTCTTGGAACTGCAACACTTTAAACACAACTATATATTTTTTTTCCAATTTATTTCATGGGGTAGGGGTTATGATGCATAAAAATGAAAAAAATAAAGAGATAGAATGAAGAATGGAAAAGAAGAATTGATGGGTAGGTTTTTGGTGCATTAAAAATTTAAAGTTAGGTTATAGTCAAAAGGAAAGATTGTTTGATTTTTTACTCTCTCTTTCTCTTTAATTATTTAATAAAACTATTTCAGTTGTCCCACAAATAATATTTATTTAGTTGATCACACTTATTTAAAAACACAATCATTACATTCACGTTACTAAAATATTCCTTACAAAATATTGTGATATTTTAAATAGTTATTAAATATTTTAATAAAAATAATAATTGAAAACATTAAGATAAAGTTTATTGAGATTTCAAATAAATAATATAATTAGGATATCACATTTAATAAATTGATATTATTTTACGGGATGAAAAGAGTAATTACTTATAATAGTATTTATATTTAAGAGCAGAGATATGATACCCTATAAAAAATGTTTTACCCATTATTTATCTCTATTCTTCTATCAAACCCTATTTCTTCTCGTCTCCGCCGACTTACACCAACACTTTCACATTAGCAATCTACGGTATAATAATTTTTCTTAACAATTTAAAGCACATTCTGACAATACCCATTCCGTATCAAAGGTTGTACACATTTTCTTTTTCCATAACATCGGCACTTTTCTCCCTCAACATTATGTGTGTCCTCTACCATTGCCTTCCAAATCTCAGATCTTCAATGTGCAAATCATTATCTGATTGGTTTTTTATCGTTCGACATTTCATTTCAATTAGGGATAGTCAGAGTGAGACCTCTTGTCTCTTATATTATTAAATCTAAAGTTTCTAAAATTTCACCTTAATTTATTTGGACTAAATTTTTATATTCAAACTTAAAACTTTTTCTACAATGATATTGTAATAGGATTGAACAAAGAACTCTACTTTTGGGGAATATTTCTTCCTTGTGAAAAGAGATAAATGAACAGGTCACTTCCTCCTAAGAAGAGAAGATTATTGTAAAGAATGAAATAATCACTATAGTTTGTATAAAAATGTGAGTTTGATTTTCTATTTTTTTATCCATTATCTTAAGTAGGGGTTTTATTGATTTGTATTTATTAAATTAGGCAATATGATAATGAAAGAGCAAGAGTGATAATGAAAGAGCAAGAGTTTGGGACTATTCAATTACAACCGCATCATCATTTTATTTGGAGAAGTATGGTGCACCCGGTTTTTTCATTTACAATAGATTAACATTTATTATTGTATTTTTATGTTGTAAATTGCATTTCAATTGAGGATAGTCGAAATGTTAAATTTTTACTGTATTATTTATATTGTTAGCATTGATCTTCTGTTATTCTATTTTTATAACTTATTTATTTTACTCTTCATTACTAGTTAAAATAGATTTCTTGTGGATAGGAGGAAAATATATATAAAACAAAGGTAATTTATGTTACTTTTAATTTTACGTATGTCCTTGCTATACTTGGGTGTAGATTAGTTTAATGAACTTTAGGATGTACCTCAACTAATCCGACCAAAAAAATTAATTTAACGAACTCGGACTTGATTAGAAACATTATTTTATTTATATTTATATTAAGAATTTTAATTGGATACTTTTTTGGTATATAAGTCATAGTTTCACTACTTCTTCACTTTTCATAAATGAGTAAAAATGTCGAATGATTAGTCAAATGTGCAAGCTGACAATTTAGGCAAGGGGTGTGTAACTTTATAATCTTTTTACTTATCCAATAAACATATATTTTAATTTAATTATAACCCTTTTACTTATCACGACTCTCCCTCTAAGTTGTTGGTTGATTTCTATTCAAGGTTTACTTATGATTTTATTCAAGGTTTACCTATGATTTAATTTTGCAGTCGTTTCTGTTAGATCACTTTTCATGTAATTTTTGGAAAATATGGGGTGGATTCTAAATGTGAGTTCTTGGTTTTATAGCTTTGTTTTGGATCCTTTATGTCGTTTATCCTATTTTATTAGAGTTTCAGAGTTGAATTTTATAAAATTTGATTATGTTCCTCCCATTTATATAAATATAAGATATCTTTATCACATGGATTGGTTTTCAACTCTAACAACATTATATCACCATTAATGTAAATTTAAGAGCTCTTTTCTTATTTTGATGTCAGGATGTCTTTCTTTCTTGAGTAAATGGAAGAGGACGGGGGAGGAATTAGGCCACTTTTCATTATGGTGGGAGGATTTAATCCTTTGTTGTTAGCATGGGTACAATGTGTTAGCATATTTATTCTTCCTTCATAGCTTATCTAGTGATCCCATATGGCGTATTCGAAAAGTTCAATTTTGGAGGATCTTTCTCTGTTACCAAGCTGATTATATTAGTGGTGTCAAACAGAGAGTGGTTTTTTCTATATTGTTGATCAACCTACCCAAAACTCTTAAACTTTTCCAAAACTCTGCCATTTAACCTTTTAAAAATATAATATTACATTTTATACTATTAGATGTAGGAAGCTCATGCAGAATTTGTAACCAAATGAACGATCATATGAGGATTTATGGTGAGCAACAGAGCTAAGTATTATGCATCAGCTATGCAAATTGAATTCAGCCCATTAGAAATAAAAAAGAAAAAAAAATTATAAAAAATATTATGACCAAAATCAAAATTATAACCAGATTCACAAGCATACTTACAAATAAAATACTTGAATTAATTAATACCACTTCAGTAAAATTCACCAATGGACTTTATACATTTACTCCAATCCAACTGATGAGTTTCTATCTCATATGCCTGTGACGTCGTTGATACTACAGATCTATACACCTACCTACAAACCATTCGGTATATACTAATTAATTTTCAACATAAGGATAATCCATCATCAAAATACAACTAAACATAAGTCGGTGATGTACGTATACATTTAGATGGATCCAACTAGGTATACATATCTATAACTATACAAATATATCTATATCCATACAACATATCTATACACATACACATACACATCCAGACATACAGATCTATACCCGTATAGATCAATAATATAAAAAAAACTCGTAATAATGATATATTTGATAAGTTCTTAAAATAAAAAATGATTTCTTGGAACTGCAACACTTTAAACACAACTATATATTTTTTTTCCAATTTATTTCATGGGGTAGGGGTTATGATGCATAAAAATGAAAAAAATAAAGAGATAGAATGAAGAATGGAAAAGAAGAATTGATGGGTAGGTTTTTGGTCCATTAAAAATTTAAAGTTAGGTTATAGTCAAAAGGAAAGATTGTTTGATTTTTTACTCTCTCTTTCTCTTTAATTATTTAATAAAACTATTTCAGTTGTCCCACAAATAATATTTATTTAGTTGATCACACTTATTTAAAAACACAATCATTACATTCACGTTACTACAATATTCCTTACAAAATATTGTGATATTTTAAATAGTTATTAAATATTTTAATAAAAATAATAATTGAAAACATTAAGATAAAGTTTATTGAGATTTCAAATAAATAATATAATTAGGATATCACATTTAATAAATTGATATTATTTTACGGGATGAAAAGAGTAATTACTTATAATAGTATTTATATTTAAGAGCAGAGATATGATACCCTATAAAAAATGTTTTACCCATTATTTATCTCTATTCTTCTATCAAACCGTATTTCTTCTCGTCTCCGCCGACTTACACCAACACTTTCACATTAGCAATCTACAGTATAACAATTTTTCTTAACAATTAAAAGCACATTCTGACAATACCCATTCCGTATCAAAGGTTGTACACATTTTCCTTTTCCATAACATCGGCGCTTTTCTCCCTCAATATTATGTGTGTCCTCTACCATTGCCTTCCAAATCTCAGATCTTCACTGTGCAAATAATTATCTGATTGGTTTTTGATCGTTGGACATTTCATTTCAATTGAGGATAGTCAGAGTGAGACCTCTTGTCACTTATACTTTTAAATCTAAAGTTTCTAAAATTTCACCTTAATTTATTTGGACTAAATTTTTATATTCAAACTTAAAACTTTTTCTACAATGATATTGTAATAGGATTGAACAAAGAACTCTACTTTTGGGGGATATTTCTTCCTTGTGAAAAGAGAGAAATGAACAAGTCACTTCCTCCTAAGAAGAGAAGATTATTGTAAAGAATGAAATAATCACTATAGTTTGTATAAAAATGTGAGTTTGATTTTCTATTTTTTTATCCATTATCTTAAGTAGGGGTTTTAATGATTTGTATTTATTAAATTAGGCAATATGATAATGAAAGAGCAAGAGTTTGGGACTATTCAATTACAACCGCATCATCATTTTATTTGGAGAAGTATGGTGCACCCGGTTTTTTCATTTACAATAGATTAACATTTATTATTGTATTTTTATGTTGTAAATTGCATTTCAATTGAGGATAGTCGAAATGTTAAATTTTTACTGTATTATTTATATTATTAGCATTGATCTTCTGTTATTCTATTTTTATAACTTATTTATTTTACTCTTCATTACTAGTTAAAATAGATTTCTTGTGGATAGGAGGAAAATATATATAAAACAAAGGTAATTTATGTTACTTTTAATTTTACGTATGTCCTTGCTATACTTGGGTGTAGATTAGTTTAATGAACTTTAGGATGTACCTCAACTAATCCGAACAAAAAAATTAATTTAACGAACTCGGACTTGATTAGAAACATTATTTTATTTATATTTATATTAAGAATTTTATTTGGATACTTTTTAGGTATATAAGTCATAGTTTCACTACTTCTTCACTTTTCATAAATGAGTAAAAATGTCGAATGATTAGTCAAATGTGCAAGCTGACAATTTAGGCAAGGGGTGTGTAACTTTATAATCTTTTTACTTATCCAATAAACATATATTTTAATTTAATTACAACCCTTTTACTTATCACGACTCTCCCTCTAAGTTGTTGGTTGATTTCTATTCAAGGTTTACTTATGATTTTATTCAAGGTTTACCTATGATTTAATTTTGCAGTCGTTTCTGTTAGATCACTTTTCATGTAATTTTTGGAAAATATGGGGTGGATTCTAAATGTGAGTTCTTGGTTTTATAGCTTTGTTTTGGATCCTTTATGTCGTTTATCCTATTTTATTAGAGTTTCAGAGTTGAATTTCATAAAATTTGATTATGTTCCTCCCATTTATATAATGATAAGATATCTTTATCACATGGATTGGTTTTCAACTCTAACAACATTATATCACCATTAATGTAAATTTAAGAGCTCTTTTCTTATTTTGATGTCAGAATGTCTTTCTTTCTTGAGTAAATGGAAGAGGACGGGGGAGGAATTAGGCCACTTTTCATTATTGTGGGAGGATTTAATCCTTTGTTGTTAGCATGGGTACAATGTGTTAGCATATTTATTCTTCCTTCATAGCTTATCTAGTGATCCCATATGGCGTATTCGAAAAGTTCAATTTTGGAGGATCTTTCTCTGTTACCAAGCTAATTATATTAGTGGTGTCAAACAGAGAGTGGTTTTTTCTATATTTTTGATCAACCTACCCAAAATTCTCAAACTTTTCCAAAACTCTGCCATTTAACCTTTTAAAAATATAATATTTCATTTTATACTATTAGATGTAGGAAGCTCATGCAGAATTTGTAACCAAATGAACGATCATATGAGGATTTATGGTGAGCAACAGAGCTAAGTATTATGCATCAGCTATGCAAATTGAATTCAGCCCATTAGAAATGAAAAAGAAAAAAAAATTATAAAAAATATTATGACCAAAATCAAAATTATAACCAGATTCACAAGCATACTTACAAATAAAATACTTGAATTAATTAATACCACTTCAGTAAAATTCACCAATGGACTTTATACATTTACTCCAATCCAACTGATGAGTTTCTATCTCATATGCATGTGACGTCGTTGATACTACAGATCTATACACCTACCTACAAACCATTCGGTATATACTAATTAATTTTCAACATAAGGATAATCCATCATCAAAATACAACTAAACATAAGTCGGTGATGTACGTATACATTTAGATGGATCCAACTAGGTATACATATCTATAACTATACAAATATATCTATATCCATACAACATATCTATACACATACACATACACATCCAGACATACAGATCTATACCCGTATAGATCAATAATATAAAAAAACTCGTAATAATGATATATTTTATAAGTTCTTAAAATAAAAAATGATTTCTTGGAACTGCAACACTTTAAACACAACTATATATTTTTTTTCCAATTTATTTCATGGGGTAGGGGTTATGATGCATAAAAATGAAAAAAATAAAGAGATAGAATGAAGAATGGAAAAGAAGAATTGATGGGTAGGTTTTTGGTCCATTAAAAATTTAAAGTTAGGTTATAGTCAAAAGGAAAGATTGTTTGATTTTTTACTCTCTCTTTCTCTTTAATTATTTAATAAAACTATTTCAGTTGTCCCACAAATAATATTTATTTAGTTGATCACACTTATTTAAAAACACAATCATTACATTCACGTTACTAAAATATTCCTTACAAAATATTGTGATATTTTAAATAGTTATTAAATATTTTAATAAAAATAATAATTGAAAACATTAAGATAAAGTTTATTGAGATTTCAAATAAATAATATAATTAGGATATCACATTTAATAAATTGATATTATTTTACGAGATGAAAAGAGTAATTACTTATAATAGTATTTATATTTAAGAGCAGAGATATGATACCCTATAAAAAATGTTTTACCCATTATTTATCTCTATTCTTCTATCAAACCCTATTTCTTCTCGTCTCCGCCGACTTACACCAACACTTTCACATTAGCAATCTACAGTATAACAATTTTTCTTAACAATTTAAAGCACATTCTGACAATACCCATTCCGTATCAAAGGTTATACACATTTTCCTTTTCCATAACATCGGCGCTTTTCTCCCTCAATATTATGTGTGTCCTCTACCATTGCCTTCCAAATCTCAGATCTTCACTGTGCAAATAATTATCTGATTGGTTTTTGATCGTTGGACATTTCATTTCAATTGAGGATAGTCAGAGTGAGACCTCTTGTCTCTTATACTATTAAATCTAAAGTTTCTAAAATTTCACCTTAATTTATTTGGACTAAATTTTTATATTCAAACTTAAAACTTTTTCTACAATGATATTGTAATAGGATTGAACAAAGAACTCTACTTTTGAGGGATATTTCTTCCTTGTGAAAAGAGAGAAATGAACAGGTCACTTCCTCCTAAAAAGAGAAGATTATTATAAAGAATGAAATAATCACTATAGTTTGTATAAAAATGTGAGTTTGATTTTCTATTTTTTTATCCATTATCTTAAGTAGGGGTTTTAATGATTTGTATTTATTAAATTAGGCAATATGATAATGAAAGAGCAAGAGTGATAATGAAAGAGCAAGAGTTTGGGACTATTGAATTACAACCGCATCATCATTTTATTTGGAGAAGTATGGTGCACCCGGTTTTTTCATTTACAATAGATTAACATTTATTATTGTATTTTTATGTTGTAAATTGCATTTCAATTGGGGATAGTCGAAATGTTAAATTTATTACTGTATTATTTATATTATTAGCATTGATCATCTGTTATTCTATTTTTATAACTTATTTATTTTACTCTTCATTACTAGTTAAAATAGATTTCTTGTGGATAGGAGGAAAATATATATAAAACAAAGGTAATTTATGTTACTTTTAATTTTACGTATGTCCTTGCTATACTTGGGTGTAGATTAGTTTAATGAACTTTAGGATGTACCTCAACTAATCTGACCAAAAAAATTAATTTAACGAACTCGGACTTGATTAGAAACATTATTTTATTTATATTTATATTAAGAATTTTAGTTGGATACTTTTTTGGTATATAAGTCATAGTTTCACTACTTCTTCACTTTTCATAAATGAGTAAAAATGTCGAATGATTAGTCAAATGTGCAAGCTGACAATTTAGGCAAGGGGTGTGTAACTTTATAATCTTTTTACTTATCCAATAAACATATATTTTAATTTAATTATAACCCTTTTACTTATCACGACTCTCCCTCTAAGTTGTTGGTTGATTTCTAGTCAAGGTTTACTTATGATTTTATTCAAGGTTTACCTATGATTTAATTTTGTAGTCGTTTCTGTTAGATCACTTTTCATGTAATTTTTGGAAAATATGGGGTGGATTCTAAATGTGAGTTCTTGGTTTTATAGCTTTGTTTTGGATCCTTTATGTCGTTTATCCTATTTTATTAGAGTTTCAGAGTTGAATTTTATAAAATTTGATTATGTTCCTCCCATTTATATAATGATAAGTTATCTTTATCACATGGATTGTTTTTCAACTCTAACAACATTATATCACCATTAATGTAAATTTAAGAGCTCTTTTCTTATTTTGATGTCAGAATGTCTTTCTTTCTTGAGTAAATGGAAGAGGACGGGGGAGGAATTAGGTCACTTTTCATTATTGTGGGAGGATTTAATCCTTTGTTGTTAGCATGGGTACAATGTGTTAGCATATTTATTCTTCCTTCATAGCTTATCTAGTGATCCCATATGGCGTATTCGAAAAGTTCAATTTTGGAGGATCTTTCTCTGTTACCAAGCTGATTATATTAGTGGTGTCAAACAGAGAGTGGTTTTTTCTATATTGTTGATCAACCTACCCAAAACTCTCAAAATTTTCCAAAACTCTGCCATTTAACCTTTTAAAAATATAATATTACATTTTATACTATTAGATGTAGGAAGCTCATGCAGAATTATTAACCAAATGAACGATCATATGAGGATTTATGGGGAGCAACAGAGCTAAGTATTATGCATCAGCTATGCAAATTGAATTCAGCCCATTAGAAATGAAAAAGAAAAAAAAATTATAAGAAATATTATGACCAAAATCAAAATTATAACCAGATTCACAAGCATACTTACAAATAAAATACTTGAATTAATTAATACCACTTCAGTAAAATTCACCAATGGACTTTATACATTTACTCCAATCCAACTGATGAGTTTCTTTCTCATATGCCTGTGACGTCGTTGATACTACAGATCTATACCCCTACCTACAAACCATTCGGTGTATACTAATTAATTTTCAACATAAGGATAATCCATCATCAAAATACAACTAAACATAAGTCGGTGATGTACGTATACATTTAGATGGATCCAACTAGGTATACATATCTATAACTATACAAATATATCTATATCCATACAACATATCTATACACATACACATACACATCCAGACATACAGATCTATACCCGTATAGATCAATAATACAAAGAAAACTCGTAATAATGATATATTTGATAAGTTCTTAAAATAAAAAATGATTTCTTGGAACTGCAACACTTTAAACTCAACTATATATTTTTTTTCCAATTTATTTCATGGGGTAGGGGTTATGAAGCATAAAAAATGAAAAAAATAAAGAGATAGAATGAAGAATGGAAAAGAAGAATTGATGGGTAGGTTTTTGGTCCATTAAAAATTTAAAGTTAGGTTATAGTCAAAAGGAAAGATTGTTTGATTTTTTACTCTCTCTTTCTCTTTAATTATTTAATAAAACAATTTCAGTTGTCCCACAAATAATATTTATTTAGTTGATCACACTTATTTAAAAACACAATCATTACATTCATGTTACTAAAATATTCCTTACAAAATATTGTGATATTTTGAATAGTTATTAAATATTTTAATAAAAATAATAATAGAAAACCTTAAGATAAAGTTTATTGAGATTTCAAATAAATAATATAATTAGGATATCACATTTAATAAATTGATATTATTTTACGGGATGAAAAGAGTAATTACTTATAATAGTATTTATATTTAAGAGCAGAGATATGATACCCTATAAAAATGTTTTACCCATTATTTATCTCTATTCTTCTATCAAACCCTATTTCTTCTCGTCTCCGCCGACTTACACCAACACTTTCACATTAGCAATCTACAGTATAACAATTTTTCTTAACAATTTAAAGCACATTCTGACAATACCCATTCCGTATCAAAGGTTGTACACATTTTCTTTTTCCATAACATCGGCCCCTTTCTCCCTCAACATTATGTGTGTCCTCTACCATTGCCTTCCAAATCTCAGATCTTCACTGTGCAAATCATTATCTGATTGGTTTTTGATCGTTGGACATTTCATTTCAATTGAGGATAGTCAGAGTGAGACCTCTTGTCTCTTATACTATTAAATCTAAAGTTTCTAAAATTTCACCTTAATTTATTTGGACTAAATTTTTATATTCAAACTTAAAACTTTTTCTACAATGATATTGTAATAGGATTGAACAAAGAACTCTACTTTTGAGGGATATTTCTTCCTTGTGAAAAGAGTGAAATGAACAGGTCACTTCCTCCTAAGAAGAGAAGATTATTGTAAAGAATGAAATAATCACTATAGTTTGTATAAAAATGTGAGTTTGATTTTCTATTTTTTTATCCATTATCTTAAGTAGGGGTTTTAATGATTTGTATTTATTAAATTAGGCAATATGATAATGAAAGAGCAAGAGTGATAATGAAAGAGCTAGAGTTTGGGACTATTCAATTACAACCGCATCATCATTTTATTTGGAGAAGTATGGTGCACCCGGTTTTTTCATTTACAATAGATTAACATTTATTATTGTATTTTTATGTTGTAAATTGCATTTCAATTGGGGATAGTCGAAATGTTAAATTTATTACTGTATTATTTATATTATTAGCATTGATCATCTGTTATTCTATTTTTATAACTTATTTATTTTACTCTTCATTACTAGTTAAAATAGATTTCTTGTGGATAGGAGGAAAATATATTTAAAACAAAGGTAATTTATGTTACTTTTAATTTTACGTATGTCCTTGCTATACTTGGGTGTATATTAGTTTAATGAACTTTAGGATGTAACTCAACTAATCCGACCAAAAAAATTAATTTAACGAACTCGGACTTGATTAGAAACATTATTTTATTTATATTTATATTAAGAATTTTAGTTGGATACTTTTTTGGTATATAAGTCATAGTTTCACTACTTCTTCACTTTTCATAAATGAGTAAAAATGTCTAATGATTAGTCAAATGTGCAAGCTGACAATTTAGGCAAGGGGTGTGTAACTTTATTAGCTTTTTACTTATCCAATAAACATATATTTTAATTTAATTATAACCCTTTTACTTATCACGACTCTCCCTCTAAGTTGTTGGTTGATTTCTATTCAAGGTTTACATATGATTTTATTCAAGGTTTACCTATGATTTAATTTTGCAGTCGTTTCTGTTAGATCACTTTTCATGTAATTTTTGGAAAATATGGGGTGGATTCTAAATGTGAGTTCTTGGTTTTATAGCTTTGTTTTGGATCCTTTATGTCGTTTATCCTATTTTATTAGAGTTTTAGAGTTGAATTTTATAAAATTTGATTATGTTCCTCCCATTTATATAATGATAAGTTATCTTTATCACATGGATTGTTTTTCAACTCTAACAACATTATATCACCATTAATGTAAATTTAAGAGCTCTTTTCTTATTTTGATGTCAGAATGTCTTTCTTTCTTGAGTAAATGGAAGAGGACGGGGGAGGAATTAGGTCACTTTTCATTATTGTGGGAGGATTTAATCCTTTGTTGTTAGCATGGGTACAATGTGTTAGCATATTTATTCTTCCTTCATAGCTTATCTAGTGATCCCATATGGCGTATTCGAAAAGTTCAATTTTGGAGGATCTTTCTCTGTTACCAAGCTGATTATATTAGTGGTGTCAAACAGAGAGTGGTTTTTTCTATATTGTTGATCAACCTACCCAAAACTCTCAAAATTTTCCAAAACTCTGCCATTTAACCTTTTAAAAATATAATATTACATTTTATACTATTAGATGTAGGAAGCTCATGCAGAATTATTAACCAAATGAACGATCATATGAGGATTTATGGGGAGCAACAGAGCTAAGTATTATGCATCAGCTATGCAAATTGAATTCAGCCCATTAGAAATGAAAAAGAAAAAAAAATTATAAGAAATATTATGACCAAAATCAAAATTATAACCAGATTCACAAGCATACTTACAAATAAAATACTTGAATTAATTAATACCACTTCAGTAAAATTCACCAATGGACTTTATACATTTACTCCAATCCAACTGATGAGTTTCTTTCTCATATGCCTGTGACGTCGTTGATACTACAGATCTATACCCCTACCTACAAACCATTCGGTGTATACTAATTAATTTTCAACATAAGGATAATCCATCATCAAAATACAACTAAACATAAGTCGGTGATGTACGTATACATTTAGATGGATCCAACTAGGTATACATATCTATAACTATACAAATATATCTATATCCATACAACATATCTATACACATACACATACACATCCAGACATACAGATCTATACCCGTATAGATCAATAATACAAAGAAAACTCGTAATAATGATATATTTGATAAGTTCTTAAAATAAAAAATGATTTCTTGGAACTGCAACACTTTAAACTCAACTATATATTTTTTTTCCAATTTATTTCATGGGGTAGGGGTTATGAAGCATAAAAAATGAAAAAAATAAAGAGATAGAATGAAGAATGGAAAAGAAGAATTGATGGGTAGGTTTTTGGTCCAATAAAAATTTAAAGTTAGGTTATAGTCAAAAGGAAAGATTGTTTGATTTTTTACTCTCTCTTTCTCTTTAATTATTTAATAAAACTATTTCAGTTGTCCCACAAATAATATTTATTTAGTTGATCACACTTATTTAAAATCACAATCATTACATTCACGTTACTAAAATATTCCTTACAAAATATTGTGATATTTTAAATAGTTATTAAATATTTTAATAAAAATAATAATAGAAAACATTAAGATAAAGTTTATTGAGATTTCAAATAAATAATATAATTAGGATATCACATTTAATAAATTGATATTATTTTACGGGATGAAAAGAGTAATTACTTATAATAGTATTTATATTTAAGAGCAGAGATATGATACCCTATAAAAAATGTTTTACCCATTATTTATCTCTATTTTTCTATCAAACCCTATTTCTTCTCGTCTCCGCCGACTTACACCAACACTTTCACATTAGCAATCTACAGTATAATAATTTTTCTTAACAATTTAAAGCACATTCTGACAATAGCCATTCCGTATCAAAGGTTGTACACATTTTCTTTTTCCATAACATCGGCGCTTTTCTCCCTCAACATTATGTGTGTCCTCTACCATTGCCTTCCAAATCTCAGATCTTCAATGTGCAAATCATTATCTGATTGGTTTTTTATCGTTCGACATTTCATTTCAATTAGGGATAGTCAGAGTGAGACCTCTTGTCTCTTATATTATTAAATCTAAAGTTTCTAAAATTTCACCTTAATTTATTTGGACTAAATTTTTATATTCAAACTTAAAACTTTTTCTACAATGATATTGTAATAGGATTGAACAAAGAACTCTACTTTTGGGGAATATTTCTTCCTTGTGAAAAGAGATAAATGAACAGGTCACTTCCTCCTAAGAAGAGAAGATTATTGTAAAGAATGAAATAATCACTATAGTTTGTATAAAAATGTGAGTTTGATTTTCTATTTTTTTATCCATTATCTTAAGTAGGGGTTTTATTGATTTGTATTTATTAAATTAGGCAATATGATAATGAAAGAGCAAGAGTGATAATGAAAGAGCAAGAGTTTGGGACTATTCAATTACAACCGCATCATCATTTTATTTGGAGAAGTATGGTGCACCCGGTTTTTTCATTTACAATAGATTAACATTTATTATTGTATTTTTATGTTGTAAATTGCATTTCAATTGAGGATAGTCGAAATGTTAAATTTTTACTGTATTATTTATATTGTTAGCATTGATCTTCTGTTATTCTATTTTTATAACTTATTTATTTTACTCTTCATTACTAGTTAAAATAGATTTCTTGTGGATAGGAGGAAAATATATATAAAACAAAGGTAATTTATGTTACTTTTAATTTTACGTATGTCCTTGCTATACTTGGGTGTAGATTAGTTTAATGAACTTTAGGATGTACCTCAACTAATCTGACCAAAAAAATTAATTTAACGAACTCGGACTTGATTAGAAACATTATTTTATTTATATTTATATTAAGAATTTTAGTTGGATACTTTTTTGGTATATAAGTCATAGTTTCACTACTTCTTCACTTTTCATAAATGAGTAAAAATGTCGAATGATTAGTCAAATGTGCAAGCTGACAATTTAGGCAAGGGGTGTGTAACTTTATAATCTTTTTACTTATCCAATAAACATATATTTTAATTTAATTATAACCCTTTTACTTATCACGACTCTCCCTCTAAGTTGTTGGTTGATTTCTAGTCAAGGTTTACTTATGATTTTATTCAAGGTTTACCTATGATTTAATTTTGTAGTCGTTTCTGTTAGATCACTTTTCATGTAATTTTTGGAAAATATGGGGTGGATTCTAAATGTGAGTTCTTGGTTTTATAGCTTTGTTTTGGATCCTTTATGTCGTTTATCCTATTTTATTAGAGTTTCAGAGTTGAATTTTATAAAATTTGATTATGTTCCTCCCATTTATATAATGATAAGTTATCTTTATCACATGGATTGTTTTTCAACTCTAACAACATTATATCACCATTAATGTAAATTTAAGAGCTCTTTTCTTATTTTGATGTCAGAATGTCTTTCTTTCTTGAGTAAATGGAAGAGGACGGGGGAGGAATTAGGTCACTTTTCATTATTGTGGGAGGATTTAATCCTTTGTTGTTAGCATGGGTACAATGTGTTAGCATATTTATTCTTCCTTCATAGCTTATCTAGTGATCCCATATGGCGTATTCGAAAAGTTCAATTTTGGAGGATCTTTCTCTGTTACCAAGCTGATTATATTAGTGGTGTCAAACAGAGAGTGGTTTTTTCTATATTGTTGATCAACCTACCCAAAACTCTCAAAATTTTCCAAAACTCTGCCATTTAACCTTTTAAAAATATAATATTACATTTTATACTATTAGATGTAGGAAGCTCATGCAGAATTATTAACCAAATGAACGATCATATGAGGATTTATGGGGAGCAACAGAGCTAAGTATTATGCATCAGCTATGCAAATTGAATTCAGCCCATTAGAAATGAAAAAGAAAAAAAAATTATAAGAAATATTATGACCAAAATCAAAATTATAACCAGATTCACAAGCATACTTACAAATAAAATACTTGAATTAATTAATACCACTTCAGTAAAATTCACCAATGGACTTTATACATTTACTCCAATCCAACTGATGAGTTTCTTTCTCATATGCCTGTGACGTCGTTGATACTACAGATCTATACCCCTACCTACAAACCATTCGGTGTATACTAATTAATTTTCAACATAAGGATAATCCATCATCAAAATACAACTAAACATAAGTCGGTGATGTACGTATACATTTAGATGGATCCAACTAGGTATACATATCTATAAGTATACAAATATATCTATATCCATACAACATATCTATACACATACACATACACATCCAGACATACAGATCTATACCCGTATAGATCAATAATACAAAGAAAACTCGTAATAATGATATATTTGATAAGTTCTTAAAATAAAAAATGATTTCTTGGAACTGCAACACTTTAAACTCAACTATATATTTTTTTTCCAATTTATTTCATGGGGTAGGGGTTATGAAGCATAAAAAATGAAAAAAATAAAGAGATAGAATGAAGAATGGAAAAGAAGAATTGATGGGTAGGTTTTTGGTCCATTAAAAATTTAAAGTTAGGTTATAGTCAAAAGGAAAGATTGTTTGATTTTTTACTCTCTCTTTCTCTTTAATTATTTAATAAAACAATTTCAGTTGTCCCACAAATAATATTTATTTAGTTGATCACACTTATTTAAAAACACAATCATTACATTCATGTTACTAAAATATTCCTTACAAAATATTGTGATATTTTGAATAGTTATTAAATATTTTAATAAAAATAATAATAGAAAACCTTAAGATAAAGTTTATTGAGATTTCAAATAAATAATATAATTAGGATATCACATTTAATAAATTGATATTATTTTACGGGATGAAAAGAGTAATTACTTATAATAGTATTTATATTTAAGAGCAGAGATATGATACCCTATAAAAATGTTTTACCCATTATTTATCTCTATTCTTCTATCAAACCCTATTTCTTCTCGTCTCCGCCGACTTACACCAACACTTTCACATTAGCAATCTACAGTATAACAATTTTTCTTAACACTTTAAAGCACATTCTGACAATACCCATTCCGTATCAAAGGTTGTACACATTTTCTTTTTCCATAACATCGGCCCCTTTCTCCCTCAACATTATGTGTGTCCTCTACCATTGCCTTCCAAATCTCAGATCTTCACTGTGCAAATCATTATCTGATTGGTTTTTGATCGTTGGACATTTCATTTCAATTGAGGATAGTCAGAGTGAGACCTCTTGTCTCTTATACTATTAAATCTAAAGTTTCTAAAATTTCACCTTAATTTATTTGGACTAAATTTTTATATTCAAACTTAAAACTTTTTCTACAATGATATTGTAATAGGATTGAACAAAGAACTCTACTTTTGAGGGATATTTCTTCCTTGTGAAAAGAGTGAAATGAACAGGTCACTTCCTCCTAAGAAGAGAAGATTATTGTAAAGAATGAAATAATCACTATAGTTTGTATAAAAATGTGAGTTTGATTTTCTATTTTTTTATCCATTATCTTAAGTAGGGGTTTTAATGATTTGTATTTATTAAATTAGGCAATATGATAATGAAAGAGCAAGAGTGATAATGAAAGAGCTAGAGTTTGGGACTATTCAATTACAACCGCATCATCATTTTATTTGGAGAAGTATGGTGCACCCGGTTTTTTCATTTACAATAGATTAACATTTATTATTGTATTTTTATGTTGTAAATTGCATTTCAATTGGGGATAGTCGAAATGTTAAATTTATTACTGTATTATTTATATTATTAGCATTGATCATCTGTTATTCTATTTTTATAACTTATTTATTTTACTCTTCATTACTAGTTAAAATAGATTTCTTGTGGATAGGAGGAAAATATATTTAAAACAAAGGTAATTTATGTTACTTTTAATTTTACGTATGTCCTTGCTATACTTGGGTGTATATTAGTTTAATGAACTTTAGGATGTAACTCAACTAATCCGACCAAAAAAATTAATTTAACGAACTCGGACTTGATTAGAAACATTATTTTATTTATATTTATATTAAGAATTTTAGTTGGATACTTTTTTGGTATATAAGTCATAGTTTCACTACTTCTTCACTTTTCATAAATGAGTAAAAATGTCTAATGATTAGTCAAATGTGCAAGCTGACAATTTAGGCAAGGGGTGTGTAACTTTATTAGCTTTTTACTTATCCAATAAACATATATTTTAATTTAATTATAACCCTTTTACTTATCACGACTCTCCCTCTAAGTTGTTGGTTGATTTCTATTCAAGGTTTACATATGATTTTATTCAAGGTTTACCTATGATTTAATTTTGCAGTCGTTTCTGTTAGATCACTTTTCATGTAATTTTTGGAAAATATGGGGTGGATTCTAAATGTGAGTTCTTGGTTTTATAGCTTTGTTTTGGATCCTTTATGTCGTTTATCCTATTTTATTAGAGTTTTAGAGTTGAATTTTATAAAATTTGATTATGTTCCTCCCATTTATATAATGATAAGTTATCTTTATCACATGGATTGTTTTTCAACTCTAACAACATTATATCACCATTAATGTAAATTTAAGAGCTCTTTTCTTATTTTGATGTCAGAATGTCTTTCTTTCTTGAGTAAATGGAAGAGGACGGGGGAGGAATTAGGTCACTTTTCATTATTGTGGGAGGATTTAATCCTTTGTTGTTAGCATGGGTACAATGTGTTAGCATATTTATTCTTCCTTCATAGCTTATCTAGTGATCCCATATGGCGTATTCGAAAAGTTCAATTTTGGAGGATCTTTCTCTGTTACCAAGCTGATTATATTAGTGGTGTCAAACAGAGAGTGGTTTTTTCTATATTGTTGATCAACCTACCCAAAACTCTCAAAATTTTCCAAAACTCTGCCATTTAACCTTTTAAAAATATAATATTACATTTTATACTATTAGATGTAGGAAGCTCATGCAGAATTATTAACCAAATGAACGATCATATGAGGATTTATGGGGAGCAACAGAGCTAAGTATTATGCATCAGCTATGCAAATTGAATTCAGCCCATTAGAAATGAAAAAGAAAAAAAAATTATAAGAAATATTATGACCAAAATCAAAATTATAACCAGATTCACAAGCATACTTACAAATAAAATACTTGAATTAATTAATACCACTTCAGTAAAATTCACCAATGGACTTTATACATTTACTCCAATCCAACTGATGAGTTTCTTTCTCATATGCCTGTGACGTCGTTGATACTACAGATCTATACCCCTACCTACAAACCATTCGGTATATACTAATTAATTTTCAACATAAGGATAATCCATCATCAAAATACAACTAAACATAAGTCGGTGATGTACGTATACATTTAGATGGATCCAACTAGGTATACATATCTATAAGTATACAAATATATCTATATCCATACAACATATCTATACACATACACATACACATCCAGACATACAGATCTATACCCGTATAGATCAATAATACAAAGAAAACTCGTAATAATGATATATTTGATAAGTTCTTAAAATAAAAAATGATTTCTTGGAACTGCAACACTTTAAACTCAACTATATATTTTTTTTCCAATTTATTTCATGGGGTAGGGGTTATGAAGCATAAAAAATGAAAAAAATAAAGAGATAGAATGAAGAATGGAAAAGAAGAATTGATGGGTAGGTTTTTGGTCCATTAAAAATTTAAAGTTAGGTTATAGTCAAAAGGAAAGATTGTTTGATTTTTTACTCTCTCTTTCTCTTTAATTATTTAATAAAACAATTTCAGTTGTCCCACAAATAATATTTATTTAGGGAAAATTCTTCCATCCAATATTGGATAATCCTACTCCAATGATATTAATACACATATCCCATGTTTTAAACTTGCAAAAGTAACTAACATATTAATCTAGTGACATGTGTTTTGCTAAAATAATTAATGGCTGTGACAGGAATATTGGACCATCCAATATTGGATGGAAGTATTACCCTTTATTTAGTTGATCACACTTATTTAAAAACACAATCATTACATTCATGTTACTAAAATATTCCTTACAAAATATTGTGATATTTTGAATAGTTATTAAATATTTTAATAAAAATAATAATAGAAAACCTTAAGATAAAGTTTATTGAGATTTCAAATAAGTAATACAATTAGGATATCACATTTAATAAATTGATATTATTTTACGGGATGAAAAGAGTAATTACTTATAATAGTATTTATATTTAAGAGCAGAGATATGATACCCTATAAAAATGTTTTACCCATTATTTATCTCTATTCTTCTATCAAACCCTATTTCTTCTCGTCTCCGCCGACTTACACCAACACTTTCACATTAGCAATCTACAGTATAACAATTTTTCTTAACAATTTAAAGCACATTCTGACAATACCCATTCCGTATCAAAGGTTGTACACATTTTCTTTTTCCATAACATCGGCCCCTTTCTCCCTCAACATTATGTGTGTCCTCTACCATTGCCTTCCAAATCTCAGATCTTCACTGTGCAAATCATTATCTGATTGGTTTTTGATCGTTGGACATTTCATTTCAATTGAGGATAGTCAGAGTGAGACCTCTTGTCTCTTATACTATTAAATCTAAAGTTTCTAAAATTTCACCTTAATTTATTTGGACTAAATTTTTATATTCAAACTTAAAACTTTTTCTACAATGATATTGTAATAGGATTGAACAAAGAACTCTACTTTTGAGGGATATTTCTTCCTTGTGAAAAGAGTGAAATGAACAGGTCACTTCCTCCTAAGAAGAGAAGATTATTGTAAAGAATGAAATAATCACTATAGTTTGTATAAAAATGTGAGTTTGATTTTCTATTTTTTTATCCATTATCTTAAGTAGGGGTTTTAATGATTTGTATTTATTAAATTAGGCAATATGATAATGAAAGAGCAAGAGTGATAATGAAAGAGCTAGAGTTTGGGACTATTCAATTACAACCGCATCATCATTTTATTTGGAGAAGTATGGTGCACCCGGTTTTTTCATTTACAATAGATTAACATTTATTATTGTATTTTTATGTTGTAAATTGCATTTCAATTGGGGATAGTCGAAATGTTAAATTTATTACTGTATTATTTATATTATTAGCATTGATCATCTGTTATTCTATTTTTATAACTTATTTATTTTACTCTTCATTACTAGTTAAAATAGATTTCTTGTGGATAGGAGGAAAATATATTTAAAACAAAGGTAATTTATGTTACTTTTAATTTTACGTATGTCCTTGCTATACTTGGGTGTATATTAGTTTAATGAACTTTAGGATGTAACTCAACTAATCCGACCAAAAAAATTAATTTAACGAACTCGGACTTGATTAGAAACATTATTTTATTTATATTTATATTAAGAATTTTAGTTGGATACTTTTTTGGTATATAAGTCATAGTTTCACTACTTCTTCACTTTTCATAAATGAGTAAAAATGTCTAATGATTAGTCAAATGTGCAAGCTGACAATTTAGGCAAGGGGTGTGTAACTTTATTAGCTTTTTACTTATCCAATAAACATATATTTTAATTTAATTATAACCCTTTTACTTATCACGACTCTCCCTCTAAGTTGTTGGTTGATTTCTATTCAAGGTTTACATATGATTTTATTCAAGGTTTACCTATGATTTAATTTTGCAGTCGTTTCTGTTAGATCACTTTTCATGTAATTTTTGGAAAATATGGGGTGGATTCTAAATGTGAGTTCTTGGTTTTATAGCTTTGTTTTGGATCCTTTATGTCGTTTATCCTATTTTATTAGAGTTTTAGAGTTGAATTTTATAAAATTTGATTATGTTCCTCCCATTTATATAATGATAAGTTATCTTTATCACATGGATTGTTTTTCAACTCTAACAACATTATATCACCATTAATGTAAATTTAAGAGCTCTTTTCTTATTTTGATGTCAGAATGTCTTTCTTTCTTGAGTAAATGGAAGAGGACGGGGGAGGAATTAGGTCACTTTTCATTATTGTGGGAGGATTTAATCCTTTGTTGTTAGCATGGGTACAATGTGTTAGCATATTTATTCTTCCTTCATAGCTTATCTAGTGATCCCATATGGCGTATTCGAAAAGTTCAATTTTGGAGGATCTTTCTCTGTTACCAAGCTGATTATATTAGTGGTGTCAAACAGAGAGTGGTTTTTTCTATATTGTTGATCAACCTACCCAAAACTCTCAAAATTTTCCAAAACTCTGCCATTTAACCTTTTAAAAATATAATATTACATTTTATACTATTAGATGTAGGAAGCTCATGCAGAATTATTAACCAAATGAACGATCATATGAGGATTTATGGGGAGCAACAGAGCTAAGTATTATGCATCAGCTATGCAAATTGAATTCAGCCCATTAGAAATGAAAAAGAAAAAAAAATTATAAGAAATATTATGACCAAAATCAAAATTATAACCAGATTCACAAGCATACTTACAAATAAAATACTTGAATTAATTAATACCACTTCAGTAAAATTCACCAATGGACTTTATACATTTACTCCAATCCAACTGATGAGTTTCTTTCTCATATGCCTGTGACGTCGTTGATACTACAGATCTATACCCCTACCTACAAACCATTCGGTATATACTAATTAATTTTCAACATAAGGATAATCCATCATCAAAATACAACTAAACATAAGTCGGTGATGTACGTATACATTTAGATGGATCCAACTAGGTATACATATCTATAAGTATACAAATATATCTATATCCATACAACATATCTATACACATACACATACACATCCAGACATACAGATCTATACCCGTATAGATCAATAATACAAAGAAAACTCGTAATAATGATATATTTGATAAGTTCTTAAAATAAAAAATGATTTCTTGGAACTGCAACACTTTAAACTCAACTATATATTTTTTTTCCAATTTATTTCATGGGGTAGGGGTTATGAAGCATAAAAAATGAAAAAAATAAAGAGATAGAATGAAGAATGGAAAAGAAGAATTGATGGGTAGGTTTTTGGTCCATTAAAAATTTAAAGTTAGGTTATAGTCAAAAGGAAAGATTGTTTGATTTTTTACTCTCTCTTTCTCTTTAATTATTTAATAAAACAATTTCAGTTGTCCCACAAATAATATTTATTTAGGGAAAATTCTTCCATCCAATATTGGATAATCCTACTCCAATGATATTAATACACATATCCCATGTTTTAAACTTGCAAAAGTAACTAACATATTAATCTAGTGACATGTGTTTTGCTAAAATAATTAATGGCTGTGACAGGAATATTGGACCATCCAATATTGGATGGAAGTATTACCCTTTATTTAGTTGATCACACTTATTTAAAAACACAATCATTACATTCATGTTACTAAAATATTCCTTACAAAATATTGTGATATTTTGAATAGTTATTAAATATTTTAATAAAAATAATAATAGAAAACCTTAAGATAAAGTTTATTGAGATTTCAAATAAGTAATACAATTAGGATATCACATTTAATAAATTGATATTATTTTACGGGATGAAAAGAGTAATTACTTATAATAGTATTTATATTTAAGAGCAGAGATATGATACCCTATAAAAATGTTTTACCCATTATTTATCTCTATTCTTCTATCAAACCCTATTTCTTCTCGTCTCCGCCGACTTACACCAACACTTTCACATTAGCAATCTACAGTATAACAATTTTTCTTAACAATTTAAAGCACATTCTGACAATACCCATTCCGTATCAAAGGTTGTACACATTTTCTTTTTCCATAACATCGGCCCCTTTCTCCCTCAACATTATGTGTGTCCTCTACCATTGCCTTCCAAATCTCAGATCTTCACTGTGCAAATCATTATCTGATTGGTTTTTGATCGTTGGACATTTCATTTCAATTGAGGATAGTCAGAGTGAGACCTCTTGTCTCTTATACTATTAAATCTAAAGTTTCTAAAATTTCACCTTAATTTATTTGGACTAAATTTTTATATTCAAACTTAAAACATTTTCTACAATGATATTGTAATAGGATTGAACAAAGAACTCTACTTTTGAGGGATATTTCTTCCTTGTGAAAAGAGTGAAATGAACAGGTCACTTCCTCCTAAGAAGAGAAGATTATTGTAAAGAATGAAATAATCACTATAGTTTGTATAAAAATGTGAGTTTGATTTTCTATTTTTTATCCATTATCTTAAGTAGGGGTTTTAATGATTTGTATTTATTAAATTAGGCAATATGATAATGAAAGAGAAAGAGTGATAATGAAAGAGCTAGAGTTTGGGAGTATTCAATTACAACCGCATCATCATTTTATTTGGAGAAGTATGGTGCACCCGGTTTTTTCATTTACAATAGATTAACATTTATTATTGTATTTTTATGTTGTAAATTGCATTTCAATTGGGGATAGTCGAAATGTTAAATTTATTACTGTATTATTTATATTATTAGCATTGATCATCTGTTATTCTATTTTTATAACTTATTTATTTTACTCTTCATTACTAGTTAAAATAGATTTCTTGTGGATAGGAGGAAAATATATTTAAAACAAAGGTAATTTATGTTACTTTTAATTTTACGTATGTCCTTGCTATACTTGGGTGTAGATTAGTTTAATGAACTTTAGGATGTAACTCAACTAATCCGACCAAAAAAATTAATTTAACAAACTCGGACTTGATTAGAAACATTATTTTATTTATATTTATATTAAGAATTTTAGTTGGATACTTTTTTGGTATATAAGTCATAGTTTCACTACTTCTTCACTTTTCATAAATGAGTAAAAATGTCTAATGATTAGTCAAATGTGCAAGCTGACAATTTAGGCAAGGGGTGTGTAACTTTATAATCTTTTTACTTATCCAATAAACATATATTTTAATTTAATTATAACCCTTTTACTTATCACGACTCTCCCTCTAAGTTGTTGGTTGATTTCTATTCAAGGTTTACTTATGATTTTATTCAAGGTTTACCTATGATTTAATTTTGCAGTCGTTTCTGTTAGATCACTTTTCATGTAATTTTTGGAAAATATGGGGTGGATTCTAAATGTGAGTTCTTGGTTTTATAGCTTTGTTTTGGATCCTTTATGTCGTTTATCCTATTTTATTAGAGTTTTAGAGTTGAATTTTATAAAATTTGATTATGTTCCTCCCATTTATATAATGATAAGTTATCTTTATCACATGGATTGTTTTTCAACTCTAACAACATTATATCACCATTAATGTAAATTTAAGAGCTCTTTTCTTATTTTGATGTCAGAATGTCTTTCTTTCTTGAGTAAATGGAAGAGGACGGGGGAGGAATTAGGTCACTTTTCATTATTGTGGGAGGATTTAATCCTTTGTTGTTAGCATGGGTACCATGTGTTAGCATATTTATTCTTCCTTCATAGCTTATCTAGTGATCCCATATGGCGTATTCGAAAAGTTCAATTTTGGAGGATCTTTCTCTGTTACCAAGCTGATTATATTAGTGGTGTCAAACAGAGAGTGGTTTTTTCTATATTGTTGATCAACCTACCCAAAACTCTCAAACTTTTCCAAAACTCTGCCATTTAACCTTTTAAAAATATAATATTACATTTTATACTATTAGATGTAGGAAGCTCATGCAGAATTTGTAACCAAATGAACGATCATATGAGGATTTATGGTGAGCAACAGAGCTAAGTATTATGCATCAGCTATGCAAATTGAATTCAGCCCATTAAAAATGAAAAAGAAAATAAAATTATAAGAAATATTATGACCAAAATCAAAATTATAACCAGATTCACAAGCATACTTACAAATAAAATACTTGAATTAATTAATACCACTTCAGTAAAATTCACCAATGGACTTTATACATTTACTCCAATCCAACTGATGAGTTTCTTTCTCATATGCCTGTGACGTCGTTGATACTACAGATCTATACCCCTACCTACAAACCATTCGGTATATACTAATTAATTTTCAACATAAGGATAATCCATCATCAAAATACAACTAAACATAAGTCGGTGATGTACGTATACATTTAGATTGATCCAACTAGGTATACATATCTATAACTATACAAATATATCTATATCCATACAACATATCTATACACATACACATACACATCCAGACATACAGATCTATACCTGTATAGATCAATAATATAAAAAAAACTCGTAATAATGATATATTTGATAAGTTCTTAAAATAAAAAATGATTTCTTGGAACTGCAACAGTTTAAACTCAACAATATTTTTTTTTCCAATTTATTTCATGGGGTAGGGGTTATGATGCATAAAAAATGAAAAAAATAAAGAGATAGAATGAAGAATGGAAAAGAAGAATTGATGGGTAGGTTTTTGGTCCATTAAAAATTTAAAGTTAGGTTATAGTCAAAAGGAAAGATTGTTTGATTTTCTCTCTCTTTCTCTTTAATTATTTAATAAAACTATTTCAGTTGTCCCACAAATAATATTTATTTAGTTGATCACACTTATTTAAAAACACAATCATTACATTCACGTTACTAAAATATTCCTTACAAAATATTGTGATATTTTAAATAGTTATTAAATATTTTAATAAAAATAATAATAGAAAACATTAAGATAAAGTTTATTGAGATTTCAAATAAATAATATAATTAGGATATCAGATTTAATAAATTGATATTATTTTACGGGATGAAAAGAGTAATTACTTATAATAGTATTTATATTTAAGAGCAGAGATATGATACCCTATAAAAAATGTTTTACCCATTATTTATCTCTATTCTTCTATCAAACCCTATTTCTTCTCGTCTCCGCGACTTACACCAACACCTTCACATTAGCAATCTACAGTATAACAATTTTTCTTAATAATTTAAAGCACATTCTGACAATACCCATTCCGTATCAAAGGTTGTACACATTTTCTTTTTCCATAATATCGGCGCTTTTCTCCCTCAACATTATGTGTGTCCTCTACCATTGCGTTCCAAATCTCAGATCTTCACTGTGCAAATCATTATCTGATTGGTTTTTGATCGTTGGACATTTCATTTCAATTGAGGATAGTCAGAGTGAGACCTCTTGTCTCTTATACTATTAAATCTAAAGTTTCTAAAAGTTGTAGGTAGATTTGGTTTTCGACTAAGTTGAATCTCAAGTTTTACACACTTACTCACTTATCGCTTTATTAGAACTCTATTTTAAATGCTTACTAACTAACGATTCAATCTACATTGACATGTATCATAAAATTATTCAAAGCCTAGTATGGGTGTTTCTAAAGGATAAACATAATTATTATCATTTTTATTGTTCTTTTATAAAACAATTGTATTAAACAAATATTCCTAGTTAAACCTCTAATTCTTACATTGATTTTTATCTTTTTTATTATTAAAGAAAATAAACACATAAAAGGTCGCACGATTACGGATCTCAGCAACATCATCACCGTGAGAGTATCAATCTATGCAAAACAACAAAGTTTAAGAATAAGAACCAAGTAAAAACAAAAAAC
This sequence comes from Nemophila menziesii, assembly GCA_029959085.1. Classification (NCBI taxonomy): domain Eukaryota; kingdom Viridiplantae; phylum Streptophyta; class Magnoliopsida; order Boraginales; family Hydrophyllaceae; genus Nemophila; species Nemophila menziesii. The sequence continues at coordinate 79,787,051 of JARWIR010000001.1, forward strand.
TCTAAAACCGTGTTTGAAAACAACCGTACTCAAAATATTACATCCCTAATAAGGATTGTAAATGCATTACACTATAGGGTGAAAGAGGTGGAGATGCAAAGGGGAAATAAACCGACAATGAAACCAAAAGAGCATGACCGAAAGCAGGAAAATCATACAATCGCTACCTAGGTTCATACAATAAAAAACCAAACATGTAACCCCTCGAATACTAGAAAATCACCCAAGACTTCCTTGATGAACTTTAATGCATTGAAACCCAATACCAAGAGTGAACCACCACCAACACGATGTCAAATTAATCCGAAAAAATTACAATAATGGTGTACAATAAAAAGAAAAACCCCACACAGAGAAGTCCAAAGTAGGACCAACCCAAGACCTAGAATGGACTGGACTTACAAAGCCCAATCACCATCATTTAAGGGTATTATAGTTTTTTATAATTAAAACGTCGTTTGGACAATGGATGCATTGTGCTAAAGAAATGAAAAATAAACACGCTTAGTTCTCAGCCCCCGATTATAATCGATTATGATTATTATAGTCTGATTACCAATTTTTCCCCTATAATTTGAAGATTTTGATGATGAGATCGTAGAAACTTAAGAATTTGGTTGCTAATTGGATGCTTCTATTAATGGAGCTTTGGAGGCTCTGTCAGAAAGTACCGTTCTTTAACAATTTTTTTTATTTTCTATTATAATTAGAATTCAGAAAAAGATAAAGAAAAATTAAAATAAGAGTGTTGTTTAAACCATAACATAATGTTTCTATTTGATTTATACCAATCTTGTAATTGATTTTCACCAAATTTCGTATATGGTCCTCTTTTAGGTATTTTGAGAACATACTTTATTAAAAACAGTATTTTGAACTCCATTTTAGATTTCTTCATCTAAAATTTTCGATTTATACTTTTTCCTACTTTTGTAACTCGAAAGTCATTATGTTATATAATTAACATTCCAATAATTTGTAAATGTAATATTTTATATTTGATACAATTCTTAGAGAGCTAAATAATTTTGTTGCATAGGAGAAAAATATTTGCCATGACATTTCAATAAAGGAAACATATCGTCTTTCATGGGATCAAAGGTAATCTTTATTACCTCTAAAATTTTATCTTAAGGTCCTCATGATTTTAAAATATTCACTTGTCCCTATCTTTTTTAAAATTATGTTTAAAAGTTATGATATTATGTGGAGATAATAATATTTAATATATATTTACTAGGATGCATACTTTGCAAATTATAGGGACTTATAGTGTATGTTGTCATAATATGAGTTATTATGTATTAGGGTTTGTTTTTAATGTTTATTTATAGTCCAACTTGAGTGTGTGTTTTCATATATTATGCTTTTTTATAAATCTATGGTAGCTACAATACAGGTCTTCAGTCTATCTTCTTGAATACTTAGCAGCTTCAACATTTTGTAATGAATTGTTAACTAATATGAACTTGATCGACTTTAGTAAAAGTACAATTTTATGTATATGATATATGACTCGTATGTATATCGATGTTCATAACTTACTCATTATTTGAAGAAAACTTTAATACAGTTTTAGCAATTTACATGCAGTTTCAACCCTCAACTTTACCATTACATTTCTATAATTCAGGCCTAATAGTGCTCGAATTTTCCAAAATTACCACAACATTATTTTTGAAAGAATTGTTAATCTCGATATTATCTATTGTTTCCATACTTAACCACCTATTACTAATATCGGGCTTAACAAGCCCTGGATTAGATTGTATTGCATATGCAATCGTGAATCCTACATCAAAATCAAAAAAATCTATAGAGATCGATTCTTGAGGTGGTTGTGGTTCTCTAGAGATAGGGTGATGGAATCCTGGGTGGTTTTGGGTGTCCTGCATTTTTTTTGGGTGTATGGAAAATGAAATATAAAAGGAAATAAAACTAAAACATATTTGAACAAGAATTGTTTATACATACAACAATTAAGGTTATAAAAAGCGTTAAACATTATGTATAGAAGCACGAATTATTGCATTTATATATATACACAAGAAATTCCCTCTTGAAGAATCACTTCACAGAGTTACACAATTGACCATTTTTCACAAAGCTAATTTCTTTTTATAAATTCCTAGCTATTTGGCATATAGATAATTAGCATTATATTCAAACGTCAAATTACGCAATATTCATTAGGTTGTCACACGATTACATGTCTTGACAACATTGTCCTATACGCGTTTTAGTTAGAGTATCAATCTGTGCCCAACAACAAAGTCTAAGAATAAGAACCAAGTATAAACAAAGACTCCAAAACATATAAAGGATATAGAATTTATTTCACACATGATTATAATAAGGCGAACACCATTTTGTTTCAAAAACAAACATGTTTATTTCGTTTTTCCTTCCACGCCTCCCAACCACCATTAGCAACACCATCCAAATCCCTACCTAACCCTACTCACTTCCCATGCCCATACCATATCCTTATGTTGTGTGTGTTGTGCATGTTTTTATTCTTTCTTGCATGTGCATAATACAAAGATTAGGAAGACATTTTATGAAATAATTAGGTAATGTTATATTAGTGTGACATTCCTTTCCAATTTTAACACCTAGTTGTGAAAGGGGAAATTTGTGAGACTTTTGGAGACATGGGTGACTAAATATGCAACTATATATTGTTTCGGGGATTTCAGATAATGGTTTAAATATATATTACACCACAAACCAGTATCAGAGATTGTCAAAGTAATTAATTACTTACATTGGCAATGTACGCCATTGTTACCATAATAATAAGCTAGCTGGTGATATAAATTGACAAAAGTTTGGTAGGCATGTCCTTTTATTGAATATGAATAGGCTTTACTAATATAGTTACAAATTCCTAGGGAATTTGTCTAGTTACTTGCTGATGGTTATATACAATAAGTGTAAATCATGTATTTAGGCTAATAGTTATGTGGTCACACTAATAAAAAGCATTTTATACAAGAAAATGAGACGTATGAATAATAATCCTCAATTAAACAATTATCCCAAATTGAATATAAAAAATCCCTAATTAGGGAATTTTAGGGTTTCATAAATTCATCCCAAACAAAATTAGAATTAGTTCATAGCTAATATAAGTACAATCAAAGTAATGGAATTAAGCATAAAAGAAATTAAGAAAATAACAATTGAAGAAATGTTTAAAATGATTCTAGAAAAAAGACGAGCAAAATTATGAAGCTTTTCGTTTATTCTCTCAGTCTCTCTCTTACTCTTCTATCTTGACCCTTAGATGAATTATGAGATAAAAAGATTATAAAATCTAGGGTAAGACTTCCATCCAATATTGGATGGAAGTCTTACCCTATTTTACGGGATGAAAAGAGTAATTACTGATAATAGTATTTAAATTAAAGAGTAGAGATATGATACCCTATAAAAATATGTTTTACCCATTATTTATCTCTATTCTTCTATCAAACCTTATTTCTTCTCGCAGACTTACACCAACACTTTCACATTAGCAATCTATAGTATAACAATTTTTCTTAACAATTTAAAGCACATTCTTACTATACCCATTACACATCAAAGGTAGTACACATTTTCTTTTTCAATAGCATTCGCGCTTTTCTCCCTCTTGTTTATGTGTGTCCTCTACCATTGCATTCCAGATCTCAGATCTTCACTGTGCAATTCATTATCTGATTGTTTTTAATTGTTGGACATATCATTTCAATTTAGGATAGTCAGAGTATGACCTCTCGTCTCTTATACTATTAAATCTCAAGTTTCTACAATTTCACCTTAATTTATTTGGACTAAATTTTTATCTTCAAACTTAAAACTTTTTCTACAATGATATTGTAACCTGATGGAAAAAAGAACTCTACTTTTGGGGAATATTTCTTCCTTGTGAAAAGAGAGAAATGAATAGGTCACTTCCTCCTAAGAAGAAAAGAATATAGGAAATAATAAAATAATCTCTATAGTTTGTATGAAAATGTGAGTTTGATTTCCTATTTTTTTTATCCATTGTCATAAGTAGAGGTTTTAATGATTTGTATTTATTAAATTAGGCAATATGATAATAAAAGAGTAAGAGTTTGGGACTATTCAATTACAACCGCATCAACATTTTATTTGGAGAAGTAATATTGGATAAACAAGAACTGGATTTTTTTTGTTAGTTCTTATTAGTGGTGGTGCACCCGTTTTTTTATTTACAATAGATTAACATTTATTATTTTTTTTTTTAAGTTGTACATTGCATTTCAATTGAGGATAGTCGAAATGTTAAATTTGTTATTGTATTAGTTATATTATTAGCATTGATCCTCTGTTTTTCTGTTTTTGTAACTTGTTTATTTTACTCTTCATTACTAGTCAAAATAGATTTCCTGTGGATAGGGGGAAAATATATATAAAACAAAGGTAATTGTTGTTACTTTTAATTTTAATTCTGTCCTTGCTATACTTGGGTGTAGATTAGTTTAATGAACTATGGGATTTACCTCAACTAATCCGACCAAAAAAATTAGTTTATTGAACTCGGACTTGGTTAGAAACATTATTTTATTTATATTCATATTAAGAATTTTAGTTGGATACTTTTTTGGTATATAAGTCATAGTTTCACTACTTCTTCACTTTTCATAAATGAGAAAAATGTCAAATTATTAGTCAAATGTGCAAGCAGACAATTTAGGCAAGGGGTGTGTAACTTTATAATCATTTTACGAATCCAATGAACATATATTTTAATTTAAATATAACCCTTTTACGTATCACGACTCCCCCTCTAAGTTGTTGGTTGGTTTCTATTCAAGGTTTACCTATGATCTATTTTGTCAGTGGTTTCTGTAAGATCACTTTTCATGTAATTTTTTGAAAATAAGGGGTGGATTCTAAATGCGAGTTCTTGGTTTTATAGCTTTGTTGTGGATCTTTTATGTCGTTTATCCTATTTTATTATGGTTTCAGGGTTGAATTTTATAAAATTTGATTATGATCCTCCCATTAATATACTTATGATTTATCTTTATCACATTGATTAGTTTTCATCTCTAACAACATTTTATCACCATTGTTGTAACTTCAAGAGGTCTTTTCTCACTTTGATGTCAGAATGTCTTTCTTTCTTTAGCAAGGGGAAGAGGACGGGGGAGGAATTAGGTCACTTTTCATTATTGTGGGAGGATTTAATATTTTGTTGTTAGCATGGGTACATTGTGTTAGCAGATTTATACTTCCTTCATAGCTTATCTACTGATCCCATATGTCGTATTCGAAAAGTTCAATTTTGGAGGATATTTCTCTGTTACCAAGCTGGTTATATTAGTGGTGTCAAACAGAGAGTGGTTTTTTCTATATTGTTGATCAACCTTCCCAAAACTCTCAAACTTTTCCAAAAATCTCCCATTTAACCTTTTAAAAAAGTTATATTACATTATATACTATTAGATGTAGGAAGCTCATGCAGAATTTGTAACTCAATGGACGATCATATGAGAATTTATAGTGAGCAACATAGATAAGAAAAATTATTAGCGGTGATAGCGTGTCTAATTTAATTGTTGTTTAAAAAATAAAATTAAATAAAAAGAATAATAAACACTAGAAAGAAAAAGTACCTCGAAAATAGAAGATTAGTTTAATGAAGTTGACTATTTTGTATAACTGCCCGAGGATAAATAAACTGAATTTGGTAGATGATCTGATGAAAGAGAAGAGAATAATAAGTAAAAATGGAGAGGTATATATAGGGTTAATTGGGTTGTTTCTCTCCCCAAGATAATAATTACTTGACACCACCTCATTCAATATAAGACACGACTCTATACATAATTGGGCAAGAAATGTCCCACACCTATTTAACATTAGGTAGACCAAGATTATTAGTCTATTTGAGAGTTTTTAGGTAGACATTTCACATTATAGTATTGGATATTATATTAGAGGGTTTTTATCAGACTATTTCATTTTGACTATGTTCGATTTGCTCCTGTTATGAGGAATTGGATATTCATAGCTCCTATATTACATTAGGAGCCATTTTTTCAATTCAATTATGTTAAGTACATGTTTTTCATTTCAAACATCTCTTTCTTTAAGAAAATAAATCATATCATATATAACTTGTGATAAATGTCTAGGTTATTTCGTTCCTCAAAATAAGAAAATATGGTGGAACTCAATACTATTTAAAAATGATCAATGTGAAAATGGAAAACCCCAAAAACATTTAGGTCAACATAACACGAAGGAATAGATCATCAAGATTCTTCTTCAATGTTATTCTTATATATATTTCATCTTCAAAATCACATTTAAGTAAATACACTTTAGTGAAATGAGAAAAAAAATTTAGCTATTGAATTATGCCACACATAAATGGAACATATCTGGTCTATTTAAAGTTTTACGTTTCATTTGATGTAAATATTTGATATAGCCATTAATATAATTCTTTCTTAACATAAAATAATGTATATGTCAAGATTGACAATGTGTTATTTTGGACAATTTGTTAACTTGCCAAATTCATTTATGTAGAGGACAAAATGGCATGAACGCTTCATCGACTTATATTGTTGAATATGTTTATAGACACGACGCCTTTGTATTAAATAATTCATTTGCAATATAAGTTTTGAATTCATTAAGTATGATAATAAATTCATATTTGATAGATTTCCCACGAATACATCACAACTAAAAAACACCAGATGATAGGTCGTTGGTATTTAGATAACCAATATATATGAAATTGAAGGTCTTCAAGTTTATTTCTAAAGAACCCGAAAACTTCACTCAGAATGAAGTATTACATTAGCTGCATGTCGTCACATCCTAGTTTATATGACCAGTCTCCTAACTACAAGAATCACACTATAAACATATACTAATATACATGTTGCAACAATCTTGTGTCTATTACTAAAGATAAGTATAGTAACATTCTTCCACTATATTATAGAAAATTGTACGCAAGATACCACTTCAACCCTATCTCGAAAATAAACAATCTGATGGACCACTATATTTTGCTATATCTAATTGGCGAACCCTATAGGTTAATTTAAACTATGATTTCATAGATATTGCAGGTATACATATTAGACATACTAGTTCACTGACTTTATAATCTCCCTTACTTGAGATCACTTTAGCACAAATTTCCCATATATTTGAGTATCATAATGTCATTGTAAACTTCTTCCCTTGAGGTCTAACATATTTACGACTTGTGTAGGACGATACCAACTCGAAAAATGTTTCGAAGACCTCAATAATATATTCGATTGATGGGTGATACTATTACTCCATAAATAATTTAAACTTGTAAACATAAGTCTACATATCTTGTGCCATTCTTATGATAATGCAAATTATCAATCAAGTCATAAAACATATTATAAATCATTATTATCTAAAAATATATTATTTATGACTAATATCATTTATGATATCATTTCTGTATAGTTATTCTCAACCATCTTCTAATGTTGGAATATATGTAATTACTCATGTTCATCTATCTAATTAAACATCTATTTATAAGATTAAAACGTTTAAAACATTTGATAAAATGCTACTATACAACACTTCTAAATTCATCACTAATTATTACTTTATTATAGGTAAAAAATATATTAAAAATATTGATGGATTCATAATTTTATTTTACATATATTAAAAACATTTAAACAAGTCATATTTTAATAGTAAATAAAAAATCCATAATATTAAAATTATAAAAAATAAGTTAAAGTATAAAATTTAAAAAACTATATAGAATAAAAAATAATTAATAACATAGAATTGTATCAAAATGTAAAAAATTCAATATTATTAATAATATAGGTATTGCTCTATATAAACAAAAGACCCAAAACTCAACCCCTATAAAGTCAATTTCTTTTGTTCCCTAAAAGGTCCAAATTTTTATCTTTTACCATTTAATTATAATTAATGAATTAAACATTACACTATATTAAAAAATTAACCAAAAAGTCAAAGTTGAAAAACAATATAACATAAAATTAAAAAGAAAAGACAACATAGAAAAACAATGTAACATAAAACTTAAACCTCATCTTCTTATTCACATGACACTTGGGAACAAATTTCCATCATCAACCCGGCTTGGCTATGTTATCAACAATCTCATTACCCAAATAAAAGTACAAAATAAAATTTTACCACTGAATTTCTAAAAAATTGTTTTAAACAAAAAAATAATTTTTATTATGAACAGTAAAAAAATCTAGATTATGGTAAAACATTAAGTTTACCTAGGTCAGTTTAGGTTTTATGTTTTCAACGTTTACTTTTTTTTTTGATGCGAGGGTGAAAGAGCTGAGTTTAAGATTTATGTTTCAGTGTTTTTCAATATTCACATTTATATACTAATGAATGCTAGCGTGATAAGAATGACTATTAAGTTTTAGGTATTCATTGTTTCAACGTTTTTTTAATGCAAGTGAAAAAGAGACGAGTTTTAGGTTTTATGTATCATTGTTGTTCAAAGTTTACATTTTCTTTCTTTTTTCCAATTAATGTGAGTGCAAGAGAGATGAGTTTTAGGTTTATTGTGTAATTTATTTTGAAAGTTTCCTTTTTATTTTATTTTGTTCCGAAAAATTTCAACGTTTTTGGTTATATAATATTTTATATTGTCAACCAACTATTTTTTACTATAATCTTTCCACTATTAACTCAACGTTTGTGTGGTATCACCATTGTTCTTGCACCGTCCACCCATGGTTTTTTATTGTCACTCGATTATTTTTTACAATCTACCCATTACGTTTTATTCATACTTTTCAATGCCGATTACTAATTGATTTAATTTATTTTGTATACACATGTAGGTTTGATGATTCAAAGAAGTGATTTAATTATCTATTATAAAATATAAAATAATATGGAATAGGTTAGTTTTATAATAGGACATATTGTAATTATAGAAATATATTGATTTTAGAATTTTGTAATGTTTGTATATTTATGAAAAGTAAATATTCTATTAGGGAATAATTTATTTGAAAAATAAAAATTTAAGACATATACTTGGATTATATTTTTCTGGTCAAAATTTGTGGGTTATGGTCCTCTTTGTTACCAAATGCTTAAGAATATATAATATATTCTTCTAGAAAAATATAATATTAATTTAATTACCATAAAACACGATAACAAAAATAAGAAAAACTTTGTTTAAATAGCTACAACTAAAAAATTAAATTATACCAATCTTTATTAGACATCATATGTATGTAAAAAATTAAATTATAGAAAAATCTTCCAAATATGATTTTAGATTTATAAAACGTTCTTATAAATCACATTGTCTTCAATTTCCATTAACCCTAAACTCAGCCGCCACCATCCATTCTTATTCATAAATCGCATCTTTTTCTCATAAATCAAAATTTCTTCCATGTATATTATCCAACAAATTATTCTATTGCACACATTACTCAGAACCATCAATATCATTTATTTGATGAAATATATCTCATATCATATTGACCTCTTCTTAAAGGCATTTTTAAATTTATATTGAGATATTGGATAGTTGATCACAACATTTCACCAGGTTAAACTTTTTTAAATTATCTACAAATTTTAGTCAACAATTTTCTTATATTCATGAAGAAAAATAATGGCTTCATATGTGCTATTTAATGACTTGGTTCTAAGAAAAATAAATTGCAAATTTTATTAATAATGTCTGTAACATGTTTTTACTGTTGGATTGATATTTGGGAGTAGATCTGTTTGAAAATATCTTTTGTGGAACTTAATTATATATAGTTAATTATGTTGAGTTCTTATATTGAAAATTTAGTTGGATATTTTTTAGCTATACATGTATTGGTATCACTGGACCATTAACTAAAATTTTGGAAGTGAATTTTGTTATTAAATCATTTAGAATAAATAAGAAAAAATATTCAACTGTTAATCAAATTTGCATTTTAATTTGTTTGGTGGGAATAGTGGTGGGTCTAGAATAAGAAATAGTATTTTGTGTTAAGTTGATTTAGGATGGAACACAGATGGTTAGAGTTTTAATTTGAAGACATGTTTTTGTTTTCAAATTATAGATCATCAATGGTTAAGTTTATTATAAATAAGAGATAATTAGTATTTGATATATCATTTCATATCAATAAAAGGGAGAATCTCTTTATTACACCTCATATGTATGTAAATAAAAGTATAAGAGAGAATCCAAATTCAAAATATTAGTTTCAAGTAATATACAAATACAGATTCCATTTTCAATAACATTATATAATAAGTCCCAAATATGTAAAATATACTTTTTAAAGTCACCCTCCAATTAATATAGCTTTTAGCTGTGCAATCCTTACAAGTTGTATGAGAATTCTCCCTCATTATTTTATTTTTTTCTTCCAATCTTGATTCTCTTAAATCATCCTTTAGTTTTGCCACCTCTCATCCTTTGGACCATCTCTTTTTTTTTGAATCATGCTTATTGTGAACAAAAATTTATCTATGCAGAAGGTTCCATAGCTTGTTCATTTTAGCTGGTTCAGATGTGGAGTCATGGAGGATAAACAAGAGTTTCAAGCTAAACATTTTGTTTTCAGCATTTTCACTCTTCTTATGATCTGGGTTTCTAGGTAAAATTGGTGGAGGCATAAGCTCGAGAAATCAAAAGATATCCCTCTCTTCCAAGCTCAGCAACCACCATAATATGTTATATGTAATATATAGAGAAAGTTCAAGCATTCAACAAGAAATAATAAATTTATTTTACTTGTTAACTTCAATAGGTTATTCCTTTAGTCTAATAAAGTAGTAGACATTTTTTTAGATTATTGTTTTGTGAAGTAGGGTTTTATAAATTAGGATTATGCTGACATATATGTGTAATAAGATGGAATTGATAATGATATTATGTGTCTTTTCTTTGTTAATTTACTTTACAGGATTCTATTAAGAGATATATTTTATAAAAATAATATACTTTAAGTCTTGTCAAGGATGAGTAACTTTCTATTATTTTTATAATTCACTAGACTATTTGATGCTCAAAGTAAATTAATATTGTTTTTGTTTTGGTTAGGTAATATTTTGGCTAGCCCCTTAGTCTCGAGATTCAAAGTGCCTTTCATTAGCCTCGAGATTCCAAGGGCCTTTCATTACATCATAGTAGATGGAACTTCAACACCATATGTTGGCTCATTTGAACTTACTATAATTAGAAATATCTTTTTCAAAACTCCAAAAGTCCTTTCAACTGAACTACGTAATGATGCATTTCTAAGGTTAAATAACTCTGTAACATTTTGTGGTGGGTTATTCCTTAAATATTCTTTCACATGATAACAAACTTCTCTATACAAAGTAATTAATCAACCTCTCAACATAAATCCAGCATAAACAAGGTAAAACATACCTATTCAAAATTAATTAGATTATAGTTCTGTAATTATATATTCTGAAATACTAACACGTATCAATCTTTTCAACTAAATAATTACCTGAAGGGATTAGAAGTTTATTCTCTCTTGATAAAGCATTTTTAATTATTCTTGGGTCGGATGCAGACCCTTCCCAACCGGCTAAAACGTAGGTGAAACATAAGTCAAATGTACATGCAGCTACAACATTCAAATACGGTAATTTTCCTACCATGAAATTTTGGTGCATTGTCTATGGCACGAATGCAATCCTGAAATTTTTCACTATGTTAAAATTATTATAAGAGAGATATATTGTACATTTATTGTCCTTAATATGGGTAGAATATACTATTATGAAGAATCTCAGCTTGAATTTCGGAATCATTGGGTTGCTTCATGAATTTATCTCCTAACTCGATAATTGACGCCAATACACGATGAATATGCCTACTAGTGCTTTCTCCAAAACTTAAAGACCAAAATTTTGTTCATCGATACTTACTTGCCTATTTGCACGAAGTCCACCATATTTATCTAATAAACCACAAAATTCTACAAAAGCTTCATTGTTGTTATTTTGTGATCAGAGTTACTTTCTATAATTTGACCCATTATTTCTTCTCGGACATAGTCTTTTATAGAGTTCAAGTAGACATATGACCGCACATTTTGTGACCTCTTTCAATGATGGAACCAACAAATATAAAATCAACAAATTTGTAAAACTATTAAACGAAGTTTTTTGATATCGTCTAACCACTTTGATAATATTATCTTTTCTGGGAATTTCCATTGTTACTAAGATAAAAAATACTATCATCTCAATTACTAAAGTAAAGTAGTCATATAAAAAAATTCAACTCATATTTAATACTTTTAGAAAAATACTTTTGTTTCCGAAAGGTTCTAAATAAGATCATAAGTAATTTTATGTATTTAAAAGTTTGCTTCATAAAAATATATTTTCTGGGTTCTCAATCGCAAAAGCAACTCTCAAATTAATCATAAGCAAATATTCCCAATCGCAAAAATAACTCTCAACACTAATCAAAAGATATTATGACATATTGGTGTTTAATATATTAAACAATATTAGTTGATTAGTAATTCCAAAACAAAATCAATCGGCTAATTCTCATATCATGGTAAAAAAGGCACTGCTAAGTCTATCTTAATATTAAGAAAACATTTATTATTAATACTTGAATAAAAAATTTCTGCCCAAAAAAAACGACTTGAATTCATGGACCTGAAAAGCAACAATGATGAATTAAAGATTCATACAAATATTTTGTGTGGATTACGGAAGCAACAAATATATAACAGTAAATTTATGCAAATTCTTATAAATCATAAACGCCTTACCAATGGTTATTTTGGAATAGTGTTCATTAATACTACTATGGCTCACTCTTTCTTTAATGAACAAATTTCATAATATAAATATCACAATCAATATATACTTTAAAAATGAATATAAAAAAAGAGATGTGCCAGTGAGATGAAATGGAAGATATTGAGAAAGTGTGTGAGACCTTCTTGACTATACAGAATATTTAAATTAAAATGTGAAGAGTTGTATATTAAATGGATACCTACATAATGAAATATATAATAATTATAAGTTTATTTATGTCCTTATAAAAACATACGTTACCTTTATTTCTTTATGAATCCAGAATGAGAGGGTTATATATCTTACAATTATAGAGATTTAAAAATTAATGTTTAATCATCCAGAATCATTTCTTTTAATAAAAAACACATCCAAACAATAAAAAAGATATCTAAATCATTTCATATCGTTTTTGTTCCTTTAATAAACGGAATCCAAAAATAGCATAAATAAGTCTCTCTACTCCAAATCAAATATCCCACTTAAAAAAGCAGATACAACCATCTTTTTGGCCTCGGCCAATACACCATTGGGTCAAGAAAATTTGGAGAATCACCTTTAGCATGTTTCCAACTCTCAGTCATATAGATGCACATCTACAAGAAATTTAGACTCAAGGATTGACCATGAATGACATTTCCTCTTACGTTTGAAATCCTGGCGTGATCTCTTAATACGAAGATATGCCGGATATAAGACAACGTCATGAATGGAGTGTTAGAAAAATCGATCAAACTAAAATGCGTAATAAATAAATAGATCGGAAAAGAGTAATGATACCTCTGGCCATTGATGTCTAAAGAAACTTTTCCTTATGTTTTGTTCTTCCAAACTCTCAAGCATTCAACTATAGATGGTATATAATTTTTATGTGAATAAATTGAGTTTAGGGACCAAAACTCTAGTTTATATGGCCAAGCTCCCATCAAGCTTTTTAATGGCAATGAATTACTAGTTGTTACAACTTTTCATTTGCAAATGGTTAATAAAAAAGTGTTACACCTTTTCATTTGCATAAGATTAATGAAAAAATCATTAAGATAGAATTATTGGATGGATTAATGTTGGATCATGAAAAGTCAAAAGTCATAAGTTTATTTTATTCATCAAAAAGACAAATAAAATAAAATGAAGTTTTATATTAATAAAATAAAAAATTACTTATACTCTCCCACTTGATCCAAACATTATACTTGATATTTTATCTTAATCATAAATATATGAATCATGGCGATAAGTCCTCCAATTATGAGAGAGTAGTATCTTCCATGTATCACAATATATTTATCTCTTTATTTTTTATGTTGTAACTATACTTAATGAATAAACCATATGTTTATTCTTGGTCCTAACTAAATAATTTCCTCAAATAAAATTAAGGTGCGCAATGTATATGAGAAAATTTTATAATTATATTAATGATAGTGTCATACAAATAAACACTACATGATGGGACCAAGCCCCATACTCACTACATGATCCTTGAATTTCATTGGTGGCATTCCTTTAGTCAATGGATCAGCGATCATTAATTCAGTAATAATGTGTTCAATGACCACTTTTTTATCTTTAACACGTTCCCTTATAACTAAATATTTAATGTCGACGTGCTTACTTTGACTTCCACTTTTATTGTTTTTAGCCATAAAAACAGCTGCTGAATTATTGCAAAATATTCTTAATGGTCTAGAGATAAAATCCATAATTCTAAGTCCAGATACAAAACCCTTAAGCCATACACTTTGTGAAGTAGCCTCAAAACAAGATACGAACTCAGCTTCCATAGTAAAAGTTACAGTCATAGTCTGTTTGACACTTCTCCATGACACAGCTTCACCGGCCATCATAAAAATGTATCCTGATGTTGACTTGCGTGAATCAACACAACCGGAAAAATCAGAATCTGAGAATCCGACCACCTCTAAATTGTTTGTTCACCTATACATAAGCATATACTCCTTGGTTCCTTGGAGATATCTCATTACATTCATTGTAGCTTTCCAGTGGTTAATACCTGGGTTACTTTGATATCTACCCAACATTCCAACTACAAATGCGATATCAGGTCTTGTGCAAACCTGAGCATGCATCAAACTTCCGATAGCAGAAGCATATGGAATGTTCTTCATTTGTTCTCTCTCTAAATCATTCTTCGGGGTTTGGTTCAAATTGAATTTATCACCCTTCACTATGGGAGCAACACTTGGTGAACAATCCTTCATCTGAAATCTCTCTAAAACTTTATTTATATAGGTTTCCTGAGACAAGCCCAAGACACCTTGAAATCTGTCTCTATGAATCTTAATGCCAATGACATAAGACGCCTCACCCATATCTTTCATATCAAATTTTTTTGAGAGAAATTGTTTCACCTCATGAAGCAAACTCTTATCATTAGTCACAAGCAAAATATCATCCACATATAAAACAAGAAAAAAAATTTTGCTCCCACTAATCTTTTGGTATATACATTGATCCATGGGGTTTTCAACAAATCCAAATGATGAAATTACTCCATGAAATTTAAAATACCATTGGCGGGAAGCTTGTTTTAATCCGTATATGGATTTCTTAAGCTTACAAACTAACTGCTCACCAGCGCTAGAGATAAAACCTTCAGGTTGTTTCATATAAACCTCTTCCTCTAGATCTCCATTAAGGAACGCCGTTTTCACATCCATTTGGTGCAACTCAAGATCAAAATGTGCGACTAATGCTAAAATAATGCGTAAGGAATCTTTCTTAGATACAGGATAAAAAGTCTCTGTGTAATCAATTCCTTCTTTCTGAGTAAATCACTTAGCAAAAAGTCTAGCTTTGTATCTCTCGATATTGCCTAATGAGTCTTTCTTGGTTTTAAATACCCATTTACAACCATTTTGTTTAGCCCCATTAGGCAATTCCACAAGTTCCCAAACATCATTGTTCTTCATGGAATTCATTTCCTCTTTCATCGCATTATACCATAAATTTGATTATTTACAACTTATGGCTTGTGAAAAGTCAGAAGGATCATTTTCGACTCCAAAATGATAGTCAGATTCTTGAAGATATACTACATAATCACTAGAAATTGATGATTTCTAAAACCTAGTAGACCTTCTTAATGTTGTATCATCATTATCTGTATGAGGTTCAACTCGTTGTTCATAATTACAAGGTTCATCATGAACAACTTGATCTATCAGAATATCGTCAACAACTTGTGGTTCTTCAACGATTGAATGTTCAACACTAGATTGTACTTGAGGGGTGTTATGAACAATAATCATTCTATCACTTGAAGTGGAAGGTTGAATTTCTGAATGGTCAATATCAGAAATTACATTTCTAATTTGATCGCTCCCACTGATTAAGTCATATTCAAGAAACTTTCCATTTCTTGATTCCACAAATCTAGTGTTGTGAGATGGACAGTAAAATCTGTAACCTTTAGACCTCTCATCATATCCAATGAAATGCCCACTGATGGTCCTTGGGTCTAGTTTTTTCTCTTGTGGATTATAAATCCTGACTTCAGACGGGCATCCCCATACGCGCATATGTTTCAAACTCGGTTTCCAACCTTTCTATAATTCAAATGGTGTGTTTTAGACAGCCTTGGTTGGAACTCGATTTAATATATACACTGCCGTTTTTAAAAGTTTCAATCCACAAGTTTTTAGGAAGATTGGAGTTGCTAAGCATACTCCGTACCATGTCCAATAATGTTCGATTTCTCCTTTTTGCTACACCATTCTGATCCGGTGAACCAGGCATGGTGTACTGGTCAACAATCCCATGCTCTTGGAGAAACTGAGCAAAAGACCAGGTGTTTGTCCATCTTCAGTATATCTACCATAATATTCACCACCTCTATCTAATCTCACAATCTTTATATGTTTTCCACATTGTTTCTCTACTTCAGCCTTAAATATTTTAAAGACATCTAATGTTTCGCTCTTGTTATGAAGCATGTAGAGATACATATATCGTGAGCAATAATCAATAAAGGTTATAAAATATTTCTAACCATGCATATCCATGTCAGGACAACATATATCTGTATGTATGATTTCTAACAAATCTGAACTCCTATTGACACCTTTCTTTGACTTGTTGGCCTGCTTTCCCTTAATGCAATCCACACAAGTTTTAAAGTCGGTAAAATCTAGAGTACTAAGTACTCCCTCTTTTACCAACCTTTTGATTCTTTCAATAGAGATATGCCCTAATCTCTGGTGCCATAAAGTCGATGAATCCTCATTTATATTACACCTCTTTCTACCAATTTGGATATGAAAATTATTACTAGTAGCATTGTTTTGTAAATTAATGCAATAAAGACCTTCAGACAAAATTCCCAACACATTCAGATTTATTGAAAATACTAAAACATGTCTCTAAAAATGTAAAGGAATAACCCAAAGGTACAAGTCTGGAAACAGAAATAAGGTTTCTAGAAAAACTTGGAACATAAAAAGTCTTTTCTATTTTCAAAACATAACCACTACTTAAATATAAATAATATGTTCCAACGGCTTCCACATGTGAACCCATCTTATTACCGGACAAGATGCATTATTCACTGCCCACTGGTTTCCTTAGGTTTTGCATACCCTGTAAAGAGTTGGCAACATGGATTGAAGAACCAGAATCAACCCAATTGATGTTAATATTAACATTAACAGTATTAGATTCATAACAAACTAACGAGGTAGGATTACCTTTATCTTGAAGCCATTTCTTGAATTTAGCACATTCCTTCTTCATGTGTCCTTTCTCTTTACAGAAAAAACACTTAGCTTCTTTCTTAATATCAGCTTGAGGTGCTATTTTACCTTTCCCCTTCTGATTATTCTCTGGTTTGCCTTTTCCTTGAGTAGCCATCATTGCACTTTCACCTTGTTCCATTAACAACCTTTCTTCTTCTTGAACACACATGGTCATGAGTTCATTAATTGATCATTTATCTTTATGTGTGTTATAGGAGATTTTTAAAGGTCCATATTGATATGGAAGGGTGTTCAAAATATAGTGCACAAGAAAAAACTCGAAAAGCTGTACCTCCAGATTCTTAAGTTAAGCCGAAATATCTCTCATCTGCATAATGTGCCCACGCAGACCTCTAACACTTGCGAGCCTAAGTGAAGAGAGCTTCATTATTAGAGTGCTTGCTAAAGCCTTGTCTGAAGCGACGAACTGGTCATCAATGGCTTTAAGTAAATTTTGGACATTATCATGGTGATTTAGTGAACCACGGATGCTTGCTGCTAATTTTGTCTTAATAAATAGCATAATCTATGTCCATCCACCCTAAGTGAAGGAGAACTCTTTCTTTCCGTCCCTTGTAATTATCCCTATTAAGTTCGGGAATGTCACTACGGATATCAGAAAAATTAACAGGTTGTGATGCTACAAATAAAGATTACATGCTTATCAATAAATAGACTATTAATAAATATCATGTTTCACCAATGCAAATTATGATCTAATAAATCTAAGACATAAAAATTGCATGTGGGCTAAATTTTTAATTCAATAAGATTTATAATCATATGACAAAAAATATATAAAAATATTTCATCATTACTAAATAATAAAACTATCAAATTATTAAGTCATAATTCCTGTGGGTAAATTATGAATAATTGATATTCTATTCTAATTAGTTATTTAAATATAATAATATTCTAGTGGGATAAAATTATTATATTAAAATAAATAATTACAATTTATGTCAAATCATCTTCAACTGTAGGACATGTTAGATTCAACACAAAAAAAACATTTTGCTAAATTATTTTGGCTAAATTACTTTAGCCATGAACTAAGCAAAAAATATAAAAGTTTAACTAAATCAAAGCAGAGGTATGCTTTAGGCTCTGATACCAAATGTTAGAAAAATCGATCAAATTAAAATACAGAATAAATAAATAGATCGAAAAGAGTAATGATACCTCCGGCCATTGATGTCTTAATAAACTTTTGTTTATGTTTTGTTCTTCCAAACACTCAAACATTCAACTATAGATGGTGTATAATTTTTGTGTGAATGAATTGAGTTTAGGGACCAAAACTCTAGTTTATATAGCCAAGCTCCCATCAAGCTTTTTAATGGCAATGAATTACTAGTTGTTACAACTTTTCATTTGCATAAGATTAATGAAAAAACCATTAAGATAAAATTAGTGGATGGATTAATGTTGGATCATGAAAATCCAAAAGTCAAAAGTTTATTTTATTCATCAAAAAGACAAATAAAATAAAATGAAGTTTTATATTAATAAAATAAAAAATTACTTATATGGAGAAGTTATTTATCATTTGAAAGACGAATTGTACAAATGAAGGTCCTTCTCTCCCAAAATTCCAGGCCCGAACCTTTGGCCTTATCATCTTCATATTCTTTGAATTGACCTTTTAAACATCAAGTTTTTTATAAGTTAACCTTACAACCTATAAATCATATTTTCTTAACATAAAACAAGCCCAATTGTTGTGCAATACTTTATGGCTAGAAAAAAGATATTTATTTCAACGAATACCTTTTTTGTTACGAGGGTATAGTTGATACCACCATTTTCTCTCTCCCTCGATTTCGTGCTAATAATGACCATGCAACAATCAATCACAGAAATGGAATCTAACATATTACACCACCTAGTATAAAAACTATTATCGTATCCCACAAAGGTAGGACGAGTTAGATATGAAAATGTTATAGGCCAAATAGAAGCCTCAAGCTCATATCCAAACTCCAGTGATCTTACCCTAGAACGTTTTACAGTCCATTTCTTTAAAGATGGGTGATGAACCCAAGCTGGACAACCTTAGGATACTTAAGAAATCTAAAATTGTGAGAGAAAAATTAGACCTCGTAAGACATAGGTTTGGATCGGTGAAAAAAACCTCGCTTCAGACAAACTATGTATTACATACATCAATAAATCGACTTATAAGCAGATCGCCACTTCTATAAGATGAATACTTTTCTTTTCCTAAAGGGGGAAATCTCTACTTCTATTTAGGATAAAATCACTTAATCTCCAAAAAAATAAGATTATTCTTTATCAGAAGAAGAATGGTTATACTTGAAAACTTAAGAAGATGAATCCATTATATGCATGACTAATTGATTGAGTAACAGAAGATCGCAAAAAATTCTTAGCGGTGATAGCGTGTCTAGTTGAATTTTTGTTAAAAAGAATAAAATTAAATTGAAAGAATAAGAAACACTAGAAAGAAAAAGTACGTCAATAAAAAGAAGTTCAAAATAAAGAATTTGACTATTTTGGATAACTATCTGAGAATAAATAAATTGAATTTGGTAGCTATCCGATGAAAGCGAAGAGAATAACAAATAAAAATAGAGTGGTATCTATATGGTTAAATGGATGGTTTGTCTTCTCAAGATAATAATTACTTGACACCATCTAAAGAAAACACCTCATTCAATATCAGACACGGCTCTATACATAATTTGGCAAGAAATGTCCCACACTTATCCAATATTAGGTAGTCCGAGTTTCTTAGTATATATTGAGAGTTTTTAGGTCGGCAATTAACATTATTGTATTGGATAATATATTAGAAGTTTTTTTCGCAGATTATTTCATTTTGGGTATGTTAGATTTGCTCGTGCTTTGAGGAATTGGATATTCATAGCTACTAACTTACGTTATGAGCAATGTTTTCAATTAAATTATGTTAGGTACGTTGTTTTCCTTTCAAATATCTCTTTCTTTAAGAAAAATGATATCATATATAACTTGTGATAATGTCTAGGTTATGGGGTTCCTCAAAATAAGAAAGTTTGGTGGAACTCAAACCAATTTAAAAATAATCATATGTAATACTAAAAAACCCTAAAATATTTAGGTGACCATAACATGGAGGAATAGATCATCAAGATTTTTCTTCAATATGATACACGTGTCTCTTAAATGTGATTCTTATATATATTTCATCGCCGAAATCACAATTTACGACTTGTGGCGGATGATATAGATTCAAAAATGTTTCGAAGATCTCAATAAACAATTTGATTGATGGATGATACTTTTACTCTATGAACAATCTGAACTTGTAAACATAAGTCTACAAATCTTGTGTCATTCTTATGAAGAATGCAATTTAGCAATTGAAGTCGTAAAATATATTATAAATTATTATTATTTAACTTTTAAAAAATATATTATTTATAACTAATATAATTTATGACATCATTTATGTATAGTTATTCTCAAGCATCTTCTAATGTTGGAATATCTGTAATTACTCATGTTCATCTGTCTTATTAAACGTCTATGTATCAAATTAATACGTTTAAACCATTTGATAAAATTGTACTCTACAAAACTTACCAATTTTTCACAATTTTTTTGTTTATTATAGATAATAAATATATTAAAAATATTGCTGAATTTAAAATTTTAGTATACATATATTAAAAACATTTCAACAAGTCATATTTTACTAGTAAATTAAAAAATCCATAAATATTAGAAGTATAAAAAATAAGTTAAAGTATCAAATTTAACAAACTATGTATAATCACAAATAATAATGACATGGTATTGTATTAAAATTTATAAGATTAAATATTATTAACAATATAGTTATTAGCTTATAAAGACCAAATACGCAAAACTCTACCTCTATAAAGTCCATTTTTTTGTCCCCTTATAGATCAATATTTTTATCTTTTACCATTTTTTTGAATTTCAAAGCACTATTCTAAAAAATCTTATGTTATGGTATCTAAGAACTAATACAAACAATCTAACACGCTATAAGTTCAATATTAGATTAGTATTGCAATGCAAGAAGGAGTGATTTTAAACTATGATTCTATATACATATATATATATATATATATATATATATATTGTAGTTATACATATTGCACATACTAGTTCACTGACATTATGATCTCCCTTCTTTGAGATCAATTTAGCACAAATTTCCCATGAATTTGAGTATCATAATTTCATTGAAAACTTATTCCCTAATGGTCTTACATATATAAGAATTGGGTCGGATGATACAATTTCAAAAATGTTTCGAAGATCTCAATAAACTATTTGATTGATGGGTGATACTTTTACTCTATGAACACTCTGAACTTGTAAACATAAGTCTACAAATCTTGTGTCATTCTTATGAAGAATGCAATTTAGCAATTGAAGTCGTAAAATATATTATAAATTATTATTATCTAACTTTTAAGAAATATATTATTTATAACTAATAAAATTTATGACATCATTTATGTATAGTTATTCTCAAGCATCTTCTAATGTTGGAATATATGTAATTACTCATGTTCATCTATCTTATTAAACGTGTATGTATCAAATTAATAAGTTTAAACCATTTGATAAAATTGTACTCTACAAAACATACCAATTTTCACAATTTTTTTGTTTATTATAGATAATAAATATATTAAAAATATTGCTGAATTTAAAATTTTAGTATACAAATATTAAAAACATTTAAACAAATCATATTTTACTAGTAAATTAAAAAATACATAAAAATTAGAAGTATAAAAAATAAGTTAAAGTATCAAATTTAACAAACTATGTATAATCACAAATAATAATGACATTGTATTGTATTAAAATTTATAAGATTAAATATTATTAACAATATAGTTATTAGCTTATAAGGACCAAATACCCAAAACTCTACCTCTATAAAGTCCATATTTTTCCCTTATAGGTCAATTTTTTTATCTTTTCCCATTTTTTTGAATTTCAAAGCACTGTCCTAAAAAATCTTATGTTATGGTATCTAAGAACTAATACAGACAATCTAACACGCTATAAGTTCAATATTAGATTAGTATTACAATGCAAGGAGTGATTTTTACTTACTTTGATATGACGGCTATAAGGTGTTCATCTATTTTTACATAGTATCCAATGGTATACTTTGTTTTTCTCTAATCTCTTCATTATTACTTAACCACGTAGTTAGTAATCCTAAGGTTTTATCCGTTATAATGTATATTTAGGGTCGGTATGATACATATTTTAATAGTTTAAAGTTAGCCTTTGTCTCTCTCCTTAAGTAAATATATATGGTTACCAGGTATGCAAAGACATATATGTTAATTATACATCATAAGATGGTTAATGAAACTAGCCTTCAGTAATATACTTACATTAAATTAAGAATAATTTCCTAAATCTGATATACAGGATTTGGGGTTCCCTATTATATAATTTAAAACTTGAACAAAACTAAGGTGGGTTCCTTAAAAGCTTTATTATTAAGTAATACATCAAATAAAATCTAACAGAAGTATCTATGAATGGCTAATGTAGTTGGCATGTATACAAGTTCCTATATTATTTGAAGAAGGTGTAAGGAGATTAAAAAAACATTAAACGTTAAGAGGAGAATCGCATAATAAAGGAACAAGTTACTAAGTAATAGAGATCATGGTGTAACTTTCATAGCCAACACCTCATTGTCTACCCTTTTCCACTTGGAAGAAGATGTTTTTTTATTACAAATGGAGGTCCAATGGATCGTGGGACATTAGACTAGAACATCACTAAGCAAATCCGGGATATAGTAACACGGGGGTATTTAATCCCATCCTATTTCGCGTTAGTATGCTCCAAACTCCATCGGGAGGGTCAATTTGAGAACAAAAGCCAACTACTTGCCACACGCATGTAGAGCTAACCAATCCACATATTTATTTGCTTCCCTATAAATTCCCTTTAATATAAACCCCTTATTTCAATCCAAGAGTGACCGAATGTGTTGTATCCAAAGCGATGCTAGTCCCCTTCCCGCTTCAACCTTCTGAATTGCTTCAGTTACCTACAAAGAATCCACCTCGACTTCCACCTTTCGTATCCCTAGGTATTCCGCCAACCTTAAACCCTCGCATAACGCTACTAATTCAATTACTACCGGCATGAAATTATTTATCTATATTAAGAACCCCCAAAGCCAATCCCCCTTCGAATCTCTAAGCACACTTCCCCCTCCTCCGATTTGTTTCTGCCGATTATATCCCCCATCTTTGTTATGGTTCGCTCCCTTAGTCAGTTTACTCAACCCAACAAGATTAACCATTCTCTTTTCAAAAATACATGTACCCGGAACAAGACCCCAAACTCTGCTATAAGAGGTTAAAAATACCTTTATTTCTTTAGTAAGGAACGAGTGCATATATAATTAATGATTCGGTTCTCCGAAAATATAAAGACGGTTGCGCTAATATGTTCTGTGAGTCGTGAGAGTCACTGATAAAGGCGGAGGAGCGGCTTGATGATTTTGCGTCTGAGTGATTGTTATATGTAAAGTAAGAGAATTAAGTGTTGGATTTAAGTTAGGGAAATAAAATGAAAAAATTAAGAATGTTGACTGAGTTCATTTTAATTATTTAATAAAACTATTTCAGTTGTCCTACAAATAATATTTATTTAGTTGCTCACACTTATTTAAAAACACAATCATTAAATTCACGTTACTAAAATATCCCTTACAAAATATTGTGATATTTTAAATAGTTATTAAATATTTTATTTTAAATATTTTGATAAAAATAATAATAGAAAATATTAAGATAAAGTTTATTGAGATTTCAAATAAATAAGATATCAAATTTAATAAATTGATATTATTTTACGGGATGAAAAGAGTAATAACTAATAATAGTATTTAAATTAAAGAGTAGAGATATGATACCCTATAAAAAATATTTTACCCATTATTTATCTCTATTCTTCTATCAAACCCTATTTTTTCTCGTCTTCGCCAACTTACACCAACACTTTCACATTATCAATCTATAGTATAACTATTTTTCTTAACAATTTAAAGCACATTCTAACAATACCCATTCTGCATCAAAGGTTGTACACATTTCTTTTTCCATAACATTGACCCTTTTCTCCCTCTACGTTATGTGTGTCCTCTACCATTGCCTTCCGGATCTCAGATCTTCACTATGCAAATCATTATCTGATTATTTTTTGATAGTTGGTCATTTCATTTCAATTGAGGATAGTCAGAGTGAGACCTCTCGTCTCTTATACTATGATATCTCAAGTTTCTAAAATTTCACCTTAATTTATTTGGACTAAATTTTTACCATCAAACATAAACTTTTTCTACAATGATATTGTAATAGGATGGAACAAAGAACTCTACTTTTGGGGGATATTTCTTCCTTGTGAAAACAGAGAAATGAACATGTCACTTCCTCTTAAGAAGAGAAGAATATATCAAACAATGAAATAATCACTATATTTATTAAATTAGGCAATATGATAATGAAAGAGCAAGAGTCATAATGAAAGAGCAAGAGTTTGGGACTATTCAATTACAACTGCATCAACATTTTATTTGGAGAAGTAATATTGGATAAACAAGAACTGGATTTCTTTAATTAGTTCTCATTAGTGGTGGTGCACCCGGTTTTTTATTTACAATAGATTACCATTTATTATTGTATTTTTATGTTGTACATTGCATTTCAATTGAGTATAGTCGAAATGTTAAATTTATTACTGTATTAGTTATATTATTAGCATTGATCCTCTTTTGTTCTGTTTTTATAACTTATTTATTTTACTCTTTATTACTAGTTAAAATAGATTTCTTGTGGATAGGATGAAAATATATATAAAACAAAGGTAATTTTTGTTACTTTTAATTTTACTTATGTCCTTGCTATACTTGGGTGTAGATTAGTTTAATGAACTTTGGGATGTACCTCAACTAAACCGACCAAAAAAATTAATTTAACAAACTCAGACTTGATTAGAAACATTATTTTATTTATATTTATATTAAGAATTTTTGTTGGATACTTTTTTGGTATATAAGTCATAGTTTCACTACTTCTTTACTTTTCATAAATGAGTAAAAATGTCGAATGATTAGTCAAATGTGCAAGCTGACAATTTAGGCAAGGGGTGTGTAACTTTATAATCTTTTTACTTATCCAATAAACAGATCTTTAAATTTAATTATAACCCTTTTACTTATCACGACTCTCCCTCTAAGTTGTTGGTTGATTTCTATTCAAGGTTTACTTATGATTTTATTCAAGGTTTACCTATGATTTAATTTTGAAGTTGTTTCTGTTAGATCACTTTTCATGTAATTTTTGGAAAATATGGGGTGGATTCTAAATGTGAGTTCTTGGTTTTATAGCTTTGTTTTGGATCCTTTATGTCGTTTATCCTATTTTATTAGAGTTTCAGAGTTGAATTTTATAAAATTTGATTATGTTCCTCCCATTTATATAATTATAAGTTATCTTTATCACATGGATTGGTTTTCAACTCTAACAACATTATATCACCATTAATGTAAATTTAAGAGGTCTTTTCTTATTTTGATGTCAGAATGTCTTTCTTTCTTGAGTAAATGGAAGAGGACGGGGGAGGAATTAGGTCACTTTTCATTATTGTGGGAGGATTTAATCCTTTGTAGTTAGCATGGGTACAATGTGTTAGCATATTTATTCTTCCTTCATAGCTTATCTAGTGATCACATATGGCGTATTCGAAAAGTTCAATTTTGGAGGATCTTTCTCTGTTACCAAGCTGATTATATTAGTGGTGTCAAACAGAGAGTGGTTTTTACTATATTGTTGATCAACCTACCCAAAACTCTCAAACTTTTCCAAAACTCTGCCATTTAACCTTTTAAAAAAATAATATAACATTTTATACTATTAGATGTAGGAAGCTCATGCAGAATTTGTAACCAAATGAACGATCATATGAGGATTTATGGTGAGCAACAGAGCTAAGTATTATGCATCAGCTATGCAAATTGAATTCAGCCCATTAGAAATGAAAAAGAAAAAAAAATTATAAGAAATATTATGACCAAAATCAAAATTATAACCAGATTCACAAGCATACTTACAAATAAAATACTTGAATTAATTAATACCACTTCGGATAAATTCACCAATGGACTTTATACATTTACTCCAATCCAACTGATGAGTTTCTTTCTCATATGCCTGTGACGTCGTTGATACTACAGATCTATACCCCTACCTACAAACACTTCGGTATATACTAATTAATTTTCAACAGAAGGATAATCCATCAACAAAATACAACTAAACATAAGTCGGTGATGTACGTATACATTTAGATGGATCCAACTAGGTATACATATCTATCATTATACAAATATATTTATATCCATACAACATATCTATACACATACACATACACATCCAGACATACAGATCTAAAACCGTATACATCAATAATATAAAAAAAACTCGTAATAATGATATATTTGATAAGTTCTTACAATAAAAAATGATTTCTTGGAACTGCGACACTTTAAACTCAACTATGTATTTTTTTTCCAATTTATTTCATGGGGTAGGGGTTATGATGCATAAAAAATGAAAAAAATAAAGAGATAGAATGAAGAATGGAAAAGAAGAATTGATGGGTAGGTTTTTGGTCCATTAAAAATTTAAAGTTAGGTTATAGTCAAAAGGAAAGATTGTTTGATTTTTTTACTCTCTCTTTCTCTTTAAGTATTTAATAAAACTATTTCAGTTGTCCCACAAATAATATTTATTTAGTTGATCACACTTATTTAAAAACACAATCATTACATTCACGTTACTAAAATATTCCTTACAAAATATTGTGATATTTTAAATAGTTATTAAATATTTTATTTTATATATTTTAATAAAAATAAGAATAGAAAACATTAAGATAAAGTTTATTGAGATTTCAAATAAATAATATAATTAGGATATCACATTTAATAAATTGATATTATTTTACAGGATGAAAAGAGTAATTACTTATAATAGTATTTAAATTTAAGAGCAGAGATATGATACCCTATAAAAAATGTTTTACCCATTATTTATCTCTATTCTTCTATCAAACCCTATTTCTTCTCGTCTCCGCCGACTTACACCAACACTTTCACATTAGCTATCTACAGTATAACAATTTTTCTTAACAATTTCAAGCACATTTTGACAATACCCATTCCGTATCAAAGGTTGTACACATTTTCTTTTTCCATAACATCGGCGCTTTTCTCCCTCAACATTATGTGTGTCCTCTACCATTGCCTTCCAAATCTCAGATCTTCACTGTGCAAATCATTATCTGATTGGTTTTTGATCGCTGGACATTTCATTTCAATTGAGGATAGTCAGAGTGAGACCTCTTGTCTCTTATACTATTAAATCTCAAGTTTCTAAAATTTCACCTTAATTTATTTGGACTAAATTTTTATATTCAAACTTAAAACTTTTTCTACAATGATATTGTAATAGGATTGAACAAAGAACTCTACTTTTGTGGGATATTTCTTCCTTGTGAAAAGAGAGAAATGAACAGGTCACTTCCTCCTAAGAAGAGAAGATTATTGTAAAGAATGAAATAATCACTATAGTTTGTATAAAAATGTGAGTTTGATTTTCTATTTTTTTATCCATTTTCTTAAGTAGGGGTTTTAATGATTTGTATTTATTAAATTAGGCAATATGATAATGAAAGAGAAAGAGTGATAATGAAAGAGCAAGAGTTTGGGACTATTCAATTACAACCGCATCATCATTTTATTTGGAGAAGTATGGTGCACCCGGTTTTTTCATTTACAATAGATTAACAATTATTATTGTATTTTTATGTTGTACATTGCATTTCAATTGAGGATAGTCGAAATGTTAAATTTATTACTGTATTATTTATATTATTAGCATTGATCATCTGTTATTCTATTTTTATAACTTATTTATTTTACTCTTCATTACTAGTTAAAATAGATTTCTTGTGGATAGGAGGAAAATATATATAAAACAAAGGTAATTTATGTTACTTTTAATTTTACGTATGTCCTTGCTATACTTGGGTGTAGATTAGTTTAATGAACTTTAGGATGTACCTCAACTAATCCGACCAAAAAAATTAATTTAACGAACTCGGACTTGATTAGAAACATTATTTTATTTATATTTATATTAAGAATTTTAGTTGGATACTTTTTAGGTATATAAGTCATAGTTTCACTACTTCTTCACTTTTCATAAATGAATAAAAATGTCGAATGATTAGTCAAATGTGCAAGCTGACAATTTAGGCAAGGGGTGTGTAACTTTATAATCTTTTTACTTATCCAATAAACATATATTTTAATTTAATTATAACCCTTTTACTTATCACGACTCTCCCTCTAAGTTGTTGGTTGATTTCTATTCAAGGTTTACTTATGATTTTATTCAAGGTTTACCTATGATTTAATTTTGCCGTCGTTTCTGTTAGATCAATTTTCATGTAATTTTTGGAAAATATGGGGTGGATTCTAAATGTGAGTTCTTGGTTTTATAGCTTTGTTTTGGATCCTTTATGTCGTTTATCCTATTTTATTAGAGTTTCAGAGTTGAATTTTAAAAAATTTGATTATGTTCCTCCCATTTATATAATGATAAGTTATCTTTATCAAATGGATTGGTTTTCAACTCTAACAACATTATATCACCATTAATGTAAATTTAAGAGGTCTTTTCTTATTTTGATGTCAGAATGTCTTTCTTTCTTGAGTAAATGGAAGAGGACGGGGGAGGAATTAGGTCACTTTTCATTATTGTGGGACGATTTAATACTTTGTTGTTAGCATGAGTACAATGTGTTAGCATATTTATTCTTCCTTCATAGCTTATCTACTGATCCTATATGGCGTATTCGAAAAGTTCAATTTTGGAGGATCTTTCTCTGTTACCAAGCTGATTATATTAGTGGTGTCAAACAGAGATTGGTTTTTCGTACAGTGTTGATCAACCTACCCAAAACTCTCAAACTTTTCCAAAACTCTGCCATTTAACCTTTTAAAAAAATAATATTACATTTTATACTATTAGATGTAGGAAGCTCGTGCAGAATTTGTAAACAAATGAACGATCATATGAGGATTTATGGTGAGCAACAGAGCTAAGTATTATGCATCAGCTATGCAAATTGAATTCAGCCCATTAGAAATGAAAAAGAAAAAAAAATTATAAGAAATATTATGACCAAAATCAAAATTATAACCAGATTCACAGGCATACTTACAAATAAAATACTTGAATTAATTAATACCACTTCGGTAAAATTCACCAATGGACTTTATACATTTACTCCAATCCAACTGATGAGTTTCTTTCTCATATGCCTGTGACGTCGTTGATACTACAGATCTATACCCCTACCTACAAACCTTTTTGTATATACTAATTAATTTTCAACAGAAGGATAATCCATCAACAAAATACAACTAAACATAAGTCGGTGATGTACGTATACATTTAGATGGATCCAACTAGGTATACATATCTATAACTATACAAATATATCTATATCCATACAACATATCTATACACATACACATACACATCCAGACATACAGATCTAAAACCATATAGATCAATAATATAAAAAAAAACTCGTAATAATGATATATTTGATAAGTTCTTACAATAAAAAATGATTTCTTGGAACTGCAACACTTTAAACTCAACTATGTATTTTTTTTCCAATTTATTTCATGGGGTAGGGGTTATGATGCATAAAAATAAAAAAAATAAAGAGATAGAATGAAGGATGGAAAAGAAGAATTGATGGGTAGGTTTTTGGTCCATTAAAAATTTAAAGTTAGGTTATAGTCAAAAGGAAAGATTGTTTGATTTTCTACTCTCTCTTTCTCTTTAATTATTTAATAAAACTATTTCAGTTGTCCCACAAATAATATTTATTTAGTTGATCACACTTATTTAAAAACACAATCATTACATTCACGTTACTAAAATATTCCTTACAAAATATTGTGATATTTTAAATATTTATTAAATATTTTATTTTAAATATTTTAATAAAAATAATAATAGAAAACATTAAGATAAAGTTTATTGAGATTTCAAATAAATAATATAATTAGGATATCATATTTAATATATTGATATTATTTTACGGGATGAAAAGAGTAATTACTTATAATAGTATTTAAATTTAAGAGCAGAGATATGATACCCTATAAAAAATGTTTTACCCATTATTTATCTCTATTCTTCTATCAAACCCTATTTCTTCTCGTCTCCACCGACTTACACCAACACTTTCACATTAGCGATCTACAGTATAACAATTTTTCTTAACAATTTAAAGCATATTCTGACAATACCCATTCCGTATCAAAGGTTGTACACATTTTCTTTTTCCATAACATCGGCGCTTTTCTCTCTCAACATTATGTGTGTCCTCTACCATTGTCTTCCAAATCTCAGATCTTCACTGTGCAAATCATTATCTGATTGGTTTTTGATCGTTGGACATTTCATTTCAATTGAGGATAGTCAGAGTGAGACCTCTTGTCTCTTATACTATTAAATCTCAAGTTTCTAAAATTTCACCTTAATTTATTTGGACTAAATTTTTATATTCAAACTTAAAACTTTTTCTACAATGATATTGTAATAGGATTGAACAAAGAACTCTACTTTTGGGGGATATTTCTTCCTTGTGAAAAGAGAGAAATGAACAGGTCACTTCCTCCTAAGAAGAGAAGATTATTGTAAAGAATGAAATAATCACTATAGTTTTTATAAAAATGTGAGTTTGATTTTCTATTTTTTTATCCATTATCTTAAGTAGGGGTTTTAATGATTTGTATTTATTAAATTAGGCAATATGATAATGAAAGAGAAAGAGTGATAATGAAAGAGCAAGAGTTTGGGACTATTCAATTACAACCGCATCATCATTTTATTTGGAGAAGTATGGTGCACCCGGTTTTTTCATTTACAATAGATTAACATTTATTATTGTATTTTTATGTTGTAAATTGCATTTCAATTGAGGATAGTCGAAATGTTAAATTTATTACTGTATTACTTATATTATTAGCATTGATCATCTGTTATTCTATTTTTATAACTTATTTATTTTACTCTTCATTACTAGTTAAAATAGATTTCTTGTGGATAGGAGGAAAATATATATAAAACAAAGGTAATTTATGTTACTTTTAATTTTACGTATGTCCTTGCTATACTTGGGTGTAGATTAGTTTAATGAACTTTAGGATGTACCTCAACTAATCCGACCAAAAAAATTAATTTAACGAACTCGGACTTGATTAGAAACATTATTTTATTTATATTTATATTTAGAATTTTAGTTGGATACTTTTTTGGTATATAAGTCATAGTTTCACTACTTCTTCACTTTTCATAAATGAGTAAAAATGTCGAATGATTAGTCAAATATGCAAGCTGACAATTTAGGCAAGGGGTGTGTAACTTTATAATCTTTTTACTTATCCAATAAACATATATTTTAATTTAATTATAACCCTTTTACTTATCACGACTCTCCCTCTAAGTTGTTGGTTGATTTCTATTCAAGGTTTACTTATGATTTTATTCAAGGTTTACCTATGATTTAATTTTGCAGTCGTTTCTGTTAGATCAATTTTCATGTAATTTTTGGAAAATATGGGGTGGATTCTAAATGTGAGTTCTTGGTTTTATAGCTTTGTTTTGGATCCTTTATGTCGTTTATCCTATTTTATTAGAGTTTCAGAGTTGAATTTTATAAAATTTAATTATGTTCCTCCCATTTATATAATGATAAGTTATCTTTATCACATGGATTGGTTTTCAACTCTAACAACATTATATCACCATTAATGTAAATTTAAGAGGTCTTTTCTTATTTTGATGTCAGAATGTCTTTCTTTCTTGAGTAAATGGAAGAGGACGGGGGAGGAATTAGGTCACTTTTCATTATTGTGGGAGGATTTAATCCTTTGTTGTTAGCATGGGTACAATGTGTTAGCATATTTATTCTTCCTTCATAGCTTATCTAGTGATCCCATATGGCGTATTAGAAAAGTTCAATTTTGGAGGATCTTTCTCTGTTACCAAGCTGATTATATTAGTGGTGTCAAACAGAGAGTGATTTTTTCTATATTGTTGATCAACCTACCCAAAACTCTCAAACTTTTCCAAAACTCTGCCATTTAACCTTTTAAAAAAATAATATTACATTTTATACCATTAGATGTAGGAAGCTCATGCAGAATTTGTAACCAAATGAACGATCATATGAGGATTTATGGTGAGCAACAGAGCTAAGTATTATGCATCAGCTATGCAAATTGAATTCAGCCCATTAGAAATGAAAAAGAAAAAAAAATTATAAGAAATATTATGACCAAAATCAAAATTATAACCAGATTCACAAGCATACTTACAAATAAAATACTTGAATTAATTAATACCACTTCGGTAAAATTCACCAATGGACTTTATACATTTACTCCAATCCAACTGATGAGTTTCTTTCTCATATGCCTGTGACGTCGTTGATACTACAGATCTATACCCCTACCTACAAACCTTTTTGTATATACTAATTAATTTTCAACAGAAGGATAATCCATCAACAAAATACAACTAAACATAAGTCGGTGATGTACGTATACATTTAGATGGATCCAACTAGGTATACATATCTATAACTATACAAATATATCTATATCCATACAACATATCTATACACATACACATACACATCCAGACATACAGATCTAAAACCGTATAGATCAATAATATAAAAAAAACTCGTAATAATGATATATTTGATAAGTTCTTACAATAAAAAATGATTTCTTGGAACTGCAACACTTTAAACTCAACTATGTATTTTTTTCCAATTTATTTCATGGGGTAGGGGTTATGATGCATAAAAAATGAAAAAAATAAAGAGATAGAATGAAGAATGGAAAAGAAGAATTGATGGGTAGGTTTTTGGTCCATTAAAAATTTAAAGTTAGGTTATAGTCAAAAGGAAAGATTGTTTGATTTTTTTACTCTCTCTTTCTCTTTAATTATTTAATAAAACTATTTCAGTTGTCCCACAAATAATATTTATTTAGTTGATCACACTTATTTAAAAACACAATCATTACATTCACGTTACTAAAATATTCCTTACAAAATATTGTGATATTTTAAATATTTATTAAATATTTTATTTTAAATATTTTAATAAAAATAAGAATAGAAAACATTAAGATAAAGTTTATTGAGATTTCAAATAAATAATATAATTAGGATATCACATTTAATATATTGATATTATTTTACAGGATGAAAAGAGTAATTACTTATAATAGTATTTAAATTTAAGAGCAGAGATATGATACCCTATAAAAAATGTTTTACCCATTATTTATCTCTATTCTTCTATCAAACCCTATTTCTTCTCGTCTCCACCGACTTACACCAACACTTTCACATTAGCGATCTACAGTATAACAATTTTTCTTAACAATTTAAAACATATTCTGACAATACCCATTCCGTATCAAAGGTTGTACACATTTTCTTTTTCCATAACATCGGCGCTTTTCTCTCTCAACATTATGTGTGTCCTCTACCATTGTCTTCGAAATCTCAGATCTTCACTGTGCAAATAATTATCTGATTGGTTTTTGATCGTTGGACATTTCATTTCAATTGAGGATAGTCAGAGTGAGACCTCTTGTCTCTTATACTATTAAATCTCAAGTTTCTAAAATTTCACCTTAATTTATTTGGACTAAATTTTTATATTCAAACTTAAAACTTTTTCTACAATGATATTGTAATAGGATTGAACAAAGAACTCTACTTTTGGGGGATATTTCTTCCTTGTGAAAAGAGAGAAATGAACAGGTCACTTCCTCCTAAGAAGAGAAGATTATTGTAAAGAATGAAATAATCACTATAGTTTTTATAAAAATGTGAGTTTGATTTTCTATTTTTTTATCCATTATCTTAAGTAGGGGTTTTAATGATTTGTATTTATTAAATTAGGCAATATGATAATGAAAGAGAAAGAGTGATAATGAAAGAGCAAGAGTTTGGGACTATTCAATTACAACCGCATCATCATTTTATTTGGAGAAGTATGGTGCACCCGGTTTTTTCATTTACAATAGATTAACATTTATTATTGTATTTTTATGTTGTAAATTGCATTTCAATTGAGGATAGTCGAAATGTTAAATTTATTACTGTATTATTTATATTATTAGCATTGATCATCTGTTATTCTATTTTTATAACTTATTTATTTTACTCTTCATTACTAGTTAAAATAGATTTCTTGTGGATAGGAGGAAAATATATATAAAACAAAGGTAATTTATGTTACTTTTAATTTTACGTATGTCCTTGCTATACTTGAGTGTAGATTAGTTTAATGAACTTTAGGATGTACCTCAACTAATCCGACCAAAAAAATTAATTTAACAAACTCGGACTTGATTAGAAACATTATTTTATTTATATTTATATTAAGAATTTTAGTTGGATACTTTTTTGGTATATAAGTCATAGTTTCACTACTTCTTCACTTTTCATAAATGTGTAAAAATGTCGAATGATTAGTCAAATGTGCAAGCTGACAATTTAGGCAAGGGGTGTGTAACTTTATAATCTTTTTACTTATCCAATAAACATATATTTTAATTTAATTATAACCCTTTTACTTATCACGACTCTCCCTCTAAGTTGTTGGTTGATTTCTATTCAAGGTTTACTTATGATTTTATTCAAGGTTTACCTATGATTTAATTTTGCAGTCGTTTCTGTTAGATCAATTTTCATGTAATTTTTGGAAAATATGGGGTGGATTCTAAATGTGAGTTCTTGGTTTTATAGCTTTGTTTTGGATCCTTTATGTCGTTTATCCTATTTTATTAGAGTTTCAGAGTTGAATTTTATAAAATTTGATTATGTTCCTCCCATTTATATAATGATAAGTTATCTTTATCACATGGATTGGTTTTCAACTCTAACAACATTATATCACCATTAATGTAAATTTAAGAGGTCTTTTCTTATTTTGATGTCAGAATGTCTTTCTTTCTTGAGTAAACGGAAGAGGACGGGGGAGGAATTAGGTCACTTTTCATTATTGTGGGAGGATTTAATCCTTTGTTGTTAGCATGGGTACAATGTGTTAGCATATTTATTCTTCCTTCATAGCTTATCTAGTGATCCCATATGGCGTATTAGAAAAGTTCAATTTTGGAGGATCTTTCTCTGTTACCAAGCTGATTATATTAGTGGTGTCAAACAGAGAGTGATTTTTTCTATATTGTTGATCAACCTACCCAAAACTCTCAAACTTTTCCAAAACTCTGCCATTTAACCTTTTAAAAAAATAATATTACATTTTATACTATTAGATGTAGGAAGCTCATGCAGAATTTGTAACCAAATGAACGATCATATGAGGATTTATGGTGAGCAACAGAGCTAAGTATTATGCATCAGCTATGCAAATTGAATTCAGCCCATTAGAAATGAAAAAGAAAAAAAAATTATAAGAAATATTATGACCAAAATCAAAATTATAACCAGATTCACAAGCATACTTACAAATAAAATACTTGAATTAATTAATACCACTTCGGTAAAATTCACCAATGGACTTTATACATTTACTCCAATCCAACTGATGAGTTTCTTTCTCATATGCCTGTGACGTCGTTGATACTACAGATCTATACCCCTACCTACAAACCATTCGGTATATACTAATTAATTTTCAACAGAAGGATAATCCATCAACAAAATACAACTAAACATAAGTCGGTGATGTACGTATACATTTAGATGGATCCAACTAGGTATACATATCTATAACTATACAAATATATCTATATCCATACAACATATCTATACACATACACATACACATCCAGACATACAGATCTAAAACCGTATAGATCAATAATATAAAAAAAACTCGTAATAATGATATATTTGATAAGTTCTTACAATAAAAAATGATTTCTTGGAACTGCAACACTTTAAACTCAACTATGTATTTTTTTTCCAATTTATTTAATGGGGTAGGGGTTATGATGCATAAAAAATGAAAAAAATAAAGAGATAGAATTTAGAATGGAAAAGAAGAATTGATGGGTAGGTTTTTGGTCCATTAAAAATTTAAAGTTAGGTTATAGTCAAAAGGAAAGATTGTTTGATTTTTTTACTCTCTCTTTCTCTTTAATTATTTAATAAAACTATTTCAGTTGTCCCACAAATAATATTTATTTAGTTGATCACACTTATTTAAAAACACAATTATTACATTCACGTTACTAAAATATTCCTTACAAAATATTGTGATATTTTAAATAGTTATTAAATATTTTATTTTAAATATTTTAATAAAAATAATAGTAGAAAACATTAAGATAAAGTTTATTGAGATTTCAAATAAATAATATAATTAGGATATCACATTTAATAAATTGATATTATTTTACGGGATGAAAAGAGTAATTACTTATAATAGTATTTAAATTTAAGAGCAGAGATATGATACCCTATAAAAAATGTTTTACCCATTATTTATCTCTATTCTTCTATCAAACCCTATTTCTTCTCGTCTCGGCCGACTTACACTAAAACTTTCACATTAGCAATCTACAGTATAACAATTTTTCTTAACAATTTTAAACACATTCTGACAATACCCATTCCGTATCAAAGGTTGTACACATTTTCTTTTTCCATAACATCGGGCGCTTTTCTCCCTCAACATTATGTGTGTCCTCTACCATTGTCTTCCAATTTTTGATCGTTGGACATTTCATTTCAATTGAGGAAAGTCAGAGTGAGACCTTTTGTATCTTATACTATTAAATCTCAAGTTTCTAAAATTTCACCTTAATTTATTTGGACTAAATTTTTATATTCAAACTTAAAACTTTTTCTACAATGATATTGTAATAGGACTGAACAAAGAACTCTACTTTTGGGGGATATTTCTTCCTTGTGAAAAGAGAGAAATGAACAGGTCACTTCCTCCTAAGAAGAGAAGATTATTGTAAAGAATGAAATAATCACTATAGTTTGTATAAAAATGTGAGTTTGGTTTTCTATTTTTTTATCCATTATTTTAAGTAGGGGTTTTAATGATTTGTATTTATTAAATTAGGCAATATGATAATGAAAGAGCAAGAGTGATAATGAAAGAGCTAGAGTTTGGGACTATTCAATTACAACCGCATCATCATTTTATTTGGAGAAGTATGGTGCACCCGGTTTTTTCATTTACAATAGATTAACATTTATTATTGTATTTTTATGTTGTAAATTGCATTTCAATTGAGGATAGTCGAAATGTTAAATTTATTACTGTATTATTTATATTATTAGCATTGATCATCTGTTATTCTATTTTTATAACTTATTTATTTTACTCTTCATTACTAGTTAAAATAGATTTCTTGTGGATAGGAGGAAAATATATATAAAACAAAGGTAATTTATGTTACTTTTAATTTTACGTATGTCCTTGCTATACTTGGGTGTAGATTAGTTTAATGAACTTTAGGATGTACCTCAACTAATCCGACCAAAAAAATTAATTTAACGAACTCGGACTTGATTAGAAACATTATTTTATTTATATTTATATTTAGAATTTTAGTTGGATACTTTTTTGGTATATAAGTCATAGTTTCACTACTTCTTCACTTTTCATAAATGAGTAAAAATGTCGAATGATTAGTCAAATGTGCAAGCTGACAATTTAGGCAAGGGGTGTGTAACTTTATAATCTTTTTACTTATCCAATAAACATATATTTTAATTTAATTATAACCCTTTTACTTATCACGACTGTCCCTCTAAGTTGTTGGTTGATTTCTATTCAAGGTTTACTTATGATTTTATTCAAGGTTTACCTATGATTTAATTTTGCAGTCGTTTCTGTTAGATCACTTTTCATGTAATTTTTGGAAAATATGGGGTGGATTCTAAATATGAGTTCTTGGTTTTATAGCTTTGTTTTGGATCCTTTATGTCGTTTATCCTATTTTATTAGAGTTTCAGAGTTGAATTTTATAAAATTTGATTATGTTCCTCCCATTTATATAATGATAAGTTATCTTTATCACATGGATTGGTTTTCAACTCTAACAACATTATATCACCATTAATGTAAATTTAAGAGGTCTTTTCTTATTTTGATGTCATAATGTCTTTCTTTCTTGAGTAAATGGAAGAGTACGGAGGAGGAATTAGGTCACTTTTCATTATTGTGGGAGGATTTAATCCTTTGTTGTTAGCATGGGTACAATGTGTTAGCATATTTATTCTTCCTTCATAGCTTATCTAGTGATCCCATATGGCGTATTAGAAAAGTTCAATTTTGGAGGATCTTTCTCTGTTACCAAGCTGATTATATTAGTGGTGTCAAACAGAGAGTGGTTTTTTCTATATTGTTGATCAACCTACCCAAAACTCTCAAACTTTTCCAAAACTCTGCCATTTAACCTTTTAAAAAAATAATATTACATTTTATACTATTAGATGTAGGAAGCTCATGCAGAATTTGTAACCAAATGAACGATCATATGAGGATTTATGGTGAGCAACAGAGCTAAGTATTATACATCAGCTATGCAAATTGAATTCAGCCCATTAGAAATGAAAAAGAAAAAAAAATTATAAGAAATATTATGACCAAAATCAAAATTATAACCAGATTCACAAGCATACTTACAAATAAAATACTTGAATTAATTAATACCACTTCGGTAAAATTCACCAATGGACTTTATACATTTACTCCAATCCAACTGATGAGTTTCTTTCTCATATGCCTGTGACGTCGTTGATACTACAGATCTATACCCCTACCTACAAACCTTTTTGTATATACTAATTAATTTTCAACAGAAGGATAATCCATCAACAAAATACAACTAAACATAAGTCGGTGATGTACGTATACATTTAGATGGATCCAACTAGGTATACATATCTATAACTATACAAATATATCTATATCCATACAACATATCTATACACATACACATACACATCCAGACATACAGATCTAAAACCGTATAGATCAATAATATAAAAAAAACTCGTAATAATGATATATTTGATAAGTTCTTACAATAAAAAATGATTTCTTGGAACTGCAACACTTTAAACTCAACTATGTATTTTTTTCCAATTTATTTCATGGGGTAGGGGTTATGATGCATAAAAAATGAAAAAAATAAAGAGATAGAATGAAGAATGGAAAAGAAGAATTGATGGGTAGGTTTTTGGTCCATTAAAAATTTAAAGTTAGGTTATAGTCAAAAGGAAAGATTGTTTGATTTTTTTACTCTCTCTTTCTCTTTAATTATTTAATAAAACTATTTCAGTTGTCCCACAAATAATATTTATTTAGTTGATCACACTTATTTAAAAACACAATCATTACATTCACATTACTAAAATATTCCTTACAAAATATTGTGATATTTTAAATAGTTATCAGATATTTTATTTTAAATATTTTAATAAAAATAAGAATAGAAAACATTAAGATAAAGTTTATTGAGATTTGAAATAAATAATATAATTAGGATATCACATTTAATATATGGAAAATTCTTCCATCCAATATTGGATGATCCTACACCAATAGTATTAATACACATACCCTATTTTTTAAACTTGCAAAAGTAACTAACATATAATCTAGTGACATGCGTTTTGTTAAAATAATCCATGGCTGTGATATGAATATTGGACCATCCAATATTGGATGGAAGTATTACCCTTAATATATTGATATTATTTTACAGGATGAAAAGAGTAATTACTTATAATAGTATTTAAATTTAAGAGCAGAGATATGATACCCTATAAAAAATGTTTTACCCATTATTTATCTCTATTCTTCTATCAGACCCTATTTCTTCTCGTCTCTGCCGACTTACACCAAAACTTTCACATTAGCAATCTACAGTATAATAATTTTTCTTAACAATTTAAAACACATTCTGACAATACCCATTCCGTATCAAAGGTTGTACACATTTTCTTTTTCCATAACATCGGGCGCTTTTCTCCCTCAACATTATGTGTGTCCTCTACCATTGCCTTCCAAATCTCAGATCTTCACTATGCAAATCATTATCTGATTGGTTTTTGATCGTTGGACATTTCATTTCAATTGAGGATAGTCAGAGTGAGACCTCTTGTATCTTATACTATTAAATCTCAAGTTTCTAAAATTTCACCTTAATTTATTTGGACTAAATTTTTATATTCAAACTTAAAACTTTTTCTACAATGATATTGTAATAGGATTGAACAAAGAACTCTACTTTTGGGGGATATTTCTTCCTTGTGAAAAGAGAGAAATGAACAGGTCACTTCCTCCTAAGAAGAGAAGATTATTGTAAAGAATGAAATAATCACTATAGTTTTTATAAAAATGTGAGTTTGATTTTCTATTTTTTTATCCATTATCTTAAGTAGGGGTTTTAATGATTTGTATTTATTAAATTAGGCAATATGATAATGAAAGAGAAAGAGTGATAATGAAAGAGCAAGAGTTTGGGACTATTCAATTACAACGCATCATCATTTTATTTGGAGAAGTATGGTGCACCCGGTTTTTTCATTTACAATAGATTAACATTTATTATTGTATTTTTATGTTGTAAATTGCATTTCAATTGATGATAGTCGAAATGTTAAATTTATTACTGTATTATTTATATTATTAAGCATTGATCATCTGTTATTCTATTTTTATAACTTATTTATTTTACTCTTCATTACTAGTTAAAATAGATTTCTTGTGGATAGGAGGAAAATATATATAAAACAAAGGTAATTTATGTTACTTTTAATTTTACGTATGTCCTTGCTATACTTGAGTGTAGATTAGTTTAATGAACTTTAGGATGTACCTCAACTAATCCGACCAAAAAAATTAATTTAACAAACTCGGACTTGATTAGAAACATTATTTTATTTATATTTATATTAAGAATTTTAGTTGGATACTTTTTTGGTATATAAGTCATAGTTTCACTACTTCTTCACTTTTCATAAATGTGTAAAAATGTCGAATGATTAGTCAAATGTGCAAGCTGACAATTTAGGCAAGGGGTGTGTAACTTTATAATCTTTTTACTTATCCAATAAACATATATTTTAATTTAATTATAACCCTTTTACTTATCACGACTGTCCCTCTAAGTTGTTGGTTGATTTCTATTCAAGGTTTACTTATGATTTTATTCAAGGTTTACCTATGATTTAATTTTGCAGTCGTTTCTGTTAGATCAATTTTCATGTAATTTTTGGAAAATATGGGGTGGATTCTAAATGTGAGTTCTTGGTTTTATAGCTTTGTTTTGGATCCTTTATGTCGTTTATCCTATTTTATTAGAGTTTCAGAGTTGAATTTTATAAAATTTGATTATGTTCCTCCCATTTATATAATGATAAGTTATCTTTATCACATGGATTGGTTTTCAACTCTAACAACATTATATCACCATTAATGTAAATTTAAGAGGTCTTTTCTTATTTTGATGTCAGAATGTCTTTCTTTCTTGAGTAAACGGAAGAGGACGGGGGAGGAATTAGGTCACTTTTCATTATTGTGGGAGGATTTAATCCTTTGTTGTTAGCATGGGTACAATGTGTTAGCATATTTATTCTTCCTTCATAGCTTATCTAGTGATCCCATATGGCGTATTAGAAAAGTTCAATTTTGGAGGATCTTTCTCTGTTACCAAGCTGATTATATTAGTGGTGTCAAACAGAGAGTGATTTTTTCTATATTGTTGATCAACCTACCCAAAACTCTCAAACTTTTCCAAAACTCTGCCATTTAACCTTTTAAAAAAATAATATTACATTTTATACTATTAGATGTAGGAAGCTCATGCAGAATTTGTAACCAAATGAACGATCATATGAGGATTTATGGTGAGCAACAGAGCTAAGTATTATGCATCAGCTATGCAAATTGAATTCAGCCCATTAGAAATGAAAAAGAAAAAAAAATTATAAGAAATATTATGACCAAAATCAAAATTATAACCAGATTCACAAGCATACTTACAAATAAAATACTTGAATTAATTAATACCACTTCGGTAAAATTCACCAATGGACTTTATACATTTACTCCAATCCAACTGATGAGTTTCTTTCTCATATGCCTGTGACGTCGTTGATACTACAGATCTATACCCCTACCTACAAACCATTCGGTATATACTAATTAATTTTCAACAGAAGGATAATCCATCAACAAAATACAACTAAACATAAGTCGGTGATGTACGTATACATTTAGATGGATCCAACTAGGTATACATATCTATAACTATACAAATATATCTATATCCATACAACATATCTATACACATACACATACACATCCAGACATACAGATCTAAAACCGTATAGATCAATAATATAAAAAAAACTCGTAATAATGATATATTTGATAAGTTCTTACAATAAAAAATGATTTCTTGGAACTGCAACACTTTAAACTCAACTATGTATTTTTTTTCCAATTTATTTAATGGGGTAGGGGTTATGATGCATAAAAAATGAAAA
Organism: Nemophila menziesii; assembly: GCA_029959085.1. Lineage (NCBI taxonomy): Eukaryota > Viridiplantae > Streptophyta > Magnoliopsida > Boraginales > Hydrophyllaceae > Nemophila > Nemophila menziesii. Next base: position 79,830,330 of record JARWIR010000001.1, read on the forward strand.
AAATAAAGAGATAGAATTTAGAATGGAAAAGAAGAATTGATGGGTAGGTTTTTGGTCCATTAAAAATTTAAAGTTAGGTTATAGTCAAAAGGAAAGATTGTTTGATTTTTTTACTCTCTCTTTCTCTTTAATTATTTAATAAAACTATTTCAGTTGTCCCACAAATAATATTTATTTAGTTGATCACACTTATTTAAAAACACAATTATTACATTCACGTTACTAAAATATTCCTTACAAAATATTGTGATATTTTAAATAGTTATTAAATATTTTATTTTAAATATTTTAATAAAAATAATAGTAGAAAACATTAAGATAAAGTTTATTGAGATTTCAAATAAATAATATAATTAGGATATCACATTTAATAAATTGATATTATTTTACGGGATGAAAAGAGTAATTACTTATAATAGTATTTAAATCTAAGAGCAGAGATATGATACCCTATAAAAAATGTTTTACCCATTATTTATCTCTATTCTTCTATCAAACCCTATTTCTTCTCGTCTCGGCCGACTTACACTAAAACTTTCACATTAGCAATCTACAGTATAACAATTTTTCTTAACAATTTTAAACACATTCTGACAATACCCATTCCGTATCAAAGGTTGTACACATTTTCTTTTTCCATAACATCGGGCGCTTTTCTCCCTCAACATTATGTGTGTCCTCTACCATTGTCTTCCAATTTTTGATCGTTGGACATTTCATTTCAATTGAGGAAAGTCAGAGTGAGACCTTTTGTATCTTATACTATTAAATCTCAAGTTTCTAAAATTTCACCTTAATTTATTTGGACTAAATTTTTATATTCAAACTTAAAAATTTTTCTACAATGATATTGTAATAGGACTGAACAAAGAACTCTACTTTTGGGGGATATTTCTTCCTTGTGAAAAGAGAGAAATGAACAGGTCACTTCCTCCTAAGAAGAGAAGATTATTGTAAAGAATGAAATAATCACTATAGTTTGTATAAAAATGTGAGTTTGGTTTTCTATTTTTTTATCCATTATTTTAAGTAGGGGTTTTAATGATTTGTATTTATTAAATTAGGCAATATGATAATGAAAGAGCAAGAGTGATAATGAAAGAGCTAGAGTTTGGGACTATTCAATTACAACCGCATCATCATTTTATTTGGAGAAGTATGGTGCACCCGGTTTTTTCATTTACAATAGATTAACATTTATTATTGTATTTTTATGTTGTAAATTGCATTTCAATTGAGGATAGTCGAAATGTTAAATTTATTACTGTATTATTTATATTATTAGCATTGATCATCTGTTATTCTATTTTTATAACTTATTTATTTTACTCTTCATTACTAGTTAAAATAGATTTCTTGTGGATAGGAGGAAAATATATATAAAACAAAGGTAATTTATGTTACTTTTAATTTTACGTATGTCCTTGCTATACTTGGGTGTAGATTAGTTTAATGAACTTTAGGATGTACCTCAACTAATCCGACCAAAAAAATTAATTTAACGAACTCGGACTTGATTAGAAACATTATTTTATTTATATTTATATTTAGAATTTTAGTTGGATACTTTTTTGGTATATAAGTCATAGTTTCACTACTTCTTCACTTTTCATAAATGAGTAAAAATGTCGAATGATTAGTCAAATGTGCAAGCTGACAATTTAGGCAAGGGGTGTGTAACTTTATAATCTTTTTACTTATCCAATAAACATATATTTTAATTTAATTATAACCCTTTTACTTATCACGACTGTCCCTCTAAGTTGTTGGTTGATTTCTATTCAAGGTTTACTTATGATTTTATTCAAGGTTTACCTATGATTTAATTTTGCAGTCGTTTCTGTTAGATCACTTTTCATGTAATTTTTGGAAAATATGGGGTGGATTCTAAATATGAGTTCTTGGTTTTATAGCTTTGTTTTGGATCCTTTATGTCGTTTATCCTATTTTATTAGAGTTTCAGAGTTGAATTTTATAAAATTTGATTATGTTCCTCCCATTTATATAATGATAAGTTATCTTTATCACATGGATTGGTTTTCAACTCTAACAACATTATATCACCATTAATGTAAATTTAAGAGGTCTTTTCTTATTTTGATGTCATAATGTCTTTCTTTCTTGAGTAAATGGAAGAGTACGGAGGAGGAATTAGGTCACTTTTCATTATTGTGGGAGGATTTAATCCTTTGTTGTTAGCATGGGTACAATGTGTTAGCATATTTATTCTTCCTTCATAGCTTATCTAGTGATCCCATATGGCGTATTAGAAAAGTTCAATTTTGGAGGATCTTTCTCTGTTACCAAGCTGATTATATTAGTGGTGTCAAACAGAGAGTGGTTTTTTCTATATTGTTGATCAACCTACCCAAAACTCTCAAACTTTTCCAAAACTCTGCCATTTAACCTTTTAAAAAAATAATATTACATTTTATACTATTAGATGTAGGAAGCTCATGCAGAATTTGTAACCAAATGAACGATCATATGAGGATTTATGGTGAGCAACAGAGCTAAGTATTATACATCAGCTATGCAAATTGAATTCAGCCCATTAGAAATGAAAAAGAAAAAAAAATTATAAGAAATATTATGACCAAAATCAAAATTATAACCAGATTCACAAGCATACTTACAAATAAAATACTTGAATTAATTAATACCACTTCGGTAAAATTCACCAATGGACTTTATACATTTACTCCAATCCAACTGATGAGTTTCTTTCTCATATGCCTGTGACGTCGTTGATACTACAGATCTATACCCCTACCTACAAACCTTTTTGTATATACTAATTAATTTTCAACAGAAGGATAATCCATCAACAAAATACAACTAAACATAAGTCGGTGATGTACGTATACATTTAGATGGATCCAACTAGGTATACATATCTATAACTATACAAATATATCTATATCCATACAACATATCTATACACATACACATACACATCCAGACATACAGATCTAAAACCGTATAGATCAATAATATAAAAAAAACTCGTAATAATGATATATTTGATAAGTTCTTACAATAAAAAATGATTTCTTGGAACTGCAACACTTTAAACTCAACTATGTATTTTTTTCCAATTTATTTCATGGGGTAGGGGTTATGATGCATAAAAAATGAAAAAAATAAAGAGATAGAATGAAGAATGGAAAAGAAGAATTGATGGGTAGGTTTTTGGTCCATTAAAAATTTAAAGTTAGGTTATAGTCAAAAGGAAAGATTGTTTGATTTTTTTACTCTCTCTTTCTCTTTAATTATTTAATAAAACTATTTCAGTTGTCCCACAAATAATATTTATTTAGTTGATCACACTTATTTAAAAACACAATCATTACATTCACATTACTAAAATATTCCTTACAAAATATTGTGATATTTTAAATAGTTATCAGATATTTTATTTTAAATATTTTAATAAAAATAAGAATAGAAAACATTAAGATAAAGTTTATTGAGATTTGAAATAAATAATATAATTAGGATATCACATTTAATATATGGAAAATTCTTCCATCCAATATTGGATGATCCTACACCAATAGTATTAATACACATACCCTATTTTTTAAACTTGCAAAAGTAACTAACATATAATCTAGTGACATGCGTTTTGTTAAAATAATCCATGGCTGTGATATGAATATTGGACCATCCAATATTGGATGGAAGTATTACCCTTAATATATTGATATTATTTTACAGGATGAAAAGAGTAATTACTTATAATAGTATTTAAATTTAAGAGCAGAGATATGATACCCTATAAAAAATGTTTTACCCATTATTTATCTCTATTCTTCTATCAGACCCTATTTCTTCTCGTCTCTGCCGACTTACACCAAAACTTTCACATTAGCAATCTACAGTATAATAATTTTTCTTAACAATTTAAAACACATTCTGACAATACCCATTCCGTATCAAAGGTTGTACACATTTTCTTTTTCCATAACATCGGGCGCTTTTCTCCCTCAACATTATGTGTGTCCTCTACCATTGCCTTCCAAATCTCAGATCTTCACTATGCAAATCATTATCTGATTGGTTTTTGATCGTTGGACATTTCATTTCAATTGAGGATAGTCAGAGTGAGACCTCTTGTATCTTATACTATTAAATCTCAAGTTTCTAAAATTTCACCTTAATTTATTTGGACTAAATTTTTATATTCAAACTTCAAACTTTTTCTACAATGATATTGTAATAGGATTGAACAAAGAACTCTACTTTTGGGGGATATTTCATCCGTGTGAAAAGAGAGAAATGAACAGGTCACTTCCTCCTAAGAAGAGAAGATTATTGTAAAGAATGAAATAATCACTATAGTTTGTATAAAAATGTGAGTTTGATTTTCTATTTTTTTATCCATTATCTTAAGTAGGGGTTTTAATGATTTGTATTTATTAAATTAGGCAATATGATAATGAAAGAGCAAGAGTGATAATGAAAGAGCAAGAGTTTGGGACTATTCAATTACAACCGCATCATCATTTTATTTGGAGAAGTATGGTGCACCCGGTTTTTTCATTTACAATAGATTAACATTTATTATTGTATTTTTATGTTGTAAATTGCATTTCAATTGAGGATAGTCGAAATGTTAAATTTATTACTGTATTATTCATATTATTAGCATTGATCATCTGTTATTCTATTTTTATAACTTATTTATTTTACTCTTCATTACTAGTTAAAATACATTTCTTGTGGATAGGAGGAAAATATATATAAAACAAAGGTAATTTATGTTACTTTTAATTTTACGTATGTCCTTGCTATACTTGGGTGTAGATTAGTTTAATGAACTTTAGGATGTACCTCAACTAATCTGACCAAAAAAATTAATTTAATGAACTCGGACTTGATTAGAAACATTATTTTATTTATATTTATATTAAGAATTTTAGTTGGATACTTTTTTGGTATATAAGTCATAGTTTCACTACTTCTTCACTTTTCATAAATGAGTAAAAATGTCGAATGATTAGTCAAATGTGCAAGCTGACAATTTAGGCAAGGGGTGTGAAACTTTATAATCTTTTTACTTATCCAATAAACATATATTTTAATTTAATTATAACCCTTTTACTTATCAGGACTCTCCCTCTAAGTTGTTGGTTGATTTCTATTCAAGGTTTACTTATGATTTTATTCAAGGTTTACCTATGATTTAATTTTGCAGTCGTTTCTGTTAGATCAATTTTCATGTAATTTTTGGAAAATATGGGGAGGATTCTAAATGTGAGTTCTTGGTTTTTTATTTTTGTTTTGGATCCTTTATGTCGTTTATCCTATTTTATTAGAGTTTCAGAGTTGAATTTTATAAAATTTGATTATGTTCCTCCCATTTATATAATGATAAGTTATCTTTATCACATGGATTTGTTTTCAACTCTAACAACATTATATCACCATTAATGTAAATTTAAGAGGTCTTTTCTTATTTTGATGTCAGAATGTCTTTCTTTCTTGAGTAAATGGAAGAGGACGGGGGAGGAATTAGGTCACTTTTCATTATTGTGGGACGATTTAATACTTTGTTGTTAGCATGGGTACAATGTGTTAGCATATTTATTCTTCCTTCATAGCTTATCTAGTGATCACATATGGCGTATTAGAAAAGTTCAATTTTGGAGGATCTTTCTCTATAACCAAACTGATTATATTAGTGGTGTCAAACAGAGAGTGGTTTTTTCTATATTGTTAATCAACCTACCCAAAACTCTCAAACTTTTCCAAAACTCTGCCATTTAACCTTTTAAAAAAATAATATTACATTTTATACTATTAGATGTAGGAAGCTCATGCAGAATTTGTAACCAAATGAACGATCATATGAGGATTTATGGTGAGCAACAGAGCTAAGTATTATGCATCAGCTATGCAAATTGAATTCAGCCCATTAGAAATGGAAAAAAAAAATTATAAGAAATATTATGACCAAAATCAAAATTATAACCAGATTCACAAGCATACTTACAAATAAAATACTTGAATTAATTAATACCACTTCGGTAAAATTCACCAATGGACTTTATACATTTACTCTAATCCAACTGATGAGTTTCTTTCTCATATGCATGTGACGTCGTTGATACTACAGATCTATATCCGTACCTACAAACCATTCGGTATATACTAATTAATTTTCAACAGAAGGATAATCCATCAACAAAATACAACTAAACATAAGTCGGTGATGTACGTATACATTTAGATGGATCCAACTAGGTATACATATCTTTAACTATACAAATATATCTATATCCATACAACATATATATACACATACACATACACATCCAGACATACAGATCTAAAACCGTATAGATCAATAATATAAAAAAAACTCGTAATAATGATATATTTGATAAGTTCTTACAATAAAAAATGATTTCTTGGAACTGCAACACTTTAAACTCAACTATGTATTTTTTTTCCAATTTATTTCATGGGGTAGGGGTTAAGATGCATAAAAAATGAAAAAAATAAAGAGATAGAATTTAGAATGGAAAAGAATAATTGATGGGTAGGTTTTTGGTCCATTAAAAATTTAAAGTTAGGTTATAGTCAAAAGGAAAGATTGTTTGATTTTTTACTCTCTCTTTCTCTTTAACTAAAATATTCCTTACAAAATATTGCGATATTTTAATTACTTATTAAATATTTTATTTTAAATATTTTAATAAATATAATAATAGAAAACATTAAGATAAAGTTTATTGAGATTTCAAATAAATAATATAATTAGGATATCACATTTAATAAATTGATATTATTTTACGGGATGAAAAGAGTAATTACTTATAATAGTATTTAAATTTAAGAGCAGAGATATGATACCCTATAAAAAATGTTTTACCCAATATTTATCTCTATTCTTCTATCAAACCCTATTTCTTCTCGTCTCCGCCGACTTACACCAAAACTTTCACATTAGCAATATATAGTATAACAATTTTTCTTAACAATTAGAAACACATTCTGACAATACCCATTCCGTATCAAAGGTTGTACACATTTTCTTTTTCCATAACATCGGCGCTTTTCTCCCTCAACATTATGTGTGTCCTCTACCATTGCCTTCCAAATCTCAGATCTTCACTATGCAAATCATTATCTGATTGGTTTTTGATCGTTGGACATTTCATTTCAATTGAGGATAGTCAGAGTGAGACCTCTTGTATCTTATACTATTAAATCTCAAGTTTCTAAAATTTCACCTTAATTTATTTGGACTAAATTTTTATATTCAAACTTAAAACTTTTTCTACAATGATATTGTAATAGGATTGAACAAAGAACTCTACTTTTGGGGGATATTTCTTCCTTGTGAAAAGAGAGAAATGAACAGGTCACTTCCTCCTAAGAAGAGAAGATTATTGTAAAGAATGAAATAATCACTATAGTTTGTATAAAAATGTGAGTTTGATTTTCTATTTTTTTATCCATTATCTTAAGTAGGGGTTTTAATGATTTGTATTTATTAAATTAGGCAATATGATAATGAAAGAAAGAGTTTGGGACTATTCAATTACAACCGTATCATCATTTTATTTGGAGAAGTATGGTGCACCCGGTTTTTTCATTTACAATAGATTAACATTTATTATTGTATTTTTATGTTGTAAATAGCATTTCAATTGAGGATAGTTGAAATGTTAAATTTATTACTGTATTATTTATATTATTAGCATTGATCATCTGTTATTCTATTTTTATAACTTATTTATTTTATTCTTCATTACTAGTTAAAATAGATTTCTTGTGGATAGGAGGAAAATATATATAAAACAAAGGTAATTTATGTTACTTTTAATTTTACGTATGTCCTTGCTATACTTGGATGTAGATTAGTTTAATGAACTTTAGGATGTACCTCAACTAATCTGACCAAAAAAATTAATTTAATGAACTCGGACTTGATTAGAAACATTATTTTATTTATATTTATATTAAGTATTTTAGTTGGATACTTTTTTGGTATATTAGTCATAGTTTCACTACTTCTTCACTTTTCATAAATGAGTAAAAATCTCGAATGATTAGTCAAATGTGCAAGCTGACAATTTAGGCAAGGGGTGTGTAACTTTATAATCTTTTTACTTATCCAATAAACATATATTTTAATTAAATTATAACCCTTTTACTTATCACGACTCTCCCTCTAAGTTGTTGGTTGATTTCTATTCAAGGTTTACCTATGATTTAATTTTGCAGTCGTTTCTATTAGATCAATTTTCATGTAATTTTTGGAAAATATGGGGTGGATTCTAAATGTGTGTTCTTGGTTTTATAGCTTTGTTTTGTATCCTTTATGTCGTTTATCCTATTTTATTAGAGTTTCAGAGTTGAATTTTATAAAATTTGATTATGTTCCTCCCATTTATATAATGATAAGTTATCTTTATCACATGGATTGGTTTTCAACTCTAACAACATTATATCACCATTAATGTAAATTTAAGAGGTCTTTTCTTATTTTGATGTCAGAATGTCTTTCTTTCTTGAGTAAATGGAAGAGGACGGGGGAGGAATTAGGTCACTTTTCATTATTGTGGGAGGATTTAATCCTTTGTTGTTAGCATGGGTACAATGTGTTAGCATATTTATTCTTCCTTCATAGCTTATCTAGTGATCCCATATGGCGTATTAGAAAAGTTCAATTTTGGAGGATCTTTCTTTGTTACCAAGCTGATTATATTAGTGGTGTCAAACAGAGAGTGGTTTTTTCTATATTGTTGATCAACCTACCCAAAACTCTCAAACTTTTCCAAAACTCTGCCATTTAACCTTTTAAAAAAATAATATTACATTTTATACTATTAGATGTAGGAAGCTCATGCAGAATTTGTAACCAAATGAACGATCATATGAGGATTTATGATGAGCAACAGAGCTAAGTATTATGCATCAGCTATGCAAATTGAATTCAGCCCATTAGAAATGAAAAAGAAAAAAAAATTATAAGAAATATTATGACCAAAATCAAAATTATAACCAGATTCACAAGCATACTTACAAATAAAATACTTGAATTAATTAATACCATTTCGGTAAAATTCACCAATGGACTTTATACATTTACTCCAATCCAACTGATGAGTTTCTTTCTCATATGCATGTGACGTCGTTGATACTACAGATCTATATCCCTACCTACAAACCATTCGGTATATACTAATTAATTTTCAACAGAAGGATAATCCATCAACAAAATACAACTAAACATAAGTCGGGGATGTACGTATACATTTAGATGGATCCAACTAGGTATACATATCTATAACTATACAAATATATCTATATCCATACAACATATCTATACACATACACATACACATCCAGACATACAGATCTAAAACCGTATAGATCAATAATATAAAAAAAACTCGTAATAATGATATATTTGATAAGTTCTTACAATAAAAAATGATTTCTTGGAACTGCAACACTTTAAACTCAACTATGTATTTTTTTCCAATTTATTTCATGGGGTAGGGGTTATGATGCATAAAAATGAAAAAAATAAAGAGATAGAATTTAGAATGGAAAAGAAGAATTGATGGGTAGGTTTTTGGTCCATTAAAAATTTAAAGTTAGGTTATAGTCAAAAGGAAAGATTGTTTGATTTTTTACTCTCTCTTTCTCTTTAATTATTTAATAAAACTATTTCAGTTGTCCCACAAATAATATTTATTTAGTTGATCACACTTATTTAAAAACACAATTATTACATTCACGTTACTAAAATATTCCTTACAAAATATTGTGATATTTTAAATAGTTATTAAATATTTTATTTTAAATATTTTAATAAAAATAATAATAGAAAACATTAAGATAAAGTTTATTGAGATTTCAAATAAATAATATAATTAGGATATCACATTTAATAAATTGATATTATTTTACGGGATGAAAAGAGTAATTACTTATAATAGTATTTAAATTTAAGAGCAGAGATATGATACCCTATAAAAAATGTTTTACCCATTCTTTATCTCTATTCTTCTATCAAACCCTATTTCTTCTCGTCTCCGCGACTTACACCAAAACTTTCACATTAGCAATCTACAGTATAACAATTTTTCTTAACAATTTAAAACACATTATGACAATACCCATTCCGTATCAAAGGTTGTACACATTTTCTTTTTCCATAACATCGGCGCTTTTCTCCCTCAACATTATGTGTGTCCTCTACCATTGTCTTCCAAATCTCAGATCTTCACTATGCAAATCATTATCTGACTGGTTTTTGATCGTTAGACATTTCATTTCAATTGAGGATAGTCAGAGTGAGACCTCTTGTATCTTATACTATTAAATCTCAAGTTTCTAAAATTTCACCTTAATTTATTTGGACTAAATTTTTATATTCAAACTTAAAACTTTTTCTACAATGATATTGTAATAGGATTGAACAAAGAACTCTACTTTTGGGGGATATTTCTTCCTTGTGAAAAGAGAGAAATGAACAGGTCACTTCCTCCTAAGAAGAGAAGATTATTGTAAAGAATTAAATAATCACTATAGTTTGTATAAAAATGTGAGTTTGATTTTCTATTTTTTTATCCATTATCTTAAGTAGGGGTTTTAATGATTTGTATTTATTAGATTACGCAATATGATAATGAAAGAGCAAGAGTGATAATGAAAGAGCAAGAGTTTGGGAATATTCAATTACAACCGCATCATCATTTTATTTGGAGAAGTATGGTGCACCCGGTTTTTTCATTTGCAATAGATTAACATTTATTATTGTATTTTTATGTTGTAAATTGCATTTCAATTGAGGATATTCGAAATGTTAAATTTATTACTGTATTATTTATATTATTAGCATTGATCATCTGTTATTCTATTTTTATAACTTATTTATTTTACTCTTCATTACTAGTTAAAATAGATTTCTTGTTGATAGGAGGAAAATATATATAAAAAAAAGGTAATTTATGTTACTTTTAATTTTACGTATGTCCTTGCTATACTTGGATGTAGATTAGTTTAATGAACTTTAGGATGTACCTCAACTAATCTGACCAAAAAAATTAATTTAACGAACTCGAACTTGATTAGAAACATTATTTTATTTATATTTATATTAAGTATTTTAGTTGGATACTTTTTTGGTATATAAGTCATAGTTTCACTACTTCTTCACTTTTCATAAATGAGTAAAAATGTCGAATGATTAGTCAAATGTGCAAGCTGACAATTTAGGCAAGGGGTGTGTAACTTTATAATCTTTTTACTTATCCAATAAACATATATTTTAATTTAATTATAACCCTTTTACTTATCACGACTCTCCCTCTAAGTTGTTGGTTGATTTCTATTCAAGGTTTACTTATGATTTTATTCAAGGTTTACCTATGATTTAATTTTGCAGTCGTTTCTGTTAGATCACTTTTCATGTAATTTTTAGAAAATATGGGGTGGATTCTAAATGTGAGTTCTTGGTTTTATAGCTTTGTTTTGGATCCTTTATGTCGTTTATCCTATTTTATTAGAGTTTCAGAGTTGAATTTTATAAAATTTGATTATGTTCCTCCCATTTATATAATGATAAGTTATCTTTACCACATGGATTGGTTTTCAACTTTAACAACATTATATCACCATTAATGTAAATTTAAGAGGTCTTTTCTTATTTTGATGTCAGAATGTCTTTCTTACTTGAGTAAATGGAAGAGGACGGGGGAGGAATTAGGTCACTTTTCATTATTGTAAAAGGATTTAATCCTTTGTTGTTAGCATGGGTACAATGTGTTAGCATATTTATTCTTCCTTCATAGCTTATCTAGTGATCCCATATGGCGTATTCGAAAAGTTCAATTTTGGAGGATCTTTCTCTGTTACCAAGCTTATTATATTAGTGGTGTCAAACAGAGAGTGGTTTTTTCTATATTGTTGATCAACCTACCCAAAACTCTCAAACTTTTCCAAAACTCTGTCATTTAACCTTTTAAAAAAATAATATTACATTTTATACTATTAGATGTAGGAAGCTCGTGCAGAATTTGTAACCAAATGAACGATCATATGAGGATTTATGGTGAGCAACAGAGCTAAGTATTATGCATCAGCTATGCAAATTGAATTCAGCCCATTAGAAATGAAAAAGAAAAAAAAAATATAAGAAATATTATGACCAAAATCAAAATTATAACCAGATTCACAAGCATACTTACAAATAAAATACTTGAATTAATTAATACCACTTCAGTAAAATTCACCAATGGACTTTATACATTTACTCCAATCCAACTGATGAGTTTCTTTCTCATATGCCTGTGACGTCGTTGATACTACAGATCTATACCCCTACCTACAAACCATTCGGTATATACTAATTAATTTTCAACAGAAGGATAATCCATCAACAAAATACAACTAAAAATAAGTCGTTGATGTACGTATACATTTAGATGGATCCAACTAGGTATACATATCTATAACTATACAAATATATCTATATCCATACAACATATCTATACACATACACATACACATCCAGACATACAGATCTAAAACCGTATAGATCAATAATATAAAAAAAACTCGTAATAATGATATATTTGATAAGTTCTTACAATAAAAAATGATTTCATGGAACTGCAACACTTTAAACTCAACTATGTATTTTTTTTCCAATTTATTTCATGGGGTAGGGGTTATGATGCACAAAAAATAAAAAAAATAAAGAGATAGAATGAAGAATGGAAAAGAAGAATTGATGGGTAAGTTTTTGGTCCATTAAAAATTTAAAGTTAGGTTATAGTCAAAAGGAAAGATTGTTTGATTTTTTACTCTCTCTTTCTCTTTAATTATTTAATAAAACTATTTCAGTTGTCCCACAAATAATTTTTATTTAGTTGATCACACTTATTTAAAAACACAATCATTACATTCACATTACTAAAATATTCCTTACAAAATATTGTGATATTTTAAATAGTTATTAAATATTTTATTTTAAATATTTTAATAAAAATAATAATAGAAAACATTAAGATAAAGTTTATTGAGATTTCAAATAAATAATATAATTAGGATATCACATTTAATAAATTGATATTATTTTACGGGATGAAAAGAGTAATTACTTATAATAGTATTTAAATTTAAGAGCAGAGATATGATACCCTATAAAAAATGTTTTACCCATTATTTATCTCTATTCTTCTATCAAACCCTATTTCTTCTCGTCTCTGCCGTCTTACACCAAAACTTTCACATTAGCAATCTACAGTATAACAATTTTTCTTAACAATTTAAAACACATTCCGACAATACCCATTCCGTATCAAAGGTTGTACACATTTTCTTTTTCCATAACATCGGCGCTTTTCTCCCTCAACATTATGTGTGTCCTCTACCATTGCCTTCCAAATCTCAGATCTTCACTGTGCAAATCATTATCTGATTGGTTTTTGATAGTTGGACATTTCATTTGAATTGAGGATAGTCAGAGTGAGACCTCTTGTATCTTATACTATTAAATCTCAAGTTTCTAAAATTCCACCTTAATTTATTTGGACTAAATTTTTATATTCAAACTTAAAACTTTTTCTACAATGATATTGTAATAGGATTGAACAAAGAACTCTACTTTTGGGGGATATTTCTTCCTTGTGAAAAGAGAGAAATGAACAGGTCACTTCCTCCTAAGAAGAGAAGATTATTGTAAAGAATGAAATAATCACTATAGCTTGTATAAAAATGTGAGTTTGATTTTCTATTTTTTTATCCATTATCTTAAGTAGGGGTTTTAATGATTTGTATTTATTAAATTAGGCAATATGATAATGAAAGAGCAAGAGTGATAATGAAAGAGCAAGAGTTTGGGACTATTCAATTACAACCGCATCATCATTTTATTTGGAGAAGTATGGTGCACCCGGTTTTTCATATACAACAGATTAACATTTATTATTGTATTTTTATGTTGTAAATTGCATTTCAATTGAGGATAGTCGAAATGTTAAATTTATTACTGTGTTATTTATATTATTAGCATTGATCATCTGTTATTCTATTTTTATAACTTATTTATTTTACTCTTCATTACTAGTCAAACTAGATTTCTTGTGGATAGGAGGAAAAAATATATAAAACAAAGGTAATTTATGTTACTTTTAATTTTACGTATGTCCTTGCTATACTTGGGTGTAGATTAGTTTAATGAACTTTAGGATGTACCTCAACTAATCTGACCAAAAAAATTAATTTAATGAACTCGGACTTGATTAGAAACATTATTTTATTTATATTTATATTAAGTATTTTAGTTGGATACTTTTTTGGTATATAAGTCATAGTTTCACTACTTCTTCACTTTTCATAAATGAGTAAAAATGTCGAATGATTAGTCAAATGTGCAAGCTGACAATTTAGGCAAGGGGTGTGTAACTTTATAATCTTTTTACTTATCCAATAAACATATATTTTAATTTAATTATAACCCTTTTACTTATCACGACTCTCCCTCTAAGTTGTTGGTTGATTTCTATTCAAGGTTTACTTATGATTTTATTCAAGGTTTACCTATGATTTAATTTTGCAGTCGTTTCTGTTAGATCACTTTTCATGTAATTTTTGGAAAATATGGGGTGGATTCTAAATGTGAGTTCTTGGTTTTATAGCTTTTTTTTGGATCCTTTATGTCGTTTATCCTATTTTATTAGAGTTTCAGAGTTGAATTTTATAAAATTTGATTATGTTCCTCCCATTTATATAATGATAAGTTATCTTTATCACATGGATTGGTTTTCAACTCTAACAACATTATATCACCATTAATGTAAATTTAAGAGGTCTTTTCTTATTTTGATGTCAGAATGTCTTTCTTTCTTGAGTAAATGGAAGAGGACGGGGGAGGAATTAGGTCACTTTTCATTATTGTCAGAGGATTTAATCCTTTGTTGTTAGCATGGGTACAATGTGTTAGCATATTTATTCTTCCTTCATAGCTTATATAGTGATCCCATATGGCGTATTCGAAAAGTTCAATTTTGGAGGATCTTTCTCTGTTACCAGCTTATTATATTAGTGGTGTCAAACAGAGAGTGGTTTTTTCTAAATTGTTGATCAACCTACACTAAGCTCTCAAACTTTTCCAAAACTCTGCCATTTAACCTTTTAAAAAAATAATATTACATTTTATATTATTAGATGTAGGAAGCTCATGCAGAATTTGTAACCAAATGAACGATCATATGAGGATTTATGGTGAGCAACAGAGCTAAGTATTATGCATCAACTATGCAAATTGAATTCAGCCCATTAGAAATGAAAAAGAAAAAAAATTATAAGAAATATTATGACCAAAATTAAAATTATAACCAGATTCACAAGCATACATACAAATAAAATACTTGAATTAATTAATACCACTTCAGTAAAATTCACCAATGGACTTTATACATTTACTCCAATCCAACTGATGAGTTTCTTTCTCATATGCCTGTGACGTCGTTGATACTACAGATCTATACCCCTACCTACAAACCATTTGGTATATACTAATTAATTTTCAACAGAAGGATAATCCATCAACAAAATACAACTAAACATAAGTCGTTGATGTACGTATACATTTAGATGGAACCAACTAGGTATACATATCTATAACTATACAAATATATCTATATCCATACAACATATCTATACACATACACATACACATCCAGACATACAGATCTAAAACCGTATAGATCAATAATATAAAAAAGACTCGTAATAATGATATATTTGATAAGTTCTTACAATAAAAAATGATTTCTTGGAACTGCAACACTTTAAACTCAACTATGTATTTTTTTTCCAATTTATTTCATGGGGTAGGGGTTATGATGCATAAAAAATGAAAAAAATAAAGAGATAGAACGAAGAATGGAAAAGACGAATTGATGGGTAGGTTTTTGGTCCATTAAAAATTTAAAGTTAGGTTATAGTCAAAAGGAAAGATTGTTTGATTTTTTACTCTCTCTTTCTCTTTAATTATTTAATAAAACTATTTCAGTTGTCCCACAAATAATTTTTATTTAGTTGATCACACTTATTTAAAAACACAATCATTACATTCACATTACTAAAATATTCCTTACAAAATATTTTGATATTTTAAATAGTTATTAAATATTTTATTTTAAATATTTTATTAAAAATAATAATAGAAAACATTAAGATAAAGTTTATTGAGATTTCAAATAATTAATATAATTAGGATATCACATTTAATAAATTGATATTATTTTACGGGATGAAAAGAGTAATTACTTATAATAGTATTTAAATTTAAGAGCAGAGATATGATACCCTATAAAAAATGTTTTACCCATTATCTGTCTCTATTCTTCTATCAAACCCTATTTCTTCTTGTCCGCCGTCTTACACCAATACTTTCACTTTAGCAATCTACAGTATAAAAATTTTTCTTAACAATTTAAAGCACATTCTGACAATACCCATTCCGTATCAAAGGTTGTACACATTTTCTTTTTCCATAACATCGGCGCTTTTCTCCCTCAACATTATGTGTGTCCTCTACCATTGCCTTCCAAATCTCAGATCTTCACTGTGCAAATCATTATCTGATTGGTTTTTGATCGTTGGACATTTCATTTCAATTGAGGATAGTCAGAGTGAGACCTCTTGTATCTTATACTATTAAATCTCAAGTTTCTAAAATTTCACCTTAATTTATTTGGACTAAATTTTTATATTCAAACTTAAAACTTTTTCTACAATGATATTGTAATAGGATTGAACAAAGAACTCTACTTTTGGGGGATATTTCTTCCTTGTGAAAAGAGAGAAATGAACAGGTCACTTCCTCCTAAGAAGAGAAGATTATTGTAAAGAATGAAATAATCACTATAGTTTGTATAAAAATGTGAGTTTGATTTTCTATTTTTTTATCCATTATCTTAAGTAGGGGTTTTAATGATTTGTATTTATTAAATTAGGCAATATGATAATTAAAGAGCAAGAGTGATAATGAAAGAGCAAGAGTTTGGGACTATTCAATTACAACCGCATCATCATTTTATTTGGAGAAGTATGGTGCACCCGGTTTTTTCATTTACAATAGATTAACATTTATTATTGTATTTTTATGTTGTAAATTGCATTTCAATTGAGGATAGTCGAAATGTTAAATTTATTACTGTATTATTTATATTATTAGCATTGATCATCTGTTATTCTATTTTTATAACTTATTTATTTTACTCTTCATTACTAGTTAAAATAGATTTCTTGTGGATAGGAAGAAATATATATAAAACAAAGGTAATTTATGTTACTTTTAATTTTACGTATGTCATTGCTATACTTGGGTTTAGATTAGTTTAATGAACTTTAGGATGTACCTCAACTAATCTGACCAAAAAAATTAATTTAATGAACTCGGACTTGATTAGAAACATTATTTTATTTATATTTATATTAAGTATTTTAGTTGGATACTTTTTTGGTATATAAGTCATAGTTTCACTACTTCTTCACTTTTCATAAATGAGTAAAAATGTCGAATGATTAGTCAAATGTGCAAGCTGATAATTTAGGCAAGGGTGTGTAACTTTATAATCTTTTTACTTATCCAATAAATATATATTTTAATTTAATTATAACCCTTTTACTTATCACGACTCTCCCTCTAAGTTGTTGGTTGATTTCTATTCAAGGTTTACTTATGATTTTATTCAAGGTTTACCTATGATTTAATTTTGCAGTCGTTTCTGTTAGATCACTTTTCATGTAATTTTTGGAAAATATGGGGTGGATTCTAAATGTGAGTTCTTGGTTTTATAGCTTTGTTTTGGATCCTTTATGTCGTTTATCCTATTTTATTAGAGTTTCAGAGTTGAATTTTATAAAATTTGATTATGTTCCTCCCATTTATATAATGATAAGTTATCTTTATCACATGGATTGGTTTTCAACTCTAACAACATTATATCACCATTAATGTAAATTTAAGAGGTCTTTTCTTATTTTGATGTCAGAATGTCTTTCTTTCTTGAGTAAATGGAAGAGGACGGGGGAGGAATTAGGTCACTTTTCATTATTGTCAGAGGATTTAATCCTTTGTTGTTAGCATGGGTACAATGTGTTAGCATATTTATTCTTCCTTCATAGCTTATCTAGTGATCCCATATGGCGTATTCGAAAAGTTCAATTTTGGAGGATCTTTCTCTGTTACCAAGCTTATTATATTAGTGGTGTCAAACAGAGAGTGGTTTTTTCTATATTGTTGATCAACCTACCCAAAACTCTCAAACTTTTGCAAAACTCTGCCATTTAACCTTTTAAAAAAATAATATTACATTTTATACTATTAGATGAAGGAAGCTCATGCAGAATTTGTAACCAAATGAACGATCATATGAGGATTTATGGTGAGCAACAGAGCTAAGTATTATGCATCAGCTATGCAAATTGAATTCAGCCCATTAGAAATGAAAAAGAAAAAAAAATTATAAGAAATATTATGACCAAAATCAAAATTATAACCAGATTCACAAGCATACTTACAAATAAAATACTTGAATTAATTAATACCACTTCAGTAAAATTCACCAATGGACTTTATACATTTACTCCAATCCAACTAATGAGTTTCTTTCTCATATGCCTGTGACGTCGTTGATACTACAGATCTATACCCCTACCTACAAACCATTCGGTATATACTAATTAGTTTTCAACATAAGGATAATCCATCAACAAAATACAACTAAACATAAGTCGGTGATGTACGTATACATTTAGATGGATCCAACTAGGTATACATATCTATAACTATACAAATATATCTATATCCATACAACATATCTATACACATACACATACACATACACATCCAGACATACCGATCTAAACCCGTATAGATCAATAATATAAAAAAAATCGTAATAATGATATATTTGATAAGTTCTTACAATAAAAAATGATTTCTTGGAATTGCAACACTTTAAACTCAACTATGTATTTTTTTCCAATTTATTTCATGGGGTAGGGGTTATGATGCATAAAAAATGAAAAAAATAAAGAGATAGAATGAAGAATGGAAAAGAAGAATTGATGGGTAGGTTTTTGGTCCATTAAAAATTTAAAGTTAGGTTATAGTCAAAAGGAAAGATTGTTTGATTTTTTACTCTCTCTTTCTCTTTAATTATTTAATAAAACTATTTCAGTTGTCCCACAAATAATATTTATTTAGTTGATCACACTTATTTAAAAACACAATCATTACATTCACGTTACTAAAATATTCCTTACAAAATATTGTGATATTTTAAATAGTTATTAAATATTTTATTTTTAATATTTTAATAAAAATAAGAATAGAAAACATTAAGATAAAGTTCATTGAGATTTCAAATAAATAATATAATTAGGATATCACATTTAATAAATTGATATTATTTTACGGGATGAAAAGAGTAATTACTTATAATAGTATTTAAATTTAAGAGCAGAGATATGATACCCTATAAAAATGTTTTACCCATTATTTATCTCTATTTTTCTATCAAACCCTATTTCTTCTCGTCTCCGCCAACTTACACCAACACTTTCACATTAGCAATCTACAGTATAACAATTTTTCTTAACAACTTAAAGCACATTCTGACAATACCCATTCCGTATCAAAGGTTGTACACATTTTCTTTTTCCATAACATCGGCGCTTTTATCCCTCAACATTATGTGTGTCCTCTACCATTGCCTTCCAAATCTCAGATCTTCACTGTGCAAATCATTATCTGATTGGTTTTTGATCGTTGGACATTTCATTTCAATTGAGGATAGTCAGAGTGAGACCTCTTGTCTCTTATACTATTAAATCTAAAGTTTCTAAAATTTCACCTTAATTTATTTGGACTAAATTTTTATATTCAAACTTAAAACTTTTTCTACAATGATATTGTAATAGGATTGAACAAAGAACTCTACTTTTGGGGGATATTTCTTCCTTGTGAAAAGAGAGAAATGAACAGGTCACTTCCTCCTAAGAAGAGAAGATTATTGTAAAGAATGAAATAATCACTATAGTTTGTATAAAAATGTGAGTTTGATTTTCTATTTTTTTATCCATTATCTTAAGTAGGGGTTCTAATGATTTGTATTTATTAAATTAGGCAATATGATAATGAAAGAGCAAGAGTGATAATGAAAGAGCAAGAGTTTGGGACTACTCAATTACAACCGCATCATCATTTTATTCGGAGAAGTATGGTGCACCCGGTTTTTTCATTTACAATAGATTAACATTTATTATTGTATTTTTATGTTGTAAATTGCATTTCAATTGAGGATAGTCGAAATGTTAAATTTATTACTGTATTATTTATATTATTAGCATTGATCATCTGTTATTCTATTTTTATAACTTATTTATTTTACTCTTCATTACTAGTTAAAATAGATTTCTTGTGGATAGGAGGAAAATATATATAAAACAAAGGTAATTTATGTTACTTTTAATTTTACGTATGTCCTTGCTATACTTGGGTGTAGATTAGTTTAATGAACTTTAGGATGTACCTCAACTAAGAACTCGGACTTGATTAGAAACATTATTTTATTTATATTTATATTAAGTATTTTAGTTGGATACTTTTTTGGTATATAAGTCATAGTTTCACTACTTCTTCACTTTTCATAAATGAGTAAAAATGTCGAATGATTAGTCAAATGTGCAAGCTGACAATTTAGGCAAGGGGTGTGTAACTTTATAATCTTTTTACTTATCCAATAAACATATATTTTAATTTAATTATAACCCTTTTACTTATCACGACTCTCCCTCTAAGTTGTTGGTTGATTTCTATTCAAGGTTTACTTATGATTTTATTCAAGGTTTACCTATGATTTAATTTTGCAGTCGTTTCTGTTAGATCACTTTTCATGTAATTTTTGGAAAATATGGGGTGGA
The DNA here is from genome assembly GCA_029959085.1 of Nemophila menziesii. NCBI lineage: Eukaryota > Viridiplantae > Streptophyta > Magnoliopsida > Boraginales > Hydrophyllaceae > Nemophila > Nemophila menziesii. Next base: position 79,851,300 of record JARWIR010000001.1, read on the forward strand.
TTCTAAATGTGAGTTCTTGGTTTTATAGCTTTGTTTTGGATCCTTTATGTCGTTTATCCTACTTTATTAGAGTTTCAGAGTTGAATTTTATAAAATTTGATTATGTTCCTCCCATATATATAATGATAAGTTATCTTTATCACATGGATTGGTTTTCAACTCTAACAACATTATATCACCATTAATGTAAATTTAAGAGGTCTTTTCTTATTTTGATGTCAGAATGTCTTTCTTTCTTGAGTAAATGGAAGAGGACGGGGAGGAATTAGGTCACTTTTCATTATTGTCAGAGGATTTAATCCTTTGTTGTTAGCATGGGTACAATGTGTTAGCATATTTATTCTTCCTTCATAGCTTATCTAGTGATCTCATATGGCGTATTCGAAAAGTTCAATTTTGGAGGATCTTTCTCTGTTACCAAGCTTATTATATTAGTGGTGTCAAACAGAGAGTGGTTTTTTCTATATTGTTGATCAACCTACCCTAAACTCTCAAACTTTTCCAAAACTCTGCCATTTAACCTTTTAAAAAAATAATATTACATTTTATATTATTAGATGTAGGAAGCTCATGCAGAATTTGTAACCAAATGAACGATCATATGAGGATTTATGGTGAGCAACAGAGCTAAGTATTATGTATCAGCTATGCAAATTGAATTCAGCCCATTAGAAATGAAAAAGAAAAAAAATTATAAGAAATATTCTGACCAAAATTAAAATTATAACCAGATTCACAAGCATACATACAAATAAAATACTTGAATTAATTAATACCACTTCAGTAAAATTCACCAATGGACTTTATACATTTACTCCAATCCAACTGATGAGTTTCTTTCTCATATGCCTGTGACGTCGTTGATACTACAGATCTATACCCCTACCTACAAACCATTCGGTATATACTAATTAATTTTCAACAGAAGGATAATCCATCAACAAAATACAACTAAACATAAGTCGTTGATGTAAGTATACATTTAGATGGATCCAACTAGGTATACATATCTATAACTATACAAATATATCTATATCCATACAACATATCTATACACATACACATACACATCCAGACATACAGATCTAAAACCGTATAGATCAATAATATAAAAAAACTCGTAATAATGATATATTTGATAAGTTCTTACAATAAAAAATGATTTCTTGGAACTGCAACACTTTAAACTCAACTATGTATTTTTTTTCCAATTTATTTCATGGGGTAGGGGTTATGATGCATAAAAAATGATAAAAATAAAGAGATAGAATGAAGAATGGAAAAGACGAATTGATGGGTAGGTTTTTGGTCCATTAAAAATTTAAAGTTAGGTTATAGTCAAAAGGAAAGATTGTTTGATTTTTTACTCTCTCTTTCTCTTTAATTATTTAATAAAACTATTTCAGTTGTCCCACAAATAATTTTTATTTAGTTGATCACACTTATTTAAAAACACAATCATTACATTCACATTACTAAAATATTCCTTAAAAAATATTGTGATATTTTAAATAGTTATTAAATATTTTATTTTAAATATTTTAATAAAAATAATAATAGAAAACACTAAGATAAAGTTTATTGAGGTTTCAAATAAATAATATAATTAGGATACCACATTTAATAAATTGATATTATTTTACGGGATGAAAAGAGTAATTACTTATAATAGTATTTAAATTTAAGAGCAGAGATATGATACCCTATAAAAAATGTTTTACCCATTATTTATCTCTATTCTTCTATCAAACCCTATTTCTTCTCGTCTCCGCCGTCTTACACCAAAACTTTCACATTAGCAATCTACAGTATAACAATTTTTCTTAACAATTTAAAACACATTCCGACAATACCCATTCCGTATCAAAGGTTGTACACATTTTCTTTTTCCATAACATCGGCGCTTTTCTCCCTCAACATTATGTGTGTCCTCTACCATTGCCTTCCAAATCTCAGATCTTCACTGTGCAAATCATTATCTGATTGGTTTTTGATCGTTAGACATTTCATTTCAATTGAGGATAGTCAGAGTGAGACCTCTTGTATCTTATACTATTAAATCTCAAGTTTCTAAAATTTCACCTTAATTTATTTGGACTAAATTTTTATATTCAAACTTAAAACTTTTTCTACAATGATATTGTAATAGGATTGAACAAAGAACTCTACTTTTGGGGGATATTTCTTCTTTGTGAAAAGAGAGAAATGAACAGGTCACTTCCTCCTAAGAAGAGAAGATTATTGTAAAGAATGAAATAATCACTATAGTTTGTATAAAAATATGAGTTTGATTTTCTATTTTTTTATCCATTATCTTAAGTAGGGGTTTTAATGATTTGTATTTATTAAATTAGGCAATATGATAATGAAAGAGCAAGAGTGATAATGAAAGAGCAAGAGTTTGGGACTATTCAATTACAGCGGCATCATCATTTTATTTGGAGAAGTATGGTGCACCCGGTTTTTTCATTTACAACAGATTAACATTTATTATTGTATTTTTATGTTATAAATTGCATTTCAATTGAGGATAGTCGAAATGTTAAATTTATTACTGTATTATTTATATTATTAGCATTGATCATCTGTTATTCTATTTTTATAACTTATTTATTTTACTCTTCATTACTAGTCAAAATAGATTTCTTGTGGATAGGAGGAAAATATATATAAAACAAAGGTTATTTATGTTACTTTTAATTTTACGTATGTCCTTGCTATACTTGGGTGTAGATTAGTTTAATGAACTTTAGGATGTACCTCAACTAATCTGACCAAAAAAATTAATTTAATGAACTCGGACTTGATTAGAAACATTATTTTATTTATATTTATATTAAGTATTTTAGTTGGATACTTTTTTGGTATATAAGTCATAGTTTCACTACTTCTTCACTTTTCATAAATGAGTAAAAATGTCGAATGATTAGTCAAATGTGCAAGCTGACAATTTAGGCAAGGGGTGTGTAACTTTATAATCTTTTTACTTATCCAATAAACATATATTTTAATTTAATTATAACCCTTTTACTTATCACGACTCTCCCTCTAAGTTGTTGGTTGATTTCTATTCAAGGTTTACTTATGATTTTATTCAAGGTTTACCTATGATTTAATTTTGCAGTCGTTTCTGTTAGATCACTTTTCATGTAATTTTTGGAAAATATGGGGTGGATTCTAAATGTGAGTTCTTGGTTTTATAGCTTTGTTTTGGATCCTTTATGTCGTTTATCCTATTTTATTAGAGTTTCAGAGTTGAATTTTATAAAATTTGATTATGTTCCTCCCATTTATATAATGATAAGTTATCTTTATCACATGGATTGGTTTTCAACTCTAACAACATTATATCACCATTAATGTAAATTTAAGAGGTCTTTTCTTATTTTGATGTCAGAATGTCTTTCTTTCTTGAGTAAATGGAAGAGGACGGGGGAGGAATTAGGTCACTTTTCATTATTGTCAGAGGATTTAATCCTTTGTTGTTAGCATGGGTACAATGTGTTAGCATATTTATTCTTCCTTCATAGCTTATCTAGTGATCCCATATGGCGTATTCGAAAAGTTCAATTTTGGAGGATCTTTCTCTGTTACCAAGCTTATTATATTAGTGGTGTCAAACAGAGAGTGGTTTTTTCTATATTGTTGATCAACCTACCCTAAGCTCTCAAACTTTTCCAAAACTCTGCCATTTAACCTTTTAAAAAAATAATATTACATTTTATATTATTAGATGTAGGAAGCTCATGCAGAATTTGTAACCAAATGAACGATCATATGAGGATTTATGGTGAGCAACAGAGCTAAGTATTATGCATCAGCTATGCAAATTTAATTCAGCCCATTAGAAATGAAGAAGAAAAAAAATTATAAGAAATATTATGACCAAAATTAAAATTATAACCAGATTCACAAGCATACATACAAATAAAATACTTGAATTAATTAATACCACTTCAGTAAAATTCACCAATGGACTTTATACATTTACTCCAATCCAACTGATGAGTTTCTTTCTCATATGCCTGTGACGTCGTTGATACTACAGATCTATACCCCTAACTACAAACCATTCGGTATATACTAATTAATTTTCAACAGAAGGATAATCCATCAACAAAATACAACTAAACATAAGTCGTTGATGTACGTATACATTTAGATGGATCCAACTAGGTATACATATCTATAACTATACAAATATATCTATATCCATACAACATATCTATACACATACACATACACATCCAGACATACAGATCTAAAACCGTATATATCAATAATATAAAAAAGACTCGTAATAATGATATATTTGATAAGTTCTTACAATAAAAAATGATTTCTTGAAACTGCAACACTTTAAACTCAACTATGTATTTTTTTTCCAATTTATTTCATGGGGTAGGGGTTATGATGCATAAAAAATGAAAAAAATAAAGAGATAGAATGAAGAATGGAAAAGACGAATTGATGGGTAGGTTTTTGGTCCATTAAAAATTTAAAGTTAGGTTATAGTCAAAAGGAAAGTGTTTGATTTTTTACTCTCTCTTTCTCTTTAATTATTTAATAAAACTATTTCAGTTGTCCCACAAATAATTTTTATTTAGTTGATCACACTTATTTAAAAACACAATCATTACATTCACATTACTAAAATATTCCTTACAAAATATTGTGATATTTTAAATAGTTATTAAATATTTTATTTTAAATATTTTAATAAAAATAATAATAGAAAACATTAAGATAAAGTTTATTCAGATTTCAAATAAATAATATAATTAGGATATCACATTTAATAAATTGATATTATTTTACGGGATGAAAAGAGTAATTACTTATAATAGTATTTAAATTCAAGAGCAGAGATATGATACCCTATAAAAAATGTTTTACCCATTATTTATCTCTATTCTTCTATCAAACCCTATTTCTTCTCGTCTCCGCCGACTTACACCAAAACTTTCACATTAGCAATCTACAGTATAACAATTTTTCTTAACAGTTTAAAGCACATTCTGACAATATCCATTCTGTATCAAAGGTTGTACACATTTTCTTTTTCCATAACATCGGGCGCTTTTCTCCCTCAACATTATGTGTGTCCTCTACCATTGCCTTCCAAATCTCAGATCTTCACTGTGCAAATCATTATCTGATTGGTTTTTGATCGTTGGACATTTCATTTCATTTCAATTGAGGATAGTCAGAGTGAGACCTCTTGTCTCTTATACTATTAAATCTCAAGTTTCTAAAATTTCACCTTAATTTATTTGGACTAAATTTTTATATTCAAACTTAAAACTTTTTCTACAATCATATTGTAATAGGATTGAACAAAGAACTCTACTTTTGGGGGATATTTCTTCCTTGTGAAAAGAGAGAAATGAACAGGTCACTTCCTCCTAAGAAGAGAAGATTATTGTAAAAAATGAAATAATCACTATAGTTTGTATAAAAATGTGAGTTTGATTTTCTATTTTTTTATCCATTATCTTAAGTAGGGGTTTTAGTGATTTGTATTTATTAAATTAGGCAATATGATAATGAAAGAGAAAGAGTGATAATGAAAGAGCAAGAGTTTGGGACTATTCAATTACAACCGCATCATCATTTTATTTGGAGAAGTATGGTGCACCCGGTTTTTTCATTTACGATAGATTAACATTTATTATTGTATTTTTATGTTGTAAATTGCATTTCAATTGAGGATAGTCGAAATGTTAAATTTATTACTGTATTATTTATATTATTAGCATTGATCATCTGTTATTCTATTTTTATAACTTATTTATTTTACTCTTCATTACTAGTTAAAATAGATTTCTTGTGGATAGGAGGAAAATATATATAAAACAAAGGTAATTTATGTTACTTTTAATTTTACGTATGTCCATGCTATACTTGGGTGTAGATTAGTTTAATGAACTTTAGGATGTACCTCAACTAATCTGACCAAAAAAATTAATTTAACGAACTCGGACTTGATTAGAAACATTATTTTATTTATATTTATATTAAGTATTTTAGTTGGATACGTTTTTGGTATATAAGTCATAGTTTCACTACTTATTCACTTTTCATAAATGAGTAAAAATGTCGAATGATTAGTCAAATGTGCAAGCTGACAATTTAGGCAAGGGGTGTGTAACTTTATAATCTTTTTACTTATCCAATAAACATATATTTTAATTTAATTGTAACCCTTTTACTTATCACGACTCTCCCTCTAAGTTGTTGGTTGATTTCTATTCAAGGTTTACTTATGATTTTATTCAAGGTTTACCTATGATTTAATTTTGCAGTCGTTTCTGTTAGATCACTTTTCATGTAATTTTTGGAAAATATGGGGTGGATTCTAAATGTGAGTTCTTGGTTTTATAGCTTTGTTTTGGATCCTTTATGTCGTTTAACCTATTTTATTAGAGTTTCAGAGTTGAATTTTATAAAATTTGATTATGTTCCTCCCATTTATATAATGATAAGTTATCTTTATCACATGGATTGGTTTTCAACTCTAACAACATTATATCACCATTAATGTAAATTTAAGAGGTCTTTTCTTATTTTGATGTCAGAATGTCTTTCTTTCTTGAGTAAATTGAAAAGGACGGGGGAGGAATTAGGTCACTTTTCATTATTGTTGGAGGATTTAATCCTTTGTTGTTAGCATGGGTACAATGTGTTAGCATATTTATTCTTCCTTCATAGCTTATCTAGTGATCCCATATGGCGTATTCGAAAAGTTCAATTTTGGAGGATCTTTCTCTGTTACCAAGCTTATTATATTAGTGGTGTCAAACAGAGAGTGGTTTTTTCTATATTGTTGATCAACCTACCCTAAGCTCTCAAACCCTTCCAAAACTCTGCCATTTAACCTTTTAAAAAAATAATATTACATTTTATACAGTTCAATTTTGGAGGATCTTTCTCTGTTACCAAGCTTATTATATTAGTGGTGTCAAACAGAGAGTGGTTTTTTCTATATTGTTGATCAACCTACCCAAAACTCTCAAACTTTTGCAAAACTCTGCCATTTAACCTTTTAAAAAAATAATATTACATTTTATACTATTAGATGTAGGAAGCTCATGCAGAATTTGTAACCAAATGAACGATCATATGAGGATTTATGGTGAGCAACAGAGCTAAGTATTATGCATCAGCTATGCAAATTGAATTCAGCCCATTAGAAATGAAAAAGAAAAAAAAATTATAAGAAATATTATGACCAGAATCAAAATTATAACCAGATTCACAAGCATACTTACAAATAAAATACTTGAATTAATTAATACCACTTCAGTAAAATTCACCAATGGACTTTATACATTTACTCCAATCCAACTACTGAGTTTCTTTCTCATATGCGTGTGACGTCGTTGATACTACAGATCTATACCCCTACCTACAAACCATTCGGTATATACTAATTAATTTTCAACATAAGGATAATCCATCAACAAAATACAACTAAACATAAGTCGGTGATGTACGTATACATTTAGATGGATCCAACTAGGTATACATATCTATAACTATACAAATATATCTATATCCATACAACATATCTATACACATACACATACACATACACATCCAGACATACCGATCTAAACCCGTATAGATCAATAATATAAAAAAAATCGTAATAATGATATATTTGATAAGTTCTTACAATAAAAAATGATTTCTTGGAATTGCAACACTTTAAACTCAACTATGTATTTTTTTCCAATTTATTTCATGGGGTAGGGGTTATGATGCATAAAAAAAGAAAAAAATAAAGAGATAGAATGAAGAATGGAAAAGAAGAATTGATGGGTAGGTTTTTGGTCCATTAAAAATTTAAAGTTAGGTTATAGTCAAAAGGAAAGATTGTTTGATTTTTTACTCTCTCTTTCTCTTTAATTATTTAATAAAACTATTTCAGTTTTCCCACAAATAATATTTATTTAGTTGATCACACTTATTTAAAAACACAATCATTACATTCACGTTAATAAAATATTCCTTACAAAATATTGTGATATTTTAAATAGTTATTAAATATTTTATTTTAAATATTTTAATAAAAATAAGAATAGAAAACATTAAGATAAAGTTTATTGAGATTTCAAATAAATAATATAATTAGGATATCACATTTAATAAATTGATATTATTTTACGGGATGAAAAGAGTAATTACTTATAATAGTATTTAAATTTAAGAGCAGAGATATGATACCCTATAAAAAATGTTTTACCCATTATTTATCTCTAATCTTCTATCAAACCCTATTTCTTCTCGTCTCCGCCGACTTACACCAACACTTTCACATTAGCAATCTACAGTATAAAAATTTTTCTTAACAATTTAAAGCACATTCTGACAATACCCATTCCGTATCAAAGGTTGTACACATTTTCTTTTTCCATAACATCGGCGCTTTTCTCCCTCAACATTATGTGTGTCCTCTACCATTGCCTTCCAAATCTCAGATCTTCACTGTGCAAATCATTATCTGATTGTTTTTTGATCGTTGGACATTTCATTTCAATTGAGGATAGTCAGAGTGAGACCTCTTGTCTCTTATACTATTAAATCTAAAGTTTCTAAAATTTCACCTTAATTTATTTGGACTAAATTTTTATATTCAAATTTAAAACTTTTTCTACAATGATATTGTAATAGGATTGAACAAAGAACTCTACTTTTGGGGGATATTTCTTCCTTGTGAAAAGAGAGAAATGAACAGGTCACTTCCTCCTAAGAAGAGAAGATTATTGTAAAAAATGAAATAATCACTATAGTTTGTATAAAAATGTGAGTTTGATTTTCTATTTTTTTATCCATTATCTTAAGTAGGGGTTTTAATGATTTGTATTTATTAAATTAGGCAATATGATAATGAAAGAGAAAGAGTGATAATGAAAGAGCAAGAGTTTGGGACTATTCAATTACAACCGCATCATCATTTTATTTGGAGAAGTATGGTGCACCCGGTTTTTTCATTTACGATAGATTAACATTTATTATTGTATTTTTATGTTGTAAATTGCATTTCAATTGAGGATAGTCGAAATGTTAAATTTATTACTGTATTATTTATATTATTAGCATTGATCATCTGTTATTCTATTTTTATAACTTATTTATTTTACTCTTCATTACTAGTTAAAATAGATTTCTTGTGGATAGGAGGAAAATATATATAAAACAAAGGTAATTTATGTTACTTTTAATTTTACGTATGTCCATGCTATACTTGGGTGTAGATTAGTTTAATGAACTTTAGGATGTACCTCAACTAATCTGACCAAAAAAATTAATTTAACGAACTCGGACTTGATTAGAAACATTATTTTATTTATATTTATATTAAGTATTTTAGTTGGATACTTTTTTGGTATATAAGTCATAGTTTCACTACTTATTCACTTTTCATAAATGAGTAAAAATGTCGAATGATTAGTCAAATGTGCAAGCTGACAATTTAGGCAAGGGGTGTGTAACTTTATAATCTTTTTACTTATCCAATAAACATATATTTTAATTTAATTATAACCCTTTTACTTATCACGACTCTCCCTCTAAGTTGTTGGTTGATTTCTATTCAAGGTTTACTTATGATTTTATTCAAGGTTTACCTATGATTTAATTTTGCAGTCGTTTCTGTTAGATCACTTTTCATGTAATTTTTGGAAAATATGGGGTGGATTCTAAATGTGAGTTCTTGATTTTATAGCTTTGTTTTGGATCCTTTATGTCGTTTATCCTATTTTATTAGAGTTTCAGAGTTGAGTTTTATAAAATTTGATTATGTTCCTCCCATTTATATAATGATAAGTTATCTTTATCACATGGATTGGTTTTCAACTCTAACAACATTATATCACCATTAATGTAAATTTAAGAGGTCTTTTTTTATTTTGATGTCAGAATGTCTTTCTTTCTTGAGTAAATGGGAGAGGACAGGGGAGGAATTAGGTCACTTTTCATTATTGTGGGAGGATTTAATCCTTTGTTGTTAGCATGGGTACAATGTGTTAGCATATTTATTCTTCCTTCATAGCTTATCTAGTGATCCCATATGGCGTATTCGAAAAGTTCAATTTTGGAGGATCTTTCCTTGTTACCAAGCTTATTATATTAGTGGTGTCAAACAGAGAGTGGTTTTTTCTATATTGTTGATCAACCTACCCAAAACTCTCAAACTTTTCCGAAACTCTGCCATTTAACCTTTTAAAAAAATTATATTACATTTTATACTATTAGATGTAGGAAGCTCATGCAGAATTTGTAACCAAATGAACGATCATATGAGGATTTATGGTGAGCAACAGAGCTAAGTATTATGCATCAGCTATGCAAATTGAATTCATCCCATTAGAAATGAAAAAGAAAAAAAAATTATAAGAAATATTATGACCAAAATCAAAATTATAACCAGATTCACAAGCATACTTACAAATAAAATACTTGAATTAATTAATACCACTTCAGTAAAATTCACCAATTGACTTTATACATTTACTCCAATCCAACTGATGAGTTTCTTTCTCATATGCCTGTGACGTCGTTGATACTACAGATCTATACCCCTACCCACAAACCATTCGGTATATACTAATTAATTTTCAACATAAGGATAATCCATCTTCAAAATACAACTAAACATAAGTCGGTGATGTACGTATACATTTAGATGGATCCAACTAGGTATACATATCTATAACTATACAAATATATCTATATCCATACAACATATCTATACACATACACATACACATCCAGACATACAAATCTAAACCCGTATAGATCAATAATATAAAAAAAACTCGTAATAATGATATATTTGATAAGTTCTTACAATAAAAAATGATTTCTTGGAACTGCAACACTTTAAACTCAACTATGTATTTTTTTTCCAATTTATTTCATGGGGTAGGGGTTATGATGCATAAAAAATGAAAAAAAATAAAGAGATAGAATGAAGAATGGAAAAGAAGAATTGATGGGTAGGTTTTAGGTCCATTAAAAATTTAAAGTTAGGTTATAGTCAAAAGGAAAGATTGTTTGATTTTTTACTCTCTCTTTCTCTTTAATTATTTAATAAAACTATTTCAGTTGTCCCACAAATAATATTTATTTAGTTGATCACACTTATTTAAAAACACAATCATTACATTCACATTACTAAAATATTCCTTACAAAATATTGTGATATTTTAAATAGTTATTAAATATTTTATTTTAAATATTTTAATAAAAATAATAATAGAAAACATTAAGATAAAGTTTATTCAGATTTCAAATAAATAATATAATTAGGATATCACATTTAATAAATTGATATTATTTTACGGGATGAAAAGAGTAATTACTTATAATAGTATTTAAATTCAAGAGCAGAGATATGATACCCTATAAAAAATGTTTTACCCATTATTTATCTCTATTCTTCTATCAAACCCTATTTCTTCTCGTCTCCGCCGACTTACACCAAAACTTTCACATTAGCAATCTACAGTATAACAATTTTTCTTAACAGTTTAAAGCACATTCTGACAATACCCATTCTGTATCAAAGGTTGTACACATTTTCTTTTTCCATAACATCGGACGCTTTTCTCCCTCAACATTATGTGTGTCCTCTACCATTGCCTTCCAAATCTCAGATCTTCACTGTGCAAATCATTATCTGATTGGTTTTTGATCGTTGGACATTTCATTTCATTTCAATTGAGGATAGTCAGAGTGAGACCTCTTGTCTCTTATACTATTAAATCTCAAGTTTCTAAAATTTCACCTTAATTTATTTGGACTAAATTTTTATATTCAAACTTCAAACTTTTTCTACAATCATATTGTAATAGGATTGAACAAAGAACTCTACTTTTGGGGGATATTTCTTCCTTGTGAAAAGAGAGAAATGAACAGGTCACTTCCTCCTAAGAAGAGAAGATTATTGTAAAAAATGAAATAATCACTATAGTTTGTATAAAAATGTGAGTTTGATTTTCTATTTTTTTATCCATTATCTTAAGTAGGGGTTTTAATGATTTGTATTTATTAAATTAGGCAATATGATAATGAAAGAGAAAGAGTGATAATGAAAGAGCAAGAGTTTGGGACTATTCAATTACAACCGCATCATCATTTTATTTGGAGAAGTATGGTGCACCCGGTTTTTTCATTTACGATAGATTAACATTTATTATTGTATTTTTATGTTGTAAATTGCATTTCAATTGAGGATAGTCGAAATGTTAAATTTATTACTGTATTATTTATATTATTAGCATTGATCATCTGTTATTCTATTTTTATAACTTATTTATTTTACTCTTCATTACTAGTTAAAATAGATTTCTTGTGGATAGGAGGAAAATATATATAAAACAAAGGTAATTTATGTTACTTTTAATTTTACGTATGTCCATGCTATTCTTGGGTGTAGATTAGTTTAATGAACTTTAGGATGTACCTCAACTAATCTGACCAAAAAAATTAATTTAACGAACTCGGACTTGATTAGAAACATTATTTTATTTATATTTATATTAAGTATTTTAGTTGGATACTTTTTTGGTATATAAGTCATAGTTTCACTACTTATTCACTTTTCATAAATGAGTAAAAATGTCGAATGATTAGTCAAATGTGCAAGCTGACAATTTAGGCAAGGGGTGTGTAACTTTATAATCTTTTTACTTATCCAATAAACATATATTTTAATTTAATTATAACCCTTTTACTTATCACGACTCTCCCTCTAAGTTGTTGGTTGATTTCTATTCAAGGTTTACTTATGATTTTATTCAAGGTTTACCTATGATTTAATTTTGCAGTCGTTTCTGTTAGATCACTTTTCATGTAATTTTTGGAAAATATGGGGTGGATTCTAAATGTGAGTTCTTGATTTTATAGCTTTGTTTTGGATCCTTTATGTCGTTTATCCTATTTTATTAGAGTTTCAGAGTTGAATTTTATAAAATTTGATTATGTTCCTCCCATTTATATAATGATAAGTTATCTTTATCACATGGATTGGTTTTCAACTCTAACAATATTATATCACCATTAATGTAAACTTAAGAGGTCTTTTCTTATTTTGATGTCAGAATGTCTTTCTTTCTTGAGTAAATGGGAGAGGACAGGGGAGGAATTAGGTCACTTTTCATTATTGTGGGAGGATTTAATCCTTTGTTGTTAGCATGGGTACAATGTGTTAGCATATTTATTCTTCCTTCATAGCTTATCTAGTGATCCCATATGGCGTATTCGAAAAGTTCAATTTTGGAGGATCTTTCCCTGTTACCAAGCTTATTATATTAGTGGTGTCAAACAGAGAGTGGTTTTTTCTATATTGTTGATCAACCTACCCAAAACTCTCAAACTTTTCCGAAACTCTGCCATTTAACCTTTTAAAAAAATTATATTACATTTTATACTATTAGATGTAGGAAGCTCATGCAGAATTTGTAACCAAATGAACGATCATATGAGGATTTATGGTGAGCAACAGAGCTAAGTATTATGCATCAGCTATGCAAATTGAATTCAGCCCATTAGAAATGAAAAAGAAAAAAAAATTATAAGAAATATTATGACCAAAATCAAAATTATAACCAGATTCACAAGCATACTTACAAATAAAATACTTGAATTAATTAATACCACTTCAGTAAAATTCACCAATGGACTTTATACATTTACTCCAATCCAACTGATGAGTTTCTTTCTCATATGCCTGTGACGTCGTTGATACTACAGATCTATACCCCTACCCACAAACCATTCGGTATATACTAATTAATTTTCAACATAAGGATAATCCATCTTCAAAATACAACTAAACATAAGTCGGTGATGTATGTATACATTTAGATGGATCCAACTAGGTATACATATCTATAACTATACAAATATATCTATATCCATACAACATATCTATACACATACACATACACATCCAGACATACAAATCTAAACCCGTATAGATCAATAATATAAAAAAAACTCGTAATAATGATATATTTGATAAGTTCTTACAATAAAAAATAATTTCTTGGAATTGCAACACTTTAAACTCAACTATGTATTTTTTTTCCAATTTATTTCATGGGGTAGGGGTTATGATGCATAAAAAAAGAAAAAAATAAAGAGATAGAATGAAGAATGGAAAAGACGAATTGATGGGTAGGTTCTTGGTCCATTAAAAATTTAACGTTAGATTATAGTCAAAAGGAAAGTGTTTGATTTTTTACTCTCTCTTTCTCTTTAATTATTTAATAAAACTATTTCAGTTGTCCCACAAATAATTTTTATTTAGTTGATCACACTTATTTAAAAACACAATCATTACATTCACATTACTAAAATATTCCTTACAAAATATTGTGATATTTTAAATAGTTATTAAATATTTTATTTTAAATATTTTAATAAAAATAATAATAGAAAACATTAAGATAAAGTTTATTGAGATTTCAAATAATTAATATAATTAGGATATCATATTTAATAAATTGATATTATTTTACGGGATGAAAAGAGTAATTACTTATAATAGTATTTAAATTTAAGAGCAGAGATATGATACCCTATAAAAAATGTTTTACCCATTATTTGTCTCTATTCTTCTATCAAACCCTATTTCTTCTCGTCTCCGCCGACTTACACCAACACTTTCACATCAGCAATCTACAGTATAAAAATTTTTCTTAACAATTTAAAGCACATTCTGACAATACCCATTCCGTATCAAAGGTTGTACACATTTTCTTTTTCCATAACATCGGCGCTTTTCTCCCTCAACATTATGTGTGTCCTCTACCATTGCCTTCCAAATCTCAGATCTTCACTGTGCAAATCATTATCTGATTGTTTTTTGATCGTTGGACATTTCATTTCAATTGAGGATAGTCAGAGTGAGACCTCTTGTCTCTTATACTATTAAATCTAAAGTTTCTAAAATTTCACCTTAATTTATTTGGACTAAATTTTTATATTTAAACTTAAAACTTTTTCTATAATGATATTGTAATAGGATTGAACAAAGAACTCTACTTTTGGGGGATATTTCTTCCTTGTGAAAAGACAGAAATGAACAGGTCACTTCCTCCTAAGAAGAGAAGATTATTGTAAAGAATGAAATAATCACTATAGTTTGTATAAAAATGTGAGTTTGATTTTCTATTTTTTTATCCATTATCTTAAGTAGGGGTTTTAATGATTTGTATTTATTAAATTAGGCAATATGATACTGAAAGAGCAAGAGTGATAATGAAAGAGAAAGAGTTTGGGACTATTCAATTACAACTACATCATCATTTTATTTGGAGAAGTATGATGCACCCGGTTTTTTCATTTACAATAGATTAACATTTATTATTGTATTTTTATGTTGTAAATTGCATTTCAATTGAGGATAGTCGAAATGTTAAATTTATTACTGTATTATTTATATTATTAGCATTGATCATCTGTTATTCTATTTTTATAACTTATTTATTTTACTCTTCATTACTAGTTAAAATAGATTTCTTGTGGATAGGAGGAAAATATATATAAAACAAAGGTAATTTATGTTACTTTTAATTTTACGTATGTCCTTGCTATACTTGGGTGTAGATTAGTTTAATGAACTTTAGGATGTACCTCAACTAATCTGACCAAAAAACTTAATTTAACGAACTCGGACTTGATTAGAAACATTATTTTATTTATATTTATATTAAGTATTTTAGTTGGATACTTTTTTGGTATATAAGTAATAGTTTCACTACTTCTTCACTTTTCATAAATGATTAAAAATGTCGAATGATTAGTCAAATGTGCAAGCTGACAATTTAGGCACGGGGTGTGTAACTTTATAATCTTTTTACTTATCCAATAAACATATATTTTAATTTAATTACAACCCTTTTACTTATCACGACTCTCCCTCTAAGTTGTTGGTTGATTTCTATTCAAGGTTTACTTATGATTTTATTCAAGGTTTACCTATGATTTAATTTTGCAGTCGTTTCTGTTACATCACTTTTCATGTAATTTTTGGAAAATTTGGGTTGGATTCTAAATGTGAGTTCTTGGTTTTATAGCTTTGTTTTGGATCCTTTATGTCGTTTATCCTATTTTATTAGAGTTTCGGAGTTGAATTTTATAAAATTTGATTATGTTCCTCCCATTTATATAATGATAAGTTATCTTTATCACATGGATTGTTTTTCAACTCTAACAACATTATATCACCATTAATGTAAATTTAAGAGGTCTTTTCTTATTTTGATGTCAGAATGTCTTTCTTTCTTGAGTAAATGGGAGAGGACGGGGGAGGAATTAGGTCACTTTTCATTATTGTGGGAGGATTTAATCCTTTGTTGTTAGCATGGGTACAATGTGTTAGCATATTTATTCTTCCTTCATAGCTTATCTAGTGATCCCATATGGCGTATTCGAAAAGTTCAATTTTGGAGGATCTTTCTCTGTTACCAAGCTTATTATATTAGTGGTGTCAAACAGAGAGTGGTTTTTTCAATATTGTTGATCAACCTACCCAAAACTCTCAAACTTTTCCGAAACTCTGCCATTTAACCTTTTAAAAAAATAATATTACATTTTATACTATTAGATGTAGGAAGCTCATGCAGAATTTGTAACCAAATGAACGATCATATGAGGATTTATGGTGAACAACAGAGCTAAGTATTATGCATCAGCTATGCAAATTGAATTCAGCCCATTAGAAATGAAAAAGAAAAAAAAATTATAAGCAATATTATGACCAAAATCAAAATTATAACCAGATTCACAAGCATACTTACAAATAAAATACTTGAATTAATTAATACCACTTCGGTAAAATTCACCATTGGACTTTATACATTTACTACAATCCAACTGATGAATTTCTTTCTCATATGCCTGTGACGTCGTTGATACTACAGATCTACACCCCTACCTAACAACCATTCGGTATATACTAATTAATTTTCAACAGAAGGATAATCCATCAACAAAATACAACTAAACATAAGTCGGTGATGTACGTATACATTTAGATGGATCCAACTAGGTATACATATCTATAACTATACAAATATATCTATATCCATACAACATATCTATACACATACACATACACATCCAGACATACAGATCTAAACCCGTATAGATCAATAATATAAAAAAAACTCGTAATAATGATATATTTGATAAGTTCTTACAATAAAAAATGATTTCTTGGAACTGCAACACTTTAAACTCAACTATGTATTTTTTTTCCAATTTATTTCATGGGGTAGGGGTTATGATGCATAAAAAATGAATAAAAAAAAGAGATAGAATGAAGAATGGAAAAGAAGAATTGATGGGTAGGTTTTTGGTCCATTAAAAATTTAAAGTTAGGTTATAGTCAAAAGGAAAGATTGTTTGATTTTTTACTCTCTCTTTCTCTTTAATTATTTAATAAAACTATTTCAGTTGTCCCACAAATAATATTTATTTAGTTGATCACACTTATTTAAAAACACAATCATTACATTCACATTACTAAAATATTCCTTACAAAATATTGTGATATTTTAAATAGTTATTAAATATTTTATTTTAAATATTTTAATAAAAATAATAATAGAAAACATTAAGATAAAGTTTATTGAGATTTCAAATAAATAATATAATTAGGATATCACATTTAATAAATTGATATTATTTTACGGGATGAAAAGAGTAATTACTTATAATAGTATTTAAATTTAAGAGCAGAGATATGATACCCTATAAAAAATGTTTTACCCATTATTTATCTCTATTCTTCTATCAAACCCTATTTCTTCTCGTCTCCGCCGACTTACACCAAAACTTTCACATTAGCAATCTACAGTATAACAATTTTTCTTAACAGTTTAAAGCACATTCTGACAATACCCATTCTGTATCAAAGGTTGTACACATTTTCTTTTTCCATAACATCGGGCGCTTTTCTCCCTCAACATTATGTGTGTCCTCTACCATTGCCTTCCAAATCTCAGATCTTCACTGTGCAAATCATTATCTGATTGGTTTTTGATCGTTGGACATTTCATTTCATTTCAATTGAGGATAGTCAGAGTGAGACCTCTTGTCTCTTATACTATTAAATCTCAAGTTTCTAAAATTTCACCTTAATTTATTTGGACTAAATTTTTATATTCAAACTTAAAACTTTTTCTACAATCATATTGTAATAGGATTGAACAAAGAACTCTACTTTTGGGGGATATTTCTTCCTTGTGAAAAGAGAGAAATGAACAGGTCACTTCCTCCTAAGAAGAGAAGATTATTGTAAAAAATGAAATAATCACTATAGTTTGTATAAAAATGTGAGTTTGATTTTCTATTTTTTTATCCATTATCTTAAGTAGGGGTTTTAATGATTTGTATTTATTAAATTAGGCAATATGATAATGAAAGAGAAAGAGTGATAATGAAAGAGCAAGAGTTTGGGACTATTCAATTACAACCGCATCATCATTTTATTTGGAGAAGTATGGTGCACCCGGTTTTTTCATTTACGATAGATTAACATTTATTATTGTATTTTTATGTTGTAAATTGCATTTCAATTGAGGATAGTCGAAATGTTAAATTTATTACTGTATTATTTATATTATTAGCATTGATCATCTGTTATTCTATTTTTATAACTTATTTATTTTACTCTTCATTACTAGTTAAAATAGATTTCTTGTGGATAGGAGGAAAATATATATAAAACAAAGGTAATTTATGTTACTTTTAATTTTACGTATGTCCATGCTATACTTGGGTGTAGATTAGTTTAATGAACTTTAGGATGTACCTCAACTAATCTGACCAAAAAAATTAATTTAACGAACTCGGACTTGATTAGAAACATTATTTTATTTATATTTATATTAAGTATTTTAGTTGGATACTTTTTTGGTATATAAGTCATAGTTTCACTACTTATTCACTTTTCATAAATGAGTAAAAATGTCGAATGATTAGTCAAATGTGCAAGCTGACAATTTAGGCGAGGGGTGTGTAACTTTATAATCTTTTTACTTATCCAATAAACATATATTTTAATTTAATTATAACCCTTTTACTTATCACGACTCTCCCTCTAAGTTGTTGGTTGATTTCTATTCAAGGTTTACTTATGATTTTATTCAAGGTTTACCTATGATTTAATTTTGCAGTCGTTTCTGTTAGATCACTTTTCATGTAATTTTTGGAAAATATGGGGTGGATTCTAAATGTGAGTTCTTGATTTTATAGGTTTGTTTTGGATCCTTTATGTCGTTTATCCTATTTTATTAGAGTTTCAGAGTTGAATTTTATAAAATTTGATTATGTTCCTCCCATTTATATAATGATAAGTTATCTTTATCACATGGATTGGTTTTCAACTCTAACAACATTATATCACCATTAATGTAAATTTAAGAGGTCTTTTCTTATTTTGATGTCAGAATGTCTTTCTTTCTTGAGTAAATGGGAGAGGACGGGGGAGGAATTAGGTCACTTTTCATTATTGTGGGAGGATTTAATCCTTTGTTGTTAGCATGGGTACAATGTGTTAGCATATTTATTCTTCCTTCATAGCTTATCTAGTGATCCCATATGGCGTATTCGAAAAGTTCAATTTTGGAGGATCTTTCCCTGTTACCAAGCTTATTATATTAGTGGTGTCAAACAGAGAGTGGTTTTTTCTATATTGTTGATCAACCTACCCAAAACTCTCAAACTTTTCCGAAACTCTGCCATATAACCTTTTAAAAAAATTATATTACATTTTATACTATTAGATGTAGGAAGCTCATGCAGAATTTGTAACCAAATGAACGATCATATGAGGATTTATGGTGAGCAACAAAGCTAAGTATTATGCATCAGCTATGCAAATTGAATTCAGCCCATTAGAAATGAAAAAGAAAAAAAAAATTATAAGAAATATTATGTCCAAAATCAAAATTATAACCAGATTCACAAGCATACTTACAAATAAAATACTTGAATTAATTAATACCACTTCAGTAAAATTCACCAATGGACTTTATACATTTACTCCAATCCAACTGATGAGTTTCTTTCTCATATGCCTGTGACGTCGTTGATACTACAGATCTATACCCCTACCCACAAACCATTCGGTATATACTAATTAATTTTCAACATAAGGATAATCCATCTTCAAAATACAACTAAACATTAGTCGGTGATGTACGTATACATTTAGATGGATCCAACTAGGTATACATATCTATAACTATACAAATATATCTATATCCATACAACATATCTATACACATACACATACACATCCAGACATACAAATCTAAACCCGTATAGATCAATAATATAAAAAAAACTCGTAATAATGATATATTTGATAAGTTCTTACAATAAAAAATGATTTCTTGGAATTGCAACACTTTAAACTCAACTATGTATTTTTTTCCAATTAATTTCATGGGGTAGGGGTTATGATGCATAAAAAATGAAAAAAATAAAGAGATAGAATGAAGAATGGAAAAGAGGAATTGATGGGTAGGTTTTTGGTCCATTAAAAATTTAAAGTTAGGTTATAGTCAAAAGGAAAGATTGTTTGATTTTTTACTCTCTCTTTCTCTTTAATTATTTAATAAAACTATTTCAGTTGTCCCACAAATAATATTTTTTTAGTTGATCACACTTATTTAAAATCACAATCATTACATTCACGTTACTAAAATATTTCTTGCAAAATATTGTGATATTTTAAATAGTTATTAAATATTTTAATAAAAATAATAATAGAAAACATTAAGATAAAGTTTATTGAGATTTCAAATAAATAATATAATTAGGATATCACATTTAATAAATTGATATTATTTTACGGGATGAAAAGAGTAATTACTTATAATAGTATTTATATTTAAGAGCAGAGATATGATACCCTATAAAAAATGTTTTACCCATTATTTATCTCTATTCTTCTATCAAACCCTATTTCTTCTTGTCTCCGCCGACTTAAACCAACACATTCACATTAGCAATCTACAGTATAACAATTTTTCTTAACAATTTAAAGCACATTCTGACAATACCCATTCCGTATAAAAGGTTGTACACATTTTCTTTTTCCATAACATCGGGCGCTTTTCTCCCTCAACATTATGTGTGTCCTCTACCATTGCCTTCCAAATCTCAGATCTTCACTGTGCAAATCATTATCTGATTGGTTTTTGATTGTTGGACATTTCATTTCATTTCAATTGAGGATAGTCAGAGTGAGACCTCTTGTCTCTTATACTATTAAATCTCAAGTTTCTAAAATTTCACCTTAATTTATTTGGACTACATTTTTATATTCAAACTTAAAACTTTTTCTACAATGATATTGTAATAGGATTGAACAAAGAACTCTACTTTTGGGGGATATTTCTTCCTTGTGAAAAGAGAGAAATGAACAGGTCACTTCCTCCTAAGAAGAGAAGATTATTGTAAAAAATGAAATAATCACTATAGTTTGTATAAAAATGTGAGTTTGATTTTCTATTTTTTTATCCATTATCTTAAGTAGGGGTTTTAATGATTTGTATTTATTAAATTAGGCAATATGATAATGAAAGAGAAAGAGTGATAATGAAAGAGCAAGAGTTTGGGACTATTCAATTACAACCGCATCATCATTTTATTTGGAGAAGTATGGTGCACCCGGTTTTTTCATTTACAATAGATTAACATTTATTGTTGTATTTTTATGTTGTAAATTGCAATTCAATTGAGGATAGTCGAAATGTTAAATTTATTACTGTATTATTTATATTATTAGCATTGATCATCTGTTATTCTATTTTTATAACTTTTTTATTTTACTCTTCATTACTAGTTAAAATAGATTTCTTGTGGATAGGAGGAAAATATATATAAAACAAAGGTAATTTATGTTACTTTTAATTTTACGTATGTCCATGCTATACTTGGGTGTAGATTAGTTTAATGAACTTTAGGATGTACCTCAACTAATCTGACCAAAAAAATTAATTTAACGAACTCGGACTTGATTAGAAACATTATTTTATTTATATTTATATTAAGTATTTTAGTTGGATACTTTTTTGGTATATAAGTCATAGTTTCACTACTTATTCACTTTTCATAAATGAGTAAAAATGTCGAATGATTAGTCAAATGTGCAAGCTGACAATTTAGGCAAGGGGTGTGTAACTTTATAATCTTTTTACTTATCCAATAAACATATATTTTAATTTAATTATAACCCTTTTACTTATCACGACTCTCCCTCTAAGTTGTTGGTTGATTTCTATTCAAGGTTTACTTATGATTTTATTCAAGGTTTACCTATGATTTAAATTTGCAGTCGTTTCTGTTAGATCACTTTTCATGTAATTTTTGGAAAATATGGGGTGGATTCTAAATGTGAGTTCTTGATTTTATAGGTTTGTTTTGGATCCTTTATGTCGTTTATCCTATTTTATTAGAGTTTCAGAGTTGAATTTTATAAAATTTGATTATGTTCCTCCCATTTATATAATGATAAGTTATCTTTATCACATGGATTGGTTTTCAACTCTAACAACATTATATCACCATTAATGTAAATTTAAGAGGTCTTTTCTTATTTTGATGTCAGAATGTCTTTCTTTCTTGAGTAAATGGGAGAGGACGGGGGAGGAATTAGGTCACTTTTCATTATTGTGGGAGGATTTAATCCTTTGTTGTTAGCATGGGTACAATGTGTTAGCATATTTATTCTTCCTTCATAGCTTATCTAGTGATCCCATATGGCGTATTCGAAAAGTTCAATTTTGGAGGATCTTTCCCTGTTACCAAGCTTATTATATTAGTGGTGTCAAACAGAGAGTGGTTTTTTCTATATTGTTGATCAACCTACCCAAAACTCTCAAACTTTTCCGAAACTCTGCCATTTAACCTTTTAAAAAAATTATATTACATTTTATACTATTAGATGTAGGAAGCTCATGCAGAATTTGTAACCAAATGAACGATCATATGAGGATTTATGGTGAGCAACAGAGCTAAGTATTATGCATCAGCTATGCAAATTGAATTCAGCCCATTAGAAATGAAAAAGAAAAAAAAAATTATAAGAAATATTATGACCAAAATCAAAATTATAACCAGATTCACAAGCATACTTACAAATAAAATACTTGAATTAATTAATACCACTTCAGTAAAATTCACCAATGGACTTTATACATTTACTCCAATCCAACTGATGAGTTTCTTTCTCATAT
Organism: Nemophila menziesii; assembly: GCA_029959085.1. Lineage (NCBI taxonomy): Eukaryota > Viridiplantae > Streptophyta > Magnoliopsida > Boraginales > Hydrophyllaceae > Nemophila > Nemophila menziesii. The sequence continues at coordinate 79,874,567 of JARWIR010000001.1, forward strand.
GCCTGTGACGTCGTTGATACTACAGATCTATACCCCTACCCACAAACCATTCGGTATATACTAATTAATTTTCAACATAAGGATAATCCATCTTCAAAATACAACTAAACATAAGTCGGTGATGTACGTATACATTTAGATGGATCCAACTAGGTATACATATCTATAACTATACAAATATATCTATATCCATACAACATATCTATACACATACACATACACATCCAGACATACAAATCTAAACCCGTATAGATCAATAATATAAAAAAAACTCGTAATAATGATATATTTGATAAGTTCTTACAATAAAAAATGATTTCTTGGAATTGCAACACTTTAAACTCAACTATGTATTTTTTTCCAATTAATTTCATGGGGTAGGGGTTATGATGCATAAAAAAATGAAAAAAATAAAGAGATAGAATGAAGAATGGAAAAGAGGAATTGATGGGTAGGTTTTTGGTCCATTAAAAATTTAAAGTTAGGTTATAGTCAAAAGGAAAGATTGTTTGATTTTTTACTCTCTCTTTCTCTTTAATTATTTAATAAAACTATTTCAGTTGTCCCACAAATAATATTTATTTAGTTGATCACACTTATTTAAAATCACAATCATTACATTCACGTTACTAAAATATTTCTTGCAAAATATTGTGATATTTTAAATAGTTATTAAATATTTTAATAAAAATAATAATAGAAAACATTAAGATAAAGTTTATTGAGATTTCAAATAAATAATATAATTAGGATATCACATTTAATAAATTGATATTATTTTACGGGATGAAAAGAGTAATTACTTATAATAGTATTTATATTTAAGAGCAGAGATATGATACCCTATAAAAAATGTTTTACCCATTATTTATCTCTATTCTTCTATCAAACCCTATTTCTTCTCGTCTCCGCCGACTTAAACCAACACATTCACATTAGCAATCTACAGTATAACAATTTTTCTTAACAATTTAAAGCACATTCTGACAATACCCATTCCGTATCAAAGGTTGTACACATTTTCTTTTTCCATAACATCGGGCGCTTTTCTCCCTCAACATTATGTGTGTCCTCTACCATTGCCTTCCAAATCTCAGATCTTCACTGTGCAAATCATTATCTGATTGGTTTTTGATTGTTGGACATTTCATTTCATTTCAATTGAGGATAGTCAGAGTGAGACCTCTTGTCTCTTATACTATTAAATCTCAAGTTTCTAAAATTTCACCTTAATTTATTTGGACTACATTTTTATATTCAAACTTAAAACTTTTTCTACAATGATATTGTAATAGGATTGAACAAAGAACTCTACTTTTGGGGGATATTTCTTCCTTGTGAAAAGAGAGAAATGAACAGGTCACTTCCTCCTAAGAAGAGAAGATTATTGTAAAAAATGAAATAATCACTATAGTTTGTATAAAAATGTGAGTTTGATTTTCTATTTTTTTATCCATTATCTTAAGTAGGGGTTTTAATGATTTGTATTTATTAAATTAGGCAATATGATAATGAAAGAGAAAGAGTGATAATGAAAGAGCAAGAGTTTGGGACTATTCAATTACAACCGCATCATCATTTTATTTGGAGAAGTATGGTGCACCCGGTTTTTTCATTTACAATAGATTAACATTTATTGTTGTATTTTTATGTTGTAAATTGCAATTCAATTGAGGATAGTCGAAATGTTAAATTTATTACTGTATTATTTATATTATTAGCATTGATCATCTGTTATTCTATTTTTATAACTTTTTTATTTTACTCTTCATTACTAGTTAAAATAGATTTCTTGTGGATAGGAGGAAAATATATATAAAACAAAGGTAATTTATGTTACTTTTAATTTTACGTATGTCCATGCTATACTTGGGTGTAGATTAGTTTAATGAACTTTAGGATGTACCTCAACTAATCTGACCAAAAAAATTAATTTAACGAACTCGGACTTGATTAGAAACATTATTTTATTTATATTTATATTAAGTATTTTAGTTGGATACTTTTTTGGTATATAAGTCATAGTTTCACTACTTATTCACTTTTCATAAATGAGTAAAAATGTCGAATGATTAGTCAAATGTGCAAGCTGACAATTTAGGCAAGGGGTGTGTAACTTTATAATCTTTTTACTTATCCAATAAACATATATTTTAATTTAATTATAACCCTTTTACTTATCACGACTTTCCCTCTAAGTTGTTGGTTGATTTCTATTCAAGGTTTACTTATGATTTTATTCAAGGTTTACCTATGATTTAAATTTGCAGTCGTTTCTGTTAGATCACTTTTCATGTAATTTTTGGAAAATATGGGGTGGATTCTAAATGTGAGTTCTTGATTTTATAGGTTTGTTTTGGATCCTTTATGTCGTTTATCCTATTTTATTAGAGTTTCAGAGTTGAATTTTATAAAATTTGATTATGTTCCTCCCATTTATATAATGATAAGTTATCTTTATCACATGGATTGGTTTTCAACTCTAACAACATTATATCACCATTAATGTAAATTTAAGAGGTCTTTTCTTATTTTGATGTCAGAATGTCTTTCTTTCTTGAGTAAATGGGAGAGGACGGGGGAGGAATTAGGTCACTTTTCATTATTGTGGGAGGATTTAATCCTTTGTTGTTAGCATGGGTACAATGTGTTAGCATATTTATTCTTCCTTCATAGCTTATCTAGTGATCCCATATGGCGTATTCGAAAAGTTCAATTTTGGAGGATCTTTCCCTGTTACCAAGCTTATTATATTAGTGGTGTCAAACAGAGAGTGGTTTTTTCTATATTGTTGATCAACCTACCCAAAACTCTCAAACTTTTCCGAAACTCTGCCATTTAACCTTTTAAAAAAATTATATTACATTTTATACTATTAGATGTAGGAAGCTCATGCAGAATTTGTAACCAAATGAACGATCATATGAGGATTTATGGTGAGCAACAGAGCTAAGTATTATGCATCAGCTATGCAAATTGAATTCAGCCCATTAGAAATGAAAAAGCAAAAAAAAATTATAAGAAATATTATGACCAAAATCAAAATTATAACCAGATTCACAAGCATACTTACAAATAAAATACTTGAATTAATTAATACCACTTCAGTAAAATTCACCAATGGACTTTATACATTTACTCCAATCCAACTGATGAGTTTCTTTCTCATATGCCTGTGACGTCGTTGATACTACAGATCGATACCCCTACCCACAAACCATTCGGTATATACTAATTAATTTTCAACATAAGGATAATCCATCTTCAAAATACAACTAAACATAAGTCGGTGATGTACGTATACATTTAGATGGATCCAACTAGGTATACATATCTATAACTATACAAATATATCTATATCCATACAACATATCTATACACATACACATACACATCCAGACATACAAATCTAAACCCGTATAGATCAATAATATAAAAAAAACTCGTAATAATGATATATTTGATAAGTTCTTACAATAAAAAATGATTTCTTGGAATTGCAACACTTTAAACTCAACTATGTATTTTTTTCCAATTAATTTCATGGGGTAGGGGTTATGATGCATAAAAAATGAAAAAAATAAAGAGATAGAATGAAGAATGGAAAAGAGGAATTGATGGGTAGGTTTTTGGTCCATTAAAAATTTAAAGTTAGGTTATAGTCAAAAGGAAAGATTGTTTGATTTTTTACTCTCTCTTTCTCTTTAATTATTTAATAAAACTATTTCAGTTGTCCCACAAATAATATTTATTTAGTTGATCACACTTATTTAAAATCACAATCATTACATTCACGTTACTAAAATATTTCTTGCAAAATATTGTGATATTTTAAATAGTTATTAAATATTTTAATAAAAATAATAATAGAAAACATTAAGATAAAGTTTATTGAGATTTCAAATAAATAATATAATTAGGATATCACATTTAATAAATTGATATTATTTTACGGGATGAAAAGAGTAATTACTTATAATAGTATTTATATTTAAGAGCAGAGATATGATACCCTATAAAAAATGTTTTACCCATTATTTATCTCTATTCTTCTATCAAACCCTATTTCTTCTCGTCTCCGCCGACTTAAACCAACACATTCACATTAGCAATCTACAGTATAACAATTTTTCTTAACAATTTAAAGCACATTCTGACAATACCCATTCCGTATCAAAGGTTGTACACATTTTCTTTTTCCATAACATCGGGCGCTTTTCTCCCTCAACATTATGTGTGTCCTCTACCATTGCCTTCCAAATCTCAGATCTTCACTGTGCAAATCATTATCTGATTGGTTTTTGATTGTTGGACATTTCATTTCATTTCAATTGAGGATAGTCAGAGTGAGACCTCTTGTCTCTTATACTATTAAATCTCAAGTTTCTAAAATTTCACCTTAATTTATTTGGACTACATTTTTATATTCAAACTTAAAACTTTTTCTACAATGATATTGTAATAGGATTGAACAAAGAACTCTACTTTTGGGGGATATTTCTTCCTTGTGAAAAGAGAGAAATGAACAGGTCACTTCCTCCTAAGAAGAGAAGATTATTGTAAAAAATGAAATAATCACTATAGTTTGTATAAAAATGTGAGTTTGATTTTCTATTTTTTTATCCATTATCTTAAGTAGGGGTTTTAATGATTTGTATTTATTAAATTAGGCAATATGATAATGAAAGAGAAAGAGTGATAATGAAAGAGCAAGAGTTTGGGACTATTCAATTACAACCGCATCATCATTTTATTTGGAGAAGTATGGTGCACCCGGTTTTTTCATTTACAATAGATTAACATTTATTGTTGTATTTTTATGTTGTAAATTGCAATTCAATTGAGGATAGTCGAAATGTTAAATTTATTACTGTATTATTTATATTATTAGCATTGATCATCTGTTATTCTATTTTTATAACTTTTTTATTTTACTCTTCATTACTAGTTAAAATAGATTTCTTGTGGATAGGAGGAAAATATATATAAAACAAAGGTAATTTATGTTACTTTTAATTTTACGTATGTCCATGCTATACTTGGGTGTAGATTAGTTTAATGAACTTTAGGATGTACCTCAACTAATCTGACCAAAAAAATTAATTTAACGAACTCGGACTTGATTAGAAACATTATTTTATTTATATTTATATTAAGTATTTTAGTTGGATACTTTTTTGGTATATAAGTCATAGTTTCACTACTTATTCACTTTTCATAAATGAGTAAAAATGTCGAATGATTAGTCAAATGTGCAAGCTGACAATTTAGGCAAGGGGTGTGTAACTTTATAATCTTTTTACTTATCCAATAAACATATATTTTAATTTAATTATAACCCTTTTACTTATCACGACTTTCCCTCTAAGTTGTTGGTTGATTTCTATTCAAGGTTTACTTATGATTTTATTCAAGGTTTACCTATGATTTAAATTTGCAGTCGTTTCTGTTAGATCACTTTTCATGTAATTTTTGGAAAATATGGGGTGGATTCTAAATGTGAGTTCTTGATTTTATAGGTTTGTTTTGGATCCTTTATGTCGTTTATCCTATTTTATTAGAGTTTCAGAGTTGAATTTTATAAAATTTGATTATGTTCCTCCCATTTATATAATGATAAGTTATCTTTATCACATGGATTGGTTTTCAACTCTAACAACATTATATCACCATTAATGTAAATTTAAGAGGTCTTTTCTTATTTTGATGTCAGAATGTCTTTCTTTCTTGAGTAAATGGGAGAGGACGGGGGAGGAATTAGGTCACTTTTCATTATTGTGGGAGGATTTAATCCTTTGTTGTTAGCATGGGTACAATGTGTTAGCATATTTATTCTTCCTTCATAGCTTATCTAGTGATCCCATATGGCGTATTCGAAAAGTTCAATTTTGGAGGATCTTTCCCTGTTACCAAGCTTATTATATTAGTGGTGTCAAACAGAGAGTGGTTTTTTCTATATTGTTGATCAACCTACCCAAAACTCTCAAACTTTTCCGAAACTCTGCCATTTAACCTTTTAAAAAAATTATATTACATTTTATACTATTAGATGTAGGAAGCTCATGCAGAATTTGTAACCAAATGAACGATCATATGAGGATTTATGGTGAGCAACAGAGCTAAGTATTATGCATCAGCTATGCAAATTGAATTCAGCCCATTAGAAATGAAAAAGCAAAAAAAAATTATAAGAAATATTATGACCAAAATCAAAATTATAACCAGATTCACAAGCATACTTACAAATAAAATACTTGAATTAATTAATACCACTTCAGTAAAATTCACCAATGGACTTTATACATTTACTCCAATCCAACTGATGAGTTTCTTTCTCATATGCCTGTGACGTCGTTGATACTACAGATCGATACCCCTACCCACAAACCATTCGGTATATACTAATTAATTTTCAACATAAGGATAATCCATCTTCAAAATACAACTAAACATAAGTCGGTGATGTACGTATACATTTAGATGGATCCAACTAGGTATACATATCTATAACTATACAAATATATCTATATCCATACAACATATCTATACACATACACATACACATCCAGACATACAAATCTAAACCCGTATAGATCAATAATATAAAAAAAACTCGTAATAATGATATATTTGATAAGTTCTTACAATAAAAAATGATTTCTTGGAATTGCAACACTTTAAACTCAACTATGTATTTTTTTCCAATTAATTTCATGGGGTAGGGGTTATGATGCATAAAAAATGAAAAAAATAAAGAGATAGAATGAAGAATGGAAAAGAGGAATTGATGGGTAGGTTTTTGGTCCATTAAAAATTTAAAGTTAGGTTATAGTCAAAAGGAAAGATTGTTTGATTTTTTACTCTCTCTTTCTCTTTAATTATTTAATAAAACTATTTCAGTTGTCCCACAAATAATATTTATTTAGTTGATCACACTTATTTAAAATCACAATCATTACATTCACGTTACTAAAATATTTCTTGCAAAATATTGTGATATTTTAAATAGTTATTAAATATTTTAATAAAAATAATAATAGAAAACATTAAGATAAAGTTTATTGAGATTTCAAATAAATAATATAATTAGGATATCACATTTAATAAATTGATATTATTTTACGGGATGAAAAGAGTAATTACTTATAATAGTATTTATATTTAAGAGCAGAGATATGATACCCTATAAAAAATGTTTTACCCATTATTTATCTCTATTCTTCTATCAAACCCTATTTCTTCTCGTCTCCGCCGACTTAAACCAACACATTCACATTAGCAATCTACAGTATAACAATTTTTCTTAACAATTTAAAGCACATTCTGACAATACCCATTCCGTATCAAAGGTTGTACACATTTTCTTTTTCCATAACATCTGCGCTTTTCTCCCTCAACATTATGTGTGTCCTCTACCATTGCCTTCCAAATCTCAGATCTTCACTGTGCAAATCATTATCTGATTGGTTTTTGATCGTTGGACATTTCATTTCAATTGAGGATAGTCAGAGTGAGACCACTTGTCTCTTATACTATTAAATATCAAGTTTCTAAAATTTCACCTTAATTTATTTGGACTAAATTTTTATATTCAAACTTAAAACTTTTTCTACAATGATATTGTAATAGGATTGAACAAAGAACTCTACTTTTGGGGGATATTTCTTCCTTGTGAAAAGAGAGAAATGAACAGGTCACTTCCTCCTAAGAAGAGAAGATTATTGTAAAGAATGAAATAATCACTATAGTTTGTATAAAAATGTGAGTTTGATTTTCTATTTTATTATCCATTATCTTAAGTAGGGGTTATAATGATTTGTATTTATTAAATTAGGCAATATGATAATGAAAGAGCAAGAGTGATAATGAAAGAGCAAGAGTTTGGGACTATTCAATTACAACCACATCATCATTTTATTTGGAGAAGTATGGTGCACCCGGTTTTTTCATTTACAATAGATTAACATTTATTGTTGTATTTTTATGTTGTAAATTGCAATTCAATTGAGGATAGTCGAAATGTTAAATTTATTACTGTATTATTTATATTATTAGCATTGATCATCTGTTATTCTATTTTTATAACTTTTTTATTTTACTCTTCATTACTAGTTAAAATAGATTTCTTGTGGATAGGAGGAAAATATATATAAAACAAAGGTAATTTATGTTACTTTTAATTTTACGTATGTCCATGCTATACTTGGGTGTAGATTAGTTTAATGAACTTTAGGATGTACCTCAACTAATCTGACCAAAAAAATTAATTTAACGAACTCGGACTTGATTAGAAACATTATTTTATTTATATTTATATTAAGTATTTTAGTTGGATACTTTTTTGGTATATAAGTCATAGTTTCACTACTTATTCACTTTTCATAAATGAGTAAAAATGTCGAATGATTAGTCAAATGTGCAAGCTGACAATTTAGGCAAGGGGTGTGTAACTTTATAATCTTTTTACTTATCCAATAAACATATATTTTAATTTAATTATAACCCTTTTACTTATCACGACTCTCCCTCTAAGTTGTTGGTTGATTTCTATTCAAGGTTTACTTATGATTTTATTCAAGGTTTACCTATGATTTAAATTTGCAGTCGTTTCTGTTAGATCACTTTTCATGTAATTTTTGGAATATATGGGGTGGATTCTAAATGTGAGTTCTTGATTTTATAGGTTTGTTTTGGATCCTTTATGTCGTTTATCCTATTTTATTAGAGTTTCAGAGTTGAATTTTATAAAATTTGATTATGTTCCTCCCATTTATATAATGATAAGTTATCTTTATCACATGGATTGGTTTTCAACTCTAACAACATTATATCACCATTAATGTAAATTTAAGAGGTCTTTTCTTATTTTGATGTCAGAATGTCTTTCTTTCTTGAGTAAATGGGAGAGGACGGGGGAGGAATTAGGTCACTTTTCATTATTGTGGGAGGATTTAATCCTTTGTTGTTAGCATGGGTACAATGTGTTAGCATATTTATTCTTCCTTCATAGCTTATCTAGTGATCCCATATGGCGTATTCGAAAAGTTCAATTTTGGAGGATCTTTCCCTGTTACCAAGCTTATTATATTAGTGGTGTCAAACAGAGAGTGGTTTTTTCTATATTGTTGATCAACCTACCCAAAACTCTCAAACTTTTCCGAAACTCTGCCATTTAACCTTTTAAAAAAATTATATTACATTTTATACTATTAGATGTAGGAAGCTCATGCAGAATTTGTAACCAAATGAACGATCATATGAGGATTTATGGTGAGCAACAGAGCTAAGTATTATGCATCAGCTATGCAAATTGAATTCAGCCCATTAGAAATGAAAAAGAAAAAAAAAAATTATAAGAAATATTATGACCAAAATCAAAATTATAACCAGATTCACAAGCATACTTACAAATAAAATACTTGAATTAATTAATACCACTTCAGTAAAATTCACCAATGGACTTTATACATTTACTCCAATCCAACTGATGAGTTTCTTTCTCATATGCCTGTGACGTCGTTGATACTACAGATCTATACCCCTACCCACAAACCATTCGGTATATACTAATTAATTTTCAACATAAGGATAATCCATCTTCAAAATACAACTAAACATAAGTCGGTGATGTACGTATACATTTAGATGGATCCAACTAGGTATACATATCTATAACTATACAAATATATCTATATCCATACAACATATCTATACACATACACATACACATCCAGACATACAAATCTAAACCCGTATAGATCAATAATATAAAAAAAACTCGTAATAATGATATATTTGATAAGTTCTTACAATAAAAAATGATTTTTTGGAATTGCAACACTTTAAACTCAACTATGTATTTTTTTTCCAATTTATTTCATGGGGTAGGGGTTATGATGCATAAAAAATGAAAAAAATAAAGAGATAGAATGAAGAATGGAAAAGAGGAATTGATGGGTAGGTTTTTGGTCCATTAAAAATTTAAAGTTAGGTTATAGTCAAAAGGAAAGATTGTTTGATTTTTTACTCTCTCTTTCTCTTTAATTATTTAATAAAACTATTTCAGTTGTCCCACAAATAATATTTATTTAGTTGATCACACTTATTTAAAATCACAATCATTACATTCACGTTACTAAAATATTTCTTGCAAAATATTGTGATATTTTAAATAGTTATTAAATATTTTAATAAAAATAATAATAGAAAACATTAAGATAAAGTTTATTGAGATTTCAAATAAATAATATAATTAGGATATCACATTTAATAAATTGATATTATTTTACGGGATGAAAAGAGTAATTACTTATAATAGTATTTATATTTAAGAGCAGAGATATGATACCCTATAAAAAATGTTTTACCCATTATTTATCTCTATTCTTCTATCAAACCCTATTTCTTCTCGTCTCCGCCGACTTACACCAAAACTTTCACATTAGCAATCTACAGTATAACAATTTTTCTTAACAGTTTAAAGCACATTCTGACAATACCCATTCTGTATCAAAGGTTGTACACATTTTCTTTTTCCATAACATCGGGCGCTTTTCTCCCTCAACATTATGTGTGTCCTCTACCATTGCCTTCCAAATCTCAGATCTTCACTGTGCAAATCATTATCTGATTGGTTTTTAATCGTTGGACATTTCATTTCATTTCAATTGAGGATAGTCAGAGTGAGACCTCTTGTCTCTTATACTATTAAATCTCAAGTTTCTAAAATTTCACCTTAATTTATTTGGACTAAATTTTTATATTCAAACTTAAAACTTTTTCTACAATGATATTGTAATAGGATTGAACAAAGAACTCTACTTTTGGGGGATATTTCTTCCTTGTGAAAAGAGAGAAATGAACAGGTCACTTCCTCCTAAGAAGAGAAGATTATTGTAAAAAATGAAATAATCACTATAGTTTGTATAAAAATGTGAGTTTGATTTTCTATTTTTTTATCCATTATCTTAAGTAGGGGTTTTAATGATTTGTATTTATTAAATTAGGCAATATGATAATGAAAGAGAAAGAGTGATAATGAAAGAGCAAGAGTTTGGGACTATTCAATTACAACCGCATCATCATTTTATTTGGAGAAGTATGGTGCACCCGGTTTTTTCATTTACGATAGATTAACATTTATTATTGTATTTTTATGTTGTAAATTGCATTTCAATTGAGGATAGTCGAAATGTTAAATTTATTACTGTATTATTTATATTATTAGCATTGATCATCTGTTATTCTATTTTTATAACTTATTTATTTTACTCTTCATTACTAGTTAAAATAGATTTCTTGTGGATAGGAGGAAAATATATATAAAACAAAGGTAATTTATGTTACTTTTAATTTTACGTATGTCCATGCTATACTTGGGTGTAGATTAGTTTAATGAACTTTAGGATGTACCTCAACTAATCTGACCAAAAAAATTAATTTAACGAACTCGGACTTGATTAGAAACATTATTTTATTTATATTTATATTAAGTATTTTAGTTGGATACTTTTTTGGTATATAAGTCATAGTTTCACTACTTATTCACTTTTCATAAATGAGTAAAAATGTCGAATGATTAGTCAAATGTGCAAGCTGACAATTTAGGCAAGGGGTGTGTAACTTTATAATCTTTTTACTTATCCAATAAACATATATTTTAATTTAATTATAACCCTTTTACTTATCACGACTCTCCCTCTAAGTTGTTGGTTGATTTCTATTCAAGGTTTACTTATGATTTTATTCAAGGTTTACCTATGATTTAAATTTGCAGTCGTTTCTGTTAGATCACTTTTCATGTAATTTTTGGAAAATATGGGGTGGATTCTAAATGTGAGTTCTTGATTTTATAGCTTTGTTTTGGATCCTTTATGTCGTTTATCCTATTTTATTAGAGTTTCAGAGTTGAATTTTATAAAATTTGATTATGTTCCTCCCATTTATATAATGATAAGTTATCTTTATCACATGGATTGGTTTTCAACTCTAACAACATTATATCACCATTAATGTAAATTTAAGAGGTCTTTTCTTATTTTGATGTCAGAATGTCTTTCTTTCTTGAGTAAATGGGAGAGGACGGGGGAGGAATTAGGTCACTTTTCATTATTGTGGGAGGATTTAATCCTTTGTTGTTAGCATGGGTACAATGTGTTAGCATATTTATTCTTCCTTTATAGCTTATCTAGTGATCCCATATGGCGTATTCGAAAAGTTCAATTTTGGAGGATCTTTCCCTGTTACCAAGCTTATTATATTAGTGGTGTCAAACACAGAGTGGTTTTTTCTATATTGTTGATCAACCTACCCAAAACTCTCAAACTTTTCCGAAACTCTGCCATTTAACCTTTTAAAAAAATTATATTACATTTTATACTATTAGATGTAGGAAGCTCATGCAGAATTTGTAACCAAATGAACGATCATATGAGGATTTATGGTGAGCAACAGAGCTAAGTATTATGCATCAGCTATGCAAATTGAATTCAGCCCATTAGAAATGAAAAAGAAAAAAAAAATTATAAGAAATATTATGACCAAAATCAAAATTATAACCAGATTCACAAGCATACTTACAAATAAAATACTTGAATTAATTAATACCACTTCAGTAAAATTCACCAATGGACTTTATACATTTACTCCAATCCAACTGATGAGTTTCTTTCTCATATGCCTGTGACGTCGTTGATACTACAGATCTATACCCCTACCCACAAACCATTCGGTATATACTAATTAATTTTCAACATAAGGATAATCCATCTTCAAAATACAACTAAACATAAGTCGGTGATGTACGTATACATTTAGATGGATCCAACTAGGTATACATATCTATAACTATACAAATATATCTATATCCATACAACATATCTATACACATACACATACACATCCAGACATACAAATCTAAACCCGTATAGATCAATAATATAAAAAAAACTCGTAATAATGATATATTTGATAAGTTCTTACAATAAAAAATGATTTCTTGGAATTGCAACACTTTAAACTCAACTATGTATTTTTTTTCCAATTTATTTCATGGGGTAGGGGTTATGATGCATAAAAAATGAAAAAAATAAAGAGATAGAATGAAGAATGGAAAAGAGGAATTGATGGGTAGGTTTTTGGTCCATTAAAAATTTAAAGTTAGGTTATAGTCAAAAGGAAAGATTGTTTGATTTTTTACTCTCTCTTTCTCTTTAATTATTTAATAAAACTATTTCAGTTGTCCCACAAATAATATTTATTTAGTTGATCACACTTATTTAAAATCACAATCATTACATTCACGTTACTAAAATATTTCTTGCAAAATATTGTGATATATTAAATAGTTATTAAATATTTTAATAAAAATAATAATAGAAAACATTAAGATAAAGTTTATTGAGATTTCAAATAAATAATATAATTAGGATATCACATTTAATAAATTGATATTATTTTACGGGATGAAAAGAGTAATTACTTATAATAGTATTTATATTTAAGAGCAGAGATATGATACCCTATAAAAAATGTTTTACCCATTATTTATCTCTATTTTTCTATCAAACCCTATTTCTTCTCGTCTCCGCCGACTTACACCAAAACTTTCACATTAGCAATCTACAGTATAACAATTTTTCTTAACAGTTTAAAGCACATTCTGACAATACCCATTCTGTATCAAAGGTTGTACACATTTTCTTTTTCCATAACATCGGGCGCTTTTCTCCCTCAACATTATGTGTGTCCTCTACCATTGCCTTCCAAATCTCAGATCTTCACTGTGCAAATCATTATCTGATTGGTTTTTGATCGTTGGACATTTCATTTCATTTCAATTGAGGATAGTCAGAGTGAGACCTCTTGTCTCTTATACTATTAAATCTCAAGTTTCTAAAATTTCACCTTAATTTATTTGGACTAAATTTTTATATTCAAACTTAAAACTTTTTCTACAATCATATTGTAATAGGATTGAACAAAGAACTCTACTTTTGGGGGATATTTCTTCCTTGTGAAAAGAGAGAAATGAACAGGTCACTTCCTCCTAAGAAGAGAAGATTATTGTAAAAAATGAAATAATCACTATAGTTTGTATAAAAATGTGAGTTTGATTTTCTATTTTTTTATCCATTATCTTAAGTAGGGGTTTTAATGATTTGTATTTATTAAATTAGGCAATATGATAATGAAAGAGAAAGAGTGATAATGAAAGAGCAAGAGTTTGGGACTATTCAATTACAACCGCATCATCATTTTATTTGGAGAAGTATGGTGCACCCGGTTTTTTCATTTACGATAGATTAACATTTATTATTGTATTTTTATGTTGTAAATTGCATTTCAATTGAGGATAGTCGAAATGTTAAATTTATTACTGTATTATTTATATTATTAGCATTGATCATCTGTTATTCTATTTTTATAACTTATTTATTTTACTCTTCATTACTAGTTAAAATAGATTTCTTGTGGATAGGAGGAAAATATATATAAAACAAAGGTAATTTATGTTACTTTTAATTTTACGTATGTCCATGCTATACTTGGGTGTAGATTAGTTTAATGAACTTTAGGATGTACCTCAGCTAATCTGACCAAAAAAATTAATTTAACGAACTCGGACTTGATTAGAAACATTATTTTATTTATATTTATATTAAGTATTTTAGTTGGATACTTTTTTGGTATATAAGTCATAGTTTCACTACTTATTCACTTTTCATAAATGAGTAAAAATGTCGAATGATTAGTCAAATGTGCAAGCTGACAATTTAGGCAAGGGGTGTGTAACTTTATAATCTTTTTACTTATCCAATAAACATATATTTTAATTTAATTATAACCCTTTTACTTATCACGACTCTCCCTCTAAGTTGTTGGTTGATTTCTATTCAAGGTTTACTTATGATTTTATTCAAGGTTTACCTATGATTTAATTTTGCAGTCGTTTCTGTTAGATCACTTTTCATGTAATTTTTGGAAAATATGGGGTGGATTATAAATGTGAGTTCTTGATTTTATAGGTTTGTTTTGGATCCTTTATGTCGTTTATCCTATTTTATTAGAGTTTCAGAGTTGAATTTTATAAAATTTGATTATGTTCCTCCCATTTATATAATGATAAGTTATCTTTATCACATGGATTGGTTTTCAACTCTAACAACATTATATCACCATTAATGTAAATTTAAGAGGTCTTTTCTTATTTTGATGTCAGAATGTCTTTCTTTCGGGAGAGGACGGGGGAGGAATTAGGTCACTTTTCATTATTGTGGGAGGATTTAATCCTTTGTTGTTAGCATGGGTACAATGTGTTAGCATATTTATTCTTCCTTCATAGCTTATCTAGTGATCCCATGTGGCGTATTCGAAAAGTTCAATTTTGGAGGATCTTTCCCTGTTACCAAGCTTATTATATTAGTGGTGTCAAACAGAGAGTGGTTTTTTCTATATTGTTGATCAACCTACCCAAAACTCTCAAACTTTTCCAAACTCTGCCATTTAACCTTTTAAAAAAATAATATTACATTTTATACTATTAGATGTAGGAAGCTCATGCAGAATTTGTAACCAAATGAACGATCATATGAGGATTTATGGTGAGCAACAGAGCTAAGTATTATGCATCAGCTATGCAAATTGAATTCAGCCCATTAGAAATGAAAAAAAAAAAAAAATTATAAGAAATATTATGACCAAAATCAAAATTATAACCAGATTCACAAGCATACTTACAAATAAAATACTTGAATTAATTAATACCACTTCAGTAAAATTCACCAATGGAGTTTATACATTTACTCCAATCCAACTGATGAGTTTCTTTCTCATATGCCTGTGACGTCGTTGATACTACAGATCTATACCCCTACCCACAAACCATTCGGTATATACTAATTAATTTTCAACATAAGGATAATCCATCTTCAAAATACAACTAAACATAAGTCGGTGATGTACGTATACATTTAGATGGATCCAACTAGGTATACATATCTATAACTATACAAATATATCTATATCCATACAACATATCTATACACATCCAGACATACAGATCTAAACCCGTATAGATCAATAATATAAAAAAAACTCGTAATAATGATATATTTGATAAGTTCTTACAATAAAAAATGATTTCTTGGAATTGCAACACTTTAAACTCAACTATGTATTTTTTTTCCAATTTATTTCATGGGGTAGGGGTTATGATGCATAAAAAATGAAAAAAATAAAGAGATAGAATGAAGAATGGAAAAGAGGAATTGATGGGTAGGTTTTTGGTCCATTAAAAATTTAAAGTTAGGTTATAGTCAAAAGGAAAGATTGTTTGATTTTTTACTCTCTCTTTCTCTTTAATTATTTAATAAAACTATTTCAGTTGTCCCACAAATAATATTTATTTAGTTGATCACACTTATTTAAAATCACAATCATTACATTCACGTTACTAAAATATTCCTTGCAAAATATTGTGATATTTTAAATAGTTATTAAATATTTTAATAAAAATAATAAATAGAAAACATTAAGATAAAGTTTATTGAGATTTCAAATAAATAATATAATTAGGATATCACATTTAATAAATTGATATTATTTTACGGGATGAAAAGAGTAATTACTTATAATAGTATTTATATTTAAGAGCAGAGATATGATACCCTATAAAAAATGTTTTACCCATTATTTATCTCTATTCTTCTATCAAACCCTATTTCTTCTCGTCTCCGCCGACTTAAACCAACACTTTCACATTAGCAATCTACAGTATAACAATTTTTCTTAACAATTTAAAGCACATTCTGACAATACCCATTCCGTATCAAAGGTTGTACACATTTTCTTTTTCCATAACATCGGCGCTTTTCTCCCTCAACATTATGTGTGTCCTCTACCATTGCCTTCCAAATCTCAGATCTTCACTGTGCAAATCATTATCTGATTGGTTTTTGATCGCTGGACATTTCATTTCAATTGAGGATAGTCAGAGTGAGACCATTTGTCTCTTATACTATTAAATCTCAAGTTTCTAAAATTTCACCTTAATTTATTTGGACTAAATTTTTATATTCAAACTTAAAACTTTTTCTACAATGATATTGTAATAGGATTGAACAAAGAACTAGACTTTTGGGGGATATTTCTTCCTTGTGAAAAGAGAGAAATGAACAGGTCACTTCCTCCTAAGAAGAGAAGATTATTGTAAAGAATGAAATAATCACTATAGTTTGTATAAAAATGTGAGTTTGATTTTCTATTTTTTTATCCATTATCTTAAGTAGGGGTTTTAATGATTTGTATTTATTAAATTAGGCAATATGATAATGAAAGAGCAAGAGTGATAATGAAAGAGAAAGAGTTTGGGACTATTCAATTACAACCGCATCATCATTTTATTTGGAGAAGTATGGTGCACCCGGTTTTTTCATTTACAATAGATTAACATTTATTGTTGTATTTTTATGTTGTAAATTGCATTTC
Source organism: Nemophila menziesii (assembly GCA_029959085.1). Classification (NCBI taxonomy): domain Eukaryota; kingdom Viridiplantae; phylum Streptophyta; class Magnoliopsida; order Boraginales; family Hydrophyllaceae; genus Nemophila; species Nemophila menziesii. The sequence goes on from JARWIR010000001.1 coordinate 79,892,054, forward strand.
AATTGAGGATAGTCGAAATGTTAAATTTATTACTGTATTATTTATATTATTAGCATTGATCATCTGTTATTCTATTTTTATAACTTATTTATTTTACTCTTCATTACTAGTTAAAATAGATTTCTTGTGGATAGGAGGAAAATATATATAAAACAAAGGTAATTTATGTTACTTTTAATTTTACATATGTCCTTGCTATACTTGGGTGTAGATTAGTTTAATGAACTTTAGGATGTACCTCAACTAATCTGACCAAAAAAATTAATTTAACGAACTCGGACTTGATTAGAAACATTATTTTTTTTATATTTATATTAAGTATTTTAGTTGGATACTTTTTTGGTATATAAGTCATAGTTTCACTACTTCTTCACTTTTCATAAATGAGTAAAAATGTCGAATGATTAGTCAAATGTGCAAGCTGACAATTTAGGCAAGGGGTGTGTAACTTTATAATCTTTTTACTTATCCAATAAACATATATTTTAATTTAATTATAACCCTTTTACTTATCACGACTCTCCCTCTAAGTTGTTGGTTGATTTCTATTCAAGGTTTACTTATGATTTTATTCAAGGTTTACCTATGATTTAATTTTGCAGTCGTTTCTGTTAGATCACTTTTCATGTAATTTTTGGAAAATATGGGGTGGATTCTAAATGTGAGTTCTTGGTTTTATAGCTTTGTTTTGGATCCTTTATGTCGTTTATCCTATTTTATTAGAGTTTCAGAGTTGAATTTTATAAAATTTGATTATGTTCCTCCCATTTATATAATGATAAGTTATCTTTATCACATGGATTGGTTTTCAACTCTAACAACATTATATCACCATTAATGTAAATTTAAGAGGTCTTTTCTTATTTTGATGTCAGAATGTCTTTCTTTCTTGAGTAAATGGAAGAGGACGGGGGAGGAATTAGGTCACTTTTCATTATTGTGGGAGGATTTAATCCTTTGTTGTTAGCATGGGTACAATGTGTTAGCATATTTATTCTTCCTTCATAGCTTATCTAGTGATCCCATATGGCGTATTCGAAAAGTTCAATTTTGGAGGACCTTTCTCTGTTACCAAGCTTATTATATTAGTCGTGTCAAACAGAGAGTGGTTTTTTCTATATTGTTGATCAACCTACCCAAAACTCTCAAACTTTTCCAAAACTCTGCCATTTAACCTTTTAAAAAAATAATATTACATTTTATACTATTAGATGTAGGAAGCTCATGCAGAATTTGTAACCAAATGAACGATCATATGAGGATTTATGGTGAGCAACAGAGCTAAGTATTATGCATCAGCTATGCAAATTGAATTCAGCCCCTTAGAAATGAAAAAGAAAAAAAAATTATAAGAAATATTATGAACAAAATCAAAATTATAACCAGATTCACAAGCATACTTACAAATAAAATACTTGAATTAATTAATACCACTTCGGTAAAATTCACCAATGGTCTTTATACATTTACTCCAATCCAACTGATGAGTTTCTTTCTCATATGCCTGTGACGTCGTTGATACTACAGATCTATACCCCTACCTACAAACCATTCGGTATATACTAATTAATTTTCAACATAAGGATAATCCATCTTCAAAATACAACTAAACATAAGTCGGTGATGTACGTATACATTTAGATGGATCCAACTAGGTATACATATCTATAACTATACAAATATATCTATATCCATACAACATATCTATACACATACACATACACATCCAGACATACAGATCTAAAACCGTATAGATCAATAATATAAAAAAAACTAGTAATAATGATATATTTGATAAGTTCTTACAATAAAAAATGATTTCTTGGAACTGCAACACTTTAAACTCAACTATGTATTTTTTTTCCAATTTATTTCATGGGGTAGGGGTTATGATGCATAAAAAATGAAAAAAATAAAGAGATAGAATGAAGAATGGAAAAGAAGAATTGATGGGTAGCTTTTTGGTCCATTAAAAATTTAAAGTTAGGTTATAGTCAAAAGGAAAGATTGTTTGATTTTTTACTCTCTCTTTCTCTTTAATTATTTAATAAAATTATTTCAGTTGTCCCACAAATAATATTTATTTAGTTGATCACACTTATTTAAAAACACAATCATTACATTCACATTACTAAAATATTCCTTACAAAATATTGTGATATTTTAAATAGTTATTAAATATTTTATTTTAAATATTTTAATAAAAATAATAATAGAAAACATTAAGATAAAGTTTATTGAGATTTTAAATAAATAATATAATTAGGATATCACATTTAATAAATTGATATTATTTTACGGGATGAAAAGAGTAATTACTTATAATAGTATTTAAATTTAAGAGCAGAGATATGATACCCTATAAAAAATGTTTTACCCATTATTTATCTCTATTCTTCTATCAAACCCTATTTCTTCTCGTCTCCGCCGACTTACACCAAAACTTTCAGCAATCTATAGTATAACAATTTTTCTTAACAATTTAAAGCACATTCTGACAATACCCATTCCGTATCAAAGGTTGTACACATTTTCTTTTTCCATAACATCGGCGCTTTTCTCCCTCAACATTATGTGTGTCCTCTACCATTGCCTTCCAAATCTCAGATATTCACTATGCAAATCATTATCTGATTGGTTTTTGATCGTTGGACATTTCATTTCATTTCAATTGAGGATAGTCAGAGTGAGACCTCTTGTCTCTTATACTATTAAATCTAAAGTTTCTAAAATTTCACCTTAATTTATTTGGACTAAATTTTTATATTCAAACTTAAAACTTTTTCTACAATGATATTGTAATAGGATTGAACAAAGAACTCTACTTTTGGGGGATATTTCTTCCTTGTGAAAAGAGAGAAATGAACATGTCACTTCCTCCTAAGAAGAGAAGATTTGTAAAGAATGAAATAATCACTATAGTGTGTATAAAAATGTGAGTTTGATTTTCTATTTTTTTTATCCATTATCTTAAGTAGGGGTTTTAATTATTTGTATTTATTAAATTAGGCAATATGATAATGAAATAGCAAGAGTGATAATGAAAGAGCAAGAGTTTGAGACTAATCAATTACAACCGCATCATCATTTTATTTGGAGAAGTATGGTGCACCCGGTTTTTTCATTTACAATAGATTAACATTTATTATTGTATTTTTATGTTGTACATTGCATTTCAATTGAGGATAGTCGAAATGTTAAATTTATTACTGTATTATTTATATTATTAGCATTGATCTTCTGTTATTCTATTTTTATAACTTATTTATTTTACTCTTCATTACTAGTTAAAATAGATTTCTTGTGGATAGGAGGAAATATATATAAAACAAAGGTAATTTATGTTACTTTTAATTTTACGTATGTCCTTGCTATACTTGGGTGTAGATTAGTTTAATGAACTTTAGGATGTACCTCAACTAATCCGACCAAAAAAATTAATTTAACGAACTCGGACTTGATTAGAAACATTATTTTATTTATATTTATATTAAGAATTTTAGTTGGATACTTTTTTGGTATATAAGTCATAGTTTCACTACTTCTTCACTTTTCATAAATGAGTAAAAATGTCGAATGATTAGTCAAATGTGCAAGCTGACAATTTAGGCAAGGGTTGTGTAACTTTATAATCTTTTTACTTATCCAATAAACATATATTTTAATTTAATTATAACCCTTTTACTTATCACGACTCTCCCTCTAAGTTGTTGGTTGATTTCTATTCAAGGTTTACTTATGATTTTATTCAAGGTTTACATATGATTTAATTTTGCAGTCGTTTTTGTTAGATCACTTTTCATGTAATTTTTGGAAAATATGGGGTGGATTCTAAATGTGAGTTCTTGGTTTTATAGCTTTGTTTTGGATCCTTTATGTCGTTTAACCTATTTAATTAGAGTTTCAGAGTTGAATTTTATAAAATTTGATTATGTTCCTCCCATTTATATAATGATAAGTTATCTTTATCACATGGATTGGTTTTCAACTCTAACAACATTATATCACCATTAATGTAAATTTAAGAGGTCTTTTCTTATTTTGATGTCAGAATGTCTTTCTTTCTTGAGTAAATGGAAAAGGACGGGGGAGGAATTAGGTAACTTTTCATTATTGTTGGAGGATTTAATCCTTTGTTGTTAGCATGGGTACAATGTGTTAGCATATTTATTCTTCCTTCATAGCTTATCTAGTGATCCCATATGGCGTATTCGAAAAGTTCAATTTTGGAGGATCTTTCTCTGTTACCAAGCTTATTATATTAGTGGTGTCAAACAGGGAGTGGTTTTTTCTATATTGTTGATCAACCTACCCAAAACTCTCAAACTTTTCCGAAACTCTGCCATTTAACCTTTTAAAAAAAAAATATTACATTTTATACTATTAGATGTAGGAAGCTCATGCAGAATTTGTAACCAAATGAACAATCATATGAGGATTTATGGTGATCAACAGAGCTAAGTATTATGCATCAGCTATGCAAATTGAATTCAGCCCATTAGAAATGAAAAAGAAAAAAAAATTATAAGAAATATTATGACCAAAATAAAAAATTTAACCAGATTCACAAGCATACTTACAAATAAAATACTTGAATTAATTAATACCACTTCAGTAAAATTCACCAATGGACTTTATACATTTACTCCAATCTAACTGATGAGTTTCTTTCTCATATGCCTGTGATGTCGTTGATACTACAGATCTATACCCCTACCCACAAACCATTCGGTATATACTAATTAATTTTCAACATAAGGATAATCCATCTTCAAAATACAACTAAACATAAGTCGGTGATGTACGTATACAGTTAGATGGATCCAACTAGGTATACATATCTATAACTATACAAATATATCTATATCCATACAACATATCTATACACATACACATACACATCCAGACATACAGATCTAAACCCGTATAGATCAATAATATAAAAAAAACTCGTAATAATGATATATTTGATAAGTTCTTACAATAAAAAATGATTTCTTGGAATTGCAACACTTTAAACTCAACTATGTATTTTTTTTCCAATTTATTTCATGGGGTAGGGGTTATGATGCATAAAAAATGAAAAAAAATAAAGAGATAGAATGAAGAAGGAAAAGAAGAATTGATGGGTAGGTTTTTGGTCCATTAAAAATTTAAAGTTAGGTTATAGTCAAAAGGAAAGATTGTTTGATTTTTTACTCTCTCTTTCTCTTTAATTATTTAATAAAACTATTTCAGTTGTCCCACAAATAATATTTATTTAGTTGATCACACTTATTTAAAATCACAATCATTACATTCACGTTACTAAAATATTCCTTGCAAAATATTGTGATATTTTAAATAGTTATTAAATATTTTAATAAAAAAAATAATAGAAAACATTAAGATAAAGTTTATTGAGATTTCAAATAAATAATATAATTAGGATATCACATTTAATAAATTGATATTATTTTACGGGATGAAAAGAGTAATTACTTATAATAGTATTTATATTTAATAGCAGAGATATGATACCCCATAAAAAATGTTTTACCCATTATTTATCTCTATTCTTCTATCAAACCCTATTTCTTCTCGTCTCCGTCGACTTACACCAACACTTTCACATTAGCAATCTACAGTATAACAATTTTTCTTAACAATTTAAAGCACATTCTGACAATACCCGTTCCGTATCAAAGGTTGTACACATTTTCTTTTTCCATAACATCGGCGCTTTTCTCCCTCAACATTATGTGTGTCCTCTACCATTACCTTCCAAATCTCAGATCTTCAATGTGCAAATCATTATCTGATTGGTTTTTGATCGTTGGACATTTCATTTCAATTGAGGATAGTCAGAGTGAGACCTCTTGTCTCTTATATTATTAAATCTAAAGTTTCTAAAATTTCACCTTAATTTATTTGGACTAAATTTTTATATTCAAACTTAAAACTTTTTCTACAATGATATTGTAATAGGATTGAACAAAGAACTCTACTTTTGTGGGATATTTCTTCCTTGTGAAAAGAGATAAATGAACAGGTCACTTCCTCCTAAGAAGAGAAGATTATTGTAAAGAATGAAATAATCACTATAGTTTGAATAAAAATGTGAGTTTGATTTTCTATTTTTTTATCCATTATCTTAAGTAGGGGTTTTATTGATTTGTATTTATTAAATTAGGCAATATGATAATGAAAGAGCAAGAGTGATAATGAAAGAGCAAGAGTTTGGGACTATTCAATTACAACCGCATCATCATTTTATTTGGAGAAGTATGGTGCACCCGGTTTTTTCATTTACAATAGATTAACATTTATTATTGTATTTTTATGTTGTAAATTGCATTTCAATTGAGGATAGTCGAAATGTTAAATTTATTACTGTATTATTTATATTATTAGCATTGATCATCTGTTATTCTATTTTTATAACTTATTTATTTTACTCTTCATTACTAGTTAAAATAGATTTCTTGTGGATAGGAGGAAAATATATATAAAACAAAGGTAATTTATGTTACTTTTAATTTTACGTATGTCCTTGCTATACTTGGGTGTAGATTAGTTTAATGAACTTTAGGATGTACCTCAACTAATCCGACCAAAAAAATTAATTTAACGAACTCGGACTTGATTAGAAACATTATTTTATTTATATTTATATTAAGAATTTTAGTTGGATACTTTTTTGGCATATAAGTCATAGTTTCACTACTTCTTCACTTTTCATAAATGAGTAAAAATGTCGAATGATTAGTCAAATGTGCAATCTGACAATTTAGGCAAGGGGTGTGTAACTTTATAATCTTTTTACTTATCCAATAAACATATATTTTAATTTAATTATAACCCTTTTACTTATCACGACTCTCCCTCTAAGTTGTTGGTTGATTTCTATTCAAGGTTTACTTATGATTTTATTCAAGGTTTACCTATGATTTAATTTTGCAGTCGTTTCTGTTAGATCACTTTTCATGTAATTTTTGGAAAATATGGGGTGGATTCTAAATGTGAGTTCTTGGTTTTATAGCTTTGTTTTGGATCCTTTATGTCGTTTAACCTATTTTATTAGAGTTTCAGAGTTGAATTTTATAAAATTTGATTGTGTTCCTCCCATTTATATAATGATAAGTTATCTTTATCACATGGATTGGTTTTCAACTCTAACAACATTATATCACCATTAATGTAAATTTAAGAGGTCTTTTCTTATTTTGATGTCAGAATGTCTTTCTTTCTTGAGTAAATTGAAAAGGACGGGGGAGGAATTAGGTCACTTTTCATTATTGTTGGAGGATTTAATCCTTTGTTGTTAGCATGGGTACAATGTGTTAGCATATTTATTCTTCCTTCATAACTTATCTAGTGATCCCATATGGCGTATTCGAAAAGTTCAATTTTGGAGGATCTTTCTCTGTTACCAAGCTTATTATATTAGTGGTGTCAAACAGGGAGTGGTTTTTTCTATATTGTTGATCAACCTACCCAAAACTCTCAAACTTTTCTGAAACTCTGCCATTTAACCTTTTAAAAAAAATAATATTACATTTTATACTATTAGATGTAGGAAGCTCATGCAGAATTTGTAACCAAATGAACGATCATATGAGGATTTATGGTGAGCAACAGAGCTAAGTATTATGCATCAGCTATGCAAATTGAATTCAGCCCATTAGAAATGAAAAAGAAAAAAAAATTATAAGAAATATTATGACCAAAATCAAAATTATAACCAGATTCACAAGCATACTTACAAATAAAATACTTGAATTAATTAATACCACTTCAGTAAAATTCGCCAATGGACTTTATACATTTACTCCAATCTAACTGATGAGTTTCTTTCTCATATGCCTGTGATGTCGTTGATACTACAGATCTATACCCCTACCCATAAACCATTCGGTATATACTAATTAATTTTCAACATAAGGATAATCCATCTTCAAAATACAACTAAACATAAGTCGGTGATGTACGTATGCAGTTAGATGGATCCAACTAGGTATACATATCTATAACTATACAAATATATCTATATCCATACAACATATCTATACACATACACATACACATCCAGACATACAGATCTAAACCCGTATAGATCAATAATATAAAAAAAACTCGTAATAATGATATATTTGATAAGTTCTTACAATAAAAAATGATTTCTTGGAATTGCAACACTTTAAACTCAACTATGTATTTTTTTTCCAATTTATTTCATGGGGTAGGGGTTATGATGCATAAAAAATGAAAAAAAATAAAGAGATAGAATGAAGAAGGAAAAGAAGAATTGATGGGTAGGTTTTTGGTCCATTAAAAATTTAAAGTTAGGTTATAGTCAAAAGGAAAGATTGTTTGATTTTTTACTCTCTCTTTCTCTTTAATTATTTAATAAAACTATTTCAGTTGTCCCACAAATAATATTTATTTAGTTGATCACACTTATTTAAAATCACAATCATTACATTCACGTTACTAAAATATTCCTTGCAAAATATTGTGATATTTTAAATAGTTATTAAATATTTTAATAAAAATAATAATAGAAAACATTAAGATAAAGTTTATTGAGATTTCAAATAAATAATATAATTAGGATATCACATTTAATAAATTGATATTATTTTACGGGATGAAAAGAGTAATTACTTATAATAGTATTTATATTTAAGAGCAGAGATATGATACCCCATAAAAAATGTTTTACCCATTATTTATCTCTATTCTTCTATCAAACCCTATTTCTTCTCGTCTCCGTCGACTTACACCAACACTTTCACATTAGCAATCTACAGTATAACAATTTTTCTTAACAATTTAAAGCACATTCTGACAATACCCGTTCCGTATCAAAGGTTGTACACATTTTCTTTTTCCATAACATCGGCGCTTTTCTCCCTCAACATTATGTGTGTCCTCTACCATTACCTTCCAAATCTCAGATCTTCAATGTGCAAATCATTATCTGATTGGTTTTTGATCGTTGGACATTTCATTTCAATTGAGGATAGTCAGAGTGAGACCTCTTGTCTCTTATATTATCAAATCTAAAGTTTCTAAAATTTCACCTTAATTTATTTGGACTAAATTTTTATATTCAAACTTAAAACTTTTTCTACAATGATATTGTAATAGGATTGAACAAAGAACTCTACTTTTGTGGGATATTTCTTCCTTGTGAAAAGAGATAAATGAACAGGTCACTTCCTCCTAAGAAGAGAAGATTATTGTAAAGAATGAAATAATCACTATAGTTTGAATAAAAATGTGAGTTTGATTTTCTATTTTTTTATCCATTATCTTAAGTAGGGGTTTTATTGATTTGTATTTATTAAATTAGGCAATATGATAATGAAAGAGCAAGAGTGATAATGAAAGAGCAAGAGTTTGGGACTATTCAATTACAACCGCATCATCATTTTATTTGGAGAAGTATGGTGCACCCGGTTTTTTCATTTACAATAGATTAACATTTATTATTGTATTTTTATGTTGTAAATTGCATTTCAATTGAGGATAGTCGAAATGTTAAATTTATTACTGTATTATTTATATTATTAGCATTGATCATCTGTTATTCTATTTTTATAACTTATTTATTTTACTCTTCATTACTAGTTAAAATAGATTTCTTGTGGATAGGAGGAAAATATATATAAAACAAAGGTAATTTATGTTACTTTTAATTTTACGTATGTCCTTGCTATACTTGGGTGTAGATTAGTTTAATGAACTTTAGGATGTACCTCAACTAATCCGACCAAAAAAATTAATTTAACGAACTCGGACTTGATTAGAAACATTATTTTATTTATATTTATATTAAGAATTTTAGTTGGATACTTTTTTGGTATATAAGTCATAGTTGCACTACTTCTTCACTTTTCATAAATGAGTAAAAATGTCGAATGATTAGTCAAATGTGCAATCTGACAATTTAGGCAAGGGGTGTGTAACTTTATAATCTTTTTACTTATCCAATAAACATATATTTTAATTTAATTATAACCCTTTTACTTATCACGACTCTCCCTCTAAGTTGTTGGTTGATTTCTATTCAAGGTTTACTTATGATTTTATTCAAGGTTTACCTATGATTTAATTTTGCAGTCGTTTCTGTTAGATCACTTTTCATGTAATTTTTGGAAAATATGGGGTGGATTTTAAATGTAAGTTCTTGGTTTTATAGCTTTGTTTTGGATCCTTTATGTCGTTTAACCTATTTTATTAGAGTTTCAGAGTTGAATTTTATAAAATTTGATTATGTTCCTCCCATTTATATAATGATAAGTTATCTTTATCACATGGATTGGTTTTCAACTCTAACAACATTATATCACCATTAATGTAAATTTAAGAGGTCTTTTCTTATTTTGATGTCAGAATGTCTTTCTTTCTTGAGTAAATTGAAAAGGACGGGGGAGGAATTAGGTCACTTTTCATTATTGTTGGAGGATTTAATCCTTTGTTGTTAGCATGGGTACAATGTGTTAGCATATTTATTCTTCCTTCATAACTTATCTAGTGATCCCATATGGCGTATTCGAAAAGTTCAATTTTGGAGGATCTTTCTCTGTTAACAAGCTTATTATATTAGTGGTGTCAAACAGGGAGTGGTTTTTTCTATATTGTTGATCAACCTACCCAAAACTCTCAAACTTTTCTGAAACTCTGCCATTTAACCTTTTAAAAAAATAATATTACATTTTATACTATTAGATGTAGGAAGCTCATGCAGAATTTGTAACCAAATGAACGATCATATGAGGATTTATGGTGAGCAACAGAGCTAAGTATTATGCATCAGCTATGCAAATTGAATTCAGCCCATTAGAAATGAAAAAGAAAAAAAAATTATAAGAAATATTATGACCAAAATCAAAATTATAACCAGATTCACAAGCATACTTACAAATAAAATACTTGAATTAATTAATACCACTTCAGTAAAATTCGCCAATGGACTTTATACATTTACTCCAATCTAACTGATGAGTTTCTTTCTCATATGCCTGTGATGTCGTTGATACTACAGATCTATACCCCTACCCACAAACCATTCGGTATATACTAATTAATTTTCAACATAAGGATAATCCATCTTCAAAATACAACTAAACATAAGTCGGTGATGTACGTATGCAGTTAGATGGATCCAACTAGGTATACATATCTATAACTATACAAATATATCTATATCCATACAACATATCTATACACATACACATACACATCCAGACATACAGATCTAAACCCGTATAGATCAATAATATAAAAAAAACTCGTAATAATGATATATTTGATAAGTTCTTACAATAAAAAATGATTTCTTGGAATTGCAACACTTTAAACTCAACTATGTATTTTTTTTCCAATTTATTTCATGGGGTAGGGGTTATGATGCATAAAAAATGAAAAAAAATAAAGAGATAGAATGAAGAAGGAAAAGAAGAATTGATGGGTAGGTTTTTGGTCCATTAAAAATTTAAAGTTAGGTTATAGTCAAAAGGAAAGATTGTTTGATTTTTTACTCTCTCTTTCTCTTTAATTATTTAATAAAACTATTTCAGTTGTCCCACAAATAATATTTATTTAGTTGATCACACTTATTTAAAATCACAATCATTACATTCACGTTACTAAAATATTCCTTGCAAAATATTGTGATATTTTAAATAGTTATTAAATATTTTAATAAAAATAATAATAGAAAACATTAAGATAAAGTTTATTGAGATTTCAAATAAATAATATAATTAAGATATCACATTTAATAAATTGATATTATTTTACGGGATGAAAAGAGTAATTACTTATAATAGTATTTATATTTAAGAGCAGAGATATGATACCCTATACAAAATGTTTTACCCATTATTTATCTCTATTCTTCTATCAAACCCTATTTCTTCTCGTCTCCGTCGACTTACACCAACACTTTCACATTAGCAATCTACAGTATAACAATTTTTCTTAACAATTTAAAGCACATTCTGACAATACCCGTTCCGTATCAAAGGTTGTACACATTTTCTTTTTCCATAACATCGGCGCTTTTCTCCCTCAACATTATGTGTGTCCTCTACCATTGCCTTCCAAATCTCAGATCTTCAATGTGCAAATCATTATCTGATTGGTTTTTGATCGTTGGACATTTCATTTCAATTGAGGATAGTCAGAGTGAGACCTCTTGTCTCTTATATTATTAAATCTAAAGTTTCTAAAATTTCACCTTAATTTATTTGGACTAAATTTTTATATTCAAACTTAAAACTTTTTCTACAATGATATTGTAATAGGATTGAACAAAGAACTCTACTTTTGGGGGATATTTCTTCCTTGTGAAAAGAGATAAATGAACAGGTCACTTCCTCCTAAGAAGAGAAGATTATTGTAAAGAATGAAATAATCACTATAGTTTGAATAAAAATGTGAGTTTGATTTTCTATTTTTTTATCCATTATCTTAAGTAGGGGTTTTATTGATTTGTATTTATTAAATTGGGCAATATGATAATGAAAGAGCAAGAGTGATAATGAAAGAGCAAGAGTTTGGGACTATTCAATTACAACCGCATCATCATTTTATTTGGAGAAGTATGGTGCACCCGGTTTTTTCATTTACAATAGATTAACATTTATTATTGTATTTTTATGTTGTAAATTGCATTTCAATTGAGGATAGTTGAAATGTTAAATTTATTACTGTATTATTTATATTATTAGCATTGATCATCTGTTATTCTATTTTTATAACTTATTTATTTTACTCTTCATTACTAGTTAAAATAGATTTCTTGTGGATAGGAGGAAAATATATATAAAACAAAGGTAATTTATGTTACTTTTAATTTTACGTATGTCCTTGCTATACTTGGGTGTAGATTAGTTTAATGAACTTTAGGATGTACCTCAACTAATCCGACCAAAAAAATTAATTTAACGAACTCGGACTTGATTAGAAACATTATTTTATTTATATTTATATTAAGAATTTTAGTTGGATACTTTTTTGGTATATAAGTCATAGTTTCACTACTTCTTCACTTTCAATAAATGAGTAAAAATGTCGAATGATTAGTCAAATGTGCAAGCTGATAATTTAGGCAAGGGGTGTGTAACTTTATAATCTTTTTACTTATCCAATAAACATATATTTTAATTTAATTATAACCCTTTTACTTATCACGACTCTCCCTCTAAGTTGTTGGTTGATTTCTATTCATGGTTTACTTATGATTTTATTCAAGGTTTACCTATGATTTAATTTTGCAGTCGTTTCTGTTAGATCACTTTTCATGTAATTTTTGGAAAATATGGGGTGGATTCTAAATGTGAGTTATTGGTTTTATAGCTTTGTTTTGGATCCTTTATGTCGTTTATCCTATTTTATTAGAGTTTCAGAGTTGAATTTTATAAAATTTGATTATGTTCCTCCCATTTATATAATGATAAGATATCTTTATCACATGGATTGGTTTTCAACTCTAACAACATTATATCACCATTAATGTAAATTTAAGAGCTCTTTTCTTATTTTGATGTCAGAATGTCTTTCTTTCTTGAGTAAATGGAAGAGGACGGGGGAGGAATTAGGCCAATTTTCATTATTGTGGGAGGATTTAATCCTTTGTTGTTAGCATGGGTACAATGTGTTAGCATATTTATTCTTCCTTCATAGCTTATCTAGTGATCCCATATGGCGTATTCGAAAAGTTCAATTTTGGAGGATCTTTCTCTGTTACCAAGCTGATTATATTAGTGGTGTCAAACAGAGAGTGGTTTTTTCTATATTGTTGATCAACCTACCCAAAACTCTCAAACTTTTCCAAAACTCTGCCATTTAACCTTTTAAAAATATAATATTACATTTTATACTATTAGATGTAGGAAGCTCATGCAGAATTTGTAACCAAATGAACGATCATATGAGGATTTATGGTGAGCAACAGAGTTAAGTATTATGCATCAGCTATGCAAATTGAATTCAGCCCATTAGAAATGAAAAAGAAAAAAAAATTATAAGAAATATTATGACCAAAATCAAAATTATAACCAGATTCACAAGCATACTTACAAATAAAATACTTGAATTAATTAATACCACTTCAGTAAAATTCACCAATGGACTTTATACATTTACTCCAATCTAACTGATGAGTTTCTTTCTCATATGCCTGTGATGTCGTTGATACTACAGATCTATACCCCTACCCACAAATCATTCGGTATATACTAATTAATTTTCAACATAAGGATAATCCATCTTCAAAATACAACTAAACATAAGTCGGTGATGTACATATACAGTTAGATGGATCCAACTAGGTTTACATATCTATAACTATACAAATATATCTATATCCATACAACATATCTATACACATACACATACACATCCAGACATACAGATCTAAACCCGTATAGATCAATAATATAAAAAAACTCGTAATAATGATATATTTGATAAGTTCTTACAATAAAAAATGATTTCTTGGAATTGCAACACTTTAAACTCAACTATGTATTTTTTTTCCAATTTATTTCATGGGGTAGGGGTTATGATGCATAAAAAATGAAAAAAAATAAAGAGATAGAATGAAGAAGGAAAAGAAGAATTGATGGGTCGGTTTTTGGTCCATTAAAAATTTAAAGTTAGGTTATAGTCAAAAGGAAAGATTGTTTGATTTTTTACTCTCTCTTTCTCTTTAATTATTTAATAAAACTATTTCAGTTGTCCCACAAATAATATTTATTTAGTTGATCACACTTATTTAAAATCACAATCATTACATTCACGTTACTAAAATATTCCTTGCAAAATATTGTGATATTTTAAATAGTTATTAAATATTTTAATAAAAATAATAATAGAAAACATTAAGATAAAGTTTATTGAGATTTCAAATAAATCATATAATTAGGATATCACATTTAATAAATTGATATTATTTTACGGGATGAAAAGAGTAATTACTTATAATAGTATTTATATTTAAGAGCAGAGATATGATACCCTATAAAAAATGTTTTACCCATTATTTATCTCTATTCTTCTATCAAACCCTATTTCTTCTCGTCTCCGTCGACTTACACCAACACTTTCACATTAGCAATCTACAGTATAACAATTTTTCTTAACAATTTAAAGCACATTCTGACAATAACCGTTCCGTATCAAAGGTTGTACACATTTTCTTTTTCCATAACATCGGCGCTTTTCTCCCTCAACATTATGTGTGTCCTCTACCATTGCCTTCCAAATCTCAGATCTTCAATGTGCAAATCATTATCTGATTGGTTTTTGATCGTTGGACATTTCATTTCAATTGAGGATAGTCAGAGTGAGACCTCTTGTCTCTTATATTATTAAATCTAAAGTTTCTAAAATTTCACCTTAATTTATTTGGACTAAATTTTTATATTCAAACTTAAAACTTTTTCTACAATGATATTGTAATAGGATTGAACAAAGAACTCTACTTTTGGGGGATATTTCTTCCTTGTGAAAAGAGATAAATGAACAGGTCACTTCCTCCTAAGAAGAGAAGATTATTGTAAAGAATGAAATAATCACTATAGTTTGAATAAAAATGTGAGTTTGATTTTCTATTTTTTTATCCATTATCTTAAGTAGGGGTTTTATTGATTTGTATTTATTAAATTAGGCAATATGATAATGAAAGAGCAAGAGTGATAATGAAAGAGCAAGAGTTTGGGACTATTCAATTACAACCGCATCATCATTTTATTTGGAGAAGTATGGTGCACCCGGTTTTTTCATTTACAATAGATTAACATTTATTATTGTATTTTTATGTTGTAAATTGCATTTCAATTGAGGATAGTCGAAATGATAAATTTATTACTGTATTATTTATATTATTAGCATTGATCATCTGTTATTCTATTTTTATAACTTATTTATTTTACTCTTCATTACTAGTTAAAATAGATTTCTTGTGGATAGGAGGAAAATATATATAAAACAAAGGTAATTTATGTTACTTTTAATTTTACGTATGTCCTTGCTATACTTGGGTGTAGATTAGTTTAATGAACTTTAGGATGTACCTCAACTAATCCGACCAAAAAAATTAATTTAACGAACTCGGACTTGATTAGAAACATTATTTTATTAAGAATTTTAGTTGGATACTTTTTTGGTATATAAGTCATAGTTTTACTACTTCTTCAATTTTCATAAATGAGTAAAAATGTCGAATGATTAGTCAAATGTGCAAGCTGACAATTTAGGCAAGGGGTGTGTAACTTTATAATCTTTTTACTTATCCAATAAACATATATTTTAATTTAATTATAACCCTTTTACTTATCACGACTCTCCGTCTAAGTTGTTGGTTGATTTCTATTCAAGGTTTACTTATGATTTTATTCAAGGTTTACCTATGATTTAATTTTGCAGTCGTTTCTGTTAGATCACTTTTCATGTAATTTTTGGAAAATATGGGGTGGATTCTAAATGTGAGTTATTGGTTTTATAGCTTTGTTTTGGATCCTTTATGTCGTTTATCCTATTTTATTAGAGTTTCAGAGTTGAATTTTATAAAATTTGATTATGTTCCTCCCATTTATATAATGATAAGATATCTTTATCACATGGATTGGTTTTCAACTCTAACAACATTATATCACCATTAATGTAAATTTAAGAGCTCTTTTCTTATTTTGATGTCAGAATGTCTTTCTTTCTTGAGTAAATGGAAGAGGACGGGGGAGGAATTAGGCCACTTTTCATTATTGTGGGAGGATTTAATCCTTTGTTGTTAGCATGGGTACAATGTGTTAGCATATTTATTCTTCCTTCATAGCTTATCTAGTGATCCCATATGGCGTATTCGAAAAGTTCAATTTTGGAGGATCTTTCTCTGTTACCAAGCTGATTATATTAGTGGTGTCAAACAGAGAGTGGTTTTTTCTATATTGTTGATCAACCTACCCAAAACTCTCAAACTTTTCCAAAACTCTGCCATTTAACCTTTTAAATATATAATATTACATTTTATACTATTAGATGTAGGAAGCTCATGCAGAATTTGTAACCAAATGAACGATCATATGAGGATTTATGGTGAGCAACAGAGTTAAGTATTATGCATCAGCTATGCAAATTGAATTCAGCCCATTAGAAATGAAAAAGAAAAAAAAATTATAAGAAATATTATGACCAAAATCAAAATTATAACCAGATTCACAAGCATACTTACAAATAAAATACTTGAATTAATTAATACCACTTCAGTAAAATTCACCAATGGACTTTATACATTTACTCCAATCCAACTGATGAGTTTCTTTCTCATATGCCTGTGACGTCGTTGATACTACAGATCTATACCCCTACCTACAAACCATTCGGTATATACTAATTAATTTTCAACATAAGGATAATCCATCATCAAAATACAACTAAACATAAGTCGGTGATGTACGTATACATTTAGATGGATCCAACTATGTATACATATCTATAACTATACAAATATATCTATATCCATACAACATATCTATACACATACACATACACATCCAGACATACAGATCTATACCCGTATAGATCAATAATATAAAAAAAACTCGTAATAATGATATATTTGATAAGTTCTTAAAATAAAAAATGATTTCTTGGAACTGCAACACTTTAAACTCAACAATATATTTTTTTTCCAATTTATTTCATGGGGTAGGGGTTATGATGCATAAAAAATGAAAAAAATAAAGAGATAGAATGAAGGATGGAAAAGAAGAAATGATGGGTAGGTTTTTGGTCCATTAAAATTTAAAGTTAGGTTATAGTCAAAAGGAAAGATTGTTTGATTTTTTACTCTCTCTTTCTGTTTAATTATTTAATAAAACAATTTCAGTTGTCCCACAAATAATATTTATTTAGTTGATCACACTTATTTAAAAATACAATCATTACATTCACGTTACTAAAATATTCCTTACAAAATATTGTGATATTTTAAATAGTTATTAAATATTTTAATAGAAATAATAATAAAAAACATTAAGATAAAGTTTATTGAGATTTCAAATAAATAATATAATTAGGATATCACATTTAATAAATTGATATTATTTTACGGGATGAAAAGATTAATTACTTATAATAGTATTTATATTTAAGAGCAGAGATATGATACCCTATAAAAAATGTTTTACCCATTATTTATCTCTATTCTTCTATCAAACCCTATTTCTTCTCGTCTCCGCCGACTTACACCAACACTTTCACATTAGCAATCTACAGTATAACAATTTTTCTTAACAATTTAAAGCACATTCTGACAATACCCATTCCGTATCAAAGGTTGTACACATTTTCTTTTTCCATAACATCGGCGCTTTTCTCCCTCGACATTATGTGTGTCCTCTACCATTGCCTTCCAAATCTCAGATCTTCACTGTGCAAATCATTATCTGATTGGTTTTTGATCGTTGGACATTTCATTTCAATTGAGGATAGTCAGAGTGAGACCTCTTGTCTCTTATACTATTAAATCTAAAGTTTCTAAAATTTCACCTTAATTTATTTGGACTAAATTTTTATATTCAAACTTAAAACTTTTTCTACAATGATATTGTAATAGGATTGAACAAAGAACTCTACTTTTGGGGGATATTTCTTCCTTGTGAAAAGAGAGAAATGAACATGTCACTTCCTCCTAAGAAGAGTAGATTATTGTAAAGAATGAAATAATCACTATAGTTTGTATAAAAATGTGAGTTTGATTTTCTATTTTTTTATCCATTATCTTAAGTAGGGGTTTTAATGATTTGTATTTTTTAAATTAGGCAATATGATAATGAAAGAGCAAGAGTGATAATGAAAGAGCAAGAGTTTGGGACTATTCAATTACAACCGCATCATCATTTTATTTGGAGAAGTATGGTGCACCCGGTTTTTTCATTTACAATAGATTAACATTTATTATTGTATTATTATGTTGTAAATTGCATTTCAATTGGGGATAGTCGAAATGTTAAATTTATTACTCTATTATTTATATTATTAGCATTGATCATCTGTTATTCTATTTTTATAACTTATTTATTTTACTCTTCATTACTAGTTAAAATAGATTTCTTGTGGATAGGAGGAATATATATATAAAACAAAGGTAATTTATGTTACTTTTAATTTTACGTATGTCCTTGCTATACTTGGGTGTAGATTAGTTTAATGAACTTTAGGATGTACCTCAACTAATCCGACCAAAAAAATTAATTTAAGGACTTGATTAGAAACATTATTTTATTTATATTTATATTAAGAATTTTAGTTGGATACTTTTTTGGTATATAAGTCATAGTTTCACTACTTCTTCACTTTTCATAAATGAGTAAAAATGTCGAATGATTAGTCAAATGTGCAAGCTGAAAATTTAGGCAAGAGGTGTGTAACTTTATAATCTTTTTACTTATCCAATAAACATATATTTTAATTTAATTATAACCCTTTTACTTATCACGACTCTCCCTCTAAGTTGTTGGTTGATTTCTATTCAAGGTTTACTTATGATTTTATTCAAGGTTTACCTATGATTTAATTTTGCAGTCGTTTCTGTTAGATCACTTTTCATGAAATTTTTGGAAAATATGGGGTGGATTCTAAATGTGAGTTCTTGGTTTTATAGCTTTGTTTTGGATCCTTTATGTCGTTTATCCTATTTTATTAGAGTTTCAGAGTTGAATTTTATAAAATTTGATTATGTTCCTCCCATTTATATAATGATAAGATATCTTTATCACATGGATTGGTTTTCAACTCTAACAACATTATATCACCATTAATGTAAATTTAAGAGCTATTTTCTTATTTTGATGTCAGAATGTCTTTCTTTCTTGAGTAAATGGAAGAGGACGGGGGAGGAATTAGGCCACTTTTCATTATTGTGGGAGGATTTAATCCTTTGTTGTTAGCATGGGTACAATGTGATAGCATATTTATTCTTCCTTCATAGCTTATCTAGTGATCCCATATGGCGTATTCGAAAAGTTCAATTTTGGAGGATCTTTCTCTGTTACCAAGCTGATTATATTAGTGGTGTCAAACAGAGAGTGGTTTTTTCTATATTGTTGATCAACCTACCCAAAACTCTCAAACTTTTCCAAAACTCTGCCATTTAACCTTTTAAAAATATAATATTACATTTTATACTATTAGATGTAGGAAGCTCATGCAGAATTTGTAACCAAATGAACGATCATATGAGGATTTATGGTGAGCAACAGAGTTAAGTATTATGCATCAGATATGCAAATTGAATTCAGCCCATTAGAAATGAAAAAGAAAAAAAAATTATAAGAAATATTATGACCAAAATCAAAATTATAACCAGATTCACAAGCATACTTACAAATAAAATAATTGAATTAATTAGTACCACTTCAGTAAAATTCACCAATGGACTTTATACATTTACTCCAATCCAACTGATGAGTTTCTTTCTCATATGCCTGTGACGTCGTTGATACTACAGATCTATAACCCTACCTACAAACCATTCGGTATATACTAATTAATTTTCAACATAAGGATAATCCATCATCAAAATACAACTAAACATAAGTCGGTGATGTACGTATACATTTAGATGGATCCAACTAGGTATACATATCTATAACTGTACAAATATATCTATATCCATACAACATATCTATACACATACACATACACATCCAGACATACAGATCTATACCCGTATAGATCAATAATATAAAGAAAACTCGTAATAATGATATATTTGATAAGTTCTTAAAATAAAAAATGATTTCTTGGAACTGCAACACTTTAAACTCAACTATATATTTTTTTTCCAATTTATTTCATGGGGTAGGGGTTATGATGCATAAAAAATGAAAAAAATAAAGAGATAGAATGAAGAATGGAAAAGAAGAATTGATGGGTAGGTTTTTGGTCCATTAAAAATTTAAAGTTAGGTTATAGTCAAAAGGAAAGATTGTTTGATTTTTTACTCTCTCTTTCTGTTTAATTATTTAATAAAACAATTTCAGTTGTCCCACAAATAATATTTATTTAGTTGATCACACTTATTTAAAAACACAATCATTACATTCACGTTACTAAAATATTCCTTACAAAATATTGTGAGATTTTAAATAGTTATTAAATATTTTAATAAAAATAATAATAGAAAACATTAAGATAAAGTTTATTGAGATTTCAAATAAATAATATAATTAGGTTATCACATTTAATAAATTGATATTATTTTACGGGATGAAAAGAGTAATTACTTATAATAGTATTTATATTTAAGAGCAGAGATATGATACCCTATAAAAAATGTTTTACCCATTATTTATCTCTATTCTTCTATCAAACCCTATTTCTTCTCGTCTCCGCCGACTTACACCAACACTTTCACATTAGCAATCTACAGTATAACAATTTTTCTTAACAATTTAAAGCACATTCTGACAATACCCGTTCCGTATCAAAGGTTGTACACATTTTCTTTTTCCATAACATCGGCGCTTTTCTCCCTCGACATTATGTGTGTCCTCTACCATTGCCTTCCAAATCTCAGATCTTCACTGTGCAAATCATTATCTGATTGGTTTTTGATCGTTGGACATTTCATTTCAATTGAGGATAGTCAGAGTGAGACCTCTTGTCTCTTATACTATTAAATCTAAAGTTTCTAAAATTTCACCTTAATTTATTTGGACTAAATTTTTATATTCAAACTTAAAACTTTTTCTACAATGATATTGTAATAGGATTGAACAAAGAACTCTACTTTTGGGGATATTTCTTCCTTGAGAAAAGAGAGAAATGAACAGATCACTTCCTCCTAAGAAGAGAAGATTATTGTAAAGAATGAAATAATCACTATAGTTTGTATAAAAATGTGAGTTTGATTTTCTATTTTTTTATCCATTATCTTAAGTAGGGGTTTTAATGATTTGTATTTATTAAATTAGGCAATATGATAATGAAAGAGCAAGAGTGATAATGAAAGAGCAAGAGTTTGGGACTATTCAATTACAACCGCATCATCATTTTATTTGGAGAAGTATTGTGCACCCGGTTTTTTCATTTACAATAGATTAACATTTATTATTGTATTTTTATGTTGTAAAATGCATTTCAATTGGGGATAGTCGAAATGTTAAATTTATTACTGTATTATTTATATTATTAGCATTGATCATCTGTTATTCTATTTTTATAACTTATTTATTTTACTCTTCATTACTTGTTAAAATAGATTTCTTGTGGATAGGAGGAAAATATATATAAAACAAAGGTAATTTATGTTACTTTTAATTTTACGTATGTCCTTGCTATACTTGGGTGTAGATTAGTTTAATGAACTTTAGGATGTACCTCAACTAATCCGACCAAAAAAATTAATTTAACGAACTCGGACTTGATTAGAAACATTATTTTATTTATATTTATATTAAGAATTTTAGTTGGATACTTTTTTGGTATATAAGTCATAGTTTCACTACTTCTTCACTTTTCATAAATGAGTAAAAATGTCGAATGATTAGTCAAATGTGCAAGCTGAAAATTTAGGCAAGGGGTGTGTAACTTTATAATCTTTTTACTTATCCAATAAACATATATTTTAATTTAATTATAACCCTTTTACTTATCAAGACTCTCCCTCTAAGTTGTTGGTTGATTTCTATTCAAGGTTTACTTATGATTTTATTCAAGGTTTACCTATGATTTAATTTTGCAGTCGTTTCTGTTAGATCACTTTTCATGAAATTTTTGGAAAATATGGGGTGGATTCTAAATGTGAGTTCTTGGTTTTATAGCTTTGTTTTGGATCCTTTATGTCGTTTATCCTATTTTATTAGAGTTTCAGAGTTGAATTTTATAAAATTTGATTATGTTCCTCCCATTTATATAATGATAAGATATCTTTATCACATGGATTGGTTTTCAACTCTAACAACATTATATCACCATTAATGTAAATTTAAGAGCTATTTTCTTATTTTGATGTCAGAATGTCTTTCTTTCTTGAGTAAATGGAAGAGGACGGGGGAGGAATTAGGCCACTTTTCATTATTGTGGGAGGATTTAATCCTTTGTTGTTAGCATGGGTACAATGTGATAGCATATTTATTCTTCCTTCATAGCTTATCTAGTGATCCCATATGGCGTATTCGAAAAGTTCAATTTTGGAGGATCTTTCTCTGTTACCAAGCTGATTATATTAGTGGTGTCAAACAGAGAGTGGTTTTTTCTATATTGTTGATCAACCTACCCAAAACTCTCAAACTTTTCCAAAACTCTGCCATTTAACCTTTTAAAAATATAATATTACATTTTATACTATTAGATGTAGGAAGCTCATGCAGAATTTGTAACCAAATGAACGATCATATGAGGATTTATGGTGAGCAACAGAGTTAAGTATTATGCATCAGATATGCAAATTGAATTCAGCCCATTAGAAATGAAAAAGAAAATAAAATTATAAGAAATATTATGACCAAAATCAAAATTATAACCAGATTCACAAGCATACTTACAAATAAAATAATTGAATTATTTAGTACCACTTCAGTAAAATTCACCAATGGACTTTATACATTTACTCCAATCCAACTGATGAGTTTCTTTCTCATATGCCTGTGACGTCGTTGATACTACAGATCTATACCCCTACCTACAAACCATTCGGTATATACTAATTAATTTTCAACATAAGGATAATCCATCATCAAAATACAACTAAACATAAGTCGGTGATGTACGTATACATTTAGATGGATCCAACTAGGTATACATATCTATAACTGTACAAATATATCTATATCCATACAACATATCTATACACATACACATACACATCCAGACATACAGATCTATACCCGTATAGATCAATAATATAAAGAAAACTCGTAATAATGATATATTTGATAAGTTCTTAAAATAAAAAATGATTTCTTGGAACTGCAACACTTTAAACTCAACTATATATTTTTTTTCCAATTTATTTCATGGGGTAGGGGTTATGATGCATAAAAAATGAAAAAAATAAAGAGATAGAATGAAGAATGGAAAAGAAGAATTGATGGGTAGGTTTTTGGTCCATTAAAAATTTAAAGTTAGGTTATAGTCAAAAGGAAAGATTGTTTGATTTTTTACTCTCTCTTTCTGTTTAATTATTTAATAAAACAATTTCAGTTGTCCCACAAATAATATTTATTTAGTTGATCACACTTATTTAAAAACACAATCATTACATTCACGTTACTAAAATATTCCTTACAAAATATTGTGAGATTTTAAATAGTTATTAAATATTTTAATAAAAATAATAATAGAAAACATTAAGATAAAGTTTATTGAGATTTCAAATAAATAATATAATTAGGTTATCACATTTAATAAATTGATATTATTTTACGGGATGAAAAGAGTAATTACTTATAATAGTATTTATATTTAAGAGCAGAGATATGATACCCTATAAAAAATGTTTTACCCATTATTTATCTCTATTCTTCTATCAAACCCTATTTCTTCTCGTCTCCGCCGACTTACACCAACACTTTCACATTAGCAATCTACAGTATAACAATTTTTCTTAACAATTTAAAGCACATTCTGACAATACCCGTTCCGTATCAAAGGTTGTACACATTTTCTTTTTCCATAACATCGGCGCTTTTCTCCCTCGACATTATGTGTGTCCTCTACCATTGCCTTCCAAATCTCAGATCTTCACTGTGCAAATCATTATCTGATTGGTTTTTGATCGTTGGACATTTCATTTCAATTGAGGATAGTCAGAGTGAGACCTCTTGTCTCTTATACTATTAAATCTAAAGTTTCTAAAATTTCACCTTAATTTATTTGGACTAAATTTTTATATTCAAACTTAAAACTTTTTCTACAATGATATTGTAATAGGATTGAACAAAGAACTCTACTTTTGGGGGATATTTCTTCCTTGAGAAAAGAGAGAAATGAACAGATCACTTCCTCCTAAGAAGAGAAAATTATTGTAAAGAATGAAATAATCACTATAGTTTGTATAAAAATGTGAGTTTGATTTTCTATTTTTTTATCCATTATCTTAAGTAGGGGTTTTAATGATTTGTATTTATTAAATTAGGCAATATGATAATGAAAGAGCAAGAGTGATAATGAAAGAGCAAGAGTTTGGGACTATTCAATTACAACCGCATCATCATTTTATTTGGAGAAGTATTGTGCACCCGGTTTTTTCATTTACAATAGATTAACATTTATTATTGTATTTTTATGTTGTAAATTGCATTTCAATTGGGGATAGTCGAAATGTTAAATTTATTACTGTATTATTTATATTATTAGCATTGATCATCTGTTATTCTATTTTTATAACTTATTTATTTTACTCTTCATTACTTGTTAAAATAGATTTCTTGTGGATAGGAGGAAAATATATATAAAACAAAGGTAATTTATGTTACTTTTAATTTTACGTATGTCCTTGCTATACTTGGGTGTAGATTAGTTTAATGAACTTTAGGATATACCTCAACTAATCCGACCAAAAAAATTAATTTAACGAACTCGGACTTGATTAGAAACATTATTTTATTTATATTTATATTAAGAATTTTAGTTGGATACTTTTTTGGTATATAAGTCATAGTTTCACTACTTCTTCACTTTTCATAAATGAGTAAAAATGTCGAATGATTAGTCAAATGTGCAAGCTGACAATTTAGGCAAGGGGTGTGTAACTTTATAATCTTTTTACTTATCCAATAAACATATATTTTAATTTAATTATAACCCTTTTACTTATCACGACTCTCCCTCTAAGTTGTTGGTTGATTTCTATTCAAGGTTTACTTATGATTTTATTCAAGGTTTACCTATGATTTAATTTTGCAGTCGTTTCTGTTAGATCACTTTTCATGTAATTTTTGAAAAATATGGGGTGGATTCTAAATGTGAGTTCTTGGTTTTATAGCTTTGTTTTGGATCCTTTATGTCGTTTATCCTATTTATTAGAGTTTCAGAGTTGAATTTTATAAAATTTGATTATGTTCCTCCCATTTATATAATGATAAGATATCTTTATCACATGGATTGGTTTTCAACTCTAACAACATTATATCACCATTAATGTAAATTTAAGAGCTCTTTTCTTATTTTGATGTCAGAATGTCTTTCTTTCTTGAGTAAATGGAAGAGGACGTGGGAGGAATTAGGCCACTTTTCATTATTGTGGGAGGATTTAATCCTTTGTTGTTAGCATGGGTACAATGTGTTAGCATATTATACTTCCTTCATAGCTTATCTAGTGATCCCATATGGCGTATTCGAAAAGTTCAATTTTGGAGGATCTTTCTCTGTTACCAAGCTGATTATATTAGTGGTGTCAAACAGAGAGTGGTTTTTTCTATATTGTTGATCAACGTACCCAAAACTCTCAAACTTTTCCAAAACTCTGCCATTTAACCTTTTAAAAATATAATATTACATTTTATACTATTAGATGTAGGAAGCTCATGCAGAATTTGTAACCAAATGAACGATCATATGAGGATTTATGGTGAGCAGCCGAGTTAAGTATTATGCATCAGATATGCAAATTGAATTCAGCCCATTAGAAATGAAAAAGAAAAAAAAATTATAAGAAATATTATGACCAAAATCAAAATTATAACCAGATTCACAAGCATACTTACAAATAAAATAATTGTATTAATTAGTACCACTTCAGTAAAATTCACCAATGGACTTTATACATTTACTCCAATCTAACTGATGAGTTTCTTTCTCATATGCCTGTGACGTCGTTGATACTACAGATCTATACCCCTACCTACAAACCATTCGGTATATACTAATTAATTTTCAACACAAGGATAATCCATCATCAAAATACAACTAAACATAAGTCGGTGATTTACGTATACATTTAGATGGATCCAACTAGGTATACATATTTATAACTGTACAAATATATCTATATCCATACAACATATCTATACACATACACATACACATCCAGACATACAGATCTATACCCGTATAGATCAATAATATAAAGAAAACTCGTAATAATGATATATTTGATAAGTTCTTAAAATAAAAAATGATTTCTTGGAACTGCAACACTTTAAACTCAACTATATATTTTTTTCCAATTTATTTCATGGGGTAGGGGTTATGATGCATAAAAAATGAAAAAAATAAAGAGATAGAATGAAGAATGGAAAAGAGGAATTGATGGGTAGGTTTTTGGTCCATTAAAAATTTAAAGTTAGGTTATAGTCAAAAGGAAAGATTGTTTGATTTTTTACTCTCTCTTTCTGTTTAATTATTTAATAAAACAATTCCAGTTGTCCCACAAATAATATTTATTTAGTTGATCACACTTATTTAAAAACACAATCATTACATTCACGTTACTAAAATATTCCTTACAAAATATTGTGAGATTTTAAATAGTTATTAAATATTTTAATAAAAATAATAATAGAAAACATTAAGATAAAGTTTATTGAGATTTCAAATAAATAATATAATTAGGATATCACATTTAATAAATTGATATTATTTTACGGGATGAAAAGAGTAATTACTTATAATAGTATTTATATTTAAGAGCAGAAATATGATACCCTATAAAAAATGTTTTACCCAT
Organism: Nemophila menziesii; assembly: GCA_029959085.1. NCBI lineage: Eukaryota > Viridiplantae > Streptophyta > Magnoliopsida > Boraginales > Hydrophyllaceae > Nemophila > Nemophila menziesii. The sequence goes on from JARWIR010000001.1 coordinate 79,919,721, forward strand.
TATTTATCTCTATTCTTCTATCAAACCCTATTTCTTCTCGTCTCCGCCGACTTACACCAACACTTTCACATTAGCAATCTATAGTATAACAATTTTTCTTAACAATTTAAAGCACATTCTGACAATACCCATTACGTATCAAATGTTGTACACATTTTCTTTTTCCATAACATCGGCGCTTTTCTCCCTCGACATTATGTGTGTCCTCTACCATTGCCTTCCAAATCTCAGATCTTCACTGTGCAAATCATTATCTGATTGCTTTTTGATCGTTGGACATTTCATTTCAATTGAGGATAGTCAGAGTGAGACCTCTTGTCTCTTATACTATTAAATCTAAAGTTTCTAAAATTTCACCTTAATTTATTTGGACTAAATTTTTATATTCAAACTTAAAACTTTTTCTACAATGATATTGTAATAGGATTGAACAAAGAACTCTACTTTTGGGGGATATTTCTTCCTTGTGAAAAGAGAGAAATGAACATGTCACTTCCTCCTAAGAAGAGTAGATTATTGTAAAGAATGAAATAATCACTATAGTTTGTATAAAAATGTGAGTTTGATTTTCTATTTTTTTATCCATTATCTTAAGTAGGGGTTTTAATGATTTGTATTTTTTAAATTAGGCAATATGATAATGAAAGAGCAAGAGTGATAATGAAAGAGCAAGAGTTTGGGACTATTCAATTACAACCGCATCATCATTTTATTTGGAGAAGTATGGTGCACCCGGTTTTTTCATTTACAATAGATTAACATTTATTATTGTATTATTATGTTGTAAATTGCATTTCAATTGGGGATAGTCGAAATGTTAAATTTATTACTCTATTATTTATATTATTAGCATTGATCATCTGTTATTCTATTTTTATAACTTATTTATTTTACTCTTCATTACTAGTTAAAATAGATTTCTTGTGGATAGGAGGAATGTATATATAAAACAAAGGTAATTTATGTTACTTTTAATTTTACGTATGTCCTTGCTATACTTGGGTGTAGATTAGTTTAATGAACTTTAGGATGTACCTCAACTAATCCGACCAAAAAAATTAATTTAAGGACTTGATTAGAAATATTATTTTATTTATATTTATATTAAGAATTTTAGTTGGATACTTTTTTGGTATATAAGTCATAGTTTCACTACTTCTTCACTTTTCATAAATGAGTAAAAATGTCGAATGATTAGTCAAATGTGCAAGCTGAAAATTTAGGCAAGGGGTGTGTAACTTTATAATCTTTTTACTTATCCAATAAACATATATTTTAATTTAATTATAACCCTTTTACTTATCACGACTCTCCCTCTAAGTTGTTGGTTGATTTCTATTCAAGGTTTACTTATAATTTTATTCAAGGTTTACCTATGATTTAATTTTGCAGTCGTTTCTGTTAGATCACTTTTCATGAAATTTTTGGAAAATATGGGGTGGATTCTAAATGTGAGTTCTTGGTTTTATAGCTTTGTTTTGGATCCTTTATGTCGTTTATCCTATTTTATTAGAGTTTCAGAGTTGAATTTTATAAAATTTGATTATGTTCCTCCCATTTATATAATGATAAGTTATCTTTATCACATGGATTGGTTTTCAACTCTAACAACATTATATCACCATTAATGTAAATTTAAGAGCTCTTTTCTTATTTTGATGTCAGAATGTCTTTCTTTCTTGAGTAAATGGAAGAGGACGGGGGAGGAATTATGTCACTTTTCATTATTGTGGGAGGATTTAATCCTTTGTTGTTAGCATGGGTACAATGTGTTAACATATTTATTCTTCCTTCATAGCTTATCTAGTGATCCGATATGGCGTATTCGAAAAGTTCAATTTTGGAGGATCTTTCTCTGTTACCAAGCTGATTATATTAGTGGTGTCAAACAGAGAGTGGTTTTTTCTATATTGTTGATCAACCTACCCAAAACTCTCAAACTTTTCCAAAACTCTGCCATTTAACCTTTTAAAAATATAATATTACATTTTATACTATTAGATGTAGGAAGCTCATGCAGAATTTGTAACCAAATGAACGATCATATGAGGATTTATGGTGAGCAACAGAGCTAAGTATTATGCATCAGCTATGCAAATTGAATTCAGCCCATTAGAAATGAAAAAGAAAAAAACATTATAAGAAATATTATGACCAAAATCAAAATTATAACCAGATTCACAAGCATACTTACAAATAAAATAATTGAATTAATTAATACCACTTCAGTAAAATTCACCAATGGACTTTATACATTTACTCCAATCCAACTGATGAGTTTCTTTCTCATATGCCTGTGACGTCGTTGATTCTAAAGATCTATACCCCTACCTACAAACCATTCGGTATATACTAATTAATTTTCAACATAAGGATAATCCATCATCAAAATACAACTAAACATAAGTCGGTGATGTACGTATACATTTAGATGGATCCAACTAGGTATACATATCTATAACTATACAAATATATCTATATCCATACAACATATCTATACACATACACATACACATCCAGACATACAGATCTATACCCGTATAGATCAATAATATAAAAAAAACTCGTAATAATGATATATTTGATAAGTTCTTAAAATAAAAAATGATTTCTCGGAACTGCAACACTTTAAACTCAACTATATATTTTTTTTCCAATTTATTTCATGGGGTAGGGGTTATGATGCATAAAAAATGAAAAAAATAAAGAGATAGAATGAAGAATGGAAAAGAAGAATTGATGGGTAGGTTTTTGGTCCATTAAAAATTTAAAGTTAGGTTATAGTCAAAAGGAAAGATTGTTTGATATTTTACTCTCTCTTTCTCTTTAATTATTTAATAAAACTATTTCAGTTGTCCCACAAATAACATTTATTTAGTTGATCACACATATTTAAAAACACAATCATTACATTCACGTTACTAAAATATTCCTTACAAAATATTGTGATATTGTAAATAGTTATTAAATATTTTAATATAAATAATAATAGAAAACATTAAGATAAAGTTTATTGAGATTTCAAATAAATAATATAATTAGGATATCACATTTAATAAATTGATATTATTTTACGGGATGAAAAGAGTAATTACTTATAATAGTATTTATATTTAAGAGCAGAGATATGATACCCTATAAAAAATGTTTTACCCATTATTTATCTCTATTCTTCTATCAAACCCTATTTCTTCTCGTCTGCGCCGACTTACACCAAAACTTTCAGCAATCTACAGTATAACAATTTTTCTTAACAATTTAAAGCACATTCTGACAATACCCATTCCGTATCAAAGGTTGTACACATTTTCTTTTTCCATAACATCGGCGCTTTTCTCCCTCAACATTATGTGTGTCCTCTACCATAATGACTATCTAGTTAGTCAAGCCCTAATGACTATCTAGTTAGTCAAGCCCTAATGACTATCTAGTTAGTCAAGCCCTTCCAGATCACTACCGCACACTAGATGCTTATGTGGTGTTTCAATAATTATACACCCCTTTCGGGTGACCATCTAACTACTATTAGCACAGCCCTACATTAATCAGATTTAAGACAGACAATAAATCAATGCACATAAAACAAATATATGGTTAAGCAGCTGGAATCAATTTAAAATAGTTCTCCCAAAGAAACATAGATAGAAGAAAATAGAATTCATAGATTATACATATTCAAACCCAAGCTATGGGAAAATTATTTCATACTAGAAAGAAATAATCTAAAAGAAAGTTACATACTGTCAACTTGCTCTCTTGAATGATCTCTAATTAAGAATAAAACTTAAGGAATAATTGTGGGAGGCAAGGACATGTTTACAATAGTTAAAGGGTGTATTTATAGGACTATAGGAAGCCCTAATTCGGATTTCTTGGAGTATAATGCAAGTAATTGTACTCCTTTACAAAATCAATTGGCAGTCCTAAAATATAGAAAAGGTAATAAAATGTTGTTGTCTTGTTTTGGCTGTAACTTTTTCAATATCGCTCCGATTGACGCGTTTTTAATATTGAAACTGATCGATTCAGAAAGCTCTACACATTTGTTTCATACCATTATTCCAATTTCTCAGCCAATCTTGAGTTATGATCACTTTAGTCGACGTAGCTGCTGAAATTCAGATTTACTTTTCGTATTTTATCGGTTACTTCCTTTACCTCCAATTTCCGATCATTACCTTCTTTCCTTTATCTATTTGAATTGATTTTGCATCTAGTTAATTACCATATATCTTTAAAGTTTCACAATTAACAAACAATTAAACCAAATATGCTCTAAAAATAATAAATCATCAAATCCAGACCAGAAATAAAAAAATAAAAAAATATTAATAAAAATATAGTATTGACTTCCTAAATATACCCAAAATGATGTCTCAAACCTTTATTAAAACAACACAAATAGGGAGACATCACGGAAGCAGAAGAATTCATCTGAAGACCACCAGCAGCTTGCATGCACAAGAAACAGGGCGTCGGCGCTGAGAAGACCGAGGCGAAAAACTTTGGTTTCAGAAGCTCAAATCCGTCGAACAAGACCACAAGAGTTCGTGAATCATTGGCGAGGCTCTAGATCCGATCTGCGTCATAAAGTTGTCTTCACCGGTGACTGTAGGGACTTCTTCTCCAGAAAAATCCAGCCTTCTTCCTCCTTGCAGCTTCATCATAAGCCATAGCAGCTTCTTCAGGAATAGCGAATTAGTCTAACAAAATTCTGATTCGTTTTTTGGGCTCTCAAATTTCAACAACCCATTTACCCCAAGTTCTTTGGCGAACTCCTGGATACTCACACATGGAATTTTAGGGTCTGCCATTGACTCTTGATGGGACTTTTTTCTATGGCTTTGGTTGATTCAGAAAGTAGTGATAAAAGAGTATGATGAAGTGGCTTTAAGGAAGTTGCAGTCGCCGAAGATCGTTTGTAGGAGATCCACTTTTCATTTTTTCCTTTTCTTTAATTTGAAATAAATGATGTAATATTTTTTCTTTTTGTTTTTTTAGTAGGTATATGTGCATTCTTGCTGAGTACATGTATGTGTATGAAGTTTACTCAACACTTGTAATTTATTTTCCTTTTTCTTTTTCCTTCGTCGACATGCTCAACACTTTACTTTTTAGCTGTAATTTTTTTATTTTCTTAAATACTCAGAACACCATACAGTAATAATTTGAGTTGTACTTCATTATATAAATGATATCTTTAAGATAATAATGATATTCAGCAACTTTTCTCTGAATACACTATAAAAGTTCAAAAAACTCAATGAATTTTTTCCGATACTTAGTAAAGTCACTCAGCAACTGATCTTTTTCACCCGATACTCAGTAAAATGCATGATACTCAATAAAATTTTCCGAATACTTAGTAACTTTCTCCAATACTCAACACTTTTTCCTGTGACTCACTAACTTGATTCGATACTCAGTACTTTTTTCGGCGACACTTGCGGTGCTCAGCGATGGTCTGTGGTTGTGGTCGGAGTTGGAAAGTATTGATATTTAATGGAAGAAGAGAGAGAAAAATGACAATGGATGAAAGATAAAAAATGATAAGGAATGAGATAGAAAATGGTAATGGAGGAAAGAAAGGAATCTTTTTTTTGTCTTATATACTCTATAAGGGTAGTCATGACATTGTTCATATTAGAGGCCTCTTTGGGGAGAGAGAAATATGATGTTACTTTTTTGGTCTCCAAGACCCTATAGATAATCCACTGTTTATTGTGCATCTGTAAGCCGTTTTATTATTCTGTCCTTTTTTTTTATTTGCTATTTCTAGTATACATAAGAATATTTTGGGATTTATAATGGACCATTGATATAATATATTCAGTTATTTGTGTCGAAAATTGGATTTCTTATTTTGAAAGTTTATGTGATTATGAAAATATTTTAATTTTCTTTGGACATAGGAAGGTACCTAAGCACTTAGCAAAGAAACAAGAAAATAAAAGGAAAAAACAAAACAAAGAAACAAAAGAAAAATAAAGGCCACATGTTCATCCAATCCCTGATCTAATAAAGTTTTCAACAAAATGAAAAAAAGAACTTGATGCTCCAAAATCCATGGTAGCCCTGTGCCTAGCCTCTTTTGCAAGTTTATCCGCCAAACTGTTGAATTCCCTTTTGATGAAATTAATGGAATTTGGACCAAACTCATATCTTTTAGTTTGATCTTTTCAATAATCAATCGGATTTTCCAGTACGTGACTTACACCTACGTAATACGTTGAATGATCTCAAGGTTATCTAAAAGAATAATTTTTCGATCCTCCGGATAATCCTCGCATTTTTGTACCACTTTGAGGACTGCAAAAGCTTCCCCTTCAAGAGCCTATTCACACATTAAGTCTGTTTTGAATGGAGTTGTGTTTCGCAATCTCTTGTGTTGTATGATCCCTGTTCCAGTTGGTTCAAATTTATATTTAAATGATGTGTCACACTTTGGAATTATATATGCTACCTCATTCTGGTCCATTTTATTCATGTGGTAATATATTACTTATTAATCATCTTAACTGGATTATTAATTTTTTCCAGTTTATTCCATGAATCTCGTTCATAAGTATATTAGTATTAAATATAATACTTTCTCCCTCAAATTATTTTTCTTCATGTAACGCTTTCATCTTTGCTTTCCATATGTTCCATAAGTTGATCATTAAATTATCTCTATTTTTATTTTCATTCCATCCTCGTTCCGTATAAATCCCTATGATCGTAATTATCCATTTCATAAGTGTTATATTATCCGTTTCATCGATCCTAATCCGTAATGAGGTGCCTACCAAGATTTTCCCACTGTATTCGAGTCATATCCACACCATATATACATCTTATCACATGTACATTTACTTTTATAGAGATTGTTTCTCGTAGGTATTGCATTATTACAAGCTTTTCAATTGAATATATTTTTTTTTTGGCATATTAGATTCCCATATAATTCTCAATATCTCAAAATTATAGTTAGATGGATCCTCAATTTTTTTTTTGGCTTGTTAAGTACCCGTTTTTCAACAAGTTTCTTATACCCAGCTTCGTATTATATTTTCCATCTATAGCATATGGCCAAATAAATTTATCTTCATTATTAATATCAATAATATGTATTCTAGTTATCATTGAGACAATAGGTCTTGGGAATATATAATTAATAGCTTACAAATTCCAAATATTTGAATTATATTTTGATTTCTGATTTCAAATCTTATTAAGATAGGATAAGGGTTTGATTTTTGATTTCTAAAGTTTAGTCGATTTCTGATTTCGAAAATGTTTTTGATATATTATTTCGAAAGTGTTTGTTTGATTGTAATATTCAGTGTAATGACCTAAACTTTTTCTGGAACAAAGCCTCATTTATACTTTAAAGATGAATATGAAAATATATAGAATTGAATTTCTGCATAACAATATTCACTTTTACTTTCTTACTGATTTTCTTGTGCACCTTTATATTTTTTTACGACATGTGAAATGTTATTTCTTGAAGTAAGCTTGATGGACTATACTTCAAAAAAAATTTGTGAGTGGACAAGAAGCCTTAACCTGCATATTTCTCATTTCAGGTCTACTTATTGGGCTAGATGTATTTCTCAAGGTAGCATTAATATTACTCATGTACATCCTCTCTCTCATCTCATTTCAAAATTTAAGTTGCGCTCTTCGGCTTTAGTGTTCCACTTTACATTGTTAATACAAATGGGGCACAACGTGTGAAATGGGGATTCTGATCACTCACAACTTAGTTATTTCTGGAGTGTATGGTATCATTTTTCTTCTATTGCTCTAAATATAGAGAGAGGATTTCAATTCAGTTTTAAATTCCTAATAAATTGAGTATGTAATAATGAAATCTTTTTACTTTATTCGATTTTTTATGTCTCTTGGAGCAAGACCAGCTTTTTAAAATTATATCACTATCATGTATGTCGTGAATTCACTTGATTTGTTTGCATGTGCACTTGAAACTAATGTTAGATATGTGAATCGTTAATGATAGAAGCTTTCATGGAAAAATATCAACTGAAATGTTGAATAAATATCAACCAGAATGTTCACTAATTCCCTATAAGTCCATACTCATTATTATTGTTTTATTAACATGTATTTGGTAACTGCAATTAAAAGTTGCCTACGTGTTTGAAACACAATCTGGTGATGAGGTATAGTTACTTTTCTGGGACTCCAAGGTGATTTTCCAACCATATTTGAGGCCGATGAAAATATTTCCATTAAAAATTAATATTTCTAGCCTATGATGAAACTAAACATTTATGAGGCTTAAGGCTTAATATATTCAATTGCTAAACCTTGTTTGAATAGTGTAAGTTATATATTATTCTGGTATGCAATACATGGACATTTGAAGACTATATTTCAGAATGAACTTGAAATTTAATACTTGTAATATTTTTTGAATCATAAGGAACTTGTAATAATTCTCAATCAGCATTCTCATACAAATATTATCGATGAAATCAAGAAAATCCTGATTCTGAACCTTAATAAAAATGATATGCTTATATGGCCTTTTTCAAAAAATGGAAAGCACATAGCAAAATCGGGCTACCACGCTTTAGTTAATGAGGAGCTTGGATTGGAAGCACAAACATCAAGTAGTAGCGAGGCTAATAACAGTGAAATTTGGAATACAGCGTGGAGGTCCAATGTTCCGACAAAAATCAGAATCTTCGGTTGGAAAATTGTTAGTGGAGCCACTCACACCAAGAATAGTCTGTACAACATAATGTGCGCTCAAAATACTAATTGTGAAAGGTGCTGAGATGAAATGGAAAATATTAAACATCTCTTTCTTAAATTCCCTTTTAGTATTTGTGATTGGGTAGAACCATCCATTCAGATCAAAATTGACTGCTAGCAAAATATTTCGATTAGCGATTGGATTATTCAAACAGTTATGTATTTTTCTAATAATGGATGAGACAAAAAGAAAGTTACAGCTATTATTTTGTGTATAATTTGGAACATTTGAAAAATACGAATGATCTATTTGTTTTATAACAAAAAGTGGACATTGTCAAAAATCTCAAGGACAACAAATACGCTAATAAGAAGATTGTTCGACAATAAAGGACAATTGGGTCTCAGAAACAACGGCGTGTCTCAAAGAGATGATGGCCAGGATTGGGATGACAACCCAATCACGCAGGATGAATCAGATTTCTTGTGGCTTAGTGACGCTTCTTTTACTAAAGAGTGGAACCAGTGGATATGGCGGCAATTGCGGTGCACAAAAATAGCATTATTAGACACAAGATTGCAAGGAAATGTAATGTTAGGAATTGTTTGGAGGAAGAATGATGGATAATGCTTCTTGCAATGAGATTTGCTGCTCAACTTAAACTTCAGAGTAGTTCCTTCTACTTTGAATACCTTGAACTTTTTCAAGATATTTTAAATAAGGACACTATTCACTAGAAAGTAAGGCCTATTATTGAAAAGATCAACAGATGGTTTACACATTATCCGGGTTGGATGATTGATCATATTAACCAAAAATTTAACGGTGTTGCTGATTTACTAGCAAGATGTTTTAGAAAAAATATGAACTTAATGCTTGGCGTGATTTGTCTCTTTTAGAGTCGTTTTCTTTTTTAACTAATAGTTATAAGTTATGTAAAATCTAACATTTTTTTTATTGACAAAAAAAACTACTTACCTATCTTTTCTTTTTCTTTCCAAAAGTTGGTCTAATGTTCAATAGCTAATGAAGTTAAGCTGATAAACCAATTTTTTTCTTTTCAAAAGTTGGACTTATGTTGAAGTTAGGTTGTTGATTGGATTTTATTTTAATTCCAAAAGTTGGACAAATATTCAATAGCTAATGAAGTTAAGTTGTTGACTGGTTTTTTTTCTTTCCAAAATTTGGAGTAATGTTCAATATTTACTGAATTTTTTTAATAGCTATCAACTTAAAAAAAAGTTGTTTAAGAGCTATTCAACTAAAAAAAGTTGTTCATTAGCTAACATCATTTTTTTGTTGGAATAATATTCAATAGCTACTAAAGTAGATAAGTCATATTTTTTGAACAAAACAACTAAATAAAAGTTCAACCATATTTACAATTAGTTGGTATCACTGATACTTCAGCCATACATATATCTCAAAAGATCATGACAAAATTTCTTAGAAATATGACAGAACTATAGACGAAAATAAAATTGTAAATAACTAAATAACTCTAATAAGTATATATAGATGACATACCTAAATAAGTATATATAGATTACATACCTAAATATGACAAATGATTTTCAAATTTTCCTTTCTTAGTCTTGTATTGCAACACCTAATCGCTTGTCACCATATATTATTTGTTAAAATCATTGTGAAAACAATAATATGGATTCAAGAAGTAAGCGGCCATGTGTAATGGACTACCAACATGACCCCTGTCTTTTATTCTTTTATTAATTATCTCCAAGATTGGATAATTATATAATTGTACATTGTTGTAAACCACTTTAATATCTTATTTAACTCGTTCTAACTCTCCATATAAAAATCCTATTGTTGGCTTTTGATCCCTATCAACTATACGAAGAAAGTTCACCAAAGGTGTATAAAACTTCAAGCACAAAGACAACCTGTTCCAAAAATTCGTGCTAAGAATTGTTTGAAATGTCGCTTTTCCTTTTAAAGTCTCCGTAACCTTACATTCTTCCAAATATCACTAGTAACCAAGCCTTTCAGTTTTTATTTCTTATCCATGAAGAAAAAGATAAACCAAACCTAGTAACTCATCGTCTTACTATATCTCTCTGGTCAGTGCCCTTTCTCATCAAATCCAAGGTATGGGGATGTGAATAGATGAAAATAGTGAATGCCTTTGCCTTTGCAATCACCACTTAAAGTTGTTTAAGCTTTCCAATTCCTTGAAACATGAGGTTCAATGTATAAGAGACACAGGAAGTCCAAACTATGTTTGGTCTTTTCTCTTTAAGGAGAGTAGCTACACCTATATTGTTAAAGGCATTATCAGTCACTACTTGAACTACTTTTTCTGGTCCAACTTGTTCAATACACTTGTCCACATATTCAAATATATATTCATTAGTGTGAGAATCCAATAATCCTTTTTTGAAGAAAGAGCAATTGTCACCAATTTGAAATTTACACATATATTCATAATACTTCTCCTTTTTCAAACCGACCAAGCACCCGTTATAATTGAACATCGACCCAATTCCCATTCTTCTGCGTGCCTCCTTAAAAAAGTTTTTGTATCATCAATGTCTATTTCAACAAAGGTTTTCTCAACTCATATTGACCAGGAGGTTCATAATATGGACCACACAAACGAACTGCTTCGACAGACGGATCCAAAAAACGAGTATTATTTATAGAATCGAAAGGAGCTTAGATTCATACACCCAATGATACAAGTAATGATGCACCATTTATCTATTATCCCTGTAAAAAGCATCGTTAATGGAATGTTGCTTCTTTGATTTTAATGAATTTTTCGAATTAATTTGCCTTGCATGTATATCCATATCCCAAAGAACAATTGATTTCTTTTGTTTATACCCAATGGTTACTTCTTCTTCTGCTTCATCCACATATTCATTTGCATTTAAATATATATTTGTAAATAAATGTGACAGATGTTATGATTTAGCTAGTCGAAGGTACATTTTCTGGTTGATAGTGGTAAGAAGCAGAAGTTAAGTTCGTAAATAAAGCTGCAAAATGGTTATAAATTATTCTCCACATGCCTAGGAAGAAATCAAAACAAGCCAATGATCTTGTTACTTATTTTGTTGTCATGTAAGATGCAAATTTGATTGTTGAAAGCCAAGAGTACATTAAAGGGTTGTGCAAATATATATCTCAAACGAATGAACGAGTAGCTACTCCAATAATTCCAATTAAGGTTACTATGACGCCAGCTTCGGTTTGTTCAAAAGATAGTATAATGCTCGAAAATTCTTATCATCGGCGTAGTCCATCTTTAAGTCAATTTAATGCGGCAATAAAGTATAAATTGTTATAAAACTGCTATAAACGTGTAGGACCACCTGAATCGATATTGTATTATTTAATTATATAATAATTAAAGAACAAAAGGTTTTTACAAAGGATAACCTCTTAAAGAGTAACGGAATTGAATCTGTTGGAAATTAAATGATCTTGCGACCGTGGATCTTCTTATTAGAAGAGAGACCTCTATTTCAACAACCTAAGAGCCTTGTGATTTATTATTTGTGTATATTTTGTGAATTTCAAAGAAAAAAATAGAAGAGAAGCCTTTGTACAAATTAGATAATTCTACCTGAACCAATATTCTCTCTTTATATGGATGATAAGTTTTAACTGCTTAAAACCCCTATTCCTTTTATTATAATTTCAAAATAAAAGAATTTACTTCTTATAACAATTATTCTCTCTTTATATGCATGAGGAGTCATTGAAATAATTATCATTCGTTACGTATCCTATAGTAACCCAAACTAATAATTTGTTGTATCATATTTCAGTAACTCTGACCCCTTTAAATTTATATCACATCGTTTATGTAATCAAATGAGTTCACTGACATAACTTTGTGTGTGTCAGTATCATTTTATAGTCAAAATTGACTATCATGATCGGTATACCTACAAGCACACACTTTGATACAAAATTTTAGACTTCCCTTTACACTTAGATCATTTTATACTCATTAGGTTGCTTTCCATGACATATCCCATTAGGTTGAATAATAATAGGTAATATGTTAAAGTAGCATACAACTAATAAAAATATCATGATATAGTTAACAATAATAAGGGCACCATTAAAGGCATCACACAGTGAAGAGACAGGCTTAGACTCCTCACTTCCTTCTGGTCGAAAGCACGTGTTGTATGGCACACATGCTATGGTATTATTCATATAGCTTAAATTCTATGTCACAATTTTATAAATACCATTCAGATATATAACTAGACAAGCCTTGTTTCCTAAGATGAGTTATTCGATCAATTAACCCTTCAACAAAATCAATCAAGCAACTCATATCTGGCTATTATAGGCTAAGTAGACAGTGGGAGTCTACTTTGATCATAATATAAGCTTAACATTTATCATCCATGTTTATGATCTCATATTAACACTTAGTTAGGACAACTATCTTAACTCAAGTTCTCTCATTGGTTCTTCACGACTATGAGTTAGTCTCATCTTTCCACACTTCTTGTGCCAAAAATGATTGCCCATGTGATATGGTCAATCTCATTCTATAGGACATACATACGTCTAAAAAAACACGCATTATAATAAATATGAAACATGATATTATTAAAAGAATTAGTTAAATAAACATACTAATGAAAATATATACATGAATGCACATAAACTTGCAATATTCATATATTATATCTTGCTTAATCATATAGGTCCAACATATCCATAAATCTATCCCTTTGGGATATACTTTGTGAATAGATTATCAAGCATATTGCGTGTGTGTATATAGAAAACCAACATCTATTTTTGCAATAATATCTCTAATAAAGTTATACTTTATATCCATGTGTTTGGACTTACTGTGATACTTACGAGCTTTCATACAAGCCTTTTCAGCTTAGCTATCTCAATGCATAGTAACAGTACTCCCACTATCACTTGAGAATCCTAAATGTTTAAAGAATCTTTTTAACCAAACAACTTTTTGAACCATAGCTGAGCATGATAGGAACTCAGCTTCTATTGTGGACAAAATTACACATGTTTGTTTCTTGCTAGTTCAAGATATTACGCAATTAATCAACAAGAATGCATGACCTGAGGTAGATGCACATAGATATCACTAACCAAACAACTTAATATATCCTTCTAGGTGTAATCTATTTCTTCGAAAGCATAAGGCATGATTCATAGTGCCTTTTAGATATCGCAATATCCTTTTTACAGCTTTCAAATTCTCTTGTCCTGGGTTCCATTGAAAATGACTAACTAAACCTACCAAATATAATAATTATGGCCTAGATCATATCATAACATACACAAGACTATCGATGGCATAAGAATATGGCACTGCATACGTTTAATGTTTCTGTTCTGGAGTGCTAGGACACATGTGGAGAGTTAATTTCATTCCCTTTTCTACAAGTGTGTCAATGACATTGCACTTAATCATACTAAAGCTCTCAAGGATATTCATGATGTAAGGTTCTTTAGACAAAGATAATAGTCGTCTAGACCTAAATCTGTTAATCTTAATATCAAGAATATAATTTTCTTCTCCTATATCTTTCATATAGAATCGAGAAGCTAGTCACTCCTACTAGCTATAATAAACTTTTTATCATTCCCAGATAATAAGATGTCTTCCACATATAGAGATAAGATTATGAAAAATTTCTTGGAATGTCTAACATAAACACAATGGTTTTCACTTATCATCTCAAATCCATTTGACGAGATGACTTTATGAAATCTAAAAATTTCATTGTCTCGATGCTTGCTTAAGACCATAAATTGAAATCAACAATATATACATATTTCATTTTCTTGATTTTTTGCAATAAATCTCGAGGGTTGTTCCATGAAATAGACTCTTCTAAATCTCCATTTATAAATGCAGTTTTAACATCCATCTGGTCTTTCATTTCTTTTCCTTATTCATTCTTTACCGGACATGAAAGTACTTCGTTTATTATTCTAGGTTCTTCTTCATCTTTTTGAGTTATCAAAAAGACTTCTCTTTCGATTTCAAATCGACGCCGAGGAACTAAACCTCTAGAACTTCTCTTAATTTGAGAATCCTAAGTAATAAGATTACGAGATGATGCAATTGTTCTTTCGTCTCAAGATGTAAAAGAGTGTCGGTCTCTACTTCTTGAATATGCGTTACCTCATCGGGTGTCACATATGTTTGCATATCATCTTCCTGGATTCTATTCACATCAAATAGAATTTATGTCAACCTCATCTCTGCTAAGAAAACCATTCTCTAAGAATGCGATATCTCATGATTCAATTTTAGTAAGACCTCCATCATTGTGTTCTAAAATAAACACATATCCTTTAGAGTGCTCTGGGTGCCTCTTGGGCCTAATTTTCCTATATTTATGAGATAGACCATGAACATAACCTGTCGACCTCCAGGGTCGTAAGTAGTTCATAAGGAGTTGATGGAACAGTCTATGTGGTTACTCGGTTAAGTATATAACCAAAGTTAAGCAAGGCATATCCACAATAAGATATTGAAAGATTAGATTGTGCCATCATAGACTTAACCTTTTCTAGGAGAGTTCTCCCTCTTTTATCAAACAATTCTTTAAATTAATCCATTAGATATTCACGTCCACAATCAGGTGTTAAGGTTTTCACCTTCCTCTCTAACTTATTTTCTACTTCATTGAAATATATCATAAGAACATTCCAATACTTCAGATTTATGAAAAATCAGGTAGACGTAACCAAACCTAGTGAAGTCATCCATAAAAGTGACGAAATAATGTTTCCCACGTTTATTTTGAACATTCATTGTGTCACAAATGTCTGAATGAATTACTTGTTATGGGTACTCGACTGGTTTAGCCTTTCCAAATGGTTTTCGTTGTTTTACCTGCTAGAAAATATTCACAAGTTGGAAAGTTCAATTCAGACAATGAACCCAAAAGGGTCGCCTTACCAACAAGTTCATGCGGCCTTGACCAATATAAACTACTCTAGCATGCCATATACTTTCTTCTACATTATAATTACTAAAAGAAGTATTAGTATAAAAACAACTACTTACATAATATCTGTCAAACGCGTTATCATCATCTAGTACAATTAAACAGCATAATACATAGCATTATAATAGATATCTACTTGTTTGTTACGAAAATGCATGTTAAAACCTAATCCTAGAAGAACAGTGACAGAGACCAAATTCTGTCGAATGTCAGGTGCATAAAGTACATTATGCAGTTAAAGGTTTGACCACTTTGCAATTTCAACTTGCAAGTGCCAACTCCTTTGACTTCAACCTTGTTGTCGTCTCCTACATATATCTATCGTGTACCCTCTGGAATTAGATGGTACTCTACATATGTCTCTCGGTCGTTGGCTACATGGTCTGTCGCTTCTGAATCCACAAATGATTGGAATCAGCTAGGAATACAGTATTGGTAACATAAGTAATGATACAAGAAGTAAAAGACATTGCTATTTTTTTTGCACTCGCGAACGAAGTGACCCATCTTGTCACAATTATATCATTTCACTTTACAACATCTTTCTTTTTACAAAAAAACACTCTCTTTTATCGTTACCACCATTCTTGTTCTTCTTGGAATCATGCTCATGTTTGTTTCTCTTCCCATTGTTCTTGCACTTAATGCCAGAACCTTTGTGGGAACTTGACTCGGCTATATATAAGCCTGACCCTAAGGGTTAATTTGATTAAGATGTTCATCTTTCAATGTCACATGACGAGCAACATAATCAAAAGTTTTGATATTGTCATTTTGAGTCAAGTTTATCTTTAAATTCTCCCACTTATTTGAAAGAGATTGGATCACAGCTTGGACTTGATTTTCATCAGTAAGGTTATGACATGCAGTCTTAAGTACCCTAATCATGCTAGACATCTCCCAGAGACGTTACATGGTTTGATTAGGCTTTCTCTTGTAAGTGTAAAAGTTAATGATCAATTGACTCAACTTAGTCATAGTCGTACCTTTATACTTTTCATTATGAGCGTCAACATCTCGTGAGCAGTGGGATATTAATGACACTCTAAGACAAGATCATCATTCATGGAGCTTATCAATATGCCTCTTGCAGTGGAATCTCTTTTTTTCCACTTCTCATAAGACTCCAAGTCCTTTTTTTAGCTGTGTTAACACCCTCATGCTGAGCCATGATATTGTCAATAACGTCAAGAACATCTTGCTCATCTAGAACATAACGTATCTGGTGGGTCGTGGGGTGTTATAAAATAAAGTGAAAAATAGAGGAACCACTTAACCGCAAGTGTACGGTTGTCCCAAGTAATATATGATAATCAAGTTCGTTCTCAGGGACGGATTAGGTTCAACCCAAATATTAATCAGATAGTAGGAATAATTGCTAAACAGAAAAATAAAAGATAGAATTTTTGTTTGGTTTTTGTAAATTAAAAGACGCAAATAAAGTAAAGACTAAATTAAATAAACAGAAAGGAAATAAAGCAAATAACGACTAACTTCAGATAAGAGAGATACTTGATCCTCGCAAAGAAATCCACCTAATCAATGTAATCTATGTTATGTTTAAGGGTAGAATTGGAATTATAATATTAGTCGGGACTCTAATATCTCCTAGCCCCCTGTCGGGTGGACCTAGAAGCTATCCTAAAGTATTATAAACACCTGTATGGTCGAATATATCTCTTCGGATGATAAGTTTTTACCTCTTTGGCTATGTAACTAGTTAAGCCTGTCGGTCAATAACGGACATTACACGGGTATTACCTAGATCTGTATTCAAACCCCCCTGTCGGATGATCACTTCGCCACTAAAGTGAATAGCCCAAATACTAAAAGTTAATTCTAGTTTTTCCTAAAAGAATTAGTAATGAAAACAAAGTAATATCCAATACCTAAAACTCAATTCAGTTTAAATCTAAACTATCCCAAATTCAAAACATAGAAAACAATTAATTAAGGTTCATCCTTTTATGCGATTCTCAAGTATAAAGAAATTTAGCTCATAATGAAATTAAATACTAACATAAAAGAAAAGGAATTCATGTTTCAATTACAAAAGATAGATAAAAACCTAAAGGGTAGAATGACTATGGTTGGAAGAACAGGATTCCTCCAGCTTCTAGTTTCTTCTCTCCTTCGTGCTCTGACTTGAAAACCTTAAGCCTCTTATGTAATTCTCTGAAGTGTGTGAAAGTAGGAGGTTAAGGGGTGTATTTATAGGTGTTGGAGGAACCTAGGTCGAATTTTGCTTGGAGTGGAAGACAAGTCAAAGACTCTCAAATTCGTAGCTCTAAATTCTAGGAAAGGTAAGATTTGCTCCTGATTTGATTTGGTCATATCTTTTTCAATACTTATCCGTTTGAGAAGTTCCAATATATGAAACTGCTTGTCTTGGAAAGCTCTTTCTATTGGTGCAGACCACTAGTCCAGAATCCATGCCAATCTTTTATTATGATTTTATCTCTAAAACGTGGCTGGATTTTCAGATTTCAAAAGGCAGCTTTATCTTTTCCTCCTTTGAATAAATCTTTCCTAAATCTTCTTATTTCCATGTAAATCTTCTTTCCTTTCATCTTTATCTTGACTTGGTTTCTAAGTAATTACCATTTATCTTTAAAAGTTTCACATTAAATAAATAATTAAACCGCATATGCTTAAAAATAATAAATCAATAAATCAAGAAATCGAAATAGGAAAGTGTACTCTAAAAATAGAAACTCGACTAAAAATCACTTCCTAACACTCTAAAATACACTAAGACTTTATTCTCACTTTTTCTCCTTGGATTGGTCTTTCATGAATTTCAAGAACCAATTAACTTTGCATTAAAAACAATCAAATTTACGCACAAAAGCTCAGATTCTGCAAATAGTTAATTTCCAAGGGGAGAAAGTGCAATATGATCAAATAAGCCTAAAAGTCTATCAAATAAGTCATTTATTCACCTAAAATGATGTCTCCAAGGGGCTAATAATTAGAACAAATCGGGAGAGATCAAGACCCCAAACTCAAACCTTTGTCGTCCCGACAATGTAAAATAAAAACAAAGGATCTTTTAGGTGAACGCAGAAGGTAGAATCTAGAAAATAATCCCAAAGCAAAGCTTAAAACAAATTTCATATATTCTAATCTAGGAATTAATATACACCTACACTTATCATGAAAAATCAAATACAAAACAATATCAATCCAAAATTAATTTCACAATGCTAGAAGGTTACGCTTATTACTTATCTCAAGATGGTGGCTATAGGGTGTTCCTCGATCTTTACTTGTGTTGAATGTTCCACTTAGAATAATCCCTATTAACTCACTGTGCATCTAGGAATCACGAGGTCTTTACGGTTTTAGCGTAGGCTTAAGGACGGTATGGTATGTATATTTGGTAAATTTGAAGTGAGCTTTTGGCTCTCTCCTCACTTACCATCAACAAAACTGTCCAAGAGCTTGAGTTTACACTCGAATTACGTTCTCACTCAACCCAATTGACGCGCTTAATTAGCGTCCCAAAATTAACCCAATAAGCACTAAGGATGATTCACCTCAAATTTTCCACTTTGCCGTTCCGAATATGTATATTCTTTTCAAATCATTCGTTTTTTCTTATAGCTATGACTCTCTTTATGATGTTTGAGATATCGTGCTATTTTTCATAGTTATGCCTATTCATAACTTGAGCTCCAAGCTTCTTTTCCATTCACTATTACTCCGGCAAATGGTTACAATACAATAAACCTGTGAATCATCATCATGTATAGCACAAAGCATCATTGATAAGCTCAAAACTCCAATCTCAATGTAAATTCCCATATAGTGGACCCACCACCCCAAACTAAAGCTCAAGACAGGAAGTCTCAGGATCATGATTCAAGTGCGGGTCATATGGTCATGCCTAACAATCTAAAGGGATATTGGCTTATAATGTGGCGACAAAAGAAAGGCTTAAAGGCTAAAAATTTGTTTAAGAAGGATAAAATTAATTCAGGGATAGACGGCCAAAAAGGATTCAAAGGGCTAACAAAGAACTGCCTCTATCATTTTCCTATCTACACAACTTGTCTCTAGTTCATACCTAAGTGGGTTCTCTACTCATTTAGATCTCACGTTCTACAAACCACCCATTATCCTTAAGCACAAGTTTACTTCTTTTGCATTGTTCATTAATTTTTCCTATCAATTATCTCATATTCGCATGCAATTAAAGTTCAGCTACATACTAACTCCTAAAGTCAACTATTTTCCATCATTAATTCACAAAAAGCATGCTTGATGGGGGCATTTAAAAGTCTCTACAGTCATCGCAACCCTAAGATTAATTTTATTGAAAGCATGTAAAACACAAAAGATTGGGATGAGGCAACGAACCCCACCCAAAACTCAAAAGTGAGTCGTGGGGAAAGACTCAATAAAGCAATAAAATTAAACTAACTACCTAACTAGTGTCTACCATCAATTAAGAAAAAGAATTAGAACGGGGTACCTGGCCATAAAGATCCATCGTGTCCTCCTCCGAAGGGGGAGAATAATTATCAATATCCATGAACAGAGTTACCTCTTCCAATGTTGACTTAATCTGTGTAATTTCCTTCCAACGTGCTCCGATGTCTAATCGTAAAAGTTCGAATTCTTGTTGCAAATTGCGAGCCCATGGAGGAATACCAGAATCAGTTTGAGAAGAAGAAGAACCTTGAACTTGAAATTGTAGCTTGTCTGTAGGCTTTGATGATACCATCATCCTTGCTGTTAATTTTCCGTGTTGTGGTGGTGCAGGTGCCTTTTCCTCTTGTGTTTCTTCAGTAGGCTCATCTAGATTGATGGCCTTTTCAATTGTAGAACCAGGTGAATTCTTGTTCTTCCCTAGGATATAACACTTCCTCTTGTAATCCAAAGCATCTGTTTTGTTTGCCATGGTTGAATTGACCCCAAACTCAAGTTATACCAAGGATAGAATAAAGTTAAGAAAGCTTGGTATAGCTTGAGTTTCTTGCTTGGATTAGATGAAGGAAGTTGTTTTCTTGATGAATCTTGGAAGAACTCTTGAAAGCTTGATGATCTTGATTGTGTTTAATGGTGTTTTGTGATGAATTTGATGAAGAGGTTATGTTTATGGAGGATGGAGGAGATATTTGATGATTTTAATGTGTTTGTTGTGGAGGTTTGGTCAAGCTTCAAGGTGTTTTTATAGGGTTGGGAGCTGGAAAATTCGTTTGGAAGAGGCTAGGGTTTATCTCCTTAAGGTTAGAAGTTAACTGGGCTTTGAACTCTTCACAAACCGCAGTGCTGCGGTGCATCCCTGCGGTGCATGGGGTATAACGCAGGGTACACCGCAGCACTGCTGGTGTGATTTTTCTCGCTTCTGCCTTGTACCCGTGCTAGCACCCCGTGGCACGCGTTTTTGCCCTGCGGTGCAGGGGTGCGGTGCATGGGGTAGTCCGCACGTGCTCCGTGAAAAAACCCGCGGTACATACCCCGTGGCACGCGTTTTGGGCGTGCGGTATAGGGCACGGTGCACCGCGGCTATCAGCTTCTTTTTTTCTAGCTTCTGGACATGACCCGTGGTGCGCGACCCGTGGTACGGGTTTTTGGGGCGCGGTACATCGCTGCGGTATAGGGGGTACACCGCGGGGTAGTCCGCGCCAGCCTTGAATTCTCCAAAAAATTTCTCCTAGCACCCCAAACTCGATTCCTGCACCATTAACACACTACCCTTCTCATTTCTTTAAAAGTAGACACTAAAACTCGACACTAACTTAGAATTGTACACTAGGAATTGAAAAACTGAAAGCAATAAATTAATATACATTGAAATGGCTTTTGTTTAACGTCGTTAAGCTCGACGGGTTACGTCTCGCATCTATTCAGCTTCAAGGAGGTACATGACCTCCCCCGGATGTGGATCAATTCTGCGATTGGTATCCTCGCCTACATGGTAAAGTTTTAGACGATGCCCATTCATCATGAAGGTGCGTTGCTCGTCTGGATTCTCGATCTCTATCGCTCCATGAGGCGTAACTTTGGTCACCACGAACGGAACAGACCACTTTGATCTCAATTTGCCCGGATAGTTGCTGAACTTGGAATTATACTTGAGGACCATCTGTCCAACTTTGAATTTCTTCTCACGAATGCGATTGTCATGCCATCTCTTTGTTTTTTCTTTGTAAAGTTTGGCATTCTCATAGGCATGAAATCGAAACTCGTCAAGTTCATTCAACTTCATCATACGATTCTCCGCAGCTAAGGTTGGATCCATATTCATCTCCGCAATTGCCCAATAGGCACCCATTTCAAGCTCAAGAGGTAAGTGACAAGCCTTACCATAAACAATACGATACGAAGATGCACCCACAGGCGTCTTGAACGTAGTACGATATGCCCACAACGCATCATCTAATTTTATTGACCAATACTTGCGTGTGGAACCAACTGTCTTCTCAAGAATGGATTTGATCTCTCGATTAGAGACCTCGGCTTGACCATTGGCTTGTGGATGATACGCGGTAGATACACGATGTCTCACACCATACTTCTCTAGAACTTTCTTCAGATATTTGTTCACAAAATGTGAACCTCCATCACTGATAATAACTCGAGGTGTACCATGTCTAGTGAAGATGTGTGATTTCAAGAATTTAATCACTACTCGCGAATCATTAGTTGGTAGAGCTACAGCCTCTACCCATTTAGACACGTAATCAACAGCTTGTAGGATGTACAGGTTTCCGTTAGAAGGTACAAAAGGACCCATGAAATCAATACCCCATACATCGAATATCTCAACTTCCAGAACATTATTACGCGGCATCTCATCTCTCTTAGATATATTACCAGTAAACTGGCATCTGTGACACTTCTTGACATAATCATGACAATCTTTATGTAAAGTGGGCCAATAAAAACCGGATTGTAGTACCTTTACAGCTGTACGGTCTCCTTTGAAGTGCCCTCCGTATGGTGAATCATGACAACCCATAATAATGGATAGAATATCTTTATCTGGTATGCATCTCCTCACCATCTGATCACTGCATGTTTTGTAGAGGAAAGGATCCTCCCAAAAGAATTGTTTCGCTCGGTGGGCTAGTCTCTTTTTCTCTTGTGATGTAGCTCCTTGAGGAAAAGAACCACTCACAATAAGATTTGCAATATCCGCATACCAAGGAGTCTCTAATGAATAAACTGAAAACAAACTCTCGTCAAGAAATTCTTCTCTTACCAACTCAGGTCCTCCATTAGAATTAGAACCTTCAAGACGTGACAAATGATCAGCAACCTGATTATCACAACCCTTTCGATCCCGAATCTCTAAATTAAACTCTTGCAACAGTAAAACCCATCTAATCAATCTCGGCTTCGCATCTTTCTTCTCCATAAGGTATTTAATCGCAGAATGGTCGGTAAACACCACAACTTTCGCCCCAAGGAGGTAGGAACGAAATTTGTCAAATGCATACACGACAGCTAGTAATTCCTTCTCAGTTACGGTATAATTAATTTGAGCACTTGTGAAGGTTTTACTAGCGTAGTAGATGGAATGAAATACCTTTTCTTTTCTTTGACCCAGAACAGCACCCATCGCAAGATCACTAGCATCACACATAATCTCAAACGGAATCTTCCAATCAGGAGGTAAAACAATAGGTGCAGAAATAAGCTTCTCCTTAATCTCGTTGAATGCCTTTATGCAAGCTTCATCAAAAAGGAATTTGGTGTCCTTCTCAAGTAAGTTTCACAATGGCTTAGAGATTTTGGAGAAGTCCTTGATAAAACGTCGGTAAAAACCAGCATGACCCGAAAAGCTTCTTACCCCTTTTACAGAAATAGGAGGGGGATGAGTCTTGATTACCTCAATCTTCGCACGATCAACTTCCAAACCAGCACTCGAAACCTTGTGACCCAACACTATACCCTCTCGAACCATAAAGTGACACTTCTCCCAGTTCAGAACTAAATCCGTCTCCTTGCATCGAATCAATACCTTCTCCAAGTTTCGTAAACACTCCTCAAAGTTATCACCAAACACAGAAAAGTCATCCATAAATACCTCCAAGAAATCATCAATCATATCCCAGAAGATTGCCATCATACATCTTTGAAAAGTAGCAGGTGCATTACATAATCCGAATGGCATCCTTCGGAAGGCAAAGGTACCAAAAGGACATGTAAAGGTTGTCTTGTGTTGGTCTTTTGGATCTACATAAATTTGATTGTATCCTGAATATCCATCCAAAAAGCAATAATATTCTCTACCAGCTAGCTTGTCCAACATCTGATCAATAAACGGAAGAGGGAAGTGATCTTTTCTGGTGGCCTTGTTCAACTTCCGATAATCCATACACACTCTCCAACCAACAACGGTCCTTGAGGGAATGGCTTCATTTTGCTCGTTCAAGATGGTAGTAATACCACCCTTCTTTGGTACGCATTGAACTGGACTCACCCATTCGCTGCTAGCTATGGGATAGATGATTCCCGCATCTAGCAACTTGATAACCTCTTTCTTCACTACTTCCTTCATAGATGGCATCAATCTTCTTTGTCCTTCAACTGAGCGCGCGTTCTCATCGTCTAGAATGATTTTGTGTTGGCAATAGGAAGGACTAATGCCTTTGATATCAGCAATAGTCCAACCAATCTCCTCTTTGTTAGCTCTCAGTATGCGCAACAGTTTGTCTTCTTGAGGACCTGTTAAAGTAGCTGAAACAATAACAGGTACAGTGTTGTTAGTACCTAAATACGCATACCTCAAGTGTGATGGAAGCGGCTTTTCTTCTAGTTGTGGGGGAGACTCGATAGATGGTTTCTTTTTAGATACTATCTCACCAGGTTCTCGGAATGGCTCATAGGCGAGATGCCTATGTTTCATAGTTCTGGAATTCAAAGCAGCTACGGTTTCGGTTAGTTCTAGTATCAACTCCGGTAAGTCAAGTGTTAGGGCTGCTCGCAAGATATCGTTAAAATTCATACAATCAAACGTTTCTTGCGCAGTTAAATCAAGTACATCCAATTGGAAACACTCTTCAGGAATATCTGGAAACTTCATGGCCCTAAACACGTTGAACTTTACCGTCTCGTCTTGGATTCGCATAGTTAATTCGCCGTTTTCTACATCAATAACTGTACGCCCCGTGGCTAGGAATGGTCGACCCAAGATGATATGGACATTCCTATCCGCGTCGTATTCAAGAATAACGAAATCAACTGGAAAGATTAACGTACATGCCTTGACGAGGACATCTTCGATTCGTCCCTCTGGATGGGCGAGGGATCTATCAGCCATTTGTAGGATCATGGAAGTTGGTCTAGCGTTTCCTATCTTCAATTTTTCGAAAATTGACTTGGGCATCAAATTGATACTCGTGCCCAAGTCACACAAATCTTTTCCTTGCACTCATTGCCAATAGAAATGGGAATCGTGAAACTCCCAGGATCAAGTAGTTTAGGTGGCAACTTACTTTGGCATATAGCGCTGCATTCTTCCGGCAATCCTATCATCTCATTCTCGCGGTACGGTCTCTTGTTGGTGATGGCTCTTTTTAGAAATTTAACGTACTTCGGAACATCGCGTATAGCATCTGAGAACGGAACGTTAATGTTGAGCCCACGTACCATATTCAAGAACTTTTGACATTCTGCCATGTCTCCTTTCTTCTGAACTCTTGAAGGAAAAGGTGGAAGAGGACGGGTTTCTGTAACATCTTTGGATTTTGGCTTCTCCGGAATCTTCTCCACTTCAATTATCTCAGGCTCATCTTCTTTCTCTTCCACATCTTTTGCCGGTTTCTCTTTCACAGTTGTTTCTTTTTCTTTCATCACGGGAAAAGGAGGTGGAGCGAGCTTCTTACCACTTCAAAGTGTTACTGCATTACAATCTTCTATCTGCTTAGGTTCTTCAGTA
The DNA here is from genome assembly GCA_029959085.1 of Nemophila menziesii. Taxonomy (NCBI): domain Eukaryota; kingdom Viridiplantae; phylum Streptophyta; class Magnoliopsida; order Boraginales; family Hydrophyllaceae; genus Nemophila; species Nemophila menziesii. The sequence goes on from JARWIR010000001.1 coordinate 79,945,315, forward strand.
TCACTCGGTAGTTGTCCTTGCTGACGTTGATTTAATTGCTTATTTATCTGAGCTATTTGAGTTTCCATCAACTTAAGTGCTGCGGCGGTAGACTGTTGAATGTTGATTAGTGTTGTCAAGGTTTGCTGAAAATCTAGAGCACCTTCTTGAGGTTGAGCAGGTGAGGCTTTCTGGTTCATGGTTTCGGTATAAGCATCTTGAGGAGGTTGTCTCTGAGCTTGATTTCCGTATGTTTGTCCACCTTGGTAGTTATTCTGAGGTCTTGGTTGAAAGTTGTTTCCTTGGGGACGTGGTTGATATGCATAAGTTGGATTAGCAGCCCCATTTGGATTCAAATATTGGAAACCCGGATGGTTTCTGTTTGGTTGATAACCTTGACCACTTGAGTTATAATGTCCTCGGTTGGATACGAACATTACGGATTCTGGATTATTTTGACAGGTCTCCCAATCATGATCTTGTGTACCGCAGTTAGAACATCCATAAACTTCTTGTGTAACATTAATATCTACTCTTCTACCAGTAGCACCTTTTGTAACAGCCAGAGTAAGTTGTTTTAGTTGTAGTTCGAGTTTGTTTTCCATGGCGGTGAATTTTTCTTCAAGTAGTCCAATATTTCCACCTCGGACAGGTGTTCTTACGGTGTTCCAACCCAGTTCATTTGTTACGGTTCTATTCAAGATAATCTTAGCATGGACAGGTTGTACCCGAAGAAATGCACCACCACAAAGTAAGTCTAGATCCTTTTTCGAAGAGCCATCAAGTCCTCGGTAATATATCTTCATCTGTTGTATTTCTGTGAGGCCATGATCAGGGACTCTTCTTAAGCAAATCTGAAATCTCTTCCAACTCCTACCCAAAGTCTCGTCTTCCTCTTGTTTGAATGACGTTAATTCAACTTGCGCATCTAATCTCATGTTAGCTGGGTAGTATCTATCGAAGAACGCGGTTTATAATGCGTCCCAATTTGTAATTGTTCCGGGTTCTTAAGAATCGTGCCACTCGCTTGCTCCATCAATAATGAAGTATCTAAAATGAGCAAAATACATTTGCTCTTTAGTTACTCCTTGCGTAATATAAGAATCACAAATTTGCATGAACTTCTGTACAGCACGGATTGGATCTTCGGTAAGTGCTCCTTGGTAATTTCCATAACTTTGAAACTGAGATAACATACCAGGATCGGGTCTGAATCTCTCGACATTGATATTTGCAGGGCCAATTCCGAGGGCAGGAGCTCGAAATGGAGCTTCTTTAGGGCCATTGATGAACCACGGATCATTATTTTGAGCAACAGGAGCAGCTGGAGGGTTGAGTTGTTGTCGATTGTCAACTGGATCTTCAGCCATTGTTTCTCTTGCTAATTGCTCCTCTAACTCTTTTGCTTTAGCGTCTCTCTTTCGTTTGTTTGCTTCACGAACTAGGTTTTCGGGATTTGCAAGAATCACGATATCTTCACGCATAAACCAAAACCTGTAAGCCTGAGAAAGAAAAACAACCCAAAGCGTAAAACTAAAAAATAAAACTAAAACTAAACTAACAATTAAACTACTAAAAGATTAACACCGGGGTCACACGCTACCGTCCCTGGCAGCGGCGTCAAAAATTTGGTGGGTCCTGGGGTGTTATAAAATAAAGTGCAAAATAGAGGAACCACTTACCGCAAGTGTACGGTTGTTCCAAGTAATATAAAATAATCAAGTTCGTTCTCAGGGACGGATTAGGTTCAACCCAAATATTAATCAGATAGTAGGAATAATTGCTAAACAGAAAAATAAAAGATAGAATTTTTGTTTGGTTTTTGTAAATTAAAAGATGCAAATAAAGTAAAGACTAAATTAAATAAACAGAAAGGAAATAAAGCAAATAACGACTAACTTCAGATAAGAGAGATACTTGATCCTCGCAAAGGAATCCACCTAATCAATGTAATCTATGCTATGTTTAAGGGTAGAATTGGAATTATAATATTAGTCGGGACTCTAATATCTCCTAGCCCCCTGTCAGGTGGACCTAGAAGCTATCCTAAAGTATTATAAACACCTGTATGGTCGAATATATCTCTTCGGATGATAAGATTTTACTTCTTTGGCTATGTAACTAGTTAAGCTTGTCGGTCAATAACGGACATTACACGGGTATTACCTAGATCTGTATTCAAACACCCCTGTCGGATGATCACTTCGCCACTAAAGTGAATAGCCCAAATACTAAAGGCTAATTCTAGTTGTTCCTAAAAGAATTAGTAATGAAAACAAAGTAATATCCAATACCTAAAACTCAATTCAGTTTAAATCTAAACAATCCCAAATTCAAAACATAGAAAACAATTAATTAAGGTTCATCCTTTTATGCGATTCTCAAGTATAAAGAAATTTAGCTCATAATGAAATTAAAGACTAACATAAAAGAAAAGGAATTCATGTTTCAATTACAAAAGATAGATAAAAACCTAAAGGGTAGAATGACTATGGTTGGAAGAACAGTATTCCTCTAGCTTCTAGCTTCTTCTCTCCTTCGTGCTCTAAGTTGAAAACCTTAAGCCTCTTATGTAATTCTCTGAAGTGTGTGAAAGTAGGAGGTTAAGGGGTGTATTTATAGGTGTTGGAGGAACCTAGGTCGAATTTTGCTTTGAGTGGAAGACAAGTCAAAGACTCTCAAATTCGTAGCTCTAAATTCTAGGAAAGGTAAGATTTGCTGCTGATTTGATTTGGTCATATCTTTTTCAATACTTATCCGTTTGAGAAGTTCCAGTATATGAAACTGCTTGTCTTGGAAAGCTCTTTCTATTGGTGCAGACCACTCGTCCAGAATCCATGCCAATCTTTTATTATGATTTTATCTCTAAAACATGGCTGGATTTTCAGATTTCAAAAGGCAGCTTTATCTTTTCCTCGTTTGAATAAATCTTTCCTAAATCTTCTTATTTCCATGTAAATCTTCTTTTCTTTCATCTTTATCTTGACTTGGTCTCTAAGTAATTACAATTTATCTTTAAAAGCTTCACATTAAATAAATAATTAAACCGCATATGCTTAAAAAGAATAAATCAATAAATCAAGAAATTGAAATAGGAAAGTGTACTCTAAAAATAGAAACTCGACTAAAAATCACTTACTAACACTCTAAAATACACTAAGACTTTATTCTCACTTTTTCTCCTTGGATTGGTCTTTCATGAATTTCAAGAACCAATTAACTTTGCATTAAAAACAATCAAATTTACGCACAAATGCTCAGATTCTGCAAATAGTTAATTTCCAAGGGGAGAAAGTGCAATATGATCAAATAAGCCTAAAACTCTATCAAATAAGTCATTTATTCACCTAAAAGGATGTCTCCTGGGGCTAATAATTAGAACAAATCGGGAGACATCAGTATCTTAAGCTTCCAAAGGTTATAGTTCCCAACATTCAGTTTGTGTCCTTTAAGATCATCAATAATGGTTTTAAATGTTATTTTCTTATCAAGTAAGATATTTCCATTAGCATACATACAATTATTTAACTACCCAATGCTATTAATGCATATATAATGAACAAGAAAGATAACAAAATAAGTGATACATAAAGTTCACAATGTTCAGAATCATGAATCACCATATTTTGTTCATCTTAATCATTAATTTAATTTCATGAACTGCAAAATAAGTTCCACTAGAACTCTCACTTACTCTAACATGAATAGAGTGATATAGTATGAAAAACAACTAAAACATATATTGAAAGAGGCAAGTTGAGTTCATACATAATGAAAGACAAGTTCGATAAGAAAATAACTGAATTATAAGAAAAGAAACAAATGTTATACTTAACGAACAAAAGAAAAAAAAAATTCCAGAAACAAACTATTTTGCAAACTACCTACTAAACGTTTTAACTGACATATCACTTTCATACCAAAATCACAAACTTAGGAATTGACTCCTCAAAGTTCACTTCCTCATAGAGACATATTGGATCATATTTATCCATATCCATAGTTGGAGAATGCATCACACAGTTGCACTAGTCCGACCTAGGGGAACTACTATAATGCCTTCACAAGTGAGATTCAGTCAAAGCATAGACTATTCAAGCATATGTAACTTGTCTACCATGAACATAGTCCTCTAGATACTCATCATCCCATATGATTTCGAGATCTCTTTGCAACTCTAGTATAGAGAAAAAAAACTTGTGTTTTTCCACACATGTGATCACCGCAATCAATGATATCTTGTATCAACTTGTTCAAAAATACTACATGTTGCAATAAGTGTGATCATGTCTCATCTTATACTTTGTGTTGTTTTTTCTCTAAGTGTTTTCAATTCTTTTACATTCTTGTTAAGCATTCTGTAATCTGTCAGAAGCTTGAACCTTGATGCTCGTGATTTTTAGGATCGTGTACACATCATTTTTCTCTCTAGAAAAATACGAACAAAAAAACACCAAAATTGATTAGAAAAAATATATTTTGTAACAACAATATATATTTCTAAACACTTTATTAATCAACAACAAGTTTAGATTGCATAAATAGTTAGTTTGTTGGTCACTGAAATTGGTAGCTTGGATTTGAACCCCATATAATGCATTCTGTTTTTCTACCATAAAATTTAATCCTAAAAATAAAAAAGAATTCCAGATGCACACACTATATCGGAATTCTAATGTCATTGGACTCATACATTAGATTCACATATATTAATCACCCATGCAAATAACTGAGCTTTATTTAAAATTTAGTAGGCTTTTTCATGCGCAACAAACTAAAATAAAACTTAGTTGACTTTATTTATGTGCAGCAAAATACAATAAAACTTAAGGACATAATCTAATGGCAACCAAAATATCATGCTAGAAAATTAAGATCCCTTAATGAAGCATAGCAAAATCAATTCACATGTCTTAATAAAAAGACAACTAAAAAAAATGTAGCCATGAATGCTTTTGCAAATCCTTTATGCCGACCAATTCTTTTTATATTCCAAACAAAAAAAAATCTAATCTTATATTACATCTTTTGATACCATAGGTAATATTTAATTAGATAATAATTAAAGAACAAGAGGTTTTTACAATCTTGAAGAGTAGCGAAATTAAATCGATTAGAATTTGAATGATCTTTCATCCGTATTCGAAGAAAAACCTCTATTTCCACAACCTAAGGAATAGAAAAATGAACTAGAAGTGTTAGTATGAATTAGATAGTTCTAACTAACCCAATATTCACTTTTTATATGGATGAAAAGTTTTAACTGCTTAAAACTCTTTTTTCTTTTATTTGAATTTACAAATAAAAGAATTAACTTCCTATAACTTATTTTGGGCGCCTAAATAAATAATTATAATAAACTATTGTTATATTTATTTCTTTCAGATATTATCAACAAGACACTTAAGCAAGCAATAAGAGGTCCATTCTTCATGAGTTATTCTAGATTACCATGATGGGTTGTTGCATTATGTGAAGCACGTCAGATTCTATTCCTAAGAAAAGTAGCTTTTGCAAATTATCTTTAAATGAAACTGAATTACTCACATCTTTTTCTACCAGGGAATGTTTTTTGGTCATACTTATTGAATTGTTCATATACACATGTTGGTATTTTGATTATAATCATCATTGATAGATTTGCAAGATAACATATCTAAAACTTTCTTCTTTTCTCAGATCTAGTTCTTAATTTTTAATATTTAATCTTGATTGTAAGATTATATATATTCTTGAATCTTCTATTGTTCATAAAATATAAATTAGTAATTGATATTTTATGTCCATGATAAGGCTTCTGATATAAAAAGAAGCTCTTAAAAACTTGCCACATCATCTAATTCATTAGTTGTTGACCACTTTAGATATGGGAAGATACTAATAATTATTGCCGCGCTCCACTCGAAAAGACAAGCAAATAAGGCCAAATGTTAGACCATCGCTTTTGCATAAAATGTTTAAAATTGTCCTAATAATATGCCTAGAAATCTAGAATATCCTTTTATATTAGTTACATTTTGGGAGAAATTGATTTCATTTTTCAACACGAACTTAATTACAAAAATTAAAATCATTTATTTTCATCAGGTATGCTCTGACAACTATGTGAATTATATATCATAAAATGGTGAATGAAACTAGCCTTAAGTAATATATTTATATTAGATTCAAAATAATAACCTGAATCTAATATACAAGATAAGTGATTCCCTATTATATATTTTAAAACTTAAAAAAATAGAAATTAAAGACGGGGTTCCCTTGAAGCTTTAACTAAGTAATATATCAGTGAAAATCTAATACAAGAATTTATGAATGTTTAACATAGCAGCTTGTGCAGGTTTGTCCTTCCATTTATCTTTAGTTCATACTCCTGACAAGAGTGTCTTCCTCATCTCTGCACAATTTTTTGTATCAAAAATATCCATTTAGCTTATAAAGGAATTAACATAATTGTTTAACTTAAAATTGAGCATTAGAGTTTTAAGTCCAAGAAGTAAAATCTTACCATGATAAAGACTGAAATGACATGATCACTGATCTTTGTTTTTTGAATTTGCACACTAATGAGAGAAAAATCTTTGTGCGAATTGTATACAACCTTTCTCGTCCTCTTTCACCATCTCATTGTTATGGCATTGTGGATGAGTATGAAAGAGTTGGGTTACCCATCTATTATAGAAAAAATGTTAAACTTGAGTGATTTCAAATTACTTTAATTGCTGATGAAGTCATGGTAAACTCTCTAGATTCTGAGTTATTCTACCTACATTTCCATACATCCTATATGAAAATGAACAAGAGCTAATTATTACTAGTCCAATTCAAATTGATCACTATTTACTTATATAATAACTATATACAACAAAAACATGTATTGCACAAAATTTTAGTAAATCTTACTATGAAACTTAATATTGCTAATGGCAAACTAAAATGACATGGCCATTGACCGTATTATTTACATGACTATAAGTCAACTATTTTGTAGATGGACCTATGCAAAATATAAAATGGTGAATATTTAAACATTAAATCTATTTTGACATTTTTTTCTAATTTAGTAAATATGTAAAATTAGTGACCAATTAGATTGCATCTAGATTTTATACTCAAATACGCTTAGGTTTCTATTCAATAGGCTTAATCACCTGTATATACATATAGACAAATGTGCGCAATTTTATAACACATAAAATGCGCTTAGTGCGCTGAGAAAGCTCACCTTCTTGAGTGAATTGGTGAAAGATAGTGGAAGATTATACTGAGCCGGGGCTGAATTATTCTTAACTAAGTCAATTAAAATTAATCACTTACATGGGTGGAGTAAGGAAGTTTTATTAAGGGACCAAAGGGGTTCTGGGGCAGTGTGAGTTTATTACATACAAGTCCTTGTATGTTACAAAATTTCATTATAGGTCTCTATATTATAGTGTTTACTAGGTCTGAGAAATGCAAAATAACATATATTTTGAGCTAATTACATTATAAGTCCCTATAATATGCAAAATAACATAATTATTTTGAAAAAATTACAATACATGTCCCTAGATTATGCAAAAGAATCTATATTTTGCAAAAAGATTTGATTTATTAATTAGAATTGCATATGAGGAGGGACGGAGAAGCAGAGTGGCGGAGTGTGTGGGTCATGACTCATTAGTAGTTGACGGAAGAGTGCTTATATAATGAACGATTTGGTCCAAACTGTGAGTCGTGAAAGTTGGGATTTTGTATCTGAATCGATTGTTAAGATGTAAAGTGAGAGAATTAATAAGAGTTGGATTTAAGTTTGGGCAATAAAATGACTACTTAACTGACTAAATTTGAGATATTAATTTTTTTAAGGATTTTTTTTTTTGTTTTTTTTGGGGTAAACCTAGTCATCTTTTTCTTACAAGGCCTCCTCATCCATCTAACAACAAACTTAGATTTTTTATTAGCTTTAAGTTCTGTTAGTTCTTTTTGTTTAGTTAATAATTTATTTATTTTTTGAACGGAATAGCATTTTATCGAAAAAGAAAATTTCAGCATACAATATCTAGACAAAAAAAGTTATAAAACAAAATACATCGATCCTCTCCTATCCTAAAATGTAAGTCTCCTAAACTGTAAGACATAAGTATCTTCCCAATTGATCCATCTTTGATTAACAATTCCCTCGTGTCCAAAAAATTCTTTGTCGATGAAACAACACCAAAAACGGAAAGAGTCGTCCCCTGGAACTACGGGAGGTACCTAATCATGGTTACTCCGCAACCATGACTTGTAGCAGTGTAAAATACCGCAAATCCTCCCAAATACCCAACAAATGGGTTACCCAGGAAGGCCTGACAGATGGAAAATTATAACTTGGATCCAGCCATCAGAACGGATCTATGACAAACTATTTTGTAAAATCTTACGAACAAACTTGAGAACTTTGTTGTGAAATAAAGGTTGTTCAAAATCCTTATCAAACCACATCCCTAAATTAAGCCTAAACCGTTCTTTATAACATCCCCATAACCGTATATAAATCCATACCAGTAAACTGTCGACTTCTAAATAATAGTAGCCTTGAAAATAAACCTTTTGTTTGCCAAATAAAGAACGGTGAAGAAAAACAACATAGTTCTTAATAAATTGATAAACAAGTAATAGATAATGTGATTTATGTATTATTATGTTTATAAGATAGAGTATATATAAAGAGTACACACTCATTTGGTGTGTGTTACATACACAATGAAAAGGGAATATTATTCTTACTACGTTTGTCTTTTATGTAGGTGGAGATGCTCTTATGCAGCTGAGGTGTATCATTCTTTATACACCTCATCTCTCCGCTCAAGCTAATCACGCGTAAGAGTGGAAGCTTGATGAGATGAGAGGTAAATGTAGTTGCCGATAGTCCTTTAGTAAAAATATCTGCAACTTGAAGAGTTGAAGGAACATGAGAAATGTGAAGAAGCTTAGCCTTGATCTTTTATCGTACAAAGTGATAATAAAAATAAATATGATGAGTGCGTGTATGAAAAACTTGATTAGACGCAAGAGCTATAGAGGAAATATTATCACAAAGTAATGTAGAAGGATAAAATTCAACAAACAAGCTAAGAAGTAGAAAATACAACCACTTCAATTCAGCTAAGACAAATGCCATTGCACGATACTCACCTTCAGTGGATGATCTAGAAACAGTTAATTGTTTCTTTGAACCCCAAGAGATGAGATTTTCGCCAAGAAAGATACATTAACCTGTAAGTTAACCTCCTATCTTTTGAACTGCTGGCCCAATTAGAGTCACAAAAGGCTCGAAGATTGGTTGAAGAAGAAATAAATTTCAAACCATATTGAAGTGAACCCTTAACATAACGAAGCTTCTTCTTGAGTGCTTCACAATCAGAATTCTTAGGATTATGTATAGCTTGACACAATTGATTAACTTCAAAGGCTATATCGGGCCTTGTAATAGTCAAGTATTGTAAAGCACCAATGATACTTCGAATAAACATGGGTCTTCGAAAGGAAGTTAACCATGAGTAGTTTGTATTGAACATTTATTTAATGTTGGTATAGGAGAATTTCTACACTCACTCATACCAGCTTTTTGTAATATAGTAAAAGCATAATGAGCTTGAGAAACAAGTCTATGATTAGAGGTAGTTGAAATTTCTAATCCAAGAAAGTAGGCTAAACCACCAAGATCCTTCATCTCAAAACACAATTTTAATGAAGTCATGATAGATTGAATACCATCACTATCATCACATGTAATTAATAACCCATCAACATAAACTAATATAATAAGTAAGTTGATTGTCAACTCTCCTTGCAAACCTTGAAGAATCAAGAGGAGAAACTGTAAAATATTGTGATTCAAGAGAAATAGTTAATAGATGATTCCAAGCTCTAGGAGCATGTTTGAGCCCATATAAAGACTTCTGTAATTTATGCACAAAAGAGGGGTTTTGTTTATCCACAAAACTAGCAGGCTGAACAATATAAATATCCTCATTTAAATCTCCATTCAAGAATGTATTAAACACATCTAATTGATGAATGTGTAATTGATTTATAGCTGCAAGAGACAAAATAACTCTGATAGACGATGTCTAACGACATACCTAAAAGTTACAGTATAATCAAGACCATAAGATTGAAGAAAACCCTGAGCAACAAGACACGCTTTATACCTTGCAATAGAGCCATCAACATTTCTTTTTATTTTGTATATCCACTTACAAGTTATGGGATCTTGACCAAGTAGAGGTGGAATCGAAACCCAAGTCTGATGTTTAAGTAGAGCATTATATTCCTTAGACATTGATTTTTGCCAGCATAGTAGCTTAGAGGCTTCTTTGAAAGTGGATGGCTCAGATAAAGAGGAATGAGAAATAGTAGTCTGACATTTATAGGAAAGAACCAGTTTGTTTTCTAGTAATCATGTGATGTTTAGATTGTAAAGGAGGATTTGACAAAGAAGTGGATTGATTTGAATCAGATGGATGAAACTCAGTTGAATGTGGAATTTCAGTTGTTGTAGATTGTATGTCAGAAGATAACAAGTCTAAAGACACATGAGATAGTGAATGAGGATTTATAGAGGATGTAAAAGATCAACATATGGAGTATAAGAAGACTCTAAAGAAAAAGACTCACTGGATAGAATAGGAGTGAAAGGAAAAACAAATTCATTAAAGACAACATGTCTAGAAATATAGACTTTATGAGATGATAAAGCTAGACATTTGTAACACTTTCTAAAATTGAAATAGCCTAAAAAGACACATGGTTCTGATAAAAGAGCAAGTTTATTAGGAAAATATGGTTTTAGCCAGGGATAGCATAAACATCCAAACACTCTAATATGTAGATATGAAGGTTTAGATTTATATAACATTTCAAAAGGAGACAAATTAGATAGAGTAGGTGCAGAAAGAAGATTGATCAAATATATTGTTGCATAAAGAGCTTCAACCCAATATTTAGAGGGAAGTGAACTATGAGATAGTAAAGTACGAGTTGTTTCAATCAAGTGGCGATCCTTGCGCTCAGCAATGCCATTTTGCTCAGGAGTATGAGGATAACTTGTCTGATGTAAAATAACTTGAGCTTGAAGAAAGATTTTGAAGGACTTGTCAATAAATTCACCACCATTGTCTGATCTAAATAGCTTTAATTTTGAGTTAAATTGAGTATAGATCATATTGACAAAAGATTTAAAAACATCACATACACCAGATTTAAGGGAAAGTGGATAAACCAAAGTAAACTAAGTGCCCGTTTGGAAGTGCTTTTTTGGAGAAGCACTTAAAAGTGTTTTTAGTATTCTAAGAGTTTTTTTGACTTTGAAAAGCACTTTTATGAAAAGCACCTATTAGGTGCTTCTTAAAAAAAGCACTTAAAATAATTTTAGATTTCAAAATTAATTTTAATAATTTTTTAAAATTTTGAATTTTATTCTAAAAGCGCTTTTTTACTCTAAAATAAGCACTTCCAAACGGGCCCTAAGTATGATCATCAACAAACAAGACATAATATTTAAAGGAAGAACGAGACAGGACCGGAGAAGGCCCCCAAACATCCCCATGTATTAATCTAAAAGGAGTAGAAGTTTTGGATAAACTCAAACTAAAAGTAAGCTTCTGAGCTTTAGATGTAGCACAAGCATTACAACTTACACCATAAAAGTCCAATTTAGTATTCAAAATAGAGGATAAAGGAGTAAAAGTATTTGAGGAAGGATTACCCAACCTATAGTGCCACAAGTTTGCTAAAGAGCTTATTATAGAAGAAAGACACATGAAAGAAGAAACTGATAAAGATAGACTCGATGACTTGCTTGAACCAAAATTAATAGGATATAAGCTCTCTCTATAAGGGCCCTGAAAAAATAACATGTGAGTGGAAAAGTCATCTATAGACATTTAGAATGAAACATTGAAGGAACAAGAAAAATATGATTAAGAAGAAATTAAGATGGAGTATGAAGCTTACTATGACCAACATTATCAATGTCTAAGGCGTGCCCATTACCAACATCAACAACATTTGAACCGCCATAAGGAGAAGAACAATGAATTAAACTTGAATCATGAGTTACATGATTGTTAACACCTGAATTCAAGTACCATTGTCCAGGATAATATGAAGGTGTAGGAGCACAAGACTGAGCAGTAAGAGATACTCGATTCTGAGCCCTATGAGATGGAAAATTCACAAAATCAGATCTATAGCAGAGTGACCATATCGAGTACAAATGTGACATGTAGGTACAGAGGAATATGAACTCGTACTAGAATTCGATGAAGAAGATGAAGGTGGAGCTTGATTCATCATAGAAGGTGACTAATAACCTCGACCTCGAACTCGACCTCGATTTGAGAATTCTTGACCTCGATTTGAAGAACCACAAGCCTCAAGAACAACCTCGATTTGAGAACGCCATAACACATAGTTGGCGGAATCGAGCTTTATCTGAACTAAACTCGTCCAATTTTGACAAAGAAGTAAGAGACTAGCAGGAATTGATGAGATGGAAACAATGTTAGGTGTTGGTGAATGCGACGATGATGATGACGACGCCATGTATGCAGCGGAAGACAGGATCGATAAGTTAGAGAAAGAAGCTTACTAACGCCTTTAATGGCGACATTTTTTTTAGCAGTTGTTTTTTAAAACTCCAATACTCTGATACCATAATAGATTGATAAACAAGTAATAGAAAATGTGGTTTATATTTCTGTGTATTGTTATGATTACAAGATAGAGTATATAGAGAGAGTACACACTCATTTGTTGTGTTTTACATACACAATGTAAAGGGAATATTATGTATAACTACTTTTCTCTTTTGTGTAGGTGGAGATGCTCTTGTGCAGCTGAGGTGTATCATTACTTATACACCTAATCAGTTCTTACATGGTCCATCGTTTCATACGTACATCTTGCAACCCGAAGCATAAAAAATCCACAACTATCACAAAGGCGTAATACACTATGTGAGCCAGGCCCATAACCCAGTTCAAACTCATATGGGTCGGCTCCGCCTTCCACGTACAGATATGCAACCCACTTTGTTCTATCATCTCCAAACTCGATATGATAATAATCAGTAATAGGAAAGGATTTAGTAGTCGATCTATAAGAAATTGATTTGAAAGAGAAAACCTAATGGTGGGGGCAAATATGTGATAAATAAATAGATAAATGAGATAATAATGAAGGACACACAACTTTGACTACCACAAGAAACTCACTGTAAGTATTACATATCATTTGCAAGTTTAGTTGACAAGTAAAGTTCATTCGCAGGGATTTAATCTGGTAGATCTACTTGTAATCAATAAGCGTAGATGAATTTAGATGTTTAGATTAAAGCAGAGATAAGATGAATAAGGGTTACTAATACGAGTCTATCTTATTAAGTTATTCTAACCTTCAAGGTGAATTGAGTAATATATATTAACTGGGATTCTAACTTCCTATTAACCCCTGTTAGGGTGAACTTTGGTGCAACCCCTCTCCACTACCAGGGACTTGGGTAAGGGGACCCTGCGCAATACTCGGTGGTTAAATCAAACCATTATGGCAATCTAACTAGGCAAGCCTGGCGGGATCACTACCGCACAATAGATGAGTATGTGATGTTGTCAATAATTAAATCCCATTTCCGTGTGTTAACTCAATTACTAAGCAAAGTTCTAATATTCGCCAAATATAGGGATGAAAAACATTAGTCAAAGAACATAACACAGATACACGCCAAACTCAAATCAATTTAAAAAACAAATAGTATAATAGAGTTTAGACAAAATAATAACACAAACAATTAAGAATCAAAACTTACAGAATAAAAGTTTAGAAATATGGTTAAGACATAAATCTATAGCTAAATACCCTAAATATAGAGGAAAATAGATGTAGAAGATAAGTTTGTCACTCTCCAGCTTCTTCCTTCTTGTCTTCCTCTACAGGTCAGTTTGCTTCTTTAGATGATAAATTTGATACTAAGGATTAATATTCAAGCAAAAACATGTTTACCCTGATAAGAAGGTGTATTTATAAGTGTTAAGCTGACCCTAGGTCGGAATCTAGGAGTAGAAGTCAAGTAATTGGAATCCTTTTTCAATTCACATACGTTTCCTAGACAAGATAAACACTGATCACTGTTGTGGTAATATCCTTTTCGTTATTGGGCCAAATTTCGCCCACTTTATATCAAAACGACCGTAGCAAAAGTTCTATTTAAAATTTTAAAGGATATCAAAAATTGCAACCTATTTAGATTTATATTCAATGTAGTGGACGTAGCTGCAGAATTGACAGATTTATTTGGCAGTTTTTCTTTATCCTAATTCAACTCTACTTCCTTGTATCTCCTAATTTCTCATGAATCTTCTTTCCTTAACTCCTTAGAATTGATTTTGAATCTAATTAGTTTCCGTAAAACTTAAGAGCTTCACATTAACACACAAATTTAAACAAATATGCTTTAAAAGTAATAAATCATCAAATCAAGACATGAATCAAAAAAAATTTAAATAATAACAAGGAAAATCCCGTAACAATTAAGCAAATAGACCTAAAATGATGTCTCAAGTATAGATTACTATATCACAAATATGTAGACATCACCTAAAAAAAAGGAGAAGAGAGAAGAGAGAAAAAGACTTTCTCGCTCCTCTCATTGCTTGCCTCCAATAGACCAGTTAATAATTAGATTATTGTTTTATTATTGTAAAAACATGTTTAATCTTGTTTTCTCTGATCATGACTGAACATAATTGTAACTTGCTCATTTGATTATCGACCTAGCTATAATTATTATATAATTTGAATTTTAGTTTGTGATTATTTTGATCTGTATGGGTTGCAATCGAGAATAGTGATGTCTGAATTTTTAGGAGTTGGAGTCGTGTGTGCAGGGTTTGTACATGGTACAACAACTCTAGAATTTTGTCAACTCGTATCGAGTTTTGGTAGAATTTTAATTATCTAGAGCTTTTTCTCTAAAAGGTTTGGAAACCTCATCCCACAAGACCGAAATACCCTCATTCAATCTGCTATTCTTAAAGGTCAATTATAAGATTTAACACTATACAATTATATTCCACTACACATTATACGTTCAATTGATTTTTACTCACTATATATAGTAAATCACACAATATATACACATAAATGATATTTTCCACCTACATATCTAAAAGCACTCTCTATTAGGGGTGTGCCCAGGTAGGTTTGGAGTATAAAAAAGCTCAATTCGCAAACCATTCGTTCTTGTGCGGGTCTTAAAAAATTAGACCTGCACAAACCCAATACATTAATCAAACCGTTGAGTTTCGTGTGTGACGGGTTTCGCGTGTGTTGCGGGTGAAGTTGGTTGATAAACATGTCGAATTTGTATTTTAGGTCACGGAACAGTCCAATTTTTTTAATAAATAAAAGTTGTAACAATTTTCATCTAACTCGTATACTCTTGTATTTTAGAAAATATAACTTGATTTTTTAGGAGAAAAAAAATTTAAATTCTAGAAAAATATAGATAATCAGCTATGCCATTTTGTTTGGGGGTAATCAGGGTACTTAGTTTATATATTGTTATGTTGGTTTCATTAAACCCCCCCCATTTAGAATTAAGATTACCTCCCCTTGTGGACCTAAGTCTATTAATGTTGCAATCAAGTGGTTCCTAGCTAGAAATCGGAAAGCCGGTCAAATTAGAGTCAACCAAAAAAAATTCTTTCTCAACTCATTCAACGCCTTTAACTTTATTCCATTTTAATTTCTCACACAAAAACCACTTTATCCTTTTTTTTCAACCTTTTTTGCTTTCCTTTTTGTCAGATCAAGTTTTATTTCCCAAATCTGGGATCTGACATTCTTCTGAATTTCATCACCACACTTAAAAAACCTCATCTCACCGCTTCTCAACTTCCATTTTCATTTCCGCCCTTTCTCTTTTGATTTTCTCTTTCTAGGTTAATCTCTTTGACTGGTAAAATGAAGAAAATGCTGAATTCAACCCGTATAAATAGTACAAACACGAAATCGAAGACTAAATATACCAACAAAGCTTATGTTCTCACCTAAAAGTGAGAGAAGTGAAGTTACTCCTCCGATAAGTCCTCGTAAAGGTTTGAGTAGTGTAGAGCAAGGTTCGATTAAAGTGAATACGCATAGCAAAGTAGTCGAAACTCAAGCTATTGATGTTGATCTAACTGAGGTAGCTTCTAAACCAAAGGAATAATCAAAATTATTCGGTAAAAATGAAAATCCAGCTCTTAATCTGGATTATCATGCTCTGATCTGTCAAAAAGGTAAGAAAATTATTACTCCTACTAAAGCTGTATTGGATTAGGGCTCAGCTCGGTTGGATAACTGTTTAATTGGTCAGTTTCTAGATAAACGTCCACCGTTTTATAATGTTGTTAATTTTGTAAAATTTCAATGGTCAAAGTTTGGTAAAATTCAAGTTAAATCAAGTAACAACGGGACATTCATCTTTAAATTTGAGAATGAGCAAATGTACTTGAAGGTTTTGGAACAGATGTGGCATATAAATGGGTCACCCTTATTGTTGAGACCGTTGAAGATCGGGATGAAATTTGAAAAGTTAGATGTGTCTAAAATCCCAATATGGGTTAAGCTAGTCAATGTTCCAACGATTATGTGGACCAGAAGGGGGCTTAGTTATATTGCAAGTGGTATAGGAATACCTTTACAAATGGACAATATAACAGAGTCTATGACACGATTAGGCTATGCGCGTGTATGTGTTGAAATAGACACAAAAGAAGAGTGACCTGAAGAACTTTATGTTGATATAGGGGTTCAAGAGCTTCAAATTGTTAAGGTGGAATATGATTGGAAGCCCAAGCTTTGTGTAAAGTGTAATAAATTTGGACACTTAGAAGATAAATGTAGTAACATGGTGAAAGTATGGGTTCCTAAAGTTAATAGTGATAATAACAAAAACAAAGGTAAAGAGAAGGTTAATGAAAATGAGTGGAAGGTGGTGAATAATAAGAATCAGAACAGGAAAACACACTCTTCTAATCAAGTATCATGCTCGAATTCTTTTGGTAAATTGCAAGAAACTGAGGAAAATGATATAGATAGAGATGGTCTGGAATTTAATAATCAAGGTGGAGAAGGGGAAATTACAAGACCCCCTAACATATGAGTATTGCCTCTTGGAATGTAAGAGGGTTTAATAGCCTTCTTCGACACTTAGATGTTAAAGAATTAATGTTTAAGAATAATGTAAAGCTAAAGTGTCTTCTTAAAACTAAAGTGAAGATTCAGAATTGCTTGAAAATAATTAGTGATCATTTCCTTCACTTGGAAATGATTCACAACTATAATAAATGTGAAAGTGGGAGAAGCTGGCTACTATGGGATAATTTTTTTTTGGATGTTAAGCTACTATATGATACTGATCAATTGATGTTCATTAATGTTACCTTATTAAGCGCAATTATATCTTTCTTTATTGGTTATATATATGCCAGTAATAATGATGATGAAAGAAAAACTCGATAGAAGGATATTAATACTCTAAGCCATGATTATGAAGCTCATTGTATATGCTTTACAGGGGATTTCAATGAAATTCATAGAATAGAAGATAGACTTCATTTGACACACTTCCTAACAGTTCTATACTATTTGCAAATTGTCTTGAGGAGTCTAGCTTATATGAACACCAATATGGAGGGCAATGTTTTACATGGACTAACAAAAATTATAAAGAGCACCTGAGAGCAAGCAAGATTGATAGAGCCTTTATTAATACTAAATGGATGAATGTGCTTCAGTCTAATGCTATAGTAATTCCTCCATCCACATCTAACCACTGCGCTATTAAGTTGCTAATTGGAGAGAAGAAAAACACAGGGCCATGTTCCTTTAAATTCTTTAATATTTCTACTACTCATGAAGGATATAAAGAGCTGATTAGACAAACATGGAAAACCGAAGTTAAAGGAAATCTCATGTTTCAAAACTGTATGAAGCTAAAGTAAGTGAAGTGTGAGTTAAAAAAATTTAATAATAAATTCTTCAGAAGGAATTCTGATTATATCAACAACATTAGAACTCAACTTGAAGTAGTGCAAATGAGAATAATGTAGGGTATCAGTGTTGATACAGACATAACTGAATAGAAGGTTCTTACTTATCAACTTGAAAATGCTACAATTACACTTCATGAGATCCTAAGACAGAAATCTAGAGCCTTATCTATTAATGACTATGATATAAGTTCTGCTTATTATTATAAGATTATCAAGGGGAGAATTTCAAAAAACATTGTAGCTACAATTATAAGGGATGATGGTACTAATATAACAGAGCAAGACGAAATTAAAGCGGAATCTGTAAACTACTATAAGTCATTGCTTGGTACAGAAGAAAGTGATCAAGAAAGTTGCTCCATAAAGTCTATTAAATCTATTCTAACTAAAGAATTATCTGAAGAGTTTATTGACTGTTTAATTGAGCCCATAACTAATGAAGAAATAAAACCAGCCTTATTCACTATGGGAGATGGAAAAAGTCCTGGGCCTGATGGTTTTACTACTCATTTTTTCAAGCAATCTTGGGATATAATTGGAGATGAGTTTTATGCTGCTATTAAACAAACTTTTACTTCAGGTAAAATACTTACTCAGATAAATGCTACGAATATTGTTCTTATAACTAAAGAGAAAAATCCTTCGAGTGTTAAAAAGTTTAGACCGATTGAATGTACAAACATCACTTATAAAACTACTTCAAGGGTCATTGTTAATAGACTGGAAAAGGTTATAAATTCTTTAATTTCCTTAAACCAAGCGAGTTATATAATTGGGAGAAGTATTACAGATTACATATTGGTTGTTCGGGAAATTGTAACAGGTTATGAGAAACAATCTATCAATCTATCGTGTACTATTAACTTGGATTTACAGAACGCGTATGACAATGTGAATTGGAGTTTTTTGATCAAAACATTATATGCTTTTGAATTTCCTGATATGTTCATTAAATGATAACAATTGTGTGTTTGTACACCATATTATTCTATATGTGTAAATGGGGATTCATGTGGATATTTTAAGGGTAAGAGAGGGTTAAGACAAGGGGACCCTCTCTCCCCTTATTTATTTGCAATCTGCATGGAAGTATTTTCTAAATTGTTTGATAATGTGGCTCAGAACAGTAATTTCACATTTCACTCTAGATGTAAAGAAATTAAATTGAATCATCTAGTTTTTGCAGATGATGTTCTTATTTTCATGAAAGGAAATGTACAATCTGCAGAGGTTGTTAAAACAACTCTAAATTTATTTTCTAGATGTTCAGGCTTGAATATTAATTTCACTAAAATTGAATTATACTTTGGAGCTGTTAGTGAAGTAATTAAAAAGGAAATATCTCAAGTCTTAAATATAAAGATAGGTTATCTTCATGTGTACTTGGATATTCCTTTAAACTCAAAGAAAATGAGTGTAATGGATGGAAATGTACAAGTTGAAAACATATGCAATAGTATATCTCAATGGACCTCTAAACTACTTTCATACGCAGGGAGGGTTGAGTTAATTCGTGTGGTTTTGGTAAGTAAAATTATGTTCTGGTGCAGGGTGTTTTTACTTCCAAAACAAGTCATCTATAAATTAAATCAAAAGATGGCTAGTTTTCTTTGGAGTGGCAATACAGACAATGCTCATGGTGCTCGAATATCCTGGGATAAATTATGTTGCTCTAAAGAAGAAGGAGGTCTCAATATACCTAATTTGGAAAATATGATCATGACATGTTTACTACATAATTTCTGGAGGTTTTACTCGCAAAATCAAACCTGTGGAGCTTGTGGGTGAATGTGAATATTCTCAAAAAACAGGTGTATATGGAGCATAAGTCAAAAGCAGTATCATTCATGGATGTGGAAACAAATTTTAAAGGTTAGAAATCTTGCTTATAAACTTATATACCATGAAGTTGGAAATGGAGAATCAACATATATAATGTGGGATAAGTGGCTGGAAAAAATGTGTGTTCAGGACATACTCAATATTCACATTGATGATAAGAATGTGAGTTGTAATAAAAAAAGTAAAGGATTGTTTTGGAAGTGGCAGATGGAGAATTCCTCCTAGTATTGCCAAAATATTTTCTAAAATACAAGATATACAATTACCTGAAAATAAGGATAAAATCATTTGGACTGAAACTGTAAAAGCTTAGTTTTCTTACAAGAAAACTTTATTGAGGATAACTGAGCACAAACCGAGAGTTAAATGGTATGAGATTGTTTGGGCTAGAACTTGTATTCCCAGGTGTTCATTTATATATTGGCAAGTAGCTATGAACAGGCTTCCTACTAAAGATAAAATGATTGAATGAGGCTTTAATGTTAACCCTGTTTGTCATTTATGCAAGTTAATGAATGAAGACAATGCTCACTTGTTTGTTAAATGTAGATTTTCTAATACTATTCTTAAGAGTATTCTAGATAATTGTGGTGTTAGTAGGAATATTAACACAGTAAATAAACTATTAGAGGAGATTCAGCTCAATTGCGCAAACTCGAAACTTGTCAATATAATTGGAGTAAGTGTCACTACTTACATCTATTTCATTTGGAGTGAGAGGAATTTTCGAGAACATGATCATAAGGAGATTAATCAAGAAAGAGTCTACGACAAAATTAATACATTTGTAGCTGTCAAATTGAAAGTGAGGAGTTTCAAAAGTAGCAAGGCTAGAGATATAGTTAAGAAAATTTGTAATAGTTAGCCTTTATATTCTCTCTTTGATGTTTTTGTAATGCTCTTTTTATTATTGTAAAGGGTGTAATGTTTTAGTAAGGTGTAGCTTAGGTAAAAGTCCATGAAGTTGGGCTAAAGTTTTAATATTATGACAGTTTTGGGTTTCATTAATAAAAAGTTTGATTTGCCGATCAAAAAAAAAGTTGGTTCCTAGCTCTGCCTTTATCAGAGTGAACTAGTTCTAACATTTTTTTTGTTTTAAGTAGTCATAGGGTTTAGAGAGTCACCTAACCCAACTATCCAAAACCCTATCTCTTAACCAAGAGGTTCAGAGTTTGAATCCCTCTTAGAACATAGGTAAGTTGGTTCTTAATGATCCTGGGGTATGCTTGGGGAGGGCGGAATATACTTTGTGGGATTAGTTTAGTGTGCCAAAGCAAGCCTAGAACCCACATATCAAAAAAAAGGTTTTAGATAATCGTTCGCATATTTGCAATTTTACACATATTTGATATTCAACAAAATCATCAATGTTGTGAACATATATTAGTCTGAATAGTTTTCCGCTTCTCCGCTGACAACGTATAATTTCCTCGCTTTAGTAACACGTTACCTCCTCTTGATATCAACCACAACTCTTTCATAATCTTCATATCCTGAAGATCTATTAGCGCCTTCGCGTTATCTTTGTTTATTTTCCCATCAAGTCCTATAACTTTACCAACCAAACAGTCGCACACATTCTTCTCGCAATACATTACATCGACGTTATGTTTAACAAATTTTCTGACCAATAAGGTATACGATAAAAAATACTGTTTTTCTTCTATTTTGACTCGCGAGTACCTGTTTTCTTCGTCACCTTGCCCCAAAATCCTTGTGTTTACTTGGTTACACAATAGGCAACCCATTCAACTATGTTTGAATATCGGCTGGACTATGTTTCCTCGGTAGGCCACTGTGATCGGCAGCCGGGTACAAAACACTATTTTTTCTAAATCGATGCCTGATAGGTAACCAACGTCTATGTTCGAAATAAACCACACTTTTTCTCACCTTCAACAACGGAGTAGAATCCATGCATTCTGGGCACGCGAAGTAACCTTGACCCTGCCATCCTGACGTGTATGACCTAGCGGGGTAATCATTAGTAGTGGACACCTGACAAACCTTCATTGTAAACACTTTTTTCGTATGAGCATCATACGTAGGGATCCCTGTTTCCCACACCATATCTAACTCATCTATAACAACGTGGAGAAAGAAATCCATATCCTTTTCCAGTGAGCAGGGACCCAGAATCAACAAACAAAGCTGAAATGTGGTATCCTTCAATCATTCCCACGGTGGCAAGTTGTAGACGGTCAATATAACAAGCCACATTCTATACGATCTGTTCTGCATAGAAAACAGACAAAAACTATCGATACCCAGACCCAAATATACATTCTGAGGTTCACTAGAAAACTCTGGATGTAACTCTGGATGTAACTCTGCAAATCGTTTCCAGTTATCACCGTCAACTGGATGACGTAACACATCTAGATCGGTACTCTTTCCAGTATCATGTCATATCATGTCTTCAGCGGTGTGCTTCGAAGCGTATAGTCGCTGCAATCTCGGGGTAATCGGAAAGTAAAAAGGCTTCTTATGTGGTACTTTCTGACCCTTCTTCGGGTCCCATATTGATTCACTACAAACTGGACACTTGTCTAGGAATTCATTCTCCTTGTAAAAATGATATTAGTATACCCCATACCCAAATTTTTCAACTTCTTGTTGCATGCTTTATAAGAATCGGGCAAATTGTGAGGTTTTGGCAAAATACGACCAAACAAGTCCAATAGCTAGGTGAATGATGTGTTACTCCACTTGTTCTTTACTTTTACGAGCATAAGCTTGGCAATGAAATTCAAGGAACTCATCTCTATACAACAAGGATATAATGCTTTCTCCAATTCATCGAATAATTTTTCAAAACTGCTCCGACTTGGAAGATGTGCGTCTCTCATCTCGGTATCACCCGGATGTTCACCAACATCGTAACTGTGTCTCACATCGTCATAAACATCATGCATTTCATTTTCTATATTTGGCACATGAATTGTTTCGGGAATTACCAACTGCTCAACGTGTTTTTTCCAAACCAAATATGTATGCTTAAACCCGACTCTTAGAAGGTGGCCCCTAACTATTTAGGTGGGTAATCGACATTTATTATTATAATTAGTACACATGCAAGACATGTAACCATTATAACCATCTTTTTTCTTAGCAAATTCAATAAAAGCCAAAATCTCAAAAATATATTTTTCCGTAAAATAATTCATTGTATCGATCCAACTCTTATCCATACATGAAACCATCTTTTAGCAACAATATGATACAACTAAGCAACTACATTCATATGAAAATAAAATAAATAATTATTACAACCCAAACAATAAAATGATTAAAAATTACAACCCAATGAATAAAATAATTAAAACTACGAACCATCGAATGAATAAAATTACAAACATTTAAATGAATTAAATTATAACCAAATAGACAAATAAACAACTTCAAATAATTAGTTAAAAATATAAATATATATGAGAAAAAAATATAAATAGAATAAAACATGCATAATTTACAACATACTAATAAACAAGGCAATAAAAAACAAGTTAATTATGAACCTAAACATATCTTATAGCAACTAATACACAAGTATAATCCAAAAAATAAAAAACTTAAGAAGTATGAAATTTAATAAAAATACACTAAATTGGTTGGAGAAATTGAAGATTGATGATCATTCCCCACCTTGAAAATTTATCACATAACCTATTCAAATCATATAGAAAGAATAAAACACAATTATAAACCAAAAAAATTGAATTTTCATGAAATTACCTTCAATTGTGTGATGAAATTGGATATTGACAATGCCCCACCTTGATTATGAACCCGGGAATGGTGCAAGATGGACAATCAATTAGAAAAAAAAACAAATTTGAGGTGTGTTTTTGAGAGAAAATGGAAGAAAAAATTTGGGGTTTTTGGGTGTTTCGGAAGATAAAAAATTTGTTGTCTTCATTAAATACTTTTTTTATTACCGACGACAGGTGTCGTCGCTAAGTTCATTGGTTTCATCGGTAATATAATGTATTAGCGACGAATCTCGTCGTCCCAAATATAGCGACGACATTTTGAACGTTTAAAAAAAATAAAAAAAATGTTACCGACAAAATTTTGAAGTTTTAACTATGATTTCTTCTCGTCGCTGTTTTGCGATAATGATTCTGTCGTCGCTAACATAAACTCGTCCCTAAGTCTAAAATATTTTCGACGAAACGCAGGTTGCCCCTAACATTTTGCCCCTAAAAATGCGAATTGTAGTAGTGATCCCAAACAAATGTGCAAGATAACATATCTTTTAGTCTCTTGTTTCCTAGGATCTAGTTCTTGATTTTTAGTATTTAATCTTAAGATTACGAGAATATTTTTGAATCTCCTGTTGTTAATTAAGAACTATAAATTAGTATTTGATATTTTATGTGTAGAAGTAGAATAAAGCTTATGATAATAAAACCAAGCTTTGCAAAACTTTCCCACTATCATTTGATTCAGTAGTTGTTAACCAATCTATATATGGGAAGATACTAATATTCATTACTAGGCTCATTAACACAGGTTTGTAACTCATGTGAGGGTATTAAAGTGTTAACACATGCTTGTAACAAATGTCAAGGTATTAAAGTGATGGAACATTGATTCGGTCCAAGATTTTGGCTAAGGCTATTATCAGGCATATATGGCCCATCCCACCTGGAGAGCATAATTAGAGAAGTTGCTTTCTTTTTTCGTTCGGAACATAATTAGAAAATTCTAGTAATATATCAGACATTACCTTAGTAATCCATTTATTGTCACCAAGGTAGGCTCGGACGAAACTATGTTAATTATATCTTATAAAATGGTGAATGAAACTAGCCTTAAGTAATATAGTCACATTAATTTTAAAATAATTTCCTAAGTCTTGATATACAGGATATGAGATTCCATATTATATATATTTTAAAACTTAAACAAGAAAATCTGAAGGCTGGGTTTCCTTGAAGCTTTACTAAGTGATATATCAAAGAAAAACTAATAAATGAATCTATGAATGTTTAATGTAGGAGCTTGTGTTCATCAACTTTATCCTTTGATCTTTAATGTAGCTCTATAGCTGTTCATTCTTCTGACAAGTTTTTCTTCCTCATCAGCTCAATATTTTGTATCAAAAGGATCAATTCAACTAAAAAAGGAATTAACATAGAGTGGAGAAATAAAACATAATAGTTTAAGTTAAAATTGAGCATTATATTTTTAAGCCTCAAAAAGTAAAATCTTACTATGATAAGTATGAAATGACATGATCACCGATTTTGTTCATGTGTTTCTGAAGCAAGAGATGGTATCTAGAGGGTGGTTTATTAATAAAAAAATTACACAAACATTTCCTTACATCATGTATCAAAATGAACAAGAGATAATTATCACTATTCAAATTCTAATTAATCACTATTTACCTACATAATACGTATATACATAGAAAAAAATGTATTGTACAACAAGATCAATTAGTACATCTTGTCATTACACTTAGTACGGTTTATGGCAAACTGAAATGACATGGCCATTGACCTTATTATTGACATGACAATACGTCAGCTCTTTTGTAGATAGACCTGTGCAAAATATAAAATGTTGTAAGCATCAATTCTATGTTAACATTTTTTTCTAATTTAGTAAATATATAAAATTAATGACCAATTAGTTTTACTCTAGATTTTCTACTCAAATACGCTTATGTTTCTATTCAATAGGCTTATCACATGTACACAATTATGAATATTTATATACAGACACATGTTCACAATAGTATAACACAGAAAATATGCAGAGAAAGCTCAAGCTCACCTTCATTAGTGAATTGGTGAAAGATAGTGGAAGATAATCATAAATCGGGGCTTAATCATTAGACTATTTTATTGGGGACCAAGGAGGTTCAAGGGGGAGTGTGAGTTTATTACCATACTAGTCCCTTTATTTTACAAAACTTCATTATATATCCCTATATTTTGCAATAACTGTATTATGAGCACCTATAAATGCAAAATAACCTATATTTTGAACTAATTGCATTATAAGTCCCTATAATATGTAAAATAACAAAATTATTTTGAAATAATTACAATACAGGCCATGTATTCTGAAAAATAACCCCTATTTTGCAAAAAGATTTGAGCTACTAATCGAATTACCTAAAAGGAGCGACGGAGAAGTTGTCTGCATGTGGGTCATTATGAGTAATGAACCATGGCGGAGGAGTGAATATTAACTAGTTGGTTAATTCTTTTGAGAATCGAGAGACGAACGAGCTAAGCCGACCATGTGAGTAGCGAAAGCAGTTGAGAGGCGGAGAAGCTGCTTGATGATTTTGCGTCTGAGCGAACGTGAGATGTAGAGTGAGAGAACTAAGTATTAGATTTTAGTTAGGGAAAGAAAATGACTTAATTATGAATATTAGGCCGACTTGACTTTTGGACCTTCCCTAAGTTTTACAACCCGACCATAACTATTTGGCCTCTCTTTACTACTTTAACTCACGGCTTGGACTGTTCACAAAAAAACATACATATACTGTTCTTTAACTCATGTATCTCATTTTATATCACGTTTCTTTGGCTCTCGTACGAGAAATCCTAAAATAAAACCTACTCAATCTAATCAATCCAGAGCTATTTATATTACTTTATCCTCTAATTCTACAATGTTTCTACTCTCCTATGCAGCTTTATACTATTTTTCCATTAAACTGTGATTATGCATTTATTGCTTTCAGGTTTGGTTTGTAGTTTCAATGAAAATCAATAAATGCATATCTAAATCCGACTGAAATAGGCATTGTTAATGTATGTGTAGTCGTTTGTGATGATTTAACTTGATGGGTTGCTGCATTTTCACATACTTGTGTTGTATTTGTTGTATATATATATTCTTTCGAAAATGGTTATATCACCATTTTAGGTATTACGTTTTTATTTTATCTCTCTTTTGCTATTTACATTTGTATTGCTATATATTTTTTACATAAATAATTATTTTTATACTATTCTTTTGCCAGAATCGTTCGAAATACATGTTTATTGTGCATCGATGAACCATTTTCTCATTTTATACTTTTTTATTTTAATATACTTGTTGTTTCTTTTTTAAATAAGAATGTTTTAGAATTTATAATGGAAAATTAAGATAATATATTTAGTTATTTTTTTTCGAAAGTTAGATTTCTGATTTTGAAACTTTATTTTATGTCAAAAGTTTCTTTGATTGCGAAAATGTTTTGTTCGAATCTTATTGGGTTTGATTTTCAATTTTGAAAGTTTAGTTGATTTCTAATTTTGAATATGTTTTTACTTTATTATTTCGAAAGTATTTGTTTGATTGCCTCATTTTTCCTTAAAGATTAATATGAAATATAGAATTAATTTTTTGCATAACAATATTCACTATGAATTTCTTATTGAATTCCTTGTGCACCTCTATCTTTATTGACGACATGTGGAATGTTATTTCTTGAAGTAAGCTTAATAGCCTTTACTTCAAGGAAATTTCGTAAGTGGACAAGAAGCCGTAGCTCGCATATTTCTCTTGTTGGGCTAGATGTATTTTACTCAAGGTAACATTAATATTACTCATGTACATCCTTTATATCATCTCATTTCCAAATTATAATCGCTCTCTTTGCTTCTCTAGCCAATCTATTTATTCGGCTTTAGTGTTCCACGTTTCATCGATAATACAAATGTAACACGACGTGTGAAATAGGTATTAAGGGGCATTCACAAATTAATTATTTTTGGAGTGTTTGGTATCATTTTTTCTAATCGCTCTAAATATATATAGAGGCTTTCCGGTCAGATTTAAATTTCTAAAATTGAGTTTGTAATGATAAAATCTTTTTAATTAATTTGATATATTAGGTCTCTCGCACAAGACCATCTTTCTACAATTATATCACTATCATGTTTTCTTAAATGCACTTTCTTTGTTTGCATGAGCACTTGCAGCTAATGTTGTTGAATATGTGAATCGTTAACAATAGAAGCTGCCATGGAAAAATATCAACAGAAATGTTTGATATATATCAACTAGAATGTCCACTAATTCTCGTAAGCCCTTACTCATAATTATTGTGTTTATTGACATGTATTTTGTAGCCGCCTTTAGTAGTTGCCTAAGTGTTTGAAACACAATATGGTTATTAGGTATAGTTACTTTTCCAGGAATCGCATAGTATTTTTCAACTATATCTGCGGCTAATGAAAGTGATTATTATATGAGGCCTGTGATGATTTATCAATTAAAAATTAATATTTCAGCCGATGATGAAATAAGTAATTCTGAGGCTTAAGGCTTAATATATTCAATTGTTAAACCATGTTTGGAATGATGTAAGTTTAAGATTATTCTTGGGTGCAGTACATGGACATTTGAAGACTATTTTTGTGAATATACTTGAAATGTAATTCTTGGAATATATTTGTGAATCATAAGGAACTTGTAATAATTTTGTGATTGTAATTCAAACGAAAAGTATTTTGTTGAACTTAGAGTATTTTGTATTACTTTTGTATTGCTACATGTAACACTTATTAAAAAAATCATATTTAAACTACCATTGGATAAACCCGGGTTTAACCCGTGTATGGGTAACCTGAGGGTAGGAAAATTTTTACCTACCCTTACCCTTAGAAAAACCTATACCCGACTACATTATCATACCCGTCCCTAGACCCCATCCTAGGGTAAACCCGGCAAGTGGTCCCCCAATAAATATTAATAAAAAAATTCCTCATTTATCTTACATTTTTCTTCTTTTTGGTCGGTAAACCTCTTCATCCATCTAACACAATCTTTGATTTTGTATTAGCTTTGAGTTCTTTTAGTAAATAAATTAAAATATCAATTTATTTTTGTACAATCTTGCTTAATCTTGTTTCCCTGGCCATGGATGATGGTAATAGGTGCTTGCCTTTGGATCATCGACCTACCTATTGTCGTTGTTCATTTTGTACTTTAACTTGTGATTAAATTGGTCTGAGTGGGCTGCAATCGAAGATAGTGGAGTTGGGTCGTGGGTGCCGGGTGTGTACCCATTACAACAACTATAGAATTTCGGTAGTTTCTATGGGGTTTTGATGAAATTTTCTTTATGATCGAGTGTTACTCAAACTCTTTCCTAAGTCTTAGTTCCCCCGAGTCCAAACCTTTATTATGGGTATGATAGAGTAATGATGGTTTTACCGTTGTAGGTTTGGAAAAACGATGGTCCGTATTTAACTTAGGATCCTCTATGGTAGTTTTGTATGTCCTATTTTGTGGCTTTTAAAATTTTTGGGTGATAGCAACTAGTAAGTTGGAAAGAGGTTGTTTGTGGGATATTTACTTTTAGTTTGAGCCATGAATTTTAACCAATGGGTCTTGAAGACACCCGTAATACTTAACCACACGTCACCTATATTGTTTCCTTACTAAAGGCCACAAAAACCTCACTACCAATTATACCACTTCCTTTTTAAAATTTTATATTAAATAATTGCTATTGTATTCATAATCCGAAAAAATCTCAGTAATATCACATGTTTTATTCTCTCTTTAACAATGGAACATTATCTCCTTCTACAGAGAGAACAATAGCAGCACAAAACCGTCGTCACTCGCAAGAAAACCGCCGCCACACGCCATGAAGAAGAAGAAATTGGCGATGTGAAGTTGTTGGAGGTGTTCGACCAAAACACCAGTTGACTTCTTCTTTAGCTCTTACTAGCTGCGGTGGAGAAGCTTATTCTAATTGATTAGTTAGTGTATGATGCAGATCTTGTTATGTTCGAGATCTAAAGTTTGCCTCTCCTTTTCTTTTGCAGCCGTGGCTGCTGTAGCTTCGAAGACCTCAATTGGAATAGACCCATCGTTCGTGAATGGCAACACCAGGGTTTGGTGAAAAAGAAGTTATGCGAAATTCTAAAGCTCTGTCGTTTATTGAGAAGGAGATCTCGTGAGCATTTCTGTTCGCAGACCATCTGCAGATCGCGAAGCCATGAAGACAGCTCCGGCCATGTAACTTAATCTCACCTCTTTTTCTTTTGTTCGCTGATGCAATTATTTAGAATATAGTGTTGCTTTTTTTTCTTTTTCCTTGTCGAGCAGCTAGTACTTGTGTACATTATTTTTCTTCAATTGAATATTATTACTATTTCATTGGTTGTAAAAATATTATAAATTATATTTTGTGGAATATATTGTATAATACTCCGTGAACGAATAATAATCCGTATTTTTTTAATAATACTCTGTGTTTGTTAATAATACTATATGTTTTTAAATATTACTCAATCTTTTCCATTGTTTTCACTAAGTACTCGGAGAATTTTCCACAAACTCTGTGTTTTTTTGCAAGATGCTCAGTATTTTTTTTGATACTCCGTGTTTTGTCTCGATAATTAGTGTTTTTTCTTTGAGTAATTTGTAAAATCTCTGAGTACACCACTAGTGGTGGCGCAGAAGATGGTTGGTGGATGGTGGCGGAATTTTAGATGGCACCGGTTGTGGTTGGTGGGTGGTGGTGACCGAAATTGAATAGTGCCAACACTCAACAAGTTATTTTTTGTCTTTTGCTATTTCTTTGTATGAGAGTATAAAAGACAATTAAAAGAATCATTGGCTCCTTTGGAGAAGTAAGATTTAACACATCCCCAATAGAAAGAACTTCTAGTCTCCAAGACCCTATATGTCATTCACTTATAAAATAAATATTTTTTTTGACGGACCAAGTATATGTTTTGAAAATATAGGGATAAATAGTTTAAAAGAGAAAATGCTACTTTTAGGTTTAATACTTTGGGGAGGGGGGGTTTTATATTTTTCAGAATATCAGAAAGGGATCATAATGTATTTTTACAAATAAAAAAAAATTATAGGGATCACAATTTACTTTTTCTAAACTAAAATTTACAAATTATATGAAGAAGTAAACGTAAACCTTCATATTTAGATGGGGGTGGAGGTAGCTTCCAAAGGAGGTGCCTTTAGAAGGAGGTGCAGGCACATTTCACGACTAGCCTTGTTCGCTAGGTTCAAAGTAGGCATTTTTGTATAGTGTACAAGGAAGACAATGTTAGAAAAAAAAGGCGACCTTATATTTATAGTCCAAAAAATAATTGAGACATGAATAAAACATTTACTACATGAATCCTAATTAAAATTAGATATTAGATATTCAAAATATTATAAGAGAAACCATTGTGATTTTAAAAATAATAATAATAATAGGGGTAGAATTTTACTTTTACTAAATTTAGGGAATCATGATTCATAATGAATTTTTTACAAATAAAATATAATTATAAGGGTGGAATTTTGTTTTCTTTAAATTTAGGGGGACCATGACCTCTCCAATATACACATACCTCCATCCCTTAACATTTATAAATTTCAAACTAAAATCTTAATTTCTAGACTATATATATCAACATATATATATATATATATATATATATATATATATATACACTAGGTATATACCCGTACCTGAAGACACTTTGACAAATTTAATTTTGAAAAATAAATTAAACGCCAAATAAACAAATATTTCTTGAGATAACAACAAACTAAAATATGCTAAAAAATTATAGTCAATTCTTTTTTTATTAGGATCATATTTATTGGTTAGAATTTTATTATTAAGTTTAATATATATTGATAAACTGTATTATTAATCCAAACAGATAGGATTGCAAAAAAATAAAAAATTTGGGGACCATAAGGTATTATTATAAAAGTAAACTTTAGGGGTCAAATTTATATTTTTCCAAAACTCAGGGGACCTTCCCTATGAGGTAAAGTTTCTAACTCCTCTTGGCATTAGTCGTTTAAAAAAAAATCATTACACGTGTCCATATTGTTGATGTGATAATAGAATAAAAAAACTCTTGAAAGTGTTATTTTGCGATTGCCAATTATTTTGTCAAAAGAAGCTAATGCTTATATACGTTATGAAATAATAAAAATACGGAAAAAGGACTAACATTGTCACAAAAGCTATCATAGCTTGAAGACGAAATGCGAAGACTAGAAAGAGTGAATGTAAGCTGAATTTCTTGAGTTATTTGCACAATAGATCCCTATATTACGAGAAAAATCCACTATAGACTCCTATATTATTTTCTAGTTAATTGCAATATAAGTCCCTATATTAATCAGGTTGCCTTCATGCTTTCTGGAATGGGATCTGCAGCAGCCGATGTTTTCAGAACGGTGAGCCTACTTTTTGCGTGTCAGGATCAAAGCTTCAATAATAACATACTTTTAATTCCTCGATCAATTTCTTTTTTTTTTGATAAAATACTCTACTTTCTTTTATGCAGGCAAGCAATAGGTGGGAAAAAAGACAAAGCAAAATGTTGGTAGGTAGAATAATTTTTTGAATAATGCCATACGGTGCTGTTTTTAGTTTCTAAGCGATTAATCTGTATCCGCGTATGAAACCACCTGGAACTCCCAAATAATCATCCCATTCAAATGTAACGTTAAATGTAATATCAACTGCTGTTACCGAAGCAAGTGTAGGAATCCACTTCTCCAAGAAAGCTTCTCGAAACCTGGAAAAGAGTAAGCGAAATTTGAAATATGGATTTAGAAAAGTCAGTAAATAGTAAACTAAACGTTTAACAGAGAGAAAACTGAAATTTGTAACAAACCTCTGTGTGGCTGAAGTTTTATATAAGCTCATTGTTTTACTTTCTTATATAGACACCATGACTTGAAGCATGGCTGAAGTCTTTGGCAATCAATTCGCCTAAATACGCGTCCCTCTTATGTCTAATTTCTTGAGAAATGAGCACGTATTCGAAAAATAATATTGAACACGTAAAAGCTATAATTTATATCATTTTTATTTGATTTATAAAATCAAATTATTTGATTCAATATTGACTCCTTGACTAACAGGATTATACAAAACTTTCAACCTAGTGTCTTTGCAGTTTGCACTTCTATTTAAGCTTAATTTCGTTTTTGCCCCATGAAAAAAGGACTATGGATGGATACAGATGGTGGTTAAAGAGGAGTACAGAGTTTGTGACCTGAGCATACAATAAGTAACCCTCGAACTGTTGTAACAGAATTACTAAACATGACCATCCAACAATACTATACCATGAATCTCATCCATACATGTGTCTACACATTCCATTTCCGTCTCCATTTCAATTTATAATATCGTCTCCTTTGCTCCACTACAATTTCTGCATTCTCTTGCCATTTGTTCTTGACTTTCTGGAAAATTTAGTATAGCATTTTAGATAAGGTACACCAAATGTCTCGCCTGGTTATATATTGATGTATAAACAATTAAATTATTGTTAAACTTACTCAGTTGCATATCCTAAACGTTTGGCTAAGTAGTAATTCCGACTAAGCTGAAGAAAAGTACCAAATCCTGTAACATAATTTTAATCAAAATTACTAATTTATCAAAGTAAGTAATGAGAAAATAGTGTGAAGGATCGATATTCTTACATGTTTTCCGGTGATATAGTGTAGGAGTATAGTTAATGGACCAAAGGGGAGTAAGATATTGATCTTTTCTTTGATTAACATGATATAAATACTTCAGAAAAAGCTGATTTGATTCAGGCCCATTCGAGTTATTAAAAGTAAACGTAAATTCATCGTTTTTAACTTCTTCATTCACTTGTTCTTCATCATTTTTAGTTGGCAAAGATTCTTCTTCAACCTCTTCTTTCTCCACAAAAGTATGAAAAGGTAGGTTTACTTCAGATATTATCTTCACTATAAACCCCTAATAAATGACTAAACGATCTGAAGGCCAAGCAAGGTTACACGCAGCACCAATTGAGACCTTGTATACCTGTGAAAAAAATTAATTTTAACATCATACAGAAAATTGGATAAACTTACATTTAAGAAGGATGACCTCAATTTTGATCATCTTACATTTCCCTGAAGTGCAGCAGCAGCAACCCTATTATTACTTACTTCTTTCACTAAGTGGACCTGCTTCATTTTTGAGTTGCAAAAAATATAACTTTGTAGCAGAGATGTACATTTATCTGATACGATTGACATGAGCAAAAGGTTCTGGATTAGCCTTTGGTGCTACTTTTGCTACTCCTGGAGTTCCAAATACATTCCAAAATCTTAATGTTTCATCTGCTGCTGCTGATGCTATTGTACATCCATCTGGACTCTACAACCCCAACCATTTTAAAAACACCACATTAATATTTATCACTAACATAATAATAGTCAAGTCAAATAAACTCTCATAAATACCTGAGCCATGAATAGAACCCTGGATTTGTGACCAGTTAATTCCACTACCTTTGCCCTGGATCTTCATATAAGTTTCATCTGAGAATCTATATATAAAAAAAAAGGTTAAAAAATGAAATAGCTATAGTGTATAGCTAAAATTGAATTACATATATACCGTAAAGATTCAAGCTTTCAAGTGAAGGGCATTTGAGTAATATCTGTTGTAAACCATCATTGGTTAACTTGACACATCTAGTGATTCAAGTTGTTTATAATTATTCGAGATTAATTCTAAAGATTCATCCGTGATATTCTGTAACATTCTAAGAAATTATTCTATGATTTAATTAAATAAATAATTAATCTCGTAACATACCCTACAACCACTTAAGTTTAAATCAGTCACAGCTTTACAATTTTCCACCAAAAATTTGAACAGCTATGGCTTTAATAGTAATTTTTTACCTTAAATAATGGGAATTATAAATTTATTTCAATTAAAAATTGAACAAATATGCCTTCATTTTTACCTTAATTTGGGTTTTTGTTGTTGATGGTTAATCCGGTTGATGATGGCGGCAAATGGTTTCTGAATGGCGGCGGTCTTCTTGTGCAGGCGTGCGGCTTGGTGGGAAGGTGAACACGACGAAGAGACTTCTTTCTGTTTTTTGGTAAATAAAATAAAAAGTTCAAATCAGAGAACCAGAATATGTGGAATTTTTGTTAGTTAGGATATGAGGAGCTGCGAGGTGGGATCTTGGTGAAGAATCCCTGGTGATGTGAAATGCTGTTGGGAGAGAGGAGTGGTCGTGGAGGAGATGTGGAGGGGAGGGTTCTGAAGTGATTTCTTTTTGTTTTTTGTTTTCCATTGGTGAAGTTTTTTGTTTTTGATCGGTGAAGTGATTTCTTTTTGTTTTTTTTTTTAATAAGTAATCCAAGGGCTGAAAAATATAGAGGAGACATCAAAATATTTTAAACCGTGGATTGAATTTAGACTGGACAATTAGAGGAGACATCATAGATTTTGATTATATCATAATTCTTTATAAATTTGATACTAATGTCCAAGAAAAAAGTTAATTAGAACTCCATTAGTATATAATAATCATTTGGTAGTAAAATTAAACAAACATATAAAGAAGTACTTAGAAAATTTATTCTTTCACTTAAGTTTCATTTTGTTTGATTTTGTTGAACATATCTTGGGTGATGGTCGAGACTCTTACACAGGGCAGACCCACAACAATGTGTCTATTTTGTTTCTTCCTTTGAAGGATACTGTAAAAACAAATAAGGATTTGATTGTGGCCCTCACGGAGTAGCAACGGGTTTTATTAGGAGGAACTCTGAGAGGTTTTAATCTTTGGGCATACCAACACTATTCATATTTATTCTGTTTTTTAGCTGAGTGTATTGCCATTAGGAGTGTAGTTCTGTTTGCGAGCTAGTTGATTTATGACCGCATCACCGTGGGGAGTGATGTTTTAGCTGTGTTCAGAGTTATTTTGTCACCCACCATGACAATTGAATGGACGAAAACTGGAGGATATATGTAGTCTTCCAAGGTGAATAAAATAATCGGCACCTCAAGAGAGCTACTACCTGGAAGTGTATAGATCGTCGACATGTAATAAATAGTAAGTATAAAGAGTTATCATTTCCACATGGATAATCATTGTTAATTCTTGATGTGTTTTTGTAAGTGTTTTAGAATGCGTTGTGAATCTAAAAATAAATGGTAGTAATTATGCATTGAGATTTTATATTTAAGGACTAAAGATGCAATTAAAAAGGAAATTAATCTAAATTATAATATAATTAGAAGAAAAAATTCAATTAAATAAGAGTGCGGTGAGAAAAGTATAGGTCAAGAACTCGCAAGTATTCTCTGCTAGTATTGACTTTATGTTATCGTTTAAGGGAGAATTGATAAATATGTAGTAATCGGGATTCTAAATTCTTTCTAACTATCTTCAAGGTAGTGTAGGAAGCTACATAACACTACTAGAGACCTCTTTGAGTTTTATCTACGTGAATAATCAACGCTAATGTGTCTTACCCTATTAGCTGTCTGGCTAGTCATGCCCGCCATGATCTGTAACACACACTTGACGCTTATGTATCGTATTTCATTACCTAAAACCCCCGTCTGGATAGTCCTAATTACTAAGGGCATTCCTATATTTGACCAGAATAAGGGATGAAATCGATAGTCAACTACATACTCAAAGTATAAATTTTAACAACTAATTTTAACTATGTAATCAAATTCAATAAAACCATAAAAATAGTACTAGGATTCGTATGTAAATGATTCTCAAGCTATGTAGTATTTAATGTATAAATAAATAATCAAAATAAGAAATTAAAATTATAATATTCATGTTCATGTTCAAAAGATAAAACAAAATAAAATTACACTATTGGTAGTTGTCGAATGATTATGGAAAGAGATGGAATGACATGAATGTTCTGTTCTTTCTACTCCAAGCGTTAATGGCTACTCCTATGCGTGTAAAACATGTAAAACACTCTTTTGATCTTCAAATGGTGATATATATAGTTTCCTAAAATGTTTTTTGAGTTTAGGTCCCCTATTAGATGGCCCAAATCATTCCAAAAGTGTTTCTAATATTTTGTGCTCTGGTTACAACCACGACAACTAAAAAGTATATAACTCTTTCATCTTAACTCTAAATCACAAAACCGTTACCTCTTACTCTCTCCTAACTTAAAGAGTTTCCATAAAACAAAAGGTCTTGTGCATAATATTATCCGATTACGTGTGGTGACTCCAGTAGGCTGATGTCCAAGTTTTCGTGGTAAATGCTCTAATTGTCCAAAGTGATGAAGTGTCCTCTAACGCCGTGACTTTGGGGTGAGTCTTGTTTTCTTGGATTCTTATTAATTATAATGGATCGTATCATACAAGTACCTAACATATGCACGTGAACACACAATAAACGCACAAAAGCTCTAATAGTACGTAAAAGCCAAAACGAGATATGAAATAATAAAGCGTCAAATATTAGAGAGAAATCCCTTAAATAAGTCCTAAATATCCCTAAAATGATTTCTCATGATATGATTGCTCTATCACAAAAAAAAGAGACACCAATACCCCAACTCAATAGTTTTGTCATCCTGACAAAATAAGAACTAAACTAGGAGTCTAAGTCCAACTAATCACAGAAGACGAACATAAAATAATGAATGATCCCAAAACACTATCCTATAAAGTCTGATGTAATAATATCTAAGAACTAATATAAAAAATCTAACACATTAAAAGTTCAAGATTAAAACATTCTTCTTCTTATTCCATCTAGAATGCAAACTCTCCCAGACACTAATCCCAAAACATAAATACCACGGTTTACCACCACCACCACCCAAACACCCTTCCTCCTCCGCCTAAATTCACCCTTCTTCATCCTTTTGCAGCCTCATCCCCTACATCTCCAGGTTTATTTCTCTTTACTTTCTCCTTTCCCCTTGTTTTAACATGAAATTCTTCTCTTCCAATCTTCCTAATAAGAAAAGCGGGAGTTTTGTTATCTTATCCAAGCTAAATGGGAAACTGATGAACAAGAAACCCTTGTATATGGGTTTTGTTAACTCACACATTATTAAACACTGGAAATAGAATCAAGAGGCTCAGCTTGCTAAACTGGGTTTTAATGAGTCATGTATTAAATTTACTAATAGTAAGGATAAAGATAGTGTTTGGTCTCGTAGACCATGGACAGTTCTTGGTAAAAAATTTGCTATTAGTGATCCGACTTTAACAGGTAGTGATCCTATTAAATGTATAACTTTATGGTTGCGCAATTATGGGTTTCCTATAGGGGTGTTAAATGAGGATAGTATTAAAAAAATCACTGTTATAGGTAAAGTTAATTCTATTCAGCATCCCGCAAAGAAAGTTATAACTGAATCATCCTTTACTCGAGTCTTTGTTGATTAAGAACTTAATAAACCCATTGTACCTGGCTTTAAATTCTGGGAATCAGCAACTGAGGTTCACCAAATCACATTCAAATATGAGAATTTGGGTCAGGTATGCTATGGGTGTGAAGTCTTTGGTCATGAGGAAAAAAATCGTACTGCTAAAAAGAAGGTTGTCCTAAGATTGGGCAGTTGGATTAAGATTTCTACTCGAGGTGCTTTGAGTGATACCAAGCTCATCCCATTACTATTATTAAATCAGATGAATGTTCATCGGTTACACTTGATAAAGGTAAAACTGAGGAAAAAGATACTAAAGGACTGGTGCTTAAATGGTATTTGAAATCTTCTTAATGTGCTAGAAAATTCATTATTTTAAAGTCAATATGCCCTTTTGAATTGTTTTTAAAATATACGAGAATGAAAGGAATTTTGTGTAACGTTAAAATATTAAGAAAGCCAGGATACATTAACTCTCCAAGGTAGTTCCGACTAGATGCTTACCGGAGAAGAATAGATGGTTACCGTGGAAATTTTCTTACATTTTCTAATATATTCCAAGAAATCTAGAATAATCGTTTTATATTACTTACATTTTGGGAGAAGTTGATTTATTTTTTATTTGTCAGAACTTAATTACAAAAATTAAAGGAATTTATTGTCACCAGGTATGTCCGGACCGCTATGTTAATTATACATAATAAAATGGTGAATTATACTAGCCTTGAGTAATATACTTACATTAGATTAATAATAATTTCCTGAATCTGATATACAAGATAAGAGATTACTTATTATATATTTTAAAACTTAAACAAAAAGAATTGAAGGTAGGGTTCCCTTGAAGCTTTATTACTAAGTAATATATGAAAGAAAATCTAATAGAAGAATTTATATATGTTAATCATATTAGCTTGTGCAGGGTTGCCCTTCCTTTTATCTTTAGTTCATACTCTTGACAAGATTTTCTTCCTCATCTGCTAA
Organism: Nemophila menziesii; assembly: GCA_029959085.1. NCBI lineage: Eukaryota > Viridiplantae > Streptophyta > Magnoliopsida > Boraginales > Hydrophyllaceae > Nemophila > Nemophila menziesii. Next base: position 79,984,341 of record JARWIR010000001.1, read on the forward strand.
TTTTTTGTATCAAAAGGACCCATTTAGCTAAAAAAGGAATTAACATAATAGTTTAAGTTAAAATTGAGCATTAGATTTTGAAGCCTCCATAAGTAAAATCTTACCATGATAAGTACTAAAATGACATCACCACCAATCTTTGTTTTATGAATTTGCACGCTAATGAGAGAAAAATCGTTGTGTGACTGGTATTCAACCTTTGTCATCCTCTTGCACAATCACTCATTGTTATGGCTTTGTGGATGAGTGTGGAGGGGTTGGGTTACCCATCTATTATGGAAAAAATGTTAAACTTGAGTGATTTCGAAATTACTTTAATTGCTGATAAAGCCGTTAGTATGGTAAACTCTCTAGAGTCTGTGAGTTATTCCACCCACATTTTCATACATCCTGTATCAAAATGAACCAGAGCTAATTATTACTGTTCCAATTAAAATTAATCACTTTTTACTCATATGATAACTATATACAACAAAAACATGTATTGTACAACACATCAATTTTAGTAAATCTTACCATGAAACTTAATATTGTTAATGGAAAACTAAAATGACATGGCCATTGACCGTATTCTTGACATGAAAATAAGTCCAGTATTTTGTAGATGGACGTGTGCAGAATATAAAATGGTGTATAAATAAGCATCAAATCTATTTTAACATTTTTTTATAATTTAGTAAATATGTAAAATTAGTGACCAATTATTTTAAATCTAGATTATGTACTCAAATACGCCTAGGTTTCTATTCAATAGGCTTAATTACTAGTATATACATATAGAAAAATGTGTCCAATAGTATAACCTGGAAAACGGGCCTAGTGCAGTAGAAAGCTCACCTTCTTCAGTGAATTGGTGAAAGATAGTGGAAGATGATAATGATGGGGCTGAATTATTCTTAACAAAGTCAATTAAAATTAGTCACTTACATCGGTGGAGTAAGGGATTTTTACTATGGACCAAAGGGGTTATGGGGAGTGTGAGTTTATTACTATATAAGTTCTTGTATTTTATAAAATTTCATTATAGGTCCCTATATTATACTGTATTCTAGGTCTAGTAAATGCAAAATAACATATATTTTGAACTAATTACATTATAAGTCCATATAATATGCAAAATAACACAATTCTTTTGAATTAATTACAATAAAGGTCCGTAGATTATGCAAAATAATCTATAGTTTGTAAAACTATTTGTTATTAATTAGAATTACCTATAAGGAGGGACCGAGAAGCTAGCGGTGTGGCGGCATGGGTGGGTCATGATTCATTAGCCATGACATGACGAAAGAGTGCATATATAACTCTATAAATAGAGAGTCGCCACTAAGCCCATATGTCAGTACTAAAAGTAGAGGTCAACGACGGAGGAGCGAGTTGATGATTTTGCGTCTGTTAAGGTGTAAAGTAAAAAAATTAAGCATTGGATGGATTTAAGTTATGGCAATAAAATGATGAAAAATTCTTCCATCCAATATTTGATGAACATGCTCCAATCATATTTATACACATATCCCATGTTTTAAACTTGCAAAAGTAATTAATTTAGTAATCTAATGACATGTGTTTTGTTATAATAATCAATGGATGTGATGTGAAAATTAGACTATCCAATATTGAATGGAAATATTACCCTAAAATGATTACTTGACTGGCTTAATTTGAGATATTAATAAAAAAAAGACTTATTTTTTTGTTTTTTGTTCGGTTAACCTCATCATCTATTTTTTTTTTTTGACAAGGCCTCTTCATCCATCTAATAACAAACTTTGATTTTTTATTAGTTGTGAGTTCCATTAGTTCTTTTTGTTTAGTTAATAGTTTTTTTTTGGATTATCTAAACACATCTGTCATATATTATGATATATAGTTATTGTTTATACTTCAAAAATAATATAAAGAACTAAAATATATTAAAAAATATAAAAATACACGGGAAAAATTTCAAAACTCAAAATTTGAGTTTTGGGATTTTTCAAACTCAAATTGTTCTTCAAACTCAAAATCTAAGTTTTGGCTTCAATTTTAACTAGTCTGTTGAATCTATGATTTTTATTTTATTAGTTCACATGTTCCATATGTATTATGTTTTCATTGTGCTTAAAGTATTATAAAGCCATTGAATTCCATTTAATATTTGATCTTACAAAAATGAATTGGAAACATCCAAACATCCAAATGAATTGAATTTGGCTAAGCCACCATTCCAAATTCTTATGGATCATCACAATATTGAAAAGGGTCATACCATGCATCATTGAATCTTATTCCTTCTTTATGTGAAACATCCTATGATTAGTGGATGTATTTCCAACTACATATGGTAAAATATTTATCCATGTACTTTGAATATTTTTTTCTCCATTAAATCCTTTTTATATATTTTGATAAAATCATGATTATTGATATATAGTCACTTTTGTAAATCAACGTATATGACGACTAGCTGGGTTAGAAGAATGGAAGGTGTTTGAAGAGATGGGGAAGGTCGACATCCTCGGCTGTAGTAAAAAAAAGAACCAAATATATGGTACCTTATGTGGGAGTAAATGGTGAAGGTGAATCATAGTATCCAAGCGTAAAAAATAGAAATCGAAAAATTTATGAGGCTGTGTATTGTAAGTTCTTCATCTTTCATTCTTATTGTTCAATTCTAACTCCCTATTTTCCCGTTTTCCTTCTCTTCCCTCTTATCGTTTTTTCATATATGCACATTACATTCACTAAATCATATGCAGTCTATACAATATACTATCATTTTCTTCTGATGATTACATTTATAGTATTTCATCCGACATCAACTGCCTTAGTAGTACACTCATTTAAAGTATTTAATTATAAAAAGGAAACTTTATTAATCTTTTTTACATATTTTTTTCAAATAACTATTACAATATATACATTTTATGTAATGGTAATAAACTATTCTACTATTCTCTCATTAATTATAATATCTATGTTATTGATACTTTATCATTAATTATAATATCTATGTTATAGATACTTTCTAGCATTCTCCAACTATTAGAGTATCGTAGAATTTGTGACTGCTCAAATTCATCTATTTGAGAATCGATCTATTTAATCGTTTAAAACTTTTGATTAACGAGTACTGGACTAAAAACACTAATTCAAATTCTTCAAAAAATTTATACTTTATTATAAACAAGAACTATATCAAGATGATTAAGGAATTTTAAATTTTAGTAAACCATTATCAAACATCTACATAAGACATATTTTATTAACAGAACAAAATAAATCCTAAATATACTAAAGATTTTAAAAATATATCAAAATTAAATAAATCTAACATAAATTGATAACATATTAATAAATGAAATAACAAAATATAATATTGAATTTCAAAAGACGATCGAAATTGAAAATCATATAACTCGAAATTTATGGTGCTATTTCAAAAACCTATATCTGATACAATAGTGAAAAATAATGTAACCTAAACACTCTCTCTACAACACCACTATGACTACCTTAATTGTATGTTAGCAACGTTCACGTGCATTGATATTTAGTGTGGCTTAAGTTGTCGTCATCTACCCATCATCTACTCTTCTTCTTCATTCAACTTTCTATACCATCCCTTCTTCTTTTCTCTTTTATTTCAAAAATATTACCATAGGTACCCTCCTCGAATTAGTATTCTAGCAGAACCTAAAGGAAAACAAGGTAACAAGGTTACTTAGACAACAAATAAAGTGATTGTGACAAAACAAAATTCATAAACAAGTAGAATGTACATTAAGTGCATACCCACACCAGAACTGGTGCACAAGTGCATATTCCAAAGGATAATAGTCCTATAAATGTGAACATTGACTCTCAAAAGGGACTCCACCCTTATTTCAATTGGATACCATGTTTCATAAGGTGGAAACAAAGAAACACAAGAAGATTTTATGATGATTAACTTCTCTATATAACTTTACATTGCTCAAAACTCCAAAAAATAATAAGGGTAGCTCTGATTTATCATTGATGTCGGGTATTTAATCCCCTAGGGTAACAACAACAAAATCCATGTCTCATGTTAATGTATGCACGACTCTTTTGATTAAAATATTAGTGCATATTTGAAAATTGACTATGTTGAGCCAACCATCATAAATGGTAAAGTTATTATCAACCCCGATAAAGAAATTCTAGATGAAGGTGTACAACATAGAAAAGTTATCTGGTAGGTCAGGTTCTAGATAGAGCTCAACCGTTCTATTTGATTAAAAATATGGTAGATACATACCTTTTGGTATATCATATTAGGGGCTTTATGTGTTCTAAATGGAGTTATAAGAAGAATATTTCAAAGTTATTGGGGGGAACTGTGGTATGTTACTAACATACCAATTATCCATAGTAAATGGACCCCCAATTTTTTCGAGAAGTCCAAAATTAAGAAATTTTATTGTGTTGGACAAGCTCAAAAAGCTGCCTAATGAAATTTGTTCTAAAAATGACTTAATTTTGTTGCAAGTGATTTGGGGAAGCCTTTACAAAGTGATAAAGTTATCACACCGCACACAAGATTTAGTTTTGCAAGGCTTTGTATTGAGATGTATATGCAAAACGAACCCCTAGAAAATATTGAGAATAGATGTGGTAGAAGTTTATTATACATAGAAAATAATTATTTAAAATCATTAAAACTATTGTGCATGGTACATCTAAATGCAATACAATACAAAAACTGAGTGAGAATAGCTCCTAGATAGGCCATGATCTAATAGTAATGATGTGAATAGTGGCAAAGCATCCAGTACAAAATAAACACAACTGCCAAACCGGTATCAAACCCATTAGGCAAATTATTAAGAAATTTATTTATTTAGCTTATGAAAAGGATTCACTATAAGAAATGGTGCAAGAGAGGATTAACGATGATCTAAAAGGTGGGAAACTACTGGGCCACGCATCTTTATGATCAGTACATGGAACATTGTTGGCATAAATAAGGGAATTAAACAAGATAATTGTTCAAGGAAAGCGGAACAAGAAGACCACTAGCTAGTCATTTTACTTGAAACAAAAATGATTGAGGATAAAGCTTATGCTCTTTGGAAAACCTAGTACAAAACTTGAATGAGCACTACAATTACTCAAATGATTTTAAGGAAGAGTTTGGGTCTTATGGGTCAACAATAAAGTCAATGTTGATATGATTGAATCTACTTTGAAATAAATTCTATGTAAGGTCATTCACATTAATTATAATCAAATAGTTTCCTTAACCCTTCGTTATTTCTAGAAACCATCAAATTTAAAATAGTCTATTTGACAATAACTAAATTATTGGAGAACACTAGTTCAAGATAACCCTTGGTGTATTCAATGAGAGCTTAATGATATTTTCACATTTTGTAAAGACTCTGATGTAAAAGTTGGATCAAGGGAAAGATACATGATCAAGAATTATTTTTTTATGTGTACGCGTGTACACAATCAACAGAATACGAGGAGTTATGGTTGGACCTTAAAGATGCATTCAATGGTTTGGATGCTCCATGGCGGATAACTTGAGACTTTAATCAAGTGGGGAAGAAGGAGGACAAGATAGGTTGGAGCATAATTTTCACAAAAAGGATGGAGAATTTTGAAGAGCTGCGGCATGAGTGTGGATTAATTGATATGGGTTTTGAGTTGTCGATTCACTTGGTGGGACTCTTGGGTTTAGTTATGGTGATTTTAAATATATATATATATATATATATATATATATATATATATATATATATATATATATATATATATGTATGTATATATCTCTGTGTGTGTATGTGTGTATGTATTTATGTATATATGTGAGTATGTATATATACGTATGTATTAAACTAAACAGTTACCAGAGTAGAATAAAGGGAGAGAGGGTGTTAGAAGGGTGAATTTGTGACATTCTTACAAATTTGGAGTGGGGGTTTTGCATTAGTTCTAAAAATTTGGATTTATTTTATTATTTTATTAATTTGTTAGTTTTTTATATTGAGATAACTTCCATGTGGCACTTAACACCAAAATAGACAGTGGGTACATCCGAGATTTATTACTTGGGTACTTAAAGGTCTCTTTTAATAGTATGGTTCCTTACATGTCCATACATTGACTACTCGAGTATTAAAAATGTAATTTTACCTAATCAAGGTTTTTTATGTGTTTAGCTAATGGGTACAAAGTAACCCATGTTGGTGAGTGTGTTTTTATGTTACTGATTTTCTAATCAAGATTAGAAGACACCGTAAATTCTATTAAGTTGGAGTGGCGTGATGCCCACGTAGACATACACATCACATGGAACTTAATGTAAAAAATGATGGTGGGTACTAACATGAGCATCGTTTTGAAACTTTAGGTACCATGTTTCCTCTTTATAGGTATGTGTACCCGTTTGTCCAACAACATTTCCTGTATACCCCAAACATTTTTTAATTTTAACATATATTATTTTTAATTAAATAAAAGATAAGTTATTTTGTATAATATAGGGAGTTGTATTGCAAGTTTGCAACTTATAAAAAATTAACAACAATGTATATATTGCATTTTTCTCATTATATGTAGATTAAAGTTCATTATTTTGTATGATATATGGTCTTGTAGCACAGTTAATTGATATTTTTATATTAATTTATTGAAAATATTATAAATATTATGACAAATTAGTTTAAGGGCGACAAAATAATCAACGACCTTATTTGCTAAAAGATGTTTTTATTGCCCGAAGATTGGTGCCAACAATAGTAATGTGCCATACTTGAATTAAAGTAATTACTCCTATTTAAATTTATTAATTCTATTTAATGTAAATAATTGATATAGTGATTGAATAGATTCTTTGTAGTTTAAGACGTATGTGCTAAGATGGCTAACATGTAATTTTGGACACGACATGCTAACTGATGTCTCTATTTATGTGATAGATTAATCTAGTCATGAGATATTTGTTGTAGGAATATATTGTGAATATTGAAGGAATTATAACCTATATTGTTAGATAGGTTCTCATTTCTTGTCTAATTCTCAAGAATTATTACTTTGAAAGATACTTGTGTGTAATTTGTTTGATAAGTTTGCATTTCTTAGATAGTTGTATGCTGTTAGATCCTAAGACGAGGATAAGAAGTCGATAAAAGGAATTTCAAACCCATGTCAAGGAGTTAAGGATCAAAAAGCCACTTTGAGAATGCGAGAGTAGTTGTCAGCCAAATTTGGAAATCGACTTGTCAATGTCACCACGTGCAATTAGTAAGGTTCCGGAGGAGCCCTTTACTATAGAGATAGTAATTAGAGCCTGGGTTGTAGGAACTAATAGTGTGTAATTTAGAGTTTACTTAAAAAGGTTATTAAAGTTGCATATGTCGTGGCTCGAACCAGTCTTCCTCTTTAGTAATAATTATCTGGGTAGGAGTAGGTCACTTAAAAGAGGCGCATACCGCATAAAACGTAATTATATCTTTCAATATAATTTTTTTCATTAGAAATATATCCTTATTCAGTTTTTAGAAGATTAGAAGAGTTAGAGAGACTTAGAAGATCTTAGGATAATTTATTATTAGTTCCTTATCCTAAATATGATTATTGTACTTTTATCCATTGATTTTATTTATTTTATTATGAACTAAATTCATATAACTTGAGAATCACTTTTATGTATGAAACCTTATTTGATTTATTGTGTTTATTTCAATTGGGATGACAAAATTTAATTAAGTTGTTAAAATCACATGTTCTGCATATGTGTTTCACAATCACATTCTGCTTTTACTCTGGCCAAGTATATGACTTACCTTAATAATTAGGACTGGTCATCCTTACTGGGGATTCACAACATTAGTTAACAAGAAGTTAGAATCTCGACTATTTTATAATATTTATTAAACCCTAAACAAGAAAATGTAAAATCTATACTAGTGGGGAATACTTACAGGTTTGCAAGTTATATTCCCTTCTACTTATTTTATTTACATTATTAGTCTTTAGTTTAATCATTCGTAGTTAATTTATCTTTTTTCATTCTTAGTTAATAAATCAGATACAAATAAAATATATATCTGTGTATCTATTTTAGTTAGTTTAGCTACGCATTCTACTACATTTCCTAAGAACGCTACATAGGAATTAACTGTCGTAGTCCTTGTCGAGACGATACTGTTTACATACTTACTTTATTACTTGTCAACTATTCGTACACTTACGTAGTTAGCTATCTCGATTTGTGTACTATTAGCTTATTTTATCACACCCTAAAAGATGACATTCTCCAATTAATTAGATTTTTTCTTGTGGAGGACAAAATGGTCTAAACGATCCCACAACCTATATTATCGATAATTTTAATAGAATTGACACATGTTTATCAAATACGTTATCTTAAATATGATTTTAGTATTCATTAACTCTAATAATGATATCATATTTGACAGGAAATTTCCCCTGATACGTCAGAACTTAAAACACAAATGTACTAGTATAGTTCAGACGAGGGTAGGAAGAGCCATAGAAACCGGTCACTTTCACCCCGAAGTTCGTAGCATTGGCGACCTTGACGATGTTCCCTCATTACATTTAATTGTTTTCTTTTTTCCTGAATCAGTTGTTTGAGTACTCACGTTGCATTTCTTGACATGAGAACCAAAAGTGGTCGGATCAGTTGGGAAGATTAGGGAATTTCTGCGACATTCTCTTGAAAACCTCAACCACTTAATCAATGAAGGATATCTTTCTAAGAGAAAATAATTCCTAAAACAAGGATGATATGATAATTAGCCATAAATAAATGGTATATAATGAATAAACACGAGGGATGAATCTATAATGTTATGTTTGGATTTAATTTATTAAAGGAAAGGTAAAGATATGAAAGAATAAATAATAAAGGAAAGGAAATGAAATGAATTCCTATGTTTGAATTTTATATATGTTTATAAACAGAAGGAAAAGTAGTTGTTTATGAAATTTTTGTTTGGATTATAATAGGATAGAAACGAAATGATTAATTTAAAAGAAAATGTACATTTATATCCTTTTTATATTACATAATTTATTATAGCTAATAAATTGTTCAAAAAATAAAAAGATTCTTAAAAAACTATTTTCAATGGGCTAAATATTTACAAGACAAAATATTTACATTCTTTTAAATTTTTTGCAATCAATTTTCTAACTCCTAAAAGAAATTAAGAATTTATAATTTATTATTAAGATTGATGTTTTTCAACAAAGAATATTAGACGTTTATAAATATTAGTATCTTGAAAAAGTTAAGTAATTTATTTATTCACCTAATGAAACAAACATTGAAGTATTTTTTTTGTCATACTAAAAAAAATGATAAAGTAAAGAACAATAGCAGTCTGAGGAGGTAGTAGTAGTAACCTCTGACATAAAATTCTTGTTTTTTGTGAAGAAAAATTCTTCTATAAATACAGGTTACAGATTCAGATACGAATTAACCATAACTGAAAATAATAAACCTATATCATATACACAAAACTTAAAAACTTAGTAGTCAAACACATGAACATCATATATGAGTAATTTTACCTTAAAAGTTCAAAACCAGAATAATTCTAAAACAATACAAATTATATTAACTAGAATTAAAAATTGATTAAAAAGGCTAGTTATCTTTGTAGAATCCTGATTTTTAAATTCTAAATTGCAAAAAAACCGAATAAACGAGAGACCAAATCATCATCATTATTACTGAAAACTTAACAAAGTTATCTTAAAATATAGATTGTCATTACCATTTGCCTTATTGGACACCATCATCAACCATTCTTGGATCTAATCAAACTAACATCATCATCAAAATATCGTTAAGCATGTTCATTGAATATCCAAGTAATTCTTCTACCTTTTTATGCTTTTCTACAATAAAAAAATATGCATTCTTAATATATTTTCATCAGTAATTTTAAAATCCATCTAAAGCTGCCAAATCTTATTTTTTGGAATTGGAAGCTTCTACTTATCTATAAATGCATCTTTGATGGTGATAGTATTTGCCTCTTTAAGCGCATCACCCAAAATAATAAAAGATTCTTTCATGAAGTGAGATTCAGTGTCATTCTTTGTTTTCGTTATATTTTTGTTCTATCCTTTATATTCGACATTTAATGGGAGTCCATAAAGGTAGTTTCACGAGTCACAATGTTATCAAATGGATTAGTTGTTACTTCATTTGTAAATGCCAAATGATAGATTTTTTCAATTGATCTTGTGAATTTGTCTTCTACAGAATGTCTTTCAGTCCAAGAGCTTGAGGGAGATCCACGTTGCCCACCATGACCTCTATCATTCTCATACGATATCACAAATTTTTTATAATTCAGTATAGCTTTGGTTTTCCATTTAAAAACTTCATGTTAAGACTGTATAATTTTATAATAAAATTACACTTTATTAGCAAGTCAGTAAAGATTATTCAAATGATTATAAGAATTCAAAAAATTACACAATTTTAAAAATATGACATGATATTCTTATTATAAAGGATAGTTCTATTAGTCGTTTCCAAACTTCGGGTTTAGCGCTCAACATATTCGTTATCGGACTCCAAGCAAATCCACTCATCTTGTTTTTGAATATATCATAGCATTTGGAAAAATTATCTTTAATAGTCTTCCAATAATTCTTCACTTTTCATTTAGTAATGTAATAGCCTATTTTTTCTTGCAACTCTTTGACTATCTCAGCATATGCCTTTCTTGTGAAGGTTTTGTTCAGTTTGTTACCAATATTGTGTTGATTCAAATACGCATCAACAAGTGCATCATCCATTGGAGGAATATATGTCAAAGAATCATCAATTTTATCCGGAGATCTTTTCCTTCTCGCCATGACTATTTTGCTTTTACTTCTCGGCATGACTAATTTGCAAAATTCTAAGATCAGAGCAACAATAATAAAAAATATATCATAAAATTTATAACATATTAAAAAACTGATAACATTCATTATAGTAAGCACAGAAAACATAAAAACACAATAAAATAATGCTAATATTTTTCAATACTTAATTACTAATAACTCATGATAGTTGTTCGACATATTATTAGCTATTATATCTCTTAAATGTTGTCCTTGTGCAGTATCTTCATCCTCATTTTCCTGAACATTTTGTCGTTGTGGAATTTGATTCATTATTTCGTTAGCTACCTCAACAATAAAATTTTCATTCGTATCTACCCCATCAAATAATTATGCACGATACAACATGATTTTTTTTTATTTCAAAACCATATGTTGGCTCATTTGCACTTGCTATAATTGGTAATCTCTTTTTCAAAACTTCAAAAGCCCTTTCAATTGAACTACATAATGATGCATGTCTAAGGTTAAATAACACTCTAGACTTTTGTGGTGGGTTATTCCTTGAATATTCTTTCACATGATAACGGACTCCTCTACACAGAGTAATTAATCCACCTCTCAATATAAATTCAGCATCAACAAGGTAAAATCTACCTATTCAAAAGAAATTAGATTATAGTTACATAATAATAAATTCTGATATACTAACATGTATCAATCTTTTCAATTGAATAAATTATAAGTTTATCCTCTCTTGATAAATCAATTTTAATAATTCTTGACTCAGATGCATATCCTTCCCAACCGGCAAAAACGTTGGTAAAACGTAAGTCAAATGTACATGCAGCTAAAACATTCTGAGTAGGGTAATCTTTCCTACCATTAAATCTTGGTGCATCAATTGGGGATACTTTTTCAACGTATATGAGTACCGTGTATGACACCAATGCAATTCTGAAATTTTGCACTATGTTCAAATTATTATAAGAGAGATATATTTTACATTAATTGACCTTAAAGTATGGGTAGAATCTACTACGTGAAGAATCTTAGCTGGAATTTTGGAGCCATCAGGTTGCTTCATGAATTTATCTTCTAACTCGATAATTAACGCGAAAATGCCAACTAGTGGTTTCTCCTAAACGTAAAGACCAAAATTCTACATTACAGATTTTAGTATGATGAACTAGTATGTATAGTGTCTTAGCTACTTGTTTCTCGATACTTACTTGACTAGTTTCACGGAGTCCACCATATTTATCTAATAAAGCACAAAATTCTACCAAAGAATTAGGACTGATTCTTGTTATTTTGTGGCCAGAGTCACTCTCTATAATTCAACCCATTATTTCTTCTTGAACACTCTTTTTTCTAGAGTTCAAGTGAGCATATGACCGTATATTTTGTGACCTCATTTATTTGCACAAGTATTAAATAGTCTCTGATATCGTCTAACCACGTCGATAATATTATTTTTTGTAGGAATTTTTGTTGTTACTAAGATAAAAATATACAATTATTGCAATTAATAAATTAAATCAGTCATATAAAACAAATTTCTACTCATATTAAATACTTATAGAAAAATATTTTTGTTTCAGAAAGGTACTAACTAATCACTAAATAATATCACAAGTAATTTTAATTGTTTAAAAGTTTTCTTCAGACAAATATATTTTCTAGTTTCACAATCGAAATCGTAAAATCAAGTCAAAACTAATCAAAAACTAATATTCCATATTTATGTTTGAGATTTTAAATAGTATTAGTCAATTATTATTTCGAACTAAAGTCAATCAACTAATTCTTCTATCATGGTAAAAAATGTAGTCTTTCTAAAAATTAAGGAAACATTGATTATCAATACTTGAATGCATGTTCCGCCCAAAAAAGACTTGAATGCTTGGATCTGAAAAGCAACAATAATGAATCAAAGATTCATATAATTATTTTGTATGGATTTCGAAGCAACAATTATTTAACAGTAAATTTATGCAAATTCTTAAAAATCATAAATGCCTTAACAATGTTAATTTATAACACTGTTCATTAATACTACTCCTTCACTCTTTCTTTAATGAACAAATTCCAAAATATAAATATCACAATTAATATATAATTTAAAAATTAACATAAAAAAGGAGACGTACATGTGAGATGAAGCAAACTATATAGAGAAAGTGTGTGAAACCTTTTTTTTTATCATCAAATCAAATTTTATTAATAAAAACCTCAACTTTCCATTGTCTTTACAAATTGGACTAATTACTATAAATCCAAACCGGACTTATAGTAGGCCCACACCTACTTACTATTACAACCTTTAACCATTACAACTTTGACTCATAATATTTTAAAAGCCCACTAACAAATAGTCCAATTCCTAAAACGGGCTGAACCAAATCTAAAGACAAAGATAAGATAAGTATTACACATGATCAACTAATCTCTCTACAATTCTTCTAACTTTTTTATCTTTCACTTCCCAAACCCGCAGCTTCATATTAACTAACTTTTGATTTACTTTGAAAAGCTGTTCTTCATTTAAAATTTTCCCATCATGCTCTGTTTCATTTCTGAGCCACCAAATGTAATACACATAGGATGTAAAAACTAAGCTAATGAAATTTGCATAGTCAACACACCTTGTATTATCAATCTCAAAACACATCTCCTCAAAGCTACCCGGTATAGTATTAATTCTGCAGATCTGCATCATCTTTACTAATATTCTTTTACTAAACGAGCAGTTAAAGAAAATATGATTATATTTCTCAATTGTATCCCTACAGAACAAGCAAAGAGGATCAACACAGTAACCCCACTGAATCATTCTATCTTTAGTAACCCCACTGAATCATTCTATCTTTAGTACTCAGTCAATCATTTACTGCAAGCCAAGAGATGAAAGAACATATAGGCACATTTTTTTTGCCCATACTAACTCAAACCAATGCACTTTTTTAGTATCATCTTCATTGTTAATCTTAATTAATGTTTTCTTGAAAGAGAACTTCGTCTTAACACTTTCACTCCAAACTTTCACATCACTTTTATCATTCAATTTAATTTCATTTATAAATGGTAAAATTTTACCTATATTAGGTGGCAATCTCCACCTCCCTCCTCCATAACAACTGTAAACTGTTCTATTGCAGTTAATATCTATTTTACTCAGCTCAATTCCCAGTTTTTCTTGCACACTCTGTCCATCAAGCCACTTATCCGAGGTAATAAATGTATCTTTACCATCATTAACCCTATGATGGATAAATGTATAAGCTATATGCCTAACTTTCAGAATTTTTTTTCCAAATCCAAGTGTGAGCTTGTTTCTCTTCAAGGCTCCATATACATTTATTTCTAGTAATGTTACATTTTACCCACTTACTCCATAAATTATCATTCTGAGCATACATTCTCAAAAAAGTGAAAAGCAAACATACCTGATTAATATTATCAATTCTCGGAATGCCTAAACCTCCACATTTCTTGCTTGTACAAACCTTATCCCATGAAATTTTAGCACCTTTTGCACCTTCTACACTTCCTTTCCACGAGAAACTACTCATAAGTTGATTGAGTTTATATATCACTTGCTTAGGTAAGAGGAACACTCGACACCAAAACAATATTTTACTAATCAATACACACCTTATGAGTTCTACTCTTCCTGAGTATGACAGTAGTTTAGAGGACCAGCTGTTTATACTACTATATATTTTACTAACCAGTTAGTTTCCATCTTCCACACTTAGTTTCTTAGAATTCAATGGCACCCCTAAGTATCTAACAGGTAAGCTCCCCATTTTAATTCCCAATATCTCAGAAATTCTCTTTCTCAAGCTATTCTCTGCTCCACCATAGTATATCTCACTTTTTTGGTAATTTATACTAAGTCCAGACATTCTTGAGAATAGTTCAAGTCCCTTCTTAATATTCATAGCTGAGTTAATATCTGCTTTTAAGAAGATTAACAGATCATCTGCAAGGATGATATGATTCAATTTAAGCCCTTCACATCTTTGATGAAATTTAAAGGTGTCTTTTTCTCCCATTTTATTAAAGAGTCCTGTAAATATCTCCATACAAATGGCAAAAAGATAAGGTGAGAGGGGGTGACCTTGTCTCAACCCCCTCCTACCTTTAAAAAAGCCACAAGCCTCCCCATTAACACACACAGAGTATGTTGGAGTACACACACACATTTCTATCCATTTGATGAACTGCTCAGGGAAATCAAATGCTCTTAAAGTGTTAAGTAAGAACTTCCAATTCACACTATCGTAAGCTTTCTGGAGGTCCAAGTTGATAGTGCATTTAGGAGCTGAGTTTTTCTTCTCATATCCTAACACCACTTCCTGAGCTACCAAGATATTATCACTAATAAACCTGCTACCAACATAAGCTGCTTGGTTTAAAGAGATGATTGAGCTTATAACTTTTTTAAGTCTCTTACATATAACTCTTGATATAGTCTTGTAAGATATATTAGTGCAGGAGATAGGCCTAAATTTCTTTACACTAGCTGCATCTTTTTCTTAAGGTATTAAGATTATATTTGTTGTGTTGATCTGTGTTAATATCTTGCAATTATTTAAGCATTCTTTAACTGCAAGTGTAAACTCTTCTCAAATTATACTCCAAGATGATTTATAAAAAGCTGCATTTAATCGATCAGGGCTAGGACTTTTATTGTCCCCAATTGAGAACAAGGCTTCTTTAATCTCTATATCAGTAATATGAGCTGTTAATAAGGTACTTTTCTCAGCTGAAAGTTTATTTCCAATTAGCTCTTTAATAGTCTCAACTGAGCAGATTTCTTCATTTTCATCTTCTTTTCCTAGGAGGTTTGTGTAAAAATTCACAAACTCGCTTTTAATTGATTCAGGCTTATCAATTATGTCACCTGAGTCATTAATAAGAGTAGATATAGTGTTTTTAGCCATCCTACCTTTAACAATCTTATAAAAATATGTAGTACTACAGTCCATATTATTAACTGCTTCACATTTAGCTTTTTTGCTTTAATATATTATGTTGAATCATGATAGCCTCCTCAAGCTTTTGATGAAGTATTTTTATCTCACCAAGTATACATGAGTTAGTATCACCTTTCATAATCCTCATTTGAATAGTGTCTAGTTGAGTTTTCATATTATCAATTTCAACACTATTCTATAAGTTATTGAATCTCTTGAGAGCTCCTTTAACATTCTTTTGCTTCATACATACTCTATACATACTATTCCCATCAACATTTATATTCCAAGCATCTTTAACAGTCTCCATATACTTTTCATGATTAACCCATACACTGAAAAATCTGAATTGGCTTGGAAAGAATTTTTTTTCTCCTCCCACATTTAAGCTTAAAGAACAATGATCAGATGTTGATGGGGGTGCACAGTAACACTAGAAACCATAGAGTCAAGCCACCTAGCATTAATGAACACTCTATCAATTTTACTAGCTCGCATTAAGTCACTAGTATTTTTATTTGTCCAAGTGTAGTATTGTCCTCCATAACTATGCTCATATAAATTTGAATCATCAACACATTCAGCAAACTCTAATGCACCTTTATCCAGCTCAGTACAGTTGAGTCTATCTTTAATGTTTAGAATCTCTTTAAAATCTCCCATTAAACATAGCTTTTCTTTATCAAATCTTTGACTCCAATTTACAATATCTCTCCATAACAACCTTCTCCCCTCATCACTACTACTCGCATAGATCATACCAATAATTACCTTATCATTAGTCTCCTTAATTCTCAGTTCAAATAATATAGCCTGAGAAGTTTGATCAATTAGTTGAACATCTGCATAATTCTTATCGCATAACACCCAAATTCTTCCACTATCATCCTTATTATAATTGTGCATCATTTCCCAATAAGAAAAATGAGCACTTATTATTGCAGAGTAATTACTGACTTTGACTTTTGTTTCAAGAAGTCCAATTACTCTAACTTTATTTCTAACTAAATAATCTTTGACATCTAACTGTCTAAGAAGGCTATTAAAGTCTCTCACATTCGAAGCTGTGATGATCATATATTGGGAGGTCTTGTAATTTCCTCACCCCCTTCATTATTGATAAACATAAGGACATCTTGACCAATCTGATTTTCCTCTCTGTTTTGCAGCTTTTCAAATGAATTCATCACTCTAATAGAGCTTGATCCTGCTCTATTATGATCTTTTGTTACTTGGTACTACACTCCATTCATTAACAATTGACTTACCTTTATCAACTATCCTCTCCCCTGTTTGCTTAGGAACCCAAACTTTCTGAGAATTTAAACATTCAGCTTCAACATGCCCAATTTTGTTACACTTCTTACAAACTATAGGCCTCCATTTATATTCAACTTTAACCTTCTGTAAATCATCCATACCTATATCAACTAACACATTCTCAGGCAGCTCATCCTTTATATCAACTTCAACACAGACTCTAGCATAACCAAGTCTAGTTTTAGATTCAGTAACACTATCCATTTGAATAGGTACACCTACACCACTAGCTATATTTCCAAGCCCTTTCTGTGTCCATAAATTCATTGGGACATTTATCAATTTCACCCAAATTGGAATTTTAGTTATATCCAATCTGTCAAATTGCATTCCTGGCTTCCAAGGGCATAGAAGTAAAGGTTTCCCATTAATATGCCATATTTGTTCAAGGGCTTTGTTATAACTCTGCTGATTTTCGAATTTAAACACCACACTACCCTTCAAGTTCGATTTAATTTCAACCTTACCAAGTTTATTCCATTGATACCTTACAAAGTTAGCTATATCATAAAAAGGAGGCGGATTATCTATGAATTGACCAACAAGACAATTTACCCATTGTTCAGCACCTTCTTCTAACACTTCAACCCGAGGTTTGATAATTTTCCTACCTTGTACTGTAACTGGCACATGGTGCTCAAGCTTCATATTATTATTAGCGCATCCAAATAGTTGAGTCCATGGAACACTGTTAGATTCAATCGCATTATTAGCTTCAACTAAATCTGCATCTTGCGATTGATCTTCTTCTTCAACACTTTCTGAATCATCTTTACTTTGCGTAGCCGATCTCTCTTCTATCTCATCCTTATAAGATTCCGGTGTATTGAGCAGATTTGAGTTCGGTGACAACATTTCTTTAGTGATATCTATGTACTTTGTCTTAGTCTTAGGCTGCTTACTCGATCCATTACTCGTATTCTTAGATTTTGCCGAAAACAACATTTTAGTCATGATAAGAGTCAACAAAAAGGTTAAAAAGAAAAAAGAAAGGTGTAAAAAAGAAGAAATCTAGATGAAGAAAGGAGGAAATGTCGTGGATGAAGGTGAAGGCGGTTTGAATGTATGAGTTTTAGGGAAAGAGAAAGTGAAACTTTTGTCAAATCCCAGAATTTTTTGGGATTAACAAAAGATCCGGATAAGAATAAAGCAAAAAGGTGTGAAAAGAAAGAAAAAGTGGATAAAGTTTGGAAAAAGAAAAATGGAATAATTTTCGTGGATGAATGTGTAGAGAGGATTATTTTTTGAGTTGACTCTCATTTGACTCTCGTAGGTTGATACTGTGTGAAACCTTCTTAACTATACCGACAATTTTCATTGAAATATGAAGAGTTTTATATTAATTGGATAACTACATAACGAATTATATAATAATTATAAGGGTATTTATTTCATTATTAAAACACGTTTCCTTTCTTATTAATGACTTCCAAATGGAGGATTATAAATCTTATAATTATAGAGGTTTTGAGATGAATGTTCAATCATTCACATTCTGTTCTTATAATAAAAAAACCAATCCAAACAATATAAAGGATAGTTAAATCATTTCATATTATTTTCTTTTCTTTGATAAACTAAATCCAAACATAGCATAAATGAATTTCTTTCATCCAATTCAAATATCCCACTTAAAGAAGCACATACAACCATTTTTTTGGCTCAGCCAATACACCATTGGGTCAATAAAAATTGGAAAATCACTTTTAACATGTTTCCAAGTTTCAGTCATATAGAGGCACATCTACAAGAAATTTAGACTCTAGGGTTGAACATGAGAAAGACCTTTACTCTTACGTTTGAAATCCTAGTGTGATCTCTTAATACAGAGATAGGCTGTATACAAGATAACGTCATAATAGACAACTTATTTATCATTTCAAATAGAAATTGTATAAATGAAGGTCCATCTCTCCCCAATATTCCAGGCTCAAACATTTGGCCTTATCATCTTCACATTCTCCGATTTTACCTTTTGATCATCTAGTTTTTTATCAGGTCGTCAATTACAACTCCTTAAGTTAGCTTTACAGACTACAAATCACATTTCATTAACTTAACACACACCCAATTGTTGTGCAAAACTTTATGGCTAGATAAAAGATATTTATTTCAACAAGTAGCTTTTTTGTTACGAGGGTGTAGTTGATACCACCATTTCTCTCTCCCTCGATATTTGGCTAATAATGACCACGCAACAATAAATCAAGGGAATGGAATCTAATATTTTACATCACCTAGTATAAAAACATATTATCGAATCTCAAGAATTTAGGAGAAGTTGGCTATACAAATGTTACAGTTTTCGAATAATGAAGTAATAAAAGGCGAAATCTAAGCCTTAGTCCCATCTCCAACCGCGTGAAGTATAAAGTGATTTTACCCTAAAAGGGTGTGCAAGTACGTTTTGCTAAAAATAGGTGATGAATATCAAACACATCATCGCTGTCCCCATGATGGACAACCTTCGGAAACATAAGAAACCTAAGATTGTAAGAGATAAATTAGGCCCCATAAGACAAATTATGTATTATATACATCAATAAATCAACATATAAGCGCATCGTCACTACTATAAGAGGAATCCATCTCTTTTCCTAAAGGGGGAAATCTCTACTTCCATCTGGGATAAAATCACATAATCTCCAAAATAAGAAGCTTCTTCTTTAGTTGAAGAAGAGATATTGTACCTGAAAACTGAAGAAGATGCATCCATTATATGCATGACTGACTGAGTGGGCACCAATAGATCAGAAAATTTCTTATCAGTGATAAAGTGTCTAATTGAATTGTTGTTAAAAAAAAATTAAATTAAAAGAATATGGTTTGTCTCCCCAAGGTAATAATTACTTAACACCCATATGGAGAGAACACCTCATTCAATATCAGACACGGATGTATACATATTTGGGTACACCAATCCAATATTAGGTAGACAGAGTTTCTTAGTCTATATTTAGAGTTTTTAGGTAGAAATATCACATTATTGTATTCGATAATATATTAGAGGTTTTTTATCAGATTATTTCATTTTGAGTATGTTAGATTTGCTCGTGTTTTGAGGAATGGGATAATCATAGTTCCTAACTTACATTAGGAGTAGTTTTTTTCAATTCAATTATATTAGGTACATGTTTTTCCTTTCAAATATATCTTTCTATAAGAAAATATATGATATCATATTTAACATGTAATAATTGTTTAGGTTATGTCGTTCCTCAAAATAAGAAAGTGTGGTAGAACTCAAACCTATTTCAAAAGTATATATGTAATACTGGAAAACCTACAACATTTAGGTGACCATAGCAATATGAGGCATGTGTCTCTTAAATGTGATTCTTATATATAATTCACTGTCAGATCCACATTTAAAGAAGAGACAAGTTTAAATTTATTGAAGTGTGCCACACATAAATGGAACTTGTTTGGTCTATTTAAAGTTTTAGGTTTTATTTGATGTAAATATTTGATATAGCCATAAAAATGATTCTTTCTTAACTTAAGATAATGTATATGTCAAGATGGAAAATATATTATTTTGGACAATTAGGCGACCCCACTTACTAAATTCATTCGTGTGGAGGACAAAATGGCATGAACTCTTCAACTGCTTATATTGTCGAACATGTTTATAGACACGACGTTTTTTATTGAATACTTCATTTGCAATATGAGTTTTAAATTCATTAAATAAGATAATATATTCATATTTGATAGGAGATTTTCCCTGAATACATCACAACTAAAAACACCAGATGATAGGTCTTTGGTCATTAAATAACCAGTATATAGTAATTTGAAGGTCTTCAAGTTTATTTCTAACACACCTGAAAACTTCACTCAGAAGGAAGTATCACATTAGCTGCATGTCCTCACATCCTATTATATATGACCAGTCTCCTGACTACAAGAATCACGCTATAAATATATACAAATATACGTTGCAACAATGTTTTATCTATTAATGAAGATAAGTATAGTAACGTTTTTCCACTACATTATAGAAAATGGTATGCAAGATACCATTTGAACCCTATCTTGACAATAAACAATCTGATGGACAACTATATTTTGCTATATGTAATTGGCAAACCCTATAGGTTAATTTAAACTATGATTCTATATATATTGCAGTTATACATATTACACTAGTTCACTGACTTCATAGTCTCCCTTGCTTGAGATTACTTTAGCAAAAAATTCCCATGAATTTGAGTATCATAATGTCATTTAAAACTTCTTCCATAGTGGTCTTATAGATTTACGACTTGAGTAGGACGATACTAACTCAAAAATGTTTAAAATATCTCAATAAATTATTCGATTGATGGGTGATACATTTACTCTATCAACAATTTTAACTTGTAAATATAAGTCTACAAATGTTGTGCTATTCTTATAAAGAATGCAATTTAGCAATTAAGTCATAAAACATATTATAAATCATTATTATTTAACTTTTAAAAAATATATTATTTATAACCAATATCATTTATGAAATCATTTATGTATAGTTATTCTCAAGCATCTTCTAATGTTAAAATATCTATAATTACTCACGCCCATCTATCTAATTAAACATCTATTTATAAAATTAAAACGTTTAAACCATTTGATAAAATGGTTTCTATAAAACATCCAAATTGTTCACTAATTATTACTTTATTATAGATTATAAATATATTAAAAATATTGATCAATTCAAAATTGTAGTATACAAATATTAAAAACATTTAAACAAGTCATATTTTACTAGTAAATAAGAAAATCCATAAATATTAAAAGTATAAAAAATAAGTTTAAGTATCAAATTTAACAAACTATGTATTATCACAAATAATTAATACAATTGTATTGTATAAAAATATAAAAAATTAAATATTATTAACAATATAGTTATTAGTTTATAAAGACAAAATACCTAAAACTCAATCCCAATAAAGTCTATTTTTTTGTTTCCTAAAAGGTCCACATTTTTATCTTTTACCATTTTTACCCCTGATTATAATTAATAATTAAACATTACCTTATATTAAAAAACATTAACAAAACAATGTCAAAGTTGAAAAACAATGTAACATAAAATAAAAAGAAAAAGAAAAAATAAACATTGCAAAACATTGTAACATAAAACTTAAAACTTATATCCTCATTAGCATGAAAAAGAAAAAAACCTATTCTTCACATCCGCTTACCACCATTGAAACCGCTGCCACTTGGGAACAATTTCCCATCTTGAACCCGACTTGGCTAGGTCTTCAACAATCGCATAACATAAATTAAGGTAATAAACTAATTTTTACCATTGAAACTCTTAAAAATTGTTTTAAAAAAATTAATTTTTATAATAAACAATCGAAAAATCTAGATCAAGGAAAAAAATTAATTTTACCTTGGTCAGTTTAGGTTTTATGTTTTAACCGTTTACTTTTTTGTTTATTCATTGCAAATGTGAAAGAGCTGAGTTTTAAGTTTTAAGTTTTATGTTTCATTGTTTTTCAATGTCCATATTTTTTTTTCTAATGAATGCTTTGTGATAAGAATGAGTATTAAATTTCATGTATTCATTGTTTTTAACGTTTACCTAATGCGAGTGAAAAGGAGATGAGTTTTAGGTTTTATGTTTCATTGTTGTTCAACGTTTACTTTTTCTTTATTTTTACAATTAATGCGAGTGCAATAGATATGAATTTTAGGTTTTATGTTTAATTTTTTTTGAACGTTTCCTTTTTATTTTATTTTGTTCTGAAATAATTTTAACGTTTTCTAGTTATATACTTTTTTAAATTGTCAACCTACTGTTTTTTACTATAATCTTTCCGCTATTAGTCCACTGTTTATGTTGTATCAATATTGTTTTTGTTTTGTCCACCCATGATTTTTTATTGTCACTCGATTATTTTTAAATTATATACATATGCAGGTTTGACGATTCAAAGATAGTGATTTAATTATCGGTTATAAAATAGGAAATATCATGGAACAGGTTGGTTTTATAATAAGAAATGTTTTAACTATACAAATTTATTGATTTTAAAATTTAGTAATGTTGGAATATTTTAATAATATAATTTTTTAGTTATGAAAAGTAAATATTCTATTAGGGAATAATTTTAAAAATAAATGGTATTTTAGGCATTTATTTGGCTTAGATTCTTTTGGTCAGAATTGGGGGATTATGGTCATCTTAGGTAACTAATGGTTAACAATATATAATATATTATTCTAGAAAAAATATAATATTAATTTAATTACCATAAATAAAAAAATAACAAAATTGTTATTTAAATAACTACTGCTAAGAAATTAAATCATATCAATCTTTATAAGACCTCATATGTATGTAAAATAATTAAATTATAGAAAAATCTTCCAACTATTAGTTTTTATTTATACAAAATTCTTATAAATCATATTATCTTCCATTTCTATTAACCCTAAACTTAGCCTCAGGTGACTTTGCCCCCCTTTACACACGCTGCCAACATCCATTCTTGTTCATAAATCACACTGTCTTCAATACATATTATCCAACCAATTAACCTATTGCACACATTTCCCAAAATCGTCAATATCATTATTTTGATGAAATATATTTCATATGATATTGACCTCTTCTTAATGGAATTTTTAAATTTGGTTTGAGATATTGGATAGTTGATCATTACATTTCACCAGGTTAAGTTTTATTTTAAATTATTTTAAAAATTTTAGTCAATAATTTTATATTTACTAGAAGAAAAATAATGGCTTCATATGTGCTTTTAAGAGTAATGCTGGATACCACCCCATATTGCATCCCCTTGCCTAGATTTCAAATGGACCAATCATGTGATTTCTCTTTTCCTGATTTATCACTTTCTCTCTCTTTCATGATTGGTCTAAGGGGAGATATAAAGGCGATGCAATTTGGGGTATCTAGCATTACTACCACTTTAATTACTTGGATCTAAGAAAAAATAATGGCAAATTTAATCAATTATGTCTTATTATGTAACATGTTTTTACATTTATCTTGATATTTGAGAGTAGATCTGTTTGAAAATATCTTTTGTGAAACTTAATTATATATACTTCATTTTTTTTGAGTTCTTATATTGAGAATTTAGTTGGATATTTTTTGGTTATAGATGAATTAGTATAACTAGACCTTTAACTAAAATTTTGGACGTAAATTTTGTTATTAAATCATTTAGCATAAATAATAAAAAATATTCAATGGTTAATCAACATATTAATTTTTTTGATGGGAAGAGGGGTGGGTCTAAAAGAAGTAATAGTATTTTGTGTTAGGTTACGGAAGACATATGGTTAGAGTTTTAATTTAAAGGCCAAATGTTTATTTTTAAATTAGAATTTTATTTTTAAAGAAAATATAATTAATGATTGATATATCACTTCAAATCAATTAAAGAGATAATTTCATTATTACACCTCAAATGTATGTAAATCAAAGTATAAGAGAGAATCCAAATTCAAAATATTAGTTTAGAGTAATATACAAATACATATCCCATTCTTAATAGAATTGTATATTAATGCCCACTTGTAGAATATATAATTTTAAAAGTCACCCCCACTTAATATAGCTTTCAGTTGTGCAATCCTTACAAGTTGTATGAGCATTAACATTATTTTATTTCTTTCTTCCAATATTGAATCTCTTCAATCTTCCTTTCGTTGCACCTCATCTCATCCCTTGGACCATCTCTCAGTCTATGAATCATGCTTATTATGATCACCGATTTATCTGTGAAGAAGGTTTCATAGCTCGTTCGTTTCTTACTTCAAGTAATGGAATGACAAATCTTGAAGCAACATAGATCTGGTTTAGATGAGGAGTCATGGAGGATCAACAAGAGTTTCAAGCTAAACGTTTCATTCGAAGCAGGATCACTCTTCTTATGATTCGGGTTTCTAGGTAAAATTGGTAGAGACATAAGCATGAGAAATCAAGAGATGGTTTAGATGTAATATACAGAGCAAGTTCAAGCTTTCAAGAAGATATAATAAACTTATTTTACATTTAAATTTTCAATAGGTTATTCCTTTCGTCTAAAAAAGTAGTTGATTTTGTTTAGATTATTGTTTTGTGAAGTGGGGTTTTAGAAATTTCAGATGCTGACATATATGTGTCTTAAAACGAAATTTGGTAATGATATTATGTGCGTTTTTTATTCCACTTACTTTATGGGGTTCTATTAAGAGACATCTTGCATAAAAATAATATACTTTAAGTCCTGTCAAAGATGGGTAACTTTCTATTATTTTTATAATGCACTAGACTATTTGATGCTCGTAGTTAAGTAATATTGTTTTTGTTTTGGTTAGGTAATGTTTTTGCTAGCCCCTCAATCTCGAGATTCAAAGGGCCTTTCATTAGTCTCGAGATTCATATGGCCTTTCATTACATCACAGTGGATTTCACCACCATATGTTGGCTCATTTTCTCTTGCTATAATTGGGAATTTCTTTTTCAAAACTCCAAAAGCCCTTTCAATTGAACTACGTAATGATGTATGTTTAAGGTTAAATAACTCTCTAGCATCTTGTGGTGGGTTATTCCTTGAATATTCTTTCACATGATAACGGACTCCTATATACGGATTAGTTACTCCACCTCTCAACATAAATCCAGCATCAAAAAGGTAAAACTTACCTATACAAAATAAATTAGATAATAATTACGTAATTATATATTCTGAAATACTAACATTTATAAATAGTTTAATTAAATAATTACCTGAAGGGATTATAAGTTTATCCTCATTTGATAAAGCGTTTTTATTTATTCTCGAGTCAGATGCAGACCCTTCCCAACCGGCTAAAACGTAGGTGAAACGTAAGTCAAATATACATGCAGTTAAAACATTCTAAGTAGGGTAATATTTCCTACCATGAAATCTTGGTGTATCAATTGGGGATACATTAACACGTATATGAGTACCGTCTATGGCACCAATACAATCCTGAAAATTTTATTATTTTAATATTATTATAAGAGAGATATATTGTACATTTCTTGATCTTAAAGTATAGGTAGAGTTTACTATTGTGAAAAGTCTCAGCTTGAATTTCGGAGCCATCGAGTTGCATCATGAATTTATCTTCTAACTCGATAATTGATGCCAATACACAATGAAAATGCTGACTAGTGGTTTCTTCAGAATGTAAAAACCAATATTGAACATTAAGGTTTTTGGTATGATGACCCAGTATGTATAATGTCTTAGCTACTTGTTCCTCGATACTTACTTGCCTAGTTGCACAAAATCCACCATATTTATCTAATAAAGCACAAAATTCTACAAAAGCTTTAGGACTCATTCTTCTTATTTTGTGGCCGGAGTTATTCTCTATAATTCGACCCATTATTTCTTCTCGAACCCTCTCTTTTCTAGAGTTCAAGTGATCATATGTCCGCATATTTTATGACCTCTTTCGATGATGAAACCAACAAATATAAAAACAACAAATTTTCACAAGTATTAAACAAAGTCTCTGATATCGTCTAACCACGTCGATAATATTATCATTTCTAGGAATTTCCATTGTTACTAAGATAAAAATATACAATTATCGCAATTAATAAACTAAATTAGTTATATATAAAAAAATTCTATTCATATTAAATACTTTTACAAAAATACTTTTGTTTCAAAAATGTACTAAATAAGCACTAAATAAGATCACAAGTAATTTTAAGTGTTTAGAAGTTTTTTTCAAAAAAAAAAATATTTTCTGGTTTCACAGTCGCAAAAGCAACTCTAAAATTAATTATAAGTAAATATTCCCAATCGCAAAATCAACTCAACACTAATCAAAAAATATTATTCCATATTGATGTTTGAGATTTAAAATAATATTAGCCAATTAGTATAACAGAATAAAGTCAATCAACTAATTCTCCTATCACGGTAAAAAAGGTAGTGCTAAGTCTTTCTAAAAATTAAGTAAACATTGATTATCAATACTTGAATGCATGTTCTGCCCCAAAAAAGACTTGAATGCATAGATATGAAAAGTACCAATAATGAATTAAAGAGTTATATAAATATTTTGTATGGATTTCGTAAGCAACAATTATTTAATAGTAAATTTATTCAAATTCTTATAAATCATAAACTCCTTAACAATGTTAATTTTGTAACAGTTTTCATTAATACTATTGTGACTCACTCTTTCTTAAATGAACAAATTCGGAAATATAAATATCACAATTAATATATACTTTAAAAATGAATATAAAAAAGAGACGTACTTGTGAGACGAAGCAGAAGATATTGAGAAAGTGTGTGAAACCTTCTTAACTATATAGACTATTTATATTGAAATATGAAGAGTTTTATATTAATTGGATACCTACGTAGCGAATTATATAATAATTGTAAGGTTATTTATGTCATTATAACAACAAACGTTTCCTTTATTTCTTTATGACTCCAAAACGGGAGGATTATAAATCTTATAATTATAGGTATTTTGAAATGAATGTTCAATCATTCAAATTCCTTTCTTTTAATAAACAAACCAATCCAAACAATAGAAAGTATCTTTAAATCATTTTATATCATTTCCTTACCTTTGATAAACTGAATCCAAACATAGCATAAATAAATCTCTCTCCTCCAATTCAAATATCCCCCTTAAATAATTGAACCATCCTTTTGGGCTCGGCCAATACACCATTCGATCAAGAAAAATTAGAGAATCACCTTTAGCATGTTTCCATGAGGACTCACCATGAGAAAGACATTTCCTCTTACATTTAATATCCTAGTATGATCTCTTAATACGGAGATAGGCCGGATACAAGCCATTGTCATAAATAGACAAGTTATTTATCATTTCAAAGTGGAATTGTAGAAATGAAGGTCCTTCTCTCCCAAACTTCCATGCCTGAACCTTTGGCCTTATCGTCTTCACATTGTCTGAATTGATCTTTTGATCATAATGTTTTTTATCATGACATAAACGGTCCTTAACTACAACTCCTTAAGTTAACCTTACAGATAAAAAATCACATTTTCTCAACTCAACACACACGATTACTGTTCAATACTTTATGGCTAGATAAAAGATATTTATTTCAACGAGTACCTTTTATGTTACGAGGGTATAGTTGATAACATTATTATTATCTCCCTTGATATTTGGCTAATAATAACCATGCAATAATGAATCTAGTAAATGGAATCTAATATATTACATCACCTAGTATAAAAATATATTATCGTACCCCAAGAATTTTTTACGAGTTGGCTATAAATGTTATAGTTTTCAAATAATGAAGTAATAAAAGGCCAGATCTAAGCCTTAGTCCCATATCAAAACTCGTGAAGGATAAAGTTATTTTACCCTCGAAGGTGTGCAAGGACGTTTCGCTAAAAATAGGTGATGAATATCGAACACATCATCGTTGTCCCTGTGATGGACAACCTTTGGAAACATAAGAAACCTAAGATTGTAAGAGAGTAATTAGGCCCCATAAGACATAGGGTTGGATAGGTTGAAAACAACTCACCTTAGAGAAATTATGTATTATAGACATCAACACATCAACTTATAAGCGGATCCTCACTACTATAAGAGGAATCCTTCTCTTTTCCTAAAGGAGGAAATATCTACTTCCATTTGGGATAAAATCACATAATATCCGTAATTTGGGATAAAATAACATAATCTCCAAAATAAGAAGCTTCTTCTTCAGTTGAAGAAGAATGATAATACCTAAAAACTGAAGAAGATGCATCCATTATATGCATGGCTGATTGATTAAGCACCAATAGATCAGAAAAATTCTTAGCAGTGATAGCGTGACTAATTGAATTATTGTTAAAAGAATAAAATTAAATTTAATGAATAATAAACACTAGTAAAAGTACCCCGAAATATAGAAGCTCAAAATAAGGAAGTTGACTATGTTGTATAATTGCACAAGTATAAATAAATTGAATTTGGTAGATGATCCGACGAAAGAGAAGAGAATAAAAAGAAAAAATGGAGAGGTATATATAGGGTTAAGTGGGTAGTTTGTCTCCCCAAGATAATAATTACTTGACACCCGTCTGGAGAGAACACCTCATTCAATATCAGACACGACTCTATACATAGTTGGGAAAAAATATCCCACACCTATCCAATATTAGGTAGACATAGTTTCTTAGTCTATATTCAGTGTTTTTAGGTAGAAATTTCACATTATTGTATTTGATAATATATTTGCAGTTTTTTCATCAGATTATTTCATTTTGAGTGTGTTAGATTTGCTCGTTTTTTGAGGAATTGGATAATCATAGCTCGTAACTTACATTAGGAGCAGTTTTTTTTCAATTTAATTATATTAGGTACATGTTTTTCCTTTCAAATATCTCTTTATTTAAGAAAATAAATTATAAGAAATAAGAAAGTGTGGTGGAACTCAAACCTATTTTAAAATAATCATATGTAATACTAGAAAACCCTAAAACATTTAGGTGACCATAACATGGAGGAATATTTCATTAAGATATTTTTTCAATATGAGGCATGGGTTTCTTAAATTTGATTCTTATATATATTTCACTGTCAGAATCGCATTTAAAGAAGATACACGTTAGTAAAAAGAGAAAATAAATTTTAGCTATTGAAGTGTGCCACACATGAATGGAACTTTTTTGGTCTATTTAAAGTTTTAGGTTTTATTTGATGTAAACATTTGATATAGTCATTAAAAGTATGATTTCTTAACTTAAGATAGTGTATATGTCAAGATGGAAAATATGTTATTTTGGACAATTAGGCGAGCCCACTTGCTATATTCATTCGTGTCGGGACAAAATGGCATGAACACTTCAACAATTTATATTGTTGAACATGTTTATAGACACGACGCTTTTTACTAAATACTTCATTTGCAATATGAGTTTTGAATTCATTAAGTATGATAATATATTCATATTTGATAGAAGATTTTCCCCGAATACATCACAACTAAAAAACACCAGATGATAGGTCATTGGTCTTCAAATAACCAATATATATGAAATTGAAGGTCTTCAAGTTTATTTCTAAAGCACCTGAAAACTTCACTCAGAAGGAAGTATCACATTAGTTGCATGTCCTTACATCCTAGTTTATATTACCAGTTTAATGACTAAAAGAATCACACTATAAATATATACTAATATACATGTTACAACAATATTTTATCTAATACTAAAGATAAGTATAGTAATGCTCTTCCACTACATTATAGAAAATAGTATGCAAGATACAATTTCAACCCTATCTTGACAATAAACAATCTAATGGACGACTATATTTTGCTACATGTAATTGGCAAACCCTATAGGTTAATTTAAACTATGATTCTATATATATTGCAGTTATACATATTACACATACTAGTTCACTGATTTTATAGTCTCCTTTACTAGAGACCGCTTTAGCACAAATTTCCCATGAATTTGAGTATCATAATGTCATTGAAAACTTCTTTTTCTAGTGGTCGTAAAGGTTTACGACTTGTGTATGGAGATACTAACTCGAAAATGTTCGGAAGATATCAATAAACTATTCGGTTGATGGGTGATACTTTTACTCTATGAACAATTTGAACTTGTAAACATAAGTCTACAAATCTTGTGTCATTCTTATGAAGAATGCATTTTAGGAATTAAGTCTTAAAACATATTATAAATAATTATTATTTAACTTTTCAAAAAGATTTTATTTATAACTAATATCATTTATGACATCATTTATGTATAGTTATTCTCAAACATCGTCTAATGTTGAAATATCTGTAATTACTCACGTCCATCTATCTAATTAAACATCTCTTTATAAAATTAAAACGTTTGAACCATTTGACGAAATGGTACTCTACAAAACTTCCAAAGTGTTCACTAATTATTACTTTATTATAGATTAAAAATATATTAAAAATATTGATGAATTCAAAATTTTAGTATACAAATATTAAAAACATTTAAGCAAGTCATATTTTACTAGTAAATAAAGAAATCCACAAATATTAAAGGTATATAAAATAAGTTAAAGTATCAAATTTAACAAACTATGTATAATCACATATAATTAATAACATTGTATTGTATAACAATTTAAAAAATTAAATATTATTAACAATATTGTTTTTAGTTTATAAAAACCAAATACCCAAAACTCAACCCCTACAAAGGCTATTTTTTGTTCCCTAAAAGATCCAACTTTTTATCTTTTACCATTTTTACAACTAATTATAATTAATAAATTAAACATTACCTTATATTAAGAAAATTAACAAAAAAAGTCAAAGTTGAAAAGCAATGTAACATAAAATAAAAATTAAAAACAAAAAGTAAACGTTGAAAAACAATGTAACATAAAACTTAAACCTTATCTTCTCGTTCGCATGAAAAAGAAAAAAAACTTTTCTCTTCACATAACAGTCCTCACCACCATAGAAACTGCTGCCACTTGAGAACAATTATTCATCATGAACCCGGCTTGGCTAGGTCTTTAACAATCGCATAACATAAATTATGGTAAAAAACTAACTTTTACCATCGAAACTCTAAAAAATTGATTTAAAAAATTAATTTTTATTATGAATAATAGAAAAATCAAAATTAAGGTAAAAAATTATTTTTACCTAGGTCAGTTTAAATTTTATGTTTTCAACGTTTATTTTTTTTGTTTATTCAATGCAAGTGTAAAAGAGGTGAGTTTTAAGATTTATGTTTCATTGTTTTTCAACGTTCACATTTTATTTTCTAATGAATGCTAGTGTGGAAAGGATAAAAATTATGTTTTATGTATTCATTGTTTTCAATGTATTTTTATTGCGAGTGAAAAAGAGATGAGTTTTAGGTTTTATGTATCATTATTGTTCAACACTTTTTTATTTTTTTTTAATTAATGCGAGTGCATGAGAGATGAGTTTTAGGTTTTATGTGTAATTTTTTTTGAACGTTTCCTTTTTATTTTATTTTGTTCTGAAAAATTTCAATGTTTTCTTGTTATATACTTTTTTATATTGTCAACCTACTGTTTTTTACTATAAACTTTCCGCTATTAACCCACCGTTTGTGTGGTATCACCACTGTTTTTGCACTGTCCACCCATGGTTCTTATTGTCACTCAATTGTTTTTTACTATCTGCCCACTACGTTTTATTCATCCTTTTTTATCTTGATTACTTATTGATTTAATTTGTTTTGTATACATATGCAGGTTTGACGATTCAAAGAAATTGACTTAATTATTGGTTATAAAATAGAAATTATTACGTAATATGTTGGTTTTATAATAAGAAATATTCTAATTATACAAATATATCGATTTTAGAAATTAGTAATGTTAGAATATTTTAATAATATAATTTTTTAGTTATGAAAAGTAAATGATCTGGAGTAATGTTTTTGAAAAAGGGTATTTTAGACATTTATTTGGATTAGACTTTTTTCTGGGAATTGGTTGGTTATGGTCATTTTAGGTAACTAACGCTTAACAATAAATAATATATTCTTGTAGAAAAAATATAATATTCATTTAATTACTATAAATAACGATAAAAAAATAACAAAAAAGTTATTTAAATAACTACAAGTAAAAATTAAATTATATCAATCTTTATTTTCTTCCGTACGTATATCAATCTTTATTAGACCTCATATGTATGTAAAAAAATTAAATTATAGAAAAAACTTCCAAATATGATTTTTATTTATAAAACATTGTTATAAATAACATTATCTTCCATTTCCATTAACCCTAAACTTAGCCGCCAACATCCATTCTTGTTCATAAATCACACTTTCTTCCATACATATTATCCAACCAATTAACCTATTGTACATATAACCCAAAATCATCAATATCATTATTTTGATGAAATATATTTCATATGATATTGACCTCTTCTTAAAGGCATTTTAAAATCTGGTTTGAGATATGAGATTGTTGATCATAACATTCCACCAGGTTAAGTTTTTTTAAATAATTTACAAATTTTAGTCAATAATTTTATATTTACTAGAAGAAAAATAATGGTTTCATATGAACACTTTAATTACTCGGATCTATGAAAAATTAATTTCAAATTTAATAAATTATGTCTTACTATGCAACATGTTTTCACAGTTATCTTGATATTTTGGTGTAGATCTGTTTGAAAATATGTTTTATGAAACTTAATTATAAATAGTTCATTTTTTTGAGTTCTTATATTGAGAATTTAGTTGGATATTTTTTGGTTATAGATATAAAACAGAATGGAATACAATAGTTAAAGGTAATTTATTCGTCTAAATAAATTACATTATATTTGACTTTTGTTATTCACGATTATCTTTTAAATAGTGTTGAATCTATAAAATAGCTTTAGGTGGTCCATTTCAAAAGCATAAAGTTGATAAGTAGTAATAAAATCACCTATTTGTGTCATTGATTCAAATTAAAGTTTTC
The DNA here is from genome assembly GCA_029959085.1 of Nemophila menziesii. Taxonomy (NCBI): domain Eukaryota; kingdom Viridiplantae; phylum Streptophyta; class Magnoliopsida; order Boraginales; family Hydrophyllaceae; genus Nemophila; species Nemophila menziesii. Next base: position 80,017,919 of record JARWIR010000001.1, read on the forward strand.
AAGGAACGACACTCTATATTAGAGGTACTTCCGAGAACAATCGATGATAGAAAAGTTTGAGACTTTCAAACCAATGCTAAAATTTTTATGTCATATATATGAATATATTTGGGTCGTGTATTAATATATTATCTCTAAACTTATTTATTTTCTTCTAGGACTCATAGAAAACTATAATAACATTCGAAACACACGAACCCCTAGATAGTGCTCGTGTCTGAGAGGCACTATACGAAAATTGGTCGATTATTTAATTAACAAAGAAACATTTGTTGGAATTTTTTCAATAAAGACAATTTATTTTATTAATTCTTTCATGTTTTTGGAAGAAGTGGAAAATACTATTTGTGTAGAATAGTCTCACTTTATAATTTGGGAAAAAACTGTTGGAATTATTTAATATAAAATGGTTTTCTTTAATTGATGGAGTTTTAATGGCTTTTTATTACATATTGATGGATCTTTAATTTTGTTGTTACGGAAGTTATTATTTCTTAGTCATGAAAACGTATGCCTATTAAAGAGTCTTTATCACCAACCATTGAAGAACATTCGAGTGACGGCTTTTTGTCTTAACATTTTTTTTTAAATAGTGACTTTGTCACTTGCATTTCTAGAGAAGAAAAACAAAACTATTCTTGAGATAATAGAAAAAATAATCTAGAGAAAATAGGAGAAAAAAAACATTTCTAGAGAGGATAAAAAAAACTATTCTAGAGAGAATAGAAAAAAAAATATTCTAGAGGGAATATAGAAGAAACTTAATTCTGAAAAAGCTACTTTCTACTTTCTACTCTTTTCTTTTTTCATATTCTAATAATTTATAGATTAGGTTAGAATTATTGTTAGAGATACCGATACGATCGGAATATATTTTTAACGCAATTTTGTATAGTAGTAGTCCTTTTCTTCAATCTTCGTGTAAGTTTTATTATTTTCAATTCATAGTAATAGAATAGTATTTCTTTTAATTAAGAATTATTTCGTTTACTATATTCTGGAATTCCATTTCTCTACTTTTAAAACCAGTGAAATTGTTATTTTTCCAACAACATCATATGGGACGTTTTGTAAACATACATTCTTGTGATTTAGTAAAATGACATGCAATAGAAGTTGATATTAAAAAATACACACTATCAACTGTGGTTTAGTACTTATAATAAACTCCAATAATCCAAATTATCTCTCTATAATAAACCAAAAAATATTAATAACCAAAGAAAACATCCATCATAATAAAAAACATAATCTATCAAAATATCCACCATAAAGATAAACAAATACAATTTAAGGAAAACTACACAATAAACATAATCTAAAAATGTATCCATAATAACCGATACACAAGGGCACTCTGTAATTTCAAAATTTATAAATTTGCATATGCATGATAGTTGTTCTTCTAACGTGAAGGCCGAAAGACATTATAAGTGTTTATTTGTTGTCATAACTTAGGACCCTAATACTCCAATATGAGTGGAAATAAAAATGGAAACAATACAAACCTGCCCATGATATGATATTGTATCGAAGTAGGGTCTCTGCATTTAAAAGTAATTTTTTCTAACCTACAAAACTCATCTGTTATTGTTCATCCAAGAGATTATGTAAGATATTCAAATAAAATTGCATATTTTTTAGACTTACAATCATTATATATGAAATAATACCAATGAGAATGAGATGGTTGTGCAAGAGATCAAAAAGCATCGTCTAGTGATATGAATACTTTTGGAAGTATACAGTACTTGAAATTCAAATAAAACACAAACATAATAGTGAATTGAATATAACTGAATATTATAATCTGAAAATAAAATTAGGTGACTGAGTTAAATTGAAATTAACTCTTTCATGATGATTATCCAAGGCCTCGAAGGTGTTAATGATATGGGAGTTCTAAACATATTAAATCCAAAAATTAATTATTTTGAAAACACTAAATATTTATGAAAACAAAATTATAAAGAAATGATACAATCCAATAGATCAATAGCCTAATATAGCATCAAATATACAAATTTTTCCTCTGTCTAATTAAACAAACATAGGAAAAAAATCTTATTAATAAAGGTCATCAACTATACTAATTTAACCCTATCACCACTCCCCAAAAAAATTATAAAGAAATTATAGAACATAGATCAAGAATTACTTGGGTTGATGTTAAATATTCTTGGTGAACTCTACCAATTAGAATTCATATGAACATGCATTGATAATAAGGCAGAACGATTGAGTGACTTCTATAAAACATTTCAAGTAAAATACAAAAATTCATCGTAAGAGAAGAAGAGGTGAAAGTGAAGACTCCCTAGTTTTTAAAAAGAAATAAAAAAAGGAACCGTCATTGTTATGGATAATAAATGTATTGAGGAGTTGATATTTTGACTTTCGACTTGTGGCATATAATATAGATATAGATTAGTATCACTTGGACCTTTTAACTAAGATTTATGATGTAAATATTGTTATTAAATCATTTAGCATATATAAGAAAAAATATTCAAGGGTTAATCAGCACTTTAATTTGTTTGATGGGAAGAGGGGCGGGTATAAAAGAAGTAATAGTATTTTGTGTTAGATTAATTTAGGATGGAAAACATATGGTTGGAGTTTTAATTCAAATGCCAAACATTCTTTTTTTCAAATTAGAGATAATTATTGGTTAAGTTTATTTTTAAATAAGAGATAATTAATGCTTGATATATCACTTCATATCAATAAAAGAGATAATATCTTTATAACACCTCAGATGTATGTAAATAAAAGTATAAGAGAGAATCCAAATTCAAAATCTTTGTTTAGAGTAATATACAAATACATATCTCATTCTTAATAGAATTATATATTAAGGCCCAATTGTAGAAAAGATACTTTTAAAAGTCACCCTCCACTTAATAAAGCTTTCATATGTGCAATCATTACAAGTTGTATTAATATTCTTCCCTCATTATTTTATTTCTTTCTTCTAATGTTGATTCTCTTCAGTATTTCTTTAGTTGCACCTCATCTCATCCCTTGGACAATCTATTAGTCTTTGAATCATGATTATTATGAACACCAATTTATCTATGTAGAAGGTTTCATAGCTCGTTCATTTAAGCAACATAGATCTGGTTCAAATAAGGAGTCATGGAGTACGAACAAGAGTTTCAAGCTAAAAGTTTCATTCGAAGCAGGTCCACCCTTCTTATGATCCGAGATTCTAGGTAAAATTGGTAGAGGCATAAGTTTGAGAAATCAAGAGATGGTTTAGATGTAATATATAGAGCAAGTTCAAGCATTCAAGAAGATATAATAAACCTATTTTACTTGTAAATTTCAATAGGTTATTCCTTTAGTCTAATAAAGTAGTTGATTTTGTTTAGATAATTTTTTTTGTGAAGTGGGGTTTTAGAAATTTTAGATAATGTTGACATATATGTGTAATAAAATGGAATTTTGTTAATGATATTATGTGTGTAATCTTTATTCCATTTACTTTATGGGGTTCTGTCAAGAGACATATTGCATAAAAATAATATACTTTAAGTCTCGTCAAAGATGGGTAGCTTTTTATTATTTTTATAATTCACTAGACTATTTGATGCTCGGAGTTAAGTAATATTGTTTTTGTTTTAGTTAGGTAATGTTTTTGCTAGACCCTTAGTATCGAGATTCAAAGGACATTTCATTAGTCTCGATATTTCAATGTCCTTTAATTACATCATAGTGGATGGAACTTCAACAACATATGTTGGCTCATTTTCACTTGCTATAATTCGAAATAACTTTTTCAGAACACCAAAAGCCCTTTCAATTAACTACGTAACGATGCATGTCTAAGATTAATAAGGATAAATAACTCTCTAGCATTTTGTGGTGGGTTATTACTTGAATATTCTTTTACATGATAACAGACTCCTCTATACGGAGTAATTAATCCACCTCTCGACACAAATTCAGGATCAAAAAGGTAAAACTTACCTATTCAACAGAAAATAGATAATAGTTACGCAATTATATATTCTGAAATACTAACATGTATCAATCTTTTCAATTGAATAATTACCTGAAGGGATTTAATTTTATCCTCTCTTGATAAAGAGTTTTTTACTATTCTTGAGTCGGATGCAGACCCTTTCCAACCAGCTAAAACGTAGGTGAAACGTAAGTCAAATGTACATGCAGCTGAAACATTCAGAGTAGGTAATCTTTCCTACCATGAAATCATGGTGAGTCAATTGGGAATACTTTAACACGTATATGAGTACCGTCTATGACACCAATGCAATCATAAAATTTTTCACTATGTTAAAATTATTATAAGAGAGATATATTGTACATTTATTGACCTTAAAGTATAGGTAGCTCTATTTTTTTGAAGAATCTCAGCTGAAATTTCAGAGTCGTCGGGTTTCTTCATGAATTTATCTTTTAACTCGATAATCGACGCCAATACACGATGAAAAAAACGACTAGTTGTTTTTTCAGAACGTGAAAACTAAAATTGCACATTACGGTTTTTGGTATGATGACCCAGTATGTATAGTGTCTTAGCTACTTGTTCCTCGATTCATACTTGCCTACTCACACAAAATCCACCATATTTATCTAATAAACCACAAAATTCTACAAATGCTCTAGGACACATTCTTGTTATTTTGTGGCCAAAGTTATTCTCTATAATTCGACCCATTATTTTTCTCAAACACTCTCTTTTCTAGAATTCAGGTAAGCATATGTCCGCATATATTGTGACCTATTTAGATGATGAAACCAACAAATATAAAAGCAACAAATTTTCACAACTATTAAACAAAGTCTCTGATATCGTCTAACCATGTTGATAATAAATCATTTGCCGGAATTTGCATTCTTACTAAGATAAAAATATATAATTATCTCAATTATCAAACTAAATTAACCATCTTTCTTTTTTCAGCCTAACACCTCTTTTTAGCTTTTTTTCACCTTTTTTGCTTTTTTTTTGATTTGTTGTTAATTTCAGGAAATTCCTGGGATCTAACAACATTTCTTTTTCTTTTTTCATAAAATTTCAACACTTCCACTCATTCTCTTTCCTCCATCAACACACCTACTTATCTCCAATTTTATTTTTCCTTTCTCACCTTTTTTTTCATTTTCATTTTCTTTATATCACCACCGAGTTGATCTCCCAGACGGACTAAAATGATGAATTTAGCTAGGATAAACAAAGTTACAACTGGATCTGCAAAACAACCAAAAATGAAAATGAAATACAGAGATATTAAGAAAGAAACGATGTCGCCGAGCTTAGATCTACTGGATACACCTGAATCTTTTAAGGGCGATGAAGAAGGAAGCACAAAAAGTTACACAAAGAACGGTTCAAAGAGCAAGGATGAAGAAACTCAACTCATTGATCGGGTTGAGGGTGAATCAAAGAGTGAATCAAAAGGAGTACCATGGTTAAATTTATTTGATGGTTATGCAAGTCAAGCAATGAAACTGGAACATCATATACCATAGAGAATCGAAGGAAGAAAAGTAGTTAAACCACCAAAGGATGTGCTTGATAAAGTTTCTGACCAATGGGTTAATTATCTAATTGGTCAATTCATAGACTCTCCTCCTCCATTCTTTGCTATAGCTAATTTTGTCAGATATCAATGAAGCAAGTTGTATAAGGTCGAAATTAATTCTAATTTGAAAGGTAGTGTGGTTTTCAAGTCTGAGAATCAGCAAAATAACATTAAAACGCTTGAACTGTGGCATACAAATGGTAAACCTCTTTTTCTCAGACCATGGAAGGAGGGTATGCAGTTTGATAAAATTGATGTATCTAGAATTCCGATATGGGTTAAATTGATAAATGTCCCAATGAATCCTTGGACTCAAAGAAGTTTAGGATATGTAGCTAGTGGTGTAGGTATTCCTATACATATGGACACTATTACTGAATCAAAAACTAGTCTAGGATATGCTCGAGTCTGTGTTGAAGTAGATATAAAAAAAGAATTGCCAGAAAATGTATATGTTGATATAGGATTGGATGAATTACAAGTGGTTAAGGTTGAGTATGAATGGAAATCGATTGTTTGCAAGAAATGTAGTAGGTTGGGTCATGTTGAAAGTAAATGTGGTAATACTCTGAAAGTACGGGTTCCAAAAACAATAACTGAGCCTGACAAAAAAGTAGATAAAAGTAAGAAGGTAGTAGAAGAATGGAGTATTGTCAGAAATAATAAGAGAAATGAGCACAAGTAGGGGAAACAAGTTCTGTAATTACAACAAACAAATATGATAATTTACAGAACATAGAAGGAAGTGAGATTGATCAGGATGTGTTATTATTCATCAATCATAATGGGGAGTAGAAATTACTCGACCTACTAATATATGAATATAGCAGTATAGAATGTGCGCGGGTTTAATAACATCCTTAGGAAATTAGATGTGAAGGAGTTTTTAATTAGTAATAATGTGAGGGTTATTGGACTTTTGGAGACAAAGGTTAATTTAAACAATTATCCCTCTATAATAAGTTCACATTTCTCTCATCTAGAAATGTTGCACAATTATAATAAAGATGGAAATGGTAGAATTTGGGTATTATGGGACAAGAGATTTGCAGATATTAATCTAGTTTATCAAACCTCTCAAGATATACTTATTGAATTGAAGGTTAATGTCAGTAATGATATATTTTATATATTGATGGTGTATGCTAGTGGTAATGATGGTGATAGAAGAGGATTATGGAAATACATGGTTATGTGGAGTAAAAATATGAGAAAGATAAGCTTTGTATTATGGGGACACTAATGATATACTTAGTATTAAAGATAGACCGAACTGTACAGTTCTTGATATTGTAGCACTGGAATTTGTATAATGTGTTGAAGATGCAAATTTATATGAGCAAACTATGGAGGGCCATTTTATACTTGGACCAACAAGAATAGGAGTGATCAAATTCATGCTAGTAAAATATATAGGGTGTTTATTAACACTAAGTGGTTAGACACCATAGCCTCTAATGTTAGTATACATCCACCATCAACATCAGATCATTACGCTATTAAACTAAATCTAGGAGGTGTTAAAAAGTTTTTTCCTAGTCAATTCAAATTCTTTAGTATTTGGGCAACACATGAGAAATTCGTAGAAACTGTTAAAAATGCTTGGAGTATAGAAGTTGAAGGAAATGAGATGTTCAAGTTATGTATGAGACAAAAAAATACAAAAATTGCTCTTAAAAAGTTAAACAACACATACTTTAGAAGAAATTCTAATGCTATTGAATTAATTAAAGCTCATCTCAATACTGTACAAATCAAAATCATGAATGGGGTAACTGATCCTTGTGTTCTTAATGAGGAGAAAATTCTTAGTCAAGAATTAGAGAGTTCTATGATTGTGCAACATAATATTCTTAGACAAAAGGCCAAGTGCATATTTAATAATGATATAGACTGTAATTCAGCTTACATTTATAAAGTAATTAAAGGCAGAGTTGCAAAACATTTCTATACTTATTAATGATGCAGGTGAAACAATAGTCGAATCTAATCTTATCAAAGAAGAATTTGTGAAATTTTATAAACAACTCTTGGGAACTGAAGAAAAATGAAGAAGTTTGTTTCAGTTTTATTATTAAGGGGGTAATAGGTTCATAGTTAAATGAAGATCAAATAGCTGCTCTTATTGCCCCATAAAGAAATTAAAGAGGCTTTGTTTTCCATTAATGAAAACAAAAGCCCTGCCCTGATTGACTTAATTCGGCTTTTTACAAAGCTTTTTGGAGTATAGTTGGTGAAGATTTCATAAATGCCATCAAACAATGCCTGAATAATGGAGGATTACTCACTCAAGTAAATGCAACTAATATAATATTAATACCCAAGGAGAAGAAGCCTTCCAGTGTGAAGAATTTCATACAAGTTTCATGCACAACACAACATATAAAACAATTTCAAGAGTCATTTGTACAAGGCTGAAAAAGGTACTTAGCTCAATTATATCTCTTAATCAAGATGTGTATGTTGGTGATAGATATATAAGTGAAAATATTTTGGTTGCACGAGAGATTGTACTATGGTATGACAAAAAAACTCAAAACCTAAGTGCACTATACATCTTGATTTACAAAAGGCGTACGATAGCATAAATTGGAAGTTCTTAATGAATACTATAGAAGCTTTTAGTTTTCCCAAGAAATTTATTTAGTGGATTAAAATTTATTCACTAGAATGTAAGGACTTAGCATAAACTATCAGAAAAACGAATTATATTTTGGAGGGACTGAGTATAACATTGAAGAGAAGATTTCTGAGCTGCTTAATATTAAAATTGGGTGTTTATCTTTAAGATATTTAGGAGCACCACTACATTCACGCATGCTTAGTGTTGAAGAAGTTAACAAATTGGTTGATAAAATTTATAGCAGCATTAATCAATGGACTTCTACACTTCTATCGTATGCTGGAAGAGTTGAATTAATTATATGTGTACTTATAAGCAAAATATTGTTCAGGTGTCGTGTATTCCTTCTTCCTAAGCAGGTGATATATTAGCTAAATCAAACGATGAACAACTTTTTATGGAAAGGAAGCACTGAAGGAGTATATCGAGTAAAAAATGGTGGTTTAGGGATTCTTAAAATTGAGAATTTAAATCTAGTTTATTTGTTATTCACTTTTTAGAGAATGTATGCTCGGGAAGAAAATTTATGGAGTAGATGTGTTAAGTGTAACATTGTTACAGATAAATGTATATGGAGTTTAAAGGAAAACAATCCCATACTTGGATTTATAAGTAGTTAATGAAGTAAGGAATATTGCTTATAGATTTATACATCTTAAAGTTAACAATGGTAAGGATACATATATTATATGGGACAGATGGATCGACGTCTCAAGTGTGCAAGAAATTCTTGGTATTGAGTTAGAGAAAGAAAATATTAATAGCAAACTGAATGAGTATAAGCTGAATACAGGTTGTGATATTAATGTGTGGAGTGAGAGTAACAAAATGAGATTCTCATTTAAAAACAACTCTAGCGCAAATTATTTCAGAGGAAAAAATAGAAGAAGTGTATTGGCACAAAATTATATAGGCTAAAACAAATATTCCAAGGCGTGCGTTTATTGCGTGGTGCGCTGTACAGGATAGTTTAAGTACCAAAAAAAATGTTTGAATGGCGTGGTATAATTGATCCTCTATGCAGCTTCAGCAACGTTGTAATTGAAGATTATGTTCATCTGTTTTTTTGGGTGTTATTTTACATGAAGAATTTTGGGAATTTTTTTAGTAAATGCAGAATTGACAAAATGCCAGGAGATTTTAAAGAATTAATTGATGAAATATTAATAAGAGGGTGTGAAGTGCAGGTTATGTTAGCGAGTACTTTATGCACTTCTTATATATATATTCTATTTGGTGAAAGAAATGATAGAGAGTATGGAGGTTCGGGATTAAATGAAGAACAAATCACTATTAAAGTGAATAATATTGTGAAAATGAAAGTGTAGAGTTAGAAGTTTAAAAAGAAAGATACAAGAGAGATAATAGATAAACTAGATTTGTATTGATGTAATTTCTTTTGTAATGGGCCAGTGTTTTAAGTCTAGTAGTAGTTTTTATTATGTTGGGCGTGTTTTTGTAATGTCTTTTAGTAGTAATGGGTTATAACCTTTTAAGGTATTAATTCCCATGTTGGGTTTAATGGTTAAAAGTGGTTAAGGTTTGTAAAGACAACCGTATGTTAATTTTCATTCTAATAAAATTGATTTGACCGTAAAAAAATAGTCATAAAAATAAATTTCTACTCATATTAAATACTTTTATTAAATAATTTTACAAAAATAATCTTGTTTTAGTAAGGTACTAAATAAGCAGTAAATAAGATCATAAGTAATTTAGAGTATTTAGAAATTTGCTTGAGAAAAATATATTTTTTTGGTTTCTCAATCACAAAATCAACTCTCCAATTAATCATAAGCAAATATTCCCAATCGCAAATCAACTCTCAAAACTAATCAAAAGATATTATGCAATATTGATGTTTGAGATATTAAGCAGTATTAGTCAATTAGTATTTCAAAAAAAAATCAATCAACTAATTCTCCTATCATGGTAAAAAAGGTACTGCTAAGTCTTTCTAAAAATTAACGAAACATTGATTATAAATAATTGAATGCATGTTCCGCAAAAAAAATACTTGAATGTATCGATATGAAGAGCAACAATAATGAATTAAAGATTCATATAAATATTTTGTATGGATTTTAGAATCAACAATTATTTAACAGTAAATTTATGCAAAATTCTTATAAATCATATACTCTGCCTCACTCTTTCTTTAATGAACAAATTCTATAATATGAATATCACAATTAGTATATACTTCAAAAATGAATATAAAAAAGAGACGTACTTGTAAGATGAAGAAAAAGATATTGAGAAAGTGTGTGAAACCTTCTTGACTATACAGACTATTTATATTGAAATATGTAGAGTTTTATATTAATTAGATACCTACATAGAGATATATAATAATTATAAAGTTATTTATGTAATTATAGAAACAAAAGTTTTCTTTCTTTCTTTATGACTCCAAAATAGAAGGATTATAAATTTTATAATTATAGAGGTTCTAAAATGAATGTTCAATCATTCAGATTCCTTATTTTATTAATAAAAACCAATCCAAAAAATAGAAAGAATATTTTAATCATTTCATATCCTTTCATTTTCTTTGATAAATTGAATCCAAACATAGCATAAATAAATCTCTCTCCTCGAATTCAAATATCCCACTTAAAGAAGCAGATACAACCATCTTTTTAGGCTCGGCCAACACACTATTGGGTCCGAAAAATTAGAGAATCACCTTTAGCATGTTTCCAACTCTAATTCATATATATGCACATATATAAGAAATTTAGACTGACGATTTACCATGAGAAAGACAATACCTCTTACATTTGATATCCTAGCGTGATCTCTTAATACAAAGATAGGCTGGATACAAGCCAACGTCATAAATAGACAAGTTCTTTATCATTTCAAATTAGAATTGTAGAAATAAAGGTCATTCTCTCCCAAACTTCCAGGCCTGAACCTTTGTCCTTATCGTCTTCACATTCTCTGAAATGACCTTTAGATCATAAATTTTTTTTATCAGGAATGAAATGGTCCTCAACTACAACTCATTAAGTTAGCCTTACAGATTACAAATCATAGTTTCTTAACATAACACACACCCAATTGTTGTGCAATACTTTATGGCTAGATAAAAGATATTTATTTCGACGATTACCTTTTATGTTACAAGGGTATAGTTGATACCACCATTTCTCTCTCCCTCGATATTTGGCTAATAATGACCACGCAACAATCAATCAAGGAAATGGAATCTTATACATTACATCACCTAGTATAAAAACATACTATCGTATCCCAAGAGTTTAGGACAAGCTGGCTATAAAAATGCTATAGTTTTCAAATACTGAAGTAATAAAAGTCCAAATCGAAGCCTCAGTCCCATATCCAAACTCCTAAGTCCCATCACCTAGTATGAACTTTTTTTGATCGGCAAATCAAACTTTTTATTAAAATGAGGACCATAACTGTCAAAACCATACAACTTTGACCCCTAACATATGGGCATTAACCTATTAACTTTACTTAGCTATTACATGCATTTAAAATAGAATAGACATTAAAAACTAATATCAAATTAAATACTAAATGCCTATCTATTACATATCTTTTCAACTACACTTTTGATCTTGGAATTAAATACTAATATCACCTAGTATGAACTTATCGCCAATACACGATGAAAATTCCGACTAGTGCTTTCTCAAGAACATAAAGACCAAAATTGTACGTTACGGTTTTTGGTATTGATGAACCAGTATGTATAGTGTTTTAGATACTTGTTCCGCGATACTTACTTGCCTAGTTGCACGGATTCCACCCTATTTATCTAATAAAGCAAAAAATTCTACAAAAGCTTTAGATCTCATTCTTGTTATTTAGTGGTCAGAGTTACTCTCTAAAATTCGACCCATTATTTATTCTCGAACCCTATCTTTTCTAGAGTAAGTAAACATATGCCGCACATTTTGTGACCTATTTCGATGATGGAACCAACGAATATAAAAGAAACAAATTTGCACAACTATTAAACGAAGTCTTTGATATCGTCTAACCACGTTGATAATATTATCCTTTCTGGGAATTTCCATTGTTACTAAGATAAAAATATACAATTATCTCAATTACTAAACTAAATTAGTCATATAAAAAATTCAACTCATATTAAATACTTTTAGAAAAAAACATTTGTTTTAGAACGGTACTAAATAAGAACTAAATAAGATCATGAGTAATTTAAAGTATTTAAAAGTTTTCATCAGAAAAATATATTTTCTGGTTTTTCAATCGCAAAAGAAACTCCCAAATCAATCACAAGCAAATATTCCAAAATGCAAAATAAACTTTCAACACTAACCAAAATATATTATGCCATATTCATGTTTGAGATATTAAACAATATTAGTTAATTAGTATTTCAAAAAAAATCAATCAGTTGATTCTCCTATCATGGTAAAAAAGGTACTGCTAAGTCTTTCTAAAAATTAAGGAAACATTAATTATCAATAGTTTAATGCATATTCCGCCCCCAAAAAAAAGACTTGAATGCATGAATCTTAAAAGAAAGAATAATGAATTAAATATTCATATGAATATTTTTTATGGATTTCGGAAGCAAAAAATATCTAAAAGTAAATTTATACAAATTATTATAAATCATAAATGCCCTAAAAATATTAATTTTGTAATAGTGTTCATTAAAAATGAATATAAAAAAAATGTACCTGTGAGATGAAGTAGAAGATATTGAGAAAGTGTGTGAAAACTTCTTGACTATACATACTGTTTATGTTGAAATGTAATGAGTTTTATATTAATTGGATACCTACATAATGAATTATATAATATTATAATGTTATTTATGTCATTATAAAAAAAACGTTTCCTTTTTTTCTTTATGAATCCAAAATGAGAAGGTTATGTATCTTATAATTATAGAGGTTTTGAAATGAATGTTCAATCATCTAGATTTCTTTCTTTTAATAAAAAAACCAATCCAAACAACAGAAAGAATATCTAAATCATTTCATATCCTTTCCTTTTCTTTGAAAACTGAATCCAAACATAGCATAAATAAATCTCTCTCCTCCAATAAATATATCCCACTTAAAGAAGCAGATACGACTATCTTTTTGGGCTCGGCCAATACACCATTGGGTCATGAAAAATTGGAGAATCAACCAACTTTTGCATGTTTCCAACTCTCTCATATAGATGCATATCTACAAGAAATTTAGACTCAAGGATTGACCATGAAAGACATTTCGTCTTACGTTTGAAATACTTGCATGTTCTCTTAATACGAAGATATGCCGGATATAAGCCAATGTCATGAATGGACAAGTTATTTATAATTTGAAAGATGAACTGTAGAAATGAATGTCCTTCTCTCCCAAAATTCCAGGCCCAAACCTTTGGCCGTATCGTCTTCATATTCTCCGAATTGACTTTTTGAACATCAAGTTTTTTATCAGGACCGAAACGGTCATGAACTACAACTCCATAAGTTAACCATACAGCCTATAAATTAAATTTTCTTAACTTAACACACACCCAATTGGTGTGCAATACTTTATGGCTAGATAAAAGATATTTATTTCAACGAGTACCTTTTTTGTTATGAGGGTATAGTTGATACCACCATTTCTGTCTCCCTCGATATTTGGCTAATAATGACCACGCAACAATCCATCAAGGCAATGGAATCTAACATATTACATCACTTAGTATAAAATCATATTATCGTATGCCAAGAATTTAGGACGAGTTGGCTACAAAAATGTTATTGTTTCGAATAATGAAGTAAAAAAGGCCAAATCGAAGCCTTGAGCTCATATCCAAACTCCTGAATTATAAAATGATTTTATCCTAGAAGGGTGTGCATGTCCGTATCTTGAAAGATGGGTGATGAATATCAAACACATCGTCGTTGTCCCCATGAGGGACAACCTATGGATACTTAAGAAATCTAAGATTATAAGAGCGAAATTAGGCCCCATAAGACATAGGTTTGGATGGGTTGAAAAAACCTCGCTTCAAACAAATTATGTATTATATACATCAATAAATTGACTAATAAGCGGATCGCCACTTCTATAAGAGGAATCCTTCTCTTTTCCTAGAAGGGGAAATCTCTACTTCCATCCATGATAAAATCACTTAATCTCAAAAATAAGAAGCTTCTTCTTCATCGGAAGAAGAATGATTATACCTGAAAACTTAAGAAGATGCATCCATTATATGAATTCCTGATTGATTGGGTACCAATAGATCAGAAAAATTCTTACCTTTGATAGCGTGTCTAGTTCAATTGTTGTTAAAAAAAATTAAAAGAATAAGAAACACTAGAAAGAAAAAGTAACTCAAAAAATAGAAGCTGGAAATAAAGAAGTTAACTATTTATGTATAACTGCCTGAGGATAAATGAATTGAATTTGGAAGATGATCTGATAAAAGAGAAGAGAATAACAAGTAAAAATATAGAGTTATATGTAGGGTTAAATGGGTGTTTTGTCTCCCAAATATAATAATTTCTTGACACCATCTAAAGGAAACACCTCATTCCATATCAGACACGCCTCTATACATAATTGGGCAAGAAATGTCCCACACTTATCCAATATTAGGTACACCGGGTTTCTTAGTATATATTGAGAGTTTTTGCGTAGACATTTCACATTGTTGTATTGGATAACATATTAAAAAAAAAATTTATCAGATTTTTTCATTTTGAGTATGTTAGATTTGCTCATGCTTTGAGGAATTGGATATTCATAACTCCTAACTTACATTAGGAGCAATTTTTTCAAATAAATTATATAAGGTACATGTTTTTCCTTTCAAATATATCTTTCATTAAGAAAATAAATGATATCATATATAACTTATGATAAATGTCTAGGTAATGGCGTTCCTCAAAATAAGAAAGTGTGGTGGAACTCAAACCTATTTAAAAATGTTCATATGTGATACTGGAAAACCCTAAAACATTTAGGCGATCATAACACGGAGGAATAAAACATCAAGATTCTTCTTCAATATGAGACATTGGCTCTTAAATTTAATTCTTATATATATTTCATCGTCGGAATCACATTTAAAGAAGAGACACGTTAGTAAAAAGAGAAAATAAATTTAGCTAATTAAGTGTGCCATACATAAATGGAACTTATTTGGTCTATTTAAAGTTTTAGGTTTTATTTGATGTAAATATTTGATATAGCCATTAAAAGGATTATTTCTTAACATAAGATAATGTATATGTCAAGATGGACAATATGTTATTTTGGACAATTAGGCGAGCCCACTTGCTAAATTTATTCATGTGGAGGACAAAATGGCATGAACCCTTCAACAACTTATATTGTTGAAAATGTTTATAGACACGATACCTTTGTATTAAATACTTCATTTGAATTATGATTTTTGAATTCATTAAGAATGCTAATAAATTCATTTTTGATAAGAGATTTACCTTGAATATATCACAACTAAAAGACACAAGATGATATGTCATTGATTTTCAAATAACCAATATATATGAAACTGAATGTCTTGAAGTGTATTTCTAGAGCACCTGAAACTTCACTAAGAAGGAAGTATCACATTAGATGCATGTCCTCACATTCTAGTCTATATGACCAGTCACACTATAAATATATACTAATATACATGTTGCAGCAACCTTGTATCAATTAGTAAAGATAATCATAGTAACGTTCTTCCACTACATGATAAAAAATGGTACTCTATTTTGACAATCAACAATCTGAACCACTATATTTTGCTAAATATAATTGGAAAACACTATAGATTAGTTTAAATTATGATTCTATATATATTGTAGTTATACATATTACACATACGAGTACACTGACATTAAAATCTTCATTGTCTGAGATCACTTTAGCACAAATTTCCCATGAATTTTAGTATCATAATATCATTGAAAACTTCTTCCCTAGTGGTCTTACATATTTACGACTTGTGTAGGACGACACTAACTCGGAAATGTTTCGAAGATTTCAATAAACTATTTGATTGATGGGTGATACTTTTACTCTATGAACAATTTGAACTTGAAAACATAAGTCCACGAATCTTGTGCCATTCTTATGAGGAACGCAACTTAGCAATTAAGTCATAAAACATATTATAGATCATTATTATTTAACTTTTAAAAAATATATTATTTATAGCTAATATCATTTATCACATCATTTATGTATAGTTATTCTTAAGCATCTTCTAATGTTGGAATATCTATAATTACTTACGTCTAACTATCTAATTAAACATCTATTTATAAAATTAAAATGTTTAAACCATTTGACAAAATGGTACTATACAAAACTTCCAAATTGTTCACTAATTATTACTTTATTATAAATTATAAATATATTAAAAATATTGATGAATTCAAAATTTTAGTATACAAATATGAAAACCATTTAAACAAATCATATTTTACTAGTTAATAGAAAATCCATAAATATTAAAAGTATAAAAAATAAGTTAAAGTATCAAAATTAACAAACTATGTATAATCACAAATAATTAATAACATTGTATTGTATTAAAATTTATAAAATTAAATATTATTAAAAATATAGTTATTAGCTTATAAAGACCAAATACTAAAATTCTATCCCTATAATGTCCATTTTTTGTTCCCTTATATGTCCATTTATCGTTTACAATTTATACCCCTAATTATAAATAATGAATTAAACATTACTTTATATTAAAAAATTAACAAAAAGAGTCAAAGTTGAAAAAAAATGTACTATAAAATAAAAATTAATAAGAAAAAGTAAACGTTGAAAAACAATGTAACATAAAACTTAAACCTCATCTCCTAATTCGCATGAAAAAGATAAAAAATTATTTCTTCACATCACAGCTCATAAGCATTGAAACAGCTGCCACTTTGGAACAATTTCTGATAATCAACCTGGCTTGGCTATGTCATCAACAATCGCATAACCCAAATTAAGGTAAAAATTTGATTTTTAACATTGAAACTCTAAAAAAATGATTTAAAAAAAATAATTTTTATTATAAGATATCGAAAAATCCAGATTAAGGTAAAAAAATTGATTTCACATACGTTAGTTTAGGTTTTATGATTTCCACATTTAATTTTTTTCCATTTTTATTCGTTGGATGTAAGTTTTATGGTCCATTGTATTTTAATGTGTACATTTTATTTTCTAATGAATGCTAGTGTGATAAGTATGAGTATTATGTTTTATGTATTCATTGTTTTCAATGTTTTTTAATGCGAGTGAAAAAAAGATGAGTTTTAGGTTTAATGTTTGATTGTTGTTCAAAATATACTTTTTCTTTTTTTCCAATTAATGTCAGTGCAAGAGGGATGAGTTTTAGGTTTTATGTTTAATTTTTTTGAATGTTTCCTTTCTATATTATTTTGTTCTGAAATTTTTTAACAATTATTTCTCTATTAACACACCGTTTGTGTGGTATCACCACTGTTTTTGCACTTTCCACCCATGGTTTCTATTATCACTTGATTAATTTTTACTATACGTTTTATTCATACTTTTAACTCTTAATTACTTATTGATATAATATTTTTTATATACATATGCAAGTTTGACGATGGAAAGAAAATAATTTAATTATATGTTATAAAATAGAAAATATTATGGAATAGGTTTGTTTTATAATAGGAAATATTGTAATTATATAAATACATAATCTTGGAATATTTTATTAATATAATTTTTTAGTTATGAAAAGTAAATATTCAATTAGGAATTTTGTTTTTGAAAAAGGGTATGTTGGATATTTACTTGAATTAATTATTTTTGTCGGAATTGGTGGATCCTCTTAGGTAGCAAATGCTTAACAATATATAATATATTCTTCAAGAAAAATATAATATTAATTTAATTACCATAAATCACGATAAAAAATAACAAATACTTTATTTAAATAGCTACAGCGAAAAAATAAATTATACCAATCTTTATTAAACCTCATATATATGTAAAAAAATAAATTATAGAAAAATATTCCTACTATGATTTTCAATTTATAAAATGTTCTTATAAATCAAATTGTCTTCCATTTTCATTAACCCTAAACTCAGCCCCCACTCTCCATTCTTATTAATAAATCACATCCTTTTCTCATAAATCAACATGTCTTCTATACATATTATCTAACCAATTAACCTATTGCACACATTACCCATGACCTTCAATATAATTTATTTGATGAAATATATCTCATATCATATAGACCTCTTCTTAAGGGCATTTTTAAATTTGTTTTGAGATATTGGATCGTTGATCATAACATTTCACCAGGTTAGGCTTTTTAAAATTATTTCAAAATTTTAGTCAATAATTTTTTTATTTACTTGAAGAAAAATAATGGCTTCATATGTGCTCTTTAATGTCTTGGATCTAAGAAAAGTTAATTGAAAAATTAATTAATTATGTCTGATTATGTAACATGTTTTTATAGTTATCTTGATATTTGGGTGTAGATATGTTTGAAAATATATTTTGTGGAAGTTAATTATAAATAATTCATTTTTTGAGCTCTTATATTGATAATTTAGTTGGATATTTTTCAGTTATACCTATATTAGTATCACTGGACCTTTAACTATAATTTTGGATGTGAATGTTGTTATTAAATCATTTAGCATAAAAAAAAAATATTCAATGTTTAATCAAATTTGCATTTTAATTTGTTCGCAGGAAAAGGGGTGGGTCTAGAAGAAGAAGTAGTATTTGTTGTTAGGTTGATTTAGTATGGAACACAGATGGTTAGAGTTTTAATTTGAAGGCAAAAAAATTTTCTTTCAAATTAGAGATAATTAATTGTTAAGTTTATTTTTAATAAGAGATAATTAATGTTTGATATATCATTTCATACCAACAAAGGAGAGAATCTCTTTATTACACCTCATATGTATGTAAATAAAAGTATGAGAGTAAATCCAAATTCAAAATATTAGTTTAGAGTAATATACAAATACATATCTCAATGTCAATAGAATTATATATTAAGTCCCAATTGTAGAATAAATACTTTCAAAAGTCACTCTCCACTTAATATAGCTTTCAGCTATGCGATCCTTACAAGTTGTATGAGCATTCTTACTCATTATTTCATTTCTTTCTACCAATTTTGACTCTCTTAAATCATCTTTTAGTTGCTCCTCATCTCATCCTTTTGAGAATTTATCTTTGTTTGAATCATGCTTATTGTGAACACCAATTTATCTATGCAGAAGGTTCCATAGCTCGTTCATTTTAGCTCGTTCATTTCTTACTTCAAGTAATGGAGTCACATGTTGAAGCAACAGAGATCTGGTTCAGATTAGGAGTCATGGAGGATGAACAAGATTTTCAAGCTAAACATTTTGTTTGAAGCATGTTCACTCTTCTTATGATCTAGGTTTCTATGTAAAATTGGTGGAGGCATAAGCTCGAGAAATCAAGAGATGATCCCTCTCTTCCAAGCTCATCAACCACTATTATATGTTAGCTGTAATATATAGAGCAAGTTCAAGCATTCAAGAAGAAATAATAAACTTATTTTACTTGTAAATTTCAATAGGTAATTCTTTTAGTCTAATAATGTAGTGAATTTTGTTTAGATTATTGTTTTGTGAAGTGGGGTTTTAGAAATTCAGATAATGCTGACATATATGTGTAATAAGATGGAATTCAATAATGATATTATGTGTCTTTTCTTTGTTAATTTACTTTACGGGGTTCTATTAAGAGACATCTTTTATAAAAATAATATACTTTTAAAAGTATAGCTTTGATAATGATATACTTTTAAAAGTCACCCTCCAATTAATATAGCTTTGAGTTGTGCAATCCTTATATGTTGTATGAGCATTCTCCCTCATTATTTTATTTCTTTATTCCAATCTTGATTCTCTTAAATCGTCCTTTTGATGCACCTCATCTCATCCTTTTGACCATCTCTATTTGTTTGAATCATGCTTATTGTGAACACCAATTTATCTATGCAGAAGGTTCCATAGCTCGTTCAAATATATTAGGTACATGTTTTTTCTTTCAAATATCTCTTTCTTTAAGAAAATAAATGATATCATTTATAACTTGTGATAAGTGCTTAAGTTATGGCGTTACTCAAAATAAGAAAGTGTGGTGGAACTCAAACCTATTTAAAAATGTCCATATGTGATACTGGAAAACCCTGAAATATTTAGGTGACCATAACACGGAGGAATAAATCATCAAGATTCTTCTTAAATATGAGACATGTGTCTCTTAAATGTGATTATTATAAATATTTCATCGTCGAAATAACATTTAAAGAAGAGACCCGTTAGTAAAAAGAGAAAATAAATTTTAGCTATTGAAGTATGCCACACATAAATGGAACTTATTTGGTCTATTTAAAATTTTTAGGTTTTATTTGATGTAAATATTTGATATAGCCATTAAAAGGAATATTTCTTAACTTAATATAATGTATATGTCAAGATGTACAATTTGTTATTTTGGACAATTAGGCGAAAACACTTGCTAAATTCATTCGTGTGGAGGACAAAATGGCATGAACTCTTCAACAACTTATATTGTTGAACATGTTTATAGACACGAAACCTTTGTATTAAATACTTCATTTGCAATATGAGTTTTGAATTCACTAAGTATGATAATAAATTCATATTTTTTAAGAGATTTCCCCCGAATACATCACAACTAAAAAACACCAGATGATAGGTCATTGATCTTCAAATAACCAATATATATGGAATTAAATATATTCAAGTGTATTTCTAGAGCACCTGAAAACTTCACTAAGAAGGAAGTCTCTCATTAGATGCATGTCCTAACATTCTAGTCTATATGACTAGTCTCCTAACTATAAGAATTACACTATAAATATATAGTAATATACATGTTGCAACCATCTTGTATATATTACTAAAGATAATCTTAGTAACGTTCTTCCACTACATGATAAAAAATGGTAAGCAATATACCATTTCAACCCTATCTTGACAATCAACAATCTGATGGACAACTATATTTTTCTATATGTTATTGGAAAACCCTATAGGTTAATTCAAACTATGATTCTATATAAATTGTAGTTATACATATTACACATATTAATTAATTGACTTTATAATTTCCCTTGTTTGAGATCACTTTAACACAAATTTTCCATGAATTTGAGTACCATAATGTCATTGAAAACTTCTTCCCTAGTGGTCTTACATATTTACGACTTCTGTAGGACGATAATAACTCAAAAATGTTTCGAACCTCTGAATAAACTATTTAATTGATGGGTGATACTTTTACTTTATGAACAATCGGAACTTGTAAACATAAGTCTACAAATATTGTGCCCTTCTTATGAAGAATGCAATTTAGCAATTGAAGTCGTAAATTATATTATAAATCATTATTATTTAACTTTTAAAAAATATATTATATATAACTAATATCATTTATCACATCATTTTTGTATAGTTATTCTCAAGCATTTTATAATGTTGGAATATATGTAATTACTCACGTTCATCTATCTAATTAAACTTCTACGTATAAAATTAATAAGTTTAAACTATTTGATAAAATGGTACTCAACAAAACTTCCAAATTCTTCACTAATTATTAATTTATTATAGATAATAAATATATTAAAATATTGCTGAATTCAAAATTTTAGTATACAAATAATAAAAACATTTAAACAAGCCATATTTTGCTAGTAAATCAAAAAATCCATAAATATTAAAAGTATAAAAAATCAGTTAAAGTATGAAATTTAACAAATTATATATAATCACAAATAATAAATAGCATTATATTGTATTAAAATTTATAAAATTAAATATTATTAACAATAAAGTCATTAGCTTATAAAGACCATTCTACCCCTATAAAGTCCATTCTTTTGTTCCCTTATGGGTCTAAATTTTTATCTTTTGTCATTTATACCCCAAATTATAATATATGAATTAAACATTACCTTATATTAAAAAACATTAACAAAAAAAGTCAAACTTGAAAAACAATGTAACATAAAGTAAAATATAAAAAAATAAACGTAGAAAAACAATGTTACGTAAAAGTTAAACCTCATCTCCTCATTCACATGAAAAAGAAAAAAATATCTCTTCACATCGCACCCACTCACCAGCATTGAAACCGCTGCCACTTTGGAACAATTTCCCATCATCAACCCGGCTTGGCTATGTTATCAACAATCGCATAACTCAAATTAAGGTAAAAAATTAATTTTTACCATTGAATCCCTAAAAAATTGATTTAAAAAAAATTAAGTTTTACTATAAACAATCGAAAAATCTAGATTAAGGTAAAAAATTGATTTTATCTAGGTTAGTTTAGGTTTTATGTTTTCAACTTTTAATTTTTTTTTCTTTTTTTTTTTTGTTCGATGAGAGCGTGAAAGAGCTGAGTTTTAAGTTTTATGTTTCATTGTTTTTCAATGTTCAAATTTTATTTTCTAATGAATGCTAGTATGATAAGGATGAATATTCAATTTTATGTATTCATTGTTTTCAATGTTTTTTAATGCGCGTAAAAAAGAGCTGAGTTTTAGGTTTAATGTTTCATTGTTGTTCAACATTTACTTTTTCTTTCTTTTTTTCGAATTAATTTGAGTGCAAGAGAGATGAGTTTTAGATTTTATGTATAATTTTTTTAAACGTTTATTTTTTATTTTATTTTGTTCTGAAAAATCTCAACGTTTTTGGTTATATACTTTTTTATATTGTCAACCTACTGTTTTTTACTATAATCTTTCCACTATCAACCCACTGTTTTATCGACACCCAATTATTTTTATTGTCTACCCACTATGTTTTATTTATACTTTTAACTACTGATTACTAATTGATATAATATGTTTTGTATACATATGCAGGTTTGACGATTCAAAGAAAGTGATTAAATTATATGTTATAAAATAGAAAAATATTATGGAATAGGTTAGTTTTATAATAGGAAATATTGTAATTATAGAAATATATCGATTTTAGAATTTAGTAATATTGGAATATTTTAATAATATAATTTTTTTAGTTATGAAAAGTAAATATTATGTTAAGGAATTTTTTTTTTTTTGAAAAAGGGTATTTTGGATATTTATTTGGATTAAATTTTTTTGGTCGGAATTGGTGGTCCTCTTAGTAATTAATGCTTAACAATATATAATATATTTTACGTGAAATGATATAATATTAATTTAATTACCATAAATCACAATAAAAAATAACAAAAATTTATTTAAATTACTACAGCTAAAAAATTAAATTATACTAATCTTTATTATACCTCATATGTATGTTAAAAAAATTAAATTATAGAAACATCTTCCAACTATGATTTTCTATTTATAAATCATTCTTGTAAATTACATTGTCTTCCATTCCCATTAACCCTAAACTCAATGGCCACCATCCATTCAAGTTCATAAATTACATCATTTTCTCATAAATCACAATGCCTTCCATACATATTATCCAACCAATCAACATATTTAACACATTACCAAAAATCAACAATATCATTAATTTGATGAAATATATCTCATATGATATTGACCTCTTCTTAAAGGAATTGTTAATTTATTTTTGAGATATTGGATAGTTGATCATAAAATAGTTCACCAGGTTAATTTTTTGTTTTTTTACAAATTTTCGTCAATAATTTTTTATTTACTTGAAGAAAAATAATGGCTTAATATATGCTCTTTAATTACTTGGGTCTAAGAAAAATTAATTGCAAAATTTAATTAATTATGTCTTATTCTGTAACATGATTTTACAGTTATCTTGATATTTGGGTGTACGTCTGTTTGAAAATATATTTGGTGAAACTTAATTATAAATACTTATTTTTCTTCGAGTTCTTATATTGAGAATTTAGTTGGATATTTTTTTGTCTGTACATGTATTAGTATCACTAGACCTTTAACTAAAAAATTTGATGTAAATCTTTTTATTAAATCATTTAGGATAAAGAAGAAAAATATTCAATAGTTAATAAACATTGCATTTCAATTTGTTTGATGGGAAGAGGGGTGGGTCTAGAAGAAGTAATAGTATTTTGGGTTAGGTTAATTTATGATGGAACATAGATGGTTAGAGTTTTAATTTATAGGCTAATTTTTTAAAAAATTTAAAGATAATTAATGGTTAAATTTATTTTTAAATAAGATATAATAAATGTTTATATATCATTTCATATCAATAAAAGAGAGAATCTCTTTACTACACCTCAATGTATGTATATAAAAGTATAAGAGATAATCCAAATTCAAAATACTAGTTTGAAGTAATATACAAATGCAGATCCCATTCTCAAAAGCATTATATTTTATGGCCCAATTGTAGAACAAATACTTTTAAAAGTCACCCTCCAATTAATATAACTTTATGTGCAATTATTACATGTTGTATGTGCATTCTCCCTCATTATTTTATTACTCTCTTCCAATCTTGATTCTCTTTAGTCTTCGTTTAGTTTCACCTCATCTCATCCCTTGGACCATCTCTCTTTCTTTGAATCATGCTTATTATGAACACCAATTTATCTATGTATAAGGTTTCATAGATCATTCATTTTAGCTCGTTCATTTCTTACTTCAAGTAATGGAATCACATTTGTTGAAGCAATAGAAATCTGAACTCAGAGGAGTCATGGAGGATGAACAAGAATTTCAGCTAAATGCATTATTTGAAGTAGGTTCACTCTTCTTATGATCTGAGTATCTAGGTAAAATTTGTGGAGGTATAAGCTTGAGAAATCAAGAGATGGTCCATCTTTTCCAAGCACATTAACTACCATTATATGTTAGATATAATATATAGAGCAAGTTCAAGCATTAAAGAAGAAAGAATACACTTATTTTACTACTAAATTTCAATAGGTTATTCCTTTAGTCTAATAAAGTAGTGGACTTTGTTTAGATTATTGTTTTGTGAAGAAGGGTTTTAGAAATTCAAATCATGACATATATGTGTAATAAGATGGAATTTGGTAATGATATTATGTGTTTTTTATTCCATTTACTTTGTGGGGTGCTATTAAGAGACATCTTGTATAAAAAAAACGTACATTAAGTCTTGTCAAGGATGGGTAACTTTCTAATATTTTTATAATTCACTAGACTATTTGATGCTTAAATTTAAGTAATATTGTTTTTGTTTTGGTTAGGTAATGTTTTGGTTAGCCACAGTCTCGAGATTCAAAGGGCCTTTCATTACATCACCGTGGATGGAACTTGAACACCAGGCATTAGTCTATAAGTATCTTTTCTTTGTCATGAAAACTCTCCCTCTATCATATATATTGTTACTAAACAAAGTGTAATAATTATTTGATATGGGTATGTATCCTTGGACCTATTAAATTATAGAACTTACACCTTATAGTTGAATTTTTTATGCGTACCATCTCAAATCACACCTTGACATTTTGTTTATCAATTTACCCATAACCTGTATCATACACGTACATTCCAAGTTTCCTTTTAACGGGTACATACCCATAAATTTACAGACATATTTCAACAATCCTGGTTACGTAGCCATCTGATAGTTAATCTTATATGGAACACAACAAAATACACATGTATGTGATAAAGAAAACATTAGTTTTAAAACACACATCCATGTAGTTATCGTAGAATTAGGTTATACAAGATTTCAATTTCACTTATTACGTGGTCGCTCATAGAGTGTGATAAAAATAAACACTAAAGAAGAGAAGCGACTACCAAAAGTGTATAGATCATCCAAGATATAAGTGAGTAAAAACATGATTATTGTTTCCACAAGGATTGCGAGGTAAGATAGATGTGTTTAGATGAGAAGTAGAACTATTTCCAATGATAAAGACAAAAAATATTTTTTTTTTTTTGTTTTTAAATATGAAAAGACTAAAGGCAAGAATATAGAGTAAATGAAATTAAACTAAAACTAGATTAAAGAGATTACTTAAGATGAAGGGATATACTTCAGCTTCGCTGGAGAATCACCTAAGTTCATATGTTTAATGCATTTGTTTAAGGGTAAAGTTAGTATTTCAGTATTATTCGGGACTCCAATATCCTCCTAACTCGCGTCAAGGTAGACAGAAGAGGCCATCCTACGGCATTACAGACCCCGTCAGGGTGACTATGAGCTACTTTCAGATGATTACGAGAAAACCTAATTGGCTACAGGGTTAGTTAAGGCTGTCAGGGTCAATCACGAATACCACGTGTCTATTACCTAAACCCCCCCTTTTCTGGATGATCGTCTCAACTAGAGAATAGCCTAATAACTAATACATGTCTATATTTGGCCAAAACAATAATAGTAAATAACCAAAAAATTATAGTCAATATAAAATACCCAACTTAAATTAAATAAAAAATAATCCCAAATTTAAATTGCATTAAATTGATTAACTTAGGGTTCACCCATATTGAGATTCTCAAGTATGTAGAATTTAGATCATAATTAAATACATAAAATAAGTACCATTAATGAAATACATAATTCCTAAATTAAATGAAAAATGAAAAGAAACTTAGGGTTGGAATAACTTCTCAAGCTTATGCCTTTTCCTTCCAAGTGCTTCTGCTCTGCCTCTCTCTCAAAATAAGTAATAAAATTAAGCAGGTCTACAAAATCTCATATAAAGCTGAAAAACACATTAGGCCCACATTTGTGTTTAATTAAATGATTAAGGGCCCAAATCCGTTTTATTATCCGCATTGATGTACACCATTCTAGTAAAACATGTGTAAATTTTGCATCGTAAGTCCAAATTACCTGAAAATACTTCTCAAATTTTGGTAACTCAGAGTCCCGTCTTTTTCGTTTAAACCACTTTCCATCCTCCAATGCTCCTCCACCTTGACTAAAGTGATGTCTTTTACTCTTTTAACACTTTATTTTTATCTTGGACTTTACACTTAAATTCTTCTCTTCATCTTTGTGCTTTCTAGCAACCATATACCTAATAACTTTACAGTAAACAAACAATTGAATGCACAAAAGCTCTAAAAGTAACAATAAGTATAAATCGAAGAAAGAGAGTGTATTATAGAGAACTAAGTCAATTAATCTACTAACTAAGTCCAATTTATACCTGAAATGATAACTCCTAAGGGGATATATCCAACTTTAATCTTATTGTGTATTCTCCCAAATATTAGTTTGTCATATACAAAACACAACCAAACATATATTTTCTTGATGGGTATGTACCCAGATTTGGGTTTAAATTATAGCATGGGTACGTGCCCAAAAGTGTAATGAGTACAACCTATGTCAAATATGTTGAGTATGTACCAAAATGTTAGTTTGTCTTATACTAAACACAACCAAATACACATTTTCCTAATGGGTATTATAACCAGAAATAAGTTTATCTTAAATGAAACAAATCCTAATTTACTGTGGTGGGTATGTTCCTAATAGGGGGTGGGTTCAAATAATATTAGCGTGGGTACGTACCAAAAAGTGTAATGGATATATCCAATGTCAAGCTTGTTGGATATTTACCCAAATGTTAGTTTGTCTTATATAAGAAATAACCAAACACATGTTTTCCTTGTGGGTATCTACCCATATGTTAGTTTATCTTAAATGAAACACAACCTAATTACATTATGGTTGGTACATACCCAACTATAGTGTGGTTTCATACCTAGCTACGTACCCAATATTGTAATAGGTACAACCTTTGTCAAGTCTATTGGGTATGTGCCAAGATGTTATGTGAAACACATCATATTAATAAAACTTGACTATTAAACCTTTTTATATTTTACTTTCGTTAACATACAAAACCAACTTAACATTTCAATTGATATATAGAAAAATATCTTTCTAAAAAACTTTATATTAGTCAGAATACAACTGAATAACTTATACAAATATGTATTAATAATGGTTACTATCACATGATTATTATAAAGAAAAACTCTAATATTTTGTAACAATGTCTATTTAAAACCTTTATCGGGGTGAATAAATGAATAATCACTGATACTTTGTATAATAACGAGTTGATAATTAAAGCTTACAAAATTGTAGAATAAATTCAACTGTTACCCCTATATTATGCATCGATTGACTACTTACCCCCTACTAATTAAAACACAATTTTTTATCTCATATACTATGTTTTCATGACTCGTTACCCCTAGTAAACGGAATACATCAAAATATCATCGTTAGTTGGTCACGTGCTGGTCATGTGCGCGGGTTTTGTGACATTTTATCCACTTTACTAAGTTTTCGTGACATTTTACCCTTGGCATAAAATTGGTAAAACGAAGGCTTACTTCAAACGTTACAAGACCATGTCCTCTTGGATTTGATCTTAAACCTTCTACGCTATCATTCTCCGTGGGGTCAGGCCTGTATAACAGAAATAAAAGGTTTTGAGTGAATAACCTGTATAAGAAACTAGATGAATAAATGAAACATACCTAAGTAAATCCATCAATACAACAGATTCAACATCTATTATTATAGGTCTTTGTAGTTTATCTATATGTTCTATTGAATGTACATATCTCCCTATGCCACTATGCATGCAGACAATTTTCTATTCAATAAGTGCAACAAGAGGAAGACAATTAAAAAGTTGATTAAAACGTGTCCATGCCCATATCCCATCATTTTCTCCCTATAACTGCGTATATTGTTAGATACACATAAATATAACCAAGTGAAATCACTTTTACAAATTTATACCTACCATTATTTTTATTCATTCAATGCGAAAACCAAATAGTGAATTTATATCAGCAGCTTTGTGGTTGCCACAAGTCAAGTTAACATTATCTAAATATTCAATAAAAAATACACAACAAATATTATGATTGTTACATAATAATAAAATAGTTAATGCAGAAACTTGCCTTGAGAGCCAGAATAAAAGTTACGAAAACATAGTATTGGGGGTAAAATGTGATGAAAACTTAGTATAGGGGGTAAATGTCACGAAAACCGCGCACATGACCAACACGTGACTAACTAACGGTGATTTTTGACAAATTCCGTTAACTGGGGGTAACGAGATATGAAACCTTAGTATAGGGGGCCAACTGTCGCAGTTTAAACAATAGGCGGTAAGTAGTCAATCAGCCCATAGTACAGGGGGTAATGGTTGTATTTACTCCAAAACTGTATAATGTAAACAATATTTCAATATTTTGATCTATTCTTCATTTGTTTCTGCTTATTCACATCAACTTACTTGGAACATGTACTTATTAAGAAAGGATTTAATGGTAAATAAGATTAAAACAAAAAAGCACAATTTAATGAACTATTTATTAGAGCTTCATATAATATGTATCGGGTATACCAAACCTGTAATCTTGTAAGTACCCGTGTTTTTGTTACAATGTAATAAGTTGTTCGTACCCAATAATCGAAATGGGTATGTACCCCATCATAAATATTGTTACGTACCCAAGATGTGATTATTGGTATATACCTGTTATGTTAGGATTATATATAGATAATTTTGCATAATATAGGAGTACTAGTGCAATTAACTCGTAAAAAATATTAAAACTATAGGAAGTTTTTGGCATTATATAGGATAGGATGTCTTATTAACTACCTGTTTCCGTATACAATTCCAAAATAGGATCTACTGTTCCTTTTCATTCCAAATCACACGATAAAGATTCCAAATCAGAATTCTTATTACACCTATAAAAAAATATACAAAATGTTAAAAATCATCGCAAGAAACTCAACTCAAAGTTTCAAATCTGTACAACTAAATATGATTCATTTAGTTATATAGTCATTCATTTAACGATGATTTTTCCCTCCATCTAACGATAGAAACATTATCTGTACGGTCTTTACAAGTAAATTTAACAATATCGGGAAAAATTTCAGTTAGTTACTGAAACACAAAAACATTCGAGAAAGAAACTTGAAATTATTTTCATAAATAATGCAATAACCATTTGTTAATTATCATTAAGTAAATTTACAATATAGCAACCAAATTGTGCTAGTGAACCTATTAATAATTCAGTACAAGTGTTGCTAGCATAATGAGTATTTACCATTAACACATCTTGGGTACGTACCCATGATTATGAGGGGGTATGTACCCATCTTGGACCTCTTCAATTATGAAGTGTATGCTCTCTCTCAGTGTTTCGATGAAACTAGAATAGGAAAATATTGTGTTTTGGAAACTGTATATAATGTCATTTAATGGTAAGATCTATAACTATAGATAAGTAGACTAACTAGAACTGTTTCGCTAATGCCTTTTTATCCCCTCAACAATAGCTGCAATGATTCCTTATTCAGAATTTCTCACTTCTTTATATAACATCAAAGGAATTTTGTAATATCCAATACTGTTATTACTTCAAAATTACTACTAGAAGGTGTGTAAATTGTCATGTGCTAATAAAAAACATATAAATAAGGTAACTATTAGTGTTAATTTGTTTATCTAAATTTAGAAACAGAACCATGAATAATCTTCTGAAAGGCCTGAATTGTCAATAAGTCTACAGTCACGGGAAAATAGGGTTCCTTGTCATAACTTTGGAAATTACTGTTTGATCTGGCCTTAATTTCTCTGAAATAACCCTTGATGCAAATTCCAATACATAATAGCATGCATTTTATACTATGTATGACAATTCATGATTGTTTCTCTTATACTATATATGTCTAAAAAAAAGAAGAATAAATCCAATGTTTTTATTGAAACCTTATAAGTGATTTGACACATGGTCATATATTTCTCCAAGAACATAATTAGAATGGTAGGATTTGGTGTTCCATTTTCCTATAAAATGTTGGAACTTGTAAAATGAGACAACAAATTCTACCATTCTTATTATGTAATTTTGTTAAAAGTAATTATTCTAGAGAGAATTGTAAGTGCAATTAACATATAATTTTTGAGGGCGAACTATTTTCCTTTGAGAACTAATGGCACAGTGAAATTCTATCTTCAACTACATTTGATTGTGATACAACACTTAATTACCTTATTGAACTTTCCTCTTGCAACAACTCTTTTGAAATGCCTCACCTATTGAATATAAATATAACTTAACAATGCATAAATTCAATTTAGGAGTTCATAAATAAAAAAAAGGGTGAATAAATATAATTCTTGGAAGAAACTGTCATATATACTTCTAACTACAGGAAATCAAAGAATTAGATATTCATAAAACGAGCAAATTCAAGAACTATTATTAATCTGATATGAAAAGTAATTCGCTAAGAACAATATAAATCATCTAATTAACTATAAAAAAAATCAATTACCCTAATGCAAAAACAACCCCAGAATAAGCACAATTTTCAAATTATAGGTTTTAGGTCAAAATCATGGAGTAGAATGCAAGTAAGTGGCGTCCAAGTCAAATTTTTCCCAAAATATAGGACATGATAAACACTGATGAGTAATTGGATCAATCTCCTTCGTTACATGGCCAAATTCAGTGTACGACCTATCAAAACGACTGCCATTGAAAGACCTAACTGGTCTTTTTAAGGATATTCCAAAATCAAAAAGTATTTTTAGTTTAGTGGACTTCGCTGCAGATTTGATAGATTTATTTGGCAGTTTTTCCTTTCCTAATTCAACTTTGTTTTCTTTTATCTTTGATTCCTCTTGGATCTTCTTTCCTTAACTCTTGACATTGATTTGGTCTCTAAATTTTTCCTTTTACTTAAGACATTCACATTAACACAAAAATTATACCAAATATGCTCTAAAAGTAGTAAATCCTGAAATCAAGACACAGATGAAAAAATTATCTAATAACGGGAAAATCCCTTAACAACTAATCAAATACACCTAAAATTATTTCTCTAAACTAGATTAATATATCACAGATATGGAGGTTTCAAGACCCCTAACTCAAAATTTTATTCTCCTTGATAGAATAAAGAATAAGAACATATGGAAGTCTCTAAATACACCTAAGTCAATTAAGCAAAATGGAATGAAGATAGAAGAATATGAATAATAAATTCAAAGAAACTACTTATAAAATTTCATGTAATAATATTTTACAAACTAAATTACATGTACACTTATCATACGATCATCAAAACGGTTCAAATTCAATAACTGATTAGATTTGCAATGCATGAAGGAGAGATTCTTCACTTAGTTTAATATGGAGGCCATAGATTGTTCATCGATCCTAACTAGTATCCAATGATCCATCTAACTACTTTATATTAGTTCAATTATTCTATATCAAATAGCAAAGAATCATAAGGTCTTTAAGGTTGTAATGTTGGCTTAGGGATTTAGAGTGAGATTTTGTCTTTCTCCTTACTAGCCATCAAAGAATCTGCCCTAGAGTTTGACTTACTCTCATAAGATGTTCTCACTCAACCCAATAATTTGATGCATTAATTATCATAACTAATAACCATATATAAAGCATTAAGATGATCACATTAGAAATTCCACTTCCCTGGTCTAAATAATATAATCTTTTCATAACAATTTTTTCTTTTTTAAGCTATCTATGATTCCCTTTTTGATGTGAGATATCATGCTAGTTCTTTCTCAAAAATACTCATTTACTTTTACCCCGACAAAGGGTTACAATAATAATGAGTGAATCAACATCAAATATAGAGCACAAATACATAAGCTCAGAAACCATGCTAATAATGTTTACCATAATGTGAACCCAGCACCCCAAACTCAAGCTCTAAAAAGACTATCTATGCATCGCTATTCGAGTTCAGGTCATACGGAAAAGTCCTAAATTATAAGTGGTATGGCTTATAATGTGGATAATAAAAAGGCTTTAGAAAGGCTAGAAGGGGATGAGAATGATATAAATATAATAAATGGACAGAAATCTAAAAGGAACTAAGGGCATATCAATGAACTGCCTTAATCACTTTCTAAATATACAATTTCGTTATTATCTTACCTCTAGCACGTTCATTAAATGGGTTTATAACCTAGCTAGGATCTCACGGCCTACACACCTCTCAAGGCGCCCTAAGACTGAACATATTTCTACCGCATTACTCACTAATCTTTTCTTTACTATCAATTTGTGTTTTCATGTTCATATTCAAAGCATACAAAAATAACCAGCTCATAAACATTTTACCTACATTCATCAACTCACTAGATTTATGATTTCAATGCATTAAACACAATCTACATCAAATCCTATGTATAAAAAAAATTAATTTATTCCTAAAAGGCATTAGAACACATAAAATGTAGATGAGGGACCACAAATCCCCACACCCCAACTCAAAAATGAGGTGTGTCGCTACGACTCGAAAAAACCTGATAAAGAAATTAAAATTTAACATACATTGGAAGTACATGGAGATGGTAAGGAGGAAAGAAGACATAATCTTCGAGGCAATTGTCTCGTATGATCAATACACATGTTAGGGTGGAGTTTTTTACTTTGTATGTCACCTTCTAATATCACCAAATTCGCATTCTCTTACTCCTCTTGTGATTTATCACAATCAATCATACAAATCTAGATATCATTTGTTCTTACTTTCTCCAATTTTCTTCTTGCTTTCTCCCAATACCATGCTTTGATTCTCCTCTATTTATCTAATGGGGTAATCCTATACGTATGCAATAACAAAAACTACAAACATTTTATGGGATGTTGGAATCTCGCATGGTTAAGAAAGGTTTGAGAAAATTTGAAAAAGGTTTTTGGAAAATTTTGGATCTTGAATTCTTGGTGATTTGGAATGATTTAGGCGTTTGAATCTTGTTTGTAGTAGTGTAGAGAAGTATTTAGATATTATTGTATGGTTATTTTGTGATGTTTTGATGTGAGGTAGTGGTTTTGTGAAACTTTCATTGTGTTTTAATGGAGTTTAGGACTAAAATATTCGTTTTGGTGAAGTTGGAGGAGGTTAGGTTTTGGTTTTGCATAATTAGATACCCTATATTAATATAAATAAGCTTTTTAATCTCCCGGTGCCGGTATACCGCTCATATGGCCGGTATACTGGTAAAACTTTTAGGTTTGGATCGACGTCGCGTTTGTCGATATGGTCGGGCTGGCTAGTCGTCCAGAATGGACGGTATACCAGTCATAGATTTACATTTCACTATTGGATAGATCTCGATAAAATACGTGATTTAGACTCAAGAAAAAGTGAATTCCGACCTCCAAGCTTAAAGTTATGGTCTTACGAAGTTTTCTGGCATGTCGTGCGGTGTACCGCAGCTTTGTACTATTCCCACGTGTGTCAAGGTCTTGCGCGATGGTCGACACAGTTTTGGTCGTTCGGAACATGATGGGTATGTCAAGGTGTACCGCACGGTACTTGTAATTCTCGTAATGGACCCTAATTTGTATACCGTGACGACGGTTTTTCTTGAGGTATGGTGCGTCACGGATCTAGTGCGGTGTACCGCAAGACTCTTCTTTTCGGCACCGTGGCACAGTACACGCACGAGTGAAAATACGGTTTTTTATTGGTAGCCTCGCACGTATACATGATTACTTAACCGTTGTGACCCATTTGTGGGGTATGGTGCACCGCGTGATGGGTGCGGGGTACCGTATGGCACTGCTGGATTTCGCAATAACTCTGATTTTTCACCAAAAACTCGATTCCATAAGTACCTACACATTAAAAACACTAATACCTTCCTCATTACTTCAATATCAACTAAAAACAACTAATTTAAATAATTTAAACAAAAAAAACAAAAACATAAAAACATAAAATACTCCGGGATGTCTCCCTGAAAGCACTTTTCTTTAACGTCTTTTAAAGTTTAGCGTATTACCTCGGTTATTTCTTCATTATATAGCCTCCCCAACTGCGAGTGAGGCTATGCACATCTACTATCCGAATTTTTTGTCCCTTCTTTGATTGAATTTATATCTGTTTTACCGAAACAACTCATGTAACAACAAACGGAATCATCCATGAATTCTTGAAACCTCGTGGTCTATTTTCTCAGTTGGGGGATTTCGAAGTAACCTCATCACCAACCCCAAACTCATTTTCTACTCTCTTCTTTCAAGGGTTATTGTGGACATTCTTTTTAGCTTCCCTTGTCACAACTCGGCGTGTTGGGATCTCACTTGATTCCTCATGCCTTTCATCCACAAAGTGGAATGTTTCAGATTCTTCCTCAGTGCGGAGGGTCATGGTTCCCTCGTAAACATAAATAATGCTACGACTTGTCGCCAAGAATGGGAGTCCAACTATCAACAGGATGTGTTGATCTACAATGCTATCAAGTATAACGAAATCTGTAGGTATAGCTAAAGTACCTACATGGACAAGCATACCCTCAGTAACTCCCCACGGCTTTATTATAGAATAATATAGGACCAGCAAATTGATGTCTTTTCTTTTGACATCTCCCATGCCTAACTTTTCAAACATATTTTTGGGCATGATATTTCTACATGAACCCAAGTCACACATCGCTTTAGATCCAAAGTTACCACCTATATTGATTTGGAGATAATAAGCTCCCACATCTTGCATCTCTGGTGGTAGCTTCTTTAGAATTTTTGTTGGCAATATTTCTTTGGTAATATCCAAAGTCTCGAACTAAACCTCTACACTCTTACTCTTCTTGGAATGAATCTCTTTGAAGACTTTTGGTGTTGTAGACTCTTTATCAATTACTTCAAGTTCAGGAACGATGATTTTTTATGGGCTTGACGTATCAGGTTTAGTATCACCACTAGGATATTTAATTCTTTATAAATAAGGTTGTGAGAGTGGCGGGTGTGTAAGAGGTATCTCTGCCTTTTTCTCTTCTTTTCCGACCTCTTTAACCCTGGTTCTTCAGTTGTTGGAATTTTTACTGCACTCCTTGCAGTTTTATTTTCAACCTCATCCTCACTTTCCCAATCTTCAATCCTACCTGAATTAAATTCACCTTGATTGGTGATGATGGTTATGTAGGTGGTGGCTAAACATTACTTTTTTCTTTTTCTTGCATCTTTTGTGCAGTTGTCTCTTCTTCCTGAGTCTCTAGTTGTAGTTCTCTAACCATATGCTCAAAAAATTTCTCAACCTATTTCTCACCTTGATTCTCAACAATCACCTCATCTAAGTTAAGCTTGGTTGGTTCATTATGGTTGAAACCTTGAACCCAACATTGCTATCGCCCAGTCATCTGCAATTCTTGTTGTAATTGTTGATTGATTGTAATGAGTTGCGTTAATTATAGCTTCAATTGTTTCCGCATTTTTCTCCACCTTATTTATTAAATCATTTATACCTTCTTGTGGATGAGACAGACGTGCTTTTTGAGGTTGATCCTCCGTTATACCTCGGATTAACTATAGGAGCTTTTGTTGAAATTTTAAGGAGCTACTAGTTACTTGGGTTACGTGCGTCTCCAAGGTCTCCTCTTCATCGGCTTGCTTCTTGAATATTTGATCACTGAGTTGAATGGAGCTCTGAGTTAGTTCTTATATTGATTCCATCGCTTGTTGGATATTGGTTATGGCTCCTTCTAACAGACGATACATGGGTTTTGGTGGAACTTAAAATTGGTAGCTCGAACCTTATTCTGGCCCCAGACCCCATGCATATTTGGTGCATAATAATTCTCCATACCTAAGAAACCTGAGAAGAGACTAAAAAGAAAAAGCTTAAAACTAAAATCAACTAAAAACTGCTTTAATAAATAAACACAAATAAACTAACTTAAAGATAAATCCCCAATAGTGGCTCCAAAAACTTGGTGGTGGCAGAGGTGTGATAATATAATGATTTATATAATAATAAAGATAAGGGCACAGACCCTTGTCAACTATAGAAACTCGTTGCAAGTATTACAGATCATTTGCAAACTTAGTTAACAAGTAAAGTTCGTTCGCATGATTTGATCTATTAGGTCTACTAGTGTATATAGAGAATTGTATGAGAAATTACTTGTTTGATAAAAAGACAAATTAAAGAAATAATATTTATTTGGTTTTCAAATTTAAAAGATAATAATACAAATAAATTTACAAAAGAATGAAGATGAGAAAGATAGCTTAGTACTGCTAGCAAGTACTTATCTTCCTAAATCTAATACAAGTTATAAGGGTGATCAAAGCTCTTATAGTAAATAGTCATATTATTATATTTCTCCTAATCCCCTTCCGGGTTGACTTAGGTGTCAACCTAACAATTAAATAGGGACTTGGGTAAGAGGACCGTGGGTGATTATCGGTGGTTAAACCAAAACTTAGTGACTATGTAGTTAGGAAAGCCCGTTAAAATCATTACCACACTCTAGATATTTATGTGGTGTTTCAATAATTGGACACCCCGTCCGGGTGACCATCCAACTACAAAAGACAGTCCTTACGTGATCAAGATTAGGGCTGAAAAATAAGTCAAAGCACATAAAACAGATATAAATGTAAGAAACTCAATCTATTTAAAAAGGATAATCCCAAAGAACATAAATAGAAGAAATTAAATTCAACGATTATACGTATACAGACCCAAGCTACGGGAAAATCAGTTCATAACTAAAGAGATATAAATAACTAAGAATAAAAGTAATTAGAACCAAAGATAAGCTAAAGAATCGAATACAAATTAACTTAATGATGGAGGGATAGGATGGAGAAGAGGAGTTTGCAACTCTCAATCTTCTTGTATTCCTCTCAAGATCGTCTTGCTTCTTTTGGATGATTATAAGTGTAATTATAGATCTTAATATGAAAAAGGACCTTGTTTACATAGGTAAATATCTCTATGTATAGATTTTAGGTCAAAATAATGGAGCGGAAGGCAAGTAATTGAAGTCTAAGTCCAATTCAAATTCGTTTCCCAAAATATAAACATGATAAACACGGTTGAGTAATTTGATCATATCTCCTTCGTTACTGGTCCAAATTAAGTATATGACCTATCAAAAACAACCGCAGCTGAAAGATCTATCAGACCCTATAACAGATCTTCCAAAATCGCAGCTTATTTTTAGTTATCTTTACTTTAGGGGACATCACTGCAGATTTGATAGGTTTTCCTTTCCCAATTCAACTTTGTTTTCTTTTATCTCCTAATTCCTCCTGTATCTTCATTCCTTAACTTCTTGATATTTATTTGGTCTCTAAATATTTCCTTTTACTTAAATAATTCACATTAACACATAAATTATATCAAATATGCTCTAAAAGTATAACATATTTAAATCAAGACACAAATTAAGAAATTATCTAATGACGGGAAAAATCCCTTAACAATTGATCAAATGAACCTAAAATGATGTCTCAAAACAAGATTAATATATCACAAATATGGAGAAATCAGTATAATTCATGCATTCGAGTCAAGTTATGTAACCTTGACCCACCCAACCTAAAGTGTACGATCTAGCCGGGTAATCGTTAATCGTGAACAACAAACAAACCTTCATTAAAATTCATCCTTCATATGTGTATCGTATGTAACAATCTCTGTTCCCCACAAAAATTCCCACTCATCTATAAGAGGAAAGAGATATACTACCATATCCTTTCTAGGTGAACAAAGACCCGGTATCAACAACTTAACTATAAAGATGGATTCTTTCATGCATAACCAAGGCGGCATGTTGTAGATTTTAAATATAACCGACCATATCCTATATGAGTTGTTTTGCATGGTGAAAGGAAAAAAAACCATCAATACCCTGACCAAGACATACATTTCTTGGTTCACTAGCAAATTCAGAATTCCTTCCGTCAAATGTTTTCAAACTAGAAGCATCGATGGGATGACGTAACACATCTTTGTCTGTACTATTTCCGGTATGGTTCCGAATCATATATTTGTCGGTGTGTCTTGAAGGAAACATTCTATGTAGCCTAGACACAGTCTTAAAAAAAGTAGTTTCTTATGTGTCACTTTCTTCCCCTTCTTCGGGTCCTACCTTGATTCTCCACAAACTAGACATTTTCTAAGATTTTTATTCTCTTTATAATACAAAGCACAATCATTCAAATACACGTCGATGTGATGTATCACATGCCCAAACTTTTCAACTTTCTATTACGATCTGCATAAGACCCACGGTAAATTATGACCTTCAGGAAAAACACGACCCAACAATTGAATAAGTTCGGTAAAAGGGGTGTTCATCCACTTGTTCTTCACTTTCATATTCATTAACTTGGCTATGAAATCCAATGAATTCATCTTAGTAGAACTAGGGGTACAAATCTGTATGACTTTCCTTGAACAAAGCGTCACACATCTCTGTGTCACTGAAGTGGCTGCCAAATTCAATAATAGATCTAAAATTAAATTATAGAAAAAACTTCCAAATATGATTTTTATTTATAAAACATTGTTATAAATAACATTATCTTCCATTTCCATTAACCCTAAACTTAGCCGCCAACATCCATTCTTGTTCATAAATCACACTTTCTTCCATACATATTATCCAACCAATTAACCTATTGTACATATAACCCAAAATCATCAATATCATTATTTTGATGAAATATATTTCATATGATATTGACCTCTTCTTAAAGGCATTTTAAAATCTGGTTTGAGATATTAGATTGTTTATCATAACATTCCACCAGGTTAAGTTTTTTTAAATAATTTACAAATTTTAGTCAATAATTTTATATTTACTAGAAGAAAAATAATGGTTTCATATGAACACTTTAATTACTCGGATCTATGAAAAATTAATTTCAAATTTAATAAATTATGTCTTACTATGCAACATGTTTTCACAGTTATCTTGATATTTTGGTGTAGATCTGTTTGAAAATATGTTTTATGAAACTTAATTATAAATAGTTCATTTTTTTGAGTTCTTATATTGAGAATTTAGTTGGATATTTTTTGGTTATAGATGTACTAGGATAACCCGTGCCTACGGGCATTAAAATTTTTTAACAAAATAAAACAGAATGGAATACAATAGTTAAAGGTAATTTATTCGTCTAAATAAATTACATTATATTTGACTTTTGTTATTCACGATTATCTTTTAAATAGTGTTGAATCTATAAAATAGCTTTAGGTGGTCCATTTCAAAAGCATAAAGTTGATAAGTAGTAATAAAATCACCTATTTGTGTCATTGATTCAAATTAAAGTTTTCAAGGAACGACACTCTATATTAGAGGTACTTCCGAGAACAATCGATGATAGAAAAGTTTGAGACTTTCAAACCAATGCTAAAATTTTTATGTCATATATATGAATATATTTGGGTCGTGTATTAATATATTATCTCTAAACTTATTTATTTTCTTCTAGGACTCATAGAAAACTATAATAACATTCGAAACACACGAACCCCTAGATAGTGCTCGTGTCTGAGAGGCACTATACGAAAATTGGTCGATTATTTAATTAACAAAGAAACATTTGTTGGAATTTTTTCAATAAAGACAATTTATTTTATTAATTCTTTCATGTTTTTGGAAGAAGTGGAAAATACTATTTGTGTAGAATAGTCTCACTTTATAATTTGGGAAAAAACTGTTGGAATTATTTAATATAAAATGGTTTTCTTTAATTGATGGAGTTTTAATGGCTTTTTATTACATATTGATGGATCTTTAATTTTGTTGTTACGGAAGTTATTATTTCTTAGTCATGAAAACGTATGCCTATTAAAGAGTCTTTATCACCAACCATTGAAGAACATTCGAGTGACGCCTTTTTGTCTTAACATTTTTTTTTAAATAGTGACTTTGTCACTTGCATTTCTAGAGAAGAAAAACAAAACTATTCTTGAGATAATAGAAAAAATAATCTAGAGAAAATAGGAGAAAAAAAACATTTCTAGAGAGGATAAAAAAAACTATTCTAGAGAGAATAGAAAAAAAAATATTCTAGAGGGAATATAGAAGAAACTTAATTCTGAAAAAGCTACTTTCTACTTTCTACTCTTTTCTTTTTTCATATTCTAATAATTTATAGATTAGGTTAGAATTATTGTTAGAGATACCGATACGATCGGAATATATTTTTAACGCAATTTTGTATAGTAGTAGTCCTTTTCTTCAATCTTCGTGTAAGTTTTATTATTTTCAATTCATAGTAATAGAATAGTATTTCTTTTAATTAAGAATTATTTCGTTTACTATATTCTGGAATTCCATTTCTCTACTTTTAAAACCAGTGAAATTGTTATTTTTCCAACAACATCATATGGGACGTTTTGTAAACATACATTCTTGTGATTTAGTAAAATGACATGCAATAGAAGTTGATATTAAAAAATACACACTATCAACTGTGGTTTAGTACTTATAATAAACTCCAATAATCCAAATTATCTCTCTATAATAAACCAAAAAATATTAATAACCAAAGAAAACATCCATCATAATAAAAAACATAATCTATCAAAATATCCACCATAAAGATAAACAAATACAATTTAAGGAAAACTACACAATAAACATAATCTAAAAATGTATCCATAATAATCGATACACAAGGGCACTCTGTAATTTCAAAATTTATAAATTTGCATATGCATGATAGTTGTTCTTCTAACGTGAAGGCCGAAAGACATTATAAGTGTTTATTTGTTGTCATAACTTAGGACCCTAATACTCCAATATGAGTGGAAATAAAAATGGAAACAATACAAACCTGCCCACGATATGATATTGTATCGAAGTAGGGTCTCTGCATTTAAAAGTAATTTTTTCTAACCTACAAAACTCATCTGTTATTGTTCATCCAAGAGATTATGTAAGATATTCAAGTAAAATTGCATATTTTTTAGACTTACAATCATTATATATGAAATAATACCAATGAGAATGAGATGGTTGTGCAAGAGATCAAAAAGCATCGTCTAGTGATATGAATACTTTTGGAAGTATACAGTACTTGAAATTCAAATAAAACACAAACATAATAGTGAATTGAATATAACTGAATATTATAATCTGAAAATAAAATTAGGTGACTGAGTTAAATTGAAATTAACTCTTTCATGATGATTATCCAAGGCCTCGAAGGTGTTAATGACATGGGAGTTCTAAACATATTAAATCCAAAAATTAATTATTTTGAAAACACTAAATATTTATGAAAACAAAATTATAAAGAAATGATACAATCCAATAGATCAATAGCCTAATATAGCATCAAATATACAAATTTATCCTCTGTCTAATTAAACAAACATAGGAAAAAAATCTTATTAATAAAGGTCATCAACTATACTAATTTAACCCTATCACCACTCCCCAAAAAAATTATAAAGAAATTATAGAACATAGATCAAGAATTACTTGGGTTGATGTTAAATATTCTTGGTGAACTCTACCAATTAGAATTCATATGAACATGCATTGATAATAAGGCAGAACGATTGAGTGACTTCTATAAAACATTTCAAGTAAAATACAAAAATTCATCGTAAGAGAAGAAGAGGTGAAAGTGAAGACTCCCTAGTTTTTAAAAAGAAATAAAAAAAGGAACCGTCATTGTTATGGATAATAAATGTATTGAGGAGTTGATATTTTGACTTTCGACTTGTGGCATATAATATAGATATAGATTAGTATCACTTGGACCTTTTAACTAGGATTTATGATGCAAATATTGTTATTAAATCATTTAGCATATATAAGAAAAAATATTCAAGGGTTAATCAGCACTTTAATTTGTTTGATGGGAAGAGGGGCGGGTATAAAAGAAGTAATAGTATTTTGTGTTAGATTAATTTAGGATGGAAAACATATGGTTGGAGTTTTAATTCAAATGCCAAACATTCTTTTTTTCAAATTAGAGATAATTATTGGTTAAGTTTATTTTTAAATAAGAGATAATTAATGCTTGATATATCACTTCATATCAATAAAAGAGATAATCTCTTTATAACACCTCAGATGTATGTAAATAAAAGTATAAGAGAGAATCCAAATTCAAAATCTTTGTTTAGAGTAATATACAAATACATATCTCATTCTTAATAGAATTATATATTAAGGCCCAATTGTAGAAAAGATACTTTTAAAAGTCACCCTCCACTTAATAAAGCTTTCATATGTGCAATCATTACAAGTTGTATTAATATTCTTCCCTCATTATTTTATTTCTTTCTTCTAATGTTGATTCTCTTCAGTATTTCTTTAGTTGCACCTCATCTCATCCCTTGGACAATCTATTAGTCTTTGAATCATGATTATTATGAACACCAATTTATCTATGTAGAAGGTTTCATAGCTCGTTCATTTAAGCAACATAGATCTGGTTCAAATAAGGAGTCATGGAGTACGAACAAGAGTTTCAAGCTAAAAGTTTCATTCGAAGCAGGTCCACCCTTCTTATGATCCGAGATTCTAGGTAAAATTGGTAGAGGCATAAGTTTGAGAAATCAAGAGATGGTTTAGATGTAATATATAGAGCAAGTTCAAGCATTCAAGAAGATATAATAAACCTATTTTACTTGTAAATTTCAATAGGTTATTCCTTTAGTCTAATAAAGTAGTTGATTTTGTTTAGATTATTTTTTTGTGAAGTGGGGTTTTAGAAATTTTAGATAATGTTGACATATATGTGTAATAAAATGGAATTTTGTTAATGATATTATGTGTGTAATCTTTATTCCATTTACTTAATGGGGTTCTGTCAAGAGACATATTGCATAAAAATAATATACTTTAAGTCTCGTCAAAGATGGGTAGCTTTTTATTATTTTTATAATACACTAGACTATTTGATGCTCGGAGTTAAGTAATATTGTTTTTGTTTTAGTTAGGTAATGTTTTTGCTAGACCCTTAGTATCGAGATTCAAAGGACATTTCATTAGTCTCGATATTTCAATGTCCTTTAATTACATCATAGTGGATGGAACTTCAACAACATATGTTGGCTCATTTTCACTTGCTATAATTTGAAATAACTTTTTCAGAACACCAAAAGCCCTTTCAATTAACTACGTAACGATGCATGTCTAAGATTAATAAGGATAAATAACTCTCTAGCATTTTGTGGTGGGTTATTACTTCAATATTCTTTTACA
Organism: Nemophila menziesii; assembly: GCA_029959085.1. NCBI lineage: Eukaryota > Viridiplantae > Streptophyta > Magnoliopsida > Boraginales > Hydrophyllaceae > Nemophila > Nemophila menziesii. Next base: position 80,062,060 of record JARWIR010000001.1, read on the forward strand.
TGATAACAGACTCCTCTATACGGAGTAATTAATCCACCTCTCGACACAAATTCAGGATCAACAAGGTAAAACTTACCTATTCAACAGAAAATAGATGATAGTTACGTAATTATATATTCAGAAATACTAACATGTATCAATCTTTTCAATTGAATAATTACCTGAAGGGATTTAATTTTATCCTCTCTTGATAAAGAGTTTTTTACTATTCTTGAGTCGGATGCAGACCCTTTCCAACCAGCTAAAACGTAGGTGAAACGTAAGTCAAATGTACATGCAGCTGAAACATTCAGAGTAGGTAATCTTTCCTACCATGAAATCATGGTTAGTCAATTGGGAATACTTTAACACGTATATGAGTACCGTCTATGACACCAATGCAATCATAAAAATTTTCACTATGTTAAAATTATTATAAGAGAGATATATTGTACATTTATTGACCTTAAAGTATAGGTAGCTCTATTTTTTTGAAGAATCTCAGCTGAAATTTCAGAGTCGTCGGGTTTCTTCATGAATTTATCTTTTAACTCGATAATCGACGCCAATACACGATGAAAAAAACGACTAGTTGTTTTTTCAGAACGTGAAAACTAAAATTGTACATTACGGTTTTTGGTATGATGACCCAGTATGTATAGTGTCTTAGCTACTTGTTCCTCGATTCATACTTGCCTACTCACACAAAATCCACCATATTTATCTAATAAACCACAAAATTCTACAAATGCTCTAGGACACATTCTTGTTATTTTGTGGCCAAAGTTATTCTCTATAATTCGACCCATTATTTTTCTCAAACACTCTCTTTTCTAATACAAAAATTGCTCTTAAAAAGTTAAACAACACATACTTTAGAAGAAATTCTAATGCTATTGAATTAATTAAAGCTCATCTCAATACTGTACAAATCAAAATCATGAATGGGGTAACTGATCCTTGTGTTCTTAATGAGGAGAAAATTCTCATTCAAGAATTAGAGAGTTCTATGATTGTGCAACATAATATTCTTAGACAAAAGGCCAAGTGCATATTTAATAATGATATAGACTGTAATTCAGCTTACATTTATAAAGTAATTAAAGGCAGAGTTGCAAAACATTTCTATACTTATTAATGATGCAGGTGAAACAATAGTCGAATCTAATCTTATCAAAGAAGAATTTGTGAAATTTTATAAACAACTCTTGGGAACTGAAGAAAAATGAAGAAGTTTGTTCCAGTTTTATTATTAAGGGGGTAATAGGTTCATAGTTAAATGAAGATCAAATAGCTGCTCTTATTGCCCCATAAAGAAATTAAAGAGGCTTTGTTTTCCATTAATGAAAACAAAAGCCCTGCCCTGATTGACTTAATTCGGCTTTTTACAAAGCTTCTTGGAGTATAGTTGGTGAAGATTTCATAAATGCCATCAAACAATGCCTGAATAATGGAGGATTACTCACTCAAGTAAATGCAACTAATATAATATTAATACCCAAGGAGAAGAAGCCTTCCAGTGTGAAGAATTTCATACAAGTTTCATGCACCAACACAACATATAAAACAATTTCAAGAGTCATTTGTACAAGGCTGAAAAAGGTACTTAGCTCAATTATATCTCTTAATCAAGATGTGTATGTTGGTGATAGATATATAAGTGAAAATATTTTGGTTGCACGAGAGATTGTACTATGGTATGACAAAAAAACTCAAAACCTAAGTGTACTATACATCTTGATTTACAAAAGGCGTACGATAGCATAAATTGGAAGTTCTTAATGGATTCTATAGAAGCTTTTAGTTTTCCCAAGAAATTTATTTAGTGGATTAAAATTTATTCACTAGAATGTAAGGACTTAGCATAAACTATCAGAAAAACGAATTATATTTTGGAGGGACTGAGTATAACATTGAAGAGAAGATTTCTGAGCTGCTTAATATTAAAATTGTGTGTTTATCTTTAAGATATTTAGGAGTACCACTACATTCACGCATGCTTAGTGTTGAAGAAGTTAACAAATTGGTTGATAAAATTTATAGCAGCATTAATCAATGGACTTCTACACTTCTATCGTATGCTGGAAGAGTTGAATTAATTATATGTGTACTTATAAGCAAAATATTGTTCAGGTGTCGTGTATTCCTTCTTCCTAAGCAGGTGATATATTAGCTAAATCAAACGATGAACAACTTTTTATGGAAAGGAAGCACTGAAGGAGTATATCGAGTAAAAAATGGTGGTTTGGGGATTCTTAAAATTGAGAATTTATATCTAGTTTATTTGTTATTCACTTTTTAGAGAATGTATGCTCGGGAAGAAAATTTATGGAGTAGATGTGTTAAGTGTAACATTGTTACAGATAAATATATATGGAGTTTAAAGGAAAACAATCCCATACTTGGATTTATAAGTAGTTAATGAAGTAAGGAATATTGCTTATAGATTTATACATCTTAAAGTTAACAATGGTAAGGATACATATATTATATGGGACAGATGGATCGACGTCTCAAGTGTGCAAGAAATTCTTGGTATTGAGTTAGAGAAAGAAAATATTAATAGCAAACTGAATGAGTATAAGCTGAATACAGGTTGTGATATTAATGTGTGGAGTGAGAGTAACAAAATGAGATTCTCATTTAAAAACAACTCTAGCGCAAATCATTTCAGAGGAAAAAATAGAAGAAGTGTATTGGCACAAAATTATATAGGCTAAAACAAATATTCCAAGGCGTGCGTTTATTGCGTGGTGCGCTGTACAGGATAGTTTAAGTACCAAAAAAAATGTTTGAATGGCGTGGTATAATTGATCCTCTATGCAGCTTCAGCAACGTTGTAATTGAAGATTATGTTCATCTGTTTTTTTGGGTGTTATTTTACATGAAGAATTTTGGGAATTTTTTTAGTAAATGCAGAATTGACAAAATGCCAGGAGATTTTAAAGAATTAATTGATGAAATATTAATAAGAGGGTGTGAAGTGCAGGTTATGTTAGCGAGTACTTTATGCACTTCTTATATATATATTCTATTTGGTGAAAGAAATGATAGAGAGTATGGAGGTTCGGGATTAAATGAAGAACAAATCACTATTAAAGTGAATAATATTGTGAAAATGAAAGTGTAGAGTTAGAAGTTTAAAAAGAAAGATACAAGAGAGATAATAGATAAACTAGATTTGTATTGATGTAATTTCTTTTGTAATGGGCCAGTGTTTTAAGTCTAGTAGTAGTTTTTATTATGTTGGGCGTGTTTTTGTAATGTCTTTTAGTAGTAATGGGTTATAACCTTTTAAGGTATTAATTCCCATGTTGGGTTTAATGGTTAAAAGTGGTTAAGGTTTGTAAAGACAACCGTATGTTAATTTTCATTCTAATAAAATTGATTTGACCGTAAAAAAATAGTCATAAAAACAAATTTCTACTCATATTAAATACTTTTATTAAATAATTTTACAAAAATAATCTTGTTTTAGTAAGGTACTAAATAAGCAGTAAATAAGATCATAAGTAATTTAGAGTATTTAGAAATTTGCTTGAGAAAAATATATTTTTTTGGTTTCTCAATCACAAAATCAACTCTCCAATTAATCATAAGCAAATATTCCCAATCGCAAATCAACTCTCAAAACTAATCAAAAGATATTATGCAATATTGATGTTTGAGATATTAAGCAGTATTAGTCAATTAGTATTTCAAAAAAAAATCAATCAACTAATTCTCCTATCATGGTAAAAAAGGTACTGCTAAGTCTTTCTAAAAATTAACGAAACATTGATTATAAATAATTGAATGCATGTTCCGCAAAACAAATACTTGAATGTATCGATATGAAAAGCAACAATAATGAATTAAAGATTCATATAAATATTTTGTATGGATTTTAGAATCAACAATTATTTAACAGTAAATTTATGCAAAATTCTTATAAATCATATACTCTGCCTCACTCTTTCTTTAATGAACAAATTCTATAATATGAATATCACAATTAGTATATACTTCAAAAATGAATATAAAAAAAGAGACGTACTTGTAAGATGAAGAAAAAGATATTGAGAAAGTGTGTGAAACCTTCTTGACTATACAGACTATTTATATTGAAATATGTAGAGTTTTATATTAATTAGATACCTACATAGAGATATAATAATTATAAGGTTATTTATGTAATTATAGAAACAAAAGTTTTCTTTCTTTCTTTATGACTCCAAAATAGAAGGATTATAAATTTTATAATTATAGAGGTTCTAAAATGAATGTTCAATCATTCAGATTCCTTATTTTATTAATAAAAACCAATCCAAAAAATAGAAAGAATATTTTAATCATTTCATATCCTTTCATTTTCTTTGATAAATTGAATCCAAACATAGCATAAATAAATCTCTCTCCTCAAATTCAAATATCCCACTTAAAGAAGCAGATACAACCATCTTTTTAGGCTCGGCCAACACACTATTGGGTCCGAAAAATTAGAGAATCACCTTTAGCATGTTTCCAACTCTAATTCATATATATGCACATATATAAGAAATTTAGACTGACGATTTACCATGAGAAAGACAATACCTCTTACATTTGATATCCTAACGTGATCTCTTAATACAAAGATAGGCTGGACACAAGCCAACGTCATAAATAGACAAGTTCTTTATCATTTCAAATTAGAATTGTAGAAATAAAGGTCATTCTCTCCCAAACTTCCAGGCCTGAACCTTTGTCCTTATCGTCTTCACATTCTCTGAAATGACCTTTAGATCATAAATTTTTTTTATCAGGAATGAAATGGTCCTCAACTACAACTCATTAAGTTAGCCTTACAGATTACAAATCATAGTTTCTTAACATAACACACACCCAATTGTTGTGCAATACTTTATGGCTAGATAAAAGATATTTATTTCGACGATTACCTTTTATGTTACAAGGGTATAGTTGATACCACCATTTCTCTCTCCCTCGATATTTGGCTAATAATGACCACACAACAATCAATCAAGGAAATGGAATCTTATACATTACATCACCTAGTATAAAAACATACTATCGTATCCCAAGAGTTTAGGACAAGCTGGCTATAAAAATGCTATAGTTTTCAAATACTGAAGTAATAAAAGTCCAAATCGAAGCCTCAGTCCCATATCCAAACTCCTAAGTCCCATCACCTAGTATGAACTTTTTTTGATCGGCAAATCAAACTTTTTATTAAAATGAGGACCATAACTGTCAAAACCATACAACTTTGACCCCTAACATATGGGCATTAACCTATTAACTTTACTTAGCTATTACATGCATTTAAAATAGAATAGACATTAAAAACTAATATCAAATTAAATACTAAATGCCTATCTATTACATATCTTTTCAACTACACTTTTGATCTTGGAATTAAATACTAATATCACCTAGTATGAACTTATCGCCAATACACGATGAAAATTCCGACTAGTGCTTTCTCAAGAACATAAAGACCAAAATTGTACGTTACGGTTTTTGGTATTGATGAACCAGTATGTATAGTGTTTTAGATACTTGTTCCTCGATACTTACTTGCCTAGTTGCACGGATTCCACCCTATTTATCTAATAAAGCAAAAAATTCTACAAAAGCTTTAGATCTCATTCTTGTTATTTAGTGGTCAGAGTTACTCTCTAAAATTCGACCCATTATTTATTCTCGAACCCTATCTTTTCTAGAGTAAGTAAACATATGCCGCACATTTTGTGACCTATTTCGATGATGGAACCAACGAATATAAAAGAAACAAATTTGCACAACTATTAAACGAAGTCTTTGATATCGTCTAACCACGTTGATAATATTATCCTTTCTGGGAATTTCCATTGTTACTAAGATAAAAATATACAATTATCTCAATTACTAAACTAAATTAGTCATATAAAAAATTCAACTCATATTAAATACTTTTAGAAAAAGACATTTGTTTTAGAACGGTACTAAATAAGAACTAAATAAGATCATGAGTAATTTTAAGTATTTAAAAGTTTTCATCAGAAAAATATATTTTCTGGTTTTTCAATCGCAAAAGAAACTCCCAAATCAATCACAAGCAAATATTCCAAAATGCAAAATAAACTTTCAACACTAACCAAAATATATTATGCCATATTCATGTTTGAGATATTAAACAATATTAGTTAATTAGTATTTCAAAAAAAATCAATCAGCTGATTCTCCTATCATGGTAAAAAAGGTACTGCTAAGTCTTTCTAAAAATTAAGGAAACATTAATTATCAATACTTTAATGCATATTCCGCCCCCCAAAAAAAAGACTTGAATGCATGAATCTTAAAAGAAAGAATAATGAATTAAATATTCATATGAATATTTTTTATGGATTTCGGAAGCAAAAAATATCTAAAAGTAAATTTATACAAATTATTATAAATCATAAATGCCCTAAAAATATTAATTTTGTAATAGTGTTTATTAAAAATGAATATAAAAAAAATGTACCTGTGAGATGAAGTAGAAGATATTGAGAAAGTGTGTGAAAACTTCTTGACTATACATACTGTTTATGTTGAAATGTAATGAGTTTTATATTAATTGGATACCTACATAATGAATTATATAATATTATAATGTTATTTATGTCATTATAAAAAAAACGTTTCCTTTTTTTCTTTATGAATCCAAAATGAGAAGGTTATGTATCTTATAATTATAGAGGTTTTGAAATGAATGTTCAATCATCTAGATTTCTTTCTTTTAATAAAAAAACCAATCCAAACAACAGAAAGAATATCTAAATCATTTCATATCCTTTCCTTTTCTTTGAAAACTGAATCCAAACATAGCATAAATAAATCTCTCTCCTCCAATAAATATATCCCACTTAAAGAAGCAGATACGACTATCTTTTTGGGCTCGGCCAATACACCATTGGGTCATGAAAAATTGGAGAATCAACCAACTTTTGCATGTTTCCAACTCTCTCATATAGATGCATATCTACAAGAAATTTAGACTCAAGGATTGACCATGAAAGACATTTCGTCTTACGTTTGAAATACTTGCATGTTCTCTTAATGCGAAGATATGCCGGATATAAGCCAATGTCATGAATGGACAAGTTATTTATAATTTGAAAGATGAACTGTAGAAATGAATGTCCTTCTCTCCCAAAATTCCAGGCCCAAACCTTTGGCCGTATCGTCTTCATATTCTCCGAATTGACTTTTTGAACATCAAGTTTTTTATCAGGACCGAAACGGTCATGAACTACAACTCCATAAGTTAACCATACAGCCTATAAATTAAATTTTCTTAACTTAACACACACCCAATTGGTGTGCAATACTTTATGACTAGATAAAAGATATTTATTTCAACGAGTACCTTTTTTGTTATGAGGGTATAGTTGATACCACCATTTCTGTCTCCCTCGATATTTGGCTAATAATGACCACGCAACAATCCATCAAGGCAATGGAATCTAACATATTACATCACTTAGTATAAAATCATATTATCGTATGCCAAGAATTTAGGACGAGTTGGCTACAAAAATGTTATTGTTTCGAATAATGAAGTAAAAAAGGCCAAATCGAAGCCTTGAGCTCATATCCAAACTCCTGAATTATAAAATGATTTTATCCTAGAAGGGTGTGCATGTCCGTATCTTGAAAGATGGGTGATGAATATCAAACACATCGTCGTTGTCCCCATGAGGGACAACCTATGGATACTTAAGAAATCTAAGATTATAAGAGCGAAATTAGGCCCCATAAGACATAGGTTTGGATGGGTTGAAAAAACCTCGCTTCAAACAAATTATGTATTATATACATCAATAAATTGACTAATAAGCGGATCGCCACTTCTATAAGAGGAATCCTTCTCTTTTCCTAGAAGGGGAAATCTCTACTTCCATCCATGATAAAATCACTTAATCTCAAAAATAAGAAGCTTCTTCTTCATCTGAAGAAGAATGATTATACCTGAAAACTTAAGAAGATGCATCCATTATATGAATTCCTGATTGATTGGGTACCAATAGATCAGAAAAATTCTTACCTTTGATAGCGTGTCTAGTTCAATTGTTGTTAAAAAAAATTAAAAGAATAAGAAACACTAGAAAGAAAAAGTAACTCAAAAAATAGAAGCTGGAAATAAAGAAGTTAACTATTTATGTATAACTGCCTGAGGATAAATGAATTGAATTTGGAAGATGATCTGATAAAAGAGAAGAGAATAACAAGTAAAAATATAGAGTTATATGTAGGGTTAAATGGGTGTTTTGTCTCCCAAAGATAATAATTTCTTGACACCATCTAAAGGAAACACCTCATTCCATATCAGACACGCCTCTATACATAATTGGGCAAGAAATGTCCCACACTTATCCAATATTAGGTACACCGGGTTTCTTAGTATATATTGAGAGTTTTTGCGTAGACATTTCACATTGTTGTATTGGATAATATATTAAAAAAAAATTTATCATATTTTTTCATTTTGAGTATGTTAGATTTGCTCATGCTTTGAGGAATTGGATATTCATAACTCCTAACTTACATTAGGAGCAATTTTTTCAAATAAATTATATAAGGTACATGTTTTTCCTTTCAAATATATCTTTCATTAAGAAAATAAATGATATCATATATAACTTATGATAAATGTCTAGGTAATGGCGTTCCTCAAAATAAGAAAGTGTGGTGGAACTCAAACCTATTTAAAAATGTTCATATGTGATACTGGAAAACCCTAAAACATTTAGGCGATCATAACACGGAGGAATAAAACATCAAGATTCTTCTTCAATATGAGACATATGGCTCTTAAATTTAATTCTTATATATATTTCATCGTCGGAATCACATTTAAAGAAGAGACACGTTAGTAAAAAGAGAAAATAAATTTAGCTAATTAAGTGTGCCATACATAAATGGAACTTATTTGGTCTATTTAAAGTTTTAGGTTTTATTTGATGTAAATATTTGATATAGCCATTAAAAGTATTATTTCTTAACATAAGATAATGTATATGTCAAGATGGACAATATGTTATTTTGGACAATTAGGCGAGCCCACTTGCTAAATTTATTCATGTGGAGGACAAAATGGCATGAACGCTTCAACAACTTATATTATTGAAAATATTTATAGACACGATACCTTTGTATTAAATACTTCATTTGAATTATGATTTTTGAATTCATTAAGAATGCTAATAAATTCATTTTTGATAAGAGATTTACCTTGAATATATCACAACTAAAAGACACAAGATGATATGTCATTGATTTTCAAATAACCAATATATATGAAACTGAATGTCTTGAAGTGTATTTCTAGAGCACCTGAAACTTCACTAAGAAGGAAGTATCACATTAGATGCATGTCCTCACATTCTAGTCTATATGACCAGTCACACTATAAATATATACTAATATACATGTTGCAGCAACCTTGTATCAATTAGTAAAGATCAACCTTGTATCAATTAGTAAAGATAATCATAGTAACGTTCTTCCACTACATGATAAAAAATGGTACTCTATTTTGACAATCAACAATCTGAACCACTATATTTTGCTAATAATAATTGGAAAACACTATAGATTAGTTTAAATTATGATTCTATATATATTGTAGTTATACATATTACACATACGAGTACACTGACATTAAAATCTTCATTGTCTGAGATCACTTTAGCACAAATTTCCCATGAATTTTAGTATCATAATATCATTGAAAACTTCTTCCCTAGTGGTCTTACATATTTACGACTTGTGTAGGACGACACTAACTCGGAAATGTTTCGAAGATTTCAATAAACTATTTGATTGATGGGTGATACTTTTACTCTATGAACAATTTGAACTTGAAAACATAAGTCCACAAATCTTGTGCCATTCTCATGAGGAACGCAACTTAGCAATTAAGTCATAAAACATATTATAGATCATTATTATTTAACTTTTAAAAAATATATTATTTATAGCTAATATCATTTATCACATCATTTATGTATAGTTATTCTTAAGCATCTTCTAATGTTGGAATATCTATAATTACTTACGTCTAACTATCTAATTAAACATCTATTTATAAATTTAAAATGTTTAAACCATTTGACAAAATGGTACTATACAAAACTTCCAAATTGTTCACTAATTATTACTTTATTATAGATTATAAATATATTAAAAATATTGATGAATTCAAAATTTTAGTATACAAATATGAAAACCATTTAAACAAATCATATTTTACTAGTTAATAGAAAATCCATAAATATTAAAAGTATAAAAAATAAGTTAAAGTATCAAAATTAACAAACTATGTATAATCACAAATAATTAATAACATTGTATTGTATTAAAATTTATAAAATTAAATATTATTAAAAATATAGTTATTAGCTTATAAAGACCAAATACTAAAATTCTATCCCTATAATGTCCATTTTTTGTTCCCTTATATGTCCATTTATCGTTTACAATTTATACCCCTAATTATAAATAATGAATTAAACATTACTTTATATTAAAAAATTAACAAAAAGAGTCAAAGTTGAAAAAAAATGTACTATAAAATAAAAATTAATAAGAAAAAGTAAACGTTGAAAAACAATGTAACATAAAACTTAAACCTCATCTCCTAATTCGCATGAAAAAGATAAAAAATTATTTCTTCACATCACAGCTCATAAGCATTGAAACAGCTGCCACTTTGGAACAATTTCTGATAATCAACCTGGCTTGGCTATGTCATCAACAATCGCATAACCCAAATTAAGGTAAAAATTTGATTTTTAACATTGAAACTCTAAAAAAATGATTTAAAAAAAATAATTTTTATTATAAGATATCGAAAAATCCAGATTAAGGTAAAAAAATTGATTTCACATACGTTAGTTTAGGTTTTATGATTTCCACATTTAATTTTTTTCCATTTTTTTTCGTTGGATGTAAGTTTTATGGTCCATTGTATTTTAATGTGTACATTTTATTTTCTAATGAATGCTAGTGTGATAAGTATGAGTATTATGTTTTATGTATTCATTGTTTTCAATGTTTTTTAATGCGAGTGAAAAAAAGATGAGTTTTAGGTTTAATGTTTGATTGTTGTTCAAAATATACTTTTTCTTTTTTTCCAATTAATGTCAGTGCAAGAGGGATGAGTTTTAGGTTTTATGTTTAATTTTTTTGAATGTTTCCTTTCTATATTATTTTGTTCTGAAATTTTTTAACAATTATTTCTCTATTAACACACCGTTTGTGTGGTATCACCACTGTTTTTGCACTTTCCACCCATGGTTTCTATTATCACTTGATTAATTTTTACTGTACGTTTTATTCATACTTTTAACTCTTAATTACTTATTGATATAATATTTTTTATATACATATGCAAGTTTGACGATGGAAAGAAAATAATTTAATTATATGTTATAAAATAGAAAATATTATTGAATAGGTTTGTTTTATAATAGGAAATATTGTAATTATATAAATACATAATCTTGGAATATTTTATTAATATAATTTTTTAGTTATGAAAAGTAAATATTCAATTAGGAATGATGTTTTTGAAAAAGGGTATGTTGGATATTTACTTGAATTAATTATTTTTGTCGGAATTGGTGGATCCTCTTAGGTAGCAAATGCTTAACAATATATAATATATTCTTCAAGAAAAATATAATATTAATTTAATTACCATAAATCACGATAAAAAATAACAAATACTTTATTTAAATAGCTACAGCGAAAAAATAAATTATACCAATCTTTATTAAACCTCATATATATGTAAAAAAATAAATTATAGAATAATATTCCTACTATGATTTTCAATTTATAAAATGTTCTTATAAATCAAATTGTCTTCCATTTTCATTAACCCTAAACTCAGCCCCCACTCTCCATTCTTATTAATAAATCACATCCTTTTCTCATAAATCAACATGTCTTCTATACATATTATCTAACCAATTAACCTATTGCACACATTACCCATGACCTTCAATATCATTTATTTGATGAAATATATCTCATATCATATAGACCTCTTCTTAAGGGCATTTTTAAATTTGTTTTGAGATATTGGATCGTTGATCATAACATTTCACCAGGTTAAGCTTTTTAAAATTATTTCAAAATTTTAGTCAATAATTTTTTTATTTACTTGAAGAAAAATAATGGCTTCATATGTGCTCTTTAATGTCTTGTATCTAAGAAAAGTTAATTGAAAAATTAATTAATTATGTCTGATTATGTAACATGTTTTTATAGTTATCTTGATATTTGGGTGTAGATATGTTTGAAAATATATTTTGTGGAAGTTAATTATAAATAATTCATTTTTGAGCTCTTATATTGATAATTTAGTTGGATATTTTTCAGTTATACCTATATTAGTATCACTGGACCTTTAACTATAATTTTGGATGTGAATGTTGTTATTAAATCATTTAGCATAAAAAAGAAAAATATTCAATGTTTAATCAAATTTGCATTTTAATTTGTTCGCAGGAAAAGGGGTGGGTCTAGAAGAAGAAGTAGTATTTGTTGTTAGGTTGATTTAGTATGGAACACAGATGGTTAGAGTTTTAATTTGAAGGCAAAAAAATTTTCTTTCAAATTAGAGATAATTAATTGTTAAGTTTATTTTTAATAAGAGATAATTAATGTTTGATATATCATTTCATACCAACAAAGGAGAGAATCTCTTTATTACACCTCATATGTATGTAAATAAAAGTATAAGAGTAAATCCAAATTCAAAATATTAGTTTAGAGTAATATACAAATACATATCTCAATGTCAATAGAATTATATATTAAGTCCCAATTGTAGAATAAATACTTTCAAAAGTCACTCTCCACTTAATATAGCTTTCAGCTATGCGATCCTTACAAGTTGTATGAGCATTCTTACTCATTATTTCATTTCTTTCTACCAATTTTGACTCTCTTAAATCATCTTTTAGTTGCTCCTCATCTCATCCTTTTGAGAATTTATCTTTGTTTGAATCATGCTTATTGTGAACACCAATTTATCTATGCAGAAGGTTCCATAGCTCGTTCATTTTAGCTCGTTCATTTCTTACTTCAAGTAATGGAGTCACATGTTGAAGCAACAGAGACCTGGTTCAGATTAGGAGTCATGGAGGATGAACAAGATTTTCAAGCTAAACATTTTGTTTGAAGCATGTTCACTCTTCTTATGATCTAGGTTTCTATGTAAAATTGGTGGAGGCATAAGCTCGAGAAATCAAGAGATGATCCCTCTCTTCCAAGCTCATCAACCACTATTATATGTTAGCTGTAATATATAGAGCAAGTTCAAGCATTCAAGAAGAAATAATAAACTTATTTTACTTGTAAATTTCAATAGGTAATTCTTTTAGTCTAATAATGTAGTGAATTTTGTTTAGATTATTGTTTTGTGAAGTGGGGTTTTAGAAATTCAGATAATGCTGACATATATGTGTAATAAGATGGAATTCAATAATGATATTATGTGTCTTTTCTTTGTTAATTTACTTTACGGGGTTCTATTAAGAGACATCTTTTATAAAAATAATATACTTTTAAAAGTATAGCTTTGATAATGATATACTTTTAAAAGTCACCCTCCAATTAATATAGCTTTGAGTTGTGCAATCCTTATATGTTGTATGAGCATTCTCCCTCATTATTTTATTTCTTTATTCCAATCTTGATTCTCTTAAATCGTCCTTTTGATGCACCTCATCTCATCCTTTTGACCATCTCTATTTGTTTGAATCATGCTTATTGTGAACACCAATTTATCTATGCAGAAGGTTCCATAGCTCGTTCAAATATATTAGGTACATGTTTTTTCTTTCAAATATCTCTTTCTTTAAGAAAATAAATGATATCATTTATAACTTGTGATAAGTGCTTAAGTTATGGCGTTACTCAAAATAAGAAAGTGTGGTGGAACTCAAACCTATTTAAAAATGTCCATATGTGATACTGGAAAACCCTGAAATATTTAGGTGACCATAACACGGAGGAATAAATCATCAAGATTCTTCTTAAATATGAGACATGTGTCTCTTAAATGTGATTATTATAAATATTTCATCGTCGGAATAACATTTAAAGAAGAGACCCGTTAGTAAAAAGAGAAAATAAATTTTAGCTATTGAAGTATGCCACACATAAATGGAACTTATTTGGTCTATTTAAAATTTTTAGGTTTTATTTGATGTAAATATTTGATATAGCCATTAAAAGGAATATTTCTTAACTTAATATAATGTATATGTCAAGATGTACAATTTGTTATTTTGGACAATTAGGCGAAAACACTTGCTAAATTCATTCGTGTGGAGGACAAAATGGCATGAACTCTTCAACAACTTATATTGTTGAACATGTTTATAGACACGAAACCTTTGTATTAACTAATTCATTTGCAATATGAGTTTTGAATTCACTAAGTATGATAATAAATTCATATTTTTTAAGAGATTTCCCCCGAATACATCACAACTAAAAAACACCAGATGATAGGTCATTGATCTTCAAATAACCAATATATATGGAATTAAATATATTCAAGTGTATTTCTAGAGCACCTGAAAACTTCACTAAGAAGGAAGTCTCTCATTAGATGCATGTCCTAACATTCTAGTCTATATGACTAGTCTCCTAACTATAAGAATTACACTATAAATATATAGTAATATACATGTTGCAACCATCTTGTATATATTACTAAAGATAATCCTAGTAACGTTCTTCCACTACATGATAAAAAATGGTAAGCAATATACCATTTCAACCCTATCTTGACAATCAACAATCTGATGGACAACTATATTTTTCTATATGTTATTGGAAAACCCTATAGGTTAATTCAAACTATGATTCTATATAAATTGTAGTTATACATATTACACATATTAATTAATTGACTTTATAATTTCCCTTGTTTGAGATCACTTTAACACAAATTTTCCATGAATTTGAGTATCATAATGTCATTGAAAACTTCTTCCCTAGTGGTCTTACATATTTACGACTTCTGTAGGACGATAATAACTCGAAAATGTTTCGAACCTCTGAATAAACTATTTAATTGATGGGTGATACTTTTACTTTATGAACAATCGGAACTTGTAAACATAAGTCTACAAATATTGTGCCCTTCTTATGAAGAATGCAATTTAGCAATTGAAGTCGTAAATTATATTATAAATCATTATTATTTAACTTTTAAAAAATATATTATATATAACTAATATCATTTATCACATCATTTTTGTATAGTTATTCTCAAGCATTTTATAATGTTGGAATATATGTAATTACTCACGTTCATCTATCTAATTAAACTTCTATGTATAAAATTAATAAGTTTAAACTATTTGATAAAATGGTACTCAACAAAACTTCCAAATTCTTCACTAATTATTAATTTATTATAGATAATAAATATATTAAAATATTGCTGAATTCAAAATTTTAGTATACAAATAATAAAAACATTTAAACAAGCCATATTTTGCTAGTAAATCAAAAAATCCATAAATATTAAAAGTATAAAAAATCAATTAAAGTATGAAATTTAACAAATTATATATAATCACAAATAATAAATAGCATTATATTGTATTAAAATTTATAAAATTAAATATTATTAACAATATAGTCATTAGCTTATAAAGACCATTCTACCCCTATAAAGTCCATTCTTTTGTTCCCTTATGGGTCTAAATTTTTATCTTTTGTCATTTATACCCCAAATTATAATATATGAATTAAACATTACCTTATATTAAAAAACATTAACAAACAAAGTTGAAAAACAATGTAACATAAAGTAAAATATAAAAAAATAAACGTAGAAAAACAATGTTACGTAAAACTTAAACCTCATCTCCTCATTCACATGAAAAAGAAAAAAATATCTCTTCACATCGCACCCACTCACCAGCATTGAATCCGCTGCCACTTTGGAACAATTTCCCATCATCAACCCGGCTTGGCTATGTTATCAACAATCGCATAACTCAAATTAAGGTAAAAAATTAATTTTTACCATTGAATCCCTAAAAAATTGATTTAAAAAAAAATTAAGTTTTACTATAAACAATCGAAAAATCTAGATTAAGGTAAAAAATTGATTTTATCTAGGCTAGTTTAGGTTTTATGTTTTCAACTTTTAATTTTTTTTTCTTTTTTCTTTTTTGTTCGATGAGAGCGTGAAAGAGCTGAGTTTTAAGTTTTATGTTTCATTGTTTTTCAATGTTCACATTTTATTTTCTAATGAATGCTAGTATGATAAGGATGAATATTCAATTTTATGTATTCATTGTTTTCAATGTTTTTTAATGCGCGTAAAAAAGAGCTGAGTTTTAGGTTTAATGTTTCATTGTTGTTCAACATTTACTTTTTCTTTCTTTTTTTCGAATTAATTTTAGTGCAAGAGAGATGAGTTTTAGATTTTATGTATAATTTTTTTAAACGTTTATTTTTTATTTTATTTTGTTCTGAAAAATCTCAACGTTTTTGGTTATATACTTTTTTATATTGTCAACCTACTGTTTTTTACTATAATCTTTCCACTATCAACCCACTGTTTTATCGACACTCAATTATTTTTATTGTCTACCCACTATGTTTTATTTATACTTTTAACTACTGATTACTAATTGATATAATATGTTTTGTATACATATGCAGGTTTGACGATTCAAAGGAAGTGATTAAATTATATGTTATAAAATAGAAAAATATTATGGAATAGGTTAGTTTTATAATAGGAAATATTGTAATTATAGAAATATATCGATTTTAGAATTTAGTAATATTGGAATATTTTAATAATATAATTTTTTTAGTTATGAAAAGTAAATATTATGTTAAGGAATTTTTTTTTTTTTGAAAAAGGGTATTTTGGATATTTATTTGGATTAAATTTTTTTGGTCGGAATTGGTGGTCCTCTTAGTAATTAATGCTTAACAATATATAATATATTTTACGTGAAATGATATAATATTAATTTAATTACCATAAATCACAATAAAAAATAACAAAAATTTATTTAAATTACTACAGCTAAAAAATTAAATTATACTAATCTTTATTATACCTCATATGTATGTTAAAAAAATTAAATTATAGAAAAATCTTCCAACTATGATTTTCTATTTATAAATCATTCTTGTAAATTACATTGTCTTCCATTCCCATTAACCCTAAACTCAATGGCCACCATCCATTCAAGTTCATAAATTACATCATTTTCTCATAAATCACAATGCCTTCCATACATATTATCCAACCAATCAACATATTTAACACATTACCAAAAATCAACAATATCATTAATTTGATGAAATATATCTCATATGATATTGACCTCTTCTTAAAGGAATTGTTAATTTATTTTTGAGATATTGGATAGTTGATCATAAAATAGTTCACCAGGTTAATTTTTTGTTTTTTTACAAATTTTCGTCAATAATTTTTTATTTACTTGAAGAAAAATAATGGCTTAATATATGCTCTTTAATTACTTGGGTCTAAGAAAAATTAATTGCAAAATTTAATTAATTATGTCTTATTCTGTAACATGATTTTACAGTTATCTTGATATTTGGGTGTACGTCTGTTTGAAAATATATTTGGTGAAACTTAATTATAAATACTTATTTTTCTTCGAGTTCTTATATTGAGAATTTAGTTGGATATTTTTTTGTCTGTACATGTATTAGTATCACTAGACCTTTAACTAAAAAATTTGATGTAAATCTTTTTATTAAATCATTTAGGATAAAGAAGAAAAATATTCAATAGTTAATAAACATTGCATTTCAATTTGTTTGATGGGAAGAGGGGTGGGTCTAGAAGAAGTAATAGTATTTTGGGTTAGGTTAATTTATGATGGAACATAGATGGTTAGAGTTTTAATTTATAGGCTAATTTTTTAAAAAATTTAAAGATAATTAATGGTTAAATTTATTTTTAAATAAGATATAATAAATGTTTATATATCATTTCATATCAATAAAAGAGAGAATCTCTTTACTACACCTCAATGTATGTATATAAAAGTATAAGAGATAATCCAAATTCAAAATACTAGTTTGAAGTAATATACAAATGCAGATCCCATTCTCAAAAGCATTATATTTTATGGCCCAATTGTAGAACAAATACTTTTAAAAGTCACCCTCCAATTAATATAACTTTATGTGCAATTATTACATGTTGTATGTGCATTCTCCCTCATTATTTTATTACTCTCTTCCAATCTTGATTCTCTTTAGTCTTCGTTTAGTTTCACCTCATCTCATCCCTTGGTCCATCTCTCTTTCTTTGAGTCATGCTTATTATGAACACCAATTTATCTATGTATAAGGTTTCATAGATCATTCATTTTAGCTCGTTCATTTCTTACTTCAAGTAATGGAATCACATTTGTTGAAGCAATAGAAATCTGAACTCAGAGGAGTCATGGAGGATGAACAAGAATTTCAGCTAAATGCATTGTTTGAAGTAGGTTCACTCTTCTTATGATCTGAGTATCTAGGTAAAATTTGTGGAGGTATAAGCTTGAGAAATCAAGAGATGGTCCATCTTTTCCAAGCACATTAACTACCATTATATGTTAGATATAATATATAGAGCAAGTTCAAGCATTAAAGAAGAAAGAATACACTTATTTTACTTCTAAATTTCAATAGGTTATTCATTTAGTCTAATAAAGTAGTGGACTTTGTTTAGATTATTGTTTTGTGAAGAAGGGTTTTAGAAATTCAAATCATGACATATATGTGTAATAAGATGGAATTTGGTAATGATATTATGTGTTTTTTATTCCATTTACTTTGTGGGGTGCTATTAAGAGACATCTTGTATAAAAAAAACGTACATTAAGTCTTGTCAAGGATGGGTAACTTTCTAATATTTTTATAATTCACTAGACTATTTGATGCTTAAATTTAAGTAATATTGTTTTTGTTTTGGTTAGGTAATGTTTTGGTTAGCCACAGTCTCGAGATACAAAGGGCCTTTCATTACATCACCGTGGATGGAACTTGAACACCAGGCATTAGTCTATAAGTATCTTTTCTTTGTCATGAAAACTCTCCCTCTATCATATATTTTGTTACTAAACAAAGTGTAATAATTATTTTATATGGGTATGTATCCTTGGACCTATTAAATTATAGAACTTACACCTTATAGTTGAATTTTTTATGCGTACCATCTCAAATCACACCTTGACATTTTGTTTATCAATTTACCCATAACCTGTATCATACACGTACATTCCAAGTTTCCTTTTAACGGGTACATACCCATAAATTTACAGACATATTTCAACAATCCTGGTTACGTAGCCATCTGATAGTTAATCTTATATGGAACACAACAAAATACACATGTATGTGATAAAGAAAACATTAGTTTTAAAACACACATCCATGTAGTTATCGTAGAATTAGGTTATACAAGATTTCAATTTCACTTATTACGTGGTCGCTCATAGAGTGTGATAAAAATAAACACTAAAGAAGAGAAGCGACTACCAAAAGTGTATAGATCATCCAAGAAATAAGTGAGTAAAAACATGATTATTGTTTCCACAAGGATTGCGAGGTAAGATAGATGTGTTTAGATGAGAAGTAGAACTATTTCCAATGATAAAGACAAAAAATATTTTTTTTTTTTTTAAAATATGAAAAGACTAAAGGCAAGAATATAGAGTAAATGAAATTAAACTAAAACTAGATTAAAGAGATTACTTAAGATGAAGGGATATACTTCAGCTTCGCTGGAGAATCACCTAAGTTCATATGTTTAATGCATTTGTTTAAGGGTAAAGTTAGTATTTCAGTATTATTCGGGACTCCAATATCCTCCTAACTCGCGTCAAGGTAGACAGAAGAGGCCATCCTACGGCATTACAGACCCCGTCAGGGTGACTATGAGCTACTTTCAGATGATTACGAGAAAACCTAATTGGCTACAGGGTTAGTTAAGGCTGTCAGGGTCAATCACGAATACCACGTGTCTATTACCTAAACCCCCCCTTTTCTGGATGATCGTCTCAACTAGAGAATAGCCTAATAACTAATACATGTCTATATTTGGCCAAAACAATAATAGTAAATAACCAAAAAATTATAGTCAATATAAAATACCCAACTTAAATTAAATAAAAAATAATCCCAAATTTAAATTGCATTAAATTGATTAACTTAGGGTTCACCCATATTGAGATTCTCAAGTATGTAGAATTTAGATCATAATTAAATACAGAAAATAAGTACCATTAATGAAATACATAATTCCTAAATTAAATGAAAAATGAAAAGAAACTTAGGGTTGGAATAACTTCTCAAGCTTATGCCTTTTCCTTCCAAGTGCTTCTGCTCTGCCTCTCTCTCAAAATAAGTAATAAAATTAAGCAGGTCTACAAAATCTCTTATAAAGCTGAAAAACACATTAGGCCCACATTTGTGTTTAATTAAATGATTAAGGGCCCAAATCCGTTTTATTATCCGCATTGATGTACACCATTCTAGTAAAACATGTGTAAATTTTGCATCGTAAGTCCAAATTACCTGAAAATACTTCTCAAATTTTGGTAACTCAGAGTCCCGTCTTTTTCGTTTAAACCACTTTCCATCCTCCAATGCTCCTCCACCTTGACTAAAGTGATGTCTTTTACTCTTTTAACACTTTATTTTTATCTTGGACTTTACACTTAAATTCTTCTCTTCATCTTTGTGCTTTCTAGCAACCATATACCTAATAACTTTACAGTAAACAAACAATTGAATGCACAAAAGCTCTAAAAGTAACAATAAGTATAAATCGAAGAAAGAGAGTGTATTATAGAGAACTAAGTCAATTAATCTACTAACTAAGTCCAATTTATACCTGAAATGATAACTCCTAAGGGGATATATCCAACTTTAATCTTATTGTGTATTCTCCCAAATATTAGTTTGTCATATACAAAACACAACCAAACATATATTTTCTTGATGGGTATGTACCCAGATTTGGGTTTAAATTATAGCATGGGTACGTGCCCAAAAGTGTAATGAGTACAACCTATGTCAAATATGTTGAGTATGTACCAAAATGTTAGTTTGTCTTATACTAAACACAACCAAATACACATTTTCCTAATGGGTATTATAACCAGAAATAAGTTTATCTTAAATGAAACAAATCCTAATTTACTGTGGTGGGTATGTTCCTAATAGGGGGTGGGTTCAAATAATATTAGCGTGGGTACGTACCAAAAAGTGTAATGGATATATCCAATGTCAAGCTTGTTGGATATTTACCCAAATGTTAGTTTGTCTTATATAAGAAATAACCAAACACATGTTTTCCTTGTGGGTATCTACCCATATGTTAGTTTATCTTAAATGAAACACAACCTAATTACATTACGGTTGGTACATACCCAACTATAGTGTGGGTTCATACCTAGCTACGTACCCAATATTGTAATAGGTACAACCTTTGTCAAGTCTATTGGGTATGTGCCAAGATGTTATGTGAAACACATCATATTAATAAAACTTGACTATTAAACCTTTTTATATTTTACTTTCGTTAACATACAAAACCAACTTAACATTTCAATTGATATATAGAAAAATATCTTTCTAAAAAACTTTATATTAGTCAGAATACAACTGAATAACTTATACAAATATGTATTAATAATGGTTACTATCACATTATTATTATAAAGAAAAACTCTAATATTTTGTAACAATGTCTATTTAAAACCTTTATCGGGGTGAATAAATGAATAATCACTGATACTTTGTATAATAACGAGTTGATAATTAAAGCTTACAAAATTGTAGAATAAATTCAACTGTTACCCCTATATTATGCATCGATTGACTACTTACCCCCTACTAATTAAAACACAATTTTTTATCTCATATACTATGTTTTCATGACTCGTTACCCCTAGTAAACGGAATACATCAAAATATCATCGTTAGTTGGTCACGTGCTGGTCATGTGCGCGGGTTTTGTGACATTTTATCCACTGTACTAAGTTTTCGTGACATTTTACCCTTGGCATAAAATTGGTAAAACGAAGGCTTACTTCAAACGTTACAAGACCATGTCCTCTTGGATTTGATCTTAAACCTTCTACGCTATCATTCTCCGTGGGGTCAGGCCTGTATAACAGAAATAAAAGGTTTTGAGTGAATAACCTGTATAAGAAACCAGATGAATAAATGAAACATACCTAAGTAAATCCATCAATACAACAGATTCAACATCTATTATTATAGGTCTTTGTAGTTTATCTATATGTTCTATTGAATGTACATATCTCCCTATGCCACTATGCATGCAGACAATTTTCTATTCAATAAGTGCAACAAGAGGAAGACAATTAAAAAGTTGATTAAAACGTGTCCATGCCCATATCCCATCATTTTCTCCCTATAACTGCGTATATTGTTAGATACACATAAATATAACCAAGTAAAATCACTTTTACAAATTTATACCTACCATTATTTTTATTCATTCAATGCGAAAACCAAATAGTGAATTTATATCAGCAGCTTTGTGGTTGCCACAAGTCAAGTTAACATTATCTAAATATTCAATAAAAAATACACAACAAATATTATGATTGTTACATAATAATAAAATAGTTAATGCAGAAACTTGCCTTGAGAGCCAGAATAAAAGTTACGAAAACATAGTATTGGGGGTAAAATGTGATGAAAACTTAGTATAGGGGGTAAATGTCACGAAAACCGCACACATGACCAACACGTGACTAACTAACGGTGATTTTTGACAAATTCCGTTAACTGGGGGTAACGAGATATGAAACCTTAGTATAGGGGGCCAACTGTCGCAGTTTAAACAATAGGCGGTAAGTAGTCAATCAGCCCATAGTACAGGGGGTAATGGTTGTATTTACTCCAAAACTGTATAATGTAAACAATATTTCAATATTTTGATCTATTCTTCATTTGTTTCTGCTTATTCACATCAACTTACTTGGAACATGTACTTATTAAGAAAGGATTTAATGGTAAATAAGATTAAAACAAAAAAGCACAATTTAATGAACTATTTATTAGAGCTTCATATAATATGTATCGGGTATACCAAACCTGTAATTTGGTAAGTACCCGTGTTTTTGTTACAATGTAATAAGTTGTTCGTACCGAATAATCGAAATGTGTATGTACCCCATCATAAATATTGTTACGTACCCAAGATGTGATTATTGGTATATACCTGTTATGTTAGGATTATATATAGATAATTTTGCATAATATAGGAGTACTAGTGCAATTAACTCGAAAAAAATATTAAAACTATAGGAATTTTTTGGCATTATATAGGATAGGATGTCTTATTAACTACCTGTTTCTGTATACAATTCCATAATAGGATCTACTGTTCCTTTTCATTCCAAATCACACGATAAAGATTCCAAATCAGAATTCTTATTACACCTATAAAAAAATATACAAAATGTTAAAAATCATCGCAAGAAACTCAACTCAAAGTTTCAAAACTGTACAACTAAATATGATTCATTTAGTTATATAATCATTCATTTAACGATGATTTTTCCCTCCATCTAACGATAGAAACATTATCTGTACGGTCTTTACAAAGTAAATTTAACAATATCGGGAAAAATTTCAGTTAGTTACTGAAACACAAAAACATTCGAGAAAGAAACTTGAAATTATTTTCATAAATAATGCAATAACCATTTGTTAATTATCATTAAGTAAATTTACAATATAGCAACCAAATTGTGCTAGTGAACCTATTAATAATTCAGTACAAGTGTTGCTAGCATAATGAGTATTTACCATTAACACATCTTGGGTACGTACCCATGATTATGAGGTGGTATGTACCCATCTTGGACCTCTTCAATTATGAAGTGTATGCTCTCTCTCAGTGTTTCGATGAAACTAGAATAGGAAAATATTGTGTTTTGGAAACTGTATATAATGTCATTTAATGGTAAGAGTTATAACTATAGATAAGTAGACTAACTAGAACTGTTTCGCTAATGCCTTTTTATCCCTTCAACAATAGCTGCAATGATTCATTATTCAGAATTTCTCACTTCTTTATATAACATCAAAGGAATTTTGTAATATCCAATAGTGTTATTACTTCAAAATTACTACTAGAAGGTGTGTAAATTGTCATGTGCTAATAAAAAACATATAAATAAGGTAACTATTAGCGTTAATTTGTTTATCTAAATTTAGAAACAGAACCATGAATAATCTTCTGAAAGGCCTGAATTGTCAATAAGTCTACAGTCACGGGAAAATAGGGTTCCTTGTCATAACTTTGGAAATTACTGTTTGATCTGGCCTTAATTTCTCTGAAATAACCCTTGATGCAAATTCCAATACATAATAGCATGCATTTTATACTATGTATGACAATTCATGATTGTTTCTCTTATACTATATATGTCTAAAAAAAAGAAGAATAAATCCAATATTTTTATTGAAACCTTATAAGTGATTTGACACATGGTCATATATTTCTCCAAGAACATAATTAGAATGGTAGGATTTGGTGTTCCATTTTCCTATAAAATGTTGGAACTTTTAAAATGAGACAACAAATTCTACCATTCTTATTATGTAATTTTGTTAAAAGTAATTATTCTAGAGAGAATTGTAAGTGCAATTAACATATAACTTTTGAGGGCGAACTATTTTCCTTTGAGAACTAATGGCACAGTGAAATTCTATCTTCAACTACATTTGATTGTGATACAACACTTAATTACCTTATTGAACTTTCCTCTTGCAACAACTCTTTTGAAATGCCTCACCTATTGAATATAAATATAACTTAACAATGCATAAATTCAATTTAGGAGTTCATAAATAAAAAAAAAAGGGTGAATAAATATAATTCTTGGAAGAAACTGTCATATATACTTCTAACTACAGGAAATCAAAGAATTAGATATTCATAAAACGAGCAAATTCAAGAACTATTATTAATCTGATATGAAAAGTAATTCGCTAAGAACAATATAAATCATCTAATTAACTATAAAAAAAATCAATTACCCTAATGCAAAAACAACCCCAGAATAAACACAATTTTCAAATTATAGGTTTTAGGTCAAAATCACGGAGTAGAATGCAAGTAAGTGGCGTCCAAGTCAAATTTTTCCCAAAATATAGGACATGATAAACACTGATGAGTAATTGGATCAATCTCCTTCGTCACATGGCCAAATTCAGTGTACGACCTATCAAAACGACTGCCATTGAAAGACCTAACTGGTCTTTTTAAGGATATTCCAAAATCAAAAAGTATTTTTAGTTTAGTGGACTTCGCTGCAGATTTGATAGATTTATTTGGCAGTTTTTCCTTTCCTAATTCAACTTTGTTTTCTTTTATCTTTGATTCCTCTTGGATCTTCTTTCCTTAACTCTTGACATTGATTTGGTCTCTAAATTTTTCCTTTTACTTAAGACATTCACATTAACACAAAAATTATACCAAATATGCTCTAAAAGTAGTAAATCCTGAAATCAAGACACAGATGAAGAAATTATCTAATAACGGGAAAATCCCTTAACAACTAATCAAATACACCTAAAATTATTTCTCTAAACTAGATTAATAAATCACAGATATGGAGGTTTCAAGACCCCTAACTCAAAATTTTATTCTCCTGATAGAATAAAGAATAAGAACATATGGAAGTCTCTAAATACACCTAAGTCAATTAAGCAAAATGGAATGAAGATAGAATAATATGAATAATAAACTCAAAGAAACTACTTATAAAATTTCATGTAATAATATTTTACAAACTAAATTACATGTACACTTATCATACGATCATCAAAACGGTTCAAATTCAATAACTGATTAGATTTGCAATGCATGAAGGAGAGATTCTTCACTTAGTTTAATATGGAGGCCATAGATTGTTCATCGATCCTAACTAGTATCCAATGATCCATCTAACTACTTTATATTAGTTCAATTATTCTATATCAAATAGCAAAGAATCATAAGGTCTTTAAGGTTGTAATGTTGGCTTAGGGATTTAGAGTGAGATTTTGTCTTTCTCCTTACTAGCCATCAATGAATCTGCCCTAGAGTTTGACTTACTCTCATAAGATGTTCTCACTCAACCCAATAATTTGATGCATTAATTATCATAACTAATAACCATATATAAAGCATTAAGATGATCACATTAGAAATTCCACTTCCCTGGTCTAAATAATATAATCTTTTCATAACAATTTTTTCTTTTTTAAGCTATCTATGATTCCCTTTTTGATGTGAGATATCATGCTAGTTCTTTCTCAAAAATACTCATTTACTTTTACCCCGACAAAGGGTTACAATAATAATGAGTGAATCAACATCAAATATAGAGCACAAATACATAAGCTCAGAAACCATGCTAATAATGTTTACCATAATGTGAACCCAGCACCCCAAACTCAAGCTCTAAAAAGACTATCTATGCATCGCTATTCGAGTTCAGGTCATACGGAAAAGTCCTAAATTATAAGTGGTATGGCTTATAATGTGGATAATAAAAAGGCTTTAGAAAGGATAGAAGGGGATGAGAATGATATAAATATAATAAATGGACAGAAATCTAAAAGGAACTAAGGGCATATCAATGAACTGCCTTAATCACTTTCTAAATATACAATTTCGTTATTATCTTACCTCTAGCACGTTCATTAAATGGGTTTATAACCTAGCTAGGATCTCACGGCCTACACACCTCTCAAGGCGCCCTAAGACTGAACATATTTCTACCGCATTACTCACTAATCTTTTCTTTACTATCAATTTGTGTTTTCATGTTCATATTCAAAGCATACAAAAATAACCAGCTCATAAACATTTTACCTACATTCATCAACTCACTAGATTTATGATTTCAATGCATTAAACACAATCTACATCAAATCCTATGTATAAAAAAAATTAATTTATTCCTAAAAGGCATTAGAACACATAAAATGTAGATGAGGGACCACAAATCCCCACACCCCAACTCAAAAATGAGGTGTGTCGCTACGACTCGAAAAAACCTGATAAAGAAATTAAAATTTAACATACATTGGAAGTACATGGAGATGGTAAGGAGGAAAGAAGACATAATCTTCGAGGCAATTGTCTCGTATGATCAATACACATGTTAGGGTGGAGTTTTTTACTTTGTATGTCACCTTCTAATATCACCAAATTCGCATTCTCTTACTCCTCTTGTGATTTATCACAATCAATCATACAAATCTAGATATCATTTGTTCTTACTTTCTCCAATTTTCTTCTTGCTTTCTCCAATCTAGATATATCTTTCATTAAGAAAATAAATGATATCATATATAACTTATGATAAATGTCTAGGTAATGGCGTTCCTCAAAATAAGAAAGTGTGGTGGAACTCAAACCTATTTAAAAATGTTCATATGTGATACTGGAAAACCCTAAAACATTTAGGCGATCATAACACGGAGGAATAAAACATCAAGATTCTTCTTCAATATGAGACATATGGCTCTTAAATTTAATTCTTATATATATTTCATCGTCGGAATCACATTTAAAGAAGAGACACGTTAGTAAAAAGAGAAAATAAATTTAGCTAATTAAGTGTGCCATACATAAATGGAACTTATTTGGTCTATTTAAAGTTTTAGGTTTTATTTGATGTAAATATTTGATATAGCCATTAAAAGTATTATTTCTTAACATAAGATAATGTATATGTCAAGATGGACAATATGTTATTTTGGACAATTAGGCGAGCCCACTTGCTAAATTTATTCATGTGGAGGACAAAATGGCATGAACGCTTCAACAACTTATATTATTGAAAATATTTATAGACACGATACCTTTGTATTAAATACTTCATTTGAATTATGATTTTTGAATTCATTAAGAATGCTAATAAATTCATTTTTGATAAGAGATTTACCTTGAATATATCACAACTAAAAGACACAAGATGATATGTCATTGATTTTCAAATAACCAATATATATGAAACTGAATGTCTTGAAGTGTATTTCTAGAGCACCTGAAACTTCACTAAGAAGGAAGTATCACATTAGATGCATGTCCTCACATTCTAGTCTATATGACCAGTCACACTATAAATATATACTAATATACATGTTGCAGCAACCTTGTATCAATTAGTAAAGATCAACCTTGTATCAATTAGTAAAGATAATCATAGTAACGTTCTTCCACTACATGATAAAAAATGGTACTCTATTTTGACAATCAACAATCTGAACCACTATATTTTGCTAATAATAATTGGAAAACACTATAGATTAGTTTAAATTATGATTCTATATATATTGTAGTTATACATATTACACATACGAGTACACTGACATTAAAATCTTCATTGTCTGAGATCACTTTAGCACAAATTTCCCATGAATTTTAGTATCATAATATCATTGAAAACTTCTTCCCTAGTGGTCTTACATATTTACGACTTGTGTAGGACGACACTAACTCGGAAATGTTTCGAAGATTTCAATAAACTATTTGATTGATGGGTGATACTTTTACTCTATGAACAATTTGAACTTGAAAACATAAGTCCACAAATCTTGTGCCATTCTCATGAGGAACGCAACTTAGCAATTAAGTCATAAAACATATTATAGATCATTATTATTTAACTTTTAAAAAATATATTATTTATAGCTAATATCATTTATCACATCATTTATGTATAGTTATTCTTAAGCATCTTCTAATGTTGGAATATCTATAATTACTTACGTCTAACTATCTAATTAAACATCTATTTATAAATTTAAAATGTTTAAACCATTTGACAAAATGGTACTATACAAAACTTCCAAATTGTTCACTAATTATTACTTTATTATAGATTATAAATATATTAAAAATATTGATGAATTCAAAATTTTAGTATACAAATATGAAAACCATTTAAACAAATCATATTTTACTAGTTAATAGAAAATCCATAAATATTAAAAGTATAAAAAATAAGTTAAAGTATCAAAATTAACAAACTATGTATAATCACAAATAATTAATAACATTGTATTGTATTAAAATTTATAAAATTAAATATTATTAAAAATATAGTTATTAGCTTATAAAGACCAAATACTAAAATTCTATCCCTATAATGTCCATTTTTTGTTCCCTTATATGTCCATTTATCGTTTACAATTTATACCCCTAATTATAAATAATGAATTAAACATTACTTTATATTAAAAAATTAACAAAAAGAGTCAAAGTTGAAAAAAAATGTACTATAAAATAAAAATTAATAAGAAAAAGTAAACGTTGAAAAACAATGTAACATAAAACTTAAACCTCATCTCCTAATTCGCATGAAAAAGATAAAAAATTATTTCTTCACATCACAGCTCATAAGCATTGAAACAGCTGCCACTTTGGAACAATTTCTGATAATCAACCTGGCTTGGCTATGTCATCAACAATCGCATAACCCAAATTAAGGTAAAAATTTGATTTTTAACATTGAAACTCTAAAAAAATGATTTAAAAAAAATAATTTTTATTATAAGATATCGAAAAATCCAGATTAAGGTAAAAAAATTGATTTCACATACGTTAGTTTAGGTTTTATGATTTCCACATTTAATTTTTTTCCATTTTTTTTCGTTGGATGTAAGTTTTATGGTCCATTGTATTTTAATGTGTACATTTTATTTTCTAATGAATGCTAGTGTGATAAGTATGAGTATTATGTTTTATGTATTCATTGTTTTCAATGTTTTTTAATGCGAGTGAAAAAAAGATGAGTTTTAGGTTTAATGTTTGATTGTTGTTCAAAATATACTTTTTCTTTTTTTCCAATTAATGTCAGTGCAAGAGGGATGAGTTTTAGGTTTTATGTTTAATTTTTTTGAATGTTTCCTTTCTATATTATTTTGTTCTGAAATTTTTTAACAATTATTTCTCTATTAACACACCGTTTGTGTGGTATCACCACTGTTTTTGCACTTTCCACCCATGGTTTCTATTATCACTTGATTAATTTTTACTGTACGTTTTATTCATACTTTTAACTCTTAATTACTTATTGATATAATATTTTTTATATACATATGCAAGTTTGACGATGGAAAGAAAATAATTTAATTATATGTTATAAAATAGAAAATATTATTGAATAGGTTTGTTTTATAATAGGAAATATTGTAATTATATAAATACATAATCTTGGAATATTTTATTAATATAATTTTTTAGTTATGAAAAGTAAATATTCAATTAGGAATGATGTTTTTGAAAAAGGGTATGTTGGATATTTACTTGAATTAATTATTTTTGTCGGAATTGGTGGATCCTCTTAGGTAGCAAATGCTTAACAATATATAATATATTCTTCAAGAAAAATATAATATTAATTTAATTACCATAAATCACGATAAAAAATAACAAATACTTTATTTAAATAGCTACAGCGAAAAAATAAATTATACCAATCTTTATTAAACCTCATATATATGTAAAAAAATAAATTATAGAATAATATTCCTACTATGATTTTCAATTTATAAAATGTTCTTATAAATCAAATTGTCTTCCATTTTCATTAACCCTAAACTCAGCCCCCACTCTCCATTCTTATTAATAAATCACATCCTTTTCTCATAAATCAACATGTCTTCTATACATATTATCTAACCAATTAACCTATTGCACACATTACCCATGACCTTCAATATCATTTATTTGATGAAATATATCTCATATCATATAGACCTCTTCTTAAGGGCATTTTTAAATTTGTTTTGAGATATTGGATCGTTGATCATAACATTTCACCAGGTTAAGCTTTTTAAAATTATTTCAAAATTTTAGTCAATAATTTTTTTATTTACTTGAAGAAAAATAATGGCTTCATATGTGCTCTTTAATGTCTTGTATCTAAGAAAAGTTAATTGAAAAATTAATTAATTATGTCTGATTATGTAACATGTTTTTATAGTTATCTTGATATTTGGGTGTAGATATGTTTGAAAATATATTTTGTGGAAGTTAATTATAAATAATTCATTTTTGAGCTCTTATATTGATAATTTAGTTGGATATTTTTCAGTTATACCTATATTAGTATCACTGGACCTTTAACTATAATTTTGGATGTGAATGTTGTTATTAAATCATTTAGCATAAAAAAGAAAAATATTCAATGTTTAATCAAATTTGCATTTTAATTTGTTCGCAGGAAAAGGGGTGGGTCTAGAAGAAGAAGTAGTATTTGTTGTTAGGTTGATTTAGTATGGAACACAGATGGTTAGAGTTTTAATTTGAAGGCAAAAAAATTTTCTTTCAAATTAGAGATAATTAATTGTTAAGTTTATTTTTAATAAGAGATAATTAATGTTTGATATATCATTTCATACCAACAAAGGAGAGAATCTCTTTATTACACCTCATATGTATGTAAATAAAAGTATAAGAGTAAATCCAAATTCAAAATATTAGTTTAGAGTAATATACAAATACATATCTCAATGTCAATAGAATTATATATTAAGTCCCAATTGTAGAATAAATACTTTCAAAAGTCACTCTCCACTTAATATAGCTTTCAGCTATGCGATCCTTACAAGTTGTATGAGCATTCTTACTCATTATTTCATTTCTTTCTACCAATTTTGACTCTCTTAAATCATCTTTTAGTTGCTCCTCATCTCATCCTTTTGAGAATTTATCTTTGTTTGAATCATGCTTATTGTGAACACCAATTTATCTATGCAGAAGGTTCCATAGCTCGTTCATTTTAGCTCGTTCATTTCTTACTTCAAGTAATGGAGTCACATGTTGAAGCAACAGAGACCTGGTTCAGATTAGGAGTCATGGAGGATGAACAAGATTTTCAAGCTAAACATTTTGTTTGAAGCATGTTCACTCTTCTTATGATCTAGGTTTCTATGTAAAATTGGTGGAGGCATAAGCTCGAGAAATCAAGAGATGATCCCTCTCTTCCAAGCTCATCAACCACTATTATATGTTAGCTGTAATATATAGAGCAAGTTCAAGCATTCAAGAAGAAATAATAAACTTATTTTACTTGTAAATTTCAATAGGTAATTCTTTTAGTCTAATAATGTAGTGAATTTTGTTTAGATTATTGTTTTGTGAAGTGGGGTTTTAGAAATTCAGATAATGCTGACATATATGTGTAATAAGATGGAATTCAATAATGATATTATGTGTCTTTTCTTTGTTAATTTACTTTACGGGGTTCTATTAAGAGACATCTTTTATAAAAATAATATACTTTTAAAAGTATAGCTTTGATAATGATATACTTTTAAAAGTCACCCTCCAATTAATATAGCTTTGAGTTGTGCAATCCTTATATGTTGTATGAGCATTCTCCCTCATTATTTTATTTCTTTATTCCAATCTTGATTCTCTTAAATCGTCCTTTTGATGCACCTCATCTCATCCTTTTGACCATCTCTATTTGTTTGAATCATGCTTATTGTGAACACCAATTTATCTATGCAGAAGGTTCCATAGCTCGTTCAAATATATTAGGTACATGTTTTTTCTTTCAAATATCTCTTTCTTTAAGAAAATAAATGATATCATTTATAACTTGTGATAAGTGCTTAAGTTATGGCGTTACTCAAAATAAGAAAGTGTGGTGGAACTCAAACCTATTTAAAAATGTCCATATGTGATACTGGAAAACCCTGAAATATTTAGGTGACCATAACACGGAGGAATAAATCATCAAGATTCTTCTTAAATATGAGACATGTGTCTCTTAAATGTGATTATTATAAATATTTCATCGTCGGAATAACATTTAAAGAAGAGACCCGTTAGTAAAAAGAGAAAATAAATTTTAGCTATTGAAGTATGCCACACATAAATGGAACTTATTTGGTCTATTTAAAATTTTTAGGTTTTATTTGATGTAAATATTTGATATAGCCATTAAAAGGAATATTTCTTAACTTAATATAATGTATATGTCAAGATGTACAATTTGTTATTTTGGACAATTAGGCGAAAACACTTGCTAAATTCATTCGTGTGGAGGACAAAATGGCATGAACTCTTCAACAACTTATATTGTTGAACATGTTTATAGACACGAAACCTTTGTATTAACTAATTCATTTGCAATATGAGTTTTGAATTCACTAAGTATGATAATAAATTCATATTTTTTAAGAGATTTCCCCCGAATACATCACAACTAAAAAACACCAGATGATAGGTCATTGATCTTCAAATAACCAATATATATGGAATTAAATATATTCAAGTGTATTTCTAGAGCATCTGAAAACTTCACTAAGAAGGAAGTCTCTCATTAGATGCATGTCCTAACATTCTAGTCTATATGACTAGTCTCCTAACTATAAGAATTACACTATAAATATATAGTAATATACATGTTGCAACCATCTTGTATATATTACTAAAGATAATCCTAGTAACGTTCTTCCACTACATGATAAAAAATGGTAAGCAATATACCATTTCAACCCTATCTTGACAATCAACAATCTGATGGACAACTATATTTTTCTATATGTTATTGGAAAACCCTATAGGTTAATTCAAACTATGATTCTATATAAATTGTAGTTATACATATTACACATATTAATTAATTGACTTTATAATTTCCCTTGTTTGAGATCACTTTAACACAAATTTTCCATGAATTTGAGTATCATAATGTCATTGAAAACTTCTCCCCTAGTGGTCTTACATATTTACGACTTCTGTAGGACGATAATAACTCGAAAATGTTTCGAACCTCTGAATAAACTATTTAATTGATGGGTGATACTTTTACTTTATGAACAATCGGAACTTGTAAACATAAGTCTACAAATATTGTGCCCTTCTTATGAAGAATGCAATTTAGCAATTGAAGTCGTAAATTATATTATAAATCATTATTATTTAACTTTTAAAAAATATATTATATATAACTAATATCATTTATCACATCATTTTTGTATAGTTATTCTCAAGCATTTTATAATGTTGGAATATATGTAATTACTCACGTTCATCTATCTAATTAAACTTCTATGTATAAAATTAATAAGTTTAAACTATTTGATAAAATGGTACTCAACAAAACTTCCAAATTCTTCACTAATTATTAATTTATTATAGATAATAAATATATTAAAATATTGCTGAATTCAAAATTTTAGTATACAAATAATAAAAACATTTAAACAAGCCATATTTTGCTAGTAAATCAAAAAATCCATAAATATTAAAAGTATAAAAAATCAATTAAAGTATGAAATTTAACAAATTATATATAATCACAAATAATAAATAGCATTATATTGTATTAAAATTTATAAAATTAAATATTATTAACAATATAGTCATTAGCTTATAAAGACCATTCTACCCCTATAAAGTCCATTCTTTTGTTCCCTTATGGGTCTAAATTTTTATCTTTTGTCATTTATACCCCAAATTATAATATATGAATTAAACATTACCTTATATTAAAAAACATTAACAAACAAAGTTGAAAAACAATGTAACATAAAGTAAAATATAAAAAAATAAACGTAGAAAAACAATGTTACGTAAAACTTAAACCTCATCTCCTCATTCACATGAAAAAGAAAAAAATATCTCTTCACATCGCACCCACTCACCAGCATTGAAACCGCTGCCACTTTGGAACAATTTCCCATCATCAACCCGGCTTGGCTATGTTATCAACAATCGCATAACTCAAATTAAGGTAAAAAATTAATTTTTACCATTGAATCCCTAAAAAATTGATTTAAAAAAAAATTAAGTTTTACTATAAACAATCGAAAAATCTAGATTAAGGTAAAAAATTGATTTTATCTAGGCTAGTTTAGGTTTTATGTTTTCAACTTTTAATTTTTTTTTCTTTTTTTTTTTTGTTCGATGAGAGCGTGAAAGAGCTGAGTTTTAAGTTTTATGTTTCATTGTTTTTCAATGTTCACATTTTATTTTCTAATGAATGCTAGTATGATAAGGATGAATATTCAATTTTATGTATTCATTGTTTTCAATGTTTTTTAATGCGCGTAAAAAAGAGCTGAGTTTTAGGTTTAATGTTTCATTGTTGTTCAACATTTACTTTTTCTTTCTTTTTTTCGAATTAATTTTAGTGCAAGAGAGATGAGTTTTAGATTTTATGTATAATTTTTTTAAACGTTTATTTTTTATTTTATTTTGTTCTGAAAAATCTCAACGTTTTTGGTTATATACTTTTTTATATTGTCAACCTACTGTTTTTTACTATAATCTTTCCACTATCAACCCACTGTTTTATCGACACTCAATTATTTTTATTGTCTACCCACTATGTTTTATTTATACTTTTAACTACTGATTACTAATTGATATAATATGTTTTGTATACATATGCAGGTTTGACGATTCAAAGGAAGTGATTAAATTATATGTTATAAAATAGAAAAATATTATGGAATAGGTTAGTTTTATAATAGGAAATATTGTAATTATAGAAATATATCGATTTTAGAATTTAGTAATATTGGAATATTTTAATAATATAATTTTTTTAGTTATGAAAAGTAAATATTATGTTAAGGAATTTTTTTTTTTTTGAAAAAGGGTATTTTGGATATTTATTTGGATTAAATTTTTTTGGTCGGAATTGGTGGTCCTCTTAGTAATTAATGCTTAACAATATATAATATATTTTACGTGAAATGATATAATATTAATTTAATTACCATAAATCACAATAAAAAATAACAAAAATTTATTTAAATTACTACAGCTAAAAAATTAAATTATACTAATCTTTATTATACCTCATATGTATGTTAAAAAAATTAAATTATAGAAAAATCTTCCAACTATGATTTTCTATTTATAAATCATTCTTGTAAATTACATTGTCTTCCATTCCCATTAACCCTAAACTCAATGGCCACCATCCATTCAAGTTCATAAATTACATCATTTTCTCATAAATCACAATGCCTTCCATACATATTATCCAACCAATCAACATATTTAACACATTACCAAAAATCAACAATATCATTAATTTGATGAAATATATCTCATATGATATTGACCTCTTCTTAAAGGAATTGTTAATTTATTTTTGAGATATTGGATAGTTGATCATAAAATAGTTCACCAGGTTAATTTTTTGTTTTTTTACAAATTTTCGT
This sequence comes from Nemophila menziesii, assembly GCA_029959085.1. Classification (NCBI taxonomy): domain Eukaryota; kingdom Viridiplantae; phylum Streptophyta; class Magnoliopsida; order Boraginales; family Hydrophyllaceae; genus Nemophila; species Nemophila menziesii. The sequence continues at coordinate 80,098,303 of JARWIR010000001.1, forward strand.
CAATAATTTTTTATTTACTTGAAGAAAAATAATGGCTTAATATATGCTCTTTAATTACTTGGGTCTAAGAAAAATTAATTGCAAAATTTAATTAATTATGTCTTATTCTGTAACATGATTTTACAGTTATCTTGATATTTGGGTGTACGTCTGTTTGAAAATATATTTGGTGAAACTTAATTATAAATACTTATTTTTCTTCGAGTTCTTATATTGAGAATTTAGTTGGATATTTTTTTGTCTGTACATGTATTAGTATCACTAGACCTTTAACTAAAAAATTTGATGTAAATCTTTTTATTAAATCATTTAGGATAAAGAAGAAAAATATTCAATAGTTAATAAACATTGCATTTCAATTTGTTTGATGGGAAGAGGGGTGGGTCTAGAAGAAGTAATAGTATTTTGGGTTAGGTTAATTTATGATGGAACATAGATGGTTAGAGTTTTAATTTATAGGCTAATTTTTTAAAAAATTTAAAGATAATTAATGGTTAAATTTATTTTTAAATAAGATATAATAAATGTTTATATATCATTTCATATCAATAAAAGAGAGAATCTCTTTACTACACCTCAATGTATGTATATAAAAGTATAAGAGATAATCCAAATTCAAAATACTAGTTTGAAGTAATATACAAATGCAGATCCCATTCTCAAAAGCATTATATTTTATGGCCCAATTGTAGAACAAATACTTTTAAAAGTCACCCTCCAATTAATATAACTTTATGTGCAATTATTACATGTTGTATGTGCATTCTCCCTCATTATTTTATTACTCTCTTCCAATCTTGATTCTCTTTAGTCTTCGTTTAGTTTCACCTCATCTCATCCCTTGGTCCATCTCTCTTTCTTTGAGTCATGCTTATTATGAACACCAATTTATCTATGTATAAGGTTTCATAGATCATTCATTTTAGCTCGTTCATTTCTTACTTCAAGTAATGGAATCACATTTGTTGAAGCAATAGAAATCTGAACTCAGAGGAGTCATGGAGGATGAACAAGAATTTCAGCTAAATGCATTGTTTGAAGTAGGTTCACTCTTCTTATGATCTGAGTATCTAGGTAAAATTTGTGGAGGTATAAGCTTGAGAAATCAAGAGATGGTCCATCTTTTCCAAGCACATTAACTACCATTATATGTTAGATATAATATATAGAGCAAGTTCAAGCATTAAAGAAGAAAGAATACACTTATTTTACTTCTAAATTTCAATAGGTTATTCATTTAGTCTAATAAAGTAGTGGACTTTGTTTAGATTATTGTTTTGTGAAGAAGGGTTTTAGAAATTCAAATCATGACATATATGTGTAATAAGATGGAATTTGGTAATGATATTATGTGTTTTTTATTCCATTTACTTTGTGGGGTGCTATTAAGAGACATCTTGTATAAAAAAAACGTACATTAAGTCTTGTCAAGGATGGGTAACTTTCTAATATTTTTATAATTCACTAGACTATTTGATGCTTAAATTTAAGTAATATTGTTTTTGTTTTGGTTAGGTAATGTTTTGGTTAGCCACAGTCTCGAGATACAAAGGGCCTTTCATTACATCACCGTGGATGGAACTTGAACACCAGGCATTAGTCTATAAGTATCTTTTCTTTGTCATGAAAACTCTCCCTCTATCATATATTTTGTTACTAAACAAAGTGTAATAATTATTTTATATGGGTATGTATCCTTGGACCTATTAAATTATAGAACTTACACCTTATAGTTGAATTTTTTATGCGTACCATCTCAAATCACACCTTGACATTTTGTTTATCAATTTACCCATAACCTGTATCATACACGTACATTCCAAGTTTCCTTTTAACGGGTACATACCCATAAATTTACAGACATATTTCAACAATCCTGGTTACGTAGCCATCTGATAGTTAATCTTATATGGAACACAACAAAATACACATGTATGTGATAAAGAAAACATTAGTTTTAAAACACACATCCATGTAGTTATCGTAGAATTAGGTTATACAAGATTTCAATTTCACTTATTACGTGGTCGCTCATAGAGTGTGATAAAAATAAACACTAAAGAAGAGAAGCGACTACCAAAAGTGTATAGATCATCCAAGAAATAAGTGAGTAAAAACATGATTATTGTTTCCACAAGGATTGCGAGGTAAGATAGATGTGTTTAGATGAGAAGTAGAACTATTTCCAATGATAAAGACAAAAAATATTTTTTTTTTTTTTAAAATATGAAAAGACTAAAGGCAAGAATATAGAGTAAATGAAATTAAACTAAAACTAGATTAAAGAGATTACTTAAGATGAAGGGATATACTTCAGCTTCGCTGGAGAATCACCTAAGTTCATATGTTTAATGCATTTGTTTAAGGGTAAAGTTAGTATTTCAGTATTATTCGGGACTCCAATATCCTCCTAACTCGCGTCAAGGTAGACAGAAGAGGCCATCCTACGGCATTACAGACCCCGTCAGGGTGACTATGAGCTACTTTCAGATGATTACGAGAAAACCTAATTGGCTACAGGGTTAGTTAAGGCTGTCAGGGTCAATCACGAATACCACGTGTCTATTACCTAAACCCCCCCTTTTCTGGATGATCGTCTCAACTAGAGAATAGCCTAATAACTAATACATGTCTATATTTGGCCAAAACAATAATAGTAAATAACCAAAAAATTATAGTCAATATAAAATACCCAACTTAAATTAAATAAAAAATAATCCCAAATTTAAATTGCATTAAATTGATTAACTTAGGGTTCACCCATATTGAGATTCTCAAGTATGTAGAATTTAGATCATAATTAAATACAGAAAATAAGTACCATTAATGAAATACATAATTCCTAAATTAAATGAAAAATGAAAAGAAACTTAGGGTTGGAATAACTTCTCAAGCTTATGCCTTTTCCTTCCAAGTGCTTCTGCTCTGCCTCTCTCTCAAAATAAGTAATAAAATTAAGCAGGTCTACAAAATCTCTTATAAAGCTGAAAAACACATTAGGCCCACATTTGTGTTTAATTAAATGATTAAGGGCCCAAATCCGTTTTATTATCCGCATTGATGTACACCATTCTAGTAAAACATGTGTAAATTTTGCATCGTAAGTCCAAATTACCTGAAAATACTTCTCAAATTTTGGTAACTCAGAGTCCCGTCTTTTTCGTTTAAACCACTTTCCATCCTCCAATGCTCCTCCACCTTGACTAAAGTGATGTCTTTTACTCTTTTAACACTTTATTTTTATCTTGGACTTTACACTTAAATTCTTCTCTTCATCTTTGTGCTTTCTAGCAACCATATACCTAATAACTTTACAGTAAACAAACAATTGAATGCACAAAAGCTCTAAAAGTAACAATAAGTATAAATCGAAGAAAGAGAGTGTATTATAGAGAACTAAGTCAATTAATCTACTAACTAAGTCCAATTTATACCTGAAATGATAACTCCTAAGGGGATATATCCAACTTTAATCTTATTGTGTATTCTCCCAAATATTAGTTTGTCATATACAAAACACAACCAAACATATATTTTCTTGATGGGTATGTACCCAGATTTGGGTTTAAATTATAGCATGGGTACGTGCCCAAAAGTGTAATGAGTACAACCTATGTCAAATATGTTGAGTATGTACCAAAATGTTAGTTTGTCTTATACTAAACACAACCAAATACACATTTTCCTAATGGGTATTATAACCAGAAATAAGTTTATCTTAAATGAAACAAATCCTAATTTACTGTGGTGGGTATGTTCCTAATAGGGGGTGGGTTCAAATAATATTAGCGTGGGTACGTACCAAAAAGTGTAATGGATATATCCAATGTCAAGCTTGTTGGATATTTACCCAAATGTTAGTTTGTCTTATATAAGAAATAACCAAACACATGTTTTCCTTGTGGGTATCTACCCATATGTTAGTTTATCTTAAATGAAACACAACCTAATTACATTACGGTTGGTACATACCCAACTATAGTGTGGGTTCATACCTAGCTACGTACCCAATATTGTAATAGGTACAACCTTTGTCAAGTCTATTGGGTATGTGCCAAGATGTTATGTGAAACACATCATATTAATAAAACTTGACTATTAAACCTTTTTATATTTTACTTTCGTTAACATACAAAACCAACTTAACATTTCAATTGATATATAGAAAAATATCTTTCTAAAAAACTTTATATTAGTCAGAATACAACTGAATAACTTATACAAATATGTATTAATAATGGTTACTATCACATGATTATTATAAAGAAAAACTCTAATATTTTGTAACAATGTCTATTTAAAACCTTTATCGGGGTGAATAAATGAATAATCACTGATACTTTGTATAATAACGAGTTGATAATTAAAGCTTACAAAATTGTAGAATAAATTCAACTGTTACCCCTATATTATGCATCGATTGACTACTTACCCCCTACTAATTAAAACACAATTTTTTATCTCATATACTATGTTTTCATGACTCGTTACCCCTAGTAAACGGAATACATCAAAATATCATCGTTAGTTGGTCACGTGCTGGTCATGTGCGCGGGTTTTGTGACATTTTATCCACTGTACTAAGTTTTCGTGACATTTTACCCTTGGCATAAAATTGGTAAAACGAAGGCTTACTTCAAACGTTACAAGACCATGTCCTCTTGGATTTGATCTTAAACCTTCTACGCTATCATTCTCCGTGGGGTCAGGCCTGTATAACAGAAATAAAAGGTTTTGAGTGAATAACCTGTATAAGAAACCAGATGAATAAATGAAACATACCTAAGTAAATCCATCAATACAACAGATTCAACATCTATTATTATAGGTCTTTGTAGTTTATCTATATGTTCTATTGAATGTACATATCTCCCTATGCCACTATGCATGCAGACAATTTTCTATTCAATAAGTGCAACAAGAGGAAGACAATTAAAAAGTTGATTAAAACGTGTCCATGCCCATATCCCATCATTTTCTCCCTATAACTGCGTATATTGTTAGATACACATAAATATAACCAAGTAAAATCACTTTTACAAATTTATACCTACCATTATTTTTATTCATTCAATGCGAAAACCAAATAGTGAATTTATATCAGCAGCTTTGTGGTTGCCACAAGTCAAGTTAACATTATCTAAATATTCAATAAAAAATACACAACAAATATTATGATTGTTACATAATAATAAAATAGTTAATGCAGAAACTTGCCTTGAGAGCCAGAATAAAAGTTACGAAAACATAGTATTGGGGGTAAAATGTGATGAAAACTTAGTATAGGGGGTAAATGTCACGAAAACCGCACACATGACCAACACGTGACTAACTAACGGTGATTTTTGACAAATTCCGTTAACTGGGGGTAACGAGATATGAAACCTTAGTATAGGGGGCCAACTGTCGCAGTTTAAACAATAGGCGGTAAGTAGTCAATCAGCCCATAGTACAGGGGGTAATGGTTGTATTTACTCCAAAACTGTATAATGTAAACAATATTTCAATATTTTGATCTATTCTTCATTTGTTTCTGCTTATTCACATCAACTTACTTGGAACATGTACTTATTAAGAAAGGATTTAATGGTAAATAAGATTAAAACAAAAAAGCACAATTTAATGAACTATTTATTAGAGCTTCATATAATATGTATCGGGTATACCAAACCTGTAATTTGGTAAGTACCCGTGTTTTTGTTACAATGTAATAAGTTGTTCGTACCGAATAATCGAAATGTGTATGTACCCCATCATAAATATTGTTACGTACCCAAGATGTGATTATTGGTATATACCTGTTATGTTAGGATTATATATAGATAATTTTGCATAATATAGGAGTACTAGTGCAATTAACTCGAAAAAAATATTAAAACTATAGGAATTTTTTGGCATTATATAGGATAGGATGTCTTATTAACTACCTGTTTCTGTATACAATTCCATAATAGGATCTACTGTTCCTTTTCATTCCAAATCACACGATAAAGATTCCAAATCAGAATTCTTATTACACCTATAAAAAAATATACAAAATGTTAAAAATCATCGCAAGAAACTCAACTCAAAGTTTCAAAACTGTACAACTAAATATGATTCATTTAGTTATATAATCATTCATTTAACGATGATTTTTCCCTCCATCTAACGATAGAAACATTATCTGTACGGTCTTTACAAAGTAAATTTAACAATATCGGGAAAAATTTCAGTTAGTTACTGAAACACAAAAACATTCGAGAAAGAAACTTGAAATTATTTTCATAAATAATGCAATAACCATTTGTTAATTATCATTAAGTAAATTTACAATATAGCAACCAAATTGTTCTAGTGAACCTATTAATAATTCAGTACAAGTGTTGCTAGCATAATGAGTATTTACCATTAACACATCTTGGGTACGTACCCATGATTATGAGGTGGTATGTACCCATCTTGGACCTCTTCAATTATGAAGTGTATGCTCTCTCTCAGTGTTTCGATGAAACTAGAATAGGAAAATATTGTGTTTTGGAAACTGTATATAATGTCATTTAATGGTAAGAGTTATAACTATAGATAAGTAGACTAACTAGAACTGTTTCGCTAATGCCTTTTTATCCCTTCAACAATAGCTGCAATGATTCATTATTCAGAATTTCTCACTTCTTTATATAACATCAAAGGAATTTTGTAATATCCAATAGTGTTATTACTTCAAAATTACTACTAGAAGGTGTGTAAATTGTCATGTGCTAATAAAAAACATATAAATAAGGTAACTATTAGCGTTAATTTGTTTATCTAAATTTAGAAACAGAACCATGAATAATCTTCTGAAAGGCCTGAATTGTCAATAAGTCTACAGTCACGGGAAAATAGGGTTCCTTGTCATAACTTTGGAAATTACTGTTTGATCTGGCCTTAATTTCTCTGAAATAACCCTTGATGCAAATTCCAATACATAATAGCATGCATTTTATACTATGTATGACAATTCATGATTGTTTCTCTTATACTATATATGTCTAAAAAAAAGAAGAATAAATCCAATATTTTTATTGAAACCTTATAAGTGATTTGACACATGGTCATATATTTCTCCAAGAACATAATTAGAATGGTAGGATTTGGTGTTCCATTTTCCTATAAAATGTTGGAACTTTTAAAATGAGACAACAAATTCTACCATTCTTATTATGTAATTTTGTTAAAAGTAATTATTCTAGAGAGAATTGTAAGTGCAATTAACATATAACTTTTGAGGGCGAACTATTTTCCTTTGAGAACTAATGGCACAGTGAAATTCTATCTTCAACTACATTTGATTGTGATACAACACTTAATTACCTTATTGAACTTTCCTCTTGCAACAACTCTTTTGAAATGCCTCACCTATTGAATATAAATATAACTTAACAATGCATAAATTCAATTTAGGAGTTCATAAATAAAAAAAAAAGGGTGAATAAATATAATTCTTGGAAGAAACTGTCATATATACTTCTAACTACAGGAAATCAAAGAATTAGATATTCATAAAACGAGCAAATTCAAGAACTATTATTAATCTGATATGAAAAGTAATTCGCTAAGAACAATATAAATCATCTAATTAACTATAAAAAAAATCAATTACCCTAATGCAAAAACAACCCCAGAATAAACACAATTTTCAAATTATAGGTTTTAGGTCAAAATCACGGAGTAGAATGCAAGTAAGTGGCGTCCAAGTCAAATTTTTCCCAAAATATAGGACATGATAAACACTGATGAGTAATTGGATCAATCTCCTTCGTCACATGGCCAAATTCAGTGTACGACCTATCAAAACGACTGCCATTGAAAGACCTAACTGGTCTTTTTAAGGATATTCCAAAATCAAAAAGTATTTTTAGTTTAGTGGACTTCGCTGCAGATTTGATAGATTTATTTGGCAGTTTTTCCTTTCCTAATTCAACTTTGTTTTCTTTTATCTTTGATTCCTCTTGGATCTTCTTTCCTTAACTCTTGACATTGATTTGGTCTCTAAATTTTTCCTTTTACTTAAGACATTCACATTAACACAAAAATTATACCAAATATGCTCTAAAAGTAGTAAATCCTGAAATCAAGACACAGATGAAGAAATTATCTAATAACGGGAAAATCCCTTAACAACTAATCAAATACACCTAAAATTATTTCTCTAAACTAGATTAATAAATCACAGATATGGAGGTTTCAAGACCCCTAACTCAAAATTTTATTCTCCTGATAGAATAAAGAATAAGAACATATGGAAGTCTCTAAATACACCTAAGTCAATTAAGCAAAATGGAATGAAGATAGAATAATATGAATAATAAACTCAAAGAAACTACTTATAAAATTTCATGTAATAATATTTTACAAACTAAATTACATGTACACTTATCATACGATCATCAAAACGGTTCAAATTCAATAACTGATTAGATTTGCAATGCATGAAGGAGAGATTCTTCACTTAGTTTAATATGGAGGCCATAGATTGTTCATCGATCCTAACTAGTATCCAATGATCCATCTAACTACTTTATATTAGTTCAATTATTCTATATCAAATAGCAAAGAATCATAAGGTCTTTAAGGTTGTAATGTTGGCTTAGGGATTTAGAGTGAGATTTTGTCTTTCTCCTTACTAGCCATCAATGAATCTGCCCTAGAGTTTGACTTACTCTCATAAGATGTTCTCACTCAACCCAATAATTTGATGCATTAATTATCATAACTAATAACCATATATAAAGCATTAAGATGATCACATTAGAAATTCCACTTCCCTGGTCTAAATAATATAATCTTTTCATAACAATTTTTTCTTTTTTAAGCTATCTATGATTCCCTTTTTGATGTGAGATATCATGCTAGTTCTTTCTCAAAAATACTCATTTACTTTTACCCCGACAAAGGGTTACAATAATAATGAGTGAATCAACATCAAATATAGAGCACAAATACATAAGCTCAGAAACCATGCTAATAATGTTTACCATAATGTGAACCCAGCACCCCAAACTCAAGCTCTAAAAAGACTATCTATGCATCGCTATTCGAGTTCAGGTCATACGGAAAAGTCCTAAATTATAAGTGGTATGGCTTATAATGTGGATAATAAAAAGGCTTTAGAAAGGATAGAAGGGGATGAGAATGATATAAATATAATAAATGGACAGAAATCTAAAAGGAACTAAGGGCATATCAATGAACTGCCTTAATCACTTTCTAAATATACAATTTCGTTATTATCTTACCTCTAGCACGTTCATTAAATGGGTTTATAACCTAGCTAGGATCTCACGGCCTACACACCTCTCAAGGCGCCCTAAGACTGAACATATTTCTACCGCATTACTCACTAATCTTTTCTTTACTATCAATTTGTGTTTTCATGTTCATATTCAAAGCATACAAAAATAACCAGCTCATAAACATTTTACCTACATTCATCAACTCACTAGATTTATGATTTCAATGCATTAAACACAATCTACATCAAATCCTATGTATAAAAAAAATTAATTTATTCCTAAAAGGCATTAGAACACATAAAATGTAGATGAGGGACCACAAATCCCCACACCCCAACTCAAAAATGAGGTGTGTCGCTACGACTCGAAAAAACCTGATAAAGAAATTAAAATTTAACATACATTGGAAGTACATGGAGATGGTAAGGAGGAAAGAAGACATAATCTTCGAGGCAATTGTCTCGTATGATCAATACACATGTTAGGGTGGAGTTTTTTACTTTGTATGTCACCTTCTAATATCACCAAATTCGCATTCTCTTACTCCTCTTGTGATTTATCACAATCAATCATACAAATCTAGATATCATTTGTTCTTACTTTCTCCAATTTTCTTCTTGCTTTCTCCCAATACCATGCTTTGATTCTCCTCTATTTATCTAATGGGGTAATCCTATACGTATGCAATAACAAAAACTACAAACATTTTATGGGTATGTTGGAATCTCGCATGGTTAAGAAAGGTTTGAGAAAATTTGAAAAAGGTTTTTGGAAAATTTTGGATCTTGAATTCTTGGTGATTTGGAATGATTTAGGCGTTTGAATCTTGTTTGTAGTAGTGTAGAGAAGTATTTAGATATTATTGTATGGTTATTTTGTGATGTTTTGATGTGAGGTAGTGGTTTTGTGAAACTTTCATTGTGTTTTAATGGAGTTTAGGACTAAAATATTCGTTTTGGTGAAGTTGGAGGAGGTTAGGTTTTGGTTTTGCATAATTAGATACCCTATATTAATATAAATAAGCTTTTTAATCTCCCGGTGCCGGTATACCGCTCATATGGCCGGTATACTGGTAAAACTTTTAGGTTTGGATCGACGTCGCGTTTGTCGATATGGTCGGGCTGGCTAGTCGTCCAGAATGGACGGTATACCAGTCGTAGATTTACATTTCACTATTGGATAGATCTCGATAAAATACGTGATTTAGACTCAAGAAAAAGTGAATTCCGACCTCCAAGCTTAAAGTTATGGTCTTACGAAGTTTTCTGGCATGTCGTGCGGTGTACCGCAGCTTTGTACTATTCCCACGTGTGTCAAGGTCTTGCGCGATGGTCGACACAGTTTTGGTCGTTCGGAACATGATGGGTATGTCAAGGTGTACCGCACGGTACTTGTAATTCTCGTAATGGACCCTAATTTGTATACCGTGACGACGGTTTTTCTTGAGGTATGGTGCGTCACGGATCTAGTGCGGTGTACCGCAAGACTCTTCTTTTCGGCACCGTGGCACAGTACACGCACGAGTGAAAATACGGTTTTTTATTGGTAGCCTCGCACGTATACATGATTACTTAACCGTTGTGACCCATTTGTGGGGTATGGTGCACCGCGTGATGGGTGCGGGGTACCGTATGGCACTGCTGGATTTCGCAATAACTCTGATTTTTCACCAAAAACTCGATTCCATAAGTACCTACACATTAAAAACACTAATACCTTCCTCATTACTTCAATATCAACTAAAAACAACTAATTTAAATAATTTAAACAAAAAAAACAAAAATATAAAAACATAAAATACTCCGGGATGTCTCCCTGAAAGCACTTTTCTTTAACGTCTTTTAAAGTTTAGCGTATTACCTCGGTTATTTCTTCATTATATAGCCTCCCCAACTGCGAGTGAGGCTATGCACATCTACTATCCGAATTTTTTGTCCCTTCTTTGATTGAATTTATATCTGTTTTACCGAAACAACTCATGTAACAACAAACGGAACCATCCATGAATTCTTGAAACCTCGTGGTCTATTTTCTCAGTTGGGGGATTTCAAAGTAACCTCATCACCAACCCCAAACTCATTTTCTACTCTCTTCTTTCAAGGGTTATTGTGGACATTCTTTTTAGCTTCCCTTGTCACAACTCGGCGTGTTGGGATCTCACTTGATTCCTCATGCCTTTCATCCACAAAGTGGAATGTTTCAGATTCTTCCTCAGTGCGGAGGGTCATGGTTCCCTCGTAAACATAAATAATGCTACGACTTGTCGCCAAGAATGGGAGTCCAACTATCAACAGGACGTGTTGATTTACAATGCTATCAAGTATAACGAAATCTGTAGGTATAGCTAAAGTACCTACATGGACAAGCATACCCTCAGTAACTCCCCACGGCTTTATTATAGAATAATATAGGACCAGCAAATTGATGTCTTTTCTTTTGACATCTCCCATGCCTAACTTTTCAAACATATTTTTGGGCATGATATTTCTACATGAACCCAAGTCACACATCGCTTTAGATCCAAAGTTACCACCTATATTGATTTGGAGATAATAAGCTCCCACATCTTGCATCTCTGGTGGTAGCTTCTTTAGAATTTTTGTTGGCAATATTTCTTTGGTAATATCCAAAGTCTCGAACTAAACCTCTACACTCTTACTCTTCTTGGAATGAATCTCTTTGAAGACTTTTGGTGTTGTAGACTCTTTATCAATTACTTCAAGTTCAGGAACGATGATTTTTTATGGGCTTGACGTATCAGGTTTAGTATCACCACTAGGATATTTAATTATTTATAAATAAGGTTGTGAGAGTGGCGGGTGTGTAAGAGGTATCTCTGCCTTTTTCTCTTCTTTTCCGACCTCTTTAACCCTGGTTCTTCAGTTGTTGGAATTTTTACTGCACTCCTTGCAGTTTTATTTTCAACCTCATCCTCACTTTCCCAATCTTCAATCCTACCTGAATTAAATTCACCTTGATTGGTGATGATGGTTATGTAGGTGGTGGCTAAACATTACTTTTTTCTTTTTCTTGCATCTTTTGTGCAGTTGTCTCTTCTTCCTGAGTCTCTAGTTGTAGTTCTCTAACCATATGCTCAAAAAATTTCTCAACCTATTTCTCACCTTGATTCTCAACAATCACCTCATCTAAGTTAAGCTTGGTTGGTTCATTATGGTTGAAACCTTGAACCCAATATTGCTATCGCCCAGTCATCTGCAATTCTTGTTGTAATTGTTGATTGATTGTAATGAGTTGCGTTAATTATAGCTTCAATTGTTTCCGCATTTTTCTCCACCTTATTTATTAAATCATTTATACCTTCTTGTGGATGAGACAGACGTGCTTTTTGAGGTTGATCCTCCGTTATACCTCGGATTAACTATAGGAGCTTTTGTTGAAATTTTAAGGAGCTACTAGTTACTTGGGTTACGTGCGTCTCCAAGGTCTCCTCTTCATCGGCTTTCTTCTTGAATATTTGATCACTGAGTTGAATGGAGCTCTGAGTTAGTTCTTATATTGATTCCATCGCTTGTTGGATATTGGTTATGGCTCCTTCTAACAGACGATACATGGGTTTTGGTGGAACTTAAAATTGGTAGCTCGAACCTTATTCTGGCCCCAGACCCCATGCATATTTGGTGCATAATAATTCTCCATACCTAAGAAACCTGAGAAGAGACTAAAAAGAAAAAGCTTAAAACTAAAATCAACTAAAAACTGCTTTAATAAATAAACACAAATAAACTAACTTAAAGATAAATCCCCAATAGTGGCTCCAAAAACTTGGTGGTGGCAGAGGTGTGATAATATAATGATTTAAATAATAATAAAGATAAGGGCACAGACCCTTGTCAACTATAGAAACTCGTTGCAAGTATTACAGATCATTTGCAAACTTAGTTAACAAGTAAAGTTCGTTCGCATGATTTGATCTATTAGGTCTACTAGTGTATATAGAGAATTGTAGGAGAAATTACTTGTTTGATAAAAAGACAAATTAAAGAAATAATATTTATTTGGTTTTCAAATTTAAAAGATAATAATACAAATAAATTTACAAAAGAATGAAGATGAGAAAGATAGCTTAGTACTGCTAGCAAGTACTTATCTTCCTAAATCTAATACAAGTTATAAGGGTGATCAAAGCTCTTATAGTAAATAGTCATATTATTATATTTCTCCTAGTCCCCTTCCGGGTTGACTTAGGTGTCAACCTAACAATTAAATAGGGACTTGGGTAAGAGGACCGTGGGTGATTATCGGTGGTTAAACCAAAACTTAGTGACTATCTAGTTAGGAAAGCCCGTTAAAATCATTACCACACTCTAGATATTTATGTGGTGTTTCAATAATTGGACACCCCGTCCGGGTGACCATCCAACTACAAAAGACAGTCCTTACGTGATCAAGATTAGGGCTGAAAAATAAGTCAAAGCACATAAAACAGATATAAATGTAAGAAACTCAATCTATTTAAAAAGGATAATCCCAAAGAACATAAATAGAAGAAATTAAATTCAACGATTATACGTATACAAACCCAAGCTACGGGAAAATCAGTTCATAACTAAAGAGATATAAATAACTAAGAATAAAAGTAATTAGAACCAAAGATAAGCTAAAGAATCGAATACAAATTAACTTAATGATGGAGGGATAGGATGGAGAAGAGGAGTTTGCAACTCTCAATCTTCTTGTATTCCTCTCAAGATCGTCTTGCTTCTTTTGGATGATTATAAGTGTAATTATAGATCTTAATATGAAAAAGGACCTTGTTTACATAGGTAAATATCTCTATGTATAGATGTTAGGTCAAAATAATGGAGCGGAAGGCAAGTAATTGAAGTCTAAGTCCAATTCAAATACGTTTCCCAAAATATAAACATGATAAACACGGTTGAGTAATTTGATCATATCTCCTTCGTTACTGGTCCAAATTAAGTATATGACCTATCAAAAACAACCGCAGCTGAAAGATCTATCAGACCCTATAACAGATCTTCCAAAATCGCAGCTTATTTTTAGTTATCTTTACTTTAGGGGACATCACTGCAGATTTGATAGGTTTTCCTTTCCCAATTCAACTTTGTTTTCTTTTATCTCCTAATTCCTCCTGTATCTTCATTCCTTAACTTCTTGATATTTATTTGGTCTCTAAATATTTCTTTTTACTTAAATAATTCACATTAACACATAAATTATATCAAATATGCTCTAAAAGTATAACATGTTTAAATCAAGACACAAATTAAGAAATTATCTAATGACGGGAAAAATCCCTTAACAATTGATCAAATGAACCTAAAATGATGTCTCAAAACAAGATTAATATATCACAAATATGGAGAAATCAGTATAATTCATGCATTCGAGTCAAGTTATGTAACCTTGACCCACCCAACCTAAAGTGTACGATCTAGCCGGGTAATCGTTAATCGTGAACAACAAACAAACCTTCATTAAAATTCATCCTTCATATGTGTATCGTATGTAACAATCTCTGTTCCCCACAAAAATTCCCACTCATCTATAAGAGGAAAGAGATATACTACCATATCCTTTCTAGGTGAACAAAGACCCGGTATCAACAACTTAACTATAAAGATGGATTCTTTCATGCATAACCAAGGCGGCATGTTGTAGATTTTAAATATAACCGACCATATCCTATATGAGTTGTTTTGCATGGTGAAAGGAAAAAAAACCATCAATACCCTGACCAAGACATACATTTCTTGGTTCACTAGCAAATTCAGAATTCCTTCCGTCAAATGTTTTCAAACTAGAAGCATCGATGGGATGACGTAACACATCTTTGTCTGTACTATTTCCGGTATGGTTCCGAATCATATATTTGTCGGTGTGTCTTGAAGGAAACATTCTATGTAGCCTAGACACAGTCTTAAAAAAAGTAGTTTCTTATGTGTCACTTTCTTCCCCTTCTTCGGGTCCTACATTGATTCTCCACAAACTAGACATTTTCTAAGATTTTTATTCTCTTTATAATACAAAGCACAATCATTCAAATACACGTCGATGTGATGTATCACATGCCCAAACTTTTCAACTTTCTATTACGATCTGCATAAGACCCACGGTAAATTATGACCTTCAGGAAAAACACGACCCAACAATTGAATAAGTTCGGTAAAAGGGGTGTTCATCCACTTGTTCTTCACTTTCATATTCATTAACTTGGCTATGAAATCCAATGAATTCATCTTAGTAGAACTAGGGGTACAAATCTGTATGACTTTCCTTGAACAAAGCGTCACACATCTCTGTGTCACCGAAGTCTGCCAAATTCAATAATAGATCTAAAATTAAATTATAGAAAAAACTTCCAAATATGATTTTTATTTATAAAACATTGTTATAAATAACATTATCTTCCATTTCCATTAACCCTAAACTTAGCCGCCAACATCCATTCTTGTTCATAAATCACACTTTCTTCCATACATATTATCCAACCAATTAACCTATTATACATATAACCCAAAATCATCAATATCATTATTTTGATGAAATATATTTCATATGATATTGACCTCTTCTTAAAGGCATTTTAAAATCTGGTTTGAGATATTAGATTGTTGATCATAACATTCCACCAGGTTAAGTTTTTTTAAATAATTTACAAATTTTAGTCAATAATTTTATATTTACTAGAAGAAAAATAATGGTTTCATATGAACACTTTAATTACTCGGATCTATGAAAAATTAATTTCAAATTTAATAAATTATGTCTTACTATGCAACATGTTTTCACAGTTATCTTGATATTTTGGTGTAGATCTGTTTGAAAATATGTTTTATGAAACTTAATTATAAATAGTTCATTTTTTTGAGTTCTTATATTGAGAATTTAGTTGGATATTTTTTGGTTATAGATGTACTAGGATAACCCGTGCCTACGGGCACTAAATTTTTTTAACAAAATAAAACAGAATGGAATACAATAGTTAAAGGTAATTTATTCGTCTAAATAAATTACATTATATTTGACTTTTGTTATTCACGATTATCTTTTAAATAGTGTTGAATCTATAAAATAGCTTTAGGTGGTCCATTTCAAAAGCATAAAGTTGATAAGTAGTAATAAAATCACCTATTTGTGTCATTGATTCAAATTAAAGTTTTCAAGGAACGACACTCTATATTAGAGGTACTTCCGAGAACAATCGATGATAGAAAAGTTTCAGACTTTCAAACCAATGCTAAAATTTTTATGTCATACATATGAATATATTTGGGTCGTGTATTAATATATTATCTCTAAACTTATTTATTTTCTTCTAGGACTCATAGAAAACTATAATAACATTCGAAACACACGAACCCCTAGATAGTGCTCGTGTCTGAGAGGCACTATACGAAAATTGGTGGATTATTTAATTAACAAAGAAACATTTGTTGGAATTTTTTCAATAAAGACAATTTATTTTATTAATTCTTTCATGTTTTTGGAAGAAGTGGAAAATACTATTTGTGTAGAATAGTCTCACTTTATAATTTGGGAAAAAACTGTTGGAATTATTTAATATAAAATGGTTTTCTTTAATTGATGGAGTTTTAATGGCTTTTTATTACATATTGATGGATCTTTAATTTTGTTGTTACGGAAGTTATTATTTCTTAGTCATGAAAACGTATGCCTATTAAAGAGTCTTTATCACCAACCATTGAAGAACATTCGAGTGACGGCTTTTTGTCTTAACATTTTTTTTTAAATAGTGACTTTGTCACTTGCATTTCTAGAGAAGAAAAACAAAACTATTCTTGAGATAATAAAAAAAAAATCTAGAGAAAATAGGAGAAAAAAAACATTTCTAGAGAGGATAAAAAAAACTATTCTAGAGAGAATAGAAAAAAAAATATTCTAGAGGGAATATAGAAGAAACTTAATTCTGAAAAAGCTACTTTCTACTTTCTACTCTTTTCTTTTTTCATATTCTAATAATTTATAGATTAGGTAAGAATTATTGTTAGAGATACCGATACGATCGGAATATATTTTTAACGCAATTTTGTATAGTAGTAGTCCTTTTCTTTAATCTTCGTGTAAGTTTTATTATTTTAAATTCATAGTAATAGAATAGTATTTCTTTTAATTAAGAATTATTTCGTTTACTATATTCTGGAATTCCATTTCTCTACTTTTAAAACCAGTGAAATTGTTATTTTTCCAACAACATCATATGGGACGTTTTGTAAACATACATTCTTGTGATTTAGTAAAATGACATGCAATAGAAGTTGATATTAAAAAATACACACTATCAACTGTGGTTTAGTACTTATAATAAACTCCAATAATCCAAATTATCTCTCTATAATAAACCAAAAAATATTAATAACCAAAGAAAACATCCATCATAATAAAAAACATAATCTATCAAAATATCCACCATAAAGATAAACAAATACAATTTAAGGAAAACTACACAATAAACATAATCTAAAAATGTATCCATAATAACCGATACACAAGGGCACTCTGTAATTTCAAAATTTATAAATTTGCATATGCATGATAGTTGTTCTTCTAACGTGAAGGCCGAAAGACATTATAAGTGTTTATTTGTTGTCATAACTTAGGACCCTAATACTCCAATATGAGTGGAAATAAAAATGGAAACAATACAAACCTGCCCATGATATGATATTGTATCGAAGTAGGGTCTCTGCATTTAAAAGTAATTTTTTCTAACCTACAAAACTCATCTGTTATTGTTCATCCAAGAGATTATGTAAGATATTCAAATAAAATTGCATATTTTTTAGACTTACAATCATTATATATGAAATAATACCAATGAGACTGAGATGGTTGTGCAAGAGATCAAAAAGCATCGTCTAGTGATATGAATACTTTTGGAAGTATACAGTACTTGAAATTCAAATAAAACACAAACATAATAGTGAATTGAATATAACTGAATATTATAATCTGAAAATAAAATTAGGTGACTGAGTTAAATTGAAATTAACTCTTTCATGATGATTATCCAAGGCCTCGAAGGTGTTAATGACATGGGAGTTCTAAACATATTAAATCCAAAAATTAATTATTTTGAAAACACTAAATATTTATGAAAACAAAATTATAAAGAAATGATACAATCCAATAGATCAATAGCCTAATATAGCATCAAATATACAAATTTATCCTCTGTCTAATTAAACAAACATAGGAAAAAAATCTTATTAATAAAGGTCATCAACTATACTAATTTAACCCTATCACCACTCCCCAAAAAAATTATAAAGAAATTATAGAACATAGATCAAGAATTACTTGGGTTGATGTTAAATATTCTTGGTGAACTCTACCAATTAGAATTCATATGAACATGCATTGATAATAAGGCAGAACGATTGAGTGACTTCTATAAAACATTTCAAGTAAAATACAAAAATTCATCGTAAGAGAAGAAGAGGTGAAAGTGAAGACTCCCTAGTTTTTAAAAAGAAATAAAAAAAGGAACCGTCATTGTTATGGATAATAAATGTATTGAGGAGTTGATATTTTGACTTTCGACTTGTGGCATATAATATAGATATAGATTAGTATCACTTGGACCTTTTAACTAAGATTTATGATGTAAATATTGTTATTAAATCATTTAGCATATATAAGAAAAAATATTCAAGGGTTAATCAGCACTTTAATTTGTTTGATGGGAAGAGGGGCGGGTATAAAAGAAGTAATAGTATTTTGTGTTAGATTAATTTAGGATGGAAAACATATGGTTGGAGTTTTAATTCAAATGCCAAACATTCTTTTTTTCAAATTAGAGATAATTATTGGTTAAGTTTATTTTTAAATAAGAGATAATTAATGCTTGATATATCACTTCATATCAATAAAAGAGATAATCTCTTTATAACACCTCAGATGTATGTAAATAAAAGTATAAGAGAGAATCCAAATTCAAAATCTTTGTTTAGAGTAATATACAAATACATATCTCATTCTTAATAGAATTATATATTAAGGCCCAATTGTAGAAAAGATACTTTTAAAAGTCACCCTCCACTTAATAAAGCTTTCATATGTGCAATCATTACAAGTTGTATTAATATTCTTCCCTCATTATTTTATTTCTTTCTTCTAATGTTGATTCTCTTCAGTATTTCTTTAGTTGCACCTCATCTCATCCCTTAGACAATCTATTAGTCTTTGAATCATGATTATTATGAACACCAATTTATCTATGTAGAAGGTTTCATAGCTCGTTCATTTAAGCAACATAGATCTGGTTCAAATAAGGAGTCATGGAGTACGAACAAGAGTTTCAAGCTAAAAGTTTCATTCGAAGCAGGTCCACCCTTCTTATGATCCGAGATTCTAGGTAAAATTGGTAGAGGCATAAGTTTGAGAAATCAAGAGATGGTTTAGATGTAATATATAGAGCAAGTTCAAGCATTCAAGAAGATATAATAAACCTATTTTACTTGTAAATTTCAATAGGTTATTCCTTTAGTCTAATAAAGTAGTTGATTTTGTTTAGATTATTTTTTTGTGAAGTGGGGTTTTAGAAATTTTAGATAATGTTGACATATATGTGTAATAAAATGGAATTTTGTTAATGATATTATGTGTGTAATCTTTATTCCATTTACTTTATGGGGTTCTGTCAAGAGACATATTGCATAAAAATAATATACTTTAAGTCTCGTCAAAGATGGGTAGCTTTTTATTATTTTTATAATACACTAGACTATTTGATGCTCGGAGTTAAGTAATATTGTTTTTGTTTTAGTTAGGTAATGTTTTTGCTAGACCCTTAGTATCGAGATTCAAAGGACATTTCATTAGTCTCGATATTTCAATGTCCTTTAATTACATCATAGTGGATGGAACTTCAACAACATATGTTGGCTCATTTTCACTTGCTATAATTTGAAATAACTTTTTCAGAACACCAAAAGCCCTTTCAATTAACTACGTAACGATGCATGTCTAAGATTAATAAGGATAAATAACTCTCTAGCATTTTGTGGTGGGTTATTACTTGAATATTCTTTTACATGATAACAGACTCCTCTATACGGAGTAATTAATCCACCTCTCGACACAAATTCAGGATCAACAAGGTAAAACTTACCTATTCAACAGAAAATAGATAATAGTTACGTAATTATATATTCTGAAATACTAACATGTATCAATCTTTTCAATTGAATAATTACCTGAAGGGATTTAATTTTATCCTCTCTTGATAAAGAGTTTTTTACTATTCTTGAGTCGGATGCAGACCCTTTCCAACCAGCTAAAACGTAGGTGAAACGTAAGTCAAATGTACATGCAGCTGAAACATTCTGAGTAGGTAATCTTTCCTACCATGAAATCATGGTGAGTCAATTGGGAATACTTTAACACGTATATGAGTACCGTCTATGACACCAATGCAATCATAAAATTTTTCACTATGTTAAAATTATTATAAGAGAGATATATTGTACATTTATTGACCTTAAAGTATAGGTAGCTCTATTTTTTTGAAGAATCTCAGCTGAAATTTCAGAGTCGTCGGGTTTCTTCATGAATTTATCTTTTAACTCGATAATCGACGCCAATACACGATGAAAAAAACGACTAGTTGTTTTTTCAGAACGTGAAAACTAAAATTGTACATTACGGTTTTTGGTATGATGACCCAGTATGTATAGTGTCTTAGCTACTTGTTCCTCGATTCATACTTGCCTACTCACACAAAATCCACCATATTTATCTAATAAACCACAAAATTCTACAAATGCTCTAGGACACATTCTTGTTATTTTGTGGCCAAAGTTATTCTCTATAATTCGACCCATTATTTTTCTCAAACACTCTCTTTTCTAGAATTCAGGTAAGCATATGTCCGCATATATTGTGACCTATTTAGATGATGAAACCAACAAATATAAAAGCAACAAATTTTCACAACTATTAAACAAAGTCTCTGATATCGTCTAACCATGTTGATAATAAATCATTTGCCGGAATTTGCATTCTTACTAAGATAAAAATATATAATTATCTCAATTATCAAACTAAATGAACCATCTTTCTTTTTTCAGCCTAACACCTCTTTTTAGCTTTTTTTCATCTTTTTTGCTTTTTTTTTGATTTGTTGTTAATTTCAGGAAATTCCTGGGATCTAACAACATTTCTTTTTCTTTTTTCATAAAATTTCAACACTTCCACTCATTCTCTTTCCTCCATCAACACACCTACTTATCTCCAATTTTATTTTTCCTTTCTCACCTTTTTTTTCATTTTCATTTTCTTTATATCACCACCGAGTTGATCTCCCAGACGGACTAAAATGATGAATTTAGCTAGGATAAACAAAGTTACAACTGGATCTGCAAAACAACCAAAAATGAAAATGAAATACAGAGATATTAAGATAGAAACGATGTCGCCGAGCTTAGATCTACTGGATACACCTGAATCTTTTAAGGGCGATGAAGAAGGAAGCACAAAAAGTTACACAAAGAACGGTTCAAAGAGCAAGGATCAAGAAACTCAACTCATTGATCGGGTTGAGGGTGAATCAAAGAGTGAATCAAAAGGAGTACCATGGTTAAATTTATTTGATGGTTATGCAAGTCAAGCAATGAAACTGGAACATCATATACCATAGAGAATCGAAGGAAGAAAAGTAGTTAAACCACCAAAGGATGTGCTTGATAAAGTTTCTGACCAATGGGTTAATTATTTAATTGTTCAATTCATAGACTCTCCTCCTCCATTCTTTGCTATAGCTAATTTTGTCAGATATCAATGAAGCAAGTTGTATAAGGTCGAAATTAATTCTAATTTGAAAGGTAGTGTGGTTTTCAAGTCTGAGAATCAGCAAAATAACATTAAAACGCTTGAACTGTGGCATACAAATGGTAAACCTCTTTTTCTCAGACCATGGAAGGAGGGTATGCAGTTTGATAAAATTGATGTATCTAGAATTCCGATATGGGTTAAATTGATAAATGTCCCAATGAATCCTTGGACTCAAAGAAGTTTAGGATATGTAGCTAGTGGTGTAGGTATTCCTATACATATGGACACTATTACTGAATCAAAAACTAGTCTAGGATATGCTCGAGTCTGTGTTGAAGTAGATATAAAAAAAGAATTGCCAGAAAATGTATATGTTGATATAGGATTGGATGAATTACAAGTGGTTAAGGTTGAGTATGAATGGAAATCGATTGTTTGCAAGAAATGTAGTAGGTTGGGTCATGTTGAAAGTAAATGTGGTAATACTCTGAAAGTACGGGTTCCAAAAACAATAACTGAGCCTGACAAAAAAGTAGATAAAAGTAAGAAGGTAGTAGAAGAATGGAGTATTGTCAGAAATAATAAGAGAAATGAGCACAAGTAGGGGAAACAAGTTCTGTAATTACAACAAACAAATATGATAATTTACAGAACATAGAAGGAAGTGAGATTGATCAGGATGTGTTATTATTCATCAATCATAATGGGGAGTAGAAATTACTCGACCTACTAATATATGAATATAGCAGTATAGAATGTGCGCGGGTTTAATAACATCCTTAGGAAATTAGATGTGAAGGAGTTTTTAATTAGTAATAATGTGAGGGTTATTGGACTTTTGGAGACAAAGGTTAATTTAAACAATTATCCCTCTATAATAAGTTCACATTTCTCTCATCTAGAAATGTTGCACAATTATAATAAAGATGGAAATCGTAGAATTTGGGTATTATGGGACAAGAGATTTGCAGATATTAATCTAGTTTATCAAACCTCTCAAGATATACTTATTGAATTGAAGGTTAATGTCAGTAATGATATATTTTATATATTGATGGTGTATGCTAGTGGTAATGATGGTGATAGAAGAGGATTATGGAAATACATGGTTATGTGGAGTAAAAATATGAGAAAGATAAGCTTTGTATTATGGGGACACTAATGATATACTTAGTATTAAAGATAGACCGAACTGTACAGTTCTTGATATTGTAGCACTGGAATTTGTATAATGTGTTGAAGATGCAAATTTATATGAGCAAACTATGGAGGGCCATTTTATACTTGGACCAACAAGAATAGGAGTGATCAAATTCATGCTAGTAAAATATATAGGGTGTTTATTAACACTAAGTGGTTAGACACCATAGCCTCTAATGTTAGTATACATCCACCATCAACATCAGATCATTACGCTATTAAACTAAATCTAGGAGGTGTTAAAAAGTTTTTTCCTAGTCAATTCAAATTCTTTAGTATTTGGGCAACACATGAGAAATTCGTAGAAACTGTTAAAAATGCTTGGAGTATAGAAGTTGAAGGAAATGAGATGTTCAAGTTATGTATGAGACAAAAAAATACAAAAATTGCTCTTAAAAAGTTAAACAACACATACTTTAGAAGAAATTCTAATGCTATTGAATTAATTAAAGCTCATCTCAATACTGTACAAATCAAAATCATGAATGGGGTAACTGATCCTTGTGTTCTTAATGAGGAGAAAATTCTCATTCAAGAATTAGAGAGTTCTATGATTGTGCAACATAAT
This sequence comes from Nemophila menziesii, assembly GCA_029959085.1. Taxonomy (NCBI): domain Eukaryota; kingdom Viridiplantae; phylum Streptophyta; class Magnoliopsida; order Boraginales; family Hydrophyllaceae; genus Nemophila; species Nemophila menziesii. Next base: position 80,122,105 of record JARWIR010000001.1, read on the forward strand.
ATTCTTAGACAAAAGTCCAAGTGCATATTTAATAATGATATAGACTGTAATTCAGCTTACATTTATAAAGTAATTAAAGGCAGAGTTGCAAAACATTTCTATACTTATTAATGATGCAGGTGAAACAATAGTCGAATCTAATCTTATCAAAGAAGAATTTGTGAAATTTTATAAACAACTCTTGGGAACTGAAGAAAAATGAAGAAGTTTGTTCCAGTTTTATTATTAAGGGGGTAATAGGTTCATAGTTAAATGAAGATCAAATAGCTGCTCTTATTGCCCCATAAAGAAATTAAAGAGGCTTTGTTTTCCATTAATGAAAACAAAAGCCCTGCCCTGATTGACTTAATTCGGCTTTTTACAAAGCTTCTTGGAGTATAGTTGGTGAAGATTTCATAAATGCCATCAAACAATGCCTGAATAATGGAGGATTACTCACTCAAGTAAATGCAACTAATATAATATTAATACCCAAGGAGAAGAAGCCTTCCTGTGTGAAGAATTTCATACAAGTTTCATGCACCAACACAACATATAAAACAATTTCAAGAGTCATTTGTACAAGGCTGAAAAAGGTACTTAGCTCAATTATATCTCTTAATCAAGATGTGTATGTTGGTGATAGATATATAAGTGAAAATATTTTGGTTGCACGAGAGATTGTACTATGGTATGACAAAAAAAGTCAAAACCTAAGTGCACTATACATCTTGATTTACAAAAGGCGTACGATAGCATAAATTGGAAGTTCCTAATGGATTCTATAGAAGCTTTTAGTTTTCCCAAGAAATTTATTTAGTGGATTAAAATTTATTCACTAGAATGTAAGGACTTAGCATAAACTATCAGAAAAACGAATTATATTTTGGAGGGACTGAGTATAACATTGAAGAGAAGATTTCTGAGCTGCTTAATATTAAAATTGTGTGTTTATCTTTAAGATATTTAGGAGTACCACTACATTCACGCATGCTTAGTGTTGAAGAAGTTAACAAATTGGTTGATAAAATTTATAGCAGCATTAATCAATGGACTTCTACACTTCTATCGTATGCTGGAAGAGTTGAATTAATTATATGTGTACTTATAAGCAAAATATTGTTCAGGTGTCGTGTATTCCTTCTTCCTAAGCAGGTGATATATTAGCTAAATCAAACGATGAACAACTTTTTATGGAAAGGAAGCACTGAAGGAGTATATCGAGTAAAAAATGGTGGTTTGGGGATTCTTAAAATTGAGAATTTAAATCTAGTTTATTTGTTATTCACTTTTTAGAGAATGTATGCTCGGGAAGAAAATTTATGGAGTAGATGTGTTAAGTGTAACATTGTTACAGATAAATATATATGGAGTTTAAAGGAAAACAATCCCATACTTGGATTTATAAGTAGTTAATGAAGTAAGGAATATTGCTTATAGATTTATACATCTTAAAGTTAACAATGGTAAGGATACATATATTATATGGGACAGATGGATCGACGTCTCAAGTGTGCAAGAAATTCTTGGTATTGAGTTAGAGAAAGAAAATATTAATAGCAAACTGAATGAGTATAAGCTGAATACAGGTCGTGATATTAATGTGTGGAGTGAGAGTAACAAAATGAGATTCTCATTTAAAAACAACTCTAGCGCAAATCATTTCAGAGGAAAAAATAGAAGAAGTGTATTGGCACAAAATTATATAGGCTAAAACAAATATTCCAAGACGTGCGTTTATTGCGTGGTGTGCTGTACAGGATAGTTTAAGTACCAAAAAAAATGTTTGAATGGCGTGGTATAATTGATCCTCTATGCAGCTTCAGCAACGTTGTAATTGAAGATTATGTTCATCTGTTTTTTTGGGTGTTATTTTACATGAAGAATTTTGGGAATTTTTTTAGTAAATGCAGATTGACAAAATGCCAGGAGATTTTAAAGAATTAATTGATGAAATATTAATAAGAGGGTGTGAAGTGTAGGTTATGTTAGCGAGTACTTTATGCACTTCTTATATATATATTCTATTTGGTGAAAGAAATGATAGAGAGTATGGAGGTTCGGGATTAAATGAAGAACAAATCACTATTAAAGTGAATAATATTGTGAAAATGAAAGTGTAGAGTTAGAAGTTTAAAAAGAAAGATACAAGAGAGATAATAGATAAACTAGATTTGTATTGATGTAATTTCTTTTGTAATGGGCCAGTGTTTTAAGTCTAGTAGTAGTTTTTATTATGTTGGGCGTGTTTTTGTAATGTCTTTTAGTAGTAATGGGTTATAACCTTTTAAGGTATTAATTCCCATGTTGGGTTTAATGGTTAAAAGTGGTTAAGGTTTGTAAAGACAACCGTATGTTAATTTTCATTCTAATAAAATTGATTTGACCGTAAAAAAATAGTCATAAAAACAAATTTCTACTCATATTAAATACTTTTATTAAATAATTTTACAAAAATAATCTTGTTTTAGTAAGGTACTAAATAAGTAGTAAATAAGATCATAAGTAATTTAGAGTATTTAGAAATTTGCTTGAGAAAAATATATTTTTTTGGTTTCTCAATCACAAAATCAACTCTCCAATTAATCATAAGCAAATATTCCCAATCGCAAATCAACTCTCAAAACTAATCAAAAGATATTATGCAATATTGATGTTTGAGATATTAAGCAGTATTAGTCAATTAGTATTTCAAAAAAAAATCAATCAACTAATTCTCCTATCATGGTAAAAAAGGTACTGCTAAGTCTTTCTAAAAATTAACGAAACATTGATTATAAATAATTGAATGCATGTTCCGCAAAAAATATACTTGAATGTATCGATATGAAAAGCAACAATAATGAATTAAAGATTCATATAAATATTTTGTATGGATTTTAGAATCAACAATTATTTAACAGTAAATTTATGCAAAATTCTTATAAATCATATACTCTGCCTCACTCTTTCTTTAATGAACAAATTCTATAATATGAATATCACAATTAGTATATACTTCAAAAATGAATATAAAAAAAGAGACGTACTTGTAAGATGAAGAAAAAGATATTGAGAAAGTGTGTGAAACCTTCTTGACTATACAAACTATTTATATTGAAATATGTAGAGTTTTATATTAATTAGATACCTACATAGAGATATATAATAATTATAAGGTTATTTATGTAATTATAGAAACAAAAGTTTTCTTTCTTTCTTTCTTTATGACTCCAAAATAGAAGGATTATAAATTTTATAATTATAGAGGTTCTAAAATGAATGTTCAATCATTCAGATTCCTTATTTTATTAATAAAAACCAATCCAAAAAATAGAAAGAATATTTTAATCATTTCATATCCTTTCATTTTCTTGGATAAATTGAATCCAAACATAGCATAAATAAATCTCTCTCCTCAAATTCAAATATCCCACTTAAAGAAGCAGATACAACCATCTTTTTAGGCTCGGCCAACACACTATTGGGTCCGAAAAATTAGAGAATCACCTTTAGCATGTTTCCAACTCTAATTCATATATATGCACATATATAAGAAATTTAGACTGACGATTTACCATGAGAAAGACAATACCTCTTACATTTGATATCCTAGCGTGATCTCTTAATACAAAGATAGGCTGGATACAAGCCAACGTCATAAATAGACAAGTTCTTTATCATTTCAAATTAGAATTGTAGAAATAAAGGTCATTCTCTCCCAAACTTCCAGGCCTGAACCTTTGTCCTTATCGTCTTCACATTCTCTGAAATGACCTTTAGATCATAAATTTTTTTTATCAGGAATGAAATGGTCCTCAACTACAACTCATTAAGTTAGCCTTACAGATTACAAATCATAGTTTCTTAACATAACACACACCCAATTGTTGTGCAATACTTTATGGCTAGATAAAAGATATTTATTTCGACGATTACCTTTTATGTTACAAGGGTATAGTTGATACCACCATTTCTCTCTCCCTCGATATTTGGCTAATAATGACCACGCAACAATCAATCAAGGAAATGGAATCTTATGCATTACATCACCTAGTATAAAAACATACTATCGTATCCCAAGAGTTTAGGACAAGCTGGCTATAAAAATGCTATAGTTTTCAAATACTGAAGTAATAAAAGTCCAAATCGAAGCCTCAGTCCCATATCCAAACTCCTAAGTCCCATCACCTAGTATGAACTTTTTTTGATCGGCAAATCAAACTTTTTATTAAAATGAGGACCATAACTGTCAAAACCATACAACTTTGACCCCTAACATATGGGCATTAACCTATTAACTTTACTTAGCTATTACATGCATTTAAAATAGAATAGACATTAAAAACTAATATCAAATTAAATACTAAATGCCTATCTATTACATATCTTTTCAACTACACTTTTGATCTTGGAATTAAATACTAATATCACCTAGTATGAGCTTATCGCCAATACACGATGAAAATTCCGACTAGTGCTTTCTCAAGAACATAAAGACCAAAATTGTACGTTACGGTTTTTGGTATTGATGAACCAGTATGTATAGTGTTTTAGATACTTGTTCCTCGATACTTACTTGCCTAGTTGCACGGATTCCACCCTATTTATCTAATAAAGCAAAAAATTCTACAAAAGCTTTAGATCTCATTCTTGTTATTTAGTGGTCAGAGTTACTCTCTAAAATTCGACCCATTATTTATTCTCGAACCCTATCTTTTCTAGAGTAAGTAAACATATGCCGCACATTTTATGACCTATTTCGATGATGGAACCAACGAATATAAAAGAAACAAATTTGCACAACTATTAAACGAAGTCTTTGATATCGTCTAACCACGTTGATAATATTATCCTTTCTGGGAATTTCCATTGTTACTAAGATAAAAATATACAATTATCTCAATTACTAAACTAAATTAGTCATATAAAAAATTCAACTCATATTAAATACTTTTAGAAAAAGACATTTGTTTTAGAACGGTACTAAATAAGAACTAAATAAGATCATGAGTAATTTTAAGTATTTAAAAGTTTTCATCAGAAAAATATATTTTCTGGTTTTTCAATCGCAAAAGAAACTCCCAAATCAATCACAAGCAAATATTCCAAAATGCAAAATAAACTTTCAACACTAACCAAAATATATTATGCCATATTCATGTTTGAGATATTAAACAATATTAGTTAATTAGTATTTCAAAAAAAATCAATCAGCTGATTCTCCTATCATGGTAAAAAAGGTACTGCTAAGTCTTTCTAAAAATTAAGGAAACATTAATTATCAATACTTTAATGCATATTCCGCCCCCAAAAAAAAAGACTTGAATGCATGAATCTTAAAAGAAAGAATAATGAATTAAATATTCATATGAATATTTTTTATGGATTTCGGAAGCAAAAAATATCTAAAAGTAAATTTATACAAATTATTATAAATCATAAATGCCCTAAAAATATTAATTTTGTAATAGTGTTTATTAAAAATGAATATAAAAAAAATGTACCTGTGAGATGAAGTAGAAGATATTGAGAAAGTGTGTGAAAACTTCTTGACTATACATACTGTTTATGTTGAAATGTAATGAGTTTTATATTAATTGGATACCTACATAATGAATTATATAATATTATAATGTTATTTATGTCATTATAAAAAAAACGTTTCCTTTTTTTCTTTATGAATCAAAAATGAGAAGGTTATGTATCTTATAATTATAGAGGTTTTGAAATGAATGTTCAATCATCTAGATTTCTTTCTTTTAATAAAAAAACCAATCCAAACAACAGAAAGAATATCTAAATCATTTCATATCCTTTCCTTTTCTTTGAAAACTGAATCCAAACATAGCATAAATAAATCTCTCTCCTCCAATAAATATATCCCACTTAAAGAAGCAGATACGACTATCTTTTTGGGCTCGGCCAATACACAATTGGGTCATGAAAAATTGGAGAATCAACCAACTTTTGCATGTTTCCAACTCTCTCATATAGATGCATATCTACAAGAAATTTAGACTCAAGGATTGACCATGAAAGACATTTCGTCTTACGTTTGAAATACTTGCATGTTCTCTTAATGCGAAGATATGCCGGATATAAGCCAATGTCATGAATGGACAAGTTATTTATAATTTGAATGATGAACTGTAGAAATGAATGTCCTTCTCTCCCAAAATTCCAGGCCCAAACCTTTGGCCGTATCGTCTTCATATTCTCCGAATTGACTTTTTGAACATCAAGTTTTTTATCAGGACCAAAACGGTCATGAACTACAACTCCATAAGTTAACCATACAGCCTATAAATTAAATTTTCTTAACTTAACACACACCCAATTGGTGTGCAATACTTTATGGCTAGATAAAAGATATTTATTTCAACGAGTACCTTTTTTGTTATGAGGGTATAGTTGATACCACCATTTCTGTCTCCCTCGATATTTGGCTAATAATGACCACGCAACAATCTATCAAGGCAATGGAATCTAACATATTACATCACTTAGTATAAAATCATATTATCGTATGCCAAGAATTTAGGACGAGTTGGCTACAAAAATGTTATTGTTTCGAATAATGAAGTAAAAAAGGCCAAATCGAAGCCTTGAGCTCATATCCAAACTCCTGAATTATAAAATGATTTTATCCTAGAAGGGTGTGCATGTCCGTATCTTGAAAGATGGGTGATGAATATCAAACACATCGTCGTTGTCCCCATGAGGGACAACCTATGGATACTTAAGAAATCTAAGATTATAAGAGCGAAATTAGGCCCCATAAGACATAGGTTTGGATGGGTTGAAAAAACCTCGCTTCAAACAAATTATGTATTATATACATCAATAAATTGACTAATAAGCGGATCGCCACTTCTATAAGAGGAATCCTTCTCTTTTCCTAGAAGGGGAAATCTCTACTTCCATCCATGATAAAATCACTTAATCTCAAAAATAAGAAGCTTCTTCTTCATCTGAAGAAGAATGATTATACCTGAAAACTTAAGAAGATGCATCCATTATATGAATTCCTGATTGATTGGGTACCAATAGATCAGAAAAATTCTTACCTTTGATAGCGTGTCTAGTTCAATTGTTGTTAAAAAAATTAAAAGAATAAGAAACACTAGAAAGAAAAAGTAACTCAAAAAATAGAAGCTGGAAATAAAGAAGTTAACTATTTATGTATAACTGCCTGAGGATAAATGAATTGAATTTGGAAGATGATCTGATAAAAGAGAAGAGAATAACAAGTAAAAATATATAGTTATATGTAGGGTTAAATGGGTGTTTTGTCTCCCAAAGATAATAATTTCATGACACCATCTAAAGGAAACACCTCATTCCATATCAGACACGCCTCTATACATAATTGGGCAAGAAATGTCCCACACTTATCCAATATTAGGTACACCGGGTTTCTTAGTATATATTGAGAGTTTTTGCGTAGACATTTCACATTGTTGTATTGGATAATATATTAAAAAAAAATTTATCAGATTTTTTCATTTTGGGTATGTTAGATTTGCTCATGCTTTGAGGAATTGGATATTCATAACTCCTAACTTACATTAGGAGCAATTTTTTCAAATAAATTATATAAGGTACATGTTTTCCTTTCAAATATATCTTTCATTAAGAAAATAAATGATATCATATATAACTTATGATAAATGTCTAGGTAATGGCGTTCCTCAAAATAAGAAAGTGTGGTGGAACTCAAACCTATTTAAAAATGTTCATATGTGATACTGGAAAACCCTAAAACATTTAGGCGATCATAACACGGAGGAATAAAACATCAAGATTCTTCTTCAATATGAGACATATGGCTCTTAAATTTAATTCTTATATATATTTCATCGTCGGAATCACATTTAAAGAAGAGACACGTTAGTAAAAAGAGAAAATAAATTTAGCTAATTAAGTGTGCCATACATAAATGGAACTTATTTGGTCTATTTAAAGTTTTAGGTTTTATTTGATGTAAATATTTGATATAGCCATTAAAAGTATTATTTCTTAACATAAGATAATGTATATGTCAAGATGGACAATATGTTATTTTGGACAATTAGGCGAGCCCACTTGCTAAATTTATTCATGTGGAGGACAAAATGGCATGAACGCTTCAACAACTTATATTGTTGAAAATATTTATAGACACGATACCTTTGTATTAAATACTTCATTTGAATTATGATTTTTGAATTCATTAAGAATGCTAATAAATTCATTTTTGATAAGAGATTTACCTTGAATATATCACAACTAAAAGACACAAGATGATATGTCATTGATTTTCAAATAACCAATATATATGAAACTGAATGTCTTGAAGTGTATTTCTAGAGCACCTGAAACTTCACTAAGAAGGAAGTATCACATTAGATGCATGTCCTCACATTCTAGTCTATATGACCAGTCACACTATAAATATATACTAATATACATGTTGCAGCAACCTTGTATCAATTAGTAAAGATAATCATAGTAACGTTCTTCCACTACATGATAAAAAATGGTACTCTATTTTGACAATCAACAATCTGAACCACTATATTTTGCTAAATATAATTGGAAAACACTATAGATTAGTTTAAATTATGATTCTATATATATTGTAGTTATACATATTACACATACGAGTACACTGACATTAAAATCTTCATTGTCTGAGATCACTTTAGCACAAATTTCCCATGAATTTTAGTATCATAATATCATTGAAAACTTCTTCCCTAGTGGTCTTACATATTTACGACTTGTGTAGGACGACACTAACTTGGAAATGTTTCGAAGATTTCAATAAACTATTTGATTGATGGGTGATACTTTTACTCTATGAACAATTTGAACTTGAAAACATAAGTCCACAAATCTTGTGCCATTCTTATGAGGAACGCAACTTAGCAATTAAGTCATAAAACATATTATAGATCATTATTATTTAACTTTTAAAAAATATATTATTTATAGCTAATATCATTTATCACATCATTTATGTATAGTTATTCTTAAGCATCTTCTAATGTTGGAATATCTATAATTACTTACGTCTAACTATCAAATTAAACATCTATTTATAAATTTAAAATGTTTAAACCATTTGACAAAATGGTACTATACAAAACTTCCAAATTGTTCACTAATTATTACTTTATTATAGATTATAAATATATTAAAAATATTGATGAATTCAAAATTTTAGTATACAAATATGAAAACCATTTAAACAAATCATATTTTACTAGTTAATAGAAAATCCATAAATATTAAAAGTATAAAAAATAAGTTAAAGTATCAAAATTAACAAACTATGTATAATCACAAATAATTAATAACATTGTATTGTATTAAAATTTATAAAATTAAATATTATTAAAAATATAGTTATTAGCTTATAAAGACCAAATACTAAAATTCTATCCCTATAATGTCCATTTTTTGTTCCCTTATATGTCCATTTATCGTTTACAATTTATACCCCTAATTATAAATAATGAATTAAACATTACTTTATATTAAAAAATTAACAAAAAGAGTCAAAGTTGAAAAAAAATGTACTATAAAATAAAAATTAATAAGAAAAAGTAAACGTTGAAAAACAATGTAACATAAAACTTAAACCTCATCTCCTAATTCGCATGAAAAAGATAAAAAATTATTTCTTCACATCACAGCTCATAAGCATTGAAACAGCTGCCACTTTGGAACAATTTCTGATAATCAACCTGGCTTGGCTATGTCATCAACAATCGCATAACCCAAATTAAGGTAAAAATTTGATTTTTAACATTGAAACTCTAAAAAAATGATTTAAAAAAAATAATTTTTATTATAAGATATCGAAAAATCCAGATTAAGGTAAAAAAATTGATTTCACATACGTTAGTTTAGGTTTTATGATTTCCACATTTAATTTTTTTCCATTTTTTTTCGTTGGATGTAAGTTTTATGGTCCATTGTATTTTAATGTGTACATTTTATTTTCTAATGAATGCTAGTGTGATAAGTATGAGTATTATGTTTTATGTATTCATTGTTTTCAATGTTTTTTAATGCGAGTGAAAAAAAGATGAGTTTTAGGTTTAATGTTTGATTGTTGTTCAAAATATACTTTTTCTTTTTTTCCAATTAATGTCAGTGCAAGAGGGATGAGTTTTAGGTTTTATGTTTAATTTTTTTGAATGTTTCCTTTCTATATTATTTTGTTCTGAAATTTTTTAACAATTATTTCTCTATTAACACACCGTTTGTGTGGTATCACCACTGTTTTTGCACTTTCCACCCATGGTTTCTATTATCACTTGATTAATTTTTACTGTACGTTTTATTCATACTTTTAACTCTTAATTACTTATTGATATAATATTTTTTATATACATATGCAAGTTTGACGATGGAAAGAAAATAATTTAATTATATGTTATAAAATAGAAAATATTATGGAATAGGTTTGTTTTATAATAGGAAATATTGTAATTATATAAATACATAATCTTGGAATATTTTATTAATATAATTTTTTAGTTATGAAAAGTAAATATTCAATTAGGAATGATGTTTTTGAAAAAGGGTATGTTGGATATTTACTTGAATTAATTATTTTTGTCGGAATTGGTGGATCCTCTTAGGTAGCAAATGCTTAACAATATATAATATATTCTTCAAGAAAAATATAATATTAATTTAATTACCATAAATCACGATAAAAAATAACAAATACTTTATTTAAATAGCTACAGCGAAAAAATAAATTATACCAATCTTTATTAAACCTCATATATATGTAAAAAAATAAATTATAGAAAAATATTCCTACTATGATTTTCAATTTATAAAATGTTCTTATAAATCAAATTGTCTTCCATTTTCATTAACCCTAAACTCAGCCCCCACTCTCCATTCTTATTAATAAATCACATCCTTTTCTCATAAATCAACATGTCTTCTATACATATTATCTAACCAATTAACCTATTGCACACATTACCCATGACCTTCAATATCATTTATTTGATGAAATATATCTCATATCATATAGACCTCTTCTTAAGGGCATTTTTAAATTTGTTTTGAGATATTGGATCGTTGATCATAACATTTCACCAGGTTAAGCTTTTTAAAATTATTTCAAAATTTTAGTCAATAATTTTTTTATTTACTTGAAGAAAAATAATGGCTTCATATGTGCTCTTTAATGTCTTGGATCTAAGAAAAGTTAATTGAAAAATTAATTAATTATGTCTGATTATGTAACATGTTTTTATAGTTATCTTGATATTTGGGTGTAGATATGTTTGAAAATATATTTTGTGGAAGTTAATTATAAATATTTCATTTTTTGAGCTCTTATATTGATAATTTAGTTGGATATTTTTCAGTTATACCTATATTAGTATCACTGGACCTTTAACTATAATTTTGGATGTGAATGTTGTTATTAAATCATTTAGCATAAAAAAGAAAAATATTCAATGTTTAATCAAATTTGCATTTTAATTTGTTCGCAGGAAAAGGGGTGGGTCTAGAAGAAGAAGTAGTATTTGTTGTTAGGTTGATTTAGTATGGAACACAGATGGTTAGAGTTTTAATTTGAAGGCAAAAAAATTTTCTTTCAAATTAGAGATAATTAATTGTTAAGTTTATTTTTAATAAGAGATAATTAATGTTTGATATATCATTTCATACCAACAAAGGAGAGAATCTCTTTATTACACCTCATATGTATGTAAATAAAAGTATAAGAGTAAATCCAAATTCAATATATTAGTTTAGAGTAATATACAAATACATATCTCAATGTCAATAGAATTATATATTAAGTCCCAATTGTAGAATAAATACTTTCAAAAGTCACTCTCCACTTAATATAGCTTTCAGCTATGCGATCCTTACAAGTTGTATGAGCATTCTTACTCATTATTTCATTTCTTTCTACCAATTTTGACTCTCTTAAATCATCTTTTAGTTGCTCCTCATCTCATCCTTTTGAGAATTTATCTTTGTTTGAATCATGCTTATTGTGAACACCAATTTATCTATGCAGAAGGTTCCATAGCTCGTTCATTTTAGCTCGTTCATTTCCTACTTCAAGTAATGGAGTCACATGTTGAAGCAACAGAGATCTGGTTCAGATTAGGAGTCATGGAGGATGAACAAGATTTTCAAGCTAAACATTTTGTTTGAAGCATGTTCACTCTTCTTATGATCTAGGTTTCTATGTAAAATTGGTGGAGGCATAAGCTCGAGAAATCAAGAGATGATCCCTCTCTTCCAAGCTCATCAACCACTATTATATGTTAGCTGTAATATATAGAGCAAGTTCAAGCATTCAAGAAGAAATAATAAACTTATTTTACTTGTAAATTTCAATAGGTAATTCTTTTAGTCTAATAATGTAGTGAATTTTGTTTAGATTATTGTTTTGTGAAGTGGGGTTTTAGAAATTCAGATAATGCTGACATATATGTGTAATAAGATGGAATTCAATAATGATATTATGTGTCTTTTCTTTGTTAATTTACTTTACGGGGTTCTATTAAGAGACATCTTTTATAAAAATAATATACTTTTAAAAGTATAGCTTTGATAATGATATACTTTTAAAAGTCACCCTCCAATTAATATAGCTTTGAGTTGTGCAATCCTTATATGTTGTATGAGCATTCTCCCTCATTATTTTATTTCTTTATTCCAATCTTGATTCTCTTAAATCGTCCTTTTGATGCACCTCATCTCATCCTTTTGACCATCTCTATTTGTTTGAATCATGCTTATTGTGAACACCAATTTATCTATGCAGAAGGTTCCATAGCTCGTTCAAATATATTAGGTACATGTTTTTTCTTTCAAATATCTCTTTCTTTAAGAAAATAAATGATATCATTTATAACTTGTGATAAGTGCTTAAGTTATGGCGTTACTCAAAATAAGAAAGTGTGGTGGAACTCAAACCTATTTAAAAATGTCCATATGTGATACTGGAAAACCCTGAAATATTTAGGTGACCATAACACGGAGGAATAAATCATCAAGATTCTTCTTAAATATGAGACATGTGTCTCTTAAATGTGATTATTATAAATATTTCATCGTCGGAATAACATTTAAAGAAGAGACCCGTTAGTAAAAAGAGAAAATAAATTTTAGCTATTGAAGTATGCCACACATAAATGGAACTTATTTGGTCTATTTAAAATTTTTAGGTTTTATTTGATGTAAATATTTGATATAGCCATTAAAAGGAATATTTCTTAACTTAATATAATGTATATGTCAAGATGTACAATTTGTTATTTTGGACAATTAGGCGAAAACACTTGCTAAATTCATTCGTGTGGAGGACAAAATGGCATGAACTCTTCAACAACTTATATTGTTGAACATGTTTATAGACACGAAACCTTTGTATTAAATAATTCATTTGCAATATGAGTTTTGAATTCACTAAGTATGATAATAAATTCATATTTTTTAAGAGATTTCCCCCGAATACATCACAACTAAAAAACACCAGATGATAGGTCATTGATCTTCAAATAACCAATATATATGGAATTAAATATATTCAAGTGTATTTCTAGAGCACCTGAAAACTTCACTAAGAAGGAAGTCTCTCATTAGATGCATGTCCTAACATTCTAGTCTATATGACTAGTCTCCTAACTATAAGAATTACACTATAAATATATAGTAATATACATGTTGCAACCATCTTGTATATATTACTAAAGATAATCCTAGTAACGTTCTTCCACTACATGATAAAAAATGGTAAGCAATATACCATTTCAACCCTATCTTGACAATCAACAATCTGATGGACAACTATATTTTTCTATATGTTATTGGAAAACCCTATAGGTTAATCCAAACTATGATTCTATATAAATTGTAGTTATACATATTACACATATTAATTAATTGACTTTATAATTTCCCTTGTTTGAGATCACTTTAACACAAATTGTCCATGAATTTGAGTATCATAATGTCATTGAAAACTTCTTCCCTAGTGGTCTTACATATTTACGACTTCTGTAGGACGATAATAACTCGAAAATGTTTCGAACCTCTCAATAAACTATTTAATTGATGGGTGATACTTTTACTTTATGAACAATCGGAACTTGTAAACATAAGTCTACAAATATTGTGCCCTTCTTATGAAGAATGCAATTTAGCAATTGAAGTCGTAAATTATATTATAAATCATTATTATTTAACTTTTAAAAAATATATTATATATAACTAATATCATTTATCACATCATTTTTGTATAGTTATTCTCAAGCATTTTATAATGTTGGAATATATGTAATTACTCACGTTCATCTATCTAATTAAACTTCTATGTATAAAATTAATAAGTTTAAACTATTTGATAAAATGGTACTCAACAAAACTTCCAAATTCTTCACTAATTATTAATTTATTATAGATAATAAATATATTAAAATATTGCTGAATTCAAAATTTTAGTATACAAATAATAAAAACATTTAAACAAGCCATATTTTGCTAGTAAATCAAAAAATCCATAAATATTAAAAGTATAAAAAATCAGTTAAAGTATGAAATTTAACAAATTATATATAATCACAAATAATAAATAGCATTATATTGTATTAAAATTTATAAAATTAAATATTATTAACAATATAGTCATTAGCTTATAAAGACCATTCTACCCCTATAAAGTCCATTCTTTTGTTCCCTTATGGGTCTAAATTTTTATCTTTTGTCATTTATACCCCAAATTATAATATATGAATTAAACATTACCTTATATTAAAAAACATTAACAAAAAAAGTCAAAGTTGAAAAACAATGTAACATAAAGTAAAATATAAAAGAATAAACGTAGAAAAACAATGTTACGTAAAACTTAAACCTCATCTCCTCATTCACATGAAAAAGAAAAAAATATCTCTTCACATCGCACCCACTCACCAGCATTGAAACCGCTGCCACTTTGGAACAATTTCCCATCATCAACCCGGCTTGGCTATGTTATCAACAATCGCATAACTCAAATTAAGGTAAAAAATTAATTTTTACCATTGAATCCCTAAAAAATTGATTTAAAAAAAAATTAAGTTTTACTATAAACAATCGAAAAATCTAGATTAAGGTAAAAAATTGATTTTATCTAGGCTAGTTTAGGTTTTATGTTTTCAACTTTTAATTTTTTTTTCTTTTTTTTTTGTTCGATGAGAGCGTGAAAGAGCTGAGTTTTAAGTTTTATGTTTCATTGTTTTCAATGTTTTTTAATGCGCGTAAAAAAGAGCTGAGTTTTAGGTTTAATGTTTCATTGTTGTTCAACATTTACTTTTTCTTTCTTTTTTTCGAATTAATTTGAGTGCAAGAGAGATGAGTTTTAGATTTTATGTATAATTTTTTTAAACGTTTATTTTTTATTTTATTTTGTTCTGAAAAATCTCAACGTTTTTAGTTATATACTTTTTTATATTGTCAACCTACTGTTTTTTACTATAATCTTTCCACTATCAACCCACTGTTTTATCGACACTCAATTATTTTTATTGTCTACCCACTATGTTTTATTTATACTTTTAACTACTGATTACTAATTGATATAATATGTTTTGTATACATATGCAGGTTTGACGATTCAAAGAAAGTGATTAAATTATATGTTATAAAATAGAAAAATATTATGGAATAGGTTAGTTTTATAATAGGAAATATTGTAATTATAGAAATATATCGATTTTAGAATTTAGTAATATTGGAATATTTTAATAATATAATTTTTTTAGTTATGAAAAGTAAATATTATGTTAAGGAATTTTTTTTTTTGAAAAAGGGTATTTTGGATATTTATTTGGATTAAATTTTTTTGGTCGGAATTGGTGGTCCTCTTAGTAATTAATGCTTAACAATATATAATATATTTTACGTGAAATGATATAATATTAATTTAATTACCATAAATCACAATAAAAAATAACAAAAATTTATTTAAATTACTACAGCTAAAAAATTAAATTATACTAATCTTTATTATACCTCATATGTATGTTAAAAAAATTAAATTATAGAAAAATCTTCCAACTATGATTTTCTATTTATAAATCATTCTTGTAAATTACATTGTCTTCCATTCCCATTAACCCTAAACTCAATGGCCACCATCCATTCAAGTTCATAAATTACATCATTTTCTCATAAATCACAATGCCTTCCATACATATTATCCAACCAATCAACATATTTAACACATTACCAAAAATCAACAATATCATTAATTTGATGAAATATATCTCATATGATATTGACCTCTTCTTAAAGGAATTGTTAATTTATTTTTGAGATATTGGATAGTTGATCATAAAATAGTTCACCAGGTTAATTTTTTGTTTTTTTACAAATATTCGTCAATAATTTTTTATTTACTTGAAGAAAAATAATGGCTTAATATATGCTCTTTAATTACTTGGGTCTAAGAAAAATTAATTGCAAAATTTAATTAATTATGTCTTATTCTGTAACATGATTTTACAGTTATCTTGATATTTGGGTGTACGTCTGTTTGAAAATATATTTGGTGAAACTTAATTATAAATACTTATTTTTCTTCGAGTTCTTATATTGAGAATTTAGTTGGATATTTTTTTGTCTGTACATGTATTAGTATCACTAGACCTTTAACTAAAAAATTTGATGTAAATCTTTTTATTAAATCATTTAGGATAAAGAAGAAAAATATTCAATAGTTAATAAACATTGCATTTCAATTTGTTTGATGGGAAGAGGGGTGGGTCTAGAAGAAGTAATAGTATTTTGGGTTAGGTTAATTTATGATGGAACATAGATGGTTAGAGTTTTAATTTATAGGCTAATTTTTTAAAAAATTTAAAGATAATTAATGGTTAAATTTATTTTTAAATAAGATATAATAAATGTTTATATATCATTTCATATCAATAAAAGAGAGAATCTCTTTACTACACCTCAATGTATGTATATAAAAGTATAAGAGATAATCCAAATTCAAAATACTAGTTTGAAGTAATATACAAATGCAGATCCCATTCTCAAAAGCATTATATTTTATGGCCCAATTGTAGAACAAATACTTTTAAAAGTCACCCTCCAATTAATATAACTTTATGTGCAATTATTACATGTTGTATGTGCATTCTCCCTCATTATTTTATTACTCTCTTCCAATCTTGATTCTCATTAGTCTTTGTTTAGTTTCACCTCATCTCATCCCTTGGACCATCTCTCTTTCTTTGAGTCATGCTTATTATGAACACCAATTTATCTATGTATAAGGTTTCATAGATCATTCATTTTAGCTCGTTCATTTCTTACTTCAAGTAATGGAATCACATTTGTTGAAGCAATAGAAATCTGAACTCAGAGGAGTCATGGAGGATGAACAAGAATTTCAGCTAAATGCATTGTTTGAAGTAGGTTCACTCTTCTTATGATCTGAGTATCTAGGTAAAATTTGTGGAGGTATAAGCTTGAGAAATCAAGAGATGGTCCATCTTTTCCAAGCACATTAACTACCATTATATGTTAGATATAATATATAGAGCAAGTTCAAGCATTAAAGAAGAAAGAATACACTTATTTTACTTCTAAATTTCAATAGGTTATTCCTTTAGTCTAATAAAGTAGTGGACTTTGTTTAGATTATTGTTTTGTGAAGAAGGGTTTTAGAAATTCAAATCATGACATATATGTGTAATAAGATGGAATTTGGTAATGATATTATGTGTTTTTTATTCCATTTACTTTGTGGGGTGCTATTAAGAGACATCTTGTATAAAAAAAACGTACATTAAGTCTTGTCAAGGATGGGTAACTTTCTAATATTTTTATAATTCACTAGACTATTTGATGCTTAAATTTAAGTAATATTGTTTTTGTTTTGGTTAGGTAATGTTTTGGTTAGCCACAGTCTCGAGATTCAAAGGGCCTTTCATTACATCACCGTGGATGGAACTTGAACACCAGGCATTAGTCTATAAGTATCTTTTCTTTGTCATGAAAACTCTCCCTCTATCATATATTTTGTTACTAAACAAAGTGTAATAATTATTTGATATGGGTATGTATCCTTGGACCTATTAAATTATAGAACTTACACCTTATAGTTGAATTTTTTATGCGTACCATCTCAAATCACACCTTGACATTTTGTTTATCAATTTACCCATAACCTGTATCATACACGTACATTCCAAGTTTCCTTTTAACGGGTACATACCCATAAATTTACAGACATATTTCAACAATCCTGGTTACGTAGCCATCTGATAGTTAATCTTATATGGAACACAACAAAATACACATGTATGTGATAAAGAAAACATTAGTTTTAAAACACACATCCATGTAGTTATCGTAGAATTAGGTTATACAAGATTTCAATTTCACTTATTACGTGGTCGCTCATAGAGTGTGATAAAAATAAACACTAAAGAAGAGAAGCGACTACCAAAAGTGTATAGATCATCCAAGAAATAAGTGAGTAAAAACATGATTATTGTTTCCACAAGGATTGCGAGGTAAGATAGATGTGTTTAGATGAGAAGTAGAACTATTTCCAATGATAAAGACAAAAAATATTTTTTTTTTGTTTTTAAATATGAAAAGACTAAAGGCAAGAATATAGAGTAAATGAAATTAAACTAAAACTAGATTAAAGAGATTACTTAAGATGAAGGGATATACTTCAGCTTCGTTGGAGAATCACCTAAGTTCATATGTTTAATGCATTTGTTTAAGGGTAAAGTTAGTATTTCAGTATTATTCGGGACTCCAATATCCTCCTAACTCGCGTCAAGGTAGACAGAAGAGGCCATCCTACGGCATTACAGACCCCGTCAGGGTGACTATGAGCTACTTTCAGATGATTACGAGAAAACCTAATTGGCTACAGGGTTAGTTAAGGCTGTCAGGGTCAATCACGAATACCACGTGTCTATTACCTAAACCCCCCCTTTTCTGGATGATCGTCTCAACTAGAGAATAGCCTAATAACTAATACATGTCTATATTTGGCCAAAACAATAATAGTAAATAACCAAAAAATTATAGTCAATATAAAATACCCAACTTAAATTAAATAAAAAATAATCCCAAATTTAAATTGCATTAAATTGATTAACTTAGGGTTCACCCATATTGAGATTCTCAAGTATGTAGAATTTAGATCATAATTAAATACAGAAAATAAGTACCATTAATGAAATACATAATTCCTAAATTAAATGAAAAATGAAAAGAAACTTAGGGTTGGAATAACTTCTCAAGCTTATGCCTTTTCCTTCCAAGTGCTTCTGCTCTGCCTCTCTCTCAAAATAAGTAATAAAATTAAGCAGGTCTACAAAATCTCTTATAAAGCTGAAAAACACATTAGGCCCACATTTGTGTTTAATTAAATGATTAAGGGCCCAAATCTGTTTTATTATCCGCATTGATGTACACCATTCTAGTAAAACATGTGTAAATTTTGCATCGTAAGTCCAAATTACCTGAAAATACTTCTCAAATTTTGGTAACTCAGAGTCCCGTCTTTTTCGTTTAAACCACTTTCCATCCTCCAATGCTCCTCTACCTTGACTAAAGTGATGTCTTTTACTCTTTTAACACTTTATTTTTATCTTGGACTTTACACTTAAATTCTTCTCTTCATCTTTGTGCTTTCTAGCAATCATATACCTAATAACTTTACAGTAAACAAACAATTGAATGCACAAAAGCTCTAAAAGTAACAATAAGTATAAATCGAAGAAAGAGAGTGTATTATAGAGAACTAAGTCAATTAATCTACTAACTAAGTCCAATTTATACCTGAAATGATAACTCCTAAGGGGATATATCCAACTTTAATCTTATTGTGTATTCTCCCAAATATTAGTTTGTCATATACAAAACACAACCAAACATATATTTTCTTGATGGGTATGTACCCAGATTTGGGTTTAAATTATAGCATGGGTACGTGCCCAAAAGTGTAATGAGTACAACCTATGTCAAATATGTTGAGTATGTACCAAAATGTTAGTTTGTCTTATACTAAACACAACCAAATACACATTTTCCTAATGGGTATTATAACCAGAAATAAGTTTATCTTAAATGAAACAAATCCTAATTTACTGTGGTGGGTATGTTCCTAATAGGGGGTGGGTTCAAATAATATTAGCGTGGGTACGTACCAAAAAGTGTAATGGATATATCCAATGTCAAGCTTGTTGGATATTTACCCAAATGTTAGTTTGTCTTATATAAGAAATAACCAAACACATGTTTTCCTTGTGGGTATCTACCCATATGTTAGTTTATCTTAAATGAAACACAACCTAATTACATTATGGTTGGTACATACCCAACTATAGTGTGGGTTCATACCTAGCTACGTACCCAATATTGTAATAGGTACAACCTTTGTCAAGTCTATTGGGTATGTGCCAAGATGTTATGTGAAACACATCATATTAATAAAACTTGACTATTAAACCTTTTTATATTTTACTTTCGTTAACATACAAAACCAACTTAACATTTCAATTGATATATAGAAAAATATCTTTCTAAAAAACTTTATATTAGTCAGAATACAACTGAATAACTTATACAAATATGTATTAATAATGGTTACTATCACATGATTATTATAAAGAAAAACTCTAATATTTTGTAACAATGTCTATTTAAAACCTTTATCGGGGTGAATAAATGAATAATCACTGATACTTTGTATAATAACGAGTTGATAATTAAAGCTTACAAAATTGTAGATTAATTTCAACTGTTAGCCCTATATTATGCATCGATTGACTACTTACCCCCTACTAATTAAAACACAATTTTTTATCTCATATACTATGTTTTCATGACTCGTTACCCCTAGTAAACGGAATACATCAAAATATCATCGTTAGTTGGTCACGTGCTGGTCATGTGCGCGGGTTTTGTGACATTTTATCCACTGTACTAAGTTTTCGTGACATTCTACCCTTGGCATAAAATTGGTAAAACGAAGGCTTACTTCAAACGTTACAAGACCATGTCCTCTTGGATTTGATCTTAAACCTTCTACGCTATCATTCTCCGTGGGGTCAGGCCTGTATAACAGAAATAAAAGGTTTTGAGTGAATAACCTGTATAAGAAACCAGATGAATAAATGAAACATACCTAAGTAAATCCATCAATACAACAGATTCAACATCTATTATTATAGGTCTTTGTAGTTTATCTATATGTTCTATTGAATGTACATATCTCCCTATGCCACTATGCATGCAGACAATTTTCTATTCAATAAGTGCAACAAGAGGAAGACAATTAAAAAGTTGATTAAAACGTGTCCATGCCCATATCCCATCATTTTCTCCCTATAACTGCGTATATTGTTAGATACACATAAATATAACCAAGTAAAATCACTTTTACAAATTTATACCTACCATTATTTTTATTCATTCAATGCGAAAACCAAATAGTGAATTTATATCAGCAGCTTTGTGGTTGCCACAAGTCAAGTTAACATTATCTAAATATTCAATAAAAAATACACAACAAATATTATGATTGTTACATAATAATAAAATAGTTAATGCAGAAACTTGCCTTGAGAGCCAGAATAAAAGTTACGAAAACATAGTATTGGGGGTAAAATGTGATGAAAACTTAGTATAGGGGGTAAATGTCACGAAAACCGCACACATGACCAACACGTGACTAACTAACGGTGATTTTTGACAAATTCCGTTAACTGGGGGTAACGAGATATGAAACCTTAGTATAGGGGGCCAACTGTCGCAGTTTAAACAATAGGCGGTAAGTAGTCAATCAGCCCATAGTACAGGGGGTAATGGTTGTATTTACTCCAAAACTGTATAATGTAAACAATATTTCAATATTTTGATCTATTCTTCATTTGTTTCTGCTTATTCACATCAACTTACTTGGAACATGTACTTATTAAGAAAGGATTTAATGGTAAATAAGATTAAAACAAAAAAGCACAATTTAATGAACTATTTATTAGAGCTTCATATAATATGTATCTGGTATACCAAACCTGTAATTTGGTAAGTACCCGTGTTTTTGTTACAATGTAATAAGTTGTTCGTACCCAATAATCGAAATGGGTATGTACCCCATCATAAATATTGTTACGTACCCAAGATGTGATTATTGGTATTATACCTGTTATGTTAGGATTATATATAGATAATTTTGCATAATATAGGAGTACTAGTGCAATTAACTCGAAAAAAATATTAAAACTATAGGAATTTTTTGGCATTATATAGGATAGGATGTCTTATTAACTACCTGTTTCTGTATACAATTCCATAATAGGATCTACTGTTCCTTTTCATTCCAAATCACACGATAAAGATTCTAAATCAGAATTCTTATTACACCTATAAAAAAATATACAAAATGTTAAAAATCATCGCAAGAAACTCAACTCAAAGTTTCAAAACTGTACAACTAAATATGATTCATTTAGTTATATAATCATTCATTTAACGATGATTTTTCCCTCCATCTAACGATAGAAACATTATCTGTACGGTCTTTACAAAGTAAATTTAACAATATCGGGAAAAATTTCAGTTAGTTACTGAAACACAAAAACATTCGAGAAAGAAACTTGAAATTATTTTCATAAATAATGCAATAACCATTTGTTAATTATCATTAAGTAAATTTACAATATAGCAACCAAATTGTGCTAGTGAACCTATTAATAATTCAGTACAAGTGTTGCTAGCATAATGAGTATTTACCATTAACACATCTTGGGTACGTACCCATGATTATGAGGGGGTATGTACCCATCTTGGACCTCTTCAATTATGAAGTGTATGCTCTCTCTCAGTGTTTCGATGAAACTAGAATAGGAAAATATTGTGTTTTGGAAACTGTATATAATGTCATTTAATGGTAAGAGCTATAACTATAGATAAGTAGACTAACTAGAACTGTTTCGCTAATGCCTTTTTATCCCTTCAACAATAGCTGCAATGATTCATTATTCAGAATTTCTCACTTCTTTATATAACATCAAAGGAATTTTGTAATATCCAATAGTGTTATTACTTCAAAATTACTACTAGAAGGTGTGTAAATTGTCATGTGCTAATAAAAAACATATAAATAAGGTAACTATTAGTGTTAATTTGTTTATCTAAATTTAGAAACAGAACCATGAATAATCTTCTGAAAGGCCTGAATTGTCAATAAGTCTACAGTCACGGGAAAATAGGGTTCCTTGTCATAACTTTGGAAATTACTGTTTGATCTGGCCTTAATTTCTCTGAAATAACCCTTGATGCAAATTCCAATACATAATAGCATGCATTTTATACTATGTATGACAATTCATGATTGTTTCTCTTATACTATATATGTCTAAAAAAAAGAAGAATAAATCCAATGTTTTTATTGAAACCTTATAAGTGATTTGACACATGGTCATATATTTCTCCAAGAACATAATTAGAATGGTAGGATTTGGTGTTCCATTTTCCTATAAAATGTTGGAACTTGTAAAATGAGACAACAAATTCTACCATTCTTATTATGTAATTTTGTTAAAAGTAATTATTGTAGAGAGAATTGTAAGTGCAATTAACATATAACTTTTGAGGGCGAACTATTTTCCTTTGAGAACTAATGGCACAGTGAAATTCTATCTTCAACTACATTTGATTGTGATACAACACTTAATTACCTTATTGAACTTTCCTCTTGCAACAACTCTTTTGAAATGCCTCACCTATTGAATATAAATATAACTTAACAATGCATAAATTCAATTTAGGAGTTCATAAATAAAAAAAAAAGGGTGAATAAATATAATTCTTGGAAGAAACTGTCATATATACTTCTAACTACAGGAAATCAAAGAATTAGATATTCATAAAACGAGCAAATTCAAGAACTATTATTAATCTGATATGAAAAGTAATTCGCTAAGAACAATATAAATCATCTAATTAACTATAAAAAAAATCAATTACCCTAATGCAAAAACAACCCCAGAATAAACACAATTTTCAAATTATAGGTTTTAGGTCAAAATCATGGAGTAGAATGCAAGTAAGTGGCGTCCAAGTCAAATTTTTCCCAAAATATAGGACATGATAAACACTGATGAGTAATTGGATCAATCTCCTTCGTTACATGGCCAAATTCAGTGTACGACCTATCAAAACGACTGCCATTGAAAGACCTAACTGGTCTTTTTAAGGATATTCCAAAATCAAAAAGTATTTTTAGTTTAGTGGACTTCGCTGCAGATTTGATAGATTTATTTGGCAGTTTTTCCTTTCCTAATTCAACTTTGTTTTCTTTTATCTTTGATTCCTCTTGGATCTTCTTTCCTTAACTCTTGACATTGATTTGGTCTCTAAATTTTTCCTTTAACTTAAGACATTCACATTAACACAAAAATTATACCAAATATGCTCTAAAAGTAGTAAATCCTGAAATCAAGACACAGATGAAGAAATTATCTAATAACGGGAAAATCCCTTAACAACTAATCAAATACACCTAAAATTATTTCTCTAAACTAGATTAATATATCACAGATATGGAGGTTTCAAGACCCCTAACTCAAAATTTTATTCTCCTGATAGAATAAAGAATAAGAACATATGGAAGTCTCTAAATAAACCTAAGTCAATTAAGCAAAATGGAATGAAGATAGAAGAATATGAATAATAAACTCAAAGAAACTACTTATAAAATTTCATGTAATAATATTTTACAAACTAAATTACATGTACACTTATCATACGATCATCAAAACGGTTCAAATTCAATAACTGATTAGATTTGCAATGCATGAAGGAGAGATTCTTCACTTAGTTTAATATGGAGGTCATAGATTGTTCATCGATCCTAACTAGTATCCAATGATCCATCTAACTACTTTATATTAGTTCAATTATTCTATATCAAATAGCAAAGAATCATAAGGTCTTTAAGGTTGTAATGTTGGCTTAGGGATTTAGAGTGAGATTTTGTCTTTCTCCTTACTAGCCATCAAAGAATCTGCCCTAGAGTTTGACTTACTCTCATAAGATGCTCTCACTCAACCCAGTAATTTGATGCATTAATTATCATAACTAATAACCACATATAAAGCATTAAGATGATCACATTAGAAATTCCACTTCCCTGGTCTAAATAATATAATCTTTTCATAACAATTTTTTCTTTTTTAAGCTATCTATGATTCCCTTTTTGATGTGAGATATCATGCTAGTTCTTTCTCAAAAATACTCATTTACTTTTACCCCGACAAAGGGTTACAATAATAATGAGTGAATCAACATCAAATATAGAGCACAAATACATAAGCTCAGAAACCATGCTAATAATGTTTACCATAATGTGAACCCAGCACCCCAAACTCAAGCTCTAAAAAGACTATCTATGCATCGCTATTCGAGTTCAGGTCATACGGAAAAGTCCTAAATTATAAGTGGTATGGCTTATAATGTGGATAATAAAAAGGCTTTAGAAAGGCTAGAAGGGGATGAGAATGATATAAATATAATAAATGGACAGAAATCTAAAAGGAACTAAGGGCATATCAATGAACTGCCTTAATCACTTTCTAAATATACAATTTCGTTATTATCTTACCTCTAGCACGTTCATTAAATGGGTTTATAACCTAGCTAGGATCTCACGGCCTACACACCTCTCAAGGCGCCCAAAGACTGAACATATTTCTACCGCATTACTCACTAATCTTTTCTTTACTATCAATTTGTGTTTTCATGTTCATATTCAAAGCATACAAAAATAACCAGCTCATAAACATTTTACCTACATTCATCAACTCACTAGATTTATGATTTCAATGCATTAAACACAATCTACATCAAATCCTATGTATAAAAAAAATTAATTTATTCCTAAAAGGCATTAGAACACATAAAATGGAGATGAGGGACCACAAATCCCCACACCCCAACTCAAAAATGAGGTGTGTCGCTACGACTCGAAAAAACCTGATAAAGAAATTAAAATTTAACATACATTGGAAGTACATGGAGATGGTAAGGAGGAAAGAAGACATAATCTTCGAGGCAATTGTCTCGTATGATCAATACACATGTTAGGGTGGAGTTTTTTACTTTGTATGTCACCTTCTAATATCACCAAATTCGCATTCTCTTACTCCTCTTGTGATTTATCACAATCAATCATACAAATCTAGATATCATTTGTTCTTACTTTCTCCAATTTTCTTCTTGCTTTCTCCCAATACCATGCTTTGATTCTCCTCTATTTATCTAATGGGGTAATCCTATACGTATGCAATAACAAAAACTACAAACATTTTATGGGTATGTTGGAATCTCGCATGGTTAAGAAAGGTTTGAGAAAATTTGAAAAAGGTTTTTGGAAAATTTTGGATCTTGAATTCTTGGTGATTTGGAATGATTTAGGCGTTTGAATCTTGTTTGTAGTAGTGTAGAGAAGTATTTAGATATTATTGTATGGTTATTTTGTGATGTTTTGATGTGAGGTAGTGGTTTTGTGAAACTTTCATTGTGTTTTAATGGAGTTTAGGACTAAAATATTCGTTTTGGTGAAGTTGGAGGAGGTTAGGTTTTGGTTTTGCATAATTAGATACCCTATATTAATATAAATAAGCTTTTTAATCTCCCGGTGCCGGTATACCGCTCATATGGCCGGTATACTGGTAAAACTTTTAGGTTTGGATCGACGTCGCGTTTGTCGATATGGTCGGGCTGGCTAGTCGTCCAGAATGGACGGTATACCAGTCGTAGATTTACATTTCACTATTGGATAGATCTCGATAAAATACGTGATTTAGACTCAAGAAAAAGTGAATTCCGACCTCCAAGCTTAAAGTTATGGTCTTACGAAGTTTTCTGGCATGTCGTGCGGTGTACCGCAGCTTTGTACTATTCCCACGTGTGTCAAGGTCTTGCGCGATGGTCGACACAGTTTTGGTCGTTCGGAACATGATGGGTATGTCAAGGTGTACCGCACGGTACTTGTAATTCTCGTAATGGACCCTAATTTGTATACCGTGACGACGGTTTTTCTTGAGGTATGGTGCGTCACGGATCTAGTGCGGTGTACCGCAAGACTCTTCTTTTCGGCACCGTGGCACAGTACACGCACGAGTGAAAATACGGTTTTTTATTGGTAGCCTCGCACGTATACATGATTACTTAACCGTTGTGACCCATTTGTGGGGTATGGTGCACCGCGTGATGGGTGCGGGGTACCGTATGGCACTGCTGGATTTCGCAATAACTCTGATTTTTCACCAAAAACTCGATTCCATAAGTACCTACACATTAAAAACACTAATACCTTCCTCATTACTTCAATATTAACTAAAAACAACTAATTTAAATAATTTAAACAAAAAAAACAAAAACATAAAAACATAAAATACTCCGGGATGTCTCCCTGAAAGCACTTTTCTTTAACGTCTTTTAAAGTTTAGCGTATTACCTCGGTTATTTCTTCATTATATAGCCTCCCCAACTGCGAGTGAGGCTATGCACATCTACTATCCGAATTTTTTGTCCCTTCTTTGATTGAATTTATATCTGTTTTACCGAAACAACTCATGTAACAACAAACGGAACCATCCATGAATTCTTGAAACCTCGTGGTCTATTTTCTCAGTTGGGGGATTTCAAAGTAACCTCATCACCAACCCCAAATTCATTTTCTACTCTCTTCTTTCAAGGGTTATTGTGGACATTCTTTTTAGCTTCCCTTGTCACAACTCGGCGTGTTGGGATCTCACTTGATTCCTCATGCCTTTCATCCACAAAGTGGAATGTTTCAGATTCTTCCTCAGTGCGGAGGGTCATGGTTCCCTCGTAAATATAAATAATGCTACGACTTGTCGCCAAGAATGGGAGTCCAACTATCAACAGGACGTGTTGATCTACAATGCTATCAAGTATAACGAAATCTGTAGGTATAGCTAAAGTACCTACATGGACAAGCATACCCTCAGTAACTCCCCACGGCTTTATTATAGAATAATATAGGACCAGCAAATTGATGTCTTTTCTTTTGACATCTCCCATGCCTAACTTTTCAAACATATTTTTGGGCATGATATTTCTACATGAACCCAAGTCACACATCGCTTTAGATCCAAAGTTACCACCTATATTGATTTGGAGATAATAAGCTCCCACATCTTGCATCTCTGGTGGTAGCTTCTTTAGAATTTTTGTTGGCAATATTTCTTTGGTAATATCCAAAGTCTCGAACTAAACCTCTACACTCTTACTCTTCTTGGAATGAATCTCTTTGAAGACTTTTGGTGTTGTAGACTCTTTATCAATTACTTCAAGTTCAGGAACGATGATTTTTTATGGGCTTGACGTATCAGGTTTAGTATCACCACTAGGATATGTAATTCTTTATAAATAAGGTTGTGAGAGTGGCGGGTGTGTAAGAGGTATCTCTGCCTTTTTCTCTTCTTTTCCGACCTCTTTAACCCTGGTTCTTCAGTTGTTGGAATTTTTACTGCACTCCTTGCAGTTTTATTTTCAACCTCATCCTCACTTTCCCAATCTTCAATCCTACCTGAATTAAATTCACCTTGATTGGTGATGATGGTTATGTAGGTGGTGGCTAAACATTACTTTTTTCTTTTTCTTGCATCTTTTGTGCAGTTGTCTCTTCTTCCTGAGTCTCTAGTTGTAGTTCTCTAACCATATGCTCAAAAAATTTCTCAACCTATTTCTCACCTTGATTCTCAACAATCACCTCATCTAAGTTAAGCTTGGTTGGTTCATTATGGTTGAAACCTTGAACCCAACATTGCTATCGCCCAGTCATCTGCAATTCTTGTTGTAATTGTTGATTGATTGTAATGAGTTGCGTTAATTATAGCTTCAATTGTTTCCGCATTTTTCTCCACCTTATTTATTAAATCATTTATACCTTCTTGTGGATGAGACAGACGTGCTTTTTGAGGTTGATCCTCCGTTATACCTCGGATTAACTATAGGAGCTTTTGTTGAAATTTTAAGGAGCTACTAGTTACTTGGGTTACGTGCGTCTCCAAGGTCTCCTCTTCATCGGCTTGCTTCTTGAATATTTGATCACTGAGTTGAATGGAGCTCTGAGTTAGTTCTTATATTGATTCCATCGCTTGTTGGATATTGGTTATGGCTCCTTCTAACAGACGATACATGGGTTTTGGTGGAACTTAAAATTGGTAGCTCGAACCTTATTCTGGCCCCAGACCCCATGCATATTTGGTGCATAATAATTCTCCATACCTAAGAAACCTGAGAAGAGACTAAAAAGAAAAACTTAAAACTAAAATCAACTAAAAACAGCTTTAATAAATAAACACAAATAAACCAACTTAAAGATAAATCCCCAATAGTGGCTCCAAAAACTTGGTGGTGGCAGAGGTGTGATAATATAATGATTTAAATAATAATAAAGATAAGGCCACAGACCCTTGTCAACTATAGAAACTCGTTGCAAGTATTACAAGATCATTTGCAAACTTAGTTAACAAGTAAAGTTCGTTCGCATGATTTGATCTATTAGGTCTACTAGTGTATATAGAGAATTGTAGGAGAAATTACTTGTTTGATAAAAAGACAAATTAAAGAAATAATATTTATTTGGTTTTCAAATTTAAAAGATAATAATACAAATAAATTTACAAAAGAATGAAGATGAGAAAGATAGCTTAGTACTGCTAGCAAGTACTTATCTTCCTAAATCTAATACAAGTTATAAGGGTGATCAAAGCTCTTATAGTAAATAGTCGTATTATTATATTTCTCCTATTCCCCTTCTGGGTGGACTTAGGTGTCAACCTAACAATTAAATAGGGACTTGGGTAAGAGGACCGTGGGTGATTATCGGTGGTTAAATCAAAACTTAGTGACTATCTAGTTAGGAAAGCCCGTTAAAATCATTACCACACTCTAGATATTTATGTGGTGTTTCAATAATTGGACACCCCGTCCGGGTGACCATCCAACTACAAAAGACAGTCCTTACGTGATCAAGATTAGGGCTGAAAAATAAGTCAAAGCACATAAAACAGATATAAATGTAAGAAACTCAATCTATTTAAAAAGGATAATCCCAAAGAACATAAATAGAAGAAATTAAATTCAACGATTATACATATACAAACCCAATCTACGGGAAAATCAGTTCATAACTAAAGAGATATAAATAACTAAGAATAAAAGTAATTAGAACCAAAGATAAGCTAAAGAATCGAATACAAATTAACTTAATGATGGAGGGATAGGATGGAGAAGAGGAGTTTGCAACTCTCAATCTTCTTGTATTCCTCTCAAGATCGTCTTGCTTCTTTTGGATGATTATAAGTGTAATTATAGATCTTAATATGAAAAAGGACCTTGTTTACATAGGTAAATATCTCTATGTATAGATGTTAGGTCAAAATAATGGAGCGGAAGGCAAGTAATTGAAGTCTAAGTCCAATTCAAATTCGTTTCCCAAAATATAAACATGATAAACACGGTTGAGTAATTTGATCATATCTCCTTCGTTACTGGTCCAAATTAAGTATATGACCTATCAAAAACAACCGCAGCTGAAAGATCTATCAGACCCTATAACAGATCTTCCAAAATCGCAGCTTATTTTTAGTTATCTTTACTTTAGGGGACATCACTGCAGATTTGATAGGTTTTCCTTTCCCAATTCAACTTTGTTTTCTTTTATCTCCTAATTCCTCCTGTATCTTCATTCCTTAACTTCTTGATTTATTTGGTCTCTAAATATTTCCTTTTACTTAAATAATTCACATTAACACATAAATTATATAAAATATGCTCTAAAAGTATAACATATTTAAATCAAGACACAAATTAAGAAATTATCTAATGACGGGAAAAATCCCTTAACAATTGATCAAATGAACCTAAAATGATGTCTCAAAACAAGATTAATATATCACAAATATGGAGAAATCAGTATAATTCATACATTCGAGTCAAGTTATGTAACCTTGACCCACCCAACCTAAAGTGTACGATCTAGCCGGGTAATCGTTAATCGTGAACAACAAACAAACCTTCATTAAAATTCATCCTTCATATGTGTATCGTATGTAACAATCTCTGTGCCCCACAAAAATTCCCACTCATCTATAAGAGGAAAGAGATATACTACCATATCCTTTCTAGGTGAACAAAGACCCGGTATCAACAACTTAACTATAAAGATGGATTCTTTCATGCATAACCAAGGCGGCATGTTGTAGATTTTAAATATAACCGACCATATCCTATATGAGTTGTTTTGCATGGTGAAAGGAAAAAAAAACCATCAATACCATGACCAAGACATACATTTCTTGGTTCACTAGCAAATTCAGAATTCCTTCCGTCAAATGTTTTCAAACTAGAAGCATCGATGGGATGACGTAACACATCTTTGTCTGTACTATTTCCGGTATGGTTCCGAATCATATATTTGTCGGTGTGTCTTGAAGGAAACATTCTATGTAGCCTAGACACAGTCTTAAAAAAAGTAGTTTCTTATGTGTCACTTTCTTCCCCTTCTTCGGGTCCCACCTTGATTCTCCACAAACTAGACATTTTCTAAGATTTTTATTCTCTTTATAATACAAAGCACAATCATTCAAATACACGTCGATGTTATGTATCACATGCCCAAACTTTTCAACTTTCTATTACGATCTGCATAAGACCCACGGTAAATTATGACCTTCAGGAAAAACACGACCCAACAATTGAATAAGTTCGGTAAAAGGGGTGTTCATCCACTTGTTCTTCACTTTCATATTCATTAACTTGGCTATGAAATCCAATGAATTCATCTTAGTAGAACTAGGGGTACAAATCTGTATGACTTTCCTTGAACAAAGCGTCACACATCTCTGTGTCACCGAAGTGGCTGCCAAATTCAATAATAGATCTAAAATAATCCAACACATTAAACATTTCATTATATACGTTTGGTTCATTCACAAGAATTACTACTTCTTCCCCGAGTTTCGTTCAAACCTCATAGGACGACCAGATTCCCCATTAAAAAAAAATTCCCTTGAACCTCGTCAATTGAAATCGATTATTGAAACAATGATTACATGAACCGACAGAATCCATTTGTTTGCTCGGAAAATTAATAAATTCTATTATACCCGACATATATTCTCTCGTAACAAAATCATTTGATTTAATCCAACTCTTGCCATTACCAGGTTCATTATCTAAATTAAATTAAACAATTTACTATAATTATAAGAGAATAAAAAAATTAAACAAAATTAAAAAATGGCACCTTTATCACAAAAAATAATATTATATTACATAAAAAAGTCAATACTACACATAACATTTATCTAATAAAATATAAAACTACAATTATATAATTTAAACTAATATAAAAAAGATTAAAATTTATAAAATACCTTATTTTTGGAGAATTGGATGGATAATTTTGATTGAAAGTGGGACCCACACGTGTATGATGTAGCAGTAAATTGTGTTTATAATGGGCACAAAATTGATTAATGAAAAAATTGGAAGAGTTTTGGTGGTTTTTATAGTTTTTTTGTGGTTTTTTTCCCATTAACAGCTTAATTCCCGTTAGAAGTCTTTAATTCGACAACTTTTTAGCGAGGACAGTTTTGTTCCTCGCGAAATACTACCTTTGTCCTTGTAAGAAATGGCTATCCACGATGACATCAGTGTCATTGCAAATTTCTTTTCTTTTAAATTTATTTTTGACCGCACGTTTGACCAAAAATATATAGGCGAGGACGACATCTTTGCTAAAGATCTTATGTCTACCCAACTGACTACCAACTATTAGGCAAGGACAATGTACTCACGAATTACATTCATCGCTAAAGAGACTATCTTTTGCGAGGACAAAGACGTCCTCGCGAAAGACGTCCTCACAAGAAAACGTCTATGTAGTAGTGATAGTACTAAAATACTTGTGTTTGAATAGACCCAGATGTCTCAAACATCCTATACCCCTGTACATATCTATCTAATATACATACATATTACTCTTATATAGTATATATCCACGCTTATACTCTTAGGGATATAATATAAAAGGAGTTTGAGAGTACAGATGCTCTCTAAAGGGGTAAATACAACGAGGGACAATTGCAAGTGAAGAAATAGGAAGAACACCAAGTGGTTCTAGAATCATCTGTCATAGATATTCGGTGGGGTCTCAAGAATCTTGAGAGAGTTCAGTTTCAAATGTGTTGTTGTTTTGCTTCTGAGTTTAGCTGTTTTTGTTTCTAATTTATTTTGGGTTATTCCTCATCACTCTAAGATGCTAATTGAATTAGATGCAAACAACTTAATTAAACATATTCATAATATTTTCTTCATTTCTCAAAAATTATATGTATAACATAAAGGGGGTAACTTGTAATAATCACTACTCAATTTTTTTTATATTTATACAAAGAATTTGTATGACGTGTAACTAATATTTTTCTTTAGATACACACGAATTAACATACTTTGACATAAGGTGTAAAATGTGATCCTTACAAAATCCAGACCATAGCATTATCACTACTTAGTCCGTAAAATACATGAATTACCAGACAAAATGAAGGAAAACAAACGTGTAATATAAATTAGTTTTTATGGTGTTAATGAGGGTTAGCATTGTTGCCTTGTCTGACATTTGCAGCCCCACTAGTCAACCTGCAAGTTGAAATCAATACACAACTCTGACATTAGTAAATTTTCTTGAATGTTTAGTAAGGATAGTAATGTATATGCACCAATACTTATATGTCCCCAACTATAGATAATGCCCATATATAGACGGAAGTCTAATGAGTGGCATAATAATATTTTATAATATAATTTACAATATATTTAACACGTGCAAGATAAGATTTATAATTGGCAGACATTGTAGATAATTTTGACTGCCTTCAATTACATTCTTGATTCCTCAAGAATTTAGCAAAAGAACCAACCTGATCACGCCACCAAATATCAAATTAATTTATATAACACCTATATTCGTGTTTTATATGTTGTATATAGTTATAAGGCAAAATCATATAAGTTTTAAAAATCATCAAAACCCTCAGGACTGATGACCAAATAATATTTGTGTTCTTAACCTTTTACCTCTCTATGATTTTTTCCAAGTGCATCCTACTGTCTTTTGGCTCTAAAAAAACTCCTTCACCTGTATCTAGAAAGTTTTGCACACGCAATCCATCCATTCAAATTATAACAATGTCAACACAATTGTTGTGGGATGCAGCTCGGTGTAATACAAAAAAATACATGGTTATAAATATTTATATAAGTAACCTAACCTTAGCTCCACAAATTTTAAACTTGCCTTTTTTTGTAAATTCTGCAATATCAGTTCTATATAAGAAATACAAGGTTGGAAAGTGGAACTAAATTATTACATTTGGTTCACGAAAGCGATCCTTACAACACATTAATTGCAAGAAATATCGTTGTGCACTGTCTTCAAATAAATATGGAACATGTGTGATTCTTTAAATTTAATTTCCAAATGTTATTGAAATAGTTTGGAGATTTGTTTTTGTTGAAGAAGAATAAGCTCATGCTATTGGTAATGAAATAGTTGCATATACTTGTGAATTGAAGTTATCTTCTAGGCCATTCATTCTATAGTTGGTGAAGATTTTACAAATTCCATCAAACAATGCCTGAATAATGAAAAATTACTCACTCAAGTAAATGCAACTAATATAATACTAATACTCAAGGAGAAGAAGTCTTCCATTGTGAAAGTTCAGACCAATTTCATGCACCAACACAACATATAAAACAATTTAAAGAGTCATTTGTACAAGGCTGAAAAAGGCACCTAGCTCAATTATCTCTCTTAATCAAGCTTCGTATGTTGGTAATAGATATATAAGTGATAATATTTTGGTTGTGCAGGAGATTGTACTAGGGTATGACAAAAAAAACTCAGACCCTAAGTGCACTATAAATCTTGATTTACAAAAGGCGTACGATAGTGTAAATTGGAAGTTCTTAATGAATACTATAGAATCTTTTAATTTTTCTAAGAAATTTATTGAGTGGATTAAAATGTGTGTCTACTCTCCAACATATTCTGTATGTATTAATGGCGAGGCGTGTGGATATTTCAAGGGAAAGAGAGGACTGAGACAAGGGAACCCTCTCTCTCCTTATCTTTTCGCAATTTGTATGGAAGTTTTTACATGCTTATTCAATCATTTGGCAAGAAAGAAAAGTTTTAATTATCATAAAAGGTGTGAAGAAATGAAACTAAATCATATTATATTTGATGATGATCTTTTGATATTCATTAAAGCTAATATTAAATCAGCAAATGAAGTCAAGAATGGATTGAATTTATTCACTATAATGTCTAGACATAGCATAAACTATCAGAAAAGTGAATTATATTTTTTAGGGACTGAGTATAACATTAAAGAGAAGATTTCTGAGTTGCTTAATATTAAATTTGGGAGTTTATCTGTAAGATATTTAGGAGTACCACTACATTCACTAATGCTTAGTGTTGTTGAAGGTAACAAATTGGTTGATAAAAATTATAGCAACATTAATCAATGGACTTCTACACTTCTATTGTATGCTGGAAGGGTTGAATTAATTAAATGTGTAGTTAGAAAAAGATTGTTCTGGTGTCGTGTATTCCTTCTTCCTAAGCAGGTGATATATAAGCTAAATCAAATGATGAACAACTTTTTATGAAAAGGAAGAACTGAAGGAGCACAAGGAGCAAAAATAGCCTGGGATAAGGTTTGCACAAATAAACAAAATGGTTGTTTGGGGATTCCTAAAATAGAATATTAAAATCTAGTTTGTTTGTTATTCACTTTTTGGAGGATGTATGCTCGGGAAGGAAATTTATGGAGTAGATGGGTAAAGTGTAACATTGTTAAAGATAGATGTATATGGAGTTTAGAGGAAAAACCGTACCATACTTGGATTTGGAAGAAGTTAATGAGAGTAAGGAATATTGCTTATAAATTTATACATCATAAAGTTAACAATGGTAATGATACATATATTACATGGAACAGATGGATTGAGGGCTCAAGTATGTAAGAAATTCTTAATACTGAGTTAGAAAAAGATAATATTAATAGCAATAAAACAGTTGATGCTTTCTATGGAAGAAACGGTTGGAGATTGCCACCTAGTATTCAGAAAATTCTTCCCAAACTGAAGGAGTATAGGTTGCATACAGGTTGTGATATTAAAGTGTGGATTGAGAGTAACATAATGAGATTCGCATTTAAAAAAAATATAGCACAAATCATTACAGAGGAAAAAATAGAAGAAGTGTATTGGCACAAAATTATATAGGCTAAAACAAATATTCCAAGGTGTGTTTATTGTGTGGCTTGCTGTACATGATAAGTTAAGTACCAAAAAAAGAATGCTTGAATTGTGCGGTACAATTAATCCTCTATGCAACTTCTCCAAAGGTTTAACTGAAGATTATGTTCATCTGTTTTTTTGGGTGTTATTTTACACAAAGACTATTGGGAAAAAATCTCAGTAAATGCAGAATTGACAAAATGCCAGGAGATTTCAAAGAATTAATTGATGAAATTTTAATAAAAGGGTGTGAAGAGTAGGTTATGTTAGCGTGTACTTTGTGCACTTCTTATATATATTCTATTTGGTGGGAAAGAAGTGATAGAGAGTATGGAGGTTCAAGATTAAACGAAGAACAAATCATTATTAAAGTAATTAATATGGTGAAAATGAAAGTGCATAGTTGGAAGTTTAAAAAAATGATACAAGAGAGATAATAGATAAACTAGATTTGTATTGATGTAATTCCTTTTGTAATGGGCAAATGTTTTAATTCTACTAGTAGTTTTTGTTATGCTGGGTCTGTTTTTGTAATGTCTTTTAGTAGTAATGGGTTATAACCTTTTAAGGTATTAATTCCCATGTTGGGTTTAATGCTTAAAAGTGGTTAATGTTTGTAAAGACAACTGTATGTTGATTTTCATTCTAATAAAATTGATTTGATGATCAAAAAGAAAATTAGTCATATAAAACAAATTTCTACTCATATTAAATACTTTTATTAAATAATTTCAGAAAATTACTCTTGTTTCAAAAAGGTACTTAATAAGCACTAAATAAGATCATAACTAATTTTAAATATTTAAAAGTTTCTTGAGAAAAATATATTTTTTGGTTTCTCAATCACAAAATCAACTCTCCAATTAATCATAAGCAAATATTCCCAAACGCAAAATCAACTCTCAACACTAATCAAAAGATTCATGCAATATTGATGTTTGAGATATTAAGCAGTATTAGTCAATTAGTTTTTGAAAAAAAGAAAATCATTCAGCTAATTCTCCTATCATGATAAAAAAGGTACTGATTAGTCTTTCTAAAAATTATGGAAACATTGATTATCAATACTTAAATGCATGTTCCCCCCAAAAAAATACTTGAATGCATCGATATGAAAAGCAACAATAATGAATTAAATATTCATATAAATATTTTGTATGGATTTCGGAAGCAACAAATATTTAACAGTAAATTTATGCAAATTGTTATAAATCATTTACTCTGACTCACTCTTTCTTTAATGAACAAATTCCGAATTACTTCAAAAATGAATATAAATAAAGAGACGTAGTTGTGAGATGAAGAAGAAGATATTGAGAAAATTTGTGAAACCTTCTTGACTATACAGACTATTTATATTGAAATATGTAGAGTTTTATATTAATTAGATACCTACATAAAAAATTATATAATAATTATAAGGTTATTTTATGTGATTAGAAAAACAAAAGTTTCCTTTCATTCTTTATGACTCCAAAATGGGAGGATTATAAATCTTATAATTATAGAGGTTTTAAAATGAATGTTCAATCATTCAGATTCCTTTTTTATTAAAAAAACCAATCAAAAAAATAGAAAGAATCTTTTAATCATTTCACATCATTTCCTTTTCTTTGATAAACTGAATCCAAACATAGCATAAACAAATCTCTCTCGATAAATTCCATTAATGTCCTTACCTTGTTTCTTGGCATTAGATATCTGGTATCTAACGGTCATACTAAGTTACTTATACATCTTCTAAAGATATTTAAATATTCATTGAAATATCATGCTTAAAATGTCTTTTGGAGTTCATAACTCATGGATACAATAATATACATTTAGTATTATAACTAGGTTCATATTACTTTAGACATGCATCATATACATTCTATTCATCCTCAAGAGGCACTTTAGTCAATAGCTCATTGAGCATATCAATGAGTCTCATGTGCATAAGAAAGACTCTCAAGTTGCGGTCTCAAATCTTGAGATTAACAATCAACTTGTGATGATTTGAGAAGTGATTTCGCAGAAATATCGATAAATCTAATCATAGGAAGGAATAGGGAACAACGCTTTAAGAACACTATTATATAACTGTCAAAGATATGGACTGTTATCTTAGATATATATAATTGGAAACTTTAAAACATGAATGAGCCCCCTGGTAGTCAAGTCGTTTCTCACGCATAATTAAAGTGAATAATGAAACTTTAAAACATGAATGAGCCCCCGGTAGTCAGGTCGTTTCTGACTCATAATTAAAGTGTGGTACATTATCTATTTTATCAAATAAGATGCCAGACTCAAAACTATATAGCCCCGTGGTAGTCAGGTCGTTTCTAATAAGTTTTGTTGAGTTAATCCATCCCATAATAGAATATTATTAATCTCACATCCTCTGGGTAGTCCAGACTAAAAACGTGAATTAATAAGTTAATCCTATTATCAAACAATCTAGAGTTTTATAATTTGTACTCGACCTACAAGTCCAAACTTGTAAACTTAACAAATTTGAAACTCTATTTACGATGGACAAGTCTCACGAAATATCTAATATTTCGTCTTAATAAACTCAATAAATTTTAATGTCAAGTGAGAATACTTTAGGATTCGTAATCAAAGAGTTGGGATAAAAACCAAACGATCGTATCGAATGATTGACCGAAACGTGTAGTTTCAAAAACTTGCAATTTTTATTTTTCAAAATATCAAAAACAATTTTTGCTATTAATGAATTGAAATGAATTATAAAAAACCAAGAAACACTTTTCCTTTTTTTTTCTTTTGCAGTAAAAAATAAAAAAATGTCTACATGATGATATAGTGACAATCACCAAGAACGACAGCCAAAAACAATTTTCTTTTTCTGTAATGACAAAATAAATAAAACTTTTATATTGTTTCAAAAAGAAAAAAAACATGTCACTTAATTAACAAATGAACTTTTTCCTTTTCTTTTTATCAAAAAACATTATAAGTCCATTCCTTTTCTTTTTGATCATAATCAATATAATGATCAAGTTGGACCTGCTATGACATGGTTTATATAATATTTTATCGACAGCAAATTAAGTCTCATGTGATCAAATCATCAATTCACTGCACTTCCAAGACGATATGAAAAATCATGGTCATGTTTTTTTTTTAAACAAACAATAAAAGGATCAAACCTCCTTTTGCTATTTAAAAAAAACATCTACTGCTAAGATCATAAGCATGTGATCCCATCACATAAATACGGCAATAAATAAAAACAGTGGCTGCAAATTGTCTTCACGGCCGCCGCAACAATTTTGAGTAACAGTATTACATATCCTTTAAGACTTTCATCATCAGAAACCATTAAAAAATTATACTGATCAATTCATAAAAATTATATCTCATATAAATCAAATATATGAAAAAAAACTTATTTTTCATATAAACCTTAAAAAAACATATATATTATCAAATAATATACTTGTTTAAATTTCTAAATCACAACAATTGGCTCTGATACCAATTGAAGGAAAATTGCAACTCAATTATATCAAAATATAATTCAGCGAAAACAAAATTGCAATTAAAATCCCATATAGTTGCGATTTAAGATTTAAAACAATAAAAATCGATTACATACCTTAAGCCTTTGTATGAGAATCGAATTGACTGTGACCGATGCACACCGAGGATTTGAGCCTTGCTTTCAGAATCAAATTCTGACTTGGAAATAGACTTTTCTTCCTTCTGTGTATTTTCCAAGAAAAAAACCTTAAGGCTTTGTCTGTTTTTTTTCAAGAGAGAAAACTGTTAAAAATTATTATCTTATAATGAAAGCTCATTATTCTTATATTAACTTTAGAAAGAAAAATGAAAGGCCAGGAGATGAATAGTCAATAACTTATAATGAAATTGATTATCAAATAATCTGATCCACTATCCACTTGTGAAGTGGACTTGGACCAATTACATTATACATATGACTTGACTAGCCCAGCGGTAAGTGACTTATTTCACACTATTGGAGGTACGTGGTTCGAACCACAACCTTTCAATTTAATTTTTCCTTTTTCTCTTTTGTCTTAGACCGGTCTTATATTAGAATACTAATTTGTGCTAGCAAATTAATATACCAATATTCCAAGTATGTATTTAATTAATATTTATTATCTAATAATAAAATTAATTAACGAAATGAAGCAAGATCAATACACTCGTTAGTGTGTGACTACGTGGGTTCATCGTTAAACCGGTAGTAGTTAACTTAATTAACTACTAATCGAGGTTGGCGTCTAACAACACTCCTCAACGACCGGATAACGTGAAGTAAATCTGTACAAAGGACCCGGTAAAGGATCATACACGTATTCCCTCTATCTTTACAGCTCCGGATCATCCTGGGATATGGTACAACTGTCAAATCCCATTAGAAAATCAACTACGTTACACGTCGATTATCAACGATTGACGAATGACCTAAGAAACTCCTTTCTTCATTCATTCTATCACCTTGGCCAAGGATTCGATACAATCGTTATAATCTTATGACATCGTAGAGCTCAAACTCTTTACCTAGAGTTGATAGATTCCATCTTGACTCATCCCTAGGAGCATATATACTTAGCTATGTCCAATATCCTTTCGAGTAGCATTATGACACACTAGTAGTCCAGTATCAAAACATAACAAGCACATACACAACTATAGTGATGATCTCAGGTGAAAGGATTACAAGTATAAAAATCCTTATAGAGATTAATCTATTTGACAGTTAGAGGTAATTAACCATTAGAAATCTCTAGTTTTAGTCGGTTCGATAATCACATCTCTATGTGCATTATCTTTGCACCTAACTCGGTAAACGAGAACTACCGATATTTATCCAATAAATACTTGTTAGCTACATATTAATCTATCTGGATCATCGAGGTCCTAACTCGATGATCCTACGATTAAGAACACGTTTAGATTAAGTCCTATAAGCTAGATTCTCATTATCATAGCACCTTATGATATCTAGTTCGTAATTTAATCAAGGATTTAGCTTTATATTATGTAGATTAATACCATAATCAAAAAGACTTGCCATAGATTCAAGGAAATAATTTCTTTAATCAAAACTGTAGGGATAACTATTATCGTGTACAGTAAACACTTGTGTTCAATTCATTACAAGACGATCGGGGCTAGGACATAATTCCAACAAAAGTACCTCCAAAAGTAGAAGCTCAAAATAAAGAAGTTGAATTTTTTTTATAACTGCCTGGTGATAAATAAATTGAATTTGGTCGATGATCTAATGAAAGAGAATAGAATAAAAAGTAAAAATGGAGAGGTATAAACAGGGTTAAATGGGTTGTTTGTCTCCCCAAGATAATAATTACTTGACACCCATATAGATAGTACACCTTACTCAATGTCAGACACAACTCTGTACGTAATTGGGCAAGAAATGCCCCCACACCTATTTAATATTAGGTAGACCGAGTTTCTTAGTCTATATTGAGAGTTTTTAGGTATACATTTCA
This sequence comes from Nemophila menziesii, assembly GCA_029959085.1. Taxonomy (NCBI): domain Eukaryota; kingdom Viridiplantae; phylum Streptophyta; class Magnoliopsida; order Boraginales; family Hydrophyllaceae; genus Nemophila; species Nemophila menziesii. The sequence goes on from JARWIR010000001.1 coordinate 80,163,978, forward strand.
CATTATTGTATTGGATACTATATATTATAAGTTTTTGTTCTCAGATTATTTCATTTTGAGTATGTTAGATTTACTCATGTTATGAAGAATTGGATATTCATAGCCTAACTTACATTAGGAGCCGTTTTTCAAATTTAATTATATTTGGTACATTTTTTTCGTTTCAAATATCTCTCTCTTTAAGAAAATATATCATATCATATATAACTTGTGATAAATGTCTTGGTTATATCGTTCCTCAAAATAAGAAAGTGTGGTGGAACTCAAACTTATTCAAAAATGATCATACGTGATATTGTAAAAACCGTAAAAAATTTAGGTGACCATAACACGGATGAACAGATCATCAAGATTCTTCTTCAATGTGAGACATGTGTCTCTTAAATGTTATTCTTATATATATTTAATCATCAGAATCACATTTAAAGAAGGTACACGTTAGTGAAAAGAGAAAATAAATTTTACCTATTGAAGTGGGCCACACATAAATGGAACTTATTTGGTCGATTTGAATTTTTAGGTTTTATTTGATGTAAATATTTTATATAGACATTAAAAGGATTCTTTTTTAACTTAAGATAATATATATGTCAAGATGGACAATATGTTATTTTGGACAATTAGGCGAGCCCACATGCTAAATTCATGTGTGTGGAGGACAAAATGGCATAAACGCTTCATCGAGTTATATTGTTGAACATGTTTATAGACACGACGCCTTTGTATTATATAGTTCATTTACAAAATGAGTTTTGAATACAATAAATATGATAATAAATTCATATTTGATAGGAGATTTCCACCGAATACATCACAACTAAAAAAACAAGATGATAGGTCATTGGTCTTCAAATAACCAATAAATATTAAATTGAAGGTCTTCAAGTTTATTTTTAAAGCACCTGAAAACTTCACTCAGAAGGAAGTATCACATTAGCTGCATGTCCTCACATCCTAGTTTATATGACTAGTCTCATAACTACAAGAATCACACTATAAATATATACTAATATACATGTTGCAACAATCTTGTATTTATTACTAAAGATAAGTATACTAACGTTCTTCCACTATATTATAGAAAATGGTACGCAAGATACCATTTCAACCCTATCTTGACATTAAACAATCTGATGGACCACTATATTTTGCTATATGTAATTGGCAAACCCTATAGGTTAATTTAAACTATGATTTTATATATATATATATATATATATATATATATATATATATATATATATATATTGCAGTTATTACACATACTAGTTCACCGTCATTATAATCTCCATTGCTTGAGATCGCTTTAGCACAAATTTCCCATGAATTTAAGTATCATAATGTCATTGAGAACATCTTCCCTGGTGGTCTTACATATTTACGACTAGTGTAGGAAGATACTAACTCAAAAATGTTTCCCAGATCTCAATAAACTATTCAATTGATAGGTAATATTGTTACTCCATGACTAATTTGAACTTGTAAACATAAGTCTACAAGTCTTGTGCCATTCTTATGAAGAATGCAATTTAGCAATTAAGTTATAAAACACATTATAAATCATTAGTATTTAATTTTTTAAAAATATATTATTTATAACTAGTATCATTTATGACATTATTTCTGTATAGTTGTTCTCAAGCATCTTCTAATGTTGGAATATCTGAAATTACTCACGTTCATCTATCTAATTAAACGTCTCTTTATAAAATCAAAACGTTTAAACCATTTGATAAAATGGTACTCTACAAAACTTTCAAATCCTTCACTAATTATTACTTTATTATAGATAACAAATATATTAAAAATAATGATGAATTTAAAATTTTTGTATACAAATATTAAAAACATTTAAACAAGTCATATTTTATTAGTAAATAAAAAATCCATAAATATTAAAAGTATAGAAAATAAGTTAAAGTAACAAACTATGTACAATCACAAATAATTAATAAAATTGTATTGTATTAAAATTTATAAAATTAAATATTATTAACAATATATTTATTACCTTATAAAGATCAAATACCAAAAACTCAATCCCAATAAAGCCCATTTTTTTGTTACCTAAAACGTCCAATTTCTTTTATTTTACCATTTCTACCCCTTGTTATGATTAATGAATTAAACATTACCATATATTAAAAAAAAATTAACCAAAAAGTCAAAATTGAAAAGCAATATAACATAAAATAAAATGAAAAAAGAAAAAAGAAAAAGTAAACATAGAAAAACAATGTATCATAAAACTTAAACCTCATCATCTTATTCGCATGAAAAAGAAAAAAAAAACTTATCACTTCACATCACAGCGGGCTCACTAACATTGAAACTGCTACCACTTGAGAACAATTTCCCATCATCAACCCGGCTTGGCTCGCATAACCCAAATAAAAGTAAAAAAATTCATTTTTACCACTGAAACTCTACCAAATTGATTTAACAAAAATTAATTTTTATTATAAACAGTCAAAATATCTAGATTAAGGTAAAAAAATTAATTTTACCTAGGTCAGTTTAGGTTTTATGTTTTCAACGTTTACTTTTTTTTTTGCGTGAAAGAGCTGAGTTTTAAGTTTTATGTTTCATTGCTTTTCAATGTTCACATTTTATTTTCTAATGAATTCTAGTGTGATAAGGATGAGTATTAAGTTTTATGTAATCATTATTTTCAACGATTTTTTTAATGTGAGTGAAAGAGAGATGAGTTTTAGGTTTTATGTATTATCGTTGTTCCACGTTTACTTTTTATTTCTTTTTTTTCCAATTAATGTGAGTGCAAAAGAGATGAGTTTTAGGTTTTATGTTTAATTTTTTGTAAATATTTTTATTTTATTTTATTTTATTTTGTATTAAAAAATTTCAACGTTTTTGGTTATATTCTATTATATATTGTCAACGTACTATTTTTTACTATAATCTTTACACTATAATCTTTACACTATTAACTCATTGTTTGTGTGGTATCGCCATTGTTTTTCACTGTCCACCCATGGTTTTTTTACTGTCACTCGATTATTTATTACAATCTATCCACTATGTAGTATTCATACTTTTTACTTTTGATTACTAAGTGATTTAATTTGTTTTATACACACATGCAAGTTTGATGATTCAAAGAAGGTGATTTAATTATCTGTTATAAAATAGAAAATATTATGGAATATGTTGGTTTTATAATAGGAAATATTATAATTATAGAAATATATTGATTTTAGAATTTTGTAATATTAAAATATTTTAGTAATATAATTTTTTAGATATGAAAAGTAAATATTCTATTAGGGAATGATTTATTTGAAAAAGAGTATTTCAGACATTTACTTGAATTAGATTTTTTTGGTCGAACTTTGTGGATTATTGTCCTCTTAGTTAACTAATGTTTAACAATATATAATATATTCATCTAGAAAAATATAATATTAATTTAATTACAATAAATCCTGATAAAAAAATAACAAAAACTTTATTTAAATAGATACAGCTAAAAAATTAAATCATACCAATCTTTGTTAGACCTCATATGTATGTAAAAAAATGAAATTATAGAAAAATCTTGCAACTATGATTTTCGATTCATAAAAAAAGTTCTTATAAATAACATTGTCTTCCATATTAATTAACCCTATACTCAGCCTCCACTATTCATTCTTATTTATAAATCGCATCTTTTTCTCGTAAATCAACATGTTTTCCATACATATTATCCAACCAATTAACCTATTGCACACATTAACCATAACCATCAATATCATTTACTTAATGAAATATATCTCATATCATATTTACCTCTTCTTAAAGGCATTTTTAAATTTGTTTTGAGATATTGGATAGTTGATCATAACATTTCACCAGGTTAAGCTTTTTTAAATTATATACAAATTTTAGTCCATAATTTTTTTATTTACTTGAAGAAAAATAATGGCTTTATATGTGCTCTTTAATGACTTGGATCTAAGAAAAAGTATTTGCAAACATAATTAATTATGTTTGATTGAGTAACATGTTTTTACAGTTACCTTGATATTTGGGTGTAGATCTATTTGAAAATATATTTTGTGGAACTTAATTATAAATAATTGTTTTTTTGAGTTCTAATATTGAGAATTTAGTTGGATTTTTTCAGCTATACTTGTATTAGTATCACTGGACTTTTAAGTATAATTTTGGATGAAGAATTTTGTTATTAAATCATTTAGCTTAAATAAGAAAAAATATTCAATGGGTAATCAAAGTTGCATTTTAATTTGTTTGATGGAAAAGGGGTGGGTCTAGAAGAAGAAGTAGTATTTGGTGTTAGGTTGATTTAGTATGGAACACAGATGGTTAGATTTTTAATTTGAATGCCAAATTTTTTCTCTTTCAAATTAGAGATAATTAATGGTTAAGTTTATTTTTAAAAGGGAGATAATTAATGTTTGATATATCATTTCATATCAATAAAAGAGAGAATCTCTTTATTACACCTCATATGTATGCAAATAAAAGTATAAGAGAAAATACAAATTCAAAATATTAGTTTAGAGTAATATACAAATACATATCTCATTCTCAGTAGAAATTTACATTAAGTCCCAATTGTAGAAAAGATACTTTCGAAAGTCACCCTCCACTTAATATAGCTTTCAGTTGTGCAATCCTTACAAGTTGTATGAGCATTCTCCCTCATTATTTTAATTCTTTCTTCCAATCAAGATTCTCTTAAATCTTCCTTTAGTTGAACCTCATCTCATCCTTTGTACCATCTATCTTTATTTGAATCATGCTTATTGTGAACAAAAATTTATCTATGCAGAAGGTTCCATAGCTCGTTCATTTTAGCTTGTTCATTTCTTACTTCAAGTCATGGAGTCAGAAGCAACATAGATCTGGTGGTTCAGATGAGGAGTTATGGAGGATGAGCAAGAGTTTCAAGCTAAAAAATTTGTTTGTAGTATGTTCACTCTTCTTATGATCTGGGTTTCTAGGTAAAATTGGTGGAGGCATAAGCTCGGGAAATCAAGAGATATCCCTCTCTTCCAAGCTCAGCAACCACCATTATATGTTAGATCTAATATACAGAGAAAGATAAAGCATTCAAGAAGAAATAATAAACTTATTTTACTTGTAAACTTCAATAGGTTATTCCTTTAGTCTAATAATAAAGTAGTGGATTTTGTTTAGATTATTGTTTTGTGAAGTGGGGTTTTTGAAATTTGGGTAATGCTGACATATATGTGTAATAAGATGGAATTTGGTAATGATATTTAATAAAAATAATATACTTTAGGTCTAGTCAAGGATGGGTAAATTTATATTATTTTTATAATTCACTAGACTATTTGATGCTCGGAGTTAGGTAATATTGTTTTTGTTTTGGTTAGGTAATGTTTTGGCTAGCCCCTCAGTCTCGAGATTCAAAGGGCCTTTCATTAGTCTCGAGATTCAAGGGCCTTTCATTACATCATAGTGGATAGAACTTCAACACCATATGTTGGCTCATTTTCACTTGCTATAATTGGAAATATATTTTTCAAAACTCTAAAAGTCCTTTCAATTGAACTATGAAACGATGCATTTATAAGGTTAAATAACTCTCTAGCATTTTATGTTGGATTATTCCTTGAATATTCTTTCACATGATAACAGACTCCTTATATAAAGTAATTAATCCACCTCTCATCATAAATCCAGCATCAACAATGTAAAACTTACCTATTCAAAAAAATTAGATTAAAGTTATGTAATTATATATTGTGAAATCTAACATGCATCAATATTTTCAATTATTCTTGAGTCGGATGCAGACCCTTCCCAACTGGCTAAAACGTAGGTGAAACGTAAGTCTAATGTACATGCATCTACTATTATGAAAAATCTCAGCTAGAATTTCGGAGTCGTCAGGCTGGTTCATGAGTTTATCTCCAAAATTCGATAATTGGTGCCAATACACGATGAAAATGCAGACTAGTGGTTTCTCTAGAACACAAAGACCAAAATTGTTTATTACGATTTTTGGTAGGATGAACCAGTATGTATAGTGTCTAAGCTACTTACTTGCCTAGTTGCATGGATTCCACCATATTTATCTAATAAAGCACAAAATTCTAGAAAAGCATTATGACTCGTTCTTGTTATTTTGTGGTCAGAGATACTCTCTATACATCGACCCATTATTTCTTATCGAACCCTGTCTTTTCTAGAGTTAAGTAAACATATGTCCGCATATTTTGTGACCTCTTTTGATTATGTAACCACCAAATATAAAAGCAACAAATTTTCACAACTATTAAACGAAGTCTCTTATATTGTCTAACCACGTAAATAATATTATCCTCTCTGGGAATTTCCATTGTTACTAAGATAAAAATATACAATTATCTCAATTACTAAACTTAATTAGTCATATAAAAAAAGAGTCAACTCATATTAAATACTTTTAGGAAGATACTTTTGTTTCAGAAAGGTACTAAATAATCACTAAATAAGATCATAACTAATTTTAAGTATTTAAAAGTTTGCTTCAGAAATTTTTTTTATCTCAAGCACAGAAGCAACTCTCAAATTAATCATAACAAAATATTCCCAATCACAAAATCAACCCTGAACACTAATTAAAAGATATTATGCTTTATTGATGTTTGAGATATTAAACAGTACTAGTCAATTAGTATTTCAAAAAAAATCAATCCGCTAATTGTCCTATCATGGTCAAAAGGTACTGCTAAGTCTTTCTAAAAATTAAGGAAACATTAATTATCAATACTTGAATGCATGTTCCGCCCGAAAAAAAAAAGACTTGAATGCATGGATTTGAAAAGAAAGAATAATGAATTAAAGATTCATATGAATATTTTGTATGGATTTCGGAACCAACAAATATCTAATAGTAAATTTATGCAAATTCTTATAAACCATAAACGCCTTAACAATGTTAATTTTGTAACAGTGTTCATTAATACTACTCTGGCTCACCCTTTCTTTATTAAAAAATTCCAAAATATAAATATCACAATTAATATATACTTAAAAAATGAATATAAAAAAAGGGATGTACCTGTGAGATGAAGCAGAAGATATTGAGAAAAGTGTGTGAAACCTTCTTGACTATAAGGACTATTTATAATAAAATGTGAAGAGTTTCATAAAAATTGGATACCTACATAAATATTTATATAATAATTATAACGATATTTATGGCATTATAAAAACAAACGATTCCTTTTTTTCTTTATGGATCCAAAATGAGAGGGTTATAAATCTTATAATCATAGAGGTTTTGAAATGAATGTTCAATCATTCAGATTCTTTTTTTTTAATAAAAAAACCAATCCAAACAATATAAAGAATATCTAAGTCATTTCATATCCTTTCCTTTCCTTTGAAAACTGAATTCAAATATAGCATAAATAAATCTCTCTCCTCCAATTCAATTATCCCACTTAAAGAAGTAGATACCACCATCTTTTTGGGCTAGGTCAATACACCATTGGGTCAAGAAAAATTGGAGTATCAAATTTAGCATGGTTCCATCTCTCAATCATATAAATGCAAATCTACAAGAAATTTAGACTCGAGGATTGACCATGAAAGACATTTTGTCTTACATTTGAAATACTAGCGTGATCTCTTAATACGGAGATATGCCGGATATAAGCCAACATCATGAATGGACATGTTATTTATCATTTGAAAAAGGAATTGTAGATATGAATGTCATTCTCTCCCAAAATTCCAGGCCTGAGCCTTTGCCTTATCGTCTTCACATTCTCCGAATTGACCTTTTGAACATCAAGTTTTTTATTAGGACCGAAACGTTTGTCAACTACAACTCCATAAGTTAACCTTAAAGCCTATAAATCACATTTTCTTTACTTAACACACACCCAATTGTTTTTCAATACTTTAAGGCTAGATAAAAGATATTTATTTAAATGAGTACCTATTTTGTTACGAGTGTATAGTTGATACCACCATTCTCTCTCCCTCGATATTTGGCTAATAATGACCACGCAACAATCAATCAAGGAAATGGAATTTAACATATTGCATCATCTAGTATAAAAAAATATCATCGTATGCCAAGAATTTAGGACGAGTTGGCTATACAAATGTTATAGTTTTTGAATAATGAAGTAATAAAAGGACAAATCGAAGCCTCAAGCCCATATCCCAACTCCTGAATTATATAGTGATTTTATCCTAGAAGGGTGTGCAAGTCTGTTTCTCTAAAGATGGGTGATGAATATCAAACACATCATCATTGTCCCCATGATGGACAACCTATAGATACTTAGGCCCCGTAAGACATAGGTTTGGGTGGGTTGAAAAAACCTCGCTTCAGACAAATTATTTATTATATGCATCAATAAATTGACTTGTAACCAGATCGCTACTTCTAAAAGAGGAATCCTTCTCTTTTCCTAAAGGGGGAAATCTGTACTTCCATCCAGGATAAAATCACTTATCTCCAAAATAAGAAGCTTCTTCTTCATCTCAAGAAGAATTATTATACCTGAAAACTGAAGAAGATGCATCCATTATATGCATGCCTCATTGATTGGGCACTAATAGATCATAATTTTTTTTAGCGGTGATAGCATGTCTAGTTGAATTGTTGTTTAAAAGAATAAAATTAAATGAAAAGAATAAGAAACACTAGAAAGAAAAAGTACCTTGAAAAATAGAAGCTCAAATCAATGAAGTTGACTATATTGTATAACTGCCCGAGGGTAAATAAATTGAATTTCGTAGATGATCTAATGAAAGAGAAGAGAATAACAAGTAAAAATAGAGAGGTATATATAGGGTTAAATGGGTGGTTTATCTCCCCAAGATAATAATTACTTGACACCCATCTAGAGAGAACACTTCATTCCATATCAAACACGCCTCTATACATAATTGGGCAAGAAATGTCCCACACATATCAAATATTAGGTACACTGAGTTTCGTAGTATATATTGAGAGTTTTTACGTAGAAATTTTACATTATTTTATTGGATAATATATTATAAATTTTTTTATCAGATTATTTCATTTTGAGTATGTTAGATTTGCTCGTGCTTTGAGGAATTGGATATTCATAGCTCCTGACTTACATTATGAGCGATTTTTTCAAATAAATTATGTTAGGTACATGTTTTTCCTTTCAAATATCTCTTTCTTTAAGAAAATAAATGATATAATATATAACTTGTGATAAATGTCTAGGTTATGGCGTTCCTCAAAATAAGAAAGTGTGGTGGAACTCAAACCTGTTAAAAATGTTCATATGTGATACTGAAAAATCCTAAAACATTTAGGTGACCATAACACAAAGGAATAAATCATCAACATTCTTCTTCAATATGAGACATGTGTCTCTTAAATGTGATTATCATATATATTTCATTGTTGGAATCACATTTAAAGAAGAGACACGTTAGTAAAAAGAGAAAACAAATTTTAGCTATTGAAGTATGGCACACATAAATGAAACTTATTTGGCATATTTAAAGTTTTTGGTTTTATTTGATCTAAATACTTTATATAGCCGTTAAAAGGATTATTTCTTAACTTAAAATAATGTATATGTCAAAATGGACAATATGTTATTTTGGACAAATAGACAAGCATACTTGCTAAATTCATTCGTGTGGACATTTATATTGTTGAACATGTTTATAGACATGAAACCTTTGTATTAAATACTTCGTTTGCAATATGAGTTTTGAATTCATTAAATATATGATAATAAATTCATATTTGTTAAGAGTTTTCCCCTGAATACATCAAAACTATAAAACACCAGATGATAGGTCAGGTCATCGATCTTCAAATAACCAATATATATGGAATTGAATCTCTTCAAGTGTATTTCAAGAGCACCTAAAAACTTCACTAAAAAGAAAGTATCACATTAGCTGCATGTCCTTACATTCTAGTCTATATGACCAGTCTCCAGACTATAAGAATTACACTATAAATATATACTAATATACATGTTGCAACAATCTTGTATCTATTACTAAAGATAAGCCAAGTAACATTCTTCCACTACATGATAAAAAATGGTACGCAAGATACCATTTCAACCCTATCTTGACAATCAACAATCCGATGGAGCACTATATTTTGTTATATGTAATTGGAAACCTCTATAGGTTAATTTAAACTATGATTCTACATATATTGCAATTATACATATTACACATACTAGTTCACTGACTTTATAATTTCCCTTGCTTGAGATCACTTTGGCAAAAAATTTCCATGAATTTGAGTATCATAATGTCATTGAAAACTTCTTCCCTAGTGGTCTTACACATTTACGACTTGTGTAGGACGTTACTAACTCGAAAATGTTTCGAACATCTTAATAAACTATTTAATTGATGGGTGATACTTTTACTTTATGAACAATCGGTACTTCTAAACATAAGTCTTCAAATATTGTGCCATTCTTATGAAGAATGCAATTTAGCAATTTAAGTCGTAAAATATATTATAAATCATGATTATTTAACTTTAAAAAAATACAATTAATATCATTTATCACATCATGTTTGTATAGTTATTCTCAAGCATTTTCTAATATTGGAATATATGTAATTACTCACGTTTATCTATCTAATTAAACTTCTATGTATAAAATTAATACGTTTAAACCATTTGATAAAATGGTATTCAACAAAACTTCCTAATTCTTCACTAATTATTACTTTATTATAGATAATAAATATATTAAAAATATTGTTGAATTCAAAGTTTTAGTATTCAAATAATAAAAACATTTAAACAATTCATGTTTTACTAGTAAATCAAAAACTCCATAAATATTAAAAGTATAAAAAATAAGTTAAATTATCAAATTTAACAAACTATGTATAATCACAAATAAATTATTAACATTGTATTGTATTAAAATTTATAAAATTAAATATTATTAACAATATAGTCATTAGCTTATAAAGACCATTCTACCCCTATAAAGTTCGTTTTTTTGTCCCTTTATAGGTCCATTTATCTTTTACCATTTATACACGTAATTATAATTAATGAATTAAACATTACTTTATATTAAAAAAAATAACAAAAAAAGTCAAAGTTGAAAAACAATGTAACATAAAATAAAAATTAAAAAGAAGCCGTAAACGTTGAAAAACAATGTAACATAAAACTTAAAGCTCATCTCTTCATTCACATGAAAAAGAAAAAAAAAATTATCTCTTCACATCACAGCCGCTCACAAGCATTGAAAGCACTGCCACTTGGGAAATTTTTTGATCATCAACTCGGCTTGGCTATATCATCAACAATCACATAACCCAAATTAAGGTAAAAAATTAATTTTTACCATTGAAACTCTACAAAATTTACGTTAAAAAATTTATTTATATTTTAAACAATCGAAAAATCCAGATTAAGGTAAAATATTAATTTTACCTAGGTTAGTTTAGGTTTTATGTTTTCAATGTTTAATGTTTTTTCTTTTTTTTTTGTTTGATGAGAGTGTGAAAGAGCTGAGTTTTAAGTTTTATGTTTCATTGTTTTTCTTTGTTTAAATTTTATTTTCTAATGAATGCTAGTGTGATAAGGATGAGTAATAAGTTTTATGTATTCATTGTTTTAAATATTTTTTAATGCGGGTGAAAAAGAGATGAGTTTTAGGATTAATGTTTCATTGTTGTTCAACATTTACTTTTTCTTTCTTTTTTTCCAATTAATGCGAGTGCAATAGAGATGAGTTTTAGGTTTTTTGTTTAATTTTTTTTGAACGTTTCCTGTTTATTTTTAACACACCGTTTGTGTGGTATCACCACTATTTTTGCATTATTCACCCATGGTTTTTTATGTTCACTCAATTATTATTTATTGTCTACCAACTATGTTTTATTTATAGTTTTAACTCTTGATTACTAATTGATATAATTTGTTTTGTATACACATGCAAGTTTGACGATTCAAAGAAAATGATTTAATTATATGTTATAAAATAGAAAATATTATGGAATAGGTTGGTTTTATAATAGGAAATATTGTAATTATAGAAATATATCGATTTTAAAATTTAGTAATGCTGGAATATTTTTCTAATATATTTTTTAGTTATGAAAAGTAAATATTCTAATAGGGAATTATTTTTTTGAAAAAGGGTATACTCGATATTTATATGAATTGGATATTTTTGGTCGGAATTTGTAGGTCCTCTTAAGTAACTAATACTTAACAATATATAATATATTCTTCTAGAAAAATTTAATATTAATTTAATTACCATAAGTCATGATAAAATAATAATAGAAACTTTATTTAAATGGGTAAGACTTCCATCCAATATTGGATGGTCCAATATTCATATCATGACCATTGATTAATATAACAAAACACATGTTATTAGATTAATAAGTTAGTTACTTTTTGTTAGTTTAAAACATAGGTATGTGTATTAATATTATTGGTGTAGGATCATCCAATATTGGATGGAAGAATTTTCCTACTTAAATAGCTACAACTAAAAAAATCAAATATACCAATCTTATTAGACCTCATATGCATGTAAAAAAATTAAATTATAGAAAAATATTTCAACTATGATTTTCAATTTATAAAATATTCTTATAAATCACATTTTCTTTCTTTTCCATTAACCCTAAACGCAGCCGCCATCATCCATTCTTATTCATAAATCGTATATTTTTCTCCTATATCAACATGTTTTCCATACATATTATCTAACCAGTTAACCTATTGCACGGATTACCCATAACCATCAATCTCATTTATTTGATGAAATATATCTCATATCATATTAACCTCTTCTTAAAGGTATTTTTAAATTTGTTTTGAGATATTGAATCGTTGATCATAATATTTCGCTAGGTTAAGATTTTTTAAATTATTTACAAATTTTAGTCAAATTTTTTTTGTTTAGTTGAAGAAAAATAATTGCTTTATATGTTCTCTTTAATGACTTGGATCTAAGAAAAATTAATTTCGAAATTAATTAATTATGTTTGATTATGTAACATGTTTTACCGTTATATTGATATTTGGGTTTAGATCTGTTTGAAAATATATTTTGTGCAACTTGAATATAAATAATTCATTTTTTTAGTTCTTATATTGAGAATTTAGTTGGATATTTTTCAGCTATATCTGTATTAGTATCACTGGACCTTTAACTATAATTTTGGATATGAATTTTGTTATTAAATCATTTAGCATAAATAATAAAAAATATTCAATGGTTAATCAAACTTGCATTTAATTTGTTTCATGGAAGAGGGGTGGGTCTAGAAGAAGAAGTAGTATTTTGTGTTCGGTTGATTTAGTATGCAACACAGATGGTTAGATTTTTAATATAAAAGCCGAATCTTTTTTCTTTCAAATTAGAGATAATTAATGGTTAAGTTTATTTTAAATAAGAGATCATTAATGTTTGATATATCATTTTATATCATTAAAAGTGAGAATCTATTTTTTACACCTCATATGTATGTAAATAAAATTATAAGAGTGAATCCAAATTTTAAATATTAGTTTAGTGTAATACACAAATACAGATCTCATTCTCAATAGCATTATATAATAAGTCCCAATTGTAGAAAATATACTTTTAAAAGTCACGCTCCACTTAATATAGCTTTTAGTGCAATCCTTACAAGTTGTATGAGCATTCTCCCTCATTATTTTATTTCTTTCTTCCAATCTTGATTCTCTTAAATATTCCTTTAGTTGCACCTAATCTCATCCTTTCGACCATCTCTCTTTCTTCGAATCATTCTTATTGTGAACACAAATTTAGCTATGCAGAAGGTTCCATTACTCGTTCATTTTAGCTTGTTCATTTCTTAATTCAAGTGATAGAGTCACATCTTGAAGAAACAGAGATCTCAGATGAGGAGTCATAGAGGATGAACAAGAGTTTCAACCTAAACATTTCTTTTGAAGCATTTTCACTCTTCTTATGAACTGGGTTTCTATGTAAAAAAAGTGGAGGTATTGGCTCGAGAAATCAAGAGATGATCCCTCTCTTCCAAGCTCACCAACCACCATTATATGTTAAATGTAATATATAGAGCAAGTTCAAACATTCATGAAGAAATAATAAACTTATTTTACTTCTAAATTTAAATAGGTTATTCCTTTAGTCTAATAAAGTAGTGAATTTTGTTTAGAAATTCGGATAATGCTAACATATATGTGTGATAAGATGGAATTCGGAAAAGATATTTTATAAAAATAATATACATTATGTCTTGTCAAGGATGGGTAATTTTCTATAATTTTTATAATTAACTAGACTATTTGAAGCTTGGAGTTAAGTAATATTGTTTTTTTTGGTTAGGTAATATTTTGGCTACCCCCTAACCTCGAGATTCATAGGGCCATTCATTAGTCTCAAGATTCAAAGGGGACTTTAATTACATCATAGTGGATGGAACTTCAACACCATATGTTGGCTTATTTGCACTTGCTATAGTTAGAAATCTATTTTTCAAAACTCCAAAAGTCCTTTCAATTGAACTACGTAATGAAGCTTTTCTAAGGTTAAATAACTCTGTAGCATTTTGTGGTGGGTTATTCCTTGAATATTCATTCACATGATAACGAACTCCTTATATAAAGTAATTAATCCACTTTTCAACATAAATCCAGCATCAAAAATGTAAAACTTACCTAATCAAAATAAATTAGATTATAGTTATGTAATTATATATTCTAAAAAATACTAACATGTATCAATATTTTCAATTTAATAATTACCTGAAGGGATTATAAGTTTATCCTTTCTTGATATAGCATTTTCTTGAGTTGGATGCAGACCCTTCCCAACTGGCAAAAACGTAGGTGAAACGTAAGTCAAATGTACATCCAGCTAGAACATTCCGAGTACGGTAATCTTTCCTACCATGAAATTTTGGTACATCAATTGGGGATACTTTAACACATATATGAGCAATGTCTATGGCACCAATACAATCCTGAATTTTTTCACTATGTTAAAATTATTATAAGAGAGATATACTGTACATTTCTTGACCTTAAAGTATGGGTAGAATCTACTATTATGATGAATCTTAGCTGGAATTGCGGAGTTGTCGGGTTGCTTCATGAATTTATCTCCTAACTCGATAATTAACGCCAATACACGATAAAATTCCGACTAGTGGTTTCTCCAGAACATAAAGACCAAAATTGTACATTACGGTTTTTGGTATGATGAACCAGTATGTATAGTGTCTTAGCTACTTAATCCTCAATAATTACTTGCCTAGTTGCACATAGTGCACCATATTTATCTAATAAAGTAAAAACTTTTCTACAATAGCTTTAGGTTGCATTCTTATTATTTTCTGGCCATAGTTACTCTCTATAATTTGACCCATTTGTTCTTCTCGAAACCTGTCTTTTCTAGAGTTCAAGTGAGCATATGTCTGCATATTTTATGACCTCTTTCGATGATGCAACCAAAAATATAAAAGCAACAAATTTGCCCAACTATTACATGAAGTCTCTGATATCATCTAACCACGTTGATAATAGATCCTTCCTGGGAATTTGCATTGTTACTAAGTTAAAAATATTCAGTTAACTCAATTACCAAACTAAATTATTCATATATTACAAGTTTCTACTCATATTACATACTTTTAAGTGGATCGCCACTACTATAAGAGGAATCCTTCTCTTTTCCTAAAGGGGGAAATCTCTACTTACAACCGAGATAAAATCACTTAATCTCCAAAATAAGAAGCTTATTCTTCATCTGAAGAAGAATGATTATTCTTGAAAACTGAAGAAGATGCATCCATTATATGCATGCCTCATTGATTGAGCACCAATAGATCAGAAAAATTATTACGGTGATAGCGTGTCTAATTTAATTGTTGTTAAAAAAATAAAATCGAATAAAAACAATAAGAAACACTAGAAAGAAAAAGTACGTTGAAAAATAGAAGCTCAAATTCATGAAGTTGACTATTTTGTAAAACTGCCCGAGGAAAAATAAATTGAATTTGGTAGGTGATATGACGAAAGAGAAGAGAATAAAAAGTAAAAATGGAGAGGTATATATAGGGTTAAATGGGTGGTTTCTCACTCCAAGATAATAATTACTTGACACTAGGGGTGAGCATGGTTCGGTTCGTTTCGGTTTTCGGCCAAAATCGGAACCAAATCGAATATTTTGGTTTTTTATAATTTAATAACCAAACCGGGTGGTTCGCATATGGTTCCACATTCGGTTTTTGGTTCCGAATTGGTTCGTTTCGGTTCGGTTTTGGTTCGCGTCGAATTCGAATGCTTGGTCAACAATATTTTCATCCCATTTCTTGAAATACATTGTCCAATAGAGACTAATATTCCAATAAAATTATGATACTATTACTTGTCCATGTGGGCTACTAATTTAACAATGAAATATCTATATTATATTACAACTTTTTTTATAAGTGGTGCCAGGATAAGGGGTGGCCAGGATCATTCTAGCCCCACTTTTTTTTTCTTTTTTCTTTAATACAGAATACGTATAACAAAAGAAAACAAAATAAAAACGAAAAAAAAAACCAAAACCCTCATTCACTGGAGAACCGCTCTCCATCACAAGACAACTGCCGAACCATTCTCCGCCATTTCTCCCACCACCATCATCCATTCTATAGGTCCAGCTCCGACTCAACCTTCCCACACCACCATCGCGACCGTCTTCATTCGGCTATAGAAAAACCGCCGCTCTCGAACCTTTCTCCACCATTTCTCCTCCTTTTCTTATTGATCTTCTTATTCATCTTCTTATTGTTATTAATTGTTTACTCTCATCTCCGCAGCTGTCATCAGGCTTGCTACGTTATCAATAATCGAAGAACCCAGAAAAGGTAAAAAAACCATTGAAACTCTAATTTAATTTAACCTAATCTCATCATTTCTACAATTGTTTTGCTGTAAATCCATTTGGCATCCATTTAGAAATCGAAGAACCTAAATTAAGGTCTTAGTGGAGTGAGCAATTTGGTCTGATTTAAATATACTTATTATATTTAATGAATGAAATGTGGTGCGCCAAGAAATAAACTCTTCATACTTACCTTTCCTGATCAAGCCGTTCTCCTGGACAAGAAAACCGCCGCCATTCTAGAACCATTCTCCATCATAATCATCAACTGACCAAATTAAGGTAAAAAATTAAAATTATTTACAATTTTTCAGAATTATCTGATTTAAGTATATTTACTAAATATTATTTTACAAATCTTACAATCTTTTTTTTTATCAAACAAATCCTACAATGGCCATTAACTTTTTCTGTTGGAGTAAGGTTTCGGCACCATTCTCCATCATCATCGTCAAACTGACTAAATTAAGGTACAAAACTGAAATTATATTTAAAATCTCATCTTTTATAATTTATCAAAATTATATGATTTAAGTATATTTATTAAATATACTTTTACAAATCTGACAATTGCCTTTTTTGGTCAAAGAAATCCTACAATGGCCATTAACTTTTTTATGTTGGAGTAAGACCATCTCCAACAAATGCTATATTCATTTATATGTTATAAAATTAAATTATGCAGTAAATAAGCAACTTTATTAAAAAATTTAATTGTAATTTTTGATTCTTTAATTGTGTTTTTTGCAGGAGGATTTTAACTCATGAAATTTTTGGAAAACACCATTGCCAGATATTGATTGCAATGTAAATTCACCTCTGGATACTACAGGGACTAATGGTGCAATTCAAAAGTTAAGGTCTTGTGATTTTTTAATTCTATTAATTGGTCTATTAATCGCAGTGTAAATTCACCTATTTGTGGATACTACAGGGACTAATGGTGCAATTCAAACCGGCTAGGATCTGGACCAACAACATCTCTTAGAGTCAATATTTGAGCAGTAAGTTAAGGTTATAATTAAATTCAGATTCTTCATGTAACTATTCAATCTTTATAAAACTTGGTTCGTAAGTAGCACAATATGCATCTGAAGATGGAAATGGAAATTCTGCTTGCAAAATTGTTGATCAATGTCTAAGGTAATATGTCTTCAATTTATTTCTCGACTTTTGATAATTAATATACCTCATATATGTGAATTTTCAGGTTAGAAGAGTTCATGAGAGAATTTAATTGTATTTCAAGAGACCTGAAAAAATTTTATCAGGTAATTTTTATTTCCCCTTCAATTTCTGTTAGATAAGCCTTCTGTCACATTTTTTTGAGCCCTTCAAATTTATTATTACCATATATCCCCCTTAACTTTTCAAGCTTTGATTTATTTTGTTTATTATTATGATAACACGCCATGGTATTTATCATTTTCTTCAAATTTTTTGATTTTGTTCCTCAGATTGATAATTTTTTCATAATTAGGTATAACCCATGTTTCATATATCTAATAATTTATAATAATAAAAACCATTAGGCTTAGATTGGTGTTTGAATTGATTAGTTACACCATACTAATTGCTCGGTACAGGAAGTTGATCCAACGGTGGAGAATGAAGAAATGGGCCCAGGTGGAATGGATGGTTTTTTATCCGACTTAGCAAACGCGATTCCAGGAATTGATGATGCTATTTTTTTGTTCAAAGAATCGATGATGCTATGAGTTTCGCTGAAATGTTAAAGTAATACTTTATCTTTTCATCACAAAATCTTCAAAATTATCCTAATTTCTTACACAATTTGCTCTTCAGATTAGTCCAAACAATGGATTATTCAGTAATAGTCTTTGATACAACTCCAACTGGTCATACACTACGTTTATTACAATTTCCAGCTACATTACAGAAAGGTCTCGCTAAAATAATGAGTTTAAAGAATAAATTTGGTGGCATGTTAAGTCAGGTATTTTCTATTTTTTTAAGGTAATTTTTATTTCCCCTCCCATTTCTGTTAGATAAGCCTCCTCTCACCTTTTTTTTAGCCCTTCAAATATATTATTACCATATGGCCTCCTCAACTTTTCAAGCTTTGATTTATTTTGTATATTATTATGATAACACTGAGATGCTTCAGTCATGTTTTGGTTCTACAGCCTCGCTAGTCACCTGAGTCATATGAGTCATGGTATTTATTTTTATTTATGGATACTTCTTCATAATATTTCATAATTTTTATGAACATTGAGATGCTTCAGTAATGTATGTATTTTATTAATCGATTTTTTAATATGAAATATCCTTATGCTTTTGTTTAACAGGGGTCCAAAGGCAGCTACAATGATACTTAATCTTACGGTGGCGGATACAGTGAATTGGCTGTTAGGACTACATTTAGTCATTCTTGAACGTGTGCTCCGTGCATTATTTTCTTCGATGAGGTACTTTTTGCTTCTGTTTTTTCGAAGAGTTTCTAATGCTTGATTTGAAATGTAGTCTACTAATGTATTTGTTCCACAGGTGGATGCTTTGACAACAACGCGTGGAAGAGAATGAGGATGGGTTGTTGAGCGCCTTTTAAACCAGGTTAATAACAATTCTCTTTCTTTTGACTTGAATAGAAATAGTACAAACTAGCTAGCAATATGTTGGTTCTGAAATTAAGTATATCTATCTATTATCATCATTGCAGCTACTTATAGAGTTGGACGGTGCAGAACAGTGCAAGGGTGTTTATGGGTGTTTATGTAATTGGTGCTACATACTTTAACAGTTCAAGAACATGATCATTTTAAAGCTATTGAGTGGAATTTAAAAATTATAGCGGATGAAATAACTCATTTTCGAGATTTATTATACAGGTAAAGTTTAATCAGTTCATTATATTATTATTATTATAATCATTAGTTATAGTAACTAATAACTATTTGATTTGGTTTTTGTTAAACAGAAAAATCGGGAAACTTACACTTGCGAGATTAGTAATCGCTCAAGATACACTCCAAAATTTAATCGCTCAAAATACTCGAAATATCGAGAAGTATGAAGAAATACTTCAACTTTATAATTATTTAATGAAATGGGATCCAACTCATATTCAACACTATAAGGATCAGTACAATTTAGTTTTGCTAAAACAGGATCGAAATGAGTTTTATTATACATATATTTTATGTATATGAGGTTTTTTTAAAGCTAATTAAAACGTATAAATTTTTTATTATCTTTTTGCATGTTTGAACCCTGGATTTTGAATTTAATTTCTCATTTGATGCAGTGCTTGCTCCGAGAGATGCAAAAAATGTCTGATTTGTCGTGTAACTATTGAGGAATATTTACCTGTTTATGATGTATAGCAGCTTTATATATATACATAAAAGCTGGGATATTCAGAAGAATATACTGCAACTTTTATATGGCTTCAAACTTCAGTAACAATGACAAATGATAAAAGTTGGGATATTCAGGTGAAGCAGTATCTACTTGAGAAAAAAGAACGAGTTGCCCAGTCTTTAGAGAACAAACTTCTAAAGATAGATTCGTTCAACTTTATATTTGTTTATATGTTGATATCTCCAATCTTTTGATCTTATTAATGTTTTAATCCTATTCCTGTTCCGATAAGTGTGGATGAAAGTATTATAAAGAATTTAGGAGTAGTACTAATGAAAGATCAATTTGCAGGAGGTAGAATTAACCATTGAAACAAGGAAGTCATGTACAGATGAAACAACCAGATGCATAGATGCTAATGCTTAAATTCGGTATGGAACTTTGTGCTTCTGAAAACATTACTATAGTGCGAATGCTTAATTTCCCTACACCTTTATAACATAAATTAATTTTTTATCATGTTGTAGGAGTTTATTCGCAAACTTGATCGTTAGAGTGAAAGTGGAGACAATAAAAACAATATAATGGAGTGTATTAGTTCGACAAGATCTGTGTTAGAGTTTCAGTGTTTTTTTTGTCCTATGAGAACTTAGTTATAAGTGTTATGGTTTGTTCATGTATAATTCTTAAAATACAGAGGAGCATGTCACGTAAATAAAGATGAAGGACCAATATTGTAAATTGTTCCCTTTTATTTTGCAAGGAAACCAGGGCTAGAGATGCAATATTTTTTTTAGAGTTAGATACTATATCTTGCATCTCTCACTTAGAATGGTATTTCAACGATAGATGTTAATACTACACTTACCTTGCATTATTTTTATCAGGTTAATATGAGATTAGGTTCAAGAGTTTTCATCTATTTTTTTTTTGGTAATAAGTGAATGGGATGAGATTAGGTTCCGGAAAGTGGGAAGTTTATTTACAAAAGGGATTTTTTTTCAACCATAGAATGTTTCTTTACAAAAGGATTTTTTTTTCACCATATTAACCTTGATCATATTCTTAATTTTGACTTAATATTAACTTTAACCTTAATCATAACTTAACCTTAATTTTACCCTCTAACTTCAAACCATTAATCTTCATTTTAACTTTAGCATAAATCTTAAACCTTAAGCATTATCATTAGCTTTAAACCTTCATTTTGATTTTAACTTTTACCTTTATCTTCACTTTGTTAACATTAACCTTAATGTTAAAGTTATTAATTCACCTTAACCTTTAACCTTGAAACCTAAACCTTAACAATAAAGGTAAAACTTAACCTTAACCTTGAATCTTAAATCTTAAAAGTTAAACTAAAACCTTCGTCTTAACATTTAACCTTAAAATTGACCTCAAACTTTGAACTTCAAACCTTAAGCTTAATTTTCATTTTAACCTTAACCTTAATTTTAACCAAATGAAGATTCATCGTACTAATATTCAAACTTAAACCTTATATATTATTGAACATTAACCTTAAATGTTAAATCTTAAACCTTAACTTTAAGTTTAACCTTAACATTGACCTAAACCTTCACCATATACTTGACTTTCACTCATATTTTTGCTTATGTGTCTTCAGACACGGGTTTTGAATAATAGACAAAAATCAAAAAATTTGCTCACTAAACATAACACAGAAAAATAATTTTGATCTTGCCATATAATTTCATGAAACTTGAAGTTAAAACCCTAAATCATGAATACATATTACACCAAAAAATCATGATCTTAAACGTACTTTTATCTAAATTTTTAAAATTTTTGAAGTAAGTAAATTGGCGATTAATTGATTTTTTCCGAAAGTGTGTTCAGACACGGGCAATACCTAGGAAACTTATAATCTAACAATACTTATCTTAATTTACAATAATAAAATAAATTTAAATCTATTACTTCCTACTTCATACAATCATGATTTATAAAACCAATCAAGTAATAATACTTATAATTTTAAGTGATATAAAAAAAATCTCACTAATAGCACCATCGAATAGTATAACTAAAATTTCATGTAGATGATAAATTCTTAAAAACAGTTTCTCCCAAATAATTCTTATAAAAGAAGTTCACACATTCCCTATTTTTTACTTCGTTAGTTCGGTTTTTGTTCGGTTTTTTTGGTTCGGTTTTTGCGTAGTGAACCGAACCAAACCGAAAAATTCTGTTTTTGAAAAATTTAAAACCGAACCATTTGTTTATTCGGTTTTTGGTTATTTTAGTTCGGTTTTTTCCGGTTTTTTGGTTCGGTTTGGTTTTCTGGTTCGCGTTTGCTCACCCCTACTTGACACCTATATAGAGGGAATATCTCATTCAATATCAGACATGACTATACATAATTGGGCAAGAAATGTCCCACAACTATTTAATATTAGGTGGGCCAAGATTCTTAGTCTATATTGAGAGTTTTTAGGTAGACATTTCACATTCTTATATTGGATATTATATTACAGGGTTTTTATCAGATTATTTCATTTTGAGTATGTTAGATTTGCTCCTGTTACGAGGAATTGGATATTCAAAGCTCTTAAATTACATTAGGAGACGTTTTTTCAATTCAATTATTTTAAGTAAATGTTTTTCCTTTCAAATATCTCTTTCTTTAAGAAAATAAATCATATCATATATAACTTGTGATAAATGTTAGGGTTATTTCGTTCCTCAAAATAAGAAAGTGTGGTAAACTCAATACTATTTAAAAATGATCATATGTGAAAATGGAAAACCCTAAACATTTAGGTGTCCATAACACGGAGGAATAGATCATCAAGATTCTTCTTCAATATGAGACATGTGTCTCTTAAATGTTATTCTTATATATATATCATCGTCAGAATCACATTAAAAGAGGCCACTTTCGTGGAATGAGAAAATAAATTTTAGCTATTGAAGTATGCCACAAATAAATTGAACTTATTTGGTCTATTTAAAGTTTTAGGTTTTATCTGATGTAAATATTTTATATAGCCATTAAAAGAATTCTTTCTTAACTTAAGATAGAGTATATGTCAAGATGGATAATATGTTATTTTGGACAATTAGGCGAGTCCACTTGCCAAATTCATTTATGTTGAGGACGAAATGGCATGCCCGCTTCATCGATTTATATTGTTGAATATGGTTATAGACACTATGCATTTGTATTAAATACTTCATTTGCAATATGAGTTTTGAATTCATTAAGTATGATAATAAATTCATATTTGATAGATTTCCCACGAATACATCACAACTAAAAAACACCAGATGATAGGTCATTGGTCTTCAAATAACCAATATATATGAAATTGAAGGTCTTTAAGTCTATTTCTAAAGAACCTGAAAACTTCACTCAGAAGGAAGTATTACATTAGTTGCATGTCCTCACATCCTAGTTTATATGACCAGTCTCTCGACTACAAGAATCACACTATAAACATATACTAATATACATGTTGCAACAATCTTGTGTCTATTACTAAAGATAAGTATAGTAACGTTCTTCCACTACATTAGAAAATGGTACGCAAGATACCACTTCAACCCTATCTTGATAATAAACAATCTGATGGACCACTGTATTTTGCTATATGTAATTGACAAACTCAATAGGTTAATTTAAACTATGATTCTATAGATATTGCAGTTATACATATTAGACATACTAGTTCACCGACTTTATATCTCCCTTGCTTTAAATCGTTTTAGCACAAATTTCTCATATATTTGAGTATCATAATGTCATTGAAAACTTCTTCCCTTATGGTCTTACAAATTTACGATTTGTGTATGACGATACTATCTCGAAAAATGTTTTGAAGATCTCAATAAACTATTCGATTGATGGGTGATATAATTACTCCAGGAACAATTTGAA
The DNA here is from genome assembly GCA_029959085.1 of Nemophila menziesii. Taxonomy (NCBI): domain Eukaryota; kingdom Viridiplantae; phylum Streptophyta; class Magnoliopsida; order Boraginales; family Hydrophyllaceae; genus Nemophila; species Nemophila menziesii. The sequence continues at coordinate 80,188,065 of JARWIR010000001.1, forward strand.
CCTGATAACATAAGTCTACAAATCTTGTGCCATTCTTATGAAGAATGCAAATTACCAATTAAGTCATAAAACATATTATAAATCATCATTATCTAACTTTAAAAATATTTTACTTATAACTAATATCATTTATGACATCATTTTTGTATAGTTATTCTCAAGCATCTTCTAATGTTGGAATATTTGCAATTTCTCATGTTCGTCTATCTAATTAAATATCTATTCATAAAATTAAAACATTTAAACCATTTGATAAAATGCTACTTACAAGACTTCTAAATTCATCACTAATTATTACATTATTATTGATAATAAATACATTAAAAATATGGATGAATTGATAATTTTAGTATATAAATATTAAAAACATTTAATCAAGTCATATTTTATTAGTAAATAAAAAAATCCATAATATTAAAGTTATAAAAAATAAGTTAAAGTATCAAATTTAAAAAACTATGTATAATCAAAAATAATTAATAACATTGTATTGTATCAAAATTTAAAAATCAAATATTATTAACAATATAGTTATTACCTTATAAAGCCCAAATACCCAAAACTCAACCCCTATAAAGTCCATTTCTTTTGTTCCCTAAAATGTCCAAATTTTTATCTTTTACCATTTAATTATAATTAATGAATTAAACATTACCTTATATTAAAAAAAATCAAAAAAGTCAAAGTTGAAAAACAATATAACATAAAATTAAAATTAAAAATTAAAAAAAAAAACATAGAAAAACAATGTAACATAAAACTTAAACCTCGTCTTCTACATCATCAACAATCTCATAACCCAAATAAAAGTACAAATTTAATTTTTACCACTGAAACTCTAAAAAATTTATTTAAAAAATTAATTAATTTTTATTATGAACAGTCAAAAAATCCAGATTAAGGTAAATAATTAAGTATGCCTAGGTCAGTTTAGGTTATATGTTTTCACCGTTTACTTTTTTTTCGATGCGATGGTGAAAGAGCTGAGTTTAAGTTTTATGTTTCATTGTTTTTCAATATTCACATTTATATTCTAATGAATGCTAGTGTGATAAGGATGAGCATTAAGTTTTATGGATTCATTGTTTCAACATTTTTTGAATGCGAGTGAAAAAAAGATGAGTTTTAGGTTTTATGTATCATTGTTGTTCAACGTTTACTTTTTTTTCTTTTTTTCCATTTAATTCGAGTGCAAGATAGATGAGTTTTAGGTTTTATGTTTAATATTTTTTTTAAATTTCCTTTTTATTTTAGTTTGTTCTGAAAAAATTCAACGTTTTTGGTTATATACTATTTTATATTGTCAACCTACTATTTTCACTATAAACTTTGCACTATTAACTCACCGTTTGTGTTGTATCACCATTTTTTTTGCACTGTCCACCCATGGTCTTTTATTGTCACTCGATTATTGTTTACAATCTACCCATTATATTTTATTCATACTTTTCGATCCCGATTACCAATTGATTTAATTTGTTTTGTATACAAATGCAGGTTTGATGATTCAAAGAAGGTGATTTAATTATATGTTATAAAATAGAAAATAATAAAGGTTGGTTTTACAATAGGAAATATTGTAATTATAGAAATATATCGATTTTAGAATTTTGTAATGTTTGAATATTTTAATAAAACAAATATTTAGTTATGAAAAGTAAATATTCTATTAGGGGATGACTCATTTGAAAAAATGTATTTGGACATTTACTTGGATTATACTTTTTTGGTCAAACTTTGTGAGTTATGGTCCTCTTAGTTAACTAACGCTTAAGAATATATAATATATTCTTCTAGAAAAATATAATATTAATTTAATTACCATAAATCACGATAATAACAAATAACAAAAACATTATTTAAATAGATACATCTAAAAAATTAAATTATACCAATTTTTATTAGAAATCATATGTATGTAAAAAAATTAAATTATAGAAAAATCATATTGTCTTCCATTTCCATTAACCCTAAACTCAGCCGCCGCCGTCCATTCTTATTCATAAATCTAATCCTTTTTCTCATAAATCAAAACGTCTTCCATATATATTATCCAACCAATTAATCTATTGCACACATTACTCAGAACCATCAATATCATTTTTTTGATGAAATGTATCTCATAACATATTGACCTCTCATATCATATTGATCACAACATTTCACCAGATTAAACTTTTTAAAGTTATCTACAAATTTTAGTCAACAATATTTTTATTTACATGAAGAAAAATAAGAGTTTCATATGTGCTATTTAATGACTTGGATCTAAGAAAACAATTGCAAACTTAATTAATTATGTCTGATTCTATAACATGTTTTTACAGTTATTTTGATATTTGGGAGTAGATCTGTTTGAATATATCTTTTGTGGAACTTAATTATATGTACTTAATTTTTTTGAGTTCTTTTATTGAGAATTTAGTTGGATATTTTTTAGCTATGCATGTATTAGTATCATTGGACCTTTAACTAAAATTTTGGATGTGAATTTTGCTATTAAATCATTTAGCATAAAAAAGAAAAAATATTCAATGGTTAATCAAATTAGCATTTTAATTTGTTTGATGGAATAGGGGTGGGTCTATAATAAGAAATAGTATTTTGTTTTAGGTTGATTTAGTATGGAACACAGATGGTTATAGTTTTAATTTGAAGGGCAATTTTTTTTCAAATTAGAGATGATTAATGGTTAAGTTTATTATAAATAAGAGATAATTAATGTTTGATATATCATTTCATATCAATACAAGAGAGATTCTCTTTATTAAACCTCATATGTATGTAAATAAAAGTATAAGAGAGGATCCAAATTTAAAATATTAGTTTAAAGTAATATAAAAATACAGATCCCATTCTCAATAGCATTATATATTAAGTCCCAATTATATAAAATATATTTTTAAAAGTCACTCTCCAATTAATATAACTTTTAGCTGTACAATCCTTAGAAGTTGTATGAGCATTTTCCCTCATTATTTTATTTCTTTCTTCCAATCTTGATTCTCTTAAATCATCCTTTACTTGCACCTCATCTCAACCTTTGGACCATCTCTCTTTCTTTGAATCATGCTTATTGTGAACACCAAATTATCTATGCAGAAGGTTCCATAGCTCGTTCATTTAAGCTCGTTCATTTCTTACTTCAAGTAATGGAGTCACATGTTGAAGCAACAGAGATCTGGTTCAAATGAGGAGTCATGTAGGATGAACAAGAGTTTCATGCTAAACATTTTGTTTGAAGCATGTTTAATCTTCTTATGATCTGGGTTTCTATGTTAATTGGTGGAGGCATAAGCTCGAGAATTCAAGAGATGATCCCTCTTCCAAGCTCAGCAACCACAGTTATATGTTAGATTTAATATATTGAGCAAGTTAAGCGTTCAAGAAGAAATAATAAACTTATTCTACTTGTAAATTTCAATAGGTTATTATTTTAGTCTAACAAAGTAGTGGATTTCTTTTTAGATTATTGTTTTTTGTGATGTGGGGTTTTAGAAATTCAGATAATGCTGACATATATGTGTAATAAGATGGATGGAACTTCAACACCATATGTTGGCTCATTTGCACTTGCTATAATTGGAAATATCTTTTTCAAAACTCCAAAAGTCCTTTCAATTGATCTACGTAATGAAGCATTTCTAAGGTTAAATAACTCTCTAGTATTTTGTGGTGGGTTATTCGTTAAATATTCTTTCACATGATAACGAACTCCTCTATACAAAGTAATTAATCAACCTCTCAACATAAATCCAGCATCACTTAGGTAAAAGATACCTATTCAAAAAAAATTAGATTATAGTTATTTAATTATATATTCTGAAATACTAACATGTATCAATCTTTTCAATTGAATAACCTGAAGGGATTATAAGTTTATCCTTTCTTAATAAAGCATTTTTTGTTATTCTTATGTCGGATGAAGACCCTTCCCAACCAGCTAAAACGTAGTTGAAACGTAAGTCAAATGTACATGCAGATACAACATTCAAAGTAGGGTAATCTTTTCTACCATAAAATTTTGGTGCATCAATTGGGGATACTTTAACAAGTATATGAGTACCGTCTATGGCACCAATGCAATCCTGAAATTTTTCACTATGTTAAAATTATTATAAGAGAGATTTATTGTACATTTCTTGTCCTGATTATGGGTAGAATCTACTATTATAAAGAATCTCAACTGGAATTTTGGAATCGTCAGGTTGATTCATGAATTTATCTCCTAACTCGATAATTGACGCCAATACACGATGAAAATGCCGACTAGTGCCTTCTCCCGAACGTAAAGACCAGAATTGTACATTACGATTTTTGGTATGATGAACCAGTAAGTATAGTGTCTTAGCTACTTGTTCCTCGATACTTACTTGCCTAGTTGCACGGAGTCCACCATATTTATCTAATAAAGCACAAAATTCTACACAAGCTTCATTCTTGTTATTTTGTGGTAAGAGTCACTCTCTATAATTCGACCCATTATTTCTTCTCGAACATAGTCTTTTATAGAGTTCAAGTAAACATATGTCCGCACACTTTGTGACCTCTTTCAATGATGGAACCAACAAATATAAAAGCAACAAATTTGCAGAACTATTAAACGAAGTTTCTTATATCGCCTAACCACGTTGATAATATTATCCTTTCTTGGAATTTCCATTGTTACTAAGATAAGAATATACTATTATCTCAATTACTAAACTAAATTAGTCATATAAAAAAATTCAACTCATATTAATACTTTTAGAAAATACTTTTGTTTCAGAAAGGTTCTAAATAAGATCATAAGTAATTTTAAGTATTTAAAGGTTTGCTTCAGAAAAATATATTTTCTGTTTTCTCAATCGCAAAAGCAACACTCAAATTAATCATAATCAAATATTATCAATCGCAAAATCAACTCTCAACACTAATCAATAGATATTAAGCCATATTGATGTTTGAGATATTAAACAGTATTAGTCGATTAGTAATTCCAAAAAAATTATCAGCTAATTCTCATATCATGGTAAATAAGGTACTGTTAAGTCTTTCTAAAATTAAGGAAACATTGATTATCAATACTTGAATGAATGTTCCGCCCAAAAAAAAGACATGAATGCATAGACCTGAAAAGCAACAATAATGAATTAAAGATTCATACGAATATTTTGTGTGGATTACGGAAGCAACAAATATCTAACAGTAAATTTATGCAAATTCTTATAAATCATAATCACCTTAACAATGGTTATTTTGGAACAGTGTTCATTAATACTACTATGGCTCACACTTTCTTTAATGAACAAATTCCATAATATAAATATAACAATTAATATATACTTTAAAAATGAATATAAAGAAAGAGATGTGCCGGTGAGATGAAATGGAAGATATTGAGAAAGTGTGTGAAACCTTCTTGACTATGCAGACTATTTATATTGAAATGTGAAGAGTTTTATATTAAATGGATACCTACATAAAAATTATATAATAATTATAAGGTTATTTATGTCATTATAAAAATTAACGTTTCCTTTCTTTCTTTATGAATCCAAAATGAGAGAGTTATATATCTTACAATTATAGAGGTTTTGAAATTAATGTTCAATTATCCAGATTCCTTTCTTTTAATAAAAAAACCAATCCAAACAATAGAAAGAATATCTAAATCATTTCATATCTTTTCCTTTCTTTTGATAAAATGAATCCAAACATAGCATAAATAAGTCTATCTCCTCCAATTCAAATATCCCACTTAAAAAAGAAGATACACCCATCTTTTTGGGCTCTACCAATACACCATAGGGTCAAGAAAATTTGGAGAATCACCTTTAGCATGTTTCCAACTCTCAGTCATATAGATGCACATCTACAAGAAATTTAGACTCGAGGATTGACCATATGACATTTCCTCTTATGTTTGAAATCCTGGCGTGATCTCTTAATACAGAGATATGCCGGATATAAGCCAACGTCATGAATGGACAGTTTATTTATCATTTGACAGAGGAATTGTAGAAATGAAGGTCCTTGTCCTTATCGTCGTCACATTCTTTGAATTGACCTTTTGAACATCAAGTTTTTTATCAGGCCTGAAACGGTCATCAAATACAACTACATAAGTTAACCATACAGCCTATAAATCACATTTTCTTAACTTAAAACACGCCCAATTGTTGTGCAATACTTTATGGCTAGATAAAAGATATTTATTTCAACGAATACCTTTTTTGTTACGAGTGTATAGTTGATACCACCATTTCCTCTCACCCTCGATATTTGGCTAATAATGACCATGCAACAGTCAATCATGGAAATGGAATCTAACATATTACATCATCTATTATAAAAACATATTATCGTATCCCACGAATTTAGGATGAGTTGGCTATAAAAATGTTATAGTTTTCGAAAAATGAAGTAATACAAGGACAAATGAAGCCTCAAGCCCATATCCAAACTCCTGAATTATACAGTGATCATACCCTAGAAGGTGTTCAAGTCCATTTCTTTAAAATGGGTGATGAATATCGAACACGTCATCGTTGTCCCCATGATGGACAACCTACAGATACTTAAGAAATTTGAAATTGTAAGAGCGAAATTGGACCCCGTAAGACATAGGTTTGGATTGGTGTAAAAAACCTCGCTTCAGACAAATTATGTATTACATACATCAATAAATCGACTTATAAGCGGATCGCCACTTCTATAAGAGGAATACTTCTCTTTTCCTAAAGGGGAAATCTCTACTTCCATCTAGGATAAAATCACTTAATCTCAAAAATAAGAAGCTTCTACTTCATCTGAAGAAGAATAATTATATCTGAAAACTTGTGAAGATGCATCCATTATATACATGACTAATTGATCGGGTACCAAAATAGATCAGAAAAATCTTAGCGGTGATAGCGTGTCTAGTTGAATTGTTGTTAAAAAGAATAAAATAAACTAAAAGAATAAGAAAAAGTAGAAAGAAAAAGTACCTCGAAAAATAGAAGCTCAAAATAAAGAATTTGATTATTTTGTATAACTGCCCGAGGATAAATAAGTTGAATTTGGTAGTTGATCTAATGAAAGAGAAAAGAATAACAAGTAAAAATGGAGAGGTATATATAGGATTAAATGGGTGATTTGTCTTTCCAAGATAGTAATTATTTGACACCATCTAAAGAAAACACCTCATTCCATATCAGACACAGCTCTATACATAATTGGGCAAGAAATGTCCCACACCTATCCAATATTAGGTAGACCGAGTTTCTTAGTATATATTGAGAGTTTTTAGGTAGACAATTCACATTATTGTATTGGATAATATATTAGAAGTTTTTTTATCAGATTATTTCATTTTGAGTATCTTAGATTTGCTCGTGCTTTCAGGAATTGGATATTCATAACTCCTGACTTACATTATGAGCATTTTTTTCAATTAAATTATGTTAGGTACATGTTTTTCCTTTCAAATATCTCTTTCTTTGATAAAATAAATGATATCATATATAACTTGTGATAAATGTCTAGGTTATGGCAATCCTCAAAATAAGAAAGTTTTTTGGAACTCAAACCTATTTAAAAATGATCATATGTAATACTGAAAACCCCTAAAACATTTAGGTGACCATAACAAGGAGGAATAGATCATCAAGATTCTTCTTCAATATGATAAACGTGTCTCTTAAATGTGATTCTTATATATCTTTTGTCGCTGGAATCACATTTAAAGAAGAGACACGTTAGAAAAAAGAGAAAATAAATTTTAGCTACTGAAGTATGCCACGCATAAATGAAACTTATTTTGTCTAATTAAAGTGTTAGGTTTTATTTGATGTAAATATATGATATAGCCATTAACATATTCTTTCTTAACTTAAGGTAATGTATATGTCAAGATGGACAATATGTTATTTTGGACAATTAGGCGAGAACACTTGCTAAATTCATGCGTGTGTTGGACAAAATGGCATAAACGCTTCAACTTATATTGTTTAACATGTTTATAGACACGACACCTTTTTATTAAATACTTCATTTGCAATATGAGTTTTGAATTCATTAAGTCTGATAATAAATTCATATTTGATAAGAGATTTCCCCAAAATACATCACAACTAAAAAACACAAGATGATAGGTCATTGATCATCAAATACCGAATATATCTGAATTGAGTGTCTTCAACTGTATATCTAGAGCACCTAAAAACTTCACTAAGAAAGAAATATCACATTAGCTGCATGTCCTCACATTCTAGTATATATGAACAGTCTCCTGACTACAAGAATCACACTATAAATATATACTAATATACATGTTGCAACAATCTTGTATATATTACTAAATATAAGCATACTAACGTTATTCCACTACATGATAATATTGGTACGCAAGATACTATTTCAACCCTATCTTGACAATCAACAATCCGACGGACCACTATATTTGGCTATATGTAATTGGAAAATCCTATAGGTTAATTAAACTATGACTCTATATAAATATTGTAGTTATACATATTACACATACTAGTTCACCGACTTTATAATCGCCCTTCTTTGAGATCACTTTAGCACAAATTTCCCATGAATTTGAGTATCATAATGTCATTGAAAACTTATTCCCTAATGGTCTTACATATTTACGACTTGTGTCGGACGATACCAATTCAAAAACGTTTCGAAGATCTCAATAAACTATTTGATTGATGGGTGATACTTTTACTCTATGAACAATCTGAACTTGTAAAAAGAAGTCTACAAATCTTGTGTCATTCTTATGAAGAATGCAATTTAGAAATTGAAGTCGTAAAAATATATTATAAATCATTATTATCTAACTTTTAAAAAAATATATTATTTTTAACTAATATAATTTATGACATCATTTATGTATAGTTATTCTCAAACTTCTTCTAATGTTGGAATATCTGTAATTACTCATGTTCATCTATCTAATTAAATGTCTATGTATCAAATTAATACGTTTAAACCATTTGATAGAATTGTACTCTACAAAACTTAACAATTATTCACTAATCTTTACTTTATTACAGATAATAAATATATTAATTAAAAATATTTCCGAATTTAAAATTTTAGTATACAAATATTAAAAACATTTAAACAAGTCATATTTTACTAGTAAATTAAAAATCCATAAATATTAAAAGTATAAAAAATAAGTTAAAGTATCAAATTCAACAAACAATGTATAATCACAAATAATAATAACATTATATTGTATTAAAATTTATAAAATTATATATTAGTAACAATATAGTTATTATCTTATAAAGACCAAATACCCAAAACTCTACCTCTATTAAGTCCATTTTTTGTTTCCTTATGGGTCCAAATTTTTATCTTTTGACATTTATACCCCTAATTATTATAAATGTATTAAACATTACCTTATATTAAAAAAATTAATTAAAAAAATCAAAGGTGAAAAATAATGTAACATAAAATATAAAAAAATTAAATATAAACATTGAAAACCAAAACTTAAACCTCATCTCCTCATTCGCATGAAAAACTAAAAAATTATCTCTTCACATCACAGCCAATCACCAACATTGAAACCGCTGCCACTTTTGAACAATTTCCCATCATCAACCCGGCTTGGCTATTTCATCAACAATCGCATAACCCAAATTAAGGTAAAAAATTAAATTTTACCATAGAAATGTTAAAAAAATTGATTTAAAATTTAAAAAATAAGGAATATTTATTATAAAAAATCAAAAACCCAGATTAAGGTAAAACATTAATTTTACCTAGGTTCGTTTAGGTTTTATGTTTTCAATGTTTAATTTTTTTTTTCTTTTTTTTTTGGGTTCGATGATGCGTGTGTGAAAGAGCTAAGTCTTAAGTTTTATGTTACAAATTTTTCAATGTTCACATTTTATTTTTTAATGAATGCTAGTATGATAAGTATGAGTATTCAATTTTATGTATTCATTATTTTTCAATGTTTTTTAATGCGAGTAAAAAGAGATGAGCTTTAGGTTTAATGTTTCATTGTTGTTCAATATTTACTTTTTATTTATTTTTGTCCAATTAATGTGAGTGCAAGAGAGATGAGTTTTAGGTTTAATGTTTAATTTTTTAGAACCCTTCCTTTTTATTTTATTTTGTTCTGAAAAATCTCTACGTTTTTTGTTATATACTTTTTTATATTGTCAACCTACTGTTTTTAACTATAATATTTCCACTATCAACCCACCGTTTGTGTGGTATCACCACTGTTTTTGCACTATCCACCCATGATTTTTTATTGTCACTCAATTATTTTTTATTGTCTACCCACTACGTTTTATTCATAGTTTTAACTCATGATTACTAATTGATATAATTTGTTTTGTATACATATGCAGGTTTGACGACTCAAAGAAAGTGATTAAATTATATGTTATAAAATAAAACATATTATGGTATATGTTGGTTTTATGCTAGGATATTTTGTAATTATATAAATATATCTATTGGAATATTTTAATTATATAACTTTTTAGCTATGAAAAGTAAATATTCTATTAGGGAATGATTATATTGAAAAAAGTTATTTTGGATATTTATTTGGATTAGATTTTTTTGTCTGAATTGTTGGGTTATGGTCCTCTTAGTAACTATGATTTTCGATTTATAAAACATTGTCTTCCATTTCCATTAACCCTAAACTCAGCCGCCACCATCCATTCTGGTTCATAAATCACATCATTTTCTCATAAATCACATTATCTTCCATACATATTATCCATTGAATTAACCTATTTTATACACATTACCCAAAATCATTAATATCATTTATTTGATGAAATATATCTCATATGATATTGACCTCTACTTAAAGGAATTTTTAATTTGTTTTGAGATATTAGATAGTTGATCATAACATTTCACCAGGTTAAGTTTTTTTTTTATTTTTTACAAATTTTCGTCAATAATTTTTTATTTACTTGAAGAAAAATAATGGCTTCATAAATGCTCTTTAATTACTTGTGTCTAAGAAAAAATTAATTGCAAAATTAATTAATTATGCCTTATTATGTAACATAATTTTTTAGTTATCTTGATATTTGGGTGTAGATCTGTTTGAAAATATATTTTGTGGAACTTAATTATAAATACTTATTTTTCTTTGAGTTCTTATATTGAGAATTTAGTTGGATATTTTTTTGGATATACATGTATTAGTATCACTAGACCTTTAAGTAAAATTTTTATGTAAATTTTGTTATTAAATCATTTAGCATAAATAAGAAAAAATGTTCAATGGTTAATAAAATTTTCATTTTAATTTGTTTGATGGGAAGAGGGGTGGATCTACAAGAAATAATAGTATTTTGTGTTAGATTAATTTAGGATGGAACATAGATGGTTAGAGTTTTAATTTATATGCTAATTTTTTTAAATTTTAAGATATTTAATAGTTAAATTTATTTTTAAATAAGAGATAATACATGCTTAATATATCATTTCATATTAATAAAAGAGAGAATCTCGTTACTACAGCTCAATGTATGTATATAAAAGTATAAGAGAGAATCCAAAATCAAAATATTAGTTTAGAGTAATATACAAATACAGATCCCATTCTCAATAGCATTATATATTAAGGCCCAATTGTAGAACAAGATACTTTTAAAAGTCACCCTCCATTAATTATAGTTTTGTTTACAAGTTGTATGAGAATTCTCCCTCATTATTTTATTTCTTTCTTCCAATCTTGATTCTCTTCAATCTTTCTTTAATTTCACCTCATCTCATCCCTTGGACCATCTCTCTTTCTTTGAATCATGCTTATTATGAACCCAATTTATCTATGCAGAAGGTTTCATAGATCGTTCATTTTAGCTCGTTCATTTCTTACTTCAAGTAATGGAACATAGATCTGAACTCAGATGTGGAGTCCTGGAGGATAAACAAGAATTTCATCCAAATGCATTGTTCGAAGCAGGTTCTCTCTTCTTATGATCCGAGTTTCTAGGTAAAATTTGTGGAGGTATAAGCTCGAGAAATCCAGAGATGATCCCTCTCTTCCAAGTACATCAACTACCATTATATGTTAGATATAATATATAGAGCAAGTTCAAGCATTCAAGAAGAAATAATACACTTATTTTACTTGTAAATTTCAATAGGTTATTCCTTTAGTCTAATAAAGTAGTGGATTTTGTTTAGATTTTTTTTTTGAAGTGGGGTTTGAGAAATTCAAATAATGACACATATGTGTAATAAGATGGAATTTGGTAATGATATTATGTTTTTTTATTCCATTTACTTTGTGGGGTGCTATTAAATGACATCTTGTATAAAAAAATATACTTTAAGATTTGTCAAGGATGGGTAACATTCTAATATTTTTATAATTCACTAGACTATTTGATTCTTAGAGTTAAGTAATATTGTTTTTGTTTTGGTAAGGTAATGTTTTAATTAGCCCCAGTCTCGAGATTCAAAGGGTCTTTCATTAGTCTCGAGATTTAAATGGGCCTTTCATTAGTCTCAAGATTCAAAGGGCCTTTCATTACGTCATAGTGGAGTGTAACTTGTTCACCAGGCATTAGTCTATAAGTATCTTTCTTTGTCATGAAAACTCTCCCTCTATCATATATATTGTAACTAATCAAAGTATAATAATTATTTGATATGGGTATGTATCCTTGTACCTATTAAATTATAGAACTTACACCTTATAGCTGAATATTGTATGCGTACCGTCTCAAATCACACGTTGACATTTTGTTTATCCTTTTAACCATAACTCGTATCATACACGTACGTTCCAAGTTTCCTTTTAACGGTTACATACCCATAAATTCATACACATATTTCAAGAATCCTGGTTACGTAGCCATCTAATAGTTAATCTTATGTGGAACACAACCAAATACACATGTATGTGATAAAGAAAATCTTAGATTTAAAACACACATCCATGTAGTTATCGTAGAATAATGTTATACAAGCTTTTAATTTCACTTATTACTTGGTCCCTCATAGAGTGTGATAAAAATAAACACTAAAGAAGAAAATCGACTACCAAAAGTGTATGGATCATCCAATAAATAAGTGAGTAAAACATGATTATTGTTTCCACAAGGATTGCGAAGTAAGATAAATGGGTTTAGATGAGAAGTAGATCTAATTCCGACGCTAAAGACAAACAAATATTTTTTTGTTTTTAAATATGATAAGACTAAAGGCAAGAATATCGAGTAAATGAAGTTAAACTAAAACTAGATTAAAGAGATTGCTTAAGATGAAGGGATATACTTGACCTCATATGTTTAATGCATTCGTTTAAGAGTAAAGTTAGTATTTCAGTATTAGTCGGGACTCTAATATCGTCCTAACTCGCGTCAGGGTAGACATAAGAGGCAATCATACGGTATTACAAACCCCGTCAGGGTGACTATAAGCTACTTTTAGATGATTATGAAAAAACCTAATTGGCTATGGGGTTAGTTAAGGCTGTCTGGGTCAATTATGAATACCACGTGTCTATTACCTAAAACCCCCCCTTCCGGGTGATCGTCTCAAATAGAGAATAGCCTAATTGCTAAAACCTGTCTATATTTGGCCAATACAATAACAGTAAATAACCACAAAATGTTAGTTGGGTATGTACCAAAATGTTAGTTTGTCTTATACTAAACACAACCAAACACACATTTTCCTAATGGGTATTGAACCTAGATATTAGTTTATCTTAAATGAAACAAATCCTAATTATAATGTGGTGGGTATGTACCTAATAGGGGGTGGGTTCAAATAATATTAGCGTGGGTACGTACACGAAAGTTGTAATGGATATATCCAATGTCAATCATGTTGGATATTTACCCAAATGTTAGTTTGTCTTATATAAAAAATAACCAAACAAATGTTTTCCTTGTGGGTATCTAACTATATGTTAGTTTATCTTAAATGAAACACAACCTAATTACATTATGGTCGGTACATACCCAATTGTAGTGTGGGTTCATACCTAGCTACGTACCCAATATTGTAATAGGTACAACCTTTGTCAAGTCTATTTGGTATGTGCCATGATGTTATGTGAAACACATCATATTAATAAAACTTGACTACAAAAACTTTTTATATTTTACTTTCGTTAACATACAAAACCAACTTAACATTTCAATTAATAGATAGAAAAAAATATCTTCAAAAAAATTTATATTAGTCAGAATACAACTGAATAACTTATACAAATATGTATTAATAATGGTTACTATCACATGATTATTATAAATAACAACTCTAATATTTTGTAACAATGTCTATTTAAAACCTTATCGATGTGAATAAATGAATAATCACTAATACTTTGTATAATAACGAGTTGATAATTGAAGCTTACGAAATTGTAGAATAAATTTAACTGTTACCCCTATAATATGGATCGATTGACTACTTATCCCCTACTATTTAAAACACAATTGTTTATCCCCTATATTATGTTTTCATGACTCATTACCCCTAGTTAACGGAATACATCAAAAATCATCGTTAGTTGGTCACGTGCTGGTCATGTGTGTGGTTTTTGTGACATTTTACCGACTGTACTAAGTTTTCGTGGCATTTTACCATTGGCATAAAATTGGTAAAACGAAGCCTTACTTGAAACATTACAAGACCATGTCCTCTTGCATTTTCTCTTAAACCTTCTACACTATCATTCTTCGTGGGGTTAGGCCTATATAACAGACATAAAAGGTTTTGAGTGAATAACCTTTATAAGAAACCAGATGAATAAATTAAACATACCTAAATAAATCCATCAATACAACATATCCAACATCCATTATTATAGGTCTTTGTAGTTTATCTATATATTCTATTGAATGTATATATCTCCCTATGCCACCATGCATGCAGACAAATTTCTTTTCAATACGTGTAGCAAGAGGAAGACAATTAAAAAGTTGATTAAAAGGAGTCCATGTCCATATCCCATAAATTTCTCCCTATACATGCGTATATTGTTAGATAAACATAAATATAACCAAGTAAAACACCTTTTACAAATTTATACCTACCATTATGTTTATTCATTCAATGCGAAAACCAAATAGTGAATTTATATCAGCAGCTTCGTGGTTGCCACAAGTCAAGTTAACATTATCTACATATTCAATATAAAATACACAACGAAAATTATTATTGTTACATAATAATAAAATAGTTAATGCAGAAACTTGCCTTGAGAGCCAGAAGAAAAGTTACGAAAACATAGTATAGGGGGTAAAATATCATGGAAACTTGGCTATGAAATCCAATGAATTCATCTTAGTAGAACTAGGGGTACAAATATGTATACCTTTCCTTGAACAACGCGTCGAAACGCCCACGACCCCGTCCATTAAGTTTCTCATCACACATCTCGGTGTCACCGAAGTGGCTGCCAAATTCAATAGTAGATCTCAAATCATCCAACACATTAAACATTTTATTATATATGTTTGGTTCATTCATGGAAATTACTACTTCTTCCCCGAGTTTCGTCCAAAACTCATAGAACGACTAGATTCCCCATTTAAAAAAAATCCCTGGAACCTTGTCAATTGAAAAAAGTCGATTATTGAAACAATGATTACATGAACCGACATAATCCATTTGTTTGCTAGCAAAATTAATAAATTCTATTATACCTGACATATATTCTCTCGTAACAAAATCATCTGATTTAATCCAACTCATTTCCATTACCAAGTTCATTATCTAAATTAAATTAAACAATTTATAATAATTATAAGAGAATAAAAAAATTAAACAAAATTAAAAAATGGAAACTTTATCACAAAAAATAATAGTATATCACCTAAAAAAGTCAATACTACACATAGAATTTATATAATAAAATATAAAACAACAATTATATCATTTAAACTAATATAAAAAAGATTAAAATTTATAAAATACCTAATTTTTGGAGAATTTGATGGATAATTTGATTGAAAGTGGGACCCACACGTGTATGATGTAGCGGAGAATTTCGTTTGTAATGAGCAGAAAATTGATTAATGAAAAAATTGGAAGAGTTTTGGTGGTTTTTTTAGTTTTTTTGTGGTTTTTTTCCCATTAATGGCTTACTTCCCGTTGGAAGCATTTAATTCGACAACTTTTTAGTGAGGAGAATTTTGTCCTCGTGAAAGACTACCTTTGTCCTCGTAAGTTTGACCAAATATACTTAGGCGAGGAGACGTCCTTGCTAAAGATCTCATATTAGTGATGACTTTTATGTCCTGTCTATAGACAAGAATTCTCGCGACGAATAATTTCCTTTTTAATTATTTTTGTCCGCCCAACTGACTACCAACTATTAGGCGAGGACAATGTACTCAAGAAATACTTTCATCGCTAAAGAGACTATCTTTTGCGAGGACAAAGACGTCCTCGCGAAAGACGTCCTCACAAGAAAACGTCTGTGTACTAGTGATTGTACTAAAATACTTGTGTTTGAATAGTTCCAGTTGTCTCAAACACCCTATACCCCTCTACATAGCTATCTAATATACATGCATATTACTCATATATAGTATATATCCACGCTTGTACTTGTAGGGAGATAATATAAAAGGAGTTTGAGAGTACAGTTGCTCTATAAAGGGGTAAATACAGCGAGGGACAATTGCAAGTGAAGAAACAGGAAGAACACCAAGTGGTTCTAGAATCATCTGTCATAGATATTCAGTGGGGCTCTCAAGAATCTTGAGAGAGTTCAGTTTCAAATGCATTGTTGTTTTGCTTCCGAGTTTAGCTGTTTTTGTTTTCGATTTATTTTGGGTTATTCCTCATCACTCTAAGATGTTAATTGAATTCGATGCAAACAAATTAATTCAACATAGTCATAATATTTTATTCATTTCTAAAAAATTATATGTATAACATAAAGGGGGTAACTTGTAA
The DNA here is from genome assembly GCA_029959085.1 of Nemophila menziesii. Lineage (NCBI taxonomy): Eukaryota > Viridiplantae > Streptophyta > Magnoliopsida > Boraginales > Hydrophyllaceae > Nemophila > Nemophila menziesii. The sequence continues at coordinate 80,204,967 of JARWIR010000001.1, forward strand.
TAATTACTACTCAATTTGTTTTTATATTTATACAAAGAATTTGTATGACATGTAACTAATGTTTCTCTTTAGATACACACAAATTAACATACTTTGACATAAGGTGTAAAATGTGATCGTTACAAAATCCAGACCATAGCATTATCACTACGTAGTCCGTAAAATACATGAAGTGCCAGACAAATTGTTAAACAAACGTGTAATATAAATTAGTTTTTATGGTGTTAATGAGGGTGAGCATCGTTGCCTTGTCTGTAACGACTCTAACATTTGCAGCCCCACCTAGTCAGCTGCAAGCTGAAAGCAATACACAACTCTAACATTAGTAAATTTTCTTGAATGTTTAGTAAGGATAGTAATGTATATGCACCAATACTTATATGTCCCCAGCTATAGATAATGGCCATATATAGACTGAAGTCTAATAGGTTGCATAATAATATTTTATAATATAATTTACAATATATTTAACACGTGCAAGATAAGATTTATAATTGGCAGACATAGCATATTCAATGAAATTATACTCCTTATACATTTTAGATCATTTTGACTGCCTTCAGTTACATCCTTGATTCCTCCAGAATTTAGCAAAAGAACCAACCTAATCACGCTACCAGATATCAAATTAATTTATATAACACCTATATTTGTGTTTTATATGTTGTATACAGTTATAAGGCAAAATCATATAAGTTTCAAAAATCATCAAAATCCTCAAGAATGATGACCGACTAATATTTGTGTTCTTAACATTTTACCTCTCTATGATTTTGTCCAAGTGCCTCCTACTGTCTTTTGGCTCTAAAAATAAACTGCTCCACCTGTATCTAGAAAGTTGTGCACACGAAATCCATCCCTTCAAATAATAACAATGTAAACAATTGTTGTGGGATGCAGCTCGGTGTAATACAAAAAAATACATGGTTTTAAATATTTATACAAGAAACCTAACCTTAGCTCCACAATTTTTAACTTGCCTTTTTTTTTACAAATTCTGCAATATCAGCTCTGTATAAGAAATACATGGTTGGAAAGTGGAACTAAATTAATACATTTGGTTCACGAAAGCGATGCTTACAACACATTAATTGCAAGAAATATCGTTGTGCACTGTCTTCAGATAAATGCAGAACATGTGTGATTCTTTAAATGTAATTTCCGAATGTTATTGGAATTATTTGGAGATTTGTTTTTGTTGAAGTAGAATAAGCTCATACTATTGGTAATGAAGGAGTTGCATATACTTGTGAATTGAAGTTATCTTCTATGCCATTCATTCTATAGCGGTATAACATATCCAATATAATAAAACATGAATACGAAGGAAACCTCTTTAAGATAAGAATGCTTATAAATGGTGACTTCAATCAAAGCTGTAAGAAATAAAGTCCCTTTTAAAAGTTAATCACTATTTTACACACTAAGGAATGATCTAAAAATTATATCTTGAAATGTCACAAACTCTTTTATAAGAGGTATAAATGAACTCCTTGCATAATCCAGATTGCACGAGGTGAGGTGGAGCCAGAAATTTTCGTTTCAAGAGAGGGAGGGCCACAGATTTTTTTGAAACAATTGCACTATAGGCCCAAATATTATGCAATAAGTCCCTATATTATGGGAAAATTGCATTATGGATCCCGACTTTTATGAATTAATAAGACTACAAGTCTGGATGTGAATGTGTCTCTTAACTAGAGAACCGGTATCAACTCTTTTCCAATTATAGGTTTACAAAAATGGTTACAATCAGGGTGGAGCTAGAATTTTTATCAAGTAAACAATGTGAATTCAATTTTTATATGGTAGCACTACAGCAGGTCGAGGATTTACCGACGACAGCTGTCGTCGGTAAAAAGTAGAATTTCGTCGGTAAAACAGTTTACCGACGACCACTCGTCGGTATCCTGTCGTCCCTAGAAGTTTGTCGGTAAAATCAAGCTTACCGACAGCTCATTTGACTTCTCGTCGATAAACATCATAGTTTACCGACGAACCATATTTTGTCGGTAAACTATCTCTTACCGACGACTTTTTGTTCGGTCGCCGGTAATATGCCTTTTGTTATCGACGACGTGTGTTGTCGGTAAATAAATACTTTACCGACGACTGCGTTGCCGGTATCCTAGTAAATAAATCTTTTTTATTTTAATTCTAAATAGTTTAACGACGACATTCTTCACATGAATGTCGTCGGTATACCTCATTATTTTATTTTTTTTAAAATCTTTACCGACGACATTCATCACATGAATGTCGTCGTTATACTTTTTTTTTTCTTAAACCTTTACCGACGATCTTCATGTGAAGAATGTCGTCGGTATTCTTATTATTATTATTTTTTTTTAAATTTTTTTTAAATTTTTTTTTTAATTTTAATTTTTATTTAATTTGGTTTTTTGTTTTTAAAAAAAAAATGTAATAGAAATCATGAATATAACGTGAAAACTGGAATTATATTCATAAAATATAAATAAACCCGGGTAGTCAAAACCCGGGCAATAAAGTCAACCCCGGGAATAAAGTCAAACTCCCGGAGTTAAAAGTCAAAATATTACATAAAAACATAAATAAAAGTCATGATTATAAACGTAAATAAAATCAAAGTCGTAAATAAACATAGGAAAATAAAAATAAATCACGGGCCCGATAGATTTTCTCCTCGATCACTAGCTTCACTACTATCTTCTTCTTCATCTTCATCTTCATCGGAGACCGGATCGAGACCATTTTTTTCACGAGATTCGTTGAGGCCTTCGAGCATCTTCGCGAAAAAATCATCGGACCTAGACGAGGAGCTCGGTGGAGCATCGTCATCCGGCATAGGAGGTAATCCTTGGACTGCGCGGAGCTCGTTCATCCCGTTGAATATCCGCTGGATCTTTCTCGCGTTCTTCTTCGCGGTCTCGTCCGAAACAGGTGGCTTCGGGTCCTTCTTTTTCTTGAAGACAGGTCCGATTGACGGGATCCAGTGTCTGCTCTTAGCCGGTTTCATCACCTCCTGAACCGTCTCCTTTAACGCGTCTATCTGCTCCTCCACTGGAACATCATCAGCCGATTGGGACCCCGTCTCGATAACCCGCTCCCTAAGCTTATCCCGATAAACTCCCTGTAATAAAATTTCAATTAAATAATTAATAAAACTAACAAAGAAATAAATTTAAAGTTAAATACTTAATTTTAAACAATAAAAAGTAAAATAAAATACTTACACTAGCCTGCTCCCATCTATCATCGACCCATTTGCCCTTCGCCCCGTCATAGCCCAAGTACTCGAAGTATCCGCCCATCGGTGGAAGTGGGACCTCCTCTTGGGTCTGCTCGTCGATAAAGCTCAGGGCTCCTTCGTGTTAATCTTCAGCTTACCCTATAAAATATACATAAAAAATTATAATTACTAAAAAATTAAATTAAATAACTAATAATTGTTATTTTTACTTTAATAAATTATACCTCGATAATCTCGTGGCGGGTCTGGGTTTGGTTCCGAGAACCTGACTTGTTCGGCTTCTTCTGGTTCTGCCGATTCTTCTTATTAATCTCCGCCTGAGCCTGTTACGATTCAAGATAAAAAATTAATTAAACACTAATTTAATAATAAAATAATTAATTTAAGATTTTACCTTCTTCTGAGGGTCATTCATCATCTCTTCGGTCAACTTCCAGTGATCGGGAAGCACATCCGGGGGACACTCGCCCGTGCCCAAGTAATCGGCCTTCAGGTCGCTCTTCCACCGCCTGTAGGCTGCGGACTGAGACTGCGTTAGCTTCCCGCTGATAAAGGCCCAATCTTCGCGGGCCTTCCACTCTTCGAGGTTGAAGAACTCCTCCAGTTTTCCGAGAATCGAGACTTTAAGTCCCCTTGGCACAGCACTCCACGATCTGTAGTAGGGGGGACTGTTTCACGAACCGCGAGACCCACCACTTGGGCCACGTGTTTCCCATATTCTCCGTATAGGTTCCACGTGTCATCTAAAATGCAGAAGTCCACTGGAAGGGACCCACCTAGCTTCTCCTTAGCATCGTTTGCGGTGAAATCATTGGTGGTGGACAACAGACAAACCTTCATAGTAAACTCTTGTTTTGTATGGGCATCATACTTAAGGATCCCTTTACTCCACAACTCGTCCAACTCATCTAACATAGGGCAGAGGTAAACATCCATGTCCTTACTGGGCGATCGAGGACCCGGAGTCAACAAACAAAGCTGAAAAGTGGTTTCCTTCATGCATACACACGGTGGCAAGTTATAGACGGTTAATATAACAGGCCACATGCTATACGAGTTGTTTTGCATAGAGAAAGGACAAAACCCGTCGATACCGAGACCCAAAAATACATTACGAGGTTCACTAGCAAACTCAGGGTGTAGCGCTGCAATTCTCTTCCAACTATCACCATCAACAGGATGACGCAACACATCCAGATCGGCACTCTTACCGGTATGGTGCCAAATCATGTCTTCAGCGGTGTGCTTTGAAGCGTATAGTCGCTGTAACCTGGGAGCAATCAGAAAATAGCGGAGCTTCTTATGTGGTACTTTGATACCCTTCTTTGGGTCCCATCTAGACTCGCTACAAACTGGACACTTATTGAGGTCTTTATACTCTTTATAAAATATGGCACAATCGTTCAAACAAACATCGATGGTAATATACCCCATACCCAAGCTTTTCAACTTCTTGTTGCATGAATCATACGAATCGGGCAAAGTGTGAGGTTTGGGCAAAATACGACCAATCAACTCCAATAGCTCGGTGAATGACGTGTTAGTCCAATTGTTCTTTACTTTTACATGCATAAGCTTGGCAATGAAGTTCAATGAACTCATCGCTTTACAACCGGGATATAATTCTGTCTCCAATTCGTTAAACAGTTTTTTGAAACTACTTGGAATTTCTGCGTCTCTCATCTCGGTGTCACCCTGATGACCGCCAACATCGTAACTGTGTCTCACATCGTCATAAACCTCGGCAATTTCATTAACTCTATTCGGAATAGGGATTTCTTCGGGAACGACCGGCTGCTCACCGTGTTTTATCCAAACCCGATACGACTTCATAATCCCTTCATTATAAAGGTTGTTTGTAACCGTCTGAGAGGCTAATCGACGATTATTTTTACAATAGTTACACGGGCAATAAATAAGATCTCCAAATTGCGAATGTTGTTTTGCATATGCGATAAAACCCAAAACCCCAACAAGATAGTTTGGATCGAATAAATCCGTAGCATCCATCCAACTCTTATCCAAAGCCATCTCTTTACAACAATCTTAGATAAATAGACAACTACATTCATATGAAAATAAAATAAAAAATTATTACAACCCAATTGATAAAATGAAAAAAAAATTACAACACAATGAATATAAATAACACAAATTTCAAACCAATGGCTTGAATATAAATACAAACCAATAAATAAATAAAATTACATCACAAATAAATAATAAATAAATAAAATTACATCATAATAAATAAATAAATAAATAAAATTACAACACAATAAATATATAAACAATTTCACATAAATAAATACACAAATACAAAAATATATGAAACATAATATATGAAATAAATGAATGTATGCATGATTTATACACAATATATAACAAGAAAATCAAAAAATATACAAAATAATAACCTATATATAGCAACTAATACACAATTCAAATTTTATACATAAAAGATTAAATTAAAAAGTTTGAAATTTTAAGAAAATACCTTGAATTGGTGGACGAAATTGGATATTGATGATGAAGTCCCAACCTTGATAATGTAATAATAAACCTAAACCCATAACATTGCAAGAATTACACCAAATATGATCATAATAAAAAAAAATATTCAAGAATTTACCTAATATTTGTAGATGAAATTGTGAGTTGATGATGCCCCACCTTGATTATAAACTTGCAAATGGTTATAGATGAATTGGAGAAGGTATTGCAAAAAATTTGAATGAGTTTGATTGATGTTTTTGGGTGAAATTGGGAGAAAAAAATGGGGTTTTTGGGATTTAAGGAGATAAAAATACAGACTGTCCATATATGCACGTCAAATTTACCGACGACACGTAAAGTCGTCGGTAAACGTAAAGTCTCGTCGTTAAAATCTACACTTTACCGACGACTTTTCTATTTGTCGGTAACTTACCTACGACAATTCCAAGTAAAAAAAAAAAAATAAAATAAAAGAAATAACGACGGCGTTTTGCTTTTTACCGACGAGACTAGTCGTCGGTAAACTACCGGCGAAAGGTTTCTCGTAGGTAATTACCTGTCGTCGGTAAATTTGAAAAAATTACCGACGACTTTACGTTTCGTCGGTAAACTGTCGTGGGTAAATCCCCGATCTGTAGTAGTGTAGGACAAATGACTTTCATATGAAAAGTGTCTAGATGATATGGAGAACACGAAAATTAATGTCAGATTAATACAAACAGGATATAATTTATCATTTTATTCAAGGTTCTCCATATAGGTAACCCTTTAACTTACCATGCCACTAATTTCATTCAAATTGATACTTGCATTTTTTATAATTAGACTTGTTAAATCAATTAAATTTCTTTCCAAAAAAACTCAAAATACATTTAAACAACCTAATCTTAAAAAAAGAAAATATTAAAAGGTTCATTGAATTTTTTTTAAATCATTCTTATTTATGAATCACATCATATTCTCCTTCCCCATTAGCCGTACATATACAAATGATGATTTTCTGATAACTTAAACCATATAGTATCATTTTCTGATGATTACCACATTTAAAATATTCCATAAGACACCACATTAGCCTTTCATCCTTTTTACTACATTCCTCGATCATTTCTTAAACAACTGAGTTTATTTACCTATTTATATTTCAGATTGTTGATCATTACATTCTAAATAAAATTCAAGAATACGTAACATGTTCAATCTTTTTTTTATTATTTTTTGTATGTTTATGCTTAAATTCACTATGTGAAATTTTCACAAATCATTTAGCATACATAAGAAAGAATGTTAAATGACTAGTCAAATTTACAAGTTAATTTTTAATTGTTTGTTTATTAAGATTTCTAGGAAAGAGTTGTGAACAGGCGTGGGTTGAGTACTAGTGTTTTAGGTTAGGTAAATGTAGGATATCAAAATGTGGTTCGTTTTTTTTATTTAATTGTTAAAATTACTTTTAAATTATAGATATTAATTGTTATGATTTTTTTAAATGAGAGACATAATTAATGGTTGAAATCTTATCTCTTATATATATGAGACAACCTTTGAAAGAAACCAAATTTAGTATATATGAACTTGATAAATTAGTATTGGAATAGGCGCGCGCTCTTTGAAGTGGATCCAAAAGTATGTATGGTTCTTATATTTCCCCTAAATGTATGAAGAGTTTGAATGCGGATTGATTGTTAGTGCATTAGTTTAGGTAAATTTAGGATATCAAAAGATGGTTAATGTTTTTATTTAATAATTTAAATGATTTTCAAATGAGAGATTTTAATTTTTTAGATTATTTTAAATGAGAGATATTTAATGGTTGAAATCTTATCTAATTAAATTCAATGTATATGATCTTAAAAATTAATAGTGGAGTAGGTGAACGCTCTTATAAGTGGATCCAAAAACATGTACGGTTCTTATTTTTTGCCTAAATGTATTTAGAGTTCGAATGATATGATGTTATAAATTTCTCAAACTCATATATTTAAATATTAAAGTCAACTAAATGTATTTTTTGTCTTGATGTCTCTATATTTTTGATAATTTAATCTATTCATGAGACATCATTTTAGGTGCATTATATTAATGTTTGAGGAATTTTTCACCATTAATTAATAATTTTTTAATTCATGCCTTGATTCGGATATTTACTACTTTTAAATCATTCTCTAGTATAATTTATGTGTTAATGTGAAACACTTAGGTATGTGGAATATAATTAGATGCCAAATCAATTGCAAGGAGTTAAGGACAGAATATCCAAAGCGAAATATAAAGTTAAAAGGAAACAAAGTTGATTTAGGGAACGAAGAACTTTCAAATAAATATGTGATGCTGAAGAGACGTCCAGGGTTTTAAAGACTATAGAAAATCTATTAAGAATTTGAAGTATCCCTTTTAGGGTTAAATAGGTCTTGAATTGCGGTCGTTTTATAGGTGGTACACTAAATTTTGCTCAGTAATAAAGAAGATATGATTGTTTCAATCTCTAGTGGTCATCCTATCCTACAACTTAGTAATACAAATTTGAATTGGGCTCCAATAACATGGCTTATACTTCAATATTTAGACCTAGAACCTATAAATACACTTATTTACCTTTGTAAACATGTCCTTACTCATCAATTAGCTAATATTACACTTAGAGATCCATAGATTCAAGATGCCAGGTATATATCTATTCATTAGTTTATTTATTTGTAGTATAAACAAATTTTCTCATAGCTTGGGTTTACATATGTATAGTTTTTCAATTCTATTTCTTTAATTTATGTTATTTGGGAAAGTGATTTTAAATTAATTGAGCTACTTATTTATTTACATATTTGTTTTATGTGTTTTGATTTAATGAATAGAGTCCTTGCTAGTGCACGAGTATAGGTTACCCATTAGCAGTTGGATTGTCACCTCGACAGGAGATTTATTTGTAGAAACACCACATAAACGTCTAGTCTGCAGCAGTGATTTCGACAGGTTTGCCTAACTAGATAGTCACTAAGGACCCCTTGCCCAAATCCCCTAGTAATTGTTAAGTTGCGGCCCAAGTCCACCCTAACGAGGGTTAGAAATAATATAGAATCCTGACTATGTATACCCAAGAGCTTTAATCACCCTTTTAACTAGAATATTGATTTAGAAGGATAAATGCATACTAGCAGACCTAAGCTATATATCTCACCTCCATTCTTTTAGTTTTATTTATTGCATTAGTAGTTATTAATTTATTTCTCCAATTTTTATCTCTTTATTTTCTGTCTATTAGTTCTAACAACTACTTTCTTCTACAATTCTACTTCAAACGCACTTAATCTAGCAAACTAAATCCTTGCGAACGAAATTTACTTGTATTCTATAACTTACAAACGATTTGTGCACTTGCAACAAGTTTCTTGTGGTAGTAGTAGGCGTGTGCTTATTTATAATATTTTATCATCATTATTTTATCACACATATACCCCCACTTTTATGCGTCAGTCTTCTCAACACATGGCATGGTAATCAAAAAGAAAAGTGGACTCCTAAGTCATCAACTATGCTATAGGTTTTATTATAAATTTAAATGTTAATCTTAAATTTCTCAAACTCATATATTTAAATATTAAAGTCAACTAAATTTATGAAACAAAAATTTAGCACAATTTAAAATATTTCACTATTAAGGGCCCTTATTTTCTACTTCCACCAAATAAAATCCACCCCTACTTGAATTTAAATTTTTATTCATAACAATTTGTTGTTTTTTCCCAGTGTCTTTATTTTAATAGCCAGCCTTAAATTTTCATTATTTTAATTATGGGTTCGTATGTAGTTGTTATATTTTAATTGCTATGTTTATATTTGATGTTTTAAGTCTTAATGAAACTTCTTAAATTTGATGTTTAAAGTTAAAATGAAACTTTTTTATGATGAATTTAGGTTATAAAAATGGTTTTGTTAAGTAATTACCTTAGACTAAAGACTCTTAATTGAATCCATGTGTTGGGCCTTAGTGTTCTTTAGTGTGTATAGTTTAAATCAGATATATGTTGACGTATTGAAGCCAACTAATCATATCGTTCTATTAAAGGAATATTAATAAATATAATCAATTTGTTAGGTATTAATGTTAATTATGTTTTCGTATATAACTATAATTATTCGCTAAGAGTCACTTGAAGTTAATTATATTTTTATAATATAATTGTAATTAGTATTTTTCACTGTTTTTCTTTATATACCTATGCAGTGATATAATTTGGTATAAGGTGTAAAATGTGAGGTTTACAATATTTAGAACATAGCATTGTAACTATGTAGCTTTTAAAGTACATGAGTTACTAGACAACCTTAAAGGCAATCAAATGTGTATTATAATTTATATCTTGTGGTTTAATGATAGCGAACATTGGTGTCTTGTCTATAACAACTCTCCTTGTCCTTTACATGTATCTAGCTTCCACGAAGGACCAACAACTAATAATATTACATACCCACCTATTAAGCCTCTAAGATGAACAGTTCAGTAAGGATAGAAACAAATATCCATCAATACTTACATGTCCCGAGTTATCAATGCTTGTAGATAGAAGTCAATAGTTTGTGGTAAAGATTTTAAAATATAATTTATGATATTTTTTAGCACGTGGAAGATAAGCTTTATAATTAGCAGACATAATGGATTTCAAAGAAATAATACGTGTTATATATTCTATATCATAACAACTGCTTTTAATCACACCATTGTGTCTTAAGATAAATACTTTGAAAGATCCAACCTGACCACACCACCAAACATATGTCTAGATGAAAGCACATTTGTATAAGACATCTCTTCTTGCTTTACCTATTGTATATAACTATAAAACTAGCTCATATAATTTTCAAAAAGCTTCCCAAATCCTCATAGATGATCATAGGCACTCTTTCATAAAAGAAGTTGAGAATATACATGGGAGAATTATCTTCCTCTTAATTTTAAATTACTTATTCTTTGAATTATGTGTTCTTTTTTAGTATCCAACAAAACAATTTAAATTTTTTAAATTTTTTAAATTTTTTAAATTTTTTAAATTTTTTAAATTTTATTTTCATTTTGTAATTTCGAGCCGTAACAAGATAACTGATGACTTCAAGATGGGAAGATCTTAAACATCACGCTGGTTACAAGTCTATTACTATAGGAATCAACTCCATAAATTCTTGAACATCAAGAGGCACCGTCGGAAAAAAGCTAACAGATAACATTTTTATTATGCGTAGTGAATGCGCCAAACATGAAAGGCGATAAGATTGCATTAATCTAGTATATTCGTCCAATTTTATATCTGCTAAGATCAAGAATGGGACTCGATGCTTGTGCAGCTTGTGGATCGAATAGCCATATTCTAGTGTACGTAGGAAAGCCATAAAAAACCTGACAATCGGATGAAGGTATAGTTGTTAGTAAAATAAGAGAAATAGCACGACACGACTAAGATTGCAAGGATGAAAAAAGTTATGAAGCGCGTAGCGTAGTCACACTTGCCATGGTGTGAATATCGGCATCAAGAATTGGAAAACCAAAAGTGTCCCAGTCGGTAAGGTGTTGGCTAAATTATTCATGCCAGTTAATATTTTGGAAATTTCCCTTTGTGATAGAGAGGGAGGGTTTGGTTGTCGCCGCCTTTGGGTGTCTCGTACACGATCGGGACCCAGCATCATCGAGGCGGCGAGTTAAGCTGCTGATCTTGTTCTCAGAGACATTTTAAGACATTGGTGGTTTAATATATGATGTATTATGTGATAAGATGTTTGGAAAAATAATGTATATAGTATATACCTTAGCTTGTAGGGAAACAAGATATTTATTGTTTTATACCATGTAATTGACTTGGAAATGAGTAATTAATAATTTCAATCTTTTGTTAATCTAGTTATTATGGTTTAAACAACATATTTATTGCTTTATACCATGTACGTGACTGGGAAAAAAGTTATATATAATTTCAATCTTTTGTAAATCTAGTTGTTATGGTTCACATTGAGGTATAGCTAATTGATAATGACATATAGACAAATTTAACCAATTCTAGTCAAGAATTACTTTTATTTTCTAAGATTGTTATAGCTATTCCACATTAATTATTGTTAAACACGCTTTAGTCAAAGCCTAACTTTTTCTTCATAAAAGTGATATAATCTTGTTATTTTTTTGACAAACTTCATAATATTTTTATATGTATATTAAAGACTGCTTGCTCTTTCGGCTTTACAATAAATGTACTTTCCTTACTAACTACATAGTTTCTTTATTTATGTTATACTTCTTTTGAATGTTACAACTTTTTTAATCTTATCGCAATAGGTCTTGTTACTAGAGTGTTGTTTGTGATCTTCCCACCTAGAAGACATGGGATAGGTTATCTTGTTACTTGTTTCTGTAGAATATTACTAAAGAAAACTCACATTTAATAAATAAAAATGCATTGAAACTCTGTGTTCATCAATAATACTATAAATAATATCGACTAAAATAATTTGAGTTGCATATCTTTTCTTGTAATGTTGACCTCTTTTTGTGGTTTTTTTCCTATTCCATGTTTATGCTTAGATTATCTCAAATGAAAGGTGACAAAAGTTTCAACTGCAGATGCTTAACAGTTATTACTAGGGAAGTATCTATATTTAGACCTTTTTCTTCATATAATTTTACCATTTGAAGAGATTACATTTATTAAAGAAGTTAAAACACAACATATATTGTGTGTGGATGATTTTTTTTGCTATAAATCACATATTTTTATTAAATGTGATTTTTATTAGTAATTTCCCGCAGTAATAGGATATTCTACAAGTCCTAATACAATACGAATTAACAATAAAAAAATACTTGAACCTCAAGAGGATTCGTCGGAAAAAAGAAAGTAATAAGATTTTTATCCAGCGTAGCAAATGCACCAAACATAAAAAATGACAAGATCACATCATATCAATCAATACGTCCAAGTTTATATTTGCTAAGATCATACGGTTCTGTAACTTGTGGATTGAATAGCCCCATTTGAGTGTAGGTTACAAAGATATAGTAAACTTTCCCATCGGACCTATAAGTCTGTAAAATGCGCAAAAATGACGACAAGGCCAAGTATTCCAAGATGAGAATGTCGATCTTTTTCGTATAGACATTTTTGGATATGAACGAGTGAGAGAAGACGGTTTAATGGACGAGTCTCTATGTATATATCTAATATTTTATGTGCCATGAAAAAGATTATACATAGTATATATTTGCTAAAGGAAGAAGAAACAAATATATTGTTGTATATAATGAATTTGACTTAGAAAACTAGTAATTAATATTGACAGCTAATTTCAAAGATAAGTATAATAAGTAGGGTATCATGTCCACAGAGATAAGTGCAATGAATGTATTTTATGCTAGAGAAAATGTAATGTTTATAATATAATAAAATCAATAAATAAAAGTGAAGGGTAATAAGTGTTTGTTTGGTTTTCGAATTATCAACTAAGAACAAAATAAAGAGAATTACAATTAAGAAAGTACTAATTATTAAACTAGTGATTAAACTTAGGATAAAAAATAAATTAAATAGTGTTTAGATTGATTGAGATGGATGCTTGAGGGTATTGTTAAGTAATTTCTAATGCCGTTAAATTATTTAGTTATTTTATAAGGGTGAATTGTATTTGGTATTCACATTAGTTGGGAGACTAAGCCACTACATCCCCTAGTCGGGCACCTACAGCATCTACCTTACATAAACTCCGGTTTTCCGATGTATTAAAGAACAACATTACCCAAAGACTACGTAGTATGCAAGGAACCTACTTGTCTAAGGCAATAGGCGTTCAAATATTAAGTCCGTAACCTCGCCCCCGAATAGGTGTTACCTATTTTACTAGAGCTCCTGCTACTTGGGCTGAGCATATGAGTATTTAACACAAATATAAGAACAATGGAACATAAATAATGATAACCAAATTCAAGAAAATTTCAAATAACATCCTAAGTGTAATAGCAATCTCAAAGAACTAAACATAAGTAATTACATTAACACCCTAAAGCATAAAGAGTTTTAGCTCATAATCAAATTAACACGAAATAAAGAAAAGCTAATTAAAACTAATGATAGAATAATGTTTAAAACAATAAATATGATATAGTTGTTGTTGGAATCAAAGTGAAAAGAAGGTTTGTTGAGGTAGAATTGATAAATTCATGGACAAACCCTTGTTCTTCCTCTCTTGTCTTCTCCCGTTCTCTGCATCTTTGGCTGGACTTGATGGATAAAATGAAATGTGATGCCCCTCTTTCTAAAATTCTGAAATTATGTTTATATAGCTTCCAAATTCGTTTAATCCCTCTCTTAAGAGGTTAAGATGAGGTCCAACCTGTTCATAGAAGCTTCTAGTTCAAGGTTCTAGCCAAGGGAACGGTTTTTTATATATGTCTTTCTTCTTAACTCCGAATTGACTTCCATCTCTTTCCACGTGACCGTGACTTCAAGCTCTATTCAAAAAAACAACTTATTAGGTCCAGAAATCTTCATAAAACTTTTAAGTGACTTCATCTATACGGTGCAAGAATCATTTTATAATCGCTCTAACTTCCCATAGTGGCTTCTAACTTTATTTCTGTTTTGACTTGGAGTTTCTCTTTATATTTGGACTCATTATCCTTGATTTGGACCTTATTATCAAGTGATGTCTCCTCATTTTTGATTGATTTATGTTAAGATGAGACATCATTTTTAGTGATTTATAAGTCATAATAGTCGATTTTCTTGAGAAATAGTACACTTTCCTATTTTCAGTCTTGATTTAGTGAATTAATATTTTTAGAGCATATTGGGTTTAATTGTTTATTTTAGTGTGAAGCTTTAAAAATAATTATGGAGATTAATTAGAGTCCAAGTCAAAGACTACAACTTATGGAAAGAGATTAGCATGGTAATTGGAGATATGGAAACAAAGGCTAAAAATATGGAAAAGGAAAAGCTGCCTAAATCTGAATTCTACAGCACACGCCTAAAGAAGTGGTGATTACTCCAAAAAATAAGCCGATTTTGGTAAATTCCTTTCACAGGGACGTAGATAATTCTCTGAGGATTCTTTTGGTTTATTATGGAGCAAAAACCGACCAATAACGAAGAAGATATGCTCAAAACAAGTCAGCAGAATTTATCTTTATTTCCATACGAATTTGAGTTGGGCTTGGAGTCTACTACTTTGCTTCTCCCTCAAGAAAACGAATTAGGTCTTCTAAACACCTATAAATACACCCTTATATCACTTGTAAAATCATCCTTGCTTAGTTCAAAACCTTATAATTAATTCTTAGTCACTGTAGAGAGCAAGATGATGTCTTTTGTAATTTCTTTTAGTTTATTCCCATCAGGTATGAACTAAACTCCCCATAGCTTGGGTTTTGCATCATGTATAAACTATGAATTCTAATTCTTATATCTAAGTTTCTTTGGGAATTATATGTTTTAAATTGATATTAGCTACTTACCTTTATATTTGTTTATGTGTTTTGATTTAATGCTTGTTTTCCTTGCAGTGCGCAACGTTTAGGATTATCTTAATAGTAGTTAGATGATCACCTTAGCTGGGTGTCTAATTATTTAAACACCACATAACGTCTAGTGTCGATATTAGTTCTGACAAAACATGATTCTAACTAGATAGTCATTAGGGTATGTTTTAATCACCATATCACCAATTGATTGAAGTGTTTGCTTAGGGCCTTGGTAGCGCTTGATAACCCTATTTTAAACCACGTCTTGGTTGTGCCGTAGCCCCCTTAGTCGCTCTCAAGGTCTAAGAAATGGGAATTTAGAATCCTGACTAAGTATACAAGAGCTAATATTCTCCCTTACAAACTAGATATTTAGAAAGATTTAGAAGGATTAGTGCATACAAGCAAAACCTAAGATATACTTATCATCTCATATTCTTCGTATTTACTTTATTGTCTTTTATTTTCTTAGGTTAATTTAATATTTTCGAATTTACTCTCTTTAATATATTGTCTTTTAATTATTTACTTTTACTCGTTATTGCTACCCATCCGACTAGCACACTTAAGTCCCTGAGAACGAACTCAACTTACTATCTAAAACTTGCATATGTCCTGTAATACTTGCAGTACTGTGCCTGTCTAGGGTGAGAGTGCGTAGTTTTCTTGACTTATATTTATCTAATTTTTATCACACCCTAGGCGACACCATTAAGCGTGTACCTAAAATACATACTTAGAACACCATTAACGTACAAAAATCTCTATAAACAGCAAATAGTCCAAAAGAAGAAGGAAAAGTGCAATATAGCAAAATATAGGGAAAATACCTCACTTAGACCTAAAAAACTCCTAAAACAATGTCGCTATTGTAAATTTATATGTAACAAAAATAGAGAAATCAGTGGGAAACCACTGGGCCTCGCCTCTTTATGATCGGTACATGGAACATTGTTGGTATAAATTAGGGAAATAATCAAGAAAATTCTTTAAGGCAAATAAAACAAGAAGGACACTATGTAGTCAGTTTACTTGAAACAAAAATGAATAATGATTAAGCAGAGTTTCTTTAGAAAACCTATTACAAAATATGGAAAGATCACCACAATTACTCAAACAATTTGTATGGAAGAGTTTTGGTCTTATGGGACCACAATAAGATCAATGTTGATATGATCGGATGTATTGAAAAAGAAATTATATGTAAGCTCATTCACATTAATTCTAATAAAATATTTTACTTTACCATCATTTTTTCTAAAAACCATCAAATTCAAAGGAGTTCATTTGGCAATAACTTAAGTATTGGATAACACTAGTTTAAGATATTATTTGGTGTACTCAGTGAGACCTTAATGAGATTATGCACATTTTGTAAAGACTCTCGTGTAAGAACTTGGATCAAGGGGAAAGATACATGATCAACATTATTTATGATCTTGTGGTCACTAACATGAAACACCATGGTACTCACTTCACATGGACTAACAAGAAAGCCGGAGATCACATGAGAGAAACAAGACTTGAGTAATTAGATAGATCATTGGATACTAGTTAGATTCGATAAACAATCTATAGCCTCCATGTTAAACTAAGTGAAGAACCTATCCTTCGTACATTGCAAATTTAATCTAATCTTGAATTTAAACCGTATTGATTGTATGTATGATAAGTGTATAGATGATTTAGTTTGTAGATACTATTACATGAAACTTGTTAAGTAGTTGCTTTGGGATTATTATTCACATTATTCTATATTCTTCCGTTGTGTTGAATTGACTTAGTTATATTTCTAAAGAATTTCTTATGTTCTTATTCTTTATAGTATCGGGAAGATACAACTTTAATTTTGGGGTCTTGATGTCTCTATATTTTTGATAATTTAATCTATTCATGAGACATCATTTTAGGTGCATTATATTAATGTTTGAGGAATTTTTCACCATTAATTAATAATTTTTTAATTCATGCCTTGATTCGGATATTTACTACTTTTAAATCATTCTCTAGTATAATTTATGTGTTAATGTGAAACACTTAGGTATGTGGAATATAATTAGATGTCAAATCAATTGCAAGGAGTTAAGGACAGAATATCCAAAGCGAAATATAAAGTTAAAAGGAAACAAAGTTGATTTAGGGAACGAAGAACTTCCAAATAAATATGTGATGCTGAAGAGACGTCCAGGGTTTTAAAGACTATAGAAAATCTATTAAGAATTTGAAGTATCCCTTTTAGGGTTAAATAGGTCTTGAATTGCGGTCGTTTTATAGGTGGTACACTAAATTTTGCTCAGTAATAAAGAAGATATGATTGTTTCAATCTCTAGTGGTCATCCTATCCTACAACTTAGTAATACAAATTTGAATTGGGCTCCAATAACATGGCTTATACTTCAATATTTAGACCTAGAACCTATAAATACACTTATTTACCTTTGTAAACATGTCCTTACTCATCAATTAGCTAATATTACACTTAGAGATCCATAGATTCAAGATGCCAGGTATATATCTATTCATTAGTTTATTTATTTGTAGTATAAACAAATTTTCTCATAGCTTGGGTTTACATATGTATAGTTTTTCAATTCTATTTCTTTAATTTATGTTATTTGGGAAAGTGATTTTAAATTAAATGAGCTACTTATTTATTTACATATTTGTTTTATGTGTTTTGATTTAATGAATAGAGTCCTTGCTAGTGCACGAGTATAGGTTACCCATTAGCAGTTGGATTGTCACCTCGACAGGAGATTTATTTGTAGAAACACCACATAAACGTCTAGTCTGCAGCAGTGATTTCGACAGGTTTGCCTAACTAGATAGTCACTAAGGACCCCTTGCCCAAATCCCCTAGTAATTGTTAAGTTGCGGCCCAAGTCCACCCTAACGAGGGTTAGAAATAATATAGAATCCTGACTATGTATACCCAAGAGCTTTAATCACCCTTTTAACTAGAATATTGATTTAGAAGGATAAATGCATACTAGCAGACCTAAGCTATATATCTCACCTCCATTCTTTTAATTTTATTTATTGCATTAGTAGTTATTAATTTATTTCTCCAATTTTTATCTCTTTATTTTCTGTCTATTAGTTCTAACAACTACTTTCTTCTACAATTCTACTTCAAACGCACTTAATCTAGCAAACTAAATCCTTGCGAACGAAATTTACTTGTATTCTATAACTTACAAACGATTTGTGCACTTGCAACAAGTTTCTTGTGGTAGTAGTAGGCGTGTGCTTATTTATAATATTTTATCATCATTATTTTATCACACATATACCCCCACTTTTATGCGTCAGTCTTCTCAACACATGGCATGGTAATCAAAAAGAAAAGTGGACTCCTAAGTCATCAACTATGCTATAGGTTTTATTATAAATTTAAATGTTAATCTTAAATTTCTCAAACTCATATATTTAAATATTAAAGTCAACTAAATTTATGAAACAAAAATTTAGCACAATTTAAAATATTTCACTATTAAGGGCCCTTATTTTCTACTTCCACCAAATAAAATCCACCCCTACTTGAATTTAAATTTTTATTCATAACAATTTGTTGTTTTTTCCCAGTGTCTTTATTTTAATAGCCAGCCTTAAATTTTCATTATTTTAATTATGGGTTCGTATGTAGTTGTTATATTTTAATTGCTATGTTTATATTTGATGTTTTAAGTCTTAATGAAACTTCTTAAATTTGATGTTTAAAGTTAAAATGAAACTTTTTTATGATGAATTTAGGTTATAAAAATGGTTTTGTTAAAAATTACCTTAGACTAAAGACTCTTAATTGAATCCATGTGTTGCAAAGGGTGTTCCAAGGTTGGGCCTTAGTGTTCTTTAGTGTGTATAGTTTAAATCAGATATATGTTGACGTATTGAAGCCAACTAATCATATCGTTCTATTAAAGGAATATTAATAAATATAATCAATTTGTTAGGTATTAATGTTAATTATGTTTTCGTATATAACTATAATTATTCGCTAAGAGTCACTTGAAGTTAATTATATTTTTATAATATAATTGTAATTAGTATTTTTCACTGTTTTTCTTTATATACCTATGCAGTGATATACTTTGGTATAAGGTGTAAAATGTGAGGTTTACAATATTTAGAACATAGCATTGTAACTATGTAGCTTTTAAAGTACATGAGTTACTAGACAACCTTAAAGGCAATCAAATGTGTATTATAATTTATATCTTGTGGTTTAATGATAGCGAACATTGGTGTCTTGTCTATAACAACTCTCCTTGTCCTTTACATGTATCTAGCTTCCACGAAGGACCAACAACTAATAATATTACATACCCACCTATTAAGCCTCTAAGATGAACAGTTCAGTAAGGATAGAAACAAATATCCAGCAATACTTACATGTCCCGAGTTATCAATGCTTGTAGATAGAAGTCAATAGTTTGTGGTAAAGATTTTAAAATATAATTTATGATATTTTTTAGCACGTGGAAGATAAGCTTTATAATTAGCAGACATAATGGATTTCAAAGAAATAATACGTGTTATATATTCTATATCATAACAACTGCTTTTAATCACACCATTGTGTCTTAAGATAAATACTTTGAAAGATCCAACCTGACCACACCACCAAACATATGTCTAGATGAAAGCACATTTGTATAAGACATCTCTTCTTGCTTTACCTATTGTATATAACTATAAAACTAGCTCATATAATTTTCAAAAAGCTTCCCAAATCCTCATAGATGATCATAGGCACTCTTTCATAAAAGAAGTTGAGAATATACATGGGAGAATTATCTTCCTCTTAATTTTAAATTACTTATTCTTTGAATTATGTGTTCTTTTTTAGTATCCAACAAAACAATTTAAATTTTTTAAATTTTTTAAATTTTTTAAATTTTTTAAATTTTTTAAATTTTATTTTCATTTTGTAATTTCGAGCCGTAACAAGATAACTGATGACTTCAAGATGGGAAGATCTTAAACATCACGCTGGTTACAAGTCTATTACTATAGGAATCAACTCCATAAATTCTTGAACATCAAGAGGCACCGTCGGAAAAAAGCTAACAGATAACATTTTTATTATGCGTAGTGAATGCGCCAAACATGAAAGGCGATAAGATTGCATTAATCTAGTATATTCGTCCAATTTTATATCTGCTAAGATCAGGAATGGGACTCGATGCTTGTGCAGCTTGTGGATCGAATAGCCATATTCTAGTGTACGTAGGAAAGCCAAAAAAAACCTGACAATCGGATGAAGGTATAGTTGTTAGTAAAATAAGAGAAATAGCACGACACGACTAAGATTGCAAGGATGAAAAAAGTTATGAAGCGCGTAGCGTAGTCACACTTGCCATGGTGTGAATATCGGCATCAAGAATTGGAAAACCAAAAGTGTCCCAGTCGGTAAGGTGTTGGCTAAATTATTCATGCCAGTTAATATTTTGGAAATTTCCCTTTGTGATAGAGAGGGAGGGTTTGGTTGTCGCCGCCTTTGGGTGTCTCGTACACGATCGGGACCCAGCATCATCGAGGCGGCGAGTTAAGCTGGTGATCTTGTTCTCAGAGACATTTTAAGACATTGGTGGTTTAATATATGATGTATTATGTGATAAGATGTTTGGAAAAATAATATATATAGTATATACCTTAGCTTGTAGGGAAACAAGATATTTATTGTTTTATACCATGTAATTGACTTGGAAATGAGTAATTAATAATTTCAATCTTTTGTTAATCTAGTTATTATGGTTTAAACAAGATATTTATTGCTTTATACCATGTACGTGACTGGGAAAAAAGTTATATATAATTTCAATCTTTTGTAAATCTAGTTGTTATGGTTCACATTGACGTATAACTAATTGATAATGACATATAGACAAATTTAACCAATTCTAGTCAAGAATTACTTTTATTTTCTAAGATTGTTATAGCTATTCCACATTAATTATTGTTAAACACGCTTTAGTCAAAGCCTAACTTTTTCTTCATAAAAGTGATATAATCTTGTTATTTTTTTGACAAACTTCATAATATTTTTATATGTATATTAAAGACTGCTTGCTCTTTCGGCTTTACAATAAATGTACTTTCCTTACTAACTACATAGTTTCTTTATTTATGTTATACTTCTTTTGAATGTTACAACTTTTTTAATCTTATCGCAATAGGTCTTGTTACTAGAGTGTTGTTTGTGATCTTCCCACCTAGAAGACATGGGATAGGTTATCTTGTTACTTGTTTCTGTAGAATATTACTAAAGAAAACTCACATTTAATAAATAAAAATGCATTGAAACTTTGTGTTCATCAATAATACTATAAATAATATCGACGAAAATAATTTGAGTTGCATATCTTTTCTTGTAATGTTGACCTCTTTTTGTGGTTTTTTTCCTATTCCATGTTTATGCTTAGATTATCTCAAATGAAAGGTGACAAAAGTTTCAACTGCAGATGCTTAACAGTTATTACTAGGGAAGTATCTATATTTAGACCTTTTTCTTCATATAATTTTACCATTTGAAGAGATTACATTTATTAAAGAAGTTAAAACACAACATATATTGTGTGTGGATGATTTTTTTTGCTATAAATCATATATTTTTATTAAATGTGATTTTTATTAGTAATTTCCCGCAGTAATAGGATATTCTACAAGTCCTAATACAATACGAATTAACAATAAAAAAATACTTGAACCTCAAGAGGATTCGTCGGAAAAAAGAAAGTAATAAGATTTTTATCCAGCGTAGCAAATGCACCAAACATAAAAAATGACAAGATCACATGATATCAATCAATACGTCCAAGTTTATATTTGCTAAGATCATACGGTTCTGTAACTTGTGGATTGAATAGCCCCATTTGAGTGTAGGTTACAAAGATATAGTAAACTTTCCCATCGGACCTATAAGTCTGTAAAATGCGCAAAAATGACGACAAGGCCAAGTATTCCAAGATGAGAATGTCGATCTTTTTCGTATAGACATTTTTGGATATGAACGAGTGAGAGAAGACGGTTTAATGGACGAGTCTCTATGTATATATCTAATATTTTATGTGCCATGAAAAAGATTATACATAGTATATATTTGCTAAAGGAAGAAGAAACAAATATATTGTTGTATATAATGAATTTGACTTAGAAAACTAGTAATTAATATTGACAGCTAATTTCAAAGATAAGTATAATAAGTAGGGTATCATGTCCACAGAGATAAGTGCAATGAATGTATTTTATGCTAGAGAAAATGTAATGTTTATAATATAATAAAATCAATAAATAAAAGTGAAGGGTAATAAGTGTTTGTTTGGTTTTCGAATTATCAACTAAGAACAAAATAAAGAGAATTACAATTAAGAAAGTACTAATTATTAAACTAGTGATTAAACTTAGGATAAAAAATAAATTAAATAGTGTTTAGATTGATTGAGATGGATGCTTGAGGGTATTGTTAAGTAATTTCTAATGCCGTTAAATTATTTAGTTATTTTATAAGGGTGAATTGTATTTGGTATTCACATTAGTTGGGAAACTAAGCCACTACATCCCCTAGTCGGGCACCTACAGCATCTACCTTACACAAACTCCGGTTTTCCGATGTATTAAAGAACAACATTACCCAAAGACTACGTAGTATGCAAGGAATCTACTTGTCTAAGGCAATAGGCGTTCAAATATTAAGTCCGTAACCTCGCCCCCGAATAGGTGTTACCTATTTTACTAGAGCTCCTGCTACTTGGGCTGAGCATATGAGTATTTAACACAAATATAAGAACAATGGAACATAAATAATGATAACCAAATTCAAGAAAATTTCAAATAACATCCTAAGTGTAATAGCAATCTCAAAGAACTAAACATAAGTAATTACATTAACACCCTAAAGCATAAAGAGTTTTAGCTCATAATCAAATTAACACGAAATAAAGAAAAGCTAATTAGAACTAATGATAGAATAATGTTTAAAACAATAAATATGATATAGTTGTTGTTGGAATCAAAGTGAAAAGAAGGTTTGTTGAGGTAGAATTGATAAATTCATGGACAAACCCTTGTTCTTCCTCTCTTGTCTTCTCCCGTTCTCTTCATCTTTGGCTGGACTTGATGGATAAAATGAAATGTGATGCCCCTCTTTCTAAAATTCTGAAATTATGTTTATATAGCTTCCAAATTCGTTTAATCCCTCTATTAAGAGGTTAAGATGAGGTCCAACCTGTTCATAGAAGCTTCTAGTTCAAGGTTCTAGCCAAGGGAACGGTTTTTTATATATGTCTTTCTTCTTAACTCCGAATTGACTTCAATCACTTTCCACGTGACCGTGACTTCAAGCTCTATTCAAAAAAACAACTTATTAGGTCCAGAAATCTTCATAAAACTTTTAAGTGACTTCATCTATACGGTGCAAGAATCATTTTATAATCGCTCTAACTTCCCATAGTGGCTTCTAACTTTATTTCTGTTTTGACTTGGAGTTTCTCTTTATATTTGGACTCATTATCCTTGATTTGGACCTTATTATCAAGTGATGTCTCCTCATTTTTGATTGATTTATGTTAAGATGAGACATCATTTTTAGTGATTTATAAGTCATAATAGTCGATTTTCTTGAGAAATAGTACACTTTCCTATTTTGAGTCTTGATTTAGTGAATTAATATTTTTAGAGCATATTGGGTTTAATTGTTTATTTTAGTGTGAAGCTTTAAAAATAATTATGGAGATTAATTAGAGTCCAAGTCAAAGACTACAACTTATGTAAAGAGATTAGCATGGTAATTGGAGATAAGGAAACAAAGGCTAAAAATATGGAGAAGGAAAAGCTGCCTAAATCTGAATTCTGCAGCACACGCCTAAAGAAGTGGTGATTACTCCAAAAAATAAGCCGATTTTGGTAAATTCCTTTCACAGGGACGTAGATAATTCTCTGAGGATTCTTTTGGTTTATTATGGAGCAAAAACCGACCAATAACGAAGAAGATATGCTCAAAACAAGTCAGCAGAATTTATCTTTATTTCCATACGAATTTGAGTTGGGCTTGGAGTCTACTACTTTGCTTCTCCCTCAAGAAAATGAATTAGGTCTTCTAAACACCTATAAATACACCCTTATATCACTTGTAAAATCATCCTTGCTTAGTTCAAAACCTTATAATTAATTCTTAGTCACTGTAGAGAGCAAGATGATGTCTTTTGTAATTTCTTTTAGTTTATTCCCATCAGGTATGAACTAAACTCCCCATAGCTTGGGTTTTGCATCATGTATAAACTATGAATTCTAATTCTTATATCTAAGTTTCTTTGGGAATTATATGTTTTAAATTGATATTAGCTACTTACCTTTATATTTGTTTATGTGTTTTGATTTAATGCCTGTTTTCCTTGCAGTGCGCAACGTTTAGGATTATCTTAATAGTAGTTAGATGATCACCTTAGCTGGGTGTCTAATTATTGAAACACCACATAACGTCTAGTGTCGATATTAGTTCTGACAAAACATGATTCTAACTAGATAGTCATTAGGGTTTGTTTTAATCACCATATCACCAATTGATTGAAGTGTTTGCTTAGGGCCTTGGTAGCGCTTGATAACCCTATTTTAAACCACGTCTTGGTTGTGCCGTAGCCCCCTTAGTCGCTCTCAAGGTCTAAGAAATGGGAATTTAGAATCCTGACTAAGTATACAAGAGCTAATATTCTCCCTTACAAACTAGATCTTTAGAAAGATTTAGAAGGATTAGTGCATACAAGCAAAACCTAAGATATACTTATCATCTCATATTCTTCGTATTTACTTTATTGTCTTTTATTTTCTTAGGTTAATTTAATATTTTCGAATTTACTCTCTTTAATATATTGTCTTTTAATTATTTACTTTTACTCGTTATTGCTACCCATCCGACTAGCACACTTAAGTCCCTGAGAACGAACTCAACTTACTATCTAAAACTTGCATATGTCCTGTAATACTTGCAGTACTGTGCCTGTCTAGGGTGAGAGTGCGTAGTTTTCTTGACTTATATTTATCTAATTTTTATCACACCCTAGGCGACACCATTAAGCGTGTACCTAAAATACATACTTAGAACACCATTAACGTACAAAAATCTCTATAAACAGCAAATAGTCCAAAAGAAGAAGGAAAAGTGCAATATAGCAAAATATAGGGAAAATACCTCACTTAGACCTAAAAAACTCCTAAAACAATGTCGCTATTGTAAATTTATATGTAACAAAAATAGAGAAATCAGTGGGAAACCACTGGGCCTCGCCTCTTTATGATCGGTACATGGAACATTGTTGGTATAAATTAGGGAAATAATCAAGAAAATTCTTTAAGGCAAATAAAACAAGAAGGACACTATGTAGTCAGTTTACTTGAAACAAAAATGAATAATGATTAAGCAGAGTTTCTTTAGAAAACCTATTACAAAATATGGAAAGATCACCACAATTACTCAAACAATTTGTATGGAAGAGTTTTGGTCTTATGGGACCACAATAAGATCAATGTTGATATGATCGGATGTATTGAAAAAGAAATTATATGTAAGCTCATTCACATTAATTCTAATAAAATATTTTACTTTACCATCATTTTTTCTAAAAACCATCAAATTCAAAGGAGTTCATTTGGCAATAACTTAAGTATTGGATAACACTAGTTTAAGATATTATTTGGTGTACTCAGTGAGACCTTAATGAGATTATGCACATTTTGTAAAGACTCTCGTGTAAGAACTTGGATCAAGGGGAAAGATACATGATCAACATTATTTATGATCTTGTGGTCACTAACATGAAACACCATGGTACTCACTTCACATGGACTAACAAGAAAGCCGGAGATCACATGAGAGAAACAAGACTTGAGTAATTAGATAGATCATTGGATACTAGTTAGATTCGATAAACAATCTATAGCCTCCATGTTAAACTAAGTGAAGAACCTATCCTTCGTACATTGCAAATTTAATCTAATCTTGAATTTAAACCGTATTGATTGTATGTATGATAAGTGTATAGATGATTTAGTTTGTAGATACTATTACATGAAACTTGTTAAGTAGTTGCTTTGGGATTATTATTCACATTATTCTATATTCTTCCGTTGTGTTGAATTGACTTAGTTATATTTCTAAAGAATTTCTTATGTTCTTATTCTTTATAGTATCGGGATGATACAACTTTAATTTTGGGGTCTTGATGTCTCTATATTTTTGATAATTTAATCTATTCATGAGACATCATTTTAGATGCATTATATTAATGTTTGAGGAATTTTTCACCATTAATTAATAATTTTTTAATTCATGCCTTGATTCGGATATTTACTACTTTTAAATCATTCTCTAGTATAATTTATGTGTTAATGTGAAACACTTAGGTATGTGGAATATAATTAGATGCCAAATCAATTGCAAGGAGTTAAGGACAGAATATCCAAAGCGAAATATAAAGTTAAAAGGAAACAAAGTTGATTTAGGGAACGAAGAACTTCCAAATAAATATGTGATGCTGAAGAGACGTCCAGGGTTTTAAAGACTATAGAAAATCTATTAAGAATCTGAAGTATCCCTTTTAGGGTTAAATAGGTCTTGAATTGCGGTCGTTTTATAGGTGGTACACTAAATTTTGCTCAGTAATAAAGAAGATATGATTGTTTCAATCTCTAGTGGTCATCCTATCCTACAACTTAGTAATACAAATTTGAATTGGGCTCCAATAACATGGCTTATACTTCAATATTTAGACCTAGAACCTATAAATACACTTATTTACCTTTGTAAACATGTCCTTACTCATTAATTAGCTAATATTACACTTAGAGATCCATAGATTCAAGATGCCAGGTATATATCTATTCATTAGTTTACTTATTTGTAGTATAAACAAATTTTCTCATAGCTTGGGTTTACATATGTATAGTTTTTCAATTCTATTTCTTTAATTTATGTTATTTGGGAAAGTGATTTTAAATTAATTGAGCTACTTATTTATTTACATATTTGTTTTATGTGTTTTGATTTAATGAATAGAGTCCTTGCTAGTGCACGAGTATAGGTTACCCATTAGCAGTTGGATTGTCACCTCGACAGGAGATTTATTTGTAGAAACACCACATAAACGTCTAGTCTGCAGCAGTGATTTCGACAGGTTTGCCTAACTAGATAGTCACTAAGGACCCCTTGCCCAAATCCCCTAGTAATTGTTAAGTTGCGGCCCAAGTCCACCCTAACGAGGGTTAGAAATAATATAGAATCCTGACTATGTATACCCAAGAGCTTTAATCACCCTTTTAACTAGAATATTGATTTAGAAGGATAAATGCATACTAGCAGACCTAAGCTATATATCTCACCTCCATTCTTTTAATTTTATTTATTGCATTAGTAGTTATTAATTTATTTCTCCAATTTTTATCTCTTTATTTTCTGTCTATTAGTTCTAACAACTACTTTCTTCTACAATTCTACTTCAAACGCACTTAATCTAGCAAACTAAATCCTTGCGAACGAAATTTACTTGTATTCTATAACTTACAAACGATTTGTGCACTTGCAACAAGTTTCTTGTGGTAGTAGTAGGCGTGTGCTTATTTATAATATTTTATCATCATTATTTTATCACACATATACCCCCACTTTTATGCGTCAGTCTTCTCAACACATGGCATGGTAATCAAAAAGAAAAGTGGACTCCTAAGTCATCAACTATGCTATAGGTTTTATTATAAATTTAAATGTTAATCTTGAATTCAAAGATATTTTACAAATCTTAGATATGCATTTTAGTGAGCCTAGATAAACAATGTCAAGGAAAACTCGTGATAGGATTCTATGGTCAAGTCATGCCTAAAATTTTTGGAATGATACTTTTAAATCATTTTTTCTGACCTTTAGTGCAACTTAGTGCTTAACGATTCTTTATTTTTTTTTTGTATTTTAGTTAATTGCAACTGTATGATCCAGAGATAATGCTTTTTACTAAATGTTAATAACACGAATAAACATTTTAACTATTTGGAAAAAATGAAAGGGAAAATATTCAAATAAAATCAAGTGTTGTATGTTCAAACCTTCTTAGGTTCAAACCAAACTCCAAATTTATAATTGACTCCAGCAAAAAGCCAATATATGTTATTCTCTACAAGAACTAAAATACCAAACATGCCAAGAGAAATAAAAATAGATAACAACTTATTCTTGGAATGTATTTCGAGAATTTCAAGTTTCTCAGCAGAGACAAACTCATACAACTAAAACTTATACGACTAAGATCCTTGACATCTCTGCTGAAAATTGTTATTTTGAGGTTTTGGTTGGTATGAACTACCTTAATTCATGACCCCATTCAAAATACACAATTGAAGGCCCGGATAATGGTGCTTCCCTTGATGAAACCTAGTATTATCATATTTTAATTCCCACATTTTGACACGAAAAACATTGATTCCGTATTTCCTTCACACTTTTCCCAAAAATGATCGTTTAACCCACAAAGTGGAAAACCTTGTGCTTCTTTCACTACTTTCATCTCAAGTTGTTTCCATTAGAAACATTCTTTTATAGGGAATGACAACTGCTACATTTGATTCTCTAATGTTAAAATTTAAGCCTCTATTGAAGTTTTACTATCTATACATTATGTACCTTTGGTATTTGAAATAGGATTTCATGAATGTGGCCAACGCCTACCCTTTTCGACTATCTTCTCCATACCATATGAGGTCTCAGTACAATCCATGGCTACAAAACCTCACCTTCCAAGGTTAACTACCCTTAAACGTGACTCATAGTTGAGTCCTTGATAGAGAATCTCTAATTGAAATGATGGGTTATAACCATGAAGTGGACATCTAGCTAACCTTTGTTTAAACCTCTTTCATGTCTTCCCCAAACTCTCTCCACTACCTTGGCAGAAATTAAAAATAACCATTTGATCTTTCATTCTCATACTTTGTGGATAATAGAGATTGAATTACTTGACTTGTAACTCATTCCATGACGTAGTTGAATCATATGGTTGACAATCGAACCATTCACTAGAAACTCTGGTCAATAAAAACATAAATGTGAAGTAATACAATTACTCACGTGTAATGCCTTGAGTAATGTAGACATCACAAATCTACATAAACTTATGAATCGACCTCACCGAATCTTGGTGTGGAGCACCACTGTAGTTGACCAAGATGATCTTGTTCTCTATTCTCATTGTATTATGGTCCTCCTCCATTGGCTACTACTTGTAGGTATACTCCCTAGGGAATTAGATTTTAATTATTAGTATTATCCTCAGGTGTTACATCTTCTACTCGTGGGTTTACATTCTCCCCAACTTCTACTAACAACAGATCAACTACACTATCCATTGCTTCATACTTCTTTTGTTCCCTCTCTTGCCTTCTTTGAGCTCAAAGTAGTTTCTCAGGATCCGGGAGCATATACCAATACCTAATGACACCCAAAGAGATGTAAGCAAAAACGAGTGTACAACATAAATAGATAAAAACATTAACTCATGCTAAACACAATAACTAACTATAAAGGCCCCAGCACCGATGCTAAAAACTTGGTGGGTCCCAACGTGTGATAAACAAACAATATAAAAAAACACCTTGGGGAAACCACGATAAAACTGTCCACAAGTTCACAGATAGTTTTCAAGTAACAATAAGTATGTTAATTCATTCTCAGGAATTTAATTAGTTAGCTCCGACTCGTGGTCAATATAAGTGTAGAAGGATTTACTTGTTTGAACTAAAATAAAAATAAAAGATGATATTTTTTTGGTTTTATAACTAAGTACGAAATGCAAGAAACAAATATTAAACTAATGAATGCAGGTAAAAAGAATAACTAAGAATGGAATGAAAATTATATCTTAGGTCTGCTATTACACACCTATCATACTAAGTCTCTATTCCAATTATAAGGGAAAATCGTGCTAATATAAGTAGTCCGGATTCTATAGTCCTCCTAACTCCCTTCAAGGTTTCTTCAAAGGCAACCTCAACATAACTAGGGGACTGGGACCCTAGGAAATGGTTGGTGATTAATTTCTAACCCTAATGAGTATCTAGTTAGGCGATCCTGTTAGGATCACTACCACTAGTGTCGAGTAGGGCGTGATAAAAATATGATAATAAAAGATGCAAGTTTTATTCCTAAACACCCTATCCTAAAAACGTTACTCACTGCAAGTATCACAGGTCATACGCAAGTTGTAATGATAAGTAGAATTCGTTTCTCAGAGACTACAAAAGTTAGGAAGAACTTATGCAATATAAAGTGCAGATAAGAAACCTAGAAGAATAATACGATATAGATAAAAGACTAATAAAATATTTGTTTGGTTTTTGAGAATCTAAACAATTAAATAAATAAATTAAAGACAAGAAAATAAAGAAGAGAACAGATAGTATGAGATTTTAGCTCGACATCTAGCAAGTAATCCCCACTAGCCTTGTTTATTCTAATTATGTAAGGGAGAATTGTGTGATATGCAATAGCCAGGATTCTATATTTTCATAACCCCTTTCATTGTGGACTTAAGAGGCGACCTTTCAATTACTAGGGGACTTAAATAAGGTGGTCCTATGCCACTAGGTTCTTATATGAGACGGTCTTGCGCAATGATCGGTGATTAAATAACAAACCCTAATGACTATCAGCATTGCTCCGTTTTTCTCCTACATTATATCAAAATGACCGTGTCGAATAGATCTACACTTTTCCTTCAGATCGCTCCTCCAAATTCCTAGCCGTTTTTTTAGTTATCTTCCATTTAGTGGACGTGGTTGCAGAATTTTAGATTTACTTTTCAACTTTTCCTTTCCTATTTTATTTCTACTTCCTTTTATCTCCAAGATAATGTCTTTGGTATCTAATTAATTTTCATATATCTTTAAATTTTGACACTGAACAAACAAAATAAACCGGATATGCTCTAAGAATAATAAATCATCAAATCAAGACAAGAAATAGGAAAATATAATAATATGAATAAAAATCTTATATTAAATACTTAAATATACCTAAAATGATGTCTCCAACCTAAATTATTATATCAAAAATAGGGAGTCATCAAGACCCCCAACACAAAGTTGTATCGTCCCGATACAATAAAGATAAGAACAGTAGGGTAGTTAAATAGAGAAGAAAAATAGAAAACAATAAATGATCCTAGAGCAAAATATCTAAAAAGTCTTATGTAGTACTACTAAAGAAATAATGCACACATATACTTAATATACACATAATCAACAATCCATAAATTCAAGTCCAGATTAACTTCGCAATGCCAGAGGGAGAGGTCTTCAAATCAGTTCATGTTAACGGTTATAGGAAGATCATAGGTCCTAATATAGTATCCAATGGTCCACTCGCCTACTCCCTAATTGTTCCATTGTTCCTCCATCAAGTAGCTAGAAATCCTAAGGTCTTTACGGTTATAACATGGCTTAGGGACATTATGGTATATTTGGATAATGAAAAAGTGAGTGTTTGGCTCTCTCCTCACAATCCGTGAACGAATTGCCCTAGAGCTTGAGTATCACTCGAAGATGTTCTCACTCAACCAAATTTTCGATGCTTTGATTTGCATCCCAAATTAACCCAAGTAAACCTTTTCATGATGATTACATAATAAATAATTCACTTTGCCGGTCCAAATATATTCAATCTTTTCATATCAATTTTTTCTCTTTTGTAAAGTAGCTATGACTCTCTTTTTGATGTTGAAATATCATGTTATTTTTCATATATCCTTTTTTCCATGCTTGTCATAGATTTTTTCATTTACTTTTACCTTGTCAAAGGGTTACAATAATAACTTCTCATCATCAACAATATCACAATTACAATTTCCCAATCCCAATGTTTCCCGATGATGAAACTCACCACCCCAAACTCAAGCTCTAAAACAACTTGTCTCAGGTTTTGCTATTCGAGTGTGGGTCATATGGGTAAGTCCTATAAACTAAGGGGTATGGCTTATAATGTGGTTAATAAAAATACTTTAGAAAGGCTCAGAGGGCATAAGAAGGATAATAATTTTAATAAAATAAAGGGTGAGAAAGCTAAAAGGCTTCAAGTGGCTTCAATATTAAAAAACTGCCTTATTCACTTTTCTAACAACCGGATTTAATAACTTTTTCACTTTCGGTTAAAACTTCACGTTCTACACACCAATTAACTCTCCCTGACTTCCAACTTGACACTTCTTACGCATTGCTCATTAATCTTCCCTATCTTTTACTTCTTGTTTTCATACATGCATACGAAATTTATTTGTGACACCTTTCAAAAACTTACTACCAACTACCATTGAATTAGTTAGAACATGCTATATAGGTACATTCACCATATTTTATGCCAATTCAACCCTAAATTTTGTTAAATTTTATGCAAAAGCAAAAAGGAAGATGAGGAGAACGAATCCCCACGCCCAACTCAAAAGTGAGTCGTGCCCCCACGACTCAAAAAAGACTCAATAAAGCAATAAAACATCAACTAAACTAAACTAATGCATACAAGGAATTAAAGAGAATAATTAGAACGGGGTACTTCGATGTAAAGCATCTCTTGTGATTCCTCTTTTGAACGAGAATCATTATCTATGTCCAATTCTCTCGTTATCATGTTCATCACACGATCCACCCTCAAAATTTCATTCCAGCAGGCATTGAAAATCTAACTTCCTATGCTAGTGATGTGGATAAACTTTCTGAATTTTCATTAAGACTTGAAGACGAACCTTGATCTTTGATTGGTGTCTTTGCTTTAGGCCTTGTTGGTACACTCATTCTAGCTTTTAATATTATTCGTAGTAGTTGTTATGGTGCCTCTATCTTTGGCTTCTTTTCAATAGACTCATCTAGATTAATGACCTTTTCTTTTGTAGCTCCAGGCAATTTCTTGTATATCCCTAAGATTGAACACTTTCTCTTGTAAGCCATAGTTCTGTTTGTCATCTTTGATTAACCCACAACTCAAGTTACACCAAGTATAGAATAAAGTTATGAAAGATTTGTGTGGCTTGAGTTTGTTTCTTGGATGAATGATTACCAATGGTACAAGAAGGTATTCTTGATTGTTGTTGGAAGAACTCTTGAAATCTTGATGATTTGTTGTTGTTGTGTGATGGTTTAATCAAGCTTCAAGGTGTATTATAGGGTTTGGGTCTGAAAATCATTTTTATTTTACCGCCAAATCAGTTTTTCTCCACCCCATTGGATAGATATCGAAAAAATATGCGATTTAGATTCGATAAAAGGTGAATTCCGACCTCCGAGCACATAGTTATGGCTTTTTATAGTTTTCCATACCGTGGTGCGCAACTGACTACACGATTTTACTAATGTCACCTCGGCTTTTACCATAATTTGGTGACCGTCACGACGGGTTTTTTTTCCCTGCGGTACACCGGAAGAATCGTGCGGTGTACCGTACCTATGCATTGACCATAACCTTGGTCGCAAATGTCGATACAGTTTTCTTTCTTTACTCCCGACAATGAACCCGATTCATGAACCGTTGTAACGGTTTTGTGGACCTGCTGTGCATCAAGCCTGTCCTACGGTGTAGCGGAAGGACGGACTGGTTTTCCTGATTTTTCCATCTTTTTGACTCCAAACTCATTTTTTCACATATAACACACTACCTTTCTCCCCTATTAGCTTGTAAACACATTAAAAATATACACCAACTTAATATTATACACTAAAAACGTAAAAATAACTAAAAAACAATTAAAACAAGGGTTGTCTCCCAAGAGCACTTTTGTTAAACGTCGTTTAGTTCGACGTGTTACCTCGGTGATCATGTATGAACAGCACCTCCCCAGCAATGAGTATGGTTATTAATATCTGGCACGTAGAATTTGAATCCCTTGCCTTTCACCCCTATGAACTTCTCAGATCTATTCTTTGTAACCATAAATTATCTCATCCCAGAGTTCTTGGGTGTACATCCGTCTTGTGGTAACTTAATTTAATATATAGCACTGCATTCCTCTGGCAATCTAATCAATTCCTTAGTTTCTAAGCTTCGTTTGTTAGAAAGAATGTCTTTCATAAATTTAAGATATTTTGGCATTCTCTTGAGAACTTCTACAAATGGTATATTGATATCTAACTTTCTCACCATGTCAAGGAACTTCTTGAATTCTTTTTCATTGTTCTTTTTTTTGACACATGATGGGAATGGTGGAGGAGGACGTGTATTGTTCACCACTGAGATCTTCTTCTTTTTTGGTGTCTTCTATTGGACACTTTTCGGTTCAATTACCTCTTCGACTTTACCTTCAACTGTTTCTTCAACCACTTCTTCAGTAGTAGGGGTTGGTTCTTTTGGTTGTTCTATTCACTTCTTAATTCAACCGCATGACAATCATTATCTTGAGGAGCAATAGTATCACTTGGGAGTTTCCTTTTTGGCCTATTTTGGACTGCACTCGCCATTTGTGAAAGGGTGTGCTCGAGATTTTTGATTACCTTTGATTGTGTTTGAAATCTTTGTTGACTTATCTTCATGTTTTCTTCAAATAGTCCCATAAGTTTTGTTATACTCGGATCCAAACTCGAAGATTATTCTTGTGTAGCTTGTTGTGTTGAATACGAATGTGGTTCTTGATAATAATCTTCATAATTCGACACTTGTTGATGGTTGATAACAGTTACCTTGATTTTCAACCCAATTCCGATTTTGTGGGGAATAATAATTTGTGTGACTTCCTTGAGGATGATAATAACCATTTGAGTAATGGTTTCTTTGATGATACGCGAAGGAAATTGAAGCTGGATTATCAATACGATTCTCCCACGAATGATTTCTTGCTCCACAACTAAGACATGAAGGTAAAGTGCGTACCAGATTTATCCGAGCTATTAAGTTATTCTCTAAACGTGCTTGCTCTTGTAATTCCTTATGTTTTTGGCTTAATTCTTCGATCCTTAAAGCTTCTAAGGCATCTTCTTCTTTTTCAGATTCTAACAACCAACTTCTTTCGGTATCAAGAACTCTTTCCATAATCGTATGAGCTTCTTCAAGATCTAATAACACAAAACTTCCATATTCTAATATATCTGCCCTTGACTTGGACTCGTCCTTAAGTCCTCCATAGAACATCATTAATTTATATTCGGGCGAGGAGACGTGGAATGGACACCACGCTTTCTTCTCATTAAAATGTAACCATGCTTCACTAATACTCTCCCCTTCTTCTTGCATAAATTGTTCTAACTCCACCATATCTTTTAAGCGTCTAATAAACGGATAGAACAGATCTAGAAATTTGGCTTGAAGTTTATCCCAATATGGAATTGAATTAGGGTATTGGTAATTATACTAATCGCTTTCACTTTTGGTTAACAGAATTGGAACATAATGTAGTACAACTGCTTTCGCGTGACACGTTGAACGATGTAGGCATCACAAATCTGCATAAATTTCTGAATATAACGAACAAGATCCTGTTGTGCAGCACCGCTATATACACCATGACTCGCAAAATGCGCTAGCAACCCTGGATCAGGTCAAAATTTAGTGGCTTGGATTTATGGAGTGCGGATTCCTCTGGGTTGCACTCCGAATAAGATGGGGAGACCAAGTTTCCTCGGCCTCGCCATCTGTATAAACTGTAAAACTAAAAATGAAAGCGTCAAATAGAACTAAATAAAAAAAGCACTAAATAAATTCACAAGGACTAACGATGTAGTCCCCGGCAGCGGCGTCAAAGACTTGGTGTCAACTAGGGCGTGATAAAAATATGATAATAAAATATGCACTAAACACCCTAGCGTAAACATGTTACTCCCTGCAAGTATCACAGGTCATATGCAAGTTTTAATGATAAGCAGAATTCGTTCATCAGAGACTACGAAAGTTAGGAAGAACTTATGCAATATAAAGTGCAGATAAGAAAGGTAGAAGAATAATACGCTGTAAATAAAAGACGAAGGAAATATTTTTTGGGTTTTTGAGAATCTAAACAATTAAATAAATAAATTAAAGACATTAAAATAAAGAAGAGAACAGTTAGTATAACGTTTTAGCTCGATATCTAGCAAGTAATCCCCACTAGCCTTGTTTATTTTGATCATGTAAGGGAAAATTGTGTGATATGCAATAGAAAAGATTCTATATTCCTCCTAACCCCCTTCCGGGTGGACTTAAGAGGAGACCTAAAAATTACTAGTGGCCTAAATAAGGTGGTCCTATTCCACTAGGTTCTTATATGAGACGGTCTTGCGCAATGATCAATGACTAAATAACAAACCCTATGACTATCATAGTTAGGCAAGCCCTTTCGGATCACTATTGCACACTAGACGTTTATGTGGTGTTTCAATGATTAGACACCCCTTCAGGGTGACCATCTAACTACTATTTAGGTAATCATATATGTTTGCAACCACAAGAACTACAGACAATAAATCAAAACACATATAAGGAGAGAATAAAACACTAATTTCATTTAAATACTAACATCCCGAATTGAAATAGATGTAAAACAAGTCTAGGGTTCATACACATATGCTAATCTCAAGGTAAAATAGAATTATTTCATAATAGAGAAAGAAAAGAAAACAATTACAAATTCGAAGGATTGGAAGGAGTGATTCGTTGTCCAACTCCTTTTGATCTTCTCTTCTCTTGATGTAGGCTTCTTCTTGGTCTAAAAGCTGGCCAAGGATGATTTCCAAAATGATAAGAGGGTGTATTTATAGGGTTTTCTAAACCCTAGTTCAGATTATTGGAGTACCGAGCAAGTAATTTGAGTCAAAGTCCAACTCAAATTCGTTTCCTAAAATATAGGAGAAGGAAAATTGATGTCTCCCTAATTGTTCTTATTTTCGACCCTTGGGAGACATCATTTTTGGTGTTTATTTAATTAATTTGATAGACTTTTGGACTAAATTTGCAATAATCCGGAATTACCTTTTTATTTCTAGCATTTTTAATTTATTAAACTTTTGCGCGTAATATTGGTATTTTTAGTGTAAAGTTTACAGGTTTTAGATGCTAGCTAGGAGAGGAATCCGAGGAGAAAGTCAAAGATCGTGAGATAGAGTCAAGAATTGAAGATAAATCCCGAAGATATTATTTTTAGAGCTGAAAATCTGTTTTCCAGGCCATAGATTGCTGATTTCGAGGTGCTTAACCGATGATTTAGCTGTTGACCTTTGAAGAGAAATCATTCCTTATCGAGTTACGGAACTTTAGCAACTGGAATGAGGTCAATCGGAGTCATAACGCATCGGGAAAAGCCGTTTTAGTGAAGGTGTATCAGCAGTTACGGGATTTGGGCTTAATTCGTGGACTTGGGTTTTTCTAATTTTTACTTAATCCTTAAGTAAAAGCCCTAATCCGATTTTTAACCTTATAAAAGGAGCTTTTGACCTCAGTATTTCTCACCTCTCAATTTGTTCTTCAAATCAACTCATCCTTAGAAGAGAGTGTCAATACAATTCATTCTTTACAATTAAAAACATCAGAGAGAAGCAACAGAAGGAAGGAAGAAGAAGCTGCTAGAGCTGGAGTGGGTCTATAGCTCCGTTCTCAATCATTCCAATTCCGGAAATTAGGTTTCTTTTATCTTTTATTTGTAATCAATTATGAATTCCATTTATTTTAATTTAGTATTTCTTTTTAATATGAGCTAAACAATTCATAGTGCTTGAGAACAAACAATGGGTGAATCCCAATCTTAATTAATAACGAATGTTGAATTTGGGTTTTTATTGAATTAAACTAAATTAGGGCTTTTACTCTTTTCAATAAATTGAGATTATTTTACTGTTTTTAGCGTCATGAACTAGGAACAGTTGTTAGTATTTAGGCTATTCCAATTAGTGGCAATTGGATAATCCTGACGGAGGGTTTAGATACAGAATCATTTATTCAATCTAGGATAAAAGCTATTGATTCTGACGAACTTAGCTAATTCTAGGGTCAATGAGGTAATAAAACTTAAACATCCAACGGTGGATCATATTTACCCTGACGGGACAAGTGACACCTTAGGATCGCCTTATAGTCCACCCTGACGGGGGTATAAGGAATTTAGAATCCCGACCATTGTAATTGACTAATTTAGCCCTTAAACAACATAAGTTAAGAAATAGGATAGGGAGGATCCTTGCGTTCTCAAGTGCTACTTCTCATATTGCGTTTTCATTCATTTTACTTGCGTCTTAACTTTTATTTGCAATTAATTATTTATCTTTCATTCATTAGCTTTAATCACAAAAACCAAACAAACATATTATTATCTTTTATTTTCATAAGTGCATCAATCACTATTTGCTAGACATTGTGATCAACCATTCCGTCCTTGGAACGAATCTGTATTATCAGATATACTACTTGGGACAACCGTACACTTGCGGTTGTGGTTCGATTATTATTTGCATTTATTTAGAACACACAAAGGACCACCAAGTTTTTGGCGCCGCTGCCGGGGACGGTAGCGTGTGACCACGGTGTTTATCCTTTAGTGATAGTTGCATTTATTTTTATTTTTCAGTTTTACGCTTGTGTTTGTTTTGTTTTGTTTTTACAGGTGCTTTATTCAGGTAATGATCAAGAAATTTAATTAAAGATGTATAGAGGACATTACCCAGATCCCGATCCATATGACTATTGGGAAGACTCTTCGGGACAACAACAATGGGGTAGTAACTTCTACCAACAACCTTATCAATACCCGCAAGAGCAAGGATGGAACAATCAATGGATCAGAAGTACTCAACAACAAACACCATATCACTATCAACACGAGCAAGAATGGAACAACCAGTGGGTTGAAAACTTTCAACAACCCTCACCTCAACACTATCAGCAAGAGACACTACTAGAGAGAGTTAATCGCCTACGCGAGGAATTTCAAGCAGGAGAACCAGAGCGTAAGGCAAGAGATGAGGAATTCAAAGCCACCCATGCACTCATACAACAGAGCCTAGATGAAATGGCTGCCCGAAACAACCCTCCTAACTTAGTTGAAACTGGTAGTATGTCTTATGAAGATTCCACTCCCCCGAGGGATAGAAGAGATCAACTGGAAGAAGTAGTTGAGGAGGAGGTGTTGAAGGAAGATACTATTGATAGTGATATGACCATCATGCTGGTTATAAATGAAGACCACCATGTGGTTAACAATCCTATTAGCATGGTGGAAGAAGGAGTAGCAACAAAAATCCTAGAAATTGAAGCTGAGATTGCTATTCCTATGGTGCGTGCACATGATCCAGATACTGAACGAAAACAAGAAGAAGAGGTGATCGAGATTCAGATTCCACATCGAGAATATGATGAAGTAATAGTGGAAGATTGGATTGAAAGCGAAGACAAATGTGAAGTGGTTGAGAAATCAATTGAAGAGTTAAAGCTTCATAATAAAAGAGAAATCGAATTCCCACCACAAAAAGTTCACCAATCCCTATCTCCACCACTAGTCATCATTAGAGATAAAATATCGGAATCACCTCTATTATTAAAAATGATCAAAAGGTGCTACGCAAGAAAGGTGCTACACCGCGAGAGTAAAGCGGCAAGGAGAACCACCTACCCACCACACTTTAAAGAGGAACGCGCGATTAAAGAAAATACAAATGAGCTTATACCGTCGAGAACGGTTATCTACTATCGTGTGGTGAAGAACGAGTTTCGCCATGAAAGCAAGAAGGCGAAACGGAGATACTACCCTCCCCCTTTCAGAGATCGATTGAATAAAATTTTAAGGGGGAAGGTTTCAAAGCTTACATGCCATGGA
Organism: Nemophila menziesii; assembly: GCA_029959085.1. Lineage (NCBI taxonomy): Eukaryota > Viridiplantae > Streptophyta > Magnoliopsida > Boraginales > Hydrophyllaceae > Nemophila > Nemophila menziesii. The sequence continues at coordinate 80,244,979 of JARWIR010000001.1, forward strand.
CGAGGCGAATTCAAGCGGAGGAGAACCGCAAGGGCCTGAATACCATCTTCATGGAAGGTAACGCGTCGAACTTAAAGACGTAATAAACAAAAGTGCATCTTGGGAGACAACCCATGTTTTAAATTGCTTTCATGTCTTTTAAAATTCTTAGTGTAAATTAGAGTAATGGTCTTTTATTTAGTGTTATTTTTTTAGAAATGAGAAAGGTTGGTGTTTTTGATGATTTCAGGGATAAAAAGGTCATGAGTTTGGGGTCGAAAAGGCGAAAATAGGAGAAAAATTTGTGGTGTTCCAGGGGCCAAACCGGGTCCCCGCATTTGCAAATGCGGGTACCCGGTTTCGAAAACTAAAAATTCTAACTTTCTGACCCAGCGTCTTGGGTCCCGCGTTTTGCTGCGTCACCACTGCATTTTGCTGCGTTTTGGATTCGCGCCATCGACACAAACCGGGTCCCCGCATTTGCAAATGCGGGTACCCGGTTTCGGAGCTGTACTTTTCCAAATTCTCTAACCCGGCGTATTGGGAGGTTGTGTTTTGGTGCGTCTTGACTCGCGCCATCGACGAGAATGCGGGTACCCGCATTTGCAAATGCGGGAACCCGGTTTCGAAGGGCAATTCTCTGACCCCGCGTTTTGGGTCCCGCGTTTTGGCTGCGTTTTGAGGTAAAAAAAAAATAAAAAAATAAAAAATTTATTGCGTCCTTTATTGTCAGACGCCAAAAAAAAATTATTTTTTCGCGTCGACCCAGCGACGCGAAACTGGGGCCCCGCATTCGCAAATGCGGGTACCCGGTTTCATCTATGACAGGGCCGTTTGAAGCTTTTTAGCCCTAGATTTTTACCTCTTTCTTCAAACCAGCCTCCAAAACACTCCCAAAACCCAAAATTTCCTGAACATCATCATCTACAACCACATAAGCATCAAATCCTACCCTCTTCCACCACAATAACATACAATCAAGTCATCTCCTATCCAAATCACCATGAAATTCCCACTTTTCTCCACTTGTTCTTCCTCCAAGCTTCAAATAAAATCCAATTCCCTCTTCTCACACATCAATTAGCCTTTACCCATCTCATATTCCACCATAATCTTCAAGTCTTAAGCCTCAAAACATCAAAGTTCTAAGCCTTAGCTTCTCACTATTTGAAGTTTTGAGTTTGGGGTGGAAAGAGATGCTTATCAGAACCGTTTTCATGTGTACTTATCGAAGGAATTCTCCAAGAAACAGAAACGCTTTTGGTGCTATTCAAGAACAAGCTATTGAGATTCCTATTTCACGTTTCAAACACAAGACTGAAGAGGTTCAAATTAAGGCTAATCCGAAGAAGAGGAAAGTGATTGAGGAACCTGAAAGTGAGGAAGAAAATGATCCCTTGATGAGTTGGAATCGAAAATCAAGGTGTTGGAAGAGAATCAGGATACGAGGTGCGCTATTTTGGGAAACGTTACAAACAAGTTGAACTTTACTTGTTCAAAGCACAACTTACGATGTCTAGACGCAAGATAAAGTTCATGGACGCAACACCGACAACCAGCCTCGCGCTGGTTCAGATACGTTTTCTATCCCTTCTCATTTAGTGTAGATTATTTTATTGCTTTGAGTCTTTTCGAGTCGTGGGGACACGACTCATTTTTGAGTTTGGGGTGGGGTTCGTTGCCTCATCCCAATTTTTATGTGCTATTTGTTTTTATTTGCTTTCAATAAAATAATTTTCGGAGTTGCGTTTGACTGTAGAAATTTTTAAATATCCCTTTAAGCATACTTTTGATGAATCTATGATAGTAAATAGTGGACTTTAGGGATTGATATAAAACGCACTTACAAGTGCATGCGAACATAGGTAATTGATAGGAAAAATTAATGAACAATGCAAATGAAGTAAGCTTGTACTCAAGGAATATGTTTGGTGTGTAGAACGTGAAATCCTAATTAGTAGAGAACCCACCTAGATATGAACTAAAGACAAGCTATGTACTTACGAAAATGATAGGGGCAGTTCTTTGTTAGCCATTTGTGCCTTTTTAGCCTTCTATCCCTTGTATTAATTATTATCCGTCTTAGCCCACTTTGAGCCTTTAGCCTTTTCTTTGTAGCCACGATATAAGCCATTATCCCTTAGATTATTAGGCATGACCATATGACCCGCACTTGAATCACAATCCTGAGACATGTCTCGAGCTTGAGTTTGGGGTGGTGGGACCACATATGGGGAATTTAATGGGTTGGGATTGATGTGCTTTGTATTGTAGCACAATTGCAGATGATTTATAATTGTAACCCTTTGCCGGGAGAGAAAAAAGTGAAAAAGAAAGAAAAAATGAAAAAAAATGAAAAAATCCATACAGTAGGAACCGGGAACCCGATTTGCTTCTGTAAAAAAAAAGAAAAAAAAAGAAAAATACATATGAATAAAACATCCGGCAATGTGGAATTTTTCTGAAAATCATCTTATTTATAGTGGGTAGACATGGGACGCTAAATTATTGCGTATATGGGTGAGTGAGAACATCTTTTTGAGCGTTAACTCAAGCTCGAGGACACTGTTGATGGTAAGTGAGGAGAGAGCCAAAAGCTCACTTCAAATTTACCATATATACATCCACACCCGTCCTTAAGCCAATATTATAACCGTAAAGACCTCGTGATTCCTAAGTGGATAGTGAATTTATAATTCTGTTGATAGGGAATACACTAAGTGGAGCGTTCAAAGCGAGGTAGGATTAATGACCACCCTATAGCCATCATACAGAGATGAGTACAAGTGTAACCTTCAAGCATTGCAACTTTAATTTTATGATTGAGATTATTTATGTTTGATGTTGCATGATTAGTGTATGTGTATATTAGTTTCTAGAGTTTGCTATATTAGATTTATTGTGAAAATTGCTTTAGGGTTTATTTGCTAGCTTCTACTTGTTTATACGTTTACTTCTACCCCTTTGTTTTGTTTTACTTTGTCGGGACGACAAAGGTTTGAGTTGGGGGTCTTGATGTCTCCCTAATTGTTCTTATTTTCGACCCTTGGGAGACATCATTTTTGGTGTTTATTTAATTAATTTGATAGACTTTTGGACTAAATTTGCAATAATCCGGAATTACCTTTTTATTTCTAGCATTTTTAATTTATTAAACTTTTGCGCGTAATATTGGTATTTTTAGTGTAAAGTTTACAGGTTTTAGATGCTAGCTAGGAGAGGAATCCGAGGAGAAAGTCAAAGATCGTGAGATAGAGTCAAGACTTGAAGATAAATCCCGAAGATATTATTTTTAGAGCTGAAAATCTGTTTTCCAGGCCATAGATTGCTGATTTCGAGGTGCTTAACCAATGATTTAGCTGTTGACCTTTGAAGAGAAATCATTCCTTATCGAGTTACGGAACTTTAGCAACTGAAATGAGGTCAATCGGAGTCATAACGCATCGGGAAAAGCCGTTTTAGTGAAGGTGTATCAGCAGTTACGGGATTTGGGCTTAATTAGTGGACTTGGGCTTTTCTAATTTTTACTTAATCCTTAAGTAAAAGCCCTAATCCGATTTTTAACCTTATAAAAGGAGCTTTTGACCTCAGTATTTCTCACCTCTCAATTTTTTCTTCAAATCAACTCATCCTTAGAAGAGAGTGTCAATACAATTCATTCTTTACAATTAAAAACATCAGAGAGAAGCAACAGAAGGAAGGAAGAAGAAGCTGCTAGAGCTGGAGTGGGTCTATAGCTCCGTTCTCAATCATTCCAATTCCGGAAATTAGGTTTCTTTTATCTTTTATTTGTAATCAATTATGAATTCCATTTATTTTAATTTAGTATTTCTTTTTAATATGAGCTAAACAATTCATAGTGCTTGAGAACAAACAATGGGTGAATCCCAATCTTAATTAATAACGAATGTTGAATTTGGGTTTTTATTGAATTAAACTAAATTAGGGCTTTTACTCTTTTCAATAAATTGAGATTATTTTACTGTTTTTAGCGTCATGAACTAGGAACTGTCTTTAGATATTGATTTTGTATTTACTTTACAAAACTATTCATTCTACATTGAATCTTTTAGTTTGAACGGTAAGTTGTATTTGTATAGCTACAGGTTACCGAACTTCTAAAAAATACATTGTATTATTACCTTACGCCCCTAAACTTTCAAGATAGACAAGATAGTGAGTGCATACCTGCATGGTAACCCAATCAAGATAGGCATAAAGACTAGTATGATTATGTATATTTAATAATTCCTCAGAGACAAAGTTCGTATATGCTCAACGTTGTGAATGGAGAAGATTTCTCGGGCTAAATAGCCTTCCCATCTTCACCCAGACAAGTCTCTCAAGTAAAATCAAATGATACAACTCTGCATTTTTTTTTTCATTAATAGTGAGTGACACTAACACACAATTTCAATGAAGCTAAATAAATACATACTTACAACATCGTCTTTAAACTCGTAAAGTGGCTTAGCTCTCTCTGTTCCATTCAACTATCAAAGAAACCAAGATATACAGAAAATTACTATAGTGTCCTTATATAATCATATAAAAAAGATACGAAAAGAATTATAAAGAAAAGAAAAGCTACTTTTTCTGTAATCTGGTATCTCCTCATCTTCAAGCTTTTCCTCTTAAATATTATTCTATTGCACAATCTTTTCTTGGAAAAGTACCAAGATATGAAATGAGATATTATTATCTTAAAATCTTTGGTACATGAAAAAGAAAAAGAAAATGAATACCTATACAAGTAATGATCCTCTTCATGTCAGACAAACATGTTATAAAATAACATTCCAATGTAAAACATTGGCCTAGTAAGTCGTTGTGATAAATTATGTTATAAAGATGAAAAAAGAATTATATAATTAAAATTAAGGGAATGAGATTGGTTTTAGTAGCATAGAAAACTTCAGAAATCACTTAGCTAAAAAGAACGCTCTCATTGATTATAATATACAAAAAAGGAGCTACAAATTCTTCAACATACAAAATAACATAAGCTAGGTCAAAACTAAATTGAACAAAAATTACTATGAGCTTATTTGTCCCTTTTAAGAACATAGGGGGGAGAGGGTTGACCCTTTGTGAAACCATAGAAGTTTTTTTTATTTTACCCTATTTTTAAAATAGAAGTTCTAATTCTTGAGATTTGTACCCGGTCTAACTTTTGATCACGATCAAATTATTCAATAGACATATGTAAAACCTTCACAAGAGCTAAATAATAAAATTTCTCAACCATTTTCTTTGTTTTATCTATCACGTTTTTGCAAACTCATCAATAAACACTACATGATGAGATGGTTAGTTCGTCATTAGCCTCAAAATATTAGTCGAACAATAATCACCAAATCATTTTTTAATTACATATTGTTGACACGATATTACATAAGTGAACTTTATATCTGCAACTGCTTGATATTTAGCTAATAATCTTTCACTTGTGAAATTCGCCTTAGTATTTGATTCAACAGCTTTGTACCCCTTTATCAATTATGTATAACCAAAATCAGTATTATATTTTAAACTATGATTAAATGATTTGGCAAGTACTTACATTCTGCAACATTGAAAATGCTCAAATTTTAGTATTTTAGATTGTCAACCATTTGAATATGAGGCCACAGGTTCAATTTTCAAGCAATACTTAGAACCCGCAAAAGAATGAAGAGTGTAACACGATTTCGTTAAGAAGCGGGAAGCAATTACCCACATCCTTTCCAGTGATGAAAGAGAAAGAGTCAACCTCCAAGATGAAAGTAGTAGAAGAAAATATAGAAGAGTTTTATGACGAACTGATTGAGTCGGTGATCGTGAAAGAAAATATTGAAAAGATACCTATAGCTCAAAAGAAGAAGAAAGAAGTTGTTAGAGAGAATCGACCTCCCCCACCTTTCCCTTCATGTGTCCAAGATATGGACAATGAAAAAGAGTATAAGAAGTTTATGCACATGGTGAAAAGGTTGCAATTCAATTCACCGTTTATGGAATCCATCCAGATTATGTTAAAGTATTTAAAGTTTATGGACTCATCTTTGAAACGTGGCTGGAATTTCAGATTCATAAGGCAGCTTTATCTTTTCCTTCTTTGCATATATCCTTCCTTAATCTTCTTATTTCCATGTAAATCTCTTTCCTTTACTTCTTTAACTTGACTTGGTCTCTAAATAATTACCATATATCTTATAAAGTTTCATAATAAATAAATAATTAAACCGCATATGCTTAAAAAGAATAAATCAATAATTCAAGAAATAGAAATAGGAAAGTGCACTCTGAAAATAGAAACTCGGGTAAAGGTACTTCCTAACACACTAGAATACTCTAAGACTTTAATTCTCACTTTTCCTCCTTGGATATTAGTCTTTCATGAAATTCAAGAACCTGTTAACTTTGCACTAAAAATAGTCAAATTAACGCACAAAAGCTCTAAAAACGCAAATAGTTAAATTACAAGGGGAGAAAGTGAAATATGATCAAATACGCATAAAAGTTTATCAAATAAGTCATTTATTCACCTAAAAGGATGCCTATAAAGGGCTAATAATTAGAACAAATAGGGAGACATCAAGACCCCAAACTCAAACCTTTGTCGTCCCGACAAAGTAAAATAAAAACAAAGGATCTTTTAGGTGAATACAGAAGGCAGAATCTAGTAATTATTCCCAAAGCATAACATAAAAAAAATTTCATATATTATAATCTTGGAACTAATATATACATACACATATCATGCAAAATCAAACACAAAATAATATCAATCCAAAATTAATTTCACAATGCTAGAAGGTTACGCTTATTACTTATCTCAAGATGGTGGCTATAGGGTGTTCCTCGATCTTTACATGCTTCGAACGCTCCACTTAGCATACTCCCTACTAACTCACTATGCATCTAGAAATCACGAGGTCTTTACGGTTTTAGCATAGGCTGAAGGACGGTATGGTATGTATATTTGGTAAATTTGAAGTGAGCTTTTGGCTCTCCTCACTTACCATCAACAACTGTCCAAGAGCTTGAGTTTACACTCGAATAACATTCTCACTCAACCCAATTGACGCGCTAATATAGCGTCCTCAAATTATCCCAATAAGCACTAAGGATAATTCACATAAAAATTTCAACTTTGCCGGTCCGAATTTATTTTTTTTTCAAATCATTCATTTTTTTTGTATAGAATGACTCTCTTTTTTATGTTGAGATATCATAAATTATGCCTATTCATAACTTTAGCTCATAGCTTCTTTTTCATTCACTATTACCCCGACAAAGGGTTACAATATAATAAACATGTGAATCATCATCAAGATATAGCACAAAGCACAATTTATAAGCTCAAAAATCCCAGCCCAGTGTAAATTCCCATATAGTGGACCCACCACCCCAAACTCAAGATCAAGACAGGAAATCTCAGGATCGTGATTCAAGTGCGGGTCATATGGTCATGCCTAACAATCTAAAGGGATATTGGCCTATAATGTGGCAACAAAAGAAAGGCTTAAAGGCTAAAAATTTGTCTAAGAAGGATATAATTAATTCAGGGATAGAAGGACAAAAAGGATTCAAAGGGATAACAAAGAACTGCCTCTATCATTTTCCTATTTACACAGCTTGCCTCTAGTTCATACCTAGGTGGGTTCTCTACTCATTTAGATCTCACGTTCTACAAACCACTCATTATCCTTAAGCACAAGTTTACTGCTTTTTCATTGTTCATTAATTTTTCCTATCAATTACCTCATGTTTGCATGCAGTCTAAGTGCGTTTTACACTAACTCCTAAAGTCGACTATTTTCTATCATAAATTCATAAAAAGCATGCTTGATGGGGGAATTTAAAATAATCTACAGTCAACGCAGCTGGTGGTCCTTTGTGTGTTCTAAAAATAAATGCAAATGCTAATCGAACCACAACCGCAAGTGTACGGTTGTCCCAAGTAGTATGTATGATAATACAGATTCGTTCCAAGGACGGAATGGTTGACTACAATGCTTATCTATTAATGATTGATGCACTTACGAAAGAAAATAAAGATAATATGTTTGTTTGGTTTTGTTTATTAAAAACTACTAAATGAAAGATAAATTATAAATGCAAGTAAAAGTTAAGACGTAGTACTTGAGAACGCAAGGATCCTCCTAATTTTACTTTCTAACTTATGTTGTTTAAGGGCTAAATCAGTCAATTACAATGGTCGGGATTCTAAATTCCTTATACCCCCGTCAGGGTGGACTATAAGGCAATCCTAAAGTGTCACTAGTCCCGTCAGGGTAAATATGATCCACCGTTGGATGATTAAGATTTATTACCACTTTGGCCCTAGGATTAACTAAGTTCGTCAGAATCAATAGTTTTTATCCCAGATTGAACAATTAATTCTGTACCTAAACCCCCCGTCAAGATGATCCACACGCCACATATGTGGAATAGCTTAGATACTAATACCTAATTTTAGTTCGCGACTCTAAAATCAGTAAATAATCATAAATTGTCGAAAAGAGTAAAAGACCTGATTTAATTTAATTTAACAGAAACCCAAATTCAACATTCGTTATAAAATAAAACTAGGATTCACCCATTGTTTGTTCTCAAGCACTAATGAAAGCTTAGCTCATATTAAAATTAAAAACTAAATTAAAAGAATTGGAATTCATATTGTTTACAGAATTAAAATACGAAAAGAACCTAATTTCCGGAATTGGAATGACTACGAACGGAGCTATAGACCCACTCCAGCTCTTGTAGCTTCTTCTTTCTTCCTTTTGTTGCTTCTCTCTGGTGTTTAATCTTGTGGAATGTGAATTGTGTGAAAAATAGAAGTCCAGACCTCCTTTTATAAGCAAAAATTCGGACTAGGGCTTGGACCAGAAAATAAAAGCCTAATTAAATGTCCAAGCCCACTTTCTAAGCCCAAAATCCCGTAACTGATGATAGGCCTTCACTAAAACAGCTTTTCCCGATGCGTTACAACTCCGATTGACCTCATTCCAGTTGCTAAAGTTCCGTAGCTCGATAAGGAATGATTTCTCTTCAAAGGTCAGCGGCTAAATCATCGCTTAAGCACCTCGAAATCAGCAATCTATGGCCTGAAAAGTGGATTTTCAGCTCTAAAAATAATATCTTCGGGATTTGTCTTCAAGTCTTGACTCTAATTCACGATCTTTGACCTTCTCCTCGGATTCCTCTCCTAGCTAACATCTAAAACCTGTAAACTTTACATTAAAAATACCAATATTACGCGCAAAAGTTTATTAAATAAAAAATGCTAGAAATAAAAAGGGAATTCCGGATTATTGCATATTTAGTCCAAAAGTCTATCAAATTAATTAAATAAACACCAAAAATGATGTCTGCTAAGGGTCTAAAATAAGAACAATTAGGGAGACATCAAGACCCCCAACTCAAACCTTTGTCGTCCCGACAAAGTAAAACAAAATAAAGGGGTGAGGAAATCCCATTTTTAGGCCATTACCTATGGCCTAAAAACATTTTTAGGCCAAACGTTTCAAATGTCACATTTTTAGGCCAAACGTATTCAAAACGCCCATTTTTAGGCCATTTCACATATTTCATGAGATATTTCATTGATTTTAAGGACAATTTGGACACTTTAGACCGAGTTTCTAGTTTGTGATGCGGCCAAATAAACATATAGTTTATTTATAATGCCTAAATTGTCCTTAGAATCAATAAAATACCTTATGAAATTAGTGAAATGGCCTAAAAATGGGCGTTTTTGATACGTTTGGCCTAAAAATGTGACTTTTGAAACGTTTGGCCTAAAAATGTTTTTAGGCTATAGGTAATGGCCCAAAAATGGAATTTGCTCTAAAGGGGTAGAAGTAAACGTATAAACACATAGAAGCTAGCAAATAACCCCTAAAGCAATTCTCAAAATAAATCTCATATAGCAAACTCTAGAAACTAATATACACATACACTAATCATGCAACATCAAACATAAATAATCTCAATCATAAAATTAAAGTCGCAATGCTAGAAGGTTACACTTATACTCATCTCTGTATGATGGCTATAGGGTGGTCATTAATCCTAACTCGCTTTGAACGCTCCACCTAGTGTATTCCCTATCTACAGAATAATAAATTCACTATGCACTTAGGAATCACGAGGTCTTTACGGTTATAATATTGGCTTAAGGACGGGTGTGGATGTATATTTGGTAAATTTGAAGTGAGCTTTTGGCTCTCTCCTCACTTACCATCAACAATGTCCTCGAGCTTGAGTTAACGCTCAAAAAGATGTTCTCACTCACCCATATACGCACCAATTTAGCGTCCCATGTCTACCCACTATTAACAAGATGATTTTCAGAAAATTCCACTTTGCCGGATGTTTTATTCATTCATATTTTTCTTTTTCTTTTCTTTTCTCTTTTTCTTCTCTTTTTTTTTGTACAGAAGCAAACCGGGTTCCCGGTTTTGATGAATCCGGGTTCCCGGTTCCTACTGTATGATTTTTCAAAATTTTTCATTTTTTCTTTCTTTTTCATTTTTCTTCATTCCCGGCAAAGGGTTACAAGTATATATCATCTGCAATTGTGCTACAATACAAAGCACATCGATCCCTACCCATTTAATTCCCCATATGTGGTCCCACCACCCCAAACTCAAGCTCGAGACATGTCTCAGGATTGTGATTCAAGTGCGGGTCATATGGTCATGCCTACTAATCTAAGGGATAATGGCTTATATCGTGGCTACAAAGAAAAGGCTAAAGGCTCAAAGTGGGCTAAGACGGATAATAATTAATACAAGGGATAGAAGGCTAAAAAGGCACAAATGGCTAACAAAGAACTGCCCCTATCATTTTCCTAAGTACATAGCTTGTCTTTAGTTCATATCTAGGTGGGTTCTCTACTAATTAGGATTTCACGTTCTACACAACAAACATATTCCTTGAGTACAAGCTTACTTCATTTGCATTGTTCATTAATTTTTCCTATCAATTACCTATGTTCGCATGCAATTGTAAGTGCGTTTTATATCAATCCCTAAAGTCCACTATTTACTATCATAGATTTATCAAGAGTATGCTTAAAGGGATATTTAAAAATTTCTACAGTCAAACGCAACTCCGAAAATTCTTTTATTGAAAGCAAATAAGGCAAATAACACATAAAAAATTGGGATGAGGCAACGAACCCCACCCCAAACTCAAAAATGAGTCGTGTCCCCACGACTCGAAAAGACTCAATAAAGCATTTAAACTAATCTACACTAAGAGGAAAGTTTAGAAAACGTATCTTAACCAGCGCGAGGCTGGTTATCGGTGTTGCGTTCTGGACCTTTATCTCGCGTAACAGCATCATAAATCGCGTTTTGAAGTGTATTTACGCCTAGGATTAAATTTCGAAGCAGGTCCAATTCTTTTGTAACGTTTCCCAAGTTAGCAATCATCCTCTCCTGATTCTCTTCCAACACCTGAATCTTCGCTTCCAACTCAGGTACAGTTTTTGCTTTCTTTGATTGAGGAGTTCTTGGACTTCTTGTAGTTCGTGTTGCTTCTTCATGGATGTTCTTGATTGTGCTCAAAGCTATACTCACACCAACTGAAACAATGTCAATATCTGCGTTCTTACGCGGAATCTTTGCGTCTAGACACAACTGAGTAATAGTACAAGGAAACTTCAGATTTTGTTGTTTCATTGGTGATTTCGCGAACTCCATGATTGTATCATAAATGATCTTAGCAACATCAAGTGGTTTCTCCTCCAAAATACACTTAATAACAAATATGTGCTCTTTCTTCAACTCGGAAGTGTGTTTAATACCAAAGAAAGTGGGTATTATGAAACGAGACCAAACCTTAGCACGAGGTGTCAAACTACTGCTATAAAACTGTCCAGGATACCTTTCACCTTCAGGAATTGGGCTAGTCCCATTAACAAGCACGGTCCCCCAAAGGGATTCAAAATCAAAAGAAGGGTCATTAAGAGTTTCTTGGAAGGGGCATGTTCCAGAAAATTTGGGTAGTTTCAATGATTTTCGGATACGTTCAATAGAGAAAGGAACTACCTTTTTGCGGATATCAATGGCATCATGGGAGGTAGCTAAACCTTCGTAAAATTCTCGCACAAAAGTAGGAATAAACTCAAGCTTCCTTTCTTGTAAATCTTTCCAACCAAACTTAGTACATGTCACAGCATATTCCTTGTAATCACTACTCATAATACCCTTTGGAAAATACGTCTCCTCACCAAATTTCAAAAATTCAATTCTTTCACGAACCTGAGTATTCCAACAAGTGTAAACCCTCTTAGGCTTGTGGGCCCACATCTTCATACGCGGAGGTTTTTGAACGGGTGCTTTCGGAATCTCTTGTTCAGTTTCCTTCTCAATGTTCTTCGCAATTTCCTCTTCTGGTTCCTTCTCACTTTCAATCTCATCAATAAATCTTCTCTTTAGACCTGTGATTTCTTTTCTGTTAGAATCAAGCTTAACTTCGTCAATTTTTCGTTTAGGACGCGAATCAGGAATCTCAATAGCTTGTTCTTGAGAACCACCAATGGTGGTCTTTCTTCTAGGAGCAGTTCTTCGGAAATCACCGGTTCTGTTAGTCATCTCTTTTCACCCCAAACTCAAAACTTCAAATAATGAAAAACTTAGAGAAAAAGTTTAGAATTTTGATGTTTTGAGGTTTAAGAATTTAACAACTAGGTGAAATATGAGATGGGTCTTGGATAATTTGTATGGGAGAAGAAAGAATTGGGTTTAATTTAAGGAATTGAGTGAAGAAGAATCTAGGGAAAAACTAAGGATTTGATGTTATTTTGGAGAGGAGGTGAGTTGATCTTATGTTTTTGTGGTGAAAGAGGGTAGGATTTGATGATATATAGTGTTTTGGTAGATGAATTTCGGAGGTGGGGAGGCTATTGGTGCGTTTTAGGTAAAGACTTGGAAAAGAGGCTAAGAACTAGGTTAAAATACCCAAAACCGCCTCTCACAGCTTTCAAACCGGGTCCCCGGTTTTGGCAAACCGGGTTCCCGGTTCCGCGTCGCTGTGACGGCACGGAAAAACAATTGTGGACTCCAAGACGCGGGGTCAGGGATTTTCTTCGCCGAAACCGGGTACCCGGTTCTGTGGAATGCGGGTTCCCGGATTTTCTCGCTGGCGCGAATCAAGACGCGCCAAAACGCAGCAACTCAAGACGCCGGGTCAGAACTTTTGGGTGTTTACAGCTCCGAAACCGGGTACCCGGTTCTGCCAAATGCGGGTACCCGGATTTGTGTCGATGGCGCGAATCAAAACGCACGAAAACGCAAGCCACCAAGACGCTGGGTCAGGGAATTTCAGAAATCACAGCACCGAAACCGGGTACCCGGTTTTGCCAAATGCGGGTTCCCGGTTCCGACGCTGTGACATTACCCCAAAACGCCAAGTGTTGCGTTAAAATTGTTGGTACCAGCTCCAAAACCGGGTTCCCGGTTTCTCCTGGACATCCAACCAATTTTTCTTTTGTTTCCGCCAAATCGACCCCAAACTCAAGTCCTTTTTACCCCTGAAATCATCAAAAACAACTACCCTTCCTCATTTCTTAATAAAAAACAATAAAATTACGCAAATCAAACTAATCTAAATTGCAAAAATATAAAAACTCAGCTAATATACAAGTAATTGGCTTTTGTTTAACGTCGTTAAGCTCGACGGGTTACCTCACGCTTCTAAGGAGTCTCGAGGAGATACATGACCTCCCCGGATGTGGATCTTCCGAGCGATTGGTATTTTCACCTCCATGGTATATCTTTAGTCTGTGACCGTTAACCATAAAGGTACGGTTCTCTAGCGGATGTTCTATTTCTATTGCCCCATGAGGTGTAACTTTGGTCACTATGTATGGACCTGACCACTTAGATCTTAACTTACCCGGAAAATTGCTGAACTTTGAATTATACTTTAATACTTTTTGCCCCACTTCAAAGTTCTTTGTACGAATCCGATTGTCATGCCATTTCTTTGTGTTTTCTTTGTAAAGTTTGGCATTTTCATAAGCATGCAACCGGAATTCGTCAAGTTCATTAAGCTTCATCATACGATTCTTTCCGGCTAAGATAGGATCTAAGTTCAACTGCGCAATCGCCCAATATGCACCCATTTCAAGCTCTAAAGGTAAGTGACAAGCCTTACCATACACCATACGATAGGGAGATGCACCAACTGGAGTCTTAAACGCAGTACGATAGGCCCACAACGCATCGTCTAATTTCATTGACCAATCTTTTCTTGTAGGACCAACGGTTTTCTCTAGGATTGACTTGACCTCGCGGTTTGATACTTCAGCTTGACCATTGGATTGTGGATGATATGCAGTAGATACACGGTGTCTGACTCCATATTTCTCTAGAACAGTCTTCAGATATTTATTAACGAAATGAGATCCTCCATCGCTAATAATCACTCTAGGTGTGCCATGTCTAGTGAAAATATGTGACTTCAAGAACTTAATCACCACTCGTGAATCATTAGTAGGTAAAGCCACCGCTTCTACCCACTTAGACACATAATCAACAGCTAATAAGATATAGAGGTTACCATTTGAAGGAACGAAAGGGCCCATAAAGTCTATGCCCCACACATCGAATATCTCAACCTCTAACACATTATTACGCGGCATCTCATCCCTCTTGGATATGTTTCCGGTAAACTGGCATCTCGTACATTTCTTAACATATTCATGACAATCTTTTATAAGAGAAGGCCAGTAAAAACCTGATTGAAATACTTTTGCAGCAGTTCTGTCTCCTTTGAAATGTCCTCCATATAATGAATCGTGGCATCCAGCTATAATGGCTTGAGTCTCCTCCCTTGCTACACATCTTCGTATCATTTGGTCAGCACAAACTTTATAGAGGAACGGATCCTCCCAAAAGAACTGTCTAGCACGATGAGCTAACCTCTTTCTTTCTTGATAAGTAGAACCTTCAGGAAAAACACCACTCACCACTAAATTTGCAATATCTGCATACCAAGGAGCTTCATAATCTCGAACAACGAATAAACTCTCATCAGGAAACTCTTCTCTAACTGCTTCAGTACCACTATTCATCTCTGAACCCTCTAAACGCGATAGATGATCTGCAACCTGATTCTCACAACCCTTTCTATCTTTGATCTCTAAATCGAACTCTTGAAGCAATAACACCCATCTGATTAACCTTGGTTTCGCATCTTTCTTCTCCATAAGAAATCTGATCGCGGAATGATCTGTATAAACAATAACTTTCGCTCTAAGAAGATAAGAGCGAAATTTATCAAACGAATATACAACTGCTAGCAACTCTTTTTCTGTAACTGTGTAATTAATCTGAGCACCACTAAAAGTTTTACTAGCATAGTAAATAGAATGAAAAACTTTCTCTTTCCTCTGTCCTAATACAGCTCCCATACACAAATCACTCGCATCACACATAACCTCAAACGGTAAATTCCAATCTGGAGGTAACACTATAGGAGCAGAAATAAGCTTTTCTTTGATTGCTTGGAAGGCCGCTAAACAAGCTTCATCAAAAAGGAATTTGCAATCCTTTTCGAGTAAGTTGCATAACGGTTTATCAATCTTAGAAAAATCCTTAATAAAACGCCTATAAAAGCCAGCATGGCCAAGAAAACTCCTTACCCCTTTAACAGAAACAGGAGGGGGAAGAGTTTTAATTACCTCTATCTTTGCTCTATCAACCTCTAAACCAACACTCGAAACTTTGTGACCCAGAACAATACCTTCGCGAACCATGAAATGACACTTCTCCCAGTTGAGCACCAAATCTGTTTCCTTGCATCTCACTAACACTTTCTCCAAGTTATCCAAACATATATCAAAATCATCACCAAACACGGAGAAATCATCCATGAACACTTCAAGGAAATTATCTATCATGTCCCAGAAGATGGCCATCATACACCTTTGAAAAGTAGCGGGAGCGTTACACAACCCAAATGTCATTCTACGATATGCAAAAGTACCAAATGGGCATGTAAAGGTAGTCTTGTGTTGATCTTCTGGAGCCACGTAAATCTGATTGTACCCAGAGTAACCATCCAAGAAGCAATAGTACTCTCTTCCGGCTAATTTATCTAACATTTGATCGATGAAGGGCAAAGGGAAATGATCTTTTCTGGTGGCCTTATTCAGCTTTCTGTAATCCATGCAAACTCTCCATCCAACTACCGTTCTTGAAGGAATCGTTTCATTTTTATCATTAAGAAGTGTTGTAATTCCTCCTTTCTTCGGTACACACTGAACTGGGCTCACCCATTCACTACTCGAAATGGGATAAATAATCCCCGCATCCAAAAGCTTAATCACCTCCTTCTTCACCACATCGTTCATGGCTGGCATTAATCTTCTCTGACCTTCAACTGAGCGTGTATTAACATCTTCTAGTATGATTTTGTGTTGACAATAGGATGGACTAATGCCTTTGATATCAGCAATTGTCCAACCTATTGCTTCTTTGTTGGCTCTTAACACACGCAACAGTTTATCTTCTTGAGGACCTGTTAAATTAGCTGAAACAATAACAGGTAGAGTTTCATTAGCACCCAAATAAGCACACCTCAAGTGTGTTGGCAATGGTTTTTCTTCCAACTTCGGAGGAGATTCAATTGAAGGTTTCTTTTTAGGAATAATCTCCCCCGGTTCTCTCACAGGTTCATAGGCAAGACGCCTATATTTCGGATTTTCAGAATTGAGAGCTGCCACTGTTTCTGTAAGCTCCTCCATCATCTCAGGTGAATCTAATGTCAAAGCAGCCTGCAAGATATCATCAAAATTTAAACAATTAAATACCTCTTGCGATGCTTGCTCTACTACATCCATTCTGAAGCAATCTTCCTGAGAATCTGGGAATTTCATGGCTCGAAATACATTGAATTTCACTTCCTCATCTTGTATCCTCATCGTTAATTCGCCATTCTCTACATCGATCAATGTCCTCCCTGTAGCTAGGAAGGGTCTACCCAAAATAATGGGGACATTTCTATCTGCATTGTATTCAAGAATTACGAAATCAACAGGAAATATAAGTGTACCTGCCTTAACAAGGACATCCTCAATACGGCCTTCAGGATGAGCAAGAGACCTGTCCGCCATTTGCAAGACCATAGAGGTGGGTCTTGCATTTCCATTTTTAAGCTTATCAAAGACTGACTTAGGCATCAAGTTGATGCTTGCCCCTAAATCGCATAGCGCCTTTCCTTTCCATTCTTCTCCAATTGATATGGGAATCGTGAAACTCCCCGGATCAACTAACTTCGGAGGTAATTTGCTCTGGCAAATCGCACTACACTCTTCAGGAAGGCCAATCATCTCATTATCACAGTAGGGCCTTTTATTAGTGAGGGCCCTCTTCAAAAACTTCGTATACTTAGGAATATCTCGAATTGCCTCAAGTAACGGAATATTAATACTCAAACCCCTCACTCTATTGAAGAATTTCTGAAAATCATCCATATCACCCTTTTTCTGAACTCGCGATGGAAACGGTGGTGGAGGGCGATTGCTTACAATTTCATCTCTCTTTTTTGGAATTTCTCTTGGTCTTTCTACCTCTTCAACCTCACTATCTTTCTCATTCTCTTTCTCTTTCTCACCCACTTCCTTTTCTTTTCTTGGAACTTCTTTCTCTTTCATAACAGGAAAAGGAGGTGGAGGAAGGTTCTTACCACTTCTTAATGTAACAGCCTTGCAATCTTCACGTTGTGTTGGATTTTCTGTATCGCTAGGAAGTTGCCCTTGTGGATGCTGATTCAGCTGTTTATTAATTTGACTTAGCTGATTCTGGAAAATCTTCATATTTGCTTCAGCTGCGTTTTGACGTTCCAAAGCTTGTGTTTGAAGAGCAATCAAATTTTCAACGGTTTTCTGAAGGGTAATTACTCCTTCTTGTGGATGGGCAGGTAGAGCTTTCTGGTTTAAATTCTCATCGTAGGTATTCTGAGGAGCTTGTCTTTGCACATAATTGTTTTGATTCTGTCCTCCTTGATGATTGTTATGTGGTCTTGGATTATAGTTGTTGCCTTGAGGACGCGGCTGATACGCGTAAGTAGGATTGGCTGCCCCATTAGGATTTGAGTATTGAAACCCAGGATGGTTTCTGTTAGGCTGATATCCATTACCACTTGAATTGAAATTACCTCTATTGGACATAAAATTCACTGATTCTTGGTTATTCGGACAACTTTCCTCATCATGATCATCTACCTTACAAATTGAACACATATAAACCTCTTGTGCAGCATGCACAGCTACCTTCTTACCCGAAAATCCTTCTTTCACAGCTAGAGTAAGCTGCTTCAATTGTTGCTCTATGGTATTCTGGATCTTATTCTCAAACGTAGCAAATTTCTCTTCTATGTCAACATTATTTACTCCCTTGACTGGTGTTCTTACTGAGCTCCACCCAACTTCATTCTTGACTGTTCTCTCTAAAATAATTTTGGCATGAGCGGGTTGAACTTGAAGAAAACCTGCTCCACATAGCGTATCCAATTTCTCTCTTGAAATTCCATCAAGGCCTCTATAAAAGATCTTTAACTGTTGTTGTTCTAAAAAGCCATGATTAGGAACTTTACGCAAACACATCTGAAATCTTGTCCAACTCTTACCCACAGTTTCCTCATACTCTTGACGGAATTGTGCCAATTCTAGCTCAGCATCTAACCTCATGTTACTTGGGTAATACCTGTCAAAGAAAGCAATTTCTAATTGGTCCCAATTGGTAATCCTCGTAGGATCTTGCGTATCGTGCCATTCACTTGCTCCATCAATGGCAAAGAATTTGAAAGCAGCAAAATACATCTGTTCTCTTGAAACCCCTTGTGTGATATAAGAATCACATATCTGTTTGAATTTCTGTACCGCTCTAAGAGGATCTTCCGATGGTCTTCCGCGAAAATTTCCAAAGTTTTGGAACTGAGCTAGCATACCCGAATCTGGACGGAATCTCGGAACATCAATATCTGGAGCACCTACTCCTATAGCTGGAGCGCGGAATGGAACTTCTGGAGGGCCATTAGTGAACCACGGATCATGATTCATCACTATCTGGACTGGAGGATTAGGATTTAGTGGTTGAACTTGAGGAATAACGCCTGGAGCTAAAGGTTGGCCATTTGCATCTAACTGGCCTTGTCCATTCTGTTGACCTTGAATAACGATATTCTCCATTCTGTTACTTAATTCTTCTACTTCTAAAGCTTCTCGTTCTCTTCTTCTTCTGTTCGCAAGTCTGATCAACGATTCTGGATTACTAAGGATCGGAGGTGTTGGCTCTAGATCCTTGAATAGCCTTCTTCGCATACACCAAACCTAAAAACCTGAAAAAGCTAACAAACAAAAAAAGCGTAAAACTGATAAAATAAAATAAATGCACTTATCTAGAACTGTCTCACACCATACTTCTCTAGAACTGTCTTTAGATATTTGTTCACAAAGTGTGAACCTCCATCACTGATAATAACTCGACGTGTACCATGTCTAGTAAAGATTTGTGACTTTAAGAATTTAATCACTACTCGCGAATCATTAGTTGGTAGAGCTACAGCCTCTACCCATTTAGACACGTAATCAACAGCTAGTAGGATGTATAGATTTCCATTAGATGGTACAGAATGACCCATGAAATCAATGCCCCATACATCGAATATATCAACTTCAAGAACATTATTACACGGCATCACATCTCTCTTAGATATATTACCAGTAAATTGGCATCTATGACATTTTTTAACGTACTCATGACAATCCTTATGTAAAGTAGGCCGATAAAAACCGGATTGTAATACCTTTGCAGCTGTACGATCACCTTTGCAGTGTCCTCCGTATGGTGAATCATGACAACTTGCAACAATGGACAAAATATCCTTATCTAGTATGCATCTCCTCACCATCTGATCACTGCATGTTTTGTAGAGGAAGGGATCCTCCCAAAAGAATTGTTTAGCTCGATGGGCTAGTCTCTTTTTCTCTTGTGAGGTAGCTCCTTGAGGAAAATAACCACTCACAATAAGATTTTCTATATCCGCATACCAAGGAGTTTCTAATGAATAAACTGAAAACAAACTCTCATCAGGAAACTCTTCTCTTACCAACTCTGGTCCTCCATTCGACTCAGACCCTTCAAGATGCGACAAATGATCAGCAACCTGATTATCACAACCCTTTCGATCCTAAATCTCTAAGTCAAACTCTTGTAACAGTAATACCCATATAATCAAACACAGCTTCGCATCTTTCTTTTCCATAAGGTATTTAATCACAGAATGGTCTGTAAACACAACAACTTTCGTGTCAAGAAGGTAGGAACGAAATTTGTCGAATGTGTACACAACAGCTAGTAATTCCTTCTCAGTCACGGTATATTTAATTTGAGCACTTGTGAAGGTTTTACTAGCATAGTAGATAGAGTGAAATACCTTTTCTTTTCTTTGACCCAGAACAACACCCATCGCAAGATCACTAGCATCACACATAATCTCGAACGGAATTTTCCAATCAGGAGGTAATACAATAGGCGCAGAAATAAGCTTCTCTTTGATCTCGTTGAATGCCTTTATGAAAGCTTCATCAAAAAGGAATTTGGTGTCCTTCTCAAGTAAGTTGCACAACGGCTTAGAGATTTTGGAGAAGTCCTTGATAAAACGTCGTAAAAACCAGCATGACCCAAAAAACTTCTTACCCCTTTTACAGAAATAGGGGGGAAGAGTCTAGATTACCTCAATCTTCGCGCAATCAACTTCCAAACAAGAACTTGAAACCTTGTGACCCAACACTATACCCTCTCAAACTATAAAGTGACACTTCTCCCAGTTCAAAACCAAATCAGTCTCCTGGCATCTAATCAATACCTGCTCCAAGTTCCGTAAACACTCCTCAAAGTTATCACCAAACACAGAAAAGTCATCCATAAATACCTCAAGGAAATCATCAATCATGTCCCAGAAGATTGCCATCATACATCTTTGAAAAGTAGCAGGTGCATTACATAATCCAAATGGCATCCTTCGGAAGGCAAAGGTACCAAAAGGACATGTAAAGGTTGTCTTGTGTTGGTCTTTTGATTGTACATAAATCTGATTGTATCCTGAATATCCATCCAAAAAGCAATAATATTCTCTCCCATCTAGCTTGTCTAACATCTGATCAATAAACGGAAGAGGGAAGTGATCTTTTCTGGTGGCCTTGTTCAACTTTCGATAATCCATACACACTCTCCAACCAACAACGGTCCTTGAGGGAATGGCTTCATTCTGCTCATTCAAGATGGTAGTGATACCACCCTTCTTTGGTACACATTGAACTGGACTCACCCATTCGTTACTAGATATGGGATAGATGATTCCCGCGTCTAGCAACTTGATAACCTCTTTCTTTACCACTTCCTTCATAGCTGGCATCAATCTTCTTTGCCCTTCAACTAAGCGCGCTCTTTCATCGTCTAGAATGATTTTGTGTTGGAAATAGGAAGGACTAATACCTTTGATGTCAGCAATAGTCCAACCAATCGCCTCTTTATTAGCTCTCAGTATGCGCAACAGTTTGTCTTCTTGAGGACCTGTTAAAGTAGCTGAAACAATAACAGGTAGAGTGTTATCAGTACATAAATAAGCATACCTCAAGTGTGACGGAAGCAGCTTTTCTTCTAGTTGAGGGGGAGATTCGATAGATGGTCTCTTTTTAGATACTATCTTCCCCTGGCTCTCGGACTGGTTCATAGGCGAGATGCCTATGCTTAATATTTCCGGAATTTAGAGCAGCTACAGTTTTGGTTATTTCTTTCATTAATTCCAATAATTCAAGTGCTAGGGCCGCTTGCAAGATATCGTTAAAGTTCATACAATCAAATACGTCTTGCGCAGTCAAGTAAAGTACATCCATTCGGAAACACTCCTACGTAGGATTTGGAAACTTCATGGCCCTAAACACGTTGAACTTTACCTTCTCGGCTTGGATTCGCATGGTTTATTCGCCGTTTTCTACATCAATAACAGTATGCCCCGTGGCTAGGAATGGTCGACCCAAGATGATGGGGACATTCCTTATCCGCGTCATATTCAAGTATAACAAAATAAATGGGAAAAATTAAAGTACCTACCTTGACAAGAACATCTTCGATTCGTCCCTCAGGATGTGCGAGGGATCTATCAGCCATTTGCAGGATCATGGAAGTAGGTCTTGCATCTCCTATCTTCAACTTTTCGAAAATTGACTTGGGTATCAAATTGATACTCGCACCCAAGTCACACAAAGCTTTCCCTTGCCACTCATTACCAATAGAAATAGGAATCGTAAAACTCCCAGGATCAAGTAGTTTAGGTGGCAACTTACTTTGGCATATAGCGCTGCATTCTTCTAGCAGTCCTATCATTTCATTCTCACTGTATGGTCTCTTGTTGGTGATGGATATTTTCAAGAACTTAACATACTTCTGCATATCTCTGATAGCGTCTAAGAACAGAACAATAATATTGAGACCACGTACCATATTTAAGAACTTCTGATACTCAGTCATGTCTCCTTTCTTCTGAACTCTAGAGGGAAAAGGTGGAGGAGGACGGGTTTCTGTAATCTCTTTGGACTTTGGCTTCTCCAGAATCTTTTCCACTTCCACTACTTCAGGTTCATCTTCTTTCTCCACCACATATTTTGCCAGTTTCTCTTTCACGGTTGTTTCTTTTTCTTTCATCACGGGAAAAGGAGGTGGTGGGAGCTTCTTACCACTTCTCAGTGTCACTGCATTACAATCTTCTCCTTGCTTGGATTCTTCAGTTTCACTTGGTAATTGTCCCTGTGGAAGCTGATTCAATTGCTTTTCCATTTGAGCCATCTGAGTTGCCATCAATTTAAGTGATGCAGCCGTGGTTTGTTGAATATTGATTAGTGTCGTCAAGGTTCTCTGAACATCTAATGCACCTTCACGAGGTTGAGCAGGTAGAGCTTTCTGGTTCATGGTGTCGGTATAAGCATCTTGAGGAGGTTGTCTCTAAGCTTGATTTCTGTAAGCTTGTCCGCCTTGGTAGTTGTTCTGTTGTCTTGGTTGAAAGTTATTGCCTTGGGGGCGTGGTTGATATGCATTAGTTGAATTAGCAGCCCCATTCGGATTCGAATATTGGAAACCCGGATTGTTTCTATTCGGTTGATAACCTTGACCACTTGAGTTATAGTTTCCTCGGTTGGAAACAAACATTACGGATTCTGGATTGTTTTGACACTGCTCCCATTCATGATCTTGTGTACCGCAGTTAGAACACCCATAAACTTCTTGTGTAACATTAACATCTGCTCTTCTTCCTGCAACACTTTTTGTAACAGCTAGAGTAAGCTGTTTTAATTGTTGCTCAAGTTTATTTTCCATGGCGGTGAATTTTTCTTCAATGAATACACTATTTCCACCTCGGACAGGTGTTCTCACGGTATTCCAACCCATTTCATTCGTTACAGTTCTATTCAAAATAATCTTATCATGGACTGGTTGGACCTGTAGAAATCCACCACCACAAAGAAAATCTAGATCCTTTCTTGAAGAGCCATCAAGTCCCCGGTAAAATATCTTCATCTGTTGAATTTTTTGAGGCCATGATCAGGGACTCTTCTCAAACAAATCGGAAATCTCTTCCAACTTCTACCCAAAGTCTCGTCTTGATCTTGTTTGAAAAAAGTCAATTCAACTTGCGCATCTAATCTCATATTTGTTGGGTAGTATCTGTCGAAGAACGCAGTTTGTAATGCGTCCCATGTTGTAATTGTTCCGGGTTCGTGAGAATCATGCCATTCACTTTCTCCATCAATAACGAAATACCTAAAATTCGCAAAGTACATTTGATCTCGTGTTACTCCTTGCGTAACATAGGAATCGCAGATTTGCATGAACTTCTGTACAGCACGGGTTGGATCTTTGCCAGGTGCTCCTCGGAAATTGCCATAACTCTGAAATTGAGATAACATACCAGGATCGGGTCTGAATATCTCGACATTAATATTTGTTGGGCCAATTCCGAGGGCAGGATCTCGAAATGGAGCTTGTTCAGAGCCATTAACGAACCACAGATCATTGTTCTGAGGAGATTGAGCTTGTGGAACAACAGGAACAAGAGGAGGGTTGATTTCATGATTTTCAGCCATTGCTTCTCTTGCTAATTGCTCCTCTTACTCTTTTGCTTTAGCTTCTCTTTTTCTTTTGTTTGCTTCTCGAACTAGGTTTTCGGGATTTGCAAGAATTACGATATCTTCACGCATAAAGCAAAACATATAAACCTGAGAAAGAAAGACAACCCAAAGCCTAAAACTGAAAAACAATTAAACTACTATAAGATTAACACCGGGGTCACACGCTACCGTCCCCGGCAGCGGCGCCAAAAACTTGGTGGATCCTAGGGTGTTATAAAATAAAGTGATAAATAAAGAGGAACCACAAACTGCAAGTGTATAGTTGTCCCAAGTAATATATGATAATCAAGTTCGTTCTTAGGGACGGATTAGGTTTAACCCAAATATTAATCAAGTAGTAGGAATAATTACTAAACAGAAAATAAAAGATAAGAATTTTTGTTTGGTTTTCATGAATCAAAGATCCAAATAAAATAAAGACTAAAAGTTAATAAAATAGAAAGAAAGAAAGCAAATAAACGACTAACTTCAGATAAGAGAGATACTTGAGTCTCGCAAGGGATCCACTTAATCAATATAATCTATGCTATGTTTAACGGTAGAATTGGAATTATAATATTAGTCGGGACTCTAATATCTCCTAGCCCCGTGTCGGGTGGACCTAGGAGCTATCCTAAAGTACTATAAACACCTGTATGGTCGAATATGCCTCTTCGGATGATATGATTTTACCTCTTTGGCTATGTAACTAGTTAAGCATGTCGGTCAATAACGGACATTACACGGGTATTAACTAGATCTGTATTCAAACCCCCCTGTCGGATGATCACTTCGCCACTAAAGTGAATAGCCCAAATACTAAAAGCTATTTCTAGTTGTTCCTAAAAGAAATAGTAATGAAAACAAAGTAATATCCAATATATAAAACTCAATTCAGTTTAAATCTAAACAATCCCAAATTCAAAACATAAATTCATTAATTAAGGTTCATCCCTTTAATGTGATTCTCAAGTATATGGAAATTTAGTATATAATAAAATTAAAGACTAACATTAAATAAAGGGAGTTCATGTTCAAATACCAAAGATAAATTAATAACCTAAAGGGTAGGATGACTGTTGATGGAAGAACAGGATTCCTCCAGCACTAGCTTCTCCTTGCCTTCTGGCTCTAACTTGAAAACCCTAAGCCTCTTGTGTAATTCTCCGAAGTGTGTGAAATGAGGAGGCTAAGGGGTGTATTTATAGGTTTTAGCAAGCCCTAAGTCGAATTTACTTGGAGTGGAAGACAAATTAAGAACTCTTAAATTCGTAGCCCTAGAATCTAGGAAAGGTAAGATTCTGCTGCTGGTTTGTCTTGGTCATATCTCATTCAATACTTATCCGTTTGACACGTTCCAATATTCAAAACTGCTTGTCTCGGAAATCTTTTTCCATTGGTGCAGACCACACGCCCAAATTCCTAGCCAATCTTAAGTTATAGACTCGTCTTTGAAACGTGGCTGGAATTTCAGATTCATAAGGCAGCTTTATCTTTTCCTTCTTTGCATATATCCTTCCTTAATCTCCTTATTTACATGTCAATCTCTTTCCTTTGCTTCTTTAACTTGACTTGGTCTCTAAGTAATTACCATATATCTTCTAAAGCTTCATAATAAATAAATAATTAAACTGCATATGCTTATAAAGAATAAATCAATAATTCAAGCAATAGAAATAGGAAAGTGCACTCTAAAAATATAAACTCGAGTTAAAGTACTTCCTAACACACTATAATACTCTAAGACTTTAATTCTCACTTTTCCTCCTTGGATTGTTCTTTCATGAAATTCAAGAACCTATTAACTTTGCACTAAAAATAGTCAAATTAACGCACAAAAGCTCTAAAAACGCAAATAGTTAAATTCCAAGGGGAAAAAGTGCAATATGATCAAATACGCATAAAATTTTATCAAATAAGTCATTTATTCACCTAAAAGGATGTCTCCAAATGGCTAATAATTAGAACAAATAGGAAGACTTCAGTTTGCCAGAGAAATGTAGCACAATTTGTCAAAACAAGTTGCATCCAAAGTTGAAGGATCTTGGGAGTTTCAATATTCCTATATCAATCAGTAAAGACTGGACTGCGAGTTAGGTGTGAGTATCAATCTCATGCCTAAATTCTTGTTTGAGAAAATAAGGATCGGTCACACGAGTCTTACTATACTGGTCTTACAAATGGAGGATAGGATCATTACCCATCCTGAAGGAAATATAGAGGACGTACTCGCCAAGGCATGTAACTTTATAATTCCTTGTGATTTTCTTATTCTTAACTACGACGCTGATAAGAATGTGCCAATAATCTTGGAGTAGCTATTCTTAGCCATGGGGCATACTTAATTGATGTATAGAATGGAGAATTGACCATGAGAGTGCAAGGCGAGAAAGAGAAGGTTAGCGTGGTGGGGGGGAAAAGGTGTGATAAAATAATAGATAAATAAAGATAATAATAAAGAGCACACACCCTTGAGAACCACGGAACTCACTGCAAGTATCACAGATCGTTTGCAAGTTTTAATGATAAGTCAAGTTCGTTCGTTAGATCTACTTATGTTTAACAAGCGTAGATGAATTTATATGTTTTAGAATAAAATATAAAAAGAATAAATAATATGAATAACTATCTGATGAGAATTAATAAATAAGAATGCAGATAAATAATTATGGATGTAAGTCTAATAGATTAGGGTCACTAATATGAGTCTATTTTACTAAGTTGTTATTCTAACCTGTCACAGATTAAGCATTATATATTAACCAGGATTCTAAATTCTACCTAGCCTTTTCTAGGCTTAGGAGCAACCTCTCCACTACCAAGGATTCCTAAGTAATGATTGGTGATTAAATCAAACCTTTATGGCTATCTAGTTAGGCAAAGGATCAAAACTAGACGATTATGTGGTGTTGTCAATAACTAAGAATAATCCTAAGATTGGTCAAATCTAGGGTTGCAACAATAAGTCAAAACAAATAATAACAATATACTCCAAGCTCAATCAATTAAAATAACAATTAGTATTATGGAATTTAAAAACAAAATAATAACCCAACAATTAAAAGTAAAACTTACAGAATAAAAGTTTAGAATTATGGTTGAGCATAAATCTATAGCTAAATACCCTAAATATAGAGAAGGTGAGATGTAGAAGAGGAGTTTGTCACTCTCCAACTTCTTTCTTCTTGTCTTCCTCTATAGGTCAGCTTGCTTCTTGGATGAATAGCTTGATTCTAAGAATGAATATTGAATATAAGGACTAAGCTATTATTTACAACTGAGAGAATACAAGTAAGGACTAAGCCTAAGCTTGAAAATGAGCAAGTGATGTCTCCCTAATTGTTCTTATTTTCGACCCTTAGGAGACATCATTTTTTGTGTTTATTTAATTAATTTGATAGACTTTTGGACTAAATATGCAATATTGCGGAATTTTCTTTTTATTTCTAGCATTTTTAAATTATTAAGCTTTTGCGCGTAATATTGGTATTTTTAGTGAATATTTTACAGGTTTTAGATGTTAGCTAGAAGAGGAATCCGAGGATAAAGTCAAAGATCGTGATATGGAGTCAAGACTTGAAGATAAATCCCGAAGATATTATTTTTAGAGCTGAAAATCTGTTTTCCATGCCATAGATTGCTGATTTCGAGGGGCTTAAGAGCTGATTTAGTCGCTGACCTTTGAAGAGAAAACATTCCTTATCGAGTTATGGAACTTTAGCAACTGGAATGAGGTCAATCGGAGTCATAACGAAGCGGGAAAAGCCGTTTTAGTGAAGGTGTATCAGCAGTTACGGGATTTTGGGCTTGGACATTTAATTAGTGTTTTATTATTAGGTCCAAGCCTAATCCGTTTTTACACTTATAAAAGGAGCCTTTGACTTCTATTTTTCAGAGAATTCACATTCCACAAGATTAAACATCAGAGAGAAGCAACAGAAGGAAGAAAGAAGAAGCTGCAAGAACTGGAGAGAGTCTATATCTCCGTTCTCAGTCATTCCAACTCCGGAAATTAGGTTTCTTTCAATTTTAATTTTGTAATCAAATATGAATTCCATTACATTTAATTTAGTTTTTCTTTTTAATATGAGCTAAACATTTATTAGTGCTTGATAACAATTAATGGGTGAATCCCCATCTTATTGAATTTCGAATGTTGAATTTGGGTTTCTGTTAAATTAAATTAGATTGGGGCTTTTACTCTTTTCTATAAATTGAGAATATTTACTGTTTTTAGCGTCATGAACTAGGAACATGTGTTAGTATTTAGGCTATTCCAATTAGTGGCAATTGGATCATCCTGACGGAGGGTTTAAATACAAAACCATTTATTCAATCTAGGATAGAAGCTACTGATTCTGACGAACTTAGCTAATTCTAGGGCCAATGAGGTAATAAAATTTAAACATCCAAAAGTGGATCATATTTACCCTGACGGGACTAGTGACACTCTAGGATCGCCTTATAGTCCACCCTGACGGGGGTATAAGGAATTTAGAATCCCGACCATTGTAATTGACCAATTTAGCCCTTAAACAACATATGTTAGGAAATAGGATTGGGAGGATCCCTTGCGTTCTCAAGTGCTACTTCTCATACTGCGTTTACATCATTTTACTTGCGTCTTAGCTTTTACTTGCATTTATAATTTGTCTTTCATTTAGTAGTTTTAATAACAAAAACCAAACAAACATATTTTCTTTACTTGTTTTCATAAGTGCAACCATTCATTACTTGTTAAACATTGTAGTCAACCATCCCGTCCTTGGAATGAATCTATTTCATCAATTATACTACTTGGGACAACCGTACACTTGCGGTTGTGGTTCGATTATTTATTGCATTTATTTAGAACACACAAAGGACCACCAAGTTTTTTGCGCTGTTGCCGGGGACGTTAGCGTGTGACCACGGTGTTTACCTTTAGTGATAGTTGCATTTATTTTATTTTATCAGTTTTACGCTTTTTGTTTGTTTATCTTTCTCAGGTTCTTAGGTTTGGTGTATGCGAAGAAGGCTATTCAAGGATCTAGAGCCAATACCTCCGATCCTTAATAATCCAGAATCGTTGATCAGACTTGCTAACAAGAGAAGAAGAGAGCAAGACGCTTTAGAAGTAGAAGAGTTAGTTAACAGAATGGAGAATATCAATCTTCAGAATCAACAGAATAATGGACAAGGCCAGCTAGATGCAAATGGCCAACCTTTAGCTCCAGGCGTTATTCCTCAAGTTCAACCACTAAATCCTAATCCTCAAGTTCAGATAGTGATGAATCAAGATCTATGGTTTGTTAATGGTCCACCAGAAGCTCCTTTCCGTGCTCCTGCTTTAGGAGTAGGTGCTCCAGATATTAATGTTCCAAGATTTCGTCTAGATTCGGGTATGTTAGCTCAATTCCAAAACCTTGGAAATTTTCGTGGAAGACCGCAAGAAGATCCTATCTGAGCCTTTCAGAAATTTAAGCAGATATGTGATTCTTACATCACACAAGGAGTTTCAAGAGAACAGTTGTATTATGCCGCGTTTAGATTCTTTGTCATCGATGGAGCAAGTGAATGGCACGATACACAAGATCCTATGAAGATAACAAACTGGGACCAATTAGAAACTGCTTTCTTTGACAGATTTTACCCAAGTAACATGAGATTAGATGATCAACTTGAGTTGACACATTTCCGTCAAGAGTATGATGAGACTTTGGGTAAGAGTTGGACAAGATTTCAGATGTGTTTAAGAAGGGTTCCCGATCAGGCTTTACAGAACAACAACAAATGAAAATATTTTACAAAGGCCTTGATGGAACTTCGAGAGAGAAATTGGATACGTTATGTGGTGCAGGTTTTCTTCAAGTTCAACCCGCTCATGCTAAAATCATTTTGGAAAGAACAGTCAAGAATGAAGTTGGGTGGACTTCTGTAAGAACACCGGTTAAAGGAGTGAGTAATGTCAATATGGAAGAAAAATTTGCTACGCTTGAGAATAAGATTCAAAATACTATAGAGCAACAATTGAAACAGCTTACTTTAGCTGTAAAAGAAGGATTTTCGGGTAAGAAGGTAGCTGTTCAAGCTGCACAAGAGGTTTATATGTGTTCGATTTGCAGAGTAGATGATCATGATGAGGAAAAATGTCTGAATAACCAAGAGCCTGTGATGTTTGTGTCCAACAGAGGTAACTTCAATTCAAGTGGTAATGGACATCAGCCTAACAGAAACCATCCTGGTTTTCAATACTCAAATCCTAATGGGGCAGCCAATCCTACATATGCGTATCAGCCGCGTCCCCAAGGTAATAACTATAATGCAAGACCACACAACAATTATCAAGGAGGACAGAATCAGGGTAATTATGTACAAAGACAAGCTCCTCGGAATACTTACGACGAAACTTTAAACCAAAAAGACTTACCTGCCCATCCACAAGAAGGAGTAGTTACCCTTCAGAAAACAGTTGAAAGTTTAATTGCTCTTCAAACACAAGCTATGGAACGTCAACAAGCATCTGACGCAAACATGAAGTTGTTACAGAATCAAATAAGTCAAATTAATAAACAACTGAATCAACGTCCACAAGGGCAACTCCCTAGTGACACAGAAAATCCGAGACAACATGAAGATTGCAAAGCTGTGACATTAAGAAGTGGTAAGAACCTTCCTCCACCTCCTTTTCCCGTTATGAAAGAGAAAGAAGTTCCAAGAAAAGAAAAGGAAGTGGGTGAGAAAGAAAAAGAGAATGAGAAAAATCGTGACGTTGAAGAAATAGTCAGGCCAAGTGAGATTCCAAAGAAGAAAGATGATATTGTGATTAATCCCCCTCCACCACCGTTTCCATCACGAGTTCAGAAAAAGGGTGATTTGGGTGATTTTCAGAAATTCTTTAATAGAGTGGAGGGTTTAAGTATTAATATTCCGTTACTAGAGGCTAATCGAGATATTCCCAAGTATACGAAGTTTTTGAAGAGAGCCCTCACTAACAAAAGGCCTTATTGTGATAATGAGATGATTGGCCTTCCTGAAGAATGTAGCGCGATTTGCCAGAGTAAGTTACCTCCAAAGTTAGTTGATCCTGGGAGTTTTACGATTCCGATATCGATTGGAGAAGAATGGAAAGGAAAAGCGCTATGTGATTTGGGGGCTAGCATCAATTTGATGCCCAAATCAATCTTTGATAAGCTAAAAATTGGAGAAGCAAGACCTACTTCGATGGTCTTGCAAATGGCGGACAGGTCTCTTGCACATCCTGAAGGCTGAATTGAGGATGTCCTCGTTAAGGCAGGTACACTTATATTTCTCGTTGATTTCGTAATACTTGAGCACGATGCAGATAGAAATGTCCCCATTATTTTGGGTAGACCATTCCTAGCTACCGGGTGTACATTAATCGATGTAGAGAATGGCGAATTAACGATGAGGATACAAGACGAGGAAGTCAAATTCAATGTATTTCGAGCTATGAAATTTCCAGATTCTCAGGAAGATTGCTTCAAAATGGATGTAGTGGAGCAAGCATCGCAAGAGGTATTTAATTGTTTAAATTTTGATGATATTTTGTAGGCTGCTTTAGCATTAGACTTGCCTGAGATGATGGAAGAGCTTGCCGAAACAGTGGCAGCTCTCAATTCTGAAAATCCGAAGTATAGGCGTCTTGCCTATGAACCTGTGAGAGAACCTAGGGAGATTATTCCTAAAAAGAAGCCTTCAATTGAATCTCCTCCGGAATTGGAAGAAAAACCGTTACCAGCACACTTGAGGTATGCATATTTAGGTACTAATGAAACTCTACCTGTTATTGTTTCAGCTAATTTAACAGGTCCTCAAGAAGATAAACTGTTGCGTGTGTTGAGAGCCAACAAAGAAGCAATAGGTTGGACAATTGCTGACATCAAAGGCATTAGTCCATCCTATTGTCAACACAAAATTATACTTGAAGATAACAACGCACGCTCAGTTGAAGGTCAAAGGAGATTGATGCCCGTTATGAAGGATGTGGTGAAGAAAGAGGTAATCAAGCTTTTAGATGCGGGGATTATCTATCCCATTTCGAGTAGTGAGTGGGTGAGCCCAGTTCAGTGTGTATCGAAGAAAGGAGGAATGACAACAGTTCTGAATGATAAAAATGAAGCGATTCCTTCAAGAACGGTAGTTCGTTGGAGAGTTTGCATGGATTACAGAAAGCTGAACAAAGCCACCAGAAAAGATCATTTCCCTTTGCCCTTCATCGATCAAATGTTAGATAAATTAGCCGGAAGGGAATATTACTGTTTCTTGGATGGCTACTCCGGGTACAATCAGATTTACGTGGCTCCAGAAGATCAACATAAGACTACCTTTACATGCCCATTTGGTACTTTTGCATATCGCAGAATGCCATTTGGGTTGTGTAACGCTCCCGCTACTTTTCAAAGATGCATGATGGCCATCTTCTGGGATATGATTGATAATTTCCTGGAAGTGTTTATGGACGATTTCTCCGTGTTTGGTGATGATTTTGATAAGTGTTTGGATAACTTGGAGAAAGTGTTGGTAAGATGCAAGGAAACAGACTTGGTGTTAAACTGGGAGAAGTGTCATTTCATGGTTCGTGAAGGTATTGTTCTGGGTCACAAAGTTTCGAGTTCTGGGTTAGAGGCTGATAAAGTGAAGATAGAGGTAATTAAAACTCTTCCCCCTCCTATTTCTGTTAAAGGGGTAAGGAGTTTTCTTGGCCATGTTGGCTTCTATAGGCGATTTATTAAGGATTTTTCTAAGATTGCTAAACCGTTATGCAACTTACTCGAAAAGGACTCCAAATTCCTTTTTGATGAAGCTTGTTTAGCGGCCTTCAAAGCAATCAAAGAAAAGCTTATTTCTGCTCCTATAGTGTTACCCCCAGATTGGAATCTACCGTTTGAGGTTATGTGTGATGCGAGTGATTTGTGTATGGGAGCTGTATTGGGACAGAGAAAAGAGAAGGTTTTTCATTCGATTTACTATGCTAGTAAAACTTTTAGTGGTGCTCAGATTAATTACACAGTTACAGAAAAGGAATTACTAGCAGTTGTATATTCATTTGATAAATTTCGCTCTTATCTTCTTGGAGCGAAAGTTATTGTCTATACAGATCATTCCGCGATCAGATATCTTATGGAAAAGAAGGATGCAAAACCAAGGTTAATTAGATGGGTTTTATTACTTCAAGAGTTTGATTTAGAGATCAAAGATAGAAAGGGTTGTGAGAATCAGGTTGCAGATCATCTATCGCGATTAGAGGGTTCAGAGATGAATAGTGGTACTGAAGCAGTTAGAGAAGAGTTTCCTGATGAGAGTTTGTTCGTTGTTCGAGATTATGAAGCTCCGTGGTATGCAGATATTGCGAATTTAGTGGTGAGTGGTGTTTTTCCTGAAGGTTCTACTTATCAAGAAAGAAAGAGGTTAGCTCATCGTGCTAGACAGTTCTTTTGGGAGGATCCTTTCCTCTACAAAGTTTGTGCTGACCAAATGATACGAAGATGTGTAGCAAGGGAAGATTGGTCAATGAAGTTAGATGATGCGTTGTGGGCCTATCGCACTGCATTTAAGACTCCAGTTGGTGCATCTCCCTATCGTATGGTGTATGGTAAGGCTTGTCACTTACCTTTAGAGCTTGAAATGGGTGCCTATTGGCGATTGCGCAGCTGAACTTAGATCCCATCTTAGCCGGAAAGGATCGTATGATGAAGCTTAATGAACTTGACGAATTCCGATTGCATGCTTATGAAAATGCCAAACTTTACAAAGAAAACACGAAGAAATGGCATGACAATCGGATTCGTACAAAGAACTTTGAAGTAGGGCAAAGAGTATTGAAGTATAATTCAAAGTTCAGCAATTACCCGGGTAAGTTAAGATCTAAGTGGTCAGGTCCATACATTGTGACCAAAGTTACACCTCATGGAGCTATAGAAATAGAACATCCGCTAGAGAACCGTACCTTTATGGTGAACGGTCATAGATTAAAGATATTCCATGGAGGTGAAGATACCAATCGCTCGGAAGATCCACATCCCGGAGAGGTCATGTACCTCATGGAGGCTCCTTAGAAGCGTGAGGTAACCCGTCGAGCTTAACGACGTTAAACAAAAGCCAATTCTTTGTATATTAGCTGAGTTTTTAAATTTCTGCAATTTAGAATAGTTTGATTTTCGTAATTTTAGTGTTTATTATTAAGAAATGAGGAAGTGTAGTTGTTTTTTATGATTTCAGGGGTAAAAAGGTCATGAGTTTGGGGTCGATGCGGCGAAAATAGGAGAAAAATAGGTTGGATGTCCAGGAGAAACCGGGAACCCGGTTTTGGAGCTGGTACCAACCTTTCTAACGCAACACTTGGCGTCTTGGTTCACGACACATATTCGGAACCGGGTACCCGGATTTTCGAAACCGGGAACCCGGTTTTGGTGCTGTAACTTTTGAAAATCTCTGACCCAGCGTTTTGGTGGATTGCGTTTTGCTGCGTTTTGATTCGCGCCATCGACACAAAACCGGGAACCCGCATTTGGCAAAACCAGGTACCCGGTTTCGGAGCTGTAACTGGTGGAATTCTCTGACCTGGCGTTTTGGGGTCCCGCGTCTTGGTGCGTCTCAAGGTATTTTTGAAAAAAAAAATAATTAATTAAGTAATTTTTCCGCGCCGTCACAGCGACGCGGAACCGGGAACCCGGATTTTCGGAACCAGGAACCCGGTTTGCATTTGTGAGAGGCGGTTTTGAGTGTTTTGACCTAGTTTTCTTAGCCTCTTTTGCAAGTTTTTACCTAAAACGCACCAATAGCCTCCCCACCTCCGAAATTCATCAACAAAAACACTATATATCATCAAATCCTACCCTCTTTCACCATAAAAACACAAAATCAACTCACCTCCTCTCCAAAATAACATCAAATCCTTAGTTTTTCCCAATATTTTTCTTCACCCAATCCTTAAATTAAACCCAATTCTTTCTTCTCCCATCCATATTAAACAAAACCCATCTCATATTCCACCTAATTCTTCAATTCCTAAGCCTCAAAACATCAAAATTCTAAACTTTTTCTCTAAGTTTTTCATTATTTGAAGTTTTGAGTTTGGGGTGGAAAGAGATGACTAACAGAACCGGTGATTTCCGAAAAACCGCTCCTAAAAGAAAGACCACCATTGGTGGTTCCCAAGATCAAGCTATTGAGATTCCTGATTCGCGTCCTAAACGAAAAATTGATGAAGTTAAGCTTGATTCTAACCGAATAGAAATCACAGGTCAAAAGAGAAGATTAATTGATGAGATAGAAAGTGAGAAGGACCAAAAAGAGGAAATTGAGAAGAACATTGAGAAAGAAACTGAACAAGAGGTTCCGGAAGTGCCAGTTCAACAGAAACCTCCGCGTATGAAGATGTGGGCCCACAAGCCTAAGAGGGTTTATACTTGCTGGAATACTCAGGTTCGTGAAAGAATTGAATTTTTGAAGTTTGGTGAGGAGACAAGTTTTCCTAAGGGTATTATGAGTAGTGAACACAAGGAATATGCTGTGACATGTGCTAAGTTTGGTTGGAAAGAGTTGCAAGAAAGGAAGCTTGAGTTTATTCCTACTTCTGTGCGAGAATTTTATGAAGGTTTAGCTACCTCCAGAGATGCAATTGATATCCGCAAAAAGGTAGTTCCTTTCT
The DNA here is from genome assembly GCA_029959085.1 of Nemophila menziesii. NCBI lineage: Eukaryota > Viridiplantae > Streptophyta > Magnoliopsida > Boraginales > Hydrophyllaceae > Nemophila > Nemophila menziesii. The sequence continues at coordinate 80,280,780 of JARWIR010000001.1, forward strand.
CTATTGAACGTATTCGAAAATCATTGAAATTACCCAACTTTTCTGGAACATATCCTTTCCAAGAAACTCTTAATGACCCTTCTTTCGATTTTGAATCCCTTTGGGGGACCGTGCTTGTTAATGGGGCTAGACCAATTCCTGAAGGAGAAAGATATCCTGGACAGTTTTACAGCAGTAGCTTGACACCTCATGCTAAGGTTTGGTCTCGTTTCGTAATACCCACTTTCTTTGGTATTAAACACACTTCCGAGTTGAAGAAAGAGCATGTAATTGTTATTAAGTGTATTTTGGAGGAGAAACCGTTTGATGTTGCCAAGATTATTTATGATACAATCATGGAGTTTGCGAAATCCCCAATGAAACAACAAAATCTGAAGTTCCCTTGTACTATTACTCAGTTGTGTCTAGCCGCAAAGATTCCGCGTATGAACGCAGATATTGACGTTGTTTCAGTTGGTGTGAGTATAGCTTTGAGCACGATCAAGAACATCCATGAGGAAGCAACACGAGCTACCAAAAGTCCTAGAACTCCTCAATCAAAGAAAGCAAAGACTGTTCCTGAGTTGGAATCGAAGATTCAGGTGTTGGAAGAGAATCAGGAGAAGATAATTGCTACTTTGGGAAACGTTACAAAAGAGTTGGACCTGCTTCGAAATTTGATCTTAGGCGTAAATACACTTCAAAACGCGATTTATGATGCTGTTACGCGAGATAAAGGTCCAGAACGCAACACCGGTAACCAGCCACGCGCTGGTTAAGATACGTTTTCTAAACTTTCCTCTTAGTGTAGATTAGTTTAAATGCTTTACCGAGTCTTTTCGAGTCGTGGGGACACGACTCATTTTTGAGTTTGGGGTGGGGTTCGTTGCCTCATCCCATTTTTTATGTGTTATTTGTTTTATTTGCTTTAAATTAAAGAATTTTCGGAGTTGCGTTTGACTGTAGAAATTTTTAAATATCCCTTTAAGCATACTTTTGATGAATCAATGATAGTAAATAGTGGACTTTAGGGATTGATATAAAACGCATTTAGAATTGCATGCAATCATAGGTAATTGATAGGAAAAATAAATGAACAATGCAAATAAAGTAAGCTTGTACTCAAGGAATATGTTTGGTGTGTAGAATGTGAAATCCTAATTAGTAGAGAACCCACCTAGATATGAACTAAAGAAAAGCTATGTACTTAGGAAAATTATAGGGGCAGTTCTTTGTTAGCCATTTGTGCCTTTTTAGCTTTCTATCCCTTGTATTAATTATTATCCGTCTTAGCCCACTTTGAGCCTTTAGCCTTTTCTTTGTAGCCACGATATAAGCCTTTTCTTTGTAGCCACCATATGACCGGCACTTAAATCACAATCCTGAGACATGTCTCGAGCTTGAGTTTGGGGTGGTGGGACCACTCATGGGGAATTAAATGGGTAGGGATCGATGTGCTTTGTATTGTAGCACAATTGCAGATGATATATACTTGTAACCCTTTGCCAGGAATGAAGAAAAATGAAAAAGAAAGAAAAAAATGAAAAAATTTGAAAAATCATACAGTAGAAACCGGGAACCCGGTTTCGTCAAAACCGGGAACCCGGTTTGCGTCTGTACAAAAAAAAAGAGAAAAGAAAAAGAAAAAAAATATGAATGAATAAAACATCCGGCAAAGTGGAATTTTTCTGAAAATCATCTTGTTTATAGTGGGTAGACATGGGACGCTAAATTGTTGCGTATGGGTGAGTGAGAACATCTTTTGAGCGTTAACTCAAGCTCGAGGACATTGTTGATGGTAAGTGAGGAGAGAGCCAAAAGCTCACTTCAAATTTACCGAATATACATCCACACCCGTCCTTAAGCCAATATTATAACCGTAAAGACCTCGTGATTCCTAAGTGCATAGTGAATTTATGATTCTGTTAATATGGAATACACTAGGTGGAGCGTTCAAAGCGAGTTAGGATTAATGACCACCCTATAGCCATCATACAGAGATGAGTACAAGTGTAACCTTCAAGCATTGCAACTTTAATTTTATGATTGAGATTATTTATGTTTGATGTTGCATTCTAGATGTATGTGTATATTAGTTTCTAGAGTTTGCTATATGAGATTTATTTTGAGAATTGTTTTAGGGTTTATTTATTAGCTTCTGCTTGTTTATACGCTTACTTATACCCCTTTGTTTTGTTTTACTTTGTCGGGACGACAAAGGTTTGAGTTGGGGGTCTTGATGTCTCCCTAATTGTTCTTATTTTCGACCCTTAGGAGACATCATTTTTGGTGTTTAATTAATTAATTTGATAGACTTTTGGACTAAATATGCAATATTCCAGAATTTCCTTTTTATTTCTAGCATTTTTAAATTATTAAGCTTTTGCGCGTAATATTGGTATTTTTAGTGAAAATTTTACAGGTTTTAGATGTTAGCTAGAAGAGGAATCCGAGGAGAAAGTCAAAGATCGTGATATGGAGTCAAGACTTGAAGATAAATCCCGAAGATATTATTTTTAGAGCTGAAAATCTGTTTTCCATGCCATTGATTGCTGATTTCGAGGGGCTTAAGAGCTGATTTAGTCGCTGACCTTTGAAGAGAAAACATTCCTTATCGAGTTACGGAACTTTAGCAACTAGAATGAGGTCAATCGGAGTCATAACGAAGCGGGAAAAGCCGTTTTAGTGAAGGTGTATCAGTAGTTACGGGATTTTGGGCTTAGAATTTGGGCTTGGACATTTAATTAGTGTTTTATTATTAGGTCCAAGCCCTAATCCGTTTTTACACTTATAAAAGGAGCCTTTGACTTCTATTTTTCATAGAATTCACATTCCACAAAATTAAACATCAGAGAGAAGCAACAGAAGGAAGAAAGAAGAAGCTGCAAGAATTGGAGAGGGTCTATATCTCCGTTCTCAGTCATTCCAACTCTGGAAATTAGGTTTCTTTCAATTTTAATTTTGTAATCAAATATGAATTCCATTACATTTAATTTAGTTTTTCTTTTTAATATGAGCCAAACATTTAATAGTGCTTGAGAACAATTAATGGGTGAATCCCAATCTTATTGAATTTCGAATGTTGAATTTGGGTTTCTGTTAAATTAAATTAGATTGGGGCTTTTACTCTTTTCTATAAATTGAGAATATTTACTGTTTTTAGCGTCATGAAGTAGGAACAGGCGTTAGTATTTAGGCTATTCCAATTAGTGGCAATTGGATCATCCTGACGGAGGGTTTAAATACAAAACCATTTATTTAATCTAGGATAGAAGCTACTGATTCTGACGAACTTAGCTAATTCTAGGGCCAATGAGGTAATAAAATTTAAACATCCAAAAGTGGATCATATTTACCCTGACGGGACTAGTGACACTCTAGGATCGCCTTATAGTCCACCCTGACGGGGGTATAAGGAATTTAGAATCCCGACCATTGTAATTGACCAATTTAGCCCTTAAACAACATAAGTTAGGAAATAGGATTGGGAGGATCCCTTGCGTTCTCAAGTGCTACTTCTCATACTGTGTTTACATCATTTTACTTGCGTCTTAGCTTTTACTTGCATTTATAATTTGTCTTTCATTTAGTAGTTTTAATAACAAAAACCAAACAAACATATTTTCTTTACTTGTTTTCATAAACGCAACCATTCATTACTTGTTAAACATTGTAGTCAACCATCCCGTCCTTGGAACGAATCTGTTTTATCAATTATACTACTTGGGACAACCGTACACTTACGGTTGTGGTTCGATTATTTATTGCATTTATTTAGAACACACAAAGGACCACCAGCAAGGACATGTTTACAATGGTATAAGGGTGTATTTATAGGTGTTTAGGAAGACCTAATTCGTTTTCTTGAAGGAGAAGTAAGTGGTGGACTCCAAGCCCAACTCTAATTCGTATGGAAATAAAGATAATTACTGCTGACTTGTTTTAATCATATCTTCTTCGTTATTGGTCGGTTTTTAGCTCATAAGATACCAAAACAATCCTCACGGAATTATCTACGTCTTTATGAAAGGAATCTTCGAAAATCGGCTCGGTTTTGGAGGTATCACAACTTCTTTAGACGTAGCTGCAAAAATTCAGATTTAAGGCAGTTTTTCCTTTTCCATGATTTTATCTTTTCTTTCCTTATCTCCAATTACCATGCTTATCTCTTTCCATATCTTGTAGTCTTTGACTTGGACTCTAATTAATCTCCATAATTATCTTTAAAGCTTCACTCTAAATAAATAATTAAACCCAGTATGCTCTAAAAATAATAATTTACTAAATCAAGACTCAAAATAGGAAAGTGCACTATTTCTTAAGAAAACCGACTAGAAGACTTCCTAAATCACTAAAAATGATGTCTCATCCTAACATAAATCTATCACAAATGAGGAGACATCACGTAGTCAAGGAGATGAAGTTTTCTGATCCTCCTGGAGATTGTTATCGCTTAGACACATTTACTTCTGTAGAGAAAGATCCAATCAAGGTTGTGAAAACCTTAGGGTTAGAGTTGAAAAAATTAAGAAAGAAACCACCAATCAAAGCTCATTTTGACCTTAAGGGAGATCCATTCATTGGTTACTTGAAAAGAGCCAAGAGGAATTCTAAGAAGGTTCCAAGGGAACCCAAAAAAAGGTTACAATATAATCCTGTGAATCATCATCAATATAATAACAGAGTCCAATTAATAAGCTCAAAAATCCCAACCCAATAACAATTCCCATAATGGTGGACCCACCACCCCAAACTCAAGCTCTAAAACAATTGTCTATGCATCGTGATTCAAGTGCGGGTCATATGGAAATGTCCTATAATCTAAAGTGATATGGCTTATAATGTGGTTAAATAAAAAGTCTAGAAGGGGCTTAGAAGGATATAGCATATAAAATCAAATAACAAGGTGAGAAGGTATAAAAAGGCTTCAAGTGGCTTCAATATGAAAGAACTTCCTTAATCACTTTCTACACCATGCAATTTCGTTATTCTCTTACCTTTAGCACTTTCATCAAATGGGTTTGTCAACTAGCTTAGATCTCACGGCCTACAAACTTCTCAAGGTTCCCTGTGATCGAACATACTTTCTATCGCATTGCTTACTAATCTTTTCTTTACTATCAATGTGTGTTTTCCTGCAAATACTTCAAAGCATACAAAATAAAATAGCTCCTAAACATACTACTTACTATCATTAACTTACTGAGCTTATGCGTTTAAGCTATTAAACACACTCTACATACATCTAAACCTTCTCATAAAAATTTTAATTTTACCTAAAAAACAATAAAACACAGAAAAATGGAGATGAGGGACAACGAATCCCCATACCCCAAAGTCAAAAATGAGTCGTGTCCCCACGACTCGAAAAGACTCAAAAATAAAATAAAATTAAATTAAAATTTTACAGATATTGCAGATAAAGAAATGGTAAGGAAGAAAGAAAACATACTCTTCGAGGCTATTTACCTCTCCTGATCAATACCCGGAATAGGGTGCAGTGCTTTCGTGTATGTAAATTTCTAGTATCACCAATTCCGCTTTCCCTTACATCTTCTTATGCTCCATCCCAATCAATCACACTCTAGAAATCTCTTGTTTATCTTCTTCCAACTTTTCTCTTGAATAATCTCTTCATGTGATAGTGTTCATCCAGGAATATGTTCTGAACACATCTACTAGCGTTCCAGAAGCTCTTGTTCATCTTGGGTAGATGGATCTTGATAGGAAGAGGTTATGGTGTCTTCTCTATGAAAGTTGAAAACCTTTTTGCTCTTTGAATTCACCACTGCATGCTTTCCTCTACTTACTTGACCCGATTTACCTTGTAATTTATTCCCGAACTAGTACCCATCTCAATTGAAATCTTCTATAGCTTACCCAATACCTTGCTTTGATTCTTCATATCCCTTAACAATATTTTCGTTCTTTTCATCATCTCTTTTGACCCCCAACTCAAAGCTATGAACATTCTTGAAATTTGTAACTCTTGATCATAGGTGGAACAAGCTTTATTTGGGTTAGGAAAGGTGTTAGGATGATTATTCTCTATGTGGGTATGATGGAATAAAGCTTTAATGATGTGGGTTTAAGGAATTTGAGAAGAAGATTTTGAAATTCATGGTTTTGATTCTTGGTTTCTAGGTGTTTTGATATGATTTGGGTGATTGAATCTTCTTGGTAATGATGTAGGGAATGATTTGGATAATATTTCATGGTGAGTTGGTACTGTTTTGTTGTTGGGTGAAGGTTTGATGAAGCTTAAATGGAGTTGGGAGAGGTTTGGAGAAGAAAGAGAGGCTTAGGGATTAATAAATTCGGAATAATAAGCATTATACCTCTTTTATAAGCTCCAATCCGCACTTTTCTCTCTCCAGCGGCGCGCCGCGGTATACCGGAACTTCTGTTGTTCCAAAAAATTTCTTCTCGTCAAAAAACACGCGCCTTATACCAGTGGCACGGGTTTTTGATCCCGTGGTATACCGGACCTATCGTCAAGATTTTTTTCTTCTCGGCACAAAACCCGAGGCACCTACCCGTGACACAGGTTTTTTCCTTTGCAGTATACCGGGAATGAGGTCCGGTATACCGGCCCGATGGTCAGAATTTTCTGAAAAATTTTGTTTTCTCCTCCCGAACTCGATTTCTTTAATACCTAACATCCAAAAACACTAATACCTTTCTCAAATACGCAATCAACTAAAAATAACTAAACTAAACTAAAACTAAAACATAAAAACATAAAAAAATTACTATGGGATGTCTCCCAAAGGGCACTTTTGTTTAACGTCTTTCAAAGTTAGACGAGTTACCTTGGTTATTTCTTTTTATAGTCTCCCAAGCAGTGAATGAGATGATTAACATTTACCAATCTGAGCTTGCAACCCTCGATAGCCTTGATTTCGACCACTCTTTCTGAGATAATTTGCATGATAATGTATGGTCCCTTCCAAGAACTGCTATGTTTGGGATTGGGAGGTTTCCATGCCACCTCGTCTCCTACCCCAAACTCAATCTTTTTCTCCATGGTTTCTTGGAGACTTTCAGGTTTTGGCTTCTTGGTTACCGCTCTGATTGGATATAGTTCTTTTGACTTCTTTTTCCTCTTCTTTCCCGAAACATAGAATGTTTCAGAATCATTTTCAATACTAAGAGTCACGGTTCCTTCATTCACATTCACTATGGTATCGCTGGTGGCTAGGAATGGACGCCCAAGAATGAATGGGACGTTCTTATCTGCTTTATAGTCAAGAATGATAAAGTCCGTTGGAATAACAAGGTTACCTATTTGGACGAGTACATCCTCTATTACTCCCCATGGCTTAACTGTAGATTGATCCGCAAGTTGTAAGATTACGGATTTCGGTTTCGCTTCACTAATACCAATCTTCTTGAATAATCTTTTGGGCATGATGTTCACACTTGCCCCTAATTCACACATGGCTTTTCCATAATATTTCCCACCTATTCTGATTGGGAGGTTAAACTCTCCAGGATCTTTATGCTTTGGTGGTAATCTTCTTTGACTCGTGCTGATACCCCTTCATTGATTGCTACAGAATTGGCTCTTGTGAATCTCTTCTTATTGGAGAGTGCCTCCATAAAGAATCGATCATAGTTTCTCCTTCCTTCCATAGCTTCGAGTAAAGGGACGTTAATTTTCACTTGTTTTAACGCCTATATACACTTCTGATGTTGCTCCGCGGGATAGTGGCAATGTATGGGTGTTTGTCTTGCTCTACTTCTCTCTTCAATTCTTGGTTCATCAACCACTCTAAGCTTATTAATCTCATCATGTTCAACCTCTTCGACCCAATCTTCAACAATTATCTCATCTAAGTTCATCTATTTTACGTTTGACTTGTTTGGTAGAACATCCCCTTTTGAGGGAGATTGTAGCGCTTTGGTGATTATCTCACCGTGTTCTTTAATCTTTTGAGCTTGAAGACTAATAGTCTTAACCTTGTCGTCAACGAATTGGATCTTCTTCATGTTAGATGTTGTATCTTGGGTCAATTGTAAAAGTTAACTTTGCATTTTTTCTATGATTGTAGTGAGCCGCATTACATTCTTCTCTAAAAGTTGATTATGTTGTTTCAGATCTTGATTCTGTTGTTGCAGGCTTTGCACTACTGATGCATCGATCTTTGACTCAAGTCTGCTCATATTTTCCTTCGAGAAGTTGATGAATTAACTAATAGTCTCTTTTAACTCAGTGATTTCTTCTTGAGGACGTGATGGAGCTTGACGCACATTGTAGCCTTGTGGTTGATTAGCTTGGTTTTCATAGGCTTGTTCTTGCAGGTATAACTTTTGAGGTGGCTTTGGGATTCTTTCCTTAACTGTTATAGCGAGTTGTGGTATTTGATCTTGCAAGCTTGAAATCCTCGCTTCTTCTTCTTCGTTAGTGGTAGGAGTTTATTCTTGTGGCCAACTCATGTTGTTCTCAATGATTGTTTCCATACCACTCTTTGCTTTTTTTGGATCCATAGAGACAAAATTACCACGACCCATATTATTTGCTCTCAGCCTTGACTCTCTATCGAGTCCATTATAGAACATGGAAAATTGTAATTATGGCGTGTATCCATGTAGTGGACATCTTGCCAACATCTTTTGAAATCTCATCCATGCTTCGCCAACACTCTATCCGGCTTCTTGTAAGAGATTCATAGGCTCCAATAGTTCCTTCACTCGCATACTTGTAGGATAAAATTTATCAAGGAATCTTTCTTGAAGCTTATCCCAATTGGTTATTAGCTCGGGAGGTTGATCATCTAACCAATCGCTTGCTTTCCCGGTCAAGAAAAATTAAAACATTAAATAATACATCTGTTCTTGCGTAACACATTCATTAATGTAGGCATCACAGAATTGCATGAATTTCTGAACAGATTTGACCGGATCTTCATTTGTATCACCATTAAATTTCCCATAGCTCGCGAATTGATTAATTAAATCAGGATCAGGCTTGAATTTAACGGCTTGAATGGTTGGGACGCGAATCCCAATGCGTTGAACTCGAAATTTACTAGGAAAACCGAGCTCTAACCTTTGATTATCCATCTACAATCCTGAGAAAGACTAAAACAAAAAGAAAGCGTAAAACTGAAAACAAATAAAAACTTCTACACTAAATAAACACAAAATAGATTTAACTTAAAGATAAATCCCCGGCAGCGGCGCCAAAAACTTTGTGGGGGCAAAGGTGTGATAAAATAATAGATAAATAAAAATAATAATAAAGAGCACACACCCTTGAGAACCACAGAACTCATTGCAAGTATCACAGATTGTTTGCAAGTTTTAATGATAAGTCAAGTTCGTTCGCAGGGATTGTATCCGTTAGATATACTTATGTTTAACAAGCGTAGATGAATTTATATGTTTTAGAATAAAATATAAAAAGAATAAATAATATGAATAACTATCTGATGAGAATTAATAAATAAGAATGCAGATAAATAATTATGGATGTAAGTCTAATAGATTAGGGTCACTAATATGAGTCTATTTTACTAAGTTGTTATTCTAACCTGTCACAGATTAAGAATTATATATTAACCAGGATTCTAAATTCTACTTAGCCTTTTCTAGGCTTAGGAGCAACCTCTCCACTACTAAGGATTCCTAAGTAATGATTGGTGATTAAATCAAACCTTTATGGCTATCTAGTTAGGCAAAGTATCAAAACTAGACGATTATGTGGTGTTGTCAATAACTAAGAATAATCCTAAGATTGTTCAAATCTAGGGTTGTAACAATAAGTCAAAACACATAATAACAATATACACCAAGCTCAATCAATTAAAGTAACAATTAGTATTATGGAATTTAAAGACAAAATAATAACCCAACAATTAAAAGTAAAACTTACAGAATAAAAGTTTAGAAATATGGTTGAGCATAAATCTATAGCTAAATACCCTAAATATAGAGAAGGTGAGATGTAGAAGAGGAGTTTGTCACTCTCCAACTTCTTGCTTCTTGTCTTCCTCTATAGGTCAGCTTGCTTCTTGGATGAATAGCTTGATTCTAAGAATGAATATTGAATATAAGGACTAAGCTATTATTTAAAACTGAGAGAATACAAGTAAGGACTAAGCCTAAACTTGAAACTGAGAAAGGACATGTTTACAATGGTATAAGGGTGTATTTATAGGTGTTTGGGAAGACCTAATTCGTTCTCTTGAAGGAGAAGTAAGTGGTGGACTCCAAGCCCAACTCTAATTCGTATGGAAATAAAGATAATTACTGCTGACTTGTTTTAATCATATCTTCTTCGTTATTGGTCTATTTTTAGCCCATAAGATACCAAAAGAATCCTCACGGAATTATCTAAGTCCCTATGAAAAGAATCTTCCAAAATCGGCTCGGTTTTGGAGTTATCACCACTTCTTTAGACGTAGCTGCAGAAATTCTGATTTAAGGCAGCTTTTCCTTTTCCATGATTTTAGCTTTTCTTTCCTTATCTCCAATTACCATGCTTATCTCTTTCCATATCTTGTAGTCTTTGACTTGGACTCTAATTAATCTCCATAATTATCTTTAAAGCTTCACACTAAATAAATAATTAAACCCAATATGCTCTGAAAATAATAATTTCCTAAATCAAAACTCAAAATAGGAAAGTGCACTATTTCTTAAGAAAACCGACTAGAAGACTGCCTAAATCACTAAAAATTATGTCTCGTCCTAACATAAATCTATCACAAATGAGGAGACATCACGTGGTCAAGGAGATGAAGTTTACTGATCCTCTAGGAGATTGTTACCACTTAGACACATTTACTTATGTAGAGAAAGATCCAATCAAGGTTGTGAAAACCTTAGGGTTAGAGTTGAAAAAATTAAGAAAGAAACCACCAATCAAAGCTCATTTTGACCTTAAGAGAGATCCAAGAGGAATTCTAAGAAGGTTCCAAGGGAACCCAAGAGAAGGTGAAAAGATGATGAGTTTGGGGTAGGAGGTGAAATAATAAGTAAAGATCATGATCCCACAAACAGATCACGCAATCACAAGAGTTCTTGGTGTGGCCCGTTCAAGGTCACAAGAGTTGTTTCTGAAAGGTTAGTTGAAGTTGAGACCAAGAAGGGATGCAAACCTTGCTTGGTAGAAGTTAATTTCCTCACCCACTGCTAGGGAGGCTATGTGAGAAAAAATGACCTTGAGGTAACATGTTGAACTTCAACAACGTTAAATAAAAGTTCTTCTAGGGAGACAAACCATGTTTTTAATGCTTTCAAAGTTTAATTTTTATGTCTTTAGTGTTTATTAGTAAAGTTTATCAGATGTATATTACGTTAATGAGAAAGGTATAGATTTTTTTTTTACTTGTGGGTAATCAAATGATTGAGTTTGGGGTGCAAAAGTGGAGTTTTTGTGCTCAACTAGCAGGTCGAGCGGTATACCGTTCTATCCCAAAACTGCCACGACAATAAGCCCACAGTAAAAAAGTCAAAAAATATTAGTTCCTAACCGATATTACCAGCCGCTATGGGTTGTATACTGGTGCGTGAATGAGGACCGTGGGAGCATTATCGAAACAGTGTACATCCACGACAGCGAAAGCGAGCAAGCGGCATACTGGCCCCAACGGAAGGTACCAATGCGCTACAAATCATCGCGACGATCAACCCATGATCGAAAATTCAGAAATTTTGATGATGTGACCAGCATACCGGCCCCCATGGGGCGGTATACCAGCGCACACTGCAAGTATCTGTGCGAATGGAGCTATATGTTCACAGTTTAACCTAAACCTTAAGCCTATTTCTTCCCCAAGCTTTCAACCTCCATTAGAGCTTCAACCATACTGTAACCCACCATCAAATACACCCATATAACCTAAAATTCATATCTAAAATCATCTCTACATAATCCTAACAACAATTACCCAACCAAATCAATCCAACATCACACAAATCAGGAATCAAATAAAAAAACAAAATCCTTTTTCCCAAGTTATATGTTTCTTTCTTATCGTACCACAAATTCCTCATACCCAAATATCAAAACACTATCCCTTTAGCCTTTTCACTCCAGATAGTACCTTATTCACCCACTCAAGGGGAAATTTCAAGCTTGGTAAAATTTTGAGTTGAAGGTAAAGGAAGATGACACGAAGAACGGAGACACTTGATCATGTGAGGGAGATGAAGAAGAATCAAAATAAGAATTTGGGTGAGAATCAGAGGAAACCACTTGAGGTTTATGTGAGTAAGGCAAAGCAGCAAAAAGGAAATCTAATTCTGACTAAAGAGGAACTGGTTATGGTGGATTCAAGTGTTCAAGAACAAGCCACTGAGATTCTGAAAGAGAAGACACCACAGCCTCTCCAATTAAATATTCCTCTATCCAACAACAATGATGTGTCTAGGGCCCTAGAACAATTGCAATACAAATCATGCCAACTTTGACACTCACAAAAGAGCAAAAAGTTTATGGAGGAAGTTGGAAAAGATGATCATAGAAGATTTCTTGAGAAGGGGAAAAGGTTGGATTGGAAAACGTTCATGATGAAGCGTTTGAGTTTGAATATTAAGCAAGTTTAAGAGTTCTATCTTGGCCTCTCTAGTTGAGATAGTAAGCGAAGAGTTCCCATTCGAGGCAAGTTAGTTCTTTCATGGTTGAAGATATTTGTAGACACTTCAAGTTGAAGAAATTGGTTGGACCATGCAAGTACCAAGATGCGGTAAAAAAATCAAGACCTTCAGCTGGAACCAACTACATGAACAGGTTTTTAGTGAGGAGTTGGTGTTCGAATATAATAAAAAAATGAGATGAATACACATTGTCCTTACAAGTTTCTTCAACCTAATGTGAAAATATAGTATTAATTCCCTACACCCTCAGCCTTTGGTAACGCTCAAACCGCGGATGTACTTTGAAATCCACCATCTGTTACGGATTGTGTTATGAGAGAGGAAGAAGTAGACGTAGCTCGAGTGATTTTTAATGAGTTCATGTGATTCATAGTCGATCCGAAGAGGTTATTTGATTTGAAGTACCCATCAATGATCACTAACTTGTTGATGAAGGCAAATGTGAATCTTATAGAGAAAGAGGAACTTATTATAAAGTGGTGTAATATCTCAGTTGATGTGTGGATTAAGAACATTTTGAGCGGAGCACAGTCGAAAGATCTTTCTTGGATAGAAAAGGTGGGCCAAAAGTTAATCAAATTTAATTATCTCAAACCCTCCTCCACAATGATGTGGTACTAATCAAATCCAATCAAGTGCACATCATGAGACTCCTGGAGCAAAGAAGGTGTGCTACCGCGAAGTATCCACATCATCCCATCTTTGATGTTGCTCACGCAAGGCAAAAGCCTCGAGAGTATGTATCCTCTCTTTTCTACCCCTTTCTCTATTTGTATATTAGGTGTTTGTATTTTATTTTATTGAGTCTATTTTGATTCGTGGATGCCACAACTCACCTTTGAGTTGAGGATGGGAATCTGTTGTTCCAATCACTATTTTTATGTTTTAATTTTCTTTTTAATAAGTATGGATGTCGGTGTAGAATCTAGTGAACATAACTTTTAAGTAGATTCATAATGATTTGATGATAGTATATAGTAGGTTTATGAACTTGTTTTTATATGCTTAAAAGATTTACATTAAATACACATTAAGAGTAAAGAAAATATTATGAGCAATGCAGTAGAAGTAAGTTTGATCTTAGGGAGAATTAGTGGTGTGTATAACGTGAGATCCAAACTAGTTGATAAACCATGTGATGAACGTGCTAGAGGTGAGAAAATTACTAATTTTGTATAGGATAGAACATGATTAAGGTGGTTCTTGCGTAGCCCTTGTGCCTTTTAGCTTGTTGTCCAACTATTATTGTTATATTATTCGTCTCGGCCCCCTATTGCCTTTCTAATCCCTTTTATTAGCCACATTACAAGCCATACCACTTAGATTTTAGGACTTTTTCATATGACCTTCACTCGAATCTCGATGCTTTAACACTCGTCTTAATAGCTTAAATTTGGGGTGGTGGTTATGGGAAATATCACTGGGTGTGTTTTTGCACTATGTAATTTAGCTTTTTGATCACTTGTTTATATGGTGTAACCCTATGTCGGGGTAAAAAGAAAAAGAAAAATATTTATAAAACATTATATATTTAAAAGAAAATAAAATAGTAGCATGACTTCTTACATCAAAAAGAGAGTGGCTGCTTACAAACATATATATACATTTGGACCGACAAAGTGGGAATTCTTTAGGTGATCACAAAAGGGTTTCATATGGGTTATTGGTGATGCAAATAGGTGCATTAAAAAGTTGGGTTAAGTTATAACATCGTTGAGCGTAACTCAAGGTCTAGGGCGACTCGTTGATGGCCAGTGAGGAGAGAGCCAAAAGCTCACTCTAAATTATCCAAATATTTGATCACACTTACCCTATGCCGCTATTACAACCTTATAGACCTTAGGGTTCTTGGCTATGCAATTTAAGAGATTTTTAACTAATAAAGAGTAGTTATATGGAACTTAGAAACTATGTAAGGACCGAGGAACCCCCTATAACCACCATAGCAAACTAAGAGAAAAACTTATCGTTCGTGCATTGCAAATCTAATCTAATCTTGAAATTAATATGTGTGGATTATTTATTTGATAAGTGTATATTTTATTTAGTTTTTAAATTTTACTATATGATACTTGTTATAATTAGCGCTTTAGTGTCATACATTACTTTTCTACTCTTTCTCTCTTCTTTGATTTTTTTGGACATAGACCCTTCTAAACTCTACTTTTATTTTTATGTTGTCGGGACAATAAAAATTTGAGTTGGGCGTCTTGACTTCTCTAATTTCTTGATGGTTAATTCACTCACGAGACATTATTTTTGGAGTTTATTGAGCCTAAGTGAGGGATTTTCCCCTAGTATATTCTATATTGTACTTTTGCCTCTTGTTTTGGTCATATTGCTATTCATAGAGCTTATGTGACTTATTTGTGTGTTAAAGTATGTATATTTTAGGTAAATGGTTAATTAAAGGGTCCAATATTAGGAGAAGAAGTCAAAAGTTCAATATAAACCCCAAGCGAAGGCGTAATTTGAGCCTAGAGTCAATTTGGGAAGTTGGAGCGTCTGCTAGAGAAATCTTAACGTCATATTGTTTCAGTCACCACCGATTATTGGTAAGAGATTTGTATCTGATTCCTTTTGATTCAAGAAGAGCTTGAAGTCAGTGTCTTGTGGGAAGTTACGGAAGTCAATTTGGATTTAGGATGAAGAAGTTATGCAATTTGCCTCCAATGTTACTCGATCTAGTCCATATTTAGCTAAAAACGGGTTGTGCCCTTCTAAACCTAATTAAGTGAGTCAAAAGGGGGACCAAACGTTTTTTATCTATTATATAAGTCATTTAAAATCCTCCTTATCATATAAAACTTATAATCCATACGCACACATGATGTCTCCCTAATTGTTCTTATTTTAGACCCTTAGGAGACATCATTTTTGGTGTTTATTTAATTAATTTGATAGACTTTTGTACTAAATATTCAATAATCCGGAATTACCTTTGTATTTCTAGCATTTTTAATTTATTAAACTTTTGCGCGTAATATTGGTATTTTTAGTGTAAAGTTTACAGGTTTTAGATGTTAGCTAGGAGAGGAATCCGAGGAGAAGGTCAAAGATCGTGAATTAGAGTCAAGACTTGAAGACAAATCCCGAAGATATTATTTTTAGAGCTGAAAATCCACTTTCCAGGCCATAGATTGCTGATTTCGAGGTGCTTAAGCGATGATTTAGCCGCTGACCTTTGAAGAGAAATCATTCCTTATCGAGTTACGGAACTTTAGCAACTGGAATGAGGTCAATCGGAGTTGTAACGCATCGGGAAAAGCTGTTTTAGTGAAGGCCTATCATCAGTTACGGGATTTTGGGCTTAGAAAGTGGGCTTGGACATTTAATTAGGCTTTTATTTTCTGGTCCAAGCCCTAGTCCGAATTTTTACTTATAAAAGGAGGTCTGGACTTCTATTTTTCACACAATTCACATTCCACAAGATTAAACACCAGAGAGAAGCAACAGAAGGAAGAAAGAAGAAGCTACAAGAGCTGGAGTGGGTCTATAGCTCCGTTCGTAGTCATTCCAACTCCGGAAATTAGGTTCTTTTCGTATTTTAATTTTGTAAACAATATGAATTCCAATTCTTTTAATTTTGTTTTTAATTTTAATATGAGCTAAATTTCCATTAGTGCTTGAGAACAAAACAATGGGTGAATCTTGATTTTATTATTATAACGAATGTTGAATTTGGGTTTTTATTGAATTAAATTAAATTAGGGCTTTTACTCTTTTCGACAATTTGTGAATGTTTACTGATTTTAGAGTCGCGAACTAAAATTAGGTATTAGTATCTAAGCTATTCCACATATGTGGCGTGTGGATCATCCTGACGGGGGGTTTAGGTACAGAAATAATTGTTCAATCTAGGATAAAAACTATTGGTTCTGACGAACTTAGTTAATCCTAGGGCCAATGTGGTAATAAATCTTAATCATCCAACGGTGGATCATATTTACCCTGACGGGACTAGTGACACTTTAGGATCGCCTTATAGTCCACCCTGACGGGGGTATAAGGATATTAGAATCCCGACCATTGTAATTGACTGATTTAACCCTTAAACAACATAAGTTAGAAAGTAAAATTAGGAGGATCCTTGCGTTCTCAAGTACTACATCTCATATTGCGTTTTCATACATTTTACTTGCGTCTTATCTTTTTATTTTATCTTTCATTTAGTTATAATAAACAAAACCAAAACAAACAATTTATCCTCTTTCATTTTCATAAGTGCATCAATCGCTATTTGCATAAACATTGTGATCAACCATCCGTCCTTGGAACGAATCTGATTTATCAGGATTACTACTTGGGACAACCGTACACTTGCGGTTGTGGTTCGATTATTATTTGCATTTATTTAGAACACACAAAGTTTTTGGCGCCGCTGCCGGGGACGGTAGCGTGTGACCACGGTGTTTATCCTTTAGTGATAAGTGCATTTATTTTATTTTATCAGTTTTACGCTTTTTGTTTGTTAGCTTTTTCAGGTTTTTAGGTTTGGTGTATGCGAAGAAGGCTATTCAAGGATCTAGAGCCAGCACCTCCGATCCTTAGTAATCCAGAATCGTTGATCAGACTTGCGAACAGAAGAAGAAGAGAACGAGAAGCTTTAGAAGTAGAAGAATTAAGTAACAGAATGGAGAATATCATTATTCAAGGTCAACAGAATGGACAAGGCCAGTTAGATGCAAATGGCCAACCTTTAGCTCCAGGCGTTATTCCTCAAGTTCAACCACTAAATCCGAATCCTCCAGTCCAGATAGTGATGAATCATGATCCGTGGTTCACTAATGGCCCTCCAGAAATTCCATTCCGCGCTCCAGCTATAGGAGTAGGTGCTCCAGATATTAATGTTCCGAGATTCCGTCCAGATTCGGGTATGCTAGCTCAGTTCCAAAACTTTGGAAATTTTCGCGGAAGACCATCGGAAGATCCTCTTAGAGCGGTACAGAAATTCAAACAGATATGTGATTCTTATATCACACAAGGGGTTTCAAGAGAACAGATGTATTTTGCTGCTTTCAAATTCTTTGTCATTGATGGAGCAAGTGAATGGCACGATACGCAAGATCCTACGAAGATTACTAATTGGGACCAATTAGAAATTGCTTTCTTTGACCGGTATTACCCAAGTAACATGAGGTTAGATGCTGAACTAGAATTGACACAATTCCGTCAAGAGTATGAGGAAACTGTGGGAAGGAGTTGGACAAGATTTCAGATGTGTTTGCGTAAAGTTCCTAATCATGGCTTTTCAGAACAACAACAGTTAAAGATCTTTTATAGAGGCCTTGATGGAATTTCAAGAGAGAAATTGGATACGCTATGTGGAGCAGGTTTTCTTCAAGTTCAACCCGCTCATGCCAAGATCATTTTAGAGAGAACAGTCAAGAATGAAGTTGGGTGGAGCTCAGTAAGAACACCAGTCAAGGGAGTAAATAATGTTGACATAGAAGAGAAATTTGCTACGTTTGAGAATAAGATCCAGAATACCATAGAGCAACAATTGAAGCAGCTTACTCTAGCTGTAAAAGAAGGATTAAGAAGGTAGCTGTGCATGCTGCACAAGAGGTTTATATGTGTTCAATTTGTAAGGTAGATGATCATGATGAGGAAAGTTGTCCGAATAACCAAGAATCAGTGAATTTTATGTCCAATAGAGGTAATTTCAATTCAAGTGGTAATGGATATCAGCCTAACAGAAACCATCCTGGGTTTCAATACTCAAATCCTAATGGGGCAGCCAATCCTACTTACGCGTATCAGCCGCGTACTCAAGGCAACAACTATAATCCAAGACCACATAACAATCATCAAGGAGGACAGAATCAAAACAATTATGTGCAAAGACAAGCTCCTCAGAATACCTACGATGAGAATTTAAACCAGAAAGCTCTACCTGCCCATCCACAAGAAGGAGTAATTACCCTTCAGAAAACCGTTGAGAATTTGATTGCTCTTCAAACACAAGCTTTGGAACGTCAAAACGCAGCTGAAGCAAATATGAAGATTTTCCAGAATCAGCTAAGTCAAATTAATAAACAGCTGAATCAGCGTCCACAAGGGCAACTTCCTAGCGATACGGAAAATCCAACACAACATGAAGATTGCAAGGCTGTTACATTAAGAAGTGGTAAGAACCTCCCTCCACCTCCTTTTTCCGTTATGAAAGAGAAAGAAGTCCCAAGAAAAGAAAAGGAAGTGGGTGAGAAAGAGAAAGAGAATGAGAAAGATAGGGAGGTTGAAGAGATAGAAAGACCAAGAGAAATTCCGAAAAAGAGAGATGAAATTGTAAGCAATCGCCCTCCACCACCGTTTCCATCGCGAGTTCAGAAAAAGGGTGATATGGGTGATTTTCAGAAATTCTTCAATAGAGTGAGGGGTTTGAGTATTAATATTCCGTTACTTGAGGCAATTCGAGATATTCCTAAGTATACGAAGTTTTTGAAGAGGGCCCTCACTAATAAAAGGCCCTACTGTGATAATGAGATGATTGGCCTTCCTGAAGAGTGTAGTGCGATTTGCCAGAGCAAATTACCTCCGAAGTTAGTTGATCCAGGGAGTTTCACGATTCCCATATCGATTGGAGAAGAATGGAAAGGAAAGGCGCTATGCGATCTAGGGGCAAGCATCAACTTGATGCCTAAGTCAGTCTTTGATAAGCTTAAAATTGGAAATGCAAGACCCACCTCTATGGTCTTGCAAATGGCGGACAGGTCTCTTGCTCATCCTGAAGGCCGTATTGAGGATGTCCTTGTTAAGGCAGGTACACTTATATTTCCTGTTGATTTCGTAATTCTTGAATACAATGCAGATAGAAATGTCCCCATTATTTTGGGTAGACCCTTCCTAGCTACAGGGAGGACATTGATCGATGTAGAGAATGGCGAATTGACAATGAGGATACAAGATGAGGAAGTGAAATTCAATGTATTTCGAGCTATGAAATTCCCAGATTCTCAGGAAGATTGCTTCAGAATGGATGTAGTAGAGCAAGCATCGCAAGAGGTATTTAATTGCTTAAATTTTGATGATATCTTGCAGGCTGCTTTGACATTAGATTCACCTGAGATGATGGAGGAGCTTACAGAAACAGTGGCAGCTCTCAATTCTGAAAATCCGAAGTATAGGCGTCTTGCCTATGAACCTGTGAGAGAACCGGGGGAGATTATTCCTAAAAAGAAACCTTCAATTGAATCTCCTCCGGAATTGGAAGAAAAACCACTGCCAGCACACTTGAGGTATGCTTATTTGGGTACTAATGAAACTCTACCTGTTATTGTTTCAGCTAATTTAACAGGTCCTCAAGAGGATAAACTGTTGCGTGTGTTAAGAGCCAACAAAGAAGCAATAGGTTGGACAATTGCTGATATCAAAGGCATTAGTCCATCCTATTGTCAACACAAAATCATACTAGAAGATGTTAATGCACGCTCAGTTGAAGGTCAGAGAAGATTAATGCCAGCCATGAAGGATGTGGTGAAGAAGGAGGTGATTAAGCTTCTAGATGCGGGGATTATTTATCCCATTTCGAGTAGTGAATGGGTGAGTCCAGTTCAGTGTGTACCGAAGAAAGGAGGAATTACAACAGTTCTTAATGATAAAAATGAAGCGATTCCTTCAAGAACGGTAGTTGGATGGAGAGTTTGCATGGATTACAGAAAGCTGAACAAGGCCACCAGAAAAGATCATTTCCCCTTGCCCTTCATTGATCAGATGTTAGACAAATTAGCCGGAAGAGAATATTATTGTTTCTTGGATGGTTACTCCGGGTACAATCAGATTTACGTGGCTCCAGAAGATCAACATAAGACTACCTTTACATGCCCATTTGGTACTTTTGCATATCGCAGAATGCCGTTTGGGTTGTGTAACGCTCCCGCTACTTTTCAAAGGTGTATGATGGCCATCTTCTGGGACATGATAGATAATTTCCTTGAAGTGTTCATGGATGATTTCTCCGTGTTTGGTGATGATTTTGATATATGTTTGGATAACTTGGAGAAAGTGTTAGTAAGATGCAAGGAAACAGATTTGGTGCTCAACTGGGAGAAGTGTCATTTCATGGTTCGCGAAGGTATTGTTCTGGGTCACAAAGTTTCGAGTGTTGGTTTAGAGGTTGATAGAGCAAAGATAGAGGTAATTAAAACTCTTCCCCCTCCTGTTTCTGTTAAAGGGGTAAGGAGTTTTCTTGGCCATGCTGGCTTTTATAGGCGTTTTATTAAAGATTTTTCTAAGATTGCTAAACCACTATGCAACTTACTCGAAAAGGATTGCAAATTCCTTTTTGATGAAGCTTGTTTAGCGGCCTTCAAAGCAATCAAAGAAAAGCTTATTTCTGCTCCTATAGTGTTACCTCCAGATTGGAATTTACCGTTTGAGGTCATGTGTGATGCGAGTGATTTGTGTATGGGAGCTGTATTAGGACAGAGGAAAGAGAAGGTTTTTCATTCGATTTACTATGCTAGTAAAACTTTTAGTGGTGCTCAGATTAATTACACAGTTACAGAAAAAGAGTTGCTAGCAGTTGTCTATTCGTTTGATAAATTTCGCTCTTATCTTCTTGGAGCGAAAGTTATTGTTTATACAGATCATTCCGCGATCAGATTCCTCATGGAGAAGAAAGATGCGAAACCAAGGTTAATCAGATGGGTGTTATTGCTTCAAGAGTTCGATTTAGAGATCAAAGATAGAAAGGGTTGTGAGAATCAGGTTGCAGATCATCTATCGCGCTTAGAAGGTTCAGAGATGAATAGTGGTACTGAAGCAGTTAGAGAGGAGTTTCCTGATGAGAGTTTATTCGTTGTTCGAGATTATGAGGCTCCGTGGTATGCAGATATTGCGAATTTAGTGGTGAGTGGTGTTTTTCCTGAAGGTTCTACTTATCAAGAAAGAAAGAGGTTAGCTCATCGTGCTAGACAGTTCTTTTGGGAGGATCCGTTCCTCTATAAAGTTTGTGCTGACCAAATGATACGAAGATGTGTAGCAAGGGAAGAGACTCAAGCCATTATAGCTGGATGCCATGATTCATTATATGGAGGACATTTCAAAGGAGACAGAACTGCTGCAAAGGTATTTCAATCAGGTTTTTACTGGCCTTCTCTTATAAAAGATTGTCATGAATATGTTAAGAAATGTACGAGATGCCAGTTTACCGGAAACATATCTAAGAGGGATGAGATGCCGCGTAATAATGTGTTAGAGGTTGAGATATTCGATGTGTGGGGCATAGACTTTATGGGTCCTTTCGTTCCTTCAAATGGTAACCTCTATATCTTATTGGCTGTTGATTATGTGTCTAAGTGGGTAGAAGCGGTGGCTTTACCTACTAATGATTCACGAGTGGTGATTAAGTTCTTGAAGTCACATATTTTCACTAGACATGGCACACCTAGAGTGATTATTAGCGATGGAGGATCTCATTTCGTTAATAAATATCTGAAGACTGTTCTAGAGAAGTATGGAGTTAGACACCGTGTATCTACTGCATATCATCCACAATCCAATGGGCAAGCTGAAGTTTCGAATCGTGAAGTCAAATCAATCCTAGAGAAAACCGTTGGTCCTACAAGAAAAGATTGGTCAATGAAGTTAGATGATGCGTTGTGGGCCTATCGTACTGCGTTTAAAACTCCAGTTGGTGCATCTCCATATCGTATGGTGTATGGTAAGGCTTGTCACTTACCTTTAGAGCTTGAAATGGGTGCCTATTGGGCGATTGCGCAGTTGAACTTAGATCCTATCTTAGCCGGAAAGAATCGTATGATGAAGCTTAATGAACTTGACGAATTCCGATTGCATGCTTATGAAAATGCTAAACTTTACAAAGAAAATACAAAGAAATGGCATGACAATCGGATTCGTCCAAAGAACTTTGAAGTGGGGCAAAAAGTATTAAAGTATAATTCAAAGTTCAGCAATTTTCCGGGTAAGTTAAGATCTAAGTGGTCAGGTCCATACATAGTGACCAAAGTTACACCTCATGGGGCGATAGAAATAGAACATCCGCTAGAGAACCGTACCTTTATGGTTAACGGTCACAGATTGAAGATATACCATGGAGGTGAAAATACTAATCGCTCGGAAGATCCACATCCCGGGGAGGTCATGTATCTCCTCGAAACTCCTTAGAAGCGTGAGGTAACCCGTCGAGCTTAACGACGTTAAACAAAAGCCAATTACTTGTATATTAGCTGAGTTTTTACATTTTTGCAATTTAGATTAGTTTGATTTTCGTAATTTTATTGTTTTTATTAAGAAATGAGGAAGGGTAGTTGTTTTTGATGATTTCAGGGGTAAAAAGGACTTGAGTTTGGGGTCGATTTGGCGAAAACAGAAGAAAAATTGGTTGGATGTCCAGGAGAAACCGGGAACCCGGTTTCGCACAAACCGGGAACCCGGTTTTGGAGCTGGAACCAACCATTTTAACGCAACACTTGGCGTTTTTGGGTAATATCACAGCGTCGGAACCGGGAACCCGCATTTGGCAAAACCGGGTACCCGGTTTTGGTGCTGTGATTTCTGAAAATCCCTGACCCAGCGTCTTGGTGGCTTGCGTTTTCGTGCGTTTTAGTTCGCGCAATCGACACAAATCCGGGTACCCGCATTTGGCAGAACCGGGTACCCGGTTTCGGAGCTGTAAACACCCAAAAGTTCTGACCCGGCGTCTTGAGTTGCTGCGTTTTGGCGCGTTTTGATTCGCGCCAGCGAGAAAATCCGGGAACCCGCATTCCACAGAAAATCCGAGTACCCGGTTTCGGCGAAGAAAATCCCTGGCCCCGCGTCTTGGGGTCCAGCGTTTTGGTGCGTTTTGAAAAAAAAAAAAAAAAAAAAAAAAAAAAGTCCACAATTATTTTTCCGCGCCGTCACAGCGACGCGGAACCGGGAACCCGGTTTGCCAAAACCGGGAACCCGGTTTGAAAGCTGTGAGAGGCGGTTTTGAGTTGTTTTAACCTAGTTTCTTAACCTCTTTTCCAAGTCTTTACCTAAAACGCACCAATAGCCTCCCCACCTCCGAAATTCATCTACCAAAACACTATATATCATCAAATCCTACCCTCTTTCACCACAAAAACATAAGATCAACTCACCTCCTCTCCAAAATAACATCAAATCTTTAGTTTTTCCCAAGATTCTTCTTCACCCAATTCCTTAAATTAAACCCAATTCTTTCTTCTCCCATACAAATTGAACAAGACCCATCTCATATTCACCCTAGTTCTTCAATTCCTAAACCTCAAAACATTAAAATTCTAAACTTTTCCCTAAGTTTTTCATTATTTGAAGTTTTGAGTTTGGGGTGAAAAGAGATGACTAACAGAACCGGTGATTTCCGAAGAACTGCTCCTAGAAGAAAGACCACCATTGGTGGTTCTCAAGAACAAGCTATTGAGATTCCTGATTCGCGTCCTAAACGAAAAATTGACGAAGTTAAGCTTGATTCTAACAGAAAAGAAATCACAGGTCTAAAGAGAAGATTGATTGATGAGATTGAAAGTGAGAAGGAACCAGAAGAGGAAATTGCGAAGAACATTGAGAAGGAAACTGAACAAGAGATTCCGGATGCACCCGTTCAAAAACCTCCGCGTATGAAGATGTGGGCCCACAAGCCTAAGAGGGTTTACACGTGTTGGAATACTCAGGTTCGTGAAAGAATTGAATTTTTGAAATTTGGCGAGGAGACGAATTTTCCTAAGGGTATCATGAGTAGTGATTACAAGGAATATGCGGTGACATGTACTAAGTTTGGTTGGAAAGAGTTACAAGAAAGGAAGCTTGAGTTTATTCCTACTTTTGTGCAAGAATTTTACGAAGGTTTAGCTACCTCCCATGATGCCATTGATATCCACAAAAAGGTAGTTCCTTTCTCTATTGAACGTATTCGGAAATCATTGAAACTACCCAACTTTTCTGGAACATGCCCCTTCCAAGAAACTCTTAATGACCCTTCTTTTGATTTTGAATCCCTTTGGGGGACCGTGCTTGTTAATGGGACTAGCCCAATTCCTGAAGGTGAAAGGTATCCTGGACAGTTTTACAGCAGTAGTTTGACACCTCGTGCAAAGGTTTGGTCTCGTTTCATAATACCCACTTTCTTTGGTATTAAACACACTTCCGAGTTGAAGAAAGAGCACATATTTGTTATTAAGTGTATTTTGGAGGAGAAACCATTTGATGTTGCTAAGATCATTTATGATACGATCATGGAGTTCGCGAAATCACCAATGAAACAACAAAATCTGAAGTTTCCTTGTACGATTACTCAGTTGTGCTTAGACGCAAAGATTCCGCGTAAGGACGCAGATATTGATATTGTTTCAGTTGGTGTAAGTATAGCTTTGAGCACAATCAAGAACATCCATGAAGAAGCAACACGAACTACAAGAAGTCCAAGAACTCCTCAATCAAAGAAAGCAAAAACTGTACCTGAGTTGGAAGCGAAGATTCAGGTGTTGGAAGAGAATCAGGAGAGGATGATTGCTACCTTAGGAAACGTTACAAAAGAATTGGACCTGCTTCGAAATTTAATCCTAGGCGTAAATACACTTCAAAACGCGATTTATGATGCTGTTACGCGAGATAAAGGTCCAGAACGCAACACCGATAACCAGTCTCGCGCTGGTTAAGATACGTTTTCTAAACTTTCCTCTTAGTGTATATTAGTTTAAATGCTTTATTGAGTCTTTTCGAGTCGTGGGGACACGACTCATTTTTGAGTTTGGGGTGGGGTTCGTTGCCTCATCCCAATTTTTATGTGTTATTTGCTTTATTTGCTTTCAATAAAAGAATTTTCGGAGTTGCGTTTGACTGTAGAAATTTTTAAATATCCCTTTAAGCATACTTTTGATAAATCTATGATAGTAAATAGTGGACTTTAGGGATTGATATAAAACGCACTTACAATTGCATGCGAACATAGGTAATTGATAGGAAAAATTAATTAACAATGCAAATGAAGTAAGCTTGTACTCAAGGAATATGTTTGGTGTGTAGAACGTGAAATCCTAATTAGTAGAGAACCCACCTAGATATGAACTAAAGACAAGCTATGTACTTAGGAAAATGATAGGGGCAGTTCTTTGTTAGCCATTTGTGCCTTTTTAGCCTTCTATCCCTTGTATTAATTATAATCCGTCTTAGCCCACTTTGAGCCTTTAGCCTTTTCTTTGTAGCCACGATATAAGCCATTATCCCTTAGATTAGTAGGCATGACCATATGACCCGCACTTGAATCACAATCCTGAGACATGTCTCGAGCTTGAGTTTGGGGTGGTGGGACCACATATGGGGAATTAAATGGGTAGGGATCGATGTGCTTTGTATTGTAGCACAATTGCAGATGATATATACTTGTAACCCTTTGCCGGGAATGAAGAAAAATGAAAAAGAAAGAAAAAATGAAAAAATTTGAAAAATCATACAGTAGGAACCGGGAACCCGGATTCGTCAAAACCGGGTACCCGGTTTGCTTCTGTACAAAAAAAAAGAAAAGAAAAAGAAAAATATGAATGAATAAAACATCCGGCAAAGTGGAATTTTCTGAAAATCATCTTATTTATAGTGGGTAGACATGGGACGCTAAATTGTTGCGTATATGGGTGAGTGAGAACATCTTTTTGAGCGTTAACTCAAGCTCGAGGACATTGTTGATGGTAAGTGAGGAGAGAGCCAAAAGCTCACTTCAAATTTACCAAATATACATCCATACCGTCCTTAAGCCATTATTATAACCGTAAAGACCTCGTGATTCCTAAGTGCATAGTGAATTTATAATTCTGTTGATAGGGAATATACTAGGTGGAGCGTCAAAGCGAGTTAGGATTAATGACCACCCTATAGCCATCATACAGAGATGAGTACAAGTGTAACCTTCAAGCATTGCGACTTTAATTTTATGATTGAGATTATTTATGTTTGATGTTGCATGATTAGTGTATGTGTATATTAGTTTCTAGAGTTTGTTATATGAGATTTATTTTGAGAATTGCTTTAGGGTTTATTTGCTAGCTTCTATGTGTTTATACGTTTACTTCTACCCTTTTGTTTTGTTTTACTTTGTCGGGACGACAAAGGTTTGAGTTGGGGGTCTTGATGTCTCCCTAATTGTTCTTATTTTAGACCCTTAGGAGACATCATTTTTGGTGTTTATTTAATTAATTTGATAGACTTTTGTACTAAATATTCAATAATCCGGAATTACCTTTGTATTTCTAGCATTTTTAATTTATTAAACTTTTGCGCGTAATATTGGTATTTTTAGTGTAAAGTTTACAGGTTTTAGATGTTAGCTAGGAGAGGAATCCGAGGAGAAGGTCAAAGATCGTGAATTAGAGTCAAGACTTGAAGACAAATCCCGAAGATATTATTTTTAGAGCTGAAAATCCATTTTCCAGGCCATAGATTGCTGATTTCGAGGTGCTTAAGCGATGATTTAGCCGCTGACCTTTGAAGAGAAATCATTCCTTATCGAGTTACGGAACTTTAGCAACTGGAATGAGGTCAATCGGAGTTGTAACGCATCGGGAAAAGCTGTTTTAGTGAAGGCCTATCATCAGTTACGGGATTTTGGGCTTAGAAAGTGGGCTTGGACATTTAATTAGGCTTTTATTTTCTGGTCCAAGCCCTAGTCCGAATTTTTACTTATAAAAGGAGGTCTGGACTTCTATTTTTCACACAATTCACATTCCACAAGATTAAACACCAGAGAGAAGCAACAGAAGGAAGAAAGAAGAAGCTACAAGAGCTGGAGTGGGTCTATAGCTCCGTTCGTAGTCATTCCAACTCCGGAAATTAGGTTCTTTTCGTATTTTAATTTTGTAAACAATATGAATTCCAATTCTTTTAATTTTGTTTTTAATTTTAATATGAGCTAAATTTCCATTAGTGCTTGAGAACAAAACAATGGGTGAATCTTGATTTTATTATTATAACGAATGTTGAATTTGGGTTTTTATTGAATTAAATTAAATTAGGGCTTTTACTCTTTTCGACAATTTGTGAATGTTTACTGATTTTAGAGTCGCGAACTAAAATTAGGTATTAGTATCTAAGCTATTCCACATATGTGGCGTGTGGATCATCCTGACGGGGGGTTTAGGTACAGAAATAATTGTTCAATCTAGGATAAAAACTATTGGTTCTGACGAACTTAGTTAATCCTAGGGCCAATGTGGTAATAAATCTTAATCATCCAACGGTGGATCATATTTACCCTGACGGGACTAGTGACACTTTAGGATCGCCTTATAGTCCACCCTGACGGGGGTATAAGGATATTAGAATCCCGACCATTGTAATTGACTGATTTAACCCTTAAACAACATAAGTTAGAAAGTAAAATTAGGAGGATCCTTGCGTTCTCAAGTACTACATCTCATATTGCGTTTTCATACATTTTACTTGCGTCTTATCTTTTTATTTTATCTTTCATTTAGTTATAATAAACAAAACCAAAACAAACAATTTATCCTCTTTCATTTTCATAAGTGCATCAATCGCTATTTGCATAAACATTGTGATCAACCATCCGTCCTTGGAACGAATCTGATTTATCAGGATTACTACTTGGGACAACCGTACACTTGCGGTTGTGGTTCGATTATTATTTGCATTTATTTAGAACACACAAAGGACCACCAACACATCAGTTTTCAAGGGAGCAAGAGTAGAAGAGCTGGAGAGAAGAAACGAAGGGTTTGCTTATAAACGAACGATTCTTCCTCAACCATCCATCGAATCATCTCTTCCTTAAGAGTAACTATCATTTATTTTTTCTTTTAATTATTTTTTTTCTTTAATTTTTATTATTTTTATTTCTTTTAGTATGAACAAACCCCCATTACTTGAGGTTGCTTGTGTAAGAACT
This sequence comes from Nemophila menziesii, assembly GCA_029959085.1. Taxonomy (NCBI): domain Eukaryota; kingdom Viridiplantae; phylum Streptophyta; class Magnoliopsida; order Boraginales; family Hydrophyllaceae; genus Nemophila; species Nemophila menziesii. Next base: position 80,309,227 of record JARWIR010000001.1, read on the forward strand.
TATGCTTAGGTTGATAATTGATTTATTGACTTTGGGACAATTGTTTAACTGAGAAGGGATTGATTTTATTTCATTGACTATACGGTTGTTTAAATACTACCTATGTTCTAGCCAAATAGTTGGTAGTCCTTGTAATTAAGCTAACACCCGGGAGGGGGGTTCGACTGCGTACATAGCGTATAGACGTCTAGTGTGCGGTAGTGAATCGGGAGGTGTTGCCTAGCTAGATATTAAATAGGGTTAGAACCTCAATATTCCGAAAATATTTTAGGGTCACCCTAGAGGGGTCTCTAATGAACGGGGATTTCCTTCTAAGATACCGATAAGATCTAGATAGATTGTTGAATCCCGGCTAATGTGAATTCTCCAACTCACCCTTATCGATAAAATTATTAAGCTAGCGGCATAGAGGACTATTAGAAATTCCTCAAGCAACCTTCTCAAATTTTATTTTATATTTATTTAATGTTTTTACTTTCATTATTAGTCTTAATCTTGTCTCTTTAATTACTTTAGTCTTTAATCATTGAAAACCCAATAAATACTAGACTGTATAAGTTTTTTCCATCTACTTATTTCTTTTGCAAACTCTACATATTTACACTATGCGAAGTATAAACATCTACATTGATAATCCCTATGGAGACGATAAACCCCCACTTATCAAATCGTTACTTTTGAACGAATCGTACACTTGCTTAAAGACACCCTCTTTGGTGTTGATTTGTTATATCACACTTGAGGGACGAACACCATTCTGTTTGTCAATGCATAGGATTTGCCTGCCCACTATTCATGTCATTTTATTTAAGCTCGATGTGTATGTGGTGGGCCCTGGGTGTGATAAAAATCAACACTAAATAGGAGGCCCTACTAACCGCAAGTTTATGGGTCGTTCCAAGTAATAGATAGATATAAGGGTTTCTGTTCTCAGGGATTTCGTAGGTATGACCAATGTGTTCAATAGATAAGTAGTAGTAATTGCAAGTACTAACAATAAAAGATAAAATATATTTGTTTGGTTTTGAGTTATTAAACTATTAGACGCAAATAAATAAATTTCTAAAAGATTAACTAGAAGGTAAATGAATTAAAAAATAAATAGATGTGAACGCAAAGATGAGAGGTGTACATAAGTCTCACAAGGGATCCACCTAAATTCATACGATTATTGCTTTCGTTAATGGTAAAGTTAGTATTTGTGTATTTGTCGGGACTATAAATTCTCCTAACTTACGTCAGGGTAGACTTAGGAGCTATCCTATGGTATTACAAGCCCCGTTAGGGGCAATTATACCTACTTTCGGATGTTGAGGTTTTTTACCGAATTGGCTACGTGGTTAGTCAAACAAATCAGGGTCATTGACGAATACCACGCGTGTATTACTTAGGTCCGTAATTAAACCCCCCCCCCCCCCCCCCCCCGCCGTCAAGGTGATCACCGCCACTAGTGAATAGACCAATTACAATGACCTATTTCTAATTTACGCCTTAATTAGAAATAGTAAACAAGCTCACGTTAATAGGAAATAAAAAATACCAAACTTAATTTAAATCAAATAATCCCAAATTCGGAAATCATCAAATTGTATAAATTAGGTTTTAACCCATGTTACGATACTCAAGCCTAAATGGTTAGCTCATATTCAAAGGAAAAACAGTAAATAAATTAAAATGATACATAATTCCTAAAGCAAAAATGAGATAAATAACCAAATTAAAGGAATGGATTGAGTTGTTGTTGAAGAAAGATGATTTCCTCGGTTCTAACTCTTTCTCTGTCATTTTGCTCTCTTCTGACTCTTGGAAAATATGAAGCGTACAAAAAAATGAGGTCTAATTGGATTTTTATACTAAATAGATTTGGACTAGGCCTTTATTTTATTTAAAGCAAATTAATAAAGTTCCTAGTCCAATTAGTAATTCCTCTAACTGCTATACACACTCAAGTAAAACATGAGTAACTTTTGCGTCTTAAGTCCAAATACTTGACTCCAGTCCTCGTTTGAACTAACTCAAAGGCGCACCTTTTTCATTTGAATCACCAGACCTAGATCAGTACCGTTTGGGCTCGAAATCAGTAAAAAGTGACAGCTAACCAAATTCTTATGCTCCTCTTCAACTCTTCGAGTGGTACATTTTGCTCTTTTGACCTCTCCATTTTATCTAAGACTTTAAAATACACTTCTCCTCCTCATCTTGGTGCTCCTTAGCATCCATGTACCTAATAATTTCATGTTAAAACAAATGAACGCAAATAATACAATTTCGAGGGGAGAAAGTGGTATATGACAAAATAAGAACAAAATTCTATCTAATAAGTCCAATTTCTACCTAAAATGATGTCTCCAAGGGCATATATTTATCACAAAAAGGGAGACATCGGTATGATCAACCAATTCGCTAGTTGAGACCATTATAGTGGGCCTACCCGTGAAAAACACGTTAGAGCTATGCAAAAGTTTATGCAAATTTATGATGCGTATATCACTTAGGATGTTAGTCATGAACATATGTATCTATCTATGCTCCCATTTTTCCTCACCGGGGGAGAAAGTGAGACGATCAGCAACCAAGTGATTTAATCACAACTTGGGAACAATTGCAAACCGCAATCTTTGATAGATATTATCCACAAAATGTGTGTTTGAGTGGTCAATTAGATTTGGCGAGATTTCACCAAGAGCAAGGAGAGACATTGGGAGCAACTTGGACTCACTTATAATATTTTTTGAAGAAGTGCCCACTTCATGGGTACACACTAGAGTTGCAATCGGGTATGTTTTAGAAGTTTTGATGTAACCTTCAAGGAGAAAGTCGACTCTATGTGGAGGAGGTTTCGATTGGAACCAACTACATAACATGTGTTTACTGAGGAGTTGTGCTATATTATGATAAAGAAGAAGAGGAGGTGAGTGCATATTGGCCTTACAAGTTCCTTCAACACAATGAATAACATTTTGCCATGTCCAAGAAAAGAAAAAGAAAAAATATAGAAAGAAAAGTGAAAAAAAGCAAAGGAAAAAGTAAATCTAAAAAGTAAAAAAAATAAAATGTACTTGACATGAAAAATAAGAATTCAAAATTCAAAATTTTGAGAATATTCTTAAGAGAGGTTTTGAGTTAAAATGTAAAGTGAATTTATGGTAATACTATAGGGTGTGAGTGAGAAAAAATCATGAGCGAATGTTGAACTCAAATATAGATCTGTTGTTCGATTTAGTGAGAAGAGTGAAAAAAGACTATTTGTATTGTCTAAATATTTAGAACACATCACTCAACCCTTAGGTTTATTACTAAAAAAAATGCATGTGATCTTTAACATGCGGTTGAGTTGAGTTACGATTAATGGAGAGGAAGGAAGTGAGTCGGACATTAAAGAACAAGGCACGGTCAACGATCATCATGTAGTTCGTCACTTTGAGTCGACTGAAAGCTACCCTTTTACATTGTGAAGCTAACATGCTTAGTATATTTATATATTTTATCGTAGGTATGATTTTCAATCTTGTAGTTTTGCCGATTAACGTTATTTTTTGAGAATTTGTTTGTACATTATTTTGTATTGCATATGTGCTTCATAGTTGAGAGTTTGAATTTTTTGGTCCCTGAGTTTGTGCTTATGTTGTAGGGATTTCAGCGATTTAAGTTGGGGGTCATGATATCTCGTTGTTAGTGATAGTATTTTGCATGCGCGAGATATCATTTTTGGGGGTTTTAGAGCATAAAGTTGGGATTTATCTCTTGATTTGGCACATTTCGCCTTTTTAGCTATAATGAGTGAATTGATAGTTTTTGAGATCTTTTAAGATGTTTTTGTACTCTGGAGGAATAGATGACATGATCGTGCAAGTTTTAGATGTTTGAACAAGAGATAAGAGGCATTGGTAGGCGTCGTAATCATAGATAGTATTACAAATGGACAAAATAAACAACAAAAAGTGGAGGTTGAGTGCACCCACTCTCAACCTCACAGAACTTGTGGATGAAGACTAGGTGTGGAAGAAATAGTTTGGGCACGGCTATCACCAATCATCAGAGTGTTAACCATGTTTTGAGTGATTTATAGCCTGGAATTAGATCACTCTTTGACCTGAGAACATTTTTAACAATCAAAATAGCAAAATTACATTGTTAACATTTATTTTGATCATCTTTTGGAAAAATTTAAGGCATAATTGGAGACAAAAAACATTAAAAAGTATTGTAAACTTTCTTTCCTCTTTATTTCTTTTATGATAAATCATATGTCAATGATTATTAATCACAAAACCATGAGCTAAACATATCTATAGGTTGGGGTGCTTTTATAGTGAACCCTTTTAATTTCATTTTACATTTTTAATTGAATGTATAATATTTAAGACTTCCATTGAATGATATCTTATATTAATTTTCTTTGTATGCCTTTCCATGTATTAGGATTGCCTTAAACGATCCATTAGAGTACACAATGGAAGGGTTTTAATTGATAGATATAGATATTGGTTCCTATGATTCTTTTAAAATCGTGATATCCAAAATAATTATATACCTAACATACTTTTTTAGTTTTAATAAACCATAGGTTCACTCAAAGGAGGTACCTAGGCTTAGAAAGTGGAGAATGAATAATCTAGAGAGACTTAGGTGGAATTTAGAATATCTTGTAATGTAAAACTTCTATTGAAATATGTATTTGTGATTTATTGTAGTACGATTCTAATTGGTGAACCAAAGAATCTGAAGCTTGTCGTGTATTATTTATTAAGTAATTGAATTGGTTGTTTGATTTTTCTAATACGTTAAACTATATTAGAAGTTAACCAAAACCCAAAACAATCTTATATATTTATTTTCCGTGTTGTATAACGTTTCAATAAATCTTGAATAAAATCATGACATTGGTTTTACATTCCCAAAAGATAATGATATGCTTACACTTTAATACTTGATATGTCTTGTAGACTTGCGGATCGTAACATCTATGGGTGCATAAATTACTTTTATGCTATAAATGTCCCAAAAATCCATCAAACTTCTCAGACAAAGCCTCGATTTTTCTTTTATTGTTATAGTTCTCTAGTTTGCTCCATCTAGGAAGTTCCCTTATGCACGTGTGTAGCTGCCACTGCAACTTATGTTTCAGGCATCGAAACTGATATGTTGACACCTTAGGACCCCTTCTAGAAAATCAACACCTTCTTCTGATCCACACCATGTCGCTTAGAATAGAAAACATGGCCTGTTCCTCAAAGAGTATATCACATCTAGGTGTAGTATCATAAATGTATGTGATGTCTACATATTTGTGATGAATTAATCTATTCATGAGACATTATTTCAAGTGCATTATATTAATTGTTAAAGGATTTTTCCCCATTAAATGATAGTTTCTTAATTCATGTCTTGGTTTGAAGATTTATTACTTTGTAGCATTTTTGGTATAATTGTGTGTTAAATGTGAAACTCTTAGGTAACAGGAAATATATTAGATGACGAATCAATGTCATGGAGTTAAGGAAATAATATCTAAGGCAGGATCTAGAGTTAAAAGGAATTACAGTTGAAATAGAAAAGGAAAAGTTTCCATAAAAATTTGCCCAACTGCTAAGTCGTTCAGTGTTTTTAAGACTGCTAAAATAGATTAAGAATTTGAAGGATCCCTTTTAGGATCAGATAGGTATTTGAATCACGATTGTCTTGTTTGGTTGATAATTAAATTCTTATAAGTAACGAAGGATATATGGTCAAATCAATCTCCAGTATTTATCATGTCCTACAATTTAGGAAAACAAATTGGAGTAGAATATGGACTCAATTACTTGGACCCTTGATGTCTCCCTTTTTGTTATAAATAAATTCCCTTAGGATAATTTAGTTGATATGTAAGCATATTTTGCTATATCGCACTTTCTTCCTTCAAATTTGTATTATTGTTATTTTTAGAGTTTTTGTGCGTTAATTTTCTTGTTTAGTGTGAATCTCTTAGTTACATCGATACTATAAGGCATTAAGATGAAGAAAAGAAGTGGAGTTTAAAGTCCAATAGTAAAATAAAGTGTAAAAAAAGAAAAAGATATCACTTTAGTGAAGGAGGAGGAGCATTAAAAACGGAAAAATCGTCACTTCTAGGTCTACCCAAGCCCAAACCGTGCATATTCATACCTGGTGGTTCAACTGAAAAAGGTGCACCTCTGAGTTGACAAAATCTGACAAATAGAATCAGTTAATTTGGACTTTCAACCGAAAGTTACACCTGTTTTACTAGAGTATGTTCACCAACTAAGTAAATTGTAAAATGGTCTTGGGTCCTAAATCATTTAATTAAGTCTAACAGGGGCCTTCCTTAACTTCTTTAATCAGTACATCTCAATAAGCTTTCACATATGCTTAATTTTATATCATATTTCTAGGAGAGAGGCAGAGCAGAAGACTTGGAAGCGAAGAGGCAGAAACTGGGGAAGACTTTCTTCCTCCAACAACAGCCAAATCTTTCCAACCCTTAGTTTCTTTTTAATTTAATTTAGGAAAATATATTTCATTAGTTTTATTTCTTTTTTGCATTTAATTATGAACTAAACTTATTATACTTGAGAATCACATAATGGGATGAACCCTAATTTATTTAATTATTTTATTTCAATTTGGAATTAGCTTCTAATTTAATTTGAATTGGGTATTTTATAGTGCTTATTATTTTACACTTAAATTACTATCAATGAATTATATCATCAAAGATAGGTCATAGTAATTAGGATATTCACTAATGGTGGTGATCATTCGGAAGGGGGATTTAATTACTAAACTAGATAATATATGTGTGGTACTCGTCATTGATTCTGACGGGCTTGACTAACCGCATAGCAAATTGGGTAATGCTTAACCATCTGAACGTAGCTTATAATCGCCCTGACGCGGTTTGTAATATTGTAGGATAGTTCATATGTCTACCCTGAAGAGTCAGGAAAGATTAGAGTCCTGACTAATGTAGAAATACCAGTTCTACCCTTAACGAAAGCATAAATTATGTGAATTTAGGTGAATCCCTAGCGAGACTCAAGTATACCTTTCATATCTACGTCTAGTCTTTTATGTAGTTACTTTCATTTTGTTTTAGTATCTAGTTAATTTAAATTCTTGCATTTAGTCTTTTAATATTTAAAAACCAAACAAAAATTTATCTATCTTGTATTTATTTTCAATTAATCCTACCTATCGTTTAAACACATATGTCCTACCTAGCGATCCATGTGGAGACTAATTACCCGTTTTTACTGAATTATTACTTGGATGACCCGTACACTTGCAATAGTCGCTCCCCTCCTTTAGTGTTGATTTTTATCACACTCTAGGAGCAACCAAGCTTTTTGTGTCGCTGCCGGGGATTGCAGCGCGTGATCCCTGTGTTTAATCCCTTTAGTAGAGTTAATCATTAATTTCTATTTTACGTTTTTCTTTTTTGTTTTTGTCTTTTTCAGATCTTTTAGGTTTGGTGCAAGATCTCAAATCCCGAGGAATTATTCAGAGCTTATAGAAAAATGATAAGAGAACAACTTAATCTCCCGAAAGAGATGGCAGAGTAACCGAACAACATTCAGGTGGAAGTTGATGAGGATTGAACCCTGTAATCCCAAAAACCAAGTTATTCAAAATCAATCCAAAGGAAGGAGAAAATGTAGTTTAGAATGAAGAGGAACCTGTTATGAAAGAAAAAGAGGTAAACGTCAATCCAAAGGAAGGAGAAAATGTAGTTTAGAATGAAGAGGAACCTGTTATAGTTGAAGATATAGTTGAAATGTAGTTGATGGTGTGAGTGAAGAAGTAGTTGAGGATCCTAGTAAGGATACAAGGTAGAATACAAAGAAAGATATGGTTGTGAAAGATAACCTTCCTCCCACTCCATCTCCATCACGTATACGAAAGAAGAAGAATGACAAAGAGTACAAGAAGTTCATGGACATGGTGAGAAAAATTCATGTTAATTTTCCTTTTGTGGAAGCTATCCAAAATATGTCAAAGTATCTGATATTCATGAAGGATGTGCTTTCCAACAAACGCATGTATTATGAGAATGAGATGGTTGGTTTACCCGAGGAGTGTAGTTCCATATGTCAAAGTAAGTTGCCTCCAAAGTTGGAAGATCCTAGGAGTTTCAACATTCCTATGACCGGAAAATCTTTGTATGACTTAGGTGTGAGTATCAATCTCATGCCCAGGTCAGTGTTTGAAAAGTTAAGGATTGCACCTACAAATCCTACTACTATGGTCATACAAATGGCGGATAGGTCCTTATCCCATCCTGAAAGAGAGATTGAAGACGTCCTCGTCGAAGTAGGTAACTTTATATTTCCTTGTGATTTTGTTATACTTGATTACGGCGCGGATAGGAATGTCCCCATCATCTTGGGAAGACGATTCCTAGCCATGTGGCGTACTTTGATTGATGTATAAAGTGGTGAGCTAATCATGCGAGTGCAAGATGAAGAAGAAAAGTTCAATGTGTTCAGAGCGATAAAGTTCCCCGGTTCTCCAGAAGATTGTCTTTTCTTGGACACCATTGAACAGGTAGAGAAAGGTCCAATCAAGGTTGTGGAAACCTTAGGAATGGAGGAGAGAGAGATCTAAGAAAAAAATCCACCAAATAGGTCTCCTCCAGATCCTAAGGAAAATCCATACCTTGCTCGTGCAAAGAAAAAGCACAAGAAACATGCAATGAAGGTTCCAAAAGAACCTAAGAAAGAAAGAAATAAGGAGGAGTTCAGAGTGGGAAAAGAAGTCTCATTGAAGAAGCCTGATCCTCCAAAGAAAGCACGTAAATACAAGAGTTCTTGGTTGGGACCATTCATGGTCACAAGGATTATATCTGAGAAGCTAGTTGGTATCAAAGCCAAGGGATGCAAATTCTGAATAACAAGCGTTGATAACCTCACTCACTGCTAGGGAGGTTATGTTAATAACTGATCTTTGAGGTAAACTCGTCGAGCTAAACGACATTACACAAAATCCATTTTATTTGTATATTAGTTTAATGCTTTTAGTCTTTTAATTTGTCGCGTATAATAGAGTACTCAGATGTTTATTAGTGTAAATTTTTAAGAAATGAGAAGGGTCTGAGTTTTTTAATGTTTAAATGTGTTAAAATCCTTGATTTTGGGGTGAGAAAGGTGTGAGACGGAGATAAAATGCGTCTAAGTTGTCTTTGGTAACAACACGGACCGGTAAGCCGGCCGTCTGGCCGGTATGCCGGTCCAACTGTCAGCAATTCTCTTGGAAAATACCCACTTAGACGCACGTGTGAAGTGCGTCAGCGAGAATTCGAGTTCGCGCACCGGCAAGCCATCCTTTTAACTGGTAATGTCGGTCATCCTACTGGAATCGCAACGCTTACACGTAACAAAATATAACAAACACTAAAAAGAGAAGAAAAAGAGAAATTCAGGCCCGGCTAGCCAGCCCTTTCGCCGGCATACCTGCCTGGTCTTCTAGAGTTGACCTAATCATTATGAAAACCTTTTTCTTTAGCCTCTCACACATGAAATACCATTGTTGACGAACCCAAGCTTTGAAAATATCGGCAACCTACCATCAAAACACCAAGATATCATCAAAGCATCCCTATAAAAATCATCCAACCACAGAATCATATAATAAATCTTTCCAAAACATCAAAGACTTCATATTTTGATCCAAATATTTTTCTTCACCAAAGGTTAGACTTTTCCTATCAAACCTTTCCAAAACCTTGAGATGCATAACCCAGCTCCGAAACGCACTATAATTCATATCCTTACACCATCATGAACACCAAAAGTCATAAATTTCATCCAAAACTTTTAGGAACTTATGAAGCTTTGAGTTTTGGCCTTTTGGGTCATTAGAAATGGAATGAAGGTTGGTGAGGTGATGAAAAACATGAAGAGATAAGAGATTTGCTGTTGAGGAAAGAATTTTGAGGTTGATGTGATAATTTAGAGGAGTGGAAATGATTCAGCTATAGGAATAAAGAGTTCCATTTAAGGAAACATACTTTTCTGAAGATGAATTTAACAGTGTATGACCTATACATCATGACTAGAAGAATTCACAACCTTGATGCGATACTACATGCAATCGACCTAGTGCCTATACAAATATGTTCCCTTTATCTTTCTCATTTAGTAGTGTATATTAATTTATTTGCTTTATAGAGTCTTTTAGAGTCATGGGGACACGAGTCATTTTTGAGTTTGGGGTGGGGTACTCGTTGTCCTCATTCCCAGTTTTATGTGTTATTTGTTTTACTTCTTTATGAAAAAAAATTAAATCAAATAAAAATTAGTTTAAGGAATCATTTGACTGTGGAGTTTGTGAATGTCCCCATTAAGAATATTTTTTTTGTAAATTAATGATAGAAAATAGTAGACCTTAGAGATATTGTATAACGCACCTTGAATGCTTGCAAACACTATATGATAGATAGGAAAAATTAATGAGCAATGCAAAAGAAGTAAGTTTGTACTTAGTGACAATGACTGGTGTGTAGAACATGAGATCTAAATGAGTAGAGAACCCACTTAATTATGAACTAGAGGTGAAAAAGGAGTGAAACTACGTAACTAGGAAAATGATAGAGGTAGTTCTTTGATAGCCAATTGAGACCTTTTATCTTTCTAACCCGTGATTAATTATATCCTATTAGCCCCATTCTCAGCCTTTAAGCGTTTCTATTGAAGCCACATTATATTATTATCCTTTATATGTTAGGACAATACCATATGACCTGCACTTGAATCACGATTGCTAATGACTAGTTGTCCTTGAGCTTGAGTATGGGTAAGGGAATCTATTATTACATCTGTTGGGTGGATTTGTGATGTGCTTGAATGATTATGCACTTTATTGTAAATTCCTTTGCCAGTTTCTAAGAAGAAAAGAACAAGAAAAAAAAAGAAAAAGAAAGAGAAGATAAGATATTAAGAAAATAAGTTAGCATGACAATTCACAATAAAAATAATGACATGTTGAACTTACAAAAAAGAGCTTGAATAAATGAAAAAATAAAAGAAACGTCAAATGAATATTTTTATTATAATCGTATTGATAGGTTAGGTTTTATATGGGGACGCTAAATTTGTGTATCAAGTGAGTGAGATCTTATATGAGTGTAAACTCAAGCTCAGGACAGTTTATTGAAGGCTAGTGAGGAGAGGGCCAAAAACTCACTATTTATTATCCAAATGTACCATACCGTCCCTAAGGTTGCGCTAAAACCGTAAAGACCTCATGATTCCTAGGTACATAGTGGAATAACAACTTTTCTAATAGAGAGTAAGTTAAGTGGAGCGTTCAAAGCGAGTAAAGATTGATGAACAGCCTATATCCACCATCTCGAGCTAAGTATCAAGTGTAACCTTCTAGCATTGTTGAATTAATTTTGGATTTAAATTATTTATGTGTTTGATTTTGTACAATAGGTGTATGTGTGCATTAGTTCTTAGGTTGTACTATATGAAATTTATTTTAATTTTTTATTTGGGTGTCATTCTTTAGATTTTGCATTTGCTTATTACCTTAGACCTCCACTTTTGTTCCAACTTTGTCGAGACGACAAAGGTTTGAGTTGGGAGTCTTGATTTCTCCCCTTTTGTTATAAATGAATTCCCTTAGGAGACATCATTATAGGTATAAATTGTACTTATTTGATTTGTTAGCATATTATGCTATATCACACTTCCTTCAGGTTTGTATTATTGTTACTTTTAGAGCTTTTGTGCGTTAATTTGCTTGTTTAGTGTGAAATCCTTAGGTACACAGATGCTAGAAGGCATTAAGATTTAGATAATAAGTGGTGTTTAAAGTCAAAGCGCAAAAGAAGTGACAAAAAAGAGAAACATATCACTTTAGTGAAGGATGAGCAGCATTCGAAATTGGAAAGTCGTCACTTCTAGGTCTCCCCAAGCCCAAAAGGTGCAGATTCGGACCTTGTGGTCCAGATGAAAAAAGTGCACCTCTGAGTTATCAAAATTTAAGAAGTAGAATAAAGTGATTTGGACTTACTATGTGAGAGTTACACATGTTTCACTAAAGTGTGTTCACCAGTTGCGGGAATTGTAAAATAGACTTGGGCCCTAAATCATTTAATTAAGTCTCATAAGGGCCCAATCCATTTTTAAATTCTATATAGGAATTCCTAAGCCTCATTAATCAGTACCTATCAATAACCCTTCATATACGCTTAATGTTATATCATATTTCTGACAAAGAAGCAGAGCTAAAGACTTGGAAGCAAATAGGCGGAAGCTGGAGAATACTTTCTTCCTCTAACAACAGCCAAATTATTCCAACCCTTAGGCTCTTTTCAATTTAATTTAGAAATACATATTTCATTAGTTCTATTTCTTTTCTGCATTTAAGTATGAACTAAATTTATTATATTTTAGAACGGCATAATGGGATGAACTCTAATTTATTTAAATAGTGTATTTCAATTTGGGACTAGCTTCTAATTTAATTTATTTTGAGTATTTTTATATTGCTTATTATTTTGTACTTTAATTACTATTGATGAATTATCTAATTGGAGATAGGTCATAGTAATTAGGCTATTCACTAGTGGTGGTGATCATCCGGAATGGAGGTTTAATTACTGAACTAGATAATAAACGCATGGTATTTGTTATTGATCCTAACAGGCTTGAAGAAACGCGTTGCCAATTGGGTAATGTTCTTAAACATCTAAACGTAGCGTATAATCGACCTGATGGGGTTTGTATATTGTAGGATAGTTCCTAAGTCTACCCTGGCGGGAGTTAGGAAAGATTAGTGTCCCGACTAATGTAGAAATATCAGTTCTACCCTTAATGAAAGCATTAATTACGTGAATTTTGGTGAATTCCTAGCGAGACTCAAGTATACCTCTCATATACGCCTCTAGTCTTTTATGTTTTACTTCCATTTAGTTTTAGTATCTAGTTAATTTACATTCTTGCGTTTAGTCTTTTCATATTTAAAAACCAAACAAAAATCTATTTATCTTTTATTTCTTTTGTACTGCAATTAATCCTACTATCGTTTAAACACATCTTATTTACCTAGCAATCCCCCTGGTGAAGAATTACCTGTTTTTACTGAATTATTATTTGGACGAACCTTACACTCGTGGAAGTTGCTCCCCTCCTTTATTGTTGATTTTTATCACACTCTAGGAGTGACCGCCCCTACTCCAAGATTTCGACCTAGCGCCTATAAATATGTCTTCATACCATTGTAAACATGTCCTTTTCTTGAATATTATTCCTTAGTATCAAATTTTATCATCCAGAGAAGCAAGCTGACCTGTAGAGGAAGATAAGAAGAAGAAGTTGGAGAGTGGCAAAACTTCTCTTCTCCATCTTATCCAGTTATTATTAAGGTAATTAGCTATAGATCTATGGCATAACTATATTTCTAAGCTTTTATTTTTTATTTTTAATTGTTAATTGTTTGGGTTATTGTTTTGTCTAAATCCTAGAATACTATTTGATATATTAATTGATTTGAGCTTGGCGTATATCTGTGTTTTGTGCTTTGACCTATTCCAACCCTAGATTTGGCCAATCTTAGGACTGTCCTAGTAATTGGGTTGAAACCCTGATGGTTGATTCAATTATTGACAACATCACATAATCGTCTACTGTGTGGTAGTGAACCTGACAAGCTTGCCTTGCTAGATAGTCATCAAGGTTTGATTTAACCACCAATCATTGTGCAGATCCCTTACCCAAGTCCCCTGGTAGTGTATAGGTTGCTTTCTAAGCTACCCTGACGGTATTTAGGTCGAATTTAGAATCCCGACTATATATATAATGCTCAATTCACCCTTAAGGTTAGAATAACAACTCAGTAAGATAGGCTCATACTAGTAACCCTAATTATCATCTTATTTGCATTCTTATTTATTTATTCGTGTTAAATAATTATTTATCTTATTCTTGTTTCAATATAAACATATAAATTCATCTACGCTATCATTGAATACAAGTATGAGCTAACTGGTGTCGCCTAGGGTGTGATAAAAATAAGATCAATTTAAGTATGGAAAACTATGCACTCTCACCCTAGACAGGCACAGTACTGCAAGTATTACAGGACGTATGCAAGTTTTAATGATAAGTAGAGTTCGTTCTCAGGGACTTAAGTGTGTTAATCGCGTGAGTAGAAATAACGAGTAAAAGTAAATAATTGAAAGACAGAAAATTAAAGCAAATAGATTTCGAAATTATGACTTAAAACTAGGAAAATAAAGACAATAAAGTAAAAGATTAAGAATATGAGATGAGAAGTATAGCTTAGGTTTTGCTAGTATGCACTAATCCTTCTAATTCTATCTATAAATCTAGTTAATAAGGGAGAATATTAACTCTTGGTAATACTTAGTCAGGATTCTAAATTCCCCAAGCTTAGACCTTGAGAGCGACTAAGGGGGCTACGTCACAACCAAGAAGTGATTTCAAATAGGGTTATCAAACGCTACTAAGGCCCTAAGCAAATACTGCAATCTTGGTGATACGGTGGTTAAAACAAACCCTAATGACTATCTAGTTAGCAGTATGTTTTGTCAGAACTGCTATCGACACTAGACGTTATGTGGTGGTTCAATAGTTAAACACCCTGTCAAGGAGACCATCTAACTACTCTTAAAACAATCCTAAAGTGATCAATTCTAGGAAAGACATTAAATCAAAACACATAAACAAACATAAAGTAAGAAGCTAATATCAGATTAAAACATATAATTCCAAAAGAAACTTAGATAGAAGAATTAGAATTCATAGATTATACATATGCAAAACCCAAGCTATGGGAGGTTTAGTTCATACCTGAAGGAAATAAACTAAAAGAAATTACAAAAGACATCATCTTGCTCTCTACAATAAACTGGAAGAGTAAAACCTTAAGAACTAATTACTATGAAGCAAGGATGATTTACAAGTGATATAAGGGTGTATTTATAGGTGTTTAGAAGACCTAATCCGTTTTCTTGAGGAAGAGTTAAGGTAATGGGCTCCTAGCCCAACTCAAATTCGTATGGAAATAAAGATAAACACTGCTGCGTTGTTTTGAGTGTATCTTCTTCGTTATTGGTCCGATTTTGCTCCACAAGATACCAAAAGAATCGCAACAGAATTATCTAGGCCCTTTAGAAGTAATTCACCAAAATCGGCCTCTTTCTTAGGTAAAAACGCCTATCTTTGCAGAATCCCAGATTTAGGCAGCTTTTTCTTTTCCATCTTTTTAGCAATTCTTTCCTTATCTCCAATTTCCATGCATATCTCCTTCCATAAGTTGTTGTCTTTGACTTGGACTCTAATTAAGCTCCATAATTATCTTTAAAGCTACACACTAAATAAACAATTAAACCCAATATGCTCTAAAAACAATAATTCTACAAATCAAGACACAAAATAGGAAAGTGCACTAAAACTCAAGAAAATCGACATTATTGACTTCTAAATCACTTAAAATGATGTCTCATCCTAACATTAATCTATCACAAATGAGGAGACATCAAGACCCCCAACTCAAAGTTGTATCGTCCCGATACAATAAAGATAAAAACATAGGGAAGTCTAGAAATACACACTTTATAAAATTCTCAACACAAGGGAAAAAGCATAGCAGAATATATAGAATAAACCTAAAGCACATAACTCAGAAAATTTCATGCAATAATATTTATAAACTACACGGTACACTTCTCATATCTATAGTCAACACGGCTTGAATTCAAGATCAGATTAGTTTCGCAATGTAAGAAGGATTGGGACTTTACTCAGTTCCCCAAGAGAGCTATAGATTGTTCATCGAACTTCACTAGTATCCAAGGATCCATTTAACTAATTTCTAATGGCTCAATCACTTCTCAATTACATAGCAAAGAATCAAAAGGTCTTTAAGGTTGTAATGTAGGCTTAGGGACGGTATGATCATATATTTGGATAATTTGGAGTGAGCTTTTGGCTCTCTCCTCACTAGCCATCAACGAATTGCCCTAGAGCTTGAGTTACTCTCATAAAACGTTTCTCACTCAACCCAATGAATTCCTTGATAAACATTTAGTATCCCCAATAACCTAATTTAAAGCTTAAGATGTTCACATAAAAATCCTCTTTGCCGGTCCGAATATATATATTCTTTTTTCTTTTCAAATCAATTTCTCTAGCTATGACTCTCTTTTAATGTTGAGATATCATGCTAATTTCTCATATATATATATTTTTTTCTTTTTATGCCCTTGTTGGCAATATTAGCTCAAAGCTTCTTTTTCATTCACTATTACCCCGGCAAAGGGTTACAATAAAAATCTGTGAATCATCATCAATATAAAGTACAAAGCACAATTACTAAGCTAAAAAATCCCAACCCAATAACAATTCCCATAATGGTGGACCCACCACCCCAAACTCAAGCTCTAAAACAACTGTCAATGCATCACGATTCGAGTGCGGGTCATATGGAAAAGTCCTAAAATCTAAAGGATATGGATTATAACGTGTTTCAATAAAAGGCTTTAGAAAGGCTAGAAGGGGCTGAAAAGGATATAGCATATAAAATCAAAATCACAAGGTGAGAAGGTATAAAAAGGCTTCAAGGGCTTCAAAAATTTAAAGAACCGCCTTAATCACTTTCTACACTATGTAAATTCGAAAATTTCTTACCTTTAGCACTTTCATCAAATGGTTTTTCAACTAGCTTGGATCTCACGGCCTACACACTTCTCAAGGTTCCCTGAGATCGAACATACTTTCTATCGCATTGCTTACTAATCTTTTCTTTACTATCAACGTGTGTTTTCCTGCAAATACTCAAAGCATACAAATACATAGCTCATAAACATATTACTTACTATCATTAATCTACTGAGCTTATGCTTTCAAGCTATTAAACATACTCTACGTCTAATTCCCATGCATCAAAAATTTTAATTTCACCCAAAAAACAGAAAAATGGAGATGAGAGACAACGAATCCCCACACCCCCAACTCAAAAATGAGCCGTGTCCCCACGACTCGAAAAAGACTCGAAAAACAGAAATTAAAATTAGCAGATAGATATATTTACAGAAATGGTAAGGAAGAAAGAGAACATACTCTCGAGGTTATTGCCTCGCATCATTGATATCCAAGGTTGGAATTGCTGGACCTTTCGTTAATTGCTCAAGGAGTTTCATGATGTGCACTTGATTAGCATTGATTTGTGCCACATCATTGACTAAGGAAGATTGAGCTGATTCAAATTTCGTTAAACGCTCCTCCATCTTCTCTTGCCAATTTTCCTCCTTTTCTTCCTTCGAGATTTGAGTAGAACCCGCTCTTCGAAGACTTTCTTTGATCCAAGCATTATCAATATAACTCATCTTAAATTCGAGTTTCTCCTCTTCACCCAATACTACCTTCGCTTTTTGCACAAGACACGTGATCATAGTTGGAAATTTAACATTATAGACTGATTTAGGAGAGACCGAAAATCGTATCACCTCCTCATAGATCAACTGTGCCACATCAACTTCTTCTCCTCTCAAATTACAGTCCAACAGTAGAGCGTTCTTCATAGTCACATCCCAAGCTCGTGTGTTTCCAAAGACATTAGGAATAAGAAAATTGTGCCAAATTCGTGCATCTGCTTGAAGATATTTGTAAGGCCAAGGTGCCTTCAATTCTCCCTTATGTGATTGCACTTTCTCTTTGTCTAAAACATGCTCAAAAAGTAATTCCTCATCAAAGATTTTTCGCTTAGCAACTGCTTCTTCAAATTTGCAAAAACCTTTCAGTTTCTTAAACTTGAAGTGGTTCCTAATCTCCTCAACTGTGAAAGGAACTATCTTTCCTCTAATCGGAACACCATCACTATCTCGGCTAAATAGGCCTAAATAGAACTCCAAAACTAATTCAGGACATAATTCAGAACGTCTTACCATGAACGTAGACCAACCCAATTTCTCACCAAGGTCAAAGAATCTCTTGTATTCTCCATCTCTAATTTCTTCCTTGAATACTTTCTCATAAGCAAAAGGTAGTTCTTTTAACTGTTTCTCCGCAGAAGTCTTCAAGGCCTTTGAAGAATCCACTTTCTCTATAGGTATAAGATCTGGTCGAGGTTGTGTTCTCTCCTTTGCATAATAATAAAGCTTTTTACCATTACTATCATATGAAGGTTTCCCACTCTTCAATTTATCTTTACCCTTTGATTTAGAACTAGCACCTTTGTCAATTGATTTCTTCTTGTTTAAATCCAATCCCTTGTTACTCTTCACCTCCCTCTTGTTAGCTAAGATTGTTGTTCTATTAGTCATCCTCAATTAACCCCCAACTCAAAGCTTTAGCAACCCTTGAAATTTAAACTCTTGAATTAATGGTTGAACAAGCTTGATTTGGCTTAGGAAATATGAATTGATGATTAATCTCTATATGGGTGAGGATGATTTGTAATGGGTAGGCTTGGATTTTAGAAATTGTAGGATGAATTTTGAAAATTTGGCTCTTTGATTCTTCAATTTGAATGGATTTGGTGAAGATTGGGTGTTTGATTCTCTCTTGTAATGATGTGGAGAGAAGGTTTTGATGTGTTATTCTTGATGATTGGGTAGTGTTTTGGTGATTGGTGAAGGTTTTGATGAGCTATAATGGAGTTAGGAGGGTTGTGGAGAAGAAAAAGAGGGTTAAGGTCTAATAAATTCGGAATAATAAGATTAATACCTCCTTTATAACTCAATCCCGTAGGTTTTTCTCTCTCTGGCGGCGCTGCGGACTACCCCTGCGGACCATGGGGTGTACCGCAGGGTAGTCCGCGACATCTGATGCTCGAAAATGTTTGCTCACTGGATGAAACCCGTGGTAGGACCCCGTGTTATGGATTTTTGGCTCGCGGACTAGGGTCCGGTGTACCGGAGGGTACACCGCGGCTTCTGTTGTTAACTCCGTCAAAATACCCGTGGTACCCACCCCGTAGTACGCGTTTTTGGGGCGCGGACCATGGTGCGGTGTACCGGAGGGTAGTCCGTGGCAATTTTTCTGGTTTCTGGATCAAACCCGTAGTAGCAACCCGTGATACGGGTTTTTGACCACGCGGACCATGGCACGGACCATGGGGTAGTCCGTGGGGGTAGTCCGTGGGGTGCATTCCTTTGCTCCAAAAATTTTCCTCGCGTTCCCTAACTCGATTTCTCCGATTCCTACACACCAAAAACACTAATACCTTCCTCAAATATGCATTATCAGCTAAAAACAACTAAAATAAACTTAAACTAAAAACGTAAAAGACATGAAAACATAAAAAAAAACTACGGGTTGTCTCCCGTACAGCACTTTTGTTTTACGTCTTTCAAAGTTAGACGTGTTACCTCTGTCAAGATTTGCGAATATAGCCTCCCCAACAACGAGTAAGGCTATGAACGTCAACTAATCTGCGCTTGACCCCAGTTTTGGGGCGAATCTCTATCACCTTGGCTGAAACAACCTTAGTGACAATGAATGGTCCCATCCACGAGTCTTTGAAACTTCGTGGCCTGTTCTCGCGTTTGTGGGCTTTCCATAGGACTTCATGGCCAACCCCAAACTCAATGTTTGGCTCAGTATCCACAGGCTTTGAGTGGATCTCCTCAGGAGGGACTTTGTGATGTGAAAGGTTGTGGATGATAGGCACGGTGGGATCCAACTTCCTCGGTTTCTTACCCAAGACATAGAAGGTCTCGGATATATTCTTAGCATGAAGGGTGATGGTCCCATCTTGGAAGTTGATCATACTCTGACTTGTGGCCATGAAGGGCCGTCCAAGTATGATCGGAACCTGCTTATCTGCATCAAACTCAAGAATAACAAAGTCAGTAGGGATGGCGATATTACCTGCGCGGACTAAGACGTCCTCCACTGTTCCCCACGTCCTTTTCACTGAGTTGTCAGCAAACTGCAACTTCACCGGAGTCTTCTCTGATTTCTGAAGTCCAAGTCTTTCGAACACGGACTTAGGCATAAGATTCACACCAGAACCCACATCGTACATAGCTTTCACCTTGAGCATACCATGTAATTAAATATGGAGGTTGAAACTTCCCGGATCTTTAAGCTTTGTAGGCAGCTCTTTCTCACTTCTTCTTGAAACCCTCAGGTTCTCTCTCGGGATCTCTACACTCGCCTCTTTCTCAGGAATAACTTGTGTAAAAACTTGTTGCGGTGTAAATCCTCTCTTCGCAATCTCAAGCATTTAGGCGTTGATATTTTCAGGTTGGTACGCCTCTACAAATGTCTTGAGAACAGTGTCATCTTTAGGATTTGTATCAGAAATTGTTGATGAAACTGGTTGAACAACAGGTGGCGATTCCACCTTCTCTTCTTCTTTCTCTTCTAGCACAGCAGGTGCCACTTCATCTTTCGATTTCTCCCTTGAGGCTTCTTCCTCTTTCTCTTTAGCCAACTCAGCTGCATATTCCACTACCGATCGAATCTCCTCTTGCACCTTCCTCAGTAACTCTATGAACTCATCTTTCTCTTGATCGTCCTCCATATAAACTTCTAAACAGTCAGATTCCACGGGGCTAGACTTGGTTGGTTCTTCTTCAACATTGGGAACTTCCACGGCGCTAATGGCAGCATGTGGTGCTTCCTCTTTTGCTTCTTCAATCTCAAGACACATGGCCTTGCAAGCTTCGAACTCATCCTTGTCTTCACCACCTTCGATTGCCTTTACTTCCTTTTGTTCTACAACACTTGTTAACACTTTGTTTAACTGTGTTACTTGAGTGGTTAGCATCTGAAGTATGGCATCATGTCCTCTGACCTTTTCGTCTTGAGCATTAAGAGTTGTGTTTAAACGGTCTAGAGCTTGTACTTTCTGTGTATTTGGTGGTCCTTTGTGTGTTCTAAAATAAATGCAGATGTAAATCGAACCACAACCGCAAGTGTACGGTTGTCCCAAGTAATATAGTTGATAAAACAGATTCGTTCCAAGGACGGGATGGTTGACTACAATGCTTATCTATTAATGATTGATTGCACTTATGAAAGCAAATAAAAGATAATATGATTGGTTTTGTTTTTGTATTAATCCTAACTAATAAAAGACTAAATGGAAAATGCAAATAATTAACTAAGACGCAAGTAAATAAAAGTAAAATGCAAGTATGAGAAGGTAGCACTTGAGATACGCAAGGATTTCATCTAACTCTTATTTATTCCATGTTTCGTTTAAGGGACAAATTGGTAAAAAGTAATGGTCGGGACTCTAAGGTCATCCTTACCCCCGTCAGGGTGGACTAAGGAGCTACTCTTAAATGCTACAAACCCCGTCAGGGTGATTATAGTCCATTCTTAAGTGATTAAGTTTATTTTACCCAATTGGCCATAGGATTAATTACGCTCGTCAGAGTCAAATAATTTCTATCCTACATTCATTAATTATTTCTGTACCTAAACCCCCCGTCAAGGTGATCCAATCGCCACTAATTGGAATAGCCTAGATACTAAAACCTATGATTGGTTAATTACGTCAATTATAGTTATTAAGAACAAATTAATGAAAAATACCTAATGCCCAATTTGATTTCAATTGTAAAAATCCCAAATACAAAAGCATAGATAATATAGAATCAAAATCAATCCATAATGCGATCTCAAGCACTAATTAAAATTAGCTCATAATTGGAAAAACTAAGAAAATAAATAAAAAGGAATTCATAATTGTTTTACAGAAAGGAAAATAAAAACCTAATTAGGAAGATGAATTGGCTGCAACGTGGAGATATAGACAATCTCCAGCTCCAAGCTTCTTTTCTTCTTGACGCTCTCTTCTAATGATGTTTTAATTTGAAGAATATAATGAGAGGTGAGAAATAATGAGGTCAAAATCTTCTTTTATAAGCTCAAAAACGGATTAGGGCTTGGACCAGAAAATAATACATTAATTAAATGTCCAAGCCCAATTTCTAAGCCCAAAATCCCGTAACTGTTGATACACCTTCACTAAAACGGCTTTTCCCGATGCGTTATGACTCCGATTGACCTCATTCCAGTTGCTAAAGTTCCGTAACTCGATAAGGAATGATTTCTCTTCAAAGGTCAGCGGCTAAATCATCGCTTAAGCACCTCGAAATCAGAAATCTATGGCCTGGAAAATGGATTTTCAGCTTTAAAAATAATATCTTCGGGATTTATCTTCAAGTCTTGACTCTAATTCACGATCTTTGACTTTCTCCTTGGATTCCTCTCCTAGCTAACATCTAAAACCTGTAAACTTTTCACTAAAAATACCAATATTACGCGCAAAAGTTTAATTAATCAAAAATGCTAGAAATAAAAAGGGAATTCCGGATTATTGCATATTTAGTCCAAAAGTCTATCAAATTAATTAAATAAACACCAAAAATGATGTCTCTTAAGGGTCGAAAATAAGAACAATTAGGGAGACATCAAGACCCCCAACTCAAACCTTTGTCGTCCCGACAAAGCAAAACTAAATAAAACAAGGGGAATGAAGTAGATGCAAGAGAAAATAGAAGCTAGCAAATAAACCCTAAAGCAATGCTAAAAATAAATCTCATATAGCAAGCATTAAGAACTAACATATACATACACTAATCATGCAACATCAAACATAAATAATCTCAATCATAAAATTAAAGTCGCAATGCTTGAAGGTTACACTTGTACTCATCTCTGTATGATGGCTATAGGGTGGTCATTAATCCTACCTCGCTTTGAACGTTCCACCTAGTGTATTCCCTATCAACAGAATCATAAATTCACTATGCACTTAGGAATCACGAGGTCTTTATGGTCATAATATTGGCTTAAGGACGGGTGTGGATGTATATTTGGTAAATTTGAAGTGAGCTTTTGGCTCTCTCCTCACTTACCATCAACAATGTCCTCGAGCTTGAGTTAACGCTCAAAAGATGTTCTCACTCACCCATATACGCAACAATTTAGTGTCCCATGTCTACCCACTATAAACAAGATGATTTTCAAAAGAATTCCACTTTGCCGGATTTATTCATTCATATTTTTATTTTTATTTTCTTTTCTCTTTTTCTTTTTCTTTTTCTTTTTTTTTTGTACAGAAGCAAACCGGGTTCCCGGTTTTGACGAATCCGGGTTCCCGGTTCCTACTGTATGGATTTTTTTTCATTTTTTTTTTCTTTTTCATTTTTCTTCATTCCCGGCAAAGGGTTACAAGTATATATCATCTGCATTTGTGCTACAATACAAAGCAGATCAATCCCAACCCATTTAATTTCCCATAAGTGGTCCCACCACCCCAAACTCAAGCTCGAGACATGTCTCAGGATTGTGATTCAAGTGCGGGTCATATGGTCATGCCTAATAATCTAAGGGATAATGGCTTATATCGTGGCTACCAAGAAAAGGCTAAAGGCTCAAAGTGGGCTAAGACGGATAATAATTAATACAAGGGATAGAAGGCTAAAAAGGCACAAATGGCTAACAAAGAACTGCCCCTATCATTTTCCTAAGTACATAGCTTGTCTTTAGTTCATATCTAGGTGGGTTCTCTACTAATTAGGATTTCACGTTCTACACACCAAACATATTCCTTGAGTACAAGCTTACTTCATTTGCATTGTTCATTAATTTTTCCTATCAATTACCTATGTTCGCATGCAATTGTAAGTGCGTTTTATATCAATCCCTAAAGTCCACTATCTACTATCATAGATTCATCAAAAGTATGCTTAAAGGGATATTTAAAAATTTCTACAGTCAAACGCAACTCCGAAAATTATTTTATTGAAAGCAAATAAAAACAAATAGCACATAAAAATTGGGATGAGGCAACGAACCCCACCCCAAACTCAAAAATGAGTCGTGTCCCCACGACTCAAAAAGACTCAAAGCAATAAAATAATCTACACAAAATGAGAAGGGATAGAAAACGTATCTTAACCAGCGCGAGGTTGGTTGTCGGTGTTGCGTCCATGAACTTTATCTTGCCTCTAGACATCGGAAATTGTTCTTTAAACAAATAAAGTTCAACTTGTTCGTAACATTTCCCAAAATAGCGCACCTCGTATCTTGATTCTCTTCCCACACCTTGGTTTTCGATTCCAATTCATCATCGGATCATTTTCTTCCCCACTTTCAGGTTCCTCAATCACTTTCCTCTACTTCGGATCAGCCTTCTTTTGAACCTCTTCAGTCTTGTGTTTGAAACGTGAAATAGGAATCTCAATAGCTTGTTCTTGAATAGCACCAAAAGCGTTTCTGTTTCTTGGAGAATTCCTTCGATAAGTACACATGAAAACGGTTCTGATAAGCATCTCTTTCCACCCCAAACTCAAAACTTCAAATAGTGAGAAGATAAGGCTTAGAACTTTGATGTTTTGAGGCTTAAGACTTGAAGATTATGGTGGAATATGAGATGGGTAAAGGCTAATTGATGTGGGGGAAGAGGGAATTGGATTTTATTTGAAGCTTGGATGAAGAACAAGTGGAGAAAAGTGGGAATTTCATGGTGATTTGGATAGGAGATGAATTGATTGTATGATATTGTGGTGGAAGAGGGTAGGATTTGAGGATTGTGTGTTTGTTGATGATGATGATCAGGAATTTCTGGGTTTTGGGAGTGTTTTTGGAGGCTGGGTTGAAGAAAGAGGTAAAAATCTAGGGCTAAAAAGCTTCAAACGGTCCTGTCACAGATGAAACCGGGTACCCGCATTTGCAAATGCGGGGCCCCAGTTTCGCGTCGCTGTGTCGACGCGATTTTTTTTTTTTTTTACCTCAAAACGCGGGACCCAAAACGCGGGGTCAGAGAATTGCCCTTCGAAACCGGGTTCCCGCATTTGCAAATGCGGGTACCCGCATTTTCGTCGATGGCGCGAGCCAAGACGCACCAAAACGCAACCTCCCAAGACGCCGGGTCAGAGAATTTGGAAAAGTACAGCTCCGAAATCGGGTACCCGCATTTGCAAATGCGGGGACCCGGTTTGTGTCGATGGCGCGAATCCAAAACGCAGTGGTGACGCAGCAAAACGCGGGACCCAAGACGCTGGGTCAGAAAGTTAGAATTTTTAGTTTTCGAAACCGGGTACCCGCATTTGCAAATGCGGGGACCCGGTTTGGCCCCTGGAACACCACAAATTTTTCTCCTATTTTCGCCTTTTCGACCCCAAACTCATGACCTTTTTATCCCTGAAATCATCAAAAACACCAACCTTTCTCATTTCTAAAAAAAAATAACACTAAATAAAAGACCATTACTCTAATTTACACTAAGAATTTAAAAGACATGAAAGCAATTTAAAACATGGGTTGTCTCCCAAGAAGCACTTTTGTTTATTACGTCTTTAAGTTCGACGCGTTACCTTCCATGAAGATGGTATTGAGGCCCTTGCGGTTCTCCTCCGCTTGAATACGCCTCGTCCTTGGCATGTAAGCTTTGAAACCTTCCCCCTTAAAATTTTATTCAATCGATCTCTGAAAGGGGGAGGGTAGTATCTCCGTTTCGCCTTCTTGCTTTCATGGAGAAACTCATTCTTCACCACACGATAGTAGATAACCGTTCTCGACGGTATAAGCTCATTTGTATTTTCTTTAATCTCGCGTTCCTCTTTAAAGTGTGGTGTGTAGGTGCTTCTCCTTGCCGCTTTACTCTCGCGGTGTAGCACCTTTCTTGCGTAGCACCTATTGATCATTTTTAATAATAGAGGTGATTCCGATATTTTATCTCTAATGATGACTAGTGGTGGAGATAGGGATTGGTAAACTTTTTGTGGTGGGAATTCGATTTCTCTTTTATTATGAAGCTTTAACTCTTCAATTGATTTCTCAACCACTTCACATCCGTCTTCGCTTTCAATCCAATCTTCCACTATTACTTCATCATATTCTCGATGTGGAATCTGAATCTCGATCACCTCTTCTTCTTGTTTGTATTTAGTATCTGGATCATGTGCATGCACCATAGGAATAGCAATCTCAGCTTCAATTTCTAGGATTTTTGTTGCTACTCCTTCTTCCACCATGCTAATAGGATTGTTAACCACATGGTGGTCTTCATTTATAACCGGCATGATGGTCATATCACTATCAATAGTATCTTCCTTCAACACCTCCTCCTCAACTACTTCTTCCAGTTGATCTCTTCTATCCCTCGGGGGAGTGGAATCTTCATAAGACATACTACCAGTTTCAACTAAGTTAGGAGGGTTGTTTCGGGCAGCCATTTCATCTAGGCTCTGTTGTATGAGTGCATGGGTGGCTTTGAATTCCTCATCTCTTGCCTTACGCTCTGGTTCTCCTGCTTGAAATTCCTCGCGTAGGCGATTAACTCTCTCTAGTAGTGTCTCTTGCTGATAGTGCTGAGGTGAGGGTTGTTGAATGTTTTCAACCCACTGGTTGTTCCATTCTTGCTCGTGTTGATAGTGATATGGTGTTTGTTGTTGAGTACTTCCGATCCATTGATTGTTCCATCCTTGCTCTTGCGGGTATTGATAAGGTTGTTGGTAGAAGTTACTACCCCATTGTTGTTGTCCCGAAGAGTCTTCCCAATAGTCATATGGATCGGGATCTAGGTAATTTCCTCTATACATCTTTAATTAAATTTCTTGATCATTACCTGAATAAAGCTCCTGTAAAAACAAAACAAAACAAACACAAGCGTAAAACTGAAAAATAAAAATAAATGCAACTATCACTAAAGGATAAACATCGTGGTCACACGCTACCGTCCCCGGCAGCGGCGCCAAAAACTTGGTGGTCCTTTGTGTGTTCTAAAATAAATGCAGATGTAAATCGAACCACAACCGCAAGTGTACGGTTGTCCCAAGTAATATAGTTGATAAAACAGATTCGTTCCAAGGACGGGATGGTTGACTACAATGCTTATCTATTAATGATTGATTGCACTTATGAAAGCAAATAAAAGATAATATGATTGGTTTTGTTTTTGTATTAATCCTAACTAATAAAAGACTAAATGGAAAATGCAAATAATTAACTAAGACGCAAGTAAATAAAAGTAAAATGCAAGTATGAGAAGGTAGCACTTGAGATACGCAAGGATTTCATCTAACTCTTATTTATTCCATGTTTCGTTTAAGGGACAAATTGGTAAAAAGTAATGGTCGGGATTCTAAGGTCATCCTTACCCCCGTCAGGGTGGACTAAGGAGCTACTCTTAAATGCTACAAACCCCGTCAGGGTGATTATAGTCCATTCTTAAGTGATTAAGTTTATTTTACCCAATTGGCCATAGGATTAATTACGCTCGTCAGAGTCAAATAATTTCTATCCTACATTCATTAATTATTTCTGTACCTAAACCCCCCGTCAAGGTGATCCAATCGCCACTAATTGGAATAGCCTAGATACTAAGACCTATGATTGGTTAATTACGTCAATTATAGTTATTAAGAACAAATTAATGAAAAATACCTAATGCTCAATTTGATTTCAATTGTAAAAATCCCAAATACAAAAGCATAGATAATATAGAATCAAAATCAATCCATAATGCGATCTCAAGCACTAATTAAAATTAGCTCATAATTGGAAAAACTAAGAAAATAAATAAAAAGGAATTCATAATTGTTTTACAGAAAGGAAAATAAAAACCTAATTAGGAAGATGAATTGGCTGCAACGTGGAGATATAGACAATCTCCAGCTCCAAGCTTCTTTTCTTCTTGACGCTCTCTTCTAATGATGTTTTAATTTGAAGAATATAATGAGAGGTGAGAAATAATGAGGTCAAAATCTTCTTTTATAATCTCAAAAACGGATTAGGGCTTGGACCAGAAAATAATACATTAATTAAATGTCCAAGCCCAATTTCTAAGCCCAAAATCCCGTAACTGTTGATACACCTTCACTAAAACGGCTTTTCCCGATGCGTTATGACTCCGATTGACCTCATTCCAGTTGCTAAAGTTCCGTAACTCGATAAGGAATGATTTCTCTTCAAAGGTCAGCGGCTAAATCATCGCTTAAGCACCTCGAAATCAGAAATCTATGGCCTGGAAAATGGATTTTCAGCTCTAAAAATAATATCTTCGGGATTTATCTTCAAGTCTTGACTCTAATTCACGATCTTTGACTTTCTCCTTGGATTCCTCTCCTAGCTAACATCTAAAACCTGTAAACTTTTCACTAAAAATACCAATATTACGCGCAAAAGTTTAATTAATCAAAAATGCTAGAAATAAAAAGGGAATTCCGGATTATTGCATATTTAGTCCAAAAGTCTATCAAATTAATTAAATAAACACAAAAAATGATGTCTCCCAAGGGTCGAAAATAAGAACAATTAGGGAGACATCAGTATTGTCCATAGATCCTTCTTGCGGATACTGAGGTAAAGCTTTCTGCTCTAGTGAATCGGTATAGGCGTCTTGAGCAGGTTGTTGTGGAGGAGCAGGTCTATTTTGATATTGATTTTGGTACTGACCTCTCTGTTGGTAAGGGTTGTTCTGGGGACGTGATTGATATTGACCAGGATTAGCGGCCCCTTGTGGATTTGAATACTGCATACCCGGATGGTTGCGATTGCCCCATCGGTTGGATATAAAGTAAACAGATTGCGGATTTGATTCGCACTCTTCCCATACATGATCGTTAACTCCACATTGTTGACAACCTTGTGCTTCTTGAACTACCTTTGTGGCGGCTAAATTCTTCTCCATCGCGATTCTCAGCTCCCTGATTTGATTTTCTAATGAGGATATTTGAGCTGAGTTCGCAGTTTCTGCATCTAAACGAAGCGTTCCTCGGGTCTTTGCTGTAGAAGCTCGCGTTGAAGGCCAACTTCTTTCTTGTTCCATAATATTTTCCAAAACCTCGGAAGCTTCATTATGATTCATGGACACGAAATTACCCTTTCCAATGTTATCCACCTTTTCTCTACCTCTATCATTAAGACCTTCATAAAACATAGCAAGTTGTAGAGCAGGTGTATAACCATGGAGTGGACATCTTGTTAATTTTTGTTGAAACCTTGTCCATGCTTCTCCCACTGTTTCTCCATCTTCTTGAGAAAATCTTGCAAGCTCGGTTTGATCTTTAAGTCTCATGCTCTTCGGATAAATCGGTTAAAGAATGCGGCTTGAAGTTATCTCCAAGAGTGAATGGTTCCATGTGATTGTCTCTCTAGCCAATCGCTAGCTCTTCCGGTCAAGAAAAACGAAAACATATGACAATACAGTTGCTCGCGTGTAATACCAGGAGTAATGTAGGCATCACAAATCTGCATAAACTTCTGAATCGCTTTTACCGGATCTTGAATAGCTGTACCAGTATAGAGTCCGAAACTTTGAAATTGACTGAGCATACCCGGATCGGGTCTAAATTTGATATTCGGAATCTCAGGAGGGCGGTAACCGATGGGTTGAACATGGAATGGTACATTAAGGCCAGGTAGATCTTGTTCAACTCGGTTTTGTTGATTAAGATTATTCCCATTACCTCCTCCTACTGGTAATTGTTGTCCTTCTTGTCCACCGAGTGGTGGATCTTGTTGACCGAGAGGTGCACCAAGTGGTGGGTCTCCTCCTACTGGTAATCCTCCTACGGGCAATTGTTGTCCTCCTACTGGTGGGGTTGCCATAGCTCTTCTCAAGGCTCTTTCCTCACGAACTCGTTTGTTGTAAGGTCTGAAGCTTCTCTCAGGCTCCGATAAAGGAGGCCAAGAATTAAACACTGTGAAACCTGAAAAAGACTAAAGCAAACCACAAGCGTAAATATGGAAAAATAAAAACTAAACTAAAAACTGAAAAGTAAAACTAATTAAAAACTAAAACTCGAAATAGATAACCCACACGCTAATGAGACACAAGTCCCCGGCAGCGGCGCCAAAAACTTGGTGTCGCCTAGGGTGTGATAAAAATAAGATCAATTTAAGTATGGAAAAATATGCACTCTCACCCTAGACAGACACAGTACTGCAAGTATTACAGGACGTATGCAAGTTTTAATGATAAGTAGAGTTCGTTCTCAGGGACTTAAGTGTGTTAATCGCGTGAGTAGAAATAACGAGTAAAAGTAAATAATTGAAAGACAGAAAATTAAAGCAAATAGATTTCGAAATTATGACTTAAAACTAGAAAAATAAAGACAATAAAGTAAAAGATTAAGAATATGAGATGAGAAGTATAGCTTAGGTTTTGCTAGTATGCACTAATCCTTCTAATTCTATCTATAAATCTAGTTAATAAGGGAGAATATTAACTATTGGTAATACTTAGTCAGGATTCTAAATTCCCCAAGCTTAGACCTTGAGAGCGACTAAGGGGGCTACGTCACAACCAAGAAGTGATTTCAAATAGGGTTATCAAACGCTACTAAGGCCCTAAGCAAATACTGCAATCTTGGTGATACGGTGGTTAAAACAAACCCTAATGACTATCTAGTTAGAAGTATGTTTTGTCAGAACTGCTATCGACACTAGACGTTATGTGGTGATTCAATAGTTAAACACCCTGTCAAGGAGACCATCTAACTACTCTTAAAACAATCCTAAAGTGATCAATTCTAGGAAAGACATTAAATCAAAACACATAAACAAACATAAAGTAAGAAGCTAATATCAGATTAAAACATATAATTCCCAAAGAAACTTAGATAGAAGAATTATAATTCATAGATTATACATATGCAAAACCCAAGCTATGGGAGGTTTAGTTCATACCTGAAGGAAATAAAC
Organism: Nemophila menziesii; assembly: GCA_029959085.1. Lineage (NCBI taxonomy): Eukaryota > Viridiplantae > Streptophyta > Magnoliopsida > Boraginales > Hydrophyllaceae > Nemophila > Nemophila menziesii. Next base: position 80,339,868 of record JARWIR010000001.1, read on the forward strand.
TAAAAGAAATTACAAAAGACATCATCTTGCTCTCTACAATAAACTGGAAGAGTAAAACCTTAAGAACTAATTACTATGAGGCAAGGATGATTTACAAGTGATATAAGGGTGTATTTATAGGTGTTTAGAAGACCTAATTCGTTTTCTTGAGGAAGAGTTAAGGTAATGGGCTCCTAGCCCAACTCAAATTCGTATGGAAATAAAGATAAACACTGCTGCGTTGTTTTGAGTGTATCTTCTTCGTTATTGGTCCGATTATGCTCCACAAGATACCAAAAGAATCGCAACAGAATTATCTAGGCCCTTTTGAAGTAATTCACCAAAATCGGCCTCTTTCTTAGGTAAAAACGCCTATCTTTGCAGAATCCCAGATTTAGGCAGCTTTTCCTTTTCCATCTTTTTAGCAATTCTTTCCTTATCTCCAATTTCCATGCATATCTCCTTCCATAAGTTGTTGTCTTTGACTTGGACTCTAATTAAGCTCCATAATTATCTTTAAAGCTACACACTAAATAAACAATTAAACCCAATATGCTCTAAAAACAATAATTCTACAAATCAAGACACAAAATAGGAAAGTGCACTAAAACTCAAGAAAATCGACATTATTGACTTCTAAATCACTTAAAATGATGTCTCATCCTAACATTAATCTATCACAAATGAGGAGACATCACTAACTAACTAAATCATTGACAACGAACTCTTACTTATTCACTATAACTTGCAAATTTTATGTGCATTCACAGTGAATTTCTCGTGGTAGTATAGGGTGTGTGTCCTTTATGTACCATATTTTATTATCATTATTTTATCACACCTTTGTCACCACAAAGTTTATGGCGCCGCTGCTGAGGATTTTATAGTTAGTTATTGTGTTTATTAATGTAGAAGTTTTTGTTTGTTTTCAGTTTTACGCATTTCCTTTAGTCTCTTTCCAGGTTCCTTAGGTATGGAAAATTATTACGCCCAAAATCAAAATTTCTATGAAGAAGGTTTGAGCTACCAAGTTCAATCTCCACAACAGCCCATGTGTAATCCATACAAAGTCTCCTACAATAAGGTTTTACAAACGCTGGACAATATCATGGGTCCAACACTAGCCAACATGCAACACATAGCTGAAAAAGTCATAGAGAAATCCACTGAATTAATTTACCCAAGAGAAGTTCTTATCCAATTCATCAAGATTTCAACCGCTAATATGAACAAAGGTGAAGCAAGATTGATGTTATTGTCTCATTAGTACATGTAATGTGCCAACAATATCAATCGATGGAGCAGAGATTCATGCAACTCACTACGATTATTCAACAACTACAATAATCAGGCAATAGCAATGTTGGGTTCGAGGTTTCAACCATAGAAGAACCAACCAAGCTTAACTTAGATGAGGTAACTGTTGAGAATCAAGACAAGAAAGAGGTTGAGAAAGAGTTTGAGCCTATGGTTAGATCAAAAAGAGACTAAGAAAAAAGAGACAATTGAACTAAAGGTGCGAGAAGAAGAAAGTAAGGTGGAGCCGCCACCTACACAACCATCATCACCAATCGAGATGAACTTAATTGAGGTAACAGTCAAATATTGTGTTGATAAAGATGAGGTTGAAGATGAAGATGTAATTAGTGTAGTAGAAATTCCAGCAATAGAAGAACCCACGAAGCTTAACTTACACAACTTGAAAATAAAAGACAGGGTTAGAGAGGTTGGAAAAAAGAAGAATAAGGCGGATATGCCGCCTACACATCCATTTTTATCACTACCATATCTCCTAAGAATTACATATCCTAGTGGTGATACTTAGTCTAAACGTCAAGCCAATAAGATATCAACATCCCAGTACTCGAGGTAATTGAGAAAGAACCTACAACACCAAAGTCTTCAAAGAGCTTCCTTCTGAGAAAAGTGACAGTGTAGAGTTCGAGGTCGAGTCTGATCATACTAAGGAAGGATTAACAAAAGGTCCAAAGAAACTACCACCAAAGATGTAAGATCCGGGAGCTTTATACCTCCAAATAAATATAGGTGGTAACTTTGAAGCTAAAGTGATGTGTGACTTGGGTTCATGTAGAAATATCATGCCCAAGAATATGTTTGAGAAGTTAGGTATGGGAGAGGTCAAAAGAAAAGACATCATTTACTACTCCTAAATAACTTTACGATAAAGTTATGGGAAGTCATTGAGAACGTGCTTGTCCATATAGGTACTTTATCTATACCTATGGATTTTATTATTCTTGACAAACCTGCGGGCCAACACGTCTCGTTGATACTTGGAGGTCCATTATTGGCCACAAGCCGATGCATAATTGATGTTCAAGAGGGAACTGTGACTCTCCGAACTGAAGAAAAATCCAACACGTTCCATTTTGTGGAAGAAAACCATGAGGAGTCACGTGAGGTCTCAACACTCTAAGGTGTAACTAAAGGGTTAAAAAGAGAGCCCTCCTGAAACTCGTGAAGATTCTAGTTGAAAATGAGTTTGGGGTGGTGACGAGGTCGCTTGGAAAGCCCCTAAGCAAGAGAATAGGCCACGTGGATTTAAGAATTCATGGATGGGTCTGTTTTTTGTTACAAGAGTTGTTCCGGCAAAACATATTGAGATACAAGCTAAGAAGGGTCACAACCTTCGGATAGTATATGTGCATAGCCTCACCCGCTGCTGGGAAGGCTATATAATCACGAGATAATTGAGGTAACACGTCGAACATTAAACGATGTTAAACAAAAGTGTTGTTGGGGAGACAACCCGCATTTTATATTTCTTTATGTTTTAGTTTATGTTTAGGTTAGTTTTTTTTGTTAAGTATTGCAGTAATGAGGAAGGTGTTAGTGTTTTTGATGTGTAGGGTAAGCAAATAAATGAGTTTTGGGTGAAGAAATTCGCGAAAACTAATAAGGGTCACGACTATGGAAGCCAGCATGCAAACCGACAATCTGGTTTCTAAAACCGGAAACCCAGTTTGCAACAAAGGTCGCGACGGTTTGAAATACGGTTCGCGACAGATGTATTTGAAGCCAAACCAGGAACCCGGTTTCTGTAAATCGAGAACTCGGTTTCTATAAATCGGGAACCCGGTTTCAAATTGTGTCGTCAAACGCGTAAAGGGTCATGACGGTTTGCAACAGCATGATAGGAGAGCTAACAGAAACTAGTTTCCATAATCCAGGAACCTAGTTCGTGCCACGACAGGTTGACATAAAAGGAGGTTTGTTCACATATTCTCCGACAAACCTTAAGCCTCCTTCTTCCCCAAACACCCAAAACTCCATGAAACATCATTCAAGCTTTACATAACCTACCCCTAACATCAGAACACCACCAAATCACCATATATTCCTATCAAACTCCTTCCCTATAATCGTATAACCCAAATCATTCCAAAACACCTAGAAACCAAAAATCAAAACCAAAAATTTCCAAATACTTTTTCCAAAATTTCTTAAACCCATATCATCCAAGCAAGAGTTCATCATACCCACATAAAGAAACATCATCCTTACACCTTTCCTAACCCAAATAACACCTTATCTATCTATAATCAAAAGGTAGTCCAAAAATGTTTAAACCTTTGAGTTGGGGGTCAAAAGAGATGACAAAATGAACAGAGACAATATCCAGTGTTAGGGAGATGAAGAATTAAAGCATGGTATTGGGTGAGATTAAGAAGAAAACAGTTGTGAATTGTAAGTTCGGGGAACAAGAAGAATGGTAATTCGAGTCAAGAAATTAGAGAGGAACCGGTTTTTGGTGGACTCAAGTCCTAAAGAGCAAGCAATTGTGATTAGGGAGGAGAAGATGCCAATACCTCTTCTAATCGAGATTCATACACCCTAGATGAGCAAAGCTTATAGGATGCTATTAGCTATCTTTAAAACAAAGAGTCCTGGATGGACATCTTCACACGAGAGAGTATTCAAGAAATAAATTGGAGAGGGTAAGAACAAAGCATATCTAGAGCTAGATGATTGATATCGATTGAGAAAATTAGGAGGTAAGGTAATACAAATCAGTGATACCAAAAGTTTACATACAAGAGAGGCACTACACCCTATTTTGGGTATTGATCCTGCGAGGCAGTAGCCTCGAGAGTATGTTTTATTTCTTCCCTACCATCTTTCAGTATTTGCAATATATGTGTTAGTTTTAACTTTTGTCGAGTCATGGGGACATGGTCATTTTTGAATTGGGGGTGTGGGGATTCTTTGTCCCTCATCTCTATTTTTATGTGTTTTATTGCTTTGAGGTAAAATCAAATTTTTTAGAGATGGTATTAGATGTAGATTGTGTTTAATGGCTAAAAAGCATAAACTTGGTGAGTTAATGATAGTAGTAATTTGTTTATGAGCTGGTTATTTTGTATGCTTAGTGTATGAACATGAAAACACACATTGATAGTGAAGAAAAGATTAGCGAGCAATGTGGTAGAAGTAAGTTTTATCTTAGGGCGCCTTGAGGGGTGTGTAGGCCATGAGATCTGAGATAGTTGTTAACTCATTTGATGAACGTGCTCGAGGTGAGAAAATAACGAAATTGCAGAGTTTAGAAAGTGATTAAGGCGGTTTTTTGATGATTTCTTGTTGCCTTTTAGCTTGTTGTCCAAATTTAATAAACTTATATCCTTCCCAGCCCGTTCTAGCCTATCTAAATCCTTTTATTAGCCACGTTATAATCCATACCCTTTAGATTTTAGGACTTTTCCATATGACCCGCACTCGAATCGCGATGCTTAGACAATCGTTCTAGAGCTTGAGTTTAGGGTGGTGGCTCACATTATGGGAAGTATTATTAAGTTGGTATGTAATTGTGCTCTATATTTGATGATTTACTATTTTATATTGTAATATTTTGTTGGGGTAAAAGGAAAAGAGAAAAGATTTAAAAAGAAATATGAGAAAGAAGTTGCATGAGATCTCGCACGAAATAGAGAGTCATAGATAATTTACAAAAGAAAATTGATATGAATAATGATTATATGATTTGGACCGGCAAAGAGACAATTCTAATGTGATCATCTTAAAGCTTTATAGTTAGTTTATTGGGGATGCTAATTAGTGCATCAAATCATTGGGTTGAGTGAGAATACTTATGAGAGTATCTCAAGCTCTAGGGAGAGTTGTTGATTACTAGTAAAGAGAGAGCCAATAAATCACTCTACATTATCCAAATATACGATCATACCGTCCCTAATCCTAACATTACAACATTACAGACTTTGTGATCTAGGAGCAATTGAACCAATAGTGAGTAGTTAGATGGATCATTGGAGACTTTGTTAGGATCAATGAAAAATTTATAGCCTCCTTATCAAACTAATTGAAAGACATCTCCTGCGTGTCTTGCAAAGCTAATCTGATCTTGATTTGAATCGTGCTAACTGTTTCTATGATTAGTATATAGATAATTTAGTTTGTAAATATTGTTACATGAAACTTACTAAGTAGTTTTTATATGATTATTATTCCCATTCTTCTATCTTCTTCAAATTGTGCTTAATTGACTTAGGTATATTTTTAGAAACTTTCATATGTTCTTATTCTTTATTGTATTGGGACGATACGACTTTCAGTTGGGGATCTTGATGTCTCCATGTTTGTGATGAATTAATCTACTCATGAGACATCATTTTAGGTGCATAATATTAATTGTTAAGGTATTTTTCCCCCATTAATTGATAGTTGCTTAATTCATGCCTTGATTTGGAGATTTATTGCTTTTGTACTCCCTCCGTTTGTTTGTCCACTTTGATTTTCACACAAATTAAGAAATGTAATAATTACAATCCATGTTACAAAATTACCCTTCATAATGTGTCTTGATATCTTAAATGTGTACTGGAAATATAAATTTTAATTTTCTAAGAGAGGTAATAATGGAAACAATTGGAAAAAAATGTCTTGAAATACTAAGTGGACAAACATTTTGAAACAACAAATTTAGTAAGTGGACAAAAATTTTGAAACGGATGGAGAAATTTCAAGGAGTTAAGGAAAGAAGATCCAAGGCGGAACCTAGAGTTGAAAGGAAATCACGTTGGAATAGGAAAAGAAAAGCTGCCATAAAAATCTGTCCAGCTGCAAAGTCGTCCAGTGTTTTGAAGACTTCAGAAAATCCATTACGAATTTGAAGGATCCCTTTTAGGGTCAGATAAGTATTTGAATTTCGGTCGTTTCGATGGGTGGATCATTAAATTCTGATAAGTAATGAAGGAGATATGGTCAAATCAATCTCTAGTGTTTATCATGTCCTACAATTTTGGAAAACGAATTGAAGAAAGATTTGGACTCAATTACTTCGCCCCGACTCTAAGATTTTGACCTAGAATTATAAATATACCTACATACCATTATAAACATGTACTTGCTTGAATATTATTCCTTAGTATCAAGTTTTATCATCCAGACTAGCAAGCTAACCTGTAGAGGAAGACAATAAGAAGAAGCTGGAGTGGCAAACCCCTCTTCTCTATCCTATCCCTTTATAATTAGGGTAATTAGTTATTGATTTGTGGCTTAACCATATTTCTAAACTTTTATTTTGTAGTTTTAATTATTAATTATTTAAGTTATTATTTTGTCTAAATCCCGTAATACTATTTGATATTTTAATTGATTTGAGCTTGGCGTAGATCTGTGTTATGTTTTTTGACCTATTACAGCCCTAGATTTATCCAATATTAAGACTTCCCTTAGTAATTGGGTTGACACCCTGACAGAGGATTCAATTATTAACCATACCACATAATCGTCTAGTGTGCGGTTGTGATCCTAACAGGCTTGCGTAGCTAGATAGTCATTAAGGTTTTATTTAACCACCGATCATTTGCGCAGGGTTCCCTTACCCAAGTCCCCTAGTAATGTATAGGTTGCTTCCTAAAGTACCGTTACAGGAGTTAGGAAGAATTTAGAATTTCAGCTACATAAATAATGCTAAATTCACCCTTAATGTTAGAATAACGACTTAGTAAGATAAGATCATACTAGTAATCCTAATAATCATCTTATTTGCATTCTTATTTACTTACTTATTCGCGTTAGATAATTATTTATCTTATTTCTGTTTAAATATAAACATATAAACTCATATACGCTATCATTGAATACAAGTTTGAGCTAACTACCTAAATCCCTGAGAACGAACACTTACTTATTTACTATAACTTGCAAACGATTTGTGCACTTGCGGTGAGTTTCTCGTGGTAGTATAGGGTGTGTGTCCTTTATTTATCATCTTTTATTATCATTATTTATCACACTCTTGCTACCACCAATATGATAAGACCCAATTCAAAATAGGTTATGTTCCCGTGAGTCATGGTATGCGTTTAACCATCAGGTATTTCACAATGCACGATTCAAACATTGCATAACGAGGGTCAAGCATTCCCTCATATTAGACCATGTGTAGGTGTCCCCTTCGCCTGTATGTCTATTAACTTGGCGTCGCTAGTATGGAATGAGAAAGTATATATATCATATAATGATTTTGGTTGCCTTCAAATTATCTCCGACAACTACCGAATTAATTTGTAGTCCCCTAAGTAACAATGTGGGTTGTTAGATAAAGCTGAAACTTGTGTGTTTATCCCACAGTGAAAAATTATCCTCGTCATCAAGGATGCATATGAAAAGAGTTTTCAAAATTATTGATTATTAGGTTGTATACATAAATGTAGATCATGGTTTTCACTCCAAATGTATGATGATGTGTCTGGTTCCACTTTGACCTCCCATTGGGGTCGACTAAGGTCATCAACTTGAAAATAAGTTTCATTGCCACATTTTTGTTTTCAAGGTGCTTATATTGGTTTTCTAGAAGAATATAAATTTAGGCTTGTGACAAAAATTAATTTTCATAGGTTTTTGAATTGTTATCGGTTACCTATCCCTTGACAACTTCAACTAAATATTTTAATTGTACTGTTAGACCTAGCACTTGTTAAGGCCCAACTTTCAATGCTCCTCGCCAATCAAAAAGTGACCTTCCAAAAGGGAGCATGCCTCTTCTTTATCCAAGTTACGTACTTCATTGGAGTTTTTTCCATGACCTAATCGGATATAGGGATTTGATCCAACAAAACATCCACCTCTTTGATGTTTTATGTGAATTTTAGGGATGGATCCGCAAATACAATGGTGCGACAATCGTTACTTTTATGTACATAAGATCGATTTGGAGTTTATGACTCATCCCAGTGAGTCCTTTTGGTTTCTTGTATTAGGTTATTCTCAGTTTACGCCCATCTCGTTCGCGTAATGGCCTCTTAAGCCATGGTTAATGGTTGAATATTATATACCTCTACTTTTCCGGGATTGAGAAGGCATTAGGAAGCATTAGGATTACTAGAAAGAGATGTGAATAGAAGGCATTAGGAAGCATTAGGATTACTAGAAAGAGATGTGAATAGAAGGCATTAGGAAGCATTAGGATTACTAGAAAGAGATATGTGAATTCGCAAGGTGTTGCGGGATTCCTATTCGTCTGTATCTTTGGTGGTATGCTCGCATGCACCACATTTGTTGATTTATTATAACCCTCTTGTGGGTTGGGGTGGGGCAGCAGTGGTGTCTGGCCACCTTACAACGAATTAGTAAAAAAAAAGTTATTAAAGTAAAATTAGATTCGTACTTTCATAGGTTGTTGGAATAAATTTGTTCTAGAGAATATTTTTTTTTGGAAAGGAGTAGGAATACGAGTCCCAATTTTAGCTAACAATTGAAAGATTGTTAAACTTAGCCTAACATTTCCTTGATGGCAGAAATCAAATCCCTACTATCTTCTTGTATTGCTTTTCCCAAAGGCATAAGAACAATTATGCTTAAAAATGTGTACTTTATGAGTACTTTCCTTCTCAGCAAGAACATACTATGTAGACAATAGGTACGATATACAAGCACATTATACACTAAAACAGACTAACAATGCAAAACATTATATTTCTCTGCTAGCTTCCTCAACTTAATACCAAAAAAACTGATCAACATTTGCTACACATATAATTAAAAGTTCACCAATTCAGGTTAGAATTTCGTTACATCTTATACAAAGCGTATACAAGTAGCTTTGCACAACAATGAATCTGTAAATGACCATTCATATCCAGAGAAGCCAAGCAAAAGAGAAAGAGAGTATTTTTTCATGAAAGCAAATTATTGCTAAAAAATATATTAATTGGATAATGCTAAAGAATTGTGAGCTGGAGATCAGTGTAACCCACTCTGGCTTTGTGTCTCTCGAAAAGATCCTTTAGCGCTTCAACAAACTGATTATGGACTTCAGCAATCTTTTATTGAATTAATTTCAACATATAACAAAAAATTAAATATATAGAAATTAGTAAGGGACACTAAGAGTTGGGTATATACTTAAACAAAATAATACCTCTTCCACAGTAGGCTGTAAATACTTTTTCAGCTTAATTGGTTTACCAACTACAACATGTATAGGACGCTGAAAAGGTATAGGTGACCTACAAAAAAACCAAATGAAAAAAAGAAAAAAGAAAAAGCTTTAAAAAAGTTCAACATACCCAAAAACTCCCCAAAAAATAATTGGTGTAAACTTTATAGCTCTGGAAAATTCCAAATAAAATTTCCCATGAGGCTTCCACCACTTATAACCTTCAGTCTGTAACATAAGATATGCCAATTTTCAAGGACGATAAAAAAAAAAAAAAAAAAAACTAAATAAATATACCTGGCCAAAGCAAAAAACAGGAACTAGAGGTTTGCCCATTTCCATAGCAATACGTACAAATCCTTTTCTTGATTTGATAAACGCAACCTAATAGTAGTGAAGCAAAATTAGATAATAAAAAATTAAATAACTAAAAGAAATTCAAAAATATAACCTCGGAACCATGTTCCATATAATATGCTTCTTGAACGCCACCTGGAATAATAACACAGCTATATCCAGATGCAAGTAATGAAGCAAAGTTTTTTCTAGTTGCAGATGAAACTCCTAACCATGACCAAATATGTCTTATGAATGGTACATAAAACACCTGATCATGTTCATTTTAGTATTAATATATAATCATAAGATGGAAATTTTAATGTTAAATTAAGGTTATTACAGCTGTACTTGCAAGGACTTTTATCTTTTTTAATGGCATAAAGCCTGCTTGGTTTCCTAATGCAAGTACCCCAATTGGCCATACTGAATGTGGCTCATATCCAAAAACTGTGCACACAAGTTATTAAAGCTTGTAAGAAATTTATCAGTTAATTAATCATAGTAGAAAAATTACCATAGGATTCATTGGGATCAAAGGCTTTGATATCTTCTACATATAAATTAAGTGGAAAGTAACCACAAGCGTACTTACATATATACCTGCCACATAACAAAATCCAATATATTAGATAAAAGATATAATTTGAGATTAAACAACATAATTACTCATAAGATTATGAATTGAAAAAAGAAAAAAGAAAAAAGAAACTAACCTTGCTAATTTTAGACCCCATTTGCTTCTCTCATCAATTGGAAGTAACATAAACACTACAAAAAGACCTAATACACTGAAATTGAAGGAAATTTTATATTTTTTTTTATAATATCCTGCAAATTATATAAATACAGATATACTTACACGGTTGTTGTGAAGAAAGGGAAAAAGATTAAGGAAATCAAGGTGGTGATAATGATGAAATGTACGGAGCCAAGCCACATCAAGAGAGCTAACACCGTGTGCGCAAATGGGCCTTTTTTGCCTTTAAACTCCGCCGTATCGTTACACGGCGGTGATGCTGTTGCAACCTCGCCATTGTCTTCCATTCAAAGAATATAATAATTATCAAATTATTTACAAAATGAATTTTGATTTCAATAGATATTTTTGTATATGTATGTGTGTATATATTGTGGTGTTTTTAGCTTTGAAGTTCGGTTCAAGTTGATTGGGACGTTAGTTATTGTGTACAGGTGAGCTCCATAAAAGGATATAATAATGATTGAGTTTAGTTGGTTGGTTACAGAAATCAATGAACGTCAGAGCTCTATATAAATGATTTGCACGTGCCCATCGTATGTTTCTAGAGTTTCTTTTCTTTTTCTTTACATAGAAATTCTTCCAAGAACTTTTTTTTTTTTTTTTGGTCGGGTAAACGGTTGTATTAAAATATAAAAAATATACACTATACAAGGGTGTTACCTACCTAGGCTCGAAAGCATAAGGTAGCAACAAGGAATATAAAAACAACTACCTCATACTATACTAATACAAGCTAGCCTTCCACTCACATCCAAAAAAGAATGCCGAGGGAACAAGGAAAATAAGATTGAATAAACACACTATTTGATTTCCTTGGTTACTATTTCTCTAGTCTCGGAAGCACCTCTCATAACTAGGTGATATCTCGCCGTCCAAATACAATACACGGTAGCTCCAAAACCCACTTTCCAAGCCTTTCTTCTCTAATTCTCTCTAGCTTTTAATTTTTTAAGCCATTTCAAAGCGCTTAGAATTGTGTTCATTTCCTTGTCTAGTCCAAGCCACATTTTTATATCATCCCATATAACCTTAGCAAAAGAGCATTCAAAAAATAAATGCATATTCGATTCAAAATCTTCCTTACACAAATCACAAAGTGGATCAAGTTCCATGTAAGTAATCCTATTCTTAGTTTTAAGTCTTTCTTTTAATGTCATCCATACTATGATTGCATGTTTCGGAAATACACTCGGATCCCACACAATATTTGCCCAAGGTTTAATAAAAACTTGACGACGAAATAAATCATAAGGGAATTTATATACATCATAAAACTCTATTGTATTTACCTCATATGTTGATTGGGGCGCCTTAATGGAAGCAAACCATAAAGCTAATATTTCTTTTCTTCCTTCTTCACCTAGGGACCCACGTATAATTTCTTTTAACTCCCAAATATTTTAAAAATTTCACATTTGTTGTTGTCGTGTCTTTGTTGAGTCTGTGTATAGGTGCCGGAAGGTTGTGTTGCCCGATTCCTTCACGATACTCTGGATACTTCGGATGATCGGGTAAATCGTTCATCTTCTGGTTGACACTTTCCCAATACCTTGTAATTAGTCAATGTTATCAGTGTATATTACCTTTGGTGTATCTGGAAATTCCATCCCCTGTTCAGTTGCTTTTAAGACTGTTATCGCTCCCCCTTCCAAAATTGAGTCACATTTATATTTGGTTGGGTTTCTTTTTGTTGATTAATCCTATGGTGTATTTGTATGATGCCGATACCTGTAGGGTCGTATTTAGTTGTAAAAGATGCATCGCATAAAAACGTAATACCGTCCGTGTCGAAGGTCGGTTGTGTGGTCGTTGTCGTTGTGTGGCCATTGCTCGTTTATGGCTTCTGTCTGGCCACCCAGTCGGTTCCGTGTAGCTCCACCATCATATTTTTTGTTGTTTTTGTTACCTAATCCACGTCTATGATGACATCTTCGTGAAAAGATTTAATTTTGGCCTTCCAAATGTTTCATAAAAGTATAAATATGTAGTTTGTTATTTTATTTCTTTCACATCCTCCTTGTTCATATGATGTTTTAATTTCCACGATCCAGTTCCCTAGCATCCTTATGTCATGTTGTTGTATTCTGACTTGTAATGTTAATGTTGCCCAGATTGCTTGTGTGTCCTTACATTGCAATAATAGGTGTTCCATTGTATCTTCCTCCAATTGGCACCATGTGCAGTTTGGTGTGTCAGCGCATTTCTTTCTCATCAGGTTACTAGTTGTGGGTATCACATTATTACAATCCTTCCAGATGAAAATTCTTATCTTTTTTCGTACATTTACTTTCCACACCTTTATCCATAATGATTGGTTTATGTTGGTTGCCGCCGTTGTTGTTGTTTGTGGGGCGTTGATGACTTCCTCTTCCGTTAAGACTTTGTATCTTGTTTTTTTGGTGTAACCGTTATTTGAGTGTGGCCATATGAGCTTGTGTTCATTGTTTGTGTTTAGCAACCGTATCCTTGTAATTTCTGGTATCAAGGGTTGTGGGAAGATTGTATCTAGTTTCTTCATGTCCTTGTCGTTGGTGTCTTCCTGTCATCATTGGTTCACCATTTTCAAAGTGCAATTTGTTAGTCTCTCTAGCTTCCATGTTGTGTCAATCCATTTATCGTTCCAGATATTTACCTTTTTTCCATTTCCTATTTGCTATCTTCTGTATTTCATAATGAAATCTCTTCCTTCTATAATGCTTTCCGAACTTTGTGTTCTACTTTTTCACAATTTGACCTTTGTTATGTCTAATCTTGGGTGATATATCCCTTTTAGTAGTTATGCCGCCAGTGTGTCTGGGTTAGACATGATCCTTCAGGTTTGTGCTTCTAGTAACGCTATGTTCATCCTTTTTAGATCTCTAAAGCTCATTCCTCTTAGTAGTTTCCCATTTGAAATCTTTTCCCATGCCATCTAGTGGATTCGATTCCTTTTGCCGGAGTTCCACCAGAAATTTGAGATCGCTGATACAAGTTTCCTGTAAAAAGACACGGAGTACGAGAAAATTGACATAGTATAAACTGGTATCGCTTGTAGAGCTGCTTTTATTAGTACTTCTTTCACTCCTTCAATAATAGTTTATCTTTCCATCCTTCTATTTTTTAGAATAGTTATTTTGCAGTCCATTCCAGAGATTCGATTTTTGATCTTTTATGGAAAAGCGGTATACTAGGTATATTCGTAGATCAACCGTTTCTACTATTCGTATAGCTGATGTGACCTGATCCCATATGTCATGTGGTGTCTTTTTGCTAAAACAGACTGATGACATTTGGTAGTTTATTTGTTGTACTGATCCTTCACAATACTCTGTCAGACAGTCGTTAAAGGCCGAAAGTTCAATTCCTTCGATAGTAAGAAAATATAATGTGTCGTCCGCAAAAAGCAGGTGTGATATAGTAGGGAAGTTTCGCATTATTTGTATTCCTTTGATAGTTCCTTCCTGTACTTTGTGCTCGATAATTGTGATTAGAGCTTCCGTCAATAGCGAGAATAGGAATGGGGGGAGGGGATCACCTTGTCTTAAGCCCCTTCCAGATTCAAAGCTCGGCATTCGTTCTCCGTTGAAATTGATTTAGAATGATACTGTTGATATACAGTTCCTTATCCACTCTATCCATCTGTTACAAAAACGTAATTTGCTAAGTTAAAGAAGTATGAATTCCCATATAATCTGGGAGAGGTTGCTTCCTATAACCGATGGACCAAGAAGGTCGTCGTAGTGAGGTAGTATAAACTCAAATATTTCTTTATCGTTGATTCGTACTCTGATTGCAGGTGTCGCTTAGGGTGTGATAAATATATGATAAATAAATACAGAAAACAATGCAATAATCACCCTAGACTAGCACTGTACTACAAGTATTACAGGATGTATGCAAGTTTTATTGATAAGAAGATTCGTTCTCAGGGATTTAGTGTGTTATACGAATGGGTAAATAAATCAAAGTAGAAATAATTAATTAAAAGACAGAAAATAAATATGATTGATTGGAAGATGAGATTAACAACTAAATTAATTAAAGACAAGTAAAGTAAATATGAGAGAAATAAGATGAGAGAGTATAGCTTAGGTATTTGCTATTATGCACTAATTCTTCTAATTTTTTCAATCAATTTCAATTTATAAGGAAGATAATAGCTCTTAGATATGTAGTCAGGATTCTAAATTCCCCCTATCCCCGGAGAAAAAACTAGGGTGGCAACCTTTCAATCACGAGGTGACTCGATGTAGGATTATCTAGCGCTACCAGGGTCCTAAGTGGAATCTTACCTACTAATGATTATTGGTGATAAAAATAAACCTTAATGACTATCTAGTTAGGCTGGTGTTGTCAAGAACAATTCCTTATTCTAGAGGTTTATGTGGTGTTTCAATAGTTAAACACCCCTTCCGGGCGACTATCTAACTATTATTAGCAAAGCCCTAAATTGATCAAGTTTAAGACACACAAAAAATCAAAGCACATAAATCAAATATATGGTTAAGTAACTAGAATTGGATTAAAACATATAATTTTCAAAGAAACTTAGATAGAAAGAAAATAGAATTCATAGATTATACATGATGCAAAACCCAAGCTATGGGAAAAACTAAAAGAATGATACAAAGATGTCATCTTGCTCTCTTGAATGACTAAGAATTAATATAAAGTTTAGAATTGAGCAAGGATGACTTTACAAAGGTTTAAGGGTGTATTTATAGGTGTTTAGAAGACCTAATTCGTTTTCTTTGAGTGGAAGACAAGTAACTTGGACTCCTAGTCCAACTCAAATTCGTAACCCTAAAATATATAAAAGGTAATAATCTGCCGCTGTTTTGTTTTGGCCGTAACTTCTTCGATGTAGCTCCGAATTATGCGTTCCATATGTCGAAAATAATCGTCTCGGAAAGATATTCACTTTTTCTTTAGAACAGTTTTCCAAATTCTTATCGAATCTTGATTTATGAGCACTTTTGTGGTCGTGGGTGCTGGAATTCAGATTTATTTGACAACTTTATCTTTCCATATCTTATCTTTTCTTTCCTTTATCTCCAATTTCCATGCATATCTTCTTTTCTTGATCTCTTTAGACTTGATTTGGCATCTAATTAATTTTCATTATCTCTAAAACTTCACACTAAATAAATCAATTAAACCCAATATGCTCTTAAAATAATAAATCATTAAACCAAGACAAGAAATAGGAAAGTGTAATATTTAATGGGAAATCCGACTAGAAGACTTCCTAAAACACTAAAAATGATGTCTCCAACTAAGTTTAAATCATCACAAATGAGGAGACATCAAGACCCCCAACTCAAAGTTGTATCGTCCCGATACAATAAAGATAAAAACAAAGGGAAGTCTCTAAATAAACACCTAGGTCAATTAAGCTCAATGGGAAGGAAGATAGCAGAATATACAGAATAGACTCAAAGCAACTACTCTGAAAATCTCATGTAATTATATTTACAAACTACATACCTGCACACTTGTATATCTATAATCAACACGGCTTGAATTCAAGATTAGATTAGCTTTGCAATGTAAGAAGGAGAGGATCTTTACTCAGCTCACCAAGGAGGCTATAGATTGTTCATCGAACTTCACTAGTATCCAAAGATCCACTTAACTACTCTCTATTGGCTCAATTACATCTAGATTACATAGCAAAGAATCAAAAGGTCTTTAAGGTTGTAATGTTGGCTTAGGAACGGTATGATAAGTATATTTGGATAACTTAGAGTGAGTTTTTGGCTCTCTTCTCACTAGCCATCAACGAATCGCCCTAGAGTTTGAGTTACTCTCATAGAACGTTTTTCACTCAACCCAATGATTTCTTGATGCACAAAGTAGCATCCCCAATAACCTAATAAAAGCATTATGATGTTCACATAAAAATTCCTCTTTGCCGGTCCAAATATATATTCTTTTCAGATCAATTTTTTCTGTATAGCTATGAATATCTTTTTGATGTTGAGATATCATGCTATTTTTTCTCAACATATTTTTTTCCCTTCTTTTCATGCTTTTCAGCCTTTTTCATTTACTCTTACCCCGGCAAAGGGTTACAATATAATAAACTTGTAAAACATCATCAATGTATAGAACATAGCACAATTAATAAGCTCAAAAATCTCAACCCAATAATATTTCCCATAATGGTGAACCCACCACCCCAAACTCAAGCTTTAAAATAATTGTCTATGCATCGCGATTCAAGTGCGGGTCATATGGAAAAGTCCTAAAATATAAAGGGATATGGCTTATAATGTGGTTAATAAAAAGTCTTTAGAAAGGCTAGAAGGGGCTGAGAAGGATATGAAAATAAAAATTTGGACAGTAAGCTAAAAAGCAACAAGGGGCTTATGGAGGAACCACCTTAATCACTTTCTAAACTATACAATTTCGTCATTCTCTTACCTTTAGCACGTTCATCAAATGGGTTTATCAACTAGCTTGGATCTCACGGCCTACACACCACTCATGGCTTCCTGAGATCAAACATACTTTCTATCGCATTGCTAACTAATCTATTTTTTACTATCAATGTGTGTTTTCCTGCAAATACTCAAAGCATACAAAATAAAATAGCTCATAAACATACTACTTTATATCATTAACTTACCGAGCTTATGCTTCCAAGCTAATAAACATACTCTACATCTAATTCCCATGTTATAAAAAATTTAATTTCTACCTAAAAACAAAAAAATTGAGATGAGAGACAACGAATCCCCACACCCCCAACTCAAAAATGAGTCGTGTCCCCACAACTCGAAAAAGACTCTAAAAAGAAATTAAAATTTAGCAGATAAAACATATACATAAATGGTAAGGAAGAAATAGGACATACTCTCGGGGCAATTGCCTCGCGTTATCGACATCCAAGATAGGATTTACTGGATCTTTCTTTATTAGCTTAAGGAGTGTCATGATATGCACTTGATTAGCTTTGATTTGTGCCACATCTTTAGCTAAAAGTTTGAGCTGCTTCGACTTTGTTTAAACGCTCCTCTACCTTCTCTTGCCAAATACGATCATTTTCTTCTTTTGAAAGTTGTGTAACTCTCGCTACTCTCAAAATTGTCTTGATCCAATTGTTGTCAATATTGTTCATCATATTATAAGCTTCTCTTCTTTAACCGGAATCACATTCGCTTTCCGAACAAGGCACGTGATCATAGTAGGATATTTCAAACTAAAGAACGAAGTAGGAGAGGCCGGAAATCGCATCACCTCCTCGAAGATCACTCGTGCCACATCCACTTCTCCTCCCTTTAAAATACAATTCAACAATTTGCGTTTTTCTTAGTTACCTCCGAGTTTCATAGGGTTCCAAAGATATTTGCAGTAAGGAAATGGTGCCAAACTTTTGTATCTGCTTGGAGATATTTGTAAGGCCAAGGTGCCTTCAATTCTCCCTTATTTTCTTGCACTTTCTCCTTATCTAATGCATGCTCAAACAGTAGATTCCAATTGAAAGTCTTGATATTTTCCACCGCTTCTCTGTACTTACATGGTCCAACCAATTTCTTAAATCGGAAGTGGTTTCCAATCTCTTCAACTGTGAAAAGAACTAACTTGCCTCTAACTGGAGCACAACCATTACTATATCGGCTAAAGAGGCCTAAATAGAAATTAGAAACTAACTCTCTACATAAATTCGATCTTCGCAACATGAATGTATACCAACCCAATCTATCACCCATCTATATGAATCTCTTGTATTCACCCTCTTCAACTTCTTCTTCAAATACTCTCTCATAAGCCAAAGGAAGTTTCGTTAAGTGTTTCTCTGCTGAAGCTAACATGGCCTTGGAAGCTTCGTTGATCTTGGGCACATGATTCTTGATTTGTAAAGGTTGTGGTATCCTTCTTATTAAAGTTGAAACTTGTTTTCTTTTTGAATTTACCATAACTAGCTTTCTTTTACTTTCTGAACCTGTTTTACCTTTCACATTGGAACTTGAACTTTTCTCAATTGATTTCTTCTCACTAGGATCCAACACCTTATTCTGATTCTTCTTCATCTCCCTAACAGTAGATAATGTTTATGTTCTCTTTGTCATCACAATTGACCTCCAACTCAAAGCTTTTAACCACTCTTGAAATTTGAAAATCTTGATTATAGGTTGAACAAGCTTTATTTGGGTTAGGAAAGGTGTTATGAAGATGATTCTCTATATGGGTAGGATGAATCCTTCTTTGTTTTTTAAGGTGGATTGATATGATATGGGTGGTTGAATCTTCTCTATAATGATGTGTAGAAAGGTTTGGATGTGTTTTTATGGTGATTAGGTAGTGTTTTGATGTTTGGTGAAGACTTGATTAAGATTTAATGGAGTTAGGAGAGGGTTGGGGAAGAAAGAGAGGCTTAAGGATTGAAAACTTTGTGTAAAAACTAACCTCTTCTCTTAATTCCTGTAATATACCCTTTCGTTTTGGACCTTTCGGCACCGTGCAGTGTACCGGACCTGAGCTGCGGTATACCGAACCTGAGGGTTTGAAAACCGTGTTTGCGAGTCGTCGACACGGTTTTGACGAACTGGTCTTTCTCCTCTCGTAAATGTACCGTGGTCGAAACCGTGGCCACGGTTTATGATGGTGCGGTGTACTGCACATGATTGGTGTTCATACCTTGGTCACGCTTTGAGCCACGGTTTTTGGACCTTCTTCTTGGCAATATACCGTGGCGAGAACTGTTGCCACAGTTTTTTGGACCTGCGGTATACCGGACCTCTTCTGCGGTGTACCGCAGATATGGTCAGATTTTCGCCGAATTTTCGTTTTTCTTTTCCTAGATCGATTTCTTAAGTACCTGGACATCAAAAACACTCATACCTTCCTCAATAATGCAATATTAACTAAAAACAACTAAACTAAACAACATTTAAAGACATAAAAACGTAAAAAATTGTGGGTTGTCTCTCGTACAACACTTTTATTTAGCGTCTTTTAAAGTTAGTCGTGTTACCTCTATCAAGATTTGTGAATATAGCCTCCCGAGCAACGAGAAAGGCTATGAACGTCTACTAATCTCCGTTTAGTGCCCCTCTTAAGCCTAATCTCTATCACTTTAGCTGAAACAACTTCAGTGACTACACATGGTCCCATCCACGAGTCTTTGTGACCTCGTGGCCTATTCTCTAGGTTGTGGGCTTTCCATAGAACTTCATGGCCGACTCCAAATTCAATCTTTGGCTCAGTATCCACAGGCTTTGTGTGGATCTTTTCTTTAGGGACTTTGTGATGTGAAAGGCTGTGGATGATAGGAACTGTGGGATCTGACTTCCTTGGTTTCTTACCCCAGACATAGAATGTCTCAGATATGTTTTTAGCATGAAGAGTGACTGTCCCTTCCTGTAAGTTGATTATGCTTTGACTTGTGGCCATGAAGGGCCTTCCAAGTATGATTGGAACCTGCTTATCTGCATCGAATTCAAGTATAACAAAGTCAGTAGCGATGGTGATATTACCTGATCAGACATGAACGTCCTCCACTGTTCCCCATGTCTTGGTAACTGAGTTGTCAGCAAAGTGCAACTTCACTAGAGCTTTTTCTGATTTCTGAAGGCCAAGTGGTGGTCCTTTGTGTGTTCTAAAAATAAATGCAAATGATAATCGAACCACAACCGCAAGTGTACGGTTGTCCTAAGTAGTAATAAGGATAATACAGATTCGTTCCAAGGACGGGATGGTTGACTACAATGTTTAGCAGATAATGATTGGTTGCACTTATGAAAGCAATTAAATAAAATATGTTTGTTTGGTTTTGTTTATTAAAACTACTAAATGAAAGACAAATTATAAATGCAAGTAAAAGCTAAGACGCAAGTAAAATGAGTGAAAACGCAATATGAGAAGTAGTACTTGAGAACGCAAGGATCCTCCCAATCTTATTTCTTAACTTATGTTGTTTAAGGGCTAAATTGGTCAATTACAATGGTCGGGATTCTAAATTCCTTATACCCCCGTCAGGGTGGACTATAAGGCAATCCTAAAGTGTCACTAGTCCCGTCAGGGTAAATATGATCCACCGTTGGATGGTTAAGTGTTTTACCTCATTGGCCCTAGAATTAGCTAAGTTCGTCAGAATCAATAGCTTTTATCCTAGATTGAATAATTAATTCTATATCTAAACCCTCCGTCAGGATGATCCACACGCCACATATGTGGAATAGCTTAGATACTAATACCTATTCTTAGTTCGCGACTCTAAAAACAGTAAATAATCACAAATTATCGAAAAGAGTAATAGACCTAATTTAATTTAATTTAACATAAACCTAAATTCAACATTCGTTATTTCATAAAATTGGGATTCACCCATTGTTTGTTCTCAAGCACTATGAAAAGCTTAGCTCATATTAAAAAGAAAAACTAAATTAAAAGAAATGGAATTCATATTGATTACAAAATTAAAATATAAAAAGAACCTAATTTCCGGAATTGGAATGACTACGAACGGAGATATAGACCCTCTCCAGCTCTTGTAGCTTCTTCTTTCTTCCTTCTGTTGCTTCTCTCTGGTGTTTAATCTTGTGGAATGTGAATTGTGTGAAAAATAGAAGTCCAGACCTCCTTTTATAAGCATAAATTCGGACTAGGGCTTGGACCAGAAAATAAAATACTAATTAAATGTCCAAGCCAAAATTCAAAGCCCAAAATCCCGTAACTGCCGATATACCTTCACTAAAACGGCTTTTCCCGATGCGTTTTGACTCTGATTGACCTCATTCCAGTTGCTAAAGTTCCGTAACTCGATAAGGAATGTTTTCTCTTCAAAAGTCAGCGGCTAAATCATCGCTTAAGCACCTCGAAATCAGCACTCTATGGCCTGGAAACTGGATTTTCAGCTCTAAAAATAATATCTTCGGGATTTATCTTTAAATCTTGACTCTAATTCACGATCTTTGACTTTATCCTCGGATTCCTCTCCTAGCTAACATCTAAAACCTGTAAACTTTACACTAAAAATACCAATATTACGCGCAAAAGTTTAATAAATTAAAAATGTTAGAAATAAAAAGGGAATTCCGGATTATTGCATATTTAGTCCAAAAGTCTATCAAATTAATTACATAAACACAAAAAATGATGTCTCCTAAGGGTAAAAAATAAGAACAATTAGGGAGACATCACCAAGTCTATCGAACACGGACTTTGGCATAAGATTCACACCTAAACCCACATCACACATAACTTTCACCTTGAGCGTACCATTTATCTGAATAAGATGATTAAAGCTTCATGGATCTTTGAGCTTCAATGGTAACTCTTTCTCTACTTTTCTCAAGACTCTCTCAGTATGAGCCACAGTCTATTTCCTGGCTTCTACGCTAGCTTCTTTCTCTGGAATAATTTGCGTGAAAACTTGCTGCGGTGTAAGCCCTTTCTTCGCAATCTCAAGCATCTGGGCGTTGATATTTTCTGGAGTGTATGCCTCTACAAATGTCTTGAGTTCAATGTCAACCTTCGGATTTGTATCAGGAATAGTTGGTGACATTGTTTGAACAAGTGGTGGCGATTCCACTTCAACTCTCGATTATTTTGATTCTTCTTCCTCTTTTTCTTTAGCTCTAGCAGCTTGTAACTCCATAACCAATCTAATCTCTTCAAGGAAAATTGCCTTACAAGCTTCGAACCCAACACTGCATCACCTCTTTCGATAGCCTTCAATTCTTTTGTTTCCATAATATAGTAAGAACTTTATTTATTTGTTCTACTTACGTTCCTAAAATCTGAACTGAGGTTTCTTGTTCTCTTAACTTCTCGTTCTGTGAATGCATATTAGTGGTAATAAGGTCCATAAAATTCTTTAGTTGTTGATCATCCACGACTCCTTCTTGAGGATATTGTGGTAGAGCCTTTTGAGCTAAAGTATCGGTATACGCATCATTGGCAGGATGTTGTGGAGGAGCAGTTCAATTATAATCCTAATTTCCTTGATATTGATTCTGACCTCTCGGTTGGTAAGAGTTATTCTGGGGACGAGGTTGGTAGTTACCTGGATTAGCGACCCCCTGTGGATTTGAATACTGCATACCCGGATGATTCCTGTTACCAAATTGATAATTTACTTAGTTGGATATGAAATAAACAGATGCTGGATTTCCTTCGCACTCTTCCTATATATGATTTAGCACCTCATACTTCGGACAACCTGGTTCCTCTTGCACTACGTTTGTTGCAGCTAAATTCTTCTGCATCTCAAGCTTAATCTCTTTGATTTGATTCTCTAATGCGGTAAATTGAGCTGAGGTAGCAGTATCTGCATCTAATCGAAGCCTACCTCTAGTATTTGTAATAGGAGCTCGCGAAAGTGGGCAACTCCTTTCTGTTTCTATTATGTTTTCCAAACCTTTGGCGGCTTCTGCAGGATCCATGGACACAAAATTTCCCTTTCCAAGATTATCTACCCTCAGTCTACTTTCGGCATTAAATACCTTGATAAAATATAGCTAACTGTAAAAATGGGGTGTAACCATAGAGTGGACATCTAGCTAAGTTCTGTTGAAACCTTGTCCATGTGTCTCCTACTTCTTCTCCATTCTCTTGACAAAACTTAGCAAGCTCGCTCTGATCTTTGAGTCTCATACTCTTCAGATAAAAATAGTTAAAGAATGCAGCTTGAAGTTCTGCCCAAGTAGTAATTGTACCTGGTGGTTGTCTATCTAGCCAATCACCAGCCTTGCTGATCAGGAAGAACGAAAACATGTGACAATACAGTTGCTCGCGTATAATTCTTGGAGTAATATAAGCATCACAAATCTGCATGAACTCTGAATGGCTCTTACCGGATTTTGAATTGCTGCACCACTATAGAGTCCGAAATTCGGGAATTGACTGAGCAATACCCAGATTGGGTCTGAACTTGATATTCTGGAGCTCTGGAGGACGATAACATAATGGTTGAACTCGAAAAGGTACTCCCAAGCCTGGGAGATCTTGTTCGACTCTCTGGTTGTTTCTGTTATCTCCTGGTGGTGGTGGTGGTGGTGGTACAGGTCCTAAAGGATCAATTGGTGGATCCAATAGTTGTGGATCTAATACTTCTTGATTTTCTGCCATAGCTCTTCTCCGGTCTCTTTCTTCTTTGATACGTCTGTTATAAGCTCTGAATCTCCTTCCGGGCTCCGGAAGAGCAAGCCAAGGATGCATTGTTAAAACCTGAAAAAGACTAAGCAAACCAACAAGCGTAAATCTGAAAAATAAAAATAAAAACTAAAAAATAAAAATTAACTAAAAACTACTACTACTAAAAATAAATAACCCACACGCTAACGAGACACAAGTCCCCAGCAGCAGCGCCAAAAACTTGGCATCGCCTAGGGTGTGATAAAAATATGATAAATAAATCCGAAAAACAATGCACTAATCATCCTAGACTAGCACTGTACTGCAAGTATTACAGAATGTATGCAATATTTAATTATAAGAAGATTCGTTCTCAGGGACTTAGTGTGTTATACAAATGGGTAAATAAATCAGAGTAGAAATAATTAATTAATAGACAGAAAAAAATATGATTGATTGGAAGATGAGATTAACAACTAAATACATTAAAGACAAGTAAAGTAAATATGAGAGAAATAAGATGGGAGAGTATAACTTAGGTATTTTCTAGTATGCACTAATTCTTCTAATTCTTTCTATGAATTTCAGTTTATAAGGGAGATAATAGGTCTTAGATATGTAGTCAGGATTCTAAATTCCCCCTATCCCTAGAGAGCGAACTAGGGTGGCAACCTTTCAATCATGAGGAGAATCGAAGTAGGATTATCTAGCGCCACCAGGGTCCTAAGTGCAGTCTTACCTACTAATGATGATTGGTGATAAAAATAAACCTTAATGACTATCTAGTTAGGCTGGTGTTGTCAGGACCAATTCCTTATTCTAGACGTTTATGTGGTGTTTCAATAGTTAAACACCCTTTCCGAGCGACCATCTAACTACTATTAGCAAAGCTCTAAAGTGATCAAGTTTAAGACAAACAATAAATGAAACCACATAAATCAAATATATGGTTAAGTAGCTAGAATCAGATTAAAACATATAATTTCCAAAAAAACTTAGATAGAAAGAAAATAGAATTCATAGATTATACATGGTGCAAAACCCAAGCTATGGAAAAATTAGTTCTTACCTGATGAAAATAAATTAATAGAACGATACAAAGATGTCATCTTGCTCTCTTGAATGACTAAGAATTAATATAAAGTTTAGAATTGAGCAAGGATGACTTTACAAAGGTTTAATGGTGTATTTATAGGTGTTTAGAAGACCTAATTCGTTTTCTTGGAGTGGAAGATAAGTAACTTGGACTCCTAGTTCAACTCAAATTTGTAACCCTAAAATATAGAAAAGGTAATAATCTGCCGCTGTTTTGTTTTGGTCTTAACTTCTTCGATATAGCTCTGAATTACGCGTTCCATATGTCGAAACTGATCGACTCGGAAAGCTCTTTACTTTTCCTTTAGACCATTCTTCCAGATTCCTATCTAATCTTGAGTTATGAGCACTTTTGTCGTTGTAGATGCTGAAATTCAGATTTATTTGATCTTATCTTTTCTTTCCTTTATTTCCAATTTCCATGCATATCTTCTTTCCTTTATCTCTTTAGACTTGATTTGGCATCAAATTAATTTCCATATGTCTCTAAAGCTTCACACTAAATAAATAAAGTAAACCCAATATGCTCTAAAAATAATAAATAATTAAATCAAGACAAGAAATAGGAAAGTGCAATATATAATGGGAAAATCGACTAGAAGTCTTCCTAAAACATTAAAAATGATGTCCCCAACTAAGTTTAAATCATCACAAATGGGGAGACATCAACTGTGTAGCTTGGAGTTACTTTGTGTATTAAGTCCTACCCACATTTGTAGCTCCGACGGCCAAACTGCCCATGATAGTTTTGATTTCCATCTTGAATCATCCTACCGTACGGCATGCCTTTCCTTGTGCACCGTTGTGCTTCTATTATTATCCTTACGCCACTAGTATGTACTTCCAATTCGAAGGGTAGAATTCGTTCCATGGTGGTATCCTTCCTCACTAAATGGATTGCTGATTTGGCCTCCCCAACGATGTGTGGGTAAATGTCCCATTCTTTCTAGAAGATTTATCTCGATGAGCAACACGCGACATTCGTTAGTATCGTGACCCATATCTTTGTGAAACTTATAGTATCACTTCTGATCTCATTTCTTAGCATTTGATAATGGATCATGCAAAACAAGTTTACGTATCTCCTGGGTCTTTGTTCTAATAGGTACAAAGTGTGTCCTCGCGAGTAATCCCCATTGACAAGAACATCAATGACATTAGGAAGTTAAGAACAAAGGGAAGGACGGGTTTTTTTAATTTTTTTTATTCCAATGAAAAAAGGTCCTCGCTAATAATAGTAATTGGAGAGAAAATATGATCTCGAAATTAAGTCTCTCACATAGGCGATCACAGTTTTCCTCGCGAATGACTCTTCCTCACAAATGTGTATATCATTATCGAGGACACGAATGTCTTCGCCAACAGCATGGTCGCGGAAATCCACGCGTGTAGTATTGACAGGCTATCACGTCCTTTACTGAATTAATGGATTAGAGGATCTAATTATTTGTCTTGTATAAAATGTAAAAATAAGACAAGACGATCTAATATATTACAAGGTTTGTAATAAAAATCAATTACCTCTTAAATGGTAGAGGGTATCATGCCAATAACGTGTTATGAACCGTAGAAAAAAATAATAGTAATCTAATAATTTTCATAAGTGTGTTTGGAATACAAATTACATAATTATATATATATATATATATATATGTATGCATGTATGTATGTTGTTCTAATAGGTAAAGAGTGTTCTCGCGAGTAATCCCTATTGACGAGGACATCAATGCCATTAGGAAGTTAAGAACAAAGGGAAGGACAGGTTTTTTTTTTAAATTTTTTTATTCCAATGAAAAAAGGTCCTCGCTAATAATAGTAATTAGAGAGAAAATATGATCTCGAAATTAAGTCTCTCACATAGGCGATCATAGTTTTCCTCGCGAATGACTTTTCCTCACAAATGTGTATATCATTATCGAGGACACGAATGTCCTCGCCAACAGCATGGTCGCGGAATCCACGCGTGTAGTATTGACAGGCTATCACGTCCTTTAGTGAATTAATGGATTAGAGGATCTAATTATTTGTTTTGTATAAAATGTAAACATAAGACAAGACAATCTAATATATTACAAGGTTTGTAATAAAAATCAATTACCTCTTAAATGGTAAAGGGTATCGTGCCAATAATGTGTTATGAACCGTAGAAAGAAATAATAGTAATCTAATGATTTTCATAAGTGTTGCATGGTGATTGGTGTAAACATGCAGATATGGCTGGTAATATTTATGTTCACTATCAGTGACAGTTTAGGTGGGCAAGGAAAACACATATAACATATGTGAGGAGGTCCTAGTTAGTTATTTAGAGTTCCCTCTAATAAGCTTAGCATAAATATATAAATTTTAATTATCAAGTTTAATTACTCTGAGATAATATGCATATTTTACAATTAAAAAGAAGTTCTATAGTGGAATTGAAAGCCATGACAACAAGAAAGAGGTAATAAAAAAGGATTATGAAATCCTGGATTACTAAATATGAAATCCACCTCAGTGTTGATTTTAGTTTATGTTTCTTCATCTTCACTCTTTATTGCCTCAGAACTTTATTCTTATACATGGCCATCCTTCACGCTTAGGTTTATTTCTCTCATATTCTTAAAAACAATTACAAGGATCAAGAACAATATCTTCCTCTTCAAAGGATGTCACTTGCTCGTAATTTTTTTTTTGTATTGGTGTATCTCTGCTTTTACTTTACTAAGTTTCTGTCAAGGATTGGAGTTCCTTAAATAGCTAGGTGTTCTTCATTTTGCAACTCTTTATCATACGATTCATCAGTTTTAGCTCTTTCAGTTTGTACAGACAATTTACCATAAAAGATTCAAGATTATTTTAAAATCTTAATTTCTCTTTTTCAAGTTCTCAGATTCAAGATAATTTTATAAACTTAATTTCTCTTTTCAATGCTCAGATTCACGATTAATTTAAAAATTTAACTTCTATCATCAAGTTCAATTTGATGGGTCATGCCATGCATTGTCCTCTCCTCTACAAGTAAAGATGACGTTATTCTCGAACAAAAGATATTTCCAACTCAACTCACCTTATTAAAAATATCAAACACACACAACCCATTAATTATGTACTCTAAAAACAAATAAATCACATAAACTCAATTTCAATTATCTCATACTCTGTTGTGAGTGTGTGATTATGTTTTGAGAGAAGAGTTGTATATTTTGCTTGACCTATGACTTTTCTGAGAAGCGATAGATATACCTGTGATTGTGTCTCTTGCTGTTATTGTGAGGTGAGGTCTCGTCGGTGACTGTTGGTGAGGATATGTGCGGTTAGGTGAGGTGAGGTTAGGTACGGCACTGAGGTGTCCTGGTTAGATATTGAGCTAGTGTTGGTGAGTTTTTTTTTTTTTTTTTTCAAATGTGTTGGTCAGGTTTACTTGTGTGAGATCATTGACATTTTGTTTGAGTGGCATTTTTTTCTAATATTAGTGGAAATAGGGTTTTTTTTTTGTTTTTGTTTTTGGACGAGTACATAAAAATAAACCAGAAGCTCACAATGACCTTAGCCAATACTAAGTCTTGAGAACTATTGTAGTAGAACATTTGTTGTCACGTGTTCATTAATTGTCTGACATTTTTTGCTAGTGTATCAGCTTTTACGTTGAACTTATGTGGAATGTGCTTGAAAAAGACTGGGCCTACTTCCTTGGTCAGTTTTTGTATGTGTTTAATCCACGGTCTGAGCTAACACCTAGCTGCCGACACTTGCTGGATACCTTGAATGAGGTCAAGGTTATCAGAGAAAACCGTCTTCTCCTTGTTCGGCCATTGTCTCCCGATTTCGAGGGCCGTGATGACAGCCTGTGCTTCCACTGCTTTGATGTTATCACAACAGGCTGTCTTCATGTAGTCAATCCGTGAGCCATCGTCCTTGTTGAATTGAGCAACCCCAGTTCTAGTTAGGAGATGTGCCTATGTAAATGAGGCTTCACAAGTAAAAGAAAATGTAGTATTAAATTCGAGACCATGATCCTTAAGAACCATTGTTTCGGTTTTCGCAAGATGAGTAGCGTCGTTTGTAAACCCATCGTTTCCAAAATGCTCCTGAATTTTTTTGTTTGTAACCCGAATAATCTCATCTGGGTCTATCGCCGAGTTATTATGTCGAATGTTCATATTTGATTTCCAAAGGTTCCAAATCATCAGTAGCATATATGAGATTACTACTTTCTTCCTCCAAGCTACCGCAGCATATAAATCTACCATATTTAAAAACCCATTTCCCTATATCAATCTCTACTTGTTCCACATGTACCTGTAATGCCGATCCATCCCATGCAAGATTTGAAATCCCACAGGTGAGCAGCAGATGTTCCACCGTCTCTTGTTCTGCACCACACCATCTACAGTTGCCTTGAACGTCACACTTTCTTTTCCTAAATTCCTGCCTATCAGAATTGCATTATTACACGCTTTCCAAGTAAAGATTCCAACCTTTGTTGGAACGTTCGATCCCCAAACTGTTTTCAAAAGTGCTGAAGAAATAATAAGGATCTGGCTAGTTGTGTTTACCCATTGGTTACCCCCTTAACTATATATTATATAAATGTGTGGGTGTGTGTTGGTGAAATTTAACTTCAAAAAATTATGATAATAAACAATTAAGAATTATTGTTTAACTAACATCATTATCATCAATACTGAAATATATAAAAAAAATCAAAATCAGACATGTTTTTCATTTTAATAAAAAATTTGTGTAAGCCTTTACACCTGGTAAATTATAATCTTGTGAACATTAAAATGAATAGTTAATTTCATAAAAGATGGTGGCTAGTAGGGTTTGATTAAATAATAATAAATAAAGATAAGAACTATCACCCTGACCAATCACGTTACTCACTGCAGGTATCACAGATTGTATGCAAGTTTAATTGATTAGTAGAATCGTTCGCAGGGACTATGAAAGTTAGCTTAGGACTAATGCAAATATAAAGTTCAAATTAAAACGCTAAAAGACTCTGAAATATTTGTTTGGTTTTATGACTATAACAATTAACTAAATAAAATAAAGATAGGAAAATAAATAGAAAGAAAGAAGTAGTATGAGAGTTTAGCTCGAGATATAGCAAATAATCCCCACTAGCCTTGTGTTATGATCTATTTATGTAGGGGGGATTGTGTGATATGCAATAGCCAGGATTTAATATACCTCCTGATCCCCTTCCAGGTGGACTTAGGTGGCGACCTAACAATTAGCAGGAGACTTTGGTAAGGGGACCCTGCGCAATGATCAGTGGTTAATCTCAAACCCTAGTGAATATATAGTTAGGCAAGTCCTTCAGGATCACTACCGCACACTAGATGTTTATTTGGTGTTTCAATAATTAGACACCCCTTCCGAGTGACCATCTAACTAATCCTATACGTTGGCCAGACAGTACATCAAAGCACATATAAACAGATATAGCACAACTAATTTCAATTAAATGTAAAAGGACATCCCAAACTAAAATAGACATAAAACAAGTATAGGGTGCATGCCTTTATGCTAATCTCAAGCTAAATATAATTAGTTCATAATAGAGAAAGAAAGAAAATAAATTACAAAGGTGAAGGGTTGGAATGGCATGAACGATGTCCAACTCCTTCTTATCTTCTCTTCTCTTGATGTAAGCTTCCTCTTGGTCTTTAGATGATTGATTACTGACCAAGGACGATTTCTCTAAGGTAGGAATGGATATGTATAGTCCCTTGGTCGAATTATGGAGTAATCTCCAAGTTAAGGAGTCGTAGTCTTACCAAAATTCATATCCCCAAATTATTGGACAAGATCAACCTTTGCAGAAATATTGATTTGGTCATATCTCCTTCGTTACTTATAGGAATTTAATGTTCTTTATATGGAAAAGACCGAAATTAAAAGATCTATGTGCTCATATAAAAGGGTCTTCCTAATTATGGACCAAATTTCTAAAGTAATTTAATTCGTGGGCGTATATACAGTTTTGGCAGCTTCTTTACTTTCCAAATATATCCAAACTCTTCCTTTTTTACTTTGACTAAGGGATTTCCTTTAAAATTTCACTTCAAATCAGTTGAATAAAAGTGATTTCCTCTAATATCAAATCAGGTATAATATCTTCAATATACCTATGTGCTACACAAATTACGCGCAAAAGCTCACAAAATAGCAAAACACCTAAAACTAGATAAGAAGTGCAAAGTATGAATAAATGGGGAAAAATCTTGAAATGAATTACTAAATACCATTAAAATTATGTCTCAAATATAGATTAATATATCACAAATATGGAGACATCAATACACCCAACTCAAAGTTGTATCGTCCCAATACAATAAAGATAAGAACAATAGGGTAGTCATCAATAAACATAAAAGAAGAAGAAGAATAGAAAACAATAACTGATCATAGAGCAAAATATCTATATAGTCTCATGTACTAATGTTAAAGAAATACTGTATACATATGCTTAATATACATATAATCAACAATCCAAAAATTCAAGTCCAGATTAACTTCGCAATGCAAAAGGAGAGGTATTCAACTCAGTTTGTGTTAACGGCTATAGGGTGATCATAGGTCATAATGTAGTATCCAATGGTTGGTGGGTCCGAGGGTGTTAGAAAATAAAGTGATAAATAAGAGGAACCACAGAACTGCAAGTGTACAGTTGTCCCAAGTAATATATGATAATCAAGTTTGTTCTCAGGGACAGATTAGGTTCAACCTTATTCCCAAATATTAATCAAGTAGTAAGAATAATTGTTGATAGAAAATTAAAAGATAAGAATTTTTGTTTGGTTTTTTAGAATTAAAAGATGCAAATAAAATAAAGAGGAAAAGTAAATTAACTAGAAAGAAATAAAGCAAATAATAGTGACTAATTTCAGATAAGAGAGATACTTGAGTCTCGCAAGGAATCCACTTAATCAATATAATCTATGCTATGTTTAAGGGTATAATTGGAAATATAATATTAGTCGGGACTCTAATATCTCCTAGCCCCCTGTCGGGTGGACCTAGGAGCTATCCTAAAGTACTATAAACCCCTGTATGGGAGAATATGCCTCTTCAGATGATATGAATTTACCTCTTTGGATATGTAACTAGTTAACCCTGTCGTTCAATAACGAACATTCCACGGGTATTACCTAAGTCTGTATTCAAACCCCCCTATCGGATGATCACTTCGCCACTAAAGTGAATAGCACAAATACTAAAAGCTATTTCTAGTTGTTCCTAAAAGAAATAGTAATGAAAACAAAGTAATATCCAATATATAAAACTCAATTCAATTTAAATCATAACAATCCCAAATTCAAAACATAGATTAATTAATTAAGGTTCATCCCTTTAATGCAATTCTCAAGTATAAGGAAATTTAACTCATGATAAAATTAAAGACTGAAAATAAATAAAAGGAATTCATGTTCAAATACAAAAGATAAATTGATAACCTAAAGGGTAGAATACCTGTTGATGGAAGAACAGGATTCCTCCAGCACTAGCTTCTCCTTGCCTTCTTGCCCTAACTTTAAAACCTTAAGCCTCTTGTGTAATTCTTTGAAGTGTGTGAAAAGATGAGGCCAAGGGGTGTATTTATAGGTGTTAGGAAGCCCTAGATCTATGGTGGGTCCTGGTGTGTTATTAAATTAAGTACGAAAGTAAAGGAACCACAATTACCGCAAGTGTACGGTTGTCCAAGTAATATTCGATAAATCGAGTTCGTTCTCAGGGACGGATTAGGTTCAACTCCAGTATTAATTAGATAGAAAGAATAATTGTTTAACAGAAAAGTAAATAATAGATATTTGTTTGGTTTTCTTAAAACTAAGATGCAAATAAATAAAAACTAAATTAAAATAAATAAAAGCAAATAAAAGACTGACTTCAGATAAGAGAGATACTTGAGTCTCGCAAGGAATCCTCCTAATTAATATAATCTATGCTATGTTTAAGGGTAGAATCGGTATTAGTATACTAGTCGGGACTCTAATATCTCCTAGCCCCCTGTCGGGTGGACCTAGGATCTATCCTAAAGTATCATAAACACCTGTATGGTCGAATATGCCTCTTCAGATAATATGATTTTACCTCTTTGGCTATGTAACTAGTTAAGCCTGTCGGTCAATAACAGACATTACACGGGTATTACCTAGATCTGTATTCAAACCCCCCTGTCGGATGATCACTTCGCCACTAAAGTGAATAGCCCAAATACTAAAATCTATTTCTAGCTGTACTGAAAAGAAATAGTGATTAAGAACAAAGTAATATCCAATATCTAAGACTCAATTCAATTTAAATCATAACAATCCCAAATTCAAAATATAGAAATAATTAATTAAGGTTCATCCTTTTATTGCGATTCTCAAGTATATAAAAGTTTAGCTCATAGCAATATTAAAGACTGAAACTAAATAGAAAGACATCATATTTAATTACAGAAAAGAAATATATAACCTAAGGATTAGATGACTGTTGATGGAAGAACAGAATCCTCCAGCACTAGCTTCTCCTTTGCCTTCTTGCTCTGAAGTCTTTGACTCTCTCTCTAAGGATGTATGAATTGAATAAAATATGAGAGGTACTGAATTATGAGGTCTAAGGGGTGTATTTATAGGTGTTAGCAAGCCCTAGGTCGAATTACTTGGAGTGGAAGACAAGGCAAGAACTCTTAAATTCGTAACCCTAAATTCTAGGAAAGGTAAGATTCTTCTGTTGATTTGATTTGGTCATATCTTTTTCAATACTTATCCGTTTGAAGAGTTCCAATACATGAAACTGCTTGTCTTGGAAAGAGCTTTCTATTGGTGCAGACCACTCGTCCAGATTCCTAGCCAATCATTAGTTATCAATTAATCTTTGAAACATGGCTGGAATTTCAGATTCATAAGGCAGCTTTATCTTTTCCTTCTTTGCATATATATTTCCTAAATCTTCTTATTTCCATGTAAATCTTCTTTCCTTTACTTCTTTATCTTGACTTGTTCTCTAAGTAATTACCATATATCTTTTAAAGCTTCACAATAAATAAATAATTAAACCGCATATGCTTAAAAAGAATAAATCAAGAAATCAAGAAATAGAAATAGGAAAGTGCACTCTAAAAATAGAATCTCGAGTAAAAATCATTTCCTAACACTCTAAAATACACTAAGACTTTATTCTCACTTCTTCTCCTTGGATAGGTCTTTTATGAAATTCAAGAACCGATTAACTTTGCATTAAAAATAGTCAAATTTACTCACAAAAGCTCAGATTCTGCAAATAGTTAATTTCCAAGGGGAGAAAGTGCAATATGATCAATTAAGCCTAAAAGTCTATCAAATAAGTCATTTATTCACCTAAAAGGATGTCTCCAAAGGGATAATAATTAGAAAAAATTGGGAGACATCAAGACCCCAAACTCAAACCTTTGTCGTCCCGACAAAGTAAAATAAAAACAAAGGATCTTTTAGGTGAACGCAGAAGGTAGAATCTAGAAAATATTCCCAAAGCACAACTTAAAACAAATCCCAGATAGTGTAATCTAGTAATTAATATACACCTACACTTATCATGCAAATGCAAACACCAAATGATATCAATCCCAAATTAATTTCACAATGCTAGAAGGCTACGCTTATTACTTATCTCAAGATGGTGTCTATAGGGTGTTCCTCGACCGTTACTTGCTTTGAACGCTCTACTTAGCATACTCCCTATTAACTCATTATGCATCTAGGAATCACGAGGTCTTTACGGTTTTAGCATAGGCTGAAGGACGGTATCGTATGTATATTTGGTAAATTTGAAGTGAGCTTTTGGCTCTCTCCTCACTTGACATCAACAAACTGTCCAAGAGCTTGAGTTTACACTCGAATAAAGTTCTCACTCAACCCAATTGACACGCTTAATTAGCGTCCCCAAAATTAACCCAATAAGCACTAAGGATGATTCACTTAAAAATTTCCAATTTACTAGTCCGAATATATTTTCTTTTCAAATCATTCATTTTTTTCTTTTCTTTTGTATAGCTATGACTCTCTTTTTAATGTTGAGATATCATGTTATTTTTCATAGTTATGCCTATTCATAACTTGAGCTCGAAGCTTCTTTTCCATTCACTATTACCCCGGCAAAGGGTTACAATATAATTAAACATGTGAATCATCATAATGTATAGCACAAAGCACATTTGATAAGCTCAAAAATCCCAACCCAGTGTAAATTCCCATATAGTGGACCCACCACCCCAAACTCAAGCTGAAGACAGGAAGTCTCATGATCGTGATTCAAGTGCGGGTCATATGGTCATGCCTAACAATCTAAAGGGATATTGGCTTATAATGTGGCAACAAAAGAAAGGCTTAAAGGCTACAAATTTGTCTAAGAAGGATAAAATTAATTCAGGGATAGATGGCCAAAAAGGATTCAAAGGGCTAACAAAGAACTGCCTCTATCATCTTCCTATCTACACAACTTGCCTCTAGTTCATACCTAAGTGGGTTCTCTACTCATTTAGATCTCACGTTCTACAAACCACTCATTATCCTTAAGCACAAGTTTACTTCTTTTGCATTTTTCATTAATTCTTCCTATCAATTACTTCATATTTTCATGCAATCAAAGTGTGGTTTACGCTAACTCCTAAGGTCAACTATTTTCTATCATTAATTCACAAAAAGCATGCTTGATGGGGGCATTTAAAATACTCTACAGTCAACGCAACCCTTAGATTAATTTTATTAAAAGCATTAAAAAAACAAAAAATTGGGATGAGGCAACGAACCCCACCCCAAACTCAAAAATGAGTCGTGTCCCCACGACTCGAAAAAGACTCAAGAAAGCAAATAAAATAATAAAACAAATAAGAAAGGGATAGGAAAACGTATCTGAACCAGCACGAAGCTGGTTTCCATGGTTGCGTGTAGGTTGAGCTCCTTGTGTTGCGTAGGTGGCATGTTGAACATTGCTCACTCCACGTAATATGATTTGCATAAGCTCCAACTCTTTTGTGACTTTTTCCTATGGGTTTCAACATCTCTTCATGATTATCCTCCAAAAGTTCCATTCTTTCAACTACTTCTTTCAACACTCCAAAAGTAATACAAGGTTCTTCAACTTCTCCTTCCTCTTCATGGTATTCTCGTCTTCCAAATCTTTGACATCTCAATGAACCCCAAACTCAAAACTTCAAATAATAAAAAACTAGAGAAGAGTTTTGGAATTTGATGTTTTGAGGATTTGTAATGAAGGATTATGGTGTTATATGAGATGGCTAATCAATATGTAATAGCTTGGGGAAGGTTTAATGAATAGGATTGAAGCTTTGATGAAGAGGCTTAAGGTTGAAGGAGAAGATTTCTTGATTTTCTTGAAGGATTGTGGTGTTAGATGTGTGTTTGGAATGAAATAGGAGGGAGGATTTAATGTTCTTTGGTGTTGTAGTGGTCTTTGTGCAGGTATATAAGGGTTAAGTTCTGGAAAATTCGTTTTTGAAGAGGCTAGGGTTACTTCTTGATGAAGTAAGAAGTTTATAAGACACAAACTTTTCAAACCGACATAGTTGTGGTATACCGGGCATAACCTCCGGCATACCGAACCCATCAGTGCTTCATTTTTTCGTCTCGGGAAAGACCCGTGGTATATACCCCGTGGCACGGGTTTTTTCCACTGTTCAATTTCTCGTCTCCGTCAAAAAACCTGCGGTACCCAACCCGTGGTACGGGTTTTTTCCACCTGCGGTACACCGGAGGTATGGCCCGGTATACCGGACCGCGCATCGACACTTTTTCTCATCTCTGTATAAAACCCGCGTTAGTAACCCGTGGCACGGGTTTTCTTCCTGCGGTATACCGGGGTTCTGGGGCGGTATACCGGACTTCGCGCTGAATTTTCCCATGTGTTCCTTTTTCGTTTCCTAGCACCCCAAACTCAATCCTTGCACCATTAACACACTACCTTTCTCATTTCTTTTAAAAGTAGACACTAAAACTTGACACTAACTTAGAATTATACACTAGGAATTGAAAAACTAAAAGAAAATTAAACATGGGTTGTCTCCCAAGAAGCACTTTTGTTTATTACGTCTTTAAGTTCGACGCGTTACCTTCCATGAAGATGGTATTGAGGCCCTTGCGGTTCTCCTCTGCTTGAATTCGCCTCGTCCTTGGCATGTAAGCTTTGAAACCTTCCCCCTTAAAATTTTATTCAATCGATCTCTGAAAGGGGGAGGGTAGTATCTCCGTTTCGCCTTCTTACTTTCACGACGAAACTTATTCTTCACCACACGATAGTAGATAATCGTCCTCAACGGTATAAGCTCATTTTTATTTTCTTTAATCTCGTGTTCCTCTTTAAAGTGTGGTGGGTAGGTGCTTCTCCTTGCCGCTTTACTCTCGCGGTGTAGCACCTTTCTTGCGTAGCACCTATTGATCATTTTTAATAATAGAGGGGATTCCAATATTTTATCTCTAATGATGATTTGTGGTGGAGATAGTGATTGGTGAACTTTTTGTGGCGGAGGTTCAACTTCTATTGTATTGTGAATTTTGAATTCTTTGATGGATACCTCAACCACTTCACATTCGTCTTTGCTTTCAACCCAATCTTCCACTATTACTTCATCATCTTCTTGATGTGGAATCTTAATCTCGATCACCTCTTTTTCTTGTTTGCGTTCAGTATCTTGATAATGTACACGCACCATAGGAATAGCAACCTCAGTTTCAATTTCTAGGATTTTCGTTGCTACTCCTTCTTCCACCATGCTAATAGGATTGTCAACCACATGGTGGTCTTCATTTATAACCGGCATGATGGCTATATCAC
Organism: Nemophila menziesii; assembly: GCA_029959085.1. Lineage (NCBI taxonomy): Eukaryota > Viridiplantae > Streptophyta > Magnoliopsida > Boraginales > Hydrophyllaceae > Nemophila > Nemophila menziesii. The sequence continues at coordinate 80,377,331 of JARWIR010000001.1, forward strand.
TATCAATAGTATCTTCCTTCAACACCTCCTCCTCAACTACTTCTTCTGGTTGATCGCTTCCATCCCTCGGGGGAGTGGAATCTTCATAAGACACACTACCCTATTCTTCTACCATCTGTTGCATGCATGCATGGGTGGCGTTAGTTTCCTCTACTAAGCGCTGGAGTTTAGAACGTATCTCATTGTCAATTTCTTGCTGATAGTGATGAGGTGGAGATTGTTGAATGTTTCCAACCCATTGGTTGTTCCATCCTTGCTCCTGGGAATAGTGATATGATGATTGTTGTTGATTAGTCCCGATCCATTGATAGCTCCAATCCTGCTCTTGCGGGTATTGATAAGATTGTTGGTAGAAGTTACTACCCCATTGTTGTTGTTCCGAAGAGTCTTCCCAATAGTCATATGGATCGGGATTCGGGTAATGTCCTCTATGTATCTTCAATAAAACCTTTTGATCATTACCTGAATAAAAATCTGTACAACAAAAACAAAAACAAAAACCAAGCGTAAAACTGAAAAAATAAATAAACAATTAAAACTATTAAAGATTAACACCGGGGTCTCATGCTACCGACCCCGGCAGCGGCGCCAAAAACTTGGTGGGTCCTGGTGTGTTATTAAATTAAGTACGAAAGTAAAGGAAACACAATTACCGCAAGTGTACGGTTGTCCAAGTAATATTCGACAAATCGAGTTCGTTCTCAGGGACGGATTAGGTTCAACTCCAGTATTAATCAGATAGCAAGAATAATTGTTTAACAGAAAAGTAAATAATAGATTTTTTTTGGTTTTCTTAAAACTAAGATGCAAATAAATAAAATTTAAATTAAAACAAATAAAAGCAAATAAAAGTCTGACTTAAGATAAGAGAGATACTTGAGTCTCGCAAGGAATCCTCCTAATTAATATAATCTATGCTATGTTTAAGGGTAGAATCGGTATTAGTATACTAGTCGGGACTCTAATATCTCCTAGCCCCCTGTCGGGTGGACCTAGGAGCTATCCTAAAGTATCATAAACACCTGTATGGTCGAATGTGCCTCTTCGGATGATATGATTTTACCTCGTTGGCTATGTAACTAGTTAAGCCTGTCGGTCAATAACGAACATTACACGGGTATTACCTAGATCTGTATTCAAACCCCCCTGTCGGATGATCACTTCGCCACTAAAGTGAATAGCCCAAATACTAAAATCTATTTCTAGTTGTACCGAAAAGAAATAGTGATTAAGAACAAAGTAATATCCAATATCTAAGACTCAATTCAATTTAAATCATAACAATCCCAAATTCAAAACATAGAAATAATTAATTAAGGTTCATCCTTTTATTGTGATTCTCAAGTATATAAAAGTTTAGCTCATAGCAATATTAAAGACTGAAACTAAATAGAAAGACATCATATTTAATTACAGAAAAGAAATATATAACCTAAGGATTAGATGACTGTTGATGGAAGAACAGAGTCCTCCAGCACTAGCTTCTCCTTTGCCTTCTTGCTCTGAAGTCTTTGACTCTCTCTCTAAGGATGTATGAATTGAATAAAATATGAGAGGTACTGAATTATGAGGTATAAGGGGTGTATTTATAGGTGTTAGAAAGCCCTAGGTCGAATTACTTGGAGTGGAAGACAAGGCAAGAACTCTTAAATTCGTAACCCTAAATTCTAGGAAAGGTAAGATTCTTCTGTTGATTTGATTTGGTCATATCTTTTTCAATACTTATCCGTTTGAAGAGTTCCAATACATGAAACTGCTTGTCTTGGAAAGAGCTTTCTATTGGTGCAGACCACTCGTCCAGATTCCTAGCCAATCATTAGTTATCAATTAATCTTTGAAACATGGCTGGAATTTCAGATTCATAAGGCAGCTTTATCTTTTCCTTCTTTGCATATATATTTCCTAAATCTTCTTATTTCCATGTAAATCTTCTTTCCTTTACTTCTTTATCTTGACTTGTTCTCTAAGTAATTACCATATATCTTTTAAAACTTCACAATAAATAAATAATTAAACTGCATATGCTTAAAAAGAATAAATCAATAAATCAAGAAATAGAAATAGGAAAGTGCACTCTAAAAATAGAAACTCGAGTAAAAATCATTTCCTAACACTCTAAAATACACTAAGACTTTATTCTCACTTCTTTTCCTTGGATTGGTCTTTTATGAAATTCAAGAACCGATTAACTTTGCATTAAAAATAGTCAAATTTACGCACAAAAGTTCAGATTCTGCAAATAGTTAATTTCCAAGGGGAGAAAGTGCAATATGATCAATTAAGCCTAAAAGTCTATCAAATAAGTCATTTATTCACCTAAAAGGATGTCTCCAAAGGGATAATAATTAGAACAAATAGGGATACATAAGTCTAATTTAATTGGAGTGGAAGACATGTCAAGAACTCTTTAATTCTTAACCCTAAAATCTAGGAAAGGTAAGATTCTGCTGCTGATTTGTTTTGGTCATATCTCCTTCAATACTTATCCGTTTGACGCGTTCCAATATCCGAAACCGCTTGTCTCGGAAAGATCTATCCATTAGTGCACACCATTCTCCCAAATCCCCAGCCAATCCTAAGTTATGAGCTCGTCTTTGAAACGTGGCTGGAATTTCATATTTATTTGGCAGCTTTATCTTTTCCTTCTTTGCATATATCTTTCCTTAATATTCTTATTTCCATGTAAATCTCTTTCCTTTACTTCTTTGACTTGACTTGGTCTCTAACTAATTACCATATATCTTTTAAAGCTTCACAATAAATAAATCATTAAACCGCATATGCTTTAAAAATAATAAATCCACAATTCAAGACTAGAAATAGGAAAGTGCACTCTAAAAATAGAAACTCAAGTAAAAGTACTTCCTAACACACTAAAATACACTAAGACTTTAATTCTCACTTCTCCTCCTTGTATTGGTCTCTCATGAAATTCAAGAACCTACTGACTTTGCACTAAAAATAATCAAATTAACGTACAAAAGCTCTAAAAATGCAAATAGTCTAATTCCAAGGGGAGAAAGTGTAATATGACAAAATATGCACAAAAGACTATGAAATAAGTCAAATATTCACCTAAAAGGATGTCTCCAAAGGGATAATAATTAGAACAAATAGGGAGACATCAAGACCCCAAACTCAAACCTTTGTCGTCCCGACAAAGTAAAATAAAAACAAAGGATCTTTTAGGTGAACGCAGAAGGTAGAATCTAGAAAATATTCCCAAATCACAACTTAAATTTTTTTTCATATAGTCTAATCTAGGAATTAATATACACATACACATATCATGCAAAATCCAACACAAAATTATATCAATCCAAAATTAATTTCACAATGCTAGAAGGTTACGCTTATTACTTATCTCAAGATGGTGGCTATCGGGTGTTCCTCGATCTTTACTTGCTTTGAACGCTCCACTTAGCATATTCCCTATTAACTCACTGTGTATCTAGGAATCACGAGGTCTTTACTGTTTTAGCGTAGGCTTAAGGACGGTATGGTATGTGTATTTGGTAAATTTGAATTGAGCTTTTGACTCTCTCTTCACTTACCATCAACAAACTGTCTAAGAGCTTGAGTTTACACTCGAATAACGTTCTCACTCGACCTATTTGACGCGCTAATGTAGCGTCCCTAAATTAACCCAATAAGCACTAAAGATGATTCACCTAAAAATTTCCTCTTTGCTGGTCCAAATATATTTTTCATATGAATTTCTCTTTTTTTTCTTTTGTATAGCTATGACTCTCTTTTTGATGTTGAGATATCATGCTATTTTTTCATAAAAATTATGCCTTTTCATAACTTTAGCTTTTTAACTTCTTTTTCATTTACAATTACCCCGGCAAAGGGTTACAATGTAATAAACCTTTGAATCATCATCAAAATATAGCACAAAGCACAATTGATAAGCTCAAAAATCCCAGCCCAATGTAAATTCCAATATAGTGGACCCACCACCCCAAACTCAAGCTCAAGACAGAAAGTCTCAGGATCGTGATTCAAGTGCGGGTCATATGGTTATGCCTAACAATCTAAAGTGATATTGGCTTATAATGTGGCGACAAAAGAAAGGCTTAAAGGCTAAAAATTTGGCTAAGAAGGATATAATTAATTCAGGGATAGAAGGCCAAAAAGGATTCAAAGGGCTAACAAAGAAATACCTCTATCATCTTCCTATTTACACAACTTGCCTCTAGTTCATACCTAAGTGGGTTCTCTACTCATTTAGATCTCACGTTCTACAAACCACTTATTATCCTTAAGCACAAGTTTACTTCTTTTGCATTGTTCATTAATTCTTCCTATCAATTATCTCATATTTGCATGCAATCTAAGTGTAGTTTACACTAACTCCTAAAGTCAACTATTTTCTATCATTAATTCATGAAAAGCATGCTTGATGGGGGCATTTAAAATACTATACAGTCAACGCAACCCAAAAATTAATTTTATTGAAAGCATGTAAAGCACAAAAAATTGGGATGAGGCAACGAACCCCACCCCAAACTCAAAAGTGAGTCGTGTCCCCACGACTCGAAAAAGACTCAATAAAGCAATAAAATTAAACTAAACTACCTACCTAGTGCCTACTATTAATTAAGTAGAAGAATTAGAACGGGGTACCTGGCCATAAAAATCCATCATGTCCTCCTCCTCCTCCTCCGAAGAAGAATAATTATCAATATCCATGATCGTAGTTACCTCACCCAATGTTGAATTAATCTTGGCAATTTCCTCCCAAAGTGCTATGTTTTATTTTCTTAGATAATCAACTTGTTGTTGCAATTTGATAGTCCATAGGGGTGTGCAAGACTTATTTTGAGAGGAAGAAGAAGAACCTTGATCTTGATTGTGTGTCTTTTCTTTAGGCCTTGATGGTACCTTCATCCTAGCTGTGAATTTCTTGTGTAGTGGTTGTGCAGGTGCCTCTTCATGTTTTTTTTCAATAGGCTCATCAAGATTGATGGCCTTTTCAACTGTAGATCCAGGCAAATTTTTGTTCTTCCCTAGGATGTAGCACTTCCTCTTATAATCCATAGCATCTGTTCTGTTCGTCATGTTTGATTTGACCCCAAACTCAAGTTACACCAATGATAGAATAAAGTTAAGAAAGATTGGTGTAGCTTGAGTTTCTTGCTTGGATTTGATGAAAGAAGAAGGTTTCTTGATGAATCTTGGAAGAATTCTTGAAAGCTTGATGATCTTGATGGTGTTTTATGATGTATGGTGATGAATTTGATGAAGAGGATGTGTTTATGGAGGATGGAGGAGAGAATTATTGATGTTAATGTGTTTGTTGTAGAGGTTTAATCAAGCTTCAAGGTCTATTTATAAGATTGGGAGCTGGAAAATTCGTATAAGGTAGGCTAGGGTTTGCACTTGATAAGTTAAGAAGTGTATAAGGCAACAAACTCTTCAAACCGACCTATTGGCCGGCATACCGGGGATAATGGCCGGCATACCGGTGGTGGACGTCGTTCTTTTTGTAACATTCTGCCTCGAACCCGAGTCCACTACCCGAGGCCACGTGTTTTCGGGCGCCGGCATACCGGCGGTGTTCACCGGCATTGCCGGTGCGCTGGTCTTCACAGAATCGCGCTCCGTCAAAATACCCGTGTCGAGCAACCCGTGGGCACGTGTTTTCCATCTGGCCGGCATACCGGAATTCCCGGCGCGCCGGTGCGACTCTTCCATTTTTCCTACCTCTCAGCAAACAACCCGAGCCTTAGACCCTTGGGCACGTGTTTTTGCTCCACCGTCATGCCGGTGATCTGACCGGCTAGCCGGACAGATTCCTTTTCGTTCCTTAGCACCCCAAACTCAATTCCTGCACCATTAACACACTACCTTTCTCATTTCTTTTAAAAGTAGACACTAAAACTCGGCTATAACTTAGAATTATACACTAGGAATTGAAAAACATAAAGCAATAAACTAATATACAATGAACTGGCTTTTGTTTAACGTCGTTAAGCTCGACGGGTTACCTCTCGCTCTATTCAGCTTCAAGGAGGTACATGACCTCCCCAGGATGTGGATCAACACTGCGATTGGTATCCTCGCCTACATGATAAAGTTTCAGACGATGCCCATTCACCATAAAGGTGTGTTGCTCGTATGGATTCTTGATTTCTATAGCTCCATGAGGCGTAACTTTGGTCACCACGAACGGACCAGACCACTTTGATCTCAACTTGCTCGGATAATTGCTGAACTTGGAGTTAAACTTGAGGACCATCTGTCCAACTTTGTATTTCTTCTCACGAATGCGATTATTATGCCATCTCTTCGTCTTTTCCTTGTAAAGTTTAGCATTCTCATAGGCATGAAATCAAAACTCATCAAGTTCATTCAGTTTCATCATTCGATTCTCCGCGGATAAGGTAGGATCCATATTCATCTCCTCTATTGCAATAGGCACCCATTTCAAGCTCGAGAGGTAAGTGACAAGCCTTACTATAAACTATGCGATACGGAGATGCACCAATAAGAATCTTGAACGCGGTACGATATGCCCACAACACATCATCTAATTTCATTGACCAATCCTTGCGTGTGTAACAAACTGTCTTCTCTTGAATGGATTTGATATCTCGATTAGAGACCTCAGCTTGACCATTTTCTTGTGGATGATAAGCAGTAGATACACGATGTCTCACCCCATACTTCTCCAACACAGCCTTCAAGTATCTGTTAACAAAATGTGAACCTCCATCACTGATAATAACTCTAGGCGTGCCATGTCTAGTAAAGATGTGTGACTTTAAGAAATTTATCACCACTCGCGAATCATTGGTTGGTAGAGCAACAGCCTCAACCCATTTGGACACGTAATCAACATCTAGCAGGATGTAAAGATTTCATTAGATGGTACAAAAGGACCCATGAAATCAATACCCCATACATCGAATATGTCAACTTCAAGAACATTATTACGCGACATCTCATCTCTCTTAGATATATTACCAGTAAACTAGCATCTGTGACACTTCTTGACATACTCATGACAATCCTTATGTAATGTAGGCCAATAAAAACCGGATTGTAGTACCTTTGCAGCTGTACGGTCACCTTTGAAGTGTCCTCCGTATGGTGAATCATGACAACTTGCAACAACTGTCAAAATATCACTATCTGGTATGCATCTTCTTACCATCTGATCACTGCATGTTTTGTAGAGGAAATGATCCTCCCAAAAGAATTGTTTAGCTCGATGGACTAGTCTCTTTTTCTCTTGTGGGGTAGCTCCTTGAGGAAAAGAACCACTCACAATAAGATTTTCTATATCCGCATACCAAGGAGTTCCTAATGCATAAACTGAAAATAAACTCTCATCAGGTTACTCTTCTCTTACCAACTCAGGTCCACCATTAGACTCAGAACCTTCAAGACGCGACAAATGATCTGCAACCTGATTATCACAACCCTTTCGATCTCGAATCTCTAAATCAAACTCTTGTAATAGTAAAACCCATCTGATCAAACGCGGCTTCGCATCTTTCTTTTCCATAAGGTATTTTATCGCAGAATGGTCGGTAAAAACAACAACTTTCTCCCCAAGAAGGTAGGAACGAAATTTGTCGAATGCATACACAACAGCTAGTAATTCCTTCTCAGTTACGGTATAATTTATTTGAGCACTTGTTAAGGTTTTACTAGCATAGTAAATAGAATGAAATACCTTTTCTTTTCTTTGACCCAGAACAGCACCCATCGCAAGATCACTAACATCACACATAATTTCAAAAGGAATCTTCCAATCATGAGGTAATACAATAGGCGCAGAAATAAGCTTCTCTTTAATCTCGTTGAATGCCTTTATGCAAGCTTTATCAAAAAGGAATTTGGTGTCCTTTTCGAGCAAGTTACACAACGGCTTAGAAATTTTGGAGAAGTCCTTGATAAAACGTCGGTAGAAACTAGCATGACCCAAAAAGCTTCTTACCCCTTTTGCAGAAATAGGAGGGGGAAGAGTCTTGATTACCTCAATCTTTGCACGATCAACTTCCAAAACAGCACTTGAAACCTTGTGACCCAAACTATACCCTCACGAACCATAAAGTGTCACTTCTCCCAGTTCAAAACCAAATCAGTCTCCTTGCATCTAATCAATACCTTCTCCAAGTTTCATAAACAATCCTCAAAGTTATCACCAAACACAGAAAAGTCATCCATAAATACCTCAAGGAAGTCATCAATCATGTCCCAGAAGATTTCCATCATACATCTCTGAAAAGTAGCAGGTGCATTACATAATCCAAATGGCATTCTTCGGAAGGAAAAGGTACCAAAGGGACATGTAAAGGTTGTCTTGTGTTGGTCTTTTGGATCTACATAAATCTGATTGTATCCTGAATACCCATCCAAAAAGCAATAATATTTTCTCCCAGCTAACTTGTCTAACATCTGATCTATAAACGGAAGAGGGAAGTGATTTTTTTCCGGTGGCCTTGTTCAACTTACGATAATCCATACACACTCTCCAACCAACAACGGTTCTTGAGGGAATGGCTTCATTCTGTTCATTCAAGATGGTAGTGATTCCACCCTTCTTTGGTACACATTGAACTGGACTCACCCATTCGCTGCTAGCTATGGGATAGATGATTCCCGCATATAGCAATTTGATAACTTCTTTCTTCACCACTTCCTTCATAGATGGCATCAACCTTCTTTGCCCTTCAACTGAGCGCGCATTTTCATCGTCCAAAATGATTTTGTGTTGGCAATAGGAAGGACTAATACCTTTGATGTTAGCAATAGTCCAACCGATCGCCTCTGTATTAGCTCTTAGTATACGCAACAGTTTGTCTTCTTGAGGACCTATTAAAGTGGCTGACACAATAACAGGTAGAGTGTTGTCTCTCATCTCCATTTTTATGTGATTTTCAGTTCTTAGGTAGATATTAAAAATTTTAACACATGGTAATTAGATGTAGAGTGTGCTTAATAGCTTAAAAGCATAAGTTCAGTATGTCAATGATAGAAAGTAGTATGTTTATGAGCTGATTTATTTTATATGCTTTGAGTATTTGTAGGAAAACACACATTGATAGTAAAGCAAGGATTAGTTAGCAATGCGATAGAAAGTATGTTCGATCTCAGGGAGCCATGAGTGGTGTGTAGGCAGTGAGATCCAAGCTAGTTGATAAACCCATTTGATGAATGTGCTAAAGGTAAGAGAATTACAAAATTTCATAGTTTAGAAAGAGATTAAGGCGGTTCTTTCATAAGCCCCTTGTTGCCTTTTAGCTTGCTGTCACAATTATTACATGTATCCTTCTCAGCCCCTTTTAGCCTTTCTAAAGCCTATTTATTAGCCACATTATAAGCCATATCCCTTTAAATTATAGGACTTTTCAATATGACCTGCACTCGAATCGCAATGTAGAGAGAATTGTTTTAGAGCTTGAGTTTGGGGTGGTGGGTCCACCATTAGGAGAATTGTTATTGGTTGGGATTTTTTAGCTTATTAATTGTGCTATGTTCTATATTTTGATGATGATTTACAAGTTTATTATATCGTAACCCTTTATCCGGGTAAGAGTAAATGAAAAAAGCTATGAAAAGCATGAAAAGAAAAGAAAATATGAAAAAATAGCATGATATCTCAACATCAAAAAGAGATTCCTAGCTATACAAAAGAGAAAAAAAATTATTTGAAAAGAATATATATATTTGGACCGACAAAGTGGAATTTTTATGTGAACATCTTTATGCTTTAATTGGGTTACTGGGGATGCTACATTGTGCATCAAGAAAATAATCGGGTTTAGTGAGAATGTTTTATGAGAGTAACTCAAGCTCTAGGGCGATTCGTTGATGACTAGTGAGGAGAGAGCCAAAAGCTCACTCTAAATTATCCAAATATACTTACCATACCGTCCCTAAGCCAAAATTACAACCTTAAAGACCTTATGATTCTTTGCTATGTAATCTAGCAGTGATTGAGCCAATAGAGAGTAGCTAAGTGGATCTTTGAAATCTAGTGAAGTTCGATGAACAATCTATAGCCTCATTGGTGAACTGAGTAAAGATCCTCTCTTTCTTGCGTTGGGAAGCTAATCTAATCTTGAATTCAAGTCCTGTTGATTGTAGATATGACAAGTGTGCAGGTATGTAGTTTGTAAATATTATTACGTGAAATTTTCTGAGTAGTTGCTTTGAGTCTATTCTATATATTCTGCTAGCTTCTTTCCCACAATGCTTAATTGACCTAGGTGTGTGTTTAGAGACTTCCCTTTGTTCTTATCTTTATTGTATCGGGACGATACAACTTTGAGTTGGGGGTCTTGATATCTCCCCATTTGTGATGATTTAATCTTAGTTGGAAACATCATTTTTAGAAATTATTAGGAAGTGATACTCGATTTTTATTAGAATTATTGTATTTTCTTATTTCTTGTCTTGATTTGATGATTTATTATTTTTAGAGCATATTTGGTTTAATTGTTTGTTAATTGTGAAGCTTTAAAGATAGATGGTATTTAATTAGATGTCAAATCAATTCTAAGAGATAAAGGAAAGAAGATAACGATGGAAATTGGAGATCAAGGAAGGAAAAGATAAAATAGGAAAAGAAAAGTTGTCAAGTAAATCTGAATTTCAGCAACTTGATCTATTAAAAAGATCATAACTCAAGATTAGTTGGGAATTTCGACGAATAGTATGAAGCAAAGCTGTAGAGTTTTCCGAGCCGATCAGTTTCGATATAAAGAACACGTCAATCAGAGCAATATTGAAGAAGTTACGGCTAAAACAAGAAAACAAAAGTTTTTTACCTTTTCTATATTTTAAGGCTACGAATTAGAGTTGAGCTAGAAGTCCAATTACTTGTCTTCCACTCCAAGAAAATGAATTATGGCTTCCTAGACTCATATAAATACACCCTTTAACTATTGTAAACATGTCCTTACCCATCCTTAAGTTTATTCATCATTAGAGATCAATCCTTAGCGCAAGTTGACAGTCTGTATCTTTATTTTAGTTTATTTCCTTCTAGTATGAACTAATTTTCACATAGCAACTATTTTATTTCTTTCTTTCTTTTGAAGAACTATTTTAAACTGATTGTAGTTGTTTAACCATATATTTGTTTTATGTGCTTTGATTTATTGTATGTCTTAAACCTGATAAATTTAGGGATGTGTTAATAGTAGTTAAATGGTCACCCGGAAGGGTGTCTAATTTAGGAAACACCACATAAACGTCTAGTGCACGTTAGTGATCCTGACAGGCTTGCCTAACTAGATAGTCATTAGGGTTTGATTTAATCACCAATCATCATTAGAAGTCCAGTCTCATTTAGGAACCTAGTGGCGTAGGAGCACCCTATTTAAGTCTCCTCGTGATTGTGAGGTCGCCACCCTAGTCCACCATGACGGAGGTAGGGAGAAATTTAGAATCCTGGCTACTTATCAAAGAGCTATTATCACCCTTATTAACTAGTAGAAGAAATAGAAAGATTAGTGCATACGAGCAAAACATGAGCTGTATTTTCTCATCTTTTTTCTCTCATATTTATTTTATTGTCTTTACTTTTAAATTATTTAGTTAATCACTGATCTTCCCATCATATTTATTTACTTTTCTTGTCTTTTAATTAAATAATTACTACTCTGATTTAATTACCCATCTGTTTAACACACTTAAGTCTCTGAGGAACAAATCTTCTTATAATTAAAACTTGCATACATCCTGTAATACATGCAGTACCGTGCTTAGTCTAGGGTGATTACTTGATTTATTTATATCTTATTTTTATCATACCCTAGGCGACACCAGCATACCTTTATGTCACAAAAGATCAACAGTAGAGTCATTAACATGGATTGCAGAAAAACTTTTCAAAAATACAGATGGCTGGAAGGCGCGTTTGCTCTCTGAATGAGGGAAGGAGGTTCTCATTAAATTAATCCTACAGGCTATTCCGAATTACTATATGTCGATATTTTCTTTTCCCATCTTTTTTTGTAAGAAGCTTGTTTCAGCTATTTCTAATTTTTGGTGGAACTCATGATAAATGAATAAGATTCATTGGATAGCATGTAAAAAGGTGGCAATGGAAAAAATTATTGGAGGGTTAGGTTTTAAAGACTTCAAGAAATGAACAGGACCCTCCTTGCAGCACAGACTTGGAGAAGTAAACAAAATCCAGATAATCTAGCAACAATGCTTCTTAAAGGGATTTATTTTCACAAAAAACAGTTCATGGAAGTTAAGCTAAGTCAGAGTAGAACGTGGAGTTGGGAAAGCTTAATGGAGGTCTGGGACTTTATAACAAAAACATGCCTTATACCTTATAGGTAACGGGGAAACCATAAATATATGGAATGACAGATGGATAGATACTCAATGGAAACTGGAAAAACCAAAAGGCTGCAATTTACAAAAGGTAAGTCAATTATTATATCCTAGCACTAATATCTGGAACCTTGAAGTTGTAAACAAAATCTTTCCAACACCTATCATATCTTCTATTACTAGAATTCAAATTATAGACACAATCAATGAAGATACTTACATATGACCTTTAGCCAAGGACGGAAAATACAATAAAAAAACTAGATACAAGAAGTTGGTAGAGGAACAGGTTATTAATGCACCACAAAAGTCAGAAGATAGGAATACGTATCTCAGGTATCTGGAACACTGTATGGTCATCTAATATATCAAAAAAAATGACAGTCTTCATTTGGAAAGTTTGCAACAATGCAATACCCACCAAAAATAACTTGTATAAGAGGAAATGTGCGGATATAAATAAATGCGTATGGGGCTGCAATATTATAGACACATTGGAACATCTTCTTAGACAATGTAAAGTATGCAGAGAAATTTGGGCAAGAACCTCTATACAATTTAGAATAAATGAAGAAGATAATACACTCATGTATGAATGGATACTAAAAATAATAGAAAATTATACGAAAGGAGTTTGGGATAAGAATATTATTAGAGATTACTTAATCATAAATTTATGGAATATGTGGAAAGCAAAAATGAAAGCAATACGCGAATGGAAAGAGATAGACGGGGATAATATAGTTTTCGCAACAAACAAACTCATGAAAGAGATTCATGTAATAGATTGAAAAAAAAAATACTTCAAAAAGCATATCTACTGAAATGAATAACAAAGAAAGAGAAATAGATTAATTATGAAGAGGCGGAAATGATCATTAATTGTGATGCATCATTTAAAGTTAAATATGAGATTCTAGCATAGGGATCGTAATGCATAACAAAAGATCTGGTGATAATACGGTATGAAACCGATCTTTTATGCGACTCATCCCTAGAAGGTGAAGCGTTTGCAGTACTCAAAGCGGTCCAGACATGTGAAGGTATACATGAAGGAAGTAAGATCATTTTGTCGGATAACCTTGAGGTCATTCGAGATATAAGAAGGTGTCAACTGCATATTGGCACATCCGTTGGACTATTGAAAATATCAAACAAAAAGCTACGGAGTTTGTTCCTCTCTCGTTCCATTTCATTAGGAGGAATTGTAATAGTCTTGCGGACAGTCTCGCAAAGCAAGTTAGGCACTGGGCAACCGAGACTCTTGACTCTTCGAGAGTACTTTTTGAGTTTGCGGATTACTTTTGCAGAGTTGGAGTTGGCTAACCTCATAGTTTATCTCTTGTTTCTTCCTTGATCCATTTAGTGCATTGGCACTTTCAAATGTAAAAAAAAAAAAATACTGCACTATTTGAAATAGAGTTAAGGATAAACATATTAAATATTATTTAAACTCTCACTCTAAAATAGGCTATTGGCGAGTATTTTATTAATTGGTCATGTTTTTAACCAGGACCGACATGATTTCTCCGTCTTCATACGAACTGTACTAATTTATTATTTATATATCCTATTTAATTTTAATATTTCTCTATAATATACAATCAATAATATATTTTTTATAGTAATATACAAATTAACTAATTACAACATACCTATTTATATAGATAAAAGAGAAAGCGGCGGTTTAAGAGAAGGAAGAATGAAAACGCCGCTCATAAAAAATAGAGAAAATAGAATCTGAAAAAGTCAAATGAGAGTCAATGTTCTCTGCCTTCTCTCTAGGTTACCCCTTAGTCTCTCTCTCTAGGTTTCCCTTTTCGTTTCCGGCAGCTTTCACATACTTTCTCCGCCGTTTCTTCTCTTTTTTCGTCAATCTCACAGTGATTCCACACTGGTTTCACTGGTGTGATTGATTGTTCTTTTTATTTTTTTGATGCACTTTCTTTTCTCATCTCTACAATCTATTCATAGCTAGACATTTAACCAAACACTAAACATACAAGTTCAATCTACTTCACGAGGTTGAACAAATGGCACCCAAAAAAGCTAAAGAAGGAATTATGAACTGTAAAAGAAGGAATTACGAACTGCTAAAGAAGGAACCACGATCTGTTAAATAAGGAATTACGAACCGTAAAAGATGGAATTACGAACTGTTAAAGAAGGAACTACGAACTATAATAAAAGAAAGTACGAACTATAAAAGAAAGAATTACGAACTGTTAAAGAAGGAACTACAAACCGTAAGAAAAGGAATTACGAACTATTAAAAGAGGTATTACAAAATGTTAAAGAATGAATTACAAATCGTAAAAGAAGGAATTACGAACCGTAAAAGAAGTGAACTGTAAAAAAAGGAATTACGAACCGTAAAAGAAAAAAATTCAAACCGTAAAGCTGGAATTACTAACTGTAAAAGAAGGAATTACAAATTGTATGAGCTTAAGATTTGGAACTCCGGTCAATTGATTGGGATGTAAGCAATGAATCGGCCTTGCTAAATAGAACCAGAAGATGATAGTCGTACACTTCTTCTTTTCGGTTTTGTAAACAAAATTTTAGATTTGCAATAAAGAGGGTGCTTCTTTTATAAAGAATTTTCAATGTTTTGGATTAAAACAACAAAACATTAAGCTCTCTATAGGTTTTTTATTTGAATGTTCTTAATCTACGGTACAAGATTTTTTCTTTATTTTTTTATCGAATGCTTCTAGGCTAAGTGTGGTTGGGTGGAGAATTATATTCTATTTTAATTTAGTTATTAATATTTATTTTATATTTTTATAATATAATTAATTAAAAAATCAATAGTTGGTTTAGTGGTTAAACTATTTAGGAAAGATCAAGAGATTTTGGAATCGAATTTTATTGGAGTCAAAATGATTACGAGTCCAAAGTGGCTTTCATATGTATTCAAACAAATTTGTATCATGAATATTTTATTTTATAGATAAATATTATTTACAAAGAAATAAAATTTTCATAAAGAGATAATTTAGTAATAGTGTGTATATTATTTATTTTAATTTTTAATTATAACATATAAAAAGAAAGGTATATAATATATTGTATGATAAAAGAGTGACTTAGGTAGAGATAGAGATTTATTTGATAATAGGATGGCCAAATTTTAGTTAGTATTGTAACTTTTAGAAAAGAAATTTTGTGTACATTGTATACAAGAAAAGAAAATCAATTGGTCATTTTTGTCTCTTTTTTTTCTTTCTCTTTTTAATTATTTTTGTTTGGTCAAATAACATAATTCTTTTTTTTTTCTTTGTCAATCAAAACCAACACAAGAGTTAACTATAGCTATTACATTTATTTAAAAGAAAAATATTAGACGCAATCAACGACAAATAACGTAATTCTTTTCATTAAAGAAGCTTAGTCGGTTGGACAAGAAAAAAGCATCTTAGTCAACAAAAGGTCAAATTTAATAACCATGATACATAGAATATATATTAATTTTGTATCTTTTTTGTTTTTAATCTAATTATTTATAAAACTTAATCTAAATAAATAAAATACATATTTTTATTTATAAAATAAATATTTAACATTAATTAATATATTTAAAATTTAACTTTTTATAAAGAGTATCACATATTTGACATTTAACTCAAAAAGAAAAAAACTTTTCAATAATTTTTATAAATATTTAACATTAATTAATATATTTAAAATTTAACTTTTTATAAAGTTTATCACATATTTGACATTTAACTCAAAAAAAAAGAATTTTTCAATAATTTTTACATTAAATCAAATTAATTATTGATTTCTTTATTAATAACGTATATTAAATTCATATATTTCTTATAGATAATAAATAATTACATTTTCATTTTTATTCACACACACACAAAGAAACATGATATTTGGTGGCTCAAGTGTAAGTCATCTTATATTGGTGACTTATGTGTAACTTATCTTGAAACTGTAAGATGTAAGGTAGCTCAAGTTTAAGTTATCACAATGGAATTTGAGTTGAACAATCAAGTGTAGGTTATATTGAATTTGTAAAACGTAAGGGTCATTTTTATATGATTATTCGATCTTTAATCAAACTACATGGTGGTATTTAATACTTTAATAAATGTAAACCTTCTAATTTTTATTTTTACATTAAATCTTATCAGTGATTGATTTATTTAACAATAAAGTATATTTAATCCATATATATCCGATAGATAAATCAATTATAAAATTTTCATATTTATTTGTAACCATATTATTATACCAAAAATAGATAAATTTCAACGTTATAAATAATATATGATGGAGATTATTTTTTATTCAACCATTTTTAACTTTCTAGCTTGAAAGACATTCATATGGCTTCAACATACTTCACAATTTTGATCTCGTTTTTACTTATAGCAAATGGTAAGTTCATTTCTCACTCTAATTCATACATATACACATACACATATCAATATACAATAATTTAACAAATAATATATAGTCATATATTGTTCTAAAATATGAATGCACAGGTTTCAAATCACTAGAGGCTTCAAGGTTTTCCATCAATTTAGAAGTGAAATGCCGCACTGGTAATGATTGTATAGATCACTGCGAGGATACAGTTCCATTTTGCGTTCATGGTTATTGTGAATGTTGGTTACAAGCTAAGGATAAGATCAACGAAAAGCAATGCACAACTGGAGATGATTGCAAATGACTTTGTCCCAGCACATCTTTATATAATTGTGTGTTAAATTCTTGTGCATGTGGTTGTGTCTGATATTTTCAAAAAATGTACCAAGTTTTCAGATAACATGTTATAAAAAACTTAAATATATCTAATTTTTTTTATTATTTTCATTTTTATTTGTTTTTTACATAATTTTATCTATTGTTAGAACATAATTTCTCTAAATTTAAACAACCTCATAATTATACGACATATTCAATATGTCTTAAATAGATTGTAATATTTTTTGAATATAGTGATTGAAACATCATTTCGTTACAACTTTGATAATTAAAACTTAATAGTATTTATAATATTGAAGAACTATTTTTTTTTTACATATTTATACACAAACAAGTATTGGATTGTCTAAAAACATCAATTGGTAATTTATATAACTCATGTAGTAAATATATGTGTTAGTATATTTCTTTTAATTTAGTCATTTTAAATTATTTCATTTACGCACAACGTAGGTTACCAAATTCAAGGAATAACAACAAAACACACATAAAATAAACAAGTCCAACGCCTCAACCAATACATGTCATATGTAGAATAATTTAAGATGTTAAATTTCAAAGCGCAGGCTGAAACAGTCCCATCCATCTAGTCACAAGTTTCATATAGAGGCTCTAGTAATTAAATATACAATCTTATTTTAAGATTTATAATTATGTTTAATTGTCAAATTATCTATAATTTTGTCCCTACTATGAAATAATGGATTGTTGACATTCCAGCTATAACTAAGAGGGTCTACACATCCATGTATAAATTCAAGGTATCTTCTTTCCCAGTCATACTTCTTCTTTCGAAGGAGTCAAAAAGTTTTACTGGTTTTAGGGCACTAGCGTCTCACTTTCTGCATCTTATGAGCATTGATTTCTTTTCACATAACTAGAAGTAATTTTCTTATATTTGTTAAGTCTGACATCGTCAGTGTTTGTAGGTGCTCATCCAAACATAAATGAAGTTTGACATTAATATATTATATCATTATTGTACTTCCAAAATAATAATTAAGTGGAAAGACTACGAAAGTTGATCTCTAGTAAATTATACGTTATAATTATCAGGAGTTGATGATTAAAATGAACTTTTGGACTATGTAGTTTGTAATTCTTGGATTGTTGTGTATTTTTGCATACCTGAAAAATACATAACTATTTAAATAATCGAGGGGTTCTCTTGATGACACACAAACTCAAGTAAGTTCACTAAATATTGCAAAAAGGGCTCCCGGAGATATAGTATCCAAACACTTGGTGTCGCCTAGGGTGTAATAAAAACTATGATAATAAAAGATGGACGATGCACCAACACCCTAGACTAAACATGTTACTCACTGCAAGTATCACAGATCGTATGCATGTTTTACTAGTAAGTAAGATTCGTTCCTTGACTTAGTGCGTGATACGAATGGGTAAACAAAATAGCGTAGCAGATGCAAGTTAAAGGACATAAAATTAAATAAATATGATTGAGGAGGAGATTAATGATTAACTAAATAAAATCAAAGACAATAAATAAAATACGAGAGAATAAGATGAGAAAATATAGCTCAGGTTTTGCGAGTATGCACTAATCCTTCAATTTCTTTTACTAGTTAATAATAGAATGATTATAGCTCTTAGATAAGTGGTCAGGATTCTAAATTCCTCCTAACCCCCTTCCAGGTAGACTTAGGTAGCGACCTCACAATTACCAGGGGACTTCTAAATTCCTCCTAACCCCCTTCTGGGTGGACTTAGATGGCTACCTCACAATTACTAGGAGACTTAACTAAGGTGCTCTTACGCCACTAGGTTCTTAGATGGGTCTGGCCTGCAAATAATGAGTGGTGATTAAAGAAAACCCTAATGACTATCTAGTTAGGCAAGCCCTTCCAGATCACTACCGCACACTAGACGTTTATGTGGTGTTTCAATAATTAGACAACCCTTCCGGGTGACCATCTAACTACTATTAGCATAGCCCTAAATTGATCAGGTTTAAGACATACAATAAATCAAAGCACATAAAACAAATATATGGTTAAGAAGCTAGAATCAATTTAAAATAGTTCTCCCAAAGCAACATAGATAGAAGAAAACAGTATTCATAGATTATACATATGCAAAACCCAAGCTATGGGAAAATTAGTTCATACTAGAAAGAAATAAACTAAAATTAAAGATACATATTGTTAACTTGCTTCTCTTGAATGACTTCTAATGATGAATAAGACTTAAGGACTAATTGTGGGAGGCAAGGAAATGTTTACAATAGTTAAAGGGTGTATTTATAGGTGTTTAGGAAGACCTAATTCGAATTTCTTGGAGTAGGAGGCAAGCAATTCGACTTCTTTTCCAAATCAAATTCGTTTCCTAAAATATAGGAGTAGGGAAAAACTGTTGATGTCTTGTTTTGGTCGTAAATTCTTCAATATTGCTCCGATTTATACATTCTTTATATAAAAAACAACCGCTTCGAAAAGATCTACACTTTTCCTTCAGTCTGTTCTTCCAAATTCCCGGCTGATTATGAATTATAATCACTTTAGTGGACGTGGCTGCTGAAATTAAGATTTACTTGACACCTTTTCTTTTCCTATTTTATCTTTACTTCCTTTTATCTCCAATTTCCATCCATATCTTTTTTCCTTATCTCTTTAGAACTGATTTGACATCTAATTAATTTTCATATATCTTTAAATCTTCACATTAACACACAAATTGAACCAAATATGCTCTAAAAATAATAAATCCTCAAATCAAGACAAGAAATAGGAAAATATTATAATATGCATAAAAAATGATTATAACTAGCCTAATACACGTAATATGATATCTCCAACTTAGATTAATTCATCACAAATAGGGAGACATCAAGACCCCCAACTCAAAGTTGTATCGTCCCGATACAATAAAGATAAAACAAAGGGAGGTCTCTAACTACACACATAAGTCAGTTAAGCACAGTGGGAAAGAAGATAACAGAATATATAGAAAGACTCAAAGCAACTACTCAGAAAATTTCATGTAATAATATTTACATACTAAATTACCTGCACACTTGTCATATCCACAATTAACCTGGCTTGAATTCAAGATTAGATTAGTTTCGCAATGTAAGAAGGAGAAGTTCTTTAGTCAGTTTACCGAGGAGGCTATAAATGGTTAATCGAACCACTAGTATCCAAAGATCTATTTAATTACTCTCTATCGGCTCAATCACTTCCAGATTACATAGTAAAGAATCATAAGACCTTAAGGTTGTAATATTAGCTTAGGGACGGTATGATAGTATAGTTGGATAATTTAGAGTGAGCTTTTGCCTCTCTCCTCACTAGCGATCAACAAATCGCCCTAGAGCTTGAGTTACTCTCATAAAACGTTCTCACTCAACTCAATGATTTCCTTGATGCACAAAATAGCATCCCCAATAAACCAATAAAGCATAAGATGTTTAAATAAAAATTACACTTTGCCGGTCCAAATATATATATTTTTTTCATATCAATTTTTTTCTTCCTTTTTATAGCTATGACTCTCTTTTTTATGTGAGATATCATGCTATTTCTTCAACATATATTTTTTCTTTACATAACTTTTTTTTAAATTTACTCTTACCTCAGCAAAGGGTTACAATATAATAACCATGTGAATCATCAAAATATAAAACATAGCACAATTAATAAGCTAAACAATTCCCGACCCAATAACAATTCCCATAATGGTGGACCCACCACCCCAAACTCAAGCTCTAAAACAATTATCTTTGCATTGCGATTTGAGTGCGGGTCATATGGAAAGGTACTAAGATATAAAGGGGGTTTATGACGTGGCTAATAAAAAGGCTTGAAGGGGCTGAGAAGGATATAAAATATAATAATGGACAACAAGGGCTTATGAAAGAACCGCCGTAATCACTTTCTAAATTATGAAATTTCTTTATTCTCTTACCTTTAGCACGTTCATCAAATGGGTTTATCAACTAGCTTGGATCTTACGGCCTACACACCACTCAAGGCTCCCTGAGATCGAACATACCTTCTATCGCATTGCTAACTAATCTTTTCTTTACTATCAATGTGTGTTTCATGCAATTACTCAAAGCATACAAAATAAAATAGCTCATAAACATACTACTTTCTATCATCAACTTACAAATCTTACGAATTCAAGCTATTAAACACACTCTACATCTAAATCCCATGTATCAAAAATTTTGATTTCTACCTAAAACAGAAAAATCACATAAAAATAGGAGATGAGAGACATTAGAGTCCCGACTAATATAATATTTCCAATTCTACCCTTAACCAAAACATTGATTACGTTAATTAGGTGGATTCCTTGCTAGACTCAAGTACATCTCTCATCTCTGAAGTTAGTCCTTTTGCTTGTTTATTTCTTTTCAGTTGTTTATTTTAATTATTATTTATTTTATTGCATCCCTTAGTTTTTAAGAAAACCAAACAAAAATCATATTATTTTACTTTTCTGTCAAGCAATTATTTCTACTATCTGATTAATACTAGAGTTGTACCTATTCCGTCTCTGAGAACGAAACCCGATTTATCATTGCATTACTTGGACAACCGTGCACTTGAGGTATTGTGGTTCCTATTTATTTATCGCATTATTGTGGTTCCTATTTAGTAGTGTAGATTATTTTTAATTGCTTTTAGAGTCTTGTTTAGTCTTGGGGACACGACTCATCTTTGAGTTTGGGGTGGGGTTCGCTGCGTCATCCCAATTTTATTTGTTATGTGTTTTTACTGTTTTTCAAAAAAAATTAAAAAAATCAAATAAAAATTAGTTTAAGGAATGATTTGACTGTAGAGTTTGTTGAATGTCCCAATAAGCATACTTTTTGTAAATTAATGAGAGAAAATAGTAGACATTAGGAGTTAATGAAAAACGCACCTTGAACGCATGCAAACACAAGATGATTGATAAAAAAAATTAATGAATAATGCAAAAGAAGTAAGCTCGTACTTAGTGAGAATGAGTGGTGTGTAGAACGTGAAATCTGAATGAGTAGAGATTCCACTTAATTATGAACTAGATGTGAAAATGGAGTGAAACTATGTAACTAGGAAAATGATAGAGGCGGTTCTTTTATAGCCACTTGAGACCTTTTTAGCTTTCTAACCCGTGATTAAATGTTATATCCTTCTTAGCCCCATTTTTAAGCTACTGAGCCTTTATTTTGAATCCACAATATAAGCTTATCCTTTAGATGTTAGGACTATACCATATGACCCCACTTGAATCACGATTGCTTAAGACTAGTTTTCCTTAAGCTTGCATTTGGGGTGAGGGAATCTGTTATTACATATGTTGGGTAGATTTGTGATGTGCTTGAATGATTATGCACTTTATTGTAAATTCCTTTGTCAATTTTAGAGAAGTTAAGAAAAGAAAAAAAAAAGAAAAAAAGAAATTGAGAAAATAAGTTAGCATGAAAATTCACATTAAAAAGAATGTCATGTTTTACTTAAAAAAAAAGAGATTGAATAAATGTGAATAAAGAAGCTGCAAAGGAATATTTTTATCATATTGATAGGTTTGGGTTTATTTTGGGGATGCTAAATTTGTGCGTTGAGTGAGTGAGATCATATGTGAGTGTAAACTCAAGCTCAGGACAGTTTGTTGAAGGCTAGTGAGGAGAGAGACAAAAGCTCACTTTTCATTATCCAAATGTACCATACGGTCCCTAAGCCTACGCTAAAACCGTAAAGTCCTCGTGATTTCTAGGTATATAGTGGAATAATATTTTTGCTAATAGGGAGTAAGTTAAGTGGAGCGTTCAAAGCCAGTAAGGATTGATGAACACCCTATAACCACCATCTCGAGCTAAGTATCAAGTGTAATCTTCTAGCATTGTGAAGTTAATTTTGGATTAATATTATTTATGTGTTTGATTTTGTATGATAGGTGTATGTGTGCATTAATTTTTAGGTTTTACTATATGAAATTTATTGTGAGTTTTTCTTTGGGTTTATTCTTTAAATTCTATATGTTGCTTCTTACCTTGGACCTTTGTTTTATTTTACATTGTCGGGACGACAAAGGTTTGAGTTTGGGGTCTTGCTGTCTCCCTTTTTGTTCTAAATATAAGACCTTAAGATACATCAATTTAGGGAGAAATTTGACTTATTAGATAGAGTTTTGTGCTTATTTCGTCATATTACACTTTTCCCCTTGGAATTACACTATTTTCCTTTTTAGAGATTTTGTGTGTTAATTTGCTTGTTTTTAGTATAAATCTTTAGATTCATGGATGCTATGAAGCACCAAGGCAAGGATGAAAATTTATAATTAATGTCTTAGATCAAGCAGAGGAGTTAAAGGCAAAAAGAATTTCCGAAGGGTTGACTAAAAGAGCTGTAAATCTGGAATGCTGTTACTAATTGCTGTATTCGAACTACTTAGACACAGATTCAGCCTTTGGGTCGTGAAATAAGGAAGTTACATCTTTGAGTTAGGAAGATTTTGCAACTGGAATGAGTCGATTTAATTTTTATATGCAAAAGTTACAACCGTTTTAATACGGGTTGTACAACAGAATCGGGAATTACCAATTGGACTTGAGCTTTTAATTACTCAATTAAGCCCAAGATTAGACCTAGTCAGGTTTTAAGCACTATATAAGCTCCTTTAGACCTCATTATTCAGTACCTCTCATGTTTTCTTTAATTTAAATTATCCTTAGAGAGAGCGTCAAGAGGCGGAAGCACGAGCAGGAGCTGGAGAATCCTTTTCCTCCAACAACAGCTCAAGTCAATTCCTCTATCTAGGTTCTTATTTTATTTATGTTATTAGGAACATATATGTTATTAATTTCTTTTCTGTTTTTATTTTCATTATGAGCTAAACTTTCATATACTTGAGAATCGCATTTTGGGGATGAACCCTAGTTTATTTAATTATTGTATTTCAATTTGGGATTGGAATGATTTGGGTGGTAAAACATTGTTTCTAGGAGTGTAAAGATGAATTTGGATGTAAATCTATGGTTTTTTGGTAGTGTTTTAATGTGTGGTGAAGTTCTGGTTGAAGCTTTGATGGAGTTTGGGTGTTTGGAGAAGAAGAAGGCTTAAGGTTTTTGGTCGTTGGTATGAATGCAACCTTCTCTAAATAACTGCTACACGTGCTCGTGCGGTATACCATTGGTTAGTGATGTCTCCCGTTTTGTGATGGAAAAATATCCTTAGGAGATATCATTTTATGTTTAAATTGGTCTTAGCTAATAGATTTATTATCATATTTTCTATAATTCACTTTCTTCATTCATTTTGGAATTATTTGTACTTGTAGATCCTTTGTGCTAGGAGGCACCAAGATGAATAGAAGAAGTGAATTATCAAGTACAAGAACAAGAAAAGACGTTAAAAGAGCAAAAGAAATCACTTTGGTGAAGGTGGAGGAGATTTAGAAAGAGTTAAGTCGTCACTTGTTTCCATTTCTGAATCCAATCGTTTAGGATTTATACTTAGTGGTTCAAATGAGAGTTGTGGGCCTTGAATTCAATGAAATTTTAGAAGTGGAATCAGTGGACTTGGACTTACGATGCAAACGTAATGACCAATTTACTGAAGTGGTGCAGTGTAGTTACAAATTAATTCAAACGGATTTGGGCCTTTTTAATCACTTACTGAAGCCCATATGGGCCAAGTCCATTTTATACCTCTATATAAGGCTTATTTTACCTCATAAATCAACATACAACATTAAAAATAATATTTTGAGAGAAAGGAAACGCTGGGAGCAGGGAGTAGGAGAGAAGAAAATTGGTCTTCGACCAATCTTCATCAGTTCAACACCAAATCCATTCTGATTATTATGTATGTCTCATTATTTATTTATGTATTCAGTTAGTTATGGGATAATTTAGTATTTAGGATATTCGTTGTGGTGTGATCATCTGGAAGGGGGGGGGGGGGTCTAAATACAAAACTAGGACCCACCAAGTGGTGATTGAGGTTATAGAGATCTCGAAGAAAGTATATGATGAGGCAATAGTGGAAGATTGGGTTGAAGGTGAAGACGAATCAGAAGTAGTTGAGAAGTCAATGGAAGAACTCAAGGTTCACGATACAATAGAAGTTGAACCTCCGCCACAAAAAGTTCACACATCACAATTCCAATCACGAATCATGAATTAAAGTAGAGTTGAATCCATTGATGATAAACCTCCACCACCAAAAATAATAACATGTGTTGTGCAAGCAAGGTTCCTCACTACGAGAGTAAGGCGGCAAGGACGGGCATCTACCCACCGCCTTTTAAAGATGAACGCGGGATTGAAAAGAAGAATAAAGAGATTATACCATTTAAGATGGTCATCTATTATCATGCAAAGAGGAGTGATTAGTGGGTATTACTTGCTATATCTCGAGCTAAACTCTCATATTATCTTCAACTCTATTTTAATTTTTTGTCTTTAATTTATTTAGTTACTTTTCTGTTCCGAAAAAAACAAACAAAAATTCTACTTGTCTTTTATTTCTTGTGTATTATTATTCTAGCTTCTTTAATTTCACTTTATATTACATAAGTTCTCCTAACTTTCGCAGTCTCTGAGGAACGAACTTTATTTATCATTAAACTTGCATACGATATGTGTTACTAACAGTGAGTAACGTGCTAGCCTAGGGTGTTTATTTGCATCTATTTTATCTATTATTTTATCACACCTTGTGCATTTATTTAGTACTATAATTTAAGTTAGTTCTATTTTATGCTTTTGTTTTTAGTTTTGTCTTTACAGATTTTACAGATGGCAAGCCCGAGGAAACTTGATACTCCCTTCTCATTCAGAGTGCAACCTAGAGGAATCCGCACTCCAAAAATCCAATCCTCTAAATTTCGACCTGATCTAGGCATGATAGCGCAACTTGCGAGTCATGGAGAATTCAGCAGTGCTGCACATCAAGATCCAGTCCGTTATGTCTATAAATTCATCCAGATTTGTGACGTTTATATCATCAAGGGCGTTACACAGGAAAAAATGTACTACGTTATGTTCCAATTCTTCTTGACCGGTAGTGCAAGTGATTGGTATGATTCCCAACACCCGGATGTAATTCCAGATTGGGATAAACTCCAAGTCAAATTCCTAAACCGGCATTATTTCCTGATCTATGATTTTTGTTTCACCTAATCTATCCCACTACCAAGGAGATTGACATATAAGACCATATAGTGCTTCATACGGAGCCATACCAAAGGTTAATTGGTAGTTGTTGTTGTAAGCAAATTTAGCTAACGGTAAATATTTTTCCCAACTCCCTCAAAATTCTAGTATACACACTCGCAACATATCTTCCAATATCTGAATAGTTCTTTTGGATTGCCCATCGGTTTGAAGATGTGCCGTTGTGCTAAAATTTAACCAGGCGGCAAGTGATTTCTGTAATCGATTCCAAAACCAAGATGTGAAATGAGGATCTCTATCTGATACAATAGTTGTAGGTATTAATGAAGCTTTACATTGCTAGTAATATATTTATCCGCTAATTTTTCGAGAAAATATTTCTTATTATTCGGTATAAAATTCCTTGATTTGGTCAATCTATCCACAACCACCCATATCGCATCAAATCCATGAGGAGTCCTTGGAAAATAAGTAAAAAAAAATCCATAGTTATATGTTCCCACTTCCAATCAGGTATTGGTAAAGGCTATATCAATCTAGATGCAAGTGCTCAACTTTAACCCATTGGCAAGTAAGGCATTTTGACACAAATTATGCAATCTCTCTCTTCATATTATTCCACTAGAAGGTTTTCTTTAAATCTCTGTACATTTTGTTACCCCCCCCCCCCGGGTGGATAGTATATATATAGTGTTCTGTGCTTCCTCAAGAATCTCACTTCTAAACTTAGGATCTTCGGGTACACATATTCTATCTCTGAACCGAAATATCCCATCCGCTACCCATTTAAAATCCAATTTTTCTTCTTCCGATTGGTTTTTCATCTTTTGATTAACTAATCTCTTTCTTGGGCCTCTTGGATCCAAAATAATATCGTAGGCTTAACTTGTAAATTCGCAAACATGATACCGGTTGCAGTCGGTTTAGGTTTCCAACAACTTATTTCCTCAAGTAACACCCACTCCTTGACGGCTGATGTCTCCTCATTTGTGATAGATTAATGTTAGGATGAGACATCATTTTAAGTGATTTAGAAGTCATTAATGTCGATTTTCTTGAGAAATAGTGCACTTTCCTATTTTGAGTCTTGATTTGTAGAATTATTATTTTTAGAGCATATTGGGTTTAATTGTTTATTTAGTGTGTAGCTTTAAAGATAATTATGGAGCTTAATTAGAGTCCAAGTCAAAGTTTACAACTTATGGAAAGAGATTTGCATGGTAATTAGAGATAAGGAAACAAAAGCTAAAAAGATGGAAAAGGAAAAGCTGCCTAATCTAGGATTCTGCAGTACACGCTTAAAGAAGTGCTATTCTACCCAAGAAATAGGCCGATTTTGGTAATTTCCTTCTTTAAGGACAAAGATAATTCTGTTGCGATTCTTTTGGTATCTTATGGAGCTCAAACCGACCAATAACGAAGAAGATATGCTTAAAACGGTCCAGCAGTGTTTATCTTTATTTCCATACGAATTTGAGTTGGGCTAGAAGTCCAATACCTTACCTCTTCCTCAAGAAAACGAATTAGGTCTTCTAAACACCTATAAATACACCCTTATATCACTTGTAAATAATCCTTGCCTCATAGTAATTAGTTCTTAAGGTTTTATTCTTCCAGTTTATTGTATAGAGCAAGATGATGTCTTTTGTAATTTCTTTTAGTTTATTTCCTTCAGGTATGAACTAAACTCCCCATAGCTTGGGTTTTGCATAATGTATAATATATGAATTCTAATTCTTCTATCTAAGTTTCTTTGGGAATTATATGTTTTAATCTGATATTAGCTACTTACTTTATATTTGTTTATGTGTTTTGATTTAATGTCTTTCCTAGAACTGATCACTTTAGGATTGTTTTAATAGTAGTTAGATGGTCTCCTTGATAGGGTGTTTAACTATTGAACCACCACATAATGTCTAGTGTCGATATTAGTTCTGACAAAACATGATTCTAACTAGATAGTCATTAGGGTTTGTTTTAATCACCATATCACCAGGATTGCAGTATTTGTTTAGGGCCTTAGTGGCGTTTGATAACCCTAATTAAAACACTTCTTGGTTGTGCCGTAGCCCCCTTAGTCGCTCTCAAGGTCTAGGGTATGGGAATTTAGAATCCTGACTAAGTATACCAAGAGCTAATATTCTCCCTTATTAACTAGATTTATAGATAGAATTAGAAGGATTAGTGCATACTAGCAAAACCTGAGCTATACTTCGCATCTCATATTTCTTATCTTTTACTTTATTGTCTTTTATATTTCTTAGTTTAATTTGCTATTTTCGAAATCTGTTCCCTTTAATTTACTGTCTTCTAATTATTTACTTTTACTCGTTATTTCTACTCACGCAATTAACACACTTAAGTCCCTGAGAACGAACTCAACTTACTAACTAAAACTTGCATACGTCTTGTAATACTTGCAGTACTGTGCCTGTCTAGGGTGAGAGTGCGTAGTTTCTTGACTTAATTTTATCTTATTTTTATCACACCCTAGGCACCACCAACGGCTAGTTTGGCAATTTTCTTTTCGACTTAAGGCATCTGCAACCACATTAGCCTTCCCAGGTAAATAGTTGATCATGGAATTATAATCACTGAAAAGTTCCATCCATCGCCTCCGCCTCATGTTCAATTCTTTTTTCAAAAATAAGTATTCCAAACTCTTGTGACCGGGGTAAATTTCAAATATACTTCCCCAAAGGTAGTGCCTCCATTTCTTTAGAGAAAACACTATGGCAACTAATTCCATGTCATGTGTAGGGTAGTTTTGTTCATAAGGTTTCAACTTTCGGGATTCATAAGCAATTAGACTGTTTGTTTGCATCAGTACACATCCCACCCCTTCCTTCGATGCGTCATTATAGACCACAAAATTTCATTCCCCTGTGGCAAAGTAAGAATCAGAGTTGTAGTCAAACATTTCTTCAAATCTTGAAAGCTATCTTCACATTGATCATCCCAAATAAATCTTGTATTCTTTTGAGTGAGTTTCGTGAGAGACCGTGCTATCTTTGAAAGGTTCTTCACAAATCGACGATAATATCCGGCAAATCCGAGGAAGCTACGAACTTCAGTGACATTCTCTGGTTGTTTTAGGCCAAGATGGAGTCTATTTTTTTGGGATCCACTGTTATACCTTGGTGTGAGATTACATAACACAAGAAAGATACTTTGTCTAGCCAAAATTTGCATTTACTAAAGTTTGCATATAGTTAATGGTTCTTAGTAATCTCAAAACTTGATGTAAATGTTTTTGATGTTCAGCTTCGCTTTTCGAATATACAAGGATATCGTCAATAAATATCACAACAAATTGATCAAATTATGGCCAAAATATATGATGCATTAGATCCATAAATGCATCTGTAGCATTTGTCAATCCAAACGACATGACCATAAGTTCAAAATGTCCATATCAAGTTCTAAAAGCATTTTTTGAAACATCCTCCTTCCGTATCTATAGTTGGTGATATCCCTGTCGTAAATCAAACTTAGAATAAACTCGAGCTCCTTGTAGTTGATCAAATAGTTCTTCAATGTGAGGCAAATTATATATATTCTTTATTGTCACTTGGTTCAATCCCCTATAATAGATACATAGTCGTAAAGTCCAATCCTTCTTCTTCACGAACATTAATGGTGCTCCAACGGAGAAGAACTCGGCTGAATAAACCTTTTTCTAATATCTCCCTTAGTTGCGATTTCAACTCACTGAGTTCAGTAGGAGCCATTTGATAAGGTTCTCTACATACCGCGGTTGTTCTAGGTTGGAGCTCAACAATAAAATCAATCTCTCTTTCAAGCGGAAATGTACTCAATTCTTCTAGAAATACATCTTGATATTCGTTAACGATCAAGATTTCCTCTATTGTTAACTTACCAAACGACTTGTTAATTAGATATTCAATATATCCCATACAACTACGTTGAATTAGCTTTGATGCTTTAGTTGCTGATATAACAATAATTTGAGGCGAAATTTTGTTCCCATTTAGTTTGACTACCAGGCCTCCACTTTCTTTGAGCAACAATAAATGTATGCATGATACTTTGAGAGCCAATCAATCCCTAATTAACTTCATAATCTTGGACAGGGAGTACAATGAGATTAGCTAGAAATTATTCATCCCCAATTTTAACCTCACATGCTTTACATACTTAATCAGTAACATAATTATTACCCATTGGTGTATTAATTTTTACAATATACGGTAATTATCAACTTTATTATTAGCATTTTCACACATTTTGGTTTAATAAATGAATGGGACAGTCCAGGATCAATAAGTACTTTAACTAAATGGTCAAGAATTAGTAGATTACCTTCAACAACTGCGGCTTCTTCAGGTAAATCATTCTTACCCATACTATTTACCCGAACTTGAGCACGTTGTGTAGGGGACTTTGGTATTTATTTTGCTTGAGGTACCTGATTCATGGTTTGGATATTCTGGAATCTGAATGGGGCATTCTCTTGCTCGATGGCTCTCACTACCACATCCAGTTGATGTCTCCCTTTTTGTTCTAATTATATGTCCTTTATAGAATTCATTTTAGGTGATTGATTGACTTATTTGATATACTTTTAAGCTTATTTGGTTATACTGCAATTTCTCCCCTTGGAATTGTATTAATTGCATTTTAGAGCTTTTGTGCGTTAATTTATTTGTTTTTTGTGAAAAGTTCTTAGGTCCATGGATTCTATGGAACACCAAGACAAGGAGGATAATTGTTCATTAATGTCTTAGATCGAGCGTGGAAGTCAAATGCGAAAAAAAATTATCTGAAGAATTTATTGGAGAAGAATGAAATCTGGAAGACTGTTACAAATCACTGTTTTTGAGCTACTTAGCCATTGATTCAACCTTAAAGTCTTGAAATAAGTATTTTTGCATCTTTGAGCCAGGAAGATTTTTCGACTTGAATGAAGTGATTTGGAGTAGAGACGCAACAGTTGCAGTAGTTTTACTAACAGACATCAGTTACAAGATTTCTAATTTGGATTGGGCTTTTATTTCATTTAACCTATTCCTTTAAGTAAAAAGCCCAATCCGAATTTTCCACTATATAAATTCCTTTAGACTTCATTTTTCGACAAACAACTTATTACACAAGTTAGTATGTGCTAAGAAATAAGTTAGAGCAAAAAGAAGAGAAGAAGCTGAAGCTGGAGAGTCAATTCTCTTCCATCAACAGTCAAAATCAATCCTTTAATTAGGTTCTTCATTTTATTTATGTAATTGACTATGAGTTCTTCTAATTTTATTTCAGTTTTTAATTTCGTTATGAGCTAAACATATTAGTACTTGAGAATCGCACATTGGGTTGAGCCCTAATTTCTTTAATTGATGTATTTCTAATTTGGGATTTAAGTATTTAAATTGAATTTTATATTTTGTGTTGGTTATTGCTCTAATCGTATTTATTATATTTGAGTTCATGAATAAAGGATAATTTACTGTGTTTAGGCTATTCACTATAGTGGTGTAGTGATAACCTTGGCGGGGGGTTTAAATACGGACCTATATAATAGACACGTGGTGTGCGTCAATGATCCAGACGGGCTTGACTAACCACGCAGCCAATGAGGTAAGAGACTTAACCATTCGAAAGTAGATGTAATCTCCCTGAAGGGTTTATAGTACCATAGAATAGCTCCTAAGTCCACCTTGATGGGGGTTAGGAGACATTAGAGTCCCAACAAGCACACTAATATCAATTCATCCCTTAACCAAAAGCACTAATTAGAGAGGTTTAGGTGAAAATCTTGCGAGACTCAAGTACCATTCTCATACTTGCGTCCACACTCATTTACTTGCATTATTTTATCTTATTTATTCATTCTAGTATTTTATTTTATAGCGTTCTTAGTTTATAAACAAAACAACCCAAAAATTGTAATATTTACCTTTTCGTACTTACAATTAGTGCTACTACTTAATAAACACCTGAGTTGTACCTATTCCGCCATTGCGAACAAAACCCGATGTATCGGATATTACTTGGACAACCGTACACATGCGTCTATGAGTCCTTACTTTTTATCGCTTATTTTATAAGACACCATGACCCGCCACCGGTACATTTTCCTATCTTTCTCAAACATTAACCTCCAAATGTCCTCGTTGATTACAATAGAAGCACTTCTTATCTTGTTGATTCTGATTACTATTGGTCGACGCTTGATTACCAAAATTTGAGGTACTATTCTGGTTCCCTCTTGGAATATTCGTCTTGTTACGATCTTGTTTGGGTTTCCATTGTGATGAATACGGTTTATTGTTACTCGGTCTACCCAAATCTCTCTCTGATTCTTCCTTTCTACGTTCGACTCGAAACGCTGCCTCAATTTCTTTTGCGTAGGTAGTAAAGCGAAGTGGTGCTATACTATCTCGAATGTCTGATCTCAAACCTTTAATGAATCTCCTGATCCTTTTTCCTTCGGTTTGGATCATTTCCATAACAACTATGAAAACTTGTTAAAGCGGGTTTCATATTGCGCTGCTGTCATGCAAACTTGTTGGAGGGAGATAAATTCCTTTTCACGCCTTTCTTGAACAATCAAATGAATGTATTTATCTTTGAATTCCAGCACAAAGTTAGCCCAAGTAAGCTGAGTATTGTCTTTGTCCCATCTCGGTTTCACTGTCCTCCACCATTGTCGTGCAACATCTTCTAACACAATGAAAACAAATTCAATTTTCTTATCATCTACATAGTTCAAGGTATTACAAATAATTTAAATTTCTTCAAGCCAAGCCAAGCCTTTTTTGTCGTCAGGTTCTCACTTTAAACCTGGGCGGCCTATACTTTAAAAAGAGTTCTAACATATTTTCATCTCTATTTCTCTAATCTTAATGATTATTATCCTCAATTCTGCTTGGAACATCTCTTA
This sequence comes from Nemophila menziesii, assembly GCA_029959085.1. NCBI lineage: Eukaryota > Viridiplantae > Streptophyta > Magnoliopsida > Boraginales > Hydrophyllaceae > Nemophila > Nemophila menziesii. Next base: position 80,410,387 of record JARWIR010000001.1, read on the forward strand.
TTTGGCTTTCTAATAATCGAGACATTCGATTCATGGCATCCGCAACACGATCTAGTACGTGCTATACAATAGGTGGTGGTTCTACTACAGGTGCTTCTTGTCGAGGTGCATTGGGGGGGGGGGTCTACCCCTTGGTCTACGAACAAGTTCTTAAATCTAAAGAACGATAAATTTAAGTTCACATATAAAGCTTATATGTAATCTATTACTAATGAGCAATAACTGAAATACATGTGTATTTTAAAAGTTTTTATATCATGATAAAGTATATATAATACTCACTTTCATTAAATAAACAATCAAGTAAATGAATTATCAATAACAAATAAGTAATTGTATAAGATCAATCAGATAATTGGGATGAGCAAAATAGCCAGTTATTTTACATAACTCTCCTTAACACCTTATGTAATTCCCACAAAGCAAAGAACCTATCTCGTCATACACTTAGACATTATCTAAATTTTGATACCACTTAATTGTAACACCCAGAAAAATAAAAACTAATTTAACAAAACTTGTTGAGTATGGAGAAAACGTGCAAGACTGGTTTTTTTTTTGGTCAACTAACGGCTGCAAGCTATAGAGTAAAACAACTATTTTTTTTAAAACTAGAGCAGATCAGCATAATGAGATTTCTACAAATGCTAATTGGCCTACAATTGTTGACTTTTATTACTTGCCATATAATAATAAGTTAATTAAACTAATATCTGAATCCTACAATTGTTCCCGACAAAAAAAAAAAAAAAAAGAATCCTACAATTGTTGACTTTTATTACTTGCCATATAACAATGATGTCTCCCTATTTGTTTTAAATATTATCCCTTAGAAGACATTATTTTAGGTGAATAATTGACTTATTCGATAGTCTTTTATGCTTAATTTGTCATATTACACTTTCTTCCCTTGGAATTAGACTATTTGCATTTTTAGAGCTTTTGTGTGTTAATTTGGTTATTTTTAGTGCAAAGTTAGTAGGTTCTTGAATTTCAATACAAGGAGGAGAGGTGAGAATTAAAGTCTTATATTATTTTTAGTGTGTTAGGAAGTATTTTATTCGAGTTTCTAATTTTAGAGTGCACTTTCTAATTTCTAGTCTTGATTTAATGATTATTTAATTTTTAAAGCATATGCAGTTCAATTATTTATTTATTGTGAAGCTTTAAAAGAGATATGGTAATTAATTAGAGACCAAGTCAAGTCTAAGAAGTAAAGGAAGGAGATATACATGGAAATAAGAAGATTAAGGAAGGATATATGCAAAGAAGGAAAAGATAAAGCTGCCAAATAAATCTGAAATTTCAGCCACGTTCAAAAACAAGTTCATAACTTAAGATTGGCTAGGAATTTGGGAGAATGGTCTGGACCAATGGATAGAGCTTTCCGTGACAAGTGGTTTCAACTATTGGAATGAGTCAAACGGATAAGTATTGAATTAGATATGACTAAAACAAAACATCAGCAGAATCTTACCTTTCCTAGATTTTAGGGCTGCGAATTAAAGAGTCATTTACTTGTCTTTCACTCCAAGTAAAACGAACCAGGGCTCCCTAGCACCTATAAATACACCCCTTAGCCTTCTCTTTACACACACTTCATATAATTATACAAGAGGCTTAAGGTTTTCAAGTCAGAGCAAGCAGGAAGGATGAAAACTAAGAGCTAGAGAAAGTCATCTTCTTCAATTCGCAGCCAAACCCAACCTCGTAATTAGGTTTTATTTATTATTCTTTCTGTTAAACATTATGTCTTTTAATTTTATTTTCTTAGTTTTAATTTCCATTATGAGCTAAAGCTTTTAAGTGCTTGAGAATCGCTATATGGGTTGAACCCTAATTTATTTGATTGATGTTCTCTGATTTGGGATTTTTACAATTTAATTCGAATTGAGTAATTTAGTTATTGAGCATGTAATACTCAAAATATAAAATATAATGTATAAGATAACCCCTCCTGACAGCTTAAGCTTTTGGGATAATTGGTTGTCTAACATGGTATCAGAGCCCAGATCCATAAGAGGTCGGTGGTTCGAGTCTTGTCGTCACCCAATTTAAAAATTCACGTAGCAAAGACTGGACATGCAAAAAATGACAGGAATCTACCTTTCACGTGAGGAGGCGTAATGAGCATGTAATACTCAAAATATAATGTATAAGATAACCCCTCCTAACAGCTTAAGCTTTTGGGAGAATCGGTTGCCTAACATTAGTATTGTTTATTATCGTAAGGTTTTTTGACTATTTTTAATTTGGCCAATTAGACATAGGATTTAGTAATTAAGCTATTCACTAGTGGCGGTGATCATCTTGACGCGGGGGGGGGGGGGGGGGGGTTTAATTACAGAGATAGGTAATAAACGTAAGATAGAAATCATTGATCCTGACGTACTTAGTTAATCTTATAGCCAATTGGGTAGAGAACCTAACATTCGATGGTGGATTATGATTGCCCTGGAGGGGTTTGTAACATCTGAGAATAGCTCCTAATTCCACCCTGACGGGGGTTAGGAGAATCTAGAATCCCGACTATTACTCGTTACTAATTTGTCCCTTAGAAGAAGCATTAATTAAGTTTATTTCGATGAAACCCTAGCATGACTCAAGTACTATTTCTCATCCTTGCGCCTCGTCATATATTATTTTCTTGCATTAGCATTAATTTAGTTTAATATTTTACTTTATTTTCACTTTAGTCCTTAAACAAAAACAAAACAAAAAAATTTATTTCTTTTACTTTTAATTGTCATTCAAGCAACTATTCCCATTTATTTCATAACACCTTAGTTATATCCAATCCGTCCTTGAGATCGAAATCCCGTTTAATGGATATTACTTGGACGACCCGTACACTTGCGGTAAGTGTCTTGCCTTTTTAGGTGTGTTTATTTAGAACACACAAGGAGACACTAATACAGGGGTGATAAAAGCAGATGTGGTGGCGGCAACTCCGCCCTACTCTTCTCTTGCACCCTCGGTGCAACAACTACTTCTCTCGGTTCACCTTCCTCAACCCAATTCTCAACAATCACCTCATCTATGTTTAGCTTGGTTCGATTTTCTTTCTTTATAATCTCCACTACAATAGATGCAACTTATGACGATTTTACTACATAAAATATCGGCACTACAAACTACGTAACCTATGTAATTATCCGACTAGACAAGTCCGCCAGAATCACTACTAAACACCTGACATATATAAACTATGTTTGTTCCTATACCCCTCCGTCAGGATGATCGCTTAAAATACTAAGGTTTATATATATTTTATTAGAATATAGAAAACATAAATTCATTGAATTCATAAACATCTATAAACAAATTTTCAATTTAGTTAAATTCAATAGTACCAAATAATATAGAAGCATCAATACAATATTCAAGCATCAGTGAAGTTAGTTATGGACATTTTAATATTGTGCGTATTAAATTAGAAAATTTACTTTGAATTATATGAAAGAAAAGATATAAAAAATGAAAGGCTAATTTAGAAATAACTATTAAGGGTCTATGTGATATTTTATGAGAGAGCAAACTTTCTATTTTATAGTTCATAGATTTAAAAAGAATTTGTCTGAATCAAAACCCTTGTCTATTTTTCCATAACACAGTATATTACCCTCTACTATAGACTATCTACTCAGAAACTGCTTCACTTAGTCTGTCGTGACAGTCACTACCCAATAAATCTATAAGTATTTGATTATGTGAACTCTTCAAAAAGTGTTCTTAAGGTTAGAGTGAAATTGTTTAAGTGTTTGTAACTATTTCAAACATGAATTCCATGACTGAAATTCCTTGTTTGAAATGGTACGAAACAGGAAATTTCATGTTTTGAAAAATAGATTTCAAACATTTGATTCAATGTTGAAGTGGTTTCAACAATTGAATTCCCTTTTTCAAATAGTGAATTTTTGTTTCAAAGATGAAATTTACCGTTTTGATAGTAGTGATTAGAAATGATTTTATTTTTCAGTGAGGCATCGTGGTGATGGTGTCCGTAGGCGACAGTGATGGTGGATGGTGGATTAAAAAATCTAAAAATATATGATACTAAAAATTAGAGTAATTTGGGTATGAAAAGATAGATAGAAGATTATTGAAAATTAATTCGCTTAGAGATATATTTTCTGAGAATTAAAACTTATAGATGTATAAAAACGGAATTAGATAGTTTAACCATGTTTTCCTTGATGATATACCCTTTTTCTAATAGAAGTGTTTGTGCATGTTTGTAATATATCATTGTGTGTCCGAATTTATGTGTGATTGGAAAATTATCAGCGCATCTTTACATATCATTTTTTTCAACATTCATACTTTTTGCTTTGCTTGCAGAATAAGGAGCTCAACACATGGTACAAGGAACTGGTATGTTTTTGCCTCAGCGTTTTGCTTTTCGCTGTTTTTAGAACATCATTATATCGATTGTTCAAAGTAGACGTGTTAACCTTAGTTCTTTCTCTTATATGTAGTCTTGGGATGAAAGAGTTGTGATTGCAAAAGATGAAGGAAAACTTGTCCAATTACAAAATCGGTACCCCTTGAATACACTTCAGGGGATGTAGAGGTAAATACACAAACTATTCCCGAAGAAATAATTTTTTCTCCTAGTCACTGAAATGAGTTACTAGGATTGTTATATTTTTTGACTTTGTTAATGTATGTGTGTCTAGAGACAATATTTGTGGTGGGGCATATTGGTCATTTTTATACTTCTACATTCAAGTAGGATTTTTTATATAAAAATTAGAAATTGAAAATTGGAGAACCGATAATTCGGAAATCGAAATGTAAAAAAGTTAATACACTTCAGTAGCTGTGTATATCCCACTTTCTGGATATTTCCGTATTTTTCCCTCTTTAATCTTTCTTTGCTTATTTTTTAGTCTTTATTTTCATTCATTTGATACTATAAATGTTTTTTGCTATCAACTTTGGCCATATTTGCGAATTATTAACAAGTTACTTTCTATTTTCTTTCTGCATCTATAACTTGAATCAATCAGCTCTCTCCCATTGTGAGTGTTATATAATGAACATTGTGAGTGCAAAAGTAAACTTAGAATAATTGTATCACATTATTACACAGTTTTATATTCTATAGCAATTTCTAGGATATTATTTATGATACTGATTATGTTACTTGGTTTCATTCCAGAATATCATGTACCATGCATTTCATGAACAGGGCACTGCACAAATGGTGCAGCACACTGCTATTTCTAACCCATATCGTGGAATGTAAATAGTTTCTTTTTTACTTATTAAATTTATCTCTTTTTTGTATAAATTACTAATTTGCCTCTTGGAATTTTGTGTTCCAGCTAAAGCTTTAGTTATATTAAGAGACAAGGAAGTAGCATCTAGGGTTGTGAAAATATTGCATGATGGATCCTCATGCTATCAAACGAGAGGTATGTGTCAAAATTTCATCACCTAAATCAAGTTTTGGTCAACTTTTCATTTGTTTAAATTAAATACTTCATTTTATTTTGTCTGCTTTTGTAATTTGGAGGCCACTTGTAGGACACATTGTAAATGTTCCTACATCTTTTGCCAATCAATCAAATTTTGTAGGACATTTATCGGCAAGCTGAAGAATAAGTCCAAGTTCAAGTTATGGTCTTTCGCTCTTTTGAACTTCGAAACATTAACAACTTATGATTCGAACCTTAAAATACGATTTCTTGGCTTGTTATTTTGCACACAGAGAAGAATATGAAAAGGTTTACCTTTCAAGATTGTTATGGAATGCTTTACCTTTCAAGCTAGACAAAAAATGTGCTGGAAAAGGTTGTACAAGGTATGAGTCTGGAGCTTATTTGAGTTTATTCTATTATGCAGATTAGTTAGTTACATTTTTTTGTGTTTGTTTAGGACCAAGAGGAAGAGATTGAAAATCTCAGACACAAAATTAAGTCAAAGTAAGGGACTAGATGTGAGTGTCTTTAACCTGATGTAATTTTCATTGACAGATTCTTTTAATCTTTCTTGTTAGACTTATTTTAATGATAATGACTTATTATGCAGGTGGAATATGTAAAAAGTAGAGGTTATACTAGGTTCTTGTTGTGCATGTGAAACATATGTCAAGGATCACACGCATGTGTTTTCTTTTACATATATGGTCTATCTATCTTGATAGTTAAATAACTTTTGGAACTTGCTGTTACAATCACAATGATTTTTGACAGCTTCTTGAAAACCGTCCTAATTTTTATATTGAGTTAATTGCACTACAAATCTCTATACTACTACTCCGTTATGTATAATTCCCTTATATTTTCTAAATACTTGTAGGTTCAGTTGAAGAAAGGTCTCAAAACTAAATTAGACAACGTATGGCCACTTTCTTTCATTATTTTCTTCGTAGATGTAGTAGAAGAGCAGCCTTTTTGCTGTACAATGAAAATTATAAAAGCAATACCCCAAGATTTCGACAATAATATATCTATGAAAGCAACCTAGTTCCTTTTCCACTAAAAGTAAATTAAGCTTGCTTGTGATATTGCTTATGTTTTTGGATTTAAGTTTACAAACATAAATTTGCATGAGATGTTTTTTCAGCAAATGATGTCTTATATATAGATAGAAAATATATTAATCATTATTGAAACTTGAAAGTAAAATTATAAAAAAATGAAAAAGTAACCTTATATTATTTTTTGAGTTATGCAATATAAGTCCATCTCTATATTAATAATTTTTTAGAATTGCACTAAATGTTCCTATATCAATATTTTTTGAGGTAAATCCTACTAATTTTCCATGTTAACATTGTTTATGAACAGATTTCTTGTGGTTCTGCATTCTACTTTAAGAATAAAATGGGATCCAAGAATGATCCTCGTGGTAATCGAATAAGCCCATTATCTATAATATTTGTAGTCGGTCTATATACGTTGTATATGCTACTTACTCTGAGTAATTTGATCAAATTTCCCAGAATCTACACTATGCAATGTTCTCTGAACATGTTATCAAATAAATGTTAGTCTACTTTATCATAGAAGAATCAGATATGCTTGAGCTTACCACTCTCGATCGAGTTACAATGAAGAAATTAAGATTTGTTATGTTTGATTTATTTTTGTTCAAATTAATATGTATAATATATGGTTGGTTATATAGCAAATGGAGAAATTACCCTTCCCTAAAGATGGTTTTTGCTTTTTGTAATTTTAAAAATGATTATAAATACAATAAATAAATTAAAAAACACGCATATGTTTCACATGGATCACTTAACAAATTCTTTGGACAGAAATTATCAGTATAGGGAAACGAGACACATATTTAAATGAAGGGGGTTAATCACACACGTTTTATGTTTAAAAAACATTTGACAATCATAGAATATATTACATAAAATAAAAAAGGTATTTAATTTTTAGTTTAAGAGTACAAATAAGAATCTACTTTTTTGATATTCTAACATATATGTTTGTCAAACTGGACAAAAATACAATACTAGAAGACATTTGAGCTCGTCAATTAAAACTAGGAATGACAACGTTACGGATATACCAAAAACCATAACCCATAACTGTTTATATCATTAAAAACCATAACAAAATATTTTAACCATCGGTTACATTTTTCGAAACTATAACCGCATCATTCGGTTTTAGTTTTTTAAAGGGTTTTGCTATTTTTAACCATGACCAAATGATAGTTTAATAAATATATTAATTTTCATAAAATAAAACCATAAATATAAGAAAAATCTTCAACATATATAAAAAAATTGTGTTGGTGTTTGATTAAATTGCATATTTATTATCTAGTTGGTTAAATCTAGTATTTTGATTTTAGTTTAAAATTTGAAAATATATAATGATAACGGTTTTTGGGTATTCGATTTTATTTTTTATCTAAAACCATAACCTAACGGTTTTGACCATCAGTTACACTTTTCAGAATCATAACCTAATGGTTAAATAATTCAGTGTTTAATTCGTTCGGTTATCATCGCTTTTGATTTTAAACCGTAACCATTGCTATTTCTAATCAAAACTATCCTCGAGCATGTTTGGAATAAATAATCCACTAACTATCAAGTTTTATCAAATTCAAACTCAATATACGAGTTGAAAAATATTTTTAACCATTAAAATAATAAGTAATGATATATATATCACTCAATATAATACTCTTGACGTGACGTAATGTGATTTGAATAAAAAATAAATCGTCAATCTATTTATTTTTTTATTTTAATTTATAATTACTTCCACTCAAATTGAATAATAAATTGGATAACATATATTATTTACTCTAAAACAATCATCAACTTTTCAAAAAACAAGAAAAAGAAAAAAACATACAACTATGTCTATGTTTGATGTTATCCTTAATATGCGTGAGTGCGTCACTGTGATTGAAAGCGGTTAAGATATTCCAAAAAATGAGGTAAGTAAATTAAACACAACACAATCAATTATCTATAGAAAATTATATAAATATTCATAGTGACAAATATAGTATGGTGATATGATTGTCATTTAATACGAAACACGTCTAGTTTCAAAACTTGATCTAACTATCATTACCATCCTATTTTTTTAGTTAAACAAAAAAAAAACCATTGTTACCATCCTTTTCAAGCTACCTAACAACTACTATATAGACATGTGTGATTGTTCTCTCTATTTAATACAAGGCTATTTTTGATCAAATGGAACACGAAGAAGAACAACTAATTGCACCAAGACCGTTACCCGTTCTCCCGAGATTAGATCGCTTAGATCGACTGGTATGCGAATTTCTTCTTTTGCTATTTTTTTTAAAGTTTTGTATCATCTTAATCGTGAGTGTGAACATGTTTAATTTTTCTTACACACGTTACACCATGACTAGTCTACACTAAAACTAGTCTAAACATGTGCAACTTAGGAGATCCAAATATAAACGTGGATAAATATGAGACAAATAATTTAAAGAAAAAAAAACGAGTGACTATAGGGACAAGGGGAGGATCCACTGCCCCTGGTGGACTTACGATGAAAAATCCTATTTTATTCATAGAAATTATGATTTTTATGCAGCTGGAGCTTCTGGAGGAGAAGCATAATTCTTCAGGAAGGCATGTAATTAGTGATAGCTTATACCCAAAAGTTGAAGAAGTAGAAGATCCAAGAATATCACTCTCTTCAGCTATTGAGGAAGTTCATCATAAAGGCACCCTAATGGAGCGACTTACAATGCTAGAGAAACGAGTTCTCCAGGTTTCTACATTTTGCATAATTGCAATATTGGTCCTTGTGCTATCTGAAATAGTAAAAAATTCCTTATTATGTGTTTTAAAAGTAGAGAATATACTCTCATGTTATACATTGCGAGTATAACAATGTATAGCTGCTATTTTTGATAATATTGTACATATTACCTTAAAAAAGGGTTATGACTCCCCTTATAATTTTTCTGAGAATTTTCACTTAACTCTAAGTTCTTTTTTTAAATCTAAAAGTAATTTTCTAGTGAACATTAACTCAAAGATAGGTTCCCGACCAAAAAAGGAAAAATCTAAAAGATAGTTTATTCTATATATGTTTAGGCTATATTTTTAGGAATCTATAGTGTTCAATCTGGTTATTTTGTATAATTTAGATTTTTTAATGATATTGTCTTGTTGGGGAGGATTAAAAGTCTAATATTAGAGTACCGAGGTTGCAATTGTGTTGAAGAGAGGAGCTAGAGTATATTTTTATCAAAATTTTATACCTAAAAGAAAAATCGTGTAAATTTACCGCTATTCATCGGGGGTGAGCTATACAATCGGCCTGGGTGAGTGAACAATAAGCGCTACAAGAAATAGTAGCATCGGGGAGCCTATTGCGGCAACAATTAAAATTGCCTCTAATGATATTTTTAAAAACCAAAATGGCCTCTAATTATATTTTTAGCGGCAATATTTGCTGCTAAAGATAAAGTTAATAGAGGCAAAAACAAATAATTTGCTACTAAAGGTATCTTTAGCGAGAAACTTATAGAGGCGAAAAATAACGACTATTAGCGGCAAAATTAAGATTTTTAGTGTTAAATTTTTTGCCGCTAAAGATACTATTTCTTGTAGTGAAGTTTATGATCCAGAGTTCAAAACTCACTACAAGAGTAAAAAAAACACACTGCTAGTAGTCCAATTCTACTCAGAACACAGAACCTGAGTAAAGATTAGTCAGACCATAGAATTTGAGAAAATTTGTGCAATTAGACTAACAATTTTGCTTAAATAACGGTGCAGCTGAGCTCAGAGATAGATGAAGCAAACACCACAAGAACAAGCTCCTCAACATATAATCCAGTTTCTGAAAATTTTGGACCAGTCGATTCAATTTCATCCACGACAATGCAAGAAAAGGATAAAATAGTAATTATGGAGCGTGAAAAGGAACAAAACCCTGCTTCAGTTCAGGTTTTTTACCGGAATTTTTCCTTTGTCATTTTCTGTTTCATGAATATTCAGTTTTAACACTGTTGTAATCGTAAGATCAGGTAATAGGTATATCATTTACACTATTCTTTACACTGAATTTAGCATGCAAATGCGGTAAATCATATGGTGTCGTGCATTTACCTTAATCTGTGTAGCAAATATGTGGTGTATTCAACTTTGAAACTTCGTAGAACTCAATTCATAAACGTACTGATTATTATGCTGCATAAATTGTGCAGGAGAAGGCCTCTAGCGATGCAGTTGCAGTACAAAAGATAGGTCAACAAATTGATAAGAAAAGGAGGTGGAAAAGAAAGAAATCAAACAAAAAATGGTTTGGGTGCTTTAAGATGGGATGCTAAAGTTCTCAATACAGACATATTTGGATGTTAGCGATGTACATTAGTTAATTTTCTTTTCTTGTGTTAGGATATCGGATCTCCTTTTTTTTAAAGACTCACAACTTGTTATATATATATATATATTTTTTGTGTTAGGATATAGGATCTCCTTTTTTTTTTTTTTTACATGGAGATCCATACATATCGTGAAATTCTAATCTACGATATCATCAAATGAACCAGAACTAAAGATGGTCCGAGGAATCTTCCACCCCATACGATCTCGCGTGAGACACTTCCAAACTCTTTTTGGCGGATCCGTATGCAGAACATATCTATCAATCTGCTTCAATCCATAATGCGCTAACCAATCAGCACAATAGTTAACTTCTCGATAAATAGCTCTAAGCCTGAATTCGTTATTTCGTGCTAATATTCCCCGTATTCTATCGACCGAAAACGATGTCGGACCTCTCCCTACTTCCCCATTACGAACCAGCTCCACTACCTCTCTCGAATCTACCTTCATCTTCAAGTTCTCCACTATCTTAAGTCCTTCATACAACGCTATAACTTCCACAATTACCGGCGATTCCTGGGCCAACTTAACCGAAAATCCGCTAACCCAATTCCCCGGCACATCTCTGATTATACCATCGCCTCCTCCCTCCTTTCTCCATCTATTAGAGCTACCATCGGTATTTAACTTCACCCCACGGGGTGGCTTACACCACCCAATAAGGCTACATGTCCCTCTATCACTTGCAGCCCTCCCCGGCACGTTGCTCCATGCTTAAGCATACGAAAACGCTAAAAACCGTGCTTTCTGAATTATAATTTTACCCGTAGTTACCTCGCCACCATTGAAAATTATATTGTTCCTTTCCTTCCATAGAACCTCAATAAACGCCCCAAAAAACACATTCCACTAGACCCCTGCAAATAATCCTCTCTTCGCAATATTACGAGACCACCATTTGCTATCCGATCCATTCCATCTTATAGCTGACCTATCCTCCTCCGCACCCAGCATCTCGCTCCGAACCTGACCTGGTGAACTCGCATGTGAACCAATTGCAGCTCTCGAAATCTGCTGTTGTATAGGAGGTGCTACCCACTGATCAGAACTGCAACGCTGGCCCTGAAGACTCGCGCGGGGCTGCTGCTGACCCACAACAACCTGATGTGCAACATTAGCCCTGTCAAAGCTCCACATAGCATGTTCGCTAATCCTCTACTCTCCAATATCCTGATGCTGCTGACCTTTCGCTGCTGAATACTAAAGACATGATGCATACTGCTGCGAGCACTCTGAAGTTGTTGACTAAACACTTGCGAAGGCTGAGCTCCACCAAAGCACTCCAACTGAATCTCATCTATATCAAAGTCCCCACTACCATTGCCTGCCATGTAATCTTTGTCTCAAGCTTCCTTATGAATCAACCGCCAAAGCTCTTCCACATACGGACAGTCCCGGAACAAATGAATCGCACTCTCAGTAGCTAAACTGCAAAATGAACAACCTACGGGAACCTCCATACCTCTACGAACCAGGTTTCCCCTTGTCGCTAACCGTTATTAGGTCGCTTTCCATATCAGTACTCGTGTCCATTGAGGACACTTAACCTTCCAAAGCTTCACCCAATTCATATCTGTGTTCACCCGATTCTCATCCCGTTCCACCGAGCCGACTTAACAGTGTATACCCCCCGCGTCTCGAATTGCCAAGAAATAATATCTCTATTAACACCAACTCTTACCACCCGCATTTCTGCAATCTCTAGTAATTTAGTGACCAAGAGGAGATGCTGAAACTTGTGCCATTCCCATAGCCCCTCATCAGTAATGTAGTCACAGACCTTTATGTATCTCTCATTATCACCAACCGCACCAATAACACAACTTATTAAAGGTATATCCCCAACCAAAACGCCACCATCTCGCCATTTTTCACGAGCCATCAGGATCCCCGTCTAACTACAGCAATACCTTCCACGATGGATCTCCTTTTTTTTAAGTCTCACAACTTGTTAAAATTTTAAATGTAAATGACAAAGGGATTCAATATTTCTTATGGAACAATGGTGAATACATGATTTTCATGTGGCTCCTTTCTTTTTAATTAAATAAATTTCAGATAATTTTACCTTAATTTTACTTTAACCTAGGACCTCCTAACAACCACAACGTCCTTCGTGACTTCACTTTTCTTACTTTGGGTTAGATTTTTTTGATTAACAACATACAATGGTATTGTATGAATCTAGCAAACTCAATAATAGTTAAAGACTCCGATAATATCTTGTATTCCCTAGTTAGATCACTTATCCATGACATGCAAAACTATTTCTTGGCTTTATTCAAACTGATGGGTCGTTGGAGGTGTTTTACGAATATGCTAAATAATTTATTTCACTACTTTGCTTGGTTTTGTAGTGAGGTCACTCATTAACTCTTCTATGGGTTGGATATTAAGTTATATTATATTTTTCGGGAATTACTATAGATGTGTGGCTGGTTTTATAATAAATTTCTTACTGACAAATGGTCTTCTCATCTTAACATCGAACTGAACAAAGATCATTGTGTCTACACCAATATTAATTTTTCTTAGGATATTTATATATACATATTGACCTTATTTGCTTCTTTATATTTTGATCTCTATATTTATTCTATCTCCATAAAAAACAAAAGTATGTTCTCATTCCTATTACTCAGGAATGTATATATTTTATTCTACAGGTTCTCTATAGACTTCTGCGCTCTTTTACTAATATTATTAAGTCTAACATCGATTATATCTATCTGGCTCATTTTAAAGAGGATTATTGTTCATATTTCTCCAGCACCTATATTATAGCCCAAATATATGGCTATGTTAATCTTGCTACCATCTATTTTCTTGTTTATATAAATCTACTTTATCTTCTAGGAAATTTTTGGCGAAGGAATAGTAGTCTTTTCAGCAAAATTATCCTAGTTTCTAGCGTATATTACCTTGATTCTATCATTATGGGGGCTTGGTTTATTTTAAAGATTTGTTGTGAAGATTTGATCTCATCTCATTGGCTGATTGAGATTTGGTGGGGACAAAGGTGTGATAAATAAACAGATAAATAATAAAGGACACACCCTTGACTACCACGAGAAACCCACTGAAAATATTACAGATCATTTGCCAGTTTAGTTAGTAAGTAAAGTTCGTTCGCTGAGATTTTAATCTGTTAGATCTATTTGTGTATATAGAGAAGTGTAGGAGAATTTACTTATTAAAATAAAAAGACAATAAAAGTAATAATATTTATTTAGTTTTCAGATCTGGAAGATAATGATGCAAATAAATAAATACTTAAAGAATGGAGATGAGAAATATAACTTAGATTTGCTAGCATACACTTATCCTCCTAAATCAAAATTCTAGTTATAAGGGGGAGTAAAGCTCTTAGGGTTTGTTTGGATGGGGGGATTGGGAGGGAGGGGATTATATTAAAGGATTCCAACAATCCATTCCTTTGTTTGTATTACACGGGATTGGAAGGGATAGTTTAGTAAAGGTTTCTTACAATACCTTATGTTCTTATATACTCAATTCTTCCAATTTGGTGGGATTAGAAGGGAGAGATTCTTTTATTACGTTGTAATGTCTAAACTACCCTTATTTTTTATTTTTGAAATATTTTAATAGGGGTATATGAGCCATTTAGTTATAAAAAGAATCTCTTCCTCCTATTATTTTTCTAATCCAAATACCGGATACATGTTATCCTTTAATAAAATCACCCTTCTCTTTTTATTTCATCCAAACAAGATTAAATACACTCTTTTCTATTCCCTTGTTATACTCTCCCTTCCTATCCCTTACTAAAGAATCCCTCCTTAATCCAAACATACCCTTAGAGTAAGTAGCCATGATTCTATATTCCTCCTAACCCCCTTTCGGGGTAGACTTAGGTGGCGACCAAACAATTACCAGGGGACTTGGTAAAGGGACCCTGTGCAATGATCGGTGGTTAATCTCAAACCCTAATGACTATATATTTAGGCAAGCCCTTCTGGATCAATACCGCAAATTAGACGTTTATGTGGTGTTTCAACAATTAGACACCCCTTTTGGGTGACCATCCAACTTCTATTATTGGGATAGTCTATTGGTGGGTCCTGGTATGTTATTAAATTAATGCGAAAGTAAAGGAACCACAATCACCGCAAGTGTACGGTTGTCCAAGTAATATTCGATAAATCGAGTTCGTTCGCAGGGACGGATTAGGCACAACTCAGGCATTAATCAAAAAGTAAGAGTAATTGCTTAACAGAAAAGTAAAATAAAGATTTTTGTTTGGTTTTATAAATTAAAATATTCAAGAAAATAAATTACGGAATTAAAAGAAAGCAAATAAAAGAGATTTGAAACTTCAGATGAGAGAGAGTACTTGATCCTCGCAAGGGTTTCACCTAATCTATCTAATTCATGCTTCTGTTTAAGGGCTAAACTGGTATTATTATGCTAGTCGGGACTCTAATATCTCCTAGCCCCCCGTCAGGGTGGACCTAAGAGCTATCCTACGGTATTACAAACCCCGTCAGGGTGAATATAAGCTACTTTCAGATGAATAATAATTTACCTCATTGGCTGCATGGTTAGTTAAGCCTGTCAAGGTCAATAACGGATACTATGCGTCATCTAAGTCAGTAATTAAACCCCCCGTCAAGGTGATCCATACGCCACTATATGGAATAGCCTAATTACTATGAGCTAAGTTTGATTCATGACTTCAAAATTAGTAATTGAAACAAGATAATAGTCAACACAAAATACCTAGTCTAATTTAAACTATTAAATCCCAAATTCAGAAAACATAAATTAAACAGAATTAAGTTCAACCCATATAGCGATTCTCAAGTACTAAAGAAATTAGTTCATAATGGAATGGAAAACTAAAATTAAATTAAATGAACTCATAGTTTCGAATTACAGAAAGAAAATAAAGAACCTAAAGGTTAAGATGACTGATGATGGAAGAACAGGACTCCTCCAGCACTAGCTTCTCCTTGCCTCCTTGCTCTGACTTGAAAACCTTAAGCCTCTTGTGTAATTCTCTGAAGTGTGTGAAAGTAGGAGGTTAAGGGGTGTATTTATAGGTGTTGGAAGACCCTAGGTCGAATTTTGCTTGGAGTGGAAGACAAGTCAAAGACTCTCAAATTCGTAGCTCTTAGAAGGTAAGATTTTGCTGATTTGATTTGGTCATATCTTTTTCAATACTTATCCGTTTGAGAAGTTCCAATATATGAAACTGCTTGTCTTGGAAAGCTCTTTCTATTGGTGCAGACCACTCGTCCAGAATCCATGCCAATCTTTTATTATGATTTAATTCCTAAAACGTGGCTGAATTTAAGATTTCAAAAGGCAGCTTTATCTTTTCCTCTTTTGAATAAATCTTTACTAAATCTTCTTATTTCCATGTAAATCTTCTTTCCTTTCATCTTTATCTTTACTTGGCCTCTAAGTAATTACCATTTATCTTTTAAAGCTTCACATTAAATAAATAATTAAACCGCATATGCTTAAAAAGAATAAATCAATAAATCAAGAAATCGAAATAGGAAAGTGTACTCTAAAAATAGAAACTCGACTAGAAATCATTTCCTAACACTCTAAAATACACTAATACTTTATTCTCACTTTTTCTCCTTGGATTGGTCTTTCATGAGATTTAAGAACCAATTAACTTTGCATTAAAAATAGTCAAATTTAGGCACAAAAGCTCAGATTCTGCAAATAATTAATTTCCAAGGGGAGAAAGTGTAATATGATCAATTAAGCCTAAAAGTCTATCAAACAAGTCATTTATTCACCTAAAAGGATGTCTCCAAAGGGTTAATAATTAGAACAGATCGGGAGACATCAAGACCCCAAACTCAAACCTTTGTCGCCCCGACAAAGTAAAATAAAAACAAAGGATCTTTTAGGTGAATGCAGAAGGTAGAATCTAGTAAATAATCCCAAAGCAAAGCTTAAAACAAATTTCATATAGTCTAACCTAGGAATTAATATACACCTACACTTATCATGCAAAATCAAATACAAAACAATATCAAATCAAAATTAATTTCACAATGCTAGAAGGTTACACTTATTACTTATCTCAAGATGGTGGCTATAGGGTGTTCCTCGATCTTTACTTGTGTTGAATGTTCCACTTAGAATAATCCTTATTAACTCACTATGCATCTAGGAATCACGAGGTCTTTACGGTTTTAGCATAGGCTGAAGGACGGTATGGTATGTATATTTGGTAAATTTGAAGTGAGCTTGTGGCTCTCTCCTCACTTACCATCAACAAAACTATCCAAGAGCTTGAGTTTACACTCGAATTACGTTCTCACTCAACCCAATTGACAAAGGGCTAACAAAGAACTGCCTCTATCATCTTCCTATCTACACAACTTGTCTCTAGTTCATACCCAAGTGGGTTCTCTACTCATTTAGATCTCACGTTCTACAAACCACCTATTATCCTTAAGCACAAGTTTACTTCTTTTGCATTGTTCATTAATTCTTCCTATCAATTATCTCATATTTGCATGCAATTAAAGTTCAGTTTCATACTAACTCCTAAAGTCAACTATTTTCTATCATTAATTCATAAAAAGCATGCTTGATGGGGGCATTTAAAATTCTCTACAGTCATGCAACCCTAAGATTAATTTTATTGAAAGCATGTAAAACACAAAAAAAAATTGGGATGAGGCAACGAACCCCACCCCAAACTCAAAAGTGAGTCGTGTCCCCACGACTCGAAAGACTCAATAAAGCAATAAAATTAAACTACCTAACTAGTGCCTACCATCAATTAAGAAGAAGAATTAGAACGGGGTACCTGGCCATGAAGATCCATAGTGTCTTCCTCCGAAGGGGGAGTATAATTATCAATATCCATGTACAAAGTTACCTCTTCCAATGTTGACTTAATCTGTGTGATTTCCTTCCAAAGTGCTCCGATGTCTAATCGTAAAAGTTCGAATTCTTGCTGCAAATTGTGAGCCCATGGAGGAATACCAGAATTAGTTTGAGAAGAAGAAGAACCTTGGACTTGAATTTGTGTCTTGTCTTCAGGCTTTGATGATACCCTCATCCTTGCTGTTAATTTCCCATGTTGAGGTGGTGCAGGTGCCTTTTCTTCTTGTGTTTCTTCAGTAGGCTCATCAAGATTGATGGCCTTTTCAAGTGTAGAACCAGGAAAATTCTTGTTCTTCCCTAGGATATAACACCTCCTCTTGTAATCCAAAGCATCTGTTCTGTTTGTCATGGTTGAATTGACCCCAAACTCAAGTTTATACCAAGGATAGAATAAAGTTAAGAACACTTGGTATAGCTTGAGTTTCTTGCTTAGATTAGATGAAGGAAGTTGTTGTCTTGATGAATCTTGGAAGAACTCTTGAAAGCTTGATGATCTTGATTGTGTTTTGTGATGAATTTGATGGAGAGGATATGTTTATGGAGGATGGAGGAGAGATTTAATGATGTTTATGTGTTTGTTGTGGAGGTTTAATCAAGCTTCAAGGTTATAAGGTTGGGAGCTGGAAAATTCGTGTGGAAGAGGCTAGGGTTTATCTCCTTAAGGTTAGAAGTTGACTGGGTTTCGAACTCTTCACAAACCGCCTGGCGCGGTGCATCCCTGCGGTGCATGGGTAGTCCGCGGGGTACACCGCAGCGCTGTTGGTTTGATTTTTCTCGCTTCTGTCTTGTACCCGTGCTAGCACCCCGTGGCACGCGTTTTTGCCCTGCGGTGCATGGGGTAGTCCGCACGTTCTCCGTCAAAAAACCCGCGGTACATACCCCGTGGCACGCGTTTTGGGCATGCGGTATAGGGCGCGGTGCACCGCGGCTGTCATCTTCTTGTTTTTCTTGCTTCTGGATAAGACCCGTGGTGCGCGACCCATGGTACGGGTTTTTGGGGCGCGGTACATCCCTGCGGTATAGGGGGTACACCGCGGGGGTAGTCCGCGCCAGCCTTTGAATTTCCAAAAAAATTTCTCCTAGCACCCCAAACTCGATTCCTGTACTATCAACACAATACCCTTCTCATTTCTTTAAAAAGTAGACACTAAAACTTGACACTAACTTAAAAATATACACTAGGAATTGAAAAACTTAAAGCAATAAACTAATATACAATGAAATGGCTTTTGTTTAACGTCGTTAAGCTCGACGGGTTACCTCTCGCATCTATTCAGCTTCGAGGAGGTACATGACCTCTCCCGGATGTGGATCCACCATGCGATTAGTATCCTCGCCTCCATGATAGATTTTCAAACGATGACCATTCACCATAAAGGTGAGGTGTTCAGTTGGATGCTCAATCTCTATAGCTCCATGAGGCGTAACCTTGGTCACAATGTAAGGACCAGACCACTTCGATCTCAACTTCCCCGGATAATTGCTGAACTTGGAGTTGTATTTTAGGACCCTCTGTCCTACTTCGAATGTCTTTGCACGGATACGATTATCATGCCACCTCTTCGTGTTCTCTTTGTAAAGCTTCGCGTTCTCATAAGCATGTAATCGAAACTCATCAAGTTCATTCAGCTTCATCATACGATTCTCCGCAGCTAAGGTTGGATCTATTCATCTCCGCAATTGCCCAATAGGCACCCATTTCAAGTTCAAGAGGTAAGTGACAAGCCTTACCATAAACAATACGATACGGAGATGCACCCACAGGTGTCTTGAACGCAGTACGATAAGCCCACAATGCATCATCTAGCTTCATAGACCAATCCTTCCTTGTGGGGCCAACAGTCTTTTCCAAAGTAGATTTTACCTCTCGATTAGAGACCTCAGCTTGACCATTGGCTTGTGGATGATACGCGGTAGATACACGATGTCTCACACCATACTTCTCTAGAAATGTCTTCAGATATTTGTTCACAAAGTGTGAACCTCCATCACTAATAATAACTTGAGGTGTCCCATGTCTAGTGAAGATGTGTGATTTTAAGAATTTAATCACTACTCGGAATCATTAGTTGGTAGAGCTACAGCCTCTACCCATTTAGACATGTAATCAACAGCTAGTAGGATGTAAAGATTTCCGTTAGATGGTACAAAAGGACCCATGAAATCTTGTAGTACCTTAGCAGCTGTGCGGTCTCCTTTGAAGTGTCCTCCGTATGGCGAATCATGACAACCCGCAACCACTGCCCAAGCTTCTTTCTCAGGTATGCATCTCCTCACCATTTGATCACTACACATTTTGTAGAGGAAGGGATCCTCCCAAAAGAACTGTTTAGCACGATGGATCAATCTTTTCTTGTCTTGTGATGTGGCTCCTTGAGGAAATTTACCACTCACAATAAGATTCACAATGTCAGCATACCAAGGAGTACCATCATGTATAGCAAATAAACTCTCATCAGGAAACTCTTCCCGAACCAACTCAGGATCATTATTAAGCTCTGAACCTTCAAGACGTGACAGATGATCAGCAACCTGATTATCACAACCTTTTCGATCTCGGATTTCTAAGTCAAATTCTTGCAACAATAACACCCATCTGATTAAACGCGGCTTAGCATCTTTCTTTTCCATAAGGTATCTAATTGCAGAATGATAGGTAAAAACAACAACTTTCGCCCCAAGAAGATAGGAACGAAATTTGTCGAATGCATATACTGCAGCTAGTAACTCTTTCTCAGTTACGGTATAATTCACTTGAGCACTTGTAAAGACTTTACTAGCGTAGTAGATGGAATGAAATACCTTATCTTTTCGTTGTCCTAGAACAGCACCCATTGCAAGATCACTAGCATCACACATAACTTCAAACGGAATCTTCCAATCAGGAGGTAATACAATAGGTGCAGAGATAAGCTTCTCCTTAATCTGTTGGAAGGCCATCATGCAAGCTTCATCAAAAAGGAATTTGGCGTCCTTTTCAAGTAAGTTACATAATGGTTTAGAGATCTTGGAGAAATCCTTGATGAAACGTCGGTAAAAACCAGCATGACCTAAGAAACTTCTCACCCCTTTAACAGAAATTGGAGGGGGAAGAGTTTTAATTACCTCAATCTTTGCGCAATCAACTTCCAAACCCGCACTCGAAACCTTGTGTCCAAACACTATACTTTCACGAACCATAAAGTGACATTTTTCCCAGTTCAAAACCAAATCAGTTTCCTTGCATCTAACCAACACCTTCTCCAAGTTCCGTAAACCTCATCAAAGTTATCACCAAACACAGAGAAATCATCCATAAATACTTCAAGGAAATCATCGATCATGTCCCAGAAAATTGCCATCATACATCTTTGAAAAGTAGCAGGTGTATTACATAATCCAAATGGCATCCTTCGAAAGGCAAAGGTACCAAAAGGACATGTAAAAGTGGTCTTGTGTTGGTCTTTTGGATCTACATAAATCTGATTGTATCCTGAATACCCATCCAAAAAGTAATAATATTCTCTACCAGCTAGCTTGTCTAACATCTGATCAATAAACGGAAGAGGGAAGTGATCTTTTCTAGTGGCCTTGTTCAACTTACGGTAATCCATACACACTCTCCAACCAACAACAGTCCTCGAGGGTATGACTTCATTCTGTTCATTCAAGATGGTAGTGATACAACCCTTCTTTGGTACGCATTGAACCGGACTCACCCATTCACTGCTAGCGATAGGATAGATGATTCCTGCGTCTAGCAACTTGATAACCTCTTTCTTCACCACTTCTTTCATAGCCGGCATTAATCTTCTTTGTCCTTCGATTGAGCGCGCGTTTTCATCGTCCAGAATGATCTTGTGTTGGCAATAGAAGGACTAATACCTTTGATGTCAGCAATAGTCCAACCAATCGCCTCTTTGTTAGCTCGTAGGATGCGCAATAGTTTTACTTCTTGAAGACCTGTTAAAGT
Source organism: Nemophila menziesii (assembly GCA_029959085.1). NCBI lineage: Eukaryota > Viridiplantae > Streptophyta > Magnoliopsida > Boraginales > Hydrophyllaceae > Nemophila > Nemophila menziesii. The sequence continues at coordinate 80,432,082 of JARWIR010000001.1, forward strand.
AGCTGAAACAATAACAGGTAGAGCTTTGTTAGTACCTAAATACGCATACCTCAGGTGTGTCGGAAGCGGCTTTTCTTCTAGTTTAGGGAGAGCTTCGATAGATGGTTTGTTTTTAAGAACTATCTCCCCCGGTTCTCGGACAGGTTCATAAGTGAGACGCTTCTGCTTCGGATATCCAGAGTTAAGAGCTGCCACTGTTTCGGCTAACTCTTCAATTGGTTTTGGTAAGTCAAGTGTTAGGGCAGCTTGCAAGATATCACCGAAGTTCATGTATTCCCATACTTCTCGTGTGGCTAAATCAATCATGTCCAATTGGAAACAGTCTTCTCGCAAATCTGGAAACTTCATTGCCCGAAACACGTTGAATTTTACCTCCTCGTCTTGGATTCGCATTGTCAATTCTCCGTTTTCTACATTAATAACAGTACACCCCGTGGCTAGGAATGGTCGTCCCAAAATGATGGGGCATTCCTATCCGTGTCGTATTCAAGAATAACGAAATCAACAGGAAAAATTAAAGTACCTGCCTTGACGAGGACATCTTCTATGCGTCCCTCTGGATGTACGAGGGATCTGTCAGCCATTTGTAGGACCATGGATGTCGGCCTTGTTTCTCCTATCTTCAACATCTCGAAAATTGATTTGGGCATGAGATTGATACTCGCTCTCAAATCGCACAAAGATTTACCTTGCCACTCATTGCCAATGGAAATAGGAATTGTAAAACTTCCAGGATCAAGTAGTTTTGGTGGCAATTTGCTTTGGCATATGGCACTACATTCTTCAGGCAAACCTATCATCTCATTCTCAAGGTGTGGTCTTTTGTTGGCGATGGCTCTTTTCAGGAATTTGACGTATTTCGGCACATCTCTAATAGCATCTAAGAACGGAATGTTAATATTAAGACCACGTACCACGTTCAGGGATTTCTGATAGTCAGCCATATCGCCTTTCTTCTGAACTCTTGAGGGAAAAGGTGGAGGAGGACAAGTTAGTGTAGTATCTGGCTTCTTTGGCTTTTCCGGAATCTTCTCCACTTCTATTACTTCAGGTTCATCTTCTTTCTCCCCCACATCTTTTACCGGTTTTTCCTTCACAGTCGTTTCTTTTTCTTTCATTACGGGAAAAGGAGGTGGTGGGAGATTCTTACCACTTCTAAGTGTCACTGCATTACAATCTTCTTTTTGCTTAGGTTCTTCAGTGTCACTTGGTAATTGTCCTTGCTGACGTTGATTTAGTTGCTTATTTATCTAAGCCATCTGAGTTTCCATCAATTTAAGTGCTGCGGTTGTAGTTTGTTGAATTGTGATTAGTGTTGTCAAGGTTTGTTGAACATCTAGAGCACCTTCTTGAGGTTGAGAAGGTAAAGCTTTCTGGTTCATGGTTTCAGTATAAGCATCTTGAGGAGGCTGTCTCTGAGCTTGGTTTCCGTATGCTTGTCCACCTTGGTAGTTGTTCTGAGGTCTTGGTTGAAAGTTGTTTCCTTGGGGGCGTGGTTGATATGCATAGGTTGGATTAGCAGCCCCATTTGGATTTGAATACTGGAAACCCGGATGGTTTCTATTCGGTTGATAGCCTTGACCATTTGAATTGTAATTTCCTCGGTTGGATACGAACATTACGGATTCTGGATTGTTTTGACAGGTCTCCCAATCATGATCTTGTGTACCACAGTTAGAACATCCATAAACTTCTTGTGTAATATTAACATCTGCTCTTCTACCAGTAACACCTTTTGTAATAGCCAGAGTAAGCTGTTTCAGTTGTTGTTCGAGTTTTGTTTCCATGGCGGTGAATTTTTCTTCAATCAGTGAAATATTTCCACCTCGGACAGGTGTTCTTACGGTGTTCCAACCTAGTTCATTCGTCACGGTTCTATTCAAAATAATCTTAGCATGAACTGGTTGTACCCGTAGAAATGCACCACCACAAAGCAAGTCTAGATCCTTTCTTGAAGAGCCATCAAGTCCTCGGTAAAATATCTTCATCTGTTGAATTTCTGTGAGGCCATGATCAGGGACTCTTCGTAAGCAAATCTGAAATCTCTTCCAACTTCTACCCAAAGTCTCGTCTTCCTCTTGCTTGAATGACGTTATCTCAACTTGCGCATCTAATCTCATATTCGTTGGGTAGTATCTATCGAAGAACGCGGTTTGTAAGGCGTCCCATGTTGTAATTGTTCCGGGTTCTTGAGAATCATGCCACTCACTTGCTCCATCAATAACGAAGTATCTAAAATTAGCAAAATACATTTGCTCTTTAGTTACTCCTTGCGTAATATAAGAATCGCAAATTTGCAAGAACTTCTGTACAGCACGGATCGAATCTTCGCTAGGTGCTCCTCGGAAATTGCCATAACTTTGAAATTGAGATAGCATACCAGGATCGGGTCTGTATCTCTCGACATTAATATCTGCAGGGCCGACTCCGAGGGCAGGAGCTCGAAACGGAGCTTCTTCAGGGCCATTGATGAACCACTGATCATTGTTTTGAGCAACAGGAGCAGCTGGAGGGTTGAGTTGTTGATTTCCAACTTGACGATTGTCAACTGGGTCTTCAGCCATTGTTTCTTTTGCTAATTGCTCCGCTAACTCTTTTTCTTTAGCGTTTCTCTTTCTTTTGTTTGCTTCACGAACTAGGTTTTCGGGATTTGCAAGAATCACGATATCTTCATGCATAAACCAAAACCTGTAAACCTGAGAAAGAAAGACAACCCAAAGCGTAAAACTGAAAAATAAAACTAAAACTAAACTAACAATTAAACTACTAAAAGATTAACACCGGGGTCACACGCTACCGTCCCCGGCAGCGGCGCCAAAAACTTGGTGGGTCCTGGTGTGTTATTAAATTAATGCAAAAGTAAAGGAACCACAATCACCGCAAGTGTACGGTTGTCCAAGTAATATTCGATAAATCGAGTTCGTTCGCAGGGACGGATTAGGCACAACTCAGGTATTAATCGAAAAGTAAGAGTAATTGCTTACCAGAAAAGTAAAATAAAGATTTTTGTTTGGTTTTATAAATTAAAATATTCAAGAAAATAAATTACGGAATTAAAAGAAAGCAAATAAAAGAGATTTGAAACTTCAGATGAGAGAGAGTACTTGATCCTCGCAAGGGTTTCACCTAATCTATCTAATTCATGCTTCTGTTTAAGGGCTAAACTGGTATTATTATGCTAGTCGGGACTCTAATATCTCCTAGCCCCCGTCAGGGTGGACCTAAGAGCTATCCTACGGTATTACAAACCCCGTCAGGGTGAATATAAGCTACTTTCAGATGAATAATAATTTACCTCATTGGCTGCATGGTTAGTTAAGCCTGTCAAGGTCAATAACAGATACTATGCGTCTATTATCTAAGTCTGTAATTAAACCCCCCCGTCAAGGTGATCCATACGCCACTATATGGAATAGCCTAATTATTATGAGCTAAGTTTGATTCGTGACTTCAAAATTAGTAATTGAAACAAGATAATAGTCAACACAAAATACCTAGTCTAATTTAAACTATTAAATCCCAAATTCAGAAAACATAAATTAAACAGAATTAAGTTCAACCCATATAGCGATTCTCAAGTACTAAAGAAATTAGTTCATAATGGAATGGAAAACTAAAATTAAATTAAATGAACTCATAGTTTCGAATTACAGAAAGAAAATAAAGAACCTAAAGGTTAAGATGACTGATTATGGAAGAACAGGACTCCTCCAGCACTAGCTTCTCCTTGCCTCCTTGCTCTGACTTGAAAACCTTAAGCCTCTTGTGTAATTCTCTGAAGTGTGTGAAAGTAGGAGGTTAAGGGGTGTATTTATAGGTGTTGGAAGACCCTAGGTCGAATTTTGCTTGGAGTGGAAGACAAGTCAAAGACTCTCAAATTCGTAGCTCTTAGAAGGTAAGATTTTGTTGATTTGATTTGGTCATATCTTTTTCAATACTTATCCGTTTGAGAAGTTCCAATATATGAAACTGCTTGTCTTGGAAAACTCTTTCTATTGGTGCAGACTCGTCCAGAATCCATGTCAATCTTTTATTATGATTTAATTCCTAAAACGTGGCTGAATTTCAGATTTCAAAAGGCAGCTTTATCTTTTCCTCCTTTGAATAAGTCTTTCCTAAATCTTCTTATTTCCTTGTAAATCTTCTTTCCTTTCATATTTATCTTGACTTGGCCTCTAAGTAATTACCATTTATCTTTTAAAGCTTCACATTAAATAAATAATTAAACCGCATATGCTTAAAAAGAATAAATCAATAAATCAAGAAATCGAAATAGGAAAGTGTACTCTAAAAATAGAAACTCGACTAGAAATCATTTCCTAACACTCTAAAATACACTAAGACTTTATTCTCACTTTTTCTCCTTGGATTGGTCTTTCATGAGATTTAAGAACCAATTAACTTTGCATTAAAAATAGTCAAATTTAGGCACAAAAGCTCAGATTCTGCAAATAGTTAATTTCCAAGGGGAGAAAGTGTAATATGATCAATTAAGCCTAAAAGTCTATCAAACAAGTCATTTATTCACCTAAAAGGATGTCTCCAAAGGGTTAATAATTAGAACAAATCGGGAGACATCATCTATACGCATGCACTCACAAGAACTACGGTCAATACAACAAAGCACATAAAACAAATATATGGTATAAGAAGCTTAATCAATTCGAAGGTTAATCCCAAATAATATAAAAACAAATAAAGAATTAGAAATCAAAGATTATACATATGCAAACCCAAGCTATGAGGAAATTAGTTCATATATAAAGACACAGAAATAAACTAAGGAAAAATGTAATTAGAAATAGAGATAATCCAAATAAACTAATATAAATTACCCTAATGATAGAGGGGTAGGATGGTGAAGAGGAGTTACTTGTCTTCTTGCTTCTACGAATGACTTCTAAGAGTAATGATAATTAAAAGTTAAGCAAGAACATGTTTAAAATGATAAGAGGGTGTATTTCTAGGTGTTTAGCTGACCCTAGTTTGAAATCTTAGAGTAGAAGGCAAGTAATTAGAGTCCAAGTCCAACTCAAATTCGTAATTAAAATAAAGATAATTACCATTGTCTTGTTTCGACCATATATCCTTCGTTACTAGGCCAAATTTCTCCCACTTGATATCAAAAGAATCGCAGCAGAAAGACCTATCTAACTCTTTATTGACCCCTCCAAAATCGCAACCGATTCGGAGTTATCTGCACTTTTGTAGACGTAGCTGCAGAAATTCAGATTTATTTGGCAGCTTTTCTTTTCCTATTTTGACTCTGTGTCCTTTTATCTCCTGATTTCTCCTGCATCTTCTTTCCTTATCTCCATAGAATTGGTTTGACATCTAATTTATTTCAATGAACCTTAAGAGCTTCACATTAACACACAAATTAAACCAAATATGCTCTAAAAGTAATAATATTCCAAATCAAGACACGAAATAAGAAATTATCAAATAACAAGGAAAAATCCCTACATAATTAATCAAATACTCCTAAAATGATGTCTTCGACCTAGATTAATATATCACAAATAGGTAGACATCAAGACCCCCAACTCAAAGTTGTATCGTCTGATACAATAAAGATAAGAACATAGGAAAGTCTCAAAAAATACACCTACTACAATTAAGCACAATGTTAAGAAGATAGAAGAATATGAATAATAAACTCAAAGCAACGACTCAGAAAATTTCATGTAATAATATTTACAATCTATATTAGATGTACACTTGTCATACAAACGATCAACACGGCACAAATTCAAGATCGGATTAGCTTTGCAATGCACGAAGGAGAGGTTCTTCACTTAGCTTACCAAGGAGGATATAAATTGTTCATCTAGCTTTACTAGTATCCAAAGATCCATCTAACTACTCTCTAATGGTTCAATCACTTCTAGATTACATAGCAAAGAATCATAAGGTCTTTAAGCTTGTAATGTTGGCTTAGTGATGTATGATACGTATATTTGGATAATTTAGAGTGACTAGCCATCAAATAATCGCCCTAGAGCTTGAGTTTCTCTCATAAAACGTTTTCACTTAACCCAATGATTTGATTCACAAGTTAGCATCCTCAATTACCCAATATAAAGCATAAAGATGATCACATAACAGTTCCGCTTTGCTGGTCCAAATATTTCTAATCTTTTTCATATCATTTTTTTTCTTTTATATAGTTAAGTCTCTCTGTTTAATATGAGATATCATGCTAGTTTTTTATCTTTTCATAACTTTGTTCATTTACTTTTACGCCGGCAAAGGGTTACAATATGATAAACAGTGAATCATCAATAAAATATAGAGCACAATTACATAAGCTCAAAATTTCCAACCTAATAACAATTCCGTTAATGGTGGACCCACCTCCCCAAACTCAAACTCTAAAATGACTGTCTATACATCGCGATTCGAGTGCGGGTCATATGGAAAAGTCCTAAAATCAATGGGATACGGCTTATAATATGGCTAATAAAAAAAACTTTAGAAAGGCTAGAAGAGTCTGAGAAGGATATAAATATAATAAATGGACAACAAGCTAAAACTAAAAGGCAACAAGGGGCTTATCAAAGAACCGCCTTTATCACTTTCTACACTATGCAATTTCGTTAGTCTCTTACATTTAGCACGTTCATTAAATGGGTTTATCTACTAGATTGGATCTCGCGGCCTACACACCCCTCAAGGCAACCTAAGATCAAACATACTTCTGCCGCATTGCTCACTAATCTTTTCTTTACTATCGATGTGTGATTCATGTAAATACTCAAAGCATACAAAATAAAACAGCTCATAAACATATTACTTTCTATCAATAACTTACTAAGGTTATGCTGTTAAGCTATTAAGCACACTCTACATCTAATCCCATGTATAAAAAAATTTAGTTTCTTCCAAAAACAATAAAATCACATAAAAATGGAGATGAGAGACAATGAATCCCCACACCCCCAACTAAAAAATGAGGTGTGTCCCCACGACTCTAAAAAGACTCTAAAAATAAATTAAAAAAATAAAATATTGCATATACATATATGGTAAGGAAAAAAGAGAACATACTCACGAGGCTATTGCCTCGCTTTATCAACAACCAAGATAGGATTTACTGGAGCTTTAGCTAAATCGCGCTATAATTGATCAAAGAGTGTCATGATGTACACCTGATTTGCTTTGATTTGTGCCACGTCATCGGCTAAGAAGTTTTGAGTTGCTTTAACTTTATTCAATCGCTACTCTCTCGAGGCTTCTTAATTCCTGGTCCTCTCAAAATTGTCTTTATCCAAGTATTGTCTATGTTGTTGCTCACTTTATACATTAGTTTCTCGTCTTCACCCGGAATCACATTCGCTTTTCGTACAAGGCACGTGATCATAGTAGGATATTTCACATTAAATAACGAGAAATGGAGAGACCAAAAATCACATCACCGCCTCAAAGATCAACTGTTCCACATCCACTTCTTCCTCTCTTAAAACAAAATTCAAAAATATGGTGTTTCTCTTAGTTACATCCGAATTTCGTGTGTTTCCAAAGTGTCCAAACTCTTGTATCTGCTTGAATATATGTGTGAGGTCATGGTGCCTTCAATACTCCCTTGTGTGATTGCACTCTTTCTTCATCCAATATATGCTCAAATAGTTTATTCCAATAAAAAGTCTTGATATTTTCCACCGCTTCTCTAAACTTACATGGGCCAACCAATTTCTTGAATTGAAAGTGGTTTCTAATCTCTTCAACTGTAAAAGGATCTAACTTTCCTCTAATTTGAATACGACCTTCAATATCTCGGCTAAAGAGGCCTAAATAGAACTCGAAAACTAACTCCATGGATAAACTTGAACTTCTCATCATGAATGTATCCCAACCCAATCTATCTCCGATCTCTAGAATTCTCTTATAATCACCTCCTCCAACTTGTTTTTCTGATACTCTCTCATAAGCAAAAGGCAAGTCCGGTAAATGTGTTTTCGTGGAAGCTAACAAGGCCTATGAAGCTTCATTAATCTCGGGCATAGGAATCTCGATTGTAGAGGTTGTGGTGTCTTCTCCTTGAAAGTTGTAATCTGTTTTCTCTTTGAATTTAATACATATAGCTTTCCTCTATTTTCTTGACTTGTTTTACCCTTTTTCTGTATACTAGAACTTGAACCTTTCTCAATTTTCTTTTTCTCAATAGTACCCAATACCTTATTTTGATTCTTTTTCATCTCCCTAATAGTAGATAATGTTTATGTTCTTTTTTTCATCTTAATTGACCTCCAACTCAAAGCTTTTAACACTCTTGAACTTTTGTACCCCTTGATTCTGGGTTAAACAAGTGTTGTGTGTGTTAGAAGAGGTGTAAGGATGTTTATTCATTATGTGGGTAGGATGAACTCTTGCTTGATTGGTATGGGCTTAAAAAAAATTTGGATAAGATTTTGAAATTTTGGGTTTTGATTCTTGGATTCTAGGCGTTATGATTTGATTGGGGTGGTTGAATATTCTTTTTAATGATGTGGGGAAGGATTTGGAGGTGAATTTATGGTTATTGGGTAGTGTTTTGATGTGAGGTGAAAGTTTGTAGAAGATTTAATGGAGTTGGGAGAGCTTTGGGGAAGAAAGAGAGGCTTAAGGTTTTATTTTTGTAACTATTACTAACCTCTTCTTCTCATTCCCTTTTATAACTTCATATGGCGACGTCGTGCGGTGCACCACGGGTGTACCTTAAGTATCTTCTATTGGACCCTGTGCCACGGTCTTGAAGAAACGGTTTAAGTTATGGGGTCTCGGCAAGGACCCTAATTTTGCATACCATTGTAACGTTTTCTCCGTCACGCGGTGCACCAGACTGGTCATGCGGTGTACCGCATGGATGTTCTGTTCGGGACCCTGTCACGGTTTGTTCTTCGCTAGACCATTTTCTTGAACCATGTTACGATTTTCTTTGTGCGGTGCACCGGAGCACCCGTGCGGTATTACCGCACAAAAGCTCTGGATGACACCTTAGCTTTGGCATTGAACCTGATATCTCCAACCGTTGTGACGGTTTTTTGGGGTGCGGTGTACCGTAGGTACGTTATGTTTTTCTCCAATTTTTTCGCGTTTCTTCTCCCTAACTCGATTTCTTAAGTACCTGTACATCAAAAATACTAATACCATCCTCAATAATGCAATTTCTACTAAAAACAACTAATCTAAACATATATTAAGAATATAAAAACATTAAAAATATTGCGGGTTGTCTCCCTTACAACACTTTTGTTTAACGTCTTTCAAAGTTAGACGTGTTACCTCTATCAGGATTTTCGTATATAGCCTCCCCAACAACGAGCAAGGCTATGAACGTCTACTAATCTCCGTTTGATACTCCTCTTGGGCCTGATCTCTATCACTTTAGCTGAAACAACTTCTGTGACTATGAATGGTCCCATCAACAAATCTTTGTGACTTCGTGGCCTATTTTATAGTTTGCGGGCTTTCCATACAACTTCATGGTTGACCCCAAACTCACTCATATGTCTAGTATCCACAATATTTGTGTGGATTTCTTCTGGGACTTTGTATTTTGCAACCGTGTGGATGACGGGAACTGTGGGATCTAACTTCCTTGGTTTCTTACCCCAGACATAGTAACTCTCGGATAAGTTTTTAGCACGGAGGGTAACTGTTCCCTCATGGAAGTTGATGATGCTTTGACTTGTGTCCAAGAACGGTCTTCCAAGTGTGATTCGAACCTACGTATATGCATCATAATCAAGAATAACAAAGTCAATAGGGATGGTGATGTTACCTGTTTGGACATGAACGTCGTCCACTGTTTCCCATGTCATCATCACTAAGCTATCCGCAAATTGTAAGTTCATGGGAGCTTTTTCCACAACCCTATCGAACCCGGACTTAGGCATAATATTCACACTCGAACCCACATCACACATGGCTTTAACCTTGAGCACACCACTGATTTAAATAGGAAGATTAAAGCTTCTTGGATCTTTGAGCTTGAGTGGTAACTCCTTTTCAACTCTATCAGTATCAGCCATAGTCATTTTACTAACTTCCACACTCGCTTCTTTCTCTGGAATAACTTGCGTGAATACCTGTTGCGGTGTAAGCCCTTTCTTCGCAATCTCAAGCATTTAGGCATTGATATTTTCTGGACTATAAGCCTCTTCAAATGCTTTGAGTTCAATTTCAACCTTTGTATTTGTCTTAGGAATAGATGGTGACATTGTTTGATCAATTGGTGGCGAGCCCACCTTCTCTTCTTCTTTCTCTTCTTGCACAACATGTGAAACTTCTTCTTTCTGATCTTTTGAGGCTTCTTCCTCTTTCTCTTTAGCTCCACTAGCTTGTAGCTCAATAACCGATCTAATCTCTTCTTGCATGTCCTTGAGAAGATCTACAAAGTCAGATTCTTTAGAAGAATCCGGATCTTCATCAAAGTTAGAGTCTTCGGGGCTAGAGTTGGATGGTTCTTCTTCACTTTCTGTAACTTCCACGACAATTTCTACAACATGCAGTACTTCTCTATCTTTTCTGATTCAAGGCAAGTTGCCTTAGAAGCTTCGAACCCAACATTATCATCACCTCCTTCAATAGCCTTCAAGTCTCTTGCTTCCACAATATAAGTTAGAACTTTCTTTAATTGGTCTACTTGTGTGCCCAAGATCTGAATTCTGGCCTCTTGTTCTCTAAACTTCTCATTATGATATTGAATATTGTTCGTAACTAGATCCATGAAAGTTTGTAATCTCTTCTCTGACACTACTCTTTCTTATAGATGTTGTGATAAAGTCTTCTGGGCTAGAGTATCGGTATACGCATAATTGGTTGGTTGTTGTGGAGGAGTTGATCTATTAAAATTCTGATTTCCTTTATAAGGACCTTGACCTCGTAGTTGGTAAGTGTTTTTCTGGGGATGGGGTTGATAATTACCTTGATTTGTGGCCCCCTAGGGATTTGCATACTGCATACTCGAATGAATTCTATTACCAAATTGGTAATTCCCTCGATTAGATATGAAGTAGATAGATGCTGGATTTCCTTCCCACTCTTCCCATGTATGATTTGGTTCCTCACACTAAAGACAAACTTGTGTTTCTTGCATTACATTTGTTGCAGCTAAATTTTAACGTTTTTGTTGCATCTCAAGCTTTATCTATTTGACTTGATTTTCTAATGTTGTTAATTTAGCTAATTAAGCAGTTTCCGTACTTAATCGAAGAGTGCCTTTGGTATCTGTAATAGGACTTAGCGAAATCGGCAACTCCTTTCTGTTTCTATTATACGTTTCATACCTTCTGCAACTTCTGTAGGATCCATGGACAAAAATCCTCCTCTTCCAAGATTATCAACCCTCAATCTACTTTTTTGCATTAATACCTTGATATAACATAGCTAAGTGTAAAGATGGGATGTAATTATGGAGTGGGCATCTTGCTAACTTCTGTTGAAATCTTGTATATGCGTCTCCTACTTCTTCATCATTCTCTTGGCAAAAACTAGCAAGCTCCATCTAGTCTTTTAATCTCATACTTTTCGGATAAAATAAGTCAAAGAATGCGGCTTGTAGTTCATCCCAAGTGTTGACTTAGTTTGGTGGTTATCCATCTAGACAATCACCAACACTTCCGGTCAAGAAGAACGAAAACATATGACAATACAGTTGTTCGCGTGTAATTAAGGAGTAATATAGTCATCACAAATCTGGATAAATTTCTGAATCGATCTTAACGAATCTTGAATTGCTACACCACTATAGTGTCCATAACTCGAAAATTGACTGAGCATATACTCGAATCGGGCCTGAACTTTATATTTTGGATCACTGGAGGACGATAACCTAATGGTTGAACTCGGAAAGGTGCTCCCAAGCCTGGGAGATCTTGATGTTGATTATTTTTTGTTATCTCGTGGAGGTGCTTGATGAATAGGTATTACCGGAGGAGCGGTACTTGACATTGATTATTATTAATATTAAGATTATCATCCAGTGAAATTGGAATCTCCTTCTTGATTATCCATGGATTTTATTTGCTCCTTCCCTTCTCTCAAGCGTTTGTTGTAAGCCGTGAAAAACTTGGGATTCTCGAGCATACACTAGAACCTGAAAGAGACAAAAACAAAAAGAAAGCGTAAATCTGAAAAAATAACTAAAAACTAACTACACTGAAAATTAAACCCACGCGCTAACGAGATACAAGTCCTCGACAGCAGCGCCAAAAACTTGGTGGGGGAAAGGTGTAATAAATAAACATATAAATAAAGATAATAATAAAGGACACACCCTTGACTACCATGAGATACTCACTACAAGTATTACAGATCGTTGCAAGTTTAGTTCGAAAGTATAGTTCGTTCACAGGGATTTAATCTGTTAGATCTACTTGTGTATATAGAGAAGTGTAGGAGAATCTACTTGTTAAAACAAAAAGACAATAAAAGTAATAATATTTATTTGGTTTTCAAATCTAGAAGATAATAATGCAAATAAAAATATACTAAAATAATGGATATGAGAATTATAGCTTAGGTTTGCTAGCATGCACTTATCCTTCTAAATCAATATTTTAGTTATAAGAGTGAGTAAAGCTCTTAGAGTAAGTAGACAGGATTCTATATTACTCCTAACCCCCTTCAAGGTGGCTTTAGGTGGCGACCTAACAATTACCAGGGGACTTGGTAAGGGGACCCTACGCAATGATCGGTTGTTAATCTCAAACCCTAGTGACTATCTAGTTAGGCAAGCCCTTCTGGGTCACTACTGCATACTAGACGTTTATGTGGTGTTTCAACAATTAGACACCCCTTCCGGGTGACCATCCAACCTGCTATTAATGGGGTAGTCTACACGCATGCATCTGCAAGAACTACAGTCAATACAACAGAGCACATAAAACAAAATATGGTATAAGAAGCTTAATCAATTTAAAGGTCAATCCTAAATAACATAAAAACAAATAAAGAATTAGAAATCAAAGATTATACGTATGATACCCAAGCTATGGGAAAATTAGTTCATATCAAAAGACATAGAAATAAACTAAGGATAAAAGTAATTAGAAACAAAGATAGTCTAAAGAAGCTAATACAAATTAACCTAATGATAGAGGGATAGGATGGAGAAGATGAGTTTGCTACTTTCCAATTTCTTGTTTTCCTCTTTACATGTCTTCTTGTTTCTACGAATGACTTCTAAGAGTATTAATAATTAAAGTCAGAGCAAGGACATGGTTACAATGATAAGAGGGTGTATTTATAGGTGTTTAGATGACCCTAGGTCAAAATCTTGGAGTAGAAGGCAAGTAATTAGAGTCCAAGTCAACTCAAATTCGTAATAAAGATAAGGACAATTACTGATGGTCTTGTTTTAACCACATCTCCTTTGTTACTAGGCCAAATTTCATCCACTAGATATCAAAAGAATCGCAGCAGAAAGATCTATCTAACTCTTTCATGGCTCCTCCAAAATCGCAGCCGATTTGGTGTTATCTGCACTTTTATGGACGTAGCTGGAGAAATTCATATTTATTTGGCAGCTCTTCTTACTTTGACTGCTTTTCTTACTTTGACTGTGTTTCCTTTTATTTCCCGATTTCTCTTGAATCTTCTTACCTTATCTCCATAGAATTTATTTGTCATCTAATTTATTTCCATAAACCTTAAGAGCTTCACATTAACACACGAATTAAACCAAATATGCTCTAAAAGTAATAATATTCCAAATCAAGACACGAATTAAGAAATTATCAAATGGCAGGGAAAAATCCCTAACTAGTTAATCAAATACACCTAAAATGATGTCTCCAACTTAGATTAATATATCACAAATAGGGAGACATCAAGATTCGTCTGCATCTTAATTCACCTGCCAAGTACTTAACGTGTGTTTATATTATCTTAATTGAAGTAAAGGCAATATTTTATCATTTCTTTTATCAGCACACCTTTCGTATAAGACATCGTATCAGCTGTTATGTTGAGATTCTCACGCTTAGATCCTACAACTTAACATGCCTGGGACAAGTGGCAACCTCTTATTCAGCAAATGTTGAGGCTTTTCATCTAGCCTTCGGTTCATATTCTTCTACTGTCAGAAGTGATCTATTATATATGTTCTTTACTCTCTTCACCTTTATTCTTAGCAAAACTAATATGATTCCAAACATGGCATCTAAAGCCAATCATTTATTACACTTAGCCCGTACCAAAAATGATAATATTCTAAAGCTCGAATCTTTATCACTTGCCACCAAAACCACATTTGTCAAACCCAACCATTCTGAATTTACTTTTATTGCTCGAATTATCTCTGACATAATCATCATTTTTGGAGTCTTTTGTGAATTTGTGCTGGATTCATGGGGCATTAAAGGAAGAATTATTTTTGAGGAACATCAAGCCAACATTTTCAAGATCACTCTAGACAAAGAAGAAGAGATGGAGAGACTTTATTTCATCGATCCATGCTTGGTCAACACAATGCATGTTATAATTGTGAAGTGTAGCACTAATGATAAGCTTAATGAACTTGATCTAATTACTTCTTCTGTCTGGGTTCGTGTGTATGGACTTGCTAGTATTCAAAATAATTTGATTGAAGCTCTTGGTTCTTTCATTGGGAGAAGTAAACTACCCAATTGCAGATAACGACGAGCTCAAGTTCATCAGATTCATGGTAAACTTTGACACCAATGAGCCTATAAAAAGGGTGTTTATATCAAAAGCTAAATCGTTTAGCATGGGTTTATTTTACTTTACTAAATTAATGGGATAGTTTGTTTCAATTGTGGTCGTTTGGGTCATAACAATACTGTATGTTATACATCTATGGTTAGACCAAGATGAAATGATGATGTTGCTAATTTCTTCAACTGATCCAAAGAACTTTCCATCAGGAATGAAGACGTGGTTTCTCATGTATTGCGCAAAAGAGATGAATGGAGAAACTTTGATGAACTGATCCATTTTCACCCCTTCAGAAGACAAGATGTCAAATGGCGATGATGGTGATGGTGGAGGGAAGACAAGTAATAATGCACTATTCTCCAACATTCAATTTGGTTCAATTTCTATTCCTTATCAAGTGATCAACAACGAAAAAACGGAGATGACAAGAAAATAGAAAGTGAGTCTTCAAAATGCAAGAGAGAAAACTCAGATATTATGGAGAATATTTATAGAAAAATTTCTCAGTTCGACGGTCCTGTCGAGTTATCGGAGAAGAAATACCCTACTATTTTTAAGATTTTTTTGTGAAGAATTAGGAGACGTGGGAATGAGCATCGTGATAAACAATCAGACTATCAATGAGGTCCTAAATGATGGATAAGTTGATATTGACCAAATGTATCGGAAGTTTACAAGTGAAGTAGCACAAGAAAAGGAGGGATTTTATTCTTCTTCAGCAAACAATACTTTTCCTTCTGTGGAGGTTTTGGGTTCTGGTTTTAATGCGAATATGGGTGGTGGTTTTCATTCTCAGCCTAAGGTTGGCCCCGCTATTATAACAAGCTTAAATATGAATATGAACAGAAAGATTGGTGATGGTTACAATATATTCAAACAGGTGATAAGGGCGAAAAATAAGGTGGAATATGATGATTTTGACATTGAGTCCTCGATCCAGATGAAGGATCCTTCAACTCATAGTCCGTACATATTAGTCACTTTGCTAGACCTGATAACGCTGGTAAAATGTAGGGTAAACTTAATCCAAAAAGACACGTGTTTAATCCAAGAGAGAAGTTTATGTGGCCCAAAGATCTTAAGCGCAAATCGGCGCCTGCACCGAGTCAAATGACTAGATCCAACAAAATTCAGAAATTTAGCAAAAATGACTTTAATATCATGGGAAGACGTATTAACGATATGCAAATTTTTGTTGACGGGCTCTATACATGTTTCTATGACGTGAACGAACAAATTCTTAGTGCGAAAAACGATGACGTCAATAATAATTCTTTCCGAAATAATGGTGAGGAGGAGAAGGAGAAATTTTATTTTTGTAAGGGATTTGATTGTGAAGGCCATTTGTGTGAGTATTCTAGCGGCGATACAAGTTCGGATGAGGCAAAAAGTACCCGAGATTTACCCGTGCTGGAAAATCGGCCTCAAAATTTGCTCGTTGATGGCGGCCTATTCCTCAATAAGGACAAAGTTGATGGATAATCTTCTTGTTTGGAATTTTCAGGGGGCGAGTGCACCCACGACAAAGAAAATGTTTAAGTCCCTTGTCTCTAAATATCGTATTTCAATTGTTTGGTTGCTCGAGTCTAAGATTAGAGGTAAGAGTCTTAAGTCTTGTAATCATTTTAAATCCTTCATTAATTCACACGTTGTAGAACCCAAGGGAAGATCTTATATGTCTGGGGGTATACTTATGTTGTGGAACGAGTCTGTTAAGCTTAGAGCGATAAACTCTTTGCCATAATTTGTCATCCAAACATCGAGGAGTCTAGTATATTTTCTTGGTATCTTGTGTGTGTCTATGCTCCGAACGATTACAATGAAAGGAAACAATTATGGAATTATATTACATCTTGGCATTCTAATTAGGATATCCCTACTCTTTTCATGGTTGATTTTAACGACATATCTAAAACTGCCGAAAAGCAAGGTAAAATCGACCCAAGCTTCGATATAATCATTAATTTTAACAATTTCATAAATAATAGTCACCTCATTGAATTACCTAGTAAATGTTGTTTTTTCACGTACAATAAAAAAATGGCAATGATAATATTAGAGAGAGGCTCGATCAGGGTCTTGCTTCATCATCTTGGTGCAATCATTTCTCTAATTTCTTTCTTCAAGTTCAACCGGGTATTGGTCAAAGATTCATTTTGCTCTAGCTACAATAAATACTTTTTGTTTGAATCAAGATGGATCAAAATGAACAATGTAAGGAAGTCATTAGCAATACCTGGGAGAATTATTGTAATATTGATAACATCCAAGATTTTTGTAACAAAAGAGATGCGACTTGTCTCGCTCTTTCGTGTTGGAGTAAGAAAACCTTTTGTATCAACAAAAATTAATTGATAAATATCAAAAGGATCTTATTAAAATTTAGAATGATTGTCTATCCGAAGAAAATTGGGCTAAAGACAGAATTATTTACGATAAATTGGAGGAGGTTTGAAAACAAGAAGAATCATTTTGGGCTAATAAAGCGAGAGATTTATGGATTAATAAAAGGGATAAAATTACTAGTTATTTTAACGTCACCAAAATTATTCATCGAAAAATCCATTACATATTTAATCTTAAAAATAATGATGATTCATGGATTGCTGATCCCTCCGAATTCAATAATATTATTAGATATTTTTATATGAATTTGTTCTCAGATAAAGAGGTTTCAAGCTCTACAAATGATTTTGATTCTATTGCTTATAAAATTACAGCTGTCATGAATGATTCTTTAATTAAACTTCCCGATATGGATAAAGTAAAAAATGCGGTTCTTAGTATGTCTAGCTCTAAAGCTCCAGGCCCAGACAGTCTACCTCGTAACTTCTATCAAGAATATTGAGATATTATTAAAAATAATATTTGTAGATGGTTTTAAACTTCTTTAAATACAATTTGCCTCTTCATGGAATTAATGATACTCTCATATCTCTTATTCCCAAGGGTGAGTACTAAGAGCCGATAGAAGATTTTAGGCCAATTGTTTGTATTATTTTTAGTTATAAAATCATTGCAAAAATTCTTGCGCTTATATTACAGGCGTTCATGGATGAGATCATTTATCCAACTCAATAAACATCTATCAAAGGAAGAAGCATCCAGGATAATATTTTAATAGTCCAAGAAGTTTCATTCTATCTAAAAAATAAAATAAAATCTAAGAAGAATTATGATGCAATCAAATTGATATGACTAAGGCATATGTTATTGGGCTTTTCTTATCAATACTCTCAAAAGTCTTGGTTTCCGTGATAGATGGACGGAATGGATCTTTAATTGTATTTTATTAGTCCCATTTCAAGTTAAAGTTAATGGCCAAAGACTTGACAAAATTTCTCTGAGTCAAGGGATTAGGCATGGTGATCCTCTTTCACCCTTACTTTACTCTTTATTGACAAAAAAACCTTACTAGTTTGACTAGATTCCAATATAGAGAAAATAACATCAAAGGTATTTCCATCATTAGAAACTGTCTAAAACTTACGCATTTACTCTTTACGGACGATGCTTTATTCTTTATAAATATTGAGGAGAATGAGATTGAATCTTTAAAAAAATTCTTATCGGATTTCTGCTAAGCGTTTGGTCAGAAAATTAATTTTCAATTTTTTTAATCCTTTTTAGCAAAGGAACTCCAGAGGCTACCTGTGATGAAATCGCATTATCGCTTAATATCAAGAAAACTAATTTCTTTGGTAAATATTTGGGAATTTCTTTCTCTGTCAAAAGAGCCAAATCTGAGAACCTTAACTATATAAAAGATCGTCTCCTTCCTAAATCGGTCTATTTGATTGCTAATCTTCTTTCATATGGGGGGTAAAGAAGTGCTTATAAAGGCAGTGTTACAAGCTATCCCAAACTACGCAGGTCTATTTTTGAATTTCCAAAAACACTATGCAGAAAAGTCTTGGGAATTATCTCCGATTTTTGGTAGGACTCTAATACTTAAAAGAATAATCCATTGGTTATCTTGGAATAAAATTGCTAAGTCTAAGAAGATTGGTGGTATTGGCTTTACGGATTTTCGAAAGATGAATATTGCATTTCTGGCTAAACAAGCATGTAGGATTATTAATAACCCGAAATCACTGGTCGCTAGGGTCGTTAAAGGCATTTAGTCTCCAAACTCTACATTTTTTTATGCTAAACTTGCAAAGGAAAGGTCCTGGAGTTGGGCCAGTCTTTACAAAGGAATTCAATTTCTGAGACAACATGTTATATGGCAAATTGGTAATAGTATCACCACGAATATATAGGAACATAACTAGATTTGAAATAGAAGTCTATTAGACAAACCACCACATGTAATGTTAATAGGGTTTCTCAACTCTTTAATGATTCTATGACATCTTTGAATATTAACCTGCTTAAAGAT
The DNA here is from genome assembly GCA_029959085.1 of Nemophila menziesii. NCBI lineage: Eukaryota > Viridiplantae > Streptophyta > Magnoliopsida > Boraginales > Hydrophyllaceae > Nemophila > Nemophila menziesii. The sequence goes on from JARWIR010000001.1 coordinate 80,451,124, forward strand.
TTGTTTCAACCTAACATTATCAATGACATTCTCAAGATTCCAATTATGAATATTATAGATGATAATAATTTGATTTGGCCAATGACCAAGGATATGATTTGTTCTACCAAGAAGCTCAATCATCTAAAAAAGGAGAACATAACAATAATCACCTGTGGAACACTATTTGGAGCTCAAGTGTTCCGATAAAAGTTAGAGCCTTTGGATGGAAAATATGTAATGGAGCTATTCTAACCAGGAAAAATCTTTATATACGTAAATGTGAGTAGGATGATCGATGTGATTGGTGCGAAGCCGATAATGAAGATATTGAACATCTTTTCCTCCAATTCCCTTTTAGTATTTCGGTTTGGGCCAATTCAAAAATGCAGATAAAAATAAATAGAGAGTCACGAAATCGACATTGGAAATTGGATGCTTGATACTATAGATAATTACGCGTCTAATGGTTGGGATAAGAGAGAAATTACAACATACATTCTTCTCACTATTTGGAACATCTGGAAAGCCAAGATGAAAGGATTATCTGAAAATAAATGTTGTAACATAGGAGAGATCACTCTTAATGTTAATAATGTTGTAAGAAGCCGTTTCGATAACAAAGAAGATAAGGGGACCACCACTAATCTAAATAGTAGAAACAATCAAAAAATCGAGAGTTCAAATAATCCACTCTTATCGGATGATGCAAATATTTGATGGTTATTTTATGCTTATTTTACCAAAGACTGGGAACCCACGGGTATAGCTTCAGTTGCTATTAATCCAGAGGGTATAGTTACTCACAAGGTTGCTAAAAGAGGTATGGTTAAAAGCACTATTGAAGGGGAGTGTTGGGAAGTTTTACTCTCTATGAGGCTGGTGTTTCCATATTTTTGATATATAAATGTAAGTTTGAGACATCATTTTAGGTGTAATTGATTAATTGTTAAGGGATTTTTTTTTCATATAATTAGATATATTCTTAATTCATGTCTTGATTTGATGATTTATTACTTTTTGAGCATATTTGACGTAATTTATGGGTTAATGCAAAACTCTTAAGGTTTATAGAATATAGTTAGATTCCAAATCAATTTTAAGGAGTTAAGGAAAGAAGATACATGAGAAATCAGGAGATAAAAGGAAGCAAAGATGCAACAGGAAAGGAAAAGCTTCCAAATAAATCTGCCAAATCTGTAGCTACGTCTATTAAATTGAACATAAATCCAAATCGGCTTCGTATTATGATGAGCCTATAAAGAGTTAGATATACCTTTCTATTGCGGTCGTTTTGATATAAAGTGGGAGAAATTTGGCCCAACAACAAAGGAGATATGACCAAAACAGTGAGCAGTGTTTATCTTGTCCTATATTTTAGGAAACGAATTTGTGTTGAACTTGGACTCAAATTACTTGTCTACCACTCCAAAATTTCAACCTAAGGTTAGAGAACACCTATAAATACACCCTCTTATCATTCTAAACATGTCCTTGCTCAGTTATAATCCATAATTTAGTCCTTGCTTAATTCTTAGTCCTTAGTCTCAAGAAACATTATCAAGAGAAGCAAGTTAATAGTATGTATATTTATTTTAGTTTATTTCTTGTTAACATGAACTAATTCTCCCATAGCTTGGGTTTTGCATATGTATAATCTTTGAATTCTATTTTTTTCTATCTAAGTTTGTTTGGGGAAAACCTTTTTAAATCGATTGATCTTCTTAACATCTATATGTGTTTTATGTGCTTTAATGTATTGACCGTAGGTCTTGCTAGTGCACGAGTATATAATATCCACATTAATAGTAGTTAGATGGTCACCCGGAAGAGGTGGCTAATTGTTGAAACACCACATAAACGTATAATATATGGTAGTGAGGTCTCCCTTTTTGGTCTAATTATATGCCCTTAGGAGACATCTTTTTAGGTGAATAATTGACTAATATGATAGAATTTTAGGATTAATTCGCTATATTTCAGTTTCTCTCCTTTGAATTTATTATTTTTCATTTATTAAACTTTTGCACGTTAAATGTGTTGTTTTTTGTAAAAAGTTTGTAGGTCCATGGATGCTAGGGAGAACCAATACAAGGAGAGGAATCTAGAATTAAAGTCTTAGATCGAGTGGAGAAGTCAAAAGCGAGAAAATATATCCCGAAGAGTTTACTAGGAAAGCTACAAATCTGGAAGGCTGATGTTAATTGCTGATTTTGAGCTACTTAGACTTGGATTCAGCCTTGAGTCGTGAAACAAGATTTGGTTCCTTATTAAGTTATGAAGATTCAGAAACTTGAACGGGTCAATTCGGAGTTGATTTGAGAAAGTTACAGCCGTTTTACCGAGGGTTGTACATCAGTTACGCGATTTTAAATAAAAGATTGGACTTGGATTTTTAATATTTCACTAATTCACTTAATTAATAGCCCAAGTCCGATTTTCAAATTATAAGTAGACCTTTGGACTTTTATTTTACACACAACTCAATTTACACAAGTCAGAAACGCTAAAGAGAAAGTCAGAAGCAAGGAAAAGGAGAAAGCTAAGAGCTGGAGAAGGTCATCTTCTCCAAAACGCAACCAAACCCAATCCTTAATTAGGTTCTTTCATCTTTTATTTCTGTAATCAAACATGAGTTCTTTTAATTTTATTTCTTTAATTTTCAATTCCGTTATGAACTAAATTCATTTGTACTTGAGAATCGCGAATTGGGTTGAACCCTAACTTGATTATTTAATGTTTTTCTAATTTGGGATTTCGTAATTTAAATTGAATTAGTTATTTTACGTTGGCTTTTATTTCATTCTTGAATTATTATGTTTAGAGTCATGAACTAAGAGTAATTTTTAGTATCAAGGTTATTCACTATAGTGGCGTAGTGATCACCTTGACAGGGGGTTCAGATACAGACCTAGGTAATTGTCGTCGGTATTCGCCGATGACCATGACAGGCTTGACTAGCCAATAGCCAATGAGGTAAAGAACTTGAACCATCTGAAAGTAGTTGTAATCATCGTAAGGGAGTTTATAATAACGTAAGAGAGCTCCTAAGTCCACCCTGACGGGGGTTAGGAGACTCTAGAATCCCGATTAGCATAAGTATAACAGTTTATCCTTTAACATAATAAACTGTTAGACTCAAGTACTACTTCTCTTCTTGCGTCCAACTCTTTTACTTGTTTTATTTTCCTTTCAGTTTAATTAATTTAGTATTTTACATTATTTGCAAGTTAGTCCCTAACCCAAAACCAACAAAATTTATATTATTTACTTTCCTGTACTTGCAATTATTTCACTATTTGATCCACACCTGAGTTGTACCTAGTCTGTCCCTGAGAACGAATCCGATTTATCAGTTTATTACTTCGACAACCGTACACTTGCGTTTTGTGAGTTCTTGATCTTTAACGAATTATTTTATATCACACAAGGACCCACTAAGTTTTTGGCGCCGCTGCCGGGGACGGTAGCGTGTGACCCCGGTGTTAAACCTTTAGTGTTTAATTGCATTTTTATTTTCAGTTTTACGCTTTTCTTTGATTTGTTTCTTTCTCAGGTTTTATAGGTTTGGTGTATGTACTTAAATCCCGAGAGGTTAATCCGAGATAAAAACAAGAGAGAGAAAGAGGCAAGAGAAAAAAAAGAAATGGAGGATTTGAATATCCATAACAACAAAGATCCCGGAACTGAGGTTGATGCGCAAGGCAATCCGATAGTTTCACTAGTTACTCATAACCATCCAACTCTCAATAATCAACAAAATCATCTACTTGTACAAAAATCTCAACCTCCTATGAATAATGATCCAAGGTTCATACATGGTTCAGAACAAGCTCCTTATCGCGCTCTTGCTCTTGGTATTGGTCCTGCGAATATTGATGTAGCACGTTATAGACCCGACCCTGGTATGTTGTCTCAATTTCAAAACTTCGGAAAATTTCATGGAGTACCTGTGGAAGATCCTATTCGTGCAGTACAGAAGTTCATGCAAATATGTGAGTCATATATAACGCAAGGAGTGACCAAAGAGCAGATGTACTATGCTAATTTCAGATTTTTCGTGATAGACGCATCTAGTGAGTGGCATGATTCACAAGAACCAGGAGCGATAAACACTTGGGATGAGCTACGAGCAGCGTTTGTCGATCGTTACTATCCGATTAACATGAGATTAGATGCACAGGTTGATTTGACATCATTTGTACAAGAACAAGAAGGATATTTGGGAAGATGTTGGACAAGATTGCAGTTGTGTTTGAGAAGAGAACCTGATCATGGCCTTACAGAACCATAACAAATGAAGATATTTTATAAAGGCCTTGATAGAAGATCAAGAAAAAGACACCGATTTAATTTGTGGTGGTGGATTCTTACAGGTAGCTCCAACACATGCAAAGATTATTTCAAATCAAACTATGAAGAATGAGCATGGTTGGAATAAAGTGAGAACACCTATCTGTGGTGGAAAAGGCATTGATGAGGAATTCTTCTCGTTGGAGACTAATTTGAAGAATACATTGAGCAACAATTGAAACAGCTCACCTTAGCTGTTAAAGAAGGATTTTCGAGTAGAAGAGCAGATGTTAAGGTTACTCAAAGTAACCCAGAATCCGTAATGTTTGTTTCTAACCGAGGGAACTACCATTCAGGTGGTCAAGGGTATCAACCAAATGGACACCATCCGGGTTTCCAGTATTCGAATCCAAGTGGGGCCGCCAATCTGACTTATGCATATCAACCTGCGTCCCCAAGGTAAAAACTATCAACCAAGATCACAGAATAACTACCAAGGGGGACAAGGCTACGAAAATCAAGCTCATAGACAACCTCCTCAAAACACCTATGATGACACCATGAATCAGACAGCTCTACCTGCTCAACCTCAAGAAGGTGCATTAGATATTAATCAGACATTACAACAATTGATTGCCCTTCAAACAAAAGCTTGCTAAGAGCAACAATCTTCTGCTGCAGCAATTAAGATGTTAGAAAATCAGATGGCTCAAATGGAAAAGCAGTTGAATCAGCTTCTACAAGGGCGACTCCCAAGTGACACTGATAATCCGAAGCAGAAAGAAGATTGTAATGCTATAGCACTCAGAAGTGGTAAGAAGTTGCTCTCACCTCCTTTTCCCGTTAATGAAAGAAAAGAAACAACTGTAAAAACAAATATGCTAAAGGATGTGGAAGAAAAAGATGTTGAACCAGAAGTAGTGGAAGTGGAGAAGATTCCAGAAATTCCTAAGAAGAAAGATGTTGTAGAAACACGCCTTCCTCCACCTTTTCCCTCAAGAGTTCAGAAGAAAGGAGATATGGCTGACTATCAGAGATTTTTAAATATAGTGAGAGGTCTTAGCATTAACATACCGTTTTTAGATGCTATAAAAGATGTATCGAAGTATGTGAAATTCTTGAAGAAAGCCCTCACTAATTAAAGTCCATATTGTGATAATGATATGATAGGGTTGCCAGAAGAGTGTAGTGCCATCTGTCAAAGTAAGTTGCCACCTAAGTTACTTGATCCTAGGAGTTTTACGATTCCGATTTATATTGGTAACGAGTGGCAAGGTAAGGCTTTATGCGATTTGGGTGCGAATATCAACCTCATGCCAAAATCATTTTTGAAAAAATAAAGGTGGGTAACGCGAGACCTACCTCTATGGTCTTGCAAATGGCTGACAGATCCCTCGTAATCCTGAGGGACAAATAGAAGATGTCCTCGTCAAGGCAGGTACTTTAATTTTTCCCGTTGATTTTGTTATTCTTGAATACGACGTGGGTAGGAATGTCCCCATCATTTTGGGATGACCATTCCTAGTCACGAGGCATACTTTGATTGATGTAGAAAATAGAGAATTAACTATGCAAATACAAGATGAGGAGGTAAAGTTCAATGTGTTTAGGGCGATGAAGTTTCTAGATTCCCAAGAGGACTGTTTCAGAATGGATGTAGTAGAGCATGCCACACAAGAGGTATATGATTGTTTTAATTATGATGATATCTTGCAGGCTGCCCTTACACTTGACTTTCCTGAGATGATGGAAGAGCTTGCCGAGATAGTGGCAGCTCTTAATTTTGAGAATCCAAAGTACAGGCATCCTGCCTATGAAGCTATAAGAGAATCAGAGGAGATCACAACTAAAAAGAAACCATCCATTGAATCTCCTCTGTAGTTGGAAGAAAAGCCATTACCATCACACTTGAGGTATGCGTATTTAGGTACTAATGACACTCTACCTGTTATTGTTTCAGCTACTTTAACAGGTCCTCAAGAAGATAAATTGTTGCGTGTACTAAGAGCTAATAAAGAGGCGACCGGTTAGACTATTGCTGACATCAAAGGTATTAGTCCTTCCTATTTCCAACACAAAATTATTTTGGAGGATGATAGTGCACGCTCAGTTGAAGGCCAAAGGAGATTGATGCCAGCTGTGAAAGAAGTGGTGAAGAAAGAAGTTATTAAGTTACTAGATGCAGGAATCATTTATCCCATAGCTAGTAGAGAATGGGTGAGTCCAGTTTAATGCGTACCAAAGAAGGGTGGTATCAATACCATCCTAAATGCTCAGAATGAAGCCATTCCCTCGAGGACCGTAGTTGGTTGGAAAGTGTGTATGGATTATCGCAAGTTGAACAAGGCTACCAGAAAATATCACGTCCCTCTTCCTTTCATAGATCAAATGTTAGATAAATTGGCTGGTAGAGAGTATTATTTCTTTTTGGATGGGTAATCAGGGTATAATCAAATTTATGTAGATCCAAAAGACCAACACCAACGACTTTTACTTGTCCTTTTGGTACCTTTTCCTTCCGAAGGATGCCATTTGGATTATGTAATGCACCTGCTACTTTTCAGAGATGTATGATGGCGATTTTCTGGGACATGATCGATAATTTCCTTGAGGTATTTATGGATGACTAGTCTTTGTTTGGGGATAACTTTGATGAATTTTTACAGAACTTGGAGAAGGTATTGATTAGATGTATGGAAAATGTAATTTTATGGTTCGTGAAGGTATAGTGTTGGGGCACAAGGTTTCGAGTGCAGGCTTAGAAGTTGATCATGCTAAGATTGAGGTAATTAAGACTCTTCCCCCTCTTATTTCTGTAAAAGGGGTGAGAAGCTTTTTGGGACATGCTGGTTTCTATCGCGTTTCATTAAGGATTTTTCAAAGATTGCTAAGCCATTGTGTAACTTACTCAAAAATGACGCCAAATTCCTTTTTGACTAAGCTTTCATGATGGAATTTCAAGAGATTAAGGAAAAGCTTATCACTGCACCTTATGCACTACCCCCTGATTGGAAGATTCCATTTGAAGTTATGTGTGATGCTAGTGATTTAGCTATGGGTGTTGTGTTGGGTCAGAGAAAAGATAAGTTATTCCATTCTATCTATTACTCAAGTAAGACTTTCACTAGTGCTCATATTAATTATACTGTAACAGAGAAGGAATTATTAGTTATTGTGTATGCATTTGACAAGTTTCATTCCTACCTCCTTGGGGCGAAAATTGTCGTGTTTACTGATCATTCTGTGATTAAATACCTTATGGAGAAGAAAGATGCTAAACCTCGCTTAATTAGATGGGTATTACTGTTACAAGAGTTTGATTTAGAGATTCGAGATAGAAAAAGGTGTGATAATCAGGTTGCAGATCATTTGTCTCGTCTTGAAGGTTCTGAAGTTAATAGTGGTCCTGAGTTGGTTAGAGAAGAGTTTCTGGATGAGAGCTTATTTTTGATATATGCAAAAATTTATTGGTATGCAGACATAGTGAATCTTATTGTGAGTGGTTCCTTACCTGATGGAGCTACCTCAAAAGAGAGGAAGAGATTTAGTCACCGTGCTAGACAGTTCTTTTGGGAGGATCCTTTCCTCTACAAAACATGTGGTGATCAAATGGTGAGAAGATGCATACCTTAATGTGAAGTTCAAGCAGTTATAGTGGGTTGTCATGATTCACCATATGGAGGACACTTTAAAGGTGACCGCACAGCTGCTAAGGTATTACAATCTGGTTTTTATTGGCCTACTTTGCATAAGGATTGTCATGGATATGTTAAGAATTGTCATAGATGCCAGTTTACTGGTAATATATCTAAGAGAGATGAGATGCCACGTAATAATGTTCTTGAAGTTGAGATTTTTGATGTGTGGTGTACTGATTTCATGGTCCCTTTGTACCATCCAATGGAAATCAATACATCACACTAGCTGTTGATTATGTGTCCAAATGGGTAGAGGTTGTAGCTCTACCAACAAATAATTCGCGAGTAGTGATTAAATTCTTAAAATCATACATCTTCACTAGACACGGTACGCCTCGAGTTGTTATCAGTGATGGAGGTTCTCATTTTGTGAACAAATACTTAAAGGTAGTTTTAGAGAAGAATGGGATAAGACATCGTGTATCCACTGCTTATCATCCACAATCCAATGGTCAAGCTGAGGTCTCTAATTGAGAGGTAAAATCTATTTTGTAAAAGACTGTTGGTCCCACACGTAAAGATTGGTCAATGAAATTAGATGATGCGTTGTGGGCATATCGTACTGTGTTCAAGATACCTGTTGGTGTATCTCCGTATCGTATGGTCTATGGTAAGGCTTGTTACTTACCTCTTGTACTTGAATTGGGTGCATATTGGGCTATAGAGCAGTTGAATCTAAATCCTACCTTATCCGGTGAGAATTGTATAATGAAGTTGAATGAACTTGATGAGTTTCAAATACATGCTTATGAGAATGCTAAACTTTACAAAGAGAATACAAAGAGATGGCATGATAATCGTATCCGTGAAAAGAGGTTTGAAGTTGGACAAAGGGTCCTTAAATACAACTCCAAGTTCAGTAATTATCCAGGTAAGTTGAGATCGAAATGGTCTAGTCCTTACATTGTGACCAAAGTAACGCCTCATGGAGCCATAGAGATTAGCATCCAATCGAGCACCACACCTTTATGGTGAATGGTCATCGCTTGAAAATCTATCATGGAGGCGAGGATATCAACCGCTTGGAAGATCCATATTCCGGAGAGGTCATGTACCTCATCGAAGCTCTCTAGAAGCGAGAGGTAACCCGTCGAGCTTAACGAAGTTAAACAAAAGCCAATTTAAGTTGTATATTAGTTTATTTGCTTTCATGTCCTTTGAATTCATAGTGTAGATTAGAGTACTTGTTGTTTATTAGTGTTTATTTCTAAGAAATGAGAAAGTTTTGGTGTTTGGACGATTTCAGGAGTAAAAAGGTCACGAGTTTGGGGTGCAAAAGTTGAAAAACAAAGGAAAAATGGGTTGCAAGACAGGAGCAAACTGGGAACCCGGTTCTCACCAACCGGGAACCCGGTGAGCGACTGTTGACCAACCTCTCACACGCAAGAAGAGACGCGTTTGGAGGTGCACCAATTGACAGCAACCGGGAACCCGATTTCAAGAGTTCTAGCTTCCCAATTCTCTGACCTCCGCGGTGGAAACGCAGCCCACTTGTTGCGTCTGGGTTTGCGCTCGACGACAACAACCGGGAACCCGGAATCTAGCTGACCGGGAACCCGGGTTCTAGCTGACCGGGAACCCGGTTTCGGAGGCCAAAAGTTCTAAACTCTGTGGTGGAAACACAAGTTAATTCTTGCATCTTGTATAAGAAAAAGAGAAAGTTGGTTTAATTTGCGCAACTAAGCGACGCTGGGAACCCGGTTGCGCAACAGTGGAAGCGGTTTTGTGCCTACTTAACCTATATTCTTGCCTCCTTTCACAAGCCAACTATAATTCCGTTTCCAAGCTCCATATAACTGCAAAAATCATCATCAAAACACCACAAAATAATCACATCCTCTCCCAAAACACCACATAAACACTCAATTGTCTCACAATCCTTCCAAAACACCAACGATTTTCAACTTTTATCCAAGAATGCTCTTTCATCCAAACTATAAATTGAAACATAAAACCTCTCCAAACACACCAAATAATCCTTACATATCTCATATCTCACCTTAATCTACCTTCTTCTACCCTCAAAACATCAAAATTCAAAGCTTTTCCCTAGTTTTTGAATTTCTGAAGTTTAGAGTTTGGGGGTGAATTGAGATGACTAACGGGACTGATTCGTTGAGCTATAATCGTAGGAACCCTCCCAGAGCTGGAAACACTCTTGGTGCTATACAATACAGAGCTATTGAGATCCCGGATTCAAGTTCTAGACGCAAGATTGAAGAAGTTAAGACCACTATGAAGAGGAAAGAAAACCCAAGTGAGGATAACTCCAAAACGCCTACCTTGGTAGATGAAGAAGAAGAAATTTCTATCGAACCCATTCTGGAACAACGATTCACTCGAAGAAAGCTGATTGCGAACAAACCGAAAAGAATCGTCATTAGTTGGGATAAACAGGTTCGCAATAAAGTAGAATATTTGAAGTTTGGTGTTGAGAAAGGATTTCCTTCAGGTATTATGAACAGTGCTTTTAAAGACTATGCTATTACGTGTGACAAGATTGGTTGGAAAGAATTGAGAAAGAGAACCCTCACGTTCATCCCTACTTTAGTTCGTGAGTTCTACGAAAAGCTTGCCTTTTCGAATAAACAGTCGATTATCCTACGCAGAAAGGTCCTACTTTTCTCAGTTGAAGTTATTCAAAATACGTTGATGTTACCAATCCTGACTGGCCCATGCTCATATCATGAAGCACTTAATGATCCGTCTTTAGAATGAGATTCCCTTTATGATTTAGTACTTATTCGTGGAAGAATTCCCATCCCAGAAGGAGAGAGGTATGCGGGCCAAGTTTATAGCAGTGATTTATTACCTTGTGCAAAGGTTTGGTCTCGTTCCATAATTCCTACCTTCTTTGGCAACATTCACACTTCCGAGTTGAAAAAGGAACATCTTATTTTTATAAAGTGTATCCTTGAAAAGAAAATGATTGATGTTGCCCGTGTGATTTATGACACTATCATGGAATTTGAGAAATTCCCTATCCTTCAACAGAATCTCAAGTTCCCGTGCACCATAATTGCGATTTGCCTAGATGCAATAATACCACGCAAGAGCGAAGAGACTGAACCTACATAAAACGGGGAAGAGATGATGATGAGATCAATTGAGAATGCCCATGAAGAAGCTACGAAAGAGATGAGTAGACCTAGACTTCCTCCACGCAAGAAGAAGGCAACTACTGGAATTGAGTTTGCTCGAATTAAAGAGTTGGAGGAGAAACATGACGCGATGATTGACACATTAGGAAAAGTCACAAAGGAGTTGGAGCTTATGAAAAACATGTTATTTGGGGTGAGCAATATGCAACATGTCATTTACACCATACTTACGAAAGAAGCCCAACCTGGACGCAACAATGGTAACCAGCCTAGTGCTGGTTAAGATACGTTTTCCTATGCTTTTCTCATTTAGTAGTGTATATTAGTTTAATCTCTTTTTCGAGTCTTTTCGAGTTGTGGGGAAACGACTATTTTTTTAGTTTGGAGTGGGGTTCGTTGCCTCATCCCAATTTTATGTGCTATTTGTTTTATTTGATTTCAATAAAAGCAATTAAGGGTTGTGTTTGACTGTAGAGAATTTTAAATGTCCCCATTAAGCATACTTTTGATAAATCTATGATAGTAAAAAATGGACTTTAGGGGTTAGTATTAAACGCACTTTAATTGCATGAAAACATATGTAATTGATAGGAAGAATTAATTAGCAATGAAAAAGAAGTAAACTTGTACTTAAAGAAAATGTTTGGTTTGTAGAACGTGAGATCCAAATTAGTGGAGAACCCACTTAGGCATGAACTAGAGGCAAGCTATGTAACTAGGAAAATGATAGGGACAGTTCTTTTAGCCATTTGAGACCTTTTTAGCTTTTTATCCCTTGAATTAATATTATCCTTCTTAGCCCAATTTTGAGCCTTAAAGCCTTTCTTTGGTCGCCACAATATAATCTTATATCCCATTAGTTTATTAGGCATTTCCATATGACCCGCACTTGAATCACGATCCTGAGACCTGTCTTGAGCTTGAGTTTGGGGTGGTGGGTTCATCTATGGGAAAATTACGTTGGGAGGGAACTTATGTGTTCGTATTGAGGCACAAACTCTGATGATATATACATTGTAACCCTTTGCCGGGATTGAAAAAAAAGTTGTCAATACAGTAGAAAACGGGAACCAGGTTTTCATCAACCGGGGACCCGGTTATCGCCTGTACAAAAGAAAATGAGAAAAAGAAAAATAAAAAGAACAAAATAACCGGCAAAGTCGTAGTTTCTGGAAATCATCTTAGTTTATATTGGGTTAACTTGGGGACACGAATTTAGTTCATCAAATGGATGAGTAAGAACAATATTCGAGTGTAAACTCAAGCTCTTGGACAGTTGTTGATGGTAAGTGAGGAGAGAGCTAAAAGCTCACTTCAAATTTACCAAATATACATACCACACCGTCCATAAGCCTACGCTAAAACCGAAAATTCATCGTGATTCCTAGATGCATAGTGAGTTTATAGAGAGTATAGTAAGTGAAGCATTCAAAGCGAGTGAGGATCAATGAACACCCTATAGCCATCATATTGAGATGAGTACACGCGTAACCTTCTATCATTGTGAAATTGATTTTAAGATTGATATTATTTTTGTTTGATTCTACATGATAAGTGTATGTGTATATTAATTCCTAACTTTTGCTATATGAGATTTTTTTTTAAGTTTTGCTTTGGTGTATTTACTAGATTTTGCATCCCTGCATTCACCTTAAGACCACTGTTTTTTGTTTTACTTTGTCGGGGCGACAAAGGTTTGAGTTTGGGCTCTTGAAGTCTACCTTTTTGGTCTAATTATATGGCCTTAGGATACATCTTTTTTGGCGAATAATTGACTAATATGATATACTTTAATGATTAATTCGCTATATTTCATTCTCTCCTTGGAATTTATTATTATTCATTTATTAAGCTTTTACACGTTAAATGGGTTGTAGTAGTGCAAAGTTTGTAGGTCCATTGATGCTAGGGAGCACCAATACAAGGAGACGAATCTAGAATTAAAGTCTTAGATCAAGTGGAGAAGTCAAAGGCGAGAAAATATATCCCGAAGACTAGACTAGGAAAGCTACAAATCTGGAAGGCTAATGTTAATTGCTGATTTTGAGCTACTTAGACGTTGATTCGGCCTTGAGTTGTGAAACAAGCTTTGGTTCCTTATAGAGTTATGAAGATTTAGCATCTTGCACAGGTCAATTCGGAGTTGATGTGAGAAAGTTACATCTGTTTACTGAGGTTTGTACATCAATTACGAGATTTTAAATAAAAGATTGGACTGGGGCTTTTTAATATTTCACTAATTCACTTAAGTAATAGCCCAAGTCCGATTTTCACCTTATAAATAGAACTTTGAACTTTAATTTTACACATAACTCAATTTACACAAGTCATAAACGCCAGAGGGAAAGTCAGAAGCAAGGAAAAGGAGAAAGCTAAGAGTTGGAGAAAGTCATCTTCTCCAAATCCCAGCCAAACCCAATCTTTAATTAGGTTCTTTCATCTTTTATTTCTGTAATCAAACATGGGTTCTTTTAATTTTATTTCTTCAGTTTTTAATTCCTTTATGAACTAAATTCATCTGTACTTGAAAATCGCGAATTGGGTTGAAACCTAACTTGATTATTTAATGTTTTTTCTAATTTGGGATTTCGTAATTTAAATTGAATTCGTTATGTTGGATTTTATTTCATTCTTTAATTATTATCTTTATAGTCATGAACTTAGGGTAATTTTTAGTATCTAGGCTATTCACTATAGTGGTGTAGTGATCACCTTGACCGGGGGTTTAGATACAGACCTAAGTAATTGTCGTTGGTATTCGCCAATGACCTTGACAGGCTTGACTAGCCAATAGCCAATGAGGTAAAGAACTTGAACCATCTGAAAGTCGTTGCAATCATCCCGACGGAGTTTATAATACCGTAAGAGAGCTCCTAAGTCCATCCTGATGGGGGTTAGGAGACTTTAGAATCCCGACTAGCATAAGTATAACAGTTTATCCCTTAACAGAAAGCATTAATTAAGAAGGTTTAGATCAAACCCTTGTGAGACTCAAGTACTACTTCTCTTCTTGCGTCTAACTCATTTACTTGTTTTATTTTCATTTTAGTTTAATTAATTTAGTATTTTACATTATTTTCACTTTAGTCCCTAAACAAAAACCAACAAACTTTATATCATTTACTTTTCAGTACTTGCAATCATTTCACTATTTGATCCACACCTGAGTTGTACCTAGTCCGTCCCTGAGAACGAATCCGCTTTATCGGTTTATTACTTGGACAATCGTACACTTGCGGTTTGTGAGTTCTTGATCTTTAACGCACTATTTTATAACACACAAGGACCCACCAGGTAGTGATCCTGACGGGCTTGCCTAACTAGATAATCCTTAGGGTTTGAGATTAACCACAGATCATTGCGCAGGGTCCCCTTATCCAAGTCCCCCTATAATTGTTAGATCGCCACCTAAGTCCACTCGGTAGGGGGTTAGGAGGAATATAGAATCCTGGCTACTTACTTTAAGCTTTAATCACTCTTTTAACTAGTAGAAGAAAATTAAAGGATTAGTGCATACAAGCAAACCTGTGCTATATTTCTCATCTTATTCTTGCATCTTTTATTTATTCGCATGAATTTTAGTTTTATCATTATTCTCTCCACCATTATTCATATTTACTTTACTGTATTTTCATTCCCTGAACTAATTCTTACTACGCTTTCTTCTGCTTCATACGTATAACACACTAAGTCCCTGAGAATGAATCTTACTTATCATTAAAACTTGCATAGAGTCTGTGATACTTGCAGGAGTAACGTGATTGGTTAGGGTGATAGTTAGCATCATATTCATCATTATTTTATCACACACTACCAGCCACCAAGTTTTTGGTGCCGCTGCCGGGGACTTGTGTCTCGTTAGCGTGTGGGTTTAATTTTTAGTGTAGTAGTTTTTTGTTATTTTTCATATTTATGCTTTATTTTATGTTTTTGTTTCTTATAGGTTCTAGTGTATGCTCGAGAATCCTGAAAGTGTATTAAAGGCTTACAACAAATGTTTAAGAGAAGAGAGGAAGCAAAGAGAAGCCATGTCTAACATAGAGAACAATTTAATTCCACCTGAGGAAGATAATCTTAACAATAAGAACAATCAAAGAATACCTATTCCTCATGTATTACCTTTCCCTCAAGTAATACACCACAAAAAGGAGAGCCCATGAATAATCAACGTGATGGACAAGATCTCGCAGGCTTGGGAGAACCTTTTCGAGTTCAACCATTAGGGTATCATCCTCCAATGATCCAAAATATAAAGTTCAAGCCCGATCCGGGTCTGCTCAGTCAATTTACAAGCTATGGACACTATAGTGGTGCAGCGATTCAAGATCTGGTAACAGCGATGTTGAAGTTTATGCAGATTTGTGATGCCCACATTACTCCTGGCATTACTCGTGAGCAAATGTATTGCATATGTTTTCGTTCTTCTTGAGAGGAAGTGTTGGTGATTGGCTAGATAGACAACCACCAAACACAATTAACACTTGATATGAACTACAAGTCGCATTCTTTAACTGTTTTTATCCAAAAAGTATGAGATTAAAAGATCAAATGGAGCTTGCTAGTTTTTGCCAAGAGAATGATGAAGAAGTAGGAGACGTATGGAAAAAGGTTTCAACATAATTTAGCAAGATGTCCATCACACGGTTACACCCCATCTTTATAGTTGGATATGTTCTATCAAGGTGTTAATGCAAAAAGTAGATTGAGGGTTGATAATCTTGAAAGAAGAGGATATGTGCCCATGGATCCTACAGAAGCTGTAGAAGGTATGGGACGCATTATAGAAACAGAAAGGAGTTGGCCAATTGCACGAGCTCCTATAACAAATACCAAATGCACGATTCTATTAAATACGGAAATTGCTCATTCAGCTAAATTATCAACATTAGAAAATCAAGTCGAGCAGATGAAGCTTGAAATAGAACAAAAACGTCAAAATTTAGCTGCAACAAATTTAGTGCAAGATGTACAAGGTTGTCCACGTTCCATAGGTAGCAATTTATTATCACACCTGGAACCACAACAGGGAGCCTTGAGTCGCGTTTAGAACATAAGACCCAAGCTAGTTGAGAAACCATTTAACGTACGTGCTAGAGGTGAAAAAGTAACGAAATTGCATAGTTTAGAAAGTGATCAAGTTGTTCCTTTGATAATCCCTTGTTACCTTTTAGCTTGCTAACCATACTAATATATATATTATTCATCGCGACCCCTTCTATCCTTTCCTAATCCTTTCATTAGCCACATTATAAGCCATACCCTTACTTTATAGGACTTTTCCATATGACCCGTTCTCGAATCGCGAAGCTAAGTCACTCGTTTTTAGAGCTTGAGTTTGGGGTGGTGGGTTCAATTTATGGAAAACATCATCTGTGATTGTATTTTTTAGCTTATTCTGATGTGCTTTTGATGATGATTAACTGTTCTTGTTATAACCTTTGTCGTGGTAAAAGAAAATTTTAAAAAAATATTGAAAAGAAAATAAATATATCAAGATGAAAAAATGAATGAAAAAGGACTAACAAAGTGGAAATTTTTAGGTGATCATCATGGTTTATAGTTGGTTAGTTGGGGATGCAAAATATGTGCATCAAAATTTTGAGAACTCTTTGAGAGTAAATCAAGCTCTAGGGTGATTTGTCGATGGCTAGTGAGAAGAGAGCCAAAAGTTCACTCTAAATTATCCAAATATATGATCATACCATCCTTAGGCCGACATTACAACCTTAAAGACCTTATGATACTTGAATACGTGATTTGGGAGCAATTGAACCAATAGTGAGTAGTTAGATGGACCATTGGAGACTATATTAGGATCGATGAAAAGCCTACATCCACCATATCAAACTAAGTAAAAAAACATATCCTTCGTGCATTGTAAAGCTACTCTAATCATGAACTTAGCCCGTTTGATTGTTTGTATGATAAATGTATATATGATTAAGTTTGTAAATATTACTACACGATACTGGTTAGGATAGTTGCTATAGGATTATGCATTATTTTTCTTTTTCTATACTCCTTCTTCTTTGATTAGTTGGACATAAGCCCCAGTTGGTTTTTTATCTATTATTTTGTCGAGATAACAAAACTTTGATTTGAGGTTCTGGATGTCTCCTAGTGGACTTGAGTGAGGGATTATTCCCTAATATTTGACATATATTACTTTTCTATCTTATTTTAGACATATTGATATTATAGAGATTTTGTGACTTAAACGTGTTTTAAGTGTGTAGTTTTTAACTACATGTTTGACATGATACCCCAAGATGATGAGAATAAGTCAATAAGTCAAGTCCAACCCCAGTCCAAGGCGTAGAAAAAGTTAAAGGTCATTTTAGAGAAGTTAGAGCGTTTACCGTCAATATTATGACATCAATTGATTCGCTCACCATAATTTATTGGTTAGAGCTTTAAACAAATTTCAAATTTGATTTGGATAGAGCTTGAAGTTAGTGGCGCGTGAGAAGTGACGTAAGTCAATTCGGAGTTGAGATGAAGAAGTTATGTCTCTTGCTTCCATCGTGACTCAAATTTTTCCAACACTAGCTAAAAGGGTTTGGATATCTTTAACCCTTCTAAGTGAGTCGTTAGGAGCCAAAACATTTTTAGATAGGTATTTAATCATTTGTGTAGCTCATAATCGACACATAATGTATCACATATAATTTTACATACTTGGAGCTAGAGAAGAAGAGGAGGAGAAGGGTTTCTACACCAAACTCCACCATTCTCTATCATCCATATTTCGTTTTCCATCGATCTTTAGAGTAATTTTATTCATTTTGTTTTCTAAACATGATTCTTCCATTATTACTCAGTATTTTTTCTTATTCAATCATTATGTAAACCTTTATTGCTTGAGGAGGTCTTATGTATGAACCATTATTAGTGATTTAATGTGTTCTATAATTTGGGATTATGTTTAGATGAAGTGGGTGTTTATTTCCGTTGACTATATGCTTGTGATTGTTGCCTATTCATATTCTGGCCAAGTATTGGGTAGTGTTAGTAATTAGACTATTATCCGGGAGGAGATCGAATTATGGATATAGCATATAGACGTTTGGTGTGTGTTAGTGAACTGTTAGGTCTCGACTAACCAAGTAGCCATTAGGATTTACACCATTAGCATTTGAAAGAGTTTGTAGGGTCACTCGGAAGACGTCTCTGGTGCCGTAATATAGCTTCCTATCTACCGAGATGGATTTTAAAAGACCATTGAGTCCCGACTAGTTTGAAAAGACCATTTCGCAGTTATTCCTAGAAACTGTTAGATTAACTACTTTGGTGATTACTAGCAAGTCTCAAGCATCTCTCTCATACATTTCAAATCTTTTAAATATTTTAATTTTCATTTCCATTTTAGTTCTTAATTTTGTTATCACTTGTCCATGTGGAGATGCTAATTTGCATTTCCATTTTAGTTCTTTTAATTAGTTTAATTTGCATTCCCATTTCGTTCTTAATTTCTTAATTTGCATCTCTCATACATATTGATAATAACTTTGATAGTCCCTATGGAGATAATAACCCTTTATACCTATCAATTTATTACTTGTACCATACACTTGCGGGGAGTTACCCTCCTTAGTGTTTATTTATTCTCACACACTTGGGGATGACATCATCTTACTTTATAAATCAAAAACAAAACAAATGTATGTCTTTTAGCTTTCCTAGTTAATTTAGTAACTCGATCTAAAACGCTCTTTAAAAACATTACTCTAGAATTAACCATTGTAGTCCTTGTAGAGACGATACTCTTTACATACTTACTTTATTACTTGTCAATGATCTGACACTTGTGGTAGTTAGCTCTACCGCTGTGTGAATTAGTTACGTTATTTATTCACACCTTGGGAGACGACAGACGACAGTTATCTAAACTGTCTAGGAAGGAGCACATCAAGTCGGTTATTTGGGTTGCTTATAAGGAAATGGTCAAATCAAGAAGTTGGAAAACTGGTGTCGGACCAGTATTGAATGGTAAAGGCCAATCATCTTGTCACACCTCAGTTAGTCTGCTGCGGATTTTAAGAGCTTCGTTGCACATCTGAACTAAGTAGTGGTTGACATGGCCTATGCACCATTTCCCCCAAGCACCGACCAATCCACCAAATCGATAGTTTCCACATAAAAGACTGTTGGGTTTGATGATTTTATTCGTTACTTGAATAGGATAATGGATGTAATCCCGAGGAAGCACCCTGGATTCTTCTTCCGCTCGTGATGACCGAACCAATACCAATGATAATTGCGCCCGAGAGAGATAGTCAACCTAATTCATACTTTGATTATGTTGTTGAGTCTTTGATTATTTGTGAGTTGTTTCTCTACACTTGGACTATTGTTGTTGATTATGTACTAACATTTTACTATTTACCCTATTTTATGTATATTTAAGTTTTCTTATTAAACTAAATTTTAAAAAATTGGATATTACGCTAGAAACATGGAATACTGAATACTGATAAAAGCTTTTTTTGTAGATTTATGCTTTTTTATTTATTTTAAATTTACTTTTAGATATTAATATTAGCGACGACACGTGATAACTAATGAAACGACACTAAATAAATTAAAGGTGATCACCAATACACTAATGTATACGACGACTGAACTTTTACCTTTTGATCGCAATATTAGCATATTGCCGATTAAAATTTAGCGACAATACTGCACCAATCAATTTTCGTCGCTAAAAACTATATATATCAACAATGACTAAATTATGAATTTCTAGCACTTTCAAAAATGGTTGCTAGAGATATATATTGTATTAGTAAGGTGTTTAGGATTACTAATGAGAAGGAATATAAATTAATAATGAAAAAAATGTTAACAAAGAAATAAAAAATAATTTTAATAATATATTCACCTCCTCTTAGGAAAAGAGAATATAGTAACACTCTTCAACTTATCAAAAATATGATTGATAAATAAAAAATATGATTTAAATAAACCTATTAATGAAAAAAGTTAAAAAGGGCTATCTGAGAACTAAGGCCCAACAAGGCACTAGACCCCATATGGTTTTAATGGAACTTCCTTCAAACTTATTGGGACATTATTAAGCTAGATATTATGAGAATCGTTAATAATTTCTGGAATGACAATGTTAATTTGAAAGATATCAATCAAACTATTCTTTCACTAATACCAAAAGTAGGTAAACGTACAAATATAAAACAATACAGGCCTATCAGTTGCTCAACTTTATTTATAAAATAATTGGCCAAAATTTTTGTAAATATATTGCAAACACTATTGTATCTACTCATAAGTGAAACTCAAAGTGCATTCATCGCTTATAGATACATCCAAGAAAACACAATGATAGCACATGAATTAATAACTCATATTAAAAGGAAGATAACTACCAAAAAAAATATTTCGTAGCTGTAAAAGCATAAAAAAAAAAGCTTATGAATACATTGAGTGGGATTTTCTACATGACTTAAAGATCAAAGTAGTTTTCAGTAAATACGGGGTCAGAAAATTATGATATGTATTAAGTCGGTAACCTACTAGGTTTTAATTAATGGTGAAATTCACCAATTGGAAATCCCAAAAGGGTATAAGATAGGGGGAGCCTCTATCCCTTTTAATCTTTTGTTTTTTTAAAGACAAAAAAGAAAAAGAGTTATTGCAAGGGATAAAAATTGGTAATAACTGTCAAGAAATAACTCATCCAGTGTTTGAGGATGATAGGTTATTTTTCCTTAAAGATGACTATATTGAGATTGAAGAATTTAATGATGTTATGAATATATATAAAAATGCTACTGGACTTAGTCTAAATGTTAATAAATGTGGGGATATTTTTAGTCTTAATACACCAATCTTTATTCAAAACATCATGGTCAAAAGATTAAATATATATATATATATATATATATATATATATATATATATATATATATATATATATATTGAAAACTACTTATGTCCACCAATTGAACGTGGGTAGAGCCAAAAGTAAAGAAATTGCAATTTGTAATTGACTGGATATTGGAAACAAATGAAAATTGGAAAATATTATACCTTTCACAAGAAGGTAAGAAAATCTTAATTAAGTCGGATTTACAAAGTCTCCCTAACTATATAATGTATAATTTTATTTTATTAAAATATAACATTAATAATATCAATTCAATTAATGCTAGCAATTGGTGGAGTAATAATAGAAAAGAGAGAATTCACTAAAAAAAAATAGAAATATTTAACAAACTCAAAATTTGAGAGGTACCTTCACATCATGAATCTATACTTGTTAGGAAAGCAAGCATGGAATTAAATTAATAATAATAATTTACCTCTTTATAAATTATCAATTGGAAGATACTTCTTTAATAGTACTTTCCCATAAGTAAAAATAGGTAGCTCCAAGATCGATAGTTGGTCTAGGGGGTAGACTACCCCGCAGAGACCAAGAGGTCTTGGGATCAAATCTTAATAGAATCAAAATAATTTCGAGTCTAATAAGTGGTTCTCATATGTATTCAAAAAAAAATAGGTAGCTCCCCCACGTGGGGATGGAGTAACATATTAAAGGGTAGGGACACCTTTATTATAAATATTCATTGGAAATTAGGAAATGGTCTAACCATTGGAAACAATTTTGGAATATGGAAACACTACAAAAATTAGAAAATTTATGTGGAGATTTATAAAAAAATTACTACCTGCTGAGGAAAACTTTAAAAAGAAATATAGTAAAGACGATACATGTAAAATTGATCATAATTATATTAAAACTATTAAGTACCTACTTTTTGCTTGTCTTTGGGCTAAAAGGGTATGGTTTACAAGTCCTCTCAACTTAAAGACGCAAAATGAAACCACCAATAGAATAGACCAATGGTTATTAACTCATATAATGAGTATAATAAATAAATTTTAAAAAATAGATTGAATTCTGGGATTAATTTGCACAAATTTCCTGGAAAATTTGAAAAATATAAATAACTTCATATACAACAATAATAATAATAATAATAATAATAATAATAATAATAATAATAATAATAATAATAATAATAATAATAATAATAATATGATCCCATGTTAACTTGCAATCATATAAAATATCAAAACCAAATGATAATCACTTCCTGACTAATGAATTTAATCAAAATACCTTAATTGTCAACAATTAAATAGATGATAATATTAATAAGGATTCACCACAAACTTGTATTAATAATGATAATATAAGAATTAAATTTAAAGATAAGGGGGGAAAACAACCACCTAATCATTTTAAAATTAACTATGATGCAACTAGAGGTGTTCACGGGTCGGTTAACCGACCCGTAGGTGAACCCAATACCCAACCCTAATCCTCGGTTTTAGTTTGTTAAACCCAATACCCAAATTTTTTAATTAAATCCACTCGGGTTGGGTTTAGGCGGGTTGGGTCAGTTTTGGGTCGGGTTCGGTTATGGTCAACGAATAGTCAAAACACCTAAAACAGTTAAAAAATCCATACATTCATTAAAACCTTTGCATAAATAGAAACTTACTAAATATAGAAACTTTCTCAAAATAGTAGGGTTTTTGACAGATATCTGAGTTTCCAATCAGAAATAAAAAATTACAGTACATTACTTAACACAAAAATTGAATCACTTCTAAAATTATAATACATATCAATTTGCAACCTAAATTGTGCAAAATTAAGAACTTGTATAACTTTGGGTGCGAATCCTTTAGTGATTCCAAAAACCAACTTCCAATGCTTGATATTTCCTGCAAATTTGCAACAACAAAAGAGAAGAAATAGATAAGTGTTAGTCTCAGATTTAATTTCATCATTGGCTTCAAATATAGCCTCAGATTTGATATCTTAATTGACTTTATAAACTTATGGACCTTTTAAGGGACAAGGGACACATGTTATAACTTACAAAAACTATTTTCAACTCAATTGTTTCCAACTCAACCATTTTTAACCTAATATACCTCATTCATCATAAAATAACTTCATATAATCATTGTATTTGGGACAAGTGGAATGGGAGATGCAAATAATTTTTGGTTGTTTAAAATTGGTAACTTGTAAGTCATAAGAATAGATTTATATACCTTAGGTTATCGGCTACTAACTTGTTATAGTGGACTCTAGTGAAGTCTCACGTAACTCGTCTAAGCCATAATAACCTGCAAAATATCACAAATTCCACAAATTCAGTTTATAAGAAAAAACGGTTAGTCAAATCAGACTCAGAAATAAAGTAAAAATGAATATTTTACCTAACTCGGCCTCCAAGTGTTCAACCAGAATCTTAGATACTGTAAGATTAATAGGAAGAGTAGACTTTAACCAATTTTGAGGGCAAATCAGTGCCTCAACTGTACTAGGTGAAAGAGAACTTCTAAATTGATCAAGTACCCTCCCACTTGTACTAAAGGCAGATTCTAAGGCAACAGTTGAAACAGGGACAGCTAAAACATGTTTTTCCATTTCAGATAATTGTTTGAACCTAGTGGCATTATTTTTCCACCAAATAAGAATATCAAACTCAGAATTCATTTACTCAACTTCTTCATTTATATATCTTTGAAGTTCATTACCTTTAGAAACTTGTTTTTCTTTCATGAAAGATTGAAATCTGCCACCCAAAATAGATGGTGATGCAAGGAGAGCCACTACCCCACTAGAAGTAGGAGCAATTGGTTTAGAGTATTGGGCAAACATCCTATCCAATGCATCAGTAACTTTTGCAAGCAAATCAGAAGCTTGAGAAGGAGTATTTTTATGATAATGATAACAACAATAGTTGAATTGTGAGAGGTTAGTTTCTCCTTGAAAGAGGTCATATTTATAGAACATGAATGTCCGCAATGGTTATAAATTTTGTTGGATCATTTGTGCAAAACGGGTTTCCGGTTGTAGCTAAAAGGGGTCTCGTTTTCTTTCCCCAAAGGCTATTTTCCAAGTGGAAACGGTAAGAATTGACATGGAGTTGATTGGAAAGTTGACCAAGGAAACTGCGTTCCTGGTTTCATACCAAGAGAGGTCTCGGTTGTAACCGGGTTCCCGGTTTGCACCAAACGGGTGCCCGTTTGTCTTCTGACTTCCCGGATCAACACATTTTGCTACGATCCTCGGATGGAAAAACTTTATTCACGAGAGTTGTGGGAACCATCATTCTAATCAACTTTGTATTTGATCATGAAGCCTCATTCTCAATGTACACAAAGATATGGTTAAAATAATTTGTACAAAAATTAGCTTCTTAATATATAACATTAAGGGCATTGATATGAATGATAATATAATTGTCTTTTATGAGATATAGTGCAAGATATAAGATATATAATAAAAGTAAGTAGCTCACTAATCATAAAAGAATCTGTCACATTAAAACAACCTATAGAGAGAGGCTATATGCAAATAATCTCCCCCTTTTGATGATGACAAATCCTTCACTAAATCACCTTAAGGAGTTATGATCCCCATATGATTAGTGTAAAATATAAAGGAGCTATGATCCCCCTATAAATGTGCGTCTAACATGTGAGAAGATGAAGCACAAATGGAGTCTAAATACCCCTCACAACAAGCATAAAATCAAAGTGTATTTTCATGAAAATGATATGCACTTGTGAGTTTTTTTAATTGCAATTTGGAAAGTTTTAGTTCACATATTTCTCCCCCTTTCTCTTCATGACAAAGACGGGATGTTTATCTAGCAAGTACACATAACTATAAAAAGGTGAGCCAAACTCAAGTGAACTAATTTAGAAAACGATTTTAGATAGCAAAAGTTAGATACAACTTAACCATTTTGTAAAAGAGATTAAATGCATATAGCATAAAATTGAGATATGAGATAAAGGATCAAGCCATTTTACCAATTTCATATCGGGTAGAATTTTGTATCCTTGAGCTTTCTTCTAAAAGATAAAATATATGGTAAAAAATGAATACCACTATAATCTCTAAAACACAAGTGATGAGTGCAATAAGATATGATATAATAGACAAAGATAAATCACCAGAGATACACAATAAAAAGAGTGAAAAGTTCATACAAACCAAAATACAAAATAACAAGAAATAATTCGTAAAAGTAGAGGATTACATAACCAAACCAAAAGTTTGACAACAACCAAACCAAATTCAAAAAATGATACTAAACATAAGACAAAGTTTGATGCAAATCAATCTTTGATCACATTTAGAATGAATGATTTGACTCTCCCAAGATCTCCTTTGGGTGGAAAGTTTGAGGAAGATACGTGTGAAGTTTGGTCACGAGAAGCTCAGAGAGTAGGAAGAGGAGAAGGTAACGGAATATCCTCACGAGTACAAATGTCAAAAGACTCTAAAGGAGGACATGTAGATATAACATTTGAATTGATATCACTAAGAATAGATTTTTGGCGATTTTCTGGAAGATGAACAAAAACATGCTTTTCAATGTATCATCATTGTAGACAAATATTTTCATAGTTTTTAGAAAATGAAGGTCAGTTCTTCACTTGGGCTCGAAATCATGAGGATTACGAGAGGGATTTATATCTTGTCTAAGAACAATCGCATACAGAAAACTAGCGTTTTGGTGAGCTCTATGTTCCATTTTAAGAATTAAAATTTTGCAAAGATTGATAGGATTTCGAATAAAGATGGTAAAGGAGAATTGCATCATAAGGATCTATAGTTCCATCTTTTTTGTCTTCCCAAGAAGATAATGCATAAGAATTTTATGAGTTAGACGGATATCCATGGTAAAAAGACTCGATAGTTCTTCAAGAATTGGTTCAAAACCCATTTCTTCATCAAACTCTTAATCTTCAATAATTCTTTTGTTGCTTTTGGAAGCCCTATAAGCCCTTTAAGATTTTGATGAGAAAGAAGCCATTGAAGCCTTGCCTTTGGATGCCATGATGAAAGAGATGAGAAAGGATTGAATGGAAGGGGTTCGGGTTTTAGAGAAGGGTTTAGTTTTTGAGAGATAAGAAGACTAAAAATGATTTTAGAAAAGTGATCAAAGAAAGAAGGGGAAAAGAGACTTTAATCAGTTCATGCACAGACGTGAAACCGGGCACCCATTCACTACCAACTAGGTACCCGGTTTGTCTATTTAGTTCTCGGCATTTTGGGTAAAAAACGCAATTTTAGACTTTTTCAAAATTCTTGAAACCAACCAGAACACTCCAAAATAGTTTGAGAATGTTCAAAAACCCCCCGAAATAATTTTTATCTTAAAAGATGGTATGTAAAAAGATCAAAATAAACAAAAATAGAGATTTCCAAAAAAAAAGTCCTTACATTTTCTTAAAAAGACAAAAAGACCCACACAAGAACCAAACATTTTTAACCACTATAAATAAGGAAAGGATAAAAACACTAACACATTAGAAGAAACAAGTTTGACAACAATTTACACAAAGGAAACAAGATAAGGAAAGAATTCACCGGGTTTCCTTTTACTTGATTTGAGCTTCCTTTAGAAGATCATTTAGTTCCTTGACGCTCATCACCTATAAACACAAAAAAAAAAAAAAAAAAAATTAGGTATCCAAGGTGGAGTGGATCTGAGGGCATGATTAGTAAATTTTACGATCCATGTCGGTTTTCTCCATGAAGGTATTAATAAAATAGAATTCAAGTTGTTTGTGATAAAAACATTTCGAAACATGATGCCTGACTTTTTTGCCATAAGTACAAACATTCTTTTTGCGACTAGGAAAGTGGCGAGATGATTTTAAACAAGATTTTTTCTCATTTGTTTGTTTTACCCAAATTTAACTCCAAGATATATCTCTTCAAGAAATCTAAATTCATTAAAAGGAGAAAAATATAGATATGGATGATTTTTCAAGAGTTTAAAAATGATTGAGAAAGTGTCATCCACTTTTTAAAAGCCAAGATATTTTCTTTCAAGATATTTTGGTTTTCGTCAAAAGAGAAAATGTTTTCAAAACAATATTTTTATTGTTTCTCAAAATATCATCTAATGTAGGAAAAAAAATTTAAACATACTTTTTTCTCAATGTTTAACTTGTCTAATAAAATATTATTTGAGTTGATTTGAAAAGAAAGAGTTTCGGGAAAGGATGTGATATACATACCGTCATTATAAACATGATAATTATAAGAAAACGACAAAGAACTAGGATGGACCACTACCTCATGCTTTGATTTTGAATCATTATTTTGGTTATCTTCTTTGTCAATATCGAAGATGACATATGAGTTTTCCAAAGAATCCCAAATTTCTTTTGCCGAATCACAATCAAACATCCTTGTAAAGATTTCTTCGTATATTACACAGATTCAACTATACATGGCTTTTGCACTATGGGTGAATTTAGTTTTATCATCGTCGATAAGTTCATCATCTTATTTTACCTCTTGAGTTAACACGTGAGCTCCGGCTTCATTAATTTTCTCTTTGTAAGGAACAAATAGACCTTCCATAACGAGTCTCCAAAGATCGGGATCTTCGAGTTGTAAAAATTCCTCCATTATTCTTCACCAAGAAAAATAATAAGTGCCTACAAAAAGTGGAGGTCTTGTAGAAGAAGACTCTTCTAAAAAATTGATTTCACTATCGATTACTCTATTAACGATTAAGCTATTCGCGCTTTTTTAGGCTATGATACCAATTAAAATTCCTAGGGTGGAGTGAATTACATACTAATCAAATTTATGCCTAATTAAAAAAATGGACAATAATAAGTTTAAAGAAAAACCTTGTAAGACAATATATCAAAACATTAAAGGATCATACAATGGTGTAAATATATGTTTGATATAAATGTAAAGACGAGAAATCAATAAATTACAAGTAAAGAGAATAAGGATAGAAAGTACACAACGATGTATAGTGGTTCAGTTATCCTACTCCACTACCTAAGACAGCCAACTTATGATTTTCAATCTTCTTAACTAAGCTTTTGTGTCTCTCTTAACCGAGGTGAGAACATAATACCCTTATAACTACTTTGATACCACGAAGCAAACTCTTGCGCTATCGCAACATGAGTAAAACGAGTATACTCCCTATACTCACACTCTCTCTTAGTCTATCTATTACAAAGACTAGATAAGAGGACATAAACATGTGATTGATTGGTTGAAATAATTTACCTAAGAACTCCTAAAGAGTGGATATAACTGTAAGCTTCAAACTCCTCTTGAGTGGATTAAACTTTGAATGCTTCTTGGATTAAACTCTTGATCAAGCTTGGATGATTAACTTCAATAGCTTAAGACCTCTAATTTTGTATGAGAATGATAATAACAATAGTTGAATTCTAATAAAATAGTTTCTCCTTGAAAAAGGTCATATTTATAGCACAAAAATGTCCCCAACGGTTATAAATTTTGTGGGATCATTTGTGCAAAACGAGTTCCCGGTTGTAGCAAAATGGGTTCCCATTTTCTTTCCCCAATGATGATTTTCCAAGTGGCAACGGTAATAATTGATATGACGTTAACTGGAAGATTGACTAAGCAAACCGGGTTCCTGGTTGTAACCAGGTTTCTGGTTTGCACCAAATGGGTGCCTGGTTGTCTTTTGACTTCCCAGATTCAGACATTTTGCTAATATGCTCGGATGGAAAAACATTCTTCACGCAAGTTGTGGGAAGAATCATTCTAAGCAACTTTGTAGCTGATCATGAAGGCTAATTCTCAATGTAGACAAAGATATGGTTAAAAGAATTTGTACAAAATATAGTTTCTTATAGTATAACTTAAAGTGAAATGATATGAATGATAATACAAGTGTTTTTTATAAGATATAGTGCCAGATAGAAGATATATTATAAGATTAAGTAGCTCACTAATCAGAAGAAGATTTGTCATATTAAAACAAACTATGGAGGAAGTTTATATGCCAACAGTTTTAAGTCTGATCCTCCTAGGTATAAGGCCAGATTAGTTTCTAAGGGCTATTCTCAAGGGAGGGTATTAACTTCATTGAAAAATTCTCTCATGTTGTCAAATTCAAAATTATTAGAATAATGCTTGCATATGCCACCTGTTTTAACTTGGAAATTTAGCAACTTGATGTTAAGACAACTTTCTTGCATTTTAATCTTTATGAAACAATTCATATATGATAAACTGAAGGATATGTGGACAACAAACTGCTCCTTCTAAAAAAATATCCTTAAATAGGCTGAAGTAATATCTCATGAAGTGGTAAAAAAGGTTTGGATCCTTTATTCTGTCCATTAGGTTTAGTAGGCCCCAACATGGTTCATGTTTGTAATATATTTTTAAGTATAGTTGTGGGATTTACATTCTGATATATGTTGATTATCAATAGTTCTTTGTCCATTATCAGTAGACTTAAAATACTTTGAAATCTGAATTTGATATGAAAGATTTGGGCAATGCTAAAAAAAATCTTGGCATGATTATTGATAAGAACATGTCTACTTGACAACTAAAATTACATTAGGGACCTTACTTGAAAAAAGGTGTGTCTAAGTATGGTAATTTTAATTACAAACATGTTGATCCGGCCGGTTGAACGGGCGGAGCTAGCAGCACCAAAAGCAGCGGTAGTGGGAAGGGGGTTCGCCCACTGCCCCTTGATTCCGTCTTTTCGACTGAGCGGATCTAACAACCGCTGCCACAAATTCTATTGGCTGGACACTTTGTTTTGTCTAAAGGATTATGCCACAAAACTCAATATGATATTCTTAAAATGGAAAGTGTGCCTTATTCAAATGTAATTGGATTCCTTATGTATGTTATGATTAATACCATACCTGACTTGTCTTTTTCCATATATTTACTTAGTGTATATATATATATATATAATCTTGGCTATGATCATTGGTTTGCTCTTAAACATGTATTAGCGTATGTGACTAAAAATTTGGATATGTGGTGTCGCCTAGGGTGTGATAAAAATATGATAAATATAAGTCAAGAAAACAACGCACTCTCACCCTAGACAGGCACAGTACTGCAAGTATTACAAGACGTATGCAAGTTTTAATGATAATAAATTTCGTTCTCAGGGACTTAGTGTGTTATACGGATGGGTAGAAATAACGAATAAGAAGTAATTAATTAAAAAACAAGCAAATAAATAGAGAATAAATTCGAATTACTAAATTAAACTAAGAAAATTAAAGACAATAAGATAAATACGAAGAATATGAGATGAGAAGTATAACTTAGGTTTTGCTAGTATGCACTAATCCTTCTAATTCTTTCTATTAAACCTAGTTAATAAGGGAGATAATTAGCTCTTAGATATTTAGTCAGGATTCTAAATTCCCATACCTTAGACCTTGAGAGCGACTAAGGGGGCTACGGACACACCACGAGGCTGGTTCAAATAGGGTTATCAAGCGCTACCAAGGCCCTAAGCAATCAATTTTCATACATGGTGATAGTGATTAAATCATACCCTAATGACTATCTAGTTAGAATTAGTGTTGTCAGGAACAATATCGACACTAGACGTTATGTGGTGTTTCAATAATTAGACACCCATCTAAGGTGATCATCAAACTACTATTAAGGTAATCCTAAACGTTGCGCACCGCAAGGAAAACAGTCATTAAATCAAAACACATAAACAAATATAAAGGTACGCAGCTAATATCAGATTAAAACATGCAATTCTAAAAGAAACTTAGATAGAAATAAATTTAGAATTCATAGATTATACATGATGCAAAACCCAAGCTATAAGAAAATAAACTAAAAGAAATAATAAAAGACATCATCTTGCTCTCTACAATAACTTTGATGAATAAAACCATAAGAACTAATTACTATGAGACAAGGATCATTTACAAGTGATATAAGGGTGTATTTATAGGTGTTTAGAAGACCTAGTTCGTTTTCTTGAAGGAGAAGGTAAGTAATGGACTCCAAGCCCAACTCAAATTCGTAACCCTAAAACATGAAATCAGACCCGTTTTTGTTTTGGTCCTAGCAGCCTCAATACTCATCCGTTTAACGCGTATGAGTACACCAAATTCATCGTATCGGAAAGATCTATAACTTTGCTCTTGACCGTTTCTCGAAAATCCAAACCGAACTTGAGATATAAGCTGATTTGTGGTCGTTGGTGCAGAAATTCAGGATTAAGGCAGCTTTTCCTTTTCCATGTTTTTAGCTTTTGTTTCCTTATCTCATATTTCTATCCTTATTTCTTTCCATATCTTGTAGTCTTTGACTTGGACTCTAATTAATCTCCATAATTATCTTTAAAACTTCACACTAAATAAATAATTAAACCCAATATGCTCTAAAAATAATATTTTACTAAATCAAGACTCAAAATAGGAAAGTGCACTATTTCTCAAGAAAAATGATTAGAATGACTTCTAAATCACTAAAAATGATGTCTCATCCTAACAGAAATCTATCACAAATGAGGAGACATCAAGACCCCCAACTCAAAGTTGTATCGTCCCGATACAATAAAGATAAAAACAAAGGGAAGTCTATAAATACACACTTATGGATTTTTCAACACAATGGGAAGAACATAGCAGAATATATAGAATAGACATAAAGCAACAACTCAGAAAATTTCATGCAATAATATTCATAAACTACATACCTGTACACTTCTCATATCCATAGTCAACACGGCTTGAATTCAAGATTAGATTAGTTTCGCAATGTAAGAAGGATTGGGACTTTACTCAGTTCACCAAGAAAGCTATAGATTGTTCATCGAACTTCACTAATATTTAAAGATCCACTTAACTATTCTCTAAAGGCTCAATCACTTCTCGATTACATAGCAAAGAATCAAAAGGTCTTTAAGGTTGTAATTTAGGCTTAGGGACGGTATGATAGTATATTTGGATAATTTAGAGTGAGCTTTTGGCTCTCTCCTCACTAGCCATCAACGAATCGCCCTAAAACATGAGTTACTCTCATAAAACGTTTCTCACTCAACCCAATGAATTCTTTGATGCAAAATTTAGCATCCCCAATAACCCAATTAAAGCATAGGATGCTCACATAAAAATTCCACTTTGCCGGTCTGAATATATATATTTTCTTTTCAAATCAATTTCTTAAGCTATGACTCTTTTTTAATGTTGAGATATCAGGCTAATTTTTTTCAAATATATATATATATATATATATATATATATATATATATATATATATATATATATATATATATATATATACATATATTCTTTTAATGCCCTTGTTGGCAAATTTTTGCTCGTAGCTTCTTTTTCATTCACTATCACCCCGGCAAAGGGTTACAATAAAAATTTGTGAATCATCATCAATATAAAGAACAGAGCACAATTAATAAGCTCAAAAATCCCATTCCAATAACAACTCCCATAATGGTGGACCCACCACCCCCTCAAGCTCTAAAACAGCTGTCTATGCATCGCGATTTGAGTGCGGGTCATATGGAAAAGTCCTATAATCTAAAGGGATATGGCTTATAATGTGTTTCAATAAAAAGCTTTAGAAAGGCTATAAGGGGTTGAGAAGGATATAGATATAAAACCAAATAACATGGTGAGAAGGTATAAAAAGGCTTCAAGTGGCTTCAATATGAAAGAACTGCCTTAATCACTTTCTACACTATGTAATTTAGTTATTTTCTTACCTTTAGCACTTTCATCGAATTGGTTTGTCAACTAGCTTGGATCTCACGGTCTACACACTTCTCAAGGTTCCCTGAGATCGAACATACTTTCTATCGCATTGCTCACTAATCTTTTCTTTACTATCAATGTGTGTTTTCCTGCAAATACTCAAAGCATACAAATAACATAGCTCATAAACATACTACTTACTATCATCAATTCACTGAGCTTATGCTTTCAAGCTATTAAATAACTCTACATCGAATTCCCTGTATCAAAAATTTTAATTTCTACCCAAAAATAGAAAAAATGGAGATGAGAGACAACGAATCCCCACACCCCAACTCAAAAATGATTCGTGTCCCCACGACTCAAAAAAGACTTGAAACAGAAATTAAAATTAGCAGATAAAAGCATTTACAGAAATGGTAAGGAAGAAAGAGAACATACTCTCGAGGCTTATTGTCTCGCATTATTGACATCCAAGGTAGGATTTGCTAGACCTTTCGATAATTTCTCAAGGAGTTTCATGATGTGCACTTGATTAGCGTTGATTTGTGCCACATCATTTGCTAAGGAAGTGCGAGCTGCTTCGAATTTGTTTAAACGCTCCTCCATCTTCTCTTGCCAATTTTTCTCCTTTTCTTCTTTTGAGATTTGCGTAGAACTCGCTCTTCTCAAGACTTCCATGATCCAAGCATTATCAATATAACTCTTCTTAAATTCGAGTTTCTCTTCTTCACCCAATGTAACATTCGCTTTTCGCACAAGACACGTGATCATAGTAGGGAATTTAACATTAAAAACTGAGTTGGGAGAGACCGAAAATTGCATCACTTCCTCATATATCAACTGTGCCACGTCCACTTCTTCTCCTCTCAAAATACTAGGGCTGCACAAAAAAACCACCAACCCGCAAAACCGCAAAAAACCAACCCAACCCAACCCAAAAAAACCAACCCGCACAATCCATGGTTTGCTATGGGTCCAAAATAATTTTTTTCATGGTTTTGGTTCGGTTCTCGGATTGGCAAAACCCAAATCCGTGGGCACCCGATCCGATCCGCAAAATGTGAGCCCAACAGCCTTTTTTTTATTTTTATTCATAAATACTATATAGGCTAGCCCATCAGCATTCTTTTTATATGTAATATATTATAAGCCCAATAAAACCAACAAAGCCCAGCCCATCATACAATATATTATACTATATAAACTAACTACCTCCACAAAACTTTCATTTTTATTCTTACAGACTTCTCAAACTCTCTCAACTCTCTCTTCCTTCTCTCGGCGGTTCTTTCTCAAAATTTCCAATAATAAAAACCTTCAACCAATATTTCTTATTCTACTATTCTTTTTCATTAATTATATTGTAATATTGATTAATATTATTGATTAAGAAATATTTTTATTATTATTATCTTTCATTTATATAGATCTATATTAGTCTAATAATATAGATCTATACTATTTCGTAAATATTATATAATTAAATGATTATTAATCCTATTTTTTGTATTTTATAGGCTAGATCTTAATTTTTATGTATATATATATATATATATATATATATATATATATATATATATATATATATATATATATATATATATTTCGGTAATATGAAAAATATATATTATATATATGTTTTTATTATTTCGAAAATAATAAATCTATGATATATTCATAGATCTTGGATTTTTGATGTGTTATATATGTTATAGATCTAATATTTTCGAAATATTTGTATATATATTCCATTTTATTTTTTATTTTTAGTCTTTATTAATCTATCTTTATTTCTAAACATGTTTAAATCTGTTTTTGCAGGTAATATAGGATCTGGTAGATTATTTTTGCTCCATTATTGTTCAAATTCGTGGATGCTATGATGATGTTTCTCTATTTGTGCTAATGAACCGAGCATTAAGGCTAAATGGAAGCTTAAAATAATTTTTATGTAATTATTTATAATGTAATTTAATAAACGTTTAAGTTATATTTATGATGTTATTAGAAATCTAGTGATTTTGATTATTATTAGATTAAATTTAATAGTATGTTTTGACTAATTATTATAGATTTTTCATTTAATTGATCTGTTTTTATTTTTTATTAACTTTAATAGTATGTTTTGACTATACGTTGACCAAACCCGAAACCAACCCGAATCCAGTCCGCACCCGCACTAACCCGATCCGATCAAAAAAATAGGAGTGGGAACCTTGAACCCGCAGGTGCGGGTTGGTTCGTGACTAAGGGTCTACGGGTCGGTTACCCGACCCGTGTGTACCCCTACAAAATACAATCCAAAAGTAGAGCGTTCTTTTTAGTCACATCCCAAGTTCGTATGTTTCCAAAGACATTATGAATTAGGAAATTGTGCTAAACTCTCGCATCCGGTTGAAGATATTTGTAAGGCCAAGGTGCCTTCAATTCTCCCTTATGTGATAACACTTTCTCCTTGTCTAAAACATGCTCAAAAAGTAATTCCTCATCAAAGATTTTTCGTCTAGCAACCGCTTCACTATACTTGCAATATCCAATTAATTTCTTAAACTTGAAGTGGTTTCCAATCTCATTAACTGTGAAAGGAACTAACTTTCCTCTAATCGGAACACAACCTTTACTATCTCGGCTAAAGAGGCCTAAATAGAAATCTAAAATTAACTCATGACATAATTCAGAACGTCTTACCATGAACGTAGACCAACCCAATTTTTCACCAAGCTCCAAGAATCTCTTATACTCTCCTGTACCAACTTCTTCATTGAATACTTTCTCATAAGCAAAAGGTAGTTCCTTTAATTGTTTTTCTGCAGAAGCTTTCAAGGCCTTTGAAGCTTCCTCTTTATCCATGGGTGTAGGACCTTTGAAGGGAAGAGGTTGTGTTTTCTCCTTTGAATAAAAATAAAGCCTTTTGCCATTAGGATCAAACATAGCTAGCTTACCTCCATCTTCAACATCGATTTTACCCTTAGCTTTAGAACTAGAACCTTTGTTATTTGATTTCTTCTCAATTGAACCCAATACCTTGCTTTTCTTCACCTCCCTCTTGTTAGATAATATTTTTGTCCTTTAAGTCATCTTCAATTGACCCCCAACTCAAAGGTTTAACAACTCTTGAAGTTTGAACTTTTGAATTTTTGGTTGAACAAGCTTGATTTGGCTTAGGAAAGGTGAATTGATGATGAATCTCTATGTGGGTAAGGTGAATTCTTGATGGATTGGTATGGATCTAAGAAATTGTAGGATGAATTTTGAAAATTTAAGCTTTTGATTCTTCTAATGTGTTTGGTGAGAATTGGGTGCTTGAATCTCTTGTAATGATGTGGAAAGAAGATTTGATGTGTTTTTATGATGATTGGGTAGTGTTTTGATGTTTGGGGAAGGTTTGAATGAGCTTTAATGGAGTTGGGAGAGGTTTGGAGAAGAAAGAGAGGCTTAAGGATTAATAAATTCGGAATAAAGCTAACCTCCTTTTAAAACCTTAAAACGCAACTTTTTTCTCTCTCTAGCGGCTACCTCCGGTATACCGGGGCTATGGTCCGGTATACCGGACCTTCTGCTTTTCGAAATTTTTAATCCTCGGCAAAAAACGCGAATCTCCTACCCGTGTTACGGGTTTTTGGTCATGCGGTATACCGGGGCTGAGGCGCGGTATACCGGACCTGTGGTCCTGATTTTTTTCTTCTCGGCACAAAATCTGAGTCCTCTACGGTATACCGGGGCTGCGGCGCGGTATACCGGATTGGTGGTCAGATTTTTCCGAAAAATTTCGTTTTCTCCTCCCGAACTCGAATTCTTCAATACCTGAGCATCAAAATCACTAATACCTTTCTCAAATATGCAATATCAACTAAAACAACTAAACATAAACTAAAAAACTTAAAAGACATAAAAACTCAAAAAATTGCAGGTTGTCTCCCGTACAACACTTTTATTTAACGTCTTTCAAAGTTAGACGCGTTACCTCTATCAAGATTTGCGAATATAGCTTCCCCAAAAACGAGTTAGGCTATGAACGTCAACTAATCTGTGCTTGATCCCCTTCTTGGGTCGGATTTCTATCACCTTGGCTGAAACAACCTTAGTGACAATGAATGGTCCCATCCACGAGTCTTTGAACTACGTGGCCTATTCTCGCGTTTGTGAGCTTTCCATAGTACTTCATGGCCAACCCCAAACTCAATGTTTGGCTCAGTATCCACAGGCTTTAAGTGGATTTTCTCAGGAGGGACTTTGTGATGTGAAAGGTTGTGGATGACAGGAACGGTGGGATCCTTGGTTTCTTGCCCAAGACATAGAAGGTCTCAGATACACTCTTTGAATGAAGGGTAATGGTCCCTTCTTGGAAGTTGATAACACTTTGACTTGTGGCCTGATGTCTCCCTATTTGTTCTAATTATTAGCCCCTTGGAGACATCCTTTTAGGTGAATAAATGACTTATTTGATAGACTTTTAGGCTTAATTGATCATATTACACTTTCTCCCCTTGGAAATTAACTATTTGCAGAATCTGAGCTTTTGTGCCTAAATTTGACTATTTTTAATGCAAAGTTAATTGGTTCTTGAATCTCATGAAAGACCAATCGAAGGAGAAAAAGTGAGAATAAAGTCTAAGTGTATTTTAGAGTGTTAGGAAATGATTTCTAGTCGATTTTCTATTTTTAGAGTACACTTTCCTATTTCGGTTTCTTGATTTATTGATTTAATCTTTTTAAACATATGCGGTTTAATTATTTATTTAATGTGAAGCTTTAAAAGATAAATGGTAATTACTTAGAGACCAAGTCAAGATGAAGATGAAAGGAAAGAAGATTTACTTGGAAATAAGAAGATTTAGGAAAGATTTATTCAAAGGAGGAAAAGATAAAGCTGCCTTGTGAATCTGAAAATCCAGCCACATTTTAGAGATTAAATGATAATTAAAGATTGGCATGGATTCTGGACGAATGGTCTGCACCAATAGAAAGAGCTTTCCAAGACAAGCAGTTTCATATATTGGAACTTCTCAAACGGATAAGTATTGAAAAAGATATGACCAAATTAAATCAGCAGCAAAATCTTACCTTTTCTAGAATTTAGGGCTACAAATTTGAGAGTCTTTGACTTGTCTTCCACTCCAAGCAAATTCGACCTAGGGTCTTCCAACACCTATAAATACACCCCTTAGACCTCATAATTCAGTACCTCTCACAATTCATTCAATATATACATCCTTAAAGAGAGCGTCAAGAGGCGGAAGCAAGAGCAGAAGCTGGAGAATCCTTTTCCTCCAACAACAGTTCAAGCCAATTCCTCTATCTAGGTTCTTATTTTATTTCTGTTATTAGGAACATTTATATTATTAATTTCCTTATTGTTTGTACTTTTAATATGAGCTAAACCTTTATACTTGAGAATCGCATTAAAGGGATGAACCTTAATTAATTGTTTTCTATGTTTTGAATTTGGGATTGTTTAGATTTAAATAGGATTGAGTTTTATATATTGGATATTACTTTGTTTTCATTACTAATTCTTTTAGGAAAAACTAGAATTAGCTTTTAGTATTTGGGCTATTCACTTTAGTGGCGAAGTGATCATCCGACAGGGGGGTTTGAATACAGATCTAGGTAATACCCGTGTAATGTCCGTTATTGACCGGCAGGCTTAACTAGTTACATAGCCAAAGAGGTAAAATCATATCATCCGAAGAGGCATATTCGACCATACAGGTGTTTATGATACTTTAGGATAGCTTCTAGGTCCACCCGACAGGGGGCTAGGAGATATTAGAGTCCCGACTAGTATACTAATACCAATTCTACCCTTAAACATAGCATAGATTATATTATTTAGGATGATTCCTTGCGAGACTCAAGTATCTCTCTTATTTGAAGTCAGTCTTTTATTTGCTTTTATTTACTTTAATTTAGTCTTTATTTATTTGCATCTTAGTTTTAAGAAAACCAAACAAAAATCTATTAATTACTTTTCTGTTAAACAATTATTCTTGCTATTTGATTAATACTGGAGTTGAACCTAATCCGTCCCTGAGAACGAATCCGACTTATCGGAGTATTACTTGGACAACCGTGCACTTGTGGTAATTGTGGTTCCTTTATTTTTGCAATTAATTTTATAACACACCAGGACCCACCAAGTTTTTGGCGCCGCTGCCGGGGAACGATAGCGTGAGACCCCGGTGTTAATCTTTAGTAGTTGTAATTGTTTATTTATTTTTTTCAGATTTACGCTTGGTTTTTGTTGTACAGATTTTTATTCAGGTAATGATCAAGAGGTTTTATTGAAGATGTATAGAGAACATTACCCGGATCCCGATCCATACGAATATTGGGAAGACTCTTCGGGACAACAACAATGGGGTAGTAACTTCTACCAACAATCCTATCAATACCCACAAGAGCAGGATTGGAACAACCAATGGATCGGGAATAATCAACAACAATCATCATATCAGGAGCAAGGATGGAACAACCAATGGGTTGGAAACATTCAACAACCTCCACCTCATCACTATCAGCAAGAAATTGACAATGAACGTTCTAAACTCCAGCGCTTAGTAGAAGAAACAAACGCCATCCAAGCACGCATGCAACAGATGGTAGAAGAATGGGGTAGTATGTCTTGTGAAGATTCCATTCCCCCGAGGGATGGAAGAGATCAACTGGAAGAAGTAGTTGAGGAGGAGGTGTTGAAGAAAGATACTATTGATAGTGATATGACCATCATGCCGGTTATAAAAGAAGACCACCATGTGGTTGACAATCTTATTAGCATGGTGGAAGAAGGAGTAGCAAAGAAAATCCTAGAAACTGAGATTGCTATTCCTATGGTGCGTGCACAGGATCATGATACAGAACACAAACAAGAAAAAGAGGTGATCGAGATTCAGATTCCACATCAAGAATATGATGAAGTAATAGTGGAAGATTGGGTTGAAAGCGAAGACGAATGTGAAGTGGTTGAGAAATCAATTGAAGAGTTAAAGCTTCATAATAAAAGAGAAATCGAATCTCCACCACAAAAAGTTCACCAATCACTATCTCCACCACAAATCATCATTAGAGATAAAATACTGGAATCACCTCTATTATTAAAAATGATCAATTGGTGCTACGCAAGAAAGGTGCTTTACCGCGAGAGTAAAGCGGCACGGAGAAGCACCTACACACCACACTTTAAAGAGGAATGCGAGATTAAAGAGAATGAAAATGAGCTTATACCGTTGAGGACGGTTATCTACTATCGTGTGGTGAAGAATACGTTGCGTCATGAAAGTAAGAAGGCGAAACGGAGATACTACCCTCCCCCTTTCAGAGATCGATTGAATAAAATTTTAAGGGGGAAGGTTTCAAAGCTTACATGCCAAGGACGAGGTGAATTCAAGCGGAGGAGAACCGCAAGGGCCTCAATACCATCTTCATGGAAGGTAACGCGTCGAACTTAAAGACGTAATAAACAAAAGTGCTTCTTGGGAGACAACCCATGTTTAATTTGCTTTATGTTTTTCAATTCCTAGTGTATATTATAAGTAATTGTCGAGTTTTAGTGTCTACTTTTAAAAGAAATGAGAAGAGTAGTGTGTTATTGGTGCAGGAATTGAGTTTGGGGTGCTAGGAAACAAAAGAAGAAATTCAAGGGAAAAATTCGGCGCGAGGTCCGGTATACCGCCCCAGAACCCCGGTATACCGCAAGAATAAAACCCGTGTCACGTGTTACTCACGCGGGTTTTAATCAGAAAGGAGAAAAAAATTTCGATGCGCGGTCCGGTATACCGCGTGAGATGTCCGGTATACCGCAGGAGGGAAAAACCCGTACCACGGGTTAGGTACCGCGGGTTTTTGGACGTAAAAGAGATATTGAATAGTAGCAAAAAACCCGTGCCACGGGGTATATATCACGGGTTCTTGGCAGAGACGAAAATTTGGAGCAGCAGAAACTGCGGTATACCGCGGGTCATGCCCGGTGTACCGCGCTATGTCGGTTTTGAAGAGTCTTCACCTTATAAGCTTCTTACCTTGTCAAGACTAAACCCTAACCTCCCCCAATACGAATTTTTCAGAACTTAACCCTTATATACCTGCACAAAGACCACTACAACACCCAAGAACATTAAATCCTTCCTCCTAATCCATTCCAAACACACATCTAACACCACAATCCTTCAAGAAAATCAAGAAATCTTCTCCTTCAAACTTTAGCCTCTTCTTCAAAGCTTCAATCCTATTTATTAAACCTTCCCCAAGCCATTACATATTCATTACCCATCTCATATAACACCAAAATCCTTCATTACAAATCCTCAAAACGTCAAATTTCAAAACTCTTCTCTAGTTTTTGATTATTTGAAGTTTTGAGTTTGGGGTTCATTGAGATGACGAAGATTGGAAGGTCAAGAATACCGTGGAGAGGAAGAAGAAGTTGGAGAACATCTTAGTAAACTTTTGGGTGTTGAAAGATGTAGTTGAAAGAATTTTGGGAGGATAATCATGAAGAGGTGTTGCAACCCATAGGAAAAATCACAAAAGAGTTGGAGCTTATGCAAATCATATTACGTGGAGTGAGCAATGTTCAACATGCCACCTACGCAACACAAGGAGCTCAACCTACACGCAACCATGGAAACCAGCTTCGTGCTGGTTCAGATACGTTTTCCTATCCCTTTCTTATTTGTTTTATTTGTTTATTTGCTTTATTGAGTCTTTTTCGAGTCGTGGGGACACGACTCATTTTTGAGTTTGGGGTGGGGTTCGTTGCCTCATCCCAATTTTATGTGTCTTACTGTTTTTTTTTTAAATTAATCTAAGGGTTGCGTTGACTGTAGAGTATTTAAAAATGCCCCCATCAAGCATGTTTTTTATGAATTAATGATAAAAAATAGTTGACTTTAGGAGTTAGTGTAAACTGTACTTTGATTGCATGCAAATATGAGATAATTGATAGGAAGAATTAATGAACAATGCAAAAGAAGTAAACTTGTGCTTAAGGATAATGGGTGGTTTGTAGAACGTGAGATCTAAATGAGTAGAGAACCCACTTAGGTATGAACTAGAGACAAGTTGTGTAAATAGGAAGATGATAGAAGCAGTTCTTTGTTAGCCCTTTGAATCCTTTTGGCCTTCTATCCCTGAATTAATTTTATCCTTCTTAGACAAATTTTTAGCCTTTAAGCCTTTCTTTTGTCGCCACATTATAAGCCAATTTCCCTTTAGATTATTAGGCATGACCATATGACCCGCACTTGAATCACGATCCTGAGACTTCCTGTCTTGAGCTTGAGTTTGGGGTGGTGGGTCCACTATATGGGAATTTACATTGGGTTGGGATTTTTTAGCTTATCAATTGTTCTTTGTGCTATATATGATGATGATTCACAGGTTTATTATATTGTAACCCTTTGCCGAGGTAATAGTGAATGAAAAAGAAGCTTCGAGCTCAAGTTATGAATAGGCATAACTATGAAAAAAATAGCATGATATCTCAACATTAAAAGAGAGTCATGGCTATACAAAAGAAAAGAAAAAAATGAATGATTTGAAATGAAAATATATTCAGACCGGCAAAGTGGAAATTATAAGTGAATCATCCTTAGTGCTTATTGGGTTAATTTGGGAACGCTAAATTAAGAGCGTCAAATGGATTGAGTGAGAACGTTATTCGAGTGTAAACTCAAGTTCTTGGACAGTTTTGTTGATGGTAAGTGAGGAGAGAGCCAAAAGCTCACTTCAAATATACCAAATATACATACCATACCGTCTTTCAGCCTACGCTAAAATCGTAAAGTCCTCGTAATTCCTAGAAGCACAGTGAGCTAATAGGGATTATTCTAAGTGGAGCATTCAAAGCAAGTAAAGATCGAGGAACACCCTATAGCCACCATCTTGAGATAAGTATTAAGCGTAACCTTCTAGCATTGTGAAATTAATTTTGGATTGATGTTGTTTTGTATTTGATTTTGCATGATAAGTGTAGGTGTATATTAATTCCTAGATTAGACTATATGAGATTTATTTTAAGTTTTGCTTTGGGATTATTTTCTAGATTCTACCTTCTGCGTTCACCTAAAAGATCCTTTGTTTTAATTTTACTTTGTCGGGACGACAAAGGTTTGAGTTCGGGGTCTTGATGTCTCCCTATTTGTTCTAATTATTAGCCCCTTGGAGACATCCTTTTAGGTGAATAAATGACTTATTTGATAGACTTTTAGGCTTAATTGATCATATTACACTTTCTCCCCTTGGAAATTAACTATTTGCAGAATCTGAGCTTTTGTGCCTAAATTTGACTATTTTTAATGCAAAGTTAATTGGTTCTTGAATCTAATGAAAGACCAATCCAAGGAGAAAAAGTGAGAATAAAGTCTTAGTGTATTTTAGAATGTTAGGAAATGATTTCTAGTCGAGATCCTATTTTTAGAGTACACTTTCCTATTTCGGTTTCTTGATTTATTGATTTAATCTTTTTAAGCATATGCGGTTTAATTATTTATTTAATGTGAAGTTTTAAAAGATAAATGGTAATTACTTAGAGACCAAGTCAAGATGAAGATGAAAGGAAAGAAGATTTACATGGAAATAAGAAGATTTAGGAAAGATTTATTCAAAGGAGAAAAAGATAAAGCTGCCTTGTGAATCTGAAAATCCAACCACGTTTTAGAGATCAAATCATAATTAAAGATTGGCATAGATTCTGGACGAATGGTCTGCACCAATAGAAAGATCTTTCCAAGACAAGAAGTTTCATATATTGGAACTTCTCAAACGGATAAGTATTGAAAAAGATATGACCAAATTAAATCAGCAGCAAAAATCTTACCTTTTCTAGAATTTAGGGCTACGAATTTGAGAGTCTTTGACTTGTCTTCCACTCCAAGCAAATTCGACCTAGGGTCTTCCAACACCTATAAATACACCCCTTAGACCTCATAATTCAGTACCTCTCACAATTCATTCAATATATACATCCTTAGAGAGAGCGTCAAGAGGCGGAAGCAAGAGCAAAAGCAAGAGCAGAAGCTAGAGAATCCTTTTCCTCCAACA
Source organism: Nemophila menziesii (assembly GCA_029959085.1). NCBI lineage: Eukaryota > Viridiplantae > Streptophyta > Magnoliopsida > Boraginales > Hydrophyllaceae > Nemophila > Nemophila menziesii. Next base: position 80,494,811 of record JARWIR010000001.1, read on the forward strand.
ACAGTTCAAGCCAACTCCTCTATCTAGGTTCTTATTTTATTTTTGTTATTAGGAACATGTATATTATTAATTTCCTTATTGTTTTTTACTTTTAATATGAGCTAAACCTTTATACTTGAGAATCGCATTAAAGGGATGAACCTTAAATAATTGTTTTCTATGTTTTGAATTTGGGATTGTTTAGATTTAAATAGGATTGAGTTTTATATATTGGATATTACTTTGTTTTCATTACTAATTCTTTTAGGAACAACTAGAATTAGCTTTTAGTATTTGGGCTATTCACTTTAGTGGCGAAGTGATCATCCGACAGGGGGGTTTGAATACAGATCTAGGTAATACCCGTGTAATGTCCGTTATTGACCGACATGCTTAACTAGTTACATAGCCAAAGAGGTAAAATCATATCATCCGAAGAGGCAAATTCGACCATACAGGTGTTTATGATACTTTAGGAAAGCTTCTAGGTCCACCCGACAGGGGGCTAGGAGATATTAGAGTCCCGACTAGTATACTAATACCAATTCTACCCTTAAACATAGCATAGATTATATTAGTTAGGAGGATTCCTTGCGAGACTCAAGTATCTCTCTTATTTGAAGTCAGACTTTTATTTGCTTTTATTTATTTTAATTTAGTCTTTATTTATTTGCATCTTAGTTTTAAGAAAACCAAACAAAAATCTATTAATTACTTTTCTGTTAAACAATTATTCTTGCTATTTGATTAATACTGGAGTTGAACCTAATCCGTCCCTGAGAACGAATCCGACTTATCGGAGTATTACTTGGACAACCGTGCACTTGCGGTAATTGTGGTTCCTTTATTTTTGCACTTAATTTTATAACACACCAGGACCCACCATGGCCATGAAAGGCCGTCCAAGTATGATTGGAACCTGCTTATCTGCATCAAACTCAAGTATAACAAGGTCAGTAGGGATGACGATATTACCTGCACGGACTAAGACGTCCTCCACTGTTCCCCAAGTCTTGGTAACTGAGTTGTCAGCGAACTACAACTTCACTGAAGTTTTCTCTGATTTCTGAAGTCCAAGTCTCTCGAACACGGACTTAGGCATAAGATTCACACCCGAACCCACATCGTACATAGATTTCACCTTGAGCATACCATTTATTTGAATATGAAGGTTAAAACTTCCCGGATCTTTTAGCTTCGTTGGTAACTTTCTTTCACTTCTTCTTGCGACTCTCAGGTTCTCTCTTGGGATCTCTACACTCGCTTATTTCTCAGGAATAACTTGCGTAAACACTTGTTGCGGTGTAAGTCCTTTCTTCGCAATCTCAAGCATTTGGGCATTGATATTTTCAGGTGTATACGCCTCTACAAATGTCTTGAGTTCAGTGTCACCTTTTGGATTTGTATCAGGAATAGTTGATGACACTGTTTGCACAATAGTTGGCGATTCCACCTTCTCTTCCTCTTTCTCTTCTTACACAGCAGGTGCAACTTCAACTTCCTCCTTGGAGGCTTCTTTCTATTTAGCCAGCTCATCATGATAATCCATAACCGATCTAATATCCTCTTGCATATCCTTCAGAAGCTGTATAAATTTGGATTTTTCTGGATCGTCCTCCACATCAACCTCAGAACAGTCAGATTCCACGGGGCTAGACTTGGTTGGTTCTTCTTCGGTACTCGGAATCTCCACGGCACTAATTGAAGCATGTGGTACTTCCTTCTCTTTTTAAATTTCAAGGCAAATAGCCTTACAAGCTTCAAACCCAACATTGTCATCACCTCCTTCGATTGCCTTCAATTCTTTTTGTTCCATTAAATTCGTTAGAACTTTGTTCAATTGTTCTACTTGAGTACCTAAAATCTGAATTGCGGCATCTTGTCCTCGTAACTTTTCATCATGAGCGTTCATATTCGTGGTCAAACGGTCCAAGACTTTTACTAATTGTTGATTATCCATAGATCCTTCTTGAGGATACTGTGGTAAAGCTTTCTGATCTAACACATCGGTATAGGCATCTTGAACAGGTTGTTGAGGGGGAGCAGGTCTATTTTGATATTGACCTCTTGGTTGGAAAAAGTTGTTCTGGGGGCGCGGTTGATAATGACCAAGATTAGCGGCCCTCTGAGGATTTGAATACTGCATACCCGGATAGTTTCGGTTACCAAATTGATAGCCTCCTCGGTTGGATATGAAATAAACAGATTGTGGATTTCCTTCGCAATCTTCCCAAGTATGATTATTAACCCCATATTGTTGACAACCTTGTGCTTCTTGTACTATGTTTGCTGCGGCTAAATTTTTCTGCATCTCTAGCTTAAGTTCTTTGATTTGATTTTTTAATGCGGATATTTGAGCTGAGTTTCCAGTTTCTGCATCTAATCGAAGCGTACCTCGAGTCTTTTCTACAGGAGCTCGCGTAGATGGCCAACTCCTTTCTTGTTCTATAATTTCCAAAACTTCGGCAGCTTCATTATGGTTCATAGACACAAAATTTCCCTTTCCTATGTTATCCACCATCTCTCTACCTCGATCGTTGAGACCTTCATATAATATAGCTAACTGTAAAGAGGGGGTATAACCATGGAGCGGACATCTAGAAAACTTATGTTGGAACCTTGTCCATGATTCTCCTACTGTTTCTCCATCTTCTTGACAAAATCTTGCAAGTTCGCTTTGATCTTTATGTCTCATACTCTTCGGATAAAAACGGTTAAAGAAAGCGGCTTGAAGTTCTGTCCATGAATTAATTGTCCCTGGTGGTTGCCTATCTAGCCACTCACCAGCTCTACCGGTCAAGAAGAACGAAAACATATGACAATACAGTTGCTCGCGTGTAATGCCTGGAGTAACATAGGCATCACAAATCTGCATAAACTTCTGAATCGCTCTTACCGGATCTTGAATTGTTGTACCAGTGTAGAGTACAAAACTTTGAAACTGACTAAGCATGCCCAGATCGGGTCGAAATTTAATATTTTGGATCTCCGGAGGACGGTAACCTATTGGTTGAACATGAAACGGCACGTGGAGGCCAGGAAGGTCTTGTTCAACTCTGTTCTGATTAACATTGTTCTGCCCCTTACCTCTTCCCAGTGGGTGTTGTCCTTGTTGTTGTACACCAGGTGGAATAAATGGTGGCGGTCCTCTTGGTGCATAGTATTGCAATCCTTCATGTTGGATTACAAGTGGTGGATCTAACTCAACTTGTACGCCTGCCATAGCTCTTCTTAAGTCTCTTTCCTCACGAACACGTTTGTTATAAGGTCTAAAGCTCCTCTCAGGCTCCGACAACGGAGGCCAAGAATTAAACACTGTGAAACCTGAAAAAGACTAAAGCAAACCACAAGCGTAAATCCGAAAAAACAAAAACTAAATACTGAAAAATAAAAATTAATAAAAAACTACTACTCGAAATAGATAACCCACACGCTAACGAGAACAAGTCCCCGGCAGCGGCGCCATAAACTTGGTGTCGCCTAGGGTGTGATAAAAATATGATAAATATAAGTCAAGAAAACAACGCACTCTCACCCTAGACAGGCACAGTACTGCAAGCATTACATGACGTATGCAAGTTTTAATGATAAGAAAGTTCGTTCTCAGGGACTTAGTGTGTTATACGGATTGGTAGAAATAACGAATAAGAAGTAATTAATTAAAAGACAAGCAAATAAATAGAGAATAAATTCGAATTACTAAATTAAATTAAGAAAATTAAAGTCAATAAGATAAATACGAAGAATATGAGATGAGAAATATAGCTTAGGTTTTGCTAGTATGCACTAATCCTTCTAATTCTTTCTATTAAACCTAGTTAATAACGGAGATAATTAGCTCTTAGATATGTAGTCAGGATTCTAAATTTCCATACCTTAGACCTTGAAAGCGACTAAGGGGGCTACAGACACACTACGAGGCTGGTTCAAATAGGGTTATCAAGCGCTACCAAGGCCCTAAGCAATCAATTTTCATACATGGTGATAGTGATTAAATCATACCCTAATGTCTATCTAGTTAGAATTAGTGTTGTTAGGAACAATATTGACACTAGACGTTATGTGGTGTTTCAATAATTAGACACCCAGCTAAAGTGATCATCTAACTACTATTAAGGTAATCCTAAACGTTGCGCACCGCAAGGAAAACAGTCATTAAATCAAAACACATAAACAAATATAAAGGTACACAGCTAATATCAAATTAAAACATGTAATTCCCAAAGAAACTTAGATAGAAAGAAATTTAGAATTCATAGATTATACATGATGCAAAACCCAAGCTATGGGAAGTTTAGTTCATACCTGAAGGAAATAAACTAAAAGAAATAATAAAAGACATCATCTTGCTCTCTACAATAACTTTGATGAATAAAACCTTAAGAACTAATTACTATGAGGCAAGGATCATTTACAAGTGATATAAGGGTGTAGTTATAGGTGTTTATAAGACCTAATTCGTTTTCTTGAAGGAGAAGGTAAGTAATGGACTCCAAGCCCAACTTAAATTCGTAACCCTAAAACATGAATTCAGGCCCGTTTTTGTTTTGGTCCTAGCAGCCTCAATACTCATCCGTTTGACGCGTATGAGTACACCAAATTCATCGTCTCGGAAAGATCTTCAACTTTTCTCTTGACCGTTTCTCCAAATTCCACACCGATCTTGAGATATAAGCTGATTTGTGGTCGTTGGTGCAGAAATTCAGGATTAAGGCAGCTTTTTCTTTTCCATGTTTTTAGCTTTTGTTTCTTTATCTCCAATTTCCATGCTTATCTCTTTCCATATCTTGTAGTCTTTGACTTGGACTCTAATTAATCTCCATAATTATCTTTAAAACTTCACACTAAATAGATAATTAAACCCAATATGCTCTAAAATATTATTTTACTAAATATAGACTCAAAATAGGAAAGTGCACTATTTCTCAAGAAAAACGGTTAGAAAGACTTCTAAATCACTAAAGATGATGTCTCATCCTAACATAAATCTATCACAAATGAAGAGACATCAATATGGGTTTGATTTATGGTAATCATAATGCTCCTTTTGAGCTAGTTGGCTATGTAGACTCGGATTTTTCAAGGGATAGGGACTCTAGAAATTCACTACAACTTATTGTTTTACTTCGGAAAGAAACTGCATTTCTTGGAAGTCTTAGTTGCAGCAACTGGTAGCCTTCTCAAATATTGAATCTAAATATGTTGCTATTACAGATTGTTTAAAAGAATCCACGTGGCTTCAAAATATTCTCAAACAGGTCAGACAGATAAAGGGCAATTTGTAACTTCCTTTTGTAGTCAAAGTGAAATACATTTGAGCAAAAATTTAGTTTATCATGAGAGAACTAAACATATAGATTTTAAGTATAATTTCATTAGGATATTCAGGATAATAATGCAGTTCTTTTAGGAAAAAGTAACTTTTGAGTTGAATCCTTCTGCTATGCATACTAAACAAGTGTCATACACCAAGTTCAAACTTTATTTGGACTTGTTGTTTGTTGGTTGAATTATTTTTGCAAGTACTTTGGAAATGATGGTGATAGAGTGGAAGTTTCCACTATATTGATGTTGATGATGAAGAAAGTGACATATGAAATGCATATTTCAAGGTGGAGATTGTTGTTATATTTATTTGTGAGTGTGATCTGGGTTTATAATTAGGCCAATTCTTATTATTTGCTGAGTTATGGAATTGAGCTTGAACTGATGGACTTGGGATTTATTAGACTTGGTCCAATACGATAACGTTTTCTCTTGTTTTTTCAGGACGATTCTCAACAATTGATCAAGTAATCAGATGGAGGACCCTGATCTAAAACATAATGCTTCCATATAAAAGTCATGTTTCTTCAGAACTTCGATCATTCTTTTGTTCTCTCTTCAGCCGGCCTTTTTTTTAACTCAAAGCGGCGAACCATGGGTTTCATAGCTAGTTAGATGTAATCTTGTGTAATTTATGTAATAGTTAAATAATCAAATTAAGATGGAAATAGACTTGATTCTTATCATACAGTTAACGTAGTTTGGTTGGGGTTTCAAGGTAACTTAATAGTTTGAGATTCTGGGTGATTATTTTTGGATATTCTAAAAAACAATTTTTTAATTTGTAATCAAAGATATTCTATAGTGGAGGACCACCAGAGTTCAACGTGTACCTAGACATTTTGAACGAAAATAATTCATTTGTGTTCTTTACTTTCTATTTTTAGAGTCCATTTTAAGATTTTATAAAAAACGTCATTAAACTAATATGATCCTCTGAACTTTACAACAACACGATATAAGTTATAATATATATTCTCATCCTATATTTATTTTGAAGGGTAATGCTTTTTAAACTTGTTAAGTCGAGTTGTTTCAAGTTATAAATAACTAGTTTTACTTTTTGAGTGATTAAACAATAGTTTTTGGTCTTTTCAATATTTTATTAATACATAATAGTTGAGTTTATTAGGATTTTATATGGTATATTATTCAATTTATTTTTAATTAAAGATAGTTTGAATAAATTAAATAAATAATAATTTATAGCATGTGTTCAAATATTTTTATAATTGTAATTTAACATGGGACTAAATTCTAGTACACTTTATACGTAAATTTGGGCAGCATTGCGTAAATGGCTTGAGTTGAGTCAATTTAGGAGAGCGAGGGAGAGGCAAATAATATTATATCACATGCAAACGGTTTATGCTCCTGAAAATCATCGATTTCCGCCCTCATTTATCGCTCATATCATAGTGTTGATTACGCCAACCAAATGCTTGTACGCTAAGAATAAGATTTTACAATTTTTTTCTAGAAGGGCACACGATGAATTTACCACATATGTTGGTCGGACAAGAAAATTTTAGTGACTTTTTTTTTACATGTATAATATAAATAGATAATAATGAAACAGTTACAAAGTTTAACTTGTTTCTACAGGTTCAAATAGGACTATAAATGAACCAAACTACTCGTGAGCAGCTCGAACTCGGCTCGGAAAAAGCTTGACTCGAGATTATTCGTTAAACTAAACGAGCCGAGCTCGAGCCTAAAAACGAGCTCGTTTATTAAACGAGTCGAGCCGAGCCTGTTCGCGAGCTTTTTCGAAAAGTTCATGAAAAATATAATTAGATTATAATTCAAAAATTTTAAAACCAATTACTATATTAAAAAAACTTATCGTATCCCAACATTTACATGTCACTCTCTCCCTCTACCTACCCAATTATAAAAGACCATTCAAAATTTAACAATCCAAAGAAAGAATACGTGATTGTATCTAATGATAGTTTACAATAGTCAATTACGTTCAAATTAAAAATTTATATAATTAAAAGATTTGCAACAATCTATCATATAATTAACCTATCTTATAATTAAATCATAAAAGCCCAAGATAAAAGAAGAGCTTTCGAACTCAAAATAGATTTAAACAAGCTTTTGAGCTCGAGCTCGAAACAGATTTAAACAAGATTTTGAGCTCGAGCTCGAAACACTTTTAAACGAGCTTTCGAGCTCGAGCTCGAGTTTTGTTATATTCTCACGAGCCGAACTCGAACACTAACTTCAAAGCTCGGCTCGAGCTCGAGTTCGACTCGTTTAAATTTATAAATAAATAAACAAGCCTGTACATCTACTATTCGACTCGTCTCGGCTCATTTAAAACCCTAGGTTCGAACTAATAACGTAAAATAGTGACTAATTAAGGAGGAATAGAGGTATCCAATCACTAAACAATATGCTAACCAATTCTTGTTTAGCAACCCAGTCGACTTATTATTGTACTCTTAGAAATAAAAGTAAAAGAAGGGGAAGATAATTCAACGAAATAATATATATTACAAACAATATTTTTAATTGAATGACTCAAAATGTATAGTCTTGGAAAAAGGGGTTTCATGATAGTCTCAGCGTCATTCTCGATGATAACACACCAAAAAGGAAACTCTGAAACCATTTCAGTAGTTTTCAAGACTCCCGTGGCTTTTGATTCCAATACCGAATCTGTTTCAATTTTTTAACTTTTACCTGATACAAATTCACCATTAGAGTGTCTTACTAAGCATGTCATTATTGCTCCTTTATCCGAGAAAGTTGCATCACAATTAATTTAATATTTATTCAGAGAAGGTTTTTTCCATTTATCTTTGAATGGGATATTATCGTTATTTATTGTAGTTTTGTTTATTTCCACTATTATTAGTTACTCCTATATGATTTGTTTCATTATCCTTTACCTTTTTATCAAAAAAGTTAATGTCATTAGGGTTTGATATTTTATAGTATTCTTTCCAATTATCTATGGATTTATTACTTGTACCTATTGGTTCACATGTTTTACTATTATAGTTGAAATTATTTTTATCCTTCCAAATCTGCCTAGTCATTGTGCAAATAAGCTCAAGTATTCTATCTTCTTTTCAAAAAAAAATCTCATTTCTTATATATGTTTTAATATTCATTGATCTAGTGTAGATGTTGTTTCATTTATAGTTTTTATGTTTAGTGGACTAGCAAACCAAACAGTTTTAGCCCAAGGGCATCTAAAGAGTATATGTACTACTGTTTCAATACAATTATTACATATTTTGTATATATATATTTTTTTTTATTGGCAAATCAGACTTTTGTATTAATGAAACTCAAACTTTAGGTTTTTACAACTTTTGTCCCAAAGTGGACTAACACCTTACGCTACTACTTTAATAGACTATTACAAAGCTAAGAATAAATGTAAATTAAGCTAACTATTACAAACTTCTCAGCTAACTATTACAAATTTCATCCACCATTTTCATAATTTTTCTGCACTTGAACTTTCTCTTCTTCAGTTTTATAGCTTTAAACAAGATAATCTTGTTATATATTCTGTCCTCGCTAAGTTCATTATTTCCATGTTCTCTGCAATTTCTCTCACACCATATAAAGTACATGTATGTTGTGATACAAACACCAAAAACAATTACCATTTCATGATTAGCGCAAGCTTTTTGAGTATCAACTAACAGTTCATGAATAGAGTTAACTGTTAAGTTAACATTGCACAGATTTAATAATCTCATTAATACATTATTAGAAAATCTGCAGCTGATAAATAAGTGTTCCACATCCTCGTCATTTACCCTACACAGCTGACATGTTAGTCAGACACTAAGCCCCACTCCTTCATCCTACTTTTTGTAGGTAATCTATTCAAAGCACCCAACCAAGCAATGAAAGAACACCTAGGAATACATGATTTAGCCCAAACTGTATCACTCCATACCACTTTAGGTTTATGATCAGATATATTCTTTAAAGTTTTCTTATAGGAAAACCGGTGTTTCTCACTTTCAGTCCACTTAATGATATCAGGACCTTCCTTAAGCTTGATATGCTGTAGAGTAGGAAAAATCTTACCAATACATGGTGGAATTCTCCACCTTCCTCTGCCAAAGCACTCATTAACTTTTTTGTTACAGGACAAGTTTTGTTCATCCATTTCAATATCAAGAATTTCCTGAATACTCCTTTTATTCATCCACATGTCCCACAATATAAAGGTAGATTCTCCATTTCCCACCTCATGATATATTAGTTTATAAGCTACACTTATTATCTTCAAAATTTGTTTCCATAGCCATGAGTGGTGTTGTTTTTTATTCAGACTCCAGATGCACTTTTGCTTGAGGATATTAGTATTAACCCATCTGCTCCACAAGTTTTGCCCATTAGAATAAAACCTCCAGAATGTAAATAGAAGGCAGGTTTTATTAATATTCTCAATATTGGGAATATTCAATCTACCCTCCTCTTTACTGTAACACAAATCCTTCCATGAAATTCGAGCTCATGTGCATCATCAAGAGTACCTTTCCATAGAAAACCTGACATCCTCTGATTAAGCTTGTAAATCACCTATTTTGGTAATAGAAAAAACCTACACCAGAAGATGATTTTGCTGATTAGTACAACTATTATTAGCTCAACTCTTCCATCATAGGAAAGAAGCTTTGAATTCCACTGTTTAATGCTATTGCGGGTTTTCTCAACAAGAACATTTCCATCACTGACACTTAACTTTTTTGAGTTTAGAGGAATTCCTAAATATCTTACAGGTAGCAAACCTGTTTTTATACCCAAGATATTGGAGATCTCAGACTTTGTATGATCATTAACTCCCCCAAAGTATAGCTCACTTTTCTGGAAATTAATATGTAATTCAGAACTTCTCGTAAATAAATCAAGCTCTTTCTTTACAACTACGGCTGAATTCAAGTCAACTTTCATGAAAATAAGTAAGTCGTCTGCAAAAATTAAGTGATTAAGATTAACTTCATGACACTTGGGATGAAAGCTGAAATTTTCTTTCCTTGATACATTATGAAATAAGCAAGAAAAAACTTCCATGCATATCGCAAAAAGATAGGGAGAGAGTGGGTCTCCTTGCCTGAGACCCCTCTTCCCACTAAAATACCCACACGCCGCACCATTTACACAAATCGAGTATGTAGGTGAACATACGCACATTTCAATCCACATAATATATTTTTTAGGAAAACCAAGTGCATGAAGAATAGTAATCAGAAAACTCCAATTGACGCTATCGTACGCTTTTTGCAAATATAGATTAATTGTACAAGAAGGATTACATGACCCTTTCTCATAACCCAATACTATTTCTTGAGCCACTAGAATGTTATCACTTGTACACCTACCTCCCACGTAGGCAGCTTGATTTAGAGAAATAATGTAGCCCATAACTCTTTTAAGTCTCTTCACAAGGATTCTAGAGTTTACCTTGTAAGTTATATTCACGCAAGATATAGGACGAAACTTTTTAACGCTTGAGGGTTTTTTCTCTTTAGAAATTAATATAATATTCGTAGCATTAACTTGATTCAGCAATTTACCAGTATCAAAGCATTGTTTAATAGCTGAGTAGAAATCATTTTCTATTATACTCCAGGAGGACTTGAAGAAGCAAGCAGTAAAACCATATGGACTTGGGCTTTTCACATCTCCTATTTCAAACAATGCCTCTTTATTTTCTTTGTTTGATATAGGATCAATTAATAAATCATGTAAATCATCAGGTATTTCCTTATTTAAAATTTCTTTAATGGTGTTAATAGAGAAATTTTCTTGATCCACCTCCTCAGTGCCAAGTAGATTCATATAATAATTAACAAACTCAGTTTTGATTTGTTCAGGCTTAGTTACAACTGTACCATCATCTCTGATAATGGTGGAAACATTACTTTTAGCTATTTTACCTTTAATAATCATGTAGTAGTATTCAGAACTGCAGTCATAGTCAGAAATAAACATAGCTTTGGATTTCTGCTTCATAACTTCATGATGACTGATAATGGCCATTTCTAATTTTTTCACTAAAATATTTTCTTCAGCTAAGTTAGTGATGATATAGGATCCCTTCATAATTTTAGTTTGAACTAACTCAAGTTGGCTTTTAAGATTGTTAATATCTTCTGAATTCCTTTTGAAAAAATTGTTTTTGAACTTTTTCAATTCAGCCTTCATCTCTCTAAGCTTCATACACAAAATAAACATAAGGTTGCCTTTAAATTCTGCACTCCATGCCTTTTTAACAAGATCTAGATAGCCTTCATGTGTAGACCAAACATTAAAAAATCTAAATGGACAAGGCATAGATTTCTTTTGTGCTCCAATATTCAGCTTGATAGAACAGTGGTCTGAAGTAGAAGGGGGGTATTACCATTACATTTAATTGATAACAGCTCAACCACTTACTATTTATGAAAAATCGATCAATCTTGCTTGCTCTCAGTTGTCCAGTTTCATTTTTATTTGTCCAAGTAAAGAACTGCCCTCCATATTGATGCTCAAACAGGGAAGCATCTTCTATACACTCTGCAAATTTTAAAGAACTATTAGATAATGTTTCACAATTTAATCTATCCTCAATGTTGAGGATTTCATCATAATCCCCCATGAAACATATACATTGATCTTTACAGTCATTACTAATTTTAATAATGTCCTTCCATAATAATAATCTTTCATCATCATTATTACTCGCATAGATATAACCAAGGCAGAATGACAAATTTGTAGCTAAAATGGTGACATTAATAAAGATAAACTGAGAAGTTTCAGATATCAACTTAACCTCCATGAAATTCCTATCCCATAACACCCAAATCCTACCATTATCACATTTATTATAGTTGTGCATCAATTCCAAGTGAGAGAAGTGAGCACTTATTATAGATAAGCTTTTTTGGATCCTCACTTTAGTTTCTAAGAGTCAAATAAGCTTAATATTATTACTCAGAATAAAGTCCTTTACATCTAACTGTCTTAGAAGGTTGTTAAACCCTCTTACATTCCAGGAAGCAATACTCATAAGTTGGGAGGTCTAGTAACCTCTCTTTCCCACCTTGATTGATAAACTCCAGTAAGTAAATATCAATTTCACTCCCATCTGTACCCTGTAGCTTTCCAAATCCATTAATGCTAGTAATATCAGATGAAGTAGTAGATTTATCTTTTTTACTCTACTTTCTGTGATTGGTAACTTTCCAATCATTTTCAACCATTTTACCTTTACCTTTATCATTATTGTTTTTGGTTTCAGTATTATCTTTTGGAACCCAAACCTTAATCATATTTGTAAACTTATCCTCTAAATGGCCAATTCTGTTACACTTCACACACACTTTAGGTTTCCAATCATACTCAAATTTGACCACTTGCAACTCATCCATTCCCATATCAACAAACAACTCATCAGGTAGCTCTTCTTCTGTATCAATCTCAACACATACTCGCGCATACCCTAGTTTTGATCTAGATTCAGTCATAGTGTCCATTTTTAATGGAAAACCTATACCACTTGCAATATAGCTCAGCCCTCTTCTAGTCCATAACACCATAGGAATATTAATTAGTCTCACCCATATTGGAATTTTAGATAAATCTATTTTCTCAAACTGCATTCCTATTCTCCATGGTCTTAACAACAATGGCACACCATTAATATTCCACATCTGTTCTTGTACTTTACTACGCATTTGTTCATTTTCAAACTTAAAAATGAAAGTTCCTTGACTACTCGATTTAACAACTAATTTACCAAAATTAGCCCACTGAACCTACACAAAATTAACAACACTATAGAACTGAGAAGAAGAATGTAGAAATTGGCCTACAAAATAGTTTTCCCATTGTACAGAACCTTCATCTAAAACATCTTCTGCTGGAGTTATAATTTTCTTACCTCCTTGACGAATCGAAAAATGATAATCCAATTTCAGAATTGGGTTTTCATTTCCTCCAAACAATTTCGACCATCTTTGAGGTTTTAGGGTTGACTCAGATAGATCTGCATCGCCGACAGTTGAATTAGAATTAATCAGAGTACTCGGTGTTACTTCATTGACCTTAACCGCTTCTTCATCACTGGTTGTGTCATTATTGGGTTTTTGAGGCGGATTCTTTACTTCATCGTTTACAACTTTATCACCACCAGGAGAGAAAATCACCTTAGTGATGTTTGTGTACTTTGTTTTACTCTTCGATTTGGACTGTGTAGCGTTAACTCTAGAAGAATTAAACATTTTCGTCATTTTCGATTAAAGAGAGGTCAACTGAAAATGAAAAATAAAAAATAAAGCTAGAATAAAGGTGAAGTGAGAAGGGTGGATGTGTTTGAGGTATGGTGGGCGGTTGCGAAAGTGAGGAAAAGGTTTCAGAAAAATTTCAGATCCTAGATTTTGAGATTAACACTTTTCTTGATAAAAAAAGAAGCTAAAATGGAAAAAAAAAAAAGAAGGTGTTTTTGGTATAAGGAAAAGAAATTATGTGGAATAAAATTTAAAGGCTATGAATGGCTAGGGAGAGAATTTTTTAAGTTTGACTCTCATTTGACCGTATTTTTTTTCGATATATTATTATTACTACATTTACGCTTTACGAAATTTTCGTCCATAGGTAAGAGATTTCTTACTGCTTTCCACATAAAGTTTCTAATTTTAGGGCGAGTTCTCATTTTCAATCTAAATTCATAACGAATTTTCATTATTAATCGATATGGTTGGTTTATTTTTATTTTGGATTAAAAATCATCTTTTTTAATTTATGATATGCTTCTTTACTGTAAATATCTCATTTTTACAGTAATCAATACGCATTTGGTCTTCACAGTTGAGTTTAGGTATTATAATTTTTTATATTTTTTCTCTAATATTACTAGGATAAAGATTGTTAAGAGGTCTAAATTCCAAGTATTATTTTCTTTAATGAGTTGATTTATCCAAAGGATTTCAGAAGTTTTGAGTTTAATATTCTGTATATTATTACAAATTCACTTATAATCATGAATTTTTATATGTTTCCATTTCTTTTAATATCCATTTTATATTATTATGAAAGGTTTCTCTATCCATGAGGATACCTTTTCATTCACAAAAGGGGGACCTTCATAACTTAGCATCTAGAAAGTTACTGTTATAGAAATATATACCCTTTAACAATTTATGTAATAGATAAATTTTTTTATTTGCGATATTCGGTGCTTGTTTTTCTAATTGAGCTTTGTTCATAAGGTGTAGGTCCCTAAACCAAAGACCACCTTCATATTTTGAATTAATAAGTAGGTCTCATAATGCTTAGTAAATTTTTTTCCTGTATCACCCCATCAGAATCTAGCAATGATGGCGCGTATTTTTTTGATTATATTTTTGGGTAGTATAAAGTTAGACATAATATAATTTGATAAGATTTGTAAAACTTCTTTTATAAGAATTTCTTTTCTTCCTTCTGATATGGAAACTGTTTTCCAATTCTCCATATTTTGTAGAATCTTATCAGTTATAAATTGTAGATCCTTTGATTTTGTTCTCCCCCATTCAGTTGGGAGTCCAAGGTAGTTACGTAGGTTATTTGTTTTTTTCATAATCAATTTTTTGGCTATGATATTATGATGTTGGTGTGTTAGGGCTAAAATTTACCCCACATTTATTAAGGTTTAGACACAAACCCGTGCTATTTTTGTATTTATTCATGATATCATTAAAAGCTTGGAATTCAATATTATTAGCTTTAAAAAGAATAGGATGTCATCCGCAAACAATAGATGATTGATTTATGGAAAATTATTTCCTATTTTTATGTCTTATAAAACCTGCTATTATTTTTTATCTTAAATTAAATCATTATGATTTTGGGAGATTAGACAAAAGATAAGAGGAGAGAGAGAGAGAGAGAGAGAGAGAGAGAGGGTATCCTTGTCTAATCCCTCTTGTCGGTTTATGAATTTGGTGTGTTTCACCATTTATCAGGACTGAGTATGAGACAAATGTTATACAAACCATAAGTTTCCTTACCCAGATTATATATATTCCTATTTTAATCATGACCACCGTGAAGAAAATCTCATCTATATATTCATTAGTGTTTCTTATGTCAGCTTTAATAGCTGCCATATATTTTTTATTTTTTTTTCATATTTTAATGTGAGTAATTAATTCATGTGCAATCATAGTCCTTTCTTTATCAATCTATCATGTATAAATGTACTTTGATTTTCACCGACACGTGAATTCATGAAGGGTTGTAATCTATTAACAAAGATTCTTGCTATAATTTTATAGATAAAATTTGAGCAACTAATTGGTCTATAGTGTTTAATATTTGATGATTAATCAATTTAAGAATTAAAGTGATTAGTGTTTGTTAATATCACTAAGATCGCGTTTGTTGTTTCAAAAGTTAAACAAGTGAATATCAATTTTAATGAACTTAAACAAGTGAATATAGATAAGAAACCTACAAATGAAACCCGATACGGGGGGAAATGCTTTGCTTTTTGGACGGATAGGCAAATGATGTTCTTATTTTTTTTTACGAATCTGTAGTCTATTATCCCGTCTTTTCATTCTATTCCTATTTTGTTAAACTCCTCTATCATAGTTGTCGTACAGGGTGTACGGCCTTTTCTGAATCCATATCTAGCAGATTTTGCAAGAGTTTTCTTCCGGTCGTTCATCCTTCTAGGTAAACGCCTATGTGATATCGGGCTATATTTTTAGGCCTCTGATGAATACATCGGATGACCAAATGAATCATCTATCTTGCTGCTGACACCTGCCTCAGATTTTAAACAAGTTCAAGGTTATCGGTACAAATTGTCTTCTATTACTCTGAAAAGTCGCGTCGCCGTTTTATTACTTTCATTATTACCATTTTTTTCCTTCTAGAATGGAGTCGCATCTCGTTGTTTCTTTAAACTCGATCCTACATCTTGTCTCACTATGGAATTGTACTATACCAATTCCTGTGTCCCCATATAAGTTAGTAAAAGATGCATCATATAAAAATATAACGCCACTAGTCTGTTCATGTACGGGTACTTCTCCGGTACTATGTTGTGGCGATATATTGTGTTCCACCTACGGTGTTCTCCAGAGACTTCATGTAGATCCTGTATAAGTTTACTCATTGCTTGTATAATTTGATCAATGTTTATATTTGTATCTTCATGCACCACCTTCATTTTTCCCTTCCAGATGTTCCAAATTTGAATCATAATATAGTCAGTTATTTTATTTCTTTCCCATCCTCATTCTGTGTATGTTATCATAATGTTAAGTATCTAGTTTCATATGTCCATAGTTTCACCTTGTTGCACCCTTACTGCCGAAATGGCTTGAGCTACCTTGCACCCGATAAGCAACTGTTGTAGTGTTTTCAATTTCTGGTTGGCACCATGGACATGATTGAGAGTCTATGCACCTTCTTTTTTTTTGATTTTGTTCGTAGGTATCGCATTATTGCATGCTTTGCAGATGAAAAACTTGATTTTGTTGGGTATATTTGACTTCCACAACTTCTTCTGCTTTACTTCTTTTTTGTATGTTTTTTAAGCAGTCAGCGGTGGACAAAGAGAAGAAGTGGGACTAGCAATCCTTTTTTTTATATTTTAATTAAAGCGAAGAATTGCTCTATGTACTACACATCCTAAGTCTAAGTTCAGCATATGTTTCTATTTTTTAAACAGAATGGAATATCTAACTACCATTTGTTTAAATATTAATTTTTTACAACATCTTTATTTCAATAGTTTCCCTATTTCAATTTTCAAATTTAAAATTTTATATTCAAAATTTATTTTAATTGTTTTCTAAATTAATAATTCTTTTTATTAATATGCTAGATACAGTGTGCCCAAGGATACTACACACAATTTTTGTTTATTAAATTCAACCACATTAATTATAAAATTATTTTTGTGGTATTCTATTTGAGCACTTTCTAAACATTAAATTCTAAAATGTGACAACATAAAATTCTGTGACTATTACATTTTGTTCACCATACACAAAAAAATATAATCATAAACTCTTCTTATTTGAAGGTATTGTTGTATATTATCTAATAAAAGAATTAGAAAAGGTTGATGTTATTTTCATATTTGTGATAAACTAATATGTTCATGAGAAATCATTCTAGGTGTATTAGGTGCTTAGTTGAAGGGTGTTTCCCAATCAATTGTTAATTTCTCAATTCTTGCCTTGTTTTGGAGGTTTGTTACACTTAGAGCATTTTTTGTATAATTTGTGTGTTAAATGTGAAGCTCTTAGGTACAATGATTATATTAGATTCCAAATCAATTCTAAGTAGTTGAGGAAAGAATATCCAAGACAAAATCAAGAGTTAAAAGGAAAAAAATGGGTTTAGGAAAGTGCAAAAACTGCCAAAAGTTGATGTCTAGCTGTAATGACGTATAATATTTTCAATGCTGCATAAAATCGACGAGGAATTTGAAGGAGGCCATTTATATATAGAAATTTCTTTGAATTGTGGTCGTTTTGATACAAAGATCGTTGTATTTGAAGTTGTAACGAAGGTGTTATGGTTTTTACAAACTCTATGGGCCAACCAGTCCACCTTTTAAGGTGATGTCTCCTCATTTGTGATAGATTTATGTTAAGATGAGACATCATTTTTAGTGATTTAGAAGTCATAATAGTCGATTTTCTTGAGAAATAGTGCACTTTCCTATTTTGAGTCTTGATTTAGTGAATTATTATTTTTAGAGCATATTGGGTTTAATTGTTTATTTTAGTGTGTAGCTTTAAAGATAATTATGGAGATTAATTAGAGTACAAGTCAAAGACAACAACTTATGGAAAGAGATTTGCATGGTAATTGGAGATAAGGAAACAAAAGCTAAAAAAATGGAAAAGGAAAAGCTGCCTAAATCTGGGATTCTGCAGTACACGCCTAAAGATGTGCTATTTTACCCAAGAAATAGGCCGATTTTGGTAATGTCCTTTCATAGGGACAAAGATAATTCTGTTACAATTCTTTTGGTATCTTATGGGGCTCAAACTGACCAATAACGAAGAAGATATGCTCAAAACGGTCCAGCAGTGTTTATCTTTATTTCCATACGAATTTGAGTTGGGCTAGGAGTCCAATACTTTATCTCTTCCACAAGAAAACGAATTAGGTCTTCTAAACACCTATAAATACACCCTTATGTCACTTGTAAATCATCCTTGCCTCATAGTAATTAGTTCTTAAGGTTTTATTCTTCCAGTTTATTGTAGAGAGCAAGATGATGTCTTTTGTAATTTCTTTTAGTTTATTTCCTTTAGGTATGAACTAAACTTCCCATAGCTTGGGTTTTGCATAATGTATAATCTATGAATTCTGATTCTTCTATCTAAGTTTCTTTGGGAATTATATGTTTTAATCTGATATTAGCTACTTACTTTATATTTGTTTATGTGTTTTGATTTATTGCCTTTCCTAGAACTGATCACTTTAGGATTGTTTTAATAGTAGTTAGATGGTCTTCTTGACAGGGTGTTTAACTATTGAACCACCACATAATGTCTAGTGTCGATATTAGTTCTGACAAAATATGATTCTAACTAGATAGTCATTAGGGTTTGCTTTAACCACCATATCACCAATGATTGCAGTATTTGCTTAGGGCCTTAGTAGCGTTTGATAACCCTATTTGAAATCACTTCTTGGTTGTGCCGTAGCCCCTTTAGTCGCTCTCAAGGTCTAAGGTATGGGAATTTAGAATCCTGACTAAGTATACCAAGAGCTAATATTCTCCTTTATAAACTAGATTTATAGATTGAATTAGAAGGATTAGTGCATACTAGCAAAACCTAAGCTATATCTCTTATCTCATATTCTTAATCTTTTACTTTGTTGTCTTTATTTTCCTAGTTTTAATTTAGAATTTCGAAATCTATTTGCTTTTATTTTCTGTCTTCAATTATTTACTTTTACTCGTTATTTCTACTCACGCGATTAACACACTTAAGTCCCTGAGAACGAACTCAACTTACTAACTAAAACTTGCATACGTCCTGTAATACTTGCAGTACTGTGCCTGTCTAGGGTGAGAGTGCGTAGTTTCTTGGCTTAATTTTATCTTATTTTTATCACACCCGCGACACCAAGTTTTTGCCGCCGCTGCCGGGGACTTGTGTCTCGTTAGCGTGTGGGTTATCAATTTCGAGTAGTAGTTTTTAATTAGTTATTACTTTTCAGTTTTTAGTTTTTATTTTTCCAGATTTACGCTTGTGGTTTGCTTTAGTCTTTTTCAGGTTTCACGGTGTTTAATTCTTGGCCTCCGTTACCGGAGCCTGAGAGGAGCTTTAGAGTTTATAACAGACGTGTTCGTGAGGAAAGATCCTTGAGAAGAGCTATGGAAAATCAACGTGATCCACCACTTGATGACCTTGGAATAAATCCAAGAGGTCCACCACCACCCGGTGGACAACAACAAGATCCAACACTTGGTGGACAAGAAGGACAACAACTACCAGCAGGAGGAGGAATGGGCAGAATAACCTAAATAATCAACAGAATCAAGCACAGCAAGATCTTCCTGGTCTTCATGTGCCGTTTCATGTTCAACCAATCGGTTACCGCCCTCCAGAGATTCCGAATATTAAATTTAGGCCCGATCCGGGTATGCTCAGTCAATTTCAAAGTTTCGGACTCTACACTGGTACAGCAATTCAAGATCCGGTAAGATCGATTCAGAAGTTCATGCAGATTTGTGATGCCTACATTACTCCTGGCATTACACGCGAGCAACTGTATTGTCATATGTTTTCGTTCTTCTTGACCGGTAGAGCTAGCGATTGGCTAGAGAGACAACCACATGGAACCATTCATTCTTGGAGAGAACTTCAAGCCGCATTCTTTAACCGATTTTATCCGAAGAGCATGAGACTTAAAGATCAAACCGAACTTGCAAGATTTTGCCAAGAAGATGGAGAAAGAGTGGGAGAAGCATGGACAAGGTTTCAACAAAAATTAGCTAGATGTCCGCTCCATGGTTATACACCTGCTCTACAACTTGCTATGATCTATGAAGGTCTTAATGATAAAGTTAGAGAGAAGGTGGATAAAATTGGAAAAGGTAATTTCGTGTCCATGAATCACAATGAAGCTTCCGAGGTTTTAGAGAATATTATGGAACAAGAAAGAAGTTGGCCTTCAACGCGAGCTTCTGTAGCAAAGACCCGAGGAACGCTTCGTTTAGATGCAGAAACTGCGAACTCAGCTCAGATATCCGCATTAGAAACAAATCAAAGAGTTGAAGATAGCAATGGAAAAGAATTTAGCCGCTACAAACGTAGTACAAGAAGCACAAGGTTGTCAACAATGTGGGGTTAACAATCATACATGGGAAGAGTGCGAATCAAATCCGCAATCTGTCTACTTTATATCCAATCGCGGAGGTTATCAATGGGGTAACCGAAACCATCCGGGTATGCAGTATTCAAATCCACAAGGGGCCGCCAATCCTGGTCATTATCAACAGCGCCCCCTGAACAACTCTTTTCAACAGAGAGGTCAGTACCAAAATCAACATCAGAATAGACCTGCTCCCCCACAACAACCAGTTCAAGATGCCTATACCGATTCATTAGATCAGAAAGCTTTACCTTAGTATCCTCAAGAAGGATCTATGGATAATCAACAGGTAGCACAAGCTCTAGACCGTTTGACCACGACTATGAACGCTCAGGACGAGAAGGTCCGAGGACACGATGCCATACTTCAGATGTTAGGTACTCAAGTAAAACAATTAAACGAAGTATTAACAAATTTGGTAGAACAAAAGGAAGTAAAGGCAATCGAAGGAGGTGAAAACAATTTTGGGTTCGAAGCTTGCAAGGCTATTTGCCTTTAAATTGAAGAAAATGAAAAGGAGGAAGTACCGCATGCTGCCGTTAGTGCCGTGGAAGTTCTGAGTACCGAAAAAGAATCAACCAAGTCTAGCCCCGTGGAATCTGACTGATCTGAAGTTTATGTGGAGGACGATCAAGACAAAGCCGAATTTATACAACTACTGAGGAAGATACAAGAACAAATTCGATCGGTTGTGGATTTTGCAGCTGAGCTGGCTAAAGATGAAGAAGCCTCAAAAGAGGATTCGCAAGATGAAGTTGCACCTGCTGTGCGTGAAGAGAAAGAAGAAGAGAAGGTGGAATCGCCACCTATTGTTCAACCAGTGTCATCAACTATTCCTGATACAAATCCTAAGGATTACACTATACTCAAGACATTTGTAGAGGCGTACCAACCTGAAAATATCAACACCCAAATGCTTGAGATTGCGAAGAGAGGACTTACACCGCAACAAGTTTTTACGCAAGCTATTCCTGAGAAAGAGGCGAGTGTAGAGATCCCGAGAGAGAACCTGAGGGTTTCAAGAAGAAGTGAAAGAGAGCTACCAACAAAGCTTAAAGATCCGGGAAGTTTCAACCTTCCTATTCAATTACATGGTATGCTCAAGGTGAAAGCTATGTACGATGTGGGTTCTGGTGTGAATCTTATGCCTAAGTCCGTGTTCGAAAGACTTGGACTTCAGAAATCAGAGAAAACTCCAGTGAAGTTGCAGTTCGCTGATAACTCAGTTAAAAGGACATGGGGAACAGTGGAGGTTGTCTTGGTCCGTGCAGGTAATATCGCCATCCCTACTGACTTTGTTATTCTTGAGTTTGATGCAGATAAGCAGGTTCCAATCATACTTGAACGGACTTTCATGGCCTCAAGTCAAAGTGTGATCAACTTCCAAGAAGGGACCATCACCCTTCATGTAAAGAACGTATCCGAGACCTTCTATGTCTTGGGTAAGAAACCAAGGAAGTTGGATCCCACCGTTCATGTCATCCACAGCCTTTCACATCACAAAGTCCCTCCTGAGAAGATCCACTTAAAGCCTGTGGATACTGAGCCAAACATTGAGTTTGGGGTTGGCCATGAAGTTCTATGGAAAGCTCACAAACGCGAGAATAGGCCACGAAGTTTCAAAAACTCGTGAATGGGACCATTCATTGTCACGAAGGTTGTTTCAGCCAAGGTGATAGAAATTCGCCCCAAAACTGGGGTCAAGCGCAGATTAGTTGACGTTCATAGCCTTACTCGTTGTTGGGGAGGCTATATTCGCAAATCTTGACAGAGGTAACACGTCTAACTTTGAAAGACGTTAAACAAAAGTGTTGTACGGGAGACAACCCGTAGTTTTAGTTTTTTTATGTCTTTAATTTATGTTTAATTGAGTTGTTTTTAGTTGATAATGCATATTTGAGAAAGGTATTAGTGTTTTTGGTGTGTAGGAATTGGAGAAATCGAGTTAGGGACGCGAGGAAAAATTTTCGGAGCGAAGGAATGACCTGCGCGGACTACCCCCGCGGACTACCCCTAGTCCGCAGGTATGCACCGCAGGGTCAAAACCCGTACCACGGGTGGAGCCACGGGCCCTATCCAGAACCGAGAAAAAATTGACTGCGGACTACCCCCTGCACCGTGCCCTGGTCCGCAGGGCAAAAACGCGTGCCACGGGGTAAATCCACGGGTATTTTGACGAAGAGGCCGCGGAGTACTCTCGCGGTGTACCCATGGTCCGCACCATGGTCCGCGAGCCAAAAACGCGTGCCACGGGTCCTACCACGTATATCATCCAGAAGGTCAAAATTTTCGAGCATCAGATGCTGTGGTGTACCCCGCGGTACACCCATGGTCCGCTGGGATGGTCCGCACGAGCCGCTAGAGAGAGAAAAGAAAGGGATTTAAGTGTATAAAGGAGGTATTAAGCCATTATTCTGAATTTTATAAACCTAAAGCCTCTTTCTCTTCTCCAAAACTCTCCTAACTCCATTGAAGCTCATCAAAACCTTCACCAATCACCAAAACACTGCCCAATCATCAAGAAAAACACATCAAACCTTCTCTCCATATCATTACAAGAGAGATTCAAACACCCAATCATCACCAAATCCATTCAAATTGAAGAATCAAAGAGCCAAATTTTCAAAATTCATCTTACAATTTCTTAAATCCAAGCCAACCCATTTTAAATCCACCTCACCCACATAGAAAATCATCATCAATTCACCTATCCTAGGCCAAATCGAGCTTGTTCGATCAATAATTCACAAGTTCAAATTTCAAGGGTTGCTAAAGCTTTGAGTTGGGGGTTAATTGAAGATGACTAATAGAACAACAATTTTAGCTAACAAGAGGGAGGTGAAGAGTAACAAGGGATTGGATTTAATCAAGAGGAAATCAATTGACAAAGGTTCTAGTTCGAAATCAAAGGGTAAAGATAAAGTTGAGAAGAGTGGGACACCTTTGTTTGATCGTAATGGTAAAAAGCTTTACTATTATGCAAAGGAGAAAACACAACCTTCACAAGGTCTTGCACCCAAAGAGAAAGAGGATACTTCAAGGGCCCTGAAGACTTCTGCAGAGAAACAATTGAAAGAACTACCTTTTGCTTATGAGAAAGTATTCAAGGAAGAAGTGGGTACAGGAGAATACGCGAGATTCTTTGAGCTTGGCGAGAAATTGGGTTGGTCTACGTTCATGGTAAGACGTTCAGAATTATGTCATGAGTTAGTTTTGGAATTCTATTTAGGCCTCTTTAGCCGAGATAGTAAAGGGTGTGTTCCGATTAGAGGAAAGTTAGTTCCTTTCACAATTGAGGAGATTAGAAACCACTTCAAGTTTAAGAAATTGAAAGGTTGTTGCAAATTTGAAGAAGCGGTTGCTAAACGAAAAATCTTTGATGAGGAATTACTTTTTGAGCATGTTTTAGACAAGGAGAAAGTGCAATCACATAAGGGAGAATTGAAGGCACCTTGGCCTTACAAATATCTTCAACCGGATGCTAGAATTTGGCACAATTTCCTTGTCCCTAATATCATTGGAAACACACGAACTTTGGATGTGACTATGAAGTACGCTCTACTGTTGGATTGTATTTTGAGAGGAGAAGAAGTTGATGTGGCACAGTTGATCTATGAGGAGGTGATACGATTTTCGGTCTCTCCTAAATCAGTTTATAATGTTAAATTTCCTACTATGATCACGTGTCTTGTGCGAAAAGCAAATGTTACATTGGGTGAAGAAGAGAAACTCGAAATTAAGATGAGTTATATTGATAATGCTTGGATCAAGGATATCTTTCGAAGAGCGGGTTCTATGCAAGTCTCGAAAGAAGAAAAGGAGCAAAGTTGGCAAGAGAAGATGGAGGAGCGTTTAACGAAATTCGAGGCAGCTCAAACTTCCTTAGCCAATGATGTGGCACAAATCAATTCTAATCAAGTGCACATCATGAAACTCCTCGAGCAATTAACGAAAGGTCCAGCAATTCCTACCTTGGATGTCAATGATGCGAGGCAATAGCCTCGAGAGTATGTTCTCGTTCTTCCTTACCATTTCTGTAAATATGTTTGTCTACTAATTTTAATTTCTTTTTCGAGTCGTGGGGACACGACTCATTTTTGAGTTGGGGGTGTGGGGATTCGTTGTCTCTCATCTCCATTTTTCTGTTTTAGGTAGAAATTAAAATTTTTGATGCATGGGAATTAGATGTAGAGTGTGTTTAATAGCTTGAAAGCGTAAGATCAGTGAACTAATGATAGTAAGTAATATGTTTATGAGCTATGTATTTGTATGCTTTGAGTATTTGCAGGAAAACACATGTTGATAGTAAAGAAAAGATTAGTGAGCAATGCGATAGATGATGTCTCCCTAATTGTCCTTACTTTAGACCCTTGGGAGACATCATTTTTGGTGTTTATTTACTTAATTCGATAGACTTTTGGACTAAATATGCAATAATTCAGAATTTCCTTTTTATTTCTAGCATTTTTAATTTATTAAACTTTTGCGCGTAATATTGGTATTTTTAGTGTAAAGTTTACAGGTTTTAGATGTTAGCTAGGAGAGGAATCCGAGGAGAAAGTCAAAGATCGTGAATTAGAGTCAAGACTTGAAGACAAATCCCGAAGATATTATTTTTTGAGCTGAAAAACCATTTTCCAGGCCATAGATTGCGAATTTCGAGGTGCTTAAGCGATGATTCAGCTGTTGACCTTTGAAGAGAAATCATTCCTTATCGAGTTACAGAACTTTAGCAACTGGAATGAGGTCAATCGGAGTTGTAACGCATCGGGAAAAGCCGTTTTAGTGAAGGTGTATCAGCAATAACGGGATTTTGGGCTTAGAAAGTGGGCATGGACATTTAATTAATATTCTATTTTCTGGTCCAAGCCCTAAAACGAATTTATGCTTATAAAAGGAGGTCTGGACTTCTATTTTTCACACAATTCACATTCCACAAGATTAAATACCAGAGAGAAGCAACAGAAGGAAGAAAGAAGAAGCTACAAGAGCTGGAGTGGGTCTATAGCTCCGTTCGTAGTCATTCCAATTCCGGAAATTAGGTTCTTTTTATATTTTAATTTTGTAAACAATATGAATTCCCTTTCTTTTAATTTAGTTTTTAATTTTAGTATGAGCTAAACTTTTCATAGTGCTTGAGAACAAACAATGGGTGAATCTTAATTTTATGAAATAACGAATGTTGAATTTGGGTTTATACTAAATTAAATTAGATTGGGTTCATTACTCTTTTCGATAATTTGTAATTATTTACTGATTTTAGAGTCGCGAACTAAAATTAGGTATTAGTATCTAAGCTATTCCACATACGTGGCGTGTGGATCATCCTGACGGAGGGTTTAGGTATAGAATTAATTATTCAATCTAGGATAAAAGCTATTGATTCTGATGAACTTAGCTAATTCTAGGGCCAATGAGGTAAAACACTTAATCATCCAACGGTGGATCATATTTACCCTGACGGGACTAGTGACACTTTAGTATTGCCTTATAGTCCACCCTGACGGGGGTATAAGGAATTTAGAATCCCGACCATTGTAATTGACCAATTTAGCCCTTAAACAACATAAGTTAGGAAGTAAGATTAGGAAGATCCTTGCGTTCTCAAGTACTACATCTCATATTGCGTTTTCACTCATTTTACTTGCGTCTTAGCTTTTACTTGCATTTAATATTTATCTTCCATTTAGTAGTTTTAATAAACAAAACCAAACAAACATTTTATTATCTTTTACTTTCATAAGTGCATCAATCACTACTTGCTAAACATTGTGATCAACCATCCGTCCTTGGAACGAATCTGTATTATCATACATACTACTTGGGACAACCGTACACTTGCGGTTGTGGTTCGATTAGCATTTGCATTTATTTTTAGAACACACAAAGGACCACCAATAGAAAGTATGTTCGATCTCAGGAAACCTTGAAAGTGTGTAGGCCGTGAGATCCAAGCTAGTTGAAAAACCATTTGATGAAAGTGCTAAAGGTAAGAAAATAACGAAATTACATAGTGTAGAAAGTGATCAAGGCGGTTCTTTCATATTTGAAGCCCTTGAAGCCTTTTTATACCTTCTCACCTTGTGATTTTGATTTTATATGCTATATCCTTCTCAGCCCCTTCTATTTCTAAAGGTTTTTATTGAAACACGTTATAAGCCATATCCTTTAGATTATAGGACTTTTCCATATGACCCGCACTCGAATCGCGATGCATAGACAATTAAAGTGATTAGTGTTTGTTAATATCACTAAGATCGCGTTTGTTGTTTCAAAAGTTAAACAAGTGAATATCAATTTTAATGAACTTAAACAAGTGAATATAGATAAGAAACCTACAAATGAAACCCGATACGGGGGGAAATGCTTTGCTTTTTGGACGGATAGGCAAATGATGTTCTTATTTTTTTTTTACGAATCTGTAGTCTATTATCCCGTCTTTTCATTCTATTCCTATTTTGTTAAACTCCTCTATCATAGTTGTCGTACAGGGTGTACGGCCTTTTCTGAATCCATATCTAGCAGATTTTGCAAGAGTTTTCTTCCGGTCGTTCATCCTTCTAGGTAAACGCCTATGTGATATCGGGCTATATTTTTAGGCCTCTGATGAATACATCGGATGACCAAATGAATCATCTATCTTGCTGCTGACACCTGCCTCAGATTTTAAACAAGTTCAAGGTTATCGGTACAAATTGTCTTCTATTACTCTGAAAAGTCGCGTCGCCGTTTTATTACTTTCATTATTACCATTTTTTTCCCTTCTAGAATGGAGTCGCATCTCGTTGTTTCTTTAAACTCGATCCTACATCTTGTCTCACTATGGAATTGTACTATACCAATTCCTGTGTCCCCATATAAGTTAGTAAAAGATGCATCATATAAAAATATAACGCCACTAGTCTGTTCATGTACGGGTACTTCTCCGGTACTATGTTGTGGCGATATATTGTGTTCCACCTACGGTGTTCTCCAGAGACTTCATGTAGATCCTGTATAAGTTTACTCATTGCTTGTATAATTTGATCAATGTTTATATTTGTATCTTCATGCACCACCTTCATTTTTCCCTTCCAGATGTTCCAAATTTGAATCATAATATAGTCAGTTATTTTATTTCTTTCCCATCCTCATTCTGTGTATGTTATCATAATGTTAAGTATCTAGTTTCATATGTCCATAGTTTCACCTTGTTGCACCCTTACTGCCGAAATGGCTTGAGCTACCTTGCACCCGATAAGCAAATGTTGTAGTGTTTTCAATTTCTGGTTGGCACCATGGACATGATTGAGAGTCTGTGCACCTTCTTTTTTTTTGATTTTGTTCGTAGGTATCGCATTATTGCATGCTTTGCAGATGAAAAACTTGATTTTGTTGGGTATATTTGACTTCCACAACGTCTTCTGCTTTACTTCTTTTTTGTATGTTTTTTAAGCAGTCAGCGGTGGACAAAGAGAAGAAGTGGGACTAGCAATCCTTTTTTTTATATTTTAATTAAAGCGAAGAATTGCTCTATGTACTACACATCCTAAGTCTAAGTTCAGCATATGTTTCTATTTTTTAAACAGAATGGAATATCTAACTACCATTTGTTTAAATATTAATTTTTTACAACATCTTTATTTCAATAGTTTCCCTATTTCAATTTTCAAATTTAAAATTTTATATTCAAAATTTATTTTAATTGTTTTCTAAATTAATAATTCTTTTTATTAATATGCTAGATACAGTGTGCCCAAGGATACTACACACAATTTTTGTTTATTAAATTCAACCACATTAATTATAAAATTATTTTTGTGGTATTCTATTTGAGCACTTTCTAAACATTAAATTCTAAAATGTGACAACATAAAATTCTGTGACTATTACATTTTGTTCACCATACACAAAAAAATATAATCATAAACTCTTCTTATTTGAAGGTATTGTTGTATATTATCTAATAAAAGAATTAGAAAAGGTTGATGTTATTTTCATATTTGTGATAAATTAATATGTTCATGAGAAATCATTCTAGGTGTATTAGGTGCTTAGTTGAAGGGTGTTTCCCAATCAATTGTTAATTTCTCAATTCTTGCCTTGTTTTGGAGGTTTGTTACACTTAGAGCATTTTTTGTATAATTTGTGTGTTAAATGTGAAGCTCTTAGGTACAATGATTATATTAGATTCCAAATCAATTCTAAGTAGTTGAGGAAAGAATATCCAAGACAAAATCAAGAGTTAAAAGGAAAAAAATGGGTTTAGGAAAGTGCAAAAACTGCCAAAAGTTGATGTCCAGCTGTAATGACGTATAATATTTTCAATGCTGCATAAAATCGACGAGGAATTTGAAGGAGGCCATTTATATATAGAAATTTCTTTGAATTGTGGTCGTTTTGATACAAAGATCGCTGTATTTGAAGTTGTAACGAAGGTGTTATGGTTTTTACAAACTCTATGGGCCAACCAGTCCACCTTTTAAGGTGATGTCTCCTCATTTGTGATAGATTTATGTTAAGATGAGACATCATTTTTAGTGATTTAGAAGTCATAATAGTCGATTTTCTTGAGAAATAGTGCACTTTCCTATTTTGAGTCTTGATTTAGTGAATTATTATTTTTAGAGCATATTGGGTTTAATTGTTTATTTTAGTGTGTAGCTTTAAAGATAATTATGGAGATTAATTAGAGTACAAGTCAAAGACAACAACTTATGGAAAGAGATTTGCATGGTAATTGGAGATAAGGAAACAAAAGCTAAAAAGATGGAAAAGGAAAAGCTGCCTAAATCTGGGATTCTGCAGTACACGCCTAAAGATGTGCTATTTTACCCAAAAAATAGGCCGATTTTGGTAATTTCCTTTCATAGAGAAAAAGATAATTCTGTTATGATTCTTTTGGTATCTTATGGAGCTCAAACCGACCAATAACGAAGAAGATATGCTCAAAACGGTCCAGCAGTGTTTATCTTTATTTCCATCCGAATTTGAGTTGGGCTAGGAGTCCAATACTTTATCTCTTCCTCAAGAAAATGAATTAGGTCTTCTAAACACCTATAAATACACCCTTATATCACTTGTAAATCATCCTTGCCTCATAGTAATTAGTTCTTAAGGTTTTATTCTTCCAGTTTATTGTAGAGAGCAAGATGATGTCTTTTGTAATTTCTTTTAGTTTATTTCCTTCAGGTATGAACTAAACTTCCCATAGCTTGGGTTTTGCATAATGTATAATCTATGAATTCTAATTCTTCTATCTAAGTTTCTTTGGGAATTATATGTTTTAATCTAATATTAGCTACTTACTTTATATTTGTTTATGTGTTTTAATTTATTGTCTTTCCTAGAACTGATCACTTTAGGATTGTTTTAATAGTAGTTAGATGGTCTCCTTGACAGGGTGGTTAACTATTGAACCACCACATAATGTCTAGTGTCGATATTAGTTCTGACAAAACATGATTCTAACTAGATAGTCATTAGGGTTTGCTTTAACCACCATATCACCAATGATTGCAGTATTTGCTTAGGGCCTTAGTAGCGTTTGATAACCTTATTTGAAATCACTTCTTGGTTGTGCCGTAGCCCCCTTAGTCGCTCTCAAGGTCTAAGGTATGAGAATTTAGAATCCTGACTAAGTATACCAAGAGCTAATATTCTCCCTTATAAACTAGATTTATAGATAGAATTAGAAGGATTAGTGCATACTAGCACTATATCTCTCATCTCATATTCTTAATCTTTTACTTTATTGTCTTTATTTTCCTAGTTTTAATTTAGAATTTCGAAATCTATTTGCTTTTATTTTCTGTCTTCAATTATTTACTTTTACTCGTTATTTCTACTCATGCGATTAACATACTTAAGTCCCTGAGAACGAACTCAACTTACTAATTAAAACTTGCATACGTCCTGTAATACTTGCAGTACTGTGCCTGTCTAGGGTGAGAGTGCGTAGTTTCTTGGCTTAATTTTATCTTATTTTTATCACACCCTAGGCGACACCATAAGGAAAATGAGTTTGAGTTGGATTAGAACTTCAAGACCTAGTTAGTGACTTAGATATTTCATCCAATACCTATATAATATTAGTATGTGATTGTAGAAACTTGTTCTTTCCTTCATAGCCTTCATGTTTTTCATAAGAGAGAAATCAAGTCGATTTAGTTTAGAATCACCAAAGCTGAAGCATCACATAAATTTTGCATCTCTCCTTCTCTATAATTAGGTTAATTAGCTATTGATATAAGGATTACCCATCTTTCTAAATTATTACTCTTTAGTTTTATTTATGGATTAATTGGATTATTATTCTGTCTAAATCTTAGAATACTATTTTGCTATTTTAATTGATTTAAGCTTATATATGTGTGTGTGTGTGTGTGTATTTTGTGTTTACCTTATTACAGCCTAAATATTGATCACATTAGGACTATTCTTTGTATTTGGATTGTCACCCCTGGCGGGAGATTCATTATAGACAACACCACATAATTGTCTAGTGTGCGATATCGATCCCTTACCCAAGTCCCTTGATAGTGTTGATGTTGCTTTCTAAACTACCTTGGAGGGAGTTAAAAGGATTATAGAATCCAGGCTACTTATATTGCATCAATTCACCCTTATAATTAGAATAGCGACTTAGTAAGATAGTCTCACACTTGTAACCCTAAGTTATCTTATTTGCATTCTTAATT
This sequence comes from Nemophila menziesii, assembly GCA_029959085.1. NCBI lineage: Eukaryota > Viridiplantae > Streptophyta > Magnoliopsida > Boraginales > Hydrophyllaceae > Nemophila > Nemophila menziesii. Next base: position 80,526,160 of record JARWIR010000001.1, read on the forward strand.
GATTATATACGCGAATCAATTATTTAACTTATTTTTGTTCTTTAATATCAACATCTGAAATCGTCTACACTCATACTGAACACAAACTTGAGCTAACTACCTAAATTCGCGAGAACGAATATTTTTATTTACTTAACTATTACTTGCAACCGCTCTGTTCACTTGCATAGAGTTTCTCGTGGATTTCCACAGGTGTGTGCTTTTATTATCGTTATTTTATCAAACCTTTGTGCCCACCAAGTTTTTGGCGGTGCTGCCGGGGACTCTATAGTTAGTTATTGTGTTTATTTAGTTTAGAAGTTTTTATTTGTTTTCAGTATTATGTGTTTTTTGTTTAATCTCTTTTCAAGTTCGTTACGTATGGAAAAAATTTCTGCATCCATGAATAAAGGAGTTGAGAATAGATGTTCAAATTATGGGTTGCTAGGTCACCATTGGGAAAAGTGTGGTTTTCCACAATCAAGTCCATCTAGGAACTTTACATATCAAAATAACTTACCACAACCACAATCAACTTATACCTCTTTGGCAAATAATCGTGTTTAGGAAGCATTACCAACATTTCTAGCATATCCGTAAGATGGATCACTACACTGAACAATTGGCTCGGACACCAGACCGCCCGTGCCCTCCCATTTTGTCTCGCCCTAAATGGGATGGATCGAGAATATGAAAGCTCTCACCATATTTACACAAGAGCGCATAAAATCCTATGACAAGAGACTCAACGAGAACTCGGATGCGGTGGTAATTATGGGGAATCAAATCGCCCAAGTTGTTGAACAACTCGCCCAACTTCCTAACCCCATTCAAAAGTGTCTCGAGGAGGATCAAGCTTCGAAAGCATTGCAATCTCATCCACAAGAAGGTTATAATGATTTGAAAGATATTCTTGAGCAATTTATGACCAAAAGTGAAGTAAAGATCGATGCCACTGCATTATTGGTGCATAACATACAAAAAAATATAGAAAAAAATTTACACAACTCACTATAATCATTCAACAATTACAACAAAATTAATCTATGAAATTGGGCCAAGCTACGAATACTAATGATGAGGCCATTCAAACAAGCGATATCAATGTTGGGTTCGAGGTTCCAACCATACAAGAACCAACCAATCTTAGCTTAGTTGAGGTAAATGGTGAGAATCAAGATGAGAAAAAGGTGGAGAAAGAGGGTGATAAAGAGTTCGAGCCTTTGGTTAGAGAAGTTGAAAATGAGACTGAGAAAGAAGAGACAATCTCACAAAAGGTGCAATAAGAAAAAAGTAAGGTGGATCCGCCACCTACACATCCATCATCACCATCACGACCAATGAAGGTGGACTATCTCATATACAAGAGGTTCATAGAGGCGTTGAGCGAAGCAGTAATATACACCCAAGAAGTCCAGATTTCAAAAGAGATAGAACCAATCGAGTCGAAATTAATTGAGGTAATAATCAAGTACCTTATGGATAAAAAGGATGCAAATTCGTGTCTTATTAGATAGATATTTTTGCTTCAATAATTTTACATGGAGATTCAAAATAAAAATGGAGCTAAAATCTAGTTGTTGATCATATATCTCGCCTAGAATGCTCTATAGTCAATAATGGACCAGAATTTGTCAATAAGGTATTCCCTGATGAACAATTTTTTTTTATATAATGCTATTTTTCCTTGTTATGCAGATATAGTAAAGCTCATGATGAGTGGATCATTCCCTCAGAGTGTAATCCCCAACAATGAAAGAGGATGATTCACTAAGCAAAGTAGTATTTTGGGATGACCCATACCTATCTAATGTATGCAGTGATTAAATGGTGAGAATATATGGGCACTAGAGGGTAACCCATTTAATCATTGGAAGTTGTCATGACTCACCATATGGGGATCACTTCAAGGGCGATAGAACCACATCAAAATTTCTATAATTCAGTTTCTATTGGACCATCATTCATAAAGATTGCCATGGGTATGTACAAAGTTGTAAGATATGTCAATTTACCGACAATATATCAAAAATATGTCAATTTACCGACAATATATCAAAAAGAGACGAGATTCCACTCAGCAATGTGTTAGAAATGGAAATATTTGATGTTTGGGGTATTAATTTCATGGGACCATTCATTATATCCCATAGGAATCTTTATATTTTTCTAGTAGTAGACTATATTTCCAAGTGGGTAGAAGTTGTGGCAACACTAAGAACGATGCAAAAACCGTGGTTATGTTTCTCAAATTACATATATTCTCAATACATCGTACACCATGAGTATTAATAAGTGATAAAGGTAACTACTTCATCAATTCCCGATTTATAGTTTCTATTAGCAAGTCAGTGGTGAGACATCGTACATCCACCAGGTATCATCTGCAAACAAATGGTCAATTTGAGGTCTCTAACCGAGAGATTAAATCAATTCCCAAGAAGATGGTGAATAAGACACTGATGGATTGGTCAACCAAGCTAGATGGTTGATGTTCCTCTATTTGTGACGGATAAATTCGTTCATGAGAGATTATTTCGGGAGTTTATTTGACTTAAGTGAGGGATTTTTCTATGTTATTTTCTATATTGCACTTTACCCCTAATTTTCGACTTATTACGGTTTATAGAGATTTTTGTGCTTTAATCTTATGTTCAGTGTTTAGCTTTTAGGTACATGCTTGATGCAATTGTCCAAGATTAAGAGGAGAAGTCAAAGAGTGAAGAGAAACCCCAAATCAAAGAGAAATTTGAGGCTAGAACCATTATGGAGAGTTAGAGATTTTTCTTCATGAACAGCTCACGAACCAGCATTCCGGTTTGCAGAAACCAGGTACCCGATCGCGATGGTCAAAAAGTGAATGACGCTGAAGTGATTTGCATCTATGTGGCTCTCTTTCAGTAGCTTCGAGTTGTGAAAAGTCACAATCTGGAAACCCAATCTCAAAGCTTCCAAAATTGCTGACGCAGGTCTGAATCGCGTCTAAGTGGGCCATGAACAGTAAATTTTCCAAAACAAACCAGATACCCAATTTGTAGAAAACAAAATCCCGGTTCGTACTTTTTCTTAAAGACCACTCAGACACGCAAACTTGCTTCGTCTCTCACACTTATCATCCCAAACTCAAACCTTAACAACTGCAAATATTAAAAACAGTCCAACCCTACTCATTTCTTAACACTAATACACATAATACTACTCAATTATACACTACAACATCAAATACTTAAATCAATAACTAATATACAACTAAAGTGGCTTTTGTTTAACGTTGCTAAGCTTCGACAGGTTACCTCTCGCACTACGCGGCTTCTAGGAGGTACACGACCTCCCCAGGATGTGGATATTCCTTACGATTGGTATCCTCGCCTCCATAGTAGACTTTCAATCGATGCACATTCACGATAAATGTGCGGTGCTTGATCGGATGTTCAATCTCTATAGCTCCATGATGCGTCATTTTGGTCACCGTAAACCTTTTCTCACGTATCTGATTATCAAGCCATTTCTTCGTCTTTTCTTTGTAGAACTTAGTATTCTCATAGGCATGAAATGGAATCTCATCAAGTTCATTTAGCTTCATCATTATATTCTCTCCGGATAGTATAGAATCTAAGTTCAACTCTGCTATCGCCCAATATGCTCCCAATTCAAGCTCAAGTGGTAAGTGACAAACCTTACCATACACCATGTGATACGGAGATGCAACAAATGTGTGTTTTGAATGTTGTGCAATACGCCCATAATGCATCATCTAACTTCATTTACCTATCTTTTCCTTGTTGGTCCCACGGTCTTCTCAAGAACGAATTTAATCTCTCATTTAGAGACTCCGGGGTGACCGTTTGATTGTGGATGATAAGCAGTAGACACTCAATGTCTCACCAATATTTATCTAAAATTGCCTTCAAGTACTTGTTAGCAAAATATGATCCTCCATCACTAATGATAAATCTAGGCGTCCAATGTCTCGTGAAGATGTGTGATTTGAAGAACTTCATCACCATGCGTGAATCATTTGTAGGATGTATTGATTTCCATTGGATGGTACAAATGGGCCCATGAAATCAATACCATATGCATCAAATATCTCAACTTCAAGAACATTATTACGTGACATCTCACTTCTCTTTGATATGTTACCGATATATCGGTATCTGTGACACTCTTTGACATATGCATGACAATCTTTATAAATAGTGGGCAAAAAAACCAAACTGAAGTACCTTTGCATCTATCTGATCACCTTTGAAGTGTCCTTCGTGAGTTGAATCATGACAACCTGTGACCACAACTTGATTTTCACTCTCAAGCATGCATCTTCTAATCCTTTCACTACAAACTTTGAAGAGTAGTGGATCTTCCCAAAATAAATGTTTTGCACGGTGAGACAACCTCTTCTTCTCTTGTGAGTTAGATACCTCAGGGAAAGATCCACTTACAATGAGATTTTCTATATCTGCATATCAAGGAGTACTATTTGAGGTTATCATAAATAAGCTCTCATCAGGAAATACCTCCTTGACCAACTCTGGTCAACTGTTGATATTATAACCCTCGAGACCCTACAAATGATCGACAACTCTATTCTCACTTCCCTTTCGATCCCAAATCTCTGCGTCAAACTCTTGCAACAACAATACCCATCTAATAAAACGCGACTTTGCATCCTTCTTTTCCATAAGGTATTTAATTGCAGAATGGTCTGCGTATACGATAACTTTTGCCCCAAGGAGGTAGGAACAACCAACAATTCCTTCTCGATCACGTTATAATTCACTTGTGCACATGTTCAAGTCTTACTAGCACAATAAATGTCATGAAATACCATCTCTTTGCACTGACCCAACACGACATTCATAGAAAGATCACTTGCATCACACATAACCTCGAACAAACTATCCGAATATGGAGGAACTAAAATAGGCATGGAGATAATTTTCTCTTTGAGCCGAAAATGCGGCCATACATGCTTCATAGAAAAGGAATTTGGTGTCCATCTCAAGTAAGTTGCATGACGGTTTGGCGATTTTTGAGAAGTATTTGATGAAGTGACGATAGAAACCAGCATGACCCAAAAATATCCTTTCCCCCTTAACAGATGGGAAGTGGAATAGTCTTGATCACCTCTATTTTTGCACGATCAACCTCTAGACATTTACTCAAAAACCTGTTCTTAACACAGACCTCTCATAAAACATGAAATGACACTTCTCCCAATTCAATACCAGATCAGTCTCTTTACAAAAAAATAAAACCTTTTCTAGATTCTGCAAACAATCATCAACGTTGTCTCCAGAAACAGAAAAGTCATCCATGAATACCTCAAGGAACTAATCAATCATGTCCCAGAATATCGACATCATGCACCGTTGGAACGTGGAAGGTGCATAACATAATCCAAATGACATCCTTCGAAATATGGAGGTGTCAAAAGGACAAGTGAAAGTCGTCTTGTGCTAATATTCAGGGTCCACAACAATTTGATTATAACTTGAGTAACCCTCAAGGAAATAGTAGTACTCTCTCCCTGCTAGCTTATTCAAAATCTGATCTATGAACGGAAGAGGAAAATGATCCTTTCTGATGGCTTTGTTCAACTTCCAATAGTCCATACACACTCCCTAGCCTACAATAATCCTCGAGGGTATGGATTCATTCTAATCATTAAGGAAGGTAGTGATACAACCCTCCTTTGGTATGAATTTATCTGGACTCACCTATTCTCTACTAGATATGGTACATATAATAACTTTATCACCTCTTTTTTAACCATTTCCTTCATCACTGGCATCGACCTTCACTTCCCCTCAACCGAGTGTTCACTATTATCTTCAAGAATGATCTTATGTTGGAAGATAGTTGGACTAATACCTTTGATGTCAGCAATAATCCATCTGATTGCCTCTTTATTAGCTCGAAGCATATGCATACACATGTATTCTTGAGGACCTGTCAAGTTAGCTGAAACTATAATAGGTAAAGTATTGGTAATACCCAAATAAGCATACCTCAAGTGTGAAGGGAGTGGTTTCTCTTCGAGTGTTAGGGGAGCTTCAATAGACTGTTTCTTTTGAGGTTCAATTTCCCTAGATTCTCTCACTTGTTCGTTGCCAAGGGGTTCGGTTTCACACTCTCAGAATTCAGAGCTGCCACAGTTTTGGCAAGCTCTTCATATAACTTAGGCAAGTCTAGTTTTAGGGCAGCCAGCTGAACATCATCAAAATTTGTCTCATCAAATACTTCTGCGTGGCATTATCGATGGCATCCATTCAGAAACAATCTTCCTTAGAATCAAGGAACTTTATTTATCTAAACACCTTAAAATTCACCTCGTCGTCTTGAATATGCATGATTAATTCTCCATTTTCTACATCAGTAAGACTAGCCCACGGTTAGGAATGGACTACCCAAGATGATCAGGACATTCCTATCCACGTCGTAGTTAAGCATAATGAAATCGCATGATAAAATAAGATTACCTGCCTTGACGAGGAAATCTTCCATGGATATAAAATTATAGAACTTTATGGATCTTATGCAAGTAATATGCAATCACATAATGAGAAGTTTAGAGAACAAGAGGCTTCTATTCAAATCTTAAGCACACAAGTTAAACAATTGACGAAAGTTTTAGATAATATTGTCCAAACAAAAGAATTGAAAGCTATTGAAGGAGGTGATGTCAATGTTGGGTTCGAAGCTTGTAAGGCGAGTTGCCTTGAAATAGAAAAAGAAGAGGAAGTACCACATGCTACATAAATTGTCGTGGAAGTTACAGAAATTGAAGAAGAACCAACCAAGTCTAACTCCGAAGACTCTGACTTTTCTGAAGATTCAGAATCATCCAAAAGATCTGAGTTTATAGAATTCTCAAGGATATACAAGAGGATATTAGATCGGTTATTCAGCTTCAAGCTACTAGAGCTAGAGTGAAAGAGGAAGAAGCCACAAAGAAGAAGAAAGAAGAAGTTGAACCTGCTGTGCAAGTGATGTCTCCTCATTTGTGATAATATAATATACTTCAGAGACATCATTTTAGGCTTATTTATTAGTTTATAGGTCGATCTTAGCTTAATTTAGTGCACTTTCCTATTTTAAGTCTTGATTAGTAGAATTATTATTTTTAGAGCATATTGGGTTTAATTGTTTATTTAGTGTGAAGCTTTAAAGATAATTATGGAGATTAATTAGAGTCCAAGTCAAAGATTACAACTTATGGAAAGAGATTTGCATGGAAATTGGAGATAAGGAAACAAAGGCTAAAAAGATGGAAAAGGAAAAGCTGCCTAAATCTGGGATTCTGCATACACGTCCAAAGATATGCGTTTTTACCTAAGAAATAGGCTGAATTTGGAAATTTCCTTCTACTGGGTCAAGATAATTCTGTTACGATTCTTTTGGTATCTTATGGAGCTCAATCCGACCAATAACGAAGAAGATACACTCAAAACGGTCCAGCAGTGTTTTCCTTACGAATTTGAGTTGGGCTAGGAGCCCATTACTTAGAGTTATCTCCAAAAAACGAATTAGGTCAACCTATACACTATAAATACAGCCTCTTAACACTCTTAAATCATCCTTGGCTAGACCTTAAGGCCAAGAGGAAGCTGCAACACAAGAGAAAAAGTCTGGAAGGAGCTGTGCAACAACTATGTCTCCTTCAACCTCTTATTTTGTAATTCTTTTCTCTTCTCTTCTTAGTTTGAATTAATTCTTTTTAGTTTGAGTGTTTAGCATATATGTATGAACCCTAGTTTTGATTGACATCTATCTAATTTGGGAACTTAATGTTTTAAATAGAATTATAGTTTTTATTCTCTGTTTATGTGTTTGGATTTATATTCTGTGTTCTTGTGGATGCGCGCCCATATAGAATTACCATCTAGTAATTAGGTCACCATGACAACGGTGTTTAATTGCATGTTTAGCACATAACGTCTAACCCAACCTAGCTAGATAATCACTATGGTTTAGTTCTTGTGACTATTTACCAATTACAGGAAAAGTTTGCTTAGAAAGCCTTATTGACACATGTAAATCCTATTTTAAACTACTGATAGCATATTGGGACCGATTAGGGAAATACTACATAATTTACCCTTACATGTTTAGAACGGCAAAACTAGTGGGGATTGCATGCTAATAACTCAAGCTAGATTTTCAGACTATCTTCGTTTTCTTCTTTTATTTATTTTATTGTCTTTTAATTTCGTAGTTTAGTTCCTTATTTAAAAACCAAATAAATATTTATCTTTTTCTTTCTTTCTCTTGCGTATTATCTTTTCTATCTTTAATATCTACACTTGATAAGTTGCATAAGTTCTCTCTAACTTTCGTCAGTCCCTGAGGAACGAATCTTCTTATCATTAAAACTTGCATACGTCCTGTAATACTTGCAGTACAGTGTTAGTTTAGGGTGTGTATTTGCACTTATTTATATCATTATTTTATCACACCTTAGGCCACACCAGCAAGAAAACAAAGAAGAAGAGAAGGTGGGATTGCCACCAGTTTTTCAAGCAATGTCACCATCCATTCAGAAAACAAATCCAAAGGTTGACCTTGAACTCAAGACATTTGTAGAGGCGTATAGTCCAGAAAATATCAACGCCCAAATGCTTGAGATTGCGAAGAAAGGGCTTACATCGCAACAAGTATTCACACAAGTTATTCTAGAGAAAGAAGCGAGTGTAGAAGCTAGAAAATTGACTGTGCCTCATACTGAGAGAGTCTCGAGAGGAGTAGAGAAAGATTTACCACTCAAGCTCAAAGATCCAGGAAGTTTTAATATTACTATTCAAAACACTACCCAATAACCATAAATTCATATCACAATCATTCCCCACATCATTAAATAGAAGATTCAACCACCCAAATCATATCAAAAAACCTAGAATCCAAGAATTAAAGCCCAAAATTTACAAATCTTATCCAACAATTTGTTGAATCCATACCAATCAAGCAAGAATTCACCTTACCCACATAGAGATTTGTCATCTTTATAAACCCAAACAACACTTGTTCAACCTAAAATCAAGGGTTACAAATTTCAAGAGTGTTCACAACTTTGAGTTGGAGGTCAATTGAGATGACGAAAAAAACAGAAACATTTTCTACTATTAGGGAGATAAAGAAAAATCAAAGTAACGTATTGAGTTATATTGATAAGAAGACAATTGGGAAAAGTTTATGTTCTAGTATGAAGAAAAATGGTAAAACATGTCAAGAAAGTAGAGTAAAGCCGGTTGTGGTAAATTCAAAGAGCAAAAAGATTACAACTTTTAAGGAGAAGACACCACAACCTCTACAAATCAAGATTCCTATGCCCGAGATGAATGAAGCTTCAAAAGCCTTGTTATCTTCCGCAAAGAAACATTTACCGGACTTTCCATTTTCTCATGAGAGAGTATTCGAAAAAGAAGTTAGAGAAGGTGATTACAAGAGATTCTTAGAGATGGGAGATAGATTGGGTTGGTCTACATTCATGATGAGAAGGTCAAATGTATGTATGGAGTTAGTTACCGAGTTCTATTTAGGCCTCTTTAGTCGATATAGTGAAGGTCATGTTCCAGTTAGAGAAAATTTAGTTCCTTTTACAGTTGAAGATATTAGAAACCACTTCCAGTTCAAGAAATTTGTTGGACCATGTAAGTTTAGAGAAGCGGTTAAAATATCAATATTGGAATTAACTTTTTGAGCATGTATTGGATGAAGAGAAATTGCAATCACATAAGGAAGAATTGAAGGAACCATGGGCTTACAAATATCTTCAAGCGGATAAAAGAGTTTGGCATAATTTTCTTTCACCAACGCCTTTGGAAACACACAAACTTTGGATGTAACTAAGAGAAACGCCAAATTTTTTAATTGTACTATAAGAGAATAAGAAGTAGATGTGGCATAGTTGATCTTTGAGGAGGTGATGCGATTTTCGGTCTCTCCCCTTTTATTGTGAAATATCCTATTATGATCACGTGCCTTGTACAAAAAGCGAATGTGATTCTGGATGAAGAAGAGAAACTAATGTATAAGATGAGTAATAATATTGACAACACTTGGATCAAGAGAATTTTGAGAGGAGTAGGAGTTACGAAAGCCCCACAAGATAAATCAAAAGAAGAGGAACATAATTGGCGAGAAAAGGTAGAGGAGCAATTGAATAAAGTTGAAGTAGCTCAAGCCTTCTTGGACGATGATGTGGCACAAATCAAAGCTAATCAGGTGCACATCATGACACTCCTTGAGCAATTAAAGCGTGATTTAGTGAAAGATCCAGTAAATCCTATCTTGGATGTCTATAAGGCGAGGCCATAGCCTCGAGCGTATGTTCTCTTTCTTCCTTACCATTTTTGTATATGCTTTATTTGCTTGTTTTTAATTTCTTTTTAGAGCCGTAGAGACACGTCTCATTTTTGAGTTGGGAGTGTGGGGATTCGTTGTCTCTCATCTCCATTTTTATGTGATTTTTTCTGTTTTGCGTAGAATATTTGATACATGTGATTTAGATGTAGAGTGTGTTTAATAGCTTGAAAGCATAAGCTTAGTAAGTTAATTATAGAAAGTAATATGTTTATGAGTTGTTTTATTTTCTATGCTTTGAGTATTTACAGAAAACACACATCGATAGTACAGAAAAGATTAGTGAGCAATACAGTAGAAGTATGTTTGATCTTAGGGCGCCTTGATGGGTCTGTAGGCCGTGAGATCCGAGCTAGTTGATAAACCCATTTGATGAACGTGCTAAAGGTAAGAGAATGACCAAATTGCATAGTTTAGGAAGTGACAAAAAAATGAAAAGATTGAATATATTTGGCCCGGCAAAGTAGAATTTTTATGTGATCATCATTTTGCTTTAGTATTGGGTAAATTGGGAATGCTAATTAGTGCATCAATTCATTGGGTCGAGTGAGAATGTTTTATGAGAGGAACTCAAGCTCTAGGGCGATTCATTGATGGCTAGTGAGGAGCGAGCCAAAAAAACTCACTCTAAATTATTCGAATATACTTATCCTATCGTCCCAAAGCCTACATTACAACCTTAAATACCTTATGATTCTTTGCTACATGATCTAGAAGTAATTTAGCCATTAGAGAGTGTCTTTGGATGCTAGTAAAGTTCGATGAACAATTTCTATAGCCTCCTTGGTAAGCTAAGTGAAGAACCCCTCCTTCGTGCATTGTAAAGCTAATCTGATCTTGAATTTTAACTGTGTTGATCGTAAGTATGACAAGTGTACAGGTAAATGTATTACATGAAATTTTTTGAGTAGTTGCTTTTAGTTTATTTTATATATTCTGCTATCTTGTTCTCACTGTGCTTAATTGACTTAGGTGTGTATTGAGAGACTTTCCTTTGTTCTTAACTTTATTGTATCGGGACGAAATTTATCATGAAACTTAGAAGTTTCTGCAACTTGAAGTACCCATCGATGATAACGAGCCTAGTGATGAAAGAAGAGGTGACTATTTGAGAGAAATATAAATTAATTATTAGGCCGAGTTCCATCCTAGATGATGAGTGGATCAAGAATATCCTGAAAAGAGTATAGTCAAGGAAGTCCCCTTGGCAAGAGAAGGTAAGTGAGCAACTTAAACAGATCGAAATTGCTCATACACTCCTTGCCAATGATGTGGCACTAATAAAGTCTAATCAAGTACACATCATGATACTCCTGAAGGAAATAAGCCGCGACACCGCGAAGGATCCTTCTTATCCTATCTTGGACAATGAGCACGCGAGGCAATAGCCTCGAGAGTACGTGTCTCTCTTATCTACCCTTTTATTTATTTGTATATTAGTTGTTTGTTCGTAAGATTATTGAGTCTGTTTCGAGCCGAGTCGCGGTTCAACTTTGAGTTGAGGGTGGAAACCTGTTATTTCCACCCCTATTTTCACGTGTTCATTTCTTTCAATAAGTGTGAAGGTTAGGTAGAATCTAGTGAATGTATCTTTTAAGCTATTTGTTAATGAGTTAATGATAGTAATAGTAAATTTATAAACTTATCTTGTATATGTTTAGAGGATTTTTATGAAATGCATGTCAAAAGTACAGAAAAGATTAGTGAGCAATGCGATAGAAATATGTTTGACCTTAGGGAGCATGTGTGGTGTGTAGAACGTGAGATTCAAGCTATATTGTAAACCATTTAATGAACGTGCTGAAAGCGAGAAAGTGAGTAATTTTTTAGGATAGAACCTGATTAAGGCAGTTCTTTGTTAGCCCCTTATGCGTTTTAGCCAGTTTTCCATTTTAATTGATATATTATTCGTCTCAGCCCCCTATTTTCTTTTTGTAGCCTTTTTATTAGCCATGTTATAAACCTTATCCTTTATATTTTTAGGACTTTTCCATATGACCCGAACTAGAATTGCGATGCTTTGACACTCATCTAGAGCTTGATTTTGGGGTGGTGATTTATGGGAAACATATTGGGAAGGATTTGAGTTTGTAATGTACTATTTGATCACTTGTTCATTGTATTGTAACCCTTTTCCGGGGTAAGAAAGAAAGAAAGAAAAAGATTTTAAAAGATGGGAAAAATATATGAGATAGAAAAAGAAAAAATAATAGTGAAATGATATCTCACTTCAAAAAGAGGATCATTGTCACTTACAACAGAAAATATATACGTAGTTCAGACGGGAAAGTGGGATTTCATTAGGTGAGCATAAAAGGGTATCAACTGGGATTTTTGGGAATGCTATAAAGTGCATATTGGGGTTGAGTGAGAACATCTTTGAGAGTAACTCAAGCTCTAGGGCGATTAATTGATGGCTAGTGAGGATAGGGCCAAAATCCCACTCTAAATTATCAGAATATACTTATTACACCTACCCTAAGCCTACATTATAGCCTTAAAGACCTTAGGATTCTTGACTATGCAAATTAGAAGCTTTCAAACTAATGGTGAGTAGTTAAATGGACCTTAGAAATTAGTGAGAATCGAGAAACACCCTATATTCACCATAGCGGACTAAGAGATCTTACCTATATTCGTGCATTGCGACTCGAATCTGATCTTGAAATTAACACGTGTAGATTATTTATTTTATAAGTGTATATATGATTTAGTTCGTAAATTATGCTATATGAGACTTGTTAAAAATTGTGCTTTAGTGCCATTCATTATGTTCTCTATTCTTTCTCCTTTCTTGAGCTAATTTAACTTAGACCCTTCCAAACTCTTTGTATTTTCTTTTCTATTTTGTCGAGATGACAACACCTTGAGTTTGGGGTATTGATGTTTCTCTATTTGTGATGAATACATTCATTCACGAGACATTTCTTTAGGAGTTTATTGGGCCTAAGTGAGGGATTTTCCCTATTATTTTCTATATTGCATCTTTACCCTTAGATTTGGACTTATTACTGTTTATAGAGATTGTTGTGCTTTAATTGTGTGTTTATTGTGTAGCTTTAGGTAAATTTTGTATACAAGGGCCTAAGATGAAGAGGAGAAGAAAAATATTGAGAAACCCCAAGCCAAGGCGGAATTTGAGCTTAGAGCCAGAGTGGAGAGTTAGTGCTTTTCCCATAGATTTATTGCACTTGAGTGTTTCGGTGGCTACGATTTGTGGGTAAGAGCTTTAGACCTAAAACCCGCCACCACCGGCCCATTTCATTTTTCACCATTATTTTTTTTATCATTGTTGCATGGGTTGGGCATAACCATAAAAAATCCACCTCCGCCTAACCGATCTTAATCCTTCCTTGATCTTTTATCTATACCTTTATAGAACATAGACAATTGTTGATCTTCTGAGTAGCCATAATCTATAATTTGCCTTAAACATAACTGAAATATTGTCCAACATGCTCCAACTAACTCATCTTTCTCTTGATGGAATGAAGTCAACTATAGTTGTGTGTCCAACCTCATGTTTCTCGCACAGTAACGATCAAAGAACACTGTTTTAAATTCATCTCATGTAGTGATTTGATCTCGTGGTTGTTGATCAAATCACTTGCTTGTTGCACATGTGAGGAAAAACAAAAACATTGCGAGATACATATGCTCTCGTGATGTCTCCATTTTGTTTTTGATGTATTTAATTATTTAATTATATATTTTTATTCATATTTTTATAATTTCCTATTTCTTGTCTTGATTTGATGATTTATTATTTTTAGAGCATATTGGGTTTAATTGTTTGTTAATAGTGAAGCTTTAAAGATATATGGTAATTAATTAGATGCCAAATCAATTCTAAAGGATAAGGGAAAGAAGATAATGATGGAAATTGGAGATAAAAGGAAGTAAAGTTAAAATAAGAAATGAAAAGTTGTCAAGTAAATCTGAATTTCAGCAGCTACGTCCATTAAATTGATCATAACTAAAAAAAAGCTTGGAATTTGGAAGAACGGTCTATAGCAAAAGTGTAGAACTTTTCGAAGCGGTTAGTTTCTATATAAAGAACGTGTCAATCGGAGCAATATTGAAGAATTTATGTCCGAAATAAAACAGCATCACTTTTTTCCTTCTCCTATAGTTTAGGAAACGAGTTTGATTTGGAAAAGAGTCCTATTACTTGCCCTCTACTGCAAGAATCCGACCTAGAGCTTGGAAAGCCCTATAAATACACCCTTTTATCATTAGAAATATATCCTTGGTCAATCCTTAAGTCAAGAAGAAGCTTACAACAAGAGAAGAGAAGTATGAAAGGAGCTAAACATCAAATTATGTCTTCACAAGCCTTCAAATTTGTAATTGTTTTCTTTTATTTCTCTATTATGAACTAAATATATTTTATCTTGAGATTTAGAATATAGGTATGATGTCTCCTCATTTGTGATAGATTAATGTTAGGATGAGACATCATTTTTAAGTGATTTAGAAGTCAATAATGTCGATTTTCTTGAGTTTTAGTGCACTTTCCTATTTTGTGTCTTGATTTGTAGAATTATTATTTTTAGAGCATATTGGGTTTAATTGTTTATTTAGTATGTAGCTTTAAAGATAATTATGGAGCTTAATTAGAGTCCAAGTCAAAGACAACAACTTATGGAAAGAGATTTGCATGGTAATTGGAGATAAGGAAACAAATGCTAAAAAGATGGAAAAGGAAAAGCTGCCTAAATCTGGAATTCTGCATACACGTAACGTCCAAAGATAGGCGTTTTTACCTAAGAAATAGGCCAATTTTGGTAATTTCCTTCTGAAGGGTCAAGATAATTCTGTTGCGATTCTTTTGGTATCTTATGGAGCAAAATCCGACCAATAACGAAGAAGATATGCTCAAAACGGTGCAGCAGTGTTTATCTCTATTTCCATACGAATTTGAGTTGGGCTAGAAGTCCAATACCTTACCTCTTCCTCAAGAAAACGAATTAGGTCTTCTAAACACCTATAAATACACCCTTATATCACTTGTAAATCATCCTTGCCTCATAGTAATTAGTTCTTAAGGTTTTATTCTTCCAGTTTACTGTAGAGAGCAAGATGATGTCTTTTGTAATTTCTTTTAGTTTATTTCCATCAGGTATGAATTAAACCTCCCATAGCTTGGGTTTTGCATATGTATAATCTATGAATTCTAATTCTTCTATCTAAGTTTCTTTGGGAATTATATGTTTTAATCTGATATTAGCTACTTACTTTATATTTGCTTATGGGTTTTGATTTAATGTCTTTCCTAGAACTGATCACTTTAGGATTGTTTTAATAGTAGTTAGATGGTCTCCTTGACAGGGTGTTTAACTATTGAACCACCACATAATGTCTAGTGTCGATAGAAGTTCTGACAAAACATACTTCTAACTAGATAGTCATTAGGGTTTGTTTTAATCACCATATCACCAATTGATTGTGGTGTGCTGGATAGGGCCTTAGTGGCGTTTGATAACCCTATTTGAGTCCTCGTCTTGGTTGTGTCGTAGCCCCCTTAGTCGCTCTCAAGGTCTAAGATTGGGGAATTTTAGAATCCTGACTAAGTATACCAAGAGCTAATATTCTCCCTTATGAACTAGATTTATAGATAGAATTAGAAGGATTAGTGCATACTAGCAAAACCTAAGCTATACTTCTCATCTCATATTTCTTATCTTTTATTTTATTGTCTTTATTTTCTTAGTTTTAATTGCTTAATTTCGAAATTTGTTCCCTTTATTTTTCTGTTCTCTAATTATTTACTTTTACTCGTAATTTCTACTCACGCGATTAACACACTTAAGTCCCTGAGAACGAACTTTATTTATCATTATAACTTGCATACGTCCTGTAATACTTGCAGTACTGTGCCTGTCTAGGGTGAGAGTGCGTAGTTTCTTGGCTTATTTTAATCTTATTTTTATCACACCCTAGGCGACACCAAGTTTTTGGCGCCGCTGCCGGGGACTTGTGTCTCGTTAGCGTGTGGGTTATCTATTTCGAGTTTTAATTTTTAATTAGTTTTTACTTTTCAGTTTCTAGTTTAGTTTTTATTTTTCCAGATTTACGCTTGTGGTTTGCTTTAGTCTTTTTCAGGTTTCACAGTGTTTAATTCTTGGCCTCCCTTATCGGAGCCTGAGAGGAGCTTCAGACCTTACAACAAACGAGTTCGTGAGGAAAGAGCCTTGAGAAGAGTAATGGCAGCCCAACTAAATCCACCAGTTGGAGGAGGTCAACAAGATCCTCCCCTTGGTGCTCAAGATCCACCACTTGGTGGACAAGAAGGACAACAATTACCAGTAGGAGGAGGTAATGTGCAGAATAACCTTAATAATCAACAAAACCGAGTTGAACAAGACCTACCTGGCCTTAATGTACCAATCCATGTTCAACCCATCGGTTACCGTCCTCCTGAGATTCCGAATATCAAATTTAGACCCGATCCGGGTATGCTCAGTCAATTTCAAAGTTTCGGACTCTATACTGGTACAGCTATTCAAGATCCGGTAAAAGCGATTCAGAAGTTCATGCAGATTTGTGATGCCTACATTACTCCTGGTATTACACGCGAGCAACTGTATTGTCATATGTTTTCGTTTTTCTTGACCGGAAGAGCTAGCGATTGGCTAGAAAGACAACCACATGGAACCATTCACTCTTGGAGAGAACTTCAAGCCGCATTCTTTAACCGATTTTATTCGAAGAGCATGAGACTTAAAGATCAAACCGAGCTTGCAAGATTTTGCCAAGAAGATGGAGAAACATTGGGAGAAGCATGGACAAGGTTTCAACAAAAATTAACTAGATGTCCACTCCATGGTTATACACCTGTTCTACAACTTGCTATGTTCTATGAAGGTCTTAATGATAAAGGTAGAGAAAAGGTGGATAACATTGGAAAGGGTAATTTTGTGTCCATGAATCACAATGAAGCTTCCGAGGTGTTGGAAAATATCATGGAACAGGAAAGAAGTTGGCCTTCAACGCGAGCTTCTGTAGCAAAGACCCGAGGAACGCTTCGTTTAGATGCAGAAACTGCGAACTCAGCTCAAATATCCTCATTAGAAAATCAAATCAAGGAGCTAAGAATTGCAATGGAGAAGAATTTAGCCGCTACAAACGTAGTACAAGAAGCACAAGGTTGTCAACAATGTGGAGTTAACGATCATACATGGGAAGAGTGCGAATCAAATCCGCAATCTGTTTACTTTATATCTAACCGATGGGGCAACCGCAACCATCCGGGTATGCAGTATTCAAATCCACAAGGGGCCGCTAATCCTGGTCATTATCAACCGCGACCCCAGAACAACTCTTACCAACAGAGAGGTCAGTACCAAAATCAATATCAGAATAGACCTGCTCCTCCACAACAACCTGCTCAAGACGCCTATACCGATTCCTTAGATCAGAAAGCCCTACCTTAGTACCCGCAAGAAGGATCTATGGACAATACACAGATAGTACAAGCTCTAGACCGTTTGAACACGACTATAAACGCTCAAGAAGAGAAGGTCAGAGGACATGATGCCATACTTCAGATGCTAAGTACTCAAGTAACACAGTTAAACAAAGTGTTAACCAGTGTAGTAGAACAAAAAGAAGTAAAGGCAATCGAAGGAGGTGAAGACAAGGACGAGTTCGAAGCTTGCAAGGCTATATGTCTTGAGATTGAAAAAGCGAAAGAGGAAGCACCACATGCTGCCATTAGTGCCGTGGAAGTTCCCAGTATTGAAGGAGAACCAACCAAGTCCAGCCCCGTGGAATTTGACTGTTCTGAAGTTTATGTGGAGGACGATCAAGAGAAAGACGAATTTATAGAGCTGCTGAGGAAGGTGCAAGAGGAGATTCGATCGGTAGTGGAATATGCAGCTGAGTTGGCTAAAGAGAAAGAGGAAGAAGCCTCAAAAGAGGAATCAAAAGAAGATAAAGTGGCACCTGCTGTGCTAGAAGAAAAAGAGGAAGAGAAGGTGGAATCGCCACCGATTGTTCAACCAGTGTCATCAACTATTCGTGATACAAATCCGAGCAATGACACTGTGCTCAAGATATTTGTAGAGGCGTACCAACCTGAAAATATCAACGCCCAAATGCTTGAGATTGCGAAGAGAGGACTTACACCGCAACAAGTTTTTACGCAAGTTATTCCTGAGAAAGAGGCGAGTGTAGAGATCCCGAGAGAAAACCTGAGGGTTTCAAGAAGAAGTGAGAAAGAGTTACCTACAAAGCTTAAAGATCCGGGAAGTTTTAACCTTCCTATTCAATAACTTGGTATGCTCAAGGTGAAAGCGATGTACGATGTGGGTTCTGGTGTAAATCTTATGCCTAAGTCCGTATTCGAGAGTCTTGGACTTCAGAAATCAGAGAAAACTCCAGTGAAGTTGCAGTTTGCTGACAACTCAATGAAAAGGACATGGGGAACAGTGGAGGACGTCTTAGTCCGTGCAGGTAATATCGCCATTCCTACTGACTTTGTTATTCTTGAGTTTGATGCAGACAAGCAGGTTCCGATCATACTTGGACGGCCCTTCATGGCCACAAGTCAAAGTGTGATCAACTTCCAAGATGGGACCATCACCCTTCATGCTAAAAATGTATCCGAGACCTTCTATGTCTTGGGTAAGAAACCAAGGAAGTTGGATCCCACCGTGCCTATTATCTACAGCCTTTCACATCACAATGTCACTCCTGAGAAGATCCACTTAAATCCTGTGGATACTGAGCCAAACATTGAGTTTGGGGTTGGCCATGAAGTTCTATGGAAAGCTCACAAACACGAGAACAGGCCACGAAGTTTCAAAGACTCGTGGATGGGACCATTCATTGTCACTAAGGTTGTTTCAGCCAAGGTGATAGAAATTCGCCCCAAAACTGGGGTCAAGCGCAGATTAGTTGACGTTCATAGCCTTACTCGTTGTTGGGGAGGCTATATTCACAAATCTTGACAAAGGTAACACGTCTAACTTTGAAAGACGTTAAACAAAAGTACTGTACGGGAGATAACCCGTAGTTTTTTTAAGTTTTCATGTCTTTTATGTTTTAGTTTTAGTTTATTTTAGTTGTTTTTAGTTGATAATGCATATTTGAGAAAGGTATTAGTGTTTTTGGTGTGTAGGACTTGGAGAAATCGAGTTTGGGAGAAGAAATAAAATTTTCGGAAAAAAATCTGTTCATATGGACGGTATACCGGACCTTAACCCCGGTATACCGGAGAGTACCACAGGGGCAAAAACCCGTACCACGGGGTGGCTGCCACGTGGTCCATGCCGAGGCGAAATTTTTTTGAGCTGATAGGAGCGGTATACCGGAGGTTATGCCCGGTATACCGGAGGACACGACCAGGAACAAAAACCCGCACCACGGGGTGAGTACCACGTGTATTTCGACGGACAAAATTTTTTGGAGCTACAGATGTTCCGGTATACCAGAGGATACGCCCGGTATACCAGTCAGCGCCGCTGGAAAAAGAGAAAAACGGGTTTGAGCTTATAAAAGAGGTATTAAAGCCATTATTCCGAATTTACTAAACCTCAACCCTCTTTCTCTTCCCCAAAACTCTCCCAACTCCATTAAAGCTCATCAAAACCTTCTCCAATCACCAAAACACTACCCAATCATCAAGAAAAACACATCAAACCTTCTCTCCACATCATTACAAGAGAAAATCAAACACCCAATCTTCATCAAACCCATTCAATTGAAGAATCAAAGAGCTCAAATTTAACAAATTCATCCTACAATTTCATAAATCCAAGCCAACCCATTACAACTCCACCTCACCCACCTAGAGATTAATCATCAATTCATATTTCCTAAGCCAAATCAAGCTTGTTCAACCATTAATTCAAGAGTTTAAATTTCAAGGGTTGCTAAAGCTTTGAGTTGGGGGTTAATTGAAGATGACTAATAGAACAACAATCTTAGCTAGCAAGAGGGAGGTGAAGAAGAGTAACAAGGGATTGGAGGTAACCAGTAAGAAATCAAGTAACAAGGGTTCTAGTTCTCAATCAAAAGGAAAAGACAAAGTTGAAGATAGTGCAATACCCTTGTTTGATCGTCATGGTAAAAAGCTTTACTTTTATGCAAAGGAGAAAACACAACTTCCACAAGACAAAGCAGTGGCTTTAAAAGCCTCTGCAGAAGAACAATTGCAAGAACTACCTTTTGCTTATGAGAAATTATTCAAGGAGGAAATTGGTATAGGAGAATACAAGAGATTCTTAGAGCTTGGTGAGAAATTGGGTTGGTCTACGTTCATGGTAAGACGTTCTGAATTATGTCATGAATTTGTTTTGGAATTCTATTTAGGCCTCTTTAGCCGAGATAGTAAAGGTTGTGTTCCGATTAGAGGAAAGCTAGTTCCTTTCACAGTTGAGGAGATTAGGAACCACTTCAAGTTTAAGAAACTAAAAGGTCCTTGCAAATTTGAAGAATCGGTTGCTAAACGAAAAATCTTTGATGAGGAATTACTTTTTGAGCATGTATTAGACAAAGAGAAAGTGCAATCACATAAGGGGGAATTGAAGGCACCTTGGCCTTACAAAATATCTTCAAGCGGATGCACGAATTTGGCACAATTTCCTTATTCCTAATGTCTTTGGAAACACACGAACCTTGGATGTGACTATGGAGAACGCGTTACTATTGGACTGTATTTTGAGAGGAGAAGAAGTTGATGTGGCACAGTTGATCTATGAGGAGGTGATGCGATTCTCGGTCTCTCCTAAATCAGTTTAAAATGTTAAATTTCCAACTATGATCACGTGTCTTGTGCAAAAAGCGAATGTTACATTGGGCGAAGAAGAGAAACACGAGTTTAAGATGAGTTATATTGATAATGCTTGGATCAAGGATATCTTTCGAAGAGCGGGTTCTACGCAAGTCTCGAAGGAAGAAAAGGAGCAAATTTGGCAAGAGAAGATGGAGGAGCGTTTAACGAAATTTGAAGCAGCTCAAACTTCCTTAGTCAATGATGTGGCACAAATCAATGCTACTCAAGTGCACATCATGAAACTCCTTGAGCAATTAACGAAAGGTCCAGCATTTCCTACCTTGGATATCAATGATGCGAGGCAATAGCCTCGAGAGTATGTTCTCTTTCTTCCTTACCATTTCTGTAAACATGTCTATCTGCTAATTTTAATTTCTGTTTTTCGAGTCTTTTTCGAGTCGTGGGGACACGGCTCATTTTTGAGTTGGGGGTGTGGGGATTCGTTGTCTCTCATCTCCATTTTTCTGTTTCTATGTAGAAATTAAAATTTTTGATACATGGGAATTAGATGCAGAGTGTGTTTAATAGCTTGAAAGCATAAGCTCAGTAGATTGATGATAGTAAGTAGTATGTTTATGAGCTATGTATTTGTATGCTTTGAGTATTTGCAGGAAAACACACGTTGATAGTAAACAAAAGATTAGTAAGCAATGCGATAGAAAGTATGTTCGATCTCAGGGAACCTTGAAAAGTGTGTAGGCCGTGAGATCCAAGCTAGTTGAAAAACCATTTGATGAAAGTGCTAAAGGTAAGAATATAACTAAATTACATAGTGAAGAAAGTGATTAAGGCGGTTATTTCATATTTTGAAGCCTTTAAAGCCTTTTTATACCTTCTCACCTTGTGATTTTTGATTTTATATGCTATATCCTTCTCAACCCCTTCTAGCCTTTCTAAAGCCTTTTATTGAAACACGTTATAAGCCATATCCTTTAGATTTTAGGACTTTTCCATATGACCCGCACTCGAATCGCGATGCATAGACAGTTGTTTTAGAGCTTGAGTTTGGGGTGGTGGGTCCACCATTATGGGAATTGTTATGTTGGGATTTTTGAGCTTATTAATTGTGCTTTGTGCTTTATATTGATGATGATTCACAGAATTGTATTGTAACCCTTTGCCGGGGTAATAGTGAATGAAAAAGAAGCTTCGAGCTAATTTTGCCAACAAGGGCATAAAGAGAAAATATATATATGAGAAAATTAGCGTGATATCTCATCATTAAAAGAGAGTCATAGCTATAAAAGAAAATTGATTTGAAAAGAAAAGAAAATATATATATTCGGACCGGCAAAGTGGATTTTTATGTGAACGTCTTAAGCTTCAATTGGGTTATTGGGGATGCTAAATTGTGCATCAAGGAATTCATTGGGTTGAGTGAGAACGTTTATTGAGAGTAACTCAAGCTCTAGGGCGATTCGTTGATGGCTAGTGAGGAGAGAGCCAAAAGCTCACTCCAAATTATCCAAATATACTATCATACCGTCCCTAAGCCTAAATTACAACCTTAAAGACCTTTTGATTCTTTGCTATGTAATTGAGAAGTGATTGAGCCATTAGAGATTAGTTAAATGGATCCTTGGATACTAGTGAGGTTTGATGAACAATCTATAGCTCTCTTGGGGAACTGAGTAAAGTCCCAATCCTTCTTACATTGCGAAACTAATCTGATCTTGAATTCAAACCGTGTTAACTGTGGATATTAGAAGTGTACAGATATGTAGTTTATGAATATTATTGCATGGAATTTTCTGAGTTTTGTGCTTTAGGTTTATTCTATACATTCTGCTATACTTTTCCCATTATGTTGAGAATTTTATAAGTGTGTATTTCTAGACTTCCCTATGTTTTTATCTTTATTGTATCGGGACGATACAACTTTGAGTTGGGGGTCTTGATGTCTCCTCATTTGTGATAGATTAATGTTAGGATGAGACATCATTTTTAAGTGATTTAGAAGTCAATAATGTCGATTTTCTTGAGTTTTAGTGCACTTTCCTATTTTGTGTCTTGATTTGTAGAATTATTATTTTTAGAGCATATTGGGTTTAATTGTTTATTTAGTATGTAGCTTTAAAGATAATTATGGAGCTTAATTAGAGTCCAAGTCAAAGACAACAACTTACGGAAAGAGATTTGCATGGTAATTGGAGATAAGGAAACAAATGCTAAAAAGATGGAAAAGGAAAAGCTGCCTAAATCTGGGATTCTGCATTCACGTCCAAAGATAGGCGTTTTTACCTAAGAAATAGGCCGATTTTGGTAATTTCCTTTTATAGGGTCAAGATAATTCTGTTGCGATTCTTTTGGAATCTTATGTAGCAAAATCCGACCAATAACGAAGAAGATATGCTCAAAACGGTGCAGCAGTGTTTATCTTTATTTCCATACGAATTTAAGTTGGGCTAGAAGTCCAATACCTTACCTCTTCCTCAAGAAAACATATTAGGTCTTCTAAACACCTATAAATACACCCTTATATCACTTGTAAATCATCCTTGCCTCATAGTAATTAGTTCTTAAGGTTTTATTCTTCCAGTTTATTGTAGAGAGCAAGATGATGTCTTTTGTAATTTCTTTTAGTTTATTTCCATCAGGTATGAACTAAACCTCCCATAGCTTGGGTTTTGCATATGTATAATCTATGAATTCTAATTCTTCTATCTAAGTTTCTTTGGGAATTATATGTTTTAATCTGATATTAGCTACTTACTATATATTTGCTTATGTGTTTTGATTTAATGTCTTTCCTAGAACTGATCACTTTAGGATTGTTTTAATAGTAGTTAGATGGTCTCCTTGACAGGGTGTTTAACTATTGAACCACCACATAATGTCTAGTGTCGATAGCAGTTCTGACAAAACATACTTCTAACTAGATAGTCATTAGGGTTTGTTTTAATCACCATATCACCAATTGATTGTAGTGTGCTGGATAGGGCCTTAGTGGCGTTTGATAACCCCTTTTGAGTCCTCGTCTTGGTTGTGTTGTAGCCCCATAGTCGCTCTCAAGGTCTAAGATTGGGGAATTTAGAATCCTGACTAAGTATACCAAGAGCTAATATTCTCCCTTATGAACTAGATTTATCGATAGAATTAGAAGGATTAGTGCATACTAGCAAAACCTAAGCTATACTTCTCATCTCACATTTCTTATCTTTTATTTTATTGTCTTTATTTTCTTAGTTTTAATTGCTTAATTTCGAAATCTGTTCCCTTTCTTTTTCTGTTCTCTAATTATTTACTTTTACTCGTAATTTCTACTCACGCGATTAACACACTTAAGTCCCTGAGAACGAACTTTATTTATCATTAAAACTTGCATACGTTCTGTAATACTTGCAGTACTATGCCTGTCTAGGGTGAGAGTGCGTAGTTTCTTGGCTTATTTTAATCTTATTTTTATCACACCCTAGGCGACACCAAGGTATGAACCCTAGACTTGTGTACATCTATTTTACTTTGGGATTTTAATTATTTAAATGAATGACTGTTTTATTCTCTGTTTTATGTGCTTTGATTTATGGTCTGTTTTCCTTGTGGTGCACAACCTGTAGGATTAGCTTAATATTATTTAGATGGTCGCCCGAAAGGGGTGTCTAATTATTGAAACACCACATAATCGTCTAGTATGTGGTAGTGATCCGGAAGGGCTTTCCTAACTAGATAAGCATTAGGGTTTGATTTAAACCACCAATTATTATTGCAGGCCAGTCTCATCTAAGAACCTAGTGGCGTAGGAACACTTAGTTAAGTCCCCTGGTAATTGTGAGGTAGCCACCTAAGTCCACCTGGAAGGGGGTTAGGAGGAATTTATAATCCTGGTTATTGCAATTCTACACAATTCTCGCTTACATGATTAGAATAAACAAGGCTAATGGGGATTACTTGCTATATCTCGAGTTAAACTATCATACTATCTGCTTCTCTTATTTACTTTTCTGTCTTGAATTTATTTTGTAAACTTTTCTTATCTAAACACCAAAAAAAAATTAGTCTTTTATTTCTTGCGGATTATTCTTCTAGCTATTATATTTGCACTGGATATTTGCATAAGTTCTCTCTAACCTTCAAAGTCTCTGAGGAACTAATCTTATTTATCATTAAGACTTGCATACGATCTGTGACACTTGTAGTGAGTAACGTGTTTAGGCTAGGGTGTTAGTTGCATTATTTATATCTTATTTTATCACACCTTACCCGAAACCATCTCGCGTCACACCTTGTGTGATGTACGCTTCGCATATTTGTATGAACTTTTGCACGTCTTTAACTGCATCTTCACCAGCCACTCCTTAAATATTACCGAAGTCTCGAAATTGATTCAACGATACCCATTTCGGGCTTGAATTAAACAGCTTGAATGTCTGGAAGGCTGATATCTAGTGCAGGTAATCAGAATGGTTTATGTCGAGGAGCCTGCAGGAACCATGGATCTTGTACTAGTTGTACTTGAGCATTTCCTCCTTGTGAAGGTTGAACCTCTTCATTCTGAATAATGAGATATTTCTGGTTGTTTTCCATTTCAAACTCTAATTTGCGCATTTCTCTCTCTTTTTTTCTATAGTCTCGGAGTATTGTCTCGGGATCCAAGACCATGCACCAAACCTAAAAGATCTGAGAAGAAAAAAATTCAAGACAAGCGTAAAACATAAACAATTAACTCTACTAAAAGAAATAAACACAAAACTTAATGTTGCAATCCCCGGAAGCGGCGCCAAAAACTTGGTTGCTCCTAGAGTGTAATATAAATCAACACCACAGAAGATAAGAAACAAACCGCAAGTGTATTGGTCGTTCCAAGTAATAGATAAATAATACGGGATTTTTGTTTACACGAGGATTGCGTGATTATGATTGAGTGTTTAATTAATTAGTAGAATTGATTGCAATAAGAAATAAAATAGATATTTGTTTGGTTTTTTATTTAATAACTACTAACACAAGAAATTTGAGTAAAGTAAAACTAAACTAAACTAAAGAAAGATTACTTAATATAATTTATATACTTGACTCTCTCTAACAATCTAAAGCTATCGTTTAAGGGCAAAGTCGGTATTTGATATTAGCCGGGGCTCTAATATCCTCCTAACTCCTGTCAGGGTAAACTTAGGATGCAATTATACGGTATTAATCACCCCTTAGAGTACCACTAAAGGTACTTTCAAATGAATTAAGATTTTAACCCAATTGGTTACATGGTTAGTTAAGACCTCCAGGTTCAATAACGCACACCACGCGTCTATATTCTAATTATGTATAGCCCGTCCCACTTCCTGGTGATCGTTGCCACTAACAAATAGACTAATACTAAAACCTTTCTCTAATTGGCCAAATTATCAATAATAATAATCACAAAAATATAGTCAATATGAAATTACCCATCTTTATTCAAATTTAAATAATCCCTAATTCAAAAAACTTTAAACTATAAAACTTAGGGTTCATCCCGTATTACGATTCTCAAGTATGTAATATATATCTCATAATTAAATACATAATATAAATTAAACAAAAAATAAAGTGAAAAGAACCTAAAGGATGGAATGATCGAGTTATTATTGGGGAAGAATGGTCTTCTCCGGCTTCAGCTCATTTGCTTCCAAACTTTCTTGCTTTCTTTCTCTCTTAAAATATTGAAGTGTACTGATGAATGAGGCCTAAGTATAATTTTATAATAATTACAAACAGATTACGCCCATATGGGCTTAAGTAAGTAATTAAGGGGCACAAATTATTTTTTTAATTAATTCGCACTACACTACACCACTTTAGTGAAAAGGCTGTAACTTTTGCATCGTAAGTCCAGATCCACTGATTCTACTTATCAAATGTCTCTAACTCCAAGGCCCATATTTTTCATCTGGGCTATAAAGTCTAAATCTTAACTGTTTGGGCTCGGGAAGTGAAACAAGCAATGACTTGACTCAATCTAGAACTCCTCCACCTTCACTAAAGTGATTTTTTTCTCCTTTAACGCTTTTTCTTCTAATTGGACTTGAATATTCACTTTTTCTCTCCATCTTGATACCTCCTAGCATCCATATACCTAAGAACTTCACACTAAACACACGAATTAACACACAAAAGGTCTTAAAGTACTAATAATTCTTAAACAAATGAAGAAAGTGTCATTATCGCAGAATACGACAATTAATATCATAAATGAGCCTGATATAAACCTAAAATGATGTCTCCTAAGGGAATTTAACTATAAAAAATAGGGAGACATCACACTTCCTGAAGCGAATGCTAATACATTATTACAAAAGTAAATATAAGTAATTTTGGTAAAGGTCGTGATTGTGGCCGTGGTCGTGCGTGGTCGTGGACATAGCCCAAACAATCACTTAAAGTGGAACAAAAATAATGGTGGGATACAAGAGAAAGGTAAATGTATGAATCACAACACATCTAAAAAATTTGATGATGGCTATTATAGGTGTGGGATGAAAGGACATTGGTCTATTACCTATCGTATATCAAAATATTGGGTTAATATTTATCAATCATATATTAATGGTAAGGGAAAATAAATAAATTTTGGTGATTTTAACAATATTGTTGAAGGTGAGACTTCCACAAAAACGATGAAAATAAACAAGTAGATTTTACTCCTTTAAATGTTGATGATTTTCTAAACGAAACAAGTGGAGAAATGAATGGGATTGAATTTGTTGGTGGTGAAGCTAATGTTGTGATCGATAATAATAAATTGATTAAATGAATATTATCTTTACTTAAATTTTCATCATCATAATAATAACTTACTTGAAACATAGTTTATTTAAGTAAGTTCTCGTTGTAATGCATCAAACCTACTAAACTTTGTGTTATCACGATTATTCTTCTTCTCCTTATTATACCTCTTACAGTATTATCTTTTATAGAAAATGGAAAATATCAATGCTATGAGCAAAGTCGACATGAGTAACAGAGCTATTTGTTTAGTCAATTATAGAACGACACATACAATACTTCGAGATAAAAGAATAGTTTTTAAACTTAAATTGGAAAAAGGAAAATGTGAGTACAATTTCTGATACCACTAAACTAGTTGAGGGTTTTAGAATAGAAAACATAATATTGTCAGGGAGAACAAATATATTGGTAAAAGAATCTTTGTATCATAGTAAATCTAAAAGAAACTTATTAAGTTTCAAAGATATAACTCTCAATGGTTTTCCTACAGAGATTATGAATGAAAAGAGAATATCTTTGCAATACATCGAATATTTCTTGCCAAAATCAAATGAATGAAAGACTCCCAATTTTCTCATCGGTATTATATTATGCAACTATAAAATATGTGGAATCAAATATTGTTATGAACCAAAAGTTCAATGACCCAACAATGTTTATGTTCTGGTATGAGCGACTTGGATGTGTATGTGTACGAATAGTTGAGATCTCACTTGGGCATTCCCTAAAGAACCAAAAGATTCCATTATCTCGTAAATGTGTATGTATTGCCTGCTCACAAGGGGAGTTGATTATAAAGCCATCTACAATGAAAGTTAAAATTCAATCTCCAACATTTTTACAAAGAATTCAAGTGGATATTTGTGGACCTATTGATCCACCTTGTGGACCATTTCATTACTTTATGGTCCTAATAGATGCATCATCAAGATGGTCACATGTGAGTCTACTGTCAACACGAACGGTTGCTTTTCTTGCCCAAATAATAATATTTGGAACACAATTTCTAGATTATCCAATAAAGATATTAGTATGGATAGCGCTGGTGAATTTACATCTCAAGCATTTAATGATTATTGCATGTCAATGAGTATTGATGTTAAAGATTCTATAATACATGTACACACTCAAAATGCCATGCCAGAGGAGATTACAACTAATTATTAGACCTTTGATTTTAAGGTCTAACTTACCCATGCAATTTTACATGCTGTTTCATTGGTTCGTGTTAGACCAACTTCGGTTAACCCATATTCACCATTTCAACTATTTCTGGACAACTGCCAGATGTGTCTCCTTTTAAACTTTTCAGTTGTTTGGTTTTTTCATGTTCCAATTTCTCAACTACTACGAACAAAAATGATCCTCAAAGACGCCAGGGAATCTATGTTGGTTTTGATTCCCCATCCATCAAAAGATATATTGAGCCCCTGACGGGTGATTTGTTTAAAGCAAGATATGCAGATTGTCATTTTGATGAGACAACTTTCCCACCGTTATGGGGAGAAAAAGTATCATTTCATAATAAACATCTAGATATTTTATGGAATGTGTCATCTTTGTCTCATCTTGACTCACGCACAAATAGATGTGAGTAAGAAGTAAATAGGACAATTAATTTACAAAATATTGTAAATCAGTTACCGTACACATTTACTGATATTAAGAAAGTAACAAAATATCATATACCAACTGCAAATACACCAGCATAGGTTGATACCTGGAAGGATAGCCTGACAATATGGTAAATTTGGACACCAAATACCGACGTCCTATTGGAGCAAAAGATAAGAATCCTCAAAAGAAAAGGACACAAGAAGCAAGTGCTCCCGAAGAGATAATTCCTATAAAAATGTGACTGATGAGTGTAATGAAAAATCCCTCGTAGAGATAGAGGATGATGAGTCTGAAAAGAAAAATGTGACTGAGAAGTCCGAAGAGATATCTTTGAATTATTTGAATACGAGAGAAAGTTGGGATAGAATGAAAGTCATTATAGACAATGTATTTGCATATGTAATACACCTAGACTTATAAATGATGACCCCAAACCAAAAACGGTAGAAGAATATCGACGTAGAAAATATTGGCATAAATAGAAAGATGCATCACAAGTTGAATTGAAATCCTTAGAAAATTATTAATTTTGTTAGATATATTTTGTTTGTATTGAAATCCTTAGATATATTTTGTTTGTATTGAAAAATACAAAAAAAAAAGAAAAATAATCAATTTTGGCCTATAATTATTAATAAATTTTCTTTCTTTCCATTTGACTCCAATTTGGAGTGATAATAAAAATGGACATAGGAGTTATTTTTGGAATAATTCTTTTTCTTTTCTTTCATAAAATTTTCTGATACAAACAATGTAAAAAAATAAAAGGAAAATACTTCCATCCAATATTGGATGATCCTACACCAATAATATTAGTACACATACACCATGTTTTAAACTTACAAAAGTAACTAATTTATTAATCTAATGACATGTGTTTTTCTATTACAAGCAATGGCCATGATATGAATATTGGACCATCCAATATTGGATGGAAGTCCTACCCAAAATAAAAAATTATTTCTTTTCTTTTATTTTCTTTCCGTTTCTTTTAATCTAGACAGACCCTTAATCTTCTATTAAAAAATAAATTATATAATAACAATGAAATATTGTTTTTGTCCGAAAAAACAACAATGAAATACGATAAAACCTAAGACCTATCTCTTCACACTCACCTTCCCACCAACAAGAAAACTGCCGCCACTTCTGTTACAAATTTCAGATTAAGTATACAATCCTGATGTGTTTAAATCATTTCAAATCATCATTTATATTATCAATAAAAATTAATAAAATTATAAAACATGTTTAATCTAATATTCTATACATACAATTTCTTAATATAATTATAAAAATATAAAAAGTAGAATTTTTGGAAAAAAATTATACCTGGAAATGGGTTTTCAAATTATGAAATCCTAACCGTTGATTACATAGCCAATTCCGAACCCATTAAGCAAGACTTAAGAAAGGTAACCATGGTAACCTATCAAATCTAATATCATATAAACAAGCAATAGAATAATCTAATATTTAATTAGAGTTCAAAAGAATTTATTTAGAAAATTACCTAAAATGGACATCGGCTTTGGTACCGATCTTAGAAGAATCAAGTATTCAACCAACAAACAAACAACCACAGATTAACCAGGCTGAAAAAGGATATAAACATCATTGATTATTGAAACAAACAAGGTTTATCAGAAGATATTTCAGAAAAGAAGGATGAAATATGTGAGGTTCAGAGAGAACGACGGATATAAGATTGGGTTTTTTTGAGAGAATGGGATAAAGAATGAAGAGGCCAAAGTAATGGGCTGGACTAAAGAACAAAAAAAAATTATAAGGCCAACTTGGCTCGGGTTCAGTTATCCACGGTTTGGGCAGGACCAAACCCGCTGTCCAGCCCAACCCAAAAAAAAATATTTTGGGTCCAATAAGGTCAACAGGTGAGTAGGTGCGGTCGATTTCAACAGATAGACATGTTTAGGGTTTCATTTAAGCTGCCCTAATTTTTTTTTATATATATATATATAAAAGGTACTATTTCAGACAAATGCTAATGTTTAAGCGTCATTTTAATTTTTTTTTTTTTTTTTTTTTTTTTTTTTTGTCATTTCATAAAATTAGAAGTTGTTACAACAGTGTGGTAATTGTTTTAAAAAACCTTTTATATCAAAATTACAATCTAATTTAAGATTTTCTAAATTCCCTTTTTTCCTAACCCATTTGGCTGCTTTGTCCGCTATCATATTTAGCTCTCTTTTTATGTAAACCACTTTCCATCCTGGATGTTTTTTGATCCATGTTCCTATTAGTTCTATTATCGGTTGAGTTCTCCAGTCGCTTCTTTTATATCCATAAATGGCTTCCACCGCGTTCAAGTTATCTGTGTAGAAATTCATTCTGTTGATTTTTAAGCTGTTTGAGTTATTCATTGCCTGAAGTAATGCCCACGTTTCACCTTCCAAAGCTGACTTTATAAATTTCCTTCTATACTTTTTTTCGCAAATTTCCCCTTTCTTGTTAATTCCAATTGATACTATTCCTGCCGGTTCCGTTGTGTTATTAAAAGATGTGTCATTAAACCAATTAAAATCCGGTGTGTCCATTTTATTGATTTGATTTTCTCTTTCAATTTTTTTAATGTGACTTTTTTTATTGATATTCTTATTTTCCTTGCTAGTTGTTTTTTCTTTGTATAACTTCTCTATACTTTTTTTAGCATTATATATTATGTCTTTAACGTTCCATTTTTTGTGTTCATGAAAAGTCTTCATTCTTGCTTTCCATATGCTCCATAAAATTGATATAATTATGCTAATTAGTTTTTTACTTTCCCATCCCTTTTTACTATATTCTTCGATTGTGTTAGTAAACCATTCCTTGAATGATAACTGATCATCCCTTTCGATTTTTAATTGTAAAGGTGACTCAGCCCAAACAGCTATACTACAGGGGCATTTAATAAAAAGGTGTTCAATTGTCTCATTGTCACTCTCGCACCATTCACATATAGTGTCTATAGTTATCTTCTTCTTTTTTAGATTCCTTTTGGTTGGTAGAGCATTCCTGATTATTTTCCAAACAAAATTTCTCATGCACGTTGGGACATTAGAATTCCACACTATGTTCCATAACTTTGATTTTCCTTCTTCTGCTATTCTATTCGACGAACTTTCCTCATTATTTTAATAGATTAGTATTTAGTAGTATTGATTTCGTCTTAGGACTATAAGTTAAAATTACTTAAAAGGGGTCATGTATTCTTTTAATTTATTTTTTTGACCAAAAGGGTCATGCATTCGACCAACGGTGTGGGGAAACTAAGCACGAAATTCATGGGGAATGTGTTATGTCTGCCATATTATTCTTTCTTTCTTCTTTAGCCGTTGTTCATGGGTTTCACTCACTTCGATGCTGAATTTTTTTTTTTTTTTGGTCACCGATGCTGAAGTATTGAATACTCCTGTCTTTGAAAACACCATGATGTCGCAGTAGTACGCGTATAAAGTTAAGGCCTACGCCGTTTAAGAATCACGATGCTTATCCATTTTTTCGGGAATTTCTTTTTAGTCGGAAAGAAACTATTATGAACAAGATATTTTTTTGAGTTCATTTTTATTTTTCCACCTCTCTAGTGTATAAAAATTAAAAAATACATTTAAAACTTTTCTTTCTTATACAATGGTTCTTAATTTAATATACATAACATCATTTATTGCAATACATTTTCTTTTATTTAATTAAAAGTAATATTAGAAAAAATATAAAAAAAGTATCTTAATATTATAAAAAAAACAAATAATATTAGAAACCTTTTTTAAAAAAGTTAGACAAATAAAAAAAGGTGGAAGGAGTAGTTGCGAGTTAGGTCCTAACAAAATTAGAACCCAACGTGTCTTAAAATGAAAAACAACAAAACATATACAAATAGTACC
Organism: Nemophila menziesii; assembly: GCA_029959085.1. NCBI lineage: Eukaryota > Viridiplantae > Streptophyta > Magnoliopsida > Boraginales > Hydrophyllaceae > Nemophila > Nemophila menziesii. Next base: position 80,559,484 of record JARWIR010000001.1, read on the forward strand.
GAGAAGAACAAACTCATAAGGCAAACACCCTTCCAAAGAGTACCAGTAACATGGATTCTACAAAAGTAGTGGACGTAGACCGCAGAGGGTCAATGGAACAAGATCCTTAAGAAAGACAATCTCAAGCCTCAAAACGAGGGAGAGAAAATCGACAACCCTTTTTTAATACAGAGTAGTCTAACTACTAGACCAACTATCCATCTTAAAGGTAAACGTTTGATTCATTATCGTATTATTCTATCCCGACTTTATCGTAACTTCCTATCAAAGAAAGTGAAATTTGTCAGATTTACCCGATTCTGGTTAATGAATAGTAAAACTAGTTAATGTTACTTCCCTCATAAATGATCACATCGTCGAATTTTGATCGGTCATACTACTGACTATATGTTGACAATCAACATGAATGATCTTATCATCGAGGTTATAATCATTCGCAAAATTACAAGCTATAGTGTTACCTTGATCCCTCCTTCTCATACCGACATACATTAGATATTACAAATAGGGGCGGATCCAGTAACTAATTTGAGGGGGGCTTGAAATATATGGAAGTTCGAGAGTCAACGCTTCCCAAAAAAATTCAAGGTAAAAATATGACACATAAACATATAACTAACAATGTCAAAATGTAACTATGAGAATCCAACATCATTACATTTTTTGTTTTATAAATTGATGAGTTTACTCGTTCCTAGTTACCCCAAAAATATGTAAACCAACATCATTATATACACTTAATTTATATAATATCATTACTATTGTATTTATATACTATATGTTATACTTATATTCTAATGTATAAATATAAGAAATATATAGTTTTTAATAAATAAATAGGTTTTATGAAAATTGAAAATTTTTATAACAAAAATCTCTATTTGGAGAAATGATAAAGTTATTGCTAAGATTTGACACCTAACCTCCTTTTTAAATGCTAAAATGTAAAGTTCTTAAACCACTAAGCCATAATACCTTACATGTTCTTTAGAGCATACACGCTTTATATAAATGTTCAGAAGGGGCTAATTATTTTTTGGGACAAAATTACACAGACTTATTATAAAAAATTTGGGTTCAGAGGGGGCTTGAGCCCCCTGGGCCTCAAAAGGACCTGCCCCTGATTACAAACAAATACTCTCGGGCAGACATTATCATGGCTCACATGAACTACCATAATATTAATAGGATCACGATGTCGATGGAAAAGACAAATCACTGAAAATATGGTTCTTTCCCATTACGAACGTATCATCATCATGTATATCTTCTCTATTGTTATCTTTCTAATAACTATCATTAATAACCTCCCAAATTATTCCAAAACCATCTCCTATAATGGAATGTGATATAAGAAGGATCTTATTTCCTTCTATGTTTTTCCTTGAAAGAATTCCTTCATTATCCTATTCCATATATTCCATATAAGGATACACAATATATGTAGCAATGTCTCTCTTATCACATCCTCTTTGATTATATATATGGAATGTTTTTTGAATCCAATCTTCCAAACTTTCACTGTTAGAGACATCAATATTTACTTTTAAGAGAGAGTTGGCTCCAGTGTCATTACTTTGGTTACATCTAAGGAAAATGTGACTGGTGAATCAGACCACATCTTGAAAAAAAAAGCATCTATCATTGTCTACGCATTGTCACTTGAATTGATTTATTTTGACAACATAGCTTCTTGACAATATTTTCAAAAAAAAAAATGCTCTAATTTTAGTAGATACCTTAGCATATCAAACCATCTTCCATACACTAGAATTGGCTATTTTTATATTCAATACCAGGTTATTTGATACAACGTCTTCTTTAGTAACAATTGCATGATACCCATATCTAGTAGAGAATTCTTTGGTTCTGTGGTACAACCATACTAATTTATCGTTTCTACACGTGTCACACAAGGTAATACTAATAACATTGTTGCTAATTAAAGTTATTCTGAATGGTTTCAAAATCCCAATCTTCAGAAATAGAGTTAATGAGATCACAAATCTTTTATAGGAGACTGTTGTTATAATTGTGATCAAATCATAGTCCGGTTTCAACTGTTTTTCTAAATACTTGTGGAGTCCATTAATGATTGGTTTAATTCATCCTCATTTTAGAATATCACGCACATATATGAGACTCGTCCAAGCCCATGATCTATTGGTGATAGAGAAAAAAAATCTTTCTACCAAAACACTCCCTAAAGACTCAATCGGAGACCACAAACACAATATCGGATAAGTAAAAGTGTTGGCAGAAGAGATAGATGAATCATATGAGGAATTTACTCTCCATCACAACTAGTGAGCTTTATCTTCAATGTGTGAGGCTTCAACTGCTATGTTGAGTCTTCCTTGAAACCGAACACTAAGGGAGGTGCGCCCCCGATGGCACTCTGATGCTAAACATAAGAATTGTTACTATCAAGGATTACTTTAACCGAGGAGTTATGTCGATTCATGGCGACTATATAATAACCACAACCCCCTTGAGAGAGAGAGAAGTTTATGGCGGTATTCAGAGTTTACAAACTTCTGCTATGGATGAGGATATTTATAGATGTTTAGGAGGCGTGCAGAGTGCTATCATGGTGAGCGGTATTAGGTAAGGATGAGTGCGTACTTGTTTTTGTGGATTCAGACCAACCCATAATAATTATCTTTGGTCACCGCCTCAGGTGTCTCAGAAATTTGTCCTAGGAAGAGTTTTACACTCCTCTCCCATCGGCAGTAGTTCCCTACCCTCAACCCTTTGCTCATCTCTTTGGTTTTGTCCTTTCAAGTCACTTTGGGCTCTTTCAAGTATCGAAGTTATATTTTGTCTTATCAGTATACCTTTAAATTTGTGCGATCAATATCTATTGTCGGAATATGATCAAAAGGTATTCATTACCTTTTCTAGTTTTACGTTTATACAAGGTTTAATCTACCTTTTTCAGATAAGGCTGATTACTGAGTCTTCATCGTGTTTATAAGAGATTCCTCTCTAATGTTGACACTGATTTTGGAGCACATCTCCAAGAGGGTATCCGCATCGTGGGTTGATATTTGCAAGTCTTCTACAAAAGTAATCTTCGATTGCCAAGGATACATCGAACTTATGTATAACCTGTGATTTCTGAGGCTCCGCCGATCATAATATACCATGTGATTTTCGAGGCTATATCAGACCTACGAATAACTTGTGATTTCCGAGGCTATGACGGGCTTACGAATAACACGTGATTTCTAAAGGTACATCGGGCTTACAAATAACATATGATTGTCGAGGCTACGTTAATATTATGAATAACATGGGATTGCAGGGGAAACTTTGGGCTTATGAATAACATGTGATTGTCGAGCCTACGACATGGTTATAAATAACATATGATTATCGAGGAGACACCGGGATTACGAGTAACATGTAATTTCGAGGCTATGTCGGGCTTACAAATAACTTGTGATTGTCGAGGCTAAATTGGGCTATGAATAACCTATGGTTGCAAGGCTACATCGGGATTATGAATAGCCTATGATTTCCAAGGGTACGTCAGGCTTACCGTTACCTAGAATATAAAGAGTCTTTCTCTATTAATTACCTTTGGAAGATGAAATGTCATCTTCTGATTATTTAAATATCGTGGTAACAGCTTCCATTTTCACCGCACCTTTCTTATCTCACTTTTCCTTAGTAGATCTTTTTTGTAACTTTCTTGCCAATGATAGCTAATTTATGTTATCCATCCCCTGCTTCTTCATACAAATCCTATCAATCTTCTAATAAGGATGATAAGACTTTGGCTCCTCTGCTCAAAAGGGAGAGTAGACTATCGCTTACTTCCTTTGTCTTTGTGCCTTATCGGTCAAAAATCCTCCGAGTTCATGTTGCTTCTCCTTTAGGACAAACCGAATCGACCTATGAGTGGCGGCCTTCCTACTGGATAAGGCCACTTCCTCGGTAAATCATTTTTCCCTTTATATCGTTGTGAATTTCTTGACTTTGTTTATTTATTTTTCTTTATTTCTACCTCTGTGCAGATGGTTTTAGTTTAAGATATTTTTGTACCTCTCGGGCTTCCTTAATTTTTGCCCGTACAACTGGATATGACCCATCAAATCAGAGCTAAGAGGAACAACACAAAATGCGGGGTTGTAGGGCTTCAAGCCTAAGTTTATAAGTTATAGAAAATTATTTACAAGATGAAAGTTATGTGGATCATGCTTGAAAGGTGGACGAAGAAGCTGATCGCTAGGCTCTATCTCGTTTTTAGATTCAAGAGTTATCATTGAGGGACTTGACTCGTGAGAGCATCATCCACCACTACCAGGCATCAAAGGAGTTCGGTAAGGAGATACAATTGCTTTCTGAGCCTACCAATGATGCAAAAAATAAGTGTGTGTTGCGGTTCCAGGCGTGATATAGTTTGTCACTTATGGAACTAGGGCTCCCTGCAAGCGTAGGGGTGTCTGCAAGTAAAAGTATGATAAGCCTTAGGGCTATCGATCCTCAAAGACTAGTAACAGTGTAGTAACTATGTTTAGATTATAGCACAATGTCAAGTTGCAAGAAAAATAATATAATATAAATGTATCTTGTATTTGGTTTTAGATTAAGGGAATAAAGTGCAATTATAGTAATTAATTAACTAAAAAAATTAATAATTAAACTACTAAAATACAAGAAACGAGATGATAAATATGCTTGAGTCTAGTATGGTTATCCTTCTAATCAACTATTAACTCCTTATTTGGTATAAGGGCGAATTGGGTTGTTCACATTAGCCGAGATTCAACATCACTCTAGTTACCCGTCTGGGTGATCCTACGAATTAAGTTCTAACCCTAAGACTACTGGAGGGGAAGACCTTCCAGTTTTATACCTATCACTAGGTGTTTATATACTATGTCTGAATTTTGACCCCTTGACTTAAGGCGTAACCAAAAATCTCAAACTATCCAACACGTGATCAAAACATGAATAAGCACTTATAATTAATATATAAATAAATTGAAAATAATAGCAACCTCAAATCTTTTGAACATTTAAATATCCCAAATACTCAATTACCATAGATATAGTAAATTAGGGTTCATACCCATTTCAAACCCTCAAGCATAGGAGATTTAGTTCATAAAGATAAACAAGAAATTAAAGAAAACTAATCCTAAAAACATGTTTTAAAATGTTGAACTTGGGTGGAAGCCCTCTTCCTTATCTTCTCTTCTTCTCCAAAATGTTTTAGCCTCTTTCCCTCTTCGAAAATCCGATTTCTCATCACTTGAGGGCTGGAAAATTAGCTTATATATTCTTCTAAAAACGTTTGGGCCCCTTTTAGGTTTAGGAAATTAGGTTTGGAAGAGGCCCAACCCGCTTTACTTAACCAGATTTTTGGTTTGAACCACGGTATATGCAACTGGAATAACTTCTTCATCTTAGCTCTGAATTGATTTCCGTCACTTTCCACGCGGCCCTGACTTCAAACTATCTCTAAATTAAAACGAATCTGGTCCATAGCCTTGACCAATAAGTCGCAGTGACTGAAACACTAAGGTGCAAGATTTCTCCATCCAACTTCCCAACGTGGCTCTAATGTATTGTTTGGATTCATTTTTTAAAAGGAAAAGAAAGGAAATGATAGGAATAAATTTTCCTTTCCATTGTTTGAATTCGACTTTTAATTAAAGGAAAGTAATTCAATGGATTGCAGAATCCTTTCTTTTCCTTTAAAACGTCAATTATTTAATCATTCCATTTTAGAGTCATTTCAAAGGAAAGGAAATGACTATTTTTTAAAATGTCACAACTAACCTTATAATTTTAATATATAATATTTTTACATAACACGAAAAGGGTATAAAAGTATTTTTGTGTAAAATAATCCTTTCCTTTCCTTTAATAATGTGAATCCAAACAAGTGATTCGTTAATCAATTACTTTCTTTTCCTTTATTAAATTTTTTATAATCCAAACACGGTTATCACTTTCCTTTCCATTCCTTTAATATTTTTATATTCCTATCATTTCCATTCCTTTGATAATTTGAACCCAAACAATGCATAAGCTCAATTTTCGTCTTGGATTGGGGTTTATATTTACTTTTTGACTTCTCCTCATCATCTTAGAACATTTTTTCACTCATGTACCTAAAAGCTACACACTTAACACACAATTAACGAACAAAAGCTCTATAAACTGTAATATGTCGAAAACAAGATGGAAAATTGCAATATGTCAAATACTAGGAACAAATCCCTCACTTAGGCCCAATAAACTCCCAAAATAATGTATTATGAAAAGATTTTTCTATCACAAAAACAGAGACATCAAGACGCCCAACTCTAAAAAGAAAGAATAGAGTTTAGCAGGATTTATGTCCAAGAATCAAAGAAGAGAGAAGATGAAGGATTATCCTAAGGCTATAGGTAAATAAGTCTCATGAATTAATGTCTCAAAAATTAATCTACAAATATACTTATCATACAAATAATCAACATAATAAAAATATCAAGAATAAAATTTGTTTCGCAATGCAAGAAGAGACCGGCTTTTACTTAAGCTCAAAACGGTGGCTATAGGTTGTTCCTTGGTCCAACCATGTTGTGTAATAGTCCACTCAACTATTCCCTATCAATTCAATCGTTATTTAACCAATCATCTAGAAATATTGAGGTCTTAGGGTGTAGAGTAGGCTTAAAGTAGTATGTTATAAACATTTAGGGTAATTTAGAGTGGGCTTTTGGCCCTCTTCTCACTATACATTGACTAATCACCCTAGAGCTTGATTTTCTGCTTATAATTGTGCTCACTCAACCTGTTTGATGCTATAGCATTGCATCCCCAAGTCCTAACTAATATCAAAAGATGTCTTATTTCGAATTTTCTGTTATTTTTTTATTTTCCTTTTTATTCATTTTTCTCATTTTTTGTAAGTCAAACACGAGGCCCCTTTTGATGTGAGTTCTTGTGTTTCTTATTTTATTTTATTTTCTCATTTTTGGCATGGATTACAAATAACCGTACGATTAATAAACGCAAAATAAAAACTACCCACCCAATATATTCCCTGATCACGTAACCCACCACCGCAAACTCAAGCTCCAAGACAACTAGTCCTAGGCATGTGATTCGAGAGCGGGTCATATGGTAAGTCCTAAAAACTAAAGGGTATAAGCTTATAACATATTTTATCAAAGAAAAGGTTATACATGCTATAACTGGGGTTAGAAGGATAATACATTATAAATCAGGTTAGTAAGATAAAGGCAACAAAGGGCTAACAAAGAACTGCCTCAGACATTTTCCTAGCTAAGTGTTTTCGTTACTTTCTTACTTCTAGTTCGTGAATTAAGTGGTTTCTCGACTAGTTGGACCTCACGTTCTACACACCACACGTTCTCACCTCGTACAAAATTATCTTCTTTGCATTGCTTACTAATTGGTTCTATCCATGATTACATGTTTTCATACAAGTACTTTAAACACACTATAAACAATTCAAAAACACATATCTTATCTATCATTAACTCATCTATTTTAAGCTTAATAGGTACATTCTCTACATTCTATATCCATTCCCCTATTATATACACTGACAACAAATAAAACATGTAAAATAGGGGTGGGAGCAATGGATTCCCACCCTCAACTAAAAGGTGAGCTGTGACCCCACGACTCTAAAAGACATAAAAATAAACTAAAAATAAAAAATGCACATACCACACACGAGAAAGGGAGAAATGCTACCTTTTCCATAAACGCTCACACCTCAAGTTTGGGGTTGACGTTCTCGGTCCATGAAAAAGCGCAAAAACGGGCTTGGCCTTGGTTGGGGGTGAATCCAGCTCGATTTGTGCCTTATTTGGAAAGAATTCAGTAATGAAGGTTGCATATCATCTTCCAAGCTTTCCAAGGCCACTTGAATCGTTGAAATCGGAGCTCAGCTGCCAAAGTTATGGCCCGGTAAAGATGGCTCCCGAAAAAAAAAACGCTTCTATGCCTTTTCTTTTAGCAGTCACCTTCATTTCGTCACCGTGCGGTATTACCGCATGTATGGTCTGATACTACCAACCTTCTGACCTTCATAGCATGATTTATCGTGGACACGGATGTATCTCGCGATACGTATCGTGTCGTGATTTCTCGCCACAGTTCATCATCTCGGGCTGCGGTATACCATGGTTGTCGTGCGGTAAACCGTAGCTACATATCTACAGCTCCAATTTTCTAATAAATTTTAGTATGGAGAATAGTGAGCATGCTTTGGAGACCTACGGTACACCGCAGATAGGTGCGGTGTACCGCGGTAGCAGCTGTGAGTTCCAATTTTTTCTACTAATTCACCCCAATCTCAAATATTAGTTGCACGTATTCATTAAAAACACTAATACCCTTCTCGTTAAACTATGTAAACACTAGAGCACCCAAAATTAAGTTAATACACACTACTTAAAACGGAAATCAAACTATTAAAAATGCAATAAACTAATGAACAAATGGGTTTTCAACCTTATTGGCCATTAATTAACTTAATTAAATGATATATGCCCAAGTCCAATTTACAATTCTCACAATTGCTGAACACACATCAGTAAAACAGACATAACTTTTGACTCGCTTGTCCAAATCACATGATTTAAATTCCTATGTAACGCTAAGTCAGAGGTGCACACTTGTACTTTGAACTACCAGGTCTGAATCTGTACCATTTGAGCTCGGGAAATTCAATAAGTGAGTACTTCCTCAATCTGAAATTTCTTCTCCTTTACTAAAATGGTGTTTTTCTCTCTTCCGGCATTTCCTTTTGATTTTGGACTTTATACTTCACTTATTCTATTCATTTTAATGCCTTACATCATCCATATACCGAATAACTTCACACTAAACAAACGTATTAATGCAGAAAACCTAAAAAAGTAACAATATTATAATGCTGAAGGAAGAAAGTGAATTATTGCATATTAAGCCAATAAATTAACTAACTAATTCCAATTTCTACTAAAATTATGTCTCCTAAGGGCATTTATTTATCAAAATGAGGGAGATATCAAGACCACAAACTCAAACCTTTATCGTCCCGACAAAGTAAAAACAAAAGTAGATGTCTAAGGTAAGGAGCACATGCAGAATCTAAAGAATTAACCCCAAGAAAAACTCAAAATAAATTTAATATAGTACACCCAAATAACTAATGCACAGATACACATATCATACAAAATTAAACACATAAATAATATCAATCCAAAATTAATTCCAAAATGCTAGAAGGTTAAACTTAATACTTGGCGTGAGATGGTGGCTATAGGGGGTTCATCAATCTTCACTTGCTTTGAACTCTCCACTTAAATTACTCCCCATTAGACAAAAACTTTATTCCACTATGTACCTAAGAATCACGAGGTCTTTACGGTTTTAGCGTAGGCTTAGGGACGGTATTGTAAATTTGGATAATGAAAAGTGAGCTTTTTGATCTTTCCTCACTAGACTTCAACAAACTGTCATGAGATTGAGTTTATACTCACAAAGGCCGATTGCCTTACACGTCTCATACTCACCATTCTGTAGCAACTTAACCTCATTGTCCGTACATGTGCTCATTTGTGCCAATTCTTGCAGATATTTCTTGATTTGGGTCAATCTTCTTGCATATTATTCATTGCTACCATAGTATAGTCAATCTTTGCATTATTGCGCTGTATTCTGTCCATAAAAATTTGGATGAACTTGGTGAGATACTTCTATAACTCACTTACACCTTCTTGCGAACATGATATGAGTGCTCTCGGAACTGAATTCTCTGTATATGCGTTATACGCGGTATTTGGAGGTGTTCGATTCTCATAGATTTTTTTATTTGAGTGTTAGTATATTAACTTGATGAAAGATCACTTGGGGTTGAGGCTGGTAGAGGGTATTAAAAATTTAATGATTTTGATTGTATTGACCATAGCCTTGACCACTCAAAGGTGGTTCACTCGATTGTTGATGAAGCATATAGATTCTGGACTGCTGCAACAATTTGCCCTATCATTAGCTCCAAAGTTTAAACACCCATAAACCTCTTGCGCAACACTCACATCATCTCTTCTACCTGTAAAACCTTCCTTAACAGCCAAAGTAAGTTGTCTCAATTTTTGCTCGAATGTAGTCTTCAGTTTGTTTTCTAGTGAAGAAAACTTTTCATCAATTCCAATTCCACAATCTCGATGTACTACACCTCGGGTAGGTGTTATCATGGTGCTCCATCCCATCTAATTCTTCACTATTTTGTATAATATTATTTTTGCGTGATGTGGCAACACCATAAAAAACCCTCCTCCGCATAACAAATCTAAATCTTTTCATGAACTCCCATCAAGGCCTTTATAAAAGATGGACAATTGTTGCTCTTCAGAAAAACCTTGATCAAGAACTCGTCTTAAGCATATCTATAATCTTGTCTAACATGTACCTGATGTCTCCCTAATTGTTCTAAATATAAGCCCTTAGGAGACATCATTTTAGGGTGAAAATGGTCTTATTTATATAGTCTTTTGTGCTTAAATCGTAATATTCCTATTTCTTGTCTTGATTTAATGAATTATTATTTTTATAGCATATTTGGTTTAATTTGTGTGTTAATGTGAAGCTTTAAAGATAATATGGTAATTAATTAAATGTCAAGTCAATTCTAAGGAAATTAGGAAAGAAGATCTTGAATAAATATGGAGATAGAAGGAAACCGAGTTCAATTAGAAAAGGAAAAGCTGCCAAATAAATCTGAATTTCTGCAGCTACGTTTAAAGAAGTGATGATAACTCGATATCCGGGACGATTCTGGAAGATCCCTTTTATAGGGAGATAGATAATTCTGTGAGGATTCTTTTGATAGTTTACGGGCCAAAACGGCCCAGTAACGAAGAAGATATGGTAAAAACAAGTAAGCAGTAATTATCCTTATTTACTTACGAATTTGAGTTGGACTTGGACTCTATTACTTGGCCCCTAATCCAAGATTTCGACCTAGCACCTATATATATCAGTTCTAAACCTTAGAAATAGATCCCTTGGCTGCATAAGCTTAATATACACAAATAATTCATCATAGAAGCAATCAAGAGGATCTAGAGGAGGAAGAAGGAAGAGCTAGAGCTTAACTACATCAATTCAACACTTCTCCATCTCTATTCTTTGGGCAAATTAGTATTAGATCTATTTTGTCTATGAGGTATTTCTAAACTATTTATTCAAGAAGTTTTATTATACATAATTTCTTTTTAGGATTGTAATTATATGAACCATTGATTATTGTTTAACTGTTTTAATTTGAATCTGGGATTTTAGTATTTAATTGAATTGATTCTTAATTTCCATTGACTATATTCTTGTGCTTGTTCACTATTTCTGACCTACCTAATTAGAAATCGGTTTTAGTAATTAAGCTATTCACTTTTGTGGGGGAAGTGATCGCCTTGACGGGGGGTTTGATTATAGACATAGAATATAGACGCGTGGTGTCCGTTATTTGACCGACAGGCTTGACTAACCACGTAGCCAATTGGGTTTAGGTATTAATCATCTGAAAGTAGCTTATAATCGCCCTGACGGGGTTTGTAATACCGTATGATAGCTCCTAATTCCACCCTGACGGGGGTAGGAGCTTATAGAGTCCTGACTATTGTGAAATTTCTTATTCACCCTTATTCTTAATAATCATAAATTCAATAGGATAGAATCATACTTGCATCTCCTTATCTTACTTTTATAATTGTTTACTATTTAGTATTTATTTTATTTAGTTAATTAGAAAACAAACTCCTTTGCTATTTATCTTTTTAGTTAAAATAATTAGAACTATCGATTCTAATATTGAACACGAAGTTAGAATAACTACTTAAATCCCTGTGGAGACGATAATCCCGTATTTACTTATCTATTACTTGGTACGACCCGTACACTTGCGGTCTGTGGATCCTTTATTCTATTACTTTTATTTCTTTATTTTATAACACACAAGGACCCACCAAGTTTTTGGCCGCTGCCGGGGATTTAAAGCGGTTATTTTATTTTGTGTTTAAGTTAGGTTAGTAGTTTTAGTTGTTTTCAGTTTTACGTTTGTTTTGTTTTAGTCTCTTTTCAGGTTTTTCTTTAGGTATGGAGATTTCCCCCTATCAAGAGCAAAATCCAACACAGACCTATTATATGCCAGTACAACAATTCATGGATCTAACACGAGGAAGCTTGACAGATCATTATTTTAGGCTCAGAATGTTGGAGGAATCCCTCAATTGTTTAAATGCGAAACGAAATGCTATCATATCATTAGTGCAAGTCATGCAACAGAATCATCAATTAATGTAGCAATGATTGACGCAACTCACAGAAATAATTGAGAAGCAACAACAAGTACCATCTATGCAAACATGCCAAAGTACAAATTTTGATGATGAGGCCATTCAAATTGATAGTGATGTTTGGTTCGATGTAGCTACATAGTTTAGCCTTCAAGAAGAGAAGGAAGTGGAATCATCTCAAGTTACACCTAGTAAACTAGAGATTCCAACAATAGAAGAATCAACCACGCTAAGCATAGATGAGTCAATTATTGTTAATGGAGTCAAAATTGAAATTAAACCTTGTGATTACATCCATGGAAAACCCAGCCAAGCCGCGTTTAGAGGAATTAAATATTAAGGTCTTGGTTAGAAAAGATATTGAAGAAGAAGAGACTAGGATGGATTCACCACCGAGTACTCCATTGATGTCACCTCCCAACCTTATAAAGACGAATCATTCAAACGGTGACATCGATAAAGTATTTGTAGAGGTGTGTAAAGAAGACAAAACCTCCACCCAAATGCTTGAAAGTAATACAAAAGAACTCACACTGCAACAAGTAGTCACATAAGATATTCCGGAAACAAATGAGAATGCGAGTGTAGATATCGAGGCTGAAGACGTGGCCCTCATAACAAAAGAAAGTTCTGAAACATCCCTTGTTTTGGACAATATTCTAGAGGAGGTGCCGCTTGAGTTCCCCATTGTTCCAGAACTATCTAAAGAGGTTAAATAGAAGGACCACCACCATGAACCCTTGAAGAAGAGAGCTAAAAATGAGTTTGGGGTCGGAACCACGGTTGCTTGGAAGGCCTCCAAACAAGAGAATAGACCACGAGGTTTCAAAAATGCGTCGGTGGGACCATTTGTTGTTACTCGAGTAGTGACACCAAAATTAATAGAGATACAACCTTCGAGAGGTCAAAAGTTGCGAATTATAGACATACATAACCTCACCCATTGCTGGGGAGACTACATAATCAAGGGATAATGGAGGTAAACGGTCAAACTTTAAATGACGTTAAATAAAAGTGCTCTTGGGAGACACCCCAAGCTTTAATTGCTTTCTTAGTGTATTTTTTTAAGTGTATATTATTTAGTTACGCATTGTTGTTAGTTGATAGTGCATTATTGAGGAAGGTATTAGTGTTTTTGATGTTCAGGTACTAATAAAATCGAGTCTGGGAGAAAAACGGAAATTTTTTGGGCATGTTCTAACCTGCCACCGGTATACCGGGCCTTACCGGCGGTATACTGCAGGTCAGAAACACGAGCCCACGGGTATGGTCACGTGTTCATTACAGAACAATTTTCGAAGGAGAACTGGTATACCGGGCAATACCTCCGGTATACCGAACAGAACAAAAACCCGAGGCCACGGGTTCGCAACATGGGTTTTTTGATGAAGCATGAACTTGAAAGAACAGTAGCTCCGATATACCGGGCCGTACCGCCGGTATACCGCCCGACACCACTGGAGAGAGAGAAAAATTGCATTTTTAAGGTTATAAAGAAGAGGAGGTGAATTCTAGTCTGAAATTTTCAATCCTTAAGCCTCACTTTCTTCCCCAAACCTCTCCCAACTCCATTAAAGCTTCAACAAACTTTCACCTAACATCGAAACACAACCAAATCACCATGAATTCACATCCAAATTCTTCCCTACATCATTACAAATAAGATTCAACCATCCAAATCATATCAAAACACCTAGAAACCAAGAATCAAAACCATGAATTTCAAAATTCATCCACAGTTCCTTAAACCCACATCACCAAAGCTTGATTTCATCATACCCACATAGAGAATTGTCATCCTAAGACCTTCCTAATCCAAATAAAGCTTGTTCCACCTATGATAAAGAGTTACAAATTTCAAGAGTGTTTAAAGCTTTGAGTTGGGGGTCAAAAGAGATGATAAATAGATGGTAGAGCTATTATCAAGTGTTAAGGGAGATGAAGTATCAATGCAAGGTATTGGGTAAGTTCTAGAATAAATCAATTGAGATGGGTACTAGTTCGGGAATAAATTACAAGATAATTCAAGTCAAGCAATTAGAGAGGAACCGGTTTTTGGTGGGTTCAAATCCTAAAAAGCAAGCAATTGTGATTAGGGAGTAGAAGATTCCAATACCTTTCTAATCAAAGATTCTTATATCAGAGATGAATAAAAGCTTATGGGACGCTAGTAGCTGTGCTCAGAACATGTTCCTGGATGAACACTGTCACATGAGAGAGTATTTGAGAGTTGGAAGAAGATGAGAAACAAGAGATCTCTAGAGTGTGATTGATTGGGATGGAGCACAAGAGGATGTAAGGGAAAGCGAAATTGGTGTACATGGAGTTTATATACAAGGAAATCACTGCATCCCATCTTGGTATTAATCAAGCGAGGCGATAGCCTCGAAGAGTATGTTTTCTTTCTTCCTTACCAATTCTCTATATGCATTATTTGCTATTTTTATTTTATTGAGTCTTTTCGATTCGTGGGGACACGACTCATTTTTGAGTTGGGGGTGTGGGGATTCGTTGTCCCTCATCTCCATTTTATGTGATTTACTGTTTTTTTAGAGAAATTTGAAATTTTTGAAATTTTTAAGAGATGGATTAGATGTAGAATGTTTTTAATAGCTTAAAAGCATAAGCTTAGTAAGTTGATGATAGAAAGTAGTATGTTTATGAGCTGCTTTATTTTGTATGCTTTGAGTATTTGCAGAAAACACATATTGATAGTAAAGAAAAGATTAGTTAGAAATGCGATAAAAAGTATGTTCGATCTCAGGGAGCCATGAGTGGTGTGTAGGCCGTGAGATCCAAGCTAGTTGATGAACCCATTTAATGAACATTCTAAAGGTAAGAGAATGACGAAATTGCATAGTTTAGAAAGTGATTAAGGCGGTTCTTTCATAAGCCCCTTGTTGCGTTTTAGCCTGTTGTCCATTTTATTATTATATATCCTTCTCAGCCCTTTCTGGCCTTTCTAAAGCCTTTTTATTAGCCACATTATAAACCATATCCCTTTAGATTATAGGACTTTTCCATATGACCCGCACTCGAATCGCGATGCATAGACAATTGTTTTAGAGCTTGAGTTTGGGGTGGTGGGTCCACCATTATGGGAAATATTATTGGGTTGGGATTTTTGAGCTTATTAAGTGTGCTCTGTTCTATATTTTGATGATGATTCACAGGTTTATTATATTGTAACCCTTTGCCGGGGTAAGAGTAAATGAAAAAAGCTAAAAAGCATGAAAAGAAAAAAATTTATGAAAAAATAGCTTGATATCTCAACATCAAAAAGAGGGTCATAGCTATACAAAAGAAAACAATTGATATGAAAAGAATATATATTTGGACCGGCAAAGAGGAATTTTTATGTGAACATCTTTATGCTTTAATTGGGTTATTGGGGATGCTAACTTGAGCATCAAGGAATTCATTGGGTTGAGTGAGAACGTTTTACGAGAGTAACTCAAGCTATATGATGATTCGTTGATGGATAGTGAGGAGAGAGCCAAAAGCTCACTCTAAATTATCCAAATATACTTATAATACCGTCCCTAAGCCAACATTACAACCCTAAAGACCTTTTGATTCTTTACTATGTAATCTAGAAGTGATTGAGCCGTTAGAGAGTAGTTAAGTGGATCTTTGGATACTAGTGAAGTTCGATGAACAATCTATAGCCTGCTTGGTAAACTGGGTAAAGATCCTCTCCTTCTTACATTGCGAAGCTAATCTAATCTTGAATTCAAGCCGTGTTGATTGTAGATATGACAAGTGTGCAGGTATGTAGTTTGTAAATATAACTACATGAAATTTTCTGAGTAGTTACTTTGAGTTTATTCTATATATTCTGATATCTTCTTCTCCCCTGAGCTTAATTGACTTAGCTGATATTTAAGAGCCTTCCCTATGTTCTTATTTTTTATTGTATTGGGACGATACAAGTTTGAGTTGGGGGTCTTGATGTCTCCCTAATTGTTCTAAATATAAGCCCTTAGGAGACATCATTTTAGGGTGAAAATGGTCTTTTTATATAGTCTTTTGTGCTTATATCGTAATATTCCTATTTCTTGTCTTGATTTGATGAATTATTATTTTTATATCATATTTGGTTTAATTTGTGTGTTAATGTGACGATTTAAAGATAATATGGTAATTAATTAAGTGCTAAGTCAATTCTAAGGAAATAAGGAAAGAAGATCTTGAAGAAATCTGGAGATAGAAGGAAACAGAGTTCAATTAGGAAAAGGTAAAGCTGCCAAATAAATCTGAATTTCTGCAGCTACGTTTAAAGAAGTGATGATAACTCAAAATCCGGGACGATTCTGGAAGATCCCTTTTATAGGGAGATATATAATTCTGTGAGGATTCTTTTGATAGTTTACAGGCAAATAACGGCCCAATGACGAAGAAGATATGGTAAAAACAAGTCAACAATAATTATCCTTATTTACTTACGAATTTGAGTTGGACTTGGACTCTATTACTTGGCCCCTACTCCAAGATTTCGACCTAGCACCTATATATATATCAGTTCTAAACCTTAGAAATAGATCCCTTGGCTGCATAAGCTTAATATACACAAATAATTTATCATAGAAGCAATTAAGAGGATCTAGAGGAGGAAGAAGGAAGAGCTAGAGCTTAACTACATCAATTCAACACTTCTCCGTCTCTATTATTTGGGTAAATTAGTGTTCGATCTATTTTGTCTATGAGGTATTTCTAAGATATTTATTCAAGAACTTTTATTATGCATAATATCTCTTTAGGATTGTAACTATATGAACCATTTATTATTGTTTTTCTGTTCTAATTTGAATCTGGGATTTTAGTATTTAATTTAATTGGTTCTTAATTTCCATTGACTATATTCTTGTGCTTGTTCACTATTTCTGACCTAGCTAATTAGAAATAGGGTTTAGTAGTTAAGCTATTCACTTTGGTGGGGAAGTGATCGCCTTGACGGGGGGTTTGATTACAGACATAAAATATAGACGCGTGGTGTCCGTTATTTGGCCGACAGGCTTGACTAATCACGTAGCCAATTGGGTATAGGTATTAATAATCTGTGAGTAGCTTATAATCGCCCTGACGGGGTTTGTAATACTGTAAGATATCTCCTAAGTCCACCCTGGCGGGGGTTAGGAGATTATAGAGTCCTGACTATTGTGAAATTTCCCATTCACCCTTATTCTTAGTAATCATAAATTCAATAGGATAGATTCATACTTGCATCTCCTTATATTACTTTCATAATTGTTTATTATTTAGTATTTATTTTATTTACTTAATTAGAAAACAAACTCCTTTGCTATTTATCTTTTTAGTTAAAACAACTAGAACTATCTATTCTAATATTGAACACAAATTTAGAATAACTACTTAAATCTTGTGGAGACGATAATCTCGTATTTACTTATCTATTACTTGGTACGACCCGTACACTTGTGGTCTGTGGATCCTTTATTCTCTTACTTTTATTTCATTATTTTATAACACACAAGGACCCACCAGTACCTAATGGTTCATCGTGCTCTTGACTGAATGCTGTCAACTCTAGTTATGCGTTTAACCTCATATTTCTCAGATAGTAACGGACAAAGAACGCTGTTTTTAACTCATCCCAATTAGTGATTTGATCTCGTTCTTGTTCTTCATGCCACTCACTTGCGGCATCTATAAGGAAAAACTGGAAATTCATGAAATACCTATGTTCTCGTGTCACGCTTTACGTAATATACGCAGCACATATCTACATGAATTTTTGTACTACTCAAATTACGTCTTCCCTAGCCACTCCTCGAAAGTTTCCAAAGTCTCTGAATTGATATAGCATACCAGGATCGGGTCTAAATTTAGCGATTTGAATATCTGGAGGGCCAACACCTAGATCAGGAACTTGGTATGGTATTAGTTTAGGAACTTGCATGAACCATGGATCATAGAATAATTGGAGTTGAGCATTTTCTACTAGTGGACGTTGAACTGCTTGATTCTTAACTTCTTGAATTCATGGGATCACAGGGTTCCCATCTTTATCAACTTCGAGCTGAATATTGCCATTCAAGGCTTCCATCTCTACTAAACCTGTAAGATTTGAAAAAGACAAAAACAAAGAAAAGCGTAAAACAGAAAAATACCAACTAAGTCTACTAAAAGGGTTAAACACAAGGGTCACACGCTGCAGTCACCGGTAGCGGCGCCAAAAACTTGGTCACTCCTAGAGTGTGATATAAATCAACACTAAATAGGAGAGGAGCGACTATAGCAATAGTACGGGTCGTCCGAGTAATAAATTAGTAAAAACGGGTTAATCGTCTCCACATGGATTGCTAGATGAAACAGATTTGTTTAACAAATAAGTAGAATTAATTGCCATAGTAAATAAAAAAAGACGAATAAATTTTTGTTTGGTATTTTTATTGAATAACTACTAAACGCAAGAATGTAAATAAACAAAAAATTAAATGAATAAAAATACAGAGTACAAGATAAACGCATATATGAGAGGTATACTTGAGTCTCGCTAGGAATTAACCTAATTCATGTAATTAATGCTTTGTCTAAGGTTAGAACTGTTATTTCTATATTAGTCGGGACTCTACTCTTTTCTAACTCCCGTCAGGTTAGACTTAGGAACTATCCTACAGTATTATAGACCCCGTCAGGGCGACTATAAGCTACGCTCAGATGATTACGAATTTAACCCAATTGGCTACGCGGTTAGTCAAGTCTGTCAGGATCAATGACAAACACCACGCATTTATTATCTAGTTCGGTAATTAAACCTCCCTTTCCAGATGATCACCGCCACAAGTGAATAGCCTAATTACTATGACCTTTCTCCGATTAGATATTTCATTTATAGTAATTCACGTACAAAATAATAAGCAATATAAAATACCAATTCAAATTAGATTCGAGACTAATCTCATCTTGAAATACACTAATTAAATAAATTAGGGTTCATCCCATTATGCAAGTCTCAAGTATAATAAATTTAGTTCATAATTAAATGCAGTAAAAAATAAATAAAACTTATAAATTACATATTCCTAAATTAAATTGAAAAGAAACTGAGGGTTGGCATGATTTGGTTGTTGTTGGAAGAATAAAGTCTTCTCCAACTTCTGCCTCTTCGCTTCCAAGTCTTCTGCTTTGCCTCTCTCTCATAAATTTTGCGTATGTATGAAAGATACGGATTTATAAGGCTTAGGAAGTGTTATATAGGTCTTAAAAATTGATTGCGCCCTTAATTAACTTAATTAAATGAATTAGGGCCTAAGTCCAATTTACAAATCCTGCAACTGTTGAACACACTTCAGTAAAACAGGCATAACTTTTGACTATTTGGTTCAAATCACCTGATTTCAATTCCTATGTGACGGTGACTTAGATGTCCACACTTTTCATTTGAACCACCAGGTCTGAATCTGCACTGTTTGGGCTCGGATAATTTAATAATTTACTACTTCCTCAATATGAAATCTTTTCTCCTTTACTAAAATGGTGTCTTTTTCTCTTTTGACACTTCCTATTGCTCTTGTACTTAAATCTTTACTTTTTCTCTTCATCTTAACGCTTTCTAGCATCCATATACCTAAGAAATTCAAACTAAACAAACGATTACCATACAAAATCTCTAAAAGTAACAATATTATAATTCTGAAGGAAGAAAGTGCATTATTGAATATTAAGCCAATAAATTAACTAAGTCCACTTTCTACCTAAAATGATGTTTGCTAAGGGCATTTATTTATCACAAAAAATGAGACATCACTATACCTCCTTCATATTTTTTTTGGATATCTTGTTCCACCCTACCCAATGGATTTTCCTTGTATGGGTATATCTCACCAAATGTTAGCTAGAACGATAAACATTTTCTTATAGAAAGTCTTAGGGAAGAGGAAAATAGACATCACGTAGTTGGGCAAAGCTTGAAGTACTAATTTGATTGAAATTTCTTATCCTCCTTTCAGAAGAAGTATTTCTTTTCATCCTTGGGTTTTGGATAAAAAATTATCAGACAACTATTGCATCAAAATGATTTTGGATATGTTATATGCCATAAGAATCCCCAAATATTTACCCAAAGAATCAACTCTATCAATATTCAGTTTAGACAAAGTCTCAACTATTATGTTATTAGGTGTTCTTTGACTAAATCAAATATTATGTTTATCCAAGTCAACACTTTGCCCCAAGCAGTCAAATTAAATTTGGATAAAAAATTGAAAAGCATCTAACTCTCTGAGATTAAGGTTAACAAAAAAAGGAGTCATCAACAAACAACAACTGAGTAATGGTTGGACATTCTCTAGTGATCTTCAATCCTTCAATATTTTTCCATCTGACATTCAAAATTGTTGAAACAAATAAGAGATTCAAAGACTATACAAAAGAAAACTGATGATAAAAGGTCACCTTGTCAGTCCCATTTAATAGGATTGAATATATGAAGTCTTGATCTGCCAAATATTATTTGAAAACTAACCGAGTTAACACAATTCACAATCTATCCAATTAATTTTGGATGGAAACCTAGTTTTTGCATCATTGTTCCCCAAAAATCCCATCTAACCCTATCATTAACCTTCATCATCACGGCATCGTAGTGTTTAGAAGATTTACATTTTTTGGAGAAAGTATGAAACTTCATAAGCAATGACAATGTTATCTAGAACTTCCCTCCCTTTAACAAAAGTAGACTGTGTAGGGGTGATGTATCCTCTTTTAAGATAAATTAATCTACTCATGAGACATCCTTTTGAAGGTCTATGGGACCTAAGTGATGGATTTTCCCTAATATTTGATGTATCTTACTTTTCGATATTATTTTGGATATTATTTTATTTATAGTGTATTTGTGCTTTAATTGTGTGTTAAGTGTATAGATATCAGGTACATGGTTGACACTTGGGTCCAATAATCTTAGGAGAAGTCAAGAATTAAAGTCCAAATCCAAGTTAAGGCGTAAAGAAGCTTAAAGTCACTTTTGAAAGACTAGGGTGTTTACCCAAAAAGTGAAATGTCATATAGTTTCAGTCAATGTGACAAATTGGTTAGAAATTTTGAAGTAATTCCTTTTTATAAAGATATATCTTGGGTTCAGTGTCGTGTGGGAAGTGACGAAAGTCAATTCGAAGTTGAGACGATAAAGTTATGTCATCAAACCTGGACAACATTGGTAAAAAATGGGTTGGGCTAGTTTTAAGTCATTTAAATGAGCCCATTAGGTCCAGAACGTTTTTGGACATGGTGTATAACCATATTCAAATTTCTAGAGAGAGAAAGGATCTTAACGCTTGGATAAGTGATGTCTCCCTTTTTGTTTAAAATATTAGCCCTTAGGAGACATCATTTTAGGTGAATATTTGACTTATTTGATAGACTATTAGTCTTATTTCTTTATATTTCATTTTCTCCCCTTGCATTTTAGTTAATTAAATGATATAGGCCCAAGTCCAATTTACAATTCTCACAACTGCTGAACACACTTCAGTAAAACAGACATAACTTTTGACTCGCTTGTCCAAATCACATGATTTCAATTCCTATGTGACTCTAACTCAGAGCTGCACACTTTTCCTTTGAACTACAAGATCTGAAACTGTACCGTTTGAGTGCGGGGAATTTAATAAGTGACTACTTCCTCAATATGAAATTTCTCCTCCTTTACTAAAATGGTGTTTTTCTCTCTTTAGACACTTCCTTTTAATTTTGGACTTTATACTTCACTTCTTCTATTTATTTTAATGCCTTCTAGCATCCATATACCTAATAACTTCACACTGAACAAACGAATTAACGCAAAAAACCTCTAAAAGTAACAATATTATAATTCTGAAGGAAGAAAGTGCATTATTGCATATTAAGCCAATAAATAAACTAACTAATTCCAATTTCTACCTAAAATTATGTCTCCTAAGGGATTTATTTATCACAAAAAGGGAGTCATCAAGACCACAAACTCAAACCTTTGTCGTCCCGACAAAGTAAGAACAAAAGTAGAGGTCTAAGGTAAGGAGAACATGCAGAATCTAAAGAATAAACCAAGAGAAAAACTCAAAATAAATTTCATATTGGTGTCGCCTAAGGTGTGATGAAAAGATGTATAAAATAAGTGCAAATAAACACCCTAAGCTGAGCACGGTTCTGCAAGTATACAGATCGTATGCAAGTTTTAATGAATAAGTAGAATTCGTTCCTCAGGGACTACGAAGGTTAAGAAGAACTTATGAAAATATTCAAGTGCAATTAATCAAGCTAGAATAATAATACGCAAGGGTAAAGTAGAGATAGATAGATATTTATTTGGTTTTTATAAAAAAAAAAATTAAACTATTAAATTAAAAGACATAAACTAAATAAAAGAAAAGAAGATAGTATGAACGTTTAGCTTGAGTAATTAGCAAGTAATCCCCACTAGTTTTGCCGTTCTAAACATGTAAGGTATGAATCATGTAGTATTTCAATAGTTTGGTTTCAATTGCGCTAGGTAGTTTCAAATAGGGTTTACCTATGTCAATAAGAACCTAAGCAAACTGTTCCTGCAATTGATTAAATAGCAATACACTAAACCATTGACTATCTAGTTAGGCTGGGTTGTCAGATCAAACCTTATTCTAGACGTTATGTGCTAATTCTATAGTCAAATATACCGGTTATCTAACTACTATGATGGTAATCCTATACGGTGTACACCGTAAAGAACACAAAATATAAATCCAACACATAAACAGAGAAATCGAAACATAAATTCAATCAAATTAGATAGATATCAACCAAAACTAGGGTTCATACATATACGCTAAAACTCAAGCTAAACAGAATTTAGTTCATACTAAGAAAAGAAAATGAAAGAATTACAGAATTAAAGGTTGAAGGAGACATAATTGTTGCACAGCTCCTTCCAGGCTTCTCTTCTTGTGTTATAGCTTCTTCCTGACCTTAAGGTTTGGTCAAGGATGATTTTATAATGTTAAGAGGCTGTATTTATAGTGTATAGGTTGACCTAATTGTTTTCTTGAAGGAAAAGGTAAATATTGGACTCCTAGCCCAACTCAAATTCGTAGCCCAAAAACATGGAATCAGCCTCATTTTTGTTTTGATCCTAGCATCTTGAATACTCATCTGTTTGACGCATATGAGTAGTCACAATTCATCGTCTCGGAAAGATCTTCAACTATGCTCTTGACCGTTTCTCCAGATTCCACACCGATGTTGAGATATAATCTGGTTTGTGGTCGTAGGTGCTGGAATTCAGATTTAAGGCAGCTTTTCCTTTTCCATATTTTTAGCTTTTACTTTCTTATCTTCAATTTCCATGTTTATCTCTTTCCTTTAGCTCTTAGACTTTGACTTGGACTCTAATTAATTACCATATATCTCTAAAACTTCACACTAAATAAATAATTAAACCTAATATGCTCTAAAAATAATAAATAATTAATTCAAGACACAAAATAGGAATGTGTGCTAAATCATGTGAAGATCGACCTATATACTAATAAATAAAAATAAAATAATGTCTCCGAGATATATTAAATCATCACAAATGAGGAGACATCACATATAGTACACCCAAAGAAGTAATGCACACATACACATATCATACAAAATTAAACACATAAATAATATCAATCCAAAATCAATTCCACAATGCTAGAAGGTTACACTTGATACTTAGCTCGAGATGGTGGTTATAGGGTATTCATCAATCTTCACTTTCTCCACTTAACTTACTGCCCATAAGCAAAAATTTTATTCCACTATGTAAATAGGAATCACGAGGTCTTTGCGTTTTTAGCGTAGGCTTAGTGACGGTATTATACATTTGGATAATGAAAAGTGAGATTTTTGCTCTTTCCTCACTAGCTTTCAACAAACAGTCATGAGCTTGAGTTTATACTCACAAAGGATCTTACTCACTTGACACACAAATTTCGTGTCCCCATACAAATCCAAACCTATCAATATGATTTACAAAAATATTCCTTTTGTCGTTTCTTTTTATATATTTTTTTTCATTTATTCAATCTCTTTTTGTAAGTTAAACATGACATTCTTTTTAATGTTAATTGTCATGCTAACTTATTTTCTCAATTTTTTTTTCTTTTCTTTCATAATCATTACAAAAAAGTGCATAATCATTATCACATATCACAAATCTACCCAACAATTGTAATAACAGATTCCCACACCCAAACTCAAACTCAAGGAAAACTAGTCTTAAGAAATCATGATTCAAGTGCGGGTCATATGGTATAGTCCTAACATCTGAAGGATAATCTTATAATGTTGCTTGAAAGAAAGGCTTAAAGGCTAAAAAATGGGGCTAAGAAGGATATAATTAATCACGGGTTAGAAAGCTAAAAAGGTTTCAAGTGGTTATCGAAGAACTGTCTCTATCATTTTCCTGGTTACATAGTTTCACTCTAATTTCACCTTTAGTTCATAATTAAGTAGGTTCTCTACTCATTTAGATCTCACTTTCTACACACCACTCATTCTCACTAAGTACAAGCTTACTTCTTTTGCATTGTTCAATAATTTATCCTATTTCTCATCTAGTGTTTGCATGCATTCAAAATGCGTTTTACATTAACTCTAAGGTCTACTATTCTATTATTAATTTACAAAATGTATGCATATGGGTACATTCAACACGATCTACAGTCAAATCATTCCTTAATCTAATTTTTATTTGATTTTAGAAAAAATCAAAAAGAAATAAACACACATAACACATAAAATTGGGATGAGGACAACGATACCCCCACCCCAAACTAAAAAATGAGTCATTTCCCGATGACTCAAAAAGACTCTATAAAGTAAATAAAAAATAATATACACTAATAAATGAGAAAGGGGATAAGGAAACATATCTGGATCGTCTCTAGGACGATTACATGTAGTATCCCATCGAGTTTGTGAAGTCTTCTTAGTCACGATGTATAGATCATACACCGCTGAATTCATCTTCTTTAACGTATTCTTCATCACTCGAACTCGTATTTCTTTTAGTAGATCATCTACTCATGGCTCTCTAAATTATCACCTCCTCCATGAAAATCCTTCCTCAACACCCAACTTTCTTTTCTCTTCATGTTCTGCGTACCTTTTCCAACCTTCATGTCATCTTGGATGGCCCCAAACTCAAAGCTTCAAGAATTCCTAAAAGTTTTGGATGAAATTTGTGACTTTTAGTGTTCTTTAAGGTGTATGGATATGAATTATAATACGTTCAGTGTTGGGTTATGAATACTCAAGGTTTGGGAAAGGTTTGATGGGTAAACATTAATCTTTGGTGAAGAAAAATATTTGGATTAAACTGTGAAATGTTTGGTGTTTTGGAAAGATTTTTTATATGATTCTATGTTTAGATTATGTTTAGAGGGATGATTTGATGGCATCTTGGTGTTTTGATGGTGGTTAACAGGTATTTTTAGAGTTTGGGTTCGGTTACAATGGAGTTTCATGTGTGAGAGGCTAAAGAAGAAGGAAGAAAAAGGTTTACATACGTATTAGGTCAAGTTTCGCAGACCGGGCCGGTATGTGGTGAAAGAGCCGGCTAGCCGGGAGTGGATTTTTTTTTCTTTTTTGTGTTCGCAACTTTTAGTTGCGTCTAGGCGTTGTGATTCCAGTAGGTTGACCGGGAATACCGGTCAAAAGGCCGACTTGCGTTGCGCGACCTCGATATTCTCGCTGACGCACTTCAACGTGCGTATAAGGTCTCGCATTCCAGAGAGTTGACCGGGATATACCGGCGGTATGACCAGCTAGGTGGGCGCAAAATTCCTTTTTAGCCAATGCACATTCCAAGCGCGTCTAAGTGTGCAAATTCCAGTAGGTTTTTTGCTGTGTAACCGACATTTTGACTTCTTTATTGGATAGATATCCAAATAATATGCGGTTTAGGATCGAGGAAAAGTTAATTTTGACATACGAGCTCAAAATTATAGTCTTTTGAAATTTACAACCTATGAGCAAATTTTTTATTTTATTTTAATCGCTCGCAACCTTTTGTTGTGTATAGGCAACTTCATTTTAGAGAGTTGGCTTTTACAACCAGGCGCGAATAGCCAACTCTTGCTGACGCAAAAAGGAGTTGCATATTCCACTTCGAGGTTAGA
Organism: Nemophila menziesii; assembly: GCA_029959085.1. Taxonomy (NCBI): domain Eukaryota; kingdom Viridiplantae; phylum Streptophyta; class Magnoliopsida; order Boraginales; family Hydrophyllaceae; genus Nemophila; species Nemophila menziesii. The sequence goes on from JARWIR010000001.1 coordinate 80,585,927, forward strand.
AAATTGGCTCCTAGAGTTTTCTTTCTATTTTCTCGATTTCTCCTTACCTATACCTCAGATTCATGCAAAATTTATACTCATTTTCATTGAAAATTGTGACCTCAATCCAGCGGACTACTCATATTTTCTATTGGGGGGACCAATTTTCTCAAATTTCCGTTTTTCTTCATTTTACCCTCTGTTTATTCCTGAATCCTTGACAAAATATATACATGTAAACATTAAAACACTCCAACCCTTCTCAATTCTTAAAATTTTACACTAATAAACATCAAATTATTTTATTATACACTACGAATTTAAAGACTGAAAGCATTAAACTTATATACAGATAGAATGGCTTTTGTTTAACGTCGTTAAGCTCGACGGGTTACCTCCGAGATTACTTCTCAACATAACTTCCTTAGCAGTGAATGAGGTTATCAATGTTTACTATTCGGAATTTGCATCCCTTTGCCTTGATTCCAACTAGCTTCTCAGAGATAATCATTGTGACCATGAATGGTCGCAACCAATAACTCTTGGACCTACGTGATTTCTTTGGAGGATCGGGCTTTTTAAATGCAACTTCTTCGCCCACTCTAAACTCCTCCTATCCTCTTTCTTTCATAGGTTCTTTTATAACCTTTGTAGCACGTTTCCTAATTCTTTTCTTTGCACGAGCAAGGTGTTGGTTATCCTTAGGATTTGGAGAAGCTTTATTTGGTGGTTTCTTTCATAGCTCTCTTACCTCCATTCCTAAGGTTACCACAACCTTGGTTGGCTCTTTCTCTACCTAATAGATTCCAAGAATAAACAATCTTTCGAAGAATCGGGGAACTTCATAGCCCTGAACACATTGAACTTTTTCTCCTCGTCTTGCACTCGCATGATTAGCTCATCACTCTCTACATCAATAAAAGTATGCCCCGTGGGAATGATCTTGCCAAGATGATGGGGACCTACTTTGACAAGGATGTCTTCGATCTTTTCTTCAGGACGGGAGATCTATCTTCCATTTGTATGACCATAGTAGTAGGATTTGCAGCTCCAATTCTTAACTTTTCAAACACTAACCTAGGCATTAGATTGATACTTACACCCAAGTCACACAAAGCTTTCCCGGTCCACTATTTACCAATATATATAGGAATGTTAAAACTCCCGGTATCTTCTAATTTCGGAGGCAGCTTACTTTGACATATAGCACTGCATTCCTCTGGTAAACCAATCATCTCATTCTCATAATATTTGTGTTTGTTAGAAAGCACCTCCTTCATGAATTTCAGATACTTTTGCATATTTTGGATGGCTTCTACAAACGGAAAACTAATATGAAGTTTCCTCACCATGTACATGAACTTCTTCTACTCTTTTTCATTGTTCTTCTTCTGGACACGTGATGGAAAGAGAGGGGGAGGATGGTTTTCTTTTGGTGGTGTTTCCACACTAGATTTCTCTTGCACACTTGGTGCTTTTCTAGTCTTCTAAACCACTTCTTCTTCTCCATCATCAACCTATCTTCTATGATTACTTAATCTAAATTCGGATTTTGAGGCTCTTTCGCTTTTGTAACCTTTTCTCCACTAGGCTTAGGGTGTGGTGGTTCTACAAATTTTCCACTTCAAATTCGGATTTCCTTACACGTCTCATACTCATCATTCTGCAGCAACTTAACCTCATTGTTCTTACCTGGGCTCAGTTGTGCCAATTCTTGCAGATATTTCTTGATTTGGGTAGATCTTCTTGCATATTATTCATTGCTACCATAGTAGAGTCAATCTTTGCATCACTGTGCTCCATTCTGGCCACAAAAATTTGGATGAACTTGGTGAGATACTTCTATAACTAAATTACACCTTCTTGCAGATATGATATGAGTACTCTCGGAACTGGATTCTCTGTATATGTGTTATACACGGTATTTGGAGGTGTTTGATTCTCATAGATTTGTTTATTTGAGTGTTAGTATATATTGACTTGATGAGAGATTGCTTTGGGTTGAGGCTGGTAGATGTTATTAGAAATTTGATGGTTTTGATTGTATTGACCACAGCCTTGACCACTCGAAGGTGGTTCCCTCGATTGTTAATGAAGCATACAGATTCTGTACTGCTGCAACAATTCGCCCTATCAAGATCATTAGCTCCATAGTTTAAACACCCATAAACCTCTTGCGCAACACTCGCATCATCTCTTCTACCTGTAAAACCTTCCTTGACATCCAAAGTAAGTTGTCTCAATTGTTGCTCGAATATAGTCTTCAGTTTGTTTTCTAGTGAAGAAAACTTTTCATCAATTCCAATTCCACTATCTCGATGTACTACACCTCGGGTAGGTGTTCTCATGGTGCTCCGTCCCATCTCATTCTTCACTATTTCGTCTAATATTATTTTTGCGTGATGTGGCAGCACCATAAAAAACCCTCCTCCGCATTAACAAATCTAAATCTTTTCTTGAACTCCCATCAAGTCCTTTATAAAAGATGGACAAGTGTTGCTCTTCAGAAAAATCATGATCTGGAACTCATCTTAAGCATATCTAAAATCTTGTAAAACATGTACCTAATGGTTCATCGTACTCTTGACTGAATGATGTCAACTCTAGTTGTGCGTTTAATCTTATATTTCTCGGATAGTAACGGACAATGAACGTTGTTTGTAACTCATCCCAATTAGTGATTCGATCCCGTTCTTGTTGATCATGACACTCACTTGCTGCATCTATAAGGAAAAACTGGAAATTCATGAAATACCTATGTTCTCATGTCACGCCTTATGTAATATACACATCGCATATCTACATGAATTTTTGTACTACACGAATTGCGTCTTCCCTAGCCACTCCTCGAAAGTTTCCAAAGTCTCGGAATTGATTTAGCATACCAGGATCGGGCCTAAATCTAGCGACTTGAATATATGGAGGGCCAACACCTAGATCAGGAACTCGGTATGGTATTTGTTTAGGAACTTGCATGAACCATGAATCATAGACTAATACGAGTTGAGCATTTCCTACTAGTGGACGTTGAACTGCTTGATTATGAAATTCTTGATTTCGTGGGATCACGTGTTCCCATCTTTATCAAATTCCACCTGAATATTGATATTTGAGGCTGCCATCTCTACTAAACCTGTAAGATTTGAAAAAGACAAAAACAAAGAAAAGCGTAAAACAGAAAAATACAAACTAAGTCTACTAAAAGGGTTAAACACAAGGGTCACACGCTGCAATCCCCGGTAGCAGCGCCAAAAACTTGGTCGCTCCTAGAGTGTGATATATACCAACACTAAGGAGAGGAGTGACTACCACAACTGTACAGGACGTCCAAGTAATAAATTAGTAAAAACGGGTTAATCGTCTCCACATGGATTGCTAGATGAAACAGATGTGTTTAACATATAAGTAGAATTAATTGCAATAGTAAATAATAAAAGACGAATAGGTTTTTATTTGGTTTTTTTGATTGAATAACTACTAAGAATGTAAATAAACAAAATATTAACTAAATAAACGAGTAAACGCATATATAAGAGGTATACTTGAGTCTCGCTAGGGATTAACCTAATTCACGTAATTAATGCTTTCGCTAAGGTTAGAACTGTTATTTCTATATTAGTCGGGACCCTACTCTTTTCTAACTCCCTTCAGGGTAGACTTAGGAACTATCCTACAATATTATAGACCCTGATGGTCCTTTGTGTGTTCTAAAATAAATGCAAATGTAAATCGAACCACAACCGCAAGTGTACGGTTGTCCCAAGTAATATAGTTGATAAAACAGATTCGTTCGCAGGGACGGAATGGTTGACTCTAATGCTTATCGATTAATGAATAATTTCACTTTGAATGTAAATAAAAGATTTGATAATGTTTGTTTGGTTTTCTAATTCCTAAGATAATTAAAGACTAAGTAAAAATGCAAGTAATGGAACTAGACGCAAATATGAGAAGACAGTACTTGAGAGACGCAAGGATTTCTCCTAACTCTATTTCATTCCATATGTTGTTTAAGGGACAAATCGGTCAAATTAACATAGGTCGGGATTCGGGAATCTTCGTACCCCCGTCAGGGTGGACTACGAAGCTATTCTAGGGTGTCAAAAACCCCGTCAGGGTGATTATGATCCACCTTCGAATGATTAAGCTAAAAATACCCAATAGGCCATAAGATTAATTACGCTCGTCAGAGTCAAATAATTTCTATCCTATATTCTGTAATTAATTCTGTATCTAAACCCCCCGTCAAGATGATCCACACGCCACTATGTGGAATAGCTAGATACTAATACCTGTTATTATTTAGCTACTTTAAGAACAGTAAATAAATACAAATTACAGAAACATGTAAAAGACCCAATTTGAATTAAATTACTGAAATCCCAAATCCAATCATATGAAATAAAACAAAGTAGGGATTAACCCATTATGCGTTCCCAAGTATTAAATGGATTTAGCTCATAATTAACGGAAAGACAAAAACTAAAGAGATAATTGGGTTCATAATGTTTTACAGAATAAAATAGAAGAACCTAATTACGGAGTTGATTCAGCTGCGAAGTGGAGATATAGACAGTCTCCAGCTATTGGCTTCTTCTTTTCCTTGCTTCTGCTTCTTCTCCGGACACTCTCTTCTAAGGATGATTTTGAATTGAAGAATAAAATGAGAGGTCTTTGACTTTCTCTCTAAGGATTTGTAAATTGAAGAAAAATATGAGAGGTGATAAATAATGAGGTCAAAATATCCTTTTATAAGCTCAAAAACGGATTAGGGCTTGGACCTAATAATAAAACACTAATTAAATGTCCAAGCCCAAATTCTAAGCCCAAAATCCCGTAACTGCTGATACACCTTCACTAAAACGGCTTTTCCCGATGCGTTGTGACTCCGATTGACCTCATTCCATTTGCTAAAGTTCCGTAATTCGATAAGGAATATTTTCTCTTCAAAGGTCAGCTGCTAAATCATCGCTTAAGCACCTCGAAATCAGCAATCTATGGCCTGGAAAATGGATTTTCAGCTCTAAAAATAATATCTTCGGGATTTATCTTCAAGTCTTGAGTCTATCTCTTGATCTTTGACTTTCTTCTCGGATTCCTCTTCTAGCTAACATCTATAACCTGTAGAATCTTCACTAAAAATACCAATATTACGCGCAAAAGCTTAATAAATCAAAAATGCTAGAAATAAAAGAGGAAAATCATATTATTGCATATTTAGTCCAAAAGTCTATCAAATTGATTAAATAAACACCAAAAATGATGTCTCCTAAGGGTCGAAAATAAGAACAATTAAGGAGACATCAGACCCCATCAGGGCGACTATAAGCTACATTCAGATGATTATGAATTTAACCCAACTGGCTACACAGTTAGTCAAGCCCGTCGGGATCAATGACAAACACCACGCGTTTATTATCTAGTTCGGTAATTAACCCTCCCCCCTCCCCCCCTTCCAGATGATCACCACCACTAATAAATAGCCTAATTACTATGACCTATCTCCGATTTTCTATTTCATTGATAGTAATTCACGTACAAAATAATAAGAAATACAAAATACCCAATTCAAATTAGATTCGAGACTAATCCCAAATTGAAAGACACTATTAAATAAATTAGGGTTCATCCCATTACGCAAGTCTCAAGTATAATAAATTTAGTTCATAATTAAATGAAGAAAATAAATAAAACTTATAAAGTACATATTCCTAAATCAAATTAAAAAGAACCTAAGGGTTGGAATAATTTGGCTGTTGTTGGAGGAAGAAAGTCTTCTCCAGCTTCTGCCTCTTCGCTTCCAAGTCTTCTGCTTTGCCTCTCTCTCAGAAATTAAGCGTATGTATGAAAGATACGGATTTATGAGTCTTAGGAAGAGTTATATAGGTCTTTAAAATGGATTGCACTCTGAATTAACTTAATTAAATGAATTAGGGCCTAAGTCTAATTTACAAATCCCGCAACAGCTGAACACACTTCAGTAAAACATGCATAACTTTTGTCTCTTTGTTCAATTCACCTGATTTCAATTCATGTGTGACGGTGAATCAGATGTGCATACTTTTCATTTGAACCAACAGGTCTGAATCTGAACTGTTTGGGCTCGGATAATTTAAAAAGTGACTACTTCCTCAATATGAAATCTTTTCTCATTTACTAAAATGGTGTCTTTTTCTCTTTTGACACTTCCTTTTGCCCTTGTACTTTAAACTTCACTTCTTCTCTTCATCTTAACGCCTTCTAGCATCTATATACCTAAGAAATTCACACTAAACAAACGATTAATACACAAAATCTCTAAAAGTAACAATATTATAATTTTGAAGGAAGAAAGTGCATTATTGAATATTAAGCCAATAAATCAACTAAGTCCACTTTCTACCTAAAACGATGTCTGCTAAGGGCATTTATTTATCACAAAAAAGGATACATCACTGTTCCTCCTTTATATATTTTTGCGGATATCTTGTTCCACCTTGCCCAATGGATTTTCCTTGTATGGGTATATCTCACCAATTGTTAGCTAGAACCATAGACATTTTCTTATAGAATGTCTTAGGGAAGAGGAAAATAGACATCTCATAGTTGGGAAATGCTTGAAGTACTAATTTGATTAAAACTTCTTATCCTCCTTTCAAAATAAGTATTTCTTTTCATCCTTGGGTTTCGGATAAAAATGTATCATACAACTATTGCATCAGAATGATTTTGGATATGTTATACGCCATCAGAATCCCTAAATATTTACCCAAAGAATTAACTCTATCAATATTCAATATAGACAAAGTCTCACCTATGATGTTATAAGGTGTTATTTGACTAAATCAAATATTATTTTTATCCAAGTTTACACTTTTCCCCAAGCAGTCAAATTAATGTTAGATAAAAATTTGAAAAGCATTTAACTCTTTGAGATTAAGGTTGATAAAAAAGGAAGTCATCAGCAAACAACAACTGAGTAATCGTTGGACATTCTCTTGTGATCTTCAATCCTTTAATATTTCCCGTCCGACATTCAAAATTGTTGAAACAAATAAGAGATTCAAAGACTATACAAAAGGTCACTGACGACAAAAGGTCACCTTGTCAGAGCCCTTTACTGGGCTTGAATATATGAAGTCTTGATCTGTCAAATTTTATTTGAAAACTAACCGAGTTAACACAATTCACAATCTATCCAATTAATTTTGGATGGAAACCTAGTTTTTGCATCATCGTTCCCAAAAATCCCATCTAACCCTATCATAAACCTTCATCGTCACGACATCGTAGTGTTTAGAAGACTTACATTTTTTGGAGAAAGTATGAAACTTCATGAGCAATGACAATGTTATCTAGAATTTCCCTTACTTTAATAAAAGTATATTGTGTAGGGGTGATGTATCCTCTTTTATGATAAATTAATCTACTCATGAGACATCTTTTTGATGGTCTATGGGACCTAAGTGAGGGATATTTTCTGTATCTTACTTTTCTACATTATCATGGATATTATTTTATTTATAGTGTTTTTGTGCTTTAATTGTGTGTTAATTTTGTAGCTTTCAGGTACATAGTTTACACTAGGGTCCAAGAAGCTTAGGAGAAGTCAAGAATTGAAGTTCAAACCCAAGTTAAGGCGTAAAGAAGCTTAAAGTCACTTTTGGAAGACTAGGGCGTTTACCAAAAAAGTGAAATGTCATATTGTTTCAGTCAACATGACAAATTGGTTAGAAATTTTGAAGTAATTCCTTTTATAAAGATATATCTTGGATTCAGTGTCGTGAGGGAGGTGACGGAAGTCAATTCGAAGTTGAAGACGATAAAGTTATGTCAGTTTGCCAACGTGACTCGAACCTGGACAACATTTATCAAAAATGAGTTGGGCCTGTTTTAAGTCATTTAAATGAGCCCATTAGGTCCAGAACGTTTTTGGACCTGGTATATAAGCATATTCAAATTTTTAGAGAGAGAAAGCAACTTAACCCCTAGATAAGTGATGTCTCCCTTTTGTTTAAAATATTATCCCTTAGGATACATCATTTTAGGTGAATATTTGACTTATTTGATAGACTGTTAGGCTTATTTCGTTATATTGCATTTTCTCCCCTTGGAATTACGGTATTTCATTTTTAGAGATTTTGTACGTTAATTTTTTTAAGTCCATGGATGCTATGGAGAACCATGACAAGGAGGAGAAATGGGAACTAAAGTCTTAGATCGAGCGGAGAAGTCAAATGCGAAAAAAGATGGTCCGAAGAATTAATTAGAGGAGAGTGTGAATCTGGACTGTTACAAATCACTGTTTTGAGCAATTTATCCACTGATTCAGCCTTAGAGTTGAAAAATAAGGAAGTTTCACTTTTGAGTTAGGAAGATTTTGCGACTGGAATGAAGTGATTTGGAGTTAAGACGCAAAAGTTACAACTGTTTTACTAACAGATGTACATCAGTTACGGGATTTCAATTTTGGATTAGGTTTTTGTTTTATTTAACCTATTTCCTTTAAGTAAAAAGCCCAACCCGAATTCTCCACTATATAAAGGCCTTTAGACTTTATTTTTTATACACAAGTCAGTATACGCTAGAAAAAGAAGTCAGAGCAAAAAAGGAGAGAAGAAGTTGAAGCTGGAGAGTCAATTCTCTTCCATCAATAGTCAAAATCAATCCTTTCATCAGGTTCTTCATTTTATTTCTGTAATTGACTATGAGTTCTTCTAATTTTATTTCAGTTTTAATTTCGTTATGAGCTAAACATATTAGTACTTGTGAATCGCACATTGGGTTGAACCCTAATTTCTTTAAATGATGTTTTTCTAATTTGGGATTTAGTTATTTGAATTGAATTCGATATTTTGTGTTGGCTATTGCTTTAATATTATTTATTATCTTTGATGTCATGAACCAAGGGTAATTTACAGTATTTCGGCTATTCACTATAGTGGCATAATGATCACCTTGACGGGGGGGTTTAAATACGGACCTAGGTAATAGACGCGTGGTGTGCGTCAATGATCCTGACGGGCTTGACTAACCACACAGCCAATGAGGTAAGAGACTTAACCCTTCAAAAGTAGATGTAATCACCCTGACGGGGTTTATAATACCGTAGAAGAGCTCCTAAGTCACCCTGATGGGGTTTAGGAGATATTAGAGTTCCGACTAGCACAATAATATCAATTCAGCCCTTAATAGAAAGCATTAATTAGAGAGGTTTAGGTGAAACCCTTGCGAGACTCAAGTATCAATCTCTTATTTGCGTCCACGCTTATTTATTTGTTTTATTTTCTTTTCAGACAATTAATTTAGTACTTTATTTTCTTGTGTCTTAGTTCGTAACCAAAAACCAACCAAAAATTATATCATTTACCTTTTCGTGCCTGCAATTACTACTACTATTTGATAAACACCTGAGTTGTACCTACCCCGTCCCTGCGAACGAAACCCGATTTATCGGAGTATTACTTGGACAACCGTACACTTGCGGTCTATGAGTCCTTATTCTTTATCGCATTATTTTATAACACATCAGGACCCACCAATAAGGAGGAAGAATAGGTTTTACACCCAAATTTCACCAGTCTCTATCATTCCACAACCTAATTTAGCTTAATTCGAATCATTTTTATCTTCTGAACAGGATTCCACTGTTAGTTTTTCTGTATATTCATTTATTTAATATTAGATAAATATTTTATGCTTGAGACTTGCAATAGGTATGAATCCTAAATGATTATAGTTTACGTTTTCGATATTTTGGATAATAAGTTATTGAAATAAATTGAAGTTTATTTATTGTATTGTTTTATATACCTGTTCTTGTTTCCTAGCTATACTTTGGTTACGTATAGGTAGTTTAAGGCTTTCGGTTAACACCTAAATTGAAGTAAGATACTTTATAGAAAACTGCCACATCCCAAACTACCCTTATAATTAACAATTAAAAAAAAGAAATTAGAAAAAAACAAATCAAAATCTAATAAAGAAACGCGCGCGTCTGTGAATTTTTTTTTTAAAATCGTCATAACTAATTCTAAAAAAATCAAAAATTTATATATTTGGATAAAGCAAATTAATATTTAAGTCTATGATTTTTTTCGGAATTTTTTGATTTTTTTAAATTTTTTAATTCGTAGATACGGAATTCTATATTTTAAACATGAAATTCCATGTTTTGAAATAAGGAATTTGTTTTCCGCAGACACGAAATTCACTGTTTAAAACATGGAATTTCATGTTTTAAAAATGGAATTTCGTGTCTGCGGAAAAAAAAAATCCAAAAATTCAAAAAACTTAAAAAAAATCAAAAAAAATCTTAGACGTAAATATTAATTTTTTTTATCCAAAAATGCAAATTTTTTAATTTTCTGGTTTTTTTTTAATTAGTTATGACGATTTTAAAAAAAAAAAATCACGGACGCGCGTGTGATGAAATTAGTAGTAGATGGTGGTGGTGGTGGTAGAGGTGGTGATGGTTGTGGTGGCCGTAGTGGTGGTGGTAGTGGTTGTGATAGTGGAAGTGATGATGGTTGTGGTGGTGGTGGTGGTGGTGGTGGTGGTGGTAGAAGTACCCTATTATTTATTTAATATTTAAAAATAAAATAATATATTTAATAATAAGGATAGTATAGGTATAAAAAATATAAAATGGATGTTTTCTATAAATAATGGTTATATTAGGCATTTATCTTTGAATAAAAAAATTAGAGGCTTAAAAAAAAATTAAAAGCTTAATTAAGGAGGCATTTATTTCTAATTACTCCTTAAAAAAACTACATATTAAAAAAATTACATATTTAAAGAAAAACTTAAGCTATTTCCCGGTCCCCGTCTTCTTCTTCTTCCCCCATACAATTCAGAAGTATTAATTAATGAAACATAACTTCTCAAACTTTCATATTAAAAAAAAAATTCTACCTTCATCATCAACAACACTACTTTCTACCTACCATCAAGAATAGACCCTTGAAATCACAAAACTCTTGGTTATACACATTTTTATCTTAAGAATTTTTATAACCTTATTTTGATGATTCTAATCGGAGCAAATAGTGTTGATAATGTGGAAGAGAGATGAGTTTAAGGTCTTACATTTCATTATATTCACGTGTTTGATTATATACATAGTGTTGGTTAAATGAGATTTTACCCAAGTGATGAGCATGTTTACGATGATAGTCGGTGACTCAATTTAAAGAAATGATTCGAGTATTTATACGTTCTAGTGGTAAAGATTAACGTAATATATTCATCTGATTAAAATCATTTGAAATTGAATAAGAAATTGAGTCATAGAATTTAAAGAAATTAAAAGGAAAAAATAATAAAAAAATAATAATATATGTTATTTATTTTATCTTTTATTTTTTTCTTTGGTTATGAAGTAAAGCAAAGAAAAAAAGGACTGCTGGGCTGGGGGTACGAACCTAAGCCAGATTTTCATACCAACTGGACCAGCCTATGCTTTGGTCTTTTTCTATAATAATCTTTGTGTCTTTTAAAATAACGTTTCTTCAAATGAGTCATCACAACTCTTTTCCAGATCTACCTTTTCATCTTCTATAAATAGTTAGCCAACTCAAATATTTTTATTCATTCCTTTTTCAAAGCATTAAAATTATAAGAGAGAGATGGAAAGAAGCAACTTTATTAAGTTCGTTGAAATTCTTAAGAATTCGTGTGTCAGTTTCTTTTGAATAGTTTTGTCGTTGTATCCTGAAGGTTGAAGTCAGCAAACGTAAGACACTTGTACGTGGCCTAAATACCTTAAAGACATAAGATCCAATCCGAGCCTCAAAAAGTAAAGTTATTTATTTATTTACTTTTATTTTATTTCTGCATTAGTTTTTATATTGTTTTACTGGTTTATACAAATAAAACACAACAATTTAAGGTATTTATGATTCACGTTGTGTAAACCAGAAAACGTTTTCTTTTCGTTTTATAAAATCTACTTTTGCAATAATATCTGAGTTTGTGTATACATAACATAATAGTTACATTCTATTTCTTTTCTCTTATTATGATTTCTAGGCTTGTGCATACATACTAGATAATTACTCACTTAGTAACGTCAGATTTCTACTTTATATAGAATATGGAGAAAAATACTGAACAAAGTGAAAACATTTAATTTTATGTTGTAAATATTAGTGTGTTTTTTAACAACTAATATTAATTTTGTTAATATCTGCATACTTTCAAACTTAGTGGTTTGAAGATTTTCTGCTTGAAAAGTTCTTAATTGATTGAGATTCTCTTTTACGTGAATTGATTATCTCTTTAATTTCTTCGATCCTCTACAACAAGAATATAAAAATTTAGGGAGACTAACAAGAATATGAAAACTTGGAACATTAAAATTACTCATTTCGTCGAAAGAAAGAATTAATTTTTGGGTATGTTGTAAAATTTCGGACCTAGTTCCTTTTTGTGTTTCTCTTTGTGAGAAAGGTTGAATTATTCATTTTTTTGAATTATTTATAATATTGTGTAATCCTTGGTGATTGAAATGATGTCTACCAAGATAAACAATATATCCAGAAATAATGGAATCAGTAACAACATACCATCGGAAATTTTACTTATGAAAAATGCATTTGTGGGACATGATCCCAACTCCTTTAGACCCGTCGAGGAGTCTAAGAGGTTAAATAGAAATGACTATATGTGTAAAGGAATAGATGGCCGAAATCACAAAGAAAATGGTAAAGGAAATTCCATGAAAGGAAAACAAGGCCAAGCAACCATGACTAAGATCAAATAAGATTGATTTTACTACAGTAGTTTTGAAGTAAATTCTGTTGGCAATACAAAACACTGGTGGGTGGATACCAGGGCCACCTAACATGTATGTTCAAGACATACAAAGTTTCAACTACTGAAGAGACTTTATGTATGGGAAATTTCTATACATCAAAAGTAGTTGGATCTGGATTCGTTATTCTAATAATGACTTCTAGAAAAGATTTGAGTCTTAATAACGTTCTCCATGTGCCTGACATTAGAAGAATCTAGTTTTAGGTTCGTTATTGAGTAAGAATTGCTTCAAACTAGTACTTGAGTCTGATAAATTTATTCTCACTAAAGGTGGGATATTTGCGAGCAAAGGGTACATATGTAACGTTTTATCTAAGATGAATGTAATGACCGTAGTACCTACCAAAAATGTAACCGAGAAAGTAATATATCCTTACTCACCTAATTTATGGCACGATAGATTAGGAGATGTTAATTTTAATTCATTAAATAAGTTAGTAAATGCCAGGTTATTATCTAATGTGAACTTCAATTCTCAAAAGGTATGTGTTAAGTCAAAATTCACTAAAACCTCGTTTAAATATATAGAATGGACTTCGGTACCTCTACATTTAATTCTCAGTGACATTTATTTGGGAAAAAAGTATTTTATAACTTTCATTGTTGATTTCACAAGGTATTGTCAGATATACTTTATTCGAAGTAAGGATGAGGTCTTAAAAGCATTTATGCAATACAAACCTGAAGTTGAGAATCAACTAAATAAAAAGATTAAGAATCTTAGAACAGATAACATAGGAGAATATGTGTCTCCTTTTGAGGAGTGTTGTGCTGAACATGGAATTATCCATCAAACCACGACCCCCTACTCGCCTCAACAAAACGGTATTGTTGAACGCAAGAACCGCACGTTGAAGGAATTGATGAATGCATTGCTGAATAATTCAGGGTTACCACAGAACTTGTGGGGAGAGGCTTTGATCACTACAAACCACATCCTCAACAAGGTACAACACAAAAAGGAAGATAAAACTCTTACGGATTATGGAAAGGAAAACCACCTTCCTTAAAATACTTAAAAGTGTGGGGATGCTTGGAAAAGGTATCAATTCCTGCTCCTAAAATGGTTAAAACAGGACAAAAGACCATCGATTGCATCTTTATTGGATATGCTCACAACAGTGTTGTATATAGATTCCTGGTACACAAATCTTGTCATGTTGACATTCACGTCAACATGGTGACTGAATCAAGAAATGCACATTTCTTTAAAACAGTCTTTCCATACAAGACCTCACCAAAATCTGGTTCCTTGAAGATAACACGTGATGCAATTCAAGAAGAGTAAGATAAAAAATCATTGCCAACTGAAAAGCAAGATCAAGAATCATTGCCAAATGAAGGAGAACCAAGAAGAAGTAAGCAGATAAGAACCTCTACGTCTTTTGATCCTGACTTTCTATCTTACATGCTAGATGACGAACCGCGAACATTCAAGGAGGATATTTCAAACCCTGACGCTCCATACTAGAAAGAAGCGATACATAGCGAGATAGATTCCATTATGCAAAACCATACATGGGAACTAGTGGATCTCCCTCCTGGGAATAAACCACTTGGATGCAAATGGATATTGGTCTATTGAAAAATACAAGGCTCGCCTTGTTGTAAAAGGGTATAGTCAAAAAGAAAGAGTTGACTATTTTGATATTTATTCTCCAGTCACGAGTATATCATCCATTCGAATGTTAATCACAATAGCTTCAATATACAAGCTTGAAATACATCAAATAGATGAAAAAACAGCCTTCCTAAATGGAGAACTAAATAAAGATATATATATATATATATATATATATATATATATATATATATATATATATATATATATATATATATATATATATGGAACAACCTGAGAGTTACGTAGTTCCAGGTCAGGAGAAGGAAGTACATAAGCTTGTTAAATCTTTATATGGTTCAAAACAGGCACCGAAGCAATGGCGTGACAAATTTGATAGATTCATGATCTCAAATGATTTCAAGATCAATGAATGTGACAATTGCGTTTATGTAAAACGAAATGAGATAGGATGTGTCATTATCTGTTTATATGTGTATGATATGTCAATCATTGGAAGTAACAATGATGTGATTACATTCACCTAAAGTATGATTTCAAGTAAGTTTGACATGAAAGATCTAGGCCTTGCGGATGTTATTTTGGGTATCAAGATTCTCCAAATATCTGAAGGTATTATACTATCTCAGTCACACTATATTGAGAAACAATTAAACAAATTTAGTAAATATCACCAAGACACCTATTAATGTAAATCTACATGTTGCTAAGAACAATGGTGATATGATCAACCACTTGGAGTACTTTCGAATTATTGGGAGTCTCATGTACCTAACAAACTGCATTAGGCTAGATATAGCACACGCAGTAAGCAAGCTAAGTAGGTTTACACATAATCTGGGAAAAACCCACTGGATTGTTATTGTAATAATTATAAGGTATCTCAGATAATCTAAGAACGAAGGGTTGTTGTACACAGGTTATCAAGCGGTACTAGAAGGATACAGTGATGCAAACTAGATATCAGACTCCACCGACTCAAAATCCGCAAGTGGATTTATCTACATGTTAGGAGGAGCAGCCATGTCTTGGAAATTCACTAAGCAAACGTGCATAGCCAGATGCACTATGGAATCTGAGATTATAGCTTTAGCCAAAGCTGCCGAGAAAGCCGAGTGGCTTCAGAATTTCGTAGAGGATATTCCTAATTAGCCAAAGCCTGTGTCAGCTATCTGCATAGATTGCGATAATCAAAGTGCCATTAGTAGGACACAAAAATAAATGTATAACAGTAAGTCTAGTCACAATACCGTTAGAGAACTGCTCTCAAACAGAGCTATTACAATTGATTTTGTTCGATCAAAGGATATTAGCGGATCCACTAACCAACGGTCTACAAAGAGAGCAAGTGCGAGTGTTGTCAAGGGGAATGGGTCTTAAGCCTACGAAAGCTTAGTTGCCATGATGGAGACCCTACCTAGCAGAGTGGAGATCCCACATTCTATGTTCAAAGGGAAAACTGAATCATGAAACTGCAACTTGGTGCAACGCACTGTGGGGAGGCCTCACCAAACCATTCCTAGGGCAAAATTAAACAGTGCTGCCTGTAAAAGTGAAGGATAAGTTAAACTTTTAATGGTTCTTGTATCTTTGGTGGTCCTTTGTGTGTTCTAAAATAAATGGAAAAGTAATCGAACCACAACCGCAAGTGTACGGTTGTCCCAAGTAGTAATAAGTGATTCTAGGATCGTTCGCAGGGACGGTTTGGTTAACTACAATGCTTATCGAATAATGAATGGTTGCACTTAGGAAAGCAAATAAAGATAATATGTTTGATTGGTTGTTTTTATTAATTCTAAGTAATAGAAGGCTAAATGGAAAATGCAATTAAATACTAAAACGCAAGTAAATAAGTGTAATACGAAAGTATGAGAAGATAGCGCTTGAGAACGCAAGGGATTCTCCTAATCCTATTTCATAACCTATGCTGTTTAAGGGCTAAATTGGTCAATTACAATGGTCGGGATTCTAAATTCCTTATACCCCCGTCAGGGTGGACTATAAGGCTATCCTAGAGTGTCACTAGTCCCGTTAGAGTAAATATGATCCACTTTTAGATGTCTAAGAATTTTACCTCATTGGCCCTAAAATTAGCTAAGTTCGTCAGAATCAATAGCTTCTATTTTAGATTTAATAATTAATTCCGTACCTAAACCCTCCGTCAGGATGATCCACACGCCACAAATGTGGAATAGCCTAGATACTAAAACCTGTTCTTAGTTCGCGACTCTAAAAACAGTAAACAATCTCAAATTATTAAAAAGAGTAAAAGACCCAATTTAATTTAATTTAACAGAAACACAAATTCAGAACATGAAATTTAATAGAATTGGGATTCACCCATAAAGCATTCTCAAGTACTATAATGGAAATAGCTCATACTAATTGAAAAGAAAACTAAATTAAAAGTAATTGAATGCATATTGTTTTACAGAAATGAAATACAGAGAAACCTAATTTCGGAATTGGTTTGGCTGTGAATTGGAGATATAGACAGTCTCCAGCTCCAAGCTTCTTCTTTTCCTTGTTTCTGCTTCTTCTCTGGACACTCTCTTCAAAGGATGAATTGAATTGAAGAATAAAATGAGAGGTAAGAAATAATGAGGTCAAAAGCTCATTTTATAAGCTCAAATTCGGAATGGGCTTTAAATTTGGGATTAAGTGAATAATAAAAAGTCCAAGTCCACTAATCAAGCTCAAATCCCGTAACTGCTGCACCACCTCCACTAAAACAACTCTAGCCGATTCGTTATAACTCCGATTGACCTCAAATCACTTGCTAAATTTCCGTAACTCGATAAGGAACATAATATCTTCAAAGGTCAGCGGCTAATTGGTGGGGCCTAGGGTGTGATAAAATAAGATATAAAACAAGTGCAAAAACACCCTAAAACTACACGGTTCTGCAAGTATACAGATCGTATGCAAGTTTTAGATAAAGATTCGTTCCGCAGAGACTACAGAGGTTAGGAGAATCTTATGCAAATACCAAGTGTAAATAATTAAAGCTAGAACAATTAAACGCAAATAAAAGTAAAGACAAATAGATTTTTGTTTGGTTTTCTAATAAACTAAATTAAACTAAGAAATTAAAAGACAGAAAAATAAATATGAAAGAGAAGCGATATGAGAATATAGATTAAGTTATTAGCATGTAATCCCCACTAGTTTTGCCGTTCTAAACATGTAAGGGTGAATTATGTAGTATTTCCCTAATCGGTCCCAATATGCTATCGGTAGTTTAAAATAGGATTTACCTGTGTCAATAAGGCTTCCTAAGCAAACTTTTCCTGTAATTGGTAAAGAGTCACAAGACTCAACCATAGTGATTATCTAGCTAGGTTGGGTTGTCAGATCAAACCTAAAACTAAACGTTATGTGCTAAACATGCAATTAAACACCGTTGTCAATGGTATCCTAATTACTAGATGGTAATTCTAATGGCGGCCGTCCACAAGAACACAGAATATAAATTCAAACACATAAACAGAGAATAAAAACTATAATTCTATTTAAAACATTAAATTCCCAAATTAGATAGATGTCAATCAAAACTAGGGTTCATACATATATGCTAAAACTTAAGCTAAGGAAAATTAGTTCATGAAAGAAAAGAAAGAAATTACAAATCTAAAGGTAGAAGAAGACATTGTTGATGATAGCTCCTTCCAGACTTCTCTCTTGTGTTCTAAGCTTCCTCTTGGTTTAAGGTTTCACCAAGGATGATTTAAGAGTGTCAAGAGGCTGTATTTATAGGTTAGAGGTTGACCTAATTCGTTTCTTTAGAGATAAGTTAAGTAATGGACTCCTAGCCCAACTCAAATTCGTATGGAAATAAAGATAAACACTGCTGCGTTGTTTTGGTCATAACTTCTTTATTATTGGTCCGATTTTGCTCCACAAGATACCAAAAGAATCGCAACAGAATTATCTACGCCCTTTAGGAGTAATCTACCAAATTCGGCCTCTTTATTAGGTAAAAACGCCTATCTTTGCAGAATCCCAGATTTAGGCAGCTTTTCCTTTTCCATCTTTTTAGCAATTATTTCCTTATCTCCAATTTCCATGCATATCTCCTTCCATAAGTTGTTGTCTTTGACTTGGACTCTAATTAATCTCCATAATTATCTTTAAAGCTTCACACTAAATAAACAATTAAACCCAATATGCTCTAAAAATAATAATTCTACAAATCAAGACCCAAAATAGGAAAGTGCACTAAAATAAGCTAAAATCAACCTATAAACTAATAAATCAGCCTAAAATGATGTCTCAAGAGTGTATTTTACTATCACAAATGAGGAGACATCAAGACCCCCAACTCAAAGTTGTATCGTCCCGATACAATAAAAGTAAAGAACAGTAGGGTAGTCAAAATAAACAAGAAGAAGTCGGAGGAGAACAAGAACAAAATATAATGAATGATCCTAGAGCATAAAATCCAAAAAGTCTCATGTAGTAATGTTCAAGAAATAATGCACAAATATGCCTAATATACATGTAATCAACATTCCATAAATTCAAGTTAAGATTAATTTCGCAATGCCAGAAGGAGAGGATGATAACTTAGTTCAGGTTAATGGCTATAGGTTGTTCATAGGTCCCAAATACAGCATCCAATGGTCCACTTACCTACTACCTAATAGCTCAATTGTTTCTCCATCTAGCAGTTAGAAATCCTAAGGTCTTGGTTATAACTTGGCTTAAGGACGGGTGTGGTATTTTTTTGGATAATGAAAAGTGATCTTTTGGCTCTCTCCTCACTAGCCATCAACGAATCGCCCTAGAGCTTGAGTTTTCACTCGAAGATGTTCTCACTCAACCCAATTTATTTATGCTTTTTAATGTGCATCCCCAATAATCCCAATTAAAACCTTTGATGATATAAAATCCACTTTGCCGGTCCGAATATATATTCTCTTTTCAAATCAATTTTTTTTTCTTTTGTATAGCTATGATTCTCTTTTGATGTTGAGATATCACACTATTTTTTCATATATATATATTCTTTCTTTTTTTTATGCCCTTGTTGGCAAATTTAGCTCGTAGCTTCTTTTTCATTCACTATTACCCCGGCAAAGGGTTACAATAATAACAATTCATCATCAATAAAATCACAAAGATAATTCCCAAATTCCCAAAGTTCCCTAATGATGAAACCCACCACCCCAAACTCAAGCTCTAAAACGAGTGTCTCAGGTTTTGTGATTCGAGTGCGGGTCATATAGATAAGTCCTATAAACTAGGGTAAGGATTATAATGTGTTTCAATAAAAAGGCTTTAGAAAGGCTCAGAGGGGCTAAGACAGATAAATGATAACAATAATATCAAACAAAAGGGTGAGAAAGTATAAAGGCTTCAAGTGTTTTATCATGAAAGAACTGCCTTAGTCCTTTTTCTAACTACCGGATTTCGTTACTTTTTCCTTATTAGTTCATAGACAAGTGGGTTTTCAACTAATTTTAAACCTCACGTTCTACACACCAAATAACTATTCCTAAGTTTCAACGTACTTCTTAGCATTGCTCATTAACTTTTCTATCCTTTATTTCATGTTTTCGTGCATGCATGCTAAATAATTTTGTTGCATCTTTCAAAAGCATACTACTTACTATCATTGACCTAATAAAATCATGCTCACATAGGTACATTCAAGATATTCTATGCCTTAATTCAACCTAAAAATTTTAAATTTTATGCAAAAACGAAAAGAAGATGAGGACAACGAATCCCCACCCCCAACTCAAAAATGAGCCGTGTCCCCACGACTCGAAAAAGACTAAAAATTGAAATAAAATTTAAAATAAAACTAACTAAACTACCTAATGCATCCAAGCTATTGAGAAAAAATTAGAATGACCTACCTGGTTGGCCATAGAGATCCATCATATCATCCTCATCTTCAGAAGCTGAGGGGTCGGTGTAATCATCTATATCCTTGTACAAGGTCGAATTATCTACCCTTGTTTCCAATTGCATGATTTCTACCCAAAGGTTTTTGTTATCTTCACGTAATCTTTCAACTTCGTTTTGTAACTGAATCGCCCAAGGAGGAAGATCATAAGCAATTTTGGAAGAGGAGGTAGAAGAACCTTGGTCTTGGATTTTTATCTTGTCTAAAGGCCTCCTTGATGGTGTGGACATTCTTGCAGTTAATCTCTTCTTTGGTAGTGTTTGTTCAGGTGCCTGTTCTTTTGATTCTTCAGAAACCTCATCAAGATTGATGGGTTTTTCAATGGTAGCTCCAGGCAATTTCTTATTCTTCCCAAGGATTGAACACTTTCTCTTGTATTCCATAGCTTCAGATCTATTAGTCATACTTGATTCACCCACAACTCAAGTTATACCACGGATGGATTAGAAGTTTAAGGACAATTGGTTTAGCTTGATGTTGTTGCTTGGAATTGATGAAAGAGAAAGGTTATTTGATTGATCTTGGAAGAATTCTTTAAAGCTTGTTGAATATGATGGTGTTTTAATGGTGTAGTGTGATGACTTTGATGAAGGATTGTGTTTATGGAAGATGATGGAGAGGATTTGATGAGTTGTTTGTGTTAATTGTGAAGGTTTGCACAAGCTTTAAGATGTTTATATAGGGTTTGGGTCTGAAAAATTCGTGGGTGGAAGGCTAGGGTTAATCTCATAAGGTAAGAGTTTGATTAGGAAAAGAGTTCCTTCACAAACCGCCTCTTGCGGTGCACCGGACATATCCCGCGGTGTACCGCAGCTTCTGTTGCTCCAAAAAATTTTACCTACTGGATAATACCCGAGCGAACACCCCGTGGTACGGGTTTTTGGGTCGCGGACCAGGGGGTAGTCCGCAGCATGTCCGTCAAAAAACCCGAGGTGCCCAACCCGTGGTACGGGTTTTTACCGTGCGGACTAGGGTCCGGTGTACCGCGCCTTGCCCCGTGATTTTTTTCGACCTTCTGGATAAAACCCGAGCTAGCCAACCCGTGGTACGGGTTTTTGGGGCGCGGTGCATCCCTGCGGACCATGTGGTAGTCCGCGGGGTAGTCCGCGCCAGGCTTGAAGTTCCTCTAGATTTTTCCTTTCGCCCCCAAACTCGTTTCCTGCACAATAACACACTACCTTTCTCTCCCATTAGCTTGAAAACACAATTAAAAATATACACTAACTTAAAATTAAACACTACAAAGCAAAAACAACTAATCTAAAAAGCAATTAAAACAAGGGGTGTCTCCCAAGAGCACTTTTGTTTAACGTCTTTGAGTTAGACGTGTACCTCAGGCTAATCGCATTCGACAAGGTAGATTTTCTCTCCTTGCTCAAAGTCCTCACTGTCATAGT
Source organism: Nemophila menziesii (assembly GCA_029959085.1). Taxonomy (NCBI): domain Eukaryota; kingdom Viridiplantae; phylum Streptophyta; class Magnoliopsida; order Boraginales; family Hydrophyllaceae; genus Nemophila; species Nemophila menziesii. The sequence continues at coordinate 80,607,597 of JARWIR010000001.1, forward strand.
ATCTCTTCAAACGCTGGCCATTCACCATGAATGTCCGTTGCTCGGCTGGATTTTCAATCTCAATCGCTCCATGCGGTGTGACTTTGGTAACAATGTAAGGTCCTTCCCAACGGGATTTAAGCTTTCCTGGGTAGTTTGAAAATCGAGAGTTGTATAATAAAACCTTCTGTCCAATCTCGAGATTCTTTGGACGGAGCCGTTTATCATGCCATTGCTTTGTTTTCTCCTTATAGAGACGTGAATTTTCATAGGCATGATAACGAAGCTCCTCCAATTCGTTCAATTGCATCATCCTTTGTTTCCCGGCCAAGTCTGGGTCTAGATTCAGAGTTTTAATAGCCCAGTAGGCTCGAGCTTCAAGTTCAATTGGTAGATGACACGCTTTGCCGTAGACCATGCGATATGGAGATGCCCCAACTGGTGTTTTAAATGCTGTTCTGTATGCCCAGAGAGCATCATCTAGCTTTAAAGACCAGTCTTTTCTTGATTTGTTCACGGTCTTCTCCAGAATAGATTTAATTTCCCGATTAGAAACTTCAGCTTGACCGTTAGTTTGTGGGTGATAACCGGTTGAAGTACGGTGTTTCACTCCAAACTTTTTAAGAAAATGTCTCACGGGAGCATTAAGAAAATGGGTACCTTTATCACTGATGAGAACACGTGGCGTACCATGTCTTGAAAAGATGTTTGATTTTAAGAATTTAATCACTGTTTGAGCATCGTTCTTTGGTGTTGCCACCGCTTCTACCCATTTCGATACATAGTCTACTGCAAGCAAAATATAAAGATTTCCATAGGAAGTGATGAAAGGTCCCATGAAATCTATTCCCCATACATCAAAGATCTCAACTCCAAGAATGTTATTAAGCGGCATCGCGTCTCTTTTTGATATATTACCAGTTTTTTGGCATCTGTGGCATGACTGGACGAAACTGTGACAATCTTTGTGTATGGTTGGCCAATAGAACCCGGATTGAAGAATTTTAGCTGCGGTTCTATCGCCCTTAAAGTGACCTCCATAAGGTGAACTATGACAACTTTCAATAATTTTCTCCATCTCACCTTCATGTACACATCTTCTAACCACTTGGTCACTACATATCTTCCAGAGGTACGGTTCATCCCAATAATACTGTTTGGCCTGGTGGTTCAATCTTTGTCTTTGTTGTGGGTGGAAATCTTTGGGAAAGACACCACTCACAATGAGGTTGACTAGATCTGCATACCATGGCACAAAAGCACGTTTAATTGCAAAAAGTTGTTCATCAGGGAATACCTCTTTAACCAACAATGGTTCCTTGTTCGCATTAGATCCTTCGAGCCTTGATAAGTGATCAGCAACTTGATTGTCGCATCCTTTTCGGTCTCGAATATCTATGTCGAATTCTTGTAACAATAGTACCCATCTAATGAGACGCGGCTTAGCGTCCTTTTTCTCCATGAGGTACCTAATAGCTGAATGGTCCGTGTATACAATAGTTTTCTTCCCAACCAGATAGGGACGAAATTTATCGAAAGCATAAACTACGGCCAACATCTCTTTCTCCGTCACTGTATAATTCATCTGGGCAGCGTTGAAAGTCTTACTTGCATAATAAATTGTGTGGAAAATCTTGTCCTTCCTCTGTCCCAACACAACACCCATAGCGTGATCACTCGCATCGCACATAAGTTCAAACGGAGCGTTCCAATCAGGAGGTATAACAATAGGTGTAGAGATCAGTTTTTCCTTAATCGTCAAAAACGCTTGAAGACATTCTTCAGTAAAATTAAAAGGAGTATCCTTTTCAAGTAAAGAGCAGAGCGGTTTGGCGATCTTGGAGAAATCTTTAATAAATCGTCGGTAAAATCCTGCGTGACCCAAGAAACTTCTCACTCCTTTAACAGAAACCGGAGGTGGTAGTGTTTTGATAACTTCAATTTTAGCACGATCAACCTCCATCCCTGCCTTTGAAACTTTATGTCCCAACACAATTCCCTCTTGAACCATGAAGTGGCATTTTTCCCAATTAAGCACGAGATCTTTTTCTCTACATCTCACAAGGACTTTCTCTAGATTACTCAAACAATCATCAAAACTGTCTCCAAACACTGAAAAATCATCCATAAAAACCTCCAAATATTTATCAATCATGTCCCAAAATATAGCCATCATGCACCTCTGGAACGTGGCAGGTGCATTGCATAAACCAAACGGCATTCTTCTATATGCAAAAGTACCAAACGGACATGTAAAAGTTGTTTTGTGTTGATCGAGGGGATCCACACAAATCTGGTTATAACCCGAATATCCGTCTAGGAAAAAGTAATATTCTCTCCCTGCAAGCTTGTCTAGCATCTGATCAATGAAAGGTAACGGGAAGTGATCTTTCTTTGTTGCTTTGTTCAGTCTTCGGTAATCCATGCACACTCGCCACCCCACAACTGGTCTTGATGGTATGGCTTCGCCTTGATCATTAAGGATGGTAGTGAAACCTCCTTTCTTTGGAACACATTGTACTGGACTAACCCAATCACTGCTAGCAATCGGATAGATAATTCCCGCGTCTAATAACTTGATAACTTCCTTCCTCACTACTTCCTTCATAGCTGGCATGAGTCTTCTCTGTCCTTCTATAGATCGCCCACCTTCGTTTTCAAGAATGATTTTGTGTTTGCAAACGGAAGGACTAATTCCCTTGATGTCGGCAATCGTCCATCCAATTGCTTCTTTGTTTGCGCGAAGCACTTGAAGTAGCTTCTCCTCTTGAGGACCTGAAAGGTTAGCAGAAATAATAACGGGCAAAGTTTTGTTCGTACCTAGATATGCATAGCGTAAGTGATCTGGAAGTGGTTTTTCTTCAAGAACAGGTGGACATATTATAGATGGTTGTTTCATTGGTTCAATGTCACCTGGCTCTCGAAGTAGTTCTCGTATGTTTAATCCTAATGCAGCAACATCTTCAGGGGGAATCTCGAGTTCTGGTGTTTCAGGTGCTAAGGCTTTGTCAAGATCATCATTTAAGTTCTCTTCATTGAAGACTTCTTGCGTAATCTTTTCGATGACATCTACCTTGAAGCATTCGTCTTTCGCCTTAGGATATTTCATAGCCTGAAACACATTAAATCGTATCTGTTCGCCTTGTACTCTCATGATCAACTCACCATTCTCAACATCAATTAGTGTACGCCCCGTGGCTAAGAATGGTCTACCCAAGATGATGGGGACATTCTTATCCTCGTCGTAGTCAAGGATAATAAAATCGCAAGGAAAAATAATAGAGCCAGCGTTAACTAAAACATCTTCAATTTTACCTATTGGTCGTGAGAGGGAGCGATCCGCCATTTGTAGTACCACAGATGTAGGCACTACTTCTCCGATATTAAGCTTCTCGAACAGGGATTTAGGCATGAGATTGATGCTTGCACCTAAATCACACAATGCTTTTCCGGTCCAACTTTCTCCAATGCCGATGGGAATTGTAAAACTTCCGGGATCTTCTAGTTTCGGTGGCAACTCATTTTGACATATAGCACTGCACTCCCTAGGTAATCCAATTGGTTCCCCAGTCTCTATACTTCGCTTGTTGGAGAGAATGTCTTTCATAAATTTCATGTAGCTTGGCATCCTCTTGAGGGCTTCAACAAGGGGTATATTGATTTCTAATTTCTTCAACATGTCAATGAACTTCTTGAATTCCAGGTCATTGTCCTTCTTTCTGACACGTGAAGGGTATGGTGGTGGAGGGCGTGTACTGAGTTCCACTGGTTGTCTTGTCTTATCAGGTGTCTCGGCTTGGACACTTTTTGGTTTAACTACCTCCTTGACTGTATCTTTGATTATTTCTTCCCCCCTTTGTTCTGGAATAGGGATAGGCTCTGGTTCTGGTCTTGGTGGAGGCAGTTGCTTTCCACTTCGCAATTCAACTGCATGGCAAGAATCATCTCTAGGAGCAATAGTATCACTTGGGAGTTGCCCTTTCGGCCTAGTTTGTAATGTGCTCGCCATCTGTGATATAGTATGCTCTAGTTGCTTTATAACCTTCTCCTGAGTTCGAACTCTCTGTTGGCTATAATTTATTTTCTTCTCAACTGATTGCATTAATTTATTCATACTTGAAGTTAAACTCTGAAGTTGTTCTTGTTTTGCCAATTGCATTGATTGTTTTGGTGGATCTTTCTTCGATTCTTGACAAGTTTTCTTAACAATGGGTGCCTTTTTCTGAATAGGTTGTGGAGGATTATAAGATTGAAGTTGGGGTTGCTGACTAGTTTCTTGTTTTCTGTCCCAACTCCTTTGTGGAGGTTGTTGATAATTAGTGTAGCTTTCTTGATTGTAACTATTCGAGTAATAGTTATCTTGAGGATATTGAACGGAAGCTACTGCTGGATTATTCATACATCCTGCCCACACATGATTTCTTGATCCACAACCAAGACACGAAGGAATTGTGTGTACCGCATTCACCTGAGCAATTGTTCGGGCTTGTTCTGTCAGCTCTTCGAGTTGTTTAGCCAATTCCTTAAGCTTTAGAGATCCTGAATTGTTCTCCTTTACTGATTTCTTTGGCCAACTTCTCTCGTTCTCAAGAATTCTTTCCATCCCCAACTCAGCTTCTACAGGATCTAGCAATACAAAACCTGCGTTTCCTACCGAATCTGCTTTCTCTCTTGATTTGTCATTAAGGCCTCCATAAAACAAGGTTAAATAATATTCTGGCGAGGATCTATGATAGGGACACCTCGCTTTCTTCTCTGTAAATCGTAACCATGCTTCACCCAAACTCTCTTCCTCTTCTTGTATAAATTGTTCAAGCTCCAACATATCTTTTAAACGTCTACTAACCGGATAAAAACGGTCTAGGAATCTTGTTTGAAGCTTGTCCCAATCTGGAATAATATGAGGGTATTGGGTATCATACCAATCGCTTGCACATCCGGTCAAGAAGAACTGGAACATCAAGTAATATACTTGCTCCCTAGTAACTCCTCTTACGATATAAGCATCACAGATCTGCATGAATTTCTGAATATATCGGATCGGATCTTGATGTGCATCTCCGCTGAATAATCCATGAGACGCAAACTGAGTTAACATCCCAGGATCAGGTTTAAATTTAGCGGCTTGGATTTCTGGAGCGCGAATTCCTCGTGGCTCTACCCTAAATTCGATGGGTAGCTCAAGTCGCCTTGGGTTCTCCATCTGTAACTAAATCTGAAAAACAAAAACTAAAAACAAAAAGCGTAAAATAGAACTAACTAAAAATAAAAGCACAAGATATATGCACAAGGACTAACAATGTAGTCCCCGGCAGCGGCGCCAAAAACTTGGTGGGGCCTAGGGTGTGATAAAATAAGATATAAAACAAGTGCAAAAACACCCTAAAACTACACGGTTCTGCAAGTATACAGATTGTATGCAAGTTTTAGATAAAGATTCGTTCCGCAGAGACTACAGAGGTTAGGAGAATCTTATGCAAATACCAAGTGTAAATAATTAAAGCTAGAACAATTAAACGCAAATAAAAGTAAAGACAAATAGATTTTTGTTTGGTTTTCTAATAAACTAAATTAAACTAAGAAATTAAAAGACAGAAAAATAAATATGAAAGAGAAGCGATATGAGAATATAGATTAAGTTATTAGCATGTAATCCCCACTAGTTTTGCCGTTCTAAACATGTAAGGGTGAATTATGTAGTATTTCCCTAATCGGTCCCAATATGCTATCGGTAGTTTAAAATAGGATTTACCTGTGTCAATAAGGCTTCCTAAGCAAACTTTTCCTGTAATTGGTAAAGAGTCACAAGACTCAACCATAGTGATTATCTAGCTAGGTTGGGTTGTCAGATCAAACCTAAAACTAAACGTTATGTGCTAAACATGCAATTAAACACCGTTGTCAATGGTATCCTAATTACTAGATGGTAATTCTAATGGCGGCCGTCCACAAGAACACAGAATATAAATTCAAACACATAAACAGAGAATAAAAACTATAATTCTATTTAAAACATTAAATTCCCAAATTAGATAGATGTCAATCAAAACTAGGGTTCATACATATATGCTAAAACTTAAGCTAAGGAAAATTAGTTCATGAAAGAAAAGAAAGAAATTACAAATCTAAAGGTAGAAGAAGACATTGTTGATGATAGCTCCTTCCAGACTTCTCTCTTGTGTTCTAAGCTTCCTCTTGGTTTAAGGTTTCACCAAGGATGATTTAAGAGTGTCAAGAGGCTGTATTTATAGGTTAGAGGTTGACCTAATTCGTTTCTTTAGAGATAAGTTAAGTAATGGACTCCTAGCCCAACTCAAATTCGTATGGAAATAAAGATAAACACTGCTGCGTTGTTTTGGTCATAACTTCTTTATTATTGGTCCGATTTTGCTCCACAAGATACCAAAAGAATCGCAACAGAATTATCTACGCCCTTTAGGAGTAATCTACCAAATTCGGCCTCTTTATTAGGTAAAAACGCCTATCTTTGCAGAATCCCAGATTTAGGCAGCTTTTCCTTTTCCATCTTTTTAGCAATTATTTCCTTATCTCCAATTTTCATGCATATCTCCTTCCATAAGTTGTTGTCTTTGACTTGGACTCTAATTAATCTCCATAATTATCTTTAAAGCTTCACACTAAATAAACAATTAAACCCAATATGCTCTAAAAATAATAATTCTACAAATCAAGACCCAAAATAGGAAAGTGCACTAAAATAAGCTAAAATCAACCTATAAACTAATAAATTAGCCTAAAATGATGTCTCAAGAGTGTATTTTACTATCACAAATGAGGAGACATCACTAATACAACTCGTAAGTGCCTAGAAATCAGCAATCTTTGGCCTGTCTTCCAGATTTGCAGCTTCAAAATATAATTCTTTTCGGGATTTATCTTCAAGCTTTGACTCCATATCACGATCTTTGACTTTATTCTCGTGTTCCTCTCCTAGCTAATATTCAAAACCTACAAACTTTTCACTAAAATACACAAGATTACGCGCAAAAGTTTAATAAATCAAAAATACTAGAAATAAAAGAGGAAATTCGGATTATTGCATATTTAGCCCAAAAGTCTATCAAATTAATCAAATAAACACAAAAAATTATGTCTCCCAAGGGCATAAAATTAGAACATTTAGGGAGACATCAAGACCCCCAACTCAAACATTTGTCGTCCCGACAAAGCAAAACTAAAAACAAGGGGAATGAAGTAGATGCAAGAGAAAATAGAAGCTAGTAAATACACCCTAAAGCAATTCTAAAGAGAAATATCATATAGCAAACATTAAGAACTAACATACACATACACTAATCATGCAACATCAAACATAAATAACTTCAATCATAAAATTAACTTTGCAATGCTAGAAGGTTACACTTGTACTTATCTCATTATGATGGCTATAGGTTGTTCCTCGATCCTTACTCGCTTTGAACGCTCCACTTAGAATACAACCTATTAACTTACCATGCACCTAGGAATCACGAGGACTTTACGGTTTTAGCGTAGGCTTAGGGACGGTGTGGTATGTATATTTGGTAAATTTGAAGTGAGCTTTTGGCTCTCTCCTCACTTACCATCAACAACTGTCCATGAGCTTGAGTTCACACTCATATAATGTTCTCACTCAACCCATTTGACGCGCCAATGTTGCGTCCCCAATGTCAACCCAATATATACTAAGATGATTTTTCAAAATATTCCACTTTGCCGGTTTATTTTATTCTTTTTTTTTTCATTTCTTTTCTCTTTTTTTGTACAAGATACTCATGACCATCATTTTGATGTGAAAGGTCATGTCTCTTATAATTTTTATTCTTTTTTTTCTTTTCTTTTTCTTTTTCTTTTTCTTTTTCAAATCCCGGCAAAGGGTTAAAAATAATAGTATCATCTAAATTTTTGTGCCTCAATACAAACACATATAACCCCACCCAATGAAATTCCCAAATGTGGACCCTCCACCCCAAACTCAAGCTCAAGACAGGTCTCAGGATCGTGATTCAAGTGCGGGTCATTTGGTAATGCCTAATAATCTAAGGGATAATGAGCTTATATCGTGGCTACAAAAGAAAAGGCTTAAGGCTCAAAATTGGGCTAAGACGGATAAAATTAATATAAGGGATAGCAAGCTAAAAGGCTTCAAATGGCTAACAAAGAACTGCCCCTATCATTTTCCTAGTTACATGGTTCGTCTCTATTTCATATCTAAGTGGGTTATCTACTAATTTAGATCTCACGTTCTACAAACCAAACATTTTCCTTAAGTACAAGCTTACTTCTTTTGCATTGTTCATTAATTTTTCCTATTCATTGTCTATGTTTGCATGCAATTAAAGCGCGTTTTATGTTATTCCCTAAAGTCCACTATCTACTATCATAGATTCATCAAAAGTATGCTTAAAAGGGACATTTTAAATCTTCTACGGTCAAACGCAACTCCTAATTAATTTATTGAAAGCAATTAAAAACAAATAAACACATAAAAATTGGGATGAGGCAACGAACCCCACCCCAAACTCAAAAATGAGTCGTGTCCCCACGACTCGAAAAGACTCAATAAAGCAATTAAACTAATATACACTAAATGAGAAAAGGATTGGAAAACATATCTGGATCGACACTAGGCCGATTACGTGTAGTCTCATGTTAGGGTTTTGAAAGCTTTAAAGATCATTTAATTGTTGCATCCATCTTGAATAAAGTGTTCTTCATTACCTCGAACTCTTTTGCCATATTTTCCAAATCTTCATCATTTCCTATCTCTCTAAATCATCATCTCTTCTGCGAAAATCTTTCCCCGACACCCAACTTTCCATCTTCATCATGTTCTTCGTACCTTTTCCAACCTTCATGGTCATCTGTGATGACCCCAAACTCAATTTTTTACCTACTTAAAGATTACTTGCAAAATATATAATATTAATAGGCTCAAACAATTCACAATTCCTCCGCTAAATAACTAAAATAAATCTTAATTCCCAACTGGTAATAGAAAGAAAAGATGAGTTCTAGCTATTTTACCGGATTGACCATGGAATTTATGATGATTTGATACCTTGCACTTGCAATCTCCAACCTTCAAAGTACCAAAGCTATTGATGAAATTTGTGTCTCTTAATATTGTTGAAAGTGGCACAGTAGTGGGATTGGTGATTTATTTGAGATGGGTAATTAATATCTATGGTGTTGGAGAGGTTTAAAGGATATAATTTAAGCTTTGGTGAAGAAATTTTTGGATTGAAGTGTAAATCTTTGGTATTTTGGGAGATTTATGGTATGATTGTGTGTTTGGATGATGTTTAGAGATAGGGATTGGTGGTATATTGCTGTTTTGATGATGATTTTCAGAGTGGTAGGAGGCTAGGATTCGTAATAAGAGGTAGGCTTGGGAAAGAAGGTAAAAATATAGGGTTTTGATCCTTAAAATCGCCTATCACAGCAGCTGACCGGCTAGCCGGCGACTGACCGGCATGCCAGTCGCTGTGTCAGCGAAAATAAATTTCGAAATTGATTTTTTTTTTACCTATGACGCAGACTCCTTGCATCATTGCTGACGCAGTGATCAGAAAGTCCATCTTCCTTGACCGGCTAGTCGGTCATCTGACCGGCATGGCGGTCGCGTGTCGCTGGCGCAATAGGAGACACAGTCATGCTGCGTTATTGCTGACGCAGTGGTCAGAAACTTTTAGCTGCTTATCTGAACTTTTTGACTTCACCGTTGGATAGAGCTCGAAAAGTTATGCGGTTTAGGCTCAAAGATCACCTGATTCAGACATCCGAGCGCAAAGATATCGCTTGCCGAACTTTTCTCTGATTGTGCCCAGATTTTCTTTTTTTTTTTCTTTTCAGAAAACGCAACACTTTTCGTCATTGCTGACGCAGTGATCAGAGAGTTGGGAAATGGTCGCGGATTTGCCAAATTCGCTGGACGCAAAGGGTTGCGTATTCGCAGAAATTTTCCATCTTATTTTTTCGATTTCTCCTTGCTTACACCTCGGATTTTTACGAACCTTATACTCATTTTCGTTGGAAATTGCGCTCCCGGTCCATTGGACTACTCATATTTTCCATTAGAGTTACCATTTTTCTCAGAATTCAGTTTTCTTCATTTTCGCACCATGAATTGCGTCTCTTTACGCACAGGTCAGAAACTTTGGGCTATGTATCAGAACTTTTGGACTCGACCATTGGATAGATATCAAAAAAATAAGTGGTTTAGGCTCAAGAAAAAGTTAATTCCGACCTCCGAGCATCAAATTATGATTTTCCGAAGTTACTGATAACCTAACTACCCCAAACTCATGACCTTTACTCCTGTAATCATCAAAAACACCAACCTTTATCATTTCTTAAAAATAAACACTAAATAAATAACCATTACTCTAATTCACACTAAGAATTTAAAAGACATGTAAGCAATTTAAAACATGGGTTGTCGCCCAAGAAGCACTTTTGTTTATTACGTCTTTAAATTCGACGCGTTACCTTCCATGAAGATGGTAATGAGGCCCTTTCGGTGTTCCTCCGCTTAAACTCGCCTCTTCCTTGATGTGAAATATTTAGAACCTTCCCCTTTAGAATATTATTCAATCGATCTCTAAAAGGGGGTGGGTAAGTACTTCGTTTCGCCTTCTTATTTTCACGACGAAACTCATTTTCCACCACATTAGAGTAGATAACCGTTCTCAACGGTATAAGATCATTTTATTCCTTGTTTCAATCTCGGATTCATCTTTAAAATGTGGTGTGTAGGTGCTCCTCCTTGCCGCTTTACTCTCACGGTGTTGCACCTTGTTTATATAGCACATGATGATCATTTGTAGTGATAGAGGTGATTCGGATTTTTCATCTCTAATGATTATTCATGGCGGAGATGGTGATTGTTGAACTTTTTGTGGCGGATATTCAATTTTTATTTTATCTTTAACCTTTAATTCTTCAATTGATTCTCCAACCATTTCGCATTCGTCTTCACTTTCAACCCAATCTTCCACTATTACCTCATAATATTCTTTCTTTGGATTTTCTATAACCTCGATCTCCACCTCTTCTTGTTTGCGTTCATTATCTTGATCATGTTTATACACCTTAGGAATAGCAATCTTTGTGTTAACTTCTAGGATTTGCGTTGCTACTCCTTCTTCCACCATGCTAACAAGATCCTCAACCACATGGTGGTCTTTATTTATAATTGGCACGGTGTTCATATCACTATCCATAATATATTTTGTCAACACTTCCTTCTCAACCACTTCTTCTTGTTGATCTTTTCCATCGCTCGGGGGAGTGAAATCTTCATAAGATTTGCTATCAATTTCAACTAAGTTAGGAGGGTTGTTTTGGGTAGCCATTTCATCTAGCATCTGTTGTATGCGTGCATGGGTGGCTTTGAACTCCTTTTCTCTTTCCTTACGCTCTAGTTCTCTTGCCTGAAATTCCTCGAGTAGGCGATTGACTTTCTCTAGTAGTGTATCTTGTTGATCTTGATGAGGTGGATACTGTTGAATGTTTTCAACCCACTGGTTGTCCCATTCATGCTCGTGTTGATAGTGATATGATAGTTGTTGTTGATTGTTACCGATCCATTCATTATTCCATCCTTGTTCTTGTGGGTTTTGATAAGGTTGTTAGTAAGAATTAATACCCCATTGTTGTTGTCCCGAAGAGTCTTCCCAATAGTCAAATGGACCAGGATCTGGGTAATGTTCTCTATACATCTTTAATTACCTAAATAAAATAACCTGAAAAGAAAACAAAACAAAAACAAAGCGTAAAACTGAAAATAAAAATGCAACTAATCACTAAAGGATAAACACCGTGGTCACACGCTACCGTCCCCGGCAGCGGCGCCAAAAACTTGGTGGTCCTTTGTGTGTTCTAAAATAAATGCAAAAGTAATCGAACCACAACCGCAAGTGTACGGTTGTCCCAAGTAGTAATAAGTGATTCTAGGATCGTTCGCATGGACGGTTTGGTTAACTACAATGCTTATCGAATAATGAATGGTTGCACTAAGGAAAGCAAATAAAGATAATATGTTTGATTGGTTGTTTTTATTGATTCTAAGTAATAGAAGACTAAATGGAAAATGCAATTAAATACTAAAACACAAGTAAATAAGTGTAACACGCAAGTATGAGAAGATAGCGCTTGAGAACGCAAGGGATTCTCCTAATCCTATTTCATAACCTATGCTGTTTAAGGGCTAAATTGGTCGATTACAATGGTCGGGATTCTAAATTCCTTATACCCCCGTCAGGGTGGACTATAAGGCTATCCTAGAGTGTCACTAGTACCGTCAGGGTAAATATGATCCACTTTTAGATGTCTAAGAATTTTACCTCATTGGCCCTAAAATTAGCTAAGTTCGTCAGAATCAATAGCTTCTATTTTAGATTTAATAATTAATTCCGTACCTAAACCCTCCGTCAGGATGATCCACACGCCACAAATGTGGAATAGCCTAGATACTAAAACCCGTTCTTAGTTCGCGACTCTTAAAACAGTAAACAATCTTAAATTATCAAAAAGAGTAAAAGACCCAATTTAATTTAATTTAACAAAAACCCAAATTCAGAACATGAAATTCAATAGAATTGGGATTCACCCATAAAGCACTCTCAAGTACTATAATGGAATTAGCTCATACTAATTGAAAAGCAAACTAAATTAAAAGTAATTGAATGCATATTGTTTTACAGAAAGGAAATACAGAGAAACCTAATTTCGGAATTGGTTTGGCTGTGAATTGGAGATATAGACAGTCTCCAGCTCCAAACTTCTTCTTTTCCTTGTTTTTGCTTCTTCTCTGGACACTCTCTTCAAAGGATGAATTGAATTGAAAAATAAAATGAGAGTAAGAAATAATGAGGTCAAAAGCTCCTTTTATAAGCTCAAATTCGGAATGGGCTTTAAATTAGGGATTAAGTGAATAAAAAAAAATCCAAGTCCACTAATCAAGCCCAAATCCCGTAACTGCTGCACCACCTCCACTAAAACAGCTCTAGCCGATTCGTTATAACTCCGATTGACCTCAAATCACTTGCTAAATTTCCGTAACTCGATAAGGAACATAATATCTTCAAAGGTCAGCGTCTAAATCAACTCGTAAGTGCCTCGAAATCATAAATCTTTGGCTTGTTTTCCAGATTTGCAGCTTCAAAATATAATTCTTTTCGGGATTTATCTTCAAGCTTTGACTCCATATCACGATCTTTGACTTTATTCTCGTGTTCCTCTCCTATCTAATATTCAAAACCTACAAACTTTTCACTAAAATACACAAGATTACGCGCAAAAGTTTAATAAATAAAAAATACTAGAAATAAAAGAGGAAATTCGGATTATTGCATATTTAGCCCAAAAGTCTACCAATTAAATTAAATAAACACCAAAAATGATGTCTCCCAAGGGCATAAAATTAGAACATTTAGGGAGACATCAATCTTATATATCATAAGATAGAGTAATGTAGAATACTCTCGATAAGAGACCACCTATATGAATAACATGGGTAGGGCCGCCCTACGAAAATTTTTGGAGGCGAAATTCTCCGACGGTTATTCATGAAATAGTAGGAGTTGTCCAGGGCCGTAAATGGACACAACCGTGAATACCAAATAATGTTAGGAAGTATACTATGTAAGTTCTATTGTCTTAGTTTACATAAAAGATGAATAGTTCAAGACATCACGTTCACTAGTTAGATAGTAAATCCGATAGCTCTTATTAGAGAAGGTTTAAGGCCAAAATCTACCTTTCTCGATGTAGTATTCTTCCACGCTTCTCTCTCTCTCTCTCTATCTATATATATATACATATATATATATATCGTGTTTAGCATTCTTTTGCATAAATTTTTTTAAGGTGGTTAGTCAATTTCTGTTCATGTGGGGATTGTTGGTCAAATGAGATTTTACCCAAGTGATGACCATGTTTACTATGATAGTCGGTGACTCAATTTAAAGAAATGATTCGAGTATTGATACGTTTATTCTAGTGGTAAATATTAACGTAATATATTAATCTGGTTAAAATCATTTGAAATTGAATGAGAAATTGAGTCATAGAATTTGAAGAAATTAAAAGGAAAAAAATAAAAAAAATAATATATGTTATTTATTTTATTTTTTATTTTTTTCCTTTGGTTATGAAGCAAAGCAAAGAAAAAATAAAGGATTGTTGAGCTGGGGGTTCGAACCTGAGCCAGACTTTCATACCAACTGGACCAGCCTATACTTTGGCCATCTTCTATAGTAAACATTGTTTCTTTTAATATAACGTTTCTTCAAATGAGCCATCACAACTATTTGCCAAATTCACCTTTTCATATTCTATAAATAGTTGGCCAACTCAAATATTTTTATTCATTCCTTTTTCAAAGCATTAAAATTATAAGATAGAGATGGAAAGAAGCAACTTTATTAAGTTCGTTAAAATTCTTAAGAATTCGTGTGTCAGATTTTTTTTTGAATAGTTTTGTCGTTGTATCCTGGAGTTTGAAGCCAGCAAACGTAAGACACATGTACGTGCCCTAAATACCTTAAAGACATCGGATCCAATCCAAGCCTCGACAAGTAAAGTTATTTATTAATTTACTTTTATTTTAATTATGCGTTACTTTTTATATTGTCTTACTGGTTTATACAAATAAAACACAACACATAATTTATTTGTAGCTTCTTTAATACTTATTTGATGATTACATAATAATTAAAAATTGACGTCGATGATGTTTTAGAGGTGAGTTTGAGCTTTAATGTTTCATTATTTATAACCATTTTAGATTTTATACGTTTTTTTAGTTTTCTGAAATTATTCTAAAATAAGTATATAAACGAAAACAAAAAACATTGAATAATAATAAAAGCTAAAAGCTCAAACTCATCACTTCATCCACAACAACACTACTTGCTACCCATCATCAAGAAAAGACAATCGAAAGCCTAAAATAAGTTTATAAAAATCTTAAGATAAGCGATGTATATAACAATTCTTTTTGAATATTAATGAAACATAAAACCTTAATCTCAACTTCCTTCCCCATAATCGGATAAACAAACCTCAAAACTCAAAAATTGATGCTTTTCCCCCTTATTAGGTTGTTCGATGCTTTATTCTTGTTGATTGGGTTGTGATGTCTCTATTTATGTGATAGATTAATCTAGTTGCGAGGCATATTTTCAGGATTATATTTCATATTGGAGGGATTATTTTCTATATTTAGATAGTTTCTCATTTCTTGTCTAGTTTTGGAAAATTATTACTTTTAGAGTTATGTGTGTGTAATTTGTGTATTAAGTGTGAAAATGCTAGGTAATTGATTTATATTAGATCTGAAGACGTTGATAAGAAGACAAGAAAGGAAATTTAAACCCATATTAAAGAGTTAAAATACCAAAAACCTACTTTTGGAAAGCGAGAGCAGTTGTCAGCCAGATTTAAAAATGGACTTGTTGGTATCACCACGTCCAATTAATGAAGATTTTGGAGGATCCCTCTAGTTTCTAGATAGTACTTGAATTTATGAGCGTGTAGGAACTGACGGTTTGTGATTGGAAGCTGAATTGAAAAGGCTATTTAAGTTGCAGTTGTCGTGGCTCGAACCATTCCACTCTACCTTGAAAACGGTTTTGGGTTGGATTAGGTCACTTAAAAGAGACCCGCAACCCATAAAACGTAATTGGACATTTAAATATCAATGTTAATCATTAAAAAAGGTTCCTTATTCAGATTTTAGATGATTAGAAGAGTCAGGGGAGAGAGAAGAACGCTTTGGAAGAAGAAGAATAGAGGTTAGAGCCCTATTGCACCACTTCTACACCATTCCACAATTAATCTTAGGGTAATTTAGTATCAATTTCTTTTCCTAAACATGATGTTTTTTATTTTATTCTCCAATGTTATATATTTTATTATGAACTAAATTCTCATAATTTGAGACAACATTATGTATGAACCCTAGTTGTTTATTTTTGTGTATTGAATTTGGGAGAATTCATATTTAAATTGAATTGTTATTCTTCACGATTTTCCATTTAATTTCAACCCTTACTCTGGCTAAGTATAAGTCTTCCCTTAATAATTAGGGTTGTCACCTGACAGGGGGTTCATTTACTCAAAATAATTATATAATCTTCTAGTGTTTGTTAGTGATCCTGACGGGTTTGACTAGCCTAAGAGTTAAAAGGGTTAGAGAATTTTATTCACCAATCATTGCAAAGGTTCACCTCACCCGATTCCCCTAGTAGTGTTGAAGTATCTTCCTAAGCTAGTCTGACGGGAGTTAGGAAGAGAGTCCCGACTATTGCATAAATAACAATTCACCCTTAACCAATAAAACGTAAAATCAATGATAATGGGAATCACTTGCGAGTTTTCGAGCTATATTCTCATCTCTTCTCCGTAGTTTATTTGCTTTCTTAGTTAAATATTTTAATCATTATTCATAGTTAATTTATCTTTTTTTCATTCTAGTTTTATAAATCCATAAACAAAACAAATATTTGTCGTTTATCTTTCCTAGTTAGTTTAGCAACTCATTTTAGTGCACTTTCTAAGAACACTGTGCAAGAATTAATCTTCGTAGTCCCTGTGGAGATAATACTCTTTACATACTTATTTTATTACTTGTCAACGATATTTACACTTGCGGTGGTTAACTCTCTCAAGGTGTGTATTTGTTAGGTTATTTTATCACATCTTGAGAGAGGACAGGTTGATGTTTGATGGTCTATTCTTGTTGATGAATTAGCAAGAAGTGTTGGTGACACTTCTTTTTTGAATTATTATGTCTTTGGATTTTTCAACATTATCAGTTATGTACTTTATTTATCTTACCGAGAAGAAGAAGAAGAAGGGGTGGATTTTATAATTATTTTAGATAATAAATGGGTATTAATTTAAATTATTAATGAGGGAAATAGATAACTAACTGGTGGGTCCTTGAGTGTTATAAAATAATGCGATAAAGATCAAGAACTCACAAACCGCAAGTGTACCGTTGTCCAAGTAATAAACCGATAAATCAGATTCGTTCTCAGGGACGGATTAGGTACAACTCAGGTGTGAATCAAATAGTGGATTATTTGAAAATACAGAAAATTCAATGATATAAAGTTTGTTTGGGTTTTTGTTAGAGAACTAAGATGCAAAAATAATTTAAAGACTAAATTAATTAAACTGAAATGAAAATAATGCAAATAAAATAGTTGGACGCAAGAGGAGAATTAGTACTTGAGTCTCGCAAGGGTTTCACCTAAACCTTCTTAATTAATGCTTTCAATTAAGGAATGAACTGTTATATTTGTGCTAGTCAGGATTCTAAATTCTCCTAACCCCCATCAGGGTGGACTTAGGAGCTCTATTACGGTATTATACACTCTGTCAGGATGATTACAACTATTTTCAGATAGTTCAAGTTCTTTACATCATCGACTATTGGTTAGTCAAGCCTTTCAAGGTCATTGGCGGATACCAACGGCAATTACCTAGGTATGTATCTAAACCCCCGTCAAGGTGACCACTACGCCGCTATAGTGAATAGCCTAGATACTAAAAATTACCCTTAGTTCATGACTCAAAATATAATAATTCAAGAATGAAATAAAAGCTAACACAAAATAACGAAGTCAATTGAAATACTTAAATTTCAAATTGGAAAAACATAAATTAATCAAGTTTGGGTTCGATATGCGATTCTCAAGTACAAATGACTTTAGTTAATAACAAATTAAAAACTAAAGAAATAAATTAAAAGAACTCATGTTTGATTACAGAAATAAAAGATGCAAGAACCTAATTAAGGATTGGGTTTGGCTGTGATTTGGAGAGGATGACTTTCTCCAACTCTTAGCTTTCTCCTTTTCCTTGCTTCTGATTTTCTCTTTAGCGTTTCTGACTTGTGTAAATTGAGTTGTGTCTAAAATAAAAGTCAAAAGGTCTATTTATAAGCTCAAAATCGGACTTGGTCTTTACTTAACTGAATTAATGAAATATTAAAAATCCCAAGTCCAATCTTTTTATTAAAATGTCGTAACTGGTGTGCAGCCCTTGGTAAAACGGTTTTAATTTTCTCAAATCAACTCTGAATTGACTCGTTCAAGTTGCTAAGTCTTTATAACTCAATAATAAATCAATCCTCTTCACGGATCAAAGGTTGAATCCACATCTAAGTAGCTCAAAATCATCAATGAACATCAGTATTCTAGATTTGCAGCTTTCCTAGTCAACTCCTCGGGATATCTTTTCTCGCCTTTGACTTCTCTACTCGATCTAAGACTTCAATTCTCGATTCCTCTACTTGTATTGGTGCTCCCCCAGCATCCATGGACCTACAAAATTTTCACTAAAAACAACCCATTTAACGTGCAAAAGCTTTATAAATAAAAAATAAAAAATTCCAAGGAGAGAAAATGAAATATAGCAAATTAATCCTAAAAGTCTATCATATTAGTCAATTATTCACCTAAAACAATGTCTCCTAAGGGCATAAAAAGTAGAACAAAAAGGGAGACATCACTTACGCATTAAAAAATTAAAAAACGCAAAAAGGACGTGTGTAGTGTACTCTTCTTGAAAAAATTGAACAAGGGGAGGTTTCAAATGGGTATTTGGGTAATTTTTTGTTCAGATTAGAATTCTGTTTTTTAGAATAATTTTAGAGTAGGTATCAATCACTAGCCCTTAAATTTTTTATCTCCTCTTTCATATATGCCTCTAAAAATTACCTTTTTCATTTTTGAAAATGCAACATTATTTATGTTGCCAATATTTATCCATGGATATTGTATTCCATAAAGAGATATCTTCCAGACTTGGAATCTTTCATATTGATCCTTCGGAGTGTGAATGAGTACAATATACCAAAATAGATATGGCTTCTCATATATTTAATTGAAGATGATATTTTTACATTTTTTTCAACTGCAATTTTAATACTATTTACCATACTAATACTATGCCCCCTAAACTACCCTCAAGGTCTACAACAATTCTACCAGCCAAAATGAATATGTACATCTAAGCTATAACAACTACTAGATAATAGCATAGGGGTTATCAATTTTTTGCTTGATTTTGGATGAATTTCATATTTTCGGAGATGGGTTTTGTGTTGGGATGATTTTTTACTGTTAACCCTCCAAAAACTTTTACCATAAGTTGGGCCAACTTAGGTAAGTCAAAAGTGGTCCGATGGACTCTTTGTAATTTCTGCACACCTTGGGTCTTCTTAAAAAATGCCCATAAATTTCTCAATTCAACCCGAATTTATAGAGTGTTTCTTCTCACGCAATCTAAACTAGATGATATACCTTGAACTGAAATATAGTGATCATAATCCTCACCAATTATTTATCGTGATTTTCCGAAACTTATGGAAATGTTTTGTCGGCAAATTTTTTTGAACTTCTTATAAATTTTTTGGCTCCTTTGCACTTGAGTAGGGGGGTTCGTTGACTTTTCGACTTCCTAGCTTCATCTAGGGGTATTGTATCATCCATGTTCCTAGGAGTTTCACACTTAACAGAAAAATCATCTCAAATTGTTCCACAAACACATGTATATCCGAAATTAGCTAAAAACTCAATAATGTCAAATACAAGGATAAATCCCACATTAAATATAGAAAATCCACCTAAATAATGCCTCGAATATCTCAAAATCTATCACATGATGCTAAGTCCAACAGATCCTTACATTTTTAGTCAGAATAGGGAGTCAAATACTACTTTCTATTAAATGTTAACTCCTTATAATAATTTTGCTCCAACGGCTCTACTATTTCAACTCCCAATTTTGAAATTTTATATGTAAACTTAATTTTAATAGTTTTTTGAATTTCAATAAAATTTCTTTATTTATATATTTTATATACTAATTATAATTATATTTATAATTATTTTTTATATATTTATAATTTGTAGAAAAATATAATTTTACTTTTTTTGAAAATAAAATAATTTATAATTTTTTTCTTTAAAAAAGTAAAATTAAGACTTGATATAAAAAATGAACTAAATTATGGTTAGAAAAAAAATAGCTTTCAAATAAAAAAAATTAAGAAAACAAAGTTTTAAGTAACGTAAAATTAAAAAGAAAATAAAAATAAATGTTAGATGTGAATGAAAAATGAAATTAAAATGTAGTTTAAATTTGAGCCAATTGTTGATTGATGCCTATTAAAAAACTTATTTAGAAAAAAGTGCCTAAAAAAAAATATTTATTGAAAACAGCCCCCTTATAATTAACAATTAAAAAATAAGAAAAAAACTAATAAACACGCGCGCGCGTCCGTGAAATTTTTTTTAAATCGTCATAACTAATTCAAAAAAAATCAAAAAAATCAAAAAAAATTATATTTGGATAAATCAAATTAATATTTACGTCTATGATTTTTTTCGGAATTTTCTGAATTTTTTGATTTTTTTTGATTTTTTTTGAGTTTTTTAATTTTTTTTTCGCAGACATGGAATTTCATGTTTGAAACATGGAATTTCATGTTTAAAACATGGAATTCCATGTTTATTTTACGGTTTAAAACATGGAATTCCATGTTTAAAACATGGAATTCCGTGTCTGCGAAAAAAAAATTAAAAAAATTCGGAAAAATTTAAAAAATTCAAAAAAAATCAAAAAAATTCATAGACGTAAATATTAATTAGATTTATTCAAAAATATTTTTTTTTTATTTTCTGATTTTTTTTGAATTAGTTATGACGATTTTAAAAAAATTTCACGGACGCGCGCATGTGATGGAATTAATAAAGGTATAGAAAATATAAAGGGGATGTTTTCTATAAATAATTATTTCATTAGGCATTTTTTTATAAATAAGATTATTGAAGGCATAAAAAAACAATTAGAGAGTTTAAGGAGGATGTTTTCAACAATAACCTCTTTAAATTTTAGTTATAAAGTGAATGAAAAAAATAAACTTTCAACAGCCAACTGAATAAAAAAAATGTAAAAATGTGGTTATAACTTGTATGGCTCAACATATGTGACTATAGTAAAGCTACATATTAATAACTTGTATTGCTCAACATATGTGATTATTAGTAAAGCTAAATATTAAGGTTCAAACGTGGAACTCCCATTTCTATCAATGTTGTTGGAGGTGATGAATTGGGGAGTCAACCTTTAATTCTAACTTTTTGCTAGAATCTCTAACTTTTTAGACTAACACCTAAGGCGATACACCATATTTTAATAAGGCATATCTTCACGTTATGAAATATTTAATTAAAAGGATATTCTCAAATAAAGTCTCAACGTGTTACAACGACTTGCATCAACTTACGATGAAGCATGAAAATTCTAGTATTCGTGCAACTACCTACATTTGTATGCTAGAATACTTGCCAACCTGTCAACTTATATGGAGAAAGTCTTAATATGTTTTAATATGCATGTTTCGTTCCCTTTATATACAAAAGGTCCCTTTATCGTCTTCGGAAAAATAATGAACATATTTATGGTTTAGAAGTACCTTATATTAGTGTCGTTGGAGCATTAATGTACCTGGAAAATTGTGTTATCTTTGATTTCGTTGAACACTTTGGCATCAAAACTTCCAAGGTATCTACTATCTCGTCTGCTGATCATTAATCTTTTTTGGTATTACTATAACTATTTCTTTTGAGTTTAGTTTGTGGTTGAAAAGAATATTTTATATAGGTTATTTTTGTCATCAGTAGCCATCAATTATTGTAAACTGTGTTTGTATTTGTTAGAATAAATTAGTTAAAACACTACTTCTGCATCGTCTGATCATATAATATAAATATTCATTCATATATGTTAATAAGATCATAATGGAATATTTAAAACAAAATGCCAAAAAAAAAGGAAATCATGAGCAGTGGACCAAAAAAATAAAATGATGCTTTGTTAGAATTTATGGTTCATGTAGTCGATTCTGGATGGCATTATAGTAGTGGAAGTGTTAGCAAGCAAACAAAATTTTACGGTTAGTCGATTCTGGTTGTTCATATTTTACGACTAGTCGGAATTCCAACAAAATTTTAAAGGCTCTAAACATTATAGCACCACAAATAATGGCTAAACCTGGATCTATAATACCTTATAAAATAAGATCAAAGACATGATTTTATCCATATCTTAATGTAACTTTTGCAATTCGATCCAACGTTGAATATCTAAAATTAATTGGACTATTTTTAATTGTATATTTGTAAATTATTTTCTCCTACTTACGTTACTGGAAAGTTTTTGTTAACTATAGGATTGCATATGGGCTATTGATGGAACCCACATTCCATCCATGATAGCAGGTCCAAATTTGAACAGTTATCGTAATTATCATGGTTTTCAATCTCAAAATATTTTGGCAGCTTGTAACTTTGATTTAGAAATTATTTATGTTTTTAGTGATTGTGGACGTTCAACACATGATTCAAAAGTATTAAATGAAGCATTATCAAGAAGAAATAAATTCTAAGAGTTGAAAGGTAATTATTTTATTATATTTTTGTAATTAAGTACTTATATATGTGTATGACATAGTAATTGAAATGTATTATATTTTTAGAATAATATTTTTCCGTTGATTGTGGTTTCGCTAATCGTCGTTAGTTTTTGGCTATATTACGTGGTGTTCGATATCATCTCCAAGGTTTGGTGGTCAAGGTCGTCATCCTCGATATTAAAGTGAGTTGTTTAATCTTTGCCACTCGTCATTGAGAAATGTTAAAAGACTATTTGATATTTTTAAGTCTTGTTTCGCAATTTTTAAGATCGCGCCTCCGTTCCCCTTTGAGACACAAATAGAGTTAGTGCTAGCTTGTATTGGGCTATACCATTTCTTTTTATAAAGAGTGTCATTCTGACGAATTTTCTCCTGAACCAGAAGATGATTCATCCTCTTTATCGTCTATGGATATAGACTAGGAATATCACGATTTTATTTCTCAAACTCAACAGTAACAAAGAGCAGAAGTTAATGGTTGGAGACTTGACATTACTGAAGTTATGTGAAATGATAGACCACAAAATAGTACAAAATACAATGACACTCAAAATAATGATGAAAAAAAAGAAACAACCATGAAAATTAAGAGGATCGGATATAATAATGTTGATGATTATTAGTTTTGTTTTTATTGAAGAGGTTGTTAGTTGAGTATAGGTTCTAGGAATTGCTTTTATGGATAATTTTTTACCGTCATACATTTAAATTTATTACAAAAGTATAATTGTTTTATTGGGAGAGATACTTTTTTTGTGTATTGTTTAAATGGTTGTATATTATTTTAGAAAAATATCAAAACCTATTAAAATTTATTACAATCTTGATATAAAAATATTTTAAATTTGTAAAGTCTATAAAGTTAAAAAAATCAAAAATATATAAATTTCAAGTTGAATACACTCGTCTAACTAGTGCTGATACTGGAAGGGTTAAGAATGGCGGTGAATCTGGAAATTAGCGCACTAGAGATAGAAACAGGTGCAATCGAAATAGTGAGTATAATGAACAATACGCGAGGACCAAACAATTACTGGTGGTCCTTTGTGTGTTCTAAAATAAATGCAAATAAGGATAAGAGAAGCACAACTGCAAGTGTACAGTTGTCCCAAGTAATATATGTGATTAAACAGATTCGTTCTCAGGAACGGATTGGTTGACTCTAATGCTGCTTATATAATAGTGATTAATTGCACGTAAAAGCAAGTAAAAGATTTTGAGATTGTTTGTTTTGGTTTTCTATAACTAGGACAATAATTTAAAAGACTAAATTAATCCAAAGATTAAACTAGACGCGAGAAAATAAAACAACTAAACGCAAGGTATGAAAGGCAGTACATGAGAGACGCAAGGATTTCACCTAACTCTATTCATTCCATGTTTCGTTTAAGGGACAAATCGGTAAATAGTAATGGTCGGGATTCGGAATTCTCCTTACCCTCCGTCAGGGTGGACTAAGGAGCTATTCTTAGGTGCTACGAACCCCGTCAGGGTGATTATATTCCACCTTCGAATGATTAAGTTCTTATTACCCAATAGGCCATAGGATTAATTAAGCTCGTCAAAGTCATTAAATTCTATCCTACATTCATTAATTGGTTCCATACTTAGACCCCCCCGTCAAGGTGATCCATTCGCCACTAAATGGAATAGTCTAAGTATTAAGTCTATTGTTGAGTCGCGAGTAAATAAGTACAAATTAAGGAAAAATACTAAATACCTAAATTAATTTCAATTATTATAATCCCAAATTCAAACACATGAAATGATATAGAATTGGGATTAACCCATTATGCGTTCTCAAGCACATTATAAGTTTAGCTCATACTAATACGAAAAACTAAGAAATTAAAATAAAAGGAATTCATAATTGTTATACAGAATAAAATAGCAGAACCTAATTACGGAGTTGAATTGGCTGAGAATTTGAGATGTTGATAATCTCCAGCTCTTGGCTTCTTCTCTTCCTTGCTCTAGCTTCTTCTCTGATGTTCTGACTTCTCTCCTTTCTTAAGCGTATGAATTGTGTGTTAAAAATAAGAGTCTAAAGCCTATTTATAATATAAAATTCGGACTATGGCTTTTCTAAAGTATTAAATGAAAATTAGAAAGCCCAAGTCCATTAATTAAGCCCAAATCCCGTAACTGCTGCACCACCTCCACTAAATCAGCTCTAACCGGCTAGTTTTAACTCGGAATGGCTCCATTCCAGTTGCTAAATTTCCGTAACTCAATAAGGAAAAAATCATCTTCACAAGTCAGAGGCTGAATCCACTCTTAGATGGCTCGAAATCAGCAATAATTATCAACTTTCCAGATTTGCAGCTTGGATTTGTCAATTCTTTCGGGATATTTCTTCTTGCTTTGATTTCATTACACGATCTTTGACTATATTCTCGGATTCCTCTCCTAGCTAGTATTCATAACCTACAAACTTTTCACTAAAAAGAACTATATTACGCGCAAAAGTTTAATAAATGAAAAATACTAGAATTAAAAGAGAAAAATCGATTTATTGCATATTAACACCAAAATATCTAAATAGTCGAATAAATACCAAAAATGATGTCTCCCAATGGCGTAAAATTAAAACATTTAAGGAGACATCAAGACCCCCAACTCAAACCTTTGTCGTCCCGACAAAGCAAAACTAAAAACAAGGGGAATGAAGTAGATGCAAGAGAAAATAGAAGCTAGTAAATACACCCAAAGCAATTCTTAAAATAAATCTCATAGCAAACATTAAGAACTAACATACACATACACTAATCATGCAACATCAAACACAAATAATTTCTATCATAAAATTAACTTCGCAATACTAAAAGGTTACACTTGTACTTATCTCAATATGATGACTATAGGTTGTTCCTCGATCCTTACTCGCTTTGAACGCTCCACTTAGTATACTCCCTATTAACTTACCATGTACCTAGGAATCATGAGGACTTTACAGTTTTAGCGTAGGCTTACGGACGGTGTGGTATGTATATTTGGTAAATTTGAAGTGAGCTTTTGGCTCTCTCCTCACTTACCATCAACAACTATCCACGAGCTTGAGTTTACACTTATATAATGTTCTCACTCAACCCATTCACGCACTAATTTAGCGTCCCATGTCAACCCAATACATAATAAGATGATTTTCAGAAACTTTCCACTTTGCCGGGTGTTTATTTAACTTCTTTCTTTTTATTTTTCTTTTCTTTTCTTTTTCTCTTTTCTTTTTCAATCCCGGCAACGGGTTACAAATAATAATATCATCTGCAGTTTTGTGCCTCAATACAAACACATAAATTCCCACCTAATGAAATTTCCCAAATGTGGACCCTCCACCCCAAACTCAAGCTCGAGACAGGTCTCAGGATCGTGATTCAAGTGTAGGTCATTTGGTCATGCCTAACAATCTAAGGGATAATGGGCTTATATCGTGGCTTACAAAAGAAAAGGCTTAAGGCTCGAGATTGGGCTAAGAAGGATAAAATTAATAAAAGGGATAGAAGGCTAAAAAGGTCTCAAATGGCTTAACAAAGAATTGCCCCTATCATCTTCCTAGTTACATGGTTCGTCTCTAGTTCATATCTAAGTGGGTTCTCTACTAATTTAGATCTCACATTCTACAAAACAAACATTTTCCTTAAGTACAAGCTTACTTCTTTTGCATTGTTTATTAATTTTTCCTATCCATTATCTATATTTGCATGCAATTAAAACGTGTTTTATATTAGCTCCTAAAGTTCACTATTTACTATCATTGATTCATCAAAAGTATGCTTAAAGGGGACATTTAAAATCTTCTACAGTCAAACGCAACTCCTAATTATTTTATTGAAAACAATTAAAGATACATAACACATAAAAACTGGGATGAGGCAACGAACCCAACCCCAAACTCAAAAATGAGTCGTGTCCCCACGACTCAAAAAGACGCAAAGAAATTAAACTAATCTACACTAAACGTGAAAGGGATAGAAAACGTATCTCAACTAGCGTGTGGCTGGTCATCGGTATCGCGTCCATGGACTTTATCCTTCGTAAGTAATCCATAGGTGGCGTGTTGAATGGTGCTCACCCCAAGTAGCATATTTTGGATAAGGTCTAGCTCTTTTTTAACGTTCCCTAAAGTAGCAATCATCTTATCTTGATTCTCTTCCAACACTTCAATTTTGGATTCCAACTCATTATCGGATTGTACCTTCTTCTTTGGCGGAGGAGCTCTAGGAGTTCTTACAACTTGTGTGGCTTCATCATGGGCATTTTGAATCGAGATTAAAGACATTTGTTCCCCAACTACGGAAGGTTCAGCTTCTTCACACCTGATCATTCCAAGTCAAAGCAACTCTATTCGGTTTCTGAGCACACATCTTTCTTCATGTGGATCTTTGTTCTTGAACGGGTGCTTGCGGTATTTCTTATTCAGGTTCTTCCTCACTTTCTGGTTCATCAATTAATCTACTCTTCTTAGGACTAGCCTTAATTGGATTTTCTTTCCTTTTGGGAGCAGTTGGGATTTCTTCAGTCTTGCATTTGGAACGAGAATCAGGAATTTCAATAGCTTGTTCTGGAGTAGTACCAACAGTGTTTCTGTTTCTCGGAAAGTTCCTTTGATAAGTGCACATGGAATCGGTTCTGTTAGTCACCTCTTTTCACCCCAAACTCAAAACTTCAAATACTGAAAAGCTAGAGAAAAGCTTAGAACTTTGATGTTTTGAGGCTTGAAACTTGAAGAATATGGTGAGATATGAGATGGGTAAAGGATAATTAATGTGAATTAAGAAGTGATTGGATTTAATTTGAGGCTAGGAAGAAGAAATATCTTGGAGAAAAGTGGGAACATGATGGTGTTTTGGAAAAGAGGTGAGTTGATTTTGTGTTTTTGTGAGGAAATAGGGCTTGATTTGATGATTATATATTGTTTTGATGATAATTTTTGGAGTTGTTGGAGGCTAGGATTCGTATGTGGAGGCTAACTTGAGAAAGAAGCTAAAAATATAGGGTTTTAACCCTTAAAACCGCTTATCATAGTAGCTGGCCAGGTTCCCGGTTCGCGTCGCTGTATCAGCGCGAAATAAATTAGGGAAACTTTTTTTTACCTCAGACGCATGCCACCTTGCGTCATACTTGACGCACTAACCAAGAATCCATCTTCGCTGACCGGATACCCGGTCAGCCATCGAGTACCCAGTGGGCATCGTTGGCGCAACCTCGACGCAGTCTCTTGCGTCAAACTTGACGCACTAACCAGAAAATTCCACCTTCTTGACCGGGTACCCGGTCAGCCACTGGGTTCCTGGTAGGCTCTCGGTGGCGCCGATGTGGACGCAACGACCTGCATCAAACTTGAAGCACTAACTAGAAGTTTGGGGGGTCTTCATCGCTGTCACCGGGTACCTGGTCAGCCACCGGGTTCCCGGTCAGCTCCTGTCTTCGAACCCAAATTTCTTCGTTTTTCATCTTTTCGACCCCAAACTCATGACCGTTTTACCTCTGAAATCATAAAAAACAACCACCCTTTCTCATTTCTTAATAATAAACACTAATTTAAACGAATTTATCTAATTTACACTACGAAAAATAAAAGACTTAAACTAATATACAATGAATTGGCTTTTGTTTAATGTCGTTAAGCTCGACTGGTTACCTCACGCTTCTAAGGAGCTTCGAGGAGATACATGACCTCCCCGATATGGATCATCCAAGCGATTGGTGTCTTCACCTCCATGGTATATCTTTAATCGATGACCATTCACCATAAAGGTGTGGTTCTCGAGTGGATGTTCTATTTCGATTGCTCCGTGAGGTGTAACCTTAATCAGAATGTAAGGACCTGACCACTTCGATCTTAATTTACCCGGATAATTGCTGAACTTCGAGTTATACTTCAATACTTTCTGCCCCACTACAAAGTTCTTTTCACGAATACGATTATCATGCCACCTCTTAGTGTTTTCTTTGTAAAGTTTAGCATTTTCATAAGCATGTAATCGGAATTCATCAAGTTCATTAAGTTTCATCATTCGATTCTCACCGTCTGAAGTAGGATCTAAGTTTAACTGTGCAATAGCCCAATATGCACCCATTTCAAGTTCAAGAGGTAAGTGACAAGCCTTACCATAAACCATACGATACGGGGATGCACCAACTGGAGTTTTGAACGCAGTATGATAAGCCCATAATGCATCGTCTAACTTCATTGACCAATCTTTTCTTGTAGAACCAACAGTCTTTTCTAAATGGATTTTACCTCACGATTGAGACTTCAGCTTGACCATTGGCTTGTGGATGATAAGCGGTAGATACACGATGTCTCACACCATACTTCTCTAGAACTGTCTTCAAATACTTATTCACGAAATGAGAACCTCCATCGCTAATAATCACTCTCGGTGTACCATGTCTAGTGAAGATGTGTGATTTCAAAAACATAATCACCACTCGCGAATCATTAGTTGGTAGAGCAATGGCCTCTACCCATTTAGACACGTAATCAACAGCTAATAAGATGTAAAGGTTTCCATTAGAAGGAACAAACGGACCCATAAAATTAATACCCCATACATCATATATCTCTACTTTAAGAATATTATTACGTGGCATCTCATCCCTCTAGGATATATTTCCCGTAAACAGACATCTTTCACACCTCTTAACATATTCATGACAATCCTTCATTATAGAAGGCCAATAGAAACCGGATTGTAATACCTTAGCAGCAGTTCGATTTCCTTTGGAATGTCCTCCATAAGGTGAGTCATGACAACCAGCTATGATTGCCTCTATTTCTTCCTTTGTTATACATCTTCTCACCATTTGATCAGCACATACTTTGTAGAGCTAAGGATCCTCCCAAAATAATTGTCTAGCACGATGAGCTAATCTTTTCCTCTCTTGATAAGTAGAACCTTCAGGAAATGAACCACTTACAATTAAATTTGCAATATCCGCATACCAAGGAGTAGTCTTTAAGTGAATCGCGAATAAGCTCTCATCAGGAAATTCTTCTCTAACTACTTGAGGTCCATCATTTGATTCTGATCCTTCAAGACGAGATAGATGATCTGCAACTTGATTCTCACAATCCTTTCGATCCTTAATTTCTAAATCAAACTCTTGTAGCAATAAAACCCATCTTATTAACCGTGGTTTAGCATCCTTCTTCTCCATAAGATATCTGATAACGAAATGATCTGTATATACAACAACTTTTGCTCCAAGGAGATAGGAACAAAACTTATCGAGTGAATAAACAACAACTAGCAATTCTTTCTCTGTAACAGTATAATTTATTTGAGCACCACTAAAAGTCTTGCTTGCATAATAGATCAAATGAATGTCTTATCTTTTCTTTGGCCTAAAACAACCCCCATAGCTAAATCACTAGCATCACACATAACTTCGAATGGCATACTCCAATCAGGTGGTAATACAATAGGAGCGGTAATGATTTTTTCTTTGATTGCTTGGTAGGCCACCATGCAAGCTTCATCAAAAAAGAATTTGATGTCCTTCTCAAGTAAGTTATATAGTGGTTTAGCAATCTAGAAAAATCTTTAATGAATCTCCTATAAAAGCCAGCATGGCCTAGAAAGCTTCTCACCCCTTTTATAGAAAAAGGAAGGGGAAGAGTTTTTATTACCTCTATCTTTGCGCGATCAACCTCTAAACCAGCACTAGAAACCTTGTGACCCAATACTATACCTTCTCGAACGATAAAATGACACTTTTCCCAATTTAAAACCAAATCACTTTCCTTGCATCTAATCAAAACTCTCCCTATATTCTGTAAACACTTATCGAAGTCATCACCGAATACAGAGAAATCATCCATAAATACCTCAAGGAAGTTATCGATCATATCCCAGAATATTGCCATCATACATCTTTGAAACGTATCAGGTGCATTACATAACCCAAATGGCATTCTGTGATATGCAAATGTACCAAAGGCGCATGTAAATGTTGTCTTATGTTGATCTTCTGGAGCCACATAAATTTGATTATATCCGGAATATCCATCCAAAAATCAGTTTACTCTCTACCAGCTAACTTGTCTAACATTTTATCTATGAAGGGAAAAGGGAAGTGATCTTTTCTGGTGGCCTTGTTCAATTTGCGGTAATCCATACATACTCTCCAACCAACAACAGTTATTGAGGGACTCACCCATTGAACTGGACTCATCCATACATTCCTCCTTTCTTTGGCACACATTGAACTGGACTCACCCATTCACTACTCGAAATGGGATAGATAATCCCTGCGTCTAACAGCTTAATAACCTCCTTCTTCACAACTTCCTTCATGGCTGGCATCAATCTCCTTTGGCCTTCAACTGAGCGTGTGTTATTATCTTCAAGAATAATTTTGTGCTGACAATAGGAGGGGCTAATGCCTTTTATGTCGGCAATAGTCCACCCTATCGCCTCTTTGTTAGCTCTTAACATACGCAACAATTTATCTTCTTGAGGACCTGTTGAATTTGCTGAAACAATAACAGGTAGAGTTTCATTAGTACCAAAATATGAATACTTCAAGTGTGATGGCAAAGGCTTTTCTTCCAACTGCGGAGGAGATTCGATTGAAGGTTTCTTTTAGATACAATCTCCCCCGGTTCTCTCATAGGTTCATAGGCAAGACGCCTATATTTTGGATTCTCAGAGTTGAGAGCCGCCACTGTTTCGGCGAGCTCTTCCACCAATTCAGGTAAATCAAGTGTCAAGGCTGCCTGCAAAACATCATCATAAGTAAATTCATTATATACCTCTTGCATGGCATGCTCAATTACATCCATTCAGAAACAATCCTCTTAAGAATCTGGAAACTTCGAGCCCGTTTGGAAGTGCTTATTTTATAGTAAAAAAGTGCTTTTAGAATAAAATTTAAAATTTTAAAAAATCATTAAAAATAATTTTCAAATCTAAAATTATTTTAAGTGCTTTTCTTAAGAAGCACCTATTTGGTGCTTCTCATAAAAGTGCTTTTCAAAGTCAAAAAAACTCTTAAAATAGTTAAAGCACTTTTAAGTGCTTCTCCAAAAAAGCACTTCCAAATGGGCACTTCATAGCTCGGAACACGTTGAACTTCACTTCCTCGTCTTGGATTTGCATCGTTAATTCTCCATTTTCTACATCAATTAAAGTAAGCCCCTTGACTAGGAATGGTCTTCCCAAAATAATGGGGACATTCCTATCCGCGTCGTATTCAATAATAAAAAAATCAACGGGAAATATTAAAGTACCCGCCTTGACGGGGACATCTTCTATTCGACCCTTAGGATGTGCAAGGGATCGATCCGCCATTTGCAAGACCATAGAGGTAGGCCTTGCTACTCCAACTTTCAATTTTTCAAAGATTGATTTGGGCATAAGATTAATGCTTGCACCCAAATCACATAGTGTCTTACCTTTCCATTCTTCTCCAATCGATATGGGAATTGTGAAACTCCCAGGGTCAAGTAGCTTAGGAGGTATCTTACTTTGACAAATAGCACTACATTCTTCAGGTAACCCAATCATCTCATTATTGCAATACGGCCTTTTGTTGGTGAGGGCTCTTTTCAGAAACTTCGCATACTTGGGTACATCTCTAATAGCTTCTAACAGCAGAATATTAATTCTAATACCTCTCACCTTGTTAAAGAATCTTTGATAATCAGCCATATCACTCTTCTTCTGAAATCTAGATGGAAATGGTGGAGGAGGACGATTTATTATAATATCATCTTTCTTTTTTGGAACTTCAATAGGCCTCTCCACTTCCTCTACTTCAACATCTTTACTTTTATCCACCACATCATTTTCTTTTCTAACAACTTTCTTCTCTTTCATAACAGGAAAAGGAGGTGGGGAAAGGTTTTTACCACTTCTGAGAGTCACAGCATTGCAATCTTCTGTCTTTTTCGGATTTTATGTGTCACTAGGGAGTTGCCCTTGTGGATGCTGGTTCAATTGTTTTGACATTTGTGCAAGTTGATTCTCTAACATCTTAATGTGTGCTTCAGAAGCTTGTTGCCTTTGGGCTGATTGTACATGGAGCGCGATTAAATCTTCTATGGTTTTCTGAAGGTTATTTGCGCCCTCTTGTGGTTGAGCAGGTAAAGCTTTCTGGTTCATGGTGTTGGTATAATTGTCTTTAGGAGTTTGTCTTTGAACATGATTTACTTGATTTTGGACACGGCTGATACGCGTATGTCGGATTCGCTGCCCCATTAGGATTTGAATACTAAAGCCCAGGATGGTTTCTGTTTGGTTGATATCCTTGACCATTCGAATTAGTTCCCTCTGTTGGAAACAAACATCATGGACTCTTGATTATTCTGAAAATTCTCCCATTCATGATCATTCACACCACAATACGAACATCCATAAACTTCTTGCGTAGCATTCACTTCAACTCTTTTACTCGAAAAACCTTCTTTCACGGCTAACGTGAGTTGTTTCAATTGTTGTTCCAATGTGGTATGTATTTTTTTCTCTAAGGAGGTGAAATTTTCTTCAATATTTACGTTATTAACTCCCCCTTTAACAGGTGTTCTTATAGTATTCCAACACACTTCATTATTTACCGTTCTATCCAAGATGATCTTCGCGTGAACGGGTAGAACCTATAAAAATCCACCACCACATAATAAATCTAAATCCTTTCTCGATTGTCCATCAAGGCCTTTGTAAAAGATTTTCAGTTGTTGTTGTTCTGAAAGGCCATGATCGGGGACTCTTCGCAAATAAAGCTGAAATCTCGACCAACTTCTACCCAAAGATTCATCATATTCTTGTCAGAAATGTGTTAAATCGAGCTGAGCATCTAACATCATGTTGGATGGGTAGTATCTGTCAAAAAACGCTGTCTGTAATTGTTCCCAATTCGTAATCTTTCCAGGTTCTTGCGAATCATGCCAATCACTCGCTCCGTCTATTAAGAAAAATCGAAATGTATCAAAATACATTTGCTCTTTTGTTACTCCTTGAGTGATGTAAGAGTCGAAGATTTGCATAAACTTTTGTCCCGCGCGAATAGGATCTTCTCCAGGCTTGCCACGAAAATTTCCGAAATTCTGAAATCGAGCTAACATACCCGAATCTGGACGAAATCTCGGTACATCTATATCGGATGGGCCAATCCCAAGAGGAGGAGCACAGAACGGTTCTTGTGCTGGACCATTAATGAACCATGGATCAGCTAATTGGGCTTGAACTGGATGACTAGGTGGGATTTGGCCATTGTTCTGGCTGTTATTAATCAGAGGGTCGACCATTTCTCTAGCTAATCTCTCCTCTAACTCTTTCGCTTATTGTTCTTTTCTCTTTCTCTTGTTAGCAAGTCTAACTAATGATTCAGGATTTCCGAGGATTGGAGGTAGTGTCTCAATATCCTTAAATAGCTTCCTTCGCATACACCAAACCTAAAAACCTGAAAAAGATGAACAAACAAAGCGTAAAACTGAAAAATAAAAATACAACTAACACTAAAGGATAAACATCGGGGTCACACGCTACCGTCCCTGGCAGCGGCGCCAAAAACTTGGTGGTCCTTTGTGTGTTCTAAAATAAATTCAAATAAAGATAAGAGAACCACAACTGCAAGTGTACAGTTGTCCCAAGTAATATATGTGATAAAATAGATTCGTTCTCAGGGACGGATCGGTTGACTCTAATGCTTATCAAATAGTGATTAATTGCATGTAAAATCAAGTAAAAGATTTTGAGATTGTTTGCTTTGGTTTTCAATAACTAGGACAATAATTTAAAAGACTAAATTAATGCAAAGATTAAACTAGACACGAGAAAATAAAATAACTAAACGCAAGGTATGAAAGACAGTACTTGAGAGATGCAAGGATTTCACCTAACTCTATTCATTCCATGTTTCGTTTAAGGGACAAATTGGGTAAATAGTAATGGTCGGGATTCGGAATTCTCCTTACCCCCCGTCAGGGTGGACTAAGAAGTTATTCTTAGGTGCTACAAACCCCGTCAGGGTGATTATAGTCCACCTTCGAATGATTAAGTTCTTACTACCCAATAGGTCATAGGATTAATTAAGCTCGTCAAAGTCATTAATTTCTATCCTATATTCATTACTTGGTTCCATACTTAGACCCCCCGTCAAGGTGATCCATCCGCCACTAAATGGAATAGCCTAAGTATTAAATCCTATTGTTGAGTCGCGAGTTCAATAATAGTAAATAAGTACAAATTAAGGAAAAATACTAAATACCCAATTTGATTTCAATTATTATAATCCCAAATTCAAACACATGAAATGAAATAGAATTAGGATTAACCCATTATGCGTTCTCAAGCACTTTATAAGTTTAGCTCATACTAATACGAAAAACTAAGAAATTAAAATAAAAGGAATTCATAATTGTTTTACAGAATAAAATAGAAGAACCTAATTACGGAGTTGAATTGGTTGAGAATTGGAGATGTTGATAATCTCCAGCTCTTGGCTTCTTCTTTGGTGTTCTGACTTCTCTCCTTTCTTAAGCGTATGAATTGTGTGTTAAAAATAAGAGTCTAAAGCCTATTTATAATATAAAATTCGGATAAGGGCTTTTCTAAAGGATTAAATGAAAATTAGAAAACCCAAGTCCATTAATTAAGCGCAAATCCCGTAACTGCTGCACCACCTCCACTAAATCAGCTCTAACCGGCTCGTTTCAACTCGGAATGACTCAATTCTAGTTAATAAATTTCCGTAACTCAATGAGGAACAAATCATCTTCACAAGTCAGAGGCTGAATCCACTCTTAGATGGCTTGAAATCAGCAATAATTACCAACTTTCCAAATTTACAGCTTGGATTTGTCAATTCTTTCGGGATATTTCTTCTTGCTTTGACTTCATTACACGATCTTTGACTTTATCAGATTCCTCTCCTAGCTAGTATTCAAAACCTACAAACTTTTCACTAAAAAGAACAATATTACGCGCAAAAGTTTAATAAATGAAAAATACTAGAATTAAAAGAGGAAAATCGATTTATTGCATATTAACACCAAAAGTCTATCTAAATAGTCGAATAAAAACCAAAAATGATGTCTCCCAAGGACATAAAATTAGAACATTTAGGGAGACATCAATTACTTAATTGAAGAATTTCAGACATATTTGGGCATAAATGGTAATTTTAAAATTAAAGGTATATTTAGAAAGGCTAATATTTATGCGGATTGGTTAACGAGAAAAAAGTCGAGATAAGGAATGACACTTAAAAGATCCCATGGATAGTATTTGAGATGCGTTAATAAAGAATAAGTGTGGAATAAATGTGTATGGAAAGCTATACGAAGAATTTTCTCTTCTCATTTTGAAAAATTGGTGAATTTATAATATTTAATTAATCTCATGGTTTTTGGACCTCACACGTAATATTAGAAAAAGAAAAAATACTCCCTAACTTTCTTTTGCTAACAGTGCAATAATTCATTTGTGTAACCTTTTCTCATAAAATAATGTTAGTATAATTGCTTATAAGATTACTTTAAGGCAAGATCTTGACAAGAATGATGAGATACAAAACAGGATTAAAGGATCACGATCTTCTCGGATAACCTCGACTTGGTTCGAAGTATTCAGCAGGTGTCGGCTGTTAATTGGAAGCTTCGATCGTGGATTCGGCAGATCAAAAGACTGGCAGCAATGGTAGCCCCAGTCTTTGTTAAACACATCCCAAGAAAATTCAATGGTCGTGCGGATAATCTAGCAAAACAAGCCAGACACAGGACGCAACAACAACGAGGAAACAATTGTGAGCTTTTAACATCTCGATTTTTACGACTAGGGACCGGATAATGGATATTAGCATAGATAGGTTTTGAAATGTATTAAGCGTTAAAAAAAAAAAAAAACAGGATTAGAGGATAATATAATATCTACACCCCGCTTCAGTAAAGATATGATGACACCCAACTAAAAAAAGACGATGACGTGTGTGAAAAAGATAAATGCATTGGTTAAAAACGATAAACTGATAACTTAATACTACACTTTTTTACAAGGAAAAGGAATATAGCTTTTTCAACGGTCCGATTATGGAACTGGTGCATGAAGTGAAGTGGTAATGATAGTGGGGTGCCTCGTGGTTGATTCAGTTAAAAAAGCACCCTCTAACCCTTCATAACAGTCTCCCCACTAACACTGAACCATCATCATTTTTAGTTTTCGCCATTCTAAGTGAAGCATCACCATTCCCATTAAAAAAATAAAATGTCAACTTATACGGATCCATCCTACAATTTGAACAAGAAAAAAGTTCCATCCTACAATTTGAACAATGAAAAAAGATCCATCCTACAAAATAAAATACGTTTAATTAATTAATTCAAATGATTTACTATAACTTTTTTGTTCTAATAAAATTTGAATTTTATCTAGTAAAAAAATCTTGAACTTAAAATGACCATTTTAGTAGTTACTTGAACTGACCGTTTTTTTTTGTACGAGGGTTCCGGGCTTACTCCCCAACCATACCTCCAGGCAATTCAGAACTAGGTTGCCCATGTTCTGGGGAGGGTTTCGAACCATGTACCTCTCACTTGAGAGAACTTTCCAAACTTTAATAATTTTCTGCCGTCTGCGTGATTCGAACCATGTACCTCTCACTTGAGAGAACTTTCCAAACTTTAATAACTTTCTGCCGCCTGCGGGATTCGAACCCTGTACCTCTCACTTGAGAGACAGAGCCCCGGCCAGATGAGCTAGCTCACCTGGTTCCGACCGTGTGTCTTTGAAAGAGTTTATATTTTTTTTCTCTAGCACGGTCAAAGCTGGCTTTCTTTATTTTCTTAATTATTCTTTTACATTCTTTTTTGGGCCTTTAACTTTCCTTGTTGCGCTTAACGGTAACATTCTATGGCGGAGGAGGGGAGGCCACTGACGACCCAGCCACCGGAAATAGCAGGAAAAAGAACAGGGGGCAGAAAAGGGTCTCTTACAGGCGCCATATCCCTTACCGTTACTCCTAGCACGAAGGTTTCATCTTCAATTGTCAAGCCCAATAGCGTTCGTAAATTATCAATAAAGAGACTGAAAGTTTTCTCCCATCTGGTGCCCCAATCCGCGTCCAAGAGCCCTGTGATGGGTGTCAATAATAGTGGATGAGGTGGGGGAGGGTTCCATGGATCAAAGAGGGCTTTAAATTATCTGGATAGAGATGATCTCTCTCCGGTGATCAACAGTGACATGATTTCGAACTATAAGGATCAAGCCAACCGAACCGGAAGTTCCAAGGCTCTCTTAGCCATCACAAGCGCAGCCTCTGATAAGGATTTATCTCTGCCAATGAATTATATGATTTGAAACCCCACTTTTGCTGGCGAGGGAGAAGACCAGCATTCGATCTGCGGCTCCAAGTCGCCACGAACCTTTTCTTTGGCAGAGGAGGCCTTCCCAACACTCCCGGGGTTGCTCGTTCCTATGACTCAAGGTAAGCTTTCTGTGGTAAGTTTTGATTTAACTAATAAGGGACTATGTGTTACAGGTTTAGGGGCTGCGGAAAGGTCTGGGGGTGATCAGGCTCCAACATCACCGGAAATTAATATGGGTAAAAATGATCAGATACGATCTTATATTGACGCGGCATTGGGAAATCCGAGTATTGTAGTAGAAGGGAAGCAAAGTGGGTCGCGGTTATCATCAGGACACGGTATTGAGTCATATAATCATGAATCACAAAAGGGTGTCGAGGAAGATGAGGATTGTTACGGAATGATAGACGATGTTCCTTTGACAGACCATATACCCCCAATTGATCAAAAGCGTGATGGGTGTAAGGTATGGAATCTGTCGCTAATTATTCGGTTATTAGGATACAATGTGGGTTTTAAATATTAATTTAACAAATTACTTCAAATTTGGGCTCCGAAAGCACACATGGACTTAGTTGGGTACTTTATGGCGAACTTCTTGAATATAGAGGACTATAATAAGTCCCTAGGGGGTGGACCTTGGATGATTTTAGACAGGTACCTCATTGTGCGCGCTTTGGATTCGTATTCCATGCCTCATGACGCTCCTATTATCAAGACTACATTATGGGTTTGTTTTCCTTGGTTGCCCCTCATGAACTATACCGAGATATTCTCAATGCATTATGCAATATAGTGGGTAAGATGATTCGTGTTGATCCAGCAACTAGGTCGAGGTCAAGGGGTAATTTAGCAAGAATTGCTTTAGAGGTAGATCTCGATAAACCACTCATCTCGATTATTCGCATAGGAGACCATTTACAAAAGGTGGAATATGAGGGGTTGCATTTGATATATTTTAATTGCGGGAAGTTTGGGCATGTTCGCGATAATTGTCCGAGTCTAATTGGAGTAGGAGAGAAAGATTCAATGGAGGGTAATACAACGGTATGGGAAGATGAGAATAGGGGAAAAAGGGTGGAAAAAACCCCATAATTGTACGGAGATTGGATGACTGTATATAGAGGAAGAGAAAGACCTAAGGGGTAATGTTAATCAACAGAGCCAGAAAAGGTATTCTAGGGGCACCAATTCAGGAACTCTTAGAAGTGCTGCTACGCCCAATAGAAAGAAAACCTGCCTATCGAATGACAAGGGAACAGGTACTAGATATGAGGCCTTGACCTAAGCGGATAAAGGGGAGACTAGGGGAGTGGATCGACATCGACATGGACGGGTACTACTAAGTGATTCGGAATGTGAAGTAGTGTAAGGTCCTAGCCATAATGTGTTGGAAATGGTCAATGATAGGTTGGATAAGGTTTTTTTCAATGCAGATTGGCTTAGAGTGCGGGATGCGGAACAAGTCGGGCCTACTCCGAAAATAAAAGACAAAAAGAAAAATAAAATAGGTGATGAATCAGGGGGTTGTTCGTGGTGCTACCAGGGAGCGACATGGTGAGAGGGTAGTAATAGATTTTGTTTCGAGTGGGAGTGGTAGTGGGGCTAAGTTAGTAATAAAAGCCTGCAACATCAGAATCAAGATCTGAAACAACATAATCAACTTTTAGAGAAGAATTTAATGCAGATCACCACAGTCATAGAACAAATAAAAATTCAACTCCTACAATTGACCCAAAATACAACGTCTAACATGAAGAAGATCCAATACATTGACGACAAGGTGAATACTATTAGTCTTCAAGCTGGAAAGATGAAGTAAGCGCTACCATCTCTATTAAAAGGGGATGTCCTACCCAACACGTCAAACTTAGATAGGATGAACATAGATGAGATAATTGTTGAAGATTTGATTGAAGAGGTTGAAAAAGGTGAGATTAAGAAGCCAAGAGTGGTTGATGAACCAAGAATTGAAGAGAGAAGAAGAGTAAGACAACCGCCCCTACATTGCAATTATCCCGTAAAGGAGCAACAAGAGAAGTGTATGGAGGCGTTAAAACAAGTGAAAATTAACGTCCCTTTACTCGAAGCTATGAAAGGAAGGCAAAACTATGATAGATTCTTTATGGAGGCACTCTCCAATAAGGAAAGGTTCACAAGATCCAAGTCTGTGGCACTCAATAAAGGGATATCAGCACAAGTTCAAAAAATATTACCACCAAAGAGTAAAGATTCTGGAGATTTTTACCTCTTTTGATCAAAATAGGTGGTATATTTTATGGAAAAGCAATGTGTGATTTAGGGGAAAATGTGAATCCATGCCCAAAAGTGTATTCAAGAAGATTGGTATTAGTGATGCGAAACCGACATCCGTAATCTTACAACTTGTGGATCAATCAACAACAAAGTCGTGGGGAGTAATCAAGGACGTGCTCGTAAAAGTAGGTAACCTTGTTATTCCAGCAGATTTTATTATTCTTGACTATAAAGCAAATAAGAACGTCTCATTCATTCTTGGGCGTCCATTCCTAGCCACCGATAACATCATAGTGAATGTGAGTGAAGGAACCGTGACTCTTAGTATTGAAGATGATTCCGAAACATTCTATGTTTCGGGAAAGAAGAAGAAAAAGAAGTCACAAGAAGTATACCCAATCAGAGTTGTAACCAAGAAGCCAGAACCTGTAAGTTCCCAAGAAACCATGGGAAAAGAAATTGAGTTTGGGGTGGGAGACGAGGTAGCATGGAATCCTCCCTTTCCCAAACATTAAAATTCTTGGATAGGGCCATATGTCATCACGCAAATTATCTCAGCAGGAGTGGTCGAAATAAAAGCTATCGATGGTTGCAAGCTAAAGTTGGTAAGAGTTAATCTCCCCACTTACTGCTGGGGAGGCTATAAAAAGAAATAACCGAGGTAACTCGTCTAACTTTGAAAGACGTTAAATAAAAGTGCCCTTTGGGAGACATCCCATAGTATTTTACGTTGTTATATTTTAGTTTAGTTTAGTAATTTTTAGTTGATATTTCATTATTGAGGAAGGTATTAGTTTTTTTTCTATTCAGGAACATAAGAAATCGAGTTAGGGAGAAAAATACAAAAATTTGGCGAAAAACAGAACCTTCCTGCGGTGTACCGCAAGACAGGTCCGATATACCGCACGAGAAAACCGTGACCACGGTTTTAGGTCACGGTATTATGCCGAGAAGAAGAAGTAAAAACTGTGTCGAGATTTCGCGACCATGGTATGAACCGCAGCAGGGTCTGGTATACCGCATCAAGACCCCGGTGTACCGCACCATCAAAAACCGATGACCTGTTTTCACCACGGTAAATTAGTGAGAGTTATAAGAGAAGCTATCCAAAACCGTGTCGACAATTCGTGAACACGTTTTTTTCCTTGAGTCCGGTATACTGCAGCCCAAGCCCGGTATACCACACGGCGCCGCCAGATCCAGTATTGAAGAGTTTAAAGCAGGGAACAAAGAGAAGGTTATTTTTACACGAATTTATCAATCCTTAAGCCTCTCTTTCTTCTCCAAACCACTCCCAACTCCATTAAAGCTTCAACGAACTTTCACCTAACATCAAAATACTACCAAATCACCATGAATTCGCATCCAAATCCTTCCCTACATCATTACAAAGAAGATTCAACCATCCAAATCATATCAAAACACCTAGAATCCAAGAATTAAGAGCCTAAATTTTCAAAATTCATCCAACAATCTCTTATATCCATACCAATCAAGGAAGATTTCATCTTACCCACATAGAGAATTACCATCCTTACATCTTTTCTAACCCAAATAACACCTTATCTATCTATAATCAAAAGGTAGTTCAAGAGTGTTTAAAGCTTTGAGTTGGGGGTCAAAAGAGATGATGAAAAGAATAGAGATATTATCAAGTATTATGGGAGATGAAGTATCAAAGAAAGGTAATGGGTAAGATCTAGAAGAAATCAATTGAGATGGTACTAGTTCGGGAACAAACAAGAAGGATAATTCGAGTCAAGCAATTAGAGAGGAACCGGTTTTTGGTGGATTCAAATCCTAAAAAGCAAGCAATTATGATTAGGGAGCAGGAGATGCCAATACCTCTTTTAATCAAAGATTCCTATATCAGAGATTAACAAAGATTCTAGGACGCTAGTAGTTGTTTCCAAAACATATTCCTGGATAAACACCTTCACAGAAGAGAATAGTTAAGAGAAAAGTTGTAAGAAGATAAACAAAAGATTTCTAGAATGTGATTGATTGGGATGGATCAGAAGTTGATGTAAGGGAAAGAGAAATTGGTAATACATGAAGTTTACATACATAAAAAGCACTGCACCCTATTCGGGGTATTGAATATGCAAGGCAATAGCCTCGAAGAGTATGTTTTATTTCTTCCTTACCATTTCTTTATGTGCAATATCTGTTAAATTATAATTTTTTTATTATTGAGTCTTTTCGAGTCGTGGGGACATGACAAATTTTTGAGTTTGGGGTGTGGGGATTCGTTGTCCCTCATCTCCATTTTTTTCCTGTGTTTTATTGTTTTTAGGTAAAATTAAAAATTTTAAAGGAGCAGATGTATGTAGAGTGTGTTTAATAGCTTGAAAGAATAAGCTCAGTAAGTTAATGATAGGAAGTAGTATGTTTATGAGCTATTTTATTTTGTATGCTTTGAGTATTTACATGAAAACACACATTGATAGTTAGAAATGTGATAGAAAGTATGTTCGATTTCAGGGAGCCATGAGTGGTGTGTAGGCCGTGAGATCCAAGCTAGGTTATAAACCCATTTGATGAACGTGCTAAAGGTAAGAGAATGACGAAATTGCATAGTTTAGAAAGTGATTAAGGCGGTTCTTTCATAAGCCCCTTGTTGCCTTTTAGCTTGTTGTCCATTTATTATATTTTATATATCCTTCTCAGCCCCTTATAGCCTTTCTAAAGCCTTTTTATTTATCCACATTATAAGCCATATCCCTTCAGATTATAGGACTTTTCCATATGACCTGCACTCGAATCGCAATGCATAGACAATTGTTTTAGAGCTTGAGTTTGGGGTGGTGGGTCCACCACTATGGGAATTGTTATTGGGTTGGGATTTTTGAGCTTATTAGGTGTGCTATGTTCTATATATTGATGATGGTTCATAGGTTTATATTGTAACCCTTTGCCGGGGTAATAGTAAATGAAAAAAGCTGAAAAGAAAGAAAAGAAAAAAAATCAAAAATAGCGTGATATCTCAACATAAAAAGAGAGTCATAGCTATACAAAAGAGAAAAATTGATTTGAAAAGAATATATATATTTGGACCAGCAAAGAGAAATTTTTATGTGAACATCTTATGCTTTAATTGGGTTATCGGGGATGCTACTTATGCATCAAATCATTGGGTTGAGTGAGAAATGTTATATGAGAGTAACTCAAGCTCTAGGGGTGATTCGTTGATGGCTAATGAGGAGAGAGACGAAAGCTCACTCTAAATTATCCAATATAGTTATCATATCGTCCCTAAGCCAACACTACAACCCTAAAGACCTTTTGATTCTGTGTTATGTAATCTAGAAGTGATTGAACCAGTAGAGAGTAGTTAAGTAGATCTTTGGATACTAGTAAAGTTCGATGAACAATCTATAGCCTCCTTGGTAAACTAAGTAAAGATCCTCTCCTTCTTACATTGCGAAGCTAATCTAATCTTGAATTCAAGCCGTGTTTATTGTAGGTATGAAAAGTGTGCAGATATGTAGTTTGTAAATATTATTATTACATGAAATTTTCTGAGTAGTTGCTTTGAGTTTATTCTATATATACTGATATCTTCTTCCCCTCTGTGCTTAATTGACCTAGGTGTGTATTTAGAGACTTCCCTTTGTTTTTATCTTTATTGTATCGGGACGATACAACTTTGAGTTGGGGGTCTTGATGTCCCCCCATTTGTGATGATTTAAT
This sequence comes from Nemophila menziesii, assembly GCA_029959085.1. Taxonomy (NCBI): domain Eukaryota; kingdom Viridiplantae; phylum Streptophyta; class Magnoliopsida; order Boraginales; family Hydrophyllaceae; genus Nemophila; species Nemophila menziesii. The sequence goes on from JARWIR010000001.1 coordinate 80,651,330, forward strand.
ATTAAGTGAAGACATAATTTTTAGTGTTTTAGGAAGTCATTCAGTCGATTTTCACATAATATATTGCACTTTCCTATTTCTAGTCTTGATTTAATGATTTATTATTTTTAGAGCATATTGGGTTTAATTTATTTATTTAGTGTGTAGCTTTAAAGATATACAGTAACTAATTAGATATCAAATTAAGTCTAAAGAGATAAAGGAAAGAAGATATGCATAGAACTTGGAGATAAGGAAAAAAAATCTAAGATTTGGATAGATAAAGTTGCCAAATAAATCTGAATTCCAGCACCTACGACCATAGAGATCATAACTCAAGATTGGCTAGGAATTTGGAAGAATGGTCTGAAGAAAAGTTAAAGAGATTTCCGAGGCAATCAGTTTCGACTATTGGAACGCGTCAAACGGGTAAGTATTAAAGGAGTTACGACCAAAACAAAACAGAGACAGATTATTACTTTTTCTATATTTTAAGGTTACGAATTCGAGTTGGGCTTGGAGTCAAAATTACTTGTCTTCCACTCCAAGAAAACAAATTAGGTCTTCCTAAACACCTATAAATGCACCCTTAAACTAGGGCAGCACACGGGTCGGTTAACCGACCCGCAGGGCTAAACCCAAAACCCAACCCTAAGTCTCGGTTTTCATTTTCTTAAACCCAATAACCAATATTTTTAAGTAAATCCACTCGGGTTGGGTTAGTGCGGGTGGGGTCGGTTTTGGGTCGGGTTCGGGTTATGTTCTATAAATAGAAAATTTTCAAAATAAATAAGTAAAATATAGTAACTTTCTAAAAACATTAAGTTATTGAAATTACAATAGTTTTTTTATATAAAACAGCACTACATTACTATTACATTACATTACTATTACAACATTGAACCACTTATAAAATTACAAAACATTAAAAATTTACGATCTAAATTGTGCATAGCAAAGATCTTGTACAACAGAGGTGTAAATCCTTTAGTGATTCTAAAAAGAACTTCAAATCCAACATAATTCCTGTAAATTTGCATCACAGAAGAGAAGAAATTGTTAAATATAGTTAGCCTCAGATTTGGTTTCATCATTGGCTTAACATTTAGCCTCAGATTTAATATCTTCATTGGCTTTTTATAATCTTAGGGACATTTTAGGGACAAGGGACCTCTTTTGAAAATTACAAGTTACTAAAGATTCAATTAAGTAGTTGCCAACTCAACCTTAGATTCCACAATGGATCATACACAATTACACATAGTTATATTGAGGTGTAATCATGGGGTGGGAATATGGGAGATGCAAACATTCTTAAATTGAAAATCTGATAACTTGTAAGATTCGAAAAGATTCATTATACCTGAAGGTTATGGGTTACAATGTGTTAAAGTCGACTCTTAGGGTCACACTCAACTCATACAATCCAACATAACCTGTAAAAGAGAAGAAAATACAAAAAAGTTAAGATCAATTGAAGTTTTATCTAATTATCTATAACTGTATTATTGAAAAAATAGAAAGTGTTAGGGAGTAATACCTGAAATTGGCATAAGAAACAAAGCATTAACTTTAAGCATTCAAATCCATCACCAATTCATCTCATTGTTTTGAATACATGCAAGTAGGCAACATACAGAGACATTAGAAATCAATGTTTAGATTTATAATTATCATATTTTCATTATAAAAACAACCCAGTAACAATAATCATAGTCTCATACTCATAATCAAACGTAATAGAAAAGTTCAAAATCAACCAACCGAAAACCAGTTTCAAAAACAAACAAATACGGGGTTATAAAAACAACCCAGTAAAAATAAATCATAGTCTCATACCCAAAATCAAACGTAATAGCAAAGCTCAAAATCAACCAACCGAAAATCAGTTTCAAAATCAACAACCCAGATACAATAATTAATATACGAAACTAAAATGGGTTTTTCTTTTCATAAACAACAACAATACTCAAGCTATTAATTAGAGAACACATCGGCTCAAAAATACACACGTTATTAATACCTGTTAAAAGGGGGTTTTGATTTAATAAAAACAAAGCCGAGATTAACCCTTTTATAGACCTCCTCTAAACCCTTCTTCTTATCTAGTAAACCGGCATATAAACAATCGAACAAGTTAACCATGGTACAATACCGCACTTTTTAATCGGCGGGATTAGACGGGGATGGGGAAGATGCAGGGCTAGAAGCTTAGGTTTTTCGAGAGCCATGGAGAGAGACAGAGAGAAGGCGGTTTGAGAGAGAGAGAAGACGGTTTGAGAGAGAGAGAGGGGTCAAATGACCCTTCATGTAATGAAGAGTGAAAAGCAACGAAAACAAAAGCAGCGTATGGAATACGCTGCTGAATTCATATTATATAAGAAAAAAAAAAGGACTTCGGGTCGGGTGCGGGTAACCGCGGGTTTGGCAAAGCCAAACCCATCAACCGGCCCAATACCCAAATAATTTATTTTTTTGGCCCAACGGGCTCAGGTGGGGCTCGATTTGGGTTTTTTCGGGCCACTTTTGGGTCGGATAAAACGGTTCCACGGGTTTGGGTCCGGTGTGTGCAGCCCTACCTTAAACCATTGTAAACATGTCCTTGCTCAGTGCCAAGTATAGACTTAGTCCTTACTTGTATTTAGTAGCTTAGTCCTTATATTTATTATTCATCCTTAGTATCAAGCTATTCATCCAAGAAGCAAGCTGTCCTATAAAGGAAGACAAGAAGCAATATGTTGGAGAGTGACAAACTCCTCTTCTACATCTCTCCTTCTCTATATTTAGGGTAATTAGCTATAGATTTGTGGCTTTACCATAATTCTAAGCTTTTATTCGGTAAGTTTTACTTTTAATTGTTGGGTTATTATTTTGTCTTAAATTTCATAATACTATGTGTTATTTTAATTGATTTGAGCTTGGCGTATATTGTTATTGTGTGCTTTGACTTATTATTTTCAGCCCTAGATTTGGCCAATCTTAGGACTATCTTTAGTAATTCAATTATTGACAACACCACATAATCGTCTAGTAGTGACCCTACCTAGATAGCCATAAAGGTTTGATTTAACCACGAATCATTACTCAAGGTTTCTTTACCCAAGATCCTGGTAGTGTAGAGGTTGCTCCTAAGTCCACCCTGATGGGGGTTAGGTAGAATTTAGAATCACGGTTAATATATAATGCTGAATTCACTCTAGGGTTAGAATAACAACTTAGTAAAATAGACTCATATTAGTAATCCTAATTTATCTGACTTACATTCATATTTATTTATCTGCATTCTTATTTATTATTTCACACCAGATAATTATTTCATCTTATTATATTTTATTCTAAACATCTAAATTCATCTATGCTTATTGAATACAAGTAGATTTAACGGATCAAATCCCTGCGAACGAACTTGACTTATTATTAAAACTTGCAAACGATATGTAATACTTGCAGTGAGTTTCTTGTGGTAGACAAGGTTGTGTGTCCTTTATTATTATCTTATTTATCTGTTTATTTATCACACCTTTGCCCCCACCAGGTAGATTTCCACGTCAAAAATTAGGAGATGATATAGTTCGCCTCTATATGGTCCTAAATATCTTTTTATTTGTGGATAACCTGAATCAACCAAGTAGTTATTTCCCATACAAATAGAATATGAGATAAGAATATTTTAATCAAAATTAATATTATAGATAATTAAAAATTTTATAATTACTCACCTGCATATAGATGCAGATATTTCAAATTTGGTCTTCTTAAGGCTTCCATGAATATCCGTGAATCATGAGCAGTTCCTTTCCATCCCAAGAAAATGTAAAACACATATCATAATCACATACATCCATAACATTTTGGATAGCTATACCTTCTCTATAAATATAAGGAACTTTTTGATATTCAGGAACTACCACGGGTACATGTGTTCCATCAATTGCCACAATACAATCTTTAAAATACGGCCAATATAATTTGGAGTTCTTGTAAACTGGGGATCATGTGGACTTATGATATCACTTTCCATCTGAGGAAACGACATCTTATACTATTTAAAACTATCTTGAAACTGTCTCTTCCGAATGTTGGATCCAAACCTGGATTACTCTATTAGTTGTTATGTGACCTAATATGTTACGAAACATTGTCAATGCCTCTTCAAGTGATACATCTTTACCTTTTTTCAAACTATAATTATTGATAAGAGAGTGTAATTATATCTTAAAAACATGTTTTACCATTCTAAATTGTTCATGGCATATGATATCATTACCACTTAAAACATGAATTACCCATTTGTATCCTGTATAAGAAGGGGATCGACATGGTTCCTTATCTACATACTTGATCCAGTTAGAGATAATTATTCCACAACTTACATATATCAATTAGTGGAATTCATCATCACTTTCATCAGCAGACGTATGTGAATCATTATCACTTCCATTGTTGGTAGAACTCATATCTGTAAAAAAATTAACATTAAACTTTTTCTCTTTTCTGCTTCAAATCTAGTACATTAAAACAAAATATTCAATGATGCCCACATAAAAATGATAAAAACCCAACACTAAATATAGTTTGAATCAATATAAAATGCACAACCAAATAAATGTTATAAACAATCCAAAGCTAGATGACAGTTGAGAGAAAATCTAATGTTTCTTTAGAGAATACAAAGTTACACAAATTTAAACCTTCTTATTCTTAACCCACATAATTTGTGTGTTGGGTTCTAATAATGCAACAAACATTACTCTATTCTTTCTGTCAGTTAAGACATATGTAGCTTTCATAAAAAATTTGGAATTATTAACAATTGTAGGCATCACTTTAACAACTTTCATGACCTCTTCAATGTTACATCTAGGCTTATATATTCTTCTAGAGTTGCTACTCCGGTTCTCTACTACCCCTAATAGGACATCTAATTGTTTCGCCACTTAGCCGCAACTCCAGATTTTTTATAATCTTTTTCCCGTTTGTTAACATTATTTTGTTTGGTAATTTAATGCTAGGTGAAGAACTAGTAATATTAGGATTATCGAATCCACCATCGATGGATCCAAATCTAAAATCCAAATCATCTTTCGTATTCTTGTAACTTTGTTCACCCACAACTAATACCTTCCCAACATTATGTATATCAATAACTTGTGATGGTGCCCAACCACCATCACCTGTTGCAGCAACATCCTTATAGATATTCTAATTGGTCAACATATCTCAATCCCTTTAAGCAAACCTTTCCAACTTATGAAATTTCTACATTATTAGCGCCTAAAATAAATAATGTATACATAAAATTCTATATCTAAGAATTCGACGTAAAAAATAATTTACCTTCACATTTTTGTCCCATCATTCATTACTAGCATTAACAGTTTGCTTCGCATGATCCCACCCTAAGACAGACTCTTTTCAAACCAAGGAGGTCCATATTTTTCAATCTTTCTTAAGTAAAGCTCGTTTGTTTTTTAGTTGTCTGCATGTGTGTGTCCTTTTCGTATAGTCACTAAATTTTCTAATGACATTTTCTCATCCTTCTTTACTAAATTAGCCACACCTATGATTTCCAACCTATACCTCTGTAACACAAATCGCGACCAATGCATCAACATGATCCATATCCCATTTGCCTTTCCTTGTCTATAAATGATTTCTCTTATGTCGACTGAATTGTGCTTCCGAACATTTTATTATAATTAAATTATAAAGATATTAATTATATTTTTTCCAATAGCATGTGTACACATCAGGATTAATTATTTGTTATTAACCCAAACAGAAAAGACGCCTTGAACACTATACTCATTAGAGAGAGAAATCCAAATATTATTGAAAATTATCTACTGAAGTAGTAAACACCTTAAGTAATGACTTAAAATATACTATGTATATTACCAAGCATTATCTTAAAAAATATAGTGTTAAGTCTTGAATCTAAACAATGATTTTGTTTTGTTCGAAACTGAACAATGGACAATAACATAATGACGACTCGTCAATTACACCAAAATAGGTGTAAACTATACAATCTCGTACAAAATCGTGCATCCACATAATCACAATACATAAGTTTATAAAAAGTGATATGGGCATTTACAAACAAACAAACAATCTCTTATTTTGTCAACCAATAAAAACAAATATTGGTTTTCTCATGCTTTTGATTTTCTCCATTCAGTATATATAAATTAAATATTACAAAGTAGTTGATGTCTCCCTATTTGTGACATAATAATCTAGTTTGGAGACATAATTTTAGGTGTATTTGATTAATTAATTATAGATTTTTATTCATTATTTGGTTAGTTCTTATTTATTGTCTTGATTTGATGATTTATTACTTTTAGAGCATATTTTGTTTAATTTGTGTGTTAATGTGAAGCTCTTGAGGTTTATCAGATATAATTAGATGTCAAATAAATTCTAAGAAAATAAGGAAAGAAGATATGGAAGGAATCAAGAGATAAAAGGCAGTAAAGTTAAATTAGGAAAGAAAAAGTTGTCAAGTAAATATGAAATTCTGCAGTTACATCCACTAAAGTGGAGATAACTTAAAATCGGATGTGAATTTGGATGACATTTAGAATAGTAAAGATATATGTTTTCTCTGCGGTAGTTTCGATATAAAGTAGGCGAACATCGGACCACTAACAACGAAGATATGATCAAAATAATGAGCAGTGTTTATCCTCTCCGATATTTTAGGAAACGAATTTGAATTGGAAAAAGATTTCAATTACTTGTCTTCCACTCAAATATTTCGACCTAAGGTCTTATTAACACCTATAAATACACCCTCTTATGATTGTAAACATGTCCTTGCTCAGTTCTAAACCATAGATTAATCCTTAGTCATTCAAGAGAAGCAATTTGATAGTATATATCTTTATTTTAGTTTATTTCTCTCCAGGATGAACTAATTTTCCAATAGCTTGGGTTTTGCATGTGTATAATCTTTGATTCTATTTTATTTTATCTAAGTTTGTTCAGGAAAAACCTTTTTATATTTGATTATAGCTTCGTGATGTCTCCCTATTTGTGATGAACTAATCTAGTTTGGAGACATCATTTTGGGTGTATTTATTAAGATATAGGTTGATTTTTACATGATTTATTACAATTTCCTATTTCTGATCTTGATTTGATTATTTATTATCTTTAGAGAATATTGGGTTTAATTTGTTTATTTGATGTGAAGCTTTAAAGATATATGGAAATTAATTAGATGCCAAATCAATTCTAAGAGATAAAGGAAAGAGGATATGCATAGAAATTAGAGATAAAGGAAAGAAAGGATAAGTATGGAAAGATAAAGTTGCTAAATAAATCTGAATTCTAGCAGCTACGTCCATTAAATTGATCATAACTCAAAACCGGCTGGGAATTTGGAAGAATGATCTAAAGAAAAGTGATAGATCTTTCCGAAACGATTAGTTTCGATATAAAGAACGCGTCAATCGGAGTTGAAACGAAGAAGTTACGGCCAAAACAACAACATTTTATTACTTTTCCTATATTTTAGGGTTCGAATTTGAGTTGGGCTTGAAGTCCAATACTTTTCTTCCACTCCAAGAAAACATTTTAGGGTTCCCTATACCCTATAAATATACCCTCTAATCAGTAGAAACACATCCTTGGCAAATCCTTAAGCCAAGAAGAAGCTTACAACAAGAGCAGAGAAGTCTAGAAAGAGCTGAACACTATATCATGTTTTCACAAGCCTTCAAATTTGTAATTGTTTTCTTATCTCTCTTTAGTATGAACTAATTTACACTTGGCTTGAGATTTAGCATATAGGTATGAACCCTAGACTTGTTTAAACGTCTATCTAATTTAGGATACCATCGTATCTAATTTAAATTCATGTTTTATTCTCTGTTTTATGTGCTTTGATTTATTGTCTGGTTTCCTTGCGAATGCATGCGTATTGGATTACGTTAATAGTATGGTCGCCTGGAGGGGTGTTTAACTATTGAAACACCACGTAAGCGTCTAGTATACGGAATTGGTTTTGATAATACCAGCCTAACTAGATAATCATTAAGGCTTGTTTTAATCACCAATCACCATTAGTAGGTCAGACTACACCTAGGACCCTGTGGCGCTAGATAATCCTATTTGAGTCCCCTCGTGGTTGTGAGGTCGCCGCCCTAGTTCGCTCTCTGGGGATAGGGAGGAATTTAGAATCCTGGTTATTGAAATACTACATAATTCACCTTTACATGTTTAGAATAAACAAGGCTAGTGGGGATTACTTGCTAGCTTCTCAAGCTAAACTCTTATACTATTGTTATTTCTCTTATTTAATTTTCCGTCTTTTATTTATTTAGTTTAGTTTTGTATTACAAAAACCCAATAAAAATTCTATTGTCTTTTACTTTCTTGCGTATTATTTAATCTAACTTTTATATATGCACTTGATAATTTGCATAAGTTCTTCCTAACCTTCGTGGTCTCTGAGGAACGAATCTTATTTATCAGTAAGACTTGGATACGTCCTGTATACTTGCAGAATCGTGCTAGGCTAGGGTGTCTATTTTTGCACTTATTTATATCATATTTTTATCACACCCTAGACAACACCAAGTTTTTGGCGCCGCTGCCGGGGACTACATCGTTAGTCCTTGTGCAGTTATTTAGTGCTTTTATTCTAGTTAGTTCTATTTTACGCTTTTGTTTTTAGTTTTGTTTTACAGATTTTACAAATGGAAAGCCCGAGGAGACTTGATCTTCCCATCTCATACAAAGTGCAACCTAGAGGAATTCGTACTCCAGAAATCCAAGCCGCTAAATTTAAACCAGATTCAGGCATGATAGCGCAATTTGCGAGTCATGGACAATTTAGTGGTTCTACACGACAAGATCTGGTTTGGCATGTTCAGAAATTTATGCAGATTTGTGACGCTTAAATCATCAAAGGCATTACACAGGAATAGATGTACTACATTATGTTCCAATTCTTTTTAACCGGAGGTGCAAGCGATTGGTACGATTCCCAACATCCCGATGCTATTCCAGACTAGGACAAACTCCAATCAAAATTCCTAGACCGATTCCATCCAGTTAGTAGACGTTTAAAAGATATGTTGGAGCTTGAAAATTTTATGCAAGAAGAAAGGAAAAGTGTTGGTGAAGCATGGTTACATTTTAATGAGAAGAAGGTGAGATTTCCATTCCATGTCTCTTCGCCCAAATATCAATTGACCATGTTCTATGGAGGTCTCAATAACGAGTCCAGGGAAAGAGCAGATTTGTTAGGATATGGAAGTTTCGTGTTATTAGATCCTAAAGAAGCTCATACTATTATGGAAAAAGTTCTTGAAACTGAGAGAAGTTGGCTGATTGAATCAGAAAAACTAAAAGAAACTTTAGAATCTCTAAAGCTCAAAGAATTAAACCAACAACTCAAGGAACTACAAGAACAAACGCGAACAATCGCTCAGGTATATCTAGTACATACTTTACCTGCATGTCCTAGTTGTGGAGCAAGAAATCATTCGTGGGAGAATTGTATGAATAATCCAGATTCGATTTCCTTCGTATCTCATCAAAGAAATCACTATTCTAATGGTTATTATCATCCTTAAGGAAATTACGCTAATTATTAGTCCCCACAGAATCAAAATTAGGTCAGAAATCAAGGGACTTATTATCAACCTCGACCTCAATCTTATTATCCACCACAACCTATCTATCAAGAAGCGCCAATTTATACAGAAGCTTATCAAGAACCACCACAATATTCAATGCAACTAGTTCCACAAGAGAAACCTTCGAGTTTGGATTCAAGTATGGCTAAGATGATGACTAGTTGAAGAAAACATGAAGATAAGTCATCGAAGACTCCAAACCCTGTCCAAGGTAATCAAAAATCTCGAGCATACACTTTCACAGATGGCGAGTACATTACAGAACAGGCCAAAAGGTAAACTCCCAAGTGATACTATTGCTCCAGAATATTATGCTTGTCATGCAGTTGAATTAAGAAGTGGAAAACAATTACCTCTGCCTAGAGTAGAAGAAACAGAATCAACCCCTAATCCTGACAAAGTGGTTGAAGAAACAGTAGAAGATAGGGTTGAAGAGGTAATTGAACCGAAGAGTGTCCCAAAGAAGGCACCATAAATGAAGAAGAGCTCAGTGGTAAACGATACATGTCCTCCTCCACCATTCCCATCACGTATCAAAAACAAGAACAATGAAGAAGAATTCAAGAAGTTCCTTGACATGGTGAGAAAGTTAGATATTAACATACTGTTTGTAGAAGCTCTCAAGAGAATGCTAAAATATCTTAAATTCATGAAGGACATTCTCTCTAACAAACGGAACTTAAAAACTGAGGAGATGAATGGATTGCCAGAGAAGTGTAATGCTACATATCAAATTAAGTTACCACCAGACGCACGTACACCCAAAAACTCTTGGATGGGATCATCCATTGCTACAAAGAATAGATCTGAGAAGTTCGTGGGAGTGAAAGGCAAGAGATTCAAATTTCGTGTGCCAAATATTAATAAGCTCATTTATTGCGGGGAGGTGATGTTCATACATAATCACCGAGGAAACACGTCAAACTTAATGAGGTTAAACAAAAGTGCTCTTGGGAGACATCCCACATTCTTTTATGTTTTTAGATATTTATGTTTGTGTTCGTTTTAGTGATTTTATGTGTTTCTAGTGCATATTAAAGTAATAAGAAAGGTATAAGTGTTTTTGGTGTGTAGGTATGCAAGGGTTTGAGTTTAGGGTGAAAAAGTGGAAAATTTTCGGAGTTAAAAATGGCTGGACAGAGTTTTTTTGCGGTACACCGCTGGTATTTGCGGTGCACCGCACCTATCAGCGCGAGAATTTTTACAAAAACTTCGAACTGGCATAACTTTGCACTCGGGTATCAGAATTCACTTTTTCTCGAGTCTAAATCGCATATTTTTTTGAGATCTATCCAATGGAGTGGAGAAAACCTGATATTGAAGTAAAATAAAAAATTTACTTTTTTCGTGTCATCTAGAGACTTCGTGCGATACACCGCACAAGCTCTACGGTGCACCGCACCGTCAAAACCTTTACCACGGTTCAAAAATACGGTCCATTGCCGAGACAAGAAGGATAAAACCGTATCGACATATTGCGTACAAGGTTTAGGGAACCCTTGAGTCCGGTACACCGCACCATTACTCTGGTGCACCGCAGGCCGCCGCCAGAAAATTTATTAAAATGGTTTGAAGAGGAAAAGGTTTGTACCAATTACGAATTTTTTTATCCTTAAGCCTCTCTTTCTTCCCCAAGGCACCCAAACTCCATTTGAACACTATGAAAGCTTCATCAAACCTCTACCTACATCACCAAATAACCATAGATTCATATTCAATCCTTCCATACCTTCCTATAAACAAGAATCAAATACCCAATTCAATCCAAAACACCTAGAATCCAAGAAACAAAACCAAAAAATTTAAATATTCTTCCGAAATTCATGAAACCCATATCATCCAATAAAATTTCATCACACCCACATAGAGAATCATCATCCGTACACCTTTCCTAACCCAAATAACACCTTAATTACCTATAATCGAAAGGTAGTTCAAGAGTGTTTAGACCTTTGAGTTGGGGGTCAAAAGAGATGACGAAAAAGAATGAAGATATGATTAAGGGAGATAAAGAATCAAAGCAAGGTATTGGGTAAGATTAAGAATATTTCAAGTGACATTGGTACGAGTATGGGACCAACTAAAAGGTAAAATGGGTCAAGTATAATGGTGAAACTAAAGACCAAAGTAGTTACATCTTTCAAGGAGGAAACACCATAACATCTTCATATCAAGATCCCAATACCCAAAATGAAGCAAAGCTTATATGACCCTATTAGCTATTGTTAAAACAAAGATTCATGGACAAATACCTTCACGTGAGAAAATATTCGAGAACAAAATTGGAGAAGATAAGTAAGAGGTTTCTAGGGTGGTATGATTAATTGGGATAAATCACAAAAGGAGGTAAAGAAATGCAAAATTGGTGATACTGGAAGTTTACATACAAGAAAAGCACTGCACCCTATTCCGGATATTAATCATGTGAGGCAATAGCCTCGAAGAGTATATTTTCTTTCTTCCCTACCATTTCTTTATGTGCAAAATGTGTGTTTAATTTAAATTTTATTGCTTTATTGAGTCTTTTTCGAGTCGTGGGGACACGACTCACTTTTGAGTTGGGGTGGGGATTCGTTGTCCTCATCTTCCTTTTTGTTTTTGCATAAAATTTAAAATTTTAGGTTTGAATTGCATAGAATATATTGAATGTACCTATTTGAGCATGATTTAATTAAGTTAATAATAGTAAGTAGTATGTTTTTGAAAGGTGTCACAAATATGTTTAGTATTCATGTATGAAAACAGGAAATAGCAGATAGAAAATTTAATGAGTAATGCTAAGAAGTCATGTTGAAACTTAGGAAGAATTATTTGGTGTGTAGAACGTGAGGTTTGAAAGTAGTTGAAAACCCTCTTGTCTATGAACTAGGAGTGAAAAAGAAAAAAATTCCGGTAGTTAGAAAAGTGAATAAGGCAGTTCTTTCATATTTTGAAGCCACTTGAAGCCTTTTTTAGCCTTCTCGCCCTTTTATTTTATTATTATTATTTATCCGTCTTAGCCCCTCTGAGCCTTTCTAAAGCCTTTTATTTAACCATATTACAAGTCATACCCCTTAGTTTATAGGACTTATCCATATGACCCACACTCGAATCGCAAAACTTGAGACAAGTCGTTTTTAGAGCTTGAGTTTGGGGTGGTGGGTTGCATCATTAGGAACATTGGGTTTGGGAAAATTGTAGCTGTGATATTATTTATGATGAAAAAGTTATAATTGTAACCCTTTGTCGGGGTAATAGTAAATGAAAAAAAGCTTAAAAGCATGAATTGAAAAGAAAAAAATATATGAAAAAATAGCGTGATATCTCAACATCAAAAAGAGAGTCATAGCTATAAAAAAGAAAAAATTGATATGAAAAGAATATATATTTGGACCGGCAAAGTGGAATTTGTATATCATCATAAAAAGGTTTTTACTTGGGGTATTTGGGGATGCACATTAAAGCATCAAACATTGGGTTGAGTGAGAACATCTTCGAGTGAAAACTCAAGCTCTAAGGCGATTCGTTGATGGAATGTGAGGAGAGAGCCAAAAGATCACTTTTCATTATCCAAATATACCACACCGTCCCTAAGCCACGTTATAACCATAAAGACCTTAGGATTTCTAGCTACTTGGTGGAGAAACAATTGAGCTATTAGGTTGTAGGTAAGTGGGCCATTGGATGCTATATTAGGACCTATGAACAACCTATAGACATTAACATGAACTGAATAGAAAACCTCTCCTTCTGGCATTCCGAAATTAATCTGTACTTGAATTTATAGATTGTTGATTATGTGTATATTAAGCATACGTGTGCATTATTTATTTAGCATTACTACATGAGACTTTTTAGATATTTTGCTCTAGGATAATTTATTATGTTCTATTCTTCTTCTCCTCCTACTTCCTCTTCTCTGTTAATTATTTGACTACCCTACTGTTGTTATCTTTATTGTATCGGGACGATACAACTTTGAGTTGGGGGTCTTGATGTCTCCCTATTTGTGATGAACTAATCTAGTTTGGAGACATCATTTTGGGTGTATTTATTAAGATATAGGTTGATTTTTACATGATTTATTACAATTTCCTATTTCTGGTCTTGATTTGATTATTTATTATTTTAGAGCATATTGGGTTTAATTTGTTTATTTAGTGTGAAGCTTTAAATATATATGGAAATTAATTAGATGCCAAATCATTTCTAAGAGATTAAGGAAAGAGGATATGCATAGAAATTGGAGATAAAGGAAAGAAATGATAAGTATGAAAAGATAAAGTTGCCAAATAAATCTGAAATCCAGTAGTTACGTCCATTAAATTGATCATAACTCAAACCTGGATGGGAATTTGGAAGAATGGTCTAAAGAAAAGTGATAGAGCTTTCCGAGACGATCAGTTTCGATGTAAAAAACGCGTCAATCAGAGTTGAAATAAAGAAGTTACGACCAAAACAAAACATCAACAGTTTATTACTTTTCCTATATTTTAGGGTTACGAATTTGAGTTGGGCTAGAAGTCCAATACTTTTCTTCCACTCCAAGAAAACGTTTTAGGTTCCCTATACCCTATAAATACACCCTCTAATCAGTAGAATAACATCCTTGGCAAATCCTTAAGTCAATAAGAAGCTTACAACAAGAGAAGTCTGGAAGGAGCTGAACACTATATCATGTCTTCACAAGCCTTTAAATTTGTAATTGTTTTCTTTTCTTTCTTTAGTATGAACTAATTTACATTTAGCTTGAGATTTAGCATATGGGTATGAACCCTATACTTGTTTAAACGTCTATCTAATTTGGTATACTATCGTATTTAATTTGAATTCATGTTTTATTCTCTGTTTTATGTTCTTTGATTTATTGTCTGTTTTCCTTGCGAATGCATGCGTATTGGATTACCTTAATAGTAGTTTGATGGTCGCCCGGAAGGGGTGTTTAACTATTGAAACACCACATAAACGTCTAGTATACATAATTGGTTCTGACAATACCAGCCTAACTACATAATCATTAAGGTTTGTTTAAATCACCAATCACCATTAGTAGGTCAGACTACACCTAGGACCCTGGTGGCGCTAGATAATCCTATTTGAGTCCCCTCATGGTTGTGAGGTCGCCGCCCTAATTCGCTCTCCGGTGATAGGCAGGAATTTAGAATCCTGGTTATTGCAATACTACATAATTCACCCTTACATGTTTAGAATAACAAGGCTAGTGGGGATTACTTGCTAGTTTCTCAAGCTAAACTCTCATACTATTGTTCTTTATCTTATTTAATTTTCCGTGTTTGAGTTATTTAGTTTAATTTTCTATTACAAAAACCCAATAAAAATTCTATTGTCTTTTACTTTCTTGCGTATTATTTAATCTAGCTTTTATATTTGCACTTGATAATTTGCATAAGTTCTTCCTAACCTTCGTAGTCTCTGAGGAACGAATCTTATTTATCAGCAAAACTTGCATACGTCCTGTATACTTGCAGAACCGTGCTAGGATAGGGTGTCTATTGTTGCAATTATTTATATCATATTTTTATCACACCCTAGTCCACACCACTTTGTAACCTTTACATTAGTTTTATGTGCTTTGATTTATTAACATTAGTTCTTGCTAGTGCACGAGTATAAACTACCCCATAATGGTCACGCGGAAGGGGTGTCTAATGTTGAAACACCACATAAACGTCTAGTGTGCGGTAGTGATCCGGAAGGGCTTGCCTAACTAGATAGTCATTAGGGTTTGAGATTTAACCATCAATCATTGCGCAGGGTCTCCTTACCCAAGTCCCCTTGTAATTGTTAGGTCGCAACCTAAGTCCACTCGGAAGAGGGTTATGAGGAATATTGAACCTTGGCTACTTACTTTAAGAGCTTTAATCACCCTTGATAACTAGTAGAAGAAATAAAAGTATAAGTGCATACAAGCAAACCTAAGCTATACAACAAAACAATTGTTAATTATCTGGATCAAACGATATCCTAAAATCAAAAAAAAAATCAAATCCCTAAACCTACACAATTAAAGCCTAACTTATAGCCCATAACCTAAACTAACTGAAACACATCCTATAGCCCATTATAATGTGTCCTCAATCACAGTTGGTTTGACAACTTCATTGAATTAGAGTACTACATAGGGATTAAATAGGTCAAACATATTAGAATTTATGACATTTTGAATTAGTGGAATCGATATCATTCTGGACCAATTCTATCATATTTGGCTCGAGACATGTTAACCATTTTGGCTTATTTAGTTGTGTCAAAAATAAATTTAGCGAGGGAAATATTAATTCACTGCCCAACGAGCTAGTATGTTTAGAAGGACATTGGAGATAGTTATTTAATTACAAAATTGTGTGCATGCTAATTACTAAACTCAAGACCAACATGCCGAGTTACAACTTGACGATACAAATTTTTTCAATCTATCCCAAAGCTCAAATTAATAGAACCCTTCAAGTTCTAGCTTACCTCTTTTCCAAGACGACGACGAATGGTACCCATTTACTTTACTTTAAATTTTTATTTACAACTTACTAAAGTTTATTTTCAGGTTATAGAACTATGGCGGATTGATCATTTATGGGTTTGCATTTTACATTACATATAGAAAGGTACATAAGCATCCTTCCTAAATTCTCCGGGCACAACCACCCCTTTATTATATACATTTTTTAATTAATTTTTAGTAATCTAGTTAATTATGTTATTTGATTGTAATATTCATTATTTTTAAGAACAAATTAAATAGTTTAGTTTATAGTAAGTTATTAAGTTTAGTTAAATTTGTAATCAGTTATTTAGTCATGTAGTTGTAATACGTTAGTTGTTAAATGCTAGAAGAGAAGCAACCTAAAACGTATCGATTTTGCCTAAACCAAACTTGACCTATAAGTATAAAACCAAACCTAACCTAAAACTAACCGAACCACCTAAACATGTTCATGGTTATAGTTCTAGTTAGGTTAGATTTTCTATTTTTTATTTTTTTAACCGAACCAAACTATATCGTTAAGAAGCCCTCAGCAACCAAATCGAACTATATTGTTAAGAAGCACCAAAACTAACCAATTCTAATAACTAAATAAGTAAGAATCGAACCAAACTGGTCGATAGCAAGTTGCATTTGATTGATGAATAATACACAAAATTACTAAGTATGAAACGCAAAATCACTAAGTATCACAAAATATTTACTGAGTATTAGCACAAAAACAAAGCTTCCACTTCGTCTTCTTCATGAACTTGGAGCTTTCCTTCCATGAATGATGGAGCTTGAAAGCGAACAACGAGCTCATTCTTCTCCTCATCGGAGCCATCGAAGCTGTTGTGCAAAAATAGAGCTCAGAAAAATGACAGGCACAATATTTTTTTTGTTGATACGTGTATAAAATGACAAAATTCTCAAAGTTCAAAATAATATGCAAAGTGTCACTATTAGATACGTTCAGTGTCACCACCGGCGTCGATGCAATAATAACCAATGTCAGCCTGAGATACTTAGTATCGTTGCCCGATATGCTCAATGTTAACTTGTCATTTGTTTTTCCTTTATTTGAGTTTTGTCTTATTTAAAAGTATTTCAATAGTTCTGCAAATAAGATATCTCTATGAAT
Organism: Nemophila menziesii; assembly: GCA_029959085.1. NCBI lineage: Eukaryota > Viridiplantae > Streptophyta > Magnoliopsida > Boraginales > Hydrophyllaceae > Nemophila > Nemophila menziesii. The sequence goes on from JARWIR010000001.1 coordinate 80,668,566, forward strand.
AGCACAAACCTTATGGGTTCCTTACTGACGAAAGATCTCATTAGCAAGATCATTTGAGTTAAAGACCTAATAGATTAACAACCGTGAATGTGACAGTTAATGTGAATATGAGTTGATGTGAAACATTATTGGTTAAGAAAATTCATAAATAACACACATTAAGTCTTTTAATTAATTGTCTTAGTTATAGAAAACCAAAACAACAATCTTAAAATCATTTACTCGCTTTCACGTGCAATTAATCATTATCTGATAAGCATTAAAGTCAACCAATCCGTCCCTGAGAAAGAATCTGTATTATCACATATATTACTTGGGACAACTGTACACTTGCAGTTGTGGTTCTCTTTTCCTTATTGCATTTATTTTAGAATACACAAGGGACCACCAGACATCTAGTGTGTGTTAATTAATCGGGAGTTCTTTTCTAGTTAGATAATCAATAGGGTTAGAATCATTACACCAAGGCTTAGGGTCTTACCCAAGTGCCCTAGTTGTGTTGATGTTTCCTTCTTAGCTACCGACAAGAGTTAGAAGGATTTTTGAATCCCGACTAATGTGAATTCATCAACTCACCCTTATCAATAAAAATGTTAGATTAGCGACATAGGGGACTACTAATAAAACTCAAGCAACTCTCACATCCATACTCTATATTTGTATTAGTTTAACTGCATTTCCATTATAGTTAATAAGTTATTTTATTGTATTTAGCTCGTGAAACAAAAACCAAACAAATATCATTTACAATAATTTTATTAGAAACTTTACATTTTTATACTTTTGAAACACATTAATTGTAACTTTGATAGTCCTTGTTGAGACGATAACCTTAGTACTAACCTTACTACTTCTCAACGACCCGTACACTTGCGGGAAGTGGCTTCTAAGGTATTGGTTTGTTTTATTACACTCTGGGACACGGCATATATAATTAGGAATATATGTAATTGGTTGACATCTAGAGTTATATTTTTTCCAAACAATAAATATTATCATATATACTTAGTTGTTATGATTAGAATATTATGCAGTAACTAAGAGGTTTTCAATCTTAACATAATCAAATAATGTCAAGATGTAAAAAATTTATCATATAATAATACAAAATATGTAGATTAATATCCGCATGAAAAAATTTGTAGTATGCGAGCCAACATGTTGATCGACACCTTAAAAATTAGAAAACCGCACATATAAATATAAAAAACTACAAGACAACTGGTAAATAAAATAAAAATCACTGGGTAATTAAAGGAAAAGTAAGAAGCAACCAACAATTAATAACTCCCTCTTACAACCAAGTAAAGAAATGACCCACAAACCAATGAACCATTGAAAAAGCAAGTGTCTGTTTAGAAGTGTTTTCTTTTTTTCTTTGAAAAACACTTAAAAATTCTTCTAAATCTTTAAAAGTATTTTTGCCCTAAAAAAATCTCTTAGGATAATTCTTAAAAAAATATAAAATAATTCTAAATTTTAAAAAAACATTTAATATTTTTTTTAATATTTTAATTTTATTCTAAACTAAACACATCTAAATCGGATTTCAATAAGGTGAACCAAATGGATATAGAACTTTATTAAATAACTTAAATAAGATTAATTTTTCAATTTTTTTATGTTAAATTATAAAAAAATAACTCATAAACGATTTTAAGCATGTTGAACCAAATGGATATGCATTTTTTTTATAATCAAACCTTTATTTAGATCAAACATTGTTTAAACATTACAAGCTAACGAGTCAAGCATACTCACTACATTACATTCAATCTTTATAACAAATCCAAACAATCCAGAAAAAAGAGAAGCCACTAGTTTTTGAAAATATTGCACGAATGTCATTTTTATGCTATACTTGCTCGGTTATTTTTTTCTTTGAAACCAACCTAGGTTTATTTCCCAAAAAACACCTCAAGTTAGAATTAATTCCCTCTCACCCCATCCATCATTTTTTGCCCATAAAAGGCCACACATATTTTGCTTTTTCCTTTTCTTTCCCATAAAAATATTTGTTTGAGTTATGGGAAGCTTCCCATTACTCGTTGTTCTTTAAAAAAGACGGTGTCTTTTATGGGCAAGGGTGTAAGGTGACAGGTGTCTATTGGGCATTAACCCTTACATTTATTCAATTTCGCATTAAGGACAAAAAGTATGATGCGCATAACTTAATTTTCATTGAATCTCTTTCCATCATGTATGCATTCATGTTGCTTCAAGTAATGTAAATTAGGCAGTAAACCATCCAGCAATAACATTTCTATAAATTTATCCTCAGCATTATCAAGAATATAAACAATCAAACTCTCCCAATCTTGTATATTAGGCATGTTCAGTTCACAATTATTGAAACATCTTCTGATAACACGTTTTGAGAAGGAGCACAATATGAAAAGGTGATCCCTCTCCTCCACTGCTCCATGACACATCTCATATAATGTATTATCCAGACCACCACATTCACTCATCATTTTCTTTGTTGGCAGCCTATCAAGGCAAGCTAACCAAGTACAAAAACTACATTTAAGAACATTTCTTTTACACCACACCACCCTGATCCATTCTAAGATTTGTCCATTCTCTCTAATTTGATCAAAAGCCTTCTTAAAGGAAAACTTATTCTTTAAACTAGCACTCCATAACAACTTATCCTTACCTGAACTGAGTTGAGCATGAATAATCTCACTCAACCCATGTAGAGTACTAGGGAAGTGCCATCTACCCCTCACAAACAACTTTGCACTGTTTTATAGCTCCAAATCTCACTGAGTTGTACCTCACTATTCAAAGTCACCTGTATATTATTGAAACTAATCCACTAGTCCCAAAAAAGAAAAGTATTAGTTTCATCACCAATTGTGTGAGTAATGAACGATATGCACTATCTCTAATATTCAAGACCTTTTTCCAAGTCCAAGTGATATCATTATTAATTGACATACTCCAAATACACCTTCCCTGTATAATATTCTTGTTATCATCCTTTTTATATATTTTCCAAAAAAATACCAAGTAAGCAAGTCTTATTAAGAGATTCCAAGTTAGGTATGTTTAGAACCCCTTCAGATTTTGGTTTGCGCACATTATTCCACGAGACTTTAGCTCCACTAGCACCTTCTAAGCTACATTTCCATAGAAAGCTAGCAAGTAACTGATTCAGCTTATAAGTTACATCCTTGGGTAGCATAAAACTCTACGCCAGTAAAGTATTTTACTTATCAAGACAACCCTTATCAATTCAAGTCTTTCAGCATATGTTAGAAGTTAATTACTCCAATAATTAACGACTTCACTAACTTTATCTACCAACTTATTAGAATCTTCCATAGTAAGTTTTTTGAACTAAGGGGTACACCAAGGTACCTTACTCGTAATTTCCCTTCATTAGTACCCAAGGCATTACAAATATCATCCTTTAAATGAGTTTTACAACCCCCAAAATATAGTTGACTTTTACTCTTATTGATCCTAATTCCATATAGTCTTGCAAAAACATCTAGTCCTTCCTTAATAATACTAGGTGACTTTACATTAGCTCCAGCAAAATTCAGTAAGTCATCAGCAAAGATGATATTTGAGATAAATTATACCATACTTTGGATGATGAACAAACTCTCTATTAGCTCCAAATAAGTAGGGGGGCAGTGGGTCCCCCTGCCTTAAGCCTCTATTACCTTTGAAGTAACCAACCATTTCTCCATTAATCCCTATGTAATAAGTAGGTGTGCTGACTCACATTTTGATCCACCCAATCATTTTACTAGGAAAAGTTTATAGGCTCTAAAGTATTAAATAAGAACAAGCAATTAATATTATCATAGGCATTCTGTAGGTCTACATTAATAGTAAGTCTAAGAGATATACTATCCTTGTCATAATTGTGAATAATTTTGTGAGCAACTAATATTTTTTATCACACATGAATCTATTGCTCACAAAAGCCGTTTGGTTACTTGATATAATAAAGTGAAACACTTTTTTGATTCTATTGACAAACACTCTAGAAATAGTCTTGTCAATTATGTTGACACAAGAGATGGGTCAAAATTGCTTGCCATCTGAAGGAGTACTGACCTTGGGGATTAATGTGATGTTAGTGGCATTGACACCTTGAGGTATAGTACTCTTGTCCAGGACTTCATGGATGGCCTTGCTAAAGTCATCTCCCATTATCTGCCAAGAAGAGTTATAGAAGTTAGAGGTGAACCCATCTGGACCAAGGCATTTAACCTCATTAATATATAATAGTGCATCTTTAATTTATGTATTTATAACATGTTTCTTGAGCATATCTATGTGCACTTGAGATAGAGTAACTCCCAGCAAATCTTGAAGCACCTTGACTAAACAACTCTCTTCAAAGGGATCGTTAGTTACAATGAGATTTGTATAAAAACCAACAAAATCCTTCTTGATTTGATCTGGTTCAGAAAGAATATCACCCTTCTTATTCACTAATGTTGTGACCTTGTTCCTGGCATGTCTCCCTTTAATAATCTTGTAGTGATAGGAGGAACTACAATCATTCTCAACTGCCCAAGTAACTCTTGACTTTTGCTTTAAAACTTCATGTTCATGGGCAATAGTTGTTTCAAGATTTTTTAGAAGAATTTTCTTTTCAGATGAAACCATCTCTCTGAAATACCCCTTCATAATCATATTCTGCAACTCTTCTAGTCTACTTTTCATGATTTGAATCTGATTAGAATCCTTCTTGAAGTATTTTATGTTAAAAATCTTTAAAGCTTTCATGACTTCTTTCTGTCTAATATATAATTTGAAAATTTCATTGCCTTGAACCTCAGTTTTCCAAGCTTCTTCAACAACCTCTTGAAATCTCTCATGTTTAGACCATATGTTGAAATATTTGAAAGAGCTACTCCTCTAACTTTCTTTCCTATGGTGACATGTAATGCATAGTTGTAAGAAGTATATGGTGCCAAACAAAGTACATTAGAATGATTCTTGTCAAACCAGGTGGCATTAACAATCAGCCTATCTATACTGCTAGCCTTTAGTTGAATTGTACTCCTATTACTCCAAGTATATAAGTTTCCACATGTATCATGTTCATATATCTCTGCTTCATCAATACATTCAATAAATTGCTTAACTGAATTTGGAAGTTCATCACAATCTAATATGTCTTCTATCCTAAGTATTTCATTAAAATCCCCAATGCACCCAAACAACTCATCCTTATATATATTACTTCATTTGATTATATCATGCCATAACTCAGTCTTTGTCTATCATCATTTCTAGCATATATAACACTCAAGAAGATATGAGAATGATCAATGTTGTTTATGATCTCTATCAATATAGCTTGACGTGTTTCTTCAATCACCTGAATATTAATGTTTCTATCTTTCCAAATGATCTAAATTCTTCCACTAGGTTCCTTAGAATAGTTATGAATAAGGTTATAGTTGTTAAAATTGACCTTCATTATGCTCTGTACATTATGAAACTTTACTTTAGTTTCTAAGATGAACATAACTTGTACCTTATTATTGAATATGAAATCGGTAACATCTTGTTGTCTCAGGGGCATATTCAAACTCCTCAGATTCTATGATCTAATGATCATGGATCTGTGGCTTGTGGGGTTTTGTTCCAGCACTGTAAATGATTCTTAGGACATCATCATCTAATGCTGATAAAGGGCTATTTAGAACATTGATAGAGTTTTCACCCTGTATTAGAAAATTGTAAGAACTACTACTAGGTTGCTCTATAATATTTGATCTCCTTGTAACATACTTCCAACTCTTGTCTTCTTCTTCACCGTGATTTACACTATGTCGCTCAACTACAGGATAAATTATGATCATATTTTCATGATTCCCAGTTTGAACAGGTCCATCTTTGTTTTTTAGAACCCATTCCTTTCTCTGAACCACTTCCTTACATATGTTATGATTGAAGCTCTTGAATTTAGGACAAGGTTTTGGCTTTCATTCATATATAAAAACCACTTCATATAATTCCTAAACCCCAAGTATCTACATAAACCTTACTAGTGAATTCCTTTATTATATCCACTTTCATACAAACACGAGTATATCCTAGTCTTGATCTTGATTCAGTAATCAAATCTATTTAAATAGATCGCCCAATTCCACTCGCAATGTTACTCAACCCATCTCTTGTCCATAAATTCATGAGAATGTTCTTCAGTTTTATCCATAAAGGTACCTTATTCACTTCCACTTTGTCGAACTACATATTTTTTTCCATTCACGAAGAAAAAGTGGTTTACCTTCTATGTGCCAAATCTGCTGTAGAGCTTTATCACACTTATCCTTTTTGCGGAAGTTTACCTTTTTGCGGAGGTTTAGTTACAGTCTTACCTTCGTGAAGAACAGGTTCATGATAATCAGGTTTGAGAACCGGTTTAATCTCACCTTCAAACACTACATTCTATTTTTTTTTTGATGTACTTCCTCAACTATTTCCTCCATTTGAACTTTATCCGGTATAACAACAGCAACCGGCGTAGCAATTTTAACCGGAGTCATAGCTTTGATCGGTGTCGCAATTTTAATTGGCGCCACTACTTTAGGATGAATCTCGACATCCTTATGAGATCCATTATGTTTCTCATTAACTTTGATCTATGCAATCGATAATTGCCCAATGGTCTTAACTTTGTCTTTCAAATTCTTACTATTGTTGGTCCGACCTCCATTTGATTGATTAAAATTGTTATTGTCCTTGGATGAATTGCTATCCTCGAAAATCATTTGAGTGATGTCTCTTAGATTATTCCGCTGCGGAGCCATTTAGCAGCAAAGAAAGGGCTAATAGTGAAGAGAATAAGCGAAAATGCATGTAATATGGTTTTCGGTATAAAGACGCTGTATCTAAATTTTTCTAATGGCTGTAAAAAATGAAGGACTCTTTGATAAATTCAAGAAATTTAGGAATTAACAAAGCATCTAATGAAAGAGAAACCAAAAAAGGATTGATTTGATGGGTTTTTTGGTATGATTCAGTGAAAAAGGAAGAAAAGAAGATGCTGCAAAGACAAAAGGTGGAAAAAGACAAAAACGGTTAAATCGCTCGTGAGACGCGTTCCACTAAGTTCTCGACTCTCATACTGTTTGCTAAATGGACATGAATTAGAATGGTATTAAACAACTAAATATAATAAAAAAAAATTATGGCCAAAAAAATAGGAGTAAGATTCATTTTTCATTTGATTTATTTTAACTTCTTTTATGTAAAATTTTTTATAAAAAAAATATTTCAATTTTCAACATTTATTCTCCCAAAAGAAAAAATAAAAAATAAAATATTGACACTTACTTTTACGCAAAGCCAAACATAGTGAAAGGGGTGGTGCTATATAAGCAATAAAACAGAACCCATATTCCCTACTATCAGAGTAAACTGCACACCACAGCAAACTTGTAAACCAATCTCTCTATCTTCTTTCTCATCCTCGACTTTCTCTACAGTACCCAAAAATGGGTTCATTAACTACCTCTAAAAAGGGCGTTTTTTATCTCTTTCTTTGTCTTTTCCTGGCCAACATTATCCCCTGTTTTTCTTCCAAGGTAAAGAACCATGTTTTTTTTCATACATTGGATAATCATTTTACTAGAATAAGATTCGATACAGGAATCTCTTTACTAGAGAAACTATCGATCTTTGTATGGTTTTGTATAACTAATCCTAGTATATTCAACTCATTAAAGGAACCACCTTTGTTAATTAATTGTTATGCAGTTATATGTAGTTTATATGGGAAGTAATGTTGGTGATGACCCAGATGAGCTTTTAAAGCAACACCATTATATGCTTACTTCAATACATAAAGGAAGGTAAAAAGCTATCATCTTTTCTTTTCGTGTAAATTATTAGTATGGGCCATCATCTCTTTATACACTTTTCGGTAAAGACTTTGTGAAAGAAAATAACTTTTTCGAGGAGGTGGATAAAGATGATTGGACATTCTGTTAATTAACCTTTATTTTCATTTTCGTTTTGTTCTTACAAGGTTTTTCATGTTTTTAATGTAAATGATCTCAGTGATGACGAAGCAAAGGCTTCACATGTTTATAGTTATAGACATGGTTTCAAAGGCTTTGCAGCAAAGTTAACTGAAAAACAAGCTTCTGATATAGCTAGTAAGTCTCACTCCGTAACCACTTTTTTCATTTTGCACAATTGGTCCCTGTATTATGCAATGTAGCCATACATACCCATTTCTTTAAAATTTAAACAGTATTTTTTTTTGTTCAAATAATTTTTTAAAATTTAAACAGTAACAAATATGGTCTGTTTCAACATTTTTCCAAACATACCCCTCCACGGTATTATAGGGTTTTATTTGGCTATTCCACATATCACAGGGACCATAATGCAAATTACCATTTCTATATTAACACTATTTGTGGAAATAGAAATGCCTGGAGTAGTATCAGTTTTTCCTAATACTAAAAGAAGCTTACACACTACACATTCATGGGATTTCATGGGACTTAACGATCAAGAAACTATGGAAATCCCAGGATTTTCCACACAGAACCAAGTTGATGTTATTATTGGATTTATCGATACAGGTACACCTTTTATGTTCCTTTAACTAACGTAAATGGTGAGTCAAATATACCGTACAATTTTAGTGTCGGTTTATTAAATTGACAACGCTTTGAGATTTTTCTTTCATTAAATTTCCTATTGGTCAGTTTTTTTTGGTCCTTTATCTTTGTGTGTTTTTGACACTTTAGTCCCTTCTCTTGCAAAAGTAACATTTTCATCCTTTATTTTACAATTTTGTGACAATATTAGTCCTTTATCTTCCACACTTTAATCCCAAATCCTTCATTTTATGACAAATTGTAAATGTTAGTCATTTATATTTGCAAATATTAGCGTATTAATAATTTTTTTGACAATGTTAGTTCTTTAAGTGTTGTCATCTTCTGGAGTAGCCGGAAAAAAAAAACCATTTTAAGGGACTAAATTGTTAAAAATATCAAAGATAAAGCACCATATAGGTTATTTTATTTTACCCAATAATTTCAAAGATTAAATGCACTTGTCTTGAAGGGCCCTTCATTAATTGACTTTTGAACATATTCACAAGAGTAACCCTCAATAATTATATAAATACAATTTTGCTGACTAGTTTTTGTCTTTCATTAGCCCCGTTAACATTAATGAAACAAAACATGTAAATAAAACAGGAATTTGGCCTGAGTCCCCAAGTTTTCATGATAATGGCATGCCTCCCGTGCCAGCTGGATGGAACGGAAAATGCCAATCTGGCGAGGGTTTCAATGTTTCAACATGTAACAGGTTTTTAATATCATTTTTTTTTCTCTCTTCAAAATATTGGACAATTTTCTAATTTATTTTTCTCCATACAGGAAAATTATAGGTGCAAGATATTATTCAAGCGGTTATGAATCAGAAGAACTTTCCGGGCAAGCGATTTCATATAAATCCGCCCGAGACAGTTCCGGGCACGGAAGTCATACAGCTTCAACTGCTTCGGGCAGATACGTATCGAACATGAATTATAAAGGGTTAGCAAGTGGAGGTGCAAGAGGAGGTGCACCAATGGCTAGGATCGCTGTTTACAAAACTTGTTGGATCAATGGTTGTTATGATGTTGACCTTTTAGCAGCGTTTGATGATGCGATAAAAGATGGGGTCCACATATTATCTCTCTCACTTGGTCCTGAAGCTCCACAAGGAGATTATTTCAACGATGCAATCTCTGTTGGTTCGTTTCATGCTGTAAGCCGAGGAATCACAGTCGTTGCTTCTGTAGGTAATGAAGGACGGTCAGGATCTGCTACAAATGTCGCTCCGTGGATGATTACTGTTGCCGCTAGTTCAACTGATCGCGATTTTAAATCCGATATTATTTTAGGAAATCAAGCTCGATTCTCGGTAATTTTTTTTTTATACAATTTTTAGCCTCCTCTGTTGGTTGAAATGTTCTTTTTATTTTAGTATAACAAAAAAACATTTTTTATACATAAAATTATCGAAACAAAAAACTAGTTTGAAAGTGTTTATTTTAAAATAAAAACGGGTTAGAATAAATTTTAAAATTTGAAAAAATTAATAAAAATATTTGAAATTTAAAATTAGTTTAATTATTTTTTTAAAAAACACCGATTCTCATAAAAGCATTTTTCAAAATCTAGAACTTTAATTTATTCTGGAATAAAAAAAGTTTTTTAATAAAATTCAAAATTTAAAAAAATATTAAAATTTTAAATTATTTAAATATATTTTTTCGAAAACATATTTTTGGTGCTTCTTTACGTGCCCGTTTGGGACTGATTGTTTTGGAGCTAAAAGCGTTTTTTGATTAAAACTAAAATATTTATAAAAAATATTTAAAAATATTTTGATATCTAAAATCAGTTTAAGTGATTATTTTAATAATCATTAATCTGGTACTTTTTCTAAAAGTGATTTTTAGAGTTTAAAATATTGCTATAGATCTAAAATCATTTTAAGTGATTATTTTAAAAAGCAATCCCAAACGGGAACGCACTTTTCTGAACAAAAAAGTTTTTAAAGCCTAAAAATATTTTTAAGTGTTTCTCTATATAATAATATTTTAAAAAATTCTTTCATTTAATATTGAATATTCCTATCAATAATATTAATACATAACTTATATTGTAAATTTAAAAAAATAACTAATAATTATTAATTTGTATTTTATTATTATTATCAATGACAATAATGTAATTATTGGACCATCCAATATTAAAACCAAATATTACCCTAACATTTTACCTTCCTATAATTTAATAAAATAATATTTTACACTCCCCTGTTTTTATCAATAGGGGGAAAGTTTGAGTATAACGCAAATGAAGACCACAAAAAGCATAATCTCAGCTTCGGAAGCATATTCCGGATACTTTACTCCTTATCAATCCAGGTGAAGCGAAAGGTACTTGAGACCATAAATTTCACAAACATGTTAGAATAATTTAACGACCTAAACAAAATCCTTTTTATATTATTCCACACATTAGTTTCTGCTTAGAGAGTTCCTTAAATCGAACAAAAGTCAAAGGTAAAGTACTGGTATGTCAACATTCTGGAAGCTCGACAGAGTCAAAGCTGGAGAAAAGTCAAGTGGTTAAAGATGCAGGTGGGGTTGGGATGATTTTAATAGCTGAAGGAGATAAAGATGTGGCTGTTCCGTTTGTTATACCATCGGCTATCGTAGGAAAAAGTGTCGGGAATAAGATCTTATCTTACATTAATTCTACTAGGTATGTGGAGAATAATCGGTTTTAAAATTTTTAAAATTTTTTAAATTTTGGTTTTTGTATGTTACTGAATGAAATTTAACAGGAGACCTGTGTCAAGGATTTTATCTGCTAAGACTGTGTTGGGAACTCAACCAGCTCCTAGAGTAGCTACATTTTCATCCAAGGGTCCAAATTCTTTGACCCCCGAGATCTTGAAAGTAAGTGTTTTATCAAAAATGGAGGGCCTCTTGTGTTATTTTTTTCGAGTTTTCTTTCTTGTTTCGTTGGAATATGACATAATCTTGCAGAGGATTGGTTTATTTTTTGTTAAGATTCCTTTTTCCTGGCAGTACCCCTGGAAAGTATGATTTTGAGTTAATTGCAATATAGGTCCCTATGTTATGAAAAATTGCATTATAGGTCGCTATATTATTAACCTCAGGATTTTTTTTTTGGGGCCAAAGGTGTAATGTCTCGGAAATTTGTTTTCGAGTTAATTGCACTATAGGTCCTTAGTTTATGCAAAAATTGCACTATTGGTCCTTAGTTTATGCAAAAATTGCACTATTGGTCCTTATGATATGCCAAAATTTCTTTATAGGTCCCTATATTAATTGAGGAGGAGCCAGAAAATTTTGTTTTGTGAGGACCAAATGGGTTTGCGAGTAATTCCGCTGATAATTTTTTTTTTGAGTTAATTGCACTATAAGTCCCTATTTTATACAAAATTGCACTATAAGTCCCTATTTTATACAAAATTGCACTATAAGTCCCTATTTTATACAAAATTGCACTAAAGGTCCCTAAAACCCTGAAAAATATTGTTTTGCAATTTTAATTGCAGTGATGTCCCTATGATATACAAAAATGGCAGTATAGGTCTCTATATTAAATTATTTATAATTAATTACACTATAAGTCATCATAAAACAACAAAATATTCATACAAACAGAACAAATCAAACCCTAAAAACAAAATATCAAAAATACGGGGGAGCCAATTAAAGGTTTCGAAAATTTGGGGGACCATAATGTACTAATATGATATTTTTTTAATGGTCCACCACTTTTACTAACTAAATTATTTTTTGTCTAGCCTGATGTAACAGCTCCTGGATTAAACATATTAGCTGCATGGTCTCCAACAAATTCAAAATTAAACTTTAATATACTCTCCGGTACTTCAATGTCTTGCCCTCATGTTACAGGAATTGCCGCTTTAATTAAATCCGTATATCCTTCATGGTCTCCTTCCGCTATTAAATCTGCTATAATGACCACTGGTATGTTATTTCATGTTTTATCAAGGGTAAAATCGTCCGCTTCTAACAATCATTTGATGCACAGCTAAAGTAACCGATAAACATCATAACCCAATTAGAGCAGACCCAGATGGAAGAAAAGCAACCCCGTTTGATTACGGGTCAGGATTCGTGGACCCCACTAGAGTACTTAATCCTGGTCTAATATACGAGGCGTATCCTATAAATTACAAATCATTCCTTTGTTCGATCGGTTATGACGAGAAATCGTTACATATGATAACAAAAGACAACACAACTTGCGATAATCGAACATTAATATCACCTTCTAGTTTAAATTACCCGTCTATTACAATACCTAGACTTGAAAATGAAGTTGCCGTGATTCGAACCGTGACAAATGTGGGAAAAGCGAGGAGTGTTTATAGAGCGGTGGTGTATGGTCCTAGAGGAGTGAATGTTACTGTTGTGCCTAAACGGTTAGTTTTTAGTAAATATGGTCAAAAGATTAGGTTTGTTGTGAAGTTTAAGGTTGTTGAACCTTCGGATGGGGGGTATGTTTTTGGGAGTTTGTCTTGGAGGAATAGGAAAATATGGGTGAATAGTCCGTTGGTTGTGAGGGTAACGCATGGGAAGACAGGGTTAATTATGTAATTATGGATAATTGTGTGGTATATAGTTTAGAGGTTTGAAGATTAGTGCACATATCTTATGTATTCTTTTTAGAGTTAATGTATTGCCCACTTCTTGTTCGTGTACCAGATGGTTCTTTGAATGTGTATAAATAACGCATTATGTCCTTAATTTTTACTTGTTTTGCCAACTTTGTCCGTGCTAACCCTTCCTTCCGCCACTATTCTCCACCGATCTCTCTCTCTCCCTGAACTCAGATCTCTAACCCTAGCCTCTTCCACTCGCTCCCCTCCCTCTCGATCCTACCTTAACCTTACTCACCAGATTAAGTTTCGATTTAAGATCCTTTTGGGATCTATGAAATTTAACATCTTCTACTTCTCTTTAGCATCGATTCATTATCTTAAAATCACTGTAAGGTGTTTTATAGAGTTCTCAATCACTCTCATATTTTAAAATGGCAACATTTGAAGGTCATGGGTATAAGGCGGAAGAATCGGAAGATGACTTTTGCCTATCACCAGATCGAGAAGCTATTTACTCAAAATTTGAAGAACCAAAACTGTTGGTTCGGATTTTGGCATCAGGTATCGTGAATCTTAACTATCTTAAAAAAATAGTGATACAATATTAGGGCATTACAGGTAGAATCAATATTGAAAAAAAAGGTGATAATTTGTGCACGATTCAATTTGATAAGGAAAAGGATCTAGAAACTGTGTGGGCAAATAGACCTTATCATGTGTTTGGTTTTCATGTTTTGGTTCACAAATATGATGATACGATTTTAAACCCTTCTTTAATGGAGGAAACTTCTTTCTGGGTGCGATTGGAAGGGATTCCACCTTTGTTTATTAAGGAATCAAATGTTTTCAAAATTGCTTCAAAGATTGGTTCAGTAACAGAGATTGTTCTTCCAGATCCTCTGAAATTCAAAGAAAAGTCTTGTATTAAAGCTAGAGTCAATGTTTCTGTCTTGAAACCACTCTCAGCTGGGTTAAACTTTAAACTTTCAAAAAATCAATCCATCTGGATTTCGTTTAAATATGAAAAACTGTTTGGTTTTTGTTTTAAATGTGGGTTGATTTCTCATGAGGAAAGACATTGTGATAATCCAAACTATCTTGCAGTTAGGTTGGGTAACTGGATTAAGGCTACTGATTTTGAAAAAAGGGATAAGAACTTTGTTTTTAAAGCAATGAAAGAGGGTAATCAAGTTTCAAAAACAAAAAAAAACTTTGAAGAAAAAGAATATCAAAAAACAGTTAACTCTTGAAGAAGGGGAAATTGAAACTTCAAAAGGCTTTACAGGTTCCAATGAGAGTAAAACACTGAATTATGTTCAAAATTCTCTAATGTTACCAACTGTCAAGATTGGTAATAAAATCTTAGAAGGTGTTGCTTTTAAAACTGAAATTAGACCACTGGTTTCTGATGAGGTTCTAAAGTTATGTAGTGCAAATGAGGAAAACCCAAAGCTTAGTCCAATCCATTTATTGGAAGAAAAAGTGATCATTGACCCTTCAATCACTCAAAACTCGAGTGATAATATTCGGTTTGGATCTCTTGAGAAAAACAAGAATAGAACAGAACATGTTAGGAAAGATCTAGGCCTACCCCTAGAAGAGGAAAAAAGTGATCAAAATTCAGCAACTCTTGTCAACCTCTTTGAGGAAGACGATGAGATGGCTGAAAATGTTGAAATGGATAAAGCAGTGACAGATGAAGGAATAGAACAATGGTATGAAGAAGGATTAAATGAAGGGATGGAAGCTGAAGAGGTTTGCGGGGTTGACCTAAATCAACCCCTAGACCTTCAATGATACAAGCATGGAATTGTCAAGGCTTAGGCACAGCCTTGACAGAGCTGAGCTTGATTGGTATGATCAAGACTCATCAAGTAGAGGTACTTTTTCTATCTGAAACTAAGCAAAAGTTTGATTTTGTTTTTTCTTTATGTACAAAATTTCATTTGACTCTTGTTGCTCAAATTGACCCTGTGGGCTTAAGTGGAGGTCTAGCAGTTTTTGTGAAAGATGATAAGAAATTTAAACTTTTCAACTCTGATAAAAACATTATTCAATGTTCTTATCTAAGTAACACTAGTGGGATTATTGAGATTATCTTTGTATATGGCCCTCCTGATGATGAGGACAAAAGCTCTTTCCTTAGAAAACTGAATGACTTGAATCATGTGGAGGAAAAATGGTGTATTATGGGAGACTTTAATATGATAAGATACCCCTCTGAGAAATTAGGGGGCAATCTTAACTCAGTGCATAAGAAAAACATGTTGCTTTTTAATGCCTTTATCCAGTCAAACCTTCTGATTGATCTACAAGCTATGGGGTGTAATTTCTCTTGGTCTAACAAGAGAAATGGCAACCAGCTGATCAAGCAAAAGCTAGATAGGATTCTGGTAAATCAGGAATGGATTGACTCTTTTCCAAATTCTTGTACTGATTATTTACCCCCTTTGGGGTCTGATCACTCTCCAATACTTCTTAAGATGGGTCTTTATTCTAAGAAACATAAAAAAAGGTTTATATTGGAAAAAGGGTGGATTTTTGATAAACAACTTTGTAAAAAGATTGTTGAGAAATGGAAATCAGGTGTAATCATGGACTTGAGAGGTATCTCTAAACTGAGGTACAAATTATCACAGGTCCAAAAAATTACATCTAACTGGGCTAGGAAGAGAATTTTAAATAATAGAATTCTCATCCAAAATAAGATTAAAGATCTTGGTATACTTTTTAATAAACCTCACAATGATGAGTTTGAAGTTAAATTCAAAACTCTGAGTCAGGAACTGGAAGAAATATGGAAAAAAGAGGAATTATATTGGTCTTTAAGGTCAAAAAACAACTGGCTTAAACTTGGGGATAGAAATTCCAAATTTTTTCATGCCTCAACTAAAGTCGGGAGAGCTAAAAATAGAATTGGTAAGATCAAAGACCCAAGTGGCCAATGGGTTTCAGATTCAAACATTATACCTGAGATAATAACTTCATATTACAATCAAATTTTCAAATCCTGTGGGAAAAGAAATTATGATCCAGTGTTAAGTAAAATTAAAAAGGTGGTTACTGAAGAGATGAATATCTCACTTATCAAACCTGTCACTTGTGAAGAGGTTAGAAATGCAATTTGGTCTCTTGGAGGAGATAAATCTCCAGGACCAGATGGATATGGAGGGTTTTTCTTTAAGAAATTTTGGGATACTCTTAAAGAGGACCTGACTGAGATGGTGTCTGATTTTATTCTAAATAATACACCTCTTGATTCAATTAATTGTACTATTATTGCACTAATCCCAAAGTGTAATAACCCAGATGTGGTGGCCTCCTACAGGCCTATTAGCTGTGCAAACTTTATTTATAAATTATATCTAAAATCTTAACATCTAGACTCCAGGAATGGATTGGCGATTTGGTCTCTGAGACTCAAAATGCCTTTATTCCTAATAGGTCTATATTTGAGAATATTTTGATTGCTCAGGAGTTAACACATTACCTTAATAATAAGAGGTACTCAAAGAATTACTCACTAGCTATAAAAGCTGACATGAGTAAAGCCTATGAGAATATTGAATGGGATTTTCTCTTTGATCTACTGTCACATATGGGTTTTCACCCAAAATGGATAAAATGGATTGAAAATTGTGTTACCTCAGTTACTTATAAAATACAAGTCAATGGTCAATTATATGACTTGGTAAAACCTCAAAAAGGACTTAGGCAGGGGGATCCCCTATCCCCTTACCTGTTCTGTTTGGTTACACAAGCATTGACTCACCTCATTGACTATTTTGTAGAACAAGGCCTTTTAAAAGGCATTAAAATTGCGAGAACAGCCCCATTAGTCACTCATGTGTTATTTGCTGATGACAGTCTCTTTTTTTTAGAAGCTTCAGATTATAATATTGATATCTTCAATAATGTGATTAATTGGTATACTCTTGCAACAGGTCAAAAAGTGAATTTGAATAAAAGTGGGGTATTGTTTAGCAAAAACACTCCCACTGAACTGAGAAATCATTTTGCCTCTAATCTCAGGATGAATAAACTGGAGCATTTGGGAAAATACCTTGGAATTCCCTCCTCATGGGGTTAATCTAAGGTTAAATCTTTAGAATGGCTAGTGGAAATGATAATGGAAAGGATGGATAGGTGGGACACTAAAATGCTTTCTAAAAGTGGGAAAGAGGTACTGATCAAAGCAGTGGTTGGTGCTATCCCAAATTTTATTATGTCTGTGTTTCTAATTCCAAAAAAGGTAACCTCTCACTTGACTTCACTTATTGCTAATTTTTATTGGAATAATCAAGGTGAGGACAGATGCCATTGGATTAAATGGCAGACTATTATGAATTCAAAAGAAGATGGAGGGCTAGGTTTTAAAGATTTTCACTTGCAAAATTTAGCTCTTCTATCTTCAAATGCTTGGAAATTTTATTTAAAAAAAGAATCTCTGGTTTTTAAACTGTTCAAAGGTAAATATTTTCCTAAAGATGACTTTTTAAACTCAACTACCAGTTCCAACTGCTCTTGGGGTTGGAAAAGTCTTGTAGAAGGCAAAAATTGTTTTTTGAACTCTATAAGATGGAATGTTGGCAATGGGAGTTCCATAAGACTCTGGGAGGATCTTTGGGTCCCCACTCAAGGCCTTATTGTGAAACCCCAAAATTGTGACTTAAATTTGGTTTCTGATATTATTAACCCAATTACTTTTGAATGGAGACTTGACTTACTTGACCTTTACTTCTCTACTGACATAGCTGCAACCATAGCAACTATATATATCCCTCCTTTTGATTGTGATGATATGCCTTTCTGGCCTTTGTCTATGAATGGGAGTGTCACAGTGAAGGATATGTATAGTGAGCTTTGGAGGGCACAAATGGCAGCTGAGAAGAACAAGGAAAAAAACTTAAGTTCCTCCTCCTTTAAGCTTAAATCTGAAGAGTGGAATTATATTTGGAGAATGAAAATTCACCCAAAGGTGAAAAATTTTATATGGAAATGTTGTGTTAATTGCCTTGCCACTAATGAGAATAGAAAAAAGAGGAAATCATGTAGATCAGATGTTTGCAACATTTGTGAGATGGAGACTGAAAATGTTGAACATGTTGTTTTCCACTGCTCTTGGGCAAGAGCTTTGTGGAAGGCAAGTCCTTTAAATTTTGATGCTATGACTGAGCCTACCTTTAACTTTATGAAATGGGTGGCTTTTGTGAGAAATTGTGGTCTGGAATCGTACAATAAGGATTCTTACTCAGGAGAATTGGCTTTTTATCTGGTTTGGTACATCTGGAAAGGAAGAAATCAAAGTATTTTTAGAGGCATTACACCAGACCCTTTACTTGTTCTGCAGGAAGCTTTGAAAGCCTATGATGAGAATAACACCTTGAATAGGATTAATTCTGAGGCTAAACTTAATTTGAAGCATATCTTGAAAGATGCTTCAGATACTAATATGATAAATAACAATTGTAACTCAAATTCTGTAACTCAAGGTCTTACCTTTGGAGAAGACAGAAATGAAAAATGGAAACCACCTCCATTTGGTTTTATTAAAATTAATTCAGATGCATCTTTTTTAAAGAATAATAACAAGGCCTCTTATGCTTGTATTACTCGTGACTCAACAGGGTGCATGGTGGATGGTTTTGCGAGGAAGATGGATGCAAATTCAAGTCTTGAAGCAGAAGCTAGAGGGTTGGCTCAAGCATGTGAAATGGCAGCAGCTTACCCACCTGGCTCTGTAGAAATTGAATGTGATAATTTAGTCCTTGTAAATCAAGTAGTTTTTGGTAGGAAATTGTTTTGTAATATCCATAACTTAGCTAACTTCATTCTCAAGTGTAAAGTTAAGAATAGGATTAAAATCTCCTTTGTTAGGAGATCAAAAAACTATGCTGCTGATTGGGTGGCTAAACAAGTGCTTAAAGTGCCTTGTTTAGCCTTTGGAACTTGTTTCCACCTCCTCAATTAGCTAGGATTCTTAGAGCGGATTTTGATCCTTTAGGGATAGGTTGATGTATTTTGATTTTTCTTGAAGTTTCTATATAAGCACTTCTTTCGACTAAAAAAAAAAAAAACTTTGTCCGTGCTGTTTTGTTCGAAAATTTAGTGCTAGTTTGAAAGTGCTTTTTTAAAATAATCACGTAAAATAATTTCAAAAAAAAAATTCTTCAATCTAATACTACCCTAATTATATTAATGTACATACCTTATGTTTTAGGTTCAAAAGTAATTAACTTATATAATAACATGTACATTGTATTATAACAAACCTAATTATATTAATGCACATACCTTATGTTTTAGGTTAAAGAATAATTAACTTATATAATAACATGTACATTGTATTATAACAAACGAATGTAATATGAATATTAGTCTGTCCAATATTAAATGGAAGTCTTATCTAATTTTAAATCCCTAAAAGACCTTTAAGATTATTTTTAACAAAACACTAAATAGGTAATTATTAAAAAATCACTTAAATAATATTTTATACAAATATTTAAATTTTAATAAAAATATTTTTAACTCTAAAATAATCAAGTTTTTATTCCTAATCGAAATATATGTGGCAATAACTTCAAAGGGTATTTTTTTAATTTGTATTCAATACAATCGCATGCTATCGAAGCTATTTTGCAAGCATCAAATCCACAATTAGATCTATTCCGGTATTTATCATCATATACTAACATGTATACAGAAAAGGACCAACATTGTAACAAAATCAAATAAAACATTGTAAGAAAATCAAACAAATAAGAGGCTAAATCTTTGGAACAAACAGAAAAAGAGCTAAATCGTCAAAAACGTCAAATATAAGGGACCAAATAGGTTACTTACAATACTCTTTCATTTTTTCTTTCTTTCTCATTGTAACTTGGTTTTAATAAACCTAGTACAATGTGAAAATGTTGTTCTATAATACCATCTCATATGGAACAAGCAATTTCACAAGCACAAACAAAATCCACAAATTACATCGATTCAAATATTTCTTAACATATACTAATATATTTAAAAGACGAGAATTCGATTAATGAGTCATTGTAATCGTGGGCCATGGGAAGGAACTTCAGAAGGATCAACTAAACCTTCTAACACAATAAGATCATCAAGAAGTGCAAGTTTCTCTTCTTCAAGAGCCTTTATTTCATCTTCAACTTCATCACATTCTTTACCAAGATCAAAGCTTTCTTCCTCTAAGAACAAATACTTACGCCTTAGTGCACGATAATCATCGTTGTTGTCTGATCTAGTGAATGAATCTGAGTTTGATTTTTCTTGGTTTTGGAACAATTGAGATGCTTCATTTGATGATGAGCTTCTTTTTGAACCTTTTGCCACTACTTGAAATTGTGAAGGAGATCTTAAGTCTTGACTCCTTGATCCCTTTTGTGTTGTAGGTCTCTTTTTTTGCATCCTTGAAGCTAAAGGTTTCTCTGATTGGAAAAATCTTTGGTCTTGCATTTTCTGATCATTTAAAACACAGTATGAAAAACACATTGAAAGTACACAAATTAGAATTCATATAGATTATAGAATCACAGCCTAAACTAAAAAGATTATCTATATATTATCAAAATTGAAAACTTTCATATACCCTCTACTGCAAATTTTAACTCCATATTTACATACCCAAATCGTAAAAATTCTGAGGTTTTTTAACTTTTAAGTAATATTTTATATATCTATATAAAAAAATAAACTTGTTGTGAAAAAACTATACTATCCCAATTTTGTGAAATTCCTTATAGATACAACAAATTCAAAATCAATCTCTCAACTTGTACAAATCAAGAATTTATGTGTATATCTCGAAATCCCAAAGTCCAAAAACACGAAAAAAGTATAGCTAGTAGCAATTCAAGATCAAAGCTAACAAATTTTGAAAAATAAAACAGTAAAATTGAAAAGATTGTAAACGGAATTTGAAATTAAGGGTGATAAACAAAGGGTGGAGGAAAATTTAATACCTGGAATTACTATATTAACGCAAAATTTGGGCAGGTGAAATTAATTTGGTGGTAATAAGCAAAAGAGGCGCAGAGACGGAAGCAGTAGGAAGAAGACTCGTGCACACCTTTATCTTTGTTCAATGGAGTCTAAAAAGACCATTGAATTGAAGACTAGATATAATTATAGTACTTTCTTTCTGTTAAAAAGACCCAATTTTATTTTTATCCATTTTTTTAGACAAAGATACTTTTAATGATCAAATTTATACATATAAATAAGAACCTTGTTACTGAAAACACTCTAGAAAAGCGAGAATTCATGTGCTGTTGGGATGATAAAAAATTATTAAATTGATTTTTTTTTTGTTTTAATCATAATTTTTTTTATTTTGGTAAATGATTTCATTAAAATAAGAAGAAACTGTACATTATATAATAAAACTATCTAGACTAAAAAGTTTAAGATAATATCTACTTACTTGTTATACTAATCTCAATGAGATACAATAAAAAAATTTCAATCATCTATGAAGACCTAGAAGGGGTACAAAGCGAATAAACTAGATATAGTGCACAAGTTAATATCTTCGATGACTCGATACTTTGAAGGTAATTCACCACTCATAGTACTGTTATTTCTCATATGCCAAATATGATAAATGGTAGCGGTAAAAACAATTCTCCATGTCTTTCTTCTTCAATTTTCCCGTGTTTTAATATTCTTAGTTCATTTGAGAGCACTCAAGATAGTGTCTATTTCTTGCTCAATACCCAACCATCTTTTTGTTGGACAAATGAGATTTTACTCAAGTGTTGACCAGGTTTACAATGTTAGTCGGTGACTCAATTTAATGAAATGATTCGGATATTAATACGTTTATTCAAGTTGTAAAGATTAACGTAATATATTCACTTGGTTAAAATCATTTGAAATTGAATGAGAAATTAAGTCGTGTAATTAGGAGAAATTAAAAGAAGAAAAAAACAATATATGTTATTTTATGTCTTTTTTTATAAAGAAAAGAAAGAAAGGAAAAAAAAGCCTGGAAGGGGTTGGACGTGGACAATTAGCTTTGTTGGGCTTTTGGGCCTTAGGTCCATACGTTGGGTCTTAGGTAGGGTATGAACGTTGGGCTTTTGGGCCAGCTCAAGTTTTTTGGTCTTTTAAGTAAACGTTGTATCTTAAATTAATACAACGTAACTCCAAAATGAAACATCACAACCTTTAGAAAGCCACCTCTTCATTTTCTATAAATAGTTGGTCAACTAAACCATTTTCTTCATTCATTTATAAAAAGCATTAAAATTATAAGAGAGAGATCGAAAGAAGCAGCATTATTAAGTTCGTTGAAATTCTTAAGAATTCGTGTGTCAGATTCTTTTGAATAGTTTTGTCGTTGTATCCTGGAGGTTGAAGCCAACAAACGTAAGACACCTGTACGTGGCCTAAATACCTTAAAGGCATCAGATCCAATCTGAGCCTCGACAAGTAAAGTTATCCTTTTATTTTATTGTTGCATTGGTTTCTATATTGTTTTACTGGTTTATACAAGTAAAACACAACAATTTAAGGTATTTATGATTCACGTGGTATAAACCAGAAAACATTTTCTTTTTATGTTTTTATAAACTTTACTTTTGCAAATTTTTTTGGGTCTGGTATACAGAACATGAATAATACATTCTATTTCTTTTCTCTTATTTTGGTTTCTAGGCTTGTGTATACATACTAGAAAAATACTCGCTTACTAACGTCATATTACGTTGTAATATTAGTGTGTGTTTTTTAACAACTAACATCAATCTTGATAGTATCTGCATACTTTTCGAACCTTGTGGTTTGAAAATTTTCCGCTTAAAGAATTCTTAATTGATTGAGATTATTCTTTTTTGTGAATTGATTATCTCTTTAATTTCTTCGATCCTCTACAACAAGAATATAAAAACTTGGGGGACTAACAAGAATATGAAAACTTGGGAAATTAAAAATAATTTAATCAGTTTGTCGTAAGAAAGAATCAATTTTTTATGTTGTCTTTTAGTGAGAAAGGTTGAATAATTCGTTTGTTTGAATTATTTATAATATTGTGTAATCCTTGGTAATTGAAACGATGTCTACCAAGATAGATAATATGTCCAGAAATGATGAAATCGGTAACAACATACCATCAACAATTTCACTTATGGAAAATACATTTGTGGGACATGATCCCGACTCCTATAGACCCGTTGAGGAGTCTAAGAGGTTAAATGGAAATGACTATTTGTGTAAAGGAATAGATGGCCGAAATCACAGAGGTAAAGGCAATTCCATGAAAGGAAAATAAGGCCAAGCAACCATGACTAAGATCAAATAAGATTGATTTTACTACAGTAGTTTCTAAAGTAAATTTTGTTGGCAATACAAAACACTAGTGGGTGGATACTGGGGCCACCTAACATGTATGTTCAAGACATTCAAAGTTTCAACTAATGAAGAGACTTTATGTATGGGAAATTTATCTACATCAAAAGTAGTTGGATCTAGAATCGTTATTCTAATAATGACTTCTGAAAAAGAGTTGAGTCTCTATAACGTTTTCCATGTGCCTGACATTAGAAGAAATCTAGTTTCAGGTTCGTTATTGAGTAAAAATGGCTTCAAACTAGTATTTATGTCTGATAAATTTATTCTCACTAAAGGTGGGATATTTGTGGGCAAAGGGTACCTATGTGATGGTTTATTTAAGATGAATGTAATGACCATAGTACCTACCAAATGTAACCGAGAAAGTAATATATCCTTGACTCACCTTATTTATGGCATGATAGATTAGGAGATGTAATTTTGGTTCATTAAATAAGTTAGTAAACATCGGGTTACTATCTAATGTGAACTTCAATTCTCAAAAGGAATGTGAAGTATGCGTTGAGTCAAAATTAACAAAAAACCTCATTTAAATCTATAGAAAGGACTTTGGTACCTTTATAGTTAATTCACAGTGACATATGTGACTTGAAATTTGTGCAAACTAAAAGTGGTAATCAGTATTTCATAAATTTCATTGACGACTGCACAAGGTATTATCAAATATACTTGCTTCTAAGTGAGGATGAGGCCTTAGAAGCAATTATGGAATACAAAACTGAAGTTGAGAATCAACTAAATAAAAAGATTAAGAATCTTAGAATAGATAGGGGAGGAGAATATGTGTCTCCTTTTAAGGAGTTTTGCGCTAAACATGGAATCATTCATCAAACCACAGCCCCCTGCTAGCCTCAACAAGACGGGATTGCTGAACGCATAAACTGCCACATTGAAGGAAATGATGAATACCTTGCTGATTAACTCAAGGTTACCACAAAACTTGTGGGGAGAGGCTCTGCTCACCGCAAATCACATCCTTAACAAGGTACCAGACAAGAAGGTTGATAAAACTCCTTACGAATTATGGAAAGGAAAACCACCTTCCTTCAAATACTTAAAAGTGTGGGGATGCTTGGCAAAGGTATCAATTACTGCTCATAAAATGGTCAAAATAAGATCAAAGACCATTGATTATTGGTGGTCCTTTGTGTGTTCTAAAAATAAATGCAATAAGTAAAGAGAACCACAACCGCAAGTGTACGGTTGTCCCAAGTAATAATAGTGATAACAGATTCATTCTCAGGGACGGTTGGTTAACTACAATGCTTATCAGATAATGAATAATTGCACTTATGAAAGCAATATAAAATATATAATGATTGGTTGGTTGTTTGTTTTAATTCTAAGTAATGCAAGATTAAAGTAAAATGCAAATAAATAGTAAAACGAAAATATGAGAAGGCAGTACTTGAGAGACGCAAGGGATCCTCCTAATTCTATTTCATAACATATGTTGTTTAAGGGTTGAATTGGTCAATTAACATTGGTCGGGATTCTATAATTCTTGTACCCCCGTCAGGGTGGACTACAAGGCTATTCTAGAGTGTCACTAGTCCCGTCAGGGTAAATATGATCCACTTTCGAATGATTAAGTAATTTTACCACATTGGCCCTAAAATTAACTAAGCTCGTCAAAGTCAATAGTTTCGATTTTAGATTGAGTAATTAAGTCCATACCTAAACCCTCCGTTAGGATGATCCACACGCCACATATGTGGAATAGCCTAGATACTAACACCTGTTCTTAGTTGATCAATCCAAAAACAGTAAATAATCTCAAAGTACAGAAAAATGTAAAAGACCTAATTTAATTTAATTTAACAGAAACCCAAATTCAAACATATGAAATTTAACAGAATAGGGATTCACCCGTTATGCATTCTCAAGCACTAAAAGGAATTAGCTCATATTAATTAAAAAGAAAACTAAATTAAAAGAAATAAGACTCATATTGTTTTATAGAAATAAAATACAGAGAAACCTAATTTAGGAATTGGTTTGGCTGTGAATTGGAGATATAGACAGTCTCCAGCTCCAAGCTTCTTCTTTTCCTTGTTTCTGCTTCTTCTCTGGACACTCTCTTCAAAGGATGAATTGAATTGAAGAATAAATTGAGAGGTAAGAAATAATGAGGTCAAAAGCTCCTTTTATAAGCTCAAATTCGGAATGGGCTTTTAATTAGGGTTTAAGTGAATAATAAAAAGTCCAAGTCCACTAATCAAGCCCAAATCCCGTAACTGCTGATACACCTTCACTAAAACGGCTTTTCCCGCTTCGTTATGACTCCGATTGACCTAATTCCAGTTGCTAAAGTTCCGTAACTCGATAAGGAATGTTTTCTCTTCAAAGGTCAGCGGCTAAATAATCTCTTAAGCACCTCAAAATCAGCAATCTATGGCCTGGAAAACAGATTTTCAACTCTAAAAATAATATCTTCGGGATTTATCTTCAAGCTTTGACTCCATATCACGATCTTTGACTTTCTTCTCGGATTCCTCTCCTAGCTAATATTCAAAACCTACAAACTTTTCACTAAAATACACAAGATTACGCGCAAAAGTTTAATAAATCAAAAATACTAGAAATAAAAGAGGAAAATCGGATTATTGCATATTTAGTCCAAAAGTCTATCAAAATAGTCGAATAAACACCAAAAATGATGTCTCCCAAGGGCATAAAATTAGAACATTTAGGGAGACATCAAGACCCCCAGCTCAAACCTTTGTCGTCCCGACAAAGCAAAATGAAAACAAGGGGAATGAAGTAGATGCAAGAGAAAATAGAAGCTAGCAAATAGACCCTAAAGCACTTCTTAAAATAAATCTCATATAGCAAAAATTAAGAACTAACATACACATACACTAATCATGCAACATCAAACATAAATAACTTCAATCATAAAATTAACTTTGCAATGCTAGAAGGTTACACTTGTACTTATCTCATTATGATGGCTATAGTTTGTTCCTCGATCCTTACTCGCTTTGAACGCTCCACTTAGTATACAACCTATTAACTTACCATGCACCTAGGAATCACGAGGACTTTACGGTTTTAGCGTAGGCTTAGGGACGGTGTGGTATGTATATTTGGTAAATTTGAAGTGAGCTTTTGGCTCTCTCCTCACTTACCATCAACAACTGTCCACGAGCTTGAGTTTACACTCGTATAATGTTCTCGCTCAACCCATTTGACGCGCTAATGTTGCGTCCCCAATGTCAACCCAATTAATCTAAGATGATTTCCAAAAATATTCAACTTTGCCGGTTTATTTTATTCTTTCTTTCTTTTTATTTTCTTTTTCTTTTTCATTTCTTTTCTTCTTTTTTGTACAAGATACCCATGACCATCATTTTGATGTGAAAGGTCATGTCTCTAAATAATTTTTTCTCTTTTCTCTTTTTTTTTCTTTTTCAAATCCCGGCAAAGGGTTACAAATAATAATATCATCTTTTATTTTTGTGCCTCAATACAAACACATATAATCCCTTCCCAATGTATCTTCCCAAATGTGGACCCTCCACCCCAAACTCTAAGCTCGGCACGGGTCTCAGGATCGTGATTCAAGTGCAGGTCATTTGGTCATGCTTAATAATATAAGGGATAATGGGCTTATATCGTGGCTACAAAAGAAAGGCTTAAGGCTCAAAATTGGGCGAAGACGGATAAAATTATAATAAGGGATAGCAAGCTAAAAGGCTTCAAATGGCTAACAAAGAACTGCCCCTATCATTTTCCTAACTACATGGTTCGTCTCTAGTTCATATCTAAGTGGGTTCTCTACTAATTTAGATCTCACGTTCTACAAACCAAACATTTTCCTTAAGTACAAGCTTACTTCTTTTGCATTGTTCGTTAATTTTTCCTATTCATTATTTATGTTTGCATGCAATTGTAAGTGCGTTTTATGTTATTCCCTAAGGTCCACTATTTACTATCATAGATTCATCAAAAGTATGCTTAAAAGGGACATTTAAAATCTTCTACAGTCAAACGCAACTCCTAATTAATTTATTGAAAGCAATTAAAAACAAATAAACACATAAAAACTGGGATGAGGCAACGAACCCCACCCCAAACTCAAAAATGAGTTGTGTCCCCACGACTCGAAAAGAGTCAAAGCAATAAAATAATCTACACTAATGAGAAAAGGATTGGAAAACAAATCTGGATCGCCACTAGGCCGATTACGTGTAATCTCATGTTAAGGTTTTGAATACTACTTCATCAAGCTTTAAAGATCATTTAATTGTTGCATCCATCTTGAATAAAGTGTTCTTCATTACCTCGAACTCTTTTGCCAGATTTCCCAAATCTTCATCATTTTCTATCTCTCTAAATCATCATCTCTTCTATGAAAATCTTTCCTCAACACCCAACTTTCTATCTTCATCATGTTCTTCGTACCTTTTCCCACCTTCATGGTCATCTTTGATGACCCCAAACTCAATTTTTCACCTACTTAAAGATTACTTGCAAAATATATAATATTAATAGGCTCAAACAATTCACAATTCCTCCGCTAAATAACTAAAATAAATCTTAATTCCCAACTGGTAATAGAAAGAAAAGAAGAGTTCTAGCTATTTTACCGGATTGGCCATGGAATTTATGATGACTTGATACCTTGCACTTGCACTTGCAATCTCCAACCTTCAAAGTATCAAAGCTATTGATGAAATTTGTGTTGTTTGATATTGTTGAAAATGGCACAGTAGTGGAATTGGTGATTTATTTGAGATGGGTATTTAATATCTATGGTGTTGGAAAGGTTTAAAGGATATAATTTAAGCTTTGGTGAAGAATTTTTTGGATTAAAACTTGAATTTCTTGGTGTTTTTGGAAAGATTTGTGATTGATTATGGGTTTGGATGATGTTTAGAGCGACGGATTGGTCATATTTTGGTGTTTTGATGATGAAATTTGAGTGTTTTTGGAGCTTTGGTTCGTCATCAATGGTGTTAAGTCGAGACGCAACCACGAGACGCAACTAATGGCGGGCCTCAAAACGCTGCGTCAGAAACTTTTAGCTGTTCATTCGAATTTTTTAACTTCACCATTGGATAGAGCTCGAAAAGTTATGCGGTTTAGGCTCAAGAAAAGGTTAATTCCGACCTCCGAGCGTCAAGTTATGATCTTCTGAAGTTTTGATACCTGGGGTACAGCACCAAAAACGGGTCCCCGCATTCTACAAACCGGGTACCCGGATTTTACTGTGTTGGAACCCAAAATTTTCATTCTTTTTCGTTCTAACTACCCCAAACTCGTGACCTTCACTCCTGTAATCATCAAAAACACCAACCTTCCTCATTTCTTACAAATAAACACTAAATCAATAACCATTACACTAATTTACACTAAGAATTTAAAAGACATGAAAGCAATTTAAAACATGGGTTGTCTCCCAAGAAGCACTTTTGTTTATTACGTCTTTAAGTTCGACGCGTTATCTTCCATGAAGATGGTATTGAGGCCCTTGCGGTGTTCCTCCGCTTAAACTCGCCTCTTCTTTGATGTAAAAGATTTAGATAGTTCCCCCTTAGAATATTATTTAGTCGATCTCTGAAAGGAGGTGGGTAAGTACTTCGTTTCGCCTTCTTATTTTCACGACGAAACTCATTTTCCACCACATTACAGTAGATAACCGTTCTCAACGGTGTAAGATCATTTTTATTCCTTGTTTCAATCTCGGATTCATCTTTAAAATGTGGTGGGTAGGTGCTCCTCCTTGCCGCTTTACTCTCACGGTGTTGCACCTTGTTTATATAGCACTTGATGATCATTTGTAGTGATAGAGGTGATTCTGATTTTTCATCTCTAATAATTATTCGTGGTGGAGATGGTGATTGGTGAACTTTTTGTGGCGGATATTCAATTTCTATTTTATCTTTAACCTTTAATTCTTCAATTGATTCTCCAACCATTTCACATTCGTCTTCGCTTTCAACCCAATCTTCCACTATTACCTCATAATATTCTTTCTTTGGATTTTCTATAACATCGATCTCCACCTCTTCTTGTTTGCGCTCTATATCTTGATCATGTGTATACACCTTAGGAATAGCAATCTCTGTGTTAACTTCTAGGATTTGCGTTGCGACTCCTTCTTCCACCATGCTGATAAGATCCTCAACCACATGGTGGTCTTCATTTATAATTGGCACGGTGTTCATATCACTAGAAATAATATCTTCCTTCAACACCTCCTCCTCAACTATTTCTTCCGGTTGATCTCTTCCCTCTTCATAAGTCTTGATACTATTGGAAGAATGCTGAGAATTGATTATGGATTCTATTTCGTCTAGCTCCTTTTGCAGTCGATTGTTCATATAAGCTCATGAGTTCTGTAACTGATCTATATAATTGGGACATTTGTGGTGAAGGTGGAGGTTGTTGAATGTTTTCAACCCACTGGTTGTTCCATTCATGTTCGTGTTGATAGTGATATGGTGTTTGTTGTTGATTATTCCCGATCCATTGATTGTTCCATCCTTTCTCTTGCGGGTATTGATAAGGTTGTTGGTAAGAATTTATACCCCTTTGTTGTTGTCCCGAAGAGTCTTCCCAATAGTCAAATGGACCAGGATTTGGGTAATGTTCTCTATACATCTTTAATTAAATTTCTTGATCATTACCTAAATAAAGCACCTGTAAAAACAAAACAAAGCAAACACAAGCGTAAAACTGAAAATAAAAAATAAAAAAAATAAATGCAACTATCACTAAAGGATAAACACCGTGGTCACACGCTACCGTCCCCGGCAGCGGCGCCAAAAACTTGGTGGTCCTTTGTGTGTTCTAAAAATAAATGCAATAAGTAAAGAGAACCACAACCGCAAGTGTACGGTTGTCCCAAGTAATAATAGTGATAACAGATTCGTTCTCAGGGACGGTTGGTTAACTACAATGCTTATCAGATAATGAATAATTGCACTTATGAAAGCAATATAAAAGATATAATGATTGGTTGGTTGTTTGTTTTAATTCTAAGTAATGCAAGATTAAAGTAAAAAATAAATAGTAAAACGCAAATATGAGAAGGCAGTACTTGAGAGACGCAAGGGATCCTCCTAATTCTATTTCATAACATATGTTGTTTAAGGGTTAAATTGGTCAATTAACATTGGTCGGGATTCTATAATCCTTGTACCCCCGTCAGGGTGGACTACAAGGCTATTCTAGAGTGTCACTAGTCCCGTCAGGGTAAATATGATCCACTTTCGAATGATTAAGTAATTTTACCACATTGGCCCTAAAATTAACTAAGCTCGTCAAAGTCAATAGTTTCGATTTTAGATTGAGTGATTAAGTCCATACCTAAACCCTCCGTTAGGATGATCCACACGCCACATATGTGGAATAGCCTAGATACTAACACCTGTTCTTAGTTGATCAATCCAAAAACAGTAAATAATCTCAAAGTACAGAAAAATGTAAAAGACCTAATTTAATTTAATTTAACAGAAACCCAAATTCAAACATATGAAATTTAACAGAATAGGGATTCACCCGTTATGCATTCTCAAGCACTAAAAGGAATTAGCTCATATTAATTAAAAAGAAAACTAAATTAAAAGAAATAAGACTCATATTGTTTTACAGAAATAAAATACAGAGAAACTTAATTTCGGAATTGGTTTGGCTGTGAATTAGAGATATAGACAGTCTCCAGCTCCAAGCTTCTTCTTTTCCTTGTTTCTGCTTCTTCTCTGGACACTCTCTTCAAAGGATGAATTGAATTGAAGAATAAATTGAGAGGTAAGAAATAATGAGGTCAAAAGCTCTTTTTATAAGCTCAAATTCGGAATGGGCTTTTAATTAGGGTTTAAGTGAATAATAAAAAGTCCAAGTCCACTAATCAAGCCCAAATCCCGTAACTGCTGATACACCCTTACTAAAACGACTTTTCCCGCTTCGTTATGACTCCGATTGACCTAATTCCAGTTGCTAAAGTTCCGTAACTCGATAAGGAATGTTTTCTCTTCAAAGGTCAGCGGCTAAATCATCTCTTAAGCACCTCGAAATCAGCAATCTATGGCCTGAAAAACAGATTTTCAGCTCTAAAAATAATATCTTCGGGATTTATCTTCAAGCTTTGACTCCATATCACGATCTTTGACTTTCTTCTCGGATTCCTCTCCTAGCTAATATTCAAAACCTACAAACTTTTCACTAAAATACACAAGATTACGCGCAAAAGTTTAATAAATAAAAAATATTAGAAATAAAAGAGGAAAATCGGATTATTGCATATTTAGTCCAAAAGTCTATCAAAATAGTCGAATAAACACAAAAAATGATGTCTCCCAAGGGCATAAAATTAGAACATTTAGGGAGACATCAATTATATCTTAATTGGATATGCTCAACAGTTATGCATATAGATTCCTTGTACTCAAATCTTGTCATGTTGACATTCACGTCAATACGGTGATTGAATAAAAAAATGCACATATCTTTTAAACAACCTTTCCATACAAGATCATACCAGAATCCGGTTCCTTGAAAAGACCACGTGATACAGTTATAGAAGAGCAAGATCAAGCATCATTTCCAACTGAAAAGAAAGATCAATAATCATTTCCAAATAAAGGAGAACCAAGAAGAAGTAAGCGGATGAGACTCTACGTCTTTTGGTCCTGACTTTCTATCTTACATGCTAGATGACGAACCACAAACATTCAAGGATGCTATGTCAAACCGTGACACCTCTTACTATAAGAAGCGATGAATAGAGAGATATAAACCATTATGCAAAACCATACGTGGAAACTAGTGTATCTCCCTCCTAGGAATAAACCACTTGGATACAAATGGATATTCAAGAAGAAATTAAAGACCTATGGGTCTATTAATAAATACAAGGCTCGCCTTGTTGGAAAAGGTTATAGTCAAAGAGAAGGACTTGACTATTTTGATACTTATTCTCTAGTCACGAGAATATCATCCATTCGAATGCTAATCGCTATAGCTTCAATATACAAGCTTGCAATTTATCAAATGGATGTAAAAAAACAGCTTTCCTAAATGGAGAACTAAATTAAGAGAGATATATATGGAACAACCTGAGGGTTACGTATTTCCAGGGAAGGAGATCCAAGTATGTAAGTTTGTTAAATCTTTATATGGTTTAAAACAGGCACCGAAGCAATGTCATGACAAATTTGATAGATTCATGATCTTGAATGATTTCAAGATCAATGAATGTGACAAATGCGTTTATGTAAAATGAAATGAGACAGGATATGTCATTGTCTGTTTATATGTGGATGATATGCTGGAAATAACAATGATGTGATTACATTCACCAAGAGGATGCTTTCAAGTAAGTTTGACATGAAAGATCTAGGCCTTGCGGATGTTATTTTGGGTATCAAGATTCTCCGAACATCTAAAGGTATTATAGTATCTCATTCACACTATATTGAGAAAGTATTAAACAAATTTAGTAATGGCGACATAGATATTTCCAATACACGTGTTGATGTAAATTTACATCTTTCTAAGAACACTGGTGATACGATCAACCAGTTGGAGTACTCTCGGATTATTGGGAGTCTCATGTACCTAACAAACTGAACTAGGCCAGATATAGCACAAGCAGTAAACAAGCTAAGTAGGCGATGTCTCCCTATTTGTCATGAATAAATCCTACTTGGATACATCATTTTAGTTGTATTTATTAGTTTATAGGTCGATTTTCACATGGTTTAGTACACTTTCCTATTTTGTGTCTTGAATTAATTATTTATTATTTTTAGAGCATATTGGGTTTAATTATTTATTTATTGTGAAGCTTTAGAGATATATGGTAATTAATTAGAGTCCAAGTTGGTTCCAAGAGCTAAAGGAAAGAGGATAAACATGGAAATTGAAGATAAGGAAACAAAAGCTAAAAACATGGAAAAGGAAAAGCTGTCTTAAATATGAATTCCAACACCTACGACCACAAATCAGATCATATCTCAAAATCGGTGAGGAATTTGGAGAAACGCTCAAGAGAAAAGTTAAAGATCTTTCCGAGATGATGAATTTCGACTACTCATACGCGTCAAAAGGATAAGAATTGAGGCTGTTAGAAACAAAACAAAAACGGGGCTGATTCCATATTTTTGGGCTACGAATTTGAGTTGGGCTTGGAGTCCAACACTTACCTTCTCCTTCAAGAAAACGATTAGGTCTTCCTGTACACTATAAATACAACCTATTATCATTAAATAAATCATCCTTGGCAAAACCTTAAGCCAAGATGAAGCTGCAACACAAGAGAAGAAGTCTGGAAGGAGCTGAACACCATATTATGTCTTCTTCCATCTCTAAATTTGTAATTTCTTTCTTTTCTTTCTATAGTATGAACTAATTTACTTTTAGCTTGAGATTTAGCATTTATGTATGAACCCTTGTTTTTCTATTTGATTTGGGATACTACGGTATTTAATTGGAATTTATGTTTTATGTTCTGTTTTTGTGTTTTGATTTATTGTCTGTTTTCCTTACGGTGCGCAACGTATAGGATTACCTTAATAGTAGTTAGATGATCACCTTAGCTGGGTGTTTAACTATTGAAACACCACATAACGTCTAGAACAAGGTTTCGACCTGACAAATCAACCTAACTAGATAATCATAGGGTATGTTTTCACCACTATCATCATGATTGGAATTGAATTACTTAGGGCCTTGGTGGAGCTTGATTACCCTAGGTTTAGGCTGCGTCATGGTGTGTCCGTAGCCCCCTTAGTCGCTCTCAAGGTATAAGGAATGGGAATTTAGAATACTGATTATTTCGTATTACATAATTCACCCTTAGACGATAGAATAACCAAAACTAGTGGGGATTACTTGCTAATATCTCGAGCTAAACTCTCATACTACTTGCTTCTCTCTTTTATTTATTTTTATGTCTTTAGTTTATTAGTTTAATTTTCATTTATTGAAAACCAAATAAAAATCGTTTTATCTTTCTCTTGCGTATTATTATTCTAGCTTTTTATATTTGCACTTGATAATTTGCATAAGTTCTCTCTAACTTTCGTAGTCTCTGAGGAACGAATCTTACTTATTCATTAAAACTTGCATACGATCTGTATACTTGCAGAACCGTGCTCAGCTTAGGGTGTTTATTTGCACTTATTTATATCATTATTTTATCACACCTTAGGCGACACCAAGTTTTTGGCGCCGCTGCCGGGGACTACATCATTAGTCCTTGTGCATATATCTAGTGCTTTTATTTCAGTTAGTTCTATTTTACGCTTTTGTCTTTTAGTTTTTGTTTTACATATTTTTACAGATGGAGAATCCAAGGAGACTTGAGTTACCCATCTCGTTT
This sequence comes from Nemophila menziesii, assembly GCA_029959085.1. Lineage (NCBI taxonomy): Eukaryota > Viridiplantae > Streptophyta > Magnoliopsida > Boraginales > Hydrophyllaceae > Nemophila > Nemophila menziesii. The sequence continues at coordinate 80,703,433 of JARWIR010000001.1, forward strand.
AGAGTGCAACCACGCAGAATCCGCACTCCAGAAATCCAAGCCGCTAAATTTAGGCCAGATCCAGGGATGTTAGCACAGTTTGCAAATCATGGACAGTTTAGCGGTGCTGCACAACAAGATTCGATCCGATATATTCAGAAATTCATGCAGATCTGTGATGCTTATATCGTAAGAGGAGTTACTAAGGAGCATATGTATCACGTTATGTTCCAGTTCTTCTTGACCGGAGGGGCAAGCAATTGGTACGATACCCAATATCCTCATGTCATTCCAGATTGGGATAAGCTCCAATCAAGATTCCTAGACCGATTCTATCCGGTTAATAGAAGATTAAAAGATATGTTGGAGCTTGAACAGTTTATGCAGGAAGACGGAGAAAGTTTGGGTGAAGCATGGTTACGATATAATGAGAAAAAAGCGAGATGTCCATATTACAAATCATCGCCAGAATATTCTTTAATATTGTTCTATGGAGGACTCAATAACGAGTCCAGGGCAAGAGAAGATTCGTTAGGAAACAAAGGTTTTGTGTTACTAGATCCTGTAGAAGCCTAAATTTGTATGGAGAGGATTCTTGAGAACGAGAGAAGTTGTCCAAGTGAATCAGAAGAAAAAGAGGAGACTTCAGAATCTCTGTAGCTCAAAGAATTGAGCCAACAACTCGAAGAGCTACAAGAACAAGCTCGAAAAATTGCTTAGGTAAATCTAGTACATACTATACCTTTGTGTCCAGGCTGTGGAGCAAAAAATCATATGTGGGAAAGGTGTATGAATAATCCAGCCTCAGCTTCTTTTATCTCTCCTCAAAGTAACCGTTATTCTAATGGTTATAATTATCCTCAAGAAAGCTACGCTAGATATCAGCCTCCACCACAGCGAAGTTGGGTCAGAAATCAAGAGACTTATCATCAACCCCAACCTCAATCCTATTTTCCACCACAACCTATACATCAGAAAGCGCCAATTTTTAAGAAAGCTTATCAAGAACCACCGAAACAATCAATGCAAATAGCAAATAAAGAACAACCTTTGAGTTTAAATTCAAGTATGGCTAAGATGATGCAAGTAGTTGAAGAAAATATGAAGATGAGCCAGCGAAGACTTCAAACCCAGAAAAAGGTGATAAAAAATCTCGAGCATACCTTATCACACATGGCGAGCACATTGCAAAATAGGACGAAAGGGCAACTCCCAAGTGATACTATTGCTCCTCGAGATGATGCTTGTCATGCAGTTGAATTGCGAAGTGGTATACAATTACCTCCACCTAGAAGAGAACCAGAACCAACCTCTACTCCAGAGATAGTCGTTGAGAAAACAATTGAAGATCAGGTCGGAGAGGTAATTGAACCAAAGAGTGTCCCAGAGAAGACAACAGAACAGAAGAAGAGCTCAGTGGTACCTAATACACGCCCTCCACTTCCATACCCTTCACGTGTCAAGAAAAAGGACAATGACCAAGAATTCAAGAAGTTCCTTGACATGGTGAGCAAGTCAGATATTAATATGCCGTTTGTAGAAGCTCTCAAGAGAATGCCGAAATATCTGAAATTCATGAAGGACATTATTTCTAACGAATGAAGTTTAGAAACTAGGGAAACAATTGGATTTCCTGTGGAGTGTAGTGCTATTTGTCAGAACAAGTTACCACCAAAGCTAGAAGATCCCGGAATTTTTACGATTCCCATTGGTATTGGAGACAATTGGACCGGAAAAGCATTATGTGATTTAGGCGCGAGTATCAATCTCATGCCAAGATCCCTGTTCGAGAAGCTTAATATCGGAGAGGTAGTACCCACTTCTGTGGTACTACAAATGGCGGATCGCTCCCTCTCCCGACCAGTAGGTAAAATTGAAGTTGTCTCAGTTAAAGCTGGTACTTTTATTTTTCCTTGTGATTTTATTATTCTTGAGTACGACGCGGATAAGAATGTCCCCATCATCTTGGGTAGACCATTCTTAGCCACGGGGCGTACACTAATAGATGTTGAGAATGGTGAGTTTATCATGAGAGTCCAAGACGAACAGGTACGATTCAATGTGTTTAAGGTTATGAAATTACCAGATTCAAAAGATGAATGTTTCAAAATAGATGCCATCGGAAAAATTACACAAGAAGTCTTCAATGAAGAAAGCATAGATGATGATCTTGACGAAGCCTTAACACTTGAATCACAAGACGAAAACGAGATTACCACTTACGAAATTGCTGCATTAGGATCAAATATACGAGAACAACTTCGAGAATCAGGTGACATTGAACCAATAAAGCAACCATTTATAATATGTCCACATGTTCTCGAAGAAAAAACCACTTCCCGACCATCTACGCTATGCATATCTGGGTATGAACAAAACTTTACCTGTTATTATTTCTGCTAACCTTTCAGGTCCTCAAGAGGAGAAGCTGCTTCATGTGCTTCGCGCTAACAAAGAAGAAATTAGATGGACTATTGCCGACATCAAGGGAATTAGTCCTTCCTTTTGTAAGCATAAAATTATTCTTGAGAACGAAGGAGGGCAATCTATAGAGGGACAAAGACGACTCATGCCATCTATGAAAGAAGTGGTCAGGAAGGAAGTAATCAAGTTACTAGACGCGAGAATTATCTATCTGATAGCGAGCAGTGATTGGGTTAGTCCAGTGCAATGTGTTCCAAAGAAAGGAGGTATTACTACTGTCCTTAATGATCAAGGTGAAGCCATACCATCAAGAACAATTGTGGGGTGGTGAGTATGCATGGATTACCGAAGACTCAACAATCTACAAAGAAAGATCACTTCCCGTTGCCATTCATTGATCAGATGCTAGACAAACTCACAGGGAGAGAGTATTATTGTTTCCTTGACGGATATTCAGGTTATAATCAGATTTGTGTGGATCCCCTTGATCAACACAAAACAACTTTTACTTGTCTGTTTGGCACCTTTGCTTATAGAAGGATGCCGTTTGGTTTATGCAATGCATCTGCCACGTTCCAGAGGTGCATGATGGCTATATTTTGGGACATGATTGATAAATATTTGGAGGTTTCCGTGTTTGGAGATAGTTTTGATGAATGTTTGAATAATCTTGAGAAAGTCCTTGTGAGATGTAGAGAAGAAGATCTTGTGCTTAATTGGAAAACATGCCACTTCATGGTTCAAGAGGAAATCGTGTTGGGACATAAAGTTTCGAAGGCAGGGATGGAGGTTGATCGTGCTAAAATTGAATTTATCAAAACATTACCACCTCCAGTTTCTGTAAAAGGAGTAAGAAGTTTCTTGGGTCACGCAGGATTTTACCAGAGATTTATTAAAGATTTCTCCAAGATCGCCAAATCGCTTTGTTCTTTACTTGAAAAGGATACTCCTTTTAACTTTACTGATGAATGTCTTCAAGCGTTTGTGACGATTAAAGAGAAGCTAGTCTCTACACCTATTGTTATACCTCCTGATTGGAAAGCTCCGTTTGAACTTATGTGCGATGCAAGTGATTATGCAATGGGTGTAGTGTTGGGACAGAGGAAAGACAAGATCTTCCACACGATTTATTATGCAAGTAAGACCTTTAACGCTGCCCAGATGAATTATACAGTAACGGAGAAAGAGATGTTGGCCGTAGTATATGCTTTCGATAAATTTCGTTCCTACTTGATTGGAAAGAAAACTGTTGTATACACGGACCACTCAGCTATCAGATACCTCATGGAGAAAAAGGACGCTAAGCCGCGTCTAATCAGATGGGTACTGTTGCTGCAAGAATTTGACATAGATATTCGACACCGAAAAGGATGCGAGAATCAAGTTGCTGATCATTTATCCCGGCTCTAAGGATTTGATGCAAATAAAGAGCCATTATTGGTTAAAGAGGTATTCCCTGATGAACAACTTTTTACTATTAAAGATATGTTTGTACCTTGGTATGCAGATGTAGTCAACTTCACCGTGAGTGGTGTTTTCCCTACGGATTTTGATTCACAACAACTAAAGAGGTTGGTTAACAAGACCAAACAATTCTTTTGGGATGAACCATACCTCTGGAAAAATCTGCAGTGACCAAGTAGTTCGAAGATGTGTCCATGTGAGCGAAGTTGACAAGATTATAGCAAGTTGTCATGGTTCAACATATAGAGGTCACTTTAAAGGCGATAGAACTGCAGCTAAAATTCTTCAATCCAGTTTCTATTGGCCTACCCTACACAAAGATTTTTATAATTTTGTCCAGTTATGTCAAAGATGCCAGTTCACTGGCAATATATCAAAAAGAGACGAGATGCCTCTCAACAATATTTTAGAAGTCGAAATATTTGATGTATGGGGGGATAGATTTCATGGGACCTTTTGTCACTTCCCATGGTAACCTTTATATCTTGCTAGCAGTAGATTATGTCGAAATGGGTAGAAGCAGTGGCAACACCAAAGAACGATGCTTTAACAGTAATTAAATTCTTAAAATCACATATTTTTACAAGACATGGTACGCCACGTGTTCTAATCAGTGATAAAGGTACCCGTTTTATCAACGTTCAGTTGAGAGCCCTCCTTCCTAAATTTGGAGTGAGACACCGCACATCAACCGGTTATCATCCACAAACTAATGGTCTTGCTGAAGTTTCTATTTGATAAATCAAATCTATTTTAGAGAAGACCGTGAACAAAACGAGGAAGGATTGGTCTCTAAAACTAGACGATGCTCTCTGGGCTTACAGAACAGCATTTAAAACACCCGTTGGGGCATCTCCTTAGCGCATGGTCTACGGCAAAGCATGTCATCTACCTATTGAGATTGAAGCTCGAGCCTTCTGGGTTATTAAAACTCTGAATCTAAACCCATAATTGGCCGGGAAACAAAGGTTGATGCAGTTGAACGAGCTGGAGGAATTTTGATATCATGCCTATGAAAATTCGCGTCTTTACAAGGAGAAAACAAAGAGATGGCATGATAATCGAATCCGTCTGAAGCATTTAGAGAGAGGACAAAAGGTATTATTATACAACTCTCGATTCTCAAATTACCCAGGTAAGCTTAAGTCTCGTTGGGGAGGACCTTACATTGTAACAAGAGTCACACTGCATGGAGCGATTGAAATTTAACATCCAACCGAACAAAGGACATTCATGGTGAATGGCCAGCGTTTGAAAAGATACCATGATAGTGAAGACTTTGGTCGAGAGGAGACAATCCATCTCGCAGAACACGCTTAGCCTGAGGTACACATCTAACTCAAAGACGTTAAACAAAAGTGCTCTTGGGAGACACCCCTTGTTTTAAAATTGCTTTTTAGATTAGTTTTATGCTTTGTAGTGTATATTCCTAAGTTAGTGTATATTTTTAATTGTGTTTACAAGCTAATGGGAGAGAAAGGTAGTGTGTTATTGTGCAGGAAATGAGTTTGGGGTCAAAATGAAATACTTGGGAAAAATTCGGTTCACTGGCTAGTACGCCGGTCAAACCACCGGCATGCCGGTGGGGAGACACGTGCCCAGGGGTTGTGACTCGGGTTCTTTGCCGAGAGGATTGAAAAAGAAAGGCCAGGCGCACCGGTATTGCCGCTTAGGGCACCGGAATGCCGGCCATAGGAGAAACACGTGCCCACGGGTTCCAAGGCACGGGTTTTTTGACGGAGTTGCTTCTGGACGAAAAACAGCACCGGCAATGCCGGTGAATACCGCCGATATGCTGGCGAACCAAAAACACGTGGCCACGGGTTGGTGACTTGGGTTCTTTACCGAGAGGTGCAAGAAGTAGACACGTCCAGCACCGGTATGCCGCCGATATGGCCGGCATGCCGGCACTAGGTCAGTTTTGAAGAGTTTATTTCCAATTCCACTTCTTACCTTATCAAGAGTTAACCCTAGCCTTCTCTACACGAAATTTTCAGACCCAAACACTATAAATACACCTTGAAGCTTGTACAATCCTCCACAATTAACACAACAACATCAATAATTCTCTCCTCCCTCCTCCATAAACACAAATTCTTCATCAAATTCATCACACTACACCATAAAACACCATCAAGAACATCAATCTTTCAAGAAATCTTCCAAGAAACATTAAGAAACCTTCTTCTTCCATCAAATCCAAGCAACATACTCAAGCCACACCAATCTTCCTTAACTTTTAATTCATCCTTGGTGTAACTTGAGTTGTGGGTCAATTAAACATGACAAACAAAACTGATGCTATGGATTACAAGAGGAAGTGTTCCATCCTAGGGAAGAACAAAAGATTGCCTGGAGCCACCATTGAAATGCCTATCAATCTTGAATAGGCTATTGAAGAATCAAAGACAGAGGCACCAACACAACCACTACTAAAAAAATTAACAGCTAGAATGACTGTACCAGCAAAGCCTTAAGGAAAGACAAAGATTCATGATCAAGGTTCTTCTTCTTCCTCCTCTAAGGATAATTCTTGTATTCCCCCATGGGCTATTAAATTGCAACATGAAGTCGAACGTTTAAGAGAAGAAAATAGAGAACTTTGGGCGGAAATTACACAGATTAATTCAAACTTGGAAGAGGTAACTACGAACATGGATATTGACAATTATTCGTCTCCTTCTTCGGAGGAGGAGGAGGACATAATGGATCTTTATGGCCAGCCGGGTACACCGCTTTAATTCTTCTTCTTATTTTCTTGTATGAATTAGGTAGTTTAGTTTAGTTTTAGTTTTAAATTTTATTGCTTTATTGAGTCTTTTTCGAGTCGTGGGGACACGACTCACTTTTGAGTTGGGGGTGGGGATTCGTTGTCCTCATCTTCTTTTCGTTTTTGCATAAAATTTAAAAATTTTAGGTTGAATTAGGCATAGAATATGTTGAATGTACCTATGTGAGCATTATTTTAATTAGTTCAATGATAGTAAGTAGTATGATTTTGAAAGATGTCACAAATATGTTTAGCATGCATGTATGAAAACAGGAAATAAACGAAAGAAAAGTTAATGAGCAATGCTAAGATGTTACGTTGAAACTTAAGGAGAGTTATTTGGTGTGTAGAACGTGAGGTTTGAAATTAGTTGAAAACCCTCTTATCTATGAACTATTAGTGAAAAAGTAACAAAATCTAGTAGTTAGAAAAATGAATAAGGCAGTTCTTTCATATTGAAGCCACTTGAAGCCTTTTATACCTTCTCACCCTTTTATTTGATTATTGTTATTATTTATCCGTCTTAGCCCCTCTGAGCCTTTCTAAAGCCTTTTATTTAACCATATTATAATCCATACCCTTAGTTTGTAGGACTTATCTATATGACCCGCACTCGAATCGCAAAACCTGAGACAAGTCGTTTTTAGAGCTTGATTTTGGGGTGGTGGGTTTCATCATTAGGGACATTGGGTTTGGGAAATTATATTTGTGATTTTATTGATGATGAAAAGTTATTATTGTAACCCTTTGCAGGGGTAATAGTGAATGAAAAAGAAGCTACGGCCTAAATTTATGAAAAGGCATAATTATGAAAAAATAGTGTGATATCTCGAACATCAAAAAGAGAGTCATAGCTATACAAAAGAAAAAAATTGATATGAAAAGAATATATATTCGGACCGGCAAAGTGGAATTTGTATATTATCATGAAAAAAGTTTTATTTGGGATAATTGGGGATGCACATCAAAAGCATAAAAAATTAGGCTGAGTGAGAACATCTTCGAGTGAAACTCAAGCTCTAGGGCGATTCGTTGATGGCTAGTGAGGAGAGAGCCAAAAGCTCACTTTTCATCATCCAAATATACCACACCGTCCCTAAGCCACGTTATAACCAAAGACCTTAGAATTTCTAACTGCTTGGTGGAGAAACAATTGAGCTATTAGGTAGTAGCTAAATGGACCATTGAAAGCTATATTAGGACCTATGAACAACCTATAGCCATTAGCATGAACTAAGTTATCAACCTCTCCTTCTGGCATTGCGGAATTAATCTTGACTTGAATTCATGGATTGTCGATTATGTGTATATTAAGTATATTTGTGCATTATTTCTTGAGCATTACTACATGAGACTTTTTAGATATTTATGCTCTAGGATCATTCATTGTGTTCTGTTTTCATTCTCCTCCTACTTCTATCTCTTGTTTATTTGACTACCCTACTTTTCTTTACTTTTATTGTATCGGGACGATATAACTTTGAGTTGGGGGTCATGATGTCTCCCTATTTGTCATGAATAAATCCTACTTGGAGACATCATTTTAGTTGTATTTATTAGTTTATAGGTCGATTTTCACATGATTTAGTACACTTTCCTATTTTATGTCTTGAATTAATTATTTATTATTTTTAGAGCATATTGGGTTTAATTATTTATTTAGTGTGAAACTTTAGAGATATATGGTAATTAATTAGAGTCCAAGTTGGTTCCAAGAGCTAAAGGATAGAGTATAAACATGGAAACTGAAGATAAGGAAACAAAATCTAAAAATATGGAAAAGGAAAAACTGCCTTAAATCTGAATTCCAGCACCTACGACCACAAATCAGATCATATCTCAAAATCGGTGAGAAATTTGGATAAACGATCAAGAACAAAGTTAAAGATCTTTCCGAGACGATGAATTTCGACTACTCATACGCGTCAAACGGATAAGAATTGTGGTTGTTAGGACCAAAACAAAAACGAGGCTGATTCCATATTTTTGGGCTACGAATTTGAGTTGCGCTTGGAGTCCAACACTTACCTTCTCCTTCAAGAAAATGATTAGGTCTTACTATACACTATAAATACAACCTATTATCATTAAATAAATCATCATTGACAAACCTTAAGCCAAGAGGAAGCTGCAACACAAGACAAGAAGTCTGGAAGGAGCTGAACACCATATTATATCTTCTTCCATCTCTAAATTTGTAATTTCTTTTTCTTATCTAGTATGAACTAGTTTACTTTTAGCTTGAGATTTAGCATTTATGTATGAACCCTATTTTTTCTATTTGATTTGGGATACTACGGTATTTAATTGGACTTTATATTTTATGTTCTGTTTATGTGTTTTGATTTAATGTCTGTTTTCCTTGCGGTGCGCAACGTATATGATTACCTCAATAGTAGTTAGATGATCACTGTAGCTGGGTGTTTAACTATTGAAACACCACATAACGCCTAGAAAAAGGCTTCGACCTGACAAATCAACCTAACTAGATAATCATAGGGTATGTTTTCACCACTATCATCATGTTTGGAATTGAATTGCTTAGGGCCTTGGTGGCGCTTGAGTACCCTAGGTTTAGGCTGCCTCATGGTGTGTCCGTAGCCCCCTTAGTCGCTCTCAAGGTCTAAGGTATGGGAATTTAGAATCTTGATTATTTCATATTACATAATTCACCCTTAGACGATAGAATAACCAAAACTAGTGGGGATTACTTGCTAATATCTCGAGCTAAACTCTCATACTACTTGCTTCTCTCTTTTATTTAATTTTCTGTCTTTAGTTTATTAGTTTAATTTTCCTTTACTGAAAACCAAATAAAAATCGTTTTATCTTTCTTTCTCTTGCGTATTAATATTCTAGCTTTTTATATTTGCACTTGATAATTTGCATAAGTTCTCTCTAACTTTCGTAGTCTCTGTGGAACAAATCTTACTTATTCATTAAAACTTGCATATGATATGTATACTTGCAGAACCGTGCTCAGCTTAGGGTGTTTATTTTCACTTATTTATATCATTATTTTATCACACCTTAGGCGACACCAGTAGGTTTACACATAATCCGGGGAAGAACCACTAGATTGCTATTGTAAGTTTTTAAGGTATCTTAGATACACTATGAACGAAGGGTTGTTGTACACATGATATCTAGCTATACTAGAAGAATACAATGATGCAAACTGGATATCAGACTCCACCGAGTCAAAATCCACAAGTGGATTTGGCTACATGTTATGAGGAGGAGTCATGTCTTGGGAATCCACTAAGCAAACGTGCATAACTAGATCCACTATGGAATCTAAGTTTATAGCTTTAGACAAAGCTACTGAGGAAGCAGAGTGGCTTCAGAATTTCTTAGAGGATATTCCTAATTGGCCAAAGCCTGCATCAGCTATCTGCATACATTGAGATAGTCAAAGTGCCAGTGGTAGGGCACTAGACAAAATGTATAACAGTAAGTCTCGACACATACATCATAGACACAATACCGTTAGACGACACATACATCATAGACACAATACCGTTAGACAACTGCTCTCAAACGGATTTATCACAATTGATTATGTTCTATCAAAGGATAATATAGCGGATCCACTGACCAAAGGGCTACAAAGAGAGCAAGTGCAAGTGTTGTCAAGGGGAATGGGTCTTAAGCCTACGAAAGCTGAGTTGCCATGATCGGAACCCTACCTAGCAGAGTGGAGATTCCACAATCTAGGTTCAAAGGGAAAACTGAATCATGAAACTGCAACTTGGTGCGACGCACTGTGGGGAGACCTCCCCAAGCCATTCCAAGGACAAAATTAAACAGTGCTACTTGTAAAAGTGAAGGATAAGTTAAACTTTTAATGGTTCTTGTATCTTCGATAACATAAGATAGAGTAATGCAGAATACTCTCAACAAGAGACCACCTATACGAATAACATGGGTAGGGCCACCCTACAAGAATTTTTAAAGGCGGTGTCCAGGGCTGTAAATAGACACAACCGTGAGAACCAAATAATGTTTGGAAGTATACTATGTTAGTTCTATTGTCTTGGTTTACACAAAAGCTGAATAGTTCAAGACATCACGTTCACTAGTTAGCAAGTAAATCCGATAGCTCTTACTACAGAAGGTTGAAGGCCAAAAGCTACCTTTCTCGATGTAGTATTCTTCTACGCTTCTCTCTCTCTCTCTCTCTCTCTCTCTCTCTCTCTCTCTCTCTCTCTCTCTCTCTCTCTCTCTCAAGTGCTTAGCATTCTTTTGCATAATATTTTAAGGTGGTTAGTCAATTTTCATTCATGTGGGGATTGTTGGACAAATGGGATTCTACCCAAGTGTTGACCATGTTTACGATGTTAGTCGGTGACTCAATTTAATAAAATGATTTGGATATTAATACCTTTATTCAAGTTGTAAAGACTAACGTAATATATTCACTTGGTTAAAATCATTTGAAATTGAATGAGAAATTAAGTCATGTAATTAGGAGAAATTAAAAGAAGAAAAAAATATATGTTATTTTATGTCTTTTTTTTATAAAGAAAAGAAAGAAAGAAAGGAAAAAAAGCCTAGAAGGGGTTGAACCTGGACCATTAGCTTTGTTGGGATTTTGTGCCTTAGGTCCGTACCTTTGTTACGCCTTAGGTGGGGTATGAACGTTGGGATTTTGGGCCATAGGTTCATACCATTGGACCAACCCAAGTTTTTTGCTCTTTTAAGTAAACGTTGTATCTTAAATTAATACAACGTAACTCCAAAATGAAACATCACAACCTTTGGAAAGCCACCTCTTCATTTAGTATAAATAGTTGGCCAACTAAACCATTTTCTTCATTCATTTTTCAAAAGAATTAAAATTATAAGAGAGAGATCGAAAGAAGCAGCATTATTAAGTTCATTGAAATTCTTAAGAATTCGTGTGTCAGTTTCTTTTAAATAGTTTTGTCGTTGTATCCTGGAGGTTGAAGCCAACAAACGTAAGACACCTGTACGTGACCTAAATACCTTAAAGGCATCAGATCCAATCCGAGCCTCGACAAGTAAAGTTATCTATTTATTTACTTTTATTTTATGGTTGCATTAGTTTCTATATTGTTTTACTGGTTTATACAAGTAAAACACAATACTTTTTGTATCCTCCCAAATACTTTTCACAAAGGCACACTCAAAGAAAAGGTGTTTGCTAGACTCAAAATTCTCACCATATAAATTACAAAGTGGGTCCAACTCCAAATAAATCATCATATCCTTCGTTCGAAATCTATCTTGTATTGACGTCCAAACAATGATAGCATGTTTTGAATAACACAAGAATTCACACAACGTTCACCCAAGTTTTTGAAAAAGATCGGCGGACAGAAAATATCATAAGGTGAAACTCACTACTTCTTGGGTCTCATGTTGATCATCTAAATAAGAGAACCAATGATGCAACACTTTTTTTCTTCCTACACGCCATACCGATATCTCAACGTTCTCTTTAAGCTCACATATTTGTTTGAAAAGAGGAGAATCTAACTTTTCACTTGCCAATCCCAAAAATTAAATATTATCTGAATACTCCCCGTGTACCCATTTTATCCGTAGTCTTTTTTGCCACAATTTTTCATAACATCTTCATAAGCAAAGATCTAAGATCTTTAAGGTCTAATCCTCCTTCCTCTTTAGGTGAATCAACTGTTTTCCATTTTATTTGAGGAGATTTGCTATCGCAACAAAAGTTTCTACAAATACTCACATTCTATCCCGCACACACATATGAATCAAAAAGATAGACAACCATAGTCATAATACTCCTTGAAGCACAAATTGATTAAATAATTTGCAAGACGACCCACATGTGAGAAAGAAGGAGCATTTCAAGATTAAACATAACCTTCCAACTTATCAGTGAAAGGCTTATAGTCTCTTGAAAATAAGTTCGAAACTCCAAGTACGACACCCAAATAACGAAACAACATCTCTCGTTTTTCTAATTGAGTAGTTTCCAAAATATTTTCCACAACCTCCTTTAAAATACCCACATAGTAATTATTCAATTTGATTATATTTAAATAAAAATCGGAACACTTGCTAATTTTTTCCACACAGTCCATAAGAATTTTAATCTAGTTATGATCACCCTTGGCGAGAAGCATTAGATCGTCGTTGAATGCGAGATGATTGATCTTGTTTTTACCACGGGTGATATTTAAACCCCACATGTGTACTTTTCTTCACTAATCTCGAAAAATATTTAAGACACAAAATGAAAGATAAGGAGAGAATTGACCACTTTGTCTTAATCCTTTTTCCCCTTTGAAGAATTCATAAACTTATCCAGTAAGAGAAACCGAATATGAAGGCATGGTGACATATTGGTGGGTCCTGGGGTGTTATAAAATTAAGTACTGAAATAAAAGGAACCACAATACTGCAAGTGTACGGTTGTCCAAGTAATACTCCGATAAATCGGGTTTCGTTCTCAGGGATTGGATTGGTATAACTCATGTTTTCAATAGATAAGTAGTAGTAATTGCAATTACAGAAATTAAAATATAAAGATATTTGGTTTGTTTTGAGTTATTAAACTACTAGACGCAAATAGGCAAATTACTGAAAATAAATACTAAAAGATTAAGACACAGATTTGAGCTATACTTGAGTCTCGCCTTACGTAATTAATGCTTTCATTATGGGTAGAACTGATATTACTATATTAGTCAGGACTTTAATATCTCCTAGCCCCCTGTCGGGTGGACCTAGGAGCTATCCTAAAGTACTATAAACCCCTGTATGGGCGAATATGCCTCTTCGGATGATATGTAATTACCTCTTTGGCTATGTAATTAGTTAAGCCTGTCGGTCAATAACGGACATTACACACGGATATTACCTAAGTCTATAATCAAACCCCCCTGTCAGATGATCACTTCGCCACTAAAGTGAATAGCCCAATTACTAAAATCTGTTTCTAATTAGGTAGGTCAGAAATAGTAAATAAGAACAAAATAATATCCAATATAAAATACCCAATTCAAATTAAACTAGGAACTAATCCCAAATTGAAATACATAAAAAATAAATTAGGGTTCATCCCATTATTAAGGTTTAGCTCATAACTGAAATAAGAAAAATAAAGGAATTAATAATATACATGTTCCAGAATTAATAATATATATGTTCTTAATAACAGAACTAAAATAAAAACCTAGATAGAGGAATTGGTTTGAGCTGTTGTTGGAGGAAAATGATTCTCCAGCTCCCGCTCTTACTTCCGCCTCTTGACGCTCTCTCTAAGGATGATTTAATATGAAGGTTTGATGAGAGGTGCTGAATAATGAGGTCTAAAGGAGCTTATATAGTTCTAAAAATGGATTAGGGCTTAGGTTAAGAGGATTAGGTCAAATTATAAAAAGCCCAAGCCATCTTCTTCTTTAGTTCCCGTAACTAGTGTACAACCTTTAGTTAAACGGCTATAACTTTTGCATCTCAACTCCGAATGAGCTGATTCAACTTGTAGAATATTCCTAACTCAATAGGGCATCAAACCATGTTTCACGGACAAGGCTAAATCCGCTCCTAAGTAGCCCCAAAAACAACAATCTTTAACAGCCTTACAAATTTGCAACTTCTTTAATTAAGTTCTTGGAAATTCTTTTCTTTCCTTAGCTCCTACACTCGATCTAATACTTTAATTCTCACTTCTCCTCCTTGTATTGGTTCTTCATTAATTCATAAACCTACTAACTTTGCACTAAAACAAACAAATGAACGCATAAAAGCTCTATACATGCAAATAGTCTAACTCTAAGGGGAGAAAGTGAAATATGACGAAATAAGCATAAAAGTCTATCAAATAAGTCAAATATTCACCTAAAATGATGTCTCATAAGGGATAATATTTAGAACAAATAGGGAGACATCAAGACCCCAAACTCAAACCTTTGTCGTTCCGACAAAGTAAAATAAAAACAAAGGCCTTTTAGGTGAACGCAGAAGGCAGAATATAGTAAATATTCTCAAAGCACAACTTAAAACAAATCTCATATATTATGATATAGGAATTAATATACACATAAACATGTCATGCAAAATAAAACACAAAATAATATCAATCCAAAATTAATTTCACAATGCTAGAAGGTTACGCTTGTTACTTATCTCATGATGGTGGCTATAGGGTGTTCATCGATCCTTACTTGCTTTGAACACTCCACTTAGCATACTCCCTATTAGCTGAATCATAAATTCACTATGTATCTAGGAATCACGAGGACTTTACGGTTTTAATATAGGCTTAGGGACGATATGGTATGTATATTTGGTAAATTTGAAGTGAGCTTTTGGCTCTCTCCTCACTTACGATCAATAAACTGTGCAAGAGCTTGAGTTTATACTCGAATATATTCCCACTCAACCCATTTGACGCACTAATTTAGCGTCCCCAGATTAACCCAATAAGCAATAAAGATGTTTACATAAAAATTTCCTCTTTGCCGGTCCAAATATATATTCTTTTCATATGAAATTTCTTTTGTATAGTTATGACTCTCTTTTTGATGTTGAGATATCATGCTATTTTTTTCATAATTTTTTTCTCTTTTCATGCTTTTCAGATTTTTTTCATTTACTCTTACCCAGGTAAAGGGTTACAATATAATCACTGTGAATCATCATCAACATGTAAAACATAGCACAATTGATAAGCTCAAAATTCCCAACCCAATAATAATTCCCCTGATAGTGGACCCATTACCCCAAACTCAAGCTCAAGATAAGAAGTCTCAGGATTGTGATTCAAGTGCGGGTCATATGGAAATGCCTAATAAACTAAGGGGATATTGGCTTATAATGTGGCGACAAAAGAAAGGCTTAAAGGATAAAAATGGGGCTAAGCGGATAATATTTAATTCAGGGATAGAAGGCTAAAAGGGTTTCAAAGGGTAACAAAGAACTGCCTATATAATTTTCCTATTTACATAACTTGCCTCTAGTTCATACCTAAGTGGGTTCTTTACTCATTCAGATCTCACGTTCTACAAACCATTCATTTTACTTAAGTACAAGTTTACTTCTTTTGCATTGTTCATTAATTCTTCCTATCAATTACCTGTGTTTGCATGCAATCAAAGTGCGTTTTATACTAACTCCTAAAGTCAACTATTTTCTATCATAAATTTGCAAAAAGTATGCTTATGGGGAGATTTAAAATACTCTACAGTCAAACATTCCTCAAACTAATTTTTATTTGATTTTTTTTAAAAATAATTTAAAAAAGCAGTAAATCACATAAAATTAGGATGAGGCAACGAACCCCACCCCAAACTCAAAAATGAGTCGTGTCCCCATGACTCGAAAAGACTCTGAAATCAAATAATTAATAAAAATGAGAAAAGGATAGGAAAACGTATCTGAACCAGCACAGGGCTGATTTCCATTGTTGCATTCAGATTGGGCTTCTCTTGTTGCGTAGGTGGCATGTTGAACATTGCTCACTCCACGTACTATGTTTTGCAAAAGCTCCAACTCTTCTGTAACTTTTCCTAAGATTGTCAAGACCTCTTCATGTATGTCCTCCAAAATTCTCATTGTTTAAATTACATCTCTCTCAACACTAAACGTAATAAGTGGTTCTTCAACTTCCTCTTTCTTTCCTCTTCATAGTATTCTTGACCTCCCAATTTTCGTCATCTCAATGAACCCCAAACTCAAAACTTCAAATATTCAAAAACTAGAGAAGAGTTATGAATTTTGATATTTTGAGGATTTAGGATGAAGGATTAAGGTGTTATTTGAGATGGGTAATGATTATGTAGTAGATTTGGGAAGGTTTAATGAATAGGATGAAGAGGCTTAAGGTTGAAGGAGAAGATTTCTTGATGTTCTTGAAGGATTTTGATGTTGGATGTTTGTTTGGAATGGAATAGGAGGAAGGATGTGTTGCAGGTATTTAATGGTTTTGGGGACATTTATAATGATATCTTGCATGAGAGGCTAGGTTAAAAGGTAGAAAATAGGGTTTTTATGAGGTTTTGGTAAAAAATCCCGCTGGTCGGGCCGGCATACCGGTCAGATGACCAGCTAGCCGGTCCCAGACCGTGTCGAAATTCTCCTCTAGGCAAAGAACCGTGTTTTGTAACCGTGGGCACGATTTTCTCTTTTTTTTCGAACACTGTGGGTCGGCATATTGGTCAGATGACCGGCTAGCCGATCCCAAACCGTGTCGAGGTTTGCGCCCACGGTTTTTTCTAGCTGCGCTCGGCTATGAACCGTGTTAAAAAACCGTCGCCACTGTTTTCTCCATCTGGTATACCGGGAATTTCGTCCGTTATACCGGTCGCCTGTGCAGGTTTTTCTTTTTCGTTCCTTAGCACCCCAAACTCAATTCCTGCACACTTTATCACACTACCTTTCTCATTTCTTAGACGCTAAGACTCGACAATTACTTATAATATACACTAGGAAAAAAACATAAAATCAAATTAAAACATGGGTTGTCTCCCAAGAAGCACTTTTGTTTATTACGTCTTTAAGTTCGACGCTTTACCTTCCATGAAGATGGTATTGTGGCCTCTGCGGTTCTCCTCCGCTTAAATTCGCCTCGTCCCTGGCATGTAAGCTTTAGAACCTTTCCCCTTAGAATTTTATTCAATCGATCTCTGAAAGGGGGAGGGTAGTATCTCCCTTTCGCCTCCTTGCTCTCATGACGAAACTCATTTTCCACCACGTGATAGTAGATAACCGTTCTCCACAGAATAAGCTCATTTTTATTCCTCGTTTCAATCTCGTGTTCCTCTTTAAAATGTGGTGGGTAGGTGTTACTCCTTGCCGCTTTACTCTCGCGGTGTGGCACCTTGTTTGTATAGAACATGTTGATCATTTGTATTGATTGTGGAGGTAATTCTACAGCTCTATTTTCATTCAAGATTCGTGGTGGAGATGGTGATTGGTGAACTTTTTATGGTGGAGATTCAGCTTCTATTTTATTCCGAACCTTTATTTCTTCAATTGACACCACAACCTCTTCACATTCATCTTTGCTTTCAACCCAATCTTCCGCTATTACTTCATCATATTATTTCTTTGTAATTCCTATAACCTCGATCACCACCTCTTCTTGTTTGCGTTCTATATCTTGATCATGTGCATACATCTTAGGAATAGCAATTTCTGTGTTAACTTCTAGGATTTGCGTTGCTACTTCTTCTTCCACTATGCTAACAAGATTCTCAACCACATGGTGGTCTCCATTTATAATTGACACGATGGTCATATCACTATAACTAATATTTTCTTTCAGCACTTCCTCCTCAACTACTTTTCCATTTTGAGTAAGAACTTCATCTAGCATCTGTTGCATTCTTTTACAGCTGAATTGTTTTCCTTTATTGCCTCCTACGTTTGTTCATATAAGTGCATGAGTTCTTTAAGTGATCTATCTATTTCGAAACTTTGTGATGAAGGTGGAGGTTGTTGAATGTTTTTAACCCACTGGTTGTTCCATCATTTCTCATGCTGATAGTGATATGATGATTATTGTTGATTATTCCCGATCCATCGATTGTTCCATCCTTGCTTTTGTTGATATTGATAAGGTCGTTGGTAGAAGTTAGTACCCCATTGCTGTTGTCCCGAAGAGTCTTCCCAATAGTCAAATGGATCGGGATTTGGGTAATGTCATCTATGCATCTTCAGTATCCTCTTGATCATTACCTGAATATAAAAACCTGTAAAAAAACAAAAACAAAAACCAAGCGTAAAACTGAAAAATAAATAAACAATTAAAACTACTTAAGGATTAAACACCGGGGTCACACACTGCAATCCCCGGCAGCGGCGCAAAAACTTGGTGGGTCTTGGGGTGTTATAAAATTAAGTACTAAAATATAAGGAACCAAAATACCGCAAGTGTACGGTTGTCCAAGTATTACTCCGATAAATCGGGTTTCGTTCTAAGGGATTGGACTGGTATAACTCAAGTGTTCAATAGATAAGTAGTAGTACTTGCAATTACAGAAATTAAAATATAAAAGATATTTGTTTTGTTTTGAGTTATTAAACTACTAGATGCAAATAAACAAATTACTGAAAATAAATACTAAAAGATTAAGACACAGATATGAGCTATACTTGAGTCTCGCTAGGGAATCACCTAAACTTACGTAATTAATGCTTTCGTTAAGGGCAGAACTGATATTTCTATATTAGTCGGGACTCTAATATCTCCTAGCCTCCTGTCGGGTGGACCTATGAGCTATCCTAAAGTACTATAAACCCCTGTATAGGCGAATATGCCTCTTCGGATGATATGTAATTACCTCTTTGTCTATGTAATTAGTTAAGCCTGTCGGTCAATAACGAACATTACACGGTTATTACCTAAGTCTATAATCAAACCCCCTGTCGGATGATCACTTCGCCACTAAAGTGAATAGCCAAATTACTAAAATATATTTCTAATTAGCTAGATCAGAAATAGTAAATAAGAACAAAATAATATCCAATATAAAATACCCAATTCAAATTAAACTGAAAACTAATCCTAAATTGAAATACATGAATTAAATAAATTAGGGTTCATCCCATTACGATTCTCAAGTAATTAAGGTTTAGCTCATAATTGAAATAAGAAAAATAAAGGAATTAATAATATACATGTTCCTAATAACAGAAATAAAATAAGAACCTAGATAGAGGAATTAGTTTGAGCTGTTGTTGGAGTAAAATGATTCTCCAGCTTTTGCTCTTGCTTCCGCCTCTTGACGCTCTCTCTAAGGATGATTTAATATGAAGGTTTAATGAGAGGTGCTGAATAATGAGGTCTAAAGGAGCTTATATAGTGCTAAAAAACGGATTAGGGCTTAGGTTAATAGAATTAGGTCAAATTATAAAAAGCCCAAGCCCATCTTCTTCTTTAGTTCTCGTGTGCATCCTGTAGTAAAACGACTTTAACTTTTGCATCTCAACTCCAAATGGGCTGATTCAACTTGGAGAATCTTCCTAACTCAATAGGACATCAAACCATGTTTCACGGTCCAAGGCTAAATCCACTCCTAAGCAGCCCAAAAACAGCAATCTTTATCAGCCTTACACATCTGCAACTTCTTTAATTACGTTCTTGAAAATTCTTTTCTTTCCTTTAGCTCCTCCACTCGATCTAAGACATTAGTTCTCACTTCTCCTCCTTGTATTGGTTCTTCATTAATTCATAAACCTACTTACTTTGCACTAAAACAAACAAATTAACGCACAAAAGCTCTAAAAATGCAAATAGTCTAATTCTAAGGGGAGAAAGTGCAATATGACGAAATAAGCATCAAGTCTATCAAATAAGTCAAATATTCACCTAAAATGATGTCTCCTAAGGGGTAATATTTAGAACAAATAGAGAGACATCACATATTCCATGATCCAATTTACATACAATCCGTAAAATTTAATCCTTTAAGTACCCCACGGTGGAAATCCCATGAAGCTGAGTCATAAACTTGCACAAATTAATATTGATCGCTCATTTAGACGAGCTACTATTAAATTGTAACCCCTCAAAAACTCTTGCATTAAATGTATATTCTTGCCCATCGATCTTCTAGACACAAAAGAATTTTGTGCTTTATCAATCCGCAAGTATCATGGCAACAGATTGATAAACAATATTACAAAATGAATGGGTCTATAATCCTCCATAATTATCGATTTTTCCTTCTTTGGAATGAGAATAATAATAGTTGTATTTAATTGCTTAAGTAAAAAACCAGAAAAAAAGAATTCACGTACCTTTTGTGTAATTTCATCTCCAATAAGATCCCAAGATTTTTTTGAAGAAGAGTGAGGAAAGCCCATCAGACCCGGATACTTTATCATTTTCAATTCGGAAAATTGCCTCTTTTACTTCTTCAGCAGTGACCTCTTTACTCAAATCCAACCCATGTATATCCGTCAAAATATAACCCCATTAAAAAACACTATGATCAACACTTGTGTCTCCACTGTCAACCCCAATAACCTCGATTAATAATTCAAGAATGCATCTTTGACCTGGGAACTAGAAGTGGTATCTTCTCCAGTTGGAAGACGAACATTTGGAATAAACTTATTCCGTTGTTTACTTTTCACGAGACCATGAAAAACTTTAGTGCATCTATCACTTTCAAATTTTTTTTATATCCAAGTTTTACCTTCTATTGGAGAAAACTAATCGGTCTTCTCAATCCTAATAGTATCTTTCTGAATCTCAACCAAATTTTTAAGGTCCGAATCATTCGAAATATTTGGTTGGAATTGGACTTCGGCTTCCTCCAAGGTCTCTCTTTCTCTTTTATCTCTTTAGAAGATGTGAAAAATATGTTCCTATTTAATTTCCTCAATTTTGGCTTTAAGTTCTGAAGCCTCTTACGAACCAAGAGTTGTTTTGTACCTCTACCACAATATTTATTACAGCCATTGAAAACAACTTCTATGTAATCTGTATGCTCCACTCATATGTCAGGGTGACTCTCGTAACATTTTGGAGAAACAAGGATACAACACAAGGTGAATGATGTCTCTGTTAAAGCTGAAGATATGATTTAATGACTTAGTGTATTTAAGACACTAGTCCTCCATATATATATATATATATATATATATATATATATATATGTTTGTATATATAGATTAGTAACATATCATTCTGATACACACAGTATATTACACAATATGTAATAGACTATACTACCTAATGGGTAATAGCCTATAGCCTTATACTATTATCCTAAGGGTAATAGAATGTGTATCTTATTTTTTAACACCCTCCCTCAAGCTGGAGCATATATATTATATGTGCCTACCTTGTTACATATATACTCAACTCTAGGTCCTTTGAGAGACTTAGTAAATAAGTCGGCTAACTGATCACCTGAACCAACATAAGATGTTATAATTTATTTTGATAAAATCTTGTCTCTGGTGAAATGACAATCAACATTGATGTGCCTGGCATACTCAAGAAATCTTGGATTTGAAGCAATGTGTATGGCAGCCTGTTATCACACATAAGTTTCATAGGATTAGGGAAATCGATTTTGATTTCTTCAAGTAAATTTCTAACCCATATCAGCTCACAAGTGGCCAAACACATGGCACAATATTTAGATTCAACACTTGATATTTTTTAATACATGGGTGTCCGAGCCAACTTTCACGCACCACGACTAACTCCATGGGAAATATACACCCCTCCCCATGCATATTTCCAAGTAAATCAAAACTAGGTTACCCATGTTCAGGGATGTGATTTTGGTGGGTCCTTGTGTGTTATAAAATAATGCGATAAAAGTTAAGGAGTCACAGACCGCAAGTGTACGGTTGTCCAAGTAATATCCGAGAAATCGGGTTACGCTCGCAGGGACGGAATAGGTACAACTCAGGTATGAATCAAATAGTAGAATAATTTCAAGTACGGAAAAGTAAATGATATAGATTTTTGTTTTGGTTTTCTAAAACTAAGATGCAAATAAAGTAAATGCTAAATTAATTAAACTGA
Source organism: Nemophila menziesii (assembly GCA_029959085.1). Classification (NCBI taxonomy): domain Eukaryota; kingdom Viridiplantae; phylum Streptophyta; class Magnoliopsida; order Boraginales; family Hydrophyllaceae; genus Nemophila; species Nemophila menziesii. The sequence goes on from JARWIR010000001.1 coordinate 80,725,560, forward strand.
AATGAAAATAATGCAAGTAAAGGAGTTGGACGCAAGAAGAGAAGAAGTACTTGAGTTTCGCAAGGGTTTCACCTAACCTATCTAATTAATGATTTCTGTTAAGGGATGAATTAATATTACTGTGCTAGTCGGGACTCTAATGTCTCCTAACCCCCATCAGGGTGGACTTAGAAGCTGTCCTACGGTATTAAATACCCCGTCAGGGTGATTACAACTACTTTCGAATGGTTAATTTTCTTACCTCATTGGCTGCATGATTAGTCAAGCCTGTTAGGGTCATTGGCGAATAACAATGGCTATTACCTAGGTCTGTATTTAAATCCCCGCTCAAGGTGATCACTACGCCACTATAGTAGATAGCCTAAATACTGTAAATTACCCTTGGTTCATAACATCAAAGATAATAACTGAAATTAAAGTAATAGTCAACACAAAATATTAAATCCAACTTGAATCCCAAATTAGAAAAACATCAATTAAACAGAATTTGGTTCAACTCATGTAGAGATTCTCAAGTACAAAAGGAATTAGTTCATAACTGAAATAAAATTAAATGTGTTCATATTCAATTATAATAAGTAACGAAAGAACCTAATTGGGGCGTTGGTTTGACTGTTGATGGAAGAAAGGGATTCTTCTAGCTCTAGCTTCTACTTCTGCCTTCTACTTTGTCTCTCTCTTGAAGCGTATGAATTAATCTGATATGTGGTAATGATTAAAGGAGTCTAAAGGCCTATTTATAATAGAAGGAAATAGTGGGCTTTTGGTTTAATGAATAATATTAAAATAATAAAAGTCCAAGTCCAATCTTCTAAATTCCGTAACTGATGTACAACCCTTAGTAAAACGGCTGTAACTTTTGCAAATCAATTCAAAATTGACTCATTCAAGTTGCTAAATCTTCCTAACTCAATAAGGAAAAATCCTTATTTCACGACCCAAAGGCTGGATCCTTCTCTAAGTGGCTCGAAATCAGCAATTGGTAACAGCCTTTTAGATTTGCATCTTTCATAGTCAATTTTTCGGAATATCTTTTCTCGCCTTTGACTTCTCCGCTCGATTGAAGAATTTAATTATCGATTCTTCTCCTTGTCTTGGTGTTCCCTAGCATCTATGGACCTAAGAGCATTTCACTAAAAACAAACAAATTAACGTACCAAAAGCTCTAAAAATGAAATATTATAAATCCAAGGAGAGAAAATGAAATATAACGAAATAAGCCTAAAAGTCTATCATATAAGTCAAATATTCACCTAAAATGATGTCTCCTAAGGGCATATAATTAGACAAAAGAGGGAGACATCAAGACCCCCAACTCAAACCTTTGTCATCCCGACAAAGTAAAAATAAAAACAATGGTCTAAATGCAGAAATGTAGAATGTAGTAAATACACCCAAATCACAATTTAAAACAAATCTCATATAGCGAAACTTAGGGTCTGTTCGGATTGAGAGAAATGGAAAGAAAAGAATGGAATAGAAATGATTTTTTATTTTTTACCTTGTTTGTATTGTAATATTTTATAAAAGAAAAGAAAGGAGATCATTCCAAAAATCATTCCATTATCCATATTTATTATCACTCTAAATTGGAGTCAAATGGGGAGAAAGAAATATTTTTAATGATTAGAGGCTAAAATTAACTCGTTTTTTTCCTTTTTTTTTGTATTTTTTCAATCCAAGCAAAAAATATCCAAAATCATTTATGAAATCTTCTTTTATAAAAATTTCGAATCCACACAAAAAAATTTCTTTCTTTCCCTTTCTTTTATAATTTTTCTTTTGTTTTTCTTTATTATTTTTTCCCTTCTAAATACAAACAGACCCTTAGGAACCAATATACACATACGCCTATCATGCAATAATCAAACACATATAATGTCAATCTTAAAATTAAATTCACAATGCTAGAAGGTTACACTTGTACTTATCTCAATATGATGGCTATAGGGTGTTCATTTATCCTTACTCACTTTGAACACTCCACTTAGCATACTCCATATTATTCGAATCATAAACACACTATATACCTAGTAATCACGAGAACTTTACGGTTTTAGCGTAGGTTTAGGAACGGTGTGGTATGTATATTTGCTAAATTTGAAGTGAGATTTTGGCTCTCTCCTCACTTACCATCAACAACTGTCCAAGAGCTTGAGTTTGTACTCGAATATTATTTCTCACTCAACCCATTTGACGCACTAATTTAGCGTCTCCATAATAACCCAATACATATTAAGATGATTTCACTAAATTTACACTTTGCCGGTTATTTTATTCTTTTTGTTTTTGTTTTTTCATTTCTTTTCTTCTCTTTTTTTTGTACAATCGATAACCGGGTTCCCGTTAGTGATGGTCGAGTTCCCGGTTGTAAACTGTTTTGACAACTTTTTACCATTTTTTTCAATCCCGACAAGGGTTACAAATAATATATCATCAAAACTTGTGCCTCAATTGAAACACATACAATTCCCTCCCAAAATAATTTCCCATTGATGAAACCAACCATTCCAAACTCAAGCTCAAGACAGGTATCAGGATCGTGATTCAAGTGCGGGTCATATGGAATTGCCTAGAAACTAAAGCGATATGGGCATATATCATGGCGACAAAAGAAAGGCTTTAAGGCTCATAATTGGGCTAAAAAGGATATAATTAATTCATGGGATAGAAGGCTAAAAAGTCTCAAAGCGCTAACAAAGAACTGCCTCTATCATTTTTCTAGTTACATAGCTTGCCTCTAGTTCATACCTAAGTGGGTTCTCTACTAATTTGGATCTCACTTTTTACAAACCAAACATTTTCCTTAAGTACAAGTTTACTTATTTTGCATTGTTCATTAATTCTTCCTATCAGTTACCAATGTTTGCATGCACTTATGGTGCATTTTATACAAACTCCTAAAGTCCACTATTTACTATCATAGATTCATAAAAAGTATGCTTAATGGGGACATTTAAAATCTTCTACAGTCAAACGCAACCCAATAATTTTATTGAAATCAAGTAAAACAAATAACACATAAAATTGGGATGAGGCAACGAACCCCACCCCAAACTCATAAATGAGCCGAGTCCCCATGCTTCGAAAAGACTCGATAAATAAAATAAAATAATATACACTACTAAATGAGAAGGTTAGGAAAATGTATCTTAACCAGCACAAGGCTGGTTTTCAGTGTTGTATTCAGGTTGGCCTCTCTCATGAGGAATGAATAGGTGGCATGTTGTATATTAGTCACCCCAATTAGCATGTTGTGCAGAAGCTCCAACTCTTTTGTAACTTTTCCTAAGGTAGCAATCATCGCATCTTGCTTCTCCCCTAAAACTTGTATTCGATCCTCCAACTCATTTTGTATCGCTTCATCATCGGCATTCTCAATCGATTTTAATGTCATGTCTTCCCCGTTTTCTGTAGGCTCAACCTCTTCGCTCTTGCGTGGTGTTTTTGCGTCTAAGCACAATGCAGTTATGGTGCACGGGAACTTGAGGTTTTTCTGAACAATCGGAGATTTCTCAAATTCCATGATGGTGTCATAAATCACACGGGCAACATCAATTTATGTTTTTCGATCACCCACTTTATAAAGATAATATGTACCTTTTTCAACTCGGAGGTGTGACCAATGCCAAAGAAGGTAGGGACTATGAAACGGGACCATACCTTCGCACAAGGTAATAAATTGCTACTGTAAACCCGGCCAACATATCTTTCTCCATTTGGGATGGGAAGTCTCCCATTAATCATTACTTTTCCCCAAAGAGATTCCTATTCTAAAGATGAATAATTAAGTGTTTCTTGATATGAACATGGACCAGTAAGTTTTGGCAATTTCAATGTTTTTTGAATAAGCTCAACTGAGAAGGGCAATACCTTTTTGCTTATGGTAATTGACTGTTTATTTGCAAAATAAAGTTCTTCATAAAACTCACGAACAAAAGCAAGGTTGGATGTGAGGTTCCTCTTTCTCAATTCTTTCCACCCAAACTTGTCACAAGTAATTGCATAATCTTTAAACTCACTGTTCATAATACGTAGAGGTAATCCTTTCTCAACACCAAACTTCAAATAAGCTATTCTTTCACGAACTTGGTCAGTCCAACTAATTATAACTCTTTTTGGATTATGGGCCATCATCTTTCTTCATGTAGATCTTTGTTTTGTAATGGGTTTGCTAGTAATTTCTTCTTTAACCTCGTCTTTGTCATCTACCAAGGTAGGCCTTTTGGAATTAGCCTCACTTGGTTTCTCTTTCTTCTTCATAGTAGTCTTAACTTCTCCAAGCTTACGTCTAAAACTCGAATCCAGAAACTCAATAGCTCTCTCTTGTGTAGTACCAAGAGTGTGTCTAGTTCTATGATTGTTGCTCAATGAATATGTCCTGTTAGTCATCTCAACTCACCCCAAACTCAAAACATCCAAAATTCAAAAACTAGAGAAAAAGTTTTGAACTTTGATGTTTTGAGGGTAGAAGAAAGAAGATTAAGGCGAGATATGAGATGGGTAAGGATTAGTTGATGTGTTTGGAGAGGTTTTATGGTTCAATTTATGGTTTGGATGAAGAAGATTCTTAGATAAACGTCGAATTTTGATGGTGTTTTGGAAGGATTGTGAGTTGATTGTGTGTTTATGTGGTGTTTAGGGAGAGGATTTGATGATTTTATTGTGTTTTGATGATGATTTTCCGAGAGGTATAGAGCTAGAAAACGGAATGGAGGCTGTCTTGTGAATGAAGGAAAGAAATCTAGGTTAAAATCAGTCAAAACCGCCTCCACTATTGCACAACTGGGTTCCCGGTTTGGTGGTGACCGGGTTCCCGGCGTCGACACGCGCGAATTTTTTTTACCTGGGACGCAACATTGACCTTGCGTCTCTACTGCACTTGTAAGAGAATTTGTGTTAGAGACTGGGTTCCCAGTCAGCTAACAACCGGGTTCCCGGTTGTTGTCGATGATCGCAACTCCAGACACACCAAGTGGCTTGCGTCTCCAACGCACAGGTCAGAACGTTGGGGCCTTACAACACTTGAAACCGGGTTCCCGGTCAGCTGACAAACGGGTTCCTAATTGTCGTCGGTGGCGCGAATCCAGATGCCATACGTGTTTGCATCTCCACCGCACGGGTCAGAGAGTTGGGGTCTTATAGCGATGGAAACCGGGTTCCCGGTTTGCCAGCAACTGGGTTCCCGGTTGTCGCCTGTTTTGACATCGAATTCCCCATTTTTTCCAATCCTTTTACCCTAAAATCATGACCTTGTTTACTCCTGTAACCATCAAAACACCATACCTTTCTCATTTCTAAAAAATAAACACTAATAAATACTCAATTGCTCTAATCTACACTATAAATTTAAAAGACAAGAAAGCATTTAAACTAATATACAAGTGAAATGGCTTTTGTTTAACGTCGTTAAGCTTGACGGGTTACCTTTCGCTTTTAGGGAACTTCGAGCAGGTACATAACCTCTCCGGATGTGGATCTTCCGAGCGATTGATATCCTCGTTTCCATGATAAATCTTCAATCGATGACCATTCACCATAAAGGTGCGGTTCTCGATTGGATGCTCGATCTCTATGGCTCGATGAGGCGTCACTTTAGTCACAATGTAAGGACCAGACTATATCAATCTCAACATACCCAGATAATTACTGAACTTGGAGTTGTATTTAAGGACCCTTTGTCCAACTTCAAACCTATTTTCACGGATATGATTATCATGCCATCTCTTTGTATTCTCCTTGTATTGTTTAGCATTCTCATAAGCATGTAACTGAAACTCATCAAGATCATTCAACTTCATCATACGATTCTCACCGGCTAAAGTAGGATCTAGATTTAACTGCGCTATATCCCAATATGCACCTAATTTAAGTTCAAGAGGTATGTGACAAGCCTTACCATAAACCATGCTATACGGAGATGCAACAATGGGTGTTTTAAACGCAGTACGATATGCCCACAACGCATTATTTAGTTTCAGAGACCAATCCTTTCGTGTGGGTCCAATAGTCTTCTCCAATATATATTTAACCTCTTGATTCGAGACCTCAGCTTGACCATTGGCTTGTGGTTGATAAGCGGTAGATATAAGATGTCTCACCCCTTACTTCTCTAACACTACCTTCAAGTATCTGTTCACGAAATGAGAACCTCCATCACTGATAATTACTCTAGGTGTACCATGTATAGTGAAGATGTGTGACTTCAAGAATTTTATCACCATTCGTGAATCATTTGTTGGTAGAGCTACAACCTCTACCCATTTGGACACGTAATCAACAACTAATAGGATGTATTGATTTCCATGAAATGGTACAAAGGGACCCATGAAGTCAATACCCCATACATAAAATATCTCTACTTCAAGAACATTATTACGTGGCATCTCATCTCTCATATATATGTTACCAGTAAACTGGAATCTATGACATTTCTTAACATATTCATGACAATCCTTATGTAAAGTAGGCCAATAAAAACCGAATTTTAATACCTTAGCAGCTGTGCGGTTACCTTTGAAATGTCCTCCATAGGGTGAATCATGACAACCTGCCATTACTGACTTAACATCTTTATCAGGTATGCATCTTCTCACCATTTGGTCACCACATGTTTTTTAAAGGGAAGGATCCTCCCAAAAGAATTGTTTAGCACGATGAATTAATCTCTTCCTCTCTTGTGTGGTAGCTCATTCAGGCTAAGAACCACCCACAATAAGATTTGCTATGTCTGCATACCAAGGAGTTCCCACTGGATAAATCGAAAACAAATTCCCACCAGGAAACTCTTCTCTGACCAATTCAGGTCTGCTATTAGACTCAGAACCTTCAAGACGAGATAAATGATCTGCAACTTCGTTATCACAATGGTGGGTCCTGGTGTCTTATTAAATTAAGTACGAAAATAAAGGAACCACAACTACCGCAAGTGTACGGTTGTCCAAGTAATATTCGATAAATCGAGTTCGTTCGCAGGTACGGAATTAGGCATAACTCAGGTATCAATCGAAGAGTAAGAATAATTTCTTGACAGAAAAATAAAGTAAAGATTTTTGTTTGCTTTTTATAAATTAAAAGAGACAATAAAATAAACTACGGAAATAAAAGAAAGCAAATAAAAGAGACTTGAAACTTCATATGAGAGAGAGTACTTGATCCTCGCAAAGGTTTCACCTAACCTATCTAATTCATGCTTCTGTTTAAGGGCTAAACTGGTATTATTGTGCTAGTCGGGACTCTAATATCTCCTAGCCCCCGTCAGGGTGGACCTAAGAGCTATCCTACGGTATTACAAACGCCGTCAGTGTGAATATAAGCTACTTTCGGATGAATATTAATCTACCTCATTGTATGCATGGTTAGTTAAGCCTTCAGGGTCAATAACGGATACTATGCGTCTATTATCTAAGTCTTTAATTAAACCCCCCGTCAAGGTGATCCATACGCCACTATATGGAATAACCTAATTACTATCAGCTAAGTTTGATTCATGACTTCAAAATTAGTGATTAAAACAAAATAATTGTCAACACAAAATACCTAGTCTAATTTAAACCATTAAATCCCAAATTCAGAAAACATAATTAAACAGAATTAAGTTCAACCCATATAGCGATTCTCAAGTTCTAAAGAAATTAGTTCATAACGGAATGGCAAACTAAAATTAAATAATTAAAAGACATAGTTTCGAATTACAGAAAGAAAATAAAGAACCTAAAGGGTAAGATGACAGATGATGGAAGAACAGGGCTCCTCCAGCACTAGCTTCTCCTTGCCTTCTTGCTCTGACTTGAAAACCTTAAGCCTCTTGTGTAATTCTCTGAAGTGTGTGAAAAGAGGAGACTGAGGGGTGTATTTATAGGTGTTAGGGAACCCTAGGTCGAATTTACTTGGAGTGGAAGACAAGTCAAGAACTCTCAAATTCGTAGCCCTAAATTCTAGGAAAGGTAAGATTCTGCTGTTGATTTGATTTGGTCATATCTCATTCAATACTTATCCGTTTGAGGAGTTCCAATATATGAAACTGCTTGTCTTGGAAAGAGATTTCTATTGGTGCAAACCACTCGTCCAAATTCATAGCCAATATTTAATTATGGATTCGTCTTTGAAACGTGATTGGAATTTCAGATTCATAAGGCAACTTTATCTTTTCCTTCTTTGCATATATCTTTCCTAAATCTTCTTTTTTCCATGTAAATGTTCTTTCCTTTACTCATTTATCTTGACTTATTCTCTAAGTAATTACCATTTATCTTTTAAAGCTTCACATTAAATAAATAATTAAACCGCATATGTTTAAAAAGAATAAATCTATAAATCAAGAAATAGAAATAGGAAAGAGCACTCTAAAAATAGAATCTCGAGTAAAAACATTTCCTAACACTCTAAAATACACTAAAACTTTCTTCTCACTTCTTCTCCTTGTATTGTTCTTTCATGAAATTCAAGAACCGATTAACTTTGCATTAAAAATAGTCAAATTTACGCACAAAAGCTCAGATTCTGCAAATTGTTAATTTTTAAGGGAAGAAAGTGCAATATGATCAAATAAGCCTAAAATTCTATCAATTAAGTCATTTATTCACCTAAAAGGATGTATCCAAGGGGATAATAATTAGAACAAATAGGGAGACATCAAGACCCCAAACTCAAACCTTTGTCGTCCCGACAAAGTAAAATAAAAACAAAGGATCTTTTAGGTGAACGCAGAAGGTAGAATCTAGAAAATAATCCCAAAGCACAACTTAAAACAAATATCATATAGTCTAATCTAGGAATTAATATACACCTACACTTATCATGCAAAATCAAACATAAAACAATATCAATCCAAAATTAATTTCACAATGCTAGAAGGTTACACTTATTACTTATCTCAAGATGGTGGCTATAGGGTGTTCCTCGATCTTTACTTTCTTTGACCGCTCCACTTAGCATACTCCCTATTAACTCACTGTGCATCTAGGAATCACGAGGTCTTTACGGTATTAGCGTAGGCTGAAGAACGGTATGGTATGTATATTTGGTAAATTTGAAGTGAGCTTTTGGCTCTCTCCTCACTTACCATCAACAAACTGTCCAAGAGCTTGAGTTTACACTCGAAAAATGTTCTCACTCAACCCAATTAACGCGCTTGATTAGTGTCGCCAAATTAACCCAATAAGCACTAAGGATGATTCACTTAAAAATTTCCACTTTGCCGGTCCGAATATATAAATTTTCAAATAATTCATTTTTTTCTTTTCTTTTGTATAGCTATGAATCTCTTTTTAATGTTGAGATATCATGCTATTTTTCATAGTTATGCCTATTCATAACTTGAGCTCGTAGCTTCTTTTCCATTCACTATTACCCCGACAAAGGGTTACAATATAATAAACATGTGAATCATCATCATATATAGCACAAAGCACAATTGATAAGCTCAAAAAATTCACAACCCAATGTAAATTCCCATATAGTGGACCCACCACCCCAAACTCAAGCTCAAGACAAGAAGTCTCAGGATCGTGATTCAAGTGCGGGTCATATGGTCATGCCTAACAATCTAAAGGGATATTGGCTTATAATGTGGCGACAAAAGAAAGGCTTAAAGGCTAAAATTTTTGCTAAGAAGGATAAAATTAATTTAGGGATAGACAGTCAAAAAGGATTCAAAGGGCTAACAAAGAACTGCCTCTATCATCTTCCTATTTACACAACTTGCCTCTAGTTCATACCTAAGTGGGTTCTCTACTCATTTAGATCTCACGTTCTACAAACCACCCATTATCCTTAAGTACAAGATTACTTCTTTTGCATTGTTCATTAATTCTTCCTATCAATTACCTCATATTTGCATTCAATCAAAGTGCAGTTTACACTAACTCCTAAAGTCAACTATTTTCTACCATTAATTCATAAAAAGCATGCTTGATGGGGGCATTTAAAATACTCTACAGTCAACGCAACCCTAAGATTAATTTTATTTGAAAGCATGTAAATCACAAAAAATTGGGATGAGGCAACGAACCCCACCCCAAACTCAAAAGTGAGTCGTGTCCCCACGACTCGAAAAAGACTCAATAAAGCAATAAAATTAAACTAACTACCTAATTAGTGCCTACCATAAATTAAGAAGAAGAATTAGAACAGGGTACCTGGCCATAAAGATCCATCATGTCATCCTCCGAAGGGGATGAATAATTATCAATTTCCATGTTCGTAGTTACCTCTTCCAATGTTAACTCAATTTGTGTGATCTCCATCCAAAGTGCTCTGTTGTCTTCTCTCAAAAGTTCGATTTCATGTTGCAATTCGAGAGCCCATGGAGGAATACAAGGATTAGTTTGAGAAGAAGAAGAACCTTGATCTTGAACTTGTGTCTTGTCTTTAGGCTTTGATGATACCCTCATCCTTGCTATTAATTTCTTGTGTAGTGGTGGTGCATGTGCCTTTTCTTCTTGTCTTTCTTCAATAGGCTCATCAAGATTGATGGCCTTTTCAATTGTAGAACCAGGCAAATTCTTGTTCTTCCATAGGATACAACACTTCCTCTTATAATCCATAGCATCTGTTCTGTTTGTCATAATTGATTTGACCCCAAACTCAAGTTATACCAAGGATAGAATAAAGTTAAGAAAACTTGGTGTAGCTTGAGTTTCTTGCTTGGATTAGATGAAGGAAGGTGGTTTCTTGATAAATCTTGGAAGAATTCTTGAAAGCTTGATGATCTTGATGGTGTTTAATGGTGTTTTGTGATGAAGTTGATGAAGAGGATGTGTTTATGGAGGATGGAGGAGAGAATTATTGATGTTATTGTGTTTTTTGTGGAGGTTTAATCAAGCTTCAAGGTGTTTTTATAAGGTTGGGAGCTGGAAAATTTGTATGGGAAAGGCTAGGGTTTGCTTGTGATAAGGTAAGAAGTGTATTAGGTAACAATCTCTTTTAAACCGACCTAGCTGCGGTATACCGGAGGTATGGCCCGGTATACCGGACCTGAGCGCATCCTTTTTTCGAACCCTCGGCAAAAAATCCGAGTCTTCTACTCGTGGTCACGGGTTTTTCCTCCTGCGGTATACCGGACATGAGGCGTTGTATACCAGACCTGTGACCCTTCGATTTTTGAACTCTCGGCAAAAAACCTGAGTCATCGACCCGTGGTCACGGGTTTTCCATGGCGCAGTATACCGGACGTGAGGCGCAGTATACCGGAGCTGACCTCGAATTTTTCCCACGTGTTTCCTTTTTCGTTTCCTAGCACCCCAAACTCGATTCCTGCACTAATAACACACTACCTTTCTCATTTCTTTTAAAAATAGACACTAAAACTCGATACTAACTTAAAATTATACACTAGAAATTGAAAAACATAAAGCAATAAACTAATATACAATTAACTGGCTTTTGTTTAACGTCGTTAAGCTCGACGGGTTACCTCATGAATCATTTTTTCACATAACCTCCCCAGCAGTGAGTGAGGTTATCAACGTTTTCTACACGAAATTTGCATCCCTTAGCTTTTATGACCACCAGTTGATTGGAAATAACCTTTGTGACCATGAACGGTCCTTGCCAAGAACTCTTGGCTTCGCGCGTTTTTGGAGGAGGATCAGGCTTCTTCAATGCAACCTCTTCGCCTAATCTGAAACCCCTTTTCTTTCTCTCTTTCTTAGGTTCTTTTGGAACCTTCACGTTATGCCCTTTTCCTTTCTTCTTCGCATGGTCAAGGTGTGGGTTTTCCTTAGGATATGGAGGATTTTTATTAGGTGGTTTCTTTCTGAGCTCTCTTTCCTCCATCCCTACGGTTTCCACAACCTTAGTTGGCTCCTGTTCAATCACATTAATACGGAAGCAATCCTCCTTGGGATCCGGAAACTTCATTGGCTTAAACACGTTAAATTTCACTTCCTCGTCTTGGATACGCATAATCATTTCACCGTTCTGTACATCAATCAAAGTACGCCCCGTGGCTAGGAATGGTCTTCCCAAAATAATGGGGACATTCCTATCCTTGTCGTAATCAAGTATAACAAAATCAACAGGAAAGATTAACGTACCAGCCTTGACGAGGACATCTTCTAGTCTTCCCTCTTGATGTACGAGGGATCTGTCAGCCATTTGCAAAACCATAGAGGTGGGTTTTGCGTTTCATATCTTCAACTTTTCAAACACGGGTTTGGGCATGAGATTAATACTTGCTCCCAAATCACACAAAGCTTTCCCTTGCCACTTAGCACCAATGGAAATCGGGATCGTAAAACTTCCAGGATCAAGTAATTTAGGTGGAAATTTGCTTTGGCAGATGGCACTACACTCTTCTGGCAAACCCACCATCTCATTCTCAAGATACTGACGCATGCTGGTGATAGTTCTTTTCAGGAAGTTCATGTATTTTGGTACACCTTTGATAGCTTCTAAGAAAGGAATATTAATGTTAAGCTTACTCACCATAGTCATAAATCTCTGATATTCAGCAGTATCTCATTTCTTCTGAACTCTTGAAGGGAATGGTGGAGGAGGACTGACTTCTATAGCATCTTTCTTTTTCGGATTTTTCCAGAATCCTCTCCACTTCCACTACTTCTGGTTCATCTCCTTTTTCCACTACATCCCCTACCGTTTTCTCTTTCACAGTTGTTTTCCTAACGGGAAAAGGTGGGGGTGGAAGATTCTTACCACTTCTAAGAGAGATCACGTTACATTATTCATATGGTTTAGGTTCTTCAGTATCGCTTGGTAATTGTCCCCGTGGATGTTGATTTAATGGCTTTGCCATCGGAGCTATCTGAGTTTCCATCAATTTAAGTGATGCATTCGTAGATTGTTGAATGTTGATTAGTGTCGTCAAGGTTTGCTGAACATCTAATGAACCTTCTTGAGGTTGAGCAGGTAGAGCTTTCTGATTCATGGTATCGGCATAAGCATCTTGAGGAGGTTGTCTCTGATCTTGATTTCATTAAGCTTCTCCACCTTGGTAGTTGTTCTGTGGTCTTGGTTGAAATTTTTTACCTTGGGGGCGCGGTTGATATACATAAGTCGGATAAGCAGCCCCATTTGGATTTGAATATTGGAAACCCGGATGGTTTCGATTCGGTTGATAGCCTTGACCACTTGAATTATAATTTCCTCGGTTAGAAACAAACATTGCGGATTCTGGATTGTTTTGACAGGTCTCCCAATCATGATCTTGTGTACCGCAATTAGAACACCCATAGACATCATGTGTAACATTAATATCCGCTTTTCTACTTGCAACAGTTTTTGTAACAGTGAGAGTAAGTTGTTTTAATTGTTGCTCAAGTTTGTTCTCCATGGCGATGAATTTTTCTTCAATCAACGCACTATTTCCACCTCGAATAGGTGTTCTCACAGTATTCTAACCTAGTTCATTTGTAACTTTTCTATTCAAAATAATCTTAGCATGGACTGGTTGTACCCGTAGGAATCCACCACCACAAAGCAAGTCTAGATCCTTTCTTGAAGAGCCATCAAGTCCTCGGTAAAATATCTTCATCTATTGATCTTCTGTGAGGCCATGATCAGGGACTCTTCTTAAACAAATCTGAAATCTCTTCCAACTTCTACCCAAAGTCTCGTCTTGATCTTGTTTGAATGACGTTATTTCAACTTGCGCATCTAATCTCATATCCGTTGGGTAGTATTTATCGAAGAACGCAGTTTGTAATGCGTCCCATGTTGTAATTGTTCCGGTTTCTTGAGAATCATGCCACTCACTTGCTCCATCAATAACGAAGTATCTAAAATTAGCAAAATACATTTGCTCTCTAGTTACTCCTTACGTAATATAAGAATCGCAAATTTGCATGAACTTCTGTACAGCACGGATTGGATCTTCGCCAGGTGCTCCTCAGAAATTGCCTTAACTTTGAAACTGAGATAACATACCAGGATCGGGTCTGAATCTTTCGACATTAATGTTTGCTGGGCTGATTCCGAGGTCAGGAGCTCGAAATGGAGCTTCTTCAGGGCCATTGATGAACCACAGATCATTGTTCTGAGGAGGTTGTGGAACAGCAGGAACCACATGAGGGTTGAGTTGATTTTCAGCCATTGTTTCTCTTGCTAATTGCTTCTCTAACTCCTTTGCTTTAGCTTCTCTCTTTCTTTTGTTTGCTTCTCGAACTACGTTTTCGGGATTTGCAAGAATCACGATATCTTCAGGCATAAACCAAAACCTGTAAACCTGAGAAAGAAAGACAACCCAAAGCGTAAAACTGAAAAATAAAACTAAAACTAAACTAACAATTAAACTACTAAAAGATTAACACCGGGGTCACACGCTACCGTCGCCGACAACGGCGCCAAACACTTGGTGGGTCCTGGTGTGTTATTAAATTAAGTACGAAAATAAAGGAACCACAACTACCGCAAGTGTACAGTTGTCCAAGTAATATTCGATAAATCGAGTTCGTTCACAGGGACGGATTAGGCACAACTCAGGTATTAATCGAAAAGTAAGAATAATTGCTTGACAGAAAAATAAAGTAAAGATTTTTGTTTGGTTTTTACAAATTAAAAGATGCAATAAAATAAACTACGGAAATAAAAGAAAGCAAATAAAAGAGAGTTGAAACTTCAGATGAGAGAGAATACTTGATCCTCGCAAAGGTTTCACCTAACCTATTTAATTCATGCTTCTGTTTAAGGGTTAAACTGGTATTATTGTGCTAGTCGGGACTCTAATATCTCCTAGCCCCCGTCAGGATGGACCTAAGAGCTATCCTACGGTATTACAAACCCCGTTAGGGTGAATATAAGTTACTTTCAGATGAATACTAATCTACCTTATTGGCTACATGGTTAGTTAAGCCTGTTAGGGTCAATAACGGATACTATGCGTCTATTATCTAAGTCTGTAATTAAACCCCCCGTCAAGGTGATCCATACGCCACTATATGGAATAGCCTAATTAATATGAGCTAAGTTTGATTCATGACTTAAAAATTAGTGATTAAAACAAAATAATAGTCAACACAAAATACCTAGTCTAATTTAAACCATTAAATCCCAAATTCAGAAAACATAAATTAAACAGAATTAAGTTCAACCCATATAGCGATTCTCAAGTACTAAAGAAATTAGTTCATAACGGAATGGCAAACTAAAGTTAAATAATCAAAAGACATAGTTTCGAATTACAGAAAGAAAATAAAGAACCTAAAGGGTAAGATGACTGATGATGGAAGAACAGGGCTCCTCCAGCACTAGCTTCTCCTTGCCTTCTTACTCTGACTTGAAAACCTTAAGCCTCTTGTGTAATTCTCTGAAGTGTGTGAAAAGAGGAGACTAAGGGGTGTATTTATAGGTGTTAGGGAACCCTAGGTCGAATTTACTTGGAGTGGAAGACAAGTCAAGAACTCTCAAATTCGTAGCCCTAAATTCTAGGAAAGGTAAGATTCTACTGCTGATTCGATTTGGTCATATCTCATTCAATACTTATCCGTTTGAGGAGTTCCAATATATGAAACTGCTTGTCTTGGAAAGAGCTTTCTATTGGTGCAGAACACTCGTACAGATTCCTAGCTAATCTTTAGTTATGGATTTATCTTTGAAACGTGGCTGGAATTTCAGATTCATAAGACAGCTTTATCTTTTCCTTCTTTGCTTATATCTTTCCTAAATCTTATTTTTTCCACGTAAATCTTCTTTCCTTTACTCCTTTATCTTGAATTGGTCTCTAAGTAATTACCATTTATCTTTTAAAGCTTCACATTAAATAAATAATTAAACCGCATATGTTTAAAAAGAATAAATCAAGAAATCAAGAAATAGAAATAGGAAAGTGCACTCTAAAAATAGAAACTCGAGTAAAAACATTTCCTAACACTCTAAAATACACCAAAACTTTATTCTCACTTCTTCTATTTGGATTGGTCTTTCATGAAATTCAAGAACCAATTAACTTTGCATTAAAAATAGTCAAATTTACGCACAAAAGCTCAGATTCTGCAAATAGTTAGTTTCCAAGGGAATAAAGTGCAATGTGATCAAATAAGCCTAAAAGTCTATCAATTAAGTCATTTATTCACCTAAAAGGATGTCTCAAAGGGGCTACTAATTAGAACAAATAGGGAGACATCACACAACCCTTTCGATCTCGAATCTATAAGTCAAACTCTTGTAATAATAATACCCATCTGATTAAACGTGGCTTAACATATTTCTTCTCCATAAGGTATTTGATCGCAGAATGATCGGTAAACATGATAACTTTCGTCCCAAGAAGGTTGGAACGAAACTTGTCAAATGCATACGCAACAGCTAATAGTCCTTCTCCGTCACAGTATAATTAACTGAGCACTAGTGAAAGTCTTACTCGCATAATAGATAGAATGAAATACCTTATCTTTTCTCTGACCCAAAACAACTCCCATAGCAAGATCATTAGCATCACAAATAATTTCAAACGAAATCTTCCAACTAGGAGGTAATACAATAGGTGCAATGATAAGCTTCTCCTTAATTTCTTTGAATGCCATCATGCAAGCTTCATCAAAAAGGATTTTGGCATTCTTTTTGAGTAAATTACACAATGTATTAAAGATATTAGAGAAGTCCTTCATGAAACGACGGTGAAAACCAGCATGACCTAAAAAACTTCTTACCCCTTTTATAGAAGTAGGAGGGGGAAGAGTCTTGATTACCTCAATCTTAGCATGATCGACTTCTAAACCTGAACTCAGAACCTTGTGTTCCAACACTATACCTTCACAATACATAAAATGACACTTTTCCCAATTCAAAAGCAAATAAGTCTCCTTGCATCTAATTAACACCTTCTACAAGTTCTGTAAACACTTATCAAAGTTATCACCAAACACAGAAAAGTCATCCATAAATACATCAAGGAAATTATCAATCATGTCCCAGAAAATCGCCATCACACATCTCTGAAAAAGTAGCAGGTGCATTACATAATCCAAATGGCATCCTTCGGAGGGCAAATATACCAAAAGGACATGTAAAGGTATATCTGGTTATATCTTGAGTACCCATCCAAAAAGCAATAATATTCTCTACCAACCCATTTGTCTAATATCTGATCTATGAAAGGATGAAAAAAGTGATATTTTCTAGTGGCCTTGTTTAGCTTACAATAATCCATACACACTCTCCAACCAACAACAGTTCTTGAGGGAATGGCTTCATTCTGAGAATTTAGGGCGGTAGTAATAACACCCTTCTTTTGTACGCATTGAACCAGACTTACCCATTCACTACTAGCTATGGGATAAATGATTCCCACATCTAGTAATTTAATAACTTCTTTCTTCACCACGTCTTTCATAGCTGGCATCAATCTTCTTTGGCCTTCAACTGAGCGTGCACTATCATCATCTAGAATAATTTTGTGTTGACAATAGGAAGGACTAATGCCTTTGATATCAACAATAGTCCAACCAATCCCCTCCTTATTAGCTCTTAGTATACACAACAGTTTATCACCATTCGCGAATCATTTGTTGGTAGAGCTACAACCTCTACCCATTTGGACATGTAATAAAAAACTAATAGGATGTATTGATTTCCATTAGATGGTACAAATGGACCCATGAAATCAATACCCCATACGTCAAATATCTCTACTTCAAGAACATTATTACATGGCATCTCATCTCTCTTATATATGTTACCAGTAAACTGGCATCCATGACATTTCTTAACATATTCATGACAATTCTTATGTAAATTAGCCCAATAAAAACCGGATTGTAATACCTTAGCAGCTGTGCGGTCACATTTGAAATGTCCTCCATAGGGTGAATCATGACAACCTGCCATTACTGACTTAACATCTTTCTCAGGTATGCATCTTCTCACCATTTGGTCACCACATGTTTTATAAAGGTAAGGATCCTCCCAAAAGAATTGTTTAGCATGGTGAATTAGTCTCTTCCTCTCTTGTGAGGTAGCTCATTCAGGAAAATAACCACTCACAATAAGACTTGATATGTCTGCATACCAAGGAGTTCCCATTGCATAAATCGAAAACAAACTCTCATCAGGAAACTCTTCTCTAACCAACTCAGGTCTGCTATTAGAATCAGAACCTTCAAGACGAGATAAATGATCTGCAACTTGGTTATCACAACCCTTTCGATCTTGAATATCTAAGTCAAACTATTGTAATAATAATACACATCTGATTAAACACGGCTTAGCATCTTTCTTCTCCATAAGGTATTTGATCGCAGAATGATCGGTAAACACGATAACTTTCACCCCAAGAAGGTAGGAACGAAACTTGTCAAATGCATATTCAACAGCTAGTAGTTCCTTCTCAGTTATAACATAATTAATTTGAGCACTTGTGAAAGTCTTACTCGCATAGTAGATAAAATGAAATACTTTATCTTTTCTCTGACCCAAAACAGCTCCCATAGCAAGATCACTAGCATCACACATAACTTCAAACAGAATCTTTCAATCAGGAGTTAATACAATAGGTGTAGTAATAAAATTCTCCTTAATCTCTTTGAATTCCATCATGAAAGTTTCAACAAAAAGGAATTTGGCATCCTTTTCGAGTAAGTCACACAATGGCTTAGCGATCTTAGAGAAGTCCTTAGTGAAATGGCGGTAAAAACCAGCATGACCTAAAAAACTTCTTACCCCTTTTACAGAAATAGAAGGGAGAAGAGTCTTGATTACCTCAATCTTCGCACGCTTGACTTCTAAACTTGAACTCGAAACCTTGTGTCCCAATACTATACCTTCACAAACCATAACATGACACTTTTCCCAATTCAAAACCAAATTAGTCTCCTTACATCTAATTAACACCATTTCCAAGTTCTGTAAACACTCATCAAAGTTATCACCAAACACAGAAAAGTCATCCATAAATACCTCAAGGAAATTATCGATCATGTCCCAGAAAATCGCCATCATACATCTCTGAAAAAGTAGTAGGTGCGTTACATAATCCAAATGGCATCCTTCAGAAGGCAAAGGTACCAAAAGGACATGTAAAGGTCGTCTTGTGTTGGTCTTCCGGATTTACATATATCTGGTTATATCCTGAGTACCCATCCAAAAAGAAATAATCTTCTCTACCAACCAATTTGTCTAACATGTGATCAATGAAAGGATGAAGAAATTGATCTTTTCTAGTGGAATTGTTCAGCTTACGATAATCCATACACACTCTCCAACCATCAACAGTTCTCGTGGGAATGGCTTCATTCTGAGAATTTAGGACGGTAGTAATACCACCCTTCTTTGGCATGCATTGAACCAGACTTACCCATTCACTACTAGCTATGGGATAAATGATTCCCACATCTAGTAATTTAATAACTTCTTTCTTCACCATGTCTTTCATAGATGTCATCAATCTTCTTTGGCCTTCAACTGAGCGTGCACTATCATTATCCAGAATAATTTTGCGTTGACAATAGGAAGGACTAATGCCTTTGATATCAGCAATAGTCCAACCAATCCCCTCCTTATTAGCTCTTAGTATACGAAACAGTTTCATCTTCTTGAGGTCCTGTTAAAGTAGCTGGAACAATAATAGGTAGAGTTTTGTTAGTACCTAAATACACATACCTCAAGTGTGCTGGCAATGGTTTTTCTTCCGATTGCGGAGGAGATTCAATGTATGGTTTCTTTTTGGTTATTATCTCCCCCGGTTCTCTTACAGGTTCATAGGCTGGACGCTTATACTTTGGATTCTCAGAACTCAGAGCTGCCACCGTTTCGGCAAGCTCTTCCATCATCTCAGGCTAGTCAAGTGTTAGGGAAGCCTGCAAGACATCATCATAATTAAAGTAACCAAATACATAGCCCTAAAGACATTGAAATTTACCTCCTCGTCTTGGATTTGCATAGTCAATTCTCCGTTTTCTACATCAATCAAAGTACGCCCCTTGGCTAGGAATGGTCGTCCCAATATGATGGGGACATTCCTATCCGCGTCGTATTCAAGGATAACAAAATCAACGAGAAAAACTAAAGTACACGCCTTGACGAGGACATCTTCTATTCGTCCCTCAGGATGTGCGAGGGATCTATCAGCCATTTGCAAGACCATAGAAGTCGGTCTTGAAATTCCTATCTTCAACTTCTCAAAATTTGATTTGGAATGAGATTAAAACTCGCACCAAATCACATAAAGCCTTTCCTCGCCACTTATTACCAATAGATATTGGTCTCGTAAAGCTCACAAGATCGAGTAACTTAGGTGGCAACTTACTCTGACTGATAGCGCTACACTCTTCTGGCAACCCTATCATCTCATTCTCAAGGTAAGGTTTTTCATTAGTGATGGCTCTCTTCAGGAATTTAACTTGCTTTGGCACATGTCTAATAGCATCTAGGAATGGTACATTGATATTAAGACCTCTTACAATATTTAAGAATCTCTGATAGTCAGCCATAACTCCTTTCTTTTGAATTCTTGATGGGAAAGGTAGAGGAGGAAGGGTTTCTACAACATCTTTCTTTTTAGGAATTTCCGAAATCTTCTCCACTTCCACTACTTCAGCTTTATCTTCTTTTTCCACCACTTCCTTAGCCCGTTTTTCTTTCACAGTTGTTTCTTTTTCTTTCATAACCAGAAAAGGAGGTGGGGGAAGCTTCTTACCACTTCTGAGCGCTATAGCATTACAATCTTCTTTCTGTCTCGGATTTTCAGTGTCACTTGGGAGTTGCCCTTGTGGACGCTTATTCAACTACTTTTCCATTTGATCCATCTGATTTTCTAACATCTTAATTGCTGCGGCAGAATATTGTTGATCTTGGCAAGCTTTTGTTTGAAGGGCGATCAATTGTTGTAACGTTTGATTAATATCTAATACACATTCTTAAGGTTGAGCAAGAAAAGCTTTCTGATTCATGGATTCATTATAGGTGTCTTGAGGAGGTTGTCTCTGAGCTTGATTTCTGTAACCTTGTCCCCCTTGGTAGTTAATCAGTGGTATTGGTTGATAGTTGTTACCTTGGGGACGTGGCTGATATGCATAAGTCGGATTAGCGGCCCCACTTGGATTCGAATACTGGAAACCCGGATGGTTTCTATTTGGTTGATAACCTTGACCCACTGAATTATAGTTCCCTCGGTTGGAAACAACATTAAAGCTTCTGGATTGCTTTGACAATGCTCCCAATCATGATCTTGTACACCACAATTAGAACACCCATACATTTCTTGTGTAACATTAACTTCTGCTCTTTTTCGAGAAAACCTTCTTTAACAGCTAAGGTAAACTGTTTCAATTGCTGCTCTAATGTATTCTTCAATTTATTCTCTAACGAAGAAATTTTTTCATCGATTCCAGCACTACTCTCTCTATAAATTCCACCTCTGATTAGTGCTCTCACAGTGTTCCAACCCATCTCATTCTTTCCTGTTCTGTTCAAAATTACCTTAGCATGAACTGGTTGTACTTGTAAGAACCCACTACCACAAAGTAGGTCTAAATCTTTTCTTGATAGTCCATCAAGACCGTTATAGAATATCGAAATCTGTTGTTGTTCTTAAAGGCCATGATCAGGTACTCTTCTCAAGAATAACTGAGATCTTGTCCAACACCTACCCAAGGTTTCTTCTTGTTCTTGCTCAAATGATGTTAGAGAAATCTATGCATTCAATCTCATGTTACTTGGGTAATACCTATCGAAAAATGCAGTTTGAAGCTCATCCCAATTAGTAACCGATCATGGTTCTTGCGAATCATGCCACTCACTAGGTGCGTCTATCACAAAGTATCTGAATTTTGCATAGTACATCTGCTCTCTAGTCACACCTTACATTATATATGAATCACATATCTTCATGAATTTCTGTACTGTGCGAATCAGATCTTCTCTAGGTTGGGAATTCCCATATTTTAGGAACTGAGACAAGATACCAGGATCAAGTAAATATCTCGCAACATTAATATCAGAAGGGCCAATCCCAAGAGTAGGGACGCGATACGGAGCTTGTTCAGGCCGTGTATAAACCACAGATCATTGTTAACGGGAGGTTCACCTTATTGTCCAGGTGGAGAAGGATCTTCCACCACTCTAGGTTCAAGATTATTTTCAAGAGCCATTGCTTCTTTAGCTAATCTCTCTTCTCTTTCTCTGGCTTGTTTTCTCTTCTTTCTTCCTTTTGTTTGCAAGTCTGACTAATATCTTAGGGTTATAGATCATACACCAAACCTATTTGTGGGGGAAAAGGTGTGATAAATAAACAGATAAATAAGATAATAATAAAGGACACACACCCTTGTCTACCAAGAGAAACTTATTGCAAGTATTACAGATCATTTGCACGTTTAGTTGATAAGAAAAGTTCGTTCGCAAGAATTTAATCCGTTAGATCTACTTGTATTCAATAAGCATAGATGAATTCAGATGTTTAGATAAAAATAGGATAAGATAAATAATTATCTAACGTGAATAAATAAATAATGAGAATAGATAAATAAATATGAATGTAAGTCGGATAAATTCGGTTACTAATAGGAGCCTATCTCACTAAGTTGTTATTCTAACCATAAAGGTGAATTGAGCATTATATATTAATCGGGATTCTAAATTCTTCCTAACCCTCATCAGGGTGGACTTAGGAGCAACCTCTCCACTACCAGGGGACTTAGGTAAGGGGATCCTAAGTAATGATCGGTGGTTACATCAAACCTTTATGGTTATCTAGTTAGGCAAGCCCGTCAAGATCACTAACGCAAACTAAACGATTATGTGTGTTGTCAATAACTGAATCCCCCTTCCGGTTGTTAACTAAATTACTAAGGATAGTCCTAAGATTGTCCAAATCTAGGGTTGGAACCAATAAGTCAAAGCACACAAATACCAATATACGCCAAGCTCAAATCAATTAAAATAACAAATAGTATTATGAAATTTAAGACAAAATAATAACCCAACAATTAATAGTAAAACTTAATAAATTAAAGATTAGAAATATGGTGAAGCCACAAACTTATAGCTAATTACCCTAAATATAGATAAGGAGAGATGTAGAAGATAAGTTTGTCACTGTCCAACTTCTTGCTTCTTGTCTTCCTCTACAGGTCAGCTTGCTTCTTGGATGATAAACTTGATACTAAGAGTTAATATTCAAGCAAAGACTAATTTATGGCTTAGAACTAAGCAAGCACATGTTTACAATGGTTTTAGGGTGTATTTATAGGTGTTTAACAAGCCTTAACACGTTTTCTTAGAGTGGAAGACAAGTAATTGGACTTTTAGCCTAACTCTAATTCGTAACCCTAAAATATAGAAAAGGTAATAACCATTGCTGTTTTGTTTTGACCGTAACTTCTTCAATATAGCTCCGATTGACTCGTTCTTTATATCGAAACTGATCGTCTCGAAAAGCTCTACAACTTTGCTTCATACCATTCTTCCAAATTCCCATCCAATCTTGAGTATGATCACACTTTTATGGACGTTGCTGGTAAAATTCAGATTTACTTGACAACTTTATCTTTCCATACTTATCTTTTCCTTCCTTTATCTCCAATTTCCATCTTTATCTTCTTTCCTTTATCTCGTGGAATTGATTTGACGTCTAATTAATTACCATATATCTTTAAAGCTTCACAATTAATTAACATTAAACCAGATATGCTCTAAAAATGATAACTCATCAAATCAAGATGAAAGAAATAAAATAAATTAAGTATTATTTTATTCGATGCCACCCATGATGGGGTGACATGAACGTACTATGGGAAGTTAGTCAGGAAGTTACAATGGTAACTTACCCACTAAGAGAGATGGAGATAGTGGAGATAATAGAGATAGTGAAGTGATGGTTTATTATTGGTTAATAAACCAACGCTCCTATCCCTCAATAAATAAGAGCCCGCTTCTCCTCTCCAGACACAACAAACACAACAGCAAAAATTCTTCTCCCGTTAAATCAATTTCCTCTTCATACACTTAAACAAGAAATTCTCAGACTCTTAGGTGGTGAAAACAAAGGATTTAATTCTAGTAATTAAGTTCACGATCAGAAAGCAAGAATTCAGAAAGTAATCTGCTGCGTAAGAGGTTTGTCTAAAACCTTAACTCTTTAATCTTTAGGTAACAAGTGGTATCAGAGCATGTTACCTGGATTAATTTTTGCTTCGTCTTGTTTCTTCTATAATTGTGGTTCATGTTTCTTCCAAACATGTCTCTTAAGGAGAAGTATGGGGGTACGACTGTGACTAAGTTGCGTCAATTCACCATTAAGTTTGACACTTGCAAGAAGAAGCCTAATCAAACCATGCAACAACATCTCCGAGAGATGTGTAACATGATTAGGGAACTTAAGAATGCAGGTCATAACCTTACTGATGAACAACAAGTTCAAGCTGTGATCCGATCTCTTCCAAATAACTGGGAGCATTTGAAGATTAACTTGACTCACAATGACAACATCAAAACCTTTGATGATGCTGCTCGTCATGTGACATTGGAAGATGAACATCTAGATGCAATTAAGCCTCAGGGCCAGGCTTATATTGCTGAGTTTAGTTCCCACAAAGTTTCTGGCAATAAACGCAAGAACAATGGGAAGAAGAACGGAAATGAGCATGTTTCCAAGAAGAACAAGAAGGGCGGTAACAATAAGGGAAAACGTTTCCGTGAGAAGAAAGACAAGAGTAAGATGACATGCTTTAACTGTGAGAAAATGGGTCACTTCGCTTGCGAGTGCAGCGAGCCCAGAGAGGTAGCAATGTCATTTACTTCTTTTAATTTTACTTATGTTACCAGTACTGTATTGCTTGCTGATTCTAATCCTTTATGGACTATGGACTCAGGAGCGACAGACCATGTAGCCAAAGACCGAGAGGCATATGTAGAGTACCGTCGGATTCCAGAGGGATCGAGGTGGATATATGTAGGAGACAACAATAAGGTTGAAGTCAAAGAAGTTGGCACTTGCAAGTTGAACTTGCGAAGTGGTCAAACCTTGTACCTGCATGATGTACTTTACGCACCTGACATTCGACAGAACTTAGTCTCGGTCACTGTTCTTCTAGGATTAGGTTTTAATTTGCATTTTCATAACAAACAAGTAGATATCTATTATGACGCTAAGTATTATGGTTCTGGTTTTATTTCGCATGGTTTAATTGTACTAGATGATGATAACTCGTTTAATAGTTATTATGTAAGTAGTTGCTTTTCTACTAATACTTCTTCTTCTAGTAATTCTAATGTAGAAGAAAATGTATGGCATGCTAGATTAGGTCATATTGGACAAGACCGTATGAATTTGTTGGCTAAGGCGAACCTTTTGGGTTCGTTGACTAAAGTCAACTTGCCAACTTGTGAAAATTGTCTAGCAGGTAAAGAAAAACGAAAACCATTTGGAAAGGCTAAACGAGTCGAGTACCCATTACAAGTAATTCATTCAGACATTTGTGGCCCAATGAGTGTTCAAACTAGACGTGGGAAACATTATTTCATCACTTTTATAGATGATTTCACTAGGTTTGGTTATGTCTACCTGATTTCTCACAAATCTAAAGCATTGAAATGTTTTATAACATTTATCAATGAAGTGGAAAATCAGTTAGAGATGAAGGTGAAAACCCTAAGAACCGACCGAGGAAGTGAATATCTATCTGATCAGTTTAAAAAAATGTGTGATGAAAAAGGAATAGTAAGGCAGCTTACAATTCCTAGAACACCACAACAGAATGGTGTGGCTGAAAGGAGGAATAGAACACTCCTAGAAATGGTCAGGTCTATGATGGCACAAGCAAATCTTCCAATATCTTATTGGGGAGATGCCTTGCTTACCGCCTGTTATATACTAAACCGAGTACCCACAAAGACTATTCCATCAACTCCTTATGAACTATGGACAGGTAGGAAACCTAATATGTCATACTTGCGACCATGGGGGTCGGCAGGCTATGTTCATGATCTATCTCATAAGTATGGGAAGTTAGGTCCAAGAGGTAAGAAGTGTATCTTCATGAGATACCCAGATCACTCTAAAGGATATGTGGTGAACATAATGATGGGGGTCTTACAGAAATTGAGTCACGAGATGTTACATTCTTAGAGAATGATTTTCCTAGCAGAGGTGAGGTTGACAAAAATTCCATTTTATGTGAATTAAATGAGATTCAAGAAGATGATATGCAAACAAATATGACACCTGATGAGGTAACACATACTCAAGAAATAGAGACGGACACTCCTCTAAATCTTGAGATGGAAGAAACCATTGCATCATCTAGTAATCCTATTTCTCAAGATTCTCAACTTAAGAGAAGTACTAGAGGTTTAATTCCTCGTCGCCGATTTGAAATCGAAGGAGAAGTCTTTATGATAACTCCACAAGACGAAGAAAAACCTCGAACAATTAATGAAGCACTCTCATGTCCCGCTAAGAATGAATGGAGGAAAGCAATGGAAGAAGAAATGGAGTCGATGAAGAAAAACCAGGTATGGGAACTGGTTGATCTCCCGAAAGGACGTAAGGCAATTGGGAATAAAAAGGTTCTCAAAATAAAGAGGAAACTTGACAATTCTATTGACAGGTATAAAGCTCGCTTGGTAGCGAAAGGCTATACTCAACGGGAAGGAATAGATTTTGAGGAAACTTTCTCTTCTGTTGTTAGATTTACCTCAATACGTCTTATTTTAGCTATTGTGGCGCATCTCGATCTGGAGTTGCACAAATTGGATGTTAAAACTGCATTTCTAAATGGAGATTTAGAAGAGGTAATTTTCATGGAACAACCCTCAGGTTTCGTTGCAAAAGATCAAGAGAATAAAGTATGTAGATTGTTGAAATCAATCTATGGTCTTAAGCAAGCCTCGAGACAGTGGAATTTGAGATTTCATGAGGTCATCTCGTCAAATGGATTTGAGATGATAAGTGAAGACCACTGTGTTTATATTAAACGTTCCAAGAAAATTTCGTAATTTTATCTCTATATGTGGATGACATCCTATTAGCTGGGAATGATAAAGAGTTTATTCAAGCTAACAAGGAGTGGCTAGATTCTCAATTCTATATGAAAGATATGGGAGAAGCAAATTATATTCTTGGTGTTAAGATTCACAGAGATAGGTCTAGAAGACTATTATCTCTATCTCAAGAACCTTAC
This sequence comes from Nemophila menziesii, assembly GCA_029959085.1. Classification (NCBI taxonomy): domain Eukaryota; kingdom Viridiplantae; phylum Streptophyta; class Magnoliopsida; order Boraginales; family Hydrophyllaceae; genus Nemophila; species Nemophila menziesii. The sequence goes on from JARWIR010000001.1 coordinate 80,752,634, forward strand.
ATCATGAATGTACTTGAGCGCTTTGGAATGACTACGTGCAATGCCATTGATACTCCTGTAGCAAAGGAAATAAACTTAACTCTCGACATGTTTCCTAGTACTACAGAAGAGAAACCGAAAATGTCAACAGTACCATATTCTAGTGCCATTAGTAGTCTTATGTATGTTATGATGTGTACAAGATCAGACATATGTTATGCAGTAGGTTTAGTTAGTCGTTTTCAATCAAACCCTGGACAAGAGCATTGGAAAGCTGTAAAAAGGATATTGAGATATCAAAAAGGCACTAAAGATCATGCCTTATGCTTTCGAGGAGATAGATTACGCCTAGAGGGATATACAGACACTGATTGGGCTGGTGATATAGATGGGCGTAAATCCACTTCAGGTTATGTATTCTTTCTAAATAATTGCGCAATCTCATGGAGTAGCAAGAAACAAACCTGTGTAGCTTTGTCAACGATGGAAGCTGAGTTTGTAGCTTGCTCAGCTGCGGTTCAAGAAGCTGTTTGGTTAAAAAGGTTCTTTGAACATTTAGGATTCTCTGGTGATAGTGGGAGTCCAATTACAATATATTGTGATAGTCAAGTTGCAATGGCTTATGTGAAAGATCCAAAATATCACAGTAAGACCAAACACATCGATATAAAGTATAACTTTGTTAGAGATATAATTGCACAAAAGGATGTTACTTTGCAATATATACCCACACGCAATATGCTTGCTGATCCATTCACAAAGGCTATCCCAAGGTATGTATTCGTAGATCATGTTAGATCTATAGGATTAAGCAAGATATAATGTACGAATTATTGCTAGTTTATGTGCATTCTATGTATATATTTCCATTAGTATGTTTATTTAAATTTTATTTTAATAGTATCATGTTTGATATATATTATATTGCGTGTGATTTTGTAATTATGTATGTCCTATAGACTGAGATTGGCCCTGTCACACGGGAAATCACCTTTGGCATAAGAAGTGCGCAAAGATGAGACTAACTCGTAGTAGTGAAGAACCCTTAAGATAACTTGAGTTAAGATAGTCGCCTTAACTAAGTGTTAAGATGAGATCATAAACATGGATAAACCATGTTAAGCTTATATTATGATCGAAGTAGAATCCCACTATCTACTTAGTCTATAATAGCCAGATATGAGTTGCTTGATTGATTTCATAGAAGGGTTGATCGATCGAAGAATTCATCTTAGGCAACGAGGCTTGTCTAATTATATATATATGTATGGTATTTATAAAATTGTGACATACAATTTGAGATATATGAATAATACCATAACACGTGTGTCATACCACATGTGCTTTCGACCAAAAGGAAGTGAAGAATTGATCCCTGTTTCTTCACTGTGTGATGCCTTTGATTTGTGCCCTTAATACTTTTGACTATATCTTGATATTTTGATTAGGTGTATGCTACTTCGAACACATTACCAATGATCATGAATGATTCGGTCTAATGGGGTATGTTTGGGAAAGCAACCTAATAAATATAAAAGAATATAAGTGTAAAGGGAAGACTAGAATTGTGTATCAAAATGTGTGCTTGCAGGTTAACCGATCATGTAAGTCAATACGGACTTTAACATGATAGTGAGACACATAAACGAAATGACAATGAACTATTTTTCACATAGAAGTTGTGATATAAATTTGAAGTGGTCAGAGTTACTGTAATATGATAAAACATATTGTTAGTCTGGGGTACTACAAGATACGTAAAGAATGAGATTTCACTTGAGTAACTATGTACCCTGACAGGTTAATAGTAACATATGCTCGTATGCTTGTCGGTCGCACAACCTATTTGTCAAGTATGATGAATTATTGTAGTAGTGTGTATATGAGAGAATTTTGAGAAATTTTGATGTATGGGACATTGTGGTGCACGTACCTAATAGTACGATGGTAACCCCATCATGTGCGAGTGGGAGAATGAAAGAAATAAAATAAATTAAGTATTTTTTTATTCCATGCCACCCATGATGGGGTGACATGAACGTACTATGGGAAGTTAGTCAGGAAGTTACAATGGTAACTTACCCACTAAGAGAGATGAAGATAGTGGAGATAATGGAGATAGTGGAGTGATGTTTTATTATCAGTTAATAAACCAACGCTCATATCCCTCTATAAATAGGAGTCTGCTTCTCATCTCCAGACACAACAAACACAACAACAAAAATTCTTCTCCCGTTAAATCAATTTTCTCTTCATACACTTAAACAAGAAATTCTCAGACTCTTAGGTGGTGAAAACAAAGGGATTAATTCTAGTAATTAAGTTCACGATTAGAAAGCGAGAATTCAGAAATCAATCCGCTGCGTAAGAGGTTTGTCTAAAACCTTAACTCATTAATTCTTAGGTAACACAAGACAAGAAATAAGAAAATACAACAATATATATAAAAATCGAGTAAACGACTTCCAATAATCCTTAAAATGATGTCTCCAACTAAGATTAAATCATCACAAATTAGGAGACATCAAGACCCCCAACTCAAAGTTGTATTGTCCCAATACAATAAAGATAAAAATAAAGGGAAGTCTCTAAATACACACCTAGGTCAATTAAGCACAGTGGGAAAGAAGATAGCAGAATATATAGAATAGACTCAAAGTAGATAACTACTCAAAAAATTTCATATAATAATATTTACAAACAACATACCTGCATACTTTTTATATCTATCATAAACACGACTTGAATTCAAGATTAGATTGGCTTCGCAATGTAAGAAAATGAGGATCTTTACTCAATTCACCAAGGAGGCTATATTACATAGAAATATCCACTGCACTAGTATCCAAATATCCACTTACCTACTTTGTATTGGCTTAATCATTTCTAGATTACATAGAAAAGCATCAAAAGGTCTTTAAGGTTGTAATCTTGGCTTAGGGACGGTATGATAAGTATATTTGGATAATTTAGAGTGAGATTTTGGCTCTCTCCTCACTATCCATCAACGAATTGCCCTAGAGTTTGAGTTACTCTCATAAAACATTTCTCACTCAACCTAATGAATTTCTTGATGCACAAAGTAGCATTTCCAATAACCCAATACTAACGCATAAGATGTTCATATAAAACTTCCACTTTGCCGGTCTAAATATATTCAATCTTTTCATATCAATTTTTTTCTTTGTATAGATATGACTCTCTTTTTGATGTTGAGATATCATGCTATTTTTTCTCATTTTTTCTTTTCATAACTTTTTTCATTTACTTTTACCTCGACAAAGGGTTACAATATAATAAACTTGTGAATCACCATCAATATATAGAACAAAGCACAATTAATAAGCTTAAAAATCCCAACCCAATAATATTTCCCTTAATGGTGGACCCACCACCCCAAACTCAAGCTCTAACACAATTGTCTAGGCATCGCGATTCGAGTGCGGGTCATATGGAAAAGTCCTAAAATCTAAAGGGATATGGCTTATAATGTGGCTTATAAAAAGGCTTGAGAAAGGGTAGAAGGGGCTGAGAAGGATATAAAATATTAATTTGGACAACAAGCTAAAAGGCAACAAGGGGCTTATGAAAAAACCGCCTTAATCACTTTCTAAACTATGCACTTTCGTTATTCTCTTACCTTTAGCACGTCCATCAAATGGGTTTATCAACTAGCTTGGATCTCATGGCCTACACACCACTCATTGCTAACTAATCTTTTCTTTACTATCAATGTGTGTTTTCCTGCAAATACTAAAAGCATACAAAATAAAGAAGCTCATAAACATACTACTTTTTATTATTAACTTACCGAGCTTATGCTTTCAAGCTATTAGATACACTCTACATCTAATCCTTCAATTTTTTTATTTTTTACTAAAAAACAGTAAATCACAGAAAATTGGAGATGATGGACAACGAATCCCCACACCCTACTCAAAAATGAGTCGTGTCCCTACGACTCGAAAAGTCATGGGTACACGACTCATTTTTTATTTTAGTGTGGGGTTCGTTGCCTCATCCCAATTTTTATGTGTTATCTGTTTTATTTGCTTTCAATAAAATTAATTTAGGGTCGCATTTGACTGTAGAATACTTTAAATATCCACATTAAGCATACTTTTGATAAATCTATGATAGTATATAGTGGACTTTGGGGGCTAGTATAAAATGCACTTTAATTGCATGCACACATTAGATAATTGAGAGAAAGAATTAATGAACAATGCAAAAGAAGTAAACTTGTACTTAAGGAAAATGTTTGGCTTGTAGAACGTGAGATCTGAATTAGTAGAGAACCCACTTAGGTATGAACTAGAGGCAAGCTATGTAACTAGGAAAATGATAGAGACAGTTCTTTGATAGCCATTTGAAACTTTTTAGTTTTCTATCCCATGAATTAATTATATCCTTTTTAGCCCCATTTTGAGACTTAAAGTCTTTCTTTTGTCGCCACAATATAAGCCCATATCCCCTTAGTTGATTAGGTATTTCCATATGACCCGCACTTAGGGGTGGAAATCAGAAGGAACGGATCGGAAAAAAGGTATTTCGGAAAATTTCCAATTTTTTTCGAAATAGATTTTTTCTATTCCAATTCCGATCCTATTTTTCGGAACTTGAAAAAAATGTTTCGAATTCGGAACTTCGGAATTTACCGGAAATTCGGAAATTTCGGCACGGAAATTTCGGAACTTTTGGTTCGGAATTTCGGAAATTTTGACTTGGAATTGTAGAACATTGGTTCAGAAATTGCGGAACTAAGAATTAAAAATCAGAACAATAATTAAAAATTTACCGCTAAAAAATTTACAGTGCACAGCTTAATGAAAAGGTGAAACCTAAGTGTGAAGAGAATTTTTTTTTCCATTGCATAGGAGGGTGAAAATATGTTCCGAAATCGGAATTTTTGGATCGTAAAATTCAGAAATCGGAAATTTCGGATCCGATTTCCACCCCTACCTGCACTTGCATCACGATCCTAAGACATGTCTCGAGCTTGAGTTTTGAGTGGTGGATTCATCAATGGGAATTTACATTGGGAGGGAACTTATGTGTTTATATTGAGGCACAATTGTTGATGATGTATTATTTGTAACCCTTTGTCGGGATTGAAAAAAAACGAAAAAAATATCAAAAACAGTAGACAACCGGGAACTCGGTTAAAAAAAGAATGAAAAAGAAAAATAAAGAAAGAATAATGTAACCGACAAAGTGGAAATTTCTTGAAATCATCGTGCTTATTGGGTTGATATGGGAACGCTAATTTAGTGCGTCAAATGGGTTGAGTGAGAACATATTTGAGTGTAAACTCAAGCTCTTGGACAGTTGTTGATGGTAAGTGAGGAGAGAGCCAAAATCTCACTTCAAATTTACCAAATATACATACCACACCGTCCCTAAGTCTACTCTAAAACCGTAAAGTCCTCGTGATTTCTAGATACATAGTGGATTTATAATTCATCTAATAGGGAGTATGCTAAGTGGAGCGTTCAAAGCGAGTAAGGATCAAGGAACGCCCAATAGCTTCCATATTGAGATAAGTACAAGCATAACCTTCTATCATTGTGAAATTAATTTTAGGATTGATATTATTTGTGTTTTATTTTGCATGATAGGTGTATGTGTATATTAATTCCTAGGTCATACTATATGAGAATTGTTTTAAGTTGTGCTCTGGTTATTATTTACTAGATTCTGCATTTCTGCATTCACCTTAGACCTTTGTTTTATGTTACTATGAAAGGACGACAAAGGTTTGAGTTTGGGGTCTTGATGTCTCCCTTTTTGTTCTGATTATATGCCCTTAGGAGATATCACAGTAGATGGACGATCCTCTAATTCCTTCCACATAACTCTGCCTTTAATCTTATTATTTAGGCCATAGATGAAAGAGGTATGAAGGTTAATGGAAGTTATTAGGCCATAGATGAATGATATATGCAGGCTAATGGAAGTTACCCTATATACAACTTTATAATGGATGGCTTAAGGATTAATTCCAATGACCTCAACTTCCACTTTAGCCGGATTCTAAACTAGCAAAATTATCCCATGATCAATAGTTGGTCGCTCCTATAGTGTGATAAAAATCAACACTAAAGAAGAGAAGCGACTACCACAAGTGTACGGGTCGTCCAAGTAATAAGCGAGTAAATACTGGATTATCGTCTCCAAAGAGATTGCGAGGTAAGAATGTGTTTAGATGAAAATTAGAATTAATTGCAATACAAAATAAAATAGATATTTGTTATGTTATTAAATATGAAAGGACTAAATGCAAGAATATAGAGTAAATGAAATTAAACTAAATTACGGAGATTACTTAAGATTAGAGGGATATACTTGAATCTCACTAGGAAATCACCTAAAGTCGTATATCTAATGCATTCGTTTAAGGGTAAAGTTTGTATTTAAGTATTAGTTAGGACTCTAATATCCTCCTAACTCCCGCCTGGGTAGACTTAGGAGGAAATCCTACGGTATTATAGACCCCGTTAGGGCGACTATAAGCTAATTTCAGATGATTATAATTAAAACCCAATTGGCTACGCGGTTAGTCAAGGCCACCAGGCTCAATAACGAATACCTCGCATCTATTACCTTGTTCTGTAATTAAACCCCCCTTCCGAATGATCGCCGTCACTAGTGAATAGCCTAATTACTAAAATCTATCTCTATATGGCCAAAATATTAATAGTGAATAAATACAAAATAATAGTCAATATAAAATACCCAACTTAAATTAAATCATAAATAATCCTAAATTCGAATTACATTAAATAAATAACTTAGGGTTTATCCCATATTGCGATTCTCAAGTATGAAGAATTTAGCTCATAATTAAATACAGAAAAAAACTAATGAAATACTTAATTCCTAAATTAAATTAAAACTTAAAAGAATTTAAGGGTTGCAATGATTGGCTGTTATTGGAGGAAGAAAGTTTTCTCCAACTTCTGCCTTTTTGCTTCCTAGTGCTTTTTCTATGTCTCTCTCTCTCTAAAATTAAGTTGTCAAATTAAGCTTACTGAATTAAGAGGTCTAAAAAGCCTTATATAGAGCTGAAAAATGGATTAGGTCCACCTTTGGGCTTAACTAATTGATTAAGGGCCTAAATCCGTTTTGTTATTCCCGCATCTGTTGTACACTACTCCAGTAAAACAGGTGTACCTTTCGCATCCTAAGTCCAAATAACCTGAAACCACTTCTCAAATTTCTCTAACTCAGAGTTGCATCTTTTTCATTTAAACTAAAAAGTCAGATGCTGCACTGTTTAGGCCCAGGAAGGGATAGAAGTGACGACTTTTCAGTTTCTAATGCTCCTCCACCCTCACTAAAGTGATGTCTTTTGCTCCTTTAACACTTTATTTTGGTCTTAGACTTTTAACTTCATTTATTATCTTCATCTTGGTGCCTCCTAGCAACCATATACCTAATAACTTCGTACTAAACAAGCCATTTAATGCACAAAGGCTCTAAAAGTAACAATAAGTATAAAACGAAGGAAGAAAGTGCATTATTGCAAATTAAGAAAATAAATCTAATAATTCAGTATAATTTCTACCTAAAATTATGTCTCCTAAGGGGATTAATCTTTCACAATTAGGGAGACATCAAGACCCCTAACTCAAACCTTTATCGTCCAGACATAGTATAACACAAAAGTAGAGGTCTAAGGTGAAAAGAAAATGCAAAATCTAAAGAATGATGCTCAAAGAAAAACTTATAATAAATTTCATATAGTACAACATAAGAACTAATTGACACATAAACATATCATACAACATCAAACACATAAATAATTTCAATCCAAAATTAATTCCGCAATGCTAGAAGATTACCCTTGATACATAGCTCGAGATGGTAGTTATAGGGTATTCATTGATCTTTACTTGATTTCAACACTCCACTTAACTTACTACCTATTATTAAACATGTTATTCCACTATGTACCTTTGAATCAAGAGGTCTTTACGGGTTTAGCATGTGCTTAGGGACATTATGATATATTCAGATAATGAAAAGTGAGTTTTTGGATCTCTCCTCACTAGCCTTCAACAAACAGTCTAGAGCTTAACTTTACACTCATATATGATCTCACTCCCTTGACGTAGTAATTTAGCATGCCCAGATAAACTCAGACATATCAACATGATTATAAAGATATTCCTTTGTCGTATTTAATCTCTTTGTTTTGTAAGTTAAACATGATATTCTTTTTAATGTGAATTGTCATGCTAACTTATTTTCTCAATTCTTTTTTCTTTTCTCTTTTCTTTTTCGAAACTGGTAAAGGAATTTACAATAAAGTGCATAATCATTCAAGCACATCACAAATGTACCCATCAGATGTAATAACAAATTCCCTTCACCCCAAACTCAAGCTCAAGGACAACTAGTTTTAAGCAATCGTGATTAAAGTGCGGGTCATATGGTATAGTCCTAACATATCAAGGATAACTTATACTGTGGCTTCAAAAATAAAGGCTTAAAGGCTAAAAAATGGGGCTAATAAGGATATATCATTAATAACGGGTTAGAAAGCTAAAAAAGTCTCAAGTGGCTATCAAAGAACTGTCTTTATCATTTTCTTAGTTACATAGTTTCACTCCATTTTCACCTCTAGTTCATAATTAATTGGGTTATCTACTCATTTAAATCTCAGGTTCTACACACCACTCATTCTCACTAAGTATAAGCTTACCTCTTTTGCATTGTTCATTAATTCTTTCTATCTATCATCTAGTGTTTGCATGTATTTAAGGTGTGTTATACATTAACTCTAAGGTCTACTATTTTCTATCATTAATTTACAGAAAGTATGCTTAAATGGGGATATTCCACACATTCTACAGTCAAATCCTTCCTTAAACTAATTTTTATTTGGTTTTAAATTTTTTCAAAAGCAGTAAAACAATGAACACATAAAACTAAGAATGAGGACAACGAGTACCCCACCCCAAAATCAAAATAAGTCATGTCCCCACGTCTCGAAAAGACTCTATAAAGAAATTAAACTAATATAAACTACTAGGGATCAGATAACGTATCATAATCAGCACTAGGCCGATAACTATTACTATCGCATCGATGTTGTGCATTCCTTTTGATCAGGGTGTAAGTAGTGTGTTGTTAAGCACTCACCCTATCTAGTATATTCTTGACAAGAACCAACTCTTATGCTACCTTATCCACGACTAACATCATCTCCTCACGTTTTTCCTCTAATTTTCTCATTCGCTCTACCGCCTCATTCTCTCTGACAACTTTTCTTTTCGTTGATGGAGGCCTAGAACCTCTCTCCTCCCCAAAGGGCTTATCTAAATTCCATACCCGATTTCACGACTCCTTCATGAACATTCGCAATTGATATTCCTATCATATCTTCTCCTTTCTATTTAGGCTCGTCCTCTTCATTCATGCGCGATACTTTACTTTCAAACATATCACGGTATTTGTGCATGGAAATTTTAGGTTGCCTTGGGTAATATGAGAGCTTGCGAAATCCATTATGAGAACATAGATAACACGAGCTACATCAATTTATTTCTCTTCAAGTATGCACTTAATATTAATAAGTTTCTCTCGTGTTAGTTCGGAAATATGGGCGTTGCCAAAGAACGTAGGAATAATGAAACGAGACCATACTCGCGCGCTTGGTAACAAGTCACTACTCAATACATGACCTTAATATCTTTCTCCTTCGGGGATTGGTTCTCGCCCACAAATCAAGACGTGATTGTAAAACAATTTCCATTCAAAGTTATCATCAATAATTGCCTCATGGTATTTGCATGGACCCTTCAAGTTTAGTAATTTATATGTCTCACGAATATGCTCTATTGAGAGAGGAACTACCTTTTTGCGTAATTGAATTGCCCCGTACTTCTCTTCTCTAGCCCAAGCCCGGTTCAATTGCTCCCTAACGAATGACTCTTAATTTTTGGACCAAGAAGACCATGGTCCATTTCTAATTCTAGTTATCTCCTGCTCCAACTCCCTGATTCTGAATTTGTTATTTGGGAATGTGTTCTTACTCCAGCTGCTCAATGCAACCATGGTAACAGTTCTCTTCTCAATGAACATATCCAGAGATTCTTTTATCACAATACTTCCCCATGCTTCATGTACTAATTCACTACATTCTTGATGTTCCATCAAGAGAGTTTCAAATTTTAAAAAATTTCCCCATGTCTATAATGCCCGTTTTCAAAAAGTATAAGCAACGAATGGTCTGAACATATCGCTGGAGGGAAAAACACCGTAGCATTGGGAAAATTGGTGCAGGACTTGGTACAAGCGAAGGATAGACCTATTTGACTCTTACCAGGTTCTTCTCCGACCGTTAATTGAAATAGGAAAAAAATTTCCATAAGAACTAATTTCAATAAGAAACAAAGATGCAATAAAAAGGTTAAAATTAAGCATATGACAGGCATTAGCTAGGACACGACTAAATTGCTCCCAAGATTTAAGAATATCATGAAAGTCCACAATAACCACCCAAGGTTAACCATGGTTAGTTATTAAATTGCATAGTTCTTCATAAAAAGGTAAACAATCCTTATAAGTAAAAGGGGAATGCACACACACCAAGTAATAATAGAAAACATACAATTTTGTATAGTTGATAATATAGTTGGGAGTCCTATTCATAAAAATCAAGTTCACACACTTGTTTCAAACTTTCAAAATGCCCCTAAGTGCATCACCACACCTGAGGGGCCTTTAACAAAATGAAAGTCAAGATTTAACTATCTAACTACTAGGGTGCATCATTACAACTAAGAATTGTTTCATAAAAGCAAGCACTGTTGGGTTTATGGGTGTCCAACTCTTCATAAAATTCTCGAACCATGGTGGGAATGTACAAAAGACTTCTGTTTCTCAACACTTCCCATCCAAAATTGTCACAGGTCACTGCATAATCTTTAAATTCACCATTCATAATACCTTTTTGAAATCTTTTCTCTACACCAAACTTCAAAGTAGCAACCCGTTCCTGAACTTGATATTTCCAACTCACGAACACTCTCTTTGGCTTTGTATCAATCATCTTTCTTCGCATAGATCATTGTTCCTTCACGGGCTCACTAGCAATTGGTTCCTCACCTTTATCTTCTTCCAAGATAGGTTCTTCATGTGGTGTTTCACTTGGGTTCTTTCCGCTTAATTTTTTTTACTTCTCCAACCAAAGGTGATGTTTCTCTATTTTTTATTTATTAATCTATACTTGAGACATCATTTTTAGGGTTACTTAGTTATTAATATCCGAATTTTCTCCATTTATTTATACTTTAAACTTTCTTGTCTAGTTTTAGGTGTTTTGCTATTTTGTGAGATTTTGCGCGTAATTTGTGTATCACTTAGATATATGGAAGCTATTACACCTATGGAAACTAATTTGAAAAGGAAAGGTAAAGGAAAACCCTTCGTCAAAGACAAAAAGGAAGAGTTTGTATATATTTGGAATGTAAGGAAGCGGCCAAAACTGCACATACGTACTGCAGAAAAAAAGTCTAGAATTAGAGAGATATTTTTATATGAACAACTATATATTTTCAACGCGTTCCTTTCCATATAAAGAACATCAAAATCCGATAAGTAACGAAGGAGATATGACCAAAACAAAATTTGCTAAGTTTTATTCGTTACAACAAGTTAGGAATACGATTTTTGGTAAGTTCTGGACTCTTTAACTTGGGGATTACTAATAATTTCGACCAAGGGCCTATATATACCCATTACTACCTTAGAGAACTCATATTTGGTCATCCTTTAACATCAAAAGACCAAAAGGAAGCTTACATCAAGAGAAGAGAAAACTAGAAGTAGTTGGACAGCAACTTATTCCTTTCCAATCCTTCAAATTTTTAATTTATTTTCTTTCTTTCTCTAGTATGAACTAATTATATTTTAGCTTGATATTATCATATGGGTATGAACCCTAGAATTGTTATAAATCTATTTTAATTTGGGATGTGTATTACATCTAATTGAAATTTGTGTTGCTATCTCTGCTATACGTGTTTCGATTTATTGTCCGAAATTCTTGCGGTGCGCAACGTATAGGATTACCTTAATAGTAGTTAGATGGTCACCCGGAAGGGGTGTCTGATTATTGAAACGCCACATAAACGTCTAGTGTGCGGTAATGATCCGGAAGGGCTTGCCTAACTAGATAGTCGTTAGGGTTTGAGATTAACCACCGATCATTGCACATGGTCCCCTTACCCGAGTCCCCTGTTAATTGTTAGGTCACCGCCTAAGTCCGCCCAGAATGGGGTTAGGATGAATATAGAATCCTGGCTATTGAATATCACACAATTCTCCCTTACATAAATAGATTAACACAAGGTAGTGGGGATTACTTGCTAGATTTCGAGCTAAACTCTCATACTATTTTTTTCTCTTTATTTATTTCCCTTTTTTTATTTTAGTTAGTTAATTTTTAGAGTCTTAAAAACCAAACAAATATATCAGAGTCTTTCATTTCTTGCGTATTATTCTTCTAGCTTTCTTATTTGCACTTTATATTGCATAAGTTCTTCCTAACTTTCGTAGTATCTGAGGAACAAATTATACTTATCATTAAAACTTGTGTATGATCTGTGATACTTGTAGTGAGTAATGTGTTTAGGTTAGGGTATTAGTTGCACCTTTATTTATCGTTATTTTATCACACCTTAACCGACACCAAGTTTTTGACGTCGCTGCCGGGGACTACACATCGTTAGTGCTTGTGCATTTATTTAGTGCATTAATTTCAGTTAGTTCTGTTTTAAGCCTTTTGTTTTTAGTTTTGTTATTTCAGGTTATTCAGATGGAAAGTCCGAGGAAACTTGATCTTCCAATCTCATTCAGAGTGCAAGCTAGAGAAATCCGCACTCCAGCAATCCAAGCTGCTAAATTCAGGCCTGATCCAGGCATGATTGAACAATTTTTGAGTTATGGCCGATTTAGTGGTGCTGCACATCAGCATCCGGTTCGTTATATTCATAAATTTGTGCAGATTTGTGATGCCTACATCATCAAAGGTGTTACACATGAATAGATGTATTACGTTATGTTCTAGTTCTTTCTAACCGGAAGTGCAAGGGATTGGTCTGACTACCAACACCCTGATTTAATTCCAGATTGGGATCAACTCGAAGCAAAATTCCTAGATCGATTCTACCCGATGAGTAGACGCCTAAAAGTTATGTTGGCGTTAGAATAGTTTATGTAAGAATAAAGGGAAAGTATCTGTCAAGCATGGTTATGTTTTAACGAGAAGAAAGCGAGGTGTCCATTCCACGTCTCCTCGCCAGAATATCAATTCACCATGTTCTATGGAGGACTCAATAGAGAGTCCAAGGCAAAGGTGAATAATTTGGGAGATGGAAGTTTTGTGTTATTAGATCCAGATAATGCTCGTATCATCATGGAAAGAGTTCTTGAAACCGAGAGAAGTTGGTCGTTAGAATCAGAAAAAGAAGAAGATACCTTAGAAGCTCTAAGGAACGAAGAATTAAACCAACAACTCAAGGAATTACAAGAACAATCACGTTTAGAGAGCAGTTCAGTAGCTCAGGTAAATCTAGTACACGCATTACATTCATGTCCTGGTTGTGGAGAAAGAAATCATTCATGGGAGAATTGTATTCATAATCAAGCTTCGATTTCCTTCGTATGTCATCAAAGAAACCATTACTCGGATGGTTATTATCATCCCCAAGGAAGTCACGCTAATTATTATTTTACATAGAATCAAAATGTTGAAAATCAAGGTATCTCTTATCCAACTCAAACTCAAAAATTTTATCAACCACATCCAATCCATCAAAAAGTGCCAAAGTATGAAGATTATTATCAAGAACCACATTCGTATTCAACGCAACAAGCTACATATGATAAACCTTCAGCACGACCTTCAAGTTTTGATCAAAATCTATATAAATTTATGAGAGTTCTTTAGGAAAACATGAGGGTGAATCAACAAAGATTTCAAGAAAAAGCAAGAGTTATTAAAGATTTCGAGAATACTCTATCAAAGATTGCTAGTGTAATTCAAATCAGGCCAAAAGGGCAACTTCCGAGTGATACTATAACTCCTCAATATGATGCTTGTCATGTAGTTAAATTAAGAAGTGGAAAATAATTACCTCCACCAAGAGTGGAAGAAACAAAACAACCAAACGAACCAACCCATATTCCTGAAGAGGTGGTTGAAGAAACAATTAAAGTAAAAATGAAGAGGTAATTGAACCCAAGAGTGTCTCCACAGAAAAGACACCAGTAAAGAAGAAAAGCTCGGTCGTGAACAATACACGTCCTCCTCCACCATTCCCATCACGTGTCAAAAACAAGAACAATGAAAAAGAATTCAAGAAGTTCCTTGAAATGGTGAGCAAGTTAAATGTCAACATACCGTTTGTAGAAGCTCTCAAGAGAATGCCAAAATATTTAAAATTCATGAAGGACATTCTTTCTAACAAACAAATCTTATAAACTGGGGAATTGATTTGTTTACCTAAGGAATGCAGTTAGTTATATATGTCAAAGAAAGTTGCCACCAAATCCACAAGATCCCGGAAGTTTTACAATTCACATATCCATTGGCGAAGGATGGACCCGGAAAGAATTATGTGATTTAGGCGAGAGTATCAATCTCATGCCAAAGTCCACGTTCAAGAAGCTCAACATAGGAGAGGTAGTACCTACTTCAGTAGTATTACAAATGGTGGATCGCTCCCTCTCCCAACCAGTAGGTAAAATTGAAGATGTTCTAGTTAAAGCTTGTAGTTCTATATTTCCTTGTGATTTTATTATTCTTGACTACGACGCGGATAATAATGTACCTATAATCTTAGGTAGACCATTTTTAGCCACGGGGTGTACACTGATAGATGTTGAGAATGGTGAATTGATCATGAGGGTCTAAGACGAACATGTACGATTCAATGTGTTTAAGGCTATGAACTATCCAGATACGAAAGGTGGATGCTTTAAAATAGATGTCATGAGCAAAATTACACAAGAAGTTTTTAATGAATCAAGATTTGATGACACTCTAACAGAAGCCTTAGCACTTGAATTCCAAGAGGTATATGACGTTATAGAAGAAGAAGTTGCTGCTCTTGATTCAGTTGACGGTAGACCAAAAGCAAGAATTCGTGAAAAACTTCGAGAACCAGGAGACATTGAACCAATGAAGAAACCATCTTTCATATGTCCTCCTGTTCTTGAAGAAAAACCGCTTCCAGCTCATTTGCGTTATGCGTATTTAGGTATTAACTTAAATTTGTATGTTATTATTTCTGCTAACCTTTCAGGTCCTCAAGAAGATAAGCTATTACGTGCTCTTCGAGCCAATAAAGAGGCGATTGGGTGGACAATAGCCGATATAAAGGGAATTAGTCCTACCAGCCAACAAAAAATCATTCTTGAAGATGAAGGAGGGCGTTCTATGGAAGGGAAAAGAAGACTTGTGCCAACAATGAAGGATGTGGTAAGAAAAGAGGTGATCAAGTTATTAGATGCGGGTATTATCTTTTCGATTTCAAGTAGTGAGTGGGTTAGTCTAGTGCAATGTGTTCCAAAGAAAGGAGTTATCACTACCATCCTTAATGATCAAAACAAAACCATTCCATCAAGAATAGTTGTGGGGTGGAGAGTGTGCATGGATTACCGCAAGCTCAACAAGGCCACAAATAAAGATCACTTCCCTTTACCGTTCATTGATCAAATGTTAGAAAAGCTTGCAGGGAGTGCTAACTATTTTCCCAATAATTTCACCATAAACTCAATTTTTTTTGTACGTATTGGTGTCGCCTAGGTTGTGATAAAAATATGATAAATAAATACGGGAAACAATACAATAATCACCCTAGACTAGCACGGTACTACAAGTATTACAGGACATATGCAAGTTTTATGATAAGAAGATTCTTTACTCAGGGACATAAATGTGTTAGACAAATGGGTAAATAAATCAGAGTAGCAATTAATAATTAAAAAGACAGGAAATAAATACGATTGATTGAGAGATTAATGATTCAACTAATTAAAAGTAAAGACAAAATGATTAAAAATGAGAGAAATAAGATGAGAGAGTATAGCTTAGGTTCCGCTAGTATGCACTAATCCTTATAATTCTTTCTATCAATTTCAGTTTATAAGGGAGACAATAGCTCGTAGATATGTAGTAAGGATTCTAAATTCCCCCTATCCTCGGAGAGCGAACTAGGACGGCTACCTCACAATCACGAGGGAACTCACAAAGGGTTAACCTGCGCCACTTGGGTCTTAGGTATAGTCCTACCTACTAATGATGTTCGGTGATGAAAATAAACCTTGATGAGTATCTAGTTAGGCTGGTGTTGTCAGAACCAATTCCTTATTCTTGACGTTTATGTGGTGTTTCAATAGTTATACACCCTTTCCGAGTGACCATCTAACTACTATTAGCAAAGCCCTAAATTGATCAGGTTTAAGACAGAAAATAAATCAAAGCACATAAAACAAATATATAGTTAAGTAGCTATAATCAGATTAAAACATATAATTCCCAAAAAAACTTAGATAGAAACAAAATAGAATTCATAGATTATACATAATGCAAAACCCAAGTTATGGGAAAATTAGTTCATACCTGAAGGAAATAAACTAAAAGAATGATACATAGATTTCATTTTGCTCTCTTCAATAACTCTAATGATATAAAAGTTAAGGACTAATTTATGAGAGGCGAGGATTATTTTACAAAGTTTTAAGCGTGTATTTATAGGTGTTTAGAAGACCTAATTTGTTTTCTTGGAGTGGAAGACAAGTAACTTGGACTCCATGTCCAACTCAAATTCTTAACCCTATAATATAGAAAATGTAATAATATGTCGCTGTTTTGTTTTGGCCATAACTTCTTCGTTTCAACTCCGATTGACGCGTTTCATATGTTGAAACTACTCGTCTCAGAAAGCTCTATAACTTTTCTTCGGACCATTCTTTCAAATTACTAGCCAATTCTGAGTTATGATCACTTTAATGGTCGTGGATACTAGAATTAAGATTTATTTGGCAACTTTATCTTTCCATATCTTATCTCTTCTTTCCTTTATCTCCAATTTCCATGCATATCTTCTTTCCTTCATCTCTTTAGACTTGATTTGACATCTAATTAATTACTATATATATTTAAAGCTTAAAAATAAATAAATAAATTAAACCCAATATACTCTAAAAATAATAAATCATTAAATCAAGACAAGAAATAGGAAAGTACACTAATACATAGGAAAACTCAACTAAAAGACTTCTAAAACACTAAAAATGATTTATCCAACTAAGATTAAATCATCACAAATGGGGAGATATCACCAATACATAAAAAATGATAAACATCTTTCTTATTACATACTATACATCAAATTAATTTACTAATACACATTTAAAACCAAACAAATGTTTTGGTCCGACTTTTGAGTGATTGATGGGTCAATAGTAACTTTAGGGTCCACCTCAATTATTGGGCTCAATTTAAGGTTCTCTTTATTTGGGCCACAAAGTTTAAGAACTTCATCAGAGTTAAGTGGCCTAATATTAGATTTAAACGAGACTCCTTCAAGAACAGATTGGCCCAATTTAACAGATGACACTAACAGAGATTTTTGGATCTTATTGAAGTTTTGTACATCATTTACACCTTTATTCTTATTTGTAGCTTCAGTTTCTCCTTCTTCCAGATAATAATCCTTCTTCTTATACTTATTTTTCAGAGGTTTCTTAATTCTTTGAGGTTGATTATTATGTTTCACAGCTTCAAACACAAAATCTTTTGCTGTTTTCTCTTGCTCTGAGAATTTTATTTACTTTCCTAATCTCATAGTAAGTTTATTGGGATTATTGATGTCTCCCTATTTGTTCTAATTATTAGCCCATTGGAGACATCCTTTTAGGTGAATAAATGAGTTATTTGATAGACTTTTAGGCTTAATTGATCATATTGCACTTCCTCCCCTTGGAAATTAACTATTTGCAGAATTTGAGCTTTTGTGCGTATATTTGACTATTTTTAATGCAAAGTTAACTGGTTCTCGAATTTCATGAAAGACCAATCCAAGGAGAGAAAGTGAGAATAAAGTCTTAGTGTATTTTAGAGTGTTACGAAGTGATTTCTAGTCGAGTTTCTATTTTTAGAGTGCACTTTCCTATTTCGATTTCTTGATTTATTGATTTATTCTTTTTAAAGCATATGCGGTTTAATTATTTATTTAATGTGAAGCTTTAAAAGATAAATGGTAATTACTTAGAGACCAAGTCAAGATAAAGATGAAAGGAAATAAGATTTACATGGAAATAAGAAGATTTAGGAAAGATTTATTCAAAGGAGGAAAAGATAAAGCTGCCTTTTGAAATCTGAAAATCCAGCCACGTTTTAGAGATAAAATCATAATAAAAGATTGGCATGGATTCTGGACGAATGGTCTACACCAATAGAAAGAGCTTTCCAAGACAAGCAGTTTCATATATTGGAACTTCTCAAACGGATAAGTATTCAAAAAGATATGACCAAATCAAATCAGCAGAATCTTATCTTTTAGAGCTACGAATTTAAGAGTCTTTGCCTTGTCTTCCACTCCAAGTAATTCGACCTAGGGCTTGCTAACACCTATAAATACACCCCTTAGACCTCATAATTCAGTACCTCTCATAATTCATTCAATATATACATCCTTAGAGAGAGCGTCAAGAGGCGGAAGCAAGAGCAGAAGCTGGAGACTGTCTATATCTCCAACAACAGTTCAAGTCAATTCCTCTATCTAGGTTCTTATTTTATTTCTGTTATTAGGAACATGTATAATATTAATTTCTTTACTGTTTCTACTTTCAATATGAGCTAAACCTTAATTACTTGAGAATCGCAATAAAGGGATGAACACTAATTAATTTAATTTATGTTTTGAATTTGGGATTGCATGATTTAAATAGGATTGAGTTTTATATATTGGTTATTACTTTGTTTTTATTACTAATTCTTTTCCGCGCAACTAGAATTAGCTGTTAGTATTTGGGCTATTCACTTTAGTGGCGAAGTGATCACCCGACAGGGGGCTAGGAGATATTAGAGTCCCAACTAATATTATAATTCCAATTCTACCCTTAAACATAGCATCGACTATATTGATTAAGTGGATTCCTTGCGAGACTCAAGTATAGCTCATATCTGCATCTTGGTCCTTTAGTATTTATTTTCAGTAATTTATTTTCTTGCATTCTTAGGATTAATATAAAAACCAAACAAATATATTTTATCTTTTACTTTTCTGTATTTGCAATTACTACTACTTGTTTACTGAACACTTGGGTTATACCAGTCCAATCCCTGAGAACGAATCCGACTTGTCGGAGTATTACTTGGACAACCGTACACTTGCGGTTAAGTGGTTCCTCTATTTTGCACTTTATTTTATAACACCCCAGGACCCACCAAGTTTTTGGCGCCGCTGCCGGGGATTGCAGCATGTGACCCCGGTGTTTAATCTTTAAGTAGTTTTAATTGTTTATTTATTTTTATTTTTCAGTTTTACGCTTGGTTTTTCTTTTTTTTTTCTTTTACAGGTTCTTTATTCAGGTAATGATCAAGAGATTTAATTGAATATGTATAGAGGACATTACCCGGATCGCGATCCATACGAATATTGGGAAGACTCTTCGGGACAACAACAATGGGGTAGTAACTTCTACCAACAATCCTATCAATACCCGCAAGAGCAGGATTAGAACAACCAATGGATCGCGAATAATCAACAACAAACACTATATCACTATCAACACGAGCATGAATGGAACAACCAGTTGGTCGAAAACATTCAACAACCTCCACCTTCACCACAAATTTTCCAATTATGTAGATCAATTACAGATTTCATGCGCTTATATGAACAATCACAGAACTTAGCAGATGAAAGAGATTCCCGTTTGCAAAGAATGCGAAAGGAGCTAGACGAAATAGAATCCATAATTAATTCTCAGCATTTTGCCAATAGTATCAAGTCTGATGAAGATGAGAGAGATCAACTGGAAGAAGTAGTTGAGGAGGAGGTGTTGAAGGAAGATATTAGTGATAGTGATATGACCATCATGCCAGTTATAAATGAAGACCACCATGTGGTTGACAATCCTATTAGCATGGTGGAAGAAGGAGTAGCAACGAAAATCATAGAAATTGAAACTGAGACCGCTATTCCTATGGTGCGTGCACATGATCCAGATACTGAACGCAAACAAGAAGAAGAGGTGATCGAGATTAGCAAGATTCCACATCAAGAATATGATGAGGTAATAGTGGAGAATTGGGTTGAAAGCGAAGACGAATGTGAAGTGGTTGAGATATCCACCGAAGAATTCAAAGATCACAATACAATAGAAGTTGAATCTCCACCACAAAAAGTTCACCAATCACTATCTCCACCACAACTCATCATTAGAGATAACATATTGGAATCACCTCTATTACTAAAAATGATCAATAGGTGCTACGCAAGAAAGGTGCTACACCGCGAGAGTAAAGCGGCAAGGAGAAGCACCTACCCACCACACTTTAAAGAGGAACGCGAGATTGAAGAGAATAAAAATGAGCTTATACTGTTGAGGACGGTTATCTACTATCGTGTGGTGAAGAACACGTTTCGTCATGAAAGTAAGAAGGCGAAACGGAGATACTACCCTCCCCCTTTCAGAGATCGATTGAATAAAATTTTAAGGGGGAAGGTTCTGAAGCTTACATGCCAAGGACGAGGCGAATTCAAGCGGAGGAGAACCGCAAGGGCCTCAATACCATCTTCAGGGAAGGTAACGCGTCGAACTTAAAGACGTAATAAACAAAAGTGCTTCTTGGGAGACAATCCATGTTTAATTTTCTTTATGTTTTTCAATTCCTAGTGTATAATTCTAAGTTAGTGTCGAGTTTTAGTGTCTACTTTTAAAAGAAATGAGAAAGGTAGTGTGTTAATGGTGCAGGAATCGATTCAAGGGAAAAATTCGGCGCGAGGTCCGGTATACCGCGTGAGATGTCCGGTATACCGCAGGAAGAAAACCCGTGTCACGCGTTACTCACGCGGGTTTTAATCAGAAAGGAGAAAAAAATTTCGATGCGCGGTCCGGTATACCGCGTGAGCTGTCCGGTATACCGCAGGAGGGAAAAACCCGTACCACGGGTTAGGTACCGCGGGTTTTTGGACGGAGAAACAGTAGCAAAAACCCGTGCCACGGGGTATATATCACGGGTTCTTGGCAGAGACGAAAAAAACGAAACAACAGAAGCTGCGGTACACCGCGGCTTAGGCCTGGTGCACCGCGCCATGGCGGTTTGTGAGGAGTTTGAGGCCCATTCAACTTCTTACCTTGTCAAGATCAAACCTTAGCCTTCCCCAATACGAATTTTTCAGAACTTAACCCTTATATACCTGCACAAAGACCACTACAACACGAAAGAACATCAAATCCTTCCTCCTATTTCATTCTAAACACACATCTAACACCACAATCCTTCAAGAACATCAAGAAATCTTCTACTTTAAGCTTAAGTCTCTTCATCAAAGCTTCAATCCTATTCATTAAACCTTCCCCAAGCCATTACATATTGATTACCCATCTCATATGACTCCATAATACTTCATTACAAATCCTCAAAACATCAAATTTCAAAACTCCTCTCTAGTTTTTGATTATTTGAAGTATTGAGTTTAGGGTCCATTGAGATGTCAAAGATTGGGAGGTCAAGAATACCATGAAGAGGAAGAAGAAGTTGAAGAACCTTGTATTACTTTTGGGTGTTGAAAGATGTAGTTGAAAGAATTTTGGGAGGATATTCATGAAGAGGTGATTGAAACCCATAGGAAAATCACAAAAGAGTTGGACCTTATGCAATCATATTACATGGAGTGAGAAATGTTCAACATGCCACCTACGCAACACAAGGAGCTCAACCTACACGCAACCATGGAAACCAGCTTCGTGCTGGTTCAGATACGTTTTCCTATCCCTTTCTTATTTGTTTTAATTGTTTAATTGCTTTCTTGAGTCTATTTCGAGTCGTGGGGACACGACTCATTTTTGAGTTTGGGGTGGGGTTCATTGCCTCATCCCAATTTTACTGGTTTACAGTTTTTTTTTTAATTTTAGTTTGAGGAATGTTTTGACTGTAGAGTTGTAGAGTATTTTAAATGCCCCCATCAAGCATGCTTTTTATGAATTAATGATAGAAAATAGTTGACTTTAGGAGTTAGTGTAAACTGTACTTTGATTGCATGCAAACATGAGATAATTGATAGGAAAAATTAATGAACAATGCAAAAGAAGTAAACTTGTGCTTAAGGATAATCGGTGGTTTGTAGAACGTGAGATCTAAATGAGTAAAGAACCCACTTAGGTATGAACTAGAGACAAATTGTGTAAATAGGAAGATGATAGAGGCAGTTCTTTGTTAGCCCTTTGAATCCTTTTTGGCTGTCTATCCCTGAATTAATTTTATCCTCCTTAGACAAATTTTTAGCCTTTAAGCCTTTCTTTTGTCGCCACATTATAAGCCAATATCCCTTTAGATTGTTAGGCATGACCAAATGACCCGCACTTGAATCACGATCCTGAGACTCCCTGTCTTGAGCTTGAGTTTGGGGTGGTGGGTCCACTTATGGGAATTTACATTGGGATTGGGAGTTTTGAGCTTATCAATGATGCTTTGTGCTATATATGATGATGATTCACAGGTTTATCATATTGTAACCCTTTGTCGGGGTAATAGTGAATGGAAAAGAAGCTATAAAGCTAAAATTATGAATAGGAATGAAGAAAAATAGCATGATATCTCAACATTTAAGAGAGAGTCATAGCTATACAAAAAATATATATATATATATATAAACGAAAAGTTATATGAAAAGAATATATATTTAGACCGGCAAAGTGGAAAATTTTAGGTGAATCATCCTTAGTGCTTATTGGGTTAATTTGGGGATGCTAATTAAGCGCGTCAATTGGGTTGAGTGAGAAAATTATTCGAGTGTAAACTCAAGCTCTTGGACAGTTTTGTTGATGGTAAGTGAGGAGAGAGCCAAAAGTTCACTTCAAATTTACCAAATATACATACCATACCGTCCTTCAGCCTATGCTAAAACCATAAAGACCTCGTGATTCCTAGATGCACAGTGAGTTAATAGGGATTATTCTAAGTGGAACATTCAACACAAGTAAAGATCAAGGAACACCCTACAGCCACCATCTTGAGATAAGTAATAAGCGTAACCTTCTAGCATTATGAAATTAATTTTGGATTGATATTATTTTGTGATTGATTTTGCATGATATGTGTATGTGTATATTAATTCCTAGGTTAGACTATATGAAATTTGTTTTAAGTTTTGCTTTGGGATTATTTTCTAGATTCTACCTTCTGCGTTCACCTAAAAGATCCTTTGTTTTTATTTTACTTTGTCGGGACGACAAAGGTTTGAGTTGGGGTCTTGATGTCTCCCTATTTGTTCTAATTATTAGCCTATTGGAGACATCCTTTTAGGTGAATAAATGAGTTATTTGATAGACTTTTAGGCTTAATTGATCATATTGCACTTCCTCCCCTTGGAAATTAACTATTTGCAGAATTTGAGTTTTTGTGCGTAAATTTGACTATTTTTAATGCAAAGTTAATTGGTTCTCGAATTTCATGAAACACCAATCCAAGGAGAGAAAGTGAGAATAAAGTATTAGTGTATTTTAGAGTGTTAGGAAGTGATTTCTAGTCGAGTTTCTATTTTTAGAGTGCACTTTCCTATTTCGATTTCTTGATTTATTGATTTATTCTTTTTAAAGCATATGCGGTTTAATTATTTATTTAATGTGAAGCTTTAAAAGATAAATGGTAATTACTTAGAGACCAAGTCAAGATAAAGATGAAAGGAAAGAAGATTTACATGGAAATAAGAAGATTTAGGAAAGATTTATTCAAAGGAGGAAAAGATAAAGCTGCCTTTTGAAATCTGAAAATCCAGCCACGTTTTAGAGATAAAATCATAATAAAAGATTGGCATGGATTCTGGACGAATGGTCTGCACCAATAGAAAGAGCTTTCCAAGACAAGCAGTTTCATATATTGGAACTTCTCAAACGGATAAGTATTCAAAAAGATATGACCAAATCAAATCAGCAGAATCTTATCTTTTAGAGCTACAAATTTAAGAGTCTTTGCCTTGTCTTCCACTCCAAGTAATTCGACCTAGGGCTTGCTAACACCTATAAATACACCCCTTAGACCTCATAATTCAGTACCTCTCATAATTCATTCAATATATACATCCTTAGAGAGAGCGTCAAGAGGCGGAAGCAAGAGCAGAAGCTGGAGACTGTCTATATCTCCAACAACAGTTCAAGCCAATTCCTCTATCTAGGTTCTTATTTTATTTCTGTTATTAGGAACATGTATAATATTAATTTCTTTACTGTTTTTACTTTCAATATGAGCTAAACCTTAATTACTTGAGAATCGCAATAAAGTGATGAACCCAAATTAATTTAATTTATGTTTTGAATTTGGGATTGCATGATTTAAATAGGATTGAGTTTTATATATTGGTTATTACTTTGTTTTTATTACTAATTCTTTTCCGCGCAACTAGAATTAGCTGTTAGTATTTGGGCTATTCACTTTAGTGGCGAAGTGATCACCCGACAGGGGGCTAGGAGATATTAGAGTCCCGACTAATATTATAATTCCAATTCTACCCTTAAACATAGCATAGATTATATTGATTAAGTGGATTCCTTGCGAGACTCAAGTATAGTTCATATCTGCATCTTAGTCCTTTAGTATTTATTTTCAGTAATTTATTTTCTTGCATTCTTAGGATTAATATAAAAACCAAACAAATATATTTTATCCTTTACTTTTCTGTATTTGCAATTACTACTACTTGTTTATTGAACACTTGGGTTATACCAGTCCAATCCCTGAGAACGAATCCGACTTGTCGGAGTATTACTTGGACAACCGTACACTTGCGGTTAAGTGGTTCCTCTATTTTGCACTTTATTTTATAACACCCCAGGACCCACCAATTATCACAGTTTCTTTCTTCATGAGAAACAATTCCACATTTGAAACATAAATCAAACAACTTCTCATATTTGAAATAGATCAAAACATATTGTCCATGAGATATTTTGAAATTAAACCCTGCTAGTAGAGGTTTTAACATTGATCATTCAACACGAGCTCTAGTAGAAGAATTTTCTTTAAATTTCAAAGGGCCATGAAGAATAACATCAATAACCTTACCAATTTTCGAAGCACTTTTAAAAATATTTGCCTCTTTTATAAAGAGTGGTGGAATACCATATAATCTTATCCAATAAGCAGTTTCATCCAAAAGAGCAGGATTTTTAATTGTTTCATCATATTTTGAACCAGTACATGAAAGCGAAAGATATGATATGGTCTATTTGCCCAAACAGTTTCAAAATCTTTCTCATTATCAAACTGAACAATACACATATTTATTCCTCGTTTTTCAATAGAGATTCGGCCAGTAATCCCCCAATATTGAATAGTTATTTTCTTTAGATAACTAAGACTAATGATACCTAAAGCAATAATACGAACAAGAAGTTTAGGTTCGTCAAATTTGGAGTAAATAGCCTATCTGTCAGGAGAGAGGCATAAATCTTCATCAGATTCTTCTTTCTTATCATCTTTAATACCCTTCATAATTTCCATTAAGATTGATAAGATAGAAGATAAAAGAGAACGAAAATTCTATAAAACACTTAAAAGTGATTTTTAGATAACTAATGTTTGCTATCGAGACGAAAAAGACACTCAGTTTCATAGATCTATAAAAGATCTAAAAGGAAACTAAGTGAAAAGAGAAGAGAAGAGAGGAAGAGGAGCGGCGGTGATGAGTTTTGCAAGGCGAAGAAGCGGGTTCTAAGAGGAGGGTAAGGGTTTTTCGGAAAAAACGCCTGAAAGAGTTTCATAGTTATTTTAACAGCCGCTACCCCCCCTCCCCCCCCCCCCCCCCCACCCCCCCCACCCACACCCACCAATTGTCTGTTCTACTTGTGCAAATTAGCTTGGACTAATGTTATAAAAAAAGACTAGGACTACCCCGCTATCTTATTATAACGAGTTTTCTAATTTTGGGCTCAAAGAAAGAAACGTTACCCCCCCCTCCCCCCTCTCTCCTCCCCCCCTACCCACCCCACCAATTGTCTGTTCTACTTGTGCAAATTAGCTTGGACTAATGTTATAAAAAAAGACTAGGACTACCCAGCTATCTTATAAAAAAGACTAACATTATAACGAGTTTTCTAATTTTGGGCTCAAAGAAAGAAACGTTATGTTCACTTTAAATCCTAATAATGCATGCATGGGATGTTCAAAAGTTTAAACATATAAAAATGACATGGGAACAATAGCTGGATCTTGAAATAAGTCAGTAGCTTTCAGGTAAAATTATTCTCGACAGCATAAAGTCTTAATCATTAATTTTCATAGAAAAATTAATTAAGTAAAAGCCTTTGTTGATGAATTTTCTTAATTATCTTTCCAATAATTAATTTCTTACGCTGTTTGCTCCCCGAAAAAGTTATTAAGATCCTTTGGTATAACACTTACTCGTCCGTGATTAAGGTCTCATTAATGTATTTTAATTATATTAAAAGTAAAGCACTTTTATATCATTTTATTGAGCTTTACATCAAACTTTTCTAAAAGTAAAACTTTTGATAAATTTAGCCATTATTATCCATATGTGGTATAGAATAAATAGATTTGTTTGTGTTTTGATGATCAAGTACAAGTAAAATCGATAATTACTCTAATAATTAGAAGATATTGTACAGTAATAAAAAAAAGTTAGGAATTAATTAAATCTTATTATTATTAAAATAATTCTGATATTAAAATAAACAAGTATTCTTGCTCAAAAAAAATATATAGATGTTATAAACTTATATGTAAATATTCAACCTATTCCATGAATTCGTAGTTAAATTTATGAAAATCAGGGTTTAAGATTACCTATTATTTATATATATATATATATATATATATATATATATATATATATATATATATATATATATATATATATATATATATATATATATATATGTTTTAATTTTTACATTTTTTGATAATTAATATTACGATATTTTTTGTTTCTCTCTATCGTTTATAACACGTTATCTCTAGTATTTGACTTTCATCTAATTTAATATTTTTATTAATTTTTAATATTTTTTTCTTCTCAATCAATAATTATCAAACAAAAGCAATTTTTTTTAAAGTTGTTAAAGTTATTTGAGATTCATTGCTGTGAAACGAAACAATTAAAAAAAACAATGTTTAACACTGTAAATATTGAATAAAGGAAAAAAAACCAGCAACAATGCTTATCACTGTGAACTAGTGAAAAAAATAAAATTATAGATTTAAAAAAAAAGGGAAAAACTAATTATTATTGAGAATCTTTTTTTTAGCTTGATTAAAAGGAAGAGTAACAATTTTTGTTTCCCTATAATAATGTTATTCAGAAATTCATTACTCCTCTGTCAAGGGAAAAAAACATAGTTTTTGTTTCATATGATTGATAAAAGCGAATGTCTCGAATATAGTATGTCTCTTTGTCTAGAAAGTGTGCAAGAATATATTACCTACCAGAAAGAACTTCTAATCTAGACACTGCGCAACTGGTAACTGGTGTAATGAGAAAGTAGAAACAATTAATCATTTTTTACTTTCTTGTGTAATATGCAAACAAGCTTGGACCGACTCCGCACTCCAAATCAGGATTGATGATCATATGGAAGGGGGCATGGGTGAATGGATCATTGAATTCTCAACAAGAACTTGTAATTCAAGATGGAAAAAAAAGGGTAGGCACAACATATATCGTTCGACAAAGAATATTTGATAACAAAAAATGAAGGCAGTACACTAAACATACATTTAAAACCTAACAACATTATAAAGGCAGTGCATTCTGGGACGAAGGATCTTTTCGGAAACTATTGGGATAATATGCCTAGGAACGACGAAAATGTGCAACCTCATAGAAATTACCCTGTTTGGAAAGAGATCGAATTAAATGGTGTACATTATATAGTAACTTGCGACGCCTCCAAGCTAAACCCACTGGTATCGTGATGGTGCACATGATACTAGTTTGGGTAGACGACGACTTAGTTTAAAGTCGGTTATGGTGAAATCGGCAGCTGAATGTGAGGATAGGGTTGTGCTGGAAGCAACTAATATGTGTCAAGAAGATCAAGAAACAAAAAACTATTATTTTCTATGATAAACTTGATAGTATTCAAGGTATTAGGTCATTATCAGTTGCGCGGTGGCGAGTCATGGCGTACGCGTTGAAAATTGACAAAATTGTTGAGCGGCATGGGAACATCGGTTCAAACATATTCTGCAATGTTTCAACAGTTTGACCGAGAGAATTGTGTGCTTAGCTAGACGGAGAGACCTTTGGGAAGTTGGGTTAGTTCAGTTGAAGCCCCAATTTAACAGACTTAAGATTAGATGCTTTTAGCTGTGATAGATGTTTTGCTAAGTACTCGTCCAAAAAAAACAACATTTTCATTTTAAATTCTGGTCTGTCATCTTTTTAATAATGAATTTATATAGTAAATTTTTTTAAATCTACAAATTTTAATTTATTTTTTTATGTTATACTGAAAAAAATATTAATTTAAAAGTATATTAAATAGAACATATACATTAGTTGTATAAAAAATTTATATTTATATCCTCTGATACAAAATGGACTATGACATAGAAATAAGACATATACACAAGTTATATACGAATTTTATACGTATATGATGGTATACCATAAACTATAATGATTAAAATATAAGGCATAATCATATATATTTTATGTGCATGCATAATCTATGAAAAAAATAAAACAACATATGAGGCAATTATAAATGTATTATATATATCGTGTAACCTATCAATTTACTCGTTTAATTTTTTTCTAACGTCAATATACTGTAGATTTCAACATATTATACCGTAATCATATTTTCGAAATTATGAAAAGATTAGTTTTATGCATATGAATTGACAAATCTTCTTCGAGGTCAGAATATGAGATACTTCATATATATCTTTTATATAAATTATATAAATTATATGAATTTTTTATACAAATATAAGATAAGTCTGGATTCTTTAAACCTATGAAGTACCTTTGATATATTGACTTTTTTTACATATATTAATAACTTTATTCTATCACATGATAACATGACAAATCTCATGAAACCCGAATTTGTTGTTCTTGACTTTTCGAGAGTAAATATTTATCATGGTACCTTGATGTTGAAAGCCACTTGGATGCTAATAACCCGAGATACCATCAAGGAGGGAAATACATCCACCGTTCTGGATCACAGTAAGGCAATTATATTTATTCGTCACCATCTCTAAGAAGGCATGAAAGATGAATACCTCACTGTTAAAGTCCCATGTGAACTTTGGCAAAACTTGAAAAAGCGATTTGACCACTAGAAAACAATGAGACTTCCTAAATCTTGGTATAACAAATCGTGCCTCCAATTGAAAGATTTTGAATTAGTCATGAGTATAACTCTGGCGTATTCAAAATCATCTCCGAATAAAATTTACGTGGATAGAAGATTAGCGACTAATAAATCTTAGATAAAATATTCTCGATCTTTCACGCCTCGAATATACTTCTACAACAACATTATCGAGTATGGGGTTTCAATCAAGACCACAAGTAAATTACATGTCTTCTTGTGGCTGAACAAATGATGTCTCCCCATTGGTGATGATTTAATCTTAGTTGGAGACATTATTTTTAGTGTTTTAGAAGTCTTTTAGTCGATTTTCTCATGTATTATTGCACTTTCCTATTTCTTGTCTTGATTTAATGATTTATTATTTTTAGAGCATATTTGGTTTAGTTTATTTATTTAGTGTGAAACTTTAAAGATATATATGGTGATTAATTAGATGCCAAATCAATAATAAGAGGATAAAAGAAAGAAGATATGCATGGAAATTGGAGATAAGGAAAGAAAAGATAAGATATAGAAAGATAAAGTTGCCAAATAAATCTGAATTCCATCAACCACGACCATAAACGTGATCATAACTCAAGATTGGCTAAGAATTTTGAAGCATCGTATGAAGTAAAGTTATAGAGCTTTCCGAGACGATCAGTTTCGACATATGGAACGCGTCAATCGGAGTTGAAACGAAAATGTTACGGCCAAAACAAAATAGCGACAGATTATTACCTTTTCTATATTTTAGGGTTACAAATTTGAGTTGGGCTTGGAGTCAAGTTACTTGTCTTCCACTCCAAGAAAACGAATTAGGTCTTCTAAACACTTATAAATACACCTTTTAAACCTTTGTAAACAATCCTTGCCTCTCATAAGTTAGTCTCTAAGTTTTATATCATTAGAGTTATTGAAGAGAGCAAGATGAAATCTATATATCATTCTTTTAGTTTATTTACTTCAGGTTTGAACTAATTTTGCCATAACTTGGGGTTTGCATTATGTATAATCTATGTATTCTATTTTCTTTCTATCTAAGTATCTTTGGAAATTATATGTTTTAATCTGATTCTAGCTAGTTAACCATATATTTGATTTATGTGATTTGATTTATTGTCTATCTTAAACCTGGTCAATTTACGGCTTTGCTAATAGTAGTTAGATGGTCACCCGGAAGGGGTGTTTAACTATTGAAACACCACATAAACGTCTTGAAATAAGGAATTGGTCCTGACAACACTAGCCTAACTAGATAGTCATTAAGGTTTATTTTCATCACCAAACATCATTAGTAGGTAGGACTACACCTAGGACCCAAGTGGCGCAGGTTAACCCTTTGTGAGTTCCCTCGTGATTCTGAGCTTGCCACCCTAGTTCGCTCTCCAAGGATAGGGGAATTTAGAATCCTGACTACATATCTAAGAGCTATTGTCTCCCTTATAAACTGAAATTGATAGAAAGAATTAGAAGGACTAGCGCATACTAGCAAAATCTAAGTTATACTCTCCCATGTTATTTATTACATATTTATTTTATCGTCTTTTAATTTATTTAGTTGTTAATATCATCTCTAAATCATTCGTATTTATTTTTTGTTCTTTAATTAATTATTGCTACTCTGATTTATTTACCCATTTGTCTAACACATTTAAGTCCCTGAGGAACGAATCTTCTTATCATTAAAACTGGCATACGTCCTGTAATACTTGCACAACCGTGCTAGTCTAAGGTGATTTGTGCATTGTTTCCCTTAGTTATTTATCATATTTTTATCACACCCTAGGCGACACCAAGTTTTTGGTGCCGCTGCCGGGGACATGTCTCGTTAACTTGTGGGTTATTTATTTCTAGTAGTAGTTTTAGTTAAATTTTAATTTTCAGTTTTTACTTTTATTTTTCCATATACGCTTGTTGGTTTGCTTTGGTCTTTTTCAGGTTTTAGCAGTGCATCCTTGGCCTTCTCTCCCGGAGCCCGAAAGGAGCTTCATAGCTTATAACAGAAATATCAAAGAAGAAAGAAACCAAAGAATAGCTATGGAAGAAATTCAACAACAAGGAGTAGATCCACCACTCGTGGATCCACCACTTGGTACTTTAGGCCAAGTACCACCACCACCACCACCAGGAGATAACAGAAACAATAACAGAATTGAACAAGATCTTCGAGGCATTGGAGCACCTTTTCAAGTACAACCATTAGGTTATCGTCCTCGGAGATCAAGAATATCAAATTCAGGCCCGATCCGGGCATGCTCAGTCAATTTCAGAATTTCGGACTCTATAGTGGTGCAGCAGTCTAAGATCCGGTAAGAGCGATTCAGAAGTTCATGCAGATTTGTGATGCCTATGTTACTCCAGGCATTACACGTGAGCAACTGTATTGTCACATGTTTTCGTTCTTTTTTACCGGCAATGCTGGTGATTGGCTAGATAGACACCACCATGTACAATTAATACATGGGCAGAACTTGAAGCCACATTTATTAACCGTTTTTATTTGAATAGTATGAGACTCAAAGACCAAAGCGAGCTTGCTAAGTTTTGTCATGAGAATGGAGAAGAAGTAGGAGACGCATGGACAAGGTTTCAACAAAAGTTAGCTAGATGTCCACTTGATGTCTCCCTAAATGTTCTAATTTTATACCCTTGGGAGATATCATTTTTGGTGTTTATTTGACTATTTAGATAGACTTTTGGTATTAATATGCAATAATTCAATTTTCCTCTTTAATTTCTAGTATTTTTCATTTATTAAAATTTTACGCGTAATATGGTTTATTTTGAGTGAAAAGTTGTAGGTTTTGAATACTAGCTAGGAGAGGAATAGAAGATTAAAGTCAAAGATCGTGTAATGAAGTCAAAGTAATAAGAAAAACCCCGAAGAGTTGACAAGTTCAAGCTGCAAATCTGGAAAGCTGATGATAATCACTGATTACGAGCTAGTTAAGCATGGATTCAGCCTCTACCTTGTGAGGAAGATTTATTCCTTATCGAGTTACGAAGATTTAGCAACTGGAATGGAGTCATTCCGAGTTAAAACGCGAAAGTTACAGCTGATTTAGTGGAGGATGTACACCAGTTACAGGATTTGGGCTTAATTATGGACTTGGGCTTTTCTAATATGTCATTTAATCTAAATTATAGCCCTAGTCCGAATTTATTTGTAAAAATAGGCTTTAGATTCTTATTTTTAACACACAATTCATACGTTTAAGAAAAGAGAGAAGTCAGAACACTAGAGAAGAAGCTAGAATAAGGAAGAGAAGAAGCCAAGAGCTGGATATTATCAACATCTCCAATTCTCAGCCAATTCAACTCCGTAATTAGGTTCTTTTATTTTATTCTGTAATCAATTATGAATTCAATTTATTTTAATTTCTTAGTTTTTCGTATTAGTATGAGCTAACTTATAAAGTGCTTGAGAACGCATAATGGGTTAATCTCGATTTTATTTCATTTCATGTGTTTGAATTTAAGATTATAATAATTGAAATAAAGTTAGGTAATTAGTATTTTTCCTTAATTTGCATTTATTGACTATTAGTGAAGTCGCGTATCAACAATAGGACTTATACTTAGGCTATTCCATTTAGTGGCGAATGGATCACCTTGATGGGGGGTCTAGGTATGGAACCAATTAATGAATGTAGGACAGAAATTAATGACTTTGACGAGCTTAATTAATATTATGGCCTATTGGGTAATAAGAAATTAATCATTCGAAGGTGGACTATAATCACCCTGACGGAGTTTGTAGAACCTAAGAATAGCTCCTTAGTCCACCCTGACGGGGGTAAGGAGAATTCCGAATCCCGACCATTACTATTTACCGATTTGTCCCTTAAATAAAACATGGAATGAATGGAGTTAGGTGAAATCCTTCTCATTCACGCTCCAAATGAAGCAAACAAAAGAGAAAAGATATTTGACAATATATCAAAATGGATGGACAATAACCAAGGCCGACACCAACCATTGGAGATTTTAATGAAATAGCTAGAGCTTCGGAGAAACAAGGCAAGGTTCAACCTAATATAGAAAGAAACAAGATGGTTGGATAATATGGAGTGTAAGGAAGTAGTGAATAGTACGTGGAACAAATTTAGAAATTTAGACAATATAAAGAAATTTATTGTCAAAAGAGACGCTACTTGTCTTGCCCTCACAGGGTGGAGCAAAGAGAAATTTTGTAATTCGAGGGCATTAATAAATAAATATAATGATTTATTGGAGAATTTACAAGACAAGGAGGCAACAACAGAAAATTTAAAGATAGAGAAGGAGATCAAAGATTAATTGGAAAAATTATGGAAACAAGAAGAAGCGTATTGGGCGGATAAAGCGTGTGATATATGGATAAAAAAAGGTGACAAGAATACGAAATATTTTTTTGCAAAAACGACCATGCGGCTAATAGTAACAAAATAAATGAACTTAAGGATAATGGAGTTTGGATAGAGAATCCTAAGGAGGTGAAAGAGGTTATTCAAAGATATTTCTGTAATATGTACAAGAAAGATGAAGTCGTCAATATCGACGAAGTGGCTAACTTCACACCATGTAAAATTGATGAGGAAACTATGAGAAACTGACAAGAACCCCTGATATGGATGAGATAAGAAATGCGGTATTTTCTATGTCAGGCTCAAAAGCCCCGGGACCCGACGGTTTGCTCAGGAACTTTTATCACGAGTTTTGGGATATTGTCAAGGAGGATATTCAAAGAATGGTAGTGTATTTCTTCGAAAACAATACTCCGTGAGATAAAATCAATGATACAATTATTACACCTATTCCGAAAGCCAGTTCACAGGAATCAATCATGGATTTTAGGCCGATCTCGTGCATCAATTTTGTATATAAAATGATCGCAAAAATCATGGCACTTAGGCTCCAACCGCTGATGAATGATATTATTTCGCCGACCAAATCAGCCTTTATCAAGGTCAGCAGCATCCAAGATAATATATTAGTAGCACAGGATATCGTGTTCTTTATGAAAAGCAAAAGAAATTAAAAAAAGCATTATGGTGCAATCAAAATCGATATGGCCAAAGGCTATGATCAAGTCAACTGGGATTTTTTAATGGCTATATTAAAGAAACTAGGTTTCTCAGAAAAGTGGACTAAGCTAATCTATAATTGTATATCTACAATGACATATCAAGTCAAAGTCAACGGAGAAAGAATGAAGAAATTCAAGTCGGAAAGGGGACTGCGTCAAGGCGACCCCCTCTCACCTTTTCTTTTCTCTTTCTTAACAGAAGGGCTTATAGGACTTATCAATCACGAATGCCGAGAAGGGAATATTAAAGGTATATCAGTTTCTAGAGCGGCTCCGAGACTTACACACTTTTTATTTGCGGATGACGCTCTATTTTTTCTAGAAATTAACATGAACGAAGTGGAGGCGTTTTCAAGAGTATTAAAGGAGTATTTTAAGGCATCGGGATAGAAGATAAACTTCAATAAATCATCAATTATTTTTAGTAAAGGCTTCCTGGAAAATGAGGCAAGAGAAATCGCGGATAAACTAAATATCAATCATGCTAGCGAGTTTGGAAAATATTTGGGAATCATACTTTCTCTAAAAAGGTCAAAAAACGAGAACCTTGCATATGTGAGAGATAAAATTAAAAGCAAATCAGCAAGCTGGATAAGCAATTTTTTGTCGGATGGAGGGAAAGAGGTGCTAATTAAAGCGGTTTTGCAACCAATACCAAATTATGAAATGTGGATATTCGAATTCCCAGCAAATTTATGCAAAGCAATGAGTAGTATGGTATCAAATTTCTGGTGGAACTCTGGAGGGAAGAAAAGAATACACTGGGTGGCATGGAAGAAAATAGCTAGAGCTAAGATGCCCGGAGGAATCGGATTTAGAGATTTCCAAAAAAATGAATTTAGCCTTGTTAGCTAATCAGGCATGGAGATTGTTACATAATCCGGACTCGTGAGTATATAAGGTTCTGAAAGGGATCTATTTTCCGAATACAGATATGTGGAATGCAAAATTAAAGAATAAAAGATCATGGAGCTGGGCGAGTATTTTCAAAGGGCTACAATTTATCAAAGAAGAAAGTGTATGGCAAATTGGCAAGGGTATGAAAGTTGATTTATGGGATGATACATGGATAAGGAAAGGGTATAAATTAACAAGACCGGAGGAGGCCAAAATATTTAGAGTGGCAGATTTCTTTAACAATCAGATGACAAATTGGAACTACAACAAACTAAACGAGTTTTGTACCAGCACGGATTTGGCAGAAATTAAGAAAATACCGGTAATGCAACTAGATAGGGACGACTATATAGTATGGACGGAGAATAAAGACGGAAAATACACGACTAAATCTGGATACCACAAACTTGTACAAAAAGAGGAGGATAAAATGGGACAATCATCGAATGGGGATGAGACATACAACAAGGGATTATACAAATTGATTTGGGGATCGAATGTGCCACTGAAAGTTAGGAACTTTTCTTGGAAAGTTCATAATAATGCTATACCGACAAAGTCAAATTTAAGGAAGAGGAAATGTGCGGATAATGATACGTGCGAAGGGTGCGAAAATGGGACCGAGACAGTTGAACATATTCTGTTGACATGCCCCTTCAGTAAAGGAATTTGGGCAAATTCTCAACTACAAATAAGAGTGGATGACATCGATAAAATAAAAATTGGCTAATGGTTATTGGCTATTAGTGAGAGTTATGCAAAAAATGGATGGGACAAGAGGTTGGTGACGACCATTTTACTCTTAACAATTCAGAATATATGGAAAGCTAGAATGAAAAGCTTCCATGAAAAGAAAAGATGGGAAGACAAGGAAATTTTAGAAAAAGTTAAATTTAATATAAGATATCTTTTTAGTGAAAATGAGAAGAAGCGGGAGGATAATAAAGAGAAGACTAATGAAAATGCCGGAAGAATTAAAGATAACAATCCAACTCTAAGGGATGAAGCGGATAATATTTGGCTCTGCGATTCTTCTCATGTTAACAGCTTGGAGCCAACAAGTATGGTGTCTCTAGTTGTTAATAAGGAGGGAGGAATTAAAAAAGTAATCACGAAAAGAGCGAGAATTAATACCAATGTAGAAGGGGAAATGTGGGCCCTTTTATTGGCCATGGGTAACCTAGTTCTGATTAAATGGGAGTCTGCATGAGGAGGCGTGTATATTTCCTATGGAAATAGTCGTGGTGCGCATAAGCTGGCCCGGACACCCATACATCAAAAAAAAAGTAGTTCTTTCTACTCAGATAACCTTGAGGTGGTTCAAGGTATTAATAGAAAAAAAGGGGATTGATTGGAGGATCCGACCCATGATCATCGAAGCATGTAGACGGATAGGACAGTTCCCGGAGTGGAAGGTTATACACATCAATAGAGAGCACAACGGGGGGGGGGGGGGGGGGTGGGGGGATACTCTCGCTAAATGTGCCAGAATGAATATTGATATATCTTCATGTCCATTTAACTCTCTTGTCGAGTTCTTTAATAGTATTAGAAATATATATTATCGATATAAGAAGTAACTATTATGTAATTTTATTGACAAAAAAAAGGTGAAATCCTTGCGTCTCTCAAGTACTACCTTTCATACCTCGCGTCTAGCTATTTTATTTACTTGCGTTTAGTTTAATATTCATTTTAATTTAGTCTTTTAATTAATTGTCTTAGCTTTAGGAAACCAAAACAAACATTCTTAAAATCAATTACTTGCTTTTACGTGTAATTAATCACTATTCGATAAGCATTAGAGTCAACCGATCCGTCCCTGAGAACGAATCTGTATCATCACATATATTACTTGGGACAACTGTACACTTGCAGTTGTGGTTCTCTTTTCCTTATTTCATTTATTTTAGAACACACAAAGGACCACCAAGTTTTTGGCGTCGCTGCTGGGGACGGTAGCGTGTGACCCAGGTGTTTATCCTTTAGTGTTAGTTGCATTTTTATTTTTTCAGTTTTACGCTTTGTTTGTTCATCTTTTTCAGGTTTTTAGGTTTGGTGTATGCGAAGGAAGCTATTTAAGGATCTTGAGACACTACCTCCGATCCTTGAAAATCCTGAATCATTAGTCAGACTTGCTAACAAGAAAAGAGAAGAAAAAGAAGCGAAAGAGTTCGAAGAGAGATTAGCTAGAGAAATGGCCGACCTGCCGATTAATAACAGTCAGAACAATGGCCAAGTCCCACCTTCTAATCCTCCAGTTCAAGCCTAAGTAGTTGATCCATGGTTCATCAATGGTCCAGCACAAGAACCGTTCCGTGCTCCTCCTGTTGGGATTGGGCCATCCAATATAGATGTTCCGAGATTTCGTCCAGATTCAGGTATGGTAGCTCAATTTCAGAATTTCGGAAATTTTCGTGGCAAGCCCGGAGAAGATCCTATTCGCGCGGTATAAAAGTTTATGCAAATCTGCGACTCTTACATCACTCAAGGAGTAACAAAAGAGCAAATGTATTTTGCTACATTCTGATTTTTCTTAATAGATGGAGCGAGTAATTGGCATGATTCGCAAGAACCTTGAAAGATTACGAATTGAGAACAATTACAGACAACGTTTTTGACAAATACTACCCATCCAACATAATATTAGATGCTCAGCTCGATTTAACACATTTCCGACAAGAATATGATGAAGCTTTGGGTAGAAGTTGGTCGAGATTTCAGCTTTATTTGCGAAGAGTCCCTGATCATGGCCTTTCAGAACAACAACAAATGAAAATATTTTACAAAGGCCTTGATGGACAATCGAGAAAGGATTTAGATTTATTATGTGGTGGTGGATTTTTACAGGTTCTACCCGTTCATGCGAAGATCATCTTGAATAGAACGGTAAATAATGAAGTGGGTTGGAATACTGTAAGAACACCTGTTAAAGGGGGAGTTAATAACGTAAATATTGACGAAAAGTTCACCTCCTTAGAGAACAAATTGCAAACCACATTGGAACAACAATTGAAACAACTTACATTAGCCGTGAAAGAAGGTATTTCGAGTAAAAGGGTTGAAGTGAATGCTACGCAAGAAGTTTATGGGTGTTCTTATTGTGGTGTGAATGATCATGAATGGGAGAATTGTCAGAATAATGAAGATTCCGTGATGTTTGTTTCCAACAGAGGGAACTACAATTCGAATGGTCAAGGATATCAGCCAAACAGAAACCATCCTGGGTTTCAGTATTCAAATCCTAATGGAGCAGCAATCCGACATACGCGTATCAGCCGCGTCTCCAAGGTAATAACTATAGTCCAAGACCATAGAATAAC
Organism: Nemophila menziesii; assembly: GCA_029959085.1. Classification (NCBI taxonomy): domain Eukaryota; kingdom Viridiplantae; phylum Streptophyta; class Magnoliopsida; order Boraginales; family Hydrophyllaceae; genus Nemophila; species Nemophila menziesii. The sequence goes on from JARWIR010000001.1 coordinate 80,791,478, forward strand.
TACCAAGGGGGACAAAATCAAGGAAATTATGTTCAGAGACAACCTCCTCAAGACAATTATACTAACACCATGAACCATAAATCTTTACCTGCTCAACCACAAGAAGGTGCAAATAACCTTCAGATAATCGTAGAAGATTTAATCGCGCTCCATGCACAGTCAGCCCAAAGGCAACAAGCTTCTGAAGCACACATTAAGATGTTAGAAAATCAACTTGCGCAAATGTCAAAACAACTAAATCAGCTTCCATAAGGGCAAATCCCTAGTGACACAGCAAATCCAAAAAAAGATTGTAATGATGTGACTCTCAAAAGTGGTAAGAACCTTCCTCCACCTCCTTTTCCTGTTATGAAAGAGAAGGGAATTATTAAATAAAAGGATGTGGTGGATATAAATAAATATGTTGAAGTATAGGAAGTGTAAAGGCCTATTGAAGTTCCGAAAAATAAAGATGATATTATAGTAAATCGCCCTCCTCCACCATTTCCGTCTAGAGTGCAAAAGAAGGGTGATATAGCTGATTATCAAAAATTCTTTAACAAGGTGAGAGGTATGATGTCTCCTCATTTGTGATAGATTTATGTTAAGATGAGACATCATTTTTAGTGATTTAGAAGTCTTTCTAATCGACTTTCTTGAAAAATGTTACACTTTCCTATTTTGAGTCTTGATTTAGTAAATTATTATTTTTAGAGCATATTGGGTTTAATTATTTATTTAGTGTGAAACTTTAAAGATAATTATGGATATTAATTATATTCCAAGTCAAAGACTAAGAGATATGGAAAGAGATTAGCATGGAAATTGGAGATAAGGAAAGAAAAACTAAAATCATGAAAAGGAAAAGATGCCTTAAATCAGAATTTCACCACCCACGACCACAAATCAACTTATATCTCAATATCGGTGTGGAATTTGGAGAAACGGTCAAGAGAAAAGTTGAATACCTTTCTGAGAAAATGACTTTTGACTACTCATATGCGTCAAAAAGATGAGGATTAAAGGTGCTAGGACCAAAACAAAAACGGGCCTGATTTCATGTTTTAGGGTTACGAATTTGAATTGGGCTTGGAGTCCACTACTTATCTTCTCTTTCAATAAAATGAATTAGGTCTTCTAAACACCTATAAATACACCCTTATATCACTAGTAAATCATCCTTTCCTCATAGTAATTAGTCCTAAGGGTTTTTTATTCATCAGAGTTATTGTAGAGAGCAAGATGAAGTCTTTTATTATTTCTTCTAGTTTATTTCCTTCAGGTATGAACTAATTTTCCCATAGCTTGGGATTTGCATCATGTATAAACTATGAATTCTAATTTCTTTCTATATACGTTTATTTGGAAATTATATGTTTTAATCGGATATTAGCTGCTTATCTATATATTTGTTTATGTGTTTTGATTTAATGACTGTTTTCCTTGCTAGTGCACGAGTATAGGATTACCTTAATAGTAGTTAGATGATCGCCTTAGCTGGGTGTCTAATTATTGAAACGCCACATAACGTCTAGTGTCGATATTGGTCTTGAAAACACTAATTCTAACTAGATATTCATTAGGGTATAATTTAACCACTATCACCATGTATGGAAATTGATTGCTTAGGGCCCTAGTAGCGTATGAAAACCCTATTTGAACCAGCCTCGTGGTGTGTCCGTAGCCCCCTTAGTCGCTCTCAAGGTCTAATGTATTGGAATTTAGAATCCTGACTAAGGATCTAAGAGCTAATTATCTCCCTCATTAACTAGATTTGATAGAAAGAATTAGAAGGATTAGTGCATACTAGCAAAACCTAAGTTATACTTCTCATCTCATATTTCTTCGTATTTATTTTATTGTCTTTAATTTTCCTTAGTTTAATTCTTAATTTCGAATTCAATCCCTTTACTTTCTGTCTTTCAATTAATTGCTTCTTACTCGTTATTGCTACCCATTCGATTAACACACTAAGTCCCTGAAAACGAACTTCAATTATCATTAAAACTTGCATACGTCCTGTAATACTTGCAGTACTGTGCCTGTCTAGGGTGAGAGTGCGTTGTTTTCTGACTTATATTTATCTTATTTTTATCACACCCTAGGCGACACCAAGTTTTTGGCGCCGCTGCCGGGGACTTGTGTCTCTTTAGCGTGTGGGCTATCTATTTCGAGTAGTAGTTTTTAGTTAATTGTTATTTTTCAGTATTTAGTTTTTGTTTTTTAGGATTTACGCTTGTGGTTTGCTTTAGTCTTTTTCAGGTTTTAAAAGTGAATCTTTTGCCTTCCTTACCGGAGCCCGAGTGGAGCTTCAGACCTTATAATAAACGTGTTCGTGAGGAAAGAGCCTTAAGAAGAGCTATGGCAGGCGTACAAGATCAGTTACATCCACCACATGTTCCACCTGGAGGACAACCACCATTACAACCACAAGGAAGAGGTAACGGGAACAACAATTTCAATCAAAACCGAGTTGAACAAGACCTTCCTGGCTTGAGAGTGCTGTTTCATGTTCAACCTATAGGTTACCGTCCTCCGGAGATCCAAAACATCAAATTTCGACCCGATCCGGGTATGCTCAGTCAGTTTCAAAGTTTTGGACTCTACAGTGGTACAGCAGTACAAGATCCGGTAAGAGCGATTCAGAAGTTCATGCAGATTTGTGATGCTTATGTTACTCCAGGCATTACACGCGAGCAACTGTATTGTCATATGTTTTCGTTCTTTCTGACCGGTAGAGCTGGAGAGTGGCTAGATAAGTAACCACCAGGGACAATTAATTCATGGACTGAACTTCAAGATGCAAAGTTTTGTCAAGAAGATGGAGAAGAAGTAGGAGAAGCATGGACAAGGTTTCAACAGAAGTTAGCTAGATGTCCGCTCCATTGTTATACACCCTCTCTACAGTTAGCTATATTTTATGAAGGTATCAACAGAGAGGGTAGATTGAAGGGGGATAACATTAGGAAAGCGAATTTCGTGTCCATGGTTCCTGCGGAAGCTACCGAGGTTTTAGAAAATATCATTGAACAAGAAAGGAGTTGGCCATCTTCGCGAGCTCCTGTTACAAAAACCCGAGGTACGCTTCGATTAGACTCAGAAACTGCAAACTCGGCTCAAATATCCGTATTAGAGAATCAAATCAAAGAACTTAAGCTTGAGATGCAGAAAAATTTAGCCGCAGCAAATGTAGTGCAAGAAGCACAAGGTTGTCAACACTGTGGGGTTAATAATCATACTTGGGAAGAGTGCGAAGGAAATCCACAATCTGTTTATTTCATATCCAACCGAGGAGGTTATCAATTTGGTAACCGAAACCATCTGGGTATGCAGTATTCAAATCCACAGGGGGGCGCTAATCATGGTCATTATCAACCACGTCCCCAGAACAACTTTTTCCATCCAAGAGGTCAGTATCAAAATCAATATCAGAATAGACCTGTTCTCCCACAACAGCCTGTTCAAGATGCCTATACCGATGCATTAGATCAGAAAGCCTGACCACAGTATCCTCAAGAGGGAACTGCGGATAATCAACAATTAACGAAGTTCATGGTTCTTATGACCACGAAGATGAACGCTCAGGGCGAGAAATTACGAGAACAAGGAGCTTCAATTCAGATTTTAGGTACTCAAGTAGAACAACTGAACAAGGTTCTGACAAACATTATGGAACAAAAAGAATTGAAGGCTATCGAAGGAGGTGATGACAATGTTGGGCTCGAAGCTTGTAAGGCTATCTGCCTTGAGATTGAAGAAAAGAAGGAAGTACCACATGTTTCCGTTAGTGCCGTGGAGGTTCTGAGTACTGAAGAAGAACCAACCAAGTCTACCCCCGTGGACTCTAACTATTCTGAGAGTGATGTGGACTCAGATTCAGAAAAATCCGAATTTATACAGCTTCTGAAGTACATGAAAGAAGAGATTAGATCGGTTATGGATTTTCATGCTGAGTTGGCTAAAGAGAAAGAGGAAGAAGCATCAAAGGAGGAACCAAGAGTTGAAGTAGAAGTTGCACCTGCTGTGCAAGAAGAGAAAGAAGAAGAGAAGGTGGAATCGCCACCAGTTGTTCAAACAGTGTCATCAACTATTCCTGATACAAATCTGAAAGATGACACTGAACTCAAGACATTTGTAGAGGTGTACACTCCTGAAAATATCAACGCCCAAATGCTTGAGATTGCGAAGAAAGGGCTTACACCGCAACAAGTTTTTACGCAAGTTATTCCTGAGAAAGAAGCGAGTGTAGAAGCCAAGAGAGAGAACCTGAGAGTCTCAAGTAGAAGTTAAAGAGAGTTTCCATTGAAGCTCAAAGATCCGGGAAGTTTTAACCTTCGTATTCAAATAAATGGTATGCTCAAGGTGAAAGTTATGTATGATATGGGTATAGGTGTGAATCTTATGCCTAAGTCCGTGTTCGAGAGACTTGGACTTCAGAGATCAGAGAAAGATCTGGTGAAGTTGCAGTTTGCTGACAACTCAGTTACCAAGACATGGGGAACAATGGAGGACGTCTTAGTCCGAGCAGGTAGTATCGCCATCCCTACTGACTTTGTTATACTTGAGTTTGATGCAGATAAGCAAGTTCCAATCATACTTGGACGGCCTTTCATGGCCACAAGTTAAAGTGTCATCGACTTCCAAGAAGGGACTATCACCCTTCATGCTAAAAACGTATCCGAGACCTTCTATGTCTTGGGAAAGAAACCAAGGAAGTTAGATCCCATCGTTCCTGTCATCCGCAGTCTTTCACATCACAAAGTCCCTACAAAGAAGATCCATGTAAATATGTGGATACTGAGCCAAATGCTGAGTTTGGGGTTGGCCATGAAGTACTATGGAAAGCTCACAAACGTGAAAATAGGCCACGAAGTTTCAAAGACTCGTGGATGGGACCATTCATCGTCACTAAGGTTGTTTCAGCCAAGGTGATAGAAATTCAACCCAAGAAGGGTATAAAACACAAATTAGTTGACGTTCATAGCCTAACTCGTTGTTGGGGAGGCTATATTTGAAAATCTTGATAGAGGTAACGCGTCTAACTTTGAAACACATTAAATAAAAGTGATGTATGGGAGACAACCCGCAATTTTTTTATATTTTTATGCGTTTTTATGTTTTTAGTTTGTGTTTATTTTAGTTGTTTTTAGTTGATATTGCATATTTGAGAAAGGTATTAGTGTTTTTGATGTGTAGGTGTTAGAGAAATCGAGTTCGGGAGGAGAAGCGAAATTTTATGGAATATTCAGACTGCCTGACCGGCATGTCGGCCATCAACACCAGTATGCCGGCGAGCAAAAAACATGAGCCCACGGGTAAGGCCACGCGTTTAATGCAGAGAGGTCAGAATTCGAGAGATGTCAGCACCGACATGCCGGGCGATTTTTCCGGTATGCCGGCCAGGTCAAAACCCGTGCCCACGGGTGTCACCACGCGTTTAATGCCGAGAGGTCCAAAATCGAACATCAACAGCACCGGCATGCCGGGCGATATCGCCGGTATGCCGGTTAGAGAAGAAACCCGTGCCCACGTGTCAAGGACTCGGGTATTTTGACGTAACTCGGGAATCAAAGAGCTCCAGCACCGGCATGCCGGGCCCTATGGCCGCTATGCCGCCCAGCGCCGCTGGAGAGTGAAACAAGCTTCGTTTTTAGGTTATAAAAGAGAAAGAGGTTGGTACTATTCCGAATTTTTAATCCATAAGCCTCTCTTTCTTCTCCAAACCTATCCCAACTCCATTGAAGCTCATTCAAACCTTCCCCAAACATCAAAAACCACACAATCATCATAAAAACACATCAAATCTTCTCTCCACATCATTACAAAGGAGATTCAATCACCACTTTCTCACCAAACACCTTAGATTGTAGAATCAAAAGCTTAAATTTTCAAAATTCATCCTACAATTTCTTAAATCCATACCAATCCATCAAGAATTAATCTTACCCATATAGAGATTCATCATCAATTCACATTTCCTAAACCAATTCAAGCCTGTTCAACCTATAATCAAGAATTTCAATTTTCAAGAGTTGTTAAAGCTTTGAGTTGGGGGTCAATTGAGATGACTAAAAGAACAAAAACATTATCTAACAAGAGGGAGGTGAAGAAAAGCAATGTGTTGGGTTCAATTGAGAAGAAATCAAGTAACAAAGGTTCTAGTTCCAATTCAAAGGGTAAAATCGATGTTGAAGAAGGAGGCAAGCTAGCTATGTTCGATTTAATGGGAAAAAGGGTTTCACTTTATTCCAGGAAGAGAACACAACCTCTTCTACTAAACGGTCCTACACCCGTAGACAAAGAGGAAGCTTCAAAGGCCTTGATAGCTTTTGCAGAAATACAATTAAAGGAACTACCTTTGCTTATGAGAAAGTATTCGATGAAGAAGTTTGTACAGGAGAATATAAGAGATTCTTGGAGCTTGGTGAAAGATTGGGTTGGTCTATGTTCATGGTAAGACGTTCTGATTTATGTCATGAGTTAGTTTTATATTTCTATTTAGGCCTTTGTAGCCGAGATAGTGAAGGTTGTGTTCTGATTAGATGAAAGTTAGTTCCTTTCACAGTTAAAGAGATTAAAAACCGCTTCCAGTTTAAGAAATTAATTGGACCTTGCAAGTATAGTGAAGCGGTGGCTAAGCGAAATATCTTTGATGAGGAATTACTTTTTGAGCATGTTTTAGACAAGGAAAAAGTGCAATCACATAAGGGAGAATTGAAGGCACCTTGGCCTTACATATATTTTCAACCAGATGCTAGAATATGGCACAATTTCCTTATTCCTAATGTCTTCGGAAACACACGAACTTTGGATGTGACTAAGAAGAACGCTCTACTTTTGGATTGTATTTTGAGAGGAGAAGAAGTGGATGTGGCACAATTGATCTTTGAGGAGGTGATGCGATTTTCGGTCTCTCCTAAATCGGTTTAGAATGTTAAATATCCTACTATGATCACGTGTCTTGTGCGAAAAAAGAATGTTATGTTGGGTGAAGAAGAGAAACTGGAATTTAAGAAAAGTTACATTGATAATGCTTGGATCATGAAAGTCTTGAGAGGAGCGGGTTCTACGCAAGTCTCGAAAGAGGAAAAGGAGCAAAGTTGGCAAGAGAAGATGGAGGAGCGTTTAAACAAATTCGAAGAAGCTCAAACCTCCTTAGACAATAATGTGGCACAAATCAAAGCTAATCAAGTCCACATCATGACACTCCTTGAGCAATTAAAGAAAGATCAATCAATTCCTATTTTGGATGTCGATAATACGAGGCAATAGCCTCGAGAGTATGTTCTATTTCTTCCTTACCAATTCTGTAAATGCTTTATCTACTAATTTTAATTAATTTTTCGAGTCGTGGGGACACGGCTCATTTTTTAGTTGGGGGTGTAGTGATTCGTTGTCTCTCATCTCTATTTTTCTGTTTTTAGGTAGAAATTAAATTTTTTTGATACATGGGAATTAGGTGTAGAGTGTGTTTAATAGCTTGAAAGCATAAACTCGGTGAATTGATGTTAGTAAGTATTATGTTTATGAGCTATTTTATTTTGTATGCTTTGAGTATTTGCAGGAAAACACACATAGATAGTAAAGAAAATATTAGTGAGCAATGCAATAGAAAGTATGTTCGATCTCAGGGAACCTTGAGAAGTGTGTAGGCCGTGAGATCCAAGCTAGTTGACAAAACCATTTGATGAAAGTGCTAAAGGTAAGAAAATAACGAAATTACATGGTGTAGAAAGTGATTGAGGCAGTTCGTTCATATTGAAGCCATTTGAAGCCTTTTTATACCTTCTCACCTTGTTATTTGATTGTATATGTTATATCCTTCTCAGCCCCTTCTAGCCTTTCTAAAGCTTTTTACTTAGCCATGTTATAAGCCATATCCCTTTAGATTATAGGACTTTCCCATATGACCCGCACTTGAATCATGATGCATAGACAGTTGTTTTAGAGCTTGAGTTTGGGGTGGTGGGTCCACCATTATGGGAAATATTATTGGGTTAGGATTTTTGAGCTTATTAATTGTGCTCTGTTATTATATTGATGATGATTCACAGTTTTATATTGTAACCATTTGCCGGGAAATAGTGAATAAAAAAGAAGCTACGAGCTAAAGTTATGAAAAGGCATAACATTGAAAAAATAGCGTGATATCTTGAAAATTAAAAAGAGATTCATAGCTATAAAAAATAAAAGAGAAAAAATGATTTGAAAAGAATATATATATTCGGACTGGCAAAGAGGAATTATTATGTGAACATCTTATGCTTTAATTGGGTTATTGGGGATGCTACTTGTGCATCAAAGAATTCATTGGGTTGAGTGAGAAACGTTTTATGAGAGTAACTCAAGCTCTAGGGCAATTCGTTGATGGCTAGTGAGGAGAGAGCCAAAAGCTCACTCTAAATTATCCAAATATACTATCATACCGTCCCTAAGCCTAAATTACAACCTTAAAGACCTTTTGATTCTTTGCTATCTAATCGAGAAGTGATTGAGCCAATAGAGAGTATTTAAGTAGATCTTTGGATATTAGTGAAAGTTTGATGAACTATCTATAGCTTCCTTGGTGAACTAAGTAAAGTCCCAATCCTTCTTACATTGCGAAACTAATCTGATCTTGAATTCAACGGTGTTGACTATGGATATGAGAAGTGTACAGGTATGTGGTTTATGAACATTATTGCGTAAATTTTCTGAGTAATTGTTTTATGTCTATTCTATATATTCTGCTATGTTCTTCCCATTGTGTTAAAAAAATTACCTAGGTGTGTATTTATAGACTTCCCTTTGTTTTTATCTTTATTATATCCGGACGATACAACTTTGAGTTCGGGGTCTTGATGTCTCCTCATTTGTGATAGATTTATGTTAAGATGAGACATCCTTTTTAGTGATTTAGAAGTCTTTCTAATTGATTTTCTTGAGAAATGTTACACTTTCCTATTTTGAGTCTTGATTTAGTAAATTATTATTTTTAGAGCATATTGGGTTTAATTATTTATTTAGTGTGAAGCTTTAAAGATAATTATGGAGATTAATTAGATTCCAAGTAAAAGACTAAGAGATATGGAAAGAGATTAGCATGGAAATTGGAGATAAGGAAAGAAAAGCTAAAATCATGGAAAAGGAAAAGCTGCCTTAAATCTGAATTTCACCACCCACGACCACAAATCAGCTTATATCTCAATATCGGTGTGGAATTTGGAGAAACGGTCAAGAGAAAAGTTGAATATCTTTCCGATACGATGAATTTCGACAACTCATATGCGTCAAACAGATGAGGATTGAAGCTGTTAGGACCAAAACAAAAACGGGCCTGATTTCATGTTTTAGGGTTATGAATTTGAGTTGGGCTTGGAGTCCACTACTTACCTTCTCCTTCAAGAAAACGAATTAGGTCTTCTAAACACCTATAAATACACCCTTATATCACTTGTAAATCATCCTTGCCTCATAGTAATTAGTCCTTAGGTTTTTTTATTCATCAAAGTTATTGTAGAGAGCAAGATGAAGTCTTTTATTATTTCTTCTAGTTTATTTCCTTCAGGTATGAACTAATTTTCCCATAGCTTGGGTTTTGCATCATGTATAAACTATGAATTTCTAATTTCTTTCTATCTAAGTTTCTTTGGGAATTATATGTTTTAATCTAATATTAGCTGATTATCTATATATTTGTTTATGTGTTTTGATTTAATGACTGTTTTCCTTGCTAGTGCACGAGTATAGGATCACCTTAATAGTAGTTAGATGATCGCCTTAGCTGGGTGTCTAATTATTGAAACACCACATAACGTCTAGTGTCGATATTGGTCTTGGCAACACTAATTCTAACTAGATAATCATTAGGGTATAATTTAACCACTATCACCATGTATGGAAATTGATTGCTTAGGGCCCTAGTAGCGTAGGAAAACCCTATTTGAACCAGCCTCGTGGTGTGTCTGTAGCCCCCTTAGTCGCTCTCAAGGTCTAACGTATAGGAATTTAGAATCTTGACTAAGTATCTAAGAGCTAATTATCTCCCTCATTAACTAGATTTGATAGAAATAATTAGAAGGATTAGTACATACTAGCAAAACCTAAGCTATAGTTCTCATATCATAATTCTTCGTATTTATTTTATTGTCTTTAATTTTCCTTAGTTTAATTCTTAATTTCGAATTTATTCCCTTTACTTTCTGTCTTTTAATTAATTGCTTCTTACTCGTTATTGCTACCCATTCGATTAACACACTAAGTCCCTGAGAATGAACTTCACTTATCATTAAAACTTGCATACGTCCTGTAATACTTGCAGTACTGTGCCTGTCTATGGTGAGAGTGCGTTGTTTTCTGACTTATATTTATCTTATTTTTATCACACCCTAGGCGGCACTAAGGTCTTAGCATTAATATTCCACTGTTAGAAGCTATTAGAGATGTACCCAAGTATGCGAAGTTTCTGAAGAGAGCCCTCACCAACAAAAGGTCGCATTGCAATAATGAGATGATTGGTTTACCTGAAGAATGTAGTGCTATTTGTCAAAGTAAGCTACCTCCTAAGTTACTTGATCCAGGGAGTTTCACAATTCCTATATCGATTGGAGAAGAATGGAAAGGTAAAGCACTATGTGATTTGGGTGCAAGCATTGATCTTATGCCCAAATCAATCTTTGAAAAATTAAAAGTTGGAGTAGCAAGGCCCACCTCTATGGTCTTGCATATGGCGGATCGATCCCTTGCACATCCTGAGGGTCGAATAGAAGATGTCCTCGTCAAGGCAAGTACTTTAATATTTCCCGTTGATTTGTTATTCTTGAATGCGACGTGGATAGGAATGTCCCCATTATTTTGGGAAGACCATTCCTAGCCACGGGGCATACTTTAATTGATGTAGAAAATAGAGAATAAACTATGCGAATCCAAGACGAGGAAGTGAAATTCAACGTGTTCCGAGCTATGAAGTTTCCAGATTCTCAAGAGGATTGTTTCTGAATGGATGTAGTTGAGCATGCCACGCAAGAGGTATATAATGAATTTAATTATGATGACCTTTTGCAGGCTGCCTTGACACTTGATCTACCTGAATTGAGGGAAGAGCTTGCCGAAACAGTGGAAGCTCTCAACTCTGAGAATCCAAAATATAGGCGTCTTTCCTATGAACCTGTGAGAGAACCGGGGGAGATTATATCTAAAAAGAAACCTTCAATCGAATCTCCTCCGCAGTTGGAAGAAAAGCCTTTGCCATCACACTTGAGGTATGCATATTTAGGTACTAATGAAACTCTACCTGTTATTGTTTCAGCAAATTTAACAGGTCCTCAAGAAGATAAATTGTTGCGTGTGTTAAGAGGTAACAAAGAGGCGATAGGGTGGACTATTGTATATATCAAAGGCATTATCCCCTCCTATTGTCAACACAAAATTACTCTTGAAGATGATAACGAACGCTCAACTGAAGGCCAAAGGAGATTAATGCCAGCTATGAAGGAAGAAGTAAAGAAGGAGTTTATTAAGCTGTTAGACGCAAGGGTTTATCTATCCCATTTTGAGTAGTGAATAGGAGAGTCCAGTTCAGTGTGTGCCAAAGAAAGGAGGAATTACTACAGTTCTCAACGATCAGAATGAAGTTATTCCCTCAAGAACCGTTGTTGGTTGGATAGTATGTATGGATTACGAAAATTGAACAAGTCCACCAGAAAAGATCACTTCCTACTTCCCTTCATAGATCAAATGTTAGACAAGTTAGCTGGTAGAGAGTATTACTGCTTTTTGGATGGATATTCTGGATATAATCAAATTTATGTGGCTCCGGAAGATCAACATAAGACATGCCCCTTTGGTACGTTTGCATATCACAGAATGCCATTTGGGTTGTGTAACGCACCTGCTACGTTTCAAAGATGTATGATGGCAATCTTCTGGGATATGATTGATAACTTCCTTGAGATATTTATGGATGATTTATCTGTATTCGGTGATAACTTCGATAAGTGTTTATAGAATCTAGAGAGAGTTTTAATTAGATGCAAGGAAAGTGATTTAGTTCTAAATTGGGAGAAGTGTCATTTTATGGTTCGAGAAGGTATAGTATTGGGTCACAAGGTTTCGAGTGCTGGTTTAGAGGTTGATCACGCAAAGATAGAGGTAATAAAAACTCTTCCCCCTCCTTTTTCTGTAAAAGGGGTGAGAAGCTTTCTTGGCCATGCTGGCTTTTATAGAAGATTCATTAAAGATTTTTCTAAGATTGCTAAACCACTATGTAACTTACTTGATAAATAAACCAAATTCCTTTCTGATGAAGCGTGCATGGTGGCCTTCCAAGAAATCAAAGAAAAACTCATTACCGCTCCTATTGTATCACCAGTTGATTGGAGTATGTCGTTCGAAGTTATGTGTGATGCTAGTGATTTAGCTATGGGGGGCTGTTTTAGGCCAAAGGAAAGAGAAGATATTTCATTCGATCTATTATGAAAGCAAGACTTTCAATAGTGCTCAAATTAATTATACTGTTATAGAGAAAGAATTGCTAGTTGTTGTTTATTCATTCGATAAGTTTTGTTCCTATCTCCTTGGAGCAAAAGTTGTTGTATATACAGATCACTCCGCTATCAAATATCTTATGGAGAAGAAGGATGCTAAACCACGGTTAATACGATGGGTTTTATTGCTATAGGAGTTTGACTTAGAAATTAAGGATCGAAAGGGTTGTGAAAATCAAGTTGCAGATCATCTATCTCGTCTTGAAGGATCAGAGTCAAACGTTGGACCTGAAGTGGTTAGAGAAGAATTTCTTGATGAGAGCTTATTCGCGATTCACCTAAACACTACTCCTTGGTATGCTGCTTTTGCAAGTTTAATTGTAAGTGGTTCATTTCCTGAAGGTTCTACTTATCAAGAGAGAAAAAGATTAGCTCATCGTGCTAGACAATTCTTTTGGGAGGATCCTTTCCTCTACAAAGTATGTGCTGATCAAATGGTGAGAAGATGTATACCAAAGGAAGAAACAGAGGCGATCATAGTTGGTTGTCATGACTCACCTTATGGAGGACATTTCAAAGGAGATCGAACTGCTACTAAGGTATTACAATCGGGTTTCTATTGGCCTCAATAATGAAAGATTGTCATGAATATGTTAAGAGGTGTAAAAGATGTCAGTTTACGGGAAATATATCCAAGAGGGACGAGATTCCACGTATTAATGTTCTTGAATTAGAAATATTCGATGTATGGGGTATTGATTTTATGGGTCTGTTTGTTCCTTCTAATGGAAACCTTTACATCTTATTAGCTGTTGATTACGTGTCTAAATAGGTAGAGGCCATTGCTCTACCAACTAATGATTCGTGAGTAGTAATTAAGTTTTTTAAATCACACATCTTCACTAGACATGGTACACCAACAGTAATTATTAGCGATGGAGGTTCTCATTTCATGAATAAATATTTGAAAACAGTTCTAGAGAAGTATGGAGTGAGAAATCGTGTATCTACCGCTTATCATCCACAAGCCAATGGTCAAGCTAGTGTCTCAAATCGTGAGCTAAATCCTACAAGAAAAGATTGGTCAATGAAGTTAGACGATGCATTATGGGCTTATCATACTGCGTTCAAAACTCTAGTTGGTGCATCCCCGTATTAAATGGTTTATGGTAAGGCTTGTAACTTACCTCTTCAACTCGAAATGGGTGCATATTGGGCTATTGTGCAGTTAAACTTAGATCCTACTTTAGCCGGTCAGAATCGTATGATGAAACTTAATGAACTCGGTGAATTCCGATTACATGCTTATGAAAATGCTAAACTTTACAAAGAAAACATTAAGAGGTGGCATGATAATCATATTCGTGAAAAGAAATTTGTAGTGGGACAAAAAGTATTGAAGTATAACTCGAAGTTCAACAATTATCCGGGTAAATTAAGATCGAAGTGGTCGGGTCCTTACATTGTGACCAAGGTTACACCTCATGGAGCAATAGAAATAGAACATCCACTCGAGAACCGCACTTTTATGGTGAATGGTCATCGATTAAAGATATACCATGGAGGTGAAGACACCAATCGCTTGGAAGATTCACACCCCGGGGAGGTCATGTATCTCCTCGAAGCTCCCTAGAAGCGTGAGGTAACCCGTCGAGCTTAACGACGTTAAACAAGAGCCAACTCATTGTATATTAGTTTAAGTCTTTTATTTTTCGTAGTGTACATTAGATAAATTTCATTTAAATTAGTGTTTATTATTAAAAAATAGGAAGGGTAGTTATTTTTGATGATTTCAGGGGTAAAAAGGTCATGAGTTTGGGGTCGAAAAGATGAAAAACAAAGAAGTTTGGGTTGGAAGACAAGAGCTAACCGGGAACCCGGTGAAGCACCTGATGACCAACCCATCACACGCAACAAAGGCGCGTCGACACTCGCGACTCGACACAAACCGGGAACCCGGTTTGGAGCTGACTGGGAACCCGGTCAACGCGAGAAGACCCCCCAATTCTCTGGTTAGTGCGTCAAGTTTGACGCAAGAGGCTGAGTCCATGTTTGCGCCAGCGAAGCCCACCGGGAACCCGGTTTCGGAGGTGATTTCTCTGGTTAGTGCGTCAAGTATGACGCAAGGTGGCTTGCATCGGAGGTAAAAAAAATGTTTTTGGTAATTTATTTCGCACCGACACAGCGACGCGAACCGCGAACCCAGTCAGCACTGACTGGGAACCCGGTTTCTTTCTATGATAGGCGGTTTTAAGGGTTAAAACCCTATATTTTTAGCTTCTTTCTCAAGTTAGCCTCCACCTAGAATCCTAGCCTCCAACTACTCTGAAAATCATCATAAAAACACTGTATAATTATCAAATCAAACCCCTTTCTTCACAAAAACACAGAATCAACTAATCTACCTTCCAAAACACCATCAGATTCCCACTTTTCTCCAAGATCTTTTCTTCTTCCTAGCCTCAAATTAAACCCAATTCCTTCTTAATTCACATCAGTTAGCTTTTACCCATCTCATATCTCACCATATTCTTCAAGTTTTACTCCTCAAAACATCAAAGTTCTAAGCTTTTCTCTATCTTTTCACTATGTGAAGTTTTGAGTTTGGGGTGAAAAGAGATGACTAACAGAACCGATTCCATGTGTACTTATCGAAGGAATTTTCCGAGAAACAGAAACACTGTTGGTACTACTCCAGAACAAGCCATTGAGATACCTGATTCGCGTTCCAAACGCAAGACTGAAGAAATCCCATCTGCTCCCAAAAGGAAAGAGAATCCAATTAAGGCTAATCCTAAGAAGAGTAGATTAATTGATGAACCAGAAAGTGAGGAAGAGTCTGAAGAAGAAATTCCGCAAGAACCCGTTCAAGAACAAAGATCCACACGAAGAAAGATGTTTGCTCAAAAACCGAAGAGAGTTGCTATGACTTGGAATGATCAGGTTCGTGACAGAATTAATTACTTTAAATTTGGTGTTGAGAAAGATATTATGAACAGTGCGTTTAAGGATTATGCAATTACTTGTGATAAGTTTGGGTGGAAAGAATTGAGAGAAAGAAAAGTTGAATATATTCCTACATTGGTGTGTGATTTTTACGAGGGACTAGCTTTTTCAAGAGAATCAATTACTGTTTGCAAAAAGGTAATACCTCTCTCTATTGAACTTATTCGGAAATCGTTGAAATTTCCCAACTTTACTGGCCATTGCCCGTTCCAAGAAACCCTTACCGATCCTTCATTCACATTCAAATCTATTTGGGGAAAATTTCTTATTCATGGGGCCCGCGCAATTCCCGCAGGAGAACGATATCATGGACAGATTTATAACATCAATTTGTTGCCTTGTGCTAAGGTTTGGTCCCGTTTCATAATCCCTACCTTCTTTGGTATAATACACACTTCGGAATTGAAAAAGGAACACATTATATTCATCAAGTGTATAATTGAGAACAAACATATGGATGTGGCTCGTGTGCTTTACGACAATATTATGGAGTTCGAGAAAACCCCTATTACCCAGCAGAATCTTAAGTTTTCTTGTACCATCACCACTTTGTGCTTAGACGCTAAATTCCGACTAAGTGTGAGAAAGCTAAACCTTCCGTAGTTGGGGAACAAATGTCTTTAATCTCAATTCAGAATGCTCATGATGAAGCCACACAAGCTGTAAGAACCAAAGAAGAAGGTACAATCCGATAATGAGTTGGAATCGAAAATCAAGGTGTTGGAAGAGAATCAAGATAAGATTATTGCTACTCTAGGAAACGTTACAAAAGAGTTAGACCTTATCCGAAACATGCTACTTGGGGTGAGCACCATTCCACACGCCACCTATGGATCAGTTACGAAGGATAAAGTCCATGGACGCAACACGGATGACCAGCCACGCGCTGGTTAAGATACGTTTTCTATCCCTTTCGCGTTTAGTGTATATTAGTTTAATTGCTTTGCGTCTTCTCTAGTCGTGGGGACACGACTCATTTTTGAGTTTGGGTTGGGGTTCGTTGCATCATCCCAGTTTTTATGTGTTATATGTTTTTAATTGCTTTCAATAAAATATTTAGGAGTTGCGTTTGACTGTAGAAGATTTTAAATGTTCCCTTTACGAATACTTTTGATGAATTAATGATAGTAAATAGTGAACTTTAGGAGTTAATATAAAACGCGCTTTAATTGCATGCAAACATAGATAATGGATAGGAAAAATTGATAAACAATGCAAAAGAAGTAAGATTGTACTTAAGGAAAATGTTTGTCTTGTAGAACGTGAGATCTAAATTAGTAGAGAACCCACTTAGATATGAACTAGAAACGAACCATGTAACTAGGAAAATGATAGGGGCAGTTCTTTGTTAAGCCATTTGAGACCTTTTTAGCCTTCTATACCTTATATTAATTTTATCCGTCGTAGACCAATTTTGAGCCTTAAAACTTTTCTTTTGTAACCACGATATAAGCCCATTATCCCTTAGACTGTTAGGCATGACCAAATGACCCGCACTTGAATCACGATCCTGAGACCTGTCTCGAGCTTGAGTTTGGGGTGGAGGGTCTACATTTGGGAAATTACATTGGGAGGGAATTATATGTGTTGTATTGAGGCACAAATTCAGAAGATGGTATTAATTATAGCTGACTGGGAACCCGGTCAACGCAAAACCGGGAACCCAATTATCGACTGTACAGAGAAAAAGAGAAAGAAAAGAAAAAAAAAGTTCAATAAACATCCGGCAAAGTGGAATGATCTGAAAAATCATCTTAAATGTATTGGGTTGACATGGGACGCTAAATTAGTGCGTGAATGGGTTGAGTGAGAACATTATATGAGTGTAAACTCAAGCTCGTGGACAGTTGTTGATGGTAAGTGAGGAGAGAGCCAAAAGCTCACTTCAAATTTACCAATATACATACCAAACCGTCCCTAAGCCTACGCTAAAACCGTAAAGTCCTCGTGATTCCTAGGTACATGGTAAGTTAAAGGGAGTATACTAAGTGGAGCGTTCAAAGCGAGTAACGATCGAGGAACACCTATAGCCATCATACTGAGACAACTACAAGTGTAACCTTCTAGCATTGCGAAGTTAATTTAATGATTGAAATTATTTGTGTTTGATGTTGCATGATTAGTGTATCTGTATGTTAGTTATTAAGGTTTGCAATATGAGATTTATTTTAAGAATTGTTTTGGGTGTATTTACTAGCTTCTATTTTCTCTTGCATCTACTTCATTCCCCTTGTTTTAGTTTTGCTTTGTCGGGACGACAAAGGTTTGAGTTTGGGGTCTTGATGTCTCCCTAAATGTTCTAATTTTATACCCTTGGGAGACATCATTTTTTGTGTTTATTTGACTATTTAGATAGACTTTTGGTATTAATATGCAATAATTCAATTTTCCTCTTTAAATTCTAGTATTTTTCATTTATTAAACTTTTGTGCGTAATATGGTTTATTTTTAGTGAAAAGTTGTAGGTTTTGAATACTAGCTAGGAGAAGAATAGAAGATTAAAATTAAAGATCGTGTAATGAAGTCAAAGCAAGAAGAAAAATCCTAAAAAGTTGACAAAGTTCCAGCTGCAAATTTGGAAGGCTGATGATAATCACTGATTTCGAGCTAGTTAAGGATGGATTCAGCCTCTGACTTGTGAAGAAGATTTATTCCTTATCGAGTTAAGAAGATTTAGCAACTGGAATGGAGTCATTCCGAGTTAAAACGCGAAAGTTACAGCTGATTTAGTGGAGGATGTACACCAGTTACAGGATTTGGGCTTAATTATGGACTTGGGCTTTTCTAATATGTCATTTAATCTAAATTGAAGCCCTAGTCCGAATTTACTTGTATAAATAGGCTTTAGACTCTTATTTTTAACACACAATTCATACGCTTAAGAAAAGAGAGAAGTCAGAACACTAGAGAAGAAGCTAGAGCATGGAAGAGAAGAAGCTTAGAGCTGGAGATTATCAACATCTCCATTTCTCAGCCAATTCAACTCCATAATTAGGTTCTTCTATTTTATTCTGTAATCAATTATGAATTCAATTCATTTTAATTTCTTATTTTTTCGTATTAGTATGAGCTAACTTATAAAGTGATTGAGAACGCATAATGGGTTAATTCCAAATCTATTTCATTTTATGTGTTTGAATTTGGGATTATAATAATTGAAATCAAATTAGGTAATCAGTATTTTTCCTTAATTTGCATTTATTGACTATTAGTGAAGTCACGAATCAACAATAGGACTTAATACTTAGGCTATTCCATTTAGTGGCGAATGGATCACCTTGACGGAGGGTCTAGGATGGAACCAATTAATGAATGTAAGATAGAAATTAATGACTTTGACGAGCTTAATTAATCATATGGCCTATTGGGTAATAAGAACTTAATCATTCGAAGGTGGACTATAATCACCCTGACGGGGTTTGTAGCACCTAAGAATAGCTCCTTAGTCCACCCTGACGGGGGTAAGGCGAATTCCGAATCCCGACCATTACTATTTACCGATTTGTCCCTTAAACAAAACATGGAATGAATAGAGTTAGGGGAAATACTTGCGTCTCTCAAGTACTACCTTTCATACCTCGCGTCTAGCTATTTTATTTACTTGCGCTTAGTTCAATATTCATTTTAATTTAGTCTTTTAATTATTTGTCTTAGCTTTAGAAAACCAAAACAAACATTCTTAAAATCAATTACTTGCTTTTACGTGCAATTAATCTCTATTCAATAAGCATTAGAGTCAACCGATCTGTCCCTGAGAACGAATCTGTATTATCACATATATTCCTTGGGACAACTGTACACTTGCAGTTGTAGTTCTCTTTTCCTTATTGCATTTATTTTAGAACACACAAAGGACCACCACCACTCCATGGTTACACCCCATCTTTACATTTATCTATATTTTATCAAGGTATCACTGCCGAAAGTAGACTGAGGGTAGATAATCTTGGAAAGGGAAATTTTGTGTTTATGAATCCAACAGAAGCCGTCGAAGGTTTGGAAAACATAATAGAAACATAAAGGAGTTGGCCACTTTCGCGAGCTCCTGTTACAAATACCAGAGATACGCTTTGATTAGATGCAGAAACTGCAAACTCATCTCAACTTGCCGCATTAGAGAATCAAATCAAAGAAATTAAGCTTGGGATGCAGAATAATTTAGCCGCAGCGAACGTAGTGGAAGAAGCACAAGGTTGTCCACAGTGTGGGGTCACGGATCATACATGGGAAGAGTGCGAAGGAAATCCAGCATCTGTTTATTTCATATCCAACCGAGGAAATTATCAATTTGGTAACATTAATCATCAGGGTATACAGTATTCAAATCCACAGGGGGCCGCTAATCCATGTCATTATCAACCTCGTCCCCAGAATAACTCTTTCCAACCAAGAGGTCAAGCTCCATATAAGGGAAATCAATATTATAATTGACATGTTCCTCCACAACAACCTGATAATGACGCATATACCGATGCTTTAGCTCAGAAGTCTCTACCATAATATCCTAAAGAAGGAGTTGTCGATGATCAACAATTGAAGAATTTTATGGATCTTATGACCACTAATATGCATTCACAGAACGAGAAGTTAATAGAACAAGAAGCTTCAATTCAGATTTTAGGTACGCAAGTAGAACAAATGAATAAAGTTCTTAAGAATTTTGTGGAAGCAAAAGAATTAAAGGCTATCAAAGTAGGTGATGCCAATGTTAAATTCGAAGCTTATAAGGCTATAGGCCTTGAGAATGAAGATAATAAGTAGTACCGCATGCTGCAGAAAGTGTCGTGGAAGTTCATAGTACCGAAGAAGAACCAACCAAGTCTAGACACGTGGACTCTGACTGTTCTGAAGATGAGGATGAAGATTCAGAAAAATCCAAATGTATACAGCTTCTGAGATATATACAAGAAGAGATTATATCGGTTATGGAATTACAAGCTGTTAGACACGTGGTCACCAAGACTCGTGGATGGGACCATTCATAGTCACTAAAGTTGTTTCAGCTAAGGTGATAGAGATCAGGCCCAAGAGGGGCATTAGACGGAGATTGGTAGACGTTCATAGCTTCGCTCGTTGTTGGGGAGGCTATATTCGCAAATCTTGATAGAGGTAACGCGTCTAAATTTGAAAGGCGTTAAATAAAAAGTGATGTATGGGAGACAACCCGCGGTTTTATATGTTTTTTTGTTTTTATTTTTTTAATTCATGTTTAGTTTAGTTTTTTTAGTTTATATTGCATATTTGAGAAAGGTATTAGTGTTTTTGATGTTCAGGTATTAAGAAATCGAGTTAGGGAGGAAAAACAATTTGTGCACATTCTGACCTGCCCGCCGGTATACCGCCCATACCACCGGTATGCCGGTGAGCCAAAAAACAGTGCCACGGTTTTACGAATCAAGTTTTATGCCGAGAGGAGGATTTTCGAAAAATTGCCGCACCGGTAAGCCGGTCACATCACTGGTATACCAGTCAGCCAAAAACTGTGACACGGTTTTACGAAGCAGGTTTATTGCCGAGAGAACACAATCATCGAACGGCTAGCCGGTCACACCGCCTGTAAGCCGGTCCGCACCGCTGGAGAGAGAAAAATATCTGTGTTTTTTAGGTTATAAAGAAGAGGAAGGTTAGTCTAATACGAATTTTTTAAGCCTTTAAGCCTCTCTTCTTTTCCAAAAGTCTCCCAACTCTATTGAAGCTTCATCAAACCTTCCCCAAACATCAAAACACTACCCAAACACCATAAAAACACATCAAATACTTTCTCCGCGTCATTACAAGGAAGATTCAACCACCCAAATCTTACCAAAACACACTGAATCCAAGAATCAAAAGCTTAAATTTCAATATTTCATCCTACAATTTATTAGATACATACAAATCCATCAAGAATCCATCTTACCAATATTGAGAATCATCCTCAAAACACTTTTCCTAACCCAAATAAAGATTGTTCAAACAATAATCAAGAGTTTCAATTTTCAAGAGTGGTTAAAGCTTTGAGTTGGAGGTTAATTGAGATGACTAAGAGAACAGAGACATTATCTACTATGAGGGAGATGAAGAAAAGCAAGGTATTGGGTCTATTGAGAAGAAATCAAGTGAGAAAAGTTCTAGTTCCAACACAAAGGGTAAAATAGGTCATGAAAAGAGAGGTCAGCTAGCTGTGTTCAATTCAATGGGCAAAAAGGTTCCAGCTTTCGTAAAGAAGACAACACAACCTCTACAAATCAAAGGTCCTACACCCAAAGAAAAAGAGAAAACTTCAAAGGCCTTGATAGCTTCTGCAAAGAAACAATTACATGAACTACCTTTTGCTTATGAGAGAGTATTTGAAGAAGAAGTTGGTAAAGGAGAGTACAAGAGATTCTTGGAGATCGATGAAAGATTAGGTTGGTCTATGTTCATAGTAAGACGTTCTAATTTATGTCATGAATTGGTTTCTGAATTCTATTTAGGCATATTTATCCGAGATAATAAAGGTTGTGTTCCAGTTAGAGGCAAGTTGATTCCTTTTATAGTTGAAGAGATTAGAAACCACTTTCAGTTTAGAAATTGGTCGGACCATGCAAGTATAGAGAAGTGGTGGATAAAAAGAGAATTTTTTATTGGAATTTACTTTTTGAGCATGTCTTAGATAAGGAGAAAGTGCAATCACAGAAGGGAGAATTAAAGGCACCTTGGTCTTACAAATATCTCCAACCGGATGCTAGAATTTGGCACAATTTCCTTATCACTAATATCTTTGGAAACACAAGAAATTCAGAAGTAACTAAAAAGAACGGTATATTTTTGAATTGTATATTGAGAGGATGAAGTGGATGTGGCACAGTTACATTGAGGAGGTGATGCAATTTTCAGTCTCTCCTATCTCGTTATTTAATGTGATATATCCTACTATGACCACGTGTCTTGTTCGAAAAGCGAATCTGATTTTGGGTGAAGGAGAGAAACTTAATTTTAAAATGAGTAACAATATTGACAATGCTTGGATCATGAAAGTTTTGAGAGGAGCGGGAATTACGCAAATTTAAAAAGAAGAAAATGATCGTAGTTGGCAAAAGAAGATGGAGGATCAATTAAATAAGGTAGAAGCAGCTCAAACTTCCTTAGCTGATGATGTGGTACAAATCAAAGCCAATCAAGTGCACATCATGATAGTCCTTGAGCAATTAAAGAAAGATCCAGCAAATCCTATCTTGGATGTCGATAATGCGAGGCAATAGCCTTGAGAGTATGTTCTCTTTCTTCCTTACCATTTATGTATATGCTTTATCTGCTAATTTTAATTTCTGTTTTGAATCTTTTCCGAGTCGTGGGGACACGTCTCATTATTTAGTTGGGGGTGTGGGGATTCGTTTTCTCTCATCTCCAATTTTTCTATTTTTAGGTAGAAATTAAAAAATTTTATACATGGGAATTAGATGTAGAGTGTGTGTAATAGCTTGAAAGCATAATCTCAACAAGTTAATGATAGAAAGTAGTATGTTTATGAGATATTTTATTTTGTATGCTTTGAGTATTTGTAGGGAAACACACAATGATAGTAAAGAAAAGATTAGTTAGCAATGCGATAGAAAGTATGTTCGATCTCAGGGAGCCATGAGTGGTGTGTAGGCCGTGAGATCCAAGCTAGTTGACAAACGCATTTGATGAACGTGCTAAATGTAAGAGAATGACGAAATTGCACAGTTTAGAAAGTGATTAAGGCGGTTCTTTCATAAGCCCCTTGTTTCCTTTTAGCTTTCTGTCCATTTATTATATTATATATCCTTCTCATCCCCTTCTAGCATTTCTAAAGCCTTTTTATTAGCCACATTATAAGCCATGTCCCTTTAGATTTTAGGACTTTTCCATATGACTTGCACTCGAATCGTGATGCATAGACAGTTGTTTTAGAGCTTGAGATTGGGGTGTTGGGTCCACCATTATGGGAAATGTTATTGGGTTGGGATTTTTGAGCTTATTTATTGTTCTCTGTTCTATATATCGATGATGATTCACATGTTTATTATATTGTAACCCTTTGTCGGGGTAAGAGTAAATGAAAAAAAGTTGAAAAGTATGAAAAAAATAAAATATTTATGAGAAAAATAGCAAAATATCTCAAACATCAAAAAGAGAGTCATAGTTATACAAAAGAGAAAAAATTGATTTGAAAAGAATATATATATTTGGACCAGCAAAGTGGAATTTTTATGTGAACATCTTTATGCTTTAATTGGGTTATTGGGGATGCTACTTTGTGCATCAAGAAATCATTGGGTTGAGTGAGAAACGTTTTATGAGAGTAACTCAAACTCTAGGGCGATTCATTGATGTCTAGTGAGGAGAGATCAAAAAGCTCACTCTAAATCATCCAAATATACTTATCATACCGTCCCTAAGCCAACATTACAACCTTAAAGACCTTTTGATTCTTTGCTATGCAATCTAGAAGTGATTGAGCCAATAAAGAGTAGTTAAGTGGATCTTTGGATACTAGTGAAGTTCGATGAACAATCTATAGCCTCCTTGGTGAACTGAGTAAAGATCCTCTCCCTCTTACATTGCGAAGCTAATCTAATCTTGAATTCAAGTCGTGTTGACTGTGGATATGAAAAGTGTGCAGGTACGTAGTTTGTAAATATTATTACATGAAATAAGTTGCGCTATGTTTATTCCATATATTCTGCTATCTTCCTTCCCACTGTGCTTAATTGACCTAGGTGTGTATTCAGAGACTTCCCTTTGTTCTTATCTATATTGTATCTGGACAATACTACTTTGAGTTAGGGGTCTTGATGTCTCCCCATTTGTGATGATTTAATCTTAGTTGGAGACATCATTTTTAGTGTTTTAGAAGTCTTTTAGTCAATTTTCTCATGTATTATTTCACATTCCTATTTCTTGTCTTGATTTAATGATTTATTACTTTTAGAGCATATTTGTTTAATTTATTTTTTAAGTGTGAAGCTTGATATATATGGTGATTAATTAGATGCCAAATCAATAATAAGAGATAAAGGAAATAAGATATGCATGGAAATTGGAGATAAAGAAAGAAAAGATAAGATATTTAAAAATAAAGTTGTCAAATAAATCTGAATTCCAGCAACCACGACCATAAACGTGATCATAACTCAAGATTGTTTAGGAATATGGAAGCATGGTCTAAAGCAAAGTTATAGAGCTTTCTGAGACGATCAGTTTCGACATATGGAACGCGTCAATCGAAGTTGAAACAAAGAAGTTACCGCCATAATAAAACAACTGCAGATTATTACCTTTTCTATATTTTAGGGTAACGAATTTGAGTTGGGCTTGGAGTCAAGGTACTTGTCTTCCGCTCCAAGAAAGTGAATTAGGTCTTCTAAAAACCTATACATACACCCTTTAAACCTTTGTAAACAATCCTTGCCTCTCATAAGTTAGTCCTTAAGTTTTATATCATTAGAGTTATTGAAGAGAGCAAGATGAAATCTATGTATCATTCTTTTAGTTTATTTACTTCAGGTATGAACTATTTTTTCAATAGCTTGGGTTTTGCATTATGTATAATCTATGAATTTTATTTTCTGTCTATCTAAGTTTCTTTGGGAATTATATGTTTTAATCTGATTCTAACTACTTAACCATATATCTGATTTATGTGATTTGATTTATTGGCTGTCTTAAACCTGATCAATTTAGGGCTTTGCTAATAATAGTTAGATGTTCACCCAGAAGGAGAGTTAACTATTGCAACACCACATAAACGTCTAGAATAAGGAATTGGTCCTGACAAAACCAGCGTAACTAGATAGTCATTAAGGTTTATTTTATCACCAAACATCATTAGTAGGTAGGAATCCACCTAGGACCCAAGTGATGCATGTTAACCGTTTGTGAGTTCCCTCGTGATTGTGAGGTTGCCACCCTAGTTTGCTCTCCGGGGATAGGGGGAATCTAGAATCCTGACTACATATCTAAGAGCTATTGTCTCCCTTATAAACTGGAATTGATTGAAAGAATTAGAATGACTAGCGCATACTAGCAAAACCTAAGCTATACTCTCTCATCTTATTTCTTACATATTTATTTTATTGTCTTTTAATTTATTTAGTTGTTAATCTCATCTCTAAATCAATCGTATTTATTTTCTGTTTTTTAATTAATTATTGCTACTCTGATTTATCTACCCATTTGGCTAACACATTTAAGTCCCTGAGGAACGAATCTTCTTATCATTAAAACTTGCATACGTCCTGTAATACTTGCAGAACCGTGCTAGTCTAGGGTGATTTGTGCATTGTTTCCCTGGGTTATTTATCATATTTTTTATCACACCCTAGGTGACACCAACAAAATAACGGGCTTTTGATAAAAAATCATCAATCACGACTTGCTGGTTCAAAAGGATATCCTGAAGGGAATACCATGTCAGCTCCCAACTATGGCTATAGTCGTAGTAGTGGCCATGCACGTGGACGTGGAAATAATCATGGTCGTGGTCGTGTCAGGGGTTAAAATAACCCTTGATTTAATGGTGGTTATAAAAATATTGAAGTAAAATAATCCAAGAATCCAAGGAAAATGATTTATCACAATGAATATGTCAAAAATTTAAATCAAGGTTGTACTTAATATGGCATGAATGGTCACTGCGAATGTACTTGTCGTATCCCTAAATACCTCGTTGATTTATATCAAGTCTTACTGAGTCAAGAAAATGCATTAACAAACAATGTTGAACATCCCAATTCACCTCTACTAGACATCAAGTGCATTGATTGCTCTGATTATTTTGAGGATCCAAGTGGTGATATCTCCCACCTGATTGTTAATGGAACTGTTCATCGAGATTAATGTTTTTATTTTTATTTTATTAATTTAAATTTCTTGTAATTCGAACTTTCAACTATCATTGGTTTGATCGTTTCTTTTATTTTTTTGAACTTTAGTTTTGTTTATTTTACTGTATTGTTTCATTGATATATATCATTTTTCTGAAGCGATATGGATTTACTTGATAAAAATAGTGGAAAAATATTTATAGTGGATAGTGCAACAACACACACAATTCTAAGGAATAATATATATTTCTACGATCTTCAAACTTCTAACCCAAATGTCAATACCATATTTGGTACATCTAACCTAATAGAAGGGTTTGGAAAAGTTTGTATTGTGCTTCCTGGTGACACAAATACTTTGATAAGAAATACACCATATTCTAGTAGATCAAACAAAAATCTACTAAGTATTACGGATTTTCAGGAAAATGGGTATCACAATGAAACCATGAACATAATTAATAGAGAATATCTCTATATCACATCGCTTATTTCTGCCAAAAAGAATACATATGAAAAATTACCATTACTATCAGGATGACATTACATAAAAATAAACCCAATTGAATCTAATAGTATGGTTATCCCTAAATTATCCGACCCAAATATGTTTATTTTGTGGTATGATCGCCTAAGTCATCCGGGTGTCATCATGATAAGAAAAATTATTGAAAATTCGCATGGACACCCTTCAAAGAACCATAATTTTTTTCAACCACGCGAATTATTATATAATGATTGTGCCCAAGGAAAAGTAATTATTAAGTCATTCCATACTAAATGTATAAATGAAACTTCTTCTTTCTTGGAGCAAATTCAAGGGGATATTTGTGAGCCTATTTTCCCTTTTTGTGGATGATATTTTATGGTTTTAATTGATACTTCAACATGTTTTATACTCGTAATAGTGCATTTTTGAAACTTCTTTCGTAGATAATTCGATCACATGCACAATTTTCTGATTAAACAATCAAGAAAATTTGTCTTGATAATGCAGAAGAACTTACATCCTACTTTTTTAATGACTATTGCGTGTCTTTTAATAAAGGTTGAGAATCTTGTGGCACATGTACATACACAAAATGGTTTAGCGGAATCTTTTATAAAAAATCTGCAATTGATTGCTAGACCATTAATTATGAGAACTAAGTTGCCTAGCTATGCTTTGGGACATGTCATATTATATGATCCACCGCTAGCTTGAGTTAGACCAACATCTTATCATAAATACTCTCCATGTCAACTTGTGGTTAGTCATGAACCAAGTTTGTCCCATTTTATGATTTTCATTTGCACGATATATGTACCTAATGCTCCATCACAAAGAACAAAATGGGACCACAAAGAAGATTAGGAATTTATATTTGATTTAAATCTCCATCAATTATAAAATATGTTAACCCTT
The DNA here is from genome assembly GCA_029959085.1 of Nemophila menziesii. Lineage (NCBI taxonomy): Eukaryota > Viridiplantae > Streptophyta > Magnoliopsida > Boraginales > Hydrophyllaceae > Nemophila > Nemophila menziesii. The sequence continues at coordinate 80,819,143 of JARWIR010000001.1, forward strand.
AACTAGAGATCTATTTACCTCACGTTTTGCTGATTCTCAATTCCCAATCTTAGGGGGATAAAAGAAAAAGCTAGATAAAATTTAAATTTCATCGAAAGCATCATCTTTATCTAATTTTGATCCCTCACACAAAGCAAATTGAACAAGAAGTTTAAAATATTATACATTTGCAGAATGTTTCCAGTCAACTTCCAAATGCATTTATTGATACAAGGAGAGTGACTAAGGGGGTGTTTGTTTGCACTTAATGAGATCTTAATGTGATTCATTAAGACACTGGATCAATAAAACTATTTGTTTTTTCTAACTAATTTATATCAGAATAGAGCTTAATTGGTCTGTTTCATTAAGATTTTAAATAAGTTAGATTCATCCAGACCTTGCCTCTTAACAAATTCAACTTTTATTCAGCATTCAGTACTTATCACTAAAAATCAAACGACACCTAAGTCATATATACCAGTTGAAAATGCTCCTACAGAAATTGATATTCCGAAAGAGCAATATACTAGCGGATTAGCAAATGAGTCAAAAACATTCTTAAAACGTGGTAGATCTATCACTTACAAAGGAAAAATTAGCAACAGAAAAAAGAAAAAAATCAGAAAGATGGCAACTCTGAGATTTTTAACAATCTTGTAAATAACGTAACTTGTGAAACAACAAAAATGATAACTTCAGTTGAGACTCAAAACACTTATAAATTTAAATATTGTTAATGAGGAGATCTCGATAAACTATGTTGCTACATAAAAAATATTGAACCTAAACAAATTCCATATTGATAAAATATTCTCATATAAAGATGTTATTGATTTAATGCATGAAAGCGAGGACCTTGAACTAAAATTGGTTCAAGAATGTTAACATAGAAATGATTGGCCAAAATGGAAAGACGCAATTCAGGCTAAATTTGATTAACAGTCAAAATTATAGTTTTTAGACCTATAGTCTGATCCCCTGAAAATGTAAGCCTTGCTGGCTACAAGTGGGTATTCTTACTAACTCATAGTGAACATAATGAGATTGTAAGATACAAGGCAGAACTTGTAGCACAAGGTTTCTCATAAAGACATATAATTGATTAAGAAGAAAAATACTCTCTCGTGGTGGATGCAAGTACTCTTAGTTTTTTCTTAGTTTGGCAGTAGGTGAAGTACTTCACATGCATTTGATGGTTTAGGTAATAACTTACCGCTATAGATCACTTAATAGTGACTTTTAATGGAAGTCCCTCAAGGATTAAAATTTCCTGAAGCATATAACGCATACCCACGGGAAAACTACTCATTCAAATTACAAAGATATTGGATGGATTAAAACATCTGGATGAATGTGGTATAATCGTCGTAGTACATATCTTCTGAAAGAAGGATACGTTAACAATCCCATTTGTCCTAATTATGGATTTGGTATTATTGATGTCTACCTTGATGATTTAAATATAATACGGACGCTTAAAGAGCTCACAACAACAACAACAACTTTTTATGTAAGGAAATTGAGATGAAATATCTTTGTTAAACAAAATTTTGAATTGTCTTGCAAATTGAATATTTTACAGATGGAATTATTATCCACCAATTAGCTTATGTCAGAAAAAGCCTTAAGAGATTCAATATGGATAAATATCATACATTGAGTTCACACATGGTTGTACATTCACTCAATCCACGAAAGGACATTTTTCATCCACGTGAAGATAACGAAGAAATTCTTGGTCCATAAGTACCATATCTTTGTCCAATTGATGGATTAATTTATCTTAATAATAACACTCATCTAGACATTTCATTTCGTGTAAATTTGTTATCAAGATACAGTTAAACACCAACAATGAGACACTGGAATGTAATTAAACACATACTTCGTTATATTCGTGGAACTCGTGATATGAGATTGATGTATTCAAAACATCAAAAATCTAATTTTATTGGTTATGAAAATGCTAGATTTTTATTTAATCCACATAAAGATGATCACAAACCAGATATATGTTCACCTTTGGGGGAATAAATATCCCATGGCGCTCTACAAAGGAAATCATTGTCGCTACGTCTTCAAATCATGCACAGATACTATCACTTTGTTTGATTAATATCATTATAGGAAGATAATACAATCTTTTGACAAAATACAAAATCCGACAACATTATACGAAGATAATGTTGCTTGTATTGCGATATGAAGATAATGCAATCTTCTTTCATATAATGAAATGTACTCTTTTTCCTTCACTAATATTTTTCCTAGTAGGTCTTTTTAGGAAAGTTCTAACGAAGCATACTCTTAGGGATTCAACATCCAAGATGGAGTGTTATAAACCCATATGTGGTAATTCAATCAATTCCATGTACTTGTAGTCAAGCCCATGAAGACTAGGGTTTAGGGTTACCTATTATATATAAATATGAGTTTATAATTTGTAATGCTTATACTTTCTGAATCAATATAGTGATATTCTTTGTTTCTCTCTACCATTCATAACAATAGAATCATTATATATTTAATTACTAAAAGATGGGATTTATAACTTAATTACCAAAAAAATAGCTATCAAGTTACGCATAACATTTTTTATACTTTAATAATAAATACAAAAACTTTTTAATTTTAATATGAATACGACCCTCACAAATTCTCCACCTCCCCCACCACACCACACTCAACGCCACTTCCAACCCCACCATTCTGCACATGGCTTCCTGAGCTTTCCTTATTAGAAACTACGTGGAATTCCATTACTCGAAACTCACATGAGTTTCGATTTTAATGGAATTAATTAGTATCCCTTAATGGAAATTAGAAAAAATTGAAGTTGTCTAAAATTTAGGGTGATAGGTCCAAAAGTATCAAGGAACCACCTGCCCAATGTCCACTACCCATCAAAGGAGTGCAGCTAAAATGAATGTAGTGCAATACGCACAAGGTTGTCCGTGTTGCGAGGTGAATAGTGAAGAATGGGAAGAGTGTGAAGGCAATCCAGAATCTGTGTACTTCATATCATACCGTGGGAATTACCAATTTGGTAATCAAAATCGTCCAGGTATGCAGTACTCTAATTCTCATGGGGCCGCATATCCAAGTAATACGTATCGACCACGTCCCCAGAACAACAGTTACCAATAAAGATCTCAAGGTACCTATCAAGGGAACCCTAATTATAACAAATCAAGCCCTCCAACGCAACCAACCTATGATGCCTATGCTGATAATCTAGCTCAAAAAGTCTTACCATAACATCCTCAGGAAGGAGTTAGATTAGATAAAAAAACTGATGACTTTATGACTATAGTTCAAAACAACATACAAATATGTCAAGAGATGAACAGTGAACAAGGGGCCGCAATACAAGTCTTAAGAACGCAAGTCACTAAAATACTGAAGGTACGAGCTCCGCGATTAGCCTTAGGAACGAATGAAGTGAAGGCAATATACAATGGTGATGGTAGTGAAGGGTTCAAATCATGTAACGCAATCTGCCTTGAAATAGAAATGAAAGAGGAATCACCACCTGCTATAGAAATTACTGTAGAAGTTCCAGAAGATGAAAAAGAACCAACCAATCCTAGCTAGGAGGAATCTGAGTTCGTACTTCTCTTCAAAGACATGAAAGAAGAGATCAGAACAGTCATTGAGTTACAAGCTAATCGAGCTATCGAGAAAGAGAAAGAAGCCTCAAGTGCAAAGACGTAGGAGAAAGAAGAAGTGGCTGCACTAGTTGTGCAAGAAAAAGAATAAGAAAAGAAGGTGGGTTCGCCACCTAGTGTTTCATCAATGTCATCATCCACTCCTATGATAAATAAAAAGGGTGACATTGAACTCCAAACATTTGTAGAGGCGTATAGTGAAAAGAAAATCAACACCCGGATGCTTGAGATTGTTGAGAAAGGGCTTACATCGCAACAAGTATTCACAAAGGTTATTCTAGAGAAAGATGCAAGTTTACAAGCCATAGTAGAGACTATGACTCATACTGAGAGAGTCTCGAGAAGAGTTGAGAAGGGGCTACAACTTAAGCTTCATGATCTGGGAAGTTTTAACCTTCCCATTCAAATTAGTGGTAAGCTCAAGGTGAAAGCCCTGTGTGATGTGGGTTCAAGTGTGAATCTTATGCTCAAGTTAGTGTTCGATAGGCTTGGTATCAAGAAGGCATAAAAAGCTCATGTGAAACAACAATTCGCGGATAGCTAGACAACGAAGACATGGGGAACAATGGAAGACGTTCATGTCCAAGAAGGTAACTTAACCATCCCTACAGACTTTCTTATTCTTGATTATGATTCAGATAAGCAGGTTTGGTTCATACTTGGAAGGCCGTTCCTGGCCACAAGTCAAAGCATCATAAACTTCCAGGAGGGAACAGTTACCCTCCGTGCTAAAAACATATCCAAGACATTCTACGTCTTGGGTAATAAACCAAGGAAGTTAGATCCCACAGCTCCTGTCATCCACATTGCAACAAGGAACAACGTGCCAGAAGAAATCCACATAAAACCGGTGGATAATAGACCAAAAAGTGAGTTTGGGGTAGGCCACGAAGTCGTATGGAAGGCCTACAAACCAGAAAATAGGCCACGAAGTCACAAGGTTTCGTGGATGGGGCCATTTGTCGTTACATAGGTTGTTTCGGAAAAAGTGATTGAAATCAGACCCAAGAGAGGTCTAACACGGAGATTAGTAGACGGTCATAGCGTTTCCCGTTGCTGGGGAGGCTACATATACAAAAGTTGATAGAGATAACGTGTCTAACTTTGAAAGAAGTTAAACAAAAGTGATGTCCGGGAACAACCCGCAACTTTTTTTTATGTTTTACTTTAGGTTTAGTTTAGTTATTTTTGATAGATATTGCATTAAAGAGGGAGGTATTAGTGTTTTTGATATGCAGGTAAAATCCAAATTGAGTTTGGGGTGAAGAAGATCGTGAAAACATCAAGTCGTGCAGAGCGGACCGGCCTACCCGTCCTACTCCAAGGGTCACGACGGTCAACAATATGGTCCAAGTCAGATTTCGGAAGCTCTGACCGGCATGCCGTCCATCCGTGCGGCTAGCCGGTGCCCATAACATGTCTTCATTCGCAACACAAGGGTTGCGATGGTATAAGACAAAAGATTAATTGGCATACCGGTCCCACGATGGGCCTACCGATCCGGAAGAAGGGTCACGATAGTTGGCTACGGTTTGCGACAGATTTATTAAGAAGTCAGGACCAGCACACCTGTCCCATGATCAGCTTACCAGCCACCAACCGTATCGAGGTTCGCGCAACAAGGGTCACGACAGTTAGAAGTCAAAAACATTGAAGATCCAGACCCGCATAATGGTCTACTAGTCGGCTAACCGTGCGGGCCGCGACAAAATGTCTTGAAGAAGAGGTTTGTTCAACTTTTACTTTATATTCACAAACCTTAAGCCTCTTTCTTCCCCAAAAACATCCAAACTCCATGAAACACCATTAAAGCTATACCTAACCCTTACCTCAGATTTAAAACACCACCATACAACCATAAATTCCTATCCAAATCCTTCTCTACTTCCTTCTAAACAAGATTCAAACACCCAAACCAATCCAAAAAACCTAGAATCCAAGAATCAAAACCAAAATTTCCAAATCCTTTTTCCAAAAGTCCTTAAACCCATATCAATCAGGAATAATTTCATCATACACACATAGAGATTCATCATCCTAAACCCTTTCCTAACCCAAATAACACTTTTTCAACCCGAAATCAAGGGGTAAAAATTTTCAAGAGTGTTAAAATCTTTGAGTAGAAGGTCAATTGAGATGAGGAAAAGAACAGAGTCATTATATACTGTTAGGGAGATGAAGAATCATAGCAAGGTGTTGGTGAGATTGGGAAAAATTCAACTGAGAAGACTGCAAGTTCAGGAACATTGAAGAGAGGAAAAAAGGGTCAAGTTAGTAGAGAGAAGATAGCAATGGTGAAATCGAATAGCGAAATAGTTACAACTTTCAAGGATAAAACACCACAACCTCTACCAATCGAGATTACTTTACCCGAGATAAGCTAAGCTTCAAATGCCATGTTAGATATCGCCAAAAAGAGTCTACTCACACTACCACTAGCTCATGAGAGAGTATTTGAAAAAGAAGTTGGAGAAGGAGTCTGCAAGAGATTTCTAGAGATGGGTGAGATATTGGGATGGAGTACATCCATGAGAAGGCGTTCAAGATTATGCAATGAGATTTTTTTGAGTTCTATTTATGCATCTTTAGCCGAGATAGTAAAGGTTGAGTTCCAGTTAGAGGAAAGTTAGTGTCTTTCACAGTTGAAGAGATTCGAAACCAATTCGAGTTTAAGAAATTTGTTAGTCTATGCAAATATCAAGAAGCAGTGAAGAACTTCAACAATTTTGATTGTGAGCTACTTAATGAACATGTGTTGTGTCATGATTTAGTGCAATTACACAAAGGAAAGATTGGGAGCCTTGTCTTTACAAGCACCTTCAACCCGAAGCTAAAATTTGGCACCAGTTCATCATTCCAAATGTTCTGGGAAACAGTCGTACCTTAGAAGTAAACAAGAATTTTTCCTTGTTCTTGAATTGTGTTATGCAAGAAGAGGAAGTAGATGTAGTCCTAGTATAATGAGTTCATGTGAATAATGATCCAACCCATAATAATTTCTAACATTAAATACCCATCAATAATTACTAGCCTACTAAGGAAAGAAAAGGTGGAGCTTGGTTAGAAAGAGTCATTCTTGTATAAAATTACTTCCAACATTGATGATATATGGATCACAAAAAATTTGAGAGGAGAAATTGCAAGGATACCTAAAGATATAGAGGTTGCTCGTGAGAGTGAATCTTGTTCGAAGGAAGAAGATCTTGCATGGAGAGAAATAGTAGATGAGAGATTAAACAAATTAGAAGTGGCTCAAGCATTCTTGCATAATGATGTGGCACAAATCGAAGCAAATCAAGTGAACATTATGATACTGCTGGAGTAATTAAGGCGCAATTTAGCAAAAGTTCCACCAAATCCTATCTTGGATGTTGATAATGCGAGGCAATAGCCTCGAGAGTATGTTCTCTTTATTCCTTACCATTTATGTATGTGCAATATTTTTTAGTTTTTGATTTCTATATAGTGTCTTTTCGAGTCGTGGGGACACAAGTCATTTTTGAGTTGGGGTGTGGGGATTTGTAGTCCCTCATCTCCAATTATGTGATTTATTGCTTTTTATAAAGAAATTAAAATTTTTGATAGATGTAATCAGATGTATATTTTGTTTAATTGCTTAAAAGCATAAATTTAGTAAGTTAATGATAGTAGGTAATATGTTTGTAAGCTGGTTATTTTGTATTCTTTGAGTATTTACATGAAAACACACATTAATAATAAAGAAAATATTAGTAAGCAATGCGGTAGAAGTATGTTCGATCTTAGGGCGCCTTGAGAGGAGTGTACGCCGTGAGATCCGACTATTCAAGATGTGCATCCTCTACTCAATAATTAACAAATAGATGTCTGGAAAAATATATATGATTTCAGATGAACATTTGAACACTTTATCCAATAATTAATAAATAATTAATGTCGAATAATAAAAGATAAATAATATAACCTGAGATGTACATTTTGAAAGATCAATTGGACCATGTTAGAGGCGGAACAAGATTTAAATTTTCTTTTTGGACAACATGTTCATTAGGTCCTGGGACAGGGAGCCAAACCCTGTCTCTTTGGACCCTCCCATGATAATAAACCCATTTAATTAACATGTTAGAGGTGAGAAAGTAACTAAATTGCATAGTTTAGAAAGTGATTAAGGTGATTCTTTGATCAGCCCCTTGTTTTCTTTTAGCTTGTTGTACATTGATTATATTGATATCCTTCTCTGCCCCTTCTAGCCTTTCTAAAGCCTTTTTATTTTCCATGTTATAATACATACCCCTTAGATCTTAAGACTTTTCCATATGAACTGCACTCGAATCGCGGTGCTTAGACAAACATTTTAGAGCTTGAGTTTGGGGTGGTGGGTTCACATTATGGAATTATTATTGGGTTGGCATTCTTGAGTTTATGTACTATGCTCTATTTGATTACGATTCACTGTTTTATATGGTAACCCTTTGTCGAGGTAAAAGTACATGAGAAAAGAATTGGAAAGAAAATAAGTATGTTGAGAAAAAAGTAGCATGATATCTCACATCAAAAAGAGAGCCATAGCTAGCTTAGAAAAGAAAATAAAATTATATCAAAAGAGTATATGATTTGGACCGGAAAAGTAGAATTTTTATGTAATCATCTTAAAACTTTATTATATTGGGTCATTGGGGATTCTAATTAGTGCATCAAATCATTGGGTTGAATGAGAAAATTTTATGAGAGTAACTCAAGCTCTAGGGTGATTCTTTGATGGCTAGTGAGGAGAGAGCCAAAATATCACTCCAAATTATCCAAATATACAATCATACAGTCCCTAAGCCAACATTACTACCTTAAAGACCTAATGATGCTTTTTTATGTGATCTAGACATAATTTAACCAATAGAGTATAGTTAGATGGATAATTGGATACTTAGTTAGGATTGATGAACAATCTATAGCTTCCATGTTAAACTAAGTGTAGAACCTCTTCTTTGTGCATTGAAAGGTAATCTGATCTTGAAATTAAACCGTGTTGATTGTCTGTATGATAAGTATATAGGTAATTTAGTTTGTGGATACTATTACATGAAACTTGATATGTAGATGCTTTAATATTATTATTCATATTCTTCCATCTTTTTTCCGTTTTTGCTTAATTAACCTAGGTGTATTTTCAGAGACTTCCCTATGTTCTTATTCTTTATTGTATCGGGACAACTTTGAGTTGGGGTTCTTGATGTCTTTATATTAAGACATCGTTTTAGGTGTATTTTGTTAACTATTAAGGGATTTTTCCATGTTATTAGATAATTTCTTAATTCATTCCTTGATTTGGAGATTTATTACTTTTTTTAGCATATTTGGTATAATTTATGTGCTATTGTGAAGATCTTAAGTAAAATTAAATAATTAGAGGACAAAACAATGTCAAGGATTTAAGAAAAGAAGATCCAAGATGAAAATCGTCCAGTGTTTTGAAAACTACAGAAAATATACTAAGTATGAGCAGATAGATATTTTAATTATGGTCATTTCCATATAAAGTGCACAAAAATCCGATAAGTAACGAAGGAGATATGACCAAATCATTGAAGCAGGGTTTATCATGTCCAATATTTTAGGAAACGAATTTGAATTGGAAAAGGACTCTATTAACTTGCCTTGCACTATAATATTTCGACCTAGGGTTAAAAAACACCTATAAATACGCCTACTTATCATTGTAAACATGTCCTAGCTTAATTATTAGTCCATAGTATCAAGTAGCAACATCAGGAGAAGCAAGTTGACAGTATGTATCTATCTTTTAGTTTATTTCTTTCTAGTATGAACTAATTCTCCCATAGCTTGGGTTGTGCACATGTATAATATTTGAATCGGTTTCTCTATTTTAAGTTATTTGGGATTAACCTATAAATTTATTAAGCTTCTTATCTTTTAATATATTTCTTTTATCAAACTTACCATTTTATATCCACAAAAATGACAAGTACAAATCAAACCCCTACTTGTTTTATATATTAGTTTTATGTTCTTTGATGTATTGACCGTAGTTCTTGCTAGTGCACGAGTATAGAATACCCCATTAATAGTAGTTGGATAGTCACCCGGAAGGAGTTTTCAACTATTCAAACACCACATAAACGTCTAGTGTGCGATATTGATCCTGGCGGGCTTTGCTAACTAAATAGTCAGTAGGGTTTGAGATTAAGCACCAATCATTGCGCAAGGTCCCCTTACCCAAGTCCCCTGGTAATAATTAGGTTTCCACCAAAGTCCACCTAGAAGGGGGTTAGAAGGAATATAAAATCCTTACTACTTTCTCTAAGAGCTTTAATCACCCCTTATATATGGAATATAGATTTAGAAGGATAAGCGCATACTAGCAAACCTAAGATATACCTCTCATATCCTTTCTATTTATTTTTATTTATTTTATTTAGTAATTATTATTTATCTTTTCAAATATCTATCTCTTTAGTTATTTCTATTTTAGTTTTAGCAATTAATTTGTACTACGCTTTATTTCCTAAACACGATTCTTAGCTAACAAGCTTAATCCTTGTGAACGAATCTTACTTATCAACTAAACTTGCAAACAATATGTGATACTTATAGTGAGTTTTTGTGGTTGTTAAGGGTGTGACTCCCTATCTTTTTTTATCTTTATTTGATCACACTCTTAGCCCTACCAAAAACCATAGCGAACCAGTTCATTTGATTCTCCAATGCATAAAATTAGGCATCTATCGTGGTCTCACAAATGAGATGTAACACAACTCTTTGCGCTCGCGACACTGACTGAATTCTTTCAGTAACAATTATTTTCTCCATTCAATGCATGGCCTGAATCCACCACCACCGATATTATCAACTCGTACTCTTGCACTTCCAACAAGCCCCTTGTAGAACATAGATAGCTGCAGCAAAGGGGTGTACACGTGAAGAGGTCACTTAGTCAATTGGTGTTGGAACCGCGTCCATGTTTCCCCTAAACTCTCACCAGCCTCTTGCTTAAAATTTGCAAGCTCAACATGATCTTTCATCCTTGTACTTTGTGGATAGAAACAGTCAAAAAACCTTGTTTGAAGTTGATCCCAATAAGGGATTGTCTCGAATGGTTGTATATCTAGCCACTCACTTGCATTTCTAGTTAAGAAACATTGGAACATGAAATAGTACATTTGTTCCCTTCTAATGCCTTGAGTAATGTAGCCGTCACAAATTTACATGAACTTTTGAATAGCTCAAACCTAATCTTGGTGAGTAGTTCCACTATAAATCCCATAGTTAAGATATTGATTCAAAATACCCATATCGGGCTTAAACCTGCGGCTTGGATAGCTAGAGGGCGAATTCCCAAAGGCTGAACTCTAAAAGGCACTCCCGGCTCAAGGATACCTTGAACTTGATTATTTTGCCCGTTTTGGTGGATTGACTCCCTTCACATTCGCAATCTGTTGATTGTTGTTTAGAATATCCCATATGGATTAGCTCCTAAGGATGAATTCTCATGATTTTCATTGACCCTAAAACCAGGTGGTAGGTTAAGATTAACCAATACTACTTGCACTTTTCTTGCTCTTTCTCTATTCCTCTAATCTCGAAGAAGTCTCTCGGGGTTCGAGAGCATTCTCTAAAACCTTTTAAGCTATAAAGAGACAAAAACAAGAAAACAAAGTAAAGAAAAAAGAAAACTAAATGCTTCTATACTAAAATAAAAACACAAAAGTGATAGTCCCAGGTAGGGGCGGCAAAAACTTGTCGCACCCCAGAGTGTGATAAAATAAACTAAAACCCTAAATCCATTTCCCGAAAGTGTACGAGTCGTTGAAAAGTAATAAAAATACGTACTAGGGATTACAGTCTCCACATAGACTATCACTATAGGTAATTATGCTTTAATAATGTAAAAATGTGTATTTCTTGATAGGAATAAATGGAACAAACATAAACAAGTAATATTTTTGGTTTCAATAATTAAAGATGAATGTGATAATTAAAATAAATTATGAACTAAAATAAATAATATAATAACCAAATAAAATGTGAAAGAGATGGATGAGAGAGTTGCTTGAAGTTATTTTAGTAGTCCCCTATGCCAGTAATTTAATGTTGTTATTAATAAGGGTGAGTTAGTAAATAGCATTAGCCGGGATTCGAAAGTTTCTCTAACTCTCTCCCGGGTAGCTTAGGAAGCAATACTCTTTCACTAGAGACCCCTCCGGGTGACCCTAAAATGTTTTTGGATGATTTAAGTTCTAAACGTATTGACTATCTAGCTAGGCAAGACGTCCATGTTCACTATCGTGCACTAGACGTCTATACTCCATGTCCGCTATTAAACCCCCCCCCCTTCCCAGGTGACAGATTAACTAATTGAGATACCCACTATTTGTACAAAATATAGGTAGTATTATGACAAAGTTATAGTCAAGGTAATACAATTATCATTAAACATTCATCCCAAATTCACTAAAACAATAAATAACTAAACATAGATTCTTACATAAGCAAAGATCAAGCAATGAGGATTTAGTTCATAATAAAATATATAAAACTAATAAAAAGTAATGCAATAATCATATTCAAAAGGATTAAGAAATGAAATTTACTCTTACGGATAAGGTGGAATAATGAATGGTTGGTGAAAAATCGTTGGGTTTTGTGGAAAATCCCTTCTTTTCTTCTTCTTTCCTCTTCTACACTTGCTCCTTGTGAAAAAATGATAAAAAAAAATTATGCGTCCCTTTATCAGGAGCTTCTAAATGACTTGCGTATTTTCTAAAAAAACGTTTGGGCACCCTTTAGCTCACTTAATTAGGTTTAGAAGGGTCCAGCTCGGCTTTAGCTAAAGTTGGACTAGTTCGAGTCACGGTGGAAGCAAATGACATAACTTCTTCAAGTCATCTCCTAATTGACTTCTGTCACTTCCCACATGTCACATACTTTAATATATTTTTTAAATTAAAAAGAATTAAGGCCAATGTTCTGACCAATTAATCGTGGTGACTGAAACAATATGACGTCAAGATTTCTCCAGCAAATGATCTAACTTCCTAAAGTGACTCTGCTTAATTTCCGCCTTGGCTTGGTGTTTATGTTGACTTTTCGACCATCTTGGAACTCTTTATTAACCATGTACCTAAAATCTACACACTTTACACAATTAAAGCACAAAATCTCTATAAATAGCAATAGGACCAAAACAAGAGACAAAACTACGATATTAAAAATATTAGGGAAAAACCCCTTACTTAGGCCCAATAAACTCCCATAGTAATGTCTCACAAGTGGATTAATCCATCAAAAAAATGACATCAACTTTATATAGAATGCAAACCTAAGTTATGGGATGATTACTTCATAATTAAAAATACAAAACTAAAGAGTAAAAAGAATAAAAATATAGTTAAGCTAAGAATCTTATACAGTTTGCCTTACTAGTAGAGGTGAAATGATGCAGAAGCGTTATTGTGATACTCCATCTTTTGTTGTTTTCTCCTCTCTATCAACTCTCTCTCTCTCTCTCTCTCTCTCTCTCTCTCTCTCTCTCTCTCTCTCTCTCTCTCTCTCATGAAATTCTGAAATAAAATTATAGGCAAGGACTTGTATCTAATGTAAAATACTAATATATATGTATATATATATATGTGTGTGTGTGTGTATATATGTATATATATACATGTACATGTGTGTGTATGTGTATACCCTCTAGGACGTTTTTTGGGTCATGGACTTCATTTATATGACCTAGTCCAGCCCAATAACGTTTCCTTCCCAAGAGTGGGCTAGTTTGAGTCACGCCAACTGCAAAATTAATAACTTCTTCGCTACCAATTCAAATCACGAACTGTTAACGGCCACGGGTTCATGAAGTAGATCCTATCTGGAAATAAAAGGGCTCATCCACATTCTTTGTCAATCTCACATAGAACTGAAAACAATTCACTATTTAAATCTGGCTAGTGGCTCTTACACTTTCAAAAAATGGCTTCTTGTGTCCTATAACTCCAGGTTGTCAATTTGATATCATCCTTTTACCTAATAGCTTCACCCTAATACACAAATTACACCTAAAATGCTCTAAAGTAACAACTCTCCAAAACTAGATAAAACATGAGAATATACCAAATAACAGAGAAAAATCCCTCAACTAAGCACATAATGAACCTAAAATGATGTCTCGTGACTAAATTTTTCTATCACAATATGGAGACATTGGTACATCGTCGTCATAATGTATTTCAAGATTATTTTGAAATTTAGTTTCTGATATAGATTGTGATTCCGTCAGCAAATCAATATGTGCATTAAATTTCTCCAGATTTTCATCACAATGTTCATTAAAGGGTAGATTAGGAACTATATCACTTTCATGAAATATAACATTTCTGCTAATTAATACTTTTTTGGTATCTAGACACCATAATTTATAAACTTTAACACCATATTTAAAACTAAGAAAAATACATTTTATATGCTGGACAACCTGAAACTTTAAGACCAGAATATCTTGGATCAGTTTCAGATAATACCTCTTACGGAGTTATATTGATGGAGACATATTGATAAGAAAAGTAGATGTAGAAATGACTTTGACCCAAAACATCTTCAATAGAATAGAGTTACAAAGAATACAACATACTTTTTCCATAATTGTTCAATTCATACATTTTATTACTCCATTTTGCTGATGTGTACCTGAAAAGGTTATGTGTCTAACAATACATTTATACTTACAAATAACATTAAATTGCTTGTACCATGCGATTGTGTTTTATTTTGTTTCCTATTTGTTTCTCGATCATGATCTTTCATTATTAAAGTTAGTCAATCCATCATTCTTATGCTTCAAGAAGAACACCAAAAAAATTTAGGAGAAATCATCAATTATAGTCAACATGTAATAATCACGTTCCATGGAAGACACTTTAGAGGTAACCAGAGATCCGAATGAAGATAGTCAAGTTTTAATTTAGTGTTGAAAATGACTTTCCCTAATCAAACTTATATTTATTTTCCAAAGATGGAATGTTCACAAAATTGTAGTTTACCTAGACTTTGTCCATCGATGAGTCTTCTTCTGTTTAGTTCAGGCATACCATTTTCACTCATATGCCCTAGAATCATATGCCAAAGTTTAGTTGTATTTTCTTTTGCATAATCAAGTGGAGAGGACATACGCATCAATAGTAATTGTGGAACCCTGTAAACAATAGAAATCTATTGTCCTCTTTTTTCCTTTCATCACAACTTGACTTCCTTTGCACATGTTTAGAACTCCACCTTATCTAGTGTAAGTGTATCCTTTAGAGTCTAGAGTACTCAAAGTTATAACATTCATCTTCACGCTGGAACATATCTTACATTTACATGCGTTCTTACGACCCTATGAAACATCTCATTACTAATTTTACCAATGCAACTAATCTTGCATGAGGCATTAATTCCCATCAAACCATCACTTTTTGATACTATTTCATTTGAAGAAAAAAATCCCGATTAAGATACATATAAAATGTGTAACCAAAATCCATAATCCATTCTTCGGTTGAGTTAGTTTAACCATCATTCGATACTAAAACTTCTCCATCAATGTCAACTTGTACGACACTAGATTCACCAAATTTTACTTGGTAAAGATTTTGATATGAAGTAGATTTATTGTTTTTATTTGGCAAAATACGTAATTCATATATTATAAGCTCTTTTTTCTTCCATTAGTTTCAGAAATTGTTTGTCTTCCATTAATCATCTCTACAATTCTACTTATGTGATTTTTCTCGTATACTAGAAGGTGTTTCTGAAGGAATCGCAATACCAGATATATCAAATATACGCAACGGAAAATATATTGCAATCCTAAGCCAATCTAGTTGCAATTTAAGAATTTAAACAGAAACAAAGAATTCGATTACATACCTTAATCCGTTGTATGAGAATCGAATTGCCCAGTGACTAACTTAGCTTCAAAAACTTGAAGCCTCCACGCTTTGCACACCGAGCTTTAATCCATGCTTTCAGAATCAAAAATTCTGACTTGGAAACCCAAAAAAACCTTTTACTTTCTTGTGGAGTCTTTCTTAGAGAAAACTGATGAGAAGTTATTCTTGTATAATGACTTTCATTATCTTATAAAACCCCAACATAAGAAAATGAAAAGACAAGAATAGGAAAAGTCAGGAACGTATAATGAAATTGATTATCTTAATAATCTATTCCATTACCACTTGTGAAGTGCATTTGGACCTTCTAAATTATACAAAAACAATTGACTAGCCTAGCGGTTAGTGACACATTTCATACTACTAGAGGTCTGTGGTTCAATCCACAAACTTGTCAATTTTTTTCCTTTTCCTTTTTGTCTTAGTTCGGTCTTATATTAGAATATTAAATTGTGCTAGCAAATTAATATACCAATATTCCAAGTATATATTTAATTAATATTTATTATCTAATAATAAAATTAATTAACGACATGAAGCAAGATCAATACACTCGTTAGTGTGCGACTACGTGGGTTCATCGTTAAACCGGTAGTATTTAACTTAATTAACTACTAATCGAGGTTGGCGTCTAACAACACTCCCCAACGACCGGATAACGTGAAGTAACTCTATACAAAGAACCCGGTAAAGGATCATACATGTACTCCCTCTATCTTTACAGCTCCGGATCATCCTGGGATATGGTACAACTGTCAAATCCCATTAGAAAATCAACTACGTTACACGTCGATTATCAACGATTGACGAATGACCTAAGAAACTCCTTTCTTCATTCATTCTATCACCTTGGCCAAGGATTCGATACAATCGTTATAATCTTATGACATCGTAGAGCTCAAACTCTTTACCTAGAGTTGATAGATTCCATCTTGACTCATCCCTAGGAGCATATATACTTAGCTATGTCCAATATCCTTTCGACTAGCATTATGACACACTAGTAGTCCAGTATCAAAACATAACAAGCACATACACAACTATAGTGATGATCTCAAGTCAAAGGATTACAAGTATAAAAATCCTTATAGAGATTAACCTATTTGACAGTTCAAGGTAATTAACCATTAGGAATCTCTAGTTTTAGTCGGTTCGATAATCACATCTCTATGTGCATTATCTATGCACCTAACTCGGTAAACGAGAACTACCGATATTTATCCAATAAATACTTGTTAGCTACATATTAATCTAACTGGATCATCGAGGTCCTAACTCGATGATCCTACGATTAAGAACAAGTTTAGATTAAGTCCTATAAGCTAGATTCTCATTATCATAACACCTTATGATATCTAGTTCGTAACTTAATCAAGGATTTGCCTTTATATTATGTAGATTAATACCATAATCATAAAGGCTTGCCATAGATTCAAGGAAACAATTTCTTTAATCAAAACTGTAGGGATAACTATTATCGTGTACAGTAAACACTTGTGTTCAATTCATTACAAGACAATCGGGGCTAGGACATAATTCCAACAGTCTCCCACTTGGCCTAGACCCAATCGTTCAAGTACCATAATTCATAACAGTTTGTTCTCATCAGACTCTTCTGATAGACAACTTAGATGAATAGATATACATCGTGTTCCTTCTTCTACCTATTGAATGTGAACATCTTCACGTTCAATTATATCTCGAATCAAGCGGTACTATTGCAGAATTTGTTTGGATCTATAGTTTATTCTAGGTTTCTTTAATCATACAATATCTCAAATATTGTCATTTTATAAAGAAACAATATCTACATTGTGAAAACCACACTATGTATATATAAAAAACTATTTTATCCAAACCACTGGCATAGTTGTATCTTATGCTGCTATGCATTTAAATTCTAGTAACCGAAATCTGCCACAGTGTCTTGATTTGGAACTATTCCAATTTACTTCTCCTCTATATAGACACAACCATATCTTGATTTGCTATCATCCACGTTTGAAGCAAAACAAGCATCTATATACCCAATTAGCTTCAACTTATATTCTCCACATATGAGGAATTGGTCCTTAATACTTCTTAAGTACTTAAGGATAGTCTTTACTACTTTCCAACATTCCTCATCAAGGTTATATTCATACCTACTCGCTACTCCTAGTGTGTAGTGTACTTTATGTCTTATACACTTTTCATGGTGTGTTAGATAGATCCTTATTGTTTTAACAAATAGGACTATACACATTCATTCTCTTACTTTTAGGGTCCTAGAACAAACCCTAACATTAAGAGTAACTCCAAAGCCTATTGTCAAATAGATACTCTTGGAATTTCCATGCGATACTTCTAAAAAAGTATAAATGTAGTAAGATTGATATAGGTCAAGTAGCTTCTTTGATCTATCTCTGTAGGTCCCAATTCAAAGAATATAAGCTACTATCCTAAATATTTCATGGAGAACTATTTAACAATCAAAAACTTGGTTAATTGCTTGGTTGGTATATCACATCCCTATGTGATAATATGTCATCTACATATAACACTAGGAAGATAAGTGTACTCCCACTAGTCCTTTGTACTCGTATGACTCTTATTCTAAAATCATAAAATCAAACTATTTGATTGTATGAAAGAGAATAATCCAACTTAGTGACATTTGTTGAACCCATTAAATGTATTTTGGAATTTACATATTTTATTATGAGTAAATGGAAATATTAGACCTTTAGGATTGGTCTTAAGGACGTCATAAACTCCCATTTAGTGAAAACTATTTTTCACATGATATTACCATATCCCAAAATAATAGTATGTAGTTACCAATCGAAGAATCTGAAATGAACTAAGCATTACTATGAGAAAAGGAATTCACCATAACTGATGTTTTCCTTTTGATTTAAACGCTTAGCAATTAGAAGGACGTTATGGTCTCTTCCTTACCGTCTACTCCAACCATTTCCCTAGCACCCATTTACTATAAATGGATCTTATATCTATTAAAGATTCAACCAAAGTACTATACTTTGTTAATCCTTATAGATATTAATTCAGATTCTATGGTTCTTAACCACTTGTCACTATCTAGACTAGTCATAGCCTCTTCATAGGGATTTAGGATCATCACTTGATGGGGTTTTCATCTATATGATTTCCTCATCAAACTATCACCATTATTACAATTTATTTTGGTGTATGATGATATCTATATAACCTATAGGAGGCTTGTGTACAATAAATTCTTCTTTCTCTTGATTTGTTAACTTCCTTTTTCCAAGAAAGGTTCATGAATCGTCCCTAATCCTCAAAGTGTGAGACTTGAACCTTGAATGAAACTATTAACTCATCAAGGAAAGAAAGACTGGCATGCATCAGATGCTCTTTAGCTTGTATAAATAACTCTGAAATCTTTATTTCATTATGATCTATTTCCACATTATGAATTCCTTCACTGTGCAATTCCAATCTATAAAGGTTGTCTACCTTACCACAAACCCTTTGTGTTCAGAATGGTGTGGAAATATTACCTCGTTATTTTCTTTGGGTATCCAACAAATCTATATTTGAAAGATATCAACTCAAGCTTAGCCATCATAAGTCGTTTAGTATAAATCAAACATTTCAAAATCTACATTTTAAGGTTTGATCTATATCATCTCCATACCACATATGGATTTTATCGACTATTTAGTGGGACCAAAGAGTTCATTAAATATGCAATGACTTTAAAACATAACCCATAGAAATATTTAAAACCTAGTGAATCACTGAGACAAAATCTAATTTTGTCATAGATAATATATTAATTCATTGCTAAGATATCCACCTATACAGGTTGATATCTTACTTCCTTCATACTCTTATATACTTGCTTTCAACTTCACTCAATAGTAATTTGAACATTTCAAATTATTTATATTGGTGTTACATTTGGTAAACACATATATATCTGTTATATAGTTTGTGAAGGAGATGAAGTAAGAATATCTATCTTTGGCTAAAGTTTAGACTGACCACATACATCAATATATAGTGGACATAAGAACTCATTAACATTGTCTCCATTTTTATCAAAATGAGATTTAGTCATATTTCATTGAGATAAGTCTCACAAGTTTCATATGATTCAAAATCATATTCTACAAGGAAATCTTCCTTGTGAAACTAGTAAACTTTTTCTCACAATTTATGACTTAGTTTATAACACCAAAGATAAGGTTTGATTAGTACGATTATCTATTTCGATTTATGACCAGAAACAACTATAACACTATTACATAGTTACTTTAGGCAATTATAATCACCATATTGTAAGTATCCAATGGGGTGTAATTCATCACTATGAAAAACTCCATTGGTCATTTTATATTACATTAATACACCATAACTATCTTATGATCAAATGACCATTTTGTTCGAAAACAAGTTTACGAACAAATATACAGTTTTCTTACAATATGTTTTGCCATATGCATCTTTGAAGAATTAGTTATTACAATTGTGGTTACAACAATTGCTCCATTACCGAAATTGTAATTTAACTTCTCTTATTCTTGTTTGTCTATTAATCTTTAGAGTATGCAACATTTTGCATATTTCTAAACTACTACGAGTATCCAATACCCTTTCTGTGTAATTAATAGAAGTTCAAGAAATTACGGAAACAATTTCCATTAATGCCCTTACCTTGTTTCTTGGTATTAGATATCTGGTATCTAATGGTCATACTAAGTTACTTATACATCTTCTAAAGATATTTAAGGATTCATGGGAATATCATGCTTAAAAATGTCTTTTGGAGTTCATAACTCATGGATACAAGAATATACACTTAGTACCATTACTAGGTTCATATTACTTTAGACATGAATCATATACATTCTATTCATCCTCAAGAGACACTTTAGTCAATAGCTCATTGAGCATATCAATGAGTCTCATGTGCATAAGAAAGACTCTCAAGTTGCGGTCACAATTCTTGAGATTATTTAACCAACTTGGGATGATTTGAGAAGTGATTTAGCAGAATAATCGAGAAATCTAATCATAGGAATGAATAGGGAACAGCGTTATAGGAACACTATTATATAACTGACAAAGATAAGGACTTTTATCTAACAGATATATAACTGGAAACTTTAAAACATGAATGAGCCCCCTGGTGGTCAGGTCGTTTCTCACGCATAATTAAAGTGAAGAATGAATACTTTAAAACATGAACGAGCCCCCTGGAAGTCAGGTCGTTTCTCATTCATAATTAAAGTGTGGTACATTGCCTATTTTATCATATAAAATAAGAGACTCAAAACTATTTAGCCCCCTGGTAGTCAGGTCGTTTCTAATTAGTTTTGTTGAGTTATTCCATCCTATAATAGAATATTATCAATCCTACATCCTCTGGGTAGTCCAGACTAAAAACGTAAAATTAATAATTTAATCCTATTATCAAACAATATAGATTTTTATAGTTTGTACTCGAACTACAAGTCCACCTGGTAGTCAGATCAAAACTTGCAAACTTAACAAATTTGAAACTCTATTTGCGATGGACAAGTCTCACGAAATATCATATATATCGTTTATAATAAACTCAATAATTCTAAATGGTCAAAGTAGGAATAATTTAGAATTCAAAATTCTAAACTTTGGAATGGAAGCGCTGTTCAAAACTGTACGAGGGAGGTAACTTAATATTTACTGATTGAACGGTCTGATCGATCGAATCGATTAGTTTAATTGATTGATTAATAGGTGCGATTTCTAAAACATCAAAAATAATACTATTAGTTTATAATAATTTATCAAAATAAATAATATAAACCAACCTTTTATTTTATAATCATTAAACACTTTAATGTTTTAATCCTTGATAACACCTTATCATAATAATTAAAACCAAATTCTTAATGGTCAATTAATCAAATAAATGATTGTAACCTTCAATCAATAAATATTTTATAAAAACAATTTTTATGTATATTTTTCTGCCGTCCGCAACAAATAAAAACCATCCCTTCCTTTGTTTCTTCTTTTATCAAAAAAATAACAAAACCAATTTTGTTATAAATCAATCGAAACAAAAAGTAATAAACGAAAAAGTTCCTTGTACTTTGAGTACAGTAGATCACAATCAATTTTTAGAGTCCTCTTTGTCTATGCTGACATCCAAAATGGTAGAGGACCAGAAAAGGAAAACAAAAAAAAAAATAGAAAATTTTTCACAAAAAATTCTTTTCCTTTTCTTTGTTCAAAGTCACAAAAAATTCTTCAACCTGTTACTACAAATTAGCATTAGGATTACAGCAGCAACTACAGACATACACATTACAAGAATGCAACTCCTTTTTTTTTTTCCTGTCAATAGCCGTTCTTATTGACCAACATTTAATAAACGTGACTCATCACATTACAAGCTACACTTTGACACTACAATCACTATTGTACTACTGTATCAGATAACAATTCAACGAATAACAAGAGAAGTAACGCTGCAGCAAATTTATCCAAATAAAAATAAAAACCACAGACCATCACGACGAAGGGAAAAAAGAAATTCTTAATAACAGCAAATTTCATTTTTTTTCTAACCCATGAAGCGAGCGGCCAAGTGCCTTTTTTTTTTTTACTGAATTATAATTAAACAATTTAATATAAATCACAGCAAAAAAACTCATATATAAAAAACTTGATTTTATATAAACCTTACAAACAAAAAACATATATTATCTAATAATATCATGTTAAAATACCTAAATCGCAACAATTGGCTCTGATACCAATTGAAGGAATCGCAATACCAGATATATCAAATATACGCAACGGAAAATATATTGCAATCTTAAGCCAATCTAGTTGCAATTTAAGAATTTAAACAGAAACAAAGAATTCGATTACATACCTTAATCCGTTGTATGAGAATCGAATTGCCCAGTGACTAACTTAGCTTCAAAAACTTGAAGCCTCCACGCTTTGCACACCGAGCTTTAATCCATGCTTTCAGAATCAAAAATTCTGACTTGGAAACCAAAAAAAACCTTTTACTTTCTTGTGGAGTCTTTCTTAGAGAAAACTGATGAGAAGTTATTCTTGTATAATGACTTTCATTATCTTATAAAACCCCAACATAAGAAAATGAAAAGACAAGAATAGGAAAAGTCAGGAACGTATAATGAAATTGATTATCTTAATAATCTAGTCCATTACCACTTGTGAAGTGGATTTGGTCCTTCTACATTATACAAAAACAATTGACTAGCCTAGCGGTTAGTGACACATTTCACACTACTAGAGGTCTGTGGTTTGATCCACAAACTTGTCAATTTTTTTCCTTTTCCTTTTTGTCTTAGTTCGGTCTTATATTAGAATATTAAATTGTGCTAGCAAATTAATATACCAATATTCCAAGTATATATTTAATTAATATTTATTATCTAATAATAAAATTAATTAACGACATGAAGCAAGATCAATACACTCGTTAGTGTGCGACTACGTGGGTTCATCGTTAAACCGGTAGTATTTAACTTAATTAACTACTAATCGAGGTTGGCGTCTAACAACACTCCCCAACGACCGGATAACGTGAAGTAACTCTATACAAAGAACCCGGTAAAGGATCATACATGTACTCCCTCTATCTTTACAGCTCCGGATCATCCTGGGATATAGTACAACTGTCAAATCCCATTAGAAAATCAACTACGTTACATGTCGATTATCAACGATTGACGAATGACCTAAGAAACTCCTTTCTTCATTCATTCTATCACCTTGGCCAAGGATTCGATATAATCGTTATAATCTTATGACATCGTAGAGCTCAAACTCTTTACCTAGAGTTGATAGATTCCATCTTGACTCATCCCTAGGAGCATATATACTTAGCTATGTCCAATATCCTTTCGACTAGCATTATGACACACTAGTAGTCCAGTATCATAACATAACAAGCACATACACAACTATAGTGATGATCTCAAGTCAAAGGATTACAAGTATAAAAATCCTTATAGAGATCAACCTATTTGACAGTTCAAGGTAATTAACCATTAGGAATCTCTAGTTTTAGTCGGTTCGATAATCACATCTCTATGTGCATTATCTATGCACCTAACTCGGTAAACGAGAACTACCGATATTTATCCAATAAATACTTGTTAGCTACATATTAATCTAACTGGATCATCGAGGTCCTAACTTGATGATCCTACGATTAAGAACAAGTTTAGATTAAGTCCTATAAGCTAGATTCTCATTATCATAACACCTTATGATATCTAGTTCGTAACTTAATCAAGGATTTGCCTTTATATTATGTAGATTAATACCATAATCATAAAGGCTTGCCATAGATTCAAGGAAACAATTTCTTTAATCAAAACTGTAGGGATAACTATTATCGTGTACAGTAAACACTTGTGTTCAATTCATTACAAGACGATCGGGGCTAGGACATAATTCCAACAGTTTCATCGTTTCCTTAAAGTATAAGGATTCATATACATCTTTCACAAATAAATTTTCATGACTATATACATTGTAACTCTAAAGTATTGATACGATGGGGGTAATAAACACAATAATATTAATGTTAAATCTTCATATTCATACTTTACTTCTAAAGCTTCTAAATCGGATACAATTCCTAGAAAAAAGATATATGATCTTCTGAAGTTGTACCTTCAACCAAACAATGAGAATACACTTGTTGCTGGAGAGATAATTTGCTAGTAAGACTTTTTGTCATACATAATAGTTTTAGTAGTAATCATAAAGTAGAGGCAAAGTTCCCCTTTAAAATATCATATAAAATATGGTTAGAGAGATGAGTTGAATATGTGATAGGGTCTTAAGATCCTTTTTCTTTTTATCTGCATTAGTTATTGTCGAGGACATATTATCGAGTTCCAATAGTTCTTCATCTAAATTCATATGATCGTGAAAGTATCGCATACCATAAATAAATCGTGTATTTTGATCCAATAGCAGAATCCCAAACTTTAACGTTGCCTAAATCACGAACTAACAAAGAAATACAAGAAAGTAGAAAAATACTCAAAATTTGGAGAAACCGACCTCAAAACCAAATTTAGAACATTTAAAAATCTCAGGATTTTCGAGCAAAATTCTCAACTCCGGAAGTCGACGGCTGGCAGACAAAAGTCAACTCTCTGGTCAACTGTTAGGAAACTCGACGAGTAACAAGCAGTGGCAGCTAGGTAGCGAGAAGCTAGGTAGCGAGCAGCTAATTTAAAAAACAAATTCAAAATGAATATATATATATATATATATATATATATATATATATATATATATATATATATATATATATATATATATATATATATATATATATATATATTAGTTAATTAATTTTATATATAACTATATAAAAATACTTAATTAGTTTACGGTTGCATGATAAGAAAAAGTGGACCGATGTACCGAAGTAAAACCAATTCACTGACCAATCATAGTGCTTGGTGCACGAAGTTCCTGTTCACCACATAAAAAATTATTCTGCCCCTTGTCTTATCAACTCGAAAGTTGCATACCCCACTCAAAATTCCGACTGTTTTACCAAATCAAAACACAGTTGTTTCTTCTCTTGTTTCGATGAATCTTGCATCAATCTATTTCTTTTGACTAGTAGAACAAGAAATAACATCTACCTTATTTGATATACAAATAATTATTTAAATAAATATAAAATATTTATTTCAAAAACTTTGGAAAACCCTAGCTTGGTTGATTTGAGACGAAATTCGATGAATATTGAGCCTTTTTGCTCCTTGCAACGAGTAGAGTAGCTCTGTGTTTCCAATTGTGTATGATCTCTGCTTCAAGAAAAAAAATTAATTTCAAAGGCAAAATGAAATTTTAATTTTCTTTATTACAATTTAAAAAATAAGAAATCGAAAAATCAATCGCAGATTTTCTCCAATAACGCCTTGATTCTTGTGAAAAGATATAGACCCGGAACCTGGTATGCAAGACTATAGACATGTTCTCTGATACCAATTGACATAATGAGGTCGAAATAATAAATCATACAAGTTAATAATTGACACAAAATTTACGTAGAAACACAAGACAAAAATACCATGGTCAAAGTAGATAGATTTAACTATAATTAAAGAGATATTACAATGTATTCATATAGAATACATTCTTGAAAGGTATGACTAATACTACACAGTATACGTGTATTTATAAATAGATAGGGAACTAAAATGATTATTACGATAGGTCAAGTCTTACATAAGAATTAAGAAATCATATGACATATGATTATATAAACTACAAAGGTATTAGTTGATATCGGATCTTATAATTAAAGTCTAATAGTTATAAAAAATTAATAAAATTATTATATAGAACATGAAATGAGTCCATTTAATAAGTATAAAATAGTGTTAATTATTTTTATCTAAAAATATTGTTGACTACATTTGGATACTGAATCAACTATTTCATTTATTGCATGGTGAATATATCAAATACAAGATATACGAGATCGAACTCAAATTTAGTTTTAAACAATAATTATAGTGTCTACTCTCTCGAGACTAAACCTATTTTCTATTTTCTTTCCATAACATAAAGATCTCGTTAGTTTGTAAGGTAATTTTACTTAGTAATAATCTTCAAGGACAATAGGGTAATGGATTTATCCTATGTTCGAGGTTTTATTGATGTGTTAGGGTAGGGGCAAGGTCCTTCTTCTTCACAGGTTACGGGGGAAGAAGGCTACTCTTTTGGTGATAATATTCCTATAACAAGGGTTTCAAGTATGATTTTGGACTTATAAACTAGGGTTTTGGCTAGTAGGAACTGGATTTATAGGTTTTCAGATAATTCTATGTGTAAATATAAGTTTATATTCATGACTAATAGAAATAAGGATGATATGACGATAGGCGTTGGTGATTTAAGGGGTGAGGGTTTCACAAGGACATGGGGTCTTATGGTTTAGGGTTTTTTCCACGCTAGGGATGGTGGTTGTAGTTGGCTAGGTTTAGGGTGAGGGGATATGGAGATGGGTTCTTATGGTAATACGCTTGAAGCCAACAAATGTGGAGTTCTTTGTTTCTTTATACTAGTGTCTTTAAGGGGTTTTAGGACAAATGGAGAAGATAAACCTAACAAGTGGAAAGAATGAGGTTTGGAGTGTATTTGCATCTTTGGACAATTGGCATCCATGCAAGCAAGATTTGTTACTGATATCTTCAGGCGTGAGTAGAGGGATCTAACAGATTTGCATGCAGAATTTGAAGAGGTTGAGGGACAAGTTAGCAGGTGGTATAGTATGTCATGCCATTTGGAAATTTACTTAAAAGATCAAAGTACATCCTATCCCAAGTTTCTCTTTATACTTTAGGTACAAAGGTTCTTTCTCTTCATTGAGGTTAATTGTCTATTTTTTTCGTATGTGTACTTCTAATAGGGTATTTCTCTCAAGCATCATAATCATAGCTCAATCTTTTTTTCATGGTTTCTCGCTTTATTTGTTCGTGGTTTATGTTTTAAAAATTGTGTTGTCGTGTTTCCTTAATGTGGTTATTTTATCATATGTCTTGTAATGGTTACTAAATATAGATATTCTCTAAAACTCATATAACTCGATGAAAGTAATACAAAGTCCCTTGGTGTGATTAATATCGGGGTCATGACACACTTAGTTGACTAACAGAAGAAGGGGTATGCATTGACTCTACATTTCATTGGTGAAACTAGGGAGTTCACGTTGGGCGTGCAAGCACATTCGTGAAAAATGGTTAGTTGGAAGAGGTACTCATTGCACAGATTTGAGGAAAAAAATTTGGTTAATCTTAAGATAAAGAGTTACGAGGAGTTCACAAGGTTTTGGAGCCTCTGCCATGGGGTTTTCTTAGGTCTACATGTGGGTATTAATTAATGTCCCACTCAAGTGTGTTTCCAGGAGATTATGATTAATTATTCGATAGTGCAAGTGAAGGGCCTCATCTTTGTGAAGAACAAATTAGATACTATCATTAATCTTGCTAAGTGATTCTTCAAACTTTAAGAGGTCGATTATCTTATGGAGACGAGTATGAAGATATAGAGGTGATGTGGTTTAGTGTTCAATTCAATGTCAAGGAACCTCTCCCATGATGTACGTACTTGAGAATATAGGATGGGGCGGGTTGGGTTACCTTTAAATATGACAATATTGGCATGTTTTGATTTGCATGTGATAATATGGGACATAAGAGTGATCAATGTGAAGTACTAGCAATAAGAAATAAGAGAAAAGTGGATCGTTTGAGGCTAGTGATGTCTCCCTATTTGTTCTAAATATTAGCCCTCTAGAGACATCATTTTAGGTGAATTATTGACTTATTAGATACACTTTTACGTTTATTTCGTCATATTGCACTTTCTCCCCTTGGAATTAGACTATTTGCATTTTTAGAGCTTTTGTGCGTTAATTTGATTATTTTTAGTGCAAAGTTAGTAAGTTCTTGAATTTCATGAAAGACCAATCCAAGGAGGAGAAGTGAGAATTAAAGTATTAGGGCATTTTAGTGTGTTAGGAAGTACTTTTACTCGAGTTTCTATTTTTAGAGTGCGCTTTCCTATTTCTATTCTTGAATTATGGATTTATTATTTTTTAAAGCATATGCGGTTTAATTATTTATTTATTGTGAAGCTTCAAAAGATATATGGAAATTAATTAGAGACCAAGTGAAGTCAAAGAAGCAAATGAAAGAAGATTTACATGGAAATAAGAAGATTAAGGAAGGATATATGCAAAGAAGGAAAAGATAAAGCTGCCTTATGAATCTGAAATCCCATCCACGTTTCAAAGACGAGTCCATAACTTAAGATTGGCTAGGAATTTGGGAGAGTTGTCTGCACGAATGGAAAGATCTTTCTGAGACAAGCGGTTGCGAATATTGGAACGCCTAAAACGGATAAGTATAGAAGGAGATATGACCAAAACAAATCAGCAGCAGAATCTTACCTTTCCTAGATTTTAGGGTTACGAATTAAAGAGTTCTTTACTTGTCTTCCACTCCAAGTAAAACGAATTAGGGCTTCCTAGCACCTATAAATACACCTCTTAGACCTCATTATTCAGCATCTCTCATTAAACCTTCGTATTAAATCATCCTTAGAGAAGCGTCAAGAGGCGGAAGAAAGAGCAGAATCTGGAGAATCGTTTTCCTCCAACAACAGTTTAAGCCAATTCCTCTATCTAGGTCCTTATTTTATTTTTGTTATTAGGACATGTATATTATTAATTTATTTATTGTTTTTACTTTTAATATGAGCTAATACTTAATTACTTGAGAATCGCAAAATGGGATGAACCCTAATTTATTTAATTCATGTATTTCAATTTGGGATTAGTTTCTAGTTTAATTTGAATTGGGTATTTCATATTGCTTATTATTTTATATTAATTTCACTAATTTTGAAGTCATGAATCAAACTTAGATCATAGTAATTAAGCTATTCACTTTGGTGGGGAAGTGATCGTCTTGACGGGGGGTTTAATTACTAAACTAGCTAATAAACGTAAGGTAGAAATTATTGATCCTGACGGACTTAGTTAACCTTATAGCCAATTGGGTATAATACTTGACCATTCGAAGGTGGATTATAATCGCCCTGACGGGGTTTGTAACACCTAAGAATAGCTCTTAGGTCCACCCTGACGGGGGCTAGGAGATTATAGAGTCCCGACTAATATAGAAAATATCAGTCTTACCCTTAACGAAAGCATTAATTAGGTAAGTTTAGGTGATTCCCTAGCGAGACTCAAGTATAGCTCAAATCTGCGTCTTAGTCTTTTAGTATTTACTTTTAGTTATTTTGTTTATTTGCGTCCAGTAGTTTAATAAATCGAAACCAAACAAATATATTTTAACTTTTATTTTCTATAATTACAGTTACAACTATTTATCTGTTGAACACTTGGGTTATATACTAGTCCAATCCCTAAGAACGAATCCAACTTATCGGAGTATTACTTGGACAACCGTACACTTGTGGTATTGTGGTTCCTTTTATTTCAGTACTTAATTTTATAACACACCAGGACCCACCAAGTTTTTGGTGCCGCTACGGGGGATTACAGCGTGTGACCCCGGTATTTAATCCTTAAGTAGTTTTAATTGTTTTTCTTTTATTATATTTTTTTCCAGTTTTACGCTTGGTTTTTGTTTTTGTTTTCTTTTACAGGTTCTTTATTCAGGTAATGATCAAGAGAATTTATTGAAGATGCATAGAGGTCATTACCCAGATCCTGATCCATATGACTATTGGGAAGATTCTTCAGGACAACAACAATGGGGTAGTAACTTCTACCAAACACCTTATCAACACCCGAAAGAGCAAGGTTGGATCGAGAATAATCAACAACAATTGTCGTATCACTATCATAAAAAACAACCATCTTATCACTATCAACAAGATCAAAGATGGAACATTCAACAACCTCCACAAATAACTCTTGCCTATTTGAATGAAACAAATGCTAAATACCAACGCGAGAGCGAGGAATGTAGTGCAAAAATAGAACGGTTGCTAGAAAGGGGTTCCAGATATAAGTCTCGTGACTTTGCCGAGAGTAATAGCAAGTCTTATGAAGACCCCAAATTCGAATGCCGTTACGAAGAGAAAATCATGGGAAGATTTCAAGAGCAAAAGGCAATAGATGAGGAAAGCAATACCAAAATGAAAAAAATAAAACAAATGCTAGATGAACTGGCTTCCCAGTATGATTCTCCTGAAGAAGTAGTTGAGGAGGAAAGGCTGAAAGACAATGTTAGTGATAGTGATACGACCACCGTGCCGATTATAAATGGAGACCACCATGTGGTTGAGAATCTTGTTAGCATGGTAGAAGAAGGAGTAGCAACGCAATTCCTAGAAGTTAACACAGAAATTGCTATTCCTATAGTGTATGCACATGATCAAGATACAGAACGCAACCAAGAAGAGGTGGTGATCGAGATTATAGAAATTACAAAGCAAAAATATGATGAGGTAATAGTAGAAGATTGGGTTGTCAGCAAAGACGAATCTGAAGTGGTCAGAGAATCAATTGAAGAATTCAAGGTTCACGCTAAAACAGAAGTTGAATCTCCACCACAAAAAGTTCACCAATTACCATCTCTACCCCGAATCATGAATGAGATTAGAGCTGAGAAATTTGAATCACCTCCACCACCACAAAGTTCAGACATGTGCTATACAAGCAAGGTGCCACACCTCGAAAGTAAAGCAGCAAGGAGGAGCACCTACCCACCATATTTTAAAGAGGAATGTGAGATTGAAACGAGGAATAAAAGTGAGATTATACCATTGAGGATGGTTATCTATTATCATGTGGTGAAGAATAAGTTTCGTCGTGAAAGTAAGAAGGCGAAACGAAGATACTACCCTCCCCCTTTCAGAGATCGATTGAATAAAATTCTAAGGGGGAAGGTCCCAAAGCTTACATACCAAGGATGAGGAGAATTTAAGCGGAGGATAACCGCAAGGGCTTCAATACCATCTTCATGGAAGGTAACGCGTCGAACTTAAAGACGTAATAAACAAAAGTGCTTCTTGGGAGACAACCCATGTTTTAATTTGCTTTCTGTTTTTCAATTCCTAGTGTATATTATAAGTAATTGTCGAGTTTTAGCGTCTATTTTTAAGAAATGAGAAAGGTGGTGTGTTAAAGTGTGCAGGAATTGAGTTTGGGTTGAAAAGGAACGAAAAGAAAAAAAATCTTCAGCGCCACCGGTATACCGGACGAAATCCCCGTTATACCGGAGGGAGGAAACACGAGCCCACGGGTTCTGGAATCGAGTTTTTTTCCGAAGGGCACTTTACTGGGCCCGGCTAGCAGGTCATCTGACCGGTATGCCGGGCCGGGTGTCGAAATTTTTTTTTGACACAATCAGATAAAACTTCGGCAAGCCATATCTTTGCGCTCGGATGTCGAAATCAGGTGATCTTTGAGCCTAAACTGCATAACTTTTTATGATCTAGCTGTTGGGGAGGTCTTTGTTCGCGACCAACTAGCCGGTGATACCACCGGTATGCCGGTGCTTAGAAACACGTGCCCACGGGTATCGACTCGGGTTCAAGGCAGAATGTTACAAAAAGAAGGACATCCAGCACCGGTATGCCATCCAGAACTCCGGTATGCTGGTGAGTATGGCGGTTTTGAAGTGTTTGGTTCCAATTCCACTTATTAACTTATCAAGAATTAACCCTAGACTCTTAAAAAACGATTTTCCAGACCCTAACCCATTATATACTTGCACAAAGACCACTACAACACCAAAGAACATCAAATCCTTCCTCCTATTTCATTCCAAACACACATCCAACACCACAATCATTCAAGAACATCAAGAAATCTTCTCCTTCAACCTTAAGCCTCTTCATCAAAGCTTCAATCCTATTCATTAAACCTTCCCCAAGCCATTACATATTCATTACCCATCTCATATAACACCATAATCCTTCATTATAAATCCTCAAAACATCAAATTTCAAAACTCTTCTCTAGTTTTTGATGATTTTAAATTTCGAGTTTGGGGTTCATTGAGATGACGAAGATTGGGAAGACAAGAAGACCATGGAGAGGAAGAAGAAGTTGGAGAACCTCTTATTACTTTTGGGTGGTGAAAGATGTAGTTGAAAGAATGGAATTTTTGGAGGATATTCATGAAGAGGTGTTGCCAACCATAGGAAAAGTCACAAAAGAGTTGGAGCTTATGCAAATCATATTACGTGGAGTGAGCAATGTTCCACATGCCACCTACGCAACACAAGGAGCTCAACCTACATACAACCATGGAAACCAGCTTCGTGCTAGTTCAGATACGTTTTCTTATCCCTTTCTCTTTCTTTTAATTAATTTCTTTCTTGAGTCTTTTTCGAGTTGTGGGGACACGACTCACTTTTGAGTTTGGGGTGGGGTTCGTTGCCTCATCCCATTTTTTTTGTGTTTTACATGCTTTAAATAAAATTAATCTAAGGGTTGCGTTGACTGTAGAGTATTTTAAATGCCCCCATCAAGCATGATTTTTCATGAATTTATGATAGAAAATAGCTAACTTTAGGAGTTAGTGTAAACTGCACTTAGATTGCATGCAAACATGAAGTAATTGATAGGAAGAATTAATTAACAATGCAAAGAAGTAAACTTGTGCTTAAGGATAATGGGTGGTTTGTAGAACGCGAGATCTGAATGAGTAAAGAACCCACTTAGGTATGAACTAGGGGCAAGCTGTGTAGATAGGAAAATGATAGAGGCAGTTCTTTGTTAGCCCTTGGAATCCTTTTTGGCCTTCTATCCCTGAATTAATTGTATCCTTCTTAGCCAAATTTTTATCCTTTAAGCCTTTCTTTTGTCGCCACATTATAAGAAAATACCCCCTTAGATTGGTAGGCATGACCATATGACCCGCAATTGAATCACGATCCTGAGGCTTCCTGTCTTGAGCTTGAGTTTGGGGTGGTGGGTCCACTATTATGGTAATCTACATTGGGTTGGGATTTTTGAGCTTATCAATTGTGTTATGTTATATTTTGATGATGATTCACAGGTTTATTATATTGTAACTCTTTGCCGGGGTAATAGTGAATGAAAAAGAAGCTAAAAAGCTAAAGTTATGAAAATGCATAATTTATGAAACATATATAGCGTGATATCTTGGACATTAAAATGAGAGAGTCATAGCTATACAAAAGAAAAAAATTGATTTGAAAAGAATATATATTTGGACCGGCAAAGAGGAAATTTTTAGGTGAATCATCTTTAGTGCTTATTGGGTTAATTTGGAGACGCTACATTAGCGCGTCAAATGGGTTGAGTGAGAACATATTCGAGTGTAAACTCAAGCTTTTGGACAGTTTGTCAATGGTAAGTGAGGAGAGAGCCAAAAGCTCACTTCAAATTTACCAAATATACATACCTTACCGTCCCTAAGCCTACGCTAAAACCGTAAAGACCTCGTGATTCCTAGATACACAGTGAGTTAATAGGGAATGGGCTAAGTGGAGCGTTCGAAGCAAGTAAGGATCGAGGAACACCCTATAGCCACCATCTTGAGATAAGTGTAAGTGTAACCTTCTAGCATTGTGAAATTAATTTTGGATTGATATTATTTTGTGTTTGATTTTGCATGATATGTGTATGTGGATATTAATTCCTATATTAGACTATATGAGATTTGTTTTAAATTGTGCTTTGAGAACTTTTTCTAGATTCTACCTTCTGCGTTCACCTAAAAGAAGCCTTGTTTTAATTTTACTTTGTCGGGACGACAAAGGTTTGAGTTGGGGGTCTTGATGTCTCCCTATTTTTTCTAAATATTAGCCCTCTGGAGACATCACTTTAGGTGAATAATTGACTTATTAGATAGACTTTTACGCTTATTTCGTCATATTGCACTTTCTCCCTCTTGAATTAGACTATTTGCATTTTTAGAGCTCTTGTGCATTAATTTGATTATTTTTAGTGCAAAGTTAGTAGGTTCTTGAATTTAACGAAAGACCAATCCAAGGAGGAGAAGTGAGAATTAAAGTCTTAGGGTATTTTAGTGTGCTAGGAAGTACTTTTACTCGAGTTTCTATTTTTAGAGTGTGCTTTCCTATTTCTATCCTTGAATTATGGATTTATTATTTTTTAAAGCATATTTGATTTAATTATTTATTGTGAACCTTTAAAATATATATGGTAATTAATTAGAGTCCAAGTCAAGTAAAAGAAGTAAAGGAAAGAAGATTTACATGGAAATAAGAAGATTAAGGAAGGATATATGCAAAGAAGGAAAAGATAAAGCTGCCTTATGAATCTGAAATTTTAGCCACGTTTCAAAGACGAGACCATAACTTAAGATTGGCTAGGAATTTTGGCGAGTGGTCTGCACCAATGGAAAGAGATTTCTGAGACAAGCGGTTTTGAATATTAGAACGCCTCAAACGGATAAGTACTGAAGGAGATATGACCAAAACAAATCACCAGCAGAATCTTGCCTTTCCTAGATTTTAAGGTTAAGAATTAAAGAGTTCTTTACTTGTCTTCCACTCCAAGTAAAACGAATTAGGGCTTCCTAGCACCTATAAATACACCTCTTAAACCTCATTATTCAGCACCTCTCATTAAACCTTCATATTAAATCCTCCTTAGAGAGAGCGTCAAGAGGCGGAAGCAAGAGCAGAAGCTGAAGAATCCTTTTCCTCCAACAACAGTTCAAACCAATTCCTCTATCTAGGTTCTTATTTTATTTATGTTATTAGGACATGTATATTATTAATTTCTTTAATTTTTTTACTTTTAATACGAGCTAAACCTTAATTACTTGAGAATCGCATAATGGGATGAACCCTAATTTATTTAATTCATATATTTCAATTTGGGATTAGTTTCTAGTTTAATTTGAACTGGGTATTTCATATTGCTTATTATTTTATACTAATTTCACTAATTTTGAAGTCATGAATCAAACTTAGGTCATAGTAATTAAGCTATTCACTTTGGTGGGGAAGTGATCGCCTTGACGGGGGGTTTAATTACTGAACTAGATAATAAATGTAAGGTAGAAATTTTTGATCCTGACGGACTTAGTTAACCTTATAGCCAATTGGGTAGAATACTTGACCATTCGAAGGTGGATTATAATCGCCCTGACGGGGTTTGTAACACCTAAGAATAGCTCCTAGGTCCACCCTGACGGGGGCTAGGAGATTATAGAGTCCCGACTAATATAGAAATATCAGTTATGCCCTTAACGAAAGCATTAATTAGGTAAGTTTAGGTGATTCCATAGCGAGAGTCAAGTATAGCTCATATCTGCATCTTAGTCTTTTAGTATTTACTTTTAGTTGTTTTGTTTATTTGCGTCCAGTAGTTTAATAACTCGAAACCAAACAAATATATTTTATCTTTTATTTTCTGTAATTACAATTACTACTATTTATCTGTTGAACACTTGGGTTATACCAGTCCAATCCCTGAGAACGAATCCGACTTATCGGAGTATTACTTGGACAACCGTACACTTGTGGTATTGTAGTTCCTTTTATTTCAGTACTTAATTTTATAACACACCAGGACCCACCAGCTAGTAACATGGAATATGGACAACGTGGTTCGTATGCCTCCTTTGGAACCTAATTTTGGAATTTGAATGAGAACTCGAGAAGGGTTCTCACATCAGATTCTCTTCTATAAATGAAACATGTATGGATATGGTTCTCCAGCACCTTCAGGTGCAACATTTAGGGATTTGATTCTGTATATGCCTTTTGGGAGCTCTCAGACAAGTGGTTATCAACAGAGAAATAATACTGATGGTTTTGGAGTAGGCACGGTTCACGACAAATGAGTTGGTAAGGGTAGTGAATTTTGAGGATCAGCATCGATTAAGGGAAGGTTTCATAAATAAACAAGGTAAATGGAGGTGAGAGAGGATACTATGACTAATGATATAAGGAATATTTCTTTAGCAGAGAAATACATGGTACGCATGACTGAGATGGGGAGGTTAGCAACGGATGAAGTGCCAAATGTTTTCGTGTCCAATCAAGGGAGTTGTGGACATAGAAGATAAGACTCAAGTTAGTGGGGTTGGGTTAGAAGGAGAAGGAATTAAGACACGTACTACATAAAAGAGAGTTGCATCATATACGGTGTGTTTTAGTTTGCGCGCAAAGTCCAAACACACGTAGAATTATTTGGGTAATTTCACGTGTGTGAATAAGATGACTAAAGTTGGGGAGGTTTTTTCAAGGTAGAAGGGACGAGAGTTGACAAAGAACTAAGATACACATAATTAAATATCTATACAGAAAAAGAGGGACTTAATAATTAATTCTATTTTAGATATTTAGAATGAGGAGTTTACAAATTTGCTCGACGTGGGAAAACATAGAGAGGAGTAGGATTATGAGGAAGACCCGAAAGAGAAAGATTCTCTTACTATTGAAAGCATATATTATGAATAGTTTGCGATGGCTAGTATCGATTTAAACAGTATTGAGGAGTTTGCTAAGAATCAACATAGGATGAAAGGAAAGTTGGGAATTGACAAGGAAGAGACGACTCTGAAGGGATGCACCCACCCTGATAAAGTAGTTACAAAATAGATATGAAAAAATGTGTGTGGGACTGTCAAGGGATTCAGGCACGGTTTACTAGTTTTATGCTGAAGCCTGTGGTCGATAGATAAAAACAAGGATCATTTATTTTTAAACCATGTTAAGAACCAATTATCCTCCAGTTGTTATTCAATAACTTTATTATGATCATAATTTTTTCCAAGACCCCACATGGTCTGCACTTCACTCTACTGGAATTTTGTTGCGTTAGTGGTCTAAAATTTATCTTAGTATTGTGCTTGTTAATCACTTTTTTGTTATTTCCCATATTAACAACAATTTTTTCTCATATCATATTGTTTGTTTGAAAGCTCCCTCGGTTTTTAGACACCCCCTTATAGTTCATAATGACTTGAATAATAGATGACACGGTGATCCAGGAACGAAGGAATCTCTGGCTATTTTTTTTTGTGGAAATCGATGACACGTTATTGCGATTCAACGGTAGAGAAAACATCTCTCCCAAATAATAAAGTAAAGATCACGGAACTTGCGAAAGAACTTACAATCATTGTTAATGTTCGAGTTAGCTTTAGAGACTATATGGTGAAATAAGGAACAATATTAGGCAGATCACACAAGAGAAAATTGGATTGATAGTGGAGATCGTAATACAAAGGTTTTTCATGCATCAATTGTTCAATGACAAATTATTAGTAGAGGATGTAGAACTGAATATGGAATGAGAGTATTGGATGAAGATTTGGATGACATCAAAGGGTGTTCATAAAATATATTATCAAGATTCGTTCTGATATTATGGAAGATCTCCGATCAAGGAAGCAGAAAAGTTTGTACATGTACGAGTTACCCAATCAATGAACTAACAATTATCACAAGTTTTTATTATGGAGAGCAGCAAATGGTGTTTTATACGTCACGTATGAAAGCTTCAGGACTGGAAGACCATAACAGTAAATTTTATCATAAGTTTCTGGATTTAATAAAATGAGACGTGGTATTAATGGTACATGATGTATGTACTCATAATATCTCATTGGACATGTTAAATGATATTTTAGTCATGCTCATTCCCAAGTGTGATATTCAAGAAAAAGTTGGTGATTATCAATCTATTTCATATGTGAATGTTGGGTATAAGACTATTGCGAAAACTTTGTCTAACAGATTACATGGATTTATGGATGAAGTTGTTTCACTGACCTAAGCTGAAATATACAAAAAATTATTCATGATAACATTATAATCCTTAGGATGTTTTATTTTTTATGAAAAATAAGAGGAATCGCCCACAACATGTGTCAGATATTAAATTGGATATGGCCAAAGCGTATGACTAGGTTAGGTGGGATCTTCTAATAGTGGTTCTTAAAACATTTTTGTGTGAGTTGGATTCAATGAGTTCACATTTTTATATCCACTATCTCTTTTCAAATTAATCTTATTGAGGAGTGGATGTCGTTGTTTATGGCTGAACGCGGGCTATGCCAAGACATTTCTTTGTCCCTTTGTCTTTTTTCTCTCATGATAGAGAACTCATTGGTCTTATTTAGAACCGAGTATCAAGACACTGTATTCAATGAATTTGATTTACTCGTAACTATCTAGTTCTATCTAACTTGTTATTTCATGATATTTCATTATTTTTCTTCATGCTCGACTAGTTTGAGATTAATGAATTTTAAGAATGTTGGGAGGTTCATTGTACATAGTCTGGACAACGTATTAATTTTGATAAATCTTCTAGATTTATCAGTATACCCTGTAAAAATTAGAAATAATACTACACTATTCTTATATATCAAGGAAATGTAGGATATTGGAAAGTATTTTGGAATCTTGTTATTCCATAAACGGTCAAATGTTAAAACATTAACATGGACCACATACAAGGTTTTCTCCAAAGTAGTAGGTCGGAAAGCACAGTTTCTGTCAGAATGAGGAAAGTAGGTTCTTATTAAAGCAATTTTGTAGGCGATTCCAACATATGTAATCTATGTTATCTCGTTTCTAGTTACCTTTAGTTGGAAGTTGGCATTCGTTATTTCAATCATTTGGTGAAACTACGTCAAAAAATGCAAAATTCATTTGGTAGCATGGGAGAAGATGGTCGTGGGGAAGATTTTAGGAGGGATGGGTTTTTGAGACTTTAGACGGCAGAATACGATGCTCTTAGGGGCGCAAGAATGGAGGATACTTCAGACCCCGTAATCGTTGTTTGCTTAGGTCATGAAGGGAATTTATTATCCAAATAGGTATTTTTTGGATATCAAACTACGATAACACCACACTTATTCATAGGCTAGTCTATGGAGGTTCGTGACTTCATCAAAGAGCATGGTAAGTTTCAAAATGGTGATGGGAAATCTGTTAATATTTGGAGTCATCGTTGGGTGGAATATGCATGAATTTTGGGAAATCTGGCTAGTTTTTATATGGATTTTTCCTTGCAACTCATGTATGAAGAGGAAAATTTTGGGAATACAGAGATCGTGGACACAAATTTCCAGGGTCTAGTGGTTTCACGGATTGTTCAAATGCCGATCTTGTAATGAGATCAATCAGATTTATTTTTATGTCTATACTCCAGGTCTAGAGAATACACAACAAAAATAGAATATCAAGTGTTGACTAAGTAGGGAGATTTTGATTCACCACAAGCTTCTATGGCTGCAAAAAAGGCAACTCTGAATTTATGGTCAGTCGTTTAAAAGGTGAACATTCCGACTAGGATTAAGATTTTCATCTAAAAATCATGCACTAATGAATGTGTTACCAATAGGTTCGTATATCAAAAAAGAGAAATGTTTTATGAGTGACAATTGTTATTTGTGTTAGGTTTCCTTGGATTTGGGTTCGCGTCTCCTTCTCTATTGTCTGATCTAAAGAAATTTTTGGGCAGCATCTGCATCAGAGGTTCAAATTGATTCGAATATCTCTAGCTCTCTGAGAGAGTGGGTTTTGTACGTGGAAACTCTAATGTGTAGGGAGAATGGTCTACCAATTTTATTTGGGCTTATATTTTAGTTATGATCTCAAATATTTTGAAGGATAAGATTCGAGAGGTTCATGAGAAAGGTGACATTGATATTAATGGAGTTATTAAGTGATGTCAAGGTCATGAGAGAGCTGCTCAGGAACTAATGGCTGGTACCAACTCACACAGTTAAACCAAAACCTGTTACACAAATGGATCAGTAACAAGATGTTCTTTACTTTGAAATGTATTATTCTCATGTAATGTGTTATTTGTTAACCCTTTGGAGTCTACTGGGATATGGTGTATAAAAATTCACAAGAGGTCAGGGTTTCGAAAAATTCATTTCTGGGCGTTCTTCTATGCGGCAGCCATCGAAGGGGAAGCCCGGGCAGTGATGAAATCTACAGAATGTAGTGGAGATTCGTTAGATTTGAGAAAATGATTATTTCTAACGACGTTGAGATCATTCAAGGTATTAGACTATCGTTAATAGTAAAGTGGGTTGTTCAACTGTGCTAAAGAGGATTGCGGAGTTGCCGGTTGGTTTGGCCATGTGGTTTACCACCATCTCCCAAGACGTTTAACACGTAAGAAATATAATGGAATTGCTGATATCCTAGCTAAGAGTATTAGACTCAATTTAGATTTATCTAATTGTCCTACTAGTGCTTTAGTAGAATTTAGTGAATATATCAATAATGTATATTCGAAATGTACCAGACATCTATGCTAGTATATTTCTTTTTGACAAAAAAAAAAAACACGTAAGAATATTGTGTTGCAAATTTGGCTAGGCAGAGAACCATGACACATATGGGTTCTAAGTTCTAAGGCTACAAACGTGTTGTTCGCGAGACACATGCATTGGTTAAGAAATATTACCGTGACATTATTGTCAATATAAAAAAAACTCAAAGTTATAATTTCATGAGCAGTTTGTAAACTAAACGATGATCTTGATGAATGAGATAAAGACACTTAAGGAGTATGAAATATATGACACTCCATGTTGAACACAATATTCCAATTTAGATTCACACATCTATTAAGTTGAAAAGATAGTTTGAGAATTGTTTTGGAAACCTCTTAAGTTTCTAGAAAGTTGAAAAGATAGTTTGAGAATTGTTTTGGAAACCTCTTAAGTTTCTAGAAATAGGACTTTAAATATTGCCTTTGGGTTATCTACCATTTATATTTTTCTAGACTAGATAAGCATTCACAAATTACTTGACCTGATTAGGAAGTAGGAACATGACATCAAAGTGCATGCGAACCATGTTGGGTTAGAAAATCTATAATGTCTTTTTTTATTTTTTTTTTGGGACGGGAGAAAATCTATAATGTCAAAAAATTGCAACTATGCTGCTCTTACATCAGCGCTGATTGCGATTGAATTTAAAATCTACACTCAACTCATGTATTAGTGAATGAACAAAATAAGATTTTTAAACTCTAACAACCAGTTGATGATAGTTAATTAACTAACATGAAGACCTCGCTTCGAGGAAACATAATTTATTTATTATTATTATTATTATAAGGATTTGGATTGTCAATATTTTTTTTAACTGAACGTGAGACCATAATTTTATTAATTGTTTTGTGTGAAGATGTTCAACCATGTTCTTTTAAATGGTGGTGTGACCGTATATATCATTTGACTTTATGAATATAACGAAAAATGATAATTATTCGGCTATTCTATGTGTGTCATTGACATGATTCGGCTATTCTTTTTTAATTGATAATCTTTATCTTAACTCTCTAAGGATTTGGATGAAGGTCCAAGGATTTCTTTGTTTCTCCTAGCCTTCCTAAAACAAAACGCTATGTTAGGACCACGAGGAGGTGTGCTCCTCGTCGCACTCTGACACTTAACATTAGAATTGTTGCTATCGAGATAAATTAACCCAAGGAGTTATGAAGACATAAGATGACCGTATAATATCCAAAATCAGTTTTAAGAGAGTACTCAAAGTGTGTCGATTCTATTGGAGAGAAGGGTATTTATAGATGTCCAATGGGCGCGATGAACGCTAGTGCTAGGCACAGTATAACTCGGCGAATGGTGATGTCGTCTCCCAAGGTGTGATCAAAATAACTTACAAATCAACACCTAGAGAGATCAATCGCCGCAAGGGTACAAGTCATTCACAAGTATTAAAGTAAGTAATAATATCGTTCTCCAGAGAGACTAAAGTCGTTATTTCAAGCTCGTGTTTCTAAAAAGTGTAGATGGTTCAGTTGTTATAAGCAAAATACATAAATAGAAATAATATATTTTTATTTTTTTGATTAATAAACTAAGATGCAAGACTTAAAACTAATTACTTAACTAATAAGCAAAATAAATAAACTACAAGTGTAGAGATGAGAATTATAGCTCAAGTTGCAAGTAATTCCCTATCGTGACAGTGATTAATTCAAGTGTTGAGGGTGAATTTCGGTTAATTCTTTGTAATCGGGATTCTAACTTCCTTTTAACTCCCACAGGGGTAGTTCAAAAGGCTGCCTAACTATTACTAGATTCATCGGGTGAGATTATTCTATGTAAAAACTTGGCATTATAATTACTTAACCTATGTAATTATCTGGATAGGTAAGCACGTCGGGATCACTACCACACACTAGACATATATGAACTATTTGTGTCCCTAAACCCCCTACCAAGGGGACAAATTAAGATACTAGGATCAATCTATAGTTGATCAAGTTATAGAAATCATAAATTTACTTATTTCATATGCAGTAAAATAAAATACCCAATTTAATAAAATTAATTAAAATAACCCAGATAGCATTAAAAATGAGTCACAAGTCATTCAAGGTTCATACATCAAAACAAATCAAGCTATAAGGAATTTAGTTAATAATTAAAGAAAGAAAACTAACTAGCAAAAATATTAGAATCATGTTTAATACAATAAATGAACGAAATTTACCATAATACTTAAGATAGAAGGGTGTAGAAGTGGTGTAGTAGGGCTCCAGGTTCTAGTTATTTCCTTCGAGGCAATTTTCTCTCTCACCAACTAATAATTCTGAATAATAATGACTGGTAACCCTTTTATAAACTTAATTTCATATATGTGAAAGGTTTAAAACGTTTTATGGTTTGTGGGCCTCTTTTAAATGACCGAATCCAACCCAAAAATATTTTACTAAAGGAGTGGATTTGTTTGAACCACGGTATCTGCAACTTCAATAACTCCTTCAGTTCGGCTCCAAATCAGTTACGGTCAGTTCCTACATTCTCCTGGCTCCAAGTACTAATATAAACCAAAGGGCTCCTCCATAATCTTTATCAATTTCACATGGTGATACCAATAAGTTGACTTCTAAATCTGGCTGGCAACTACTCTTACTTTCCAAAAGTGGCTTTTTGGTCCTTTGATGCCTTGACTTAGGTTTTACCTTCTATTATCGACTTCTTATCCTCGTATTGGGATCTAACATCATCCAAGTACCTAAAATGTGGACACTAACACACAAATAGCTCTAAAAGTAGGAATTCTTTA
Organism: Nemophila menziesii; assembly: GCA_029959085.1. NCBI lineage: Eukaryota > Viridiplantae > Streptophyta > Magnoliopsida > Boraginales > Hydrophyllaceae > Nemophila > Nemophila menziesii. Next base: position 80,862,302 of record JARWIR010000001.1, read on the forward strand.
AAACTAGACAAGAAATGAGAAACTATCAAATAATAGGGAATAATCCTCGAATATTTACTAAATGATCCTAAAAATATGTATCACGACTAGATTAATCTATCACAATAAAAGAGACATCAAGACCCACAACTCAAAATTCTGTCGTCCTGATAAAATAAGAAATAAGAACTAAATTAGGGAAGTCTCTATCAACTAAGTCAGTTAAGAATAGAGAGAAAGAATGTAAGGGATGATCCCAAAAAAAAAATACTTTACAAGTTTCATGTAATAATATTTACAAAATCATACATATAATTATGATACAAACAATCAACATGATATAACTTCAAGATTAGATGAGCTTCACAATGCAAGAAGGATACGTTTTACGCTTAGTCTGATATGGTAAATATAGGTTGTTCATCGATCCTAAGATGGTATCCTATTGTCCACTTAACTACTCTCTATTAGCTCAATCTTTTATAGATCATATTCTTAAGAATCATAAGGTCTTTAAGGTTGTAATGTTGGCTTAAGGACAGTATGATGGTATATTTGGATAATGTGAAGTGGTCTTTTGACTCTCTTCTCACTATCCAACAATGAACATCCCTAGAGCTTGAGTTTACACTCAAATATATTATCACTCAACCCATTTTATGGGCTGAACAACCGTCTCAAAAAGTCACATAACAATTTTTCGATGATTACATAATAATTTCCACTTTGCCTATTCTGTTCTTTCAATTTTTTTTCATTTTGTTAAGTTATAAATGACATTCTTTTCTCATTATTTTCTTACTTTTTATGTTCCTTTTTTCAACATTTGTTTTCAATAGACCACGACAAAGGGTCACATTAAAATTGCATCATCAACATATATAAAAAATCCACTCACTGTGTATCCCATAATCAAACCCACCACCCCAAAATCAAGCTCTAATGACGACTGTCTTAGCATCGCAACTTGAGTGCGGGTCATATGTAAAAGTTCTATAATCTTAGGGCTATAGCTTATAATTTGGTTACAAATAAAATACTACAAAATTTAGAAGGGGCTAAAAATGATATAATAATGAATATTTGGTTACCAAGCTAAAAGGAAAGAAGGGGCTTACTAAAAATTGCCTTAATCATTTTCCTAACTACATGATTTCGTTACTTTCTTACCTCTAGAATATTCATTAACTAGTTCATGAAATAGCTTGGATCTCACTTTCAACACACAACTCATTCTCCCTAAATTCAAAATTACTTGTACTGCATTACTTACTAATCCTTTCTTTACTTTTAAGATGTGTTTTAATGTTAATAATTAAATCATGAAATATGATTAGTTTACAAACACATTACTTAACTACATAAAATGGGAATGAGGGAAAAATAATTCCCACACCCCAACTTAAAAGTGAGTGATGTACCTGATACTTGAAGCAGACATGATGAGAAATTAACATTTTAATATGCAAAACTAAACACATATTCTACATCCAATGAGATGAAAGGTAAGGAAGAAAGGAAAGTTACTCTCGAGGCTCATTGCATCACATGATCATCACCCAAGGTAGGTGTGGTGGATGCTTTGCTAGATCGCGATTAATTTGCTCTAGGAGTGTAATGACGTGCACTTAATTTGCTTTGATTTATTCCATATCGTTTGCCAAGAAAATTTGAGCCACTTCTACTCGGTCAAATCACTCACTCATCCTTTATTGCTGATGTCTCCATATTTGTGATAGATTACTCTAGTCACGGGAGATCATTTTACGTTCATTACGTGCTTAGTTCAGGGATTTTTTCCTATTATCTTATATATTCTCGTTTCTTGTCTACTTTTGGAGATTTGTTACTTTTACAACATTTTAGGTGTAATTTGTGTGTTAAGTGTGAAACTATTAGGTAGGAGGATGATAGAAGATGCCAATAATGGATAAAAAGTATAGAAAAGGAGATCAAAGTAGAAATAAATAGTTGAAGGACAAAGAAGCCGTTTTAGAAAGTGACAGAGTTGCCGACTAGATTTAGGAAGTTAGTTATTTTTTATTCCATGTGATAATGATAGATAATTTATTTTGTAACGAAGAAGTTATTGATTTCTCTGCAGGCGTGACTCGAACGAGTCCACTCTTGGAGGAAAATGTGTTTTGGTTGGATTGGGTCACTTAAACCTTGCCCATGACCAATAAAACAACCATAAAACTATATATATATATACCAGTATTTGACATTAGATATATGTCCTTGCCATCCCTTATTCAGTTTCATTCATAATTTTTGCTAGGGAAGAGAGTAAGTAACACAGGAGGAAGACAATAGAAGCTAGAGCATTACAACAACACCTTTGCGTCATTCCACCGCTACTATTAGGGTAAACTATATTAGATTCGTAGCTTAACTATGTTTCTAATATTTGTACTTATTATTTTTATTTCTGTAATAATGAACTAATATCCTAAAGCTTGGGTTTGCAATTTTTATAACCAAGATTATTAATCTGTCATTTTAATGCTATTTAGGAATTCCTTTTAATTTATTTAAGCTTGGTGTTATAATTGTATTATGAATGGTTTTAATTAAACTTTCTAGAGAATGTACACCTATATTTTGACCTAAGTTACCTATACTATCACCCTGTGGGGGGGGGGTTTAAGGACTTAAATGGATCATAATCGTCTAGTTGTGCAGTACTTATCCTAACGGGCTTGCCTAACTAGATAGTCTTTAGAGCTAGAAAATATTCACCAATTATTGTGTAGGGTCCCCTTCCACAAGTCCCCTAGTAGTGTTGAGGCCTTGATGGGAGTTCAAAGGATTATTGAATCTTGATTACTTATATATCTCTCAATATTCCCTTATACATTGAATTACAATTTAGTAAAATAGGTAAATTTTTGCGAATCTAAGTTATACCTCATCTCTATTCTTAATCATGTTTATTTAAATTAGTAGTATAATTTCATATTTGAACTCTTATTCATAAAACCAAACAAGTATCTTATTTCATTTTTGTTTTTGTCCAAACAAATAATGTCATCTACACTTATATCTAAACACGAGTTTGAGCTATCCGATAAATCCATGAGAACAAACTTTTACTTTACTTATTATTACTTGCGAATGATCCACGCACTTGCATTGAGTTTCTCTGGTTCTTTCAAGGTGCGTGTTCTTTTATTATCATTATTCTATCACACCCTTGGCCCACCAAGTTTTTGGCATCACTTCTAGGGATTTTTCTAGTTAGTTATTGTGTTTAGCTAAGTGTAACTGTTTTTATTTGTTTTAGTTTTACGCTTTTGTTTTTGTTTTTGTTTTTGTCTCTTTTAGATCATGTGGTCGTTGTTTTAGTGGGATCCCTAGAAACTAATATAATCTCAGAGAAGGCGAGAAAGAGATCTAAGGAAGAATGAAACGATGTCAAGTGTAATTGATCTGTTGTTAGTAGAGGCTAGGGAAAATCTAAAACCACGAGAAGAAAATGTGCCACCTAGGGATAACATCATCATCAAAGTATATTACCTAGGGGTTACCACCACAATTAGTATCAAATGGAGGAGGTCCACAATGTAACGAACGCCGAGAACAAGGTCTTCTTGGTTAAGGAGGTACATTGCGTGTTCAAGCATTAGGGACTCGTCCTCCATTGATCCACGCTGTGATGTTTAAGTCTGATCCTAGGATGTTGAATCAATTATTGATATTTGAACACTATATAGGTGTCACGCAACAAAATCTGGTGAGGTCGATGCAGAAGTTTATGTAGATTTGTGATGTCTGCGTTACTCAAGGCATTACACGTGAGCAACTGTATTACTTCATGTTTCATTTTTCTTGACCGGAGGTGATAGTAAATGATTGAGTAGTCAACCATCTGATTTGATTACATCATGGGACAAGTTAAAAGAAAAGTTCTTTGATCTCTATTATCCATAAAGGATTAGAATGAAGGATCAAATAGCACTTGCGAATTTCTACCAGGCCAGTGGTGAGAGTGTAGGAGAGGCATGAACAAGATTTCAACAGGGAATAACTAAATGTACATTCATGGTTGTACCCCCACTACTTCAATTATCATTTTTCAATCAAAGGATCAACTATGAGTTGCGTTTGATGGTAGATAACCTTGAAATAGTAGGTTTTGTGTCCTTAAATCCTACAAAGGCTTCATTTTGTATGGAGAAGATAGTTGAAATTGAGAGGAGTTAGCCACTGATGTCTCTATATTCGTGATAGAATATTCTGGTCATGGGACATCATTTAAGTGTATTATGTTCTTAGCTGAGGGATTTTTCCCTATTTTTTTTAGTTTTTCATTTCTTGCCTTATCTTGGAGGTTTGTTGCTTTCAAAGCATTTTTGGCGTAATTTGTGTGTTATGTGTGAAGCTCTTAGGTAAAAAGATTACATTTGATGAAAAAGCATGACAAGGAGTAGAGTAAAGAATATCAAAAATGAAATCAAGAGTTAAAAGACTAAAGAAGCCGTCTTTAGAAAGTGCAAAAGCTGCTTGACAAATATGCAAAAGTCATTTCGCCAAGACTTAATTGGTCTTTATTTTGTTTGCCAAGACTTTGTTGTCTTTTCTTTCAAGTTTCAATGATTCACCATACATTTCTATATAAAATATTTTCAAGCAAAAAATTTCCTAGCTATTAGTGACATTGGGTTGATATTCACCAAAGACATTGTTAACCCCTTACGGATAGTGTTGCTCTTGTTCCCGATGATATAGTCAAGTGTTCTTCCCGAAGCTACATCAGAATTTATTTTCCAATAATATAGTCTGAAGCTACATCATACTTAATTTTTTAATGACATAGTTAGTCTTTTGTTGAAACTATGTTGAACTTAATTTATCAATGATGCAGTTGGTCTTTTTTTCTGAAGTTACGTTAGACTTAATTTGCCAATGATACAATCGGTCCTTTAACAAAGATACTTCGATGATGTCTCCATTTATGTGATAGATTAAGCTTTTAATGATACATCTTTTTGGGTTAATAATGTGCATATTGGAGGGATTATCTTCTATTATTTAATAATTTCTCATTCCTTGCTTAGTTTAGGAGAATTGTTACTTTTAAAGCTATTTGTGCATCATTTGTGTGTTAACTGTGTATCTATTGGATGTATACCAATACAAGGAAAAAAAGTTTATTAAGGAAGGTCAACCCTAATTCAAAGCGTAAAAGGACCGAAAAGCCACTTTTTGAAAGCGAGAGTTGTTGTCGGACAAATTTTGAAATTGACTTGTTGGTTTTCCATGTAAAATATATGAAGCTTATGGAGGATTACTTTGTTTTTAGATATTGATTGGAGTCATGAGCATGTAGGAACGGACGGTTCATGATTTGGAGCTGAATAAAAATAGTTATTAAAGTTTCATCTAATGTGGCTCGAACAAGACAACTCTTCCTTGGAAAGGTTTTTTGGGTTGGATTAGTTTACTTAAAAGGGGACCACAACCCATAAAAGGTTTTAAACCTTTATATATCATCAATAAAGTTTAGAAAAGGGTTACCAATTCATTATTATCAAGTTACACTCTTGTAGAAGAGAGAAAAGCTTGGAGACTTGAAGTTGGAGCCTTACCTGCACCACATATACACCATTAAATCTCCAGTATTAGGGTAATTAGTATTAGTTTCTTGTCTTCAACATGATTCTAATCTTTTTACCAGTTAGATTTATTTATTCAATTTTGCACCAAATTCATGTACCTTTAGTTTGCAATGTGTATAAACTTTGAGAACTTTATTGATGCTTCTATCGTATTTGGGACCATTGATTATAATTGAATGGGAATTTGTTTATATATGTCTATAAACTAAATAAATTTATGTTTTCTATATCCTAATCAAATATATATTGAAATTGGTGTCTTAACTTTCACCGTGGAGGGGGGTTTAGGACAGGCATAGTTCATATACGTTTGGTGTGCAGTATTGATCCTAACAGGCTTGCCTAGCTAGATAATCACAAATGTTAAGTAGTGTGTAAAGCCAAGCTTCTGCATATAATAATCTTACATGAGGACTCTATTAAGAGTTAGGTAGCCTTCTAAGCTACCATGGAGGGAGTTAAAGGGAAATTTGAATCCTGATTGGCATAATGACCCAATTTACCCTTTTAATTGGAATCAACGACTTAATAGGATAAAGAAATACTAGCAAACTTAAGTTATATCTCACATCTCTATTCTTTATAGTTTATTGATGTCTCTCTTTTTCTGATGGATTCATCCATTCATGAGACATTCTTTTGGGAGTTTATTGAGCCTAAGTGAGGGATTCTTCCTTAATATCTGCTATATTGTACCTTTGCCTCTTGTTTTGGACATATTACTATTTATAGAGATTTTTTGCCTTACTTGTGTATTAAATGTGTAGATTTCAGGTAAATGTTTGATAAAAGATTCACAAATGAAGAGATTAAATCAAATACTCAAGATGAACCCCAAGCCAAGGCAAAATTGCTCTTAAAGTCACTTTGAGAAGTTAGAGCATTTGCTAGAGAAATCACTACACCTTAGTGTTTTAGTCACTGTGATTGGTGAGAGATTTGGACCGTATTCCTATTTATTAAGAAGGAGATTGAATTCAGTGTCACGTCAGAAGTAACAGAAGTCAATCTGGAGTTAGGATGAAGAAGATATGACATTTGCTTCACCGTGACACGAGATGGAAATCTATTAAGTAAAAAACGGGTTTGGGCTAGTTTGATTAGTTTTGAGCTCATGGAAGACCTACATCCATTTTTCAATTATTATATAAGCTCTATAACTACCCCATTCATAATATTCCATTATCCAACAATAATCCATCATCATCATCCATCAGTTTCGAGAAGAGTACAGAATGTTAGGAGCAGCTAGGGAAGAAGAAGAGGGTGTCTACACCAGACCCAATGAAGCTTCATCATCCAGGTTTCATTTGTTATCACTAAAAGAATTAATTCTATTACATTTTGTATATTAATCATGATTCATGCATTACTTTTTGGTAATTTTGACTTTTTATTCATGAGCTAACCTCATTTCTTGAGGTTTGCATATGTAAGAACCCATGTTTAGCTATTTAATGATTTATTTCATTTAGGATTAATGTTTAAACTGAGATTGGTATTATTATTATATTCCATTTTTTTATATATTTATGCTTATTTCCTATCCATTACTTCATCAGGCGTGGGTAGTTTGAGATTTTTGGCTGCATCTTAAGTCGGGCGGTCATATATCAGACATAATATTTAAACTCGTAGTGCGAGGCAGTGAACCTGACAGTCTAGGTTTGATAGGTAGTCAATAGGGTAAGAGTTAAATTCATCAAATAACCTATTGGTGTGTAAGATTGGGCTCTAAGTTTACCCTGACAGGATATTGAGAAACCACTTAATCCTGGCTAATGAGAATCACCAACTCACCCTTATCAATAGAACCATTGAATTAGCGGCATATGCAATTACTAGCAAAGTTCAAGCATTCATCTTCATAATTACTTTAGTTAATTGAATTTGCATTTTAGTTAATTTATACTTTATCTTATTTGCATTTTAATACTTTATACAAAAACCCAACAAATATCATGTTTACATTTCTTGTCATTTTATCATAGGAACCTTACATTATTTTTCTTTCTTAAACACATTAACAAACTTTGATAGTCCATGTGGAGACGAAAATCATCATACTTATTTTTATTACTTGTCAACGACCCGTAGTCTTGTGGTAATTGGCGTATAGGGTGGTTGTTATCTTTTATCACAATCTAGGACGTAACAAGTTATTGGTGCTGCTGTTGGGGACTATAACGTTATAAATTTTGTGTTTTTAGATTGTATTTTAGTGTTTAGTTGCTTTTGGTTTTAATTTGGTTTGTTTATTTTTTTCTCTCTAAAGGTTTAATAAGTTTACACTTAAATTATTGAAGAGAGAGAGATGGATGACCATTATTCCTACTTGCAAGGTGAGTTGGATCAACTCAAGGTATTTATCAAGGAGAACTTCCAAGCTGAAAATTCTGAGAGGGGGATCGTAATGCAACTGATGTCTCCTCATTTGTGATGATTTAATATTAGTTGGAGACATCATTTTTAGTGTTTTAGGAAGTCTTTTAGTCGATTTTCCCATGAAATGTTGCACTTTCCTATTTCTAGTCTTGATTTAACGAATTATTATTTTTAGAGCACATTGGGTTTAATTATTTATTTAGTGTGAAGCTTTAAAGATATATATGGAGATTAATTAGATGCCAAGTCAATTATAAGATATAAAGGAAAGAAGATATACATGGAAATTGGAGATAAGGAAACAAAAGCTAAAATATGGAAAGATAAAGCTGTCGAATAAATCTGAATTTCAGCATCCACGACCATAAATGAGATTATATCTCAAAATCGGTGAGGAATTTGGAAGAATGGTCAAGAGCGAAGTTAAATATCTTTCCGAGACGATAAATTTCGACTATTGATACGCGTCAAACGGATAAGTATTGACGCTGTTATGACCAAAACAAAAATGGGGTTGATTCTATATTTTAGGGTTACGAATTTGAGTTGGGCTAGGAGTCCATTACTTGTCTTCCACTCCAAGAAAACGTGTTAGGGCTTCCAAGACACCTATAAATACACCCTTAAACCATTGTAAACATGTCCGTGCTCAGTTCCAAGTATAAGCTTAGTCCTTACTTGTATTTTCTCAGTTTTAAATAGTAGTTTAGTCCTTTAATTTAATATGCATCCTTAGTATCAAGCTATTCATCCAAGAAGTAAGCTGACCTATAGAGTAAGACAAGAAGCACGAAGTTGGAGAGTGACAAAATCCTCTCCTAAATCTCACCTTCTCTATATTTAGGGTAATTAGCTATAGATTGTGGCTTTACCATATTTCTAAGCTTTTATTTTGTAAGTTTTACTTTTAATTGTGGGGATATTATTTTGTCTACATTCATTAATACTATTTGTTATTTTAATTGATTTGAGCTTGGCGTATATTGTTATTATATGTTTTGACTTATTGTTCCAGCCCTAGATTTGGCCAATCTTAGGATTATACTTTGTTATTGACAACACCACATAATCGTCTAGTTGTGACCCTACCTAAATAGCCATAAAGGTTTGATTTAACCCTCAATATTTACTCAAGGTTTCTTTACCCAAGTTCGGTTGATCCTAAGCCTGACAGAGGTTAGGTAGAATTTATAATCCCGATTAATATATAATACTCAATGTGTGACAGGTTAGAATACAACTTAGCAAAATAGACTCATATTAGTAACCCTAATTTATTTTACTTACATTCATATTTATTTATTTGCATTATTTATTTATTTGCATTATTTATTTATTCGAGTTAGATAATTAGTCATCTTATCTTATATTTTATTCTAAACATCTAAATTCATCTACGCTTATTTAATATAAGTAAATCTAACGGAACAAATCCATGTGAACAAATTTGACTTATCATTAAAACTTGCAAACGATCTGTGATACTTGCCGTGAGTTCCGTGGTTCTCAAGGGCGTGTGCTCTTTATTATTATTTTTATTTATCTATTATTTATCACACCTTTGTCCCCACCAGCAACCTATGGTTATTCCATGGGAAATCAGAGAAACCTCCTAAACTATAAACAAGGAACCGAGTTCTACCAACAAATGCCAAGCGGAAGCCTTTATCAAGGCTATTCATATCAGCCTAGACTCCAAGAGCACATTTATCAATCTACACCAAAAAATTCAATATTTGGGTGGAAATTTTTTTGGGAGTCAAGCCTTTCAACCACCAGATTATGATGTTTGCAATAGGAGTCAAGCTCCAATGCCATCACCATCACATCTACAAGAAATTGCACTCACCGAGTTGAAAAAAAATGATGAAGTCTTTTACGGAAATGATGCAAGAACAATTGAATTACTTTAGGGACATGACACAAGTAAATGTTCGAGTTGATAAAGAAATATTTAACGCGCAATCAAATGTGTTTCTAATATTCGGGACACCATTCACTCAAACAACTTCCCATTTTAAGAAAAATAAACAATCTCCTCTGCTACAATTAGGCCAAGATGCCATCGAGAATATTAAGGGTAGTGTTGGGTTTCGAAGTTGTAGAAAGAGTTGTGGATTGCCACCTGCTACAGAGATTGTTGTGGAAATTACAAAGGTAGATGAACCAACAAAACCAAACATGGAGGAGATATGTGTGGAGTATTCGGTTGTAGAGGTTGATAAAGATAAGGTAGTAGAACAAGGAGGGTCGGTTGATGAACCAAGGGTGCAAATTGGAGCTGAACCGGTTGAGGATCATGGGGTCTTTGGAAAATCAAAGCCACCTTCAACATATAAAATCATCAATATATATCTTGGAAGCAAGGTATTACACCGCGAAAGTAAGGCAGCAAGAAGAGGGCTCTACCACCACATTTCAAAGATCAGGTGAAGCAAACTTTAGGTCGGAGAATCCCTGAGTTACTCATATGAGGAAGAGGTGGATTTAAGAGGATAAGTGCCACAAAGGCCTCAAAACAATCTTTGTGGAAGGTAGGTAGTCGAACTTAACGACGTAATAAACAAAAGTGCTTCTTGGGAGACAACCCATGTTTTTAAAATGTTTTATTAGTTTAATTTTACGTTCTTAGTGTATATTATTAAGTTTATTTTTGTTTTAGTGTATACTTGGTCGCTCCTAGAGTGTGATAAAAATCAAAAATAAAAAGGAGGAGCAATTAAACGAAAGTGTACAGTTCGTTCCAAGTAATAAGTAAGTAAAGTCGGGATTATCGTCTCCACAGGGATTGCGAGTTAAGATCAATATTTTTAAATAAAAAGTAGAACTAATTGCAATAGTAAATAAAATAGATAATTGTTTTTTTGAATAATAAAACATTAAACGCAAGAATGTGGAGTAAACTAAATTAAACTAGAAAATAAACTAAAAAGACTATGCAAGTATGAGATATATACTTGAGTCTCTCTAAGAAATTACCTAATTTCATATATTTAATGCTTTTATTAAAGGGTAAAATTGGTATTTTATATTATCAGTACACTATATTTAATGCAAATTAAAGCTGTTCTATACACTTAAAGAGAAACATCTAGTTTAGTTGATTAGTCTTTTTTACGTAGGTCCCACCGTCTTCTCTAGGATTTACTTGATCTCTCAGTTAGAGACCTCAACTTTCTCATTTTTCTGTGGATGATAGGCGGTGAAGAAACAGTGACTCACCACCAACTTGAGAAGAACCATGGTATATTGTTTATTGATAAAGTTTGTACCTATATTGATGATAAGAACTTGCGGAGTATCATGTCTTGAAAAGATGTATGACTTGAGAATTTGATCCCTATCTTCGAACCATTCTTCGGTAATGCCACATATTTATGCCACTTTAGAGTCAAATACTAGACAAATGTACAGATTACAATGGGATGGCAGGAATGGTCCCATGAAGTCAATACCCCATAAATCAAAGATCTATACTTCAATCAAATTTTTGAGGGACATCTGATCCCTCTTTGAGATGTTTCTAGTAAACTGACACCTCTTGTATTGCTTCACGTACTCATGACAGTCTTAATGAATTTTAGGTCAATGAAATCCAGATTGAAGTACCTTGGTTATTATTTTATCACCCTTGAAGTGACCTCCATAAGGCAAATCATGACAACTCGCGACAACTTATTGTATATCTTTATTTGGTTTACATCTTCAAATCATTTGATCACTGCACATCTTCAATAGGAAAGGATCTTCCTATAATATTGTCTTGCTCGATACGCAAGTCACTCTTGTCGATAGAATTTTGGGGACTATCCTCTGAAAAGTAATTTTTCAATATTTACTTACCAAGTAGTAATACTAGCATTCATCATAAAAAAGTGACATCGGGAAATATCTTGGTGTCCAACTCTCGTCTAGTGTTGACTTTGGATTTCAAGTCATGATAGATGATCAACAACTTCATTTTTTTCCCTTACGCTCTTAGATCTCCATCTCAAACTCTTGAAACAATATTACCCATCTAAGTGGACGCGTCTTTGCGGATTTCTTCTTTATCAAGTACTTGATCGCGGAGTGGTCTGTGTAAAAAACAACCTTTTCCCAAAGAACATAGGGATAAAACTTGTAGAATGTATAAATACTGCTACTAACTCCTCCTCAGTAACAGTGTAATTCAATTGGGAATCTATGAATTTATTACTTGCAAAGTAAACTATGTCTTGTATAGTAGCGTCTTGATCACTTCTATATTCACACGATCAACATCCATACCTTTACTCAAAAACTTGTGCCCCAACACAAACCCTTATTGAAACATGAAATGAAATTTCTCCCAATTAAAATCAAGGTCGGTATCTTTGCAACAGACAAGAACCTTCCCTAAGTCATTCAAACAATCATGAAAACCATCTATCCTAGAGAATAGCCATCATGCACCTTCGAAATTTTGTGGGTGTGTTACATAAACCAAAAGGAATACAACGATAAACAACCGTACCAAACAGACAAGTGAATTCAGTCTTTTGTTGATCAGCAGGATCTACCCAAATTTGGTAATAGCCGGAGTACCCATCGAGAAAGCAATAATAACCTTTACCTGCGAGCTTGTTGAGCATTTGATCAATGAAAGGAAAAGTAAAGTGATCCTTCTTTTTTGCCTCCTTTTTCAATTTGAAGTAGTCCACACAAACTCACCACCTAGTGAAAATTCATGATGGTATAACTTCGTTATCTGAGTTAAGAACTGTAGTAGTACCTCCTTTCTTAGGAAGACACTAAACAGGGCTAACTCGCTCACTATATGAGATGGAGAAGATGATACTCGCATCTAAAAACTTGATAACCTCCTCCCTCATGACTTCCTTCATCACTGGCTTGTACCTTCTCTAACCCTCGACGATCTCTTGCTTTCATCTCCAAGAAGGATCTTGTTGGAAAATGGTAGGAGTAATGCCTTTAAAGTTGGTAATAGTCCACCCAATTTTCTATTTGTTAGGTCACAATACTCTAAGCAACATATCCTATAGAGGTCCTACCAATTTAAAATAGACAATAATAAGTAGAGTATTGTTGGTACCCAAATATGCGTACCTCAAGTGTGTAGGAAATGGTTTCACCTTGAGTTTGAGAGCATATTTATGGACGGTTTTCTCCTTTGCGTGATGTTTTCTGAGGCACAAACATGTTCATAGCCTTGAATATGTGGTGTTCCACTTGTAGATTCAAGAGCAACAACCACAAAACCATTGGGACTAGCTCAGTGGCCAGGACCTTGTCTCTCATCTAGGAGGTACAGGGTTCGAATCCCCTCATCCTTGTTATTTCTTGAGTCCTTAAATGGGGTAAGCAAGAGGTGAAAGGTTCGATTCCCCTCCCTGAACATGGGTAACCTAGTTCTGATTAAGTGGGAGTATGCATGAGGAGACGTGTATATTTCCTATGGGAATAGTCGTGGTGCACGTAAGCTGGCTCGGACACCCATACATAGAAAAAAGCAGCAACTACAACTTAGATCTCGTCAAATAACTCTGGTGACTCAAGGGTCAAATCATCCCACAAAATGTCAGTAAAACTTGACTCATCATATACCTCTTGGGTGACTCGATCAATAATGTCACCCCGAAAAAAATCGTCTTTTGTTTCTAGGAATCTCATGTCTAGGAAAAAATTAAAATTGACCTCCTCGTCTTGCACTCTCACGATCAATTTCTCATTCTCAACATCGATTAAAGTTCACCTAGTGGACAAGAAATGACTCCCAAGATGATATGGACGTTCTTATCTGTATCTGGTGTCGCCTAAGGCGTGATAAAATTATGGATAAAATAAATGCAAATAACCACCCTAGGCTGAACACGGTTCTGCAAGTATACAGGACATATGCAAGTTTTACTGATAAATAAGATTTGTTCCTCAGAGACTACGAAGGTTAGGAAGAACTTATGCAATTTATCAAGTGCAGATACGAGAGCTAGAAATAATAATACGCAAGAAATAAAATACTAAATAGATTTTTGTTTGGTTCTTGTAAAGAGAAATTAAACTAATAAATTAAAGACAGAAAAGTAAATAAGCAAAGAACATATAGTATGAGAGTTTAGATCGAGAAACTAGCAAGTAATCCCCACTACCCTTGTTTATTCTAAACATGTAAGGGCGAATTATGTAGAATTGCAATAATCAGGATTCTAAATTCTTCCCTATCCCCGGAGAGAGAACTAGGATGGCTACCTTTCAACCACGAGGGGACTCACAAAGGGTTAACCTGCGCCATTTGGGTCCTAGATGTAGTCCTACCTACTAATGGTGATTGGTGATAAAATTCAACCTTAGTGATTATCTAGCTAGGCTGGTATTGTCAGAACCAAATCCATATTCTAAACGTTATGTGGTGTTTCAATAGTTAAACACCCCTTCTGGGCGACCATCTAACTACTATTAAGGTAATACTATACGTTGTACACCACAAGGAAAATAGACAATAAATCAAAGCACATAAATCAAGGAATTAAACATGAATTCGAATTAAATACGATGGTATCCCAAATTAGATAGATTTAAAACAAGAACTAGGGTTCATACATATATGCTAAAACTCAAGCTAAATATAATTTAGTTCATACTAGATAAAGAAAAGAAAACAATTACAATTTTGAAGGTTGAAGGTTGAAGAAGACATAATATGGTGTTCAGCTCCTTCCAGACTTCTCTTCTCTTGTTGTAAGCATCCTCTTGGCTTAAGGTTTTCCAAGGATGTGTTTCTTCTTATTAAAGGGTACATTTATAGGGTATATGAAGACCTAATTTGTTTTCTTGGAGTGGAAGACAAGTAACTTGGACTCCTAAACCAACTCAAATTTGTAACTCTAATATATAGAAAAGGTAATAATCTGTCGCTGTTTTGTTTTGGCGTAACTTCTTCGTTTCAACTCTGTTTGATGTATTCCATATGTCGAAACTAATCGTCTCGGAAATCTCTATAACTTTGATTCGGACCATTCTTCCAAAGTCCTAGCCAATCTTGAGTTATGATCACTTTTATGTTCGTAGCTGCTGGAAACCAAATTAACTTGACAACTTTATATTTCCATACTTATCCTTATTTTCCTTTATCTCCAATTCTGATCATTATCTTCTTTCCTTTATCTCTTAGAATTTATTTGACATTAATTTCTATATATCTTTAAAGCTTCACACCAAATAAACAAATTAAACCCAATATGCTCTAAAAATAAATAAATAATCAAATCAAGACAAATAATAGGAAAGTGTAATAAATCATGTAAAAATTGACCTATAACCTAATAAATACACCTAAAATGATATCTCCAACTAATATTAAATCATCACAAATAGGGAGACATCAAGACCCCCAACTCAATTGTATCGTCCCGATACAATAAAAATAAAGAAAGTAAGGTAGTCAAATAATAAACAGAGAAGAAGAAGTAGGAGGAGAAGAAAAATAGAACATAATAAATGATCCTAGAGCAAAATATCTAAAAAATTTCATGTAGTAATGCTAAATAAAATATGCACACGTATGCTTAATATACATATAATCAACAATCCATAAATTCAAGTCCATATTAACTTCTCAATGCCAGAAGGAGAGGTTTTCAACTCAGTTCATGTTAATGGCTATAGGTTGTTCAGAGGTCCTAGTATCTAATGGTCCATTCACCTACAACCTAATAGTTTCATTGTTTCTCCACCAAGTAGCTAGAAATCCTAAGATTTTTATGGTTATAATGTGGCTTAGAGACGGTGTAATATATTTGGATAATGAAAAAGTAAGCTTTTGGCTCTCTCCTCACATTCCATCAACGAATTGCCCTAGAGCTTGAGTTTTAACTCGAAGATGTTCTCACTCAACCCAATTTTTGATGCTTTAATGTGCATCCCAATAACCCAAGTAAAAACCTTTTCCATGATGATATAGTAAATTCCAATTTGTTGGTCCAAATATTTCATATTCATTTTTTTTCTTTTGTATCACTATGACTCTCTTTTTGATGTTGAGATATCATGCTGTTTTTTCTCATAAATATATTTTCTTTTCAATTCATGCTTTTCAGCTTTTATATTTACTCTTACCCCGCCAAAGGGTTACAATAAATATGCTCTAAAAGTTATAAATCTCCAAATGAAGGCACAAATTAAGAAATTATCAAATAATGGGAAAAATCCATTAACAATTAATATACTAATGGT
Organism: Nemophila menziesii; assembly: GCA_029959085.1. Classification (NCBI taxonomy): domain Eukaryota; kingdom Viridiplantae; phylum Streptophyta; class Magnoliopsida; order Boraginales; family Hydrophyllaceae; genus Nemophila; species Nemophila menziesii. The sequence continues at coordinate 80,878,498 of JARWIR010000001.1, forward strand.
GTCTTATGACTGGATTAATTCATTACAAATATGGAGACATCAATCAGGTAGCAAGGCTTTCCCATAAACTTATATAAAGAAAGTGAAATGAACATAAGATGAGGCGTTCATGGTAGTTATTCAATTTTTGCACAAATTAATTTTGACTATTTTGGAATCTACATTTCATCGCAATATATCTCATATCACACATAAGTAATAAAAATAGTCCTTCAACTTTGTTATTTACCATATTAGTCCTTACGTCAAATTTTAGCATTCTGTACAATCATGTGTACATAATAGCATGTAATTTTTTAATTAAAAATCGTGAAAACTCCCTAAATGGTCCCTGAACTAATCTCCCTTTTACTGTTTGGTCCTCGAACGTCTTTCCAACATAAAAATATGATGGGCAAACAAAAATGAAGCCATCGAGCATTCGAGTAACCTTCGTAGTTCAAGGAACAAACCGCCAAATAGCCTATATTTCAAGGACCATTTGTGAAATTATTCAAAATTAAATTTTACATTCCACAAAGCAAAGTCTGTATGATTTCTTTTTCTTGGATATAAATCTACTCAATTCTAGGTTCTGTATGCGAGGTGCGCCTGAAATCAAATAAAATATTAAATGCAATTAACTAGTACTTCAAATATTATATTGGAAGAAGAAAATAAAGGGAGTACTTCAAATTTTTAAAGTTTCACATCTTTTTATTAAGTTTTAGTACACCTCTACTCAACTGTAGTGTAGAGATTGCATTCTTATCCAACAATCTTTTCCATTTTCCTTCCATTGTTTAAATATCTATATATAGTGTATATCCGTGTTGCATAAAGTAGCATATATACCACGTGATTTAAAATTGTAGCAAATATACTCCAAATTTTAAGAAGTATCAAATATACCTGCGTTTAAAAAGTAGCATATTATACACCGTATTTCAAAAGGTATCAAATATTCCCATGTTTCAAAAAGTAGCAAATATACATGGTGTTCCAAAAGGGAGCACTTTGGTGTGAAAAAATAGGGTATATTAGCAACATTAAGGTACACACGAATAAATTTGCAACCTTTTGAGATGGGTTTGTTTATCAATTTAATAACACATGGACCAATGCTGCAAATAACTATATAATCTATAACCAATACAGTGAGTATTTTAATTTCTATTAATACCGCAAGATTGATCATATGTGACATCCTCTTGCAAGATTGCAATAATAAGCCAGATATAATAGAGCCTCAATAATGTTGATTCTGAAAAGTTATGCTTAAACTGGAAAAAAGTAATAAAAATGGATTGAAGTACAAAAAGGATGGAAAATTAATGATGTAAAAGAAGAGAACATGTTTGAAAACTGCATTTGGGATTAGCAATCCACAATTCTTCGACCGTCGTTACTCTTGTGTGGCTTCGACGTACCTGTGTATAATGTCCATTAATTTTTCAGTAGCGCTAAGAGCGACTAATCTGTAAGGGATAGTGAAGAGCATTCAATGGTCATTTATCAAACATATAGTTAAACGCAGATGAGAAGGAAGATTAAAAAGCAACTTATAATTTAGCTATTGAATAAAGCTCACTAAAATCACAGGCATATAGAATTATAATTAAGTGTAATGAGCTTCTTCATCCACTCAGAATTACCGATGCAAATCATTTTCACAAAAAAAAATTAGTTAAATACTACATGTACATATACACCATGTAGGGTCGTTCTTATGATCGCATTTATGCTGCCTTCATGCCAGTCTGTCAGAAGAAAGAAAAATAAATATAAGATAAAAGTTCCCCCATATACACACAACATTGTTTCTCAATGTTTAAGGATTATTGAGCATATAAATTTTACCCAATAATATATATAACAAATTAAAAATCTTTAGGAAGGCCCTATACTGCTGGAAAATAATAAACTTCTTTTATATTTTTGTTCAAATGAATGTGAGTGGGAAGAGATGAATTTAGCAATAGTAAAAATTAATTTTTTACCTTAACTTGGGTTCTTCGATTGTTGATGGCGTAGCCAAACCGGGTTTATGATGGTGAAGAATGGTCCCTGAGGGGCAACGATTTCCTTGTGCAAGAGAGAGGCTTGGTGGGAAGGTGAGTGTGAAGAGGCCAAATTGCTCACTCCACAAATCGTTATTCGCAGCGCATCACTTCTCATACGGTAAAAGGATTCCAATGGTCATAAAATTGCCCTTCTAGGATTTGTATAAATATATAATAAACTGCACGACTGTAATTATACTTAAATTAGATAATTCTGAATATTAAAAGTTGTAAAGAGATAATATTAGGTTAAAAGTAGTTCAATTTTTTAGAGTTTCAATGATAAAAAATACATTTTACCTTGATAAGGGTTCTTTGCAAAGCCGGTTGATGATAGTGGAGAATGGTCCCCGAGTGGCGGCGGGTTTCTTGTGCAGGAGAGTGGCTTGGTGTTGGAAGGTGAGTTGGTTTCTTCGATTGTTGATGGCGTAGACAAGCTGGGTTGATGATGATGGAGAATGGTCCTCGAGTGGCACCAATTTTCTTGTGCAAGAGAGCGGCTTTGGCGGGAAGGTGAGTGTGAAGATGAATAGAATTATTTTATGGTTTTTGTTCTAATGAATGCTAGTGTGAAGAGATGAGTTTTAGATTTTATTGAGACAATGCGTAAATGAATGTATAAATAAAAAAATGAAAAAAAAAACAGAAATTATGAGAAAAAAAGGGGATTTTGAGGGTTAATAGAGAATACAGTCTTATTCTTTATATAGTTTTTAATCATAATTTATTTGATAATAACGGGATCAAAATTTCTAAGTCTAATTCTAATTTTATTTTTAATTTATATAAATAGATGGGACGGCTGATTTTAGGAAAGATTGTGATGATAAATTTATTTGATGCTAAAACAATAGAATCAAAAATTTTAATTCTAATTTTATTTTTAGTTTTAGGTCAATGTAATTTTGATTCGATTTTAAACCAATAGAATAGTTGAACTTTTTCTATTTTTTATCGAGGTTAAACCAATAGAATAGTTGAATTTCAAGGTTCATACATCAAAACAAATCAAGCTATAAGGAATTTAGTTAATAATTAAAGAAAGAAAACTAACTAGCAAAAATATTAGCATCATGTTTAATACAATAAATGAATGAAATTTACAAAAATACTTAAGATAGAAGGGTGTAGAAGTGGTGTAGTAGGGCTCCAGGTTCTAGTTATTCCCTTCAAGGCAATTTTCTCTCTCACCAACTAATAATTCTGAATAATAATGACTGGTAACCCTTTTATAAGCTTAATTTCATATATGTGAAAGGTTTAAAACGTTTTATGGTTTGTGGGCCTCTTTTAAATGACCGAATCCAACCCAAAAATATTTTACTAAAGGAGTGGATTTGTTTGAACCACGGTATCTGCAACTTCAATAACTCCTTCAGTTCGGCTCCAAATCAGTTACGGTCAGTTCCTACATTCTCCTGGCTCCAAGTACTAATATAAACCAAAGGGCTCCTCCATAATCTTTATCAATTTCACATGGTGATACCAATAAGTTGACTTCTAAATCTGGCTGGCAACTGCTCTTACTTTCCAAAAGTGGCTTTTTGGTCCTTTGATGCCTTGACTTAGGTTTTACCTTCTATTATCGACTTCTTATCCTCGTTTTGGGATCTAACATCATCCAAGTACCTAAAATGTGGACACTAACACACAAATAGCTCTAAAAGTAGGAATTCTTTAAAACTAGACAAGAAATGAGAAACTATCAAATAATAGGGAATAATCCTCGAATATTTACTAAATGATCCTAAAAATATGTATCACGACTAGATTAATTGGAAGTCCTAGAGGGGGGGTGAATAGGATTACTAATAAGATTAATGCCTAATTAAAAATCTTTTGGACAATTATAAGTTTAAGAGAAAAACTTCTAAGTCAACTTAATATATCAAACACTTATAGGATCATGCAAAGGATAAGTTAGAGGTTCGATATATAAGTTTAACAAGTAAATTGACAATCTAATCTCTTACTACTCTAGAAGACTATATGTTAGATAAACTAGATAATCAATATCACAATATTCATACTAGCATATTATCAAACATATAAAGTGCGGAAAGTAAATAGAGTAGGGATAGAAAGATACACACGATTTATAGTGGTTTGGTTTCCCTACATCCACTACCTAAGGAAGCCTCCTTAGGATTTCAAGCTTTTCACTAAGCTTCCGTGTCTCTCTTAACCGGGTCGAGAACACAATAACCCTTACAACCTCTTCGATAACACGAAGGACAAACACTTGTGTAATCACAACACAAGGACACCAAGTATACTCCCTATACTTGAATTCTCTCTTAATCTATCTATTACAAGACCTAGACTTAAGAGGATAGATACAAAGTGTTTAAGGGGTGAAACTACTTTGCTAGATAATCTCCTAAAGAGTGGATATAACTATAAGCATGTAAACTCCTCTTGAGTAGATAAAACTTTGTGGCTTATTTGATTAACTCATTGGATGAGTTGGATAGGACTAATAAGCTCACTAAGATTGATTTTGACAATGTATAACTCTTGACACCTTCTTGAATGATAACAATTAAGCCCCTTAATGTTTGTAATTAGTTGGTGTAGTTGTAGCCTTCAAAGAGCTTCAATTTATAGCTGAAAATTGCTTCCAACGGTCATAAGGCTTGGGTCCAACGGATCTATTAATTTCCCAACGGATATATTTCTTATGACATAAACTTTGTGCAGAAAAACCTTCCTTGCGGTGTACCGCACCTCAACGGTTAGATTTTCTATCTTTCTGACCGGACTAGCCATGCACCGTGCCCTGGTCCGCATTCTTGGTCCGGTGTACCGCACCAAACATCTTTGATAGAATTGACCTATGCTTTGATGCTCGGATCAATAAATCTTCTTCACGAAAGTTGTAGGTAACATCATTCTTATAAACATTGCAGTTGATCACTAAGGCTATATCTCAAAGTATATAAAGATATGAATATAAGTATATATGATGAGATATAATAAGAATGGTATGAAAAGTGTTTTTGATGAACAATAGTGCAAGTTAGGATAAATATAACAAGAGTAATTAGCACACTAATCATAAGAGGATTTGTCATATTAAAACAACCTATTAAGGGAGGCTATATGCCAACAATCTCCCCTTTTTTGATGATGACAAATCCTTCACTAAAACACCTTAGGAATGATATGAAAGTTTAAGCACTAATGAAATTAAGCTCCCCCTCACAATAAGCATATAAGATTTGAGATGCATTTGTGAGATATAAAAAGTGCAATTTTTGAAAGTTTTAGTGCACATATTTCTCCCCCTTTGTCTTCATAAAAAAGACGGGGTAATAAAAACAACTAAAGATAGAAGAGCAAAAACTCAAGTAAATAGATTTTAAACAACGATTCTAAGAGTGTGCAAGAGTTTAGGGATAAAAACAATTTTAGAAAGAGATGCACAAAGATAGATAATTGTAAGAGCTAAGAGATAGAGACTTTTTACCAACTCCTTGATCGATAGATTTTCATTTCATATGCTTTCTAATGACACAAACGATTAGTTGCAACATATGAGATAAATGATTAGCCTAAGCATTTGAGTTTTTAAATATGATTTAACAAAAACTCCCCCTTACACAATGCATAGAGTTTGTTTCAATTTTGTAAAAGTTTGATCTACAATTTCTCCCTAATAAGAATATTTGAAAACATTTTTAAGAAATTTAGGGGTAAAATGTAATTTTTTGAAAAGATATAGGTGAACAAAAATTATTTTTCAAAAAGTTTTAGGGACTCAAAAGCAATTTGAAAAATCTTTTAGGGACCTAAATGCAATTTTCAACCATTTTAAGAACTAAGACAAATAGAACAAACTATAGGGACTAAAGAGCAATATAGAATAAGATCAAGGATTATAGATGCAATAGTACCTATATCATCAAAGAAAAAGTTAGCAACACATTTAAATAATATCCTAAGCATAAAAATTTAGCATCTAACATTTAAGATAAAAACAAAACATACTTAACCAATTATCCAAGTTAAACACAAAGCATCCTAAACCATTATCCAAATAAAACCAAGTAGCAATAATATCCTAAATGTCCAAAACACGGACCCAAAAACAATTAAAGCATAAACACCACATACTTAGTCCAAAACAACCACAATAAAACACATAAACACCAAGAAGGATAAAATGAAGATTTAAAAACACCCAACCACGACCAATTAACGATTTTCACGAGGAGAGCGGCTTCTAGAACGGTGGCGAGAATGAGACACGTCATCTTTAATGCAGGAGACATCATTTTTCACGCAAGTCAACTCACTAGCAAGAATTCCCAATTTCTCTTCTAACACCCCAAATTTCCTTTCTAATTTCTCTTCCAAAGCCTCGAATTTTCTACCCATATAATCCATAAAACGAGTTATTGTGCTTTCAAAACGAGATGGATTAGGAGGATCCTCATGAATGGGTTGGCTTTGAGTAGGCTCATTAGGGATAAGATTTTGTTGGGCCGGGTTATCCAATAGTTCAAGTGAGTTAAGCTCCGGACCAAAAGTTCCTTCTTTTGCTTGTAAGATACGATTACGAATTGAAGCATCCGAAATACGATTAATATGTGAATACGAAATATAGGTGTTATTATAGATAGCAAATTTCATTCTCTTAATCGTGCTATAATCAAAACACCAAGCCTTATCTATTGGTCTCACATTTGTTCCTCCTAAGGAAATTCCACTTGCATCAAAGATTTTAGTTAGAAAAATACCGTATGGGACTTTATCCCTCGATGCTCTAGCATGGTTCATCCATTTGAACATTATCGCAATAATGTTAATTGGTTGTTTAGCAAAGATCAAAAATAGGAGATAAGCTTCGTAAGGGATTAATTTAGCATCATGTTTATCCTTTGGAATCACGGCCGAAGTAAGAAATTTGTGAGCCACTATGAACTCCGGATCAAAGTTACGTAAATTCCAATTTCCATCACGAATAAGCATTCTACCATTTATGAATTCAATAACCTCATTTTGAGCTACCACATCAAGGCTAGAACCATCCCAACCACTAGATCAAAAGCCACTAAACCCATCCGAAGGAATATTATATCGAGCACACAAAACATTTAACAGTAATCGTAAAGGAGTACCCGAAACTATTGATTTTATCGAATTATTAGCACAATCATATTCAAAGTTTGAGTAAAATTCTTCAATCAACCCACTAGCTAATTGACTACCCGAAAATTGAAAGATATTTTCACAACCTTGGAAGGAAAGGAGTTCAAAAAGAGAATTATCACCCGAAGGAAAAGCTGAAGCACTTATGGTTCTGCCCGGGAGAGGATCGAATGGCCGGAGTGGAGGTGGTGTTGGTGACCTCGCCGGAGATGGTGCACGGCGGCGGCTGGAGGAGGCTCCGGTGGTGGCTTTCTTCCTTGGAGCAGATTTATTTTCTCTCATGGTGAAAATAGGTGGGTAATGAAGGAGAGAGAGAGAAGGGAGTGATTTGGTGGAGAAATTATACCTTTAGGTGGTGGAAGAGTGGTGGTTAGTTCGCCGGAAATCGCAGCAGCGGAGGAGGAGCGGGTAGGGTTTTGTTTAAAAGAGGGGAATGGAGTCAAAATGAAGACTAACGGGTTTAAAACACGAACAAAAACCTAACTCGCGGTGTACCGCGGAAACCGTGCGGTGTACCGCACTGCAGAAATAAACTGGGCGAAAAAATAAAGGAAAAATAAAAAAGGCTGAAACCCTGGATCGCGGTGTACCGCGGAGTGGTCCGGTGCACCGCAAAAACGTTCGACTTAGACACTAAGAAGGAATTTTTTGGTTCTTTTAAAAACACCCGAAACACATTCGAAACTTCCCCAAAAGATTCGGAATGGTATAAAATTTATAAGAAAATTTTTGTTTTGAAAAGAAACAATAAGGAAATCCTGAAAACACATAAAACAGTTTATTTCACAAATACCCCTATATTTTCTAAAAGTACAAAAAGTCCCAATGTAAAAACAAAGCAAAATTTAAGCATGAAAAGGTCAAGATACACAAGATATTAGCACATAGAGGATAAAGCACATAAACACATAATAACACATAAAAATAAAAAGAAGAAAGGAAGGAATTCACCGTATTTTCCTTTTACGAGGTTTGAGCATCTTTTTGCATATAATTCCATTTTCTTGACGCTCAACACCTTCAATGAATATTACTATGGTATCCGAGGTGGAATGGATCCGGAAATGTTGTTAGCATTTGTCACGATCCATATTGGCTTTTCCCACGAGGGTATCAAAGATCCGCTTTCAAGTTGTTCATGGTAATGGCACGTAGAAGCATGATGACCGGGTTTACCACAATAATTGCAAGAACTTCTTTTTCGAATAGAACTATTATGTGAGGGTTTTGAACACGAATTTTCCTCATTCTTTTCAATATCCAAATTATCACTCAAATACAATTTTTCTTTAAAAAGACCATTTGGATCAAAAGGAGTGACATTTGAAAAGGGATGATTTTCTAAAGTTTTAAGAGCGAGGGAAAAAACTTCATCCAATTTTTTAAAACCTTCTATATTTTTATTCATAGGATGTTGACTTTTATTTGAAGAAAAAATGTTTTCAAAACAAGGGTTTTTAGTATTACCTAGAATATCATCTAAAGTGATACAACATTTAAAACAATTCTTTTGCTCAACTTTAGCCTTTTTTAACATAAGGTTATTCAAATGGATTTGAGAATCAAGAATTTTGAGAAGGGATGAAATTTGCCTAATATCATCATAATTATAAGGAAGAGATAAAGAGTTAGGATAGATTGCTACCTCATGGTTTGGTTTAGAATTGTCATGAGATTCATCATGGATTAAGATTTCTTTTTCTTCGTCATTCTCGACAATTCCATATAGGAACTCCAAACGATCCCAAAGCTCTTTTGCGGATTTACAATCTAACATTTGTGAGAAAATTTCTTCGGAAATTCCACAAATTAGAGTGTACATCGGCTTTGCATTTTGAGTGAGCTTAGCCTTATCCTCAACGGTGAGTTCATCATAATCTTTTTCTTCTTGATTTAGCTTAAGAACTCCCGCTTCATTTAACTCCTCTTTATATGGAACGAATGGACCTTCCATACAGATTCTCCATTGATCGGGATCTTCGGCTATAATAAATTCCTCCATTTTTGTTCTCCAAGCGAAATAGTAAGTTCCTACAAAAAGTGGAGGTCGGGTAGAAGACGACTCTTCCAAAAGATTAAATTCCATATCGTTTACTCTACTAACGATTAAGCTATTCACGTAGAGTTAGGCTCTGATACCAATTGAAAGTCCTAGAGGGGGGGTGAATAGGATTACTAATAAGATTAATGCCTAATTAAAAATCTTTTGGACAATTATAAGTTTAAAAGAAAAACTTCTAAGTCAACTTAATATATCAAGCACTTATAGGATCATGCAAAGGATAAGTTAGAGGTTCGATATATAAGTTTAACAAGTAAATTGACAATCTAATCTCTTACTACTCTAGAAGACTATATGTTAGATAAACTAGATAATCAATATCACAATATTCATACTAGCATATTATCAAACATATAAAGTGCGGAAAGTAAATAGAGTAGGGATAGAAAGATACACACGATTTATAGTGGTTTGGTTTCCCTACATCCACTACCTAAGGAAGCCTCCTTAGGATTTCAAGCTTTTCACTAAGCTTCCGTGTCTCTCTTAACCGGGTCGAGAACACAATAACCCTTACAACCTCTTCGATAACACGAAGGACAAACACTTGTGTAATCACAACACAAGGACACCAAGTATACTCCCTATACTTGAATTCTCTCTTAATCTATCTATTACAAGACCTAGACTTAAGAGGATAGATACAAAGTGTTTAAGGGGTGAAACTACTTTGCTAGATAATCTCCTAAAGAGTGGATATAACTATAAGCATGTAAACTCCTCTTGAGTAGATAAAACTTTGTGGCTTATTTGATTAACTCCTTGGATGAGTTGGATAGGACTAATAAGCTCACTAAGATTGATTTTGACAATGTATAACTCTTGACACCTTCTTGAATGATAACAATTAAGCCCCTTAATGTTTGTAATTAGTTGGTGTAGTTGTAGCCTTCAAAGAGCTTCAATTTATAGCTGAAAATTGCTTCCAACGGTCATAAGGCTTGGGTCCAACGGATCTATTAATTTCCCAACGGATATATTTCTTATGACATAAACGTTGTGCAGAAAAACCTTCCTTGCGGTGTACCGCACCTCAACGGTTAGATTTTCTATCTTTCTGACCGGACTAGCCATGCACCGTGCCCTGGTCCGCATTCTTGGTCCGGTGTACCGCACCAAACATCTTTGATAGAATTGACCTATGCTTTGATGCTCGGATCAATAAATCTTCTTCACGAAAGTTGTAGGTAACATCATTCTTATAAACATTGCAGTTGATCACTAAGGCTATATCTCAAAGTATATAAAGATATGAATATAAGTATATATGATGAGATATAATAAGAATGGTATGAAAAGTGTTTTTGATGAACAATAGTGCAAGTTAGGATAAATATAACAAGAGTAATTAGCTAACTAATCATAAGAGGATTTGTCATATTAAAACAACCTATTAAGGGAGGCTATATGCCAACATTAATCTATCACAATAAAAGAGACATCAAGACCCACAACTCAAAATTCTGTCGTCCTGATAAAATAAGAAATAAGAACTAAATTAGGGAAGTCTCTATCAACTAAGTCAATTAAGAATAGAGAGAAAGAATGTAAGGGATGATCCCAAAAAAAAACACTTTACAAGTTTCATGTAATAATATTTACAAAATCATACATATAATTATGATACAAACAATCAACATGATATAACTTCAAGATTAGATGAGCTTCACAATGCAAGAAGGATACGTTTTACGCTTAGTCTGATATGGTGGATATAGGTTGTTCATCGATCCTAAGATGGTATCCTATTGTCCACTTAACTACTCTCTATTAGCTCAATCTTTTATAGATCACATTCTTAAGAATCATAAGGTCTTTAAGGTTGTAATGTTGGCTTAAGGACAGTATGATGGTATATTTGGATAATGTGAAGTGATCTTTTGACTCTCTTCTCACTATCCAACAATGAACATCCCTAGAGCTTGACTTTACACTCAAATATATTATCACTCAACCCATTTTATGGGCTGAACAACCGTCTCAAATAATCACATAACAATTTTTCGATGATTACATAATAATTTCCACTTTGCCCGTTCTGTTCTTTCAATTTTTTTTTTCATCTTGTTAAGTTATAAATGACATTCTTTTCTCATTATTTTCTTACTTTTTATGTTCCTTTTTTCAACATTTGTTTTCAATAGACCACGACAAAGGGTCACATTAAAATTGCATCATCAACATATATAAAAAATCCACTCACTATGTATCCCATAATCAAACCCACCACCCCAAAATCAAGCTCTAATGACGACTGTCTTAGCATCGCAACTTGAGTGCGGGTCATATGTAAAAGTTCTATAATCTTAGGCTATAGCTTATAATTTGGCTACAAATAAAATACTACAAAATTTAGAAGGGGCTAAAAATGATATAATAATGAATATTTGGTTACCAGGCTAAAAGGAAAGAAGGGGCTTACTAAAAATTGCCTTAATCATTTTCCTAACTACATGATTTCGTTACTTTCTTACCTCTAGAATATGCATTAACTAGTTCATGAACTAGCTTGGATCTCACTTTCAACACACAACTCATTCTCCCTAAATTCAAAATTACTTGTACTGCATTACTTACTAATCCTTTCTTTACTTTTAAGATGTGTTTTAATGTTAATAATAAAATCATGAAATATGATTAGTTTACAAACACATTACTTAACTACATAAAATGGGAATGAGGGAAAAATAATTCCCACACCCCAACTTAAAAGTGAGTGATGTACCTAATACTTGAAGCAGACATGATGAGAAATTAACATTTTAATATGCAAAACTAAACACATATTCTACATCCAATGAGATGAAAGGTAAGGAAGAAAGGAAAGTTACTCTCGAGGCTCATTGCATCACATGATCATCACCCAAGGTAGGTGTGGTGGATGCTTTGCTAGATCGCGATTAATTTGCTCTAGGAGTGTAATGGCGTGCACTTAATTTGCTTTGATTTGTTCCATATCGTTTGCCAAGAAAATTTGAGCCACTTCTACTCGGTCAAATCACTCACTCATCCTTTATTGCTGATGTCTCCATATTTGTGATAGATTACTCTAGTCACGGGAGATCATTTTAGGTTCATTACGTGCTTAGTTCAGGGATTTTTTCCTATTATCTTATATATTCTCGTTTCTTGTCTACTTTTGGAGATTTGTTACTTTTACAACATTTTAGGTGTAATTTGTGTGTTAAGTGTGAAACTCTTAGGTAGGAGGATGATATAAGATGCCAATAATGGATAAAAAGTATAGAAAAGGAGATCAAAGTAGAAAGAAATAGTTGAAGGACAAAGAAGCCGTTTTAGAAAGTGACAGAGTTGCCGACTAGATTTAGGAAGTTAGTTATTTTTTATTCCATGTGATAATGATAGATAATTTATTTTGTAACGAAGAAGTTATTGATTTCTCTGCAGGCGTGACTCGAACGAGTCCACTCTTGGAGGAAAATGTGTTTTGGTTGGATTGGGTCACTTAAACCTTGCCCATGACCAATAAAACAACCATAAAACTATATATATATATATATATATATATATATATATATATATATATATATATATATATATATATATATATATATATATATATATATATATATATACCAGTATTTGACATTAGATATATGTCCTTGCCATCCCTTATTCAGTTTCATTCATAATTTTTGCTAGGGAAGAGAGTAAGTAACACAGGATGAAGACAATAGAAGCTAGAGCATTACAACAACACCTTTGCGTCATTCCACCGCTACTATTAGGGTAAACTATATTAGATTCGTAGCTTAACTATGTTTCTAATATTTGTACTTATTATTTTTATTTCTGTAATAATGAACTAATATCCTAAAGCTTGGGTTTGCAATTGTTATAACCAAGATTATTAATCTGTCATTTTAATGCTATTTAGGAATTCCTTTTAATTTATTTAAGCTTGGTGTTATAATTGTATTATGAATGGTTTTAATCAAACTTTCTAGAGAATGTACACCTATATTTTGACCTAAGTTACCTATACTATCACCCTGTGGGGGGGGGGGGGGTTTAAGGACTTAAATGGATCATAATCGTCTAGTTGTGCAGTACTGATCCTAACGGGCTTGCCTAACTAGATAGTCTTTAGGGCTAGAAAATATTCACCAATTATTGTGTAGGGTCCCCTTCCACAAGTCCCCTAGTAGTGTTGAGGCCTTGATGGGAGTTCAAAGGATTACTGAATCTTGATTACTTATATATCTCTCAATATTCCCTTATACATTGAATTACAATTTAGTAAAATAGGTAAATTTTTGCGAATCTAAGTTATACCTCATCTCTATTCTTAATCATGTTTATTTGAATTAGTAGTATAATTTCATATTTGAACTCTTATTCATAAAACCAAACAAGTATCTTATTTCATTTTTGTTTTTGTCCAAACAAATAATGTCATCTACACTTATATCTAAACACGAGTTTGAGCTATCCGATAAATCCATGAGAACAAACTTTTACTTTACTTATTATTACTTGCGAATGATCCACGCACTTGCATTGAGTTTCTCTGGTTCTTTCAAGGTGCGTGTTCTTTTATTATCATTATTCTATCACACCCTTGGCCCACCAAGTTTTTGGCATCACTTCTAGGGATTTTTCTAGTTAGTTATTGTGTTTAGCTAAGTGTAACCGTTTTTATTTGTTTTAGTTTTACGCTTTTGTTTTTGTTTTTGTCTCTTTTAGATCATGTGGTCGTTGTTTTAGTGGGATCCCTAGAAACTAATATAATCTCAGAGAAGGCGAGAAAGAGAGCTAAGGAAGAATGAAACGATGTCAAGTGTAATTGATCTGTTGTTAGTAGAGGCTAGGGAAAATCTAAAACCACGAGAAGAAAATGTGCCACCTAGGGATAACATCATCATCAAAATATATTACCTAGGGGTTACCACCACAATTAGTATCAAATGGAGGAGGTCCACAATGTAACGAACGCCGAGAACAAGGTCTTCTTGGTTAAGGAGGTACATTGCGTGTTCAAGCATTAGGGACTCGTCCTCCATTGATCCACGCTGTGATGTTTAAGTCTGATCCTAGGATGTTGAATCAATTATTGATATTTGAACACTATGTAGGTGTCGCACAACAAAATCTGGTGAGGTCGATGCAGAAGTTTATGTAGATTTGTGATGTCTGCGTTACTCAAGGCATTACACGTGAGCAACTGTATTACTTCATGTTTCATTTTTCTTGACCGGAGGTGATAGTAAATGATTGAGTAGTCAACCATCTGATTTGATTACATCATGGGACAAGTTACAAGAAAAGTTCTTTGATCTCTATTATCCATAAAGGATTAGAATGAAGGATCAAATAGCACTTGCGAATTTCTACCAAGCCAGTGGTGAGAGTGTAGGAGAGGCATGAACAAGATTTCAACAGGGAATAACTAGATGTACATTCATGGTTGTACCCCCACTACTTCAATTATCATTTTTCTATCAAAGGATCAACTATGAGTTGCGTTTGATGGTAGATAACCTTGAAATAGTAGGTTTTGTGTCCTTAAATCCTACAAAGGCTTCATTTTGTATGGAGAAGATAGTTGAAACTGAGAGGAGTTAGCCACTGATGTCTCTATATTCGTAATAGAATATTCTGGTCACGGGACATCATTTAAGTGTATTATGTTCTTAGCTGAGGGATTTTTCCCTATTTTTTTTAGTTTTTCATTTCTTGCCTTATCTTTGAGGTTTGTTGCTTTCAAAGCATTTTTGGCGTAATTTGTGTGTTATGTGTGAAGCTCTTAGGTAAAAAGATTACATTTGATGAAAAAGCATGATAAGGAGTAGAGTAAAGAATATCAAAAATGAAATCAAGAGTTAAAAGACTAAAGAAGCCGTCTTTAGAAAGTGCAAAAGCTGCTTGACAAATATGCAAAAGTCATTTCGCCAAGACTTAATTGGTCTTTATTTTGTTTGCCAAGACTTTGTTGTCTTTTCTTTTAAGTTTCAATGATTCATCATACATTTCTATATAAAATATTTTCAAGCAAAAAATTTCCTAGCTATTAGTGACATTGGGTTGATATTCACCAAAGACATTGTTAACCCCTTACGGATAGTGCTGCTCTTGTTCCCGATGATATAGTCAAGTGTTCTTCCCGAAGCTACATCAGAATTTATTTTCCAATAATATAGTCTGAAGCTACATCATACTTAATTTTTTAATGACATAGTTAGTCTTTTGTTGAAACTATGTTGAACTTAATTTATCAATGATGCAGTTGGTCTTTTTTTTTCTGAAGTTACGTTAGACTTAATTTGCCAATGATACAATCGGTCCTTTAACAAAGATACTTCGATGATGTCTCCATTTATGTGATAGATTAAGCTTTTAATGATACATCTTTTTGGGTTAATAATATGCATATTGGAGGGATTATCTTCTATTATTTAATAATTTCTCATTCCTTGCTTAGTTTAGGAGAATTGTTACTTTTAAAGCTATTTGTGCATCATTTGTGTGTTAACTGTGTATCTATTGGATGTATACCAATACAAGGAAAAAAAGTTTATTAAGGAAGGTCAACCCTAATTCAAAGCGTAAAAGGACCAAAAAGCCACTTTTTGAAAGCGAGAGTTATTGTCGGACAAATTTTGAAATTGACTTGTTGGTTTTTCCATGTAAAATATATGAAGCTTATGGAGGATTACTTTGTTTTTAGATATTGATTGGAGTCATAAGCGTGTAGGAACGGACGGTTCATGATTTGGAGATGAATAAAAAAAGTTATTAAAGTTTCATCTAATGTGGCTCGAACAAGACAACTCTTCCTTGGAAAGGTTTTTTGGGTTGGATTAGTTTACTTAGAAGGGGACCACAACCCATAAAAGGTTTTAAACCTTTATATATCATCAATAAAGTTTAGAAAAGGGTTACCAATTCATTATTATCAAGTTACACTCTTGTAGAAGAGAGAAAAGCTTGGAGACTTGAAGTTGGAGCCTTACCTGCACCACACATACACCATTCAATCTCCAGTATTAGGGTAATTAGTATTAGTTTCTTGTCTTCAACATGATTCTAATCTTTTTACCAGTTAGATTTATTTATTCAATTTTGCACCAAATTCATGTACCTTTAGTTTGCAATGTGTATAAACTTTGAGAACTTTATTGATGCTTCTATCGTATTTGGGACCATTGATTATAATTGAATGGGAATTTGTTTATATATGTATATAAACTAAATAAATTTATGTTTTCTATATCCTAATCAAATATATATTGAAATTGGTGTCTTAACTTTCACCGTGGATGGGGGTTTAGGACAGGCATAGTTCATATACGTTTGGTGTGCAGTAGTGATCCTAACAGGCTTGCCTAGCTAGATAATCACAAATGTTAAGTAGTGTGTAAAGCCAAGCTTCTGCATATAATAATCTTACATGAGTACTCTATTAAGAGTTAGGTAGCCTTCTAAGCTACCATGGAGGGAGTTAAAGGGAAATTTGAATCCTGATTGGCATAATGACCAAATTTACCCTTTTAATTGGAATCAACGACTTAATAGGATAAAGAAATACTAGCAAACTTAAGTTATATCTCACATCTCTATTCTTTATAGTTTATTGATGTCTCTCTTTTTCTGATGGATTCATCCATTCATGAGACATTCTTTTGGGAGTTTATTGAGCCTAAGTGAGGGATTCTTCCTTAATATCTGCTATATTGTACCTTTGCCTCTTGTTTTGGACATATTACTATTTATAGAGATTTTTTGCCTTACTTGTGTATTAAATGTGTAGATTTCAGGTAAATGTTTGATAAAAGATTCACAAATGAAGAGATTAAATCAAATACTCAAGATGAACCCCAAGCCAAGGCAAAAATTGCTCTTAAAGTCACTTTGAGAAGTTAGAGCATTTGCTAGAGAAATCACTACACCTTAGTGTTTCAGTCACTATGATTGGTGAGAGATTTGGACCTTATTCCTATTTATTAAGAAGGAGATTGAATTCAGTGTCACGTCAGAAGTAACGGAAGTCAATCTGGAGTTAGGATGAAGAAGATATGACATTTGCTTCACCGTGACACGAGATGGAAATCTATTAAGTAAAAAACGGGTTTGGGCTAGTTTGATTAGTTTTGAGCCCATGGAAGACCTACATCCGTTTTTCAATTATTATATAAGCTCTATAACTGCCCCATTCATAATATTCCATTATCCAACAATAATCCATCATCATCATCCATCAGTTTTGAGAAGAGTACAGAATGCTAGGAGCAGCTAGGGAAGAAGAAGAGGGTGTCTACACCAGACCCAATGAAGCTTCATCATCCAGGTTTCATTTGTTATCACTAAAAGAATTAATTCTATTACATTTTGTATATTAATCATGATTCATGCATTACTTTTTGGTAATTTTGACTTTTTATTCATGAGCTAACCTCATTTCTTGAGGTTTGCATATGTAAGAACCCATGTTTAGCTATTTAATGATTTATTTCATTTAGGATTAATGTTTAAACTGAGATTGGTATTATTATTATATTCCATTTTTTTATATATTTATGCTTATTTCCTATCCATTACTTCATCAGGCGTGGGTAGTTTGAGATTTTTGGCTGCATCTTAAGTCGGGCGGTCATATATCAGACATAATATTTAAACTCGTAGTGCGAGGCAGTGAACCTGACAGTCTAGGTTTGATAGGTAGTCAATAGGGTAAGAGTTAAATTCATCAAATAACCTATTGGTGTGTAAGATTGGGCTCTAAGTTTACCCTGACAGGATTTTGAGAAACCACTTAATCCTGGCTAATGAGAATCACCAACTCACCCTTATCAATAGAACCATTGAATTAGCGGCATATGCAATTACTAGCAAAGTTCAAGCATTCATCTTCATAATTACTTTAGTTAATTGAATTTGCATTTTAGTTAATTTATACTTTATCTTATTTGCATTTTAATACTTTATACAAAAATCCAACAAATATCATGTTTACATTTCTTGTCATTTTATCATAGGAACTTTACATTATTTTTCTTTCTTAAACACATTAACAAACTTTGATAGTCCATGTGGAGACGAAAATCATCATACTTATTTTTATTACTTGTCAACGACCCGTAGTCTTGTGGTAATTGGTGTATAGGGTGGTTGTTATCTTTTATCACAATCTAGGACGCAACAAGTTATTGGTGCTGCTGTTGGGGACTATAACGTTATAAATTTTGTGTTTTTAGATTGTATTTTAGTGTTTAGTTGTTTTTGGTTTTAATTTGGTTTGTTTATTTTTTTCTCTCTAAAGGTTTAATAAGTTTACACTTAAATTATTGAAGAGAGAGAGATGGATGACCATTATTCCTACTTGCAAGGTGAGTTGGATCAACTCAAGGTATTTATCAAGGAGAGCTTCCAAGCTGAAAATTCTGAGAGGGGGATCGTAATGCAACTGATGTCTCCTCATTTGTGATGATTTAATATTAGTTGGAGACATCATTTTTAGTGTTTTAGGAAGTCTTTTAGTCGATTTTCCCATGAAATGTTGCACTTTCCTATTTCTAGTCTTGATTTAACGAATTATTATTTTTAGAGCACATTGGGTTTAATTATTTCTTTAGTGTGAAGCTTTAAAGATATATATGGAGATTAATTAGATGCCAAGTCAATTCTAAGATATAAAGGAAAGAAGATATACATGGAAATTGGAGATAAGGAAACAAAAGCTAAAATATGGAAAGATAAAGCTGTCGAATAAATCTGAATTTCAGCATCCACGACCATAAATGAGATTATATCTCAAAATCGGTGAGGAATTTGGAAGAATGGTCAAGAGAGAAGTTAAATATCTTTCCGAGACGCTAAATTTCGACTATTGATACGCGTCAAACGGATAAGTATTGACGCTGTTATGACCAAAACAAAAATGGGGTTGATTCTATATTTTAGGGTTACGAATTTGAGTTGGGCTAGGAGTCCATTACTTGTCTTCCACTCCAAGAAAAAGTGTTAGAGCTTCCAAGACACCTATAAATACACCCTTAAACCATTGTAAACATGTCTGTGCTCAGTTCCAAGTATAAGCTTAGTCCTTACTTGTATTTTCTCAGTTTTAAATAGTAGTTTAGTCCTTTAATTTAATATGCATCCTTAGTATCAAGCTATTCATCCAAGAAGTAAGCTGACCTATAGAGGAAGACAAGAAGCACGAAGTTGGAGAGTGACCAAATCCTCTCCTACATCTCACCTTCTCTATATTTAGGGTAATTAGCTATAGATTGTGGCTTTACCATATTTCTAAGCTTTTATTTTGTAAGTTTTACTTTTAATTGTGGGGTTATTATTTTGTCTACATTCATTAATACTATTTGTTATTTTAATTGATTTGAGCTTGGCGTATATTGTTATTATATGTTTTGACTTATTGTTCCAGCCCTAGATTTGGCCAATCTTAGGATTATACTTTGTTATTGACAACACCACATAATCGTATAGTCGTGACCCTACCTAAATAGCCATAAAGGTTTGATTTAACCACCAATATTTACTCAAGGTTTCTTTACCCAAGTTCCTTGGTAGTGGAGAGGTTGCTCCTAAGCCTGACAGAGGTTAGGTAGAATTTATAATCCAGATTAATATATAATGCTCAATGTGTGACAGGTTAGAATACAACTTAGCAAAATAGACTCATATTAGTAACCCTAATTTATTTGACTTACATTCATATTTATTTATTTGCATTATTTATTTATTCGAGTTAGATAATTAGTCATCTTATCTTATATTTTATTCTAAACATCTAAATTCATCTACGCTTATTTAATATAAGTAAATCTAACGGAACAAATCCATGTGAACAAATTTGACTTATCATTAAAACTTGCAAACGATCTGTGATACTTGCAGTGAGTTCCGTGGTTCTCAAGGGCGTGTGCTCTTTATTATTATCTTTATTTATCTATTATTTATCACACCTTTGTCCCCTCCAGCAACCTATGGTTATTCCATGGGAAATCAGAGAAACCTCCTAAACCATAAACAAGGAACCGAGTTCTACCAACAAATGCCAAGCGGAAGCCTTTATCAAGGCTATTCATATCAGCCTAGACTCCAAGAGCACATTTATCAATCTACACCAAAAAATTCAATATTTGGGTGGAAATTTTTTTGGGAGTCAAGCCTTTCAACCACCAGATTATGATGTTTGCAATAGGAGTCAAGCTCCAATGCCATCACCATCACATCTACAAGAAATTGCACTCACCGAGTTGAAAAAAAATGATGAAGTCTTTTACGGAAATGATGCAAGAACAATTGAATTACTTTAGGGACATGACACAAGTAAATGTTCGAGTTGATAAAGAAATATTTAACGCGCAATCAAATGTGTTTCTAATATTCGGGACACCATTCACTCAAACAACTTCCCATTGTAAGAAAAATAAACAATCTCCTCTGCTACAATTAGGCCAAGATGCCATCGAGAATATTAAGGGTAGTGTTGGGTTTCGAAGTTGTAGAAAGAGTTGTGGATTGCCACCTGCTACAGAGATTGTTGTGGAAATTACAAAGGTAGATGAACCAACAAAACCAAACATGGAGGAGACATGTGTGGAGTATTCGGTTGTAGAGGTTGATAAAGATAAGGTAGTAGAACAAGGAGGGTCGGTTGATGAACCAAGGGTGCAAATTGGAGCTGAACCGGTCGAGGATCATGGGGTCCTTGGAAAATCAAAGCCACCTTCAACATATAAAATCATCAATATATATCTTGGAAGCAAGGTATTACACCGCGAAAGTAAGGCAGCAAGAAGAGGGCTCTACCACCACATTTCAAAGATCAGGTGAAGCAAACTTTAGGTCGGAGAATCCCTGAGTTACTTATATGAGGAAGAGGTGGATTTAAGAGGATAAGTGCCACAAAGGCCTCAAAACAATCTTTGTGGAAGGTAGGTAGTCGAACTTAACGACGTAATAAACAAAAGTGCTTCTTGGGAGACAACCCATGTTTTTAAAATGTTTTATTAGTTTAATTTTACGTTCTTAGTGTATATTATTAAGTTTATTTTTGTTTTAGTGTATACTTGGTCGCTCCTAGAGTGTGATAAAAATAAAAAATAAATAGGAGGAGCAATTAAACGCAAGTGTACAGGTCGTTCCAAGTAACAAGTAAGTAAAGTCGGGATTATCGTCTCCACAGGGATTGCGAGTTAAGATCAATATTTTTAAATAAAAAGTAGAACTAATTGCAATAGTAAATAAAATAGATAATTGTTTTTGAATAATAAAACATTAAACGCAAGAATGTGGAGTAAACTAAATTAAACTAGAAAATAAACTAAAAAGACTATGCAAGTATGAGATATATACTTGAGTCTCTCTAAGAAATTACCTAATTTCATATATTTAATGCTTTTATTAAAGGGTAAAATTGGTATTTTATATTATCTGTACACTATATTTAATGCAAATTAAAGTTGTTCTATACACTTAAAGAGAAACATCTAGTTTAGTTGATTAGTCTTTTTTACGTAGGTCCCCCCGTCTTCTCTAGGATTTACTTGATCTCTCAGTTAGAGACCTCAACTTTCTCATTTGTCTGTGGATGATAGGCGGTGAAGAAACAGTGACTCACCACCAACTTGAGAAGAACCATGGTATATTGTTTATTGATAAAGTTTATACCTATATTGATGATAAGAACTTGCGGAGTATCATGTCTTGAAAAGATGTATGACTTGAGAATTTGATCCCTATCTTCGAACCATTCTTCGGTAATGCCACATATTTAGCCACTTTAGAGTCAAATACTAGACAAATGTACTGATTACAATGGGATGGCAGGAATGGTCCCATGAAGTCAATACCCCATAAATCAAAGATCTATACTTCAATCAAATTTTTTGAGGGCATCTGATCCCTCTTTGAGATGTTTCCAGTAAACTGACAGCTCTTGTATTGCTTCACGTACTCATGACAGTCTTAATGAATTTTAGGTCAATGAAATCCAGATTGAAGTACCTTGGTTATTATTTTATCACCCTTGAAGTGACCTCCATAAGGCAAATCATGACAACTCGCGACAACTTATTGTATATCTTTATTTGGTTTACATCTTCAAATCATTTGATCACTGCACATCTTCAATAGGAAAGGATCTTCCTATAATATTGTCTTGCTCGATACGCAAGTCACTCTTGTCGATAGAATTTTGGGGACTATCCTCTGAAAAGTAATTTTTCAATATTTACGTACCAAGTAGTAATACTAGCATTCATCATAAAAAAGTGACATCGGGAAATATCTTGGTGTCCAACTCTAATCTAGTGTTGACTTTGGATTTCAAGTCATGATAGATGATCAACAACTTCATTTTTTTCCCTTACGCTCTTAGATCTCCATCTCAAACTCTTGAAACAATATTACCCATCTAAGTGGACGCGTCTTTGCGGATTTCTTCTTTATCAAGTACTTGATCGCGGAGTGGTCTGTGTAAAAAACAACCTTTTCCCAAATAATATAGGGATAAAACTTGTAGAATGTATAAACACTGCTACTAACTCCTCCTCAGTAACAGTGTAATTCAATTGGGAATCTATGAATTTATTACTTGCAAAGTAAACTATGTCTTGTATAGTAGCGTCTTGATCACTTCTATATTCACACGATCAACCTCCATACCTTTACTCAAAAACTTGTTCCCCAACACAAACCCTTATTGAAACATGAAATGAAATTTCTCCCAATTAAATCAAGGTCGGTATCTTTGCAACAGACAAGAACCTTCCCTAAGTCATTCAAACAATCATGAAAACCATCTATCCTAGAGAATAGCCATCATGCACCTTCAAAAATTTGTGGGTGTGTTACATAAACCAAGAGGAATACAACGATAAACAACCGTACCAAACAGACAAGTGAATTCAGTCTTTTGTTGATCAGCAGGATCTACCCAAATTTGGTAATAGCCGGAGTACCCATCGAGAAAGCAATAATAACCTTTACCTGCGAGCTTGTCGAGCATTTGATCAATGAAAGGAAAAGTAAAGTGATCCTTCTTTTTTGCCTCCTTTTTCAATTTGAAGTAGTCCACACAAACTCACCACCTAGTGAAAATTCATGATGGTATAACTTCGTTATCTGAGTTAAGAACTGTAGTAGTACCTCCTTTCTTAGGAAGACACTAAACAAGGCTAACTCGCTCACTATATGAGATGGAGAAGATGATACTCGCATCTAAAAACTTGATAACCTCCTCCCTCACGACTTCCTTCATCACTGGCTTGTACCTTCTCTAACCCTCGACGATCTCTTGCTTTCATCTCCAAGAAGGATCTTGTTGGAAAATGGTAGGAGTAATGCCTTTAAAATTGGTAATAGTCCACCCAATTTTCTATTTGTTAGGTCACAATACTCTAAGAAACATATCCTATAGAGGTCCTACCAATTTAAAATAGACAATAATAAGTAGAGTATTGTTGGTACCCAAATATGCGTACCTCAAGTGTGTAGGAAATGGTTTCACCTTGAGTTTGAGAGCATATTTATGGACGGTTTTCTCCTTTGCGTGATGTTTTCTGAGGCACAAACATGTTCATAGCCTTGAATATGTGGTGTTCCACTTGTAGATTCAAGAGCAACAACCACAAAACCATTGGGACTAGCTCAGTGGCCAGGACCTTGTCTCTCATCTAGGAGGTACAGGGTTCGAATCCCCTCATCTTTGTTATTTCTTGAGTCCTTAAATGGGGTAAGCAAGAGGTGAAAGGTTCGATTCCCCTCCCTGAACATGGGTAACCTAGTTCTGATTAAGTGGGAGTATGCATGAGAAGACGTGTATATTTCCTATGGGAATAGTCGTGGTGCACGTAAGCTGGCTCGGACACCAATACATAGAAAAAAGCAGCAACTACAACTTAGATCTCGTCAAATTACTCTGGTGACTCAAGGGTCAAATCATCCCACAAAATGTCAGTAAAACTTGACTCATCATATACCTCTTGGGTGACTCGATCAATAATGTCACCCCGAAAAAAATCGTCTTTTGTTTCTAGGAATCTCATGTCTAGGAAAAAATTAAAATTGACCTCCTCGTCTTGCACTCTCACGATCAATTTCCCATTCTCAACATCGATTAAAGTTCACCTAGTGGACAAGAAATGACTCCCAAGATGATATGGACGTTCTTATCTGCATCTGGTGTCGCCTAAGGCGTGATAAAATTATGGATAAAATAAATGCAAATAACCACCCTAGGCTGAACACGGTTCTGCAAGTATACAGGACATATGCAAGTTTTACTGATAAATAAGATTTGTTCCTCAGAGACTACGAAGGTTAGGAAGAACTTATGCAATTTATCAAGTGCAGATACGAGAGCTAGAAATAATAATACGCAAGAAATAAAAGACTAAATAGATTTTTGTTTGGTTCTTGTAAAGAGAAAGTAAACTAATAAATTAAAGACAGAAAAGTAAATAAGCAAAGAACATATAGTATGAGAGTTTAGCTCGAGAAACTAGCAAGTAATCCCCACTACCCTTGTTTATTCTAAACATGTAAGGGCGAATTATGTAGAATTGCAATAATCAGGATTCTAAATTCTTCCCTATCCCCGGAGAGAGAACTAGGGTGGCTACCTTTCAACCACGAGGGGACTCACAAAGGGTTAACCTGCGCCATTTGGGTCCTAGATGTAGTCCTACCTACTAATGGTGATTGGTGATAAAATTCAACCTTAGTGATTATCTAGCTAGGCTGGTATTGTCAGAACCAAATCCATATTCTAAACGTTATGTGGTGTTTCAATAGTTAAACACCCCTTCTGGGCGACCATCTAACTACTATTAAGGTAATACTATACGTTGTACACCACAAGGAAAATAGACAATAAATCAAAGCACATAAATCAAGGAATTAAACATGAATTCGAATTAAATACGATGGTATCCCAAATTAGATAGATTTAAAACAAGAACTAGGGTTCATACATATATGCTAAAACTCAAGCTAAATATAATTTAGTTCATACTAGATAAAGAAAAGAAAACAATTACAATTTTGAAGGTTGAAGAAGACATAATATGGTGTTCAGCTCCTTCCGGACTTCTCTTCTCTTGTTGTAAGCATCCTCTTGGCTTAAGGTTTTCCAATGATGTGTTTCTTCTTATTAAAGGGTACATTTATAGGGTATATGAAGACCTAATTTGTTTTCTTGGAGTGGAAGACAAGTAACTTGGACTCCTAACCCAACTCAAATTTGTAACTCTACTATATAGAAAAGGTAATAATCTGTCGCTGTTTTGTTTTGGCGTAACTTCTTCGTTTCAACTCTGTTTGATGTATTCCATATGTCGAAACTAATCGTCTCGGAAATCTCTATAACTTTGATTCGGACCATTCTTCCAAAGTCCTAGCCAATCTTGAGTTATGATCACTTTTATATTCGTAGCTGCTGGAAACCAAATTAATTTGACAACTTTATACTTCCATACTTATCCTTATTTTCCTTTATCTCCAATTCTGATCATTATCTTCTTTCCTTTATCTCTTAGAATTGATTTGGCATTAATTTCTATATATCTTTAAAGCTTCACACTAAATAAACAAATTAAACCCAATATGCTCTAAAAATAAATAAATAATCAAATCAAGACAAATAATAGGAAAGTGTAATAAATCATGTAAAAATTGACCTATAACCTAATAAATACACCTAAAATGATATATCCAACTAATATTAAATCATCACAAATAGGGAGACATCAAGACCCCCAACTCAATTGTATCGTCCCGATACAATAAAAATAAAGACAGTAAGGTAGTCAAATAATAAACAGAGAAGAAGAAGTAGGAGGAGAAGAAAAATAGAACATAATAAATGATCCTAGAGCAAAATATCTAAAAAATTTCATGTAGTAATGCTAAATAAAATATGCCCACGTATGCTTAATATACATATAATCAACAATCCATAAATTCAAGTCCATATTAACTTCTCATTGCCAGAAGGAGAGGTTTTCAACTCAGTTCATGTTAATGGCTATAGGTTGTTCAGAGGTCCTAGTATCTAATGGTCCATTAACCTACAACCTAATAGTTTCATTGTTTCTCCACCAAGTAGCTAGAAATCCTAAGATTTTTATGGTTATAATGTGGCTTAGAGACGGTGTAATATATTTGGATAATGAAAAAGTAAGCTTTTGGCTCTTTCCTCACATTCCATCAACGAATCGCCCTAGAGCTTGAGTTTTAACTCGAAGATGTTCTCACTCAACCCAATTTTTTATGCTTTAATGTGCATCCCAATAACCCAAGTAAAAACCTTTTCCATGATGATATAATAAATTCCAATTTGTTGGTCCAAATATTTCATATTCATTTTTTTTCTTTTGTATCACTATGACTCTCTTTTTGATGTTGAGATATCATGCTATTTTTTCTCATAAATATATTTTCTTTTCAATTCATGCTTTTCAGCTTTTATATTTACTCTTACCCCGCCAAAGGGTTACAATAAATATGCTCTAGAAGTTATAAATCTCCAAATGAAGGCACAAATTAAGAAATCATCAAATAATGGGAAAAATCCATTAACAATTAATATACTAATGGTGTCTTATGACTGGATTAATTCATCACAAATATGGAGATATCAATCATGTAGCAAGGCTTTCCCATAAACTTATATAAAGAAAGTGAAATGAACATAAGATGAGGCGTTCATGGTAGTTATTCAATTTTTGCACAAATTAATTTTGACTATTTTGGAATCTACATTTCATCGCAATATATCTCATATCACACATAAGTAATAAAAATAGTCCTTAAACTTTGTTATTTACCATATTAGTCCTTACGTCAAATTTTAGCATTTTGTACAATCATGTGTACATAATAGCATGTAATTTTTTAATTAAAAATCGTGAAAACTCCCTAAATTGTCCCTGAACTAATCTCCCTTTTACTGTTTGGTCCTCGAACGTCTTTCCAACATAAAAATATGATGGGCAAACAAAATTGAAGCCATCGAGCATTCGAGTAACCTTCGTAGTTCAAGGAACAAACCGCCAAATAGCCTATATTTCAAGGACCATTTGTGAAATTATTCAAAATTAAATTTTACATTCCACAAAGCAAAGTCTGTATGATTTCTTTTTCTTGGATAGAAATCTACTCAATTCTAGGTTCTGTATGCGAGGTGCGCCTGAAATCAAATAAAATATTAAATGCAATTAACTAGTACTTCAAATATTATATTGGAAGAAGAAAATAAAGGGAGTACTTCAAATTTTTAAAGTTTCACATCTTTTTATTAAGTTTTAGTACACCTCTACTCAACTGTAGTGTAGAGATTGCATTCTTATCCAACAGTCTTTTCCATTTTCCTTCCATGCCAAAAGCTCTACAACCTCTGCCAAAGGAAAAGTCAGTTCTATAAGAACAATCATCTTTTCAGAATTTGTTTAAATATCTATATATAGTGTATATCCGTGTTGCATAAAGTAGCATATATACCACGTGATTTAAAATTGTAGCAAATATACTCCAAATTTTAAGAAGTATCAAATATACCTGCGTTTAAAAAGTAGCATATTATACACCGTATTTCAAAAGGTATCAAATATTCCCATGTTTCAAAAAGTAGCAAATATACATGGTATTCCAAAAGGGAGCACTTTGGTGTGAAAAAATAGGGTATATTAGCAACATTAAGGTATACACGAATAAATTTGCAACCTTTTGAGATGGGTTTGTTTATCAATTTTAATAACACATGGACCAATGCTGCAAATAACTATATAATCTATAACCAATACAGTGAGTATTTTAATTTCTATTAATACCGCAAGATTGATCATATGTGACATCCTCTTGCAAGATTGCAATAATAAGCCAGATATAATAGAGCCTCAATAATGTTGATTCTGAAAAGTTATGCTTAAACTGGAAAAAAGTAATAAAAAATGGATTGAAGTACAAAAAGGATGGAAAATTAATGATGTAAAAGAAGAGAACATGTTTGAAAACTGCATTTAGGATTAGCAATCCATAATTCTTCGACCGTCGTTACTCTTGTGTGGCTTCGACGTACCTGTGTATAATGTCCATTAATTTTTCAGTAGCGCGAAGAGCGACTAATCTGTAAGGGATAGTGAAGAGCATTCAATGGTCATTTATCAAACATATAGTTAAACACAGATGAGAAGGAAGATTAAAAAGCAACTTATAATTTAGCTATTGAATAAAGCTCACTAAAATCACAACCATATAGAATTATAATTAAGTGTAATGAGCTTTTTCATCCACTCAGAATTACCGATGCAAATCATTTTCACAAAAAAAAATTAGTTAAATACTACATGTACATATACACCATGTCTGTCGTTCTTATGATCGCATTTATGCTGCCTTCATGCCAGTCTGTCAGAAGAAAGAAAGATAAATATAAGATAAAAGTTCCCCCATATACACACAACATTGTTTCTCAATGTTTAAGGATTATTGAGCATATATATTTTACCCAATAATATATATAACAAATTAAAAATCTTTAGGAAGGCCCTATACTACTGGAAAATAATAAACTTCTTTTATATTTTTGTTCAAATGAATGCGAGTGGGAAGAGATGAATTTAGCAATAGTAAAAATTAATTTTTTACCTTAACTTGGGTTCTTCGATTGTTGATGGCGTAGCCAAACCGGGTTTATGATGGTGAAGAATGGTCCCTGAGGGGCAACGATTTCCTTGTGCAAGAGAGAGGCTTGGTGGGAAGGTGAGTGTGAAGAGGCCAAATTGCTCACTCCACAAATCGTTATTCGCAGCGCATCACTTCTCATACGGTAAAAGGATTCCAATGGTCCTAAAATTGCCCTTCTAGGATTTGTATAAATATATAATAAACTGCACGATTGTAATTATACTTAAATTAGATAATTCTGAATATTAAAAGTTGTAAAGAGATAATATTAGGTTAAAAGTAGTTCAATTTTTTAGAGTTTCAATGATAAAAAATAAATTTTACCTTGATAAGGGTTCTTTGCAAAGCCGGTTGATGATAGTGGAGAATGGTCCCCGAGTGGCGGCGGATTTCTTGTGCAGAAGAGTGGCTTGGTGTTGGAAGGTGAGTTGGTTTCTTCGATTGTTGATGGCGTAGACAAGCTGGGTTGATGATGATGGAGAATGGTCCTCGAGTGGCACCAATTTTCTTGTGCAAGAGAGCGGCTTTGGCGGGAAGGTGAGTGTGAAGATGAATAGAATTATTTTATGGTTTTTGTTCTAATGAATGCTAGTGTGAAGAGATGAGTTTTAGATTTTATTGAGACGATGCGTAAATGAATGTATAAATAAAAAAATGAAAAAAAATACAGAAATTATGAGAAAAAAGGGGATTTTGAGGGTTAATAGAGAATACAGTCTTATTCTTTATATAGTTTTTAATCATAATTTATTTGATAATAACGGGATCAAAATTTCTAAGTCTAATTCTAATTTTATTTTTAATTTATATAAATAGATGGGACGGCTGATTTTAGGAAAGATTTTGATGATAAATTTATTTGATGCTAAAACAATAGAATCAAAAATTTTAATTCTAATTTTATTTTTAGTTTTAGGTCAATGTAATTTTGATTCGATTTTAAACCAATAGAATAGTTGAATTTTTTCTATTTTTTATCGAGGTTAAACCCGTTAAACTTATAATTTGATGAATTGAGATTAGTCTTAAAAAATTCGTCTTAGTTCACGTAGTACCACAATAGGTGAAAAGAAACCATGAATATTATAAGTCATCCTGCCATGGAATCTAATTCCCACCCAATTTAATACTATCTAAAGGGCAAGTTCCTAGCATTGTAAAGAGAAAAGTGTGCGACCAAATCGAAAACCAGGTCCAATGTTCAAACTTCAAATCTACAATCTCTCTCTTGACATTAGTAGTTTCTTTTTTTTTTGGACTTGACATTAGTAGTTGATAGTATAACCATTTGAGTTAATTCAACTATTTACGATTTTACTATTCTTCTATAATTAAAAGGGATAAAATAAGAGGTAAAAAATTTAAATAGTCTTTTTAAATATAAATAACTTAGTTTTGATTATTTCCATTGATTCGCGAATATATCTGTATAAGTAAGGAGTTACAAATGATATAATTTGTAAATCGAATCCAGTAGCACAGTGCATTCCAAATACACTAAACAATACCTGGCCAAAAATAAATAAAATCCACTCAAAATATTATAGAACATTAACTATTTAATGTAAGAAACTATAAAGAAAAGCATAGGTTTCTTCAAAAACCACTAAACACTTTGGCATCTTCCTCCATTTCTCTTCTTGCTTACATTTCCCCATATCCATCAAATGAGATTGCTAAAACCAAAACTCACCTCCATCTTTATCACCCTTTGCTTTCTACATTCTTTATCTCAAGCTAAACTCGAAAGATTTAACAATGAATACGGACCCTTTGATGCAAGTCATTACAAGATTTTCGAAGTAGTAAAGCCTGCAATTATTAGCAACGATGCTCTTCAAATCACACCCGATTCAGCTTCGGCTGACTTTCAATTGTTTAACAACTCGGGAAGAATATTATTCAAGGAGCCATTTCGGCTCTGGAATAGTAACGATAAAGGAAACGGAACAGTAGCTTCTTTCAACACCTCCTTTCTTTTCAACATTTATCGCCCGAAAAATGAAACTCCTGCAGAAGGTTTGGCTTTTTTAATTGCTCCGGATTTGAAGCTGCCACCTCAGAGCCAGGGACAGTTTCTTGGTTTAACAAACGCAACCCACGATGGAAATCCGTTAAACAAGTTTATCGCGATAGAAATCGATACGTTTAAGCAAGGATTCGACCCTGATGCGAACCATATAGGGCTAGATATTAACAGTATTCGATCTGTAAAAGTTGAATCGTTAAAACCTCATGGAATCGATATAGCTCCAATGGGTGCGAAATTCTTCAACATATGGATACAATACGATGGTGTTCGAAAAGAAATCGAAGTGTACATTGCGGAACAACCTATAAAAAACGGCTCCACCCCTCTCAGGCCTATCGAACCGATACTCAAATCAAGTCTTGACTTGAGAGAACACGTAAACGAGTATTCGTATTTCGGGTTTTCCGGGTCAACAGGGAATTATACGCAACTAAACTGTGTCCTGAGATGGAATTTAACAGTTGAGTATTTTCCAGAAAACAAGAAACCATATATCAAGATTGGTTTAGGTGTTGGTGTGCCATTACTAGTCCTGATTATGATTGGGGCAGCGTGGTCAGGTTACTATTTTCATAAAAGGCGAGTGGCACGATCGAACCCAGAGATGCTTGGGAAGCTTAAAAGCCTCCCTGGAATGCCACGAGAGTTTAAATTCAGGGAACTGAAAAAAGCAACAAATAATTTCGATGAAAAGAATAAATTAGGACAAGGAGGATATGGAGTAGTGTATAAAGGTAAATTAGCTGGTGAAGATTCGGAATTTGCAGTCAAATGTTTTTCCAGGGAAAGTGATCAAGGGCAAGATGATTTCTTATCTGAGCTTACTATAATTAATCGTCTCAGGCATAGGCATCTTGTGAAATTACTCGGTAAGCCTATAACTCAACGTATTCTTTTTTGTTAATAGTCATTTTTTGGTGTATCATGTTTTCGGTTAATTGATAGTGAAAAGTAAAAATATTCCTTAGCTGGGATATTATTATCGTTTATTAAAGGCGAAATTTTGAAGGTTTTCTATATCTATGTGTTTAAAATATAAGAAAGCAAAACATAATATATCTCAATCCTCCCGGATTTAAGAACTGCTATAACTATTCTCAAATAACCTGCTTTTCTAAATAAGACATTCATTTATAATATAATTTTAGTGCTAGTCAATTTAGTTATGTCATATAAATCTGTAATTTTTTTAAATTAAACTAACCAAACCAGCTTTGTTATTGTGTTTATTAACACTAAATTGTTAATTTTTATAAAAATATATGTGTAAGATATAGAATTCGAATCATGTTAATACAAAAAAAAAATTATTTACATAATAAGTTTTTATTTTGCGAATTTATATTTTGAGTCTCAGAGAAAATTATATTTAATATTTATTTAATATTAAATAATTATTATTATTTTGGTAGTTGATTATTATTATTATTTTGTTTCAACTAACGTTTGTTATCTAGCCCACCAGAATTGACATTGAAAAAAAAAACATAACAAGGATTGATGTGACTTGAAAAATTGTTTTAAAATGGTCTGCAATCTTTAATATTGTTTTTAATGGAAATTATCCTTAAGATTTCGGCAGGTGACTAGGAATAAAATGAATAATCTTGTACATTATTTATTATTTGTGTAGAAAAAAGTCATTATTGTCACATGGCCACAAACAAAATCCAACCTAGTCTCGCTGGTCCATGGCCCATATCCGATGTCCCATGAGACCACTAATTTAACTTTTGTATCCTTACCTTGTTTTAATTATGGGACCAGTCTCTGGCTAAAAAATGAAACCTAGTAAGCATCATGGAAATTTTGAAGCATTTTCCTCAACCTCAAAACCAAACAAATCCAAGATTTTGTATGTACTAAAACCAAAAAGATTAAGTCAATTTTGAAGACGGAGTATGCTTTTGGAAAAAAGATTTGGATGAATCTCTATATAGACAAAAGGTTAAGGATTTTCTTTTTTTTGGTCGGAAAGGTTAAGGATGAAAAACACTAAATTAATAAATGAAAAATAGAAGCTAAGGTTTTCTATTCACAATTAAAAACATTATATAAATTTCTATTGTATTTTGAAATCTGACAAACCTACCCTCTCACTATCCCTTGCCCGACCCATCCCTTCCTCCAATCAAAAATCTGTTTTTCTTTTTTCAGTCATGATAAAAAAATTAGCTCAAAAGTGATATGTTTATGGATATTGATTCATCTTACTTGATTCTATATTTTGAGTGAATTCTAGATGAATAGAGACGTACATATTTGTATACTTGTGAATTTACTAGGAATGATTAATTCTGTCGAACTTTTTGTGATCACTAACTACATACTAATTGAATTTCTACATTGTTAATCATTTCATATGAAAATATTTATAAAGTACATGAGAACGTAGGATTAAAAAATGAGTCTATCTAAGTTTTTTTTTTTTCTCAAATTCAATGGCATATATTATAGTTAATTTTCAAGAGAAATAAACAAATTTGACTTCATGAAACTTAATATCAGAAAAATCGATAACTACACTAATCGGTAGAACTAGTACTGTAAAAATATATATAACTTTTTTAATTCACTCCAATATAATATTTATGATATATGAGAAACTCTAATCATTTAATTTCATTTATAAATTTTTGTTTAATTGACATAATAAATTTTACATAAAAAAATGAAATAAAGATAAAATAATTGAAAGTGATATATAGCCCTAATCATAGGATTATTACCGTGACAAGAGATTCTACAAGAGAATTTTCTATATATTAAGTAGTTTTCGATATAATTTTTTAAAATTTACATTAAATTTGTCTTTTAGTTTACAATATCATCCGTTGACTTGGTTGATATGTCCAACTAGTATACTAGTATATTAGTATTAGGTACACATTACGAATAAGGGGGACAATGATCTTATATTTATTCCACTTGAACGACCAATCAAGTAATGAGATAAGGTTGTTTTAAGTCCAATTGGTTTGTGATGACAAGAGACTAGTTGGAAAAAACAAAATACATGAATTTCCAATCTCCATCTCTTGATGTCACATATATTTAGCAGATTCATGTCAATCTTCTCAGAATTTTAGGTTTAATTAATTTGACGTTCACGTATACTAGCCACGTTTGTATACCTCATCTTCTAAGTTTCCAATCACCTCGTATTGTTTAATGTTCAAACATATGTCTAAATTCTAATCATATGCATTTTTTACAGGATGGTGTCACAGGAATATGAAGCTACTACTAGTATATGAATACATGCCAAACGGTAGCCTTGACAAGCACCTCTTCACAGGATCATCTAAAGAAACTTTAAACTGGCCCCTTAGATACAAAATCATTACCGGGATAGCTTCAGCTCTACATTATCTCCACAACCAGTACGACCAACGTGTCGTTCACCGTGATCTTAAAGCGAGTAACATCATGCTCGATGCAAACTTCAACGCTCGCCTCGGTGATTTCGGTCTTGCCCGAGCCTTAGACGACGAAAGAACCTTTTACGCTGAAGCAGAAGGCGTATTAGGCACATTTGGATACATCGCACCCGAGTGTTTCCACACAGGAAAAGCCACGGGTCGATCTGATGTTTATGCGTTCGGGGCTGTTGTGTTGGAGTTAGTCTGTGGGGTCCGACCCGGGACCAAGATTGCGGGGTTCCATGTCCTGGTGGATTGGGTTTGGTTCATGCATCGTGATGGTCGTTTACTCGAAGCGGTTGATGAAAGGCTTGGAAATGAGTATGTTGCTGAAGAAGCTGAGAGGCTTTTGCTGCTTGGGTTAGCTTGTTTGCATCCTATAGGGTCCGAGAGGCCGAAAACTGAAGATATAGGTCAGATTATATCCGGGACTTTACCGACACCGGAAGTGCCGCCGTTTAAACCGGCGTTTGTATGGCCTTCTTCTAATCCGACGGATATAAGTATAACTTCTAGTACAGCCGATACCACGTCTATCACTTCCTCGCAGATGAATTCGGGATGGAGCGCGGAGTATGTTAGCAGGGAAAGTTATACAGGCGACACATACAATTACAACTCTATGGTTTAGTTTTTTTAGAAAATACTATTACCAAATGGTCTTTTTTCCGTCATCGTTTCCTTTTTTTATTAATGTTGGTTGGGGAAGAAATCTCAAGATTTCAATATTTTTTTCTTTATAGTTTTTATTTTATCTTGTTTGAAAGTAGGAAGTTTGGAGGAGAAAGGAGACATGTAAATTCTGATCACTAAGGAGATGTAAACGTTATATTGTTTACTTGTACTTATGTTTTATTATGCATAGTCATATCGTTTTTGCTTTGGTCAATCTAAATTCAGGGAAACGGTGCAATACGGGATTAGCTAGCAAACCCAAATGGCATTTCTTTTAGCTCAAGAATAGTATTATTCATGGATTATGTAAAGTAGCAATGTAACTACTAGATTCATCAATAATCCATCGTAGATGATACAACAATGACTTTATCGTCATGGTAGGGCAGGGCAGGGCAGATTTTCTCTGAGGCGTAAAAAGTTAGAACAACAAGTAAGGTTTGCGAATGTAGTCTCGATATTTTTTTTAAATGTAACTTCTAGTTTTGGAAGGCTTGGGGGAGAATATATAGGCTCTGGGAAAAAGTAAATTTCTACTAATGTTTTTTTGTTAAAATAATTTGCACGAATTTTCACTACATTCTGAGACTGAGGTGGGCGGCCTCACACCCCACTCGACCCCTAAGTCTGCCCCTAATTTGGGGAATTTTTAAGATCAAGATTAGTATAGAAGGATAAAGTGAGTGATGAGAAATGAATTTGTTACTTAGAGGTTATTTTATTTAATTAAATAATAACAGATAAAATAGAATGGTAAAAAAATCTTGCTAGTATTGTGTAATTAATTTAAAAATAAAAGTGTCCATTTTCGGTTAAAATAGAAGAATTGTATTGTTTAGATCAAGAGAGATTTGACCAAAATAAAAATAAAAGGTTTGGATCCTTAATCTATTTTAATAATATAATATGCTTAAAAATTTTAACTTATAACATAATTAGTAGAAATATTTTTTTAATTTTGCTCTATATTTATTTTTCTTCACAAATTTATACTATTTAGTTAAATTATAAAGGATAAAATTGTAACTTACTTTGATTTAATAGTTGATCATTAAAAGATAGGGACTAATTTATCTATTTAAAATTTGTGAGGGACTAAATCATGATTTACGAATTTTATAAATGAGAAATCATTTTTAACCCTTTATCATTTCGTACAAATATTAGTATTTTTTTAAGAGCCAATTGTTGATTAATGCCTATTAAAAAACTTATTTAAAAAAAGGTGCCTAGAAAAAAATATTTATTGAAAACAACCCCATCCCAAATTACCCTTATAATTAACAATTAAAAAATAAGAAAAAAAACTAATAAACACGCGCGCGTCCGTGAATTTTTTTTAAAATCGTCATAACTAATTAAAAAAAAATCAAAAAAATCAAAAAATATTATATTTGGATAAATCAAATTAATATTTACGTGTATGATTTTTTTTCGGAATTTTCTGAATTTTTTGATTTTTTTCGATTTTTTTAAATTTTTTTTTCGCATACACGAAATTTTGCGAAAAAAAAAATTAAAAAAATTCGAAAAAATTCAAAAAATTCAAAAAAAATAAAAAATATTCATAGACGTAAATATTAATTAGATTTATTCAAAAATATTTTTTTAATTTTCTGATTTTTTTTGAATTAGTTATGACGATTTTAAAAAAATTTCACGGACGCGCGTATGTGATGGAATTAGTAAAGGTATAGAAAATATAAAGGGGATGTTTTTTATAAATAATTACTTCATTAGGCATTTTTTTATAAATAAGATTATTGAAGGCATAAAAAACAATTAGAGAGTTTAATCCTTTTTCTAATGACATTTGATTTGAGTAAAAAAAAAAAAAAAGACAATTCTACCGAAAAAGCCCTACATCTGCGATCTGATTTTGTAACCAGTTCACAATATTAGCAACAACCATTTACTTCTCTCGTCAACATTAACATCATGAAGCTGATTGGTTCTTCTTTGTTTTGCTTTAGATCTTCTCTTTCTTCCATCAACACAATCGGTAACCCTTTTTCCCTCTTCTTTTATTCTTCAATTTCATCTTTTGATGATATCAATTGTGTCAAAGATGCTCATTTTACTGTCAATCAAATGATCCGTACGCGACCCAAGCTTACTGTTATAGACTACACTAAGCTATTGGGAACTGTTGTGAAGATGAAAAATTATTCTTATGCTCTTTCTCTAATCAGAGAAATGCTTATTTTGGGGGCTCCGGTAGATAATTACACAATGAATATAGCTATAAATTGTTACTGCTCGTTAAAAAAAAGCAATATGGGTTTTGCGGTATTAGGATGTCTCTTCAAAAGCGGTCATGTTCCTGGTGTGGTTACGTATACCACCCTGATTAAGGGCCTCTTTGGTGAAGATAGAGGTAAAGAAGCTGTAGAGTTGTTTCAAAGGTTAATGAGGGAAAAACTTTGTGAGCCGTGTGATGAAGTTACTTTTGGGGTGGTGCTAAATGGGCTGTGTAAACTTGGACATACACTCAAGGCTGTCGAATTGCTAAGGGAGATTTCTAAACCTGACATCCAATCTTATAACACCATTGTTGATTGTCTATGCAAGGATCGCATGGTTGATGATGCTCTTAAATTATTTTCTGAGATGAAAGATAAGGGCATATATCCTAACATTGTGACATATAATACAATGTTAAACGGATTGTGCAATAATAGACGTTTTACCGAGGCTATGTCCTTATTAGACTCCATGGAAAGTAGCAGTATAACTCCTGACATTGTGACATATAATACTATTATTCATGGATTATGTAAATATGGCCAACTTGATGCTGCATTAGATGTTTTTTACAAGCTATCAAACAAAGGTTTGAAGCCTGATTTATATACTCATACTACTATTATAGGTGGACTTTGTCAAAGAGGAATGTTGGAAGATGCAAAAGAGTGGGTTTCAAGTATGAAGGAACATGGGTTCTCTCCTGATAGTGTGACCTACAACATTATTATTCGAGGGTTTATGAAGAAAAAAGAGTATGAAGAGGCAATTGAATCAGTCAAGGAAATGAGAAAACATGGTTTCTCAGTAGATGGAGCTACTTATAAGTTTCTTTATATGATTCAACACATGTAAACTTTTAAAAAACAACAGTCCTTAGATTTACAAGTGATAGAGATGGTGACTTTATATGTATAAATAGTATCTTTGAAGTTGTTGAGAGGTCATTAATCAGCCTAGGCTGCTCCATAAAATTAGAGTGTTACCTTTGCTAGAAGATAAAGGACTAATTCTCAGTTTAATGTTGATGATTAAGCAAGTTTCGATGTTCGAATGCGTTTACAAATACTTAAAAAACGTATCGATTTAGGTGATATTCCTGTTAAAGAAAAGTCAAATAACGGTAAGTTTTTTTTTTCTTCCTTTTTTACCCCTCAGTAAATAATATGTCCTTTTGTTATTTTCAGAGAAACCAAAGTCATCTTCAGATAAAGTATCTCCTCCCAGGTAAATTCTGTTTTTTTTTTTTTTGAATTTTCAGTCTTTATATTTTTAATTTATATAGTTAAACCTATTTTTTGTTGCTGAATTATGTGTAAATATACGTAGTTATCTTGTTTAGAAGAACTAAAAATTACTCATTATTTATTTGTATCGTCCTTAGAATCGTCAATTATTTTTGTAATTTGTATTTTCTTACAAATTACAAATTACCGGGATGACTAATTTTTTGTTGTTTTGGTAGTTTAATTTTTTTTTTTTTTTTTAATGTTTTGTATGGTGTTATTCTAGTGTTAGTTTACTACTGCAAATATTTTGTAACTTCTTGAACAAGGTAATTTTTATTGAGTATTAGCCACAAAAGATAACAGAGGTTTAATAATCTTTAGATAATGATTTGTCTCTTTTATCTTAGTAATTCAACAAACTATGCTAGGAAGGTTTAAAAGATGTGAATACTTATTAAATTAAGGAAATTTTTAATATTAAACAAGTTGTAATATTTTAAAAAGTTGTATCAAATACCACAAGATGACACAGATATTTTCCTTTCTCCCGAATGTTATACTTAATGAGGTCTTAACCTGACTCATCAGTAGTGGTGATTTCTGGTTCTGGAATATGTTTATGTAAATGGTGCAAATCTAGTAAAACCTAAAGAAAGTTATTGGCAATTTAATAGAGAATGATGAGAAATTTTCTATCAAGTTGATTAAATCTTTGTCATATTTTCACCTTCTTATTACTACATATGTATGAAAGCAACCACAAGTCAGTACTATCCACCACACATTGCTTGAATTCATCGTAAAATTTTCCATAATTCCTTTCTTTCTCTAGCATATACTATTATATTTAAGAAGAACATAAAAACATTTTTGTCTCGTAATTCATTATATACCTATTATTCTATACAAAGAGTTTGTATGAATGGAATTATTAGTTTACTCATGTCTCGATTTATGATTTTGTTTCTTCAATTGATATTATCCTTTCTTTTAATGTGAGCATGAGGTATTTCAAGACATAAAGGTTCCTAAAGCAATCACTTATAGGTATCAATTTGGCAAGATTCCCATAACCTTAAATGATTTTCTTGCCTTGTTTGCATTCAAAATTGGCTCTAGTTCTAGACAAAAATTTGTGGATTTTTGACTAATAATCCACTCTATTTTTGTTTTTTGTAAAAAAAAAAAATGAAGTCATACTTATCGAAACCAGTGAAAGAAAACCACAAAAAAGGGTGCCCTTGACACTCATAAAATGATGATACAAGAATATTTAGCTACGGTCATAGGTTGAGCAAATTCCAATTTTGGGCCATTACCTATGGCCTAAAAACATTTTTAGGCCAAACGTTTCAAAAATCACATTTTTAGGCCAAACGTATTCAAAACGCCCATTTTTAGGCTATTTCACTAATTTCATAAGATATTTTATTAATTTTAAGGATAATTTAGGCATTTTACATAAACTATATGTTTATTTGGCCGCATCACAAACTAGAAACTCGGTCTAAAGTGTCCAAATTGTCCTTAAAATCAATGAAATATCTCATGAAATTAGTGAAATGGCCTAAAAATGGGCGTTTTGAATACGTTTGGCCTAAAAATGTGACATTTGAAACGTTTGGCCTAAAAATGTTTTTAGGCCATAGGTAATGGCCTAAAAATGGGATTTCCTCGTCATAGGTTACATGTAATAATACTAATCTTACTATGCGTTTATCTATCACGGACTTTCTTGCAAAACTTGTATTGAAAAGTACCTTCATAAAACTTTTCTACCAGATTTGATCATTGTTGTGGAATGAGTTTACAATTGGAATGTTTTTCCTTTATATTTCTCTCTTTTGCTTTTGCAGGTCCTCCGAGTTTCTAATTCATCTCTTACATATGCATGTCTACTTTTGGAATCCATCGTGAATTGTTGTAGGACTTTGTTGTTGAGATGTATTTATAACTTTATTTGCATCGTTGATTCATATGTGCATGTAATTTTTTTTGTTTTTTTTTGGGTGCATTTGTTACTTTAATTGCATTTTTGGTCCCTGTGTGAGTGAGTGTAACTGGCGAGGTTAATTTTGCATTACCTACAAAACACTCACATGATCATCCCATATGCATTTCTTCTTTTTAGTGTTCTATTTGCATTTCTCATTTTCTCATTTCTAATTCATCATATATGGTCATGTATTTTCTCGATAACACTCACATAGTCAACCCTATAGTGCGTTGTTTAAGTTTAGTTTGCTCATTTCTAATCATTCTGAACTGCAAGTGTGATTGGATTAAATTCATCATTTAACAACAAAGTTTTCGTTTATACTCCATTTAAATCAATTCTATGATCAATGATTAAAAAAAATCCCAAATATATTTCATCATGACACTACTTTTAAAATGTCTGAAAGCATATCAAATTTAATAATTGTCTTTTACAGTGATTATTTGATTGAATAAAAATGCTTCTTCATTGTGACCATGCTTCACTACTAACTTTTATATATTGAAAAGCATTGTCGATGCTTTTCCTCTTTCTTCTGTTAACTTTTGATGTAATTAGAAGCCCATCTGATTTTTTTTTTTTTTGTCTTTGAAAAAAAAAAATCAGATGGGTTTCTGGTTTGACTGGTCAAACACATGTGTTTCTGGTAATTTGTTGTTCTATTCTTATTCAAAGAGTCTTTTAGATTTCTTAAAGCATAACAAAGTCCATATAACTCTTATGGTGTTTCAAATTTTCCAATTTTCAAAATCTATCTTTTTAACAGTGACTATTTCGATTAGAGATAC
Source organism: Nemophila menziesii (assembly GCA_029959085.1). Classification (NCBI taxonomy): domain Eukaryota; kingdom Viridiplantae; phylum Streptophyta; class Magnoliopsida; order Boraginales; family Hydrophyllaceae; genus Nemophila; species Nemophila menziesii. The sequence continues at coordinate 80,919,819 of JARWIR010000001.1, forward strand.
TAGACTGCCATGACTGCACATGCTTTTCATGGCAACACTACTTCACTATGTCCTTGTAAATATCGGAAACCATATCAAGTACTCTTCTCCTTTCTTCACTTTAGAGGCACTTATCAAAAGTGTTTCCCAGTCATTTGTTTCTCAATGCTTTATCATAGAACGTTTTAAATGTTGGCAAGCATAGGAAAGTACCTATAATTAACTTGGCCGTTCATAGTTTTCAAATCGTGTATCATAATGAAGTGATTATTTGATTAATTTTTTTTTGAATTAAATTAATGTCATTATGGAATTAATCTATTGATGGAAATCTCATAGAAAAATTATTTCTGTTATATATATATATACTAGGTATCCGTGTATAAAGACACTAAAAATAAATTCTGGTCTGTTGACAGGATATGAAACTTGGTCCCCTACTTTCAAAAAATTTGGTTTTCAACAACGTTTAATAAATAAATAATAATGATAATAATAATAATAAGATGTATCTGCTAACTACTAAATAATTGATAGATTTTTTTTTCATACACAAATGTTTCACTTAATTCAAAATTCATTTCTGAGCTAAACTTAAAATGAACGAGTACATTGTTATTCACTCAATATAGTATCCACTATGTATGCATGAAAATAAATTAAATAATGATTAGAATATATTAAAAACCATAACTTTTCAACATTAGAGTCAAACTTAGATTTTAGTTAAGCAAGCAAGTCTTCTCAAGACTCAAACTCCAACTTATGCCATAATGAAATAGATTTGAGTTGAGAAAGATGAAATTCAACAACTGTCCCTTGTAGGATTTGAACTCTGTTAAGAAGAAATTCTATCCCTGAGAGAGATTTAGCTAGGGATGTACTCAGAGGCGTAACTAATAACATATCAATAACATCCAATTTTTTTTTAGCATAATGGTCATCACATACATTTGAATGGGAATAAAATCCTCTACTTTAAATTGTTAAATGGCTCCACCATGTTTACCATGAAAGGGGAAATTGAATCTTTATAAAAATTGTATGTAGTAACCAAACATAATTCTTTTTATATATTATATATATATACTAGATATAAACCCGTGCCTAAAGGCACTTTAATAATTTAAATTTTAAAAAATTAATTAAATACATAATAAATAGATAATTCTTGAGATAAAAAAACTGTAGAATAATTCACCTAAATTAATCAATGACTTTTTCAAGTTACCTTATTCATCAATAACATTTTTCTATAGAACAAAACTTGAATTGATACGATATAGTAAATTTGATATATGTTATAGAACTGTTACAATTTAGTCTGTCAGATACTGGTGTCGCCTAGGGTGTGATAAAAATAAGATCAAATTAAGTATGGAAAACTACGCACTCTCACCCTAGACAGGCGCAGTACTGCAAGTATTACAGGACGTATGCAAGTTTTAGTTAGTAAGTTGAGTTCGTTCTCAGGGACTTAAGTGTGCTAGTCGGATGGGTAGCAATAACGAGTAAGCAATAATAAATTAAAAGACAGAAAATAAAGAGAGAATAAATTCGAAATTAATTTAACTAAAGGAAATAAAAGATAATAAAATAAAATACGAAGAATATGAGATGAGAAGTATAGCTTAGGTTTTGCTAGTATGCACTAATCCTTCTAATTCTTTCTATTAGATCTAGTTAATAAGGGAGAATATTAGCTCTTGTATACTTAGTCAGGATTCTAAATTCCCATTTCTTAGACCTTGAGAGCGACTAAGGGGGCTACAGACACACCACGAGGCTGGTTCAGGTAGGGTTATCAAGCACTACCATGGCCCTAAGCAATCAATTTCCATACATGGTTTTGAACACACACCCCCTTTCCCTTTTTCAACCCCATCTTTTTGCTCTTTTCTCTAAAAACCTCAAATATATTTTAGAAATCTCCTTTACAATATTACCCCTTTTTTCCTCATATATTAACTAATATATTTTCAAAAAAAATTAAAAACCTTATTATTTGTTTATTACTCTCTCTCTCTCTCTCTCTCTCTCTCTCTCTCTCTCTCTCTCTCTCTCTCTCTCTCGGTCATTCAAAACAACTGTGATTCATGAACCAAACCGCCGAAGCAAATAGCAGCCACGAACAGGCCAGCGAATCAGACGTAGAACACTACAACACCAGATCCGCCATCATTCCCGGTGAGAGCTTTTATTCTGTTTAGCTTCCATTCCCGGTATGAGCTTTCTCCGAAGATTGGATTGTGTTTTCCGAAGATTCGCTTCGTTCTAGCTCTCTTGCGTTTCCCAGAGATTCGACGGAGATTCACTCCGTTCTAGCTCTCCTGCATAAGAAAACCTCCATCTACGGTGGTACTGTTCAGATCTTCTTTGATGTGGTGGTGACCTCGAGTTTCGCTTCCTTGGCTGCCTACAGCTTCGCCGGCATTGATGCACAACCCTCGCCGGCCTCGAGTTTCGAAGCTCGAACTAAATTCTCGTTCCTGGATCCGAGTGTTGAAGACGAGCTGTGAAGCAAACTCGTTCGAGGCCGAAGACGAGCGTTGAAGCAGACGAATGAGAGAGACTTGGTAGCTGTGCGGTGCGGCGGAAAGCTTCTTCTCCACCGCAAAGCTCGGGCGAGCCATTTTCAAGTGACCTCGAGCTTCGTTAAGCTCAGGCGAGCCATTCTCAGGTGACATCGAGCTTCGTTGAGCTTCGCTGGTGCTTCTTCGTTGAGCTCCGGCTTGGATGCAGAGATATAAAGGAAATCAGAGCTTGATTATTAATACAATTATCCCTTGAATGATTTCTTTCTCCACAACCAGGACATGAAGGTAATGCATGTACTAGATTTACCTGTGCTACAGAACTGCTCTCTAAACATGACTGTTCTTGCAATTCCTTTAATTGTTAGTTTAATTATTTGATCCTTAGAGCTTCTAAGGTATCTTCCTCTTTTCTGATCCTGACGGCCAACTTCCTTCGGTTTCCAGAACTCTGTCCATGATAGTATGAGCATCCTCTGGATCTAATAATACAAAACTTCTATCTCCTAAGTTATCTACTTTTGCCTTGGTCTCGCTGTTGAGTCATCCATAGAACATAGTTAATTGATATTCAGACGAGGAGACGTGAAATAGACACTTTGCTTTCTTCTCGTTAAAACATAACCATGCTTCACCAACACCTTCACCTTCTTCTTGAATAAATTGCTCTAACTCCAACACATCTTATAAGGTTAATATTAAGGTTAAGGATACAATTTAGGTTAATATTATAGGGGTTAGGGGTTAAGGTTAAGGTTAAGGTTAAGATAAAGTCCTTATATGAAGGTGAAAATTCAAGGATTTGTAGAAAATATTGTCAACATAATGAAGTCACAAAGTTGTTTGAAATTCAAGGAGAAAGAAATGTGAAATTGTTGGCCTCGTTAAAGCTTATACAAAATTTTCATCAACCAATATGGTTGTGAGACTTGAAGCCAGTGTGTTACAAGATGATGCATCTGATCTAATTGTAAGTGTATTGCATAGTGTTAAAATTTGAGATTGGTGTATGCTATTTCAGATTGACACTTGAATCAGTTTCGTTCTAACAAGCCTTAATACGCCGAAACATAAGTTTGGAACGACTGGTACACACAATTTGGTGGTGTGGCTAACTCATAGGCCACCATTTAGCATTTACAGTCACAAGATTTGTACATTATTGGCCAAGTTTTAGACAGTCCTATTTTATTGTACCATTGCTCCCTATATATGTGGATTAGTTAACTATAAAGTGTTTAAAAAATTAGCATATATATGTAAATTAGCTATCTATGCAGTGTTTAGTGTTTCAAGAGTAGAAAATATTACAAGTATGTTATTTGCTATTAATAATAGATATATATACAAGTATTTCATAGGTGGTTCGATAAAATATTTTTAAATTTAGCCTCCCATTTCTATTCACCGAGTAGCCCATTATATAAGACAAAACATTAACCTAACACACTACCCAACCCATTACATAAACAAAAAATAACTTACATTGGATTTTAGAGTCACAAGAAGAAGAAAAACAATTATATTTATTTAAAATTCTTAGACAATTTTGTTTAAATTAAAATATGTTAAAGTTAATACGATGGATTATTATCGTTGTATATAATTACGGTGTATTTGACATAATATTGTTATGAAATGTCATGCATGTTTCATTAGCTCAAATAATAGAGTTGTTGTTTCTTGTTAAGTGAGGATCACACATGAAAAACTTATCAATCAACGTCGTGGAGATTCAAAGCATTTTTGTTCATACCATACTTTATTACTAGTACTTCTATGATTTTAGTATGACATTGTTTTTCTAATTTCTTGAATTGGCCGTTGGCGTTGCCTTAAAGTAGTATTTTTTCTTCAATTTCTTTAAGTAGGATTGCTCCCTAATATTCGTCACTAGCGTCTGTCTGTAGGATTCTTTTACCTATGCCTTGAATCTTCAGTGATTTTGGATCTTGTCATAACTTATTAATTTCCCTGGTGGATTCAGACTGTATAGGTCCCCATGGAGGCCCATTTGTTTTCAACATCAGATAAAGTTCGCTGGTATACTATGAAACTTGCGAGACAAAATCTCGAATGTAGTTCACGATCCACAGGATTTGCATAATTTTTTCCGTTGACATGTTACCCGTGAAATTTTGGATTTCCTATGTGGTGTGGCCTAAGGTGTGATAAAATAATGATATAAATAAGTGCAAATAAACACCCTAAACTAACACGGTACTACAAGTATTACAGGACGTATGCAAGTTTTAGTGATAAGAAGATTCGTTCCTCAGGGACTGACGAAAGTTAGAGAGAACTTATGCAAATTATCAAGTGCAGATATAGAAGATAGAAAGATGATACGCAAGGAAAGAAAAGGAAAATAGATTTTTATTTTGTTTTTATAAAGAAAACTAAACTACTAGATAAAAGACAATAAAATAAATAAAATAAAATAAAAGAAAAGAAGATAGTATGAAAGTTATAACTTAGGTTTTACTAGTATGCACCAATCCTTCTAATTCTATCTATTAGATCTAGTTTATAAGGGAGAATATTAGCTCTTGGTATACTTAGTCAGGATTCTAAATTCCCATACCTTAGACCTTGAGAGCGACTAAGGGGGCTACGGCACAACCAAGAAGTGATTTCAAATAGGGTTATCAAACGCTACTAAGGCCCTAAGCAAATACTACAATCATTGGTGATATGGTGATTAAAACAAACCCTAATGACTATCTAGTTAGAATCATGTTTTGTCAGAACTAATATCGACACTAGACGTTATGTGGTGGTTCAATAGTTAAACACCCTGTCAAGGAGACCATCTAACTACTATTAAGGTAATCCTAAACGTTGCGCACCGCAAGGAAAACATACATTAAATCAAAACACATAATCAAATATAAAGTTAAGTAGCTAATATCAGATTAAAACATGTAATTCCCAAAGAAACTTAGATAGAAGAATTAGAATTCATAGTTTATACATGATGCAAAACCTAAGCTAATAGAATTAATTCATACAAAGAAAAGAAGAGAAAATAATTACAAAATAAGAGGTTGAAGGAGACATGATTGATGCACAGCTCCTTCCAGACTTCTTCTCTTGTGTTACAGCTTCCTCTTGGCCTTAAGGTCTGGCCAAGGATGATTTTAGAGTGTTAAGAGGATGTATTTATAGGGTATAGGTTGACCTAATTCGTTTTCTTGAAGGAGAAGTAAGTGGTGGACTCCAAGCCCAACTCAAATTCGTAAGGAAATAAAGATAAACACTGCTGACCGTTTTGAGCATATCTTCTTCGTTATTGGTCGGTTTGAGCTCCATAATATACCAAAAGAATCGTAACAGAATTATCTTTGTCCTTACGAAAGGAAATTACCAAAATCGGTCTATTTCTTAGATAAATAGCCACTTCTTTAGGCGTGTACTGCAGAAATTCAGATTTAGGCAGCTTTTCCTTTTCCTAATTGAACTCTGTTTCCTTCTATCTCCAATTACCATGCATATCTCTTTCCATATCTTGTAGTCTTTGACTTGGACTCTAATTAATCTCCATAATTATCTTTAAAGCTTCACACTAAATAAACAATTAAACCCAATATGCTCTAAAAATATTATATTACTAAATCAAGACCCAAAATAGGAAAGTGCACTAAACTAAGCTAAAATCAACCTATAAACTAATAAATAAGCCTAAAATGGTGTCTCTGAAGTATATTATATTATCACAAATGAGGAGACATCAAGACCCCCAACTCAAAGTTGTATCGTCCCGATACAATAAAAGTAAAGAACAGTAGGGTAGTCATATAAACAAGAAGAAGAAGTAGGAGGAAAATAAGAACAGAACACAATGAATGATCCTAGAGAAAAATATCTAAAAAGTCTCATGTAGTAATGCTCAATAAATAATGCACAAATATGCTTAATATACATGTAATCAACAATCCATAAATTCAAGTCCAGATTAATTTCGCAATGCCAGAAGGAGAGGATGATAACTTAGTTCATGTTAATGGCTATAGGTTGTTCATAGGTCCCAATATAGCATCCAATGGTCCACTCACCTATTACCTAATAGCTCAATTGTTTCTCCATCTAGTAGTTAGAAATCCAAAGGTCTTTGGTTATAACGTGGCTTAAGAACGGGTGTGGTATATTTGGATAATGAAAAGTGAGCTTTTGGCTCTCTCCTCACTAGCCATCAACGAATCGCCCTAGAGCTTGAGTTTTCACTCGAAGATGTTCTCACTCAACCCAATTTATTGATGCTTTTGATTTGCATCCCCAATAATCCTATTTAAAACCTTTAGTGATGATTTACAAAATTCCACTTTGCCGGTTCGAATATATATTTTCTTTTTAATTCAATTTTTTCTTTTGTATAGCTATGATTCTCTTTTTGATGTTGAGATATCACACTATATTTTTCATATATATATATATATATATATATATATATATATATATATATATATATATATATATATATATATATATATATATATTCTTTTTGTGCCCTTGTTGGCAAATTTAGCTTGTAGCTTCTTTTCCATTCACTATTACCCCGGCAAAGGGTTACAATAAATACTTTTCATCATCAATAAAAATCACAAATATAATTCCCAAAACCCAATGTTCCCTAATGATGAAACCCACCACCCCAAACTCAAGCTCTAAAACGAGTTGTCTCAGGTTTTGCGATTCGAGTATATAGATAAGTCCTACAAACTAAGGGTATGGATTATAATGTGTTTCAATAAAAAGGCTTAGAAAGGCTCAGAGGGGCTAAGACGGATAAATAACAATAATCAAACAAAAGGGTGAGAAAATATGGCTTCAAGTGTTTTATCATGAAAGAACTGCCTTAGTCATTTTTCTAACTACTGGATTTCGTTACGTTTTCATTATTAGTTCATAGACAAGTGGGTTTTCAACTAATTTCAAACCTCACGTTCTACACACCAAATAACTATCCCTAAGTTCCAACGTGATTTCTTAGCATTGCTCATTAACTTTTCTATCTTTTATTTCCTGTTTTCATGCATGCATCTAAACAATTTTGTTGCATCTTTCAAAAACATACTACTTACTATCATTAACTTAATTAAATCATGCTCACATAGGTACATTCAAAGATATTCTATGCCTAATTCTATCACCGGGGACGGTAGCGTGAGACCCCGGTGTTAATCTTTAGTAGTTTTAATTGTTTATTTATTTTTTCAGTTTTACGCTTGGTTTTTGTTTTTGTTTTTGTTGTACAGATTTTTATTCAGGTAATGCTCAAGAGGTTTATTGAAGATGTATAGAGGACATTACCCAGATCCCGATCCATATGACTATTGGGAAGACTCTTCGGGACAACAACAATGGGGTAGTAACTTCTACCAACATTCTTATCAATACCCGCAAGAGCAGGATTGGAACAACCAATGGATCGAGAATAATAAACAACATTCATCATATCACTATCCACAGGAGCAAGCATGGAACAACAAATGGGTTGAAAACATTCCAAACTCTCCACCTCATCACTATCAGCAAGAAATTGACAATGAGATACGTTCTAAACTCCAGAGCTTAGTAGAGGAAACTAACGCCACCCATGCCCGTATACAACAAATGGTAGAAGAATGGGGTAGTATGTCTTATGAAGATTCCACTCCCCCGAGGGATGTAAGCAATCAACTGGAAGAAGTAGTTAAGGAGGAGGTGTTGAAGGAAGATATTAGTGATAGTGATATGACCATCATGCCGGTTATAAATGAAGACCACCATGTGGTTGACAATCCTATTAGCATGGTGGAAGAAGGAGTAGCAACGAAAATCCTAGAAATTGAAACTGAGGTTGTTATTCCTATGGTTTATGCACATGATCAAGATACTGAACGCAAACAAGAAAAAGAGGTGATCGAGATTAAGATTCCACATCAAGAATATGATGAAGTAATAGTGGAAGATTGGGTTGAAAGCGAAGACGAATGTGAAGTGGTTGAGGAATCCATCGAAGAATTCAAAGTTCACAATAAAAGAGAAGTCGAATCTCCACCACAAAAAGTTCACCAATCACTATCTCCACCACAAATCATCATTAGAGATAAAAAATCAGAATCACCTCTATTACTACAAATGATCAATAGGTGCTACACAAGAAAGGTGCTACACCGCGAGAGTAAAGCGACAAGGAGGAGCACCTACCCACCACACTTTAAAGAGGAACGCGAGATTAAAGAGAATAAAATTGAGCTTATACCGTTGAGGACGGTTATCTACTATTGTGTGGTGAAGAATAAGTTTCGTCGTGAAAGTAAGAAGGCGAAACGGAGATACTACCCTCCCCCTTTCAGAGATCGATTGAATAAAATTTTAAGGGGGAAGGTTCTAAAGCTCACATGTCAAGGACGGGGCGAATTCAAGCGGAGGAGAACTGCAAGGGCCTCAATACCATCTTCGTGGAAGGTAACGCTTCGAACTTAAAGACGTAATAAACAAAAGTGCTTCTTGGGAGACAACCCATGTTTAATTTGCTTTAAGTTTTTCAATTCCTAGTGTATAATTCTAAGTTAGTGTCAAGTTTAATGTCTACTTTTAAAAGAAATGAGAAAGGTAGTGTGTTAATGGTGCAGGAATTGAGTTTGGGGTGCTAGGAAACGAAAAAAGAAACACATGGGAAAAATTCGGCGCAGGTCCGGTATACCGCGCAAAACCCCCGGTATACCGCAGGATGAAAAAACCCGTACCACGGGTAGGAGACTCGGTTTTTTTTGCCGAGAAGTGAAAAAGAGATGCGCTCAGGTCCGGTATACCGGGCCATACCTCCGGTATACCGCAGCTATGTCGGTTTGAAGAGTTTGTGCCTTATAAACTTCTTACTTCATCAAGAAGTAACCCTAGCCTCTTCAAAAACGAATTTTCCAAACCTTAACCCTTATATACCTGCACAAAGACCACTACAACACCAAAGAACATCAAATCCTTCCTCCTATTTTATTCCAAACACACATCCAACACCACAATCATTCAAGAACATCAAGAAATCTTCTCCTTCAACCCTAAGCCTCTTCATCAAAGCTTAAATTCTATTCATTAAACCTTCCGCAATCCATTACATATTCATTACCCATCTCATATGACACCATAATCCTTTATTTCAAATCCTCAAAACATCAAATTTCAAAACTCTTCTATAGTTTCTGATTATTTGAAGTTTTGAGTTTGGGGTTCATTGAGATGTCAAAGATTGGGAAGACAAGAATACCATGAAGAGGAAAAGGAAGTTGGAGAACCTCTTATTAACTTTTGGGTGTTAAAAGATGTAGTTGAAAGAATGGAATTTTTTTGAGGATATTCATGAAGAGGTGTTGCCAACTATAGGAAAAATCACAAAAGAGTTGGAGCTTATGCAAATCATATTACGTGGAGTGAGCAATGTTCAACATGCCACCTACGCAACACAAGGAGCTCAACCTACACGCAACCATGGAAACCAGCTTCATGCTGGTTCAGATACGTTTTCCTATCCCTTTCGCATTTGTTTTATTAAGGTTTTATTTGCTTTCTTGAGTCTTTTTCGAGTCGTGGGGACACGACTCACTTTTGAGTTTGGGGTGGGGTTCGTTGCCTCATCCCAATTTTTTGTGTTTTACATGCTTTCAATAAAATTAATCTTAGGGTTGCGTTGACTGTAGAGAATTTTAAATGCCCCCATCAAGCATGTTTTTTATGAATTAATGATAGAAAATAGTTGACTTTAGGAGTTAGTATAAACTGTACTTTGATTGCATGCAAATATGAGATAATTAATAGGAAAAATTAATGAACAATGCAAAAGAAGTAAACTTGTACTAAAGGATAATGGGTGGTTTGTAGAACGTGAGATCTAAATGAGTAGAGAACCCACTTAGGTATGAACTAGAGGCAAGTTGTGTTAATAGGAAGATGATAGAGTCATTTCTTTGTTAGCCCTTTGAATCCTTTTTGGCCGTCTATCCCTGAATTAATTTTATCCTTCTTAGACAAATTTTTAGCCCTTAAGCCTTTCTTTTGTCGCCACATTATAAGTCGTATCCCTTTAGATTATTAGGCATGACCATATGACCCGCACTTGAATCACGATCCTGAGACCTCCTGTCTTGAGATTGAGTTTGGGGTGGTGGGTCCACTTATGGGAATTTACATTGGGTTGGGATTTTTGAGCTTATCAATGATGCTTTGTGCTATACAAGATGATGATTCACAGGTTTATTATATTGTAACCCTTTGCCGGGGTAATAATGAATGGAAAAGAAGCTTTGAGCTCAAGTTATGAATAGGCATAATTATGAAAAATAGAATGATATCTCAACATTAAAAAGAGAATCATAGCTATGCAAAAGGAAAAGAAAAAAAAATGAATGATTTGAAAAGAATATACATATTCGGACCGGCAAAGTGGAAATTTTTATGTGAATCATCCTTAGTGCTTATTGGGTTAATTTGGGGACGCTAATTAGCGCGTCAATTGGGTTGAGTGAGAACGTTATTCGAGTGTAAACTCAAGCTCTTGGACAGTTTGTTGATGGTAAGTGAGGAGAGAGCCAATAGCTCACTTCAAATTTACCAAATATACATACCATACCGTCCTTCAGCCTATGCTAAAACCGTAAAGACCTCGTGATTCCTAGATGCGCAGTGAGTTAATAGGGAGTATTCTAAGTGGAGCGTTCAAAGCAAGTAAAGATCGAGGAACACCCTACAACCACCATCTTGAAATAAGTAATAAGCGTAACCTTCTAGCATTGTGAAATTAATTTTGGATTGATATTATTTTGTGTTTGATTTGCATGATAAGTGTAGGTGTATATTAATTCCTAGAGTAGACTATATGAGATTTGTCTTAAGTTGTGCTTTGGGAATATTTACTAGATTCTACCTTCTGCATTCACCTAAAAGATCCTTGTTTTTATTTTACTTTGTCGGGACGACAAAGGTTTGAGTTTGGGGTCTTGATGTCTCCCTATTTGTTCTAATTATTAGCCCTTTGGAGACATCCTTTTAGGTGAATAAATGATTTATTTGATAGACTTTTAGGCTTATTTGATCATATTGCACTTTCTCCCCTTGGAAATTAACTATTTGTAGAATCTGAGCTTTTGTGAGTAAATTTGACTATTTTTAATGCAAAGTTAATCGGTTCTTGAATTTCATGAAAGACCAAATCCAAGGAGGAGAAGTGAGAATTAAAGTCTTAGTGTATTTTAGAGTGTTAGGAAGTACTTTTACTAGGGTTTCTATTTTTAGAGTGCACTTTCCTATTTCTATTTTTTGATTTATTGATTTATTCTTTTTAAGCATATCGGTTTAATTATTTATTTAATGTGAAGCTTTAAAAGATATATGGTAATTACTTAGAGACCAAGTCAAGATAAAGAAGTAAAGGAAATAAGATTTACATGGAAATAAGAAGATTTAGGAAAGATATATGCAAAGAAGGAAAAAATAAAACTGCCTTATGAATCTGAAATTCAAGCCATGTTTTAAAGATCAGTCTATAACTTACGATTGGCTAGGAATCTGGACAAGTGGTCTGCACCAATAGAAAGCTCTTTCCAAGACAAGCAGTTTCATATAATGGAACTCCTCAAACGGATAAATATTGAAAAAGATATGACCAAATCAAATCAGCAGCAGAATCTTACCTTTCCTAGATTTTAGGGTTACGAATTTAAGAGTTCTTGCCTTGTCTTCTACTCCAAGTGATTCGACCTAGGGCTTGCTAAAACCTATAAATACACCCCTTAGACCTCATAATTCAGTACCTCTCATATTTTACTTAATTCATACATCCTTAGAGAGAGAGTCAACCACTTCAGAGCAAGAAGGCAAAGGAGAAGCTAGTGCTGGAGGAATTCCGTTCTTCCATCAACAGTCATCTAATCCTTAGGTTATATATTTCTTTTCTGTAATTAAATATGATGTCTTTCTATTTAGTTTCAGTCTTTAATATTGCTATGAGCTAAACTTTTATATACTTGAGAATCGCAATAAAAGGATGAACCTTAATTAATTATTTCTATGTTTTGAATTTGGGATTGTTTAGATCTAAATTGAATTAGGTCTTAGATATTGGATATTACTTTGTTCTTAATCACTATTTCTTTTCGGTACAACTAGAAACAGCTTTTAGTATTTGGGCTATTCACTTTAGTGGCGAAGTGATTATCCGACAGGGGGGTTTGAATATAGATCTAGGTAATACCCGTGTAATGTCCGTTATTCACCGACAGGCTTAACTAGTTACATAGCCAAAGAGGTAAAATCATATCATCCGAAGAGGCATATTCGACCATACAGGTGTTTATGATACTTTAGGATAGCTCCTAGGTCCACCCGACAGGGGGCTAGGAGATATTAGAGTCCCGACTAATATTATAATTCCAATTCTACCCTTAAACATAGCATAGATTATATTGATTAAGTGGATTCCTTGCGAGACTCAAGTATCTCTCTTATCTGAAGTTAGTCTTTTATTTGCTTTATTTCCTTTCTGTTAATTTAATTTAGTCTTTATTTTATTTGCAATTTTAATTTACAAAAACCAAACGAAAATTATTATCTTTTATTTTCTGTTTAGCAATTATTCTTACTACTTGATTAATATTTGGGTTGAACCTAATCTGTCCCTGAGAACGAACTTGATTATCATATATTACTTGGGACAACCGTACACTTGCGGTTAAGTGGTTCCTTTATTTTTGCACTTAATTTTATAACACCCTAGGACCCACCAAGTTTTTGGCGCCGCAGGTCGCCGTCTGGAGAGAGAAAAAACGGGATTTAAGGTTTATAAGGAGGGTTAATATCATTATTCCGAATTTATTAAACCTCAAGCCTCTTTCTCTTCTCCAAAACTCTCCCAACTCCATTGAAGCTCATGAAAACCTTCACCAATCATCAAAACACTACCCAATCACCATAAAAACACATCCAATTCATTCTCCACCTCATTACAAAAGATTCAACCACCCATATCATACCAAAACACCTCGAATCCAAGAATCAAAAGCTTAAATTTTATGACAAACACAAAAAGGAAGATGAGGACAACGAATCCCCACCCCCAACTTAAAAATGAGCCGTGTCCCTACGACTCGAAAAAGACTCAAGAAAAATAAAATTTAAAATTAGCATACATATTACACATAAAGAAATGGTAGGGAAGAAAGAAAACATACTCTTCGAGGCTATCACCTCGCCTTATCGGTACTCGGATTAAATCTAATGTATCTTCTTCACCCAACTTCTTATTCGCTTTTCATTCAGGACACGTGATCATAATAGGATATTGCATTATATAACGTCATGGGAGAGATCTAAAATTCGTATCACCTCCTCATAGATCAACTGTGCCACATCTTCTTCTTTTCCTCACAAAATACAATTCACAAACAACCCAAGCATTCCAAATCTCCATGAACCTTCATGTATTCTCCTTCAACTTCTTCTTCAAATACCATCTTATAAGAAAAAGGTATTTCCTTTAATTGTTACTTCGGAGAAGCTATCATGGCCATTGAAGCTTTCTCTTTTTCTTCGGGTGTAGGGTCGTTGGTTTGTAAAGGTTGTGTTGTCTTCTTCACTAAAGTTGGAATCTTTTTGCTCATTGGATCAACACAGCATGCTAACCTCTCTTTTCATGACCTATTTTACCCTTTGAATTGGAACTAGGACTTTTCTCACTTGATTTCTTCTCAATTAAATCCAATACCTTGATTTCTTCATCTCCCATACAGTAGATAATGTTCATGTTCTCTTAATCATCTCAATTGACCCCCAACTTAAAGCTTTAACCACTCTTGAAATTTGATCTTTTGATTTTGGTTGTACAAGCTTAATTTGGGTTAGGAAGGGTGATTTGATGATGATTCTCTATGTGGGTAAGATGGATTCTTCATGGATTGGTATGGATTTAAGAAATTGTAGGATGAATTTCTAAAATTTAAGCTTCTGATTCTTGGATTTGAGGTGTTTTGGTATGATATGGGTGGTTGAATCTTTTGTAATGAGGTGGAGAATGAATTGGATGTGTTTTTATGGTGATTGGGTAGTGTTTTGATGATTGGTGAAGGTTTTCATGAGCTTCAATGGAGTTGGGAGAGTTTTGGAGAAGAGAAAGAGGCTTGAGGTTTAATAAATTCGGAATAATGATATTAACCCTCCTTATAAACCTTAAATCCCATTTTTTCTCTCTCCAGACGGCGACCTGCGGTATACCGCGCAAAGGGTCCGGTATACCGCGACATCTGATGCTCCACAAAATTTCGTTCGTCAATAAACGCGCGCCACATACCCGTGACACGGGTTTTTGCTCTCGCGGTATACCGCGCATATGGTCCGGTATACCGGACTCATCGATCAGATTTTTTTTCTCCTCTGCATAAAACACGTGGCATCCACCCGTGGTACAGGTTTTCTTCACCTGCGGTATACCGCGGCTGAGGTCCGGTATACCGCACCTGTGGTCAGAATTTTCCGAAAAATTTTGTTCTTCATTCCCTAACTCGATTTCTCCAATACCTAAGCATCAAAAACACTAATACCTTTCTCAAATATGCAGTATCAACTAAAATTAACTAAGCTAAACATAAATTAAAAACTAAGACTGTAAAAACATAAAAGAAATTACGGGTTGTCTCCCGTATAGCACTTTTGTTTAACGTCTTTTAAAGTTAGACGTGTTACCTTGGTTAAGGATGAAGAAATTTCCACCCTTTGCCTCTAATTCCCACGAAGTTTTCAGCTCGATTTTTCATAATCATGGATGGTGTCATCCAAGATTTCGTGGGAACAGGTGTTTCTTGTGGTAACTCGATTTCATTTGTAGCACTACACTCCTCTGGCAATCCATTCATCTCTTTAGTTTCGAATCTTCGTTTGTTAGAAAGAATGTCCTTCATGAATTTTGTATATGTTGGCATTCTCTTGAGAGATTCTACAAACGGTATTTTAATCTCTAACTTGTTCACCATGTCAACGAACTTCTTGAATTCCAGGTCATTGTCCTTTCTGACACGTGAAGGGAATGGTGGAGGAGGACATGTGTTGGTTACCACTGGGCTCTCTTTCTTTTCTGGTGTCTTCTCTTGGACACTTTTTTGTTCAACTACCTCTTCGACCTTATCTGTTGTTTCTTCTCCCCCCGTTTCTGGAATAGGGACTGGTTCTGGTTCTGGTCTTGGTGGAGGTAGTTGTTTTCCACTTCTTGATTCAACTGCATGGAAAACTTTGTTTTCTGGAGCAATAACATCACCTTGGAGTTGCCTTTCTGCAAGGATTTGAACTTTATTCACCATTTGTGACACTGTCTGCCCCATCTTTATAAGCGCGTTCTGTGAGTTTTGGTATTCTTGCTGGCTAATTTCTATATCTTCAATTAGGTTCATTATCTTAGCCATGGTTGACTTCGAACTCGAAGGTTGTTCTTGTACGGTTTGCTGCATTAAATAAGGAGGTGGTTCTTGATAAGCTTCATTATAAATCGGCGCTTCTTGATAAATAGGTTGTGGAGGATAGTAGGATTGTGGTCGTGGCTGATAATAATCATCATAATAATGGTTATTATGATAATAAGTCTGTTGATCTCCGACCCAATTGTAATTCTGTGGGGGCTGATAATCAGCGTAATTTCCTTGGGATTGATAATAACCATCATAATAATGGTCTCTTTGATAAGGCATGAAGGAAATTGAGGCTGGATTATTCATGCAATATTCCCACGAGTGATCTCTTGCTCCACAACTAGGACATGAAGGTGAGGTATGTACTAGATTCCTTTGAGCTAGTTTTCGCGATTGTTCTCGTAATTCCTCAAGTTGTTGGTTTAACTCCTTGAGCTTTAGAGCTTCCATCATGTATTAGCTTCTTCAGGATCTGATAACACGAAACCTTTATCTACTAATAAATTTGCTTTCGCCTAAAAAAAATCTGTAAAACAAAAACTAAAAAGAAAAGCGTAAAATAGAACTAACTAAAATAAAAGCACTAGATAATTGCACAAGGACTAACGATGTAGTCCCCGGCAGCGGCGCCAAAAACTTGGTGTGGCCTAAGGTGTGATAAAATAATGATATAAATAAGTGCAAATAAACACCCTAAACTAACACGGTACTGCAAGTATTACAGGACGTATGCAAGTTTTAATGATAAGAAGATTCGTTCCTCAGGGACTGACGAAAGTTAGAGAGAACTTATGCAAATTATCAAGTGCAGATATAGAAGATAGAAAGATGATACGCAAGGAAAGAAAAGGAAAATAGATTTTTATTTGGTTTTTATAAAGAAAACTAAACTACTAAATAAAAGACAATAAAATAAATAAAAGAAAAGAAAAGAAGATAGTATGAAAGTTATAGCTTAGGTTTTACTAGTATGCACCAATCCTTCTAATTCTATCCATTAGATCTAGTTTATAAGGGAGAATATTAGCTCTTGGTATACTTAGTCAGGATTCTAAATTCCCATACCTTAGACCTTGAGAGCGACTAAGGGGGCTACGGCACAACCAAGAAGTGATTTCAAATAGGGTTATCAAACGCTACTAAGGCCCTAAGCAAATACTGTAATCATTGGTGATATGGTGATTAAAACAAACCCTAATGACTATCTAGTTAGAATCATGTTTTGTCAGAACTAATATCGACACTAGACGTTATGTGGTGGTTCAATAGTTAAACACCCTGTCAAGGAGACCATCTAACTACTATTAAGGTAATCCTAAACGTTGCGCACCGCAAGGAAAACATACATTAAATCAAAACACATAATCAAATATAAAGTTAAGTAGCTAATATCAGATTAAAACATGTAATTCCCAAAGAAACTTAGATAAAAGAATTAGAATTCATAGTTTATACATGATGCAAAACCTAAGCTAATAGAATTAATTCATACAAAGAAAAGAAGAGAAAAGAATTACAAAATAAGAGGTTGAAGGAGACATGATTGATGCACAGCTCCTTCCAGACTTCTTCTCTTGTGTTACAGCTTCCTCTTGGCCTTAAGGTCTGGCCAAGGATGATTTTAGAGTGTTAAGAGGCTGTATTTATAGGGTATAGGTTGACCTAATTCGTTTTCTTGAAGGAGAAGTAAGTGGTGGACTCCAAACCCAACTCAAATTCGTAAGGAAATAAAGATAAACACTGCTGGACCGTTTTGAGCATATCTTCTTCGTTATTGGTCGGTTTGAGCTCCATAATATACCAAAAGAATCGTAACAGAATTATCTTTGTCCCTACGATAGGAAATTACCAAAATCGGCCTATTTCTTAGGTAAATAACCACTTCTTTAGGCGTGTACTGCATAAATTCAGATTTAGGCAGCTTTTCCTTTTCCTAATTGAACTCTGTTTCCTTCTATCTCCAATTACCATGCATATCTCTTTCCATATCTTGTAGTCTTTGACTTGGACTCTAATTAATCTCCATAATTATCTTTAAAGCTTCACACTAAATAAACAATTAAACCCAATATGCTCTAAAAATATTATATTACTAAATCAAGACCCAAAATAGGAAAATGCACTAAACTAAGCTAAAATCAACCTATAAACTAATAAATAAGCCTAAAATGATGTCTCTGAAGTATATTATATTATCACAAATGAGGAGACATCACTGTGCGAGATGTAGGCCATGTCTATACTCCCCATCTTCAAACTTCATGTCTAATATATCGCTCTCTTGTTATTCGATATTTTTTTTCTTCTCAGATAACATGATGCCGAATTTGTGGACAATATTTGTGAACTGTTGTATCAACTGGATGTAGGGGTGAGCAAATGAGAACCAGATTACCAAACCGAACCAAAAAACCATAAAAAACCGAACCAAAATAACCAAAAACCGAATAACCAAATGGTTTGGTTTTTAATTTTTCAAAAAACCGAATTTTTTGGTTCGGTTTACTAAGTAAAAACTGAACCAAAAAAACCGAAAAAAACCGAACTAACGAAGAAAAATAGGGAATGTGTGAACTTCTTTTATAAGAATATGTGGGAAAAACTTTTGTTAAGAATTTATCATCTACGTGAAATTTTAGTTATACTATTCGATGGTGCTATTAGTGAAAATTTCTCTTATATCACTTAAGATTATAAGTATTCATTACTTGATTGATTTTATAAATATTGATTGTATGAAATAGAAAGTAATAGATTTAAACTTATTGTAGTGTTGTAAATTAAGATAAGTATTTTTAGATTATAAGTTTATACTTAATTGATATATTAATAGCCCACATGGACAAGTAATAGTAGCATAATTGTATTGGAATATTAGTCTCTATTAGACAATGTATTTCAAGAAATGGGGTGAAAATATTATTGACCAAGCATCTGAATTCGAAGCGAACCAAAATCGAATCGAAACGAACCAATTCGGAACCAAAAACCGAATGTGGAACCAAATGCGAACCACCCGGTTTGGTTATTAAATTATAAAAAACCGAAATATTTAGTTCGGTTCCGGTTTTGGTCAAAAACCGAGACGAACCGAACCATGCTCACCCCTAACTGGATGTGTGTCGACTTTTCTTCAAAAAAGCAAGATGTCATATATCAAGGTGTTTTCCAATATTGTTTCAAATAATTTTGTCATGGCTTTTTTTAATAGAGAAGGTGCTACCTTAAGACCAAATGGCATGAACGTCCATTCGTACTGGGCATTTCGTATACAAAAAGTTGTTTTAATACCGATCTCGGTGGTCGATTCCCAATTTCCAAAACCCTGCCTTCATATCAAACTTGGAGAAGATTTTTGCAGATGCCAGACGGGAAAAGAGAAGGGGGAATTATTTTTAAAAGCCCCACGACTTTTGGGTTAATAAAATAAGGCCTCCTTTCAAGTAAGCCTTAATAGTCCGTCAGAACCCAACTAAGAAGGAGAGAAAGACCAAAAACACCCCCCCTCTCTTATACGTCTTTTCTTATACATAGTGAAGAAACCAAAGCAAAAACAAATAACCTATTCGAGGTTTTGAATCAAAAGAATCCATCCTCTCTATGTACCTTCCCTCTCTACACCCTGGACAACCCGTCTTCCTCCCCCCACCGCCCCTACGCCTCCCTCTTCCCTCCTTCACCCACCACCACCGAGGCCCTCCTTCCACAAGATCACCCTTCGCCCTCCTTCAACCACCATCGAAGACCACCTTCCCCCTCCACCATAGCCTTCCACCTTTCCCCTTACTCTTCAACAGCTTCCCACCATCGAAGACCACCTTCCCCCTCCACCATTGAAGCTGCAACAGCACCATTCTACATATCTGCTCCGCCTCCAGAGATGCGCTCCATAACTCGATAACTGCGAGGAAGCTTCTCACCACAACGAAGCTTCTCACCACGACGAAGCTTCCCACCTTCTTGATCGAGATCCACCACGACGAACCACGCCGCTGTGAAGACGCCGGAGCAAGATCCAGATCCACCACGAGATGTTGTGACGAGGTCGGAGATGTCGTGCTCCACCACCACGAGATGCGCTCCATAACTCGATAACTACGCTGCATAACTCCGCACCACCAGCAGCAGCGAAAGAAAACGTTCTCATCCACACCAACATACCACAGTGAGATCTGACTTCGCCGCCCCTCTAGATCTGCCACCACCATTCTCGCGCGCGCCTGTCCAGCAGCCCATTTGGTACAGTCCAAACGAGAATGGGTCCAAACCATTTGTTTCCCCTTTTTTTTCTTTTTGCCGTGTGAGTTTGGTGTCTAGTCCATAAGGTGTCCAACCCATTATGGGTTATACAACAACTTGTTTTCTTTTTTTAATTGGTGTCCAACCCGTAATGTTTCTTTTTCTTTGTTGTTACAGGTAATAAATGGGTTATGTGGGTTAAAGGGTACAGCCCAATCAATTAGTCTTGGGTGTAGTTGGATAAATTGGGCTTGGGTATAGCTCTAGGGGTACAGACTTGGATTATTTTTTACTTCTTTGGACATGTATTTTAGTAAAAAAGGCTTGGGTACAGCCCTATGGGTGCAGACTTGGACAAATTTTGACTTGGACAAAACCAAAGCTTTGGTACAGCCCCATGGCCATGGAATGAATCTGGACAAAAACAGACTTGTGTACAGACCATTGGGTACACGAATTTGGTTGGACATGTACTTGGACAAAATCGAGACATTGGACGTATAGAAAAAAATTTATTTTATCCACTTAAAAAAAGCTTAGGTCTGTACCGATAAAAAATATCGTACGTACCCTTGTAAATGTACCGAAAAAAAATATCTGGTAAGTTAAAGACAAAAAACTCTGAAAAAAGTTTAATAAAAAAAACAGAATTAAAAAAATTGAAAAGGGTAGAAAGGTAAGAAAAGCTAACCAGAAATTGGAATTAGGCTTTAGAAAGAAGTATTATCTAGTTGGGACTTATAATTTAAGCAAGTTGACAAGTAGGCTCTATTTTGTAGTTTCCTCAAAAGAGAATTTGTGTTTGGGTTAGTGGGAATTTGTCATCTTGTAGGAAATGGTTCAGCGGTTTATAATCAATGACCATTCTTTTCTTACCCCTTATTTTCTTAGACCTTTTATTGATGTATAAAGCTTTGTATGGCCAGCTAGATTTTGTTATGTTGATAGATCCCTATTGAAGCAGCTGCTAACATTCTGTCCTAGCAAGGTTAAGATCTTCCAGTGTCATTATTGGGTGAGTTTCTTTAGTTGTATTTGCATCTTTGTTGAGTTTGAAGGGTAGCTTGATGTGTAACTCATTATTTGTCCACTATGGCATGTCATGTTTGGATTCTGATTGTGAGTCTACACATGACTTCAATAGTTGTTTAGAGATGTCATCATAATCCCTTGCATCCATTATTCATGAGAATATTTTATTTACTATGGTATAAGGGAGAAAGTTCCTCTTATACTTCAATCCAACTTGTATTATTTGTAGGCTTCTTAATATTCAGTAAAAATCAAAGCCCATTATGAGGTATATTCCAGGGAGACTGGATCCTATAACTTTCATCCATACCTTGCATTCTGGGAATAATTGTATCCTGGTGGGATTTTTTGAGATCAAGATGGATTTGAATAGTCTTCTGATGTCTCCTCATTTGTGATAGATTAATATTTGGATGAGACATCATTTTTAGTGATTTAGAAGTCTTTCTAATTGATTTTCTTGAGAAATAGTGCACTTTCCTATTTTGAGTCTTGATTTAGTAAAATAATATTTTTAGAGCATATTGGATTTAATTGTTTATTTAGTGTGTAGCTTTAAAGATAATTATGGAGATTAATTAGAGTCCAAGTCAAAGACTACAACTTATGGAAAGGGATTTGCATGGTAATTGGAGATAAGGAAACAAAAGCTAAAAAGATGGAAAAGGAAAAGCTGCCTAAATCTGGGATTCTGCAGCACACGCCTAAAGAAGTGCTATTTACCCCAAGAAATAGGCCGATTTTGGTAATTTCCTTTCAGAGGGACAAAGATAATTCTGTGAGGATTCTTTTGGTATCTTATGAAGCTCAAACCGACCAATAACGAAGAAGATATGCTCAAAACGGTCCAGCAGTGTTTATCTTTATTTCCATACGAATTTGAGTTGGGCTAGGAGTCCAATACTTTATCTCTTCCTCAAGAAAACGAATTAGGTCTTCTAAACACATATAAATACACCCTTATATCACTTGTAAAAGTACCCTAGTAATCCTTGCCTCATAGTAATTAGTTCTTAAGGTTTTATTCTTCCAGTTTATTGTAGAGAGCAAGATGATGTCTTTTGTAATTTCTTTTAGTTTATTTCCATCAGGTATGAACTAAACTCCCCATAGCTTGGGTTTTGCATAATGTATAATCTATGAATTCTAATTCTTCTATCTAAGTTTCTTTGGGAATTATATGTTTTAATTTGATATTAGCTTCTTACTTAATATTTGTTTATGTGTTTTGCTTTATTGTCTTTCCTAGAACTGATCACTTTAGGATTGTCTTAATAGTAGTTAGATGTTCTCCTTTACAGGGTGTTTAACTATTGAACCACCACATAATGTCTAGTGTCGATATTAGTTCTGACAAAACATGATTCTAACTAGATAGTCATTAGGGTTTGTTTTAATCACCATATCACCAATTGATTGTTGCGATTGCTTAGGGCCTTAGTAGCGTTTGATAACCCTATTCTAAACCACGTCTTGGTTGTGCCGTAGCCCCCTTAGTCGCTCTCAAGGTCTAAGGTATGGGTATTTAGAATCCTGACTAAGTATACCAAGAGCTAATATTCTCCCTTATTAACTAGGTTTATAGATAGAATTAGAAGGATTAGTGCATACTAGCAAAACCTAAGCTATATCTCTCATCTCATATTCTTAATCTTTTACTTTATTGTCTTTTAATTTCTTAGTTTAATTCTTAATTTAGAAAATTTATATCTTTTATTTTCTGTCTTTAATTATTTACTTCTTACTCGTAATTGCTACCCATTCGTATAACACACTTAAGTCCCTGAGAACGAACTTAACTTATCATTAAAACTTGCATGCGTCTTGTAATACTTGCAGTACTGTGCCTGTCTAGGGTGAGAGTGTGTAGTTTCTTGACTTAATTTTATCTTATTTTTATCACACCCTAGGCGACACCAAGTTTTTGGCGCTGCTGCTGGGGACTTGTGTCTCGTTAGCGTGTGGGTAATCTATTTCGAGTAGTAGTTTTTAATTAGTTTTTATTTTTCAGTCTTTAGTTTTTATTTTTTCCAGATTTACGCTTGTGGTTTGCTTTAGTCTTTTTCAGGTTTCACAGTGTTTAATTCTTGGCCTCCTTTATCGGAGCCTGAGAGGAGCTTCAGACCTTACAACAAACGTGTTCGTGAGGAAAGAGCCTTAAGAAGAGTAATGGCAGCCCAACAAGATCCACCACTTGGTGACCAACTTGGAGAAAATCCGAGAGGTCCACCACCACCACCTGGTGGACTACAGCAAAATCTACCAAGAATCCAACAACAGAATCCACCTGGTGTGCAACTACCATTAGGAGGAGGTAATGGGCAGAATAACGTTAATAATCAACATAACCGAGTTGAACAAGACCTTCCTGGCCTTCATGTACCATTTCAACCAATCGGTTACCGCCCTCCACAGATTCCGAATATTAAATTTAGACCCGATCCGGGTATGCTCAGTCAATTTCAAAGTTTTGGACTCTACACGGGTACAGCAATTCAAGATCCGGTAAGATCGATTCAGAAGTTCATGCAGATTTGTGATGCCTACATTACTCCTGGCATTACACGCGAGCAACTGTATTGTCATATGTTTTCGTTCTTCTTAACCAGTAGAGCTAGCGATTGGCTAGAGAGACAACCACATGGAACCATTCATTCTTGGAGAGAACTTCAAACCGCGTTCTTTAATCGTTTTTATCTGAAGAGCATGAGACTTAAAGATCAAACCGAGCTTGCAAGATTTAGCCAAGAAGACGGAGAAACAGTGCGAGAAGCATGGACAAGGTTTCAACAAAAATTAGCTAGATGTCCGCTCCATGGTTATACCCCTGCTCTACAACTTGCTATATTTTATGAAGGACTTAATGATAAAGGTAGAGAGAAGGTGGATAATATTGGAAAGGGTAATTTCGTGTCCATGAATCATAATGAAGCTTCCGAGGTTTTAGGAAATATTATGGAACAAGAAAGAAGTTGGCCTTCAACGCGAGCTTCTATAGCAAAGACCCGAGGAACGCTTCGTTTAGATGTAGAAACTGCAAACTCAGCTCAAATATCCGCGTTAGAAAATCAAATCAAAGAGCTGAAAATAGAGATGCAAAAGAATTTAGCCGCTGCAAACGTAGTACAAGAAGCACAAGGTTGTCAACAATGTGGGGTTAACAATCATACATGGGAAGAGTGCGAATTGTTGGAATTATTAAATGAATAATAATTTAATTTATTAATTCTTTCATGCTCTTGGGAGAAGTGGGAAAAAACTATTTGTGTTCTAATAGTCCCACTCTAAAATTGGAGAAGAAATTGTTGGAATTGAAGAATTTTATTTTATTTATTCTTTCTTTCTCTTTGGAAAAGTAGGAAAACTTTTTATGTGTTAAAAGTTTCATCTAGAAAATGGAGAATAAAATAAAAACCGACAAAGATTTATGGATATTCAATTCGGCGGTTTCATGAGTTACAAGACTTGGTGGAAAAAAAAACGGCTAGCTTTAATGACCATTGAATAGGCATTTAAGTGACGGTTTTTTGTCTTGCCATATATTCTATAAATAGTGACTTTGTCACTTTCATTTCTAGAGAAGAGAAAAGAAAATATTCTAGAGAGAATGGAAAAATCATCCTAGAGAGAATAGAAAAAAGTTGTTCTATAGAGAATAGTTTATAGAATAGCATGTAGAACGAAACTAGGAATCAGAAAAGACTATTCTTCTTCTCTCTCAAATATTCTGATATAATATTTCTATAGAGTAGAATTTTTGTTAGAGATAAGCGGCACGACCGGAATATCTTTTTAACATCATTTTACATTCCATGTAATAGTTCTTTTCTCGTATTTTCCATGTAAGTTTCGTTATTTTCAATTTATTGTAATAGTGTAGTATTACTTTAATTGAATATTATCTTTTACTTTTGGAATTCTATTTCTCTATTTTAAAACCAGTTATATTGTTATTTTTCCAACAATTTAAAAAGATATTACTTTTATATCACTGGTTGTTTTTTTCAAATGGTTTTCCTATCTTAGCAGTTGCTTCATTATTGAATGCAAATGCCTTTTCCGACGTGACTATGTTGGAGCCTTTCAATGGTTCCAACTACAAACGTTGGGCACAAAAGCCACTGATATGTCTTGAACAACATGAACTAGACCTTGCCGTTCTCAAGGTACTCCCTGCCATTGAGGCCAATGGGGAATATACCAAAGAACTACATGCTAGGTTTCTGGCTCTAAAAATTGGGTTCAAGAAAGCTAATTCAGTGGTTAGAGGATGGATCTTGGATAATGTGACGAACCTCACCTTTTATTTGTGTACCGTTGAGAAGTCAACAAAGACTATCTGTGAAACGGTTTAGAAAAGGCATGAGGGTGATGATTCTGATGAGAATAAGTACGTCACCGGGAAATGACCCAACAAGATCTAATTAGTCTCATACAAGTCGAAAAGTGAATTGACTCATGGATAAGTCCTTAGGTTTCCACGTTTTTATGAGTTTAAGAATTACTTTGGCCCCTTATATTAAAACTTTTTACCTCTTGTTGCCCTGAATTTCCTTCACAAACATGAATATATATCAATTGGATATTAAATATATATATATGTGTGAATGAAGATCTATGTGAAGAGATCTATATGGTGCAACATGAAGGGTTGGTGTTTTTGGATTAAGGGGATAAAGTTTGAAAACTAAGGTAATTGTTTTCTATTTTTTAAACGGGCACCGTGTTAATGAAATAGTATCCTAATAAAAGATAGATCGGTTTGTGCTACACTTTTATCAATATGTGTACGACATGATCCACTTTTGTTACTTTCATTCATGGGTCTGATTTCTTTTATTCTTTTATTTGTGAATAAAAGATGTGGGAGATGATGATCCTAAGGAAAAAAATTCATTTGAGTAATTAATGGAATTTACCTTAGTTAGTCTCACCGTGTTGAAAAGGTTTGACTCCGTTGACATAATGTTTGGGAAAAAAAATCCTTATAAAATTAGTATTCATGAATAAGAGAATTGTGGGGGGATGTACCCCTTAATGAATATAAATTAATAATTATAATGATTATGATGTTCTTAATAAACTATACTCAACTTGGTATTGTCCAAATTGTAAAGAAACTCAAGTGGTGACCATTGGGTTATTATTTTGTCATTTAATAAAGTACGGGAGAGGTACTATTGATCTATATGATGCACTAACTTCCTATTTATATAGTGTAAATTGTGCGTACATGAGCAAATTAAAACTTAATGAATTCATAGCCATGCGTGGTGGTCCTATTGAGACGGACTTGATGAATTCACCGTTGAGGTTGTTATATAATGCTCAAACTTAATGAATTCATAGCCATGTGCGGTGGTCCTATTGAGACGGACTTGATGAATTCACCGTTTAGGCTGTTGTATATTCCTCATACTTAATGAATTCATAGCCATGTGTGGTGGTCCTTTTGAGACGGACTTGATGAATTCACCGTTGAGGGTTTTTTGAATATTGCGCATAATATGACTATAAAAAGACGTCCTTGATGTTCCTAAGGGATGAGTTGTTAGACTCACCACAAATTCACATCCCGTAAAAGGGTGGTCCTTAAGAGAAAGGACTTGATGAATTAGCAAGACACATAATGAGGTTGAGCTTTATTGCTCTTAATGATCTAAGAATCTGAGAGGGGTCAGCTAATGTGACAAGACGCTCTTGGAGATCACCTATGTGTAAGGAAAGGGTGATGTTTGGGGGATTTGTAACTATCAGCAGGGTAGAGTATGTGCCGTGAGGGTCTCGATCAAAAACATTCAAGTTCAAGAGTACGTTCACTTGATATGTTTTTGGTGGTTGCCTCACTTCACTACGTGTCAATTCAAATTGAAAGATATTGCCACTTAAGTACAATTCACCTAAATGTTGGTATTTACGGAAACCTGTTCACCTTTTCTCCCAAAGAACCTGAGTGGGGGATTGTTGGAATTATTAAATGAATAATAATTTAATTTATTAATTCTTTCATGCTCTTGGGAGAAGTGGGAAAAAACTATTTGTGTTCTAATAGTCCCACTCTAAAATTGGAGAAGAAATTGTTGGAATTGAAGAATTTTATTTTATTTATTCTTTCTTTCTCTTTGGAAAAGTAGGAAAACTTTTTATGTGTTAAAAGTTTCATCTAGAAAATGGAGAATAAAATAAAAACCGACAAAGATTTATGGCTATTCAATTCGGCGGTTTCATGAGTTACAAGACTTGGTGGAAAAAAAACGGCTAGCTTTAATGACCATTGAATAGGCATTTAAGTGACGGTTTTTTGTCTTGCCATATATTCTATAAATAGTGACTTTGTCACTTTCATTTCTAGAGAAGAGAAAAGAAAATATTCTAGAGAGAATGGAAAAATCATCCTAGTGAGAATAGAAAAAAGTTGTTCTATAGAGAATAGTTTATAGAATAGCATGTAGAACGAAACTAGGAATCAGAAGAGACTATTCTTCTTCTCTCTCAAATATTCTGATATAATATTTCTATAGAGTAGAATTTTTGTTAGAGATAACCGGCACGACCGGAATATCTTTTTAACATCATTTTACATTCAATGTAATAGTTCTTTTCTCGTATTTTCCATGTAAGTTTCGTTATTTTCAATTTATTGTAATAGTGTAGTATTACTTTAATTGAATATTATCTTTTACTTTTGGAATTCCATTTCTCTATTTTAAAACCAGTTATATTGTTATTTTTCCAACACGAATCAAATCCACAATCTGTTTACTTTATATCCAACCGCGGAGGTTATCAATGGGGTAACCAAAACCATCCGGGTATGCAGTATTCAAATCCACAAGGGGCCGCTAATCCTGGTCATTATCAACCGCGCCCCCAGAACAACTCTTTCCAACAGAGAGGTCAGTACCAAAATCAATATCAGAATAGACCTGATCCCCCTCAACAACCTGTTCAAGATGCCTATACCGATTCATTAGATCAGAAAGCGTTACCTCAGTATCCTCAAGAGGATCTATGGACAATCAACAGATAGCACAAGCTCTGGACCGTTTGACCACGACTATGAACGCTCAGGAAGAGAAGGTCCGAGGACAAGATGCCATACATCAGATGTTAGGTACTCAAGTAGAACAGTTAAACAAAGTTTTAAAAAATTTAATAGAACAAAAGGAAGTAAAGGCAATCGAAGGAGGTGAAAACAATGTTGGGTTCGAAGCTTGCAAGGCAATTTGCCTTGAAATTGAAGAAGAAAAAGAGGAAGTACCACATGCTGCCGTTAGTGCCGTGGAAGTTCCGAGTACCGAAGAAGAACCAACCAAGTCTAGCCCCGTGGAATCTGACTGTTCTGAGGTTTTTGTGGAGGACGATCAAGAGAAAGCTGAATTTATACAACTACTGAGGAAGATGCAAGAGGAAATTCGATCGGTAATGGATTATGAAGCTGAGCTGGCTAAAGAGAAAGAGAAAGAAGCCTCAAAGGAGGAATCAGAAGATGAAGCTGCACCTGCTGTGCATGAAGAGAAAGAATAAGAGAAGGTGGAATCGCCACCTATTGTACAACCAGTGTCATCAACTATTCCTGATACAAATCCTAAGGATGACACTGTACTCAAGACATTTGTAGAGGCGTATCAACCTGAAAATATCAATGCCCAAATGCTTGAGATTGCGAAGAGAGGACTTACACCGCAACAAGTTTTTACGCAAGTTATTCCTATGAAAGAGGCGAGTGTAGAGATCCCGAGAGAGAACCTGAGGATTTCAAGAAGAAGTGAACGAGAGCTACCAACAAAGCTTAAAGATCCGGGAAGTTTTAACCTTCCTATTCAATTACATGGTATGCTCAAGGTGAAAGCTGTGTACGATGTGGGTTCTGGTGTGAATCTTATGCCTAAATCCGTGTTCGAGAGACTTGGACTTCAGAAATTAGAGAAAACTCCAGTGAAGTTGCAGTTCGCTGACAACTCAGTAAAAAGGACATGGGGAACAGTGGAGGACGTCATAGTCCGTGCAGGTAATATTGCCATCCTTACTGACTTTGTTATTCTTGAGTTTGATCCAGATAAGCAGGTTCTAATCATACTTGGACGGCCTTTCATGGCCACAAGTCAAAGTTTCATCAACTTCCAAGAAGGGACCATCACCCTTCATGCAAAGACTGTACCCTAGACCTTCTATGTCTTGGGTAAGAAACCAAGGAAGTTAGATCCCACCGTTCCTGTCATCCACAACCTTTCACATCACAAAGTCCCTCTGGAGAAGATCCACTTAAAGCCTGTGGATACTGAGCCAAACATTGAGTTTGGGGTTGGCCATGAAGTTCTATGTAAAGCTCACAAACGCGAAAATAGGCCACAAAGTTTCAAAGACTCGTGGATCGGACCATTGATTGTCACTAAGGTTGTTTCAGCCAAGGTGATAGAAATTCGCCCCAAAACTGGGGTCAAGGCAGATTAGTTGACATTCATAGCCTAACTCGTTGTTGGGGAGGCTATATTCACAAATCTTGACAGAGGTAACACGTCTAACTTTGAAAGACGTTAAACAAAAGTGTTGTACGGGAGACAACCC
Organism: Nemophila menziesii; assembly: GCA_029959085.1. NCBI lineage: Eukaryota > Viridiplantae > Streptophyta > Magnoliopsida > Boraginales > Hydrophyllaceae > Nemophila > Nemophila menziesii. The sequence goes on from JARWIR010000001.1 coordinate 80,949,598, forward strand.
GTAGTTTTTTTAGTTTTCATGTCTTTTACGTTTTTAGTTTATGTTTACTTTAGTTGTTTTTAGTTGATATTGCATATTTGAGAAAGGTATTAGTGTTTTTGATGATTAGGTATTGGAGAAATCGAGTTAGGGACGCGAGCAAAATTTTTCGGAGCGGAAGAAAGACCTGTGCGGACTACCCCCGCGGTGTACCCCTATACCGCAGGTATGGTCCGCAAGGAAAAAACCCGTACCACGGATTGGAGCGCGGGTTTTATCCAGAACCGAGAAAAAAAGACCCCGCGGACTACCCCCCTGCACCGCACGGTTAAAACCCGTGCCACAGGGTAGGTCCACGGGTATTTTGACGAAGAAGCCGCGGAACACCCATGCGTTGTACCCCCTATACCGCACCATGGTCCGCAGAGCAAAAACGCGTGCCACGGGGTCGTACCACGTGTATTAAGCAGAGGGTAAAAATTTTCGAGCATCAGATGCTGCGGTGTACCCCGCGGTACACCCCTGGTCCGCAGGTGTAGTCTGCACGACGCCGCTGGAGAGAGAAAGAAACGGGATTCAAGTGTATAAATGAGGTATTAAGCCATTATTCCGAATTTTATAACCTAAAGCCTCTTTCTCTTCTCCAAAACTCTCCCATCTCCATTAAAGCTCATCAAATCCTTCACCAATCATCAAAACACTACCCAATCATCAAGAAAAAGACATCAAATCTTCTCTCCACATCATTACAAGAGAGATTCAAGCACCCAATCCTCACCAAATCCATTCAAATTGAAGAATCAAAGAGCCAAATTTTCAAAATTCATCCTACAATTTCAAAGTCGAGGAGATTAGAATACACTTCAAGTTTAAGAAATTGAAAGGTTATTGCAAATTTGAAGAAGCGGTTGCTAAACAAAAAATCTTTGATGAGGAATTAATTTTTGAGCATGTATTAGATAAGGAGAAAGTGCAATCATATAAGCGAGAATTGAAGGCACCTTGGCCTTACAAATATCTTCAATCGGATGCGAGAATATGGCACAATTTCCTTGTTCCTAATATCTTTGGAAACACACGAACTTTGGATGTGACTATGAAGTACGCTCTACTTTTGGACTGTATTTTGAGAGGAGAAGAAGTTGATGTGGCACAGTTGATCTATGAGGAGGTGACACGATTTTCGGTCTCTCCTAAATCAGTTTATAATGTTAAATTTCCTACTATGATCACGTGTCTTGTGTGAAAAGCGAATGTTACATTGGGTGAAGAAGAGAAACTCGAGTTTAAGACGAGTTATATTGATAATGCTTGGATCAAGGATATCTTTCGAAGAGCGGGTTCTACACAAATCACGAAAGAAGAAAAGGAGAAAAGTTGGCAAGAGAAGATGGAGGAGCGTTTAACGAAATTTGAAGCAGCTCAAACTTCTTTAGTCAAGGATGTGGCACAAATCAACGCTAATCAAGTGCACATCATGAAAATCCTTGAGCAATTAACGAAAGGTCCAGCAAATCCAACCTTGGATATCAATAATGCGAGGCAGTAGCCTCGAGAGTATGTTCTCTTTCTTCCTTACCATTTCTGTAAATATGTCTATCTGCTAATTTTAATTTCTGTTTTCGAGTCTTTTTTTCGAGTCGTGGGGACACGGCTCATTTTTGAGTTGGGGGTGTGGGGATTCGTTGTCTCTCATCTCCATTTTTCTGTTTTTAGGTAGAAATTTAAATTTTTGATACATGGGAATTAGATGTAGAGTGTGTTTAATAGCTTGAAAGCATAAGCTAAGTGAATTAATGATAGTAAGTAGTATGTTTATGAGCTATGTATTTGTATGCTTTGAGTATTTGCAGGAAAAACACGATGATAGTAAAGAAAAGATTAGTGAGCAATGCGATAGAAAGTATGTTCGATCTCAGGGAACCTTGAGAAGTGTGTAGGCCATGAGATCCAAACTAGTTGAAAAACCATTTGATGAAAGTGCTAAAGGAAAGAAAATAATGAAATTACATAGTGTAGAAAGTGATTAAGGCGGTTCTTCCATATTTGAAGCCTTTGAAGCCTTTATATACCTTCTCACCTTGTGATTTTAATTTCATATGCTATATCCTTCTCAGCCCCTTCGAGCCTTTCTAAAGCCTTTTATTGAAACACGTTATAAGCCATATCCCTTTAGATTATAGGACTTTTCCATATGACCCGCACTCGAATCGCGATGCATAGACAGTTGTTTTAGAGCTTGAGTTTGGGGTGGTGGGTCCACCATTATGGGAATTGTTATTGGGTTGGGATTTTTGAGCTTATTAATGGTGCTTTGTGCTTTATATTGATGATGATTCACAGATTTTTATTGTAACCCTTTGCCGGGGTAATAGTGAATGAAAAAGAAGCTACGAGCTAAATTTGCCAACAAGGGCATTAAAAGAATATATATATATATATATATATATATATATATATATATATATATATATGAGAAAATTAGCGTGATTTCTTAACATTAAAAGAGAGTCATAGCTTAAGAAGTGATTTAAAAAGAAAAGAAAATATATATATATTCGGACCGGCAAAGTGGATTTTTATGTGAACATCTTAAGCTTAAATTGGGTTATTGGAGATGCTAAATTGTGCATCAAGGAATTCATTGGGTTGAGTGAGAAACGTTTTATGAGAGTAACTCAAGCTCTAGGGCGATTTGTTGATGGCTAGTGAGGAGAGAGCCAAAAGCTCACTCAAATTATCCAAATATACTATCATACCGTCCCTAAGCCTACATTACAACCTTAAAGACCTTTTGATTCTTTGCTATGTAATTGAGAAGTGATTGGGCCATTAGAGATTAGTTGAGTGGATCTTTGAATACTAGTGAAAATCGATGAACAATCTATAACTCTCTTGGGGAACTGAGTAAAGTCCCAATCCTTCTTACATTGCGAAACTAATCTGATCTTGAATTCAAGCCGTGTTGACTGTGGATATGAGAAGTGTGCAGGTATGTAGTTTATGAATATTATTGCATGAAATTTTCTGAGTTGTTGCTTTAGGTTTATTCTATATATTCTGCTATGTTCTTCCCATTGTATTGAGAATTTTATAAGTATGTATTTTTAGACTTCCCTTTGTTTTTATCTTTATTGTATCGGGACGATACAACTTTGAGTTGGGGGTCTTGATGTCTCCTCATTTGTGATAGATTAATATTAGGATGAGACATCATTTTTTAGTGATTTAGAAGTCTTTCTAATTGATTTTCTTGAGAAATAGTGCACTTTCTATTTTGAGTCTTGATTTAGTAAAATAATATTTTTAGAGCATATTGGATTTAATTGTTTATTTAGTGTGTAGCTTTAAAGATAATTATGGAGATTAATTAGAGTCCAAGTCAAAGACTACAACTTATGGAAAGAGATTTGCATGGTAATTGGAGATAAGGAAACAAAAGCTAAAAAGATGGAAAAGGAAAAACTGCCTAAATCTGGGATTCTGCAGCACACGCCTAAAGAAGTGCTATTTACCCCCAAGAAATAGGCCGATTTTGGTAATTTCCTTTCATAGGGACAAAGATAATTCTGTTAGGATTCTTTTGGTATCTTATGGAGCTCAAACCGACCAATAACGAAGAATATATGCTCAAAACGGTCTAGCAGTGTTTATATTTATTTCCATGCGAATTTGAGTTGGGCTAGGAGTCCAATATTTTATCTCTTCCTCAAGAAAACGAATTAGGTTCTAAACACCTATAAATACACCCTTATATCACTTGTAAAAGTACCCTAGTAATCCTTGCCTCATAGTAATTAGTTCTTAAGGTTTTATTCTTTCAGTTTATTGTAGAGAGCAAGATGATGTCTTTTGTAATTTCTTTTAGTTTATTTTCATCAGGTATGAACTAAACTCCCCATAGCTTGGGTTTTGCATAATGTACAATCTATGAATTCTAATTCTTCTATCTAAGTTTCTTTGGGAATTATATGTTTTAATTTGATATTAGCTTCTTACTTAATATTTGTTTATGTGTTTTGCTTTATTGTCTTTCCTAGAACTGATCACTTTAGGATTGTCTTAATAGTAGTTAGATGTTCTCCTTGACAGGGTGTTTAACTATTGAACCACCACATAATGTCTAGTGTCGATATTAGTTCTGACAAAACATGATTCTAACTAGATAGTCATTAGGGTTTGTTTTAATCACCATATCACCAATTGATTGTTGTGATTGCTTAGGGCCTTAGTAGCGTTTGATAACCCTATTCTAAACCACGTCTTGGTTGTGCCGTAGCCCCCTTAGTCGCTCTCAAGGTCTAAGGTATGGGAATTTAGAATCCTGACTAAGTATACCAAGAGCTAATATTCTCCCTTAACTAGGTTTATAGATAGAATTAGAAGGATTAGTGCATACTAGCAAAGCCTAAGCTATATCTCTCATCTCATATTCTTAATCTTTTACTTTATTGTCTTTTAATTTCTTAGTTTAATTCTTAATTTATAGAATTTATATCTTTTATTTTATGTCTTTAATTATTTACTTCTTACTCGTAATTGCTACCCATTCGTATAACACACTTAAGTCCCTGAGAACGAACTTAACTTATCATTAAAACTTGCATGCGTCCTGTAATACTTGCAGTACTGTGCCTGTCTAGGGTGAGAGTGCGTAGTTTCTTGACTTAATTTTATCTTATTTTTATCACACCCTAGGCGACACCATCTTCCTTCTGCTGACTTTAATCTTCATATGTTGGCAGTCCAAGCTTCTAGTGGCAGAATATCAGGTTTCAACATCATCGTCATCATGGCTCATGTATCAATATACTCTATAAAATTGATGGGTTTTGATTACTTTCTTAGGAAATTCGTACTCTTACATGTGGCTACAAGGTTTTTTGTACTCTGAGGCTTGTGGCTATGTGCATTAACATCGGTAATCCTCCGTCTTGATCTGAGTTAGTTATGTCAGAATCTTGTAGAACAAATGTCGTTTCCTTGTCTTCCTCATCTTGTTCAAAGTAAAAGGGTTCAAGATCGATGTCTGACATAATATCACTCATCATGATTTGGGAGACAAGTCTAGCCAATTTTTATTTGTTTTAGTTGCATTCCCTTGCAAAGTATCCCTTTTTCTTGTAGATAAATCACCTATCAGATTGTTTGTTTAGGTATATATTTTTCCTAAAAAAGAATTTAGAGAATTTAGAGGTTTTTTCGATTTTGTAAATTTCAAGGCTTTTTATTTTCGTAATCCTACTTTATGGAGGAGCGTGAGCAATTGTTAGAGATATTTCATTTTATTTCCAAGTGTGAACAATCAAACGTCTTTCCCCAATATTTTTTCTAGGAGAGGATCCCTAACAAAAAAATTTGTTGTTCATAGATCTTGTCAATTGCTTGCCATGTTATTTGGTGGATTTCACTGAGTATTGTTCGTGAGACATCCTTTTCCAATGATGTGACCATTCGATGTAATTTAGGCTGAATCTCCACTAGAAGTGTGGCTATGTATGTATACTTCATACTGGGATCATTTAGGTCGGATATGGTGTAGTAAAGTTCTGACATTATTTTGAAGTAAAAATCAAGATCTATTTGCTTTAATGAACAACACTTCATGTCATAGTATGCGTTCTTTTTTTCTTTGTTTGACAACAGAGGTCGCCAATGAACTCATGGTATATGATTCCCAGCACATTCATGTTTGTAGGTATCATGTAGAATTGTAAGTGCATGTATTCTCTTAGAATGTCAAACACACTCTTAACGATCCCATAAGCCTATTCAAAAAATTTATTTATAACTTCATTGAGATTTGAATCATCGTTATATAACTGGTAGTTGATCCATGACGAGAATGTAAATTATCTATCCTTCTATTCTACAAAGGTGCAGTCGTCGGGGCCATTTGATGGTTTTGAAAATGATTTGTCTTTTTGTGTCGGTAAATCCTCCAGGTCCATGTAGTCCATATGTTGTCTTCCGAGGTGTGATATAAAATCAACACTCGGATAATGACTTCTTGCAACTGTATGAGTCGTCCAATTAATAAAAGTAAACCTTGTTTTCCACGGGGATTAGATGAGTTAATATGTAATTTAGCTCTAGGTTTTATTATTCGGCGATAAAAGAAAAGTCATAAACGTAAATATGCGTGTTTGCATTATTATGACTTATTCCCTTCAAAAGTTGATGATAACATTCTACCAACAATACCTATTGAGCATTAAATGGACTTTTTAGCTCCATTTGCAACTAGATTTGGGTTCCTTCTTGGACTTATTCTTTTATGTAGAAGTTTCACACTTAATACACAAATTACCTCAAAAATTCTCCAAACACATAATAATTTAAGAATAAGCAACTAAACCAAAACTGGTCAAAGTTACCAAATATACATACCATACCAAATACAATATCTATCTCAGTTTTAACCAACTTATCTCCTGATTGCTTGTTTGACCATGTGAAGAAACAACCAAAAGAAGCAATGTTTATTAGTCCATTATTAATCGTAAAATTCTTAAATTCATTTATATGCTTAAAATATGTCATGAGCAACGGTACAGATAGTCAGGTTACTTACACAATTAAAATCTTCCAAAATTGTCCTTACTATATATATAACAGGTTTAAAACAGAAATTCTAAAAGTAAATACTCCATTCATTCTCTTACTTCACTTCATACACACCATTCACTCCACACACACATATTTTTTTCAAACACGCACACATAATAAAATATGTCCAAAAAAACAAAAACAAAATTCACAAACGCTCACCTAACTTCACCTCATCTCACCAGCGACACCAACCCTCGCCACGTCGCCGCCTCACCACAGATAGCTTTGATTCGCACCTCGCGGTTCTAGCCTCGCTTCGCACCGAACTTGAAGAGCTCCGGTTTCATTTCGTTCCATACCTTATCGTCACAGTCCATCTCCGGCTCCGACTAACCTCGTTCAGTACTTTGCTCAAACCTATTGTCGATTCCTTTTCGACGGTGAAAATTTCTCTCAACGCCATAAAACAAAAACGGTCCTAATACGAAGAGGAGATTCGTTGCCAGTTTTTCCCTCACCGTCCGACGTAGCTCCTCATCTCACCTCGCCTGACTTACTTACCGATTCTCAAAACCTCGCGTAGACGTAGGATTTTTACAGGTTTGAAACTTGTTTTTACTCTTAAACTTCTCTACTTATTTTTGTTCAATTATAATTCGATTATTATTCAAATTTGATCGTGCAATTTTTTAAGATCAGTAACTCCACTTTTAATGATCAAGCATAATTTGATTAGTTCCGATCACTCATTTAATTAGTGAAATTTGTGTTGACAAGTTTTCTTGAGAATTAGTTTCGATTAGCTTTGGTTGATCAAAAACTGAAATTTTCGAACACACATGTACATATTCTCTCCTCCATTTTTTGATTTGGAGTATTTTTTAGCCTGTGTGTTAGAGGGACTTACAGTGCTATTTCTCATTTTGCTCATTTTGTTAATGGGATTTGAAATAAGAAAAATCATAACATCAATGACATACTTATAATGTGATTCAAATCCTTGATGATCTGTGTGTACGTGAGTGTGTTAATGGCATAGTATCTTTCCTTGATGATTTGTGTGTGCTTGAGTTTGTTAATGGAATAATGTGTCAATACAATTTTCGAAAAAGGAAAGTTTGATGCGAATTAATTTCGAGTTTGAAGGTTTTGTGTTGAGTTAATTGCAGTTGTGATCCCTTTGTTCCGAGATTATATTTGTAATAGGGAATGATTAGTAAATTTTGTGTGTTATATAAACAAGACTTAACATTTTTTACTTAGATAATTGAAAGCTCAGCTCGGCTAGTTTAAATTTGAGCTTGACTCTACTCAACTCGAGAAGTTAAATAAACAAGCATATACATCTAGTATTCGGCTCAGCTCGACTTGTTTACAACCCAACTTTGACGATTGATGAATCAATTTCTATTCTATTGCGAGAAATCTTTTATACCCCAACCAATTATTGAAGAATCTTATAGCTTTTTTTTTAATAATGAATTTGAGTCTATTTTATACTTTTTCTACTCAAGCAACTTGACAATAAAAGTTATTCTCTTTATCCAGATTTATTTGTCCAACTTACAAAAAAAGGCATCCAATATTATTTGTCCAACTTACTAAGGCTGAGTCCAACATACCCTCTATTCTAACAAAAAACTAGAATTAGGGTTGACCCTTAAATTTGTTATCTCTAACAGGCTTGTTAGAATAGGGAGTTCTATATTTGAACACCAATTTTTGGTTTTTTTTTGTTCCAAATTACTTATATTAAAACCGCAAAGAGACTTACAAAATTACCCTATCCCCGGAGGAACAGATTCGTTTCTAATGATATCAACTAGCCTACTTGAGAGCGCAACAGGTTGCGAGCCTAACATATTGCTAGAAAGCTTATGTTTGGCTAACTCATCAGCTAGTCTTTTTCTATCTCTATTGATCCATCTAAAGATAGGGTTACAATTCTCAGCAATAAAATAAATACTTTTAACAATATTACAAACCTTAGGAATAGAAATTAAATAGTTTTTCTCTAATGGAAGCATTACATCTTCACAATCACTCTCTATGATGACTTGTGAATCCTTCAACTCTCGAGCAATCACACACGCCTTGAGGATTCCAAGTGCTTCCGCTTCCAATGGAGAATCAGCCTTTATTTCCACAGCATTGTACTCCACGACTTTACCTAGATAGTCCATGTTAACACAAGATATTGCAGCCTTGTTATCTTTATATGCAGCATCACAGTTCATTTTAATAAAATTTCTAGGTCGAGGGACCCAATTTTTCTGAGTCTTTTTATTAATTCCTTTTCCCATAGTATTATTATCATTCATGCTATTTATTTCTTTATCCTCCAGTAAACAAGTAACATCCTTAGGATAATTTGCTTCTTTATATTCCTTCCATTCATTATTAGCTTTACCAATCACTGTTAAAGGTTCCAATTTTGTAAAGTTATATTTATTATCATTTCTAGCTTTCCAAATACACCATAACAGTATACATACTTTCTCCATTATAAACTGATTTTCCAATTTTTTCTTCTTTATTTTACCTAGCACACTTACCATCCAAGTATACATTCTAGTGGATTCTTGATTGCAAGTTTGTAGGTTAAAAGAAGAAGCAAACCACGTAACCTTAGCCCATTCACAATTTAATAAAAGATGCTCAGGTGTTTCTATTTCCATATTACAGATGCTACACATGGGGGTTTTATAATCTTTCTTTTGTAAATATTCTCATCTGTAGGTAGAAGGTTCTTGAGCACCTTCCACATGATTTTTTTTATTTTTGGTGCTATTTTCAAATTCCAAATCATTTTCCAAATATCATGGTCAATCATATGCGAGGAGTTAGGTCTCATAGTGCTTTTACTAGCACTTTCTTTATCTTTTTTATCTTTCAGAATTTGATAGCATTTTCTAACTGTATACATACCTTTCGAGTCCAAAAGACCAGTAAGGTATATCTTTACCACCAGAATAAGGTATGAAAGTATTTAATATGATATTAGATATTTTAGGATCAAATTCCTCTCTAATTACATTTTCATTCCATCTTCTATTATTTTGGTCTATAAGGTCATTGACCTTATTCACTGTACCTTTTTTTGGTTTAACAATTTCATTTTGACCATGGATCCATATATCAGTGAAAAGGTTGATATTATATCCATTGCCTATTTTCCATTTTAGTCCTTCTTTCATAATATTTCTACCACTCAGTAGGCTCCTCCAACCCCATGAGGGTGAGCTTCCTAATTGAGCTTCAAGAATTTTACAGAGGGGAAAATATTTACCTTTTAACACTTTATAGAGAAGTGACTCTTGTTTATTGATAAGATTCCAGGCTTTCTTGCCTAATAAGGCTAAGTTCATGAGGTGTAAATCTCTAAAACCTAGCCCCCCAGAGTATTTAATAATAGTTAAGTCCTCCCATTTATTCCAATGAATTTTTTTCTTACCATTACTCCCCCACCAAAAGTTAGAAATTTGGGAAGTAATAAGGTCACATACCTTTTGTGGAATCAGGTAAGAGGAAATATAGTAACTAGGAAGACTTTGAATAATAGATTTAATTAAAATCTTCTTACCAGCTGTTGAGAGGTAAAGGTTTTTCCAATTTTCAGTTTTCTGTAAAGTTTTTTCTACTAGAACATTTAGGTCTTTTACCTTGGATCTTCCCCCAGTGGGAAGTCCTAGGTAATTCCCCAAATTATTAGTAATGGCATATTAAGCCTTCTGGCCATAGAATTTTGTAAATAATTAGGTGTATTGGGACTAAATTTTATCCCTGATTTGTTAAGGTTTATCTTCATACCTGTAGCATGACTATATTTGTTCATAACATCTTTAAAGCTTTCTATTCCTTGATTAGTAGCTTCCATAAAAAATATGATGTCATCAGCTAAAAGTAAGTGTGTTACCGTAGGGGCAAGCTTCGCAATTCTAATTCCTTTCATAAATCCTTTTTTTATTAATGAGATTTGATAAAAGTTGCGTTGTTATACAGAAAAGTAGAGGGGACAGAGGGTCCCCCTGTCGCAAACCTCTCTGAGGTTTATCAATATTTACTGGGCTACCATTCACAAGTACTGCATAGGAAACTGTATTTACACAACGCATAATTTTATCCACCCAATTTGCATCAAAACCCATCTTAAGGATAATGTCTTGTAAACAATCCCATTCAACATTTTCATAAGCCTTTTGAATATCAGTTTTGACTGTCATATAATATTTTTTCGTATTCTTTTTTCCTTTGATAAAATTTATAATCTCATGGGCAACTGGTGTCGCCTAAGGTGTGATAAAAAGATGTATAAAATAAGTGAAAATAAACACCCTAAGCTGAGCACGGTTCTGCAAGTATACAGATCGTATGCAAGTTTTAATGAATAAGTAGAATTCGTTCCTCAGGGACTACGAAGGTTAAGAAGAACTTATGCAAATATTCAAGTGCAAATATGAGAGTTAGAACAGATAATACGCAAGGGTAAAGAAGAGAAAGATAGATTTTTATTTGGTTTTTAATAAAGGAAAATAAAACTACTAAAGTAAAGACAGAAAATAAATAAAAGAAAAGAAGTTAGTATGAGAGTTTAGCTTGAGTAATTAGCAAGTAATCCCCACTAGTTTTGTCGTTCTAAACATGTAAGGTATGAATCATGTAGTATTTCAATAGTTTGGTTTCAATTGCGCTAGGTAGTTTCAAATAGGGTTTACCTGTGTCAATAAGAACCTAAGCAAATTGTTCCTGCAATTGATTAAATAGCAATACACTAAACCATAATGACTATCTAGTTAGGCTGAATTGTCAGATCAAACCTTATTCTAGACGTTATGTGCTAATTCTATAGTCAAATATACCGGTTATCTAACTACTATGATGGCAATCCTATATGTTTGCAACCATAAAGAACACAGAATATAAATCCAACACATAAAAAGAGAAATCAAAACATAAATTCAATCAAATTAGATAGATGTCAACCAAAACTAGGGTTCATACATATATGCTAAAACTCAAGTTAAATAGAATTAATTCATACTAAGAAGAGAAAAGAAAAGAATTACAGAATTAAAGGTTGAGGGAGACATGATTGACGCACAGCTCATTCCAGACTTCTCTTCTTGTTGTAAGCTTCTTCCTGACCTTAAGGTTTGGCCGAGGATGATTTTCTATGTTAAGAGGTTGTATTTATAGTGTATATGTTGACCTAATTCGTTTTCTTAAAGAAAAAGGTAAATATTGGACTCCTAGCTCAACTCAAATTCGTAGCCCAAAAACATGGAATCAGCCCCGTTTTTTGTTTTGGTCCTAACAGCTTCAATACTTATCTGATTGACGCGTATGAGTAGTCGAAATTCATCGTCTCGGAAAGATCTTTAACTTTTCTCTTGACCGTTTCTCCAGATTACATACCGATTTTGAGATATAATCTGATTTGTGGTCGTAGGTGCTGGAATTCAGATTTAAGGCAGTTTTTCCCTTTTCCATATTTTTAGCTTTTACTTCCTTATCTTCAATTTCCATGTTTATCTTCTTTCCTTTAGCTCTTGGAACCAACTTGGACTCTAATTAATTGCCATATTTCAAAGCTTCACACTAAATAAATAATTAAACCCAATATGCTCTAAAAATAATAAATAATCAATTCAAGACACAAAATAGGAAAGTATACTAAATCATGATAAAATCGACCTATACTCTAATAAATACAACTAAAATGATATCTCCAACTACTAATAAATCATCACAAGTAGTGGTGGTGGTGGTGGGTGTGGTGGTGGAGGTGGTGATGGTTGTGGTGGTGGTGGTGGTGGTAGAAGTATACTATTATTTGTTTAATATTTAAAAATAAATATTGTATTAAAAATAAAATAATATATTTAATAATAAGGATAGTAAAGGTATAAAAAATATAAATGGGATGTTTTCTATAAATAATTGTTCTATTAGGCATTTTTTTATTAAATAAATAATTGAAGGCTTAAAAAAAATATTAGGCTACTCTATGAGGATGCTTTCTATAATAACCCCTTTTTTATCTACAAATTAAAAATATATGAAAAAAATAATTACAAAAAAAATTGTAATTAGTATACAAAAATAATTATATAAATAAATAAATTTTATTAAAAAAAAAAAGAGTCAATTGTTGATTAATGCCTAATAAAAAACTTATTAATAAAAAAGTGTCTAGAATAAGATACTTTATAAAAAACAGCTTCAACCCAAAATACTCCTACAAATAATAATAAAAAAAAGGAAAAAAACTAGAAAATAACAAATCAAAAACTAACAAACACACGTGTGAGTTTGTGATTTTTTTATAAATCGTCATAACTATTCTAAAAAAATCAAAAAAATAAAAAATTAATATATTTGGATAATTCAAATTAATATTTACATATATGATTTTTTTTTAAATTGGAATTTTTTAATTTTTTTTTCGCAGACACGGAATTTCATGTTTTAAACATGAAAATCCGTGTCTACGGAAAAAAATCACTATTTCAAATAGTGAATTTCATGTTTTAAACATGAAATAAACATGAAATCCGTGTATGCGAAAAAAAAATCATAAAAACAAAAAACAAATCATAGACTTAAAAATTCATTTGCTTAATCCAAAAATGTAAATTTTTTATTTTTCTGATTTTTCTAGAATTAGTTATGACGATTTAAAAAAAAATTACGGACGCGCGCGTGTGATGAAATTAGTAGTAGGTGGTGGTGGTGGTGGTTGTGGTGGTGAAAGTGGTGATGGTTGTGGTGGCTGTAGTTAGGGGTGTGCATCGGGTTAGAAATCCCGCATAACCCGACCAACCCGATCACACTAACCCGAAATTATACGGGTTAGTTTTTAATTCGGTGGGTTGCGGTTTACAATTTTGAAAAAATATACACATTTTTGCGGGTTGTTGATTTTAAACTTGAAACCCGCAAACCCGCAAACCCGCATATACTCGATTACCTTGTAGTATAAAAATTAGAAAAATTCGTATTGCCTATTTTATTCAAATAAGATAGTGGGGGTCATGTGTTTTTCACTCTACATTTTTTTTATTCCTCCCCCTTTTTTAAAAATATTTTGAAATCTCTCAATATTTTAATAATATTTTATCCAATGAATATGTTTTTCATTTCAATTATGATATTATATGTACTCTTTGTTCTTTTCATATATTTAGTTTCCTAAAATCTCATTTTATATCTTTTAATCATAGATGATTTGAAATGCATATGCGTATCCTAAACAATCTTTTTCGTTATAATTTTCATTTGTAATATAATTTTGACTCGCCAAATGAATATGGATACAAATTCGTCTTCTTTATCGAACTAAATCACCCGCAATGCACCCGCAACCCGCCTAACCCGAAACTCAATGGTTTAAGTAATGTATTGGGCGGGTGCGGGTCTTATTTTTCAAAATCCGCACAAGAACGGGCGGTTTGTGGGTTGAGTATTTTTCACACAAAACCGACCTGCGCATACCCCTAGCTGTAGTGGTGGTTAATTACATGGTATTGATGGTGGTGGTGGTGGTGGTGGTGGTGGTGGCGGCGGCGGTGGTGGTAGAAATACTCTATTATTTGTTTAATATTTAAAAAATAAATATTGTATTAAAAGTAAAATAATATATTTAATATTAAGAGTAGTTAAGGTAGAAAAGTTATAAAGAAGATGGTTTTTAAAAATAGTTATTCTATTCGATATTTTTTTATTAAATAAATAATTGAAAATTTAATTTAATAATTAGGTATTTTTATGACATCTTTTGATAAATACTTTTTAAAAAAAACTATTAAAATTATATTTAAATATATAATTTTGGATTTAGAAGTTGAAATTACAGACAAATAAAGTTGTATTTGATTCTGTGTTAAAACTGAAAATAACTGTTAAACTTATCCTAAAAGACCCACTTTGAGATCGAATCTCATTGGAATCAAAATGACTCCGAGTCCAAAGTTCTCATGTACTTTAAAAAAAAAAAAAAAACCCAACCATATGCACAATACTCGTTTCCAAAAAAAAAAAAGTATGCACAATACTCTTAACATTCTTAACCACAGTAATACTTCAAAAACCCTAATAAGGGATTCACTCTACCGTGATTTCAAAACAAAAAGATTAAAAGAAACCGAAAAATTAGGAATTGAAGATGAAACTGAGTAGTTCATTAATTGGGTGGAATCTGATTTGCTATAGATCGTCTCGTTCTTACTTCAACATAATTGGTAACCCTTTTACCCAATTCTGTTATAATTCATTTTCATCTTATTCTTATTCATATGATTTCGAAAAAGATATCAATAATGTTGAAGACGCTCGTTTTGCACTGTATCGAATGGTCCAAATGCGACCTACGCCTTCAATTAAGCTTTATAATAAGCTATTAGCCGTCGTTGTAAAGAAGATGAAACAACACTCTGCTGCTATTTCTCTTTTCAAAGAAATGCGCATGTTAGGTGTTCCAATAAATGACTATACGATGAATATTACTTTGAACTGTTACTGTTCTTTGAAATGCATCAATTCGGGTTTTGCGGTATTAGGTTGTTTCTTTAAGTGTGGTCATATTCCTGATGTCGTTAGCTATACCAGTCTGATGAAGGGCCTCTTTGGTGAAGATAGAGGATATGAGGCTGTAGAGTTGTTTAATAGGTTACAGAGGGAAAATCTTTGTGAGCCTAGTGAAGTTACTTTTGGGGTTGTGCTAAATGGGCTGTGTAAACTTGGACATACTCTCAAGGCTCTTGAATTGCTACGTGTATTTGAAAAGGGGAGCTGTAAACCTAACATCTATTCTTATACCACCATTGTTGACTGTCTGTGCAAGGATCGCATGGTAGATGATGCCTTTAAACTATTTTGCGAGATGAAAGATAAGGGTATAACCCCAAATGTTGTCACTTATTCTTCGCTAATCCATGGATACTGTAACTTCGATAGGAAGGAAGAGGCTAAGATGTTGTTGATTGAGATGTTGGACTATAAAGTTTTTCCAAATGTATATACATTTAACATATTGGTTGATTCACACGGTAGGGAAGGGTTAGTGGAAGAAGCACAAGAATTTGTAGAAGTCATGATTGAAAGAGGTCTAAAACCGAATGTTGTTACTTATACTGCATTAATAGATGCATATTGTTTAAGGGGAGAAATGGAGGAAGCTGTGGGGGTATTAGCTATCATGATAGCTAGAGGTTGTGATCCTGATATTCAAGTATATAGCACTTTAATCAATGGTTTGGTGAAGAAAGGTTGGGTTGATAAGGCTTTTCAACTTTTTCAAGATATTCCTTCACCTAATACTGTTACATACAGCACTATGATACAAGGGTTGTTTCAGAAGGGTTTATGTGTCATTGCGCAGGATTTATTCAAGAAGATGCAATCTGAGGGTGAGGGAGTAATTAGTCCTAACTTTGTTACATATGGAATAATGTTAAATGGATTGTGTAATAATGGACGTCTTACCGAGGCTATATCTTTATTAGACTCCATGGAAAATAGCAATGTAACTCCTGACATTGTCATGTATAATACAATTATTCATGGATTATGTAAAGATGGACAGCTTAATGCTGCAATTGACATTTTTTACAAGCTATCGTCCAAAGATTTGCAGCCTAATATATGTACCCATAATACCATTATAGGTGGACTTTGCCACAAAGGAATGATTAAAGATGCCAAAGAGTGGATTTCAAGTATGAAGATAAAAGGTTTCTTGCCAAATAGTGTGACCTACAGAGTTATTATCCAAGGGTTTTTGAAGAAAAAAAAGTATGAAGAAGCAATTGAATGGGTGAAGGAAATGAGAAAACATGGTTTCACAGTGGATGCAACTACTTATAGAATCATATATGAACATCCTAAGCTACTTTATATGATTCAACATATGTAGAAATTTTAACAATCAACAGTCTCGTAGTCACCTTGTTAAGTAAAAGATTTTCAGGTTTCAAATGAGGATGAATTGAATTAGTTATGTCGTTTATTTTATGTTTTAATGGAAGTTTTAGTATTTGTATTGAGGAATATTATGCTACACATTATCTCAACTGTTGAACTTTTAATTATTGTTGTACCAAATGTTATCTGGTATCAAAACAAGGAAGCAAGCAGTGAAAAAAAAAATGAAATTTGGTGTTGTTTCTTAGTTTTACTGAATTATGAAGAAAGATCTCAGGGTCTACAAGGACTTGAAAGTAATTCCAAGTAAACTATATCTTTCCTGTTAAGTTGTGGAAATTCTTCATAAATTTTGCATTTCGAATATACAATTAAAATGTAAAAGTAATACTACTGTTTGGTTTGATAAATTTGTGGGTTTTAGTGGTGGTTGATTAAAATTATGAGGTCCTTTAGCTAAATATGTGTCAGTTCATAGTATCTGGTGCTTCCTGGTTGGATAATATGGGAAATATCCGCAAATTGGATTTGAATTGGCTTCTTCATTTTGTTCATATATAGGAACTTTCTTGTTGCTTATATATATATGAGTAAATAGCACTTTTGCCCCCTGCGTTTATACCCGATTGACAGGTTGTCTCCTAACCTTTAAAATGCGACTCGTTGCCCCCTAAGTTTTAATTTCGTGACCCGTTACCCCTGACTGTGTGTTCCGTCTATTTTGGCCGTTAAAAGTGACGTGGCATTTCCATGTCACCTTTTTTTTTTTTTTAAATCCAGGTGTTAATTAAGTGTTTAATTAACTTAAGCTAAGGGTAAAAAAAGGTTTTTTATAAATAGTTTTTATATAAAATATAAATAATAAAATAAAACCCCCCCACCCCCACCGCACCCCCCTACCCCCACCCCCCCTCCGTTTCTTCTTCTTCCCCTTCTTCTTCCCCGATCCGATCTGACCTGCAACTTAAAAAAAAAAAAAAAAAAAAAAGTGCAGCCACTCTATAAAGATTACAAGCCTCTCTACCACCACCTAAGAAATCCTATAATCTATAAAAAAAAAAAAAAACTGATTTTCATTTTTATTGCTCCATAAATTTTACCTTCTTATAATGAGTGCCAGGTGTCAGTATCAAGTGTAAAAGGAACAGGGCCTGATGGTCGTATCGTGAAGGCTGATATTGAAGAGTAACTTCCTTGGTATATTTTCTTGGTTTAATTGCACCTTTAGTCCCTGTCGAACCATAGGGACCTTTCTCGGGAATTTTAGAGCACAGGGACTAGATGACCCTATTTTCTTTGATTACTCATGAAACTTAAACTCCATGTGAGTTATTAAACTGATTAATTAACATAATAACACAAAAAATCGGTAGTTCAATTTTGAAATACAATATATGATTAATTTCGAACCAAAAATTTAAAAAAAAGAAGAACTCAAACTATCAATCTTAAGTCCCAATCTTCATATTCATAAGCTAGCTTGATAATCTTCATTATAGTATCCACTCCACAAAGAATTATATGTTTGACCAACGTGCTCAGGACAGATGGAAGTATATTGTATTTCTATATGCACTGCTAATTTATTTAAGGAGCACGTATCACTTTTAGTCCATTATTATCTTGTCACTTACTAAAGCATTATTCATAATATTTAATTCAGTTCCATATCATAACATTTCCTATAGCTTGATTGAAGTCTAGCTAATGTATTGACGGATAAAGAAAATGACTTATTGATGCACTTTTTTTTTTTTTTTAAAAGTTGCAGGTCAGATCGGATCGGGGAAGAAGAAGGGGAAGAAGAAGAAGGGGAGGGGGTAGGGGGGTGCGGTGGGGGTGGGGGGGTTTTATTTTATTATTTATATTTTATATAAAAACTATTTATAAAAAACTTTTTTTACCCTTAGCTTAAGTTAATTAAACACTTAATTAACACCTGGATTTTAAAAAAAAAAAAGGTGACATGGAAATGCCACGTCACTTTTAACGGCCAAAATAGACGGAACACACAGTCAGGGGGTAACGGGTCACGAAATTAAAACTTAGGGGGCAACGAGTCGCATTTTAAAGGTTAGGGGGCAACCTGTCAATCGGGTATAAACGCAGGGGGCAAAAGTGTTATTTACTCTATATATATATACTAGGTATAGCCCATGCCTGAAGGCACTTCAAAAGATAAAATTCCACGTCATTTTCGGTGGAATTGGGAATATCATATGATGTACGAATCGTGTGTGCAAGATAGTCACATATGTTCACAAAAAATCTATCCACAGTTTGTGTGAATGAAGGAGGTGACACTAAGGTAATATGATCGCAAATAACCTTCTCAACTGATACCCGGTTTGCATATCTGAAGTCTCTTTCATACATTACACCCACTCGTCGGCGTCCTCTAAAAGCCCTCTAGCTGAACACGTGCCTGAAGACACTTGAAAAAATATGGTTCCGTTAACGGGAATCGAATATATAATTTGAACATTACACATAACCCATATAGTAATTATAGCACATTTTGAAAATTAATACAAATGAATGATATGATTCAATAAATTATAAATGAATTTCTTGATTACTTAGAATCCAAAGAACAATGATCGTAGTTTGTGATCTTGTCATTTGAAAATCTATGATACAATGAAATACAATTTACCATACTTCATATTTTTAAAAGGACCCAAAAAAAAGATAAGTGTGCAATATTAATGAGGACCATACCAATCTCTTCTCTATCACGATTCCGATTTTCTTGCTCAAGTCCTACATAGACCAATGGATGAAGGGGTTAGGAGAAACTATGAGCCATAATATTCCACCTCAAAGTTGTTTGACATGACTACATCTCCTCTAAATTTCAAGCGAATTGATAAAAAGTTATTTTGAATTGAACAATAAGATATTTTTTACTTAAAACATTTAAGATGAACAGTAAGTACATACTAAATTCATAACAGAAGACCTATATCTTTAACTATTTTCGCAAAAATAATGTTAAATGCTAAAACATAAGATACACTTGAAACATCAAACACATCTCATCAAACTAATATCTAAATGATAAAACATATGGCTCTACACAATAACCTAAGCACCAAATTAATAATATACACTCATACACTGCCAAATTAGTCCATTTTGACAACAATTGACAATTTTTTTAAGACGCTTCTTTCCAGATTGGGTAATAATCGATATTTAATCACATCTAAGTATGAGTAACTGAATTTAGAAAATCTTCTAGTGTAGATAGATTTTAATTTTCACTATAACAAATAATATAAGAGCCACAAAACTTAAGTGTACAAATAATGACTTTAAATCAGGAATGCCATATATTAGCATATGATATTACCAAGACAAAAGAGACATTCTCTTGTCCCAAGAAAATGTCAAGACCCTTTTGACCTCTTTCCGTGCAATCTCTTGGAACAAACCCCAGCTTCCATGGTCCAAAAATAGCAAATAAGGCTAATACTTCCGAAAAAATTTGATCAGCCACTACATAAAAAAGAAGTTATTTCTGAAAATTAACGTGATAATTATACAACTCCAAAACCCTTCTAATATATTAGAAAAATCGAGTATAAACATGAATATTTCAATAAAAAAAATTGTGCATTTCAAAATGAATGATCGGAAATAGCTACTCATAGTTCAAATCATCACCAAATACCTTTTTCATTTCAAAATCTCAATTTACTCTCAACTTGAGAAGTTTCAAAATGTCCAAATTCTTGTTTGTCATTTTATTTATCATAGGTGTATGTGGGAACTATTGTAAACAAAAATTGCAACACAAAATGTTTTTTCAGGAAGCCTTATGGGTTATGCCTAACTTTTTCATCTAATACAAACAAATTATAGAAATATAAAATTAAGAAAGGAACCCACCACTAACAACATTAGAATTGTTTATTGATTCTTGTATACTAGAGGTGCTCTAGTGATTCGTGTTTTGGGTATAATTTTTGTGAGAATTAATGCAGGGACCAAACTGCATTTTCGCGAATTTATATGGAATACAACTTTTGTAATTCATATGCATTTCCTAGTTATGGCTTTTATAACTCGAGGGATTTACATGAAAATAGTTGATAATAAAGAAGTTGTGAGTTCAGGTAACACTGGTGCTGCAATTATTGAAATCAATACAACTGCGATATTATTTTGGAAGAGTAAAACAATACAACACAATCATCTACTTTCGGCTACACCTGAGACTTAATTTTTTTCGATTAGGCTATCTTTTTCAAAGGGGTGACTTATCAACATTCATTAAGCTACGGTCTCACTCAGAAGCGTAAAAACCGGCTTGTCTTGAAATTTTTCGTACGTGATGATCATAGATTGAAAATTCACGGAGTTGATGATCATTCTTCATATTACTAATGCTGAGCTTACACTATTGCAAATCTCTTTATCTTTTCCAGACCCGGTGTTTGTAGCGCGATTGGTTCTTACTCCAGTTAGATATTTCCGATCTCTAAGGCTGAAGAAGTACCATTCTTTTTCTTCCATCTTTTCTTTACCTAGGTATGAAAAATGATTAGGAAATACAGTTATTAAATTAGCTGGGTATTTCTGATCTCTAAGGCAAAAAAGAAATACCACTCTTTTAGCCACATAAGCATATATTCGAACACATTCTAGTGGTAAAGAAATAGTACCTTTACAGACCTTCAAATTGTGATGACTTATTTGTTGAAGCAGCTCCTTAAGTACTAAGCCCTTTTTTCTTACTGTTACACCGGTTTTCTTTAAAGCTACACTCTGTTCCAGAAGAATAATAGTTGCAATGGTGTATGATTGATTAGTATTTATGACCTAATATAAGAAGAAGTAAGAAATTAAACGCAAATTAAGTTATTTATATGATTAAATAATTTTTCATCTTTAATTCATAAACAAATTAACACCATCATGTTGAAACCTGAAAGCATTTGGATGATGCACTGGTATTACATGCTCTCGCCCAGCTGATCTTTGCCAATATATAGAGTTTCCCAAATGTTGAGTATATCAATCTGTGATTGAAAGTGATAAATTCCTTTAACTACATATAAGGCTAAATTCTTTTTATTCATATGTGCCTGTATAAATAAAAACTGCTATAAAACTGAAAGGTCGATTAAAAAGTTAAAAATCCAGCTGTCGATTAAAAAGTTAAAAATTCGGCTCACTTTGTAATAATTACATTTCTGCAACAATTAAGGTTGTAATTTAGTCAATTATATCAGTTCAAACTAATTAATTGTAAAATTACTATGCAATAAATATTCATACATATAATATTTACAATAAGAAGCAAGGAGCTGCAAAAGCAACCTGTAATTGTTAATCGGGTTTGGGTTTCCGGATCTCTCATATCCTTGCAATGAGTATTGAAGCTCAAAGAAGAAAAGAACAGAACAAAGAAAATGTCAGCCATTTACGAATCAGAAACATAAACTACCACTTGACCTGACTCGATCTCACCACCCCCACTGCTACTATGGTATAGCAACGATGGAATCATCCAGTACACCAAAATGTGCTGCTTTCTCAGCCCCGACCTCTCTGGCCATGACGGAAGAATCTCGATAGTAACCTTCACCCCTGCGTTATCATTATCATTGCCTCTACGGGTCAGCATTTCGACATTGAATCGACAGGGAAGGTCGTACGTGTAAACCCTCAGAGACGGCGATGTGGACGTTAAGCCACCATCGCAAGGCTGCCAACTGGCGATGAACTTTAATCTGTAGTCAACCGTTCGGGTCAAAATGAAAAATAACGCGAGAATTAACGACCAACCTACCGTTCTATGACATTTTCTCGATCCAATTTCTCCTATTTAAATCTTAAATGAACAATAAAACAAATATACATAAAAATCAAATTTATTTACTTCTTTATTGTTATTATTTGTCCACAGATCAGTTCAAGGAAGTAAAAATTAAAATATTGTACAATCACTTCAGGACAACATAATAATGCAGCGACCATGAAAGAATGCCAACATACCAAGGCCATTCATGAGGGATTTTTTCGGAATTAAGGTGTTTAATTATAGTGGTTGATATATTATCATATTTAACAAACACTTGAAATAACCTGTATCAACAGACCATACAAATCAATGCTTATTTTAGTTCATGACATATATGTTGAATTAATTACCTTATTCCAGCATTAACTTCAACAGCAGTGAAAACCCTTCATCACAATCAAGCAACTCTAAGAATAATATCTACATATCCGTCAAACTAAATTTAGTCCTTTTCTCATGTTCTGCCAATTTCCCCATCAACATTTATTATGTCAGACAAACACAAATCTAGCAAACGCAAACCCTTACAGGAAATACACTTAAAACATATGTTGCTTGATTGCTTGAATGAATACTCACACCAGGTGTTGCTTGATCAAGTCTTCTCTCTAATTGTCCAACTTCTTATTTAAGAAGTTCAATTTCAACATATAACTCATTTTTTCCCCACAATGAACTGAATTTAAAAAACAACAATTAATATTTTCGTGTTTGACCCTATATAGTAAACCTAAAGAAGAAAACTTACTTGCGATCATAGAGTAGCTTGTCTGTTTCAGTCATGTGTTGATTATAGCCACTCCAATACCCAGATATGAGAGACTCTAAAGCTGATGTTTCATTTTTGTGATCATTAATTTTAGTATCTTGCTCTGTCTAACTAAATAATAAACGATTCAGCTTCATTGCTAATAGAACCTATGTATTTTCTTATCCCAATCTTAGAAGATCACATACACAATTTGCTTTTCCTTGATAATTTGTCCCTCATGTATGACAATCTATAACACATAGGTTTTGTGCATTGAGCTTTAGGACTTCTAACCTGGTTGATATAGTTACTATCTTCCATCCAGGTAAATATAACCTTCAATTAAAAAAATTACAGTTAACTTCAAACAATGAGAAAGAAAGAAGTGTAGAAAATTAACAAACTAAGAGCCAGATGATGATATAATGAGACCCACCTGTTGAACTGACCACTAAGATCCAGAGTAAGAGAATAAATAGATGTATCTAGCTGTGTCTGTTTCCAAAAAATACACAAAATATTAGAGATTTAAGTTAGTATTTTATAATGGTGTACAAATTAGCCCCTGCGTTATTAAGAAAAAAAATATGTACCCAGTTTGGCCCATCTGCAGCTGCATAAGAGATTATTTGCACCATAGGTCCCTACTCAGATGAAAGGAATTCCAAGAGCTGCAATAATTACTTGCCTAGCTGAAATGACCCTAAATAAGAGAAAATGACCCAAAAAATCAAAATAATATTATTTTCAGCCCAATAAATCAATGACGAAAATTCTGCCCAATAAAATCATCAATTGAATTATTTTATACATTATTTGATTATACTATCCATACTTATGTTATACATTATTCGTCGCGTTGACGGGATTCGTCGGGTGATGGGAATCGTCGGTGACGGGAATCGTCGTGTGACGGGAATCGTCCGTGACGGGAATAGTTCTTATGGTGTAAGGGTAAATATGTAATCTTATAATAGTAAGTTAATGGATGATTCTTTGGGGCAAATATAATATTATTTTGATTTTTTTGGGCATTGACCCAATAAATAATCCCATATCATAAGTAATGGAGGTTTTCTTTTTAAGTATTAAGATCAATAATACTTTGGATCAATAACATCAGTGCTATAAAATATGGATACAACCTCCGAATTGTGAAGTGTAATTCGAGGAGAATCAAAAAGAAAACAAAGTTACGTTCAAAATCAATATTATAGCGCCCTTTAACGGCCGACTATTATCGTAAAGGGCTTTTATTCACCTTCATTGACTAATGATCAGAGTTTTGAGCATTCATGTCAGCCCGATTGGAGCAGATTCAACTACGGCCACTCTCACTTAAGCAAAAACACCATTTCAATTTCTGTAAAAATATAATAAAAAACGTTAACTTTCAATAATATTTGATGGATCAAATGGTGAATTATTGCATTTTCTTGACAATAAATTAAAAAAATCAAAAGAGATACAAAATAACTATATTTTCATATTTTTAAAGATGCTACCACATTAACTCTGGAAAAATTGTAAAAGTGATGAGATTAGATTAAAATTAAATCAATTTTTTTAGATATTCAAGGATAACTATTAATTTTTTACTTTAATTTGGGTTCTTCGATTTCACTCCATTAATGAAGGAGACAAATGAGTGACGACGATTTTCTTGTTCAGGAGAGCAACTTGGTGGGAAGGTGAGTGTGAAGAGATTTCTTTTTGTTCCAATGCGAGTGTGAAGAGATGAGTATACACTATTTGGGGTTCTGCGATTGTTGATGACGTAGCCAAGCAGGGTTGAGGATGGTTGAATGGTCTTCGAGCGGCGAAGGAAAAACGAAAGGCAGTGGAGGGTGTGAGAAAGGGAAAAGGGAATGAGAAATGAAAATGGAACGGGTTAGGGTTTATTAATTTTTTTTATTAATATTAGGTGGGGCCAATCCTGGTCACCACTTATGTTTTGCCAGATTAAATCCTGACCACCACTTATGTTTGGCCAGATTTAATCATGGCCACCACTTATGTAGGTAAATCTGAGCCGTAGAAAAAACTCTGAAATATAATATAGATATATATATATATATATATATATATATATATATATATATATATATATATATATATATATATATATATATATAGCCGAGTTATTCCTATTCTTGTTGTTCAAATTTCATTTTTGAACAGAACATTTAGTAAATTCAGCAGAACACTTATTCTGGACCTGGGGAACCACCATGGACAAGCTGGATTTAACACAAATTAGTAGATTAAGATTTACACATTCAGTATTGTGATTTAACAAGTCACGATAAAGTTTATTTAAAAAGTAATTCAAGGCTAAAAGATTTCTCATTATTTAATTGGAATTGACATTAAAAGGATATTTATTCACTTACAATAGCGATGTTGTTGCCATTAAGTAATTTCACTACATCAATATACGGACCTGTGGTGCAATTAAACAAGAAATATTTTCTTACAAAATCCTCCTTTATCATATAAACAAGTTAAACTTCTTTCAAACAAAAAGTATAACTATAGAAGTTTACAGAATGTATGAACTTGAATTACTCAAAGTAGCCAAAAAGTGTATATATATAAGGACCTATATTATTGTAAGGACCTATAGTGCAATTATTGCATAATATAAGTACCGAATATTACAATTTTGTTGTAGAATGATTTAGTACATCGATGGGGACTTGATTTTGCTCTCAGAAGATGTGTAGAGTTTAGTGCACCCCTGTATTGCAATTTTGGCATAGTATAAGGACCTATAGTGCAATTTAATAATCTTAGTTTTGGTACTGTAGCCGGCATATGAGAAAATTGGTGTAGTTGATGCTCAATGGATTGTTCATCAAACAATTCCATCTCTTGGAAGTCAGGTAAGTCAAAATATATATAGGGACCTATAGTACAATTAATTCAAAAGATTTAACTTATTTTGCATAATATGGGACCTATAATGCATTTTTGTAAAATATAGGGACCTATAGTGCAATTAATTCATAAGAACAATTCCAAGATCTCTTTTAGTAATTTAAAAAATATACTAATCGTTAAATCATTTAAAATTCTGTTATGATCTTGTGATATTATACTAATATGCCCTTTAACGTGTATTTTTTTCAGGGAGAATCTAAAAATGGGGCCAGCTTTTTTAAATGTTTATTTTTGACAATTATTATACTTCATAATATAATATTACGCCACTTTATGTCTATATAGTCCTTTATGTTTCAAAGTGACTATCCTTATGTCATGATAAAATATAAGTTACTTTGTATAATATAGGATTAAAAGCGTTACAACTTAAAATATCAACATAGGGACCTATCGTGCAATTTTTGCATAACATAGGGACATATAGTGTAGATAAGCAATACTTTGAACTATTTGGAAGGAGCTGAGCTGACACGATGATGATGATCTTGTATATTAGGTCCAAATTCGTACTGACTTCTAATCTTTAAGCTATGTTATATATTTCGTGTAGTAATAAACATATTTAGTCAAGAAATTGGGTCCCACCCATGATCATGCCTCCATGGAGAATTATTTCTTCAATTGAACAGAAAGAAGAAAACCGAGGAAACGAAGATCATGTTAATGTTATTAAAGAGTACAGGAGCAAGATCGAGTCTGAGCTTAACAAGATCTGTGATGGGATCTTGAATCTTCTTGAAACCTGCTTCATCTATTGAGTCTAAGGTGTTTTACTTGAAGATGAAAGATGATTATCATAGGTACTTGGCTGAGTTTAAGACAGGATCTGAAAGGAAAGAAGATGCTGAAAGTACTTTGTTAGCTGACAAAGCCGCTCAGGTGAGACTTGAGAGTAGTTATAAAAAAACTTACCGATTTTCGTACTGCGGTACATATTTGTACAGGACATTGCTTTGGCTGAACTAGCGCCAACTCATCCAATTAGGCTTGGACTTGCGCTTAACTTCTCGGTGTTCTATTATAAAATCCTTAATTCACCTGATCGTGCTTGTAACCTTGCAAAGCAGGTAGTTTTTTTTTTTTTTTTTATATATTTTATTATAAGGTTTGATTTGATTTGCTACTTGTTTGATAGGCTTTTGATGAAGCTATCTCTGAATTGGATACTTTGGGTGAGGAATCATACAAGGACAGCACATTAATAATGCAACTTCTTAGAGACAATTTGACTCTATGGACTTCTGATGTTCCGGTATGTACCTTAACACTTATCATATATTGTTTGTTATGTTATTACAGTTTGTTGATAGATTTATTGTTTGATTTTAGGATGATTATGAAGTCAAGGAAGGTTTGAAACCAGAATCAGGGGAGGGGCAATAATGATAAAATTGATGAAGTAGCTGTTTGTAATGGGAATATTAGTAGTTGTTGTGGTTTAGAAGGAGGATTGTATTGTCAATTTGATGTCTCCTCATTTGTGATAGATTAATGTTAGGATGAGACATCATTTTAAGTGATTTATAAGTCAATAATGTCGATTTTCTTGAGTTTTAGTGCACTTTCCTATTTTGAGTCTTGATTTGTAGAATTATTATTTTTAGAGCATATTGGGTTTAATTGTTTATTTAGTGTGTAGCTTTAAAGATAATTATGGAGCTTAATTAGAGTCCAAGTCAAAGACAACAACTTATGGAAAGATATTTGCATGGTAATTGGAGATAAGGAAACAAAGGCTAAAAAGATGGAAAAGGAAAAGCTGCCTAAATCTGGGATTCTGCATACACGTCCAAAGATATGCGTTTTTACCTAAGAAATAGGGCGATTCTGGTGATTTCCTTCTTAAGGGTCAAGATAATTCTGTTGCGATTCTTTTGGTATCTTATGGAGCTCAAGCCGACCAATAACGAAGAAGATATGCTCAAAACGGTCCAGCAGTGTTTATCTTTATTTCCATACGAATTTGAGTTGGGCTAGAAGTCCATTACCTTAACTCTTCCTCAAGAAAACGAATTAGGTCTTCTAAACACCTATAAATACACCCTTATATCACTTGTAAATCATCCTTGCCTCATAGTAATTAGTTCTTAAGGTTTTATTCTTCCAGTTTATTTTAGAGAGCAAGATGATGTCTTTTGTAATTTCTTTTAGTTTATTTCCTTCAGGTATGAACTAAACTTCCCATAGCTTGGGTTTTGCATATGTATAATCTATGAATTCTAATTCTTCTATCTAAGTTTCTTTGGGAATTATATGTTTTAATTTGATATTAGCTTCTTACTTAATATTTGTTTATGTGTTTTGATTTAATGTCTTTCCTAGAACTGATCACTTCAGGATTGTTTTAATAGTAGTTAGATGGTCTCCTTGACAGGGTGTTTAACTATTGAACCACCACATAATGTCTAGTGTCGATAGTAGTTCTGACAAAACATGCTTCTAACTAGATAGTCATTAGGGTTTGTTTTAATCACCATATCACCAATGGATTGTAGTGTGCTGGATAGGGCCTTAGTGGCGTTTGATAACCCTATTTGAGTCCTCGTCTTGGTTGTGCCGTAGCCCCCTTAGTCGCTCTCAAGGTCTAAGGTATGGGAATTTAGAATCCTGACTAAGTATACCAAGAGCTAATATTCTCCCTTATTAACTAGATTTATAGATAGAATTAGAAGGATTAGTGCATACTAGCAAAACCTAAGCTATACTTCTCATCTCATATTCTTAATCTTTTATTTTATTGTCTTTACTTTTCCTAGTTTTAATTTAGAATCTCGAAATTCTCTCTTTAATATATTTGTCTTCTAATTATTTACTATTACTCGATATTCCTACTCACGCGATTAACACACTTAAGTCCCTGAGAACGAACTCTACTTAAGCACCTCACCAACCCCGCGGTGCACCGCAGATTAGGGTTTCCAACAGCAAAATGAAGACAAAAGGAATAGATCCGTTGAGGATACTAATATATCCGTTGGAGACAAATCATATGACCGTTGGGAGCATTTTGCAGCTATAAATTGAAGGTCTTTCAAGGCTACAAACACACCTTCAACCCATATACACTTAGGGGCTTAATTGTTATCATCCAAGAAGGTGTCAAGAGCTATAATTGTCATATCTACTCATTCAAGGAGTAAATCAAAGGAGCTTCAAAGTTATTATCAACTCAAGAGAAGTATTAAGCTTATAGTTATATCATCTCTTTAGGAGTTCATTAGCAAAGTAGTTTCACCCCTTAAACACTTTGTATTTATCCTCTTAAGTCTAGTTCTTGTAATAGATAGATTAAGAGAGAATTTGAGTATCGGTAGTATATTTGGTGTCCTTGTGTTGAGATAGCACAAGTGTTTGAGTATCGGGAGTATACTCGGTGTCCTTGTGTTGCGATAGCACAAGTGTTTGTCCTTCATGGTATCGAAGAGGTTGTAAGGGTTATTGTGTTCTCGACCCGGTTAAGAGAGACACGGGAGCTTAGTGAAAAGCTTGAAATCCTAAGGAGGCTTCCTTAGGTAGTGGATGTAGGGAAACCGAACCACTATAAATCGTGTGTATCTTTCTATCCCTACTCTATTTACTTTCCGCACTTTATATGTTTGATAATATGCTAGTATGAATATTGTGATATTGATTATCTAGTTTATCTAACATATTGTCATCTAGAGTAGTAAGAGATTAGAAACTCGTTTTTACGTGTATCACTTATATATCGAACCTCTTAGCTTATCCATTGTATGATCCCTTAGGAGTTTGATATATTAGTTGACTTAGAAGTTTCTTTCTTAAACTTATAATTGTCCAAAAGATTTTTTAATTAGGCATTAATCTTATTAGTAATCCTATTCACCCCCCCCCCCTCTAGGACTTTCAATTGGTATCAGAGCCTAACTCTACATGAATAGCTTAACCGTTTGTAGAGTAAACGATTTGGAATTTAATCTTTTGGAAGAGTTGTTTTCTACACAACCTCCATTTTCTTGTAGGTGATCGTTACTTTGCTTGGAGGAATCAAATGGAAGAATTAATATACGAAAGAACACTCAAATCTCGAAAAAGGAAAATCCGGTGATTTCTTTTCTTTATCTCGTATATATTTTTGCGTTCCTCCTTATGGCTTGTGTTTATAATTATGATTTGGTTTTGATTTGATTAGTTGTGTTTATCATGTTTTATCTTTGAATATTATCTTGTGTTACTAATCATTGTTTCTATGTTATAAATGATATTGCATCAAAATCACTTGAATCATGTTATTGCACTTTATCTCTTAGAATTGTGGTAATTGCATTTTAGTCCCCAAAATTTTCAAAATTGCACTTTGACCCCTCATAGTTATTAAATTCTCCTAAGTGTCATAGTTTGGACTTCATAATCTCTCACATGTAAAATTTGCCATTTTAGTTCATATTTTTGAAAAATTGCATTTTTAGTCCCTACTATGTGAAATTGCTTTTTAGTCCCTCAACGATTATAAATTGCACTTTTTATTCTTACAAGTTTTTATATATTTTAAAAGTGCCTATTGATTGATAAAAGGGAAAAAGATCAAAGATATTAGTTTACACTTTCAAATCTAAATTTATCTTTGAACACGAATTTGCATTTTCATGTCTTTGAGTAAGGAAGTGTTTTTTAAAAGAAATTTTTTTTCAAATTTTTTTTCCGATAATCTTTTGCATTTCCCATAGCATTTCAAAAATGTTTTTATGAATAGAATTATGGGAAATTAATCCATTATTGGTCATTAACACATTTGCATGAATTTGTTTAGCCTTACTATCTATATGTTGTGCTTCATTATGTGCTTATGTGGTTTATTCCCTATTGTGCAAATATCTTGTATGACTTGACCTTTTCATACTTAAAATTGCTTAACTTTGATTTTGGGTCTTTTCGTATTTTTTAGAAAATATAGGGGTATTTGTGAAATAAACTGTTTTATGTGGTTTCGGGTTTTACTTTGTGTTTCTTTTCAAAACAAAAATTATCTTATAAGTTTTATACCATTCCGAATCTTTTGGGAAAGTTTCGAATGTGTTTCGGGTGTTTTTAAAAGAACCAAAAAATTCCTTCTTGTTCACTTCGCCGAACGTTTTTGCGGTGCACCGGACCACTCCGCGGTACACCGCGATCCAGGGTTTCTGTCTTTGTTATTTTTCTTTATCTTTCGCCCAGTTTATTCGCAAACATATTCTACAGTGCGGTACACTGCACAGTAATCGCGGTACACCGCAGAATAGGGTTTCGCCTGGATCCATGTTTTGGATATTTAGGATTTTATTGCTATATTTGGTTGATTTGGATAATTGGTTTAGTATGCTATGTTTTAATTTCGGATATTTGATGTTTAGATGCTTTAATTATATGTTTTGGATTTTATATTGTTGTGTTAATGTTGCTAACAATATTCTTGATTATATAGGTGTTATTGCACTCTTAGTCCTTGATCTTATTCAAATTGCATTGTGATCCCTATAGGTTGATAAATATGGATTTGAGGTCCCTATAGTTTGAACAAGTTGCATTTAGCTTTCTTATGCTTGAAAATTAGACCTAGGTCCCTATTGTCTTGAGAAAGTTATACTTAGGTCCTTGAAGTTTTCCAAAATTGCATTTAGTCCCTAAACTTTTGAAAAATGCATTTTGACCCCTATACTTTTCAAAGATTAAATTTTACCCCTTGATTTCTTAAAATCGGTTAAAATATTCTTATTAGTAAAAAAGGGGAGAAATTATTGGTCAAACTTTTTCAAAATTGAAACAAACACTCTATGCATTTTGTGAGGGGGAGTTTTTCTTAAATTATCTTTAAAAACTCAAATGCTTGGTTAATCGTTTATCTCATAATTGCACTAACCGTTTGCGTTTATAGAAAGCTTATAAGATGATAATCTTCCGATCTAGAAGTTGGTAAAACGTGCTTATCCCTTATATCTCTCTTTCATCTTGTTTCATGCTTTACATTGTTAATCTTTATGCATTTCAAAATTAAAATGTTTTAAAAAGCTCTTAACCCTTGATCTCTCTATGTTGTTTTTCAAAATCTATTCACTTGAGTTTGTGCTCTTCTATGTTTAGTTGTTTTGGTTTTATTTTATTATCCCGTCTTTTTGATGAAGACAAAGGGGGAGAAATATGTGCACTAAAACTTTCAAAATTGCACTTTTTAATACTCACAAATGCATTTCGTATCCTATATTCATTTTTACTTAAATGCTTATTGTGAGGGGGAGCTAAATTTGATAAGAGCTTATATTTTCATATCATTCCTAAGGTGTTTTAGTGAAGGATTTGTCATCATCAAAAAGGGGGAGATTGTTGGCATATAGCCTCCCTTAATAGGTTGTTTTAATGTGACAAATCCTCTTGTGTTTAGTGTGCTAATTACTATTGTTATATACATTCTATCTTGCACTCTAATTCATCAAAAAGCTCATCTTTATCATTTAGATCTAAGCTTTATTGTTATATCTTATGAAACTAATTCTCATACAAATACTTTTAACCTTATCTTTGTGTACATTGAGAATTAGCTTTAGTGATCAACTACAAAGTTTCTTAGAATGATGTTTCCAACAATTCTCGTGAAGAAGGTTTTCTGATCCGAGCATCGTAGTGAAAGATATACTCATTAAAAGGTGTTTTAGACCTTTGGTGCGGTATACCGCACTATGGGCACGGTACACCGCAGATGTGCGGACCAGGGCACGGACCAGGGGGCTAGCCCGTCAGAGAGCAAGTGATTTTAGCAAGCTTGGCGCGGTGCACCTCACCAACCCCGCGGTGCACCTCACCAACCCCGCGGTGCACCGCAGATTAGGGTTTCCTGCAGCAAAATGAAGACAAAAGGAATAGATCCGTTGGGGATATTAATATATCCGTTGGAGACAAATCATATGACCGTAGGGAGTATTTTGCAGCTATAAATTGAAGGTCTTTCAAGGCTACAAACACACCTTCAACCCATATACACTTAGGGGCTTAATTGTTACATCCAAGAAGGTGTCAAGAGCTATAATTGTCATATCTACTCATTCAAGGAGTAAATCAAAGGAGCTTCAAAGTTATTATCAACTCAAGAGAAGTATTAAGCTTATAGTTATATCATCTCTTTAGGAGTTCATTAGCAAAGTAGTTTCACCCCTTAAACACTTTGTATTTATCCTCTTAAGTCTAGTTCTTGTAATAGATAGATTAAGAGAGAATTTGAGTATCGGTAGTATACTCGGTGTCCTTGTGTTGAGATAGCACAAGTGTTTGAGTATCGGGAGTATACTCGGTGTCCTTGTGTTGCGATAGCACAAGTGTTTGTCCTTCGTGGTATCGAAGAGGTTGTAAGGGTTATTGTGTTCTCGACCCGGTTAAGAGAGACACGGGAGCTTAGTGAAAAGCTTGAAATCCTAAGGAGGCTTCCTTAGGTAGTGGATGTAGGGAAACCGAACCACTATAAATCGTGTGTATCTTTCTATCCCTACTCTATTTACTTTCCGCACTTTATATGTTTGATAATATGCTAGTATGAATATTGTGATATTAATTATCTATTTTATCTAACATATTGTCATCTAGAGTAGTAAGAGATTAGAAACTCGTTTTTACTTGTATCACTTATATATCGAACCTCTTAGCTTATCCATTGTATGATCCCTTAGGAGTTTGATATATTAGTTGACTTAGAAGTTTCTTTCTTAAACTTATAATTGTCCAAAAGATTTTTTAATTAGGCATTAATCTTATTAGTAATCCTATTCACCCCCCCCCCCTCTAGGACTTTCAATTGGTATCAGAGCCTAACTCTACATGAATAGCGTAACCGTTTGTAGAGTAAACGATTTGGAATTTAATCTTTTGGAAGAGTTGTTTTCTACACAACCTCCATTTTCTTGTAGGTGATCGTTACTTTGCTTGGAGGAATCAAATGGAAGAATTAATATACGAAAGAACACTCAAATCTCGAAAAAGGAAAATCCGGTGATTTCTTTTCTTTATCTCGTATATATTTTTGCGTTCCTCCTTATGGCTTGTGTTTATAATTATGATTTGGTTTTGATTTGATTAGTTGTGTTTATCATGTTTTATCTTTGAATATTATCTTGTGTTACTAATCATTGTTTCTATGTTATAAATGATATTGCATCAAAATCACTTGAATCATGTTATTGCACTTTATCTCTTAGAATTGTGGTAATTGCATTTTAGTCCCCAAAATTTTCAAAATTGCACTTTGACCCCTCATAGTTATTAAATTCTCCTAAGTGTCATAGTTTGGACTTCATAATCTCTCACATGTAAAATTTGCCATTTTAGTTCATATTTTTGAAAAATTGCATTTTTAGTCCCTACTATGTGAAATTGCTTTTTAGTCCCTCAACGATTATAAATTGCACTTTTTATTCTTACAAGTTTTTATATATTTTAAAAGTGCCTATTGATTGATAAAAGGGAAAAAGATCAAAGATATTAGTTTACACTTTCAAATCTAAATTTATCTTTGAACACGAATTTGCATTTTCATGTCTTTGAGTAAGGAAGTGTTTTTTAAAAGAAATTTTTTTTCAAATTTTTTTTCCGATAATCTTTTGCATTTCCCATAGCATTTCAAAAATGTTTTTATGAATAGAATTATGGGAAATTAATCCATTATTGGTCATTAACACATTTGCATGAATTTGTTTAGCCTTACTATCTATATGTTGTGCTTCATTATGTGCTTATGTGGTTTATTCCCTATTGTGCAAATATCTTGTATGACTTGACCTTTTCATACTTAAAATTGCTTAACTTTGATTTTGGGTCTTTTCGTATTTTTTAGAAAATATAGGGGTATTTGTGAAATAAACTGTTTTATGTGGTTTCGGGTTTTACTTTGTGTTTCTTTTCAAAACAAAAATTATCTTATAAGTTTTATACCATTCCGAATCTTTTGGGAAAGTTTCGAATGTGTTTCGGGTGTTTTTAAAAGAACCAAAAAATTCCTTCTTGTTCACTTCGCCGAACGTTTTTGCGGTGCACCGGACCACTCCGCGGTACACCGCGATCCAGGGTTTCTGTCTTTGTTATTTTTCTTTATCTTTCGCCCAGTTTATTCGCAAACATATTCTACAGTGCGGTACACTGCACAGTAATCGCGGTACACCGCAGAATAGGGTTTCGCCTGGATCCATGTTTTGGATATTTAGGATTTTATTGCTATATTTGGTTGATTTGGATAATTGGTTTAGTATGCTATGTTTTAATTTCGGATATTTGATGTTTAGATGCTTTAATTATATGTTTTGGATTTTATATTGTTGTGTTAATGTTGCTAACAATATTCTTGATTATATAGGTGTTATTGCACTCTTAGTCCTTGATCTTATTCAAATTGCATTGTGATCCCTATAGGTTGATAAATATGGATTTGAGGTCCCTATAGTTTGAACAAGTTGCATTTAGCTTTCTTATGCTTGAAAATTAGACCTAGGTCCCTATTGTTTTGAGAAAGTTATACTTAGGTCCTTGAAGTTTTCCAAAATTGCATTTAGTCCCTAAACTTTTGAAAAATGCATTTTGACCCCTATACTTTTCAAAGATTAAATTTTACCCCTTGATTTCTTAAAATCGGTTAAAATATTCTTATTAGTAAAAAAGGGGAGAAATTATTGGTCAAACTTTTTCAAAATTGAAACAAACACTCTATGCATTTTGTGAGGGGGAGTTTTTCTTAAATTATCTTTAAAAACTCAAATGCTTGGTTAATCGTTTATCTCATAATTGCACTAACCGTTTGCGTTTATAGAAAGCTTATAAGATGATAATCTTCCGATCTAGAAGTTGGTAAAACGTGCTTATCCCTTATATCTCTCTTTCATCTTGTTTCATGCTTTACATTGTTAATCTTTATGCATTTCAAAATTAAAATGTTTTAAAAAGCTCTTAACCCTTGATCTCTCTATGTTGTTTTTCAAAATCTATTCACTTGAGTTTGTGCTCTTCTATGTTTAGTTGTTTTGGTTTTATTTTATTATCCCGTCTTTTTGATGAAGACAAATGGGGAGAAATATGTGCACTAAAACTTTCAAAATTGCACTTTTTAATACTCACAAATGCATTTCATATCCTATATTCATTTTTACTTAAATGCTTATTGTGAGGGGGAGCTAAATTTGATAAGAGCTTATATTTTCATATCATTCCTAAGGTGTTTTAGTGAAGGATTTGTCATCATCAAAAAGGGGGAGATTGTTGGCATATAGCCTCCCTTAATAGGTTGTTTTAATGTGACAAATCCTCTTGTGTTTAGTGTGCTAATTACTTTTGTTATATACATTCTATCTTGCACTCTAATTCATCAAAAAGCTCATCTTTATCATTTAGATCTAAGCTTTATTGTTATATCTTATGAAACTAATTCTCATACAAATACTTTTAACCTTATCTTTGTGTACATTGAGAATTAGCTTTAGTGATCAACTACAAAGTTTCTTAGAATGATGTTTCCAACAATTCTCGTGAAGAAG
Source organism: Nemophila menziesii (assembly GCA_029959085.1). NCBI lineage: Eukaryota > Viridiplantae > Streptophyta > Magnoliopsida > Boraginales > Hydrophyllaceae > Nemophila > Nemophila menziesii. The sequence goes on from JARWIR010000001.1 coordinate 80,986,058, forward strand.
GTTTTCTGATCCGAGCATCGTAGTGAAAGATATACTCATTAAAAGGTGTTTTAGACCTTTGGTGCGGTATACCGCACTATGGGCACGGTACACCGCAGATGTGCGGACCAGGGCACGGACCAGGGGGCTAGCCCGTCAGAGAGCAAGTGATTTTAGCAAGCTTGGCGCGGTGCACCTCACCAACCCCGCGGTGCACCTCACCAACCCCGCGGTGCACCGCAGATTAGGGTTTCCTGCAGCAAAATGAAGACAAAAGGAATAGATCCGTTGGGGATATTAATATATCCGTTGGAGACAAATCATATGACCGTTGGGAGCATTTTGCAGCTATAAATTGAAGGTCTTTCAAGGCTACAAACACACCTTCATCCCATATACACTTAGGGGCTTAATTGTTATCATCCAAGAAGGTGTCAAGAGCTATAATTGTCATATCTACTCATTCAAGGAGTAAATCAAAGGAGCTTCAAAGTTATTATCAACTCAAGAGAAGTATTAAGCTTATAGTTATATCATCTCTTTAGGAGTTCATTAGCAAAGTAGTTTCACCCCTTAAACACTTTGTATTTATCCTCTTAAGTCTAGTTCTTGTAATAGATAGATTAAGAGAGAATTTGAGTATCGGTAGTATACTCGGTGTCCTTGTGTTGAGATAGCACAAGTGTTTGAGTATCGGGAGTATACTCGGTGTCCTTGTGTTGCGATAGCACAAGTGTTTGTCCTTCGTGGTATCGAAGAGGTTGTAAGGGTTATTGTGTTCTCGACCCGGTTAAGAGAGACACGGGAGCTTAGTGAAAAGCTTGAAATCCTAAGGAGGCTTCCTTAGGTAGTGGATGTAGGGAAACCGAACCACTATAAATCGTGTGTATCTTTCTATCCCTACTCTATTTACTTTCCGCACTTTATATGTTTGATAATATGCTAGTATGAATATTGTGATATTAATTATCTATTTTATCTAACATATTGTCATCTAGAGTAGTAAGAGATTAGAAACTCGTTTTTACTTGTATCACTTATATATCGAACCTCTTAGCTTATCCATTGTATGATCCCTTAGGAGTTTGATATATTAGTTGACTTAGAAGTTTCTTTCTTAAACTTATAATTGTCCAAAAGATTTTTTAATTAGGCATTAATCTTATTAGTAATCCTATTCACCCCCCCTCTAGGACTTTCAATTGGTATCAGAGCCTAACTCTACATGAATAGCGTAACCGTTTGTAGAGTAAACGATTTGGAATTTAATCTTTTGGAAGAGTTGTTTTCTACACAACCTCCATTTTCTTGTAGGTGATCGTTACTTTGCTTGGAGGAATCAAATGGAAGAATTAATATACGAAAGAACACTCAAATCTCGAAAAAGGAAAATCCGGTGATTTCTTTTCTTTATCTCGTATATATTTTTGCGTTCCTCCTTATGGCTTGTGTTTATAATTATGATTTGGTTTTGATTTGATTAGTTGTGTTTATCATGTTTTATCTTTGAATATTATCTTGTGTTACTAATCATTGTTTCTATGTTATAAATGATATTGCATCAAAATCACTTGAATCATGTTATTGCACTTTATCTCTTAGAATTGTGGTAATTGCATTTTAGTCCCCAAAATTTTCAAAATTTCACTTTGACCCCTCATAGTTATTAAATTCTCCTAAGTGTCATAGTTTGGACTTCATAATCTCTCACATGTAAAATTTGCCATTTTAGTTCATATTTTTGAAAAATTGCATTTTTAGTCCCTACTATGTGAAATTGCTTTTTAGTCCCTCAACGATTATAAATTGCACTTTTTATTCTTACAAGTTTTTATATATTTTAAAAGTGCCTATTGATTGATAAAAGGGAAAAAGATCAAAGATATTAGTTTACACTTTCAAATCTAAATTTATCTTTGAACACGAATTTGCATTTTCATGTCTTTGAGTAAGGAAGTGTTTTTTAAAAGAAATTTTTTTTCAAAATATTTTTTCGATAATCTTTTGCATTTCCCATAGCATTTCAAAAATGTTTTTATGCATAGAATTATGGGAAATTAATCCATTATTGGTCATTAACTCATTTGCATGAATTTGTTTAGCCTTACTATCTATATGTTGTGCTTCATTATGTGCTTATGTGGTTTATTCCCTATTGTGCAAATATCTTGTATGACTTGACCTTTTCATACTTAAAATTGCTTAACTTTGATTTTGGGTCTTTTCGTATTTTTTAGAAAATATAGGGGTATTTGTGAAATAAACTGTTTTATGTGGTTTCGGGTTTTACTTTGTGTTTCTTTTCAAAACAAAAATTATCTTATAAGTTTTATACCATTCCGAATCTTTTGGGAAAGTTTCGAATGTGTTTCGGGTGTTTTTAAAAGAACCAAAAAATTCCTTCTTGTTCACTTCGCCGAACGTTTTTGCGGTGCACCGGACCACTCCGCGGTACACCGCGATCCAGGGTTTCTGTCTTTGTTATTTTTCTTTATCTTTCGCCCAGTTTATTCGCAAACATATTCTACAGTGCGGTACACCGCACAGTAATCGCGGTACACCGCGGAATAGGGTTTCGCCTGGATCCATGTTTTGGATATTTAGGATTTTATTGCTATATTTGGTTGATTTGGATAATTGGTTTAGTATGCTATGTTTTAATTTCGGATATTTGATGTTTAGATGCTTTAATTATATGTTTCGGATTTTATATTGTTGTGTTAATGTTGCTAACAATATTCTTGATGATATAGGTGTTATTGCACTCTTAGTCCTTGATCTTATTCAAATTGCATTGTGATCCCTATAGGTTAATAAATATGGATTTGAGGTCCCTATAGTTTGAACAAGTTGCATTTAGCTTTCTTATGCTTGAAAATTAGACCTAGGTCCCTATTGTCTTGAGAAAGTTATACTTAGGTCCTTGAAGTTTTCCAAAATTGCATTTAGTCCCTAAACTTTTGAAAAATGCATTTTGACCCCTATACTTTTCAAAGATTAAATTTTACCCCTTGATTTCTTAAAATCGGTTCAAATATTCTTATTAGTAAAAAAGGGGAGAAATTATTGGTCAAACTTTTTCAAAATTGAAACAAACACTCTATGCATTTTGTGAGGGGGAGTTTTTCTTAAATTATCTTTAAAAACTCAAATGCTTGGTTAATCGTTTATCTCATAATTGCACTAACCGTTTGCGTTTATAGAAAGCTTATAAGATGATAATCTTCCGATCTAGAAGTTGGTAAAACTTGCTTATCCCTTATATCTCTCTTTCATCTTGTTTCATGCTTTACATTGTTAATCTTTATGCATTTCAAAATTAAAATGTTTTAAAAAGCTCTTAACCCTTGATCTCTCTATGTTGTTTTTCAAAATCTATTCACTTGAGTTTGTGCTCTTCTATGTTTAGTTGTTTTGGTTTTATTTTATTATCCCGTCTTTTTGATGAAGACAAAGGGGGAGAAATATGTGCACTAAAACTTTCAAAATTGCACTTTTTAATACTCACAAATGCATTTCATATCCTATATTCATTTTTACTTAAATGCTTATTGTGAGGGGGAGCTAAATTTGATAAGAGCTTATATTTTCATATCATTCCTAAGGTGTTTTAGTGAAGGATTTGTCATCATCAAAAAGGGGGAGATTGTTGGCATATAGCCTCCCTTAATAGGTTGTTTTAATGTGACAAATCCTCTTGTGTTTAGTGTGCTAATTACTATTGTTATATACATTCTATCTTGCACTCTAATTCATCAAAAAGCTCATCTTTATCATTTAGATCTAAGCTTTATTGTTATATCTTATGAAACTAATTCTCATACAAATACTTTTAACCTTATCTTTGTGTACATTGAGAATTAGCTTTAGTGATCAACTACAAAGTTTCTTAGAATGATGTTTCCAACAATTCTCGTGAAGAAGGTTTTCTGATCCGAGCATCGTAGTGAAAGATATACTCATTAAAAGGTGTTTTAGACCTTTGGTGCGGTATACCGCACTATGGGCACGGTACACCGCAGATGTGCGGACCAGGGCACGGACCAGGGGGCTAGCCCGTCAGAGAGCAAGTGATTTTAGCAAGCTTGGCGCGGTGCACCTCACCAACCCCGCGGTGCACCGCAGATTAGGGTTTCCAACAGCAAAATGAAGACAAAAGGAATAGATCCGTTGGGGATATTAATATATCCGTTGGAGACAAATCATATGACCGTTGGGAGCATTTTGCAGCTATAAATTGAAGGTCTTTCAAGGCTACAAACACACCTTCAACCCATATACACTTAGGGGCTTAATTGTTATCATCCAAGAAGGTTTCAAGAGCTATAATTGTCATATCTACTCATTCAAGGAGTAAATCAAAGGAGCTTCAAAGTTATTATCAACTCAAGAGAAGTATTAAGCTTATAGTTATATCATCTCTTTAGGAGTTCATTAGCAAAGTAGTTTCACCCCTTAAACACTTTGTATTTATCCTCTTAAGTCTAGTTCTTGTAATAGATAGATTAAGATAGAATTTGAGTATCGGTAGTATATTTGGTGTCCTTGTGTTGAGATAGCACAAGTGTTTGAGTATCGGGAGTATACTCGGTGTCCTTGTGTTGCGATAGCACAAGTGTTTGTCCTTCATGGTATCGAAGAGGTTGTAAGGGTTATTGTGTTCTCGACCCGGTTAAGAGAGACACGGGAGCTTAGTGAAAAGCTTGAAATCCTAAGGAGGCTTCCTTAGGTAGTGGATGTAGGGAAACCGAACCACTATAAATCGTGTGTATCTTTCTATCCCTACTCTATTTATTTTCCGCACTTTATATGTTTGATAATATGCTAGTATGAATATTGTGATATTGATTATCTAGTTTATCTAACATATTGTCATCTAGAGTAGTAAGAGATTAGAAACTCGTTTTTACATGTATCACTTATATATCGAACCTCTTAGCTTATCCATTGTATGATCCCTTAGGAATTTGATATATTAGTTGACTTAGAAGTTTCTTTCTTAAACTTATAATTGTCCAAAAGATTTTTTAATTAGGCATTAATCTTATTAGTAATCCTATTCACCCCCCCCTCTAGGACTTTCAATTGGTATCAGAGCCTAACTCTACATGAATAGCTTAACCGTTTGTAGAGTAAACGATTTGGAATTTAATCTTTTGGAAGAGTTGTTTTCTACACAACCTCCATTTTCTTGTAGGTGATCGTTACTTTGCTTGAAGGAATCAAATGGAAGAATTAATTTACGAAAGAACACTCAAATCTCGAAAAAGGAAAATCCGGTGATTTCTTTTCTTTATCTCGTATATATATTTTTGCGTTCCTCCTTATGGCTTGTGTTTATAATTATGATTTGGTTTTGATTTGATTAGTTGTGTTTATCGTGTTTTATCTTTGAATATTATCTTGTGTTACTAATCATTGTTTCTATGTTATAAATGATATTGCATCAAAATCAATTGAATCATGTTATTGCACTTTATCTCTTAGAATTGTGGTAATTGCATTTTAGTCCCCAAAATTTTCAAAATTGCACTTTGACCCCTCATAGTTATTAAATTCTCCTAAGTGTCATAGTTTGGACTTCATAATCTCTCACATGTAAAATTTGCCATTTTAGTTCATATTTTTGAAAAATTGCATTTTTAGTCCCTACTATGTGAAATTGCTTTTTAGTCCCTCAACGATTATAAATTGCACTTTTTATTCTTACAAGTTTTTATATATTTTAAAAGTGCCTATTGATTGATAAAAGGGAAAAAGATCAAAGATATTAGTTTACACTTTCAAATCTAAATTTATCTTTGAACACGAATTTGCATTTTCATGTCTTTGAGTAAGGAAGTGTTTTTTAAAAGAAATTTTTTTTCAAAATTTTTTTTCGATAATCTTTTGCATTTCCCATAGCATTTCAAAAATGTTTTTATGCATAGAATTATGGGAAATTAATCCATTATTGGTCATTAACTCATTTGCATGAATTTGTTTAGCCTTACTATCTATATGTTGTGCTTCATTATGTGCTTATGTGGTTTATTCCCTATTGTGCAAATATCTTGTATGACTTGACCTTTTCATACTTAAAATTGCTTAACTTTGATTTTGGGTCTTTTCGTATTTTTTAGAAAATATAGGGGTATTTGTGAAATAAACTGTTTTATGTGGTTTCGGGTTTTACTTTGTGTTTCTTTTCAAAACAAAAATTATCTTATAAGTTTTATACCATTCCGAATCTTTTGGGAAAGTTTCGAATGTGTTTCGGGTGTTTTTAAAAGAACCAAAAAATTCCTTCTTGTTCACTTCGCCGAACGTTTTTGCGGTGCACCGGACCACTCCGCGGTACACCGCGATCCAGGGTTTCTGTCTTTGTTATTTTTCTTTATCTTTCGCCCAGTTTATTCGCAAACATATTCTACAGTGCGGTACACCGCACAGTAATCGCGGTACACCGCGGAATAGGGTTTCGCCTGGATCCATGTTTTGGATATTTAGGATTTTATTGCTATATTTGGTTGATTTGGATAATTGGTTTAGTATGCTGGTGGTCCTTTGTGTGTATTAAAATAAATGCAAATGTAAATCGAATCACAACCGCAAGTGTACGGTTGTCCCAAGTAGTATTTCTGATAATACAGATTCGTTCCAAGGACGGGATGGTTGATCACAATGTCTAGCAAATAGTGATTGATGCACTTATGAAAACAAATAAAGGTAAAATGTTTGTTTGGTTTTGTTATTAGAACTAATGAATGAAAGACAAGTATTAAAATGCAAATAAAAGCTAAGACGCAAGTAAAATGATGTAAAACGCAATATGAGATGTAGCACTTGAGAACGCAAGGATCCTCCCAATCCTATTTCCTAACTTATGTTGTTTAAGGGCTAAATTAGTCAATTACAATGGTCGGGATTCTAAATTCCTTATACCCCCGTCAGGGTGGACTATAAGGCGATCCTAAAGTGTCACTAGTCCCGTCAGGGTAAATATGATCCACCGTTGGATGTTTAAGTGTTATTACCTCATTGGCCCTAGGATTAGCTAAGCTCGTCAGAATCATTAACTTCTATCCTAGATTCAATAAATATTTCCGTACCTAAACCCTCCGTCAGGATGATCCAATCGCCACTAATTGGAATAGCCTAGATACTAACACCTGTTCTTAGTTAGCTACTCCAAAAACAGTAAAATAAACTCAATTTATTGAAAAGAGTAAAAGCCCTAATTTAGTTTAATTCAATAAAAACCCAAATTCAACATTCGTTAATTAATAAAATTGGGATTCACCCATTGTTTGTTCTCAAGCACTATCAATTGTTTAGCTCATATTAAAACGAAAAACTAAATTAAAAAGAAAGGAATTCATATTTGATTACAAAATTAAAGAGATAAAAGAACCTAATTTCCGGAATCGGAATGACTACGAACGGAGATATAGACCCTCTCCAGCTCTTGTAGCTTCTTCTCCTTCCTTCAGTTGCTTCTCTCTGGTGTTTTTAATCTTGCAGAATGTGAATTGTGTGTAAAATAGGAGTCCAGACCTCCTTTTATAAGTGCAAATTCGTTCTAGGGCTTGGACCAGAAAATAGAATATTAATTAAATGTCCAAGCCCACTTTCTAAGCCCAAAATCCCGTAACTGCTGATACACCTTCACTAAAACGGCTTTTCCCGATGCGTTACAACTCCGATTGACCTCATTCCAGTTGCTAAAGTTCCGTAACTCGATAAGGAATGATTTCTCTTCAAGGGTCAACAGCTAAATCATCGCTTAAGCACCTCGAAATCAGCAATCTATGGCCTGGAAAATGGATTTTCATCTCTAAAAATAATATCTTCGGGATTTCTTTTCAAGTCTTGACTCTATCTTTTGATCTTTGACTTTCTCATCGGATTCCTCTTCTAGCTAACATCTAAAACCTGTAAAATCTTCACTAAAAATACCAATATTACGCGCAAAAGCTTAATAAATCAAAAATGCTAGAAATAAAAGAGGAAAATCATATTATTGCATATTTAGTCCAAAAGTCTATCGAATTGATTAAATAAACACCAAAAATGATGTCTCCTAAGGGTCGAAAATAAGAACATTTAAGGAGACATCATATGCTATGTTTTAATTTCGGATATTTGATGTTTAGATGCTTTAATTATATGTTTCGGATTTTATATTGTTGTGTTAATGTTGCTAACAATATTCTTGATGATATAGGTGTTATTGCACTCTTAGTCCTTGATCTTATTCAAATTGCATTGTGATCCCTATAGGTTAATAAATATGGATTTGAGGTCCCTATAGTTTGAACAAGTTGTATTTAGCTTTCTTATGCTTGAAAATTAGACCTAGGTCCCTATTGTCTTGAGAAAGTTATACTTAGGTCCTTGAAGTTTTCCAAAATTGCATTTAGTCCCTAAACTTTTGAAAAATGCATTTTGACCCCTATACTTTTCAAAGATTAAATTTTACCCCTTGATTTCTTAAAATCGGTGCAAATATTCTTATTAGTAAAAAAAGGGAGAAATTATTGGTCAAACTTTTTCAAAATTGAAACAAACACTCTATGCATTTTGTGAGGGGGAGTTTTTCTTAAATTATCTTTAAAAACTCAAATGCTTGGTTAATCGTTTATCTCATAATTGCACTAACTGTTTGCGTTTATAGAAAGCTTATAAGATGATAATCTTCCGATCTAGAGTTGGTAAAACGTTCTTATCCCTTATATCTCTCTTTCATCTTGTTTCATGCTTTACATTGTTAATCTTTATGCATTTCAAAATTAAAATGTTTTAAAAAGCTCTTAACCCTTGATCTCTCTATGTTGTTTTTCAAAATCTATTCACTTGAGTTTGTGCTCTTCTATGTTTAGTTGTTTTGGTTTTATTTTATTATCCCGTCTTTTTGATGAAGACAAAGGGGGAGAAATATGTGCACTAAAACTTTCAAAATTGCACTTTTTAATACTCACAAATGCTTTTCATATCCTATATTCATTTTTACTTAAATGCTTATTGTGAGGGGGAGCTAAATTTGATAAGAGCTTATATTTTCATATCATTCCTAAGGTGTTTTAGTGAAGGATTTGTCATCATCAAAAAGGGGGAGATTGTTGGCATATAGCCTCCCTTAATAGGTTGTTTTAATGTGACAAATCCTCTTGTGTTTAGTGTGCTAATTACTATTGTTATATACATTCTATCTTGCACTCTAATTCATCAAAAAGCTCATCTTTATCATTTAGATCTAAGCTTTATTGTTATATCTTATGAAACTAATTCTCATACAAATACTTTTAACCTTATCTTTGTGTACATTGAGAATTAGCTTTAGTGATCAACTACAAAGTTTCTTAGAATGATGTTTCCAACAATTCTCGTGAAGAAGGTTTTATGATCCGAGCATCGTAGTGAAAGATATACTCATTAAAAGGTGTTTTAGACCTTTGGTGCGGTACACCGCACTATGGGCACGGTACACCGCAGATGTGCGGACCAGGGCACGGACCAGGGGGCTAGCCCGTCAGAGAGCAAGTGATTTTAGCAAGCTTGGCGCGGTGCACCTCACCAACCCCGCGGTGCACCTCACCAACCCCGCGGTGCACCGTAGATTAGGGTTTCCTGCAGCAAAATGAAGACAAAAGGAATAGATCCGTTGGGGATATTAATATATCCGTTGGAGACAAATCATATGACCGTAGGGAGTATTTTGCAGCTATAAATTGAAGGTCTTTCAAGGCTACAAACACACCTTCAACCCATATACACTTAGGGGCTTAATTGTTATCATCCAAGAAGGTGTCAAGAGCTATAATTGTCATATCTACTCATTCAAGGAGTAAATCAAAGGAGCTTCAAAGTTATTATCAACTCAAGAGAAGTATTAAGCTTATAGTTATATCATCTCTTTAGGAGTTCATTAGCAAAGTAGTTTCACCCCTTAAACACTTTGTATTTATCCTCTTAAGTCTAGTTCTTGTAATAGATAGATTAAGAGAGAATTTGAGTATCGGTAGTATACTCGGTGTCCTTGTGTTGAGATAGCACAAGTGTTTGAGTATCGGGAGTATACTCGGTGTCCTTGTGTTGCGATAGCACAAGTGTTTGTCCTTCGTGGTATCGAAGAGGTTGTAAGGGTTATTGTGTTCTCGACCCGGTTAAGAGAGACACGTGAGCTTAGTGAAAAGCTTGAAATCCTAAGGAGGCTTCCTTAGGTAGTGGATGTAGGGAAACCGAACCACTATAAATCGTGTGTATCTTTCTATCCCTACTCTATTTACTTTCCGCACTTTATATGTTTGATAATATGCTAGTATGAATATTGTGATATTAATTATCTTGTTTATCTAACATATTGTCATCTAGAGTAGTAAGAGATTAGAAACTCGTTTTTACTTGTATCACTTATATATTGAACCTCTTAGCTTATCCATTGTATGATCCCTTAGGAGTTTGATCTATTAGTTGACTTAGAAGTTTCTTTATTAAACTTATAATTGTCCAAAAGATTTTTTAATTAGGCATTAATCTTATTAGTAATCCTATTCACCCCCCCTCTAGGACTTTCAGCATGCAATGTTTTTAGTGCATAAATTTTAGATTTTTTAACTTGTTTGATAAGAGTAAGACCAAAAAAATATAGTCCAAACCTTATTTTCGACAATACTTGACCGACATTCTAAAACGTTTTCCACTTTGTTATTCTGTTAGTATGTTAGGATAGGACATAGTTTAGAAAACATGATCGACAACACCCTCCGATATATTACTCTGCTAAAACATACAATAATTTTAACAATAATAGAACACTACTATAAACATATAAACATGGAAGGATGAGTGAGAAGGAGAAAGAGAAGAAGGGGAGGGGGAGAGGGTAATTTTACCTAAATTTGTTACACAAATAAAGTTTCCCTGAAACTGTAGTTTTTTTTAAAGGTGGAGGTAGTTAATTTTTAGTTTGGGTAATAAATTATTTCACTCTCTTTTTTGTAAAATTTTCTTTTAGAATGAATTTACACAATATTTTTTGAGGTCGGAAAAACTACCATCCCTATCTTGTTATCAACCCAATCCATGAATCAATAACATAAATGATTGAGTTTGTTTTTCTTAATAATCATATTTTTTCAATCATTAGCGGTACCAACCTGCTATTTTGATAACATCTACGTTACTGGTTCATTTTGTGAAGGTGTTGATATTTGAGTTTGTTTCGTTCATGGCCGGTCCTGACATTTTAGGGGTCTAAGCCGAACTTTAAAAAAAAGTCACCTAATATAATTTATATACATAAAATAAAATCAAATCAAATATGATAAGAAAAACAACTAGATAAGTTTTTAAAATATACAAACAAATTTATCACTTGAACACTTCTTTTCTTATACTTTTTGATACAGATAACATATTAAATCATAATAATTGAAAAATTAATTAGAAAAGAAAAATAACATACCTTTCATTAGTTTGATATTTTTGAAGAATAAAGAAAAGTTGTAAATCGGACGCACCACTTACTCTTTTTGTTCCAATCCCGCGCACCACTACTTGAGTATGGATATATATATATATATATATATATATATATATATATATATATACACACACACTTATTAACAAGTTTTAATATTTTTTAAAAATCAAACAAAAAAAATATTAGAAGGCAACTAGGTTTATTCTTTGTTTCTTTTGGATTGGGCTAATAAATTTAAGTTGGGCCTTTTCAAAAAAAAAAAACTTTGCACTATCCTACAATTTTTTTTATATAAAAAATATTTAGGGCCCTATAAATTATATGAATTGGGGGGTCCAAGGCCATTGCCTCCTCGGCCTCCCCTTAGAACCGGCCGTGGTTCTATTTTTATCTTTGTTCTAGTTGTTTTTCTCTATTACTCAAGGCCGCCCCAAGAAACCAAAATATATTTAGTTACCTAAAGCAAGATTTCTTTTTTGGGACCTTTTGTAACTGTAAAAAAATTGTTTTGACAAAATTGAGACTTTTTTTATATATAAAAAAGTGGGCCTAAAGCGGCCGCCTTGGTGGCTTTGCAAAAGGGCCGGCTTTGCTATTAATTGTGGATTTTTGTATGTCTTTTTTCGAGTTTGGTTGATCAAACTTGTGTATTACGTAATTTTCTTTTAATAGAAGTTATTTGAAAGAAAAAAGATTAAAATCTTTCAATGTTTGCTTGACTTAGCTGGATCCACTTGTAAGGAGGCTTTGTTCATTGGATGGTTTACTATTAGAGGATTCAAATCTTCCAATAGTTGTTTTAACTTAGATGGACCTACTTGTGAGTTGAGTCTTTCCATTGAGCGGTTGGATTTATTGGCCCATAGATACATGTTTAGTGTCCAGAGTTGAACTTGGCTCGTTAAAGTAACGTTGAATTATCATGTGTCTTATCTTAAGTTGGATGATATCTAAGCTCTAAAGCTTCAAAAGACAAAATTAAATATCAAAGCAGTCACAAAACTATTATGGGTGGCTTTACTCCATATTCAAGGAAAGACAAATGGAAAAAAGCTGTTCATGATACTGATTATTATACTATTAATATGATGATTACAAAATTTAATAAGTTTTTAATAGTTAAATATTAAAATATTATATAATTAAATTTACGATATCGATTACTTGCGATCAAGACTAGTTCTATATTTAATGCTAGTTTTGTATAAAGATTTGATAATGTGGTCTTTGATCCCATAATATTAATATTTTCAATAGCTTCCAATATATATATATTTAGAGATAATTCCCAATTAATTACACTTCCTCATTTTTTATTCTCAAAAAAAAGGAAGGAGGAAATTAATTCCTACTTATTCACAAATTTTCAACTTAATTCTCAATTAAGCACATGGTCATATTTACCTTCTATTATTCCCCTTATATGGTTTTTTATTTTATTATATATTTATATTATATTTATATTTAATTTCTGAATTTATTTTTTCATTTTTTTAAATAATTTTTTTTTCATTTTTTTTTCGATTTTTTAAAAAAAAAAAAATTCGAAATTTTTTTTTTTTCGAAATTTTTTTTCCCGAAAAATATATATATTTTTTCGAAAATTATATTTTTTTTTCGAAGATTTTTTCATTAACACACAAGTCCATACTGTTTTGTGTTACTGTAACTCATACATCAAGCGATTGTGTGTACATTAACACACAATCAGATGTTCAGACTATCTGTACACTAATATCTATTTCTGTATACAAATATTCTGTATATCTTATTCTGTGTTCCTGCAACACACAATTGTTATTTGTGTGTGTTTAAGCAACGCAAAACTGTAAATGACACAGAAGTCCATACTGTTTTGTGTTACTGTAACTCACACATCAAGCATTGTGTGTTACATTAATACACAATCAGATGTTCAGACTATCTGTACACTATTATCTATTACTGTGTACAAATATTCTGTATATCTTATTCTGTGTTCCTGCAACACACAATTGTTATTTGTGTGTGTTTAAGCAACACAAAACTGTAAATGATAAACGCATTGTGTGTCTATCCAACACAAAACCCATACTGTTGTGTGTTACTGTAACACATACTTCCAGCAATTGCGTGTTGCATGAACACATAATCAGCCTACATATACATTATTCTATACCTTTGTGTACAAATATTCTGTCTGTCTGATTTTGTGTTCATGTATCACACAATTTGTTATTTATTATACATATTGGGTGTTCATGCAACACACAACACATATGATTTTGTGTTACTTTAACACACAATTATCATATGTACTAATCTTACATCATGTTATCATGGAAAAAAAATTCCGAGGGAAAAAATCGAAAAAAAAAAATTCGGAAAAAAAAAAAAAAATTCGAAAAAAAAAATATTTTCGAAAAAAAAAATTCGGAAAAAAAAAATTCGAAAAAAAATATTTCCGAAAAAAAAATATTTTTTGAAAAATAAATATTTTTAAAAAAATCAGAAAAAAATAAATAAACATTAAACTATAATTAATAAAATATATAATTAAAGTAATTAATAATAGGATATTTTGGTAATTGGGTAATATTTTGTGCTTAATTGGGAATTAAGTTGAAGTTGTAATTAATAGAGAATACTTACCTTCTCCGCATAATTAATTGGGCGTTGCCCCATATATTTATACATATATATATATATATATATATATATATATATATATATATATATATATATATATATATATATATATATATATATATATATATATATATATATATATATATATATATACTAGATATAAGCCCGTGCCTGAAGGCACTTTAAAAAATTTTAATTTAAAAAAATAAATTAAACATCAAATATATAAATATTTTTTGAGATAAAAACAAACTAAAAAAACTAAAATCTTATTATTAAATCTTTTTGGTTAGAATTTTATTATTAAGAATATTAATATAGGAAATCAGTTAATTGTATTAAAAATAAATAAATTATAATAAAATGACCCACATATAATCTAACGATTGAAATAGACGGAAGTCAAGACATTTCATACTGTTGATCTAATTTATACAATCTTGACCATTAATTAAATTAGATCTAATGGCTAGAAAGAATAAAATTTTTATCTAAAGGCTGAAAAATGTAGAAGAAAATATGAGATATTTCAGGCCGTTGGTCCTTCTCCGATATTATATAGATATATATATACTAAATAAGTTCTTTCATGGACTCCAAAAAGTAAAATTTATAATATATTAGGTAAATATAACTCAAAGGCCTTGAATTTTTTAAAATTTAAAAACCAATTAACCAAAAATAATAAAAAATACGACGTTCACAAAGTTTTAAGTTTTGTATAATTCTATTTGAGAATCATAAAATATAAAAATTTGTCAAGTTAATAATTAGAAATTAGAAATATTCATTTATAGATTATAAGAAAAAGAGTAGACAGTTTCATCGACAATCTAAGACTGTATTGATATTTTGGTAAATTTAAAAACGTAAAGCAATCGACTATACGTAGATAAATTCATGAACACTATGCTACAAGGTTGGAAACATGAAGATAATTTTTATATGGTTGAACATGGGAGGATCCTCGTAATAAGACCTAGAGAAAGTTGATGTGATTTTACTTTCAAGAAAGCACATGCCATCCATTGTAAGATGGTGTGTAAGATAATCTCCATTAGACTATACACTTCCTTTATATATGGTATTGATGATAAAACTGAGAGAAGAAAATTGTGGAAAAACTTGTTTACTTCGCAGTTTCGCTACTACATTTGATGAACAATGGCTTATTTTGGGTGATTTAACATCATTCTAGCTCATAACAAAAGGAAAAAAATGGTAGGTTTGTAACAATGGAAGATTCTAATGAATTTGCAAATTGTTGTAATAATCTTGGTTTAGAGGAAGTACAATATTCGAGGCAATTTTTTACTTGGGATAACAGTCATGTTTTTTTATATATGCGTGTCCGGGCCAGACCACGACTATTTCCATAGGAAATATACACGCCTCCTCATGCATATTCCCACTTAATCAGAACTAATGTTTATGGAGGAGATTCGAACCCTATACCTCTTGCTTTACTCCTTTAAGGGAAAAAATCATGTTCTTAGTTGTATTGATCGAGTCATGGGTAATAACAGACTTGAAACTTCGGATCACTATATTCAGCAGTTTTTTTGATTAAAATCTAGTGTCTCAGATCATTCACCTTGTATTGTGTCATTCACTTTTTTGATTTTTCAATATGTGGGTGGAAGATAAGAAATATAATAATGTGATTAAAAATTGGTGGAACAAAAGTCAAATTTGCGGAAATAGACAATATGTTTTATGCCAAATATTTCGGGCATTGAAAGTGGATCTGAGAAAGCTTAATAAGGAGCAATGTTTATATATTTTTGAAAGAGCAAAAAGAGCTAGAGAAGCTCTTGAGATGGTCAAGGTTAGTTTTCAACGAAACTTGGGTAGTAATATAAAGTAGATAAAGTAGATAAAGTAGATATATGCTATCTACTAGATAAAGTAGTTGATTTTCCATTAAAAATCTTGTACCATGTAGTATGTAATCAGGATTATAACCAACGTTCTTATGTAAGTTTTTTCCCAATAGAGCAGATATAAGAACAAGAAACAATTCTTAAAACCTTAAACAACCATACAAGGAATTACTGAAAACCCAATACATTCAAAAACATAAACTAACAATACTATAATCCAGCAACGAAATTATACAACACAAATAACAAATAATTAATAATTACTCGCGAATAAACGAAACGTAACCAACTATTATTAATTTCTCGTGGCTGGGAAGAACAGATACGGAAAAAAAAAACTCATTCGAACACTTTATAACAAACTAAATAATTAATTATAAAACCTAAATCCATAAATCATATTTTACCGTCTAAACGAACTTGTACTCTGTGTAATGGCGAGCCCCACAGATCGAAGCACCCTCTTCGAGCTTGTGCAACCTAATATGAATAAAATCTAACATGGTCTGGATTCGTTGATTGCTTTCCAATACGTCATTCAAAGCTTTCAATATTGTTCTTCCATCTACGGTGTAATCGAAGCTTCCAGGTTTTTCTTCTGAATCCACTCTAATTCCGCCAAGTGTATTTGGTGTGGTTGGATCTCGATTTTGGATGTGACGCTTGTATTGGGTAGGTTTTTGGACACCTCCTCTTGCATTTTTTGGCAAGTTATAAGTTTTTGATAATTTAGGAACAAAAGGATTTGAATTGGGAGTCTTCATTGTTTACTCGAACAAGTTTAGGAGCTCTCTAGGTCAAACTGGTAAGGAATGGTTTGGAAGAAAATGAGGCTTGTTCTTAATAGTATATTAGTATACTACTTTTGGGATACAAACAATTGATTTCGAGAAACCTGGTGCGGCTTGGCACGTTGGGTTGGATTCTTTGTAGGGTCAAATAAGTCATTACTAATATAATAATTTTTATTATTTGATATCATTTAAGAACAACACCCATATAATAATGGTTATGGGTACTTATAACGGCTATTTCTTCACCTACATCACCAACTCTACTATAAATTGGTAAACTCAAGGCAAATCGACCAAAAACACACACATACCTTTCCATTGGTGAAAAATCTCTTCATGGCTTGGCGAAAACGTAATAAAGGCTCTATGTTTGTTCATCCAGCCAAGTGTCGTTGCAACCCTCAACTAAAATTAGACCCAAAAATAACCCGTTCAGATTACACATAAAATTTTGGTGCTCTCTATTTTAGTTGCCAAGTGTGTGGATTTTTTAGTTGGTGTGTTCCAATGGGTAGCAATACGGCAACAACCTCACAAGCTGGAGAATCATCAACGAGAGGTTCCATTTTCGATCAAGATCAATCACGAAGTCTTTCAAGTGTTCCCCAGGAAATACTAGAGTACAAGCTTGCCCTAAGAATAATTTGTACTTTATTGTTTATTCTGGTAGTTGTTGTTGCTTTAAAATAAGTCTGTTAATCGGTTTGTTTTGGTGTATGTTGTTGTTTGATCTTGAATTAATTGTCTGGTTTATTAAAGTTTGCAATTTCATTTCACACTACTTGTTTTTTATGTACAAATGGAGAGATTGTTTTGTATTTTCGGGTGCCATTTACACTACCACAAGGTTTAAATTTGAACTACATATATTTTATTTTGTAATGGAGATAAGGAGATAAGCTGAAGAAGAAGAAGAAGTAGGTAGCAATTAATTAATGCTCCCATGTGGTGCCGTATAGGTATTGTTTTCTCCTTATCATCGAGAAGCACACCGCGATGTGACAACTTCAAAAGTAAAGCTGTTGTTGCTTTTAAAAAAAAATAGAGATACTCATTTTGTTAACAATTTCTCTTAAATAACACATTAAAATATAAATCAACAATTCAATACTCAACGTAAGTTCATTAAACACCAAATTATCGTTTAAATAAAATAAAAACATGATATTACCGTCGATTTCATAACACTCATTGCAGATAGTTAGCGAAAAAACACAATATAAAAAACGAAACTTTCTAGACCTCTAATCAAATTTTTTTTGTTATCCATGCATGCAGATGAATGATACCAAGACCAAAATAAGCAAGACCAACCCAAATATTATTTTGTTCTTCATGTTCCGTAAACCACCTGGAGGAGAAGGTAGATCTCGCAACATAAGACTGTAAGGCTTACACAACATCACGTACCCATGCCTTGGACAGTCATAGTAAAGCTTATTTCTCTTATCATGAAGGAACAACGGATAACATCTTATGTCGCAAGGTTTACCACACCTGGGTTGGGGACAGTAATGATCCTTGTATCCTAGGTCCAAGTTTTCGTCATCTACATCAGCAGAGTCACCAAGACAAAGGACGTTGTCTAAGAGTGTTGAAGATCTTGATGAATCAACGGAATCCCCCGACGCTTCGAAAAACTACAGTTTAACATACATTTACCGTTCAGTTGCAGATAATGCATTAATTAGTTACTCAACCTAAACATTTAAACCTATTGTATTTGAAACGAGAGAAAGAAGAAACAATTACCATCATTGTTGTGGAAGACCGAAGGTGGTATTATATATTTTTTACTTAGTTGTAAGAAAATAAAGGATGGTTTATTGGTGATATGGTTTTTGTGGGTTGGTGTGATATTGTGATATGGGTAAGTAGTCTTATATAGAAACAAATTTAGAACAAATTATTGTGTAGTGATTTGATATGTTTGTATTTCAAGTTAAATTTTATTATTTTATAATTTAAACATATAGTTTAAATCGTTAATAGTTAAATTATATAGTTAGTACTCAGGTTGGGAAATAAATTTTGACGCGTATTCAGTTGGATCCATTTAAAAACATAATTAGAAATTAACATATACTAGAACCTGGTAATACAGAATAATAATACATTAATACATAACATTCTGTTATAAAAAAAACAAGAAAGCATCAACATCATAAATCGATGGATTATCTAGTTAGAAAACAACATTTAAATACGGGAAAAACGAAAAACATCACTAGATAAACTGGATCTCTCGAATCCTTTTTCCCAACGAGTTACACCCTTCATTGTCAAGAACCCTCTTTCTATTTTGAGTTTCTAGGAAATCAACTCTTTCGTTTATGTCATCCAGCTTCCTCTCCAATAACATGTTTTGTTTTATGAGGTCTCTTAGAACTGCACTTAAATTTTCTCCTACTGAAGACGAAGGTTTATAGAAGTTGATAGAGGCTGGCTGTCTCGTTTTGCAACAAAATGTTTCCTTCTACTATACACCTTTCGTATCGGTGGTAAGTTACGAATTGGCTGTACATAAAAATAGAATATATCATTCCGTAATCAGTAGGATTCCCTTTAAACAAAATGTATTTAACAGCTAGTCCAATATTTGTTTTTTTTTTCAAGAAAATAGTTTAATAATAAGGTAAAGACTAGCACAGATCCGTTATAAGGAAACCTTGCTATACCTAAAAAAAAATTCCACCTTACCTCAGAATTTGGTCTGTGGTCCTCTTTTCCGTCAATAGTGTTATCCTCTTCACAGCGTTTTGACTCCTTCATGGGCATCAGCGTTTCTGAACTTGGTGACGGAGATTGAGACAACATAGGAGAGGTGGTAGATTGCATGAAGTATGGTACCATAGGGAACGTATAGACCTCGTCTTCCATGGCTGAAATCCTTTGGTTTATGTCGAAGACAAAAATGGTGTAGGGATAGGATCCACAGTAGTAAAAAAAATTATAACCAAATGTGGCTTGTAATATGATTGAAGGGGTAGTAGTACTATTATAAAGTACATTGATAGATCGCACATATAAAGTACATTGATCCCGAAATTGCCACGTATTACTTTTATGCAATTTTTTGCATGCATTTTAAAAAAAATATAATTTTATATATTATGAAAAACGTTACAAAATAGCCCGTATATTTTGTTTTTTCTATTAGTTTTTTGAGATAAATTATGTATTTAACGCTCAGGTTACACTACTAAAGACCATGCATAACTTTTATGAAGGAGAGACAAGTGAGATTTACAAAAAGTCACTTTTTAGACCAAATGCCCAACAAGTTAGTTAACAAAATGTTATTTATTATATTTCTAAATGGTTTATTTATTTCAATTTATTTCTACACTTTTTATTTGTTTATTTTTGTAAATGTAATAAATTATCTATTATTTAATCAAATTATAAGGAAATAAAATAAGAAATCTATTATTTTTATTTGTTTGATAAAAAGTAGATCAATTTTTTATAGTGCCCCTCGGGCACGGGTTATATCTAGTATTTTTATATATAATAAAAAAATCAAATATAAGATTTTTAATTATTCAATAAGTTACTCTTTCGCAACCCATATACTTTGACTAATATAAAATAAATAACATGTATTTTAATTTACTACCAAAAAAAAAATCTTAATATTATTTTTTAATTTCATAGAAACGAATATTATGTAAGTGGTCATGTTATAATCATTAGAAATATAAATATAAAAATAAAATTAATCTTTATTTTTTATAAAAAATTTAAATTAACCTTTTATTTTTATAACTTAATTTCCATTCTCATTATTTATTTAATTATTATTTAATTAGAAGACATATTGTTAGTTATAACTTTGTCAAAGTAATAAAAAAATTATCAATTAATTAAAACATATGCTAGTTTTTCCGTGATGTTATTAATTAACTATTATAAAATATATAATATATATTTGTATTTCCAATCAAACAAACAATAAATTTAAGACTTTTTACTTTAATCTCATCACTACAAATAAATATTTTTTTTAATGGAAAAAAAATTTAATCTTTTATTTACTTCAAATAATTTTCATACTTGTTATGTTTTATTTTTTTCTAAAAACATCTAATTAACAAAATCTAATATTAATATATATTCCATAAAATTTGAGAATATATTGAAAAAGCATAAAAAATAAATACTATTGAATAATTTTTAATTTCTTTTATTTTTATAATAACATTCGTAAGTTTAATCACTCTTTTTCAATATAAAATTTATATTGTTTTTTGATTTTGTAGTTCTTATAAAATATATAGTATTATTTACATAAATATTTATTAATTATTTATTATAAAAATAATTTTATTTCCTGAAATATAATAATAAACGATTTTTTTTTATAATTAGTATTATATTATTCATAATGTCCTAATATTTACTGTTGGTCATGTTTGTGGTAATAAGTAGTTGGTCTGTTGAAAAATTTATTGTGTGACACAAACAAATTAGTTTATCGTGATCTTGGTTTAATATTCTAAGATTTCTCATTTATCATTTCATGATAAAATAAATAAACACTAATTGTTTACGGAAAATGAAACTTTAGGTAAGTCAATAAACTGAAACTGAATACCAAGACAAATTCGTACAAGAAGTAAATAATAATCTCCATTACATTTAAAATTTTCAATCCCAACGGTGTAAACAAAAACCAGAAATAAAAAAAAATCAACCAAAGGTAAAACTAAACACCACCATCACCGAATCCAGCTTGAACAGAACAACCACCAAACTAAACCCAACAACAAACCACCGTTTATTCGCCAGTTAAATGAATCGATACTCTCTTATCCGCTTTCCCAGGCTTCCTCCTCCCACGATTTCCTCCACCTCCCGTGCCCTGTTTTTGTGTTCTAGAAATTCTATCTTTGCTCTAAGCTCATGAACAGAGCTCTCTAATAGGCGGTTCCTGTTTAAGACCTCATTTAGCTTAAAGAGGACAAGTTCAATGTTTGGTTGTGGAGATGGTGGAGATGCAGGTCTGTTCTGTGAGAAAATATGTCGCCTGTGGAGTAGTGGTTGCTGCGTTGGTGTGATTATACGGGACTGTGTAACACGAAAGTAAAAAACAATGTTTATTAAATGGTTATTATACGAAGAATATATACATCCATGAAGCTTCTGAAAAAAATCACAAAGCACTAATAAAATAATCAACATGAAAGTACAACCTATTTTGGGCAATATTCTTTTCGTATTAATCATTTTTTGGAATATATACAATAGTAGGTTAAAATATGAATCTTCCTTCGATGCATAATGATAACAACGAATCGATTTCATATACCATCTTGGCTAGTAAAAATATTCATATGATAAAGTTTTTTTTACAGAAAACTGTACCTGACTGTAGAGTGTAGAATTTCTTGCTTCATTGGTTGACTGTTGGAGGAATGCAGTAAGAGAGTTCATAAAAGTCCCTTCGTTTCTTTGTTTTTTCTGGGGTGGCCTGTTATATCTGGTATTAGTTATTGGTGGCGCCAATAGTTCTCCGGGTTGCATAAAATAGGGTATCATTGGAAAGTTGGAGTATTCACCGGCCATCGATGCAGGTGTTGAAGAGGAGGCTTTATCTTCCATTGTTGGAATGTGAGATTTTGATTAACGAAAAATTATGGAAATGGTGTAGGAAAATGCTGTTTGAGAATAGACAGCAGATGGATGCTGCATTTATTGAGGCCGCATGGAGTCTCAAATTGGCGGTATCGAAATATTTTTGGCTGATTAAAAATAATGCATGGGGAAACGAAAAGACTTCCTGGACATAGACTAGGACACGTAGACAAGGAACAAAAAAATACACTCCAACTACTGTAGTAGTAGACCATGTTGTATTGATATGTCAAAGGCGTAACGAACATAACACATTTATTGCTAATAGGTCGACATTATGTGAACAAAAAAAGAAATTTAGTAGTTTGTTTTTTTGCCAACTAAATTTTATAACGGTGTTTAATAATAAATTCAGATTCACTTAGTTTTCTATATCTACTAGACCACATTAATTATTTTAATTTCAAAATTGAATATTTAACAATTCAAATACTAAAAATTTTAAATATTTAATATGTACTAATACGAGAATTAAATTCTTGATTTTAACGTGAAATTCATGAATTGGTAAATGAATCTAAAAATTGATATATTTGTTTTTTTATATACTGAATTACCAAATGTCCACACTAAACCATAATAGTTGAGTAGTTGATAAAACCACCACCTTACTAAATCTGACCCGAGTAGAATACTAATTTAACATTTTGACCACACCAAGCCATATAAGTAGACCTTTTAACCAAAGTGCCTCACTGTTACCCTATGAGTTGACTTTTCCACAAAAATACCTAACTAGACCCTATACTTTGACTTTTTCCCCCAATTACCAAACTAGACCCATATGAGTTGACTTTTCACACTAATGACCTGAGTATACCCTATGAGTTGACTTTTCCTCCAAATGACCTTACTAGACCTCTACGGGATGACTTTTCTAATAAGTTACCTAACTAGACCCTATACTTTGACTTTTCCACCAAATTACCTAACTAGACCCTCTACTTTGACTTTTCCAACATATTACCTTAGTAGACCTTATACCTTGACCTTTCACCCTAATGACCTTAGTGTACCCTATGAGTTGACTTTTCCTCCAAATGACCTTACTGGACCTCTAAGAGATGATTTTTCTAACAAGTTACCTAACTAGACCCTATACTTTGACTTTTCCACCAGATTACCTAACTAGACCTTCTACTTTGACTTTTCCAACAAATTACCTAACTAGAACCTATGAGTTGACTTTTCCACAAAGTTACCTTACTAGACCCAATGGGTCGACTTTTCCAACATATTACCTTAGTAGACCTTATACCTTGACCTTTCACCCTAATGACCTTAGTATACTCTATGAGTTGAATTTTCCTCCAAATGACCTTACTAGACCTCTAAGAGATGATTTTTCTAACAAGTTACCTAACTAGACCCTATACTTTGACTTTTCCACCAGATTACCTAACTAGACCTTCTACTTTGAATTTTCCAACAAATTACATAACTAGACCCTATGAGTTGCGCTTTTCCACAAAGTTACCTTACTAGACCCTATGGGTTGACTTTTCCAACATATTACCTTAGTAGACCTTATACCTTGACCTTTCACCCTAATGACCTTAGTGTACCCTATGAGTTGACTTTTCCTCCAAATGACCTTACTAGGCCTCTAAGAGATGATTTTTCTAACAAGTTACCTAACTAGACCCTATACTTTGACTATTCCACCAGATTACCTAACTAGATCTTCTACTTTGACTTTTCCAACAAATTACCTAACTAGACCCTATACTTTGACTTTTCCACAAAGTTACCTAACTAGACCCTCTACTTTGACTTTTCCAACATATTACCTTAGTAGACCTTATACCTTGACTTTTCCCCCTAATGACCTTAGTATACCCTATGAGTTGACTTTTCCTCCAAATGACCTTACTAGACCTCTAAGAGATGATTTTTCTAACAAGTTACCTAACTAGACCCTATACTTTGACTTTTCCACCAGATTACCTAACTAGATCTTCTACTTTGACTTTTCCAACAAATTACCTAACTAGACCCTATACTTTGACTTTTCCACAAAGTTACCTAACTAGACCCTCTACTTTGACTTTTCCAACAAATTACCTAACTAGACCCTATACTTTGACTTTTCCACAAAGTTACCTAACTAGACCCTCTACTTTGACTTTTCCAACATATTACCTTAGTAGACCTTATACCTTGACTTTTCCCCCTAATGACCTTAGTATACCCTATGAGTTGACTTTTCCTCCAAATGACCTTACTAGACCTCTAAGAGATGACTTTTCTAACAAGTTACCTAATTAGACCCTATACTTTGACTTTTCCACCAGATTACCTAACTAGACCCTCTACTTTGACTTTTCCAACAAACTACCTAACTAGACCCTATGAGTTGACTTTTCCACAAAGTTACCTTACTAGACCCTATGGGTTGACTTTTCCAACATATTACCTTAGTATACCTTATACCTTGACCTTTCACCCTAATGACCTTAGTATACCCTATGAGTTGACTTTTTCTCCAAATGACCTTACTAGACCTCTAAGAGATGATTTTTCTTACAAGTTACCTAACTAGACCCTATACTTTGACTTTTCCACCAGATTACCTAACTAGACCTTCTACTTTGACTTTTCCAACAAATTACATAACTAGACCCTATGAGTTGACTTTTCCACAAAGTTACCTTACTAGACCCTATGGGTTGACTTTTCCAACATATTACCTTAGTAGACCTTATACCTTGACCTTTCACCCTAATGACCTTAGTGTACCCTATGAGTTGACTTTTCCTCCAAATGACCTTACTAGGTCTCTTAGAGATGATTTTTCTAACAAGTTACCTAACTAGACCCTATACTTTGACTTTTCCACCAGATTACTGATGTCTCCATAATTGTTCTTATTTTCGACCCTTAGGAGACATCATATTTGGTGTTTATGTAGTTAATTTGGTAGACTTTTGGACTAAATATGCAATAATATGATTTTCCTCTTTTATTTCTAGCATTTTTAGTTTATTAAGCTTTTGCGCGTAATATTGGTATTTTTAGTGTAAAGTTTACAGGTTTTAGATGTTAGCTAGAAGAGGAATCCGAGGAGAAAGTCAAAGATCACGAGATAGAGTCAGGACTTGAAGATAAATCCCGAAGATATTATTTTTAGAGCTGAAAATCCATTTTACAGGCCATATATTGCTGATTTCGAGGTGCTTAAGCGATGATTTAGCCACTGACCTTTGAAGAGAAAACATTCCTTATCGAGTTACAGAACTTTAGCAACTGGAATGAGGTCAATCGGAGTCATAACGCATCGGGAAAAGCCGTTTTAGTGAAGGCATATCAGCAGTTACGGGATTTTGGGCTAAGTTAGTGGACTTGGGCCTTTATATTTCATTTAATTAAAAGCCTAGGTCCAAGTCCGAATTTGCACTTATAAAAGGAGTTCTGGACTTCTATTTTTCATACAATTCACATTCCACAAGATTAAACACCAGAGAGAAGCAACAGAAGGAAGAAAGAAGAAGCTGCAAGAACTGGAGAGGGTCTATATCTCCGTTCTCAGTCATTCCAATTCCGGAAATTAGGTTCTTTTTATATTTAATTTTGTAATCAAATATGAATTCCATTTAATTTAATTTAGTTTTTCTTTTTAATATGAGCTAAACATTTCATAGTGCTTGAGAACAATTAATGAGTGAATCCCAATCGTATTGAATAACGAATGTTGAATTTGGGTTTCTGTTAAATTAAACTAGATTAGGTCTTTTACTCTTTTCGATAAATTGAGATTATTTACTGTTTTTAGCGTCATGAACTAGGAACAGGTGTTAGTATTTAGGCTATTCCAATTAGTGGCAATTGGATCATCCTGACGGAGGGTTTAAATACAGAACCATTTATTCAATCTAGGATAGAAGCTATTGATTCTGACAAACTTAACTAATTCTAGGGCCAATGAGGTAATAAAACTTAACCATCCAAAAGTGGATCATATTTACCCTGACGGGACTAGTGACACTCTAGGATCGCCTTATAGTCCACCCTGACGGGGGTATAAGGAATTTAGAATCCCGACCATTGTAACTGACCAATTTAGCCCTTAAACAACATAAGTTAGGAAATAGGATTAGGAGGATCCCTTGCGTTCTCAAGTGCTACTTCTCATATTGCGTTTTACATCATTCTACTTGCGTCTTAGCTTTTATTTGCATTTTAATAATTGTCTTTCATTTATTTAGCATTAATACAAAACCAAACAAACATATTATCTTTATTTGCTTTCATAAATGCATTCAATCATTAATAGATAAGCATTGTAGTCAACCTTCCCGTCCTTGGAACAAATCTGTTTTATCATTTATACTACTTGGGACAACCGTACACTTGCGGTTGTGGTTCGATTATTTATTGCATTTATTTTAGAACACACAAAGGACCACCAAGTTTTTGGCGCCGCTGCCGGGGACGGTAGCGTGTGACCACGGTGTTTATCCTTTAGTGATAGTGCATTTATTTTATTTTATCAGTTTTACGCTGTTTCAGGTTTTTAGGTTTGGTGTATGCGAAGAAGGCTATTCAAGGATTTAGAGCCAACACCTCCGATCCTTAGTAATCCAGAATCGTTGATCAGACTTGCTAACAAGAGAAGAAGAGAACGAGAAGCTTTAGAGGTAGAAGAATTAAGTAACAGAATGGAAGAGATAAATCTTCAAGATCAACAAAATAATCAACTAGGTCAACTAGGCGCAAATGGCCAACCTTTGGCTCCAGGCGTTATTCCTCCAGTTCCACCATTGAATCCTAATCCTCAAGTTCAAATAGTGATGAATCAAGATCTGTGGTTTACTAATGGCCCACCAGAAGTTCCATTCCGTGCTCCTGCTATAGGAGTAGGTGCTCCAGATATTGATGTTCCACGATTCCGTCCCGATTCGGGTATGTTAGCTCAATTCCAAAATTTTGGGAATTTTCGTGGTAGACCATCAGAAAATCCTCTTAGAGCAGTACAGAAGTTTAAGCAGATATGTGATTCTTATATCACACAAGGAGTTTCAAGAGAACAGATGTATTTTGCTGCGTTTAAATTTTTTGTTATTGATGGAGCAAGTGAATGGTACGATACACAAGATCCTATGAAGATAACCAACTGGGACCAATTAGAGACTGCTTTCTTTGATAGGTATTACCCAAGTAACATGAGATTAGACGCTGAATTAGAATTGAAGCATTTCAGTCAAGAATATGATGAAACTGTGGGTAAGAGTTGGACAAGATTCCAGATGTGTTTACGTAGAGTTCCCACTCATGGCTTTTCAGAACAACAACAGCTAAAAATCTTTTATAGAGGCCTTGATGGGACTTCGAGAGAGAAATTGGATACGTTATGTGGTGCAGGTTTTCTTCAAGTTCAACCCGCTCATGCTAAAATCATTTTAGAAAGAACAGTCAAGAACGAAGTTGGGTGGAATTCAGTAAGAACACCGGTTAAAGGAGTGAATAATGTTGATATGGAAGAAAAATTTGCTACACTTGAGAATAAGATTCAGAATACTATAGAGCAACAATTGAAGCAGCTTACTTTAGCTGTAAAAGAAGGATTTTCGGGTAAGAAGGTAGCTGTGCATGCTGCACAAGAGGTATATATGTGTTCGATTTGCAGAATAGATGATCATGATGAGGAAAATTGTCCGAATAACCAAGAGTCCGTGATGTTTATGTCCAACAGAGGTAATTTCAATTCAAGTGGTAATGGATATCAGCCTAACAGAAACCATCCTGGGTTTCAATACTCAAATCCTAATGGGGCAGCCAATCCTACATATGCGTATCTGCCGCGTCCCCAAGGTAACAACTACAATCCAAGACCACACAACAATTATCAAGGAGGACAGAATCAGGGTAATTATGTACAAAGACAAGCTCCTCAGAATACTTACGATGAAAACTTGAACCAAAAAGCCTTACCTGCCCATCCACAAGAAGGAGTAGTTACCCTTCAGAAAACGGTTGAAAGTTTAATTGCTCTTCAGACACAAGCTATGGAACGTCAAAATGCATCTGAAGCAAACATGAAGTTGTTACAGAATCAGCTACGTCAAATTAATAAACAACTGAATCAACGTCCACAAGGACAGCTTCTAGCGATACTGAGAATCCATTACAACGTGAAGATTGCAAAGCTGTTACATTAAGAAGTGGTAAGAACCTTCCTCCACCTCCTTTTCCCGTTATGAAAGAAAAAGAAGTTCCAAGAAAAGAAAGGGAAGTGGGTGAGAAAGAAAAAGAGAATGAGAAAGATAGTGAGGTAGAAGAAATAGAAAGACCAAGAGAAGTTCCGAAAAAGAAAGATGATATTGTGATCAATCGCCCTCCGCCACCGTTTCCATCTCGAGTTCAGAAAAAGGGTGATTTGGGTGATTTTCAGAAATTCTTTAATAGAGTGAAGGGCCTAAGTATTAATATTCCGTTACTAGAGGCGATTCGAGATATTCCTAAGTACACGAAATTTTTGAAGAGGGCCCTCACTAATAAGAGGCCTTACTGTGATAATGAGATGATTGGTCTTCCTGAAGAATGTAGTGCGATTTTCAAGAGTAAATTACCTCCGAAGTTAGTTAATCCGGGGAGTTTCACGATTCCGATATCGATTGGAGAAGAATGGAAAGGAAAGGCGCTATGTGATTTAGGTGCGAGCATAAATTTGATGCCCAAGTCAATCTTTGACAAGCTAAAAATTGGAGAAACAAGACCCACTTCTATGGTCTTGCAAATGGCGGACAGGTCTCTTGCACATCCTGAAGGCCGAATTGAGGATGTCCTAGTTAAGGCAGGTACACTTATATTTCCTGTTGATTTCGTAATACTTGAGTACGATGCAGATAGAAATGTCCCCATTATTTTGGGTAGACCATTCCTAGCTACAGGGCGTACATTGATCGATGTAGAGAATGGCGAATTAACGATGAGGATTCAAGACGAGGAAGTCAAATTCAATGTATTTCGAGCTATGAAATTTCCAGATTCTCAAGAGGATTGTTTCCGAATGGATGTAGTTGAGCAGGCATCGCAAGAGGTATTTGATTGTCTTAATTATGATGATATTTTGCAGGCTGCTTTGACATTAGATTTGCCTGAGATGATGGAAGAGCTTGCCGAAACAGTGACAGCTCTCAATTCTGAAAATCCGAAGTATAGGCGTCTTGCCTATGAACCTGTGAGAGAACCGGGGGAGATTATTCCTAAAAAGAAGCCTTCGATTGAATCTCCTCCGGAATTGGAAGAAAAACCATTGCCAGCACACTTGAGGTATGCATATTTGGGTACTAATGAAACTCTACTTGTTATTGTTTCAGCTAATTTAACAGGTCCTCAAGAAGATAAACTGTTGCGTGTGTTGAGAGCCAACAAAGAAGCAATAGGTTGGACAATTGCTGACATCAAAGGCATTAGTCCATCCTATTGTCAACACAAAATTATACTTGAAGATAACAACGCACGCTCAGTTGAAGGTCAAAGGAGATTGATGCCCGTGATGAATGATGTAGTAAAGAAAGAGGTGATCAAGCTTTTAGATGCGTGGATTATCTATCCCATTTCGAGTAGTGAATAGGTGAGCCCAGTTCAGTGTGTACCGAAGAAAGGAGGAATGACAACAGTTCTTAACGATAAAAATGAGGCGATTCCTTCAAGAACGGTAGTTGGTTGGAGAGTTTGCATGGATTATAGAAAGCTGAACAAGGCCACCAGAAAAGATCACTTCCCTTTGCCCTTCATTGATCAAATGTTAGACAAGTTAGCCGGAAGAGAGTACTATTGCTTCTTGGATGGTTATTCAGGGTATAATCAAATTTACGTGGCTCCGGAAGATCAACATAAAACAACATTTACATGCCCCTTTGGTACTTTTGCATATCGCAGAATGCCATTTGGGTTGTGTAATGCTCCTGCTACCTTTCAAAGATGCATGATGGCTATCTTCTGGGATATGATCGATAACTTTCTTGAAGTGTTTATGGATGATTTCTCTGTATTTGGTGATGATTTTGATAAATGCTTAGATAATTTAGAGAAAGTGTTAACCAGATGCAAAGAAACAGATTTGGTTTTAAACTGGGAGAAGTGTCATTTCATGGTTCGAGAAGGTATTGTTCTGGGTCACAAGGTTTCAAGTGATGGATTAGAGGTTGATAGAGCGAAGATAGAGGTAATTAAAACTCTTCCCCCTCCTATTTCTGTTAAAGGGGTAAGGAGTTTTCTTGGCCATGCTGGCTTCTATAGGCGATTTATTAAGGATTTTTCTAAGATTGCTAAACCGTTATGCAACTTACTCGAAAAGGACTCCAAATTCCTTTTTGATAAAGCTTGTTTAACGACCTTCAAAGCAATCAAAGAAAAGCTTGTTTCTGCTCCTATAGTATTACCTCCAGATTGGAATTTACCGTTTGAAGTTATGTGTGATGCGAGTGATTTGTGTATGGGAGCTGTATTGGGACAAAGGAAAGAGAAGGTTTTTCATTCGATTTACTATGCTAGTAAAACTTTTAGTGGTGCTCAGATTAATTATACAGTTACAGAAAAGGAGTTGCTAGCAGTTGTATATTCATTTGATAAATTTCGCTCTTATCTTCTTGGAGCGAAAGTTATTGTTTATACAGATCATTCCGCGATCAGATATCTTATGGAAAAGAAGGATGCGAAACCAAGGTTAATCAGATGGGTGTTATTGCTTCAAGAGTTCGATTTAGAGATCAAAGATAGGAAGGGTTGTGAGAATCAGGTTGCAGATCATCTATCGCGTTTAGAGGGTTCATAGATAGATAGTGGTACTGAAGCAGTTAGAGAAGAATTTCCTGATGAAAGTTTGTTCGTTGTTCGAGATTATGAAGCTCCATGGTATGCAGATATTTCGAATTTGGTAGTGAGTGGTGTTTTTCCTGAAGGTTCTACTTATCAAGAGAGAAAAAGGTTAGCTCATCGTGCTAGACAGTTCTTTTGGGAGGATCTGTTCCTCTACAAAGTTTGTGCTGGCCAAATGATACAAAGATGTGTAGCAAGGGAAGAAACTGAAGCCATTATAGCTGGATGCCATGATTCATTATATGGAGGACATTTCAAAGGAGATTGAACTGCTGCGAAGGTATTTCAATCAGGTTTTTACTGGCCTTCTCTTGTTAAAGATTGTCATGAATATGTTAAGAAATGTACGAGATGCCAGTTTACCGGAAACATATCTAAGAGGGATGAGATGCCACGTAATAATGTGTTAGAAGTTAAGATATTCGATGTTTGGGGTATAGACTTTATGGGTCCTTTTGTTCCTTCAAATGGTAACCTCTACATATTATTAGCTGTTGATTATGTGTCTAAGTGGGTAGAAACGGTGGATTTACCTACCAATGATTCACGAGTGGTGATCAAGTTCTTGAAATCACATATTTTCACTAGACATGACACACCTAGAGTAATTATTAGCGATGGAGGATCTCATTTCGTTAATAAATATCTGAAGACTGTTCTAGAGAAGTATGGAGTTAGACACCGTGTATCTACTGCATACCATCCACAATCCAATGGTCAAGCTGAAGTATCGAACCGTGAAGTCAAGTCAATCCTAGAGAAAACCGTTGGTCCTACAAGAAAAGATTGGTCAATGAAGTTGGATGATGCGTTGTGGGCCTATCGTACTGGTGGTCCTTTGTGTGTTCTAAATAAATGCAAATAATAATCGAACCACAACCGCAAGTGTACGGTTGTCCCAAGTAATATAGTTGATAAAACAGATTCATTCCAAGGACGGGATGGTTGACTACAATGCTTATCTATTAATGATTGATTGCACTTATGAAAGTAAGTAAAAGATATATTGATTGTTTGTTTGTTTTTATTATTCTAAGTAATGAAAGACTAAATGGAAAATGCAATTAAATAATAAAATGCAAGTAAATAAATGTGAAACGCAAGTATGAGAAGGTAGTACTTGAGAGACGCAAGGGTTTTCCTGACTATCATTCATTTCATACATTGTTTAAGGGACAAATTGGTAAATTTGTATTGGTCGGGATTCTATATTCTCCTTACCCCCGCCAGGGTGGACTAAGGAGCAACTCTCAAGTGCTACAAACCCCGTCAGGGTGATTATAGTCCACTCTCAAGTGTTTAAGTTTAAATTACCCAATAGGCCATAGGTTTAATTAAGCTCGTCAGAGTCAAATAATTTCTAACCTACATTTGTTAACTAGTTCGATACCTAAACCCCCCGTCAAGGTGATCCAATTGCCACTAATTGGAATAGCCTAGATACTAAGTCCTATCATTGGTTAATTACGTCAATAATAGTAATTAAAATGCAAATTAAAGAAAAATACGAATTACCCAATTTGATTTAAATAATAAATATCCCAAATCCAAATGTATAGAATGAAATCAAATTGGGATTAACCCATTATGCGTTATCAAGCACTAATTAGGTTTAGCTCATATTAATTGAAAGAAAAACTAAATTAAAAGTAAAGGAATTCATATTGTCTTACAAATAAAAGATAAAAGAAACCTAATTTCCGGAATTGGAATGACTGAGAACGGAGCTATAGACCCACTCCAGCTCTAGCAGCTTCTTCTTCCTTCCTTCTGTTGCTTCTCTCTGATGTTTTTAATTGTAAAGAATGAATTGTATGAAAAATAGAAGTCCATACCTCCTTTTATAAGTGCAAATTCGGACTTGGACCTAGGCTTTTAATTAAATGAAATATAAAAGGCCCAAGTCCACTAACTTAGTCCAAAATCCCGTAACTGCTGATATCTCTTCACTAAAACGGCTTTTCCCGATGCGTTATGACTCCGATTGACATCATTCCAGTTGCTAAAGTTCCGTAACTCGATAAGGAATGTTTTCTCTTCAAAGGTCAGCGGCTAAATCAGCTCTTAAAAACCTTGAAATCAGCAATCTATGGCCTGGAAAACAGATTTTCAGCTCTAAAAATAATATCTTCGGGATTTATCTTCAAGTCTTGACTCTAATTCACGATCTTTGACTTTCTCCTCGGATTCCTCTCCTAGCTAACATCTAAAACCTGTAAAATTTTCACTAAAAATACCAA
Organism: Nemophila menziesii; assembly: GCA_029959085.1. Lineage (NCBI taxonomy): Eukaryota > Viridiplantae > Streptophyta > Magnoliopsida > Boraginales > Hydrophyllaceae > Nemophila > Nemophila menziesii. The sequence continues at coordinate 81,019,506 of JARWIR010000001.1, forward strand.
TATTACGCGTAAAAGTTTAATAATTTAAAAATGCTAGAAATAAAAAGGGAATTCCGGATTATTGCATTTTTAGTCCAAAAGTCTATCAAATTAATTAAATAAACACCAAAAATGATGTCTCCTAAGGGTAAAAAATAAGAACAATTAGGGAGAAGTAAACGTATAAACACGTAGAAGTTAACAAATAAACCCTAAAGCAATTCTTAGGATAAATCTCATATAGAAAACTCTAGAAACTAATATACACATACATCTAGAATGCAACATCAAACATAAATAATCTCAATCATAAAATTAAAGTTGCAATGCTTGAAGGTTACACTTGTACTCATCTCTGTATGATGGCTATATGGTGGTCATTAATCCTAAATCGCTTTGAACGCTCCACCTAGTGTATTCCCTATCAATAGAATAATAAATTCACTATGCACTTAGGAATCACGAGGTCTTTACGGTTATAATATTGGCTTAAGGACGGGTGTGGATGTATATTTGGTAAATTTGAAGTGAGATTTTGGCTCTCTCCTCACTTACCATCAACAATGCCCTCGAGCTTGAGTTAACGCTCAAAAGATGTTCTCACTCACCCATATACGCAACAATTTAGCAACCCATGTCTACCCACTATAAACAAGATGATTTTCAGAAAAATTCCACTTTGCCGGATGTTTTATTCATTCATGATTTTCTTTTTTTTTATTTTCTTTTCTCTTTTTCTCTTTTTCTTTTGTACAGAAGCAAACCGGGTTCCCGGTTTCTACTGTATGATTTTTCGAAATTTATCATTTTTTTTCTTTCTTTTTCATTTTTCTTCATTCCCGGCAAAAGGTTACAAGTATATATCATCTGCAATTGTGCTACAATACAAAGCACATCAATCCCAACCCATTAATTTCCCATAAGTGGACCCACCACCCCAAACTCAAGCTCGAGACATGTCTCAGGATTGTGATTCAAGTGTGGGTCATATGGTCATGCCTAATAATCTAAGGGATAATGGTTTATATCGTGGCTACAAAGAAAAGGCTAAAGGCTCAAAGTGGGCTAAGACGGATAACAATTAATACAAGGGATAGAAGGCTAAAAAGGCACAAATGGCTAACAAAGAACTGCCCCTATCATTTTCCTAAGTACATAGCTTGTCTTTAGTTCATATCTAGGTGGGTTCTCTACTAATTAGGATTTCACTTTCTACACACCAAACATATTCCTTGAGTACAAGCTTACTTCATTTGCATTGTTCATTAATTTTTCCTATTAATTACCTATGTTTGCATGCAATTCTAAATGCGTTTTATATCAATCCCTAAAGTCCACTATTTACTATCATATATTCATCAAAAGTATGCTTAAAGGGATATTTAACAATTTCTACAGTTAAACGCAACTCCGAAAATTATTTTATTGAAAGCAGATAAAACAGATAACACATAAAAACTAGGATGAGGCAACGAACCCCACCCCAAACTCAAAAATGAGTCGTGTCCCCACGGCTCTAAAAGACTCAAAGCAATAAAATAATCTACACTAAATGAGAAGGGATAGAAAACGTATCTGAACCAGCGCGTGGCTGGTTATCGGTGTTGCGTCCCTGAACTTTATCTCGCGTCTAGACATCGTAAGTTGTGCTTTGAACAAATAAAGTTCAACTTGTTTGTAACGTTTCCTAAAATAGCGCACCTCGTATCCTGATTCTCTTCCAACACCTTGATTTTCGATTCCAACTCATCATCGTATCATTTTCTTCCCCACTTTCAGGTTCCTCAATCACTTCTCTCTTCTTAGGATTAGCTTTAATTTTTAACCTTTTCAGTCTTGTGTTTGCAACGCGAATTAGGAATCTCGATAGCTTGTTCTTGAACAGTACCAAAAGTGTTTCTGTTTCTTGGAGAATTTCTTCGATAAGTACACATGAAAACGGTTCTGATAAGCATCTCGTTCCACCCCAAACTCAAAATTTCAAATAGTGAGAAGCTAAGGCTTAGAACTTTGATGTTTTGAGGCTTAAGACTTGAAGATTATGGTGGAATATGAGATGGGTAAAGGCTAATTGATGTGGGGGAAGAGGGAATTGGATTTAAGTTGAAGATTGGATGAAGAACAATCAGAGGAAAGTGGGAAATTTATCGTATTTTGGATGGGAGATGAGTTGATTGCATGTTTTTATGGTGAAAGAGAGTAAGATTTGAGGATTGTGTGGTTGTAGATGATGATGTTCAGGAAATTCTGGGTTTTGGGAGTGTTTTTGGAGAATGGGTTGAAGAAAGAGGTAAAAATCTAGGGCTAAAAAGCTCAAACGGCCCTGTCACAGATGCAAACCGGGTTCCCAGTTCCGCGTCGCTGTGACGGCGCGGAAAAAAATATAAAAATACTCTTTTTTTTTTTACCTCGAGACGCACCAATACGCTGGACCCCAAGACGCAAGGTCAGAAATTTCACTCGCCGAAACCGGGTTCCCGGTTCTGTGGAATGCGGGTACCCGGATTTTCTCGATGGCGCGAGTCAAGACGCGCCAAAACGCAGGACCCCAAGACGCTGGACCAGAGAATTTCACCACTTACAGCTCCAAAACCGGGTACCCGGTTTTGCCGAATGCGGGTTCCCGGTTTTGTGTCGATGGCGCGAGTCAAAACGCAATCACCAAGACGCTGGGTCAGAAATTTCTAGAAGTTACAGCACCAAAACCGGGTTCCCGGTTCCGAAAAACCGGGTACCCGGTTCCGACGCTGTTTCGCGAACCAAGACGCCAAGTGTTGCGTTGAAAAGGTTGGTACCAGCTCCAAAACCGGGTTCCCGGTTTCTCCTGGACATCCAACCAATTTTTCTCCTATTTTCGCTTCATCGACCCCAAACTCATGACCTTTTTACCCCTGAAATCATCACAAACAACTACTCTTCCTCATTTCTTAATAATAAACACTAAAATTACGAAAATCAAACTATTCTAATTTGCAAAAATTTAAAAACTCAACTAATATACAAAGAATTGGCTTTTGTTTAACGTCGTTAAGCTCGACGGGTTACCTCATTCATTAGTCATTGACATAACCTCCCCAGCAGTGAGTGAGGTTGTCAATATTTGCCACTCGAAATTTGCATACCTTAGCTTTTATGCCCACTAGTTTGTCTGAGATAACCTTCGCGACCATGAATGGTCCTATCCAAGAAATTTTTGATTCACGTACCTTTGGAGGGGGATTTGGTTTCTTCATAGCTACTTCTTCACCTACTTTGAACCCCTTTTTCTTTCTTTCTTTCTTAGGTTCCTTCGGAACCTTCGTGGCACGTGCTTTCTCTTTCTTCTTCGCATGATTTAGTTGTGGATTTTTAGGGTATGGAGGAGCTTTAATTGGTGGTTTCTTTCGTAGCTCTTTCTCCTCCACTCCTAAAGTGTCCACAACATTAATTGGCTCTTTTCTTACCGGTTCCATTACATCTACACGAAAACATTCTTCCTTGGAATCCGGAAACTTCATAGGTCTAAACCCATTAAACTTCATCTCCTCGTCTTGGATTCTCATAATCATTTCTCCGTTCTCTACATCAATCAAGGTACGCCCCGTGGCTAGGAATGGTCTTCCCAAAATAATTGGGACATTCCTATCCGCGTCGTAATCAAGTATAATGAAATCAGCGGGAAAAATTAACGTACCTGCCTTAACGAGGACATCTTCGATTCGGCCTTCCGAATGTGCAAGAGATCGATCCGCCATTTGCAAGACCATAGAAGTGGGTCTTGCTTCGATATTAAGCTTATCAAAGATCGATTTGGGCATAAGATTTATGCTTGCTCCCAAATCACATAGTGCCTTACCCTTCCATTCTTCTCCAATCGATATCGGAATTGTGAAACTCCCAGGATCAACTAAATTTGGAGGTAGCTTACTTTGAAAAATGGCACTACATTCTTCAGGAAGACCAATCATCTCATTATCAAAATACGGCCTTTTGTTAGTGAGGGCTTTCTTCAGAAACTTAGCATACTTGGGTACATCTCGAATAGCTTCTAGCAACGGAATATTTATGCTAAGACCTCTTATTTTGTTAAAGAATTTTTGGTAATCAGCCATATCACCCCTCTTTTGAACTCGCGATGGAAATGGTGGAGGTGGACGATTGATTATAATATCATTTTTCTTTTTCGGAATCTCAATGGACCCCTCCACTTCTTCTACTTTAACTTCTTTATCTTTATCCACCACCTCTTTTTCTTTTCTAACTTCTTTTTCTTTCATAACCGGAAAAGGAGGTGGAGGAAGGTTCTTACCACTTCTGAGAGTAATAGCTTTACAGTCTTCGATTTGGATTGGATTCTCAGTATCGCTAGGGAGTTGCCCTTGTGGACGTTGATTCAGCTGTTTATTTATCTAATTCATCTGATTCTGTAATAACTTCATGTTTGCTTCAGATGCTTGTTGACGTTCCCTGGCTTGTGTCTGAAGAGCAATTAAACTTTCTACGATTTTCTGAAGGGTAACTACACCTTCTTGTGGATAGGCAGGTAAGGCTTTCTGATTCATTGTGTCATCGTAATTGTCTTGATGAGCTTGTCTTTGAACATAATTTTGATTCTGTCCTCCTTGATAATTGTTGTGTGGTCTTGGATTGTAATTGTTACCTTGGGGACGCGGCTGATACGCATGTGTAGGATTGGCTGCCCCTTTAGGATTTGAATATTGAAACCCAGGATGGTTTCTGTTAGGCTGATATCCATTACCACTTGAATTGAAGTTACCTATGTTGGACACAAACATCACAGGCTCTTGGTTATTCGGACAATTTTCCTCATCATGATCATCTACCGTGCAAATCAAACACATATATACCTCTTGTGCAGCATGCACAACTACCTTCTTACCCGAAAATCCTTCTTTTACAGCTAAAGTAAGCTGCTTCAATTGTTGCTCTATAGTATTCTGAATCTTATTCTCAAGTGTAGCAAATTTTTCTTCCATATCAACATTATTCACTCCTTTAACCGGTTTTCTTACTGAATTCCACCCAACTTCATTCTTGACTGTTCTTTCTAAGATGATCTTAACATGAGCGTGTTGAACTTGAAGACAACCTGCACCACATAACGTATCCAATTTCTCTCTCGAAGTCCCATCAAGGCCTCTGTAAAAGATTTTTAGCTGTTGTTGTTCTGAAAAGCCATGAGTGGGAACTCTACGTAAACACATCTGGAATCTTGTCCAACTCTTACCCACAGTTTCATCATATTCTTGACGGAAATGCGTCAATTTTAATTCAGCACCTAATCTCATGTTACTTGGGTAATACCTGTCAAAGAAAGCAGTCTCTAATTGGTCCCAGTTGGTTATCTTCGTAGGATCTTGTGTATCATGCCATTCACTTGCTCCATCAATAACAAAAAATTTAAACGCAGCAAAATACATCTGTTCTCTTGAAACTCCTTGTGTGATATAAGAATCACATATCTGCTTAAATTTTTGTACTGCTCTAAGAGGATCTTCTGATGGTCTACCACGAAAATTCCCAAAATTTTGGAATTGACCTAACATACCCGAATCTGGACGGAATCGCGGAACATTAATATCTGGAGCACCTACTCCTATAGCAAGAGCACGAAATGGAACTTCTGGTGGGCCATTAGTAAACCACGGATCTTGATTCATCACTATCTGAACTTGGGGATTAGGATTTAGTGGTGGAAGTGGAGGAATAAGGCCAGGTGGTGCTAAAGGTTGGCCACCTGCGCCTAGTTGACCCGGTTGGTTATTTTGTTGATCTTGAAGATTTATCTCCTCCATTCTGTTAATTAATTCTGCTACCTCTAAAGCTTCTCGTTCTCTCTTTCTCTTGTTAGCAAGTCTGATCAACGATTCTGGATTACTAAGGATCGGAGGTGTTGGCTCTAGATCCTTGAATAGCCTTCTTCGCATACACCAACCCTAAAAACCTGAAAAAGCTAACTAACAAAAAGCGTAAAACTGATAAAATAAAATAAATGCAACTATCACTAAAGGATAAACACCGTGGTCACACGCTACCGTCCCCGGCAGTGGCGCCAAAAACTTGGTGGTCCTTTGTGTGTTCTAAATAAATGCAAATAATAATCGAACCACAACCGCAAGTGTACGGTTGTCCCAAGTAATATAGTTGATAAAACAGATTCGTTCCAAGGACGGGATGGTTGACTACAATGCTTATCTATTAATGATTGATTGCACTTATGAAAGTAAGTAAAAGATATATTGATTGTTTGTTAATTTTTATTATTCTAAGTAATGAAAGACTAAATGGAAAATGCAATTAAATACTAAAATGCAACTAAATAAATGTGAAACGCAAGTATGAGAAGGTAGTACTTGAGAGACGCAAGGGTTTTCCTGACTATCATTCATTTCATACATTGTTTAAGGGACAAATTGGTAAATTTGTATTGGTCGGGATTCTATATTCTCCTTACCCCCGCCAGGACGGACTAAGGAGCAACTCTCAAGTGCTACAAACCCCGTCAGGGTGATTATAGTCCACTCTCAAGTGTTTAAGTTTAAATTACCCAATAGGCCATAGGTTTAATTAAGCTCGTCAGAGTCAAATAATTTCTAACCTACATTCGTTAACTAGTTCGGTACCTAAACCCCCCGTCAAGGTGATCCAATCGCCACTAATTGGAATAGCCTAGATACTAAGTCCTATCATTGGTTAATTACGTCAGTAATAGTAATTAAAATGCAAATTAAAGAAAAATACGAATTACCCAATTTGATTTAAAGAATAAATATCCCAAATCCAAATGTATAGAATGAAATCAAATTGGGATTAACCCATTATGCGTTCTCAAGCACTAATTAGGTTTAACTCATATTAATTGAAAGAAAAACTAAATTAAAAGTAAAGGAATTCATATTGTCTTACAAATAAAAGATAAAAGAAACCTAATTTCCGGAATTGGAATGACTGAGAACGGAGCTATAGACCCACTCCAGCTCTAGCAGCTTCTTTTTCCTTCCTTCTGTTGCTTCTCTCTGATGTTTTTAATCGTAAAGAATGAATTGTATGAAAAATAGAAGTCCAGACCTCCTTTTATAAGTGCAAATTCGGACTTGGACCTAGGCTTTTAATTAAATGAAATATAAAAGGCCCAAGTCCACTAACTTAGCCCAAAATCCCGTAACTGCTGATATGCCTTCACTAAAACGGCTTTTCCCGATGCGTTATGACTCCGATTGACCTTATTCCAGTTGCTAAAGTTCCGTAACTCGATAAGGAATGTTTTCTCTTCAAAGGTCAGCGGCTAAATCAGCTCTTAAGAACCTTGAAATAAGCAATCTATGGCCTGGAAAACAGATTTTCAGCTCTAAAAATAATATCTTCGGGATTTATCTTCAAGTCTTGACTCTAATTCACGATCTTTGACTTTCTCCTCGGATTCCTCTCCTAGCTAACATCTAAAACCTGTAAAATTTTCACTAAAAATACCAATATTACGCGCAAAAGTTTAATAATTTAAAAATGCTAGAAATAAAAAGGGAATTCCGGATTATTGCATATTTAGTCCAAAAGTCTATCAAATTAATTAAATAAACACCAAAAATGATGTCTCCTAAGGGTAAAAAATAAGAACAATTAGGGAGACATCACGTACTGCGTTTAAGACTCCAGTGGGTGCATCTCCCTATCGTATGGTGTATGGTAAGGCTTGTCACTTACCTTTGTACTTGAAATGGGTGCCTATTGGGCAATTGCGCTGTTGAACTTAGATCATATCTTAGCCGGAAAGAATCGTATGATGAAGCTTAATGAACTTGACGAATTCCGATTGCATGCTTATGAAAATGCCAAACTTTACAAAGAAAACACGAAGAAATGGCATGACAATCGGATTCGTACAAAGAACTTTGAAGTGGGGCAAAGAGTGTTGAAGTATAACTCAAAGTTCAGCAATTATCCGGGTAAGTTAAGATCTAAGTGGTCAGGTCCATACATTGTGACCAAAGTTACACCTCATGGGGCGATAGAAATAGAACATCCGCTAGAGAACCGTATCTTTATGGTAAACGGTCACAGATTGAAGATATACCATGGAGGTGAAGATACCAATCGCTCGGAAGATCCACATCCCGGGGAGGTCATGTTCTCCTCGAAACTCCCTAAGAGCGTGAGGTAACCCGTCGAGCTTAACGACGTTAAACAAAAGCCAATTCATTGTATATTAGCTGAGTTTTTAATTTTTGCAATTTAGAATAGTTTGATTTTCGTAATTTTAGTGTTTATTATTAAGAAATGAGGAAGGGTAGTTGTTTTTGATGATTTCAGGGGTAAAAAGGTCATGAGTTTGGGGTCGATTTGGCGAAAAAAGGAGAAAAAGAGGTTGGATGTCCAGGAGGAACCGGGAACCCGGTTTCGCAAAAACCGGGAACCCGGTTTTGGAGCTGGTATCAACCATTTTAACGCAACACTTGGGTTTTGGGTTCACGATACAGCGTCGGAACCGGGAACCCGGTTTTGGTGCTGTAACTTCTGAAAATCTCTGACCCAGCGTCTTGGTGGCTTGCGTTTTGCTGCGTTTTGGTTCGCGCCATCGACACAAAACCGGGAACTCGCATTTGGCAAAACCGGGTACCCGGTTTCGGAGCTGTAATCTGCCAAAAGTTCTGACCCAGCGTTTTGGGGTCCTGCGTTTTGGCGTGTCTTGACTCGCGCCAACGAGAAAATCCGGGTACCTGCATTCCACAGAACCGGGAACCCGGTTTCGGCGACTGAAATCTCTGACCCCGCGTCTTGGGGTCCAGCGTTTTGAAAAAAAAAAAAACTTTAAGTTAGTTTTCCGCGCCGTCATAGCGACGCGGAACCGGGAACCCGGTTTGAAAGCTGTGAGAGGCGGTTTTGAGTGTTTTAACCTAGTTTTCTTAGCCTCTTTTGCAAGTTTTTACCTAAAACGCACCAATAGCCCCCACACCTCCGAAATTCATCAACCAAAACACTATATATCATCAAATCCTACCCTCTTTCACCACAAAAACACAAAATCAACTCACCTCCTCTCCAAAATAACATCAAATCCTTAGTTTTTCCTAAGATTTTTCTTCACCCAATCCTTAAATTAAACCCAATTCTTTCTTCTCACATCCAAATTAAACAAGACCCATCTCATATTCCACCTAGTTCATCAATTCCTAAGCCTCAAAACATCAAAATTCTAAACTTTTTCTCTAAGTTTTTCATTATTTGAAGTTTTGAGTTTGGGGTGGAAAGAGATGACTAACAGAACCGGTGATTTTCGAAGAACTGCTCCTAGAAGAAAGACCACCATTGGTGGTTCTCAAGATCAAGCTATTGAGATTCCTGATTCGCGTCCTAAACAAAAAATTGATGAAGTTAAGGTTGATTCTAACAGAAAAGAAATCACAGGTCAAAAGAGAAGATTAATTGATGAGATAGAAAGTGAGAAGGAACCAGAAGAGGAAATTGCGAAGAACATTAAGGAGGAAACTGAACAAGAGGTTCCAGAAGTACCAGTTCAACAGAACCCTCCGCGTATGAAGATGTGGGCCCACAAGCCTAAGAGGGTTTACACTTGTTGGAATACTCAGGTTCGTGAAAGAATTGAATTTTTGAAATTTGGTGAGGAGACGAATTTTCCTAAGGGTATTATGAATAGTGAACACAAGGAATATGCTGTGACATGTGCTAAGTTTGGTTGGAAAGAGTTGCAAGAAAGGAAGCTTGAGTTTATTCCTACCTTTGTGCGAGAATTTTACGAAGGTTTAGCTACCTCCCGTGATGCAATCAATATCCGCAAAAAGGTAGTTCCTTTCTCTATTAAACGTATTCGGAAATCATTGAAATTACCCAACTTTTCTAGAACATGTCCTTTCCAAGAAACTCTTAATGACCCTTCTTTTGATTTTGAATCCCTTTGGGGGACCGTGCTTGTTAATGGGGCTAGCCCAATTCCTGAAGGAGAAAGATATCCTGGACAGTTTTACAGCAGTAGTTTGACACCTCGTGCGAAGGTTTGGTCTCGTTTCGTAATACTCACTTTCTTTGGTATTAAACACACTTCCGAGTTGAAGAAAGAGCACGTATTTGTTATTAAGTGTATTTTGGAGGAGAAACCATTTGATGTTGCTAAAATTATTTATGATACAATCATGGAGTTCGCGAAATCACCAATGAAACAACAAAATCTGAAGTTTCCCTGTACTATTACTCAATTGTGTCTAGACGCAAAGATTCCGCGTAAGAACGCAGATATTGACGTTGTTTCAGTTGGTGTAAGTATAGCTTTGAGTACAATCAAGAATATCCATGAAGAAGCAACACGAGCTACCAAGAGTCCGAGAACTCCTCAATCAAAGAAAACGAAGACTGTTCCTGAGTTGGAATCGAAGATTCAGGTGTTGGAAGAGAATCAGGAGAAGATGATTGCTACCTTGGGGAACGTTACAAAAGAATTGGACCTACTGCGAAATTTAATGTTAGGCGTAAATACACTACAAAACGCGATTTATGATGCTGTTACGCGAGATAAAGGTCCAGAACGCAACACCGATAACCAGCCTCGCGCTGGTTAAGATACGATTTCTAAACTTTCCTCTTAGTGTAGATTAGTTTAACTGCTTTATTGAGTCTTTTCGAGTCGTGGGGACACGACTCATTTTTGAGTTTGGGCTGGGGTTCGTTGCCTCATCCCAGTTTTTAGGTGTTATTTGTTTTATTTGCTTTCAATAAAAGAATTTTCGGAGTTGCGTTTGACTGTAGAAATTTTTAAATATCCCTTTAAGCATACTTTTGATGAATCAATGATAGTAAATAGTGGTCTTTAGGGATTGATATAAAACACATTTAGAATTGCATGCGAACATAGGTGATTAATAGGAAAAATTAATGAACAATGCAAATGAAGTAAGCTTGTACTCAAGGAATATGTTTGGTGTGTAGAACGTGAAATCCTAATTAGTAGAGAACCCACCTAGATATGAACTAAAGACGAGCTATGTACTTAGGAAAATGATAGAGGCAGTTATTTGTTAGCCATTTGTAACCTTTTAGCCTTCCATCCCTTGTATTAATTATTATCCGTCCTAGCCCACTTTGAGCCTTTAGCCTTTTTCTTTGTAGCCACGATATAAGCCATTATCCCTTATATTATTAGGCATGACCATATGACCCGCACTTGAATCACAATCCTGAGACATGTCTCGAGCTTGAGTTTGGGGTGGTGGGACCACTTATGGGGAATTTAATGGGTTGGGATTGATGTGCTTTGTAGTGTAGCACAATTGCAGATGATATATACTTGTAACCCTTTGCCGCGAATGAAGAAAAATGAAAAAGAAAGAAAAAAATGAAAAATTTCGAAAAATCATTCAGTAAAAACCGGGAACCCGATTTGCATCTGTACAAAAAAAAAAGAAGAAGAAAAAAGAGAAAAGAAAAGAAAAAGAAAAATATGAATGAATAAAACACCCGGCAAAGTGGAATTTTTCTAAAAATCATCTTGTTTATAGTGGGTAGACATGGGACGCTAAATTGTTGCGTATATGGGTGAGTGAGAACATCTTTTGAGCGTTAACTCAAGCTCGAGTACATTGTTGATGGTAAGTGAGGAGAGAGCCAAAAGCTCATTTCAAATTTACCAAATATACATCCACACCCGTCCTTAAGCCAATATTATAACCGTAAAGACCTCGTGATTCCTAAGTGCATAGTGAATTTATGATTCTGTTGATAGGGAATATACTAGGTGGAGCGTTCAAAGCGATTTAGGATTAATGACGACCCTATAGCCATCATACAGAGATGAGTACAAGTGTAACCTTCAAGCATTGCAACTTTAATTTTATGATTGAGATTATTTATGTTTGATGTTGCATTCTAGATGTATGTGTATATTAGTTTCTTGAGTTTGCTTTATGAGATTTATTTTGAGAATTGCTTTAGGGTTTATTTATTAGCTTCTACTTGTTTATACGCTTACTTAAACCCCTTTGTTTTGTTTTACTTTGTTGGGACGACAAAGGTTGAGTTGGGGGTCTTGATGTCTCCCTAATTTTTCTTATTTTCTACCCTTAGGAGACATCATTTTTTGTGTTTATGTAGTTAATTTGGTAGACTTTTGGACTAAATATGCAATAATATGATTTTCCTCTTTTATTTCTAGCATTTTTAGTTTATTAAGCTTTTGCGCGTAATATTGGTATTTTTAGTGTAAAGTTTACAGGTTTTAGATGTTAGCTAGAAGAGGAATCCGAGGAGAAAGTCAAAGATCACGAGATAGAGTCAGGACTTGAAGATAAATCCCGAAGATATTATTTTTAGAGCTGAAAATCCATTTTCCAGGCCATAGATTGCTGATTTCGAGGTGCTTAAGCGATGATTTAGCCGCTGACCTTTGAATAGAAAACATTCCTTATCGAGTTACGGAACTTTATCAACTAGAATGAGGTCAATCGGAGTCATAACGCATCGGGAAAAGCCGTTTTAGTGAAGGCATATCAGCAGTTACGGGATTTTGGGCTAAGTTAGTGGACTTGGGCCTTTTATATTTCATCTAATTAAAAGCCTAGGTCCAAGTCCGAATTTGCACTTATAAAAGGAGGTCTGGACTTCTATTTTTCATACAATTCACATTCCACAATATTAAACACCAGAGAGAAGCAACAGAAGGAAGAAAGAAGAAGCTGCAAGAACTGGAGAGGGTCTATATCTCTGTTCTCAGTCATTCCAATTCCGGAAATTAGGTTCTTTTTATATTTAATTTTGTAATCAAATATGAATTCCATTTATTTTAATTTAGTTTTTCTTTTTAATATGAGCTAAACATTTCATAGTGCTTGAGAACAATTAATGGGTGAATCCCAATCGTATTGAATACCGAATGTTGAATTTGGGTTTCTGTTAAATTAAACTAGATTAGGGCTTTTACTCTTTTCGATAAATTGAGATTATTTACTGTTTTTAGCGTCATGAACTAGGAACAGGTGTTAGTATTTAGGCTATTCCAATTAGTGGCAATTGGATCATCCTAACGGAGGGTTTAAATACAGAACCATTTATTCAATCTAGGATAGAAGCTATTGATTCTGACGAACTTAGCTAATTCTAGGGCCAATGAGGTAATAAAACTTAACCATCCAAAAGTGGATCATATTTACCCTGACGGGACTAGTGACACTCTAGGATCGCCTTATAGTCCACCCTGACGGGGGTATAAGGAATTTAGAATCCCGACCATTGTAATTGACCAATTTAGCCCTTAAACAACATAAGTTAGGAAATAGGATTGGGAGGATCCCTTGCGTTCTCAAGTGCTACTTCTCATATTGCGTTTTACATCATTCTACTTGCGTCTTAGCTTTTATTTGCATTTTAATAATTGTCTTTCATTTATTTAGCATTAATTCAAAACCAAACAAACATATTATCTTTATTTGCTTTCATAAATGCATTCAATCATTAATAGATAAGCATTGTAGTCAACCATCCCGTCCTTGGAACGAATCTGTTTTATCATTTATACTAATTGGGACAACCGTACACTTGCGGTTGTGGTTAGATTATTTATTGCATTTATTTTAGAACACACAAAGGACCACCAATTTCCTAACTAGACCTTCTACTTTGACTTTTCCAACAAATTACATAACTAGACCCTATGAGTTGACTTTTCCACAAAGTTACCTTCCTAGACCCTATGGGTTGACTTTTCCAACATATTACCTTAGTAGACCTTATACCTTGACCTTTCACCCTAATGACCTTAGTATACCCTATGAGTTGACTTTTCCAACAAACGACTTTACTAGACCTCTATGGGTTGACTTTTCCATCAAATTACCTTACTATATCTCTTAAGTTGACAAACCCTTCAGGTTACCTAAATAAACCCTATGAGTTGCCTTTTCCACCAATTTACCTAACTTGTACTAGACCCTATACTTTGCGCTTTTCCACAAAGTTACCTAACTAGACACTGTACTTTGACTTTCCCAACAAATTACCTTACTATATCTCTTGAGTTGACTAACCCTTCAGGGTAACTAACTAGACACTATACTTTGACTTTTCCACAAAGTTACCTAAGTAGACCCCATGAGTTGACTTTTCCACTAAATGACCTTACTAGACCCTATGAGTTAACCTTTCCTCCAAAGGACCTTACTAGACCCTATGAGTTGATTTTACACCAAATGACCTTACTATACCTTTTAAGTTGACTAACCCTTCAAGTTACCTAACTAAACCCTATAATTTGACTTTTCCACCATATTACCAAAATAGACAGTTGTTTAATTATTTATCACACTAAAATTATAAATTTTATAACCTATATTGATTATAAAGAAAAAATTTATATTCTTGTCTAGAAAATGTTTAAAATTAAATATAATATTAAATTAATTAGGCCCGTGCATTCAGTAGTAGTTGGACAATAAAAAGAATTTAAAACTTATGTGGTATTGCGCATGTCCTAACTAAAAAGGTTTTTTTTTTTTTGGTTAAGATTACATATCAAAATAATCTTTAAAATCTTATTTATTATTGACTTTTCGACACGGTTACAATACATATTTGTTTCAGTTTATTCAAGCTTACTTCTTTCAACCAACATTCATACATGTTTCAAGGGTTATGTAATTGTTTGGTATTATTTTTTTAGATTGACTATGTTAACAACAACTAATAAAAACAGTTCGTATTACTTGAAGATAACAATTTATTAGAACCAAACGTATGCTATCAATTAACTCGAAAATCAAATAAAGAAAACAATTAATATATTAATTGTTATCCATAATCATTACAGAAGTAAAAAACTATCCGCAAAACACATGGCGGAATCAAAGAACCACCCTAGCCTATCTATTTCACCATTTCTGATTCTGCAAGAGATTAACTCATCTATGAAAATGTGCTCGTTGTCATGATGCTCTATACCACAGATGACTGCTTCTTCTTTCCATAGCAGGTGGCACTTTGTATAAGTTAGCGGGCCAAATTTTGCTATTTTTTGCCACGAACATTCCAAATCAGAACCTCCACTTCTCATTACCCAAATGTCAATGCAATGTGTATCCACTCCAACCCTAGAAAACAACGCCACGGAATCGTTAACCAATCCTAGGTTGTAAGACATAACTCCAGGGAGAAATGGTTTTTTATCAACTACATGGCTGCTCAAATGAATGGACAACAGCTGGTATCTTCCCTTATCACCAACCTGGAAGACAATCGGACCAGGGCCATCTTTGCGCAAAGCCGTCCAGTAAAGCAAACCATTACACTCAACCCCACCACCTGTTATGTATGGGGGTTCGTATTGAAGTCTTGACCATTGAAGACGATTTAAATTGAATACTAAAGAAACAAGTTCGTCCCCAACCTCAACAAACGCCATTATCTTCATCGCTTTTGCTGTAAAATCAAAACCCAGCCCGACGCGCTTGATGTTGAACGCTAACCTCCGACTACGATTAATTACTCCGGCTGTCCCAAAGTCGCCGTTACCCGCCGTTGAAAGTAATTCTCTTGGACCAGGGATTAACTTGTATTTTTTAAGAACGGGATTACATATAACCATAGTATGAGTGTCAAAATTACAGATTAATCCCCTACAAGGGAGAGAAAAATCTGGTCCATATTGAAAGAATGGAGGTGTATCAAATGTTGGTGTCATTACCTCAAATGAATCGTACGAATGAAGCCTTATAGATGCAGATCTTTGGTTTCGAACTGATCGAGAGCCCAATAGAAGATAAGGGGTTCGATTTTTGGTTTGTTTGAGATGAACATCAACGAAATGGGGACTAGAAATTATTTCTAGCCATCGCCGACAGACGGTCTTGAGCCGGCACAGCTCGGCGACGTTCAACCGGCCAAGAATCAACTCCAGCGCTTCAACGGGGATTGGAAACCCTTTCATTTTTTGGTCTTTTGGATATGTTAGATATTTTATGTGTGTTGATGTGTCTGGTGCTCCTACACGGACCACACAACTACTATTTATACAGGAGGATTAACGTTAATGGGGATGTGATGTGAAGTGAGGTAACGGTTGATGTATTTAAAATTTAAAAAGATAATGAAAGGAGGGAGAAGGTTTATCGAGAAAGCACACGCATAAAATAATAATTAAATAAGCATAAGTCTCTTCGAATTCTGCTAACCTAGCATCGGATGTAGTTTAATAAAATAAACAAATTATTTAATTAACTCTTATTATTAGTCAAACCTTTTAAAATAAAAAAGTCCAAGCCCTAATTTTGGTTTCTTTTACGTACACCTTTGCATTTGCATGCATGGCTAGTGACCTATCCTTGTTTCCACTAATATTTTTCAATATTTAAAAAAAAAAAAGACATAACATCTAATAGGTGAAAAATATAATAAAATGAAATTAAAATTTATTTTTCTCACTATTTTTAAATAATTACATTTTTTACATTACCTTTTATTTTTAATACATATCTACAATATTATTTTTTGAAATTTTTATTATTGTGACATATAATTTATTAGTTTACTAATTACTCGGCTAAATATTATATACTTACTCAATAGATATTTCCTTCTATATATATTTGTAAAAAAATTATAAATACATTTTTGCAAATATAATTATTATATCTCTGTTTCACTATTCATTAACATCTAGCGATGAAAATAACTAATTTTATTTTTGCTTTATTTTTCCTATTTTTTTTTAAAACTGATTAAAGTATGTATATCATTTGTTATTTCAAAACAATTTATGTCTTTATTCAATTCATTTTTTTTTAAAATATAACAAAGACTTATATAATAAAATTCCAAAATGAAAAACATAAAATTAATTAATAATCTTAATATAACTACATACAATATTAAAATTGTATTATATAATTGGTAGTGCAAACCAAATGCATAGATAATTATAATTTAACAAAGATAACAATACCGATTACACGAAATACTAATAAAGAGTACATCAACGAAAGCTTATAATATTGCATAATAAAACTAACAGGGACTTAACAATCTTTAAAATAAACAAACATTTAGGGATATATGTCTCCACCTATTTCTTCACTTAGACATATGGAAAATTATGTGGGTTGGTGGTGTCGGAGGCATCAAACTGGTATAGCACTTCCTCGTCATCAGGTTCGTCACGAAGGTGTAAAGTAGGGCAATTGTTTTTCTGATGTCCGGGAAGTTTACAACGACTACATCTACGGGAATTTTTTACAACAGGTCCGTTCGCTCGGGGATCTACGAGATCTTCTACTATTGGCCTCCGCGCTGGTTTTGGTATGGGGACCCCATACGTGGAATCGTCTTCATTATCAAAATGGCTTGTCCGAGCAACAACATTCGTAATGGCCTCCAGGGAATCATTATAACCCCTTTCACTACGTGCCGCGTGGAAACGCATTTCCTTCCACTTTGCATTCAAGAAACCCATCCTCGCGGTCTCTATCTCGGTATGATGAAACTCGGCCAAACACTTGTCCCGGAGATTCACACTGCTCCCGGGTGTCCACCTGAACTTAATGCAACAATTAGGTATTTCCCTGGCCCCCTCCACTTTCATCACGAAAAAAATATGTCTGCATGGTATTCCGTGAGACTCAAATAAGAGACAACTGCATTCGAGGGTAACCCTAGACCCATCAAAACTAATACAAACTCTCCTTATTAGCCTTGGGTATTTGTGGGACACAATAACATAAGTGCGAGAACCGTATAACTGAGAAACTTCGGTGTGATGTAGGTCTCCCTGACCCGCTAACTCTTTCCTTACCTTATAAAAAAGGGCCCTGGTGAATTTCTTGCTCGCATCAATCTCATAATCGTCCAGGGCTGTAGTTGTGACAGGACTAGTTTGGTTAGTAAGGTACTCTTCCTTGCTAGTGTTGTCCCTAATGGTCACCATACCATTCAAGCATCCTTTTACGAATTCTATAAATTTCACTTTACTGTTTAGAAATCTTTTAAAAAAGAGTTCATACCTTCACATCGCTGCGTCGCCTTTACAAATCCGAAAAAACTACCGCGTAAATAAGCCTCGGCCCACATTGCACGTTTTTCGTACGTCTCGATTATCCATCTATCCTCACCGAGATCATGGTCTTACACCATTTTCCACCATGCTTCTTCAAATAAATCAACAGTTACAGACAACCCCATAAGTTTCTTAAAAATGGCGCCGAACCCGTCAACTTTAACATTTGTAACAACGTTTCGGTTAAGATGCCACTTGCATAGCCTATGACCTACCCTAGGGAATACAAGTTCTATGGCAGCAGCCATAGACCTATCTCTGTCCGTTGCCACCGATGTAGGCTTTTTACCGTTCATTGTTTCGGTCAACGTCTCAAGCAACCACACGTATGATTCTGTTGTCTCGTTCTTCACCAAAGCTAAACCAAAAATACATGTTTTACGGTGGTTGTTGACCCCTGCTAGTACAACTAAGGGGAAGCCATATGCATTGGTCTTATAAGTGGCATCGAAAATTAGGACATCACCAAAAACAGCGTACTCTCTTCTAGATCTCCCGTCACAAAAAAACAACTTGTCAAGACGATTTTCCTCGTCGACCGTGTGCTTGAAAACAAACAGAGGATCACTCACACACCTACCCTCCAAATAAGATAGCGTAACGTTGACATCACCTTCACTAATCTCATCCGTTCTAATCCTTCCAAGAGCGTTATATAGATCCCTCCTCACGAAACCAACATTTTGGTACGCGCCGGCCTCCCTTAAAAACACATCCATGATCTTCGTGGTTGGTATACCTGAATCGCGTTATGCAATAGCTTGGTCTAGGTGACCCTCGTCTATGTGCCTGTGTGACCTGAGAGAGTGTGAAGTGGAGACAGGAGTCAAGGGATGGTTGTGATCCATGATAAATAGAACAACGTTAAAACATTAGGATATCGGATCATGTTTGATTCTGAGCCTTGCCCTACAGTTAGTCCTGGTCTCTTCCCTGTGACCTCGCACTCTGTCTTTCATCTCCAAGTAAATTTTTTGCCTAAGACCGGCACACGAGCACACGAGTAACCGAGCAACGACCTCACCTCCGCCACCAGTAGCCTTATCCAAACGATCCTTCCTAATACTAAAACCGAGCGCCCTAGCATACGTGTTGTATAACAAATACGCGTCTTCCTCACTAGCAAACTTCATCTTCATGACATCGTCACGGGTCAACGTTAGGAGCACGTCAACCGGAGTCTGTTTCTCAACCACAGTCGGTTTGTCAACACCGTCGCTGGAACTACTACCTACAAAACCAATTATAGAGTCAAATTAGTTGTCGAATTATTACAAAAAGACTGGCTAAATTTTAATTATTTAAAAAAATAGAAACAAACGTTTCAACTAAATTTTATTTTTTAAATATATTTGTTTCAAATTTGATTACTTTAATTCGAAGAACAAAAAAATAACTAGAAATATCCCTACAACCAAAAAAATAGCATACCAGAATATTTCTAAAATATTATTATTATTATTTCTCTTATATGTATTTTTTCGAACATTTTTTTTATATATTCATCAAATTTAATTATTTATTTCGAATTAAAAATAAATTTTAAAAAAACATTGCAAATTTTTTTTAAGGTAACGAATTTTTTTTTAAAAATAACTTTAGTACGTTCTTATTATATATATTTTAAATTAGGGTTGATATTTATTTTTTTTTCTACGGTAGAAAAATATGTAATATATATAGGAATTTTTTCAACTTTATTCTAAAAAAATATATCTCAACTTTAATTAATAAATAGAAAGCAAAAAACATATTACACTATATTATCTATATTTTATATATTCGTTTCAAAATTAATAAATTAATTCGAATTACTATTAAATATTAAAAAAAAAATCTAAACACAAAAACTAACATAAAAAAATGTTTTAATAATATATTAACTACGTTCTTTTTATATGTATTTTAAATTAACGCGGCTCTTTATTTTTTTACTCTATGAGACTTATATAATATTTATATGATTATTTTTAATTTTAATAATATATAAAATCTATCAACTTTAAGTACTAAATTGAAACAAAAAAAATTATTACACTATTATATATTTTTATATATACGTTTCAAATTACATAAATTATTTAGAATAAACGATGCTTTAAACTCTAAACTATGATATTCATTTGTATCATTAACGGTTTTTTGCCTCCGGTATTTGGTTTATAGTCTATAAATTACATGGATTAGGGCTCATGTACTAGGTAATACGTATTAGGTTTTATCAAGAAAGATTTGCGGATTAGGGAACTATTGATTAGTTTAAACAATTTGAACTAGATTAATGATCACTACTTGTGAGTTTACTAGTAAGACAACTTTTATTAAAAAACAAAATTAAGGAATGTGTTTAAGGAAATCATTCGAGTTTGGGGGATATGGATTATGGTTGTTGGTTCTTAATTAGGGTTAGAAACATCTATAGGATCTATTACTTAGTTAAAGGGGATTAAAGGTTTAATAACCCATTTTCGTTTTTGGGTTTGATAACAAAAATACTAGTAATACGATTAGGGTTAACTTGTTTCAAAGTAATGCTTAAGGTATTTACAAAAGACTAATGTCATTAAGAATTAAATCCGCCCTAATGTGGTAATTAAACTACTAATACCATTCCATCATTTGATAAACAACACCATATCACACCAACTAATATATAAAACATACCAACATTAAAAAAGAATTAAGGAAATGGATGAACTAACCATTTGAAGCCATTCTTTATGATATAGCCGGAAGAGAAGAATACAAAAACTCCAACACCTTAGCACAACTCTTGCTTTACGTATGTTTCTTCAAGTTTCAAGACCAACTATCCTATTTATAGCCAAAAAAGCAAACATACCAATTAAGAATACAACTCGTTGGTTGTTGAAACAATTAATACCCAAGACAAATACCACCACCAACCATATTCACATCAACTTTCTTGTAAACATTACTACGGTGGAGAAAATGATAATATATAAACTATCTCCTAAATAAATACCAATACAATTGAAGAAAATTACTTATTCGCTCAATCCCTAAACAATTATAAACGAATTTTTTATACGCAACACAATAACGACCGGTTATCATACATATGTATCGCATAATTGAATGTGTGATGTATTACTTGACTAGCGCTATTTGACATTGTACATTGTAATAAACTAAAAATACCTCTTTCATTTTAATTTGAACAATATCTTTTATTAAACTTATCCTTAAACAATTGTGATTAAAAAAAAATTATATACATAAAATCATATTTTTTAAAATTAATATCCCAACATGTTATAATATATTTCATTTAAAAAAAAATTAAAATTTATTTGTATGAATATTACAAAGTCTAAACAAAGTTTAATCTATTATCTAATTAATTTTAAACAATTGTTATAAAAAATAAAAATACCTGCATACATTAAATAGGTAAGCCCTAAGTCCTTCCATATATGCGTCAGTCAATTGAATTCCAAATAAGACAAATAACAAAAATATAATATAAATTAAATACAATATAAAAAGATGACACGTGGAAGATTTGTTACTGAAAACGTATCTTTCAAAGTTGATTTTAGGAAACGAAAAATAACACATAAATTGTGTTGGTGAACGAAAAATAAAGCTTCCGCAGCCAATTTGAAAAAGTATTGGAAACAACTTTATCTAATATAATATATTAAACATCACTATTCTTTTTTTTTTAATCAAACTGCAACTATTCAGTGACTTAACAAGTCACTGCGGACAATAAATGAGGACAAAAAACATTGAATAGTGCCCGTCGAATAAGGTGCATAGGGGCAACAGAGTCATAAAATAATGGATTAAATAATATTATTTTTCCTATGGCTATGATTGTGCCAAGTCATCGATCCAATGCCACATGTTGCCCATCTAGCTATGCGCACATACACGTTGTGTATGTTAAAAATTTCCCAAGATCACAAGTTCATCTCTTGCAATTGTCCTGATATTTACACATATCACATCAAAATACACAGTAACATATACACATATTCAAATTCATTAAAATGCTTGCTAGTCTCTTAACAAATTCAAGGAACACATTACAATGGCATGGCATAGTAAAATACTGTGGTTTTAGGGCTTGGTGCGGACAAGAGCAAGTGCTTCACCAGCTTGCAACTTTTTTGTCAATCGAAGCTTCCTATAATCTTTGAAAGTGAAAGGAATAAACAAAAGGGGGTGTGAAGAGTCAATAAATTCTGCTGGTGGCTCAACGCAACTATTTTCCGGCCCCAAAACAAACGAAGCAATCGACACCCGTATTGCCGCTTCTTTGCATATCACGCGATGCTTAACACTGTAGAATCTACCATTGCTCCATACCTTGAATATACACGTAAATAGTCGTATTAGAGTTAGTACAAGGTGAATATGGAATAAGTGTAAATAGCAAGAACTAGTGAACGTACTGTTGCAATATCTCCAAGATTGACAATAAGAGCACCCGGATAAGGATCAACGCTGATAAATGTTCCAGATCTGTCAATAATTTCAAGACCACTGACAGTATCATCGTCCTGTAGTATAGTAAGAAACCCAGGATCTGTGTGAATTTGTACACCGGAGTGGCCTATTGTATCATTAGTGAACTCGTATCGATTAATCCTAAGTTGACTAGTCCACTTCCCAAAAGGAACGGTTTCCAGACCCAAAGCTTCGCCCAACTTGGAACCAAGATCCGTGATCAAGTTATGCACGGCTTCAGCATATTTTACTATCGTTTCTCTATTCAAAATTGTAATCGGAAATTAATATTGTATTATATAGAAAAAATTCAGTACAGAAGCAATATTATACGAAGATCGATTGATAATTCAAACCTTTGGTGTGAGGAAGCATCTAACTGAGAACAAAAGGCATCAACAGCTTCAGCGGATGCCATATCATATAACCCCAAAGCTTCATAAAGAGGATTAGCTGGATTAGGTGCCACGTATCCACTTCCTATAATAACATCTGTGTTTTTTTTCTTGATTTCAATAGGCAAGTCCAGAAGTGATTTTGTTACTGTCTTCATCTCCTGCATAAGTAAAAGAGGTAAAATCTTGTGATAGTTTATTAATCGGAAACATCCCCATTCTTCGCATGCTTTTACAAGCGTTGTTAACTGGTTTGGCAAATCTTCGAAGTCGATTACTGGAATTTTGTTGCTAGGTTCCATGTTGTTTGTTATGGAGTTTGTCAGCTCGTGTAGAGAGATTTCTTGTTTGTACATGTTTTGTTTTGTGGCCAGCATTATTAAGGTTTTTCTTTTTCTTTGGTATTAAAATAGGAAAATAAAAATAGCAATCGTACAAATTGATCATCTACTTAAACCCAAACTTAAGACCGACCAAAAAAAGCAAAAACTAGAACATTATTATCAGTTTAAAGTTTTAAATGAAATAATTAAATAAAATATTTATTTTTTTATTTTTTTATAGTCCGCCTTTTATTTTCATCTATATTATAAGTTATAAGAAATTCAATAAGAATACAAGTTATAACTTATGAAGGGGCTAAAACATATATAACTTCCCATTATCTCATAAAAACGGATTATTAGAGTGAGATTCTTTTTTTCATACAGAAGGCTAAAAAGCTAAAAAAACAAGAATTAAAGCAGCCTTACATGGTTTTTAATATTATTCTAAAATACGCACAACTATTTTTATCTCTTATATTTCTCCAAAGATAATCTGGTGGGTCCTCCTCCACTGAAGGGTGACATCCGGACGCGGATTCTTTTCTAGCTAGCAAATCCGCACACGAATTCGTTTCTTGATAAATGTGATTTATTTCAAATCCTTGTCTACTTCGGAGGATATCTATGCATTCCCGTTCAATCGGAAGACCAACTACCTGAGCTTCCACCTCCCTTCACTAGAGCGTAAAGCTCTCTTGAGTCAATCTCGATTAACAATTCATCAACCCCGCGGGAGACCATCCACCTCAACCCGAAGTGTAACGCTAAAAATTCAGTCCGGAAGGATGATTTTATAACACACGCGCCTGAGAAATATGCTAAAAACGATCCCTCTTTGTCTCTCAAACTCCCCCAATTCCAGCCTCATTTTTAATATCATTAAAGCACCCGTCCACGTTAAGCTTAATATGCCCTACCGATCTTGTCCATTTCACTAGCGTGCTTTTAGCCGACTTAATAACACCCCTATCCGTTTCTTTACCCCAATCGAGAGCAAAGTTAGCCGCTAGCCTCACTGTTTCATTCTTTAACATGGTTTCATTCCTACAAATACCTACAGAATTAAAAAAAAGTATTATTCCGCTTGGTCTAAATAACCCACACCGCAGCGGTGAAGATCACATGCCAAGCAAGCCTATCACATATCTGCTTAGATGTCAAATTGCAGCCCTGCCAACAACAAATAAATTTACACCATTAAAATAGATGAACGTTCTTATTTTTTTTATTTATTTACATACAAACATATAAATAAAGTTTTTAATGTTATTAGGTGTTGAATCAACGGTCTTTCTTCAAATAAGAAGATCCATACCCGCAAGCTTTCTGTTATTACGATTTTCGCTTCTCTTCAAGAGGTAATCCGTATTAATATAACTTACATTAGATATTTTAATTCTATTTATATATATATATATTATATGGTATCAAGTCATTTGTAATATAAAATGGATTATAATTTTTTTGTGTTTTTTCTATACGTGATAAATAAGACAAGTTCTACGAGTTTTTTGTTTGCTTTTTTTATGGTTAATGAAATTACAACATGAAAACAAACGAAAACAAAATCCTTACCCTACCTCTAATCTATAAAATCCTGCCAACATCCCTTTTTGTGCTGATCGGCGTACGGTTGCCTTGCGCCTGGCCTTTCTCGCTAGTGCGTCTACACTGGTATTCAGGTGGCGTGAGATATGTAAGAAACAGACTAGGCCTGCCTCCGCTGCCATTCTTTTTATATGCCTCACCACCTGAGCCTCCGACACTTGCTTGATCTCTTGAATCACTTCAAGTTTATCACAGAAGATGGTCTTCTCTTCGTCTGGAAATTGCCTTCTTAGCTCCAACACAGTGTTGATCGTATGAGTTACTCCTTCCATAATGGAATTACATTCGATATTCTTACAGGGCTCTATTTGAGACTCTTCCATGTTTGTGAATTTGAACAATTCCAATACTGGCTTATATGTATGTCCACAAGATGCATCACAAGTAAAAGCAGTCATATGAAAATCATTATCCTCTTCCATTTGTGCTATCGTATATGTTCCTCCCTTTTGACCCTTTCAAGACTAAACCATTCACTTCTGAAATGCTCTTTCATATTTTTCTTGGTAACTCTGATTATATCACTTGGATCACTCTCACTATTATTATGTCGACACTTCAGATTTTCCTTTCCATAAATTCCAGATCATTAGTATAATATAAGGTATGATGATCTCCTTCTTCCACCCCCTTCAACATAAACATCAACAATCCTGAGTATCCATTGCCCTAAATATGTTTCATCATGTTGAATATTCGATGGTATGGTTGTTCCATCCCAAACTATTATTGCTACTGCACATTTGAGAGCAAATGTTCCACTGTATCTTTCTCCACATTACATCACATATATTCAGCTACTACGTCACATTTTCTCTTTTCTAGAGTCTTCCGGTGGGATCGCACTGTTACAAGCCTTCCAGTTGAAAATTCAAACTTTCTTCGGAACATTACATATCAATATTGTCTTCCAAAGACTACTACTACCAGAATTATTTGGTGGCGTGTTGAGGTCTTCAAACAAAATCTTATATGTAATCAGTTTAAATCTTGTCTTTGTTACATATTCGCATTCTTTGCGTACGACCACATAAACTTTTCTTCAACATCTCGTGACAAAACTCTCTCCCGCATGATAACCAGAATGATGGGTTCTGAGAATATATCATTTAATACTTCAATGTTCCATTATGTCATATTTTCCTTCCATATCTCCTTCACTTTTTTCCACCTTGCAGTACCTTGGTTTTTCGAGATCCCATTGTGCATTCAGCCATTTATCAATCCAAATATTAATACTTTTACCATTCCCTATTTGATATCATTCATATTTCATTAACATAACACGTCCTTCCAATAAACTCGCACATGGCCATGTTCTAGATTGACTTAATTTACGATCGAGAAAGTTATTATTTGGAGAATAGATACAGTTCGATAATTGAGATGCCAATGAGTTTAGATTATCCAATATCATACATGCCTGTGCGGCCAATATTTTCAAATTCATTCGTTTGAAATCTTTAAATCCCATATCTCTCAGGATCATACTGATTGCTAATTTCTCCCATGTCATCCAATGAATCCAAGACCTTTCACCTAAATTCCACCAAATATTTGAAATTGCAAATATTAAAGTATTACAAAAGTTATAGGAATGAAAAGATACACATAGAATAATTGGGTAATGCTTGCAGATCTGCCTTTATAAGAAATTCTTTTCCTCCTTATGATAGATGGTGTACTAGTCATTCTTCTGTTTTCTTAAATTAATTCCCAGCTATCCATTTTAGTGATTGCACCTTTGATTGCTTGTGACATAAGGGGATTCCCAAATACTGCCCAAGATCATCTTTCTCTTTAATACATAACATGTCTGTGACTTGATGTTCATTTTATTTCGGCGTGTCCTTGGTAAAACATATCAATGATTTATTAAAATTTATTCTCTGCCCTGATCCTGCAAAATAAGTAGATATAAAATCCCAAAATTCTTCAATTCCATTACCCTAAATTGTTAGAAAAAACAACGAATCACCAACAAACAAAAGATTAGTAATAACCAGCAATTCCTTGTCACTTGAATACCCTTTTACGTTGTTGTGATACTTTCATTTCAATTAATCTTATAAAAGATTCTATCATTAAAGAAAATAAAAAAAGACATAATGGATCCCCTCGTCTTAATCCCCTTCCTGGTTTAAACTTTCCCATCCTGTCTCCATTAAAATTTATTTGAAATGTTATCGACGATATATAGTTTGATATTCAATAAATTCATTTTCATAAAATCCAAACTTTGTAAAACTAATAACATAAACTCACACAAAGCTGATCGTATGCCTTTTCCATGTCTAATTTTACCGCTGCCATGGGTTTTGGATTCTTCCACTTCACGTAAAAAGATATTTCCTGGGTCACCAATATATTATCTTGAATTACTCTTCCTTTTATAAACGCTGACTGAGTGGGTGATAGCAATTCGTCCATAAATGCCTGTAATCTATTAGCCAAATCTTTGCGATGATCATATATACAAAATTAATACATGAATTTGGCCTATAATCCCCAATCCTTCTTGTTTTTCTCCTTTTGGTATAATTGTTTCCTTCAATTTATCGAGAGAAATATTATTATTATTAAAAAAATCTTGAACCATTAATAAAGCGTCCAATTAAATTATATGCCAAAATTCCAGATAAAAGTTACCATTTTAACTGCATGGACCTGGTGCTTTGGTTGGTGACATATCATACCTATTCTACGAGCCTCGCTTTGTTTCTTTTAACCGACCTATCAAGATTAAGCTTTGTTTTGAAAATCCATTTCACACCAATGACATCTTCGTCTTGAGGTCTTATCACCAAATCACACGTTTCATTTTTATTGATCACTTGGATTTGTTCTTGCATACCTTTCTTCCACACTTCCTCTTTTATTGCATCCTCAAATCTTTATGGTTCAGTAACACAATAATTGCAACTAGCATAAATTTCCTCCAAACTTTTCATTTTCCTTGGATTTGAAATTGGAGATGAAGAAATTGAATTTGATGTGAAAGATTGAGGTCTTGAAGTAAAATGGTCCTCTTCCAGAATCTCATCTTCAATCTCACATTCGTTCTTACCATCAAAACAATTAGCAACATTTTGGACTTTCTTTTCTTCCAATCATAATACATATTCTCATTGAATAAGAGATCTCATAAAATAATGAATTTTTCTCCTGCAAATTATATAGTCTATAGCCTTTTGACTTTGAGCTATAACCTACATATATGCATTTATCACTTACTTCATCGAGCTTGTGCCTCGTCTCTTTTGAAATCTGAGCATAGAAAATACACTAGAAAACCTTTAAGTGACTTAGGGATTGTTTTCTTCTGCTTCAAGCTTCAAGTGGAGTCTTGTTCTCCAAAGTTTATATTTTGGACATCTATTCAACAAATATATTGATGTATACATGATATCTCCCTATTTGTTCTAATTATTATCCCTTTGGAGACATCCTTTTAGGTGAATAAATGACTTATTTGATAGACTTTTATGCTTATTTGATCATATTGGACTTTCTCCCCTTGGAAATTGACTAATTGCATTTTTAGAGCTTTTGTGTGTTAATTTGACTATTTTTAGTGCAAAGTTAATAGATTCTTGAATTTCATGAAAGACCAATCCAAGGAGGAGAAGTGAGAATTAAAGTCTTAGGGTATTTTAGTGAGTTAGTAAATACTTTTACTCGAGTTTCTATTTTTAGAGTGCACTTTCCTATTTCTATTTCTTGAATTATTAATTCATTCTTTTTAAAGCATATGCGGTTTAATTATTTATTTATTGTGAATCTTTAAAAGAATTATGGTAATTAATTAGAGACCAAGTCAAAGAAGTAAAGGAAAGATATTTACATGGAAATAAGAAGATTAAGGAAGGATATATGCAAAGAAGGAAAAGATAAAGCTGCCTTATGAATCTGAAATTCCAGCCACGTTTCAAAGACGAGTCCATAACTTAAGATTGGCTAGGAATTTGGGCGAGTGGTCTGCACCAATGGAAATATATTTCCAAGACAAGAGGTTTTGAATATTGGAACGCGTCAAACGGATAAGTATTGAATGAGATATGACCAAAACAAATAAGCAGCAGAATCTTACCTTTCCTAGATTTTAGGGTTACGAATTTAAGAGTTCTTAACTTGTCTTCCACTCCAAGTAAATTAGACCTAGGGATTCCTAACACCTATAAATACACCCCTTACCCTCCTCTTTTCACACACTTCAGAGAATTACACAAGAGGCTTAAGGTTTTCAAGTCAGAGCAAGAAGGCAAGGAGAAGCTAGTGCTGGAGGAATCCTGTTCTTCCATCATCAGTCATCTTACCCTTTAGGTTATAAATTTATATTTTGTATTTGAACATGAACTCCTTTTATTTAATGTTAGTATTTAAATTTATTATGAGCTAAATTTCCATATACTTGAGCATCGCATTAAAGGGATGAACCTTAATTAATTAATCTGTGTTTTGAATTTGGGATTGTTTAGATTTAAACTGAATTGAGTTTTATATATTGGATATTACTTTGTTTTCATTACTATTTCTTTTAGGAACAACTAGAAATAGCTTTTAGTACTTGGGCTATTCACTTTAGTGGTGAAGTGATCATCCGACAGGGGGGTTTGAATACAGATCTAGGTAATACCCATGTAATGTCCGTTACTGACCGACAGGCTTAACTAGTTACATAGCCAAAGATGTAAAATCATATCATCCGAAGAGGCATATTCGACCATACAGGTGTTTATAGTACTTTAGGATAGCTCCTAGGTCCACCCACATGGGGCTAGGAGATATTAGAGTCCCGACGAATATTATAATTCCAATTCTACCCTTAAACATAGCATAGATTATATTAATTAAGTGGATTCCTTGCGAGACTCAAGTCTCTCTCTTATTTGAAGTTAGTCACTTTTAATTGCTTTATTTCTTTTTTGTTTATTTACTTTTAGTCTTTATTTTATTTGCATCTTTAATTTACAAAAACCAAACAAAAATCTTATCTTTTAATTTTCTGTTTAGCAATTATTCTTACTACTTGACTAATATTTGGGTTGAACCTTATCCGTCCCTGAGAACGAACTTGATTATCATATATTACTTGGAACAACTGTACACTTGCAGTTTGTGGTTCCTCTTTATTTATCACTTTATTTTCTAACACCCTAGGGCCCACCAAGTTTTTGGCGCCTCTGCCGGGGATGGTAGTGTGTGACCCCGGTGTTAATCTTTAGTAGTTTAATTGTTTTAGTTTTAGTTTTATTTTTCAGTTTTACGCTTTGGGTTGTCTTTCTTTCTCAGGTTTACAGGTTTTGGTATATGCTTGGAGATATCTTGTTTCTTGCAAATCCCGAAAACCTAGTTCGAGAAGCAAATAAAAGAAAGAGAGAAGCTAAAGCAAAAGAGTTAGAGGAGCAATTAGCAAGAGAAGAAATGGATGAAGATCATGAAATCGACCCCCCTCTTGTTCCTCTTGTTCCACAAGTTCAACCTCCTCTGAATAATGATCTGTGGTTCATCATTAGCCCTGAACAAGATCTATTTCGAGCTCCTGCCCTTGGAATTGGCCCAACAAATAATAATGTCGAGAGATTCAGACCCGATCCCGGTATGTTATCTCAATTTCAAAGTTATGGCAATTTCCGAGGAGCACCTGGCGAAGATCCAATCCGTGTTGTACAGAAGTTCATGCAAATCTGCGATTCCTATATTACGCAAGGAGTAACAAGAGATCAGATGTATTTTGCGAATTTTAGGTATTTCGTTATTGATGGAGCAAGTGAATGGCATGATTCTCACGAACCCGGAGCAATTACAACATGGGACGCATTACAAACTGCGTTCTTTGACAGATATTAACCAACAAATATGAGATTAGACGCGCAAGTCAAATTGACTTCATTCAAATAAGATCAAGACGAAACTTTGGGTAGAAGTTGGAAGAGATTTCAGATTTGTTTAAAAAGAGTCCCTGATCATGGCCTCACAGAGATTCAACAGATGAAGATATTTTACCGAGAACTTGATGGCTCTTCAAGAAAGGATCTAGACTTTCTTTGTGGTGGTGGATTTCTATAGGTACAACCAGTCCACACTAAGATTATTTTGAATAGAACGGTTATAAATTAGATGGGTTGGAACACCGTGAGAACACCTATACGAGGTGGAAGAGAAAATAGTGCTCTCATTGAAGAAAATTTCACTGCCATGGAGAATAAACTTGAGCAACAATTGAAACAGCTTACTCTAGCTGTTACAAAAAGTGTTACAGGTAGAAGAGCAGATTTTAATGTTACACAAGTAGTTTATGGTTGCTCTAACTGCGGTACACAAGATCATGATTGGGAGCATTGTCAAAACAATCCGGAAGCCGTAATGTTTATTTCCAACTGAGGAAATTATAATTCAAGTGGTCAAGGTTATCAACCGAATAGAAACCATCCGGGTTTCCAATATTCGAATCCAAATGGGGCCACTAATCCAACTTATGCATATCAACCGCGTCCCCAAGGTAACAACTTTCAACCAAGACCTCAGTTTAATTACCAAGGTGGACAAGCTTACGGAAATCAAGCTCAGAGACAACCTCCTCAAGATGCTTAACCGAGACCATGAATCAGAAAGCTCTACCTGCTCAACCTCAAGAAGGCGCTTTAGATGTTCAGCGAACCTTGACGACGTTAATCAACATGCAAACGAACACTAGCCTAGATCAGCAATCTACAGCCACAGCACTTAAAATGTTAGAGAATGGGCTAGCTTAAATATCAAAACAATTGAATCAACGTCAACAAGGACGATTACCGAGTGACACTGAAGAACCCAAGCAAAGAGAAGATTGTAATGCAGTGATGATGTCTCCTCATTTGTGATAGATTTATGTTAGGATGAAACATCATTTTTAGTGATTTAGAAGTCATAAATGTCGATTTTCTTGAGAAATAGTGCACTTTCCTATTTTAAGTCTTGATTTAGTAAAATAATATTTTTAGAGCATATTGAGTTTAATTGTTTATTTAGTGTGAAGCTTTAAAGATAATTATGGAGATTAATTAGAGTCTAAGTCAAAGACTACAACTTATGGAAAGAGATTTGCATGGAAATTGGAGATAAGGAAACAAAAGCTAAAAATATGGAAAAGGAAAAGCTGCCTAAATCTGGGATTCTGCAGCACACGCCTAAAGAAGTGGTAATTACTCCTACAAGGAAGATGATTTTGGTAATTTCCTCTCATTGGGACGTATATAATTCTGTGAGGATTCTTTTTGGTATATTATGGAGCAAAAACTGACCAATAACGAAGAAGATATGCTCAAAACGGTCCAGCAGTGTTTATCTTTATTTCCATACGAATTTGAGTTGGGCTAGGAGTCCAATACTTTATCTCTTCCTCAAGAAAACGAATTAGGTCTTCTAAACACCTATAAATACACCCTTATATCACTTGTAAATAATCCTTGCCTCATAGTAATTAGTTCTTAAGGTTTTATTCTTCCAGTTTATTGTAGAGAGCAAGATGATGTCTTTTGTAATTTCTTTTAGTTTATTTCCTTCACGTATGAACTAAATTCCCCATAGCTTGGGTTTTGCATATGTATAATCTATGAATTCTAATTCTTCTATCTAAGTTTCTTTGGGAATTACATGTTTTAATTTGATATTAGCTTCTTACTTAATATTTGTTTATGTGTTTTGATTTATTGTCTTTCCTAGAACTGATCACTTTAGGATTGTTTTAATAGTAGTTAGATGGTCTCCTTAATTGGGTGTTTAACTATTGAACCACCACATAATGTCTAGTGTCGATATTAATTCTGACAAAACATGATTCTAACTAGATAGTCATTAGGGTTTGTTCTAATCACCATATCACCAATTGATTATAGTGTCTGTTTAGGGCCTTGGTAGCGCTTGATAACCCTGTTTGAGACCTCGTCTTGGTTGTGCCGTAGCCCCCTTAGTCGCTCTCAAGGTCTAAGGTATGGGAATTTAGAATCCTGACTAAGTATCCAAGAGCTAATATTCTCCCTTATTAACTAGATCTATAGAACGAATTAGAAGAATTAGTGCATACTAGCAAAACCTAAGCTATATCTCTCATCTCATATTCTTAGTACTTTATTTTATTGTCTTTATTTTCTTAGTTTTAATCCTTAATTTAGAAATCTACTCTCTTTTATTTATTGTCTTTTAATATTTACTTTTACTCGCTATTTCTACCCACGTGCCTAACACACTTACGTCCCTGAGAACAAACTCAACCTGCTAACTAAAACTTGCATACGTCATGTAATACTTGCAGTACTGTGCCTATCTAGGGTGAGAGTACGTAGTTTTCTTGACTAATATTTATCTAATTTTTATCACACCCTAGGCGATACCAAGTTTTTGGCGCCGCTGCCGGGGACTTGTGTCTTGTTAGCGTGTGGGTTATCTATTTCGAGTAGTAGTTTTTAATTAGTTTTTATTTTTCAATTTTTATTTTTTATTTTTCCAGATTTACGCTTGTGGTTTGCTTTAGTCTTTTTCAGGATTCACAGTGTTTAATTCTTGGCCTCCGTTACCGGAGCCTGAGAGGAGCTTTAGAGTTTACAACAAACGTGTTCGTGAGGAAAGATCCTTAAGAAGAGCTATGGCAGGCGTACAAGGTCAGCAAGATCCACCTGGGATCCAACAACAGGATCCACCTGGTGTACAACAACAGGATCCTCCTGGTATACAAGGACAACAACAACATCCGTTAGGGGGAGGTAATGGGCTGAATAACGTTAATCAACAGAATCAGATACAGCAAGACCTCCCTGGTCTTCATGTACCGTTTCATGTTCAACCAATCGGTTACCGCCCTCCGGAGATCCAGAATATCAAATTTAGACCCGATCCGGGTATGCTTAGTCAATTTCAAAGTTTTGGACTCTACAATGGTACATCAATTCAAGATCCGGTAAGATCGATTCAGAAGTTCATGCAGATTTGTGATGCCTACATTACTCCTGGCATTACACTCGAGCAATTGTATTGTCATATGTTTTCGTTCTTCTTGACCGGTACAGCTAGCGATTGTCTAGAAAGACAACCACAAGGAACAATTAATTCTTGGACAGAACTTCAAACCGCGTTCTTTAACCGTTTTTATCCGAAGAGCATGAGACTTAAAGATCAAACTGAGCTTGCAAGATTTTGTCAAGAAGATGGAGAAACAGTAGGAGAGTCATGGACAAGGTTTCAACAAAAATTAGCTAGATGTCCGCTCCATGGTTACACACCTGCTCTACAACTTGCTATATTTTATGAAGGACTTAATGATAAAGGTAGAGAAGGTGGATAACATTGGAAAGGGTAATTTTGTGTCCATGAACCACAATGAAGCTTCCGAGGTGTTAGAGAATATTATGGAACAAGAAAGAAGTTGGCCTTCAACGCGAGCTTCTGTAGCAAAGACCCGAGGAACGCTTCGTTTAGATGCAGAAACTACAAACTCAGCTCAAATATCCGCATTAGAAAATCAAATCAAAGAGCTGAAGTTAGAGATGTAAAAGAATTTAGCCGCTGCGAACGTAGTACAAGAAGCACAAGGTTGTCAACAATGTGGGGTTAACAATCATACATGGAAAGAATGCGAATCAAATTCACAATCTGTGTACTTCATATCCAACTGAGGAGGTTATCAATGGGGTAACCGAAATCATCCTGGTATGCAGTACTCAAATCCACAAGGGGCCGCTAATCCTGGTCATTATCAACCGCGCCCACAGAACAATTCCTTCCAACCGAGAGGTCAGTACCAAAATCAATATCAAAATAGACCTGCTCCCCCTCAACAACCTGTTCAAGATGCCTATACCGATTCCTTAGCTCAGAAAGCTTTACCTCAGTACCCTCAAGAAGGATCTATGGATATCAACAAATACTAAAAGCTCTGGACCGTTTGACCACTAGTATGAACGCTCAGGAAGAGAAAGTCTGAGGACAAGATGCCGTACTTCAGATTTTAGGTACTCAAGTAGATCAGTTAAACAAAGTTTTAACAAATTTAATGGAACTAAAGAAGTAAAGGCAATCGAAGGAGGTGAAAACAATGTTGGGTTTGAAGCTTGCAAGGCTATTTGCCTTGAAATTAAAGAAAAAGAAAAGGAAGTACCACATGCTGTCGTTAGTGCCGTGGAAGTTCCGAGTACCGAAGAAGAACCAACCAAGTCTAGCCCCGTGGAATCTGACTGTTCTGAGGTTTATGTGGAGGACGATCAAGAGAAAGCCGAATTTATACAGCTACTGAGGAAGATGCAAGAGGAGATTCGATCGGTAATGGATTATCAAGCTGAGCTAAATTCGAAAGAAGATGAAGTTGCACCTGCTGTGCATGAAGAGAAAGAAGAAGAGAAGGTGGAATCTCCACCTATTGTTCAACCAGTGGCATCAACTATTCCTGATACAAATCCTAAAGATGACACTGTACTCAAGACATTTGTAGAGGCGTACCAACCTGAAAATATTAACGCCCAAATGCTTGAGATTGCAAAAAAAGGACTTACACCGCAACAAGTGTTTACGCAAGTTATTCCTGAGAAAGAGGGGAGTGTAGAGATCCCAAGAGAGAACCTGAGGGTTTCGAGAAGAAGTGAAAGAGAGCTACCAAAAAAGCTTAAAGATCCGGGAAGTTTCAATCTTCCTATTCAATTACATGGTATGCTCAAGGTGAAAGCTATGTACGATGTGGGTTCTGGTGTGAATCTTATGCCTAAGTCCGTGTTCGAGAGACTTGGACTTCAGAAATCAGAGAAAACTCCAGTGAAGTTGCAGTTCGCTGACAACTCAGTTAAAAGGACACGGGGAACAGTGGAGGACGTCTTAGTACGTGCATGTAATATCGCCATCCCTACTGACTTTGTTATTCTTGAGTTTGATGCAGATAAGCAGGTTCCAATCATACTTGGACGGCCTTTCATGGCCACAAGTCAAAGTGTCATCAACTTCCAAGAAGGGACCATCACCCTTCATGCAAAGAATGTATCTGAGACCTTCTATGTCTTGGGTATGAAACCGAGGAAGTTAGATCCCACCGTTCCTGTCATCCACAATCTTTCACATCACAAAGTCCCTCCTGAGAAGATCCACTTAAAGCCTGTGGATACTGAGCCAAACATTGAGTTTGGGGTTGGTCATGAAGTGTTATGGAAAGCTCACAAACGCGAGAATAGGCCACAAAGTTTCAAAGACTCGTGGATGGGACCATTCATTGTCACTAAGGTTGTTTCAGCCAAGGTGATAGAAATCCGACCCAAAACTGGGATCAAGCGCAGATTAGTTGACGTTCATAGCATAACTCGTTGTTGGGGAGGCTATATTCGCAAATCTTGATAGAGGTAACGCGTCTAACTTTGAAAGACATTAAATAAAAGTGTTGTACGGGAGACAATCCGAAGTTTTTTAGTTTCTATGTCTTTTACATTTTTAGTTTATGTTTAGTTTAGTTATTTTTAGTTGATATTGCATATTTGAGAAAGGTATTAGTGTTTTTGATGCTTAGGTATTGGAGAAATCGAGTTAGGGAAGAAACAAAAATTTTCGGAAGGGATACACCATCGGTGCGGTGTACCGCACCTCAGCCGCGGTGCACCGCAGAGGAGAAAAACCCGTACCACGGGTTTTATACCGAGACGAAAATTGACCCGTGCGGACTACCCCCCTACACCGCACGCATAAAACACGTGCCATGGGGTGCTATGACGGGTATTTTGACGAAGGATGCTACAGAAGCCGCGGTACACCCCTGCGGTGTACTCCCTAGTCCTCGAGCCCAAAACTCGTGCCACGGGGTAGGTACCACGTGTATTTGGCCGAGGCAAAAATTTTGAACAACAGAAGCTGCGGTGTACCCATGCGGTATACCCATGGTCCGCAGGGCGCCGCCAGAGAGAGAAGAAACGGGATTTAAGTGTATAAAAGAGGTATGAAGCCATTATTCCGAATTTTATAAACCTCAAGCCTATTTCTCTTCTCCAAAACTCTCCCAACTCCATTGAAGCTCATAAAAAACTTCACCAATCATCAAAACACTACCCAATCATCAAGAAAAACACATCAAATATTCTATCCACATCATTACAAGAGAGATTCAAGCACCCAATCCTCACCAAACACAATCAAATTGAAGAATCAAGAGCTCAAATTTTCAAAATTCATCCTACAATTTCTTAAATCCAAGCCAACCCATTACAAATCCACCTCACCCACATAGAGATTCATCACCCATTCATATTTCCTAAGCCAAATCAAGCTTGTTCAACCAAAAATTCACAAGTTCAAATTTCAAGGGTTGCTAAACCTTTGAGTTGGGGGTTAATTGAGGATGACTAATAGAACAACAATATTAGCTAACAAGAGGGAGGTGAAGAAAAGCAAGGTATTGGATTCAATCAAGAAGAAAACAATTGAAAGAGCTACCTTTTGCTTATGAGAAAGTATTCAAGGAAGAAGTTGGTACAGGAGAATATGCGAGATTCTTAGAGCTTGGTGAAAAATTGGGTTGGTCTACGTTCATGGTAAGACGTTCTGAATTATGTCATGAGTTAGTTTTGGAATTCTATTTAGGCCTCTTTAGCCGAGATAGTAAAGGTTGTGTTCCAATTAGAGGAAAGTTAGTTCCTTTCACACTTGAGGAGATTAGAAACCACTTCAAGTTTAAGAAATTGAAAGGTTGTTGCAAATTTGAAGAAGCGGTTGCTAAACGAAAAATCTTTGATGAGGAATTACTTTTTGAGCATGTATTAGACAAGGAGAAAGTGCAATCACATAAAGGAGAATTGAAGGCACCTTGGCCTGACAAATATCTTCAATCGGATGCGAGAATTTGACACAATTTCCTTATTCCTAATGACTTTGGAAACACACGAACTTTGGATGTGACTATGAAGTACGCTCTACTGTTGTACTGTATTTTGAGAGGAGAAGAAGTTGATGTGGCACAGTTGATCTATGAGGAGGTGATACGATTTTCGGTCTCTCCTAAATCAGTTTATAATGTTAAATTTCCAACCATGATTACGTGTCTTGTGCGAAAAGCGAATGTTACATTGGATGAAGAAGAGAAACTCGAGTTTAAGACGAGTTATATTGATAATGCTTGGATCAAGGATATCTTTCGAAGAAGAGCGGGTTCTACGCAAGTCTCGAAAGAAGAAAAGGAGAAAAATTGGCAAGAGAAGATGGAGGAGCGTTTAACGAAATTTGAAGCAGCTTAAACTTCCTTAGTCAATGATGTGGCACAAATCAACGCTAATCAAGTGCACATCATGAAACTCCTCGAGCAATTAACGAAAGGTCCAACAATTCCTAACTTGGATATCAATGATGCGTGGCAATAAGCCTCGAGAGTATGTTCTTTTCTTCCTTACCATTTCTGTAAATGTGTTTATCTGCTAATTTTAATTTCTGTTTCGAGTCTTTTTCGAGACGTGGGGACACGACTCATTTTTGAGTTGGGGGTGTGGGGATTCGTTGTCTCTCATCTCCATGTTTCTCTTTTTAGGTAGAAATTAAAAATTTGATACATGGGAATTAGATGTAGAGTGTGTTTAATAGCTTGAAAGCATAAGCTCAATGAATTAATGATAGTAAGTAGTATGTTTATGAGCTATGTTATTTGTTTGCTTTGAGTATTTGCAGGAAAACACACATTGATAGTAAAGAAAAGATTAGTGAGCAATGCGATAGAAAGTATGTTCGATCTCAGGGAACCTTGAGAAGTGTATAGGCCGTGAGATCCAAGCTAGTTGACAAACCATTTGATGAAAGTGCTAAAGGTAAGAAAATAACGAAATTACATAGTGTAGAAAGTGATTAAGGCGGTTCTTTCATATTTGAAGCCTTTGAAGCCTTTTTATACCTTTGAAGCCTTGTGATTTTTGATTTTATATGCTATATCCTTCTCAGCCCCTTCTAGCCTTTCTAAAGCTTTTTATTGAAACACGTTATAAGCCATATCCCTTTAGATTATAGGACTTTTCCATATGACCCGCACTCGAATCGCGATGCATAGACAGTTGTTTTAGAGCTTGAATTTGGGGTGGTGGGTCCACCATTATGGGAATTGTTATTGGGTTGGGATTTTTGAACTTATTAATTGTGCTTTGTGCTTTATATTGATGATGATTCACCGATTTTTATTGTAACCCTTTGCCGGGGTAATAGTGAATGAAAAAGAAGCTACGAGCTAATTTTGCCAACAAGGGCATTAAAAGAAAAATATATATATATATATGCGAAAATTAGCATGATATCTCAACATTAAAAGAGAGTCATAGCTTGAGAAATTGATTTGAAAAGAAAAGAAAATATATATATTCGGACCGGCAAAGTGGAATTTTTATGTGAACATCTTAAGCTTTAATTGGGTTATTGGGGATGCTAAAATGTGAATCAAGGAATTCATTGGGTTGAGTGAGAAACATTTTATGAGAGTAACTCAAGCTCTAGGGCGATTCGTTGATGGCTAGTGAGGAGAGAGCCAACAGCTCACTCCAAATTATCCAAATATACTATCATACCGCCCCTAAGCCTAAATTACAACCTTAAAGACCTTGTGATTCTTTTCTACGTAATTGAGAAGTGATTGAGCCATTAGAGATTAGTTGAGTGGATATTTGAATACTAGTGAAGTTTGATGAACAATCTATAGCTTCCTTGGGGAACTGAGTAAAGTCCCAATCCTTCTTACATTGCGAAACTAATCTGATCTTGAATTCAAGCCGTGTTGACTATGGATATGAGAAGTGTACATATATGTAGTTTATGAATATTATTGCATGAAATTTGCTGAGTTATGTGCTTTAAGTTATTCTATATATTCTGCTATGTTCTTCCCATTGTGTTGAGAATTTTATAAGTTTGTATTTATAGACTTCCCTTTGCTTTTATCTTTATTGTATCGGGACGATACAACTTTGAGTTGGGGGTCTTGATGTCTCCTCATTTGTGATAGATTTATGTTAGGATGAGACATCATTTTTAGTGATTTAGAAGTCATAAATGTCGATTTTCTTGAGAAATAGTGCACTTTCCTATTTTGAGTCTTAATTTAGTAAAATAATATTTTTAAAGCATATTGAGTTTAATTGTTTATTTAGTGTGAAGCTTTAAAGATAATTATGGAGATTAATTAGAGTCTAAGTCAAAGACTACAACTTATGGAAAGATATTTGCATGGAAATTGGAGATAAGGAAACAAAAGCTAAAAAGATGGAATAGGAAAAGCTGCCTAAATCTGGGATTCTGCAGCACACGCCTAAAGAAGTGGTAATTACTCCTACAAGGAAGCCGATTTTGGTAATTTCCTCTCATATGGACGTAGATAATTCTGTGAGGATTCTTTTGGTATATTATGGAGCAAAAACCGACCAATAACGAAGAAGATATGCTCAAAACGGTCCAGCAGTGTTTATCTTTATTTCCATACGAATTTGAGTTAGGCTAGGAGTCCAATACTTTATCTCTTCCTCAAGAAAACGAATTAGGTCTTCTAAACACCTATAAATACACCCTTATATCACTTGTAAATAATCCTTGCCTCATAGAAATTAGTTCTTAAGGTTTTATTCATCCAGTTTATTGTAGAGAGCAAGATGATGTCTTTTGTAATTTCTTTTAGTTTATTTCCTTCAGGTATGAACTAAACTCCCCATAGCTTGGGTTTTGCATATGTATAATATATGAATTATAATTCTTCTATCTAAGTTTCTTTGGGAATTATATGTTTTAATTTGATATTAGCTTCTTACTTAATATTTGTTTATGTGTTTTAATTTATTGTCTTTCCTAGAACTGATCACTTTAGGATTGTTTTAATAGTAGTTAGATGGTCTCCTTAATTGGGTGTTTAACTATTGAACCACCACATAATGTCTAGTGTCGATATTAGTTCTGACAAAACATGATTCTAACTAGATAGTCATTAGGGTTTGTTCTAATCACCATATCACCAATTGATTGTAGTGTCTGTTTAGGGCCTTGGTAGCGCTTGATAACCCTATTTGAGACCTCGTCTTGGTTGTGCCGTAGCCCCCTTAGTCGCTCTCAAGGTCTAAGGTATGGGAATTTAGAATCCTGACTAAGTATCCAAGAGCTAATATTCTCCCTTATTAACTAGATCTATAGAACGAATTAGAAGAATTAGTGCATACTAGCAAAACCTAAGCTATATCTCTCATCTCATATTCTTAGTACTTTATTTTATTGTTTTTATTTTCTTAGTTTTAATCCTTTATTTCGAAATCTACTCTCTTTTATTTATTGTCTTTTAATTATTTACTTTTACTCGCTATTTCTACCCACGTGCCTAACACACTTAAGTCCCTGAGAACGAACTCAACTTACTAACTAAAACTTGCATACGTCCTGTAACACTTGCAGTACTATGCCTGTCTAGGGTGAGAGTGCGTAGTTTTCTTGACTAATATTTATCTAATTTTTATCACACCCTAGGCGACACCAGGTGACACTTAGAAGTGGTAAGAATCTCCCACCACCTCCTTTTCCCGTGATGAAAGAAAAAGAAACAACTGTGAAAGAGAAACCAGAAAACGATGTGGTGGAGAAAGAAGATGAACCAGGTACC
This sequence comes from Nemophila menziesii, assembly GCA_029959085.1. Taxonomy (NCBI): domain Eukaryota; kingdom Viridiplantae; phylum Streptophyta; class Magnoliopsida; order Boraginales; family Hydrophyllaceae; genus Nemophila; species Nemophila menziesii. The sequence goes on from JARWIR010000001.1 coordinate 81,060,936, forward strand.
CCGTTCTAATTCTTCTTCTTAATTTATGGTAGGTACTAGTTAGGTAGTTTAGTTGAATTTTATTTCTTTATTGAGTCTTTTTCGAGTCGTGGGGACACGACTCACTTTTGAGTTTGGGGTGGGGTTCGTTGCCTCATCCCATTTTTTTTGTGATTTACATGCGTTCAATAAAATTAATCTTAGGGTTGCGTTGACTGTAGAGTATTTTAAATGCCCCCATCAAGCATGCTTTTTATAAATTTATGATAGAAAATAGTTGACTGTAGGAGTTAGTATAAACTGAACTTTGATTGCATGCAAATATGAGATAATTGATAGGAAAAAATTAATGAACAATGCAAAAGAAGTAAACTTGTGCTTAAGGGTAATGGGTGGTTTGTAGAACGTGAGATCTAAATGAGTAGAGAACCCACTTAGGTATGGACTAGAGGCAAGTTGTGTAAATAGGAAGATGATAGAGACAGTTCTTTGTTAGCCATTTGAATCCTTTTTGCCCGTTTATACCTGAATTAATTTTATCCTTCTTAGCCAAATTTTTAGCCTTTAAGCCTTTCTTTTTTCGCCACATTATAAGCCAATATCCCTTTATTTTGTTAGGCATGACCATATGACCCGCACTTGAATCGCGATCCTGAGACTTCCTGTCTTGAGCTTGAGTTTGGGGTGGTGGGTCCACTATATGGGAATTTATATCGGGTTGGGATTTTTGAGCTTATCAATTGTGCTTTGTGCTATATATGATGATGATTCACATGTTTATTATATTGTAACCCTTTCCGGGGTAATAGTGAATGGAAAACAAGCTACGAGCTCAAGTTATGAAAAGGAATAAGTATGAAAAAATAGGATGATATCTCAACATTAAAAAGAGAGTCATAGCTATACAAAAGAAGAAAAAATGAATGATTTGAAAAGAAAATATATTTGGACCGGCAAAGAGGAATTTTTTTTTGTGAATCATCCTTTGTGCTTATTGGGTTAATTTGGGGAGGCTACTTAAGCGCGTCAATTGGGTTGAGTGAGAACGTTATTTGAGTGTAAACTCAAGCTCTTGGACAGTTTGTTGATGGTAAGTGAGGAGAGAGTCAAAAGCTCACTTCAAATTTACCAAATATACATACCATACCGTCCCCTAAGCTTACGCTAAAACCGTAAAGACCTCGTGATTCCTAGATACACAGTGAGTTAATAGGGAATATGCTAAGTGGAGCGTTCAAAGCAAGTAAAAATCGAGGAACACCCTATAGCCACCATCTTGAGATAAGTGATAAGCGTAACCTTCTAGCATTGAGAAATTAATTTTGGATTGATATTATTTTGTGTTTGATTTTGCATGATAAGTGTATATGTATACGGATTCCTAGATTAGACTATATGAGATTTGTTTTAAGTTTTGCTTTGGGATTATTTTCTAGATTCTACCTTCTGCGTTCACCTAAAAGATCCTTGTTTTTATTTTACTTTGTCGGGACGACAAAGGTTTGAGTTTGGGGTCTTGATGTCTCCCTATTTGTTCTAATTATTAGCCCTTTGGAGACATCCTTTTAGGTGAATAAATGACTTGTTTGTTAGACTTTTAGGCTGATTTGATCATATTGCACTTTCTCCCCTTGGAAATTAACTATTTGCAGAATCTGAGCTTTTGTGCGTTAATTTAACTATTTTTAATGCAAAGTTAATCGGTTCTTGAATTTCATGAAAGACCAATACAAGGAGGAGAAGTGAGAATTAAAGTCTTAGTGTATTTTAGTGTGTAGGAAATGTTTTTACTCGATTTTCTATTCTTAAAGTACACTTTCCTATTTCTATTTCTTGAATTATTGATTTATTCTTTTTAGAGCATATGCAGTTTAATTATTTAATTAGTGTGAAGCTTTAAAAGATAAATGGTAATTACTTAGAGACCAAGTCAAGATAAAGAAGTAAAGGAAAGAGGATTTACATGGAAATAAGAAGATTTAGGAAAGATATATGCAAAGAAGGAAAAGATAAAGCTGCCTTATGAATTTGAAATTTCAGCCACGTTTTAAAGACGAGTCCATAACTAAAGATTGGCTAGGAATCTGGACGAGTGGTCTGCACCAATAGAAATCTCTTTCTGAGACAAGCAGTTTCATATATTGGAACTCCTCAAACAGATAAGTATTGAATGAGATATGACCAAATCAAATCAGCAGCAGAATCTTACCTTTCCTAGAATTTAGGGCTACGAATTTGAGAGTTCTTAACTTGTCTTCCACTCCAACTAAATTCGACCTAGGTTTCCCTAACACATATAAATACACCCCTTAGCCTCCTCTTTTCACATACTTTAGAGAATTACACAAAAGACCTAAGGTTTTCAAGCCAGAGCAAGAAGGCTAGGAGAAGTAAGTGCTGGAGGAGTCATGTTCTTCTATCATCAGTCATCTTACCCTTTATGTTCTTTATTTTCTTTCTGTAATTCGAAACTTTGTCTTTAATTTATTTAATTTTTGTTTTCCATTCCGTTATGAACTAATTTCTTTAGTACTTTAGAATCGCTATATGGGTTGAACTTAATTCTGTTTAATTTATGTCTTCTGAATTTGGGATTTAATAGTTTAAATTAGACTAGGTATTTTGTGTTGACTATTATTTTTTTAATTACTAATTTTGAAGTCATGAATCAAACTTAGCTCATAGTAGTTAGGCTATTCCATATAGTGGTGTATGGATCACCTTGATGGGGGGTTTAATTACAGACTTAGATAATAGACGCATAGTATCCGTTATTGACCCTGACGGGCTTAACTAACTATGCAGCCAATGAGGTAAATTAGTATTCATCTGAAAGTAGCTTATATTCACCCTGGCGGGGTTTGTAATTCCGTAGGAAAGCTCTTAGGTCCACCCTGACGGGGGCTAGGAGATATTAGATATCCGACTAGCACAATAATACCAGTTTAGCCCTTAAACAGAAGCATGAATTAGATCGGTTACGTGGAACCCTTGCGAGGATCAAGTAATCCTTCTCATCTGAAGTTTCAAAGTCTTTTTTATTTGCTTTCTTTTATTTCCGTAATTTATTTTCTTGCATCTTTTAATTTATAAAAACAAATCAAAAATCTTATCTTTTATTTTTCTGTCAAGTAATTATTCTTACTTTTCGATTAATACCTGAGTTGTACCTGGTTCCTTTAATTTCAGTACTTAATTTAATAACACACCAGGACCCACCAAGAGGCTAAAGGAAAAGGAAGGTTTCATAAGAAATAGGTCAAATTCTGCCAAAACGAACCCGGTTCTAGTTTAGCACAAACTGGGTACTTGTTTGTCTTTGTGTTCGCGCATTCATTTTGTCGATGACGCACATTTTAGCTGTGTATAGTGGTGTTTGACCAGGATATTTCTTCACAAATCGGGCCCCCTTTTGGAAGAAAACGGGTTCTTGGTTTGCTATCAGACCTGGTTTACATTTTCATTGCATAGATCTCAAAAACATACGCGGTTTAGGCTCAAGAAAAGCTAATTCGGACATCCGAGCGTAAAGTTATGGCCTCCCGAAGTTTCCTCAATTTTTTCCGCAACTTTTAGTTGCGTATATGGGGTCAACATCCAAGGGGAAACTGGGTTCCCGGTCATGAATGCCAAAAGTCGTTGACACCATTTTTAATTGCGTGTGCGTGGCATTTGTCCAGGAACCAGTTTCCAGTTTGGAAGCAAACGGGTTCGTGGTTGTTGCATGTGCTTGGGAACCAATTTGACAGGAAAGCTTAGTCCGTCTCTCACCTCGATTACCCTAAATTCAGGTTTTAACATCTGCAATCATTAAAAACAACCAACCCTTCTCATTTCTTAAAAATACACAGTAATGTACATAAAATTACTCTATTACATCACAAATTTAAAGACTGATAGCAGTAAACTATTATACATTTAAGGTGGCTTTTGTTTAACAACGTTAAGCTCGACATGTTACCTCTGAGATCATTTCTTAACATGACTTCCCTAGCAATGAGTGAGGTTATCAACAGTTACCACACGGAACTTGCATCCCTTTGCTTTCACTCCCACAAACTTCTCAGAGATAATCCTTGTGACCATGAATGGTCCCACCCAAGAACTCTTGGGTTTACATTCTTTCTTTGGAGGATCAGGATTTCTCAATGCGACTTCTTCGCCAATTCTGGATTCCTCCTTCTCTCTTTTTTTCTTAGGTTCCCTTGGAACCTTCTTAGCACGTTTCTTGTTCTTTTTATTTGCACGAGCAGGGTGTGGACTCTCCATAGGTCCTGGAGAAGCTTCATTTAGTGGTTTCTTTCTGAGCTTTATCTCCTCCGTTCCTAAGGTCGCCACAACCTTGGATGGATCTTTTACTACATGTTCAATAGTAATCCAAGAAAAAATAATCTCTTGGAGAACCGGGGAACTTCATCGCCTTGAACACATTGAACTTCTCCTCTTTGTCTTGCACTCGCATGATTAAATCACCATTCTCTACATCAATCAAGGTACGCCCCGTGGCTACGAATGGTCTTTCCAAGATGATGGGGACATTCCAATCGGCGTAGTAATCAATTATAAGGAAATCACATGGAAATATAAAGTTACCTACTTTGACGAAGACGTCTTCAATCTTTCCTTCAGGATGGGATAAAGATTTATTCGCCATTTGTATCACCATGGTAGTATGATTTGCATCCCCAATCCTCAACTTTTTGAACACTTACCTAGGCATGAGATTGATACTCGCACCCAAGTCACACAAAGATTTCCCGATCCACTCTTTACTAATAGAAATAGTAATACTGAAACTCCCGGGATCTTCAAACTTCGGAGGTAACTTACTTTGACATATTGCACGACACTCCTCCAGCAAACCAATCCTCTCATCCTCATAATATTCGCGTTTTTCTGAAAGCACCTCCTTCATGAATTTCATATACTTCGACATATTTTGGATTGCTTCCACGAATGGAAAATCAATATGTAATTGTCTCACCATGTCCACGAACTTCTTGTACTCTTTGCCATTGTTCTTCTTTTGGACATGTGATAGAAAGGGAAGGGGAGAGAGATTATCATTCACGACCATACCTGTCTTTTTATTCTACTTTGTAGCCTTAATAGGCTCTTCAATTACGTCTTTACTTACATCATCAACTACATCCTTAACTACAACAGGTTCCGCTTCTTCTTCAACCACAACCTTTACCTCTTTTGGCTTAACAGTTGTCTCTTTCTCCTTCATCATCGGGAGAGTAGGTGCTGGGAGTTGTTTACCACTCCTAGGATAAATTGCCTTACAATCTTCAAACTGACAGGAATTTCTGTACTACTGTGAAATTGTCCTTGTGGATGTTGATTTAGCTATTTCTCCATTTGTGACACTTGATTCTCTAGGATATTGAATGCAGCTGATTTTTCGTGCAATTTTGCATTGAAAAATTGTTGTTCTAGTTGAATCTTTTGTGTCATGAACATAAGTGCTTGTAATGTCTGTTTGTATCTCAGTTAGCTAACCTTCTTGAGGATGGGCTGGTAGAGATTTCTAATTCATAGTTTTTATGTAAGAGTCTTGCACAGGTTGTTGTGGTGGTTGACTCTCATAATTCTGTCTCCCTTGGTAGTGATTCTGTGGTCTTGGTTGGTAGTTGTTCCCTTGAGGTCGCGGCTGATATGCATGAGTCAGATTCGCGACCATTTAATTTTGAACATTGAAAACCAGGATGGTTTATGTTTTGTTGACCATAACCTTGACCTTTTGAATTATAGTTCCCAGGTTAGAAGCAAATATTACTGATTCTAGATTGCTTTGACAACTCTCCCGATTATGATTATTCATTCCACAATTTACAACACCCATACATCTCCTGTGCGACATTCACACTTGCTCTTCTACCTGAAAAACCCTCTTGAACAACTAAAGTAAGCCGTTTCATTTGTTGCTCGAATGTTGTCTTGAGTTTTGCTTCCATAATATATAGCTTTTTTGTGGGTCCTAGTGTGTGATAAAATTAAGCGATTAAATAAAGGATCTACAAATCGCAAGTGTACGGGTCGTTCAAGTAACAAAGCGATAGTCGGGATTTCGTTCTCAGGGAGTGAACTGGTATAACCCAAGTGTTCGATAAATAAGAAGTAGTAATTGTCAATACAAAAAATAAAATATAAAAGAAATTTGTTTGGTTTTGAGTTATTAACTATTAGACGCAAAGAGACAAAACACTGAAAGTAAATACTAGAAGATTAGACGCACATAAAAGATATACTTGAGTCTCGCTAGGAAATCACCTAAATTAACAATCTAATGCATTCATTTTAAGGGTAAAGCGGGTAATTAATATTAGTCGGGACTCTACAATCTCCTAACTCCCGTCACGGTAGACTTAGGAGATATCCTACAGTATTACAAATCGCGTCAGGGCGATTATAAGCTACATTTAGATGATTAAGATCTATACCCAATTGGCTACGTGGTTAGTCAAGCCCGTCAATATCATTGACGAACACCACGCGTTTCTATCCTAGTTCCTTAATTAACCCCCCCCCCCCCCCCCGTCAAGGTGATCGCCACCACTAGTGAATAGCCTAATTACTACTACCTACCCTTGATTCGCGATGTCAATGATAGTAAATAAATATAAAGATATAATCAATATGTAATTACGCGACTTAATTTAAATTAAACATAATCTCAAATTAGAAAGACATTAAATTAGAAATTAGGGTTCATCCCTAAAATACGAGTCTCAAGTAAATTAAGTTTAGCTCATAATTAAATACATAAAGGAAAATAAATTAGAATTTTACAAGTTCCCTAAAAACATAAATAAAAATAGGAAGAACCTAATTAGGAGGATGAATTGAGATGTTGTTGGAATAATAGGATTCTCCAGCTCCTACTCTTACTTATGCCTCTTGACGATCTCTTTAAGGATGATTTAATTTGAAGAATAATTGAGAGGTACTGAATAATGAATTCTAATAGGGCTTATATAGATGGTTAAGACGGATTATGTCTAATCTTGGGCTTAACTGGGTAATGGAAATCCGAACTCCAATTAAGAATTCCTGTAACTGATTTACATTTGTTAGTAAAACGACCGTAACTTTTGCGTCTCAACTCAAATCACCTGATTCTAGTCCCCAAATTTTTCTAACTCAAAGGAACAACTTTCTTATTCACAACTCAAAGGCTGAATAAGTGTCTAAGTGGGTCAAAAAAGGCAATTAGTAACAGCTTTCCATATTTTTTTCCACTATAGTCAACTCTTCGAATATTCTTTTCTTGTCTTTGACTTCTCCGCTTGATCTAAGACTTTAATTCCCACTTCTCCTTGTCTTGGTGCTCCATAGAATCCATGGACCTAAGAACTTTACACTAAAAACAAACAATTATTGGACAAAAGCTCTAAAATGAAAATAATACTATTTCAAGGGGAGAATGTGCAATATAACAAAATAATCATAAAAGTCTATCTAATGTCCAATTTCTACCTAAAATGATGTCTCATAAGGGCTTATATTTAGAACAAAAGGGGGGACATCACTTTTCATCAATTGTATTTCCACTATCTCGGTGCACTATACCTCGAACTGGTGTTCTCATTGTTGCGTTTGTTGGCATAATCATCAATAATTCACCTCCGCGTAACATATCTAAATCATTTCTTGCACTCCCATCAAGGTCTTTATATAAAATATACAACTGTTGATCTTCGGAGTAGCCATGATCTGGATCTTGTCTTAAACATATCTAAAATCTTATCCAACATGTTCCCACTGGCTCAACTTGCTCTTGACGGAATGATGTCAACTCTAGTTATGCGTTCAACCTCATGTTTCTTGGATAGTAACGATCAAACAACGTTGTTTGTAATTCATCCCAATTAGTGATTGGATCCCGTGGTTGTTGATCAAGCCACTCACATGCTGTATCTATGAGGAAAAACCGGAAATTCGCAAAGTACACCTATTCTCATGTCACACCTTGCATGATGTACGCATTGCATATTTGCATGAAATTTTGCACTACTCAAATTCCATTTACACCAGCCACTCCTCGAAAAATTTCCGAAGTCTCGAAATTGAATCAACAATACCTGGACCGGGCTTGAAGCTAGCAAGTTGAATATCTGGAGGGCCAACCCCTAGTGTAGGTACTCAAAATGGGTTGTGTTATGGAGTTTGCACGAACCATGGATCGTATCCCGATTGGAATTAAGCATTTCCTCTTGGTGGGTGTTGAACTGCTTGGTTCTGAATAACTGGATTTTGTGGGACTACATGGTTCCCATTCTCCACTGCTTCAACCTGGATATTGTTATTCACGGCTTCCATCTCTTTTTCTAGCTTGAGTCTTTTCATGTAAGCTCTTAGTAGTGTTTCAGGACTTGCGCTTATGCACGAAACCTGAAAGATTTGGAAAAGACAAAAACAAAAGACAAGCGTAAAACAGAAATTAACAACTAACTCTACTTAAAAGGATTAAACACAAAAATCACACGTTGCAATCCCCAGCAGCGATGCCAAAAAGTTGATTGCTCCTAGAGAGTGATAGTAATCAACACTAAATAAAGGGAGCAACTAACCGCAAGTGTACGGGTCATTCCAAGTAATAGATAAGATCTACGGGAATTCGTCTCCACGGGGACTGCGAGGTATGATTGATATGTTTAAATAGTAAGTATAATTAATTGTAGGAAATTATAAAATAAATATATATTTCGGTTTTTGAATGTTAAAAGAATAGAAGCAAGAACATAAGGTAAATTAAACTAAACTAAAAATTAAAGTAAAGAGATTACTTAAATATGAGAGAGGTACTCGAGCCTCGCTAGGGAATCACCTAAGTTCATAATATAATGCATTCGTTTTAAGGATAAAGCGGGTAATTGATATTAGTCGGACTCTAATATCTTCCTGACTCCCGTCAGGGTAGACTTAGGAAGCTATTTTACGGTATAACAGACCCCGTCAGGGCGACTATATGTTACTTTAAAATAATTATGATCTTACCCAATTAGCTACATGGTTAGTTAAGGCCGCCAGACTCAATAACGAACACCACACGTTTCTATCCTAGTTTTGTAATTAAACCCCTCCTTCCGGATTATCACAACAACTAGTGAATAGCCTATTTACTAAAACCTACCCTTGATTCGCGACGTCAATGATTGTAAATAAGTACAAGAATAGAATCAATATGCAATTACGCGACTTAATTTAAATTGACACAATCCCAAATTAGAAAGACATTAAATTAAGAACTAGGGTTCATCCCTAAAATGAGAGTCTCAAGTATTTAGGAGTTTAGATCATATTGAAATACAGAAAAGAAATAAAATTAATGAAAGATTTAATACGTAATTACATATATAAATTAAAAATAAGCTTATTGACTTAAGTTGTTGTTAAAGAAGAAAGACTTCTCCAACTTCTGCTTCTCTGCTTCCAAGCCTTCTCGCTTTTCAAATATTAAAGCGTACTAAATTATGAGATCTACAGAGCCTTATATAGAGCTTAAAAACGGATTAGACCCATATTTGGTTTAATTAAATGATAAAGGGACCAAATCCATTTTATATTCCCGTATCTGCGTACACACTTTAGTAAAACAGGTGTAACTTTTGCATCGTAAATCCAAATCACCTGAAACCACTTCTCAAATTTTGCTAACTCAGAGGCGTATCGTTTTAATTTGAACCACCAAGTCAGATTCTACACCTTTTGGTCTCAGGATGGGCTAGAAGTAACAACTTTCTAGTTTCTAATGCTCCCCCACTTTCACTAAAGTGATGTCTTTTTATCCTTTAACACTTCCTTTTGATCTTGGACTTTAAACTTCACTTCTTCTATTAGCATCCATGTACCTAAGAACTTCACAGTAAACAAGCAAATTAATGCACAAAAGGTCTAAAAGCAACAATAAGTATAAAACGCAGGAAAAAAGTGAAATATAACAAAATATGCCTATAAATCTATCAAATAAGTCCAATTTCTACCTTAAATGATGTCTCCTAAGGGTATTTATTTATCACAGACAGGGAGACATCACTTTCTCTAAGTCCAAGCTTCTTTGTTTGGAAGCTTCGTTTTTATGGATTAAGAAGCATATCGGCTTCTAGCTGGGTTTCTTATTAAATGTGGTTAAACTAATGGAGATCGTTGGTGCAAATACTATTTTCCTAAATACTTTCGGTCCCAAGAACGTTCACGAAATGATCATTGGCGCAAAACTAATAAGATTTGATGTACCGTTTGCTGTTCTTAGGAGCGGCGATGGAGGAGGTAAAACTTACAAAACAGAGGTCGAGTCGAATTTTTGCTTTATGGACGATCTTTATTAAGTTTGTTGTGAGTTTAAATTTCAATTTAAGGAAAAGGAAGGAATGTTTCGAGCAAAGATTTATAGACAAAAGAGGGTAAGCCGAGCCAAAGAAAACCTTATTATTGTAACAGAACAGATTATGAGAGTCATTTGAGAGGTGATATGAGTAGCGACAGTGACACTAAGAACGATGTTAGTACCCGGGACCTGCCCGCGAAGGAAATAATTGAACCTTGTATTCTGAAGGACGGCGGTCAGTCTCCTAAAGTGGCTGGGGATGATGTATAATATACTTGTTTGGAATAGTCAGGGAGCTAGGACACCCATGACAAAAAAAGTGTTTAAGTCCCTAACTGGTAAGTTTGATGATTCTTTGGTCAGTTTGCTTGAGTCTAAAGTTAGGCGGAAGGATGTCAAATCTTGTTTGAATTTAAAAGATTTTAATAATCTACACATAGTCGACCCTAGAGGAAAAGCCTGTAAGTCAGGGAGTATTCAACTAGGTTGGAAGGACAATGTTAAGCTGAGAGTTGCAACTCAAATTCTTCTTTTTTTATTTCTAATTGATGAATCCAATATTAGTTCTTGGTATATTGTGTTTGTGTATGCTCCTACTAACAAAACAGAAAGAGTTAAAATATGGGATTGCCTTACTTCATGGAGAACAAATATAGTCGAACCAGTTTTATTTATCAGAGACTTTAATGAAGTCGCCAAATATTCGTAAAAACAAGGTAAACTTGATATTAATATTGAGAGGATGCTACGATTTATTGAGTTTACCAATTCAAATAATCTAAAGAATTAGAGTCCAAAGGTTGTTTTTTCACCAGGAATAATAATAGAGCGGGAGAAGATAATATTAAAGAAAAATTGGACAGAGGTATTTGGTCGCTCCTAGAGTGTGATAAAAATCAACAATATTTAGGAGGAGCAACTAAGCGCAAGTGTATGGAATGTTCCAAGTAATAGATAAATAATAGGGAATTTCGTCTCCATAGGGACTGCGAGATATGACGAATGTGTTTAAAGGATAAGTAGAACTAATTGCAAGTACGGGAATAAAAGATAAAATAGATTTTTGTTTGGTTTTCAATTATAAAACTACTAGACGCAAAGAAATACATCAACTTGAAATTAACTGGAAGTAAAAAAATTAAAGACTAACTCTGTAGACGAAAAGATGAGAGGTGTACTTGAGTCTCGCAAGGGATCCACCTAAGTTCATACCATTAATACTTCCGTTTAAGGGTCAAGTCGGTATTCGTGTACTAGTTAGGACTCTAAAATCTCATAACTCAAGTCATGGTAGACTTAGGAGTTATCCTACGGTATTACAAACCCCATCAGGGCGATTATAAGTTACTTTTGGATGTTGAAGTGTTTTATCCAATTGGCTGTGTGGTTAGTTAAGCCCGTCAGGATCATTGACGAATACCACACGTCAATTACCTAGGTCTGTAATTAAACCCTCCGTCAAGGTATCACCGCCACTAGTGAATAGCCTAATTATTGTTACCTATTTCTAATTGATCAGATTAAAAATAGTATATATGCATATGATAATAGTCAACGCAAAATACCCAACTTAATTAAATTAAAATATCCCAAAGTCAGAAAAACATTAAATTGCATAAACTATGGTTTAACCCATGTTCTGATTCTCAAGCACTTAATGTTTAGCTCATTGTTTGAATTACAAACATACATGTTTCCTAAGAAAAGAAATAAGATAGAACCTTAAAGGAATGGAATGATCTGTTGTTGAAGAAAAGTGAATTCTCCAACTCTTGCTCTTTCTTCTGTCTTCTTTCTTTTTCTTCTGAAATTTGAAAATAATGAAGCGTACTAAAACATGAGGTATGAATAGCCTTTTATACTAATTAAAAATGGATTGGGCCCATGTCTAACTTAATTAAATTATTAAGGGCCCAAGTCCATTTTATAATTCTCGCATCTGTTGTACACATTTCAGTAAAACCGGCGTAACTTTCATGTCGTAAGTCCAAATCACTTGATTCCACTTCTCAAATCTCGCTGACTCAGAGGCACACCTTTTTCATTTGAACCACTGGGCATGGATAAACACCATTACGACTCTAAATGAGTTGGAAGTGACGAATTTCCAGTTTCTTATGCTCCTCTTCATCTCTCTAAGTGGTACATTTTGCTCTTTTGACACCTCCTTTTGATCTAAGACTTTAAACTCCACCTTTTCTCCTCATCTTGGTTCTTTCTAGCAACCATGTATCTAAGAACTTCATACTAAAACAAATGAATTAACGCACAAAAGCTCTAAAAATACAATTATCCTAATTTCGAGGGAAGAAAGTGCAATATGATAAAATAAGCTTAAAAGTCTATCTAATAAGTCTAATCTTTACCTAAAATGATGTCTCCTAAGGGAATATATTTATCACAAAAGGGAGACATCAGTATTGCTTCTGAAAACTAGACTAATTTATTTCTGAATGTTATTCTTTACAGTTCCGCCAGCCGTGGGATCAGACAGTTCTCCGCTCATCATTCAGACAGACTCGACTAAAGTTAAGAATTTACATTATTTTATGTTTAAAAAAATATGGTTGGAAAATGAAAGATGCAAAGAAGTAGTCGAAAATGCTTGGGGTTCGGGTCAAAATCCCCTCTTCAAAACTTTCTAGGCTTTAAAATTCTTCCTTCAAGGTATCATTCCATGTTTTTTGCACATGTGCTTTATTGGCTTAAAACCTTTCATAAAAAAAACTTGGGGGCTGAACAGATAAGTTTTAAATTTGTTACGGGGTTTTGGGAAGAACCCGAATATTCTAAAATCGCAAATCGTAACCCCAATTTTTTCCTAATCAACAATACCGATTTCTTAAACATTTCTGTTCTTCTTGTGTAATTTCGGTTATCCATTTTCAAACTAATCAAAAATGATTTTATCTCCTTTGTATGATAATAACTCGGGTTTTGATTGATATTTCTTCTTTGTGTTATGATTTCCTTATGTTTCTTGTTTCTATTATATTTTATGCTTCTCAGCCTAATATTTTGTGCATTATGACTAAGTCAGCATAAAATCTCATCACTTAGTATTTTCTTTTGAAGAAATATCTTGATCATACCCCATGCTTCGGTTGCTAAAGATCGTCATATTTCTTTCTATCCTCTTACATGATTATAGTGCATTTTTTCCTCTAGGGACAGTACAACACTTATGTGATTCCGTTCACTTGATTAGGATTACTTTGCATATATATATATATATATATATATATATATATATATATATATATATATATATATATATATATATATATATATATATATATATATATAGCTTACCCTCTTTTGTTGAAGACAAAGGGAGTGGAGAGGGGGGATATCCTTCTTAAAAATGTCATGTATATATGCTTTATATATTTTGTGTTATATTATCACTTTTTGACATGTTACAGGTATTGTACTAGAATGGTATGCTTAAACTAAATTATATATGTTCTATTTGAGCGGGAGTCATGACCAGAAAAGACTCCATATGTGTTCGTATTTATCAGTTGATCATATATGTACAAATGTGAGGGGGAGTCATGCCTTTAAGACTCCATATGTGTTGCATTTGACTATCATTCTAAGAGTATATAAGTGTAAGATTTGTCATCATCAAAAAGAGGGAGCCTGTTATCATATTGCCTTTTTTTGTGAGTGTTTCTATAAGATAAATTTTTTAATTTGTTTAACATACTCATCATTGTTAATTACATGATTACATATTTCTCAAGCATGATTATCCTTGTTATATACACATTCACATGATTTGATCAATCCCTATGTTATAATTTGTTATATTATTTAATTTTTCATAGGTGATCCACTAAGAACTTGCTTGTATGCACCATTAGATCATTTGTCATGTTAAGAGTTAAAACATCCAAGCATTCTCAGTTGCAAAACTGTGCATTCATTCATCTTGATTATATGATAACTATTTATGAAACAAATTGTTATGTGTCTAAAATGTTGCACAATTCATTGTTCTATGAATTTACAGTTATAACACATCATATTCTAGGATCTACGCCCACAAGCATGAACATTGGATTAACACACTTCTATGTCTATGTGATTGTTTGGTTAAATTTGGGACTCCTCTTGATATTATTTGTCGTAAACATAAACTTTTTAAATATTAATCTACTTCATTGTTATATGATTTCGTATTTATAAACACATTATATGACTAGAGAACAAATATCCTAATTTCCATTCTATATCATTTATGGGCTCTCACATATGTTAAACACTTTCTTGAACATAACATTTCACATGTAATATATTTTTTAAAGTGTTTAACCAAATACTTGTTTAGATACTCTTTTACATCTTTTATGTAATGAGTTAAAACATCTAAACATCATCTTTATGAAAAAAAATCATGCATTTATACATTATATAGCTTAAATATGTTTTAGGCTTTGTGTGCATTTGCTTGAGTTAACCATATTTAGAGCATAACTATTAATGTGTATTTAATTTATTCAAATTTTAAACTACAAACTTGTTAATATGAACTATTATAATATTTCATATGTTTAGCTCAGTAGTATCAAATCATCATTTCCTATACTAAAACATGTATCTTCGTTCTCATACTTTAGAACAAGTTTCATGGAATAACTTCTTTTGTGATTAGAATCTGAAGAAATGATCAAATACAAACTTTATTAGAATTGGGATACTGGACATATTTCATGAAGTAAATTTTGTCATTTGAGCAACGAACTAAAAAGAAGAAAAATGTCATTATATTGTAAATAACTAACCTTTAAACTAATAGAAACAGAATACCGATCCAAAACTGGGACCCCGCTTCTTACAATATTGTCATCCAATGTAAATTGGCATTCCACTCTCAAGCTTAAACCGTCATTCGCTTTTAACAAGTAGCCACTGAAATTAATACGTTGGAGTTCACTGGGAAGAAAGTATTTTTTTTTAATTCGTGACACGTTTTGTACATTGACATCCCTATTTACTTAAAATTTTCCACATCATTCTGCCACATATATAAATCTGTTGAAACCTTTGAAATCTAAAAGTACTCACACCATTGGAGCATTAAACAAACCTATTGAAGCTACACTTCATTACTATATCACCATACACTTCAAGAAGAGTTCACAAGCCATAATCTTCATTTTAATATCATTAGTAAAGGTTTGTTTTTATTCATTGTATAATCTACTAAATAGTTTTCATTTATTATCATTATAATTGGACACTTATCAAACACAAGACGGTATCTCTTGCTCTATAATAGGATTGAAGATCCAAGTGAAGAGAATAGCGGTTTGAATTTCAGTTTGAGTTCGAGGAGAAGGCTTCCAATTGGAAGTGGTTACATGTGTAGGTGATTACACAAGGGTGACAAAGACTTACATAAGGAAAGGGTTACTTGTGTAGGTGATCACATAAGGGAGTTTTATCTCGAAGGTTCGAGTTTGAGTTGTAACTTAACCATTTAAAGTTTCACTATCGGGTTGTGATATAGCTTGCAAAATTTTCATGTGTAAATGGTTTACATCTCACCCTGAAGAGATTTCAAGAAGTTTAGTGGAGAAACTTAAAATCCTAAGGTGGCGACTACCTTAGGTAGTGGATGTAGGGAAAGCGAACCACTATAAATTCTTGTGTAATCTCTTCTTAACCTTTTTACTTATCTCTTTCATTACTTGTCATAGATTGCTTACATATCAAACTATCTTTTACATTTTGCATGATCCCATATTTGTTTGATAGAAAGTCTAAGAGTCCATTTCCCTAACTTCCTTAACATAGAACTTAAATTCACTCCCCATCACTCTTAATACTAAGTTTCCTTGCTTATCTTTTCTCTCTTGATTAATCTTAGCATTTCCATTATGCGATCCCCTAGGATAGAAAGCTTAGAAGGTTTTCTACCCTTGAACTTTACCTAGTTTAAAATCCTTGTTTTTTATCACACTAGGTGCATATTCACTTAATCTTACATTTATAATTAAGTCAAATTGTAAACTAGCTAAGCCAATAGTTTGACTACCTCCTTATCTCACTTAGTTAGTTGCTCCCTTTTTAGTCCCCATCCTCTAACTTTAGTTTCATAATCCATTTCCTATCTCACATTGATTCTTAGCTTCCTAATATCTATAGCTAACTTTCTATCTTTCCTAGTACATTGTTTTCTCGTTAACAAACTCTTAGGATCATCTTATAGTATCCTTCCTTAGAGTTTGTCTTATAACTTTGTGTAAACCTTATCTGCCTTGGTTTAGGAGTAATTAATTTATAATTAGACATAGATTAGACTAAAATCCTATTCACCCCCTCTCTCTAGAACTACCAAGTGATTCAAAGTCTAACTCTACGGGAATAGTAGAGTTAACGATTTTGAAGTCTAAATTTTTCTTTCCAAAATCTATTAATTATCTTTCTTTATATGCAAGGATAAATATCGAGAATTGCGAGGGGTTGATCGTATCTTATGAAGAATCCTAAGTTGAAAAAAATATATTCTATTGACGGGAATCGAACCCAGGTTCTCTAGGTGAATGTCAGATATTCAAGTCGCAAGGACAATAAACAAATTGTAGGAATACGGCCAACGTAAATCAGGGAGCCTATTCCATACATTAATCTTTTTTTCTAATTTTAGTTGAAAACCCAAAATTACCATTTTTAGGGACTATGATGCAATATTGATAGTATAAAATAAGAAAATAAAGGCATGTATTAAGAAAATTCATATCAAATAAGAAAGTAAGACTATGTTATCAAAAAGTAGATTCTTGCATTAACTTTTTTAAGATATGTTATTATAAAGTAATATTATAATAATACTACCAAAGTACTTTGCTAAAGTATATTTTATACCCAGTATTTTGTAATATTACACTATACATTCTATCTAATTTATCTCATAAATCATTATATATATTTTTTCTTTCTTTTTTCTGAAAAGTCACACTAAACTCAATAATTATATTATTTATTATTATGCTACATTAAATCTAAGCCTAAAAAACGCTAAATCATTATTAATTGGGCTAAATCTAAGCCTAAATCGTTATTATGCTAAATCCGATATTATATAAGTAATATATATTATACATAAAAAAACATAAATAAACTTTATACAATTTAGGGTAAAATTTTATTATTTATTATTAGCTAAATGTAACAAATTATTAACTATATCTAAAATTATCTAAAATTTTGGAATTTAAATAATTTATCTAAAATTAGTGTTTAAGTTATAAATATATTTTCTAAAATTTCTTACTTTCCTAATTTATCTAAAATTATCTAAAATTTCGTAATTTATCTAATTTATTAAATAATTCATTTTGAAATTTATCTAAAATTAGTGTTTAAGTTATACATTTTTTTTTTGGTCAAAAATAACACTTAACTCAACAATTAGTTATCATATATTACATAAATCAAATATATATCTAGTTATTCAACTTTTACCTAATATATATATATATATATATATATATATATATATATATATATATATATATATATATATATATATATATATATATATTTTACCTAATACATAAAGTTCGTAATTATATAGTGTATATATAATTATATATCATATCTATTACAAAAATTTATACCAAATATATAAAATCATTCCCTATATTAATTTCTTTTAAAATGCAACTAATATATATAATATATATTTAATTTACATACATATATATAATTACTTAAAAAACTAACGAATTATTAAATAAACTATTTTTTTATTATAATTTTTTTTATAATAATCACGATTTTCATATTATAATATTTAAAAAAATTTCTTACATAAATGAATTTCCAGAATTTATTATATATAATTACTTATATTTGTATTTGCTATTTCTTTTGTAGTATATTAATAAAAGATTAAAGGATAAAAGACAATAGGACACTTGTCTTGATTTTATTGGAAGAAAAACACAGTTCTAATAACATATATATATAAAGGTTATATTAGTAATTACAATATAAGGATTAAATGGCAAATACAAAAATACACCACTTGTCACCACCTTATTTGCTCTTTACGCCACTTGTCTCTTTCCTATTTGTTGACTTGTCACTTTCTCTCTCCCTGCAAAAAGAACAGATTATGTCAGTTTGCTTTTACCGCATTGAATAATTTTCTCGTAAATCGGACATAAGACCTTCACATTTCTAGTGGACACTTATTTAACTAAAAAAGTAATTTTAGGGAGTGTAAACGATTTCAGACACTCTTTATGTAAAGTATCAGTGCGATAAAAAGTGCATGGTTTGTATTATAGATTAGGTAAGTGTCGTATTTGAATACACTTAAGAATTGTTATGTTCAAGCCAAAACACTCCTAACAAGTTGCTGGATCGAAGTAGCTCTTTCTCCATCCGCCCGCCAGCAGCAGAAGGGGTATCGATTCCCCTGTTAGTGTGGGTACGACAAAAAATTAAAAAATTACGGTCAACGTGAATTAAACGCGAAACTTTCAAATGTTGGAATTATTTAAAAAGGTATACATGTCTCAATCAACCACTCTGTTAACTTGCCAACTCAACTAAAAGTTTGAACTTATAGAAGAAGACGGAGAACAGGTTATATGAGATTTATACTCCAACACGCCCGTTCACGTGCATGCTTAGAGGAGATGTGCATGCTTAACAGAAGAGATGAAGTAATCTAAGCAATGCACGGGAGAGTAGATGAATAAGCCATGCACATGGAGATATCGAGGTGGGTGGCGGTGGAGAGACGCGAACTCAGGACCTCAAAGACCTGGAGCTCTATAACCATGTTAACTTGCCAACTCAACTAAAAATTTAAACTTATAGATGAAGACGGGGAACAGGTTATAGAAGATTTATACTCCAACACACTCTTTATGAAAAGTATGCGGATTGAAAAAAGATTTTTTTATAATATAGATGTTTTACTCTTTTTTAAAAGTTTGATTTGACCTTACAAAACATTTGACAATGACTTTTGAGATTGCTAGTGATAACAGTATTGACAGTGAGGTTGTGGAGCACGTAGGTCCTGATTTCTGATTCCATGCCAAGATCACAGGTTCATCTCTGGCAATTGTCCTGATATTTACACATATCACATCAAAATACACAGTAACATATACACATATTCAAATTCATTAAAATGCTCGCTAGTCTCTTAACAAATTCAAGGAACACATTACAATGGCATAGTAAAATACTGTGGTTTTAGGGCTTGGTGCGGACAAGAGCTAGTGCTTCACCAGCTTGCAATTTTTTTGTCAAACGAAGCTTCCTGTAATCTTTGAAAGTGAAAGGAATAAACAAAAGGGGGTGTGAAGAGTCAATAAATTCTGCTGGTGGCTCAACGCAACTATTTTCCGGCCCCAAAAGAAACGAAGCAATCGACACCCGTATTGCTGCTTCTTTGCATATCACGCGATGCTTAACACTGTAAAATCTACCATTGCTCCATACCTTTAATATACACGTAATAGTCCCAAGTCCCAACACGTAATAGCGTATTAGAGTTAGTACAAGGTGAATATGGAATAAGTGTAAATAGCAAGAACTAGTGAACTTACTGTTGCAATATCTCCAAGATTGACAATAAGAGTACCCGGATAAGGATCAACGCTGATAAATGTTCCAGATCTGTCAATAATTTCAAGACCACCGACAGTATCATCGTCCTGTAGTATAGTAAGAAACCCAGGATCTGTGTGAATTTGTACACCGGAGTGGCCTATTGTATCATTAGTGAACTCGTATCGATTAATCCTAAGTTGACTAGTCCACTTCCCAAAAGGAACGGTTTCCAGACCCAAAGCTTCGCCCAACTTGGAACCGAGATCCGTGATCAAGTTATGCACGGCTTCAGCATATTTTACTATCATTTCTCTATTCAAAATTGTAATCGGAATTAATATTGTATTATATAGAAAAAATTCAGTACAGATGCAATATTATACGAAGATCGATTGATAATTCAAACCTTTGGTGTGAGGAAGCATCTAACTGAGAACAAAAGGCATCAACAGCTTCAGCAGATGCCATATCATATAACCCCAAAGCTTCATAAAGAGGATTAGCTAGATTAGGTGCCACGTATCCACTTCCCATAATAACATCAGTGTTTTTTTTCTTGATTTCAATAGGCAAGTCCAGAAGTGATTTTGTTACTGTCTTCATCTCCTGCATAAGTAAAAGAGGTAAAATCTTGTGATAGTTTATTAATCGGAAACATCCCCATTCTTCGCATGCTTTTACAAGCGTTGTTAACTGGTTTGGCAAATCTTCGAAATCGATTACTGGAATTTTGTTGCTAGGTTCCATGTTGTTTGTTATGGAGTTTGTCAGCTCGTGTAGAGAGATTTCTTGTTTGTACATGTTTTGTTTTGTGGCCAGCATTATTAAGGTTTTTCTTTTTCTTTGGTATTAAAATAGGAAAATAAAAATGGCAATCGTACAAATTGATCATCTACTTAAACCCAAACTTAAGACCGACCAAAAAAAGCAAAAACTAGAACATTATTATCAATTTAAAGTTTTAAATGAAATAATTAAATAAAATATTTTTTATTTTTATTTATTTATAGTCCGCCTTTTATTTTCATCTGTATTATAAGTTATAAAAAATTCAATAAGAATACAAGTTATAACTAATGAAGGGGCTAAAAGATATATAACTGTTATAAATTAAAGAAGAAGAATAAGAAGATATTGAGAGAAAATGATCTTGTATTTCCAATATCAACTCTAGTATTACAATGAAATAAGCCTCATATATATAGGGTAATGAGTGACCTTTCACATTCCATATTACAAGTCATAAATTGAAAGATTAAACTTAGTTCTTTGGACATCCACAATTAATAAAAGGAGTTTATTCATAATACTCCCCCTTGGATATCCATCTATTACGAAATATGCCTCGTTAAAACCTTGCCAAGAAAACCCTTGTGGGATAAAAACTTGGTCGAAGGGAAAAGAGTACATATAGGTGGAACTGATCATCTTTAAACACTGCCTTGTTAAAACCTTGTCAAGAAAACCCATTGGGACAAAACTTGGACGAAGGGAAAAGAGTACAGTCTTGTTTGCACTTCCCCTGATGTTGGCAAGAGATCGCTGAGTTGTCGCATTTCAGTATTGTGGACCTACTTCTTGAATGTTGTGGTTGACAATGATTTCATCAGGAAAATCTACAAAATTCGTGCGTGATTGTATCTGTCGAGTGTCAATATCCACATTCCTCTGTAGCTCGTGTGTGTAGGAGACTTCGGTGAAATATGTTCTGTTTTGTCTCCTTTTATGTAGCCATTTTAATTATGTGTGGTACAAGAAATAGTATCCTCATACAATACCATCTGTATATCTTTGTTGAAGATAAACCATATTTATTTTCGGTATGTTGAATGACATAAACCACACTTTTTTTCGGTATGTTGAATAATCCACTTAAATAAATATTTCATACCTCTCCCCCTTGGATATTCACTTAAAGATATGTCTCATTAAAACCTTATCAAGAAAACCCATCAGGACAAAACTTGATGAAGGGAAAAGAGTACATCAATCCTTGGGGTTATGATACATATTCAACATGTCTCGTTAAAACCTTACCAGGAAAACCCACTGGGAAAAACCGTGGTGAAGGAAAAATAAACAATTTCAATGTATTCTCCCATTCATTACGACATTACATATTTCCTAATACGTTTATATCCTGATGTCGTCGTTAATAAAACTTTAATTAGTAAATCTTCTGGATTTTTACTTGAGGGTATTTAGTGATAGTAATATCATTTTCTTGATCAATAAAAGAGATCATACTTCCTTTGACAATAAATATTTGCATGCCTCGTTAAAACCTTACTAGGAAAAACCCAGTGGGAAAAAACCTTAGTGAAGGAAAAAGAGTACAATACGCAAATATCACATCCTTTTCATTATGACAACAATTAACGAGTATCCTTTCATTATTCAGACACTTTTCTCTTGTGATTTAAATAAATTATGTTCTTTGAGAAATTTTATACTCCAGGAACTTTTATATTTCAGGAACTTCTCAATCTTCGATAATTTCATATTTAAACGCTCTAAGTACTTCAAGTACCTATCGTGCTTCAGGCACTTGTTGTGCTTTCAAACACCTTTCCTATTTGGGCACATGTCATGCTTCTAGCACCTATTTTGTTTATCAAATTTTTTAATTTATCCATCTAATAATCACTACGTTGTATCAATAACATAAGAATGAGGACGTCTCCCCATAGTTAAATCTAGGTTTCTGCAGGAACCTTCATGATACAAGTAGTGTTTTTTTTTCAAAATTCACTATTACACTTTCTATTGACGTCGACATATTTCACCACCTTTTGGTTTAGGATCCTTATTATTTATTTCAAGCGCTATATTAAATAAAAATATATTAATCCCATAGATTGTCTAACAGTTTTAAATATTTTCAGTAGACCAATAATCTACATAATTTTTCTCGTATTTAGGTACCTAGGTATCTTCAATGGCCATTACTTCCTTTAAGATCAATGCATGTGCCAACATTATTTGACTTAATAATTCCTGTCGTGTCACGTGGAGTGCACATTCCATAATATTTACCATTTCATCATTTACTCATGAGATTTTCTTCTTTGGGGTATGGTATACTTTCAACCGACAGGCTTACCACACTTCAAGCTTGGTTTTATGCATTACAGATCTACCAAACTTCATGTGTTAGTTAGATGCATTACATGTTTGACACACTTCATGCTTTGGTTTGATACATTCGTTGGAATATTTGTTATATGTCTATATGGGACAATAACCTATGTTGGAGCGTTTACAACATAGTTTGGGATTTTGAAATATTCTACTTTAGAATGTATTAGGTATATTATTTGCAATACTTTTCAAATAGAGTTCCTTTTAACTTCAAGTTCCTATTCTTTAGTTGTGGATATAAATGATATAATAAATTGTATTCTACCATACATCATGCAACTTCAAGTTGCCTCGTCTATATGTTACGCAACTTCATGTTGACTTGTCTCTCCCCCTAATAAGGGGGTAGTCACTTGGTAAAATGAATCTTCTGGTACTTTTAAGTAGATACCAAGTAAGTAATCTATTATTCGACATATCATTACTGCACTAGGTGACCAAGTCGGTCTTTTAATAATACAAAGTTCTTTGGATTATGACATCTTTTCTTTTGCACAATGAGCGTTTCAACTGCTTGAATCTGTATATATATAACCCCAAAGAAATAACATAGTTTATTTTCATACACACTTCTGGTGAGACTTTTAGTAAATAATGCAAAAGATATACATTGTTACGGACACTTGTGGCTTATACAAAATACTAATTTTGGATATTATCCTTTAAATTTAGTAAATTTCTTTGGTATTTAATTTTAACATAATTTTTCAATTTTGTACCACAAGGTAACATAACTTTTGAGCATCCAAAAACCTTTAATTAGATCAATGAAATGTCTTAGTATTCCACGAGTACACGAACACTATATAATTCCACTTTATCGATAATATTCATCCTTATCGTTTTGTGATGGCTTATTTACCGTGACGTTTTACTTTCAATATATTCCTTATCATCCACTTCTGGTGGTAAGGATTTTTTTTCTTACCTTAACCTCGTCTGAAGTTTGGGTCACCAAGATGTCAATTTCAGACACATTAAAAGACATTGCATTTTCTTCTAGAAACGCACTTCCGTTCACTTCAAGGAATGTTTTTTAGTTAGAAAAATAATATTTAAGTCACTCCAGGTCAATTTTTGTAAAAGCTGGAAATAATGTATTTCCATCAAAGAATGTGATTCTGTATCTCCAGAGAATAATTTCCAATCAGAGAATACAACATTAATTCACTTGTTTTGTCATCCCCACGTCTAATTATTTAGGTAATGAAAACATTTACATTCACTTTAGGGAATGTAGCTTCATTCACTTCGAGGAATGAAACGTTATAACTTACAAGAAAATAGAATGTTAAACCCTAATATTTGGATAAAACTATACGTACGATATTACTACTTCAGGAGTACTTTCATGACATGAAATATGTAAAAGGTCTTCCCATTTATCTTTTTTTCAGAAAATACTTCTAGCTACAATAATATCTACTTCTGGAGAATATTATGTAACCTTAAAGTTTAGAAGTATAGCGACGATATCTTATTTTTCCTTTGCATTCTCATGAAATAATTAACCTCTTCCTTTCTGGGTATGTTTTGCATCTAATCCTTTTTTTTCACGATAAATCTTGTTGTCCTTACCTTTTTTTTTTTCTTAAATAACAATTCTAATAAAAACAATCATATATATAAATTATATATACTTTAGGAAAACATACTAGCAAAGCAAACTCTGAAACACTATCATGATTTTCAACCTCAGGTGGAGTTATGATCACCACCACGCTGATTTCAATACACATTAAAAGACGTGGCATTTTCTTCAGGAAATGTAGTTTTATTAATTATAATGAACAATTTTAGCCAGAGAATACAATATTTAATTGTATTTAACCCTACCAGTTATGTTTTCATATCCATTTTCAAAGAGATTGAAAAATTCAACAATCGTTACAAGGAATGCAATTCCATCCACTACATGGAATTGTTTTGAGCCAGAGAATGTGATTTTTGTTCAATCAAATTTTGTCACCACAATGTTTATTTTGATATGCATTTGAAAGTTATTGCATTCGTTTAGGGAATGTAATTTTAATCACTTCAGGGAATAGTATTACGTAAATGGAACACGAATTATGAATATATCAATAATTCATTACTTTGCTTCTTACGAGACAAACAATCTCATAATATTTTGTAAAACCTTTATTCGCGCTATAGCTACTTCAGGAGTATAAGCGTGATTTGATACAAGCAAACGTATATTTGTTCCACTCGATAATATTACATTTGCCCATTTGAAATTCTCACTTAGCTTTAATAGTACCTGAAACTGTACTAACATTTCTTGTTGTCCAATTGACTAACAAATTACTAGATTGTCTAGATGGTAAGACTATAAATATTTACAAGGGAGGGTGTAGGTTTGAACCCCTTATCATGCAAACTTTGCACTTCATAAAATTATTTAGTTCAACTTATCTCCCCCTAATTTTATGTCATTTTCATGAATAAAATCATTTTGTTAACGAACTCCCAGTTTATATTGCTTCAGGAATTATATATGAACAAATCTCTGGTTCATGGAAAGTATCTCTATTAATGTGTAATCAACGAACTCCGGGTTCATAAAACTTGGAATAATTTCATCATCAAGTCTTTTAAAAGATAGTCTATATTCCTTTTATTTGGGAAAAAAATAATACCATTCTTAAATATTCATGAAACCCATATGAGTTATTCATCATAATTTTATCTTTACTTCAGACCTACCTTTTTTTTAATTCTCGGTCCATTGAATAGACTTCTGGTCTATTGAGATTTGTTACAACTTTCATGTAAAAGATACTTAATTTATGCTTCCGGCATAAATATTTTCATTTAAGATTTGGACCTAAATAGTAATATTATGCTTCAGGCATTTTTTTTGTCTTTAGTCATCGGACCTATAACAATTAAAGTTTCAGGCCAATAGGACTAATTTCATACTTCTAGGATATGAGATTTTGTTTTTAGGTTTCGAGCCTATAAAATTTGTTTTATGCTTCTAGCATATAAATTTTGTTGTAACCTTTTCTTGAAAGAAATAATTTCGTTTGGACATATAATTTCATTGCACCCTTCATGGATGTCTAGTTTATTTCTCGATTTACTTCTTTAATATATTTTCAATATTAAGGAAATTCATAAAAAATAGTCATTTAAATTTATATTAGCAATTAAACTTTATTCCTTAATTCCTTTGTGTAATTTTTTTTTAACAAAAATTGATATAGGCTTCTAGCCTTTAAATTTTGATTTAGGTTTCAAACCTTTAGATAATTTGCTTTTATGCTTCAAGCATATAAATTTATTTTTAGACTTCGAGCCTATGAGTTGATTTATCCAAATCAAAACTTTTATGTCGGAAAACATCATAATCTTACAATTTGTCTTGTTTTCATAGTAGAGCCGTATAAAAAAACAATAATAATCTTTGTTGTTACACTTTGGATAAGGCATATCACTAGCCACTATTAAAATTCAATATTCCATTGAAAAGCACACCTATGTTACTCCATATGATATAATTTCCGGCCTTTAAGTTTTCGATTTTATGCTTCGGGCATATATTTTATTTCCTAGGCTTCGGGCCTATAACATAAAATTTAGGCTTCAGGCCTATACGATTATTTTTCCATGCTTATACGGTTATATTTCCATGCTTCGGACATTGTAGGCTTCAAGCCTAGAAAAATATCTCGTTTCATTTTTAAGCCATTCAAAATTATATTTACATATAGGCTTCAGGCCTCAATTTTTTTCATAAAGTGATAACCGATTTATCTGCTTGAATAGTATAAGAGTATTGTATAGGATGCAATGGAAGTCCATCTAATATTTATCAGTTGCCATCTCTTATTTTCTTTGTGAAAGGAATATATATAAATTAGAACAATATAAATCATACCTGGAAATATTCTTCCTTGATTCGATCGGCAGAGACTCGTGCTGATAACGTGTTATAAATTAAAGAAGAAGAATAAGAAGATATAGAGAGAAAATGATCTTGTATTTCCAATATCAACTCTAGTATTACAATGAAATAAGCCTCATATATATAGGGTAATGAGTGACCTTTCACATTCCATATTACAAGTCATAAATTGAAAGATTAAACTTAGTCCTTTGGACATCCACAATTAATAAAAGGAGTTTATTCATAATAATAACTTCCCATTATCTCATAAAAACGGATTATTAGAGTGAGATTCTTTTTTTCATACAAAAGGCTAAAAAGCTAAAAAAGCAAGAATTAAAGCAGCCTTACACGGTTTTTAATATTATTCTAAAATACGCACAACTATTTTTATCTCTTATATTTCTCCAAAGATAATCTGGTGGGTCCTCCTCCACTGAAGGGTGACATCCGGACGCGGATTCTTTTCTAGCTAGCAAATCCGCACACGAATTCGTTTCTTGATAAATGTGATTTATTTCAAATCCTTGTCTACTTCGGAGGATATCTATGCATTCCCGTTCAATCGGAAGACCAACTACCTGAGCTTCCACCTCCCTTCACTAGCGCGTAAAGCTCTCTTGAGCCAATCTCGATTAACAATTCATTAACCCCGCGGGAGACCATCCACCTCAACCCGAAGTGTAACGCTAAAAATTCAGTCCGGAAGGATGATTTTATAACACACGCGCCTGAGAAATATGCTAAAAACGATCCCTCTTTGTCTCTCAAACTCCCCCAATTCCAGCCTCATTTTTAATATCATTAAAGCACCCGTCCACGTTAAGCTTAATATGCCCTACCGGTCTTGTCCATTTCACTAGCGTGCTTTTAGCCGACTTAATAACACCCCTATCCGTTTCTTTACCCCAAGCGAGAGCAAAGTTAGCCGCTAGCCTCACTGTTTCATTCTTTAACATGGTTTCATTCCTACAAATACCTACAGAATTAAAAAAACGTATTATTCCGCTTGGTCTAAATAACCCACACCGCAGCGGTGAAGATCACATGCCAAGCAAGCCTATCACATATCAACTTAGATGTCAAATTGCAGCTCTGCCAACAACAAATAAATTTACACCATTAAAATAGATGAACGTTCTTATTTTTTTTTATTTACATACAAACACATAAATAAAGTTTTTAATATTATTAGGTGTTGAATCAACGGTCTTTCTCTAAATAAGAAGATCCATACCCGCAAGCTTTCCGCTATTACGATTTTCGCTTCTCTTCAAGAGGTAATCCGTATTAATATAACTTACATTAGATATTTTAATTCTATTTATATATATATTATATATCAAGTCATTTGTAATATAAAATGGATTAGAATTTTTTTGTGTTTTTTCTATACGTGATAAATAAGACAAGTTCTACGAGTTTTTTGTTTGCTTTTTTTATGGTTAATGAAATTACAACATGAAAACAAACGAAAACGAAATCCTTACCCTATCTCTAATCTATAAAATCCTGCCAACAACCCTTTTTGTGCTGATCGGCGTACGGTTGCCTTGCACCTGGCCTTTCTCGCTAGTGCGTCTACACTGGTATTCAGGTGGCGTGGGATATGTAAGAAACAGACTAGGCCTGCCTCCGCTGCCATTCTTTTTATATGCCTCACCACCTGAGCCTCCGACACTTGCTTGATCTCTTGAATCACTTCAAGTTTATCACAGAAGATGGTCTTCTCTTCGTCTGGAAATTGCCTTCCTAGCTCCAACACAGTGTTGATCGTATGAGTTACTCCTTCCACAATGGAATTACATTCGATATTCTTATAGGGCTCTATTTGAGACTCTTCCATGTTTGTGAATTTGAACAATTCCAATACTGGCTTATATGTATGTCCACAAGATGCATCACAAGTAAAAGCAGTCATATGAAAATCATTATCCTCTTCCATTTGTGCTATCGTATATGTTCCTCCCTTTTGACCCTTTCAAGACTAAACCATTCACTTCTGAAATGCTCTTTCATATTTTTATTGGTAACTCTGATTATATCACTTGGATCACTCTCACTATTATTATGTCGACACTTCAGATTTTCCTTTCCATAAATTCCAGATCATTAGTATAATATAAGGTATGATGATCTCCTTCTTCCACCCCCTTCAACATAAACATCAACAATCCTGAGTATCCATTGCCCTAAATATGTTTCATCATGTTGAATATTCGATGGTATGGTTGTTCCATCCCAAACTATTATTGCTACTGCACATTTGAGAGCAAATGTTCCAATGTATCTTTCTCCAGATTACATCACATATATTCAGCTACTACGTCACATTTTCTCTTTTCTAGAGTCTTCCGGTGGGATCGCACTGTTACAGGCCTTCCAATTGAAAATTCAAACTTTCTTCGGAACATTACATATCAATATTGTCTTCCAAAGACTACTACTACCAGAATTATTAGGTGGCGTGTTGAGGTCTTCAAACAAAATCTTATATGTAATCAGTTTAAATCTTGTGTTTATTTACATATTCGCATTCTTTGCGTACGACCACATAAACTTTTCTTCAACATCTCGTGACAAAACTCTCTCCCGCATGATAACCAGAATGATGGGTTCTGAGAATATTTCATTTAATACTTCAATGTTCCATTATGTCATATTTTCCTTCCATATCTCCTTCACTTTTTTCCACCTTGCAGTACCTTGGTTTTTCGAGATCCCATTGTGCATTCAGCCATTTATCAATCCAAATATTAATACTTTTACCATTCCCTATTTGATATCATTCATATTTCATTAACATAACACGTCCTTCCAATAAACTCGCACATGGCCATGTTCTAGATTGACTTAATTTACAATCGAGAAAGTTATTCTTTGGAGAATAGACACAGTTCGATAATTGAGATGCCAATGAGTTTAGATTATCCAATATCATACATGCCTGTGCGGCCAATATTTTCGAATGCATTCGTTTGAAATCTTTAAATCCCATATCTCTCAGGATCATACTGATTGCTAATTTCTCCCATGTCATCCAATGAATCCAAGACCTTTCACCTAAATTCCACCAAATATTTGAAATTGCAAATATTAACGTATTACAAAAGTTATAGGAATGAAAATATATACATAGAATAATTGGGTAATGCTTGCAGATCTGCCTTTATAAGAAATTATTTTCCTCCTTATGATAGATGGTGTACTAGTCATTCCTCTGTTTTCTTAAATTAATTCCCAGCTATCCATTTTAGTGATTGCACCTTTGATTGCTTGTAACATAAGGGGATTCCCAAATACTGCCCAAGATCCTCTTTCTCTTTAATACATAACATGTCTGTGACTTGATGTTCATTTTATTTCGGCGTGTCCTTGGTAAAACATATCAATGATTTATTAAAATTTATTCTCTGCCCTAATCCTGCACAATAAGTAGATATAAAATCCCAAAATTCTTCGATTCCATTACCCTCAATTGTTAGAAAAAACAACGAATCACCAACAAACAAAAGATTAGTAATAACCAGCAATTCCTTGTCACTTGAATACCCTTTTACGTTGTTGTGATACTTTCATTTCAATTAATCTTATAAAAGATTCTATCATTAAAGAAAATAAAAAAAGACATAATGGATCCCCTTGTCTTAATCCCCTTTCCTGGTTTAAACTTTCCCATCCTGTCTCCATTAAAATTTATTTGAAATGTTATCGACGATATATAGTTTGATATTCAATAAATTCATTTTCATAAAAACCAAACTTTGTAAAACTAATAACATAAACTCACACAAAGCTGATCGTATACCTTTTCCATGTCTAATTTTACCGCTGCCATGGGTTTTGGATTCTTCCACTTCACGTAAAAAGATATTTCCTGGGTCACCAATATATTATCTTGAATTACTCTTCCTTTTATAAACGCTGACTGAGTGGGTGATAGCAATTCGTCCATAAATGCCTGTAATCTATTAGCCAAATCTTTGCGATGATCATATATACAAAATTAACACATGAATTTGGCCTATAATCCCCAATCCTTCTTGTTTTTCTCCTTTTGGTATAATCGTTTCCTTCAATTTATCGAGAGAAATATTATTATTATTAAAAAAATCTTGAACAATCAATAAAGCGTCCAATTAAATTATATGCCAAAATTCCAGATAAAAGTTACCATTTTAACTGCATGGACCTGGTGCTTTGGTCGGTGACATATCATACCTATTCTACAAGCCTCGCTTTGTTTCTTTTAACCGACCTATCAAGATTAAGCTTTGTTTTGAAAATCCATTTCACACCAATGACATCTTCGTCTTGAGGTCTTATCACCAAATCCCACGTTTCATTTTTATTGATCACTTGGATTTCTTCTTGCATACCTTTCTTCCACACTTCCTCTTTTATTGCGTCCTCAAATCTTTATGGTTCAGTAACACAATAATTGCAACTAGCATAAATTTCCTCCAAACTTTTCATTTTCCTTGGATTTGAAATTGGAGATGAAGAAATTGAATTTGATGTGAAAGATTGAGGTTTTGAAGTAAAATGGTCCTCTTCCAGAATCTCGTCTTCAATCTCACATTCGTTCTTACCATCAAAACAATTAGCAACATTTTGGACTTTCTTTTCTTACAATCATAATACATATTCTCATTGAATAAGACATCTCATAAAATAATGAATTTTTTCTCCTGCAAATTATATAGTCTATAGCCTTTTGACTTTGAGCTATAACCTACATATATGCATTTATCACTTACTTCATCGAGCTTGTGCCTCGTCTCTTTTGAAATCTAAGCATAGAAAATACACTATAAAACCTTTAAGTGACTTAGGGATGGTTTTCTTCTGCTTCAAGCTTCAAGTGGAGTCTTGTTCTCCAAAGGTTATATTTTGGACATCTATTCAGCAAATATATTTATGTATACATGATGTCTCCCTATTGTTCTAATTATTATCCCTTTGGAGACATCCTTTTAGGTGAATAAATGACTTATTTGATAGACTTTTATGCTTATTTGATCATATTGGACTTTCTCCCCTTGGAAATTGACTAATTGCATTTTTAGAGCTTTTGTGTGTTAATTTGACTATTTTTAGTGCAAAGTTAATAGGTTCTTGAATTTCATGAAAGACCAATCCAAGGAGGAGAAGTGAGAATTAAAGTCTTAGGGTATTTTAGTGTGTTAGTAAATACTTTTACTCGAGTATCTATTTTTAGAGTGCACTTTCCTATTTCTATTTCTTGAATTATTGATTCATTCTTTTTAAAGCATATGCGGTTTAATTATTTATTTATTGTGAATCTTTAAAAGAATTATGGTAATTAATTAGAGACCAAGTCAAAGAAGTAAAGGAAAGAGATTTACATGGAAATAAGAAGATTAAGGAAGGATATATGCAAAGAAGGAAACGATAAAGCTGCCTTATGAATCTGAAATTCCAGCCACGTTTCAAAGACGAGTCCATAACTTAAGATTGGCTAGGAATTTGGGCGAGTGGTTTGCACCAATGGAAATATATTTCCGAGACAAGCGGTTTTGAATATTGGAACGCGTCAAACGGATAAGTATTGAATGAGATATGACCAAAACAAATAAGCAACATAATCTTACCTTTCCTAGATTTTAGGGTTACGAATTTAAGAGTTCTTAACTTGTCTTCCACTCCAAGTAAATTAGACCTAGGGCTTCCTAACACCTATAAATACACCCCTTACCCTCCTCTTTTCACACACTTCAGAGAATTACACAAGAGGCTTAAGGTTTTCAAGTCAGAGCAAGAAGGCAAGGAGAAGCTAGTGCTGGAGAAATCCTGTTCTTCCATCATCAGTCATCTTACCCTTTAGGTTATAAATTTATATTTTGTATTTGAACATGAACTCCTTTTATTTAATGTTAGTATTTAAATTTATTATGAGCTAAATTTCCATATACTTGAGCATCGCATTAAAGGGATGAACCTTAATTAATTAATATGTGTTTTGAATTTGGGATTGTTTAGATTTAAACTGAATTGAGGTTTATATATTGGATATTACTTTGTTTTCATTACTATTTATTTTAGGAACAACTAGAAATAGATTTTAGTATTTGGGCTATTCACTTTAGTGGCGAAGTGATCATCCGACAGGGGGGTTTGAATACAGATCTAGGTAATACCCATGTAATCTCCGTTATTAACCGACAGACTTAACTAGTTACATAGCCAAAGATGTAAAATCATATCATCCGAAGAGGCATATTCGACCATACAGGTGTTTATAGTACTTTAGGATAGCTCCTAGGTCCACCCACATGGGGCTAGGAGATATTAGAGTCCCGACTAATATTATAATTCCAATTCTACCCTTAAACATAGCATAGATTATATTAATTAAGTGGATTCCTTGCGAGACTCAAGTCTCTCTCTTATCTGAAGTTAGTCACTTTTAATTGCTTTATTTCTTTTTTGTTTATTTACTTTTAGTCTTTATTTTATTTGCATATTTAATTTACAAAAACCAAACAAATCTTATCTTTTAAATTTCTGTTTATCATTATTCTTACTACTTGACTAATATTTGGGTTGAACCTTATCCCTCCCTGAGAACGAACTTGATTATCATATATTACTTGGGACAACTGTACACTTGCAGTTTGTGGTTCCTCTTTATTTATCACTTTATTTTCTAACACCCTAGGGCCCACCAAGTTTTTGGCGCCTCTGCCGGGGATGGTAGTGTGTGACCCCGGTGTTAATCTTTAGTAGTTTAATTGTTTTAGTTTTAGTTTTATTTTTCAGTTTTACGCTTTGGGTTGTCTTTCTTTCTCAGGTTTACAGGTTTTGGTATATGCTTGGAGATATCTTGTTTCTTGCAAATCCCGAAAACCTAGTTCAAGAAGCAAATAAAAGAAAGAGAGAAGCTAAAGCAAAAGAGTTAGAGGAGAAATTAGCAAGAGAAGAAATGGATGAAGATCATGAAATCGACCCCCCTCTTGTTCCTCTTGTTCCACAAGTTCAACCTCCTCTGAATAATGATCGGTGGTTCATCATTAGCCCTGAACAAGATCTATTTCGAACTCCTGCCCTTGGAATTGGCCCAGCAAATAATAATGTCGTGAGATTCAGACCCGATCCTGGTATGTTATCTCAATTTCAAAGTTATGGCAATTTCCGAGGAGCACCTGGCGAAGATCCAATCCGTGTTGTACAGAAGTTCATGCAAATCGGCGATTCCTATATTACGCAAGGAGTAACAAGAGATCAGATGTATTTTGCGAATTTTAGGTATTTCATTATTGATGGAGCAAGTGAATGGCATGATTCTCACGAACCCGGAGCAACAACAACATGAGACGCATTACAAACTGCGTTCTTTGATAGATATTAACCAACGAATATGAGATTAGACGCGCAAGTCAAATTGACTTCATTCAAATAAGATCAAGACGAAACTTTGGGTAGAAGTTGGAAGAGATTTCATATTTGTTTAAAAAGAGTCCCTGATCATGGCCTCACAGAGATTCAACAGATGAAGATATTTTACCGAGAACTTGATGGCTCTTCAAGAAAGGATCTAGACTTTCTTTGTGGTGGTGGATTTCTATAGGTACAACCAGTCCATGCTAAGATTATTTTGAATAGAACGGTTATAAATGAGATGGGTTGGAACACCGTGAGAACACCTATCCGAGGTGGAAGAGAAAATAGTGCTCTCATTGAAGAAAAATTCACTGCCATGGAGAATAAACTTGAGCAACAATTGAAACAGCTTACTCTAGCTGTTACAAAAAGTGTTGCAGGTAGAAGAGCAGATTTTAATGTTACACAAGTAGTTTATGGTTGCTCTAACTGCGGTACACAAGATCATGATTGGGATCATTGTCAAAACAATCCGGAAGCCGTAATGTGTATTTCCAACTGAGGAAATTATAATTCAAGTGGTCAAGGTTATCAACCGAATAGAAACCATCCGGGTTTCCAATATTCGAATCCAAATGGGGCCGCTAATCCAACTTATGCATATCAACCGCGTCCCCAAGGTAACAACTTTCAACCAAGACCTCAGTTTAACTACCAAGGTGGACAAGCTTACGGAAATCAAGCTCAGAGACAACCTCCTCAAGATGCTTAACCGAGACCATGAATCAGAAAGCTCTACCTGCTCAACCTCAAGAAGGCGCTTTAGATGTTCAGCGAACCTTGACGACGTTAATCAACATGCAAACGAACACTAGCCTAGATCAGCAATCTACAGCCGCAACACTTAAAATGCTAGAGAATCGGCTAGCTCAAATATCAAAACAATTGAATCAACGTCAACAAGGACAATTACCAAGTGACACTGAAGAACCCAAGCAAAGAGAAGATTGTAATGCAGTGATGATGTCTCCTCATTTGTGATAGATTTATGTTAGGATGAGACATCATTTTTAGTGATTTAGAAGTCATAAATGTCGATTTTCTTGAGAAATAGTGTACTGTCCTATTTTAAGTCTTGATTTAGTAAAATAATATTTTTAGAGCATATTGAGTTTAATTGTTTATTTAGTGTGAAGCTTTAAAGATAATTATGGAGATTAATTAGAGTCTAAGTCAAAGACTACAACTTATGGAAAGAGATTTTCATGGAAATTGGAGATAAGGAAACAAAAGCTAAAAAGATGGAAAAGGAAAAGCTGCCTAAATCTGGGATTCTGCAGCACACGCCTAAATAAGTGGTGATTACTCCTACAAGGAAGACGATTTTGGTAATTTCCTCTCATTGGGACGTAGATAATTCTGTGAGGATTCTTTTGGTATATTATGGAGCAAAAACCGACCAATAACGAAGAAGATATGCTCAAAACGGTCCAGCAGTGTTTATCTTTATTTCCATACGAATATGAGTTGGGCTAGGAGTCCAATACTTTATCTCTTCCTCAAGAAAACGAATTAGGTCTTCTAAACACCTATAAATACACCCTTATATCACTTGTAAATAATCCTTGCCTCATAGTAATTTGTTCTTCCAGTTTATTGTAGAGAGCAAGATGATGTCTTTTGTAATTTCTTTTAGTTTATTTCCTTCAGGTATGAACTAAACTCCCCATAGCTTGGGTTTTGCATATGTATAATCTATGAATTCTAATTCTTCTATCTAAGTTTCTTTGGGAATTACATGTTTTAATTTGATATTAGCTTCTTACTTAATATTTGTTTATGTGTTTTGATTTATTGTCTTTCCTAGAACTGATCACTTTAGGATTGTTTTAATAGTAGTTAGATGGTCTCCTTAATTGGGTGTTTAACTATTGAACCACCACATAATGTCTAGTGTCGATTTAGTTCTGACAAAACATGATTCTAACTAGATAGTCATTAGGGTTTGTTCTAATCACCATATCACCAATTGATTGTAGTGTCTGTTTAGGGCCTTGGTAGCGCTTGATAACCCTATTTGAGACCTCTTCTTGGTTGTGCCGTAGCCCCCTTAGTCGCTCTCAAGGTCTAAGGTATGGGAATTTAGAATCCTGACTAAGTATCCAAGAGCTAATATTCTCCCTTATTAACTAGATCTATAGAACGAATTAGAAGAATTAGTGCATACTAGCAAAACCTAAGCTATATCTCTCATCTCATATTCTTAGTACTTTATTTTATTGTCTTTATTTTATTAGTTTTAATCCTTAATTTCGAAATCTACTTTCTTTTATTTATTGTCTTTTAATTATTTACTTTTACTCGCTATTTCTACCCACGTGCCTAACACACTTACGTCCCTGAGAACGAACTCAACTTGCTAACTAAAACTTGCATACGTCATGTAATACTTGCAGTACTGTGCCTGTCTAGGGTGAGCGTACGAAGTTTTCTTGACTAATATTTATCTAATTTTTATCACACCCTAGGCGACACCAAGTTTTTGGCGCCGCTGCCGGGGACTTGTGTCTTGTTAGCGTGTGGGTTATCTATTCCGAGTAGTAGTTTTAAATTAGTTTTTATTTTTCAGTTTTTAGTTTTTATTTTTCCAGATTTACGCTTGTGGTTTGCTTTGGTCTTTTTCAGGATTCACTGTGTTTAATTCTTGGCCTCCGTTACCGGAGCCTGAGAGGAGCTTTAGAGTTTACAACAAACGTGTTCGTGAGGAAAGATCCTTAAGAAGAGCTATGGCAGGCGTACAAGGTCAGCAAGATCCACCTGGGATCCAACAACAGTTGCCACCTGGTGTACAAGATCTCCCTGGTCTTCATGTACCGTTTCATGTTCAACCAATCGGTTACCGCCCTCCGGAGATCCAGAATATCAAATTTAGACCCGATCCGGGTATGCTTAGTCAAATTTCAAAGTTTTGGACTCTACAATGGTACAGCAATTCAAGATCCGCTAAGATCGATTCAGAAGTTCATGCAGATTTGTGATGCCTACATTACTCCTGGCATTACACGCGAGCAACTGTATTGTCATATGTTTTCGTTCTTATTGACCGGTAGAGCTAGCGATTGTCTAGAAAGACAACCACAAGGAACAATTAATTCTTGGACAGAACTTCAAACCGCGTTCTTTAACCGTTTTTATCCGAAGAGCATGAGACTTAAAGATCAAACTGAGCTTGCAAGATTTTGTCAAGAAGATGGAGAAACAGTAGGAGAGTCATGGACAAGGTTTCAACAAAAATTAGCTAGATGTCCGCTCCATGGTTACACACCTGCTCTACAACTTGCTATATTTTATGAAGGACTTAATGATAAAGGTAGAGAGAAGGTGGATAACATTGGAAAGGGTAATTTTGTGTCCATGAACCACAATGAAGCTTCCGAGGTGTTAGAGAATATTATGGAACAAGAAAGAAGTTGGCCTTCAACGCGAGCTTCTGTAGCAAAGACCCGAGGAACACTTCGTTTAGATGTAGAAACTGCAAACTCAGCTCAAATATCCGCATTAGAAAATCAAATCAAAGAGCTGAAGTTAGAGATGTAAAAGAATTTAGCCGCTGCGAACGTAGTACAAGAAGCACAAGGTTGTCAACAATGTGGGGTTAACAACCATACATGGAAAGAATGCGAATCAAATCCACAATCTGTGTACTTCATATCCAACCGAGGAGGTTATCAATGGGGTAACCGAATTCATCCTGGTATGCAATACTCAAATCCACAAGGGGCCGCTAATCCTGGTCATTATCAACCGCGCCCACAGAACAATTCCTTCCAACCGAGAGGTCAGTACCAAAATCAATATCAAAATAGACCTGCTCCCCCTCAACAACCTGTTCAAGATGCCTATACCGATTCCTTAGATCAGAAAGCTTTACCTCAGTACCCTCAAGAAGGATCTATGGATAATCAACAAATACTAAAAGCTCTGGACCGTTTGACCACTAGTATGAACGCTCAGGAAGAGAAAGTCCGAGGACAAGATGCCGTACTTCAGATTTTAGGTACTCAAGTAGATCAGTGTTGGCATATAGCCTCCCTTAATAGGTTGTTTTAATGTGACAAATCCTCTTGTGTTTAGTGTGCTAATTACTCTTGTTTTACATATTCTATCTTGCACTCTAATTCATCAAAAAGCACTTATTTATCTTTTAGATCAAAGCTTTATTGTTATATCTTAAGAAACTAATTCTCTTACAAATACTTTTATTCATATCTTTGTGTACATTGAGAATTAGCTTTAGTGATCAACTACAAAGTTTCTTAAAATGATGTTCTCTACAACTCTCGTGAAGAAGGTTTTCTGATCCGAGCATCACAGTAAAAGATATACTCACTAGAAGGTGTTTTAGACCTTTGGTGCGGTATACCGGCGGATTGAGCGGTATACCGCCCGCAGCACGGACTACACCACGGAGCAGGGCTAGTCCGTCAGAAAGCAAGTGAATTAAACGAAGGTTCATGCGGTACACCGCACGAGACCCGCGGTGCACCGCAGGTTAGGGTTTTCTGCATTAAAATGAAGACAAAAAGACATATATCCGTTGGGGATATTAATATATCCGTTGGAGACAAGTCTTATGACCGTTGGGAGCCTTTTGCAGCTATAAATTGAAGGTCTTTCAAGGCTACAACTACACCTTCAGCCCATATACATTAAGGGGCTTAATTGTTATCAACCAAGAAGGTGTCAAGAGCTATACATTGTTGTATCCACTCAATTAAGGAGTTAATCCAAGAAGCTTCAAAGTTATTATCTACTCAAGAGAAGTTTTAAGTTTATAGTTATATCATCTCTTTAGGAGTTTATTAGCAAAGTTGTTTCACCCTTTAAACACTTTGTATTTATCCTCTTAATTCTAGTTCTTGTAATAGATAGGTTAAGAGAGAATTTGAGTATCGGGAGTATACTCGGTGTCCTTGTGTTGTGATTACACAAGAGTTTCCTTCGTGGTATCGAAGAGGTTATCCTTCGTGGTATCGAAGAGGTTGTAAGGGTTATTGTGTTCTCGACCCGGTTAAAAGAGACACGGGAGCTTAGTGAAAAGCTTGAAATCCTAAGGAGGCTTCCTTAGGTAGTGGATGTAGGGAAACCGAACCACTATAAATCGTGTGTATCTTTCTATCCCTACACTCTTTATTTTCCGCACTTTATATGTTTGATAATATGCTAGTATGAATATTGTGATATTGATTATCTAGTTTATCTAACTTAGATCATCTAGCATAGTAAGAGAATAGATAGTTGATTTACTTGTTTAACTTATATATCGAACCTCTAACTTATCCATTGCATGATCCCGTGAGAGTTTGATATATTAGTTAACTTAGGAGTTTTTCTCTAAAACATATAATTGTCCAAAAGATTTTTAATTAGGCATTAATCTTATTAGTAATCCTATTCACCCCCCCCCTCTAGGACTATCAATTAGTTAAACAAAGTTTTAACAAATTTAATGGAACAGAAAGAAGTAAAGGCAATCGAAGGAGGTGAAAACAATGTTGGGTTTGAAGCTTGCAAGGCTATTTGCCTTGAAATTAAAGAAAAAGAAGAGGAAGTACCACATGCTGCCGTTAGTGCCGTGGAAGTTCCGAGTACCGAAGAAGAACCAACCAAGTCTAGCCCCGTGGAATCTGACTGTTCTGGGGTTTATGTGGAGGACGATCAAGAGAAAGCCGAATTTATACAGCTACTGAGGAAGATGCAAGAGGAGATTCGATCGGTAATGGATTATCAAGCTGAGCTAAATTCGAAAGAAGATGAAGTTGCACCTGCTGTGCATGAAGAGAAAGAAGAAGAGAAGGTGGAATCTCCACCTATTGTTCAACCAGTGGCATCAACTATTCCTGATACGAATCCTAAAGATGACACTGTACTCAAGACATTTGTAGAGGCGTACCAACCTGAAAATATTAACGCCCAAATGTTTGAGATTGCAAAAAAAGGACTTACACCGCAACAAGTGTTTACGCAAGTTATTCCTGAGAAAGGGCGAGTGTAGAGATCCCAAGAGAGAACCTGAGGGTTTCGAGAAGAAGTGAAAGAGAGCTACCAACAAAGCTTAAAGATCCGGGAAGTTTCAATCTTCCTATTCAATTACATGGTATGCTCAAGGTGAAAGCTATGTACGATGTGGGTTCTTGTGTGAATCTTATGCCTAAGTCCGTGTTCGAGAGACTTGGACTTCAGAAATCAGAGAAAACTCCAGTGAAGTTGCAGTTCGCTGACAACTCAGTTAAAAGGACATGGGGAACAGTGGAGGACGTCTTAGTACGTGCAGGTAATATCGCCATCCCTACTGACTTTGTTATTCTTGAGTTTGATGCAGATAAGCAGGTTCCAATCATACTTGGACGACCTTTCATGGCCACAAGTCAAAGTGTCATCAACTTCCAAGAAGGGACCATCACCCTTCATGCAAAGAATGTATCTGCGACCTTCTATGTCTTGGGTAAGAAACCGAGGAAGTTAGATCCCGCCGTTCCTGTCATCCACAGCCTTTCACATCACAAAGTCCCTCCTGAGAAGATCCACTTAAAGCCTGTGGATACTGAGCCAAACATTGAGTTTGGGGTTTGCCATGAAGTTTTATGGAAAGCTCACAAACGCGAGAATAGGCCACGAAGTTTTAAAGACTCGTGGATGGGACCATTCATTGTCACTAAGGTTGTTTCAGCCAAGGTGATAGAAATCCGACCCAAAACTGGGATCAAGCGCAGATTAGTTGACGTTCATAGCATAACTCGTTGTTGGGGAGGCTATATTCGCAAATCTTGATAGAGGTAACGCGTCTAACTTTGAAAGACATTAAATAAAAGTGTTGTACGGGAGACAACCCGAAGTTTTTTAGTTTCTATGTCTTTTACATTTTTAGTTTATGTTTAGTTTAGTTATTTTTAGTTGATATTGCATATTTGAGAAAGGTATTAGTGTTTTTGATGCTTAGGTATTGGAGAAATCGAGTTAGGGAAGAAACAAAAATTTTCGGAAGGGATAAACCATCGGTGCGGTGTACCACACCTCAGCCGCGGTACACCGCAGAGGAGAAAAACCCGTACCACGGGTTGGAACCGCGGGTTTTATACCGAGACGAAAATTGACCCGTGTGGACTACCCCCCTGCACCGCACGCATAAAACACGTGCCACGGGGTGCTATGACGGGTATTTTGACGAAGGATGCTACAGAAGCCGCGGTACACCCCTGCGGTGTACCCCCTAGTCCGCGCCTATGGTCCGCGAGCCCAAAACCCGTGCCACGGGGTAGGTACCACGTGTATTTGGCCGAGGCAAAAATTTTGAACAACAGAAGCTGCGGTGTGCCCATGCGGTATACCCATGGTCCGCAGGGCGCCGCCAGAGAGAGAAAGAAACGGGATTTAAGTGTATAAAAGAGGTATGAAGCCATTATTCCGAATTTTATAAACCTCAAGCCTATTTATCTTCTCCAAAACTCTCCCAACTCCATTGAAGCTCATAAAAACCTTCACCAATCATCAAAACACTACCCAATCATCAAGAAAAACACATCAAATCTTCTATCCACATCATTACAAGAGAGATTCAAGCACCCAATCCTCACTAAACACAATCAAATTGAAGAATCAAGAGCTCAAATTTTCAAAATTCATCCTACAATTTCTTAAATCCAAGACAACCCATTACAAATCCACCTCACCCACATAGAGATTCATCATCCATTCATATTTCCTAAGCCAAATCAAGCTTGTTCAACCAAAAATTCACAATTTCAAATTTCAAGGGTTGCTAAACCTTTGAGTTGGGGGTTAATTGAGGATGACTAATAGAACAACAATATTAGCTAACAAGAGGGAGGTGAAGAAGAGCAAGGTATTGGATTCAATCAAGAAGAAAACAATTGAAAGAGCTACCTTTTGCTTATGAGAAAGTATTCAAGGAAGAAGTTGGTACAGGAGAATATGCGAGATTCATAGAGCTTGGTGAAAAATTGGGTTGGTCTACGTTCATGGTAAGACGTTCTGAATTATGTCATGAGTTAGTTTTGGAATTCTATTTAGGCCTCTTTAGCCGAGATAGTAAAGGTTGTGTTCCGATTAGAGGAAAGTTAGTTCCTTTCACAGTTGAGGAGATTAGAAACCACTTCAAGTTTAAGAAATTGAAAGGTTGTTGCAAATTTGAAGAAGCGGTTGCTAAACGAAAAATCTTTGATGAGGAATTACTTTTTGAGCATGTATTAGACAAGGAGAAAGTGCAATCACATAAAGTAGAATTGAAGACACCTTGGCCTTACAAATATCTTCAATCGGATGCGAGAATTTGACACAATTTCCTTATTCCTAATGTCTTTGGAAACACACGAACTTTGGATGTGACTATGAAGTACGCTCTACTATTGGACTGTATTTTGAGAGGAGAAGAAGTTGATGTGGCACAGTTGATCTATGAGGAGGTGATACGATTTTCGGTCTCTCCTAAATCAGTTTATAATGTTAAATTTCCAACCATGATCACGTGTCTTGTGCGAAAAGCGAATGTTACATTGGGTGAAGAAGAGAAACTCGAGTTTAAGACGAGTTATATTGATAATGCTTGGATCAAGGATATCTTTCGAAGAGCGGGTTCTACGCAAGTCTCGAAAGAAGAAAAGGAGAAAAATTGGCAAGAGAAGATGGAGGAGCGTTTAACGAAATTTGAAGCAGCTCAAACTTCCTTAGTCAATGATGTGGCACAAATCAATGCTAATCAAGTGCACATCATGAAACTCCTCGAGCAATTAACGAAAGGTCCAGCAATTCCTAACTTGGATATCAATGATGCGAGGCAATAAGCCTCGAGAGTATGTTCTCTTTCTTCCTTACCATTTTTGTAAATGTGTTTATCTGCTAATTTTAATTTCTGTTTCGAGTCTTTTTCGAGTCATGGGGACACGACTCATTTTTGAGTTGGGGTTGTGGGGATTCGTTGTCTCTCATCTCCATGTTTCTCTTTTTAGGTAGAAATTAAAATTTTTGATACATGGGAATTAGATGTAGAGTGTGTTTAATAGCTTGAAAGCATAAGCTCAGTGAATTAATGATAGTAAGTAGTATGTTTATGAGCTATGTTATTTGTATGCTTTGAGTATTTGCAGGAAAACACACATTGATAGTAAAGAAAATATTAGTGAGCAATGCGATAGAAAGTATGTTCGATCTCAGGGAACCTTGAGAAGTGTATAGGCCGTGAGATCCAAGCTAGTTGACAAACCATTTGATGAAAGTGATAAAGGTAAGAAAATAACGAAATTACATAGTGTAGAAAGTGATTAAGGCGGTTCTTTCATATTTGAAGCCTTTGAAGCCTTTTTATACCTTCTCACCTTGTGATTTTTAATTTTATATGCTATATCCTTCTCAGCCCCTTCTAGCCTTTCTAAAGCTTTTTATTGAAACACGTTATAAGCCATATCCCTTTAGATTATAGGACTTTTCCATATGACCCGCACTCGAATCGTGATGCATAGACAGTTGTTTTAGAGCTTGAGTTTGGGGTGGTGGGTCCACCATTATGGGAATTGTTATTGGGTTGGGATTTTTGAACTTATTAATTGTGCTTTGTGCTTTATATTGATGATGATTCACAGATTTTTATTGTAACCCTTTGCCGGGGTAATAGTGAATGAAAAAGAAGCTACGAGCTAATTTTGCCAACAAGGGCATTAAAAGAAAAATATATATATGCGAAAATTAGCGTGATATCTCAACATTAAAAGAGAGTCATAGCTTGAGAAATTGATTTGAAAAGAAAATAAAATATATATATATTCGGACCGGCAAAGTGGAATTTTTATGTGAACATCTTAAGCTTTAATTGGGTTATTGGGGATGCTAAAGTGTGCATCAAGGAATTCATTGGGTTGAGTGAGAAACATTTTATGAGAGTAACTCAAGCTCTAGGGCGATTCGTTGATGGCTAGTGAGGAGAGAGCCAACAGCTCACTCCAAATTATCCAAATATACTATCAT
Organism: Nemophila menziesii; assembly: GCA_029959085.1. Lineage (NCBI taxonomy): Eukaryota > Viridiplantae > Streptophyta > Magnoliopsida > Boraginales > Hydrophyllaceae > Nemophila > Nemophila menziesii. The sequence continues at coordinate 81,105,254 of JARWIR010000001.1, forward strand.
ACCGCCCCTAAGCCTAAATTACAACCTTAAAGACCTTGTGATTCTTTTCTACGTAATTGAGAAGTGATTGAGCCATTAGAGATTAGTTGAGTGGATCTTTGAATACTAGTGAAGTTTGATGAACAATCTATAGCTTCCTTGGGGAACTGAGTAAAGTCCCAATCCTTCTTACATTGCGAAACTAATCTGATCTTAAATTCAAGCCGTGTTGACTATGGATATGAGAAGTGTACAGGTATGTAGTTTATGAATATTATTGCATGAAATTTCCTGAGTTATGTGCTTTAGGGTATGTTTGGATTGAGGGATTAGAAGGGGAGGGAAGGGATTATAAAGGATGGTAGTTATCCTTCCTTTGCTTGTGTTATAAATTTTTGAAGGGATAAGTTATTAAAGGATTAAAATTATACCTTCTATTCCTTTATATCTTATCCCTCCAATTTGGGGTCATTAGAAGGAAGAGATAAATTTTAATAGTAAAATATCTTTATTACCCTTATGTTCTATTCAAAATATATTTTATTAGGGGTATAAAAGTAATTTAGTTATAAAATAATCCTTTCCTTTCCTTTACTTATACAATCCAAACACAAAATTCAAATAATCCTTTACTAATATTTTCCTTTCTTTTTCTACTCAATCCAAACAAGATTAATACTCTCCTCTCCTTTCCTTTAATATACTATCCTTTCCTATCCTTTAATAATTAATCCCCTCTATATCTAAACAAACCCTTAAGTTATTCTATATATTCTGCTATGTTCTTCCCATTGTGTTGAGAATTTTATAAGTTTGTATTTATAGACTTCCCTTTGTTTTTATCTTTATTGTATCGGGACGATACAACTTTGAGTTGGGGGTCTTGATGTCTCCTCATTTGTGATAGATTTATGTTAGGATGAGACATCATTTTTAGTGATTTAGAAGTCATAAATGTCGATTTTCTTGAGAAATAGTGCACTTTCCTATTTTGAGTCTTAATTTAGTAAAATAATATTTTTAGAGCATATTGAGTTTAATTGTTTATTTAGTGTGAAGCTTTAAAGATAATTATGGAGATTAATTAGAGTCTAAGTCAAAGACTACAACTTATGGAAAGAGATTTGCATGGAAATTGGAGATAAGGAAACAAAAGCTAAAAAGATGGAATAGGAAAAGTTGCCTAAATCTGGGATTCTGCAGCACACGCCTAAAGAAGTGGTAATTACTCCTACAAGGAAGCCGATTTTGGTAATTTCCTCTTATGGGGACATAGATAATTCTGTGAGGATTCTTTTGGTATATTATGGAGCAAAAACCGACCAATAACGAAGAAGATATGCTCAAAACGGTCCAACAGTGTTTATCTTTATTTCCATACGAATTTGAGTTAGGCTAGGAGTCCAATACTTTATCTCTTCCTCAAGAAAACGAATTAGGTCTTCTAAACAACTATAAATACACCCTTATATCACTTGTAAATAATCCTTGCCTCATAGTAATTAGTTCTTAAGGTTTTATTCATCCAGTTTATTGTAGAGAGCAAGATGATGTCTTTTGTAATTTCTTTTAGTTTATTTCCTTCAGGTATGAACTAAACTCCCCATAGCTTGGGTTTTGCATATGTATAATCTATGAATTCTAATTCTTCTATCCAAGTTTCTTTGGGAATTACATGTTTTAATTTGATATTAGCTTCTTACTTAATATTTGTTTATGTGTTTTAATTTATTGTCTTTCCTAGAACTGATCACTTTAGGATTGTTTTAATAGTAGTTAGATGGTCTCCTTAATTGGGTGTTTAACTGAACCACCACATAATGTCTAGTGTCGATATTAGTTCTGACAAAACATAATTCTAACTAGATAGTCATTAGGGTTTGTTCTAATCACCATATCACCAATTGATTGTAGTGTCTGTTTAGGGCCTTGGTAGCGCTTGATAACCCTATTTGAGACCTCGTCTTGGTTGTGCCGTAGCCCCCTTAGTCGCTCTCAAGGTCTAAGGTATGGGAATTTAGAATCCTGACTAAGTATCCAAGAGCTAATATTCTCCCTTATTAACTAGATCTATAGAACGAATTAGAAGAATTAGTGCATACTAGCAAAACCTAAGCTATATCTCTCATCTCATATTCTTAGTACTTTATTTTATTGTCTTTATTTTCTTAGTTTTAATCCTTAATTTCGAAATCTACTCTCTTTTATTTATTGTCTTTTAATTATTTACTTTTACTCGCTATTTCTACCCACGTGCCTAACACACTTAAGTCCCTGAGAACGAACTCAACTTACTAACTAAAATTTGCATACGTCCTGTAATACTTGCAGTACTGTGCCTGTCTAGGGTGAGAGTGCGTAGTTTTTCTTGACTAATATTTATCTAATTTTTATCACACCCTAGGCGACACCAAGTGACACTTAGAAGTGGTAAGAATCTCCCACCACCTCCTTTTCCCGTGATGAAAGAAAAAGAAACAATTGTGAAAGAGAAACCGGAAAACGATGTGGTGGAGAAAGAAGATGAACCTGGAGTAGTAGATGAACCAGGTACCCCGTTCTAATTCTTCTTGTTAATTGATGGTAGGTACTAGTTAGGTAGTTTAGTTGAATTTTATTTATTTATTGAGTCTTTTTCGAGTCGTGGGGACACGACTCACTTTTGAGTTTGGGGTGGGGTTCGTTGCCTCATCCCATTTTTTTTTTGTGATTTACATGCGTTCAATAAAATTAATCTTAGGGTTGCGTTGACTGTAGAGTATTTTAAATTCCCCCATCAAGCATGCTTTTTATAAATTTATGATAGAAAATAGTTGACTGTAGGAGTTAGTATAAACTGAACTTTGATTGCATGCAAATATGAGATAATTGATAGGAAAAAATTAATGAACAACTTGTGCTTAAGGGTAATGGGTGGTTTGTAGAACGTGAGATCTAAATGAGTAGAGAACCCACTTAGGTATGAACTAGAGGCAAGTTGTGTAAATAGGAAGATGATAGAGACAGTTCTTTGTTAGCCATTTGAATCCTTTTTGCCCGTTTATCCCTGAATTAATTTTATCCTTCTTAGCCAAATTTTTAGCCTTTAAGCCTTTCTTTTGTCGCCACATTATAAGCTAATATCCCTTTAGATTGTTAGGCATGACCATATGACCCGCACTTGAATCACGATCCTGAGACTTCATGTCTTAAGCTTGAGTTTGGGGTGGTGGGTCCACTATATGGGAATTTATATAGGGTTGGGATTTTTGAGCTTATTAATTGTGCTTTGTGCTATATATGATGATGATTCACATGTTTATTATATTGTAACCCTTGCCGGGGTAATAGTGAATGGAAAAGAAGCTACGAGCTCAAGTTATGAAAAGGAATAACTATGAAAAAATAGGATGATATCTCAACATTAAAAAGAGAGTCATAGCTATACAAAAGAAGAAAAAATGAATGATTTGAAAAGAAAATATATTTGGACCGGCAAAGAGGAATTTTTTTTTGTGAATCATCATTTGTGATTATTGGGTTAATTTGGGGAGGCTACTTAAGCACGTCAATTGGGTTGAGTGAGAACGTTATTTGAGTGTAAACTCAAGCTCTTGGACAGTTTGTTGATGGTAAGTGAGGAGAGAGTCAAAAGCTCACTTCAAATTTACCAAATATACATACCATACCGTCCCCTAAGCTTACGCTAAAACCGTAAAGACCTCGTGATTCCTAGATACACAGTGAGTTTATAGGGAATATGCTAAGTGGAGCATTCAAAGCAAGTAAAAATTGAGGAACACCCTATAGCCACCATCTTGAGATAAGTGATAAGCGTAACCTTCTAGCATTGAGAAAATAATTTTGGATTGATATTATTTTGTGTTTGATTTTGCATGATAAGTGTATATGTATACTGATTCCTATATTAGACTATATGAGATTTGTTTTAAGTTTTGCTTTGGGATTATTTTCTAGATTCTACATTTTGCGTTCACCTAAAAGATCCTTGTTTTTATTTTACTTTGTCGGGACAACAAAGGTTTGAGTTTGGGGTCTTGATGTCTCCCTATTTGTTCTAATTATTAGCCCTTTGGAGACATCCTTTTAGGTGAATAAATGACTTATTTGATAGACTTTTAGGCTGATTTGATCATATTGCACTTTCTCTTCCTTGGAAATAAACTATTTGCAGAATCTGAGCTTTTGTGCGTTAATTTAACTATTTTTAATGCAAAGTTAATCGGTTCTTGAATTTCATGAAAGACCAATCCAAGGAGGAGAAGTGAGAATTAAAGTCTTAGTGTATTTTAGTGTGTAGGAAATGTTTTTACTCGATTTTCTATTCTTAAAGTGCACTTTCCTATTACTATTTATTGAATTATTGATTTATTCTTTTTAGAGCATATGCGGTTTAATTATTTAATTAATGTGAAGCTTTAAAAGATAAATGGTAATTACTTAGAGAACAAGTCAAGATAAAGAAGTAAAGGAAAGAGGATTTACATGGAAATAAGAAGATTTGGGAAAGATATATGCAAAGAAGGAAAAGATAAAGCTGCCTTATGAATTTGAAATTTCAACCACGTTTCAAAGATGAGTCCATAACTAAAGATTGGCTAGGAATCTGGACGAGTGGTCTGCACCAATAGAAATCTCTTTCCGAGACAAGCAGTTTCATATATTGGAACTCCTCAAACAGATAAGTATTGAATGAGATATGACCAAATCAAATCAGCAGCAGAATCTTACCTTTCCTAGAATTTAGGGCTACGAATTTGAGAGTTCTTAACTTGTCTTCCACTCCAACTAAATTCGACCTAGGTTTCCCTAACACCTATAAATACACCCCTTAGCCTCCTCTTTTCACATACTTTAGAGAATTACACAAAAGACCTAAGGTTTTCAAGTCAGAGCAAGAAGGCAAGGAGAAGTTAGTGCTGGAGGAGTCATGTTCTTCCATCATCAGTCATCTTACCCTTTATGTTCTTTATTTTCTTTCTGTAATTCGAAAATATGTGTTTAATTTATTTTAATTTTTGTTTTCCATTCCGTTATGAACTAATTTCTTTAGTACTTTAGAATCGCTATATGGGTTGAACTTAATTTTGTTTAATTTATGTCTTCTGAATTTGGGATTTAATAGTTTAAATTAGACTAGGTATTTTGTGTTGACTATTATTTTTTTAATTACTAATTTTGAAGTCATGAATCAAACTTAGCTCATAGTAGTTAGGCTATTCCATATAGTGGTGTATGGATCACCTTGACGGGGGGTTTAATTACAGACTTAGATAATAGACGCATAGTATCCGTTATTGACCCTGACGGGCTTAACTAACTATGCAGCCAATTAGGTAAATTAGTATTCATCTGAAAGTAGCTTATATTCACCCTGACGGGCTTAACTAACTATGCAGCCAATGAGGTAAATTAGTATTCATCTGAAAGTAGCTTATATTCACCCTGACGGGGTTTGTAATACCGTAGGATAGCTCTTAGGTCCACCCTGACGGGGGCTAGGAGATATTAGATATCCGACTAGCACAATAATACCAGTTTAGCCCTTAAACAGAAGCATGAATTGGATAGGTTAGGTGAAACCCTTGCGAGGATCAAGTAATCCTTCTCATCTGAAGTTTCAAAGTCTTTTTTATTTGCTTTCTTTTATTTCCGTAATTTATTTTCTTGCATCTTTTAATTTATAAAAACAAAACAAAAATCTTATCTTTTATTTTTCTGTCAAGTAATTATTCTTACTTTTCGATTAATACCTGAGTTGTACCTGGTTCCTTTAATTTCAGTACTTAATTTAATAACACACCAGGACCCACCAAGAGGCTAAAGGAAAAGGAAGGTTTCATAAGAAATAGGTCAAATTATGCCGAAACGAACCCGGTTCCAGTTTAGCACAAACTGGGTACTTGTTTGTCTTTGTGTTCGCGCATTCATTTTGCCGATGACGCACATTTTAGCTATGTATAAGTGGTGTTTGACCAGGAGATTTCTTCACAAATCGGGCCCCCTTTTGGAAGAAAATGGGTTCTTGGTTTGCTATCAGACCTGGTTTACATTTTCATTGCATAGATCTCAAAAACATACGCGGTTTAGGCTCAAGAAAAGCTAATTCCGACATCCGAGCGTAAAGTTATGGCCTCCCGAAGTTTCCTCAATTTTTTCCGCAACTTTTAGTTGCGTATATGGGGTCAACATCCAGGGGAAAACTGGGTTCCCGGTCATGAATGCCAAAAGTCGCTGACACCATTTATAATTGCGTGTGCGTGGCATTTGTCCAGGAACCAGTTTCCAGTTTGGAAGCAAACGGGTCCGTGGTTGTTGCATGTGCTTGGGAACCAATTTGACAGGAAAGATTAGTCTGTCTCTCACCTCGATTACCCTAAATTCAGGTTTTAACACCTGCAATCATTAAAAACAACCAACCCTTCTCATTTCTTAAAAATACACAGTAATGTACATCAAATTACTCTATTATACATCACAAATTTAAAGACTGATAGCAGTAAAATATTATACATTTAAGGTGGCTTTTGTTTAACAACGTTAAGCTCGACATGTTACCTCTGAGATCATTTCTTAACATGACTTCCCTAGCAGTGAGTGAGGTTATCAACAGTTACCACACGGAACATGCATCCCTTGGCTTTCACTCCCACAAACTTCTCAGAGATAATCCTTGTGACCATGAATGGTCCCACCCAAGAACTCTTGGGTTTACGTGCTTTCTTTGGAGGATCAGGATTTCTCAATGCGACTTCTTCGCCAATTCTGGATTCCTCCTTCTCTCTTTTTTTCTTAGGTTCCCTTGGAACCTTCTTAGCACGTTTCTTGTTCTTTTTATTTGCACGAGCAGGGTGTGGACTCTCCTTAGGTCCTGGAGAAGCTTCATTTAGTGGTTTCTTTCTGAGCTTTATCTCCTCCGTTCCTAAGGTCGCCACAACCTTGGATGGATCTTTTACTACATGTTCAATAGTAATCCAAGAAAAACAATCTCTTGGAGAACCGGGGAACTTCATCGCCTTGAACACATTGAACTTCTCCTCTTTGTCTTGCACTCGCATGATTAAATCGCCATTCTCTACATCAATCAAGGTACGCCCCGTGGCTACGAATGGTCTTTCCAAGATGATGGGGACATTCCAATCGGCGTCGTAATCAATTATAAGGAAATCACATGGAAATATAAAGTTACCTACTTTGACGAAGACGTCTTCAATCTTTCCTTCAGGATGGGATAAAGATTTATTCGCCATTTGTATCACCATGGTAGTATGATTTGCATCCCCAATCCTCAACTTTTTGAACACTTACCTAGGCATGAGATTGATACTCGCACCCAAGTCACACAAAGATTTCCCGATCCACTCTTTACCAATAGAAATAGTAATACTGAAACTTCCGGGATCTTCAAACTTCGGAGGTAACTTACTTTGACATATTGCACGACACTCCTCCAGCAAACCAATCCTCTCATCCTCATAATATTCGCGTTTTTTCTGAAAGCACCTCCTTCATGAATTTCATATACTTCGACATATTTTGGATTTCTCCCACGAATGGAAAATCAATATGTAATTGTCTCACCATGTCCATGAACTTCTTGTACTCTTTGCCATTGTTCTTCTTTTGGACACGTGATAGAAAGGGAAGGGGAGAGAGATTATCATTCACGACCATACCTGTCTTTTTATTCTACTTTGTAGCCTTAATAGGCTCTTCAATTACGTCTTTACTTACATCATCAACTACATCCTTAACTACAACAAGTTCCGCTTCTTCTTCAACCACAACCTTTACCTCTTTTGGCTTAACAGTTATCTCTTTCTCCTTCATCATTGGGAGAGTAGGTGCTGGGAGTTGTTTACCACTCCTAGGATAAATTGCCTTACAATCTTCAAACTGACAGGAATTTCTGTACTACTGTGAAATTGTCCTTGTGGATGTTGATTTAGCTATTTCTCCATTTGAGACACTTGATTCTCTAGGATATTGAATGCAGCTGATTTTTCGTGCAATTTTGCATTGAAAAATTGTTGTTCTAGTTGAATCTTTTGTGTCATGAACATAAGTGCTTGTAATGTCTGTTTGTATCTCAGTTATCTAACCTTCTTGAGGATGGGCTGGTAGAGATTTCTAATTCATACTTTTTATGTAAGAGTCTTGCACAGGTTGTTGTGGTGGTTGACTCTCATAATTCTGTCTCCCTTGGTAGTGATTCTGTGGTCTTGGTTGGTAGTTGTTCCCTTGAGGTCGCGGCTAATATGCATGAGTCAGATTCGCGACCATTTAATTTTGAACATTGAAAACCAGGATGGTTTATGTTTTGTTGACCATAACCTTGACCTTTTGAATTATAGTTCCCTGGTTAAAACAAATATTACTGATTCTAGATTGCTTTGACAACTCTCACGATTATGATTATTCATTCCACAGTTTACAACACCCATACATCTCCTGTGCGACATTCACACTTGCTCTTCTACCTGAAAAACCCTCTTGAACAACTAAAGTAAGCCGTTTCATTTGTTGCTCGAATGTTGTCTTGAGTTTTGCTTCCATAATAGATAGCTTTTTTGTGGGTCCTGGTGTGTGATAAAATTAAGCGATTAAATAAAGGATCCACAAATCGCAAGTGTACGGGTCGTTCAAGTAACAAAGCGATAGTCGGGATTTCGTTCTCAGGGAGTGAACTGGTATAACCCAAGTGTTCAATAAATAAGAAGTAGTAATTGTCAATACAAAAAATAAAATATAAAAGAAATTTGTTTGGTTTTGAGTTATTAACTATTAGACGCAAAGAGACAAATTACTGAAAGTAAATACTAGAAGATTAGACGCACATAAAAGATATACTTGAGTCTCGCTAGGAAATCACCTAAATTAACAATCTAATGCATTCATTTTAAGGGTAAAGCGGGTAATTAATATTAGTCGGGACTCTACAATCTCCTAACTCCCGTCACGGTAGACTTAGGAGATATCTTACAGTATTACAAATCGCGTCAGGGCGATTATAAGCTACATTTAGATGATTAAGATCTATACCCAATTGGCTACATGGTTAGTCAAGCCCATCAAGATCATTGACGAACACCACGCGTTTCTATCCTAGTTCCTTAATTAACCCCCCCCCCCCCCCCCCCCCGTCAAGGTGATCGCCACCACTAGTGAATAGCCTAATTACTACTACCTACCCTTGATTCGCGATGTCAATGATAGTGAATAAATATAAAGATATAATCAATATGTAATTATGCGACTTAATTTAAATTAAACATAATCTCAAATTAGAAAGACATTAAATTAGAAATTAGGGTTCATCCCTAAAATACGAGTCTCAAGTAAATTAAGTTTAGCTCATAATTAAATACATAAAGGAAAATAAATTAGAATTTTACAAGTTCCCTAAAAACATAAATAAATATAGGAAGAACCTAATTAGGAGGATGACTTGAGCTGTTGTTGGAATAATAGGATTCTCCAGCTCCTGCTCTTACTTATGCCTCTTGACGATCTCTTTAAGGATGATTTAATTTGAAGAATAATTGAGAGGTACTGAATAATGAGTTCTAATAGGGCTTATGTAGATGGTTAAGACGGATTATGTCTAATCTTGGGCTTAACTGAGTAATTGAAATCCGAACTCCAATTAAGAATTCCTGAAACTGATTTACATTTGTTAGTAAAACGACCGTAACTTTTGCGTCTCAACTAAAATCACCTGATTCTAGTCCCCAAATTTTTCTAACTCAAAGGAACAACTTTCTTATTCACGACTCAAAGGCTGAATAAGTGTCTAAGTGGGTCAAAAAAGGCAATTAGTAACAGCTTTCCATATTTTTTTCCACTATAGTCAACTCTTCGAATATTCTTTTCTTGTCTTTGACTTCTCCGCTTGATCTAAGACTTTAATTCCCACTTCTCGTTGTCTTGGTGCTCCATAGCATCCATGGACCTAAGAACTTTACACTAAAAACAAACAATTATTGGACAAAAGCTCTAAAATGAAAATAATACTATTTCAAGGGGAGAATGTGCAATATAACTAAATAATCATAAAAGTCTATCTAAAGTCCAATTTCTACCTAAAATGATGTCTCATAAGGTCTTATATTTAGAACAAAAGGGGAGACATCACTTTTCATCAATTGTATTTCCACTATCTCGGTGCACTATACCTCGAACTGGTGTTCTCATTGTTGCGTTTGTTGGCATAATCATCAATAATTCACCTCCGCATAACATATCTAAATCATTTCTTGCACTCCCATCAAGGTCATTATATAAAATATACAACTGTTGATCTTCGGAGTAGCCATGATCTAGATCTTGTCTTAAACATATCTAAAATCTTATCCAATATGTTCCCACTGGCTCAACTTGCTCTTGACGGAATGATGTCAACTCTAGTTATGCGTTCAACCTCATGTTTCTTGGATAGTAACGATCAAACAACGTTGTTTGTAATTCATCCCAATTAGTGATTGGATCCCGTGGTTGTTGATCAAGCCACTCACATGCTGTATCTATGAGGAAAAACCGGAAATTCACAAAGTACACCTGTTCTCGTGTCACACCTTGCATGATGTACGCATTGCATATTTGCATGAAATTTTGCACTACTCAAATTCCATTTACACCAGCCACTCCTCAAAAAATTTCCGAAGTCTCGAAATTGAATCAACAATACCTGGACCAGGCTTGAAGCTAGCAAGTTGAATATCTGGAGGGCCACCCCCTAGTGTAGGTACTCAAAATGGGTTGTGTTATGGAGTTTGCACGAACCATGGATCGTATCCCGATTGGAATTAAGCATTTCCTCTTGGTGGGTGTGGAACTGCTTGGTTCTGAATAACTGGATTTTGTGGGACTACATGGTTCCCATTCTCCACTGCTTCAACCTGGATATTGTTATTTTTGGCTTCCATCTCTTTTTCTAGCTTGAGTCTTTTCATGTAAGCTCTTAGTAGTGTTTCAGGACTTGCGCTTATGCACGAAACCTGAAAGATTTGGAAAAGACAAAAACAAAAGACAAGCGTAAAACAGAAATTAACAACTAACTCTACTTAAAAGGATTAAACACAAAAATCACACGTTGCAATCCCCAGCAGCGATGCCAAAAAGTTGATTGCTCCTAGAGAGTGATAAAAATCAACACTAAATAAAGGGAGCAACTAACCGCAAGTGTACGGGTCATTCCAAGTAATAGATAAGATATACGGGAATTCGTCTCCACGGGGACTGCGAGGTATGATTGATATGTTTAAATAGTAAGTATAATTAATTGTAGGAAATTATAAAATAAATATATATTTCGGTTTTTGAATGTTAAAAGAATAAAAGCAAGAACATAAGGTAAATTAAACTAAACTAAAAATTAAACTAAAGAGATTACTTAAATATGAGAGGTACTCGAGCCTCGCTAGGGAATCACCTAAGTTCATAATATAATGCATTCGTTTTAAGGATAAAGTGGGTAATTGATATTAGTTGGACTCTAATATCTTCCTGACTCCCGTCAGGGTAGACTTAGGAAGCTATTTTACGGTATAACAGACCCCGTCAGGGCGACTATATGTTACTTTCAAATAATTATGATCTTACCCAATTAGCTACATGGTTAGTTAAGGCCGCCGGACTCAATAACGAACACCACACGTTTCTATCCTAGTTTTGTAATTAAACCCCTCCTTCCGGATGATCACAACAACTAGTGAATAGCCTATTTACTAAAACCTACCCTTGATTCGCGACGTCAATGATTGTAAATAAGTACAAGAATAGAATCAATATGCAATTACGCGACTTAATTTAAATTGACACAATCCCAAATTAGAAAGACATTAAATTAAGAACTAGGGTTCATCCCTAAAATGAGAGTCTCAATTATTTAGGAGTTTAGATCATATTCAAATACAGAAAAGAAATAAAATTAATGAAAGATTTAATACGTAATTACATATATAAATTAAAAATAAGCTTATTGACTTAAGTTGTTGTTGAAGAAGAAAGACTTCTCCAACTTCTGCTTCTCTGCTTCCAAGCCTTCTCGCTTTTCAAATATTAAAGCGTACTAAATTATGAGATCTACAGAGCCTTATATAGAGCTTAAAAACGGATTAGACCCATATTTGGTTTAATTAAATGATAAAGGGACTAAATCCATTTTATATTCCCGTATCTGCGTACACACTTCAGTAAAACAGGTGTAACTTTCGCATCGTAAATCCAAATCACCTGAAACCACTTCTCAAATTTTGCTAACTCAGAGTCGTATCGTTTTAATTTGAACCACCAAGTCAGATTCTACACCTTTTGGTCTCAGGATGGGCTAGAAGTAACAACTTTCTAGTTTCTAATGCTCCCCCACTTTCACTAAAGTGATGTCTTTTTATCCTTTAACACTTCCTTTTGATCTTGGACTTTAAACTTCACTTCTTGTATTAGCATCCATGTACCTAAGAACTTCACAGTAAACAAGCAAATTAATGCACAAAAGGTCTAAAAGCAACAATAAGTATAAAACGCAGGAAAAAAGTGCAACATAACAAAACATGCCTATAAATCTATCAAATAAGTCCAAATTCTACCTTAAATGATGTATCCTAAGGGTATTTATTTATCACAGACAGGGAGACATCACTTTCTCTAAGTCCAAGCTTCTTTGTTTGGAAGCTTCGTTTTTATGGATTAAGAAGCATATCGGCTTCTAGCTGGGTTTCTTATTAAATGTGGTTAAGCTAAAGGAGATCGTTGGTGCAAATACTATTTGCCTAAAGACTGTCGGTCCCAAGAACGTTCACGCAATGATCATTGGCGCAAAACTAATAAGATTTGATGTACCGTTTGCTGTTCTTAGGAGCGACGATGGAGGAGGTAAAAATTACAAAACGGAGGTCGAGTCGAATTTTTGCTTTATGGACGATCTTTATTAAATTTGTTGTGAGTTTAAATTTCAATTTAAGGAAAAGGAAGGAATGTTTTCGAGCAAAGATTTATAGACAAAAGAGGGTAAGCCGAGCCAAAGAAACCCTTATTATTGTAACAGAACAGATTATGAGAGTCATTTGAGAGGTGATATGAGTAGCGACAGTGACACTAAGAACGATGTTAGTACCCAGGACCTGCCCGCGAAGGAAATAATTGAACCTTTTATTCTGAGGACGGAGGTCAGTCTCCTAAAGTGGCTGGGGATGATGTATAATATACTTGTTTGGAATAGTCAGGGAGCTAGGACACCCATGACAAAAAAAGTGTTTAAGTCCCAAACTGGTAAGTTTGATGATTCTTTGGTCAGTTTGCTTGAGTCTAAAGTTAGGCGGAAGGATGTCAAATCTTGTTTATATTTAAAAGCTTTTAATAATCTACACATAGTCGACCCTAGAGGAAAAGCCTGTAAGTCAGGGAGTATTCTACTAGGTTGGACTGACAATGTTAAGCTGAGAGTTGCAACTGAAATGCTTCTTTTGTTATTTCTAATTGATGAATCCAATATTAGTTCTTGGTATATTGTGTTTGTGTATGCTCCTACTAACAAAACAGAAAGAGTTAAAATATGGGATTGCCTTACTTCATGGAGAACAAATATAGTCGAACCAGTTTTATTTATCAGAGACTTTAATGAAGTCGCCAAATATTCGTAAAAACAAGGTAAACTTTCTATTAATATTGAGAGGATGCTACGATTTATTGAGTTTACCAATTCAAATAATCTAACGAATTAGAGTCCAAAGGTTGTTTTTTCACCAGGAATAATAATAGAGCGGGAGAAGATAATATTAAAGAAAAATTGGACAGAGGTATTTGGTCGCTCCTAGAGTGTGATAAAAATCAACACTATTTAGGAGGAGCAACTAAGCGCAAGTGTATGGAATGTTCCAAGTAATAGATAAATAATAGGGAATTTCGTCTCCATAGGGACTGCGAGATATGACGAATGTGTTTAAGGGATAAGTAGAATTAATTGCAAGTACGGGAATAAAAGATAAATTAGATTTTTGTTTGGTTTTCAATTATAAAACTACTAGACGCAAAGAAATACATCAACTTGAGATTAACTGGAAGTAAAAAAATTAAAGACTAACTATGTAGACGCAAAGATGAGAGGTGTACTTGAGTCTCGCAAGGGATCCACCTAAGTTCATACCATTAATACTTCCGTTTAAGGGTCAAGTCGGTATTCGTGTACTAGTTAGGACTCTAAAATCTCCTAACTCAAGTCATGGTAGACTTAGGAGTTATCCTACGGTATTACAAACCCCATCAGGGCGATTATAAGTTACTTTTGGATGTTGAAGTGTTTTATCCAATTGGATGTGTGGTTAGTTAAGCCCGTCAGGATCATTGACGAATACCACATGTCAATTACCTAGGTCTGTAATTAAACCCCCCGTCAAGGTATCACCGCCACTAGTGAATAGCCTAATTATTGTTACCTATTTCTAATTGATCAGATTAAAAATAGTAAATATGCATATGATAATAGTCAACACAAAATACCCAACTTAATTAAATTAAAATATCCCAAAGTCAGAAAAACATTAAATTGCATAAACTATGGTTTAACCCATGTTCTGATTCTCAAGCACTTAATGTTTAGCTCATGTTTGAATTACAAACATACATGTTTCCTAAGAAAAGAAATAAGATAGAACCTTAAAGGAATGGAATGATCTGTTGTTGAAGAAAAGTGAATTCTCCAACTCTTGCTTTTTCTTCTGTCTTCTTTCTTTTTCTTCTGAAATTTGAAAATAATGAAGCGTACTAAAACATGAGGTATGAATAGCCTTTTATACTAATTAAAAATGGAATGGGTCCATGTCTAACTTAATTAAATTATTAAGGGCCTAAGTCCATTTTATAATTCTCGCATTTGTTGTACACACTTCAGTAAAACCGGCGTAACTTTCATGTCGTAAGTCCAAATCACTTGATTCCACTTCTCAAATCTCGCTGACTCAGAGGCACACCTTTTTCATTTGAACCACTGGGCATGGATCAACACCATTACGGCTCTAAAGGAGTTGGAAGTGACGAATTTCCAGTTTCTTATGCTCCTCTTCATCTCTCTAAGTGGTACATTTTGCTCTTTTGACACCTCCTTTTGATCTAAGACTTTAAACTCCACATTTTATCCTCATCTTGGTGCTTTCTAGCAACCATGTATCTAAGAACTTCATACTAAAACAAACGAATTAATGCACAAAAGCTCTAAAAATACAATTATCATAATTTCGAGGGAAGAAAGTGCAATATGATAAAATAAGCTTAAAAGTCTATCTAATAAGTCTAATCTCTACCTAAAATGATTTCTCCTAAGGGAATATATTTATCACAAAAGGGAGACATCAGTATTGCTTCTGAAAACTAGACTAATTTATTTCTGAATGTTATTCTTACAGTTCCGCCAGCCGTGGGATCAGACCATTCTCCGCTCATCATTCAGACAGACTCGGCTAAAGTTATGAATTTACATTATTTTATGTTTAAAAAAATATGGTTGGAAAATGAAAGATGCAAAGAAGTAGTCGAAAATGCTTGGGGTTCGGGTCAAAATCCCCTCTTCAAAACTTTCTAGGCTTTAAAATTCTTCCTTCAAGGTATCATTCCATGTTTTTTGCACATGTGCTTTATTGGCTTAAAACCTTTCATAAAAAAACTTGGGGGCTGAAATGATAAGTTTTAAATTTGTTACGGGGTTTTGGGAAGAACCCGAATATTCTAAAATCGCAAATCGTAACCCCAATTTTTTCCTAATCAACAATACCGATTTCTTAAACATTTCCGTTCTTCTTGTGTAATTCCGGTTATCCATTTTCAAACTAATCAAAAATGATTTTATCTCCTTTGTATGATAATAACTCGGGTTTTGATTGATATTTCTTCTTTGTGTTATGATTTCCTTATGTTTCTTGTTTCTATTATATTTTATGCTTCTCAGCCTAATATTTTGTGCATTATGACTAAGTCAGCATAAAATCTCATCACTTAGTATTTTCTTTTGAAGAAATATCTTGATCATACCCCATGCTTCGGTTGCTAAAGATCGTCATATCTCTTTCTATCCTCTTACATGATTATAGTGCATTTTTTCCTCTAGGGACAGTACAACACTTATGTGATTCTGTTCACTTGATTAGGATTACTTTGCATATATATATATATATATATATATATATATATATATATATATATATATATATATATATATATATATCTTACTCTCTTTTGATGAAGACAAAGGGAGTGGAGAGGGGGGATATCCTTCTTAAAAATGCCATGTATATATGCTTTATATATTTTGTGTTATATTATCACTTTTTGACATGTTACAGGTATTGTACTAGAATGGTATGCTTAATCTAAATTATATATGTTCTATTTGAGCGGGAGTCATTACCAGAAAAGACTCCATATGTGTTCGTATTTATCAGTTGATCATATATGTACAAATGTGAGGGGGAGTCATGCCTTTAAGACTCCATATGTGTTGCATTTGACTATCATTCTAAGAGTATATAAGTGTAAGATTTGTCATCATCAAAAAGAGGGAGCCTATTATCATATTGCCTTTTTTGTGAGTGTTTCTATAAGATAAATTTTTTAATTTGTTTAACATACTCATCATTGTTAATTACATGATTACAAATTTCTCAAGCATGATTATCCTTGTTATATACACATTCACATGAGTTGATCAATCCCTATGTTATAATTTGTTATATTATTTAATTTTTCATAGGTGATCAACTAAGAACTTGCTTGTATGCACCATTAGATCATTTGTCATGTTAAGAGTTAAAACATCCAAGCATGTCTCAGTTGCAAAACTGTGCATTCTTTTGGTATCTTGTGGAGCAAAATCGGACCAATAATAAAGAAGTTATGACCAAAACAACGCAGCAGTGTTTATCTTTATTTTCATACGAATTTGAGTTGGGCTAGAAGTCCATTACCTTAACAATTCCTCAAGAAAACGAATTAGGTCTTCTAAACACCTATAAATACACCCTTATATCACTTGTAAATCATCCTTGCCTCATAGTAATTAGTTCTTAAGGTTTTATTCTTCCAGTTTATTGTAGAGAGCAAGATGATGTCTTTTATTATTTCTTTTAGTTTATTTCCTTCAGGTATGAACTAAACCTCCCATAGCTTGGGTTTTGCATATGTATAATCTATGAATTCTAATTCTTCTATCTAAGTTTCTTTGGGAATTACATATTTTAATCTGATATTAGCTTCTTACTTTATATTTGCTTATGTGTTTTGATTTAATGTCTTTCCTAGAATTGATCACTTTAGGATTGTTTTAAGAGTAGGTAGATGGTCTCCTTGACAGGGTGTTTAACTATTGAACCACCACATAATGTCTAGTGTCGATAGCAGTTCTGACAAAACATACTTCTAACTAGATAGTCATTAAGGTTTGTTTTAACCACCGTATCACCAAGACTTGCAGTATTTGCTTAGGGCCTTAGTGGCGTTTGATAACCCTATTTTAAATCACTTCTTGGTTGTGACGTAGCCCCCTTAGTCGCTCTCAAGGTCTAAGGTAGTGGAATTTAGAATCCTGACTAAGTATTACCAAGAGCTAATATTCTCCCTTATGAACTAGATTTATAGATAGAATTAGAAGGATTAGTGCATACTAGCAAAACCTAAGCTATACTTCTCATCTCGTATTCTTAATCTTTTACTTTATTGTCTTTATTTTCCTAGTTTTAATTTAGTTTTAATTCATAAATTCGAAAACCAAATATTTAATTTTCTGTTTTCTAGTTATTTACTTTTACTCGTTATCTGTTCCTACGCGTTTAACACACTTAAGTCCCTGAGAACGAACTCTACTTATCATTAAAACTTGCATACGTCCTGTAATACTTGCAGTACTGTGCCTCTCTAGGGTGAGAGTGCATAGTTTTCCATACTTAAATTGATCTTATTTTTATCACACCCTAGGCGACACCAAGTTTTTGGCGCCGCTGCCGGGGACTTGTGTCTCGTTAGCGTGTGGGTTATCTATTTCGAGTTTTAGTTTTTAATTAGTTTTTACTTTTCAGTTTTTAGTTTAGTTTTAGTCTTTATTTTTCCAGATTTACGCTTGGGTTGCTTTATTCTTTTTCAGGTTTTCACAGTGTTTAATTCTTGGCCTCCCTTACCGGAGCTTGAGAGGAGCTTCAGAGCTTATAACAAACGAATTCGTGAGGAAAGAACCTTGAGGAGAGTTATGGCAGAACAAGTTAATGATCCGGAGTTAGTCTACTTTGCACCAGGAGGACCTCCAGCATACATTCCACCTGGTGTACAATTACCAGTAGGAGAAGGTAATGGGCAGAATAATCTCAATAATCAACAGAACCGAGTTGAACAAGATCTACCTGGCCTTAATGTACCATTCCATGTTCAACCCATCGGTTACCGCCCTCCTGAGATTCCGAATATCAAATTTAGACCCGATCCGGGTATGCTTAGTCAATTTCAAAGTTTCGGACTCTATACTGGTACAGCTATTCAAGATCCGGTAAAAGCGATTCAGAAGTTTATGCAGATTTGTGATGCCTACATTACTCCTGGCATTACACGCGAGCAACTGTATTGTCATATGTTTTCGTTTTTCTTGACCGGAAGAGCTAGCGATTGGCTAGAAAGACAACCACATGGAACCATTCACTCTTGGAGAGAACTTCAAGCCGCATTCTTTAACCGATTTTATCCGAAGAGCATGAGACTTAAAGATCAAGCCGAACTTGCAAGATTCGCCCAAGAAGATGGAGAAACAGTGGGAGAAGCATGGACAAGGTTTCAACAAAAATTAGCTAGATGTCCACTCCATGGTTATACACCTGCTCTACAACTGGCTATATTCTATGAAGGACTTAATGATAAGGGTAGAGAAAAGGTGGTTAACATTGGAAAGGGGAATTTTGTGTCCATGAATCACAATGAAGCTTCCGAGGTGTTAGAAAACATTATGGAGCAAGAAAGAAGTTGGCCTTCAACGCGAGCTTCTGTAGCAAAGACCCGAGGAACGCTTCGTTTAGATGCAGAAACTGCGAACTCAGCTCAAATATCCTCTTTAGAAAATCAAATCAAGGAGCTGAGAATCGCGATGGAGAAGAATTTAGCTGCTACAAAGGTAGTTCAAGAGGCACAAGGTTGTCCACAATGTGGAGGTAACGATCATTCATGGGAAGAGTGCGAATCAAATCCGCAATCTGTTTACTTCATATCCAACCGATGGGGCACCCGCAACCATCCGGGTATGCAGTATTCAAATCCACAAGGGGCCGCTAATCCTGGTCAATCTCAATCGCGACCCCAGAACAACTCTTACCAACAGAGAGGTCAGTACCAAAACCAATATCAGAATCGACCTACTCCTCCACAACAACCTGCTCAAGACCCCTATACCGATACTTTAGATCAAAAAGCTTTACCTCAGTATCCGCAAGAAGGGTCTATGGACAATACACAGATAGTACAAGCTCTAGACCGTTTGAACACGACTATAAACGCTCAAGAAGAAAAGGTCAGAGGACATGATGCCATACTTCAGATGCTAACTACTCAAGTGACACGGTTAAACAAAGTGTTAACAAGTGTTGCAGAACAAAAAGAAGTAAAGGCAATCGAAGGAGGTGAAGATAAGGATGAGTTCGAAGCTTACAAGGCTATATGTCTTGAGATTACAGGAAAAAAGGAGGAAGCACCACATGCTGCCATTAGTGCCGTGGAAGTTCCCAGTATTGAAGAAGAACCAACCGAGTCTAACCCCGATGGATCTGACTGTTTAGAAGTTTGTCTGGAGAGCGATGAAGAGAGAGACGAGTTCATAGAGTTACTGAGAAAGGTGCAAGAAGAGATTCGTTCGATGGTAGAGTATGCAGCGGAGTTAGCTAAGGAGAAAGAGGAAGAAGCCTCAAAGGAGGAAGCGAAAGATGAAGTGGCACCTGCTGTGCTAGAGGAGAAAGAAAAAGAGAAGGTGGAATCGCCACCTAGTGTTCAACCAGTGTCATCAAATATTCCTGATACAAATCCTAAAGATGACACTGTTCTCAAGACATTTGTAGAGGCGTACCAACCTGAAAATATCAACGCCCAAATGCTTGAGATTGCGAAGAAAGGACTTACACCGCAACAAGTTTTTACGCAAGTTATTCCTGAAAAAGAAGCGAGTGTAGAGATCCCAAGATAGAACCTGAGGGTTTCGAGAAGATGTGAGAAAAAGCTACCTACTAAGCTTAAAGATCCGGGAAGTTTCAACCTTCCTATTCAATTACATGGTAGGCTCAAGGTGAAAGCAATGTACGATGTGGGTTCTGGTGTGAATCTTATTCCTAAGTCCGTGTTCGAGAGACTTGGACTTCAAAAATCAGAGAAGACTCCAGTGAAGTTGCAGTTTGCTGACAACTCAGTGAAAAGAACATGGGGAACAGTGGAGGACGTCTTAGTCCGTGCAGGTAATATCGCCATCCCTACTGACTTTGTTATTCTTGAGTTTGATGCAGATAAGCAGGTTCCGATCATACTTGGACGGCCCTTCATGGCCACAAGTCAAAGTGTGATCAACTTCCACGATGGGACCATCACCCTTCATGCTAAAAATGTATCCGAGACCTTCTATGTCTTGGGTAAGAAACCATGGAAGTTGGATCCCACCGTGCCTATCATCCACAGCCTTTCACATCACAAAGTCCCTCCTGAGGAGATCCACTTAAAACCTGTGGACACTGAGCCAAACATTGAGTTTGGGGTTGGCCATGAAGTCCTATGGAAAGCCCACAAACGCGAGAATAGGCCACGAATTTTCAAAGACTCGTGGATGGGACCATTCATTGTCACGAAGGTTGTTTCAGCCAAGGTGATAGAAATTCGCCCCAAAACTGGGGTCAAGCGCAGATTAGTTGACGTTCATAGCCTTACTCGTTGTTGGGGAGGCTATATTCGCAAATCTTGACAGAGGTAACACGTCTAACTTTGAAAGACGTTAAACAAAAGTGCTGTTCGGGAGACAACCCGAAGTTTTTTTTATGTTTTCATGTCTTTTACATTCTTAGTTTAAGTTTATTTTAGTTGTTTTTAGTTGATAATGCATATTTGAGAAAGGTATTAGTATTTTTGGTGTGTAGGAATCGGAGAAATCGAGTTAGGGAACGCGAAGAAATTTTTTGGAGCGCAAGAAAGCACCCCGCGGACTACCCCACGGTGCACCGCGCCATGGTCCGCGCCACAAAAACCCGTACCACGGGGTGAGTACCACGGGTATTTTGACGGAGTTGACAACAGAAGCTGCGGTGTAGCCTCCGGTACACCGGACCCTAGTCCGCGAGCCAAAAACCCGTACCACGGGGTCCTACCACGGGTTTAGGTCAGAAAGCAAAAAATTTCGAGCATCAGATGTCGCGGACTACCCTGCGGTGCACCCCATGGTCCGCAGGGGTAGTCCGCAGCGCCGCCAGAGGAGAGAGAAAGTTACGGGATTGAGTTATAAAGGAGGTATTAAAGCCTATTATTCCGAATTTATTAAACCTTAACCCTCTCTTTCTTCTCCACAACTCTCCTAACTCCATTGAAGCTCATCAAAACCTTCACCAATCACCAAAACACTACCCAATCATCAAGGAAAACACATCAAACCTTCTCTCCACATCATTACAAGAGAAAATCAAGCTACCAATCATCACCAAATTCATTCAAATTGAAGAATCAAAGAGCCAAAATTCACAAATTCATCACACAATTTCAAAAAATCCAAGCCTACCCATTACAAATCATCCTCACCCACATAGAGATTCATCGCCAATTCACCCATCCTAGGCCAAATCAAGCTTGTTCATCCATTAATTCAAGAGTTTAATTTCAAGGGTTGCTAAAGCTTTGAGTTGGGGGTTAATTGAGGATGACTAATAGAACAACAATCTTATCTAGCAAGAGGTAGGTGAAGAGTAACAAGGGATTGGATTTAAACAAGAAGAAATCAATTGACAAAGGAGCTAGTTCTAAATCAAAGGGTAAGGAGAAAGTAAAGAAGAGTGGGAAACCTTCGTACGATAGTAATGGTAAAAAGCTTTATTATTATGCAAAGGAGAGAACACTACCTCAACCAGATCCTATACCTATAGAGAAAGTGGATACTTCAAAGGCCTTGAAGATTTCTGCGGAGAAACAATTAAAAGAACTACCTTTTGCTTATGAGAAAGTATTCAAAGAGGAAATTAGAGATGGAGAATACAAGAGATTCTTTGAGCTTGGTGAGAAATTGGGTTGGTCTACGTTCATGGTAAGCCGTTCTGAATTATGTCCTGAATTAGTTTTGGAGTTCTATCTAGGCCTCTTTAGCCGAGATAGTGATTGTGTTCCGATAAGAGGAAAGTTAGTTCCTTTCACAAGTTGAGGAGATTAGGAACCACTTCAAGTTTCAGAATTTGAAAGGTTTTGCAAATTTGAGGAAGCAGTTGCTAAACGAAAAATCTTTGATAAGGATTTACTTTTTAAGCATGTTTTAGACAAGGAGAAAGTGCATTTACATAAGGGAGAATTGAAGGCACCTTGGCCTTACAAATATCTTCAAGCAGATGCTAGAATTTGGCACAATTTCCTTATCCCGAATGTCTTTGGAAACACACGAACTTTGGAGGTGACCATGAAGAACGCGCTACTGTTAGACTGTATATTGAGAGGAGAAGAAGTTGATGTGGCACAGTTGATCTATGAGGAGGTGATACGATTTTCGGTCTCTCCTAAATCAGTTTATAATGTTAAATTTCCAACTATGATCACGTGTCTTGTGCGAAAAGCAAATGTAGTATTGGGTGAAGAAGAGACACTCGAGTTCAAAATGAGTTATATTGATAATGCTTGGATCAAGGAAAGCCTTCGAAGAGCGGGTTCTACTCAAGTCTCGAAGGCAGAAAAGGAGCAATCTTGGCAAGAGAAGATGGAGGAGCGCTTAACGAAATTCGAAGCAGCTCAAACTTCCTTAGTCAATGATGTGGCACAAATCAACGCTAACCAAGTGCACATCATGAAACTCCTTGAGCAATTAACGAAAGGTCCAGCAATTCCAACCTTGGATATCAATGATGCGAGGCAATAGCCTCGAGAGTATGTTCTCTTTCTTCCTTACCATTTCTGTAAATATGCCTATCTGCTAATTTTAATTTCTGTTTTTCGAGTCTTTTTCGAGTCGTGGGGACACGGCTCATTTTTGAGTTGGGGGTGTGGGGATTCGTTGTCTCTCATCTCCATTTTTTTTTGTTTTTGAGTGAAATTAAAATTTTTGATACATGGGAATTAGATGTAGAGTGTGTTTAATAGCTTGAAAGCATGAGCTCAGTAGATTAATGATAGTAAGTGATATGTTTATGAGCTATGTATGTGTATGCTTTGAGTATTTGCAGGAAAACACACGTTGATAGTAAAGAAAAGATTAGTGAGCAATGCGACAGAAAGTATGTTCGATCTCAGGGAACCTTGAAAGTGTGTAGGCCGTGAGATCCAAGCTAGTTGAAAAACCATTTGATGAAAGTGCTAAAGGTAAGAAATTTTCTGAATTACATAGTGTAGAAAGTGATCAAGGCGGTTCTTTCATATTTTTAAGCCTTTGAAGCCTTTTTATACCTTCTCACCTTGTGATTTTGATTTTATATGCTATATCCTTCTTAGCCCCTTCTAGCCTTTCTAAAGCCTTTTTATTGAAACACATTATAAGCCATATCCTTTAATTTTAGGACTTTTCCATATGACCCGCACTTGAATCGCGATGCTTAGACAGTTGTTTTAGAGCTTGAGTTTGGGGTGGTGGGTCCACCATTATGGGAGTTATTATGTTGGGATTTTTTTTTGAGCTTAGAAATTGTGCTTTATGCTTTATATTGAGGATGTTTCACAGAATTGTATTGTAACCCTTTGTCGGGGTAATAGTGAATGAAAAAGAAGCTTCGAGCTAATATTGCCAACAAGGGCATTAAAAGAAAAAATATATATATGAGAAAATTAGCGTGATATTAAAAGAGAGTCATAGCTATAGAAAAGAGAATTGATTTGAAAAGAAAAGAAAAAATATATATTCGGACCGGCAAAGTGGATTTTTATGTGAACATCTTAAGCTTTAATTAGGTTATTGGGGATGCTAAATTGTGCATCAAGGAATTCATTGGGTTGAGTGAGAAACGTTTTATGAGAGTAACTCAAGCTCTAGGGCGATTCGTTGATGGCTAGTGAGGAGAGAGCCAAAAGCTCACTCCAAATTATCCAAATATATGATCATACCGTCCCTAAGCCTACATTACAACCTTAAAGACCTTTTGATTCTTTGCTATGTAATTGAGAAGTGATTAAGCCATTAGAGATTAGTTAAGTGGATCCTTGGATACTAGTGAGGTTTGATGAACAATCTATAGCTCTCTTTGGGAACTGAGTAAAGTCCCAATCCTTCTTACATTGCGAAACTAATCTGATCTTGAATTCAAGCCGTGTTGACTGTGGATATGAGAAGTGTACAGGTATGTAGTTTATAAATATTATTGCATGAAATTTTCTGAGTTATGTGCTTTAGGTTTATTCTATATATTCTGCTATGCTTTTCCTTTGTGTTGAAAATTTTATAAGTGTGTATTTCTAGACTTCCCTATGTTTTTATCTTTTATTGTATCGGGACGATACAACTTTGAGTTGGGGGTCTTGATGTCTCCTCATTTGTGATAGATTTATGTTAAGATGAGACATCATTTTAAGTGATTTAGAAGTCAATAATGTCGATTTTCTTGAGTTTTAGTGCACTTTCCTATTTTGTGTCTTGATTTGTAGAAATAATATTTTTAGAGCATATTGGGTTTAATCGTTTATTTAGTGTGTAGCTTTAAAGATAATTATGGAGCTTAATTAGAGTCCAAGTCAAAGACAACAACTTATGGAAGGAGATATGCATGGTAATTGGAGATAAGGAAAGAATTGCTAAAAAGATGGAAAAGGAAAAGCTGCCTAAATCTGGGATTCTGCAAAGATAGGCGTTTTTACCTAATAAAGAGGCCGAATTTGGTAAATTACTCCTAAAGGGTCTAGATAATTCTGTTGCGATTCTTTTGGTATCTTGTGGAGCAAAATCGGACCAATAATAAAGAAGTTATGACCAAAACAACGCAGCAGTGTTTATCTTTATTTCCATACGAATTTGAGTTGGGCTAGAAGTCCATTACCTTAACAATTCCTCAAGAAAACGAATTAGGTCTTCTAAACACCTATAAATACACCCTTATATCACTTGTAAATCATCCTTGCCTCATAGTAATTAGTTCTTAAGGTTTTATTCTTCCAGTTTATTGTAGAGAGCAAGATGATGTCTTTTATTATTTCTTTTAGTTTATTTCCTTCAGGTATGAACTAAACCTCCCATAGCTTGGGTTTTGCATATGTATAATCTATGAATTCTAATTCTTCTATCTAAGTTTCTTTGGGAATTACATATTTTAATCTGATATTAGCTTCTTACTTTATATTTGCTTATGTGTTTTGATTTAATGTCTTTCCTAGAATTGATCACTTTAGGATTGTTTTAAGAGTAGTTAGATGGTCTCCTTGACAGGGTGTTTAACTATTGAACCACCACATAATGTCTAGTGTCGATAGCAGTTCTGACAAAACATACTTCTAACTAGATAGTCATTAAGGTTTGTTTTAACCACCGTATCACCAAGACTTGCAGTATTTGCTTAGGGCCTTAGTGGCGTTTGATAACCCTATTTTAAATCACTTCTTGGTTGTGACGTAGCCCCCTTAGTCGCTCTCAAGATCTAAGGTAGTGGAATTTAGAATCCTGACTAAGTATTACCAAGAGCTAATATTCTCCCTTATGAACTAGATTTATAGATAGAATTAGAAGGATTAGTGCATACTAGCAAAACCTAAGCTATACTTCTCATCTCGTATTCTTAATCTTTTACTTTATTGTCTTTATTTTCCTAGTTTTAATTTAGTTTTAATTCATAAATTCGAAAACCAAATATTTAATTTTCTGTTTTCTAGTTATTTACTTTTACTCGTTATCTGTTCCTACGCGTTTAACACACTTAAGTCCCTGAGAACGAACTCTACTTATCATTAAAACTTGCATACGTCCTGTAATACTTGCAGTACTGTGCCTGTCTAGGGTGAGAGTGCATAGTTTTCCATACTTAAATTGATCTTATTTTTATCACACCCTAGGCGACACCAGTTGGAGTTCACTGGGAAGAAAGTTTTTTTTTTTAATTCGTGACACGTTTTGTACATTGACATCCCTATTTACTTAAACTTTTCCACATCATTGTGCCACATATATAAATCTGTTGAAACCTTTGAAATCTAAAAGTACTCACACCATTGGAGCATTAAACAAACCTATTGAAGCTACACTTCATTACTATATCACCATACACTTCAAGAAGAGTTCACAAGCCATAATCTTCATTTTAATATCATTAGTAAAGGTTTGTTGTTATTCATTGTATAATCTACAAAATAGGTTTCATTTATTATCATTATAATTGGACACTTATCAAACACAAGACGGTATCTCTTGCTCTATAATAGGATTGAAGATCCAAGTGAAGAGAATAGCGGTTTGAATTTCAGTTTGAGTTCGAGGAGAAGGCTTCCAATTGGAAGTGGTTACATGTGTAGGTGATTACACAAGGGTGACAAAGACTTACATAAGGAAAGGGTTACTTGTGTAGGTGATCACATAAGGGAGTTTTATCTCGAAGGTTCGAGTTTGAGTTGTGATGTTGATGTCTCCCTAATTGTTCTTATTTTAGACCCTTAGGAGACATCATTTTTGGTGTTTATTTAATTAATTCGATAGACTTTTGAATGAAATATGCAATAATTCGGATTTCCCTTTTTATTTCTAGCATTTTTGAATTATTGAACTTTTGCGCGTAATATTGGTATTTTTAGTGTAAAGTTTACAGATTTTTAGATGTTAGCTAGGAAAGGAATCCGAAGATAAAGTCAAAGATCAAAAGATAGAGTCAAGACTTGAAGAGAAATCCCGAAGATTTTATTTTAGAGCTAAAAATCCATTTTCCAGGCCCTTGATTGCTGTTTTCGAGGTACTTAAGAGCTGATTGAGCCGCTGACCTTTGAAGAGAAAACATTCCTTATCGAAGTACGGAACTTTAGCAACTGGAATGAGGTCAATCGGAGTTGTAACGCATCGGGAAAAGCAGTTTTAGTGAAGGCCTGTCATCAGTTACGGGATTTTGGGCTTAGAAAGTGGGCTTGGACATTTAATTAGGCTTTTATTTTCTGGTCCAAGCCCTAGTCCGAATTTTTAACTATAAAAGGAGGTCTGGACTCTTATTTTAAAGACAATTCACTTTCCACAAGATTAAAAACACCAGAGAAGCTACAGCAGGAAGAAAGGAGAAGCTACAAGAGCTGGAGTGGGTCTATAGCTCCGTTCGTAGTCATTCTTATTCCGAAAATTAGGTTTTTCTTATATTTTAATTTTGTAACGAATATGAATTCCATTTCTTTTTATTTAGTTTTTAATTTTAATATGAGCTAAATTTCCATTAGTGCTTGAGAACAAAACAATGGGTGAATCTTGATTTTATTATTATAACGAATGTTGAATTTGGGTTTTTATTGAATTAAATTAAATTAGGGCTTTTACTCTTTTCGACAATTTGTGAATGTTTACTGATTTTAGAGTCGCGAACTAAAATTAGGTATTAGTATCTAAGCTATTCCATATATGTGGCGTATGGATCATCCTGACGGGGGGTTTAGGTACAGAAATAATTGTTCAATCTAGGATAAAAACTATTGAT
This sequence comes from Nemophila menziesii, assembly GCA_029959085.1. Classification (NCBI taxonomy): domain Eukaryota; kingdom Viridiplantae; phylum Streptophyta; class Magnoliopsida; order Boraginales; family Hydrophyllaceae; genus Nemophila; species Nemophila menziesii. Next base: position 81,133,045 of record JARWIR010000001.1, read on the forward strand.
TCTGACGAACTTAGTTAATCCTAGGGCCAATGTGGTAATAAATCTTAATCATCCAACGGTGGATCATAATTACCCTGACGGGACTAGTGACACTTTAGGATCGCCTTATAGTCCACCCTGACGGGGGTATAAGGATATTAGAATCCCGACCATTGTAATTGACTGATTTAACCCTTAAACAACATAAGTTAGAAAGTAAAATTAGGAGGATCCTTGCGTTCTCAAGTACTACATCTCATATTGCGTTTTCATACATTTTACTTGCGTCTTAGCTTTTACTTGCATTTATAATTTGTCTTTCATTTAGTAGAATTAATAAACAAAACCAAAACAAACAATTTATTGTCTTTTATTTTCATAAGTGCATCAATCACTATTTGCATAAACATTGTGATCAACCATCCGTCCTTGGAACGAATCTGATTATCAGAATTACTACTTGGGACAACCGTACACTTGCGGTTGTGGTTCGATTATTATTTGCATTTATTTTTAGAACACACAAAGGACCACCAAGTTTTTGGCGCCGCTGCCGGGGACGGTAGCGTGTGACCACGGTGTTTATCCTTTAGTGATAAGTGCATTTATTTTATTTTATCAGTTTTACGCTTTTTGTTTGTTAGCTTTTTCAGGTTTTTAGGTTTGGTGTATGCGAAGAAGGCTATTCAAGGATCTAGAGCCAACACCTCCGATCCTTAGTAATCCAGAATCGTTGATCAGACTTGCGAACAGAAGAAGAAGAGAACGAGAAACTTTAGAAGTAGAAGAATTAAGTAACAGAATGGAGAATATCATTATTCAAGGTCAACAAAATGGACAAGGCCAGTTAGATGCAAATGGCCAACCTTTAGCTCCAGGCGTTATTCCTCAAGTTCAACCACTAAATCCTAACCCTCCAGTCCAGATAGTGATGAATCATGATCCGTGGTTCACTAATGGCCCTCCAGAAGTTCCATTCCGCGCTCCAGCTATAGGAGTAGGTGCTCCAGATATTAATGTTCCGAGATTCCGTCCAGATCCGGGTATGCTAGCTCAGTTCCAAAACTTTGGAAATTTTCGCGGAAGACCATCGGAAGATCCTCTTAGAGCGGTACAAAAATTTAAGCAGATATGTGATTCTTATATCACACAAGGGGTTTCAAGAGAGCAGATGTATTTTGCAGCATTCAAATTCTTTGTCATAGATGGAGCAAGCGAATGGCATGATACACAAGATCCGACGAAGATAACAAATTGGGATCAATTAGAAGCCGCATTTTTCGACAGGTATTATCCGAGCAATATGAGGTTAGATGCTGAATTGGAGTTGACTAATTTTCGTCAAGAATACGATGAGACTGTGGGTAAGAGTTGGACTAGATTTCAGATGTGTTTACGTAGAGTTCCAAATCATGGTTTTTCAGAATTACAGCAGTTAAAGATTTTTTATAGAGGCCTTGATGGAACTTCGAGAGAAAAGTTAGATACGTTATGTGGTGCAGGTTTCCTTCAAGTTCAACCAGCTCATGCCAAGATCATTTTAGAAAGAACAGTCAAGAATGAAGTTGGGTGGAGCTCAGTAAGAACACCAGTCAAGGGAGTAAATAATGTTGACATAGAAGAGAAATTTGCTACGTTTGAGAATAAGATCCAGAATACCATAGAGCAACAATTGAAGCAGCTTACTCTAGCTGTGACAGAAGGATTTTCGGGTAAGAAGGTAGCTGTGCATGCTGCACAAGAAGTTTATATGTGTTCAATTTGTAAGGTAGATGATCATGATGAGGAAAGTTGTCCGAATAATCAAGAATCAGTGAATTTTATGTCCAACAGAGGTAATTTTAATTCGAGTGGTAATGGATATCAACCTAACAGAAACCATCCTGGGTTTCAATATTCGAATCCTAATGGGGCAGCCAATCCTACATATGCGTATCAGCCGCGTCCCCAAGGTAATAACTATAATCCTAGACCACAAAACAATTATCAAGGAGGACAGAATCAGAATACTTATGTACCAAGACAAGCTCCTCAGAATACTTACGATGAAACGCTAAACCAGAAAGCTTTACCTGCACATCCACAAGAAGGGGTACTCACCCTTCAGAAAACTGTTGAAAATTTGATTGCTCTACAAGCACAAGCGATGGAACGTCAGAACGCAGCAATAGAACGTCAGAACGCTGCAATAGAAAGACAAAATACAGCTGAAGCAAATATGAAGATGTTCCAGAATCAGCTGAGTCAAATCAGTAAACAGCTCAATCAACGTCCACAAGGACAACTTCCAAGCGATACGGAAAATCCAACACAACGTGAAGATTGCAAGGCTGTTACACTAAGAAGTGGTAAGAACCTTCCTCCACCTCCTTTTCCCGTTATGAAAGAGAAAGAAGTTCCAAGAAAAGAAAAGGAAGTGGGTGAGAAAGAGAAAGAGAATGAGAAAGATAGTGAGGTTGAAGAGATAGAAAGACCAAGAGAAATTCCGAAAAAGAGAGATGAAATTGTAAGCAATCGCCCTCCACCACCGTTTCCATCGCGAGTTCAGAAAAAGGGTGATATGGGTGATTTTCAGAAATTCTTCAATAGAGTAAGGGGTTTGAGTATTAATATTCCGTTACTTGAGGCAATTCGAGATATTCCTAAGTATACGAAGTTTTTGAAGAGGGCCCTCACTAATAAAAGGCCCTACTGTGATAATGAGATGATTGGCCTTCCTGAAGAGTGTAGTGCGATTTGTCAGAGTAAGTTACCTCCGAAGTTAGTTGATCCGGGGAGTTTCACGATTCCCATATCAATTGGAGAAGAATGGAAGGGAAAGGCGCTATGCGATTTGGGGGCAAGCATCAACTTGATGCCCAAGTCAGTCTTTGATAAGCTTAAAATTGGAAACGCAAGACCTACCTCTATGGTCTTGCAAATGGCGGACAGGTCTCTTGCTCATCCTGAAGGCCGTATTGAGGATGTCCTTGTTAAGGCAGGTACACTTATATTTCCTGTTGATTTCGTAATTCTTGAATACAATGCAGATAGAAATGTCCCCATTATTTTGGGTAGACCCTTCCTAGCTACAGGGAGGACATTGATCGATGTGGAGAATGGCGAATTGACAATGAGGATCCAAGATGAGGAAGTGAAATTCAATGTATTTCGAGCCATGAAATTCCCAGATTCTCAGGAAGATTGCTTCAGAATGGATGTAGTAGAGCAAGCATCGCAAGAGGTATTTAATTGTTTAAATTTTGATGATATCTTGCAGGCTGCTTTGACATTAGATTCACCTGAGATGATGGAGGAGCTTACAGAAACAGTGGCAGCTCTCAATTCTGAAAATCCGAAATATAGGCGTCTTGCCTATGAACCTGTGAGAGAACCGGGGGAGATCATTCCGAAAAAGAAACCTTCAATTGAATCTCCTCCGGAGTTGGAAGAAAAACCATTGCCAGCACACTTGAGGTATGCTTATTTGGGTACTAATGAAACTCTACCTGTTATTGTTTCAGCTAATTTAACAGGTCCTCAAGAAGATAAACTGTTGCGTGTGTTAAGAGCCAACAAAGAAGCAATAGGTTGGACAATTGCCGATATCAAAGGCATTAGTCCATCCTATTGTCAACACAAAATCATACTAGAAGATGTTAATGCACGCTCAGTTGAAGGTCAGAGAAGATTAATGCCAGCCATGAAGGATGTGGTGAAGAAGGAGGTGATTAAGCTTTTAGATGCGGGGATTATTTATCCCATTTCGAGTAGTGAATGGGTGAGTCCGGTTCAGTGTGTACCGAAGAAAGGAGGAATTACAACAATTCTTAATGACAAAAATGAGGCGATCCCTTCAAGAACAGTAGTTGGTTGGAGAGTTTGCATGGATTACAGAAAGCTGAACAAGGCCACCAGAAAAGATCATTTCCCTTTGCCCTTCATTGATCAAATGTTAGACAAATTAGCCGGAAGGGAATATTACTGTTTCTTGGATGGTTACTCTGGGTACAATCAGATCTACGTGGCTCCAGAAGATCAACATAAGACTACCTTTACATGCCCATTTGGTACTTTTGCATATCGCAGAATGCCATTTGGGTTGTGTAACGCTCCCGCTACTTTTCAAAGGTGCATGATGGCCATCTTCTGGGACATGATAGATAATTTCCTTGAAGTGTTCATGGATGATTTCTCCGTGTTTGGTGATGATTTTGATATATGTTTGGATAACTTGGAGAAAGTGTTAGTGAGATGCAAGGAAACAGATTTGGTGCTCAACTGGGAGAAGTGTCATTTCATGGTACGCGAAGGTATTGTTCTGGGTCACAAAGTTTCGAGTGTTGGTTTAGAGGTTGATAGAGCAAAGATAGAGGTAATTAAAACTCTTCCCCCTCCTGTTTCTGTTAAAGGGGTAAGGAGTTTTCTTGGCCATGCTGGTTTTTATAGGCGTTTTATTAAAGATTTTTCTAAGATTGCTAAACCACTATGCAACTTACTCGAAAAGGATTGCAAATTCCTTTTTGATGAAGCTTGTTTAGCGGCCTTCAAAGCAATCAAGGAAAAACTCATTTCTGCTCCTATAGTGTTACCTCCAGATTGGAATTTACCGTTTGAGGTTATGTGTGATGCGAGTGATTTATGTATGGGAGCTGTATTGGGACAGAGAAAAGAGAAAGTTTTTCATTCAATTTACTATGCTAGTAAAACTTTTAGTGGTGCTCAGATTAATTACACAGTTACAGAAAAGGAGTTGCTAGCAGTTGTCTATTCGTTTGATAAATTTCGCTCTTATCTTCTTGGAGCGAAAGTTATTGTTTACACAGATCATTCTGCGATCAGATTTCTTATGGAGAAGAAAGATGCGAAACCAAGGTTAATCAGATGGGTGTTACTGCTTCAAGAGTTCGATTTAGAGATCAAAGATAGAAAGGGTTGTGAGAATCAGGTTGCAGATCATCTATCGCGCTTAGAGGGTTCAGAGATGAATAGTGGTACTGAAGCAGTTAGAGAAGAGTTTCCTGATGAGAGTTTATTCGTTGTTCGAGATTATGAAGCTCCTTGGTATGCAGATATTGCAAATTTAGTGGTGAGTGGTGTTTTTCCTGAAGGTTCTACTTATCAAGAAAGAAAGAGGTTAGCTCATCGTGCTAGACAGTTCTTTTGGGAGGATCCGTTCCTCTATAAAGTTTGTGCTGACCAGATGATACGAAGATGTGTAGCAAGGGAAGAGACTCAAGCCATTATAGCTGGATGCCATGATTCATTATATGGAGGACATTTCAAAGGAGACAGAACTGCTGCAAAGGTATTTCAATCAGGTTTTTACTGGCCTTCTCTTATAAAAGATTGTCATGAATATGTTAAGAAATGTACGAGATGCCAGTTTACCGGAAACATATCTAAGAGGGATGAGATGCCGCGTAATAATGTGTTAGAGGTTGAGATATTCGATGTGTGGGGCATAGACTTTATGGGTCCTTTCGTTCCTTCAAATGGTAACCTCTATATCTTATTGGCTGTTGATTATGTATCTAAGTGGGTAGAAGCGGTGGCTTTACCTACCAATGATTCACGAGTGGTGATCAAGTTCTTGAAATCACATATTTTCACTAGACATGGCACACCTAGAGTGATTATTAGCGATGGAGGATCTCATTTCGTTAATAAATATCTGAAGACCGTTCTAGAGAAATATGGAGTTAGACACCGTGTATCTACTGCATACCATCCACAATCCAATGGTCAAGCTGAAGTTTCGAACCGTGAAGTCAAGTCAATCCTAGAGAAAACCGTTGGTCCTACAAGAAAAGATTGGTCAATGAAGTTAGATGATGCATTGTGGGCCTATCGTACTGCGTTTAAGACTCCAGTTGGTGCATCTCCATATCGTATGGTGTATGGTAAGGCTTGTCACTTACCTTTAGAGCTTGAAATGGGTGCCTATTGGGCGATTGCGCAGTTGAACTTAGATCCTATCTTAGCCGGAAAGAATCGTATGATGAAGCTTAATGAACTTGACGAATTCCGATTGCATGCTTATGAAAATGCCAAACTTTACAAAGAAAATACAAAGAAATGGCATGACAATCGGATTCGTCCAAAGAACTTTGAAGTGGGGCAAAAAGTATTAAAGTATAATTCAAAGTTCAGCAATTTTCCGGGTAAGTTAAGATCCAAGTGGTCAGGTCCATACATAGTGACCAAAGTTACACCTCATGGGGCGATAGAAATAGAACATCCGCTAGAGAACCGTACCTTTATGGTTAACGGTCACAGATTAAAGATATACCATGGAGGTGAAGATACCAATCGCTCGGAAGATCCACATCCCGGGGAGGTCATGTATCTCCTCGAGAATCCTTAGAAGCGTGAGGTAACCCGTCGAGCTTAACGACGTTAAACAAAAGCCAATTACTTGTATATTAGCTGAGTTTTTCTATTTTTGCAATATAGATTAGTTTGATTTTCGTAATTTTATTGTTTTTATTAAGAAATGAGGAAGGGTAGTTGTTTTTGATGATTTCAGGGGTAAAAAGGACTTGAGTTTGGGGTCGATTTGGCGAAAACAGAAGAAAAAGAGGTTGGATGTCCAGGAGAAACCGGGAACCCGCATTCCACAGAACCGGGTACCCGGTTTTGGTGCTGTAATTTCTGAAATTCCCTGACCCAGCGTCTTGGTGGCTTGCGTTTTCGTGCGTTTTGATTCGCGCCATCGACACAAATCCGGGTACCCGCATTTGGCAGAACCGGGTACCCGGTTTCGGAGCTGCTGTTGGTGAAATTTTCTGGTCCAGCGTTTCAGGGTGCTGCGTTTTGGCGCGTTTTCATTCGCGCCATCGAGAAAATCCGGGAACCCGCATTCCACAGAACCGGGTACCCGGTTTCGGCGAAGAAAATCCCTGACCCCGCGTCTTGGGATCCAGCGTTTTGGTGCGTTTTGAAAAAAAAAAAAAAAAAAAAAAAAAAAAAAAAAAAAAAAAAAAAAAAAAAAAAAAAAAAAAAAAGAGTCCACAATTATTTTTCCGCGCCGTCACAGCGACGCGGAACCGGGGACCCGGTTTTCCAAATCCGGGAACCCGGTTTGAAAGCTGTGAGAGGCGGTTTTGGGTATTTTAACCTAGTTTTCTTAGCCTCTTTTGCAAATTTTTACCTAAAACGCACCAATAGCCTCCCCACCTACGAAATTCATCTACCAAAACACTATATATCATCAAATCCTACCCTCTTTCACCACAAAAACATAAGATCAACTCACCTCCTCTCCAAAATAACATCAAATCCTTAGTTTTTCCCAAGATTCTTCTTCATCAAATCCTAAACTAAAACCCAATTCTTTCTTCTCCCATTCAAATTAATCAAGACCCATCTCATATTCACCCTAGTTCTTCAATTCCTAAAGCCTCAAAACATCAAAATTCTAAACTTTTTCTCTAAGTTTTTCATTATTTGAAGTTTTGAGTTTGGGGTGAAAAGAGATGACTAACAGAACCGGTGATTTCCGAAGAACTGCTCCTAGAAGAAAGACCACCATTGGTGGTTCTCAAGAACAAGCTATTGAGATTCCTGATTCGCGTCCTAAACGAAAAAGTGACGAAGTTAAGCTTGATTCTAACAGAAAAGAAATCACAGGTCTAAAGAGGAGATTGATTGATGAGATAGAAAGTGAGATGGAACAAGAAGAGGAAATTGCGAAGAACATTGAGAAGGAAACTGAACAAGAGATTCCGGAAGCAACTGTTCAAAAACCCCCGCGTATGAAGATGTGGGCCCACAAACCTAAGAGGGTTTACACTTGTTGGAATACTCAGGTTCGTGAAAGAATTGAATTTTTGAAATTTGGTGAGGAGACGAATTTTCCTAAGGGTATTATGAGTAGTGATTACAAGGAATATGCTGTGACATGTGCTAAGTTTGGTTGGAAAGAGTTACAAGAAAGGAAGCTTGAGTTTATTCCTACTTTTGTGCGAGAATTTTACGAAGGTTTAGCTACCTCACATGATGCCATTGATATCCGCAAAAAGGTAGTTCCTTTCTCTATTGAACGTATTCGGAAATCATTGAAACTACCCAACTTTTCTGGAACATGCCCCTTCCAAGAAACTCTTAATGACCCTTCTTTTGATTTTGAATCCCTTTGGGGGACCGTGCTTGTTAATGGGACTAGCCCAATTCCTGAAGGTGAAAGGTATCCTGGACAGTTTTACAGCAGTAGTTTGACACCTCGAGCTAAGGTTTGGTCTCGTTTCATAATACCCACTTTCTTTGGTATTAAACACACTTCCGAGTTGAAGAAAGAGCACATATTTGTTATTAAGTGTATTTTGGAGGAGAAACCATTTGACGTTGCTAAGATCATTTATGATACGATCATGGAGTTCGCTAAATCACCAATGAAACAACAAAATCTGAAGTTTCCTTGTACTATTACTCGGTTATGTCTAGACGCAAAGATTCCGCGTAAGGACGCAGATATTGATACTGTTTCAGTTGGTGTGAGTATAGCTTTGAGCACAATCAAGAACATCCATGAAGAAGCATCACGAGCTACAAGAAGTCCAAGAACTCCTCAATCAAAGAAAGCGAAAACTGTACCTGAGTTGGAAGCGAAGATTCAGGTGTTGGAAGAGAATCAGGAGAGGATGATTGCTACCTTGGGAAACGTTACAAAAGAATTGGACCTGCTTCGAAATTTAATCCTAGGCGTAAATACACTTCAAAACGCGATTTATGATGCTGTTACGAGAGATAAAGGTCCAGAACGCAACACCGATAACCAGCCTCGCGCTGGTTAAGATACGTTTTCTAAACTTTCCTCTTAGTGTATATTAGTTTAAATGCTTTATTGAGTCTTTTCGAGTCGTGGGGACACGACTCATTTTTGAGTTTGGGGTGGGGTTCGTTGCCTCATCCCAGTTTTTATGTGTTATTTGCTTTATTTGCTTTCAATAAAAGAATTTTCGGAGTTGCGTTTGACTATAGAAATTTTTAAATATCCCTTTAAGCATACTTTTGATAAATCTATGATAGTAAATAGTGGACTTTAGGGATTGATATAAAACGCACTTACAATTGCATGCGAACATAGGTAATTGATAGGAAAAATTAATGAACAATGCAAATGAAGTAAGCTTGTACTCAAGGAATATGTTTGGTGTGTAGAACGTGAAATCCTAATTAGTAGAGAACCCACCTAGATATGAACTAAAGACAAGCTATGTACTTAGGAAAATGATAGGGGCAGTTCTTTGTTAGCCATTTGTGCCTTTTTAGCCTTCTATCCCTTGTATTAATTACTATCCGTCTTAGCCCACTTTGAGCCTTTAACCTTTTCTTTGTAGCCACGATATAAGCCATTATCCCTTAGATTATTAGGCATGACCATATGACCCGCACTTGAATCACAATCCTGAGACATGTCTCGAGCTTGAGTTTGGGGTGGTGGGACCACATATGGGGAATTAAATGGGTAGGGATCGATGTGTTTTGTATTGTAACACAATTGCAGATGATATATACTTGTAACCCTTTGCCGGGAATGAAGAAAAATGAAAAAGAAAGAAAAAATGAAAATTTTTGAAAAATCATACAGTAGGATCCGGGAACCCGGATTCATCAAAACCGGGAACCCGGTTTGCTTCTGTACAAAAAAAAAAAAAAAAAAAAAAAAAGAGAAAAGAAGAGAAAAAGAAAAATATGAATGAATAAAACATCCGGCAAAGTGGAATTGTCTGAAAATCATCTTGTTAATAGTGGGTAGACATGGGACGCTAAATTGTTGCGTATATGGGTGAGTGAGAACATCTTTTTGAGCGTTAACTCAAGCTCGAGGACACTGTTGATGGTAAGTGAGGAGAGAGCCAAAAGCTCACTTCAAATTTACCAAATATACATCCATACCCGTCCTTAAGCCAATATTATAACCGTAAAGACCTCGTGATTCCTAAGTGCATAGTGAATTTATTATTCTGTTGATAGGGAATACACTAGGTGGAGCGTTCAAAGCGAGGTAGGATTAATGACCATCCTATAGCCATCATACAGAGATGAGTACAAGTGTAACCTTCAAGCATTGCGACTTTAATTTTATGATTGAGATTATTTATGTTTGATGTTGCATGATTAGTGTATGTAGATGTTAATTTTTAAAGTTTGCTATATGAGATTTATCTTAGGAATTGCTTTAGGGTTTATTTGCTAGCTTCTATGTGTTTATACGTTTGCTTCTACCCCTCGTTTTATTTTGTTTTGCTTTGTCGGGACGACAAAGGTTTGAGTTGGGGGTCTTGATGTCTCCCTAATTGTTCTTATTTTAGACCCTTAGGAGACATCATTTTTGGTGTTTATTTAATTAATTCGATAGACTTTTGAATGAAATATGCAATAATTCGGATTTCCCTTTTTATTTCTAGCATTTTTGAATTATTGAACTTTTGCGCGTAATATTGGTATTTTTAGTGTAAAGTTTACAGATTTTTAGATGTTAGCTAGGAAAGGAATCCGAAGATAAAGTCAAAGATCAAAAGATAGAGTCAAGACTTGAAGAGAAATCCCGAAGATTTTATTTTAGAGCTAAAAATCCATTTTCCAGGCCCTTGATTGCTGTTTTCGAGGTACTTAAGAGCTGATTGAGCCGCTGACCTTTGAAGAGAAAACATTCCTTATCGAAGTACGGAACTTTAGCAACTGGAATGAGGTCAATCGGAGTTGTAACGCATCGGGAAAAGCAGTTTTAGTGAAGGCCTGTCATCAGTTACGGGATTTTGGGCTTAGAAAGTGGGCTTGGACATTTAATTAGGCTTTTATTTTCTGGTCCAAGCCCTAGTCCGAATTTTTAACTATAAAAGGAGGTCTGGACTCTTATTTTAAAGACAATTCACTTTCCACAAGATTAAAAACACCAGAGAAGCTACAGCAGGAAGAAAGGAGAAGCTACAAGAGCTGGAGTGGGTCTATAGCTCCGTTCGTAGTCATTCTTATTCCGAAAATTAGGTTTTTCTTATATTTTAATTTTGTAACGAATATGAATTCCATTTCTTTTTATTTAGTTTTTAATTTTAATATGAGCTAAATTTCCATTAGTGCTTGAGAACAAAACAATGGGTGAATCTTGATTTTATTATTATAACGAATGTTGAATTTGGGTTTTTATTGAATTAAATTAAATTAGGGCTTTTACTCTTTTCGACAATTTGTGAATGTTTACTGATTTTAGAGTCGCGAACTAAAATTAGGTATTAGTATCTAAGCTATTCCATATATGTGGCGTATGGATCATCCTGACGGGGGGTTTAGGTACAGAAATAATTGTTCAATCTAGGATAAAAACTATTGATTCTGACGAACTTAGTTAATCCTAGGGCCAATGTGGTAATAAATCTTAATCATCCAACGGTGGATCATAATTACCCTGACGGGACTAGTGACACTTTAGGATCGCCTTATAGTCCACCCTGACGGGGGTATAAGGATATTAGAATCCCGACCATTGTAATTGACTGATTTAACCCTTAAACAACATAAGTTAGAAAGTAAAATTAGGAGGATCCTTGCGTTCTCAAGTACTACATCTCATATTGCGTTTTCATACATTTTACTTGCGTCTTAGCTTTTACTTGCATTTATAATTTGTCTTTCATTTAGTAGAATTAATAAACAAAACCAAAACAAACAATTTATTGTCTTTTATTTTCATAAGTGCATCAATCACTATTTGCATAAACATTGTGATCAACCATCCGTCCTTGGAACGAATCTGATTATCAGAATTACTACTTGGGACAACCGTACACTTGCGGTTGTGGTTCGATTATTATTTGCATTTATTTTTAGAACACACAAAGGACCACCAGATGTCTCCTTAATTGTTCTTATTTTCGACCCTTAGGAGACATCATTTTTGGTGTTTATTTAATTAATTTGATAGACTTTTGGACTAAATATGCAATATTATGATTTTCCTCTTTTATTTCTAGCATTTTTAGTTTATTAAGCTTTTGCGCGTAATATTGGTATTTTTTGTGTAAAGTTTACAGGTTTTAGATGTTAGCTAGAAGAGGAATCCGAGGAGAAAGTCAATGATCAAGAGATAGAGTCAAGACTTGAAGATAAATCCCGAAGATATTATTTTTAGAGCTGAAAATCCATTTTCTAGGTCATAGATTGCTGATTTCGAGGTGCTTAAGCGATGATTTAGCCGCTGACCTTTGAAGAGAAAACATTCCTTATCGAGTTACGGAACTTTACCAACTAGAATGAGGTCAATCGGAGTCATAACGCATCGGGAAAAACCGTTTTAATGAAGGCATATCAGCAGTTACGGGATTTTGGGCTAAGTTAGTGAACTTGGGCCTTTTATATTTCATTTAATTAAAAGCCTAGGTCCAAGTCCGAATTTGCACTTATAAAAGGAGGTCTGGACTTCTATTTTACATACAATTCACATTCTACAAGATTAAACACCAGAGAGAAGTCAACGGAAGGAAGAAAAGAAGCTACAAGAGCTGGAGAGGGTCTATATCTCCGTTCGTAGTCATTCCTATTCCGGAAATTAGGTTTTTCTTATCTTAAATTTTGTAATCAAATATGAATTCCTTTACATTTAATTTAGTTTTTCTTTTTAATATGAGCTAAACAATTCATAGTGCTTGAGAACAATTAATGGGTGAATCCCAGTCTTATTGAATTACGAATGTTGAATTTGGGTTTTCGTTAAATTAAATTAAATTAGGTCTTTTACTCTTTTCAATAAATTGAGATTAATTACTGTTTTTGGAGTAGCTAACTAAGAACAGGTGTTAGTATCTAGGCTATTCCAATTAGTGGCGATTGGATCATCCTGACGGAGGGTTTAGGTACGGAAATATTTATTTAATCTAGGATAGAAGCTAATGATTCTGACGAACTTAGCTAATCCTAGGACCAATGAGGTAATAAAACTTAATCATCCAACGGTGGATCATATTTACCCTGACGGGACTAGTGGTACTTTAGGATCGCCTTATAGTCCACCCTGACGGGGGTATAAGGAATTTAGAATCCCGACCATTGTAATTGACTAATTTAGCCCTTAAACAACATAAGTTAGGAAATAGGATTGGGAGGATCCTTGCGTTCTCAAGTGCTACTTCTCATATTGCGTTTTACATCATTTTACTTGCGTCTTAGCTTTTATTTGCATTTTAATATTTGTCTTTCATTTATTTAGAATTAATACAAAACCAAACAAACATTTTACCTTTATTTGTTTTCATAAGTGCATCAATCATTAATAGATAAGCATTGTAGTCAACCATCCCGTCCTTGGAACGAATCTGTATTATCAGTTATACTACTTGGGACAACCGTACACTTGCGGTTGTGGTTTGATTATTTATTGCATTTATTTTAGAACACACAAAGGACCACCAAGTTGTAACTTAACCATTTAAAGTTTCACTATCGGGTTGTGATATAGCTTGCAAAATTTTCATGTGTAAATGGTTTACATCTCACCCTGAAGAGATTTCAAGAAGTTTAGTGGAGAAACTTAAAATCCTAAGGTGGCGACTACCTTAGGTAGTGGATGTAGGGAAAGCGAACCACTATAAATGCTTGTGTAATCTCTTCTTAACCTTTTTACTTATCTCTTTCATTACTTGTCATAGATTGCTTACATATCAAACTATCTTTTACATTTTGCACGATCCCATATTTGTTTGATAGAAAGTCTAAGAGTCCATTTCCCTAACTTCCTTAACATAGAACTTAAATTCACTCCCCATCACTCTTAGGACTAAGTTTCCTTGCTTATCTTTTCTCTCTTGATTAATCTTAGCATTTCCATTATGCGATCCCCTAGGATAGAAAGCTTAGAAGGTTTTCTACCCTTGAACTTTACCTAGTTTAAAATCCTTGTTTTTTATCACACTAGGTGCATATTCACTTAATCTTACATTTATAATTAAGTCAAATTGTAAACTAGCTAAGCCAAAAGTTTGACTACCTCCTTATCTCACTTAGTTAGTTGCTCCCTTTTTAGTCCCCATCCTCTAACTTTAGTTTCATAATCCATTTCCCATCTCACATTGATTCTTAGCTTCCTAATATGTATAGCTAACTTTCTATCTTTCCTAGTACATTGTTTTCTCGTTAACAAACTCTTAGGATCATCTTATAGTATCCTTCCTTAGAGTTTGTCTTATAACTTTGTTTAAACCTTATCTGCCTTGGTTTAGGAGTAATTAATTTATAATTAGACATAGATTAGACTAAAATCCTATTCACCCCCTCCCTCTAGAACTACCAAGTGGTTCAAAGTCTAACTCTACGGGAATAGTAGAGTTAACGATTTTGAAGTCTAAATTTTTCTTTCCAAAATCTATTAATTATCTTTCTTTATATGCAAGGATAAATATCGAGAATTGCGAGGGGTTGATCGTATCTTATGAAGAATCCTAAGTTGAAAAAAATATATTCTATTGACGGGAATCGAACCCAGGTTCTCTAGGTGAATGTCAGATATTCAAGTCGCAAGGACAATAAACAAATTATAGGAATACGGCCAACGTAAATCAGGGAGCCTATTCCATACATTAATCTTTTTTTCTAATTTTAGTTGAAAACCCAAAATTACCCTTTTTAGGGACTATGATGCAATATTGATAGTATAAAATAAAAAAATAAAGGCATGTATTAAGAAAATTTATATCAAATAAGAAAGTAAGACTATGTTATCAAAAAGTAGATTATTGCATTAATTTTTTAAGATATGTTATTATAAAGTAATATTATAATAATACTACCAAAGTACTTTGCTAAAGTATATTTTATACCCAGTAATTTGTAATATTACACTATACATTCTATCTAATTTATCTCATAAATTATTATATATAATTTTTCTTTCTTTTTTCTGAAAAGTCACACTAAACTCAACAATTATATTATTTATTATTATGCTAGATTAAATCTAAGCCTAAAAAACGCTAAATCATTATTAATTGTGCTAAATCTAAGCCTAAATCGTTATTATGCTAAATCCGATATTATATAAGTAATATATATTATACATAAAAAAACATAAATAAACCTTATACAATTTAGGGTAAAATTTTATTATTTATCATTAGCTAAATGTAACAAATTATTAACTATATCTTAAATTATCTAAAATTTTGGAATTTAAATAATTTATCTAAAATTAGTGTTTAAGTTATAAATATATTTTCTAAAATTTCTTACTTTCCTAATTTATCTAAAATTATCTAAAATTTCGTAATTTATCTAATTTATTAAATAATTCATTTGAAATTTATCTAAAATTAGTGTTTAAGTTATACATTTTTTTTGGAGTAATGATATACGTCACCCCTTTTCATGTCACCCTTTTATCACCCTTCTATATATATGTTCTGAATTCCTTGATTAGAAGATAGAGAAAAATTAAATAGGATAGATAAATCAATTCATTTGTACATGTAGGCATACACGTCGGAGGTGATAAAAGAGTGATACAAAAAGGGTGACAAATATCATTATTCTTTTTTTTTGTCAAAGAATAACATTTAACTCAACAATTAGTTATCATATATTACATAAATCAAATATATATCTAGTTATTCAACTTTTACCTAATATATATATATATATATATATATATATATATATTTTACCTAATACATAAATTTCGTTATTATATAGTGTATATATAATTATATATCATATCTATTACAAAAATTTATACCAAATATATAAAATCATTCCCTATATTAATTTCTTTTAAAATGCAACTAATATATAGAATATATATTTAATTTACATACATATATAATTACTTAAAAAACTAACGAATTATTAAATAAACTATTTTTTTATTATAATTTTTTTATAATAATCACGATTTTCATATTATAAGATTTAAAAAATTTCTTACATAAATGAATTTCCAGAATTTATAATATATATTTACTTATATTTGTATTTGCTATTTCTTTTGTAGTATATTAATAAAAGATTAAAGGATAAAAGACAATAGGACACTTGCCTTGATTTTATTGGAAGAAAAACACATGTCTAATAACATATATATATATATATATATATATATATATATATATATATATATATATATATATATATATATATATATATATATATATATATATATAAAGGTTATATTAGTAATTACAATATAAGGATTAAATGGCAAATACAAAAATACACCACTTGCCACCACCTTATTTGCTCTTTACGCCACTTGTCTCTTTCCTATTTGTTGACTTGTCACTTTCTCTCTCCCTGCAAAAAGAACAGATTATGTCAGTTTGCTTTTACCGCATTGAATAATTTTCTCGTAAATCGGACATAAGACCTTCACATTTCTAGTGGACACTTATTTAACTAAAAAAGTAATTTTAGGGAGTGTAAACGATTTCAGACACTCTTTATGTAAAGTATCAGTGCGATAAAAAGTGCATGGTTTGTATTATTAATTAGGTAAGTGTCGTGTTTGAAAACACTTAAGATTTGTTATGTTCAAGCCAAAACACTCCTAACAAGTTGCTGGATCGAAGTAGCTCTTTCTCCATCCGCCCGCCAGCAGCAGAGGGGGTATCGATTCCCTGGGTACGACAAAAAATTAAAAAATTACGGTCAACGTGAATTAAACGCGAAACTTTCAAATGTTGGAATTATTTAAAAAGGTATACATGTCTCAATCAACCACTCTGTTAACTTGCCAACTCAACTAAAAGTTTGAACTTATAAAAGAAGACGGAGAACAGGTTATATGAGATTTATACTCCAACACGCCCGTTCACGTGCATGCTTAGAGGAGATGTGCATGCTTAACAGAAGAGATGAAGTAATCTAAGCAATGCACGAGAGAGGAGATGGATAAGCCATGCACGTGGAGATATCGAGGTGGGTGGCGGTGGAGAGACGCGAACCCAGGACCTCAAAGACCTGGAGCTCTAAAACCATGTTAACTTGCCAACTCAACTAAAAATTTAAACTTATAGAAGAAGACGGGGAACAGGTTATAGAAGATTTATACTCCAACACACTCTTTATGAAAAGTATGCGGATTGAAAAAAGATTTTTTTATAATATAGATGTTTTACTCTTTTTTAAAAGTTTGATTTGACCTTACAAAACATTTGACAATGACTTTTGAGATTGCTAGTGATAACAGTATTGACAGTGAGGTTGTGGAGCACGTAGGTCCTGATTTCTGATTCCATGCCAAGATCACAGGTTCATCTCTGGCAATTGTCCTGATATTTACACATATCACATCAAAATACACAGTAACATATACACATATTCAAATTCATTAAAATGCTCGCTAGTCTCTTAACAAATTCAAGGAACACATTACAATGGCATAGTAAAATACTGTGGTTTTAGGGCTTGGTGCGGACAAGAGCTAGTGCTTCACCAGCTTGCAATTTTTTTGTCAAACGAAGCTTCCTGTAATCTTTGAAAGTGAAAGGAATAAACAAAAGGGGGTGTGAAGAGTCAATAAATTCTGCTGGTGGCTCAACGCAACTATTTTCCGGCCCCAAAAGAAACGAAGCAATCGACACCCGTATTGCTGCTTCTTTGCATATCACGCGATGCTTAACACTGTAAAATCTACCATTGCTCCATACCTTTAATATACACGTAATAGTCCCAAGTCCCAACACGTAATAGCGTATTAGAGTTAGTACAAGGTGAATATGGAATAAGTGTAAATAACAAGAACTAGTGAACTTACTGTTGCAATATCTCCAAGATTGACAATAAGAGTACCCGGATAAGGATCAACGCTGATGAATGTTCCAGATTTGTCAATAACTTCAAGACCACCAACAGTATCATCGTCTTGTAGTATAGTAAGAAACCCAGAATCTGTGTGAATTTGTACACCGGAGTGGCCTATTGTATCATTATTGAACTCGTATCGATTAATCCTAAGTTGACTAGTCCACTTCCCGAAAGGAACGGTTTCCAGACCCAAAGCTTCGCCCAACTTGGAACCGAGATCCATGATCAAGTTATGCACGGCTTCAGCATATTTTAATATCGTTTCTCTATTCAAAATTGTAATCGGAAATTAATATTGTATTATATAGAAAAAATTCAGTACAGAAGCAATATTATACGAAGATCGATTGATAATTCAAACCTTTGGTGTGAGGAAGCATCTAACTGAGAACAAAAGGCATCAACAGCTTCAGCAGATGCCATATCATATAACCCCAAAGCTTCATAAAGAGGATTAGCTGGATTAGGTGCCACGTATCCACTTCCTATAATAACATCTGTGTTTTTTTTCTTGATTTCAATAGGCAAGTCCAGAAGTGATTTTGTTACTGTCTTCATCTCCTGCATCAGTAAAAGAGGTAAAATCTTGTGATAGTTTATTAATCGGAAACATCCCCATTCTTCGCATGCTTTTACAAGCGTTGTTAACTGGTTTGGCAAATCTTCGAAATCGATTACTGGAATTTTGTTGCTAGGTTCCATGTTGTTTGTTATGGAGTTTGTCGGCTCGTGTAGAGAGATTTCTTGTTTGTACATGTTTTGTTCTGTGGCCAGCACTTTTTTGTTTGGTATTAAAATAGGAAAATAAAAATGGCAATCGTACAAATTGATCATCTACTTAAACCCAAACTTAAGACCGACCAAAAAAAGCAAAAACTAGAACATTATTATGAATTTGAAGTTTTAAATGAAAAATTAAATAAAATATTTTTTTATTTATTTATAGTCCGCCTTTTTTTTTTTTTTTTTTAAGACGCTTAAGTCATTTCTACATTATCCTATCTCGGTTTCTATTATCCAATAAGAATACAAGTTATAACTTATGAAGGTGGGCTAAAAGATATATAACTTCCCATTATCTCATAAATGAGATAAAAACAGATTATTAGAGTGAGATTCTTTTTTTCATACAGAAGGCTTAAAAGCTAAAAAAAAACAAGAATTAAAGCCGTCTTACACGGTTTTTAATATTATTTTAAGATACACACAACTGCTTTTATCTCTTGTGATATTTCTCCAAAAATAATCTGGTGGGTCCTCCTCCACTGAAGGGTGACATCCGGACTCGACTTCTTTTCTAGCTAGCAAATCCGCGCAGGAATTCGTTTCTAGATAAATGTGATTTATTTCAAATCCTTGTCTACTTTGGAGGATATATATGCATTCCCGTTCAATCGGAAGACCAACTACCTGAGCTTCCACCTCCCTTCACTAGCGCGTGAAACTCCCTTGAGTCAGTCTCGATTAACAATTCATTAACCCCGCGGGAGACCATCTACCTCAACCCGAAGTGTAACGCTAAAAATTCAGTCCGGAAGGATGATTTTATAACACACGCGCCTGAGAAATATGCTAAAAACGATCCCTCTTTGTCTCTCAAACTCCCCCAATTCCAGCCTCATTTTTAATATCATTAAAGCACCCGTCCACGTTAAGCTTAATATGCCCTACCGGTCTTGTCCATTTCACTAGCGTGCTTTTAGCCGACTTAATAACACCCCTATCCGTTTCTTTACCCCAAGCGAGAGCAAAGTTAGCCGCTAGCCTCACTGTTTCATTCTTTAACATGGTTTCGTTCCTACAAATACCTACAGAATTAAAAAACGTATTATTCCGCTTGGTCTAAATAACCCACACCGCAGCGGTGAAGGTTACATGCCAAGCAAGCCCATCACATATCAGCTTAGATGTCAAATTGCAGCTCTGCCAACAACAAATAAATTTACACCATTAAAATAGATGAACGTTCTTATTTTTTTTAGTTATTTACATAAAAACACATAAATAAAGTTTTTCATGTTATTAGGTGTTGAATCAACGGTCTTTCTTCAAATAAGAAGATCCATACCCGCAAGCTTTCCGCTATTACGATTTTTGCTTCTCTTCAAGAGGTAATCCGTATTAATACCACTTACATTGAGATATTTTAATTCTATTTATATATATATATATATATATATTATATATGGTATCAAGTCATTTGTAATATAAAATGGATTAGATTTTTTGTTGTGTTTTTTCTATACGTGATAAATAAAACAAGTTCTACGAGTTTTTTGTTTGCTTTTTTTTTATGGTTAATGAAATTACAACATGAAAACAAACGAAAACAAAATCCTTACCCAATCTCTAATCTATAAAATCCTGCCAACATCCCTTTTTGTGCTGATCGACGTACGGTTGCCTTGCGCCTGGCCTTTCTCGCTAGTGCATTTACGCTGGTATTCAGGTGGCGTAGGATATGTATGAAACATACTAGGCCTGTCGCCGCTGCCATTCTTTTTATATGCCTCACCAAAGACATGAGCCTCCAACTAGTTGCCGACACTTGCTTGATCCCTTGAATCACTTCAAGTTTATCACATAAGATGGTCTTCTCTTTGTCTGGAAATTGCCTTCCTAGCTCCAACACAGTGTTGATCGTATGAGTTACTCCTTCCACAATGGAGTTAAATTCGATATTCTTACAGGGCTCTATTTGAGACTCGTCCATGTTTGTGAATTTGAACAATTCCAATACTGGCTTATATGTATGTCCACAAGATGCATCACAAGCAAAAGCAGTCATATGAAAATCATTATCCTCTTCCATTTGTGCTACCATATATGTTCCTCCCTTTTGACCCTTTCAAGACTAAACCATTCAATTCTGAAATGCTCTTTCATATTTTTATTGGTAACTCTAATTATATTACTTGGATCACTCTCACTATTATTATGTCGACACTTCAGATTTTCCTTTCCATAAATTCCAGATCATTAGTATAATATAAGGTGTGATGGTCTCCTTCTTCCACCCCCTTCAACATAAACATCAACAATCCTGAGTATACATTGCCCTAAATATGTTTCATCATGTTGAATATTCGATGGTATGGTTGTTCCATCCCAAACTATTATTGCTACTACACATTTGAGAGTAAATGCTCCACTGTATATTTCTCCACATTACATCACATATATTCAGCTACTACGTCACGTTTTCTCTTTTCTAGAGTCTTCCGGTGGGATCGCACTGTTACAGGCCTTCCAGTTGAAGATTCAAACTTTCTTCGGAACATTAGATTTCAATATTGTCTTCCAAAGACTACTACTACCAGAATTATTAGGTGGCGATTGTTGAGGTCTTCAAACAAAATCTTATATGTAATCAGTTTAAATCTTGTCTTTGTTACATATTCGCATTCTTTGTGTACAACCAGATAAACTTGTATTCAACATCTCATGACAAAACTCTCTCCCGCATGATAACCGGAATGATGGTTTATGAGAATATTTCATTTAATATTTCAATGTTCCATTATGTCGTATTTTCCTTCCATATCTCCTTCACTTTTTCCACCTTGCAGTTCCTTGGTTTTTCGAGATCTCATTATGCATTCAGCCATTTATCGGTCCAAATATTAATACTTTTACCATTCCCTATTTGATATCATTCATATTTCATTAACATAACACATCCTTCCAATAAACTCTCACATGGCCATGTTCTAGATTGACTTAATTTACAGTCGAGAAAGTTATTCGTTGGAGAATAGATACAGTTCGATAATTGAGATGCCAATGAGTTTAGATTATCCAATATCATACATGCATATGCGGCCAATATTTTCGAATTCATTCGTTTGAAATCTTTAAATCCCATATCTCTCAAGATCATACTGATTGCTAATTTCTCTCATGCCATCCAAAGAATCCAAGACCTTTCACCTAAATTCCACCAAATATTAACGTATTACAAAAGTTATAGGAAATGAAAAGATATACATAGAATAATTGGGTAATGCTTGCAGAACTGCCTTTATAAGAAATTCTTTTCATCCTTATGATAGACGGTGTACTAGTCATTCCTCTATTTTCTTAAATTAATTCCCAGCTATCCATTTTAGCGATTGCACCTTTGATTGCTTATGACATAAGGGGATTCCTAAATACTGCCCAAGATCCTCTTTCTCTTTAATACATAACATGTCTGTGACTTGATGTTCATTTTATTTCGGCGTGTCCTTGGTAAAACATATCAATGATTATTAAAATTTATTCTCTGCCCTGATCCTGCACAATAAGTAGATATACAATCCCAAAATTCTTCAATTCTATTACCCTCCATTGTTAGAAAAAACAACGAATCATCAACAAACAAAAGATTAGTAATAACCAACAATTCCTTGTCACTTGAATACCCTTTATACGTTGTTGTGATACTTTCATTTCAATTAATCTTATAAAATATTCTATCATTAAAGAAAATAAAAAAAGACATAATGGATCCCCTTGTCTTAATCCCCTTTCTGGTTTAAACTTTCCCATCCTGTCTCTATTAAAATTTATTTGAAATGTTATCGATGATATACAGTTTGATATTCAATAAATTCATTTTCATAAAATCCCAACTTTGTAAAACTAATAACATAAACTCCCACAAAGCTGATCGTATGCCTTTGCCATGTCTAATTTTACCGCTGCCATGGGTTGTGGATTCTTCCACTTCACGTAAAAATATATTTCCTGGGTCACCAATATATTATCTTGAATTACTCTTCCTTTTATAAACCCTGACTGAGTGGGTGATAGTAATTCATCCATAAATGCCTGTAATCTATTAGCCAAATCTATGCGATGATCGTATATACAAAATTAACACATGAATTTGGCCTATAATCCCCAATCCTTCTAGTTTTACTCCTTTTGGTATAATCTTTTCATTCAATTTATCAAGATAAATATTATTATTATTAAAAAAATATTGAACCATTAATAAAGCATCCAATTAAATTATATGCCAAAATTCCTGATAAAAGTTACCATTTTAACTGCATGGACCTAGTGCTTCGTCGGTGGCATATCAAATACCTATTCTACGAGCCTCGCTTTGTTTCTTTAAGCCGGCCTATCAAGATTAAGCTTTGTTTTGAAAATCCATTTCACACCAATGACATCTTCGTCTTGAGGTCTTATCTCCAAATCCCACGTTTCATTTTTATTGATCACTTGGATTTCTTCTTGCATACCTTTCTTCCACACTTCCTCTTTTATTGCTTCCTCAAATCTTTATGGTGCAGTAACACAATAATTGCAACTAGCATAAATTTCCTCCAAACTTTTCATTTTCCTTGGATTTGAAATTGGAGATGAAGAAATTGAATTTGATGTGGAAGATTGAGTTCTTGAAGTAAAAGGGTCCTCTTCCAAATCTCGTCTTCAATCTCACATTCGTTCTTACCATCAAAATTATTAGCAATATTTTGGACTTTCTTTTCTTCCAATCATAATACATATTCTCATTGAATAAGACATCTCATGAAATAATGAATTTTTTTCAGCAAATTATATAGAGTCTATAGCCTTTTGACTTTGAGCTATAACCTACATATATGCATTTATCACTTACTTCATCGAGCTTGTGCCTCGTCTCTTTTGAAATCTGTGCATAGAAAATACTTCTGAAAACCTTTAAGTGACTTAGGGATGGTTTTCTTCTACTTCATGCTTCAAGTGGAGTCTTGTTCTCCAAAGCTTATATTTTGGACATCTATTCAGTAAATATATTGATGTATACACAGCTTCGCCCCAAAAGGATTTGGGCAATCTGATGTCTCCCTAATTGTTCTTATTTTCGACCCTTGGGAGACATCATTTTTGGTGTTTATTTAATTAATTTGATAGACTTTTGGACTTAATATGCAATAATTCGGAATTCCCTTTTTATTTCTAGCATTTTTAATTTATTAAACTTTTGCGCGTAATATTGGTATTTTTAGTGAAAAGTTTACAGGTTTTAGATGTTAGCTAGGAGAGGAATCCAAGGAGAAAGTCAAAGATCGTGAATTAGAGTCAAGACTTGAAGATAAATCCCGAAGATATTATTTTTAGAGCTGAAAATCCATTTTCCAGGCCATAGAGTGCTGATTTCGAGGTGCTTAAGCGATGATTTAGCCACTGACCTTTGAAGAGAAAACATTCCTTATCGAGTTACGGAACTTTAGCAACTGGAATGAGGTCAATCGGAGTCATAACGCATCGGGAAAAGCCGTTTTAGTGAAGGTGTACCAGCAGTTACGGGATTTTGGGCTTAGAAAGTGGGCTTGGACATTTAATTAATATTCTATTTTCTGGTCCAAGCCCTATAACGAATTTATGCTTATAAAAGGAGGTCTGGACTTCTATTTTTCACACAATTCACATTCCACAAGATTAAACACCAGAGAGAAGCAACAGAAGGAAGAAAGAAGAAGCTACAAGAGCTGGAGTGGGTCTATAGCTCCGTTCGTAGTCATTCCAATTCCGGAAATTAGGTTCTTTTCGTATTTTAATTTTGTAAACAATATGAATTCCAATTCTTTTAATTTAGTTTTTAATTTTAATATGAGCTAAGCTTTTCATAGTGCTTGAGAACAAACAATGGGTGAATCTTAATTTTATGAAATAACGAATGTTGAATTTGGGTTTTTGTTGAATTAAATTAAATTGGGTTTATTACTCTTTTCGATAATTTGTGAATATTTACTGATTTTAGAGTCGCGAACTAAAATTAGGTATTAGTATCTAAGCTATTCCACATAAGTGGCGTGTGGATCATCCTGACGGCGGGTTTAGGTATAGAATTAATTATTCAATCTAGGATAAAAGCTATTGATTCTGACGAACTTAGCTAATTCTAGGGCCAATGAGGTAAAACACTTAATCATCCAACGGTGGATCATATTTACCCTGACGGGACTAGTGACACTTTAGGATCGCCTTATAGTCCACCCTGACGGGGGTATAAGGAATCTAGAATCCCGACCATTGTAATTGACCGATTTAGCCCTTAAACAACATAAGTTAGGAAATAAGATTAGGAGGATCCTTGCGTTCTCAAGTACTACATCTCATATTGCGTTTTCACTTATTTTACTTGCGTCTCAGCTTTTACTTGCATTTATAATTTGTCTTTCATTTAGTAGTTTTAATAAACAAAATCAAAGAAACATTTTATTATCTTTTACTTTCATAAGTGCATCAATCACTACTTGCTAAACATTGTGATCAACCATCCGTCCTTGGAACGAATCTGTATTATCATACATACTACTTGGGACAACCGTACACTTGCGGTTGTGGTTCGATTAGCATTTGCATTTATTTTTAGAACACACAAAGGACCACCAAGTTTTTGGCGCCGCTGCCGGGGACGGTAGCGTGTGACCACGGTGTTTATCCTTTAGTGATAAGTGCATTTATTTTATTTTATTAGTTTTACGCTTTTTGTTTGTTAGCTTTTTCAGGTTTTTAGGTTTGGTGTATGCGAAGAAGGCTATTCAAGGATCTAGAGCCAACACCTCCGATCCTTAGTAATCCAGAATCGTTGATCAGACTTGCGAACAGAAGAAGAAGAGAACGAGAAGCTTTAGAAGTAGAAGAATTAAGTAACAGAATGGAGAATATCACTATTCAAGGTCAACAGAATGGACAAGGCCAGTTAGATGCAAATGGCCAACCTTTAGCTCCAGGCGTTATTCCTCAGGTTCAACCAGTGATTCCTAATCCTCAAGTCCAGATCGTGATGAATCAAGATCCGTGGTTTACTAATGGTCCTCCAGAAGTTCCATTCCGCGCTCCAGCTATAGGGGTAGGTGCTCCAGATATTGATATTCCGAGATTCCGTCCAGATTCGGGTATGCTAGCTCAGTTCCAAAACTTTGGAAATTTTCGCGAAAGACCATCGGAAGATCCTCTTAGAGCGGTACAGAAGTTCAAATAGATATGTGATTCTTATATCACACAAGGGGTTTCAAGAGAACAGATGTACTTTGCTGCGTTTAAATTCTTTGTCATTGATGGAGCAAGTGAATGGCAGGATACGCAAGATCCTACGAAGATTACTAATTGGGACCAATTAGAAATTGCTTTCTTTGACAGGTATTACCCAAGTAACATGAGGTTAGATGCTGAACTAGAATTGACGCATTTCCATCAAGAGTATGAGGAAACTGTGGGTAGAAGTTGGACAAGATTTCAGATGTGTTTGCGTAAAGTTCCCAATCATGGCTTTTCAGAACAACAACAGTTAAAGATCTTTTATAGAGGCCTTGATGGAACTTCGAGAGAGAAATTGGATACGCTATGTGGTGCAGGTTTTCTTCAAGTTCAACCCGCTCATGCCAAAATTATTTTAGAGAGAACAGTCAAGAATGAAGTTGGGTGGAGCTCCGGAAGAACACCAGTTAAGGGAGTAAATAATGTTGACATGGAAGAGAAATTTGCTACGTTTGAGAATAAGATCCAAAATACCATAGAGCAACAATTGAAGCAGCTTACTCTAGCTGTGAAAGAAGGATTTTCAGGTAAGAAGGTAGCTGTGCATGTTGCACAAGAGGTTTATATGTGTTCAATTTGTAAGGTAGATGATAATGATGAGGAAAGTTGTCCGAATAACCAAGAATCAGTGAATTTTATGTCCAATAGAGGTAATTTCAATTCAAGTGGTAATCGATATCAGCCTAACAGAAACCATCCTGGGTTTCAATACTCAAATCCCAATGGGGCAGCCAATCCTACTTACGCGTATCAGCCGCGTCCTCAAGGCAACAACTATAATCCAAGACCACACAACAATCATCAAGGAGGACAGAATCAAAACAATTATGTGCAAAGACAAGCTCCTCAGAATACCTACGATGAGAATTCAAACCGGAAAGCTCTACCTGCCCATCCACAAGAAGGAGTAGTTACCCTTCAGAAAACCGTTGAAAATTCGATTGCTCTTCAAACACAAGCTTTGGAACGTCAAAACGCAGCTGAAGCAAATATGAAGATTTTCCAGAATCAGCTAAGTCAAATTAATAAACAGTTGAATCAGCGCCCACAAGGGCAACTTCCTAGCGATACGGAAAATCCAACACAACGTGAAGATTGCAAGGCTGTTACGTTGAGAAGTGGTAAGAACCTCCCTCCACCTCCTTTTCCCGTTATGAAAGAGAAAGAAGTTCCAAGAAAAGAAAAGAAAAGGAAGTGGGTGAGAAAGAGAATGAGAAAGAAAGTGAGGTTGAAGAAATCGAAAGACCAAGAGAAGTTCTGAAAAAGAAAGATGAAATTGTGAGCAATCGCCCTCCACCACCGTTTCCATCGCGAGTTCAGAAAAAGGGTGATATGGTTGATTTTCAGAAGTTCTTTAATAGAGTGAGGGGTTTGAGTATTAATATTCCGTTACTTGAGGCGATTCGAGATATTCCCAAGTATACGAAGTTTTTGAAGAGGGCCCTCACTAATAAAAGGCCCTACTGTGATAATGAGATGACTGGCCTTCCGGAAGAGTGTAGTGCGATTTGCCAGAGTAAATTACCTCCAAAGTTAGTTGATCCGGGGAGTTTCACGATTCCCATATCGATTGGAGAAGAATGGAAGGGAAAGGCGCTATGCGATTTGGGGGCAAGCATCAACTTGATGCCCAAGTCAGTCTTTGATAAGCTTAAAATTGGAAACGCAAGACCTACCTCTATGGTCTTGCAAATGGCGGACAGGTCTCTTGCTCATCCTAAAGGCCGCATTGAGGATGTTCTTGTTAAGGCAGGTACACTTATATTTCCTGTTGATTTCGTAATTCTTGAATACAATGCAGATAGAAATGTCCCCATTATTTTGGGTAGACCGTTCCTAGCTACAGGGAGAACATTGATCGATGTAGAAAATGGCGAATTGACAATGAGGATACAAGATGAGGAAGTGAAATTCAATGTATTTCGAGCTATGAAATTCCCAGATTCTCAGGAAGATTGCTTCAGAATGGATGTGGTAGAGCAAGCATCGCAAGAGGTATTTAATTTTGATGATATCTTGCAGGCTGCTTTGACATTAGATTCACCTGAGATGATGGAGGAGCTTACCGAAACAGTGGCAGCTCTAAATTCTGAAAATCCGAAGTATAGGCGTCTTACCTATGAACCTGTGAGAGAACTAGGGGAGATTATTCCTAAAAACAAACCTTCAATTGAATCTCCTCCGGAGTTGGAAGAAAAACCATTGCCAGCACACTTGAGGTATGCTTATTTGGGTACTAATGAAACTCTACCTGTTATTGTTTCAACTAATTTAACAGGTCCTCAAGAAGATAAACTGTTGCGTGTGTTAAGAGCCAACAAAGAAGCAATAGGTTGGATAATTGCTGACATCAAAGGCATTAGTCCATCCTATTGTCAACACAAAATCATACTTGAAGATGTTAACGCACGCTCAGTTGAAGGCCAAAGGAGATTGATGCCCGTAATGAAAGATGTGGTAAAGAAAGAGGTGATCAAGCTTTTAGACGCGGGGATTATTTATCCCATTTCGAGTAGTGAATGGGTGAGTCCGGTTCAGTGTGTGCCGAAGAAAGGAGGAATAACAACAATTCTTAACGATAAAAATGAGGCGATTCCTTCGAGAACGGTAGTAGGTTGGAGAGTTTGCATGGATTACAGAAAGCTGAACAAGGCCACCAGAAAAGATCATTTCCCTTTGCCCTTCATTGATCAGATGTTAGACAAATTAGCCGGAAGGGAATATTACTGTTTCCTGGATGGCTACTCCGCGTACAATCAGATCTACGTGGCTCCAGAAGATTAACATAAGACTACATTTACATGCCCATTTGGCACTTTTGCATATCGCAGAATGCCATTTGGGTTGTGTAATGCTCCCGCTACTTTTCAAAGATGCATGATGGCCATCTTCTGGGATATGATAGATAATTTCCTTGAAGTGTTTATGGATGATTTCTCCGTGTTTGGTGATGATTTTGATATATGTTTAGATAACTTGGAGAAAGTGTTAGTGAGATGCAAGGAAACTGATTTGGTGCTCAACTGGGAGAAGTGTCATTTCATGGTTCGTGAAGGTATTGTTCTGGGTCACAAAGTTTCGAGTGTTGGATTAGAGGTCGATAGAGCGAAGATCGAGGTAATTAAAACTCTTCCCCCTCCTGCTTCTGTTAAAGGGGTAAGGAGTTTTCTTGGCCATGCTGGCTTTTATAGGCGCTTTATTAAGGATTTTTCTAAGATTGCTAAACCGTTATGCAAATTACTCGAAAAGGATTGCAAATTCCTTTTTGATGAAGCTTGCTTAGCGGCCTTCAAAGCAATCAAAGAAAAGCTTATTTCTGCTCCTATAGTGTTACCTCCGGATTGGAATTTACCGTTTGAGGTTATGTGTGATGCGAGTGATTTATGTATGGGAGCTGTATTGGGACAGAGAAAAGAGAAGGTGTTTCATTCGATTTACTATGCTAGTAAAAGTTTTAGTGGTGCTCAGATTAATTATACAGTTACAGAAAAAGAGTTGCTAGCAGTTGTATATTCGTTTGATAAATTTCGCTCTTATCTTCTTGGAGCGAAAGTTATTGTTTATACAGATCATTCCGCGATCAGATTTCTTATGGAGAAGAAAGATGCGAAACCAAGGTTAATCAGATGGGTGTTATTGCTTCAAGAGTTCGATTTAGAAATCAAAGATAGAAAGGGTTGTGAGAATCAGGTTGCAGATCATCTATCGCGCTTAGAGGGTTCAGAGATGAATAGTGGTACTGAAGCAGTTAGAGAAGAGTTTCCTGATGAGAGTTTATTCACTGTTCGAGATTATGAGGCTCCGTGGTATGCGGATATTGCGAATCTAGTGGTGAGTGGTGTTTTTCCTGAAGGTTCTACTTATCAAGAAAGAAAGAGGTTAGCTCATCGTGCTAGACAGTTCTTTTGGGAGGATCCGTTCCTCTATAAAGTTTGTGCTGACCAAATGATACGAAGATGTATAGCAAGGGAAGAGACTCAAGCCATTATAGCTGGATGCCATGATTCATTATATGGAGGACATTTCAACGGAGACAGAACTGCTGCAAAGGTATTTCAATCAGGTTTTTACTGGCCTTCTCTTATAAAAGATTGTCATGAATATGTTAAGAAATGTACGAGATGCCAGTTTACCGGAAACATATCTAAGAGGGATGAAATGCCGCGTAATAATGTGTTAGAGGTTGAGATATTCGATGTGTGGGGCATAGACTTTATGGGTCCTTTCGTTCCTTCAAATGGTAACCTCTACATCTTGTTAGCCGTTGATTATGTGTCTAAGTGGGTAGAAGCGGTGGCTTTACCTACTAATGATTCACGAGTGGTGATTAAGTTCTTGAAGGCACATATTTTCACTAGACATGGCACACCTAGAGTGATTATTAGCGATGGGGGATCTCATTTCGTTAATAAATATCTGAAGACTATTCTAGAGAAATATGGAATTAGACACCGTGTATCTACTGCATATCATCCATAATCCAATGGTCAAGCTGAAGTATCGAACCGCGAAGTCAAGTCAATCCTAGAGAAAACCGTTGGTCCTACAAGAAAAGATTGGTCAATGAAGTTAGATGATGCGTTGTGGGCCTATCGTACTGCGTTTAAGACTCCAGTTGGTGCATATCCCTATCGTATGGTGTATGGTAAGGCTTGTCACTTACCTTTAGAGCTTGAAATGGGTGCCTATTGGGCAATTGCGCAGTTGAACTTAGATCCTATCTTAGCCGGAAAGAATCGTATGATGAAGCTTAATGAACTTGACGAATTCCGGTTGCATGCTTATGAAAATGCCAAACTTTACAAAGAAAACACAAAGAAATGGCATGACAATCGGATTCGTACAAAGAACTTTGAAGTGGGGCAAAGAGTGTTGAAGTATAACTCAAAGTTCAGCAATTATCCGGGTAAGTTAAGATCTAAGTGGTCAGGTCCATACATAGTGACCAAAGTTACACCTCATGGGGCGATAGAAATAGAACACCCGCTAGAGAACCGTACCTATATGGTTAACGGTCACAGATTAAAGATATACCATGGAGGTGAAGATACCAATCGCTCGGAAGATCCACATCCCGGGGAGGTCATGTATCTCCTCGAGACTCCTTAGAAGCGTGAGGTAACTCGTCGAGCTTAACGACGTTAAACAAAAGCCAATTACTTGTATATTAGCTGAGTTTTCACATTTTTGCAATTTAGATTAGTTTGATTTTCGTAATTTTATTGTTTTTATTAAGAAATGAGGAAGGGTAGTTTTTTTAATGATTTCAGGGGTAAAAAGGACTTGAGTTTGGGGTCGATTTGGCGAAAACAGAAGAAAAAGAGGTTGGATGTCCAGGAGAAACCGGGAACCCGGTTTCGCAAAACCGGGAACCCGGTTTTGGAGCTGGTACCAACCACTTTTAACGCAACACTTGGCGTTTTGGGGTAATGTCACAGCGTCGGAACCGGGAACCCGCATTTGGCGAAACCGGGTACCCGGTTTTGGTGCTGTGATTTCTGAAAAACTCTGACCCAGCATTTTGGTGGCTTGCGTTTTCGTGCGTTTTAGTTCGCGCCATCGACACAAATCCGGGTACCCGCATTTGGCAGAACCGGGTACCCGGTTTCGGAGCTGTAAACACCCAAAAGTTCTGACCCGGCGTTTTGAGTTGCTGCGTTCTGGCGCGTTTTGATTCGCGCCAGCGAGAAAATCCGGGAACCCGCATTCCACAGAACCGGGTACCCGGTTTCGACGAAGAAAATCCCTGACCCCGCGTCTTGGGGTCCAGCGTTTTGGTGCGTTTTGAAAAAAAAAAAAAAAAGTCCACAATTGATTTTTCCGCGCCGTCACAGCGACGCGGAACCGGGAACCCGGTTTGCCAAAACCGAGAACCCGGTTTGAAAGCTGTGAGAGGCGGTTTTGGGTATTTTAACCTAGTTTTCTTAGCCTCTTTTGCAAGTATTTACCTAAAACGCACCAATAGCCTCCCCACCTCCGAAATTCATCTACCAAAACACTATATATCATCAAATCCTACCCTCTTTCACCACAAAAACATAAGATCAACTCACCTCCTCTCCAAAATAACATCAAATCCTTAGTTTTTCTCAAGATTCTTCTTCACCCAATTCCTTAAATTAAACCCAATTCTTTCTTCTCCCATACAAATTGAACAAGACCCGTCTCATATTCACCCTAGTTCTTCAATTCCTAAACCTCAAAACATCAAAATTCTAAACTTTTCCCTAAGTTTTTCATTATTTGAAGTTTTGAGTTTGGGGTGAAAAGAGATGACTAACAGAACCGGTGATTTCCGAAGAACTGCTCCTCGAAGAAAGACCACCATTGGTGGTTCTCAAGAACAAGCTATTGAGATTCCTGATTCGCGTCCTAAACGAAAAATTGACGAAGTTAAGCTTGATTCTAACAGAAAAGAAATCACAGGTCAAAAGAGAAGATTAATTGATGAGATTGAAAGTGAGAAGGAACCTGAAGAGGAAATTACGAAGAACATTGAGAAGGAAACTGAACAAGAGATTCCGGAAGAACCCGTTCAAAAACCTCCGCGTATGAAGATGTGGGCCCACAAGCCTAAGAGGGTTTACATTTGTTGGAATACTCAGGTTCGTGAAAGAATTGAATTTTTGAAATTTGGTGAGGAGACGAATTTTCCTAAGGGTATTATGAGTAGTGATTACAAGGAATATGCGGTGACATGTGCTAAGTTTGGTTGGAAAGAGTTACAAGAAAGGAAGCTTGAGTTTATTCCTACTTTTGTGTGCGAATTTTACGAAGGTTTAGCTACCTCCCGTGATGCCATTGATGTCCGCAAAAAGGTAGTTCCTTTCTCTATTGAACGTATTCGGAAATCATTGAAACTACCCAACTTTTCTGGAACATGCCCCTTCCAAGAAACTCTTAATGACCCTTCTTTTGATTTTGAATCCCTTTGGGGGACCGTTCTTGTTAATGGGACTAGCCCAATTCCTGAAGGTGAAAGGTATCCTGGACAGTTTTACAGCAGTAGTTTGACACCTCGTGCTAAGGTTTGGTCTCGTTTCGTAATACCCACTTTCTTTGGTATTAAACACACTTCCGAGTTGAAGAAAGAGCACATATTTGTTATTAAGTGTATTTTGGAGGAGAACCCATTTGATGTTGCTAAGATCATTTATAATACAATCATGGAGTTCGCGAAATCACCAATGAAACAACAAAATCTGAAGTTTCCTTGTACTATTACTCAGTTGTGTCTAGACGCAAAGATTCCGCGTAAGGACGCAGATATTGACATTGTTTCAGTTGGTGTGAGTATAGCTTTGAGCACAATCAAGAACATCCATGAAGAAGCAACGCGAACTACAAGAAGTCCGAGAACTCCTCAATCAAAGAAAGTGAAAACTGTACCTGAGTTGGAAGCGAAGATTCAGGTGTTGGAAGAGAATCAGGAGAAGATGATTGCTACTTTGGGAAACGTTACAAAAGAACTGGACCTGCTTCGAAATTTAATCCTAGGCGTAAATACACTTCAAAACGCGATTTATGATGCTGTTACGCGAGATAAAGGTCCAGAACGCAACACCGATAACCAGCCTCGCGCTGGTTAAGATACGTTTTCTAACATTTCCTCTTAGTGTAGATTAGTTTAAATGCTTTATTGAGTCTTTTCGAGTCGTGGGGACACGACTCATTTTTGAGTTTGGGGTGGGGTTCGTTGCCTCATCCCAATTTTTATGTGTTATTTGCTTTATTTGCTTTCAATAAAAGAATTTTCGGAGTTGCGTTTGACTGTAGAAATTTTTAAATATCCCTTTAAGCATACTTTTGATGAATCTATGATAGTAAATAGTGGACTTTAGGGATTGATATAAAACGCACTTACAATTGCATGCGAACATAGGTAATTGATAGGAAAAATTAATGAACAATGCAAATGAAGTAAGCTTGTACTCAAGGAATATGTTTGGTGTGTAGAACGTGAAATCTTAATTAGTAGAGAACCCACCTAGATATGAACTAAAGACAAGCTATGTACTTAGGAAATGATAGGGGCAGTTCTTTGTTAGCCATTTGTGCCTTTTTAGCCTTCTATCCCTTTATTAATTATTATCCGTCTTAGCCCACTTTGAGCCTTAGCCTTTTCTTTGTAGCCACGATATAAGCCATTATCCCTTAGATTATTAGGCATGACCATATGACCCGCACTTGAATCACAATCCTGAGACATGTCTCGAGCTTGAGTTTGGGGTGGTGGGACCACATATGGGGAATTTAATGGGTTGGGATCGATGTGTTTTTGTATTGTAGCACAATTACAGATGATATATACTTGTAACCCTTTGCCGGGAATGAGAAAAAGTGAAAAAGAAAGAAAAAAAAAATGAAAATCCATACAGTAGGAACCGGGAACCCGGATTCGTCAAAACCGGGAACCCGGTTTGCTCCTGTACAAAAAAAAAGAAGAAAAAGAGAAAAGAAAAGAAAAAGAAAAATATGAATGAATAAAACATCCGGCAAAGTGGAATTTTCTAAAAATCATCTTATTTATAGTGGGTAGACATGGGACGCTAAATTAGTGCGTATATGGGTGAGTGAGAACATCTTTTTGAGCGTTAACTCAAGCTCGAGGACATTGTTGATGGTAAGTGAGGAGAGAGCCAAAAGCTCACTTCAAATTTACCAAATATACATCCACACCCGTCCTTAAGCCAATATTATAACCGTAAAGACCTCGTGATTCCTAAGTGCATAGTGAATTTATTATTCTGTTGATAGGGAATACACTAGGTGGAGCGTTCAAAGCGATTTAGGATTAATGACCACCCTATAGCCATCATACAGAGATGAGTACAAGTGTAACCTTCAAGCATTGCGACTTTAATTTTATGATTGAGATTATTTATGTTTGATGTTGCATGATTAGTGTATGTGTATATTAGTTTCTAGAGTTTGTTATATGAGATTTATTTTGAGAATTGCTTTAGGGTTTATTTGCTAGCTTCTATTTGTTTATACGCTTACTTCTACCCCTTTGTTTTGTTTTACTTTGTCGGGACGACAAAGGTTTGAGTTGGGGGTCTTGATGTCTCCCTAATTGTTCTTATTTTCGACCCTTGGGAGACATCATTTTTGGTGTTTATTTAATTAATTTGATAGACTTTTGGACTTAATATGCAATAATTCGGAATTCCCTTTTTATTTCTAGCATTTTTAATTTATTAAACTTTTGCGCGTAATATTGGTATTTTTAGTGAAAAGTTTACAGGTTTTAGATGTTAGCTAGGAGAGGAATCCGAGGAGAAAGTCAAAGATCGTGAATTAGAGTCAAGACTTGAAGATAAATCCCGAAGATATTATTTTTAGAGCTGAAAATCCATTTTCCAGGCCATAGAGTGCTGATTTCGAGGTGCTTAAGCGATGATTTAGCCACTGACCTTTGAAGAGAAAACATTCCTTATCGAGTTACGGAACTTTAGCAACTGGAATGAGGTCAATCGGAGTCATAACGCATCGGGAAAAGCCGTTTTAGTGAAGGTGTACCAGCAGTTACGGGATTTTGGGCTTAGAAAGTGGGCTTGGACATTTAATTAATATTCTATTTTCTGGTCCAAGCCCTAGAACGAATTTATGCATATAAAAGGAGGTCTGGACTTCTATTTTTCACACAATTCACATTCCACAAGATTAAACACCAGAGAGAAGCAACAGAAGGAAGAAAGAAGAAGCTACAAGAGCTGGAGTGGGTCTATAGCTCTGTTCGTAGTCATTCCAATTCCGGAAATTAGGTTCTTTTCGTATTTTAATTTTGTAAACAATATGAATTCCAATTCTTTTAATTTAGTTTTTAATTTTAATATGAGCTAAGCTTTTCATAGTGCTTGAGAACAAACAATGGGTGAATCTTAATTTTATGAAATAACGAATGTTGAATTTGGGTTTTTATTGAATTAAATTAAATTGGGTTTATTACTCTTTTCGATAATTTGTGAATATTTACTGATTTTAGAGTCGCGAACTAAAATTAGGTATTAGTATCTAAGCTATTCCACATAAGTGGCGTGTGGATCATCCTGACGGAGGGTTTAGGTATAGAATTAATTATTCAATCTAGGATAAAAGCTATTGATTCTGACGAACTTAGCTAATTCTAGGGCCAATGAGGTAAAACACTTAATCATCCAACGGTGGATCATATTTACCCTGACGGGACTAGTGACACTTTAGGATCGCCTTATAGTCCACCCTGACGGGGGTATAAGGAATTTAGAATCCCGACCATTGTAATTGACCGATTTAGCCCTTAAACAACATAAGTTAGGAAATAAGATTAGGAGGATCCTTGCGTTCTCAAGTACTACATCTCATATTGCGTTTTCACTTATTTTACTTGCGTCTCAGCTTTTACTTGCATTTATAATTTGTCTTTCATATAGTAGTTTTAATAAACAAAATCAAAGAAACATTTTATTATCTTTTACTTTCATAAGTGCATCAATCACTACTTGCTAAACATTGTGATCAACCATCCGTCCTTGGAACGAATCTGTATTATCATACATACTACTTGGGACAACCGTACACTTGCAGTTGTGGTTCGATTAGCATTTGCATTTATTTTTAGAACACACAAAGGACCACCAAGTTTTTGGCGCCGCTGCCGGGGACGGTAGCGTATGACCACGGTGTTTATCCTTTAGTGATAAGTGCATTTATTTTATTTTATTAGTTTTACGCTTTTTGTTTGTTAGCTTTTTCAGGTTTTTAGGTTTGGTGTATGCGAAGAAGGCTATTCAAGGATCTAGAGCCAACACCTCCGATCCTTAGTAATCCAGAATCGTTGATCAGACTTGCGAACAGAAGAAGAAGAGAACGAGAAGCTTTAGAAGTAGAAGAATTAAGTAACAGAATGGAGAATATCACTATTCAAGGTCAACAGAATGGACAAGGCCAGTTAGATGCAAATGGCCAACCTTTAGCTCCAGGCGTTATTCCTCAAGTTCAACCAGTGATTCCTAATCCTCAAGTCCAGATCGTGATGAATCAAGATCCGTGGTTTACTAATGGTCCTCCAGAAGTTCCATTCCGCGCTCCAGCTATAGGAGTAGGTGCTCCAGATATTGATATTCCGAGATTCCGTCCAGATTCGGGTA
Organism: Nemophila menziesii; assembly: GCA_029959085.1. Lineage (NCBI taxonomy): Eukaryota > Viridiplantae > Streptophyta > Magnoliopsida > Boraginales > Hydrophyllaceae > Nemophila > Nemophila menziesii. Next base: position 81,169,944 of record JARWIR010000001.1, read on the forward strand.
TGCTAGCTCAGTTCCAAAACTTTGGAAATTTTCGCGGAAGACCATCGGAAGATCCTCTTAGAGCGGTACAGAAGTTCAAACAGATATGTGATTCTTATATCACACAAGGGGTTTCAAGAGAACAGATGTACTTTGCTGCGTTTAAATTCTTTGTCATTGATGGAGCAAGTGAATGGCACGATACGCAAGATCCTACGAAGATTACTAATTGGGACCAATTAGAAATTGCTTTCTTTGACAGGTATTACCCAAGTAACATGAGGTTAGATGCTGAACTAGAATTGACGCATTTCCATCAAGAGTATGAGGAAACTGTGGGTAGAAGTTGGACAAGATTTCAGATGTGTTTGCGTAAAGTTCCCAATCATGGCTTTTCAGAACAACAACAGTTAAAGATCTTTTATAGAGGCCTTGATGGAACTTCGAGAGAGAAATTGGATACGCTATGTGGTGCAGGTTTTCTTCAAGTTCAACCCGCTCATGCCAAAATTATTTTAGAGAGAACAGTCAAGAATGAAGTTGGGTGGAGCTCAGTAAGAACACCAGTTAAGGGAGTAAATAATGTTGACATGGAAGAGAAATTTGCTACGTTTGAGAATAAGATCCAAAATACCATAGAGCAACAATTGAAGCAGCTTACTCTAGCTGTGAAAGAAGGATTTTCAGGTAAGAAGGTAGCTGTGCATGCTGCACAAGAGGTTTATATGTGTTCAATTTGTAAGGTAGATGATAATGATGAGGAAAGTTGTCCGAATAACCAAGAATCAGTGAATTTTATGTCCAATAGAGGTAATTTCAAGTCAAGTGGTAATGGATATCAGCCTAACAGAAACCATCCTGGGTTTCAATACTCAAATCCCAATGGGGCAGCCAATCCTACTTACGCGTATCAGCCGCGTCCTCAAGGCAACAACTATAATCCAAGACCACACAACAATCATCAAGGAGGACAGAATCAAAACAATTATGTGCAAAGACAAGCTCCTCAGAATACCTACGATGAGAATTCAAACCGGAAAGCTCTACCTGCCCATCCACAAGAAGGAGTAGTTACCCTTCAGAAAACCGTTGAAAATTCGATTGCTCTTCAAACACAAGCTTTGGAACGTCAAAACGCAGCTGAAGCAAATATGAAGATTTTCCAGAATCAGCTAAGTCAAATTAATAAACAGTTGAATCAGCGCCCACAAGGGCAACTTCCTAGCGATACGGAAAATCCAACACAACGTGAAGATTGCAAGGCTGTTACGTTGAGAAGTGGTAAGAACCTCCCTCCACCTCCTTTTCCCGTTATGAAAGAGAAAGAAGTTCCAAGAAAAGAAAAGAAAAGGAAGTGGGTGAGAAAGAGAATGAGAAAGAAAGTGAGGTTGAAGAAATCGAAAGACCAAGAGAAGTTCTGAAAAAGAAAGATGAAATTGTGAGCAATCGCCCTCCACCACCGTTTCCATCGCGAGTTCAGAAAAAGGGTGATATGGTTGATTTTCAGAAGTTCTTTAATAGAGTGAGGGGTTTGAGTATTAATATTCCGTTACTTGAGGCGATTCGAGATATTCCCAAGTATACGAAGTTTTTGAAGAGGGCCCTCACTAATAAAAGGCCCTACTGTGATAATGAGATGATTGGCCTTCCGGAAGAGTGTAGTGCGATTTGCCAGAGTAAATTACCTCCAAAGTTAGTTGATCCGGGGAGTTTCACGATTCCCATATCGATTGGAGAAGAATGGAAGGGAAAGGCGCTATGCGATTTGGGGGCAAGCATCAACTTGATGCCCAAGTCAGTCTTTGATAAGCTTAAAATTGGAAACGCAAGACCTACCTCTATGGTCTTGCAAATGGCGGACAGGTCTCTTGCTCATCCTGAAGGCCGCATTGAGGATGTTCTTGTTAAGGCAGGTACACTTATATTTCCTGTTGATTTCGTAATTCTTGAATACAATGCAGATAGAAATGTCCCCATTATTTTGGGTAGACCGTTCCTAGCTACAGGGAGAACATTGATCGATGTAGAAAATGGCGAATTGACAATGAGGATACAAGATGAGGAAGTGAAATTCAATGTATTTCGAGCTATGAAATTCCCAGATTCTCAGGAAGATTGCTTCAGAATGGATGTGGTAGAGCAAGCATCGCAAGAGGTATTTAATTTTGATGATATCTTGCAGGCTGCTTTGACATTAGATTCACCTGAGATGATGGAGGAGCTTACCGAAACAGTGGCAGCTCTAAATTCTGAAAATCCGAAGTATAGGCGTCTTGCCTATGAACCTGTGAGAGAACTAGGGGAGATTATTCCTAAAAACAAACCTTCAATTGAATCTCCTCCGGAGTTGGAAGAAAAACCATTGCCAGCACACTTGAGGTATGCTTATTTGGGTACTAATGAAACTCTACCTGTTATTGTTTCAGCTAATTTAACAGGTCCTCAAGAAGATAAACTGTTGCGTGTGTTAAGAGCCAACAAAGAAGCAATAGGTTGGATAATTGCTGACATCAAAGGCATTAGTCCATCCTATTGTCAACACAAAATCATACTTGAAGATGTTAACGCACGCTCAGTTGAAGGCCAAAGGAGATTGATGCCCGTAATGAAAGATGTGGTAAAGAAAGAGGTGATCAAGCTTTTAGACGCGGGGATTATATATCCCATTTCGAGTAGTGAATGGGTGAGTCCGGTTCAGTGTGTGCCGAAGAAAGGAGGAATAACAACAATTCTTAACGATAAAAACGAGGCGATTCCTTCGAGAACGGTAGTAGGTTGGAGAGTTTGCATGGATTACAGAAAGCTGAACAAGGCCACCAGAAAAGATCATTTCCCTTTGCCCTTCATTGATCAGATGTTAGACAAATTAGCCGGAAAAAATACTTGTTACCAGCATGAGTTGGAGTTGACATTGGTCCGTACACGTCGGTGTGAACAAGCTCTCGGGTGTTTAGCTCTCCCTGCTTTGTCTTTTGGAACGACTCCCGGTGTTGTTTCCTAAGTGCACATCCTTCGCATGTTTCTCGCATTTTATTTGATAGATGGTAATCCCATAAACCATATCCCTTTCTTTCGGAATCTTTATACTTTCAAAATTCAAACGCCCAAGCCTTCGATGTCGTAACCAAGACTTGTCAAGAACATCCATTTGCAAACCAATATTGCTCGGGTAATGGAATGAAATAGGAAAGATGCAATTTTTCTCCATTTTAATGTTTGCAACAACTTGATTGTTTCTGTAAAAAATTTGGCATGAGTTGTCTCCAAATTCGAGTGAATACCCATGTTCAACTAGTTGTCTAACACTCGGAAAATTTTGTTTCAAATCCAAGACAAGTAAAATATTATGAATATACCTTTTTTCTCTCTTTTGTCTCTACAACAATATTTCATTTTTCTTTTCCTTGAACTAATACGTCATTTCCATCTTAACTTGAGATTTTGTGGTTGAATCAAGTTTCACAAAAATATTTTTATCTCCAGTCATGTTATTGTGACATCCACTGTCAATGAACCAGACTTGATTCGTGTGTTTGGTTGTCGTGTGATTAGTATAAACTATTGTTTCATAATCTTGCTCCTTGATGAAGTAGGTTAGTTGATTATTCTTGTAACTACAATCTTTTTGAATATGTTCAAACTTCTTACAATTATAACATTTTGGGCCTTTAAACCAAAAATCTTTATCAACATAACTTTTTCTTTTTCAAATTCGACACCTTCGTTGAATGTATTCGAAACTTGAATGTCTATTAAAATTGGTTCTTCCTATGTTTCTTCCTCTTATAGATCGGCCTCTTCCGCTTCCAAATTTGTTACCTCAATGTGAATCTCCGCTATTTCGATCGCCATCAATGTTATCCTTGTTTGAGGTTAGATTGAGAAGCACTTTCAATAGATTTTTCAAACTTCCAATTCAATCTGAACTTAAATTTTTGATCAATACCATAAGCTCTCCCAAATTCATATTTGAAATGTCTTGTATTTGTTCAACTACGGCACAATCAGATCGAATTTCTTAGGCAAGCTATTGAGAACTTTCTCTACAATTATTTAATTACCCATCTCTTCGCCAAGAGATTTCATTTGATTTACAATATCCACAACTTTTGACGTTTAGTCTTTTAAACTCTCATTATTTTTCACTTTTAGATTTTCAAAATTTCGTTCTAAGGATTGAAGTTTCACGACTTTTGTTTTGTCATTACCTCGATATTCTTTTTTCAATAATTTTCCATGCACATTTGATGTTGTATCATTAATAATTACTAGAAAGATAACTTTAGTAACTCCTTGTTGAATAAGATTAAGTTCCTTTGCATCTTTCGATCGATGTTCATTCAATTGTTTCTTTTTCTCATTTTATATGTTTGAGATATCTCCTGAGTCAACGAAGTCTTCTTCGGTATACAACCATAAGGCATATGAGATGAATATGAAATGAAGGTTGTAAACTTCCTGATACTTGATTTTGCCATTATTAGAATTTTCTTGCAGATTCATTTGATGCTCAAATGGTTTGAACAACTTGACTCTGATACCACTTTGTTGGAAATAAAGATCTAGAAATTTAAGTAGAAAAAGTAAAAAATGAATATGAATAAGGTTACCTCTAGTTTGAGTAGACACTTATAATTTTCTTGTTTGAAATGATGAATCAAATTCTTTACATGATGCCTTGTATATAGAGAATTTGATATATTTGAAAAGATACTAACAAATAAAATAAATATAAACTCTTTACATATATAATTAATAAAATCTAAAAGATATATATACACTCACGGGATATGGAATCTAAAAGATATAATGAATGGAATCAAAAAGACCTATTAAGATTCAATGTAATTTTTTTTGGACAAACCTAAAGAGACCAAGGGTTGAAAGGCTTATCCTATCCCAAGCCTGGTGAATAGGAGAGTAATCTCAAGCTGTTGATCATTCATCGATCTCTGCTGTCTCGCTTTCTGTGCAGTTTGGTCCGCCATGTCGTTGAGTCGTCTCGGAATATGATTAAAGAACATTCGACCATGTTCCTCAGCACACACTAGGATCTGATTGACGTACGGTTTGACTTTCCACCACGCAACTGGCAGCAAATTTATTTTCTTGAATCAAAACAAGGTCAATAACTATTTTCTTTCCTCGGTCATGCATAGCCATCTTAGGTGCTTCGAGAACAGCGATAGCCTCCCTTTCAGCAGCTGAATCTGTTCAAATTGGTTTAGAAAAACCGCTTGGTTGCCTATCCAAGTTTCTCTCTTTACGATCCCAATGCCGCTCTGTTCTGATTTATGTTTGAAAGATGCATCACAAATAAGGATAAATTGTGTTCCTGCTAGTTCAGCTGGTTCTCAAGGATTGGTGGTGGTAATCATCTAGGTACATACTGGCTGAGTAGATAAACCCTCCCAATTTTGTCCAAAGAGATCTTTCGTACATGCATTAGTCGATAAAAAAACTGTATTTATATCCAGTGCAAAGTTCTCATGAATGCATTTCATTTTTTGTTTCCAGATGTTTCTAGATCTTTCAGTTAGTAAATCTCATTGTGTCATGTCTTCTCCATCATAGATACTAGTGAACCATTAACCCAGCGTATTAGGCTCCGCTTCCGGGATCCGTATTTGTAAGGCCGACCCTGCCTATACCTGTTTACAAAATGAGCATGTTAAAAGAAGATGAGTAATAGTTTCAGTCTTCTCATCACACCATTTATCACTGTTATAGTGCCTTAAGTACAAGTTTTTCCTCGTCGGTAGAATATTCTGACACGCTCTCCAAGTGAAACTCCTAATTTTATTTGGTACGTTAGACCTCCATATTTTATTCCAAAGTGAAGAGTTCTGCATCTGTTCTTTGGCTGATGTTTGTTCTTCCTTGAGTTGTGCCTCCCTTGTGAGTATATGATATTCAGATTTTGTGGTGTATTCATCTGAATGAGTATGAGGCCACGTAAATGTATCCTGATCTTACCTGTTAAGTAACGGTATCCGGCTAATCTCTCCTTTTACTGGAAAAGGTATGATCGCATCAATCGTTTCCCAGTTCCAGTGATCAGCATCACTCTCATAAGTTGATCCACCGTTTCCAGTGTCGCGCCAAGAGGTTTATATTTATTAAGTCCTGAGGGCAACCATCTGTACTCCCAAATTCGAGTTGTCTCCCTGTTTCCAATCTGGATAAAGACACGTTGTATCATGTATCTCACCCTTCCATGATACTCGCCCAAGACAAGGATCTGCTTTGTCTGAGCTTGACATCAGGAAATTATTTGTTAGGAAAGTAGATTCCTTTAAGGACTCTTGTTGCTAAAGAGTTTGGATGTTGAAGTAAACGCCAGGCTTGGCTGGCTAGTAAAGCCATATTAGCGCGCTTTAAGTCTCTAAATCCCATACCTCCAATAACTTTTGCATCTGTCATCTTTTCCCATTCCAGCCAGTGAATCTTCCCTTTCTCAATGGAGTTCTACCAGAACCTTGTGATAATAGACATAAGCTTCTTGCAGAACGAGAATGGGAAAGAGAAAATTGACATAGCGTATGTAGGAATCGCCTGTAGTACTGCCTTGATGAAAAATTCCTATCCGCCTTTAGAAATCAATTTTGCAATCCAGACTTGTGCCTTGTTAAAAACTTTATCCGTAATCCACGGAAGCGTTTCAACTTTAGACTGTTTGTGACATATTGGTATACCTAGATATTCGCCCAAATCTTGATTCTCTTTGATATGTATTGCTTCTGCTACGTGGTTTCTTACATCTTCTGGTGTCTGTTTGCTATAACAAATGGTAGATTTGTTGAAATTAACTTTCTGCCCTAAACATTTATAGTTGGTATCAATACATTCTTGGAATTCCTTAATGGCTTGCCCCTCCAGTAACAGGAAGAACAGTGAGTCATCTGCAAAAAGAAAGTGAGAGATAACCGGACAGTTTCTAGTAATACGAATACCTTTAATCTAGGGTTGCTCACGGATCCGTTAACTGACCCGTAGAGGTGAACCCATTACCCAACCCTAAGACTCGGTTTTTACTTTGTTAAACCCAATACCCTAATTTTTTATTTAAATCCACACGGGTTGGGTTAACTCGGGTTGGGTCGGTTTAGGGTTGGTTTAGGGTTTGGTCAACAAATAGTCAGATAGCCTAAAATAGTTAATAAAAATAAAAAATTCCAAAAAAACCTGCCATAAAAATAAACTTTCCCAAAATAGAAATTTACTAAAAATAGTAACTTTCTAAAAGTAACAAGTTTTTTTACCTAAAATCATATTTTTCCAACATAATACATATATTACAATCCATTACTTTTACAAAAACTGAAGCACTTTAATAACATTACATTTAAACATAATTTGCAACCTAAAATGTGCAAAATTCAAATCTTATACACCTTGGGGTGCAAATCCTTTGTGCCTCAACAAAAAACAACCTCCAATACTTGAAACAGGGTCATTCAAGCCTTTGAGAATCCAAAATACAGTTACCTGCAGATTTTCAACAACAAAACAGAAGAATTTGATAATTGGATAGCCTCAGATTTAGTTTCATCATTGGCTTCAAATTTTGCCTCAGATTTAATATCTTCATTAGCTTTATATACTTAGGGACCTCTTAAGGGACAAGGGACATATGTTATGATTCACAAGAAACAGTTTCCAACTCAATTGTTACCAACTCAACCATTTTCAACCTTTTATAAATCATTCATCATAAGATATCTTTATTTAATCATTCTATAGTTTTGGGACAAGTGAAAATGGGAGATGCAAACAATGTTGTGTTGTTGTTTAAAACTGTTAACTTGTAAATCATAAGAATAGACTTATACCTTAGGTTATTGGCTACAAACTTGTTATAGTGGACTCTTGTGAAGTCTCACTTAACTCATCCAAGCCATAATAACCTGTACAATATCACAAATTCCACTATTTCAGTTCTTAAGAATAAAAAACAAGTCAAATCAGAATCAGAAATGAAGTAAAAGTTAGTATTTAACTAGTAAAGGTTAAGCAATTACCTGTAAATGTAGTAATAAGGCAAGATTTAAGCAAACAAGATTCATAACAGGTTCAACAATTACATTAGCGAGAGCCCAGACCATGAAAGTAAACAAGACAACCATTTGTTAGCCAATATTCATAAATCATATGAATGTATAAATACAAATTAAATCAGAAGCTCAAATAAAAAAATCATAACATAATAAGACTTGTAAAAACATACAGGTTTTTAAAACTCAGTAACTCAACTCAAAAAACAACTTAAATCACAACTAATTTATGTTTTCCCATCTCAAATCAGTTAAATCTTATCTCAGAAACACGTTAGGTTTATAATAAACAATAAATTGATACAAATCCATACGTTTTATACTTCCTATTGATAAAAACTCAATCAGAGTTTCGTAATAACATAAATCAAAGATTAGGGTTTTGAAAATCAACATTCCTTTTTAAAGGGGTTTTTAATCGGAATAAAGCAACTACTGTGACATTTATAGGCTTCATCTATCGCCAACCCACACCCTAAACTCTCCTTAACCATGGTTAGGAGTTAGATGATTACACCTATAACCTAAAGGACGAGCTTTATCAGAGCAATAAATGTGACCCACAAAATTAGGTGACGATAGATTAATGCGGAGTACATTCCCGCTCCTTTTGGCCGGCGAGATTAGACGGGGATGGAGAAGACAGGGATAGAAGCTTAGGTTTTCGAGAGACATGGAGAGAGATAGGGGATAATAGGGTAGCTCCTGTACCAGAGAGAGAGAGAGAGAGAGAGAGAGAGAGAGAGAGAGAGAGAGAGAGAGAGAGAGAGAGAGAGAGAGAGAGAGAGAGAAGGATCAAATGACCCTCCAAAGTCTAATATGTAAAAAGCCAAACAACTCACGCGTATGTGATACACAAGAGTTTGGTTTTTTTTACTTATAAAATATTACTTATACATTATTATTAAAAAAATCTAATGGGCGGGTTGGGTTCGGTTACCCGCGGGTTGGGCAGGACCAAACCTACAGCCCGACCCAATACCCAAAAAATTAGATTTTTGGCCCAACGGGCTCGGGTAACTTTCGGACTTGGTTTTTTTTGGGTCGGTTTCAACAGGTGGGCGGGTTTTCGGTTTGGGTTGAGCACTCCTACTTTAATCCTCCCATCCATAAACTTCATTCTATAAGAGTAATCAGAGATTCTGTAAGAAATGAAAAAAGGAGTGACAGGAGGTCCCTTTGTCGTAACCCTCGGCCTAGTTTAAATGGTTGTTGTCTTTCCCCGTTAATGTTGATCTGGAAAGTAACCGTCGTGATGCAGTTCCAAATCCAACTGATCCATGTCTGTGCAAATCCCATCCGAGTGAGAAGGAGTCGAATAAAGTTCCACCGTACCTGGTTGTATGCTTTCTCCATATCAAGTTTAATGTCCGCAAAATGAGCCTCCTTCTTAAGTTTTCGTTTCATAAAGAAAGACAGTTTATGTGCGATAATAATGTTATCTTGTATAGATCTGCCTTTGATAAACGCCGATTTAGTGTGAGAAGCAATATCGTTCATGATCTGCTGTAATCTATTAGCAAGAATTTTTGATATAATTTTGTAAACAAATTTAACGAACAAGATTGGGAGATAGTCCCCAACTCTGTTTTGAGTGTCTCCTCTTGGTATTAGAGTAATCAATGTTTCATTCAGCGTTTCCAGTGATGTGTTATTAAGGAATAATTCTTCCACCATTCCATATATGTCTTTCCCAATAATGTCCCAGTATTCCTGAAAAAATTCCGTTAAGGCCATCTGGCCTTGGTGCTTTCCCCAGACTCATGTCAAAAACTACTCCTTTAACTTCCGCTCTGTCAGGACTAGCTGTAAGTCTTGCATTCATTTGTGGCATAAATTTAGCTGTGATGAATCCGAGAGCTTCCTCTAGGCCCCCTTCCTCTTGTTATTTAAGTAACGCATTGTAAAAATTATTTAATTGTGCTTTGATTTCACTATCATTCTGTGTCCATTCTTTATCCGCTGTTTGAATGCCTGAGATTCTGTTGAAGTTTCTCCGCTGAGCTGTAAGGGCAAAGAAAAATTTAGTGTTCTATTGTTCTTTCTCGATGGGTCGTTCTCTCCACTCGCGGGTAAAGGTTCTATTGTTCTTTCTACGATTCTAACTCTACAATCCGTCCTTCATGTACCAAAGCTATCATGTAACCTCTTGTCCATTAGAAAACTAATTGAGGACTCAAATTGTGTAGCTAAATTTACTCACTAAATCTCGATGTGAATTTCAAGATATTCATTAGGGAAAGATGATTGACAGTGCTAGAGTGGTCTATTTTCTCTCTTTGCTAAAGATGAAATAATGTTATGGCAATATAGATTAGGATATCCTAATTTCTTTTATTTTATTAAGATATATCCATCGTTTTTTAAAAATAAAAACCCTTCTCTTGTTCAGTGTAAAATTTGCCAGTTTTCCAAACATCATCTTTCCTCTTTTCCTTCTAAACCACACAGACAATCTAAACTATTTTCTCTCATACATAGTGACACTTGGGGGCCATCAACAGTAGTAAATTATATAACTGGTAGTCGGTGGTTTATCACATGTATTGATGATCATATTCGTTTTTGTTGGGTATATCTTTTAAAAGAGAATTCAGAAGCTTCTGTGATGTTTCAGAGACAATTACTCCGTCCCAACAAAATATTCCTAATGAAGAATTTTATCCTCAAAATGAAGTTATCAGTCCTGCCGATGAAAAATCCAATGATGAAGAAAAAATAGATTTACAACTGGAAAGAAACAAAGAGTTACTTGTCTATACAAGGAGACATAAACGACAAGCTGTGGAGCAACAACTATAACTAGACAGTCAAGATTCGACCCCGACTATATCAAGAAATTCAGATTCTTCTCTATGTCCAAAGTCTTATGATTTTCAAGATCTTAATATTCCTATAGTTATAGAAAAGGCATTAGATAATGCACCAATAATCCTATATCTCAGTATGTCTCCTATTATAGATTATCCTCAAATCTTCAAGCCTTTCTTTCTAATTTATCAAAAATATAAATTCCCAATTCTATACAAGAAGTTGTTGTTACCGAATGGAAAAAGGCTATTCTTGAAGAAATTAAAGCTTTGGAGAAAAATCAGACTTAGGAACTTGTTTTCCTTCCTAAAGGAAAAATTCAAGTTGATTATAAATGGGTGTTTACAGTGAAATATGATAGTGATGGATCAATAAAGAGGTATAAAGCAAGATTAGTGACAAAAAGATATACTCAAACATATGGAATAGATTATCAAGAAACGTTTGCTCTGGTAGCAAAAAGGAATAGTGTCAGAATCTTATTATCTCTCGCAGTTGCTAAGGATTGTCCATTACAACAATTAGATGTCAAGAATGATTTCCTCAACAATTAGTTTTTCTTGTTCAAGATGATCATCACCTGTGGTTTGGACATTTTACTAAAGCTATGAAGAGTTTTGGATACATACAATGCGAAGCAGGTCATACTATGTTTTTTAAACAGTATGAGGATAGGAAACACTCTATACTTATTGTGTATGTAGATGATATTATCTTAACAGGTGATGATCGTGTTGAACAACAAAAACTAAAGATTTTTTCTCGCCAAAGAATTTGAAATCAAAGACCTTGGATCTTTGAGATATTTCTAGGTACGGATGTTGCTAGAACTAAAGAAGAAGTCTTGGTGAAGTATATTCTAGATCTTCTTACTAAAATAGGTATGTTAGGGTGCAAACCAACTGAAACACGCATGGATGCTAGTAACAAGTTGAGGTCAAATGTTGGTGTGGCGGTTGATAAAGAACAATATCAGCGATTAGTTGGAAAATTGATTTACTTATCACATACTCGGTCATATATTGCTTTTTGGTAAGTGCTATGAGTCAATTTATGCACTCACCTCGTGAAGAGCACTTAAAGAGTTCTTAGATATCTTAAAAAAACTCCACGAAAGGGGTTATTGTTCAAAAAATGTGATAATTTCTGGGTCGAAGCATTTACTGACGCTGACTGGGCTGGAAGATGACTGAAGATCTACATCGGGATACTGCACCTTTATAGGAGGAAATTTTGTGACTTGGAGAAGTACAAAACAAAATGTTGTGGCAAGAAGTAATGCCGAAACTGAGTTTCGAGCTATTGCACAAGGGATATGTGAGATTTTATGGATAAAATATTTTCTAGGTGAATTAAAATTTTTTTGCAACCAACCTATGAAGTTATACTCAGATAATATGACAACTATTAACATCTCTCATAATCCAGTACAACATGACAGGATGAAACATGTTAAGGTGGATAGATTTTTTATTAAAAAAAAGATAGATGAGGGAGTTTTTTGTATTCCATATATTCCTACCAAACAACAACATATATCTTTATAAAAGGTGTTCAAAGTTAAGAATTCGATTGCTTGATAAGGAGAGTGTTGAAATATACCTTAATTATTAGTTTTTTTAAATATTATATTATATATTATAGATTAGAATATATTAGTCTCCAAACTATTTTATTTTCTATAAAATTTGTTTCTTAATTATTTTCTTACCTAGGAAAACTTGTTTTTTAAAGTTATTCATGTGTATTTTATAAATATAGGGTCTCTATGTAAGAAATTATTATCATTAGATAAAACTATTATAATTTTTTCAAGATTGACTGGATATTTTTGAAGAAGAAAAAGGTTGAGGTAAGGAGATTTTATTTTTTCTTATCTTTTTATTATTTATATGCAAGTTTTCACTTCTCTATTTTAAAAAGTTAGTGACAAGAAAAGATTTGGCTTTCACCATAAATGCAAAGAAATTAGGTTTGTGAATGATGTATTCTTATTTCTAAAGAAGATGTTAGTTCAACTTAAATCATTAATAATGCTTTGGTTTTTTTAACTAGACTATCTCGTTAAGAGTTAACAATTATAATTATAAGGTGTATTTTGGCGGCACGGATGTCTTGGGGCAGGAATAAATTGCTGCAATTTTAAATATCAAAGGTGGGAGATACACATGTAAGATCATTGGGGGTTCCTTTTAACTCTAAAAAACTTCATGTTAATGATGATAATTTACCTGTATATATGATTTGTCAAAGTATTACTCAATAAAGCTCAAAACTTCATACTTATACTATTAGAATTTATTAGGGTGGTTTTATGATTTATAAAGTTAATTGAAATATGGCTAGTTTCTTATAGAAGGGAATCTTGATAGAACTTATGGTGCAAAAATTGCTTGATCTACGGTGTGTACTAAAAAGGAAAGAAGATTGATTAAGTATTTTTGATTCGGAGGATATCAACAAAGTGTGTCTGTTATTTACATTTTGGAGAATATATTAAGAAGATGATAATTTGTAGAGTTAATGGATGAATATCAATCTAGGTAAAGGTAAGTGCATTTAGAGTCTTAATACCAAAAAAGACTCAATGTGGATCTGGAAGCAATTGTTGAAAGTCAGGAATTGTGCCTATAATTTTATTAGTCATGAGGTTAAGAATGAGGCAACTGTCTTTCTAATGTGGGATAGATAGGTAAGTGCTAATGATATTTGTGTTGTACTTAATAAAGATATTTCTAAAGATGGACCTTGGAGTAATAAAACTGTAGCTGAGTGTTTGATTAAGAATAGATAGCACTTCCCACCTGTTCTTAGAGGATTGAGCAATCATTTGAATAATATTCACATATCTTCAGCAGATATCACTAAATGGAGTGAAAATATTAAAGGCAAATTCTCATTCAGTAAAACTCTTGAGAAAGTGAGATTTTGTTCATGAAGTTTATGCCTTGGAGTAAGTTTGTTAATTCCTAAACTGAATATTTCTAGATGCTCTTTCATATCGTAGCTAACATGTGATAATAGATTAACAACTAGAAGCAGGCTTATTGAGTGAAGAGTTATTAGTAATTCTTTACAAGAAAAGGTATCTTTAACTGTAAAAATTTTTGCACTAAAAAACTTGATTTTACCGCTAATAGACGCTATTTGTTCGTCCCTATAAGTTCGTCTCTAAAGACACCTTTTGTAGCAAATTGTTTATTTTTGCCTCTATTGACCTTATTTTTAGCGGCAAATATTGCTACTAAAAATATATATTTTGGTATTGCCGGAATAAATTTTGCCGGTTAAAATATTATTAGAGGCCATTTTTTTGTATTGCTGCAATATGTATCGTCTCTAATAATACTATTTACTATAGTGCTTGTGTAATTTTTGTCATATAAAATACTGAGGATAGGGAACATTTATTTGTAAGATGCTTCTTTACTAGTTTCTAAGGGAATCCTGTTAATGCATTGCTCTAGTAAGTTCATTTCTATGAATGGAGTGTGCTTCACTAGTTTCTGCTATGTTGTGTGGAGTGAGAAAAATTTAAGGTACTATGGTGGTTCATTACTCAATGAGGATCAGATTATTATTCGCATTATATATTTTATCTCCATCAAAGTTCAAGGTGTTAAAGTGAAGAATAATAAAGAGAAAGAATTATAGCTGTTTGAGTTTGATAGCTGTTTAAGAATCATGAACATATTACAGTTTTCAGTGGATACTCTCATGAGGTATTGGTTCTTAAAAAGTCACACATCAACCATATTCCCTCTTTTCAAGTAGAACTTGTAGGAAAGGTTTGAAGAACAGAGATGGTATTATGTATACTCTCATATGAGAGAGTAGATGATTAAGATTTTGAAATGATATTTCCTCTTTTCTAATATAATTCTGAGGAAAGACTTGAAGAAAAGTGATGGTATTGTGTATGATCTGAAGGACATAGAAACGATACTACCTCCTTTAAGTTGTACAAAAAGTTGAAGAAAGTGAGATGGTATTGTGTTTGATCTGTGCTATGTTTAGTCATTTTATATTGTAAGGATGGTGAAAAAAAACATCTTGACTAGTTAAGCAAGTGATGGATTACGATTGTAGTTTTCATGTTTATTCTGTTATTTACATATTCCCAGAAAGTTTAGTATGTATCTTTAGTTTGTATGTCTAGTTTCTGCTATTTGCAATACTCTAGTTAGATTAGCTCTTGATTCCTATTCTCGGAATCTTTAACTGATGTGATTATGGTGTTAGAGCCTCATGGAATAAATCTAATTTATTGATTAAGAAAAAAACCAAGGAACACAAACAGTATAATAACATCGTAACTGTGAAGCAACATAAGTAAACCGAACATTACAAGAAGCAAACATGGCAATTGTACCGGACAAACTACGAGGATATACTTTGTTTTTAGCCTTCAGGGCTTGGTGCGGACAAGAGCAAGTGCTTCACCAGCTCGCAGTTTTTTTGTTAATCGAAGCTTCCTGTAATCTTCATAAGTGAAAGGAATAAACAAACGAGGGTGTGAAGAGTCCACAAATTCTTCAGGTGCTTCAACTGTCGTATTTTCCGGTCCCAAGAGAAACGAAGCAATCGACACTCGAATTGCCGCTTCTTTGCATATCACACGATGCTTAACATTATAGAATCTACCATTGCTCCAAACCTTAATATACACGGTAATAGCGTATTAGAGTTAATGCAAGGTGAATAAGTGCAAATAACAAGAACTAATGGACTTACTGTTGCTATATCTCCAAGATTGACAAGAAGAGTTCCCGGATAAGGATCAACTGCGATGAATGTTCCGGATCTGTCAATGACTTCAAGACCACCTACAATATCATCGTCCTGAAGTATAGTTAGAAACCCGGAATCTGTGTGAATTTGAACACCAGACTGGCCTATTGTATCATTAGTGAACTCATATCGATTAATCCTAAGTTGACTAGTCCATTTCTTGAAAGGAACGGTTTCTAGACCCAAAGCTTCACCTAACTTGGAACCGAGATCCATTATTATGTTATGCACTGCTTCAGCATATTTTACTATCGTTTCTCTATTAAAAATTGGAATTCGAAAATCAATATTGTACTATATATATCTTAAAAAAAAAATTCATTGTACCAAGGCAATATTATATGAAGGTCGATCGAAAATTCAAACCTTTGGTGTGAAGAAGCATCTAACTGAGAACAAAAGGCATCAACAGCTTCAGCAGATGCCATATCATATAACCCCAAAGCTTCATAAAGTGGATTAGCTGGATTAGGTGCCACGTATCCACTTCCAAGAATAACATCTGTGTTTCTTTTCTTGATTTGAACAGGCAAGTCCAGAAGTGATTTTGTTACTGTCTTCATCTCCTGCATCAGTAAAACTGGTAAAATCTTGTGATGGTTTATTAGTCGGAAACATCCCCATTCTTCACATGCTTTTACAAGTGTTGTTAACTGGTTTGACAAATCGTCGAAGTCAATTACTGGAATTACGTTGCTAAGTTCCATTTTGATTGTTATTGAGTTTTTGCGCTCCTGAGAGCTTTCTTGTTTGTATACATTTTGTTCTGTGGCCAGCATAATAATAGTATTGTTTAAGAAGAGTGGTGATGTATTGTTTTTTATTTATTTAGATGATATTCTATCATATGAGGAGGAGCTACATGTGCTTTAGTACGGCCTCAAAATAGAGTTTTAGAAACTCTATTTTGTGAAATCTGGAAACGGTTCCAATGATTTGCGAGAATGCGAAGTTTGACTCGCTATTTATATGACAGGTTAATATATGATGGACTCTTTGGAAGAACTATGGAAAGACAATATTGCCTTCGTTTTTGTCGACAAAATATCTACACATCTTCGTATTATACGGAGATTGACTCACTCGGTCGGTTGCACTTAGAAATTACAATGTATTATATGTATGTTACGACCATCCAAACTTATACAGCTACGTATTAATCATTACACCATATTTTTATAGATCAAGCAAGATCCCTTACAATACTTTTATCTTAAAATATTACAAGGAAATAATATTATTCTACTAAAGTCATGTTATTATTTTATTATAAAGTAACGTAATATATGCAGGACAGAATTTATGATGGATTTTCAGTTTGTGTTGTGTCGGTGGGATGGGGGGTGGGGGGGGGGGGGGGGGTGGCTGGGGGGGGGGGGGGGGTTTGGATAGCGGGGTTTGGCGCGGTAGACTTGGTATTTATTTTTTTAAGGCTATTTTAGGTTTGAGGTTGAATTTTCTGCTCGGGAGGACGGTTTTTTACTCGTGAGAGAGGGAGGCGAAAGACAATTTTTCTTATATATTTTTTTGTTTAACATTTTTTCCGACATTTTATCACTGTGTTCGGGTGGTGGGGTGGGGGACTTAGATCCGGCCTTTGTATATATCACACCTTTTTATACAATCCTTTATACTAGTTTCTGTATCACATGGTTTGATGGTGATAGAGAAGAAATAATTCACTTATCAATTTTTTGCTCTGATAAATTGGTCCTAAACACAAACATATGGGTAGAAAAGAAGTGTTAATGACGCTGAGGAGAGTCAAATCAATTTCCAAAATCAACTATGTACATTGTTGTCGCTAACTGCTGCTATGCTGCCCTAGCGTAGCCGAACCTTCCTGAAAACAGACACTAGGTCAGGAGCACATGGAGTTTTGCTTGCAATGACACTCTAACACTCAACATTAGTATACTAACTGAAGATATTCTTATGACCCGAGAGTTAGAGATTTTATAATATACAATGATCAGAGAGAGAAAGACTGTTCATTTTGAGATATGATTGGGGTATTTATAGGTTAACTTGATTTTTTAGGTAATTTTAGGCTTGAGATTGATTTTTTGGCTCAGGAAGGCAGTTTTTTACTCGGGGGAGAAGGGGGCGAAAGATAATCTTTCATAAAGATTTTTAGTTAATATTTTTTCAGACACTTTATCACTGTGTTCGGGTGATGGGGGTTAGGGCCCTAAGATCCAGCCTTTGTATATATCAACCTTTCTATAGAACCCCTCATACTACTTTTTGTGTAACATGGTTTGGTGGTGATAGAATAAAAATAATCCGTTTAGCAATTTTCCGATCTGATAGATTGGTCCTAAACACAAACATATGGGTAGAAAAGAAGTGTTAATGATGCTGAGAAGAGTCAAATCAATTTTCAAAATTAACCATGTACCTTGTTGTCGCTAATGGCTGCTATGCTTCCGTAGCGTAGCCGAACCTTCCTGAAACCAGACACTACGTTAGATACACATGGATTTTTGCTCGCAATGACACTCTAACGCTCCACATTAGTATAATGACTTAAGATATTCTTATGATCCGAGAGCTATGGCGATTTTTTAATATACAATGATCATAGTGCATTTTTAAGAGATAGAGAGACCCAGTTTGAGATAGGAATTAGGGTATTTATAGGTTAACTGGATGCACACATCTGACTATTAGGGTGATATCGTCTCCCGAGGTTTGACAAAAATATGCTAACAAACACATACCTCGATAGAGCTACCTTCCACAAGTGTATGAATCGTCGACAAGTATGTAGTAAGTATGTATAGAGTATCGTCTCCATAGGGACCTAAGTCGTTAATTTCGAACTCATGTTTATAGAGAGTGTAGAGGATTCAATTTCTAGACAAATAAAATATATAAAAGAAATAGATTTTTGTTTGGTTTCTAAATAATGAACTAAGATACAAATATTAAACTAGATTAATTAAACTAAGGTACAAAATAAATAATTACTAAAAATAAGATGAAAATTAGCTCGATTTTGCTAGAATTCCCCTATCCTACTAACTCAAAGATTCTAGTTAGAATGGTGCATTGGGGTTGTCATACTAATCGAGATTCTAATTTCCTGCTAACTCCTACTAGTTGCTTAGAAGGCTGTCTTACGATTACTAGAGTCCTCGGGTAAGATTATTTTATGCAAAATCTTGGTGATACACACTAACCTATATGATTATTCGGCTAGGCAAGACCCTCTAGATTACTATCACACACTGGACGTATATAACCAGTTCTATTCCTAAACCCCCTGCCAGGGTGACAGTTTGAGATACTAAGGTCAATCTATATTTGATCAAGATATAGTAAGCTTAATTTAATCAATTCATATGCAACTATAAGTAATATTCCCAATTCAGTTGAATTCAAATTCCTAAATAACATAAAAACATCAATAAAGTAATTAAGGTTAATACATCATTTGGTGGGGGAAAAGGTGTGATAAATAAATAGATAAATAAGATAATAATAACCTTGTCTACCATGAGAAACTGACTGCAAGTATTACAGATTGTTTGCAAGTTTTAATGATAAGTCAAGTTCGTTCGCATGATTTTAATCCGTTAGATCTACTTGTATTAAATAAGCGTAGATGAATTTAGATGTTTATATAAAAAGAGAAAAATATGAATAATTATCTGATATGAATAAATAATAAATAAGAATGTAGATAAATAAATATAACTGTAAGTCAGATAAATTAGGGTCACCGATATGAGTCTATTATTAAGTTATTCTAATCTTATGGTGAATTGAGCATTATATATAAACCGGGATTCTAAATTCTACCTAACCCCAGTTAGGATGGACTTAGGAGCAACCTCTCCACTACTAGGATCTTGGGTAAAGAAACCTTGAGTAAGGATTGGTGGTTAAATCAAACCTTTATGGTTATCTAGGTAGGGTCACTACTAGACGATTATGTGTTGTTGTCAATAACTAAGAATAGTCCTAAGATTGACCAAATCTATGGCTAGAAACAATAAATCAAAGCACACAATAACAATATACGCCAAGCTCAAATCAATTAAAATAACAAATAGTATTATGAAGTTAAAGACAAAATAATAACCCAACAATTAAAAGTAAAACTTACAGAATAACAGCTTAGATATATGGTGAAGACACAAATCGATAGCTAATTACCCTAAATATAGAGAAGGAGAGATGTAGAAGAGGAGTTTGTCACTCTCCAACTTCTTGCTTCTTGTCTTCCTCTACATGTCAACTTGCTTCTTGGATGAATAGCTTGATACTAAGGATGAATATTAAATTAAATGACTAAGCTAATATTTAAAACTGAGAAAATACAAGTAAGGACTTAGCCTATACTTTGCACTGAGCAATGACATGTTTACAATGTTTTAAGGGTGTATTTATAGGTGTTTAGGAAGACCTAATTCGTTTTCTTGGAGTGGAAGACAAGTAACTTGGACTCGAAACCCAACTCAAATTTTAACCCTAAAATATAGAAAAGGTAATAATCTGTCTCTGTTTTGTTTTGGCCGTAACTCTTTTGTTTCAACTTCGATTGACACGTTCCATATGTCGAAACTGATCGTCTCGGAAAGCTCTATAACTTTTCTTTAGACCATTCTTCCAAATTCCTATCCAATCATGAGTTATGATCACTTTTATGGCCGTAGGTGCTGGAATTCAGATTTACTTGACAGCTTTTTCTTTCCATATCTTATCTTTTCCTTCCTTTTCTCCAATTTTCATGCATATCTTCTTTCCTTAATATCTTAAGACTTGATTTGGCATCTTTATCTCTAATTAATTTGTATATATCTTTAAAGCTTCACACTAAATAAATAAATTAAACCTAATATGCTCTAAAAAATAATAATTCATTAAATCAAGACAAGAAAAAGTGCACTAATGCATATGAAAATCGAGTATTTAGACTTCTAAGACACTAAAAATGATGTCTCCAACTAATATTAAATCATCACAAATGGGTAGACATCATCATTGCAAACTCAAGCTAAGGTAATCATTTTTAAGACAAGAAAATAATGCTAACTACCATAATGATAGAGTTGGATTTGTGTAGAAGTGGTGCAATAGGGCTCTAACTTTTTTTGTCTTCTCTTCTGGTCGAATTCTCTCTTCTTTAGTTATAAAAGGGTAAATATATCCAATACCCCCGTACTATGGGACGATTGACAACTTACCACCCACTATTATTTTGGTACTGGTTACCCCCCAGTATTTGTTTTTGTGACTCCTTACCTCTAATTAACGGAAACCGTAAAAAATGGTCATTAGTTGGTCACGTGCTGGTCATGTGCGCAATTCTTTTTTTTTTTTAAATTAAAAAAATCAATTTTCTAATTTAATAAAGATTACCATTTATTAACAAGGGTATATTGTGTACTTCCTAATCTTCTAAACTATATATACAAAATTTTACAACAAAAATAAAAAAACAATAATCAGAAAACACATTCGAACGAATTAGGGGAAGGTGAAGAATCCTAATTTTTGAAAATTTTGCAATCTTTCATGTTGCAGTTTTCATATTGGAGACAACCAATCGGAATGTGAAGCCCAACAAAGCTATATCCTTGTTGTTTCCATGGATGAACACCATATAAGCTCTTCTCCCCAAATCTTTCTGAATCAAATCCTCGAATGAATCTCTCTCTCGAGCTCTTCTTGAGGCATCCTCTTTACAACTTCATTTCTAAATCCTTCAAATCCCTATATTTCGATAAATATAAGATTTCATCATTTTAAAGAAAAGCATAAAAGTATATTTACTGCTTACAAGTACATCAATGAGCCACATCATTCTTGTTTTCTGTCTATTTCCTCTTGTCCCAAGATTTTGGTAAGATTTTAATATCGCTTTGCAAACAAGAACAACAGCTTCTCCTGGAATCCAAGTGTCAAGAGAGATAGCTTCAGCACATCGTTTCGGGATAAAAAATCCACCCACAAGCAAGTTGAACCCGAATCTTCCGTTTTCTGTATGAGGCATGTAAGCTAAATTATTGATATGTAGATGTTCGTTAAGATCATGCGATCCAATTACACAAACGTTCCAATTTCATGGCCTGTATAGCATAGTAGACAAGGTTATATTCTAGTCCACCAATTGCTTAAAAGAATAAATGTAGCATTTGAACTTACAAATTAGTGACAGCTGGATTGCCAAGATAATTAGAAGTGATATATTGGGAAAGAAAGTTAGTGTAAGGTCGTATATCAACAATTTCATATGGATCAATTCTGGCAGAGTATTTTCGACTGGTTTCTAACATTATCCATTCCACTTTGCAGACTTGTTAATCGAACTTGGTCAAGTCCCTTGAGAATTTTCAGCAAATCTGGCAAAACGCCACCGATTTTCCAATTTTGGTGTGTACTCATATATGCACAACCATCTTTAACGTATTTCCTGATGAGATTATCAAGATATCGAGTTTATCTACTACAACGTGGAAGATTGCAAATTTTTCAGAAATTAGGGTTCTTCACCTGCTCTCAATTCGTTGGAATGTGTTTTTTGATTATTTTTTTATTTTTATTTTAAAATTATGTATATATAATTTAGAAGATTAGGAAGTACCAAATGTACCCTTGCTAATAAATGGGTAATGTTTATTAAATCAAAACATTGATTTTTTAATTAAAATAAAATAAAATTCGTGCACATGCCCAACTAACAGTCATTTTTTACGGTTTCCGTTAATAAGGGGTAAGGAGTCACACAAACAAAAATACTGGGGTGTAACCAGTACAAAAGAAACAATGGTGGTAAGTTGTCAATCGACCCATATTACAGGGGGGTATTGGATGTATTTACTCATTCTAAAATAATGATTGGTAACTCTTTCTAAACTTAATTTTGATATATATATATATCTGTGTGTGTGTTTAAAATGCTTTATGGGTTGTGGGTCTCTTTTAAATGACCGAATCCAAATATCCATGAAAAGTGGAGTGGTTCGAGCCACGACAACCGCAACTCTAATAACTTCTCCAATTCGAATCCAAATCACAAACCATCAGTTCTAACGTGCTCCTAACTCCAAGTACTAGTTGGAAACGAAAGGGATCGTCCAAAATATTCATCAACCTCACATGGTTACTCAAACAAGTCGGTTTCTAAATCTGGTCGACAACTGCTTTCACTTTCAAAAAGTGGATTCTTGGTCCTAACTCCTTAACTTGGGTATAGACTTAATTTATCGACTTCTTATCCTTTTTTCGGGATCTAATAGCATCCAAGTACTTAAGGGATGCCCACTTAACACACAAATTACGCACAAATAGCTCTAAAAGTAACAATTCTCCAAAATTAGACAAGAAACGAGAAAATATCAAATAATAGAGAAAAAAATCCTCAACTAAGCACAATTTAACTCTAAAATTATGTCTCATAACTAGATTAATATATCAAATAAATGGAGACATCAAGACTCCCAACTCAAAGTTTTGTTGTCCAGACAAAATAAGAAATAAGAACTAAACTAGGGAAGTCTTTATCAACTAAGTCTAGTAAGAATGGGAGAAGAAGAATGGAAAGCATTATCCTAAAGAAACTACCTAGAAAGTTTCATGTAATAATATCTACATACTAAATCATACATACACTAATCATACAAACAATCAACACAGTATTATTTCAAGATTAGACTAGCTTTGCAATGCAAAAAGGATATGTTTTTCGATTAGTCTGATATTGTGGCTATAGGTTATTCTGCTATCCTAACATAGTATCTAATGGTCCACATACCTACTCTCTATCTACTCAATCATTTCTAGATCACTTAATCAAGAATCATAAGGTCTTTAAGGTTGTAATGTCGGCTTAGGGACAGTATGATATGTGTATTTGGATAATGTGAAGTGAGCTTTTGGCTCTCTCCTCACTAGCCATCAAAGGATCACTGAGAGCTTGACTTTACACACAAATATGTTTCCATATACCGAATTGGTGTGCTTAAAAATCTTCTCCAATAACCCATTAACACATTCTCGATATTTACATAATATTCCACTTTGTCAGTCCTTTTTCTTTTAATTATTTATTTCATATCATTTTTTGTAATTTAGAAATGGCACTTTTTTATGTGAGATGTCATGCTAATTATTTTCTCATTTTTCCTCTTTTTCTTTTCAATAAATTTTTCTTTCGTTAGACCCCGACAAAGGGTTACAATAAGAGTGCATCATCAACAAAGAACATATAAATACAAGCTCTAAACCCTACCAAGTATTTCCCATAAATCGAATCCACCACCCCAAACTCAAGATCTAAAGACAATTGTCTTCGCATTGTGATTTGAGTGCAGGTCATATGAAAAAGTCATATAATCTAACGGGTATGGCTTATAATATGGAAACAAAGAAAATGACTTATAGGCTAGAAGGGGCTAAGAATTATATAACAATTATATTTGGTAAGGAAGCTAAAGGTAACAAGGAGCTTATCAAATAATCATCTTAATCATTTTCCTAAATACGCAATTTTGTTACTTTTTCACCTCTAGCACATTTATTAAATAAGTCTCCAGTTATATTGAATCTCACGTTCTACAAAACACTCATTCTCCCTAAGTTCAAACTTACTTCTACTGCGTTGCTTACTAATCATTTATATACTTTTTGGTGTATTTTCATGTCCATACTCAAAGCATACATTATGACTAGTTTACAAATAAATTACTTAACTATCATTAAATCGCCGAGGTTTATGCTTTCATGGGACTTTTAACATATTTTGACACATAATACGCAATTTAATTTAAATTAAGACAATTCCATTTTCGAAAACACAAAATTAGTTATAACCCATATCGCGCTTCTCAAGTATTTAATGTTTAACTCATAATTGAGATACAAACAGAAAGGAAATTACAAGAATATATAAGTTCTAAAACAGAAATATAACGGAAGATAACATAATTGAAATAATTGGGCTGATTGTGGAGGAAGGAAGACATCTCCAGATTTTGCCTTTTTCTTCCAAGCACTTTTGGCTTCTCCTCTCACAAAACATTCGTAAAATATGAAGCGTACTGAATTAAGACGTCGAAAAAGGCTTATATAGACCTGAATAACGAATTAGGTTCACCTTTGGGCTTAATTAAGTGATTAACGACCCAAATCTGTTTTTTTATTCCCGCATATGCTATACACCACTTAAGTAAAGCATATATAAATTTGGCACCATGAGTCTAATCACCTTAAACCACTTGTCAAATTTTTCTAACTCAAAGGACCATATTTTTCATTTGACCCACTAAGTCAGATTCTGCACTGTTTAGTCTCGGAAAGGGTTAGAAGTGATGACTTTCCTGTTTTCAATGCTCCTCCACCCTCAGCAAAGTGATGTGTTTTGCTCCTTTAACACTTCTTTTTGATCATGGAAATTTTATATATTTTGACGCCTAATTCCTTAATATATAAACTAAAATTTAAATATTTTCACATAAAAATGGGAATGAGGGACAACGAATCCCCATACCCAAACTCAAAAATGAGTCGAGTCCCCACGATTCAAAACAAACTCAATAACAAATATTTTAAAAATACACAAATAAACACATATTCTACATTTAATGAGATGAAAAGTAAGGAAGAAAGAAAATGTAATCTCAAGGTTATTGTCTCGCATGATCAATACACAAGGTAGGGTATGATGGATCCTAAGAACTATCCTGATAAATTTGCTCTAGAAGTGCAATGATGTGCATTTGATTTGTTTTTTATTTGCACAACATAGTCTGCCAAAAATGTTTGAGCAACCTCTACTTGATCAAATCGCTCGCTCATCCTTTCTTTCCATGAAAGATCTTCTTCCCTCAAACTCGATTTCGTCTCTCTCTTCTCACGATAAATCTCTACAATTGAAGGATTATTTTCACTTTCTCCTCTTAATATTGTCTTGATCCACTCATTATTAAAATTGTTCTCATCTTGTACGTAAGATTCTCATCGTCACAACTCATATTCGCTCTCCTCACTAGGCTCATGATCATTGTTGGGATCGATGAATCTATATTTGTGATAAAATAATCTAGTTAAGAGACTGACAGTCCTAGAGGGGGGTGAATAGGATTACTAATAAGATTAATGCCTAATTAAAAAATATTTTGGACAATTATAAGTTTAAGAAAGAAACTTCTAAGTCAACTAATATATCAAACTCCTAAGGGATCATACAATAGATAAGCTAAGAGGTTCGATATAAAAGTGATACAAGTAAAACGAGTTTCTAATCTCTTACTACTCTAGATGACAATATGTTAGATAAACTAGATAATCAATATCACAATATTCATGCTAGCATATTATCAAACATATAAAGTGCGGAATGTAAATAGAGTAGGGATAGATACACACGATTTATAGTGGTTCGGTTTCCCTACATCCACTACCTAAGGAAGCCTCCTTAGGATTTCAAGCTTTTCACTAAGCTTCCGTGTCTCTCTTAACCGGGTCGAGAACACAATAACCTTTACAAACTCTTCGATAACACGAAGGACAAAACACTTGTGTAATCACAACACAAGGACACCAAGTATACTCCCTATACTTGAATTCTCTCTTAATCTATCTAATACAAGACCTAGACTTAAGAGGATAGCAACAAAGTGTTTAAAGGTTTGCTAATAAAAGCTTGTAACTAAAACTCCTAAAAGAGTGGATATGACTATAAGCTTGTTTACTCCTCTTGAGTGGATAGAACCTTGTGGCTTAATTGATTAACTCCTTGAAAGGATTTATAAGCTCACTAGGATTGAATTTGACTATGTATAGCACTTGACACCTTCTTGAATGATAGCAATTAAGCCCCTTAATGTTTGTAATTAGTTGGTGTAGTTATAGCCTTCAAAGAGCTTCAATTTATAGTAGAAAATGGCTTCCAACGGTCATAAGACTTGGGTCCAACGGATCTATTAATCTCCCAACGGATATATTCCTTATGGCTTGTCTTTTGTGCATAAAACCCTTTTGTGCGGTGTACCGCGGATATGGTCCGGTGCACCGCAGAGCTATTCGACTTAACTTTGAGCTTACTGTTCGGACTAATCAATGTACCGCAACCCTGGTCCGTAAGATTGGTCCGGTATACCGCAGCGGTGTACCGCGCCAAGTAACTTGAAGGATAATGACTTGGATTAATAGATCTTCTTCACGAAAGTTGTTGGAAACATTATTCTGAGAATCTTTGAAGTTGAACACTGAAGCTAATTCTCAATATAAAGATAAGGTTAAAAGCATTTGAATGAGAATTAGTTTCTTAAGATAAAACACTAAAGATGATTAACATGATATAGAAAGAGCTTTTTGATGAATAATGAGTGCATAATAGAATGTTAAGAACAATAGAAATAAGCACACTAAACATAAGAGGATTTGTCACATTAAAACAACCTATTAAGGGAGACTATATGCCAACAATCTCCCCCTTTTTGATGATGACAAATCCTTCACTAAAACACCTTAGGAATGATATGAAAGTTTAAGCACTAAAGAAATAAAGCTCCCCCTCACAAAAAGCATAAGATTTTAGATGCATTTGTGAGTGTTTAAAACGTGCAAGTTTTGAAGGTTTTAGTGCACATAATATTTCTCCCCCTTTGTCTTCATCAAAAAGACGGGGTAAAAACAACTAAGAATAGAAGAGCAAGAACTCGAGTGAATAGATTTTAAACAATGATTTTAGAGAGTGTGCAAGAGTTTTAGTATAAAAATGATTTTTTAGAAAAAGATGCACAAAGATAGATATGAGTAAAGCAAGAGCTAAGGATAGAGATTTTTACCAACTCCTTGATCGATAGAATTTGATTTCATATGCTTTCTAATGACACAAACGATTAGTTGCAAAATAAATGATTTGTCTAAGCATTTGAGTCTTAAAATATGATTTAGCAAAGACTCCCCCTTACAAAATGCATATAGTTTGTTTCAATTTTGTAAACGTTTGATTGACAATTTTCCCTAATAAGAACACTTGAAATCATTTTGAAAAAATTTAGGGGTAAAACTGTAATTTGTTGAAAAGCAAGGGGTCAAGATGTATTTTTCAAAATTTTTGGGGACCGAAATGCAAATTTCAAACTTTTTAGGAACAAGGCTAAAAAGAACAAGCTATAGGGACTAAGGAGCAATATCAAGAATTAGATGAAGAAGTACCTATAACATCAAAGACCATGTTAGCAACATAAAAACCAAATCAAAAGATGATAAGCAACTAACAATCACGATAAGAACAAAACTAGTTTAACCAATTATCCAAATAAAACATTTAGCATCCTAACATAAAAAACCAAATAAACCAAAGTAGCAATATCCTAGATGTCCAAAACACGGACCCACAAATACTTAAAAGCATAAACACACCACAAACAAAAAAACACCCACATAAGCATAAAGACCCATAAACCACCAAGAAAGATAAAAAGAAGAATTAACGAGTATCACGAGGAGAGCGGCTCCTAGACCTTCTTCCATTTCCAATATCATCACGAATGCAAGAGACATCATTTTTCATACAAGAAAGCTCATTCGCAAGATGCCCTATTTTATCTTCCAAAACCCCAAATTTCCTTTCAATTTTGTCTTCCAAAGCCACAAATTTACTACCTATATAATCCATGAAACGAGACATAGCGCTTTCAAAACCGGATGGATTAGGAGGGTTTACATTGGTGGGTTGGCTTGGAGTGGGCTCATTTGGAATAGGGTTTTGTTGGGCCGGGTTATCTAATAATTGAAGAGTTTCAAGCTCCGGACCATCGGTTCTACTTTTAGCTTCAAGGATGTGATTACGAAGAGTAACATCCGAAATACGATTAATAACGGAGACCGAAACATAGGTGTTGTTATAAATGACAAATTTCATTCTAAGAATCGTGAGATAATCGAAACTCCATGAGTTATTGATTGGTTTCACATTTGTCCCTCCAAAAGAAATATCATTAGCTTCAAAGACTTTGGAAAGAAAAATACCGTAAGGGACTTTATCCCGAGAAGCTCTAGCATGATTCATCCATTTGAACATTATTGCAATAATGTTAATCGGTTGTTTGGTGAAGATCAAATATAAAAGATAAGCTTCATAGGGGATAAGTTTTGCATCATGCTTATCTTTCGGAATCACGGCCGAGATAAGAAACTTGTGAGCCACAATGAATTCCGGATCAAAGTTACGAATATTCCAATTTCCATCGGGAACAACCATTCTTCCATTAACGAACTCATTAACCTCATTTTGAGCAATAATATCAATATTAGAGTTATCCCAACCACTAGACCAAAACCCGCTAAAACCATCCGAAGGAATGTGAAATTGAGTACACAAAGTAGTAGACTTTAAACGTAAAACGGTACCCGAAACAGTTGACTTAATTGAAGAAGTAGCATGATTATATTCAAAATTAGTATAAAATTCTTCGATTAACCCGATTGCCAAATGACTACCCGAAAAAGCAAATATTTTATGACATTTTTGAAATGAAAGAAGATCAAATAGAGAGTTTTCACCGGAGGGAAAGGCCGAAGCACTCATTGTTCTACCCGGAAGAGCATCGAATGGCCGGAGTGGAGGTGGTGTTGGTGACCTCGCCGGAGATGGTTCACGGTGGCGGCTGGAGGAGGCTCCGGTGGTGGCTTTCTTCTTGTTAGCAATAGACTTAGTTCTAACCATGGTGAAAGACAAGATGGGTAATGAAGGAAGGAGAAGGAGGAGTGATTTAAGTGGTGAAGGAGGGTGTTTTGGTGGTGGAAACGGAGTGTGGGTGGCCGGAAATCGCCAAGGAGGAGGAGAGGAGAAGTTTTAATGAAGGAATGAAGAGACTAGAATGAAAAACGGCCTTCAAAAGCTGTTAAAACCCTTACGTGCGGTGTACCGCGGGAATCGTCCGGTGCACCGCAAGAGTGTTCGGTTTTGGGCACAAAAATGAGATTTTTGATTCTTTTAAAAACACCCGAAACACAATCGAAACTACCCCAAATGACTCGGAATGATATAAAATAATTTTGAGCATCTTTGTTTTAAAAAGAAAAGCCAAGGAGAGCCTAAAAACTCATATAACAGTTAATTTCACAAAAATCCCTAAGTTTTCTAAAAGTGCAAAAAGACCCAATGCAAGAATAAAGCAACACTTAGGCATGTAAGAGGTCAAGAACTTCAAGATAATAGCACAAGTTGATAAAACACATAAAATACAATATAAAAACATAAACTAGAACAAGAGAGGAAAGAATTTCACCGTATTTTCCTTTTATGAGGTTTGAACGTCCTTTTGCATAACATTCCATTTTCTTGACGCTCAACACCTTCAATGCATATTATTATGGTAACCGAGGTGGAATGGATCCGGAAATGTTGTTAGCATTTGTCACGATCCATATTGGTTTTTCCCATGAAGGTATCAAAGATCCACTAATAAGTTGTTCATGGTAATGGCACGTAGAAGCATGATGACCGGGTTTACCACAATAGTTGCAAGAACTTCTTTTTTGAATAGAGTAACCATGTAAAGGTTTTGAACAAGAAGTTTCCACATTCTTTCCAACATCCAAATTATCACCAACATATAATTTTTCTTTGAAAAAGCCATTTGGATCAAAAGGAGTGATATTTGAAAAAGGATGATTTTTTAAAGTATCAAGAGCAAGGGAAAAAGCTTCATCCAATTTTCTAAAACCTTCTATATTTTTCTTCATAGGATGTTTCCATTTATTTAAAGAAAAAATGTTTTCAAAACAAGGGTTTTTAGTATTGCCAAGAATATCATCCAAGGTAATACAACATTTAAAACAATTCTTTAGCTCAATATTTCCCTTTTTTAACATAAGATTATTCAAATGGATTTGAGAATCAAGAATTTTGAGAAGGGATGAAATTTGCCTAATATCACAATAATTATAAGGAAGAGATAAAGAGTTAGGATAAAAAGCTACCTCATGATTTGGTTTAAAATCGTTATGAGATTCATCATGGATTGAGACTTCTTCTTCGTCATTTTCGACAATTCCATATAAAAACTCCAAACGATTCCAAAGCTCTTTTGCGGATTTACAATCTAACATTTGTGAGAAAATTTCTTCGGAAATTCCACGAATGAGAGTGTACATTGGTTTTGCATTTTGAGTGAGTTTAGCCTTTTCCTCAATGGTAAGTTCATCAAAATCTTTTTCTTCTTGATTTAGCTTAAGAACTCCCTCTTCATTTAACTCCTCTTTATAAGGAACAAATGGACCTTCCTTTACGATTCTCCATTGATCGGGATCTTCGGCTTTGATAAATTCCTCCATTTTTGTTCTCCAAGCAAAGTAGTAAGTTCCTACAAAAAGTGGAGGTCGAGTAGAAGACGAACTTTCCAAAAGATTAAATTCCATATCGTTTACTCTACTAACGATTAAGCTATTCACGTAGAGTTAGGCTCTGATACCAATTGACAGTCCTAGAGGGGGGTGAATAGGATTACTAATAAGATTAATGCCTAATTAAAAAATCTTTTGGACAATTATAAGTTTAAGAAAGAAACTTCTAAGTCAACTAATATATCAAACTCCTAAGGGATCATACAATAGATAAGCTAAGAGGTTCGATATAAAAGTGATACAAGTAAAACGAGTTTCTAATCTCTTACTACTCTAGATGACAATATGTTAGATAAACTAGATAATCAATATCACAATATTCATGCTAGCATATTATCAAACATATAAAGTGCGGAATGTAAATAGAGTAGGGATAGAAAGATACACACGATTTATAGTGGTTCGGTTTCCCTACATCCACTACCTAAGGAAGCCTCCTTAGGATTTCAAGCTTTTCACTAAGCTTCCGTGTCTCTCTTAACCGGGTCGAGAACACAATAACCTTTACAAACTCTTCGATAACAC
Source organism: Nemophila menziesii (assembly GCA_029959085.1). Lineage (NCBI taxonomy): Eukaryota > Viridiplantae > Streptophyta > Magnoliopsida > Boraginales > Hydrophyllaceae > Nemophila > Nemophila menziesii. The sequence goes on from JARWIR010000001.1 coordinate 81,201,473, forward strand.
GAAGGACAAAACACTTGTGTAATCACAACACAAGGACACCAAGTATACTCCCTATACTTGAATTCTCTCTTAATCTATCTAATACAAGACCTAGACTTAAGAGGATAGCAACAAAGTGTTTAAAGGTTTGCTAATAAAAGCTTGTAACTAAAACTCCTAAAAGAGTGGATATGACTATAAGCTTGTTTACTCCTCTTGAGTGGATAGAACCTTGTGGCTTAATTGATTAACTCCTTGAAAGGATTTATAAGCTCACTAGGATTGAATTTGACTATGTATAGCACTTGACACCTTCTTGAATGATAGCAATTAAGCCCCTTAATGTTTGTAATTAGTTGGTGTAGTTATAGCCTTCAAAGAGCTTCAATTTATAGTAGAAAATGGCTTCCAATGGTCATAAGACTTGGGTCCAACGGATCTATTAATCTCCCAACGGATATATTCCTTATAGCTTGTCTTTTGTGCATAAAACCCTTTTGTGCGGTGTACCGCGGATATGGTCTGGTGCACCGCAGAGCTATTCGACTTAACTTTGAGCTTACTGTTCGGACTAATCAATGTACCGCAACCCTGGTCCGTAAGATTGGTCCGGTATACCGCAGCGGTGTACCGCGCCAAGTAACTTGAAGGATAATGACTTGGATTAATAGATCTTCTTCACGAAAGTTGTTGGAAACATTATTCTGAGAATCTTTGAAGTTGAACACTGAAGCTAATTCTCAATATAAAGATAAGGTTAAAAGCATTTGAATGAGAATTAGTTTCTTAAGATAAAACACTAAAGATGATTAACATGATATAGAAAGAGCTTTTTGATGAATAATGAGTGCACAATAGAATGTTAAGAACAATAGAAATAAGCACACTAAACATAAGAGGATTTGTCACATTAAAACAACCTATTAAGGGAGGCTATATGCCAACAGAGACATCAGTTTAGTTGTATTATGTGTTTAGCTTAGAGTTTTCCCTATTAATTGTCAATTTCTCATTTCTTGCCTTGTTTTGGGAGTTTGTTACTTTTAGAGCATTTTTGGTGTAATATGTGTGTTAAATATGAAGCTTTTAGGTACAATGATCATATTATATACTAAAAAAAGTGTAAGGAGTTAAGGAAGGAATATTTAAGATAAAATAAAGAATTTAAATGCAAAAGAATCTATTTTTGGAAAGTGCTAAAGTTGCAAAAAGCTGCCGGCTTGATCTAGAACGTGTAGTATTTTCAATGCTGCATAAAATCGACAACGAACTTAAAGGATCCCTTTTATATCATGAAAAGTATTTGAATTTTGGTCTATGGCCACTAGTTTCGAGTTATTTGGAGTTTTAATGAAGAAGTTATGATTTTTGCAAACTTTATGGGCCAACCTGTTCACTTTATTGAGTTGGATTTGGACTCTAAAACCTATCATATGACCTAGATTTTGTTCCTACATATATATGTTTATATATATATATATATATATATTCATGTTTCTATTTGACAATATAAATATGTTCTTGCCTTCACAACCTTCATATTATTCATCAAAGAGAGAGCACGGCCTATAGATGAAGCAACAAGAGTTGAAGCATCACATCACCAATTATGTATCCCTCCATCTCTATTAATGGGATAATTAATTATAGATATTTGGCTTAACATATTTCTAATCTTTTATTATATAGTTTTATTAATGAATTAATTGGGTTATCATTCTATATAAACCCTAGACTACTATTTTATTATTTTAAGCAATTTGAGCTTGACTTTATAACTGTATTATGCATGGTTTTAATTTAAACTTGCTACAGCATGTACACCTCTAGTTTGACCTAAATATCCAAAACTGTCACCCTGGCGGAGGTTTTAGAGACAGAAACACATCATAATCGTCTAATGTGTGGTAGTGATCCTGACGAGATTGCCTAACTAGATAGTCATTTGGGTTAGATTTTCACCAGCGATCTCTACGTAGGGTCATTTACCCAAGTCCCCTGGTAGTGTTGAGGTTTACTTCTAAGCTAGCCTGACGGAAGTTAGGAGGATTACTGTATCTTGACTACTAATATATTGCTCAATTCACCTTTATAATTAGAGTTGCGACTTAGTAAGATAGGTGCATACTAGCAACCTTGAGTTATTATCCTTTGCATTTGTATTTAATTAATCACGCAAAACTAATAATTTTTTATTTATTTATACATGCAAAACTGATAATTATTTTATTCTTATATTTAATTAAAAAACATTTAAGTTCATCTACGCTTATATTGAACACAAGTTACAGCTAGCTACCTAAATTCCCGAGAACAAACTCTTACTTATTTACTATTACTTGCGAACAATCCGTGCACTTGCGGAGAGTTTCTTGTAGATTTTAAGATATGTGTGTGCTTTTATTATTCGTTATTTATTACACCTTTAGGGCCATCAAGTTTTTGGCGTCGATGTCGGGGAATTTTTACAGTTAGTTATTGGGTTAATTTAATGTAGAAGATTTTATTTTATTTCAGTTTTACGTGTTATTGTTTAGTCTTTTTTCAGGTTCCTTAGCTATGTCGAATGTTCTTGCATCAATGAATATAAGCGATATAGATCGATGTTCAATGTGTTGGTTGCCAGGGCACCATTGCGAAGAGTTGAGTTTGCATGATTAAATCCAATTGGGAACCTCACATATCAAGCAAAACTCCCTGAAACATAACCTCTTGACACCACTTGGGCCAACCCTATTTTTTAGGGAGCATTGCCAGCATTGCTAGCATAACCACAAGAAAGCTCAGTTCACAAAAATATGAAAGTGTTTGCCATATTTACACAAGAGAGCAAAAGAGCCAATAACAAGAGGTTCAACGAGCAATCTGGTGCGTTAAATATTTTGGGGAATCAAGTCTCCCAGCTTGCTGGAAATTTAACCCAAATTACAAATCTTAATCAAAATCCTCATGATGAGGATCAAGCTCCAAAGGAATTGCCATCTCATCGACTAGAAGGTATAAGTGAGTGGAAAGATACTCTTGAAGCAAAGATCGATGATCCTACTATGTAATTAGTGTAGATCATACACCAACAAACTCAAGATATGGAGCAGAGATTAATACAAATCACTACATTCATTCAACAAATACAACAAGAATCATCTATGAAATTGGGTCAAGCTACGAAAACTATGATAAAGCCATTCAAACAAGCGATAACTATATTGGGTTTGAGGTTTCGACAATAGAAGAATCAACCAAGCTTAGCTTATATGAGGTAATTATCGAGGATCAAGATAAAAAAGAAGATGAGAAACTAATTGAAAAATATTTCGAGTCTTTAGTTAAAGAAGATGATAAAGAGTTTTAGCTTTTGGTTAGAGAAGTTAAAAAAGAGACATATCATATTACAGGAAAACATCTCATACAACGACGATGTTAATGGCCTTTCATGATGAATATATAGCGTCATCTTAGATATTTATGACGCTCTGTCGACTGTCATCTGAGCGTCATCTATGAAGTCGTTGTTATTTGTCTATTATGATGCCAAAAATAATATTCACTGTATATTAAGGACGTCTCGTTCATAGCATCTTTATTTGTAAATGGGTAACAATGACACTCATCTAGACCATCACGGTTTTGTCTGAATTTTTACGACAATTTTCATGTCACCATTAGATACAATATATCTTGACGATATATATGTCACTATCTAGAAAAAAATTCAGCGATGGTGATCTGATAATCCTCACCATCATATGCGATGTATAGCGATGGTTCATATAAGAAACGTCTTGTTTCGTTAGTCGCTTTGTTGACAGTTTAGTGATAATCGTCACCAAGATCTACGAGATATGAAGATGGTTAATATGATAAGCGTCACCATTTGATCTAATAAATATTAACAAATCGTATATAGTTGTCATTATATGCTTGATCACATTCAAGACAATTTTTATTATGAGCGTCACTTTTAATGTGATCTGTCATTATTATAAAAATTATACATATATATATTATTTAAAATATAAGAATAATAACAATTTAACATATCTTATAATTTTATGCATAATAAAATATATTAATTTAAGGAATAAATTTCATATATCAAAGTACGCACATAAAAAATAAACATCCTATACTAAAAATTAATAATAATGAATAATTAGTTCAAATAAATTTTTTACTCTAATTTTAAATAGATCTAAAAATATTCATTCATACGGGATAAAGTCTTCTAAACGAATGAGATGATCTTCTATCATTTCATCTCTTGTTTTTTTAATTTGTGTCTAGCATCAACTCTTCAATTTTTTGATGTGAAATTTGATTTACAATCGTATTTTAGTTCCACTTTTGCTATTTAAGCCAATTACTTTAGTAAAGCGATCACGTTTTTTACCAAAAAAAATCGCTACAAGCCTCCATTTCTAAATTCAAATATTGTTCATCATCAAAATCTTTCAAATCCTCTACACCATCTACATCTCTACTTTTCAGCATTTTTTTTTGTTTTCAGAGTTGCCTACCAAAGAATATATTATAATTGTAAAATAAATAATGTAAACAATCATAAATTTTGAGTATACGATTTAATAATACTTGAAACAATTATATAAAAATATTATGCTTCGAGGAGAAAGAAGGATGAAAAAAATTGATTTATATTGTTGCCACCTTCATTTTTTATCTCCAAGGAAAATTTACAAAACATTTTTTTGATTACTGCTTATATAAATATTCAAAAATTCTTTTTTTACCCGATTTCGTCGAGGTTGTAGATGACATCATTTGCGTATTATTTTATAGATTACGATCGTCAAATTTAATATCTTCTATACGGTAACGAACATGATTTTTTATAACAGTATGCAATGCTCTTTTGGCTCTTCCCACAGTTACAAATTTTCTGAGACAATAAGATTAGTTCTTATTAAAAGTAAAATTTCAAGTTAAATTAAGAACTAATGTTACTATATATATATATATATATATATATATATATATATATATATATATATATATATATATATATATATATATATATATATATATATATATATATATATATATATAACAATTCCTTATGTATTGTGATCCTTTCTTTAATTACTAACACTATATTTGTTAATTATATTATTATAGAAAATAAAAAGACAATTTTAAACTAGGTGGGAAAACAAAAAAAGTAATCTAATTTTTTCCCTGCATTTTTTTGGTTGATTCCCTTCTTTTGAAATACTATTTTCGTTCAATTTTTTTTTCAAAGCATGATATTTTATAAAAAATTTAGTTTAATGTTAAGAAAGCAACCACATTGAATATTTTTACAATTCAAAATGACAAATTGTTTGATTTGGATAACAAGACGACGGAGACACTAGTTTTGAGCAACACAAAAATAGAAACCCTTATTCGAGAACTTATAGAGTATGGAGTAAAGAGGTGGAAATGGTCGGGTATGCTCAATGACTAATTATTTAGTAAAACGAGAGAATTCAGTCACGGGAACCAAAATAAATATTGATGGATATTTTGAGATTTGACCAAGGACGAGCGGGAATAAGAGGATTTATTTATAGTAAAATATAGTTTATTAACTTTTTAAAATATAGATATTGATGTCTCCCTAAATGTTCTAATTTTATGCCCTTAGGAGACATCATTTTTGGTGTTTATTTAATCAATTCGATAGACTTTTGGACTAAATATGCAATAATATGATTTTCCTCTTTTATTTCTAGCATTTTTGATTTATTAAGCTTTTGCGCGTAATATTGGTATTTTTAGTGAATATTTTACAGGTTTTAGATGTTAGCTAGAAGAGGAATCCGATGAGAAAGTCAAAGATCAAAAGATAGAGTCAAGACTTGAAAAGAAATCCCGAAGATATTATTTTTAGAGCTGAAAATCCATTTTTCAGGCCATAGATTGCTGATTTCGAGGTGCTTAAGCGATGATTTAGCTGTTGACCCTTGAAGAGAAATCATTCCTTATCGAGTTACGGAACTTTAGCAACTGGAATGAGGTCAATCGGAGTTGTAACGCATCGGGAAAAGCCGTTTTAGTGAAGTTGTATCAGCAGTTACGGGATTTTGGGCTTAGAAAGTGGGCTTGGACATTTAATTAATATTCTATTTTTCTGGTCCAAGCCCTAGAACGAATTTGCACTTATAAAAGGAGGTCTGGACTCCTATTTTACACACAATTCACATTCTACAAGATTAAACACCAGAGAGAAGTCAACGGAAGGAAGAAGAAGAAGCTACAAGAGCTGGAGAGGGTCTATATCTTCGTTCGTAGTTATTCCTATTCCGGAAATTAGGTTTTTCTTATCTTTAATTTTGTAATCAAATATGAATTCCTTTATTTTTAATTTAGTTTTTAATTTTAATATGAGCTAAGCTTTCCATAGTGCTTGAGAACAAACAACGGGTGAATCTTAATTTTATGAAATAACGAATGTTGAATTTGGGTTTAGATTAAATTAAATTAGATTGGGTTCATTACTCTTTTCAATAATTTGTGATTATTTACTGATTTTAGAGTCGCGAACTAAGATTAGGTATTAGTATCTAGGCTATTCCAATTAGTGGCGATTGGATCATCCTGACGGAGGGTTTAGGTACAGAAATTTTTATTGAATCTGAAATAGAAGCTATTGATTCTGACGAACTTAGCTAATTTTAGGGCCAACGAGGTAAAACACTTAAACATCCAACGGTGGATCATATTTACCCTGACGGGACTAGTGACACTTTAGGATTGCCTTATAGTCCACCCTGACGGGGGTATAAGGAATTTAGAATCCCGACCATTGTAATTGACCAATTTAGCCCTTAAACAACATAAGTTAGGAAATAAGATTAGGAGGATCCTTGCGTTCTCAAGTACTACATCTCATATTGCGTTTTCACTCATTTTACTTGCGTCTTAGCTTTTACTTTCATTTAATAATTGTCTTTCATTTATTTAGTTTTAATAAACAAAACCAAACAAACATTTTACTATCTTTTACTTTCATAAGTGCATCAATCACTAATTGCTAGACATTGTGATCAACCATTCCGTCCTTGGAACGAATCTGATTTATCAGTTATACTACTTGGGACAACCGTACACTTGCGGTTGTGGTTCGATTATTATTTGCATTTATTTAGAACACACAAAGGACCACCAAGTTTTTGGCGCCACTGCCGGGGATGGTAGCGTGTGACCACGGTGTTTATCCTTTAGTGATAGTTGCATTTATTTTTATATTTGATTTATCAATTTTACGCTTTTTGCTTGTTTAGTTTTCTCAGGTTTTTAGGTTTGGTGTATGCGAAGGAGACTCTTTAAGGATCTAGAGCCAACACCTCCGATCCTTAATAATCCAGAATCATTAATCAGACTTGCTAACAAGAGAAGAAAAGAACAAGAATCCTTAGAAGTAGAAGAATTAATTCACCAAATGGAGAACGTTAATATTCAGAACAATAACGGACAAGCTCAAATCGTGATGAATCAAGATCCTTGGTTTACTAATGGCCCACCAGAAGTCCCATTCCGTGCCCCTGCTATAGGAGTAGGTGCTCCAGATATAAATGTTCCGAAGTTTCGTCCAGATCCGGGTATGATAGCTCAATTCCAAAACTTTGGAAATTTTCGTGGTAGAGTTGGAGAAGATCCTCTTAGAGCGATACAGAAATTCAAACAGATATGTGATTCTTACATCACACAAGGAGTTTCAAAAGAACAGATGTACTACGCTGTGTTTAAATTTTTTGTTATTGATGGAGCAAGTGAATGGCACGATACGCAAGATCCGACGAAGATTACTAACTGGGACCAATTAGAGATTGCTTTCTTTGACAGGTATTACCCAAGTAACATGAGGTTAGATGCTGAATTAGAGTTGACGCATTTCCGTCAAGAATATGATGAAACTTTGGGTAGGAGTTGGACAAGATTTCAGATGTGCTTACGTAGAGTCCCCAATCATGGCTTTTCAGAACAACAACAATTAAAAATATTTTATAGAGGCCTTGATGGGACTTCAAGAGAGAAATTGGATATGCTATGTGGTGCAGGTTTTCTTCAAGTTCAACCCGCTCATGCAAAGATCATCTTAGAGAGAACAGTCAAGAATGAAGTTGGGTGGAGTTCAGTAAGAACACCAGTTAAAAGAGTGAATAATGTTGATATGGAAGAAAAGTTTGCTACGCTAGAGACAAAGCTTCAGACCACACTAGAACAACAATTGAGACAACTTACTCTAGCCGTGAAAGAAGGTTTCTCGAATAAAAGAGGTGAGGTAAAGGTTGCACAAGAGGTATATGGATGTGAGTATTGCGGTGTCAATGATCATAGTTGGGAAAATTGTCAAAATAATCAAGAATCCGTGATGTCTGTGTCCATTAGAGGTAACTTTAATTCAAGTGGTAATGGATATCAGCCTAACAGAAACCATCCGGGGTTTCAATACTCAAATCCTGATGGGGCAACAAATCCTACTTATGCGTATCAGCCGCGTCCCCAAGGTAACAACTACAATCCAAGACCACACAACAATTACCAAGGAGGACAGAATCAAAATTATGTTCAGAGACAAGCTCCTCAAGACAATTATGATGACACAATGAATCAGAAGGCCTTACCTGCCCATCCGCAAGAAGGAGTTACTCTTCAGAAAACAGTTGAAAGTTTAATCGCTCTTCAGACACAAGCTATGGAACGTCAAAATGCAATCGAAGCTAATATGAATTTGTTCCAGAATCAACTAAGCCAAATTAATAAACAACTGAATCAGCGTCCACAAGGGCAACTCCCTAGCGATACTGAGAATCCAATCCAAATCGAAGACTGTAAAGCTATTACTCTCAGAAGTGGTAAGAACCTTCCTCCACCTCCTTTTCCAGTTATGAAAGAAAAAGAAGTTAGAAAAGAAAAAGAGGTGGTGAATGAAGATAAAGAAGTTGAAGTAGAAGAAGTGGAGAAGTCGAGTGAAGTTCCGAAAAAGAAAGATGATACTATAATAAACCGTCCTCCTCCACCATTTCCATCGAGAGTTCAAAAGAAGGGTGACATGGCTGATTATCAAAAATTCTTTAACAAGGTAAGAGGACTTAGCATAAATATTCCGTTGTTAGAAGCTATTAGAGATGTGCCCAAGTATGATAAGTTTCTAAAAAGAGCCCTCACCAACAAAAGGCCGTATTGTGATAATGAGATGATTGGTCTCCCTGAGGAATGTAGTGCTATTTGTCAAGGCAAATTACCTCCAAAGTTAGTTGATCCTGGGAGCTTTACAATTCCGATATCTATTGGTAATGAATGGAGAGGTAAGGCACTATGTGATTTGGGTGCAAGCATCAATCTTATGCCCAAATCTATCTTTGATAAGCTTAATATTAAAGCAAGACCCACTTCTATGGTCTTGCAAATGGCGGATCGATCTCTTGCACATCCAGAAGGCCGAATCGAAGATGTCCTCGTTAAGGCAGGTACGTTAATTTTTCCCGCTGATTTCGTTATACTTGATTACGACGCGGATAGGAATGTCCCCATTATTTTGGGAAGACCATTCCTAGCCACGGGGCGTACTTTGATTGATGTAGAAAACGGCGAAATGATTATGAGAATCCAAGATGAGGAGATGAAGTTTAATGTGTTTAGACCTATGAAGTTTCCGGATTCCAAGGAAGAATGTTTTCGTGTAGATGTAATGGAACCGGTAAGAAAAGAGCCAATTAATGTTGTGGAAACCTTAGGGGTGGAGGAAAAAGAACTAAGAAAAAAACCACCGATCAACGTTCCTCCAAATCCTAAGAGAAATCCACCACTCAACCATGTAAAGAAGAAAGAGAAAACACGTGTCACGAAGGTTCCGAAAGACCCTAAGAAAGAAAGAAAGAAAAAGGAGTTTAAAGTAGGCAAAGAAGTTGCTATGAAAAAGCCTAAACCTCCTCCAAAGACATGTGAATCAAAAAGCTCTTGGCTAGGACCATTCGTGGTTGCAAAGGTTATCTCAGATAAACTAGTGGGCGTAAAAGCTAAGGGATGCAAATTTCGAGTTGCAAATATTGACAACCTCACTCACTGCTGGCGAGGTTATGCAATGACTAATGAATGAGGTAACCCGTCGAGCTTAACGACGTTAAACAAAAGCCATTTCTTGTATATTAGTTAAGTATTTCAATTTCGTAGTTTAGTTTAGTTTGATTTTCGTTAATTTAGTGTTATTATTAAGAAATGAGGAAGGGTAGTTGTTTTTGATGATTTCAGGGGTATAATGGTCATGAGTTTGGGGTCAAAACGATGAGAAAACGGAAAATTATGGAGTCAACAGCAGGTTTGACCGGCTAGCCGGCGGATACGCCGGCATACCGTCCAAAAACGCTGAAGACCCCCAAACTCTCTGACCACTGCGTCAGCGATGACGCAGCATTGCTGCGTCACCATTCGCGCCAGCGAGAAATCCACCGGCATGCCGGCGTATCTGCCGGCTAGCCGGCCGAAGAAGCTGGACTTTCTGATCACTGCGTCAGCGACGACGCAAGAAGGCTGCGTCAGAAAAAAAAAAAAAAAAAAGAGTACAAAATTTTTTTTCGAAAATTTATTTTTCGCCGACACAGTGACCGGCATGCCGGTCAACCGCCGGCTAGCCGGTCAACTGCTGTGATCGGCGGTTTTAAGGGTTTAAATCCCTATATTTTTAGCCTCTTTCTCATGCTAAGACTCCATTGACGAATCCTAGCTTCCAACTACTCCTAAAATCATCATTAAAACAACATCATACCACCAATCCTTCCCTCTAAACATCATCCAAGATCACAATCAAACCATTAAACTTCCAAAATACCAAAGCTTCACACTTTAATCTGAAGTTTTCTTTCACCAAAGCTAAAATTTATCCATTAAACCTTTCCCAAACCTTGAATTATCCATGATCCAGCTCTAAACAATCCATAATTCAAACCCAAACCTTCAAGAACACTAAAATCACAATTTTATCCAAGGGTCTTGAAGCTTTGAGTTTGGGGTCATCGGAGATGACCATGAAGGTTAGGAAAGGTACGAAGAACATGGTGAAGAAAGAGAATTGGGTATTGAGGAAAGATTTTACTATAGGAGATGATGCTTAGAGGGCGAGTAATAAATGAAAACGTGGAAAATTTGAAGAAGTTCGAGGTAATGAAGAACAATTTTAACGCAACCATTGATGAAGAAGAATTCAAAACCTCGACTTGGACGCAACACCGACACCAGCCTCGCGCTGGTTCAGATACGTTTTCTTTCCCTTCTCATTTAGTGTAAATTATTTTATTGCTTTGAGTCTTTTCGAGTCGTGGGGACACGACTCATTTTTGAGTTTGGGGTGGGGTTCGTTGCCTCATCCCAGTTTTTATGTGTTTATTTGTTTTAATTGTTTTCAATAAAATAATTTTCGGAGTTGCGTTTGACTGTAGAAGATTTTAAATGACCCTTTTAAGCATACTTTTGATGAATCTATGATAGTAGATAGTGGACTTTAGGGAAGAACATAAAACGCACTTACAATTGCATGCGAACATAGGTAATTGATAGGAAAAATTAATGACTAATGCAAATGAAGTAAGCTTGTACTTAAGGAATATGTTTGGTGTGTAGAACGTGAAATCTTAATTAGTAGAGAACCCACCTAGATATGAACTAAAGACAAGCTATGTACTTAGGAAAATGATAGGGGCAGTTCTTTGTTAGCCATTTGAAGCCTTTTAGCTTGCTATCCCTTATTATAATTTTATCCGTCTCAGCCCAATTTTGAGTCTTAAGCCTTTTCTTTTGTAGCCACGATATAAGCCCATTATCCTTTAGATTATTAGGCATGACCAAATGACCCGCACTTGAATCACAACCCTGAGACTTGTCTCGAGCTTGAGTTTGGGGTGGAGGGTCCACATTTGGGAAGATACATTGGGAAGGGATTATATGTGTTTGTATTGAGGCACAAAAATGTAGAGGATATTATTATTTGTAACCCTTTGCTGGGATTTGAAAATAAAATAGAGAAAAAAAAAAAAAGAAGAAAGAAAAATTTATAAGAGACATGACTTTTCACATCAAAATGATGGTCATGGGTATCTTGTACAAAAAAAGAAGAAGAAAAGAAATGAAACAAGAAAATAAAAAGAAAGAAAGAATAAATAAATCGGCAAAGTGGAATATTTTTTGGAAATCATCTTAGTTTTCATTGGGTTGATATGGGGACGCAACATTAGCGCGTCAAATGGGTGAGTGAGAACATTTTTGAGCGTAAACTCAAGCTCGAGGACATGTGGATGGTAAGTGAGGAGAGAGCCAAAAGCTCACTTCAAATTACCAAATATATATCCATACCGTCCTTAAACCAATATTAAAACCATAAAGACCTCTTGATTCTTAAGTACATAGTGAATTTATAATTCTGTTGATAGGGAATATTTAGGTGGAACATTCAAAGCGATTTATGATTAATGACCACCCTATAGCCATCATACAGAGATGAGTACAAGTGTAACCTTCAAGCATTGCAACTTTAATTTTATGATTGAGATTATTTATGTTTGATTTTGCATGATTAGTGTATGTATATGTTAGCTCTTAAAGTTTTGCTATATGAGATTTATCTTAAGAATTGCTTTAGGGTTATTTGCTAGCTTCTATTTGTTCTTACGTTTACTTCTACCCCTTGTTTTGTTTTGTTTTGCTTTGTCGGGACGACAAAGGTTTGAGTTGGGGGTCTTGATGTCTCCCTAAATGTTCTAATTTTATGCCCTTAGGAGACATCATTTTTGGTGTTTATTTAATCAATTCGATAGACTTTTGGACTAAATATGCAATAATATGATTTTCCTCTTTTATTTCTAGCATTTTTGATTTATTAAGCTTTTGCGCGTAATATTGGTATTTTTAGTGAAGATTCTACAGGTTTTAGATGTTAGCTAGAAGAGGAATCCGATGAGAAAGTCAAAGATCAAAAGATAGAGTCAAGACTTGAAAAGAAATCCCGAAGATATTATTTTTAGAGCTGAAAATCCATTTTACAGGCCATAGATTGCTGATTTCTAGGTGCTTAAGCGATGATTTAGCTGTTGACCCTTGAAGAGAAATCATTCCTTATCGAGTTACGGAACTTTAGCAACTGGAATGAGGTCAATCGGAGTTGTAACGCATCGGGAAAAGCCGTTTTAGTGAAGGTGTATCAGCAGTTACGGGATTTTGGGCTTAGAAAGTGGGCTTGGACATTTAATTAATATTCTATTTTTCTGGTCCAAGCCCTAGAACGAATTTGCACTTATAAAAGGAGGTCTGGACTCCTATTTTACACACAATTCACATTCTACAAGATTAAACACCAGAGAGAAGTCAACGGAAGGAAGAAGAAGAAGCTACAAGAGCTGGAGAGGGTCTATATCTCCGTTCGTAGTCATTCCTATTCCGGAAATTAGGTTTTTCTTATCTTTAATTTTGTAATCAAATATGAATTCCTTTATTTTTAATTTAGTTTTTAATTTTAATATGAGCTAAGCTTTCCATAGTGCTTGAGAACAAACAACGGGTGAATCTTAATTTTATGAAATAACGAATGTTGAATTTGGGTTTAGATTAAATTAAATTAGATTGGGTTCATTACTCTTTTCAATAATTTGTGATTATTTACTGATTTTAGAGTCGCGAACTAAGATTAGGTATTAGTATCTAGGCTATTCCAATTAGTGGCGATTGGATCATCCTGACGGAGGATTTAGGTACGGAAATATTTATTGAATCTGAAATAGAAGCTATTGATTCTGACGAACTTAGCTAATTTTAGGGCCAACGAGGTAAAACACTTAAACATCCAACGGTGGATCATATTTACCCTGACGGGACTAGTGACACTTTAGGATTGCCTTATAGTCCACCCTGACGGGGGTATAAGGAATTTAGAATCCCGACCATTGTAATTGACCAATTTAGCCCTTAAACAACATAAGTTAGGAAATAAGATTAGGAGGATCCTTGCGTTCTCAAGTACTACATCTCATATTGCGTTTTCACTCATTTTACTTGCGACTTAGCTTTTACTTGCATTTAATAATTGTCTTTCATTTATTTAGTTTTAATAAACAAAACCAAACAAACATTTTACTATCTTTTACTTTCATAAGTGCATCAATCACTAATTGCTAGACATTGTGATCAACCATTCCGTCCTTGGAACGAATCTGATTTATCAGTTATACTACTTGGGACAACCGTACACTTGCGGTTGTGGTTCGATTATTATTTGCATTTATTTAGAACACACAAAGGACCACCAGATATTTATTATAATTAATTCAAAAAAAAAATCTCAACCAATATATGTACATAAGTAGTGGAACTTCAACAATTCCTTGAATGTTGTTTGGACCATGGAATTGTCTTTGACCAAACCTAATATCATGAAACTTGACGAAGTTCAAGAGTTAACACATGAAAGTGTGTCTCCTGATGCAACTCCAACAGACAAGTTAGTATTGGGACAAATGACTAAGGAGAATGTAGTCCAAACCCCGTTCATAAGAATCTGATTAGAGCAAGATAATTCTCCTCCTATTATCCAACCCCGTACTTAGAGGGGAGAATGCGAGGACCACTTGTTTATTCAATGGTGGGTAATAATTGGAAGGAGCCCTTTAGCTGAAAGACTAATAACTGGAAATTGGAAGTACAATTGAATGGTTGGGGGAAAAATGTTTGGAGAGTAAAGGGTTTGATTTGAACCTTGGTTGTAAAAGGCGTGGAATGGTCGGGAACGCTTAACGACTAATAATTTAGTAAAATTGGGAATTGGAAGTCCAATTAAGTGGTTTCAAAGACCTCTAAAACCAAAGATCAATATAAGTACAGAAGAAGTGGAACTCCAATGATTCTTTAAATGTTGGACTATAAAATTGTCTTCGGCTGAGCCTAATATCCTGAAATTAGACCAAGTTCAAGAACACATAGAGGTGTGCCTCCAACAATCGTCAAATACCTCAAACACTAAACATCAAGACTTTCCTTAGGATGGTTCCCTTAAATTAAAGTAGAAAGTTTTATAGTAACTAGGAATTGGAAGTCCAATTAAGTGGGAGAAATATTTTTGGAAAGTAAAAGATTCAAACTATGGTCAACATTTTAATAATGGTTTCTATTTTAGAGTAATAAGTGAGTGGACTAGTAATGCCATTAATTTAGTTGTACGAATAGTGATTTATATTTTATAAAATTGAATAACTAATAGTTCTATTTTAAATGAGTATTTATAAAAGGATATTATAAATTACTTTGGTATTTAATAAGTTTATCGATAATAAAATGGCGGTTCTAATTTTTGACCAATATGGCGGAAATTTTTTAATTCCTGTTAGAAAAAGCTCGTTGAAAAAATTTCAGAACAAAAAAGAAAAATAAAATGTTGAAAAACAATGAAACATAAAACTTAAAACCCATCTCTTATTTTACATTCGCATCGGAACAAAAAACAAAAAAAAAATCACTTCATACCCAGGTCTCACCTTCCCACCAAGCCGCTCTCCTGTACAAGAAAACCACCGCCAGTCGTGGACCATTCTCCACCATCATTAATGAAATTAACTCAGAAAGATATAATATATCATAAATAAGCACTTGTAATTCCAAAAACTAGAATCCTACAATGAAATTAACTCAGAAAGATATAATTTACCTAAATAATTCTCCTACATAAGTATAAACCTACATAATATTTATAAATTAGCAAGTAATTAAGCTTTTCAAAACCAACTTACTAGATTAATTTTTAATTTCGAATTAAACATAATAATAAATGAAAAATTGAAAATGAGGACTTGGAAATAGAGACGGCAATGACACGGCGAGGTTGAATGACGACGATACTGCCAAATTCGGTGTAATCGGTCCATGATGTATTTGAGAAAGTTGAGTGCTCTTGCCTAAACAGTTTTTCGCCAATTAATTCTACGACAGAGTTGATAACCAGTTTTTCCGAATAGGACATGTTCTTTCTCCATACTAACCAGCCTAAATTCTAAAGAACGATATCTCCTACACGATCTATGGAAAAACTTTTGATGAATCTTTCTATTTCTTTTTCTACACGTGCTTTGAAACTTTTAAATGTTGTAAAAGCTTCTGATTTTTTCCTGTAAAAAATAAACCCATGTTTTTCGAGTATAGTCATCAATGCATGTAAAACCACTTGATTTTAGATTGATTAGTAAAAATAGTAGAATAAATGTCTCCAAACCCTTTTTTACTATCCAAGAATTTTCTTAGGAAATGGTTAACGATGTTGTTTGCTAACAACACATTCATTTCACAATTCAAATGGTATTATAATTTTAGAACGACCTTCTACCATAATTTTCTGTAGGGCTGCACAAAGAGCCGCCCAACCCGCAAAACCGGCAAAAACCAGCCCAACCCAACCCGAAAAAACCAACCCGCCCAGTCCATGGTTTGTTATGGGCCCATAATTATTTTTTTGGTGGATATGGGTTGGTTCTCGGTTTAGGAAAAGCCCAAACCACGGATAACCAACCCAACCCGCACATTTAGCCCAATTTTTTTTTTTATATATCTCGATATAAAAGGGGTGGTCAACATTTGTCCACCACATTTTCACTCTTCTCACTCACGCGAAAACGCTCTCTTCTCTCCCTTACCCCAAAAGGGGCTAAAAAACCCTAGCCTGCACCCTCTCTCTTCGCTACGATTCTGAAACCATCCCTTCACAATCACCCATCACCGTTTGTTCTCCATCCCTCCATGGCTACTTTTGTACTCCGCATTAATTATTATGCTCGTTTACAACAACCTTTGAGGTCCGCATTTATTGTTTCTGAGTTTTTAGCCTCCGATTTCCGAGGTTACGACTTACCATGGTTAATCGATTAAGCCATGGTTAATACTTATTTTGATATGGTTAAGGAGTATTGGAGTTTTTCTGGTTTTGTATAAAAGGGCCGAGATAGGGTTCGTGTTCTTCAAAGCCCCTTTTAAAGGTCTGAACCCTAATCTGCTTCTAATCCTCTACCATTCTTCTTTTCCTCTAATTTCAGAATTAATTTGAAGTTCTAAAACATTGTAATGATTTTCGAAAATATATTTCAATTTTACTTTCATTTTTTGATATTACTAATTAATTTGTTGTTTTGTTTTTTGTTTTTTGCAGATTAATGAATATGGAAAATGATTATTCTGATTCCATCATTGATTTTACTTTAGAAGATGAACAACCTAGTCAAGGTGCTGATCAAACACCTGTTGGTAACTCTTCTGATCCTCTTCTTAACACTCGCACTTCTAGTAGCAGTTTACCCCCTGCCCCTAAAAAAGCTAAGAAAGAAACTTCTGATTGTTGGAAACACTTTGATATTGTTACTTATGAAGATGGTAGTGTTAGATCAGTTTGTAAATATTGTGAACATTCATATGCTGCTAATACTAGAAAACATGGTACTACTAATATGAATAATCATATTAATCTTAAAAGATGCCCAAAATATCCCCATTATCCTCCAGCAGAAGATGGTCAATCTTTGTTAAAATTTACAAAAAATTATGAAGGGAAGAATGTCGTTGTTCCTTATGTGTTTTCTATTGAAGCTTGTACTAAAGCTCTCGCAGAAATAGCCATAATAGATGAATTGAGTTTTAGATTTGTGGAAGGCATAGGTTTTAAAAGATTTTGTAATGTAACGCAACCCAAATATAAAACCATACCATCTAGAATGACCATTATGCGAAAGTGTATGATTATTTATGAAGAAGAAAATCTTAAGTTAAAGAAAGAGTTGAAAGATTTAACTATAAGTATGACCACTGATACATGGACCTCTAATCAAAACTTGAACTATATGTGTTTGACTGCCCATTATGTTGATTCTAATTGGTAGTTAAATAAAAGAATCATAGGTTTTTGTTTAGTAGAGGATCATAAAGGTGAAATAATTGGTAGAAAAGTAGAATCAATACTTATGGATTGGAATATTCAATCATACCTTACCTTGACAGTTGATAATGCTTCTTCTAACATTGTGGCTATTAAGTATTTGGTGAAAGTTGCAGGGGAAAAACCAGATTCTCTACTTAAACTTTAATTTCTTCATGTTAGGTGTTGTGCTCACATCTTGAATCTTATTGTTAAGGAGGGTATGCTTGAATTAGATGCTTGTATCAAAAATATTAGAGAGGCAGTTAAATATGTTAGAGGTTCTCCAGCCAGATTTAGAGCATTTAAAGGATTTGTGGCTTTGTGTGGGGTTGAATGTAAGTCAAACTTGTGCCTTGATGTCCCTACAAGATGGAATTCCACCTATAAAATGTTGGAGTGTGCTGAAAAGTTTGAAAGTGTTTTTGCGAGAATGAAAGTTGATGA
Organism: Nemophila menziesii; assembly: GCA_029959085.1. Taxonomy (NCBI): domain Eukaryota; kingdom Viridiplantae; phylum Streptophyta; class Magnoliopsida; order Boraginales; family Hydrophyllaceae; genus Nemophila; species Nemophila menziesii. Next base: position 81,219,831 of record JARWIR010000001.1, read on the forward strand.
TCCAGGATACACAACACACTTTAATGATGCTTTAAGAAGTACTCCAGACATTGTGTTAGCCTCACCTTCTTTTTATTCCCGTTTTAATATTCGACAAATCATCATTTAAACTAAAATTCATTTGGTATCACTTTTAAAGGTTTACCAAAACCCCTCATTAGATTAGTTGTCTTTAATTCCTTGATCTTAAGATTGAGCTTCAAAAGAACAGTGTCGCGGTACACCGGACGAGAGCTGCGGTACACTGCAGTACCACGGACCAAAGGCGCGGTGCATAGGCTAGTCCGACCAGTAAGCTAAGAAAATGTGCGGTACACCGGACTGAGGCGCGGTACACCGGACTGAGGCACAGACCAGGTACACGGTGCATAGGATAGTCTGACCAGAAAGCTATGAAACCAAGACGAGGGATTTCGCGGTGCACTAGACCATACCCGCGGTACACCGCAAGAAAGGGTTTCTGCACTATTAGAAGAGGACAAAGCTTATATCCGTTGGAGTAAAAATAGATCTGTTAGATAGAAGCCTTTTGACCGTTGGAAGATATTTTCAGCTATATATTGAAGCTCATTCAAGACACAACTCAAGCCTTCCATCTACCAATCTTAAGAGAAATTAATATTATCATTCAAGAAGGTTTCAAAGGAGCATTCAAGTCATATTCATTCTCAAGCTACATAGTTTATATCCACTCTTTTAGGAGTTTAGTTTCAAGCTATTATAACACCCCTAAACACTTTTCCTTTCCTCTTAGTTCTTGTAATAGATTAAGAGAGTAGTGTGAGTATAGGTTCTATACTTGGTTCCTTGTGTTGGTGATAACACAAGTGTATTTCCTTCAAGGTTTTGAAGTGGTTGTAAAGGGTTTGTAATCTCACCCGGTTTAAGAGTTACGAAGATTAGTTGAGAATCTTGCAAATCCTAAGGAGGCTTCCTTAGGTAGTGGATGTAGGGAAACCGAACCACTATACATCGTTGTGGATCGTTTTCTATCCCTACACTCTTTACATTTCCGCACTCTATATGCTTGATAAAATGCTTACATGAATAGTTTGATAATATTGTCTTCTAGGATTATCTAGTTCTTAACTATTTAGTTTGCTAAAACAATAGGATTCAAATTAGCTTTTAATTTTATTTACTTGAAATAAAATTAGCCGATTAATTTCCATTGTCCTATTCAACCCCCCTTCTAGGACGCATATAGAATATCACATTGTTGATTGGGAAAATGCGAGGTGTTTTGTTCAGTTCCTTAAGTTGTTCTACATTTCCACTAAGAAATTCAGTGGCACCTTATTTGTTACCACCAATCTGTTCTTTGATGAAATAGTTAGAATTTGGGAAAAGATTGTCGAGTTGTGCGCAAATAAGAATCATGTGCTAAGTAAAATGGAAACTGATATGAAGAAAAAGTTCAACATATATTGGGGAGTTAAAAGTATCAACATTATTCTTTATGTTGCAGTTGCTTTAGATACAAGGAAAAAAATGCAGTACCTAGAATGTTATTTTAGTTTTATGTATACACCTACTGAAAGTGAAGTATTGCTTAAAAGAGTTAAAGATGCTTTAACTAGAATGTTTGAAGTGTATGACAAAAGAGTTGCTCCTACTAGTTCAACTGGTGGTGAAGCGGCTAGTTCCACTTCTGCTACAAGTTCAAATGATAGCCCTTGTGTTCTTGGTGGTAGGTTTCAATCATTTATGGCTAAGACACATCCCTCTAAAGCTACTGAATTGGATAAGTATCTAAAAGAGTACATTGAAGAGATGTCTTCACAATTTGACATTTTACATTGGTGGAAAAGTAATGCAATGAGGTTTAAAGTGTTGTCCCAATTAGCCAAACATGTTTTGACTATTCCAGTTTCAATTGTTGCTTATGAAAGTGCTTTTAGCACTAGTGGGAGGATACTTGATCAATTTAGAAGTTCATTGTCCCCTAAAACTGTTGAGGCATTAATTTGTACTCAAAATTGGCTAAGAGCTTCACTTCCAATTAATCTTGGAACATCTAAACAACTAGTGGAAGATTTGGAAGCTGAAATGGGTAAATTCAATACTTTTCTATTTTTTTCAATTTGCGAGGCTAAATTCAATACATTTCTACAACCTAACTTGAATTGTATCTATCTTTTGTAGGTTATTTTGGAATTGATGAATTAAGCATGAGTGAAACTTCACAATCCACTTTAATTGATTCAATGACTTAGCCAATAACCTAATGTGAGTTTCTGAGTTACAATTTAAACTTGCATTTCATTATACATTTGCATTTAGACATTAGAAAGCAACTCATGAGCTTCCAATGATGCAAAATATATTGCATATGATGTGTACAGGTTTATTAATATATGTAAATAACCTGAGGAATCCATTAGAGATGGCATTCTTTTGTCATGCATTTGTAGTTGAAAATTTGCAGGTTTTTTTGTTAAACTCACCAAGTCCCTTGTCCCTCGGTTTATAAAGGCCTATGATAAAAATTAAGCTACTTCTGAGGCCTAACTTCAATAGAAGTTGAACTACTTTTTCATTATTCTCAACAACATTAACATTATAGTGACAAGAAGAGCAATGTGGTGTTATTGCTGTTTAGAATGGTGGAAAAGAAGGTCAATGAGGCTAATTGCGAGTTCTATATGTCCCTTGTCCCTAAGATTTATCAAGGGCCTGTGATGAATTACTTAAGCTAATTCTGAGGCTCAACTTCAATAGTTTGTGGACTACTTTTGTCACCATTCGTAACAGCAATAACACTATAGTGACAAGATTTGCAATGTGGTGTTAATGTTGTTTTGAATGGTGGCAAAGTAGTCCATTGAACCTTATTGCGAGTTCTATTATATGTCCCTTGAAAATTAATAGTTTTATATCCAATGATTAATTTTTAATATGAGGATAATGACATGAATATTATGCTTCATTTAACACTCTAAATGGAACTAACAAAGGGAGGACTTGAACAATTCTTATGAAATAGGATGGAAAAGATGCAGAAATGAAAAGAAGATAAGAAAGTTGCAGGTTTTGAGTAGTTGAATGTTTGTATCTTCAAACTTAACTTTTGGAAAATATGATCAAGGGTATAGTTTGTTTTTGGAAATGTTTTGTGGATGTATTCTTAATATCAAATGTAATTTTTTAACTTTTGACTTGTAATAGCTAATTAGTTTGATGATCAATGTTGTAATAGCCTATTTTATGCAATGTAATTCAGTTTGTTAAGTTGAATTTGTATTGTATTTGACTATTTGATGATCATTGTGGTGTATTCGGAATTTTGGATTATTTAGTTGAAGTTTTTTAGTTTTTTAAATTTTCAGGGACTAAATAATAAATAAGAATTTTCAACCCGAAACCAACCCAAACCCGAACCAACCCGCATAAAACCAAACCCGAGCCCCTCAGTAAAAAACCAAGTGGATCCAACCCGAAACCATAAAAATAAAATGGTTTGACTCTCGGTTTTAAGAACCTGAAACCCGCAGGTGCGGGTTGGTTTGTGATTTAGGGGCCGCGGGTTGGATACCCGACCCGTGTGCAACCCTAATTTTCTGTAGAGCTTTTAATCCTCCAAAGTTACGGTGTCCATAACATGAATGCCAAAGCCACGAAGGATTTTTTATTTCCACCATTAAGAAAGGTTCTGAAGTATGAATCTTTAACGAAAATAACATGTTTTATCTCATTTGAACAACATAAATTGCTCATCTTTTGGGTTCATAAAGTTTTCAAGAACGTTTTTTAATTGTTATTACATATCCCTTTTCTTGTAATTGACCAGCACTTAATAGATACTCATCAAATCAAGAACATAAAAACATTGGAATTTTTTCCTATCAATTCATTCTTGGTTTTAATATTAATATCCCCTTTGCCCAATACATTTACTGAAGAACAATCACAAAAACATATTGTAGAATTAAAATCTTTATCTAAAACAGTAAAAGAAGACTTACTTCCATACATGTGGTTACTGCATCTTGTATCCACATACCAAACATCGAACTGATGTTGTTTTTCAACATCATGAGAAGCCATCAGTAATGTTTCATAATCATTTGTTTCTTCAACAAAATTGAAATTTTCAATTCGATTATTATCATTATTAAGTTTGGTGTAACATAATGACCAAATTGTGACACCTATATCATTAAATTATTGATATATCATACTGTTGATATTGACCATCCCGATTTCCTCTACCTCCTCGTCCTCCTTGCCCTCTTCCTCTTCCTCTACCTCTTCATCTATTGTTTAAAGATTGAGTAAACGAAGAAGCGTTGAGAGCTTGAACTTTTGATGGTGAATTGTGATTCCTCTTTTGTTCAGGAACTAATAATGAACTTTGAAATGATCAAATGACAAATCATCACTATCCTTGGACTTCTCGTCACAAAGTTTTCTCAACTAAGCCCACATTGTTCAGTTTGTCACCATGAAATCTCATTTTATTTACTATTGTCATTATTTTTTCAAATAATCAGTAATTGACTCACCATATTTCATTTGTAGTGTCTCAAAATCCTTTCTCAAGGTTTGAATTTGTGCACACTTCACCCTAGACGAGACTTAATATTTCTTTTTCATTGAATACCAAATTTTTTTGCAAGTGTCTTTTTGGTGAATTGTCTCCAATATAGACAGATCAATTGCTTGAAACAAATAATTTTTAATCTTGAGATCCATTAATTTTTTATCCGCCATTTTTTTATGTTGAGCTTGTGTCAACACTTCTTCATCGTCCAATTCAGGAACACCCAATTCTATAATTGTCCAGTATTCTTTGGATTGTAGAAAAAATTTCATCAACATGCTCCAATGATCCTAATGGCCATCAAATCTAGGAGTGGCCGGTTGAACAAAGGTGTCGTTACACATTTTTCTGTTAGCCACTACAAAATAAAATTTTATGATTTAATGTTGTTAGTGGATTTGATAATAAATAAAGAAGAAGTAGATGAAGAAGAATAATAATTTCATGTATTAATCAACAATGGATGACCATTTTCGTATAGATTACAATGAGAAACTGCTAACGACTATTTCTACAATAGTAATACAATTTAAAATTTTTAACATTTAAACTTATGAACATTAGAACAACTACTAACTTACTTATTAATTAGAAATTATAACACAAGTAACCCTCAATTCTCTTGCAATATAGGAAGTGTCCCCATTAGCTGATGTTCATATTATCTTTTTATTGTACGAACAACATTTTGAGTTGTATAGTCCAACTTATACGCATTTTAAGCTCCTTTACTCATTCTTAAGGGCTTGACCTATTACCGATAAAATTTCGTTGCAAATTAACATTACTAACACCCTTTTTCACATTCTTTATATTAGTAACAATGTGAGTCTCATTGAACTTGTGTTTTTCATTTCGAACCGCATATAGGTAGATTTCCAAACATAATTGTAAGATAACGTTCTATTCCTCTAGGTGATTTAAGATCTACCATATTATTTTTTTGGTTTCCTGCTTCAATACAATTCAATTATAATATGTACATATACAATATTTTCACTAAACATCATAATTGAACCAGTTCTAATTTTTTATGTACTCCAAATCTATTTTTGATACTTCAATTTGTTCGTGCTTTTACAAGAATATTTCTTATTATATTTTGAATTTTGTACTCTTTAATTTCTAAATCACTAAAGTAAAAAATTTCATGAATTTTGGATAATAAGGTCATCCTCACATTTGAAGTATAAGGTAATTTTGATTATATTAACATATGATAGCCATCTTTTTTTTAAATTTTGATTATATTAACATATGATAGTCATCTTTTTTAAATTAGAAGATGAGCCACCTTCCATTCTTTCACTATTTTTCAAGTGTATGTACATAATCTTCAAGTAACTAAAAGATTTAACCTTCCAACATATTCAATCTCCAATAAAACTTATTCCTATTATTGTACATGAGCATACTTTTATATTCCTTCAAACTCTTATCAACTTTATCCACTTGGTTCAAACTTACGCTTACTAAGGTGTCGTTTGTTTTTTAAGTAATAATTGCTGAATGCTGAATGAACAGCTAAATAGGACTTATTCTGTTAAGAGGCAGTGTTTGAATGATTCAGATTTAGTTTGAAATTTTAATGAAACAGACCCATTAAGAGCCATTCAGATTTGAATTGGACAGGAAAACAAACAGTCTTATTCATCCAGTGTCTTAATGAATCAAATTAAGATCTCATTAAGTGCAAACAAACACCCCCTAAGTTGGCAAAAAGTGTCTTAATAATCAAATTAAGATCTCATTAAGTGCAAACAAACACCCCCTAAGTTGGCAAAAAGTTCCTCAGCCATGTTCACAGGTTCTTTGGTGGTCTTCTCATACCCTAAAGCGACCATATTTGTTGATTTTAAAAAATTATCATTATAAGATACAATGGGACCACTAGTGTTCAAAATTGAGAAATGATTATACATTTTAATTCTCATGTGACTTTTACGAAACGATTTATATGCCTTAAGTAACTTCCAAACATTGACAGTGAAATACCTAATTTCTAAATCTAAATCATAAAACTTTGTTTTGTTTGACTCAATAGTACCATCACAATCAACACGGAAAGGTGTCATCGCACAATACCTCACATCCCAAACTCAAAAATTTATTTTCCTTCAACACAATTCAACGTTGCAGCATAGTGAGCTACTCGGTATCCTTCAAACATGGGATTGTATTTCCTTCGAGTTGTAGAAAAGTTACTATCGACACTGGATAGGAGCTCAAGGACTTCAGGATCTCCAAGATCAATATCCGCCTAATACAAGAAATTTTTGGGTTCTTCACTAATACAATTCAAGCTCGTGAATAAGGACCGAAGAAGATATGCTCCGACATAAATTAAAATACCCGGCAATTAACTTTTCCATAGAAGATAGTAGTTATGGGGTTTATCCAAGACTCTAAGAATCTCAGAGTCATAGTGTATCTTGGAAGTTGTTTCAAAAAAGAATATACTGGGTCTATATTATCTGGTGTAGTTCCTTTACTATTATGGAATTTCAATCTCGTGACCTAATAACTATATATGTGGTGGATAAATATTTAATTAGACCCACTTATTGTTCCCATTGAAAAGCAGCATATAGGGCATATATGCGTAGCCTGATACTGATCATGATTGTTCACCATTTGAAGTTCATTGTTCATTGGTAAACTCCTACAATTTTGCTCCTCTAAAATGTATCAAAATTTTCAAACCCATAGGACATAGGGTATTCCACAGACCCTGATTACGATTCAGTGTAGACCAGGCACCAGAATTTTTTTTTCTGATTTAGTAGAGGGAATGTGCTAAAATATTAATTCTGATTTATGAAAGGGTATGTGCCAAAACACTCATTTTGAATCATTATACGGCATTCCTCAATAACCTAATTTTGATTCTAATCTGGCTTAGAAAATGAACCAGAAAACGGATTCTGATTCTATCAGTGGTATGTTCCATAACCTCACTCTCATGCTGATTCATTAAAGGGTGTGTCTTAGGAACATGATATTTAGTCATATTGCTTAAAGGGTATCCCTCAGGAGTCTAGTTTTGAATGAGGGTATTCATTACAGAGAATGTATTGTTAAATTGTGCAATCACTATTAGTGCTGAGGTAATGAAGCTTATGTGAGCAAGTTAACAGAATGTTATTATAAAACAACGAGTCAAGTTGTTCTTGTTTTGTACTTATATACAATAATTAAATACAGGCCTTGATCGATTTTAGCCCCTTAGTAGATGATCGATTTACTTTCCAAAGGAAAAATAACATAAATCCTTCCAACCTTGTTAATTATCTCAAATTTAATCTTTCTAATGTAAAAATTTATAATGTAGAAAATTTGGCTCTGGAAAAAAAATGTAATGACTTATTGAAAGGGAAAATATCTTTATTGTAGGTCAAAAAGTTGTCCAAATAGATTTTAAATATAACTTGTCATTTCTAAAAGCTGGTATACATAACTCTCTTGAACAATATAGCTATAGAGAGAAGAATAATTTTTATTTTATAAACTTTTTGGGGCAAATTTTATATCGAAGTCGTTTTCTTAATATAAGAGCAAGATAAATCCCTAATTGAAATCATTTACTCTTGTTGAAATCAAATCATAAGTCTAATATATAATTTCAAAGTCTGCATCACTCACATATAATCATAACTTGAATATGAAATTAGCTAATAGTTATGCATTTTATATTCATTAATACTTGATAAGTAAGGGTCTTATATATTTACATGGCTACGACACCCATGACCCAAGAATAAAATCCTTAATGTATTTTGTTTTGAAATTGAAGCAGATTTAAATAAAACCAAAGAGAAAGATGAGATAAATTTGACAAATAGCTAATTATTTAAGTCATCAAATTGACTAAATAATTAAATATGGTGTATAAATATTTAATTAACCCCACTGATTGTTTCCATTGAAAGGCATCATATAGGGCATATATGTGTCACAAGCCTGATTCTGATCATGATTGTTCACCAATTAAGTTCAGTGTTCCTTGGTAGAATTCTGCAGTTTTGATCCTCTGAGATGTTACCAAAATTTTCGAACCCATTGTACATAGTGTACGCCTCAGACCCTTGATTCTGATTTAGCGTAAAGCAGACACCAGAACTCTAATTCTGATTTAGTTGAGAGTATGTGTCAAAACACTCATTTTCATTAATTAATGGGCATGTGTAAAGAGCGTCATTTTGATTCATTGGAGGGCATGCCTCAACAATCTGATTTTGATTCTGATCCGGTTTAGAGAATAAATTAGAAAACTGAATCTGATTTTGTAGATGGAATGTACCAAAACACTCATTCTGTTTTATCAAACCCCAGAACCCTCAGTCTAACATTGTTTGGCTAGCGTGTGTGCCTCAGAAACCTGATTTTGAGTCTGATTATTGAATGCGTATTCCTCTGGAGCCTTGTTGCACACGAGGTTATTCGTTACAGAGAATGTACAGCTCATTGGTGAAATCGATGTGCATTTATCATCAGAATCGTTACCGAACCCACCCTATTATTATATGTGTTATTTATGACTGGATTGATCAGACCATAATTAGGTGACAGATGTGTTGTTCTGATGCTGAGGCAATGAAGTTTGCGGATGTGTGTTAACGGTTTGTATGTCGTGGAACTGTTTTGTCGACGGAAATACTTCTGAGCATGGCTAGCCACTTGTGTGTTGGGGTCTTGGTAATCACATAGGACCTCACAATGTTTTTCCAATCCCCTCTACCCAACTTCTCCAGACCCATCAGGAACAAGCTAAATAAATACATGAAAAACTATATTATATCAAAACTATAGATGAAGTTTAATTTATTAATAAAAAAAAGAATTACCATGAAATTTTTTTATGACGAAATGAGAATTGAAATAAAATAATTAACAAGAAGCTTAAAATTAAACACACAATCACAACTTGAGGCCTACGCTGAATACGTGAGAGTTCAATGTACAAACACAGATGTACAAGTGAAAAATTGTTTTAATTTGCCGATAAATTAACCTTTTAATACCATCAGATGTCTCTAATTCTATGAATGACAATTATTATCATTCGGACAATTAAACTTAAACTCATTTACTAGAAATTCTTTCTTTCCTAACAAGTACAGTTCATGGTCAGAAGAATGTCCTAATTATGATAGTAATCTACCCATCTATATCTACAGCATAGTTAATCTCTTCATTTCATTTATAAGTATCTAACAATTTATACAACTACCATAATTATGTGGCACAAAGTTTCATCGAAGAAGGATATGATTGAGAAAAATAAGTCCTAACATTATTCTCCTCAGAGATGTAATTTCATGAAATTATAAGATATACCAAAGTTAGGTTCAAAGGAAAGAAACAAAATTAGAGCATGCAACCTTCTAAATAAACATAAACAAGATATAAATGAGGAGGATGATAGAATATATAGTATAAAGGGTGATTAAGAGTTATACTTATGTTCATTGACAGTCCATGGAGTACTCCTACAACGCTTGCCAGGGCTTTCCTTACCCTCCCGAGATGGAGCAGATGCACTCTCTGTCATGACAATAGTACCCATCAGGTTTTGTTGTCGAGGCTTCTCCTTATCACAACTTTGATCTCATCAATCGACTTCGAAGAGACTCTGGATGCAACATATTGGTAGAAGTTCGGGGAGTCAGGATGAAATTCTACCAATGCGCTCTAAAAGAGCTTGTTTTCTTCAAAGTCCATCTAGTAGGCTGCTGAATAATTTTGCAATTAGTTGTCAAGTAACTAAGGATGGACTCTGTGTGAAGATGACTCCCCAAAATCAAAGATGTCCATTAGAAAATGGAAAGATGAAGAGTAATATAAAGAAATGAAAAGTTTATTTTCATTTATATGTAACTTGAGTAAGTTTTATAAGAACTGCTCCAATTCGTCTTCCATCTAAAACAATTCGTTGGCATTTATAGAGGGGCTGAAATATCTTGTTTGATTACTATAATCGGTTAGTTGGATGGAGGTTAAATTTAATGTATCATAGATTCTAAATCTTGGAATTTAATTTTAGAGGATCTAAGTAGATATTTATTTTGACTTGATTTATTAATGAGGATACATTTTTGACAAATAATAAGTAGCTTCAGATTCTATGGCATGTCTTATAAAGGAAGATCACATTTCTAGATATTTAATGCTTACCAATTCATTATTTAAATTTCTTTATATAAGGTCAATGACTTGGATCATATTTTATATGATATCATTTTTATTACAATCATAAAAAACTGCTTCTTATTACTAGTAATACAATAAAAACACTCTCATTGGTAAAAGTATCCTTCGAGTGGATAAGTACTAAAGAATTTACGTAATGGTTCTTTGGCATAAGTACAAACACGATAAAAAAATTCAGTAAACACCAAGAAATTAATAATGAAATTTTGTGAAAGGAATCTGGTCAATTACTGAGTCATTAAAGTCCCCTCTAATGTGACAAAGTCTAATGGGTGGTGGAATTTTATTTTCCCATAGTACCTATTAGGATTAAGTTTTCAAAAAATATTGGCAAGAATTGAGATAAGTCGAAGAAAAAAAAGACGATGTGGCTAAATCCTATAAGTGCGATGGAAAGAATTAAACCTTCACAATGATTATTAGCCAAGAAACCTTTGACCCATACAAGAATGCTTGTGATGGTAGTTTGTTCTCAATGGAATACCAATCCTCAAATAAGTTGTAGGAAGATAAACGAGATATCTCTTATATATAAACACACCTCTCTAAATCATAATAAACTACGGAATTTAAACGTAAAACGCAAAAAGTATGTTAAAATATTCACTACTAAAGAGGGTACTTACTTCCGTATAACATTAACTTGACTGTCTTAGTGGACTCATCTTTTCTCTCCCTACACATTTGTCTTGTAGTATCTAAATCTGACCTGTCAATGTAGCCAAAGCAGGAGAAAGTTAAGCACTCATACATGTCATAGCTAATATTGTGACATATATTAAAGTTATTTTTAAATATTCTTTTCCCTATAAGATTGTGTTCATTCTCTATAAATGAATAAATTTTATACCAAAGAATTTGAGAAATAATGATAGACCATGCAATAGTGATAATCATATCAGTTTAGGGCCGTTCAAGAGAGAACATCTGACTCATAATGATTTATTCACAATATTATTTATCAAGAAGTACAAAAATAAGGTCATAACCCACTGGAGATTAATCATAAAATTTGTGAAGGTCTTTAAAAAATACATTTACTTGCAATATTTGGAATTTCACCCCTCCCTCGAGGGTTCAATTCCATAAACCTAACCCGTATATGAAATAAGCATTAATCAATACCAACACATCAATATTTATTCGAAGCACGTGCGATAACCACCATTGTAGTTGAAATATATTGTCGAGTTTTCCCTTCACCACTCCATTAAAAGCACATCAGTGGTGCACAAACTGGAATCCTCACTCCATATAATATTTTGATTATTTTGTAAGTAATCATTAGTTTACAAAAAATCGTATGATAAAAATTGTACAATGTTTAACTTTTAACAAATAGAACACAGAAAAGAGAAACCATGAACTTAAAGAATCATTATTTTAGAAATATCACTCAAGAAACAAGTCATATACATGACTCAATTTCTATTCTTAACAAATGAAAATAAAATTATTATAAGAGCGTTGGTTGAGAAAGATAGGAGATACATCTAGATTAAATATTCAGTGTTAGCTTCTAAAGAAAGGTCAAATTTATGGGATAGTTATCCAAAAATCCGATCTAAGAACTAAAAAAGTTAAAATGATGTTTTGAAAATACAATAAATAGTAGTAAAGAACCATTAAAATGTTACCAAACTGAAAATGAAGTCAGTTTGAAATAAGAGGAGAATTATAACCATGGGATATATAATACATGTGAAGAATAAAGTGTGAGAGTTTACTCAAAAGTTACTCATGAAAAAAGGAAGATCTATGGAAGATCATGTGGAAGAAGCCTAAAAGGAAGAAAGAGTAGGGTCAACCGAAAAAGGAAGAGTTAAGGAAAAATATTACACGGTCTTAAAGAACTGGAAGATTAAGTTGCATCAACAAATTAAAATTTACAGGCCCTAAAGCGAAAACTGTTGCAGAGGTTTCTCCATATGGTATAGGTATAAAATTAATTACCGAGACATCAATATGTTGTTTTCCACTAAAATGATGCCATGTTTATTATATCCCACACTTTAATTTATTAGTAAATATGTATAAATTGATAGGGAAAGATTAGTAAACTTAATCTTCATGTAAATCATGGTCAGGTGATGATTAATTTTGTTGATCTTCGCATATATAATATTATATTTAATTTATAATCCGTAAAAGTGTTTGACTTAACAGTTTTAATTATCTACTAATTTGTATAGGGAGGGGAAAGTTTTATTTAACCTTCATGATAATATATGTGAGTTTCTAAGTGTTGGTAAACATGTCACTCAATCATGGGATGTCTCACTATAAAAATATCTTAAATCCATTATTTTTTATATATATATATCTTAATCATGAACTCCAATGAAGAATGTAGCAGTTCATGTGATAACCTTGGGAAAGGGAATGTTATCTGAGATCCCTTGCTAGTCATCCATATGGTTTTTTGATATTTAAGACAAGGTATCTCAATCTAAGAATATTCTTGCATAACAACTTGTGGATGTGTCGGACTTGTCTGTAAAATGAACGTCCATATTTTAAATCTAATAATAGTGAAGTAGAACACCGACACTTATTTAAATGGAGGAAAAAGGTTATCATCAGGATCATCAAGTCATAACCATTAACAAACACGACATTAACACTACATATTGATCTATTTAGCATAAAAAAATATAGTTAAAGTTGGAGAAAATAACATGGATTTAAAAATAGGAATGATTTCAAAAGTACATGAATATTAGGGAGGTTAATAACACAAGGTTGTAGTTTATCCTATGCTAGCAGCCAAACTAGAGATGAACTACATGATGTTGCGTGAGTGTTTCTTGTAGTACTACAAATTAATACAATTATATTGTTTTGCCATTTGGTTTGAAATACACAAAAGACACTTATGAGTTGATGGTTAATAAAGTGTTTGGAAATAATATGAGAAGGAATGAAGAGATTTTAGTAGATGATCCTGGATAAGATCCAAACTCTCTAAATGTAACATGAATTCGAAGTTATGAAAAATATCGATATATATCTTAATCCCAAAAAAAATGAATTCATAGTGATTTATTTTAATTTAATGAGATTGTTGTTAGACTCCAAGGTATCGGAGAAAGACTGTATAGAAACCTGTAGACGTGACATAGTGATTATACTTCTTCTCGTATGAAACTTTTCCTTTATATATGAACCACTATTTCAAAATATCAAAATATTAATGATGCAACTAGCAATTACGACACTTAGTATTAGTGACCTAGTATGATGTCCACTTGCTTGTTGTGGGAGGAGTCGTCCAAGGAATATTATCATCCAGAAAGTGACCATCAAATATCTGTCATGATAAAATCACGATCCAACCATGCTTCGTCATCATGCACATTAGTGGTGTTAGTGGGATCCCGATAAGCGTTTTTGGGAGGTTCATTGTCTTATTCCTAAAAATATATTATTTTTGTTAATATAAAAAGAACAAAAAAAAAATTACATTAGGCACTATGAACACATTTTTTGAATATAATGATAAATTTATTTTTTAAGTATGTTTCTTCGAAAAGAGAAATTGAATTTGAGGTTACCCTCCATTAAAAGGGAGGACAAAACTATACACTTTCAAATGTTAATTCACATATACATATTACTTGTTGTGTGGTTATAACCTCTAATGTCAAAGGTACGTTGTTTCTGAACATTGTGCTTAGTATTTCGGTAAAACCTACACAAGCAAAAAATGAAACATGTTTTCAATTCAATGTTTTCCATTTAATTCATGCATTGTAGTCCAAGCCATTATAGGAAAGAATACATTTTAATGTCAAGAATTCACATAATTAAATCTCTAATATTCAACTGAGCATTCTTCTACAAAATTATTTAATTGATTAAAGATGTTGTTTTAAGATCTTGGAGAATAAAATATCTTAAAGGGACTATGATTTTCTTGTTACAAATGCTCTACCCTAATTCAGGTGGGAAATAAGTGATGTCAACATAAAAATTATAAGATCGAGTCATCGGCATACTTCCTCGTGTTTTTATTGTCAAGAATTATTATTGGATAACATTATCTATAAAAGAATTAGCTCAGGTGACAACGATGTCTTGTATCCCATGCTATATAAAAATAAATTAATTTTTATATACCTATAGAATGATAGTTAACTATGTTCGCAAGATCCATTTTCTAGAGTAACTTTGAAGTATAGCAAGAAATAACATTAAGTCAAATGAAACTCACTATATTATAAGATTTCTTAGGTTAGACGTCATATGGACTTTGGAATTGTATATTCTTTAGAATTGTTTGAGGATCAAATGTCAGTTGTTATCCTTAACATTCTTTAATTCTAGTCGTTGTTTATTTTTGTCCTTCAAACCTTTCTCAACTCATTTTTTTCTAATTTAATAGATTATCAATTTTCTTTCCAAAGGCAAAATAACCTATATCTTTTACAACCTTTTAGATCACCTCCAAAATTATCTTTCTTTTTTTGTAACACATATTGTAAAATTGTTCAAAGTGCAAAAAAAGACTTATTAAAATGGAAAATATATATTTATTGTAAGTAAAATAGTTGTCCTAATAACTTTTAAAAATAACTTGTCATTTCTATAAGCTGGTCTCCACAAATCACTCAAAGAAGATAGCTATGGAGAGGACAATAATTTTGTATTTTTTATTCTTTTTTTTGGCCATTTTAATATCTATCTCCTTTGCTTCATATTAGAGCAAGATAAATTCCTAATTTAAATCATTTTCTGTTGTTAAATTAAAACATAAATCTAATGTATTGTTTCAAAGCCCACATAACTCATATATATTAAAAATATAAAGATTAAATTAGCTAATAATTAGGATTTTTATATTCATTATACTAAATGAATAAGGATCTTATATATTTATGTGAGTTCATAACACCCCATGATAAAAATCTTTATTGAATTTTGATTGAAAATTAAAGTACATGCAAATCAACCCAAAGTAAAATATGAGAAGAAATTGAAGTACAACTAGTTAGGTAAGACATCAACTTGACCAAATAACTAAATATGTTGGATAAATATTTAATTAGACCCATTATTGTTCCAATTGAAGAGTAGCATAGAGGGCATATATGCGTCGGAAGCCTGATTCTTATCATGATTGGTCACCATTTGAAGTTCAATATTCATTAACAAACTCGTGCAATTTTTCTTCTCTGAAATGTTTTCAAAATTTTCAAACACATAGGACATAGGGTATGCCTCAGACCCTGATTCTGATTCAGTTTAGGGCATGAACTAGATAATTGATTTTAATTCTATCAAACGGTATATTCCATAAACCTCGCCCTCACTCTGATTCATTAAAGGGTGTCTTAAAAACACAATATTGAGTCATATTGCTTAAAGGGTATCCCTCAGGAGCCTAGTATTGAACAAGGTTATTCATTACAGAGAAGGTACAATAATTTGGTGAAATAACTGTGCATTTATCATCATAATGGTTACTAAACGGTTTGTATATGTATTACTTAAGATTTGATTAATTACGCCATAATAAGTGACTGAAAGGGAAGTCGATTGGCTATAATTCCTGGGATATGTTTCTTGTTTTACTGCTGAGGTAATGAAGTTTGTGGGAGCAGGTTAATGGGTTGTTATTATAAAAGAACAAGTCAAGTTGTTCCTTTTTTGTACTCAATACAGGCCTTGATCGATTTTAGCCCCTTATTAGATGATAGTCCAAAGAAAAAATAACATATATTCTTCCAACCTTTAAGATCATCTCGAATTTAATCTTTTTTTATGGAAGAACTTATAATGTAAAAAATTTGGTTCTAGAAAAAAATGTAATACCTTACTTTAAAGGAAAATATCTTCATTGTATGTCAATAAGTTGTCCACATATATTTCAAAGATAACTTGGCATTTGTTAAAGATGGTCTCCATAACTCCCTTGAAAATTAGAGGACAATAATTTTTGTTATATAAACTTTTTGGGGCAAATTTGATGTCGAAGTGCTTTTCATAATATAAAAGCAAGATAAATCCTAATTTAAATCATTTACTCTTGTGGAATTAAAGCATAAGTCTAATATATAATTTCAAAGCCTGCATCGCACACATATAATCATAACTTGAATATGAAAGTAGCTAATAGTTACAAATTTTACATTCATTAATACTTGATAAGTAAGGATATTATATATTTATATGAATACAACACCCATGACCAAATAATCAAAACCTTACTGTATTTTGTTTTGAAATTGAAGCGGATGCTAATAAACCCAAAGTGAATGATGGGACAAATTTCACGAACACATATTTAATTAAGTCATCAAATTGACTAAATAACTAAATATGTTGTAAAAATATTTAATTAACTCCACTGATTGTTTCCATTAAAAGGCATCATATAGGGTATATATGCGTCACAAGCCAAATTCTGATCATGATTGTACACCACTTCAAGTTCAGTGTTTATTGGTAAAGTTCTGCAGTTTTGATCCTCTGAAATGTTGCCAAAATTTCCGAATCCATTGTACATAGTGTACGCTTCAAACCCTTGATTCTGATTTAGTGTAGAGCATACACCAGAACTCTGATTCTCATTTAGTAAAGGAAATGTGCTAAAATATTCAATTTGATTTATGGAAGGTATGTGTCAAAACCATCATTCTGATTCATTAAAGAGTACTCCTTAATACTGTTATCTTGATTTTGATTCCGAATCAACTAGAGTATTCACCATTTAGTTGAGAGTATGTGTCAAAACACTCATTTTCATTAATAACCTGATTTTGATTCATTGGAGGGCAATCCTCAATAATCTGATTTTGATTCTGACCCAATTTAGAGAATGAATTAGAAAACTGAATCTGATTGTGTAGATGAAATGTACCAAAGCACTCATTCTGATTGTTGTTGTTCTGATGCTGATGCAATGAAGTTTACGGATGTTTGTTAACTGTTTGTATGTCGTGGATGCTCAGACGGCGCCTCTCTTTCGGGGTGGAACTATTTTGTCGACCGAAATACCTCTGAGCATGGCTAGCCACTTGTGTTGGGGTCTTGGTAATCACATTGGTCCTCGCAATGTTTTTCCAATCCCCTCTACCCAACTTCTCCAGACCCATCCGGAACAAGTTAAATAAATACATGAAAAACTATATTATATAGAAACTATAGATGAAGTTTAATTTATGCAAAATGAGCATTAAAATAAAATAATTTACAAGAAGTTTGAAAACAAACAAACAATCACAACTAGAGGCCTACGCTGAATACGTGAGAGTTCAATGTACAAATACAGATGTACAAGTGGAAAATTGTTTAATTTGCCGATAAATTAACCTTTTAATACCATCAGAAATATATTATGTCTCTAATTCTATGAATGTTAATTAATTTCATTCGGACAATTAAACCTAAACTCATTTACTATTTTTTTTTCTTTCCTAACATGTACACTTCATGGTCAGAAGAATGTCCTAATTATGATAGTAATCTACCCATCTATATCTACAACATAGTTAATCTTTTCATTTCATTTGTAAGTCTCTAACAATTTATACAACTACCATAATTATGTGGCACAAAGTTTCATCGAAGAAGGAGATGATTGAAAAAGAAATCCTAACATTATTCTCCTCATAGATCTAATTTCATACAATTTCAAGATATACCAAAGTTAGGTTCAAAGGAAAGAAACAAAATCAGAGCATGCAACCTTCAGAATAAACATACACTAGATATTAATTAGGAGGATGATTGGTGGTCCTTTGTGTGTTCTAAATAAATGCAAATAATAATCGAACCAGAACCGCAAGTGTACGGTTGTCCCAAGTAGTATGTATGATAATACAGATTCGTTCCAAGGACGGAATGGTTGACTACAATGCTTATCTATTAATGATTGAATGCACTTATGAAAACAGATAACGGTAAAATGTTTGTTTGGTTTTGTTATTAAAGCTACTGAATGAAAGACAATTATTAAAATGCAAATAAAAGCTAAGACGCAAGTAAAATGATGTAAAACGCAATATGAGATGTAGCACTTGAGAACGCAAGGATCCTCCCAATCCTATTTCCTAACTTAGGTTGTTTAAGGGCTAAATTGGTCAATTACAATGGTCGGGATTCTAAATTCCTTATACCCCCGTCAGGGTGGACTATAAGGCGATCCTAAAGTGTCACTAGTCCCGTCAGGGTAAATATGATCCACCGTTGGATGTTTAAGATTTATTACCTCATTGGCCCTAGAATTAGCTAAGTTCGTCAGAATCAATAGCTTCTATCCTAGATTGAATAAATGGTTCTGTATTTAAACCCTCCGTCAGGATGATCCAATCGCCACTAATTGGAATAACCTAAATACTAACACCTGTTCCTAGTTCATGACGCTAAAAACAGTAAAATAATCTCAATTTATTGAAAAGAGTAAAAGCCCTAATTTAGTTTAATTTAACATAAACCCAAATTCAACATTCGTTATTCAATAAAATTGGGATTCACCCATTGTTTGTTCTCAAACACTATGAATTCTTTAGCTCATATTAAAACGAAATACTAAATTAAAAGTAAAGGTATTCATATTTGATTACAAATAAAAGATAAAAGAAACCTAATTTCCGGAATTGGAATGACTGAGAACGGAGCTATAGACCCACTCCAGCTCTAGCAGCTTCTTCTTCCTTCCTTCTGTTGCTTCTCTCTGGTGTTTTTAATTGTAAAGAATGAATTGTATGAAAAATAGAAGTCCAGACCTCCTTTTATAAGCATAAATTCGGATTAGGGCTTGGACCAGAAAATAAAACACTAATTAAATGTCCAAGCCCAATTTCTAAGCCCAAAATCCCCTAATACACCTTCACTAAAACGGCTTTTCCCGATGCGTTATAACTCCGATTGACCTCATTCCAGTTGGTAAAGTTCCGTAACTCGATAAGGAATGTTTTCTCTTCAAAGGTCAGCGGCTAAATCATCGCTTAAGCACCTCTAAATCAGCACTCTATGGCCTGGAAAATGGATTTTCAGCTCTAAAAATAATATCTTCGGGATTTATCTTCAAGTCTTGACTCTAATTCACGATCTTTGACTTTTTCCTCGGATTCCTCTCCTAGCTAACATCTAAAACCTGTAAAATTTTCCCTAAAAATACCAATATTACGCGCAAAAGTTTAATAAATTAAAAATGCTAGAAATAAAAAGGAAATTCCGGATTATTGAATATTAAGTCCAAAAGTCTATCAAATTAATTAAATAAACACCAAAAATGATGTCTCCCAAGGGTCGAAAATAAGAACAATTATGGAGACATCAAGACCCCCAACTCAAACCTTTGTCGTCCCGACAAAGTAAAACAAAACAAAGGGGTAGAAGTAAACGTATAACCACGTAGAAGTTAACAAATAAACCCTAAAGCAATTCTTAAAATAAATCTCATATAGCAAACTCTAGAAACTAATATACAAATACATCTAAAATGCAACATCAAACATAAATAATCTCAATCATAAAATTAAAGTTGCAATGCTTGAAGGTTACACTTGTACTCATCTCTGTATGATGGCTATAGGGTGGTCATTAATCCTAACTCGCTTTGAACGCTCCACCTAGTATAATCCCTATCAACAGAATCATAAATTCACTATGCACTTAGAAATCACGAGGTCTTTATGGTTATAATATTGGCTTAAGGACGGGTGTGGATGTATATTTGGTAAATTTGAACTGAGCTTTTGGCTCTCTCCTCACTTACCATCAACAATGTCCTCGAGCTTGAGTTAACGCTCAAAAGATGTTCTCACTCACCCATATACGCAACATTTTAGCGTCCCATGTCTACCCACTATAAACAAGATGATTTTCAGAAAAATTCCACTTTGCCGGATGGCTTGTTCATTCATATTTTATCTTTTTATTTTCTTTTCTCCTTTTCTCTTTTTTTTGTACAGAAGTAAACCGGGTTCCCGGTTTTGACGAAACCGGGTTCCCGGTTCCTACTGTATGGATTTTTTTCATTTTTTCATTTTTTCTTTCTTTTTCACTTTTTTCTCATTCCCGGCAAAGGGTTACAATTATAAATCATATGCAATTGTGCTACAATACAAAGCACATCAATCCCAACCCATTAAATTCCCCATATGTGGTCCCACCACCCCAAACTCAAGCTCGAGACATGTCTCAGGATTGTGATTCAAGTGCGGGTCATATGGTCATGCCTAATAATCTAAGGGATAATGGCTTATATCGTGGCTACAAAGAAAAGGCTAAGGCTCAAAGTGGGCTAAGACGGATAATAATTAATACAAGGGTAAGAAGGCTAAAAGGCACAAATGGCTAACAAAGAACTGCCCCTATCATTTTCCTAAGTACATAGCTTGTCTTTAGTTCATATCTAGGTGGGTTCTCTACTAATTAGGATTTCACGTTCTACACACCAAACATATTCCTTGAGTACAAGCTTACTTCATTTGCATTGTTCATTAATTTTTCCTATCAATTACCTATGTTCGCATGCAATTGTAAGTGCGTTTTATATCAATCCCTAAAGTCCACTATTTACTATCATAGATTCATCAAAAGTATGCTTAAAGGGATATTTAAAAATTTCTACAGTCAAACGCAACTCCGAAAATTATTTTATTGAAAGCAAATAAAACATATAACACATAAAAACTGGGATGAGGCAACGAACCCCACCCCAAACTCAAAAATGAGTCGTGTCCCCACGACTCGAAAAGACTCAAAGCAATAAAATAAGTTACACTAAATGAGAAGGATTAGAAAACGTATCTGAACCAGCGCGTGGCTGGTTTTCGGTGTTGCGTCCATGAACTTTATCTTGCGTCTAGACATCGTAAGTTGTGTTATGAACAAATAAAGTTCAACTTGTTTGTAACGTTTCCCAAAATAGCGCACCTCGTATCCCGATTCTCTTCCAACACCTTGATTTTCGATTCCAACTCATCATCGGATCATTTTCTTCCTCACTTTCAGGATCCTCAATCACTCCTCTCTTCTTAGGATTAGCTTTAAATTTTAACCTCTTCAGTCTTGTGTTTGCAACGCGAATTAGGAATCTTAACAGCTGGTTCTTGAATAACACCTAAAGTGTTTCTGTTTCTAGGAGACTTCCTTTGATAAGTGCACATGAACACGGTTCTGATAAGCATCTCTTTCCACCCCAAACTCAAAACTTCAAATAGTGAGAAGCTAAGGCTTATAACTTTGATGTTTTGAGGCTTAAGACTTGAAGATTATGGTGGAATATGAGATGGGTAAAGGCTAATTGATGCGGGAGAAGAGGGAATTGGATTTAAGTTGAAGATTGGATGAAGAACAATTGAACAAAAGCGGGACTTTTATCGTATTTTGGATGGGAGATGAGTTGATTGTATGTTTTTGTGGTGAAAGAGAGTAAGATTTGAGAATTGTGTAGTTGTTGATGATGATGTTCAGGAAATTATGGGTTTTGGGAGTGTTTTTGGAGGCTGGGTTGAAGAAAGAGGTAAAAATCTAGGGCTAAAAAGCTTCAAACGGCCCTATCACAGATGCAAACCAAGTTCCCGGTTTCGAAAATCCGGGTTCCCGGTTCCGCGTCGCTGTGACGGCGCGGAAAAATAAAAAAATACTCTTTTTTTTTTACCCCGAGACGCACCAAAACGCTGGACCCAAGACGCGGGGTCAGAACTTTTGCTCGCCGAAACCGGGTTCCCGGTTCTGTGGAATGCGGGTACCCGGATTTTGTCGATGGCGCGAGTCAAAACGCGCCAAAACGTAGCTACTCAAAACGCCGGGTCAGAAAATTTTACAAGTTACAGCTCCGAAACCGGGTACCCGGTTCTGCCAAATGCGGGTTCCCGGTTTTGTGTCGATGCGCGAATTAAAACGCTGCAAAACGCAAGCCACCAAGACGCTAGGTCAGAACTTTTCAGAAGTTACAACACCAAAACCGGGTTCCCGGTTTCGAAAATCCGGGTACCTGGTTCCGACGCTGTGTCGTGAACCAAGACGCCAAGTGTTGCGTTGAAAAGGTTGGTACCAACTCCAAAACCGGGTTCCCGGTTTCTCCTGGACATCCAACCTATTTTTCTCCTATTTTCGCCTCATCGACCCCAAAATCGTGACTTTTTTACCCCTGAAATCATCAAAAATAACTACCCTTCCTCATTTCTTAATAATAAACACTAAAATTACGAAAATCAAACTATTCTAAATTGCAAGAATTTAAAAACTCAGCTAATATACAAGGAATTGGCTTTTGTTTAACGTCGTTAAGCTCGACGGGTTACCTCATTCATTAGTCATTGACATAACCTCCCCACCAGTGAGTGAGGTTGTCAATATTTGCAACTCGAAATTTGCATCCCTTAGCTTATATTCCCACTAGTTTATCTGAGATAACCTTCGCGACCGTGAATGGTCCTAGCCAAGAACTTTTTGATTCACGTACCTTTGGAGGGGGTTTAGGATTTTTCATAGCTACCTCTTCTCCTACTTTGAACCCCTTTTTCTTTCTTTCTTTCTTAGGTTCTTTCGGAACCTTCGTGGCACGTGCTTTCTCTTTCTTCTTTGCATGATTGAGTTGTAGATTTTTAGGGTATGGAGGAGCTTTAATTGGTGGTTTCTTTCGTACCTCTTTCTCCTCCACCCCTAAAGTGTCCACAACATTAATTTGCTCTTTTCTTACCAGTTCCCTTACATCTATACAAAAACATTCTTCCTTGGAATCCGGAAACTTCATAGGTCTAAACACATTAAACTTCATCTCCTCGTCTTGGATTCTCATAATCATTTCTCCGTTCTCTACATCAATCAAGGTACGCCCCGTGGCTAGGAATGCTCTTCCCAAAATAATGGGGACATTCCTATCCGCGTCGTAATCAAGTATAATGAAATCAGCGGGAAAAATTAACGTACCTGCCTTAACGAGGACATCTTCGATTCGGCCTTCTGGATGTACAAGAGATCGATCCGCCATTTGCAAGACATAGAAGTGGGTCCTGCTTCAACATTAAGCTTGTCAAAGATTGATTTGGGCATAAGATTTATGCTTGCACCCAAATCTCATAGCGCTTTTCCTTTCCACTCATTACCAATAGATATTGGAATTGTAAAGCTCCCAGGATCAACTAACTTTGGAGGTAATTTACCTTGACAAATAGCACTACATTCCTCAGGGAGACCAATCATCTCATTATCACAATACGGCCGTTTGTTGGTGAGGGCTCTTTTCAGAAACTTAGCATACTTGGGCACATCTCGAATAGCTTCTAGCAACAGAATATTTATGCTAAGACCTCTGATTTTGTTAAAGAATTTTTGGTAATCAGCCATATCACCTTTCTTTTGAACTCGCGATGAAAATGGTGGAGGTGGACGATTGATTATAGTCTCATCTTTCTTTTTCGGAACCTCAACAGGCCTCTCCAATTCTTCTACTTCAACTTCTTTATCTTTATCCTCCACATCCTTTTCTTTTCTAACTTCCTTTTCTTTCATAACCGGAAAATGAGGTGGAGGAAGGTTCTTACCACTTCTGAGAGTAATAGCTTTACAGTCTTCGATTTGTATTGGATTCTCAGTATCGCTAGGGAGTTGCCCTTGTGGACGTTGATTCAGTTGTTTATTAATTTGACTTAGCTGATTCTGGAACAACTTCATATTTGCTTCGGCTGCATTCTGGCGTTCCATAGCTTGTGTCTGAAGAGCAATTAAACTTTCAACTGTTTTCTGAAGGGTAACTACACCTTCTTGCGGATAGGCAGGTAAGGCTTTCTGATTCATTGTGTCATCGTAATTGTCTTGAGGAGCTTGTCTCTGAACATGATTTCCATGATTCTGTCCTCCTTGATAATTATTTTGTGGTCTTGGATTGTAGTTGTTACCTTGGGGACGCGGCTGATACGCATAGGTAGGATTGGCTGCCCCATTAGGATTTGAGTATTGAAACCCAGGATGGTTTCTGTTAGGCTGATATCCATTACCACTCGAATTGAAGTTAACTCTATTGGACATAAACATCACGAACTCTTGGTTATTCGGACAACTTTCCTCATCACGATCATCTACCCTACAAATCGAACACATATAAACCTCTTGTGCAGCATGCACATCTACCTTCTTACCCGAAAATCCTTCTTTTACAGCTAAAGTAAGCTGCTTTAGTTGTTTCTCTATAGTATTCTGAATCTTATTCTCAAGCGTAGCAAATTTTTCTTCCATATCAACATTATTCACTCCTCTAACAGGTGTTCTTACTGAATTCCACCCAACTTCATTCTTGATTGCTCTCTCTAAAATGATTTTAGCATGAGCGGGTTGAACTTGAAGAAAACCTGCTCCACATAGCGTATCCAATTTCTCTCTTGAAGTTCCATCAAGGCCTCTATAAAATATCTTTAATTGTTGTTGTTCTGAAAAGCCATGATTGGGAACTCTACGCAAACACATCTGAAATCTTGTCCAACTCTTACCCACAGTTTCATCATATTCTTGACGGAAATGCGTCAATTCTAATTCAGCATCTAATCTCATGTTACTTGGGTAATACCTGTCAAAGAAAGCAATCTCTAATTGGTCCCAATTAGTAATCTTCGTAGGATCTTGCGTATCGTGCCATTCACTTGCTCCATCAATAACAAAAAATTTAAACGCAGCAAAATACATCTGTTCTCTTGAGACTCCTTGTGTGATATAAGAATCACATATGTGCTTAAATTTCTGTACCGCTCTAAGAGGATCTTCCGATGGTCTTCCGCGAAAATTCCCAAAATTTTGGAATTGAGCTAGCATACCCGAATCTGGACGGAATCGTGGAACATTAATATCTGGAGCACCTACTCCTATAGCAGGAGCACGGAATGGAACTTCTGGTGGGCCATTAGTAAACCACGGATCTTGATTCAGCACTATCTGAACTTGAGGATTTGGATTCAATGGTGGTGGAATTGGAGGAATAACGCCAGGTGCTAAAGGTTGGCCATTTGCGCCTAGTTGACCTGGTTGATTATTTTGTTGATCTTGAAGATTTATCTCCTCCATTCTGTTAATTAATTCTTCTACCTCTAAAGCTTCTCGTTCTCTCTTTCTCTTGTTAGCAAGTCTGATCAACGATTCTGGATTACTAAGGATAGGAGGTGTTGGCTCTAGATCCTTGAATAGTCTTCTTCGCATACACCAAACCTAAGAACCTGAAAAAGCTAACAAACAAAAAGCGTAAAACTGATAAAAACAAAAATAAAAATAAATGCAACTATCACTAAAGGATAAACACCGTGGTCACACGCTACCGCCCCCGGCAGCGGCGCCAAAAACTTGGTGGTCCTTTGTGTGTTCTAAATAAATGCAAATAATAATCGAACCACAACCGCAAGTGTACGGTTGTCCCAAGTAGTATGTATGATAATACAGATTCGTTCCAAGGACGGAATGGTTGACTACAATGCTTATCTATTAATGATTGAATGCACTTATGAAAACAGATAACGGTAAAATGTTTGTTTGGTTTGTTATTAAAGCTACTGAATGAAAGACAATTATTAAAATGCAAATAAAAGCTAAGACGCAAGTAAAATGATGTAAAACGAAATATGAGATGTAGCACTTGAGAACGCAAGGATCCTCCCAATCCTATTTCCTAACTTATGTTGTTTAAGGGCTAAATTGGTCAATTACAGTGGTCGGGATTCTAAATTCCTTATACCCCTGTCAGGGTGGACTATAAGGCGATCCTAAAGTGTCACTAGTCCCGTCAGGGTAAATATGATCCACCGTTGGATGTTTAAGATTTATTACCTCATTGGCCCTAGAATTAGCTAAGTTCGTCAGAATCAATAGCTTCTATCCTAGATTGAATAAATGGTTCTGTATTTAAACCCTCCGTCAGGATGATCCAATCGCCACTAATTGGAATAGCCTAAATACTAACACATGTTCCTAGTTCATGGCGCTAAAAACAGTAAAATAATCTCAATTTATTGAAAAGAGTAAAAGCCCTAATTTAGTTTAATTTAACATAAACCCAAATTCAACATTCGTTATTCAATAAAATTGGGATTCACCCATTGTTTGTTCTCAAGCACTATGAATTGTTTAGCTCATATTAAAACGAAATACTAAACTAAAAGTAAAGGAATTCATATTTGATTACAAATAAAAGATAAAAGAAACCTAATTTCCGGAATTGGAATGACTGAGAACGGAGCTATAGACCCACTCCAGCTCTAGCAGCTTCTTCTTCCTTCCTTCTGTTGCTTCTCTCAGGTGTTTTTAATTGTAAAGAATGAATTGTATGAAAAATAGAAGTCCAGACCTCCTTTTATAAGCATAAATTCGGACTAGGGCTTGGACCAGAAATTAAAACACTAATTAAATGTCCAAGCCAAATTTCTAAGCCCAAAATCCCGTAACTGCTGATACAGCTTCACTAAAACGGCTTTTCCCGATGCGTTATAACTCCGATTGACCTGATTCCAGTTGCTAAAGTTCCGTAACTCGATAAGGAATGTTTTTCTCTTCAAAGGTCAGTGGCTAAATCATCGCTTAAGCACGTCGAAATCAGCACTCTATGGCCTGGAAAATGGATTTTCAGCTCTAAAAATAATATCTTCGGGACTTATCTTCAAGTCTTGACTCTAATTCACGATCTTTGACTTTTTCCTCGGATTCCTCTACTAGATAACATCTAAAACCTGTAAACTTTTCACTAAAAATACCAATATTACGCGCAAAAGTTTAATAAATTAAAAATGCTAGAAATAAAAAGGAAATTCCGGATTATTGCATATTAAGTCCAAAAGTCTATCAAATTAATTAAATAAACACAAAAAATGATGTCTCCAAAGGGTCTAAAATAAGAACAATTAGGGAGACATCAATGATAAAATATATAGTAGAAAGGGTGATTAAGAGATATACTTATGTTCATTGACAGTCCATGGAGTACCCCTACAACGCTCCTAGCCAGGGCTTTCCTTACCCTCCCGAGATTGAGCAGATGCACTCTCTGTCATGACAATAGCACCCATCATGTTTTGTTGTTGAGACTTCTCCTTATCACAATTTCGGTTTACTAAGACCGGGATATATTCAGCAACGGCCTCAATCGTCTTCAGATAATGCTCTTTGATCTCATCAGTCGACTTCGAAGGGACTCTGGATGCAACATATTGGTAGAAGTTCGTGGAGTCAGGATGAAATTCTTCCAATGCACTCTGAAATAGCTTGTTTTCCTCCATAGTACATTCAGTAGGCTGCTGAATAGTTTTGCAATTAGGTGTCAAGTTACTAAGGATGGACTCGTGGGAAGATGACTCCCCAAAATCAAAGATGTCCTTTAAAAAAATGGAGTGATTTAGAGTAAGATAGAAAAAGGAAAAGTTTATTTTCATTTATATGAAACCTGAGTAAGTTTTGTAAGAACTGTTTCAATTCATCTTCATCCTATAACAATTCGTTGGTATTTAAAGAGGGGTTGTAATATCTTGTTTGATGACTATAATCGGTTAGTTGGAAGAAGGTAAAGGTTAATTTATCATATATTCTAAATCTTGGAATTTAATTTTTGAGGATCTAAGTAGATATTTATTTTGACTGGATTTATTAATGAGGATATATTTTTGACAAATAATAAATAGCTTCATATTCTATGACATGTCTTGTAAAGGAAGATCATATTTCTAGATTTTTATTGCTTACCAATTCATTGTTTAAATTTTTTTATAAGGTCAATGACTTGGATCATATTTTATATAATATCATTATTATAATCATAAAAAACCGCTTCTTATTACTAGTAATAAAATAAAAACACTCTCATATGTAAAAGTATGCTTCGAGTGGATAAGTACTAAAGAATTTGCGTAATGGTTCTTCGCATAAGTACAAACAAAATAAAAAAATTTAGTAAACACCAAGAAACTACGAGTGAAATTTCATGAAAGGAATATGGTCAATAACTGAGTCATTAAAGTTCACCACTCGATTGTGACTGAGCCTAATGGGTGGTGCAATTTAATTTGCCCGGAGTACCTACTAGGACTAAGTTTTCGAAAAATATGGGAATTAAATGATATAAGTCGAAGAAAAAAAAGACGATGAGGCTGAATCCTATAAGTGTGATGGAAAGAATTTAAACCTTCACAATGCTTATTAGCCAAGAAACGTCTGACCTATACAAGAATGCTTGTGATGGTAGTTTGTTCTCTATGAAATACCAATCCTCAAATGAGTTGTAGGAAGTTAGACGAGATATCTCTTATATATAAACACGCCTCTCTAGATCTTAATAAACTACATAATTTAAAAATACAAAAAATATGTTAAAATATTCACTACTAAAGAGGGTACTTACTTCCGTATAACTTTAACTTGACTGTCTGAGTGGAGTCATCCTTTCTCTCCCTACGCATTTGTTCTGTAGTATCTAAATCTGACCTGTCAATGTAGATAAAGCAAGAGAAAGTTAAGCACTCATACAAGTCATAGCCAATATTGTGACAAATATTAAAGTTTTTTTTAAATATTCTTTTCCCTATAAGATTGTGTTTATTCTCTATAACTGAATAAATTTTATACCAAAGAATTTGAGAAATAATGATAGACCATGCAATAGTGATTATCATATTAGTTTAGGTCCGTTCAAGAGAGATCATCTGACTCATAATGATTTATTCACATCATTATTTATCAAGAAGTACAAAAATAAGGTCATAACCCACTGGAGATTAATCATAAAATTTTTGAAGGTCTTTACAAAATACATTTACTTGCAATATTTGGGATTTCACCCCTCCCTCGAGGGTTCAAGTCAATAAACCTAACCCGTATATGAAATAAGAATTAATCATTACCAACACATCAATATTTATTAGAAGCACATGCGATAACCACTATTGTAGATGACATATATTGTCAAGTTTTTCCTTTACCACTCCATTAAAAAGCACATCAATGGTGCACAAGCTAGAATCCTCACTCCCTATAATATTTTGATTATTTTGTAAGTAATCAAAATATAATAATTTACAAAAATCGTACGATAAAAATTGTACAATGTTTAACTTTTAACAAATAAAACATAGAAAAGAGAAACCATAAACTTAAAGAATCATTATTTTAGAAATATCACTCAAGAAACAAGTCATATACATGACTGCATTTCTATTCTTAACAAACGAAAACAAAATTACTATAAGAGAGTTTGGTTTGCGGAAAGATTAAATATTCAGTGTTAGCTTCTAAAGAAAAGTCAAATTTATGGGATAGTTATTTAAAAATCCGATCTAAGAAGTAGCAAAGTTAAAATGATGATTTGAAACAACAATAAATAGTAGTAAAGAAACGTTAGGATTTTACCGAATTGAAAATTAAGTCAGTTTGAAATAAGAGGAGACTGATAACTATGGGATATAATATACATGTGAAGAATAAAGTGTGAGAGTTTACTCAAAAGTTACTCATAAAAAAAGGAAGATCTATGGAAGATCGTGTGGAAGAAGCCCAAAAGGAAGAAAGAGTATGGTCAACCGAAAAAGGTAGAGTTAAGGAAAAATATTACACGGTCTTAAACAACTGGGGAATCAAGTTGCATCAACAATTATAATTTACAGGCACTAAAGCGAAAACTGTTGTAGAGGTTTCTCCATATGGTGAAGGTATCAAATTTAATAACCGAGACACCAATAGGTTGTTTTCCACTAAGATGATGCCATGTTTATTATATCCCACACTTGAATTTATTAACAAATATGTATAAATTGAAAGGGGAAGATTAGTAGACTTAATCTTTATGTAAATCATGGTCAGGTGATGATTAATTTTGTTGATCTTCGCATATATAATATTATATTTCATTTATAATCCTTAAAAGTGTTTGACTTAAGAGTTTTAATTATCTACTAATTTGTATAAGGAGTGGAAAGTTTTATTTATCCTTCATGATAATATATGCGAGTTTCTAAGTGTTAGTAAACATGTCACTCAATCATGGGATGTCTCAATATAAAAATATCTTAAATCCATTATTTTTTATATATATCTTAATCATGAACTACCAATGAAGAATGTAATAGTTCATGTGATAACCTTGGGAAAGGGAATGTTATCTGAGATCCCTTGCTAGTCATCCATATGGTTTTTTGATATGCTAGACAAGGTATCTCAATCTAAGAATATTCTTGCATAACAACTTGTGGATGTGTCGGACTTGTCATATTGGAAATCTAATAATAGTGAAGTAGAACACCGACACTTATTTGAATGGAGGAAAAAGGTTATCATCAGGATCATCAAGTCATCACAATTAACAAGCACGACATTAACACTACATATTGACCTACTTAGCATAACAAAAATATAGTTAAAGTTGGAGAAAATAACATGGCTTTTAAAAATAGGAAAGATTTCAAAAGTATATGAATATTAGGGAAGTTAAAAACACAAGGTTGTAGTTTATCCTATGCTGGCAGCCAAACTAGAGATGAACTACTTGATGCTGCGTTAGTGTTTCTTCTAGTACTACAAAATAATACAATTATATTTTTTTTTTACCATTTGGTTTGAAATACACAAAAGACACTTATGAGTGGATGGTTAATAAAGTGTTTGGAAATTATATGAGGAGAAATGAAGAGATTTTACTAGATTATCATGGATAAGATCCAAACTCTCTAAATGTAACATGAATTCGAAACTATGAAAAAGATCGATATATATCTTAATCCCTAAAAAAATGAATTCATAGTTATTTGTTTTAATTTAATGAGATTGTTTTTAGACTCCCAGGGATCGGAGAAAGACTGTATAGAAACCTGTACGTGACATAGTGATTATACTTCTTCTCGTATGGAACTTTTCCTTTATATATGAACCACTATTTCAAAATATCAAATAGTAATGATGCTACTAGCAATTACGACACTTAGAGCCCATTTGGGATTGATTATTTTGGAGCTAAAAGCGCTTTTTGATTAAAATTAAAATATTTGTAAAAAATATTAAAAAATATTTTGACATCTAAAATCACTTTAAGTGATTATTTTAATAATCACTAATCTAGTACTTTTCCGAAAAGTGATTTTAACAGTCTAAAATATTGCTATGGATCTAAAATCACTTTAAGTGATTATTTTGAAAAGCAATCCCAAACGGGCACTTAGTATTAGTGACCTAGTCTGATGTCCACTTGCTTGTTGTGGGAGGAGTCGTCCAAGGAAGCATTCTACATCTGACAATCAAATATTATCATCCAGAAAGTGGCCATCAAATATCTGTCATGATAAAATCACGATCCAACCATGCTTCGTCATCGTGCACATTAGTGGTGTTAGTGGGATCCCATTAAGCGGTTTTGGGAGGTTCATTGACTTATTCCTAAAAATATATTATTTTTGTTAATATAAAAAGAACTAAAAAAATTTTACATTAGGCACTATGGACACATTTTTTGAATATAATGATAAATTTATTTTGTAAGTATGTGTCTTCAAAAAGAGAAATTGAATTTAAGGTTACCCTCCATTAAAAGGGAGGACAAAACTATGCACTTTCAAATGTTAATTCACATATACATATTACTTGTTGTGTGGTTATAACCTCTAATGTTAAAGGTACGTTGTTGTGCTTAGTATTTCAGAAAAACTTACACAAGCAAAAAATGAAACATGTTTTCAGTTCAATGTTTTCCATTTAATTCATGCATTGTAGTCAAATCCATTATAGGAAAGAATACATTTTAATGTCAAGCATTCACATAATTAAATTTCTAATATTCAACTGAGCATTCTTCTACAAAATTATTTAATTGATTAAAGATGTTGTTTTAAGATCTTGGAGAATACAATATCTTAAAGGGACTATGATTTTCTTGTTACAAATGCTATACTCTAATTCAGGTGGGAAATAAGTGATGTCAACATAAAATTATAAGATCGAGTCCTATGCATACTTCCTCGTGCTTTTATCGTCAAGAACTATTATTGGATAACATTATTTATGAAAGAATTAGCTCAGGTGACAACGATGTCTTGTATTCCATGCTATATAAAAATAAATTAATTTTTATATACCTATAAAATCATAGTTAAACTATGTTCGCAAGATCCATTTTCTAGAGTAACTTTGAAGTATAGCAAGGAATAACATTAAGTCAAATGAAACTCACTATATTATAGGATTCCTTAGGTTAGACGTCATATGGACTTAGGAATAGTATATTCTTGAGAATTGTTTGAGGATCAAATGTTCGTTGTTATCCTTACATTCTTTAATTTTAGTCGTTGTTTATTTTTGTCCTTCAAACCTTTCTCAACTCATTTTTTCTGATTTAATAGATTATCAATTTTCTTTCCAAAGGCAAAATAACCTATATCTTTTACAACCTTTTAGATCACCTCTAAATTTATCTTTCTTTTTTTGTAACATATATTGTAAAATTGTTTAAAGTGCAAAAAAAAAAGACTTATTAAAATGGGAAATATATTTATTGTAAGTAAAAAAGTTGTCCTAATAGCTTTTAAAAATAACTTTTCATTTCTATAAGATGGTCTCCACAAATCACTCAAAGAAGATAGCTATGGAGAGGACAATAATTTTGTACTTTTTTTTTGGCCAATTTTATATCTATCTCCTTTGCTTCATATTAGAGCAAGATAAATTCCAAATTTAAATCATTTTCGGTTGTTAAATTAAAGCATAAATCTAATGTATTGTTTCAAAGCCTACATAACACATATATACTAAAAATATAAAGATTAAATTAGCTAATAATTATGATTTTTATATTCATTATACTAATGAATAAGGATCTTATATATTTATGTGAGTTCATAACACCCAACGATAAAAATCCTTATTGAATTTTGATTGAAAATTAAAGTAGATGCAAATCAACCCAAAGTAAAATATGAAAAAAGAATTGAAGTACAACTAGTTATGTAAGACATCAACTTGACCAAATAACTAAATATGCTAGATAAATATTTAATTATACCCACTTATTGTTCCAATTGAAAAGTAGCATAGAGGGCATATATGCGTGGGAAGCCTGATTCTTATCATGATTGGTCACCATTTGAAGTTCAATATTCATTGATAAACTCGTGCAATTTGTCTTCTCTGAAATGTTTTCAAAATTTTCAAACACATAGGACATAGGGTATTCCTCTGACCCTGATTCTGATTAATTGTAGGGCATGAACCAGATAACTGATTTCAATTCTATCAAACGGTATGTTCCATAACCCTCACTCTCACTCTGATCTATTAAAGGGTGTCTTAGAAACACGATATTGAGTCATATTGCTTAAAGGGTATCCCTATTGAACATGGTTATTCATTACAGAGAAGGTAGAGTTATTTGGTGAAATCACTGTGAGTTTATCATCATAATGGTTACTGAACGGTTTGTATATGTATTACGTAAGATTAGATTTATTACGCTATAATAAGTGACGGAATGGGAAGTCGATTGGCTATATTTCCTGGGATATTTTTCTTGTTTTAGTGCTGAGGTAATTAAGTTTATGGGAGCAGGTTAACAGGTTGTTATTATAAAAGAACAAGTCAAGTTGTTCCTTTTTTGTACTTAATATAGGCGTTGATCGATTTTAGACCCTTGGTAGATGATAGTCCAAAGGAAAAATAACATATATTCTACCAACCTTTTAGATCATCTCAGGATTTAATCTTTCTTATGGAAGAACATATAATGAAAAAAATTTGGTTCTAGAAAAAAATGTAATGCCTTATTTTAAGGAAAAATGTCTTTATTGTATGTCAATAAGTTATCCACATATATTTTAAAGATAACTTGACATTCGTAAAAGATGGTCTCCATAACTCTCTTGAAAATTAGAGGACAATTATTTTTATTTTATAAACTTTTTGTGGAAAATTTGATGTCGAAGTGATTTTCATAATATAAGAGCAAGATAAATCCTAATTTAAATCATTTACTCTTGTTGAATTAAAGCATAAGTCTAATATATAATTTCAAAGCCTGCATCACGCACATATAATCATAACTTGAATCTGAAAGTAGCTAATAGTTATGAATTTTACATTCATTAATACTTGATAAGTAAGGATATTATATATTTATATGAATACAACACCCATGACCCAATAATAAAATTCTTATTGTATTTTGTTTTGAAATTGAAGTGGATGCTAATAAACCCAAAGTGAAAGATGAGATAAATTTGACGAACACCTATATAATTAAGTCATCAAATTGACTAAATAACTTAATATGTTGTATAAATATTTAATTAACTCCACTGATTGTTTCCATTAAAAGGCATCATATAGGGTATATATGCGTCACAAGCCTGATTCTGATCATGATTGTTCACCACTTCAAGTTCAGTGTTTATTGGTAAGGTTCTGCAGTTTTTATCCTCTGAAATGTTGCCAAAATTTTCGAATCCATTGTACATAGTGTACGCCTCAAACCCTTGATTCTGATTTAGTGTAGAGTATACACCAGAATTCTGATTATCATTTAGTAAAGGAAATGTGCTAAAATATTCAATTTGATTTATGGAAGGGTATGCGTCAAAACCATCATTCTGATTCATTAAAGAGCACACCTTAATGCTGTTATCATGATTTTGATTCCGATTCAACGTAGAGCATTCACCATTCAGTTGAGAGTATGTGTCAAAACACTCATTTTCATTAATAACCTGATTTTGATTTTGATTCATTGGAGGACATGCCTCAATAATCTGATTTTGATTCTGATCCGGTTTAGAGAATGAATTAGAAAACTGAATCTGATTCCGTAGATGGAATGTACCAAAGCACTCATTCTGATTGTTGTTGTTCTGATGCTGATGCAATGAAGTTTGCAGATGTTTGTTAACTTTTTGTATGTCGTGGATGCTCGGACGGCGCCTCTCTATCGGAGTGGAACTGTTTTGTCGACGAAAATACTTCTGAGCATGGCTAGCCACTTGTGTTGGGGTCTTGGTAATCACATAGGTCCTCGCAATGTTTTTCCAATCCCCTCTACCCAACTTCTCCAGACCCATCAGGAACAAGCTAAATAAATACATAAAAAACTATATTATATAGAAACTATAGATGAAGTTTAATTTATTAATCATAAAATAATTAAAGTGAAATTTTTTTATGACAAAATAAGCATTAAAATAAAATAATTAACAAGAATCTTGAAAACAAACAAACAATCACAACTTGAGGCTTAGCTGCATACGTGAGAGATCAATGTACAAATACAGATGTACAAGTGAAAAATTGTTCTAATTTGCCGATAAATTAACCTTTCAATACCATCATAAATATATTATGTCTCTAAATCTATGAATGATAATTATTTTCATTCGGACAATTAAACGTAAACTCATTTACTAGAATTTTTTTCTTTCCTAACATGTACACTTCATGTTTAGAAGAATGTCCTAATTATGATAGTAATCTACCCACCTATATCTACAACATAGTTAATCTTTTCATTTAATTTATAAGTCTCTAACTATTTATACAACTACCATAATTATGTGGCACAAAGTTTCATCGAAGAAGGAGATGATTGAAAAAAAAATCCTAACATTATTCTCCTCATAGATCTAATTTCATAAAATTTCAAGATATACCAAAGTTAGGTTCAAAGAAAAGAAACAAAATCAGAGCATGCAACCCTCAGAATAAACGTACACAAGATATTAATTAGGAGGATGATAAAATATATAGTAGAAAGGGTGATTAAGAGATATACTTATGTTCATTGGTGGTCCATGGAATACCCCTACAACTCTCCTGGCCAGAGCTTTCCTTACCCTCCCGAGATTGAGCAGATGCACTCTCTGTCCTGACAATAGCACCCATCAGGTTTTGTTGTTGAGAATTCTCCTTATCACAATTCCGGTTGACTAAGACCGGGATATATTCAGCAACGGCCTCAATCGTCTTCAGATAATGCTCTTTGATCTCATCAGTCGACTTCGAAGGGACTCGTGATGCAACATATTGGTAGAAGTTTGGGGAGTCGGGATGAAATTCTTCCAATGCACTCTGAAATAACTTGTTTTCCTTCATAGTCCATTCAGTAGGCTGGATGGACTCGTGGGAAGATGAGTCCCCAAAATCAAAGATGTCCATTAAAAAAATGGAGAGATGAAGAGTAAGATAGAAAAAGGAAATGTTTATTTTCATTTATATGGAACCTGAGTAAGTTTTGTAAGAACTGTTTCAATTCATCTTCCATATATAACAATTCTTTGGTATTTAAAGAGGGGTTGTAATATCTTGTTTGATGACTATAATCGGTTAGTTGGGAGAAGGTAAAAGTTAATTTATCATAGATTCTAAATCTTGGAATTTAATTTTTGAGGATCTAAGTAGATATTTGTTTTGACTGGATTTATTAATGAGGATATATTTTTGACAAATAATAAATAGCTTCAGATTCTATGACATGTCTTGTAAAGGATGATCACATTTCTAGATTTTTATTGCTTACCAATTCATTTTAAGGTCGATGACTTGGATCATATTTTATATAATATTATTATTATAATCATAAAAAACCGCT
Source organism: Nemophila menziesii (assembly GCA_029959085.1). Taxonomy (NCBI): domain Eukaryota; kingdom Viridiplantae; phylum Streptophyta; class Magnoliopsida; order Boraginales; family Hydrophyllaceae; genus Nemophila; species Nemophila menziesii. Next base: position 81,257,111 of record JARWIR010000001.1, read on the forward strand.
TCTTATTACTAGTAATAAAATAAAAACACTCTCATAGGTAAAAGTATCCTTCGAGTGGATAAGTACTAAAGAATTTGAGTAATGGTTCTTCGGCATAAGTACAAACACAATAAATTTTTTTTAGTAAACATCAAGAAACTACGAGTGAAATTTCATGAAAGGAATATGGTCAATAACTGAGTCATTAAAGTTCACCCCTCGATTGTGACAGAGCCTAATAGGTTGTGGAATTTTATTTGCCCGGAGTACCTACTAGGACTAAGTTTTCGAAAAATATGGGAATGAAATGAGATAAGTCGAAGAAAAAAAAGACAGATGTGGCTGAATCCTATAAGTGTGATGGAAAGAATTTAAACCTTCACAATGCTTATTAGCCAAGAAACGTCTGACCTATACAAGAATGCTTGTGATGGTAGTTTGTTCTCTATGAAATACCAATCCTCAAATGAGTTGTAGGAAGATAGACGAGATATCTCTTATAAATAAACACGCCTCTCTAGATCTTAATAAAGTACATAATTTAAAAACACAAAAAATATGTTAAAATATTCACTACTAAAGAGGGTACTTACTTCCGTATAACATTAACTTGACTGTCTGAGTGGAGTCATCCTTTCTCTCCCTAGGCATTTGTTCTGTAGTATCTAAATCTGACCTGTCAATGTAGCCAAAGCAAGAGAAAGTTAAGCACTCATACAAGTCATAGCCAATATTGTGACAAATATTAATGTTTTTTTTAAAATATTCTTTTCCCTATAAGATTGTGTTTATTCTCTATAACTGAATAAATTTTATACCAAAGAATTTGAGAAATAATGATAGACCATGCAATAGTGATTATCATATTAGTTTAGGGCCATTCAAGAGAGATAATCTGACTCATAATGATTTATTCACATCATATTTTATCAAGAAGTACAAAAATAAGGTCATAACCCACTGGAGATTAATCATAAAATTTGTGAAGGTCTTTACAAAATACATTTACTTTCAATATTTGGGATTTCACCCCTCCCTCGAGGGTTCAAGTCAATAAACCTAACCCGTATATGAAATAAGAATTAATCATTACCAACACATCAATATTTATTAGAAGCACAAGCGATAACCACTATTGTAGATGACATATATTGTCAAGTTTTTCCTTCACCACTCCATTAAAAAGCACATCAATGGTGCACAAGCTGGAATCCTCACTCCCTATAATATTTTGATTATTTTGTAAGTAATAAAAATATAATAATTTACAAAAATAGTACGATAAAAATTGTACAATGTTTAACTTTTAACAAATAAAACATAGAAAAGAGAAACCATAAACTTAAAGAATCAGTATTTTAGAAATATCACTCAAGAAACAAGTCATATACATTACTCCATTTCTATTCTTAACAAATGAAAACAAAATTACTATAAGAGAGTTTGGTTTGCGGAAAGATTAAATATTCAGTGTTAGCTTCTAAAGAAAGGTCAAATTTATGGGATAGTTATTTAAAAATCCGATCTAAGAAGTAGCAAAGTTAAAATGATGATTCGAAACAACAATAAATAGTAGTAAAGAAACGTTAGGATTTTACCGAATTGAAAATTAAGTCAGTTTGAAATAAGAGGAGACTGATAACTATGGGATATAATATACATGTGAAGAATAAAGTGTGAGAGTTTACTCAAAAGTTACTCATAAAAAAAGGAAGATCTATGGAAGATCGTGTGGAAGAAGCCCAAAAGGAAGAAAGAGTATGGTCAACCGAAAAAGGTAGAGTTAAGCAAAAATATTACACGGTCTTAAACAACTGGAAAATCAAGTTGCATCAACAATTATAATTTACAGGCACTAAAGCGAAAATGTTGTAGAGGTTTCTCCATATGGTGAAGGTATCAAATTTAATAACCGAGACACCAATATGTTGTTTTCCACTAAGATGATGCCATGTTTATTATATCCCACACTTGAATTTATTAACAAATATGTATAAATTGAAAGGGGAAGATTAGTAAACTTAATCTTTATGTAAATCATGGTCAGGTGATGATTAATTTTGTTGATCTTCGCATATATAATATTATATTTCATTTATAATCCTTAAAAGTGTTTGACTTAACAGTTTTAATTATCTACTAATTTGTATAGGGAGTGGAAAGTTTTATTTAACCTTCATGATAATATATGCGAGTTTCTAAGTGTTAGTAAACATGTCACTCAATCATGGGATGTCTCACTATAAAAATATCTTAAATCCATTATTTTTTATATATATCTTAATCATGAACTACCAATGAAGAATGTAATAGTTCATGTGATAACCTTGGGAAAGGGAATGTTACCTGAGATCCCTTGCTAGTCATCCATATGGTTTTTTGATATGCTAGACAAGGTATCTCAATCTAAGAATATTCTTGCATAACAACTTGTGGATGTGTCGGACTTGTCATATTGGAAATCTAATAATAGTGAAGTAGAACACCGACACTTATTTGAATAGAGGAAAAAGGTTATCATCAGGATCATCAAGTCATCACAATTAACAAGCACGACATTAACACTACATATTGACCTACTTAGCATAACAAAAATATAGTTAAAGTTGGAGAAAATAACATGGCTTTTAAAAATAGGAAAGATTTCAAAAGCATATGAATATTAGGGAAGTAAATAACACAAGGTTGTAGTTTATCCTATGCTGGCAGCCAAACTAGAGATGAACTACTTGATGCTGCGTTAGTGTTTCTTCTAGTACTACAAAATAATACAATTATATTTTTTTTTACCATTTGGTTTGAAATACACAAAAGACACTTATGAGTGGATGGTTAAAAAAGTGTTTGGAAATTATATGAGGAGAAATGAAGAGATTTTACTAGATTATCCTGGATAAGATCCAAACTCTCTAAATGTAACATGAATTCGAAAGTATGAAAAAGATCGATATATATCTTAATCCCTAAAAAAATGAATTCATAGTTATTTGTTTTAATTTAATGAGATTGTTTTTAGACTCCCAGGGATCGGAGAAAGACTGTATAGAAACCTGTACGTGACACAATGATTATACTTCTTCTAGTATGGAACTTTTCCTTTATATATGAACCACTATTTCAAAATATCAAATAGTAATGATGCTACTAGCAATTACGACACTTAGTATTAGTGACCTAGTCTGATGTCCACTTGCTTGTTGTGGGAGGAGTCGTCCAAGGAAGCATTCTACATCTGACAGTCAAATATTATCATCCAAAAAGTGGCCATCAAATATCTGTCATGATAAAATCACGATCCAACCATGCTTCGTCATCGTGCACATTAGTGGTGTTAGTGGGATCCCAATAAGCGGTTTTGGGAGGTTCATTGACTTTTTCCTAAAAATATATTATTTTTGTTAATATAAAAAGAACTAAAATTTTTTTACATTAGGCACTATGTACACATTTTTTTAATATAATGATAAATTTATTTTGTAAGTATGTGTCTTCAAAAAGAGAAATTGAATTTAAGGTTACCCTCCATTAAAAGGGAGGACAAAACTATGCACTTTCAAATGTTAATTCACATATACATATTACTTGTTGTGTGGTTATAACCTCTAATGTTAAAGGTACGTTGTTGTGCTTAGTATTTAAGAAAAACTTACACAAGCAAAAAATGAAACATATTTTCAGTTCAATGTTTTCCATTTAATTCATGCATTGTAGTCAAAGTCATTATAGGAAAGAATACATTTTAATGTCAAGCATTCACATAATTAAATTTCTAATATTCAACTGAGCATTCTTCTACAAAATTATTTAATTGATTAAAGATGTTGTTTTAAGATCTTGGAGAATACAATATCTTAAAGGGACTATGATTTTCTTGTTACAAATGCTATACTCTAATTCAGGTGGGAAATAAGTGATGTCAACATAAAATTATAAGATCGAGTCCTAGGCATACTTCCTCGTGCTTTTATTGTCAAGAACTATTATTGGATAACATTATTTATGAAAGAATTAGCTCAGGTGACAACGATGTCTTGTATTCCATGCTATATAAAAATAAATTAATTTTATATACCTATAAAATCATAGTTAAACTATGTTCGCAAGATCCATTTTCTAGAGTAACTTTGAAGTATAGCAAGGAATAACATTAGGTCAAATGAAACTCACTATATTATAGGATTCCTTAGGTTAGACGTCATATGGACTTAGGAATAGTATATTCTTGAGAATTGTTTGAGGATCAAATGTCAGTTGTTATCCTTACATTCTTTAATTTTAGTCGTTGTTTATTTTTGTCCTTCAAACCTTTCTCAACTTATTTTTTCTGATTTAATAGATTATCAATTTTCTTTCCAAAGGCAAAATAACCTATATCTTTTACAACCTTTTAGATCACCTCTAAATTTATCTTTCTTTTTTTGTAACATATATTGTAAAATTGTTTAAAGTGCAAAAAAAAGACTTATTAAAATGGGAAATATATTTATTGTAAGTAAAAAAGTTGTCCTAATAGCTTTTAAAAATAACTTTTCATTTCTATAAGATGGTCTCCACAAATCACTCAAAGAAGATAGCTACGGAGAGGACAATAATTTTGTACTTTTTTTTTTGGCCAATTTTATATCTATCTCCTTTGCTTCATATTAGAGCAAGATAAATTCCAAATTTAAATCGTTTTCGGTTGTTAAATTGAAGCATAAATCTAATGTATTGTTTCAAAGCCTACATAACACATATATACTAAAAATATAAAGATTAAATTAGCTAATAATTATGATTTTTATATTCATTATACTAATGAATATGGATCTTATATATTAATGTGAGTTCATAACACCCAACGATAAAAATCCTTATTGAATTTTGATCGAAAATAAAAGTAGATGCAAATCAACCCAAAGTAAAATATGAAAAAAGAATTGAAGTACAACTAGTTAGGTAAGACATCAACTTGACCAAATAACAAAATATGTTAGATAAATATTTAATTAAACCCACTTATTGTTCCAATTGAAAAGTAGCATAGAGGGCATATATGCGTGGGAAGCCTGATTCTTATCATGATTGGTCACCATTTGAAGTTCAATATTCATTGATAAACTCGTGCAATTTTTCTTCTCTGAAATGTTTTCAAAATTTTCAAACACATAAGACATAGGGTATGCCTCTGACCCTGATTCTGATTAATTGTAGGGCATGAACCAGATAACTGATTTCAGTTCTATCAAACGGTATGTTCCATAACCCTCACTCTCACTCTGATTCATTAAAGGGTGTCTTAGAAACACGATATTGAGTCATATTGCTTAAAGGGTATCCCTATTGAACATGGTTATTCATTACAAAGAAGGTAGAGTTATTTGGTGAAATCACTGTGAATTTATCATCATAATGGTTACTGAACGGTTTGTATATGTATTACTTAAGATTAGATTTATTACGCTATAATAAGTGACAGAATGGGAAGTCGATTGGCTATATTTCCTGGGATATTTTTCTTGTTTTAGTGCTGAGGTAATTAAGTTTATGGGAGCTGGTTAACAGGTTGTTATTATAAAAGAACAAGTCAAGTTGTTCCTTTTTTGTACTTAATATAGGCGTTGATCGATTTTAGCCCCTTGGTAGATGATAGTCCAAAGAAAAAATAACATATATTCTACCAACCTTTTAGATCATCTCAGAATTTAATCTTTCTTATGGAAGAACATATAATGAAAAAAAATTGGTTCTAGAAAAAAATGTAATGCCTTATTTTAAGGAAAAATGTCTTTATTGTATGTCAATAAGTTATCCACATATATTTCAAAGATAACTTGACATTCGTAAAAGATGGTCTCCATTACTCTCTTGAAAATTAGAGGACAATTATTTTTATTTTATAAACTTTTTGGGGAAAATTTGATGTCGAAGTGATTTTCATAATATAAGAGCAAGATAAATTTTAATTTAAATCATTTACTCTTGTTGAATTAAAGCATAAGTCTAATATATAATTTCAAAGCCTGCATCACGCACATATAATCATAACTTGGATCTGAAAGTAGCTAATAGTTATGAATTTTACATTCATTAATACTTGATAAGTAAGGATATTATATATTTATATGAATACAACACCCATGACCCAATAATAAAATCGTTATTGTATTTTGTTTTGAAATTGAAGTGGATGCTAATAAACCCAATGTGAAAGATGAGATAAATTTGACGAACACCTATATAATTAAGTCATCAAATTTACTAAATAACTTAATATGTTGTATAAATATTTAATTAACTCCACTGATTGTTTCCATTAAAAGGCATCATATAGGGTATATATGCGTCACAAGCCTGATTCTGATCATGATTGTTCACCACTTCAAGTTCAGTGTTTATTGGTAAGGTTCTGCAGTTTTGATCCTCTGAAATGTTGCCAAAATTTTCGAATCCATTGTACATAGTGTACGCCTCAAACCCTTGATTCTGATTTAGTGTAGAGCATACACCAGAACTCTGATTATCATTTAGTAAAGGAAATGTGCTAAAATATTCAATTTGATTTATGGAAGGGTATGCGTCAAAACCATCATTCTGATTCATTAAAGAGCACACCTTAATGCTGTTATCATGATTTTGATTCCGATTCAACGTAGAGCATTCACCATTCAGTTGAGAGTATGTGTCAAAACACTCATTTTCATTAATAACCTGATTTTGATTTTGATTCATTGGAGGACATGCCTCAATAATCTGATTTTGATTCTGATCCGGTTTAGAGAATGAATTAGAAAACTGAATCTGATTCCGTAGATGGAATGTACCAAAGCACTCATTCTGATTGTTGTTGTTCTGATGCTGATGCAATGAAGTTTGCAGATGTTTGTTAACTTTTTGTATGTCGTGGATGCTCGGACGGCGCCTCTCTTTCGGAGTGGAACTGTTTTGTCGACGAAAATACTTCTGAGCATGGCTAGCCACTTGTGTTGGGGTCTTGGTAATCACATAGGTCCTCGCAATGTTTTTCCAATCCCCTCTACCCAACTTCTCCAGACCCATCAGGAACAAGCTAAATAAATACATAAAAAACTATATTATATAGAAACTATAGATGAAGTTTAATTTATTAATCATAAAATAATTAAAGTGAAATTTTTTTATGACAAAATAAGCATTAAAATAAAATAATTAACAAGAATCTTGAAAACAAACAAACAATCACAACTTGAGGCTTAGCTGCATACGTGAGAGATCAATGTACAAATACATATGTACAAGTGAAAAATTGTTCTAATTTGCCGATAAATTAACCTTTCAATACCATCATAAATATATTATGTCTCTAAATCTATGAATGATAATTATTTTCATTCGGACAATTAAACGTAAACTCATTTACTAGAATTTTTTTCTTTCCTAACATGTACACTTCATGTTTAGAAGAATCTCCTAATTATGATAGTAATCTACCCACCTATATCTACAACATAGTTAATCTTTTCATTTAATTTATAAGTCTCTAACTATTTATACAACTACCATAATTATGTGGCACAAAGTTTCATCGAAGAAGGAGATGATTGAAAAAAAAATCCTAACATTATTCTCCTCATAGATTTAATTTCATAAAATTTCAAGATATACCAAAGTTAGGTTCAAAGAAAAGAAACAAAATCAGAGCATGCAACCCTCAGAATAAACGTACACAAGATATTTATTAGGAGGATGATAAAATATATAGTAGAAAGGGTGATTAAGAGATATACTTATGTTCATTGGTGGTCCATGGAATACCCCTACAACTCTCCTGGCCAGAGCTTTCCTTACCCTCCCGAGATTGAGCAGATGCACTCTCTGTCCTGACAATAGCACCCATCAGGTTTTGTTGTTGAGAATTCTCCTTATCACAATTCCGGTTGACTAAGACCGGGATATATTCAGCAACGGCCTCAATCGTCTTCAGATAATGCTCTTTGATCTCATCAGTCGACTTCGAAGGGACTCGTGATGCAACATATTGGTAGAAGTTTGGGCAGTCGGGATGAAATTCTTCCAATGCACTCTGAAATAACTTGTTTTCCTCCATAGTCCATTCAGTAGGCTGGATGGACTCGTGGGAAGATGATTCCCCAAAATCAAAGATGTCCATTAAAAAAATGGAGAGATAAAGAGTAAGATAGAAAAAGGAAATGTTTATTTTCATTTATATGGAACCTGAGTAAGTTTTGTAAGAACTGTTTTAATTCATCTTCCATATATAACAATTCTACGGTATTTAAAGAGGGGTTGTAATATCTTGTTTGATGACTATAATCGGTTAGTTGGGAGAAGGTAAAAGTTAATTTATCATAGATTCTAAATCTTGGAATTTAATTTTTGAGGATCTAAGTAGATATTTGTTTTGACTGGATTTATTAATGAGGATATATTTTTGACAAATAATAAATAGCTTCAGATTCTATGACATGTCTTGTAAAGGATGATCACATTTCTAGATTTTTATTGCTTACCAATTCATTGTTTAAATTTATTTTAAGGTCGATGACTTGGATCATATTTTATATAATATTATTATTATAATCATAAAAAACCGCTTCTTATTACTAGTAATAAAATAAAAACACTCTCATAGGTAAAAGTATCCTTCGAGTGGATAAGTACTAAAGAATTTGAGTAATGGTTCTTCGGCATAAGTACAAACACAATAAATTTTTTTAAGTAAACATCAAGAAACTACGAGTGAAATTTCATGAAAGGAATATGGTCAATAACTGAGTCATTAAAGTTCACCCCTCGATTGTGACAGAGCCTAATAGGTTGTGGAATTTTATTTGCCCGGAGTACCTACTAGGACTAAGTTTTCGAAAAATATGGGAATGAAATGAGATAAGTCGAAGAAAAAAAAGACAGATGTGGCTGAATCCTATAAGTGTGATGGAAAGAATTTAAACCTTCACAATGCTTATTAGCCAAGAAACGTCTGACCTATACAAGAATGCTTGTGATGGTAGTTTGTTCTCTATGAAATACCAATCCTCAAATGAGTTGTAGGAAGATAGACGAGATATCTCTTATATATAAACACGCCTCTCTAGATCTTAATAAAGTACATAATTTAAAAACACAAAGAATATGTTAAAATATTCACTACTAAAGAGGGTACTTACTTTCGTATAACATTAACTTGACTGTCTGAGTGGAGTCATCCTTTCTCTCCCTAGGCATTTGTTCTGTAGTATCTAAATCTGACCTGTCAATGTAGCCAAAGCAAGAGAAAGTTAAGCACTCATACAAGTCATAGCCAATATTGTGACAAATATTAATGTTTTTTTTAAAATATTCTTTTCCCTATAAGATTGTGTTTATTCTCTATAACTGAATAAATTTTATACCAAAGAATTTGAGAAATAATGATAGACCATGCAATAGTGATTATTATATTAGTTTAGGGCCGTTCAAGAGAGATCATCTGACTCATAATGATTTATTCACATAATTATTTATCAAGAAGTACAAAAATAAGGTCATAACCCACTGGAGATTAATCATAAAATTTGTGTAGGTCTTTACAAAATACATTTACTTGCAATATTTGGGATTTCACCCCTCCCTCGAGGGTTCAAGTCAATAAACCTAACCCGTATATGAAATAAGAATTAATCATTACCAACACATCAATATTTATTAGAAGCACATGCGATAACCACTATTGTAGATGACATATATTGTCAAGTTTTTCCTTCACCACTCCATTAAAAAGCACATCAATGGTGCACAAGCTGGAATCCTCACTCCCTATAATATTTTGATTATTTTGTAAGTAATCAAAATATAATAATTTACAAAAATCGTACGATAAAAATTGTACAATGTTTAACTTTTAACAAATAAAACATAGAAAAGAGAAACCATAAACTTAAAGAATCATTATTTTAGAAATATCACTCAAGAAACAAGTCATATACATGACTCCATTTCTATTCTTAACAAACGAAAACAAAATTACTATAAGAGAGTTTGGTTTGCGGAAAGATTAAATATTCAGTGTTAGCTTCTAAAGAAAGGTCAAATTTATGGGATAGTTATTTAAAAATCTGATCTAAGAAGTAGCAAAGTTAAAATGAGGATTTGAAACAACAATAAATAGTAGTAAAGAAACGTTAGGATTTTACCGAATTGAAAATTAAGTCAGTTTGAAATAAGAGGAGACTGATAACTATGGGATATAATATACATGTGAATAATAAAGTGTGAGAGTTTACTCAAAAGTTACTCATAAAAAAAGGAAGATCTATGGAAGATCGTGTGGAAGAAGCCCAAAAGGAAGAAAGTGTATGGTCAACCGAAAAAGGTAGAGTTAAGGAAAAATATTGCACGGTCTTAAACAACTGGAAAATCAAGTTGCATCAACAATTATAATTTACAGGCACTAAAGCGAAAACTATTGTAGAGGTTTCTCCATATGGTGAAGGTATCAAATTTAATAACCGAGACACCAATATGTTTTTTCCACTAAGATGATGCCATGTTTATTATATCCCACACTTGGATTTATTAACAAATATGTATAAATTGAAATGGGAAGATTAGTAAACTTAATCTTTATGTAAATCATGGTCAGGTGATGATTAATTTTGTTGATCTTCGCATATATAATATTATATTTCATTTATAATCCTTAAAAGTGTTTGACTTAACAGTTTTAATTATCTACTAATTTGTATAGGGAGTGGAAAGTTTTATTTAACCTTCATGATAATATATGCGAGTTTCTAAGTGTTAGTAAACATGTCACTCAATCATGGGATGTCTCACTATAAAAATATCTTAAATCCATTATTTTTTATATATATCTTAATCATGAACTACCAATGAAGAATGTAATAGTTCATGTGATAACCTTGGGAAAGGGAATGTTATCTGAGATCCCTTGCTAGTCATCCATATGGTTTTTTGATATGCTAGACAAGGTATCTCAATCTAAGAATATTCTTGCATAACAACTTGTGGATGTGTCGGACTTGTCATATTGGAAATCTAATAATAGTGAAGTAGAACACCGACACTTATTTGAATGGAGGAAAAAGGTTATCATCAGGATCATCAAGTCATCACAATTAACAAGCACGACATTAACACTACATATTGACCTACTTAGCATAACAAAAATATAGTTAAAGTTGGAGAAAATAACATGGCTTTTAAAAATAGGAAAGATTTCAAAAGCATATGAATATTAGGGAAGTAAATAACACAAGGTTGTAGTTTATCCTATGCTGGCAGCCAAACTAGAGATGAACTACTTGATGCTGCGTTAGTGTTTCTTCTAGTACTACAAAATAATACAATTATATTTTTTTTACCATTTGGTTTGAAATACACAAAAGACACTTATGAGTGGATGGTTAATAAAGTGTTTGGAAATTATATGAGGAGAAATGAAGAGATTTTACTAGATTATCCAGGATAAGATCCAAACTCTCTAAATGTAACATGAATTCGAAACTATGAAAAAGATCGATATATATCTTAATCCCTAAAAAAATGAATTCATAGTTATTTGTTTTAATTTAATGAGATTGTTTTTAGACTCCCAGGGATCGGAGAAAGACTGTATAGAAACCTGTACGTGACATAATGATTATACTTCTTCTCGTATGGAACTTTTCCTTTATATATGAACCACTATTTCAAAATATCAAATAGTAATGATGCTACTAGCAATTACGACACTTAGTATTAGTGACCTAGTCTGATGTCCACTTGCTTGTTGTGGGAGGAGTCGTCCAAGGAAGCATTCTACATCTGACAATCAAATATTATCATCCAAAAAGTGGCCATCAAATATCTGTCATGATAAAATCACGATCCAACCATGCTTCGTCATCGTGCACATTAGTGGTGTTAGTGGGATCCCAATAAGCGGTTTTGGGAGGTTCATTGACTTATTCCTAAAAATATATTATTTTTGTTAATATAAAAAGAACTAAAAAAATTTTACATTTTGCACTATGTACACATTTTTTTAATATAATGATAAATTTATTTTGTAAGTATGTGTCTTCAAAAAGAGAAATTGAATTTAAGGTTACCCTCCATTAAAAGGGAGGACAAAACTATGCACTTTCAAATGTTAATTCACATATACATATTACTTGTTGTGTGGTTATAACCTCTAATGTTAAAGGTACGTTGTTGTGCTTAGCATTTCAGAAAAACTTACACAAGCAAAAAATGAAACATTTTTTCAGTTCAATGTTTTCCATTTAATTCATGCATTGTAGTCAAAGCCATTATAGGAAAGAATACATTTTAATGTCAAGCATTCATATAATTAAATTTCTAATATTCAACTGAGCATTCTTCTACAAAATTATTTAATTGATTAAAGATGTTGTTTTAAGATCTTGGAGAATACAATATCTTAAAGGGACTATGATTTTCTTGTTACAAATGCTATACTCTAATTCAAGTGGGAAATAAGTGATGTCAACATAAAATTATAAGATCGAGTCCTAGGCATACTTCCTCGTGCTTTTATTGTCAAGAACTATTATTGGATAACATTATTTATGAAAGAATTAGCTCAGGTGACAACGATGTCTTGTATTCCATGCTATATAAAAATAAATTAATTTTTATATACCTATAAAATCATAGTTAAACTATGTTCGCAAGATCCATTTTCTAGAGTAACTTTGAAGTATAGCAAGGAATAACATTAAGTCAAATGAAACTCACTATATTATAGGATTCCTTAGGTTAGACGTCATATGGACTTAGGAATAGTATATTCTTGAGAATTGTTTGAGGATCAAATGTTCGTTGTTATCCTTACATTCTTTAATTTTAGTCGTTGTTTATTTTTGTCCTTCAAACCTTTCTCAACTCATTTTTTCTGATTTAATAGATTATCAATTTTCTTTCCAAAGGCAAAATAACCTATATCTTTTACAACCTTTTAGATCACCTCTAAATTTATCTTTCTTTTTTTGTAACATATATTGTAAAATTGTTTAAAGTGCAAAAAAAAAGACTTATTAAAATGGGAAATATATTTATTGTAAGTAAAAAAGTTGTCCTAATAGCTTTTAAAAATAACTTTTCATTTCTATAAGATGGTCTCCACAAATCACTCAAAGAAGATAGCTATGGAGAGGACAATAATTTTGTACTTTTTTTTTTTGCCAATTTTATATCTATCTCCTTTGCTTCATATTAGAGCAAGATAAATTCCAAATTTAAATCATTTTCGGTTGTTAAATTAAAGCATAAATCTAATGTATTGTTTCAAAGCCTACATAACACATATATACTAAAAATATAAAGATTAAATTAGCTAATAATTATGATTTTTATATTCATTATACTAATGAATAAGGATCTTATATATTTATGTGAGTTCATAACACCCAACGATAAAAATCCTTATTGAATTTTGATTGAAAATTAAAGTAGATGCAAATCAACCCAAAGTAAAATATGAAAAAAGAATTGAAGTACAACTAGTTATGTAAGACATCAACTTGACCAAATAACTAAATATGCTAGATAAATATTTAATTATACCGACTTATTGTTCCAATTGAAAAGTAGCATAGAGGGCATATATGCGTGGGAAGCCTGATTCTTATCATGATTGGTCACCATTTGAAGTTCAATATTCATTGATAATCTCGTGCAATTTTTCTTCTCTGAAATGTTTTCAAAATTTTCAAACACATAGGACATAGGGTATGCCTCTGACCCTGATTCTGATTAATTGTAGGGCATGAACCAGATAACTGATTTCAATTCTATCAAACGGTGTGTTCCATAACTCTCACTCTCACTCTGATTTATTAAAGGGTGTCTTAGAAAAAAGATATTGAGTCATATTGCTTAAAGGGTATCCCTATTGAACATGGTTATTCATTACAGAGAAGGTAGAGTTATTTGGTGAAATCACTGTGAGTTTATCATCATAATGGTTACTGAACGGTTTGTATATGTATTACGTAAGATTAGATTTATTACGCTATAATAAGTGACGGAATGGGAAGTCGATTGGCTATATTTCCTGGGATATTTTTCTTGTTTTAGTGCTGAGGTAATTAAGTTTATGGGAGCAGGTTAACAGGTTGTTATTATAAAAGAACAAGTCAAGTTGTTCCTTTTTTGTACTTAATATAGGCGTTGATCGATTTTAGCCCCTTGGTAGATGATAGTACAAAGGAAAAATAACATATATTCTACCAACCTTTTAGATCATCTCAGGATTTAATCTTTCTTATGGAAGAACATATAATGAAAAAAATTTGGTTCTAGAAAAAAATGTAATGCCTTATTTTAAGGAAAAATGTCTTTATTGTATGTCAATAAGTTATCCACATATATTTCAAAGATAACTTGACATTCGTAAAAGATGGTCTCCGTAACTCTCTTGAAAATTAGAGGACAATTATTTTTATTTTATAAACTTTTTGGGGAAAATTTGATGTCGAAGTGATTTTCATAATATAAGAGCAAGATAAATCCTAATTTAAATCATTTACTCTTGTTGAATTAAAGCATAAGTCTAATATATAATTTCAAAGCCTGCATCACGCACATATAATCATAACTTGGATCTAAAAGTAGCTAATAGTTATGAATTTTACATTCATTAATACTTGATAAGTAAGGATAATATATATTTATATGAATACAACACCCATGACCCAATAATAAAATTCTTACTGTATTTTGTTTTGAAATTGAAGTGGATGCTAATAAACCCAAAGTGAAAGATGAGATAAATTTGACGAATACCTATATAATTAAGTCATCAAATTGACTAAATAACTTAATATGTTGTATAAATATTTAATTAACTCCACTGATTGTTTCCATTAAAAGGCATCATATAGGGTATATATGCGTCACAAGCCTGATTCTGATCATGATTGTTCACCACTTCAAGTTCAGTGTTTATTGGTAAGGTTCTGCAGTTTTGATCCTCTGAAATGTTGCCAAAATTTTCGAATCCATTGTACATAGTGTACTCCTCAAACCCTTGATTCTGATTTAGTGTAGAGTATACACCAGAATTCTGATTATCATTTAGTAAAGGAAATGTGCTAAAATATTCAATTTGATTTATGGAAGGGTATGCGTCAAAACCATCATTCTGATTCATTAAAGAGCACACCTTAATGCTGTTATCATGACTTTGATTCCGATTCAACGTAGAGCATTCACTATTCAGTTGAGAGTATGTGTCAAAACACTCATTTTCATTAATAACCTGATTTTGATTTTGATTCATTAGAGGACATGCCTCAATAATCTGATTTTGATTCTGATCCGGTTTAGAGAATGAATTTGAAAACTGAATCTGATTCCGTAGATGGAATGTACCAAAGCACTCATTCTGATTGTTGTTGTTCTGATGCTGATGCAATGAAGTTTGCAGATGTTTGTTAACTTTTTGTATGTCGTGGATGCTCGGACGGCGCCTCTCTTTCGGAGTGGAACTGTTTTGTCGACGAAAATACTTCTGAGCATGGCTAGCCACTTGTGTTGGGGTCTTGGTAATCACATAGGTCCTCGCAATGTTTTTCCAATCCCCTCTACCCAACTTCTCCAGACCCATCAGGAATAAGCTAAATAAATACATAAAAAACTATATTATATAGAAACTATAGATGAAGTTTAATTTATTAATCATAAAATAATTAAAGTGAAATTTTTTTATGACAAAATAAGCATTAAAATAAAATAATTAACAAGAATCTTGAAAACAAACAAACAATCACAACTTGAGGCTTAGCTGCATACGCGAGAGATCAATGTACAAATACAGATGTACAAGTGAAAAATTGTTCTAATTTGCCGATAAATTAACCTTTCAATACCATCATAAATATATTATGTCTCTAAATCTATGAATGATAATTATTTTCATTCGGACAATTAAACGTAAACTCATTTACTAGAATTTTTTTCTTTCCTAACATGTACACTTCATGTTTAAAAGAATGTCCTAATTATGATAGTAATCTACCCACCTATATCTACAACATAGTTAATCTTTTCATTTAATTTATAAGTCTCTAACTATTTATACAACTACCATAATTATGTGGCACAAAGTTTCATCGAAGAAGGAGATGATTGAAAAAAAAATCCTAACATTATTCTCCTCATAGATCTAATTTCATAAAATTTCAAGATATACCAAAGTTAGGTTCAAAGAAAAGAAACAAAATCAGAGCATGCAACCCTCAGAATAAACGTACACAAGATATTAATTAGGAGGATGATAAAATATATAGTAGAAAGGGTGATTAAGAGATATACTTATGTTCATTGGTGGTCCATGGAATACCCCTACAACTCTCCTGGCCAGAGCTTTCCTTACCCTCCCGAGATTGAGCAGATGCACTCTCTGTCCTGACAATAGCACCCATCAGGTTTTGTTGTTGAGAATTCTCCTTATCACAATTCCGGTTGACTAAGACCGGGATATATTCAGCAACGGCCTCAATCGTCTTCAGATAATGCTCTTTGATCTCATCAGTCGACTTCGAAGGGAATCGTGATGCAACATATTGGTAGAAGTTTGGGCAGTCGGGATGAAATTCTTCCAATGCACTCTGAAATAACTTGTTTTCTTCCATAGTCCATTCAGTAGGCTGGATGGACTCGTGGGAAGATGAGTCCCCAAAATCAAAGATGTCCATTAAAAAAATGGAGAGATGAAGAGTAAGATAGAAAAAGGAAATGTTTATTTTCATTTATATGGAACCTGAGTAAGTTTTGTAAGAACTGTTTCAATTCATCTTCCATATATAACAATTCTTTGGTATTTAAAGAGGGGTTGTAATATCTTGTTTGATGACTATAATCGGTTAGTTGGGAGAAGGTAAAAGTTAATTTATCATAGATTCTAAATCTTGGAATTTAATTTTTGAGGATCTAAGTAGATATTTGTTTTGACTGGATTTATTAATGAGGATATATTTTTGACAAATAATAAATAGCTTCAGATTCTATGACATGTCTTGTAAAGGATGATCACATTTCTAGATTTTTATTGCTTACCAATTCATTGTTTAAATTTATTTTAAGGTCGATGACTTGGATCATATTTTATATAATATTATTATTATAATCATAAAAAACCGCTTCTTATTACTAGTAATAAAATAAAAACACTCTCATAGGTAAAAGTATCCTTCGAGTGGATAAGTACTAAAGAATTTGAGTAATGGTTCTTCGGCATAAGTACAAACACAATAAATTTTTTTTAGTAAACATCAAGAAACTACGAGTGAAATTTCATGAAAGGAATATGGTCAATAACTGAGTCATTAAAGTTCACCCCTCGATTGTGACAGAGCCTAATAGGTTGTGGAATTTTATTTGCCCGGAGTACCTACTAGGACTAAGTTTTCGAAAAATATGGGAATGAAATGAGATAAGTCGAAGAAAAAAAGACGATGTGGCTGAATCCTATAAGTGTGATGGAAAGAATTTAAACCTTCACAATGCTTATTAGCCAAGAAACGTCTGACCTATACAAGAATGCTTGTGATGGTAGTTTGTTCTCTATGAAATACCAATCCTCAAATGAGTTGTAGGAAGATAGACGAGATATCTCTTATATATAAACACGCCTCTCTAGATCTTAATAAAGTACATAATTTAAAAACACAAAAAATATGTTAAAATATTCACTACTAAAGAGGGTACTTACTTCCGTATAACATTAACTTGACTGTCTGAGTGGAGTCATCCTTTCTCTCCCTAGGCATTTGTTCTGTAGTTTCTAAATCTGACCTGTCAATGTAGCCAAAGCAAGAGAAAGTTAAGCACTCATACAAGTCATAGCCAATATTGTGACAAATATTAATGTTTTTTTTAAAAATATTCTTTTCCCTATTAGATTGTGTTTATTCTCTATAACTGAATAAATTCTATACCAAAGAATTTGAGAAATAATGATAGACCATGCAATAGTGATTATCATATTAGTTTAGGGCCGTTCAAGAGAGATCATCTGACTCATAATGATTTATTCACATCATTATTTATCAAGAAGTACAAAAATAAGGTCATAACCCACTGGAGATTAATCATAAAATTTGTGAAGGTCTTTACAAAATACATTTACTTGCAATATTTGGGATTTCACCCCTCCCTCGAGGGTAAGTCAATAAACCTAACCCGTATATGAAATAAGAATTAATCATTACCAACACATCAATATTTATTAGAAGCACATGCGATAACCACTATTGTAGATGACATATATTGTCAAGTTTTTCCTTCACCACTCCATTAAAAATCACATCAATGGTGCACAAGCTGGAATCCTCACTCCCTATAATATTTTGATTATTTTGTAAGTAATCAAAATATAATAATTTACAAAAATCGTACGATAAAAATTGTACAATGTTTAACTTTTAACAAATAAAACATAGAAAAGAGAAACCATAAACTTAAAGAATCATTATTTTAGAAATATCACTCAAGAAACAAGTCATATACATTACTCCATTTCTATTCTTAACAAATGAAAACAAAATTACTATAAGAGAGTTTGGTTTGCGGAAAGATTAAATATTCAATGTTAGCTACTAAAGAAAGGTCAAATTTATGGGATAGTTATTTAAAAATCCGATCTAAGAAGTAGCAAAGTTAAAATGATGATTTGAAACAACAATAAATAGTAGTAAAGAAACGTTAGGATTTTACCGAATTGAAAATTAAGTCAGTTTGAAATAAGAGGAGACTGATAACTATGGGATATAATATACATGTGAAGAATAAAGTGTGAGAGTTTACTCAAGAGTTACTCATAAAAAAAGGAAGATCTATGGAAGATCGTGTGGAAGAAGCCCAAAAGGAAGAAAGAGTATGGTCAACCGAAAAAGGTAGAGTTAAGGAAAAATATTACACGGTCTTAAACAACTGGAAAATCAAGTTGCATCAACAATTATAATTTACAGGCACTAAAGCGAAAACTATTGTAGAGGTTTCTCCATATGGTGAAGGTATCAAATTTAATAACCGAGACACCAATAAGTTTTTTCCACTAAGATGATGCCATGTTTATTATATCCCACACTTGGATTTATTAACAAATATGTATAAATTGAAAGGGGAAGATTAGTAAACTTAATCTTTATGTAAATCATGGTCAGGTGATGATTAATTTTGTTGATCTTCGCATATATAATATTATATTTCATTTATAATCCTTAAAAGTATTTGACTTAACAGTTTTAATTATCTACTAATTTGTATAGGGAGTGGAAAGTTTTATTTAACCTTCATGATAATATATGCGAGTTTCTAAGTGTTAGTAAACATGTCACTCAATCATGGGATGTCTCACTATAAAAATATCTTAAATCCATTATTTTTTATATATATCTTAATCATGAACTACCAATGAAGAATGTAATAGTTCATGTGATAACCTTGGGAAAGGGAATGTTATCTGAGATCCCTTGCTAGTCATCCATATGGTTTTTTGATATGCTAGACAAGGTATCTCAATCTAAGAATATTCTTGCATAACAACTTGTGGATGTGTCGGACTTGTCATATTGGAAATCTAATAATAGTGAAGTAGAACACCGACACTTATTTGAATGGAGGAAAAAGGTTATCATCAGGATCATCAAGTCATCACAATTAACAAGCACGACATTAACACTACATATTGACCTACTTAGCATAACAAAAATATAGTTAAAGTTGGAGAAAATAACATGGCTTTTAAAAATAGGAAAGATTCCAAAAGTATATGAATATTAGGGAAGTAAATAACACAAGGTTGTAGTTTATCCTATGCTGGCAGCCAAACTAGAGATGAACTACTTGATGCTGCGTTAGTGTTTCTTCTAGTACTACAAAATAATACAATTATATTTTTTTTTACCATTTGGTTTGAAATACACAAAAGACACTTATGAGTGGATGGTTAATAAAGTTTTTGGAAATTATATGAGGAAAAATGAAGAGATTTTACTAGATTATCCTGGATAAGATCCAAACTCTCTAAATGTAACATGAATTCGAAACTATGAAAAAGATCGATATATATCTTAATCCCTAAAAAATTGAATTCATAGTTATTTGTTTTAATTTAATGAGATTGTTTTTAGACTCCCAGGGATCGGAGAAAGACTGTATAGAAACCTGTACGTGACATAGTGATTATACTTCTTCTCGTATGAAACTTTTCCTTTATATATGAACCACTATTTCAAAATATCAAATAGTAATGATGCTACTAGCAATTACGACACTTAGTATTAGTGACCTAGTCTGATGTCCACTTGCTTGTTGTGGGAGGAGTCGTCCAAGGAAGCATTCTACATCTGACAATCAAATATTATCATCCAGAAAGTGGCCATCAAATATCTGTCATGATAAAATCACGATCCAACCATGCTTCGTCATCGTGCACATTAGTGGTGTTAGTGGGATCCCAATAAGCGGTTTTGGGAGGTTCATTGACTTATTCCTAAAAATATATTATTTTTGTTAATATAAAAAGAACTAAAAATTTTTTACATTAGGCACTATGGACACATTTTTTGAATATAATGATAAATTTATTTTGTCAGTATGTGTCTTCAAAAAGAGAAATTGAATTTAAGGTTACCCTCCATTAAAAGGGAGGACAAAACTATGCACTTTCAAATGTTAATTCACATATACATATTACTTGTTGTGTGGTTATAACCTCTAATGTTAAAGGTACGTTGTTGTGCTTAGTATTTCAGAAAAACTTACACAAGCAAAAAATGAAACATGTTTTCAGTTCAATGTTTTCCATTTAATTCATGCATTGTAGTCAAATCCATTATAGGAAAGAATACATTTTAATGTCAAGCATTCACATAATTAAATTTCTAATATTCAACTGAGCATTCTTCTACAAAATTATTTAATTGATTAAAGATGTTGTTTAAAGATCTTGGAGAATACAATATCTTAAAGGGACTATGATTTTCTTGTTACAAATGCTATACTCTAATTCAGGTGGGAAATAAGTGATGTCAACATAAAATTATAAGATCGAGTCCTAGGCATACTTCCTCGTGCTTTTATTGTCAAGAACTATTATTGGATAACATTATTTATGAAAGAATTAGCTCAGGTGACAACGATGTCTTGTATTCCATGCTATATAAAAATAAATTAATTTTTATATACCTATAAAATCATAGTTAACTATGTTCGCAAGATCCATTTTCTAGAGTAACTTTGAAGTATAGCAAGGAATAACATTAAGTCAAATGAAACTCACTATATTATAGGATTCCTTAGGTTAGACGTCATATGGACTTAGGAATAGTCTATTCTTGAGAATTGTTTGAGGATCAAATGTCAGTTGTTATCCTTACATTCTTTAATTTTAGTCGTTGTTTATTTTTGTCCTTCAAACCTTTCTCAACAAATTTTTTCTGATTTAATAGATTATCAATTTTCTTTCCAAAGGCAAAATAACCTATATCTTTTACAACCTTTTAGATCACCTCTAAATTTATTTTTCTTTTTTTGTAACATATATTGTAAAATTGTTTAAAGTGCAAAAAAAGAGACTTATTAAAATGGGAAATATATTTATTGTAAGTAAAAAAGTTGTCCTAATAGCTTTTAAAAATAACTTTTCATTTCTATAAGATGGTCTCCACAAATCACTCAAAGAAGATAGCTATGGAGAGGACAATAATTTTGTACTTTTTTTTTTGGCCAATTTTATATCTATCTCCTTTGCTTCCTATTAGAGCAAGATAAATTCCAAATTTAAATCATTTTCGGTTGTTAAATTAAAGCATAAATCTAATGTATTGTTTCAAAGCCTACATAACACATATATACTAAAAATATAAAGATTAAATTAGCTAATAATTATGATTTTTATATTCATTATACTAATGAATAAGGATCTTATATATTTATGTGAGTTCATAACACCCAACGATAAAAATCCTTATTGAATTTTGATTGAAAATTAAAGTAGATGCAAATCAACCCAAAGTAAAATATGAAAAAATAATTGAAGTACAACTAGATAGGTATGACATCAACTTGACCAGTAACTAAATATGTTAGATAAATATTTAATTAAACCCACTTATTGTTCCAATTGAAAAGTAGCATAGAGGGCATATATGCGTGGGAAGCCTGATTCTTATCATGATTGGTCACCATTTGAAGTTCAATATTCTTTGATAAACTCGTGCAATTTTTCTTCTCTGAAATGTTTTCAAAATTTTCAAACACATAGGACATAGGGTATGCCTCTGACCCTGATTCTGATTAATTGCAGGGCATGAACCAGATAACTGATTTCAATTCTATCAAACGGTATATTCCATAACCCTCACTCTCACTCTGATTCATTAAAGGGTGTCTTAGAAACACGATATTGATTCATATTGCTTAAAGGGTATCCCTATTGAACATGGTTATTCATTACAGAGAAGGTAGACTTATTTGGTGTAATCACTGTGAATTTATCATCATAATGGTTACTGAACGGTTTGTATATGTATTACTTAAGATTAGATTTATTACACTATAATAAGTGACGGAATGGGAAGTCGATTGGCTATATTTCCTGGGATATTTTTCTTGTTTTAGTGCTGAGGTAATTAAGTTTATGGGAGCAGGTTAACAGGTTGTTATTATAAAAGAACAAGTCAAGTTGTTCCTTTTTTGTACTTAATATAGGCGTTGATCGATTTTAGCCCCTTGGTAGATGATAGTCCAAAGGAAAAATAACATATATTCTACCAACCTTTTAGATCATCTCAGAATTTAACCTTTCTTATGGAAGAACATATAATGAAAAAAATTTGGTTCTAGAAAAAAATGTAATGCCTTATTTTAAGAAAAAATGTCTTTATTGTATGTCAATAAGTTATCCACATATATTTCAAAGATAACTTGACATTCGTAAAAGATGGTCTCCATAACTCTCTTGAAAATTAGAGGACAATTATTTTTATTTTATAAACTTTTTGGGGAAAATTTGATGTCAAACTGATTTTCATAATATAAGAGCAAGATAAATCCTAATTTAAATCATTTACTCTTGTTGAATTAAAGCATAAGTCTAATATATAATTTCAAAGCCTACATCACGCACATATAATCATAACTTGAATCTGAAAGTAGCTAATAGTTATGAATTTTACATTCATTAATACTTGATAAGTAAGGATATTATATATTTATATGAATACAACACCCATGACCCAATAATAAAATCCTTATTGTATTTTGTTTTAAAATTGAAGTGGATGCTAATAAACCCAAAGTGAAAGATGAGATAAATTTGACGAGCACCTATATAATTAAGTCATCAAATTGACTAAAAAACTTAATATGTTCTATAAATATTTAATTAACTCCACTGATTGTTTCCATTAAAAGGCATCATATAGGGTATATATGCGTCACAAGCCTGATTCTGATCATGATTGTTCACCACTTCAAGTTCAGTGTTTATTGGTAAGGTTCTGCAGTTTTGATCCTCTGAAATGTTGCCAAAATTTTCGAATCCATTGTACATAGTGTACGCCTCAAACCCTTGATTCTGATTTAGTGTAGAGCATACACCAGAACTCTGATTATCATTTAGTAAAGGAAATGTGCGAAAATATTCAATTTGATTTATGGAAGGGTATGCGTCAAAACCATCATTCTGATTCATTAAAGAGCACACCTTAATGCTGTTATCATGATTTTGATTCCGATTCAACGTAGAGCATTCACCATTCAGTTGAGAGTATGTGTCAAAACACTCATTTTCATTAATAACCTGATTTTGATTTTGATTC
Organism: Nemophila menziesii; assembly: GCA_029959085.1. Lineage (NCBI taxonomy): Eukaryota > Viridiplantae > Streptophyta > Magnoliopsida > Boraginales > Hydrophyllaceae > Nemophila > Nemophila menziesii. The sequence goes on from JARWIR010000001.1 coordinate 81,280,903, forward strand.
ATTGGAGGACATGCCTCAGTAATCTGATTTTGATTCTCATCCGGTTTAAAGAATGAATTAGAAAACTGAATCTGATTCCGTAGATGGAATGTACCAAAGCACTCATTCTGATTGTTGTTGTTCTGATGCTGATGCAATGAAGTTTGCAGATGTTTGTTAACTTTTTGTATGTCGTGGATGCTCGGACGGCGCCTCTCTTTCGGAGTGGAACTGTTTTGTCAAGGAAAATACTTCTGAGCATGGCTAGCCACTTGTGTTGGGGTCTTGGTAATCACATAGGTCCTCGCAATGTTTTTCCAATCCCCTCTACCCAACTTCTCCAGACCCATCAGGAACAAGCTAAATAAATACATAAAAAAAACTATATTATATAGAAACTATAGATGAAGTTTAATTTATTAATCATAAAATAATTAAAGTGAAATTTTTTTATGACAAAATAAGAATTAAAATAAAATAATTAACAAGAATCTTGAAAACAAACAAACATTCACAACTTGAGGCTTAGCTGCATACGTGAGAGATCAATGTACAAATACAGATGTACAAGTGAAAAATTGTTCTAATTTGCCGATAAATTAACCTTTCAATACCATCATAAATATATTATGTCTCTAAATCTATGAATGATAATTATTTTCATTCGGACAATTAAACGTAAACTCATTTACTAGAATTTTTTTCTTTCCTAACATGTACACTTCATGTTTAGAAGAATGTCCTAATTATGATAGTAATCTACCCACCTATATCTACAACATAGTTAATCTTTTCATTTAATTTATAAGTCTCTAACTATTTATACAACTACCATAATTATGTGGCACAAAGTTTCATCGAAGAAGGAGATGATTGAAAAAAAAATCCTAACATTATTCTCCTCATAGATCTAATTTCATAAAATTTCAAGATATACCAAAGTTAGGTTCAAAGAAAAGAAACAAAATATGAGCATGCAACCCTCAGAATAAACGTACACAAGATATTAATTAGAAGGATGATAAAATATATAGTAGAAAGGGTGATTAAGAGATATACTTATGTTCATTGGTGGTCCATGGAATACCCCTACAACTCTCCTGGCCAGAGCTTTCCTTACCCACCCGAGATTGAGCAGATGCACTCTTTGTCCTGACAATAGCACCCATCAGGTTTTGTTGTTGAGAATTCTCCTTATCACAATTCCGGTTGACTAAGACCGGGATATATTCAGCAACGGCCTCAATCGTCTTCAGATAATGCTCTTTGATCTCATCAGTCGACTTCGAAGGGAATCGTGATGCAACATATTGGTAGAAGTTTGGGCAGTCGGGATGAAATTCTTCCAATGCACTCTGAAATAACTTGTTTTCTTCCATAGTCCATTCAGTAGGCTGGATGGACTCGTGGGAAGATGAGTCCCCAAAATCAAAGATGTCCATTAAAAAAATGGAGAGATGAAGAGTAAGATAGAAAAAGGAAATGTTTATTTTCATTTATATGGAACCTGAGTAAGTTTTGTAAGAACTGTTTCAATTCATCTTCCATATATAACAATTCTTTGGTATTTAAAGAGGGGTTGTAATATCTTGTTTGATGACTATAATCGGTTAGTTGGGAGAAGGTAAAAGTTAATTTATCATAGATTCTAAATCTTGGAATTTAATTTTTGAGGATCTAAGTAGATATTTGTTTTGACTGGATTTATTAATGAGGATATATTTTTGACAAATAATAAATAGCTTCAGATTCTATGACATGTCTTGTAAAGGATGATCACATTTCTAGATTTTTATTGCTTACCAATTCATTGTTTAAATTTATTTTAAGGTCGATGACTTGGATCATATTTTATATAATATTATTATTATAATCATAAAAACCGCTTCTTATTACTAGTAATAAAATAAAAACACTCTCATAGGTAAAAGTATCTTTCGAGTGGATAAGTACTAAAGAATTTGAGTAATGGTTCTTCGGCATAAGTACAAACACAATAAATTTTTTTTAGTAAACATCAAGAAACTACGAGCGAAATTTCATGAAAGGAATATGGTCAATAACTAAGTCATTAAAGTTCACCCCTCGATTGTGATAGAGCCTAATAGGTTGTGGAATTTTATTTGCCCGGAGTACCTACTAGGACTAAGTTTTCGAAATATATGGGAATGAAATGAGATAAGTCGAAGAAAAGAAAGACGATGTGGCTGAATCCTATAAGTGTGATGGAAAGAATCTAAACCTTCACAATGCTTATTAGCAAAGAAACGTCTTACCTATACAAGAATGCTTGTGATGGTAGTTTGTTCTCTATGAAATACCAATCCTCAAATGAGTTGTAGGAAGATAGACAAGATATCTCTTATATATAAACACGCCTCTCTAGATCTTAATAAAGTACATAATTTAAAAACACAAAAAATATGTTAAAATATTCACTACTAAAGAGGGTACTTACTTTCGTATAACATTAACTTGACTGTCTGAGTGGAGTCATCCTTTCTCTCCCTAGGCATTTGTTCTGTAGTATCTAAATCTGACCTGTCAATGTAGCCAAAGCAAGAGAAAGTTAAGCACTCATACAAGTCATAGCCAATATTGTGACAAATATTAATGTTTTTTTAAAAATATTCTTCCCTATAAGATTGTGTTTATTCTCTATAACTGAATAAATTTTATACCAAAGAATTTGAGAAATAATGATAGACCATGCAATAGTGATTATTATATTAGTTTAGGGCCGTTCAAGAGAGATCATCTGACTCATAATGATTTATTCACATCATTATTTATCAAGAAGTACAAAAATAAGGTCATAACCCACTGGAGATTAATCATAAAATTTGTGAAGGTCTTTACAAAATACATTTACTTGCAATATTTGGGATTTCACCCCTCCCTCGAGGGTTCAAGTCAATAAACCTAACCCGTATATGAAATAAGAATTAATCATTACCAACACATCAATATTTATTAGAAGTACATGCGATAACCACTATTGTAGATGACATATATTGTCAAGTTTTTCCTTCACCACTCCATTAAAAAGCACATCAATGGTGCACAAGCTGGAATCCTCACTCCCTATAATATTTTGATTATTTTGTAAGTAATCAAAATATAATAATTTACAAAACTCGTACGATAAAAATTGTACAATGTTTAACTTTTAACAAATAAAACATAGAAAAGAGAAACCATAAACTTAAAGAATCATTATTTTAGAAATATCACTCAAGAAACAAGTCATATACATGACTCCATTTTTATTCTTAACAAATGAAAACAAAATTACATAAGAGAGTTTGGTTTGCGGAAAGATTAAATATTCAGTGTTAGCTTCTAAAGAAAGGTCAAATTTATGGGATAGTTATTTAAAAATCCGATCTAAGAAGTAGCAAAGTTAAAATGATGATTTGAAACAACAATAAATAGTAGTAAAGAAACGTTAGGATTTTACCAAATTGAAAATTAAGTCAGTTTGAAATAAGAGGAGACTAATAACCATGGGATATAATATACATGTGAAGAATAAAGTGTGAGAGTTTACTCAAAAGTTACTCATACAAAAAGGAAGATCTATGGAAGATCATGTGGAAGAAGCCTAAAAGGAAGAAAGAGTAGGGTCAACCGAAAAAGGCAGAGTTAAGGAAAAATATTACACGGTCTTAAACAACTGGAAGATCAAGTTGCATCAACAATTATAATTTACAGAAACTAAAGCGAAAACTATTGCAGAGGTTTCTCCATATGGTGAAGGTATCAAATTTAATAACCGAGACACCAATATATTGTTTTCCACTAAGTTGATGCCATGTTTATTATATCCCACACTTGAATTTATTAACAAATATGTATAAATTGAAAGGGGACGATTAGTAAACTTAATTTTCATGTAAATCATGGTCAGGTGATGATTAATTTTGTTGATCTTCACATATATAATATTATATTTCATTTATAATCCTTAAAGGTGTTTGGCTTAACAGTTTTAATTATCTACTAATTTGTATAGGGAGGGGAAAGTTTTATTTAACCTTCATGATAATATATGCGAGTTTCTAAGTGTTGGTAAACATGTCACTCAATCATGGGATGTCTCACTATAAAAATATCTTAAATCCATTATTTTTTATATATATCTTAATCATGAACTACCAATGAAGAATGTAACAGTTCATGTGATAACCTTGGGAAAGGGAATGTTATATGAGATCCCTTGCTAGTCATCCATATGGTTTTTTGATATGCTAGACAAGGTATCTCAATCTAATAGACAAGGTATCTCAATCAAAGAATATTCTTACATAACAACTTGTGGATGTGTCAGACTTGTTTGTAAAATGAACGTCCATATTGGAAATCTAATAATAGTGAAGTAGAACACCGACACTTATTTGAATGGAGGAAAAAGGTTATCATCAGGATCATCTAGTCATCACAATTAACAAGCACGACATTAACACTACATATTGACCTACTTAGCATAACAAAAATATAGTTAAAGTTGGAGAAAATAACATGGCTTTAAAAATAGGAATGATTTCAAAAGTATATGAATATTTGGGAGGTAAATAACACAAGGTTGTAGTTTATCCTATGCTGGCAGCCAAACTAGAGATGAACTACTTGATGATGCGTGAGTGTTTCTTCTAGTACTACAAATTAATACAATTATATATATTTTTTGCCATTTGGTTTGAAATACAGAAAAGACACTTATGAGTGGATGGTTAATAAAGTGTTTGGAAATAATATGAGAAGGATCGAAGAGATTTTAGTAGATTATCCTGGATAAGATCCAAACTCTCTAAATGTAACATGAATTCGAAGCTATGAAAAAGATCAATATATATCTTAATCCCTAAAAATGAATTCATAGTGATTTGTTTTAATTTAATGAGATTTTTTTTTAGACTCCAAGGTATCGGAGAATGGCTGTATAGAAACCTGTACATGACATAGTGATTATACTTCCTGTATGGAACTTTTACTTTATATATGAACCATTATTTCAAAATATCAAATAGTAATGATGCTACTAGAAATTACGACACTTAGTATTAGTGACCTAGTCTTATGTCCACTTTCTTGTTGTGGGAGGAGTCGTCCAAGGAAGCATTCTACATCTGACAATCAAATATTATCATCCAGAAAGTGGCCATCAAATATCTGTCATGATAAAATCACGATCCAACCATGCTTCGTCATCGTGCACATTAGTGGTGTTAGTGGGATCCCAATAAGCGGTTTTGGGAGGTTCATTGACTTATTCCTAAAAATATATTATTTTTGTTAATATAAAAAGAACTAAAAAAATTTTACATTAGGCACTATGAACACATTTTTTGAATATAATGATAAATTTATTTGTAAGTATGTATCTTCGAAAAGAGAAATTGAATTTAAGGTTACCCTCCATTAAAAGGGAGGACAAAACTATGCACTTTCAAATGTTAATTCACATATACATATTACTTCTTGTGTGGTTATAACCTCTAATGTCAAAGGTACGTTGTTTCTGAACATTGTGCTTAGTATTTCAGAAAAACTTACACAAGCAAAAGATGAAACATGTTTTCAATTCAACGTTTTCCATTTAATTCATGCATTGTAGTCCAAGTAATTATAGGAAATAATACATTTTAATGTCAAGCATTCACATAATTAAATCTCTAATATTCAACTGAGCATTCTTCGACAAAATTATTTAATTGATTAAAGATGTTGTTTTAAGATCTTGGAGAATACAATATCTTAAAGGACTATGATTTTCTTTCTACAAATGTTATACCCTAATTCAGGTGGGAAACAAGTGATGTCAACATAAAAATTATAAGATCGAGTTCTAGACATACTTCCTCGTGCTTTTATTGTCAAGATCAATTATTGGATAACATTATTTATGAAAGAATTAGCTCAGGTGACAAAGATGTCTTGTATCCCATGCAATATAAAAATAAATTAATTTTTATATACCTATAGAATTATAGTTAACTATGTTGGCAAGATCCATTTTCTAGAGTAACTTTGTAGTATAGCAAGGAATAACATTAAGTCAAATAAAACTCACTATATTATAGGATTTCTTAGTTTAGACGTCATATGGACTAAGGAATTGTATATTCTTTAGAATTGTTTGAGGATCAAATGTTAGTTGCTATCCTTAACATTCTTCAATTCTAGTCGTTGTTTATTTTTGTTCTTCAAGCCTTTCTCAACACATTTTTTTCTGATTTAATAGATTATCAATTTTCTTTCCAAAGGCAAAATAACCTATATCTTTGACAACCTTTTAGATCACCTCCAAATTTATTTTTCTTTTTTTGTAACATATATTGTAAAAAATTTCAAAGTGCAAAAATAAAAGACTTATTAAAATAGAAAATATATTTATTCTAAGTAAAAAAGTTGTCCTAATAGCTTTTAAAAATAACTTGTCATTTCTATAAGCTGGTCTCCACAAATAACTCAAAGAAGATAGCTATGGAGAGGACAATAATTTTGTATTTTTTATTTTTGGCCAATATGATATCTATCTCCTTTGCTTCATATTAGAGCAAGATAAATTCCAAATTTAAATCATTTTTTGTTGTTAAATTAAAGCATAAATCTAATGTATTGTTTCAAAGCCTACATAACTCATATATACTAAAAATATAAAGAATAAATTAGCTACTAATTATGATTTTTATATTCATTATACTAATGAATAAGGATTTTATAGATTTATGTGAGTTCATAACACCTAAAGATAAAAATACTTATTGAATTTTGATTGATAATTAAAGTGGATGAAAATCAACCCAAAGTAAAATATGAAATAAAATTGAAGTACAACTAGTTAGGTAAGACATCAACTTGACCAAATAACTAAATATGTTTGATAAATATTTAATTAGACCCACTTATTGTTCAAATTGAAAAGTAGAATAGAGGATATATATGCGTCAGAAGCCTGATACTTATCATGGTTCGTCACTTTTTGAAGTTCAATATTCATTGATAAACTAGTGCAATTTTTCTTCTCTGAAATGTTTTCAAAATTTTCAAATAAATAGGACATAGGCTATGCCTCTAACCCTGATTCTGATTCATTGCAGGGCATGAACCAGATAACTGATTTAAATTCTATCAATAGTTATGTTCCATAACCCTCTCTCGCACTCTGATTCATTATAGGGTGTCTTAGAAACACGATATTGAGTCATATTGCTTCAAGGGTATTCCTCAGGAGCCTGGTATTGAACAAGGTTATTCATTACAGAGAAGGTACAGTTATTTGGTGAAATCACTGTGCATTTATCATCATAATGGTTACTGAACGGTTTGTATATGTATTACTTAAGATTTGATTTATTATGCCACAATAAGTGACGGAAAGGGAAGTCGATTGGCTATATTTCCTGGGATATTTTTCTTGTTTTTTAGTGCTGAGATAATTAAGTTTATGGGAGCAGGTTAACAGGTTGTTATTAGAAAATAACAAGTCAAGTTGTTCCTTTTTCGTACTTAATACATGCCTTGATCGATTTTAGCCCCTTAGTAGATGATAGTCCAAAGAAAAAATAACATATATTCTTCCAACCTTTTAGATCATCTCGAATTTAATCTTTCTTATGGAAGAACTTATAATGAAAAAAATTTGGTTTTAGAAAATATGTAATGCCTTATTTTAAGGGACAATATCAAAGATAACTTGACATTTGTAAAAGATGGTCTACATAACTCTTTTGAAAATTAGAGTGCAATAATTTTTATTTTATAAACTTTTTGGGAAAAATTTGATGTCGAAGTGCTTTTCATAATATAAGAGCAAGATAAATCCTAATTTAAATCATTTACTCTTGTTGAATTAAAACATAAGTCTAATATATAATTTCAAAGCCTGCATCACGCACATATAATCATAACTTGAATCTGAAAGTAGCTAATAAATATGAATTTTACATTCATTAATACTTGATAAGTAAGGATATTATATATTTATATGAATACAACAACCATGACCCAATAATAAAATCCTTACTGTATTTTGTTTTGAAATTGAAGCGGATGCTAATAAACCGAAAGTGAAAGATATGATAAATTTGACGAACACCTATATAATTAAGTCATCAAATTGACTAAATAACTAAATATGTTGTATAAACATTTAATTAACTCCACTGATTGTTTCCATTAAAAGGCATCATATAGGGTATATATGCGTCACAAGCCTGATTCTGATCATGATTGTTCACCACTTCAAGTTCAGTGTTTATTGGTAAAATTCTGCAGTTTTGATCCTCTGAAATGTTGCCAAAATTTTCGAATCCATTGTACATAGTGTACGCCTCAAACCCTTGATTCTGATTTAGTGTAGAGCATACACCAGAACTCTGATTCTCATTTAGTAAAGGAAATGTGCTAAAATATGCAATTTGATTTATGGAAGGGTATGTGTCAGAACCATCATTCTGATTCATTATAGAGTACTCCTTAATACTTTTATCTTGATTTTGATTCCGAATCAACATAGAGCATTCACCATTTTGTTGAGAGTATGTGTCAAAACACTCATTTTCATTAATAACATGATTTTGATTCATTGGAGGGCATGCCTCAATAATCTGATTTTGATTCTGATCCGGTTTAGAGAATGAATTAGAAAACTGTATCTGATTTTGTAGATGGAATGTACCAAAGCACTCATTCTGATTGTTGTTGTTCTGATGCTGATGCAATGAAGTTTGCAGATGTTTGTTAACTGTTTGTATGTCGTGGATGCTGCGCCTCTCTATCGGAGTGGAACTGTTTTGTCTTGTCGACGAAAATACTTCTGAGCATGGCTAGCCACTTGTGTTGGGGTCTTGGTAATCACATAGGTTCTTGCAATGTTTTTCCAATCCCCTCTACCCAACTTCTCCAGACCCATCAGGAACAAGCTAAATAAATACATGAAAAACTATATTATATAAAAACTATAGATGCAGTTTAATTTATTAATCATAAAAGTATTACAGTGAAATTTTTTTATGACAAAATGAGCATTAAAATAAAATAATTAACAAGAAGCTTGAAAACAAACAAACAATCACAACTTGAGGCCTACGCTGAATACGTGAGAGTTCAATGTACAAATACAAATGTACAAGTGGAAAATTGTTTCAATTGCCGATAAATTAACCTTTCAATACCATCATAATTATATTATGTCTCTAAATCTATGAATGATAATTATTTTCATTCGGACAATTAAACTCATTTACTAGAATTTTTTTCTTTCCTAACATGTACACTTCATGGTTAGAAGAATGTCCTAATTATGATAGTAATCTACCCATCTATATCTACAACATAGTAAATCTTTTCATTTCATTTATCAGTCTCTAACAATTTATACAACTACCATAATTATGTGGAACAAAGTTTCATCGAAGAAGGAGATGATTGAAAAAAAAATCCTAACATTATTCTCCTCATAGATCTAATTTCATAAAATTTCAAGATATACCAAAGTTAGGTTCAAAGAAAAGAAACAAAATCAGAGCACGCAACCTTCAGAATAAACATACACAAGATATTAATTAGGAGGATGATAAAATATATAGTAAAAAGGGTGATTAAGAGATATACTTATGTTCATTGGCAGTCCATGGAATACCCCTACAACGCTCCTGGCCAGGGCTTTCCTTACCCTCCCGAGATTGAGCAAATGCACTTTCTGTCATGACAATAGGACCCATCAGGTTTTGTTGTTGAGACTTTTCATTATCACAATTCCGGTTGACTAAGACCGGAATATATTCAGCAATGGCCTCAATCGTCTTCAGACAATGCTCTTTGATCTCATCAGTTGACTTCGAAGGGACTCTGGATGCAACATATTGGTAGAAGTTCGGGGAGTCGGGATGATTCTCTTCCAATGCACTCTGAAATAGCTTGTTTTCCTCCATAGTTTATTCAATAGGCTGCTGAATAGTTTTGCAATTAGGTGTCAAGTTACTAAGGATGGACTCATGGGAAGATGACTCCCCAATAACAAAGATGTCCATTAAAAAAATGGAGAGATGAAGAGTAAGATAGAAAAAGGAAAAGTTTATTTTCATTTATATGGAACCTGAGTAAGTTTTGTAAGAACTGTTTCAATTCATCTTCCATCTATAACATTTCGTTGGTATTTAAAGAGGGGTTGAAATATCTTGTTTGATGACTATAATCGGTTAGTTGGGAGATGGTAAAAGTTAATGTATCATAGATTCTAAAGGATCTAAGTAGATATTTATTTTGACTGGATTTATTAATGAGGATATATTTTTGACAAATAATAAATAGCTTCAGATTTTATGACATGTCTTGTAAAGGAAGATCACATTTCTAGATTTTTATTACTTACTAATTCATTGTTTAAATTTTTTTTAAGGTCAATGACTTGGATCATATTTTATATAATATCATTATTATAATCATAAAAAACCGCTTCTTATTACTAGTAATAAAATAAAAATACTCTCATAGGTAAAAGTATCCTAAGAGTGGATAAGTACTAAAGAATTTGAGTAATGGTTCTTCGGCATAAGTACAAACACAATAAAAAATTTTTAGTAAACACCAAGAAACTACGAGTGAAATTTCATGAAAGAAATATGGTCAATAACTGAGTCATTAAAGTTCACCCCTCGATTGTGACAGAGCCTAATAGGTGGTGGAATTTAATTTGCCCGGAGTACCTACTAGGACTAAGTTTTCGAAAAATATGGGAATGAAATGAGATAAGTCGAAGAAAAGAAAGACGATGTGGCTGAATCCTATAAGTGTGATGGAAAGAATTTAAACCTTCACAATGCTTATTAGCCAAGAAACTTCTGACCTATACAAGAATGCTTGTGATGGTAGTTTGTTCTCTATGAAATACCAATCCTCAAATGAGTTGTAGGAAGATAGACGAGATATCTTTTATATATAAACACGCCTCTCTAGATCTTAATAAACTACAGAATTTAAAAACACAAAAAATATGTTAAAATATTCACTAACAAAGAGGGTACTTACTTCCGTATAACATTAACTTGACTGTCTGAGTGGACTCATCATTTCTCTCCCTACGCATTTGTTTTGTAGTATCGAAATCTGTCCTGTCAATGTAGCCAAATCAGGAGAAAGTTAAGCACTCATACAAGTAATAGCCAATATTGTGACAAATATTAAAGTTATTTTTAAATATTCTTTTCCCTATAAGATTGTGTTCATTCTCTATAAATGAATAAATTTTAAACCAAAGAATTTGAGAAATAATGATGGACCATGCAATAGTGATTATCATATCAGTTTAGGGCCGCTCGAGAGAGAACATCTGACTCATAATGATTTATTCACAACATTATTTATCAAGAAGTACAAAAATATGGTCTTAACCCACTGGAGATTAATCATAAAATTTGTGAACGTCTTTAAAAAATACATTTAATTGCAATATTTGGGATTTCACCCCTCCCTCGAGGTTTCAAGTCCATAAACCTAACCCGTATATGAAATAAGAATTAATCATTACCAACACATCAATATTTATTAGATGCACATGCGATAACCACCATTGTAGATGGCATATATTGTCAAGTTTTTCCTTCGCCACTCCATTAAAAAGCACATCAATGGTGCACAAGCTGGAATCCTCACTCCCTATAATATTTTGATTATTTTGTAAGTAATAAAAATACAATAATTTACAAAAATCGTACGATAAAAATTGTACAATGTTTAACTTTTAACAAATAGAACATAGAAAAGAGAAACCATAAACTTAAAGAATCATTATTTTAGAAATAACACTCATGAAACAAGTCATATACATTACTCCATTTCTATTCTTAACAAATGAAAACAAAATTACTATAAGAGAGTTTGGTTTGCGGAAAGATTAAATATTCAGTGTTAGCTTCTAAAGAAAGGTCAAATTTATGGGATAGTTATTTAAAAATCCGATCTAAGAAGTAGCAAAGTTAAAATGATGATTTGAAACAACAATAAATAGTAGTAAAGAAACGTTAGGATTTTACCGAATTGAAAATTAAGTCAGTTTGAAATAAGAGGAGACTGATTACTATGGGATATAATATACATGTGAAGAATAAAGTGTGAGAGTTTACTCAAAAGTTACTCATAAAAAAAGGAAGATCTATGGAAGATCGTGTGGAAGAAGCCCAAAAGGAAGAAAGAGTATGGTCAACCGAAAAAGGTAGAGTTAAGCAAAAATATTACACGGTCTTAAACAACTAGAAAATCAAGTTGCATCAACAATTATAATTTACAGGCACTAAAGCGAAAACTATTGTAGAGGTTTCTCCATATGGTGAAGGTATCAAATTTAATAACCGAGACACCAATATGTTGTTTTCCACTAAGATGATGCCGTGTTTATTATATCCCACACTTGAATTTATTAACAAATATGTATAAATTGAAAGGGGAAGATTAGTAAACTTAATCTTTATGTAAATCATGGTCAGGTGATGATTAATTTTGTTGATCTTCGCATATATAATATTATATTTCATTTATAATCCTTAAAAGTGTTTGACTTAACAGTTTTAATTATCTACTAATTTGTATAGGGAGTGGAAAGTTTAATTTAACCTTCATGATAATATATGCGAGTTTCTAAGTGTTAGTAAACATGTCACTCAATCATGGGATGTCTCACTATAAAAATATCTTAAATCCATTATTTTATATATATATCTTAATCATGAACTACCAATGAAGAATGTAATAGTTCATGTGATAACCTTGGGAAAGGGAATGTTATCTGAGATCCCTTGCTAGTCATCCATATGGTTTTTTGATATGCTAGACAAGGTATCTCAATCTAAGAATATTCTTGCATAACAACTTGTGGATGTGTCGGACTTGTCATATTGGAAATCTAATAATAGTGAAGTAGAACACCGACACTTATTTGAATGGAGGAAAAAGGTTATCATCAGGATCATCAAGTCATCACAATTAACAAGCATGACATTAACACTACATATTGACCTACTTAGTATAACAAAAATATAGTTAAAGTTGGAGAAAATAACATGGCTTTTAAAAATAGGAAAGATTTCAAAAGTATATGAATATTAGGGAAGTAAATAACACAAGGTTGTAGTTTATCCTATGCTGGCAGCCAAACTAGAGATGAACTACTTGATGCTGCGTTAGTGTTTCTTCTAGTACTACAAAATAATACAATTATATTTTTTTTTTACCATTTGGTTTGAAATACACAAAAGACACTTATGAGTGGATGGTTAATAAAGTGTTTGGAAATTATATGAGGAGAAATGAAGAGATTTTACTAGATTATCCGGGATAAGATCCAAACTCTCTAAATGTAACATGAATTCGAAACTATGAAAAAGATCGATATATATCTTAATCCCTAAAAAAATGAATTCATAGTTATTAGTTTTAATTTAATGAGATTGTTTTTAGACTCCCAGGGATCGGAGAAAGACTGTATAGAAACCTGTACGTGACATAGTGATTATACTTCTTCTCGTATGGAACTTTTCCTTTATATATGAACCACTATTTCAAAATATCAAATAGTAATGATGCTACTAGCAATTACGACACTTAGTATTAGTGACCTAGTCTGATGTCCACTTGCTTGTTGTGGGAGGAGTCGTCCAAGGAAGCATTCTACATCTGACAATCAAATATTATCATCCAGAAAGTGGCCATCAAATATCTGTCATGATAAAATCACGATCCAACCATGCTTCGTCATCGTGCACATTAGTGGTGTTAGTGGGATCCCATTAAGCGGTTTTGGGAGGTTCATTGACTTATTCCTAAAAATATATTATTTTTGTTAATATAAAAAGAACTAAAAAAATTTTACATTAGGCACTATGGACACATTTTTTGAGTATAATGATAAATTTATTTTGTAAGTATGTGTCTTCAAAAAGAGAAATTGAATTTAAGGTTACCCTCCATTAAAAGGGAGGACAAAACTATGCACTTTCAAATGTTAATTCACATATACATATTACTTGTTGTGTGGTTATAACCTCTAATGTTAAAGGTACGTTGTTGTGCTTAGTATTTCAGAAAAACTTACACAAGCAAAAAATGAAACATGTTTTCAGTTCAATGTTTTCCAATTAATTCATGCATTGTAGTCAAATCCATTATAGGAAAGAATACATTTTAATGTCAAGCATTCACATAATTAAATTTCTAATATTCAACTGAGCATTCTTCTACAAAATTATTTAATTGATTAAAGATGTTGTTTTAAGATCTTGGAGAATACAATATCTTAAAGGGACTATGATTTTCTTGTTACAAATGCTATACTCTAATTCAGGTGGGAAATAAGTGATGTCAACATAAAATTATAAGATCGAGTCCTATGCATACTTCCTCGTGCTTTTATCGTCAAGAACTATTATTGGATAACATTATTTATGAAAGAATTAGCTCAGGTGACAACGATGTCTTGTATTCCATGCTATATAAAAATAAATTAATTTTTATATACCTATAAAATCATAGTTAAACTATGTTCGCAAGATCCATTTTCTAGAGTAACTTTGAAGTATAGCAAGGAATAACATTAAGTCAAATGAAACTCACTATATTATAGGATTCCTTAGGTTAGACGTCATATGGACTTAGGAATAGTATATTCTTGAGAATTGTTTGAGGATCAAATGTTCGTTGTTATCCTTACATTCTTTAATTTTAGTCGTTGTTTATTTTTGTCCTTCAAACCTTTCTCAACTCATTTTTTCTGATTTAATAGATTATCAATTTTCTTTCCAAAGGCAAAATAACCTATATCTTTTACAACCTTTTAGATCACCTATAAATTTATCTTTCTTTTTTTGTAACATATATTGTAAAATTGTTTAAAGTGCAAAAAAAAAAGACTTATTAAAATGGGAAATATATTTATTGTAAGTAAAAAAGTTGTCCTAATAGCTTTTAAAAATAACTTTTCATTTCTATAAGATGGTCTCCACAAATCACTCAAAGAAGATAGCTATGGAGAGGACAATAATTTTGTACTTTTTTTTTTGGCCAATTTTATATCTATCTCCTTTGCTTCATATTAGAGCAAGATAAATTCCAAATTTAAATCATTTTCGGTTGTTAAATTAAAGCATAAATCTAATGTATTGTTTCAAAGCCTACATAACACATATATACTAAAAATATAAAGATTAAATTAGCTAATAATTATGATTTTTATATTCATTATACTAATGAATAAGGATCTTATATATTTATGTGAGTTCATAACACCCAACGATAAAAATCCTTATTGAATTTTGATTGAAAATTAAAATAGATGCAAATCAACCCAAAGTAAAATATGAAAAAAGAATTGAAGTACAACTAGTTATGTAAGACATCAACTTGACCAAATAACTAAATATGCTAGATAAATATTTAATTATACCCACTTATTGTTCCAATTGAAAAGTAGCATAGAGGGCATATATGCGTGGGAAGCCTGATTCTTATCATGATTGGTCACCATTTGAAGTTCAATATTCATTGATAAACTCGTGCAATTTTTCTTCTCTGAAATGTTTTCAAAATTTTCAAACACATAGGACATAGGGTATGCCTCTGACCCTGATTCTGATTAATTGTAGGGCATGAACCAGATAACTGATTTCAATTCTATCAAACGGTATGTTCCATAACCCTCACTCTCACTCTGATTTATTAAAGGGTGTCTTAGAAACACGATATTGAGTCATATTGCTTAAAGGGTATCCCTATTGAACATGGTTATTCATTACAGAGAAGGTAGAGTTATTTGGTGAAATCACTGTGAGTTTATCATCATAATGGTTATTGAACGGTTTGTATATGTATTACGTAAGATTAGATTTATTACGCTATAATAAGTGACGGAATGGGAAGTCGATTGGCTATATTTCCTGGGATATTTTTCTTGTTTTAGTGCTGAGGTAATTAAGTTTATGGGAGCAGGTTAACATGTTGTTATTATAAAAGAACAAGTCAAGTTGTTCCTTTTTTGTACTTAATATAGGCGTATTTTAGCCCCTTTGTAGATGATAGTCCAAAGGAAAAATAACATATATTCTACCAACCTTTTAGATCATCTCAGGATTTAATCTTTCTTATGGAAGAACATATAATGAAAAAAATTTGGTTTTAGAAAAAAATGTAATGCCTTATTTTAAGGAAAAATGTCTTTATTGTATGTCAATAAGTTATCCACATATATTTCAAAGATAACTTGACATTCGTAAAAGATGGTCTCCATAACTCTCTTGAAAATTAGAGGACAATTATTTTTATTTTATAAACTTTTTGGGGAAAATTTGATGTCGAAGTGATTTTCATAATATAAGAGCAAGATAAATCCTAATTTAGATCATTTACTCTTGTTGAATTAAAGCATAAGTCTAATATATAATTTCAAAGCCTGCATCACGCACATATAATCATAACTTGAATCTGAAAGTAGCTAATAGTTATGAATTTTACATTCATTAATACTTGATAAGTAAGGATATTATATATTTATATGAATACAACACCCATGACCCAATAATAAAATTCTTATTGTATTTTGTTTTGAAATTGAAGTGGATGCTAATAAACCCAAAGTGAAAGATGAGATAAATTTGACGAACACCTATATAATTAAGTCATCAAATTGACTAAATAACTTAATATGTTGTATAAATATTTAATTAACTCCACTGATTGTTTCCATTAAAAGGCATCATATAGGGTATATATGCGTCACAAGCCTGATTCTGATCATGATTGTTCACCACTTCAAGTTCAGTGTTTATTGGTAAGGTTCTGCAGTTTTGATCCTCTGAAATGTTGCCAAAATTTTCGAATCCATTGTACATAGTGTACGCCTCAAACCCTTGATTCTGATTTAGTGTAGAGTATACACCAGAATTCTGATTATCATTTAGTAAAGGAAATGTGCTAAAATATTCAATTTGATTTATGGAAGGGTATGCGTCAAAACCATCATTCTGATTCATTAAAGAGCACACCTTAATGCTGTTATCATGATTTTGATTCCGATTCAACGTAGAGCATTCACCATTCAGTTGAGAGTATGTGTCAAAACACTCATTTTCATTAATAACCTGATTTTGATTTTGATTCATTGGAGGACATGCCTCAATAATCTGATTTTGATTCTGATCCGGTTTAGAGAATGAATTAGAAAACGGAATCTGATTCCGTAGATGGAATGTACCAAAGCACTCATTCTGATTGTTGTTGTTCTGATGCTGATGCAATGAAGTTTGCAGATGTTTGTTAACTTTTTGTATGTCGTGGATGCTCGGACGGCGCCTCTCTTTCGGAGTGGAACTGTTTTGTCGACGAAAATACTTCTGAGCATGGCTAGCCACTTGTGTTGGGGTCTTGGTAATCACATAGGTCCTCGCAATGTTTTTCCAATCCCCTCTACCCAACTTCTCCAGACCCATCAGGTACAAGCTAAATAAATACATAAAAAACTATATTATATAGTAACTATAGATGAAGTTTAATTTATTAATCATAAAATAATTAAAGTGAAATTTTTTTATGACAAAATAAGCATTAAAATAAAATAATTAACAAGAATCTTGAAAACAAACAAACAATCACAACTTGAGGCTTAGCTGCATACGTGAGAGATCAATGTACAAATACAGATGTACAAGTGAAAAATTGTTCTAATTTGCCGATAAATTAACCTTTCAATACCATCATAAATATATTATGTCTCTAAATCTATGAATGATAATTATTTTCATTCGGACAATTAAACGTAAACTCATTTACTAGAATTTTTTTCTTTCCTAACATGTACACTTCATGTTTAGAAGAATGTCCTAATTATGATAGTAATCTACCCACCTATATCTACAACATAGTTAATCTTTTCATTTAATTTATAAGTCTCTAACTATTTATACAACTACCATAATTATGTGGCACAAAGTTTCATCGAAGAAGGAGATGATTGAAAAAAAAATCCTAACATTATTCTCCTCATAGATCTAATTTCATAAAATTTCAAGATATACCAAAGTTAGGTTCAAAGAAAAGAAACAAAATCAGAGCATGCAATCCTCAGAATAAACGTACACAAGATATTAATTAGGAGGATGATAAAATATATAGTAGAAAGGGTGATTAAGAGATATACTTATGTTCATTGGTGGTCCATGGAATACCCCTACAACTCTCCTGGCCAGAGTTTTCCTTACCCTCCCGAGATTGAGCAGATGCACTCTCTGTCCTGACAATAGCACCCATCTGGTTTTGTTGTTGAGAATTCTCCTTATCACAATTCCGGTTGACTGAGACCGGGATATATTCAGCAACGGCCTCAATCGTCTTCAGATAATGCTCTTTGATCTCATCAGTCGACTTCGAAGGGACTCGTGATGCAACATATTGGTAGAAGTTTGGGGAGTCGGGATGAAATTCTTCCAATGCACTCTGAAATAACTTGTTTTCCTCCATAGTCCATTCAGTAGGCTGGATGGACTCGTGGGAAGATGAGTCCCCAAAATCAAAGATGTCCATTAAAAAAATGGAGAGATAAAGAGTAAGATAGAAAAAGGAAATGTTTATTTTCATTTATATGGAACCTGAGTAAGTTTTGTAAGAACTGTTTCAATTCATCTTCCATATATAACAATTCTTTGGTATTTAAAGAGGGGTTGTAATATCTTGTTTGATGACTATAATCGGTTAGTTGGGAGAAGGTAAAAGTTAATTTTTCATAGATTCTAAATCTTGGAATTTAATTTTTGAGGATCAAAGTAGATATTTGTTTTGACTGGATTTATTAATGAGGATACATTTTTGACAAATAATAAATAGCTTCAGATTCTATGACATGTCTTGTAAAGGATGATCACATTTCTAGATTTTTATTGCTTACCAATTCATTGTTTAAATTTATTTTAAGGTCGATGACTTGGATCATATCTTATATAATATTATTATTATAATCATAAAAAACCGCTTCTTATTACTAGTAATAAAATAAAAACACTCTCATAGGTAAAAGTATCCTTCGAGTGGATAAGTACTAAAGAATTTGAGTAATGTTTCTTCGGCATAAGTACAAACACAATAAATTTTTTTTAGTAAACATCAAGAAACTACGAGTGAAATTTCATCAAAGGAATATGGTCAATAACTGAGTCATTAAAGTTCACCCCTCGATTGTGACAGAGCCTAATAGGTTGTGGAATTTTATTTGCCCGGAGTACCTACTAGGACTAAGTTTTCGAAAAATATGGGAATGAAATGAGATAAGTCGAAGAAAAAAAGACGATGTGGCTGAATCCTATAAGTGTGATGGAAAGAATTTAAACCTTCACAATGCTTATTAGCCAAGAAACGTCTGACCTATACAAGAATGCTTGTGATGGTAGTTTGTTCTCTATGAAATACCAATCCTCAAATGAGTTGTAGGAAGATAGACGAGACATCTCTTATATATAAACACGCCTCTCTAGATCTTAATAAAGTACATAATTTAAAAACACAAAACATATGTTAAAATATTCACTACTAAAGAGGGTACTTACTTCCGTATAACATTAACTTGACTGTATGAGTGGAATCATCCTTTCTCTCCCTAGGCATTTGTTCTGTAGTTTCTAAATCTGACCTGTCAATGTAGCCAAAGCAAGAGAAAGTTAAGCACTCATACAAGTCATAGCCAATATTGTGACAAATATTAATGTTTTTTTTTAAATATTCTTTTCCCTATAAGATTGTGTTTATTCTCTATAACTGAATAAATTCTATACCGAAGAATTTGAGAAATAATGATAGACCATGCAATAGTGATTATCATATTAGTTTAGGGCCGTTCAAGAGAGATCATCTGACTCATAATGATTTATTCACATCATTATTTATCAAAAAGTACAAAAATAAGGTCATAACCCACTGGAGATTAATCATAAAATTTGTGAAGGTCTTTACAAAATACATTTACTTGCAATATTTGGGATTTCACCCCTCCCTCGAGGGTAAGTCAATAAACCTAACCCGTATATGAAATAAGAATTAATCATTACCAACACATCAATATTTATTAGAAGCACATGCGATAACCACTATTGTAGATGACATATATTGTCAAGTTTTTCCTTCACCACTCCATTAAAAAGCACATCAATGGTGCACAAGCTGGAATCCTCACTCCCTATAATATTTTGATTATTTTGTAAGTAATCAAAATATAATAATTTACAAAAATCGTACGATAAAATTGTACAATGTTTAACTTTTAACAAATAAAACATAGAAAAGAGAAACCATAAACTTAAAGAATCATTATTTTAGAAATATCACTCAAGAAACAAGTCATATACATTACTCCATTTCTATTCTTAACAAATGAAAACAAAATTACTATAAGAGAGTTTGGTTTGCGGAAAGATTAAATATTCAGTGTTAGCTTCTAAAGAAAGGTCAAATTTATGGGATAGTTATTTAAAAATCCGATCTAAGAAGTAGCAAAGTTAAAATGATGATTTGAAACAACAATAAATAGTAGTAAAGAAACGTTAGGATTTTACCGAATTGAAAATTAAGTCAGTTTGAAATAAGAGGAGACTGATAACTATGGGATATAATATACATGTGAAGAATAAAGTGTGAGAGTTTACTCAAGAGTTACTCATAAAAAAAGGAAGATCTATGGAAGATCGTGTGGAAGAAGCCCAAAAGGAAGAAAGAGTATGGTCAACCGAAAAAGGTAGAGTTAAGGAAAAATATTACACGGTCTTAAACAACTGGAAAATCAAGTTGCATCAACAATTATAATTTACAGGCACTAAAGCGAAAACTATTGTAGAGGTTTCTCCATATGGTGAAGGTATCAAATTTAATAACCGAGACACCAATATGTTTTTTCCACTAAGATGATGCCATGTTTATTATATCCCACACTTGGATTTATTAACAAATATGTATAAATTGAAAGGGGAAGATTAGTAAACTTAATCTTTATGTAAATCATGGTCAGGTGATGATTAATTTTGTTGATCTTCGCATATATAATATTATATTTCATTTATAATCCTTAAAAGTGTTTGACTTAACAGTTTTAATTATCTACTAATTTGTATAGGGAGTGGAAAGTTTTATTTAACCTTCATGATAATATATGCGAGTTTCTAAGTGTTAGTAAACATGTCACTCAATCATGGGATGTCTCACTATAAAAATATCTTAAATCCATTATTTTTTATATATATCTTAATCATGAACTACCAATGAAGAATGTAATAGTTCATGTGATAACCTTGGGAAAGGGAATGTTATCTGAGATCCCTTGCTAGTCATCCATATGGTTTTTTGATATGCTAGACAAGGTATCTCAATCTAAGAATATTCTTGCATAACAACTTGTGGATGTGTCGGACTTGTCATATTGGAAATCTAATAATAGTGAAGTAGAACACCGACACTTATTTGAATGGAGGAAAAAGGTTATCATCAGGATCATCAAGTCATCACAATTAACAAGCACGACATTAACACTACATATTGACCTACTTAGCATAACAAAAATATAGTTAAAGTTGGAGAAAATAACATGGCTTTTAAAAATAGGAAAGATTCCAAAAGTATATGAATATTAGGGAAGTAAATAACACAAGGTTGTAGTTTATCCTATGCTGGCAGCCAAACTAGAGATGAACTACTTGATGCTGCGTTAGTGTTTCTTCTAGTACTACAAAATAATACAATTATATTTTTTTTTTACCATTTGGTTTGAAATACACAAAAGACACTTATGAGTGGATGGTTAATAAAGTTTTTGGAAATTATATGAGGAAAAATGAAGAGATTTTACTAGATTATCCTGGATAAGATCCAAACTCTCTAAATGTAACATGAATTCGAAACTATGAAAAAGATCGATATATATCTTAATCCCTAAAAAATTGAATTCATAGTTATTTGTTTTAATTTAATGAGATTGTTTTTAGACTCCCAGGGATTGGAGAAAGACTGTATAGAAACCTGTACGTGACATAGTGATTATACTTCTTCTCGAATGGAATTTTTCCTTTATATATGAACCACTATTTCAAAATATCAAATAGTAATGATGCTACTAGCAATTACGACACTTAGTATTAGTGACCTAGTCTGATGTCCACTTGCTTGTTGTGGGAGGAGTCGTCCAAGGAAGCATTCTACATCTGGCAATCAAATATTATCATCCAGAAAGTGGCCATCAAATATCTGTCATGATAAAATCACGATCCAACCATGCTTCGTCATCGTGCACATTAGTGGTGTTAGTGGGATCCCAATAAGCGGTTTTGGGAGGTTCATTGACTTATTCCTAAAAATATATTATTTTGTTAATATAAAAAGAACTAAAATTTTTTTACATTAGGCACTATGGACACATTTTTTGAATATAATTATAAATTTATTTTGTCAGTATGTGTCTTCAAAAAGAGAAATTGAATTTAAGGTTACCCTCCATTAAAAGGGAGGACAAAACTATGCACTTTCAAATGTTAATTCACATATACATATTACTTGTTGTGTGGTTATAACCTCTAATGTTAAAGGTACGTTGTTGTGCTTAGTATTTCAGAAAAACTTACACAAGCAAAAAATGAAACATGTTTTCAGTTCAATGATTTCCATTTAATTCATGCATTGTAGTCAAATCCATTATAGGAAAGAATACATTTTAATGTCAAGCATTTACATAATTAAATTTCTAATATTCAACTGAGCATTCTTCTACAAAATTATTTAATTGATTAAAGATGTTGTTTAAAGATCTTGGAGAATACAATATCTTAAAGGGACTATGATTTTCTTGTTACAAATGCTATACTCTAATTCAGGTGGGAAATAAGTGATGTCAACATAAAATTATAAGATCGAGTCCTAGGCATACTTCCTCGTGCTTTTATTGTCAAGAACTATTATTGGATAACATTATTTATGAAAGAATTAGCTCAGGTGACAACGATGTCTTGTATTCCATGCTATATAAAAATAAATTAATTTTTATATACCTATAAAATCATAGTTAACTATGTTCGCAAGATCCATTTTCTAGAGTAACTTTGAAGTATAGCAAGGAATAACATTAAGTCAAATGAAACTCACTATATTATAGGATTCCTTAGGTTAGACGTCATATGGACTTAGGAATAGTATATTCTTGAGAATTGTTTGAGGATCAAATGTCAGTTGTTATCCTTACATTCTTTAATTTTAGTCGTTGTTTATTTTTGTCCTTCAAACCTTTCTCAACAAATTTTTTCTGATTTAATAGATTATCAATTTTCTTTCGAAAGGCAAAATAACCTATATCTTTTACAACCTTTTAGATCACCTCTAAATTTATCTTTCTTTTTTTGTAACATATATTGTAAAATTGTTTAAAGTGCAAAAAAAAGAGACTTATTAAAATGGAAAATATATTTATTGTAAGTAAAAAAGTTGTCCTAATAGCTTTTAAAAATAACTTTTCATTTCTATAAGATGGTCTCCACAAATCACTCAAAGAAGATAGCTATGGAGAGGACAATAATTTTGTACTTTTTTTTTTTGGCCAATTTTATATCTATCTCCTTTGCTTCCTATTAGAGCAAGATAAATTCCAAATTTAAATCATTTTCGGTTGTTAAATTAAAGCATAAATCTAATGTATTGTTTCAAAGCCTACATAACACATATATACTGAAAATATAAAGATTAAATTAGCTAATAATTATGATTTTTATATTCATTATACTAATGAATAAGGATCTTATATATTTATGTGAGTTCATAACACCCAACGATAAAAATCCTTATTGAATTTTGATTGAAAATTAAAGTAGATGCAAATCAACCCAAAGTAAAATATGAAAAAATAATTGAAGTACAACTAGTTAGGTATGACATCAACTTGACCAAATAACTAAATATGTTAGATAAATATTTAATTAAACCCACTTATTGTTCCAATTGAAAAGTAGCATAGAGGGCATATATGCGTGGGAAGCCTGATTCTTATCATGATTGGTCACCATTTGAAGTTCAATATTCTTTGATAAACTCGTGCAATTTTTCTTCTCTGAAATGTTTTCAAAATTTTCAAACACATAGGACATAGGGTATGCCTCTGACCCTGATTCTGATTAATTGCAGGGCATGAACCAGATAACTGATTTCAATTCTATCAAACGGTATATTCCATAACCCTCACTCTCACTCTGATTCATTAAAGGGTGTCTTAGAAACACGATATTGATTCATATTGCTTAAAGGGTATCCCTATTGAACATGGTTATTCATTACAGAGAAGGTAGACTTATTTGGTGAAATCACTGTGAATTTATCATCATAATGGTTACTGAACGGTTTGTATATGTATTACTTAAGATTAGATTTATTACGCTATAATAAGTGACGGAATGGGAAGTCGATTGGCTATATTTCCTGGGATATTTTTCTTGTTTTAGTGCTGAGGTAATTAAGTTTATGGGAGCAGGTTAACAGGTTGTTATTATAAAAGAACAAGTCAAGTTGTTCCTTTTTTGTACTTAATATAGGCGTTGATCGATTTTAGCCCCTTGGTAGATGATAGTCCAAAGGAAAAATAACATATATTCTACCAACCTTTTAGATCATCTCAGAATTTAATCTTTCTTATGGAATAACATATAATGAAAAAAATTTGGTTCTAGAAAAAAATGTAATGCCTTATTTTAAGGAAAAATGTCTTTATTGTATGTCAATAAGTTATCCACATATATTTCAAAGATAACTTGACATTCGTAAAAGATGGTCTCCATAACTCTCTTGAAAATTAGAGGACAATTATTTTTATTTTATAAACTTTTTGGGGAAAATTTGATGTCGAAGTGATTTTCATAATATAAGAGCAAGATAAATCCTAATTTAAATCATTTACTCTTGTTGAATTAAAGCATAAGTCTAATATATAATTTCAAAGCCTACATCACGCACATATAATCATAACTTGAATCTGAAAGTAGCTAATAGTTATGAATTTTACATTCATTAATACTTGATAAGTAAGGATATTATATATTTATATGAATACAACACCCATGACCCAATAATAAAATCCATATTGTATTTTGTTTTAAAATTGAAGTGGATGCTAATAAACCCAAAGTGAAAGATGAGATAAATTTGACGAACACCTATATAATTAAGTCATCAAATTGACTAAATAACTTAATATGTTGTATAAATATTTAATTAACTCCACTGATTGTTTCCATTAAAAGGCATCATATAGGGTATATATGCGTCACAAGCCTGATTCTGATCATGATTGTTCACCACTTCAAGTTCAGTGTTTATTGGTAAGGTTCTGCAGTTTTGATCCTCTGAAATGTTGCCAAAATTTTCGAATCCATTGTACATAGTGTACGCCTCAAACCCTTGATTCTGATTTAGTGTAGAGCATACACCAGAACTCTGATTATCATTTAGTAAAGGAAATGTGCTAAAATATTCAATTTGATTTATGGAAGGGTATGCGTCAAAACCATCATTCTGATTCATTAAAGAGCACACCTTAATGCTGTTATCATGATTTTGATTCCGATTCAACGTAGAGCATTCACCATTCAGTTGAGAGTATGTGTCAAAACACTCATTTTCATTAATAACCT
This sequence comes from Nemophila menziesii, assembly GCA_029959085.1. NCBI lineage: Eukaryota > Viridiplantae > Streptophyta > Magnoliopsida > Boraginales > Hydrophyllaceae > Nemophila > Nemophila menziesii. The sequence continues at coordinate 81,306,564 of JARWIR010000001.1, forward strand.
GATTTTGATTTTGATTCATTGGAGGACATGCCTCAGTAATCTGATTTTGATTCTCATCCGGTTTAAAGAATGAATTAGAAAACTGAATCTGATTCCGTAGATGGAATGTACCAAAGCACTCATTCTGATTGTTGTTGTTCTGATGCTGATGCAATGAAGTTTGCAGATGTTTGTTAACTTTTTGTATGTCGTGGATGCTCGGACGGCGCCTCTCTTTCGGAGTGGAACTGTTTTGTCGACGAAAATACTTCTGAGCATGGCTAGCCACTTGTGTTGGGGTCTTGGTAATCACATAGGTCCTCGCAATGTTTTTCCAATCCCCTCTACCCAACTTCTCCAGACCCATCAGTAACAAGCTAAATAAATACATAAAAAAACTATATTATATAGAAACTATAGATGAAGTTTAATTTATTAATCATAAAATAATTAAAGTGAAATTTTTTTATGACAAAATAAGCATTAAAATAAAATAATTAACAAGAATCTTGAAAACAAACAAACATTCACAACTTGAGGCTTAGCTGCATACGTGAGAGATCAATGTACAAATACAGATGTACAAGTGAAAAATTGTTCTAATTTGCCGATAAATTAACCTTTCAATACCATCATAAATATATTATGTCTCTAAATCTATGAATGATAATTATTTTCATTCGGACAATTAAACGTAAACTCATTTACTAGAATTTTTTTCTTTCCTAACATGTACACTTCATGTTTAGAAGAATGTCCTAATTATGATAGTAATCTACCCACCTATATCTACAACATAGTTAATCTTTTCATTTAATTTATAAGTCTCTAACTATTTATACAACTACCATAATTATGTGGCACAAAGTTTCATCGAAGAAGGAGATGATTGAAAAAAAAATCCTAACATTATTCTCCTCATAGATCTAATTTCATAAAATTTCAAGATATACCAAAGTTAGGTTCAAAGAAAAGAAACAAAATCAGAGCATGCAACCCTCAGAATAAACGTACACAAGATATTAATTAGGAGGATGATAAAATATATAGTAGAAAGGGTGATTAAGAGATATACTTATGTTCATTGGTGGTCCATGGAATACCCCTACAACTCTCCTGGCCAGAGCTTTCCTTACCCTCCCGAGATTGAGCAGATGCACTCTCTGTCCTGACAATAGCACCCATCTGGTTTTGTTGTTGAGAATTCTCCTTATCACAATTCCGGTTGACTAAGACCGGGATATATTCAGCAACGGCCTCAATCGTCTTCAGATAATGCTCTTTGATCTCATCAGTCGACTTCGAAGGGACTCGTGATGCAACATATTGGTAGAAGTTTGGGGAGTCGGGATGAAATTCTTCCAATGCACTCTGAAATAACTTGTTTTCCTCCATAGTCCATTCAGTAGGCTGGATGGACTCGTGGGAAGATGAGTCCCCAAAATCAAAGATGTCCATTAAAAAAATGGAGAGATGAAGAGTAAGATAGAAAAAGGAAATGTTTATTTTCATTTATATGGAACCTGAGTAAGTTTTGTAAGAACTGTTTCAATTCATCTTCCATATATAACAATTCTTTGGTATTTAAAGAGGGGTTGTAATATCTTGTTTGATGACTATAATCGGTTAGTTGGGAGAAGGTAAAAGTTAATTTATCATAGATTCTAAATCTTGGAATTTAATTTTTGAGGATCAAAGTAGATATTTGTTTTGACTGGATTTATTAATGAGGATATATTTTTGACAAATAATAAATAGCTTCAGATTCTATGACATGTCTTGTAAAGGATGATCACATTTCTAGATTTTTATTGCTTACCAATTCATTGTTTAAATTTATTTTAAGGTCGATGACTTGGATCATATTTTATATAATATTATTATTATAATCATAAAAAACCGCTTCTTATTACTAGTAATAAAATAAAAACACTCTCATAGGTAAAAGTATCCTTCGAGTGGATAAGTACTAAAGAATTTGAGTAATGGTTCTTCGGCATAAGTACAAACACAATAATTTTTTTTTAGTAAACATCAAGAAACTACGAGTGAAATTTCATGAAAGGAATATGGTCAATAACTGAGTCATTAAAGTTCACCCCTCGATTGTGACAGAGCCTAATAGGTTGTGGAATTTTATTTGCCCGGAGTACCTACTAGGACTAAGTTTTCGAAAAATATGGGAATGAAATGAGATAAGTCGAAGAAAAAAAGACGATGTGGCTGAATCCTATAAGTGTGATGGAAAGAATTTAAACCTTCACAATGCTTATTAGCCAAGAAACGTCTGACCTATACAAGAATGCTTGTGATGGTAGTTTGTTCTCTATGAAATACCAATCCTCAAATGAGTTGTAGGAAGATAGACGAGATATCTCTTATATATAAACACGCCTCTCTAGATCTTAATAAAGTACATAATTTAAAAACATAAAACATATGTTAAAATATTCACTACTAAAGAGGGTACTTACTTCCGTATAACATTAACTTGACTGTCTGAGTGGAATCATCCTTTCTCTCCCTAGGCATTTGTTCTGTAGTTTCTAAATCTGACCTGTCAATGTAGCCAAAGCAAGAGAAAGTTAAGCACTCATACAAGTCATAGCCAATATTGTGACAAATATTAATGTTTTTTTTAAAATATTCTTTTCCCTATAAGATTGTGTTTATTCTCTATAACTGAATAAATTCTATACCAAAGAATTTGAGAAATAATGATAGACCATGCAATAGTGATTATCATATTAGTTTAGGGCCGTTCAAGAGAGATCATCTGACTCATAATGATTTATTCACATCATTATATATCAAGAAGTACAAAAATAAGGTCATAATCCACTGGAGATTAATCATAAAATTTGTGAAGGTCTTTACAAAATACATTTACTTGCAATATTTGGGATTTCACCCCTCCCTCGAGGGTAAGTCAATAAACCTAACCCGTATATGAAATAAGAATTAATCATTACCAACACATCAATATTTATTAGAAGCACATGCGATAACCACTATTGTAGATGACATATATTGTCAAGTTTTTCCTTCACCACTCCATTAAAAAGCACATCAATGGTGCACAAGCTGGAATCCTCACTCCCTATAATATTTTGATTATTTTGTAAGTAATCAAAATATAATAATTTACAAAAATCGTACGATAAAAATTGTACAATGTTTAACTTTTAACAAATAAAACATAGAAAAGAGAAACCATAAACTTAAAGAATCATTATTTTAGAAATATCACTCAAGAAACAAGTCATATACATGACTCCATTTCTATTCTTAACAAACGAAAACAAAATTACTATAAGAGAGTTTTGTTTGCGGAAAGATTAAATATTCAGTGTTAGCTTCTAAAGAAAGGTCAAATTTATGGGATAGTTATTTAAAAATCCGATCTAAGAAGTAGCAAAGTTAAAATGATGATTTGAAACAACAATAAATAGTAGTAAAGAAACGTTAGGATTTTACCGAATTAAAAATTAAGTCAGTTTGAAATAAGAGGAGACTGATAACTATGGGATATAATATACATGTGAAGAATAAAGTGTGAGAGTTTACTCAAGAGTTACTCATAAAAAAAGGAAGATCTATGGAAGATCGTGTGGAAGAAGCCCAAAAGGAAGAAAGAGTATGGTCAACCGAAAAAGGTAGAGTTAAGGAAAAATATTACACGGTCTTAAACAACTGGAAAATCAAGTTGCATCAACAATTATAATTTACAGGCACTAAAGCGAAAACTATTGTAGAGGTTTCTCCATATGGTGAAGGTATCAAATTTAATAACCGAGACACCAATATGTTTTTTCCACTAAGATGATGCCATGTTCATTATATCCCACACTTGGATTTATTAACAAATATGTATAAATTGAAAGGGGAAGATTAGTAAACTTAATCTTTATGTAAATCATGGTCAGGTGATGATTAATTTTGTTGATCTTCGCATATATAATATTATATTTCATTTATAATCCTTAAAAGTGTTTGACTTAACAGTTTTAATTATCTACTAATTTGTATAGGGAGTGGAAAGTTTTATTTAACCTTCATGATAATATATGCGAGTTTCTAAGTGTTAGTAAACATGTCACTCAATCATGGGATGTCTCACTATAAAAATATCTTAAATCCATTATTTTTTATATATATCTTAATCATGAACTACCAATGAAGAATGTAATAGTTCATGTGATAACCTTGGGAAAGGGAATGTTATCTGAGATCCCTTGCTAGTCATCCATATGGTTTTTTGATATGCTAGACAAGGTATCTCAATCTAAGAATATTCTTGCATAACAACTTGTGGATGTGTCGGACTTGTCATATTGGAAATCTAATAATAGTGAAGTAGAACACCGACACTTATTTGAATGGAGGAAAAAGGTTATCATCAGGATCATCAAGTCATCACAATTAACAAGCACGACATTAACACTACATATTGACCTACTTAGCATAACAAAAATATAGTTAAAGTTGGAGAAAATAACATGGCTTTTAAAAATAGGAAAGATTTCAAAAGCATATGAATATTAGGGAAGTAAATAACACAAGGTTGTAGTTTATCCTATGCTGGCAGCCAAACTAGAGATGAACTACTTGATGCTGCGTTAGTGTTTCTTCTAGTACTACAAAATAATACAATTATATTTTTTTTTTACCATTTGGTTTGAAATACACAAAAGACACTTATGAGTGGATGGTTAATAAAGTTTTTGGAAATTATATGAGGAAAAATGAAGAGATTTTACTAGATTATCCTGGATAAGATCCAAACTCTCTAAATGTAACATGAATTCGAAACTATGAAAAAGATCGATATATATCTTAATCCCTAAAAAATTGAATTCATAGTTATTTGTTTTAATTTAATGAGATTGTTTTTAGACTCCCAGGGATTGGAGAAAGACTGTATAGAAACCTGTACGTGACATAGTGATTATACTTCTTCTCGAATGGAATTTTTCCTTTATATATGAACCACTATTTCAAAATATCAAATAGTAATGATGCTACTAGCAATTACGACACTTAGTATTAGTGACCTAGTCTGATGTCCACTTGCTTGTTGTGGGAGGAGTCGTCCAAGGAAGCATTCTACATCTGGCAATCAAATATTATCATCCAGAAAGTGGCCATCAAATATCTGTCATGATAAAATCACGATCCAACCATGCTTCGTCATCGTGCACATTAGTGGTGTTAGTGGGATCCCAATAAGCGGTTTTGGGAGGTTCATTGACTTATTCCTAAAAATATATTATTTTGTTAATATAAAAAGAACTAAAAAAATTTTACATTAGGCACTATGGACACATTTTTTGAATATAATTATAAATTTATTTTGTCAGTATGTGTCTTCAAAAAGAGAAATTGAATTTAAGGTTACCCTCCATTAAAAGGGAGGACAAAACTATGCACTTTCAAATGTTAATTCACATATACATATTACTTGTTGTGTGGTTATAACCTCTAATGTTAAAGGTACGTTGTTGTGCTTAGTATTTCAGAAAAACTTACACAAGCAAAAAATGAAACATGTTTTCAGTTCAATGATTTCCATTTAATTCATGCATTGTAGTCAAATCCATTATAGGAAAGAATACATTTTAATGTCAAGCATTTACATAATTAAATTTCTAATATTCAACTGAGCATTCTTCTACAAAATTATTTAATTGATTAAAGATGTTGTTTAAAGATCTTGGAGAATACAATATCTTAAAGGGACTATGATTTTCTTGTTACAAATGCTATACTCTAATTCAGGTGGGAAATAAGTGATGTCAACATAAAATTATAAGATCGAGTCCTAGGCATACTTCCTCGTGCTTTTATTGTCAAGAACTATTATTGGATAACATTATTTATGAAAGAATTAGCTCAGGTGACAACGATGTCTTGTATTCCATGCTATATAAAAATAAATTAATTTTTATATACCTATAAAATCATAGTTAACTATGTTCGCAAGATCCATTTTCTAGAGTAACTTTGAAGTATAGCAAGGAATAACATTAAGTCAAATGAAACTCACTATATTATAGGATTCCTTAGGTTAGACGTCATATGGACTTAGGAATAGTATATTCTTGAGAATTGTTTGAGGATCAAATGTCAGTTGTTATCCTTACATTCTTTAATTTTAGTCGTTGTTTATTTTTGTCCTTCAAACCTTTCTCAACAAATTTTTTCTGATTTAATAGATTATCAATTTTCTTTCCAAAGGCAAAATAACCTATATCTTTTACAACCTTTTAGATCACCTCTAAATTTATCTTTCTTTTTTTGTAACATATATTGTAAAATTGTTTAAAGTGCAAAAAAAAGAGACTTATTAAAATGGAAAATATATTTATTGTAAGTAAAAAAGTTGTCCTAATAGCTTTTAAAAATAACTTTTCATTTCTATAAGATGGTCTCCACAAATCACTCAAAGAAGATAGCTATGGAGAGGACAATAATTTTGTACTTTTTTTTTTGGCCAATTTTATATCTATCTCCTTTGCTTCCTATTAGAGCAAGATAAATTCCAAATTTAAATCATTTTCGGTTGTTAAATTAAAGCATAAATCTAATGTATTGTTTCAAAGCCTACATAACACATATATACTGAAAATATAAAGATTAAATTAGCTAATAATTATGATTTTTATATTCATTATACTAATGAATAAGGATCTTATATATTTATGTGAGTTCATAACACCCAACGATAAAAATCCTTATTGAATTTTGATTGAAAATTAAAGTAGATGCAAATCAACCCAAAGTAAAATATGAAAAAATAATTGAAGTACAACTAGTTAGGTATGACATCAACTTGACCAAATAACTAAATATGTTAGATAAATATTTAATTAAACCCACTTATTGTTCCAATTGAAAAGTAGCATAGAGGGCATATATGCGTGGGAAGCCTGATTCTTATCATGATTGGTCACCATTTGAAGTTCAATATTCTTTGATAAACTCGTGCAATTTTTCTTCTCTGGAATGTTTTCAAAATTTTCAAACACATAGGACATAGGGTATGCCTCTGACCCTGATTCTGATTAATTGCAGGGCATGAACCAGATAACTGATTTCAATTCTATCAAACGGTATATTCCATAACCCTCACTCTCACTCTGATTCATTAAAGGGTGTCTTAGAAACACGATATTGATTCATATTGCTTAAAGGGTATCCCTATTGAACATGGTTATTCATTACAGAGAAGGTAGACTTATTTGGTGAAATCACTGTGAATTTATCATCATAATGGTTACTGAACGGTTTGTATATGTATTACTTAAGATTAGATTTATTACGCTATAATAAGTGACGGAATGGGAAGTCGATTGGCTATATTTCCTGGGATATTTTTCTTGTTTTAGTGCTGAGGTAATTAAGTTTATGGGAGCAGGTTAACAGGTTGTTATTATAAAAGAACAAGTCAAGTTGTTCCTTTTTTGTACTTAATATAGGCGTTGATCGATTTTAGCCCCTTGGTAGATGATAGTCCAAAGGAAAAATAACATATATTCTACCAACCTTTTAGATCATCTCAGAATTTAATCTTTCTTATGGAAGAACATATAATGAAAAAAATTTGGTTCTAGAAAAAAATGTAATGCCTTATTTTAAGGAAAAATGTCTTTATTGTATGTCAATAAGTTATCCACATATATTTCAAAGATAACTTGACATTCGTAAAAGATGGTCTCCATAACTCTCTTGAAAATTAGAGGACAATTATTTTTATTTTATAAACTTTTTGGGGAAAATTTGATGTCGAAGTGATTTTCATAATATAAGAGCAAGATAAATCCTAATTTAAATCATTTACTCTTGTTGAATTAAAGCATAAGTCTAATATATAATTTCAAAGCCTACATCACGCACATATAATCATAACTTGAATCTGAAAGTAGCTAATAGTTATGAATTTTACATTCATTAATACTTGATAAGTAAGGATATTATATATTTATATGAATACAACACCCATGACCCAATAATAAAATCCTTATTGTATTTTGTTTTAAAATTGAAGTGGATGCTAATAAACCTAAAGTGAAAGATGAGATAAATTTGACGAACACCTATATAATTAAGTCATCAAATTGACTAAATAACTTAATATGTTGTATAAATATTTAATTAACTCCACTGATTGTTTCCATTAAAAGGCATCATATAGGGTATATATGCGTCACAAGCCTGATTCTGATCATGATTGTTCACCACTTCAAGTTCAGTGTTTATTGGTAAGGTTCTGCAGTTTTGATCCTCTGAAATGTTGCCAAAATTTTCGAATCCATTGTACATAGTGTACGCCTCAAACCCTTGATTCTGATTTAGTGTAGAGCATACACCAGAACTCTGATTATCATTTAGTAAAGGAAATGTGCTAAAATATTCAATTTGATTTATGGAAGGGTATGCGTCAAAACCATCATTCTGATTCATTAAAGAGCACACCTTAATGCTGTTATCATGATTTTGATTCCGATTCAACGTAGAGCATTCACCATTCAGTTGAGAGTATGTGTCAAAACACTCATTTTCATTAATAACCTGATTTTGATTTTGATTCATTGGAGGACATGCCTCAGTAATCTGATTTTGATTCTCATCCGGTTTAAAGAATGAATTAGAAAACTGAATCTGATTCCGTAGATGGAATGTACCAAAGCACTCATTCTGATTGTTGTTGTTCTGATGCTGATGCAATGAAGTTTGCAGATGTTTGTTAACTTTTTGTATGTCGTGGATGCTCGGACGGCGCCTCTCTTTCGGAGTGGAACTGTTTTGTCGACGAAAATACTTCTGAGCATGGCTAGCCACTTGTGTTGGGGTCTTGGTAATCACATAGGTCCTCGCAATGTTTTTCCAATCCCCTCTACCCAACTTCTCCAGACCCATCAGGAACAAGCTAAATAAATACATAAAAAAAACTATATTATATAGAAACTATAGATGAAGTTTAATTTATTAATCATAAAATAATTAAAGTGAAATTTTTTTATGACAAAATAAGAATTAAAATAAAATAATTAACAAGAATCTTGAAAACAAACAAACATTCACAACTTGAGGCTTAGCTGCATACGTGAGAGATCAATGTACAAATACAGATGTACAAGTGAAAAATTGTTCTAATTTACCGATAAATTAACCTTTCAATACCATCATAAATATATTATGTCTCTAAATCTATGAATGATAATTATTTTCATTCGGACAATTAAACGTAAACTCATTTACTAGAATTTTTTTCTTTCCTAACATGTACACTTCATGTTTAGAAGAATGTCCTAATTATGATAGTAATCTACCCACCTATATCTACAACATAGTTAATTTTTTCATTTAATTTATAAGTCTCTAACTATTTATACAACTACCATAATTATGTGGCACAAAGTTTCATCGAAGAAGGAGATGATTGAAAAAAAAATCCTAACATTATTCTCCTCATAGATCTAATTTCATAAAATTTCAAGATATACCAAAGTTAGGTTCAAAGAAAAGAAACAAAATATGAGCATGCAACCCTCAGAATAAACGTAGACAAGATATTAATTAGAAGGATGATAAAATATATAGTAGAAAGGGTGATTAAGAGATATACTTATGTTCATTGGTGGTCCATGGAATACCCCTACAACTCTCCTGGCCAGAACTTTCCTTACCCTCCCGAGATTGAGCAGATGCACTCTCTGTCCTGACAATAGCACCCATCAGGTTTTGTTGTTGAGAATTCTCCTTATCACAATTCCGGTTGACTAAGACCGGGATATATTCAGCAACGGCCTCAATCGTCTTCAGATAATGCTCTTTGATCTCATCAGTCGACTTCGAAGGGACTCGTGATGCAACATATTGGTAGAAGTTTGGGGAGTCAGGATGAAATTCTTCCAATGCACTCTGAAATAACTTGTTTTCCTCCATAGTCCATTCAGTAGGCTGGATGGACTCGTGGGAAGATGAGTCCCCAAAATCAATGATGTCCATTAAAAAAATGGAGAGATGAAGAGTAAGATAGAAAAAGGAAATGTTTATTTTCATTTATATGGAACCTGAGTAAGTTTTGTAAGAACTGTTTCAATTCATCTTCCATATATAACAATTCTTTGGTATTTAAAGAGGGGTTGTAATATCTTGTTTGATGACTATAATCGGTTAGTTGGGAGAAGGTAAAAGTTAATTTATCATAGATTCTAAATCTTGGAATTTAATTTTTGAGGATCTAAGTAGATATTTGTTTTGACTGGATTTATTAATGAGGATATATTTTTGACAAATAATAAATAGCTTCAGATTCTATGACATGTCTTGTAAAGGATGATCACATTTCTAGATTTTTATTGCTTACCAATTCATTTTACGGTCGATGACTTGGATCATATTTTATATAATATTATTATTATAATCATAAAAAACCGCTTCTTATTACTAGTAATAAAATAAAAACAGTCTCATAGGTAAAAGTATCCTTCGAGTGGATAAGTACTAAAGAATTTGAGTAATGGTTCTTCGGCATAAGTACAAACACAATAAATTTTTTTTAGTAAACATCAAGAAACTACGAGCGAAATTTCATGAAAGGAATATGGTCAATAACTGAGTCATTAAAGTTCACCCCTTGATTGTGATAGAGCCTAATAGGTTGTGGAATTTTATTTGCCCGGAGTACCTACTAGGACTAAGTTTTCGAAATATATGGGAATGAAATGAGATAAGTCGAAGAAAAGAAAGACGATGTGGCTGAATCCTATAAGTGTGATGGAAAGAATCTAAACCTTCACAATGCTTATTAGCCAAGAAACGTCTGACCTATACAAGAATGCTTGTGATGGTAGTTTGTTCTCTATGAAATACCAATCCTCAAATGAGTTGTAGGAAGATAGACAAGATATCTCTTATATATAAACACGCCTCTCTAGATCTTAATAAAGTACATAATTTAAAAACACAAAAAATATGTTAAAATATTCACTACTAAAGAGGGTACTTACTTCCGTATAACATTAACTTGACTGTCTGAGTGGACTCATCCTTTCTCTCCCTAGGCATTTGTTCTGTAGTATCTAAATCTGACCTGTCAATGTAGCCAAAGCAAGAGAAAGTTAAGCACTCATACAAGTCATAGCCAATATTGTGACAAATATTAATGTTTTTTTTAAAATATTCTTTTCCCTATAAGATTGTGTTTATTCTCTATAACTGAATAAATTTTATACCAAAGAATTTGAGAAATAATGATAGACCATGCAATAGTGATTATCATATTAGTTTAGGGCCGTTCAAGAGAGATCATCTGACTCATAATGATTTATTCACATCATTATTTATCAAGAAGTACAAAAATAAGGTCATAACCCACTGGAGATTAATCATAAAATTTGTGAAGGTCTTTACAAAATACATTTACTTGCAATATTTGGGATTTCACCCCTCCCTCGAGGGTTCAAGTCAATAAACCTAACCCGTATATGAAATAAGAATTAATCATTACCAACACATCAATATTTATTAGAAGCACATGCGATAACCACTATTGTAGATGACATATATTGTCAAGTTTTTCCTTCACCACTCCATTAAAAAGCACATCAATGGTGCACAAGCTGGAATCCTCACTCCCTATAATATTTTGATTATTTTGTAAGTAATCAAAATATAATAATTTACAAAACTCGTACGATAAAAATTGTACAATGTTTAACTTTTAACAAATAAAACATAGAAAAGAGAAACCATAAACTTAAAGAATCATTATTTTAGAAATATCACTCAAGAAACAAGTCATATACATGACTCCATTTTTATTCTTAACAAATGAAAACAAAATTACATAAGAGAGTTTGGTTTGCGGAAAGATTAAATATTCAGTGTTAGCTTCTAAAGAAAGGTCAAATTTATGGGATAGTTATTTAAAAATCCGATCTAAGAAGTAGCAAAGTTAAAATGATGATTTGAAACAACAATAAATAGTAGTAAAGAAACGTTAGGATTTTACCAAATTGAAAATTAAGTCAGTTTGAAATAAGAGGAGACTAATAACCATGGGATATAATATACATGTGAAGAATAAAGTGTGAGAGTTTACTCAAAAGTTACTCATACAAAAAGGAAGATCTATGGAAGATCATGTGGAAGAAGCCTAAAAGGAAGAAAGAGTAGGGTCAACCGAAAAAGGCAGAGTTAAGGAAAAATATTACACGGTCTTAAACAACTGGAAGATCAAGTTGCATCAACAATTATAATTTACAGAAACTAAAGCGAAAAGTATTGCAGAGGTTCTCCATATGGTGAAGGTATCAAATTTAATAACCGAGACACCAATATATTGTTTTCCACTAAGTTGATGCCATGTTTATTATATCCCACACTTGAATTTATTAACAAATATGTATAAATTGAAAGGGGCCGATTAGTAAACTTAATTTTCATGTAAATCATGGTCAGGTGATGATTAATTTTGTTGATCTTCACATATATAATATTATATTTCATTTATAATCCTTAAAGGTGTTTGGCTTAACAGTTTTAATTATCTACTAATTTGTATAGGGAGGGGAAAGTTTTATTTAACCTTCATGATAATATATGCGAGTTTCTAAGTGTTGGTAAACATGTCACTCAATCATGGGATGTCTCACTATAAAAATATCTTAAATCCATTATTTTTTATATATATCTTAATCATGAACTACCAATGAAGAATGTAACAGTTCATGTGATAACCTTGGGAAAGGAAATGTTATATGAGATCCCTTGCTAGTCATCCATATGGTTTTTTGATATGCTAGACAAGGTATCTCAATCTAATAGACAAGGTATCTCAATCTAAGAATATTCTTACATAACAACTTGTGGATGTGTCAGACTTGTCTGTAAAATGAACGTCCATATTGGAAATCTAATAATAGTGAAGTAGAACACCGACACTTATTTGAATGGAGGAAAAAGGTTATCATCAGGATCATCTAGTCATCACAATTAACAAGCACGACATTAACACTACATATTGACCTACTTAGCATAACAAAAATATAGTTAAAGTTGGAGAAAATAACATGGCTTTAAAAATAGGAATGATTTCAAAGTATATGAATATTTGGGAGGTAAATAACACAAGGTTGTAGTTTATCCTATGCTGGCAGCCAAACTAGAGATGAACTACTTGATGATGCGTGAGTGTTTCTTCTAGTACTACAAATTAATACAATTATATATATTTTTTGCCATTTGGTTTGAAATACACAAAAGACACTTATGAGTGGATGGTTAATAAAGTGTTTGGAAATAATATGAGAAGGATCGAAGAGATTTTAGTAGATTATCCTGGATAAGATCCAAACTCTCTAAATGTAACATGAATTCGAAGCTATGAAAAAGATCAATATATATCTTAATCCCTAAAAATGAATTCATAGTGATTTGTTTTAATTTAATGAGATTTTTTTTAGACTCCAAGGTATCGGAGAATGGCTGTATAGAAACCTGTACATGACATAGTGATTATACTTCCTGTATGGAACTTTTACTTTATATATGAACCATTATTTCAAAATATCAAATAGTAATGATGCTACTAGAAATTACGACACTTAGTATTAGTGACCTAGTCTTATGTCCACTTTCTTGTTGTGGGAGGAGTCGTCCAAGGAAGCATTCTACATCTAACAATCAAATATTATCATCCAGAAAGTGGCCATCAAATATCTGTCATGATAAAATCACGATCCAACCATGCTTCGTCATCGTGCACATTAGTGGTGTTAGTGGGATCCCAATAAGCGGTTTTGGGAGGTTCATTGACTTATTCCTAAAAATATATTATTTTTGTTAATATAAAAAGAACTAAAAAATTTTTACATTAGGCACTATGGACACATTTTTTGAATATAATGATAATTTATTTGTAAGTATGTATCTTCGAAAAGAGAAATTGAATTTAAGGTTACCCTCCATTAAAAGGGAGGACAAAACTATGCACTTTCAAATGTTAATTCACATATACATATTACTTCTTGTGTGGTTATAACCTCTAATGTCAAAGGTACGTTGTTTCTGAACATTGTGCTTAGTATTTCAGAAAAACTTACACAAGCAAAAGATGAAACATGTTTTCAATTCAACGTTTTCCATTTAATTCATGCATTGTAGTCCAAGTAATTATAGGAAATAATACATTTTAATGTCAAGCATTCACATAATTAAATCTCTAATATTCAACTGAGCATTCTTCGACAAAATTATTTAATTGATTAAAGATGTTGTTTTAAGATCTTGGAGAATACAATATCTTAAAGGACTATGATTTTCTTTCTACAAATGTTATACCCTAATTCAGGTGGGAAACAAGTGATGTCAACATAAAAATTATAAGATCGAGTTCTAGGCATACTTCCTCGTGCTTTTATTGTCAAGATCAATTATTGGATAACATTATTTATGAAAGAATTAGCTCAGGTGACAAATATGTCTTGTATCCCATGCAATATAAAAATAAATTAATTTTTATATACCTATAGAATTATAGTTAACTATGTTCGCAAGATCCATTTTCTAGAGTAACTTTGTAGTATAGCAAGGAATAACATTAAGTCAAATAAAACTCACTATATTATAGGATTTCTTAGTTTAGACGTCATATGGACTAAGGAATTGTATATTCTTTAGAATTGTTTGAGGATCAAATGTTAGTTGCTATCCTTAACATTCTTTAATTCTAGTCGTTGTTTATTTTTGTTCTTCAAGCCTTTCTCAACACATTTTTTTCTGATTTAATAGATTATCAATTTTCTTTCCAAAGGCAAAATAACCTATATCTTTGACAACCTTTTAGATCACCTCCAAATTTATCTTTCTTTTTTTGTAACATATATTGTAAAAAATTTTAAAGTGCAAAAATAAAAGACTTATTAAAATAGAAAATATATTTATTCTAAGTAAAAAAGTTGTCCTAATAGCTTTTAAAAATAACTTGTCATTTCTATAAGCTGGTCTCCACAAATCACTCAAAGAAGATAGCTATGGAGAGGACAATAATTTTGTATTTTTTATTTTTGGCCAATATGATATCTATCTCCTTTGCTTCATATTAGAGCAAGATAAATTCCAAATTTAAATCATTTTTTGTTGTTAAATTAAAGCATAAATCTAATGTATTGTTTCAAAGCCTACATAACTCATATATACTAAAAATATAAAGAATAAATTAGCTACTAATTATGATTTTTATATTCATTATACTAATGAATAAGGATTTTATAGATTTATGTGAGTTCATAACACCTAAAGATAAAAATACTTATTGAATTTTGATTGATAATTAAAGTGGATGAAAATCAACCCAAAGTAAAATATGAAATAAAATTGAAGTACAACTAGTTAGGTAAGACATCAACTTGACCAAATAACTAAATATGTTTGATAAATATTTAATTAGACCCACTTATTGTTCCAATTGAAAAGTAGAATAGAGGATATATATGCGTCAGAAGCCTGATACTTATCATGATTCGTCACTATTTGAAGTTCAATATTCATTGATAAACTAGTGCAATTTTTCTTCTCTGAAATGTTTTCAAAATTTTCAAATAAATAGGACATAGGCTATGCCTCTAACCCTGATTCTGATTCATTGCAGGGCATGAACCAGATAACTGATTTTAATTCTATCAATAGTTATGTTCCATAACCCTCTCTCGCACTCTGATTCATTATAGGGTGTCTTAGAAACACGATATTGAGTCATATTGCTTCAAGGGTATTCCTCAGGAGCCTGGTATTGAACAAGGTTATTCATTACAGAGAAGGTACAGTTATTTGGTGAAATCACTGTGCATTTATCATCATAATGGTTACTGAACGGTTTGTATATGTATTACTTAAGATTTGATTTATTATGCCACAATAAGTGACGGAAAGGGAAGTCGATTGGCTATATTTCCTGGGATATTTTTCTTGTTTTTTAGTGCTGAGATAATTAAGTTTATGGGAGCAGGTTAACAGGTTGTTATTAGAAAATAACAAGTCAAGTTGTTCCTTTTTCGTACTTAATACATGCCTTGATCGATTTTAGCCCCTTAGTAGATGATAGTCCAAAGAAAAAATAACATATATTCTTCCAACCTTTTAGATCATCTCGAATTTAATCTTTCTTATGGAAGAACTTATAATGAAAAAAATTTGGTTTTAGAAAATATGTAATGCCTTATTTTAAGGGACAATATCAAAGATAACTTGACATTTGTAAAAGATGGTCTACATAACTCTTTTGAAAATTAGAGTGCAATAATTTTTATTTTATAAACTTTTTGGGAAAAATTTGATGTCGAAGTGCTTTTCATAATATAAGAGCAAGATAAATCCTAATTTAAATCATTTACTCTTGTTGAATTAAAACATAAGTCTAATATATAATTTCAAAGCCTGCATCACGCACATATAATCATAACTTGAATCTGAAAGTAGCTAATAAATATGAATTTTACATTCATTAATACTTGATAAGTAAGAATATTATATATTTATATGAATACAACAACCATGACCCAATAATAAAATCCTTACTGTATTTTGTTTTGAAATTGAAGCGGATGCTAATAAACCGAAAGTGAAAGATATGATAAATTTGACGAACACCTATATAATTAAGTCATCAAATTGACTAAATAACTAAATATGTTGTATAAACATTTAATTAACTCCACTGATTGTTTCCATTAAAAGGCATCATATAGGGTATATATGCGTCACAAGCCTGATTCTGATCATGATTGTTCACCACTTCAAGTTCAGTGTTTATTGGTAAAATTCTGCAGTTTTGATCCTCTGAAATGTTGCCAAAATTTTCGAATCCATTGTACATAGTGTACGCCTCAAACCCTTGATTCTGATTTAGTGTAGAGCATACACCAGAACTCTGATTCTCATTTAGTAATGGAAATGTGCTAAAATATTCAATTTGATTTATGGAAGGGTATGTGTCAGAACCATCATTCTGATTCATTATAGAGTACTCCTTAATACTTTTATCTTGATTTTGATTCCGAATCAACATAGAGCATTCACCATTTAGTTGAGAGTATGTGTCAAAACACTCATTTTCATTAATAACATGATTTTGATTCATTAGAGGGCATGCCTCAATAATCTGATTTTGATTCTGATCCGGTTTAGAGAATGAATTAGAAAACTGTATCTGATTTTGTAGATGGAATGTACCAAAGCACTCATTCTGATTGTTGTTGTTGATGCAATGAAGTTTGCAGATGTTTGTTAACTGTTTGTATGTCGTGGATGCTGCGACTCTCTATCGGAGTGGAACTGTTTTGTCTTGTCGACGAAAATACTTCTGAGCATGGCTAGCCACTTGTGTTGGGGTCTTGGTAATCACATAGGTTCTTGCAATGTTTTTCCAATCCCTTCTACCCAACTTCTCCAGACCCATCAGGAACAAGCTAAATAAATACATGAAAAACTATATTATATAAAAACTATAGATGAAGTTTAATTTATTAATCATAAAAGAATTACAGTGAAATTTTTTTATGACAAAATGAGCATTAAAATAAAATAATTAACAAGAAGCTTGAAAACAAACAAACAATCACAACTTGAGGCCTACGCTGAATACGTGAGAGTTCAATGTACAAATACAGATGTACAAGTGGAAAATTGTTTCAATTGCCGATAAATTAACCTTTCAATACCATCATAATTATATTATGTCTCTAAATCTATGAATGATAATTATTTTCATTCAGACAATTAAACTCATTTACTAGAATTTTTTTCTTTCCTAACATGTACACTTCATGGTTAGAAGAATGTCCTAATTATGATAGTAATCTACCCATCTATATCTACAACATAGTAAATCTTTTCATTTCATTTATCAGTCTCTAACAATTTATACAACTACCATAATTATGTGGAACAAAGTTTCATCGAAGAAGGAGATGATTGAAAAACAAATCCTAACATTATTCTCCTCATAGATCTAATTTCATAAAATTTCAAGATATACCAAAGTTAGGTTCAAAGAAAAGAAACAAAATCAGAGCACGCAACCTTCAGAATAAACATACACAAGATATTAATTAGGAGGATGATAAAATATATAGTAAAAAGGGTGATTAAGAGATATACTTATGTTCATTGGCAGTCCATGGAATACCCCTACAACGCTCCTGGCCAGGGCTTTCCTTACCCTCCCGAGATTGAGCAAATGCACTTTCTGTCATGACAATAGGACCCATCAGGTTTTGTTGTTGAGACTTTTCCTTATCACAATTCCGGTTGACTAAGACCGGAATATATTCAGCAATGGCCTCAATCGTCTTCAGATAATGCTCTTTGATCTCATCAGTTGACTTCGAAGGGACTCTGGATGCAACATATTGGTAGAAGTTCGGGGAGTCGGGATGATTCTCTTCCAATGCACTCTGAAATAGCTTGTTTTCCTCCATAGTTTATTCAATAGGCTGCTGAATAGTTTTGCAATTAGGTGTCAAGTTACTAAGGATGGACTCATGGGAAGATGACTCCCCAATAACAAAGATGTCCATTAAAAAAATGGAGAGATGAAGAGTAAGATAGAAAAAGGAAAAGTTTATTTTCATTTATATGGAACCTGAGTAAGTTTTGTAAGAACTGTTTCAATTCATCTTCCATCTATAAAATTTCGTTGGTATTTAAAGAGGGGTTGAAATATCTTGTTTGATGACTATAATCGGTTAGTTGGGAGATGGTAAAAGTTAATGTATCATAGATTCTAAAGGATCTAAGTAGATATTTATTTTGACTGGATTTATTAATGAGGATATATTTTTGACAAATAATAAATAGCTTCAGATTTTATGACATGTCTTGTAAAGGAAGATCACATTTCTAGATTTTTATTGCTTACCAATTCATTATTTAAATTTTTTTTTAAGGTCAATGACTTGGATCATATTTTATATAATATCATTATTATAATCATAAAAACCCGCTTCTTATTACTAGTAATAAAATAAAAATACTCTCATAGGTAAAAGTATCCTAAGAGTGGATAAGTACTAAAGAATTTGAGTAATGGTTCTTCGGCATAAGTACAAACACAATAAAAAAAATTTAGTAAACACCAAGAAACTACGAGTGAAATTTCATGAAAGAAATATGGTCAATAACTGAGTCATTAAAGTTCACCCCTCGATTGTGACAGAGCCTAATAGGTGGTGGAATTTAATTTGCCCGGAGTACCTACTAGGACTAAGTTTTCGAAAAATATGGGAATGAAATGAGATAAGTCGAAGAAAAGAAAGACGATGTGGCTGAATCCTATAAGTGTGATGGAAAGAATTTAAACCTTCACAATGCTTATTAGCCAAGAAACTTCTGACCTATACAAGAATGCTTGTGATGGTAGTTTGTTCTCTATGAAATACCAATCCTCAAATGAGTTGTAGGAAAATAGACGAGATATCTTTTATATATAAACACGCCTCTCTAGATCTTAATAAACTACAGAATTTAAAAACACAAAAAATATGTTAAAATATTCACTAACAAAGAGGGTACTTACTTCCGTATAACATTAACTTGACTGTCTGAGTGGACTCATCATTTCTCTCCCTACGCATTTGTTTTGTAGTATCGAAATCTGTCCTGTCAATGTAGCCAAATCAGGAGAAAGTTAAGCACTCATACAAGTAATAGCCAATATTGTGACAAATATTAAAGTTATTTTTAAATATTCTTTTTCCTATAAGATTGTGTTCATTCTCTATAAATGAATAAATTTTAAACCAAAGAATTTGAGAAATAATGATGGACCATGCAATAGTGATTATCATATCAGTTTAGGGCCGCTCGAGAGAGAACATCTGACTCATAATGATTTATTCACAACATTATTTATCAAGAAGTACAAAAATATGGTCTTAACCCACTGGAGATTAATCATAAAATTTGTGAACGTCTTTAAAAAATACATTTAATTGCAATATTTGGGATTTCACCCCTCCCTCGAGGTTTCAAGTCCATAAACCTAACCCGTATATGAAATAAGAATTAATCATTATCAACACATCAATATTTATTAGATGCACATGCGATAACCACCATTGTAGATGGCATATATTGTCGAGTTTTTCCTTCAGCACTCCATTAAAAAGCCGATCAATGGTGCACAAGCTGGAATCCTCACTCCATATAATATTTTGATTATTTTGTAAGTAATAAAAATACAATAATTTACAAAAATTGTACGATAAAAATTGTACAATGTTTAACTTTTAACAAATAGAACATAGAAAAGAGAAACCATAAACTTAAAGAATCATTATTTTAGAAATAACACTCAAGAAACAAGTCATATACATGACTCCATTATTTTAGTTGGTTTGAGGAAAGATTAAATATTCAGTGTTATCTTCTAAAGAAAGGTCAACTTTATGGGATAGTTATCCGAAAATCCGATCTAAGAAGTAGAAAAGTTAAAATGATGATTTGAAACAACAATAAATAGTAGTAAAGAAACATTAAGATGTTACCAAACTGAAAATGAAATCAGTTTGAAATAAGAGGAAGCTAATAACCATGGGATATAATATTCATGTGAAGAATAAAGTGTGAGAGTTTACTCAAAAGTTACTCATAAAAAAAGGAAGATCTATGGAAGATCATGTGGAAGAAGCCCAAAAGGAAAAAAGAGTAGGGTCAACCGAAAAACTCAGAGTTAAGGAAAAATATTACATGGTCTTAAACAACTGGAAGATCAAGTTGCAGCAACAAATTAAAATTTACAGGCCCTAAAGCAAAAACTGTTGCAGAGGTTTCTCCATATGGTGAAGGTATTAAATTTAATGACCGACACACCAATATGTCGTCTTCCACTAAGATGATGCCATGGTTATTATATCCCACACTTTAATCTATTAACAAATATGTATAAATTGAAAGAGGAAGATTAGTAAACTTAATCTTCATGTAATTTATGGTCAGGTGATGATTAATTTTGTTGATCTTCGCATATATAATATTATATTTCATTTGTAATCCGTGTTTGACTTAACAGTTTTAATTATCTGCTAACACTACTGGATTCGCGCTGTTTATCCACGAAATATTAGCGACGACACGTAATTCGCCGCTAATCTTTCGAAATTAGCGACGACAAAATCTTACCGGCGAAGAAAGAGGCGTCGTTAATTAGTGACAAAGGAATTCGTCGTAATTTAATTGTATTTCGTCGCTTTTTTTTTTTTTTTGAATTTTTTTTAACTGCCGATCTGTCATCGCTATCTTAGCGACACGTGTTTTCGTCCTTATTTTGAAGATTAGCGACGACACGCCTTTGTTTAACGACGACCTGTAATTCTTCGCTAATCTTCAATCCTATTTAATGGAGACAGCAGGTTTTTAACCCACAAAACACCCAAAAAATCCTCCGATTTTCTCCCAAAAACACAACTAAATTCCTTGTTTTTTATTTGTAATTCCTTCTCCACTTCATCTTGCATCATTCTTGGTTCAATAATCAAGGTGGGGCTCCATTAATATCATCTTTCATCACACAATTTAAGGTAATAATTGCATGAAATTCACCTTTTAATTTTATTTTATTTTTGAATTCTAATTGTGTTTTATTCTTTCTATATGGTTTGATTAGGTGAATTAAAACAACTTTCTTGGTGGGGAATTAACATCACTCTTTAATTTATCCATCCAATTCAAGGTATTTCCATTAAATTTCATGCTTTTTAAATTTTTTATTTATTTGATTATATTAGCAAGTTGATATAACATATGATTAGGTTAATGAATTAAATATTTGTTGGTTGATTATGCATGTGTTGTGTGAATTTATATTTTGTGCTCATATATTTTTACTTGTTTATTTAATTCTTTGTTCTTTTTTTATATATTCATTCATTTAATGGTTTGTAATATTTATTCATTTAATGGTTTGTAATTTTTATTCATTCAATGGTTTGTAATATTTATTCATTCAATGAGTTTGTAATTTTTTTTTTGTTATTGTGTTGTAATTTTTATTAATTTTATTCATTGGGTTGTAATAATTATGTATTTTATTTTTTTATATTAATATAGTCGCATAGTTTACTCAAATTGTTGTTAAGAGATGGCATCGAGTTCGGACATGAGTATCGATAAGAGTTGGATCGAATTGACGAATGTGTTAGATGGTGAATATATTTTTGGGGTTTATAAATTTATCTATTTTGCTAAGAAAAGTAGAGGTTATACCGGTTACTTGTCTTGCCCGTGTAAGAAGTGTAATAATTTTTGTCGATTAAAAACCGAAGTTGTTATGGCCCACCTTCTAAGAGAGGTATTTAACCATGATTATAAGGTTTGGACAAAACACGGTGAGGAAGAGATACAAACACATACACCCCCTGCAAGTAAATATCCAATTATAGTAAATGAAATCCAGCATGTTTATGACGATGTGAGATAGAGTTACGATGTTGGTGGACATCCGGGAGACACCGAGATGAGAGATTCACATATTCCAAGTCGAAGCAGTTTTGACACATTGTTCGAAGAATTGGAGACAGAATTATTTCCTAGTTGTAAATCGATGAGTTCGTTGAATTTCATTGCCAAGCTAATGCACGTAAAAGTAAAGAACAAATGGACTAACACCTCATTCACCGAGCTATTGGAGTTGTTGGGTCGTATTTTGCCTAAACCTCACAATTTGCCGGATTCTTATGAAGCATGCAACAAGAAGTTGAAAAGTTTGGGTATGGGGTATATTACCATCGACGTTTGTTTGAACGATTGTGTTATTTATTACAAAGAAAACAAAGACCTCGATAAGTGTCCAGTTTGTAGCGAGTCTAGATGGGACCCAAAGAAGGGTATCAAAGTACCGCATAAGAAGCTTTGATACTTTCCGATTGCTCCTAGATTACAGCGACTATACGCTTCAAAGCACACCGCTCAAGACATGATTTGGCACCATACCGGTAATAGTGTCGATCCGGATGTGTTGCGTCATCCGGTTGATGGTGATAGTTGGAAGAGATTTGCAGCGCTATACCCTGAGTTTGCTAGTGAACCTTGTAACGTATATCTGGGTCTCGGAATCGATGGGTTTTGTCCTTTCTCTATGCAGAACAACTCGTACAGCATGTGGCCAGTCATATTAACCGTATATAACTTGCCCCCGTGGGTATGCATGAAGGAAACCACATTCCAGCTTTGTTTGTTGATTCCGGGACCCCTTTCACCTGGTAAGGACATGGATGTCTTTCTTCGTCCTGTTATAGATGAGTTGGAAGAGTTGTGGGATAAAGGGATCGTTACGTATGATTCCCACAAGAAAGAAGAGTTTACGATGAAGGTTTGTTTATTGTCTACCACTAATGATTTCCGCGCTAGGTCATACACTTCGGGATGGTCGGGTCAAGGTTACAAAGCTTGTCCCGAATGCATGGATCATACTCCGTCATTGAGTGTGAACAAAGGGATTGTTTACTTTGACCATAGACGTTGGTTACCTGTCGGACATCGATTTAGAAGAGAAAATGTTTTGTACAAGAAATCCGATTATAGGGGCCCACCGAAGAAATATAGTCCTGCAAATATTCAGACACAGTTAGATGGGCTTCCCATTGTGTTTCCCGGTAAACACAAGGATTTTGGGGGAAAGATCGTGAAGCAAGATGTTAATCGGCGATTCAATTGGAAGAAAAAGAGTATTTTCTATCGTTTACCTTATTGGTCCGAAATCTTGTTGAAACATAACATTGATGTTATGCATTGCGAGAAAAATGTGTGTGATGCTCTTCTCTGTACAGTTATAGGTCTTGAAGGGAAAGTTAACAAAGATAACGTGAAAGCGAGAATGGATCTTAAGGAATTGAAGATTAGAAAAGAATTGTGGTTGACTGAGAGAAATGGTAAACAAATATTGAAACGGGGAAAGTACACTTTAACAACGGACAAGCGGAGTATATTTCTTAACTGGATGAAGGCACAGAAGTTTCCCCACGGTTTTGCATCTAGTATGAGAAACAATGTTTGAATTGATACGGGAAAGATTATCGGCATGAAATCTCACGACTGTCATGTGATGATGCAATATCTTTTCGTGGCTAGTCTCCCCGGGCTTATTGAAGACAAAGCGATTAGTGATGTGTTTATTGGGTTAGAGAACGTGTTTAGAGTCGTTTGCAATAAAAATCTAAGCAGGAATGAGTTAGAATCGGGAAAGAAGAAAGTGGTTGAACTTATGTGTAGGCTAGAAATGATTTTACCTCCCGCGTTGTTTGATATAATGATCCACTTTGTGATACACTTATACGATGAAGCATTGCTTGGTGGCCCGGTCCAAATGCGGTGGATGTACCCATTTGAAAGGTATTTGAAAAAGTTGAAAGAGTATATTCGAAATCCGGCTAGACCAGAGGGTTCAATAGCCGAGGGCTACATTGCGGAAGAGACGTTGAATTTCATATCAAGATATCTTAGTGAAGAAAAAACAAGGTTCAACGATCCAGGCAGATACAACGAAGCACCGCCGGTCCCAAAAGAGCTATCCGTTTTCAATTCCCAATGCACTCCAGTTGGCAAGATAGAGTATGTTTCTTTACCATATAAGGAGAAGGAGCACATAAGTTGGTATATTTTGCATAATTGCGACGAACTCGAAGCATACATGACGTAAGTAAATATTATTATCTTTATTTATATTTATATATTTATATATTTATATATTTATATAAATATATATTTATATATTTATATATTTATATGAGTATATTTATATGAATATATTTATATATTTATATATTTATATATTTATTTATCAATTTGAATATATGTATATAAATATATTAATTTATTTATACTCATTTACAATTATAGTGAACACAAATCCACACTTACGGGAACGAGTGAGGAAATAGATATTAGGCATCGTCGAACGTTTAAGGAGTGTGTACCATTTTCGATGATAAACCCTATTACGGGGAATAATCAAAATCTTGGAGGTCATGTACACTGGAGGGTGCTCGGTTGTGTTATTTGTCTGTAAGTGGTATAAAAAGTCTGAATCGAGGCCTGAACATGGGGTAACCTTTATCAACACAACAAACTTTGAGTGGGCCGACGAACCATACATTTTAGCATCGCAGGCCAAGAAAGTGTTTTACATCGACGAGATTAGTTCAAAGAAATCAATGAAAGGGTGGAAAGCCGTTTAGCAAATAAACGATCGACACGGATGGAGTCCTGAGTTATGGGGTTCGGAATCACTCCCTACTGGAAATGAGAGCATCAGCATACCATTGGATAGCACGGGAAATGAGAACGTCAGCATACCATTGGCATCCACCGAGGAGATCGAGATTGATCCTGCTCATTTTTTTTATTGATTTGTCTTTTGATACGGTTATTGATGAAAATGAGGAAATTCATGATGACACCTTGGATGAAAACGGTGATGAAGAAGAACCTATAGAGGTTGATAGCAATGATGAACCCATAGTTATTAGTGGATATGATACTGATTAGGTTTTTTTATTTTGGACTATTTGTATTAACACATTTTAACTCTAAACACTCAACTTTGACTCTAAACACTCAACTTTGACCAAAATAACTCAACTTTGACTCTAAACACTCAACTTTGACCAAAATAACTCAACTTTGACTCTAAACACTCAACTTTGGCCAAAATAACTCAACTTTGACTCTAAACACTCAACTTTGACCAAAATAACTCAACTTTGACTCTAAACACTCAACTTTGACCAAAATAACTCAACTTTGACTCTAAACACTCAACTTTGACCACAAACACTCAACTTTGACTCTAAACACTCAACTTTGACCAAAATAACTCAACTTTGACCCTAAACACTCCACTTTGACCAAAATAACTCAACTTTGACTCTAAACACTCAACTTTGACCACAAACACTCAACTTTGCCTCTAAACACTCCACTTTGACCAAAATTACTCAACTTTGACCCTAAACACTCCACTTTGACTCTAAACACTCAACTTTGACTCTAAACACTCAACTTCGACCACAAACACTCAACTTTGACTCTAAACACTCAACTTTGACCAAAATAACTCAACTTTGACCCTAAACACTCCACTTTGACTCTAAACACTCAACTTCGACTCTAAACACTCAACTTTGACTCTAAACACTCAACTTTGACCAAAATAACTCAACTTTGACGCTAAACACTCCACTTTGACCAAAATAACTCAACTTTGACCCTAAACACTCAACTTTGACTCTAAACACTCAACTTCGACCAAAATAACTCAACTTTGACTCTAAACACTCAACTTTGACTTTAAACACTCAACTTTGACCCTAAACACTCAACTTTGACCAAAATAACTCAACTTTGACGCTAAACAGTCCACTTTGACAAAAATAACTCAACTTTGACCCTAAACACTCAACTTTGACCCTAAACACTCAACTTTGACTCTAAACACTCAACTTCGACCAAAATAACTCAACTTTGACTCTAAACACTCCACTTTGACCAAAATAACTCAACTTTGACTCTAAACACTCCACTTTGACCAAAATAACTCAACTTTGACCCTAAACACTCAACTTTGACTCTAAACACTCAACTTTGACCAAAATAACTCAACTTTGATTCTAAGCACTCCACTTTGACCAAAATAACTCAACTTTGACTCTAAACACTCCACTTTGACCAAAATAACTCAACTTTGACCCTAAACACTCAACTTTGACTCTAAACACTTAACTTTGACCAAAATAACTCAACTTTGACTCTAAACACTCCACTTTGACCAAAATAACTCAACTTTGACTCTAGACACACAACTTTGACCAAAATAACTCAACTTTGACTCTAACTGTTGACTAAACACCCCGAACACTCAAGTTTGACCCTAAACGTTGACTAAACACCGCGAACACTCAACTTTGACTCTAAACGTTGACTAAACACCCCGAACACTCAACTTTGACTCTAAACGTTGACTAAACACCCCGAACACTCAAGTTTGACTCTAAACGTTGACTAAACACCCCGAACACTCAACTTTGACTCTAAACGTTGACTAAACACCCCGAACACTCAAGTTTGACTCTAAACGTTGACTAAACACCCCGAACACTCAACTTTGACTCTAAACGTTGACTAAACACCCCAAACACTCAAGTTTGACTCTAAACGTTGACTAAACACCCCAGATTAAGAATATGAAAAGGAACAAGAAAAAAAAACATGCAAGAAAGGGAAAGCTTCTAAAAAAAGAAACAAAAAAAATAGCGACGACATTCATCCTTTGAATGTCGTCGTTAAATATTCGCGACGACATTCATACGCTATTTCGTCGCTAATAAATAATAAAAAATTTAATTGGTCATCGTGGGCGGTCAACTTTCCCGCCCACGAAAATTAGCGACGAAAACCCAAATATTCGCGACGACGTGTTGTCGCTAACACTTGACACGCAAAGGGCGTGTGTACGTGACACGACACGTGTCCCAAATAAACGACGAAACCTTCGGTTTCGCGACGACCTGCGTGTCGTCGCTAATCTTTTATCCTATAAAGCCCTAACCGAGCTCATTTCTGCCATAACAAACACTCAAAAACTCACACAAAACCTCCATTTCCGCCATAGCCAAGCAATTCCGAGGAGTAACAACACCTAATCCGACATCAAGGTAATGATTCCAATCCAATAACACATTTTAATTTTTTCATTTTTAATTTCTAATATTTTTTCTTGTTTTTTTTTTGTATGATTCTTTCTTCTTGGCATGGATTCATGGACGAAATCTACACCATTTCTACGTATCAGGTTCCAATTTCCGGATCAAACTTGCAATTTTTTTTTTGGTTGAAAAAATTCATGATGTTTGTGTGATTTGATTAATTCCGAGATTTATGTATATGTTTCTGGGATGTTTGGTATTTTTTTTGTGTTAAAAAACATGTAATTGGACTTTGTTTGAAATTAGGGTTTTGATATGATTTTTGTAATTTTAATGTAATAGTTGGTGTGTTATTGTAATTTGATTGTGTTTTAAGATATAGGGACCTATTTGCAATATGTTTGATTTGTATGTTTAAGGACTAAAATGCAATTTTATAAAAAAATAGGACTAAAATGCAATTTTATAAAAATTTGGACTAAAATGCACTTTTTTTAAAAAGGACTTAATTGCAATTTTATAAAAAATAGGACTAAAATGCAATTTAAAAAAATAGGACTAAAATGCAATTTTATAAAAATTTGGACTAAAATGCAATTTAAAAAAAAATAGGACTTAATTGCAAATTTTATAAAAATTTGGACTAAAATACAGTTTTTAAAAAAATATGACTTATTTGCAATTTTAAAAAAATTTGGACTAAAATGCAATTTTAAAAAAAAATAGGAATTATTTGCAATTTTTAAAACATTAGGACTAAAATGCAATTTTAGAAAAATATAGGACTAAAATACAATTTTAGAAAAATTTAGGACTTGCAAATTTTAAAAAAAAAATGGACAAAAATGCATTTTTTAAAAAATTAGGAATTATTTGCAATTTTAAAAAAATTTGGACTAAAATGCAATTTTATAAAAAAAATGGACTTAATTGCAAATTTTAAAAAAATTTGGACTTATTTGCAATTTTATGAAATTTTATAGATGGCTGCTGTCATGGGTAGGAGTCATGATGGAGACGGGAGGGGTAACGATCCCCCGAGGGGTCCACCACGTTCGAATGCTGATTGTGCCCAACCATCGGAAATAAAAAATTCAATTAATGTTTATTTATTAATTAAGAAAATATATAATTAATAAATATTTTTCACTAAAACAGGTCAATGTAAAAGAAGGAGACCAAAATCTGCCACATCTATCCGGACAGCTCAGGAGACCCTGAAGAGAGTCGGCTGGCCCATCCAGTTGACTTTTCTGGCATAGAAGGTACCTGGAACTTCGTGGGCGAGTATAGCAAACACGTGGGTCAGGTTGTAGGTAATGTTGTTCGAGAGGCTGTTCACCCGTGCTACAAATCATGGTCAGATGTCCCCGACCATAACAAAGGGGTAATTATGCAGCGACTGCACTAGTTTTTTGATTTGGAGGAGTGGAGGAGGCGAGACGATTGGGGAGAGATCATTAAGAGGTTGAATACGATGACTTCTGGAGCCTACAGGCGATGGAAGTCAGATTCGAAGAACGACTACTACTACACAGATGAAGTTCCACCAGATGTTGACCTGGTGATTTGGGAGGAGACAAAGAAGATGTTGGCTGAAGTGGCGAAACAGGTAGAAAAAAAATAATTATTTTATACATTTTTTTTAATTAATTTTATAACTATTTCTTTTTTATTTGTGACAGAGTTAGGCTGATATAAACAAGAAGAATCGAGAGCAGCAGACAGTTTCGAGCAAGGCGGGGTCAAGGAACTGGTCCCAGACTCGGGAGGTGATTATTGAGGTACAAGTTCTTAAAATTAAAATTTAATTTAGTATTTTATTTAATTTAATTGTTAACTAATTAATATTTGTTATTGTATATAGTCCAGGGGAAGCTGAAGACGGTGACGAAAGAGCCGTTGACTTTTTGGGATGACGACCCAGGAGGACATGGAGCTTTCTCCTTTAAGCGGCTATTTCGACCACCTATCGCACGATGCAGCTACAGATAGGTGGCGTGATCAGCGTTTGGAGAAAGCTAGTGTAAGTCTTTTTTTTAAAAAATTGATTTAAATTAATTTTTTATTTTAAATTAATTTTTTTATTAATCTAATTTATTTTTAAATTGAAATCTAATTACAGGGTGTTCTTCGGGAGAAGATGAAGAAGAAGGTTGTGCAGGCCGGAGCGGAGGGTGCTGAAGTTACCATCCAGGAGCAGATGGATGCCATGCTCGAGACAATCATGGAGGTCCTACACCCACCCAAGACTAAATACTGGGTGCCTACCATTGGTCCGGTCCGGAAACGATCCAGGACTCCTACACAGCCGGACAGGGAGAACGAGGAGTTGCTTAAGGCGATTCTGGCTGGGATGAACGAGCTTCGCGCGGCTCAAAATCTTGCACCTATACCGGATCCATCCTCCGCATCACCCGAGCCCACAACTTCTTCTAGTCGGCCGAGTCAACCCCCGAGCATGGCAGACACTCTCTTCGAGGCATTAAACGGGATGAGAATCGCCCAAGAAATGCAGCCGATCAGCAAACCCGGGCCCACTACGGAAGAGAGACGAGATGAAGAGAGAGAAGATGAGGTGAGAGGAGAAGATGAAGAAGATCACCATTCGAGTGATGATTAAGTTATCTTATTTTTTATTTAATTTGGTTGGTTTGTATGTTTAAGACTTTATTTATTTCCGTATGTTTGACTTTGACTTTGACTCGATTGACGTTGACTGTATTTCACGTTTAATATTTGAATCGAATTATCGTATTTTATATGTATTTTTGGATTTCTATTTATTCATAATTTTGCATTATATTTAAAATCAAAATAATAATAAAGACTACAATTTAAATAATAAAAAATAAAATTTAAATAATAAACAATAAACTTTAAATAAAAATAAAAATTATATAAAAAAAATAAAAAATATGAATAGCGACGACAATTGCATCGTCGCTAACTATTTGAATAAAATAAATAAATAATGATTTTTGACAAAATTAAAAGAAAATTAAAAAAATTAAAAAATATTAGCGACGACAACTCTGTCGCTAATATGTTGTCGTTAGATAAATAAAAAAAGAAAATTCAATTAATAAATATTCGATTAAAAATTAAAGAAAAACTAATTAAGAAATTAGCGACGGCATTTTGTCGCTAATTTGTCGTCGCTAATCTCTTAATTTCCCGACGCCAGGCCTCGTGGTTAAATGTTTGAGTAATTAGGTACGAAATCACAATTAATCGTCGCTAATCTCAAATTAGCGACTTCGGGATAAAGACGACAGTTTAGCGACGAAATTTCGTCGCTAAACTAAATTAGCGACGAATTCAGCATGTTTCGCGACGACGCGTGTCGTCGCGAAACCCCGCGATTCCAGTAGTGTAATGTGTATAGGGAGGGGAAAGTTTTATTTAACCTTCATGATAATATATGTGAGTTTCTAAGTGTTGGTAAACATATTACTCAATCATGGGATGTCTCACTATAAAAATATCTTAACTCCATTATTTTTTATATATATCTTAATCATGAACTACCAATGAAGAATGCGACAGTTTATGTAATAACCTTGGGAAAGGGAATGTTATCTGAGATCCCTTGCTAGTCATCCATATGGTTTTTTGATATGCTAGACAAGGTATCTCAATCTAAGAATATTCTTGCATAACAACTTGTGGATGTGTCGGACCTGTCTATAAAATGAACGTCCATATTGGAAATCTTATAATAGTGAAGTAGAACACCGACACTTATTTGAATGGAGTAAAAAGGTTATCATCAAGATCATCAAGTCATCACCATTAACAAACACGACATTAACACTACATATTGACATATTTAGCATAAAAAATTATAGTTAAAGTTGGATAAAATAACATGGCTTTAAAAAATAGGAATGATTTCAAAAGTATATGAATATTAGGGAGGTAAATAACACAAGGTTGTACTTTATCCTATGCTGGCAGCCAAACTAGAGATGAACTACATGATGATGCGTGAGTGTTTCTTCTAGTACTACAAATTAATACAAATATATTTTTTTGCCATTTGGTTTGAAATACACAAAAGACACTTATGAGTGGATGGTTAATAAAGTGTTTGGAAATAATATTAGAAGGAATGAAGAGATTTTAGTAGATTATCCTGGATAAGATCCAAACTATCTAAATGTAACATGAATTCGAAGTTATTAAAAAGATCGATATATATCTTAATCCCGAAAAAAATGAATTCATATTGATTTATTTTAATTTAATAAGAATGTTGTTAGACTCCAAGGTATCGGAGAAAGACTGTATAGAAACCTATAGACGTGACATAGTGATTATACTTCTTCTCGTATGAAACTTTTCCTTTATATATGAACCACTATTTCAAAATATCAAAATAGTAATGATGCTATTAGCAATTACGACAGTTAGTATTAGTGACCTAGTCTGATGTCCACTTGCTTGTTGTGGGAGGAGTTGTCCAAGAAAGCATTCTACATCTGACGATCAAATATTATCATCTAGAAAGTGGCCATCAAATATTTGTCATGATAAAATCACGATCCAACCATGCTTCGACATCGTGCACATTAGTGGTGTTAGTGGGATTCCGATAAGAGGTTTTGGGAGGTTCATTGACTTATTCCTAAAAATATATTATTTTTCTTAATATAAAAATAACTATAAAATTTTACATTAGGCAATATGAACACAATTTTTTAATATAATGATAAATTTATTTTTTAAGTATGAGTCTTCGAAAAGAGAAATTGAATTTAAGGTTACCCTCCATTAAAAGGAAGGCAAAAGTATACACTTTCAAATGTTAATTCACATATACATAGTACTTGTTGTGTGGTTATAACCTCTAATGTCAAAGGTACGTTATTTCTGAACATTGTGCTTAGTATTTCGGAAAAACCTACACGAGCAAAAAATGAAACATTTTTTCAATTCAATGGTTTCCATTTAATTCATGCATTGTAGTACAAGCCATTATAGGAAATAATACATTTTAACGTCAAGCATTCACATAATTTAATCTCTAATATTCAACTAAGCATTCTTCTACAAAATTATTTAATTAATTAAAGATGTTGTTTTAAGATCTTGGAGAATACAATATCTTAAAGGGACTATGATTTTCTTGTTACAAATGTTATACCCTAATTCAGGTGGAAAATAAGTGATGTCAACATAAAAATTATAAGATCGAGTTCTGGGCATACTTCCTCGTGCTTTTATTGTCAAGAACTATTATTGGATAACATTATTTATGAAAGAATTAGCTCAGGTGACAACGATGTCTTGTATCGCATGCTATATAAAAAAAAATTAATTTTTATATACCTATAGAATTATAGTAAACTATGTTCGCAAGATCTATTTTCTAGAGTAACTTTGAAGTATAGCAAGGAACACCATTAAGTCAAATGAAACTCACTATATTATAGGATTTCTTAGTTTAGATGTCATATGGACTTGGGAATTGTATATTCTTTAGAATTGTTTGAGGATCAAATGTCAGTTGCTATCCTTAACATTCTTTAATTCTAGTCGTTGTTTATTTTTGTCCTTCAAACCTTTTTCAACACATTTTTTTCTAATTTAATAGATTATCAATTTTCTTTTCAAAGGCAAAACAACCTATATCGTTGACAACCTTTTAGATCACCTCCAAATTTATCTTTCTTTTTTTGTAACATATATTGTAAAATTGTTCAAAGTGCATAAAAAAGACTTATTAAAATGAAAAATATATTTATTGTAAGTAAAAAAGTTGTCCTAATAGCTTTTAGAAATAACTTGTCATTTCTACAAGTTGGTCTCCACAAATCATTCAAAAAAGATAGCTATGGAGAGGACAATTCTTTTTTTAGCCAATATGATATCTATCTCCTTTGCTTCATATTAGAGAAAGATAAATTCCTAATTTAAATCATTTTCTGTTGTCAAATTAAAGCATAAATCTAATGTATTGTTTCAAAGCCGACATAACTCATATATACTAAAAATATAAAGATTAAATTAGGTAATAATTATGATTTTTATATTCATTATACTAATGAATAAGGATCTTATATATTTATGTGAGTTCATAACACCCAACAATAAAAATTCTTATTGAATTTGATTGAAAATTAAAGTGGATGAATATCAACCCAAAGTAAAATATGAAAAAAAAATTGAAGTACAACTAGTTAGGTAAGACATCAACTTGACCAAATAACTAAATATGTTGGATAAATATTTAATTAGACCCACTTATTGTTCCAATTGAAAAGTAGCATAGAGGGCATATATGCGTCGGAAGCCTGATTCTTATTATGATTGGTCACCATTTGAAGTTCAATATTCATTAATAAACTAGTGCAATTTTTCTTCTCTGACATGTTTTCAAAATTTTCAAACACATAGGACATAAGCTAGGCCTGTAACCCTGATTCTGATTCATTGTAGGGCATGAACCGGATAACTGATTTTAATTCTATCAAACGTTATGTTCCATAACCCTCACTCTCACTCTAATTCATTAAAGGGTGACTTAGAAACACGATATTGAGTCATATTCTTTAAAGGGTATCCCTCAGGAGCCTCGTATTGAACAAGGTTATTCATTTCAGAGAAGGTACAGTTATTTGGTGAAATCACTGTGCATTTATCATCATAATGGTTACTGAACGGTTTGTATATGTATTCCTTAAGATTTGATTTATTACGCCATAATAAGTGACGGAAAGGGAAGTTCGATTGGCTATATTTTTTGGAATATTTTTCTTGTTTTAGTGTTGTAATTAAGTTTATGGGAGCAAGTTAACGGGTTGTTATTATAAAAAAACAAGTCAAGTTGTTCCTTTTTTGTAATTAATACATGCCTTGATCGATTTTAGCCCCTTAGTAGATGACAGTCCAAAGGAAAAATAACATATATTCTTCCAACCTTTTAGATCATCTCGAATTTAATCTTTCTTATGGAAGAACTTATAATGAAAAAAATTTGGTTCTAGAAAAAAATGTAATGCCTTATTTTAAGGGAAAATATCTTTATTGTATGTCAATGAGTTTCCACATATAATTCAAAGATAACTTAACATTTGTAAAAGATGGTCTCCATAATCTCTTGAAAATTAGAGGACAATAATTTTTATTTTATAAACATTTTTGTGCAAATTTGATGTCGAAGTGATTTTCATAATATAAGAGCAAGATAAATCCTAATTTAAATCATTTACTCTTGTTGAATTAAAACATAAGTCTAATATATAATTTCAAAGCCTGCATCACGCACATATAATCATAACTTGAATCTGAAAGTAGCTAATAGTTATGAATTTTACATTTATTAATACTTGATAAGTAAGGATATTGTATATTTATATGAATACAACACCCATGACCCAATAATAAAATCCTTACTGTATTTTGTTTTGAAATTGAAGCGGATGCTAATAAACCCAAAGTGAAAGATGGGATAAATTTGACTAACAGCTATTTAATTAAGTCATCAAATTGACTAAATAAATAAATATGGTGTATAAATATTTAACTAACTACACTGATTGTTTCTATTAAAAGGCATTATATAGGGTATATACGCGTCACAAACCTGGTTCTGATCATGATTGTTCACCACTTCAAGTTCAGTGTTTATTGGTAAATTCTGCAGTTAATATCCTCTGAAATGTTGCCAAAATTTTCGAATCCATTGTACATAGTGTACGCCTCAGACCCTTGATTCTGATTTAGTGTAGAGCATACACCAAAACTCTGATTCTCATTTAGTAAAGAAAATTTGCTAAAAAATATTCAGTTTGATTTATGGAAGGGTATGTGTCAAAACCATCATTCTGATTCATTAAAAAGTACTCCTTAGTACTGTTATCTTGATTTTGATTCCGAATCAACGTAGAGAATTCACCTTTCACTTGAGAGTATGTGTCAAAACACTCATTTTCATTAATAACCTGATTTTGATTCATTAGAGGGCATGCCTCAATAATCTGATTTTGATTCTAATCCTGTTCAGAGAATGAATTAGAAAACTAAATCTGGTTCTGTAGATGGAATGTACCAAAGCACTCATTCTGATTGTTGTTGTTCTGATGTTGATGCAATGAAGTTTGCAGATGTATGTTAACTGTTTGTTTGTCGTGGATGCTCGGACGGCGCTTCTCTATCGGGGTGGAACTGTTTTGTCGATTGAAATACTTCTGAGCATGGCTTGCCACTTGTGTTGGGGTCTTGGTAATCACATAGGACCTCGCAATGTTTTTCCAATCCCCTCTACCCAACTTCTCCATACCCATCAGGCACAAGTTAAATAAATACATGGAAAACTATATAATATAGAAACTATAGATGAAGTTTAATTAATTAATCATAAAAGAATTACAGTGAAATTTTTTTATGACAAAATGAGCATTAATAAAATAATTAACAAGAAGCTTGAAAGCAAACAAACAATCACAACTTGAGGCCTACACTGAATACGTGAGTGAGAGTTCAATCGTACGATAGAAATTGTACAATCTTTTTAACTTTTAACAAATAGAACTTAGAAAAGAGAAACCATAAACTTAAAGAATCATTATTTTATAAATATCACTCAAGAAACAAGTCATATACATGGCTCCATTTCTATTCTTAACAAATGAAAACAAAATTACAATAAGAGAGTTGGTATGAGGAAGATAGGAGATGCATCTAGATTAAATATTCAGTGTTAGCTTCTAAAGAAAGGTAAAATTTATGGGATAGTTATCCAAAAATCCGATCTAAGAAGTAGAAAAGTTAAAATGATGATTTGAAACAACAATAAATAGTAGTAAAGAAACATCAAGATGTTACCAAACTGAAAATGAAGTCAGTTTGAAATAAGAGGAGACTGATAACCATGGGATATAATATACATGTGAAGAATAAAGTTTGAGAGTTTACTCAAAAGTTACTCATAAAAAAAGGAAGATCTATGGAAGATCATGTGGAAGAAGCCCAAAAGGAAGAAAGAGTAAGGTCAACCAAAAAAGGCAAAGTTAAGGACAAATATTACACGGTCTTAAACAACTGGAAGATCAAGTTGCAGCAACAAATTAAAATTTACTGTCCTTAAAGCAAAAACTATTGCAGAGGTTTCTCTATATAGTGAAGGTATCAAATTTAATGACCGAGACACCAATATGTTGTTTTTCACTAAGATGATGCCATGTTTATTATATCCCACACTTGAATTTATTAACAAATATGTATAAATTGGTAGGGGAAGATTAGTAAACTTACTCTTCATGTAAATCATGGTCAGGTGATGATTAATTTTGTTGATCATCGCAAATATAATATTATATTTCATTTATAATCTGTAAAAGTGTTTGACTTCATAGTTTTAATTATCTACTAATGTGTATAGAGAGGGGAAATATTTATTTAAACTTCATGATAATATATGTGAGTTTATAAGTGTTGGTAAACATATCACTCAATCATGGGATGTCTCACTATAAAAATATCTTAAATCTATTTTATATATATATATATATATATATATATATCTTAATCATGAACTACCAATGAAGAATGTAGCAGTTCATGTGATAATCTTGGGAAAGGGAATGTTATCCGAGATCCCTTACTAGTCATCCATATGGTTTTTTTATATGCTAGACAAGGTATCTCAATCTAAGAATATTCTTGCATAACAACTTGTGGATGTGTCGGACCTGTCTATAAAATGAACGTCCATATTAGAAATCTTATAATAGTGAAGTAGAACACCGACACTTATTTGAATGGAGTAAAAAGGTTATCATCAGGATCATCAAGTCATCACCATTAACAAACACGACATTAACACTACATATTGACCTATTTAGCTTAAAAAATATAGGTAAAGTTGGAGAAAATAACATGGCTTTAAAAATAGGAATGATTTCTAAATATAAATATTAGGGAGGTAAATAACACAAGGTTGTAGTTTATCCTATTCTTGCAGCCAACCTAGAGATGAACTACATGATGCGTGAGTGTTTCTTCTAGTACAACAAATTAGTACAATAATATATTGTTTTTCCATTTGGTTTGAAATACACAAAAGACACTTATGAGTGAATGGTTAATAAAGTGTTTGGAAAGAATATTAGAAGGAATAAAGAGATTTTAGTAGATTATCCTGGATAGGACCCAAACTCTCTAAATGTGACATGAATTCGAAGTTATGAAAAAGATCGATATATATCTTAATCCCGAAAAAAATGAATTCATAGTGATTTATTTTAATTTAATGAGATTGTTGTTAGACTCCAAGGTATCAGAGAAAGACTGTATAGAAACCTGTAGACGTGACATAGTGATTATACTTCTTCTCGTATGAAACTTTTCCTTTATATATGAACCACTATTTCAAAAATATCAAAATAGTAATGATGTTACTAGCAATTACGACACTTAGTATTAGTGACCTAGTCTGATGTCCACTTGCTTGTTGTGGGAGGAGTCGTCCAAGGAAGCATTCTACATCTGACGATCAAATATTATCATCCAGAAAGTGGCCATCAAATATCTGTCATGGTAAAATCACGATCCAACCATGCTCCGTCATTGTGCACATTAGTGGTGTTAGTGGGATCGCGATAAGAGGTTTTGGGAGGTTCATTGACTTAGATCTAAAAATACATTATTTTTGTTAATAAAAAAAACTAAAACCAATTTTACATTAGGCACTATGAACACATTTTTAGAATATAATGATAAATTTATTTTTTAAGTATGTGTCTTCGAAAAGAGAAATTTAATTAAAGGTTACCCTCCATTAAAAGGGAGGACAAAACTATACACTTTCACATGTTAATTTACATATACATATTACTTATTTTGTGGTTATAACCTCTAATGTCAAAGGTACGTTGTTTCTAAACATTGTGCTTAGTATTTGGGAAAAACCTACACAATCAAAAATTGAAACATGTTTTCAATTCAATGTTGTCCATTTAAATTCATGCATTGTAGTCCAAGCCATTACAGGAAATAATACATTTTAATGTCAAGCATTCACATAATTAAATATCTAATACTCAACTGAGCATTCTTCTACAAAATTATTTAATTGATTAAAGATGTTGTTTTAAGATCTTGGAGAATATAATATTTTAAAGGGACTATGATTTTCTTGTTACATATGCTATACCCAAATTCAGGTGGGAAATAATTGATGTCAATATAAAATTTGTAAGATCGAGTCCTGGTCATACTTCCTCGTGCTTTTATTGTCAAGAACTATTATTTGATAACATTATTTATGAAATAATTAGCTCAGGTGACAACAATGTCTTGTAGCCCATGCTAATAACTTTGTTCGCAAGATCCATTTTCTTGAGTAACTTTGAAATATAGCAAGGAATAACATTAAGTCAAATGAAACTCACTATATTATAGGATTTCTTAGGTTAGACGTCATATGGACTTTGGAATTGTATGTTTTTTACATTAGTTTGAGGATCAAATGTCAGTTGTTATCGTTAACATTCTTTAATTCTAGTCGTTGTTTATTTTGTCCTTCAAACATTTTTCAACTCATTTTTTTCCGATTTAACAGATTATCAATTTTCTTTCCAAAGGCAAGATAACCTATATCTTTTACAACCTTTTAGATCACCTCTAAATTTATCTTTCTTTTTTTTTAACATATATTGTAAAATTGTTCAAAGTGAGAAAAAAAGACTTATTAAAATGGAAAATATAATTATTGTAAGTAAAAAAGTTGTCCTAATAGCTTTAAAAAATAACTTGTCATTTCTAAAAGTTGGTCTCCACAAATCACTCAAAGAAGATAGCTATGGAGAGGACAATAATTTTGTAATTTTTTTTTTTTTTGCAAATTTGATATCTATCTCCTTTGCTTCATATTAGAGCAAGATAAATTCCTAATTTAAATTATTTTCTGTTGTTAAATTAAAGCATAAGTCTAGTGTATTGTTTCAAAGCCTACATAACTCATATATACTAAAAATATAAAGATTAAATTAGCTAATAATTATGATTATTATATTCATTATACTAAATGAATAAGGATATTATATATTTATGTGAGTTCATAACACCCAACTATAAAAATCCTTATTGAATTTTGATTGAAAATTAAAGTGGATGCAAATCAACCCAAAGTAAAATATGAGAAAAAAATTGAAGTACAAGTTAGGTAAGAGATCAACTTGACAAAATAACTAAATATGTTGGATAAATATTTAATTAGACCGACTTATTGTTCCAATTGAAAAGTAGCATAGAGGGCATATATGCATCGGAAGATTCTTAGCATGATTGGTCACCATTTGAACTTCAATATTTATTGATAAACTCCTGCAATTTTTCTTCTCTGATATGTTCTTAAAATTTTCCAACACATAGGACATAGGGTATGCCTCAGACCCTGATTCTGATTCAGTGTAGGGCATGAACCAGATAACTGATTTTGATTCTATCAAACATTATTTTTCATAACCCTCACTCTCACGCTGATTCATTAAAGGGTGTCTTAGAAACACGATTTGAGTCATATTGCTTAAAGAGTATCCCTCAGGGCCTGGTATTGAACAAGGTTATTCATTACAGAGAAGGTACAGTAATTTGGTGAAATTACCGTGCATTTATCATCATAATGGTTACTGGATGGTTTGTATATGTATTACTTAAGATTTGATTAATTACGCCATAATAAGTGACAGAAAAGAAACTCGATTGGCTATATTTCCTGGGATATTTTTCTTGTTTTAGGGATGAGGTAATGAAGTTTATGGGAGCAGGTTAACCGGTTGTTATTATAAAAGAACAAGTCAAGTTGTTCCTTTTTTGTACTTAATACAGGCCTTGATCGATTTTAGCCCCTTAGTAGATGATAGATTTTCTTTCCAAAGGAAAAATAACATATATTCTTCCACCCTTTTAGATCATCTCAAATTTAATCTTTCTTAAGGAAGAACGTATAATGTAAAAAATTTGGTTCTAGAAAAAAATGTAATGCCTTATTCTAAGGGAAAATATCTTTATTGTATGTCAATAAGCTATCCACATATATATCAAAGATAACTTGACATTTCTAAAAGATGGTCTCCATAACTCTCTTGAAAATTAGAGGACAATAATTTTTATTTTATAAAGTTTTTGGAAAAAATTTGATGTCGAAGTGCTTTTCATAATATAAGAGCAAGATAAAGACCTAATTTAAATCATTTACTCTTATTGAATTAAAGCCTAAGTCTAATATATAAATTTTAAAGCCTGCATCACTCATATATAATCATAACTTAAATCTGAAATTAGCTAATAGTTATGAATTTTACATTCATTAATACATGATAAATAAGGATATTATATATTTATATGAATACAACACCCATGACCCAATAATAAAATCCTTACTGTATTTTGTTTTGAAATTGAAGCATATGCTAATAAACTCAAAGTGAAAGATGAGATAAATTTGACGAACAACTATTTATCTAAGTTATCACATTGACTAAATAACTAAATATGGTGTATAAATATTTAATTAACTCCACTGATTGTTTCCATTGAAACGAATCATATATGGTATATATGCGTCACAAGCCTGATTCTGATCATGATTGTTCACCACTTCAAGTTCAGTGTTTAAAATTCTGTAGTTTTGATCCACTGAAATGTTGCCAAAATTTTCGAATCCATTGTACATAGTGTACGCCTCAGACCCTTGATTCTGATTTAGTGTAGAGCATACACCAGAACTCTGATTCTCATTTAGTAAAGGAAATGTGCTAAAATATTCAATTTGATTTATGGAAGGGTATGTGTCAAAACCATCATTCTGATTCAGTAAAGAGTATTCCTTGATATTGTTATCTTGATTTTGATTCTGAATCAACGTAGAGCATTCACCATTCAGTTGAGAGTATGTGTCAAAACACTCATTTTCATTAATAACCTGATTTTGATTCATTGGAGGGCATGCCTCAATAATCTGATTTTGATTCTTATCCGGTTTAGAGAATGAATTAGAAAACTTAATCTGATTCTGTAGATGGAATGTACCAAAGCACTCATTCTGATTGTTGTTGTTCTGATGCTGATGCAATGAAGCTTGCGGATGTTTGTTAACAGTTTGTATGTCGTGGATG
Source organism: Nemophila menziesii (assembly GCA_029959085.1). Lineage (NCBI taxonomy): Eukaryota > Viridiplantae > Streptophyta > Magnoliopsida > Boraginales > Hydrophyllaceae > Nemophila > Nemophila menziesii. Next base: position 81,348,373 of record JARWIR010000001.1, read on the forward strand.
CTCGGACGGCGCCTGTCCATCGGGATGGAACTGTTTTGTTGACGGAAATACTTCTGAGCATGGATAGCGGCTTGTGTTGGGGTCTTGGTAATCACATAGGACCTCTCAATGTTTTTCCAATCCCGTCTACCCAACTTTTACAAACCCCTCAAGAACAAGCTAAATAAATACATAAAAAACTATATTATATATAAACTACAGAGGAAGTTTAATTTATTAATCAGAAAAGAATTACAATGAAATTTTTTAATGACAAAATGAGCATTAAAATAAAATAATTGACAAGAAGTTTGAAAACAAACAAACATTCGTGAGAGTTCAAATGTACAAACACAGGCTCAAGTGGAAAATTGTTTTAATTTGCCGATAAGTTAACCTTTTAATATCATCAGAAATATATTATGTCTCCAATTCTATGTATGATAATTATTTTCATTTGGACAATTCAGCGTAAACTCATTTACTAGAAATTTTTTCTTTCCTAACAAGTACACTACATGGTCATAAGAATGTCCTAATTATGATAGTAATCTACCCATCTATATCTACAACATAGTTAATCTCTTAATTTCATTTATAAGTCTCTAACAATTTATACAACTACCATAATTATGTGGCACAAAGTTTTAGCGAAGAAGGAGATGATTGAAAAAACAAATCCTAACATTATTCTCCCCATAGATCTAATTTCGTACAATTTCAAGATATACCAATGTTAGGTTCAAAGGAAAGAAACAAAATCAGAGCATGCAACCTTCAGAATAAAGATACACAAGATATTAATTAGGAGGATGATAAAATATATAGTAGAAAGGGTGATTAAGAGTTATACTTATGTTCATTGACAGTCCATGGAGTACCCCTACAACGCTCCTGGACAGGGCTTTCTTTACCCTCCCGAGATTGAGCAGATGCACTTTCTGTCATGACAATAGCACCCATCAGGTTTTGTCATTGAGATTTCTCCTTATCACAATTCCGATTGACTGAGACCGGGATATATTCAGCAACGGCCTCAATCGTCTTCTGATAATGCTCTTTGATCTCATCAGTCGACTTTGAAGGGACTCTGGATGCAATATATTGGTAGAAGTATGGGGAGTCAGGATGAAATTCTTCCAATACACTCTGAAAGATATTGTTTTCCTCCATAGTCCATTCAGTAGGCTGCTGAATAATTTTGCAATTAGGTGTCAAGTTACTAAGGATAGACTCATGGGACGATAACTCCCCAAAATCAAAGATGTCCATTAAAAAAATGGAGAGATGAAGGGTAAGATAGAAAAAGAGAAAGATTGTTTTCATTTATATGGAACCTGAGTAAGTTTTGTAAGAACTGCTTCAATTCATCTTTCAACTATAACAATTCGTTGATATTTATAGAAGGGTTGAAATACCTTTTTTGATGACTATAATCAGTTAGTTGGGAGAAGGTAAAAGTTAATTTATCATAGATTCTAAATCTTGGAATTTAATTTTAGAGGATCTAAGTAAATATTTATTTTGACTGGATTTATTAATGAGGATACATTTTGACAAATGTTATCTGAGATCCCTTACTAGTCATCCATATGGTTTTTTGATATGCTAGACAAGGTATCTCAATCTAAGAATATTCTTGCATAACAACTTGTGGATGTGTCAGACTTGTCTGTAAAATGACGTCCATATTGTAAATCTAATACTAGTGAAGTAGAACACTGACACTTATTTGAATGGAGGAACAAGGTTATCATCAGGATCATCAAGTCATCACCATTAACAAGCATGACATTAACACTACATATTGACCTATTTAGCATAAAATATATAGTCAAAGTTGGAGAAAATAACATGGCTTTAAAAATAGGAATGATTTCTAAAGTATATGAATATTATGGAGGTAAATAACACAAGGTTTTAGTTTATCCTATCCTGGCAGCCAAACTAGAGATGAACTACATGATGCGTGAGTGTTTCTTCTAGTACTACAAATTAATACAATAATATAGTTTTTCCATTTGGTTTGAAATACACAAAAGACACTTATGAGTGAATGGTTAATAAAGTGTTTGGAAAGAATATTAGAAGGAATAAAGAGATTTTAGTAGATTATCCTGGATAGCATCCAAACTCTCTAAATGTAACATGAATTCGAAGTTATGAAAAAGATCGATATATATCTTAATCCCGAAAAAAATGAATTCATAGTGATTTATTTTAATATAATGAGATTGTTGTTAGACTCCAAGGTATCAGAGAAAGACTGTATAGAAACCTGTAGACGTGACATAGTGATTATACTTCTTCTTGTATGAAACTTTTCCTTTATATATGAACCACTATTTTAAAATATCAAAATAGTAATGATGTTACTAGCAATTACGACACTTAGTATTAATGACCTAGTTTGATGTCCACTTGCTTGTTGTGGTAGGAGTCATCCAGAAAGCATTCTACATGTGACGATCAAATATTATCATCCAGAAAGTGGCCATCAAATAAAATCACGATCCAACCATGCTCCGTCATCGTGCACATTAGTGGTGTTAGTGGGATCCCGATAAGCGGTTTTGGGAGGTTCATTGACTTAGTCCTAAAAATACATTATTTTTGTTAATATAAAAAAAACTAAAAAAAATTTACATTAGGCACTATGAACACATTTTTAAAATATAATGATAAATTTGTTTTTTAAGTATGTGTTTTCGAAAAGAGAAATTGAATTTAAGGTTACCCTCAATTAAAAGGGAGGACAATACTATACACTTTCACATGTTAATTTACATATACATATTACTTCTTTTGTGGTTATAACCTCTAATGTCAAAGGTACGTTGTTTCTGAACAATGTGCTTACTATTTCGGAAAAACCTACACAAGCAAAAATTGAAACATGTTTTTAATTCAATGATGTCCATTTAATTCATGCATTGTAGTCCAAGCCATTATAGGAAATAATACATTTTAATGTCAAGCATTCACATAATTAAATATCTAATATTCAACTGAGCATTCTTCTACAAAATTATTTAATTGATTAAAGATGTTGTTTTAATATCTTGGAGAATATAATATATTAAAGGGACTATGATTTTCTTGTTACAAATGCTATACCCTAATTCAGGTGGGAAATAAGTGATGTCAACATAAATTATAAGATCGAGTCTTGGGCATACTTCCTCGTGCTTTTATTGTCAAGAACTATCATTGGATAACATTATTTATGAAAGAATTAGCTCAGGTGACAACGATGTCTTGTATCCAATGCTAAATAAAAATAAATTAATTTTTATATACCTATAGAATGATAGTTAACTAAATTCGGAAGATCCATTTTCTTGAGTAACTTTGAAGTATAGCAAGGAATAACATTAAGTCAAATGAAACTTATAGGGTTTCATAGGTTAGACGTCATACGGACTTTTGAATTGTATGTTCTTTAGAATAGTTTGAGGATCAAATGTCAGTTGTTATCTTTAACATTCTTTAATTCTAGTCTTTGTTTCTTTTGTCCTTCAAACCTTTCTCAACTCATTTTTTTCTGATTTAATAGTTTATCAATTTTCTTTCCAAATGCAAAATAACCTATATCTTTTACAACCTTTTCGATTGCCTCCAAATTGATCTTTCTTTTTTCGTAACATATAGTGTAAAATTGTTCAAAGTGCAAAAAAAAGACTTATTAAAATGGAAAATATATTTATTGTAAGTAAAAAAGTTGTCCTAATATCTTTCAAAAATAACTTGTCATTTTAAAATCTGGTCTCCACAAATCACTAAAAGAAGATAGTTATGGGGAAGACAATAATTTTGTACTTTTTATTCTTTTTTTTGGCCAATTTGATATCTATCTCCTTTGCTTCATATTAGAGCAAGATAAATTCCTAATTTAAATCATTTTCTGTTGTTAAATTAAAGCATAAGTCTAAGGTATTGTTTCAAAGCCTACATAACTCATATATACTATAAATATAAAGATTAAATTAGCTAATAATTATGATTTTTATCTTCATTATACTAAATGAATAAGGATATTATATATTTATGTGAGTTCATAACACCCAACGATAAAAATCCTTATTGAATTTTGATTGAAAATTAAAGTGGATGCAAATCAACCCAAAGTAACATATGAGAAAAAATTGAAGTACAACTAGTTAGGTAAGACATCAACTTGACCAAATAACGAAATATGTTGGATAAATATTTAATTAGACCCACTTATTGTTCCAATTGAAAAGTCGCATAGAGGGCATATATGCATCGGAAGCCTGATTCTTATCATGATTGGTCACCATTTGAAGTTCAATATTCATTCATAAACTCCTCCAATTTTTCTTCTCTGAAATGTTCTCAAAATTTCCAAACACATAGGACATAAGGTATGCCTCAGACCCTGATTCTAATTCAGTGTAGGGCATGAACCAGATAACTGATTTTGATTCTATCAAACGGTATGTTCCATAACCCTTACTCTCACACTGATTCATTGAAGGGTGTCTTAGAAACACGTGAGTCATATTGCTCAAAGGGTATCCCTCAGGAGCCTGGTATTGAACAAGGTTATTCATTACAGAGAAAGTACAGTTATTTGGTGAAATCACTGTGCATTTATCATCATAATGGTTACTGAACGGTTTGTATATGTATTACTTAAGATTTGATTAATTACGCCATAATAATTGACAGAAAGGGAAGTCAATTGGCTATATTTCCTGGGATATTTTTCTTGTTTTAGGGCTGAGGTAATGAAGTTTATGGGAGAAGGTTAACCGGTTGTTATTATAAAAGAACAAGTCAAGTTGTTCCTTTTTTGTACTTAATACAGGACTTGATCGATTTTAGCCTCTTAGTAGATGATAGATTTTATTTCCAACGGAAGAATAACATATATTCTTCCAACCTTTTAGATCATCTCAAATTTAATCTTTCTTATGGAAGAACTTATAATGTAAAAAAATTGGTTCTAGGAAAAAATGTAATGCCTTATTTTAAGGGATCATATCTTTATTGTATGTCAATAAGTTATCCACATATATTTCAAAGATAATTTGACATTTCTAAAAGATGGTCTCCATAACTCTCTTGAAAATTAGAGGACAATAATTTTTATTTTATAAACTTTTTGGGGAAAATTTGATGTAGAAGTGCTTTTCATAATATAAGAGCAAGATTAATACCTAATTTAAATCATTTACTCTTGTTGAATTAAAGCATAAGTCTAATATATAAATTTCAAAGCGTGCATCACTCACATATAATCATAACTTGAATCTAAAATTAGCTAATAGCTATGAATTTTACATTAATTAATACATGATAAGTAAGGATATTATATATTTATATGGATACAACCCCCATGACCCAATAATAAAATCCTTACTGTATTTTGTTTTGAAATTGTAGCCGATGCTAATAAACCCAAAGTGAAAGATGAGATAAATTTGACGAACAGCTATTTAACAAAGTGGTGTCGCCTAAGGTGTGATTAAATAATGTATTAATTAAATTCAAATAAACACCCTAGGCTGAGGAAGGTTCTGCAAGTATTACAGGACGTATGCAAGTTTTAATGATAAGAAGATTCGTTCCTCAGATACTACGAAGGTTAGAGAGAACTTATGCAATTTATCTATTGCATATAATAAAGCTAGAATAATAATACGCAAGAGAAGGAAAGACAGAAAGATTTTTGTTTGTTTTTAAATAGAAAATTAACCTAATAAACTAAAGAAAAAATATTAAATAAGCAAAGAACAAATAGTATGATAGTTTAACCTGAGTAATTAGAAAGTAATCTCCACTAGTTTTGCCGTTCTAAACATGTAAGGGTGAATCATGTAGTATTTAAATAATCAGTTTCAATTGCGCTAGGTAGTTTCAAATAGAATTTACCTGCTTCAATAAGGAGTCCTAAGCAAACTTTTTCTGCAATTGATTAAATAGCAATACACTAAACCATAGTGACTATCTAGTTAGGTTGATTTGTCAGGTCTAAACCTTACACTAGACGTTATGTTCTAATCCTATAGTTAAATATACCGTCGTCAATGGTTATCTAACTACTACTACAGTAATCCTATACGTTGTACACCGCAGAGAAAACAAATTTATAATTCAAGCACATAAACAGAGAAATAAAACATGAATTCAATTTAAAACATATAATTCCCAAATTAGATAGATGTCAACCAAAACTAGGGTTCATACATATATTCTAAAACAAGCAAAATTTATTTAATTCATACTAAGAAAAGAAAAAAAACAATTACAGAATTGAAGGTTGAAGAAGACATGATTGATGCACAGCTCCTTCCAAACTTCTCTTCTTGTGTTGTAGCTTCTTCCTGGCCTAAGGTTTGGCCAAGGATAATTTTCTTATGATAAGAGGCTGTATTTATAGGGTATAGGAAGACCTAATTCGTTTTTTTGAAGGAGAAGGTAAGTATTGGACTCCTCGCCGAACTCAAATTCGTAATTGATGTCTCCCTATTTGTTCTAATTATTAGCCTTCTCTAGACATCCTTTTAGGTGAATAAATGACTTATTTGATAGACTTTTAGGATTATTTGATCATATTACACTTTCTCCCTTGGAAATTGACTATTTGCGTTTTATGAGCTTTTGTGCGTTAATTTGACTATTTTAGTGCAAAGTTAGTCGGTTCTTGAATTTCATGAAAGACCAATCCAAGGAGGAGAAGTTATAATTAAAGTATTAGGGTATATAGTGTGTTAGGAAGTACTTTTACTCGAGTTTCTATTTTTAGAGTGCACTTTCCTATTTCTATTTCTTGATTTATTTATTTATTCTTTTTAAAAGCATATGCGGTTTAATTATTTATTTATTGTGAAGCTTTAAAAGATATATGATAATTACTTAGATACCAAGTCAAGATAAAGAAGTAAAGTAAAGAGATTTACATGGAAATAAGAAGATTTAGGAAGGATATATGCAAAGAAAGAAAAGATAAAGCTGCATTATGAATATGAAATTCCAGCCACGTTTCAAAGACGTGTCCATAACTAAAGATTGGCTAGGAATTTGGGCGTGTGGTCTGCACCAATAGAAATCTCTTTCCGATACAAGCGGTTTCATATATTGGAACTCCTCAAACGGATAAGTATTGAATGAGATATGACCAAATCAAATCAGCAGTGGAATCTTACCATTCCTAGAATTTAGGGCTACGAATTGGAGAGTTCTTAACTTGTCTTCCACTCCAAGTAAATTCGACCTAGGGTTCCCTAAAACCTATAAATACACCCCTTATCCTCCTCTTTTCACACACTTCAAAGAATTACACAAGAGGCTAAAGGTTTTCAAGTCAGAGCAAGAAGGCAAGGAGAAGCTAGTGCTGGAGGATTCCTGTTCTTCCATCAGCAGTCATCCTACCCTTTAGGTTATTAATTTATCTTTTGTATTTGAACATGAACTCCTTTTATTTAATGTTAGTCTTTAATTTTCTTATTATCTAAATTTCTTTATACTTGAGAATTGCATTAAAGGGTTGAACCTAATCCGTCCCTGGGAACGAACTTGATTATCATATATTACTTGGGACAACTGTACACTTGCAGTTTGTGGTTCCTCTTTATTTATTGCTTTATTTTCTAACACCCTAGGACCCACTAAGTTTTTGGCGCCGCTGCCGGGGACGGTAGCGTGTTACCCATGTGTTAATCTTTTAGTAGTTTAATTGTTTTAGTTTTATTTTTCAGTTTTACGCTTTGGGTTGTCTTTCTTTCTCAGGTTTACAGGTTTTGGTTTATGCGTGAAGATATCGTGATTCCCGCGAATCCCGAAAACCTAGTTCGAGAAGCAAACAAAAGAAAGAGAGAAGCTAAAGCAAAAGAGTTAAAGGAGCAATTAGCAAGAGAAGTAATGGCTGACGATCATGAAATCGATCCTATTGTTCCACAAGCTCAACCTCCTCAGAACAATGATCAATGGTTCGTTAATGACCCTGAACAAGCTCCATTTCGAGCTCCTGCCCTCAAAATTAGCCCAGCAAATATTAATGTCGAGAGATTCAGACCCGATCCTGGTATGTTATCTCAATTTCAGAGTTATGGCAATTTCCGAGGAGCACCGGGCGAATATCCAATCCGTGTTGTACAGAAGTTCATGCAAATTTACGATTCCTATATTACACAAGGAGTGACGAGAGAACAAATGTATTTCGCAAATTTTAGATTTTTTGTTATAGATGGAGCAAGTGAATGGCATGATTCTCAAGAACCTGGATCAATCACAACATGGGACGCATTACAAACTACGTTCTTCGATAGATACTACCCAACGAATATGAGATTAGATGCGCAAGTTGAATTGACTTCATTCAAACAAGATCAAGATGAGAATTTGGGTAGAAGTTGGAAGAGATTTCAGATTTTCTAAAGAAGAGTCCCTGATCATGGCCTCACAGAAATTCGATAGATGAAGATATTTTACCGAGGACTTGATGGCTCTTCAAGAAAGGATCTAGACTTGCTTTGTGGTGGTGGATTTTTACAGGTACAACCAGTCCATGCCAAGATTATTTTGAATAGAACAGATACGAATGAGATGGGTTGGAATACCGTGAGAACACCTACCCGAGGTGGAAGCGAAAGTAGTGCTCTACTCGAAGAAAAATACTCCTCATTGGAGAATAAATTGAAGAACACTTTGGAGCAGCAATTAAAACAGCTTACTCTAGCTATTACAAACGGTTTTGCAGGTAGAAGAGCAGATGTTAATGTTACACAAGAATTTTATGGGTGTTCTAACTGTGGTGCACAAGATCATGATTGGGAGAATTGTCAAAGTAATCCAGAAGCCGTAATGTTTGTTTCCAACCGAGGGAACAATAATTCAGGAGGTCAAGGTTATCAACAGAATAGAAACGATCCGGGTTTCCAATATTCGAATCCAAATGGGGCCGCTAATCCACAACATGCATATCAACCGTGTCCCCAAGGCAATAACTACCAATCAAGACCACAAAACAACTACCAAGGTGAACAAGCTTACGGAAATCAAGCTCAGAGACAACCTCCTCAAGATACTTATACCGACACCATGAACCAGAAAGCTCTACTTGATCAACCTCAATAAGGTGCATTAGATGTTCAGCAAACCTTGACGACACTAATCAACATTCAACAAACTACGGCCGCAGCACTTAAATTGATGGAAACTCAGATGGCTCAAATGGCAAAGCAAGTGAATCAGCGTCCACAGGGACAATTACCGAGTGACACTGAAGAACCTAAACCATATGAAGAATGTAACGCTATATCTCTTAGAAGTTGTAAGAAGCTTCCACCACCACCTTTTCCCGTTATGAAAGAAAAAGAAACAACTGTGAAAGAAAAAACAGTAGAGGATGTAGTGGAAAAAGAAGATGAACCAGAAGTAGTGGAAGTGGAGAGGATTCCGGAAAATCCAAAAAAGAAAGATGCTATAGAAGTCCGTCCCCCTCCTCCATTCCCTTCAAGAGTTCAGAAGAAAGGAGATACCGCTGAATATCAGAGATTTATGACTATGGTGAGTAAGCTTAACATTAATATACCTTTCTTAGAAGCTATCAAAGGTGTACCTAAATACATGAAATTCTTGAAAAGAGCTATCACCAGCAAGCGTTAGTATCTTGAAAATGAAATGGTGGGTTTGCCAGAAGAGTGTAGTGCCATCTGCCAAAGTAAGTTGCCACCCAAATTACTTGATCGTGGAAGTTTTACGATCCTGATTTCCATTGGTGCTAAGTGTCAAGGGAAAGATTTGTGCGATTTGGGAGCAAGTATTAATCTCATGCCCAAATACGTGTTTGAAAAGTTGAAGATAGGAACCGCAAGACCTACCTCTATGGTTTTGCAAATGGCTGACAGATCCCTCGTACATCCAGAGGGAAGACTAGAAGATGTCCTCTTCAAGGCTGGTACGTTAATCTTTCCTGTTGATTTAGTTATACTTGATTACGATGCGGATAGGAATGTCCCCATTATTTTGGGAAGACCATTCCTAGCCACGGGGCATACTCTGATTGATGTAGAAAATGGTGAACTGATTATGCGTATTCAAGACGAGGAGGAAAAATTTAACATGTTTAAGCCAATGAAGTTTCCGGATCCCAAGGAGGATTGCTTCCGGATTGTTGTGATTGAACAAACAGACAAGGAACCAACTAAGGTAGTGGATACCTTAGGAATGGAGGAAGAAGAAATAAGAAAGAAACCACCAAATATGTGGTTCCTTGACCATGCGAAGATGAAAGAAATGGAGCGTGCTTTGAAGGTTCCTAAAGAACCTAAGAAAGAAAGAAAGAAGAGGAAGTTATGTGTAGGTGAAGAGGTTGCAATGAAGAAGCCTGATCCTCCTACAAAAACGCGCGAAGCCAAGAGTTCTTGGCAAGGACCGTTCATGGTCACAAAGGTTATTTCGAATCAACTGGTGGTCATAAAAGCTAAGGGATGCAAATTCCGTGTAGCAAACATTGATAACCTCACTCACTGCCAGTTCTTTGTATATTAGTTTATTGCTTTATGTTTTTCAAATTCCTAGTGTATAATTCTAAGTTAGTGTCGAGTTTTAGTGTCTACTTTTAAAAGAAATGAGAAAGGTAGTGTGTTAATGGTGCAGGAATTGAGTTTGGGGTGCTAAGGAACAAAAAATAATAATCTGCTGCTCTGACCGGTATGCCAGCGAGATTTCCGGTATGCCGGCGGAGCTGAACACGTGCCCACGGGGTGGAGTCTCGGGTTGCTTGCCGAGAGGTACGAAAGGAAGAAGTCCAGCACCGGTAATGCAGCCAGAACTCCGGTATGCCGGCCAGTAGGTCGGTTTTGAAGAGTTTGTTTCCTTGTACACTTAATACCTTATAAAGAGCAAACCCTAGCCTCTCCCATACGAATTTTCCAGCTCCCAACCTTATAAATACACCTTGAAGCTTAATTAAACCTCTACAACAAACACAATAATATCAATAATTCTCTCCTCCATCCTCCATAAACATATCCTCTTCATCAAATTCATCACAAAACACCATTAAACACCATCAAGATCATCAAGCTTTCAAGAATTATTCCAAGATTCATCAAGAAACCTCCTTCCTTCATCTAATCCAAGCAAGAAACTCAAGCTACACCAATTTTTCTTAACATTATTCTATCCTTGGTATAACTTGAGTTTGGGGTCAAATCAACCATGACAAACAGAACAGATTCTATGGATTATAAGAGGAAGTGTTGTATCCTAGGGAAGAACAAGAATTTGCCTGGTTCTACAATTGAAAAGGCCATAAATCTTGATGAGCCTATTGAAGAGAAACAAAAGGAAAAGGCACCTGCACCACCAACACCACACAATAAATTAACAGCAAGGATGACGGTATCATCAAAGCCTAAAGAAAAGACACAAATTCAAGATCAAGGTTCTTCTTCCTCTCAAACTAATTCTTGTATTCCTCCATGGTCTCTCAAATTGCAACATGAAATCAAACTGTTGAGAGAAGACAACAGAGCACTTTGGATGGAAATTACACAGATTGAGTCAACACTGGAAGAGATAACTACGAACATGGAAATTGATAATTATTCCTCCCCTTCGGGGGAGGACATGATGGATCTTTATGGCCAGGTACCCCGTTCTAATTCTTCTTCTAATTGATGGTAGGCACTAGTTAGGTAGTTTAGATTAATTTTATTGCTTTATTGAGTCTTTTTCGAGTCGTGGGGACACGACTCACTTTTGAGTTTGGGGTGGGGTTCGTTGCCTCATCCCAATTTTTTTTTGTGTTTTACATGCTTTCAATAAAATTAATCTCAAGGTTGTGTTGACTGTAGAGATTTTAAATGTCCCCATCAAGCATGCTTTTTATGAATTTATGATAGTAATAGTTGACTTTAGGAGTTAGTGTAAAATGCACTTAAATTGCATGCAAGTATGAGATAATTGATAGGAAGAATTAATGAACAATGCAAAAGAATTAAACTTGTGCTTAAGGATAATAGGTGGTTTGTAGAACGTGGGACCTAAATGAGTAGGGAACCCACTTAGGTATGAACTACAGGCAAGCTATGTAGATAGGAAAATGATAGAGGCAGTTCTTTGTTACCCCTTTGAATCCTTTTTGGCCTTTAACCCTGAATTAATTATATCCTTCTTAGCCAAATTTTTAGCCTTTAAGCCTTTCTTTTGTCGTCACATTATAAGCCAATATCCCTTTAGATTGTTAGGCATGACTATATGACCCACACTTGAATCACGATCCTGAGACTTCCTGTCTTGAGCTTGAGTTTGGGGTGGTGGGTCCACTATATGGGAATTTACATTGGGTTGGGATTTTTGAGCTTATCAATTGTGCTTTGTGCTATACATGTTGATGATTCACAGGTTTATTATATTCTAACCCTTTGCCGGGGTAATACTGAATGGAAAAGAAGCTACGAGCTAAAGTTATAAAAAGGCATAACTATATAAAATAGCATGATATCTCAACATAAAAAAAAGAGTCATAGCTATACAAAAGAAAAGAAAAAATGAATGATTTGAAAAGAATATATATTTGGACCGGAAAAGTGTAAATTTTTTGTGAATCATCCTTAGTGCTTATTGGGTTAATTTGGGGACGCTACTTAAGCGCATCAAATGGGTTGAGTGAGAACGTTATTCGAGTGTAAACTCAAGCTCTTGGACAGTTTGTTGATGGTAAGTGAGGAGAGAGCCAAAAGCTCACTTCAAATTTATCAAATTCGAGTGTATGTGTATATTAATTCCTATATTGAATCATATTTACTAGACATCAAGCCTCCTCTTTTCACACACTTCAGAGAATTACACAAGAGGCTAAAGGTTTTCAAGTCAGAGCAAGAAGGCAAGGAGAAGCTAGTGCTGGAGGAATCCTGTTCTTCCATCAGCAGTCATCCTACCCTTTAGGTTATTAATTTATCTTTTGTATTTGAACATGAACTCCTTTTATTTAATGTTAGTCTTTAATTTTCTTATGAGCTAAATTTCCTTATAATCGAGAATCGCATTAAAGGTTGAACCTAATCCGTCCCTGAGAACGAACTTGATTATCATATATTACTTGGGACAACTGTACACTTGCAGTTTGTGGTTCCTCTTTATTTATCGCTTTATTTTCTAAGACCCTAGGACCCACCAGTAACCCTAAAATATGAAATCAGTCCTATTTTTGTTTTGGTCCTAACAGTTTAAATACTTATCTGTTTGACGTGTATGAGTAATCGAAATTCATCGTCTCGGAAAAGATTTTTAACTTTGTTGTTGACCGTTCTTCCAAATTCCTCACCGATTCTGAGATATAAGCCAATTTGTGGTCGTGGGTGGTAAAATTCAGATTTACTTGGTAACTTTATCTTTCCATACTTTAGCTTCTGTTTCCTTATCTCCAGATTCCATGTTTATACTCTTTCTTTTAGCTCTCAGAATTTACTTGGACTCTAATTAATTACCATATATCTTAAAAGCTTCACACTAAATAAATAATTAAACCCAATATGCTCTAAAAATAATAAATAATTAAATCAAGACACAAAAGAGGAAAGTGTACTAAATTATGCGAAAATCGACCTATACTCTAATAAATACACCTAAAATGATGTCTCCAACTACTAATAAATCATCACAAATGGGGAGACATCACAAAGTCATCAAATTGACTAAATAACTAAATATGGTGTATAAATATTTAATTAACTCCACTGATTGTTCCCATTGAAAGGCATCATATAGGGTATATATGCGTCAAAAGCCTGATTCTGATCATGATTGTTCACCACTTCAAGTTCATTGTTTATTAATAAAATTCTACAGTTTTGATCCTACGAATTGTTGCCAAAATTTTTGAATCCATTGTACATAGTGTACGTCTCAGACCCTTGATTCTCATTTAGTGTAGAGCATACACCAAAACTCTGATTCTCAGTTAGTCAAGGAAATGTGCTAAAATATTAAATTTTATTTATGGAAGGGTATGTGTCAAAACCATCATTCTGATTCATTAAAGAGTACTCCTTAATACTGTTATCTTGATTTTGATTCCGAATCAACGTAGAGCATTCACCATTCAGTTGAGAGTATGTGTCAAAACACTCATTTTCATTAATAACCTGATTTTGATTCATTGGAGGGCATGCCTCAATAATCTGATTTTGATATCGATCCGGTTTAGAGAATGAATTAGAAAACTGAATCCGATTCCGTAGATGGAACGTACCAAAACGCTCATTCTGATTGTTATTGTTTTGATGCTGATGCAATGAAGTTTGTGGATGTATGTTAACGGTTTGTATGTCGTGGATGCTCGAACGGCGCCTGTCCATCAGGATGGAACTGTTTTGTCAACGGATATACTTCTGAGCATGGATAGTGACTTGTGTTGGGGTCTTGGTAATCACATAGGACCTCGCAATGTTTTTCCAATCCCCTCTACACAACTTCTCCAGACCCATCAGGAACAAGCTAAATAAATACAGGAAAAACTATATTATATAAAAACTATTGAGGAAGTTTAATTTATTAATGAGAAAAGAGTTACAGTGAAATTTTTTTATGACAAAATTAGCATTAAAATAAAATAATTAACAAGAATCTTGAAAACAAACAAACAATCACAACTTGAGGCCTACGCTGAATACGTGAGAGTTCAATGTACAACACATATGTACAAGTGGAAAATTGTTTTAATTTGCCGATAAATTAACCTTTTAATACCATCAGAAATATATTATGTCTCTAATTCTATGAATGATAATTATTTTCATTCAGACAATTAAGCGTAAACTCATTTACTAGGAATTTTTTATTTCCTAACAAGTACACTTCATGGTTAGAAGAATGTCCTAATTATGATAGTAATCTACCCATCTATATCTACAACATAGTTAATCTCTTAATTTCATTTATAAGTCTAACAATTTACACAACTACCATAATTATGTTGCACAAAGTTTCATCGAAGAAGGAGATGATTGAAAAAAACAAATCCTAACAGTATTCTCCTCCTATATCTAATTTCATAAAATTTCAAGATATACCAATGTTAGGTTCAAAGGAAAGAAACAAAATCAGAGCATGCAACCTTTAGAATAAACATACACAAGATATTAATTAGGAGTTTGATAAAATATATAGTATAAAGGGTGACTAAGAGTTATACTTATGTTCATTGACAGTCCATGGAGTACCCCTACAACGCTCCTCGCCAGGGCTTTCCTTACCCTCCCGAGATTGAGCAGATGCACTTTCTGTCATGACAATAGCACCCATCAGGTTTTGTCGTTGAGACTTCTCCTTCTCACAATTCTGGTTGACTAAGACCGGGATATATTCAGCAACGACCTCAATCGTCTTCTGATAATGCTCTTTGATCTCATCAGTCGACTTCGAAGGGACTCTGGATGCAACATATTGGTAGAAGTATGGGGAGTCGGGATGAAATTCTTCCAATGCACTCTGAAAGAGCTTTTTTTCCTCCATAGTCCATTCAGTAGGCCGCTGAATAATTTTGCAATTAGGTGTCAAGTTACTAAGGATGGAGCCATGGGAAGATGACTCCCCAAAATCAAAGATGTCCATTAAAAAAATGGAGAGATGAAGAGTAAGATAGAAAAAGGAAAAGTTTGTTTTCATTTATATGAAACCTGAGTAAGTTTTGTAAGAACTGCTTCAATTCATCTTCCATCTATAACAATTCGTTGGTATTTATAGAAGGGTTGAAATATCTTGTTTGATGACTATAATCGGTTAGTTGGGAGAAGGTAAAAGTTAATTTATCCTAGATGCTAAATCTTGGAATTTAATTTTAAAGGATCTAAGTAAATATTTAATTTGACTGGATTTATTAATGAGGATACATTTTGACAAATAATAAATAGCTTCAGATTCTGTGACATGTCTTGTAAAGGAAGATCACATTTCTAGATTTTTATTGCTTACCAATTCCTTGTTTAAATTTTATTATAAGGTCAATGACTTGGATCATATTTTATATGATATCATTATTATTATCATAAAAACCTGCTTCTTATTACTAGTAATACAATAAAAACACTCTCATAGGTAAAAGTATCCTTCGAGTTGATAAGTAATAAAGAATTTGCATAATGGTTCCTCGGCATAAGTACAAACACGATAAAAACAATTCAGTAAACACCAAGAAACTAAGAGTGAAATTTCATGAAAGGAATATGGTCAATAACCGAGTCATTAAAGTTCACCCCTCGATTGTGACAGAGCCTAATGGGTGGTGGAATTTTATATGCCCGGAGTACCTACTAGGACTAAGTTTTCGAAAAATATGGGAAAGAAATGAGATATGTCGAAGAAAAAAAAGACGATGTGGCTGAATCCTATATATGTGATGGAAAGAATTTAAACCTTCACAATGCTTATTAGCCGATAAACCTCTGGCCTATACAAGAATGCTTGTGATGGTAGTTTGTTCTCTATGGAATACCAATTCTAAAATGAGTTGTAGGAAGATAAACGAGATATCTCTTATATATAAACACGCCTCTCTAGATCTTAATAAAATACAAAATTTAAACGTAAAACACAAAAAGTATGTTAAAATATTCACTACTAAAGAGGGTACTTACTTCCGTATAACATTAACTTGACTGTCTGAGTGGACTCATCCTTTCTCTCCCTACACATTTGTTTTATAGTATCTAGATCTGAACTGTCAATGTAGCCAAAGTAGGAGAAAGTTAAGCACTCATACATGTCATAGCTAATATTTTGAGAAACATTAAAGTTATTTTTAATTATTTTTTTCCCTATCAGATTGTGTTCATTCTCTGTAAATGAATAGATTTTATACCAAACAATTTGAGAGATAATGATGGACCATGCAATAGTGATTATCATAAGAGGTTAGGGACGTTCAAGGGAGACCATCTGACTCATAATGACTTATTCACAACATTATATATCAAGAAGTACAAAAATAAGGTCATAACCCACTGCAGATTAATCATAAAATTTGTGAAGGTCTTTACAAAATACATTTACTTGCAATATTTGGGATTTCACCCCTCCCTCGAGGGTTCAAGTCCATAAACCTAACCCGTATATGAAATAAGCATCAATCATTAACAACACATCAATATTTACTCAAAGAACGTGTGATAACCATCATTGCAGATGACATATATTGTCGAGTTTTCCCTTCACCACTCCATCAAAAAGCACATCAATGGTGCACAAGCTGGAATCCCACTCCATATAATATTTTGATTATTTTGTAAGTAATAAAAACATAATAATGTACAAATCGTTTGATAAAATTTGTATAATGTTTAACTTTTAACAAATAGAACATGGAAAAGAGTAGCAATAAACTTAAAGAATCATTATTTTAGAAATATCACTCAAGAAACAAGTCATATACATGAGTCCATTTATATTCTTAACAAATGAAAACAAAAGTATTATAAGAGTGTTGGTTTGAGGAAGATAGGAGATACATCTAGATTAAATATTCATTGTTAGCCAAGAAACCTCTAACCTATACAAGAATTCTTGTGATGGTAGTTTGTTCTCTATGGAATACACATCCTCAAATGAGTTGTAGAAAGTTAAATGAGATATCTCGTATATATAAACACGCCACGAGGCTAGTTAAAATAGGGTTTACAAGCGCTACCAAGGCCCTAAGCAATCAATTTCCATACATGGTGATAGTGATTAAATTATACCCTAATGACTATTTAGTTAGAATTAGTGTTGTCAAGACCAATATTGACACAAGACGTTATGTGTTGTTTCAATAATTAGACACCCAGCTAAGGCGATTATCTAACTACTATTAAGGTAATCATATACCCGTGCACTAGCAAGGAAAAAAATCATTAAATCAAAACACATAAACAAATATAAAGGTAAGCAGCTAATATCAGATTAAAACATGTAATTCCCAAAGAAACTTAGATAGAAAGAAATTAGAATTCATAGATTATACATGATGCAAAACCCAAGCTATAGGAAGTTTAGTTCATACCTAAAGGAAATAAACTAAAGGAAATAATAAAAGACATCATCTTGCTTTCTACAATAACTCTGATGAATAAAACCTTAAGGACTAATTACTATGAGGCAAGGATTATTTACAAGTGATATAAGGGTGTATTTATAGGTGTTTATAAGACCTAATTCGTTTTCTTGAAGGAGAAGGTAAGTAATGGACTCCAAGCCCAACTCAAATTCGTAACCCTAAAACATGAAATCATACCCGTTTTTTTGTCCTAGAAGCTTCAATACTCATATGTTTGACGCGTATGAGTAGTCGAGATTCATCGTCTCGGAAAGATCTTCAACTTTTCTCTTGACCGTTTCAAAAAATTCCACACCGATTTTGAGATATAAGCTGATGTGTGGTCGTAGGTGCAGAAATTCAGGATTAAGGCAGTTTTTCTTTTTCCATGTTTTTAGCTTTTCTTTCCTTATCTCCAATTACCATGCTTATCTCTTTCCATATCTCTTAGTCTTTGACTTGGACTCTAATTAATCTCCATAATTATCTTTAAAGCTTCACACTAAATAGATAATTAAACCCAATATGCTCCAAAAATATTATTTTACTAAATCAAGACTCAAAATAGGAAAGTGTACTATTTCTCAAGAAAAACGATTAGAAAGACTTCTAAATCACTAAAAATGATGTCTCATCTTAATATAAGTGCCTGTTTGGGATTGCTTTTTAAAATAATCACTTAAAGTGATTTTAGATTCATAGTAATATTTTAGACTCTAAAAATCACTTTTAGGAAAAGCATTAGATTAGTGATTATTGAAATAATCACTTAAAGTGATTTTAGATATCAAAATATTTTTCAATATTTTTTACAAATAATTTAAATTTTAATCAAAAAGCGCTTTTAGCTCCAAAATAATCAATCCCAAACGGACTCTAAATCTATCACAAATGAGGAGACATCAAGACCCCCAACTCAAAAATGTATCGTCGCGATACAATAAAGATAAAAACAAAGAGAAGTCTATAAATACACACCTAGGTAATTTTCACACAATGGAAGAACATAGCAGAATATATAGAATAGACATAAAGCAACTACTCAGAAAATTTCATGCAATAATATTCATAAACTACATACCTGTACACTTCTCATATCCATAGTAAACACGGCTTAGAATTCAAGATCAGATTAGTTTCACAATGTAAGAAAGATTGGGACTTTACTCAGTTCACCAAGGAAGCTATAGATTGTTCATCGAACTTCACTAGTATCCAAAGATCCACTTAACTACTCTCTAATGGCTCAATCACTTCTCGATTACATAGCAAAGAATCATAAGGTCTTTAAATTTGTAATTTAGTCTTAGGGACGGTATGATAGTATATTTGGATAATTTGCTCTCTCCTCACTAGCAATAAACGAATCGCCCTAGAGCTTGAGTTACTCTCATAAAACGTTTCTCACTCAACCCAATGAATTATTTGATGCACAAAGTAACATCCCCAATAACCCAATTAAAGCATAAGATGTTCACTTAAACATTCCACTTTGCCGGTCCGAATATATATATTTTCTTTTCAAATCAATGTTTTTCTCTTGTATAGCTATGACTCTCTTTTTAATGTTGAGATATCACGCTATTTTTTCATATATATATTTTTTTTCTTTTCTTTTAATGCCCTTGTTTGCAATTTTAGCTCGTAGCTTCTTTTTCATTCACTATTACCCCGGCAAAGGGTTACAATATAAATCTGTGAATCATCATCAGTATAAAGAACAGAGCACAATTAATAAGCTCAAAAATCCCATCCCAATAACAATTCCCATAATGGTGGACCCACCACCCCAAACTCAAGCTCTAAAACAACTGTCTATGCATCGCGATTCGAGTGCAGGTCATATGGAAAAGTCCTATAATCTAAAGGGATATGGCTTATAACGTGTTTCAATAAAAAGCTTTAGAAAGGCTAGAAGGGGTTGAGAAGGATATAGCATATAAAATCAAACAACATGGTGAGAAGGTATAAAAAGGCTTCAAGTGGCTTTAATATAAAAGAACTACCTTAATCACTTTCTACACCATGTAATTTTGTTATTTTCTTACTTTTAGCACTTTCATCAAATGGGTTTGTCAACTAGCTTGGATCTCACGGTCTACACACTTCTCAAGGCTCCCTGAGATGGAACATACATTCTATCGCATTGCTCACTAATCTTTTCTTTACTATCAGTGTGTATTTTCCTGCAAATACTCAAAGCATACAAACAAAATAGCTCATAAACATACTACTTACTATCATTAATTCACAGAGCTTATGCTTTCAAGCTATTAAACACACTCTACATCTAATTCACATGCATCAAAAAATTTAATTTCTACCTAAAAATAGAAAAATGGAGATGAGAGACAACGAATCCCCTCACCCCCAACTCAAAAATGAGCCGTGTCCCCACGAATCGAAAAAGACTCGAAATAGAAATGAAAATTAGCAGATAAAAGCTTTTACAGAAATGGTAAGGAAGAAAGAGAACATACTCTCGAGGCTTGTTGCCTCGCATTATCGATATCCAAGGTAGGATTTGCTTGATCTTTCTTTAATTTCTCAAGGAGTGTCATGATGTGCACTTTATTGGCTTTGATTTGTGCCACATCATTGGCTAAGGAAGTTTGAGCTGCTTCGAAATTGTTTAAACGCTCCTCCATCTTCTCTTGCCAGCTTTGCTCCTTTTCTTCTTTTGAGATTTGCGTATAAACCGCTCCTCTCAAGAATTTCATGATCCAAGCATTATCAATATAACTCTTCTTAAACTCGAGTTTCTCTTCTTCACGCAATATAACATTCACTTTTCGCAAAAGACACGTGATCATAGTAGGAAATTTAACATTATAAACTGATTTAGGAGAGACCGAAAATCGCATCACCTCCTCCAAGATCAACTGTGCCACATCCACCTCTTCTCCTCTCATAATACAATCCAAAAGTAGAGCTTTCTTCTTAGTCACATCCAAAGTTCGTGTGTTTCCAAAGACATTAGGACTAAGGAAATTGTGCCAAACTCTCGCATCCGGTTGAAGATATTTGTAAGGCCAAGGTGCCTTCAATTCTCCCTTATGTGATTGCACTTTTTCCTTGTCTAAAACATGCTCAAAAAGTAATTCCTCATCAAAGATTTTTCGTTTAGCAACCGCTTCACTATACTTGCAATGTCCAATTAATTTTTGAAACTGGAAGTGGTTTCTAATCTCTTCAATCGTGAAAGGAACTAACTTTCCTCTAATCGGAACACAACTTTTACTATCTCGGCTAAAGAGGCCTAAATAGAATTCTAAAACTAACTCATGACATAATTTAGAACGTCTTACCATGAAGTAGACCAACCCAATTTTTCACCAAGCTCCAAGAATCTCTTATACTCTCCTGTACCAACTTCTTCAGCGAATACTTTCCAATAAGCAAAAGGTAGTTCCTTTAATTGTTTTTCTGCAGAAGCTATCAAGGCCTTTGAAGCTTTCTCTTTATCCATGGGTGTAGGATCTTTGAAGGGAAGAGGTTGTGTTTTCTCCTTTGAGTAAAAGTAAAGCCTTTTTCCATTGAATCAAACATAGCTAGCTTACCTCCATCTTCAACATCGATTTTACCCTTAGCTTTGGAATTAGAACCTTTTTAATTTGATTTCTTCACAATTGAACCCAATACCTTGCTTTTCTTCATCTCCCTCTTGTTAGCTAATGTTTCTATTATTTTAGTCATCCTAATTGACCCCCAACTCAAAGCTTTAACAACTCTTGAAATTTGAACTTTTGAATTATTGATTAAACAAGCTTGATTTGGTTTAGGAAAGGTGAATTGATGATGAATCTCTATGTGGGTAAGATGAATTCTTGATGGATTGGTATGGATTTAAGAAATTGTAGGATGAATTTTGAAAATTTAAGCTTTTGATTCTTCAATCGAATGTGTTTGGTGAGAATTGGGTGTTTGAATCTCCTTTGTAATGATGTGGAGAGAAGATTTGATGTGTTTTTATGATGATTGGGTAGTGTTTTGATGTTTGTGGACGGTTTGAATGAGCTTTAATGGAGTTGGGAGAGGTTTGGAGAAGAAATAGAGGCTTAAGGATTAATAATTTCGGAATAATACCAATCCTCCTTCTTTTATAACCTAAAAACGAAGCTTATTTATCTCTCCAATGGTGTTGTGCGGTGTACCGGAGCTATGGCCCGGTGTACCGGAGCTGAAGCTCTTGAAATTTTGAGTTACGGCAAAAACCCGATTCCTTACCCCGTGGCCACGGGTTTTTGATCTTGCGGTATACCGGGAGTATGGCCCGGTATACCGGAGCTTGAACTTCTGATTTTTTTCCTCTCGGTCAAAAACCCGAGTCTTACCCCGTGGTCACTGGTTTTCTGCTCTCCGGTGTACCGGAGAGCTAGTCTGGATTTTCCGTAAACTTTTGTTTCTCCTCCCGAACTCGATTTCTTCAATACCTAAGAATCAAAAACACCAATACCTTTCTAAAATATGAAATATCAACTAAAAACAACTAAACTAAACACAAACTAAAAACGTAAAAATCATAAAAACATAAAAAAATTGCGGGTTGTCTCCCGTACAGCACTTTTATTTAACGTCTTTTAAAGTTAGACGCGTTACCTCTATCAAGATTTGCGAATATAGCCTCCCCAACAACGAGTTAGGCTATGAACGTCAACTATTCTGTGCTTGATCCCCTTTTGGGTCGGATTTCTATCACTTTGGCTTAAACAACCTTAGTCATAATGAATGGTCCCATCCACGAGTATTTGAAGCTACATGGCCTATTTTCGCGTTTGTGAGAATTCCATAATACTTCATGGCCAACCCCAAACTCAATGTTTGGCTCAGTATCCACAAGTTTTAAGTGGAACTTCTCAGTAGGGACTTTGTGATGTGAAAGGCTATGGATGACAGGAACGGTGGGATCTAACTTCCTCGGTTTCTTTCCCAAGACATAGAAGGTCTCGGATACGTTCTTAGTATGAAGGGTAATGGTCCCTTCTTGGAAGTTGATGACACTTTGACTTGTGGCCATAAAAGGCCGTCCAAGTATGATTGGAACCTGCTTATCTGCATCAAACTCAAGTATAAGTCAGTAGGGATGGCGATACTACCTGCTCGGACTAAGACGTCCCCCACTGTTCCCCATGTCTTGGTAATTGAATTGTCAGCGAACTGCAACTTCACTGGAGCTTTCTCTGATTTCTGAAGTCCAAGTCTTTCGAAGATGGACTTAGGCATAAGATTCACACCAGAACCCACATCATACATAGCTTTCACTTTGAGCATACCATTTATTTGGAATAACTTGTGTAAAAATGTGTTGCGGTGTAAGCCTTTCCTTCGCAATATCAAGCATTTGAACGTTGATATTTTTAGGAGTGTACGCCTCTACAAATGTCTTGAGTTCAGCGTCATCCCTTTGATTTGTATCAGGAATAGTTGATGACACTGTTTGAACAACAGGTGGCGATTCCACCTTCTCTTCTTCTTTCTCTTCTTTCTCTTCTTGCACAGCAGGTGCAACTTCAACTTCAACTCTTGGTTTCTCCTTTGAGGCTTCTTCCTCTTTCTCTTTAACCAGCTCAGCTTGGAAATCCATAACTGATCTAATATCCTCTTGCATATCCTTCAGAAGCTGTATAAATTCGTATTTTTCTGAATCGTCCTCCACATCACTCTCAGAACAGTTAGATTCCACGGGGCTAGACTTGGTTGGTTCTTCTTCGGTACTCGGAACCTCCATGGTACTAACGGCAGCATATGGTACTTCCTTCTTTTCTTCTTCAATTTCAAGGCGAATAGCCTTACAAGCTTCGAACCCAACATTGTCATCACCTCCTTCGATAGCCTTCAATTCTTTTTGTTCCATTATATTTGTTAGAACTTTGTTCATTTGTTCTACTTGAGTACCTAAAATCTGCGGCTTCTTGTCCTCGTAACTTCTCGCCCTGAGCGTTCATATTCGTGGTCAAACAGTCTAAGACTTTTGCTAATTGTTGATTATACATAGTTCCCTCTTGAGGATATTGTGGTATGGCTTTCTGATCTAATGAATCGACATAGGCATCTTGTACAGGTTGTTGTGGGGGAGCAGGGCTATTCTAGTATTGATTTTGATACTGACCTCTTGGTTGGAAAAAGTTATTCTGGGAACGCGGTTGATAATGACCAGGATTAGCGGCCCCCTAAGGATTTGAATACTGCATACCCGGATGGTTGCGGTTACCAAATTGATAACCTCCTCGGTTGGATATGAAATAAACACATTGTGGAGTTCCTTCGCACTCTTCCCCAGTATGATTATTAACCCCACATTGTTGACACCCTTGTGCTTCTTGCACTACATTCGCTACGGCTAAATTCTTCTGCATCTCAAGCTTAAGTTCTTGGATTTGATTTTCTAATGCGGCTATTTGAGCTGAGTTTGCAGTTTCTGCATCTAAACGAAGCGTACCTCAGATCTTTGCAACAGGATCTCGCGAAGAGGGCCAACTCCTTTCTTGTTGAATAATATTTTCTAAAACCTCGGTAGCTTCAGTAGGGTCCATGGACACGAAATTCCCCTTCCCAATGTTATCCACCTTCAGTCTACCTTCTCTATTTATACCTTCATAAAATATAGCTAATTGTAGAGAGGGGGTATAACCATGGAGCGGGCATCAGCTAACTTTTGTTGAAATCTTGTCCATGCTTCTCCTACTTCTTCTCCATCTTCTTGACAAAATTTTGCTAGCTCACTTTGGTCTTTGAGTCTCATACTCTTCGGATAAAAACGGTTAAAGAAAGCGGCTTGAAGTTCAGTCCATGAATTAATTGTCCCTGGTGGTTGCTTATCAAGCCACTCACCAGCTCTACCGGTCAAAAGAACGAAAACATATGACAATACATTTGCTCGCGTGTAATGCCTGGAGTAACGCAAGCATCACAAATCTGCATAAACTTCTGAATCGCTCTTACTAGATCTTGAATTGATGTACCACTGTAGAGTCCAAAACTTTGAAACTGACTAAGCATACCCGGATCGGGTCTAAATTTGATATTTTGGATCTCAAGAGGACGGTAACCTATCGGTTGAACATGAAACGGCACTCGGAGGCCAAGAAGGTCTTGTTCAACTCGGTTCTGATTAACATTGTTTTGCTCATTTCCTCTTCCTAGTGGATGTTGTCCCTGTTGTTGTCCTCCAGGTGGAGGTGGTGGTGGTCCTCCTGGTGGAACGAATGGTTGTCCTCCATGTAGGATCACAAGTGGTGGATCTAACTGCTCTTGTACGTCTGCCATAGCTCTTCTTAAGGTTCTTTCCTCACGAACACATTTATTATAAGATCTAAAGCTCCTCTCAGGCTCCGGTAACAGAGGCCAAGAATTAAATAGTGTGAAACCTGAAAAAGACTAAACCAAACCACAAGCGTAAATCCGGAAAAACAAAAACTAAATACTAGAAAATAAAAATTAATTAAAAACTACTACTCGAAATAGATAACCCAACGCTAACGAGACACAAGCCTCCGGTAGCGGCGCCAAAAACTTGGTGTCGCCTAGGGTGTGATAAAATAATATAAATAATAAGTCAGAAAACAACGCACTCTTACCCTAGACAGGCACATTACTGCAAGTATTACAGGACGAATGCAAGTTTTAATGATAAGTTGAGTTCGTTCTCAGGGACTTAGTGTATTAATCGAATGGGTAGCAATAACGAGTAAGAAGCAATTAATTAAAAGACAGGAAAATAAATAGAGAATAATACTCATATTTTCTTCAATTGCTTGCATCAGTGTAGCCATACTCGAATTCAAGCTCAAGGTTTGTTCTTTCCTTACTAGTTGCATTGACTGTTTTGGTGGTTCTTGATAAGCTTTTTCGACAATGGGCGCTTTTTGATGTATAGGTTGTGGTGGATAGTATGATTGAGGTTGGGGTTGGTGATAAGTCTCTTGTTTTCTGACCCAACTTCTCTGTTGTGGAGGGTGTTGATAACTAGCGTAGATTTCTTGAGGATAATCATAACCATTAGAATACTGGTTATTTTGATGAGATATAGAAGAAGCTGATGCTGGATTATTCATACACCTTCCCCACATATGATTTCTTGATCCACAACCTGGACACGAAGGTATAGTACGCACTAGATTCACCTGAGCAATTGTTCGAGCTTGTTCTTGTAGTTCTTCGAGTTGTTGGCTCAATTCCTTGAGCTTCAGAGATTCTGAAGTGTCTTCTTTTTCTTCTGGTTCCCTTGGCCAACTTCTCTCGTCCTCAAGAATTATCACCATACAAAGTTTGGCTTCTTCAGGATCTAGTAACACAAAACCTTTGTTTCCTAACGAATCTGCTCTTGCCCTTGACTTTTCATTGAGTCCTTCGTTGAACATGGTTAAAGAATATTCTGGCGATGATTTATGGTATGGACATATTGCCTTCTTTTCATTAAATCGTAACCATGCTTCACCAAAACTTTCTCCGTCTTCCTGCATAAACTGTCCAAGCTCCAACATATCTTTTAAGTCTACTAACCGGATAGAATCAGTCTAGGAATCTTGCTTGAAGCTTATCCCAATCTGGAATGACATGAGGATATTGGGTATCGTACCAATTGCTTGCACCTCCGGTCAAGAAGAACTGGAACATCACGTAATACATCTGCTCCTTAGTAACTCCTCTTGCGATATAAGCATCACAAATTTGCATGAATTTCTGAATATATCGGATCAGATCTTGTTGTCAAGCACCGCCAAATAGTCCATGATTTGCAAACTGCGCTAACATCCCTGAATCTGGCTTAAATTTAGCGGCTTGGATTTCTGGAGTGCGAATTCCACGTGGTTGCACTCTAAACGTGATGGGTAATTCAAGTCTCCTTGGATTCTCCATCTGTAACTATCTATAAAACAAAAACTAAAAAACACGAAAGCGTAAAATAGAATTAACTGAAATAAAAGCACAAGATATATGCACAAGGACTAACGATGTAGTCCCCGGCAGCGGCGCCATAAACTTGGTGGCGACTAGGGTGCGATAAAATATGATATAAATAACGTGCAAATAATCACCCTAGTCTAGCACGGTTCTGCAAGTATATAGATCGTATGCAAGTTTTAATAAATAAGTAAGATTCGTTTCGCAGAGACTACGAAGGTTAGGGAAATCTTATGCAATAATCAAGTGCAAATATTAAAAGCCAGAACAAATCAAATGCGGAAAAAGTAAAGACAAATAGATTTTTATTTGATTTTTCAATCAACTAAATTAAAGTAATAAAGTAAAGACAGGAATTTAAATGCAAGAGAAGAAATGAGTATGAGAGTTTAGCTTGAGTAAATAGCATGTAATCCCCACTAGTTTTTCCGTTCTAAACATGTATGTAGTATTTCAATAATCGGTTCCAATTGCGCTAGGTAGTTTTAAATAGGGTTTACCCGTGTCAATAAGGAATCCTAAGAAAACTATTCCTGCAATTGGTAAAATAGCAATACACTAAACCATGGTGATTATCTATTTAGGTTGATTTGTCAGATCTAAACCGAATACTAGACGTTATGTGTTAAACATGTAATTAAACACCGTTGTCAATGGTGACCTAACTACTAGATGGTAATTCTATATGGTCGCGATCCACAAGAACACAGAATATAAATCCAAACACATAAACAGAGAATAAAAACAATAATTCAATTTAAAACATAGAATTCCCAAATTAGATAGATGTCAACCAAAACTAGGGTTCATACATATATTCTAAAACTCAAGCTAATAGAATTTAGTTCATACTAATGGAAGAAAAGAAAGAAATTACAAATTCAAAGGTTGAAGAAGACATTATTGATGAACAGCTCCTTCCAGACTTCTTTTCTTGTGTTGTGAGCTTCCTCTTGGCTTAGGATTTCACCAAGGATGATTTTCTAATTTTAAGAGGTTGTATTTATAGTGTATAGGTTGACCTAATCGTTTTCTTGAAGGAAAAGGTAAATATTGGGCTCCTAACCCAACTCAAATTCGTAGCCCAAAAACATGGAATCAGCCCCGTTTTTGTTTTGGTCCTAGCAGCTTCAATATTCATCCGATTGACTCATATGAGTAGTCGAAATTCATCATTTCAGAAAGATCTTTAACTTTTCCCTTGACCGTTTCTCCAAATTCCTCACCTATTTTAAGATATAAGCTGATTTTTGGTCGTAGGTGCAGAAATTCAGATTTAAGGCAGCTTTTCATTTTCCATATTTTTAGCTTTTACTTCCTTATCTTCAATTTCCATACTTATCTTCTTTCCTTTAGCTCTTTGAACCAACTTTGACTCTAATTAATTACCATATATCTCTAAATCTTCACACTAATTAAATAATTAAACCCAATATGCTCTAAAAATAATAAATAATCAATTCAAGATCCTAAATAGGAAAGTGTACTAAATCATGTGAAAATCGACCTATAAACTAATAAATACGCGTAAAATGATGTCTCTGAAATAGATTTTATTATCACAAATGAGGAGACGTCTCTCATCTTAACATAAATCTATCACAAATGAGGGGACATCACCTGCTCAAGCAACTGTTTAGCTTCGATTATTCGCAGCTCTATTTCTTGCACCTGTTCAAACACAACATACACTCAAATTATGTACAAATAACATTTAATCATGATGTCTGCATGTCGGTATATACTTGTTTTGATCATAACAGTCTGATTACATCGAATAAAGGTTTTCTTGTCACAAACCTCAGATCCCACTTCAAAAATCATGGATACCACGCATGCAAATATATGGTTGATCAGTTGTTAATACGTTTCGAACAAATCAGATAAAAAACACAAGTGGTGTGGCCTAGGGTGTGATAAAAAGATATAATAATTAGATGCAAATAAACACCCTAAACTGAGCACGGTTCTGCAAGTATATAGATCGTATGCAAGTTTTATTGATTAAGTAAGATTCGTTCCGCAGAGACTACGAAAGTTAGGGGAATCTTATGAAATAATCAAGTGCAAATATAAAAATCTAGAGCAAATAAAACGCAGAAAAAGTAAAGACAAATAGATTTTTATTTGGTTTTTAATTAACTAAATTACACTAAGAAAGTAAAGACAGAAATTTAAATGCAAGAGAAGAAGTAGTATGAGAATATAGCTTGAGTCAATAGCATGTAATCCCCACTAGTTTTGCCGTTCTAAACATGTAAGGGTGAATTATGTAGTATTTCAATAATCGGTTCCAACTGCGCTAGGTAGTTTTAAATAGGATTTACCTGTGTCAATAAGGAGTCCTAAGCAAACTGTTCCTGGAATTGGTAAATAGCAATACACTAAACCATGGTGATTATCTAGTTAGGTTGATTTGTCAGATCTAAACCGAATACTAGACGTATGTGCTAAACATGTAATTAAACACCGTTGTCAATGGTGACCTAACTACTAGATGGTAATTCTATATGGGCGCGTTTCCACAAGAACACAGAATATAAATCCAAACACATAAATAGAGAATAAAAACAATAATTCAATTTAAAACCTAAAATTCCCAAATTATATAGATGTCAACCAAAACTAGGGTTCATACATATATGCTAAAAACTCAAGCTAATAGAAATTTAGTTCATACTAATGAAAGAAAAGAAAGAAATTACAAATTCAAAGGTAGAAGAAGACATTGTTGATGAAACAGCTCCTTCCAGACTTCTTGTCTTGTGTTGTAAGCTTCCTCTTGGCTTAAGGTTTCACCAAGGATGACTTTCTAATGTTAAGAGGCTGTATTTATAGTGTATAGGTTGACCTAATCGTTTTCTTGAAGGAAAAGGAAAATATGGGCTCCAAGCCCAACTCAAATTCGTAGCCCAAAAATATGCAATCAGCCCCGGTGTTGTTTTGGTCCTAGCAGCTTCAATACTTATTCGTTTGATGCGTATGATTATACCAAATTCATCGTCTCGGAAAGATCTTCAACTTTTCTCTTGACCGTTTCTCCAGATTCCTAACCTTTTTTAAGATATAAGCTGATTTGTGGTCGTTGGTGCAGAAATTCATATTTAAGGCAGCTTTTCCTTTTCCATGTTTTTAGCTTTTACTTCCTTATCTTCAATTTCCATGTTTATCTTCTTTCCTTTAGCTCTCTTTACCAACTCGGACTCTAATTAATTATCATATATCTCTAAAATTTCACACTAAATAAATAATTAAACCCAATATGCTCTAAAAATAATAATTAATTCATTCAAGACCCAAAATAGGAAAGTGTACTAAATCAAGCTAAATTCGACCTATAAACTAATAAATACGCCTAAAATGATGTCTCAAAAGTAGATTTAATTATCACAAATGAGGAGACATCAAGACCCCCAACTTAAAGTTGTATAGTCCCGATACAATAAAAGTAAAGAACAGAAGGGTAGTCAAATAAACAAGAAGAAGAAGTCGGAGGAGAATACAATGAATGATCCTAGAGCAAAATATCTAAACAGTCTCATGTAGTAATGCTCAAGAAATAATGCACAAATATGCTTAATATACACATAATCAACAATCCATAAATTCAAGTCAAAATTAATTTCGCAATACCAGAAGGAGAGGATGATAACTTAGTTCAGGTTAATGGCTATAGGTTGTTCATAGGCCCTAATATAGCATTCAATGGTCCACTTACCTACTACCTAATAGCTTAATTGTTTCTCCATCAAGAAGTTAGAAATCCTAAGGTCTTTGGTTATAACTTGGCTTAGGGACGGTGTGGTATATTTGGATAATGAAAAGTGAGCTTTTGGCTCTCTCCTCACTAGCCATCAACGAATCGCCCTAGAGCTAGAGTTTTCACTCGAAGATGTTCTCACTCAACCCAATCTATTGAAGCTTTTGATGTGCATACCCACTAATCCCAATTAAAACCCTTTGTGATGATATATAAAATCCACTTTGCCGGTCCGAATATATATTCTTTTCATATCAATTTTTTTCTTTTATATGGCTATGACTCTCTTTTTAATGTTCAGATATCACGCTATTTTTTTCATATATATATTCTATCTTTTTATGCCCTTGTTGACAAATTTAGCTTGTAGCTTCTTTTCCATTCACTATTACCCCGGCAAAGGGTTACAATAATAACTTTTTCATCATCAATAAAATCACAATTACAAATTCCCAAACCCAATGTTCCCTAATGATGAAACCCACCACCCCAAACTCAAGCTCTAAAACGACTTGTTTCAGGTTTTGCGATTCGAGTGCGGGTCATATAGATAAGTCCTACAAACTAAGGGTATGGATTATAATGTGTTTCAATAAAAGGCTTTAGAAAGGCTCAGAGGGGCTAAGGCGGATAAGTAATAACAATAATCAAATAAAAGGGTGAGAAGGTATAAAAGGCTTCAAGTTGTTTTAACATGAAAGAACTGCCTTATTCGTTTTTCTAACTACCGGATTTTGTTACTTTTTCACTACTAGTTCATAGATAAGTGGGTTTTCAACTAATTTCAAACCTCACGTTCTACACACAAAATAAATCTCCCTAAGTTTCAACGTAACTTCTTAGCATTGCTCATTAACTTTCCTATCTTTTATTTCCTGTTTTCATACATGCATGCTAAACAAATTTATAACATCTTTCAAAAACATACTACTTACTATCATTGACCTAATAAAATCATGCTCAAATAGGTACATTCAACATATTATATGCCTTAATTCAACCTTAAAATTTTAAATTTTATGCAAAAACGAAAAGAAGATGAGGACAACAAATCCCCACCCCCAACTCAAAAATGAGCCGTGTCCCCACGACTCGAAAAGACTCAAGAAGGAAAATAAAATTTAAAATTAAAACTAACAAAACTACCTAATGCATACAAGCTATTAAGAAAGAGAATTAGAGTGGCTTACCTGGCTGGCCATAGAGATCCATCATGTCCTCCTCCTTCGAAGAAGAGGGATCAGAATAATTATCAATATCCCTGTCCAAGGTTATATCTTCCAGCTGTGAATTAATCTGTGTAATCTCCACCCAAAGTTCTTTGTTTTCTTCTTGATAGCGTTCAACTTCATGTTGTAATTTAAGAGCCCATGGGGGAATATCATGATCAACTTTAGAGGAAGAAGTAGAAGAACCTTGGTCATGAATCTTTATCTTTTTCAAAAGCCTTGCTGGTACAGACATTCTAGCAGTTGATTTCTTTGGTAGTGGTTGTGCTGGTGCCTTTTCTTTTGATTCTTCAGTAGCCTCATCAAGGGTGATAGGCTTTTCAATGGTGGCTCCAGGAAAGTTCTTATTCTTCTCAAGGATGGTGCACTTTCTCTTGTATTCCATAGCATCAGATCTATTAGTCATGTTTTATTTACCCACAACTCAAGTTATACCAAGGATGAATTAAAAATTTAAGATAAATTGGTGTAGCTTGAGGTTGTTGCTTGGAATTGATGAAAGAGAAAGGTTTCTTGATGAATCTTGGAAGAATTCGTGAAAGATTGATGTTCTTGATGGTGTTTAATGGTGTAGTGTGATGAATTTGATGAAGAATTTGTGTTTATGGAGGATGGAGGAGAGAATTATTAATGTTGTTGTGTTAATTGTGGAGGTTTGTTAAAGCTTCATGGTCTATATATAGTGTTTGGGTCTAGAGGAGGCTAGGGCTAAGTTTGATAAGGTAAGAAGTAAAATAAGATTAAAACTCTTAAAAACCGACATATCGCCGGTACACTGGCCGTTTCGGCGGCATACCGGTGCTGGACGTATTTTCTTCTTGGTCCTCTCGGCAATGCACCCGAGATTAAACCCGTGGGCAGGTGTTTTTCATTCGCCGGCATACCGGCCATATTCACCGACATGCCGGTGCTGTTTTTCGTCCAGGAGCAACTCCGTCAAAAAACCCGTGGCGTGAACCCCGTGGCGACGTGTTTCTCCTCTGGCCGGCATACCGTTGCGCCTGGCTTTTCTTTTTGGGACCTCTCAGCAATGAACCCGAGTCACCAACCCGTGGGCACGTGTCTTCCCACCGGCATACCGGTCAGTGAACCGAATTTTCCCAAGTAAGTCCTTTTGACCCCAAACTCATTTCCTGCACAATAACACACTACCTTTCTCTCCTATTAGCTTGTAAACACAATTTAAAAATCTACACTAACTTAAAATTATACACTATAAAGCAATAAACTAATCTAAAAAGCAACTAAAACAAGGGGTGTCTCCCAAGAGCAATTTTGTTTAATGTATTTGAGTTAGACGTGTACCTCAGGCTAATCGTTTTCTACGAGATGGATCGTCTCCTCTCGTCCGAAGTCCTCACTGTCATGGTATCTTTTCAAACGCTGGCCATTCACCATGAATGTCCTTTGCTCGGTTGGATGTTCAATTTCATTCGCTCCATGAGGTGTGACTTTCGTAACAATGTAAGGTCGTCCCCAACGGGATTTAAGCTTTCCTGGGAAGTTCGAAAATCGAGAGTTGAATAATAAAACCTTTTGTCCTCTCTCGAAATGCTTTGGACAGAGTCTTCTATCATGCCATCTCTTTGTTTTCTCCTTGTAGAGACGTGAATTTTCATAGGCAAGATAGCGAAACTCCTCCAACTCGTTTAACTGCATCAACCTTTGTTTCCCGGCCAATTCGGGGTCTAGATTCAGAGTTTTAATATCCCAGAAGGCTCGAGCTTCAAGTTCAATTCGTAGATGACACGCTTTTCCTTAGACCATGCGATATGGAGATGCCCCAACTGGTGTTTTAAATGCTGTTCTGTAAGCCCAGAGAGCATCATCTAGCTTTAAAGACCAATCTTTCCTCGTTTTATTGACGGTCTTCTCAAGAATAGATTTGATTTCCCGGTTGGAAACTTTAGCTTGGTCGTTAGTTTGTGGGTGATAACCGGTTGAAATATGGTGTCTCACTCCAAACTTATGAAGAAGGTTTCTCAGTTGAGCATTAATAAAATGGGTACCTTTATCACTGATGAGAACACGTGGTGTACCATGTCTTGAAAAGATGTTTGTTTTTAATAATTTAATCACTGTTTGAGCATCGTTCTTTGGTGTTGCCACTGCTTCTACCCATTTTGATACATAATCTACCGCAAGCAAAATATATAGATTTCCATGGGAAGTGATGAAAGGTCCCATGAAATCTATACCCCATACATCAAAGATTTCAACTTCTAGAATATTGTTAAGCGGCATCGCGTCCCTTTTTGATATATTACTAGTGAACTGGCATCTTTGACATGACTGGACAAAACGATGACAATCTTTGTGTAGGGTAGGCCAATAGAACCCGGATTGAAGAATTTTAGCTGCAGTTCTATCGCCTTTAAAGTGACCTCCATAAGGTGAACTATGACAACTTGCTATGATCTTATCAACTTCGCCTTCATGGACAAATCTTCTAACTACTTGGTCACTACAAATTTTCCAGAGGTACGGTTCATCCCAATAGTATTGTTTAGCCTGGTGAGATAATCTTTGTCTTTGCTGTGGGTGGATATCCTTGGGGAATACACCACTCACGAGGAGGTTGACTAGATCTGCATACCATGGCACAAACGCATCTTTAATAGCAAAAAGTTGTTCATCAGGGAATACCTCTTT
Source organism: Nemophila menziesii (assembly GCA_029959085.1). Classification (NCBI taxonomy): domain Eukaryota; kingdom Viridiplantae; phylum Streptophyta; class Magnoliopsida; order Boraginales; family Hydrophyllaceae; genus Nemophila; species Nemophila menziesii. The sequence goes on from JARWIR010000001.1 coordinate 81,382,943, forward strand.
AACCAATAATGGTTCCTTGTTCGCATCAGATCCTTCGAGCCTTGATAAATGATCAGCAACTTGATTTTCGCATCCCTTTTGGTCTCGAATGTCTATGTCGAACTCTTGAAGTAACAGTACCCATCTAATAAGACGCGGCGTAGCATCCTTTTTCTCCATAAGGTATCTGATAGCTAAATGGTCCGTGTATACAGTAGTTTTCTTCCCAATCAGATAGGAACGAAATTTATCAAAAGCATATACCACGGCCAACATCTCTTTCTCCGTTACTGTATAATTCATCTGGGCAGCGTTGAAGGTCTTACTTGCATAATAAATCGTGTGGAATAACTTGTCTTTCCTCTGCCCCAACACAACACCCATAGCGTGATCACTAGCATCGCACATAAGTTCAAACGGAGCTTTCCAATCAGGAAGTATAACAATAGGTGTGGAGATCAGTTTCTCCTTAATCGTCAAAAACGCTTGAAGACATTCGTCGGTAAAGTTAAAAGGAGTATCCTTTTCAAGCAAAGAACAAAGCGGTTTGGCGATCTTGGAGAAATCTTTAATAAATCTTTGATAAAATCCTGCGTGACCCAAGAAACTTCTCACTCCTTTTACAGAAACTGGAGGTGGTAATGTTTTGATAACTTCAATTTTAGCACGATCAACCTCCATCCCTGCCTTCGAAACTTTATGTCCCAGCATAATTCCCTCTTGGACCATGAAGTGGCATTTTTCCCAGTTAAGCACAAGATCTTTTTCTTTACATCTCACAAGGACTTTCTCAAGATTATTCAAACAATCATCAAAACTATCTCCAAACACCGAAAAATCATCCATAAAAACCTCCAAGTATTTATCAATCATGTCCCAAAATATAGCCATTATGCACCTCTGGAACGTGGCAGGTGCATTACATAAACCAAACGACATTCTTCTATAAGCAAAAGTACCAAATGGACAAGTAAAAGTTGTTTTGTGTTGAACAAGGGGATCCACACAAATTTGATTATAACCCGAATATCCGTCAAAGAAACAATAATACTCTCTCCTGCAAGTTTGTCTAGCATCTGATCAATGAATGGTAGCGGGAAGTGATCTTTCTTTGTAGCTTTGTTGAGTCTTCGGTAGTCCATGCATACTCGCCACCCTACAACTGTTCTTGATGGTATGGCTTCACCTTGATCAATAAGGATAGTAGTAATACCTCCTTTCTTTGGAACACATTGCACTGGACTGACCCAATCACTGCTAGCAATCGGATAGATAATTCTTGCGTCTAACAACTTGATAACTTCCTTCCTCACCACTTCTTTCATAGCTGGCATGAGTCTTCTTTGTCCCTCTATAGATCTCCCACCTTCGTTCTCAAGAATGATTTTGTGTTTGCAAACGGACGGACTAATTCCCTTGATGTCGGCAATAGTCCATCTGATTGCTTCTTTGTTCGCTCGAAGTACATGAAGTAGCTTCTCCTCTTGAAGACCTGAAAGGTTAGCAGAAATAATAACAGGCAAAGTTGTATTCGTACCTAGGTATGCATAGCGTAGATGATCTGGAAGGGGTTTTTCTTCGAGAACAGGTGGACATATTATGGATGGTTGCTTTATGGGTTCAATGTCACTTGATTCTCGAAGTAGTTCTCGTATATTTGATCCTAATGCAGCAACTTCTTCAGGGGGAATCTCGATTTCCTCTTGTGATTCAAGTGCTAAGGCTTCGTCAAGATCATCATCTAAGCTTGCTTCATTGAAGACTTCTTGTGTAATTTTTCCGATGACATCTATTTTGAAACATTCATCTTTTGAATTTGGTAATTTCATAGCCTTAAACACATTGAATCGTACCTGTTCGTCTTGTACCCTCATGATTAACTCACCATTCTCAACATCTATTAGTATACGCCCCGTGGCTAAGAATCGCCTACCCAAGATGATGGGGACATTCTTATCCGCGTCGTAGCCAAGAATAATAAAATCACAAGGAAAAATAAAACTACCAGCTTTAACTAAAACATCTTCAATTTTACCTACTGGTCGGGTGATGTCTCCCTAATTGTTCTTATTTTAGACCCTTAGGAGACATCATTTTTGGTGTTTATTTAATTAATTTGATAGACTTTTGTACTAAATATTCAATAATCCGGAATTACCTTTTTATTTCTAGCATTTTTACTTTATTAAACTTTTGCGCGTAATATTGGTATTTTTAGTGTAAAGTTTACAGGTTTTAGATGCTAGCTAGGAGAGGAATCCGAGGAGAAGGTCAAAGATCGTGAATTAGAGTCAAGACTTGAAGACAAATCCTGAAGATATTATTTTTAGAGCTGAAAATCCACTTTCCAGGCCATAGATTGCTGATTTCGAGGCGCTTAAGCGATGATTTAGCCGCTGACCTTTGAAGAGAAATCATTCCTTATCGAGTTACGGAACTTTAGCAACTGGAATGAGGTCAATCGGAGTTGTAACGCATCGGGAAAAGCTGTTTTAGTGAAGGCCTATCATCAGTTACGGGATTTTGGGCTTAGAAAGTGGGCTTGGACATTTAATTAGGCTTTTAATTTCTGGTCCAAGCCCTAGTCCGAATTTTTACTTATAAAAGGAGGTCTGGACTTCTATTTTTCACACAATTCACTTTCCACAAGATTAAAAACACCAGAGAAGCTACAGCAGGAAGAAAGGAGAAGCTACAAGAGCTGGAGTGGGTCTATAGCTCCGTTCGTAGTCATTCTTATTCCGAAAATTAGGTTTTTCTTTTATTTTAATTTTGTAACGAATATGAATTCCATTTCTTTTTATTTTGTTTTTAATTTTAACATGAGCTAAATTTCCATTAGTGCTTGAGAACAAACAATGGGTGAATCCTGATTTTATTTTATAACGAATGTTGAATTTGGGTTTCTATTGAATTAAATTAAATTAGGGCTTTTACTCTTTTCGACAATTTGTGAATGTTTACTGATTTTAGAGTCGCGAACTAAAATTAGGTATTAGTATCTAAGCTATTCCATATATGTGGCGTATGGATCATCCTGACGGGGGGTTTAGGTACAGAAATAATTGTTCAATCTAGGATAAAAACTATTGATTCTGACGAACTTAGTTAATCCTAGGGCCAATGTGGTAATAAATCTTAATCATCCAACGGTGGATCATATTTACCCTGACGGGACTAGTGACACTTTAGGATCGCCTTGTAGTCCACCCTGACGGGGGTATAAGGATATTAGAATCCCGACCATTGTAATTGACTGATTTAACCCTTAAACAACATAAGTTAGAAAGTAAAATTAGGAGGATCCTTGCGTTCTCAAGTACTACATCTCATATTGCGTTTTCACTTATTTTACTTGCGTCTTATCTTTTACTTGCATTTAATTATTTGTCTTTCATCCATTTAGAATTAATAAACAAAACCAAAACAAACAATTTATTATCTTTCATTTCCATAAGTGCAACAATCACTACTTGCTAAACATTGTGATCAACCATCCGTCCTTGGAACGAATCTGATTTATCAGAATTACTACTTGGGACAACCGTACACTTGCGGTTGTGGTTCGATTAGCATTTGCATTTATTTTTAGAACACACAAAGGACCACCAAGTTTTTGGCGCCGCTGCCGGGGACGGTAGCGTGTGACCACGGTGTTTATCCTTTAGTGATAAGTGCATTTATTTTATTTTATCAGTTTTACGCTTTTTGTTTGTTAGCTTTTTCAGGTTTTTAGGTTTGGTGTATGCGAAGAAGGCTATTCAAGGATCTAGAGCCAACACCTCCGATCCTTAGTAATCCAGAATCGTTGATCAGACTTGCGAACAGAAGAAGAAGAGAACGAGAAGCTTTAGAAGTAGAAGAATTAAGTAACAGAATGGAGAATATCATTATTTAAGGTCAACAGAATGGACAAGGCCAGTTAGATGCAAATGGCCAACCTTTAGCTCCAGGCGTTATTCCTCAAGTTCAACCACTAAATCCTAATCCTCCAGTCCAGATAGTGATGAATCATGATCCGTGGTTCACTAATGGCCCTCCAGAAGTTCCATTCCGCGCTCCAGCTATAGGAGTAGGTGCTCCAGATATTAATGTTCCGAGATTCCGTCCAGATTCGGGTATGCTAGCTCAGTTCCAAAACTTTGGAATTTTCCGCGGAAGACCATCGGAAGATCCTCTTAGAGCGGTACAAAAATTTAAGCAGATATGTGATTCTTATATCACACAAGGGGTTTCAAGAGAACAGATGTATTTTGCTGCTTTCAAATTCTTTGTCATTGATGGAGCAAGTGAATGGCACGATACGCAAGATCCTACGAGGATTACCAATTGGGACCAATTAGAAATTGCTTTCTTTGACAGGTATTACCCAAGTAACATGAGGTTAGATGCTGAACTAGAATTGACACAATTCCGTCAAGAGTATGAAGAAACTGTAGGAAGGAGTTGGACAAGATTTCAGATGTGTTTGCGTAAAGTTCCTAATCACGGCTTTTCAGAACAACAACAGTTAAAGATATTTTATAGAGGCCTTGATGGAATTTCAAGAGAGAAATTGGATACGCTATGTGGAGCAGGTTTTCTTCAAGTTCAACCCGCTCATGCCAAGATCATTTTAGAGAGAACAGTCAAGAATGAAGTTGGGTGGAGCTCAGTAAGAACACCAGTCAAGGGAGTAAATAATGTTGACATAGAAGAGAAATTTGCTACGTTTGAGAATAAGATCCAGAATACCATAGAGCAACAATTGAAGCAGCTTACTCTAGCTGTGAAAGAAGGATTTTCGGGTAAGAAGGTAGCTGTGAATGCTGCACAAGAGGTTTATATGTGTTCAATTTGTAAGGTAGATGATCATGATGAGGAAAGTTGTCCGAATAACCAAGAATCAGTGAATTTTATGTCCAATAGAGGTAATTTCAATTCAAGTGGTAATGGATATCAGCCTAACAGAAACCATCCTGGGTTTCAATACTCAAATCCTAATGGGGCAGCCAATCCTACTTACGCGTATCAGCCGCGTCCTCAAGGCAACAACTATAATCCAAGACCACATAACAATCATCAAGGAGGACAGAATCAAAACAATTATGTGCAAAGACAAGCTCCTCAGAATACCTACGATGAGAATTTAAACCAGAAAGCTCTACCTGCCCATCCACAAGAAGGAGTAATTACCCTTCAGAAAACCGTTGAAAATTTGATTGCTCTTCAAACACAAGCTTTGGAACGTCAGAACGCAGCTGAAGCAAATATGAAGATTTTCCAGAATCAGCTAAGTCAAATTAATAAACAGTTGAATCAGCGTCCACAAGGGCAACTTCCTAGCGATACGGAAAATCCAACACAACGTGAAGATTGCAAGGCTGTTACATTAAGAAGTGGTAAGAACCTTCCTCCACCTCCTTTTCCCGTTATGAAAGAGAAAGAAGTTCCAAGAAAAGAAAAGGAAGTAGGTGAGAAAGAGAAAGAGAATGAGAAAGATAATGAGGTTGAAGAGATAGGAAGACCAAGAGAAATTCCGAAAAAGAGAGATGAAATTGTAAGCAATCGCCCTCCACCACCGTTTCCATCGCGAGTTCAGAAAAAGGATGATATGGGTGATTTTCAGAAATTCTTCAATAGAGTGAGGGGTTTGAGTATTAATATTCCGTTACTTGAGGCAATTCGAGATATTCCTAAGTATACGAAGTTTTTGAAGAGGGCCCTCACTAATAAAAGGCCCTACTGTGATAATGAGATGATTGGCCTTCCTGAAGAGTGTAGTGCGATTTGCCAGAGCAAATTACCTCCGAAGTTAGTTGATCCGGGGAGTTTCACGATTCCCATATCGATTGGAGAAGAATGGAAAGGAAAGGCGCTATGCGATTTAGGGGCAAGCATCAACTTGATGCCCAAGTCAGTCTTTGATAAGCTTAAAATTGGAAGTGCAAGACCCACCTCTATGGTCTTGCAAATGGCGGACAGGTCTCTTGCTCATCCTGAAGGCCGTATTGAGGATGTCCTTGTTAAGGCAGGTACACTTATATTTCCTGTTGATTTCGTAATTCTTGAATACAATGCAGATAGAAATGTCCCCATTATTTTGGGTAGACCCTTCCTAGCTACAGGGAGGACATTGATCGATGTAGAGAAGGGCGAATTGACAATGAGGATACAAGATGAGGAAGTGAAATTCAATGTATTTCGAGCTATGAAATTCCCAGATTCTCAGGAAGATTGCTTCAGAATGGATGTAGTAGAGCAAGCATCGCAAGAGGTATTTAATTGTTTAAATTTTGATGATATCTTGCAGGCTGCTTTGACATTAGATTCACCTGAGATGATGGAGGAGCTTACAGAAACAGTGGCAGCTCTCAATTCTGAAAATCCGAAATATAGGCGTCTTGCCTATGAACCTGTGAGAGAACCGGGGGAGATTATTCCTAAAAAGAAACCTTCAATTGAATCTCCTCCGGAGTTGGAAGAAAAACCATTGCCATCACACTTGAGGTATGCTTATTTGGGTACTAATGAAACTCTACCTGTTATTGTTTCAGCTAATTTAACAGGTCCTCAAGAAGATAAACTGTTGCGTGTGTTAAGAGCCAACAAAGAAGCAATAGGCTGGACAATTGCTGATATCAAAGGCATTAGTCCATCCTATTGTCAACACAAAATCATACTAGAAGATGTTAATGCACGCTCAGTTGAAGGTCAGAGAAGATTAATGCCAGCCATGAAGGATGTGGTGAAGAAGGAGGTGATTAAGCTTTTAGATGCGGGGATTATTTATCCCATTTCGAGTAGTGAATGGGTGAGTCCAGTTCAGTGTGTACCGAAGAAAGGAGGAATTACAACAGTTCTTAATGATAAAAATGAGGCGATTCCTTCAAGAACGGTAGTAGGTTGGAGAGTTTGCATGGATTACAGAAAGCTGAACAAGGCCACCAGAAAAGATCATTTCCCTTTGCCCTTCATTGATCAGATGTTAGACAAATTAGCCGGAAGAGAATATTATTGTTTCTTGGATGGTTACTCCGGGTACAATCAGATTTACGTGGCTCCAGAAGATCAACATAAGACTACCTTTACATGCCCATTTGGTACTTTTGCATATCGCAGAATGCCATTTGGATTGTGTAACGCTCCCGCTACTTTTCAAAGGTGTATGATGGCCATCTTCTGGGACATGATAGATAATTTCCTTGAAGTGTTCATGGATGATTTCTCCGTGTTTGGTGATGATTTTGATATATGTTTGGATAACTTGGAGAAAGTGTTAGTGAGATGCAAGGAAACAGATTTGGTGCTCAACTGGGAGAAGTGTCACTTCATGGTTCGCGAAGGTATTGTTCTGGGTCACAAAGTTTCGAGTGTTGGTTTAGAGGTTGATAGAGCGAAGATCGAGGTAATTAAAACCCTTCCCCCTCCTGTTTCTGTTAAAGGGGTAAGGAGTTTTCTTGGCCATGCTGGCTTTTATAGGCGTTTTATTAAAGATTTTTCTAAGATTGCTAAACCACTATGCAACTTACTCGAAAAGGATTGCAAATTCCTTTTTGATGAAGCTTGTTTAGCGGCCTTCAAAGCAATCAAAGAAAAGCTTATTTCTGCTCCTATAGTGTTACCTCCAGATTGGAATTTACCGTTTGAGGTTATGTGTGATGCAAGTGACTTGTGTATGGGAGCTGTATTAGGACAGAGGAAAGAGAAGGTTTTTCATTCGATTTACTATGCTAGTAAAACTTTTAGTGGTGCTCAGATTAATTACACAGTTACAGAAAAAGAGTTGCTAGCAGTTGTCTATTCGTTTGATAAATTTCGCTCTTATCTTCTTGGAGCGAAAGTTATTGTTTATACAGATCATTCTGCGATCAGATTTCTTATGGAGAAGAAAGATGCGAAACCAAGGTTAATCAGATGGGTGTTATTGCTTCAAGAGTTCGATTTAGAGATCAAAGATAGAAAGGGTTGTGAGAATCAGGTTGCAGATCATCTATCACGCTTAGAGGGTTCAGAGATGAATAGTGGTACTGAAGCAGTTAGAGAAGAGTTTCCTGATGAGAGTTTATTCGTTGTTCGAGATTATGAGGCTCCGTGGTATGCAGATATTGCGAATTTAGTGGTGAGTGGTGTTTTTCCTGAAGGTTCTACTTATCAAGAAAGAAAGAGGTTAGCTCATCGTGCTAGACAGTTCTTTTGGGAGGATCCGTTCCTCTATAAAGTTTGTGCTGACCAAATGATACGAAGATGTGTAGCAAGGGAAGAGACTCAAGCCATTATAGCTGGATGCCATGATTCATTATATGGAGGACATTTCAAAGGAGGCAGAACTGCTGCAAAGGTATTTCAATCAGGTTTTTACTGGCCTTCTCTTATAAAAGATTGTCATGAATATGTTAAGAAATGTACGAGATGCCAATTTACCGGAAACATATCTAAGAGGGATGAGATGCCGCGTAATAATGTGTTAGAGGTTGAGATATTCGATGTGTGGGGCATAGACTTTATGGGTCCTTTCGTTCCTTCAAATGGTAACCTCTATATCTTATTAGCTGTTGATTATGTGTCTAAGTGGGTAGAAGCGGTGGCTTTACCTACTAATGATTCACGAGTGGTGATTAAGTTCTTGAAGTCACATATTTTCACTAGACATGGTACACCTAGAGTGATTATTAGCGATGGAGGGTCTCATTTCGTTAATAAATATCTGAAGACTATTCTAGAGAAATATGGAGTTAGACACCGTGTATCTACTGCATATCATCCACAATCCAATGGTCAAGCTGAAGTTTCGAATCGTGAAGTCAAATCAATCCTAGAGAAAACCGTTGGTCCTACAAGAAAAGATTGGTCAATGAAGTTAGATGATGCGTTGTGGGCCTATCGTACTGCGTTTAAAACTCCAGTTGGTGCATCTCCATATCGTATGGTGTATGGTAAGGCTTGTCACTTACCCTTAGAGCTTGAAATGGGTGCCTATTGGGCGATTGCGCAGTTGAACTTAGATCCTATCTTAGCCGGAAAGAATCGTATGATGAAGCTCAATGAACTTGACGAATTCCGGTTGCATGCTTATGAAAATGCCAAACTTTACAAAGAAAATACAAAGAAATGGCATGACAATCGGATTCGTCCAAAGAACTTTGAAGTGGGGCAAAAAGTATTAAAATATAATTCAAAGTTCAGCAATTTTCCGGGTAAGTTAAGATCTAAGTGGTCAGGTCCATACATAGTGACCAAAGTTACACCTCATGGGGCGATAGAAATAGAACATCCGCTAGAGAACCGTACCTTTATGGTTAACGGTCACAGATTAAAGATATACCATGGAGGTGAAGATACCAATCGCTCGGAAGATCCACATCCCGGGGAGGTCATGTATCTCCTCGAGAATCCTTAGAAGCGTGAGGTAACCCGTCGAGCTTAACGACGTTAAACAAAAGCCAATTACTTGTATATTAGCTGAGTTTTTACATTTTTGCAATTTAGATTAGTTTTATTTTCGTAATTTTATTGTTTTTATTAAGAAATGAGGAAGGGTAGTTGTTTTTGATGATTTCAGGGGTAAAAAGGACTTGAGTTTGGGGTCGATTTGGCGAAAACAGAAGAAAAATTGGTTGGATGTCCAGGAGAAACCGGGAACCCGGTTTCGCACAAACCGGGAACCCGGTTTTGGAGCTGGTACCAACCTTTCTAACGCAACACTTGGCGTTTTTGGGTAACATCACAGCGTCGGAACCGGGAACCCGCATTTGGCAAAACCGGGTACCCGGTTTTGGTGCTGTGATTTCTGAAAATCCCTGACCCAGCGTTTTGATGGATTGCGTTTTCGTGCGTTTTAGTTCGCGCCATCGACACAAATCCGGGTACCCGCATTTGGCAGAACCGGGTACCCGGTTTCGGAGCTGCTGTTGGTGAAATTTTCTGGTCCAGCGTTTCAGGGTGCTGCGTTTTGGCGCGTTTTCATTCGCGCCATCGAGAAAATCCGGGAACCCGCATTCCACAGAACCGGGTACCCGGTTTCGGCGAAGAAAATCCCTGACCCCGCGTCTTGGGGTCCAGCGTTTTGGTGCGTATTAAAAAAAAAAAAAAAAAAAAAAAAAAAAAAAAAGGAAAAAAAAAAAAAAAAAAAAAAAATTTATTTAAGTATTTTTTCCGCGCCGTCACAGCGACGCGGAACCGGGAACCCGGTTTGCCAAAACCGGGAACCCGGTTTTCGAAGCTGTGATGTCGGTTTTGAGGGGTTTAACCTAGTTTTCTTGGCCTCCTTTGCACGTATTTACCTAAAACACACCAATAGCCTCCCTACCTCCGAAATTCATCTACCAAAACACTATATATCATCAAATCCTACCCTCTTTCACCACAAAAACATAAGATCAACTCACCTCCTCTCCAAAATATCATCAAATCCTCAGTTTTCCCAAGATTCTTCTTCACCCAATTCCTTAAATTAAACCCAATTCTTTCTTCTCCCATACAAATTAACCAAGACCCATCTCATATTTCACCTAGTTCTTAAATTCTTAAACCTCAAAACATCAAAATTATTTGAAGTTTTGAGTTTGGGGTGAAAAGAGATGACTAACAGAACCGGTGATTTCCGAAGAACTGCTCCTAGAAGAAAGACCACCATTGGTGGTTCTCAAGAACAAGCTATTGAGATTCCTGATTCACGTCCTAAACGAAAAATTGACGAAGTTAAGCTTGCTTCTAACAGAAAAGAAATCACAGGTCTAAAGAGAAGATTGATTGATGAGATTGAAAGTGAGAAGGAACCAGAAGAGGAAATTGCGAAGAACATTGAGGAAGAAACTGAACAAGAGATTCCGGAAGCACCCGTTACGAAACCTCCGCGTATGAAAATGTGGGCCCACAAGCCTAAGAGGGTTTACACTTGTTGGAATACTCAGGTTCGTGAAAGAATTGAATTTTTGAAATTTGGTGAGGAGACGAATTTTCCTAAGGGTATTATGAGTAGTGATTACAAGGAATATGCTGTGACATGTGCTAAGTTTGGTTGGAAGGCGTTACAAGAAAGGAAGCTTGAGTTTATTCCTACTTTTGTGCGAGAATTTTACGAAGGTTTAGCTACCTCCCATGATGCCATTGATATCCGCAAAAAGGTAGTTCCTTTCTCTATTGAACGTATTCGGAAATCATTGAAACTACCCAACTTTTCTGGAACATGCCCCTTCCAAGAAACTCTTAATGACCCTTCTTTTGATTTTGAATCCCTTTGGGGGACCGTGCTTGTTAATGGGACTAGCCCAATTCCTGAAGGTGAAAGGTATCCTGGACAGTTTTACAGCAGTAGTTTGACACCTCGTGCTAAGGTTTGGTCTCGTTTCGTAATACCCACTTTCTTTGGTATTAAACACACTTCTGAGTTGAAGAGAGAGCACATATTTGTTATTAAGTGTATTTTGGAGGAGAAACCATTTGATGTTGCTAAGATCATTTATGATACGATCATGGAGTTCGCGAAATCACCAATGAAACAACAAAATCTGAAGTTTCCTTGTACTATTACTCGGTTGTGTCTAGACGCAAAGATTCCACGTAAGGACGCAGATATTGATACTGTTTCAGTTGGTGTGAGTATAGCTTTGAGCACAATCAAGAACATCCATGAAGAAGCAACGCGAACTACACGAAGTCCTAGAACTCCTCAATCAAAGAAAGCGAAAATTGTACCTGAGTTGGAATCGAAGATTCAGGTGTTGGAAGAGAATCAGGAGAGGATGATTGCTACCTTGGGAAATGTTACAAAAGAATTGGACCTGCTTCGAAATTTAATCCTAGGCGTAAATACACTTCAAAACGCGATTTATGATGCTGTTACGCGAGATAAAGGTCCAGAACGCAACACCGATAACCAGCCTCGCGCTGGTTAAGATACGTTTTCTAAACTTTCCTCTTAGTGTATATTAGTTTAAATGCTTTATTGAGTCTTTTCGAGTCGTGGGGACACGACTCATTTTTGAGTTTGGGGTGGGGTTCGTTGCCTCATCCCAGTTTTTATGTGTTATTTGCTTTATTTGCTTTCAATAAAAAAATTTCGGAGTTGCGTTTGACTGTAGAAATTTTTAAATATCCCTTTAAGCATACTTTTGATGAATCTATGATAGTAAATAGTGGACTTTAGGGATTGATATAAAACGCACTTACAATTGCATGCGAACATAGGTAATTGATAGGAAAAATTAATTAACAATGCAAATGAAGTAAGCTTGTACTCAAGGAATATGTTTGGTGTGTAGAACGTGAAATCCTAATTAGTAGAGAACCCACCTAGATATGAACTAAAGACAAGCTATGTACTTAGGAAAATGATAGGGGCAGTTCTTTGTTAGCCATTTGTGCATTTTTAGCCTTCTATCCCTTGTATTAATTATTATCCGTCTTAGCCCACTTTGAGCCTTTAACCTTTTTCTTTGTAGCCACGATATAAGCCATTATCCCTTAGATTATTAGGCATGACCATATGACCCGCACTTGAATCACAATCCTGAGACATGTCTCGAGCTTGAGTTTGGGGTGGTGGGACCACATATGGGGAATTAAATGGGTAGGGATCGATGTGCTTTGTATTGTAGCACAATTGCAGATGATATATACTTGTAACCCTTTGCCGGGAATGAAGAAAAATGAAAAAGAAAGAAAAAATGAAAAAATTTGAAAAATCATACAGTAGGAACCGGGAACCCGGATTCTTCAAAACCGGGAACCCGGTTTGCTCCTGTACAAAAAAAAAAAAAAAAAAAAAGGAGAAAAAGAAAAGAAAAAGAAAAATATGAATGAATAAAACATCCGGCAAAGTGGAATTTTCTGAAAATCATCTTATTGATAGTGGGTAGACATGGGACGCTAAATTAGTGCGTATATGGGTGAGTGAGAACATTTTTTTGAGCGTTAACTCAAGCTCGAGGACATTGTTGATGGTAAGTGAGGAGAGAGCCAAAAGCTCACTTCAAATTTACCAAATATACATCCATACCGTCCTTAAGCCATTATTATAACCGTAAAGACCTCGTGATTCCTAAGTGCATAGTGAATTTATAATTCTGTTGATAGGGAATACACTAGGTGGAGCGTTCAAAGCGAGTTAGGATTAATGACCACCCTATAGCCATCATACAGAGATGAGTACAAGTGTAACCTTCAAGCATTGCGACTTTAATTTTATGATTGAGATTATTTATGTTTGATGTTGCATGATTAGTGTATGTGTATATTAGTTTCTAGAGTTTGCTATATGAGATTTATTTTGAGACTTGCTTTAGGGTGTATTTGCTAGCTTCTATTTGTTTATACGCTTACTTCTACCCCTTTGTTTTTAGTTTTGCTTTGTCGGGACGACAAAGGTTTGAGTTGGGGGTCTTGATGTCTCCCTAATTGTTCTTATTTTAGACCCTTAGGAGACATCATTTTTGGTGTTTATTTAATTAATTTGATAGACTTTTGTACTAAATATTCAATAATCCGGAATTACCTTTTTATTTCTAGCATTTTTACTTTATTAAACTTTTGCGCGTAATATTGGTATTTTTAGTGTAAAGTTTACAGGTTTTAGATGCTAGCTAGGAGAGGAATCCGAGGAGAAGGTCAAAGATCGTGAATTAGAGTCAAGACTTGAAGACAAATCCTGAAGATATTATTTTTAGAGCTGAAAATCCACTTTCCAGGCCATAGATTGCTGATTTCGAGGCGCTTAAGCGATGATTTAGCCGCTGACCTTTGAAGAGAAATCATTCCTTATCGAGTTACGGAACTTTAGCAACTGGAATGAGGTCAATCGGAGTTGTAACGCATCGGGAAAAGCTGTTTTAGTGAAGGCCTATCATCAGTTACGGGATTTTGGGCTTAGAAAGTGGGCTTGGACATTTAATTAGGCTTTTAATTTCTGGTCCAAGCCCTAGTCCGAATTTTTACTTATAAAAGGAGGTCTGGACTTCTATTTTTCACACAATTCACTTTCCACAAGATTAAAAACACCAGAGAAGCTACAGCAGGAAGAAAGGAGAAGCTACAAGAGCTGGAGTGGGTCTATAGCTCCGTTCGTAGTCATTCTTATTCCGAAAATTAGGTTTTTCTTTTATTTTAATTTTGTAACGAATATGAATTCCATTTCTTTTTATTTTGTTTTTAATTTTAACATGAGCTAAATTTCCATTAGTGCTTGAGAACAAACAATGGGTAAATCCTGATTTTATTTTATAACGAATGTTGAATTTGGGTTTCTATTGAATTAAATTAAATTAGGGCTTTTACTCTTTTCGACAATTTGTGAATGTTTACTGATTTTAGAGTCGCGAACTAAAATTAGGTATTAGTATCTAAGCTATTCCATATATGTGGCGTATGGATCATCCTGACGGGGGGTTTAGGTACAGAAATAATTGTTCAATCTAGGATAAAAACTATTGATTCTGACGAACTTAGTTAATCCTAGGGCCAATGTGGTAATAAATCTTAATCATCCAACGGTGGATCATATTTACCCTGACGGGACTAGTGACACTTTAGGATCGCCTTGTAGTCCACCCTGACGGGGGTATAAGGATATTAGAATCCCGACCATTGTAATTGACTGATTTAACCCTTAAACAACATAAGTTAGAAAGTAAAATTAGGAGGATCCTTGCGTTCTCAAGTACTACATCTCATATTGCGTTTTCACTTATTTTACTTGCGTCTTATATTTTACTTGCATTTAATTATTTGTCTTTCATCCATTTAGAATTAATAAACAAAACCAAAACAAACAATTTATTATCTTTCATTTCCATAAGTGCATCAATCACTACTTGCTAAACATTGTGATCAACCATCCGTCCTTGGAACGAATCTGATTTATCAGAATTACTACTTGGGACAACCGTACACTTGCGGTTGTGGTTCGATTAGCATTTGCATTTATTTTTAGAACACACAAAGGACCACCATCGGGAGAGAGAGCGATCCGCCATTTGTAATACCACGGATGTGGGTACTACCTCTCCTATGTTAAGCTTCTCGAACAGGGATCTCGACATGAGATTGATACTCGCGCCTAAATCACATAATGCTTTCCCGGTCCAATTATCTCCAATGCCAATGGGAATTGTAAAACTTCCGGGATCTTCTAGCTTCGGTGGTAACTTATTTTGACATATAGCACTACACTCCACAGGCAATCCAATTGTTTCCCCAGTTTCTATACTTCATTTGTTTGAAAGAATGTCCTTCATGAATTTTAGATATTTCGGCATTCTCTTGAGAGCTTCAACAAACGCCATATCAATCTCTAACTTGCTCAACATGTCAACGAACTTCTTAAATTCCAGGTCATTGTCCTTCTTTCTGACACGTGAAGGGTATGGTGGTGGAGGGAGTGTATTAAGTTCCACAGGTTTTCTTTCTTTTTCAGGTGTCTCGGCTTGGACACTCTTTGGTTTAACTACCTCTTCTACTGTATCTTCTGTTGTTTCTTCTCCCCCCTTTTCTGGAATAGGGATTGGTTCTGTTTCTGGTCTTGGTGGAGGTAGTTGTTTTCCACTTCGCAATTCAACTGCATGACAAGAATCATCTCGAGGAGAAATAGTATCACTTGGAAGTTGCCCTTTCGGCCTATTTTGCAATGTACTTGCCATATGTGATAAAGTATGCTCGAGTTTCTTGATTACTTTTCGCTGGGCTTGAATTTTCTGTTGGCTACGACTCATATTGTTTTCAATTGCTTGCATTAATTTAGCCATACTCGAATTCAAGCTCAAGGTTTGTTCTTTCTTTGCCAGTTGCATTGATTGTTTTGGTGGTTCTTTCTTCGTTTCTTGACAAGATTTTTCAACAATGGGCACCTTTTGTTGAATAGGTTGTGGTGGATAATAGGATTGAGGTTGGGGTTGATAATAAGTCTCTTGATTTCTGACCCAACCTCTTTGTTGTGGAGGTTATTGATAATTAGCGTAGCTTTCTTGAGGATAAGTATAACCATTAGAATAATAGTTATCTTGAGGATATGTAACGGAAGCTAATGCTGGATTATTCATACACCTTTCCCACACATGATTTCTTGATCCACAACCAGGACACGAAGGTATAGTGCATACTAGGTTTACCTGAGCAATTGTTCGAGCTTGTTCTTGTAGTTCTTCGAGTTGTTGGGCCAATTCATTAAGCTTTAGAGGTTCTTGAAGTGTCTTCTTTTTCTGGTTTCCTTGGCCAACTTCTCTCGTTCTCAAGAATTCTCTCCATACAAATTTCAGCTTCTTCAGGATCTAGTAACACAAAACCTTTGTTTCCTAACAAATCTGCTTTTTCCCTCGACTTGTCATTAAGTCCTCCATAAAACAAGGTTAAATAATATTCCGGCGATGATTTATGATATGGACATCTCGCCTTCTTTTCATTAAATCGTAACACTGCTTCACCCAAACTCTCTTTGTCTTCCTGTATAAACTGTTCAAGCTCCAACATATCTTTTAATCGTCTACTAACCGGATAAAATTGGTCAGGAAAATTGCTTGAAGCTTGTCCCGATCTGGAATAACATGAGGTTATTGGGTATCGTACCAATTGCTTGCACCTTCGGTCAAGAAGAACTGGAACATTACATAATACACCTGCTCCCTAGTAACTCCTCTTACGATATAAGCATCACAGATTTGCATGAATTTCTGAATATATCGGATCGGATCTTGATGTGCAGCACCGCTAAATAGCCCATGAGTTGCAAACTGCGTTAACATCCCTGGATCAGGCTTAAATTTAGCGGCTTGGATTTCTGGAGCGCGAATTCCTCGTGGTTGCATTCTAAACTCGATGGGTAACTCAAGTATCCTTGGATTCTCCATCTGTACTATCTATAAAACAAAAACTAAAAGACAAAAGCGTAAAATAGAACTAATTGAAATAAAAGCACAAGATATATGTACAAGGACTAACGATGTAGTCCCCGGCAGCGGCGCCAATAACTTGGTGTGGCCTAGGGTGTGATAAAAAGATATAATAATTAGATGCAAATAAACACCCTAAACTGAGCACGATTCTGCAACTATTCAGATCGTATGCAAGTTTTAATGATTAAGTAAGATTCGTTCCGCAGAGACTACGAAGGTTAGGGGAATCTTATGCAATAATCAAGTGCAAATATAAAAAGCTAGAGCAAATAAACTGCAGAAAAAGTAAAGACAAATTGATTTTTATTTGGTTTTTAATTAACTAAATTAAACTAAGAAAGTAAAGATAGAAATTTAAATGCAAGAGAAGAAGTAGTATGAGAATATAGCTTGAGTCAATAGCATGTAATCCCCACTAGTTTAGCCGTTCTAAACATGTAAGGGTGAATTATGTAGTATTTCAATAATCGGTTCCAACTGCGCTAGGTAGTTTTAAATAGGATTTACCTGTGTCAATAAGGAGTCCTAAGAAACTGTTCCTGCAATTGGTAAATAGCAATACACTAAACCATGGTGATTATCTAGTTAGGTTGATTTGTCAGATCTAAACCGAATACTAGACGTTATGTGCTAAACATGTAATTAAACACCGTTGTCAATGGTGACCTAACTACTAGATGGTAATTCTATATGGGCGCGCTTCCACAAGAACACAGAATATAAATCATAACACATAAACAGAGAATAAAAACAATAATTCAATTTAAAACCTAAAATTCCCAAATTAGATAGATTTCAACCAAAACTAGGGTTCATACGTATATGCTAAAAACTCAAGCTAATAGAAATTTAGTTCATACCAATGGAAGAAAAGAAAGAAATTACAAATTCAAATGTAGAAGAAGACATTGTTGATGAACAGCTCCTTCCAGACTTCTTGTCTTGTGTTGTTGGTGGTCCTTTGTGTGTTCTAAAAATAAATGCAAATGCTAATCGAACCACAACCGCAAGTGTACGGTTGTCCCAAGTAGTATAACTGATAAATCAGATTCGTTCCAAGGACGGAATGGTTGATCACAATGTCTAGCAAATAGTGATTGATGCACTTATGAAAATAAAAGATTATAAAATGTTTGTTTGGTTTTGTTTATTAAACTACTAAATGAAAGACAAATATTAAAATGCAAGTAAAGGCTAAGACGCAAGTAAAATGAGTGAAAACGCAATATGAGATGTAGTACTTGAGAACGCAAGGATCCTCCTAATCTTACTTCCTAACTTATGTTGTTTAAGGGCTAAATTGGTCAATTACAATGGTCGGGATTCTAAATTCCTTATACCCCCGTCAGGGTGGACTATAAGGCGATCCTAAAGTGTCACTAGTCCCGTCAGGGTAAATATGATCCACCGTTGGATGATTAAGTGTTTTACCTCATTGGCCCTAGAATTAGCTAAGTTCGTCAGAATCAATAACTTTTATCCTAGATTGAATAATTAATTCTATACCTAAACCCTCCGTCAGGATGATCCACACGCCACATATGTGGAATAGCTTAGATATTAATACCTAATCTTAGTTCGCGACTCTAAAATCAGTAAATAATCGCAAATTATCGAAAAGAGTAATGAACCCAATCTAATTTAATTTAATATAAACCCAAATTCAACATTCGTTATTTCATAAAATTAAGATTCACCCATTGTTTGTTCTCAAGCACTATGAAAAGCTTAGCTCATATTAAAATTAAAAACTAAATTAAAAGAAATGGAATTCATATTGCTTACAAAATTAAAATATAAAAAGAACCTAATTTCCGGAATTGGAATGACTACGAACGGAGCTATAGACCCACTCCAGCGCTTGTGGCTTCTTCTTTCTTCCTTCTGTTGCTTCTCTCTGGTGTTTAATCTTGTGGAATGTGAATTGTCTGAAAAATAGAAGTCCAGACCTCCTTTTATAAGCATAAATTCGGACTAGGGCTTGGACCAGAAAATAAAACACTAATTAAATGTCCAAACCCATTTTCTAAGCCCAAAATCCCGTAACTGCTGATACACCTTCACTAAAACGGCTTTTCCCGATGCGTTATGACTCCGATTGACCTCATTCCAGTTGCTAAAGTTCCGTAACTCGATAAGGAATGTTTTCTCTTCAAAAGTCAGCGACTAAATAATCTCTTAAGCACCTCGAAATCAGCAATCTATGGCCTGGAAAATGGATTTTTAGCTCTAAAAATAATATCTTCGGGATTTATCTTCAAGTCTTGACTCTAATTCACGATCTTTGACCTTCTCCTCGGATTCTTCTCCTAGCTAACATCTAAAAACCTGTAAACTTTACACTAAAAATACCAATATTACGCGCAAAAGTTTAATAATTTAAAAATGCTAGAAATAAAAAGGGAATTCCGGATTATTGCATATTTAGTCCAAAAGTCTATCAAATTGATTACATAAACACTAAAAATGATGTCTCCCAAGGGTCGAAAATAAGAACAATTAGGGAGACATTAGTTGTAAGCTTCCTCTTGGCTTAAGGTTTCACCAAGGATGATTTTCTAATGTTAAGAGGCTGTATTTATAGTGTATAGGTTGACCTAATCGTTTTCTTGAAGGAAAAGGTAAATATGGGCTCCAAGCCCAACTCAAATTCGTAGCCCAAAAACATGCAATCAGCCCCGCTTTTGTTTTGGTCCTAGCAGCTTCAATACTTATCCGTTTGATACGTATGATTATACCAAATTCATCGTCTCGGAAATATCGTCAACTTTGCTCTTGACCGTTTCTCCAGATTCCTCACCGTGTTTAAGGTATAAGCTGATTTGTGGTCGTAGGTGCAGAAATTCAGATTTAAGGCAGCTTTTCCTTTTCCATGTTTTTAGGTTTTACTTCCTTATCTTCAATTTCCATGTTTATCTTCTTTCCTTTAGCTCTCTTTACCAACTTGGACTCTAATTAATTACCATATATATATCTAAAGCTTCACACTAAATAAATAATTAAACCCAATATGCTCTAAAAATAATAATTTATTCATTCAAGACCCAAAATAGGAAAGTGTACTAAATCAAGCTAAATTCGACCTGTAAACTAATAAATACACCTAAAATGATGTCTCAGAAGTAGATTTAATTATCACAAATGAGGAGACATCAACAAGTATATTCTATTAAATACTTACCACAAATATAAACGCGTATCCCGAGATATGATTGAGTGTACCTTCTCTTATTGGTTTCATCACAAACTCCGCTACGTGTGTCACCCAGTCATAATCTAACAAATGTTCTAGGTCTTCACACACTTTCGCAGCCCACTTCAATGTTCGCGATCCGGTTGAAAAAACATGGTCTTGGTGGTCTCTTGTGTGTTCTAAAATAAAATGCAAATAAGGAGAAGAGAAACCACAACTGCAAGTGTACAGTTGTCCCAAGTAATATATGTGATAAACAGATTCGTTCTCAGGGACGGATTGGTTGACTCTAATGCTTATAAAAATAGTGATTAATCGCACGGGATAACAAGAAAATGATTTTAATAATGTTTGTTTGTTTTTCTAATTCTACGACAAATAATTAAAAGACTAGAGTAATGTAAATATTAAGCTAGACGCGAGAAAATAAAATAGCTAGACGCAGATATGAAATGTAGTACTTGAGTAACGCTAGGATTTCACCTAAATCTATTCATTCCATGTATTGTTTAAGGGACGAATTGGTAAATAATAGTGGTCGGGATTCTGGATTCTCCTTACCCTCGTCAGGGTAGTCTAAGGAGCTATTCTTAGGTGCTACAAACCCCGTCAGGGTGATTATAGTCCACCTTCAAATGACTAAGTTCTAATTATCCAATTGGCCATAGGATTAATTACGCCTGTCAAGGTTAATAACTTCTATCCTACATTCATTAATTATGTCCATACCCAAGCCCCCCATCAAGGTGATCCATACGCCACTATATGGAATAGCCTAGATACTAAATCCTATTGTTGATTCATGACTTCAATAATAGTTGATAAATGCAAATTAATGAAAAATACTAATTACCCAATTCGATTTCAATTATAATAATCCCAAAACCAAAAACATGAAATGAAATAAATTGGGGCTTAACCCATTAATGCGTTCTCAAGTACTGTATGAATTTAGCTCATAATTGCAGAAACTAGGAAATTAATATTAAAGGAATTCATAATTGTTTTACAGAATAAAAGACAAAGAAACCTAATTGAGGAGTTGATTCGGTTGCGAATTGGAGAAGTTGAATTTCTCCATCTCTGGACTTCTTCTCTTTCTTGCTCTAGCTTCTTCTCTGGTGTTCTAACTTCTCTTTTTTTCTTAAGCGTATGAATTGTGTGTGAAAATAGAAGTCTAAAAGCCCTTTTATATTATAAAATTCGGACTAGGGCTTTCTTAATGCATTAAATGAAAATTAGAAAGCCCAAGTCCATAACATAAGTCCACAACGTAAGTCCAAAACCCGTAACTATTGTACAACCTCCACTAAATCAGCTGTAACTTTTTCTTTTCAACTCGGAATGACTCCGTTTCAGTTGCTAAATCTTCGTAACTCGATTAGGAATAAATCTTCTTCACAAGTCAGAGGCTGAATCCATGTTTAACTAGCTCGAAATCAGCAATTATCATCAGTCTTCTAGATTTGCAGCTTGAATTCGTCAACTCTTCAGGATTTTTCTTCTTGTCTTTGACTTCATTACACGATCTTTGACTTTAATCTTTGATTCATCTCCAAGCTAGTATTTAAAACCTATAAAATTTTCACTAAAAATACAACATATTACGCACAAAAGTTTAAAAATACTAGAATTTAAAAAGGAAAATCGTATTATTGCATATTAGTACCAAAAGTCTATCTAAATAGTCAAATAAACACCAAGAATTATGTCTCCCAAGGGTATAAAATTAGAACATTTGGAGAGACATCAAGTCTCCATTGCTAGTATTCCCATTGGGATCACAAAGTCTCTTACTGTCTCATCGCTCTACGGATTGATATTCAAAACATGAACTATTCTACTCTTTGTCTCAGTATCTTTCAACTGCGGCAATCATCAGTTTTGTAGTCAGGCACGGGTTGTTCTCCACCGACCACCATTATTATCCTCACTTCGGTTTGGGTAAGGTCCAACAATTTCATGGCCATCACAAACCCCTCTGCCTGCCCGTCGAAAGTTTTTAATATTTCTTGGATTTTTCCCTCTTTTCTTGAAATTGTCCACAATCTCCCTTGTTTCATGAATCCCCTTTATCATCAAATAGAAAGGCAGAGGCCGACAAGCTTCCAAATGACGATCGCTTATCTTGTCGTTCTTCAAAATCGTATACATAGACTCAATCAATGATCTGTACGGAATCTTCCCTCAACCTGCTTTAACTGCAACACAAGAAACCACATAGATTCATGTTAATAGAACAGCGAAACTACACCAATAACACACACACACACCGCTGATCAATCATGAATTAACCATATCTCAGAGATTGCATTATATATTACAAAAGCACAAAACTCATATTAGAAAGACACTCACCGATATTAACATTACAAAATTGTTGTTACATTTGACACACCACCAGGAAAAATAATAACCAAATCATTATATACCAACAAAATATTGAAAAAGAAAAAGAAACATTACCTTCGACTACATCATCGTCGAGTTGATGATTCTTATTAAATTTCGCATGGACTTCATCGTCTCCATCAACATCAATGGTTTTATTCTTCTTCACATGAGTAACCGTTGTCTTCCCTTTACCATCAGCAACTTCGTCTTTCTTATTTGTTGTCTTTACAGGAACAGCTTCTTCGAAATCATCGTCGCTTAGTTCCTTATTTTTTCTTTTTTTTTGAATGCTATACTGACCTACATCATCGGTTACTCGCGTCATCTTCTTTTTCTTCGTTCGAACCTGTCCTTCTTCAACGTCGGTGGGTTGTTGTGGTAACTTCGTCTTCGCCATTGTAGTGTTTCTGGTGGTGCACAGAATCGTTGGTAGGGTTTTCTGGGTTAAAAGGAGGGAGACGATGGGTTGCTTAGTTTTAATTTTGTTCTGGAGATTTGTTTTTTTTAATTTAATTTTGTTTGATGAGTTTTGCATGAAATCAGGGATTTTTTATATGGTAGCTCAATAGACAATTAATGGTCTAGGGAGTATAAGTCAGAGTTTTGGGGTGGATGGGCAACTGACTAAAGTTCATGGACTCTAATAGTAAATCACCCTTTAAATTAAGTGGATATTTATTTAGAAAAAGAGTAATATATACCTTACACCTATTGGATGTTTTTCCAATCAAAACCTAGAATTAAATGTTTTCAAAAGAATAAAATTTATTTTTAGACCATTAGCTATGGTTTAAAAATAATTTTACATTAATCAAGTGAGATGTTTCACAAATTTTAAGCTTTATTTGAACCCTTCAAATAAAAGTTCTAGTTTGTTATATGACTAAATAAGATATCATTTATTTAAAATGTGTGAAATATTTTCAAAATTTATAAACAATTTTACCAAATTAATGAAATTACATGAAAATTGAATTTAATATTTTCTAATTTTACCAAGTGAGATGTTTCGCGTGAAGAAAGTTTGATAATGAAAAACTCGGTCTCTCTAAATTCCAACTGTTGTTTCCTTTTTTCTTTTTATGGCTTGAGCTTTCTCGCTTTTTTGCCAATTTTTCTAAGTTCTTAATACTTAATTGCCTAGCTTTAAGACAATACATGATATTGTACAGTTAAATTCTGGGGCGAATTGAGTAAACTTCTAACAACCAATAATAGAAGAACGAATACCAATCGGGACAGAATAAGAATTGAGAGGAATTCATACTATTTATAAATGTGATGTCTTCTTCATCAATCAAGCGGAAACTAGTGGAATTGGCATCATACGGGCTATTACTGGAATAGGGGATATAAGTATCTTCTCAAAACAGATCTAGACAAATTCGGTTGTTGAAAGTGAAACTTAGGCAGTTTTTGATACTACTAAAGTATGTGTGGAGTCCGTCAATGACAAAATGATTATCTGCTCGGACAACTTTGAAATTATTTAAGGTATAAATTTACGTAATGAATGAAAGATGAATGTTTCACGAATTCGGGATATTACTAACCGTTATGGTTTTTTACGGTGTAAACATATTCCAATTCGTGGAAACAAATTAGGTAATCACATTACGCGTTCAGTTAGACGGAGGTGGGGCTTCTCTAGAGGTTTCATTCAATCGTCTAGGAATTGACTGACTTAATTGTATTTTCATTTCTTTCTAATCACAATGTCCAAAAAGAAAAGATTGTCTAGCTTTAATTTATTATGCCTCGCTTTGCTGAAGGCCTTGCTTGCTTCGCTTTTGTAATATTGTCGTGGCTCCATGCCTAATTGTGTTCGTAAGAATACCGGTTCGGCCGTTCACCCTTGCAGCAAATACCTGTAGGATATTGGGTTGAATTCTTCTGTCATCCGATGAATATGTCCAATAACGGAAGGGTTTTCACGGGTAGGAATCGGCTAAAGGGACTCGTAATCCTTTACTTTTCATTAAAAAATATTAAAAAAGTATATAGATACATTTTCGGGTCAATGACCCAAAAAATCAAAATAATATTATACTTGCCCCAAAGAATCATCCATTAACTTACTATTATAAGATTACATGTTTACCCGTCAAGGACGATTCCCGTCAAGGACGATTCCCATCAAGGACGATTCCCGTCAAGGACGATTCCCGTCAAGGACGATTCCCGTCAAGGACGATTCCCGTCAAGGACGATTCCCGTCAAGGACGATTCCCATCAAGGACAAAATTTAGTTAATGATGTTATTGGGAAGGAATTTTGTCATTGATGTTATTGGGCTGAAAATAATATTATTTTGATTTTTTGGGTCATTTTCCCTACATTTTCCGTATATTTAGAATATAATTATAATAATTTGGAAAATTCTTCCATCCAATATTGGATGATCCTACACCAATAGTATTAATACACATACCCCATTGTTTTAAACTTGCAAAAGTAACTAACATTTAATCTAGTGACATGTGTTTTGTTAAAATATCCATGGCTGTGATATGAATATTGGACCATCCAATATTGGATGGAAGTATTACCCTTATAATTTTCGCCGTTCCGCTAGTTTATAGGATATCAATATCTTATAAAGATTATAAGACACTTCGAAATTCTATAATATTGCGCGGCACTTGATATTGTAAGGTTTAATTTCTATATATAATCACTGTGTCTGCATATTAATCCGTTCTCTTTTACCGGTAATGCTAGAATTATGCAATTCAGATTAAAATTAAACGTGGCGTATGAGATTCTAGAACTATAGGATTTGAAATTATCCTTCCAAAAAGCACAAAACAAGAAATATAGTTGAAGCTGGAGGCCTAAAATTCATTATGTAACTTTAAAGAAACTACACAACGGAGTGATAAGTCTCGCGTGCATAATCTCTACTTAGATGCTGCATTTTCCAACCAGAACTCAGGTGAGAGGTAGTACGTGGTTGTGAACCAATGGTGCTAGAGTTTATATCAGTTGGTGCGACAGCAGGCCACAAAAATGCTGGTTTAAACTGTGGAACATAGGGTGCGAGTATAGTCCCTGACATAATCTGAAGTATATCCTCGGTCTTAGGCCGTTCACTAGCTACCGGATGGGAACATGCTAGCCCAAGTTGAAGAAGTTTCTTCGCTTCTACATCAACATATTCATCTCCCAATCTTTTATCAACAGCTTCTAGTAAATGTCCATCACGATGCAAGAACCAAACCCAGTCTACTAAGAATTGAAAACCGGCAATTTTAGTTCCAGGCCACAATCCACATACTGTTTCCAAGATCACCGCGCCAAATGCATAGACATCAGACTGTTGTGTGGCCTTCCCAGTGAGGAAACATTCGGGTGCAATGTATCCCATGGTGCCTTGAACCCCTTCGGCTTCTGTAAAAGAGGTCTTTTCATTCTCTAAGGCTCTTGCAAGACCAAAATCACCGAGCCGAGCATTGAAGTTGGCATCGAGCATGATATTACTGGCTTTAAGATCACGGTGAACCACCTTTCGGTCATACTCATTGTGGAGATAGTGTAGAGCTGAAGCTACACCATATATGATCTTATATCTGAGATTCCAGCTGAGAGGCTCTGCCCCTGCAAAGAGGTGCTTGTCCAGGCTACCGTTTGGCATGTACTCGTAAACCAGTAGTAGCTTCTTCTTCTTGTGACACCATCCTGCCGAGAATCCACAAGCTCAGGTATTGGAATAAATATACTTATTAATTTAACTAAAGAAAAATGGATAAATTTCATGACTAGTCATTGTTATACCCGGAATAGGCAATATTGTCGGATAGATGACTTTGAAATTCACCAAGGAAAAAAGAAATCAAAGAGACTTACCGAGTAATGGGGCTAGATTCTTGTGCCGGAGACGATTGATTATAGTAAGCTCAGCTAAGAAATCATCTTGACTCTTGATGCTATCTCTTGAAAACCACTTAACAGCAATGTCTAAATTCTCACCAGCTAGTTTCCCTCTATATACCACTCCAAATCCTCCTTGTCCTAGCTTATTCTTCCCATTAAAATTGTTTGTTGCTCTTTTCAGTTTCTTGAACTCAAACTCTCGGGGCATTCCAGGCAAGCATTTGATTCTACCTGCTATATCCACATAGGACTCCGCTTTTCGCCTCTTGTGCAAATAATATAGCAACCAAACTCCCCCAATCAGCAATAGCATTAGTGCCGGTACTCCTGCCCCTAGAACAATCTTTGGAAACGGTTTTTTATCTTCTGGAAAATACTCAACTGTCAAATTCCATCTCAAAATAGCACTCAATTGATAACTACCCCCTGACGATGCAGAGAAGCCAAAATATGAATTCTCATTTACATGCTCTCTCAAGTTAAGTGCTGATTCAAGGATTGGTGAACTAGGCCTGGGAGGAGTAGGGCCAAGACGTGTAGCGATCTCTGAAATGTATACCCGTATTACCTTATTAACACCATCATATTGTACCCACAAGTTAAAGAATTTGGAACCGACTAGAGAGAGCTCGATGCCGTGTTGCGTCAAGGATACAGTTTTTACAGACCGGATGCTATTAACATTAAGGCCTATATGGTTAGCATCAGGGTCGAAGGCTTGCTTTTTGGTATCAACTTCAATTGCTATTAACTTGTTTGAGGCAAGATCATCGGTTATCATGCTTGTCAATCCAAGATACTGCCCGGAGCTTTGAGGCGGCAAGTTCTTGTCCGGGGCAATGACAAAAGCGAATCCTTCCCCTGCTGTCTCGTTTTCTGGCTGAAAATTGTTGAAAACAAATGAAGTGTTGAAAGAAGCAACCATATCACTATTCCAGAGCCTGAAAGGCTGTTTCAGGAGTACCCTTGTAGCAATATCGTTCAGATTCATATCAGATGATAAGGTATCGGGAGTCAACTGAATGGCATCGTTGCTAATTATGGCAGGTCTTAGTACATCTAAATAGTCAGACGCGCTTTCATTAAATGGACCATATTGAACACTAAATATTTTGACTTTCTTAGGCGATTCAGCTGCGATAGCCTGCAGGCAGCAAAGAATGATAAATATGAAGCCGAGTTTTGGTGCTAGCAGCAGTCTCATTTCATGAGTTTGACAGAGAGAAAGTGGAGGATGAAGATGACAATGGTATTAATTAAATGCTCTTCTTCTTTATTGTCTCTTAAATACAGAGTTGATTCTTAAGTGTATAAGAGAAAGAGTTGACTGAGGTTTGAAAAGTAAGCATCTTCTTTGTTTGACTCCTTCAACAATCTTCTCGGCAATCCTTGCCACGAACCTTCCATCGCTGACTTTACAAACTTTCACGTGTTCCTCTCAAACTTCTTTTTTTTTATCGGTCGGGTAAATAATTTTATCTAAATGGGCTAAAAGTTAGTGTACATTGTGTAACGAGCATCCACGAGACAACATTGCTATCGTAGCAAAAAAAACAAGGATTGCCGAGAAGATTGTTGAAGGAGTCAAACAAAGAAGATTCTTACATTGTGTAACGAGCATCCACGAGACAACATTGCTATCGTAGCAAAAAAAAACTAACGTTGTCCTACACTTAACCTTTTTTTTTTTTTTTTTTTTTTGCTGGAAATAATGGATATTAGGTATTCAAAATAAAATAAAATTAATCAATTTCTAACTTATTGAAAGAACCTAAAATGGTAATAAAAGATCCAACTGGTAACACTTTACTTTCATGTATAGCTTCTTTGGTAAGGTGATCCACTCTCTTATTGAACTCTTAAGGCAAGAAACAGAACGATACATGTCCTGATTTCTCCGAGATTTGTTTGATCTTGGAAATTATTGGTTGAATTTTCAAACTTGGAACTAACATCCACCTAATACCTTGCATAACTTCAAGGTTATCTGAGACGATCTGTTTCCTTTTGTGAGGAAACCTTTTACATAAAATGGAAGCTTTCAAAACCTTACAGGCTTCACCCACGAGACTTGAATTGCAATGAATAGTCTCCTTAAGATCTTCCCTGAGATTTGTTTCTTTGTTGAGAATGGTAATTCCGATTCTTGTAAGGTCCATACGCAACGGTAAAAGACGCGTCACAAAGGATATCAATATCCTCGTTGTGGTTTAGATCTTCTTCATCTATTGTTCCTGTTGTCCTTATGTTTGTAGAAAGTGTATCCAGGTTTACTCCCCAGTTGATACCATGTAATTCTTGCATTAATTTGTTAGTAATGAAAATAATATTATCACAATCGATGTTAATTTTATCACGAATTGGACGCATCTTACCTTTCCAGTTATTCCAAATAGAAATTATAATATAATCGATTACCATTCTCTTGTCTCAATCGATTATCATGAGTTTGGGGTGCTAAGGAACGAAAAGGGAAAAATCTGATGGACTGACCGGCTAGCCGTCCAGAACACCGACATGTCGGTGGAGCAGAAACACGTGCCCACGGGTTCATGGCTCGGGTTGTTTGCCGAGAGGTCGAGAAAAATTGAAGTGTCGCACCGGCATATGCCGGTCAGATCTCCGGTATATACCTTCCAGAAGGAAAACACGTGCCCACGGGTTGCTCGACACAGGTGTTTTGACGAAGCGCGAAATCGCGAAGAACAGCGCACTGGCTAGCCGGTGCTCAAAAACACGTGGCCACGGGTATCGACTCGGGTTCAAGGTAGAAATTTACAAAAATCACGACGTCCAGCACCGGTATGCCGGCGAATCCGCCGGTATGTCGGTTTGAAGAGTTTGTTGCCTATTACACTTCTTACCTTATCATGTGCAAACCCTAGCCTCTCTTATACGAAAATTCCAGATCCCAACCTTATAAATAGACCTTGAATCTTGATTAAACCTCTACAACAAACACAATAACATCATTAAATCTCTCCTCCTTCCTCCATATACATATCCTCTTCATCAAATTCATCTCACTACACCATTAAACACCATCAAGATCATCAAGCTTTCAAAAATTCTTCCAAAAATCATCAAGAAATCTTCTTCTTTCATCAAATCCAAGCAAGAAACTCAAGCTACACCAATCTTTCTTAACTTTATTCCATCCTTGGTGTAACTTGAGATTGGGGTCAAATCAAACATGACAAACAGAACAGATGCTATGGATTATATGAGGAAGTGTTCAATCCTAGGGAAGAACAAAAATTTGCCTGGATCCACAGTTGAAAAGGTCATCAATCTTGATGAGCCTATTGAAGAGAAACAACATGAAGAGGCACTGTCACAACCACCACACAAGAAATTCACAGCTAGGATGAAGGTACCATCAAAGCCTAACGAAAAGACACAAATTCAAGATCAAGGTTCTTCTTCTTCCTCTCAGAATAATTCTTGCACACCCCCATGGGCTATCAAATTGCGACAACAAGTCGATCATCTAAGAAAACAAACCATAACACTTTAAGAGGAAATTGAAAAGATTAATTCACAATTGGAAGAGGTAACTACGATCATGGACATTGATAATTATTCTTCTTCGGAGGAGGAGGACATGATGGATCTTTATGGCCAGGTACCCCGTTCTGATTCTTCTTCTTAATTGATGGTAGGCACTAGGTAGGTAGTTTAGTTCAATTTTATTGCTTTATTGAGTCTTTTTCGAGTCGTGGGGACACGACTCACTTTTGAGTTTGGGTGGGGTTCGTTGCCTCATCCCAATTTTTTGTGATTTACATGCTTTCAATAAAATTGATCTTAGGGTTGTGTTGACTATAGAGTATTTTAAATGCCCCCATCAAGCATGCTTTTCATGAATTTATGATAGAAAATAGTTGACTTTAGGGGTTAGTATAAAACGCACTTAGATTGCATGAAAGTATGAGATAATTGATAGGAAGAATTAATGAACAATGCAAAAGAAGTAAACTTGTGCTTAAGGATAATGAGTGGTTTGTAGAAAGTAAGATCTAAATGAGTAGAGAACTCACTTAGGTATGAACTAGAGGCAAGCCGTGTAAATAGGAAGATAATAGAGACACTTCTTTGTTAGCCCTTTGAATCCTTTTTGGCTTTCTATCCCTGAATTAATTATATCCTTCTTAGCCAAATTTTTAGCCTTTAAGCCTTTCTTTTGTCGCCACATTATAAGTCAATATCCCTTTAGATTGTTAGGCATGACCATATGACCCGCACTTGAATCACGATCTTGAGACTTCCTGTCTTGAGCTTGAGTTTGGGGTGGTGGGTCCACTATTTGGGATTTACATTGGGTTGGGATTTTTTGAGCTTATCAATTGTGCTATGTGCTATATTTTGATGATGATTCACAGGTTTATTACATTGTAACCCTTTGTCGGGGTAATAGTAAATGAAAAAGAAGCTAGAAAGCTAAAGTTATGAAAAGGCATAATTTATGAAAAAATAGCATGATATCTCTGATGTCTCCTCATTTGTGATAGATTTATATTAGGATGAGACATCATTTTTAGTGATTTAGAAGTCATTATAGTCGATTTTCTTGAGAAATGCTACACTTTCCTATTTTGAGTCTTGATTTAGTAAAATAATATTTTTAGAGCATATTGGGTTTAATTATTTATTTAGTGTGAAGCTTTAAAGATAATTATGGAGCTTAATTAGAGTCCAAGTCAAAGACAACAACTTATGGAAAGAGATTAGCATGGTAATTGGAGATAAGAAAATAAAAGATAAAAAGATGGAAAAGGAAAAGCTGCCTAAATCTGGGATTCTGCATACACGTCCAAAGATATGCGTTTTTACCTAAGAAATAGGCCGAATCTGGTGATTTCCTTCTAGAGGGTCAAGATAATTCTGTTGTGATTCTTTTGGTATCTTATGGACCTCAAACCGACCAATAACGAAGAAGATATGCTCAAAACGGTCCAG
Organism: Nemophila menziesii; assembly: GCA_029959085.1. NCBI lineage: Eukaryota > Viridiplantae > Streptophyta > Magnoliopsida > Boraginales > Hydrophyllaceae > Nemophila > Nemophila menziesii. The sequence continues at coordinate 81,414,203 of JARWIR010000001.1, forward strand.
CAGTGTTTATCTTTATTTCCATACGAATTTGAGTTGGGCTTGGAGTCCACTACTTACTTCTCCTTCAAGAAAACGAATTAGGGCTTCCAAGACACCTATAAATACACCCTTATACCATTGTAAACATGTCCTTGCTCAGTTGCAAAGTATAGGCTTAGTCTTTACTTATATTTCTTAGTTTTAAACAATAGCTTATTCCTTTACATTAATATTCATCCTTAGAATCAAGCTATTCATCTAAGAAGCAAGCTGACCTGTAGAGGAAGACAAGAAGAAGAAGATTGGAGACTGACAACTCCTCTTCTAGATCTCACCTTCTCAATAATTGGAGTAATTAGCTATAGATCTATTCTCAACCATATTTCTAAGCTTTTATTCTGTAAGTTTACTTTTAATTGTTGGATTATTATTTGGTCTTTAAATACTATTTGTTTATTTTAATTGATTAAGCTTGACGTATATTGTTATTATGTGTTTTGACTTATTTCCCTAGATCTGATCAATCTTAGGATTAATCTTAGTTATTGACAACACCACATAATCGTCTAGTTTAACTAGATAGCCATTAAGGTTTGATTTAATCACCAATCATTACTTAGGAATCCCTAGTAGTGGAGAGGTTGCTCCTAAGTCTAGAAAAGACTAGGTAGAATTTAGAATCCTGGTTAATATATAATGCTTAATGTGACAGGTTAGAATAACAATTTAGTAATAGAATTAGTAATCCTAATTTATTGACTTACATTCATATTTAGTTATTTGTTTTGTTTATTTGTTTTATTTATTATTTCTCGTCTGATAGTTATTCGTATTATCTTATCTTTTTATATTTTATTCCAAGCATATAAATTCATCTTCGCTTGTTAAACATAATTAGATCTAACGGATACAATCACTGCGAACGAACTTGACTTATCATTAAAACTTGCATACGATCTGTGATACTTGCAGTGAGTTCCGTGGTTCTCAAGGGTGTGTGACTCTTTATTATTATCTTTATTTATCTATTGTTTTATCACACCTTTGCCCCCACCAAGTTTTTGGCGCCGCTGCCGGGGATTTATCTTTAAGTTAAATCTATTTTTGTTTATTTAGTGTAGAAGTTTTTATTTGTTTTCAGATTTACGCGTTTTCTTTTTAGTTTCTTCTCAGGTTTATTAGGTATGGAGAATTATTACGCACAAAATATGCATGGGGCCCGAAGTCAAAAAATTTATCAAGAAGGTTCGAGCTATCAATTACAAGCTCCACCACAACCCATGCATAATCCACAAAATGAAGCTATAAAAGAAATGATGGATAAATTATTGATTCTGGTTCAAAATTGTATGCAGCTCACCAAGGAAACATCCATGGAGCAAGCTGCAAAAGTGGATGCCTTGGAGACACAAGTCACTCAAGTGACCAATTCTTCTCTAAAAGTCCAACAAGAGCTTCCACCGTTAATCCGAAGTGTCATAGAAGAACAGGTTCAACAAGCACTTCCGTCTCACCAAGTTTTCGAAAGTATAAATCACTTGGAAAACATGGTAGATCAAAATGCGGAAAAGATAGATGCTAATACAACCTTAATACGTTCTATGCACCAAAAATATCAAGCTATGGAGCAAAGATTAACGGACCTCACTACTATCAATCAACAATTACAACAAGAATTACATAAGAAACTGGGTTATAGCAATGTTGGGTTCGAAATTTCAACCGTAGAAGAACCAACCAAGCTTAGCTTAGAAGAAGTAATTGTTAAAGATCAAATTGCGAAGGAGGTTGATCCAGAATTCAAGCATGTGGAAGAAGAAAAAGAAACCGATAAAGAAGAGACAACCGCACAAAAGGTGCAAATAGAAGAAAGTAAGGTGGAACCACCACCTACGCATCCGTTACTATCACCACCTCATCTACAAAGAATTACATATCCTAGTGGTGATAATAAATCTGAAACGTCAAGCCCAAAAAAAATCATTGTTCCTATACTCGACGTCCCATACATGCAAACTGGCCTAGTTAAAAAAATTGATGATGAGGCCACTGAAATCGATAGCGATGTTTGGTTCGATGTTGTTGAAGAGTTCAGCCTTCAAGAAGAGGAGGAAGTGGAATCACCACAAGTTCCACTTAATGAGCTAGATATTCCGAAAAGGGAAGAACAAAGCACGATATGCATAGAGGACTTAATCGCATATAAAGAGCCTACATCACCGATAGTCTGCAAGGAAGATCTGTCCAAGAAGAGTGAAAGTGTAGAAGTTGAGATCGAGAATAGGAACCGTACTAAAGAAAGCTTGACAACCAGTCCAAAGAAGCTACCACAAAAGATGCAAGATCTTGGAGCTTTATATCCCCAAATTAATATAGGTGGTAATTTCAAAGCTAAAGCGATGTGTGACTTGGGTTCAGGAAGGAATATCATGCCCAAGAATCTGTTCGAGAAGTTAGGCATGGGAGATGCCAAAAGAAAAGATATTGATTTGCTGCTCCTAGATAATTCAACGATAAAGCCATGGGGAGTCATTGAAGACGTGCTTGTCCAAGTAGGTACTTTAACTATACCTACAGATTTTGTTATCCTTGATAGCATTGTAGGTCAACATGTTCCATTGATACTTGGACGCCCATTCTTGGCGACAAGTCACAGCATAATTGATATTCATAGGGGAACCGTGACTTTCCAAGTGGGAAAAGAATCTAAAATATTCCACTTGGTGGATGAAAAGCATGAGGAATCACGTATAGAAAAAGCCCCGACACTCCGAGTTGTGACAAAAGAAATTAAAAATAAAGTCCACAATAAACCCGTGAAAAAGAGAACCAGAAGTGAGTTTGGGGTTGGTGACATGGTTGCATGGAAAGCCCCCAAACAAGAGAATAGACCACGGGGATTCAAGGATTCGTGGATGGGTCCGTTTGTAGTTACAAGAGTTGTTTCGTCAAAACGGATTGAAATACAAGCTAAGAAGGGTCACAAACTTCGGATAGTAGATGAGCATAACCTAACCCGTTGTTGGGGAGGTTATGTACGCAAGCCTTAATCGAGGTAACACGTCTAACTTTGAAAGACGTTAAACAAAAGTGCTGTACGGGAGACAACCCGTAGTTTTTTTTAATTTTCATGTCTTTTACGGTCTTAATTTATGTTTAATTTAGTTGTTTTTAGTTGATATTGCATATTTGAGAAAGGTATTAGTGTTTTTGATGATCAGGTATTGGAGAAATCGAGTTGGGGAAGGCGAACAGAACTTTTTCGGAAAAACTGAAGAAGGGGTGCGGTATACCGGACCTCAGCCGCGGTATACCGGACCTCAGCCGCGGTATACCGCAGGTGAAAACCCGTGCCACGGTAGCAGCCACGTGTTTTAGGCAGAAAAGAAAAAAAATAGCTGATGGGTCCGGTATACCGGACCCTATACCGCGCCATGCACCGCATGAAGAACACGTGCCACGGGTTGCTACCACGGGTATTTTGACGAAGGAGCATCAGTAGGTGCGGTACACCGGACCCTAGTCCGTGCCCTACACCGCACGCCTAAAACCCATGCCACGGGGTCGTACCACGGGTATTATCCAGTGGGTAAAAATATTGAAGCATCAGATGTTCCGGTATACCGGAGGATATGCCCGGTATACCGCGCCACGCCGCCAGAGAGAGAAAGTTGCGGGTTGAGCTTATAAAAGAGGTATAGAGCTATTAATTCCGAATTTCATAAACCTCAAGTCTCTTTCTCTTCTCCAAAACTCTCCTAACTCCATTGAAGCTCATAAAAACCTTCACCTAATATCAAAACACTACCAATTCCTTCCCTACATCATTACAAAGAAGATTCAAGCACCCAAATCATATCAAAACACCTAGAAACCAAGAATTAAAACCATGAATTTCAAAATCTTCTTCTCAAAATCCTTAAACCCACATCATTAAAGCTTGATTCAATCATACCCACATGGAGAATTGTCATCTTAACACCTTTCCTAACCAAAATAAAGCTTGTTCCACCTATGATCATGTTACAAATTTCAAGAGTGCTCAAAGCTTTGAGTTGGGGGTCAAAAGAGATGATGAAAAGAATAGAGAAATTATCAAAGTGTTATGGGATATGTTGAATCAAAGCATTGGGTAAGCTCTAGAAGATTTCAATTGAGATGGGTACTAGTTTGGGAATAAATTACAAGGTAAATCGGATGAAGAGAATAGAGGAAAGCTAGCTGTGGTGAATTCAAAGAACAAAAAGGTTTAAACTTTCATAAGGAAGACACCACAACCTCTACAATCGATAGTCCTTTAACCCAAGATGAACAAGAGCTTCTGGGACGCTAGTAGCTGTGTTCAAAACATATTCCTGGATGAACAACTGTCACATGAGAGATTATTCAAAGAGCAAAGTTGGAAGAAGATAAACAAGAGATTTATAGAGTGTGATTGATTGGGATGGAGCATAAGAAGATGTAAGGGAAAGCGAAATTGGTGATACTAAAAGTTTACATACATGAAAGCACTGCACCCTATTCCGGGTATTGATTAGGCGAGGTAAATAGCCTCGAAGAGTATGTTTTCTTTCTGCCTTACCTCTTCTTTATGTGCAATATCTGTGAAATTTTAATTTTCTTTTATTTTTGAGTCTTTTCGAGTCGTGGGGACACGGCTCATTTTTGAGTTGGGGGTGTGGGGATTCGTTGTCTCTCATCTCCATTTTTCTGTTTTTAGGTAAAATTAAAAAAAATTATTTGAAGGTTTAGATGTATGTAAAGTGTGTTTAATAGCTTGAAAGCATAAGCTCAGTAGGTTAATGATAGAAAGTAGTATGTTTATGAGCTATTTTATTTGTATGCTTTGAAGTATTTGCAGGAAAACACACGTTGATAGTAAAGAAAAGATTAGTGAGCAATGCGATAGAAAGTATGTTCGATCTCAGGGAACCTTGAGAAGTGTGTAGGCCGTGAGATCCAAGCTAGTGACAAAACCATTTGATGAAAGTGCTAAAGGTAAGAAAATAACAAAATTACATAGTGTAGAAAGTGATTAAGGCGGTTCTTTCATATTTGAAGCCTTTGAAGCCTTTTTATACCTTCTCACCTTGTTATTTTGATTTTATATGCTATATCCTTCTCAGCCCCTTCTAGCCTTTCTAAAGCTTTTTATTGAAACACATTATAAGCTATATCCCTTTAGATTTTAGGACATGACTCGCACTCGAATCGCGATGCATAGACAGTTGTTTTAGAGCTTGAGTTTGGGGTGGTGGGTCCACCATTATGGGAATTGTTATTGGGATGGGATTTTGAGCTTATTAATTGTGCTTTGTTATTTATAGTGATGATGATTCACAGATTTTTATTGTAACCCTTTGTCGGGGTAATAGTGAATGAAAAAGAAGCTACGAGCTAAAATTGCCAAAAAGGGCATAAAAAGAAAAGAAAAAATATATATGAGAAAATAGCGTGATATCTCATCATTAAAAAAAAGAGTCATAGCTAAAGAAATTGATTTGAAAAGAAAAAAATATATATTCGGACCGGCAAAGTGGAATTTTTATGTGACATCTTATGCTTTAATTGGGTTATTGGGGATGCTAAATTGTGCATCAAGGAATTCATTGGGTTGAGTGAGAAACGTTTTATGAGAGTAACTCAAGCTATAGGGCGATTCGTTGATGGCTAGTGAGGAGAGAGCCAAAAGCTCACTCTAAATTATCCAAATATACTTATCATACCGTCCCTAAGCCTAAATTACAACCTTAAAGACCTTTTGATTCTTTGTTATGTAATCGAGAAGTGATTGAACCGATAGAGAGTAGTTAAATGGATCTTTAATACTAGTGAAGTTTGATGAACAATCTATAGCTTCCTTGGTGTACTGAGTAAAGTCCCTCTCCTTCTTACATTGCGAAACTAATCTAATCTTGAATTCAAGCCGTGTTGATTGTGGATATGAGAAGTGTACAGGTATGTAGTTTGTGAATATTATTACATGAAATTTTCTGAGTAGTTGCTTTGAGTCTATTCTCCATATTCTTCTATCTTCTGTCTTCTGTGCTTAATTGACCTAGGTGTGTATTTAGAGACTTCCCTTTGTTTTTATCTTTATTGTATCGGGACGATACAACTTTGAGTTGGGGGTCTTGATGTCTCCTCATTTGTGATAGATTTATATTAGGATGAGACATCATTTTTAGTGATTTAGAAGTCATTATAGTCGATTTTCTTGAGAAATGCTACACTTTCCTATTTTGAGTCTTGATTTAGTAAAATAATATTTTTAGAGCATATTGGGTTTAATTATTTATTTAGTGTGAAGCTTTAAAGATAATTATGGATCTTAATTAGAGTCCAAGTCAAAGACAACAACTTATGGAAAGAGATTAGCATGGTAATTGGAGATAAGGAAATAAAAGCTAAAAAGATGGAAAAGGAAAAGCTGCCTAAATCTGGGATTCTGCATACACGTCCAAAGATATGCGTTTTTACCTAAGAAATAGGCCGAATCTGGTGATTTCCTTCTAAAGGGTCAAGATAATTCTGTTGCGATTCTTTTGGTATCTTATGAAGCTCAAACCGACCAATAACGAAGAAGATATGCTCAAAACGGTCCAGCAGTGTTTATCTTTATTTCCATACGAATTTGAGTTGGGCTTGGAGTCCACTACTTACTTATCCTTCAAGAAAACGAATTAGGGCTTCCAAGACACCTATAAATACACCCTTATACCATTGTAAACATGTCCTTGCTCAGTTGCAAAGTATAGGCTTAGTCTTTACTTATATTTTCTTAGGTTTAAACAATAGCTTAGTCCTTTACATTAATATTCATCCTTAGAATCAAGCTATTCATCCAAGAAGCAAGCTGACCTGTAGAGGAAGACAAGAAGAAGAAGATTGGAGACTGACAACTCCTCTTCTACATCTCACCTTCTCTATAATTAGAGTAATTAGCTATATATCTATTCTCAACCATATTTCTAAGTTTTTATTCTGTAAGTTTACTTTTAATTGTTGGATTATTATTTGGTCTTTAAATACTATTTGTTTATTTTAATTGATTAAGCTTGGCGTATATTGTTATTATGTGTTTTGACTTATTTCCCTAAATCTGATCAATCTTAGGATTAATCTTAGTTATTGACAACACCACATAATCGTCTAGTTTAACTAGATAGCCATTAAGGTTTGATTTAGTCACCAATCATTACTTAGGAATCCCTAGTAGTGGAGAGGTTGCTCCTAAGTCTAGAAAAGGCTAGGTAGAATTTAGAATCCTGGTTAATATATAATGCTTAATGTGACAGGTTAGAATAACAATTTAGTAATAGAATTAGTAATCCCAAATTATTGACTTACATTCATATTTAGTTATTTGTTTTGTTTATTTGTTTTATTTATTATTTCTCGTCTGATAGTTATTCGTATTATCTTATCTTTTTATATTTTATTCCAAGCATATAAATTCATCTACGCTTGTTAAACATAATTAGATCTAACGGATACAATCCCTGCGAACGAACTTGACTTATCATTAAAACTTGCATACGATCTGTGATACTTGCAGTGAGTTCCGTGGTTCTCAAGGGTGTGTGACTCTTTATTATTATCTTTATTTATCTATTATTTTATCACACCTTTGCCCCCACCAATCTCAACATCAAAAAAAGTGTCATAGCTATACAAAAGAAGAAGAAACATTACATATGAAAAATATATTTGGACCAGCAAAGTGGAAATTTTTATGTGATCATCTTTAGTGCTTATTGGGTTAATTTGGGGACGCTACATTATCGCGTCAAATGGGTTGAGTGAGAACATTATTCGAGTGTAAACTCAAGCTCTTGGACAATTTGTTGATGGTAAGTGAGGAGAGAGCCAAAAGCTCACTTCAAATTTACCAAATATACATACCATACCGTCCTTTAGCCTATATTAAAACCGTAAAGACCTCGTGATTCCTAGATACGCAGTGAGTTAATAGGGAGTATGCTAAGTGGAGCGTTCAAAGCAAGTAAAGATTGAGGAACACCCTATAGCCACCATCTTGAGATAAGTACCAAGCGTAACCTTCTAGCATTGTGAAATTAATTTTGGATTGATATTATTTTGTGTTTGATTTCGCATGATATGTGTATGTGTATATTAATTCTTAGATGAGACTATATGAGATTTGTTTTAAGTTGTTTTTTGGGACTATTTAGTAGATTCTACCTTCTGCGTTCACCTAAAAGATCCTTTGTTTTTATTTTACTTTGTCGGGACGATAAAGGTTTGAGTTTGGGGTCTTGATGTCTCCCTAATTGTTCTAATTATTAGCCCTTTGGAGACATCCTTTTAGGTGAATAAATGACTTATTTGATAGACTTTTATACTTAATTTTTCATATTCCACTTTCTCCTCTTGGAATTTTACCATTTGCATTTTTAGAGCTTTTGTGCGTTAATTTGACTATTTTTAGTGCAAAGTTAGTAGGTTCTTGAATATCATGAAAGACCAATCCAAGGAGGAGAAGTGAGAATTAAAGTCTTAGGGTATTTTAGTGTGTTAGTAAGTATTTTTACTCGAGTTTCTATTTTTAGAGTGCACTTTCCTATTTCTATTCTTGAATTATGAATTTATTATTTTTAAAGCATATGCGGTTTAATTATTTATTTATTGTGAAGCTTTAAAAGATATATGGTAATTAATTAGAGACCAAGTAAAGTCAAAGAAGTAAAGTAAAGAAGATTTACATAGAAATAAGAAGATTAAGGAAGGATATATTCAAAGAAGGAAATGATAAAGTTGCCAAATAAATCTGAAATTCCAGCCACGTTTAAAAGACGAGCTCATAACTTAATATTATCTTGGAATTTGGGCGAGTGGTCTGCACCAATGGAAATATCTTTCCGAGACAAGCGGTTTCGAATATTGTAACGCGTCAAACGGATAAATATTGAAGGAGATATGACAAAAACAAATCAGCAGCAGAATCTTACCTTTCCTAGATTTTAGGGCTACGAATTTAAGAGTTCTTGCCTTGCCTTCCACTCTAAGTAAATTCGACCTAGGGATTGCTAACACATATAAATACACCCCTTAGCCTCCTTTTTTCACACACTTCGGAGAATTACACAAGAGGCTTAAGGTTTTCAAGTCAGAGCAAGAAGGCAAGGAGAAACTAGTGTTGGAGGAGTCTTGTTCTTCCATCAACAATCATCCTAACCTTTAGGTTATCAAATTATCTTTTGTATTTGAACATGAATTCCTTTTATTTAATTTTAGTTTTAAATTTCGTTATGAACTAATTTCTTTAGTACTTGAGAATTGCTATATGGGTTGAACCCAATTCTATTTAATTTATGTTTTCTGAATTTGGGATTTAATGGTTTAAATTAGACTAGGTATTTTGTGTTGACTATTATTTTGTTTTAATCACTAATTTTGAAGTCATGAATCAAACTTATCTCATAGTAATTATGCTATTCACTTTGGTGGGGAAGTGATCACCTTGACAGGAGGTTTAATTACAGACTTAGATAATATACGCATAGTATCCGTTATGGACCCTGACGGGCTTAACTAACCATGCAGCCAATGAGGTAAATTATTATTCATCTGAAAGTATCTTATATTCACCCTGACGGGTTTTGTAATACCGTAGGATAGCTCCTAAGTCCACCCTGACGGGGTTAGGAGATATTAGAGTCCCGACTAGCACAATAATACCAATTTACCCCTTAAATAGAAGCATGAATTAGATAGGTTAGGTGAAACCCTTGCAAGGATCAAGTACTCTTTCTCTTCTGAAGTTAATTTCTCTTTTACTTGCTTTATTTTATTTCCGTAGTTTATTTTCTTGCATCTTTTAATTTATCAAAACCAAACAAAAAATCTTATCTATTATTTTTCTGTTAAGCAATTACTACTACTATCTGATTAATACTAGAGTTATACCTAATACGTCCCTGAGAACGAACTTGATTATCATATATTACTTGGAACAACTGTACACTTGCAGTTAGTGGTTCCTCTATTTTATTTTTATTATTTTCTAACACACCAGGACCCACCAGTTGTAATACCCTAGGATAGCTCCTAAGTGACGAGGTTTAGGAGAGACTCGAATCCCGACTAATACCAAATCCTGATTCATCCCTTAGACGAAAGAATTGATTAATTAGGTTTAGACGAAACCCTTGCGAAACTCAAGTACTACTTCTCATTCTTGCGTTTACACATATTTTATTTACTTACGTCTCATTTATTTGCATTAGTCAATTTAATCTTTTACATTATTTGCACTTAGTCCTTAAACAAAAACTCAACAAATATTTATCCATAATAATTTTTGCATTATATAAACAACTATCTACGCTTATTGCATAACATTTAAAGTCATATCCACTTCGTCCTTGAGATCGAAATTCCATTTATCGATATTACTCCGACAACCCGTACACTTGCGGTACGTGTCCTTCCTTTTTAGGGGTGTTATTTTATAACACACCAGGTGAAACCACTTGGCTAAGGACCAAATTAAGGTAAAATTTAATTGTGACCATTGAAACTCATCTATTCTGTTCAATTTCTGTTTTTGGGTTGATGAATTAGGTTTGTAAATTTCTTAATTTTGTATGATTAACTTCAATTTCTCTTTTTCCATTCTCACTAATGTTACAATATCTAATTTTATTGAAATGTCAATTTGTTAGGGATGAAGTGGATTGTGATGGAATAGTATTCAAGTGGTAGGAATAGAATCGTTGAATACCTCGCATCCTATTGTAGTTGAATTCACCACTCCTTTTAATCTATAATAGGTTTGTATTCTTTTTACTTTTTTTTTTGTTTAAATTTATTTAAATGATTGTATTTTTAGTAAATCAGTCATTTCTTGCTTGGTCCCTGGTTCTACATATGCGACAGACCGAGTTTTATGTGCATTCCCTTTGTCTCTCTGTTGCAGGTTTTCAGATTAAGCAAAAGGGAGGGTAGAGTATCAAGGATATATATTTTCTCTGGGTGAATTGTAAGTTAATCTTGTAGGGACTCATTATGCAAATTCTGAATTTTTGTAACTTGAGTAGCATTTTTTTAGTTCAATAGTTGCTGCGTTTCAGGTATAACCAACCATGGGACTGGTGTGTTGCTGCAACATGGTCTGATATTGCTTTTTATTTTTATCATCATAAGAATCAGTTACATCTTTCAAATCAGAAACTTGATCATCTACAAAATGTGAGGTAGTTTAATTTGAAACACGATTTATTAATGATTCAAGTGATTAACATTGTTTTATTCGGCTAGATATCTTTGTTGGAAGAGATAGCAGAGAAAAATAAACACTTGGTATCTAAATTAAATGAGAAATTCAAGGTTTATGATGTTTATTCAATGTAGCATTTGAATGTTAGATGAATTAGTTTAAGCTCTAACGAATTTTGGATTTACATAAATTAAAGGATGCTTCCGCTCAGACAATGTGTTGTTGTGGTTGAGTTTGCTGTGGCGGAGGATTTCGCTAAAAGATTCGAGGCTAGAGATTTGGAGATGAAAGTTTTTTTAATTTACTTTTTCCAATTTTATGAAATTCTAATGATATTTCATTCGTTATCTTCTTAGAGTTGCAACACTACCGGATACTAATTTAATGAGAAAATTGTTAGACTGGATGAATCTTTTTCTCAATCCCATCAACAAACATTATTTTGTGTAACTTTGTCTTAACATGTTTGTGTTCTTGACCATCGGATTCTGTATGAGTACTCTCGAGAGATCTTTTTTTTGGAGTTTGATCGTTTATTTTTGTTAGTCATCGATTTCTTTTGTTAATTGATCTCGGTTGGGGTTTTGCCTTTTAGTTTTAGTTTGAAAATCAATCCCAGGTAATCAAAATTTTATATTGAATCTTATAATCCCTATTTCGTATATTTAAGTTAAAATTCCTAGCGGAATCAATGTCTCTGTTGGTAGAGAATTGGAAACAGATGAAATAAAATCAAACCTTCTTGCTACTTTATAAGATCATTAGGGGTCTGTTAAACTGTGTTGGATGGACTAATCATTTCGGATCATTTTATAACATTCATATGATGATAATCCAGGTTCCAAGATATATCAGGAGATGTTAGCTAAGGTAGTTCACTATTACGGGGCAAAAGTGCTTATATTTGATTCCCCTTCACTTTTTGGTCTAAGTAACTTCACTTTTCGACACTTCGAATCTTCGATCACTTAAAAATTTACTAAGTTATCTTTTTATATCCTAGGGTTTATCTGCAAGTCTTCCATTTTTTTTTATTTTAGTCAACTGCAAATTCGAAAGCTACAGGTGTTGGTGCTCACAAGTACACAAACGCAGCTGCTAGGGGCTTTATTGGTGTTGACAAACAAAGCTTGGGTGTTGAGGTAAGAGTACTGGAAATTCTATTAATAATTTTAATATAGTTGCATAAAAATTTCGGAAGAATTAAGTTGGTAGGTTAATTTCGAACATGATAATCATTATGTTAGTGCACCACCTGGTTTGATTCTTTTGAACCATATGACCAGTTGCTAATGCTCAGCTAAATATAAGCAAGCTTCATATGTGATGGATTTATTAGTTCAGGTATTGAGAGTCCTTTAAAATGTTAAAAAATCTCAACGATTCAAGTTACTTGATTTTGATGCTAACCTCAATGTAAATGTGGTGCTTAATGTATCATTTTAATGCACATTTTAAGCGTCTGGAAGCAATTCCATAGGCAGTGGATACTACTTAATCCAATTTCTTATGACTAAAAAAATCGTATGTCTTTATTGTTTTATATTGTTGATTTAATGATTATTGTGATAATTCTTTTATATTTATTTTGACAAAAAAAAGTGTTAGATGGGATGTTTTAATAGAAATCATATGTATTATTTTTTACTTGACTTTATATATTTGATTAAAATTATTTTATTATGTTTGACATGCATCTATAGAAAAAAAATCAATATTTTAATTTTTTTTTTCCATGAGATGAAGTTGCATATCATTCAATAACTCATCAATAAAAATGAATTTGGTCACACAAAAAGTAGAGCCTTTAATTGCTGAACTTAAATTACTTGAAAGTACTTTAGGAGTTTGTAGTGAGGAAAATATGTGCCTATGTGCTTGCTTTAGTAACAACATACTTATTCTTAAAAAATGTGTGTCATTGTTGTGACTATTAGCAATGCAACACTTACTGATCAAGTTCAGTCAAAGGCGTTAAAGTTTAAATTTTCTGCAGAATGCGCAATCTCCATGGTATTTATTCAAGATGTACTCAGGATAAAGAAAAATGATAAGATGATTATGATTAGTTTGCAATTTATTGGAGTTAATTACACTATAGGTCCCTATGTTATCTAAGAGTAGTTTTGTATCTAGATTCATTCGTTTAATTATTTTGGTTTGCATTGTGAAGCAGAACATGATATTTAGTGCAGCAAAGAAGAAGTCAAAACTGAAGCCAAAGGTACTTCCATTTCTCTATTAAGACAGTGTTGAGGAGTAAAGGAAACTATGGCTCCCCAATAAGTGTTGAGTTATTTATCTTAATGTATTCTTTTTGATTTAGTCTTTTTTTTTACATATTGGAAAGTTTAACGGAACTTTTAATTGAATCAATTTATTACAGTTAAGCTTTATTCTTCATGTCTTAGTGGATGTGCTTTGTTCTGGTATTTCAGTTGATATACTTATTTTAATGTTAAAAATCTCTCAAGTACTTTATTTGTTACTACGTATGGATTATTCGTATTTACGTGATTGTGTCATTTTATTTGATACAAGAGATTCATATTTTTCTATATCATAAATAGGACATATGTAATCTAACAGTTACATTTCAAATTCTGAATTTGTGAACTAGGCTCATAATTTTATGTCATATATCAATAGTGAACGTATTTGAGAAACCCACAACGATAATTATTTTAATGTTGAATAGGTTATGGTGGAAAAAAAGGATAAGTTAATGTTACTGGTATAATTATTGGTATAATTATTTGTGTAACACTTTTATCCTAGAGACATGATAACAATAGAAGAATCTTTAACTCTTGAAAATTAATCGCTCAAATTTGATAATTCTTAGTTCAAATTTGAAGTAACCAATTAGAATAGGATAATTATTAATTTCTATCTTTATTATTCTCGACGTTCTTCAAATATTTAAAATAAATAAATACACTGCGGTAATTTTCATTGCATGGTTGAAAGGGTTGTAATCCAATTTCCTAAACACCTCCTTAACTTTTGCACTTAATCTGTATTTATATTGCATATAATATTCATAGTTCCTTGAGGGACGAGTTATTCTCGGTATTTAATTTATTTTTTTACGTACAATTTTCAACTCTTAAAACCACTCTCTTCATTTAATTTTTAATTTTTTGAGAACATGAAATCTGTTGTCCAAAAAAAAAAAAATAGGAGATTTGGGTTTAATTCCTGTCAACATAATAATTTTTTTCCTTAAATGTTTTCAGACACGGGTTTTACTTAGTTATGCTATATTTCACATATTATCTTTTCATAACTTTTTTTCATTTACTTTTATCCTGGAAAAAGGTTGCAATATAATAAACCTGTGAATCATCATCAAAATATAGAATAGAGCAAAAAAACATAAGCTCAAAAATCCCAACCCAATAATAATTCTCATAATGGTGAATTTACCACCCCAAACTCAAGCTCTAAAACAATTGTCTATATATTGCAATTCGAATGCGGGTCATATGGAAAAGTCCTAAAATCTAAAGGGATGTGGCTTATAACATGGCTAATAAAAAGGCTTTAGAAAGGCTAAAAGGGTCTGAGAATGATATAAGTATAATAAATGGATAGCAAACTAAAAGGCAACAAGGGCTTATCAAAGAACTACCTTAATCACTTTTTAAACTATGCAATTTCGTTATTCTCTTACCTTTAACACGTTCATTAAACGGGTCTATCAAATAACTTGGATTTCACGGCCTACATACCCCTCAAGATGCCCTAAGATCAAACATACTTCAACCGCATTGCTAACTAATCTTTTCTTTACTATCCATGTGTGTTTCATGTAAATACTTAAACCATACAAAATAACTAGGTCATAAACATATTAATTTCTATAATTAACTTACTAATATTATGCTTTCAAGCTCTTAAACACACTCTACATCTAAATCCCATGTATCAAAAAAATTAATTTCTTCCAAAAACGTAAAATCACATAAAATGGAGATGAGAGACAACAAATCCCCACACCCCCAACTCAAAAATGAGGCGTGTCCCAACGAATCTAAAAAGTAATAAAAAAATAAAGCATGTACAGATATGGTAAGGAAGAAAAAGAACATACTTTCAAGGCTAGTGCCTTGCGTTATCAACATCTAAGAATGGATTTACGGGATCTTTTGCTAAATCGTGCTTTAATCGCTCAAGGAGTGTCATGATGTGCACTTTATTAGCTTTGATTTGTGCCACATCCTCGGCCAAGAAGTTTTGAGCTACTTCAACTTTATTCAATCACTCCTCTACCCTTTCTCGCCAAATACGATCTTCTTCTTTTGATTCCCCTTGCTGAGGTTTCGTAACTCCTGCTCATCTCAAAATTGTCTTGATCCAAGTATTGTCGATATTATTACTCATCTTATACATTATTTTCTCTTCTTTACCCGGAATCACATTCTCTTTCCGTACAATGCACATGATCATAGTAGGATATTTTACATTAAATAACGTAAGGAGAGAGACCGAAAATTGAATCATCTCCTCAAAGATCAATTGTGCCACATCTACTTCTTCCCCTATTAAAATACAATTCAAAAATATGGCGTTTCTCTTAGTTACATCCGAAGTTTGCATGTTACAAAAGGCGTTTGGTGTAAGAAAATTGTGCTAAACACTAGTATCCGCTTGAAGATATTTGTAAGGCCAAGGTGCCTTCAATTCTCCCTTATGTGATTGCACTTTCTCTTTATCTAATACATTCTTAAAAAGTTGATTCCAATCGAAAGTCTTGATATTTTTCACTGCTTCTTTAAACTTACATGGTCCGACCAATTTCTTGAATTGGAAGTGGTTTCTAATCTCTTCAACTATAAAAGGAACTAACTTGCCTCTAACTAGAACACGACCTTCACTATCTCGGCTAAAGATGCCTAAATAGAACTCGGAAACTAACTTCATACATAAATTCGAACGTCTCATCATGAATGTAGACCAACACAATCTATCTCCTATCTCTAAGAATCTCTTGCAATCACCTTCTCCACCTTTTTTTGAATACTCTTTCATGAGCAAAGGACAAGTCTGGTAAGTGGTTCTTTGTGGAAGCTTACAAGGCCTTTGAAGCTTCATTCATCTCGGGCATAGGAATCTCGATTTGTAGAGGTAGTGGTGTCTTCTCTCTAAAATTTGTAATCTTTTTGCTCTTTGAATTTACCACTGCATGATTTCCTCTATTCTCTTGACATGTTTCACCCTTTTTCTTTATATTAGTCTTGAAATCTTCTCAATTGTCTTCTTCTCTATAGAACCTGATATCTTAGTCTATTTCTTCTTCATCTCTCTAACAGTAGATAATGTTTCTGTTCTTTTTGTCATCTCAATTGACCTCTAAATCAAAGCTTTGAACAACTTTAAAATTTTTAACCCTTGATTTTAGGTTGAACAAGTGTTTTTTGGGTTAGTAAAGGTGTAAGGATGATGACACTCTATGTGCGTAGGATGAAATCTTGCTTGATTGGTATAGATCTAAGAACTCGTTGGGTAAGATTTGGAAATTTTAGGCTTTTATTCTCGGATTCTAGGTGTTTTGATATGATTTGGGTTGTTGAATCTTCTTTATAATGTTGTGGGGAATGATTTGGATGTAGATTTATGGTGATTGGGTAGTGTATTGATTTATGTGAAGGTTTGTAGAAGCTTTAATGAAGGCAGGGATGCTTTGGGGAAGAAAGAGGCTTAAGGATTAAAAATTTGTGTATAACTAACCTTATCATCTCATATTCTTCTTATAACCTCTCCTAGCAGCGTCGTGTTGTGCATCGGAGGTCTGATGCAGTATCCCGCACGAGATTTTCGTTGGACCCGTGTCACGGTATTGACGATATGGTATGGGTTAGGTCTTCTCGACAAAATTACCTGATTTACATACCATTGGTGCGGTGCACCGGACTAGGCATGCGGTGCACCAGATGAATTATCTGTTCGGGACCATCTCCATGGTCTTATGCAAATGACGATACAGTTAGTTTGCGCTATACCGTTTTCTTGAACCGTGCCACGGTCTTCTCGTCTGCGTTGTACCGGAGCTCTTATGCGGTGTATCGCACAGAAGCTCTGGTTTTCGCCAATTTTTTGCGATTTTTCTCACTAACTCGGTTTCTTAGGTACCTACACATCAAAAACACTGATACCTTTCTCAATACTGCAATACCTACTAAAAACGACTAATTTAAACATAAATTAAAAAGTAAAAAACATAAAAAAAAATTGCGGGTTGTCCCTTGTACATCACTTTTGTTTAAAGTCTTTCAAAGTTAGACGTGTTACCTCTATCAAGATTTGCGTATATAGCCTTCCCAGCAATGAGCAGGTTTATTAACGTCAACTAACCTCCATTTAATGCCATTATTTGGGCCTGATCTCTATCACTTTAGCTGAAACAACTTCCGTGACTATAAATGGTCCCATCCACGAATCTTTGTGACTTCACAGCCTATTCTCGGGTTTGCGGGCTTTCCATACAACTTCATGTCCGGCCCCAAACTCACTCATTGGTCTAGTATCCACAGGTTTTACGTGGATTTCTTCAGGGACTCTATAGTGTTAAAGAGAGTAGATGACAAGAACTGTGTGATCCAACTTCCTTGTTTTCTTACCCCAGACATAGAATGTCTCAGATACGTTTTTAGCACAGAGGGTAACTGTTCCCTCTTGGAAGTTGATGATGCTTTGACTTCTGGCCAAGAATTGCCTTACAAGTATAATTGAAACCTGCTTATATGTATCATAATCAAGTATAAAATAGTCAGTAGGGATGTTGATATTGACATGAACGTCCTCAACTGTTCCCCATATCTTTGCCACTAAGCAATCCGCAAATTGTAACTTTACGGAATCTTTATCTATCTTCTTGAGTCCAAGCCTATCGAACACAGACTTCGGCATAAGATTCACACTCGAACCCACGTCACACATGGTTTTCACCTTGAGCATACCACTGATTTAAATAGGAAGATTAAATCTTCCTGGATCTTTGATCTTTAATGGTAACTCTTTCTCAACTCTTCTCGAGACTCTCTCAGTACGAGCCACAGTCTCTTTCCTGGCTTCTACACTCGTTTATTTTCCTAGAACAACTTGTGTGAAAACTTGTTGCCAATGATCCATTTGTTTGGGTGTTTAGTAAAAGAACAAAAAGAAAGAGGCTAGTGAGGGACAACTAATAACTAATGTTAGAGAAGCAAGAAAAAAAAGGATGTAAGAGAAATTTTTAGAGGCTAGAAGTGCAGTTATTGGGAGTGCATATAAGGGTAAACCCTTGAAGAGCCTTTAATGATTATCACAACTTCGAATATAAGGGGGTTCTTCTCACCCATAATAGGCGAGGGGTAATTAAACTTATTCGTAAGAATAACATTGATGTTATGGGTAATTTGGAAATGAAAAGTACTAGACTTAGTGTAAATAAATTCATTAGAACTATTCTACAAAGGTGGAAATATATAGATAATTTTGACAAAATTGAACACTAGAAAATTTTGCTTATGTGGGATCCGGATAAAGTTGAAGTTGATATCCTTGGGATTGCTCCTCAACCCATTTATTACAAAGTGGTAGTAAGTTAACCTCTATTAGCCTCTAATCTTATTCCCTTTATAAATTAAATGATAAGAAATGAGATATTTGTGGAAATATGGAGGATCATGCATCTATGTTTGACGTCTTGTGCCTTATCCTTGGCGATTTTAACAATATGTTAAACTATGATGAAAGGAAAAATAGAAAAGTTGTAACTATGGGAGATTTCAAAGAGTTTGCAGATTTTTTTAATGTCATTAGTGGTGGGCCTAAAGGTGTGATAAAAATAATAATAGTAAAAACACACACCTATGGAAATCTACGAGAAACTCTCCGCAAGTGCACAAATCGTTTGCAAGCAGTAGTAAATAAGTAAGAGTTTGTTCTTATGGACTTAGGTAGTTAGCTCAAACTTGTATTTAATAATAGTGTAGATGATTTTATGGATTTAGGTAGTTAGCTCAAACTTGTATTTAATAATAGAGTTTGTATGAGCCTATCTTTTTTTTGCTGGGCTAGTATGAGCCTATCTTACTAAGTCATTATTCTAATTATAAGGGTGAATGGAGCACATATAAGTACCTAAGATTCTATAATCCTTCTAACTCCCGCCAGGATAGATTAGAAGGAAACTCAACAATACCAAGAGACTTTGGTAAGGGGACCTTGCGCAGAGATTGGTGATGAAAATCTAACCCTATTGACTATCTAGTTAGGCAAGCCTGACAGGATCAATACCGCACACTAGACGATTATGTGGTGTTGTCTATAACTGAATACCCCGCCAGGGTGACAATCTAACTATTAAGAACAGTCATAACATTGATTGGACATCTAATATAATCATTGTACCTAAGTTCTTCATATTTAACACATAAATTATACCAAAAGTGTTCTAAAAGTAACAAACCTCCAAAACAATACAAGAATTGAGAAGTTAACAATCAATAGGGAAAATACCCACAACTAAGAACATAATACACCCAAAATGATTTCTCATGGATAGATTATTTCATAACAAATATGGAGACATCAACTGGTTTAGAAGATCTACACACAATTCTTTACATGGGATAAAAATCGCACTCTTAATCAAATAGATCGTGCAATGGGGAATGGAAATTTTGATGCTTCAGATCACTATGTGAATGCGTAGTTTCTTCCAGAGTCAAGTGTTTCAGACCACATACAAGAATAGTTTCATTTTTTCTTTGAAATATCACGAGAGCCACCCTGTTTTATTTATTTAATATGTGGGTGGAACATAAAGATTATGGTGAATTTGTTAGTAATGGTTGAGACAAAGATCATGGTCGAGGTACGAAACAATTTTTAGTTTGTCAAAAGCTTCAGAATTTGAGCCGGGTATGAGGGTATTGACAATGAGCACTTTTCTAACATTTCCAAAAGAGAAAAAAGAGCATTAGAGACCGTGGAAGAAGCCGAAATCAAATTCCGACTTAACATTGCAAATGATAAATATCTTAAAGAGTTGGTGAAGATTCGGAAAGTTATGAATAGATTTGAGAAGGTCGTGATTAGTTTTCTTCAACAAAAAGAGAAACTTGGTTATAACTTGAAAAATGATCGGTGTACTAAATATTTTATGACCTCGTGGAAATTAAACAACGTAAAAAGTTTAGTGCAAATGTTCAGATCCTAAATTGGGAAGTTACCACTTGTAGTGCTCAATTCAAGGATGCATTCTTAAAGTATTGTATGAGGTTATTGGAATCGAGAGTTGAGACGGAAAATGTTGATCGTAGTGTGTTTGATTGGGTTAACATTTTGACGAATATTCAAGGGTTGGATTTGAGTAAAGAGGTCTATGAGGAAGATATAAAAAAGTTAATTTTTGAATTGATAATGATAAAGCACCCGGACCCAATGGATATTTCTCGCTCTTCTTCAAAACATCTTGGGGTCTCATCGGAGATGAAGGTATATAAGTGGTACGTGAATTATTTGATTCTGGTTTTTTACTTAAGAAATAAATGCTACTATTATTTCTCTTCCATTCCAAAGAAAGAAAATAAAAATTTTGTGGAGGATTATAAACCCATCTCGTGTTGTAATGTATTATACAAAGTAAATACAATGATTCGTGTGGATCACATGCAGCCGATTCTAGAAGGTATTATAGATAAAGCACAAAATTTATTTGTTTCTGGAAGATCGCTGACCGAGAATATCCACATAATGAAATAACCCTTGAGAGAATACAATAATAATACTAGTTCGCTTGTATGTTCTATTAAGATTGATTTGTGCAAAGCTTATTATGTGGTTTCCTGGGACTTCCTTCGTGAGGTACTTAGAGGCTTAAATTTTCCAACTTTGAGTAATTGGGTTATGGAATGTGTTACAACACCTTCATATTTTGTTGTGCTTAATGGGGAGGTTCATTGTATCTTTATAGGGTATAAAGGCTTCAGACAAGGTGATTCTCTTTCACCATACTTGTTAATTTTGTGTCTTGAATTTTTTTGAGATTATTAAAGATGGGCACAAATGTTGGGTTCAAGTATCATCCAAAATCTGTGAAGAATAAGACAACTCACCTAGCTTTTATCGATGACCTTATATTTCTAGCTAAAGGAGATCATGACTCTATGAAAACTCTCATGGATTGCTTGGAGAATTTAGTAAGTTTTCAGTTCTTCATCTAAATGTACTTAAATTGAATATTTACTATGTGGTAATTAAAAGTGAGGTTGTTGAATAATTTGTAGAAATTACTAAACTTGGAAAGGAGGTTATGCCATTTTATTATTTGGGTGTACCTCTTGGAGCTTCGGTCTTATTTTAGAGAGATTATAAAACTCTCATTGATAATTTTTAAAGCTATGCTCGATCTCGGAATGCTCCTGCTCTCTCATATGCGTGCCAACTTGAGCTTATTAGATCCGTACTTCAAGGGAGTTGTTTGTTTTTGGTTATGCATTTTTCTGGTACCAAATTGTGTGTGTGATAGAATCGTGAGTATGTGTAGGAGTTTTTATTGGGATGATAAATTTTTGCAAATCAAATGGAAGATTATAGACACACCAAAAGAAGGAGGTCCAGGCCTCAAAAGTCTTGGATCTTGGAATAAAAGCGTACAAACACAAACAGTCAGTCACCACACAATCCTAATTCAAATTCCCACCTGGATATAAATGGGATCCTTCAAATTGTTTATCAATTTCACACGGCATAAAAAACAATTCAGTTTCCAAATCAAGCCAGCAATTCTTGCATTTTCTAAAAATAGCTTCTTTGGTCATTTAACTCTTGATTCCGTATTTGACCTAATTTCCTCGACTATTTATACATGTCTTGGAATCTTATAGCATCCTTGTACCTAAGAGATTCACACTTAACACAAAAATTACACGTAAAATACTCTAAAAGTAACAAATTTTTAAAACAAGCCAAGAAACGAGAAACTATCAGATAATGGGGAAAATTCTCTTAACGAAGCACATAATGAATCTAAAATTATGTTTCATGACTAGATTATTCTATCACAATATGGAGACATCAGTGATAGTCTTTGAATCATTCTTTATATTATTATTTTTTCGGATGAACAGTCTTTTGCCATTTCAGTCGCTTTCGAAATGTATGTTGCTTTGGCCTTTAGGACCGACCCTTCGCTAATTTTCTAATTTTTTCATGTCATAAATTTAGCATTTTATATCCTAACAATACAAGCAAGTGCAACTCCCTTTTCAGAAAAAACCGCATCACAACTGATTTTTTAGTAGTTTGGTGCTGATTACTTCCATTAATCCTTAAATTTTTTATTAAGTTCCTCATTTTATTGATTTTCATTTTCCTGGTCAGTTACACGATATCTCATGCTATTAGTCATATCTAATTTTTTTTGATATATTATAATTGTTATTATCAATTTTCATGAAGTTTTTTCCTTCATGGTTAGATATTGTAGTAATTCTTCCATGTTTGCAAAGCTTGTGTGATTGTGTTCATAGGATCACATCTTATGTTATTATATATGAAGGTGTTTCTATTTTTTCATATTTTTCACGCAAATGTGAAAATTAATTCAAATATTTTGTCTATTTCTTCAGATTTTTTCATAATATCTTGAATTTTTGTTGTTAGCTGCTGGTCTAATCTATTAGTGATTTTATTGTAGGTTTTTATATTAAGTGGACTTGCAAACCATACCCCTCTGGCCCAAGAACATGCAAGTAATAGATGTTTCACTGTCTCATTTTCAACATTACAGATTTTGCATATTATTTTCTTTGCTTCAATGTTTTTAAAAAATGTTATTTTCAGTGGGTTTACTGCCCTCCACATGAAACTTATGATTTTTTTGAGGTTGTTTCCATGTTCCATATAAGTACCAAACGTTTTTTTTGTATTATTATATAAGTTTGTTGGTAAATTTATTTCCTTACCTATCTGCTTCTTATTTTCATCTTTCCCCATTTTATGGTAGATTTCTTAAAATGTGTAGATTCTATTTTTGCAGTAGTCATATCAAATTCGGTCTAAACACTCAAATTGTGGTATAACCATATTTATATATTGTAAAAATTTGAGTTAGATATAAGTTATCTAGAATTTCACTTTTCCAAGTTTGTTTTCACTATTTATAAGGATTAATGTTGGATATCACTAGGGGTGTGCATCAGGTTAGAAAACCCGCATAACCCGACCAACCCGATTACACTAACCCGAAATAATACGGGTTAGTTTTTTATTGGGTGCGGTTTACACTTTAGAAAAAATATACACTTTTTTGCGGGTTGTGGATTTTAAATCTGAAACCCGCAAACCCGCATATCCGATTACCACGTAGTATACGTTATTAGAAAAAATTGTATTGCTCATTTTATTCAAATACATTTGTATGGTCATGTGATTCTCACTCTATATCACTTCTTTTTAATTCCTTTCCTTTTATTTTTTTTTAATCCCTCGGTATTTCAAAAATATTTTATCTAATGAATAGGTTTTTCATTTCAATTATGATATTATCTCAATATTTTGTTTAACTCATAAATTTATTTTTCTAAAATCTCATTTTATATTTTTTAAAATCGAAGATGATTCAAAATATATATGAGTATCCTAAACTATATTTTTTGTTGCAACATGCATTTGTAATATAATTGACCCGCCGAATGATATAAATTTTGCTAATTTATCAAACTAAATCACCCGCAATGCAGCCGCAACTCACCCGCAACCTAGTCAACCCGAAACTCAATGGTTTATATAATAGATTGGGCGGGTACGGGTCTCATTTTTTAAAACCCGCACAAGAACGGGCGGTTTGTGGGTTGAGTATTTTTCATCCAAAACCGACCCGCGCACACCCCTAGATATCACCATAAATTACTTCACCCTTTTATCACTTCCTATGTGGATTTTAAATGAACCAATCATATGATTTCTCTTTCATGATTTATTATTTTCTCTCTCTTTTATGGTTGGTCCACATAAGAGGCGATAAAAAAGTGATGTAATTTGGGGTGATATCCAGCATTACTCATTTATAAGTTTCATCACAAATTTTTAATTTGCGTTATTTGGTTTATACTTATCAAAATTACAGTTTATTTATTTATGTATATTAATCTATATTATATCTCCATTACCGATTTTCTAGTGTATGTTATTAATGAAAACCTCTCTACCTTTAAGGGTACTTTTCCATTCCCGAGTAGCTGAGTTACCCTGTTTTGCTTCAAAGTTTGTGTTATTAAAGTATTTACGCTGCAAGAGTTTATACAGTAAAGATTTTTTATTGTTAACAATGTTCCGACCTTGTTTACCTAGTAAAGCTAGGTTTATAAGGTGGAGATCCTTAAATCCTAAACCTAATTCAAATTTTAAATCTGTTAGAATATCTCATTTAGTCTAGTGTATTCTTTTCTTACCTTTGCTGGTCACCAAAAATTGGCAATAAGTATATGTAATTTATTTATAGTAATTTTTGGTAAAATAAAGTTTGACATCAGGTAATTAGGTGAACTTTACAAAATTTCTTTTATTAATATTTCTTTTCCTTCCTTGGAAGGGTGGAGAATTTTTCAGTTTTCAATTCTTTTAACCGTTTCATATCTTATTAACTGCAATTCTTTACATTTTGATCTATCCTACTTAGATGAGATTCCTAAATAATTTACTAGATTCTTAGTTTTCTTTATATTCGATCTTTTGTTCATTATGTTTTTGTAAGAATATTTGTGTGTTGAGTCTGGATATAGCCCTACATTTATTAAGGTTTAAGATAATCATGAACTATTTTTTTATTTGTTTATAACATCAATGAAGACTTCTATTTCTTATGATTCAACTATCATCTATAAAAAGCTTATGAGTTATTTCATGGCAGACTTATCCAATTTTAATCCCTTGTAGCATTTATTTTTCCTTTTTGTCTTTTATAAATTCATTAATAGTTTGTGTTATTAGGAAAAAGATTAAGGGGGATAGGGGATCCCTCTATCTTATACCTCTTATTGAATCTTTAATCTGGTGAGAATTACTATTTATTAATACATAGCATGTCACGAAGTTGAAACAAATTATGAATTTTTTAACGCAGTCCATATTAAACCCAATTTTAATCATTAACCCATATAAACATGCTATATACTCGTATACTTTTGAGTAATGATATTTGTCACCCTTTTTGTATCACCCTTTTATCACCTCCTACGTTTATGCCTACATGTACCAATGAATTGATTTCTCTATCCTATTTAATTTTTCTCTATCTTCTATTCAAGAATCAGAACATATATATAGAAGAGTGATAAAAGGGTGACATGAAAAGGGGTGACATATATCATTATTCTATACTTTTTTACTATCTATCTTAACTGTTCTAAGTATCTTTGTTTTATTTCTTTCTTTTTATATGTGTTATCATTTCATGTACAATCATAGTATTTTCTTGGATATATGTATTTCGTAAGAATGTATTTTGGGTTTTACGTATGATGTTATTTATTAAAGGTTAAAATTTATCTACTAAAACTCTACTTATTATTTTATAAATAATGTTTGAATAGCTTATTGACTGAAATAGTTTTATGTTACTTTGTTTATCCACTTTTGATATTAAAATTATTAGAGTTTTATTTATACTTTGTAGGTTGTCATTGTTATTTCAATAGTTAATTATGACTCTTACTCTTATCACCTCTAGTTTAATGATATGCAAATATGTTTTATAAAAGATTTCACTAAAAACATCTAGTGATCCTGGAACTTTATTATGTCCTAGTTCCTAAATGACATTTATAACTTTATTTTTATTTATTGATTTATTAAAATTATCCTTAATTGTTTTGTTCAATGTGAATTTTATAAGTTATAAAGTAGTATTAGTTTCTTTTCTTTTTGTAGTAATAAATATGTTCCTAAAGCAGTTTATTATTTCTTAATAAATTTTCTTACTATCAATCATTTTTTTTCTTTATTTACTATTCTTAATATTTTTTTATTATTTTTTATAGAACTTTGTATAAGAGTGATAATAACTAATATTTTTATCATTTTTTAAACATATATTTCTTGTTTTTTTAAAGTCATTTTCCTCCTATTCCAAATTTTATTTTAAATCTTTTATAATATCATTATATTTCTTCCATTTATAAATATTATTATTGATATTCGATATAAATTTCAATTTAGTCGTTAATTTTACTATATTATTATTTTCAAATTTGTTTCTATTTTATTCTTTAAATATTTTACTACATTTTCTTTCTGAATTTATGACTATAACAAAGTTTGGGTTACTTTGAGATTTTCATCTGCTCATATATTTTTAATGATTTACGATCAAAATAATACTTCAATGCGAATTCTAAAACTTGGACTAAATCAGACTGGTTGAAGTTCTCATCCTTGTCCACGTTACTCTGACTTGGAATTTTCTTTTTTTAGCAAAAATCTCATATATCAAACCAAAACCAAGAATCCTAAATTCGAATTAGTGAACAAAATACACTCAACAAAAGAGTGAGCTCTCGACTCTAAAGCTTATCCTCTCCACCGCCCATATTTTCCATCGTCAACTTCATCAATTTTTCAAGGTAACGAATATCTTGAATCACATATTCATCTTGTCAACATCACGTTCAATCACCAAGCAATAAAGGACACAATATCACACAAAAACATGAGTGAATCATCAGATGGCAACCTCGGGCTAAGGTATAAACAACATAAGCTATTAAGAACTTGGGGGATCTACCATAACGGGACAAACATCTTGAACTTAAGGTATACTAAACCTATCGAGTATATGACTATGTGTAACTGTATGATGAGAACATGGAATAACCATATCACGAGCATGAAGATGAGAGGGATAGTTAATGTTAGGCGAGTTAAGGTGGAACAGCCTGACATGTCAATAAAGGATATCATATTAACAGACAATAGGGGTACATGTAAGACACCGTTGTAATGGCCTGCTTTTTTGCATCTCGACATATCTATTATGAATAAACTTCATTGACTTAATAAATAAAGTTAATAATATTTATTGGGTCAGGAAGAGACACCTGGGTTGGCCTATTATGGGGTGGATTAATAAATCTCTTCTTAATTGGGCTAAGATTAATTATGGGTGGGAAAAATCAAAAGTTGGTATGGTCTTCACGTGAGGTCTCTATTTCTCACCTACTGGTATACTAAACTTGGATAGCAATAGACTGGAGGATCATAGACTCCTGAAAAGTATAGAACTTTCCTTATGCCTTTACAAGTTTAGTGGAAGTGTCATGTGGGCGACATGCAATTTGTGTGCTATTAATAAAGTTGGGTATCATAAGAATAAGACTTGTAAGCCTTATGATCCAGAGAAGAGGTCCAATAAGATGACATGCGAAATAGATAGTGGGATTTCACTGTTGCGAATCCTAGCTTTTTATAAGCGAGGGATGTTTACTTCGAAGATACAACACTCAGCTTTTAATATACTCCTTTTTGTCTTCAGATTCAGTCATGATCTTCACTAAAGTTTTTTTCACAATGCATATTTTCCTTATTATAATCCTTATAGAAGAATTTGTCATACTACTTGCCAAATCTCTTCTGTTCTTTTTCCATTTTATAAAGTTAGTTCTCTTTTTAGTCATTGGTGTGTTTGTACTGTAGAAAATTTCATTAAAAAAATACTAGCATGGCAACTAGGGAGAGGCATGAACTTCCTATCGTCCCTTTAAATAGTAGTAACGAGAAGTCTCTTGGGCTGGTTAATATTGATGTTAGGGTCAAGAGTGTTAGACAGTAAAATGATAGCTTCATGTTATTACAAGTCGTTGGGAAGGCTGAGATAAGTCTTAAAGGGTTCATTAAACATATAAGAGATAAATGGGGGCTTAGAGGTAATTTCGTATGTGCAGAAGTTGGGTTGCAAATATACAAACTTGAAATTGAAGATGAAACACAATTTGCGAAGTTTTGGGAGTCCAGACCTGGTATCTTCCTTGGGTTACACGTCAGCTTCAACAAATGGCCATAAGATTTTAACATTGAGGATATATCGATGGAATACTCGTCAACCTGGGTTCAAGTTACTGGACTGCCCTTTGTGCAAAACACGTTGGATACTATCATTACTCTTGGACACAACTTCCTCGAGGTGGAGGAGGCTGACTTTCCCGATGAGGTTACTACAGATGTTGAGCTTCTACATTTCCGTGTTCGTTTTCATACCAAGGAAGCCCTTCCTGCCGGAGTTCATCTTCATCAAACTAAAGGGGCGAGGTGGGCGCTTTTCAAATATAAACGGGTGGTTCTATTCTGTTTTTTTATTTGGGAAGTTAGGACATCTTGGGGGAGTATGTGAGAAACCGGCGCGAGGAGCTATTACTGACCTAGCAAAGCTGCGCAAGGTTACTTGGTCGTTGGAGAACACCGTCCCTTTTTTGCCTCAAGCTCTGCTTTATGGGTTAGGGAAAAGAGTCCGTAGAGGTTTTGCGCTAAGCCACTACAGGCGACACACGTATGATAGACATGAGGATGATGGTTCTGGTCAGAAGGATCAAAGAGGCAAAAAGAAGGTTGGTGAAGGTCAACAGCGATATGGCTTTACTGGCGAAACTTCAAGACGAGACAAGCCACAAGATTGTGTGAAAACTCATGTTGGTGGATCAGGAAACATGGATTTTAGGGGAATTGGGTTACCGAATGAAATTATACAACATGCAAGGCAACTTCATCTTAATGAGGGGGAGTGTACAACACAGCTTAATAAATATAAGTTGAAAACATTATAGTTCCTACTGTGGTTCCACCAAACTCCAATCAAACCACTTCAGATATAAGCCTTTATGTACCTACCACCAACGTTGAAAATATCCCTCATCAAGATAACATTCGGTCAATTACCCCTACTTCTATTCCATCTACACAACCTTTACGTACACATTCTATGATCACACAAAACTTAAATGGAACCAGAATACCAAAATCCTTCTTTGCCACCTGCCATCCGTTACCAACATGCCTTCTATCCAAAACAATAATGTTTCTTATTGAACCTACAGGTTATTCCTAAGCCGTTAAGGATAAACACTGGAGAGAAGCAATGGACGAAGAATTTAATTCACTCATCAAAAATAATACTTGGAAACTGGTTCCTGTGATACCAAATATGAATATTATTGGATGTAAATGGGTTTTCAGGGTTAAGAAAAATTCAGACGGATCTCCTGAATGCTACAAAGCTTGACTTGTAGCAAAATGTTTTTCACAACAACCTAGGATTGATTATGGTGATTCTTTTAGTCCGGTGGTGCATCCTGGAACAATTAGAATTATTCAGTCGCTAGCAATTTCTAAAAATTGGAGACTTCATCAACTAGATGTGAAAAATACATTTCTTCATGGAGAATTATTTGAAACTATTTATATGTGCCAGCCTCAAGGATATTGTGATTCCGTTCGTCCTGATTATGTTTGCAAGTTGAGAAAATCTCTTTGTGGGTTGAAATAAGCACCTCGTGCATGGTATCATAAATTCAGCTGTTTTCTTTTATCACATTATTTTCGTCATTCTCAACACGATGCATCTTTATTTGCTAAACAATATGAGGATCATATACTAATTTTACTCATTTATATAGATGATATAATTGTCACGGGTGATTCAGAAGTTCATATTTCAACATTTATTAATAGTTTGTCTCAGGAATTTGAAATGAAGGATTTCGCACTACTTAATTTTTTTCCTTGGTATGGAGGTCCAGAATCAACGGAAATGGTTGCTTCTCAGCCAGACAAGTTATTCATTACAATTACACACTCAGTTTGGGTTAGATGGTGCAAAATCGGTAAGTACTCCAATGCAAGGTTCACGACTTTCTCACGTAGATGGCGAATTGCTCGATGATCCTACTGAGTGTCGCAAATTAGTTGGAGCTCTTCAATATTTATGCATCACCCGTCCAGATATTTCATACGATGTAAACTCGGTATGTCAATATATGCATCGGCCGCGGCTATCGCATTTTGTTGCAGCTAAACGGATCCTTTGTTATGTCAAACACGCAATTGATCATATTTTGTGGTTTTCATCAAGTACAGACTTCTCTCTTACTGGTTTCAGTGACGCTGACTGGGATGGTTGTCCAGATAAACGAAAATCTACTTTAGGTCATGCAATTTATTTTGGTCCAAACTTAGTTTCCTGGAGTTCGAAGAAACAACCTACAATGTAAACATCAAGTTCTAAACTGAATATAGAGCGCTCGCATTGCTTGGAACTGAACTTCTATGGGTACTTCACATTTCGGAATTTCTTAACATATCACAAAAACGATCTGCAATGATATTTTGTGATAATGTAAGTTCCATTTATATGGCAACAAATCCCATTATTCATCAAATGAATAAATATATTAAAATCGATATTCACTTCATTCGAGAAAAGATCAACATCAGTATCTTTAAACACCAATACATCAGCACATATGCACAAACAACTGATATCTTCACCAAACTACTATATCGACCGAGGTTTGAAATGCTTCGCGACAATATATCTCTCGTTTTACTCCCATCAACTTGTGGGGGAGTGTTAACAGATCAAGATAATAAAATCATTGGAGATTTACCGTTATAATTCAAATTTTAATAATCGTGTACAGTTATTATGATGTCATTTATTGATATATATAGTTGATGAATGTAATCAGACATAGCGTGGAATAATTCATCTTCTTTTTTTTCACATATGACGTGTAAACCTTATAAGGATGTTGTAGAGGAAATTAAAAGAATTCTATATTAGAAAGAACTTTTTTCCTCATTAATGTGTTGGGAGGAGACTTTTGTGCTGATTAAATAGCAAACTACAGCACAGACACAAACGAGGACTTACATCACATTATGGGGGTTATAGGAGTTCATTTTATTAAACGAGAGAGAGAGAGGACAGAAAGTTTATGTTTTATTAATTGATTGATTATGTTAACAGAGTTGTGTTGTATAATATATAGTTCACATTACTTAGTTGTTCTATACATACACAATACACACATCTAACTAATTCTCTAACTGTCTAACAGCTGCAGCTATTGTTTGTTTCATCACTATTAACAGCTGTGTTGATAGTTGTTGACTTCATATTATCCTCCCCCCTCAAGCTGAGTACGGTGATGAGTGGAAGCTTGGAGATAATCATAGAAAATGAAGAAGGAGCAAGTCCTTTAGTAAGAATGTCAGCTAGTTGGACAGAAGAAGGCACATGATATAGCTAAAGAGATTTAGACTTGACTTGTTCACGCACAAAGTGAAAATCAACATCAATATGTCTAGTCCTTGTGTGAAACACAGGATTTGAATCAAGTGCTATAGCTGAGAGATTATCACAAGCAATTATAGGTGTTTGAATAGGAATGTGCAGAATTTTCAATAAGAAAGTGAACAACTTTAGCTCAGCTGCAACATAATTTAATGCTCTATACTCTACTTCAGTTGATGACCTTGAAACTGTAGATTGTTTCTTTGAACCCCAAGAAACTAGATTATGCCCTAAGTAAATGCAATAACCAGTAACTGATCTTCTATCAATAGAGCAGCTAGCCTAATCCGAGTCAGAAAAAGCTCTGAGATGTAGTGGTGAAGGAGAAAAGTATAGACCATAGTGTGTTGTACCTTTAACATATCTAAGCATTATTTTTAAAGCTTCATAATTTGCATTTGTAGGCCTATGCATTGACTGACATAATTGATTTACTGCATAGGCTATATCAGGTCTAGAGATGGTTAAGTATTGAAGACCACCCATTATACTTCTGAACAGGAAAGGGTCTTCAAAAGGTTGAAGACCATGAGCTGAAGTAACTGAATACTTATTTAGACTAGGAGTAGGAGAGTCCTTGCAATCACTTAAACCAGTCTTTTGTAATAATGAACGAGCATAATTGCTTTGTGTAATAATTGTATGTTCATTTGTTTTAATAACTTCCAATCCAAGAAAGTAGGACAAAACACCTAAGTCCTTCATTTCAAACCTCATTTTCAATTCAGCTATTATAGAAGATATGGAGACAATAAGCTCGAGTTATTAAAATGTCATCAACATATACCAAAATTATAGTTAGAGAAGAACCAAACCCTTTAATGAACATTGAAGTGTTAGCTTGACACACAATGAAGTTATGACTTAAAAGAAAATTGGCAAGAAGTTTATACCATGCTGTAGGTGCTTGCTTAAGACCATAGAGATAGCGTTTCGGTTTACAAACATGATTAGGATAAGAAGAGTTAACGAAACCCGATGGCTGCACCATATAAAACTCTTCATCAAGCACTCCATGAAGGAAAGCATTTGAGACATCAAGTTGGCGTATTATCCAATCATTTGAGACAGCTAAAGATAAAACAACTCGAATAGTTTGATGCTTGATAACAGGGCTAAACGTTTAAGTGTAATCTAAGACAAATTCTTGTAAGAAACCACGTGCTACGAGACGAGCCTTATATCGAGCAATGTCACCATTTGCTTTACGTTTAATCTTATAAATCCATTTACACGTAATAAAATTCCTACCAATAGGTGGAGGTACTAACTCCCATGTTTGTTGTTTTATAAGAGCATTATACTCTTCAAGCATTGCCTTATACCAACAATGATATTTTGAAGCTTCCTTGAATGAAGAAGGTTCATGAAGTGAAGGAGTCATAACCAAAGATTGACACTTGTAAGAGGGTTTTAGAGAGCCAGTTTGGTGCCTTGTAACCATATGATAAAAAGATTGATTAATAGGTTGAGAAGGTTGAGAATTTGAGAGAGTTGATGTGGGTATAGTCTGAGAATTTTGAGGTATTGTTTGAGATGTGTTTGAAGTTTGGTGAGAAATAGGTTGGGTGGAAAGTGAAAATGGATTAGAAATTGAATCAAGTTTAATAGGGATAGAGAATAAATCAGTGTATTCAGAAGGTGGTGATTCAAGTGTATCAATTGAAGTGGAGTGAGATTGATTTTGAAAAGGAAAGGTAGACTCATCAAATCTTAAATGTCTAGATATATATTTTTTATGAGAGGTTAAGGAGTAGCACTTATATCCTTTGGAAAAGTTACAATATCCCAATAAAATACACTCTTCAGACTTAGAGGACAGTTTATGAGGTGCATAAGGCTTGAGCCATGGGTAGCATAAGCAACCAAAAGCTCTAAGATGTGTATAAGAGGGTGGGGAATTGTATAGAAGTTTATAAAGAGATAGATTTGAGAGGTTAGGTGTGGGTAGCAAGTTAATAAGATAAACAGATGTGGAAAGAGCTTCAATCGAAAAGGTAGAAGGTAAATAACTGTGAGAATGTAGGGAAAGAGTTGTTTCAATAAAATGTCTGTGCTTTCTTTCTTAAACACCATTTTGCTCAGGTGTGTGAGGACAAGAGGTTTGATGAACCACACCATTATCTTGAAGAAATAACTTGAAAGTATTGCTTAAGAATTCTCCACCATTGTCTGATCTGAGCACCTGAATTTTAGCTTGAAATTGTGTTTGCACCATTGTATAAAAAGATTTGAAAACTTTTGCAACTTGAGACTTAAGACTCAAAGGATAAACCCAAGAAAATTGTGTAAAGTCATCAATGAACACAGTGTAATATCTAAAAGAAGTTGAAATAGAGTTAACAGGAGCTGGATCCCATACATCTGTGTGTATCAATTCAAAAGGTTTACAAGCTCTAGTAATAGACAAGGTAAAAGGTAACTTGTGAGCTTTAGATTCACAACAAGCTTTACATTTAATCCCATGATAATCAAGCTTAACATCTATTACACTTGAAATAGGAGATGAAGCCTGTGTAGAGGGATGCCCAAGTCTATAGTGCCATACTTGAGCATTGAGATTATTTGAAGATGTAGCAGGTACAACAGTATAAGATAAACACACATTAGCTGCAGATTTTTGTGTAGAAACTTTATTTGAGACAAATTGAAGAGGATAAAGCCCATCTTTACAAGGGCCCTGAAATAAGAGGCGTTTGGTGGTTGAATCAATAATAGACACAAATTAAGAAGTGGAGATAATAGAGACAAGAGATAGACAGTAAATTTGACTTTATTCAAGGGACATGAAGTATAGATTTCAATAGAAGAGATGAAGAGGATGAGAAAAGCTTACTATCACCAATATGTGCTAAGTTTAATGGTTGTCCATTCCCAACTGCAACAGAATTGGAACCATTATAAGGTGTAGAAGTCTGTAGCAAAGAAGCATCATGAGTAACATGACTGTTGGCGCCTAAATCAAGGTACCACTGCCCAGGGTCATATGAGGTAGTCTGAGTTGTTTGAGAAGCCATTGCTACACGATTCTGAGCTTTTGGAGAAGGATAAGCAACAAAATCTGTTCTATACCAACAATCTAGCGCAATGTGTCCAAAACGAGTACAGATTTGACAAGTAGGTGATGAAGCCATACCAAATTGCAGAGTAGGTGATGGATGAGCATCTAATATTGATGAGGATGAGTTGAAATTGCGTCCTCGTCCTCGATTTGAGTAACAACGACCATGATTACCACTAACACGACCTCTATATTGATTATTATTACCACGACCTTGACTGGAATTGTTAGGAGAAGAGTGATTACCAGTTGATGTAAACAACGCAGAGTGTGAGGACTGTGATATTTTGAGTGAATCATTCATCTTCATGTGCAATTCTTCAGACACAAGTAAACTCCCAAGTGAATGAAAACTCAAGGTTGACGTTTGAGCATTGGTGATTCAAATGCTCGACTTGAATTGATTGAATTCTGCAGGTAAGCCTTTGAGTGTATACATTATCACATCTTCAAGTGGAAGAGAAGCATCTGCAGTGTCTAAACCGTCACAGATTTCTTGTATCTCATTAAGATAGATCTGCATAGATTTATCACTCTTCTTGATGTTACACAGACGCATTTTGAGGCCATGAACATGTGTTCGACATTGATTAATAAAAATTTCTTCCAATTTTTCCACACATCATGAGCATGATTAAATCGAACAACTTGAGCAAGAATAGAAGGAATCATGAAGTAATTAAGCGAGACCTTAAGTTGTTGATCGACTATCAACCAAGTAGAATATGCAGAAGTATATTGAGAGGGAGGTAATGACGAGCCATTGACATGAGATAGATATCCATGTGCTTCAAGTACAGATTCCATTTGAACTCGCCATAGATCATAATTGTAGAGTCTAACTTTATTTGAACTAATGAGGACCAATTTTGTCGAAGAAGAAGAAGTGCAGCTGGAATTTCTGAGCTGGATTGGATATTAAGTGTTGTTGACGTGTGTGAAGACGACGCCATGGAAGCGGAAGATCGAGCGGAGATCTGAGAATCTTGTTATGTCGTCATTAATGGCGAGTTTTTGAGCTTTAAATCTCCTATAACTCTGATACCATATTGAACGAGAGATAGAAGAGAGAAATTTTATGTTTTATTTATTGATTGATTATGTTTACAGAGTTGTGTTGTGTTATATATAGTTCACATTACTTAGTTGTTCTATACATACACAATACACACATCTAACTAATTATTTAGCTGTCTAACAGCTGCAACTATTGTTTGTTCATCACTATTAACAGCTGCATTGACAACTGTGTTGACAGCTGTGTTGATAGCTGTTTACTTCATATTATCACATTCTCTTATGGATATTATAGGAAACTTGTTTGGTCTCAGTTCTGATATCAACGTTTCTGCATTTAAATTCGTTCTCTTAACATATGAAATTTTAGAAAAAATTTAAAATTTTGTTCCGAAAAATAAATAAGCCTTTTGTAATATATCTTTAATAACAGCTACTCAATGGAGTGATAAGTAGCTCCTGTATAATCCCTGCTGAGATGTTGCGCTCTCCAACCTGAACTCAGGTGAGAGGTCGTACGTGGTTGTGAACCAATCGTGCTAGAGTTCATATCAGTTGGTGCAACAGCAGGCCACAAAAATGCTGGTTTATACAGTGGAACATAGGGTGCGAGTATAGTCCCTGACATAATCTGAAGTATGTCCTCGGTCTTAGGCCGTTCACTAGCTACCGGATGGGAACATGCTAGCCCAAGTTGAAGAAGTTTCTTCGCTTCTACATCAACATATTCATCTCCCAATCTTTTATCAACAGCTTCTAGTAGATGTCCATCACGATGCAAGAACCAAACCCAGTCTACTAAGAAATGAAAACCAGCAATTTTAGTTCCAGGCCAGTATCCACATACTGTTTCCAAGATCACAGCCCCGAATGCATAGATATCAGACTGCTGTGTTGCCTTCCCAGTGTGGAAACATTCGGGTGCAATGTATCCCATGGTGCCTTGAACCCCTTCGGCTTCTGTAAAAGAGGTCTTTTCATTCTCTAAGGCTCTTGCAAGACCAAAATCGCCGAGCCGAGCATTGAAGTTGGCATCGAGCATGATATTACTGGCTTTAAGATCACGGTGAACCACCTTTTGGTCATACTCATTGTGTAGATAGTGTAAAGCGGAGGCTACACCATATATGATCTTATATCTGAGATCCCAGTTGAGAGGCTCTGCCTCTGCAAAAAGGTGCTTGTCCAGGCTACCATTTGGCATGTACTCGTAAACCAGTAGTAGTTTCTTCTTTTTGTGACACCATCCTGTGGATAATCCATATGCTAAGATATTAAAATGAGTATACCTATGGATCTAACTTATTTAAAAGGATTAAATAAGTGTATTTTTACGGGTTATTTATTATACGAGTAATTATATATACCACCTAAAATCATACCACCCAAATGTCACCCAATGACGTGGCGTGAATTGGTTGGTTAACAATCGTTAATTAAATCAAGAAAATAAATAGATTAACAATTGTTAACCAACCAATTCACGCCACGTCATTGGGTGACATTTGGGTGGTATGATTTGAGTGGTATATATAACTATTCTTATTATACAGGAAAATCTTATTAAGATTCTTTTTAAAATTAAATAATTTAGTGGATTGTATTAAACATAGAGAGTTAAGTCATTAAATCTATATAATTAAATATAATGATGTGTCTATTAAATAATTGTACTTTTGTAAAAAAATCTACCGAATGTTTTTTTTTTAAATGGTTGTGCATTAAAAAAGTGTACAAATAAAATTAGGAGGGATGCCGTACGTTACGATGTTGCAGGTCTAGTGGTGGAATTTTTACAGAAGAAAAAATGAGGCTTACCGAGTAACGGGACAAGATGCTTATGCCTGAGACGATTGATTATAGTAAGCTCAGCTATGAACTCATCCTGACCCTTGATGCTATCCCTTGAAAACCACTTAACAGCAATATCTAAATTCTCACCAGCTAGTGTCCCTCTATATACCACTCCAAATCCTCCTTGTCCTAGCTCATTCTTCCCATCAAAATTGTTTGTTGCTGTTTTCAATTTCTTGAACTCAAACTCTCGAGGCATTCCAGGCAAGCATTTGAGTCTACGTGCTATGTCCACATAGGAATCCGCTTTTCGCCTCTTGAGCAAATAATATAGTACCCAAATTCCTCCCATTAGCAATAGCACAAGTGTCAGCGCTCCTGCCCCTAGAACAATCTTGAGAAACGGTTTCTTATCTTCTGGAAAATACTCAACTGTCAAATTCCATCTCAAAATAGAACTCAATTGAAAATTACCCCCTGCAGATGCAGAGAAGCCGAAATATGAATGCTCGTTTACAAATTCCCTTAGGTTAAGTTCTGATTCAAGAATTGGTAAGCTAGGCATGGGAGGAGTAAAACCTTCTCTTTTAGCTTGCTCTGCAATGTATACATGCATTACTTTATTAACACCATCATATTGTACCCACAAGTTAAAGTATCTGTCACCACCAATGGGAGAGAGTTCGATTCCATACGGTGTCATGGATACGTTTTTTACAGATCGGATGCTATTAATATCCAGACCTATATGGTTATCATCAGGATCGAAGGCTTGTTTTTTGGTATCAACTTCAATTGCTACTAACTTGTTTGAGGTATGATTATTGGAAATCATGCTTGTCAAACCAAGATACCTCCCGGAGCTCTGAGGCGGCAATTTCTTGTCCGGGGCAATGACAAAAGCGAAACCTTCCCCTGCTGTCTTGTTGTCTGGCCGGAAAATGTTGAAAAGAAATGAAGTATTGAAAGAAGCAACCATATCATTATTCCAGAGCCTGAAAGGCTGTTTCAGGAGTGCCCTAGCAGCAATATCGTTCGCATTCATATCAGATGATAAGGAATCAGAAGTCAACTGAATGGTACCGTTGCTAATTACGGCAGGTATTAGTATATCTAAAGAGTTATAGGAGCTTTCATCAAATGAACCATATTGGACGTTAAATATTTTGAGTTTCTTAGGTGTTTCAGCTATGATAGCCTGCAGGTAGTAAAGAATGATAAATATGGATCTGAGTTTGGGTGTTAGAAGGAATCTCATTTCATGAGTTTGACTGAAGGGAATCGGAGGATGAAGAAGACAATAGTCTGAATCTTTGGATGCTCTTCTTCTTTATTGTCTCTTAAGAGACAAAGTTGATCCTTAAGTATATAATAGAGAAAGAGTTGACTGATACAAAGTTGACTGAGTTTGGATGCTTGTCAGGAACCTTCCATGTTCTCATTGACGGATACAAAGTTGATGCTTAATTACCAGGAACCTTCAGTTTTATTTGTTTTTTTTTTTTTTTTTGGGAGAAAGTAACAATATTACATCCAAACTAAGCCGGTCAAAAGTAACTCTTATCCAATTCTCAGTCTTGAGAAGTTTGGAAGAAGCTGGTGATGCTCCTCCCTCATAAGAGTCCTCTACCTAGCTTGACGCGTAGTGCGATCAGTCACTTCATTGAGGCGATGCGGCAAATATTTGAATTGCATGCAGCAAATATTATAGAGAGTAAGATGATGTCTTTCATTATTTTCTTTAGTTTATTTCCTTCAGGTATGAACTAAACTTCCCATAGCTTGGGTTTTGCATCATGTATAATCTATGAATTCTAATTTCTTTCTATCTAAGTTTCTTTGGGAATTACATGTTTTAAATTGATATTAGCTGCTTACCTTTATATTTGTTTATGTGTTTTGATTTAATGATTGTTTTCCTTGCGGTGCGCAACGTTTAGGATTACCTTAATAGTAGTTAGATGATCACCTTAGATGGGTGTCTAATTATTGAAACACCACATAACGTCTAGTGTCGATATTAGTCCTGACAAAACTGATTCTAACTAGATAGTCATTACGGTATAATTTAATCACTATCACCATGTATGGAAATTGATTGCTTAGGGCCTTAGTAGCGTTTGATAACCCTATTTGAACCAGCCTCGTGGTGTGTCCGTAGCCCCCTTAGTCGCTCTCAAGGTCTAAGGAATGGGAATTTAGAATCCTGACTAAGTATACAAGAGCTAATATTCTCCCTTATTAACTAGATCTAATAGAAAGAAGTAGAAGGATTAGTGCATACTAGTAAAACCTAAGCTATACTTCTCATCTCATATTCTTCGTATTTTATTTTATTGTCTTTATTTTCCTAGTTTTAATTCTTAATTTCGAAACCTATTCTCTTCAATTTTCTGTCTTTTAATTAATTATTGCTTACTCGCTATTCCCTGAGAACGAACTCAACTTACTAACTAAAACTTGCATACGTCATGTAATACTTGCAGTAATGTGTCTGTCTAGGGTGAGAGTGCGTAGTTTTCTAGACTTTATTTATCTTATTTTTTTCACACCCTAGGCGACACCAAGTTTTTGGCGCCGCTGCCGAGGACTTGTGTCTCGTTAGCGTGTGATCTATTTCGAGTAGTAGTTTTTAATTAGTTTTTATTTTTCAGTATTTAGTTTTTGTTGTTCCGGATTTACGCTTGTGGTTTGCTTTAGTCTTTTTCAGGTTTCACAGTGTTTAATTCTTGGCCTCCGTTATCGGAGCCTGAGAGGGGCTTCAGACCTTATAACAAACGTGTTCGTGAGGAAAGATCCTTAAGAAGAGCGATGGCAGCCGTACAAGATCCGTTAAATCCACCACTCGGAGTCCCACCTGGAGGACCACCACGAGGACCACCACCACCTATTCCACCTGGTGGTCAACAACAAGGAGGAGGTAATGGGAAGAATAATCTTAATCAAAACCGTGTTGAACAAGACCTTCCTGGCCTCCATGTGACGTTTCATGTTCAACCAATAGGTTACCGTCCTCCAGAGATCCAGAATATTAAATTTTGACCCGATCCGGGTATGCTCTGTCAATTTCAAAGTCATGGACTTTACAGTGGTACAGCAATTCAAGATCCGGTAAGATCGATTCAGAAGTTCATGCAGATTTGTGATGCCTATGTTACTCCAGGCATTACACGCGAGCAACAGTATTGTCATATGTTTTCGTTCTTCTTAACCGGTAGAGCTAGCGAATGCTAGATAGACAACCACCTGGAACAATCAATTCATGGACAGAACTTCAAGCCGCATTCTTTAACCGTTTTTATCCGAAGAGTATGAGACTTAAAGATCAAAACGAGCTTGCAAGATTTTGTCAAGAAGATGGAGAAACAGTAGGAGAATCATGGACAAGGTTTCAACATAAATTAGCTAGATGTCCGCTCCATGGTTATACCCCCGCTCTACAACTTTCTATATTCTATGAAGGTCTTAATGATAAAGGTAGAGAGAAGGTGGATAACATAGGAAAGGGTAATTTTGTGTCCATGAATCATAATGAAGCATCCGAGGTCTTGGAAAATATTATTGTACAAGAAAGGAGTTGGCCCTCAACGCGAGCTCCTGTAGCAAAGACCCGAGGAACGCTTCGTTTAGATGCAGAAACTGCAAACGCAGCTCAAATATCCGCATTAGAAAATCAAATCAAAGAGCTGAAGTTAGAGATGCAAAAGAATTTAGCCGCAGCAAACGTAGTACAAGAAGCACAAGGTTGTCAACAATGTGGGGTTAATAATCATACATGGGAAGAGTGCGAAACAAATCCACAATCTGTTTACTTCATATCCAACAGAGGAGGTTATCAATTTGGTAACCGAAATCATCCGGGTATGCAGTATTCGAATCCACAGGGGGCCGTTAATCCTGGTCATTATCAACCGCGCCCCCAGAACAACTTTTTCCAACCAAGAGGTCAGTATCAAAATCAACATCAGAATAGACCTGCTCCCCTTCAACAACCTGTTAAAGATGCCTATACCGATACGTTAGATCAGAAAGCTTTACCACAGTATCCTCAAGAAGGATCTATGGACAATCAACAAGTAATAAAAATCTTGGACCGTTTGACCACGAATATGAACACTCAGGAAGAGAAGTTACGAGGACAAGATGCCGCAATTCAGATTTTAGGTACTCAAGTAGAACAACTAAACAAAGTTCTAACGAATTTAATGGAACAAAAAGAATTGAAGGCAATCGAAGGAGGTGATGACAATGTTGGGTTCGAAGCTTGCAAGGCTATTTGCCTTGAAATTGAAGAAAAGAAGGAAGTACCGCATGCTTCCATTAGTGTCGTGGAGATTCCGAGTACCGAAGAAGAACCAGCCAAGTCTAGCCCCGTGGAATCTGACTGTTCTAAGGTTTATGTGGAGGACGATTCAGAAAGAGCCGAATTTATACAGCTTCTGAAGGATATGCAAGAGGAGATTCGATCGGTTATGGATTATCAAACTGAGCTGGCTAGAGAGAAAGAGAAAGAAGCCTCCAAGGAGGAATCAAAAGTTGAAGATGAAGTTGCACCTGCTGTGCAAGAAGAGAAAGAAGAAGAGAAGGTGGAACCGCCACCTATTGTTCAAACAGTGTCACAAACTATTCCTGATACAAATCCTAAGGATGACACTGAACTCAAGACATTTGTAGAGGCGTATACACCTGAAAATATCAACGCCCAAATGCTTGAGATTGCGAAGAAAGGACTTACACCGCAACAAGTTTTTACGCAAGTTATTCCCGAGAAAGAAGCGAGTGCAGAGATCCCAAGAGAGAACCTGAGAGTCTCAAGAAGAAGTGAACGAGAGCTACCAACAAAGCTTAAAGATCCAGGAAGTTTCAACCTTCCTATCCAAATTAATGGTATGCTCAAGGTGAAAGTTATGTACGATGTGGGTTCTGGTGTGAATATTATGCCTAAGTCCGTGTTCGAGAGACTTGGACTTCAGAAATCAGAAAAAACTCCAGTGAAGTTGCAGTTCGCTGACAACTCAGTTACCAGGACATGGGGAACAGTGGAGGACGTCTTAGTCCGTGCAGGTAGTATTGCCATCCCTACTGACTTTGTTATACTTGAGTTTGATGCAGATAAGCAGGTTCCAATCATACTTGGACGGCCTTTCATGGCCACAAGTCAAAGTGTCATCAACTTCCAAGAAGGGACCACTACCCTTCATGCAAAGAATGTATCCGAGACCTTCTATGTCTTGGGTAAGAAACCAAGGAAGTTAGATCCCACCATTCCTGTCATCCATAGCCTTTCACATCACAAAGTCCCTCCTGAGAAGATCCACTTAAAGCCTGTGGATACTGAGCCAAACATTGAGTTTGGGGTTGGCCATGAGGTTCTATGGAAAGCTCACAAACGCGAGAATAGGCCGCGTAGTTTCAAAGACTCGTGGATGGGACCATTCATTGTCACTAAGGTTGTTTCAGCCAAAGTGATAGAAATCCGACCCAAGAAGGGGATCAAGCGCAGATTAGTTGACGTTCATAGCCTAACTCGTTGTTGGGGAGGCTATATTCGCAAATCTTGATAGAGGTAACACGTCTAACTTTGAAAGACGTTAAACAAAAGTGTTGTACGGGAGACAACCGCAATTTTTTTAAGTTTTTATGTCTTTTAAGTTTTTAGTTTATGTTTAGTTTAGTTGTTTTTAGTTGATATTGCATATTTGAGAAAGGTATTAGTGTTTTTGATGCTTAGGTATTGGAGAAATCGAGTTCGGGAAGAGAAACAAAAAATTTCGGAAAAATCTGACCAGCAGTGCGGTACACCGGACCTCATCTGCGGTACACCGCAGAGAGGAAAACTCGTACCACGTGTTGGTACCTCAGGTTTTATGCCGAGGAGAAAAAAATCTGGACCATCAGATCCGGTATACCGCGCCTACAGCTCCGGTGCACCGCAGGACCAAAAACCCGTGCCACGGGTATGAGGCGTGTGTTTATTGACGAGACGAAAAAATTTGGAGCAACAGAAGCTGCGGTATACCGCGCCTCAAGCTCCGGTGCACCGCAGGTCGCCGCTGGAGAGAGAAAGTTACGGGTTGAAGCTTATAAAAGGAGGATATTAGGTATAATTCCGAATTTACAAAACCTCAAGCCTCTCTTTCTTCTCCAAACCTCTCCCAACTCCATTAAAGCTCATATAAACCTTCCCCAATCATCAAAACACTACCCAATCATCAAGAAAAACACATCAAATCTTCTCTCCACCTTATTACAAAGGAGATTCAAGCAACCAATTCTCACCAAACACATTCAATTGAAGAATCAAGAGCTCAAATTTTCAAAATTCATCCTACAATTTCTTAAATCCAAGCCAATCCAAAAAACAAATTCACCTTACCCACATAGAGATTCATCATTAATTCACCTTTCCTAAATCAAATCAAGCTTGTTCAACTAAAAATTCACAAGTTCAAATTTCAAGAGTTGTTAAAGCTTTGAGTTGGGGGTCAATTGAAGAAGACTAATAGAACAGAAATATTAGCTAACAAGAGGGAGGTGAATAAAAGCAAGGTATTGGGTTCAATTGAGAAGAAATCAAATAACAAAGGTTCTAGTTCTAAAACAAAGGGTAAAAACGATGTTGAAGATGGAGGTAAGCTAGCTATGTTTGATCGTAATGGTAAAAGGCTTTACTTTTATGCAAAGGAGAAAACACACCTTCCACCATTCAAAGGTCCTACACCCAAGGAAAAAGAGGAAGCTTCAAAGGCCTTGATAGC
The DNA here is from genome assembly GCA_029959085.1 of Nemophila menziesii. Classification (NCBI taxonomy): domain Eukaryota; kingdom Viridiplantae; phylum Streptophyta; class Magnoliopsida; order Boraginales; family Hydrophyllaceae; genus Nemophila; species Nemophila menziesii. The sequence continues at coordinate 81,458,389 of JARWIR010000001.1, forward strand.
TTCTACAGAAAAACAATTAAAAGGGCTACCTTTTGCTTATGAGAAAGTATTCAAGGAAGAAGTTGGTATAGGAGAATACAAGAGATTCTTAGAGCTTGGTGCAAAATTGGGTTGGTCTACGTTCATGGTAAGACGTTCTGAATTATGTCATGAGTTAGTTTTGGAATTCTATTTAGGCCTCTTTAGCCGAGATAGTAAAGGTTGTGTTCCGATTAGAGGAAAGTTAGTTCCTTTCACAGTTAATGAGATTAGAAACCACTTCGAGTTTAAGAAATTAATTGGATATTGCAAGTATGATGAAGCGGTTGCTAAACGAAAAATCTTTGATGAGGAATTACTGTTTGAGCATGTCTTAGACAAGGAGAAAGTGCAATCACATAAGGGAGAATTCAAGGCACCTTGGCCTTACAAATATCTTCAACCGGATGCGAGAGTTTGGCACAATTTCCTTATTCCTAATGTATTTGGAAACACACGAACTTTAGATGTGACTAAAAAGAACGCTCTACTTTTGGATTGTATTTTAAGAGAAGAAGAAGTAGATGTGGCACAGTTGATCTATGAGGATGTGATGCGATTTTCGGTCTCTCCTAAATCAGTTTATAATGTTAAATTTCCTACTATGATCATGTGTCTTGTGCGAAAAACGAATGTAACATTGGCTGAAGAAGAGAAACTCGAGTTTAAGACGAGTTATACTGATAATGATTGGATCAAGGATATCTTTCGAAGAGCGGGTTCTACGCAAATCTCGACAGAAGAAAAGGAGCAAAGTTGGCAAGAGAAGATGGAGGAGCGTTTAACCAGATTCGAAGAAGCTCAAACTTCTTTAGTCAATGATGTGGCACAAATCAACGCTAATCAAGTGAACATCATGAAACTCCTTGAGCAATTAACGAAAGATCGAGCAAATCCTACCTCGGATGTCAATAATCTGAGGCAATAGCCTCGAGAGTATGTTCTCTTTCTTCCTTACCATTTCTGTAAATGCTTTTATCTGCTAATTTTAATTTCTGTTTCGAGTCTTTTTCGAGTCGTGGGGACACGGCTCATTTTTGAGTTGGGGGTGTGGGGATTCATTATCTCTCATCTCCATTTTTCTGTTTTTAGGTAGAAATTAAAAATTTTGATACATGGGAATTAGATGTAGAGTGTGTTTAATAGCTTGAAAGCATAAGCTCAGTGAATTAATGGTAGTAAGTAGTATGTTTATGAGTTATTTTATTTGTATGCTTTGAGTATTTGCAGGAAAACACACGTTGATAGTAAATAAAAGATTAGTGAGCAATGCGATAGAAAGTATGTTCGATCTCAGGGAACCTTGAGAAGTGTGTAGGCCGTGAGATCCAAGCTAGTTGACAAACCCATTTGATGAAAGTGCTAAAGGTAATAAAATAACGAAATTACATAGTGTAGAAAGTGATTAAGGCGGTTCTTTCATATTTGAAGCCACTTGAAGCCTTTTTATACCTTCTCACCTTGTTATTTTAATTTTATATGCTATATCCTTCTCAGCCCCTTTTAGCCTTTCTAAAGCTTTTTATTGAAACGCGTTATAAGCCATATCCCTTTAGATTATAGGACTTTTCCATATGACCCGCACTCGAATCGCGATGCATAGACAGTTGTTTTAGAGCTTGAGTTTGGGGTGGTGGGTCCACCGTTAATGGAATTGTTGTTGGGATGGGATTGTTGAGCTTATTAATTGTGCTCTGTTCTTTATATTGATGATGATTCACAGATTTTTAATGTAACCCTTTGCCGGGGTAATAGTGAATGAAAAAGAAGCTACGAGCTAAATTTGCCAACAAGGGCATTAAAAGAAAAATATATATGAGAAAATATCATGATATCTCAACATTAAAAAGAGAGTCATGGCTATACAAAATAAATTGATTTGAAAAGAAAAGAAAATATATATATTTGGAGCGGCAAAGTGGAATTTTTATGTGAACATCTTATGCTTTAATTGGGTTATTGGGGATGCTAAATTGTGCATCAAGGAATTCATTGGGTTGAGTGAGAAACGTTTTATGAGAGTAACTCAAGCTCTAAGGCGATTCGTTGATGGCTAGTGAGGAGAGAGCCAAAAGCTCACTCTAAATTATCCAAATATACGACCATACCGTCCCTAAGCCTAAATTACAACCTTAAAGACCTTTTGATTCTTTGCTATGTAATTGAGAAGTTATTGAGCCATTAGAGAGTAGTTAAGTGGATACTTGAATACAAGTGAAGTTCGATGAACATTCTATAGCTTTCTTGGGGAACTGAGTAAAGTCCCAATCCTTCTTACATTGCGAAACTAATCTGATCTTGAATTCAAGCCGTGTTGACTGTGGATATGAGAAGTGTACAGGTATGTAGTTTATGAATATTATTGCATGAAATTTTCTGATTTGTTGCTTTAGGTCTATTCTATATATTCTGCTATGTTCTTCCCATTGTGTTGAGAATTTCATAAGTGTGTATTTATAGACTTCCCTTTGTTTTTATCTTTATTGTATCGGGACGATACAACTTTGAGTTGGGGGTCTTGATGTCTCCTCATTTGTGATAGATTTATATTAGGATGAGACGTCATTTTTAGTAATTTAGAAGTCATAATAGTCGATTTTCTTGAGAAATCGTGCACTTTCCTATTTTGAGTCTTGATTTAGTAAAATAATGTTTTTAGAGCATATTGGGTTTAATTATTTATTTAGTGTGAAGCTTTAAAGATAATTATGGAGATTAATTAGAGTCCAAGTCAAAGAATACAAGATATGGAAAGAGATAAGCATGGTAATTCGAGATAAAGGAAAGAAAAGCTAAAAACATGTAAAAGGAAAACCTGCCTTAATCCTGAATTTCTGCAACTACGACCACAAATCAGCTTATATCTCAACAACGGTGTGGAATATGGAGAAACGGTCAAGATAAAAGTTGAAGATCTTTCCGAGAAGATGAATTTGGTATATTCATACGTATCAAACGGATGAAAATTGAAGCTGATAGGACCAAAATAAAAACGGGCCTGATTGCATGTTTTTAGGGTTACGAATTTGAGTTGGGCTTGGAGTCCATTACTTAACGTCTCCTTCAAGAAAACGAATTAGGTCTTCTAAACACCTATAAATACACCCTTATATCACTTTTAAATCATCCTTGCCTCATAGTAATTAGTTCTTAAGGTTTTATTCTTCCATATTATTGTAGAGAGCAAGATGATGTCTTTCATTATTTCCTTTAGTTTATTTCCTTCAGGTATGAACTAAACTTCCCATAGCTTGGGTTTTGCATCATGTATAATCTATGAATTTTAATTTCTTTCTATCTAAGTTTCTTTGGGAATTACATGTTTTAAATTGATATTAGCTGCTTACCTTTATATTTGTTTATGTGTTTTGATTTAATGATTGTTTTCCTTGCGGTGCGCAACGTTTAGGATTACCTTAATAGTAGTTAGATGATCACCTTAGATGGGTGTCTAATTATTGAAACACCACATAACATCTAGTGTCGATATTTGTCCTGACAAAACTGATTCTAACTAGATAGTCATTAGGGTATAATTTAATCACTATCACCATGTATGGAAATTGATTGCTTAGGGCCTTAGTAGCGTTTGATAACCCTATTTGAACCAGCCTCGTGGTGTGTCCGTAGCCCCCTTAGTCGCTCTCAAGGTCTAAGGAATGATAATTTAGAATCCTGACTAAGTATATAAGAGCTAATATTCTCCCTTATTAACTAGATCTAATAGAAAGAATTAGAAAGATTAGTGCATACTAGCAAAACCTAAGCTATACTTCTAATCTCATATTCTTCGTATTTTATTTTATTGTCTTTATTTTCCTAGTTTTACTTCTTAATTTTGAAATCTATTCTCTTCTATTTTCTGTCTTTTAATTAATTATTGCTTACTCGCTATTGCTACCCATTCGACTAGCACACTTAAGTCCCTGAGAACGAACTCAACTTACTAACCAAAACTTGCATACGTCCTGTAATACTTTGAGTACTGTGCCTTTCTAGGGTGAGAGTGCGTAGTTTTCTAGACTTTATTTATCTTATTTTTATCACACCCTAGGCGACACCAGTAAGGTTCTCACACTTAGATCTTTTCAAAGAGAATGGAATTCCCAAATACTTACTGAGAGAATTGGTGTGGTTAATACTAAGTAATTACTTAATTTCATTACACACATCCTCTGCAGACTTGTTAAGATTAACTCTTCGACCCGAAACTTGACAATAGTTCATAATGATAATTTCAAAATTCTCACATTAATTTGTATTTACAACTATATTCTTCCTCAAGAAAAAATTAATCTAATATATGTATGAATGTCTTGATTACAAATATCATCATATTCAATACAAGTTTTCTAGTATAACAACTACACTAGGTTTTACAAGAGGATGAGACAAAGTCGATTTCTGACAACAGGAGGCGACACAACCGGACACGCACAACCTTCACAAATTTATCACAAAATCCTCATCTTCTTACAAATTTCATCAATTTTAACCAATTATTTACCGTTTCAACATCAATTTTAGGATTTGTAGGTCCATATTCACAGCGTACGAGTTAGGGTTAATGGTCTAATTAGGGTTCGAGTTAGGGTTACATATAAGGAAGCTATGAGCTCCTCCTCAGACGGCGAAGCACCACCCACATGAACACAAAACCACCTCAAGGAAATCGAGAAAGAGAACAGATCTAGACTCAACCCTAAAAACAAAGGATGACAACCTAACCTAACGGGTACAAATAACAATCAAGACACTAAGGAAAAGGAGGAAAACCCGACAAACATCTCCGGAAAACGTCATCTTTTCATGCACCCACTTACGACATACCAAAGGAAAACACTACAGGAAACGAAGACATCAAAGAACGACAAGTAGCATGAATACAAAATTAGGAAATGAGGAAACAAGGGAAAGAACATGCACTTCACAACTAACCACTATAAAGATAGAAGAACTACAGCTACGAACCGAAAGGAAAGCAAACATGGAAAAATAATAAAGTAAGAGAAGAAGGATAGTTATTACTTCAATGCATTAATCAAACCCACTAATCTGCAACACAAGCATTATGTAGTGGGGATTACGTAACAAAATGACCCAAGTAAGGACACCTAGGAGACATGTAACATTAATAATCACACATTACACTTATCAACTTCAAGTAAGGTGTGAAAAATGTGTAGCCTAAAAGACGGAGCGGTGAATGATGACCCAGACTTCTTCAAAACCAATGTGATATACCTGCGAAGCTACCAAGGCCAGAAGAATATCTTTATATACCAATATTATTGTTTTTTCAAGAAACAAGGTACGCCTATTCAGCTGATTACTTCTCTCACTAGCATGGGAAGTAGGAAAACTCTTTGTTGCTCTGCATCATTGAGCACACACCACTCAAAACACATTATAACACCACGCATATAACACCGTTAGGCATAATTCATGAAACCCCTTTTTGTTCTCCAACATATTTTCTGCATATTCATAGACACATAAGCATGGCAACACATAATAGGCATGCACTTCCTATTGTGAAACTCAACTAGGTGAATAGGTTGACCCTTGGGGTGATTGATAGGGGTTAAAGCAAAGGTGGTTGATTCCATGCGTGAGGAAGTCTTATTAATCCTTTGAGCTATTGGCGACACCCCAATAGTCCCACATGGTTCTGGAATTACATCAAGGCTAGGTGGGGAGTCAAAGGAGACTTTCACCTAACCGAGGTTAAGGACAATATGTTCAAACTAGAGACCTTTCAAGAAGGTGAACTTGGGAGGCTTTGGAGCTTGTGACCAGGGGTGTTCATCGGAATGCATGCCACTCTCACCCCATGCCAGCCTCAGGTTCCCCCGGAGTTCGTCTCTCTAGACTACTCCTCAACCTGGGTGCAGGCGAGAGGGCTGGCCTTCATGCAAAATACTAAAGATACACAAGAAACTCCATAAGTCCATCGCAAAGCTCCTTATATACCATCAAATTATCATCAAAACACCACAATATCATCAAGTCTTCTCCCTAAATACCACATAAACACACAATCAACACATAATCCTTCCAAAACACCATCAAAATTCAACTTTCATCCAAGAATACCTCTTCATCAAAACCATAAATTAAGATCTTAAACCTCTCCAAACACACATAATAAATATTACCCATCTTATATCTCACCTTAATCTTCCTCTTTCTTCCTCAAAACATCAAAGTTCAAAACTTTCTCTAGTTTTTGAATTTTTGAAATTTTGAGTTTGGCATGCATTAAGATGACAAACAGAACCGATTCATTGTGGTATAATCGTAGGAGCGATCCCATAACTATAAACACTCCTGGAGCCACTCCAGACAAATCTATTGAGATTCCGGATTCGAGTTCTAGACCTAAGGTTGGAGAAGTCAATATTGCAATGAAGAGGAAAGAAAACCCAAGCGCTGCTAATTACAAAAAGCCTAACTTGGAAGAAAACGAAGTTGAAGAACAAGTTACTAGCAAATCCATTACGGAACAAAGATCTACACGAAGGAAGATGATGGCTCCTAATCCAAAAAGAGTTTTTGTTAGTTGGACTGAGCAGGTTTGTGAGCGAGTGGCTTATTTAAAGTTCGGTGTTGAGAAAGGATTCCCTTCAAGTATTATGAACAGTACTTTTAAAGATTATGTTATCACTTGTGACAAGATTGGTTAGAAAGAATAGAGAAAAAAGGCCTCATGTTTATCCTTGCTTTGGTGCGTGAGTTTTATGAAGAACTTGCTTTTGCGAATGGACAGTCACTTATCATACATAAAATGGTATTGCCTTTCTCAGTTGAACTTATTCGAAAAACATTGAAATTACCAAACTTGACTGGTCCATGCCCATATCACGAAGCAATTAATGATTCATCTTTCAAATAAAATCTCTTTACGATCTAGTCCTGGTTCGTGGGAAACTTCCCATCCCAGTGGGAGACAGATATGCAGGCTAGATATTTAGTAGCGATTTGTTACCATGTGCTAAAGTATGGTCCTGTTTCATAGTTCCTACCTTCTTTGGCAACAATCATATTTTCGAATTAACAAAGGAACATCTTATTTTTATAAAGTGTATTCTAGAGAAGAAATAAATTGATGTTGCCCATGTGATTTATAACCTTATCATGGAATTCAAAAAATCCCTTATTTTACAAAGAAACCTCAAGTTCCCTTGCACCATTACCACAATTCGCAAAGATACCACGCAAGAACGAAGAGGATGAGCCTACAAAAAAAGGGGAAGAGATGACATTAGATTGAAAATGCCCATGAGGAAGCTACAAAATAATTGAAGAGTCCTAGACTTCCTGCACGCAAGAAGAAGGCAATAACGGAAATGAGTTGGAGGACCGAATGAGAGTTTTAAGAGGAGAAACAAGATGAGATGGTCGCAGCCTTAGGAAAAGTCACAAAAGAGTTGGAGCTTATGCAAAAGATTCTACGTGGGGTGAGAAATGTACAACATGCCACCTATGCAATACTTACGAAAGGAGCCCAACCTGAACGCAACCATGGAAACCAGCCCCGTGTTGTTTAAGATACGTTTTCCTATCCTTTTCTCATTTAGTAGTGTATATTATTTTACTTGCTTTATTGAGTCTTTTCGTGTCGTGGAGACACGGCTCATTTTTTAGTTTGGGGTGGGGTTAGTTGCCTCATCCCAATTTTTATGTGTTATTTGCTTTACCGTTTTCAATAAATTTGATCGACGGCTGCATTTGACTGTAGGGTACTTTAAATGCCCCCATTAAGCATGTTTTTTATAAATTTATGATAGAAAATAGTATACTTTAGGAGTTAGTATAAAACGCACCTTAATTGCATGCAAACATTAGGTAATTTATAGGAAAAATTAATGAACAATGCAAAAGAAGTAAACTTGTACTTAAGGAAATTGAGTGGTTTGTAGAACGTGAGATCCGAATTAGTAGAGAACCCACTTAGTTATGAACTAGAGACAAGCTATGTAACTAGAAAAATGATAGAGGCGGTTCTTTGTTAACCATTTGAAATTATCCCATTGATTAATTATATCCTTCTTAGCCCCATTTTTATCCTTTAACCCTTTCTTTTGTCGCCATAATATAAGTCATATCCCCCTAGTTTATTAGGTATTTCCATATGACCCGCACTTGAATCACAATCCTGAGACTTCCTGTCTTGAGCTTGAGTTTGGGGTGGTGGGTTTTATTACTGGGAATTCACATTGGGAGGGAGTTGTATGTGTTTGTATTGATGCACAATTGTTGATGATATATTATTTGTAGCCCTTTGCCGGGGTCCTTTGAAAATAAAAGTGATAAAAGTTGTCAAAACAAAAGACAACTGGGAACCCGGTCATCAGCTAACCGGGAACCCGGTTATATACTTTACAAAAAAAAGATAGAAAAGAAAGAAAAAGAATTAAGTAACTGGTAAAGTGGAAAATTCGAAATCCATCTTAGTTCTTATTGGGTTAATTTGGGGACGCTAAACTAGTGCGTCAAATGGGTTGAGTGAGAACAATATTCGAGTGTAAACTCAAACTCTTGGACAGTTGTTGATGGTAAGTGAGGAGAAAGCCAAAAGCTCACTTCAAATTTACCAAATATACAAACCACACTGTCCCTAAGCCTACACTAAAAGCGTAAAGTCCTCGTGATTCCTAGGTACATAGTGAGTTTATGATTCACCTAATAGGGAGTATGCTAAGTGGAGCGTTCAAAGCGAGTAAGGATCAATGAAGACCCTATAGCCACCATATTGAGATAAGTATAAGTGTAACCTTCTAGCATTGTGAATTTAATTTGGATTAATATTATTTGTGTTTGATTTTTGCATGATAGGTGTATGTGTATATTAGTTCCTAATGTTTGCTATATGAGATTTATTTTTAGTATTGCTTTGGGTGTATTTATTAGCTTCTGCGTCTCTGCAATCACCTTTTCCCTTTGTTTTTAATTTTGCTTTGTCGGGACGACAAAGGTTTGAGTTTGGTGTCTTGATGTCTCCTCTTTTGTTCTATTTATATGCCCTTAGGAGACATCAAATTAGGTGATTATTTGACTAATTCGTTAGACTTTTAGTAATAATATGCCATATTTTATTTTCTCTCCTTAGATTTTTGTATTTTTTATTTATTAAACTTTTACGCGTAATATGGTTTGTTTTAGTGAAAAGTTTTTAGGTTTCTAATATTAGCAAGGAGAGGAATCAATAATAGAAGTCTTAGATCGTGTAAAGAAGTCAAAATCTATAAGAAATATCCCAAGGAGTTGACAAATTTGAGTTCAAAATCTGGAAGGCTGATGGTAATTGCTGATTTCGAGCCACTTAAAGATGATTTCAGCCTCTGAGTTATGAACAAGATTCGTGCCTTATCGAGTTACGAAAAATTAGCAAGTTGAATGAGTCAATTCGGAGTTATATTGAGAAAGTTAAAGCCGTTTTAGTGAAGGGTGTACAGCAGTTACGAGATTTTGGGCTTGAAGAGTGGACTTGGACAATTTAATATTTGATTTTTCTTTTAAAATAGCCCAAGTCCGAAAATCTTATTATAAATAGGCTTTTGACTTTATTTTTTACACACAATTCACTTTCCACGAAGTCAGAGCGTCAGAGAAAAAGGCAGAAGCAAGGAAGAAGGAAAAAGCTAAGAGCTGGAGACTTCAACATCTCCAAATCAACAGCCAATCCAACATCCTAATTAGCTCTTTTAATTTTATTCTCTTTCTGTTAAACATGAATTCCATTATTTTAATTTATTCTTTTGTTTTAATTCCAATTATGAGCTAAGTTTTTATTATACTTGAGAATCGCAAAATGGATTGGACCTATTCTTGAATAATTAGTGTTTTCCAATTTGGGATTGAATTAATTTAAATTGAGTTTTTATTTTACGTTGGCTTTTACTTTACGCTTGTTTATTATTCCTAGAGTCACGAACTAGGAATAAGTAATAGTACCTAGGTTATTCCATATAGTGGCGTATGGATCACCTTGACGGGGGGTTTGGGTATAGAAATAAGTATTTGTCGATGGTATCCGCCAATGTCCTTGACAGACTTGACTAGCCATTAGCCAATGAGGTAAGATTTAATCATCTGAAAGTGGTTTTAATCACCCTGACGGGGTTTAGAAGACCGTAGGAGAGCTTTTAGGTCCACACTGACCGGGGCTAAGAGATTTTAGAATCCCGACTAGCGTAAGAATAGTAACTCAATCCTTAAAAGGAAACATTAATTAGGAAAGTTTGCGGTGAAACCCTAGCGTAAATCAAGTACTACTTTTCTCTCGCGTCTACCTCATTTTACTTGCGTACTTTCATTCTAGTATAATTACTTTAGCATTTAATTTAATTTTTCACTTTAGTTTGTTAATCAAAAACCCCAACAAATATCATATCTTTTATTTTTTTCCGTTTTTTGCAATTATTTCACTAATAGACAAAATTAGAGTCAACCAATCCGTCCCTGCGAACGGACTTGTTTATCACATATATTACTTGGGACAACTGTACACTTGTAGTTCGTGGTTCTCTTCTATATCTGCATTATTTTATAACACACACGGACCCACCAATGATTCACCCTTACATGTTTATAATAAACAACACTAGTGGGGATTACTTGCTAATTTCTTAGGCTAAACTCTCATACTATCTTCTTCTCTTTTCATTTAAATTTCTGTCTTTACTTTATTAGTTAATTTTCTATTTACAAAAACCATACAAAAATCTATTTGTCTTTTATTTTCTTGCGTATTATCTGATCTAGCTTTCTTATTTGCACTTGATAATTTGCATGAGTTCTCATTAACTTACGTAGTCTCTGAGGAACGAAACCTATTTATCATTAAAACTTGCATACGTCATGTAAGACTTGCAGAACCGTGCTAGCCTAGGGTATTTATTTGCACTTATTTATATCATTATTATATCACACCCTAGGCGACACCACCTATTAAGAACACGACTAGCCGACAAGACAGCTTCCCCCATATGTAGGGTTGTTGGCCTGGACTAATTATCATAGCCTTCAGCAATGCCATTTTGTAGGGGTGTGTAAGGCACTAAGTTCGTGGATAATTCCGTTAAATATCATAAAACTAATTCAAGGAATTTATAACAATATTCGCACCCTAAGTCTTTTGATTTAGCATTTTAGTTGGTTTTCAACCTCGGACTTATATTTTATAAGCACATGTTCTGTCTCATCTTCCGTTTTAGGAGGTATACTCACATAAACCTAGAGTAGTCACCTACAAAGGTTATATAGTATAGTTTTTCTCCTCTACCTGCGGAGTTTATTAGAAAACAATTAAGTCTGAATGCACTAATTCTAGTAGTTTATCATTTCTCGTGGTTACATTTTAAAAGGTCTTTTTTTCCCACGAGTTTGGACTCTACACATAACAGATATTTGACAAAGTCATCGACCTTATTAGTCCAAGGGATTTTAGCCTTTTGATGGAAGAGATTTTAAATAGCCTAATCTACCATTCTACGCATTTAAACACTCAAAAAGATAAACAGGATTATAAGCATTCTTATTTAAGGTTATAGTGTTTCAGCCACACGAACCATTATTTGAAAACCCTTTCCCCACAAACACATCATTTTGGTACTAGTCATGGGTTACAATGTTTAAAACAAACAAACCATTATGTAAATACCCTTTCCCTAGAGACTCATCATTTTTGGTAATCATTTTTCCCCCTCGAAAACTAGTTTGAGTCCCACTTCATTAAGAAGATCTCCGGAAGCCAAGTTCCTACGAATTAAGGGGGCAAAGAGAATTTCGTTTAACTCAAAATACTAACCAGAAGTGAGTTTGAAGGTAACTTGTACTTTTCCAAGGAACGTAGAAATGGATGAGTCACCCAGGTACACGCATTCACCATTGGTTACTTCCTAGAACTTTTTGAACATGGTTTTGTTTAGCAGAAGTGTCATGAAGCTCGGGTGTCAAGGATCCACTCACTTTTGTTCTCCACCAAGTATGCCTCAACTATTACCGCGGCGATTATTTCTTCGGTTTCGGTTAGGTTTGCAGCGGGTTTTGGATTAGGAACTGCTCTAAGCGTACACTCAAAAGCTTTGTGTTCTTATTTACCACAACATAACAGGCACCCTTAGGTTTCTAAATCTTACCAAAAGTTTTGAACCTTCCGCCTTGTTTGTTGAAGTTATTGTGGTTCTTGTTTCCCCCGGATGCAAACTTGTTAGCGCCTTGTTATTTTCCATTTCCTTTGAACCTATACTTGTTACCTTGCCCAAAACTTTCAACAAGGTTAGCCTTTGAGGAAGGTGGAGGGAAAGAGGGAGACTTATTTTTAGTTGATTGGCTTCTTTGACTTGCATGTGACTAGTGAGTTCTTAGAGAGACATTTCCTTCTTTTTGTTTGAGGTGGTTACGGTGTTCACTACAAGATGGGGGAAATTTATCAAGTAGAATATTGGCTTTAAAAACTTTGCACATCTTCATGTCTTCGACGATTACCTCCGCGCATAGGTTTTCATACACATGAAGTTGTTCAGTCATGGGTTTCGGAGCAGTAAGAAGTGAAGTTATACCAGTTACCTGTGACGTATTTCTTTTTACTGGAATCATCTGCCCCATATTTCTTCTCGAGAGTTTCCCATATGACCTTTGTGACCTTTCTTTGGCAAGGAGATCAAAGATAGGATTCGATACGTTGTTCAACATCCAGCCCCGAGCCATATTGTTTGCTCTTTTGTACTTGGCTTCGAGGGAAAGATATCTAGACTGGTTTTCTTCAGTAGGAACTCCGTTTTTCACCATAAGTGGAGGATCTTCGACTGTAGTGAACTCGAGTTCATACTGTTCAAGATAAATCAATATCTTTTGTCCAGCGCTTTTAGTTGTGACCATTAAGGGGCCTCAACTTATTCACGTCGGAAAAGGCCTTTGCATTCAATGATGAAGTAACTGCCGAGGTTAGAAAGCCATTTCAAAAAACGGTGATATAAAGTAATATCTTTTTAAATTGTTGAAAAAATAAGAAATCACCGGTTTAAAAACTAGAAATGAAAATCCAAAAACAATTATTTCGATTAAAGTAAAACTATTCTATTATAATAATGGAAATAATACGAAACTTACACAGAATCGAAAAGAAAACAATTACATAGTAGTTTTAGCATTAAAAATACCGGTTATCTCTAACAGATTTTTTCTACTACTATAATATATTGCCAAAATAATTTTAGAGTAAAGTTCTATTCTGATTCAGCTTTGTAGTCTTGAAAAAATGGGAGATGGCCTGTATTTATAGGTGAGAAGAGTCTCTTTCAAAATCTTCAAAATAAATGGTCTTCAATGGCTCCATCATTGCTAATGTTTTGAATGTTACATCTTTTCAAATTCCAGTAATGAACTTGGACACTCTGTTGACTTCTGACACATTCCACATTGACTAAGTTCTGAAACAGTTGAGCTTTTAATGGGGATGTTTTGTCTTTTGGCTAGAAGGTTAGGACTTGTCAACGACTACTATAAGTACCAACTATCCTCCACCAGATTCACTTCACAAAAGTTATTTCATTATTCGTTTTTTACTCTCCAACGAGCCGTCGCCGGGCCGATGGTGGTGGTGCACGCGTGGGGCTTTGTCTTTTCCTATTTAGTTTTCATAGTCTTTGATTCTTTTGGAAGGAAAAAAGAGGTAAACTATTATATTAATACTTTTTTTCTTCTTTACTTTTTGTGTGGAATATTTTTTGATAAAAAAATTTCCATTTCTTTCATAAGAACATAGAACCAATAATCCAATTATTCTTATTAAAAACTATAAATAAAAAGGTGCCTAGAATAAGACTCTTTATAAAAAAAAAAAAAAAAACTCCAACCCAAAATACCCCCTACAAATAGTAATTAAAAAAAATTAGAAAAAATACAAAACAAAAACTAATACACACGCGCACGTCCGTGGTTTTTTTTAAAATCATCATAACTAATTCTAAAAAATAAAAAAATTATATATTTAGATAGAGCAAATTAAAATTTTCGTCTAAGATTTTCTTTTGGAATTTTTTGAATTTTTTTCGCAGACACGGAATTTCATGTTTTGAACAACAAAATTTATGTTTGCGAAAAAAATCACTATTTCAAACAGAGAATATCATGTTTTAAATAGTGAATTTCATGTTTTAAATATGAAATTCCGGGTCTGCGAAAAAAATTTAAAAGAAACAAAAAAATCAAAAAAAAAAATCATTGACGTAAATATTAATTTGCTTTATCTAAAAATTAATATTTTTTATTTTTATGATTTTTTTAGAATTAGTTATGACGGTTTTAAAAAAAATTCGGACGCGCGCGTGTGTGACGGAATTAGTAGTAAGTAGTATTGGTGGCTGTAGTGGTGGTGGTGGTTGTGGTGGCTGTAGTGGTGGTTAAATACATGATAGTTGTGGTGGTGGTGGTGGTGGTGAAGGTAGGGATGGTGAGAGTGGTAGAATTAGCCTATTATTTGTTAAATATTTGAAAATAAAATAATATATTTAATAATAAAGATAGTACAAGTATTAAAAATATAACAGAGATGTTTTTTATAAATAATTATTCTATTAAAATGTTTTTAATAAAATAAATTATTGAAACTTAATTTAATAATTAGGTATTTTATTAAACTTTTTTTTTATCTAAAACCCCAAAAACATAAATAGAAAAATCTAAGGGAAAATGACCCAAAAAATCAAAATAATATTATTTTCTGCCCAATAACATCAATAACAAAATTTCTGCCCAATAAAATCATCAATTGAATTATTTTATATATTATTTGACTAAACTACCTTACTTATATTCTATATTACACACTATTTAATATATATACCACCTTCTTTTCTTCTTCTCGTTCAAAGCCCCAAATCAGCAATCCACCACCACCAATCCCATCAAAACTCCATTCTTCTCCATCTAAGAACACAGATCCACTCTTCACCTTCTTAGCCGGTGGAGAAGGAGAAAATTGATGAGATTAAGATGCAAATGCAGCTATGGCTTCGTGAAGCAGAGAAATTTGTTCAGCAAGTGCCACAAGAGCAGTAATGAGAAAGACATCGCTTTCGTGCCCTAGGGCTTTCCGTCAATAATTTAAAAGGGATTACATTTTAATCCAAATTTATTAGTCCAGTTATCAAATTATCAGTTCATTATCAAGAATCACCAATCATGTCTACTTATTTAGTAGCTGTAGTTGTTGGTTTATTCGATTATGTCGAAGGGTCCACAACTGATGGTACTATCATTTCTCTTCTCACACTCTTCTAATAACAATCCTCTTGTGTACTAAATAAACTAATCTCTCGTTTCATTTAGGAATCCCTGTTCGTGTTTACTGCCAAGTTGGAAAGGCAAATCAAGGAAAATTTGCTTTAGAAGTTGCTGTCAAAACACTTCCTTTGTTCAAAGAGACACCATTATTTTTTTCAACAATGAATATAATAAAGGAACTTGATGAGCAAACTAATGATTTTCTCGGGTAAAATATTTATACTTTGATTCTTTTATTTATTTTGTAGCTAATATATTGGTGTTTACTATAGATACTTAGAGTGTGGTAGCCTTTTAATATATCCTGAATTTTCAACACTATCTGAGTATCAGCTCTTTATGGAGGTTAGTTTTACATAATTTATTCATAATGATATGGAAATTTAAAAGGTCCTTAATTTTTGTACATTTTGACAGATTGTAACGAATGAAATTGGGTGGTTAGATTTTTACGCAGTGTTTACTAGTAGAGACAATAAAAAGTGGAAACAAAATGGTGGTTTTAAACCTGAAAAAGAGATAATTATATATACAGGTTTAACAGTATGTTATGATGTTATATCAGGATTTTACCTGATGCAATAAAATCCTAAATGTATGAATAAACTGATACAATTACATTACAGAACTCAAAATCAAAACAATAATGATGCACATTTCTTTGAAATTGTCTCTGCTTGTAGCATGTATGTCACTCAATTTTTACTGTGTATTTTTACTATTAGTAACTGTAATTTTTAGTTTGTTTTGTAGATTAAGAGATTGGAAATCGATAAATGATATAATCAAAATTATGGAGACTTGTTTGCCTCGTATTTCAGTTGGAATTCTTAATCAGCTTCTTCATATTGTTGGAAAGTGTAGGAGAATCGAGATTATGACCAAGGTAAATTTCTATTACGTGATTTATCATATAATATTTTGTTGTGATTCGTCGTATTTATTTATGTGATGGGACTTAGACACAGATGATGGGACGTAGATGTTTTCTGTGAGTTATACAGTTGATGATGGGATTAAGAAGGTTGATGGGATTTATATTAGTTGATGCGATGAGACTCAAATAGTTTGGGTGATGGGAATGAAATTGTGGGTGTAGTGAGTTTAAGCTCAGATCTGCTAAACACATTCTATCTAGATTAAGTTATTAAATTAATATCTTGCTTAGATTCTTCACTGTATAAAGGTCATGTATTCAGGTAAGTTCAACACATCTTTGTTATTATTGAAAACTATTTTATTTAGTAACTTTTCAGTTTTTTTATGGGACTTAAGATAGTTATGGGATTAAATTAGTTTATGGGATTTTAGACTTTTGATGATGGGATTTGTGCCGCTTAAGGGATTTAGATGTGTGATGTGATGGGAATTAGGTTTGTTGACGGGAATTATTTAGCATGTAGGTTATATCAGTGAACAGAGTCATATAATTGCTACACAGGTACATAGTCTCTTGTAATTATTTATCTATTTTTCTTCTCTTGTAATTAGGTCAGGGACCTGTGATGAAATGTTGAATTAAGAAACGGATGCATATGAGAAGTTCATGATTAATTATGCAACTACATATGGGGTTTGAAATAACTCGGTAAAGTCAGAGTTTGCTTCTACTAGAGCAGGGACCAATCAATGAATAACTCGGTACTTAGTTTTCTCTGCATTCAATTTTTTATCGCAAATTACACTGGAAAAAAAATGAATTTTGAGATAATATTTTGTTGAGGTACAGTATACAAAGTTTGAATTTTATAGAAATCTAATATAGGCTATTTTTGAATAATTAGTTACTCAGCTTTCCATTGATTAGATTTTTAATAACTCATACTAATAGTAACTTTGAGCAAAGAACTAGAATAATCTGGTAATAGCAGACTCAAAGGTAATCCACAAATATACATATGTACTTTATATATTATAAAAATCACGTATGTGAAGAAGAAATGGAGAGAGTGGTAAAATCTTAATTCTTCTAAATTTACTTCTTCATTATTTTCAATAATGGTTTAATTTTATTATTATTGACATTTATTTAGGAGCTTATCAGACGTATGCAAAGTGTGTTTAACAGAGAGAGAAGTAAATACAAAAGGAGCTACAAAACCTGGGAAGCAAATAATAGTCAAAGTGGTCAAAATTCATATAATCAACATTTTCAAAGGAATGACTGGTATTGGAAAAGCAACCCTTCGTTTAAGGATTGTGGCCCTAACTATGCAGGAGGGACTCATAGGGAGCCTCCACGAACTGCCACAAATCCATTATCACATCACTATTCTGTTTTGGGTCTTGAAAGGTAAAAATCAACCCAAACAAGATTTAAATTTTTTTAATTTAAGGAGAAGTTTTATAGAATTGACATACTTATAACCACTTTTCGTGACAGGGTGAGAACTAAACCATACACGGATGCTGAAATAAAGGTATGGCCCATCTCTCTAACATTATTATGAAATTTTAATTAATTATGTATATTTGTATTGTGCAAATTTAGTCGGCTTTCAGAACAAAGGCAAAGCAGTTTCATCCGGATCAGAATCAGGAAAATAAAGGTGAGAAGCTATTCATGAATGGTTGATTCTTTGACTGATTAGTGGTGTTATGTGTTGTGTATAGATGTAGCTTCTACTAGATGTAGTAAAGGGAGTAAAGGTACTACAGGTGCTCTTGAATGTGTAATTATATTGTGGTATGCTCAGAATTTATTTGTGTGAGGGGATTTGAGCAGAAGACACGTGCACCAAGACCACTAATGGCACAGTTGCATTTCCCAGCAAGTAAGCCAACTAGGACAAAAGGAGGAAAGATGGATGGAGAAGAGAATTGATAAGATTAGGAGTAATGGTTACTTGTACATATTATTAGCAAAAGAAAATAAATTTAAGTAATGGTCAAGTGTAATATTAATACGATTTTTTTTAGTCATTTACCCGAATCTAAATATGAACGGAAATAAAGAATTTTCTTTTAGAACCTCAGCTATGATTTGTCGATTTGATTTGATGGTCAGTTAGTTTCTTTTGTTTTTTTCTTTCTTTGATTCTCGAATCAGAATTTTCTTTCTTGTTTTGATGGGATTTAGGTCGTCAGCAGCAGCCAGGCCTCGGATAATGTTCCTTTAGAATCACGGCGATGAATCCCGTCAGGCGATGAGTCCCATCACCCCGATTAAATCCCATCACCCCGATTAAATCCCATCACCACGATTAATCCCATCACCCCCATTTACTCCCATCATCCCAATGAATCCCATCACCCCGATTAATCCCATCACCCCGATGAGTCCCATCACGCCGATTAATCCCATCACCCCGCATCACCCCGATTAATCCCATCACCCCGATTAATCCCATCACCCCGATGAGTCCCATCACGCCGATTAATCCCATCACCCCGCATCACCCTGATGAATCCCATCACCCCGATTAATCCCATCACCACGATTAATCCCATCACCCCCATTTAATCCCATCACCCCGATTAATCCCATCACCCCCATTTAATCCCATCACCCCGATTAATCCCATCACCACGATTAATCCCATCACCCCTATTTTATCCCATTACCCCGATTTCTAAAAACAAAACATTAATATATAATATATACAGGCAAGGAACTGCACCGGATAAGGCTTGTATGATTTCAGCTTTTGGAACATTTGGTAGAAACCAGTTTCTTTTTTCTCTTGGTGTTTGGATGTTTGATATATTAATTTATTTTTATATATTTTGAAATTACAGGTGGAGGGAGGAGTGTTTTTCATGTTATACTTAGACAAGTCTCAATTCTGAATTCATCATCATCTTGGTGATTCAACTAGCTAGCAGCTCTTTATAAGCCAAGCATATCTCATGTTTCATTGTTTTGTGTTCCTTTTTGTTGTTTAATAGTATTTTCCGCAAACATTGGCTTAAAGTGTGTAAAAGATGTTCCATTTGATTGGTTTTCCTTTATATATAAATATAGAATATTCTTGGTGATCTATCTATCTATCTATAATTTGTAGGGATGAAATTCATGATTAGTCGAGTAACGGGATTCATCGCGGTGACGGGATTGGCCGCGGCGGTGAATGGATTCCTTTTTTGTGTGTCTTTTGTTTTAGTTAAGTTCAAATTTGTAAGGAATCGATGATACACGGCCAAGTCAGTCTTTATTCATATTATAAAATGCCTTAGTTTCTGTTATTCTTATTTATTTTCGATATGGATCTGGGATAAAGTAAAACTTTCATAAAATTTCCATCCTCAGTGAGTACTAATGAACCAGAAATAAATCTGAGATGAAAAGATCCAAAGACTGTGAAGTTATTTTTAGTTTATATATCAAATAACGATCTTTAACACATATCTAGTTTGAAGAAAGGATGGAATCAACTGAGTAATGCAATCTTTCCTCGAATAAAAATTAGTACAACTTACAATGTTACAAATCCTGAAAGGATGGAATCAACTGAGTAATGCTATCTTTACTCGAATAAAAATTAGTACAACTTACAATGTTACAAATTCTTTTAATCTTCTAGATTATAGTATTACTTAATAGGTTTATCAAACAAAATTTTGAAATAATAGCAATTATATATATATATTTGGGTTGCACACCATAAACCGTACAAGCTTACAAAAACTACGATCCATTTCAAAGATTGAAGCGATAGAGTCCCATCGCTTTGATAAATCCCATCACCATGATACATCCCTTCACCGCGATGAATCCCATCAGCGCTATTGAGTCCCATCAGCGCGATGAGTCCCATTAGGCGATTGAGTCCCATCAGCGCGATTGTGTCCCATCAGCGCGATTGAGTCCCATCAGCGCGATTGCGTCCCATCAGCGTGATGAGTCCCATCAACGCGATTGAGTCCCATCAGCGCGATGAGTCCCATCAGCGCGAATAGTCCCATCAGCGCGAAGAGTCCTATCAGCGCGAAGAGTCCCATCAGCGCGTTTCGTCCCATTGACCCATTGATGGGATTTGTCCCATTTACCTCGCACCATAATTAAACGATTGGCATGTAAAGATCAATTATAATGATTATTGGCGCATTAACTAATTTTAATTACAGAATGGATTACACTCTATGGAAAATAGTTGTTCAACATCTGAATCTCAATAATGAATCTCAATAATGTTACACAAGTTTTCAGCTTTGATCACAAGCCTCTTGTAATATACCAAACGTGGAATCTACCACACACTTAGGGTTACTGTTGCAGAGCATATATTCAACTCCATTACACTATTTACCCCTTTACACGTGATATATCAAAACTTGTATCTCTCTACTCAATATCCTTAAAACAATCTAGAAAAAAAGATAATCGAAGATAACAAAGTTAAAGCGTGTATCTGAAAAGAGATGTTTTGGTATGAACTAGTATTTGGCATGTATGGATATGCATCAGGAGGAGGCATAACAAAGTTATCTCCATTAAAATACAACCTTCTTGTAAAAGCTCACCCTTTCTCAAATGTAAAAGTTGACTTTTCTTTTTGGAATAAAAGCTCGGATTGAACATTTCCTAAAGGACCAGCTTGCGATTGAAAATCATTGTAAAATTTCACTCCCCATAGCATAGCAGTATCATCTATATAGAATAGAAGAAAAACATTAGACTTGTGAGTGAGTATAAATAATCAAAAGGGTTCTTGATAAGTGATAACTTATTTATAGATTGATACAACGTTAATTTCGTTAGATTGTTGAAATTTGGATGCTGAACAACTAAATTCCACTCTGTATAATTCATTCTGTAATTAAAGTTTGTTATTATAACTTTAACCCTCCAATAATCCTTATAATTAAGCTTCATATACCAATAATCCTAGCACCATTGAACATAAATATTGGAACTGAAATACAAAAAGTTAAGGTATGCATTTCAGTGAACAACAAATCTACAATCCAAGAATGCACAAATTCAATACTTCTGGGCTGTCAATTCTATATGAGGCAGTTTTAAGTTTTGAAGGGTTAGTAACATTAACAATTAATTCATCAGATATTACTTCACTTAAATTATTTGAAAGATTATTTAATTCCTCTTAATAAGCTCACAAGCAAAATATAAGGCTCCGCAAGAATCATGACTATGTATTGGTGGTTTATGATTGTCTACTTAGAGTGATAAGATGACTAAACTGAGGCAAATATTAGTCAAATCAAGTGAAAAATTCATAAGATTTGGGTTGACTACTCAAAAAATAACTAAAATCAGGAACAGACAGCATGAACTCACATTCTAGCAGATGGTTTATCACCTCCAGGATTAAGCTTCTGCCATACATAAGGTTTCTGAGCAGTGTCCAAAACCCAAGCATCTGATAGCATTTTTTTCCTGCAAATAGAAATAATTGAATTAAGTATAATTCAGACCACAAAATATATGAACGTGCTCAAGTCTGCACATCTTGTCCATGCAATATTTGAACACAAGTTATACTGCATAATGTATTGGCAGCCTCTGAAAGAATATGCATAATTATAAGTATTTTTTGTTTTTTATTGGGCTACACACAATTATAGATATAGAATAACAAATTCTATATACGAATGGCTTTCTCACTAATTGTTTTCATGTATTTCTAGAATCGAGGACTTGAGCTGACATCTATCCATTAAATAATTAATAGTAATAGAAATCTCAAAGAGAAGCATAAGAAAATACCTGAGTACAATAATAGATTCGTCCGCTTTTTCCCCTTTGGAGGCGATTTCAAAGCAAGTGATTTCTGTACTACTTGATTCATAGAGCCGAGCTTTTTGGAAGAAGCATCTCCGGGCTTCTTCCAGGAGAGAATTGTGAAGAGGACGAAGCAAATTAGTTAATTTTCTTCTGGGTTTGAAGAAGTTTCCAAAGGCCCGCCATCGATTTCTTGCATGGTAAAATGTGTTACACTACAAAGGAATTAATCCCATCAAGCTATTGTATGGAAAAACAATTTTTACCTGGTATCATTCTCTATCACAACAATGTATGCTTCTTTTTCCTTACCTACAATTTGTCATAACAATTGAATTAATCATATAAATACTAAATCCCATTAGTACTGAAATTTATAACTACTAAAAAAACCTATTGACAGACTAAAAATCCCATCATCATACTTCATCCCATCAAAAATTTGTAATCCCATCATGGAAGAAACACTAATATCACTGAAGTAATCTTATCCACTACGTTTAGACTAATTAGCAGTTAACAAACATGTAATCATTAAAATCCCATCAATATACATATTAATGTTATTAATCGCATAATTTAAAAAAAATATAATAAAAATCGATGGGATTATGCAGTAAACATAATACGTTAGCTGTTAGAAGATCGATGGGATTATGCAGTAAACATAAACCCTAATAAAGTTAATGATAAGAAAAGTTGAAAAAATTAACTTCAAAAATATTAATTTCATACAACCCATTTGAATACAATCACAACAATGACTCCCATAACTTTGAATGAGTCTCATCACTGTGATGAGTACCATTAAAACTCTATAAACAAGAATGTGAAAAAATTAGAAGAAATCAACTTCATCGATACTGTTAAATTGTAAAATAATAACGAAACACATCCAAAATTCAGATTTCTTACCTTTTAATAATCCCGATTTTGTTTGATTTGATGCCATGGACGAAGCTTCAAATCTCGATATATACTTCATGATTTTCAATCCTCTTGTGTTTATAATTGGTCATCTTTGTGTGATTTTCTTGTGATTCTTCATCTACTAGTTGATTGAGATGACTTTTTTGTGAAAATGTAACAAATTTGGCTAACATTTTCATGTTTTTCTGTGATAGATCGTGAGTATCAGCACGATATAGAGAGAGATGAGATAGAGAGAGAAAAGATAGAGAGAATATTGTGTGGAAAATGTGTGGTGTGTGAAAAATAAGGAGAGAGAGTATCAGCACGTTATGTTTTATTTTTTATTTTTTGGTTGTCTTTTGTTAATTGTATTTTAAGGGTAAATAGATAATCTAATTATAATTAATTAAATGATGATTTTTTGGGGCAAGATTAATATTAGTTTGATTTTTTGGGGCATTGACCCAAAATCTAATACTTTATATTCATATGATTTTAATATTTTATATTTACATATTTGACAATTGAAATTTTTCTATTCCTATTTAGTAAACTAATGTTTTCTTTTGTACGACTTTTTTAGAGTAATCGTGTAAACTCTTGTAACTTTCCTTTTCTTCTTTTTAAGTTCTCCTTTTTGATGGATAATTTTTCCAAGGGGAATAAAGAAAAGAAAATCTAATTTTCTTTTTTTATTATTTGGTCAATGGCATGTTATTATCACTTAAACAAATCGTAGTAAGATTGCGTGTTTTTAACTACCGTCTTAACTCTTAACTACGTTGAAACAACTTAGTATTCTCTTCACTAGTTAGTCTAAGTATTATATACAGCCTTGACTTATAACACTTTTTTTTTGTCAAGACTCTTAAGACTTTTAACAACAAGAGTATGAACAAGTGAAAGTATTTTCTTCACATTGGTTTTTTTTTTTTTTTGTCAAGGTCTTCACATTAGTTGTATTAGTTGTTGTGGGGTAGTATTGTCGCGTGGACTTTACATGAGTTAGATATGATCTTTCTTCTCCAATTCGATACTAGATATTGTCAATTGCTTTTCTTAAACAATATGGGTGGTTAGCGCTTCACTTTAGATTAAGATGGGCAATAAGAAAAAACTACGAAAAACTCCTTATCGAGACTGATTTGAAGGAGCTCCATGCGCTAGTGAAGGGCGGTGGGAGCTCAAGTAATCGGCTTTCGCATATGGGGCTTGAGTGTCAGGACTTATTGAAAACTCATCCGAATTTCGAATTTAACCACATTTACAGAGAAGCAAACTTGTGCACGGACAAGCTAGCAAAAGAAGGTGCAGATAGTAGAGTCTTTCCAATTGAGTTTAGAGATCCCCCAGGCTACCTTTGGAAGTCGATAACGAGAGATAGAAGTGGATGGCCGACCCCGAGAATTGTGGTAGACTCTGTAGGAGTTTTGTAATGTTTTTCCATTAAAATCTTGATGTAACAATCGGCTTGTGAAGCTACCTATGTATGGAAAAAAAAAACAATATGGGTGGTTCAGGCTCACGCTTTATAATTAATCCTTACAAAAATATTCATGCCTTTTATATATCTTCAAGTAAATTAAAACAAGTCTCTTTAGAGACATCCAATAAAATTAGAACAAATTAAAAAATAGTTTTTCAATTGGTCAAAGTTTTGTTATTTTTTTCAATATTTAATGGGGTAAAGTAAAAAATCTAAATTCAAATCTTCTTCTTAAACATGAATAACCTAGTTCTAATTAATTTAGGAATGTGCATGGGAAGGTGTGTATACATCTTATAGAATTAGTCGTGGTGCACAAAAACTGGCCCAGACACTCATGATATCCAAAAAAAAAAATCAAAAAAATTTAAAAAAATTAAAATTAAGTTATCATATTTAGAAAAAATAATTTAAACCATATACACTTTTAAATGTCAACTGTTATTTTTCATGTGATTCTAACTAATGGGATTTTAACATAAATGTTGTATAGCTAATGATCTTTAGATAAAATTCTTTAATTTTTGTCCACGTAGAAGAAAAAAAATTTAAATTCAATTTTTACATTGAAAGACTTCATTTATAGTGTTTAGTTAGGAGGCTATGGGATTATCCCCATACGTGGTCTACCACCCACTCAATCATGTGCCGGTATCCGAAAACGGAGGACGAAAGGTGATGTGAGTCGTATGTCGTGGGAGTTTTGTTTATTAGGTGGACGGTGAGTTATTTATATTATCAACTAAGAGGGGGTTCAAAGTCCAAAATGTCTAAGGTGACGATTAACAACAGATTATCACTTCTCCATGATTATTGATATTGTTGTTACAATAGTTATTGCTTTGTCCCAACGTTTTTGTGGTGGTCTGATGGAAGATAACCTTTGAAACTGATGATAAAAAATGCAGCATTTAAAGGCTTGCCATCTCGTATCTGTATAAACCCCATGCTCACATTCCATTTCAGACATACAAAAAACCATTACGGGAGCTCTCCCTTTTCTTTAAATTTTCTCTGGTTTTCTAAACATTTTCTAAATGGTCGTTTTTGTGAAGTTTGAGCATTATTTTAACCCTTGTTTAGAGAGTGCACTCTAGAGAGGGGAATAGTAGTCATAGCTTGGGGAAATACCGTTGAAAACAATTTAATATCCAGGTTTCACCGTAAATTGTTTTTAAGGCAATGGTTCACCACACTACTGCAAGTAAGTTTTGTTTTGGTTTTATTTACTTACATTATATTCTATATTTTATTCCACTTAACTCTATTATTTTTCATCAATTTGAAAACAGTTTCCTACTCTTTTGAATAATGGTTGCTTCTTGAATCAATATGAAAAAACTTCCGGATTTGTCAAAACTCGAACCCCACGATGGTTCAAACTATGAAAGTTGGTCCCAAAAATTGTTAATATTTTTTGAACTACTAGAGCTGATAGTGTTCTTTTTATTGAACCTCTCGACTTGGGTCCTCCTATTAATGACAAGGTTGTAAAAGAAAAAATTGACACTACTTTTTGGAAATATAAAAAATATAACATGTTCATAGGGGCATCATTCTAAACCATAAGAAGGACTCAATGTTTGATTGGTTCGTGGTGGCTGGTAGGGTATGATAGAATAACGATAAATAAATATAAGAACTAGCACACTAACAAATCACGTTACTCACTACAAGTATCACAGATCGTATGCAAGTTTAGATGATAAGTAAGATACGTTCGTAGGGACTTAGTGTGTTGGAATTGTGGATTAGAAGAGAAAGTGTAGTAAAGAATAATTCGGTAAATAAAAACACGATAAAATAAAGATGATTAAGTGTGGAGACTGTGCTTAACTTATAACTAATGAAAATAAAGTAAATACGTAAGAATGAGATGAGAGATATAGCTCAGGTTTGCGTGTATGCACTTATCCCTTTATTTCTTCTACTAGTTATAAGGGTAATTATAGATCTTAGAGTGAGTAGTCAGGATTCTATATACCTCCTAACCTCCTTCCGGGTGGAGTTGGGTAGTGACCTAACAATTACCAGGGAACTTGGGTAAGAGGACATGGTGGGTCCCTGTGTGTTATAAAATAATGTGGATAAAGAAGAGGAACCATGAACTGCAAGTGTACAATTGTTCCAAGTAATATATGTGATAAACAAGTTCGTTCTCAGGGACGGATTGGTTGACTCTAATGTTATCTATTAGTGGAATAATTGCAAATAACGGAAAAATAAAAGATATAATGTTTGTTGGGGTTTTTGATTAACAATCTAAAATGCAAAAGTAAATTAAATACTAAAATAATACTACTAGAATGTAAATACGCAAGTGAAATAAGGTAGACGCGAGAGAAAAGTAGTACTTGAGTCACGCTAGGGTTTCACCGCAAATTTTCCTAATTAATGTTTCCTTTTAAGGGTTGAGTTATAATTCTTACGCTAGTCGGGATTCTAAAATCTCTTAGCCCCCGTCAGGGTGGACCTAAAAGCTCTCATACGGTCTTCTAAACCCCGTCAGGGTGATTAAAACCACTTTCAGATGATTAAATCTTACCTCATTGGCTAATGGCTAGTCAAGCCTGTCAAGGACATTGGCGGATAACATCGACAAATACTTAGTTCTATACCCAAACCCCCCCCCCCCCCGTCAAGGTGATCCATACGCCACTATATGGAATAGCCAAGGTACTATTACTTATTCCTAGTTCATGACGCTAAGAATAATAAATAAGCATAAAGTAAAAGCCAACGTAGAAATAAAAACTCAATTTAAATTAAAATCCCAAATTGGAAAACACTAATTATTAAAGAAAGGGTTCAACCCATGTACAATAATAACTTAGCTCATAATTGAAATTAAAACAAAAGAAGAAATTAAAATAATGGAATTCATGTTCAACAGAAAGAGAATAAAATTAAAAGACCTAATTAGGATGTTGGAATGGTTGTTGATTTGGAGATGTTGAAGTCTCCAGCTCTAACTTTTTCCTTCTTCCTTAAATCTGCCTTTTTCTCTGACGTTAGGACTTTGTGGAAAGTGAATTGTGTGTAAAAATAAAGTCTAAAAGCCTATATATACTATTAAATTCGGACTTGGGCTAAATTAAAAGAATAAGTAAATATTAAATGGCCCAAATCCCGTAACTGCGGTACACCCTTAACGAAAACGGTTGTAACTTTCTCAATATAACTCCGAATTGACTCATTCAACTTGCTAATTCTTCGTAACTCGGCACGAATCATCTTCATAACTCAGAGGCTGAATCCATATTCAAGTGGCTCGAAATCAGCAATTACTATTAGCCTTCTCGATTTTCAGCTCAAATTTGTCAACTCCTCGGGATATTTCTTGTAGCTTTTGACTTCTTTACACGATCTAAGACTTCTATCCTTGATTCCTCTCCCTTCTAGTATTAGAAACCTACAAACTTTTCACCAAAACAAACCGTATTACGCGCAAAAGCTTAATAAATCAAAAATACTAAAATATAAGGAGAGAAAATAAAATATGGCATATTATTACTAAAAGTCTATCGGATTAGTCAAATAATCACCTAATTTGATGTCTCCTAAGGGCATATATAAAGAAGAGGAAACATCAGGACCCTACGCAATGATCGGTGGTTAATCTCAAACCCTAATGACTATCTAGTTACGCAAGCCCGTCAAGATCACTATCGCACACTAGACGTTTATGTGGTGTTTCAACAATTAGACACCCCCTCTGGGTGACCATCCAACTACTATTTTTGGGGTAGTTTATACTCGTGCACTAACAAGAACTACAGTCAATACATCAAAGCACATAAAACAAATATAAAGGTTAAGAAGCTCAATTGATTTAGAAAGGTTATTCCCAAACAAACTTAGATAGAAGAACATAGAATTCAAAGATTATACATATGCAATACCCAAGCTATAGGAAAATTAGTTCATCCTGGAAAGAAATAAACTAAAACAAAGATACATACTGCCAACTTGCTTCTCTTGATGACTTCTACGAGTAATATGGATTAAGAACTAGGCAAGGACATGTTTACAATGATATGAGTGTGTATTTATAGGTGTTTTATAACCCTATGTCGAAATCTTGGAGCAGAAGGCAAGTAATTTGAGTCCAAGTCCAACTCAAATTCGTTTCCTAAAATATAGGATATGATAAACACTTCTCACTGTTTTGGTCATATATCCTTCGTTATTGGGCCGATTTTCTCCCACATTATATCAAAACAACCACAACAGAAAGGTATACTAACTCTTTATAGGCTCATCCAAAATCTCAACCGATTTGGAGTTATCTTCACTTTAGTGGACGTAGCTATAGAATTTCCAAATTTTTTTTACAGCTTTTCCTTTCCTAATTCAACACTACTTCCTTTTATCCATGTGATTGATTCCTTGATCTTCTTTCCTTAACTCCTTATAATTGATTTGGAATCTAATTATATTCTATAAAACTTAAGAGTTTCACATTAACACACAAATTAAACCAAATATTTTCTAAAAGTAATAAATCATCAAATCAAGACATGAATTAATTTAACAAATAACGGGAAAAATCCCTAACTAATTAATCAATTACACCTAAAATGATGTCTCCAACCTACATTAATATATCATAAATAGGGATATATCAAGACCCCCAACCCAAAGTTGTATCGTCCCGATACAGTAAAGATAAGAACATAGGGAAGTCTCTAAATACACATCTAAGTCAATTAAGCACAATGGAGAGAAGATAGTAGAATATAGATAATAAACTCAAATAAAATACACAAAAAGTTTCATGTAATAATGTTAACAAACTAAATTACCCGTATACTTGTCATATAAATGTTTAACACGATTCAAATTCAAGATCGGGTTAGCTTAGCAATGCACGAAGGAGAGGTTCTACACTTAGTTTTCCAAGGAGGTTGTAGATTGTTCATCGAGCTTTACTAGTATCTAAAGATCCATCTAACTACTCCCTAACGGTTCAATTATTTCTAGATCGCATAGCAAATAATCATAAGGTATTTAAGGTTGTAATGTAAGCTTAGGGACGGTATGATCGTATATTTGGATAGTTTAGAGTGAGCTTTTGGCTCTCTACTCACTAGCCATCAACAAATCGCCCAAGAGGTTGATTTACTCTCATAAGACGTTCTCACTCAACCCAATAAAATAATGCACTAATTAGAATACCCAATAACCCAACAATAAAGCGTAAAGATGATCACATAAAAATTCCACTTTACTGGTCCAAATCATATATTCCTTTTCATATCAAAAAATTTCTTTTCTTTTGTAATATTTCTATGTCTCTCTTTCTGATTTGAGGTATCATGCTATTTCTTTTTTCTCACATATATTCTTTTCAATACTTTTTTTCATTTACTTTTACCCTGACAAAGGGTTACAATATAATAATAGTGAATCATCATTAAAATATAGTGTACAAATACATAAGCTAAAAAACCTAACCCAATAATATTTCACATAATGGTGGACCCACCAACCCTAACTCAAGCTCTAAAACGACTGTCTATGCATCGCGATTCGAGTGCGGGTCATATGGAGAAGTCCTAAAATCTATAGGGATATGGTTCATAACATGCCTAAATGAAAAGGCTTTAGAAAGGCTAGAAGGGCTGAGAAGGATATAAATATAATAAATGGACAACAAGCTAAAAGGCAACAAGGGGCTTATCAAGAACCGCCTTAATCACTTTCTAAACTATGTAATTTTGTCACTTTCTTACCTTTAGCACGTTCATTAGATGGGTTTATCAACTAGCTCAGATATAGTAGCCTACACACCCATCAAGGCGCCCTAAGATTACTTCTACCGCATTGCTCATTAATCTTTTCTTTACTATCAATATTTGTTTCTAGTTCATACTCAAAGCATACAAAACAATCAGCTCATAAACATATTACTTTCTGTAATCAACTTACTAAGCTTATGCTTTCAAGCAATTAAGCACACTCTACATCTAATCCCATGTATCAAAAACATTAATTTCTTCCAAAAAACAGTAAAATCACATCAAAATGGAGATGATAGACAACGAATCCCTACACCCCAACTCAAAAATGAAGTGTGTCCCCACGATTTGAATAAGACTCAATAAAGAAATTAAAAACAAGCAATATTGCATACACAAAAATGGTAAGGAAGAAAGAGAACATATGCTCGAAGCTATTGCCTCGCTTTATCAACATCCAAGATAGGATTTAGTGGATCTTTCGCTATATCGCGCTTTAATTGCTCAAGGAGTGTCATGATGTGCACTTGATTAGCTTTGATTTGTGCGACATCATCGTCCAAGAAGGTTTGAGCTGCTTCAACTTTATTCAATCACTCCTCTACCCTTTCTCGCCAAATAAGATCCTCTTTTTTTATTCTTCTTGTGGAGGCTTCTTAATTCCTGCTCCTCTTAAGATTATCTGGATCTAAGTATTATTGTTGCTCACTTTATATATCAATTTATCTTCTTCACCCCAAATCACATTTTCTTTCCGTACTAGGCACGTGATCATAATAGGATTGTTCACATTAAATAACGAAAGTGGAGAGACCGAAAATCGCATCACCTCCTCAAAGATCAACTGTGCCACATCTACTTATTCCCCTCTAAAAACACAATTCAAAAGATGGTGTTTCTCTTAGTTACATCTGAATTTCGCGTGTTTCAAGAGGTGTTTGGTTTGAGGAAATTGTTCCAAATTCTCGTATTAGGATGGTGATATTTTTAAGGCCAAGGTGCCTGGTGGGTCCTGGTGTGTGATAAAATTAAACGATAAGTAGGAGGATCCATAGCTTGCAAGTGTACGGGTCGTTCAAATAATATTCTGATAAACAGGATTTGGTTCTCAGGGATATGACTGGTATAACCCACGTGTTTAATAGATGAGTAGTAGTAATTTCTAATACAGAAATAAAATATGAAAGATATTTGTTTGGTTTTGTTTATAAGCTACTAAACGCAAGAAAATAAAGTAAAACTAAAATAAAGACTAAAAGATTAAGACGCAAATATGAGCTATACTTAAGTCTCGCTAGGGAATCCTTTAAACTTACGTAATTAATGCTTTCGTTAAGGGCAGAACAGATATTTTTATATTAGTTGGGACTCTAATATCTCCTAACCCCCGTTAGGGTGGACTTAGGAGCTATCCTACGGTATTATAAACCTCGTCAGGGCGATTATACCTACTTTCGAATGTTGAAGTCTTTTACCTCATTGGCTGCGTGGTTAGTCAAGCCCATCAAGATCATTGACGAACACCACGCGTATATTACCTACGTCTGTAATTAAACCCCCCCCCCCCCCCCCCCCCCGTCAAGGTGATCACTTTTCCACTAAAGTGAATAGCCTAATTCCTCAATCCTATCATTGATTAGCTAATTCATTGATAGTGAAATTAATACAAAATAATAAGCAAGATAGAATACCCAATTCAAATTAAACTAGAAACTAATCCCAAACTGAAATACATTATTTAAATAAATTAGGGTTCAACCCATTACGTGATTCTCAAGTATGTTTAAGTTCAGCACATATTAAAAGTAAAAACAGAAAGGAAATTAGAATTATACATTTTCCTAATAACAGAAATAAAATAAAGAAGAACCCAATTAGAGGAATGAAAAGAACTGTTGTTAGAGAAAAATGGATTCTCCAGCTCCTACTCTGGCTTCCGCCTCTTGACGCTCTCTCCAAGGATGATTTAATTTGAAGAATAAATGAGAGGTGTTGAATAATGAGGTCTAAAAGGGATTATATAGATGGTGAAATTGGATTAGGTCTAATCTTGGGCTTAATTGAGTAATTAAAAGCTCAAGTCTAATTGGTAATTCACTTAACTAATGTACACCCTTCAGTAAACCGGTCGTAACTTTTGCGTCTCATATCCAAATCACCTGATTCCAGTCGTCAACTCTCGCTAAAACAAAGGCGCAACTTTCCATTTTAAAATCTCAAGACCTGAATAAGTGCCAAAGTGTCTCAAGATCAGCAATTAGTAACACCTTTCCAGATTTCCATCTCTTTTAGTCAACTCTTCGGGTGATTCTTTCTTGCTTTTGACCTCTCTGCTCGATCTAAGACTTTAATATTCACTTCTACTCTTTATCTTGGTGCTCCATAGCATCCATGTATCTAAAGATTTAGACTAAAAACAAACAAATTAACGCACAAAAGCTCTAAAAATGAAAATAACATAATTTCAAGGGGAGAAATTGCAATATATCAAAATAAGCATAAAAGTATATCAAATAAGTCTAATATTCACCTAAAATGATGTCTCCTAAGGTATTATATTTAGAACAAAAAGAGAGACATCAGTGCCTTCAATTCTCTCTTGTGTGATTGCACTTTCTCTTCATCTAATACATGCTCAAAAAGTTAATTCAAATCGAAAGTCTTGATATTTTCCACCGCCTCTCTATATTTACATGGTCCGACCAATTTCTTGAACTGGAAGTGGTTTTTAATCTCTTCAAATGTAAAAGGAACTAACTTCCATTAACTGGAACACGACCTTCACTCTCTCGGCTAAAGAGGCCTAAATAGAACTCAGAAGCTAACTCCTCACAAAAACTTGAACGTCTTATCATGAATGTAGTCCAACCCGATCTCTCTCCCATCTCCAGAAATCTCTTATAATCACCTTCTCCAACTTCATTTTCAAATATCCTCTTATTAGCAAAAGGCAAGTCCGGTAAATGTGTTTTGCGAAAGCTAACAAGGCCTTTGAATCTTCATTTACTCGGTCATAGGAATCTCAATTTGTAGAGGTTTTTGAGTCTTTTCCTTGAAAGTTGTAATCTTTTTGCTCTTCGAACTGACCACAGTCGGCTTTACTCTGCTATCTTGACCTGTTTTACCCTTTTTCTTTGTACTAGAACTTCAACCTTTCTCAATTGTCTTTTTCTCAATAGTACAAAATACCTTGCTTTGATTCTTCTTCATCTCCTTAACAGTAGATAATGTTTCTGTTCTTTTCGTCATCTCAATTGACCTCCAACTCAAAAGCTTTGAACCCTCTTGAAATGTTTACCCCTTGATTTTAGGTTGAACAAGTGTTGTTTGGGTTAGTAAAGGTGTAAGAATGATGATTCTCTATGTGGGTAGGATGAACGCTTGCTTGATTGGTATGGGTTTAATAAATTGCTGGATAAGATTTGGAAATTTTGGCTTTTGATTCTTGGATTATAGGTGTTTTGATTTGATTTGGGTGGTTGAATATTCTTTATAATGATGTAGGAAAGTATTTGGATGTGAATTTATGGTGATTGGGAAGTTTCTTGATGTGTAGTGAAGGTTTTTAGAATATTTAATGGATTTGGGAAATATTTGGGGAAGAAAGAGAGGCTTAACGTTTTGATTTTTGTAGGTATAAACTAAACTCCTTTTATTCCCTTCTACTGGTGGCGTCGTGCGGTGCACCGCAAGTATCTTTTGTTTGCTCGTGTGCCACGATCTTGACAATAAGATTTGGGCAAGGAGGTCTCGTAATGGACCCTAATTTCACATACCGTTGTCATGGATTTTGTCTCCACGCAGTGTACCGAGGCACCCTTATGGTGTACCGCGGGTACATTCTATTCTAGACCGTGTCACGGTCTGGCGTGAGTAACGACTCGGTCTGGTTCGTGAGCCTCGGCGCTGGACCGTAATTGTCAAACTGTGGTGACGGTTTTATTCGTGCGGTTCACCACGGAATCCGTGTGGTATACCGCATGAAAGCTCTAGATGACACCTTTGCTTCGCATGTGTACCTGATTTACTCTAGCGCTGTGATGATTTTTGGGGTGCGGTGCACCGCAGTGATGGTGCGGTGTACCGCATGGTACATCTTATTTTCGCCAAATTTTTTGTTTCTTCTCCCGAACTCGATTTCTTAAGTACCTGCACATCAAAAACACTACTGCCTTCCTCAATATTGAAATATCTACTAAAAACAACTAATATAAACATAAAGTAAAGACATAAAAACATACAAAAATTGCGGGTTGTCTCCAGTACAACACTTTTGTTTAACGTCTTTCAAAGTTAGACGCGTTACCTCTATCAGTATTTCTATATATAGCCTCCCCAGCAATAAGAAAGGATATGAACGTATACTAATCTCCGCTTGATACCCCTCTTGGGCCTGATCTCTATCACTTTTTCCAAAACAACTTCTGTGACGATAAATGGTCCCATCCACGAATCTTTGTGATTGCGTGGCCTATTTTCTGGTTTGCGGGCTTTCCATACAACTTCATCGTCGACCCCGAACTCACTCATTGTTCTAGTATCCACAGGATTTGCGTGGATTTGTTTTGGGACTTTCTTCCTTGTACAAATGTGGATGACAAGAACTGTGGGATCTAACTTCCTTTGTTTCTTAACCTAGACATAGAATGTCTCAGATACGATTTTAGCATGGTGGGTAACTTTTCCTTCCTGGAAGTTGATGATGCTTTAATTGTGGCCGAGAAGGGCCTTCCAAGTATGATTGGAACCTATTTATCTGCATCATAATCAAGGACTCTCTTCCTTGTAGCAATGTGGCCTGTTTTTTGGTTTGCGGACTTTCCATACAACTTCATGGCCGACCCCAAACTCACTCATTGGTCTACTATCGACATGATTTGCATGGATTTATTTTGAGACTCTCTTCCTTGTAGCAATCTGGATGACAGGAACCGTGGGATCTAACTTCCTTGGTTTCTTACCCCAGGCATAGAATGTCTCGGATACGTTTTTAGCATGGAGAGTAACTATTCCTTCCTGGAAGTTGATTATGTGTTCACTTGTGGCCAAGAACGGCCTTCCAAGTATGATTGGAACCTGTTTATTGCATCATAATTAAGAATAACAAAGTCAGTAAGGATGGTGATATTACCTGTTTAGACATGAACATCCTCCACTGTTTCCCATGTTTTTGTAACTGTGCTATCCGCAAATTGTAAGTTCATGAGAGATGTATCCTCCTTCTTGATGCCAAGCTAATCGAACACGGACTTGGGCATAATATTCACACTCGGACCCATATCACACATGGCCTTCACTTTGAGTGATGTC
Source organism: Nemophila menziesii (assembly GCA_029959085.1). Taxonomy (NCBI): domain Eukaryota; kingdom Viridiplantae; phylum Streptophyta; class Magnoliopsida; order Boraginales; family Hydrophyllaceae; genus Nemophila; species Nemophila menziesii. The sequence continues at coordinate 81,493,832 of JARWIR010000001.1, forward strand.
TCCTCATTTGTGATAATAAAATCTATTTTCGATACATCATTTTAGGCGTATTTATTAGTTTATAGGTTGATTTTCTCATGATTTAGTACACTTTCCTATTTTGGGTCTTGAATTGATTATTTATTATTTTTAGAGCATATTGGGTTTAAATATTTATTTAGTGTGAAGATTTAGAGATATATGGTAATTAATTAGATTCCAAGTTAGTTCAAAGAGCTAAAGGAAAGAAGATAAGCATGGGAATTGAAGATAAGGAAGTAAAAGCTAAAAACATGGAAAAGGAAAAGCTGCCATAAATATGAATTTCTGCACCTACGACCACAAATCAGCTTATATCTTAAAATCGGTGAAGAATCTGGAGAAACGGTCAAGAGAAAAGTTAAAGATCTTTCCGAGAAGATGAATTTCGACTACTCATACGCGTCAATCGGATGAGTATTGAAGCTGTTAGGACCAAAACAAAAACGGGGCTGATTCCATGTTTTTTGGCTACGAATTTGAGTTGGGCTAAGAGTCCAATATTTACCTTTTCCTTCAAGAAAACGATTAGGTCAACCTATACACTATAAATACAGCCTCTTAACACTTTTAATTCATCCTTGGTGAAACCTTAAACCAAGTGGAAGCTTACAACACAAGAAAAGAAGTCTGGAAGGAGCTGTTCATCAGTAATGTCTTCTTCAACCTTTGAATTTGTAATTTCTTTCTTTTCTTCCATTAGTATGAACTAAATTTCTATTAGCTTGAGTTTTTAGCATATATGTATGAACCCTAGTTTTGGTTGACATCTATCTAATTAGGGAATTCTATGTTTTAAATTGAATTATTGTTTTTATTCTCTGTTTATTTGTTTGGATTTATATTCTGTGTTCTTCTGGATCGCGACCATATAGAATTACCATCTAGTAGTTAGGTCACCATTGACAACGGTGTTTAATTACAAGTTTATCACATAACGTCTAGTGTAAGATTTAGATCTGACAAATCAACCTAACTAGATAATCACTATGGTTTAGTGTATAGCTATTTACCAATTGCAGGAACAGTTTGCTTAGGACTCCTTATTGACACAGGTAAACCCTATTTAAAACTACCTAGCGCAATTGGAACCGATTATTGAAATACTACATAATTCACCCTTACATGTTTAGAACGGCAAAACTAGTGGGGATTGCATGCTATTTACCCAAGCTAAACTCTCATACTAACTTCTTCTCTTTCATTTAATTTTCTGTCTTTACTTTATTAGTTTAAGTTAGTTAATTAAATATCAAATAAAAATCTATTTGTCTTTACTTTTTCTGCGTTTCATTTAATCTAGCTTTTAATATTTGCACTTGATTATTGCATAAGATTCCTCTAACCTTCGTAGTCTCTGCGGAACGAATCTTACTTATTTATTAAAACTTGCATACGATCTGTATACTTGCAGAACCGTGCTCAGCTTAGGGTGTTTATTTGCACTTATTTTATACATCTTTTTATCACACCCTAGGCCACACCAAGTTTTTGGCGCCGCTGCCGGGGACTACATTGTTAGTCCTTGTGCATATATCTTGTGCTTTTATTTCAGTTAGTTCTATTTTACGCTTTTGTCTTTTAGTTTTTGTTTTATAGATAGTTACAGATGGAGAATCCAAGGAGACTTGAATTACCCGTCACGTTTATAGTGCAACCACGCGGAATCCGCACTCCAGAAATCCAAGCCGCTAAATTTAGGCCAGATCCAGGGATGTTAACGCAGTTTGCAAATCATGGACTATTTAGCGGTGTTGCACAACAAGATCCGATCCGATATATTCAGAAATTCATGCAAATATGTGATGCTTATATCGTAAGAGGAGTTACTAAGGAGCAGATGTATTACGTGATGTTCCAGTTGTTCAGGACCGGAGGTGCAAGCAATTGGTACGATACCCAATATCCTCATGTCATTCCAGATTGGGATAAGCTTCAAGCAAGATTCCTAGACCGATTCTATCCGGTTAGTAGACGATTAAAAGATATGTTGGAGCTTGAACAGTTTATGCAGGAAGACGGAGAAAGTTTGGGTGAAGCATGGTTACGATTTAATGAAAAGAAGGCAAGATGTCCATACCATAAATCATCGCCGGAATATTCTTTAACCATGTTCTATGGAGTACTTAATAACAAGTCCAGGGCAAGAGCAGATGCGTTAGGAAACAAAGGTTTTGTGTTACTAGATCCTGCAGAAGCCGAAATTTGTATGGAGAGAATTCTTGAGAACGAGAGAAGTTGGCCAAGTGAACCAGAAGAAAAAAAGACACTTCAGAATCTCTGAAGCTCAAGGAATTGAGCCAACAACTCGAAGAACTACAAGACCAAGCTCGAACAATTGCTCAGGTAAATTTAGTACGTACAATACCTTCGTGTCCAGGCTGTGGATCCAGTATTCATATGTGGGAAAGGTGTATGAATAATCCAGCCTCAAATTCTTCTATATCTTCGCAAAATAACTATTATTCTAATGGTTATGATAATCCTCAAGAAAGCTACGCTAGTTATCAACACCCTCCACAACAGAGAAGTTGGATCAGAAATCAAGAGACTTATCATCTACCCCAACCTCAATCCTACTATCCACCACAACCTATACATCAAAAGGCGCCCATTGTTGAAAAAGCTTATCAAGAACCACCAAAACAGTCAATGCAACTAGCAAGGAAAGAACAAACCTTGAGCTTGAATTTGAGTATCGCTAAACTGATGCAAGCAATTGAAGAAAATATGAGTATTAGCCAACAAAAAATTCAAGCCCAGCTAAAGGTGATCAAAAAACTCGAGCATACTCTATCACATATGGCGAGTAAATTGCAAAACAAGCCAAAAGAGCAACTCCCAAGTGATACTATTGCTCCTCGAGATGATGTTTGTCATGAAGTTGAATTACGAATTAGAAAACAACTACCTCCACCAAGAAAAGAACCAAAACCAACCCCTATTCCATAAAATGAGGTTGAAGAAACAATAGAAGATAAGGTAGAAGAGGTGGTTGAACCAAAGAGTGTCCAAGCCAAGACACCTGAAAAGAAGAAAAGCTCAGTGGGACTCAATACACGCCCCCCACCACCATACCCTTCACGTGTCAGAAAAAAGGACAATGACCAAGAATTCAAGAAGTTCGTTGACATGGTGAGCAAGTTAGATATTAATATGCCGTTTGTAGAAGCTCTCAAGAGAATGCCGAAATATCTGAAATTCATGAAGGACATTCTTTCTAACAAACGAAGTTTAGAAACTGGGGAAACAATCGGATGCATGTGGAGTGTAGTGATATATGTTAAAACAAGTTACCATCAAAGCTAGAAGATCCCGGAAGTTTTACAATTCCCATCGGCATTGGAGACAGTTGGACCGGGAAAGCATTACGTGATCTAGGCGCGAGTATCAATCTCATGCCAAAATCCCTGTTCGAGAAGCTTAATATAGGAGAGGAAGTACCCACTTCTGTGGTATTACAAATGGCGGATCGCTCCCTCTCCCGACCAGTAGGTAAAATTGAAGATTTTTTAGTTAAAACTGGTACTTTTATTTTTCCTTGTGATTTTATTATTCTTGACTACGACGCGGATAAGAATGTCCACATCATCTTGGGTAGACCATTCTTAGCCACGGGGCATACACTAATAGATGTTGAGAATGGTGAGTTGATCATGAGGGTACGAGAAGAACAGGTACGATTCAATGTGTTTATGGCTATGAAGTTACCAAATTCGAAAGATGAATGTTTCAAAATAGACGTCATCGTAAAAATTACACAAGAAGTATTCAATGAAGCAACCTTATATGATGATCTTGACGAGGCCTTAATACTTGGATCACAAGAGGAAAACGAGATTCCCCCTGACGAAGTTGCTGCATTAGGATCAAATATACGAGAACTACTTCGAGAAACAGGTGACATTGAACCTATAAAGCAACCATCCATAATATGTCCACCTGTTCTCAAAGAAAAACCGCTTCCAGATCATCTACACTATGCATATTTAGGTACGAACAAAACTTTGCCGGTTATTATTTCTGCTAACCTTTCAGGTCTCCAAGAGGAGAAGCTACTTCATGTACTTCGCGCTAACAAAGAAGCAATCGGATGGACTATTGCTGACATAAAGGGAATTAGTCCTTCCGTTTGCAAACACAAAATCATTCTTGAGAACGAAGGTCGGTGATCTATAGAGGGAAAAAGAAGACTCATACCAGCTATGAAAGAAGCAGTAAGGAAGGAGGTAATCAAGTTTCTAGACGCAAGAATTATCTATCCGATTGCCAGCAGTGATGGGGTTAGTCCAGTGCAATTTGTTCCAAAGAAAGGAGGTATTACTACCATCCTTAATGATCAAGGTGAAGCCATACCATCAAGAACAGTTGTGGGGTGGCAAGTATGCATGGACTACCGAAGACTCAACAAAGCTACTAAGAAAGATCACTTTCCGCTACCATTCATTGATCAGATGCTAGACAAGCTCGCAGGGAGAGAGTATTATTGTTTCCTTGACGGATATTCGGGTTATAATCAGATTTGTGTGGATCCCCTTGATCAACAAAAAACAACTTTTACTTGTCTGTTTGGCACCTTTGCTTATAGAAGGATGTCGTTTGGTTTATGTAATGCACCTGCCACGTTCCAGAGGTGCATGGTGGCTATATTTTGAGACATGATTGATAAATACTTGGAGGTTTTTATGGATGATTTTTCGGTGTTTGGAGATAGTTTTGATGATTGTTTGAATAATCTTGAGAAAGTCCTTGTGAGATGTAAAGAAAAAGATCTTGTGCTTAACTGGGAAAAATGCCATTTCATGGTTCAAGAGGGAATTATGTTGGGACATAAAGTTTCAAAGGCAGGAATGGAAGTTGATCGTGCGAAAATTGAAGTTATCAAAACATTACCACCTCCAGTTTCTGTAAAAGGAGTGAGAAGTTTCTTGGGTCACACAGGATTTTATCTAAGATTTATTAAATTTCTCCAAGATCACCAAACCGCTTTGTTCCTTGCTTGAAAAGGATACTCCTTTTAACTTTACTGACGAATGTCTTCAAGCGTTTTTTACGGTTAAGGAGAAACTAATCTCCACACCTATTGTTATACCTCCTGATTGGAAAGCTCTGTCTGAACTTATGTGTGATGCTAGTGATCATGCTATGGGTGTGGTGTTGGTGAAGAGGAAAGACAAGCTCTTCCACACGATTTATTATGCAAGTAAGACCTTCAACGCTGCCGAGATGAATTATACAGTAACGGAGAAAGAGATGTTGGCCGTTGATGTCTCCTCATTTGTGATAGATTAATGTTAAGATGCGACATCATTTTTAGTGATTTAGAAGTCAATAATGACGATTTTCTTGAGTTTTAGTGCACTTTCCTATTTTGAGTCTTGATTTGTAGAATTATTATTTTTAGAGCATATTGGGTTTAATTGTTTATTTAGTGTGTAGCTTTAAAGATAATTATGGAGCTTAATTAGAGTCCAAGTCAAAGACAACAACTTATGGAAAGAGATTTGCATGGTAATTGGAGATAAGGAAACAAAAGCTAAAAAGATGGAAAAGGAAAAGCTGCCTAAATTTGGGATTCTGCATACACGTCCAAAGATGTGGGTTTTTACCTAAGAAATATGCCGAATTTGGAGATTTCCTTGTTTAGGGTCAAGATAATTCTGTTGCGATTATTTTGGTATATTATGGAGCTCAAACCAACCAATAACGAAGAAGATATGCTCAAAACGGTGCAGCAGTGTTTATCTTTATTTCCATACGAATTTGAGTTGGGCTAGAAGTCCAATAACTTACCTCTTCCTCAAGAAAACGAATTAGGTCTTCTAAACACCTATAAATACACCCTTATATCACTTGTAATTCTACCTCTCTTAATCCTTGCTTAGTTCAAAACCATATAATTAATTCTTAGTCATTGTAGAGAGCAAGATGATGTCTTTTGTAATTTCTTTTAGTTTATTTCCTTCAGGTATGAACTAAACCTCCCATAGCTTGGGTTTTGCATATGTATAAACTATGAATTCTAATTCTTCTATCTAAGTTTCTTTGGGAATTATATGTTTTAATCTGATATTAGCTACTTACTTTATATTTGTTTATGTGTTTTGATTTATTGTCTTTCCTAGAACTGATCACTTTACGATTGTTTTAATAGTAGTTAGATGGTCTCCTTGACAGGGTGTTTAACTATTGAACCACCACATAATGTCTAGTAACGATAGTAGTTCTGATAAAACATGCTTCTAACTAGATAGTCATTAGGGTTTGTTTTAACCACCATATCACCAATTGATTGTAATGTGCTGGATAGGGCCTTAGTGGCGTTTGATAACCCTATTTGAGTCCTCGTCTTGGTTGTGCCGTAGCCCCCTTAGTCGCTCTCAAGGTCTAAGGTATGGGAATTTAGAATCCTGACTAAGTATACCAAGAGCTAATATTCTCCCTTATGGACTAGATTTATAGATAGAATTAGAAGGATGAGTGCATACTAGCAAAACCTGAGCTATACTTCTCATCTCATATTCTTAATCTTTTACTTTATTGTCTTTATTTTCTAGTTTTAATTAGTAATTTCGAATTCCTACTTGTTTTTACTTTCTGTCTTCTAATTATTTACTTTTACTCGATATTCCTACTCACGTGATTAACACACTTAAGTCCCTGAGAACGAACTCTACTTATCATTAAAACTTGCATACGTCCTGTAATACTTGCAGTACTGTGCCTGTCTAGGGTGGGAGTGCGTAGTTTCTTGACTTATTTTAATCTTATTTTTATCACACCCTAGGCGACACCAAGTTTTTGGCGCCGCTGCCGGGGACTTGTGTCTCGTTAGCGTGTGGGTTATCTATTTCGAGTAGTAGTTCTTAATTAGTTTTTACTTTACAGTTTTTAGTTTAGTATTTATTTTTCCAGATTTACGCTTGTGGTTTGCTTTAGTCTTTTTCAGGTTTCACAGTGTTTAATTCTTGGCCTCCCTTATCGGAGCCTGAGAGGAGCTTCAGACCTTACAACGAGCGAGTTCGTGAGGAAAGAGCCTTGAAAAAAGAGTAATGGCAGCCCAAGATCCACCACTTGGTGTACCCCTTGTGGGAGCGCAGAATAATCAACCAGGTGGACAACAAGATCCACCACCTGGTGTACAAATACCAGTAGGAGGAGGTAATGGGCAAAACAACCTTAATAATCAACAGAACCGAGTTGAACAAGACCTTCCTGGCCTTAATGTACCATTCCATGTTCAACCCATCGGTTACCGCCCTCCTGAGATTCCGAATATCAAATTCAGACCCGATCCGGGTATGCTCAGTCAATTCCAAAGTTTCGGACTCTACACTGGTACAGCAATACAAGATCCGGTAAAAGAGATTCAGAAGTTCATGTAGATTTGTGATGCCTACATTACTCCTGGTATTACACGCGAGCAACTGTATTGTCATATGTTTTCGTTTTTCTTGACCGGAAGAGCTAGCGATTGGCTAGAAAGACAACCACATGGAACCATTCATTCTTGGAGAGAACTTCAAGTCGCGTTCTTCAACCGATTTTATCCGAAGAGCATGAGACTTAAAGATCAAGCCGAGCTTGCGAGATTTTGCCAAGAAGATGGAGAAACAGTGGGAGAAGCATGGACAAGGTTTCAACAAAAATTAACTAGATGTCCGCTCCATGGTTATACACCTGCTCTACAACTTGCTATGTTCTATGAAGGCCTTAACGATAAAGGGAGAGAAAAGGTGGATAACATTGGAAAGGGTAATTTTGTGTCCATGAATCACAATGAAGCTTCCGAGGTGTTAGAAAATATTATGGAACAAGAAAGAAGTTGGCCTTCAACGCGAGCTTCTGTAGCAAAAACCCGAGGAACGCTTCGTTTAGATGCAGAAACTGCGAACTCAGCTCAAATATCCTCGTTAGAAAATCAAATCAAGGAGCTGAGAATCGCGATGGAGAAGAATTTAGCCGCTACAAAGGTAGTACAATAAGCACAAGGTTGTCAACAATGTGGAGTTAACGATCATACATGGGAAGAGTGCGAATCAAATCCGCAATCTGTCTACTTTATATCCAACCGATGGGGTAACCGAAACCATCCGGGTATGCAGTATTCAAATCCACAAGGGGCTGCTAATCCTAGTCATTATCAACAGCGCCCCCAGAACAACTCTTACCAACAGAGAGGTTAGTATCAAAATCAATATCAGAATAGACCTGCTCCTCCACAACAACCTGCTCAAGACGCCTATACCGATTCACTAGATCAGAAAGCCTTACCTCAGTATCCGCAAGAAGGATCTATGGACAATCAACAGATAGTACAAGCTCTGGATCGTTTGAACACGACTATAAACGTTCAGGAAAAGAAGGTCCGAGGACACGATGCCATACTTCAGATGTTAAGTACTCAAGTAGAACAGTTAAATAAAGTGTTAACAAATGTAGTAGAACAAAAGGAAGTAAAGGCAATCGAAGGAGGTGAAAACAATGTTGGGTTCGAAGCTTGCAAGGCTATATGCCTTGAAATTGAAGAAGCAAAAGAGGAAGCACCACATGCTGCCATTAGTGCCGTGGAAGTTCCAAGTACTGAAGAAGAACCAACCAAGTCTAGCCCCGTGGAATCTGACTGTTCTGAAGTTTATGTGGAGGACGATCAAGAGAAAGCCGAATTTATAGAGCCACTGAGGAAGATGCAAGAGGAGATTCGATCGGTAGTAGATTATGCAGCTGAGTTGGCCAAAGAGAAAGAGGAAGAAGCCTCAAAAGAGAAAGAAGATGAAGTTGCACCTGCTGTGCATGAAGAGAAAGAAGAAGAGAAGGTGGAATCGCCACCTAGTGTTCAACCAGTGTCATCAACTATTCCTGATACAAATCCTAAAGATGACACTGTACTCAAGACATTTGCAGAGGCGTACCAACCTGAAAATATTAACGCCCAAATACTTGAGATTGCAAAGAGAGGACTTACACCGCAACAAGTTTATACGCAAGTTATTCCTGAGAAAGAAGCGAGTGTAGAGATCCCGAGTGAGAACCTGAGGGTTTCAAGAAGAAGTGAGAAAGAGCTACCTACAAAGCTTAAAGATCCGGGAAGTTTCAACCTTCCTATTCAACTACATGGTATGCTCAAGGTGAAAGCGATGTACGATGTGGGTTCTGGTGTAAATCTTATGCCTAAGTCCGTGTTCGAGAGACTTGGACTTCAGAAATCAGAGAAAACTCCAGTGAAGTTGCAGTTTGCTGACAACTCAGTTAAAAGGACATGGGGAACAGTGAAGGACGTCTTAGTCCGTGCAGGTAATATCGCCATCCCTACTGACTTTGTTATTCTTGAGTTTGATGCAGATAAGCAGGTTCCAATCATACTTGGACGGCCCTTCATGGCCACAAGTCAAAGTATTATCAACTTCCAAGAAGGGACCATCACCCTTCATGCAAAGAATGTATCCGAGACCTTCTATGTCTTGGGTAAGAAACCAAGGAAGTTAGATGCCACAGTGCCCATCATCCACAGCCTTTCACATCACAAATTCCCTCCTGAGGAGATCCACTTAAAGCCTGTGGATACTGAGCCAAACATTGAGTTTGGGGTTGGCCATGAAGTTTTATGGAAGGCTCACGAACGCGAGAATAGGCCACGAAGTTGCAAAGACTCGTGGATGGGACCATTCATCATCACTAAGGTTGTTTCAGCCAAAGTGATAGAAATTCGCCCCAAAACTGGGGTCAAGCGCAGATTAGTTGACGTTCATAGCCTTACTCGTTGTTGGGGAGGCTATATTCGCAAATCTTGACAGAGGTAACACGTCTAACTTTGAAAGACGTAAAACAAAAGTGCTGTACGGGAGACAACCCGTAGTTTTTTTATGTTTTCGTGTCTTTTATGTTTTTAGTTTAAGTTTATTTTAGTTGTTTTTAGTTGATAATGCATATTTGAGAAAGGTATTAGTGTTTTTGGTGTGTAGGAATTGAAGAAATCGAGTTAGGGAACGCGAGGAAAATTTTTGGAGCAAAGTAATGACCCCCGCGGACTACACCTGCGGACTACCCCTAGTCCGCAGCCCTGGTCCGCAGGGTCAAAACCCGTACCACGGGTGGAGCCACGGGGTTGATCCAGAACCGACGAGAAAATGACCCGCGGACTACCCCCTGCACCGCGCCATGGTCCGCAGGCCAAAACGCGTGGCACGGGGTAGGTCCACGTGTATTCTGACGTAGAACCCGTGGACTACCCCTCCGGTGTACCGCACCCTAGTCCGCAGAGCAAAAACGCGTGCCACGGGTCCTACCACGGGTCTCATCCAGTGAGCAAAAATTTTCGAGCATCAGATGTCGCGGACTACCCTGCGGTGTACCCATGGTCCGCAGGGGTAGTCCGCAGCGCCGCCAGAGAGAGAAAAACCTACGGGGTTTGTGTATAAAGGAGGTATTAAGCTTTTAGTTCCGAATTTTATAAACCCAAACCCTCTTTTTCTTCTCCACAACTCTCCTAACTCCATTGAAACTCATCAAAACCTTCACCAATCACCAAAACACTACCCAATCATCAAGAAACACACATCAAATCTTCTCTCCACATCTTTACATGAGAGAATCAAGCACCCAACCATCACCAAATCCATTCAAATTGAAGAATCAAAGAGCCAAATTTTCAAAATTCATCCTACAATTTCTTAAATCCAAGCCAACCCATTACAAATCCACCTCACCCACATAGAGATTCATCATCAATTCACCTATCCTAAGCCAAATCAAGCTTGTTAATCCTTTAATTCACAAGTTCAAATTTCAAGGGTTGCTAAAGCTTTGAGTTGGGGGTTAACTGAAGATGACTAATAGAACAACAATTTTAGCTAACAAGAGGGAGGTGAAGAGTAACAAGGGATTGGATTTAAACAAGAAGAAATCAATTGACAAAGGTTCTAGTTCTAAATCAAAGGGTAAAGATAAAGTTGAGAAGAGTGGGATACCTTTGTTTGATCGTAATGGTAAAAAGCTTTATTATTATGCAAAGGAGAAAACTCAACCTCAACAAGATCTTATACCTATAGAGAAAGAGGATACTTCAAGGGCCCTGAAGACTTCTGCAGAGAAACAGTTAAAAGAACTACCTTTTGCTTATGAGAAAGTATTCAAGGAAGAAATTGCAGATGGAGAATACAAGAGATTCTTAGAGCTTGGTGAGAAATTGGGTTGGTCTACGTTCATGGTAAGACGTTCTGAACTATGTCATGAGTTAGTTTTGGAGTTCTATTTAGGCCTCTTTAGCCGAGATAGTAATTGTGTTCCGATTAGAGGAAAGTTAGTTCCTTTCACAGTTGAGGAGATTAGAAACCACTTCAAGTTTAAGAAACTGAAAGGTTATTGCAAATTTGAAGAAGCGGTTGCTAAACGAAAAATCTTTGATGAGGAATTACTTTTTGAGCATGTATTAGACAAATAGAAAGTGCAATCACATAAGGGAGAATTGAAGGCACCTTGGCCTTACAAATATCTTCAAGCAGATGCGAGAATTTGTCACAATTTCCTTGTCCCTAATATCTTTGGAAACACACAAACTTTGGATGTGACTATGAAGTACGCTCTACTTTTGGACTGTATTTTGAGAGGAGAAGAAGTTGATGTGGCACAGTTGATCTATGAGGAGGTGATACGATTTTCGGTCTCTCCTAAATCGGTTTATAATGTTAAATTTCCTACTATGATCACGTGTCTTGTGCGAAAAGCGAATGTAGTATTGGGTGAAGAAGAGAAACTCGAATTTAAAGGGAGTTATATTGATAATGCTTGGATCAAGGATATATTTCGAAGAGCGGGTTCTACGCAAGTCTCGAAAGAAGAAAAGGAGCAAAGTTGGCAAGAGAAGATGGAGGAGCGTTTAACGAAATTCGAAGCAGCTCAAACTTCCTTAGTCAATGATGTGGCACAAATCAATGCTAATCAAGTGCACATCATGAAACTCCTTGAGCAATTAACGAAAAGTCCAGCAATTCCAACCTTGGATGTCAATGATGCGAGGCAATAGCCTCGAGAGTATGTTCTCTTTCTTCCTTACCATTTCTGTAAATATGTCTATCCGCTAATTTTAATTTCTGTTTTTCGAGTCTTTTTCGAGTCGTGGGGACACGGCTCATTTTTTAGTTGGGGTGTGGGGATTCGTTGCCTCTCATCTCCATTTTTCTGTTTTTGGGTAGAAATTAAAAATTTTGATATATGGGAATTAGATGTAGAGTGTGTTTAATAGCTTGAAAGCATAAGCTCAGTAGATTAATGATAGAAAGTAATATGTTTATGAGCTATGTATTTGTATGCTTTGAGTATTTGCAGGAAAACACACGCTGATAGTAAAGAAAAGATTAGTGAGCAATGCGATAGAAAGTATGTTCGATCTCAGGGAACCTTGAGAAGTGTGTAGGCCGTGAGATCCAAGCTAGTTGAAAAAGCATTTGATAAAAGTGCTAAAGGTAAGAAAATTTTCGAAATTACATAGTGTAGAAAGTGATTAAGGCGGTTCTTTCATATATTGAAGCCCTTGAAGCCTTTTTATACCTTCTCACCTTGTGATTTTGATTTTACATGCTATATCCTTCTCAGCCCCTTCTAGCCTTTCTAAAGCCTTTTTATTAAAACACATTATAAGCCATATCCTTTAGATTATAGGACTTTTCCATATGACCCGCACTCGAATCGCGATGCATAGACAGTTGTTTTAGAGCTTGAGTTTGGGGTGGTGGGTCCACCATTATGGGAATTGTTATTGGGATGGGATTTTTTAGCTTATTAATTGTGCTTTGTGCTCTATATTGATGATGATTCACAGATTTTTATTGTAACCCTTTGCCGGGGTAATAGTGAATGAAAAAGAAGCTTCGAGCTAAAATTGCCAACAAGGGCATTAAAAGAAAAAATATATATATGAGAAAATTAGCGTGATATCTCAACATTAAAAGAGAGTCATAGCTTAAGAATTGATTTGAAAAAGAAAAGAAAATATATATATTCGGACCGGCAAAGTGGATTTTTATGTGAACATCTTAAGCTTTAATTGGGTTATTGGGGATGCTAAATTGTGCATCAAGGAATTCATTGGGTTGAGTGAGAAACGTTTTATGAGAGTAACTCAAGCTCTAGGGCGATTCGTTGATGGCTAGTGAGGAGAGAGCTAAAAGCTCACTCCAAATTATCCAAATATACTATCATACCGTCCCTAAGCCTAAATTACAACCTTAAAGACCTTTTGATTCTTTTCTATGTAATTGAGAAGTGATTGAACCATTAGAGAGTAGTTGAGTGGATCCTTGAATACTAGTAAGGTTTGATGAACAATCTATAGCTCTCTTAGGGAACTGAGTAAAGTCCCAATCCTTCTTACATTGCGAAACTAATCTGATCTTGAATTCAAGCCGTGTTGACTGTGGATATGAGAAGTGTACAGGTATGTAGTTTATGAATATTATTGCATGAAATTTTCTGAGTTGTTGCTTTAGGTTTATTCTATATATTCTGATATGCTTTTTCCCTTGTGTTGAGAATTTTATAAGTGTGTATTTATAGACTTCCCTATGTTTTTATCTTTTATTGTATCGGGACGATACAACTTTGAGTTGGGGGTCTTGATGTCTCCTCATTTGTGATAGATTAATGTTAAGATGAGACATCATTTTTAGTGATTTAGAAGTCAATAATGTCTATTTCTTGAGTTTTAGTGCACTTTCCAATTTTGAGTCTTGATTTGTAGAATTATTATTTTTAGAGCATATTGGGTTTAATTGTTATTTAGTGTGTAGATTTAAAGATAATTATGGAGCTTAATTAGAGTCCAAGTCAAATACAACAACTTATGGAAAGAGATTTGCATGGTAATTGGAGATAAGGAAACAAAAGCTAAAAAGATGGAAAAGGAAAAGCTGCCTAAATCTGGGATTCTGCATACACATCCAAAGATGTGGGTTTTTACCTAAGAAATAGGCCGAATTTGGAGATTTACTTCTTCAGGGTCAAGATAATTTAGTTGCGATTCTTTTGGTATATTATGGAGCTCAAACCGACCAATAACGAAGAAGAAATGCTCAAAACGGTGCAGCAGTGTTTATCTTTATTTCCATACGAATTTGAGTTGGGCTAGAAGTCCAATAACTTACCTCTTCCTCAAGAAAACGAATTAGGTCTTCTAAACACCTATAAATACACCCTTATATCACTTGTAATTCTACCTCTCTTAATCCTTGCTTAGTTCAAAACCATATAATTAATTCTTAGTCATTGTAGAGAGCAAGATGATGTCTTTTGTAATTTCTTTTAGTTTATTTCCTTCAGGTATGAACTAAACCTCCCATAGCTTGGGTTTTGCATATGTATAAACTATGAATTCTAATTCTTCTATCTAAGTTTCTTTGGGAATTATATGTTTTAATCTGATATTAGCTACTTACTTTATATTTGTTTATGTGTTTTGATTTATTGTCTTTCCTAGAATTGATCACTTTAGGATTGTTTTAATAGTAGTTCGATGGTCTCCTTGACAGGGTGTTTAACTATTGAACCACCACATAATGTCTAGTGTCGATAGTAGTTCTGACAAAACATGCTTCTAACTAGATAGTCATTAGGGTTTGTTTTAACCACCATATCACCAATTGATTGTAGTGTGCTGGATAGGGCCTTAGTGGCATTTGATAACCCTATTTGAGTCCTCGTCTTGGTTGTGCCGTAGCCCCCTTAGTCGCTCTCAAGGTCTAAGGTATGGGAATTTAGAATCCTGACTAAGTATACCAAGAGCTAATATTCTCCCTTATGGACTAGATTTATAGATAGAATTAGAAGGATTAGTGCATACTAGCAAAACCTGAGCTATACTTCTCATCTCATATTCTTAATCTTTTACTTTATTCTCTTTATTTTCTAGTTTTGATTAGTAATTTCGAATTCCTACTTGTTTTTACTTTCTGTCTTCTAATTATTCACTTTTACTCGATATTCCTACTCACGTGATTAACACACTTAAGTCCCTGAGAACGAACTCTACTTATCATTAAAACTTGCATACGTCCTGTAATACTTGCAGTGTTGTGCCTGTCTAGGGTGAGAGTGCGTAGTTTCTTGACTTATTTTAATCTTATTTTTATCACACCCTAGGCGACACCAGCCGTACTATATGCTTTTGATAAATTTCGTTCCTATCTGAATGGGAAGAAAACTGTTGTATACACGGATCATTCAGCTATCAGATTCCTTATGGAGAAAAAGGACGCTATGCCGCGTCTTATTAGATGGGTACTGTTGCTTCAAGAGTTCGACATAGATATTCGAGACCGAAAGGGATGCGAGAATCAACTTGCTGATCATTTATCAAGGCTCGAAGGAACTAATGCGAACAAGGAACCATTATTGGTTAAAGAGGTATTCCCTGATAAACAACTTTTTGCTATTAAAGATGCGTTTGTGCCATGGTATGCAGATCTAGTCAACCTCATTGTGAGTGGTGTATTCCCCAAGGATATACACCCACAACAAAGACAAAGATTATGTCACCAGGCTAAACAATACTATTGGGATGAACCGTACCTCTGGAAAATTTGTAGTTACCAAGTAGTTAGACGATGTGTCCATGAAGGCGAAGTTGATAAGATTATAGCAAGCTGTCATAGTTCACCATATGGAGGTCACTTTAAAGGCGATAGAACTGTAGCTAAAATTCTTCAATCTGGTTTCTATTGGCCTACCCTACACAGAGATTGTCATTGTTTGGTCCAGTCATGTCAAAGATTCCAATTTACTGGTAATATATCAAAAAGAGACGCGATGCCGCTTAACAATATTCTAGAAGTCGAAATCTTTGATTTATGGGGAATAGATTTCATGAGACCTTTCATTACTCCCATGGAAATCTTTATATTTTTCTTGCGGTAGATTATGTATCAAAATGGGTAGAAGCAGTGGCAAGACCAAAGAACGATGCTCAAACAGTGATAAAATTCTTAAAGACAAATATCTTTTCAAGACATGGTACTCCATGTGTTCTCATCAGTGATAAAGGAATCCATTTCATCAATGCTCAACTGAGAAACCTTCTTCGTAAGTTTGGAGTGAGACACCGCATTTCAACCGGTTATCACCCACAAACTAACAGTCAAGCTGAAGTTTCCAATCGGGAAATCAAATCTATTCTTGAGAAGACTGTGAACAAAACGAAGAAAGATTGGTCGTTAAAGCTAGATGATGCTCTCTGGGCTTACAGAACGGCATTTAAAATACCAGTTGGGGCATCTCCGTATCGCATGGTCTACGGAAAAGCGTGTCATATACCTATTGAGATTGAAGCTCGAGCCTTCTGGGCTATTAAAACTCTGAACCTAGATCCAGAACTGGCCGGGAAACAAAGGTTGATGCAATTGAACGAGTTGGAGGAGTTTCGCTATCTTGCCTATGAAAATTCACACCTCTACAACAAGAAAGCAAAGAGATGTCATGATAGACGACTCCCTACAAAGGATTTCGAGAGAGGACAAAAGGTACTATTATACAACTCTCGATTCTCGAACTACCCAGGAAAGCTTAAATCCCGTTGGGGAGGACCTACATTGTTATGAAAGTCACGCCTCATGGAGCGATTGAAATTGAACATCCAACCGAGCAAAGGACATTCATGGTGAATGGCCAGCGTTTGAAAATATACCATGACAGTGAGGACTTTGGACAAGAGGAGACAATCCATCTCGTAGAAAACGCTTAGCCTGAGGTACTCGTCTAACTCAAAGACGTTAAACAAAAGTGCTCTTGGGAGACACCCCTTGTTTTTTTAATTGCGTTTTAGATTAGTTTATTGCTTTGTAGTGTATAATTTTAAGTTAGTGTAGATTTTTAATTGTGTTTACAAGCTAATAGGAGAGAAAGGTAGTGTGCTATTGTGCAGGAAATGAGTTTGGGGTCAAAAGGAAACACTTGGGAAAATTCGGTTCATAGGTCCGGTACACCGGGCCTTAGCTGCGGTATAACGCAGGAGGAAAAACGCGTGACCACGGGTTAGTGACTCGGGTTTTCTGCCGAGAGTTCAAAAAACGAAGGTCCACAAGTCCGGTACACCGGGCCATCTGGTGCACCGCAGGAAGAAAAACCCGTGACCACAGGTAGAAGACTCGGGTTTTTTGACGAGGGTTGAAAAAAGAGACACGTCCAGGTCCGGTACACCGGGCCATACCTCCGGTGCACCGCACTAGTTCGGTTTTGAAGAGATTTATTCCTATTCCAACTCTTACCTTATCAAACTTAACCCTATCCCCTTCTATACGAAATTTTCTGACCCAAACACTATAAATACACCTTGAAGCTTGTACAAACCTCCACAATTAACACAACAACATCAATAATTCTCTCCTCCATCCTCCATAAACACAATTTCTTCATCAAATTCATCACACTACACCATTAAACACCATCAAGAACATCAAGCTTTCGAGATTTCTTCCAAGATACATCAAGAAACCTCCCTCTTTTCATTAATTCCAAGCAACAACCTCAAGCTACACCAATTTCTCTTAAACTTTTAATTCATCCTTGGTATAACTTGAGTTGTGGGTAAATCAAACATGACAAATAGATCTGATGCTATGGAATACAAGAGGAAGTGTACCATCCTAGGGAAGAACAAGAAATTTCCTGGAGCCACCATTGAAAAGCCTATCAACCTTGATGAGGCTACTGAAGAATCAAAAGAAAAGGCACCAGCATAACCACTACCAAAGAGATTAACTGCTAGAATGTCTGTACCAACAAGGCCTATGAAACAGACAAAGATTCATGATCAAGGTTCTTCTACTTCTTCTTCTAAAGATGATTCTTGTATTCCCCCATGGGCTCTTAAATTGCAACATGAAGTTGAACGTTTACGAGAAGAAAACAGAGAACTTTGGGTGTAAATTACACAGATTAATTCACAGTTGGAAGATGTAACAATGAACAGGGATATTGACAATTATTCTTCTCCATCTTCTTCGGAGGAAGAAAAAATAGTGGATCTCTATGGCCAGCCGGGTACGCCACTCTAATCCTCTTTCTTAATAGCTTGTATGCATTAGGTAGTTTAGTTTGGTTTTAATTTTAAATTTTAATTCTTTCTTGGGTCTTTTTCGAGTCGTGGGGACACGGCTCACTTTTGAGTTGCGGGTGGGGATTCGTTGTCCTCATCTTCTTTTCGTTTTTGCATAAAATTTAAAAATTTTGGGTTGAATTTAGGCATAGAATATGTTGAAGGTACCTATTGAGCATGATTTTATTAGGTCAATGATAGTAAGTAGTATGTTTTTGAAATATGTTACAAATATGTTTAGTATGCATATATGAAAACAGGAAATAAAAGATAGAAGTTAATGAGAAATGCTAAGAATTTACGTTGAAACTTAGGGAGAGTTATTTGGTGTGTAGAACGTGAGGTTTGAAATTAGTTGAAACCCGCTTATCTATGAACTAGTAATGAAAAAGTAACAAAACCCGGTAGTTAGAAAAATGAATAAGGCAGTTCTTTCATATTGAAAACACTTGATGCCTTTTTATACCTTCTCACCCTTTTTAATTGATTATTATTATTATTTATCCGGCTTAGCCCCTCTGAGCCTTTCTAAAGCCTTTTATTGAAACACATTATAATCCATACCCTTAGTTTGTAGGATTTATCTATATGACCCGCACTCGAATCGCAAAACCTGAAACAAGTCGTTTTTAGAGCTTGAGTTTGGGGTGGTGGGTTTAATCATTAGAGAACATTGGGATTCGGGAATTATAATTTTGATTTTATTGATGATGAAAAAGTTAATATTGTAACCCTTTGCCGGGGTAATAGTGAATGAATAGAAGCTACGAGCTAAAATTGCCAACAAGGGCATAAAAAGACAAAAAAGGGCATAAAAAGAAAAAATATATATTGAAAAATAGCGTGATATCTCGACATTAAGAAGAGATTCATAGCTATACAAAAGAAAAATTGATATGAAAAGAATATATATTCGGACCGGCAAAGTGGAATTTGTATATCATCACAAAAGGTTTTCATTGGGATTGATTGGGGATGCAAATCAAAAGCATCAAAAATTGGGTTGAGTGAGAACATCTTCGAGTGAAAACTAAAGCTCTAGGGCGATTCGTTGATGGAATGTGAGGAGAGAGCCCAAAGCTCACTTTTCATTATCCAAATATACCACACCGTCCCTAAGCCAAGTTATAACCAAAGACGTTAGGATTTCTAACTGCTTGGTGGAGAAACAATTGAGCTATTAGGTAGTAGGTAAGTGGACCATTGGATTCTATACTAGGATCTATGAACAGCCTATAGCCATTAACATGAACTAAGTTATCAACCTCTCCTTCTGGCATTGCAAAATTAATCTGGACTTGAATTTATGGATTGTTGATTATGTGTACATCAAGCATACTTGTGCATTATTTCTTGAGCATTACTACATGAAACTTTTTAGATATTTTGCTCTAGGATCATTCATTATGTTCTCTCTTATTCTTCTAGACTTCTTCTTCTTGTTTATATGACTACCCTATTGTTCTCTACTTTTATTTTATCGGGACGATACAACTTTGAGTTGGGGGTCTTGATGTCTCCTCATTTGTGATGATAAAATCTATTTCCGAGACATCATTTTAGGCGTATTTATTAGTTTATAGGTTGATTTTCTCATGATTTAGTACACTTTCCTATTTTGGGTCTTGAATTGATTATTTATTATTTTTACAGCATATTGGGTTTAATTATTTATTTAGTGTGAAGCTTTAGAGATATATAGTAATTAATTAGAGTCCAAGTTAGTTCAAAGAGTTAAAGGAAAGAAGATAAACATGGGAATTGAAGATAAGGAAGTAAAAGCTAAAAACATGGAAAAGGAAAAGCTACCATAAATATGAACTTCTGCACCTACGACCACAAATCAGCTTATATCTTAAAATCGGTGAGGAATCTGGAGAAACGGTCAAAATCAAAGTTAAATATATTTCCGAGACGATGAATTTCGACTACTCATACGCGTCAATCGGATGAGTATTGAAGCTGCTAGGACCAAAACAAAAACGGGGCTGATTCCATGTTTTTGGGCTACGAATTTGAGTTGGGCTAGGAGTCCAATATTTACCTTTTCCTTCAAGAAAACGATTAGGTCAACCTATACACTATAAATACAGCCTCTTAACACTTTTAATTCATCCTTGGTGAAACTTTAAGCTAAGAGGAAGCTTACAACACAAGAAAAGAAGTCTGGAAGGAGCTGTTCATCAATAATGTCTACTTCAACTTTTGAATTTGTAATTTCTTTCTTTTCTTCCATTAGTATGAACTAAATTTCTATTAGCTTGAGTTTTTAGCATATATGTATGAACCCTAGTTTTGGTTGACATCTATCTAATTTGGGAATTCTATGTTTTAAATTGAATTATTGTTTTTATTCTCTGTTTATGTGTTTGGATTTATATTTTGTGATCTTCTGGATCGCGACCATATAGAATTACCATCTAGTAGTTAGGTCACCATTGACAACGGTGTTAAATTACAATTTAGCACATAACGTCTAGTGTAAGGGTTTAGATCTGACAAATCAACCTAATTAGATAATCACCATGGTTTAGTGTATAGCTATTTACCAATTGCAGGAACAGTTTGCTTAGGACTCCTTATTGACACAGGTAAACCCTATTTAAAACTACCTAGCGCAATTGGAACCGATTATTGAAATACTACATAATTCACCCTTACATGTTTAGAACGGAAAAACTAGTGGGGATTGCATGCTATTTACTCAAGCTAAACTCTCATATTAACTTCTTCTCTTGCATTTAATTTTCTGTCTTTACTTTATTAGTTTAAGTTAGTTAATTAAAAATCAAATAAAAATCTGTTTGTCTTTACTTTTTCTGCGTTTTATTTATTCTAGCTTTTAATATTTGCACTTGATTATTGCATAAGATTCCTCTAATCTTCGTAGTCTCTGCTGAACGAATCTTACTTATTTATTAAAACTTGCATACGATCTGTATACTTGCAGAACCGTGCTCAGCTTAGGGTGTTTATTTACACTTATTTTATACATCTTTTTATCACACCCTGGCCACACCATTGAGCATACAACTAATTTTAATAGGAAAATTAAAGCTTTCTTGATATTTGAGCTTGAGTGATAACCCCTTTTCAACACTTCTTGAGACTCTCTCCGTATGAGTAACAGTCTCTTTACTGGCTTCTACACTCGCTTCTTTCTCTGGAATAACTTGCGTGAATACCTGTTGCGGTGTAAGCTCTTTCTTCGCAATCTCAAGCATCTGGGCATTGATTTTTTTTTACTATACGCCTCTACAAATGCTTTGAGTTCAATGTCCACCTCTGGATTTGTCTTAGGAAAGGATGGTTACATTCCTCGAATAATAGGTGGCGAGCCCACCTTCTCTTCTTCTTCTTTTTCTTGCACATTAGGTACAACTTCTTCTTTCTTCTCTTTTGAGGCTTCTTCCTCTTTCTCTAATGCTCGACTAGCTTGTAGTTTAATAACCGATCTAATCTGTTCTTGTATGTCCTTGATAAGATCTAGGGTTGTGCAAAACAAAACCGATATACCTAACCGACTCCAAAAACCGAAAAAACCGAACCGTGAAGAACCGAAAACCGAAAAAACCGTTCGGTTCGGTATAAGCTTCTTAAAAACCGAAAAAATTCGGTTCGATTCGGTTTTTCTATGCTAAACCGAACCGAAAAACCGTTCATGGATACTTGAATTTTAACACCCGAATAAAGTTATTAAGAAATTGCCTAGTTGTATATGCAATATTTTATTTATCTGCTTGGATGGTTGAAAAGAAAAGAATTATTAGTCTTTTCAGTACAAGAAGAAATCATAGTTTACAATGTTAACACTAGAGACATCTCTTTACTAATTAAACAGTTAAATCTGGTTAATGTTTTTTTATTTCTTGATTATACAGTATGTCCTTTTATTATATTTTTGCTTTAAAAAATAATTAGGTGTAAAGCTACTTATTATTTAATTGTTATAACTTCAAAAATATTATTTAACTATATAGCAAAAGTGTTGTATATATGTCAAAAAAAAGTGTTGTATCATAATGAATATTTGTATTACAGAAAGATTAGTTTTTTTTATTCAGCCGAAAGACTATATAATAAAAAGGTAGTTTCTTGCATCCAAAAAAAAATAGAAAATGTAGTTTCTAAAATGATCATTATAGAAAGACTATATAGGGAAAGGTAGTATAATAAAAATTTCTAAGATCATGATTACATAAAAAAAACAGCAGATTAATTATAGTATGTAAGAGTTGCAGCAGCCTTTCGAGAGTTGTTGCACTATCGAACAAAATACATACTAAAATCGAACATATACTTAACCGAAAACCGACAAAACCGAACCAATGAAAACCGTTCGGTTCGGTAGCAACACCCTTAGAAACAAAACCATTCGGTTTTGGTCAAAAATCGAGTCGAACCGAATCGTGCTCACCCTTAATAAGATCTATGAAATCAGGTTCTTCGGAGGAGTCAGAGTCTTTGGGGTTAGGCTTGGTTGATTCTTCTTCAATTTCTGGAACTTCCACGATAATTTCTGCAGCAGGTGGTAATTCCCTTTTCTTTTCTGTTTCAAGGCAGAGTGCCTTACATGCTTCGAACCCAACATTGATATCACCTCCTTTAATGGAGTTCAATTCTCTTACTTCCACAAGATTATTCATAGTTTTCTTTATTTGGTCCATTTGTGTGTTCAAGATTTGAATTGTGACCTCTTGTTCTCTGAACTTCTCATGATGTGTTTGAATATTATTTTTAACTAAATCCATGAAGTCTTGTAATCTCTTCTCTGACACTACTCCTTCTTGAGGATGTTGTGGTAAAGCTATCTGAGCTAGATTATCGGTATAAGCATCATGGGTTGGTTGTTTAGGAGGAGTTGGTCGATTATAATTTTGATTTTCTTGATACGAACCTTGAACTCTCTGTTGGTAAGTGTTGTTCTAGGTACGTGGTTGATAATTACCTTGATTTGCGGTCCCTGGGAATTTAAATACTACATACCCGGATGATTTCTATTACCAAATTGGTAATTCCCTCGATTTGATTTGAAGTAGACAGATGTTGGATTTCCTTCACACTCTTCCCATGTATGATTTAGTACTTCTTAACGTGGACAACCTTGTGCTTTATGCACTACATTTGTTGCAGCTAAATTTTGACGTTTTTGTTCCATCTCAAGCTTTATTTGTTTGACTTCATTCTCTAATACTGTTAATTTAGCTCGATGAGCAGTTTATGTACCTAATCGAAGCATGCATTTGGTATTTGTAATAGGAGCTCGTGCAATTGTCCAACTCCTTTCTGTTTCTATAATACATTCCATAACTTCTGCATCTTCTGTAGTATCCATGGACACAAATCCTCCTCTTCCAAGATTATAACCCTCAATCTAGTTTCTGCATTAATACCTTGATAGAACATAGCTGGTGTCTCCCTTTTTGTTATAATTATATGCCCTTAGGAGACATCTTTTTAGGTGAATATTTGACTTATATGATAGACTTTTAGGCTTATTTCATTAATTTAAATTTCTCTCCTTGGATTAATAATATTTCATTTTTAGAACATTTGGTACGTTAATTTTTTTGTTTTTACTGAAAAACACCAAAACAAGGAGAAGAATCTAGAATTAGTGTCCTAGATCGAGTGAAGAAGTCAAAGGCAGAAAAGATATTTCGAAGAGTTGAGTAACAAAGCTGCAAATCTGGAAGGTTGTTACTAATTGCTGATTTCAAGCCACTTAGACATGGATTCGTCCTTTGGGTCATGGAATAGAGACTTTTCCTTATTGAGTTAGGAAGATTTAGCAACTGGAATGAGCCGATTTGGAGTTGATTTGCAAAAGTTACACCCGTTTTACTAAGGGATGGACATCAGTTACGAGATTTTGAAGATTGGACTTGGGCTTTTATTATTTTAATTTTATTCATTAATTCCAAAGACTACTCCTTCCTTATATTATAAATAGGCCTTTAGACTCCTTTTATCATTACCACATATCGGATTAATTCATATGCTTCAAGAGAGAGTCAAAGCAGAAGGCAGAAGTAGAAGCTAGAGCTGGAAGAATTCCCTTCTTCCATCAACAGCCAAACCAACGCCCCAATTAGGTTCTTTCATTATTTTCTGTAATTGAATATGAATACATTTATTTCTATTTCAGTTTTTGATTCATTTATGAACTAATTCCTTTTGTACTTGAGAAACGCTATATGGGTTGAACCCAATGCTGTTTTATTGATATTTTTCTAAATTGGGATTTAGTTATTTAAATTGAATTTGTTATTTTGTGTTGACTATTACTTTATTCTTAATTATTATCTTTGACGTCATGAACCAAGGGTAATTTACCGTATTTAGGCTATTCACTATACTAGCATAGTGATCACCTTGGCGGGGGGTTTACATATAGACCTAGGTAATAGCCGCTGGTATTTGCCAATGACCCTGGCGATATTGACTAACCATGTAGCCAATAAGATAAGAGACTTAACCATTCTAAAGTAGTTGTAATCACCTTGACGGGGTTTATAATACCGTAGAAGAGCTCCTAAGTCCACCATGGTGAGGGTTAGGAGACATTAGAGTCCGGACTAGCACAAATGTATCAATTCATCCCTTTACAGAAAGCATTAATTAGATAGATTAGGTGAAACCCTTGCGAGACTCAATTACTCTTTCTCTTGTTTCGTCCAACTCCTTTATTTGCTTTATTTTTATTTCAGTTTAATTTATTTAGTATTTATTTCATTTGAACCTTAGTCTTAGAAAACCAAAACAAAAATTATATCATTTACTTTTCCGTACTTGCTATTATTCTACTATTTGATTCATGCCTGAGTTGTACTGTTTCCGTCCATGCGAACGAAATAGGGTCCTGGGTTGTTATAAAATTAAGTACTGCAAATAAAGTAACCACAATACCGCAAGTGCACGGTTGTCCAAGTAATACTCCGATAAATCAGGTTTCGTTCTCAGGGGCCGGTATAGATACAACTCTAGTATTAATTAGATAGTAGAAATAATTGCTTAACTAGAAAATTAAAATAATATGATATTGTTTGGTTAAAAACTAAAGATGCAATAAAATAAAGGCTAAATTGAAATAGATAACTGAAAAAGAATTAATGCAAGTAAAAGGACTAACTTCAGATATGAGAGATGTACTTGAGTCTCGCAAGGAATCCACCTAATTAATATAAATTATGCTATGTTTAAGGGTAGAATTTGTTTTATTATATTAGTTGGGACTCTAATGTCTCCTAGACCCATGTCGGGTGGACCTAGGAGTTATCCTAAAGTACTATAAATCGGGCGAATATGCCTCTTCGGATGTGAAGTATTTACCTCTTTGGCTATGTAATTAGTTAAGCCTGTCGGTCAATAACAGACATCACACGGGTATTACCTAAGTCTGTATTCAAACCCCCCTGTCGGATGATCACTTTTGCCACTAAAGTGAATAGCCCAAATACTAAAAGTTATTTCTAGTTTACCGAAAAGAAATAGTAATTAAGAACAAATTAATATCCAATATATAAGACTCAATTCAATTTAAATCATAAAAATCCCAAATTCAAAACATAGAATAAATTAATTATGGTTCATCCCTTAATTGCGATTCTCAAGTATATGAAAGTTTATCTCATAATAAAATTAAAGACTGAAATTAAATAAAAAGAATTCATATTCAATTACAGAATATAAATAGATAACCTAAAGGTTTGGTTGGCTGTTGTTGGAAGAACGGAATTCCTCCAGCTCTAGCTTCTCCTCTGCCTTCTTACTCTGCCTTGAAAATATGAAGCCTCTGATGTAATTCTCTTAAGTGTGTAAAAAAGAGGCTAAAGGGTCTATTTATACTAGTAAATTCATATTAGGGCTTAGGTTAAGAGTATTAGGTCATATTATAAAAAGCCCAAACCCATCTTCTTCTTTAATTTCCGTAACTGGTGTACATCCCTTAGTAAAACGACTGTAACTTTTGCATATAAACTCCAAATAGACTCATTTCAGTTGCTAAATAATTAACTCAATAAGAAATAAAACCTATTTCACGGCCCAAAGGCTGAATCTGCTCCTAAGTAGCCCAAAAACACCAATTAGTAACAGTCTTTCAGACCTGCAACTCCTTTACTTAATTCTTCGGAAATTCTTTTCTTGTCTTGAGCTCCTCCACTTGATCTAAGACTTTAATTCTCACTTTTACTCCTTGTATTGGTTCTCCATGAATCCATGAACCTAAGAACTTTATAATAAAAACAAACAAATTAACGCACAAAAGCTCTAAAAATGCAAATAGTCTAATTCTAAGGGGAGAAAGTGTAATATGATAAAATAAGCATAAAACTCTATCAAATAAGTCAAATATTCACCTAAAATGATGTCTCCTAATGGGTAATATTTAGAACAAATAGGGAGACGTCAAGACCCCAAATTCAAACATTTGTCGTCTCGACAAAGTAAAGTAAAAACAAAGGGCTTTAGGTGAACGCATAAGGCAGAATCTAGTAGATACACCCAAAGTACAACTTTAAACAAATCTCATATAGTTTTATCTAGGAATTAATATACACATACACGTGTCATGCAAAATCAAACACAAAATAATATCAATCCAAAAATTAATTTCACAATGCTAGAAGGTTACACTTTTTACTTATCTCAAGATGGTGGCTATATGGTGTTCATCGATCCTTACTTGCTTTGAACGCTCCACTTAGCATACTCCCTATTAGCTTAATCATAAATCCACTATGTATCTAGGAATCACGAGGACTTTATGGTATTAATGTAGGCTTAGGGATGGTATGGTATGTAGATTTGGTAAATTTGAAGTGAGCTTTTGGCTCTCTCCTCACTTACCATTAACAAACTGTCCAACAGCTTGAGTTTACACTCAAATATGTTCTCACTCAACCCATTTGACGCACTAATTTAGCGTTCCCAGATTAACCCAATAAGCACTAAAGATGTTCACATAAAAAAATTCCTCTTTTTCGGTCCAAATATATATATATATATATATATATATATATTCTTTTTATATGAACTTTCTTTTGTATAGCTATGACTCTCTTTTTGATGTTGAGATATCATACTATTTTTTTCTAATATTTTTTTCTTTTCATGCTTTTCATAGCTTTTTTCATTTATTCTTACCCCGGAAAAGGGTTACAATATAATAATTGTGAATCATCGTCAACAGGTAAAACAGAGTACAATTAATAAGCTCCAAAAATCCCAACCCAATAATATTTTCCATAATGGTGAACCCACCACCCCAAACTCAAGGTCAAGACAGGAAGTCTCATGATCGTGATTCAAGTGCGGGACATATGGAAATGCCCAATAAACTAAGGGGATATGGGCTTATATTTTGGCGAGAAAAGAAAGGCTTAAAGGCTAAAAATTTGGCTAAGACGGATAACATTAACTTCAGGGATAGAAGGCTAAAAAGGTTTCAAAGGGCTAACAAAGAACTGCATCCATCATTTTCCTATTTACACAGCTTTCCTTTAATTCATACCTAAGTGGGTTCTCTACTCATTTAAATCTCACGTTCTACAAACCACTCATTTTCCTTAAGTACAAGTTTACTTCTTTTGCATTGTTCATTAATTCTTCCTATCGATTATCTCATGTTTTCATGCAATCTACGTGCGTTTTATACTAACTCCTAAAGTCAACTATTTTCTATCATAAATTTGCAAAAATCATGGTTAATGGGGACATTTAAAATATTCTACAGTCAAACGCAACCCTTATTTTATTGAAAGCATGTAAAACAAATAACACATTAAATTGGGATAAGGCAACGAACCCCACACCAAACTCAAAAATAAGTCGTGTCCCCACGACTCGAAAAGACTCAATAAAGGAAATTACTAATATACACTACTAAATGAGAGAAGGGATAGGAAAACATATCTTTAACCAGCACGAAGCTGGTTTCCATGGTTGCGTTCAATTTGGTTTACAAGTAGTATGCTTTGCATGAGCTCCAACTCTTTTATGAATTTTCCTAAGAATGTCAACACCTCTTCACGTTTGTCCTCCAAGGTTCTCATTCTTTCAGCTACAACTTTCTTAACACCACAAGTAATAAAAGGCTCTTCAACTTCTTCTTTCTTTCCTCTTCATAGTATTCTTGGCATCCCGGTCTTCGTCATCTCGATGAACCACAAACTCAAAACTTCAAATACTCAAAAACTAGAGAAGAGTTTTGAATTTTGAGGTTTTGAGGATTTAGAATGAAGGATTAAGGTGTTATATGAGATGGGTTTAATGAATAGTATTAAAGCTTTGATGAAGAGGGCTTAAGGTTGAAGGAGAAGATTTCTTGGTGTTCTTGAAGGATTTGTCTATTGGATGTGTGTTTGAAATAGAATAGGAGGAAGGATTGAATGTTTTTGGGTGTTGTAGTGGTGTGTTGCAGGTATATAATGGGTTAGGGGTCGTTTATAATGATATCTTGCATGAGAGGCTAGGTTAAAAAGGAAGAAATTATGGTTTCATAAGGTTTAGGTTAAAATCCCGCTGGTCGGGCCGGCATACCGGTCAGATGGCCGGCTAGCCAGTCCCAGTATAGCACCTCTCGGCAGTGACCCTGATTTCATAAACCGTGGCACAGTTTTTTTATCGACACAGCGGGACGGCATACCGGTTAGATGACCGGCTAGCCGGTCAAAAACCGTGTCGAGGTTTGTGCCCACAGTTTTTTCTAGTTATTCTCGGCCAAGAACCTGATTCCAAAAACCGTGGCACGGTTTTGTCTTCCGCCAGCATACCACTCCCCTGACCGGCATACCGGTCAGGTTTTTTTATTTTTATCTTCGTCTCGGCATTGCACCTGATTTCAAAAACAGTGGCACGGTTTTTCTTGGGCGGCATACCGGTGACCTCAGCGGCATACCGGTGGCCTTGGGAGATTTTCTATCCTTTTCGTTCCTTAACACCCCAAACTCAAATCCTGCACACTTAACACACTAGCTTTCTCATTTCTTTAAATATAGACACTAAGACTCGACAATTACTTATAATATACACTAGGAATTGAAAAATATAAAGCAATAAACTAATATACAATTGAAATGGCTTTTGTTTAACGTCGATAAGCTCGACGGGTTACCTCTCGCATCTTTTCAGCTTCAAGGAGGTACATGACCTCCCCAGGATGTGGATACACCATGCGATTAGTATACGCGCCTTCATGATAAAGTTTCAACCGATGTCCATTCACCGTAAAGGTGCGTTGCTCGGCTGGGCTTTCAATTTCTATATCTCCATGAGGCGTAATTTGGTCACCACGAAAGGCCCAGACCACTTTGATTTCAACTTACCCGGATAATTGTTGAACTTCGAGTTAAATTTAAGGACCATTTGTCCAACTTTGAATTTCTTCTCACGAATGTGATTATCATGCCATCTCTTGGTCTTTTTTTGTAAAGCTTAGCATTCTCATAGGCATGAAATCGAAACTCAACAAGTTCATTCAGTTTCATCATACGATTCTACGCGGATAAAGTAGGATCCATATTCATCTCCGCTATCGCCCAATACGCACCCATTTCAAGCTCAAGAGGTAAGTGACAAGCCTTACTATAAACTAAGAGATATGGAGATGCACCAACAGGCATCTTGAACGCAGTACGATATGCCCACAACGCATCATCTAATTTCATTGACCAATCCTTGCGTGTGGACCTAACAGTCTTCTCTAGAATGGATTTGATCTCTCGATTAGAGACCTCAGCTTGACCATTTGCTTGTGGATGATAAGCAGTAGATACACGATATCTCACCCCATACTTCTCTAACACAACCTTCAAGTATCTGTTAACAGAATGAGATGAGAACCACCATCATTAATAATAACTCTAGGCGTACCATGTCTAGTGAAGATGTGTGACTTCAAGAACTTTATCACCACTCGCGAATCATTTGTTGGTAGAGCTGCAACCTCTACCCATTTTGACACGTAATCAACGGCTAATAGGATGTAAATATTTCTATTAGATGGTACAAAGGACCCATGCAATCAATACCCTATACATCGAATATCTCAACTTCAAGAACATTATTATGTGGAATCTCATCTCTCTTAGATATATTACCAGTAAACTGGCATCTATGACATTTCTCGACATATTCATGACAATCCTTATGTAAAGTAGGCCAACAAAAACTGGATTGTAATACCTTTACAGCTGTACGATCACCTTTGAAGTGTCCTCCGTATGGTGCATCATGACAACTTATAACCACTGACAGAACATCCATATCAGGTATGCACCTTCTCACCATCTGATCACTACATGTTGTGTATAGAAAGGGATCCTCCCAAAAGAATTGTTTTTCACGATGTATTAATCTCTTTTTCTCTTGTGAGGTAGCTCCTTGAGGGAAAGAACCACTCACCATAAAATTTGCTATATCTGCGTACCAAGGAGTTCCCACTGCATAAACTGAAAACAAACTCTCATCAGGAAACTCTTCTATTACCAACTCAGGTCCCCCATTAGACTCAGAACCTTCAAGACGCGAAAAATGATCTTCAACCTGATTATCACAACCCTTTCGATCCCGAATCTCTAAGTCGAACTCTCGTAATAACAATACCCATATGATCAAACGCGGCTTAGCATCTATATTTTCCATAAGGTATTTAATCGCGGAATGGTCAGTAAACACAACAACTTTCGCCCCAAGATGGTAGGAACGAAATTTGTCAAATGCATACACAACAACTTGTAATTCCTTCTCAGTTACGGTATAATTTATTTGAGCACTTGTAAAGGTTTTACTAGCATAGTGGATAGATTGAAATACCTTTTCTTTTCTCTGACCCAGAATAGCACCCATGGCAAGATCACTAGCATCACACATAACTTCAAAAGGAATCTTCCAATCAGGATGTAATACAATAGGTGCAGATATAAGTTTCTCCTTGATTTATTTGAATGACTTTATGCTAGCTTCATCAAAAAGAAATTTTGCATCCTTTTCAAGTAAGTTACACAACGGCTTAGCAATTTTGGAGAAGTCCTTTATAAAACGTCGGTAAAAACCAACATGACCTAAGAAGCTTCTCACCCCTTTTTCAAAAATAGGAGTGGGAAGAGTCTTGATTACCTCAATCTTTGCACGATCGATTTCTAAACTAGCACTTGAAACCTTGTGACCCAACACTATACCCTCACGAACCATAAAATGACACTTCTCCCAGTTCAAAACCAAATCAGTATCCTTGCATCTAATCAACACCTTCTCTAGGTTCTGTAAACACTCATCAAAATTATCACCAAATACAGAAAAGTCATTCATAATTACCTTAAGGAAATTATCAATCATCTCCCAGAAGATTTCCATCATACATCTCTGAAAAGTAGCAGGTGCATTACATAATCCGAATGGCACCCTTCGGAAGTCAAAGGAACCAAAAGGACATGTAAAGGTTGTTTTGTGTTGGTATTTTGGATCTACATATATCCGGTTGTATCCTGAATACCCATCTAAAACCAATAATATTCTCTTCCAGCTATCTTGTATAACATCTGATCTATAAACCGAAGAGGGAAGTGATCTTTTCTGGTGGCCATGTTCAACTTCCGATAATCCATACACACTCTTTAACCAACAACAGTTCTTGAGGGTATAGCTTCATTCTGTTCATTCAAAATGGTAATGATACCACCCTTCTTTGGTACGCATTGAACTGGACTCACCCATTCGCTACTAGCTATGGGATAAATGATTCTCGTATCTAGTAATTTAATAACCTCTTTCTTCACCACTTCCTTCATAGATGGCATCAATATCCTTTGCCCTTCAACTGAGTGTGCGCTACCATCCTTTAGAATAATTTTGTGTTGGCAATAGGAATGACTAATACCTTTGATGTCGGCAATAGTCCAACCAATTTCCTCTTTATTAGCTCTTAGTATGCGGAATAGTTTGTCTTCTTGAGGACCTGTTAAAGTAGCTGAAAAAATAACAGGTAAAGTGTTGTTAGTCCCTAAATAAGCATACCTCAAGTGTGACGGGAGCGAATTGTCTTCTAATTGCAAAGGAGATTCGATAAATGGTTTCTTTTTTGGTATTATCTCCTTCGGTTCTCTTATGGGTTCATAGGCTAGACGCCTATGCTTTGGATTTCCTGAATTAAGAGCTGCCACTGTTTCGGCCAGCCCCTCCATTATCTCTGGTAAGTCAAGTGTTAGGGCTTTCAGCAAGATATCGTTAAAATTTATATAATCACATACCTCTTACGTGGTTAGGTCAATTACATCCAGTCGGAAACAGTCCTCCTGGGGATCCGGAGACTTCATGGCCCTAAACACATTGAAATTTACCTCCTAGTCTTGGACTCGCATGGTTAATTCTCCGTTTTCTACATCAATCAAAGTATGCCTCGTGGCTAGGAATGTTCATCCCAAGATGATGGGGAAATTCCTATACGCGTCGTATTCAAGTATAACAAAATCAACTGGAAAAATTAAAGTACCTGCCTTGACGAGGACATCTTCTATTCGTCCCTCTGGATGCGCGAGGGATCGATCAACCATTTGCAAGATCATGGAAGTCGGACTTGCGTTTCCTATCTTCAACTTTTCAAAAATTGACTTGGGCATGAGATTGATACTCGCGCCCAAATCACACAAAGCTTTTCCTTGCCACTCATTACCAATGGAAAAAGGTGTTGGCATATAGCCTCCCTTAATAGGTTGTTTTAATGTGACAAATCCTCTTGTGTTTAGTGTGCTAATTACCTTTGTTATATACATTCTATCTTGCACTCTAATTCATCAAAAAGAGCATCTTTATCATTTTGATCAAAGCTTTATTGTTTTATCTTAAGAAACTAATTCTCATACAAATGCTATTAACTTTATCTTTGTGTACATTGAGAATTAGCTTTAGTGATCAACTACAAAGTGTATAAGAATGATGTCCTCTACAACTCTCGTGAAGAAAGCTTTCTAATCCGAGCATCATAGAAAAAGATATACTCACTAGAAGGTGTTTTAAACCTTTGGTGCGGTACACCGGAGTACACCTACGGTACACCGCAATACCACGGACCAAAGCACGGTGCATAGACCAGTCCGACCAGAGAGCTAAGTTTCTACGCGGTACACCGGACGAAAGCGCGGTACACCGCAAAGCCACGGACCAGAGGCGCGGTATACAAGACTAGTCCGACCAGAGAGTTAAGAAGTTTTACGCGGTACACCGGACCAGAAGCGCGGTACACCGGACCAACGCACGGACCAGGATCACGGTACATGGCATAGTCCGAACAGTAAGCTGGAATTGAAGACAATCATTCACGCGGTGCACCGGACCATACCCGCGGTACACCGCAAGAGAGGGTTTCTGCGTTATAACTAGAGGACAAAGCTTATATCCGTTGGAGAGAAAATAGATCCGTTAGATAGAAGCTTATATGACCGTTGGGAGCATTTTGCAGCTATATATTGAAGGTCTTTCAAGGCTACAACTACACCTTCAACCCATATACACTTAGGGGCTTAATTGTTATCATCCAAGAAGGTGTCAAGAGCTTCATAGTTCATATCCACTCAATTAAGGAGTTAATCCAAGGAGCTATCAAAGTTATTATCTACTCAAAGAGGAGTTTACAAGCTTATAGTCATATCTACTCTTTAGGAGATTATCTAGCAAAGTTGTTTGCACCCCTTTAAACACTT
This sequence comes from Nemophila menziesii, assembly GCA_029959085.1. Taxonomy (NCBI): domain Eukaryota; kingdom Viridiplantae; phylum Streptophyta; class Magnoliopsida; order Boraginales; family Hydrophyllaceae; genus Nemophila; species Nemophila menziesii. The sequence continues at coordinate 81,527,630 of JARWIR010000001.1, forward strand.
TGTATCTATCCTCTTAAGTCTAGGTCTTGTAATAGATAGATTAAGAGAGAATTCAAGTATAGGGAGTATACTTGGTATCCTTGTGTTGAGATAGCATAAGTGTTTGAGTATCGGGAGTATACTTGGTGTCCTTGTGTTGCGATAGCACAAGTGTTTGTCCTTCGTGTTATCGAAGAGGTTGTAAGGGTTATTGTGTTCTCGACCCGGTTAAGAGAGACACGGGAGCTTAGTGAAAAGCTTGAAATCCTAAGGAGGCTTCCTTAGGTAGTGGATGTAGGGAAACCGAACCACTATAAATCGTGTGTATCTTTCTATCCCTACTCTATTTACTTTCCGCACTTTATATGTTTGATAATATGCTAGCATGAATATTGTGATATTGATTATCTAGTTTATCTAACATATTGCCATCTAGAGTAGTTAGAGATTAGAAACTCGTTTTACTTGTATCAATTATATATCGAACCTCTTAGCTTATCCATTGCATGATCCCTTAAGAGTTTGATATATTAGTTGACTTTGAAGTTTCTTTCTTAAACTTATAATTGTCCAAAAGATTTTTAATTAGGCATTAATCTTATTAGTAATCCTATTCACCCCCCCTCTAGGACTTTCAATTGGTATCAGAGCCTAACTCTACGTGAATAGCTTAACCGTTAGTAGAGTAAACGATTTGGAATCTAATCTTTTGGAAGAGTTGTTTTCTACACAACCTCCATTTTCTTGTAGGTAATCGTTACTTTGCTTGGAGGAAACAAATGGAAGAATTAAATATACGAAAGAACGCTCAAATCTCGAAAAAAGGAAATCCGGTGATTTCTTTTCTTTATCTCGTATATAATATTGCGTTTCCTCCTTATGGCTTGCGTTTTTAATTATGTTTTGGGTTGTGATTTGATTAGTTGTGTTTGTTGTTATCATGTTTTATCCTTGGATATTATCTTGTGATTCTAATCATTGTTTTAATGTTATTAGTGTTATTGCATCTAATTCTCATGAATGATGTTTTTGCACTTTAGCTCTTAGAATTTTGGTAATTGCATTTTAGTCCCCAAAATTTTCAAAATTGCACTTTGACCCCTCATAGTTATTAAATTCTCCAAAGTGTCATAGTTTGGACTTCATAATCTTTCACATGTAAAATTTGCCATTTTAATTCATATTTTTGAAAAATTGCATTTTTAGTCCCTACTATGTGAAATTGCCTTTTTGTCTCTCAACTTTTATAAATTGCACTTTTTATTCTTACAAGTTTTTATAAATTTTAAAAGTGCCTATTGATTAATAAAAGGGAAAAAGGTCAAAGATATTGTTTACACTTTCAAATCTTAATTTATCTTTGATCACAAAATTTTCATTTTCATATAGGTGAGTTTTTAACGAAATTGCTTCTCAAAATATTTTTCCGATAATCTTTTGCATTTCCCATAGCATTTCAAAAATGTTTTTATGCATAGAATTATGGGAAATTAATCCATTATTGGTCATTAACTCATTTGCATGTTTTTGCTTTGCCTTACTATCTATATGTTATGCTTCATTATGTGCTTATATGGTTTATTCCCTATTGTGCAAATATCTTGTATGACTTGACCTTTTCATGCTTAAAATTGCTTTGTTTTTACATTGGGTCTTTTTGTACTTTTTAGAAAATATAGGGGTATTTGTGAAATAAACTGCTTTATGTGTTTTCGGGATTTCCATGTTGAATCTTTTCAAAACAAAAGCGTTTTTAGTTGTTTTAAAATTTCTCTATTCTATTGGGGAGTTTTCCTATAGGTTGAAAAATATTAATTTAAGATCCCTATAGTTTGAACAAATTGCATTTAGCTTTCTTATGCTTGAATATTAGACCTTGGTCCCTATTGTCTTGAGAAAGCTTACTTAGGTCCTTGAAGGTTTTCAAAATTGCAATTAGTCCCTAAATATTTGAAAAATGCATTTTGACCCCCATACTTTTCAAAGTTTAAAATTTTACCCATAGATTTCTTAAAATCGTTAATTCTTCTTATTGGGTGTTTTTAATCTTCATATTATCCTACTTGGTTATATTTGGATAATTGATTTAGGATGCTATGTGTCTAACTTGGATTATTGGTTATGTATGTTATATGTTAGATGCTTAATCTTTATGTTTCGGATATTATTTAAATGTGTTAATAGTGCTAACATTTTCCTTGATGATATAGGTACTATTGCATCATTCATCCTTGATCTTATTCTAAATTGTTTTATAGTCCTTTTAGTTTGTTCAAATTAATCTTCAAATGGTTGAAAATTGCATTTAGGTCCCTTGAAGCTTTTTTAAAATTACGTTTAGTCCCTAAACTTTTGAAAAATACATCTTGACCCCTTTGTTTTTCAAAAATGACAATTTACCCCATGATTTCTTAAAATTGATTCAAATATTCTTATTGGTAAAAAGGGGAGAAATTATTGGTCAAACTTTTTCAAAATTGAAACAAACACTCTATGCATTTTGTGAGGGGGAGTTTTTCTTAAATTATCTTTAAAAACTCAAATGCTTGGTTAATCGCTTGCACTAATCGTTTATCTCATAATTGCACTAATCGTTTGCGTTTATAGAAAGCTTATAAGATGATAATCTTCCGATCTAGAAGTTGGTAAAACGTTCTTATCCCTTATATCTTTCCTTCATCTTGTTTCATGCTTTACATTGTTAATCTTTATGCATTTCAAAATTAAAATGTTTTAAATGCTCTTTACCCTTGATCTCTCTATGTTGTTTTTCAAAATCTATTCACTTGAGTTTTAGCTCTTCTATGTTTAGTTGCTTGTTTTTATTTTTATTATCCCGTCTTTTTGATGAAGACAAAGGGGGAGAAATATGTGCACTAAAACTCTCAAAATTGCACTTTTAAATACTCACAAATGCATTTCACATCTTATATTCATGTTTACTTAAATGCTTATTGTGAGGGGGAGCTATATTTGATAAGAGCTTATTCTTTCATATCATTCCTAAGGTGTTTTAGTGAAGGATTTGTCATCATCAAAAAGGGGGAGATTGTTGGCATATAGCCTCCCTTAATAGGTTGTTTTAATGTGACAAATCCTCTTGTGTTTAGTGTGCTAATTACCTTTGTTATATACATTCTATCTTGCACTCTAATTCATCAAAAAGAGCATCTTTATCATTTTGATCAAAGCTTTATTGTTTTATCTTAAGAAACTAATTCTCATACAAATGCTATTAACTTTATCTTTGTGTACATTGAGAATTAGCTTTAGTGATCAACTACAAAGTGTATAAGAATGATGTCCTCTACAACTCTCGTGAAGAAAGCTTTCTAATCCGAGCATCATAGAAAAAGATATACTCACTAGAAGGTGTTTTAAACCTTTGGTGCGGTACACCGGAGTACACCTACGGTACACCGCAATACCACGGACCAAAGCACGGTGCATAGACCAGTCCGACCAGAGAGCTAAGTTTCTACGCGGTACACCGGACGAAAGCGCGGTACACCGCAAAGCCACGGACCAGAGGCGCGGTATACAAGACTAGTCCGACCAGAGAGTTAAGAAGTTTTACGCGGTACACCGGACCAGAAGCGCGGTACACCGGACCAACGCACGGACCAGGATCACGGTACATGGCATAGTCCGAACAGTAAGCTGGAATTGAAGACAATCATTCACGCGGTGCACCGGACCATACCCGCGGTACACCGCAAGAGAGGGTTTCTGCGTTATAACTAGAGGACAAAGCTTATATCCGTTGGAGAGAAAATAGATCCGTTAGATAGAAGCTTATATGACCGTTGGGAGCATTTTGCAGCTATATATTGAAGGTCTTTCAAGGCTACAACTACACCTTCAACCCATATACACTTAGGGGCTTAATTGTTATCATCCAAGAAGGTGTCAAGAGCTTCATAGTTCATATCCACTCAATTAAGGAGTTAATCCAAGGAGCTATCAAAGTTATTATCTACTCAAAGAGGAGTTTACAAGCTTATAGTCATATCTACTCTTTAGGAGATTATCTAGCAAAGTTGTTTGCACCCCTTTAAACACTTTGTATCTATCCTCTTAAGTCTAGGTCTTGTAATAGATAGATTAAGAGAGAATTCAAGTATAGGGAGTATACTTGGTATCCTTGTGTTGAGATAGCATAAGTGTTTGAGTATCGGGAGTATACTTGGTGTCCTTGTGTTGCGATAGCACAAGTGTTTGTCCTTCGTGTTATCGAAGAGGTTGTAAGGGTTATTGTGTTCTCGACCCGGTTAAGAGAGACACGGGAGCTTAGTGAAAAGCTTGAAATCCTAAGGAGGCTTCCTTAGGTAGTGGATGTAGGGAAACCGAACCACTATAAATCGTGTGTATCTTTCTATCCCTACTCTATTTACTTTCCGCACTTTATATGTTTGATAATATGCTAGCATGAATATTGTGATATTGATTATCTAGTTTATCTAACATATTGCCATCTAGAGTAGTTAGAGATTAGAAACTCGTTTTACTTGTATCAATTATATATCGAACCTCTTAGCTTATCCATTGCATGATCCCTTAAGAGTTTGATATATTAGTTGACTTTGAAGTTTCTTTCTTAAACTTATAATTGTCCAAAAGATTTTTAATTAGGCATTAATCTTATTAGTAATCCTATTCACCCCCCCTCTAGGACTTTCAAAAGGAACCGTGAAACTCCCAGGATCAAGTAGTTTAGGTGGCAACTTACTTTGGCATATGGCACTACATTCTTCTGGCAACCCTATCATCTCATTCTCCAGGTACGGTCTTTTGTTTGTGATTTCTCTTTTTAGGAATTTAACGTATTTCGACACATCTCTAATGGAATCTAAGAATGGTATATTAATGTTAAGACCTCTTACCACATTCAAGAATTTCTGATAGTCAGTCATATCTCCTTTCTTTTGAACTCGTGAGGGAAAAGGTGGAGGAGGACGGGTTTCTATAACATCTTTCTTCTTTTATTTTTGCAAAATCTTCTCCACTTCCACTACTTCAGGTTCATATTCTTTTTCCACCACATCTTTTACCGTTTTCTCTTTCACAGTTGTTTCTTTTTCTTTCATCACAGGAAAAGGAGGTGGTGGGAGCTTCTTACCACCTTTAAGTGTCACAACTTTACAACCTTCTTTCTGATTTGGAACTTCAGTTTTGCTAGGGAGTTGCCCTTGTGGACGTTGACTCAATTGTTTCGACATCTGAGCTATCTGATTTTCTAACAATTTAATTGATGTGGCAGAAGATTTTTGATCTTGGAAAGATTTAGTTTGAAGGTTGATTAGTGTCAGCAAGGTTTGCTGAACATCTAACGCACCTTCTTGAGCTTGAGCAGGTAGAGCTTTCTGATCTCGGTATAGGTGTCTTGAGGAGGTTGTCTAGGAGCTTGATTTCTGTAACCTTGCCCCCCTTGGTACTTATTCTGTGGTCTTGGTTGATAGTTATTATCTTAGGGACGCGGCTGATATGCGTATGTTGGATTAGCGGCCCCACTTGGATTTGAATATTAGAAACCCGGATGGTTTATATTTGGTTGGTAACCTTAATACCTGAATTATAGTTCCCTCGGTTGGCAACAAACATTATGGCTTCTAGATTTATTTGACAATGTTCCCAATCATGATCTTGTACACCACAGTTAGAACATCCATATACTTCTTGTGTAACATTAGCATCTGCTCTTCTACCTGAAAAACCTTCTTTAACAGCTAAGGTAAGTTGTTTCAATTGCTGCTCCAATGTGTTCTTCAATTTATTCTCCAATGAAGAGAATTTTTCCTCAATTACAGTACTACTTTCTTTATAAATTCCACCTCAGATAGGTGTTCTTACGGTGTTCCAACCCATCTCATTCTTCACTGTTTTATTCAAAATAACCTTAGCGTGAACTGGTTGTACCTGTAAGAATCCACCACCACAAAGTAGGTCTAAATCTTTTCTTGACTATCCATCAAGGCCTTTATAGAATATTGTCATTCGTTATGGTTCTGTAAGGCCATGATTGGGGACTCTTCTTAAGCATATTTGGAATTTTGACTAAATCCTACCAAAAGTCTCATCTTGTTCTTGCTCAAAGGAAGTTAGAGCAATCTGTGCATTCAATCTCATGTTAGTTGGGTAGTATCTATCGAAAAATGCAGTTTGTAACTCATCCATATTATCAGTTGATCCTAGTTCTTGCGTATCATACCACTCACTAGCTACGTCTATCACGAAAAATTTGAAATTTGCATAATACATCTGCTCTTTGGTCACACCTTGCGTTATATATGAGTCGCATATTTGCATGAATTTCTGTACTGCACGAATTGGTTCATCTCCAGGTGCTCCTTGGAAATTTCCATAATTCTGGAATTGAGATAACATACCAGGATTAGGTATGTATCTCGCGACATTAATATCTGATGGACCAATCCCAGAGCAGGAGCGCGATATGGAGCTTGTTCAAGACCATTTGTAAACCATGGATCATTATTAACTGGAGGTTGAACTTGTGGAGCAAGAGGAGGATTAAGCTCGAGTTCTTCATCCATTTTTTCTTCTTTGGCTAATCTCTCTTCCTTTTATCTTACTTCTTTTTCTTCCTTCTTTTTCTTGTTTGCAATTTTGACGAATATCTTAGGATTATCGAACATACACCAAACCTGCAAACCTGAGGAAGAACGAACAAACCAACACGTAAAATTGAAAAATAAAATAACAATTAAACTACTAAAGATTAACACTGGGGTAACATGCTACCGTCCCCGGCAGCGGCGCAAAAAACTTAGTGGGTCCTGGGGTGTTATAAAATTAAGTACTGAAAATAAAGGAACCACAATACTGCAAGTGCACGGTTGTCCAAGTAATACTCCTATAAATTGGGTTTCATTCTCAGGGACGGAATAGGTACAACTCTAGTATTAATCAGATAGTAGAAATAATTGCTTGACTGAAAAGTAAAATAATATGATTTTGTTTGGTTTTCTTAAAAACTAAAGATGCAATCAAATAAAGGCTAAATTGAAATAGATAACTAAAAAGAATTAATGCAAGTAAAAGGACTAAATTTAAAGATGAAAGATGTACTTGAGTCTCGCAAGGAATCGACCTAATTAATATAATCTATGCTATGTTTAAGGGTAGAATTGGTATTATTATATTAGTCGGGACTCTAATGTCTCCTAGCTCCTTGTCGGGTGGACCTAGGAGCTATCCTAAAGTACTATAAACCCCTATATGGTCAAATATGCGTCTTCAGATGTAAAGTATTTACCTCTTTGGCTATGTAATTAGTTAAGTGTGTTGGTCAATAATGGACATTACACGGGTATTACCTAAGTCTGTATTCAAACACCCCCTGTCGGATGATCAATTTTGCCACTAAAGTGAATAGCCCAAATACTAAAGGATATTTCTAGTTGTACCGAAAAGAAATATTAATTAAGAACAAAGTAATATCCAATATATAAGACTTAATTCAATTTAAATCATAAAAATCCCAAATTCAAAACATAGAATAAATTAATTAGGGTTTATCCCTTGATTTCGATTCTCAAGTATATGAAAGTTTAGCTCATAATAGAATTAAAGACGGAAATTAAATAAAAATAATTCATATTCAATTACAAAAAAGAAATAGATAACATAAATGTTTGGTTGGCTGTTGTTGGAAGAATAGAATTCCTCCAGCTCTAGCTTCTCCTCTGCCTTCTTGCTCTTACTTGAAAATATGAAGTCTTTGATGTAATTCTGTAAAAAGTGTGTAAAAAGGAGTCTAAATGGTCTATTTATACTAGTAAATTCGGATTAGGACTTAGGTTAAGAGCATTAGCTAAAATTATAAAAAGCCCAAGCCTATCTTCTTCTTTAATTCCCGTAACGGGTGTACAGCCCTTAGTAAAACGGATGTAACTTTTGCATATCAACTCCAAATGGACTCATTCTAGTTTTCAAATCTTCCTAACTCAGTATGGAATAAAACATATTTCCATTTAAAAGGCTAAATCCGCTCCTAAGTAGCCCAAAAATATCAATTAGTAACGGTCTTTCAGATCTGCAACTCCTTTAGTTAATTCTTCGAAAATTCTTTTCTTGCCTTTAGCTCCTCCACTTGATCTAAGACTTTAATTCTCACTTCTCCTCCTTGTATTGGCTCTCCATGAATACATGAACCTAAGAACTTTATACTAAAAATAAACAAATTAACGCACAAAAACTCTAAAAATGCAAATAGTCTAATTTCAAGGGGAGAATATGTAATATGACAAAATAATCATAAAATTATATCAAATAAGTCAAATATTCAACTAAAATTACGTCTTCTAATGGCTAATATTTAGAAAAAAAAGGGAGACATCAGGTGAAACCCTTGCGAGACTCAAGTACTCTTTCTCTTCTTGCGTCCAACTCCTTTATTTGCTTTATTTTTATTTCAGTTTAATTAATTTAGTACTTATTTCATTTGCACCTTAGTCTTAGAAAACCAAATCAAAAATTATATCATTTACTTTTCCGACTATTTGATTCATACCTGAGTTGTACCTATTACGTCCCTACGAACGAATCCAGATTTATCGGATATTACTTGGACAACCGTACACTTGTGGTCTGTGATTCCTTAACTTTTATTGCATTATTCTATAACACACAAGGACCCACCAAGTTTTTGGCGCCGCTTCCGGGGACGGTAGTGTGTGACCCCGGTGTTAATCCTTTAGTGTGTAATTGCATTTTTATTTTCAACTTTACACTTTGTTTGTTTGTTCTTCATCAGGTTAACAGGTTCGGTGTATGCTCAATAACCCTGAGATATTAGTCAGACTTGCAAACAAAAGGAAGAAATAAGAAAAAAACGCCAGAGAAAAAGAAGAAAGATTAGCTAAAGAAGCAATGGCTCTTGAAGATAATCTTGAACCTAGAGCGGCGGAAGATCCTCCTCCACTTGGACAACAAGCTCAACCTCCCGCTAACAATGATCTGTGGTTTATACACGGCCCTGAGCAAACTCCGTATCGCGCTCCTTCTCTAGGTATTGGCCATTTGATATTTTAGTCTCTAATGTCTCCCTGTTTGTTCTAATTATTATCCCTTTGAAGAAATCCTTTTAGGTGAATATTTGACTTATTTGATAGACTTTTATTTTCATTTCGTCATATTACACTTTCTCCCCTTGGAATTAGACTATTTGCATTCTTAGAGCTTTTGTGCGTTAATTTGATTATTTTTAGTGCAAAGTTAGTAGGTTCTTGAATTTCATGAAAGACCACTACAAGGAGGAGAAGTGAGAATTAAAGTCTTATGGTATTTTAGTGTGTTAGGAAGTACTTTTACTCGAGTTTCTAATTTTAGAGTGCACTTTCCTATTTCTATTTCTTGAATTATGGATTTATTATTTTTAAAGCATATGCGGTTTAATTATTTATTTATTGTGAAGCTTTAAAAGATATATGGTAATTAATTAGAGACCAAGTCAAGTCAAATAAGAAAAGGAAATAAGATTTACATGGAAATAAGAAGATTAAGAAAGGATATATGCAAAGAAGGAAAAGATAAAGCTGCCAAATAAATCTGAAATTCCAGCCATGTTTCAAAGACGAGTGCATAACTTAACATTGACTAGGAATCTGGAAGAATTGTCTGCACCAATGGAAAGAGCTTTCCGTGACAATCGGTTTCGACTATTGGAACGCGTCAAACTGATAAGTATTGAAGGAGATATGACCAAAACAAATCAGCAGCAGAATCTTACCTTTCCTAGATTTTAGGGCTACGAATTAAAGAGTTCTTGACTTGTCTTCCACTCCAAGTAAATTCGACCTAGGTCTTGCTAACACCTATAAATACACCCCTTAGCCTCCTCTTTTCACACACTTCAGAGAATTACACAAGAGGTTTAAGGTTTTCAAGTCAGAGCAAGAAGGCAAGGAGAAGCTAGTGCTGGAGGAATCATGTTCTTCCATCAACAGTCATCTTACCCTTTAGGTTATCAATTTATCTTTTGTATTTGAACATAAATTCCTTTTATTTATTTTCAGTATGTAATTTTATCATGAGCTAAATTTCCATATACTTGAGAATCGCATTAAATGGATGAACCTTGATTAATCGATCTATGTTTTGAATTTGGGATTGTTATGATTTAAACTGAATTGAGTTTTATATATTGGATATTACTTTGTTTTCATTACTATTTCTTTTAGGAACAACTAGAAATAGCTTTTAGTATTTGGGCTATTCACTTTAGTGGCGAAGTGATCATCCGACAGGGGGGTTTGAATACAGACTTAGGTAATACCCGTGTAATGTCCGTTATTGACCGACAGGCTTAACTAGTTACATAGCCAAAGAGGTAAAATCATATCATCCAAAGAGGCATATTCGCCCATACAGGGGTTTATAGTACTTTAGGATAGCGCTTAGGTCCACCCGGCAGGGGGCTAGGAGATATTAGAGTCCCGACTAGTATTATAATTCTAATTCTACCTTAAACATGGCATAGATTATATTGATTAAGTGGATTCCTTGCGAGACTCAAGTATCTCTCTTATCTGAAGTTAGTCACTTTTATTTGCTTTATTTCTTTCTAGTTAATTTAATTTTAGTCTTTATTTTATTTGCATCTTTTAATTCCAAAAACCAAACAAAAATCTTATCTTTTATTTTTCTGTTACGCAATTATTCTTACTACTTGATTAATATTTGGGTTAAACCTAATTCGTCCCTGAGAATGAACTTGATTATCATATATTACTTGGGACAACTGTACACTTTCAGTTTGTGGTTCCTCTTTATTTATCGCTTTATTTTCTAACACCCTAGGACCCACCAGTCTCATACTCTTCGGATAAAAACGGTTAAAGAACGCAGCTTATAGTTCATCCCAAGTATTAATTGTATTTTGTGGTTGTCTATCTAGCCAATCACCAGCATTGTCGGTCAAGAAGAACGAAAACATATGATAATATAGTTGCTCGCGTGTAATGCCTAGAGTAATGTAGGCACCACAAATCTGCATAAACTTCTGAATCGCTCTTACCGGATCTTGAATTGTTGCACCACTATAGTGTCCATAACTTGTAAATTGGCTAAGCATACCCAGATCGGGCCTGAAATTTATATTTTGGATAACTGGAAGACGATACCCTAATGGTTGAACTCTAAAAGGTGCTCCCAAGCCTGGGAGATCTTTTTCTTGACGTTGATTATTTCTTGGCTCTCAACCTGGTGTTATTACTTGAGGGATAAGTATTCTTTGATTATTGTTATTGTTAAGATTATTTTCCTCAGGTGGAATTAAATTATCCTCTACGTTAGACATGACTTATCTTTGCTCCTTATCTTCTCTTAATCGTTTTTTGTAAGCCCTAACTACAATTTCATGATTCTCGAGCATACACTAGAACCTGAAAGTGAAAAAACAAAAAGAAAGCGTAAATCTGAAAAATAAAGAAACGCTACTACACTAAAAATTAAACCCACACGCTAACGAGACACAAGTCTCCGGAAGCAACGCCACAAAATTGGTGTCGGTTGGGGTGTGATAAAATAATGATAAATAAAGATAATAACTAGCACCCTAACCAATCACGTTACTCACTGCAAGTATCACAGGTCGTATGCAAGTTGTAATGATAAGTTAGATACGTTCTCAGGGACTTAGTGTGTTATACGAATGGATTGGAAGAAAGCGTAGTAAGAATTAGTTCAAAGAACTAATAGACAATAAAAGTAAATATGAATAATTGGAGAGAATAATTACTAAATTAAAATAATTGAAATAAATATAAGATGTAAGAAAATGATGAGAAATATAGCTCAGGTTTGCTTGTATGCACTTATCCTTCTATTTCTTCTACGAGTTATAAGGGTGATTAAAGCTCTTAAAGTAAGTAGTAAGGATTATATATTCCTCCTAACCCCCTTCCGAGTGAACTTAGGTGGCGACCTAACAATTACCAGGGGACTTGGGTAAGGGGACCCAATGCAATGGTCGGTGGTTAATCTCAAATCCTAATGACTATCTAGTTAGTCAATCCCTTCTGGATCACTACCGCACACTAGACGTTTATGTGGTGTTTCAACAATTAGACACCCCTTCCAAGTAACCATCCAACTACATTAATGGGGTAGTCTATACTCATGCACTAGCAAGAACTACGGCCAATACATCAAAGCACATAAAGCAAACATAAAGATTAAAAGGGTCAATCGATTTAAAATGGGTTTTCCTAAACAAACTTAGATAGAAGAAAATAGACTTAAAAGATTATACATATGCAAAACCCAAGCTATGGGAAAATTAGTTCATGCTGGAAAGAAATAAAATAAAATAAAGATACATATTGTCAACTTTCTTGTCTTGATGACTTCTACGAGTAATATGAACTAAGGACTAGGCAAGGACATGTATACAATGATAAGAGGGTGTATCTATAGGTGTTTCCTAACCCTATGTTGAAATTTTGGAGTATAAGGCAAGTAATTTGAGTCCAAGTCCAACTCAAATTCGTTTCGTAATATATATAGGACAAGACAAACACTGCTCACTGCTTTGGTCATATCTCCTTCGTTATTGGGCCGATTTTCACCCACTTCATATCAAAACGACCGCAGCAGAAATATATGTCAAACTCTTTAAAGGATCATCCAAAGTCACATCTGATTTGAAGTTATCTTCACTTTAGTAGACGTAGCTGCAGAATTTCCATATTTATTTGGCAACTTTTCCTTTCCTAATTCAACTCTACTTCCTTTTATCTCTTGATTTCTTCTGGATCTTCTTTCCTTAACTACTTAGAATTGATTTTGCATCTAATTATATTCCATAAACCTTAATAGTTTCGCATTACAACACAAATTAAACCAAATATGCTCTAAAAGTAATAAATCATCAAATCAAGCAATGAATTAAGAATATATCAAATGACGAGAAAAAATCTCTAACTAATTAATAAATTACACCTAAAATGATGTCTCCAACATACATTGATGTATCACAAATAGGGAGACATCAGTCATGTTGGAGAATAAGTGGTGAGTGATCTTATCCTACCGCTGGAATACCAATACTTGTGCTTTTGGATGTTTGGTAAGCCACTCATATGATTCTAAGACTCGGTCCAATTTTATTTTCACTAGTATGTCTCCTCTCCGTCTATTTGTACATGTGTAGTTACATCCATTAGAATTTACTTCCGCCAAACTATTATTAGACGTAAAAGTTTTGAAGTCGATAATATGTTGTGTGTTAAGAGGGGTTGCATTATACTTCTCGTTAAGGTTGACTATGTCACTGAACTATCCCATTATTATCTAGAGCTTGTTATTTGTGTCGTTCCATTCGGTTATTTGATTCCATGTTTCTTGTCTCCCCCCGTAATTGTTCAGAGTATGAATGCAAATGATATAATAGGAAAACGATAGGTTCTTGATAGATAGTACGATGTAGTGCTGATAACAAATTGATGTGTCTACGTGCATATGAGATTTCCAAAGTACTAAGAAACCCCCCGAGTGAAAGGTGGTGTCGATGGGGTCAAAAACAAAAGATTTTGCATACCTGAACTTCCTAAGGGTATCCCTATCATCTATCCTTCGCATCATAGTTTCATAAGAGCATGCGACACCAGGCTTAAACTTAACCAATTCCGATTTAATTTGAGCTACTACCAAGCGAGCCTGTATCCCTTGGCAGTTTCAAAACATTGTATTCATTTTATATTGGCGGTCAAGGGATGACTGTTTCACTTTGGATTTTTGGGGGTGCCACCGAAACCAAGGTAGGGGAGGCCCAGGTTTTCTACCAGAGGTTCGTATTATAATCATTAACGTTCTTAACAAAAGTCATATAAGATTTAGTATCGTACTAGATCCAAATAGTCTTGACATGTTTCTTTCTCACAAGTGTTTATTCGCTATTAAAAATGTTTTTAAACTTCAATGCCCATTTGTTCACCTTTCTTTTACCCCAACTCTGGTTATTAGCAGACATCGTGGTCTAAAACTCAAAGTAACAACCTTTTTTTTACTAGGTAAACTTTCTTCGCTTCCTTTTTGTGATCGTCCGATTTGAAATTGATTTCATGGTTGCTTGATATAGATTTAATTGATTTGTTTTCTTCTGATCTCTTATAGTTAGGTAGGTAAATTTCATCATTCTAATATAGAACAGGAAAAAAATGGAAAGAAACCATTAAATTAAGAATTTTTTAAAAGAAATGTAGAGTATAAAGATAGTGAGACACATTATTTTTGTTTGGAGAACTTATAAGATAACTTTTTCTTTTAATAATAACATTTTTTTTTTGGTCGGTTTTAATAATAATTTAGAACTACTATTTTATACGAATTTAAATTATATTCTACATACTATACTTTGTTAAAATTTATTTATCAATTTAGATTAATATTTATGGTATATCACAGGTCACAGCCCATAGCCAACTCAAATAGTACATTGACTTCTTTATTAATTCCTGCCAATCACATGCTTTCAAACAATAATTGTGAGCTAAGGCACAAAAGTAAATAAAGTTAGGAGATAAAAGAACATATATACTTATCTTATTTTGATGTAGCATTGGGACTTGAGAGACTATTGGAGATCAATTAAGGAGAGATAGTGTATTGCTTTGTATCTGTGTAGCTATTTATCGATCACAACTGAAGATCAAATGGTTATCAGGAGTAAAGAAATGGTGTTAATATATAGATTAAATAGCACTTTTGCCCCTGCGTTTATACCCGATTGACAGGTTGTCTCCTAACCTTTAAAATGCGACTCGTTCCCCCTTAAGTTTTACTTTTGTACCCTGTTACCCCTTGAGTGCGTTTTCTGTCCATTTTTGCCGTTAAAAGTGACGTGGCATTTCCATGTCACATTTTTCTTTTTTTTAATCTTAATCCTAATTAATCATTTAATTAATTTAAAGGAAGATCATATGGAGATCCAATGTGCCGACAAAAGTTCAAATTTTTATCTGGAAAACGTGTAATAATGCACTTCCCACGGGTGGAAATCTCGAAAAAAGAAACTGCGGGATAGATAATAATTGTTCATGGTGTAATAAAGAAAATGAAAATGTGGAGCATTTGCTGCTACAGTGGAGCAGGTTTTTATCCTCTAAGATGCAGTCTCTATTCTTGTTGTGGACTTCATCTTATCAGTCAGCATTTCAAATTAAGATACAAGATGCAAGGTGCCAGTTGGACCAGTGGATTATAAAAATCGTAGGAACTTACACTAGCGGGGGATGGAAAAGAGAAGTAGTCATAAGGTACGTGATACTTCTACTATGGAACATTTGGAAAATAAAAATGAAAAGTAGGTACCAAAAAATAGAAATAGTTCCAGAGGAGATTATTAGAACTACAAATCATGTAATGAGCGAATATTTCGGAAATGAGTGGAGAACACAAGAACAGATACCAGCTATACAGGAAAGGAACAATAACGAGGAAACACAATATCCCGATTTTCAGACGGAAACAACATTCTTTTGTGACGCGTCATATGATCAGCCATATAATCCAACAGGACTGGGGATAATTCAAGTACAAAAACATTCGGCATCAAAAAAGGAAATCTCGATAACTAGTATGTGTAACACCTGCAGTGAAGGCGAAGCGCAGGTAATTATTACAGCACTGGAAGAGTATAACAAAGAACAAGTAGGGAGTGTGACTATATTTTCAGATAACCTGGAGGTAATCCAAGGTATTCAGCATGTGTCGACCGCTAGGTGGAGGCTTCAATCGAGAATTAAGCAGATTAAGAGACTGGCTGCGAGTAATGGGCCAGTATTCTTCAAACACATTTCTCGGAGATGGAACAAAGAAGCTGACACGCTAGCAAAGAAGGCCAGACACAGGGCAACGGAACAGAGGAACAGTTGTATTTTTATAGAACAACGCTTTGCTAAATTAGGAATAGGTTAATATGTAAATATAGTGAATAAAACTCTACTTTCCGAACAAAAAAAAATTAATTTAAAGTAAGGGTAAAATAGAAATTTGATAATGCTTTTTAATATTATTAATAAAAATGATAAAATAACACCCCCCCCCCCCACCCCACCCCACCCCTACCCCCACCCCCCTCCCCTTCTTCTTCCCCGACCTGCAACTCCTCTTCTTAAAAAAAAAAATCAATAAGCTTCAGATCAAAACATTCCACGTTCTAATGAAGAACGATTCATCACTAATGAGTCATCTTTTTCGAAGCTCCATCTGAGTTTTCAACTTCTGATTTATAGCTTCTAATATGTTCAGATCTAAACATTCCACGTTCTAATGAAGAACGATTCATCACTAATGAGTCCTCTTGATTATACCCTAGATGAACATTAACAGCTACTATAGCACATTGTCCGTTGTAATACTCTGGACGAGGAATCATTCCGATTTTACCCTTCCCTAAACAATCTGATAACACAGTTTTGAAGAGAGGCTTCTGAGGGTAGTATAGTTGATGGGTATTTGTGTCAACTCGTATTCCGGGGTTTAAAGTGCAATAACCCATAGCTTGTTGTGAGTGTTTTTCGGATTGATAAAGTATGGGTTATTGATTTTTTTTTTTAAGAAGAGGAGTTGCAGGTCGGGGAAGAAGAAGGGGGGTAGGGGGTAGGGGTGGGGTGGGGTGGGGGTGTTATTTTATCATTTTTATTAATAATATTAAAAAGCATTATCAAATTTCTATTTTACCCTTACTTTAAATTAATTAAATGATTAATTAGGATTAAGATTAAAAAAAATGTGACATGGAAATGCCACGTCACTTTTAACAGCAAAAATGGACGGAAAACGCACTCAGGGGGGAACACGGCACAAAAGTAAAACTTAAGGAGGAACGAGTCGCATTTTAAAAGTTATGGGGCAACCTGTCAATCGGGTATAAACGCAGGCAAAAGTGTTATTTACTCTAATATATATCAGAAGAGGTGAATAAGCACTACGATTACATCACTTACTCCCAGTCCCAATTATGTCTAAAAGTTACAAAATACAACGTAAATCACATTTAGCTAAAAATGTTATAAGAAGCAGAACTACGGCTTTGAAAGCAATTCATCCAATAATATTTGTCTATTTTAGGTAAAACAAGAACTAGTAATGCAATTTATCCATTTTTCTTTAGTTAAACCCATAAGTATAATCTTTCCAATATCTGAGCATATGGATGTGTAACAGATTGTGTCACAAGAAGAAGTTATTGTTTTATTTTTATTTTGATATGTGGTAGCGAGTACATGTCATATGGTAGCCTGGGCAAGTATAAGATCTTATATTGTGTAGCCTTAGCTCTACACTATCTCCACAATGAATATGACAGAATGGTAGTGTTAGACCATGATCTTGAAGCCAGTAACTTCAAGGTACGATGGGCTACATTGCATTGGAATGTTTACTCACTGAAAGGCTACGCAGCAATCTGATGTCTATACATTTGAGGCGGTGGTTTCTGAAACCGTATGTGAATTTTGTGTCCGGAACTAAGATTGTCGGTTTTTCAATTATTAATAGACTGGGTTTGGTTCTTGTTGATAAGAAATTGGAAAATGAAGAAGCGAAGAAGCTTCTTCAACTTGGCCTAGCGTCTAATGAACCACCTAAGACCGAGGATATACTTGAGATTATATCAGGCACTCTACTCGCACCAACTGATATAAATTCTGGAATGATTGCTTCACAAGCACATACAACCTCTCACCTACATGAGTACCAGTTGGAAAACGCAACATCTACTCACCTCATGAGTACCAGTTGGAAAACGCAACATCTCAGTTCTTATGGAATTCACTGCTGTAAGGCTTTAAGTTAAAAAAGTACACCAAAAATAAAGAACAAGGAAAAAATTAGAGTGTCGCTGCCCAGGATCGAACTGGGGACCTGCAGCGTGTAAAGCTGACGTGATAACCACTACACCACAGCGACTGATGTTAAGACAACGCGTTTTATTATACTTCATAGGTCATTTAGTTTTTGTCAAAACACCAATGCTCCATTTAGAAAGAAAAGTATTTACTAGCATAAAAAAATACTTAGAAAGAAAAGAAGAAGGATTTTACTATTTACACAATCAAATTAACATCTACTATACAATAAAAAATATTATAAAAAACAACCTGAATTATATGAAGTAATCTAAATTATGCCAGGATTTATAAAGAGTTATCCTGAATTATACTACATGTTAAATATAATATCTCTCAATTATTCATTACAAATCTCTTAATTTAACTTTGTATTATTTTGTTGTTTGTATGAATATTTTATAAAATATGAATATGGATTTTATAGCGTAACTAACTCAAAATAATATGAACACAGAGTGCAATTTTGCATAACATAGGAGTTGAAGAGATATTTTTGCATTGCTTTTCTCACAACTCTTGACATAAAAAACAAAAAGTAACTTTCAAATCCATAATATCAATTCTCTACTAAGAAACATACTTATATACACACAAAATGAACTATACTACATCATTTTTATAACCTTATAACACTTATCTATTCTAACTCTTCCTCCTTAACAACCTTAAACCGTACAATATTCTTCAAACTTCACACAGAATAACGATTATTCTCACATTTATCTCTCAAATATCGTTCATCTGAAATCTCTTCAAGCTCCTCATCTTCCCCTATTTTACCCGCTTGTTCTTTCCAATACCCCACTAGTTTCTTCAATCTCGCTATTTCCTTTGTCGAAACATTTTTACTCACTTCATTAACAATCGATCTTACTCTCGAAGCATACCTATTAAACCAACCAATCATTAAATCATAACTTTACATAAACAATTATTTATTTAATTATATATAACTTACGTGAGAGAATTATAAGTCTCGTCCAAGTTAGATTCAGCCGGTGAAATATTAACAAACATGAGTGTTTTTGCATTACCCCCTAAAGAATCACTCATTAACATAGTAAGTTTATGATTTCTATATGGAATATGTTGATTATTAGTTGATAATGCACTAATTACATCTCCAAGAGCTGAAAGTGATTTGTTTATACTCTGTGTTTCTTTTAATTGTTTCCCTACTGAACCTGATTTCTTTATTCTTTCAGATCCCGCTAAATCAACAAAACTTAACTGCAAAAAATTGTTAAATTAGGGACTAAACTGAAAAAATTATTTATTTAATTATTTATTTATTTACCTTTCCTCTTGCTACACCTTGTGTTTGAAGATTAGTACTTTCAATCACTATAGATAATATTAAATGAGACCTTGAACTTTGCTCATTCATTAATGTACCAGTTGTATGTCTTTGATCAGATCCTCTTTGAATAATACCTTTTAATTCTTCATAAGTTGAAATCGATACTAAAGTCACATTTTCCACTAAAACCATACCCTATATAAATCCAATTTTTACACAATTTAATCATACTTTCTAAAATACATTAAATGTTTCGTTTACATTATTATTACCTTGGAATCTTTTTTAATTTCTAGCTTCAAATGTTTCGCATTCTTAGGAAGTAAAAGATCTATTAATGTATCTTGATATAATTCCACCATGTAAACCTGTATTAAAGCTTAAATATATAGATAACAAATTATCACATAAAAATGGTCAAAAAAAAGGAATATACCTTTAAAGAGAACGAGAATTTTTTACTGTCACGTTTCATAATAGTAAAAAGTTCTTGAATAGCACGTGGTGTAAGTCCAGGGTTTTGATCAGATCCATAAATAGTAAATGTTTTTCCAGAACCAGTTTGACCATAAGCAAATATACACACATTAAAACCATCAATAGCTGATTGGATTAAATACTGCATCAATAAAAAGTAAATTATTTCACTAATATCAAAAGTAAGTAAAATCAAATTTACAGAAAAAACTTACCTTTGTATCTTCAAATA
The DNA here is from genome assembly GCA_029959085.1 of Nemophila menziesii. Taxonomy (NCBI): domain Eukaryota; kingdom Viridiplantae; phylum Streptophyta; class Magnoliopsida; order Boraginales; family Hydrophyllaceae; genus Nemophila; species Nemophila menziesii. The sequence continues at coordinate 81,547,491 of JARWIR010000001.1, forward strand.
CATCATCTTGAGTTGAATTTCCATCAAAAACATGATCATATAAATGTTGTTTAATTTCATCTTTCCAAATATGTTCAACTGTAAATTCATCAATACTAGAAATTGCCCTTTTTTCCTTCTCCAAAACTTCCTTTTGACTAAGTGGCCTTAATCTACAATATACTCTAATTTTTCCTTTCATATCTGTAAGGTAATTAAAATTAATAAATTTATATAATAAATTAAATAAAAATTTACTTTTTACCTTCTATCATATTAAAATATCGTTTCCTTAAAACCATTTCTTCTTTATAAAGTGTCTCCATTTCAACTAATTGAGCCCCTTGCATCTTCAATATAGCAGCTGTTTGTTCATTTTTTCTATCGATATCCTAAAAAATAATAAAAAATTATATTTAAAAATGCTGACATCATCTCGTGCGAAACTAACATAACAAAAATTTGTGTGTTTTTATTAATAAGAGGTGAAAGTGAAATATTCTAACTTCTTTCATTTCTCTAAGATCCTCCAATTCCTTTAAATTATTTTGTAAAATCGAAAACTCTGAATTCTTTATTGCAAGAGCTGATTGAGTCACTGTTAAAATATGAGTAACTTCTTGTAACTTTTTCTCAAGATCCGTAATTTTAACCTTCAAATTTATATTTTCTTGTTCAAAGCTTTTCCCTTTTAATTCAACTTCATCAGAATATTTCTTCTCGAGTTTCAAAATTTTCTCTTCTAAAACAACTTTTTCGTTCATTAATTTCCTGTTCATTTCTTCAGCCATAAGTGCTTTAACACTGCATGATTTTAATTCATCTTGAATCTTATTAATAACCTGTAAATAATGATTGTTAATATCTCAATTTATCTTAATTTTATAGCATTTAATTTTTTAATTTACCTGACTATTAGCTTCAACTAATTCAATTTTCACATTACTTTCTAATCCCTGAGTATTTATCTTCTCAAGCCTCTTTTCTAAGCTCCGTTTCTCCAAAATTGTAGCCTATATGTAATTAAAACAATAATTTAAACATTAAAGATAAAAATTATAATTATTTTAAGCAAATATACCCGAAGAACTGAATCTTTTTCATCGCATAAACACCTCAAATTCTCACATTCACTTATAACTTGCGCTAAATTTTGCTTCTCAGATCTTAAACTATCTTTCACACTCTCCAATTCTTCATGTATTTTCATTTCTTCCCTTTCTTTTTCTTCTAAATCTTCTTCCAACTATATAAAAACCAAATAATTTATATTTTTCAAAAAAAAAAACTTCAAAAATTTTATTTTATACCTGAATAGCTCTCTTTTGTGCTTCTTCAAGAGCATCAGATACATCATTATTAACACTTTTCTCATAACTATCAACAATTTGAGGTTTAAAATTACTATTAAAATCTCCATTAACTGATCCATTAGTTACACTAGACCTTGCTTTAGAGTAACGCCTTAACATAACATCATTTATATGTGTTTGAAGTGCGACACATATTTCTTCACCCTATACATACATTTAATAATTCAATACTTTTTATAAAAAATATTAAAAAATTTATATAAAAATACCTGTTTAGTTTCAAATTGAAAAATATGTAATACACCAGCAACTCTCATTTTAAAAAATACAGCTGTATTACTACTACCAAATTGCATTATGTCTCGTAATTCAGCTGAATGTAAATATTCTTTTGGAACTGGTCGAAAAAAATGTACCTAAAAACAAAAAGAAATTAAAAACAAGAAAAATATAAAATAAGTTATATATAATTATACGGACCCCACGCTTATTAATGCCTAGAATTATTTTCCCGGGAAGAAGTCCAATTGGATCGTCTATTTTGCGAACACTGAAGAAAACTGAATTTCCATAAGGAAGTGTCCTTAATATTCGCAAAAATTGTTGTCTTGCATCATCTTTTGTTAAATTTTCCTGAAATTTTGAATATAATATGATTTAGGTATTAAATGTGACAAGGTAAGATTTAATTTAATTATGTACCATAGTACAGTAACGAGAAATAATATCTAGCTCCCATTCTTTTTTTGCTCGAGTAATAGCAATTTGTCGAGGTAAAACTCGCTCTAAAAGTAAAGTCCAGTCACTAAATAAATAAAATTATTATATTAGTATGATTAAGGTGTAATAAAAAATGAAAATAATAATATTAAATTACACTAACGTGGATGATTCAGGAGTATCAATAAATCCAATTTCAACTAAAATTTGTAATGCAGATAATTGAGTTGCATCATCTCTTCCAACTGGATAATTACCCAATATATAATCATGTTGTAACTGTAAATATAAATAATACAAAATTAATAAATCAAATTAAGAATAAGTTTAAGGATTAAAATGCAAAAGGATTGAAATTCACATACTTGGACATAACATAACTGTGTAAACATAGGATCTGTAACAGATTCATCTGATTCGCGAAATAATTTCTTTTTAAATATTAATTTGCATTGCAAAATCTCGCCTTTATTCCGATCCTTTGATGCCTTAAATTCCGCTAATAAATCGCCTATATACTTGTTATCATCTAACCCAATATATTCCTCTAAATCCAAAAGTTTAGAAAAAATAAAATTAAATCAATCACAAAATTTAAAATCGTAAACGAAAGTGAAAATTATACCATTTCCAAGATCCGGTGATTTTGAACCTGTCACAACTTTTCGACACTCAAATAAACCGAAACTTGTATATGCGGATAATCTTATAATATTAGCAAGCTCCTGAAATTACAAGCTTATACTTAATTAATTTTAAAAAAAATTCAAAAAGAAAAAGTAAAAACTGATAATTACCTCAACAGAATCATTTACAGTTGTAGACATATCATAAGTAATTTCTTCGAAAGTTTCATCGAGAAAAAACACAATAGTTGTAAGTTTTTTACCGATTAAAAGTGCTTCGATTTCTTCACGACAAGGTATTGTATGTCTGGGTCCCGCTTTAACAGAACATTTCAAAGCGTTTAAAGTATTCATTGCAATAACTTGAACCTCAGTATCAAAATCCCCTCCATAAGCAATATTTTGAATATATTCTAATAAATAATTACTAATTTCTTTACTAGGAGGCATACATGATACACATAAATACATTAGCTCCCATACTTTGAGCATAGATGGTCTGTAAAAACAAAAAAACAGGTAAATACAAGTGAGCAAAAGGGTAAAGAGGTAATTAATTAATTAAATAATTAATTAATTAAATAATTAATTAATTACCTATCGGGATTATTCCGAGTCTGCTTTTGAATTTGTAGAAAAAGTTCATCTCGAAGCTCGGAACGTTTCAAAGCATGTTTGAATAATTTACCAATAAGTTCAACACGTTCGGTTAAAGTTATATCAGATGAATCGATTCCCATATATTTTAATATTATTGGAAACATTTTTATTGCTCTACTTACAAGATCACTAGTTAATTTTAGTATCGAAGTTGGAATTGGATCCTGTTAAAAATTGTGAATATAATTAATATATCAAGAATTAAAAGTTTAATATTATTTATTTACCCTTTGAAAACAAAGCATATCTTCAAGTGTGAATTTCTCTCGAATTTGTGGACCAACTGATTTTTTCGAAAAGAAACTTCGTTTTCCTGCTGAATTCATTTGCTTTTGCATCGCTCTTAAAAACCCTTCCACCTAATAATATGAAATTTATTAATTTATATCTTATAAAAAGGAAAAATTAGTAATTAGTAATTTGAAATTCGAATCTCACTTGGAATTTTTCGATTAAGGGTATAGTGGAAGAAAGTTCAGGAGGAAGATCTGATGATAACCCAGATGGTGTACTAGATTAAGAAAGATGTAAGGAATATTTAGTAAAAGATCCTTAAAAGTCACAAAAAAATTCAAAATTAGAGACTTACGGTGGTGCAAATTTGGGACCATCACTATCATAATCATCTTCATTAGGGGCGCCATAAGAGTTGTGTAATGGAGTATTATATCCATTGCTTGGGCTATAAGATGACCAGCTTGATCTCATGTTTTGAGACATAACTGGTTTAATATCAGAGCTCATATTTTCAGAGGATGAAATTTCAATAATGCTTATCCCACGCGTCTATTTTAACCTTTCATTAACCCATCAATCAATTCGCAAAGCACAGTAGCTAAACCTAAAATGAAGAAATTCAAAATTAGAGAAAGAAATCTTTATTTATCAATGAATAAATGCACAAAAATGGTTCATTTCCACAAAATCGACCTAAAACCCCAAAAATATAAAACCATTTGTCAAATATTCAAGACACCACAATCTAATTAGTTTCGAGTATGAGCTCTCTTAGCGTGCCCACGTCACAAGAAATTACATTGAACACTAACATTGGAATGAAACATAAGAAACTAACAAGATCCATAAAACTATATAGATTAGTAGACATTTTTTCCTTTAAATAGAAGAAAAATTTGTAGATCAGTGAAACAATAATGTGAACACATAATATAGTACCTTAAAAACAACTGAAAAAACAAAATTTTGCATCTTTATATGTAACTATACATATTTATATGCAGATTTTTCAAGCTATTTCGAAAACTAAAGAAATTGGAATTAGGCAATACCAAATGAAATGATGGAACAATGATGTTGGTTTGAAGAAATTAATTAAAAATTATGTATATTATAGTGTAATTATATGTGTATGTGTGAGCTAGTGAGAAGAAGAGAGAGGAGAGAGAAAGGGGGAGTAAGAGTGAAGGAAGGAAGGAGGGAGATTGGGCAAGAAAGGTGGTGCAGCTCACGAGGGTCTTTTTTTAAAATAAACGTGAGAGCTCTTTTGGAGCTAACGAATTAAATTGTATACTCAATATTTCTCTTTTAATTACTAGAAATCTTAATTTTTACAAAGACTATAGTCAAATTACTGATATTTTCATTCAAACTTTACAATTTTGTTTTTTATTATCGTACAACCCAAGTTTATTAATGACCACCGAATTCAATATTATCTAATATATTATTCATAATGTGACGTTGTTTGACCAAAATAAATTAATAATACTTTTTTATTTGATTGACGATTTATTTTCATTCATATCACATCACATCATAATGATATAAATTTAAATGGTATTTAACTTTTTATTATTTTATTACATTAAGGTTGATACAAAAGATCAAGAAAAAGCCTTTAGACAATTATTTTTTTAGGGGATTATTGCCTAAGAAACACCTCAAGTTAGAATTAATTTCTTCTCACCCTAACCATCATTTTTTTGCCCATAAAAGACACATATTTTTGCTTTTTCATTTTCTTTTCCAATAAAAGAGTCGTTTGAGTTATGGGAAGCTTCCCACTACTCAAACGTTGAGTAATGGGAAGCTTTCCACTACTCAAACTTTGAGTAATATGAAGTTTCCCATTACTCGTTGTTCTTTAAAAAAGACAGTGTTTTTTATGGATAAGGGTGCGAGGTGACAGGTACCTATTGGACATTAACCCTATTTTGGGCTCAAATCTTTTCATGGAAGAAAGAAAGTAAAAAAATTATCAAAACAAAAAGAAATATAACTTAAATAGATAAAAAAGAAAAGTCAATTTTTTTTTTTTAATATATATGAGAGCCATTTTAGACTTGAAATCATTTTGTCTCTAATAAGATTGGATCCTAGGACCTTTTGGTCTCAGCGGAGTAGTCTAACCACTAGACTAACTATCGATCTTAAAAAAAAAAATCAATTTAGATAATCATGTATTTTTCTTTTAACTTTAACTTGCTGAAATTGAAAAAAAAAAAAACTTATAATCTCTAAACAAAATGTCTAACACAATTTTAAAATTGATTTTCTTTTATACTCTTGTGAAATTATCTCTATAAAAAATTTGGAGAGTCATAAACTTGTAATGGATCATACTTTATAATCGTGTTATATAGCTTTTATGGTTGTATTTCTTTTTTTTATTAATTGAATAATGATATCTTATATTCTTTTTCGAACAAATGTATCTTATGTTTTGAAAAAAAAAAAACCTAAGAATTCAACATGTCTAAGTTGAGCACCAATATTTATTGAATTTGTGGAGTTTTAAAATTCAAATTGGATGCCCCTGTAACAAACATATTTTGAAGAAGTATATGTCGTTCGTCCAAAAAAACAAAAAAAAGTGTATACTTTTGTCCACGTTGGTATAACTAATTTGATTTCTTAAAAGAAAAAGAAAAAAAAGGCTTTATCTTGAAGACTAATTTTAGTGTGATGATGTTACAACATTGTAGTTGAGTGATATGGAAAAAATGATAGGGTGATTGCCTTAAATAAATCTAAAGTCAAAAAAAGAAAAATCTCAAAAAGTTAACTCATTATTAATAAAAAAGTGAACTGAAAATTTCTTTCATGGTTTTGGTTTTAGATCACATGTTTATTTTTATTTTATTTTTAAACATATAATATAAATTAAAGACCGAAAAATACAAAAAATTCAAGATATGCCAAAACGATTACAAAGATTTATTAGAAACCTAGTCAGATCGACGGTAGGAATCGAATAACTAAAGGGATCTTTTTTCTTTCCGTAGTGCCCTTAATGCCTTCTTCCACTAGTAGGGAGGCTCTGTAGAGATCAGTTATCTAGCAAAGAGTTACATCTGAAACTTTTAGCCAGAAGATCGGTCTCTACATTTCTATTCCTAAAAATATGACGAATGGATATAAAGGTTTTGTTACTTATAAAACTCACTAATTCTACGCATTAGAGGTCTGGCTCTTAAGCTAGATATAGATGTGGAATTAAGGCCTTAGGAATACCAAAATTGTCCTATCTTTGAAGCAATATGTTGCCACACATGCTTTCATGACTGTTGATACTTCAGCCTCCAACGGGTCTTTACTCCAAACTGTCTCTACATCATAAATCATAGGAACACCTTGATCATCTTTTCCAATGATAGCAATTTATGTAGACTCGTCTTCAAAAATAAAGGATGCATCACGAAAAATATTAAGATCGGTATTGGTTGGTAAGGAGTTCAAGATCTCTAGAGGGAAAACATTTGTAGAATTCGAAGGGCATTTATTAAGCGGGACAACCTTCCTAAACAATTCCCAGACTACTCTTACATATTCTATCATCGAGTTATCCACCAGCAGGATGATTGCTTTAGCGTTCCACGGATTCCCTTCAAAGAGACTTTTCATCCTATCAATCCATAAGTTCCAAAATAAAATCAAAATCCGTGCGATAAGCCCCTTGCTTTCAATCTCCAAGGTATTCACATTTTTTATGATTTTAAACAAGCAACTATCAGCCTCACACAACTCTGGTCTAGGAATTCATGTCACCTTAAAGAATACGTTCCAAACTTCTTCGATAATGGGACACTACAAGAAAATATGCACAACAAATTCAACTGGGGCATTACATAACTTGCATCTAGGGGAGGGAAGACATTTTCTTTTGAAAATCGCTTCTCCACACGGGATCGCATTTTCACGCATTTCCAAAAGAAGGTTTTAGCTTTAGTTGGCGTCTTTGCATGTAAAATCGTTTTCCAAAGACCAGGTTCTTTATAAGAGTCCAAAGACGATGACGATTTTGAATTTTGGGCTTTTTACAAGATAATAGCATGGTTAAAAATTTAGTCGTGTAGACCCTTTTTTTCTCAAATGGCCAAACGTTCTTGTCATCCTCGTCAAGAGCAAGAAGGCCCACCTTTTTCATTGCCTCATATTTCAAAGGTGAAAAAGTTATCAATTACCTCAAAATTTTTAGTACCTTGACTATCAAGAATGAGTTCATTGACAAAATTCCTAGTACCTTAACAATATTATGAAAGATAAATGTGTGTGGAGTTTAGATGATAAACAATCATACACTTGAATTTGGAAACAACTAATGAAAGTCAGAAGAATTGCTTATGATTTTATTCATCATAAAGATAAAAATAGTGAGATTACATATATCCTCTTGGACAAATAGATAGAAAAAAAGGTGTAAGTACAATTCTAAATATTGAAAATGACAAACACAATCTGAATTGCAACAAAACAGTTGCCTCGTGTTTTGGTAGAAATAGATGGAGGCTGCCTCCTTGCATAGGTAACCTTCTTCCTATATTGAGCTCTACCACTTTATTAAACGGTAATGATCAGATATTCTGGAGTGAGGACATAAATGGCAAGTTCTCCTTCAAGAAGACGCTTCTGAGAATTACATAGGAGAAAGAGATTGTCGAATGGAGCAATATCATTTGGGAAAAGAGTTGCATTTCGCTTGCTCCTTTATTGCGTGGTTTGCAATTCAAAATCGCCTAGCTACAAAACAAAGAATGATTGAGTGGGGATTGCAAGTCAACCCGCAATGCGCTTTCTACAATCAACACAATGAAGATATCGAGCACTTACTAATTAATTGCTCGTTTACAAGGCGAATTCTCAACAAATTGCTACTCAAATGTAAGATTAACTACGCTCTTTTTGATTTGTTAAATCTGATCGAAAATGTCTCCTAATTGTGCCCTAACAAAGAAATCCTCCTCATATTAAGTGTTTGTATCACCACATACATTTATTATGTTTGGTGTGAAAGAAATGCAAGGATCCATGGCTGTAGTGCGGAATGAAGAGTCTTTGTGTTGTCATATCGAATTACTTGTTGGAATAAGGATGAAGATAAGAGGCTGAAAAGCACTAAAGCTGTTGATCTTGTGATTGGGTTTGTCTAGTAGTTGGGCTTTTGTATTTTTGTTTTAATGTGTGAAAAGGCCAAATAGCTTGGGCCTATTATGTTTATCCCTAGATGTGAGCTTTATATCCTATCTGGGTTGATGTAATGACTATGTATGTTGAGCTTTATTAATAAAATTTTTGATTTGCTGATAAAAAAAAAATTGGAAATTTAAGGACAAACATGGCATAATTAGGGAGAGACTGGAGGATCAATCTGATTAACACTTCTTTTCCTCCACCAGAGAGTAGTTTCTCCTTCCATCCTGTTGTCCTTTTTGTGAAGCGGACTTTAATCCAATGTAGCATCTTTTTCTTGCTTCTCTCATGATTCACATAAGTCCCAAGTTATCTCTCGATAAAGTCAGATTTCCATATTCCGAGATAAGATGAAACCTACTTCTTGTCTATTCCGGGGTTCCTTTACTAAAAAATGCTGGAATTATGGAGATTGATATTTGCCCAGAACTAATATATTAAGTCTCCAGGACTATTCTAAAGGAAACAATTTCTTTGTCTCTGATGGAAACCAGGAAAAGAGAATCGTCCGCAAAAAGCAAGTGTGGAAGAGTAGGCCAACCTCAGGCCAACTTAATACCTGCAAGGTTCCTTACTCTTATTTCAAAGTTTATAAGGTCAACCGGAGCCTCCTTGTTGAGGCTAGAAAATAAAGGGAGAGATAGGTCCAACGCTGTTGCGGTGGAACTCCAACGCTGTTTCTTCCTTCTCTAGATCTTCCTAACTGCTTCTCTGGTTGAATTTTTTCTTGGAAACTAAGTGGTGGTCCCTTGTGTGTTCTAAGAATAATGCAATAAGGAAAAGAGAACCACAACTGCAAGTGTACAGCTGTCCCAAGTAATATATGTGATAAACAGATTCGTTCTCAGGGACGGATTGGTTGACTCTAATGCTTATCAAATAGTGATTAATTGCACGTAAAAGCAAGTAAATAATTTTAAGATTGGTTGTTTGTTTTTCTATAACTAAGACAATTAATTAAAAGACTAAATTAATGTAAATATTAAGCTAGACGCAAGAAAATAAAATAGCTAGACGCAAGGTACGAAAGGTAGTACTCGAGTAACGCTAGGATTTCACCTCAATCTATTCATTCTATGTGTTGTTCAAGGGACGAAATGGTAAATAATAGTGGTCGGGATTCGATATTCTCCTTACCCCCTTCAGGGTGGACTAAGGAGTTATCTTAGGTGCTACAAACCCCGTCAAGGTGATTATAGTCCACATTCGAATGACTAAGTTCTAATTATCCAATTGGTCATATGATTAATTAAGCCTGTCAAGGTCAATAATTTCTATCCTAGATTCATTAATTATTTCTAAACCCCCCGTCAAGGTGATTCACATGCCACTTTATGAAATATCCTAGATACTAATTCCTATTGTTGATTCATGACTTCAATAATGTTGATAAATGCAGATTAATGAAAAATACTGATTGCCCAATTCGATTTCAATTGTAATAATCCCAAAACCAAAAACATGAAATGAAATAAATTGGGGCTTAAACCATTAATGCGTTCTCAAGTATTGTATGAATTTAGCTCATAATTGCGAAAACTAAGAAATTAAAATTAAAGGAATTCATAATTGTTTTACAGAATAAAAGATAAGAAACCTAATTGAGGAGTTGCTTCGGCTGTGAATTGGAGAAGTTGAATTTCCCCAGCTCTTGCCTTCTTCTCTTCCTTGCTTCTGCTTCTTCTCTGATGCTCTGACTTTGTATGTAATGAATTGTGTGTGAAAATAGAAGTCTAAAAGCCCTTTTATAATATAAAATTCGGACTAGGGCATTCTTAATGGATTAAATGAAAATTAGAAAGCCCAAGTCCACAACTTAAGTCTAAATCCCGTAACTGTTGTACAACCTCCACTAAATCGGCTGTAACTTTTTCGTTTTAACTCGGAATGACTCCGTTTAAGTTGCCAAATCTTCGTAACTCGATAAGGAATAAATCTTCTTCACAAGTCAGGGGCTGAATCCATGCTTAACTAGCTCGAAATCAGTGATTTAAAATCATCAGCCTTCCGGATTTGCAGCTTGAATTTTGTCAACTCTTCGAGATATTTCTTCTTGCTTTGACTTCATTACACGATCTTTGACTTTAATCTTCCATTCCTCTCCTATCTAGTATTCAAAACCTACAAGCTTTTCACTCAAAACAAACCATATTACGCGCAAAAGTATAATAAATGAAAAATACTAGAATTTAAAGAGGAAAATTGAATTATTGCATATTAACACCAAAAGTCTATCTAAATATTCAAATAAACACAAAAAAATGATGTCTCCCAAGAGTATAAAATTAGAACATTTAGGGAGACATCACTAAGATCTGGCGGCCAAAAGATAGCTTTCTAATGATGGAAGGTGATATTTATAGGCCAATTTTCACATGATTTAGTACACTTTCCTATTTTGTGTCTTGAATTAATTATTTATTATTTTTCGAGCATATTGGGTATAATTGTTTGGTTAGTGTGTAGCTTTAAAGATATATGGTAATTATTTAAGAGTCCAAGTTAATTCTAAGATCTAAAGGAAAGAGGATAAACATGGAAATTAAAGATAAGGAAACAAAAGCTAAAGTATGGGAAAGGAAAAACTGCCAAATAAATCTGAATTTCACCACCCACGACCACAAATCAGCTTGTATCTCAAAATCGGTGAGGATTTTGGAAGGACGATCAAGAGCAAAGTTAAAGATCTTTCCGAGAAGATGAATTTCGTCTACTCATACGCGTCAAACGGATCAAAATTGAAGCTGTTAGGACCAAAACAAAATCGGGGCTGATTCCATATTTTAGTGCTACGAATTTGAGTTGGGCTAGGAGTCCAACACTTACCTTCTCCTTCAAGAAAACGATTAGTTCTTGCTATACACTATAGATACAACCTATTCTCATTAGAAAATCATCCTTGGCAAAACCTTAAGCCAAGAAGAAGCTGCAACACAAGAGAAGAAGTCTGGAAGGAGCTGAACACCATATCATGTCTTCTCCAACCTTTAAATTTGTAATTTCTTTCTTTTCTTTCTCTAGTATGAACTAATTTACTTTTAGCTTGAGATTTAGCATTTATGTATGAACCCTAGTTTTTCTATTTGATTTGGGATACTACGGTATTTAATTGAAATTCATGTTTTATGTTCTGTTTATGTGTTTTGATTTATTGCCTATTTTCCTTGCGGTGCACAACGTATAGGATTACCTTAATAGTAGTTAGATGATCACCTTAGCTGGGTGTCTAATTATTGAAACACCAAATAAGGTCTAAAACAAGGTTTAGACCTGACAAATCAACCTGACTGGATAATCATCAGGGTACGTTTTCACCACTATCATCATGTTTAGAATTTAATTGCTTAGGACCTTAGTGGCGTTTGATAACCCTGGGTTTAGGCTGCCTCATGATGTGTCTGTAGCCCCCTTAGTCGCTCTCAAGGTCTAAGGTATGGGAATTTAGAATCCTAATTATTTCATATTACATGATTCACCCTTAGACAATAGGATAACCAAAACTAGTGGGGGTTACTTGCTAATATCTCGAGCTAAACTCTCATACTACTTGCTTCTCTCTTTATTTAATTTTCTGTCTTTTAATTATTAGTTTAATTTCGAGTTCTTAAAGCAAACCACAATCTCTTTTCCTTTATTTTCTTGCGTATTGTTTGTTCTAGCTTTGTAATATCTGCACTTGAATATTTGCATAAGTTTTTCTTAACCTTCGTAGTCTCTGAGGAACGAATTCTACTTATTCACTAAAACTTGCATACGTCATGTATACTTGCAGAACCGTGTTAGCCTAGGGTGTTTATTTGCACTTATTTATCTATTATTTTATAACACCTTAGGCGACACCACACGGTCAGGAAAATACTCTACAAAATCAGGATATAAGATTTTAGCGAGAATGGCAGATGAAAACGAAGTTTAAACTTCTAACCAAGCTCAACTAAAAGACCCAATTCGTTGGAACATAATTTGGAAATCAAATGTTCCGAAAAAAGTGAGACCTTTCACTTGGAAGGCATGCAAGAATAATCTACCTACAAAACAAAACCTTTTTTCAAGACATTGTAGTGACGACAAATGGTGCACACGGTGTGACAAAAAAACAGAAACAGTGGTATATTTACGTTTATCCTGTTCTTATTATAAACAGGTTTGGGCTGGATCAGTTCTACAAATCAGGATCCCAAAAACCAATCCAGACACACTTGGAGAATGGATAACAAAAATCTATGAAGGTGCAAAACCGACGCAATGGGACAAGAACAAAGTGGCAGCATACATCATGCTGACATTGTGGAACATCTGAAAAAATAAAATGAAAACGATTCACAAAAATGTCAAACTGGAACCGCAAAATGTCATATTGGCAGTCTGTGCAGGTATGATTGACCTATACGGGCAAGATTGGAACAGGCTTATACCCAACTTACCTGAGAGTCAACGAGAAAACACTGTTAATCATTGGGGACCACAAGAACTCAATGGGACACAAACAAATTTTACATGTGATACGTCTTTTAAGTAAAAAACAGAATATAGTGGCATTGGGATAGTTAAACGGGACACACAAACAGGTGATAGATGCATCTTTTCAAAGACCATCTGGACAGATTCGGCAGCGGAGGGGGAAGCAACTGCGGTCCTAGAAGCTGCTAAAATGGAATTACAAGAAACAGGTAAGAAGACGATTATATGTTCAGATAACCTTGATCTTATTCAAAGGTATCAAGTCGTTTCCATCTGCGTGGTGGAAAGTCAAGTCGTACGTCAAGTGGATTATTCAAATTGCTGGAGAATATCTGAATATGTTCTTTAAACATTTGTCGCGAAGGCTAAACGGGGTGACGGACCTCACTGCGCGTAAAATTAATGAAGAAGGACAGTTCGTACTGACCCTCCAATTTATAAGATTAGGGATTGACTAACTTGAAATTACTATGTTTTACTATTGTAAAAAAATGTTCCTATATAAAATTTATAGATAAAATAATTATACATGTAATGCAACTCATAATTAAAGACGTATGACTAAATTAAAAAAGAGTAACTATATATAGGAATTAGGAAAAGAGGGATTGGTAAAGTGTGTGTTGGATTTCCATGTTTATGAAAGAAAAAAGATATATCTAGATTTACACATTAATAAAAAGTAAGGATTTGTAAGATTTCAAGAAAGGACAAGATGGCATCAGGGACTGTGGCGTACTAACTACATTAATAGTTTAATACGATTATGGGTAGATAGGCCCAGCAATTTTACTTTCTGTTATGACAAATCAAGAATCTATTAGGCAGAACCTTATTGTATAAAAATTTCGTTGCATTTTCGTTGTCTGGACGAATTTAAAACTGAACCATAAATTTTAATTCATGTCATAAAACGTTTTATGATTTTAAATGTAGGTTTATTGTCGTCCATGAGAATCAAATGTCCCTTGCTCTCGGAAAACAGGGAAAAAATAGAGTAGCGTACCATTTAAATTCATATCAACCCATGGTTGATTGAAAATAAATTATTTATTTATTTATATATTTAATTTGATTAAAGATTTAATTATAACCAAATCAAATTACATTATACATAATATAAATTTAAATAGTATATATTATTATTTAAAAAATATTGATTTTAAACAAAAAATATTTTTAAATAAAATAGACTTTTGCTCTACAAGACTAAAATCCGTCTCAATATTTCTTTGAAATAGAAATTATTCTAAATTTTTTCTCCCGAGCTGCTACTTCGAACCTTGTTATTTGACTATTTTAACTATTCACTTTATCATTTGGAATCTGTCTCTGTATGTTCCTTCTTTTTTCTAGATAGTTATACTTTAACTTTCTTTTTCCTCTGTAAATAACCAATTCCATTACTCCTTAAATTACTTCGACCAATGTTTCTCGTCTTCTAACCTATTAGTTTCGTCCATTTTTCTGCTTATTTTCTCTTTCTACTTCTCCTATCCACCTTAGAAATCTATTTTGACGCCTAATAAATCTGTTTCTCATGACACCCACTTTGTCCTCTAGTGTGTGATATAATACTTTAATAATAGAAATAGGGTGACACTTCGTAGTGTACGGATCGAAGACAAGTAAAAGTGATAAGTAGGGAAATCCTTTTTCACGGAATTATCAGTGAGACTAATGATGTTTAAACTAGTATAAATGAATGAAACTTGTAATAGCAATAACGAAATACTAAATAGTTTAAATAGGAAAATTGTTTGTTTGGTTTTCAAATATGATTAACAACTAATGAATAAGTAATGGTAGTAAGATTTAAACTAAGTATGACAATTAAACAAGCAAGTAAATAAATGGTACGAACTAATAAGAGATGGTTGCTTGAGTAATTACTAGCAATTGTTTATGTCGTTAGTTAAAAGTATTATCGATATGGGTGAGAGGTTGTGCTCACACTGGTCGGGATTTAAATGTTTCTCTAACTCCCGTCATGGTAGACTTAGAGCGAAACCTTACACATGTCTGGTTGGCTATCTGATGAGCTAAAAATTCAACCCTTAATGACTAACTATCAGACAAGGCCGTTTCAATGCCTTGCACTAGGCATATATGCTATTTCCGTAACCAAACCCCTGACTTAAGGTGCAACCGATTACTACAAACACTACTACTTGTCCAGAGTATATGTGGTTACTAATGAGCTAAAAGGTTATCTAACGAATAAAGTAATATGAGAGTACTTTCTTATCCATCTGCATGTGAGAATTCATACCTTGAACGAAATATTTGAGGGTATTAGAGGGTCCCTTTTCCCTAGACCAAACGAATTTTAAGATGTTATCCATCTGCATGTTTGATGTTGAGTAGATAATGAGAAAGAACAGAGCCAGCCGAATAATGATCCATCGAGATATAATAAGATTAGGCCCAGGATCAAAACATCTTTGGATCAGGAAATTTAAGCCCAATTAATCTAGTAGGTAAATAAATACACCAATATAAGAGTTCACGTATGTGATACTTGAGTAAGCTCCCTAATTTTATGTTAGTAAAAAGCTATTTGTTATTATCGAAACTAAAATCCCCTATTTTTAGTGAATTGAATTGGGGACGATGGTGAATAGTAAAAGGGTTTTTAAAAGAGAGAGAAAAGCTACTAGAAAAAAATATTAGCTAAATGTTTTGAATTAATCTTATATTCAAAATTTAATCGTTAAATTTTTTAAGTAATATGAGAGTACTTTCTTTCATCATATCGAAGACTCTATCAAAGTAAACTTTAATTTCAAAATTTAATACTAATGAGCTAAAAGGTTATCTAACGAATAAAATAACTTTCAATCTTGGGTCGATTACCCAAGAAGACTTGAGAAAAATCAATGTGCTACTTAGGAGCTAGTCAATTTCTCTCTCCTTCTTAGAGGCCAATAAAATGTCCAATGTCATAACTACCCTTCTAGTGCATATAAGACAAAAAAACTAGATTATTTCTCTCTCCTCTACTATCATTACTCTCTCTCCTCCATTACCATTAATCTCTCTCCTCCATTATCATTTTTTCTCTCTCCTCTTTCATTAATTATCAAATATTTTCCAGCTCCGACCACAACCACCGATCACCGCCATCCGCCTCCGGCCACCGCCGGAAAAAGTTCTGAGCGTGGAAAAAAGTTCTGAGTCTGGAAAATAGTTCTGAGTCTGGAAAAAAGTTCTGAGTTTGAGTGCAAAAGTTCTGAGTCTGAGTGCAAAAGTTCTGAGTCTGAGTGCAAAAGTTCTGAGTCTGAGTGCAAAAGTTTCATTAACGACAGATTTTTAATCGCCAACAGTGCTGAGTGCAAAAGTTCTGAGTCTGAGTGCAAAAGTTCTGAGTCTAGCAAAAATTTGAAATAAACTGATTCAATTATTGAAGCACATTAACTTGTTGAATATATCTCAAAAAAATTAAGCAAATCTTTATTTTAGTTTGGTTGCTGATTAAATCAAGAAAGAAAAGAAAACTACACGTAAAAAATAAGGCAAAATTACTTTAATTAATGACTAATATGAATATAAAAAGGCTTGAATGAATACCAATCTAAGATTTCTACACCAAGAATTCTACTACCCTGCAACAAGAATATCTTTTACAATTTTTTGCAATTGATGCCCCAATTGCACAGGCTGTAAAGTTGGAGGATGCAAATTAAGATTATTTTCCATATTAAAATTAAGAGCAACCATGGAAAACACCTAAAACCATTCGCCCAATGACCTAATTCATTCAGAGTCATCATTAATTTCCTACTATCTTTCGACAATATCCATTTCTAAAAATACTCATTAGGCAGGTACTTTTCTTTAATTGAATGTCAATACAACAGACTTCAACATCTGGTTCTGTATAAAGATTTGAGCACGGTTGATTATCGATTTTGAGCTCACAATTTCGCCCAAAAAAACAGCTTCGCTGGAAAAAGTAGCTTCGCCGGAAAAACAGCTTCGCCGATCACCATAGTGCGAAGAAGCTTTAATGGACCTCATGGAAAAGCTTTAACGGAGCCATGGAAAAGCTTTAATGGAGCCATGGAAAATGCTTCGGCGGTTTTCTTAAGGGTATGTTTGGATGGAGGGATTGGGAGGGAGGGGATTGTATTAAAGGATAATGACAATCCCATCCGTTGTTTGTTTTGGAAATAAGTAGAAGGGATAGTTTATTAAAGGATACTTGCAATTCCTTACGAACCTATATATTCAATCCCTCCAATTCGGTGGGATTAGGAAGGAAGGATTCTTTTATTACGTTGTAATGTCTATATTACCCTTATTCTTTCTTTATAAAATATTTTAATAGGGGTATATGAGTCATTTAGTTATAAAAAGAATCCCTTCCTTCCATTATTCTTCTAATCCAAACACCGGATAAATGTTATCCTTTAATAAAATCCCCCCTTCTTTTTTTATTCAATCCAAACAAGATCAAATACTCTCATTTCCATTCCCTTGTTATACTCTCCCTTCCTATCCTTTAATAAATTATCCCTCCTTAATCCAAACATACCCTAAGAGAAAGAGAGATAAAGGAGTGAGGGAGTGTATTTAGGTTTTAATTCTTTTTGGATAAAAATTAGTATATATAGGAAAATAAAAAACAAAAAAGGGTAAAATTGTAATTGGGTAATTAGGCTTATAGTGTTAAAATTAGTTTGTGGCCTTTAGTAAGAAGAGGCTAAAGAGCCGGTCTTGTTAGGTCACGAGGTAGTGATTTCAAGACCCTTTGGGTAATAATCTCTTTAATTATTTACTTTATCTAGTACTTTCTCCATTTTTAAAAGATTATCACTTATACTAAAAATAATTAATTTAAAAAAATTATCATTTTATAAAATTAAGATATGTTTTTATTCTTTATATCACTTTTATACCTAATTAAATATTAATTTATATTTCCGATAAATACTTAAGATATTAATACACTTTATGAAGGATATTTTAGTAATTACATGAATAAGAAATGACATTTCTTATTTTGTATGAAAAAACAAATACGACAACCTTTTTGGAACAAAAGGAGTAGTATGGATGTATGTTTTCCCTCCTAAATAATAAAGTATCTTTTAGCTTCCTTCTATATTTTTCTTTTGTCCGAAAAAGAACCTTAAAAACGATAGTGATTATGACAGTTTACGAGAAAATTAAGAGAGTCTAACAAGGAGGTATCTCTTGAACTATCTAAGTTAATATTTTTCCTAGTACATTTTGCTAACGCGTCAGCGTAATATTTCCTGTTAACATAAGAAAATTTCCATACTGGAAATTGACCTAACCATTTTTCAAGTTCAACTTGAAGAGATTTAAGACTCCAATAGAGACCAGTCTTCTTGTGAATGCCTTGAACAAGTTCAAGGTTGTCAGAGTAAAAGAAGGTACTCTAAAAGTTGACATCTGCCGCAGATCTCATTGTGAGGTGAAGAGGCCAGATGCTAACTTTATCTTCTTTATTAATTCCAATTGCGACGACTGCTGCGGGTTTCCACTATTTAACAAAAGAAGTATCACAAAATTTTCAGAGTGATTTTCATAGCCATTTGAAATAGGGATTTCTTTATTATAGGAGGGTGATATTTGGCTGAAGAGTCTGAAAATAAGGTCGTTAGTGTTTCGAGATATGTCTTTGACAAAACAGTCTTTATTTTCGTAGAAGCCCGTCATCCTTTCTTTCCATATTCCATTTTGTCGTTAGAAAATAAATCGTTATTAACTTTCTATCCCACCCATTTGTTGTATAACTTTCGATCGTGAAAAGAAGTCAATCCGCGAATTTAATCTTAGCTTATTTGTCGACTTTTATTTGCATTTTAGATATAGCCCACGCTTTTATACTAAACGGGCATTTGATAAGTAAGTGTTTGATAACTCACTTCTATGTTACTTTCACATTGTTGTCCCTTTCCTGCTGCCTCGACTATTAACAATAGTTGACCTCCATGGTTCCCCTCCCAAGAGCTGATTTAGTTTAGCGAGTCGAGTTGTATAAGCACAAACAAACAATGAGGTACACTACTCCACCTAACATTACCCGGTTTTGGCATAGAATCTCAAACTTATTTGTCGTTTATCCTAGGGCTGTAAATAAACCAAGCCGCTCGTGATCAGCTCGATCCCAGCTCGAAAAAGTTTGACTCGAGATCGTTCGTTAAATTAAACGAGTCGAGATCGAGGCTAAAAACGAGTGCGCTTTGTTAAACGAGTCGAGCCTGCTCGCGAGTTTTTTTTTAAAAGCTCGTGAAAAATATAATCAAATTATAAATATCCTATTAAATGTTTTGATTCAATATTTGACAATACAAAAATTTAAAACTAATTACTATATTCAAAAACCTATCTTATCGTAAGCACTTACCAGTCACTTTCCTCCTCTACCTACCCAATTATAAAAGACCATTCAAAATTCAACAATTGAAAAAAAAAGTATATGATCACTCTGAAACTGCTATGTGTAATACGAGTATGGAAGGGGAGGCTCAAGCAGTGATTGTTGCATTGAAAAGAGCAATTAGAGAAAAGAACGAGGGGATCACGATCTTCTCAGATAACCTCGACCTGATTCGAGGTGCTCAGCAGGTGTCGACTGCTAATTGGAAGCCTCGACTGTGGATTCGGCAGATCAACAGACTGGCAGCGTTGGTAGCCCCAGTCTTTTTCAAGCACATCCCAAGGAAATTCAACGGTCGTGCGGATAATTTAGCTAAACAAGCCAGGCACAGGGCACATCAGGAAGGAGGAAACAATGTCGAGTTACTTACTTCTCGATTTTCTCGATTAGGAATCGGTTAATAGATGTTGGAGTGGTTAGACATTGAAATGTATTAAACGCCCAAAAAAAAGTATATAATTGTATATAATGATAGTTTACAATATGCTGTTATAATTGAAAATTTATATAAATGAAAGGTTTTTAACAATTTATCTTTTAAGGGGGGTGTATTCAATTGAGACTCTGTTGGATTTTTTTGGACTTCAAGAATCCAGGGGTATTCAATTAAGATTTTAAAAAGTCTTTTAAAATTCAGGTGTATTCAATTGAGATTTTGAAAACTCTTTTAAAATCTTGGTGTATTCAATCAAGATTGTTTTGAATTCTTTAAAATTTTGAGGTATTAAAAAGTCATTGGATTCTCGAACTCATTGGATTTCATAGGAGTTTAGAACATAAATATAACTAAACAAGTCATTTACAAATCTCTCTGTAAAAGCAAAGATTTGATAAAGTTGAAAGAAAAAATAAAAAAATTTGAAAGTTAAAAAAAAAAAATTGAAAGATAAAAAATAAAACCTGCAATATTTTTTCTTTGGTAAAATAGATTGCTCATCCTTCTTCCTTTATTCAGATATATTTCTTTTCAATAGCTGTTACTAGTATGAATCAAATCTTAGAAGTATGTATACCAAAATCATGAAACTTATCTTTAAACATGATACTGCACACTTTGAAAAAAAAAAGTGATATTGTACACGTATCAAAAGAAAAACATGATACTGCAATGTAGTAAAAGTAAACATAATACTCCATACTTTTTTTTTAGCATTTGGCAATGAAATTGTTGACAAAAAATAGACAATGAAATAATATAATACTATATCTCCTAAAATTACCTATAGATGTCCTCATTTAACACCTGTAAAGTCTACTTCTCTTTCTTTTGTCAGATAAAGTCTACTGCTATTTTTGAATAATTGTATCTCAACTTTGATTTTTAATTTTGATTATCTCAATTAAAAATTAAAGGTTTAGTCAAATTCCATGTAGTTCTTGTGATTTTTTTGCTGAAATCAGATTAAGGGCCTGTTTGGAAGTGCTTATTTTAGAGTAAAAAAGCGTTTTTAGAATAAAATTCAAATTTAAAAAAAATTATTAAAAATAATCTTGAAATCTAAAATCATTTTAAGTGCTTGCTTTTCAAAGTAAAAAAAACTCTTAAAATGCTAAAAGCACTTTTAAGTGCTTCTCCAAAAAAGCACTTTTAAGTGCTTCTCCAAAAAAGCACTTCCAAACGGACACTAATAAATGCTTATTGTATAAACAGACTTTTTTACTGATAAATTTTCAAAATAATAAAATAACAGTATTTTTATCGATTAAATGATAAACAACAAGCTATATATATGTTTTAATTCTTTTAGAATTTAAAACAATCCGTCGAAATCTATTTAGGATTTAAAAAAATCGATCAAACTCTATGTAAGAATAAAAAAGAATACATCAAACTCTATTAGATTTAAAACAATTCATACGATTTTCGAAATCTATAGAGTTTTTAAAATCCAAAAAAATCCCATAAACTCCCAATTGAATACACCCCCGTAATTAATCCCAAATAAGTCCGCGATAAAAAGAAAAATTCGAGTTTGTACACTAACTTCAAAGCTCGGTTCGTTTAAGTTCATTCATAAATAAACAAGTTTACACATTACTATTCGACTCGTCTAATTTACCGTACTAATTTATCTAGTCATAAGTCCCAGCTCATCGGTTCTCAACAAACAAATTCCCTTCTTTAAAATCAAACTTTATAGATGAAAAATTGAGCTAAATTCATAGATACAAAATGAATACAAGAATAACAAATTATCAAAACAGAATTTACAACACTAAATACGGAATGTTTCCCACTTATAGTCAAGTGCATCAACAACACCCTCAAAACTATCAAATCTTGAACTCACAACATCAATACAAACACCCAATTGTTCAGCCCCAGAAGCTGTAACAGGACCATGAGCAGCCACAACCATTCTTGGGCATCTCTTCCTCACCATCTCCCAATCCATTCCAACTTCTCTCAAGCTTTTCAACAACCCATCTACTTCTCCAGTACTTGTAAACACAAATGCATCCAACTCACCTTCTTCGCTCCTCTTCACAAGTTCCACAACACATCCCGGCCCTGCCCATCGAGTCTCGTAAGCATTTACTCGAACGGGCACCCATCCGTTCTGCCCGAGATCATGAAGAAAATTAGGCACCACTTGTGGTTCATCCAAGCCTAGTACTATTGGTACTGGACAAAGAACTTTTCGACCATGGCCTAGACCTAGCGAATCTACAAGCCCGGAAGGTGTAGCAACTGGAGGAACCAAGACTTGAATCCTTTCCGGGTTTTCACATAGTTTGTTTATGAGAAATTCATTTAACAACTCCGAATCTTTCCCTAATGCTGAAAGAATAAAGGGGTTTCCGTTTGGGGATAAAGGGTGTGTGTTGAAAGTGTTTAAAGCTTCTGAGAACGCAGTAATGGCGGTTCTTGATGTGAAAGCTATGGCGGAAAAGTGTTGGATGGAGGAGATATATTGTTTAATTGAGGAGATGGTGTGTTTTGTGGGTTCAACGATGAGGGTGGGGCACCATAGTGGTGTCCATCCTTTGAGCGTGATGAGGTTTGAAAGTCTTCCGGCGTAGTTTTGCGGTGTGGTGAAGGCAATGAGACGGTTGGTGGTGGTGGTGGTGTTTTGAGGTGACGAATGAGTTGGGGGTGGATTAGGATATTGCATTTTTAGAACAATCATTGGTTCATGGTTTTGGAGGCAGTGATAAATTTCCCTACTGGGCAATGTTCAGTTTTTGTCAAGTGAGACCGGGGATAGGCAGTATTTTGCTTAATGACCCGGTTAATAGTGTTAATTCGTAAATTGATCCATAAAAATAATGTGGACAAGAAAGAAAAGAAATCCATTAAAATCATCAAAACAAAGCCTATTTATTATGGTCTAACTTGAAGTTAATTTGTTAAAATAGATGTGTTGGGCATAAAATTGAATAGATAAGTTAAGAAACCAAATCCAATAGTGTGAGCCCGTGTTTTTTTTTTTTTTTTTTTGGACAGAACATAAAGGTTTAACCTATTTCGAGTCACGAACCTCAATCTGGAACTGGTCCAATGTGTTCCTCGCATTCTGTCTAGCAGAACACGCGATTTTAATAGCTAACCTGTTGTGCCGTCTCGGCAAGTGACGAAATAACATGTCGTCATGCTATCTCGCGAGGGACCTAATCGAGGAGCATATAGGCGAATAGACCATCACACAATTAACTGTGACTCAATACCTTGAATAATTTCAAGGTTGACTGAATATATGACTGTAACATTCATAGTAACGTCCTTACACGTGACAAGAGCGTCCTGCACGACTCTAGCTTCCCCCTCCTCGACGAATCTATTGTACATGAGTTCATTAGAGTTGATCTCCTTCCATCTCTTTTATCTAATTTCACGATACCAATTCCAACAGGCTCCGCCACGGATATGAAAGATGTGTCACATGTGATAACATCTTGCGCGTTCTGGACGTGTGCGTCGTCGGCCTAGGCATGGGACACATGATACCCCTGAATGGTTACTGCGTTAGCCGTCGTGATGTTACACGCATTATCAAAGAATCGATCATTCCACTATTTGTAGCTCTAATATCATCTTCAGGATCCAAAACCCTGTTCTCGTGAAATGCCTTCATATCGCATTTCCAAATGTTCCATATCAATAAAGTAACTAAGTTCTGACCGTTTTCTAATCCCACCCGCTTGTACCGAAATTATACGATACTCTAAGGATCCAATCGCCTAGAGTCGTTGTAACATTATCACCAATTCCAAACTGAAGTGTCGATCCAGCCCATATATGTCTACATATCATACACGACAATAGCAGTTAATTGAGCGTCGCTGTTTATTCGTCACACAAGTAACATAAATCGTCCTTAGCATACCCAATAAAATATTTAAAATATTTTTTACCTTTTTAATTAATAATAAATCTTTTTAACTAATATTCATTTTGCATAACTAATACATTTTATAACTATAATATTCTATAATTAAAATATTTGATAACTATAATAGTCTATAATTAAAATATTTTGTAACTAAAATATTGTATAACATTTTCTATTCCATTATGAGTGTAAATCGTTTCCTTGTATTGTCAAATGTGCAACAAAACCAAACTTGCCAAAAAAATAACATTTAGAAGTCAAGAACTAAGAATGTAAGTAGAAGGTAATGGGTTGACGTAACCAAAAATAGCGGGTTGACAGTATAAAATAGTGTGTTACGTAAACATATTAATGGGTTGTACGTGTAATAACAATGTGTTGTATGTGTAAATGAATGAGTTATACGTGCAATATTGGTGGATTGTACGTACTATTTAGAGCTAACAAGCAAAATCTAGGAACATACTAAACTCGTGTTAACAACTATGACACTCTAACGGAATCATAATACAAAATTGAAAGCAAAATATTGCTATGAATAACAACTAATGTAATAATTAAATGTAGAGGAACAAATATCAATTCAGATTATCAAAAACAAAAAATGATTAAACGAATAACATCTATATATAAAAATAGATTAAAAACTCAAAAAATAGATGAATACATGACATGTAATTAAATGAATGCGAAAATAGCAAATAATAATAGAGTTTATACCTAAAAATGTGGAAATGTAGCTTTTGTATTGATTTTTTTTAAATATGATCTTTGATGGAAGAACAAATATTTTTGGAGAGAGAGAGAGAGAGAGAGAGAGAGAGAGAGAGAGAGAGAGAGAGAGAGAGAGAGAGAGAGAGAGAGAGAGAGAGAGAGAGAGAGAGAGAGAGTCAGTCTAATGTCCATAGATTATAGTCTTTGAATTCAATAGTTTGTTGTGTATGTAATCTTTAGATACGTTTCAATTAGGGATGACGTCAGATCAAATATTCTCAAAAAATACTATAACCACATCTATTAAGAAAAGATTTAAATAAATTCGCATCCATTGACCATTGAATTATAGAATTGTTTACTAAATCCGCATCCGCGACAAAATGTATCATCTGTGTTTATGCCACATCTGCCATCATTTGATAATTTTAAATTGTAATGATCTAATAAAATATTTTTAAAAAATTAAAAATATATATAAAAAGATATTTTTGATTAATATTGAAAAAATATAATAATTACAATTTAAACCAACTAATATATACGACAATGTGTAAAATCAATAAATACCAAATAATGATAAAACAAAAGAAAAAAATTAAAACTTTTGTGAGAATTTTTTGCAATAGGAGGTAGAGGAAATTTGTAAGGAAAATAAAATAAAATTATGGTTTAATATGTTTATTATTAAAGTATAATGTTTTTTTTTACATGAAAAAAATTAACACACGGTTAACCTATACCTCTTTTTCTACACAATTTAGTTAACGAATTAAAAGAATCTCGAAATGATGTATCCAGACACCCCAAAAGATCGAGATTTTGTATAACGCATTTAGCGAGCGCATATTCGAACCCATTCGAATCTCTTCTGATGTGCGCGATTTTCCAGTTCGGGAATTTATCCATCCATCTCTAACATCAAGAGCCATTGGTTGGATCTTCCCATTAGTTTCCATTTTTTTAGTACCTTGAATCATTTCAATGTTGTTAGAGTAAAAGCAACAACTCTGAATATTGAGATCATCTACTGATCTCATGACCAGAAGGATGGCCTAGATTTCTCCTTCCGCAGTAGAATCCACTTTTCATCCCTTCATAATTTTTTGATAGATTTCATATGTTGATTTACCGCGATTGACACCATACCCGCTGGTTCCCGCTTCTTGGCGAATGAAGTATAATTCAGCCAAATAGTCTCGTCCACATCCTGAAGTATTATATTATTTTCATCAGCAAATTTTTCTTTTGTGACTTTAATATCATTGTACGATTATCTGATAAATAATTTTCTCCAAAAAGTTCCTTGATGTTTGACTTAGTTTTATCATTAATTTCCCAGATAACTCATTTTTTGCTCTTTAGGAAACCTTTCATCCTGGATTTCTAGATGTTCCAAAGTGTGCATAAAATAAAGGATGTAATCAGTCTTTTGTCCTATCCGTTTTGGGAGTAGTTATTGATGGTTTTAGTAATCCAACCTTTAATAGTGGTCATATAGTTCTGAACGATTTTGAATTGCATAGGTGAATTTGCACATACAACCGCACTAAAAGGACATTTAAGAAAGAGGTGATCCATCGATTCAGTTTCGATTCCGCACCATTCACATATATTAGTTTGTATGCATTTTCTTTATTTGATCCCTTTTTTGTTGGTATTGCTCCATTATAAATTTTCCACCCAAAAATCCTGACTTTGATGTAACATTCGAATGCCATATTGTCTTACAAAGTTCGTGATTGTTAGCTTCTCCTGATTTGGACGATTGGATTTCCTTCACAATATCTTTTTGGATCAAACGATGATACCCTGTTTTTGTTAAGTATTTTTCATCTTTGGGGTGTGGCTAAATGATTTTATCTTCTCTTTCAAGCTGGAAGATTGAGATTTTAGAAATTTCCTCAATATCTCTTAAAGTGCCCAAATTTTTTATTATTCTTATATTCCATTCTCGTCATATTTAAATTAAAACACTAGGCAACTTCATTCAAATTGCATCCTTCAGGTTTCTCCAACTTGGTGTCTTTTTCAACCCAGATATGTTCCCAAATGTTTATTGTAAGACCGTTACCAATTTTCCATAAACTCTCATCCTTTGTTTCAGGGTGGGGTCTCCCTTCCTCCTTCCCCAGTTTCCCTCACCCTAGTCTTGTATTTCCGCTTAAGCTTCCCCGGTTTGGCATTATTGGTTAGGATTGGCGATGTGATCCACTGATCGGGAGAGGTGTGAAAATGCGCCGCAGGTCAAAGTCAGGTCAGACCGAGCAGGTTGAGCAGCCGGAAGAGAAATCCTTGATTAATAACAAGATAAATAAATTACTAGCTTACCAAGGCGACGATCAGTAGCTGGTCCAAGAGGATGATCAGCCACACTAGGACTGAGACACGGCCCAGACTCCTACAGGAGGCAGCATAAGAATTGAATGCCTTGATAAATACCTAATTCCTTGGCTTGGCTTAAATTTTTTTATTCCTTCTCCATTGATTTTAATCTGAATAGACAGCGATGAAATAAAAAATAATGCTTCCGTAAATAATAGTAACTTATGTACCTAAAACATATATATATATATATATATTCGGATTTCAAATTATCTATTCGATTATTGGAAAAAATAAAATCTAACAAATAATTAATCGGGTACTTTCAATAAGAACAAACCCCAAATGGATTCACCATCGGTTTCTCTAACTGGTCTTTTTACCCGAATGTGATACCCAACAATTTCGATTAATATTTTAACCATAGTCATCCCTAGTTTCAATTTTAATAACAGAGGCAAGAGTTTAAACATAATACTTCCTCCGCCCATCAATGTTTGTCATAATTTCTAAAAGTAGATGTCCACAAAAGATTGTCCATTTAAGATACCAAGGAACTTTTTTACATTATCTACCAATTTTGTCCTTATTTAATATTTACAAGCTTATCATCATTTAATGCATTTACTTTAGTTGGTTCGTTTAGTAAAAATAGAAGGAATTGATTGCTTTTCTTAATCCGTATGAAAAAAAAAGTATGACAAACATTTATGGACGGAAGGAGTAGATTATATTTCCATGCAGTAATTATTGATATTTACAACAAATAGTTTATAATACTTTATTTAGATAATTTTTTCCAACTTTGGATATTTAATCGGGAGAGAGAGAAAGGGTGGTGGGGGGGAGGAGGAGCTAGCACCTCAATTTGAAAAGTGAGCTAGCACACAAATGTTATAGCAAAAAGAAACTTAATTATAGATATATTCCCTTGTCCTTCTTTTGTTCGTTCTCCCTTCCTCTCCAAACACTTTACACCATACCATGATATTCTCATCTCTCTTAGCCATAGTAGCAAAGAGAGCCTAATTGCAGGCCATAATATTTTATTCCGCCCTCTCATCTCTCTTAGTGTATTAACCCTTTGAATCAAATGCACATCGTGAAATTTACTTTAACTAAGAAGTAATCGATTGTGAAAGAATAGCAGCGGTCGTAGCTTTTAAAGTGAAGCCATATTGTGCAATCTGCTTCTCTAGTCCCTAACAAAGTTGAGCCATATTAGGGTCCCTATGCTACTATGGCTGAATAAAGGATCCAAAGGAATATTTAGGTGGGAGACCCTATTAGATGATTATATAAAAATTGAGTGATTTATAAATTCATTGCATCATATATCTAGACCCATTGGGGTTTTGTAATAATGTTCTAATTAATACTACCAAATCTGTTTATTAAACAAATTTTCAATTTTCATCCTCTGGGTATAATTTTATAGTTAGGGGTACAATGGTTACATCCCATCAGGTTCAAAGATTTTCGTTGTTCAGAACTCTGAAAAAGATCATCAACATCATTAACAAAATGGAGCTTTTTCTGCAGCAAATAGTTTGGTACAACCTAATTAAAGATACACACAATTTGATAGTTGTGAGTAAAATGATATATAGGGGCGGAAAATTACAGAGCTGGAGAAAAAGCACTGCACTTGAGAGTTGTGTAAGAGGTTAGCACTGGAATCGAGAAAATATGGGGAGCTGAGATATGCGTCGCCTGTCTTTCCATGCACTAGAAGAACCTATGTTAAAAATGGGAGTTGTTGCAAATCACATCAAAAACAATGTTTGAAATAGGAAGCACATCAGAAGGATGTAAACAACAGCCTAGAGTTAGCAGAAGTAGTATTACCAATTTGTTGGGGTTTATGTAACACCCTCAACGTGAAAATTTATGTTTATTCATTATTTGTTGTAGTTTCCATGTGATATAACATGTTTTATAGTTCGTTGGGTTCCTCTGACCATTTATGATATAGGTAGGTCCATATTGGTAATAAGTTGAACTTTTTATGTTTAGGGTTTTGTCACTATTTGTATCATTAAGTGTGTGTTGGTCGCTCCTATAGTATGATTAAAAACAACACAAAAAAGCGACAAACCGCAAGTGTACGGTTTATCCAAGTAATAAGTAGGTAAAAAAGGGATTATCGTCTCCATAGGGATTGCGAGGTAAGATAAACGTGTTTAGATGATAAGCAAAATTAATTGCAATACAAAATAAATAGATATTTGTTTTGTTTTTGAATATTAAAAGACTAAACACAATAATGTTGAGTAAAATATATTAAATTTAAGATTAGACTAAAAAGATTACTAAGTATGAGAGCGATATACTTGAGTCTCGCTAGGGAATCACCTAAGTTAGTAAATCTAATGCATTCGTTGAAGGGTAAAGTTGGTATTTCAGTATTAGTCGGGACGAATCTTTTTAACTCCCATCACGGTAGACTTAGCAGGCAATCCTACGGTATTACAGAACCCGTCAGGACGACTATAAGTTACTTTCAGATGATTAAGAATAAAACTCAATTGGCTACGCGGTTAGTTAAGGCCGCCAGACTTAATAACGAATCCATGCGTCTATTACCTAATTCTGTAATTACCCCCCCCCCCCTTCCGGGTGATCACCGCCACTAGAGAAATGCCTAATTACTACAACCTATCTCTGATTAACTAATTCATTGATAGCGAATAAGTACAAAATAATAGTCAATATAAAACACCCAACTTAATTTAAATTAAAAATAATCTCGAATTCGAAATAAACATTAAATTATAAAACTAGGGTTCTTCCCATGTTGTGATTCTCAAGTACGTAGAAGTTAGCTCATAATTAAATGCAAAAAAAATTAATAAAATATATAATTCCTAAAGTAAATTTAAACTGAAATAAACCTAATTGGAAGGATTGGGCTGATTTTGGAGGAAGAAAGACTTCTCCGACTTCTGCCTTCTACTTCCAAGTGTTTCTGCTCTGCATCTCTCTCAGAAATTTGATATAAAATTAAGCATATTGAATTAAGATGTCTAAAAATCCTTATATAGAGTTGAAAAACATATCAGATCCACCTTTAGGCTTAATTAAATGATTTAAGGGCCCAAATCTGTTTTATTAATCTCGCACTGCTGTACACCACTCCAGTAAAACAAGTGTAACTTTCGCATTGTAAGTCCAAATCACCTGAAACTACTTATAAAATTTCTCTAAATCAAAGGCCCATATTTTTCATTTGAACCACCAACTCAGATTTTGCACCGTTTAGGATCGGGAAGGGCTAGAAGTAATGACTTTCCAGTTTTCAATGCTCCTCCACCTTCACTAAAGTGATGTCTTTCGCTCCTTTAACACTTCCGTTTAATCTTGGACTTTAAAATTCACTTCTTCTCTTCATCTTGGTGTCTGCTAGCAACCATATACCTAATAACTTCACACTAAACAAACGAATTAACACACAAAAGCTCTAAAAGTAACAATAAGTATAAAACGAAGGAAGAAAGTGCATCATTGCAAATTAAGCCAATAAATCTAATAACTAAGTCCAAATTATACATAAAATGATGTCCCCTAAGGGGACTTATCTATCACAAACAGGGAGACATCAAGTGTATTTTGTAATTTAAGTTGGATAAGGCTTTGAATCAATGGTAATGACTGTACGTTCTTTCACGAGTTTTTCAGCAAAGGTTAATTTAGAGTATATGATCATCAACTTGATCGTTAACTTTACTATTCTACTTTTGTTCACTTTATTGCTTCTCTTTAAAAACTTCCCACCATTTACTTACTTATTCTTTTAGCGGTTTTTCTAGGGACCTCAGATGTAATTTTTTTCCATTTGTTTTTGTTTTTAGTTTGGAGACGGATTACTAAACGTTGCTCTTCTTTGGTTAAATAACTCTTTTTGATACCCGGTTTGAGATATTTTTTCCGACGTTCCAAACAAGGTTTTGCGTCTCACTTTAATGGTGCGTTCATACGCTGTGACACGAGGTGCCACTCTTTTAGGCCATATTGTTTTACGTAAGTGTGGAGTAAAGCATCTTCATTAGCTTACCATCGTTGCCTCTCTTTCATTTGTAGATGTAAGCATCATTATGAATTTGTGTTGAATCCAAGTGAATTATTAGAGAATAAATGGAAAAAGCTTCAAAATCCAGAAAGGTTTCATTTCTACACTTTTATTTAGCCAAGAATCATTCATGAAGATATTCAACAAAGTTTTTTGTCATTCTCGAAAAGAAGGATTTTGTATTAAATTAGAAAAACACAAGGACCCTTTTAAAAAAATTAATGAAAAAATCTCACTTAATCGGTGGCGAATCTAGAAATATATACGAGGGTGGGCTTAAATTATAAGGGGGTTCGGGAGCAACTCTCCCGAATTTTTTTTTTGGTATTTGATAAAAATCACATGAAATAAATGAATTTGTAGATTAAATAATATCATATTAAGATAAAAAAATACAGTTGTCCTCTATGAGTTTTCATTTTCCAAAAAGTATACTCGATATTGGTATGCTCAAATGTCTCTTTCAATAAAGATAAGCAAACAATCATTCAACCATTCGTCACTCATTCGATTTCGTACCTTAGTCTTCACAATACTCATAGGTGGAAATACCCGCTCAACAGAGGAAGTAGCCATCGGCAGTATCAATGCTAAAGTCAAAAGCAAGTAAACTAGTGGATACACAATATTTATCCTACTTTCTACCATTTCCTGAGCAAGCCATAAGAGTCCTTTCAAACCGAAAAATTCACTACTAGATTTCACATCGCCAATGTAAGTGTCAAGTTGATCTTTAACCCCCCATATATCACGCTCGACAAAATCTTGAGGATGGTATTCAACTAGGCAAACTAATTTTACTTTGTCGAAATGAGAAAAGTTGTTAGAAGGATCAAGACATGCAACACACAAAAGTAATTCCATGGTAGAATCATAATACTGAGCATTCAACTCTACTAGTTGCATATCTAAAATAACATAGAAAGTATCAACCTACTAGTTGCATATCTAGTTGTTCGAAGGTGGTCGACCGCCCGCCTAACGCCTATCGCTTAATAGAACACTGGTGAAAGTCCACCTAAAATATCCTCGCCCCCTTAATCTGTTACTACAACTCCTCCCACGAGCTGCTGATTGAGGAGAAGAACTCGAATAAAGAGCAGTATGAGTAGAAGGAGAAAAGTCATCACATGATCAAGCATCTTCATGTGTAATTCTTTTGAAACAAGCAAACACCCAAGCGTATAAAAGCTTAATGTAGATGTTTGAGCATTCTTGATATGAATACTCAACTTGAATTGCTTATATTCACTAGGTAAGTCTTTGAGAGTGTACCTGATGATATCTGCAAGAGGCAAAGACCTAGAAGTTGTGTCAAGACCATCATAAATCTCCTAAACTTTAGCTAAGTACTCATTCATAAACCACTCACCCTTTTTGATGTTGTAAAAACACATTTTAATATGATAAACGTGTATACGATATTGATTTATAAAAATCTTTTCAAGTTTGGTCCATACATCTAAAGAACGTGAAAAATTCATAGCTTGGAGATACAGATGGAATCAAATAAGAAAGAAGAGAGACTTTTA
Organism: Nemophila menziesii; assembly: GCA_029959085.1. Lineage (NCBI taxonomy): Eukaryota > Viridiplantae > Streptophyta > Magnoliopsida > Boraginales > Hydrophyllaceae > Nemophila > Nemophila menziesii. The sequence goes on from JARWIR010000001.1 coordinate 81,580,066, forward strand.
GTTGATGATTTTCAATCAACCACGTTTTATTGAGTGGGCCTGAATTATTTGAGATGGAATTAGATATATAACATGATCCAAATAACCATGTGTTTCAAGTATAACTCTAAGTCGAGCTCGCCATAATTCGTAAAATCGAACTTAATTTGAACTAAAGAGGATCAATTATGTCGAAGATGAAAGGAACCACCTAAAACAACTGAAGAAGAAGAGGTAAAGAGAGTTGAATTCGAATTCGTCGTGTAAGAAGGCGACATAAAATTTTAGTGATCAAGTGGAGTAGAAAGGAGAGGAGAAAGAAGTTTTTAAGTATCCTTTAGTGGCGGAATTTTAAAGTTTGGTAAAAATATTCTCATTGCTTCTTATACCATCAAAAAGATTAGAGAAGAAGATAGATGTTTGTATTATATTGATATTGAAAATGAGAGAACACTCACTATATAGATAAGAGCTTTAACACTTGGTATAATATATGTATATGTATCTATATATTCTACCTAATTCATTACAATATATACTAACTAATCAAATTGCATCTTTAATAACAGTTGAGCAACTACATATATATAGTTCTCCGTCTTCATATGTAATTAATCACACAAGAACAACCTCATTGATCGTCTTGATCACAATCTTCTCTTTTGTAAATCCGACATAGAGATTTGTTCTGCTTGAGTCCCTCTCTGTAAGTCTTGTATCTCGACCACCTTCAGACATGCTTCTCACAAACTCAGCCATATTCCTCCAATTATCCGCCTCCAACAAATTCTTATTCATTCTCAAATACGTAAACGCACTCAAAGCGTTCCCAGAATCCGACCTACTAGTAGCTAAAACTTGTGCATAAGCTCCTGCATCGTATCTCTCCAAAGCATTCTCTCCAGCAAGTTCAACCCCAGCACTTTGCGTCACTCTCTTCACCTGATGAACTAAACCTTCTGGAGAACAATTTGCATTCTCAGGCTGTTCAAAGTCTTTCATTTCCATGCATGTAAAGTTCAACGCAACTTCATGTTTAGCAAACATTTGTGCTATAGGCAAATAACCATCTCTATCTCTAGTGTTGTAATATCCTGCTGTTAATTCAGCTGCGTGGGACCTACTTCTATAGTGCCAGTGAATACCCGCTATTTTACCAGATAGTTTAGCTCCAGTTCCCCGGAAAACTCCTTCTGCAGCTGATAGTATACTGTCTCCATGCTGTAATAGCTTTCCGGAATGCCATTCCAGGAAGAACTTTCCGTATTCACTGTTCCATGTTCCTTCCCTTCTAAAAAATCCAGTATCTTCTGGAAATTGATTGTATTGACCAGCATCATGGGGCCCACCTATTCCCCATTCCTTCTTTCCTATTGCCTCTGCACATGCTTCTAGTGATGCTTTCATATACTGTGTGGAATAAAAGCTATTTTAGAAGTTCATTCACGACTAGCTTAAGAGATAATCGCAAAATTATTTACGTGACAAATTAAGTTACCTTGTCATAGCATTGAAACTCTCCAATTCCTGGAAACTTCCAAGTTCCGTTGCTTTCTGGGTAAGATGGATATCTAAGCTCACCACAAGGTCCCATACCCACTTGAACTTCCTGTATCACAAAGAGATATTAATATTTGAGTAATTGTTTCTCTCTTTGAAGGTCTGAAAACTATGGGAGAATATTTTGGGTCCTCAACATGTGATTATTTAAGCATAGTTCTAAAACTATAGTGGTCCATTGTTGAATTGATATTTTGTATGTTATTTTGTGCTAAGAAAATGATCATCTCGTTTTTTTCTTTATAATCACTTTCTTGTGTGGCCAAATACTTTTTTGCTTCACTTGTTAATTGATTTTTCTGCTGTTTTCTAAGATTAATATCTAGTCTAGTGGAGCAAAACGATAAAAAAACGTCTCAGCTGTCATGATATGATAGACTTGTCAAAATGTTGAAATATCTTAGTCTGGCGTACGTGTAGTTTAATAATATCATAATGTTGAAATTAACTACTTACCACTATAACTTTTCCCATCTTGTCAGCAAATCTTTCCTTAAAACTCCTCATATAGTCGGTGTAGACTTGAATAGGTGTTCTTCCTCGTAGAACAGGAACTGAATCGCATCCCAAGGAGATATACTCAGGGTTTCTTCGTCCCAATCTGTCTGTATATACAATATCTGGATTATTCTCGATTTCTTCAAGCACCCATGGAGGCAAAGGAATGCTGTAAAAAATTATATTCAGCAATTAATAACTTAAAAAAATCTGTTAATAATTTGTAAGATTAAAGAAAATGGATAGAAACATTAACATACCTACAAGAGTCCCCAACATTTCCTCCACACTGATGAAAAGACATAACTACTTGGAGTTTTAAACCATGCTTTGAAACCATCTTTATAAGCTCAGCATAACCTTCCCAGTCATATTGTAGAGGACCATCTTTCTCTACTAAACCCCACCAAGCATCAACCATGACACCCTCAACTCCAGAGTTTCTCAAAGCCGTTAAACATGCGTTCATGATTCGTGGTTTGCTTAACTTTCCTCCCATTGTTACAGTATCTAGTGGAAGCATTACAAAGACGGGGACCTTTGAGTTGGTTTTGCCATCTCGGGGAGAAGATGATAGGCCATGAGTATTTTCTCCTAGATCAGTTCTCCTCCTCTCTAAAGGTGAGTTGAGTTGAGTTTCTTGCATAGAACTTCTAACTCGGAGACGGTTACTAGGCTTGATCCGGGCAAATGGAATCATATTTGGGAAATCATCTAGAGTTTTTGAAGTTTTGATTTCGTTTAGATTGATGAAAGTGGTTGAAGAATGAAGTGTAAGAGCCATACTTTTGGTGTAGAGATATGTAAGATTGTAATAATGAATGTGTGTGATGAATATATACAAGATTGTAATTTGTAAGAATGAAAGAAGTTAGGTGAGATTGTAAGAATGAAAGAAATTTGTATACTGTCAACCTTTATTTATCAAGTGAATCTTAGCTTAGGTGTCAAAGAGACAAAACTTGGGTTAGTATGAGAAAAGTACCTTAGAGCAAATTTACTAAGGTCGACTAAAGTCGACAATCGACAGTATTGGAAAAAAAAAAGAAAAAAACGCGCATTCAAAATTGTATTACTTTTTTAAATTTGATTAGTATCGACTATCGTGAATTTGAATTGGATAAAGAATAATGATATATATTATTTAAAATCATACCATCTAACTAAATTATTTATGACCTGACCTGAATTAGGTGTCGTTTGTTTTTTTAAGTAATAAGTGCTGAATGCTGAATGAACAACTGAATAAAATTTATTATGTTAAGAGGCAATGTCTGAATGATTCTGACTTAGTTTGAAATCTTAATGAAACAGACCAATTAAGAGGCATTCAGATCTGAATTGGCCAGGAAAAACAAACCGTCTGATTAATCCAGTGTCTTAGGGGTGTTTGTTTGCACTTAATGAGATCTTAATCTGGTTCATTAAGACACTGAATCAATAAGACAGATTGTTTTTTCTGACCAATTCAGATCTGAATGTCTCTTAACTGGTCTGTTTCATTAAGATTTCAAACCAAGTCTGAATCATTCAGACACTGCCTCTTAACAGAATAAGTGTTATTCAGTTGTTCATTCAGCATTCAGTACTTATCACATAAAAAAACAAACGACACCTTAATGAACCAGATTAAGATCTCATTAAGTGCAAACAAACACCCCCTTAGTTGGTTACAGATAATTAATTTATTTACTATCTTAATTTAATTAACGATTTATTGCTAAACAATTCACGCAACGTCATATGTGATAATTGGATGGTATATATCATAACTCTTATTTTCAAGATGATTTATTCATAAAAATCATAATTTACCAATTTCAATTGAAAAGGTCTAATTCAAACAAATATGTAAGATTTTTTTTTTAAAAATAAATTATTACATAATAAATTATTTACTTTCCATAATTAAAGGACTATATTATTAAAGCATTCAACATTATTAAATTTTAAAACCGAAATATTTTTATAATTACAATATTCGCTATTTTAAAACTAACTCATTGCATAATATTTTCTAATTAATAACAGATAATAAAACTACTTTCTTGAATCATCAAACCTGCATGTGTATAATAACAAAAAACATCAATTATAGATTAGGCGCTAAAAGTAGGAATAAAACGTATTGGATTGATAGCACAAAAATAGTCGGATGACACTGCAAAAACCATGGGTTGACAGTGCAAAAATAGTGGGTGACACCACAAAAACCGTGGATTGATAGTACAAAAACAGTGGGTGACAAGGCAACATCAGTGGGTTGAATGTACAAAAACAATAAGGTGATAGTACAAAATAGTGGGATGACAGTAGAAAAATATATACAACCGATGACGTTGAAAATTTTCAGAACATAATCAAAATAAAAAGTAAACGTTGAAAAACAAGAAACATGAAACCTAAAACTCATCTCTTTCGCACTCACATTCATTGGAACAAAACACATAAAAGAGATCTCTTGACACTCACCTTCCCTGAGTGGCGGCGGTTTTCTTGTGCAGGAGAATGGTCCTGAAGTGACGACGGTTATTTACCTTAATTTGATTTCTTCGATTGTCGATGGCGTAGCCAAGCCTGGTTGATGATAGTGGAGAATGGTTCACGAGTGGCGACGGTTTTCTTATGCAAGAAATTTCTTTTATGTTTTTTGTTCCAATAAAATGCGACATTGAAAGTGATGAGTTTTAGGTTTTATGTTTCATTGTTTTATGGTTGCTCTTCAATCCTTGTTGCACAACCAATGCTAATTGCTTCATTTGTTCAAATAATATGGAGAGCTTGTATCTAATAGGGCCCCACCATTAGAATTTTTACCCCTTGGGCTTGTGGTGTATGCCAACTTCTCTCAGTGTCAATAATTTTCTCTATACAATTAGCAGCTTGAAGAGGATTCATCGATACAAACCCACCTCCTCCAAGATTATCGACTCTTATTCTCGAATTTCCATCAAGTCCCTTATAGGACATAGAAAGTTGCATCATAGGAGTGTACCCGTGAAGAAGTCACATTGTCAATTGTTGTTGGAATCTTGTCCATGTAGCTCCTAGATCTTCGCCATCTTCACGTTTAAAATTAGTAAACTCTACTTGATCTTTCATCCTCATACTTTGAGGATAGTAATAGTCCAAGAATCTCGCTTGAAGAGCACCCCAATCAGGGATTGCTTCGGCTGGTTGAGGGTCTAGCCACTCACTTGCATCCCGGTAAAAACTGAATTTTAACATAAAGTACTTTTACTTGTCTTTGATTTGTACACTGCAGAGTTGTAACCCTATTCTTATCCCATTCTTCTCTAGACCTATCTCCAGATATTTGTTCACAAAGTGTGAACCTCCATCACTAATTATAACTCTAGGTGTACCATGTCTACTGAAAATATGAGATTTCAAAAATTTGATCAATACTCGCGAATCATTGGTTGGTAGAGCTACAGCCTCTACCCATTTAGATACGTAATCCACAACTAATAAGATGTATTGATTCCCATTGGATGGTACAAAAGGACCCATGAAATCAATACCCCAAACATCGAATATTTCAACCTCAAGAACGTTATTATGTGGCATCTCGTCCCTCTTGGATATATTACCAGTAAACTGACACCTATGACACTTCTTAACATACTCATAACAATCCTTATGTAATGTAGGCCTATAAAAACCGGATTGTAGTACTTTAGCAGCTGTGCGATCGCCTTTGAAATGTCCTCCACACGGTGAATCATGACAACGTGTAACTACTGATAAAACATCTTTCTCAGGTATACATCTCCTTACTGAAAGTCCTAGAGGGGGGGGTGAATAGGATTACTAATAAGATTAATGCCTAATTAAAAATCTTTTGGACAATTATAAGTTTAAGAGAAAACTTCTAAGTCAACTAAATATATCAAACACTTATAGGATCATGCAAAGGATAAGTTAAAGGTTCGATATATAAGTTTAACAAGTAAATCGACAATCTAATCTCTTACTACTCTAGAAGACAATATGTTAGATAAACTAGATAATCAATATCACAATATTCATACTAGCATATTATCAAACATATAAAGTGCGGAAAGTAAATAGAGTAGGGATAGAAAGATACACACGATTTATAGTGGTTCGGTTTCCCTACATCCACTACCTAAGGAAGCCTCCTTAGGATTTCAAGCTTTTCACTAAGCTCCCGTGTCTCTCTTAACCGGGTCGAGAACACAATAACCCTTACAACCTCTTCGATAACACGAAGGACAACCTCTTCGAAACCACGAAGGAAACTCTTGTGTAATCACAACACAAGGACACCGAGTATACTCCCGATACTCTAATTCTCTCTTAATCTATCTATTACAAGAACTAGACTTAAGAGGATAAATACAAAGTGTTTAAAGGGTGAAACTACTTTGCTAACAATCTCCTAATGAGTAGATATAACACTTAAGCATGAAAGACTCCTCTTTAGTAGATAGAACTTTGTGGCTTATTGGATTAACTCCTTAATTGAGTGGATATGACAATGTGTAGCTCTTGACACCTTCTTGGATGATAACAATTAAGCCCCTAAGTGTATATGGGTTGAATGTGTAGTTGTAGCCTTGAAAGACCTTCAATTTATAGCTGCAAAATGCTCCCAACGGTCATAAGACTTGTCTCCAACGGATATATTAATATCCCCAACGGATCTATTCCTTTTGTCTTCATTTTGCTGCAGGAAACCCTAATCTGCGGTGCACCGCGGGGTTGGTGAGGTGCACCGCGCCAAGCTTGCTAAATTCACTTGCTCTCTGACGGGCTAGCCCCCTGGTCCGTGCCCTGGTCCGCACATCTGCGGTGTACCGTGCCCATAGTGCGGTGTACCGCACCAAAGGTCTAAAACACCTTTTAATGAGTATATCTTTCACTACGATGCTCGGATCAGAAAACCTTCTTCACGAGAATTGTTGGAAACATCATTCTAAGAAACTTTGTAGTTGATCACTAAAGCTAATTCTCAATGTACACAAAGATAAGGTTAAAAGTATTTGTATGAGAATTAGTTTCATAAGATATAACAATAAAGCTTTGATCTAAATGATAAAGATGTGCTTTTTGATGAATTAGAGTGCAAGATAGAATATGTATAACAAGAGTAATTAGCACACTAAACACAAGAGGATTTGTCACATTAAAACAACCTATTAAGGGAGGCTATATGCCAACAATCTCCCCCTTTTTGATGATGACAAATCCTTCACTAAAACACCTTAGGAAAGATATGAAAGTTTAAGCTCTAATGCAATTAAGCTCCCCCTCACAATAAGCATTTAAGTAAAAATGAATATAAGATATGAAATGCATTTGTGAGTATTAAAAAGTGCAATTTTGAAAGTTTTAGTGCACATATTTCTCCCCCTTTGTCTTCATCAAAAAGACGGGATAATAAAAATAATATCAAGCAACTAAACATAGAAGAGCAAGAACTCAAGTGAATAGATATTAAACAATGATAAAAAGAGTCCAAGAGTTTAAAGCAATTAAAACATTTTAACAAAATGAAATGCACAAGGATTAGTAAAGCATGAATCAATATGAAATAATGAGATAAGGGATAGAGACATTTTACCAACTTCTTGATTGAAAGGTTTTCATCTCTATAAGCTTTCTAACAACACAAACGATTAGTGCAATTATAAGATAAACGAGTAGTGCAAACGATTAACCAAGCATTTGAGTTTTTAAAGATAATTTAAGAAAAACTCCCCCTCACAAAATGCATAGAAAGTTTGTTTCAATTTTGAAAAAGTTTGACCAATAATTTCTCCCCTTTTTACCAATAAGAATATTTGAACCGATTTTAAGAGATCAAGGGGTAAAATTTTAATCTTTGAAAAGTATAGGGGTCAATATGCATTTTTCAAAAGTTTAGGGACTAAATGCAATTTTGAAAAATTTCAAGGACCTAAGTATAACTTTCTCAAGATAATAGGGACCTAGGTGTAATTTTCAAGCATAAGAAAGCTAAATGCAACTTGTTCAAACTATAGGGACCTCAAATCAATATTTTCCAACCTATAGGGATCACAATGCAATATTTTCAACCAATAGGGACCACAATGCAAAATAAAACAAGATCAAGGATAAATGATGCAATAGTACCTATATCATCAAGGAAAGAGTTAGCAACATCAACACAACAATATAAAATCCGAAGCATATAATTAAAGCATCTAAACATCAAATATCCGAAATTAAAACATAGCATACTAAACCAATTATCCAAATCATACCAAATATAGCAATAAAGTCCTAAATATCCAAAACATGGATCCAGGCGAAACCCTATTCCGCGGTGTACCGCGATTACTGTGCGGTGTACCGCACTGTAGAATATGTTTGCGAATAAACTGGGCGAAAGATAAAGAAAAATAACAAAGACAGAAACCCTGGATCGCGGTGTACCGCGGAGTGGTCCGGTGCACCGGAAAAACGTTCGACGAAGTGAACAAGAAGGAATTTTTTGGTTCTTTTAAAAACACCCGAAACACATTCGAAACTTCCCCAAAAGATTCGGAATGGTATAAAACTTATAAGATAAATTTTGTTTTGAAAAGAAACACAAAGTAAAACCCGAAAACACATAAAACAGTTTATTACACAAATACCCCTATATTTTCTACAAAATTCGAAAAGACCCAAAATCAAAGTTAAGCAATTTTAAGTATGAAAAGGTCAAGACATACAAGATATTTGCACAATAGGGAATAAACCACATAAGCACATAATGAAGCACAACATATAGATAGTAAGGCTAAACAAATTCATGCAAATGAGTTAATGACCAATAATGGATTAATTTCCCATAAATCTATGCATAAAAACATTTTTGAAATGCTACGGGAAATGCAAAAGATTATCGGAAAAATATTTTGAAAAACAATTTCTTTAAAACTCACCCTTACTAAAAGACATATGAAAATGCAAATTTGTGTTCAAAGATAAATAAAGATTTGAAAGTGAAAACTAGTATCTTTGATCTTTCTTCCCTTTTTGTCAACGATAAAAAGAATCAATAGGCACTTTTGAAAGATATAAAAACTAGTAAGAATAAAAAGTGCAATTTTATAATCGTTGAGGGACTAAAAAGCAATTTCACAAAGTAGGGACTAAAAATGCAATTTTTCAAAAATATGAACTAAAATGGCAAATTTTACAAGAGAAAGAATATGAAGTCCAAACTATGACACTTTGGAGAATTTAAAAACTATGAGGGGTCAAAGTGCAATTTTGAAAATTTTGGGGACTAAAATGCAATTACCAAAATTCTAAGAGATAAAGTGCAATAACATGATTCAAGAGATTTTGATGCAATATCATTTATAACATAGAAACAAAGATTAGTAACACAAGATAATATCCAAGGGTAAAACATGATAAACACAACTAATCAAATCAAAACCAAATAATAATTATAAACACAAGCCATAAGGAGGAACGCAAAAATATATACGAGATAAAGAAAAGAAATCACCGGATTTTCCTTTTTCGAGATTTGAGTGTTCTTTCGTATATTAATTCTTCCATTTGTTTCCTCCAAGCAAAGTAACGATCACCTACAAAGAAATGGAGGTTGTGTAGAAAACAACTCTTCCAAAAGATTAAATTCCAAATCGTTTACTCTACTAACGGTTAAGCTATTCACGTAGAGTTAGGCTCTGATACCAATTGAAAGTCCTAGAGGGGGGGTGAATAGGATTACTAATAAGATTAATGCCTAATTAAAAATCTTTTAAGAGAAAACTTCTAAGTCAACTAAATATATCAAACACTTATAGGATCATGCAAAGGATAAGTTAAAGGTTCGATATATAAGTTTAACAAGTAAATCGACAATCTAATCTCTTACTACTCTAGAAGACAATATGTTAGATAAACTAGATAATCAATATCACAATATTCATACTAGCATATTATCAAACATATAAAGTGCGGAAAGTAAATAGAGTAGGGATAGAAAGATACACACGATTTATAGTGGTTCGGTTTCCCTACATCCACTACCTAAGGAAGCCTCCTTAGGATTTCAAGCTTTTCACTAAGCTCCCGTGTCTCTCTTAACCGGGTCGAGAACACAATAACCCTTACAACCTCTTCGATAACACGAAGGACAACCTCTTCGAAACCACGAAGGAAACTCTTGTGTAATCACAACACAAGGACACCGAGTATACTCCCGATACTCTAATTCTCTCTTAATCTATCTATTACAAGAACTAGACTTAAGAGGATAAATACAAAGTGTTTAAAGGGTGAAACTACTTTGCTAACAATCTCCTAATGAGTAGATATAACACTTAAGCATGAAAGACTCCTCTTTAGTAGATAGAACTTTGTGGCTTATTGGATTAACTCCTTAATTGAGTGGATATGACAATGTGTAGCTCTTGACACCTTCTTGGATGATAACAATTAAGCCCCTAAGTGTATATGGGTTGAATGTGTAGTTGTAGCCTTGAAAGACCTTCAATTTATAGCTGCAAAATGCTCCCAACGGTCATAAGACTTGTCTCCAACGGATATATTAATATCCCCAACGGATCTATTCCTTTTGTCTTCATTTTGCTGCAGGAAACCCTAATCTGCGGTGCACCGCGGGGTTGGTGAGGTGCACCGCGCCAAGCTTGCTAAATTCACTTGCTCTCTGACGGGCTAGCCCCCTGGTCCGTGCCCTGGTCCGCACATCTGCGGTGTACCGTGCCCATAGTGCGGTGTACCGCACCAAAGGTCTAAAACACCTTTTAATGAGTATATCTTTCACTACGATGCTCGGATCAGAAAACCTTCTTCACGAGAATTGTTGGAAACATCATTCTAAGAAACTTTGTAGTTGATCACTAAAGCTAATTCTCAATGTACACAAAGATAAGGTTAAAAGTATTTGTATGAGAATTAGTTTCATAAGATATAACAATAAAGCTTTGATCTAAATGATAAAGATGTGCTTTTTGATGAATTAGAGTGCAAGATAGAATATGTATAACAAGAGTAATTAGCACACTAAACACAAGAGGATTTGTCACATTAAAACAACCTATTAAGGGAGGCTATATGCCAACACTTACCATCTAATCACTACACACTTTTTAGAGGAAAGGATCCTACCAAAATAAATGTTTAGCACGGCTTATCAATCTCTTATTATCCTGTAACGTGTCTCCTTCGGGAAAGTTACCACTTACAATAAGATTCGCAATGTCTGCGTACCACGGAGCAACATCATATATTGCAAATAGTCTTTCATCGGGGAATTCTTCTTTAACTAACTCGGGACTACTATTCGACGTCAGAACCTTCAAGGCGAGACAAATGATCTACAACTTGATTATCACACCCCTTTCTATCTCGAATTTTTAAATCAAACTCTTGTAGCAATAAGACCCATCTGATCAAACGTGGCTTAGTATCTTTCTTCTCCACAAGGTACTTAATAGCGGAATGATCGGTAAATACAAGAATTTTTCCCCTAAGGAGATAGGAACGAAATTTGTCAAAGGCATAAACAACCGCTAATAGTTCCTTTTCAGTTACCGTATAATTAATCTGAGCACTAGTGAAGGTCTTACTCGCATAGTAAATAGAGTGAAATACCTTATCTTTTCTTTGTCCCAACACCGCACCAATAACTAAATCACTAGCATCACACATAACTTCAAAGAGAATCTTCCAGTCAGGTGGTAACACAATTGACACAGTAATAAGTTTCTCTTTAATCTCTTGAAATGCCTTCACGCAAACTTCATCAAAAAGGAATTTGGTGTCTTTTTCGAGTAAGTTACATAAAGGTTTTTAAATCTTGGAGAAATCTTTGATAAAACGGCGATAAAACCCATCATGGCCTAGAAAACTCCTTACCCCTTTTACAGAAACAGGCGGGGGGAAGAGTTTCGATAACCTCAATCTTCGCACGATCAACTTCTAAACCAGTGCTTGATACCTTGTGTCCCAACACTATACCTTCGCGAACCATAAAGTGGCATTTCTCCCAATTCAAGACCAAATCGGTTTCCTTGCATCTAATTAATACTTTCTCTAGATTCTGCAAACAATCATCAAAGTTATCTCCAAAAACAGAAAAACCATCCATAAATACCTCAAGGAATCGATCAATCATATTTCCATCATGCAACGTTGGAAAGTAGCAGGTGCACTGCATAACCCAAAATGCATCCGTCGGTATGCGAAAGTACCAAACGAACATGTGAATGTGGTTTTATGTTGGTCATCAAGATCTATGCATATCAGGTTGTAACCTGAATAACCATTTAAGAAACAATAATATTCTCTCCCTTCTAGTTTATCCAACATCTGACCGATAAATGGGAGTGGGAAATGGTCCTTTCTAGTAGCCTTGTTCAACTTACGATAGTCCATACACACTCTCCAACCAACTACAGTCCTCGAAGGTATGGCTTCATTCTGATCATTCAAGATGGTGGTGACTGGACTTACCCAATGAATACTAGCTATGGGGTAGATGATCCCCGCATCTAGTAGCTTAATCACTTCTTTCTTCACCGCCTCTTTCATTGCAGGCATCAACCTTCTTTCTCCTTCAACTGAGCATGAACTGTCATCCTCTAGAATGATATTGTGTTAGCAATAGGAGGGGCTAATACTTTAATATCAACAATAACAGGTAAAGTGTTATTAGCACCTAAATATGCATACCTCAAGTGTGACGGAAGTGGTTTCTCTTCTAACTTTGGGGGAGACTCAATAGATGGTTTCTTTTGAGGTTCAATCTCCCCTGCATCTTGTAATGGTTCATAGGCTAAACTCTTATACTTTGGATTCTCAGAACTAAGAGCTGCCACTGTTTTGGCAAGCTCTTCCATCATCTCAGGTAATTCAAGCGTTAAAGCAGCCTGCAAGATATCATTATAGTTAAAACAATCAAATACCTCTTGCGTGTCATGTTTTGCTATATCCATTCAGAAACAATCTCCTGAAAATCTGGAAACTTCATAGCTCTAAACACAGTGAACTTTACCTCCCCGTCTTGGATTCTCATGGTTAATTCTCCGTTTTCTACATCAATTAAAGTATGCCCCGTGGCTAGGAATGGTCGTCCCAAAATGATAGGGACATTCCTATCCGTGTCGTATTCAAGAATGACAAAATCAACGGGAAAAACTAAAGTACCTGCCTTGACGAGGACATCTTCGATTCGTCCCTCAAGATGAACAAGGGATTTATCTGCCATTTGTAGGACCATAGAGGTAGGTCTCATATCCCCCATCTTCAGCTTATCAAAAATTGATTTGGGCATGAGCTTAACACTCGCACCCAAATCGCATAAAGATTTTCCTTGCCACTCATTACCAATCGAAATCGGAATCGTAAAACTCTCAGGATCAAGCAGCTTAGGTGGCAAATTACTTTGACAGATGGCACTACACTCTTCTAGTAATCCTATCATCTCATTATCACAATATGTCTCTTGTTAGTGAAGGCCCTCTTTAAGAACTTCACATATTTTGGTATGTCTTTAATAGCTTCTAATACTATTAAAAAATCTTTGATATTCAGCCATATCTCCTTTTTTCTGAACTCTTGAGGGAAAAGGTGGAGGAGGACGGGTTTCTCCAATATCTTTCTTTTTCGGAACTTTTCAGAATCTTCTCCAATTCTACCACTTCAGGTTCCTCATCTTTCTCTTCCACCTCCTTCAACGGTTTTTCTTTTCTAGTTACTACTTTTTCTTTCATAACCGGGAAAGGTGGTGGTTGTAATTTCTTACCACTTCTAGTAGTGATCGTGTTACAATCCTCCCTTTGTTTAGGAATTTCTGTGTCACTCAGGAGTTGGCCTTGGCCTCAAACATTTAAGGTATTTGCGATCTTTGATATTTGATTCTCTAAGATTTTTAACGAAGCGGTGTGTGAGATTAATGTTTCTTCCATCTTGTTTTCTTTTGCGTTTGTGGAATCCATGAATCGAGATAACTGATCTTCAATGAGAGCTGACTTACTATTGGCATTGGATATGTATTGTGTCAAGGTAAGGGCTAAATCATTTGCGGTGATTGCGCCTTCTTGAGGTCGAGAATGAAGTGCCTTTTGAGCTAACGTATCTGAGTAGGCTTCATGATCGACTCTAGGTTGATTCCCTTGGTATTGGTTTTGCGACTTAAATTGGTAATTGTTCACATGAGGCCTTTGTTGATAGGTTCATGGATTGGCTGCCCCATGTGGATTCGAATACTGAAAGCCTGGATGATTTCTGTTTTGATTTCCATACCCTTGACCACCTGAATAATTATTACTTTGCTGATTAACGAAACAAAAGGATTCTGGGTTATTAGCACATTCTTCCCAGCTATGATCATCTGCCCCACAACTAGGACATATCTCTGGTTCATTAACCACATGTACAGCAACTTTATTCGACATAGTGATCTGTTTTAGCTTGTTCTCAAGTGCGGCAATCTTAGCATTCAAAGATGTTTCTGCGTCTGGATTCAAAGTACCTTTCTCAGAAATTCTAACTGATGATCTCGAAGGTTGTCAACTCATTTCATTCTTCACAATTCTATCCATAATAGCTAGAGCTTGATTAGTTGTGACCATCATGAGGCCACCTTGACACATAGTATCTATCTTTTCTTTCGTGGCTTCATCTAAACTTTGATAAAATATCCCAAGCTATAATTCAAGAGAGTACCCATGTAATGGGAATTTTCGTAATAAAGATTGAAAACGAGTCCAAGCAACTCTTACAGTTTCTCCCCGCTCTTGACGAAAACTAGCAACATCTAATTGACCACTAAGTCTAACACTTTGAGGATAATACCTGTCGGAAAATGCTGTCTGAAGTTGATCCCAAGTCAAAATCTCATCGTGTGGTTGTTGATCATACCACTCACTCGCTCCTCCGGTGAGGAAAAATGGAAACATATGAAAGTACATTTGTTCTTGGGTTACTCCGGGAGTGACATATGCATCACAGATTTGCATAAACTTATACATAACTCTAATAGGATCTTCACGAGCTGCACCACTATACTGTCCAATATTTATAAACTGATTAATCATACCCGCATCTGGTCTGAATCGAATTCCTTGAATAGCGGGAGGAAGGAGTCCTAGTGGTGGTAAACGGAAAAGTTCTATAGTTATTAGGTTGGAAGAGTCGCGACCCATCATCTTGAAATTCTGCACCATTACCGTTAAGTGGTTGTTGGCCTCCCGGAGGAATTGGGAATTGAGCATTTTGGACTCCTACCGGTTGAATTGGTAATACTGGTGGAACTATCGGAAGACCGTTTTCATCCAACTGAATTCCGGGATCTTCAACATTATGAACGTTTAAATCTGCCATTTCTTCTTTTAACCTTGCTTTCTCTTGCTTCTCTTTCTCTCATGTTCTTAGCTCGGACTAATCTCTCGGGATCTGAGAGCATACACCAGACCTGTAAACCTGAGAAGAAGCAAAACAAAGAAAGCGTAAAACCAAAATAAAAATAACAACTAAAACACTTACGGATAACACTGTGGTCACACGCTACCGTCCCCGGCAGCGGCGCCAAAATCTTGGTGTCTCCTTGTGTGTTCTAAATTAACACACCTAAAAAGGCAAGACACGTACCGCAAGTGTACGGGTCGTCCAAGTAATATCCGGTAAACGGGAATTCGATCTCAGGGACGGATTGGATAAGACTAAGGTGTTATGCAGTAAAGGGAAATGGTTGTTTGAAAGACAAGAAAAGTAAATGAATAATATATTTGTTTGGGTTTCTGATTATAAACTAAAGTGCAAATAAAGTAAATTATTAAATTAACTAATGCAAATAAATGAGATGGAAGAAAATAAATTATGAGTGGACGCAAGGATGAGAGATAGTACTTGAGTTTCGCAAGGGTTTCACCGAAATAAACTTAATCAATGCTTCTTTTAAGGGTCGAATTGGTAATTAGTAATAGTCGGGATTCTAGATTCTCCTAACCCCCGTCAGGGTGGACTTAGGAGCTATTCTAGGATGTTACAAACCCCGTCAGAGCGATTATAATCCACATTTGAATGTCAAGTTCTCTACCCAATTGGCTATAAGTTTAACTAAGTCCGTCAGGATCAATAATTTATACCTTACATTTATTACCTATGTCCGTAATTAAACCCCCGTCAAGGCGATCACTTCCCCACCAAAGTGAATAGCTTAATTACTAATTCCTATGTCTAATTGATCAAATTAAAAATAGTAAATAATCTCACGATAATAATCAATACTCAATTGCCCAATTCTAATTAGATTATAAAAATCCCAAATCAGAAAACATTAATCAAATAAATTGGGGTTCAACCCATGTAGCGATTCTCAAGTACTTAAAAGATTTATATCATAATTGCAATTAAAACTAAGAAAATAAAATTAAAGGACTTCATGTTTTACAAAAAGAAAATTGAATGAAACTTAATTAAAAGGTTGGGTTAGGCTGCGATTTGGAGAAGATGACTTTCTCCAGCTTTTAGCTTTCTTCCTTCTTTGCTTCTGACTTGTGGAAATTGAATTCTCTGATGTAATTCTATGAAGTGTATGTAAAAAGGAGGCTAAAGGGTCTATTTATACTTGTAAAAAAGTATTAGGGCTTAGGTCAATAGGATTAGGTCAAATTATAAAAAGCCCAAGCCCATGTTTTCTTTTAATTCCCGTAACTGGTGTGCAGCCTTCACTAAAACGGCTGTAACGTTTGCATAACAACTCCAGATGGGCTGATTCAACTTGGAGAATCTTCCTAACTCAATAGGCTATCAAACCATATTTCACGGCCCAAGACTAAATCCGCTCCTAAATAGCCCAAAAACAGCAATCTTTAACAGCCTTTCAGATCTGCAATTTCTTTAATTAAGTTTTTGGAAATTCTTTTCTTTCCTTTAGCTCCTCCACTCGATCTAAGACTTTAATTCTCACTTCTCCTTGTAGTGGTTCTTCATGAATTCATAAACCTACCAACTTTGCACTAAAACAAACAAATTAACGCACAAAAGCTCTAAAAATGCAAATAGTCTAATATCAAGGGGAGAAAGTGCAATATGACGAAATAAGCATAAAAGTCAAATATTCACCTAAAATGATGTCTCCTAAGGGCTAATACTTAGAACAAATAGGGAGACATCAGTTGGTCAATTATTGTCTGAACTGGTGGCACATCGTATTTGGTTGATGGTCGGTAGGCATCTCGGAAAGAGTGTGGGAAATTTCCCATTTTCCCGAGGTCTCCTTATCTTTGTGCGAAACAACCGTCACTCTTTGATGTCATTTTCCACATCCTTGTGGAACTGACAATATCGATTCTGAACCCTTTTTTGATTTGTTGGATTCTATATCATAATAAAATCTAGATGCGATTACGCACAATCAATATTAGAGCTATGCTCTGTACTAATTATAAACCCAATGAGATGTCCTAGAGAAGGGGGAAGGGTGGTGAATAGGACAATGCAAAATTATAAAATCTAGCATAATCATATCACTTCATTCCAACTAAAGGTCCAACCATTTTTAAGAGTTTAGCTAGATAGGCTTAGAGGATCACTTTTATATAAGATTAAAAGAGTTCAACTACTCAATCAAAATCTATGTGATTATTATCTTGAGAACAAAAGCCTAATATAAAGTGAGGTAATTTAACAAACACATAGCATGCAAGATTCTAACCCTAACAATATATCCAAGTTAATTGCTAAAAATAAACTAAAGACACACACAAAGTAAAAAGTAAAGGGAGATAGAGATACAAACACAAGATTTAGAGTGGTTCGACTATACATGCCTAGATCCACTACCTAAGGTATGAGTATCCTTAGGATTTCTTCCACTATATATCCTTATTTTTTAAATTTATTTCTTCTTGTTTTATTATTTATTTATTGATAAGTACCGCATCTAATTTTATATATTATTAAAACCTAGGTTTCTTGGCTTAAACTTAAATATATTATTTGAATTTTTGGATTCGTATGTTTTATTTCTTTTTTGTAACCTATTTTGTTTAATTCTACTGTGATAAAATACTAAGAAAAAAGGGGAACACAAAACTCAGCTATCTGATAGGACAATGCAATATTAAGCACAATCAATATTAGAGATAGGCTCTGATACCAATCGTAAACCCAATGAGATGTACTAGAGAGAGGGGGTGAATATGATTATGAAAAATTATACGATCTAGCATAATCATATCACTTTATTCCAACTAAAGGTCCATTTTTAAAACTTAAGTTAGATAGGCTTTGAGGATAACTTAGATCTAAGATTAAAAGAGTGTAATAATTCAACCAAACTCTATGTGATTATTTTGTTGAAAGCACATCTAATATAAAGTGAGTATTTTAACAAACACATAGCATGTAAAATTCTAAGCCTAATAATATATCCAAGTTGATGACTAAAAATAAACTAAAGACACGCACAAAGTAAAAGATAAAGGGAGATAAAGATGCAAACACAAGATTTAGAGTGGTTCAACTATACATGCCTTCATCCACTACCTAAGGTATGAGTATCCTTAGGATTTTTACTCCTCTACTATATCTCCGTGTGTCTCTTAAATGTGAGACCACAAACCCTTACACTCTCTTCAAAATCACCCTTCGAAGGACCACACTAGTGTTTTCGCAAACACTAGAGAACCAAGTGGACAATATCCACTCCTGGTGCAACACTTCACAAGCCCGCTTGTGTATCACCACACAAAGACTAGTAGACTATCTCTACTTCGATGTCCCCTTCAGATCTGTGAAGCCTTCAAGCTAAGTGTCTCTCCTTCATTAGCTCTACCTCAATCTAGTATTGTCTATGAAGAAACACCTCTTCACTAGACCACTGATAAACCCTAGATTTTATGATTAACCCCTAATCTACATAGCCTAGCCGCTAAACTCCTATATGAGTTGATTACAAAAGTGTTCGTGGATTAGTGATATACAAAACAATACTCAAGTAATATTGCATTGGGCCTCTACTAAATGTAGCTTCTAAAGAGCTTTAAAAATATAGAGCATAATAGTAAAAAAATTGAGTCTCATTGTGCCTTTATTATAGGAAAATTCCTTACAACATTTCTGGTTATGTGGCGCTCTATGATTGGATGTAATTTGAATTCTTTGTACATTCGTGTACTTTGTTAGATACTCAGTTTCGTTGTGTCTACACCCTTCAAATATCCTATATTTGATTACTTGGACAACTTTGGGTCAAATCCCTATAATTAATGATAAAGTGATCAGGTGTATGATCTTCTTCTTCTCTGCTCATCCTCCAACAAGTTTAGGCATTTCACCTAGTTCTACATTTGGAGGTTCATACTATGCTTCTTTGCAGCTTCAATCTTCATTGCGTCCATATTTACCCTAGTATGCTTTTTGGAGGTCCGATCTTCAATTCTTCATAGGTTCAATTTCCAATTGGTTTATGCATTCTGTCTAGTCTTTGTCTCGAAGGTCGGGGTATTCACTTTGTCTTAACCCCATTCTCTAATAGATTTAGACATTCTACCTAGTTGCCCATTGGGAGGCCTGGATCCTCTGTATCGATGATCATTTTCTTCATAAAAAACTCTAGCATCATCTTCTTATCATCATTTTCCGTAGCTCTCTAAACTTCTTCTTTTAAGTACCCACCTTCATCTTTATCTTATCCTCTATCATCTCCAAGCATCCACATCTTATTCAAGCAATTCCTTAAACTTAACACTCATCTCCTCAATCGTCATCTAACTCATTAGCTCCAAGTATTATCTTCTCAAATTCATTAATTTACATCTAGCTCACTATCTCTAGTTATTATTTTCTCAAATCTATCACTCAAGATTTATCTCTTTCATATTCTTGGCTCTTTAGTTCAATATTCAATGCCATTTGAACCTACAAATATCACACCATCAATCTCGGGTTTATAGTAAAATTATGTATACATTGTTTTGTCATCAATCACAATAAGTTTTTAGGCTAACAACCACATACTCAAATAAATAGTTAAAAAACATATATGTATCCTGGACTTTTAATTAAGTTTATGTACCAAAATTTCATTTGGAGTCTTGATAGTAAAAATGAGGTCGACTCTGAACATGTCAAACCAATTTTTGGTGGAAAATTAAATATATTTTTAAATTTTATTTTTATGCTTTATCAACCTAGTTTTTTTTGGCTCGAAGTATAAATATATTATTTGAATTTTTAAATTTTGGATTCGTATGTTTTCTTTCTTTTTTGTCAAAACTAACCTATTTTGTTTAATGTTACTCTGATAAAATACTAAGTATGGAAAAAAAAAAAGAAAAAACTAAGAGAAAAGGAAACACAAAACTCAGCTATCTGACGTGGTTGTCATTTATTGGTCATATAACAATGCACTTGGATCGCTATCCGTAACTAAACCTTTATTTTTATCTTTACCGTTAAAAAAATACATTTCCCTGATCAATGGCTGATATCAAATATTCCAATCCCCAAATTTTTTCATTTTCTCGCTGCTCATATGCGTGTATCTCTATATAAACATGAATCCTCTCACTTGCATCTCATCACTCACCTTTTCCTCTCTACAATCAATCCTAATCTCTCACATTCTCATCAATCAATGGCTCGTACAAAGCAAACCGCTCGCAAATCCACCGGAGGCAAGGCTCCAAGTAAACAACTAGCCACTAAGGCGGCGAGGAAATCAGCTCCGGCCACCGGCGGAGTGAAGAAGCCACACAGATTCCGTCCCGGAACTGTTGCACTAAGGGAAATCAGGAAGTATCAGAAGTCAACTGAGCTTCTAATCCGTAAGTTGCCATTTCAAAGGCTTGTTCGTGAGATCGCTCAAGATTTCAAAACTGATTTGAGATTCCAAAGCTCAGCTGTTGCTGCTTTACAAGAGGCAGCTGAAGCCTATTTGGTTGGTCTATTTGAAGATACTAACTTGTGTGCCATTCATGCTAAGAGGGTCACCATTATGCCCAAGGATATCCAACTTGCGAGGAGAATTCGTGGGGAGAGGGCTTAATTAATGTAACCTGTGTTTGTTTTAGATGATTATCGATGTTTTAGATTATGATCCAGTTATGTAAAGCTCATGGAGTTTCATGTTTTGAAATTAAGCGAATTAGTGATGATTTTGTTAAGTAAATTCAATCAAAGTTCATGTTTTATAAGCTTTTTGAGTATTTCTTTTGCTGTATTGTTCTATACAATGAAATTTAAGACAATGAATTACTCTTCTGTTAATCAAATTTGAAATGCTTCGAGAAATCCTTTGTTAATTATGGGTGGGTAAGATCTCGATAACCTACTGTTGCTATAAATAAAGTTCAATCGTTTTGCTTCGTTAATCTAAAAACGTGTTGCTCAATTAATAATGATTTTTCGCAATATCTGCCCTTTTATTCTTATTCTAAATATTAATGGTTTAATTTCGGAATTTCTTATGTTTATTTTTAAATTTATATTCATGTTTGGTTATTCTGTTCATTGCTTTAGGAGAAAAAAAAATAAGAAAACTAAATTTCTATAAAATGCTCAATTAGATAAACCCTCTATATAAAGCGTAAACTAAATTTCTATGTAAAGTTACTAAACTTGTAGGTTGAATATTTACTCCATATATTTATTCTTTTATTCTTATAATTAACATCCTTGTACTTTATTTTTATTTTTTATTTTTTATTCTCTTATTAATACCCTTTTACAAAGGTACATACCTACTTATCCTGAAGGTGTATCTATGAAGGTGTTCAAATTTTGTAATGTGATTTTTTATATAATTGTGTTATAAAGTCATAATATCATTTTCTTAATATCCAATCACTGTGTATTCTAAAGGCTGTACCCAAGCTTAGTTATAAGACTAGACCATCTTTACCAAGTATTCCAAATGAATTTTCAAGCCAATTAGTCGGGCCCAATGGGGGTTACCCTAGTTAGTTGCACATAGGAACAAAGAAACAAAAAAAACCTCTTCATCTTCACTGCCAATATACCTCACGGCCGGTCCTGTAGTGAAGCAAAAGACGCGGCCGCTTAGGGCCCCCGATTTTTTGACGTTTTTCGGGGCCCCGATCATCTAAATATATTATGTATGTATATATATGTCCCCGATTTAAATAATTATATAAAAGTTGTGTTGTTAGTTTGGTGGTAATATGAAATATTTTCGTTTGTAGAGTTTGAACCACGTTAATAGTAATAATATCATTATTTATGTAGAGGGCCCCATTTTGTGAGTTCGCTTAGGGCCCCAGAAATGTCAGGGCCGGCCCTGCCTAATAAGTTGTACCCTGCAAAACAATGACATACTTTTTTATGTTAAAAAATAAACAATCTCTTCATATTCATAGGAACAAAAATAATTAAAAAAGAATTGCTGGACCTAAAGGGTTTATACCCCAGAGGCTGTCCACCTCTACTCTCGCATAGAAAACATAAAAACAAAAATAATCTCATCACTTTAAACTCACATAGAAACAAAAAACAATAAAGGGGTTGTACCCTAAGCAAAAAATGAATATTTTTACTGTAAAAAATTAACATCATAAGCCTAATGGTTGGACCCTTGTACCACAATGAAAATAAATGAAAATTTAACATCACAAGCAAAAACAAAGTAAATCACCCTCACGGTGAAAAAAATAAAATAATAATGAAACATGATAAATATCTTCACCCTCTCGGCGGTAATAAAAAAAATTAACAGATCTGAAAGGAATAGATATGAGAAATCTGGGTGGAGACTTGCGCACGAACGAAGGCGGAGAGATCAGGGGGTATGGTCCACGGAGGCGGCGTATTTCCTCTGCAGGAGCATGGCAGCGGCGGTTTCAGATGGCGGAGCTTGGACCATGATGATGGAGGAGTCTGGACAACGAACGGCGGGAACGTGAGACTTGAGGCACGCACGATGGTGGTGAATGTCCACGGCAATGTCGATTTTCTTCTGGACGAGGATGGTGAAGGGTTCCAAGTGGCGGCGGTTTCGTTGATTAGAGAGATGAGAGAGCGGGAGCATAGAGGAGGAAAGAGAGAGAAATGAGGGGGGGGGATGGAGGCGGGTTTCTTGTGTAAATGAGCGGAAAAGGTGGGATGAGTGTTTAGTTTCGATTTGAAATAGAGAGAGAAGAGAGAATGGGATGAGAGAGAGAGAGACTATGAGTGTTTTTTTAATTTCCAAACCCTAATGGGTTTTCTGTTTTGGTTTCTAAAAGTCCACCGTGTATAAAAGAGGAGAGTGATTTTTGATCTTTTTTATTTTTTATTTAGGTTTTAATAGGCTAGTTAGGACTGGGCTTTATTTTGTTATGTTGGAAGTTATATGGCCTTTGTTTGTCATTACCCGAAGAAAAGTATGTTTATTGTTAGAGTACGAGCAAAGTTTGGTGTGAAATAAAATTTAAGTAAAAAATATTTAGAAGATACATATATTGTCTGTAGTAATACATAGAAAAATCAAAGTACAATTGTTTTTCTTTTAATTTTGAAAATCACTATTAAAGGACATTTTTCTAAGAATAAGAGAGGTACAAGGCTCGAATCTCTCCTTAAACATGGATAACCTAGTTCTGATTTACCATGAGAATATATATGGGGAGACATGTATATTTCCATGGGATTAGTCCGGTGCGCGCGAGCTAGCACTGATCACCTATGTAACCAAAAAAATAACAATGATTCGTAGACGAGGGAATGAGAGAAAGCTATAAAGAGAGGAGAGATAGTCGATTTTTAAGGTATAATGCATGGGATATTCAAATATTACTTGACCTAATATAAATAACTATAAATAAATTCAACTATATTCATACTATATTAGTAACCCATCAAATTAAATATAGAGATTTTTTTTTATATGGTATGATTATTGATTTTTTCATGCTTAACACTTCTCTTGACAGACTTAATGAAACCCTGATCACATTAATACCCAATGGAGATATACAACAAGGGGTTGGCGACTACAGACCAATATCCCGTGTGAACTTCGATAACAAGTTTATTTCAAAAACTCTGGCTAACCGATTACAAGGAATCATGTATGCTCTTACTTCACCTACCTAAATAACTTTCATTAAAGGAAGATTAATACAAGACAACATTATCATTGCTCAAGAAGTTTTCTTTTTTATGAAACGTAAACTCAAAAGAGATTCACACTTTGCTGCGCTGAAACTGGATATGGTCAAGGCGTATGATTAGGTTAGACGGGAATTTATACGTGATCTTTTAAATCGTATGGGTTTTGATCAAACATGGACTAACTAGATCTGGAACTGCATTTCCACGGTCACTTTCCAAATTATTATTAATAGGGAAAGACAACTGGTGTTGCCTAGGGTGTGATAAAAATAAGATCAATTTAAGTATGGAAAACTATGCACTCTCACCCTAGACAGGCACAGTACTGCAAGTATTACAGGACGTATGCAAGTTTTAATGATAAGTAGAGTTCGTTCTCAGGGACTTAAGTGTGTTAATCGCGTAGGAAACAATGATGAGTAAAAGTAATTAATTAAAAGACAGAAAATAAAGAGATATGGATTTTCGAAAATAAGAATTAAAACTAATTAAAACTAGGAAAATAAAGACAATAAAGTAAAAGATTAAGAATATGAGATGAGAAGTATAGCTTAGGTTTTGCTCGTATGCACTAATCCTTCTAATTCTATCTATAAATCTAGTTCATAAGGGAGAATATTAGCTCTTGGTAATACTTAGTCAGGATTCTAAATTCCCCAAGCTTAGACCTTGAGAGCGACTAAGGGGGCTACGTCACAACCAAGAAGTGATTTCAAATAGGGTTATCAAACGCCACTAAGGCCCTAAGCAAATACTGCAATCTTGGTGATACGGTGGTTAAAACAAACCCTAATGACTATCTAGTTAGAAGTATGTTTTGTCAGAACTGCTATCGACACTAGACATTATGTGGTGGTTCAATAGTTAAACACCCTGTCAAGGAGACCATCTAACTACTATTAAAACAATCCTAAAGTGATCAGTTCTAGGAAAGACATTAAATCAAAACACATAAGCAAATATAAAGTAAGAAGCTAATATCAGATTAAAACATATAATTCCCAAAGAAACTTAGATAGAAGAATTAGAATTCATAGATTATACATATGCAAAACCCAGCTATGGGGAGTTTAGTTCATACCTGATGGAAATAAACTAAAAGAAATTACTAAAGACATCATCTTGCTCTCTACAATAAACTGGAAGAATAAAACCTTAAGAACTAATTACTATGAGGCAAGGATGATTTACAAGTGATATAAGGGTGTATTTATAGGTGTTTAGAAGACCTAATTCGTTTTCTTGAGGAATAGTTAAGGTAATGGACTTCTAGCCCAACTCAAATTCGTATGGAAATAAAGATAAACACTGCTGCACCGTTTTGAGTGTATCTTCTTCATTATTGGTCGGATTTTGCTCCACAAGATACCAAAAGAATCGCAACAGAATTATCTAGGCCCTGTAGAAGGAAATCATCAGATTCGGCCTATTTCTTAGGTAAAAACACCAATCTTTGGACGTGTGTGCAGAATCCCAGATTTAGGCAGCTTCTCCTTTTCCATCTTTTTAGCTTTTATTTCCTTATCTCCAATTACCATGCAAATCTCTTTCCATAAGTTGTTGTCTTTGACTTGGACTCTAATTAATCTCCATAATTATCTTTAAAGCTACACACTAAATAAACAATTAAACCCAATATGCTCTAAAAATATTATTTCTACAAATCAAGACACAAAACAGGAAAGTGCACTAAAACTCAAGAAAATCGACATTATTGACTTCTAAAACACTAAAAAAGATGACTCATCCTAACATAAATCTATCACAAATGAGGAGACATCAAGACCCCCAACTCAAAGTTGTATCGTCCCGATACAATAAAGATAAAAACAAAGGGAAGTCTAGAAATACACACTTATAAAATTCTCAACATAAGGGAAAAAGGATAGCAGAATATATAGAATAAACCTAAAGCACATAACTCAGAAAATTTCATGCAATAATATTCATAAACTACATACCTGTACACTTCTCATATCCACAATCAACACGGATTGAATTCAAGATCAGATTAGTTTCGCAATGTAAGAAGGATTGGGACTTTACTCAGTTCCCCAAGAGAGCTATAGATTGTTCATCAAACCTCACTAGTATCCAAGGATCCACTTAACTAATCTCTAATGGCTCAATCACTTCTTAATTACATAGCAAAGAATCAAAACGTCTTTAAGGTTGTAATGTAGGCTTAGGGACGGGTATGATCATATATTTGGATAATTTTGAGTGAGCTTTTGGCTCTCTCCTCACTAGCCATCAACGAATCGCCCTGGAGCTTGAGTTACTCTCATAAAACATTTCTCACTCAACCCAATGAATTCCTTGATGCACAATTTAGCATCCCCAATAACCCAATTAAAGCTTAGGATGTTCACATAAAAATCCACTTTGCCGGTCCGAATATATATATTTTCTTTTCTTTTCAAATCAATTAGCTCTAGCTATGATTCTCTTTTTAATGTTGAGATATCACACTATTTTTCTCATATATATATTTTTTCTTTTAATGCCCTTGTTGGCAAAATTAGCTCGAAGCCTCTTTTTCATTCACTATTACCCCGGCAAAGGGTTACAATACAACTCTGTGAATCATCATCAATATAAAGCACAAAGAACAATTTATAAGCTCAAAAATCCCAACAAAATAACAATTCCCATAATGGTGGACCCACCACCCCAAACTCAAGCTCTAAAACAACTGTCTATGCATCGCGATTCGAGTGCGGGTCATATGGAAAAGTCCTAAAATCTAAAGGATATGGCTTATAATGTGTTTCAAATAAAAAGGCTTTAGAAAGGCTAGAAGGGGCTGAGAAGGATATAGCATATAAATCAAAAATCACAAGGTGAGAAGGTATAAAAAGGCTTCAAAGGCTTAAAAAATATGAACGAACCGCCTTAATCACTTTCTACACTATGTAATTAATTATTTTCTTACCTTTAGCACTTTCATCAAATGGTTTTTCAACTAGCTTGGATCTCACGGCCTACACACTTCTCAAGGTTCCCTGAGATCGAACATACTTTCTATCGCATTGCTCACTAATCTTTTCTTTACTATCAACGTGTGTTTTCCTGCAAATACTCAAAGCATACAAATACATAGCTCATAAACATATTACTTACTATCATTAACCTACTGAGCTTATGCTTTCAAGCTATTAAACACACTCTACTTCTAATTCCCATGTATCAAAAATTTTAATTTCACCCCAAAAAAAACAGAAAAATGGAGATGAGAGACAACGAATCCCCACACCCCCAACTCAAAAATGAGCCGTGTCCCCACGACTCGAAAAAGACTCGAAAACAGAATTTAAAATTAGCAGATAGACATATTTACAGAAATGGTAAGGAAGAAAGAGAACATACTCTCGAGGCTATTGCCTCGCATCATTGACATCCAAGGTTGGAATTGCTGGACCTTTCGTTAATTGCTCAAGGAGTTTCATGATGTGCACTTGATTAGCGTTGATTTGTGCCACATCATTGACTAAGGAAGTTTGAGCTGCTTCAAATTTTGTTAAACGCTCCTCCATCTTCTCTTGCCAATTTTGCTCCTTTTCTTCCTTCGAGACTTGCGTAGAACCCGCTCTTCGAAGACTTTCTTTGATCCAAGCATTATCAATATAACTCATCTTAAATTCGAGTTTCGCTTCTTCACCCAATACTACATTCGCTTTTCGCACAAGACACGTGATCATAGTAGGAAATTTAACATTATAAACTGATTTAGGAGAGACCGAAAATCGTATCACCTCCTCATAGATCAACTGTGCCACATCAACTTCTTCTCCTCTCAAAATACAGTCCAATAGTAGCGCGTACTTCATAGTCACATCCAAAGTTCGTGTGTTCCCAAAAATATTAGGGACAAGGAAATTGTGCCAAATTCTTGCATCTGCTTGAAGATATTTGTAAGGCCAAGGTGCCTTCAATTCTCCCTTATGTGATTGCACTTTCTCTTTGTCTAAAACATACTCAAAAAGTAATTCCTCATCAAAGATTTTTCGTTTAGCAACTGCTTCTTCAAATTTGCAAAAACCTTTCAATTTCTTAAACTTGAAGTGGTTCCTAATCTCCTCAACTGTGAAAGGAACTAGCTTTCCTCTAATCGGAACACACTTACTATCTCGGCTAAAGAGGCCTAAATAGAATTCCAAAACTAATTCTTGACATAATTCAGAACGTCTTACCATGAACGTAGACCAACCCAATTTCTCACCAAGCTCAAAGAATCTCTTGTATTCTCCATCTCTAATTTCTTCCTTGAATACTTTCTCATAGGCAAAAGGTAGTTCTTTTAATTGTTTCTCCGCAGAAATCTTCAGAGCTCTTGAAGTATCCACTTTCTCTATAGGTATAAGATCTTGTTGAGGTTGTGTTTTCTCCTTTGCATAATAATAAAGCCTTTTACCATTACTATCAAACGAAGGTCTCCCACTCTTCTCAATTTTCTCTTTACCCTTTGATTTAGAACTAGAACCTTTGTCAATTGATTTCTTCTTGTTTAAATCCAATCCCTTGTTACTCTTCACCTCCCTCTTGTTAGATAAAATTGTTGTTCTATTAGTCATCTTCAATTAACCCCCAACTCAAAGCTTTAGCAACCCTTGAAATTTAAACTCTTGAATTAATGGATGAACAAGCTTGATTTGGCCTAGGATAGGTGAATTGATGATTAATATTTATGTGGGTGAGGATGATTTGTAATGGGTAGGCTTGGATTTTAGAAATTGTGTGATGAATTTGTGAAATTTGGCTCTTTGATTCTTCAATTGAATGAATTTGGTGATGATTGGTAGCTTGATTCTCTCTTGTAATGATGTGGAGAGAAGATTTGATGTGTTTTCCTTGATGATTGGGTAGTGTTTTGGTGATTGGTGAAGGTTTTGATGAGCTTCAATGGAGTTAGGAGGGTTGTGGAGAAGAAAAAGAGGGTTAAGGTTTAATAAATTCAGAATAATGAATTTAATACCTCCTTTATAACTCAATCCCGTAACTTTTTCTCTCTCTGGCGGCGCCGCGGACTACCCCTGCGGACCATGGGGTGCACCGCAGGGTAGTCCGCTACATCTGATGCTCGAAAATTTTTGCTCACTAGATGAGACCCGTGGTAGGACCCCGTGGCACGCGTTTTTGGGTCGCGGACTAGGGTCCGGTGTACCGGAGGGTACCCCGCGGCATCTGTAGCTAACTCCGTTAAAATACCCGTGGTACCTACCCCGTGGCACGCGTTTTTGGGGCGCGGACCATGGTGCGGTATAGGGGGTAGTCCGCGGGTCATATTTTTCTGGTTTCTGGATCAAACCCGCGGTGCAACCCGTGGCACGGGTTTTGACCACGTGGACCATCCCTGCGGACCATGGGGTAGTCCGTGGGGGTAGTCCGCGGGGTGCATCCTTTGTTCCAAATTTTTTTCCTCGCGTTCCCTAACTCGATTTCTCCGATTCCTACACACCAAAAACACTAATACCTTTCTCAAATATGCATTATCCACAATAAACTTAAACTAAAAACGTAAAAGACATGAAAACATAAAAAAACTACGGGTTGTCTCCCGTACAGCACTTTTGTTTAACGTCTTTCAAAGTTAGACGTGTTACCTCTGTCAAGATTTGCGAATATAGCCTCCCCAACAACGAGTAAGGCTATGAACGTCAACTAATCTGCGCTTGACCCCAGTTTTGGGGCGAATTTCTATCACTTTGGCTGAAACAACCTTAGTGACAATGAATGGTCCCATCCATGAGTCTTTGAAACTTCGTGGCCTATTCTCGCGTTTGTGAGCTTTCCATAAGACTTCATGGCCAACCCCAAACTCAATGTCTGGCTCAGTATCCACAGGCTTTAAGTGGATCTTCTCAGGAGGGACTTTGTGATGTGAAAGACTGTGAATGATAGGCACGGTGGGATCCAACTTCCTCGGTTTCTTACCCAAGACATAGAAGGTCTCGGATATATTCTTAGCATGAAGGGTAATGGTCCCATCTTGGAAGTTGATCATGCTTTGACTTGTGGCCATGAAAGGCCGTCCAAGTATGATTAGAACCTGCTTATCTGCATCAAACTCAAGAATAACAAAGTCAGTAGGGATGGCGATATTACCTGCTCGGACTAAGACGTCCTCCACTGTTCCCCATGTCCTCTTTACTGAGTTGTCAGCAAACTGCAACTTCACTGGAGTTTTCTCTGATTTCTGAAGTCCAAGTCTCTCGAACACGGACTTAGGCATAAGATTCACACCAGAACCCACATCGTACATAGCTTTCACCTTGAGCATACCATGTAATTGAATAGGAAGGTTGAAACTTCCCGGATCTTTAAGCTTTGGTGGTAGCTCTTTCTCACTTCTTCTCGAAACCCTTAGGTTCTCTCTCGGGATCTCTACACTCGCTTCTTTCTCAGGAATAACTTGCATAAGAACTTGTTGCGGTGTAAGTCCTCTCTTTGTAATCTCAAGCATTTGGGCGTTGATATTTTCCGGTTGGTACGCCTCTACAAATGTCTTGAGAACAGTGTCATCTTTCAGATTTGTATCAGGAATAGTTGATGACACTGGTTGAACAATAGGTGGCGATTCCACCTTCTCTTCTTCTTTCTCTTCTAGCACAGCAGGTGCCACTTCATCTTTCGATTCCTCTTTTGAGGCTTCTTCCTCTTTCTCTTTAGCCAACTCAGCTGCATATTCCACTACCGACCAAATCTCCTCTTGCACCTTCCTCAGTAACTCTATGAACTCGTCTTTCTCTTGATCGTCCTCCACATAAACTTCAGTACAGTCAGATTCCATGGGGCTAGACTTGGTTGGTTCTTCTTCAGTACTCGGAATTTCCACGGCACTAATGGCAGCATGTGGTATTTCTTCTTTTTCTTCTTCAATTTCAAGGCATATAGCCTTGCAAGCTTCGAACCCAACATTGTTTTCACCTCCTTCGATTGCCTTTACTTCTTTTTGTTCTACTACACTTGTTAACACTTTATTTAACTGTTCTACTTGAGTACTTAGCATCTGAAGTATGGCATCGTGTCCTCTGACCTTCTCGTCCTGTGCGTTTATAGTCGTGGTCAAACGGTCTAGAGCTTGTACTATCTGTGTATTATCCATAGATCCTTCTTGCGGATACTGAGGTAAAGCTTTCTGATCTAAAGTATCGGTATAGGCATCTTGAGCAGGTTGTTGTGGAGGAGCAGGTCTATTCTGATATTGATTTTGGTACTGACCTCTCTGTTGGTAAGAGTTGTTCTAGGGTCGTGGTTGATATTGACCAGGATTAGCGGCCCCTTGTGGATTTGAATACTGCATACCAGGATGGTTGCGGTTGCCCCATCGGTTGGATATAAAGTAAACAGATTGCGGATTTGTTTCGCACTCTTCCCATGAATGATCGTTAACTCCACATTGTTGACAACCTTGTGCTTCTTGCACTACCTTTGTTGCGGCTATATTCTTCTCCATCGCGATTTTCAGCTCCTTGATTTGATTTTCTAAAGAGGATATTTGAGCTGAGTTCGCAGTTTCTGCATCTAAACGAAGCGTTCCTCGGGTCTTTGCTACAGAAGCTCGCGTTGAAGGCCAACTTCTTTCTTGTTCCATAATATTTTCTAACACCTCGGAAGCTTCATTGTGATTCATGGACACAAAATTACCCTTTCCAATGTTATCCACCTTTTCTCTACCTTTATCATTAAGGCCTTCATAGAACATAGCAAGTTGTAGAGCAGGTGTATAACCATGGAGCGGACATCTAGTTAATTTTTGTTGAAACCTTGTCCATGCTTCTCCCACTGTTTCTCCATCTTCTTGGCAAAATCTTGCAAGCTCGGTTTAATCTTTAATTCTCATGCTCTTCGGATAAAATCTGTTAAAGAATGCGGCTTGAAGTTCTCTCCAAGAGTGAATGGTTCCATGTGGTTGTATCTCTAGCCAATCGCTAGCTCTTCCGGTCAAGAAAAACAGAAACATATGACAATACAGTTGCTCGCGTGTAATGCCAGGAGTAATGTAGGCATCACAAATCTGCATGAACTTCTGAATCGCTTTTACCGGATCTTGTATTGCAGTACCAGTATAGAGTCCGAAACTTTGATATTGACTGAGCATACCCGGATCGGGTCTAAATTTGATATTCGGAATCTCAGGAGGGCGGTAACCGATGGGTTAAACATGGAACGGTACATTAAGACCAGGTAGATCTTGTTCAACTCAGTTATGTTGATTATTAAGGTTATTCCCATTACCTCCTCCTGCTGGTAGTTGTTGTCCTTCTTGTCCACCGAGTGGTGGATCTTGTTGACCGAGGGGTGCTCCAAGTGGTGGATCTGGTTGTAATCCTCCTGCTGGTAATTGTTGTCCTCCCCCAACTGGTGGATTTAGTTGGGCTGCCATGACTCTTCTCAAGGCTCTTTCCTCACGAACTCGTTTGTTGTAAGGTCTGAAGCTCCTCTCAGGCTCCGATAAGGGAGGCCAAGAATTAAACACTGTGAAACCTGAAAAAGACTAAAGCAAACCACAAGCGTAAATCTGGAAAAATATAAACTAAACTAAAAACTGAAAAGTAAAAACTAATTAAAAACTAAAACTCGAAATAGATAACCCACACGCTAACGAGACACAAGTCCCCGGCAGCGGCGCCAAAAACTTGGTGTCGCCTAGGGTGTGATAAAAATAAGATCAATTTAAGTATGGAAACTATGCACTCTCACCCTAGACAGGCACAGTACTGCAAGTATTACAGGACGTATGCAAGTTTTAATGATAAGTAGAGTTCGTTCTCAGGGACTTAAGTGTGTTAATCGCGTAGGAAACAATGACGAGTAAAAGTAATTAATTAAAAGACAGAAAATAAAGAGATATGGATTTTCGAAAATAAGAATTAAAACTAATTAAAACTAGAAAATAAAGACAATAAAGTAAAAGATTAAGAATATGAGATGAGAAGTATAGCTTAGGTTTTGCTAGTATGCACTAATCCTTCTAATCCTATCTATAAATCTAGTTCATAAGGGAGAATATTAGCTCTTGGTAATACTTAGTCAGGATTCTAAATTCCCCAAGCTTAGACCTTGAGAGCGACTAAGGGGGCTACGTCACAACCAAGAAGTGATTTCAAATAGGGTTATCAAACACCACTAAGGCCCTAAGCAAATACTGCAATCTTGGTGATACGGTGGTTAAAACAAACCCTAATGACTATCTAGTTAGAAGTATGTTTTGTCAGAATTGCTATCGACACTAGACATTATGTGGTGGTTCAATAGTTAAACACCCTGTCAAGGAGACCATCTAACTACTATTAAAACAATCCTAAAGTGATCAGTTCTAGGAAATCAAAACACATAAGCAAATACAAAGTAAGAAGCTAATATCAGATTAAAACATATAATTCCCAAAGAAACTTAGATAGAAGAATTAGAATTCATAGATTATACATATGCAAAACCCAAGCTATGGGGAGTTTAGTTCATACCTGATGGAAATAAACTAAAAGAAATTACTAAAGACATCATCTTGCTCTCTACAATAAACTGGAAGAATAAAACCTTAAGAACTAATTACTATGAGGCAAGGATGATATACAAGTGATATAAGGGTGTATTTATAGGTGTTTAGAAGACCTAATTCGTTTTCTTGAGGAATAGTTAAGGTAATGGACTTCTAGCACAACTCAAATTCTTATGGAAATAAAGATAAACACTGCTGCACCGTTTTGAGTGTATCTTCTTCGTTATTGGTCGGATTTTGCTCCACAAGATACCAAAAGAATCGCAACAGAATTATTTAGGCCCTTTAGAAGGAAATCATCAGATTCGGCCTATTTCTTAGGTAAAAACACCAATCTTTGGACGTGTGTGCAGAATCCCAGATTTAGGCAGCTTTTCCTTTTCCATCTTTTTAGCTTTTATTTCCTTATCTCCAATTACCATGCAAATCTCTTTCCATAAGTTGTTGTCTTTGACTTGGACTCTAATTAATCTCCATAATTATCTTTAAAGCTACACACTAAATAAACAATTAAACCCAATATGCTCTAAAAATATTATTTCTACAAATCAAGACACAAAACAGGAAAGTGCACTAAAACTCAAGAAAATCGACATTATTGACTTCTAAAACACTAAAAATGATGTCTCATCCTAACATAAATCTATCACAAATGAGGAGACATCAACAACCTCCTTTCAAACCAAGGTGGGGGATTAGACAAGGTGATCCTCTATCTCCTTTGTTGTTTTCTCTCATGATAAAAGCTCTTATCACCCTTATTGAGAACAAGGTTACTAAAGGCCGTATCAAAGGAATCCGTATTACCTGAAATTGATCGGTCTTATCATATTTATTGTTTGCGGATGACTCGCTTTTTTTCCTTTCTCTTGGCGGACATAAGATTATGGAATTTCAAGAATGTATTGACACTTATTGTAGATGTATAGTGTAGAAAGTTAGTTTCAACAAATCGTCCATGTGTTTTAGCAAACATACGCCGAATGACTTTAGAAAACAAACAATAGATATTTTAGAGATTAAGGAATCCAATGATTTGCTAAAATACCTTGGGATCCCTCTTTGTCATAAAAGATAAAAAATTGAAACGCTGACGTGGATAGCTGATAAGGTATTTAACAAAGCTCAACGATGGATTGCCAATCTTCTATCAGAAGGAGGAAAATAATTTTTGATTGAAGCAGTTCTACAGTCCATTGCAACTTATACTATGTCTATTTTTTATTTATCAGTTACTTTCTGCAGGAAAATTACGTCAATAATAGCAAAATTCTGGTGGAATTCACCGAAAAAAGAAAGATTCACTGGCTCGATTGGGAAAAGATGACGGTGGCAAAAATGGTGGATGGAATGGGATATCGGGATCTAAAACGGATGAACACGGCTTTACTTGCGCCACAAGCATGGAGACTTCTTCAGAATCCGACATCACTGGCGACCAGAGTTCTTAAGGGTATTTAATTTCCTAGTACAGATTTTCTTACTGTTAAACTGCGACATAGAAGATCATGGTCATGGGCCAGCATTTTATAAGGGCACGATCTTCTGTTCGACAAGGAGTTCATTCAAATAGGTAATGGAGAAAGCACTAACATATAGGCACATCAATGGTTACATTATGGTTTAATTAAAGGAAAGACAAACGACACATGTTTGGAAATAGGGGACCAACTTATGAAAAAAGATACTGATGAATGGAATTGGGAACTTATTGATAAATTAGATTGTTAGCTCAAACTTGTATCCGATAACAGTGTAGATGAATTTAGATGTTTATATTAAAAAAGAAATAAGATTAATGATTATCTAACGTGAATAAATAAATAAAATGCAAATAAGATGATAATTAGGGTTACTAGTATGAGCCTATCTTACTAAGTCGTTATTCTAACCTTAAGGATGAATTGATCATTATATATGCCGAGATTCTAAATCCGTCCTAACCCCCATCATGGTAGATTTAGGAAGAAACCTCTACACTACCAAGAGATTTGGGTAAGGATACACTGTGCATTGATCGGTGGTTAAATCAAGCCTTAATGACTATCTAGCCAGGCAAGCTCGTTAGGATCACTACCACACACTAGACGGTTATGTGGTGTTGTCAATAATTGAATCCACGGTCAAGGTGTCAACCCAATTACTAAAGGCAGTCCTAAGATTGGCCAAATCTAGGGCTGGAATATGTCAAAGCACATAACACTGATATACACCAAGCTAAAATCAATTAAAATAAAAAATAGTATTATGGAATTTAGACAAAAATAATAACCCAAACAATTAATAAATAAAACTTACAAAATAAAAGTTTAGAAATATGGTTAAGCTACAGATCTATATAAATACTCCTTTCTCATCGTTAATTTTCATATCTTGAGTTTTATATATTTATGGGGGAACTTCGCCAATTGTATTCGATCATAAATTATTTTTTCTTATGTTGTATTATGCAATGTTTTGTCATCATCAAAACGGGAGAAATGTTGGCCTAAATGCCATATTTTAATAGATGATTAAGTTTAGAAAACATTGAGTTTATAACTGCTCGCTTTTACAAGTGCGTCTAGTGTTATGTATGAGATTTACCTGATAAAAAACATGGAATACATGAAGAAATTCATGTAAAAAAATAGGAAATAGTGTTGCAGACACAGGTTATTGGACCCCCCCTCCCAGAGAAGCATGAAATCAAAACGCAAAAATACGACTGTAAAATTGTATGAGAAGATTTAAAAGAGATGACACCTAACACCGAGGAATCAGCTATCTGGACCGCCAAAGTGCTCAAGAAAAAACGTGTAAAAGAGCTGCTAAAATTAAAAGTATCAAAACCCTGAGAAAAAATCAAGTCTGACCTATATAAAGTGTCATAAGAAAAGATAAGAAAATAAGAGAATCCGACCTCCAACACCTCTAAAAATTGGACTTAAAAAATTTAGTTGATCATCATGTGTAGAACTCTCAATCTCGGACCTTTTAAGATAGAAAAATCCAAGCACCAAATCCACAACGCCATTACCTGAAGGCTTGACTTCAAAAGACATGACACTTGACTGAAGAATCTACCACCAAAGTGCTCCCAAAAAAGCGTGTAAAAGAGCTGCTAAAATGCAAAGCATCGAAACCCTGAGAAAACATCAAGTTCGGCCTCTATAAAGTGTCATAAGAAAAGATAATAAATGAATAGAATCCGACCTCTGATACCTCTGAAAATCGGACTTAAAAAATTTAGTTGATCATCTTGTGAAGAACTCTCAATCTCGGACCTTTAAAGATAGAAAAATCCAAGCACCAAATCTACAACGCCATTACCAGAAGGCTTGACTTAAGCACTACTTGAAGCCAAGAGATTGGATGTCTGAAAATTGAATACAACCGAAGAAAAGGTAGAAATGATCCATTGGGAAAAGAGTCTTTAAAGGACCCTTCAGAAATATAAGGCGCTATATACCCAAAGAAGAACATATGAATACCTAGCATATGGAAAATTAGTCATTATTGTGTTGGTAAGTGTATAGATTTGTTGGAGGGGTTTTACCCTATAAATAAGAGGTTTTAAGACACAAACAATGGCTCTTTTCAACACCAATTTAAAAAAGTTCAAAAATATATCATCAAGAGAGTTCCAAAGAAATTCACAGTCCAAAAATCTTTATTGCTTTGTAATAAACCTTATTTGTAATTAATTATCTCATCAAGGAGTATTGTAGCTAGGTAGCTTAGGAATGATCATAAATCACAGTGTTGCTCTTGTTCTAGTGAGAGTATATTGAATTAACACTCATTTAATCTTATTTTATTATTCGATTGCTTTTTAACTAAAATCATTATTGACTATCTTGAAAATATTTTTTCATATATCAATCGTTTTTAAAACAAGGTTTTTAACTAATATAAAGTTTTGGAGTTGAATGGTTATTTCATACAAAAAGAGGGAAACATTTGTCTTGTCACAAAAATAGGGGCGCAGTATACCACACCAAAGCACTGTATACCGCAAGAAGGATTATAAAAAACTCAACAAAACACAGTGTACAAGCTCTACCCTGCATAACATCCTAACAAAACAAAAGGAAATGCGGTACACGGTAGATATACGCTGTACACCACAAGAAGTCGACTTCTGGCCAAGAATAGTGCTATATGTATAATATCTGTTGGTCATACACATATGGTGGAGCCTAGGGTGTGATAAAATATGACGTAAATAAAGTGAAAATAATCACCCTAGCCTAGCACGGTTCTGCAAGTATACAGATCGTATGCAAGTTTTAATAAATAAGTAAGATTCGTTCCGCAGAGACTACGAAGGTTAGGGGAATCTTATGCAATAATCGAGTGCAAATATTAAAAGCTAGAACAAATAAAACGCAAAGAAAATATAAGGCAAATAGATTTTTATTGGGTTTTCGAATAGGGAAGTTAAACTAGTAAAGTAAAGAGAGAAAATTAAATGCAAGAGAAGAAGTTAGTATGAGAGTTTAGCTTGAGTAAATATCATGTAATCCCCACTAGTTTTGCCGTTCTAATCATGTAAGGATAAATTATGTAGTCTTTTAATAATCGGTTCCAGTTGCGCTAGGTAGTTTTAAATAGGGGTTACCTGTGTCAATAAGGAGTCCTAAGCAAACTGTTTCTGCAATTGGTTAAATAGCAATACACTAAACCATGGTGATTATCTAGTTAGGTTGATTTGTCAGATCTAAACCGTACACTAGAAGTTAGGTGCAACACTTGTAATTAAACACCGTTGTCAATGGTGACCTAAATACTATGATGGTAATTCTATATGGTCGCGATCCATAAGAACACAAAATATAAATCCAAACACATAAACAGAGAATTAAAACAATAATTAAATTTAAAACATAGAATCCCCAAAATAGATATCAACCAAAACTAGGGTTCATACATATATGCTAAAACTCAAGCTAATGTAAATTTAGTTTATACCAATGGAAGAAAAGAAAGAAATTACAAATTCAAAGGTTGAAGAAGACATCATTGATGAACAGCTTCTTCCAGACATCTTTTCTTGTGTTGTAAGCTTCCTCTTGGCTTAGGGTTTTGCCAAGGATGATTTTCTAATGTTAAGAGGTTTTATTTATAATGTATAGGTTGACCTAATCGGTTTCTTGAAGGAGAAGGTAGGTATTGGACTCCTAGCCCAAAAATGTGGAATCAGCCCCGTTTTTGTTTTGGTTCTAACAGCTTCAACTCTTATCCGTTTGCCGCGTATGAGTAGTCTAAATTTATCGTCTCGGAATGATCTTTAACTTTTTTCTTGACCGTTTCTCCAGATGCCTCACAGACTTTGACATATAATCTGATTTGTGGTCGTAGGTGCTGGAATTCAGATTTATGGCAGCTTTTCCTTTTGCATATTTTTAGATTTTACTTTCTTATCTTCAATTTTCATGTTTATATTCTTTCCTTTAGCTCTTGGAACCAACTTGGATTCTAATTAATTACCATATATCTCTAAAGCTTCACACTTAAATAAATAATTAAACCCAATATGCTCTAAAAATAATAAATAATCAATTCAAGACCCAAAATAGGAAAGTGTATTAAATCATGTGAAAATCGACCTATATACTAATAAATACGCCTAAAATGATGTCTTGGAGACAAATTTTATTATCACAAATGAGGAGACATCAAGACCCCCAACTCAAAGTTGTATCGTCCCGATACAATAAAAGTAAAGAACAGTAGGGTAGTCATAATAACAAGAAGAAGAAGTCGGAGGAAAATAAGAACTAAACATAATGAATGATCTTAGAGCAAAATATCGAAAAAGTCTCATGTAGTAATACTCAAGAAATAATGCACACGTATGCTTAATATACACATAATCAACAATCCATGAATTCAAGTCCAGATTAATTTCGCAATGCCAGAAGGAGAGGTTGATAACTTAGTTCATGCTAATGGCTATAGGTTGTTCATAGGTCCTAATATAGCATTCAATGGTCCACTTACCTACTACCTAATAGCTTAATTGCTTCTCCACCAAGCAGTTAGAAATCCCAAGGTCTTTGGTTATAACGTGGCCTAAGGACGGTGTGGTATATTTGGATAATGAAAAGTGAGCTTTTGGATCTCTCATCACTAGCCATCAACGAATCGCCCTAGAGCTTGAGTTTTCACTCGAAGATGTTCTCACTCAACCCAATTTTTGATGCTTTTGATGTGCATCCCCAATAATCCCAATTAAAACCTGTTCATGATGATATACAAATTCCACTTTGCCGGTCTGAATATATTCTTTTCATATCAATTTTTTCTTTTGTATAGCTATGACTCTCTTTTTAATGTTGAGATATCATGCTATATTTTTCATAAATATGCCTTTTCATAATTTTGAGCTCATAGGTTCTTTTTAATTCACTATTACCCCGTCAAAGGGTTACAATAATAACAATTTCATCATCAATAAAATCACAAATATAATTCCCAAAACCCAATGTTCCCTAATGATGAAACCAACCACCCCAAACTCAAGCTCTAAAACGAGTTGTCTCAGGTTTTGCGATTCGAGTGCGGGTCATATAGATAAGCCCTACAAACTAAGGGTATGGATTATAATGTGGCTTTAGAAAGGCTCAGAGGGGCTAAGACAGTTAAATAATAACAATAATCAAATAAGAGGGTGAAAAGGTATAAAAGGCTTCAAGTGTTTTTAACATGAAAGAACTGCCTTATTCATTTTTCTAACTACCAGATTTTGTTACTTTTTCATTATTAGATCATAGATAAGTGGGTTTTCAACTAATTTCAAACCTCACGTTCTACACACCAAATAACGCTTCCTAAGTTTCAACGCGACTTCTTAGCATTACTCGTTAACTTTCCTATCCTTTATTTCCTGTTTTCATACATGCATGCTAAACATATTTGTAACATCTTTCAAAAACATACTACTTACTATCATTGACCTAATTAAAATCATGCTCACATAGGTACATTCAACATATTCTATGCCTTAATTCAACCTAAATTTTTTAAATTTTATGCAAAAACGAAAAGGAGACGAGGACAACGAATCCCCACCCCAACTCAAAAGTGAGCCGTGTCCCCAAGACTCAAAAAAAGACTCAAGAAAGAAATAAAATTTAAAATTAAAACTAAACTAAACTAAACTACCTAATGCATACAAGTTAAAGAGAATTAGAGTGGCGTACCCGGCTGGCCATAAAGATCCATTATGTCCTCCTCCGAAGAAGAAGGAGAAGAATAATTATCGATATCCATGTTCGTAGTAACCTCTTCCAAGTGTGAATTAATCTGTGTTATTTCTGCCCAAAGTTCTCTGTTTTCTTCTCTTAAACGTTCGACTTCATGTTGCAATTTAATAGCCCATGGGGGAATACAAGAATTATCTTTAGAAGAAGAAGAAGAACCTTGATCATGAATCTTTGTCTTTTTCTTAGGCTTTGATGGTACAGACATCCTAGCTGTTAATCTATTTGGT
This sequence comes from Nemophila menziesii, assembly GCA_029959085.1. Taxonomy (NCBI): domain Eukaryota; kingdom Viridiplantae; phylum Streptophyta; class Magnoliopsida; order Boraginales; family Hydrophyllaceae; genus Nemophila; species Nemophila menziesii. The sequence goes on from JARWIR010000001.1 coordinate 81,621,159, forward strand.
AGTGGTTGTGCTGGTGCCTCTATCTTTGATTCTTCATTAGCCTCTTCAAGATTGATAGGCTTTTCAATGGTGGCTCCAGACAATCTTTTGTTCTTCCCTAGGATGGAACACTTCCTCTTGTAATCCATATCATCAGTTCTATTTGTTATGTTTGATTGACCTACAACTCAAGTTACACCAAGGATGAATTAAAAGTTAAGAGAGATTGGTGTAGCTTGAGTTTGTTGCTTGGAGTTTATGAAAGAAGAAGGTTTCTTGATGAATCTTGGAAGAAATCTTGAAAGCTTGATGTTCTTGATGGTGTTTTATGGTGTAGTGTGATGAATTTGATGAAGAACTTGTGTTTATGGAGGATGGAGGAGAGGATTATTGATGTTGTTGTGTTAATTGTGGAGGTTTGTACAAGCTTCAAGGTATATTTATAGTGTTTGGGTCTGAAAATTTCGTGTAGAGGAGGCTAGGATTAATTCTTGATAAGGTAAGAAGTGGAATAGGAATAAAACTCTTCAAAACCGACCTAGCGCCGGCATACCGGCCATATCGGCGGCATACCGGTGCTTGACGTGTCTACTTCTTGAACCTCTCGGTAAAGAACCCGAGACCATACCCGAGGCCACGTGTTTTTGCTTCGCCGGTATACCGGAAGTTTTCACCGGCATGCCGGTGCTATTTTTCGTCCAGAACTAAAGCCGTCAAAAAACCCGTGCCTTGGAACCCGTGGGCACGTGTTTTTCCTCTGGCCGGCATGCCGGTGCCCTGAGCGGCATACCGGTGCGCCTGACCTTTCTTTCTCGACCTCTCGGCAAAGAACCCGAGTCACCAACCCGTGGGCACGTATCAAAACCCTGAGAAAAAATCAAGTCTGACCTATATAAAGTGTCATAAGAAAAGATAAGAAAATAAGAGAATCCGACCTCCAACACCTCTAAAAATTGGACGTAAAAAATTTAGTTGATCATCATGTGTAGAACTCTCAATCTCGGACCTTTTAAGATAGAAAAATCCAAGCACCAAATCCACAACGCCATTACCTGAAGGCTTGACTTCAAAAGACATGACACTTGACTGAAGAATCTACCACCAAAGTGCTCCCAAAAAAGCGTGTAAAAGAGCTGCTAAAATGCAAAGCATCGAAACCCTGAGAAAACATCAAGTTCGGCCTCTATAAAGTGTCATAAGAAAAGATAATAAATGAAGAGAATCCGACCTCTGATACCTCTGAAAATCGGACTTAAAAAATTTAGTTGATCATCTTGTGAAGAACTCTCAATCTCGGACCTTTAAAGATAGAAAAATCCAAGCACCAAATCTACAACGCCATTACCAGAAGGCTTGACTTAAGCACTACTTGAAGCCAAGAGATTGGATGTTTGAAAATTGAATACAACCGAAGAAAAGGTAGAAATGATCCATTGGGAAAAGAGTCTTTAAAGGACCCTTCAGAAATATAAGGCGCTATATACCCAAAGAAGAACATATGAATACCTAGCATATGGAAAATTAGTCATTATTGTGTTGGTAAGTGTATAGATTTGTTGGAGGGGGTTTACCCTATAAATAAGAGGTTTTAAGACACAAACAATGGCTCTTTTCAACACCAATTTAAAAAAGTTCAAAAATATATCATCAAGAGAGTTCCAAAGAAATTCACAGTCCAAAAATCTTTATTGCTTTGTAATAAACCTTATTTGTAATTAATTATCTCATCAAGGAGTATTGTAGCTAGATAGCTTAGGAATGATCATAAATCACAGTGTTGCTCTTGTTCTAGTGAGAGTATATTGACTTAACACTCATTTAATCTTATTTTAATATTCGATTGCTTTTTAACTAAAATCATTATTGACTATCTTGAAAATATTTTTTCATATATCAATCGTTTTTAAAACAAGGTTTTTAACTAATACAAAGTTTTGGAGTTGAATGGTTATTTCATACAAAAAGAGGGAAACATTTGTCTTGTCACAAAAATAGGGGCGCAGTATACCACACCAAAGCACTGTATACCGCAAGAAGGATTATAAAAAACTCAACAAAACACAGTGTACAAGCTCTACCCTGCATAACATCCTAACAAAACAAAAGGAAATGCGGTACACGGTAGATATACGCTGTACACCACAAGAAGTCGACTTCTGGCCAAGAATAGTGCTATATGTATAATATCTGTTGGTCATACACATATGGTGGAGCCTAGGGTGTGATAAAATATGACGTAAATAAAGTGAAAATAATCACCCTAGCCTAGCACGGTTCTGCAAGTATACAGATCGTATGCAAGTTTTAATAAATAAGTAAGATTCGTTCCGCAGAGACTACGAAGGTTAGGGGAATCTTATGCAATAATCGAGTGCAAATATTAAAAGCTAGAACAAATAAAACGCAAAGAAAATATAAGGCAAATAGATTTTTATTGGGTTTTCGAATAGGGAAGTTAAACTAGTAAAGTAAAGAGAGAAAATTAAATGCAAGAGAAGAAGTTAGTATGAGAGTTTAGCTTGAGTAAATATCATGTAATCCCCACTAGTTTTGCCGTTCTAATCATGTAAGGATAAATTATGTAGTCTTTTAATAATCGGTTCCAGTTGCGCTAGGTAGTTTTAAATAGGGGTTACCTGTGTCAATAAGGAGTCCTAAGCAAAATGTTCCTGCAATTGGTTAAATAGCAATACACTAAACCATGGTGATTATCTAGTTAAGTTGATTTGTCAGATCTAAACCGTACACTAGACGTTATGTGCTAAACTTGTAATTAAACACCGTTGTCAATGGTGACCTAAATACTATGATGGTAATTCTATATGGTCTCGATCCACAAGAACACTGAATATAAATCCAAACACATAAACAAAGAATAAAAACAATAATTAAATTTAAAACATAGAATCCCCAAATTAGGTAGATGTCAACCAAAACTAGGGTTCATACAGATATGCTAAAACTCAAGTTAATGGAAATTTAGTTCATACTAATGGAAGAAAAGAAAGAAATTACAAATTCAAAGGTTGAAGATGACATCATTGATGAACAGCTCCTTCCAGACTTCTTTTCTTGTGTTGTAAGCTTCCTCTTGGCTTAGGTTTTTGCCAAGGATGATTTTATAATGTTAAGAGGTTTTATTTATAGTGTATAGGTTGACCAAATCGTTTTCTTGAAGGATAAGGTTGGTATTGGACTCCTAGCCCAACTCAAATTCGTAGCCTAAAAATGTGGAATCAGCCCCGTTTTTGTTTTGGTCCTAACAACTTCAATTCTTATCTGTTTGACGCGTATATGTAGTTGAAATTCATCGTCTCGGAAAGATATTTAACTTTTCTCTTGACCGTTTCTCCAGATTCCTCACCGATTTTGAGATATAAGCTGATTTGTGGTCATAGGTATTGGAATTCAGATTTATGGCAACTTTTCCTTTTCCATATTTTTAGTTTTTACTTCCTTATCTTCAATTTTCATGTTTATATTCTTTCCTTTAGCTCTTGGAACCAACTTGGATTCTAATTAATAACCATATATCTCTAAAGCTTCACACTTAAATAAATAATTAAACCCAAAATGCTCTAAAAATAATAAACAATCAATTCAAGACCCCAAATAGGAAAGTGTACTAAATAATGTGAAAATCGACCTATATACTAATAAATACGCCTAAAATGATTTCTCCGAAACAGATTTTATTATCACAAATGAGGAGACATCAACATATATCCATTAGCCACATAGATTGTGATTGCCGGAAACTATTTTTGGCTATTAATTCAATCTCATTCAAGGAAGCAATTACACCTTCTATCTACCAATTTTAAGGGCATTGATTGTGATTATTCAAGAGGGATATCAAGATATATTCAAAGTCATATTCATTTATTGCAGACTATATAGTTTTATCCACTATTTAGGTTTTATTCACAAAATTGTATCACCACAAAAATACTTATTCTTCCTCTTAATTCTAGTCATTGTAATAGATTAAGAGAGTGTGTGAGTATAGGGAGTGGTGTCCTTGTGTTCGTGATAGCACAAGAGTTTGCTTTGAGGTTACGAAGTGGTTGTAAACGGGTATTGTGTTCTCACCCATATTTAAAGTGACACAAAGATTAGTGGAGAATCTTGCAAATCCTAAGGTGGACACCTTAGGTAGTGGATTAGGTAAACTGAACGACTATATATCGTTGTCTCTCTCTCTCTCTCTCTCTCTCTATTCCCTACACTCTTTATTTTCCTCACTCTATATGTTTGATTATATATTCGTATGAATATCGTATGTTTTATCATCTAATAGATTAACAATCAAAGTTATGGCCATGATAATTAAGGGAATATGATTTAAATTAGCTTTTAATTTTACCTACTTAATATAAAATTAGCCGATTAATTTCCATAATCCTAATCAACCCATGTTCTAGGAATTAAATAATGTATCAAAGTCTGATTTTCAATATACTAGCCAACAATTGTTTAATATCTCGTGTAGGTATAAACACGAGTTTAGGCTTCATAGGTGTGTCAATCGTATTTCGTGAGTAAAGATTGTATACTTGTTCCTGTGTGGAGATATCACAAGCTTTTGAAGTGATATCGTGAGTGTAGATTGTACACTCGGTTTACTTGTTAGTGATAATACAAGGAGTTACTTCGAAAGGTATTTTGAAAGTATTGTTAGGATTTGTGCTCTCACCTTTTAGAGACACAAGAGTTTATAGTGGAAGATATTTCAAAATCATAAGGGTCAAATAGACTATTGGTAGTAGACTAAGCATATGGGAGTCGAACCACTTCAAATCGTGTGTATAACTTTGCTTCCATCTTTCTTAAATTTTTTGCATGCCAAGTGTTTGGTATATTGCATATATATATATATATATATATATACATATATTTGTTTATATATTTTAGGTCATATATTTTATGCTTAGTTCATATGTATTGGCTAGAAACTTGCAATGAGTATATACACTAAGTGCTTGACTGAGTGTCTCACTCATATATCATAAATCTTTGTTTAACTCTAACCTATCTGTATTAATCCCAAAAAATTATATATTTATAGATAGAGCCGAATCAAGTTAATCGGGTTTGATTATTTTTCCTGGATAGTTCCTATTCACTTTCCTTATAAGAATATTTATTTGACAATGCATTATAATGGAGCAATTATAATTTACTATACAATCAATATATATGATGATTAATTTTGACGTAAAATTATTAATATTATGTTGTAACGGGTACTAAGCATTTGATCTCTTGTTTAGTTGGATATTATATATTTTGTATTATTTATTAGAAATTTTTATTGTGTGATCTCATGAATATTTTATGTTAGAGGATAGACGAGTTGTATAAAGTAGGGCAAAAAACCTAGTTGGGAATACAAAACGACAAGCCCAACCGAAACAACCAGCCCATTACTTTTTTGTCTAGCAAGGTACACCACCAAACATATGGGCTAGATTTTTTTCACTTGGCCCAAATATTTATTTAACCCTCACCTTGTAACCCAACATAATCATATAATCTAATATTTTAGCATTTAATGTAAACCCTAATACATACCATATCTCTCTAGCTCTCTTCCTCGTCCGCCTCTCTTTGTAATCCTTTCTTTTCATCTTTCTTTCCTTTTGAAAATTTAAGCACAAAAACCATGAAATATATGTGACAAAAATTCTATCAACGATGAAAAAATAGTTGAAGAAAAAGACGAGGATGACATTATATATCATTTTTGGTAAGTAATGAAACTTTATGATTTTGATATAGATCTATCTATGTTTTTTATATATGTTATATACATTCATAGTTATAATAATCGATATAAATAATATAATAATATAATATTGTGTATTTTTTTAAATTATGTTCTTTAAATTATATATACGCGCACCCGTATATATTAGATGAACAAATCTAAAAATTGAATTATATATATGTGATGAAATAGTGGTCAAGCACCATAATGGTTGCCGTTGGGGGTTGGGGGTTGGGTGGGGCGGGGTGGGGCAAGCATGTCGTTCCCTATTTTTTCAATTTTTTTACCATTGTTAAAACAATTCTTTTATTATGATGGACCTCAAATTATTTAAAATCTTCACTTGAGCTCAACTTTTAATTATCTCATAAGGTTTAATTTATTTGTTTGGTATGAGTATTTATCTAATAATATATAGGGACTTAAAAAGTTAAAAAAAAAAAAAATCAGTAACACAGCCTATAACAAAATTTTGTATAATATAAGAACTTTTAGTGCAATTTCATAATATAGGGACCTACCGTGCAATTAAGTCCAAAACTTTTTTCTTGGGGTGTTGCACTTTAAACCTCCTTGTCATCCACCAAAATATACGCTGCTGAGATGAACTCATTTTTAATGTATTTTTATATATATTGTTAATGTTTTTCTTTATTATGAATAACCTAAAAATCCGACAAAAAAATTAACTAATTTTTTATTTTTTATATTTCCTTCTTAGGGTCAAATTTTATATTTTTTGAGCGCGACCTTTTTTGGTTAAGATTTTTTGGTTTGTTTAGGGTTAATTAACCGACCCATATGCACCCTTATATGTTGAACATTCTTGGTTATATGATATACATAATATGATTAGTACATATACATAATATACTAGTGTTTATGTACGATATATATATGTTTGAATTAGTAATAATATATTTTATATGTATTTTACCAATACATGCTTTCTAATACTATGTTTACAAGAAAGGAAGATCACAAATTCACGTGCAATTGTAGAAAATGTATTAGATACTTATTTTTCTAATCGTTTGATAGGTAATGTATTTGGTGAAGGAACTTCATCATTCAAATGATAAGATCGTTGACCATAACATTTCAATTAAGTAAGTTTTGTTTTCTAGTATAATATATTCCTATACATTTTAATATAACTAGTCTTACAATTTTTTCTCACATAAATTAGGTTAATAAAAATTAAATATATTTTGTATTGACTATTCAGAGATATATATGATGGAACTTTTGCGTGGGTGTTTCTCGAAGAAATGTTAAGGTGCTCGTAGATGCATGCTTGGCTGCAAACAATGCTACGGAAAATACTAGTGCTAATAACTCAATTATGGTATTTATTATAGTCACTTAAAATGGCTTAAATCACGCTTCTAACCAATAGTTTTGACACGTTTCTTTTATTGTCTTTTCTATTTTTTGATTTTATTAGATTTATTTAATTTCTCTAAGTAATTAATGGAATATTGAATCTCATCCAGGCTGTTGAAGGGATTATGGATCTACAAGTAGCTAACGAAAGTGCTGCCAAAATAGAAATTGCTGAGGCAAGTACTTCTCGGGCAGTAGCGGGATCAGATACTTATGATCCGACTGACTGGGCCATTACCATCTACGAGGAGACTCCTTCTCATCTAGCTACTCTATCTGAGATAGATGAACCTGGATTGGATGGTGATATGGACTCAGATACTCATTCAATTGTTGATTGAATTTGTATTCTTTTTTCTTTGACAATTTTTTTTATTGTTGTTGTATTTTTTTTATTAAATTTGTACTCTAACTATGAAGAATTTTACCTTTATCATATGTATTGGATTTTATAGTTGTTTTTTTCATCCACTGCTCTATTTAGTATAGATGCTTTATCACGAGGGTATTAAATTACATATTTTGGCCTTCGTATAACGAATATGTATGATTGGTGAAAGTGAAATCTATAGTATTTTTACAAACTTCATTGAATAAGACTCTCGATTGGATTGTAAACCAAATTTTTACGCTTCATCTATAATAGTAAATAATATTATTGTGGACTCATCAATGCATAAATGCACAACTGAAATCACCAGTGAAAGTCTTGTATAAGTTATTGTGTCATTTGCATTAGTGAAAAGCCACAATGATTTTTAGCTGCCCAACATATGGAGGAAGATACTTTGAAAGGCCTTTCCTATTTAACCTATATGGTATGCTTGTCATTTACTCCTTTTGAATCTCTTTTTAAATTTGACCAATCAAGATCTACTTCTATTTCTACTTATGTATCTACAAGTTAGCATATGGTAATGGAAATCAATCATCATACAAAATTGTTCAACAAGGAAGGAAAGATTGTAATGGGTGATGTCTCCTCTTTTGTTCTATTTACATGCCTTTAGGAGACATCAAATTAGGTGATTATCTGGCTAATTCGATAGACTTTTAGTAATAATATGCAATATTTCATTTTCTCTCTTTAGATTTTAGTATTTGTGATTTATTAATCTTTTGCGCGTAATATGGTGTGTTTTAGTGAAAAGTTTGTAGGTTTCTAATACTAGCAAGGAGAGGAATCGAGAATAGAAGTCAAAGATCGTGTAAAGAAGTCAAAAGCTTAAAGGAATATCCCAAGGAGTTGACAAATTTGACCTGAAAATCTGGAAGGCTGATGGAAAGTGCTAATTTCGAGCTACTTAAAGATGGATTCAACCTCTGAGTTATGAAGAAGATTCGTACCTTATCGAGTTAAGAAGAAGGGGCAAGTAAAATGAGTCAATTCAGAGTTATATTGAGAAAGTTACAGTCGTTTTCGTGAATGGTGTACAACAGTTACGAGATTTTGGGCTTGAAGAGTGGACTTGGGCTTATGATATTTGCTTATTCTTTTAGTTAAAAGCCCTAGTCCGAATTCCCACTATAAAAGGGCTTTTATACTTCTATTTTTCAAGATAATTCATTATTTTTACAAAGTCAGAGCATCAGAGAAGAAGCAGAAGCAAGGAAGAGAAGAAGCCAAGAGTTGGAGAAATTCAACTTCTCCAATTCGCAGCCGAATCTACTCCTCAATTAGGTTTCTTATCTTTATTTCTGTAAAACAATTATGGATTCCTTTACTTTTAATTTTTTAGTTTCCGCAATTATGAGCTAAATTCAATTAGTACTTGAGAACGGATTAATGGGTTAAGCCCCAATTTATTTCATTTTATGTTTTTGGTTTTGGGATTATTATAATTGAAATCGACTTGGGTAATTAGTATTTTTCCTTAATTTGCATTTATCAACTATTATTGAAGTAATTAATCAACAATAGGATTTAGTATTTAGGCTATTCCATATTGTGGCATATGGATCACCTTGACGGGGGGTCTGGGTACGGAAATAATTAAGGAATGTAGGATAGAAATTATTTGACCTTGACAGGCTTAATTAATCCTATGGCCAATTGGGTAATTAGGACTTAGTCATTCGAAGGTGGACTATATTCACCCTGACGGGGTTTGTAGCACCTAAGAATAGCTCCTTAGTCCACCCTGACGGGGTAAGGAGAATATCGAATCCCGACCACTATTATTTACCAATCTGTCCCTTAAAAAATACATGGAATGAATTTAGGTGAAATCCTAGCGTTTCTCAAGTTCTACCTTTCATACCTTGCGTCCAACTATTTTATTTTCTCGCGTCTAGCTTAATATTTACATTATTTTAGTCTTTTAATTAATTGTCTTAGTTATAGAAAAACAAACAAACATTCTTAAAATCATTTATTTATGTGCAACTAATCACTATTTGATAAGCATTAAAGTCAACCAATCCGTCCCTAAGAACGAATCTATTTATCACATATATTACTTGGGACAACTGTACACTTGCAGTTGTGGTTCTCTTTTCCTTATTGCATTATTTTTAGAACACACAAGGGACCACCAAGTTTTTGGCGCCGCTGCCGGAGACGGTAGCGTGTGACCCCGGTGTTTATCCTTTAGTGTTTTAATTGCATTTTTATTTTTATTCAGTTTTACGCTTTTCTTTGTCTTTGTTCTTTCTCAGGTCTTACAGGTTTGGTGCATGTACTCAAACCTCGAGAGGTTAGTACGAGAAAGAAAAAAAAGAGAAAAAGAAGCTAGAGAACATGCAAAGAGAGAAAGGATAGAGATGGAGGAGTTGAACATTCATCACGAGGATAATCCTGGTGTTCAGTTGGATGCAAATGGTCAACCAATCACACCACCAATCATTCCCGATCACCCACTCAATCCTAATGCAGTTCTCAACAATCAACAAAATCAACCACCTATGCAACAAGCTCACCTCCCACAGTATTATGATCCATGGTCCGTACATGGTCCAGAACAAGCTCCTTACCGCGCTCCTGCTCTCGGTATTGGTCCTGCAGATATCAATGTTTCCCGTTATAGACCTGATCCTGGTATGCTATCCCAAATTTAAAACTATGGAAACTTTCGTGGGACAACTGGAGAATACCCTATTCGTGCAGTTCAAAAGTTTATGCAAATCTGCGACTCGTATATAACTCAGGGAGTAACCAAAGAGAAGATGTATTTCGTGATAGACGTAGCGAGTGAGTGGCACGATTCGCAAGAACCAGGAACAATCAATACTTGGGATGAATTACAGACAGCGTTTTTCGATCGCTATTATCCGACTAATATGAAATTGGATGCACAGGTGGATTTGACATCGTTTATCCAAGATCAAGATGAAAATTTGGTAATATGTTGGACAAGATTTCAATCTTGTTTAATAAGAGTTCCTGACCACGGCCTTAATGAAATACAACAGTTAAAAATCTTTTATATAGGCTTGTATGGAGGATCAAGAAAAGACCTCGATTTGTTATGTGGTGGTGGATTTTTACAGGTAGCTCCAGTCCATGCGAAGATTATTTTAAACAGAACGGTATCAAATGAGCAAGGTTTGAATACGGTAAGAACACCTATTCGAGGTAGAAAAGAAAGTAATATTGGCATTGAAGAGAAATTCTCCTCTCTGGAGGATAAATTAAAGACTACTTTGGAACAACAGATGAAACATCTTACGATAGCTGTTAAGGAAGGTTTAATAGGTAAGAAGGCAATTGTTAATGTAATGCAAGAGGTCTATGAGTGTTCAAATTGTGGTGTTCAAGACCATGATTGGGAACATTGTGAGTGTAATCCAGAAGCCGTGATGTTTGTTTCTAATAGGAGAAATTACAATTCGAGTGGACAAGGATACCAGCCCAACAGAAATCATCCGGATTTCCAATACTCAAATCCTAATGGGGCAGCTAATCCCACTTACGCTTATCAACCGCGTCCCCAAGGTAACACTTATCAACCTAGACCACAAAATAACTATCAAGGAGGACAAAACTATGGGAATCATGTTCAAAGGCAGCCTTCTCAAAATAGTTATAATGATACAATGAATCAAAAAGCCTTAACTGCTCAACCTCAAGAAGGTTCAGAAGATCTTCGTCAAACTATAGAAAGATTAATGACAATGCAAGCACAATCTATTCAGATCTAGCAAGCTAGTGAAGTCGCACTTAAATTATTGGGTAATCAAGTATCTCATATGGCAAAGCAGTTAAATCAGCGTCCACAAGGACAGTTACCTAGTGATACTGAAGTTCCAAGTCAAACCGAAGATTGTAATGCCATAGCGTTAAGAAGTGGTAAGAAACTTCCTCCACCTCCATTTCCGGTCATGAAAGAGAAAGAAGTGACAAATAAAGAAAAACTAGTAGTAGAGGTGGAAGATAAAGAAGATGAACCTGAAGTGATAGAAGTGGAGAAAATTCCAGAAGTTCAGAAAAAGAAAGATATTATGGAAAACCGTCCTCCTCCACCTTTCCCTTCGAGAGTTTAAAAAAAGGAGATATGGCCAAGTATTAGAGGTATTTTGAATAGGGTAAGGGGTCTCAACATCAACATTCCGTTGTTAGAAGCTATTAAATATATACCGAAATACATGAAGATTTTGAAGAGAGCCTAACTAACAAAAGGCCGTATCGTGATAATGAGATGATTGGGTACCTGAGGAGTGCAGCGCTATTTGTCAAATTAAGTTGCCACCTAAGTTGCTTGACCCTGGGAGTTTCACAATTCCGATATCGATTGGTAAGGAGTGGCAAGGAAAATCACTATATGATTTGGGTGCAAGTATCAATCTTATGCCCAAATCAATTTTCGATAAGTTGAAAATGGGAGATGTGAGACCTACCTCTATGGTCTTACAAATGGCTGATAGGTCCCTCGTCCATACAGAAGGACAAATCGAAGATGTCCTCGTTAAGGCAGGTACTTTAGTTTTTCCAGTTGACTTTGTTATCCTTGAATACGACGCGGATAGGAATGTCCCCATTATTTTGGGACGACCATTCCTAGCCACGGGCGTACTTTAATTGATGTAGAAATTGGAGAATTAACCATGAGAATCCAAGACGAGGAGGTAAAGTTTAATGTGTTCAGAGCCATGAAATTTCTAGATGTTCCAAAAGATTGCTTTCGAATGGATGTAGCTGAACATGCCACACAAGAGGTATTTGATTGTTTTAATTATGATGATATCTTGCAGGCTGCTTTGACACTATACTTACCTGAGATGATGGAAGAGCTTGCCGAAACAGTGGCATCTCTCAATTTGGGAAATCCAAAATATAGGCGTCCTGCCTATGAACCTGTGAGAGAACCGAGGGATATGGTCATTAAAAGTAAACCATCCATTGAATATCCTCCGAAGTTAGAAGAAAAACCATTGCCAGCTCACTTGAGGTATGTGTATTTGGGTACTAATAATACTTTACCTGTTATTGTTTCAGCAAATTTAACAGGTCCTCAAGAAGATAAACTGCTACGTGTACTAAGGGCGAATAAAGAGGCGATAGGTTGGACTATTGCTGATATCAAAGGCATTAGTCCCTCCTATTGTCAACATAAAATCATTCTTGAAGATGATAGTGCACGTTCAGTTGAAGGCCAAAGGAGATTAATGCCATCAATGAAAGAAGTGGTGAAGAAAGAAGTAATTAAGCTACTAGACGCGGGAATCATCTATACCATAGTTAGTAGTGAGTGGGCGAGTCCAGTTCAGTGCGTACCGAAGAAAGGAGGAATGACTACCATCCTCAATGCTCAGAATGAAGCCATCTCCACAAGAACCGTTGTTGGTTGGAGGGTTTGTATGGATTACCGTAAATTGAACAAGGCGACTATAAAGGACCACTTTCCTCTTCCTTTCATTGATCAGATGTTAGACAAATTGGCTGGTAGGGTGTATTATTGCTTTTTGGATGGTTATTCAGGGTACAATCAAATTTATGTAGATCCAGCTGATCAACACAAAACCATATTCACATGTCCTTTTGGTACCTTTGCCTATCGAAGGATGCCTTTTGGATTATGTAATGCACCCGCTACCTTTCAGAGATGTATGATGGAGATTTTCTAGGACATGATAGATAATTTCCTTGAGGTGTTTATGGATGACTTTTCTATATTTGGTGATAACTTTGACGAGTGTTTACAGAATTTGGAGAAGGTATTAATAAGATGCAAGGAAACAGATTTGTTGTTGAATTGGGAAAAGTGTCATTTCATGGTTCAAGAAGGTATACTGTTGGGTCACAAGGTTTCAAGTGCAGGCTTAGAGGTTGATCGCGCAAAGATTGAGGTAATAAAAACTCTTCCCCTTCCCATTTCTGTAAAAGGTGTAAGAAGGTTTTTAGGCCATGCTAGATTCTATCTTCGTTTCATCAAGGATTTTTCAAAGATTACAAAGCCTTTGTGTAACTTACTCGAGAAGGGAACCAAATTCCTTTTCGATGAAGCTTGCATGAAGGCATTTTAAGTTTCGAAGGAGAAGCTGATTACTGCACGTATTGTGTTACCTCCTGATTGGAAAATCCCTTTTGAAATTATGTGTGATGCAAGTGATTTTGATATGGGTGCTGTGTTGGGTCAAAGAAAGAACAAGGTATTTCACTCTATTTATTATGCGAGTAAGACCTTCACCAGTGCTCAGGTTAATTATATAGTGACTGAGAAGGAACTTTTAGCGGTAGTTTATGCTTTTGACAAGTTTCGTTCCTATCTTCTTGGAGCGAAAATCTTTGTATTTATCGGCAATTCCTCTATAAAGTACCTTATGGAGAAGAAAGATGCTAAGCCGAGGTTAATCAGATGGGTATTGTTGCTTCAAGAATTTTGATTTAGAGATTCGAGATCGAAAGGGTTGTAATAATCAGGTTGCAGATCATTTGTCTCGTCTTGAAGTTTCTGAATCAAATACTAGTCACGAGTTAGTTTGAGAGGAATTCCCAGATGAGAGTTTATTTGCTATCTTTTATGGAGCGCCTTGGTATGCCGATATGTCAAATATTGTGGTAAGTGGTTATTTCCCTGAAGGGGCTACTTCACAAGACAAGAAGAGGCTAGTTAGCCGTGCTAAACAGTTCTTTGGGAGGATCCTTTCCTCTACAAAGTGTGTGGTGACCAAATGGTAAGAAGATGCATACCTGAGAATGAGATTTATTCAGTTGTTGCAGGTTGTCACGATTCACCTTATGGAGGACATTTTAAAGGTGATCGCACAGCTGCTAAGGTACTACACTATGGGTTTTATTGGCCTACATTACATAAGGACTGTCATGAGTACGTAAAGAAGTGTAATAGATGCCAATTTACTGGGAATATATCCAAGAGGGACGAAATGCCACGTAACAACATTCTTGAGGTAGAAATATTTGATGTTTGGGGTATTGATTTCATGGGTCCTTTCGTAGCATCCAATGGAAATCAATACATCCTTTTAGCAGTTGATTACGTGTCTAAATGGGTAAAGGTTGTAGCTCTACCAACGAATGATTCGCGAGTGGTAATTAAGTTTTTGAAATCTCATATCTTCACTAGACATGGTACACCTCGAGTGATTATAAGTGATGGAGGTTCACATTTTGTGAACAGGTTCACACTTTGTGAACAAATATTTGAAGACTGTTCTAGAGAAGCATGGGATTAGACATCGTGTATCTACCTCTTAGCACCCACAAGCCAATGGTCAAGCTGAGGTCTCTAATCGAGAGGTCAAATCTATTCTAGAGAAGACTGTTGGTTCTACGAGAAAAGATTGGTCACTGAAGTTAGATGATGCATTATGGGCTTATCGTACTGCGTTCAAAACTCCCGTTGGTGCATATCCGTATCGAATGGTTTATGGTAAGGCTTGTCACTTATCTCTTGAACTTGAATTGGGTGCATATTGGGCCATAGCGCAGTTGAATTTAGATCCTACTTTAGCCGGTATCAAATGATAAAATTAAACGAGCTTGATGAGTTTTGATTACATGCCTATGAGAATGCTAAACTTTACAAAGAAAACACGAAGAGATGGCATGATAATCGAATTAGAGTGAAGAAGTTTGAAGTTGGGCAAAAGGTACTTAAATATAACTCGAAGTTCATCAATTATCCGGGTAAGTTGAGGTCGAAATGGTCTGGTCCTTATGTTGTAACAAAAGTCACGCCTCATGGAGCTATTGAGATTGAGAATCAATCGAGCACCGCACCTTCATGGTAAACGGTCATCGATTGTAGATTTATCATGGAGGTGAAGATACTAATCGCGCGGAGGATCCACATCCCGGGGAGGTCATGTACCTTATTGAAGCCCCTTAGAAGCGTGAGGTAACCGTCGAGCTTAACGACGTTAACTAAAAGCCAATTCATTGTATATTAGCTTCGTGTTTCCGTTAATTCATAGTGTAAATTAGTTAATTGTTGTTGATTAGTGTTTATTTTTCAGAAATGAGAAAGGGTAGTTGTTTTTGATGATTTCAGGAGTGCAAAAAGTCATGAGTTTTGGGTTCGAAGTGTGAAGAAGTAAGAAAATTATTGGAACTCCAGGATCTAACTGGGAACCCGGTCCGTGAGCTGAAGACTCCAAAAAGTTCTGACCATGGCGTGGCTCGAGACGCAGCTGCTCGCGTCTGGGTTTGCGCCAGCGACGCGGACCGGGAACCCGGTGGCCAGCTGACCGGGAACCCGGTGGTGGTGCTGTAAGAATTCCGAAGTTCCGACCCCTGCGTAGGCTCAGACGCAAGGGGTCGTGTCCAACCTTCTCGCACCCAAGTCTCAGACGCAAACCGGGAACCCGGCGGCTGCACAGACCGGGAACCCAGTCATGAGGTCCAATTCTATGACCCCTGCGTGACCTTAGACGCAAGGGGGCTAACATCCAGGTAAAAGAAACGAATTTAGTAATTATTTTTGCGCCGACACAGCGTAGCTAACCAGGAACCCGGTTATCACGGACCGGGAACCCGGTCAGCGTCTATGTTAGGCGGTTTTGAGCTTTCTTAACCTATTTATTTAGCTTCTTTCTCAAGCTAGCCTCCACCTGCGATTCCAGCTTTATACCACTCCGAAAATCATCATCAAAACAAGTTCTAATCACCAATTTCCTCTCTCTTTCACCCTAAAAACACATAATCAACTCAAGATCTTTCCAAACTTCACCAAAATCCTACTTTTCTTCCTATTCTTTCTTCACCCAAGCCTTAAATTGAACCACTAAACCTCTCCAATCCCTCAAATTAAACCTTACCCATCTCATATCTCACACAAATGCACCTTAATCTTCTCTCAAAACATCAAAGATCGAAACTTTTCTCTAGTTTTTGACTTTTTGAAGTTTTGAGTTTGGGGTGAAAGGCCATGACTAACAGGACATATTCTTTCAGTTATACAAGACGAAACAACCCAAGAGCAAGAAACAATCCTGGTGCTACACAAGAGAGAGCTATTGGGATTCCAGATTCGGGTCCTAAATGAAAAATTGAAGAGGTTAAGACTGCTATGAAGAGAAAAGAAAACCCAAGTAAGGATACTCTTGATAAGCCTAATTTGGTTGATGAAGAAGAAGAGGAAGAAATTGAAGAGGAAATTCCCAAAGGACCTGTTCTAGATCCACGAGCTCCACGAAGAAAAGCTATTGCACACAAATCCAAGAGGGTATCTATGAGTTGGAATGATCAGGTTCGTGATCGAATTAATTATTTGAAGTTTGGTGTTGAAAGAATATTTCCTTCTGGTATTATGAATAGCGAATTTAAGAGTTATGCAACTACTTGTGTAAGTTTGGGTGGACTGAACTGAGACAGAGAAAAATTACTTTTATCCCCACCTTGGTACGTGATTTTTATGAAGGAGTAGCCTTTTCGAATAAAAAAGCAATTATTGTCCGGAAAAAGGTATTACCCTTCTCAGTTGAACTTATTCGCAAAGCTTTGAAATTGCCCAACTTTACTGTTCCTTGTCCCTATTTCGAAACACTTAATGACTCATCTTTTGAGTGGGAATCCCTCTGGGACACAGTTTTAGTTCATGGGGAACGACCTATTCCGAATGGTGAGAGATATGCTGGGCAGGTTTATAGTACTGGTTTGTTACTTGTGCTAAGGTATGGTCATGATTCATAGTACCCACTTTCTTTGGTATTAATCACACTTCCGAACTGAAGAAGGAGCATGTTATCTTTATTAAGTGCATTGTTGAGAATAGAGAGATGGATGCTGCGTGTGTAATTTACGAGACTATAATGGAGTTTGAGAAAATCCCTACTAGTCAACAAAACCTCAAGTTCCCTTGTAACATCACTACCTTGTGTCTAGACGCAAAAGTACCGCGAAGGAGCGAAGAGGTTGAGCCTTCAGAACAGGGAGACGCAATGACATTGAACTCTATTTAAAATGCCCACAATGAAGAAACCCATCAATTAAGAACCCTAGAGCTCCTCCACCAAAGAAGAAGGTACAAACTGATAATGGGTTGAAAGAAGAAATTCGAGTGTTAAACGCGAATCACGAAAATATGATTGCTATTTTAGGAAACGTCACCAAAGAGTTAGATCTTCTTCGCAACATGCTACTTGGGGTGAACACCATCCATCACGCCACTTACCTACTACCTAATAGCTTAATTGCTTCTCTACCAAGCAGTTAGAAATCCTAAGGTCTTTATTTATAACGTGGCCTAAGGACGGTGTGGTATATTTTGATAATGAAAAGTGAGCTTTTGGATCTCTCATCACTAGCCATCAACGAATCGCCCTAGAGCTTGAGTTTTCACTCGAAGATATTCTCACTCAACCCAATTTTTGATGCTTTTGATGTGCATCCCCAATAATCCCAATTAAAACCTGTTCATGATGATATACAAATTCCACTTTGCCGGTCTGAATATATTCTTTTCATATCAATTTTTTCTTTTGTATAGCTATGACTCTCTTTTTAATGTTGAAATATCAAGCTATATTTTTCATAATTATGCCTTTTCATAATTTTGAGCTCATAGGTTCTTTTTAATTCACTATTACCCCGTCAAAGGGTTACAATAATAACAATTTCATCATCAATAAAATCACAAATATAATTCCCAAAACCCAATGTTCCCTAATGATGAAACCGACCACCCCAAACTCAAGCTCTAAAACGAGTTGTCTCAGGTTTTGCGATTCGAGTGCGGGTCATATAGATAAGCCCTACAAACTAAGGGTATGGATTATAATGTGGTTCAATAAAAAGGCTTTAGAAAGGCTCAGAGGGGCTAATACAGATAAATAATAACAATAATCAAATAAGAGGGTGAAAAGGTATAAAAGGCTTCAAGTGTTTTTAACATGAAAGAACTGCCTTATTCATTTTTCTAACTACCGGATTTTGTTACTTTTTCATTATTAGATCATAGATAAGTGGGTTTTCAAATAATTTCAAACCTCACGTTCTACACACCAAATAACGCTTCCTAAGTTTCAACGCGACTTCTTAGCATTACTCGTTAACTTTCCTATCCTTTATTTCCTGTTTTCATACATGCATGCTAAACATATTTGTAACATCTTTCAAAAACATACTACTTACAATCATTGACCTAATTAAAATCATGCTCACATAGGTACATTCAACATATTCTATGCCTTAATTCAACCTAAAATTTTTAAATTTTATGCAAAAACGAAAAGAAGACGAGGACAACGAATCCCCACCCCCAACTCAAAAGTGAGCCGTGTCCCCACGACTCAAAAAAAGACTCAAGAAAGAAATAAAATTTAAAATTAAAACTAAACTAAACTAAACTACCTAATGCATACAAGTTAAAGAGAATTAGAGTGGCGTACCCGGCTGGCCATAAAGATCCATTATGTCCTCCTCCGAAGAAGAAGGAGAAGAATAATTATCGATATCCATGTTCGTAGTAACCTCTTCCAAGTGTGAATTAATCTGTGTTATTTCTGCCCAAAGTTCTCTGTTTTCTTCTCTTAAACGTTTGACTTCATGTTGCAATTTAATAGCCCATGGGGGAATACAAGAATTATCTTTAGAAGAAGAAGAAGAACCTTGATCATGAATCTTTGTCTTTTTCTTAGGCTTTGATGTTACAGACATCCTAGCTGTTAATCTATTTGGTAGTGGTTGTGCTGGTGCCTCTATCTTTGATTCTTCATTAGCCTCTTCAAGATTGATAGGCTTTTCAATGGTGGCTCCAGACAATCTTTTGTTCTTCCCTAGGATGGAACACTTCCTCTTGTAATCTATATCATCAGTTCTATTTGTTATGTTTGATTGACCTACAACTCAAGTTACACCAAGGATGAATTAAAAGTTAAGAGAGATTGGTGTAGCTTGAGTTTGTTGCTTGGAATTTATGAGAAGAAGGTTTCTTGATGAATCTTGGAAGAAATCTTGAAAGCTTGATGTTCTTGATGGTGTTTTATGGTGTAGTGTGATGAATTTGATGAAGAACTTGTCTTTATGGAGGATGGGGGAGAGGATTATTGATGTTGTTGTGTTAATTGTGGAGGTTTGTACAAGCTTCAAGGTGTATTTATAGTGTTTGGGTCTGAAAATTTCGTGTAGAGGAGGCTAGGATTAATTCTTGATAAGGTAAGAGGTGGAATAGGAATAAAACTCTTCAAAATCGACCTAGCGCCGGCATACCGGCCATATCGGCGGCATACCGGTGCTGGACGTGTCTACTTCTTGAACCTCTCGGTAAAGAACCCGAGACCATACCCGAGGCCACGTGTTTTTGCTTCGCCGGTATACCGGAAGTTTTCACTGGAATGCCGGTGCTATTTTTCGTCCAGAACTAAATCCGTCGAAAAACCCGTGCCTTGGAACCCGTGGGCACGTGTTTTTCCTCTGGCCGGCATGCCGGTGCCCTGAGCGGCATACCAGTGCGCCTGACCTTTCTTTCTCGACCTCTCGGCAAAGAACCCGAGTCACCAACCCGTGGGCACGTGTCTCCCCATCGGCATGCCAGATGTTTGACCGGCCTACCGGCCAGTGAACCAAATTTTTCCCAAGTATTTCGTTTTGACCCCAAACTCATTTCCTGCACAATAACACACTACCTTTCTCTCCTATTAGCTTGTAAACACAATTAAAAATATACATTAACTTATAATTATACACTACAAAACATAAAACTAATCTAAAAAGCAATTAAAACAAGGAGTGTCTCCCAAGAGCCTTTTGTTTAATGTCTTTGAGTTAGACGTGTACCTCAGGCTAAGGGTGTTCTTCGAGAATGATTGTCTCTTCTCGACCAAAGTCTTCACTGTCATGGTATCTTTTCAAATGCTGGCCATTCACCATGAATGTCCTTTGTTCGGTTGGATGTTCAGTTTCAATCGATCCATGCGGTGTGACTTTCGTAACAATGTAAGGTCCTCCCCAACAGGATTTAAGCTTTCTTGGGTAATTTGAGAATCGAGAGTTGTATAATAGTACCTTTTGTCCTCTCTCGAAATGCTTTGGATGGAGTCTTCTATCATGCCATCTCTTTGTTTTCTCCTTGTAGAGACGTGAATTTTCATAGGCAAGATAGCAAAACTCCTCCAACTCGTTCAACTGCATCAACCTTTGTTTCGCGGCCAGTTCTGGATCTAGATTCAGAGTTTTAATAGCCTAGAAGGCTCGAGCTTCAATCTCAATAGGTAGATGATTGCGATAAGGAGATGCCCCAGCTGGTGTTTTAAATGTTGTTCTGTAAGCCCAGAGAGCATCATCTAGCTTTAATGACCAGTCTTTTCTTGTTTTATTTACGGTCCTCTCAAGGATAGATTTAATTTCTCGATTAGAAACTTCGGCTTGACCGTTAGTTTGTGGGTGATAACCGGTTGAAATGCAGTGTCTCACTCAAAACTTACGAAAGAGGGTTCTCAATTGAGCATTGATGAAATGGGTACCTTTATCACTGACGAGAACACGTGGCATACCATGTCTTGAAAAGATATGTGTCTTTAAGAATTTTATCACTGTTTGAGCATCGTTCTTTGGTGTTGCCACTGCTTCTACCCATTTTGATACATAATCTACCGCAAGCAAAATATAAAGATTACCATGGGAAGTAACGAAAGGTCCCATGAAATCTATTCCCCATACATCAAAGATTTCAAATTCTAGAATATTGTTAAGCGGCATTGCATCCCTTTTTGATATATTACCAGTGAACTGGCATCTTTGACATGACTGGACGAAACGATGACAATCTCTGTGTAGGGTAGGCCAATAGAAACCGGATTGAAGAATTTTAGCTGCAGTTCTATCGCCTTTAAAGTGTCCTCCATATGGTGATCCATGATATCTTGCTATAATCTAATCAACTTTGCCTTCATGGACACATCTTCGAACTACTTGGTCACTACAAATTTTCCAGAGGTACGGTTCATCCCAATAGTATTGTTTAGCCTGGTGAGATAATATTTGTCTTTGTTGTGGATGGATATCCTTGGGGAATACACCACTCACGATGAGGTTGACTAGATCTACATACCATGGCACAAACACATTTTTAATAGCAAATAGTTGTTCATTAGGGAATACCTCTTTAACCAATAGTGGTTCTTTGTTCGCATCAGATCCTTCGAGCCTAGATAAATGATCAGCAACTTGATTCTCGCATCCCTTTCGGTCTAGAATATCTATGTCGAAATCTTGAAGCAACAGTACCCATCTAATAAGACGCGGCTTAGCGTCCTTTTTCTCCATAAGGTATCTGATAACTGAATGGTCAGTGTATACAACAGTTTTCTTCCCAATCAAATAGGAACGAAATCTATCAAAAGCATATACTACGGCCAACATCTCTTTCTCCGTCACTGTATAATTCATCTGGGCAGCGTTGAAGGTCTTACTTGCATAATAAATCGTGTGGAAGAGCTTGTCTTTTCTCTGCCCCAACACAATACCCATTGCGTAATCACTAGCATAACACATAAGTTCAAACGGAGCTTTCCAATCAGGAGGTATAACAATATGTGTGGAGATTAGCTTCTCTTTAATCGTCATAAATGCTTGAAGACATTCGTCAATAAAGTTAAAAGGAGTATTCTTTTCAAGTAAAGACCAAAGCGGTTTAGCGATCTTGGAGAAATCTTTAATAAATCTTCGGTAAAATCTTGCGTGACCCAAGAAACATCTCACTCCTTTTATAGAAACGGGAGGTGGTAATGTTTTGATAACTTCAATTTTAGCACGAGCAACCTCTATCCCTGCCTTCGAAACTTTATGTCCCAACGAAATTCCCTCTTGAACAATGAAGTGGCATTTTTCCCAATTAAGCACAAGATCTTTTTCTCTACATCTCACAAGGACTTTCTCAAGATTATTCAAACAATCATCAAAACCATCTCCGAAAACCGAAAAATCATCCATAAAAACCTCCAAATATTTATCAATCATGTCCCAAAATATAGCCATCATGCACCTCTAGAACGTGGCAGGTGCATTACATAAACCAAACGACATCCTTCTATAAGCAAAGGTGCCAAACAGACAAGTAAAAGTTGTTTTGTGCTGATCAAGGGGATCCACGCAAATCTGATTATAACCTGAATATCCTTCATGGAAATAATAATACTCTCTCCCTGTGAGTTTGTCTAGCATCTGATCAATGAATGGTAACAGGAAGTGATCTTTCTTTGTAGCTTTGTTGAGTCTTCGGTAGTCCATGCATACTCTCCATCCCACAACTGTTCTTGATGGTATGGCTTCACCTTGATCATTAAGGATGGTAGTGATACCTCCTCTCTTTGGAACACATTGCACTGGACTAACCCAATCACTTCTAGCAATCAGGTTGATAATTCCCGTGTCTAATAACTTGATCACCTCCTTCCTAACCACTTCCTTCATAGCTGGCATGAGTCTTCTTTGCCCCTCTATAGATCTCCCTCCTTCGTTCTCAAGAATGATTTTGTGTTTGCAAATGGACGGACTAATTCCCTTGATGTCGGCAATAGTCCATCCAATTGCTTCTTTGTTAGCGCGGAGCACATGAAGTAGCTTCTCCTCTTGAGGATCTGAAAGGTTAGCAGAAATAATAACATGCAAAGTTTTGTTCATACCTAGATATGCATAGCGTAGATGATCTGGAAGGGGGTTTTCTTCGAGAACAGGTGGACATATTATTGATGGTTGCTTTATTGGTTTTATGTCACCTGAATCTCAAAGTAGTTCTCGTATATTTGATCCTAATGCAGCAACTTCGTCAGGGGGAGTCTCGTTTTCCTCTTGTGATTCAAGTGCCAAGGCCTCGTCAAGATCATCATCTATGCTTGCTTCATTGAAGACTTCTTGTGTAATTTTTCCGATGACATCTATTTTGAAACATTCATCTTTCGAATTTGGTAACTTCATAGCCTTAAACACATTGAATCGTACCTGTTCGTCTTGGACTCTCATGATCAACTCACCATTCTCAAAATCTATTAGTGTATGCCACGTGGCTATGAATGGTCTACCCAAGATTATGGGGACATTCTTATCCGCGTCGTAGTCAAGAATAATAAAATCACAAGGAAAAATAAAAGTACCAGCTTTAACTAAAACATCTTCAATTTTACCTACTGGTCGAGAGAGGGAGCGATTCGCCATTTGTAATACCACAGACGTGGGTATTACCTCTCCTTTGTTAAGCTTCTCGAACAAGGATCTTGGCATGAGATTGATACTCGCACCTAAATCACATAATGCTTTCCCGGTCCAACTGTCTCCAATGCCAATGGGAATTGTGAAACTTCCGGGATCTTCTAGCTTCGGTGGTAACTTGTTTTAACAAATAGCACTACACTCCACAGGCAATCCAATTGTTTCCCTAGTTTCTAAACTTTGTTTGTTAGAAAGAATGTCCTTTATGAATTTCATATATTTCGGCATTCTTTTGAGGGCTCCTACAAACGGCATATTAATATCTAACTTCTTGAATTCTTGGTCATTGTCCTTTTTTTCTGACACGTGAAGGGAATGGTGGTGGAGGGCGTCTATTAAGTTCCACTGAGCTCTTTTTCTTTTCAGGTGTCTTGGCTTGGACACTCTTTGGTTCAACTACCTCTTCGACCTTGTCTTCTATTGTTTCTTCAACCACTTTTTCTAGAATAGGGGTTGGTTCTGGTTCTCTTCTGGATGGAGGTAGTTGTTTTCCACTTTGCAATTCAACTGCATGACAAGCATCATCTCGAGGAGCAATAGTATTACTTTGGAGTTGCCCTTTTGGTCTACTTTGAAATGTACTCGCCATATGTGATAGGGTGTGCTCGAGATTTTTGATCACCTTTTACTGGGTTTGAAGTCTTTGCTGGCTCATCTTCATATTCTCTTCAACTACTTGCATCATCTTAGCCATACTCGAATTCAAATTCAAGGGTTGTTCTTTCTTTGCTAGCTGCATTGATTGTTTCGGTGGTTCTTGATAAGCTTTCTCAACAATTGGCGCTTCCTGATGAATAGGTTGTGGTGGATAATAGGATTGAAGTTGGGGACGATGATAAGTCTCTTAATTTCTGACCCAACTTTGCTATTGTGGAGTCTGTTGATAACCAGCGTAGCTTTCTTGCGCATAATTATAACCATTAGAATAATAGTTATTTTGAGAATATATAAATGAAGCTGAGGCTGGATTATTCATACACCTTTCCAACACATGACTTCTTGATCCACAACTTGGACACGAAGGTATAGTATGCACTAGATTTACCTGAGCAATTGTTTGAGCTTGTTCTTGTAGTTATTTGAGTTGTTGGATCAATTCTTTGAGCTTTAGAGATTCTGAAGTTTCTTCTTTTTCTTCTGATTCACTTGGCCAACTTCTCTTGTTCTCAAGAATTCTCTCCATACAAATTCCGGCTTCTGTAAGATCTAGTAACACAAAACCTTTGTTTCCTAATGAATCTGCTCTTGCCATTGACTCATTATTGAGTCCTCCATAGAACATGGTTAAAGAATATTCTGGCAATGATTTATGGTATGGACATCTCGCCTTTTTCTCGTTATATCGTAACCATGCTTCCCCAAACTTTCTCAGTCTTCCTGCATAAACTGTTCAAGCTCCAACATATCTTTTTATCGTCTACTAACCAGATAGAATCGGTCTAGTAATCTTGATTGAAGCTTATCCCAATCTGGAATAACGTTAGGGTATTGGGTATCGTACCAATCGCTTTCACCTCCGGTCAAGAAGAACTGGAACATCACGTAATACATCTGCTCCTTAGTAACTCCTCTTATGATATAAGCATCACAGATCTGCTTGAATTTCTGAATATATCAGATCAGGTCTTATTGTGCAGCACCGCTAAATTGTCCATGATTTGAAAACTGTGCTAACATCCCTGGATCTGGCCTAAATTTAGCGGCTTGGATTTCTAGAGTGCGGATTCCGCGTTGTTGCACTCTAAACGTGATGGGTAACTCAAGTCTCCTTGAATTCTCCATCTGTAACTATCTATAAAATAAAATATAAAAGACAAAAGCGTAAAATAGAACTAACTGAAATAAAAGTACAAGATATATGCGCAAGGACTAACGATGTAGTCCCCGGCAGCGGCGCCAAAAACTTGGTGGAGCCTAGGGTGTGATAAAATATGACGTAAATAAAGTGAAAATAATCACCCTAGCCTAGCACAGTTCTGTAAGTATACAGATCGTATGCAAGTTTTAATAAATAAGTAAGATTCGTTCCGCAGAGACTACGAAGGTTAGGGGAATCTTATGCAATAATCGAGTGAAAATATTAAAAGCTAGAACAAATAAAACGCAAAGAAAATATAAGGCAAATAGATTTTTATTGGGTTTTCGAATAGGGAAGTTAAACTAGTAAAGTAAAGAGAGAAAATTAAATGCAAGAGAAGAAGTTAGTATGAGAGTTTAGCTTGAGTAAATATCATGTAATCCCCACTAGTTTTGCCGTTCTAATCATGTAAGGATAAATTATGTAGTCTTTCAATAATCGGTTCCAGTTGCGCTAGGTAGTTTTAAATAGGGGTTACCTGTGTCAATAAGGAGTCCTAAGAAAAATGTTCCTGCAATTGGTTAAATAGCAATACACTAAACCATGGTGATTATCTAATTAGGTTGATTTGTCAGATCTAAACCGAACACTAGACGTTATGTGCTAAACTTGTAATTAAACACCGTTGTCAATGGTGACCTAAATACTATGATGGTAATTCTATATGGTCTCGATCCACAAGAACACTGAATATAAATCCAAACACATAAACAAAGAATAAAAACAATAATTAAATTTAAAACATAGAATCCCCAAATTAGATAGATGTCAACCAAAACTAGGGTTCATACAGATATGCTAAAACTCAAGTTAATGGAAATTTAGTTCATACTAATGGAAGAAAAGAAAGAAATTACAAATTCAAAGGTTGAAGAAGACATCATTGATGAACAGCTCCTTCCAGACTTCTTTTCTTGTGTTGTAAGCTTCCTCTTGGCTTAGGTTTTTGCCAAGGATGATTTTATAATGTTAAGAGGTTTTATTTATAGTGTATAGTTGACCAAATCGTTTTCTTGAAGGATAAGGTTGGTATTGGACTCTAGCCCAACTCAAATTCGTAGCCTAAAAATGTGGAATCAGCCCCGTTTTTGTTTTGGTCCTAACAACTTCAATTCTTATCTGTTTGACGCGTATATGTAGTTGAAATTCATCGTCTCGGAAAGATATTTAACTTTTCTCTTGACCGTTTCTCCAGATTCCTCACCGATTTTGAGATATAAGCTGATTTGTGGTCATAGGTGCTGGAATTCAGATTTATGGCAACTTTTCCTTTTCCATATTTTTAGTTTTTACTTCCTTATCTTCAATTTTCATGTTTATATTATTTCCTTTAGCTCTTGGAACCAACTTGGATTCTAATTAATAACCATATATCTCTAAAGCTTCACACTTAAATAAATAATTAAACCCAATATGCTCTAAAAATAATAAACAATCAATTCAAGACCCCAAATAGGAAAGTGTACTAAATAATGTGAAAATCGACCTATATACTAATAAATGCGCCTAAAATGATGTCTCGGAAACAGATTTTATTATCACAAATGAGGAGACATCAACATATATCCATTAGCCACATAGATTGTGATTGCCGGAAACTATTTTTGGCTATTACTTCAATCTCATTCAAGGAAGCAATTACACCTTCCATCTACCAATTTTAAGGGAATTGATTGTGATTATTCAAGAGGGATATCAAGATATATTCAAAGTCAAATTCATTTATTGCAGACTATATAGTTTTATCCACTATTTAGGTTTTATTCACAAAATTGTATCACCACAAAAATACTTATTCTTCCTCTTAATTCTAGTCATTGTAATAGATTAAGAGAGTGTGTGAGTATAGGGAGTGGTGTCCTTGTGTTCGTGATTGCACAAGAGTTTGCTTTGAGGTTACGAAGTGGTTGTAAACGGGTATTGTGTTCTCACCCATATTTAAAGTGACACAAAGATTAGTGGAGAATCTTGCAAATCCTAAGGTGGACACCTTAGGTAGTGGATTAGGTAAACTGAACGACTATATATCGTTGTCTCTCTCTCTCTCTCTATTCCCTACACTCTTTATTTTCCTCACTCTATATGTTTGATTATATATTCGTATGAATATCGTATACTTTATCATCTAATAGATTAACAATCAAAGTTATGGCCATGATAATTAAGGGAATAGGATTTAAATTAGCTTTTAATTTTACTTACTTAATATAAAATTAGCCGATTAATTTCCATAATCCTAATCAACCCATGTTCTAGGAATTAAATAATGTATCAAAGCCTGATTTTCAATATACTAGCCAACAATTGTTTAATATCTCGTGTAGGTATAAACACGAGTTAAGGCTTCATAGGTGTGTCAATCGTATTTCGTGAGTAAAGATTGTATACTTGTTCCTGTGTGGAGATATCACAAGCTTTTGAAGTGATATCGTGAGTGTAGATTGTACACTCGGTTTACTTGTTAGTGATAATACAAGGAGTTACTTCGAAAGGTATTTGAAAGTATTGTTAGGATTTGTGCTCTCACCTTTTAGAGACACAAGAGTTTATAGTGGAAGATATTTCAAAATCATAAGGGTCAAATAGACTATTGGTAGTAGACTAAGCATATGGGAGTCGAACCACTTCAAATCGTGTGTATAACTTTGCTTCCATCTTTCTTAATTTTTTTGCATGCCAAGTGTTTGGTATATTGCATATATATATATATATATATATATATATATATATATATATATATATATATTTATATATATACATATATTTGTTTATATATTTTAGGTCATATATTTTATGCTTAGTTTATATGTATTGGCTAGAAACTTGCAATGAGTATATACACTAAGTGCTTGACTGAGTGTCTCACTCATATATCATAAATCTTTGTTTAACTCTAACCTATCTGTATTAATCCCAAAAAATTATATATTTATAGATAGAGACGAATCAAGTTAATCGGGTTTGATTATTTTTTCTGGATAGTTCCTATTCACTTTCCTTATAAGAATATTTATTTGACAATGCATTATAATGGAGCAATTATAATTTACTATACAATCAATATATATGATGATTACTTTTGACGTAAAATTATTAATATTATGTTGTAACGGGTACTAAGCATTTGATCTCTTGTTTAGTTGGATATTATATATTTTGTATTATTTATTAGAAATTTTTATTGTGTGATCTCATGAATATTTTATGTTAGAGGATAGACGAGTTGTATAAAGAAAGGGCAAAAAACCTAGTTGGGAATACAAAACGACAAGCCCAACCGAAACAACCAGCCCATTACTTTTTTGTCTAGCAAGGTACACCACCGAACATATTGGCTATATTTTTTTCACTTGGCCCAAATATTTATTTAACCCTCACCTTGTAACCCAACATAATCATATAATCTAATATTTTAGCATTTTATGTAAACCCTAATACATACCATATCTCTCTAGCTCTCTTCCTCGTCCGCCTCTCTTTGTAATCCTTTCTTTTCATCTTTCTTTCCTTTTGAAAATTTAAGCACAAAAACCATGAAATATATGTGACAAAAATTCTATCAACGATGAAAAAATAGTTGAAGAAAAAGACGAGGATGACATTATATATCATTTTTGGTAAGTAATGAAACTTTATGATTTTGATATAGATCTATCTATGTTTTTTATATATGTTATATACATTCATAGTTATAATAATCGATATAAATAATATAATAATATAATTTTGTGTATTTTTTTAAATTATGTTCTTCAAATTATATATACGCGCACCCGTATATATTAGATGAACAAATCTAAAAATTGAATTATATATATGTGATGAAATAGTGGTCAAGCACCATAATGGTTGCCGTTGGGGGTTGGGGGTTGGGTGGGGCGGGGTGGGGCAAGCATGTCGTTCCCTATTTTTTCAATTTTTTTACCATTGTTAAAACAATTCTTTTATTATGATGGATCTCAAATTATTTAAAATCTTCACTTGATCTCAACTTTTAATTATCTCATAAGGTTTAATTTATTTGTTTGGTATGAGTATTTATCTAATAAAATATAGGGACTTAAAGTATAACTAATTCAAAAAAAAAAAAAAAAGCAGTAACACAGCCTAGAACAAAATTTTGTATAATATAAGAACTTTTAGTGCAATTTCATAATATAGGGACCTACAGTGCAATTAAGTCCAAAACTTTTTTCTTGGGGTGTTGCACTTTAAACCTCCTTTTCATCCACCAAAATATACGCTGCTGAGATGAACTCATTTTTAATGTATTTTTATATATATTGTTAATGTTTTTCTTTATTATGAATAACCTAAAAATCCGACACAAAAATTAACTAATTTTTTATTTTTTATATTTCCTTCTTAGGGTCAAATTTTATATTTTTTGAGCGCGACCTTTTTTGGTTAAGATTTTTTGGTTTGTTTAGGGTTAATTAACCGACCCATATGCACCCTTATATGTTGAACATTCTTGGTTATATGATATACATAATATAATTAGTACATATACATAATATACTAGTGTTTATGTACGATATATATATGTTTGAATTAGTAATAATATATTTTATATGTATTTTACCAATACATGCTTTCTAATACTATGTTTACAAGAAAGGAAGATCACAAATTCACGTGCAATTGTAGAAAATGTATTAGATACTTATTTTTCTAATCGTTTGATAGGTAATGTATTTGGTGAAGGAACTTCATCATTCAAATGATAAGATCGTTGACCATAACATTTCAATTAAGTAAGTTTTGTTTTCTAGTATAATATATTCCTATACATTTTAATATAACTAGTCTTACAATTTTTTCTCACATAAATTAGGTTAATAAAAATTAAATATATTTTGTATTGACTATTCAGAGATATATATGATGGAACTTTTGCGTAGGTGTTTCTCGAAGAAATGTTAAGGTGCTCGTAGATGCATGCTTGGCTGCAAACAATGCTACGGAAAATACTAGTGCTAATAACTCAATTATGGTATTTATTATAGTCACTTAAAATGGCTTAAATCACGCTTCTAACCAATAGTTTTGACACGTTTCTTTTATTGTCTTTTCTATTTTTTGATTTTATTAGATTTATTTAATTTCTCTAAGTAATTAATGGAATATTGAATCTCATCCAGGCTGTTGAAGGGATTATGGATCTACAAGTAGCTAACGAAAGTGCTGCCAAACTAGAAATTGCTGAGGCAAGTACTTCTCGGGCAGTAGCGGGATCAGATACTTATGATCCGACTGACTGGGCCATTACCATCTACGAGGAGACTCCTTCTCATATAGCTACTCTATCTGAGATAGATGAACCTGGATTGGATGGTGATATGGACTCAGATACTCATTCAATTGTTGATTGAATTTGTATTCTTTTTTCTTTGACAATTTTTTTTTTTATTGTTGTTGTATTTTTTTTTATTAAATTTGTACTCTAACTATGAAGAATTTCACCTTTATCATATGTATTGGATTTTATAGTTGTTTTTTTCATCCACTGCTCTATTTAGTATAGATGCTTTATCACGAGGGTATTAAATTACATATTTTGGCCTTCGTATAACGAATATGTATGATTGGTGAAAGTGAAATCTATAGTATTTTTACAAACTTCATTGAATAAGACTCTCGATTGGATTGTAAACCAAATTTTTACGCTTCATCTATAATAGTAAATAATATTATTGTGGACTCATCAATGCCTAAATGCACAACTGAAATCACCAGTGAAAGTCTTGTATAAGTTATTGTGTCATTTGCATTAGTGAAAAGCCACAATGTTTTTTAGTTGCCCAACATATGGAGGAAGATACTTTGAAAGGCCTTTCCTATTTAACCTATATGGTATGCTTGTCATTTACTCCTTTTGAATCTCTTTTTAAATTTGACCAATCAAGATCTACTTCTATTTCTACTTATGTATCTACAAGTTAGCATATGGTAATGGAAATCAATCATCATACAAAATTGTTCAACAAGGAAGGAAAGATTGTAATGGGTGATGTCTCCTCTTTTGTTCTATTTACATGCCTTTAGGAGACATCAAATTAGGTGATTATCTGGCTAATTCGATAGACTTTTAGTAATAATATGCAATATTTCATTTTCTCTCTTTAGATTTTAGTATTTGTGATTTACTAAACTTTTGCGCGTAATATGGTGTGTTAGTGAAAAGTTTGTAGGTTTCTAATACTAGCAAGGAGAGGAATCGAGAATAGAAGTCAAAGATCGTGTAAAGAAGTCAAAAGCTTAAAGGAATATCCCAAGGAGTTGACAAATTTGACCTGAAAATCTGGAAGGCTGATGGAAAGTGCTAATTTCGAGCTACTTAAAGATGGATTCAACCTCTGAGTTATGAAGAAGATTCGTACCTTATCGAGTTAAGAAGAAGTGGCAAGTTAAACGAGTCAATTCGGAGTTATATTGAGAAAGTTACAGTCGTTTTCGTGAATGGTGTACAACAGTTACGAGATTTTGGGCTTGAAGAGTGGACTTGGGCTTATGATATTTGCTTATTCTTTTAGTTAAAAGCCCTAGTCCGAATTCCCACTATAAAAGGGCTTTTAGACTTCTATTTTTCAAGACAATTCATTATTTTTACAAAGTCAGAGCATCAGAGAAGAAGCAGAAGCAAGGAAGAGAAGAAGCCAAGAGCTGGAGAAATTCAACTTCTCCAATTCGCAGCCGAATCTACTCCTCAATTAGGTTTCTTATCTTTATTTCTGTAAAACAACTATGGATTCCTTTACTTTTAATTTTTTAGTTTCCGCAATTATGAGCTAAATTCAATTAGTACTTGAGAACGCATTAATGGGTTAAGCCCCAATTTATTTCATTTTATGTTTTTGGTTTTGGGATTATTATAATTGAAATCGACTTGGGTAATTAGTATTTTTCCTTAATTTGCATTTATCAACTATTATTGAAGTAATTAATCAACAATAGGATTTAGTATTTAGGCTATTCCATATTGTGGCATATGGATCACCTTGACGGGGGGTCTGGGTACGGAAATAATTAAGGAATGTAGGATAGAAATTATTTGACCTTGACAGGCTTAATTAATCCTATGGCCAATTGGGTAATTAGGACTTAGTCATTCGAAGGTGGACTATATTCACCCTGACGGGGTTTGTAGCACCTAAGAATAGCTCCTTAGTCCACCCTGACGGGGTAAGGAGAATATCGAATCCCGACCACTATTATTTACCAATCTGTCCCTTAAAAAATACATGTAATGAATTTAGGTGAAATCCTAGCGTTTCTCAAGTACTACCTTTTATACCTTGCGTCCAACTATTTTATTATCTCGCGTCTAGCTTAATATTTACATTATTTTAGTCTTTTAATTAATTGTTTTAGTTATAGAAAAACAAACAAACATTCTTAAAATCATTTATTTACGTGCAACTAATCACTATTTGATAAGCATTAAAGTCAACCAATCCGTCCCTAAGAACGAATCTATTTATCACATATATTACTTGGGACAACTGTACACTTGCAGTTGTGGTTCTCTTTTCCTTATTGCATTATTTTTAGAACACACAAGGGACCACCAAGTTTTTGGCTCCGCTGCCGGAGACGGTAGCGTGTGACCCCGGTGTTTATCCTTTAGTGTTTTAATTGCATTTTTATTTTTATTCAGTTTTACGCTTTTCTTTGTCTTTGTTCTTTCTCAGGTCTTACAGGTTTGGTGCATGTACTCAAACCTCGAGAGGTTAGTACGAGAAAGAAACAAAAGAGAAAAAGAAGCTAGAGAACATGCAAAGAGAGAAAGGATAGAGATGGAGGAGTTGAACATTCATCACGAGGATAATCCTGGTGTTCAGTTGGATGCAAATGGTCAACCAATCACACCACCAATCATTCCCGATCCCCCACTCAATCCTAATGCAGTTCTCAACAATCAACAAAATCAACCACCTATGCAACAAGCTCAACCCCCACAGTATTATGATCCATGGTCCGTACATGGTCCAGAACAAGCTCCTTACCGCGCTCCTGCTCTCGGTATTGGTCCTGCAGATATCAATGTTTCCCGTTATAGACCTGATCCTGGTATGCTATCCCAATTTCAAAACTATGGAAACTTTCGTGGGACAACTGGAAAATACCCTATTCGTGCAGTTCAAAAGTTTATGCAAATCTGCGACTCGTATATAACTTAGGGAGTGACCAAAGAGCAGATGTACTTTGCTAATTTTAGATTTTTCGTGATAGACGTAGCGAGTGAGTGGCACGATTCGCAAGAACCAGGAACAATCAATACTTGGGATGAATTACAGACATCGTTTTTCGATCGCTATTATCCGACTAATATGAAATTGGATGCACAGGTGGATTTGACATCGTTTATCCAAGATCAAGATGAAAATTTGGTAATATGTTGGACAAGATTTCAATCTTGTTTAATAAGAGTTCCTGACCACGGCCTTAATGAAATACAACAGTTAAAAATCTTTTATATTGGATTGTATGGAGGATCAAGAAAAGACCTCGATTTGTTATGTGGTGGTGGATTTTTACAGGTATCTCCAGTCCATGCAAAGATTATTTTAAACAGAACGGTATCAAATGAGCAAGGTTTGAATACGGTAAGAACACCTATTCGAGGTAGAAAAGAAAGTAATATTGGCATTGAAGAGAAATTCTCCTCTCTGGAGGATAAATTAAAGACTACTTTGGAACAACAGATGAAACAGCTTACGATAGCTGTTAAGGTTAGTTTAATAGGTAAGAAGGCAATTGTTAATGTAACGCAAGAGGTCTATGGGTGTTCAAATTGTGGTGTTCAAGACCATGATTGGGAACATTGTGAGTGTAATCCAGAAGCCGTGATGTTTGTTTCTAATAGGGGAAATTACAATTCGAGTGGACAAGGATACCAGCCCAACAGAAATCATCCGGATTTCCAATACTCAAATCCTAATGGGGCAGCTAATCCCACTTACGCTTATCAACCGCGTCCCCAAGGTAACACTTATCAACCTAGACCACAAAATAACTATCAAGGAGGACAAAACTATGGGAATCATGTTCAAAGGCAGCCTCCTCAAAATAGTTATAATGATACAATGAATCAAAAAGCCTTAACTGCTCAACCTCAAGAAGGTTCAGAAGATCTTCGTCAAACTGTAGAAAGATTAATGACAATGCAAGCACAATCTATTCAGATCTAGCAATCTAGTGAAGTCGCACTTAAATTATTGGGTAATCAAGTATCTCAGATGGCAAA
This sequence comes from Nemophila menziesii, assembly GCA_029959085.1. Lineage (NCBI taxonomy): Eukaryota > Viridiplantae > Streptophyta > Magnoliopsida > Boraginales > Hydrophyllaceae > Nemophila > Nemophila menziesii. The sequence goes on from JARWIR010000001.1 coordinate 81,656,005, forward strand.
GCAGTTAAATCAGCGTCCACAGGGACAGTTACCTAGTGATACTGAAGTTCCAAGTCAAACCGAAGATTGTAATGCCACAACGTTAAGAAGTGGTAAGAAACTTCCTCCACCTCCATTTCCGGTCATGAAAGAGAAAGAAGTGACAAATAAAGAAAAACTAGTAGTAGAGGTGGAAGATAAAGAAGATGAACCTGAAGTGATAGAAGTGGAGAAAATTCCAGAATTTCAGAAAAAGAAAGATATTACAATTCCGATATCGATTGGTAAGGAGTGGCAAGGAAAATCACTATATGATTTGGGTGCAAGTATCAATCTTATGCCCAAATCAATTTTCGATAAGTTGAAAATGGGAGATGTGAGACCTACCTCTATGGTCTTACAAATGGCTGATAGGTCCCTCGTCCATACAGAAGGACAAATCGAAGATGTCCTCGTTAAGGCAGGTACTTTAGTTTTTCCAGTTGACTTTGTTATCCTTGAATACGACGCGGATAGGAATGTCCCCATCATTTTGGGACGACCATTCCTAGACACGGGCGTACTTTAATTGATGTAGAAAACGGAGAATTAACCATGAGAATCCAAGACGAGGAGGTAAAGTTTAATGTGTTCAGAGCCATGAAATTTCTAGATGTTCCAAAAGATTGCTTTCGAATGGATGTAGCTGAACATGCCACACAAGAGGTAATTGATTGTTTTAATTATGATGATATCTTGCAGGCTGCTTTGGCACTATACTTACCTGAGATGATGGAAGAGCTTGCCGAAACAGTGGAATCTCTCAATTTGGGAAATCCAAAATATAGGCGTCCTGCCTATGAACCTGTGAGAGAACCGAGGGAGATGGTCATTAAAAGTAAACCATCCATTGAATATCCTCCGAAGTTAGAAGAAAAACCATTGCCAGCTCACTTGAGGTATGCGTATTTGGGTACTAATAATACTTTACCTGTTATTGTTTCAGCAAATTTAACAGGTCCTCAAGAAGATAAACTGCTACGTGTACTAAGGGCGAATAAAGAGGCGATAGGTTGGACTATTGTTGATATCAAAGGCATTAGTCCCTCCTATTGTCAACATAAAATCATTCTTGAAGAAGATAGTGCACGTTCAGTTGAAGGCCAAAGGAGATTAATGCCATCAATGAAAGAAGTGGTGAAGAAAGAAGTAATTAAGCTACTAGACGCGGGAATCATCTATACCATAGTTAGTAGTGAGTGGGTGAGTCCAGTTCAGTGCGTACCGAAGAAAGGAGGAATGACTACCATCCTCAATGCTCAGAATGAAGCCATCTCCACAAGAACCGTTGTTGGTTGGAGGGTTTGTATGGATTACCGTTAATTGAACAAGGCGACTATAAAGGACCACTTTCCTCTTCCTTTCATTGATCAGATGTTAGACAAATTGGCTGGTAGGGTGTATTATTGCTTTTTGGATGGTTATTCAGGGTACAATCAAATTTATGTAGATCCAGCTGATCAACACAAAACCATATTCACATGTCCTTTTGGTACCTTTGCCTATCGAAGGATGCCTTTTGGATTATGTAATGCACCCGCTACCTTTCAGAGATGTATGATGGAGATTTTCTAGGACATGATAGATAATTTCCTTGAGGTGTTTATGGATGACTTTTCTATATTTGGTGATAACTTTGACGAGTGTTTACAGAATTTGGAGAAGGTATTAATAAGATGCAAGGAAACAGATTTGTTGTTGAATTGGGAAAAGTGTCATTTCATGGTTCAAGAAGGTATACTGTTGGGTCACAAGGTTTCAAGTGCAGGCTTAGAGGTTGATTGCGCAAAGATTGAGGTAATAAAAACTCTTCCCCTTCCCATTTCTGTAAAAGGGGTAAGAAGGTTTTTAGGCCATGCTGGATTCTATCTTCGTTTCATCAAGGATTTTTCAAAGATTACAAAGCCTTTGTGTAACTTACTCGAGAAGGGAACCAAATTCCTTTTCGATGAAGCTTGCATGAAGGCATTTTAAGTTTCGAAGGAGAAGCTGATTACTGCACGTATTGTGTTACCTCCTGATTGGAAAATCCCTTTTGAAGTTATGTGTGATGCAAGTGATTTAGATATGGGTGCTGTGTTGGGTCAAAGAAAGAAAAAGGTATTTCACTCTATTTATTATGCGACCTTCACCAGTGCTCAGGTTAATTATATAGTGACTGAGAAGGAACTTTTAGCGGTAGTTTATGCTTTTGACAAGTTTCGTTCCTATCTTCTTGGAGCGAAAATTGTTGTATTTATCGGCCATTCCGCTATAAAGTACCTTATGAAGAAGAAAGATGCTAAGCCGAGGTTAATCAGATGGGTTTTGTTGCTTCAAGAATTTTGATTTAGAGATTCGAGATCGAAAGGGTTGTAATAATCAGGTTGCAGATCATTTGTCTCGTCTTGAAGTTTCTGAATCAAGTACTAGTCACGAGTTAGTTGGAGAGGAATTCCTAGATGAGAGTTTATTTTCTATCTTTTATGGAGCGCCTTGGTATGCCGATATGTCAAATATTGTGGTAAGTGGTTAATTCCCTGAAGGGGCTACTTCACAAGACAAGAAGAGGCTAGTTAGCCGTGCTAAACAGTTCTTTGGGAGGATCCTTTCCTCTACAAAGTGTGTGGTGACCAAATGGTAAGAAGATGCATACCTGAGAATGAGATTTATTCAGTTGTTGCAGGTTGTCACGATTCACCTTATGGAGGACATTTTAAAGGTGATCGCACAGCTGCTAAGGTACTACAATCTGGGTTTTATTGGCCTACATTACATAAGGACTGTCATGAGTACGTAAAGAAGTGTAATAGATGTCAATTTACTGGGAATATATCCAAGAGGAACGAAATGCCATGTAACAACATTCCTGAGGTAGAAATATTTGATGTTTGGGGTATTGATTTCATGGGTCCTTTCGTAGCATCCAATGGAAATCAATACATCCTTTTAGCAGTTGATTACGTGTCTAAATGGGTAAAGGTTGTAGCTCTACCAACGAATGATTCGCGAGTGGTAATTAAGTTTTTGAAATCTCATATCTTCACTAGACATGGTACACCTCGAGTGATTATAAGTGATGGAGGTTCACATTTTGTGAACAGGTTCACACTTTGTGAACAAATATTTGAAGACTGTTCTAGAGAAGCATGGGATTAGACATCGTGTATCTATCGCTTATCACCCACAAGCCAATGGTCAAGCTGAGGTCTCTAATCGAGAGGTCAAATCTATTCTAGAGAAGACTGTTGGTTCTAGGAGAAAAGATTGGTCACTGAAGTTAGATGATGCATTATGGGCTTATCGTACTGCGTTCAAAACTCCCGTTGGTGCATATCCGTATCGAATGGTTTATGGTAAGGCTTGTCACTTATCTCTTGAACTTGAATTGGGTGCATATTGGGCCATAGCGCAGTTGAATTTAGATCCTACTTTAGCCGGTATCAAATGATGAAATTAAACGAGCTTGATGAGTTTTGATTACATGCCTATGAGAATGTTAAACTTTACAAAGAAAACACGAAGAGATGGCATGATAATCGAATTAGAGTGAAGAAGTTTGAAGTTGGGCAAAAGGTACTTAAATATAACTCGAAGTTCATCAATTATCCGGGTAAGTTGAGGTCGAAATGATCTGGTCCTTATGTTGTAACAAAAGTCACGCCTCATGGAGCTATTGAGATTGAGAATCAATCGAGCACCGCACCTTCATGGTAAACGGTCATCGATTGAAGATTTATCATGGAGGTGAAGATACTAATCGCGCGGAGGATCCACATCCCGGGGAGGTCATGTACCTTATTGAAGCCCCTTAGAAGCGTGAGGTAACCGTCGAGCTTAACGACGTTAACCAAAAGCCAATTCATTGTATATTAGCTTCGTGTTTCCGTTAATTCATAGTGTAAATTAGTTAATTGTTTTTGATTAGTGTTTATTTTTCAGAAATGAGAAAGGGTAGTTGTTTTTGATGATTTCAGGAGTGCAAAAAGTCATGAGTTTTGGGTTCGAAGTGTGAAGAAGTAAGAAAATTATTGGAACTCCAGGAGCTAACCGGGAACCCGGTCCGTGAGCTGAAGACTCCAAAAAGTTCTGACCATGGCGTGGCTCGAGACGCAGCTGCTCGCGTCTGGGTTTGCGCCAGCGACGGGGACCGGGAACCTGGAGGCCAGCTGACCGAGAACCCGGTGGTGGTGCTGTAAGAATTCCGAAGTTCTGACCCCTGCGTAGGCTCAGACGCAAGGGGTCGTGTCCAACCTTCTCGCACCCAAGTCTCAGACGCAAACCGGGAACCCGGCGGCTGCACAGACCGGGAACCCAGTCATGAGGTCCAATTCTATGACCCATGCGTGACCTTAGACGCAAGGGGGCTAACATCCAAGTAAAAGAAACGAATTTAGTAATTATTTTTGCGCCGACACAGCGTAGCTAACCAGGAACCCGGTTATCACGGACCGGGAACCCGGTCAGCGTCTATGTTAGGCGGTTTTGAGCTTTCTTAACCTATTTATTTAGCTTCTTTCTCAAGCTAGCCTCCACCTGCGATTCCAGCTTTATACCACTCCGAAAATCATCATCAAAACAAGTTCTAATCACCAATTTCCTCTCTCTTTCACCCTAAAAACACATAATCAACTCAAGATCTTTCCAAACTTCACCAAAATCCTACTTTTCTTCCTATTCTTTCTTCACCCAAGCCTTAAATTGAACCACTAAACCTCTCCAATCCCTCAGATTAAACCTTACCCATCTCATATCTCACACAAATGCACCTTAATTTTCTCTCAAAACATCAAAGATCGAAACTTTTTTCTAGTTTTTGACTTTTTGAAGTTTTGAGTTTGGGGTGAAAGGCCATGACTAACAGGACAGATTCTTTCAGTTATACAAGACGAAACAACCCAAGAACAAGAAACGATCCTGGTGCTACACAAGAGAGAGCTATTGAGATTCCAGATTTGGGTCCTAAATGAAAAATTGAAGAGGTTAAGACTGCTATGAAGAGAAAAGAAAACCCAAGTAAGGATACTCTTGATAAGCCTAATTTGGTTGATGAAGAAGAAGAGGAAGAAATTGAAGAGGTTATTCCCAAAGGACCTGTTCTAGATCCACGAGCTCCATGAAGAAAAGCTATTGCACACAAATCCAAGAGGGTAGCTATGAGTTGGAATGATCAGGTTCGTGATCGAATTAATTATTTGAAGTTTGGTGTTGAAAGAATATTTCCTTCTGGTATTATGAATAGCGAATTTAAGAGTTATGCAAATACTTGTGTAAGTTTGGGTGGACTGAATTGAGACAGAGAAAACTTACTTTTATCCCCACCTTGGTACGTGATTTTTATGAAGGAGTAGCCTTTTCGAATAAAAAGCAATAATTGTCCGGAAAAAGTTATTACCCTTCTCAGTTGAACTTATTCGCAAAGCTTTGAAATTGCCCAACTTTACTGGTCCTTGTCCCTATTTCGAAACACTTAATGACTCATCTTTTGAGTGGGAATCCCTCTGGGACACAGTTTTAGTTCATGGGGAACGACCTATTCCGAATAGTGAGAGATATGCTGGGCAGGTTTATAGTAGTTGTTTGTTACCTTGTGCTAAGGTATGGTCAAGATTCATAGTACCCACTTTCTTTGGTATTAATCACACTTCCGAATTGAAGAAGGAGCATGTTATCTTTATTAAGTGCATTGTTGAGAATAGAGAGATGGATGTTGCGTGTGTAATTTACGAGACTATAATGGAGTTTGAGAAAATCCCTACTAGTCAACAAAACCTCAAGTTCCCTTGTAACATCACTACCTTGTGTCTAGACGCAAAAGTACCGCGAAGGAGCGAAGAGGTTGAGCCTTCAGAACAGGGAGACGCAATGACATTGAACTCTATTTAAAATGCCCACAATGAAGCAACCCATCAATTAAGAACCCTAGAGCTCCTCCACCAAAGAAGAAGGTACAAACCGATAATGGGTTGGAAGAAGAAATTCGAGTGTTAAAAGCGAATCAAGAAAAGATGATTGCTATTTTAGGAAACGTCACCAAAGAGTTAGATCTTCTTCGCAACATGCTACTTGGGGTGAGCACCATCCAACACGCCACCTATGGTTTACTCGCGAAGGATTCTATACCCGTACGCAACACTGATAACCAGCCTCGCGCTGGTTAAGATACGTTTTCTTTCCTTTCTCATTTAGTGTAGATTAGTTTATTTGCGTTGAGTCTTTTCGAGTCGTGGGGACACGACTCATTTTTGAGTTTGGGGTGGGGTTCGTTGCCTCATCCCAGTTTTATGTGTTATTTGTTTTTATCGCTTTCAATAAAATTAATTAGGAGTTGCGTTTGACTGTAGAAGTTCTTAAATGTCCCCATTAAGCATAATTTTGATGAATCAATGATAGTAAATAGTGGACTTTAGGATTTAGTATAAAACACACTTTAATTGAATGCAAACATAAGTAATGGATATGAAAAATTAATAAACAATGCAAAAAGAGTAAGCTTGTACTTAAGGAGAATGTTAGGTTTGTAGAACGTGAGATCTAAATTAGTAGAGAACCCACTTAGATATGAACTAGAGACGAACCATGTAACTGGGAAAATGATAGGGGCAGTTCTTTGATAAGCCATTTGAGACATTTTTAGCCTTCTATCCCTTGTATTAATATTATCCTTCGTAACCCAATTTTGAGCCTTAAGCCTTTTCTTTTGTCTCCATGATATAAGCCCATATCCCCTTAGTTTATTAGGCATTCCAAAATGACCCGCACTTGAATCACGATCCTGAGACATGTCTCGAGCTTGAGTTTGGGGTGGTGGGTCCATCTTTTGGCATAGTACATTGGGAGGGATCGTATGTGTTTATATTAAGGAACAAATTTAGACGATGATATAATTTGTAACCCTTTGCCAGTATTGAAAAAAAAATTCGAAAAGTCAATACAGTAGTTGACCGGGAACCCGGTTATCACGGACCGGGAACCCGGTCAGCGTCTATGTTAGGCGGTTTTGAGCTTTCTTAACCTATTTATTTAGCTTCTTTCTCAAGCTAGCCTCCACCTGCGATTCCAGCTTTATACCACTCCGAAAATCATCATCAAAACAAGTTCTAATCACCAATTTCCTCTCTCTTTCACCCTAAAAACACATAATCAACTCAAGATCTTTCCAAACTTCACCAAAATCCTACTTTTCTTCCTATTCTTTCTTCACCCAAGCCTTAAATTGAACCACTAAACCTCTCCAATCCCTCAGATTAAACCTTACCCATCTCATATCTCACACAAATGCACCTTAATTTTCTCTCAAAACATCAAAGATCGAAACTTTTTTCTAGTTTTTGACTTTTTGAAGTTTTGAGTTTGGGGTGAAAGGCCATGACTAACAGGACAGATTCTTTCAGTTATACAAGACGAAACAACCCAAGAACAAGAAACGATCCTGGTGCTACACAAGAGAGAGCTATTGAGATTCCAGATTTGGGTCCTAAATGAAAAATTGAAGAGGTTAAGACTGCTATGAAGAGAAAAGGAAACCCAAGTAAGGATACTCTTGATAAGCCTAATTTGGTTGATGAAGAAGAAGAGGAAGAAATTGAAGAGGTTATTCCCAAAGGACCTGTTCTAGATCCACGAGCTCCACGAAGAAAAGCTATTGCACACAAATCCAAGAGGGTAGCTATGAGTTGGAATGATCAGGTTCGTGGTCGAATTAATTATTTGAAGTTTGGTGTTGAAAGAATATTTCCTTCTGGTATTATGAATAGCGAATTTAAGAGTTATGCAAATACTTGTGTAAGTTTGGGTGGACTGAATTGAGACAGAGAAAACTTACTTTTATCCCCACCTTGGTACGTGATTTTTATGAAGGAGTAGCCTTTTCGAATAAAAAAGCAATAATTGTCCGGAAAAAGTTATTACCCTTCTCAGTTGAACTTATTCGCAAAGCTTTGAAATTGCCCAACTTTACTGGTCCTTGTCCCTATTTCGAAACACTTAATGACTCATATTTTGAGTGGGAATCCCTCTGGGACACAGTTTTAGTTCATGGGGAACGACCTATTCCGAATAGTGAGAGATATGCTGGGCAGGTTTATAGTAGTTGTTTGTTACCTTGTGCTAAGGTATGGTCAAGATTCATAGTACCCACTTTCTTTGGTATTAATCACACTTCCGAATTGAAGAAGGAGCATGTTATCTTTATTAAGTGCATTGTTGAGAATAGAGAGATGGATGTTGCGTGTGTAATTTACGAGACTATAATGGAGTTTGAGAAAATCCCTACTAGTCAACAAAACCTCAAGTTCCCTTGTAACATCACTACCTTGTGTCTAGACGCAAAAGTACCGCGAAGGAGCGAAGAGGTTGAGCCTTCAGAACAGGGAGACGCAATGACATTGAACTCTATTTAAAATGCCCACAATGAAGCAACCCATCAATTAAGAACCCTAGAGCTCCTCCACCAAAGAAGAAGGTACAAACCGATAATGGGTTGGAAGAAGAAATTCGAGTGTTAAAAGCGAATCAAGAAAAGATGATTGCTATTTTAGGAAACGTCACCAAAGAGTTAGATCTTCTTCGCAACATGCTACTTGGGGTGAGCACCATCCAACACGCCACCTATGGTTTACTCGCGAAGGATTCTATACCCGTACGCAACACTGATAACCAGCCTCGCGCTGGTTAAGATACGTTTTCTTTCCTTTCTCATTTAGTGTAGATTAGTTTATTTGCGTTGAGTCTTTTCGAGTCGTGGGGACACGACTCATTTTTGAGTTTGGGGTGGGGTTCGTTGCCTCATCCCAGTTTTATGTGTTATTTGTTTTTATCGCTTTCAATAAAATTAATTAGGAGTTGCGTTTGACTGTAGAAGTTCTTAAATGTCCCCATTAAGCATAATTTTGATGAATCAATGATAGTAAATAGTGGACTAAACACACTTTAATTGAATGCAAACATAAGTAATGGATATGAAAAATTAATAAACAATGCAAAAAGAGTAAGCTTGTACTTAAGGAGAATGTTTGGTTTGTAGAACGTGAGATCTAAATTAGTAGAGAACCCACTTAGATATGAACTAGAGACGAACCATGTAACTGGGAAAATGATAGGGGCAGTTCTTTGATAAGACATTTGAGACATTTTTAGCCTTCTATCCTTTGTATTAATATTATCCTTCGTAACCCAATTTTGAGCCTTAAGCCTTTTCTTTTGTCTCCATGATATAAGCCCATATCCCCTTAGTTTATTAGGCATTCCAAAATGACCCGCACTTGAATCACGATCCTGAGACATGTCTCGAGCTTGAGTTTGGGGTGGTGGGTCCATCTTTTGGCATAGTACATTGGGAGGGATCGTATGTGTTTATATTAAGGAACAAATTTAGACGATGATATAATTTGTAACCCTTTGCCAGGATTGAAAAAAAAATTCGAAAAGTCAATACAGTAGTTGACCGGGAACTCGGTCAACACAAACCGGGAACCCGGTTATCGCCTGTACAAAAAAAAAGAGTTATGAGAAAAAGAAAAGAAAAATAAAGAAAGAATAAAATACCCGGCAAAGTGGAAATTTTTGGAAATCATCTTAGTATATATTGGGTTAAGTTGGGGATGCTAACTTAGTGCATCAAATGAGTTGAGTGAGAACATTACTCGAGTGTAAACTCAAGCTCGTGGACATTTGTTGATGGTAAGTGAGGAGAGAGCCAAAAGCTCACTTCAAATTTACCAAATATACATACCACACCGTCCCTAAGCCTATGCTAAAACCTTGAAGTCCTCGTGATTCCTAGGTACATGGTAAGTTAATAGGGAGTATACTAAGTGGAGCGTTTAAAGCGAGTAAGGATCGAGGAACAACCTATAGCCATCATATTGAGATAAGTACAAGTGTAAATTTCTAGCATTGCGAAGTTAATTTTATGATTGAAATTATTTGTGTTTGATTTTGCATGATTAGTGTATGTGTATATTAGTTCCTAATTTTTGCTATATGAGATTTGGTTTTAGTAATTCTTTGGGTGTATTTATTCGCGTTTGCGTCGCTGCAAACACCTTTTCCCTTTGTTTGTAAATTTACTTTGTCGGGACGACAAAGGTTTGAGTTTGGGGTCTTGATGTCTCCTTTTTTGTTCTATTTATATGCCTTTAGGAGACATCAAATTAGGTGATTATCTGGCTAATTCGATAAACTTTTAGTAATAATATGCTATATTTTATTTCCTCTCCTAGATGCATGTTTGGCTGCAAACAATGCTACGGAAAATACTAGGGCTGGAAATAATAACTCAATTATGGTATTTATTATAGTCACTTAAAATGGCTTAAATCATGCTTCTAACCAATAGTTTTGACACGTTTCTATTATTGTATTTTCTATTTTTTGATTTTATTTTTAATTTCTCTTAGTAATTAATGGCATATTGAATCTCATCCAGGCTGTTGAAGGGATTATGGATCTACAAGTAGCTAACGAAAGTGCTGCCAAAATAGAAATTGCTGAGGCAAGTACTTCTCGGGCAGTAGCGGGATCAGATACTTATGATCCGACTGACTGGGCCATTACCATCTACGAGGAGACTCCTTCTCTTCTAGCTACTCTATCTGAGATAGATGAACCTGGATATGATGGTGAGATGGACTCAGATACTCATTCAATTGTGGATTGAATTTGTATTCTTTTTTCTTTGACCAATTTTTTTTATTGTTGTATTTTTTTTATAAAGAATTTCACCTTTATCATATGTATTGGATTTTATAGTTGTTTTTTGTCATCCATTGCTATATTTAGTATAGATGCTTTATCATGAGGGTATTAAATCACATATTTTGGCCTTTGTATAACGAATATGTATGATTGGTCTATAGTATTTTTGCAAACTTCATTGAATAAGACTCTCAATTGGATTGTATACCAAATTTTTACGCTTCATCTATAATAGTAAATAATATTATTGTAGACTCATCAATGCATAAATGCACAATTAAAATCATCAGTGAAAGTCTTGTATAAGTTATTGTGTCAGTTGCATTAGTGAAAAGCCACAATGATTTTTAGCTACCCAACATATGGAGGAAGATACTTTGAAAGGCCTTTCCTATTTAACCTATATGGTATGCTTGTCATTTTATCCTTTTGAATCTCTTTTTAAATTTGACCAATCGAGATCTACTTCTATTTCTACTTACGTATCTACAAGTTAGCATATGGTAATGGAAATCAATCATCATACAAAATTGTTCAACAAGGAAGGAAAGATTGTAATGGGTGATGTCTCCTCTTTTGTTCTATTTATATTCCTTTAGGAGACATCAAATTAGGTGATTATCTGGCTAATTCGATAGACTTTTAGTAATAATATGCAATATTTCATTTTCTCTCTTTAGATTTTAGTATTTTTGATTTATTAAGCTTTTGCGCGTAATATGGTGTGTTTTAGTGAAAAGTTTGTAGGTTTCTAATACTAGCAAGGAGAGGAATCGAGAATAGAAGTCAAATATCGTGTAAAGAAGTCAAAAGCTTAAAGGAATATCCCAAGGAATTGACAAATTTGAGCTAAAAATCTGGAAGGCTGATGGAAAGTGCTGATTTCGAGCTACTTAAAGATGCATTAAGCCTCTGAGTTATGGAGATGATTCGTACCTTATCGAGTTACGAAAAATTAGCAAGTTGAATGAGTCAATTCAGAGTTATATTGAGAAGGTTACAGCTGTTTCCGTGAAGGGTGTACAACAGTTACGGGATTTTGGACTTGAAGAGTGGACTTGGGCTTTTAATATTTGCTTATTCTTTTAATTAAAAGCCATAGTCAGAATTTCCCACTATAAAAGGGCTTTTAGACTTCTATTTTCCAAGACAATTCATTATTTTTACAAAGTCAGAGCATCAGAGAAGAAACAGAAGCAAGGAAGAGAAGAAGACAAGAGCTGGAGAAATTCAACTTCTAGCTGGAGAAATTCAACTTCTCCCATTCGCAGCCGAATCAACTCCTCAATTAGGTTTCTTATCTTTATTTCTGTAAAACAATTATGAATTCCTTTACATTTAATTTTTTAGTTTCCGTAATTATGAGCTAAATTAAATTAGTACTTGAGAACGCATTAATGGGTTAAGCCCCAATTTGTTTCATTTCATGTTTTTGGTTTTGGGATTATTATAATTGAAATCGAATTGGGTAATTAGTATTTTTCCTTGATTTGCATTTATCAACTATTCTTAAAGTAATTAATCAACAATAGGATTTAGTATTTAGGCTATTCCATATTGTGGCATATGGATTACCTTGGCGGGGGGTCTAGGTATGGAAATAATTAAGGAATGTAGGATAGAAATTATTTGACCTTTACAGGCTTAATTAATCCTATGGCCAATTGGGTAATTAGGACTTAGTCATTCGAAGGTGGACTATATTCACCTTGACGGGGTTTGTAGCACCTAAGAATAGTTCATTAGTCCATCCTGACGGGGGTAAGGAGAATATCGAATCCCGACCAATATTATTTACCAATTCGTCCCTTAAACAATACATGGAATGAATAGATCTAGGTGGTTCCTAGCGTTGCTCAAGTACTACCTTTCATACCTAGCGTCCAGCTATTTCATTTTCTCGCGTCTAGCTTAATATTTACATTATTTTAGTCTTTTAATTAATTGTCTTAGTTATTGAAAAACAAACATTCTTAAAAATAGTTGATTTGCTTTTACGTGCAATTAATCACTATTTGATAAGCATTAGAGTCAACCAATCCGTCCCTAAGAACGACTCTGTTTATCACATATATTACTTGGGACAACTGTACACTTGCAGTTGTGGTTCTCTTTTCCTTATTGCATTATTTTTAGAACACACAAGAGACCACCAATGGGATAGTTAAACTAAAATAGCAATTCAAAGATTGAAAATCCAAATAGTGAATTAATGGAGATGTTGTCTTTTTGGAACAAATAATTATGAATTTTTTGTTATCAAACTGAATTATGATGTAATAAATTCAAGTGTTATACCTTCTCAAATCCATTAGTGCTGTACACCTAATGTGTGTTCATCTATTCTTCCCTAAAATCTAAAAATATATTTAATTTAATAAGATTATTAATAATATCCTACAAGGAGCTTTTGAGAATTCTCATATCTACACCTAAACTATTAGATGACAAACCAAGACAGTAGCATATTGGAAGGGTGAATTTTTGCCATCAAACTGAATTATGATGTAATAAATTCAAGTGTTATACCTTCTCAAACCCATTAGTGTTGTACACCTAATGTGTGTTCATCTATTCTTCCCTAAAATCTAAAAATATTTTGAATTTAATAAGATTATTAATAATATCCTACAAGGAGCTTTTGAGAATTCTCATATCTCCATCTAAACTATTAGATGACAAACCAAGACAATAGCATATTGGAAGGATGAAAGAGAAGTTGAAGATTTTGTTTCTACTGGATTGGACATTTACTTCTTCAATTGACTTATAGTCTTTTCTTTAGCTTTATTATCCAGTTAAGGTTTGACGATATTTGTTTTGTATTGACCTATAAGGAGTGGGTGTTTGGTGAACCATAATAATTTGGATTAATGTTCTAGTGTCGCTTGTATTTTCCATGAATGAAACATGTACTATTTGAAAAAAACATAAATATTATAACAAAAATAAGAGTTTACAATCAAAATCAACCAATTTCTATCGCCACACAATTACTCCTAACCAATGTAGCTAAATGAGGTGGAGAATTAAACACCAAGTTGACAAACCACAATCCACCAAGGTATTTTTTTGTTACCAATTTACAGTCATATTCTATCTCTTAGGTACGAATGAGAAAATAATATCCTATTCACCAACCATAGTTAATATTTAAAATATTTAGTACCTATCTATTGGATTTTGACATGAAGTAAGGAGTTCCATTTATTTGGAACTCAAGTACAATACTAATAAAAAAAATCAGAGTAAACTATATCAAATAAGGATGGATTCCTAATCTTTATATATTTTGTTTCAATTATTGGTTGTAATAAAAATTTCATGCTTGTCTTCCTGTTACGTTACCTTTTACATAAAAGACAATACAAACAACACTATCTTTTTTTAGTACTGTCATATATAATTCATCTACATTAACTTTCAGTATCACCATCAAATTATTATTCATATTTCTTCTGGTATTTATAATTATATCACAATCATCTTTAAGGTTAGCTACAAGTTCATCTCTTTGATCTGTAACCTCACATGCATCCATATTTGAAGTAAGAAATTCATCATATACTTCTTTAGCTCTCAAAGTAGATTGTATAGTTTGACTTATTTATTATTATACAAGAATTCATTTCTAGTCTTTCAAATTTGCCAAGCAACTATGGAGGCCATCTTAACCATGCGATTGTGTGTCGTGTCATTATGATTTTGTATCTAATTTAAGAGACATATTTTAACTCTTGTTGTAAACTCATTATTGTTCAACATTCCATGAAAGTATTATATAAAGAATCTTTGTCTTAGCTACAAAGGGTGTGCATCGGGTTAGAAAACCCGCATAACCCGACCAACCCGATTACACTAACCCGAAATAATACGGGTTAGTTTTCTATTGGGTGGGTTGCGGTTTACATTTTAGAAAAAGTATACATTTTTTGCGGGTTGCAGATTTTAAACTTGAAACCCACATACCTGATTACCATGTAGTATAAATTATTAGAAATAATTGTATTGCTCATTTTATTCAAATAAATTTGTATGGTCATGTGATTCTCACTTTATATTTCTTTTTTTATTCCTTCCCTTTTAAATTTTTTTAAATACCTTGGTATTTCAAATATATTTTTTCAAATGAATTTGTTTTCATTCCAGTTATGGTATTATCTCAATCTTTTGTTTAATTCATATTTTTATTTTTCTAAAATCTCATTTTATATTTTTTAAAATCAGAGTTGATTTAAGATGTATATGAGTATCGTAATCTATATTTTTTGTTGCAACATGCATTTGTAATATATTCCTGCCGAATGATTATGGATACAATTTTGGCTCATTTATTAAACTAAATCACCCGCAATGCACCCGCAACCTACTCAACCCGAAACTCAATGGTTTATATAATGGATTGGGCGGGTGCGGGTCTTATTTCTCAAAACCCGCACAACAACGGGCGGTTTGTGGGTTCATAATTTTTCATCCAAAACCGACCCGCGCACACCCCTATTAGCTACATATAACACGCAAGTGCCCAGTTATAATTGTCCATGTGGCATACTGTAATATATAATTAGATACTAATTAAATGACAATAGGTTTCAATTAAGTTTACCTCTTGAAGAGCAGCGAAAGTCAGAGTAAGGAGATGCTTTGATCGTAGATCTTTTTATACGGAAGAAGAGCCTTTTCTTCACCACCTAAGAGCCTCAGATATTGATTTTATTATGTTTTGTAAGGTACAGAGAACAAAATATGAATGTGATAGAAACATTTGTTTCCCTTGATAAAAGTCTTATACTCTTATGCTTCTATTATGAAAAGATAGATGTAGTGGATAAGATCATGGGATTGTGCAGTTAAATAAAACAAATCGACGTTAATAACTCCCAATTCATTTTGAATTTCAAATTCAAAATAAAATAATAATTAATTTTGATAGGACAAAATAAAAGATAAATTAAAACAAATTATATTTATTTATTTCATTCTCCCACTCACCCATAATGAAGTTATATCTTATCCATGGAATCCACATCATATTATCTCATATCTTCCTATATGCACACTTGAATCAAAATATCATCATACTTGGAAAATAGGTCGTGCGACCGGCTGGTGGTCCTTTGTGTGTTCTAGAAAAATGCAAATAAGGAAAAGAGAACCACAATCGCAAGTGTACGGTTGTCCCAAGTAATATAAGTGATAAAACAGATTCGTTCTCAGGGACGGAATGGTTGACTCTAATGCTTATCAAATAGTAGTTAATTGCACGTGAAAACAAGTAAATGATTTTAAGATTGATTGTTTGTTTGTTTTTCTAATGCTAAGACAACGAATTAAAATACTAAATTAATGCAAGTAAATAACTAGACGCAAGAAACTAAAGTGTTTACGCAAGATGAGAAGGCAGTACTTGAGAGACGCAAGGATTTTACCTAATTATCATTCATTCCATACATTGTTTAAGGGACAAATTGGTAAATTTATATTGGTCGGGACTCGGAATTCTCCTTACCCCCGTCAGGGTGGACTAAGGAGCTACTCTCAAGTGCTACAAACCCCGTCAGGGTGATTATAGTCCACTCTCAAGTGATTAAGTCCATTCTACCCAATAGGCCATAGGTTTAATTAAGCTCGTCAGAGTCAAATAATTTCTAATCTATATTCGTTAATTAATTCTGTACCCAGGGCCCCCGTCAAGGTGATCCAATCGCCACTAATTGGAATAGCCTAGATACTAAGTCCTATTATCAATTGATCAGGTCAATAATAGTGAATAAAATACAAATTAAAGAAAAATATAATTACCCAATTTGAGTTAAATAATAATTATCCCAAATCCAAACATATGAAACGAAATCAAATTGGGATTAACCCATTATGCGTTCTCAAGCACTTAATTAAATTAGCTCATGCTAATGCGAAAAACTAAATTAAAAGAAATAAAAATATTCATATTGTTTTACATAAAGAAATAAAAGAGAAACCTAATTTCAAATTAGATTGGCTGCGATTTGGAGATATAGACAGTCTCCAGCTCTGTAGCTTTTCTGCTTTCTTGCCTTGACTTCTCTCTGATGTTTTGCTTTGTAAAAAATGAATTGTATGAAAAATATAAGTTAAAACCCTTATTTATACTCCAAAATTCGGACTTGGACCTTAGGCTAGAGTTTAAATAAAATAATAAAGGCCCAATTCCATTATCTTAACCCAAAATCTCGAAACTGCTGCATCACCTCCACTAAAAAAGCTCTAACCGACTCGTTTCAACTCGGATTGACCTCATTCCAGTTGCTAAAGTTCCATAACTCAATGGGGCAAGTTTTCTCTTCACAAGTCCGCGCCTAAATCTACTCATAGGTGGCTCAAAATCAGCAATCTTTGGCAACTTTCCAGATTTACAACTTTAAAATATCAATTCTTTCGGGATTTGTCTTCATGCTTTGACTCCATATCACGATTTTGACTTTATTCTCGGATTCCTCTTCTAGCTAATATTCAAAACCTACAAACTTTTCACTAAAATACCCAATATTACGTGCAAAAGTTTAATAAACTAAAAATGCTAGAAATAAAAGAGGAAATTCGGATTATTGCATATTTAGTCCAAAAGTCTATCAAAATAAACGAATAAACACAAAAATTGATGTCTCCCAAGGGCATAAAATTAGAACATTTAGGGAGACATCACCGGCAAACATATGGGCATATATTACTAATAACCTGTTAAGGTACATAGTTGCTCAGAATAGTTCTCATTCGTTAGGTATCTTGCAGTTTATGCTGTAGATCTCTCTGCCTAGGCGTCAACCTACCCCTCAGTCGCTTACGCCTAGATAAAATTCTAGGTGTTTTTGCCTAGCGCCTTAGTCGCCTTGTGACAGGCGCCTAGCCCTTCTAGGCGTCGATTAATGGCAAAAAATGGCCGCCTAGGCGCTGTTTAATGGCAAAACATGCATGCATAGGCCTTCTTGTGATTTTTCTTATTCTCGAGAATTATTTGATTGATATTATAACTCAATTTTTAGTATTTCTATATTCACTGTAGTGTTGTTAGATGAATTTTGCAACTTAAATAGTTCAAATTGTTATAATTACTACATATATATTACTAAATATACAAAATTACACAGCGGGATTCAAAACCGTATAATTCCGTCTAGGTCCCGTGTATTCCCGCCTAGGCGCTAGGCCCCGGTCGACCGCCTAGGCCACAAAACCGAGATCTACAGCATAGCCTGCAATACCCCAGACTAAGAATATGTTGTATCATATTATAGTAACTCTGTCCACTTTAAATTAATATCATATCTTCTATGTGAAAAGGAGTTCATTGTCATTACATTTATGTGTCTCACTATCATGTTATAGTCCGTATTGACTTACATAATCGGTTAACCCGCAAGAACATATTTTGATACATAATTTTAGTTTTTCCTTTACACTTATATCCTTTTATATTGATTAGGTTGCTTTCCCAAACATACCCCATTAGACCGAATCATTCCTGATCATTGGTAATATGTTAGAGTAGTATACACCTAATCAATATATCAAGATATAGTCAAGAGTAATAAGCGCAATATTCCAAAGGCATTACACAGTGAAGAACCAAGGGTTAATTCTTCACTTTCTTTTGGTCGAAAGCACACGCGGTGTGACATACGTGCTATGGTATTATTCGTATATCTCAAATTTTATGTCACAATTTATAAATACCGTACATATATATAATAAGACAAGCCTCGTTGCCTAAGACGAGGTCTTCGATCGATCAACCCTTCTATGAAATAAATTAAGCAACTCATATCTGGCTATTACAGACTAAGTAGACAGTGGGATTCTACTTCGGTCATAATATATATGATTAACATGTATAATCCATGTTTGTGATCTCATCTTAACACTTATTTAAGGTGATTATCTTAACTCAAATTCTCTTAAGGGTTCTTCACTACTACGAGTTAGTCTCATCTTTGCGCACTTCTTGTGACAAATGCGATTGCTCGTGTGATAGGGTCAATCTCAGTCTATAAGACATACATACTTAAAAAAACACAAACATTATAATATATATCAAACATGATATTATTAAAAGAAACATTTAAATAAACATACTAATAAAATATATATACATGAATGCACATAAACTTTCAATATTCATACATTATATCTTGCTTAATCGTATAGATCTAACATGATCCCTCATGATAGCCTTTGTGATCAGCAAGCATATTGCGCGTGGGTATATATTGCAAAGTAACATCCTTTTGTGAAATTATATCTCTAAAAAAGTTTTACTTTATATAAATGTGTTTGGTCTTGCTGTGATAGTTAGGATCTTTCACATAATCCATTGCAGCTTGACTATCACCGTATATCGTAATTGGACTCCCACTATCACTAGAGAATCCTAAATGTTCAAGAAACCTTTTTAACCAAACAAGTTCCTGAACCCCAGCCGAGCAAGCTATAAATTCAACTTCAATCGTGGACAAAGCTATACATGTTTGTTTCTTGCTACTCCAAGAAATTGCTCAATTATTCAACAAGAATACATAACCTGAGGTAGATTTACTCTTATTTATATCACTAGCCCAATCAGTGTCCGTTTATCCTTCTAGGCGTAATCTATCTCCTCGAAAGCACAAGGCATGATCTTTAGTGCCTTTTAGGTATATCAATATCCTTTTCACAGATTTTCAATGCTCTTGTACCGGGTTCGATTGAAAACGACTAACTAAACCTACTGCATAAGATATGTCTGGTATCGTACACATCATAACAAAGTTAAGACTACCAATTGCACTAGAATATGGTACTGTTGACATTTTCTGTTTCTCTTCTAGAGTACTAGGACACATGTCAAGAGTTTAGTTTATTCGCTTTGCTACAGGAGTGTCGATGACATTGCACTTAGTCATACTAAAGTGCTCAAGTATATTATGATGTAAGGTTCTTGAGACAAAGATTTCAGTTTTTTAGACCTATCTCTGTGAATCTTAACAACAAGAATATAATTTGCTTCTCATATATCTTTCATATCAAATTGAGAAGCTAGCCACTCCTTGTTAGCATTAATAAACTCTTTATCATTCCCAGCTAATAGGATGTCATCCACATATAGAGATAAAATTACGATTTTTTTTGGAACTTCTAACATAAACACAGTGGTCTACACTTATCATCTCAAATCCACTTTATGAAATGACTTCATGAAATCTCAAATTCCACTGTTTAAAGGCTTGCTTAAGACCATAGGTTGATTTTAACAATCTATATACTTTATTCTCTTGATCTTTTTCAATGAAATACGAGGATTGTTCCATGAAAATAACCTCTTCTAATTCTCTATTTAGAAATACTGTTTTAACATCCATTTGGTGCAACTCCAGATCGAGATGCTCTACAATAGATAAAATAAGACGTATCGAGGTAAATCTAACAACATAAGAACAACTTTCCTCAAAAACTATTCCTTCCCGTTGAGTATAGCCTTTCGCTACTAATCGAGCTTTATACCTGCCAATAGAACTGTCAAGTTTCCTCTTTATTTTGAGAACCCATTTGTTCCCAACCGCCTCACGTCCTTTTGGGAGATCAACCAGTTCTCATACCTGGTTTTTATTCATTGACTCCATTTCTTCTTCCACTGCCTTTTGCCATTCATTCTTAGCAGGACATGAAAGTTTTTCATTAACTATTTGAGGTTCTTCTTCGTCTTGTGGAGTTATCATAAAGACTTCTCCTTATATTTCAAACCGGCGACGAGGAACTAAACCTCTAACACTTCTCTTAGGTTGAGAATCCTGAGAAATAGAATTACTAGATGATCCAATGGTTTCTTCTGTCTCAAGATGTAGATGAGTGTCCGCCCCTATTCTTGAGTATGTGTTACCTCATTAGGTGTCACATTTGTTTGGATATCATCTTCCTGAATCTGATTTAATTGACATAAAATAGAACTTCTGTCAACTCACCTCTGCTAAGAAAATCATTCTCTAAGAATGTGACATCTCGTGACTCAATTTTGGTAAGACCCCCATAGTAACGTTCACCAATAAACCTATATCATTTAGAGTGATCTGGGTATCTAATAAAGATACACTTCTTGCCTCTTGGACATAACTTCCCATATTTATGAGATAGATAATGAACATAGCTTGCTGACCCCCAGTGTCGCAAGTATGACATGTTAGGTTTCATACTTGTCCATAATACATAAGGAGTTGATGGAATAGTCTTTGTGGGTACTCGGTTAAGAATATAACAGGCGGTAAGCAAGGCATCTCCCCAATAATATATTGGAAGGTTAGCTTTTTCCATCATAGACCTAACTATTTCAGAAGTGTTTAATTCCTACTTTTAGCCACACCATTCTATTGTGGTGTTCTAGGAATTGTAAGCTGTCTTACTATCCCTTTTTCATCACACTTCTTTAAACTGACCAGATAGATATTCACGTCCACGATTGGTTCATAAGGTTTTCACCTTCCTCTCTAAATATTTTTCTACTTCATTGACAAATGTCATTTTACATTTCAATGCTTTAGATTTACGAGAAATCAGGTAGACATAATAAAACTTTGTGAAATCATCTATAAAAGCGACAAAATAATGTTCCCCACGTCTAGTTTGAACACTCATTAGGCCACAAATGTCTGAATAAGTTACTTGAAATGGGTACTCGGCTCATTTAGCCTTTTCGAATGGTTTCCGTTTTGCTTTACCTGCTAGACAATTTTCACAAGTTGGCAAGTTGACTTTAATCAATGAACACAAAAGGTTTGCCTTAACCAATAAATTCATACGGTCTTGTCCAATATGACCTAGTCTATCATGCCATACACCTTCTTCTACGTTAGAATTACTAGAAGAAGTATTAGTAGAAAAGCAACTACTTACATAATAATTATTGAACGAGTTATCATCATCTAGTACAATTAAACCATGAGATACAAAACCAGAACCATAATACTTAGCGTCATAATAGATATCTGCTTGTTTTTTTTTTATGAAAATGCATATTAAAACCTAATTCTAGAAGAACGGAGACCGAGACTAAGTTTAGTCGGATGTCAGGTGCGTAAAGTAAATCATGCACGTACAAGGTTTGCCCACCTCGCAAGTTCAACTTGCAAGTGACAAATACTTTAACTTCAGCTTTGTTGTTGTCTCCTACATATATCCACCTCGTTCATTTTAAAATCCGACGCTACTCTATATGCCTCTCAGTTTTTGGATACATGGTCTGTCGCTCCTAAATCCACATTCCACAAAGGGTTAGAATCAACTAGCAATACAGTAGAGGTAACATAACTAAAATTACAATAAGTAAATGACATTGCTACCTTTATTGGCCTGTTACAGTCACGAGCGAAGTGACCCACTTTGTCACAATTATAGCATTTCACTTTACCCTTATCTTACTTCTTACGGAAACGTTTCCCCTTATTGTTACCACCCTTCTTGTTCTTCTTGGAAACATGATCAAATCTGTTTTTCTTCCCATTGTTCTTGTGCTTATTGCCAGAACCTTTGTGGGAACTTGACTCAGCAACATAAGACTGACCCCGAGGCCTAATTGCATGTAGACTTTCGTCTTCCAACGACACATGATGAGCATCATCATCAAAAGTTTTGATATTGTCATTATGAGTCAAGTTTATCTTCAAATTATTCCAGTTATTCGGAAGAGATCGGATAACAGCTTGAACCTGTTGTTCATCATTAACGTTATGACATGCAATCTTAAGTTCCCTAATCATGTTAGACATCTCCCAAAGATGTTGTTGCATGTTTTAATTAGTCTTATTCTTGTAAGTGTCAAACTTAATGGTAAATTGACACAACTTAGTCATAGTCGTACCCCCGTACTTCTCATTAATAGCATTCCACATCTCGTGAGCAGTGGGGTATCGTTGACATTCGTAGACAAGATCGCCATTCATGGAGCCTATCAAGATGCCTCTTGCAACATAATCTTTCTTTTTCCACTTCTCATAAGCCTCCATGTCCCTTATGTTTTGAGCTATGTTGCCTTCCTCAAGCTGAGCGATAACAATTTTAGTAGCCTCATAACATCTTGCTCATCTAGAACATAATGTATCTTGAGTTTCCAAAGGCTATAATTCTTAACATTCATTTTCTCTCCTTTGTTGAGATTAGCAATGATGTTTTTATGCCATTTTCTAATAAAGTAAGACATTTCCATTAGTTACATACATTTATTTAACAATTCTATGCTATTAATGCAAATGGAATGAATAAGAAAGATAACAAAACAGGTGATAAAGAAAGTTCACTATGTTCTCAATCATGAACCACCATATTTTGTCCGTCTTAATCATTCAATCAATTCCATTAATTGCAAAATTAAGTTCTACTAGAAATCCCACTTACTCTAACATAAATAGAGCAAAATAGTATGAAAAACAACTAAAACATTTTAATCGAAGATTCAAGTTGAATTCATACATAATGAAAATACAATTTCGATAAGCAAATAACTGAACTAAAGAAAACATCTAATGCAATTCCTAACGAACAAGGGTTAAAAACATCGGAAAACAAACTACTAAGCAAACTACCTATTGCAAGTTCTAACTAACATACGCCTTTCACACCCCAAACCTTAACTTAGGAATTAACTACTCAAATTTAACTTCCTCACATAGACTATCTGGAATATATCTATCCACATTAGTAGTTGGAGAATGCACCTCACAGTTGCACTGGCCCGACCTAGTGGAACTATTATAATGCCTCCACAAGTAAGATTCAGTCAAAGCATAGACTAGTTACTCATATGTAGCATGTCTTACATGAACATAGTCCTACGGAAACTCACCCCTCCATAAGATTTCGAATCCTTTCGCATCTCTCTTGGAAAAGTATAGTAAAGAACATAAACCTTGTCTTCTTCACATATGATATCACACAAATTAATAACTTCTTGAATCAACTTGTTCACAACTACTACATGTTGCAATAAAGTGTTATTAGGTCTTTTCCTATAGCGGAGTCCTTCTATGTTGTCTAAAATATGTTTTTGTCTCGGTGTCCTTGAAACTTTTGGAATATGAACCCTTAATGGTCCATTAGGATTTCTTATGTTCCTGTTAAGCCATCCGTACCTTGTCAGTAGGCCGAGCCTTGATGCTCGTGATCCCCGAGATTGTGTCTACACCATATTTCCTCATATAGAAAAAATTAAGAACCGTAAAAAAATCACCAAAATTGATTAAGAAAAAAACTTACTTCGAAACTACAAATGTATTTCTAGGAACTCTATTTATAAACAAAAGGGTTTAGGTAGCACATCTAGTTAGACTACTAGTCATTCTTAGGGTTGGTCAAGGTTTAGATCCCCTTTAAAACATTTCGGTTTTCACTACACAAAATTAGCTTCGAAAAAATTCTAAAAATATTACGACCCTAACTTAATAAATTCGAAATAATTCAGCCAAAAAAAATAAACCCACTCCTCTTATATACAAAGCTTATACCCTTGAAGACAAAAAAAAATAATTATTCATATATTATGCTGGCAACATACGTGAACCAATATTGCTAACACACGAGTCCCTTTTCTTTTCTCTTGACAGAAAAATAAAAAATTTATTAGTAAAATGATGCACAAAATTATTAAATCTAATTAATATATTACATGCTCTGATACCAACTGTAATATATAATTAGATATGAATTAAATGAGAAGAGGTTTCAATTAAATTTACCTCTTAAAGAGTAGCAGAATTCAGAGTAAGGAGATGGTTCGATTGTGGATCTTCTTACACGGAAGAAGAGCCTTTTTGTTCACCATTGATGTCTTCCTATTTGTGATATAATAATCTAGACTAAAGACATAATTTTAGGTGTATTCGAGTATTTAATTATAGATTTTTAGTCATATTTTGATAAATTCCTATTTCTTGTCTTGATTTGATGAATTGTTATTTTTAAAGCATAGTGGGTTTAATTTATTTGTTTAGTGTGAAGCTTTATATATATATATATATATATATATATATATATATATATATATATATATATATATATATATATATATGGAAATTAATTAGACGCTAAATCAATTCTAAAGAGATAAGGAAAGAAGATATGGATGGAAATTGGAGATAAAAGGAAGTAGAGATAAAATAGGAAAGGAAAATTTGCCAAGTAGATCTGAAATTCTGCAGCCACGTCCACTAAAGTGAAGATAACATCTAAAGGAAAAGTGTAGATCTTTTTAACGTGGTCGTTCTGATATAAATTAGGCAAAAATCAGAGCAAAAACAAAGGAGTTACTACCAGAACAAGACAACAACAGTTTATCCTATCTCATATACTTTAGGAAACGAACTTGATTTGGAAAAGAGTCCAATTACTTGCCTTCTACTTGAAGATTTAGACCTAGGTCTTCCCAAACACCTAAATATACACCCTTTAATCATCAAAAACATGTCATTTCCTCCCACAATCAATCCTTAAGTGTATTCATCATTCAAGAGAAGCAAGTTGACAGTATGTATCTTTATTTTAGTTTATTTCTTTCTAGTATGAACTAACTTTCCCGTAGCTTGGGTTTTGCATATGTATAATCTTTGAATTCTATTTTCTTCTATCTAAGTTTGTTTGGGAAAACTATTTTAAATTGATTCTAGCTTCTTAACCATATATGTGTTTTATGTGTTTTGAATAATTGTCTGTCTTAATCCTGATCAAATTAGGGCTGTGCTAATAGTAGTTAGATGGTCACCCGGAAGGGGTGTCTAATTATTAAAACATCACATAAGCGTCTAGTGTGCGGTAGTGATCTGGAAGGGCTTGCCTAACTAGATAGTCATTTGGGTTTGAGATTTAATCAATGATCATTATTTGCAGGGTCCCCTTATCCAAGTACCCTGGTAATTGTTAGGTCGCCTCTTAAGTCCACTCGGAAGGGGGTTAGGAGGAATATAGAATCCTGGCTACTTATCTAAGAGCTTTAATCACCCTTATTAACTAGTAGAAGAAATAGAAAGATTAGTGTATACCAGCAAAACCTGAGCTATACTTTCTCATTGGTGGGTCCTTGTGTGTCATAAAATAACGCGATAAAGATTAAGGACTCACAAACCGCAAGTGTACGGTTGTCCAAGTAATAAACCGATAAGTCAGATTCGTTCTCAGGGATTGGACTGGTATAACCTAAGTGTTCATTAGATAAGTAGTAGTAATTGCAAGTACGGAAAATAAAATATAAAGTTGTTTGGTTTTTGTTTTAAGGACTAAGATGCAAAAATAAATTAAAGACTAAATTAATTAATTTGAAATGAAAATAATGCAAATAAATAGGGTAGGCGCAAGAAAGGAAGTAGTACTTGAGTCATGCTAGGGTTTCACCTCAAACCTTCTTAATTAATGTTTTTTGTTAAGGGATTAATTGCTATATTTATGCTAGTCGGGATTCTCTTAGCCCCCGTCAGGGTGGACTTAAAAGCTCTCCTACAGTCTTCTAAACCCCGTCAGGGTGATTAAAACCACTTTCAGATGATTAAAACTTACCACTTTGGCTATTGGTTAGTCAAGCATGTCAATGGCGAATACCAACAATAATTACCTAATTCTGTATCTAAATCCCCCGTCAAGGTGATCAATACGCCACTATATTGAATAGCCTAGATACTAATAATTATCCCTAGTTTGTGACTCTAAAGGTAATAATTCAAGCATAAAATAAAAGCCAACACAAATAGCAGATTCAATTTAAATTGTTAAATCCCAAATTGGAAAAAACAGAAATTAGTCTAGTTTGGGTTCAACCCAATGCGATTCTCAAGTACTTAATAATTTAGCTCATGTTCAAATGAAAAACTAAAATTAAATAGAAAGTATTCATTATTGGTGTGGCTTAAGGTGTGATAAAAAGATGTATAAAAATAAACACCCTAAGCTAACACGGTACTGCAAGTATTACAGGATGTATGCAAGTTTTAATGATAAGAAGATTCGTTCCTCAGGGACTGACGAAAGTTAGAGAGAACTTATGCAAATTATCAAGTGCAGATATAAAAGATAGAAAGATAATACGCAAAGAAAGAAAAGGAAAATAGATTTTTATTTGGTTTTTATAAAGAAAACTAAACTACTAAATAAAAGACAGAAAATAAATAAAAGCAAAGAAAATAGTATGAAAGTTATAACTTAGTTCATACAAAGAAAAGAAGAGAAAAGAATTACAAAATAAGAGGTTGAAGGAGACATTATTGATGCACAGCTCCTTCCAGACTTCTTCTCTTGTGTTGCATCTTCCTCTTGGCCTTAAGGTCTGGCCAAGGATGTTTTTCTAATGTTAAGAGGCTGTATTTATAGGGTATAGGTTGACCTAATTCGTTTTCTTGAAGGAGAAGTAAGTGGTAGACTCCAAGCCCAACTCAAATTTGTAAGGAAATAAAGATAAACACTGCTGGACCGTTTTGAGCATATCTTCTTCGTTATTGGTCAGTTTGAGCTCCATAAGATAACAAAAGAATCGTAACAGAATTATATTTGTCCATATGAAAGGAAATTACCAAAATCGGCCTCTTTCTTAGGTAAATAACCACTTCTTTAGGCGTGTACTGCAGAATTCAGATTTAGGAGCTTTTCCTTTTCCTAATTGAACTCAGTTTCCTTCTATCTCCAATTTCCATGCATATCTCTTTCCATATCTTGTAATCTTTGACTTGGACTCTAATTAATCTCCATAATTATCTTTAAAGCTTCACACTAAATAAACAATTAAACCCAATATGCTCTAAAAATATTATGCTACTAAATCAAGACTCAAAATAGGAAAGTGCACTAAACTAAGCTAAAATCAACCTATAAACTAATAAATAAGCCTAAAATGATGTCTCATGAGTAGATTTTATTATCACAACTGAGGAGACATCAAGACCCCCAACTCAAAGTTGTATCGTCCCGATACAATAAAAGTAAAGAACAGTAGGGTTATCAAATTAACAAGAAGAAGTCGGAGGAGAATAAGAACAGAACACAATGAATGATCCTAGAGCATAACATCTAAAAAGTCTCATGTATTAATGCTCAAGAAATAATGCACAAATATGCTTAATACACATGTAATCAACAATCCATAAATTCAAGTTAAGATTAATTTCGCAATGCCAGAATGAGAGGATGATAACTTAGTTCAGGTTAATGGCTATAGGTTGTTCATAGGTCCCAAATACAACATCCAATGGTCCACTTACCTACTACCTAATAGATCAATTGTTTCTCCACCAAGCAGTTAGAAATCCTAAGGTCTTGGGTTATAATTTGGCTTAGGGACGGTATGATATATTTGGATAATGAAAAGTGAGCTTTTGGCTTTCTCCTCACTAGCCATCAACGAATCGCCCTAGAGCTTGAGTTCTTACTCGAAGATGTTCTCACTCAACCCAATTAATTGATGCTTTAATATGCATCCCCAATAATCCCAAATAAAACCTTTGTGATGACATACACTTTCCACTTTGCCAGTCCGAATATATATTTTTTTCATATCAATTTTTTTTTCTTTTTGTATAGCTATTATTCTCTTTTTGATGTTGAGATATCAAACTATTTTTTCTCATATATATATATACATATATATATATATATATATATATATATATATATATATATATATATTCTTTTTATGCCCTTGTTGGCAAATTTAGCTCGTAGCTTCTTTTCCATTCACTATTACCCCGGCAAAGGGTTAGAATAATAACAATTTCATTATCAATAAAATCACAAAGATAATTCCCAAATTCCCAAAGTTCCCTAATTATGAAACCCACCACCCCAAACTCAAGCTCTAAAACGAGTTTGTCTCAGGTTTTGCGATTCGAGTGCGGGTCATATAGATAACTCCTAAAACTAGGGGTATGGATTATAATGTGTTTCAATAAAAAGGCTTTAGAAAGGCTCAGAGGGGCTAAGACGGATAATAAAAATAATCAAATAAAAAGGGTGAGAAGGTATAAAAGGCTTCAAGTGTTTTAATCATGAAAGAACTGCCTTATTCATTTTTCTAACTACCAGATTTTGTTACTTTTTCACTACTAGTTCATAGACAAGTGGGTTTTCAACTAATTTCAAACCTCACGTTCTACACACCAAATAATTTCCCTAAGTTTAACGTGACTTCTTAGCATTGCTCATTAACTTTTCTATCCTTTATTTCCTGTTTTCATACATGCATCTAAACAATTTTATGACATCTTTCAAAAACATACTACCTACTATCATTAACTTAATTAAATCATGCTCACATAGGTACATTCAAAGATATTCTATGCCTAATTCAACCCAAATTTTTTTTAAATTTTATGAAAAATACAAAAAGGAAGATGAGGACAACGAATCCCCACCCCCAACTCAAAAATGAGTCGTGTCCCCATGACTCGGAAAAGACTCAAGAAAAATAAAATTTAAAATTAGCATACATATTGCACACAAAGAAATGGTAGGGAAGAAAGAAAACATACTCTTCGAGGCTTTTACCTCGCCTTATCGACAATTGGATTAAATTCTAGTGTATCTTCTTCACCCAACTTCTTATTCGCTTTTCGTTCAGGACACGTGATCATAATAGGATATTGCATTAAATAACGTCGTGGGAGAGATCGAAAATTCGTATCACCTCCTCATAGATCAAATGTGCCACATCTTCTCACACAATACAATTCATAAACAACCCCATCATTCCAAATCTCCACGAATCTTCATGTATTCTCCTTCAACTTCTTCTTCAAATACTTTCTTATAAGAAAAAGGTAGTTCCTCTAATCGTTTCTTCGGAGAAGCTATCATGGCCATTGAAGCTTTCTCTTTTTCTTTGGGTGTAGAGTCTTCGATTTGTAGAGGTTGTGTTGTTTTCTTCACTAAAGTTAGAACCTTTTTGCCCATTGAATCAACAAAGCATGCTAACCTCTCTTCTCTTGACTTGTTTTACCCTTTGAATTGGAACTAGGACTTTTCTCACTTGATTTCTTCTCAATTAAATCCAATACCTTGATTTCTTCATCTCCCTTATAGTAGATAATGTTCATGTTCTCTTAACCATCTCAATTGACCCCCAACTCAAAGCTTTAACCACTCTTGAAATTTGAACTTCTTGATTATTGGTTGTACAAGCTTTATTTGGGTTAGAAAGAGTGATTGGCTGATGATTCTCTATGTGGGTAAGATGGATTCTTCATGGATTGGCTTGGATTTAAGAAATTGTAGGATGAATTTTTGAAATTTAAGCTTTTGATTCTTGGTTTCAAGGTGTTTTGGTATGATATAGGTGGTTGAATCTTCTTTGTAATGATGTGGAGAATGAATTGGATGTGTTTTCATGGTGATTTGGTAGTGTTTTGATGGTTGGTGAAGGTTTTTATGAGCTCTAATGGAGTTGGGCAAGTTTTGGAGAAGAAAAAGAGGCTTAAGGTTTAGTAAATTCGGAATTAAAAGCTTCATTCCTCCTTTATACACCCAAACCCGTAACTCTCTCTCTTTGGCGGCGGCGTGCGGACTACCCCTGCGGACCAGGGGGTACACCGCGGGGTACCCCGCGCCTACTGATGCTCCTTCATCAAAATACCCGTGGTAGCAACCCCGTGGCACGTGTTTTGGCTCTGCGGTATAGGGCACGGTGTAGGGTCCGGTATACCGGACCCATCAGCTATTTTTTTTCTTTTCTCTATAAAACACGTGGCTGCTACCGTGGCACGGCTTTTTCACCTGGGTATACCGCGGCTGAGGTCCGGTATACCGCACCCCTGCTTTAGTTTTTCCGAAAAAATTTTGCTCGCCTTCCCTAACTCGATTTCTCCAATACCTAATCATCAAAAACACTAATACCTTTTTCAAATATGCAATATCAACTAAAATTAACTAAACTAAACACAAATTAAAAACTGGAAACGTAAAAACATAAAAGAAATTTCGGGTTGTCTCCCGTATAGCACTTTTGTTTAACGTCTTTCAAAGTTAGACGTGTTACCTCGATTAAGGATGACGAAATTTCCACCCTTTGCCTCTAATTCCCACGAACTTTTCAGCTTGATTCTTCATAATCATGGATGGTGCCATCCACGATGTCGTGGGAAGGGGTGTTTCTGGTGGTAACTCGATTTCATTTGTAGCACTACACTCCTCTGGCAATCCACTCATCTCTTTAGTTTCGCATCTTCGTTTGTTAGAAAGAATGTCCTTCATGAATTGACCGTATTTTGACATTCTTGTGAGAGCTTCTACAAACGGGATGCTGATCTTTAACTTGTTCACCATGTCAACGAACTTCTTGAATTCCAGGTCATTGTCCTTTCTGACACGTGAAGGGAATGGTGGAGGAGGACATGTGTTGGTTACCACTGGGCTCTCTTTCTTTTCCGGTGTCTTCTCTTGGACAACTTTTTGTTCAACTACCTCTTCGACCTTATCTTCTGTTGTTTCTTCTCCCCCCGTTTCTGGAATAGGGACTGGTTCTGGTTCTGGTCTTGGTGGAGGTACTTGTTTTCCACTTCTTAATTCAACTGCATGGCAAACTTTGTTTTCCGGAGCACTAGTATCACCTTGGAGTTGCCTTTCCGCAAGGATTTGAACTTTATTCACCATTTGTGACACTGTGTGCACAAGCTTCTCAAGCGCATTGTCTGAGTTTTGGATTCTTTGCTGGATAATCTCCATCTTTCCAATTAGGTTCATTATCTCAGCCATGCTTGAATTCGAACTCGAAGATTGTTCTTGTACGGTTTGCTGCATTGAATAAGGAGGTGGTTCTTGATAAGCTTCATTAATAATCGGCGCTTCTTGATAGATAGGTTGTGGAGGATAATAAGATTGTGGTCGTGGTTGATAATAATCATCATAATAATGGTTATTATGATAATAAGTCTGTTGATCTCCAACCCCATTGTTACTCTGTGGGGGTTGATAGTCAGTGTAATTTCCTTGAGATTGATAATAACCATCATAATAATGGTCTCTTTGATAAGGCACGAAGGAAATTGAGGCTGGATTATTCATGCAATATTCCCACGAGTGATCTCTTTCTCCACAACTAGGACATGAAGGTAAGATATGTACTAGATTCCTCTGAGCTAGTTTTCGCGATTGTTCTAGTGATTCCTCAAGTTGTCGGTTTAACTCCTTGAGCTTTAGAGATTCCATCGTGTATTAGCTTCTTCAGGATCTAATAGCACGAAACCTTTATCTCCTAACAAATCTGCTTTCGCCTAAAAAAGTCTGTAAAACAAAAACTAAAAAGAAAAGCGTAAAATAGAACTAACTAAAATAAATGCACAAGATAATTGCACAAGGACTAACGATGTAGTCCCCGGCAGCGGCGCCAAAAACTTGGTGTGGCTTAAGGTGTTATAAAAAGATGTATAAAATAAGTGCAAATAAACACCCTAAGCTAACACGGTACTGCAAGTATTACATGACGTATGCAAGTTTTAATGATAAGAAGATTCGTTCCTCAGGGACTGACGAAAGTTAGAGAGAACTTATGCAAATTATCAAGTGCAGATATAAAAGATAGAAAGATAATACGCAAAGAAAGAAAAGGAAAATAGATTTTTATTTGGTTTTTATAAAGAAAACTAAACTACTAAATAAAAGACAGAAAATAAATAAAAGCAAAGAAAATAGTATGAAAGTTATAACTTAGTTCATACAAAGAAAAGAAGAGAAAAGAATTACAAAATAAGAGGTTGAAGGAGACATGATTGATGCACAGCTCCTTCCAGACTTCTTCTCTTGTGTTGCAGCTTCCTCTTGGCCTTAAGGACTGGCCAAGGATGATTTTATAATGTTAAGAGGCTGTATTTATAGGGTATAGGTTGACCTAATTCGTTTTCTTGAAGGAGAAGTAAGTGGTGGACTCCAAGCCCAACTCAAATTCGTAAGGAAATAAAGATAAACACTGCTGGACCGTTTTGAGCATATCTTCTTCGTTATTGGTCGGTTTGAGCTCCATAAGATACCAAAAGAATCGTAACAGAATTATCTTTGTCACTATGAAAGGAAATTACCAAAATCGGCCTCTTTCTTAGGTAAATAACCACTTCTTTAGGCGTGTACTGCAGAATTCAGATTTAGGCAGCTTTTCCTTTTCCTAATTGAACTCAGTTTCCTTCTATCTCCAATTTCCATGCATATCTCTTTCCATATCTTGTAATCTTTGACTTAGACTCTAATTAATCTCCATAATTATCTTTAAAGCTTCACACTAAATAAACAATTAAGCCCAATATGCTCTAAAAATATTATGCTACTAAATCAAGACTCAAAATAGGAAAGTGCACTAAACTAAGCTAAAATCAACCTATAAACTAATAAATAAGCCTAAAATGATATCTCATGAGTAGATTTTATTATCACAACTGAGGAGACATCAATTATCAATTACAAAAATAAAATGAAGAATCTAATTGAAAGATTGAATATGACTGTAGTTGGAATAATAACTTTCTCCAGCTTCTGCTCTTACTTCTCCTTTTGACGCTCTTTTCTAAAGATGATTTAATTTGATGAATAAAGAGAGAGGTGCTGAATAATGAGGTCTAAAGGTGTATTTATAGTGGAGAAAATTGGATTGGGCTTTTTAATTAAGAGGATTAGGTTAAATGAATAAAAGCCCAATCCTTAAATGAAATCCCGTAACTGATGTACAACTCTTAGTAAAACAACTGTAACTTTTGCGTCCAAACTCGGAAGCACTTCATTCAACTTGGGCAATCTTCCTGACTTCAAGCTCTATAGTTATTATGTTATGCTCCAAGGCGGAATCAGTGGCGAAGATACTCAAAAACAGTGATTTGTAACAGCATTCCAGATTCCATTCCTATCTAATAAATTCATCGAATCAACTTTTCTCACCTTTGACTTTTACAATTGATCTATGACTTTAATTATCGATTCCTTTCCTTATCTTGGTGTTACATCTAATCCATGTCCTTAAAATTTTGCACTAAAAATAAACCATTTAACGTGTAAAAGCTTAAAAAATGAAAAATAATAATTTCCAAGGAGAGAAAATGAAATATAGCGAATTAATACTAAAAGTCTATCATATAAGTCAATTATTCACCTAAAATGATGTCTCCTAAGGGTATAAAAATAGAACAAAAAGGGAGACATCAAGACCCCAAACTCAAACCTTTGTCGTCCCGACAAAGTAAAACAAAACCAAGGCCCAAGGTAAGAAGCAACATGCAGTATCGAAAGAATAAACCCAAAGCAAAACTCAAAATAAATTTCATATAGTACAACCTAAGAATTAATGTACACATACACCTATCGTACAAAATCAAACACATAATTAATTTCAATCCAAAATTAACTTCACAGTGCTAGAAGATTACACTTTATACTTAGCTCGAGATGGTGGCTATAGGGTGTTCATCAATATTTACTCGCTTTGAACGCTCCACTTAACTTACTACCTATTAGTAGAATTATTAATTCACTATGTTCCCAAGAATCACGAGGACTTTACAGTTTTAACGTAGGCTTATGGATGGTATGGTACATTTGGATAATGAAAAGTGAGTTTTTGTCTCTCTCCTCACTTGCCTTCAACAAACTGTCCTGAGCTTGAGTTTACACTTACATTTGATCTCACTCATTTGACGCACAAATTTAGCGTCCCCAAAATAAACCCAACCTATTAATATGATTACAAAAATATTCCTTTGCCGTTTCTTTTATTTCAATATTTATTCAATTTTTTTTGTAAGTTAAACATGACATTCTTTTTAATGTGAGATGTCATGCTAACTTATTTTCTCAATTTTTATTTTCCAGAAATCGGCAAAGGAATTTACAATTAAGTGCATAATCATTCAAGCATATCACAAATCTAACCAACAGATGTAATAATAGATTCCCTCACCCCAAACTCAAGCTCAAGGACAACTAGTCTTAAGCAACCGTGATTCAAGTGCGGGTCATATGGTATAGTCCTAACATCTAAAGGATAAGCTTATAATGTGGCTTCAAAAGAAAGGCTTACGGGCTTAAAAATGGGGCTAAGAAGGATATAACATTTAATCACGGGTTAGAAAGCTAAAAAGGTCTCAAGTAGCTATCAAAGAACTGCCTCTATCATTTTCCGAGATACATAGTTTACCTCTAGTTGTGGGTTCTCTACTCATTTAGATCTCACG
The DNA here is from genome assembly GCA_029959085.1 of Nemophila menziesii. Taxonomy (NCBI): domain Eukaryota; kingdom Viridiplantae; phylum Streptophyta; class Magnoliopsida; order Boraginales; family Hydrophyllaceae; genus Nemophila; species Nemophila menziesii. Next base: position 81,690,873 of record JARWIR010000001.1, read on the forward strand.
TTCTACACACCACTCATTCTTACCAAGTACAAGCTTACTTCTTTTGCATTGTTCATTAATTTTTCTTATCAATCATCTAGTGTTTGCATGCATTCAAGTTGCGTATTACATTAAATCTAAGGTCTACTATTTTCTATCATTAATTTACAAAAAGTATGCTTATGGGGGCATTCAACAAACTCTACAGTCAAATCATTCCTTAAACTAGTTTTTATTTGATTTTAAATTTTTTTTGAAAAGCTGTAAAAACACATAACACATAAAATTGGGATGAGGCCACGATTCCCCACCCAAACTCAAAAACGAGTCGTGTCCCCACGACCCGAAAAGACTCTATAAAGTGAATAAAAATAATATACACTACTAAATGAGAAAAGGGTAGGAAAACATATCTGGATCGACACTAGGCCGATTAGGTGTAGTCTCAGGTTGAGGTTCTGAATATTTTTTTATCAAGCTCTAAAGATCATTACTTGTTGCGTTCATCTTGAATAAAGTGTTCTTCATTATCTCGAACTCTTATGTCATATTTCCCAAGTCTTCATCTTTTCCTAGCTCTCTAAATCATCATCTCTCAGCACCTAACTTTCTTTTCTCTTCATGTTCTTCGTACCTTTCCTAACATTCATGGTCATCCCGGATGACCCCAAACTCAATTTTTCACCTACTTAAAGATTACTTGCAAAATATATAATGATAGGCTCAAACAATTCACAATTCCTCCAATAAATAAATAAAACAAATCTTAATTCCCAACTGGTAATAGAAAGAAAAGAAGAGTTCTAGCAATTTTACCGGATTGCCCGTGGAATTTATGATGATATGATACATTGCACTTGCAATCTCCAACCTTCAAAGTACAAAATCTATTGATGAAATTTGTGTCTTTGGATGTTGTTGAAGGTGGCACAGTAGTGAGATGGGTGATTTATTTGAGATGGGTAATCATTATTTTGGTGTTGGAGAGGTTTAAAGGATATAATTAAAACTTTAGTGAAGAAAAATTTTGGATTCAAAGTTGAATTTATTGGTGTTTTTGGAGCTTTGGTTCGTCATCAATGGTGTTTCATGTGTTGGAGGCCAAAGGAAAGGGAAAAATAAGGTTTCCTCAAGGTGTAGGTCAATTTTCGCCGACGGAAATCGGGTACCCGGTTTTTATTTTTTTTCCGGACGCAATGACCTTGTGTCTATCGTTACGCAGGGGTCAGAGAGTTTGCTTTTGAAACCGGGTTCCCGAATTGTGGAAAACGGGTTGGCTATTCGCGCGCAAATTGCCAACTCGCTGGACGCAAGGGGTTGCGTATTCACGCAGAAACTCTACATCTTATTTTTTCGATTTCTCTTTGCCTACACCTCGGATTCTTGTGAAATTTATACTCATTTTTATTGGAAATTACGCTCTCGATCCATTGGAGTTACCAGTTTTCTCAAAATTATATTTTTCTTCATTTCGCACCAACGGTTTGCGTCTCCACCGCGTAGGTCAGAAATTTTGGGTTGTTTATCAGAACCTTTTGACTTCACCATTGGATAGAAGTCGAAAAAATAAGTGGTTTAGACTCAAGAAAAAATTAATTTCAACCACCGAGCGTCAAGTTATGATCTTCCGAAGTTTTGATAACCAGGATACAACTCCAAAAACGGGTTCCCGGTTTCTACTGTATTGTAACCCAAATTATTCATTCTTTTTCGTGCTACCTACCCCAAACTCAAGACCTTTACTCCTGTAATCATCAAAAACACCAACCTTTCTCATTTCTAAAAAATTATACACTAATAAACATAAATTAATCTAGTTTACACTAAGAATTTAAAGACATGAAAGAAATTTAAAACATGGGTTGTCTCCCAAGAAGCACTTTTGTTTATTACGTCTTTAAGTTCGACGTGTTACTTTCCATGAAGATGGTATTGAGGCCTTTGCGGTTCTCCTCCGCTTAAACTCGCCTCTTCCTTGATATGAAACTTTTGGTACTTTCCCACCTAGCATTTGATTTAATCGATCTTTGAAAGGGGGTGGGTAAGTACCTCTTTTCGCCTTCTTACTTTCACGGCGAAACTCATTCTCCACCATATGATAGTAGATGACCATCCTTAACGGTATAAGCTCATTTTAATTCCTTGGTTCAATCTTCTGTTCATCTTTAAAATGTGGTGGGTAGGTGCTCCTCCTTTCCGCTTTACTCTCGCGGTGTGGCACCTTGTTTGTGTAACACATATTGATCATTTTTGGTAAAGGAAGTGATTCTTCAACTCTATTTTCATTCAAGATTCTTGGTGGAGATGGTAATTGGTAAAAATTTTGTGGTGGAGATTAAAATTCTATTGTATTGCGAACCTTTAATTCTTCAATTGACCCCTCAACCACTTCAGATTCATCTTTGCTTTCAACCCATTCTTCCACTATTACCTTATCATATTGTTGTTGTGGAATATCTCTAATCTCGGTCACCTCTTCTTCCTTTTTGCGTTCTATATCTTGATCATGTGCACGCACCATAGGAATAGCAATTTCTGTTTCAATTTCTAGGATTTCCGTTGCTACTCCTTCTTCCACCATGCTAACAAGATTCTCAACCACATGGTGGTATCCATTTATAATTGGCACGGTGGTCATATCACTATCAATAATGTCTTCTTTCAACACCTCCTCCTCAACTACTTCTTCTTGTTGATCTCTTCCATCCCTCGGGGGAGTGGAATCTTCATAAGACTTGCTATCATTTTTGGCTAAGTTAGGAGAGTTGTTTCGGGCAACCATTTCATCTAGCATTTGTTGTATGAATGCACGGGTGGCTTTTCTTTCCTCTTCTCTTGCCTTACGCTCTGGCTCTCTTGCCTGGAATTCCTCGTATAAGCGGTTGGCTTTAGAAATTGTCTCCTATAGTTCCCCTTGCTCATAGTGATGAGGTGGATAGTGTGGAATGTTTTCAACCCACTGGTTGTTCCATCCTTGCTCTTGCTGATAGTGATATGATGATTTTTGTTGATTATTCCGGATCCGTTGATTGTTCCATCCTTGCTCTTGCGGGTATTGATAAGGTTGTTGGTAGAAGTTACTACCCCATTGTTGTTGTCCCGAAGAGTCTTCCCAATAGTCAAATGGACCGGGATTTGGGTAATGTCCTCCATACATCTTAATTGAATCTCTTGATCATTACCTGAATATAAGAACCTGTAAAAGAAAACAAACAAAACAAGCATAAAACAGAAAAATTAAACAATTAAAACTACTTAGGGATTAAACACCGGGGTCACACGCTGCAATCCCAGGCAGCGGTGCCAAAAACTTGGTGGGTCCTTGTGTGTTATAAAATGATGCGATAAAGATTAAGGACTCACAAACTGCAAGTGTATGGTTGTCCAAGTAATAAACCGATAAGTCGGATTCGTTCTCAGGGATTGGACTTGTATAACCCAAGTTTTCAATAGATAAGTAGTCATAATTGCAAGTACGGAAAATAAAATATAAAGTTGTTTGGTTTTTGTTTTAAGGACTAAGATGCAAAAATAAATTAAAGACTAAATTAATTAAACTGAAATGAAAATAATGCAAATAAATAGGGTAGACGCAAGAAAGGAAGTAGTACTTGAGTCACGCTAGGGTTTCACCTCAAACCTTCTTAATTAATGTTTTCTATTAAGGGATGAATTGCTATATTTATGCTAGTCGGGATTCTAAAGTCTCTTAGCCCTCGTCAGGGTGGACCTAAAGCTCTCTTACCGTCTTCTAAACCCCACCAGGGTGATTAAAACCACTTTCGGATGATTAAAACTTACCACTTTGGCTATTGGTTAGTCAAGCCTGTCAAGGTCATTGGCGAATACCAACGACAATTACTTAGTTCGGTATCTAAACCCCCCGTCAAAGGTGATCAATACGCCACTATATTGCATAGCCTAGATACTAATAATTATCCCTAGTTCGTAACTCTAAAGATAATAATTCAAGCATAGAATAAAAGTCATCACAAATAGCATATTTAATTTAAATTGTTAAATCCCGAATTGGAAAAAACAGAAATTAGTCTAGTTGGGGTTCAACCCAATATGCGATTCTCAAGTACTTAATAATTTAGCTCATGTTCAAATGAAAAACTAAAATTAAATAGAAAGTATTCATTATCAATTAAATAAATAAATGAAGAACCTAATTGAAATATTGAAAATGATTGTAGTTGGAAGAATAACTTTCTCCAACTCCTGCTCTTACTTCTCCTTTTGACGCTCTCTTCTAAAGATGATTTAATTTGAAGAATAAAGTGAGATGTGCTGAATAATGAGGTCTAAAGGTGTATTTATAGTGGAGAAAATCAGATTGGGCTTTTTAATTAAGAGGATTAGGTTAAATGAATAAAAGCCCAATCCTTAAATGAAATCCCATAACTTATGCACAGTTGTTAGTAAAACAGTTGTAACTTTTGCGTCCGGACTCGGAATAACTTCTTTCAACTTGGAAAATCTTCATGACTTCAAGGTATATAGTTCTTATTTTATGCTCCAAGGCTGAATCAGGGGCTAAGATACTCAAAAACAGTGATTTGTAACAACATTCCAGATTCCATTCCTATCTAATAAATTCTTCGAATAAACTTTTATCTCCTTTGACTTTTACAATCAATCTATGACTTTAATTTTTGATTCCTTTACTTGTCTTGGTGTTCCATCTAATCCATGGACCTACAACTTTGCACTAAAAACAAACCATTTAACGTGCAAAAGCTTTAAAAATGAAAAATAATAATTTCCAAGGAGAGAAAATGAAATATAGCGAATTAATACTAAAATTCTATCATATTAGTCAATTATTCACCTAAAATGATGTCTCCTAAGGACATAAAAATAGAACAAAAAGGGAGACATCACTCATCTTATTCTCTCGTATTTTATTATTGTCTTTAGTTTAATCTTATCTCCTCATAAATCATTATTATTTACTTTTCTTGTCTTTAATTATTAATTGCTACTCTATTCTGTTAAATCCATTCGTATAACACCCTAAGTCCCTAAGAACGAATCTTTATTTATCATTAAGACTTACATACGAACTGTGATACTTGCAATGAGTACAGTGTTTAGTCTAGGGTGTTAGTGCACCATTTATTCTATTTTATTATCTCATATATATCACACCCTAGGCGACACCAAGTTTTTTGTGCTGCTGCCGGGGACTTGTGTCTCGTTAGCACGTGGGTTTTTAATTTTTAGTAGTAGTTTTTAGTTATTTTACAGATATACACTTTTAGTTTTTTTGTCTCTTTCAGGTTTTTAGTGTATGCTCGAGAGCCTCGAAGGTTGTTTCACAGCTTACAACAGACGCTTGAGAGAAGAACGAGAGCAAAGGAAAGCAATGGCTCTACGAGAGGAAGAAGTACTACCACTAGGGGACAATATTAATATTAAATCATAATGACGATCAACGTCAACCACTAGCCCCTCGTGTACCACCAGTTGTTCCTCGAGTACTGCCAGTAGGAGATAACATGAAAATATAAGTCATGAACAAGATCTCCCAGGCTTGTGATCACCTTTTCGAGTTCAACCTTTAGGTTATCATCCTCCAGAGTTCCAAAACATAAAGATCAGGCCCGATCCAGGTATGCTCAGTCAATTCACAAACTTTGGACTCTATAGTTGTGTAGCAATTCAAGATACGGTAAGAGCGATTTAGAAGTTCATGCAGATTTTTGATGCCTACATTACTCCAAGCATTACACACGAGCAACTGTATTGTGACATGTTTTTGTTCTTTCTGACCGACAAAGCTGGTGATTGGCTAGATAGACAACCACCATGTACACTTAATACTTGAGCAGAGCTTCAAGGCGCGTCCTTTAACCGTTTTTTTCCGAAGAGTGTGAGATTGAAAGATCAGATAGAGCATGCTAAGTTTTTCCAAGATAATGGAGAAGAAGTAGGAGACGCCTAGACAAGGTTCCAACAGAAGTTAGCTAGATGTCCGCTTCATGGTTATACCACATCCTTACAGTTAACGATGTTTTATCAAGGTATTAATGTAGAAAGTAGATTGAGGATAGATAATATTGGAAGAGGAGGATTTGTGTCCATGGATCCTACAGAAGCCGCTGTAGGTATGGAACGTATTATAGAAAAAGAAAGGAGTTGGCCACTTTCGCAAGCTTCTATTACAAATACCAGAGGTACGCTTCGATTAGATGCAGAGACTGCTAATTCAGCTTAATTAACTGCTTTAGAAAATCAATTTAAATAAATTAAACTTGAGATGCAAAGACGTCAGAATGTAGCAGCAACAAATGTAGTGACAGAGGAACTAGGTTGTCCACTGTGTGAGGTACCAAATCATACATGTGATGAGTGTGAAGGAAATCCCACATCTGTTTATTTCATATCCAACCGAGGAAATTACCAATTTGGTAACAAAAATCATCTGGGTATGCAGTATTCAAATCCGCAGGGGGCCGCTAATACATGTAACTTTCAAACTCGTCCCCATAATAACTCTTACCAACCAAGAGGTCACAATCCATATCAAGGAAATCAAAATTTTAATAGACCTACTCCTCCACAACAACCTGCCAATGATGCTCATACCGATACTTTAACTCAAAAGTCTTTACCACAACATCCTCAAGAGGGAGTAATGGGAGATAAGCAAATAAAGAATTTCATGGATCTTATGACAAGCAATATTCATACACAAAACGAGAAGTTAAGAGAAGAAGAGGCTTCAATTCAAATCTTACGTACACAAGTAAAGCAATTGAGCAAAGTGTTAACGCATATTGTGGAAGCAAGAGAATTGAAAGCCATTGAAGGAGGTGATGACAATGTTGGGTTCGAAGGTTGTAAGGAAATTTTCCTTGAAATTGAAGAGAAAGAGGAAGTACCGCATGCTGCAAAAATTTCCGTGGAAGTTCCAGAATTAAAGAAGAACTAACCAATTCTAGCCCAGAAGACTCTGACTTTTCTGAAGATTCAGATTCATCCGAAAGATCCGAGTTTATAGACCTTTTGAGAGATATGAAAGAAGATATTAGATCGATTATCGAGCTACAAGCCACCAGATCTAAAGAAAAAGAGGATGAAGCCTCAAAAGAGCAGAAATAAGAAGTTGCACCTGCTGTGCAAGAAAAGAAAGAAGAAGAAAAGGTGGAATCGCCTCCAGTTGTTTAAACAATGACACCACCTATTGCTAAGACAAATTTGAAGGTTTACATTGAACTCATGACATTTGTAGAGGCGTATACTCCAGAATATATCAACGCCAAATGCTTGAGTTTGCGAAGAAAGGGCTTACACTGCAACAAGTGTTCACACAAGTTATTCCAGAGAAGAAAGCGAGTGTAGAAGCCAGAAAAAAGACTGTGGCTCGTACTGAGAGAGTCTCGAGAAGAGTTGAAAAGGAGTTATCACTCAAGCTCAAAGATCCATGAAGCTTTTATCTTCCTGTTCAAATTAGTGGTATGCTCAAGGTGAAAGCCATGTGTAATGTGGGTAATAGTGTGAATCTTATGCCGAAGTCCATGTTCGATAGGCTTGGGCTGGAGAAGATAGAAAAAGCTCCCGTGAAGTTACAATTTGCGGATAGCTTAGTGCCAAGGACATGGGGTACGGTGGAGGACGTTCATGTCCAAACAGTTAATATCACCATCCCTACTGACTTTGTTATTCTTGATTAAGATGCAGATAAACAGGTTCCAATTATACTTCGACGACCATTCTTGGCCATAAGCATCATCAACTTCTAGGAGGGAACAGTTACCCTCTGTGCTAAAAATTTATCTGAGATATCTACGCCTGGGATAAGAAACCGAGGAAGTTGGATCCTATAGTTCATGTCATCCACATCCTTTCACATTACAAAGTCCCAGAAGAAATCCACACAAAACCTGTGGATACTAGACCAATGAGTGAGTTTGGGGTCGGTCATGAAGTTGTATGGAAAGCCCGCAAACGAGAGAATAGACCACGAAGTCACAATGATTCGTGGATGGGACCATTCATAGTCACGAAAGTTATTTCAGCTAAAGTGATAGAGATCAGGCCCAAGAGGGGCATCAACCGGAGATTAGTGGATGTTCATAGCCTTTCTCGTTGCCGGGGAGGCTATATACGCAAATCTTGATAGAGGTAACATGTCTAACTTCGAAAGACGTTAAAAAAGTGTTGTATGGGAGACAACCGGTAATTTTTTAGTTTTTATGTCTTTATTTTTTTGTTTAGATTAGTTGTTTTTAGTTGATATTGCATATTTGAAAAGGTGTTAGTGTTTTTGATGTGTATGTAATTAAGAAATCGAGTTAGGGAAATAAATCACAAAAATTTAGCAAAAACCAGACCATCCATCCGGTATTACCGAAGGAGAGGTCCGGTGCGCCGCAGGTCCGAAACCGTGACAACGATTCACAAAAATAGTCCATTGCCGAGACAAAGGGGAGAAAACCGTGTCGTCATTCATGACCACGGTTCTGGTCAACGTGTAGGTCCGGTACACCATACAATCCTTTCGGTGTACTGCATGGTAGAAAAACCGTGACAACGGAATGCAAATCAGGTACGAAGCCGAGAGCCACTTAATAAAATCGTGTCGAAAATTCGCGCCCACGGTATGGTCAACCCTCTCGTCCGGTATACCGGACGACTCTTCCGGTGAACCGGACGACTCTTCCGGTGAACCGTAGCCCGCCGCCAGATCAAAATCCGAAAGGTTATAAGAAGGGTTTTAAAGAGAAGGTTAGTTTTTACACGAATTTTTCAATCCTCAAGCCTCTCTTTCTTCCCCAAAGCTTCCTAACTCCATTAAAGCTTCTACAAACCTTCACCATACATCAAAACACTACCCAATCATCATAAATTCACATCCAAATCCTTCCTCACATCATTATAAAGAACATTCAACCACCCAAATCATATCAAAACACCTAGAATCCAAGAATCAAAAGCCAAAATTTCCAAATCTTACCCAACAATTTCTTAGATCCATACCAATAAAGCAAGAGTTCATCCTACCCACATAGAGATTCATCATCCTTACACCTTTCCTAACCCAAACAACACCTGTTCTACCTAAAATCAAGGGTTACAAATTTCAAGAGTGTTCAAAGCTTTGAGTTAGTGGTCAGTTGAGATGACGACAAGAGCATAAACATTATCTACGGTTAGGGAGATGAGGAAAAATAAAATTAAGGTATTGGGTTCTATTAAGAAGAAATCAATTGAGAAAATTTCAAGTTCTAGTATGCAGAAAAAAGGTAAAACAGGTCAAGAGAATAGAGGAAAGCTAGCTATGTTAAATTTAAAGAACAAAAAGGTTTCAACTTTCATAAGAAAGACACCACAACCTCTACAAATTGAAAGTCCTATAGCCGAGATTAATGAAGCGGTAAAGGCCTTGTTAGCTTTAGAAAAGAAACACTTACCGAACGTTCCCTTTGCTTATGAGAGAGTATTCGAAAAAGAAGTTGGAGAAGGGATTATAAGAGATTCTTAGAGATGGGAGATAGATTGGGTTGGTCTATATTCATGTTGAGAAGATCAAATTTATGTTTAGAGTTAGTTTCCGAATTATATTTAGGCCTCTTTAGCTGAGATAGTGAAGGGCAAGTTAGTTCCCTTTACATTTGAAGAGATTAGAAACCCCTTCCAGTTCGAGAAATTGGTGGGATCATGTAAGTATAGAGAAGCGGTGGGAAATATCAAGACTTTCGATTGGAATCAACTTTTTGAACATGTTTTAGATAAAGAGAAACTGCAATAACATAAGGGAGAATTGAAGGCACCTTAGCCGTACAAATATCTTCAAGCAGATCCAAGAGTTTGGCACAATTTTCTTACACCAAACGCATTTGGAAACACACGAACTTCAGATGTTACTAAGATAAGCGCAATCTGTTTGAATTGTATTTTAACAGGGGAAGAAGTATATGTGGCACAGTTGATCTTTGAGGAGGTGATACAATTTTCGGTCTATCCTACTTCGTTATTTACTTTAAAATATCCTACTATGATCACGTGCCTTGTACGAAAAGTGAATGTGATACCAGGTGAAGAAGAGAAACTAATGTATAAGATGAGTAATAATATTGACAATACTTGGATCAAGACAATTTTGAGAGGAGCAAGAGTTACAAAACTCACAAAAGATGAAGATGATTGCATTTGTCGAGAAAAGGTAGAGGGGCGATTGAATAAAGTTGAAGCAGCTGATGTCTCCCCATTTGTGATGATTTAATCTTAGTTGGAGACATCATTTTTTGGATTATTGGAAGTCATTTACTTGATTTTTACTTGAATTATTATATTTTCCTATTTCTTGTCTTGATTTGATGATTTATTATTTTTAGAGCATATTTGGTTTAATTATTTGTTAATTGTGAAGAGTTAGAGATATATGGTAATTAATTAGATGTCAAATAAATTCCAAGAGATAAAGGAAAGAAGATAAGGATGGAAATTGGAGATAAAGGAAGGAAAAGATAAGTATGGAAAGATAAAGTTGCCAAATAAATCTGAATTTCACCAGCCACATCCATAAAAGTGATCATAAATCAAGATTGGATGGGAATTTGGTAGAATAGTCTGAAGAAAAACCGTAGATCTTTCCGAGACGATCAGTTTCGATATAAAGAACGCGTCAATCGGAGCAATATAGAAGGAGTTCAGCCAAAACAAATCTGCAACAGTTTATTACCTTTTATATATTTTAGGGTTACGAATTAGAGTCGGGCTAGAAGTCCAATTACTTGTCTTCCACTCCAAGAAAACGTGTAAGGGCTTCCTAAACACCTATAAGCACACCCTTTAACCTTTGTAAACATGTCCTTGCTCAGTTCTAAGCCATATATTAGTTTTTGCTTGAATATTAATCCTTAGTATCAAGTTTATCATCACAGAAGCAAGCCGACCTGTAGAGGAAGACAAGAAGCAAGAAGGAGAGTGAAAAACTCCTCTTCTACATCTCTCCTTCTCTATATTTAGGTTCAATAGCTATAGATTTGTGGCCTCCCCATATTTCTAAGCTTTTATTCTGTAAGTTTTACTATTAATTGTTGGGTTATTAGGTTGTTTAAATTCCAAAATCCTGTTTGTTATTTTAATTGATTTGAGCTTGGCGTATATTGGTATTGTGTGCTTTGACTTATTGTTTTCAACCCTAGATTTGGCCAATCTTAGGACTATCCTTAGTAATTGAGTTAACACCCGGAAGGGGGATTCAATTATTGACAACACCACATAATCGTCTAGTGTGCGGTACTGATCCTGACAGGCTTGCCTAACTAGATAGCCATGAAGGTTTGATTTAACCACCAATCATTACTCAGGGTCCCCTGGTAGTGGAGAGGTTTCTCCTAAGTCCACCCTGACGGGGGTTAGGTAGAGTTTAGAATCCCGGCTAATATATAATGCTCAATTCACTCTTAAGCTTACAATAACAACTTAGTAAGATAGACTCATATTAGTAATCCTAATTTATCTGACTTACATTCATATTTATTTATCTGCATTCGTATTTATTATTTCACATAAGATAATTATTCATCTTATTATATTTCAATCTAAAAATTTAAAATCATCTACGCTTATTTAATACAAGTAGATAGAACAAATTAAATCCTTGCGAACGAACTTTTCTTATCAACTAAACTTGCAAACGATCTGTAATACTTGCAGTGAGTTTCTCGTGGTAGTTAAGGGTGTGTCCTTTATTATTATCTTTATTTATATGTTTATTTATCACAACTTTGCCCCCACAAAGTTTTTGGCGCCACTGCCGGGGATTTATCTTTAAGTTAATTTTATTTGTGTTTATTTAGTGTAAAAGTTTTTATTTGTTTTCAGTTTTACGCGTTTTCTTTTTAGTCTCTACTCAGGTTTCTTAGGTATGGAGAACTATTACGCTCCAAGGAATACAAATATGCATACGACTCAAAGTCATTTTTTTTTATCAAAAAGGTTCGATTTATCAAGTTCGAGCTCCACCACAACCCATGCATAACCCTAAAAAATAATCCCTATCCCATCTCCAACGAATGACGGAAAAATTATGTGAGCTAGTTCAAACTTCCATGTAGTTAAATAATGAAAAATACAAGGAGCAAGCTGCAAGATTTGGAGGCCTTGGAGACGCATGTAACCCAAGTAACTAGTAACTCTCGGAAGTTTCAACAAGAACTTCCACAGTTAATCCAAGATATAATGGAGGATCAGGCTCAAAAAGCACTTCCATCTCAGCCACATGAAGATATAAATGATTTGAAAAAAAGGTAGATCAAAATGAGGCAAGGATCGATGCTATTGCATTCTTAGTGAAATTCGTCCACCAATAATATCAAGCAATGGAGCTAAGATTAACACAACTCATTACGACCAATCACTAGTTACAACAGGAATTACATTTGAAACTGGGCGATATCAATGTTGGGTTCAAGGATTCAACCATAAAAGAACCAACCAAGCTTAGCTTAGATGAGGTAATTGTTAAGAATTGGTGTCGCCTAGGGTGTGATAACAATAAGATAAATATAAGTCAGAAAACAACACACTCTCACCCTAGACAAGCACAGTACTGCAAGTATTATAGGACAAATGCAAGTAGGGGTGTGCGCGGGTCGATTTTGGATGAAAAATACTCAACCCACAAACCGCCCGTTGTTGTGAGGGTTTTGAAAAATAAGACCCGCACCCGCCCAATCCATTATATAAACCATTGCGTTTCGGTTTAGCGGGTTGCGGGTGCATTGCGGGTGATTTAGTTTAATAAATGAGCCAAAATTGTATCCATAATCATTCGGCAGAATTATATTACAAATGCATGTTGCAACAAAAAATATAGTTTATGATAATCATAAACATTTTAAATCATCTCTGATTTTAAAAAATATAAAATGAGATTTTAGAAAAACAAAAATATCATAACTGAAATGAAAACAGATTCATTTGAAAATATATATTTGAAATACCAAGGGATTTAAAAAATTTAAAAGGGAAGGAATAAAAAAAGAAATATAAAGTGAGAATCACATGACCATACAAATTTATTTGAATAAAATGAGCAATACAATTTTTTCTAATAATTTATACTACATGGTAATCGGGTATGCGGGTTCGCGGGTTTCGAGTTTAAAATCCGCAACCCGCAAAAATTGTATACTTTTTCTAAAATGTAAACCGCAACCCACCCAATAGAAAACTAACCCATATTATTTCGGTTAGTGTAATCGGGTTGGTCGGGTTATGCGGGTTTTCTAACCCGATGCACACCCCTAAATAAAAGTTTTAATGATAAGTTGAGTTCGTTCCCAGGGACTTAATGTGTTAATCGAATTGGTAGCAATAACGAGTAAGAAGAAATTAATTAAAAGACAAGAAAATAAATAGAGAATAATTCGAGATACTAAATTAAACTAAGGAAATATAAAGACAGTAAATTAAATACGAAGAAATATGAGATGAGAAGTATAGCTTAGGTTTTGCTAGTATGCCCTAATCCTTCTAATTTTTTCTATCAAATCTAGTTAGTAAGGGAGACAATTAGCTCTTAGATATTTAGTCAGGATTCTAAATTCCCATACCTTAGACCTTGAGAGCGACAAAGGGGGCTACAGATACACCACGAGGTTGGTTCAAATAGGGTTTACCTGCGCTACTAGGGCCCTAAGCAATCAATTTCCATACATGGTGATAGTGATTAAATTATACCCTAATGACTATCTAGTTAGAATTAGTGTTGTCAAGACCAATATGGACACTAGACGTTATGTGGTGTTTCAATAATTAGACACCCAGCTAAGGAGATCATCTAACTACTATTAAGGTAATCCTATACTCGTGCACTAGCAAGGAAAACATTCATTAAATCAAAACACATAAACAAATATAAAGGTATGCAGCTAATATCAAATTAAAACATGAAATTCCCAAAGAAAATTAGATAGAAAGAAATTAGAATTCATAGTTTATACATGATGCAAAACCCAAGCTATGGGAAGTTTAGTTCATACATGAAGGAAATAAACTAAAAGAAATAATAAAAGACATCATCTTGCTCTCTACAATAACTCTGATAAATAAAACCCTAAGGACTAATTACTATGAGGCAATGATGATTTTACAAGTGATATAAGGGTGTATATATAGGTGTTTAGAAGACCTAATTCGTTTTCTTGAAGGAGAAGGTAAGTTGTGGACTCGAAGCCCAACTCAAATTTGTAACCCTATAACATGAAATCAGACCCGTTTTTGTTTTGGTCCTATCAGCTTCAATACTCATCCGTTTGACGCGTATAAGTAGTCGAAATTCATCGTCTCGGAAAACTCTCCAACTTTGCTCATGACTGTTTCTCCAAATTCCACACCGATTTTGAGATATAAGCTGATTTGTGGTCGTAGGTGCTGAAATTCAGATTTAAGACATGTTTTCCTTTTTCCATGTTTTTAGCTTTTCTTTCCTTATCTCCAATTACCTTGCTTATCTCTTTCCATATCTCTTAGTCTTTTACTTGGACTCTAATTAATCTCCATAATTATCTTTAAAGCTTCACACTAAATAAATAATTAAACCCAATATGCTCTAAAAATAATAATTTACTAAATCAAGACTCAAAATAGGAAAGTGTAACATTTCTCAAGAAAAACGATTAGAAAGACTTCTAAATCACTAAAAATGATGTCTCATCTTAACATAAATCTATCACAAATGAGGAGACATCAAGACCACCAACTCAAAGTTGTATCGTCCCAATACAATAAAGATAAAAACAAAGGGATGCCTATAAATACACACCTAGGTAATTTTAACACGATGGGAAGAACATAGCAGAATATATAGTATAGACATAAAGCAACTACTCAGAAAATTTCATGCAGTAATATTCGTAAACTACATACCTGTACACTTCTCATATCCGTATTCAACACGGATTAGAATTCAAGATCAGATTAGTTTCGCAATGTAAGAAGGATTAGGACTTTACTCAGTTCACCATGGAAGCTATAGATTGTTCATCGAACTTCACTAGTATCCAAAGATCAACTTAACTATTCTCTAATGGCTCAATCACTTCTCGATTACATAACAAATAATCAAAAGATCTTTAAGGTTGTAATTTAGGCTTAGGGACAGTATGATAGTATATTTGGATAATTTAGAGTGAGCTTTTTGCTCTCTCCTCACTATCCATCAACGAATCGCCCGAGAGCTTGAGTTACTCTCATAAAACGTTTCTCACTCAACCCAATGAATTCTTTGATGCACAATTTAGAATCCCCAATACATAAGATGTCCACATAAAATTTCCACTTAGCCGGTCCGAATATATATTCTTTTCAAATCATTTTTTTTCTTTTGTATAGCTATGACTCTCTTTTTAATGTTGATATATCACGCTATTTTGTCATATATTTTTTTCTTTTCTTTTTATGCCCTTGTTGGCAAGTTTAGCTCGTAGCTTCTTTTTCATTCACTATTACCCCGACAAAGGGTTACAATATAATCCTGTGAATCATCATCAATATACAGAACAGAGCACAATTAATAAGCTAAAAAATCTCATCCCAATAACAATTCCCATAATGGTGGACCCACCACCCCAAACTCAAGCTCTAAAACAACTGTCTATGCATCGCGATTCGAGTGCGGGTCATATGAAAAAGTCCTATAATCTAAAGGGATATGACTTATAATGTGTTTCAATAAAAAGCTTTAGAAAGGCTAGAAGGGGCTGAGAAGGATATAGCATATAAAATCAAATAACAAAGTGAGAAGGTATAAAAAGGCTTCAATTGGCTTCAATATGAAAGAACTGCCTAAATCACTTTCTACACCATGTAATTTCGTTATTTTCTTACCTTTAGCACTTTCATCAAATGAGTTTGTCAACTAGCTTGGATCTCACGGCCTACACACTTCTGAAGGTTCCCTGAGATTGAACATACTTTCTATCGCATTGCTCACTAATGTTTTCTTTACTATCAATGTATGTTTCTTGCAAATACTCAAAGCATACAAAATACAATATCTCATAAACATACTACTTACTATCATCAATTCACTGAGCTTATGCTTTCAATCTATTAAACACACTCTACATCTAATTCCCATGCATCAAAAATTTTAATTTCTACTTAAAAACAGAAAAATGGAGATGAGAGACAACGAATCCCCACACCCCCAACTCAAAAAATGAGCCGTGTCCCCACGACTCGAAAGGGACTCGAAACATAAATTAAAATTAGCAGATAAAAGCATTTACAGATATGGTAAGGAAGAAAGAGAACATACTCTCGAGGCTATTGCCTCGCAGTATTGACATCCAAGGTAGGATTTGCTTGATCTTTCCTTAATTGCTCAAGGAGTGTCATGAAGTGCAATTGATTGGCTTTGATTTGTGCCACATCATTGGCTAAGGGAGTTTGAGCTGCTTCGAATTTGTTTAAACGCTCCTCTATCTTCTCTTGCCAATTTTTCTCCTTTTCTTCCGTCGAGACTTGCGTAGAAACCGCTCCTCTCAAGACTTTCATGATCCAAGCAATATTAATATAACTCTTCTTAAACTCTAGTTTCTCTTCTTCACCCAGTATTACATTCGCTTTTTGCACAAGACACGTGATCATAGTAGGATATTATAAACTGATTTAGGAGAGACCGAAAATCGCATCACCTCCTCAAAGATCAACAGTGCCACATCCACTTCTTCTCCTCTTAGAATACAATTCAAAAGTAAAGCGTTCTTTTAAGTCACATCCAAAGTTCGTGTGTTTCCAAAGACATTAGGAATAAGGAAATTGTGCCAAACTCTCGCATCTGGTTGAAGATATTAGTAAGGCCAAGGTGCCTTAAATTCTCCCTTATGTGATTTCACTTTCTCCTTGTCTAAAACATGCTCAAAAAGTAATTCCTCATCAAAGATTTTTCGTTTAGCAACCGCTTCACTATACTTGCAAGGTCCAATTAATTTCTTAAACTGGAGGTGGTTTTTAATCTCTTTAACTATGAAAGGAACTAACTTTCCTCTAATCGGAACACAACCGTCACTATTTCGGCTACAGAGGCCTAAATAGAAATCTAAAACTAACTCATGACATAATTCAGAACGTATTACCATTAATGTAGACCAACCCAATCTTTCACCAAGCTCCAAGAATCTCTTATATTCTCCTATACCAACTTCTTCAGCGAATAATTTCTCATAAGCAAAAGGTAGTTCCTTTAATTGTTTTTCTGCAGAAGCTATCAAGGACTTTGAAGCTTCCTCTTTATCTATGGGTGTAGGACCTTTGAAAAGAAGAGGTTTTGTTCTCTTCTTGGGAATAAGTGAAACTCTTTTACCCATTAAATCGAACATAGCCGGCTTACCTCCTTCTTCAAGATCGATTTTACTCTTTGAATTGGAACTAGAACCTTTGTTACTTTATTTCTTCTTAATTGAACCCAATACCTTGCTTTTCTTCACCTCCCTCTTGTTAGATAATGTTTCTGTTCTTTTAGTCATCTCAATTGACCCCCAACTCAAAGCTTTAACAACTCTTGAAATTTGAGCTTTTGAATTATTGGTTGAACAAGCTTGATTTGGTTTAGGAAAGGTGCATTTATGATGAATATCTATGTGGGTAAGATGAATTCTTGATGGATGGGTATGGAATTAAGAAATTGTAGGATGAATTTTGAAAATTTAAGCTTTTGATTCTTCAATCTCAATGTGTTTGGTGAGAATTGGGTGCTTGAATCTTCTTTATAATGATGTGGAGAGAAGCTTTGATGTATTTTTATGATGATTGGGTAGTGTTTTGATGTTTGGGGAAGGTTTGAATGAGCTTCAATGGAGTTGGGAGAGGTTTGGAGAAGAAAGAGAGGCTTAAGGATTGATAATTTTGGAATAATACCAACCTCTTTCTTTTATAACCTAAAAACGAAGCTTGTTTCTCTCTCCAGCGGTGCTAGGCGGTATACCGGACGTAGGGCCCGGTATATTGGTGCTGGAGCTCTATGTTTCCCGAGTTACGTCAAAATACCCGAGGCGAGAACACGTGGGCACGGGTTTTCTTTTGGCCGGTATACCGGCGCTAGGGCCCGACATACCGGTGCTGCTGATGTTCAAATCTCGACCTCTCGGCATTAAACACGCGATGATACCCGTGGGCAAGGGTTTTGATCTAGCCGATATACCGGCGATAGGGCCTGGCATACTGGTGGTGACAGCTCTCGATTCTGGACCTCTCGGCATAAAACACGTGGCTTACCCCGTGGGCTCGGGTTTTCTGCTCGCTGGTATACCAGAAAAATCGGCTGGTATGCCGGTGAGGCAGTCTGAATATTCCATAAACTCGCGTTTTCCTCCCGAACTCGATTTTTCTAACACCTAAACATCAAAAAACACTAATACCTTTCTCAAATATGCAATATCAACTAAAAACAACTAAACTAAACTCAAACTAAAAACGTAAAAAAAACATAAAAGCATAAAAAATTGCGGGTTGTCTCCCGTATAGCACTTTTATTTAACGTCTTTTAAAGTTAGACGCGTTACCTCTATCAAGATTTACGAATATAGCCTCCCCAACAACGAGTTAGGCTATGGACGTCAACTAATCTGCACATGATCCCCTTCTTGGGTCGGATTTCTATCACCTTGGCTGAAACAACCTTAATGACAATGAATGGTCCCATCCATGAGTCTTTGAAACTTCGTGGCCTATTTTCGCGTTTGTGAGCTTTCCATAGTGCTTCATGGCCAACCCCAAACTCAATGTTTGGCTTAGTATCCACAGGTTTTAAGTGGATCTTCTCTGTAGGGACTTTGTGATGTGAAAGGTTGTGGATGACAGGAACGATGGGATCTAACTTCCTCGGTTTCTTACCCAAGACGTAGAAGGTCTCGGATATGTTCTTTGCTTGAAGGGTAATGGTTCCTTCTTGGAAGTTGATGACACTTTGACTTGTGGCCATGAAAGGCCGTCCAAGTATGATTGGAACCTGCTTATCTGCATCAAACTCAAGTATAACAAATTCAGTAGCGATGGCGATACTACCTACTCGGACAAGAACGTCCTCCACTGTTCCCCGTGTCTTGGTAACTGAGTTGTCAGCGAACTGCAACTTCACTGGAGCTTTCTCTGATTTCTGAAGTCCAAGTCTCTCGAACACGGACTTAGGCATAAGATTCACACCAGAACCCACATCGTACATATCTTTCACCTTGAGAATACCATTTATTTGAATAGGAAGGTTAAAACTTGCCGGATCCTTGAGCTTCATTGGTAACTCTCTTTCACTTCTTCTTGAGACTCTCAGGTTCTCTTTTGGGGCTTATACACTCGCTTCTTTCTCAGGAATAACTTGCGTAAAAACTTGTTGCGGTGTAAGAACTTTCTTCGCAATCTCAAGCATTTGGGCGTTGATATTTTTAGGAGTGTACGCCTCTACAAATGTTTTGAGTTCAGTGTCAACCTTTGGATTTGTATTAGGAATGGTTGATGACACTGTTTGAACAACTGGTGGCGATTCCACCCTCTCTTCTTCTTTCTCTTCGTGCACAGCAAGTGCAACTTCAAATTCAACTCTTGGTTCCTTCCTTGAGGCTTCTTCCTCTTTCTCTTTAGCCAACTCAGCTTAAAAATCCATAACCGATCTACTCTCCTCTTGCATATCCTTCAGAAGCTGTATAAATTCGGATTTATTTGAATCTTCCTCCACATAACTCTCAGAACAGTTAGAGTCCACGGGTCTAGACTTGGTTGGTTCTTCTTCGGTACTCGGAACCTCCACGGCACTAACAGCATCATGTGGTGCTTCCTTTTTTTCTTCTTCAGTTTCAAGGCAAATTGCCTTACAAGCTTCGAACCCAATATTGTCATCACTTCCTTTGATAGCCTTCAATTCTTTTTGTTCCATAATGTTTGTCTGAACTTTGTTCATTTGTTCTACTTGAGTACCGAAAATCTGAATTGAAGCCCCTTGTTCTCGTAACTTCTCGCTCTGAGCATCCATCTTCGTGGTCAAAAGATCCATGATTTTCGTTAATTGTTGATTATCCGCAGTTCCCTCTTGAGGATACTGTGGTAAGGCTTTCTGATCTAATGAATCGGCATAGGCATCTTGAATAGGTTGTTGTGGGGGAGAAGGTCTATTCTGATATTGATTTTGATACTGACCTCTTGGTTGGAAAAAGTTGTTCTGGGGACGTGGTTAATAATGACCAGGATTAGTGGCCCCCTGAGGATTTGAATATTTCATACCCGGATGGTTTTGGTTACCGAATTGATAGCCTCCTCGGTTAGATATGAAATAAACAGATTGTTGATTTCCTTCGCACTCTTCCCAAGTATGATTATTGACCCCACATTGTTGACAACCTTGTGCTTCTTGCACTACATGTGCTGCGGCTAAATTTTTCTGCATCTCAAGCTTAAGTTCTTTGATTTGATTTTCTAATGCGGTTATTTGAGCTGAGTTTGCAGTCTCTGCGTCTAAACGAAGCGTACCTCGGGTCTTTGCAAGCGGAGCTCGCGAAGATGGCCAACTCCTTTCTTGTTCAATAATATTTTCCAAAACCTCGGTAGCTTCAGTAGGGTCCATGGACACGAAATTCCCTTTCCCAATGTTATCCACCTTCAGTCTACCTTCTCTGTTGATACCTTCATAAAATATAGCTAACTGTAGAGAGGGGGTATAACCATGGAGCGGACATCTAGCTAACTTCTGTTGAAACCTTGTCCATGCTTCTCCTACTTCTTCTCTATCTTCTTGACAAAACTTTGCAAGCTTACTTTGGTCTTTGAGTCTCATACTCTTTGGATAAAAACGGTTAAAGAAAGCGGCTTGAAGTTCTGTCCATAAATTAATTGTCCCTGGTGGTTGCCTATCTAGCCACTCACCAGCTCTATCGGTGGTGTCGCCTAGGGTGTGATAAAAATAAGATCAAATTAAGTATGGAAAACTATGCACTCTCACCCTAGACAAGCAAAGTACTGCAAGTATTACCGGACGTATGCAAGTTTTAATGATAAGTAGAGTTCGTTCTCAGGGACTTAAGTGTGTTAATCGCGTAGGAAACAATAACGAGTAAAAGTAAATAACTAGAAGACAGAAAATAAAGTAATAGAATTTCGAGAATAGCAATTAAAACTAAGGAAAATAAAGACAATAAAGTAAAAGATTAAGAATATGAGATGAGAAGTATAGCTTAGGTTTTGCTAGTATGCACTAATCCTTCTAATTCTATCTATAAATCTAGTTCATAAGGGAGAATATTAGCTCTTGGTAATACTTAGTCAGGATTCTAAAGTCCACTACCTTAGACCTTGAGAGCGACTAAGGGGGCTACGGCACAACCAAGAAGTGATTTCAAATAGGGTTATCGAACGCCACTAAGGCCCTAAGCAAATACTGCAATCTTGGTGATATGGTGGTTAAAACAAACCCTAATGACTATCTAGTTAGAAGTATGTTTTGTCAGAACTGCTATCGACACTAGACATTATGTGGTGGTTCAATAGTTAAACACCCTGTCAAGGAGACCATCTAACTACTCTTAAAACAATCCTAAAGTGATCACTTCTAGGAAAGACATTAAATCAAAACACATAAACAAATATAAAGTAAGAAGCTAATATCAGATTAAAACATGTAATTCCCAAAGAAACTTAGATAGAAGAATTAGAATTCATAGATTATACATATGCAAAACCCAAGCTATGGGAGGTTTAGTTCATACCTGAAGGAAATAAACTAAAAGAAATTATAAAAGACATCATCTTGCTCTCTACAATAAACTGGAAGAATAAAACCTTAAAAACTAATTACTATGAGGCAAGGATGATTTACAAGTGATATAAGAGTGTATTTATAGGTGTTTAGAAGACCTAATTCGTTTTCTTGAGGAATAGTTAAGGTAAGAAACTTCTAGCCCAACTCAAATTCGTATGGAAATAAAGATAAACACTGCTGTACTATTTTGAGCATATCTTCTTCGTTATTGGTCCGATTTTGCTCTACAAGATACCAAAAGAATCGCAACAGAATTATCTAGGCCCTATAGAAGGAAATCTCCAAATTCGGCCTATTTCTTAGGTAAAAACACCAATCTTTAGACGAGTGTGCAGAATCCCAGATTTAGGCAGCTTTTCCTTTTCCATCTTTTTAGCTTTTATTTCCTTTTCTCCAATTACCATGCTAATCTCTTTCCATAAGTTGTTGTCTTTGACTTGGACTCTAATTAATCTCCATAATTATCTTTAAAGCTACACACTAAATAAACAATTAAACCCAATATGCTCTAAAAATATTATTTCTACAAATCAAGACACAAAATAGGAAAAGTGCACTAAAACTCAAGAAAATCGACATTATTGACTTCTAACACTAAAAATGATGTCTCATCTTAACATAAATCTATCACAAATGAGGAGACATCAAGACCCCCAACTCAAAGTTGTATCGTCCCGATACAATAAATATAAAAACAAAGGGAAGTCTAGAAATACACACTTATAAAATTCTCAACACAAGGGAAAAAGCATAGAAGAATATATAGAATAAACCTAAAGCACATAACTCAGAAAATTTCATGCAATAATATTCATAAACTACATACCTGTACACTTCTCATATCTACAGTCAACACGGCTTGAATTCAAGATCAGATTAGTTTCGCAATGTAAGAAGGATTGGGACTTTACTCAGTTCCCAAGAGAGCTATAGATTGTTCATCAAACCTCACTAGTATCCAAGGATCCACTTAACTAATCTATAATGGCTCAATCACTTCTCAATTACATAACAAAGAATCACAAGGTCTTTAAGGTTGTAATGTAGGCTTAGGGACGGTATGATCATATATTTGGATAATTTGGAGTGAGCTTTTGGCTCTCTCCTCACTAGCCATCAACGAATCGCCCTAGAGCTTGAGTTACTCTTATAAAACTTTTCTCACTCAACCCAATGAATTCCTTGATGCACAATTTAGCATCCCCAATAACCCAATTAAAGCTTTAGATGTTCACTTAAAAATCCTCTTTGCCGGTCCGAATATATATATTTTCTTTTCTTTTCAAATCAATTTTCTTTTATAGCTATGACTCTCTTTTTAATGTTGAGATATCATGCTAATTTCTCATATATATATTTTTTTTCTTTTAATGCCCTTATTGGCAGAATTAGCTCGAAGCTTCTTTTTCGTTCAATATTACCCCGGCAAAGGGTTACAATACAAATCTGTGAAACATCATTAATATGAAGCACAAAGCACAATAATAAGCTCAAAAATCCCAACATAATAACAATTCCCATAATGGTGGACCCACCACCCCAAACTCAAGCTCTAAAACAACTGTCTAAGCATCGCGATTCGAGTGCGGGTCATATGGAAAAGTCCTAAAATCTAAAGGGTATGGCTTATAATGTGGTTCAATAAAAAGGCTTTAGAAAGGCTAGAAGGGGCTGAGAAGGATATAGCATATAATCAAAAATCACAAGGTGAGAAGGTATAAAAAGGCTTCAAAGGCTTAAAAATATGAAAGAACCGCCTTGATCACTTTCTACACTATGTAATATCGAAAATTTCTTACCTTTAGCACTTTCATCAAATGGTTTTTCAACTAGCTTGGATCTCACGGCCTACACACTTCTCAAGGTTCCCTGAGATCGAACATACTTTCTATCGCATTGCTCACTAATCTTTTCTTTACTATCAACGTGTGTTTTCCTGCAAATACTCAAAGCATACAAATACATAGCTCATAAACATATCACTTACTATCATTAATCTTCTGAGCTTATGCTTTCAAGCTATTAAACACACTCTACATCTAATTTCCATGTATCAAAAATTTTAATTTCACTCAAAAAACAGAAAAATGGAGATGAGAGACAACGAATCCCCACACCCCCAACTCAAAAATGAGTCGTGTCCCCACGACTCGAAAAAAGACTAAAAAAACAGAAATTAAAATGAGCAGATATGCATATTTACAGAAATGGTAAGGAAGAAAGAGAACATACTCTCGAGGCTATTGCCTCGCATCATTGATATCCAAGGTAGGAATTGCTGGACCTTTCGTTAATTGCTCAAGGAGTTTCATGATGTGCACTTGATTAGCGTTGATTTGTGCCACATCATTGACTAAGGAAGTTTGAGCTGCTTCAAATTTCGTTAAACGATCCTCCATCTTCTCTTGCCAAGTTAGCTCCTTTTCTTCCTTCGAGACTTGAGTAGAACCCGCTCTTCGAAGACTTTCCTTGATCCAAGCATTATCAATATAACTCGTCTTAAACTCGAGTTTCTCTTCTTCACCCAATACTACATTCGCTTTTCGCGCAAGACACGTGATCATAGTTGGAAATTTAACATTATAAACTGATTTAGGAGAGACCGAAAATCGTATCACCTCTTCATAGATCAACTGTGCCACATCAACTTCGTCTCCTCTGAAAATACAGTCCAATAGTAACACGTTCTTCATAGTCACATCCAAAGTTCGTGTGTTTCCAAAGACATTAGGGATAAGGAAATTGTGCCAAATTCTTGCATCTGCTTGAAGATATTTGTAAGGCCAAGGTGCCTTCAATTCTCCCTTATGTGATTGCACTTTCTCCTTGTCTAAAACATGCTCAAAAAGTAATTCCTCATCAAAGATTTTTCGTTTAGCAACTGCTTCTTCAAATTTGCAAAAACCTTTCAGTTTCTTAAACTTGAAGTGGTTCCTAATCTCCTCAACTGTGAAAGGAACTAGCTTTCCTCTAATCGGAACACAATCACTATCTTGGCTAAAGAGGCCTAAATAGAACTCCAAAACTAATTCAGGATATAATTCAGAACGGCTTACCATGAACGTAGACCAACCCAATTTCTCACCAAGCTCAAAGAATCTCTTGTATTCTCCATCTCTAATTTCTTCCTTGAATACTTTCTCATAAGCAAAAGGTAGTTCTTTGAATTGTTTCTCTGCAGAAATCTTCAGAGCTCTTGAAGTATCCACTTTCTCTATAGGTATAAGATCTTGTTGAGGTTGAGTTTTCTCCTTTTCATAATAATAAAGCTTTTTACCATTACGATCATACGAAGGTTTCCCACTCTTCCCTCCTTTCTCTTTACCCTTTGATTTAGAACTAGCACCTTTGTCAATTGATTTCCTCTTGTTTAAATCCAATCCATTGTTACTCTTCACCTCCTTCTTGTTAGATAAGATTGTTGTTCTATTAGTCATCTTCAATTAACCCCCAACTCAAAGCTTTAGCAACCCTTGAAATAAACTCTTGAATTAATGGATGAACAAGCTTGATTTGGCCTAGGATGGGT
The DNA here is from genome assembly GCA_029959085.1 of Nemophila menziesii. Lineage (NCBI taxonomy): Eukaryota > Viridiplantae > Streptophyta > Magnoliopsida > Boraginales > Hydrophyllaceae > Nemophila > Nemophila menziesii. The sequence continues at coordinate 81,716,147 of JARWIR010000001.1, forward strand.
GAATTGGTGATGAATCTCTATGTGGGTGAGGATGATTTGTAATGGGTAGGCTTGGATTTTAGAAATTGTGTGATGAATTTGTGAAATTTGGCTCTTTGATTCTTCAATTTGAATGAATTTGGTGATGATTGGTAGCTTGAATCTCTCTTGTAATGATGTGGAGAAAAGATTTGATGTGTTTTTCTTGATGATTGGGTAGTGTTTTGGTGATTGGTGAAGGTTTTGATGAGCTTCAATGGAGTTAGGAGAGTTGTGGAGAAGAAAGAGAGGGTTAAGGTTTAATAAATTCGGAATAATAAGCTTAATACCTCCTTTATAACTCAATCCCGTAACTTTCTCTCTCCTCTGGCGGCGCTGCGGACTACCCCTGCGGACCATGGGGTGCACCGCAGGGTAGTCCGCGACATCTGATGCTCGAAAATTTTTGCTCTCTGGTCTAGACCCGTGGTAGGACCCCGTGGCACGGGTTTTTGGCTCGCGGACCAGGGTCCGGTGTACCGGAGGGTACCCCGCAGCTGCTGTTGTGGACTCCGTCAAAATACCCGTGGTACCTACCCCGTGGTACGCGTTTTTGGGGCGCGGACCATGGTGCGGTGTACCGGAGGGTAGTCCACGGGAATTTTTCTGTTTTCTGGATCAGACCCGCGGTAGCAACCCGTGGTACGGGTTTTAGACCTCGCGGACCATCCATGCGGACCATGGGGTAGTCCGTGGGGTAGTCCGCGGGGTGCATTCCTTCGCTCCAAAAATTTTCCTCGCGTTCCCTAACTCGATTTCTCCATTTCCTACACACCAAAAACACTAATACCTTCCTCAAATATGCATTATCAACTAAAAACAACTAAAATAAACTTAAACTAAAAACGTAAAAGACATGAAAACATAAAAAAACTTCGGGTTGTCTCTCGAACAGCACTTTTGTTTAACGTCTTTCAAAGTTAGACGCGTTACCTCTGTCAAGATTTACGAATATAGCCTCCCCAACAACGAGTTAGGCTATGAACGTCGACTAATCTACGCTTGACCCAAGTTTTGGGGCGAATTTCTATCACCTTGGCTGAAACAACCTTAGTAACAATGAATGGTCCCATCCACGAGTCCTTGAAACTTCGTGGCCTATTCTCGCGTTTGTGGGCTTTCCAGAGGACTTCATGGCCAACCCCAAACTCAATGTTTGGCTCAGTATCCACAGGCTTTAAGTGGATCTTCTCAGGAGGGACTTTGTGATGTGAAAGGCTGTGGATGATAGGCACGGTGGGATCCAACTTCCTCGGTTTCTTACCCAAGACATAGAAGGTCTCAGATACATTCTTAGCATGAAGGGTGATTGTCCCATCTTGGAAGTTGATCACACTTTGACTTGTGGCCATAAAGGGCCGTCCAAGTATGATCGGAACCTGCTTATCTGCATCAAACTCAAGAATAACAAAGTCAGTAGGGATGGCGATATTACCTGCACGGACTAAGACGTCCTCCACTGTTCCCCATGTCCTTTTCACTGAGTTGTCAGCAAACTGCAACTTCACTGGAGTTTTCTCTGATTTCTGAAGTCCAAGTCTCTCGAACACGGACTTAGGCATAAGATTCACACCAGAACCCACATCGTACATAGCTTTCACTTTGAGCCTACCATGTAATTGAATAGGAAGATTAAAACTTCCCGGATCTTTAAGCTTTGTTGGTAGCTCTTTCTCAATTCTTCTCGAACCCTCAGGTTCTCTCTCGGGATCTCTACACTCGCCTCTTTCTCAGGAATAACTTGCGTAAAAACTTGTTGCGGTGTAAGTCCTCTCTTCGCAATCTTAAGCATTTGGGCGTTGATACTTTCAGGTTGGTACACCTCTACAAATGTCTTGAGAACAGTGTCATCTTTAGGATTTGTATCAGGAATAGTTGATGACACTGGTTGAACACTAGGTGGTGATTCCACCTTCTCTTCTTCTTTCTCTTCTAGCACAGCAGGTGCCACTTCATCTTTCGATTCCTCCTTTGAGGCTTCTTCCTCCTTCTCTTTAGCCAACTCAGCTGCGTATTCCACTACAGATCGAATCTCCTCTTGCACCTTCCTCAGTAACTCTATGAACTCGTCTTTCTCTTGATCGTCCTCCAGACAAACTTCTAGATAGTCAGATTCCTCGGGGTTAGACTCGGTTGGTTCTTCTTCATGGCTGGGAACTTCCACGGCACTAATGGCAGCATGTGGTGCTTCCTCTTTCTTTTCCGTAATCTCAAGACATATAGCCTTGCAAGCTTCGAACTCATCCTTATCTTCACCTCCTTCGATTGCCTTTACTTCCTTTTGTTCTACAACACTTGTTAACACTTTGTTTAACTGTGTCACTTGAGTAGTTAGCATCTGAAGTATGGCATCATGTCCTCTGACCTTTTCTTCTTGAGCGTTTATAGTCGTGTTCAAACGGTCTAGAGCTTGTACTATCTGTGTATTGTCCATAGACCCTTCTTGCGGATGCTGAGGTAAAGCTTTTTGTTCTAACGAATCGGTATAGGCGTCTTGAGCAGGTTGTTGTGGTGGAGCAGGTCTATTCTGATATTGGTTTTGGTACTGACCTCTCTGTTGGTAAGAGTTGTTCTGGGGTCGCGATTGATATTGACCAGGATTAGCGGCCCCTTGTGGATTTGAATACTGCATACCCGGATGGTTGCGGTTGCCCCATCGGTTGGATATAAAGTAAACAGATTGCGGATTTGTTTCGCACTCTTCCCATACATGATCGTTAACTCCACATTGTTGACAACATTGTGCTTCTTGTACTACCTTTGTAGCAGCTAAATTCTTCTCCATCGCGATTCTCAGCTCCTTGATTTGATTTTCTAAAGAGGATATATGAGCTGAATTCGCAGTTTCTGCATCTAAACGAAGCGTTCCTCGGGTTTTTGCTGCAGAAGCTCGCGTTGAAGGCCAACTTCTTTCTTGTTCCATAATGTTTTCTAACACCTCGGAAGCTTCATTGTGATTCATGGACACAAAATTACCCTTTCCAATGTTATTCACCTTTTCTCTACCTTTATCATTAAGACCTTCATAGAACATAGCAAGTTGTAGAGCAGGTGTATAACCATGGAGTGGACATCTAATTAATTTTTGTTGAAACCTTGTCCATGCTTCCCACTGTTTCTCCATCTTCTTGGCAAAATCTTGCAAGCTCGGCTTGATCTTTAAGTCTCATGCTCTTCGGATAAAATCGGTTTAAGAATGCGGCTTGAAGTTCTCTCCAAGAGTGAATGGTTCCATGTGGTTGTATTTCTAGCCAATCGCTAGCTCTTCCGGTCAAGAAAAACGAAAACATATGACAATACAGTTGCTCGCGTGTAATGCCAGGAGTAATGTAGGCATCACAAATCTGCATAAACTTCTGAATCGCTTTTACCGGATCTTGAATAGCTGTACCAGTATAGAGTCCGAAACTTTGAAATTGACTAAGCATACCCGGATCGGGTCTAAATTTGATATTCGGAATCTCAGGAGGGCGGTAACCGATGGGTTGAACATGGAATGGTACATTAAGGCCAGGTAGATCTTGTTCAACTCGGTTTTGTTGATTATTAAGGTTGTTATTCCCATTACCTCCTCCTGCTGGTAGATGTACTCCTTCTTGTCCACCAAGTGGTGGCTCTTGTTGTTGTCCACCTTGTTGGTTATTCTGCACTCCACCGAGTGGTGGTCCAAGTGGTGGATCTTGATGTAATCCTCCTCCAACTGGTGGTTCTCGTTGGGATGCCATGACTCTTCTCAAGGCTCTTTCCTCACGAACTCGTTTGTTGTAAGGTTTGAAGCTCCTCTCAGGCTCCGATAAGGGAGGCCAAGAATTAAACACTGTGAAACCTGAAAAAGACTAAAGCAAACCCAAGCGTAAATCTGGAAAAATAAAGACTAAAACTAAACTAAAAACTGAAAAGTAAAAACTAATTAAAAACTAAAACTCGAAATAGATAACCCACACGCTAACGAGACACAAGTCCCCGGCAGCGGCGCCAAAAACTTGGTGTCGCCTAGGGTGTGATAAAACTAAGATCAAATTAAGTATGGAAAACTATGCACTCTCACCCTAGACAGGCACAGTATTGCAAGTATTACAGGACGTATGCAAGTTTTAATGATAAGTAGAGTTCGTTCTCAGGGACTTAAGTGTGTTAATCGCGTAGGAAACAATAACGAGTAAAAGTAAATAACTAGAAGACAGAAAATAAAGTAATAGAATTTCGAGAATAGCAATCAAAACTAAGGAAAATAAAGACAATAAAGTAAAAGATTAAGAATATGAGATGAGAAGTATAGCTTAGGTTTTGCTAGTATGCACTAATCCTTCTAATTCTATCTATAAATCTAGTTCATAAGGGAGAATATTAGCTCTTGGTAATACTTAGTCAGGATTCTAAAGTCCACTACCTTAGACCTTGAGAGCGACTAAGGGGGCTACGGCACAACCAAGAAGTGATTTCAAATAGGGTTATCGAACGCCACTAAGGCCCTAAGCAAATACTGCAATCTTGGTGATATGGTGGTTAAAACAAACCCTAATGACTATCTAGTTAGAAGTATGTTTTGTCAGAACTGCTATCGACACTAGACATTATGTGGTGGTTCAATAGTTAAACACCCTGTCATGGAGACCATCTAACTACTCTTAAAACAATCCTAAAGTGATCAGTTCTAGGAAAGACATTAAATCAAAACACATAAACAAATATAAAGTAAGAAGCTAATATCAGATTAAAACATGTAATTCCCAAAGAAACTTAGATAGAAGAATTAGAATTCATAGATTATACATATGCAAAACCCAAGCTATGGGAGGTTTAGTTCATACCTGAAGAAAATAAACTAAAAGAAATTATAAAAGACATCATCTTGCTCTCTACAATAAACTGGAAGAATAAAACCTTAAGAACTAATTACTATGAGGCAAGGATGATTTACAAGTGATATAAGGGTGTATTTATAGGTGTTTAGAAGACCTAATTCGTTTTCTTGAGGAATAGTTAAGGTAATGGACTTCTAGCCCAACTCAAATTCGTATGGAAATAAAGATAAACACTGCTGTACTATTTTGAGCATATCTTCTTCGTTATTGGTCTGATTTCGCTCCACAAGATACCAAAAGAATCGCAACAGAATATCTAGGCCCTTTAGAAGGAAATCTCCAAATTCGGCCTATTTCTTAGGTAAAAACACCAATCTTTAGACGAGTGTGCAGAATCCCAGATTTAGGCAGCTTTTCCTTTTCCATCTTTTTAGCTTTTATTTCCTTTTCTCCAATTACCATGCTAATCTCTTTTCATAAGTTGTTGTCTTTGACTTGGACTCTAATTAATCTCCATAATTATCTTTAAAGCTACACACTAAATAAACAATTAAACCCAATATGCTCTAAAAATATTATTTCTACAAATCAAGACACAAAATAGGAAAGTGCACTAAAGCTCAAGAAATCGACATTATTGACTTCTAAAACACTAAAAATGATGTCTCATCTTAACATAAATCTATCACAAATGAGGAGACATCAATCGGTCAGAAAGAACGAAAACATATGACAATACAGTTCCTCGCGTGTAATGCCTGGAGTAACATAAGCATCACAAATCTGCATAAACTTCTGAATCGCTCTTAACGAATCTTGAATTGTTGTACCACTGTAGAGTCCAAAACTTTGAAACTGACTGAGCATAGCCGGATCGGATCGAGATCTGATATTTGGATCTCCAGAGGACGGTAACCTATCGGTTGAACATGAAACGGCACTCTCAAGCCAGGAAGGTCTTGTTCAACTCGGTTCTGATTAACATTGTTGTGCCCGTTACCTCTTCCTAGTGGTTGTTGTCCCTGTTGTTGTCCTCCTGGTGGAACAAGTGGTGGATTTAACTGATCTTGTACGTCTGCCATAGCTCTTCTTAAGGCTCTTTCCTCACGAACACGTTTATTATAAGGTCTAAAACTCCTATCAGGCTCCGGTAACGGATGCCAAGAATTAAACACTGTGAAACCTGAAAAAGACTAATGCAAACCACAAGCGTAAATCCGGAAAACAAAAACTAAATACTGAAAAAACAAAAATTAACTAAAAACTACTACTCGAAATAGATAGCCCACACGCTAACGAGAAACAAGTCCCCGGCAGCGGCGCCAAAAACTTGGTGTCGCCTAGGGTGTGATAAAAATAAGATAAATATAAGCCAGAAAACAACGCACTCTCACCCCAGACATGCACAGTACTGCAAGTATTACAGGACAAATGCAAGTTTTAATGATTAGCTGAGTTCGTTCTCAGGAACTTAGTATGTTAATCGAATGGGTAGCAATAACGAGTATGAAGCAATTAATTAAAAGACAAGAAAATAAATAGAGAATAATTCGAGATACTAAATTAAACTAAGGAAAAATAAAGACGGTAAATTAAATACGAAGAAATCTGAGATGAGATCTTTCTATCGAATCTAGTTAATAAGGGAGACAATTAGCTCTTAGATACTTAGTCAGGATTCTAAATTCCCATACCTTAGACATTGAGAGCGACTAAGGGGGCTACGGACACACCACGAGGCTGGTTCAAATAGGGTTTACCTGCGCTACTAGGGCCCTAAGCTATCAATTTCCATACATGGTGATAGTGATTAAATTATACCTTAATGACTATCTAGTTAGAATTAGTGTTGTCAAGACCAATATCGACACTAGACGTTATGTGGTGTTTCAATAATTAGACACCCAGCTAAGGCGATCATCTAACTACTATTAAGGTAATCTTAGACTCGTGCACTAGCAAGGAAAAAATTCATTAAATCAAAAAACATAAACAAATATAAAGGTAAGCAGCTAATATCAGATTAAAACATGAAATTCCCAAAGAAACTTAGATAGAAAGAAATTAGAATTCATAGTTTATACATGATGCAAAACCCAAGCTATGGGAAGTTTAGTTCATACCTGAAGGAAATAAACTAAAAGAAATAATAACAGACATCATCTTACTCTCTACAAATACTCTGATGAATAAAACCCTAAGGACTAATTACTATGAGACAAGGATGATTTTACAAGTGATATAAGGGTGTATTTATAGGTGTTTAGAACACCTAATTCGTTTTCTTGAAGGAGAAGGTAAGTAGTGGACTCCAAGCCCAACTCAAATTCGTAACCCTAAAACATGAAATCAGGCCCGTTTTTGTTTTGGTCCTAGTAGCTTCAATACTAATCTGTTTGACGCGTATGAGTAGTCGAAACTCATTGTTTCGGAAAGATCTCCAACTTTGCTCTTGACCGTTTCTCCAAATTCACACAGATTTTGAGATATAATCTGATTTTTGGTTGTAGGTGCTGAAATTCAGATTTAAGGCAGCTTTTCCTTTTCCATGTTTTTAGCTTTTCTTTCCTTATCTCCAATTACCATGCTTATATCTTTCCACACCTCTTAGTCTTTGACTTGGAATCTAATTAATCTCCATAATTATCTTTAAAGCTTCACACTAAATAAATAATTAAACCCAATATGCTCTAAAAATAATAATTTACTAAATCAAGACTCAAAATAGGAAAATGTAACATTTCTCAAGAAAAACGATTAGAAAGACTTATAAATTACTATAAATGATGTCTAATCTTAACATAAATATATCACAAATGAGGAGACATCAAGAATCAAGGTGAGGAAGAGGTTGAAGGAAATTCCAAGCATGTGGTTAGAGAAGATGAAGAAGAAACTAAGAATGAAGAGACAACCGCACAAAAGGTGCAAGAAGATGAATGTAAGGTGGAAACGCCACCTACACAACCATCACCACCAATCGAATTTCACATTAAAGAGGTAACAATTGAAGATTGGAAAAGTGAGGATGAGGTTGAAGGTACAACTGCGAGGAGTGCAGTAGAAATTCCAACAATCGAAGAACCCACGAAGCTTAATTTAGACAAAGTAACAATCAAATACAGGGTTAATGAGGTCGGAAAACAAGAGAACAAGGCGGAGATACCGCCCACACATATGCTAATAGCACCACCTTATCTACAAAGAATTAAATATCCTAGTGTTGATACTAAATCTGAAACGTCAAGCCTAGAAAAAATCATTGTTCCTGTACTCGAAGTAATCGATAAAGAGCCTACAACACCAAAAGTCTTCAAAGAGATTCCGTCCAAGAAGAGTAAGAGTGTAGGGGTTGAGATCCAAACTGTGGAACTTACTAAAGAAATCTTGAGAACAATTCCAAAGAAGCTACCACAAAATGTACAAGATCCAGGAGCCTTATACCTCCAAATCAATATAGGTGGTAACTTCAAAGCTAAAGCGATGTGTGACTTGGGTTCCAGAAGGAATGTCATGCCCAAAAATATGTTTGCAAAGTTAGGCATGGGAGATGCCAAAAGAAAAGATGTCAATTTGTTGCTCCTAGATAAATCCATGATAAAGCCATGGGGAGTCATTGAAGACGTGCTTGTCCAAGTAGGTACTTTAGCTATACCTACAGATTTCGTTATTCTTGATAGCATTGCAGGTCAACACGTTCAATTGATACTTGGACGCCCATTTATGGTGACAAGTCACAAACTAATTGATGTTTATAAGGGAATCGTGACTCTCCAAATTGAAGAAGAATCTGAAACATTCCACTTTCTGGATAAAAAGCATGAGAAATCACGAGGGGTCCTAACACACCAAGTTGTGAAAAAGGAAGCTAAAAAGAAAGTCCTCAATAAACCCGTGAAGAAGCGAATCAAAAGTGAGTTTGGTGTTGGTGACGAGGTTGCTTGGAAAGCCCCCAAGCGAGAAAATAGACCACGGGGATTCAAGAATTCGTGGATGGGTCCGTTTGTAGTTACAAGAGTTGTTTCAGCAAAACGAATTGAAATACAAGCTAAGATAGGTCACAAACTTTGGATAGTAGATGTGCATAGCCTCCCGTTGTTGGGGAGGCTACATAATCAAGAAATAATCGAGGTAACACGTCTAACTTTAAAAGATGTTAAATAAAAGTGTTGTACGTGAGACAATCAACAATTTTTTTAATGTTTTTAAGTCTTTAATTCATGTTTAGTTGAGTTTTTTAGTTGATATTGCATATTTGAGAAAGGTATTAGTGTTTTTGATGTTCAGGTACTAAGAAAATCAAGTTAGGGAAGAAAAAGGAATTCTTTTAGCACATTCTGACCCACTCGCCGGCTCGCCGGTGAGATGACCGGTATTGCCGGTGTGTCAAAAACTTAGACACGATTCCCAAAATAAGGTTCACTGCCGAGACGGAGAAAAATAAAAAATTGGCTGACTGGTAATGCCGCTCAGCTGGGCGGTATATTAGTGCTTGAAATACCGTGGCACGGTACGAGGAATCAGGTTTATTGCCAAGAGCATGCATGAAAATCTGTGGGCGCCATGGTCGACACGGTATGGGACCGGTATGCCGGCCAGCGCCGCTGGAGAGAGAAAAAATTCATCTTTTCCAGTTTATAAAGAAGATTAGGTTAGTTCTATTTAGAATTTTTCAATCCTTTAAGCCTCCTTTCTTCTCCAAACCTATCCCAACTCCATTAAAGCTTCAACAAACCTTCACCAAACACCCAAAACACTACCAATTCACCATAATATCACATCCAAATCCTTCCGTACATCATTACAAAGAAGATTCAACCATCCAAATCAAATCAAAACACATAGAATCCAAGAATCAAGAGCCTAAATTTCCAAAATTCATCCAACAATTTCTTAGATCCATACCAATAAAGGAAGAATTCATCATACCATATAGAGAATCATCATCATAACACCTTTCCTAACCCAAATAAAGCTTGTTCCACCTATGATCAAGAGTTATGAATTCAAAGAGTGTTTATAGCTTTGAATTGGAGGTCAATTGAGATGATGAAAAGAACAGAAACATTATCTACTATTTGGGAGATGAATAAGAATCAAAGTAAGGTATTGGGTTTTATTGAGAAGAAATCAATTGAGCAAAGTTCAAGTTCCAGCATAAGGGGTGAAACAGGGCAAGAGAATAGAGGAAAGCTAGTTGTGGTAAATTCAAGGACAAAAAGGTTACAACCTTCATAAGGAAGACACCACAACCTCTACAAATCGAGAGTCCTTTACCCGAGATTAATGAAGCTTCAAAGGCCTTGTTAGCTTCCACAAAAACGTATTTACTGGACTTACCTTTAGCTCTCGAGAGAATATGTGAAATAGAAGTTGGAGAAGAGAAAAAACAAGAGATTTCTAGAGTGTGATTGATTGGGATGGAGCATAAGAAGATGTAAGGGAAAGAGAAATTTGTGATACATGAAGTTTACATACAAGAAAAGCACTGCACCCTATTCTGAGTATTGATCAAGCGAGGCAATAGCCTCGAAGAGTACGTTTTCTTTCTTCCTTACCATTTCTTTATATGTAATATCTGTTCAATTTAATTTTTTATAGAGTTTTTTCGAGTCGTTGGAACACGACTCATTTTTGAGTTGGGGGTGTGGGGATTCGTTGTCCCTCATCTCTATTTTTCAGTGATATACTGTGTTTTAGTCAAAATTAAATTTTTTGAAGAATTAGATGTAGAGTGTGTTTAATAGCTTGAAAGCATAAGCTCAGTAAGATAATGATAGAAAGTAGTATGTTTATGAGCTATTTTATTTTGTATGCTTCGAGTATTTGCAAGAAAACACACATTGATAGTTAAGAAAAGATCAGTTAGCAATGCGATAGAAGTATGTTCGATCTTAGGAAGCCATGAGTGGTGTGTAGGCCGTGAGATCCAAGCTAGTTGATAAACCCATTTGATGAACGTGCTAAAGGTAAGAGAATGACGAAATTGCATAGTTTAGAAAGTGATTAAGACGGTTCTTTGATAAGCCCCTTGTTGCCTTTTAGCTTGCTATCGATTTATTATATTCTATATCCTTCTCAGCCCCTTCTAGCCTTTCTAAATACTTTTTATTTAGCCATATCCCTTTAGATTTTAGGACTTTTCCATATGACTTGCACTCGAATCGTGATACATAGACAGTTGTTTTAGAGCTTGAGTTTGGGGTGGTGGGTTCACCATTATGGGAATTATTATTCGGTTGGAATTTTTGAGCTTATTAATTGTGCTCTGTTCGATATATTGATAACGATTCACAAGTTTATTATATTGTAACCCTTTGCCGGGGTAAGAGTAAATGAAAAAAAGCTATGAAAAGCATGAAAAGAAAAGAAAATACGAAAAAGAAATAACATGATATATCAACATCAAAAAGAGAGTCATAGCTATACAAAAGAAAAAAAATTGATATGAAAAGAATATAAATATTTGGACCGGCAAAGTGGAATTTTTATGTGACCATCTTATGCTCTATTGGGTTATTGGGGATGATAAATTAGTGCATCAAGGACATCATTGGGTTGAGTGAGGACATTTTATGAGAGTAACTCAAGCTCTAGGGCGATCTGTTGATGGCTAGTGAGGAGAGAGCCAAAATCTCACTCTAAATTATCCAAATATACTTATCATACCGTACCTAAGCCAACATTACAACCTTAAAGACAATTTGATTGTTTGCTATGTAATCTAGAAGTGATTGAGCCAATAGAGAGTAGTTAAGTGGATCTTAGATACTAGTGAAGTTCGATGAACAATCTATAGCCTCCTTGTGAACTGAGTAAAGATACTCTCATTCTTACATTGTGAAGCTAATCTAATCTTGAATTCAAAGACATGTTGATTGTGAATATGACAAGTATGCAAGTAATTTAGTTTGTAAATATTATTACATGAAATTTTTTGAGTAGTTTCTTTGAGTTTATTCTATATATTCTGCTATCTTCTTTCCCACTATGCTTAATTGACCTAGGTGTGTATTTAGAGACTTCCTTTTTGTTCTTATCTTTATTGTATCGGGATGATACAACTTTGAGTTGGGGGTCTTGATGTCTCCCCATTTGAGATGATTTAATCTTAGTTGGAGACATCATTTTTAGGATTATTGGAAGTCATTTACTTGATTTTTACTTAAATTATTATATTGTCCTATTTTTTTGTCTTGATTTGATGATTTATTATTTTTAGAGCATATTTGGTTTAATTGTTTGTTAATTGTGAAGCTTAAAAGATATATGGTAATTAATTAGATGCTAAATAAAATCCAAGAGATAAAGGAAAGAAGATAAGGATGGAGATTGGAGATAAAGGAAGGAAAAGATAAGTATGGAAAGATAAAGTTGCCAAATAAATCTGAATTTCACCAGCTACGTCCATAAAAGTAATCATAACTCAAAATTGGCTGGGAATTTGGAAGAATAGCCTGAAGCAAAAGTGTAGAGCTTTCTGAGGCGATCAATTTCGGTAAAAGAACGCATCAATCAGAGCGGTATTGAAGGAGTTACGGCCAAAACAAAACAACATCAGTTTATTACCTTTTTTTTATATTTTAGGGTTACGAATTAGAGCTGGGCTAGAAGTCCAATTACTTGTCTTCCACTCCAAGAAAACGTGTTAGGGCTTCCTAAACCCCTATAAATGCACCGTTTAACCTTTGTTAACATGTCCTTGCTCATTTATAAGCCATATATTAGTCTTTTCTTGAATATTAATCCTTAGTATCAAGTTTATCATCAAAGAAGCAAGCTGACCTGTAGAGGAAGACAAGAAGCAAGAAGAAGGTTAGTGAAAAACTCCTCTTCTACATCTCTCCTTCTCCATATTCAGGGTAATTAGCTGTAGATTTGTGGCTTCACCATATTTCTAAGCTTTTATTCTGTAAGTTTTACTATTAAATTGTTGGGTCATTATTTTGTTTGAATTCCATAATTCTATTTGTTATTTTAATTGATTTGAGCTTGGCGTATATTGGTATTGTGTGCTTTGACGTATTGTTTTCAGCCCTAGATTTGGCCAATCTTAGGTCTATCCTTAGTAATTTAGTTAACACCCGGAAGGGGGATTCAATTACTGACAACACCACATAATCGTCTAGTGTGCGGTAGTGATCGTGACGGGCTTTCCTAACTAGATAGCCATAAAGGTTTGATTTAACCACCATTCATTCCCAGGGCCCCCTTACCCAATTCCCCTTGTAGTGGAGAGGTTGATCCTAAGTCCACCCTGACGGGGGCTAGGTAGAATTTAGAATCCCAGTTAATATATAATGCTCAATTCATTCTTAAGGTTAGGATAACAACTTAGTAAGATAGACCCATATTAGTAATCCTAATTTATCTGATTTACATTCATATTTAGTTATCTGCATTCGTTTTTATTATTTTACATCAGATAATTATTCATCTTATTATATTTTAATCTAAACATCTAAATTCATCTACACTTATTTAATACAAGTAGATCTAACGGATTAAATCCCTGCGAACAAACTTTCTTATCAACTAAACTTGCAAACGATCTGTAATACTTGCATCTACATCCAATTCCAACTCTTCAATTAGGTCTTTATTCTTTTTTCTGTAATTGAATATGAACACCTTCTATTTTATTTCAATTTTTAATTTCATTATGAACTAGTTCCCTTGGTGCTTGAGAATCGCAACTAAGGGATGAACACTAATTAATTTTTTCTAAGTTTCTAAATTTGAGATTTTTATAATTTAAATTGAATTGAGTATTTTATATTGGATATTAATTTATTCTTCATTACTATTTCTTTTTGGTACAACTAGAAATAGCTTTTAGTATTTGGATTATTCACTTTAGTGGCAAAAGTGAATATCCGACGGGGGGTTCGAATACAGACTTAGGTAATACCCGTGTAATGTCCGTTATTGACCGACATGCTTAACTAACTACATATACAAAGAGGTAAATACTTCACATCCGAAAGGGCATATTTGCCCGGTTAGGGGTTTATAGTACTTTATGATAGCTCCTAGGTTCACCAGACAGGGGGCTAGGAGATATTAGAATCCCGACTAATATAATAATACCAATTCTACCCTTAAACATAAACCTTAATTACATTGATTAGGTGGATTCCTTGCGAGACTCAAGTACATTTCTCATCTTCCGTCTACACATTTTTATTTGCATCATTTTCTTTCCAGTCAATTAATTTAGTCTTTATTTTATTGCATCTTTAGTCCTTAAACAAAACCAAACAAAAATCTTTATCATTTTACATTCTGTTAAGCAATTATTCCTACTATTTGATTAATACTAGAGTTATAACTATCCGTCACTGCGAACGAAACCCGATTTATCAGAGTATTACTTGGACAACCATGCACTTGCGGTATTGTGGATCCTATTTATTTATTGCATTATTTTATAACACTCTAGGAACCACCAACTTTTTGGCACCACTGCCGGGGATGGTAGCGTGTGACCCCGGTGTTAATCCTTTAGAGTTTAATTGTTATTTTTATTTTTATGTTTTACTCTTTCGGTTGTTCCTCCTTTCTCAGGTTTACAGGTTTGGTGTATGCTCGAAAATCTTTGAGATACTAATCAAGCGAGCAAACAAAAGAAAGAAGAGAGAGAGAGAGAGAGAGAGAGAGAGAGAGAGAGAGAGAGAGAGAGAGAGAGAGAGAGAGAGAGAGAGAGAGAGAGAGAGAGAGAGAGAGAGAGAGAGAGAGAGAGAGAGAGAGAGAGAGAGAGCGAGAGAGAAAGACTAGCCAGAGAGGTAGATATGGCTAACGAAAATGAACTTAATCCTAGGGTGGTAGATGAATATGCTCCTCCACCTAGAAGGCAATCTCAACATCCAGTTATTAATGATCCATGGTTTATACAACGTCCTGAACAAGCTCCATATCGAGCTCCTGCTCTTGGTATTGGTCATTCAGATATTAATGTTGCACGGTACATACCCGATCCTGGTATGTTATCTCATTTCCAAATCTTTGGAAACTTTCGTGGAGTACCTGGGAAAGATCTGATTCATGCAGTACATAAATTTATGCAAATATGTGATGCTTATATAAAGCAAGGTGTAACCAGAGAGTAGATGTATTATGCAAATTTCAGATTTTTCGTGATAGACGCAGTTGGTGAATGATATGATTCACAAGAACCAGGATCAACCAATAATTGGGACGAGTTACAAACAACGTTCTTTGATCGTTATTATCCGAGTAACATGAGACTAAATTCATAGATTTCTTTAACGTCATTTGAACAAGAACAAGATAAATCCATGGGTAAGTGTTGGACAAGATTCTAGTTATGCTTGAGAAGAGTTCCAGATCATGGCCTTACAGAACCACAACAAATGTCAATATTCTATAAAGGCCTTGAACAACAATCAAGAAAAGATCTCAACTTACTTTGTGGTGGTGGATTCTTACAGGTAACTCTAACGAATGCTAAGATTATTTTGAATAGAACGGTGAAGAATGAACAAGGTTGGAATATTGTGAGAGCACCTATCTGAGGTGGAAGTTATAGAGAAAGTAGTGCTGGAATTGATGAAAAATTCTCATCATTAGAGAATAAATTGAAGAACACACTTGATCAACAATTGAAACAGTTTACCTTAGCTGTTAAAGAAGGTTTTTCGGGAAAAGAGCAGATGTTAATGTTACACAAAAGATATATGGGTGCTTTAACTGTGGTGTACAAGATAATGGTTGGGAGCATTGTCAAAGCAATCCAGAATCCATAATGTTTGTTTCCAACCGAGGGAACTATAATTCAGGTGGTCAAGGTTACCAACCAAATAGAAACCATATGGGTTTCCAATATTCGAATCCAAGTGGGGCCGCTAATCTAACATACGCATATCATCCACGTCCCCAAGGTAATAACTATCAACCAAGACAACATAATAACTACCAAGGGGGACAAGTTACAGAAACCAAGATCAAAGACAACCTCCTCAAGAAACCTATACCGATACTATGAATCGGAAATCTCTACCTGCTCAGCCTCAAGAAGGTGCGTTAGATATTCAACAAACCTTATAAACATTAATCAACCTTCAAACGAAAGCGCACCAAGATCATCAATCTTTTACCGCAACAATTAAAAATGTTAGAAATCAGATGGCTTAGATAGCAAAACAGTTAAATCAGCGTTCACAAGGATACTTACCCAGTGATACAGAGGCTCCTCCCCAATACAAAGATTGTAACATTGTCTCGCTCAGAAGTGGTAAGAAGCTCCCACCACCACCTTTTCCTGTTATTAAAGAAAAATAAAAAATTGTGAACACAAAAATAGTAGAGGACGTGGTGGAGAAAGAAGGTGAACTAGAAGTAGAAGTGGAAGTTGAGAAAATTCCGGAAAAGCCAAAGAAAAAAGACCTTGTGGTGGAAGTACACCGTCTTCCTCCACCATTCCCCTCAACAGTTCTGAAGAAAGGAGATATGGCTGAGTATCAGAGATTCATGAATGTGAGCTCAACATTAATATACCTTTCTTAGAAGCTATCAAAGATGTACCAAAATATTTAAAATTCCTGAAAAGAGCTATCACCAACAAGCGCCCATATCATGAGAATTAAATGATAGGCTTTCCAGAAGAATGTGATGCAATGTGCCAGAGTAATTTGCCACCTAAATTACTTGATCCTGGAAGTTTCACGATCCCTATTTCTATCGGTAATGAGTGGCAAGGGAAAGCTTTGTGTGATTTGGGTGCGAGGATTAATCTCATGCCTAGATCAATTTTTGAGAAGTTGAAGATAGGAAACGCAAGCCCAACCTCTATGGTCTTGCAAATGCCTGAAAGATCGCTCGCGCATCTGGAGGGAAGAATAGAAGATGTCCTCGTCAAGGCAGGTACTTCAATTTTTCCTGTTGATTTTGTTATACTTGATTACGATGTGGATAGGAATGTCACCATTATTTTGGGAAGACCATCTCTAACCACGGGGTGTACTCTTCTTGATGTAGAGAATGGAGAAATGATTGTGCATATCCAAGACGAGGAGGTAAAGTTCAATGTGTTTAGTCCAATTAAGTTCCCAAATTCCAAGGAGGAATGCTTCCGGATGGATGTAATTGAACAAATAGAGAAGGAGCCAACTAAGGCTGTGACAACCTTAGGAATGGAGGAAAGAGAGATAAGAAGGAAACCGCGAAATAAAGCTCCTCCATATCCTAAAGGAAGCCCACACCTTGATCATGCAAAGAAGAAAGATAAGGCACGTTCCATGAATGTTCCAAAAGAACCTAAGAAATAAAGAAAGAAAGAAAGAAAGAAAGAAAGAAAGAAATAAAGGAAAAGGAGTTCAGAGTGGACGAAGAAGTCGCAGTGAAAAAGCCTGGCCCTCCTCCAAAAGCATGTGAATCCAAAAGGTTCTTGGCTAGGACCATTCATGGTCATAAAGGTTATCTCGGAGAAACTAGTTGGAATAAGAGCTAAGGGATGAAAATGTTGATAACCTCACTCACTACTGGGGAGGTTATGTTAAAGAATGATTCAAGAGGTAACCCGTCGAGCATAACGACGTTAAACAAAAGCCATTTCAGTTGTAAATTAGTTTATTTGCTTTCATGTCTTTTAAATTTCGTAGTGTAGATTAGAGTAATTGTTGTTTATTAGTGTTTAATTTTTAAGAAATGAGAAAGGTTGGTATTTTTAATGATTTTAGGAGTAGAAAGGTCATGAGTTTGGGGTAGTTAAAACAAAAAGAATGAAAAATTGGGTGTCAAAACAGGCGACAACCGGAAACCCGATTATCATTTATCCGGGAACCCGGTTGGCAACTGTAGAGACGCCCTCACACGCAAGAAAAGGCGTGTTTAGAATTGCGCCTATTGATATCAACCGAGAACCCAGTTGTCACATAATCGGGAACCCGGTTATCGGCGTTGTAGCTTCCCAACTTTCTGACTCTGCGGTGGAGACACAGGCCACATGGTGCGTCTGAATTTACGCCTATCGATAACAACCGGGAACCCGGTTGTCAGCTGACTGGGAACCCAGTCTCTGAGGGGATTTCTCTGACCGGTGTGGTGGAGACGCAGTGCAATTATCGCGTCTAAAAGAAGAAGAAAAAGAGACATGGTGCGCAACCCACCGACGCGGACCGGGAACCCGGTTTCGCATCAGTAAGGCGGTTTTGAAGGTTTCTCAGGGATTTGACCTCCTTTCCTTGTCTTCTCGCACAAGGAACTCCATAATTCCGTCCCAAGCTCCAGAGATACCTGCATACCATCATCAAAACACCAAGATATCACCAATACATCTCTCTAAACATCATCGAAACCTACAATAATATCATAAATCTTCCCAAAACACCAAAGAATTCACACTTTAATCCAATTTTTTTCCTTCACCAAATCTTAAAGTTATCCTTTAAACCTTTCCCAAACCTTGAAATATTTATGACCCAGCTCAGAAGACACCATAATTCATATCATACACCTTCAAGAACACCAAAGTCGCATTTTTCATCCAAAACTTTTGGGGAGTTCTTGAATCATTGAGTTTGGGGTCATCCGAGATGACCATGAAGGTTGGAAAAGGTACGAAGAACATGAAGAGAAAAGAAAGCTTGATGTTAAGGGAAGATTTCCGTAGAGGAGGTGATGATTTAAAGGGATAAGAAGATATGAAGACTTTGGAAAATATGACAAAAGAGTTCGAGGTAATGAAGGTCACTTTAATCAAGATGAACGCAACCATTAATGATCTTTAAACCTTGATGAAGAAGAATTCAGAACCTCAACCTGAACGCAACAGTGCCAGCCTAGTGCTGGTTAAGATACGTCTTCCAATCCTTTTCTCATTTAGTAGTGTATATTAGTTTAATCATTTTATCGAGTCTTTTCGAGTCGTGGGGACACGACTCATTTTTGAGTTTGGGGTGGGGTTCGTTGCCTAATCCAAATTTTATGTGTTATATGTTTTTATTTTCTTTCAATAATTGAGGGTTGTGTTTGACTGTAGAGTATTTTAAATGTCCCCATTAAGCATACTTTTTTTATAAATTTATGATACAAAATAGTGGACTTTAGGAGTTAGTATAAAATGCACTTTAATTACATGCAAACATTAGGTAATTCATAGGAAGAACTAATGAACAATGCAAAAGAATTAAGCTTGTACTTAAGGAAATTGAGTGGTTTGTAGAACGTGAGATCCGAATTAGTAGAGAACTCACTTAGGAATGAACTAGAGGCAAGCTATGTAACTAGGAAAATGATAAAGGCAGTTCTTTGTTACCCATTTGAAACCTTTTAGCTTTTTATACCATGATCTAATTATATCCTTCTTAGCCCCATTTTTAGCCTTTAAGACTTTCTTTTGTCGCCACGATATAAGCCCATATCCCCTTAGTTTATTATGCATTTTCATATGACCTGTACTTATATCACTTCCTGTCTTGAGCTTGAGTTTGGGGTGGTGGGTTTCATTATTGGGAAATTACATTGGGAGGGATCTATATGTGTTTGTATTGTTGCACAAATCTTGATGATATATCTTTTTGTAACCCTTTGCCGGGATCCTTGAAAAAAAAGTAACAAAGTTGTCAAAACAGTAGACAACCGGGAACCCGGTTATCACTAAGCGGGAACCCGATATCGACTATACCAAAAAAAAAAGAGAAAAGAGATGAAAAAGAAAAACAAAAAGAATAAAGTAACTGGCAAAGTGGAAATTTCCGAAATCATCTTAGTGCTTATTGGGTTAATTTGTGGACGCTAGATTACTGCGTCAAATGGGTTGCGTGAGAACATATTCGAGTGTAAACTCAAGCTCTTAGACAGTTGTTGATGGTAAGTGAGTAGAGAGCCAAAAGCTCACTTCAAATTTACCAAATATACATACCATACCGTCCCTAAGCCTACGCTAAAACCGTAAAGTCCTCGTGATTCCTAGATATATAGTGGATTTGTAATTCAGCTAATAGGGAGTATACTAAGTGGAGCGTTCAAAGCGAGTGAGGATCGGTGAACACCCTATAGCCACCATATTGAGATAAGTACGAACGTAACCTTCTAGCATTGTGAAATTAATTTTGGATTGATATTATATGTGTTTGATTTTGCATGATAGGTGTATGTGTATATTAATTCCTAAGTCATACTATATGAGATTTGTTTTAAGTTCTGCTTTGTGTATTACTAGCTAGACTCAGCATTTCTGTGTTCACCTAAGACCTTTGTTTTTATTTTACTTTGTCGGGACGACAAATGTTTGAGTTGGGGGTCTTGATGTCTCCCGTTTTGTTCTAAATATTATCCCTTAGGAAACATCATTTTAGGTGAATATTTGACTTATCTGATAGACTTTTAGGATTAATTCGTCATATTGCATTATCTCCCCTTGGAATTACAATATTTCGTTTTTAGAGCTCTTGTACGTTAATCTGTTTGTTTTTAGTGAAAATTTCTTAGGTCCATGGATGCTATGGAGTACCAATGTAAGGAGGAGAAGTTGAAATTAAAGTCTTATATCGAGTGGAGGAGTCAAAGGAGAGAAAAGATTTCCCGAAGAGTTGACTGGAAAAGCTGAAAATCTGGAAGGCTGTTACTAATTGTTGTTTTCGATCCACTTAGACACTGATTCAGCATTTGAGTCGTGAAATAAGGAAGTTGCCTTTTTGAGTTAGGAAGATTTTGCAACTTGAATGAGTCGATTTGGAGTTGATATGAGAAAGTTACAGTCGTTTTACTAAGTGTTGCACACCAATTACGTGAATTAAAAAGATGGACTTTGGCTTTTAATTATTTTAATTTTATTCATTAAATAAAAATCACATTCCTCCTTTTTATTATAAATAGACCATTAGTCCTCATTTTTACATACCACTTATTAGATTATTTTCATACGCTTCAAGAGAGAGTCAAGAACAGAAGACAAAAGGAGAAAGCTAGAGTTGGAGAAATTTATTTCTTCCATCAACAGCCAATTCCAACCTTTAAGTTAGATCCTTATTATTTTTCTGTAATTAATTATGAACACCTTATATTTTATTTCAGTTTTTAATTCCATTATGAACTAATTTCATTAGTGCCTGAGAATCACAATAAAGGGATGAACCCCTAATTAATTTATTCTGAGTTTCCGAATTTGGGATTTTTATAATTTAAATTGAATTGAGTATTTTATATTGGATATTACTTTATTCTTCATTAATATTTCTTTTTGGTACAACTAGAAATAACTTTTAGTATTTGGGCTATTCACTTTAGTGGCAAAAGTGATCATCCGACGGGGGGTTCGAATACAAACTTAGGTAATACCAGTAAACTGTCTGTTATTGACCGGCAGGCTTGATTAATTACATAGCCAAAGAGGTAAATACTTCACATCTGAAGAGGCATATTCACCCGGTTAGGGGTATATAGTACTTTAGGATAGCTCTTAGGTCTACCCGATAGGGGGCTAGGAGATATTAGAATCCCGACTAATATAATAATACCAATTCTACCCTTAAACAGAAACCTTGATTACATTGATTAGGTGGATCCCTTGCGAGACTCGGGTACATTTCTCATCTTGCGTCTACACATTTTTACTTGCATCATTTTCTTTTCAGTCAATTAATTTAGTCTTTATTTATTGCATCTTTAGTCCTTAAACAAACCGAACAAAAATCTTTATCATTTTACTTTATTTTAATCAATTATTCCTATAATTTGATTAATACTAGAGTTATAATTATCCGTCCCTGCGAACGAAACCCGATTTATCGGAGTATTACTTGGACAACCGTGCACTTGCAGTATTGTGTATCCTATTTATTAATCGCATTATTTTATAACACCCAAGGACCCACCAACCTGTAATATGGATCGAGAAAAGTCGGTAGATAACAAGCTAAATGTTTAACAGATAGGATACTGAAATTTGAAACAAACCTCTGTGTGTATAGCTAGATTACTCTGTAAACACTTCCCGGTTAATCTGAAAACAAAAAGAAATTGAGGGAATAGGGAACTCTAAAGGGGATTGATTATAAAATTAATTTCTAAATAACCAAAGAGAAGGAAAGTAAGCATAAGTAGCTTCTCCCACCTTCTTGTAAAGCATCTATTGTTGACTGTAGATCTCCACGTTCTCTTTCAAGACTTGACAATTTATTTCTGCAAAATTCATTTTCACCTCTATAACAAATTCTAGTCATAAAATCATATCATAATCTACTTTTAGATGCGGGGGAGGAGAAACAGAAGCATTGAAATTATTAAACTAATAAACATACTTCATAGAAGAAACTTGTGATGGTGTATTCTCCAATTCTCTCTCCAATTTTAGCTCATTAGACCACAGTCTCAGGGCCTATAAATATATATATATATATATATATATATATATATATATATATATATATATATATATAATCTTTACGTCAATAAAATAACGAAAAAACAGAATATGTGAAAGAACAACAACATATCAAACAACAAATCAAGTATTTTGTAATTAAATAGTTCTAGAAGGCACTAAAGGGTAGTAACACACACTTAAGTCTCACCCAAAGATTCCGAGTGGCAACATATGGAGATACATGCAAGATGGCCATGTCAGCTAAGAGAAAAATTACCATTTCACTTATTAATAAATTGAAAAGTTATATTACAACATGGAATAAAGTAAATTTTAATGTGTAAAAATATCTTAGGACATACCATTCAAAACTACTATTTTAAATGTGTCATTTTTAGGTTATTTTAGTAATTGTATGTTTGCATAGAGTTTAAAGACAATTTGAACAAAATAAAGTTACTAGTTTGTGATGTGACTCCTAATTTTCTAGGAAGTAGAATATAAAGGTGTAAAAGGTAAATTAGTGGAGTTATTTGTGAAAGTGGAAGAAGGAAAAAGAGATGGTTGTAAGTTATTATTACCTTCTCTTCCAAGCCTATTACTTCAGAAGCCAATAGTTTAACACGTTCATCATCTGCATTATATTCAAGTTGAGGTCCCTATATGATGCTAAATTGCACTATAGGTTCTTAAATTTCAAAATGGTTAACCTTACCCGACTTCTAATTAGATTCTAAAAGCAAAATCACAAATGTACTTAATAGTATATCAAATCATGAACATCGCTTTGATGAAACGTATTGTTATAATCAGTTCAACCTTGCTCGTCTCTCTACACCAATCAAAGACAAAATACACACCATTAACACATGAGTTGCATCTGAAAGAATAACAAAGATTTACTCCATTAACAAATATAATCTAATTAATTACAAGAATCAACTCCTTTTTCCAAATTCGGCGAGCCACCGGAACTCTTCAAATTCGGCGTGCAACGAGCCTAGAACGACGAGGTGCAAATTTATTGGAAACCATAACAAATATTGGCTCCATTAACGAAGAGAATCTAATTAATTACCAAAATCGATCGACAACTCCATTTTAAAATCAGCTAACTACTTAGGGAGATGTATTTCCACCAGAGCTCTTCAAATTAGGTGCGCATCAAGGCTAGAACCGATAGGAGAGGTACGAATTCAAAGCTCTTCCAAATCGGCGAATTTAGACAGTGAAGTTAGTTTGGGCTGCTTGGAAATCACCCGTGACCAGTGATGGAACTAGGATTTTATATTTGCAGGGCCAAGGGAAGAGTTTCGTAAAATTTCGGATGGCAGAAACTTAATAATTTTTTTTCCTTTTTTTATAAGGGTGAAATGTAGTTTTGGAAAAATTTGTGCGGGGGAGGGGGGGCAAAGGACCCAATTTCCATACAGAGGAAATCACTAGTTGAGAATTGGTGACATGGTGAAATGGTGAGGGATGGTATCGCCGGTGAGGGTTAGGTGAGACGTTCGTGTGGCTTATGAGTTTGTTTTTGTGAATTTGACAAAACAAATGTGTGCGTGTGAAGTGAGCCAGGTGGGTGGGATGGAGTGTGAGGTTAGAAATTGGTGGAGTATTTTTTAGCATTTTTTTAAGGCACCTTATATATATAGTAGGGTTAGTTTTGGAAGTTTTTAAATTCGTAAGTAATGAAACTATCTGGACCGTTCCTTGTGACACGTGTTTAGCTAAAACCCGATCTCGAACCCTCTTTATACCCCTTATATATATTTTATATTTTAGGTTAGATCTTCTATGCTTCGTTCATGTGTATTTGCTAGAAACTTGCATTGAGTATATACACTAAGGGCTTGACCGAAGGTTTTACTCATATATCATAAATCTTTGTATACCTCTAACCTATCTATATATTAATCTCAAAAGATTAGCTCTTTATAGATATGGACGAATGGATTAGTTAGTTTGATTATTTTTATTCAGCATAGTTCCTATTCACTCCCCATGTAAGAATATTTATTGGGCAACACATTATAATGGAGCAATTATAATTTACTATACAATCAATATATATGATGATTAATTATGAGGTAAAGTTGTTAATATTATATTGTAACTGGTACTAAGCATTTGATCTCATGTTTAGTTGGATATTCTATATTTTGTATTATTTATTAGATAACTTATTGTCTGATCTCATGAATATTTATTGTTAGAGGATAGTCGAATTGTATAAAGTAGGGGTGAACAAACGACCAGCCCAACCGGAACAACCAGCCCAATACTTTTTTTGTCTAGCAAGGTACACCACCTACATATTAGCTAGATTTTTTTTCATTTGGCCCAATGCTTAACATTCACCTTTTTACCCAACATAATCATATAATCTAATATTTTATCATTTTATGTAAACCCTAATACATACCATATATATCTCTATCTCTCTTCCTCTTCCGCCTCTCTTTCGATTCCTTTCTTTTCATCTTTTTTTCCTTTTGAAAATCGAAGCGCAGAAACTATGAAATATATGTGACAACAAAATCTGCCGAAGATGAAAAAAAAGTTGAAGAAAAAGAAGAGGATGACATTATATATCATTTTTTGTAAGTTATGAAATTTTATGATTTTGATATAGATCTATGTATTTTATATATGTTATATATATTCATAGTTATTATAATCGATATAAATAATATAATTTTGTGTATTTTTTAAAATTATATTTTTTTTATACGTAAAAAAAATTATACTTATGCGAACCCATACATATTAGATGAACAAATTAAAAAATTGAATTTTATATATGAGATGAATCTGTGGTCAATCCCCATAGTGGTTGGGCTTGGGAGTTGGGTGGGTGGGTGGGGAAAACATGTCATTCCATATTTTTTCAATTTTTTATCTTTATTAAATCAATTTTTTTATTATTATGGACCAAAAGTTATTTAAAATCTTCACTTAAGCTCAACTTTTAAAATTTATCTCATTAAGATTTTATTTATTTGTTTAGTATGAGTATTTATCTAATAAAATATAAGGACTTAAAGTATAAAAAAAATAAAAAACCAGTATCACGACCTATAACACAATTTCGTATAATATAGGGACCTTTAGTGCATTTTCATAATATAGGTACATATAGTGCAATTAAGTCGGTTTTTTTTCTTGGGGTGTTGCACCCCGAATCTCCTTGTCGTCCAACAAAATATACCCTGTTGAGATGAACTCATTTTTTAATGTTTTTTTATTTATATTGTTAATTGTTTTCTTTATTATGAATCCTCAAAAATTCGACAAAAAATAAACTAATTTTGTATTTTTATATTTTCCTCTTATGGTAAAATTTTATATTTTTTGGGTGCGACTTTAAGATTTTTTTGGTTTACTTTGAGGTTATTAACCGGCCTATCTACATCCTTATATGTTGAACATTCTTGGTTATATTATATAAGTAATATGATTAGTATACATAATATACTAGTGTTTATTTACGATATATATGTTTTAATTATTAATAATATATTTTATATGTATTTTACCAATATATGCTTTCTATACTAAGTTTACAAGAAAGGAAGATCACAAATTCACGTGCAATTATATAAAATGTATCTAATTATTAATTATCTTATTGTATGATAGGTAATGTATTGGAAGGAATTTCATCATTCAATGATAAGATCGTTGACCATAACATTTCAATTAAGTAAGTTTTATTTTCCAGTATAATATATTCCTATACATTTTGATATAACTTGTCTTACAATATTTTCTCACATATGTCATCTTAGTAAAAATTAAATATATTTAATTAGATGGGATTAGCTCACTGGCCAGGGCCTTGGTCTACCAATCTAGTGGTGCAGGTTCGAACCGAGTCAATGACTCCGAGTCCAAAGTGGCTCTCCTATGTAACAAAAAAAAATTAAATATATTTACTTACCATTTTACAATACATACATGATAAAGAATCGATAAATCTATCATATGACTCTCATGTCCCATTCTATCCCTTTTCACATGCATGCAAATATGGCATAGAAAATATCTAATATGATTTTCGATCTTGACTTGTACAAATTTATAATACACCATATATATTCTTTTTTTTACATAAACCATTACTTAGACACAAAGATCTTTTTAAAAAGTTATTTTAATAGTTCCTCAAATATTATAACTAGACCAATCATGCTTGTATTGAGATATACAACAATGTTGTGTTATTGGGAAGAGAGATTGTATTGACTGGGTGTTTCTTGGCTACAAACAATGCCAAGGACAAACTAGTGCTGGAAATTAAAACATAATTATGGTATTTATTATAGTCACTTAAAATGGCTTGAATCATGCTTTTGACTATTATTTTTGACACATTTTTGTTTATTGTATATTCTAGTTTTTTAATTTATTAGATTTACATAATTTCTCTAAGTAATTAATAGAATATTTAATTTCATCCAGGCTATTGAAGGGGTTATGGATCTACATGTAGCTAATAAAAGTGCTAACAAAATGGCAATTGGTGAGGCAAGTACTTCTCAAGCAGTAGTGGGATCAGGTTATTATGATCTGGTTAACTAGGCCATTACCATCTACGAGAAGACTCCTTCTCTTGCTACTCAATCCGAGATAGATGAACTTGGATGTGATGATGAGGTAGACTCAGATACTCATTCAATTGTGGATTAAATTTTGTATTTTTTTTGATTGAATTATTATTATTATTGTATATTTTTTTGATTGAATTTGTACTCTAACTATGAAGCATTTTACCTTTATCATATGCATTCGATTATTATAGTTTATTTTGTCATTCATTGCTCTATTTAGTATAGATGTTTTATCATGAGGTTATTAAATCACATATTTTGGCCTTTATACAACGAACATGTATGATTGGTGAAAGTGTAGTCTATAGTAATTTTCCAAACTTCATTGAATAAGAATCTCAAATGAATTGTATACCAAATTTTTACGCTTCATATATAATAGTAAATAATATTATTGTAGATTTATCAATGCATAAATGCACAACGTTCATCAGTGGAAGTCTTGTATAAGTTATTGTTTCATTTGCATAAGTGAAAAGTCGCTATGACTTATTAAATGCCCAACATATGGAAGAAGATACTTTGAAAGGCCTTTCCTATTTAACCTCTATGGCATGCTTGTCATTTTATACTTCTGTATCTCATTTTAAGTTGACTAATATTTAATCAAGATCTACTTCACTTTCTACTTCTGTATCTACATGTTCTTCAATCATTCTTTTGTTGCATCAGTAAATCGAGATAGAGAAAACACACCTCCCTTAGAGAACATGTGCTTAGGGTAACATATGATAATGGAATTAATCATCAAATAGAATTGTTCAAGAAGGAAAGATTGTAAGGTATAGTTAAACTAAAATAACAATTCAAAGATGAAAAATCCAAATAGTGAAGTAATGGAGTTGTTGTCTTTTTGAACAAAGAATTGTGAAATTTTTTTGGCCATCAAACTGAATTATGATGTAATAAATTCAAGTGTTATACCTTCTAAAACCTTTTAGTGTTGTACAACTAATGTGTATTCATCTACTTTTCCACAAAATCTAAGAATATTTTGAACTTAATAAGTTTATTAATAATACTCTACAAGGATCTTTTGAGAATCCTCATATCTCCGTCTCAACTATTAGATGACAAACCAAGGTAGTAGCATATTGGAAGGATGAAGGAGAAGTTGAAGATTTTGTTTATGCTGGATTGGAATTGTACTTTTTCATTAACTTATAGTCTTTTCTTTTTCTTTATTATCTAGTAAAGGTTTGACGATATTTGATTTGTTTTGACCTATAAGGAGTGGGTGTTTGGTGAACCATAATATTTTGAATTAATGTTCTAGTTTCTAATGTATTTTCCATGAATGAAACATGTACTATTTAGAAAAAACAATTTTTTTAGTAAAAAACATAAATATTATAACGAAAATAAGAGTTTACCATCAAAATCAACCAATGTCTATTGTCACACAATTATTCCTAAATAATCTAGCTAAATTAGGTGAAGAATTAAACACCAAGTTGACAAACCACAATCCACCAAGGTATGTTTTGGCTACCAATTTATAGCCATATTCTATCTCTTAGGTACAAAGGAGAAAATAATATCCTATTCACCAACCAGACTTAATATTTAAAATATGTAATAATTATTTAGAACTCATGTACAATATTACTAAAAAAATCAGAGTAAACTATATCAAATAAGGATGTAATCCTAGTGTCACCTATGTGTGATAAAATAATAGATAAAATAAGTGAAAAAATAAACACCCTAGGCTAAGAACATTTATGCAAGTATATAGGACGTATGTAAGTTTTACTGATAGATAAGATTCGTTCCTCAGAGACTACGAAGGTTAGAGAGAACGTATGCAAATTATCAAGTGCAAATATGAAAGCTATAATTGATAATACGCAAGGAAATAAAGAGAAAGAGATTTTTATTTGGTTTTGTTAATAGAAAATTAAACTAATAAACTAAAGAAAGAAAAGTAAATAAAGAGAAGAAGATAGTATGAGAGTTTAGCTCGATAATTTAGCAAGTAATCCCCACTAGCCTTGTTTATTCTAAACTTGTAAGGGTGAATCATGTAGTATTGCAATAATCTGGTTTCTAAATTCCTACCTACACTTAGAGAGCGAATAGGTAGGCTACGACACAACCACGAGGTGACCTTAAATAGGTTTATCCTACGCCACTAGGTTCCTAAGCAGATCTTTCCTTCAATTGGTGATATGGTGATTAAAACAAACCCTAATGATTATCTAGTTAGGCTGGTGTTGTTAGGACCAAATCCTTATTCTAGCGTTATGTGGTGTTTCAATAGTTAAACACCCCTTCTGGGCGAACATCTAACTACTATTAAGGTAATCCTATACGTAGGTCTCCACAAGGAAAACATACAATAAATCAAAGCACGTAAACAGAGAATGAAACATGAATTCAAATCAAATACGATGGTATCCCAAATTAGATAGATTTAAAACAAGAACTAGGGTTCATATATATATGCTAAATCTCAAGATAATTTATTTATTTCATACTAAATAAAGAAAATAAAATAATTACAAATTCGAAGGTCGAAGAAGACATGATATGGTGTTCAGCTCCTTCCAAACTTCTCTTCTTGTGTTGTAAGCTTCCTTTTGGCTTAAGGTTTGCCAAGGATGTGTTTATTCTGATTTAATGGTGTACTTATAGGGTATAGGAAAACCTAAAACGTTTTCTCAGAGTGGAAGACAAGTAAATTGGACTCTAGCCCAACTCAAATTCGTAACTCTAAAATATAGAAAAGGTAAGATTATGGCGCTGTTTTGTTTTGTCCGTAACTCCTTCAATACTTACCCATTTGACGCGTTCCAATAGTCGAAACTTATCGTCTCGGAAAGATATATAACTTTGATTCAGACCATTCTTCCAAATGCCTAACCAATCTTGATTTATGATCACTTCTATGGTCGTAGGTGCTGGAATTCAGATTTATTTGACAACTTTATCTTTTTCTTTTTCATATTTCTTTCATTTATCTCCAATTTCAAAGTTTATCTTCTTTCCCTTATCTCTTAGAATTAATTTGGCATCTAATTAATTACCATATATCTTTAAAGTTTCACAATTAACAAACAATTAAACCCAATATGCTCTCAAAATAATAAATAATTAAATCAAGACACGAAATAGGAAAGTGTACTAAATTATGAGAAAATCGACCTATATCCTAATAAATACACCTAAAATGATGTCTCCAAGCTAGATTAAATCATCACAAATAGGGAGACATCAATTCCTAATCTTTATATATTTTGCTTCAACTATTGCTTGTTACAAAAATTCCATGTTTGTCTTCTGATTATGTTGAACTTTACATCTATAACAATACAAACAACACTACCCTTTTCAGTACCGTCATATATGTTTCATCTATATTTACTTTGAGTATCACTCTCAAGTTATTATTTATTTTCCTTGTATTATTTATAATTATATCTTAATTATCTTTAAGGTCAGTTACAAGTTCATCTTTTTGATCCGTAACCTCACATGCATCCTTATTTGAAGTAAAAAAATTCATCATATACTGCTTTATCTCTCAGAGTAGATTGTATAGTTCGACTTATTTATTTTTATACAAGAATTCATGTCGAATCTTTCAAATTTGCCAAGCCAATATGAAGTTTTTCCCTTTAATGCCTAGTAAACCATTACAACCCTTCCTATATATTTTTTAAAATTTGGGGTGGAGCTTTATGTCATCATATTGACCAAAATAAATTTGGTTGATTGAAAAATTATGGAATACTTGATATATTTTAATCTTTTCTTTATCCTCTACTATTTGATTATTATATGCAATATTTTTCCAGTTGTTAAGGTACCATCTATAACATGTACCCAATATGGTATATCCACATTGCATATGTGGTATGTTGATCTTGATCACACTAGTTTCATTTTCATGGTTAAAATTGTTATATGTTATATCATTATTTCATATCATAAAATTATTAATATAAAGATCTTTCACAACTTCAGTTTGAGTATTACAATACTTGTTTATCTTATCTACTCCTGGAATCCAAGAGTACACATACTTTTCAAAATTATAAAAATAAATGATCTTATACCTCACTTTCGTTGATGAACTTACATATTTCATGTATTTCACACAAACTCTTTTGTACTAGTAGTCATTCCGGTTAAATTTTATGAATTATTTATACCTCTCTTTTATACTTATATGTAAGACCACATGAATTGTGGGTGTGTTTTGTTAATAAGATTCCCAGTATTACTTGCTTTAGATTTTATGTTTGATTTATAATAGCCGGATGTGACTCGTTAAGGATTTTGTTGTGTTATTATTGAATAGGTTTATGTTTTTTCCTACATTCCTTCATATGCGACATATTTTGCAGCCATGGCATCTTGCTTCATAAATAAACTTCTGAGCCTCAAAAGGGTCCCTCTATTTCTCTCTGTCCATATATATATATATATACCAGAAATACCCCGAACCTGAAAGAACTTAGGTTAAATTGAATTTACAGAATTATAATAGATTGTTTAAAATTCATTATTTAACTATATATAAAATAAGTGGAAATAATTCTATTTCTTGTAAAAATCAGTTTAATAACTGATAAAATGTATCAATACATATAATCACCATCATATATATATATATATATATATTTATGCATTCCTCTCATTACTCTACAAACATAAGATGAATATCTATCTAGTACTTTGTTATATTAGAAATATTTATATGCTTCATATATGTAATCCAGCTTTGGACAATATTATACGTGTTTTTATATAAGACTTTGCGAAGATTATAATTTTTCAAACTCGAAGAAAATTGTATCCGTTGCCATAAAATTTATTGGAGTAACTCCAAAGGTTGAACTTAAAGGGAAATTTTGATTTTTCAATCCTCATATTATAAGGTTATTTGATTCAAGAATCTTTCATTTGAAGCCAACTCCTAATTTTTGCTTCAACATTAAGTCAGAAAACAGATAAAAAGTTACATCGTTTGCAAGCTTTTTCACATATCTGAGCCTCCTTCTATTCATTTGATAACTGAAAGTCATTTCAATGTTTTAACCTCGAGAATGAGAAAGAAAAAAGATCATAATTTCGAGAAAGGGTGGGTGCCTCTCTCTGCAACACCCCCATGATTTTGATATATGAATAACAATCACGTAGATTGGACCATTGGCCTTCTGTTATGTGATCTATCTAAATATATACACCTTTGTTTTCGAAAGTAGCAATTATACTCAGAGTAGAAATACAAAAGAAAAAAATTGATAGTTGCTCTAGTGTTTTGTAACTCTTTTCCTTCTCTCACGCCTTATATGGGTTAATTTTAGTGTTGGTCCATTTGTCATATGAAATAGTCAAATTTACCCAAGTGTGGTATATATAAATTTCATAGACCTTGTAGAATGAGGCAACATAGAGATTCAAGATCTCTAATAAATGATGGTTTTACCTTTCTCTATTTGTTTTAGCCAATGAATTTTTGAAATTAATAAAAACTCAACCACCGTCATATCTCTCATTAGTATGTTTTAACTTTCTATGTGTACTCAAACTTGTGAAATTTTTCTAAGAGCTTACATAAGGTAGTAGTAAATGACAATAAATTTTAAGGCGGTTCTTTGATAAGCCCTTGTTGCCTTTTAGCTTGCTATCCATTTATTATATTTATATCCTTCTCAACCCTTTCTAACCTTTCTAAAGCCTTTTTATTAGGCACATTATAAGCCATAACCTTTTAGATTTTAGGACTTTTCCATATGACCCACACTCAAATCGCGATGCACACACATTTGTTTTAGAGCTTGAGTTTGGGGTGGTGGGTCCACCATTATGGGAAATTATTATTGGGTTGGGATTTTTGAGCTTATGTAATTGTTCTCTATATTTTGATGATGATTCATAGGTTTATTATATTGTAACCCTTTGCCGGGGTAATAGTAAATGGAAAAAAGTTATGAAAAGGAAAAAATGTGAACAAATAGCATGATATTTCATATAAAAAAAAAAGAGTCATAACTATACAAAAGAAAAAAATACTAAGAAAAGATTAAAAATATTTGGACTGGCAAAGTGGAATTTTTATGTGATCATCTTAATGCTTTAGTGTTGGGTTATTAGGGATGCTAATTGGTGCATCAATTCATTGGGTTGAGTGAGAACGTTATATGAGAGTAAGTCAAGCTCTAGGGCGATTCATTGATGGCTAGTGAGGAGAGAGCCAAAAGCTCACTCTAAATTATCCAAATATACTATCATACCGTCCCTAAGCCAACATTACAACTCTTAAAGACCTTTTGATTCTTTGCTATGCAATCTAGAAGTAATTGATCCGTTAGAGAGTAGTTAAGTGGATCTTGTAGATACTAGTGAAATTCGATGAACAATCTATAGCCTCCTTGGTAAACTAAGTGGAAAACCTCTCCTTCGTGCATTGCAAAGCTAATCTGATATTAAATTTGAGCCGTGTTGATCGTGAGTATGACAAGTGTACATGTAATCTAGTTTGTAAATATTATTACATGAAATTTTCTGAGTAGTTGCTTTGAGTTTTTTTTTATATAATCAGCTATCTTCTTTCTCACTGTTCTTAATCGACCTGTTGTGTATTTAGAGACTTCCCTTTGTTTTTATCTTTATTTTATCGGGATGATACAACTTTGAGTTGGGGGTCTTGATGTCTCCCTATTTGTGATAAAATAATCTAGATTGCATACATCATTTTAGGTTTTTATGATTAATTAATTATAGATTATTATTCGTTTTTTGATAAATTCCTATTTGAGTTGGGGGTGTCCAATTATTAAAGTAATAATATTTATTTGGTTTTCAGATCTGGATTAATTAGACACCCTTTCTGGGTGACCGTCTAACTACCATTAATGGGGTAGTCTATACGCATGCGCTCGCAAGAACTACGATCAATAAATCAAAGCACATAAAACAAATATATGGTTAAGAAGTTAGAATCAATTTATAAAGGTTTTCCCAAATAACGTAAAAGCAAATAAAGAATTAGAAATCAAAGATTATACATATGCAAACACAAGCTATGGGAAAATTAGTTCATATCTAAAGACACGGAAATAAACTATGGATAAAAGTAATTAAGATAAGCTAAAGAATTTAATACAAACTACGCTAATGATAGAGGGAGATGATGGAGAAGAGGAGTTTGTGACTTTCCAACTTCTTGTCTTCCTCTGTACATGTCTTCTTGCTCCTATGTATGACTTCTAAGAGTAATAATAAGTAAAGGCTGAGTAAAGACATGTTTACAATGATTAAAGGGTGTATTTATAGTTTTTAAGAAGACCCGAGGTCAAAATCTTGGAGTAGAAGACAAGTAATTGGACTCCTTTTCCAATTCAAATTCGTTTCCAAAAATATAGGAGATAGGATAAATGCTATTGTCTTGTTTTAGTCCTAACTCCTTCGTTATTTGTCCAATTTTTGCCTACTTTATATCAAAACGACCACAACGAAAAGATCTACACATTTCCTTTTGATTGCTAATCCAAATTCTTAGCCGATTTGAAGTTATCTTCAATTTAGTGGGCATAGCTGCAGAATTTCAGATTTACTTGACAACTTTTTTTTCCTATTTAATCTCTACTTCCTTTTATCTCTTGATTCCTTTCATATTTTATTTCCTTATCTCTTTAGAATTGATTTGGAATCTAATTAATTTCTATATATCTTTAAAGATTCACATTAACACACAAATTAAACCAAATATGCTCTAAAAATAATTATCATCAAATCAAGACAAGAAATAGGAATTTATCAAAATTCAAATAAAAATCTATAATTAATTAGTCATAAACACTTAAAATGATGTCTCCAACCTAGATTATTATATCACAAATAGGGAGACATGAGGTACTAACAATACTTTACCTGTTATTGTTTCAGCTACTTTAACAGGCCCTCAAGAAGATAAACTATTGTGTGTACTAAGTGCCGACAAAGAGGCAACTGGATGTACTATTGATGATATCAAAGCTATTAGTCCTACCATTTGCCAACACAAAATCATTCTGGAAGATGATAGTGCACGCTCGGTTGAAGGAGAAAGGAGGTTGATGCCAGTTATGAAGGAGGTGGTAAAGAAGGAAGTTATCAAGCTACTAGATGCGGAAATCATTTTTCTGATAGCTAGTATTGAATGGGTGAGTCTGGTCCAATGTGTACCAAAGAAGGG
This sequence comes from Nemophila menziesii, assembly GCA_029959085.1. Classification (NCBI taxonomy): domain Eukaryota; kingdom Viridiplantae; phylum Streptophyta; class Magnoliopsida; order Boraginales; family Hydrophyllaceae; genus Nemophila; species Nemophila menziesii. The sequence continues at coordinate 81,751,097 of JARWIR010000001.1, forward strand.
TGGTATCACTACTATTTTGAATGCTCAGTATGAAGCCATTCCCTCAAGAACCGTAGTTGATTGGAGAGTGTGTATGGATTACCGTAAGTTGAACAAGGCCACCAGAGAAGATCATTTTCCTCTTCCTTTCATAGATAAGATGTTAGATAAGTTAACTGGAAGAGAGTACTATTGTTTTCTAGATGGGTACTCAAAATACAATCAGATATATGTAGATCCAAAAGACCAACATGAAACAACCTTTACATGTCCTTTTGGTACCATTGCTTCTCGAAGGATTCCATTTGGACTATGTAATTGATGTCTCCTATTTTGTTATAATAATATGCCTTTAGGAGACATCAAATTTTGTGATTATTTGACTAATCCGATAGACTTTTAGTAATAATATGCTATATTTTATTTTATCTCCTTAGATTTTAGTATTTTTGATTTATTAAGTTTTTGCCCGTAAAATGGTTTGTTTTAGTGAAACTTTTGTAGGTTTCTAATATTAGAAAGGAGAGGAATCAAGAATAGAAGTCTTAGATCATGTAAAGAAGTCAAAAGCTAGAAGAAATATTCCGAAGAGTTGACAAATTTGAGCTGAAAATCTAGAAGGCTTGTAGTAATTGCTGATTTCGAGCCACTTAAAGATAGATTCAGCATCTGAGCTATGAAGAAGATTCGTGCCGTATCTAGTTACGAAGAATTAGCAAGTTGAATGAGTCAATTCGGAGTTAAATTGAGAAAGTTACAACCGTTTTAGTGAGGGTTGTACAGTAGTTACGGGATTTTGGGCTTGAAGAGAGGACTTGGGCCATTTAATATTTAATTATTCATTTAGAATAGTTTGAATTTAATAGTATAAATAGGCTTTTTGACTTTATTTTTACACAAAATTCACTTTCTACAAAGTCAGAGTGTCAGAGAAAAAGGCAGAAGTAAGGAAGAAGAAAGAAGTCAAGAGCTGGAGACTTCAACATCTCCAATTCAACAGCCAAATCCAACATCCTAATTAGGTCTTTTAATTTAATTCTCTTTCTGTAAAACATGAATTCCCTTATTTTTATTTCTTTAGTTTTAATTTCAACTGTGAGCTAAGTTTTTATTGTACTTGAGAATCGTAACATGGGTTGAACCCATTTTTTGAATAATTAGTGTTTTTCCAATTTGTGATTGAATAATTTAAATTGGGGTTTTTATTTTACGTTGGCTTTTACTTTATGCTTATTTATTATCCTTAGAGTCATGAACTAGGGATAAGTTTTAGTACCTAGGCTATTCCATATAGTGGCGTATGGATCACTTTGACGGGGGTTTTGGGTATAGAACTAGGTATTTGCCGTTGGTATCCGCCAATGTCCTTGACAGGCTTGACTAGCCAATAGCCAAAGTGGTAAGTTTTAATCATCCAAAAGTGGTTTTAATCACCCTGACGGGGTTTAGAAGACCGTAGGAGAGCTTTTAGGTCCACCCTGATGGGGGCTAAGAGATTTTAGAATCCCGACTAGCGTAATAATATTAACTCAACCCTTAAAAGAAAATATTAATAAGAAAAGTTTGAGATGAAACCCTAGCGCGACTCAAGTACTACTATTCTCTCACGTCTACCTCAGTTACTTGCGTTATTTTCATTCTAGTTTAATTAATTTAGCATTTAAATTACTTTTGCATTTTAGATGTTAATCAATAAAACCTCAACAAACATAATATCATTTAATTTTTCGTATTTGCAATAATTCCACTATTTGATAACATCAGAGTCAACCTATTCCGTCCCTGAGAACGAACTTGATTATCATATATTACTTGGGACAAATGTACAGTTGCAGTTACCGGTTCCTCTACTTTATCCGCATTATTCTATAACACACAAGGACCCACCAAGTTTTTGGCGCCGCTGCCCAAGACGGTAGCGTGTGACCCTGGTGTTTATCCTTTAATGTTTTAATTGCATTTTTTATTTTTTTATTTTTTTTACGCTTTTCTTTTTCTTTGTTCTTTCTCAGGTCTTACAGGTTTGGTGCATGTACTCAAACCCTGAGAGGTTAATTCGAGAAAGAAACAAAAAAAAGAAGCAAGAGAACAAGCAAAGAGAGAAAGTGAAATGGAGGATTTGAATATTCATCACAATGAAGATCCTGGCGTTCAATTGGATGCAAATGGCCAACCACTAGTACCGCCAATCATTCCAAATCCCCCTATCATTCCTAATCCAGTTCTCAACAATCAACAAAATCATCCGCCTATGCAACAAGCTCAACACCCTATGTATTATGATCCATGGTTCGTACATGGTCCAGAGCAAGCTCCCTATCACGCTCCTGCTCTCGGTATTGGTCCCGCATATATCAACGTTGCATGTTATAGACCCGGTCCTGGTATGCTATCCCGATTTTAGAATTTCGGAAACTTTAGAGGAGCACCTGGAGAAGACCCTATTCGTGCATTTCAAAAGTTTATACAAATCTGCGATTCGTATATAACTCAAGGGGTGACCAAAGAGCAGATGTACTTTGCTAATTTCAGATTTTTCGTGATAGACGCAGCTAGTGAGTGGCACGATTCGCAAGAACCTAGAACAATCAATACTTGGGATGAGCTACATACAGCATTTTTCGATCGATATTATCCGATGAATATGAGATTAGACGCACAGGTTGATTTGATATCGTTTGTCCAAAAACAAGACGAAACTTTGGGAAGATGTTGGACAAAATTTCAATTGTGTTTGAGAAGAGTTCCTGACCATGGCCTTAATGAACAACAACAATTGAAAATCTTTTATAAAGGCTTATATGGAGGATCAAGAAAAGACCTCGATTTACTGTGTGGTGGTAGATTCTTATAGGTAGCTCCAGTACATGCGAAGATCATTTTAGATAGAACGATACCAAATGAGCAAGGTTGGAGTACAGTGAGAACACCTATTCGAGGTAAAAAAGAAAGTAATGTAGGTATTGATGAGAAATTATCCTCTTTGGAGGTTAGATTGAAGAATACATTAGAACAACAAATAAAGCAACTCACGTTAGCTGTTAAAGAGGGTTTGTCAGGTAAGAAGGAAAGTGTTAATGTGACTCAAGAGGTATATGGGTGTTCGAATTTTGGTGTTCAAGACCATGACTGGGAGCATTGTGAAAGTAACCACGAAGCTGTAATGTTCGTTTCTAATAGGGGAATTAAAATTCAAGTGGTCAAGGATACCAACCCAACAGAAATCATCCAGGTTTCCAATATTCGAATACTAATGGGGCAGCTAATCCTACTTATGCTTATCAGCCTCGTCCCCGAGGTAACACTTGTCAACCTAGACCACAAAATAATTACGAAGGAGTGCAAAGTTATGGAAATCATGTTCAGAGACAGACTGCTCAAAATAATTATAATGACACCATGAATCAAAAAGCTTTACCTGCTCAACCTCAAGAAGGTACGGAAGATATTCATCAAACTGTAGAAAGATTAATGGCACTTCAGGCACAATCTATTCAGAGTCAGCAAGCTACTGAAGCTGCAATTAAATTACTGGGGAATCAAATTAATCAGATGTCAAAACAGATAAATCAGCGTCCACAAAGACAACTCCCTAGTGATAATGAAGTCCCAAGACAAACCAAAGATTGTAATGCTATCGCTTTAAGAAGTGGTAAGAAGCTCCCTCCACCTCCTTTTCTGGTTATGAAAGAGAAAGAAGTGAAAAATAAAGAGAAACCAGTAACAGAGGTGGAAGAGAAAGAAGATGACCCTGAAGTGGTAGAATTGGAGGAAATTCTGGAAGTTCAGAAAAAGAAAGATGCTGTAGAAACCCGTCCTCCTCCACCTTTTCCCTCAAGAGTTCAGAAAAAAGGAGATACGGCTGAGTATCAAAGATTTTTGAACAGGGTGAGAGGTCTTAACATTAATATTCCTTTGTTAAAAGCTATTAAAGACATACCGAAGCACGTGAAGTTTTTGAAGAGAGCCCTAACCAACAAGAGACCATATTGTGATAATGAGATGATTGGGTTGCCTGAAGAGTGTAGTGCCATTTGTCAAAGTAAGTTTCCACCTAAGTTGCTTGACCTTGGGAATTTTACAATTCCGATTTCAATTGGTAATGAGTGGCAAGGAAAAGCTCTATGTGATTTGGGTGCAAGTATCAATCTTATCCCCAAATCAATTTTTTATAAGTTAAAAATGGGAGATGTGATACCTACCTCTATGGTCTTACAAATGGCTGATCGATCCCTCGTACATCCTGAGGGACGAATCTAAGATGTCCTCGTCAAGGCAGGTACTTTAGTTTTTCCCGTTGATTTTGTTATTCTTGAATACGCCGCATTATCTCCCCTTGGAATTACGATATTTCGTTTTTTGAGCTCTTGTACGTTAATCTGTTTGCATAGGTCCATGGATGCTATGGAGTACCAATGTAAGGAGGAGAAGTTGGAATTAAATTCTTATATCGAGTGGAGGGGTCAAAGGCGAGAAAAGATTTCCCGAAGAGTTGACTAGAAAAGCTGAAAATCTGGAAGGCTGTTACTAATTGTTGTTTTCGAGCCACTTAGACACTGATTCAGCATTTGGGTCGTGAAATAAGAAAGATGCCTTTTTGCGTTAGGAAGATTTTTCAACTTGAATGAGTCGATTTGGAGTTGATATGAGAAAGTTACAGCCGTTTTACTAAGTATTGCACATCAATTACGGGAATTAAAAAAATGGAATTTGGCTTTTAATTATTCTAATTTTATTCATTAAATAAAAATCCCATTCCTCCTTTTTATTATAAATATACCATTAGTCCTCATTTTTACATACCACTTATTAGATTATTTTCATACGCTTCAAGAGAGAGTCAAGAATAGAAGACAGAAGGAGAAAGCTAGAGCTGGAGAAATTTATTTCTTCCATCAACAGCCAATTCCAACCCTTCAATTAGATCTTTATTATTTTTATGTAATTAATTATGAACACCTCTTATTTTATTTCAATTTTTTATTTCATTATGAATTAATTTCCTTAGTGCTTGAGAATCGCAATAAACGGATGAACCCCTAATTAATTTATTCTGAGTTTCTGAATTTGGGCTTTTTATAATTTAAATTGAATTGAGTATTTTATATTTTATATTCGATATTACTTTATTCTTCATTAATATATCTTTTTGGTACAATGGTGTGGCCTAGGGTGTGATAAAATAATAATATAAATAAATGCAAATAAACACCCTACGCTAACACGGTTCTGCAAGTATTACAGGACGTATGCAATTTTTAATGATAAGAAGATTCGTTCCTCAGAGACTGACGAAAGTTAGGAAGAAATTATGCAAATTATCAAGTGCAAATATAAAAGATAGAAAAGATAATACGCAAATAGAAAGAAAAGATAGACAAATAATTATTTGGTTTTTAATAAGAAAACTAAACTACTAACTTAAGGACAGAAAATAAGTAACAGAATAGAAAAGAAGATAGTATGAACGTTTAACTTGAGTAAATAGCATGTAATCCCCACTAGTTTTGCCGTTCTAAACATGTAAGGGTGAATTACGTAGTATTTCAATAATCGGTTCCAATTACGCTAGGTAGTTTTAAATAGGATTTACCTGTGTCAATAAGGCTTCCTAAGCAAACTGTTCCTATAATTGGTAAATAGTAACATGTACTAAACCATAGTGATTATCTAGTTAGGTTGATTTGTTAGATCTAAACCGAATACAAGACGTTATGTGCTAAACATGTAATTAAACACCGTTGTCAATGGTGACCTAATTACTAGATGGTAATTCTATATGGCCTAGGTTCCACAAGAACACAGAATATAAATCCAAACACATAAACAGAGAATAAAAACAATAATTCAATTTAAAACATAGAATTTCCAAATTAGATAGATGTCAATCAAAACTAGGGTTCATACATATAAGCTAAAACTCAAGCTAATGAAATTTAGTTCATCCTAAGAAAAGAAGAGAAAAGAGTTACAGATTCAAAGGTTGAAGGAGACATATGGTGTTCTGCTCCTTCCAGACTTCTCCTCTTGTGATGCAGCTTCCTCTTGGCCTTAAGGTCTGGCCAAGGATCATTTTAGAGTGTTAAGAGGCTGTATTTATAGTGTATAGGTTGACCTAATTCGTTTCTTGAAGGAGAGGTTAAGTAATGGACTCCAAGCCCAACTCAAATTCGTATGAAAATAAAGATAATTACTGCTGAACTGTTTTGAGCATATCTTCTCGTTATTGGTCGGTTTTTGCTCCACAATATACCAAAAGAATTCTCACGGAATTATCTACGTCCCTATGAAAGGAATCTTCCAAAATCGGCTTGGTATTGGAGTTATCACCACTTCTTTAGGCGTAGCTGCAGAAATTCAGATTTAGGCAGCTTTTCTTTTTCCTAATTGAACTCTGTTTCCTTCTATCTCCAATTTCCATGTTTATCTTCTTTCCTTTAGCTCTTTGAACCAACTTGGAATCTAATTAATTACCATATATCTCTAAAGCTTCACACTAAATAAATAATTAAACCCAATATGCTCTAAAAATAATAAATAATCAATTCAAGACCCAAAATAGGAAAGTGCACTAAATTAAGCTAAGATCGACCTATAAACTAATAAATACGCCTAAAATGATATCTCTTAAATAGATTTAATTATCACAAATAAGGAGACATCAAGACCCCCAACTCAAAGTTGTATCGTCCCGATACAATAAAAGTAAAGAACAGAAGGGTAGTCAAGAAGAAGAAGTAGGAGGAAAATAAGAACAGAGAATAATGAATGATCCTAGAGCAAAATATCTAAAAAGTCTCATGTAGTAATGCTTAAGAAATAATGCACAAGTATGCTTAATACACATGTAATCAACAATCCATAAATTCAATTCAAGATTAATTTCGCAATGCCTGAAGGAGAGGATGATAACTTAGTTCATGCTAATGGCTATAGGTTGTTCATAGGTCCTAATATAGCATCCAATGGTCTACTCACCTATTACCTAATAGCTCAATTTTTTCTCTACCAAGTAGTTAAAAATTCTAAGGTCTTTGGTTATAACGTGGCTTAGGGACGGTATGGTATATTTGGATAATGAAAAGTAAGCTTTTGGCTCTCTCCTCACTAGCCATCAACGAATCGCCCTAGAGCTTGAGTTTTCACTCGAAGATGTTCTCACTCAACCCAATTTATTGATGCATTGTGGTTTGCATCCCCAATCGATCCCAAATAAAACCTTTAGTGATGATATACAAATTCCACTTTGCCGGTCCGAATATATATTTTCATTTCAATTTTTCTTTTGTATAGCTATGACTCTCTTTTTTATGTTCGAGAAATCACGCTATTTTTCATATATATATATATATATATATATATATATATATATTCTTTTTATGCCCTTGTTGGCAATTTTAGCTCGTAGCTTCTTTTTCATTCACTATTACCCCGACAAAGGGTTACAATAATAACAATTTCATCATCAATAAAATCACAAATATAATTCCCAAAACCCAATGTTCCCTAATGATGAAACCCACCACCCCAAACTCAAGCTCTAAAACGAGTTGTCTCAGGTTTTGCTATTCGAGTGCGGGTCATATAGATAAGCCCTACAAACTAAGGGTATGGATTATAATGTGGTTCAATAAAAAGGCTTTAGAAAGGATCAGAGGGGCTAAGACAGATAAATAATAACAATAATCAAATAAGAGGGTGAAAAGGTATAAAAGGCTTCAAGTGTTTTTAACATGAAAGAACTGCCTTATTCATTTTTCTAACTACCGGATTTTGTTACTTTTTCATTATTAGTTCATAGATAATTGGGTTTTCAACTAATTTCAAACCTCACGTTCTACACACCATATAACTCTTCCTAAGTTTCAACGCGACTTCTTAGCATTACTCGTTAACTTTCCTATCCTTTATTTCCTGTTTTCATACATGCATGCTAAACAAATTTGTAGCATCTTTCAAAAACATACTACTTACTATCATCAACTTAATTAAATCATGCTCACATAGGTACATTCAACATATTCTATGCCTAATTCAACCCAAAAAATTTTAAATTTTATGTAAAAACAAAAAGGAAGATGAGGACAACGAATCCCCACCCCCAACTCAAAAATAAGTCGTGTCCCCACGACTCGAAAAAGACTCAAGAAAGAATAAAATTTAAAATTAGCATACATATTGCACATAAAGAAATGGTAGGGAAGAAAGAAAACATACTCTTCGAGGCTATTACCTCGCCTTAATAACATCCAAGATAGGATTTTGCTGGACTTTTTTTTTTAAATTGCTCACAGAGTGTTGTGAGGTACTCCTTTCTTATTTTGAAAGTTGCGTAATTACTCTCAAAACTTTAATGATCCAAGCATTGTCAATATAGTTACTCATCTAAACTCATGTGTTTCTTCTTCACCCAACTTCTTATTTAATTTTCCGATGAAGACACGTGGTCATAGTAGGATATTGCATTAAATAATGACATGGGAGAGATCGAAAATTCGTATCACCTCCTCATAAATCAACTGTGACACATCTTCCTTTTCTCCTCACAAAATACAATTCACAAAAATAACATCTTTTAGAACGTCTTACCATTAATGTAGACCAACCCAATTTTTCCAAATCTCCACGAATCTTCTTGTATTCTCCTTTATCAATTTCTTCATCAAATACTTTCTCATAAGAAAAAGGAAGTTCCTTTAATTGTTTCTTCGGAGAAGCTATCAGGGCCCTTGAAGCTTTCTCTTTTTCTTCGGGTGTAGGGTCATTGATTTGTAGAGGTTGTGTTGTCTTCTTCACTAAAGTTGGAATCTTTTTCTTATTGAATCAACACAGCATGCTAACCTCTCTTCTCTTGACTTGTTTTACCCTTTGAATTGGAACTAGGACTTTTCTCACTTGATTTCTTCTCAATAAAATCCAATACCTTGATTTTCTTCATCTCCCTTACAGTAGATAACGTTCATGTTCTCTTAATCATCTCAATTGACCCCCAACTCAAAGCTTTAACCACTCTTGAAATTTGAAACTCTTGATTATTGGTTGTACAAGCTTAATTTGGGTTAGGAAAGGTGATTTGATGATGATTCTCTATGTGGGTAAGATGGATTCTTCATGGATTGGTATAGATTTAAGAAATTGTAGGATGAATTTTTGAAATTTAAGCTTATGATTCTTGGATTTAATGTGTTTTGGTATGATAAGGGTGGTTGAATCTTCTTTGTAATGATGTGGAGAATAGATTTGATGTGTTTTTATGGTGATTGGGTAGTGTTTTGATGTTTGGTGAAGGTTTGATGAAGCTTCCATGGAGTTGGGAGAGTTTTGGAGAAGAAAGAAAGGCTTGAGGTTTTGTAAATTTGGAATAATAGCTATTACCTCCTTTTATAAACTCGAATCCGCTCCTTTCTCTCTCCAGTCGGCGCGCTGCGGTATACCGCGCATATGGTCCGGTATACCGCACCTATCAGTGCTCCAAAAAATTTCCCCTTGTAAAAATACACGCGGCACCTACCCGTGGCATGGGTTTTGGACCGGCGGTGCATGGTCCGGTATACCGCACTGATCGATGTGATTTTTTTTCGTCTCAGTATAAAACCCGAGCCCCATACCCGTGGTACGGGTTTTTGTCCTCTGCGGTATACCGCGTATGAGGTCCGGTATACCGCACCTGTGGTCAGAATTTTCCGAAATTTTTTGCTTCTCCTTCCCTAACTCGATTTCTCCAATACCTAAGCATCAAAAACACTAATACCTTTCTCAAATATGCAATATCAACTAAATTTAACTAAGCTAAACATCAATTAAAAACTAGAAACGTAAATACATAAAAGAAATTACGGGTTGTCTCCCGTATAGCACTTTTGTTTAACGTCTTTTAAATTTAGACGTGTTACCTCGATTAAGAATGACGAAATTTCCACCCGTTTCCTCTAATTCCCATGAACTTTTCAGCTCGATTTTTCATAATCATGGATGGTTCCATCCAAGATTTCGTGGGAAGGGGTGTTTCTGGTGGTAACTCGATAGTATTACATTCGTCTGGTGATCCACTCATATCCTCAGTTTCGAATCTTTGTTTGTTAGAAAGAATGTCCTTCATGAATTTGAGATATTTTGGCATTCTCTTGAGAGCTTCTACAAACGGTATTTTAATCTTTAACTTGCTCACCATGTCAACGAACTTCTTGAATTCCAGGTCATTGTCCTTTTTTCTGACACGTGAAGGGTATGGTGGTGGAGGACATGTGTTGGTTACCACTGGGCTCTCTTTCTTTTCTAGTGTCTTCTCTGGGACACTTTTTGGTTCAACTACCTCTTCGACTGTATCTTCTGTTGTTCCTTATCCCCCCTTTTTTGGAATAGGGAGTGGTTCTGGTTCTGGTTCTGGTCTTGGTGGAGGTAGTTGTTTTCCACTTCTTAATTCAACTGCATGACAAACACTGTTTTCTGGAGCACTAATATCACTTCGGAGTTGCCCTTTTGCAAAGATTTGAAGTTTATTCACCATTTGTGACATTGTATGCTCAATCTTCTTAAGCGCATTGGATGAGTTTTGGAATCTTTGCTGGCTAATCTCCATATCTTCAATTAGGTTCATTATCTTAGCCATGCTTGAATTCAAACTCGAAGGTTGTTCTTGGATGGTTTGCTGCATTGAATAAGAAAGTGGTTCTTGATAAGCTTCATTATAAATCGGCGCTTCTTGATAGATAGGTTGTGGAGGATAATAAGATTGTGGTCGTGGTTGATAATAAGTCTGATGATTTCCGACCCAATTATAATTCTGTGGGGGCTGATAATCAGCGTAATTTCCTTGGGATTGATAATAACCATCATAGTAATGGTTTCTTTGATAAGGTATGAAGGAAATTGAAGCTGGATTATTCATGCAATATTCCCACGAGTGATCTCTTGCTCCACAACTAGGACATGAAGGTGATGTATGTACTAGATTTCTCTGAGCTATTTCTCGCGCTTGTTCTCGTAATTCCTCAAGTTGTTGGTTTAACTCTTTGAGCTTTAGAGATTCTAAAGTCTCTTTTTGTTTTTCTGATTCAACCGACCAACTTCTCTTGGGCTCAAGAAAATTCTCCATAATAGTATTAGCTTCTTCAGGATCTAATAATATGGAACCTTTATCTCCTAATAAATCTGCTCTCGCCAAAAAAAATCTGTAAAACAAAAAAACTAAAAAGAAAAGCGAAAAATGGAACTAATTAAAATATAAGCACTAGATAATTGCACAAGGACTAACGATGTAGTCCCCGGCAGCGGCGCCAAAAACTTGGTGTGGCCTAGGGTGTGATAAAATAATAATATAAATAAATGCAAATAAACACCCTACGCTAACACGGTTCTGCAAGTATTACAGGACGTATGCAAGTTTTAATGATAAGAAGATTCTTTCCTCAGAGACTGACGAAAGTTAGGAAGAACTTATGCAAATTATCAAGTGCAAATATAAAAGATAGAAAAGATAATACGCAAATAGAAAGAAAAGATAGACAAATATTTATTTGGTTTTCAATAAGAAAACTAAACTACTAACTTAAAGACAGAAAATAAATAACAAAATAGAAAAGAAGATAGTATGAACGTTTAGCTTGAGTAAATAGCATGTAATCCCCACTAGTTTTGCCGTTCTAAACATGTAAGGGTGAATTATGTAGTACTTCAATAATCGGTTCCAATTACGCTAGGTAGTTTTAAGGATTTACCTGTGTCAATAAGGCTTCCTAAGCAAACTGTTCCTATAATTGGTAAATAGTAACATGTACTAAACCATAGTGATTATCTAGTTAGGTTGATTTGTCAGATCTAAACCGAATACAAGACGTTATGTGCTAAACATGTAATTAAACACCGTTGTCAATGGTGACCTAATTACTAGATGGTAATTCTATATGGCCTAGGTTCCACAAGAACACAGAATATAAATCCAAACATATAAACAGAGAATAAAAACAATAATTCAATTTAAAACATAGAATTCCCAAATTAGATAGATGTCAATCAAAACTAGGGTTCATACATATAAGCTAAAACTCAAGCTAATGAAATTTAGTTCTTCCTAAGAAAAGAAGAGAAAAGAGTTACAGATTCAAAGGTTGAAGGAGACATATGGTGTTCTGCTCCTTCCAGACTTCTCCTCTTGTGATGCAGCTTCCTCTTGGCCTTAAGGTCTGGCCAAGGATCATTTTAGAGTGTTAAGAGGCTGTATTTATAGTGTATAGGTTGACCTAATTCGTTTCTTGAAGGAGAGGTTAAGTAATGGACTCCAAGCCAACTCAAATTCGTATGGAAATAAAGATAATTACTGCTGAACTGTTTTGAGCATATCTTCTCGTTATTGGTCGGTTTTTGCTCCACAATATACCAAAAGAATCCTCACAGAATTATCTACGTCCCTATGAAAGGAATCTTCCAAAATCGGCTTGGTATTGGAGTTATCACCACTTCTTTAGGCGTAGCTGCAGAAATTCAGATTTAGGCAGCTTTTCCTTTTCCTAATTGAACTCTTCTATCTCCAATTTCCATGTTTATCTTCTTTCCTTTAGCTCTTTAAACCAACTTGGACTCTAATTAATTACCATATATCTCTAAAGCTTCACACTAAATAAATAATTAAACCCAATATGCTCTAAAAATAATAAATAATCAATTCAAGACCCAAAAGAGGAAAGTGCACTAAATTAAGCTAAGATCGACCTATAAACTAATAAATACGCCTAAAATGATGTCTATGAAATAGATTTAATTATCACAAATGAGGAGACATCAAGACCCCCAACTCAAAGTTGTATCGTCCCGATACAATAAAAGTAAAGAACAGAAGGGTAGGAGGAAAATAAGAATAGAGAATAATGAATGATCCTAGAGCAAAATATCTAAAAAGTCTCATGTAGTAATGCTTAAGAAATAATGCACAAGTATGCTTAATACACATGTAATCAACAATCCATAAATTCAAGTCAAGATTAATTTCGCAATGCCCGAAGGAGAGGATGATAACTTAGTTCATGCTAATGGCTATAGGTTGTTCATAGGTCCTAATATAGCATCCAATGGTCCACTCACCTATTACCTAATAGCTCAATTGTTTCTCCACCAAGTAGTTAGAAATCCTAAGGTCTTTGGTTATAACGTGGCTTAGGGACGGTATGGTATATTTGGATAATGAAAAGTAAGCTTTTGGCTCTCTCCTCACTAGCCATCAACGAAACGCCCTAGAGCTTGAGTTTTCACTCGAAGATGTTCTCACTCAACCCAATTTATTGATGCATTTTGGTTTGCATCCCCAATCGATCCCAAATGAAACCTTTAGTGATGATATACAAATTCCACTTTGCCGGTCCGAATATATATTTTCATTTCAATTTTTCTTTTGTATAGCTATGACTCTCTTTTTGATGTTCGAGATATCACGCTATTTTTCATATATATATTCTTCTATGCCCTTATTGGCAATTTTAGCTCGTAGCTTCTTTTTCATTCACTATTACCCAGGCAAAGGGTTACAATAATAACAATTTCATCATCAATAAAATCACAAATATAATTCCCAAAACCCAATGTTCCCTAATGATGAAACCCACCACCCCAAACTCAAGCTCTAAAACGAGTTGTCTCAGGTTTTGCGATTCGAGTGCGGGTCATATAGATAAGCCCTACAAACTAAGGGTATGGATTACAATGTGGTTCAATAAAAAGGCTTTAGAAAGGCTCAGAGGGGCTAAGACAGATAAATAATAACAATAATCAAATAAGAGGGTGAAAAGGTATAAAAGGCTTCAAGTGTTTTTAACATGAAAGAACTGCCTTATTCATTTTTCTAACTACCGGATTTTGTTACTTTTTCATTATTAGTTCATAGATAAGTGGGTTTTCAACTAATTTCAAACCTAACGTTCTACACACCAAATAACTCTTCCTAAGTTTCAACGCGACTTCTTAGCATTACTCGTTAACTTTCCTATCCTTTATTTCCTGTTTTCATACATGCATGCTAAACAAATTTGTAACATCTTTCAAAAACATACTACTTACTATCATTAAATTAATTAAATCATGCTCACATAGGTACATTCAACATATTCTATGCCTAATTCAACCCAAAAAATTTTAAATTTTATGTAAAAACAAAAAGGAAGATGAGGACAACGAATCCCCACCCCCAACTCAAAAATTAGCCGTGTCCCCACGACTCGAAAAAGAATCAAGAAAGAATAAAATTTAAAATTAGCATACATATTGCACATAAAGAAATGGTAGGGAAGAAAGAAAACATACTCTTCGAGGCTATTACCTCGCCTTAATGACATCCAAGATAAGATTTTGCTGGACTTTTTTTTTAATTGCTCACAGAGTGTTGTGAGGTAATCCTTTCTTCTTTTGAAAGTTGCGTAATTACTCTCAAAACTTTAATGATCCAAGCATTGTCAATATAGTTACTCATCTAAACTCACGTGTTTCTTCTTCACCCAACTTCTTATTTAATTTTCCGATGAAGACACGTGATCATAGTAGGATATTGCATTAAATAATGACATGGGAGAGATCGAAAATTCGTATCACCTCCTCATAAATCAACTGTGACACATCTTCCTTTTCTCCTCACAAAATACAATTCACAAAAAGAACGTCTTTTAGAACGTCTTACCATTAATGTAGACCAACCCAATTTTTCCAAATCTCCACGAATCTTCTTGTATTCTCCTTTATCAATTTCTTCATCAAATACTTTCTCATAAGAAAAAGGTAGTTCCTTTAATTGTTTCTTCGGAGAAGCTATCAGGGCCCTTGAAGCTTTCTCTTTTTCTTCGGGTGTAGGGTCATTGATTTGTAGAGGTTGTGTTGTCTTCTTCACTAAAGTTGGAATCTTTTTCTCACTGAATCAACACAACATGTTAACCTCTCTTCTCTTGACTTGTTTTACCCTTTGAATTGGAACTAGGACTTTTCTCACTTGATTTCTTCTCAATAAAATCCAATACCTTGATTTTCTTCATCTCCCTTACAGTAGATAATGTTCATGTTCTTTTAATCATCTCAATTGACCCCATACTCAAAGCTTTAACCACTCTTGAAATTTGAAACTCTTGATTATTGGTTGTACAAGCTTAATTTGGGTTAGGAAAGGTGATTTGATGATGATTCTCTATGTGGGTAAGATGGATTCTTCATGGATTGGTATAGATTTAAGAAATTGTAGGATGAATTTTTGAAATTTAAGCTTTTGATTCTTGGATTTAATGTGTTTTGGTATGATATGGGTGGTTGAATCTTCTTTGTAATGATGTGGAGAATAGATTTGATGTGTTTTTATGGTGATTGGGTAGTGTTTTGATGTTTGGTGAAGGTTTGATGAAGCTTCCATGGAGGTGGGAGAGTTTTGGAGAAGAAAGAGATGCTTGAGGTTTTGTAAATTTGGAATAATAGCTATTACCTCCTTTTATAAACTCGAATCGGCTCCTTTCTCTCTCCAGTCGGCGCACTGCGGTATACCGCGCATATGGTCCGGTATACCGCACCTATCAGTGCTCCAAAAATTTTCCCCTCGTCAAAATACACGCGACACCTACCCGTGGCATGGGTTTTGGACCTGCGGTGCATGGTCCGGTATACCGCACTGATCGATGTGATTTTTTTTCGTCTCAGTATAAAACCCGAGCCCCATACCCGTGGTACGGGTTTTTGTCCTCTACGGTATACCGCGTATGAGGTCCGGTATACCGCACCTGTGGTCAGAATTTTCCGAAAATTTTTGCTTCTCCTTCCCTAACTCGATTTCTCCAATACCTAAGCATCAAAAACACTAATACCTTTCTCAAATATGCAATATCGACTAAATTTAACTAAGCTAAACATCAATTAAAAATTAGAAACGTAAAAACATAGAAGAAATTACGGGTTGTCTCCCGTATAGCACTTTTGTTTAACGTCTTTTAAAGTTAGACGTGTTACGTCGATTAAGAATGACGTCTTTAATTACATGCAAACATTAGGTAATTCATAGGAATAACTAATGAACAATGCAAAAAAAGTAAGCTTGTACTTAATGAAATTGAGTGGTTTGTAGAACGTGAGATCCGAATTAGTAGAGAACCCACTTAGAATGAACTAGAGGCAAGCTATGTAACTAGGAAAATGATAAAGGCAGTTCTTTGTTAGCCATTTGAAACCTTTTAGCTTTCTATACCATGATCTAATTATATCCTTCTTTGCCCCATTTTTAGCCTTTAAGACTTTCTTTTGTCGCCACGATATAAGCCCATATCCCCTTAGTTTATTATGCATTTTCATATGACATGTACTTATATCACGATCCTGAGACTTACTGTCTTGAGCTTGAGTTTGGGGTGGTGGGTTTCATTATTGGGAAATTACATTGGGAGGTATCTATATGTGTTTGTATTGTTGCACAAATCTTGATGATATATCTTTTTGTAACCCTTTGCCGGGATCCTTGAAAAAAAAGTGACAAAGTTGTCAAAACAGTAGACAACCGGGAACCCGGTTATCACTAATCGGGAACCCGATATCGACTGTACCAAAAAAAAAAGAGAAAAGAGATGAAAAAGAAAAAAAAAAGAATAAAGTAACTGGCAAAGTGGAAATTTCCGAAATCATCTTAGTGCTTATTGGGTTAATTTGTGGACGCTAGATTACTGCGTCAAATGGGTTGTGTGAGAACATATTCGAGTGTAAACTCAAGCTCTTAGACATTTGTTGATGGTAAGTGAGTAGAGAGCCAAAAGCTCACTTCAAATTTACCAAATATACATACCATACCGTCCCTAAGCCTACGCTAAAACCGTAAAGTCCTCGTGATTCCTAGATATATAGTGGATTTGTAATTCAGCTAATAGGGAGTATACTAAGTGGAGCGTTCAAAGCGAGTGAGGATCGGTGAACACCCTATAGCCACCATATTGAGATAAGTACGAACGTAACCTTCTAGCATTGTGAAATTAATTTTGGATTGATATTATATGTGTTTGATTTTGCATGATAGGTGTATGTGTATATTAATTCCTAAGTCATACTATATTAGATTTGTTTTAAGTTATGCTTTGTGTATTACTAGCTAGACTCGGCATTTCTGTGTTCACCTAAGACCTTTGTTTTTATTTTACTTTGTCGGGACGACAAATGTTTGAGTTGGGGGTCTTGATGTCTCCCGTTTTATTCTAAATATTATCCCTTAGGAGACATCATTTTAGGTGAATATTTGACTTATCTGATAGACTTTTAGGATTAATTCATCATATTGCATTATCTCCCCTTGGAATTACAATATTTCGTTTTTAGAGCTCTTGTACGTTAATCTGTTTGTTTTTAGTGAAAATTTCTTAGGTCCATGGATGCTATGGAGTACCAATGTAAGGAGGAGAAGTTGAAATTAAAGTCTTATATCGAGTGGAGGAGTCAAAGGAGAGAAAAGATTTCCCGAAGAGTTGACTGGAAAAGCTGAAAATCTGGAAGGCTGTTACTAATTGTTGTTTTCGATCCACTTAGACACTGATTCAGCATTTGGGTCGTGAAATAAGGAAGTTGCCTTTTTGAGTTAGGAAGATTTTGCAACTTGAATGAGTTGATTTGGAGTTGATATGAGAAAGTTACAATCGTTTTACTAAGTGATGCACATCAACTTGAAGAAGGAAAAAGAGATGGTTGTAAGTTGTTATTACCTTCTCTTCCAAGCCTATTACTTCAGAAGCCAATAGTTTAACACGTTCATCATCTGCATTATATTCAAGTTGAGGTCCCTATATGATGCTGAATTGCACTATAGGTTCTTAAATTTCAAAATGGTTAACCTTACCCGACTTCTAATTAGATTCTAAAAGCAAAATCACAAATGTACTTAATAGTATATCAAATCATGAACATCGCTTTGACGAAACGTATTGTTATAATCAGTTCAACCTTGCTCGTCTCTCTACACCAATCAAAGACAAAATACACACCATTAACACATGAGTTGCATCTGAAAGAATAACAAAGATTGACTCCATTAACAAATAGAATCTAATTAAATACAAGAATCAACTCCTTTTTCCAAATTCGGCGAGCCACTCAGAGAGGTGTACTTCCACCGGAACTCTTCAAATTCGGCGTGCAACGAGCCTAGAACGACGAGGTGCAAATTTATTGGAAACCATAACAAATATTGGCTCCATTAACGAAGAGAATCTAATTAATTACCAAAATCGATCGAAAACTCCATTTTAAAATCAGCTAACTACTTAGGGAGATGTATTTCCACCAGAGCTCTTCAAATTAGGTGCGCATTAAGGCTAGAACGGATAGGAGAGGTACGAATTCAGAGCTCTTCCGAATCGGCGAATTTAGACAATGAAGTTAGTTTGGGCTGCTTGGAAATCACCCGTGACCAGTCACGGAACTAGGATTTTATATATGCAGGGCCAAGGGAAGAGTTTCGTAAAATTTCGGATGGCAGAAACTTAATTTTTTTTCCTTTTTCTATAAGGGTGAAATGTAGTTTTGGAAAAATTTGTGCAGGGGAGGGGGGGCGAAGGCCCCAATTTCCATACGGAGGAAATCACCAGTTGAGAATTGGTAACGTGGTGAAGAGGTGAGGGATGGTATCGCCGGTGAGGGTTAGGTGAGACGTTCGTGTGGCTTATGAGTTTGTTTTTGTGAATTTGACAAAACAAATGTGTGCGTGTGAAGTGAGCCAGGTGGGTGGGATGGAGTGTGAGGTTAGAAATTGGTGGAGTATTTTTTAGCATTTTTTTAAGGCATCTTATATATATAGTAGGGTTAGTTTTTGAAGTTTTTAAATTCGTAAGTAATGAAACTATCTGGACCGTTCCTTGTGACACGTGTTTAGCAAAAACCCGATCTCGAACCCTCTTTATATCCCTTATATATTTTATATTTTAGGTTAGATCTTCTATGCTTCGTTCATGTGTATTTAATAGAAACTTGCATTGAGTATATACACTAAGGGCTTGACCGAAGGTCTTACTCATATATCATAAATCTTTGTATACCTCTAACCTATCTATATATTAATCTCAAAAGATTAGCTCTTTATAGATAGAGACGAATTGATTAGTTAGTTTGATTATTTTTATTCTGCATAGTTCCTATTCACTTCCCATGTAAGAATATATATTGGGCAACACATTATAATGGAGCAATTATAATTTACTATACAATCAATATATATGATGATTAATTATGAGGTAAAGTTGTTAATATTATATTGTAACTGGTACTAAGCATTTGATCTCATGTTTAGTTGGATATTCTATATTTTGTATTATTTATTAGATAACTTATTGTTTGATCTCATGAATATTTATTGTTAGAGGATAGTCGAATTGTATAAATTAGGGGTGAACAAACGACCAGCCCAACTGGACCAACCAGCCGAATACTTTTTTTGTCTAGCAAGGTACACCACCGAACATATTGGCTAGATTTTTTTTCATTTGGCCCAATACGTAACTGATGTCTCCCTATTTGTTCTAATTCTTAGCCCATTGGAGACATCCTTTTAGGTGAATAAATGAGTTATTTGATAGACTTTTAGGCTTATTTGATCATATTGCACTTTCTCCCCTTGGAAATTAACTATTTGCAAAATCTGAGCTTTTGTGCCTAAATTTGACTGTTTTTAATGCAAAGTTAATTGGTTCTTGAATTTCATGAAAGACCAATCCAAGGAGAAGAAGTGAGAATAAAGTCTTAGTGTATTTTAGAGTGTTAGGAAATGATTTTGAGTCGAGTTTCTATTTTTAGAGTACACTTTCCTATTTCGTTTTCTTGATTTATTGATTTATTCTTTTTAAGCATATGCGGTTTAATTATTTATTTAATGTGAAGCTTTAAGAGATAAATGGTAATTACTTAGAGACCAAGTCAAGATGAGGATGAAAGGAAAGAATATTTACATGGAAATAAGAAGATTTAGGAAAGATTTATTCAAAGGAGGAAAAGATAAAGCTGCCTTTTGAAATCTGAAAATCCAGCCACGTTTTAGAGATTAAATCATAATAAGAGCTTTCCAAGACAAGCAGTTTCATATATTGGAACTTCTCAAACGGATAAGTATTGAAAAAGATATGACCAAATCAAATCAGCAGCAAATCTTACCTTTTCTAGAATTTACAGGTACGAATTTAAGAGTCCTTGACTTGTCTTCCACTCCAAGAAATTCGACCTAGGGTCCTCCAACACCTATAAATACACCCCTTAGACCTAATAATTCAGTACCTCTCATATTTTACTCAATTCATACATCTTTAGAGAGAGAGTCAAAGACTTCAAGAGCAAGAAGGCAAAGGAGGAGCTAGAGCTGGAGGAATTCTGTTCTTCCATCAACAGTCATCTAATCCTTAGGTTATACATTTCTTTTCTGTAATTAAATATGATGTCTTTCTATTTAGTTTCAGTCTTTTATATTTCCATGAGCTAAACTTTTACATACTTGAGAATCGCAATAAAGGGATGAACCCTAGTTAATTTAATCTTTGTTTTGAATTTGGGATTGTATGATTTAATTTGAGTTGAGTATTAGATATTGGATATTACTTTGTTCTTATTTACTAATTCTTTTCCGTGCAAATAGAATTAGATTTTAGTATTTAGGCTATTCCATATAGTGGCGTATGGATCATCCGACAGGGGGGGTTTGAATACAGACTTAGGTAATACCCGTGTAATGGACGAAAGTCATATGATTTACATAGCCAAAGAGGTAAAATATTATTCATCTGAAAGTAGCTTATATTCACCCTGGCGGGGTTTGTAATACCGTAGGATAGCTTCTAGGTCCACCCTGACGGGGGCTAGGAGATATTAGATTCCCGATTAGTATCCTAATACCAATTCTACCCTTAAACATAACATAGATTATATTAGTTAGGAGGATTCTTTGCGAGACTCAAGTAATTCTCTTATCTGAAGTCAGTATTTTATTTGCTTTAATTTATTTTAGTCTTTATTTATTTGCATCTTAGTTTTAAGAAAACCAAACGAAATCTCTTCTTTACTTTTCTGTTAAACAATTATTCTTACTATCTGATTAATACTGGAGTTGACCCTAATCCGTCCCTGAGAACGAACTTGATTATCATATATTACTTGGGACAACCGTACACTTGCGGTTAAGTGGATCCTTTATTTTTGCACTTAATTTTATAACACCCCAGGACCCACCAGTAACATTCACCTTTTAACCCAACATAATCATATAATCTAATATTTTATCATTTTATGTAAACCCTAATACATACCATATATATCTCTATCTCTCTTCCTCTTCCGCCTCTCTTTGGATTCCTTACTTTTCATCTTTCTTTCCTTTTGAAAATCGAAGCGCAGAAACTATGAAATATATGTGACAAAAAAATCTGCCGAAGATGAAAAAAAAGTTGAAGAAAAAGAAAAGGATGACATTATATATCATTTTTTGTAAGTTATGGAATTTTATGATTTTGATATAGATTTATGTATTTTATATATGTTATATATATTCATAGTTATTATAATCGATATAAATAATATAATTTTGTGCATTTTTTAAAATTATATTCTTTTTTTTATACGTAAAAAAATTATACATATGTGAACCCATACATATTAGATGAACAAATTAAAAAATTGAATTATATATGAGATGAATATGTGGTAAAGCCCCATAGTGGTTGGGGTTGGGAGTTGGGTGGGTGGGTGGGTAAAACATGTCATTCCATATTTTTTCAATTTTTTTTATCTTTATTAAATTAATTTTTTTATTATTATGGACCCAAATTTATTTAAAATCTTCATTTAAACCCAACTTTTAAAATTTATCTCATTAAGATTTTATTTATTTGTTCAGTATGAGTATTTATCTAATAAAATATAAAGACTTAAAGTATAAAAAAATAAAAAAACCAGTATCACGACCTATAACACAATTTCGTATAATATAGGGACCTTTAGTGCATTTTCATAATATAGGTACATATAGTGCAATTAAGTCGATTTTTTTTCTTGGGGTGTTGCACCCCGAATCTCCTTGTCGTCCAACAAAATATACCCTGTTGAGATGAACTCATTTTTTAATGTTTTTTTATTTATATTGTTAATAGTTTTCTTTATTATGAATCCCCAAAAATCCGACAAAAAATAAACTAATTTTGTATTTTTATATTTTCCTCTTAGGGTAAAATTTTATATTTTTTGGATGCGACTTTAAGATTTTTTTGGTTTACTTTGAGGTTATTAACCGACCTATCTGCATCCTTATAAGTTGAACATTCTTGGTTATATTATATAAGTAATATGATTAGTATACATAATATACTAGTGTTTATTTATGATATATATGTTTTAATTAGTAATAATATATTTTATATGTATTTTACCAATATATACTTTCTATACTAAGTTTACAAGAAAGGAAGATCACAAATTCACGTGCAATTGTATAAAATGTATCTAATACTTAATTTTCTTATCGTATGATAGGTAATGTATTGGAAGAAATTTCATCATTTAATGATAAGATCGTTGACCATAACATTTCAATTAAGTAAGTTTTTTATTCCAGTATAATATATTCCTATACATTTTGATATAACTTGTCTTACAATATTTTCTCACATATGTCATCGTAATAAAAATTAAATATATTTACTTA
Source organism: Nemophila menziesii (assembly GCA_029959085.1). Lineage (NCBI taxonomy): Eukaryota > Viridiplantae > Streptophyta > Magnoliopsida > Boraginales > Hydrophyllaceae > Nemophila > Nemophila menziesii. The sequence continues at coordinate 81,773,736 of JARWIR010000001.1, forward strand.
CCATTTTACAATACATACATGATAAAGAATCAATAAATCTGTCATATGACTCCCATGTCCCATTCTATCCCTTTTCACATGCATGCAAATATGGCATAGAAAATATCTCATATGATTTTTTATCTTGACTTGTACAAATTTATAATACACCATATATATTCTTTTTTTTACATAAACCATTACTTAGAAACAAAGATCTTTTTAAAAAATTATTTTAATAGTTCCTCAAATATTATAACTAGACCAATAATGCTTGTATTGAGATATACAACAATGTTGTGTTATTGGGAAGAGAGATTGTATTGACCGGGTGTTACTTGGCTACAAACAATGCCGAGGAAATACTAGTGCTGGAAATTAAAACATAATTATGGTATTTATTATAGTCACTTAAAATGGCTTGAATCATGCTTTTAACTATTAATTTTGACACATTTTTGTTTATTGTATTTTCTAGTTTTTGAATTTATTAGATTTACATAATTTCTCTAAGTAATTAATAGAATATTTAATTTCATCCAGGCTATTAAAGGGGTTATGGATCTACAGGTAGCTAATAAAAGTGCTACCAAAATGGAAATTGGTGAGGCAAGTACTTCTCAGGCAGTAGTGAGATCAGGTTATTATGATCTGGTTAACTGGGCCATTACCATCTACGAGAAGACTCCTCCTCTTGCTACTCTACCCGAGATAGATGAACTTGGATGGGATGGTGAGGTAGACTCAGATACTCATTCAATTGTGGATTGAATTTTGTATTTTTTTATTGAATTATTATTATTATTGTATATTTTTTTGATTGAATTTGTACTCTAACTATGAAGCATTTTACCTTTATCATATGCATTGGATTTTTATAGTTTATTTTGTCATTCATTACTCTATTTAGTATAGATGTTTTATCATGAGGTTATTAAATCACATATTTTGGCCTTTATACAACGAACATGTATGATTGGTGAAAGTGTAGTCTATAGAGATTTTGCAAACTTCATTGAATAAGAATCTCAAAAGAATTGTATACCAAATTTTTACGCTTCATATATAATAGTAAATAATATTATTGTAGATTTATCAATGCATAAATGCACAACGTTCATTAGTGGAAGTCTTGTATAAGTTATTGTTTCATTTGCATAAGTGAAAAGCCGCTATGAATTTTTAACTACCCAACATATGGAAAAAGATACTTTGAAAGGCCTTTCCTCTACTTCTGTATTTCTTTTTAAATTGACTAATATATAATCAATATCTACTTCACTTTCTAATTCTGTATCTATATGTTCTTCAATCATTCTTTTGCGGCATCAGTAAATCGAGATAGAGGAAACACACCTCCCTTAGAGAACATGTGCTTAGGGTAACATATGATAATGGAATTAATCATCAAATAAAATTGTTCAAGAAGGAAAGATTGTAAGGTATAGTTAAACTAAAATAACAATTCAAAGATGGAAAATCCAAATAGTGAAGTAATGGAGTTGTTGTCTTTTTGAACAAAGAATTGTGAAATTTTTTTGGCCATCAAACTGAATTATGATGTAATAAATTCAAGTGTTATAACTTCTTAAACCTTTTAGTGTTGTACAAATAATGTGTGTTCATCTACTTTTCCACAAAATCTAAGAATATTTTGAACTTAATAAGTTTATTAATAATATTCTACAAGGATCTTTTGAGAATCCTCATATCTCTGTCTCAACTATTAGATGACAAACAAGGCAATAGCATATTGGAAGGATGAAGGACGAGTTGAAGATTTTGTTTATGCTGGATTGGAATTTTACTTTTTCATCAACTTATAGTCTTTTCTTTTTCTTTATTATCTAGTAAAGGTTTGACGATATGTGATTTGTTTTGACCTATAAGGAGTGGGTGTTTGGTGAACCTTAATATTTTGAATTAATGTTCTAGTTTCTAATGTATTTTCCATGAATGAAACATGTACTATTTAGAAAAAAACAATTTTTTTAGTAAAAACATAAATATTATAACGAAAATAAGAGTTTACCATCAAAATTAACCAATGTCTATTGTCACACAATTATTCCTAAACAATCTAGCTAAATTAGGTGGAGAATTAAACACCAAGTTGACAAACCACAATCCACCAAGGTATGTTTTGGATACCAATTTATAGCCATATTCTATCTCTTAGGTGCAAAGGAGAAAATAATATCCTATTCACCAACCAGACTTAATATTTAAAATATGTAATAATTATTTGGAACTCATGTACAATATTAATTAAAAAATCAGAGTAAACTATATCAAATAAGGATGCAATCCTAGTGTCACCTAGGGTGTGATAAAATAATAGATAAAATAAGTGCAAAAATAAACACCCTAGGCTGAGCACGGTTCTGCAAGTATACAGGACGTATGCAAGTTTTACTGATAAATAAGATTCGTTCCTCAAAGACTACGAAGGTTAGAGAGAACTTATGCAAATTATCAAGTGCAAATATGAAAGCTAGAATTAATAATGCGCAAGGAGATAAAGACAAAGAGATTTTTATTTGGTTTTGTAAATAGAAAATTAAACTAATAAACTAAAGACAGAAAAGTAAATAAAGAGAAGAAGATAGTATGAGAGTTTAGCTCGATAATTTAGCAAGTAATCCCCACTAGCCTTGTTTATTCTAAACATGTAAGGGTAAATCATGTAGTATTGCAATAATCTGTTTCTAAATTCCTACCTACACTCAGAGAGCAAATAGGTAGGCTACGGCACAACCATGAGGTGACCTTAAATAGGGTTGTCCTACGCCACTAGGTTCCTAAGCAGATCTTTCCTTCAATTGGTGATATGGTGATTAAAACAAAACCTAATGATTATCTAGTTAGGCTAGTGTTGTCAGGACCAAATCCTTATTATAGACGTTATGTGGTGTTTCAATAGTTAAACACCCCTTCCGGGCGAACATCTAACTACTATTAAGGTAATCCTATACGTAGGTCTCCACAAGGAAAACAGACAATAAATCAAAGCACGTAAACAGAGAATGAAACGTGAATTCAAATTAAATACGATGGTATCCCAAATTAGATAGATTTAAAACAAGAAATAGGGTTCATACATATATGCTAAATCTCAAGCTAAAATTATTTATTTCATACTAAAGAAAGAAAAGAAAATAATTACAAATTCGAAGGTCGAAGGTCGAAGAAGACATGATATGGTGTTCAGCTCCTTCCAAACATCTCTTCTTGGGTTGTAAGCTTCCTCTTGCCTTAAGGTTTGCCAAGGATGTGTTTATTCTGATTAAAGGGTGTATTTATAGGGTATAGGAAACCCTAAAACATTTTCTTAGAGTGGAAGACAAGTAACTTGGACTCTAGCCCAACTCAAATTCGTAACCCTAAAATATAGAAAAGGTAAGATTATGGCGCTGTTTTGTTTTGTCCGTAACTCCTTCAATACTTATCCATTTGACGCGTTCCAGTAGTCGAAACTGATCGTCTCCGAAAGCTATATAACTTTGATTCAGACCATTCTTCCAATAGTAGAATTAACTTGGAATCTAATTAATTACCATATATCTTTAAAGCTTCACAATTAACAAACAATTAAACCCAATATGCTCTCAAAATAATAAATAATTAAATCAAGACACGAAATAGGAAAGTGTACTAAATCATGAGAAAATCGACCTATATCCTAATAAATATACCTAAAATGATGTCTCCAAGCTAGATTAAATCATCACAAATAGGGAGACATCAATTCCTAATCTTTATATATTTTTCTTCAACTATTGCTTGTAACAAAAATTCCATGTTTGTCTTCTGATTATGTTGCCCTTTACATCTATAACAATACAAACAACACTACCCTTTTCAGTACCGTCATATATGATTCATCTATATTTACTTTGAGTATCACTCTCAAGTTATTGTTTATTTTCCTTGTATTATTTATATTTCTATCATAATTATCTTTAAGGTCAGTTATAAGTTCATCTTTTTGATCCGTAACCTCACATGCATCCTTATTTGAAGTAAAAAATTCATCATATACTGCTTTATCTCTCAGAGTAGATTGTATAGTTTGACTTATTTATTTTTATACAAGAATTCATTTCTAATCTTTCAAATCTGCCAAGCCAATATGACGTTTTTCTCTTTAATGCCTAGTAAACCATTACAACCCTTCCTAAATATTTTTTAAATTTTGGGTGGAGCTTTATGTCATAATATTGACCAAAATAAATTTGGTTGCTTGAAAAATTATAGAATACTTGATATATTTTAATCTTTTCTTTATCCTCTAATATTTGATTATTATATGCAATATTTTTCCAGTTGTTAAGGTACCATCTATAACATGTACCCAATATGGTATATCCACATTGCATATGTGGTATGTTGATCTTTATCACACTAGTTTCAATTTCATGGTTAAAATTGTTATATATTATATCATTATTTCATATCATAAAATTATTAATATAAAGATCTTTCACAACTTCAGTTTGAGTATTACAATACTTGTTTATCTTATCTACTCCTGGAATCCAAGAGTACACATACTTTTCAAAATTGAAAACATAAATGATCTTATACCTCTCTTTCATTGACGAACTTACATATTTCATGTATTTCACACAAACTCTTTTGTACTAATAGTCATTCCGGTTAAATTTTATGAATTATTTATATCACTCTTGTATACTTATATGTAAGACCACATCAATTGTGGGTGTGGTTTGTTAATAAGATTCCCAATATTACTTGCTTTAGATTTTATGTTTGATTTATAATAGCCGGATGTGACTCGTTAAGGATTTTGTTGGGTTATTATTGAATAGGTTTATGTTTTTACCGACATTCCTTCATATGCAACATATTTTGCAGCCATGGCATCTTGCTTCATAAATAAACTTCTGAGCCTCAAAAGGGTCCCTCTATCTCTTTTTGTCTATATATATATATATATATATATATATATATATATATATATATATATATATATATGTATGTATGTATGTATATATATGTATGTATGTATTTATGCATTCCTCTCATTACTCTACAAACATAAGATGAATATCTATCTAGTACTTTGTTATATTATAAAAATTTATATGCTTCATATATGTAATCCAGCTTTGGACAATATTATACGTGTTTTTTATATAAGACTTTGCAAAGATTATAATTTTTCAAACTCGAAGAAAATTGTATCCGCTGCCATATAATTTATTGGAGTAACTCCAGAGGTTGAACTTAAAGGGGAATTATGATTTTTCAATCCTCATATTATAAGGTTATTTGATTCAAGAATCTTTCATTTGAAGCCAACTCCTAATTTTTACTTCAACATTAAGTCAGACAACAGATAAAAAGTTACATCGGTTGCAAGCTTTTTCACATATCTGAGCCTCCTTCTATTCATTTGATAACTGAAATTCATTTCAATGTTTTAACCTCAAGAATGAGAAAGCAAAAAGATCATAATTTCGAGAAAGGACATGTGCATCTCTCTGCAACACCCCCATGATTTTGATATATGAATAACAACCACGTAGATTGGACCATTGGCCTTCTGTTATGTGATCTATCTAAATATATACACCTTTGTTTTCGAAAGTAGCAAATATACTCAAAGTAGAAATACAAAAGAAAAAAATTGATAGTTGCTCTAGTGTTTTGTAACTCTTTTCCTTCTCTCACACCTTATATGGGTTAATTTTAGTGTTGGTCCATTTATTATATGAAATAGCCAAATTTACCCAAGTGTGGTATATATAAATTTCATAGACCTTGTAGAATGAGGCAACATAGAGATTGATCTCTAATAAATGATGGTTTTACCTTTCACTATTTGTTTTAGCCAATGACTTTTTGAAATTAATAAAAACTCAACCACCGTCATATCGCTCATTTGTATGTTTTAACTTTCTATGTATACACTAACTTGTGAAATTTTTCTAAAATCTTACATAAGGTAGTAGTAAATGACAATAAATTTTAAGGCGGTTCTTTGATAATCCCTTGTTGCCTTTTAGCTTGCTATCCATTTATTATATTTATATCTTTCTCAGCCCTTTCTAGCCTTTCTAAAGCCTTTTTATTAAGCACATTATAAGCCATAACCTTTTAGATTTTAGGACTTTTCCATATGACCCGCACTCGAATCGCGATGCATAGACGGTTGTTTTAGAGCTTGAGTTTGGGGTGGTGGTTCCACCATTATGGGAAATTATTATTGGGTTGGGATTTTTGAGCTTATGTAATTGTTCTCTATATTTTGATGATGATTCACAGGTTTATTATATTGTAACTCTTTTTCGGGGTAATAGTAAATGGAAAAAAGTTATGAAAAGGAAAAAATGTGAAAAAATAGCATGATATTTCACAAAAAAAAGAGAGTCATAACTATACAAAAGAAAAAAATACTAAGAAAAGATTGAAAATATTTAGACCGGCAAAGTGGAATTTTTATGTGATCATCTTAATGCTTTAGTATTGGGTTATTAGGGATTCTAATTGGTGCATCAATTTATTGGGTTGAGTGAGAACGTTTTATGAGAGTAAGTCAAGCTCTAGGGCGATTCGTTGATGGCTAGTGAGGAGAGAGCCAAAAGCTCACTCTAAATTATCCAAATATACTATCATACCGTCCCTAAGCCAACATTACAACCCTTAAAGACCTTTTGATCCTTTGCTATGCAATCTAGAAGTAATTGATCCGTTAGAGACTAGTTAAGTGGATCTTTTGGATACTAGTTAAATTCGATGAACAATCTATAGCCTCCTTGGCAAACTAAGTGAAAAACCTCTCCTTCGTGCATTGCAAAGCTAATCTGATCTTGAATTTGAGTCGTGTTAATCGTGAGTATGACTAGTGTACATGTAATCTAGTTTGTAAATATTATTACATGAAATTTTCTGAGTAGTTTCGTTGAGTTTATTTTATATATTCTGCTATCTTCTTTCTCACTATTCTTAATCGACATGTTCTGTATTTAGAGACTTCCCTTTGTTTTTATCTTTATTTTATCGGGATGATACAACTTTGAGTTGGGGGTCTTGATGTCTCCCTATTTGTGATATAATAATCTAGATTGCATACATCATTTTAGGGGTTTATGATTAATTAATTATAGATTTTTATTCATATTTTGATAAATTCCTATTTGAGTTGGGGGTGTCCAATTATAAAAGTAATAATATTTTTTTGGTTTTCAGATCTGGATTAATTAGACACCTCTTTCGGGTGACCATCTAACTACTATTAATGGGGGAGTCTATACGCATGCACTCGCAAGAACTACGATCAATAAATCAAAGGACATAAAACAAATATATGGTTAAGAAGTTAGAATCAATTTAAAAAGGTTTTCCCAAATAACATAAAAGCAAATAAAGAATTAGTAATCAAAGATTATACATATGCAAACACAAGCTATGGGAAAATTAGTTCATATCTAAAGACACGGAAATAAACTATGGATAAAAGTAATTAAGATAAGCTAAAGAATTTAATACAAATTACTCTAATGATAGAGGGAGATGATGGAGAAGAGGAGTTTGTGACTTTCCAACTTCTTGTCTTCCTCTGTACAAGTCTTCTTGCTCCTATGGATGACTTATAAGAGTAATAATAATTAAAGGCTGAGTAAAGACATGTTTACAATAATTAAAGGGTGTATTCATAGGTTTTAAGAAGACCCGAGGTAAAAATCTTGGAGTAGAAGACAAGTAATTGGACTCCTTTTCCAATTCAAATCCGTTTCCTAAAATATAGGAGATAGGATAAATGCTATTGTCTTGTTTTAGTCCTAAATCCTTCGTTATTTGTCAAATTTTTTGCTACTTTATATCAAAACGACCACAACGAAAAGATCTACACTTTTCCTTTTGATTGCTAATCCAAATTCCTAGCCGATTTGAAGTTATCTTCAATTTAGTGGGCATAGCTGCAGAATTTCAGATTTTGCTTGACAACTTTTCCTTTCCTATTTAATCTCTACTTCCTTTTATCTCTTGATTCCTTCCATATTTTATTTCCTTATCTCTTTAGAATTAATTTGGAATCTAATTAATTTCTATATATCTTTAAAGAACTACATTAACACACAAGTTAAACCAAATATGCTCTAAAAATAATTATTATCAAATCAAGACAAGAAATAGGAATTTATCAAAATTCAAATAAAAATATATAATTAATTAGTCATAAACACCTAAAATGATGTCTCCAACCTAGATTATTATATCACAAATAGGGAGACATGAGGTACTAACAATACTTTACCTGTTATTGTTTCAGCTACTTTAACAGACCCTCAAGAAGATAAACTATTGTGTGTACTAAGTGCCGATAAAGAGGCAACTAGATGTACTATTGATGATATCAAAGGTATTAGTCCTACCATTTGCCAACACAAAATCATTCTGGAAGATGATAGTGCACGCTCAGTTGAAGGACAAAGGAGGTTGATGCCAGTTATGAAGGAGGTGGTAAAGAAGGAAGTTATCAAGCTACTAGATGCGGAAATCATTTTTCTCATGGATAGTAGTGAATGGGAGAGTCTGGTCCAATGCGTACCAAAGAAGGGTGGTATCACTACTATTCTGAATGCTCAGTATGAAGCCATTCCCTCAAGAACCGTAGTTGATTGGAGAGTGTGTATGGATTACCGTAAGTTGAACAAGGCCACCAGAGAAGATCATTTTCCTCTTCCTTTCATAGATAAGATGTTAGATAAGTTAGCTGGAAGAGAGTACTAGTAATTTTTGCTCCAAGAAGATAGGAAAAAAATTTGTCAAATGCATTACAACAATTAGTAATTCCTTTTTCGTCACGGTATAATTTATCTAAGCACTTGTGAAGGTCTTACTAGCAGAGTAAATGTAATGAAATACCTTCTCTTTTCTCTAACTCAAAATAACATCCATATCTAGATCACTAGCATCACACATAACTTCAAAAGGATTATTCCAACCAGGATTAATGACAATCAATGTAGATATGAGTTTCTCCTTGATCTCCATAAATGCCGCCATGCAAGCTTCATCAAAAATAAATTTGGCGTCCTTCTCGAGTAAGTTACACAACAGCTTAGCAATCTTAGAAAAATCTTTAATGAAACAGCGATAAAACCCAGCATGACCCAAGAAACTTCTTACCCCTTTCACAGAAATAGGAGGTGGAAGAGTCTTGATTTCCTCAATCTTTGCACGATCAGCCTCTAAGCCTGAACTCGAAACCTTGTTCCCCAACACTATTCCTTCACGAACCATGAAGTGACATTTCTCCCAATTCAAAACCAGATTAGTCTCCTTGCATCTAATTAACACCTTTTCTGAATTCTACAAACACTCATCAAAGTTATCACCAAAAACAGAAAAGTCATCCATAAATACCTCAAGGAATCGATCGATCATGTACCACAAGATAGCCATCATGCATCTTTGGAAAGTAGCAGGTGCATTACATAGTCCAAATGGCATCCTTCGATAAGCAAAGGTACCAAAAGGACATGTAAAGGTTGTTTTATGTTGGTCTTTTGGATCTACACATATCAGATTGTACCCTGAGTACCCATCTATAAAACAATAGTAATCTCTTTTGGCTAACTTATCTAACATCTTATCTATGAAAGGAAGAGGAAAATTATATTTTCTGGTGGCCTTGTTCAACTTACAGTAATCCATACACACTCTCCAACCAACTAGGGTTCTCGAGGGAATGGCTTCATTCTGAGCATTCACGATAGTAGTGATACCACCCTTCTTTGGTACGCATTGAACTGGACTCACCCATTCACTACTATCTATGGGAAAAATGAGTCACGCATCTAGTAGCTTGATAACTTCCTTCTTTACCACCTTGTTCATAACTTGCATCATCCTCCTTTGTCCTTCAACTGAGCGTGCACTATCATCTTCCAAAATGATTTTTTGTCGGAAAATGGTAGGACTAATAACTTTGATATCAACAATAGTCCATCCAATTGCCTCTTTATTGGCTCTTAGTACACACAACAGATTATTTTCTTGAGGACATGTTAAAGTAGCCGAAACAATAACAGGTAAAGTATTGTTAGTACCTAAATACGCATACCTCAAGTGTGACGGAAGCGGCTTCTCCTCTAATTGCAGGAAAGATTCAATAGATGGTTTATTTTTAGGCTCCATCTCCCCTGGTTCTCTAAATGGTTCATAGGCTAGACGCCTATACTTTGGATTTTCGGAATTAAGAGTTGCCACTGTTTCGGCAAGCTCTTCCATCATCTCTAGTAAGTCAAGTACTGAGGAAGCCTGTAAAATATCATCAAAATTCATATCATTAAATACCTATTGCGTGGCATGATCAATTGCATCCACCCCGAAACTTTCCTCTTTGGAATCTGGAAACCTTATTGCCCTAAATACGTTGAACTTTACCTCCTCGTCTTGAATACACATGATTAATTCTCTGTTTTCTACATCAATAACAGTACGCCCCGTGGCTAAGAATGGTCTTCAAAAAATAATGGGGACATTCCTATCTGCGTCGTATTCAAGTATAACAAAATCAACAGGAAAAATTAAACTACCTGCCTTTACGAGGACATCTTCTATTCTTCCCTCCGGATGTGCGAGGGGTCTACCTGCCATTTGCAAAACCATAGAGGTCGGTCTTACGTTTCCTATTTTCAACTTATCAAAAACTGATTTATGCATGAGATTAATACTCGCACCCAAATCACACAAAGCTTTCCCTTGCCACTCATCACTAATAGAAATAGGAATAGTAAAACTCCCAGGATCAAGTAATTTAGGTGGAGACTTACTCTAGCATATTGCACTACATTCTTATGGAAAACCGATCATCTCATTATCAAGATATGAACGTTTGTTGGTGATAGCTCTTTTTAAGAATTTCACAATATTTTGGTACATATTTTATAGCATCTAGGAGTGGTATATTAATGTTAAGATTTCTCACCAAATTCATGAAACTCTGATAATCAACCATATCTCCTTTCTTCTGAACTCTTGAGGGGAAAGGTGGGGGAGGACGAGTCTCTTCCACTACAACATCTTTCTTCTTTGGCTTTTCTGGAATTTTCTCAACTTCCACCTCTTCTACTACTGGTTCACCTTCTTTCTCCACCACATCCTCTATCATTTTCTCCTTTACATTTGTTTCTTTTTCTTTCATAAAGGGAAAAGGTGGTGGTGGTAGCTTCTTACCTTTTCTGAGCGCTATAGCATTACAATCTTCTCTCTGCTCCAGATTTTCATTAACACGTGGGAGTTTCCCTTGTGGACGCTGATTTAACCATTTTTCCATCTGAGCTATTTGATTTTCTAACATTTTGAACGCTGCGGTAGAAGCTTGCTGATCTTGTTGTGTTTTCTCTTGGATAACAATTAATGTCTGTAAAGTCTGTTGAACATCTAACACACCTTCTTGAGGTTGAGCAGGTAGAGCTTTTTGATTCATAGTATCGTTATAGGTGTCTTGAGGAGGTTGTCTCTGAGCTTGATTTCCGTAATCCTGTCCCCCTTGGTTGTTTTTTGTTGTCTCTGTTGATCGGTATTTTCTTGGGGTCGTGGTTGATATTCATAAGTTGGATTTTCGGCCCCGTTCGGATTTGAATATTGGAAACCCGGATGGTTTTTGTTTGGTTGATAGCCTTGACCACCTGAATTATAGTTTCCTCGCTTGGAAACAAACATCACGAATTTTGGGTTGCTTTGACAGCTCTCCGAATCATGAGCATGTACACCACAATTTGAACACCCATATATTTCCTGTGTAACATTCACATCAGCTCCTTTACCTGAAAACCCCTCTTTTACAGCTAAATTAAGTTGTTTCAGTTGTTGCTCAAGTGTGTTCTTCAATGTATTCTCTAACTCTAACGTAGATAATTTCTCATCAATTCCAACACTACTCTCTCTATGACTTGTACCTCGGGTAGGTTCTCTCACTATACTCCAACCCATCTCATTATTCATTGTTCTGATTAATATAATTTTAGCATTAGCTGGTAGTACCTGTAAGAATACTCCACCACAAAGTGAGTCTACATCTTTTCTTGAGCGTCCTTCAAGGCCTTTATAGAATATTGACATGTGTTGTAATTCTGAAAGACCATGGTCTGGAACTCTTCTTAAACACAATTAAAATCTTGTCCAACACGTACCTAAGGACTTACTATGCTCTTGTTCGAATGATGTCAACCTCAGATTTCTCAGATAGTAATTGTCAAAGAGCGCTGCTTGTAGCTCATCCCAATTATTGATCGTACCTGATTCTTGTGAGTCATGCCATTCACTCGATGCGTCTATTACGAAAAATCCGAAGTTTGAAAAGTACATATGTGCTCTTGTTAAACGTTGCATCATATATGCATCACATATCTGCATGAACTTCTTCACTGCACGAATTGGGTCTTCTCCAGCCACTCCTCGAAAATTTCTGAAGTCTCGGAATTGATTTAGCATGCCCGGATCAGGTCTGTATTTTGCAACATTAATATCTGGAGGGCCAACACCAGTAGAAGGAGCGCGATATGGAATTTGTTCAGAACGTTGCGCGAACCATGGATCGTATCCAAATTGAGGTTGAGCTTGCCCTCCAGTTGGAGGGGGAATTTCTTGATTCTGATTATTCTGAACTTGAGGAATTGGAGGATTATGGATTATTGGATTTCCCGCATTATCCAATTATACTTGAAGATCATTGATATTGTTGTTGTTTAATGCAGCCATTTATTTTTCTCTTGCTAGTGTTTCTTCCTTCTCTCTTTTGTTTTTAAGTCATAATAATCTCTCAGGATTTGAATGCATACACCGAACCTGTAATACCTGACAAAGACAAAACAAAACAAATAATGTAAAACTGAAAAATAAAATAACAATTAAACTACTAAAGAATTAACACCAGGGTCACATGCTACCGTCCCCGGCTGCGGCGCCAAAAACATAGTGTCTCCTGTTGTGTGATAAAATCACCACCCCTAATGAAAGGGAGACTACCCGCAAATGAACGGGTCGTTCCAAGTAATGTGTAAATAGTAAGGATTTTGTTCCCATGGAAGGATAGTTATAAGTCAGGTGTTTATCAAATAAGTAGAATTAATTGTTAAAACAGAAAAATAAAGTATGAAGATATTTGTTTGGCTTTGAATATTAGACAAAGACGCATGATGTCTCCCTATTTGTGATATAATAATCTAGGTTGAAGACATCATTTTAGGTGTATTTGAGTATTTAATTATAGATTTTTATTCATATTCTGATAAATTTCAATTTCTTGTCTTGATTTGATGAATTGTTATTTTTAGAGCATATTTGGATTAATTTGTGTGTTAATGTGAAGCTTTAAAGATGTATGGAAATTAATTAGATGTCAAACCAATTCTAAATAGATAAGTAAAGAAGATATGGAAGAAATTAAGAGATAAAATAGGAAGGGAAAAGTTGCCAAGTAAAACTGAAATTCTGCAGCCACGTCCACTAAAGTGAAGATAACTTAATATCAGATAGGAATTTGGAGGAGTAGTTTAAAGGAAAAGTGTATATGTTTTTGATGCGGTCGTTTTGATATAAAGTAGGCAAATATTGGACCAATAACGAAGGAGTTACGACCAGAACAAGACATCAACAGTTTATCCTATCTCCTATATTTTAGTAAACGAATTTGATTTGGAAAAAGCGTCCAATTACTTGTCTTCTACTCCAAGATTTTGAATTAGGGTCTTCTAGATACCTATAAAAACACCCTTTTAATCATTGTAAACATGTCCTTGCTCAGTTATAAACCTTAGTTCAATCCTTAATCATTCCAGAGAAGCAAGTTGACAGTTTGTATCTTTATTTTAGTTTATTTCTTTCTAGTATGAACTAATTTTCCCATAGCTTGGGTTTTGCATATGTATAATCTTTGAATTATATTTTCTTCTATGTAGGTTTTTTTGAGAAACTATTTTTAATGATTCTATCTTCTTAATCATATATTTGTTTTATGTTCTTTTATTTATTGTCTATCTTAATCTTGATCACGTTAGGATTGTCTTAATAGTAGTTAGAGGGTCACCTGGAAGGGGTGTCTAATTATTGAAACATCACATAAGCGTCTAGTGAGCGGTAGTGATCTGGAAGGGCTTGCCTAACTAGATAGTCGTTAGGGTTTGAGATTTAATCACCGATGATTGCGCAGGCTCCCCTTACCCAAGTTCCCCCCTGGTAATTGTTGGGTCGCTGATGTCTCCTCATTTGTGATAATATAATATACTTCAGAGACATCATTTTAGGCTTATTTATTAATTTATAGGTCGATCTTAGCTTAATTTAGTGAACTTTCCTATTTTGAGTCTTGATTTGTAAATTTATTATTTTTAGAGCATATTGGGTTTAATTGTTTATTTAGTGTGAAGCTTTAAAGATAATTATGGAGATTAATTAGAGTCCAAGTCAAAGATTACAACTTATGGAAAGATATTTGCATGGTAATTGGAGATAAGGAAACAAAAGCTAAAAAGATGGAAAAGGAAAAGCTGCCTAAAATCTGGGATTCTGCATACACGTCTAAAGATGTGCGTTTTTCCTAAGAAATAGGCTGATTTTGGTAATTTCCTTCTTCAGGGGCAAGATAATTCTGTTGCGATTCTTTTGGTATCTTATGGAGCTCAAACCGACCAATAACGAAGAAGATATGCTCAAAACGGTCTAGCAGTGTTTATCTTTATTTCCATACGAATTTGAGTTGGACTAGGAGTCTATTACTTTCCTTCTCCTTCAAGAAAACGAATTAGGTCTTCCTATACCCTATAAATACAGCCTCTTAACATTAGAAAATCATCCTTGGCCAGACCTTAAGGCCAAGAGGAAGCGGCAACACAAGAGAAGAAGTCTAGAGGGAGCTGTGCATCAATCATGTCTCCTTCAACCTCTTATTTTGTAATTCTTTTCTCTTCTTTTCTTTGTATTAACTAATTCTATTAGCTTAGGTTTTGCATAATGTATAAACTATGAATTCTAATTCTTCTATCTAAGTTTCTTTGGGAATTATATGTTTTAATCTGATATTAGCTACTTACCTTTATATTTGATTATGTGTTTTGATTTAATATATGTTTTCCTTGCGGTGCGCAACGTTTAGGATTACCTTAATAGTAGTTAGATGGTCACCTTACCAGGGTGTTTAACTATTGAAACACCACATAACGTCTAGTGTCGATATTAGTTCTGACAAAACATGATTCTAACTAGATAGTCATTAGGGTTTGTTTTAACCACCATATAACCAGGATTGCAGTATTTGCTTAGGGCCTTAGTGGCGTTTGATAACCCTAATATAAAACACTTCTTGGTTGTGCCGTAGCCCCCCTTAGTCGCTCTCAAGGTCTAAGGTATGGGAATTTAGAATCCTGACTAAGTATACCAAGAGCTAATATTCTCCTTTATAAATTAAATCTAATAGATAGAATTAGAAGGATTAGTGCATACTAGAAAAACCTAAGCTATAACTTTCATACTATCTTCTTTTCTTTTCTTTTATTTATTTTCTGTCTTTTAATTTAGTAGTTTAGTTTTCTTATTTAAAAACCAAATAAATATTTGTCTTTCTCTTCTTTCTACTTGCGTATTATCTCTGCTATCTTTAATATCTGCACTTGAATAATTTGCATAAGTTCTCTCTAACTTTCGTCAGTCCCTGAGGAACGAATCTTCTTATCATTAAAACTTGCATACGTCCTGTAATACTTGCAGTACTGTGTTAGTTTAGGGTGTGTATTTGCACTTATTTATATCATTATTTTATCACACCCTAGGCCACACCAAGTTTTTGGCGCCGCTGCCGGGGAATACATCGTTAGTCCTTGTGCAATTATCTTGTGCTTTTATTTTAGTTAGTTCTATTTTACGCTTTTCTTTTTAGTTTTTGTTTTACGGATTTTTTTACGCGAAAGCAGATTTATTAGGAGATAAAATTTTCGTGTTATTAGATCCTGAAGAAGCTAATATATGATGGAAGCTCTAAAGCTCAAGGAGTTAAGCCAACAACTTGAAGAATTACGAGAACAATCGCGAACACTAGCTCAGAGGAATCTAGTACATACCGCACCTTCATGTCCTAGTTGTGGAGCAAGAGATCACTTGTGGGAATATTGCATGAATAATCCAGCCTCAATTTCCTTCATCCCTTATCAAAGAGACCATTATTATGATGGTTATTATCAATCTCAAGGAAATTACGCTGACTATCAACCCCCACAGAGTTACAATTGGGTCGGAGATCAACAGACTTATTATCATAATAACCATCACTATGATGATTATTATCAACCACGACCACAATCTTATTATCCTCCACAACCTATCTATCAAGAAGCGCCGATTTATAATGAAGCTTATCAAGAACCACCTCCTTATTCAATGCAGCAAACCATACAAGAACAACCTTCGAGTTTGAATTCAAGCATGGCTAAGATGATGAACCTAATTGAAAAGATGGAGTATAACCAGCAAAGAATCCAAAACTCAGACAATGCGCTTCAGAAGATGGTGCAGACAGTGTCACAAATGGTGGAAAAAACTAAAATCCTTGCAGAAAGGCAACTCTGAAGTGATACTAATGCTCCAGAAAACAAGGTTTGCCATGCAGTTGAATTAAGAAGTGGAAAACAACTACCTCCACCAAGACCAGAACCAGAACCAGTCCCTATTCCAGAAACGGGGGGAGAAGAAACAACAGAGGAGGTAGTTGAACAAAAAAGTGTCCAAAAGAAGACACCAGAAAAGAAAGAGAGCCCAGTGGTACCCAACACATGTCCTCCTCCACCATTCCCTTCACGTGTCAGAAAGGACAATGACCTGGAATTCAAGAAGTTCGTTGACATGGTGAACAAGTTAAAGATCAGCATCCCGTTTGTAGAAGCTCTCACAAGAATGTCAAAATACGGTCAGTTCATGAAAGACATTCTTTCTAACAAACGAAGCTTAGAAACCGAAAAGATGAATGGATTGCCAGAGGAGCGTAATACTACAATTGAAACCGAGTTACCACAAGAAACACCTATTCCCACGAAATCTTGGATGGCACCATCCATGATT
This sequence comes from Nemophila menziesii, assembly GCA_029959085.1. Classification (NCBI taxonomy): domain Eukaryota; kingdom Viridiplantae; phylum Streptophyta; class Magnoliopsida; order Boraginales; family Hydrophyllaceae; genus Nemophila; species Nemophila menziesii. Next base: position 81,790,800 of record JARWIR010000001.1, read on the forward strand.
ATGAAGAATCGAGCTGAAAAGTTCGTGGGAATTAAAGGCAAAGGGTGGAAATTTCGTCATCCGTAATCGAGGTAACACGTCTAACTTTAAAAGACGTTAAACAAAAGTGCTGTACGGGAGACAACCCGTAGTTTTTATATATATTATGTCTTTTAAATTGTTAATTTATGTTTAGCTTAGTTAATTTTAGTTGATATTGCATATTTGAGAAAGGTATTAGTGTTTTTGATAATTAGGTATTGGAGAAATCGAGTTAGGGAAGGCGAGCAAAAATTTTCGGAAAACTGAAGCAGGGGTGCGGTATACCGGACCTCAGCCGCGGTATACCGCAGGTGAAAAACCCGTGCCACGGTAGCAGCCACGTGTTTTATACAGAAAAGAAAACAAATAATAGCTGATGGGTCCGGTATACCGGACCCTACACCGTGCCCTATACCGCAGAGCCAAAACACGTGCCACGGGGTTGCTACCACGGGTATTTTGACGACGCTACAGAAGTTGCGGTATACCGCCCAACCCCACAGAAAAAAAAAAAAAAACCTGGACACAATCTGAGAAAACTTCGGCAAGTCATATCTTTGCGCTTGGATGTCGAAATCATGTGATCTTTGAGCCTAAACTGCATAACTTTTCGAGATCTAGCTGTTGGGGATGTTTTTGCTGAGAGAAGTTGCGGTACACCGGACCATAGCCGCGGTACACCGCACCGTGCTGCTGGAGAGAGAAAAAAATCATGTTATTCAGATTATAAGGGTGAGGAGGTTGCTCTATTACGAATTTTTCAATCCTTAAGCTTCTCCTTCTTCCCCAAAACTCTCCCAACTCCATTGAAGCTCATAAAAACCTTCACCAATCATCAAAACACTACCCAATCACCATGAAAACACATCCAATTCATCCTCCACATCATTACAAGAAGATTCAACCACCTATATCATACCAAAACACCTTGAATCCAAGAATCAAAAGCTTAAATTTCAAAAATTCATCCTACAATTTCTTAAATCCAAGCCAATCCATGAAGAATCCATCTTACCCACATAGAGAATCATCATCAAAACACCTTTCCCAACCCAAATAAAGCTTGTACAACCAGTAATCAAGAGTTTCAAATTTCAAGAGTGGTTAAAGCTTTGAGTTGGGGGTCAATTGAGATGATTAAGAGAACATAAACATTGTCTACTGTAAGGGAGATGAAGAGAATCAAGGTATTGGATTTAATTGAGAAGAAATCAAGTGAGAAAAGTCCTAGTTCCAATTCAAAGGGTAAAACAAGTCAAAAGAAGAGAGGTTAGCATGTTGTGTTGATTCAATGGGCAAAAAGGTTCCAAATTTAGTGAAGAAGACAACACGACCTCTCTAGATCAAAGACCTTATACCCAAAGAAAAAGAGAAAGCTTCAAGGGCCCTGATAGCTTCTCCGTAGAAACAATTAAAGGAACTACATTTTTCTTATAAGAAAGTATTTGAAGAAGAAGTTGAAGGAGAATACATGAAGATTCGTGGAGATTTGGAATGATGGGGTTGTTTTTGAATTGTAGTTTGTGAGAAGAAGAGGAAGATGTGGCACAGTTGATCTATGAGGAGGTGATACGAATTTTCGATCTCTCTCATGTCGTTATTTAATGCAATATCCTATTATGATCACGTGTCCTGAACAAAAAGCGAATAAGAAGTTGGGTGAAGAAGATACATTAGATTTAATCCGAGTACCGATAAGGCGAGGTGATAGCCTCGAAGAGTATGTTTTCCTTCTTCCCTACAATTTCTTTGTGTGCAATATGTATGCTAATTTTAAATTTTATTCTTCTTGAGTCTTTTTCGAGTCGTGGGGACACGGCTCATTTTTGAGTTGGGGTGGGGATTCGTTGTCCTCATCTTCCTTTTTGTGTTTTTCATAAAATTTAAATTTTTTTTGGGTTGAATTAGGCATAGAATATGTTGAATGTACCTATTTGAGCATGATTTAATTAAGTTAATGATAGTAAGTAGTATGTTTTTGAAAGATGTTACAAATATGTTTAGATGCATGTATGAAAACAGGAAATAAAGGAAAAGTTAATGAGCAATGCTAAGAATTCACGTTGAAACTTAGGGATAGTTATTTGGTGTGTAGAACGTGAGGTTTAAAATTAGTTGAAACCCCACTTGTCTATGAACTAGTAGTGAAAAAGTAACAAAATCCGGTAGTTGGAAAAATGAATAAGGCAGTTCTTTCATGATAAAACACTTGAAGCCTTTTATACTTTCTCACCCTTTTATTTGATTATTGTTATTTATCCGTCTTAGCCCCTCTGGGCCTTTCTAAAGCCTTTTTATTGAAACACATTATAATCCATACCCTTAGTTTGTAGGACTTATCTATATGACCCGCACTCGAATCGCAAAACCTAAGACAACTCGTTTTAGAGCTTGAGTTTGGGGTGGTGGGTTTCATCTTTAGGGAACATTGGGATTTGGAAATTGTAATTGTGAATTTATTGATGATGAAATTGTTATTATTGTAACCCTTTGCCGGGGTAATAGTGAATGGAAAAGAAGCTACGAGCTAAATTTGCCAACAAGGGCATAAAAAGAAAGAATATATATATGAAAAAAATAGTGTGATATCTCGAACATCAAAAAGAGAATCATAGCTATACGAAAAGAAAAAAATTGATATGAAAAGAATATATTCGGACCGGCAAAGTGGATTTTATATCATCAAAGGTTTTATTTGGGAAGTATTGGGGATGCACATTAAGAGCATCAATAAATTGGGTTGAGTGAGAACATCTTCGAGTGGAAACTCAAGCTCTAGGGCGATTCGTTGATGGCTAGTGAGAAGAGAGCCAAAAGCTCACTTTTCATTATCCAAATATACCACATCCGTCCTTAAGCCAAGTTATAACCAAGACCTTAGGATTTCTAACTACTAGGTGGAGAGACAATTGAGCTATTAGGTAGTAGGTAAGTGGACCTATAGCCATTAACATGAACTAAGTTATCATCCTCTCCTTCTGGCATTGCGAAATTAATCTTAACTTGAATTTATGGATTGTTGATTACATGTATATTAAGCATATTTGTGAATTATTTCTTGAGCATTACTACATGAGACTTTTTAGATATTTTTCTCTAGGATCATTCATTGTGTTCTGTTCTTATTCTCCTCCTACTTCTTCTTCTTGACTACCCTACTGTTCTTTACTTTTATTATATCGGGACGATACAACTTTGAGTTGGGGGTCTTGATGTCTCCTCATTTGTGATAATATAATATACTTCAGAGACATCATTTTAGGCTTATTTATTAGTTTATAGGTCGATCTTAGCTTAATTTAGAGCACTTTCCTATTTTGAGTCTTGATTTGTAGAATTATTATTTTTAGAGCATATTGGGTTTAATTGTTTATTTAGTGTGAAGCTTTAAAGATAATTATGGAGATTAATTAGAGTCCAAGTCAAAGATTACAACTTATGGAAAGAGATTTGCATGGTAATTGGAGATAAGGAAACAAAAGCTAAAAAGATGGAAAAGGAAAAGCTGCCTAAAATCTGGGATTCTGCATACACGTCTAAAGATGTGCGTTTTTACCTAAGAAATAGGCCGATTTTGGTAATTTCCTTCTTTAGGAGCAAGATAATTCTGTTGCGATTCTTTTGGTATCTTATGGAGCTCAAACCGACCAATAACGAATAAGATATGCTCAAAACGGTCCAGCAGTGTTTATCTTTATTTCCATACGAATTTGAGTTGGACTAGGAGTCTATTACTTTCCTTCTCCTTCAAGAAAACGAACCCTCTTAACATTAGAAAATCATCCTTGGCCAGACCTTAAGGCCAAGAGGAAGCGGCAACACAAGAGAAGAAGTCTGGAGGGAGCTGTGCATCAATCATGTCTCCTTCAACCTCTTATTTTGTAATTCTTTTCTCTTCTTTTCTTTGTATGAACTAATTATATTAGCTTAGGTTTTTCATAATGTATAAACTATGAATTCTAATTCTTCTATCTAAGTTTCTTTGGGAATTATATGTTTTAATCTGATATTAGCTACTTACCTTTATATTTGATTATGTGTTTTGATTTAATGTATGTTTTCCTTGCGGTGCGCAACGTTTAGGATTACCTTAATAGTAGTTAGATGGTCACCTTACCAGGGTGTTTAACTATTGAACCACCACATAACATCTAGTGTCGATATTAGTTCTAACAAAACATGATTCTAACTAGATAGTCATTAGGGTTTGTTTTAACCACCATATCACCAGGATTGCAGTATTTGCTTAGGGCCTTAGTGGCGTTTGATAACCCTAAGATAAAACACTTCTTGGTTGTGCCGTAGCCCCCCTTAGTCGCTCTCAAGGTCTAAGGTATGGGAATTTAAAATCCTGACTAAGTATACCAAGAGCTAATATTCTCCCTTATAAATTAGATCTAATATATAGAATTAGAAGGATTAGTGCATACTAGAAAAACCTAAGCTATAACTTTCATACTATCTTCTTTTCTTTGCTTTTATTTATTTTCTGTCTTTTAATTTAGTAGTTTAGTTTTCTTATTTAAAAACCAAATAAATATTTGTCTTTCTCTTCTTTCTACTTGTGTATTATCTCTGTTATCTTTAATATCTGCACTTGAATAATTTGCATAAGTTCTCTCTAACTTTCGTCAGTCCTTGAGGAATGAATCTTCTTATCATTAAAACTTGCATACGTCCTGTAATACTTGCGATACCGTGTTAGTTTAGGGTGTGTATTTGCACTTATTTATATCATTATTTTATCACACCCTAGGCCACACCAGTCGCCACCTAAGTCCACCTGGAAGGGGGTTAGGAGGAATATAGAATCCTGACTACTTACAAAGAGTTTTAATCACCCATATTAACTACTAGAAGAAATAGAAGAATTAGTGCATACTAGCAAAACCTAAGTTATACTATCTCATCTATTCTTACATCTTTTAATTTATTTTATTTAGTTTAATCAATCATTATCTCCTCTCCAATCATTCATATTTATTTTCGTGTCTTACTAATTATTACTACTCTATTCTGTTAATCCATTTGTATAACACACTAAATCCTTGAGAACGAATATTTAATTATCATTAAAACTTTTGTACGACATGTGATACACTCAGTGAGTACCGTGCTCTGTTAGGGCGTTTAGTTGCATTTTTATTATCTTATTTTTATCACGCCCTATCCAACACCAAGTCTTTGGCGCCTGTGTCGTGGACTTCTGTCTCGTTAGCGTGTGGGTTTGTAGTAGTTTTTTTTTTCCATATTTATGCTTTTTGTTTGTTTTTATCTTTCTCAGGTTTTAGTGTATGCTCGATAATCCCGAGAGTGTTTTCACAGCTTACAATAGACGTTTGAGAGAAGAATAAGAACAAAGAAGAGCCATGTTACATGAGGATGAGCTAGTTCAACGAGGGGATAATATTAATCTTAATCAGAATGAAAATCAACGTCAAGAACCAATCCCTCGTGTACCACCACTTTTTTCTCCAATACCACCACCAGAAGATAACAGAAACAATCTACGTCTAGAACAATATCTCCCATGCTTGGGAACACCTTTTCGAGTTCAACCTTTAGGTTATCGTCCTCCAGAGATCCAAAACATGAAGTTCAGGCCTGATCTGGGTATGCTCAGTAAATTTACAAGCTTTGGACTCTATAGTGGTGCAGCAATTCAAGATCTGGTAAGAGCGATTCAGAAGTTCATGCAAATTTGTGATGCCTATGTTACTCCTGGAATTACACACGAGCAACTGTATTGTTATATGTTTTCGTTCTTTCTGACCGGAAAAGCTAGTGATTTTCTAGATAGACAACCACCAGGTACACTTAATAGTTCGGCAGAACTTCAAGCAGTGTTCTTCAACCGTTTTTATCCGAAGACTATGAGATTATAAGATCATGTTGAGCTTGCCAAGTTTCGCCAAGAGAATGAAGAAGAAGTAGGAGACACATGGATAGGGTTTATACCCCATCTTTACAGTTAGCGATGTTTTATCAAGGTATTAATGCAGAAAGTAGACTGAGGGTAGATAATCTTGGAAGAGGAGGTTTTGTGTCCATGGATCCTACAGAAGCCGCTGAAGGTATGGAACGTATTATAGAAACAGAAAGTAGTTGGCCACTTTCGCGAGCTCCTATTACAAATACCAAAGGTATGCTTCGATTAGATGCAGACACTACTAATTCAGCTAAATTAACCACATTATAGAATCAAGTCAAAGAGATAAAGCTTGAGATGCAACAAAAACGTCAGAATTTAGCTGCAACAAATGTAGTGCAAGAAGCACAAGGTTGTCCACAGTGTGAGGTACTGAATCATACTTGGGAAGAGTGTGAAGGTAATCCAGCATCTGTTTATTTCATATCCAACCAAGGGAATTACCAATTTGGTAACATAAATCATCCGGGTATGCAGTTTTCAAATCCACTATCAAGGTTGCCGTAAATCAAGGTCACTATCAACCTCGATCCCAGAATAACTCTCGCCAACCAAGAGGTCAAGGTCCTTATCAAGGAATTAAGAATATTAATAGATCTGTCCTTCACAATAACCTGCCAATGATCCCTATACCAATACTTTAGCTCAGAAGGCTTTACCACAACATCCTCAAGACAGAGTAGTGGGAGAAAAGAGTTTAAACAATTTCATGGATCTAATGATGACTAATATTCACTCCCAAAATGAGAAGTTGAGAGAACAAGAGGCTTCAATTCAAATCTTAGGAACAAAAGTAGAACAAATGAATAAAGTTTTAACTAATATTACGGAAGCAAGAGAATTGAAAGACATTGAAGGTGGCGATGCCAATGTTGGGTTCGAAGCTTGTAAGGCAATTTGCCTTGAAATAGAAGAGAAAGAGGAAGTACCACGTGCTGCAGAAATTGATGTGGAAGTTCCAGAAATTGAAAATGAACCAACCAAGTCTAGCCTCGTAGACTTTGACTTTTCTGAAGATTGGGATTCATCCGAAAGATCCGAGTTTATAGACCTTCTGAGGGATATGCAAGAAGAGATTAGACAGGTTATATAGCTTCAAGCTACTAGAGCTAAATAAAAAGAGGAAGAAGCCTTGAATGAGCAGAAAAAATAAGTTTCACTTGTTGTGCAAGAAAAGAAAGAAGAAGAGAAGGTGGATTAGCCACCAGTTTTTCAAACAATGTCAACATCTATTCCTAAGAAAATCCAAAGGTTGACATTGAAATCAAGACATTTTTAGAGGCGTATAGTCCAAAAAAGGGGCTTACATCGCAACAAGTATTCACGCAAGTTATTCCAGAGAAAGAAGCAAGTGTAGAAGCCAAGAAAGAGACTGTGGATCATACTGAGATAGTCTCAAGAAGAGTTGAAAGGAGTTACCACTCAAGCTCAAAGATCCAGGAAGCTTTAATCTTCCTATTCAAATCAGTGGTATGCTCAAGATGAAAGCCATGTGTGATGTGGGTTCAAGTGTGAATCTTATGCCAAAGTCCGTGTTCGATAGGCTTGGGCTGGAGAAGACTGAAAAAGCTCCCCGTGAAGTTACAATTTGCGGATAGCTCAGTGGCAAAGACATGGGGAACAGTGGAGGACTTTCATGTCCTAATAGGTAATATCATCATCCATACTGATTTTGTTATTCTTGATTTTGATGTAGATAAGCAGGTTCCAATTATACTTGGAATGCCGTTCTTGGACACAAGTCAAAGCATCATCAACTTCCAGGAGGGAGCAGTTATCCTCCGTGCTAAAAACGTATCTGATACATTATGTGTTTGGAGTAAGAAACCAAGGAAGTTAGATCCCACAGTTCTTGTCATCCACAGTCTTTCAAATTACAGAGTCTTAGAAGAAATCCACACAAAACCTGTGGATACTAGACCAATGAGTGAGTTTGGAGTTGGCCGTGAAGTTGTATGGAAATCCCGCAAACCTGAGAATAGGCCACGAAGTCATAAAGATTCGTGGATGGGACCATTCATATTCACGGAAGTTGTTTCAGCTAAATGGATAGAAATCCGGTCCAATAGGGGCATTAAACGGAGGTCAGTAGACGTCCATAGCCTTGCTCGTTTCTGGGGAGGCTATATAAGAAAATCTTGATAGAGGTAACTGGTGGGTTCTGGTGTGTTATAAAATAATGCAATAAAAGTAAAGGAATAAAGGATCCATAGACCGCAAGTGTACGGGTCATTCCACGTAATATATAATTAAAGTTGGGATAATCGTATCCACATGGATTTAATTAGTTATTCTAACTCCGTGTTCAATATTAGACTAGATAGTTTTAATTGTCTTAACTACAAAGATAAGAAATAAAGGATTTTGTTTTTTAATTAAATAACTAATAAAATAAATAAACAATAAATAAATAATGATTATGCAAATAAGATAAGGAGATGCAAGTATGAATCTATCCTATTGAATTTATGATTCCTAAGAATAAGGGTGAATGGGAAATTTCACAATAGTCGGGACTCTATAATCTCCTAGCCCCCTGTCTAGTGGACCTAGGAGCTATCCTAAAGTACTATAAACCCCTATATGGGAAAATATGCCTCTTTGGATGTGAAGTTCTTTTACCTCTTTGGCTACGTGGTTAGTCAAGCATGTCGGTCAATAACGGACATCACGCGTCTATATCCTAGATCTGTAATTAAACCCCCCCTATCGGATGATCACTCGCCACTAAGTGAATAGCCTAATTACTAAAACATAGTCTTGATTCATGATGTCAATGATAGTAAAAAAGCACAAGAATATAATCAATGGAAATTAAGAACAAATTCAGTTAAATGCTAAAATCCCAGATTCAAATTAAAACAGAAAAACAATAATCAATGATTCATATAATTACAATCCTAAAGAGAAATTATGCATACTAAAACTATTAAATAAATAGCTTAGAAATACCTTATAGAAAAATAGATCTAATACTAATTTACCCAAAGAATAGAGATGGAGAAGTGTTGAATTGATGTGGTTAAGCTCTAGCTCTTGCTTCTTCCTCCTCTAGATCCTCCTGATTGCTTCTATAATGAATTACGTATGTATATTAAATTTAAGCATCCAGGGATGATTTTATAAGGTTTAGAAATGATATATATAGGTTCTAGGTAAAAATCTTGGAGTAGATGTCAAGTAAAAGAGTCCAAGCCCAACTCAACTTCGAAACCCTAAAATATAGGAAAGGTAAGAAACTGTTGCTGTCTTGGTTTGGCCGTAACTTCTTCATTTCAACTCCGTTTGACGCGTTCCCTATATCGAAATTGATCATCTCGGAAAAATATACACTTTAGCTTCAGATCATTTGTCCAAATTCCCAGCCAATTTTGAGTTATGATCACGTTTTTGGACGTAGCTGGTGAAATTCAGATTTATTTGACAACTTTTCATTTCCTAGTTTATCCTTTCCTTCTTTTATCTCCTGATTTCTTCAAGATCTTCTTTCCTTATCTCCTATAATTGATTTGACATCTAATTTTTTTGGTCAAAATGAACTTAAATATAAAGACAAAGTTACAAATTACAATTAACCAATCCCTAGAGGATGAATATCCTACAAAAGAAGTTTAGCTAATTGAGGAGGGGGAACTAAATTCCAAATACTAAACAACGAGCCCTTGAGCTTTTGTTTAGTAACCTAATCAGCACATAAATTCATTGATCTCTTAGCAAAAGATATTTTCAAATTACAAGCCACTTTCCTACTCATAATACATTTTACAAAAACCTTAGTATTACAAAAAGCTTTCCTACCAAAAATAGTTTGGTTGACTAACATCTTACAATCACTCTCAATTTCTACTTTGCCTCGGGGGTAGCAAGCTGCCATCTCACAAGCTTCCACCATTCCTCTAGCCTCGGCTTCAATTGCAGAGTTAGCTGTAATTAATTGAGCTTTTCCATCTAACATCTGCCCATTAGAGTCCCTAACAATACAAGCAAAGGAAGCTTGTTTAGTGACTTTATTAAAAGATGCATCACAATTTATCTTTAAATTTCCAGTACAAGGTGGTTTCCACCCTGTTAAACTTTCATAAATCCCACTAATAGCCACTGAATTGTTAAACAATCCTTCCTGATGAATCAAATTATGAATAACCACATTTCCATTCTCATTAAGTCTTGAGTTATTGAATTTTTTTGCCTCAGATTTATTTCTTGTAGCAAGAAAAAATTCATCACAGGCTTTAAGGGCCTCTTGTATTGTTTTCTCGGAATCAAGTGTTACCCCTCTAAAAATATATTCATTTCTCCCTTTCCATATATACCAAGCTATATAGAAAACAATTTCACCAAGTCTAGTATCTGCATTATCAGATTCAATAGTACAGAGCCTAATAAAATTTATCCATATGTTAACATTACAAGTAGGTTGAGTTTGAGCCTTAAAGCCAAGTGGACTAGCCATCCACACACCTTTAGCCCAAGAACAATGAAACAAAATATGCTCAACAGTTTCAATTTCAGATTCACATAATTGACATAAAGAAGATTCAACAGATTTCCTCTTTTTCCTATTTTCATTAGTAGGTAAAGCATTTTCACAACATTTCCATATAAAGTTTTTCACCTTAGGTAGCACTTTCATTTTCCAAATCAACTCCCAGTCCTCAGATTGTAGTTTAAAAGAAGATTGAGCCACTTTGTTATTCTTAATCCTTTCAACCTTTTGTTGTGCCTTCCAAAGAATCTTATATATATCCTTAACACTGACATCTCCATTCACTGAGAAGGTCCAGAATGGAGTGTCCTCACAAGTGAAAGGAGGGATATATATAAGATATGGTTGCAACAACTTCAAGGTCAAAAAGTTGATTAAGCAAATGTATATTCCATTCAATTGTATCAAGACCAATAAGTTCAGAGACATAAATCAAGTTACAGCCTAAAGGCTTAGTAAGAAAAGAATAATTTGGTATCCACAGATTCTCCCAAATCTTTATATTCTTATCATTTCCCACAATCCATCTAATAGACTTGAGAAAACAATTCCTGCCTTCTAAGAGGCTTTTGAAACCCCAAGAACAATTGATAGGTAAAATAGCTTCAGAGAAGTCAGAAAGAGGAAAATATTTACCTTTGAGAACTTTAAACAATAAAGAATCTTTCCTGTTCATAAATTTCCAAGCATTAGATGAGAGTAATGCTAAATTCAGGCAATGAAAGTCTTTAAATCCCAATCCTCCATCCTGTTTAGAATTCATAAGAGTGTTCCATTTAACCCAGTGGCACTTACCTTTCCCCTGATTATTCCAGTAAAAATTTGAAATAAGTGAAGTAAGATGAGAAGTAACTTTCTTGGGTATAAGAAAAACTGACATCAAGTAATTTAGAATAGCCCCAATAACTGCTTTAATCAACACCTCTTTCCCAGATTTGGAAAGCAATTTTGTGTCCCAACTTTCCATTCTATTCAAGATTTGTTCAAGTAACCATTCTAAAGATTTGACCTTGGATTTTCCCCATGAAGAAGGAATTCCGAGGTATTTTTACTAAACAAAATACCACTTTTATTCAAGTTAACTTTTTGGCCAGTAGCAAAAGAGTACAAGTTCAAGATATTTCTGAATATATCAAATGTTATTTTCATCAGCTTCCATGAAAAATAAGCTGTCATCAGCAAATAGTACATGTGTAATCATAGGATCCTTTCTAGCAATTTTAATACCTTTAAAGAGTCCAATTTCCACATAAGAATCAATCAGGTGAGTAAGAGCTTGAGTGACAAGGCAGAACAGATAGGGGGAGAGTGGGTCCCCCTGTCTCAGCCCTTTTTGTGGCTTATCAAGAGAGTAAAGTTTTCCATTAATCTGTACTTTGTAAGTAACTGATGAAATACAACTTTGAATCCATCCAACCCACTTTGAATTAAAACCCATCTGAAGTAAGAGATCAAGAAGAAAATCCCACTCAATGTTTTCATAGGCTTTGCTCATGTCAGCCTTAATAGCTAAACTATACTTCTTTGAATACCTCTTATTATTTAAGAAGTGAGTAACTTCTTGTGCTAATAAAATGTTCTCAAAGATTGATCTATCTGGTATAAAAGCTGTTTGAGTTTCTGAAATTAGGCTTCCAATATAAACTTGGAGTCTAGAAGTAAAGATTCTTGAGATAAATTTATAAACAAAATTAGCACAGCTAATAGGTCTGAAAGAAGTTATGAGATTTGTATTATGACATTTAGGGATTAAAGCAATAATAGTACAATTTATTTCCTCAATAGATACATCTTCATCCATAAATTCATTAACAAGCTCAAAAAGATCCATCTTTATATCTTCCCAAAACTTTTTATCGAAAAAACCCCCAAAACCATCAGGTCCTGGTGATTTGTCACTGCCTAAGGACCAAACTGCATCCTTGATTTCCTCTAATGAAACTTTAGCAGTCAAGCTCTCATTAATTTCCTGTGTTACAACTTTCTTGACTTTAGACAGTATTGGGGAATAATTTCTTTCCCCTACTGTCTTAAAAATATTATTATAGTAACCTGTTATTTCTCCAACTATATCATCATTATTAGAGAGCCAAGTACCATTTGTATCCTTAATTTTAAGGATTTTATTTCTTGTTCTTTTCACTTTTGTAATAGCATGAAAGTATTTCAAATTTCTGTCGCCCAATTTGAGCCAGTTATTCTTAGACCTCAGGGACCAATATAACTCCTCCTTTTCCCAATAATCTTCAAGCTCAATACTCAGAGAGTTGAATAAAATATCATTCTCATCACTGTATGGCTCATTGATAATTTTTTCCAACTTTAATAGGCTATTATTGATAAGAATCCTATTGTTCAGGATCCTCTGTCTAGCCCACTTAGATATATGCCTTTGTAACTGAGATAATTTATGTTTAAATTTATAAAAACCTCTCAATCTCATATGGCATCCTGATTTGCATTTATTTTTAATCAAAAGACATAAAGGTTTGTTAAAGATCCAACTTTCTCCAACACAAATCTTTTTTTGTGTTTGCCTTTGTAAATCCCAAACTTTAAAAGGATAGGTGAGTGATCAGACCCCAGAGGGGGTAAGGTATCATTCCAACAGTTTGGATAATATTTCATCCATTCATCATTTACCAATATTCTATCTAGTCTTTGCTTGATTTGCCGGTTGCTATTTCGCTTGTTAGACCAAGTGAAATTACAGCTAAAGACAGGAAGATCAATCAAGGAGTTAGATTCAATAAAGGTATTGAATAAAACCATGTTTTTCTTATGATACATATTTATTTCTCCACCGAGCTTCTCAGAAGAGAATCTTATCACGTTAAAGTCACCCATAAAACACCACAATTTTGAAACATAGACCAAATCATCAAGCTTTTTAATAAAATTATCTTTATTTTCATCTGTAGGTGGACCATAAACAAAGTTAATCTCACATAATTCCGAATTGGGACCTGAGTATGTGCATTGTATCATGTTCTTATCAGAGTAGATAAGATTAAAAAGATTAGGTTCCTTCACAAAAACCACAATTCCACCAGATAAACCTTCAGGGTCTATTTGTGCAACTAAAATTAAATTGATTTTAGTGCTTAAGGAAAGTAAATATTCAGATTTGCGCTTAGTTTCAGAAAGGAATAATACCTCTATTTTGTGAGTCTTGATCATGTCAATCAAGCTCATCTCTGTCAAGGCTGTGCCAATGCCTTGACAGTTCTAGGCTTGAATCATTGATGGTCTTGGGGTTGATTTGGGTCAACCCCGCAAACCTCTTCAACATCTAGACCTTCCATCAATCCTTCTTCATACCATTTTTCAATGCCACATCCATCTTCATCCTCAATCACTTCTTTATCCATCTCTTCTTGCTCAGCCATCTCATCATCCCCTCCTAGATCAGAGGTTATGAGAGTTGCTGGGACAAGAGATTCAAATTCATCATCTCGAGTTAAACCTAAGTCTTCTCTGACTTTTTTAGTTCTCTCTATAGATCCAAAACTAATATTATCAGCAGAGTTTTGAGTAATAGAAGGATCTATAGTAACAAGTTGATCCAAGGTATCAATTGGGCTCAGTTTAGGATTAGAAACATTTGGGCCACATAACTTTAACATTTCATCATTTCCTAAGGGCCTAATTTTAGATTTCATTATTGGCCCTTTAACAATAGTAGTTCCCAACTGAACAGTTGGTATAAGTAGTGAGTTATGAACCTTATTATCTTGGCTCATAATGAGAGGTTTCCTTGTTTCCACAATCTCTCCTTCCTCAATGTCTGTATTTACCTTCTTATACTTCTTTTTCAAAGGCTTCTTAGCCTTTTGATTAACAATGTTATTCTTAACAGCTTTGAAAACAAATTTATCCTGAACTGCATATCTGATCCAATTTCCCAACCTCATAGACATCTTATTAGTATTATCACAATCTTTTTCTTCATGTGAAACAATACCACATTTAATACAAAAGTCAAAGAGTTTTTCATACTGAAATGATATCCAAACTTTCTGATCTTTAGCAATCTTAAAATTTAAACCTGACTGAAGAGGTTTATTAACTAAACATTCAATACGAGCTTTAATAGTAGAATCTTCCTTAAAATTTACAGGATCAGGTAGAATTACTTGAAGAACATTTCCAATATTAGAGGCAATTTTAGCTACATTTGCCTCTTTAATAAACAGTGGTGGGATACCATTAAATCTAACCCAAAATGCAGTATCATCAAGAAGAGAAGGATTCTTAATAGTTTCTGCATATTTTTGGACAAGAACATGAAAACCAAAGATATGATACGGTCTATTATCCCAAAGAAATTCCAAATCCTTTTCATTATCACATTGGACAGTAAAGATATTCATTCCGATTTTATCAACATTAATTCTACCTTTAACACCCCAATATTGAATGATAATCTTTCTGAGATAGTTAAGATTCATAATACCTGTAGCCACCACTCTCAACAAGAGTTTCGGTTCATCATATTTAAAGTACACAGCCTCTTTATCGGGAGAGAGGCAAAAATCATCTTCCGAGTCTCCATCGAATGCCATATTGACAGAGATTTAGAATATTAAAGTAATTGTAAACTCAATAAAGCACTGAACAGTGATTTTTATGAATCGGATACTAGCAAACGAGATAAAGAACACCTCGAGTTTCATAGATCTTATCAAAGATCTTATGTGAAAATCGATAAGGATGTTCCTTAGAGTAATATAACTTGAATCAGAGGGAATGGGTGAAGAGGATGTTAGGTTTTAAAGACAATAACAACCGAGGATGTAAGATTAGGGTTAGGAAAGAAGAGAGAGAGAGGGTTTTAGTGGTGGTAGACGGTGGTTTGAGGTGGGGGGTCGGGTTTCAGTCAAGGGGTAAGGGTTTATTAGGAAAAGTGACAGAGAGCATTTTTCCGTGTACACATAGCTGTCATTTTCTTGGTATATTGATTTGACATCTAATTTATTTCCATATTATCTTTAAAGTTTCACATTAACACACAAATTAAACCAAATATGCTCTAAAAATAATAATTCATCAAACCAAGACAAGAAATAGGAATATTACGAATTAAACACAAAAGTCAATATAAAAAGACTATTTTCTACCTAAAATGATGTCTCCTAAGGTATTATATATAGAACAAAAAGGGATACATCAGTAACGCGTCTAACTTTGAAAGACGTTAAACAAAAGTGTTGTACGGGAGACAACTTGCATTATTTTATGTTTTTGAGTCTTTAGTATATGTTTTAGATTTGTTGTTTTAGTTGATATTGCATTATTGAGGAAGGTATTAGTGTTTTTGATGTTCAGGTACTTAGAAAATCGAGTTCGGGAGAAAAAGAACAAAATTCAGAGAAAATTTGACCCTCCCGCGGGCTAGCCGGTAGGGGTCAAACCGTTACAACGAGTCCCAAATCAGGCCAATTGCCGAGACAGAGAAAAAATAAAAAAATTGGGCCAGTATGCCGGTGAGCCAAAACCGTCACTACAGTCCAAAAATCAGGTACAATACCGAGGACCACTGGACAAAACCGTGTTCGTGAATGACGACACAGTCTGCGACCGACTAGCCGCCAAGGGGACCGGTATGCCGGCAGCGGCCGCTGGAATTGTTTTTTTAGGGTTTAAAAAGAAGAGAAGGTATGTTATATCAGGATTATATTCCTTACACCTATTTTCTTCCCCAAAGCTCTCCCTGCTCCATTAAAGCTTCTACAAACCTTCACCACACATCAAAACACTACTCAATCACCATAAATTCACATCCAAATCCTTTTCCATATCATTATAAAGAAGATTCAACCACCCAAATAATATCAAAACATCTAGAATCCAAGAATCAAAACCCAAATTTTCCATATCTTACCCAACAATTTCTTAAATCCATACCAATCAAGAAATAGGTCATCCTACTTACATAGAGATTCATCATCCTTACACCTTTCCTAACCCAAACAACACTTGTTCAAGCTAACATTAAGGGTTACAAATTTTAAGAGTGTTCAAAGCTTTGAGTTGGAGGTCAATCGAGATGACGAAAAAAACAGAAACATTATCTACTGTTAGGGAGATGACGAAGAATCAAAGTAAGGTATTGGATTCTGTTGAGAAGAAGTCAATTGAGAAACGTTCAAGTTCTAGTACGAAGAAAAAGGGTAAAACATGTCAAGAGAATAGAGGAAATCTAGTTGTTGTAAATTCAAAGGAGAAAAAGGTTACAACTTTCAAGGAGAAGACACCACAACCGCTACAAATCGAGAGTCCTATACCCGAGATTGATAAAGCTGCAAAGGCCTTGTAAGCTTCCGCAAAGAAACATTTACCGGAACTGCCCTTTGCTTATGAGAGAGTATTCGAAAAAGAAGTTGGAGAAGGTGAGTTCAACAGATTCTTAGAGATGGGAGATAGATCGTCTTGTTCTACATTCATGATGCGAAGATCAAATTTATGTTTGGAGTTAGTTTCCGAGTTCTATTTAGGCCTCTTTAGCCGAGATAGTGAAGGTCGTGTTCCAGTTAGAGGCAAGTTAGTTCCTTTTACAGTTGAAGAGATTAGAAACCACTTCTAGTTAAATAAATTGGTGGGACCATGTAAGTTTAGAGAAGCGGTAGAAAATATCAAGACATTCGATTGGAATCAACTTTGTGAGCATGTTTTAGATGAAGAGAAAGTGCAATCATATAAGGGAGAATTGAAGGCACCTTGTCCTTACAAATATCTTCAAGCAGATACAAGAGTTTGGTACAATTTCTTAAACCAAACGCCTTTGGAAACACGCAAACTTCGGGTGTAACTAAGAGAAACGCCATCTTCTTGAATTGTATTTTAAAGGGGGGAGAAGTAGATGTGGCACGGTTAATCTTTGAGGAGGTGATGCGATTTTTTGTCTCTCCAACTTCGTTATTTAATGTGAAAACCCCTACTATGATCACGTGCCTTGTGCGAAAAGTAAATGTGATACCGGGTGAAGGAGAGAAACTAATGTATAAGATAAGTAATAATATTGACAATACTTGGATCAAGACAATTTTGAGAAGAGCAGGAGTTACGAAACCTCCACAATTAACAGAAGAGGATCGTATTTGGCGAGAAAAAGTAGAGGAGCAATTAAATACAGTTGAAGCAGCTCAAACTTTCTTAGCCGAAGATGTGGCACAAATCAAAGCTAATCAGGTGCACATCATGTCACTCCTTGATCAATTAAAGAGTGGTCCAGTAAATCCTATATTGGATGTCGATAATGCGAGGCAATAGCCTCGAGAGTATGTTCTCCTTCTTCCTTACCATTTTTGTATATGCTTTATTTGCTTGTTTTTAATTTCTTTTTAGAGTCTTTTTCAAGTTGTGGGGACACACCTCATTTTTTAGTTGGGGTGTGGGGATTCGTTGTCTCTCATCTCCATTTTTATGTGATTTTACTGTTTTTGGTAGAAATTAAAATTTTTGATACATGGGAATTAGATGTAGAGTTTGTTTGATAGCTTGAAAGCATAAGCTTAGTAAGTTGATGATAGAAAGTGATATGTTTATGAGCTGTTTTATTTTGTATGCTTTGAGTATGAACAGGAAACACACATTGATAGTAAAGAAAAGATTAGTAAGCAATGCGGTAGAAGTATGTTTGATCTTGGGGCGCCTCGAGGGGTGTGTAGGCCGTGAGATCCAAGCTAGTTTATAAACTCGTTTGATGAACGTGCTAAAGGTAATAAAATAACGAAATTGCATAGTTTAGAAAGTGATTAAGGCGGTTCTTTGATAAGCCCCTTGTTTCCTTTTAGCTTGATGTCCATTTATTATATTTATATCCTTCTCAACCCATTCTAAGCCTTTCTACAATCTTTTTATTAGCCAAGTTATAAGCCATATCCCTTTAGATTTTAGGACTTTTCCATATGATCCGCACTCGAATCGCAATGAATAGACAATTGTTTTAGAGCTTGAGTTTGGGGTGGTGAGTCCACCATTATGGGAAATATTACTGGGTTGGAATTCTGAGCTTATTAATTGTGCTTTGTGATGATGATTCACATGTTTATTATATTGTAACCCTTTACTGGGGTAAAAGTAAATGAAAAGTTATGAAAAGAATATATGTGAAAAAGAAATAGCATGATATCTCACATCAAAACGAGAACCATAGCTATACAAAAAGAAATTTTGATGTGAAAAAGATTGAATATATATGGACCGCCAAAGTGGAATTTTACGTGATCATCTTTAATGATTTATTGGGTTATTGGGGATGCTAATTAGTGCATCATATAATTGGGTTGAGTGAGAAAGTTTTATGAGAGTAACTCAAGCTCTAGGGCGATTCGTTGATGGCTAGTGAGGAGAGAGACAAAATATCACTCTAAATTATCCAAAAATACTATCATACTGGCTCTAAGCCAACATTACAACCTAAAGACCTTTTGATTCCTTGCTATGTAATCTAGAAGTGATTGACCCATTAGAGAGTAGTTAAGTGGATCTTTGGATACTAGTGAAGTTCGATGAACATTCTATAGCCTCCTTGGTAAACCAAGTGAAGAATCTCTCCTTCGTGCATTGCAAAGCTAATCTGATCTTGAATTTGAGCCTTGTTGATAGTGAGTATGACAAGTGTGCAGATAATCTAGTTTGTAAATATTATTACATGAAATTTTCTACGTAGTTTCTTTGAGTTTATTTTATATATTCAGCTATCTTCTTTCCTGCTATGCTTAATTGACTTAGGTGTGTGTTTAGAGACTTCCCTTGGTTTTTATCTTTATTGTATCGGGACGATACAACTATGAGTTGGGGTCTTGATGTCTCCCTATTTGTGATATAATAATCTAGGTTAGAGACATCATTTTAGGAATGTTTAGGAAATGATTATTTGATTTCTATTAGTATATTAGTATTTTCCTATTTCTTGTCTTAATTTGACGATTTATTATTTTTAGAGCATATTTGGTTTAATTGGTTGCTAATTGTGAAGTTTTAAAGATATATAGTAATTAATTAGATACCAAATCAATTCTAAAGAGATAAAGGAAAGAATATAAGGATGTAAATTGGAGATAAAGGAAGGAAAAGATAAAATAGGAAGAAAAAAAAGCTGCCAATTAATCTGAATTTCAGCAGCCACGTCCACTAAAGTGATCATAACTCAAAACCGGCTAAAAATTTTGAAGAATGGTCTGAAGCAAAAGTGTAGAGCTTTCCGAGAAAATCAGTTTCGATATAAATAATTCATCAATCGGAGCAATATTGAAGGAGTTACGGCGAAAACAAGACAACAACAGTTTCTTACCGTTTCTATATTTTAGGCTATGAATTTGATTTGAAAAAGAAGTCCAATTGCTTGCCTCCTACTCCAAGAAATCCGCATTAGGGCTTCCTATACTCCTATAAATACACCATTTAACTATTGTAAACATGTCCTTTCTTTTCCTTGCTTGTCCTTGCTCAGTTCTAAACCTGAAGTATCATAGAAGCCATTCAAGAGAAGCAACAAGACTTGTAGAGAGGAAGACAAGACGTTGGAAGTAGCAAACTCCTCTTTACCATCACCTTCCTCCATCATTAGGGTAATTTGTATTAGATTCTTTAGCTTATCTTTGTTTCTAATTACTTTTATCCATAGTTTATATTTTATGTCTTACATATGAACTAATTTCCCATAACTTGGGTTTGCATATGTATAATCTTTGATTTCTAGTTCTTTATTTGCTTTTACGTTATTTGGGAAAACCTTTTTAAAGCTTCTTAACCATATATCTGTTTTATGTGCTTTGATTTATTGACCGTATTTCTTGCTAGTGCACGAGTATAAACTACCCTATTATTAGTAGTTAGATGGTCACCCGGAAGGGGTGTCTAATTATTGAAACACCACATAAGTGTCTAGTGCGCGGTAGTGATCCGGAAGGGCTTGCCTAACTAGATAGTCATTAGGGTTTAATTTAATCACCGATCATTACTTGCATGCCAGTCTCATCTAAGAACCTAGTGGCGTAGGAGCACCTTAGTTAAGTCCCCTGGTAATTGTGATGTCACCACCTAAGTCCACCCGAACGGGGGTTAGGAGGAATTTAAAATCCTGACTATTTATCTAAGAGCTTTAATCACCTTGAACAATTCAACAATTAAGTTAAAAATCACCTAAACCAAAAATTTTGAGTCGTTTTCTCACCTTAACATCTACACTACCATCACCGCTAAAAATTACCTCCACCGCCATTGGCCGATGTACCTATATATCTGCCATTCATTTAAAAATTACCTCAACTGCCATTGGCCAATGTACCTATATATCTGCTATTCATTTTCGCTGAAACCTTTCGCTTAAGAGAGATTTTGTTTTCAGTATTCCAATGTGAAGGAAAACACATATATGGGTGGTTAGGATTTGTAGTGGCAGAGCTCCGCTCCTCCACACGATGAAAGAGAGATACTCTTTTAGTCTGTTTCAATTAAGAGTAATGATTTATATCACCCCTTCACCCCTTCACCTCCTATGTGGAGCTTATGTGGAGGTTAAATGAAAGAGAGAGAAAAAAGTCATTCAAGAAAAAGAAACATTATAATTGGTTTTTAAACCTCCACATAGGTTCCACTTAGGAGGTGAAGGGGTGACATATAGCATTACTCTTCAATTAATTACAGTATTGTTTGTTTTAATTTTTAATATAAGGATATTGTATATAATGGGTACTTTTGTTTATTTTGATTAAAAAGCTTATAATGGAAATGAAGATTTCTTTAAATTATAATTAGAAAGGAGATTAATTTCTAAGCCTAAAAATGGAATTAACCCTCTCAAATATTATAAAAAAAACGTAACCACATAACATCCCAAAATATCTCTCCACACATAAGTTCAATTTTCTCAACAAAATTGTAATTTCAATTACATATGAATTCACCTCAATGTAGTACCCAAAATAAAAGCACTACAACTAGGTAACAAGAATTTGTTTACCCTATATCTTTGCAACTCAAATGAAGAAGGTAAAATAATAAATGGAAAAAATATGTGTACTATAAACACGCATAAAGTTCACATCTTTACCCTAGTATAAGCTACTCTTAACTCAAGTTTAAACACGCATTAAAGTTCACATCTTGACTAAATTTTTACTATAAATTCGCAATTGCTCTAAGGTTGTCCGAATCTGATCTGACATCATAGAGTAAAGACATCTTTGTGCCGCCTCATTAAGTCCACCAGGATTTAAAGTTGGCCACTCATTATCTGAAGAAGAGTTTTTAGACATGGAAATTGCCATTTCCTTTAATTTAGGAAGCTCAAATTCTATTGGCTCGCCTATTACAATCTTTATCTCGTTGTTCCATAATGGAATTGGAGGTCTTCTGTTAAACATATACTTCTCAGGCATTACCTGGAAATTAAATAAACAAAATAATTAAGTTTTTAATGAGTCAATAATTTGTGAATTAATTACCTTTTCAAAGCCACGATGAATAATTGGTAAAACTATTGGAGTTATAGGAGAACGAGCAATTAGACTAGCAGTACCCCATTTCATTCTTCTTATTGGTACATCTTCTTGAGATACTTTACCTTCTGGAAATGTATGTAACTGCGATATAAGAAAGAATCGGTAATGGTAATTCTTGATAAACTAATTTACTTAAAAAGTAACAAAACATGAAAGAGTTAACTACATAATACCCATTCTCCTTCACTTAACCGCTCAAGAGCTTCATTCATGTGTTCTTGATAGATTCCTCCACCCCTTGTTACGGGTATACATTTTCCTGTAAAATTTATGATGTAAAATTTATGAAGCGAGAAAGAAGCTAAAAGATAATTTACATAGATTTGTTAAGAGTAATGATATATACCACCCAAATTCATACCACCCAAATACCATCCAATGACGTGGCGTGAATTGGTTGGTTAATTCTTGATTTGATTAAAGATTTGTAACCAACCAATTCACGCCACGTCATTGGGTGGTATGAATTTAGGTGGTATATATCATTACTCATTTGTTGATTAGTGCAGACAAGAACATAAATTGACTACATTGATTAATAAGATATTAGTACACACCAAGGCGGAAAAAATATGACAGCACCGTATTTTTAAAACAGATATCTTCAGCTGAGAGTACCCATCGTTCAAGTTTTGCATCTGCTATTGGAAAACCTTTAAATCCCCACATGAAAGGATCATCTAACCTGTGGCAGAAGCAAACTTCAGCTCACTTAACTTGCAATTCTAAAGCCATTGGTCTGATGAATGTTTAAAGCCTCATTTGCCAGATCAGGTCGGGTTTACAAGATTCAGAAGAAGGATTTTGGGGAAATGGGAAGATGATTTAAAAACGACAATAAAAAAAAGACTTCGTGTTTGCATTTCTAAATCCGCTTCCAGACTGAAGCATTCAAATGATCATACTTAAAAATTTAGTCAAACACTTGATAGGCACTAAAATGATATGCATAAGAGAAGAGAGAAAGACTGACGTAGACATGTGATTGCTGACGGTGAGAAGAGGAACAGTTGGAGGTCGTGTTTTGACAAGATGAAGGAGAGTATCGGCGTTATGGACAGTGGTGGTGTTCATTAGATTCACCACCGCCTTGGCGACACCACCGACAGTTGTAAGCACAATCTTTCGTGGTACGCCACCTAAGTGCTTCCCACTCGCCGCCCATCCCATTGTCCTTCCTCCCATTTTGTTTATGTACGATGTGTCCTCCTCCTCCGCCGCGGACTCTGCCGTGGTTCAGCTAAAGATCAATGTTATTGACTGGCGTGGACATGTGTATGTGGCAGTTTTTGGTGTAGTATTGGATTTATACCTCCCAAATACGATTAGTTGACAATGTTAGAGCGAATTATAATCTACTAGCCTATATATTATTTAGAGAATATAACTTCTTCTTCAAGGAAGGACTAGGATAGAGGTAGAAATTTTGACTATATACAAAATGGTGGAGTTTTTTTGATTTCTAACCTATTTAAAATAAATAATTGCATGAAAAACGTATTTAAGAAAGTAATTGCAAAACTAACATATAGGCGCTCCTCACTCACTTTATCAGCCGATTAAGCTAATGAGTCCATTAATAAACTTAATTATGAGGCGCTTCTTTAAGAAGCGTTTTTATTTATTTACTTTTGAATGTTGGCCAACGATCTTTGGGCCTTTAGTTAATTCCATTACTTTGATTCCTGCTGAAGTGTTTAATTCCTTGTTTTATCAGAAAATCAATTGATTAATTACTTATTTATCACTCTTTTTCAAATTCAAAAAATGTACTTAAAGTTATCAAAAGCACAGTGTTGCTCAGAATCTACTTAGAATTTTATCTATTGTTCCTTTAAATTAGACAACAAATATATAATGAAAGATATGGAATAAAAGTTATCAAAAGCGTTAATTTATATCCAAATATCTTTGTGTTAACACAAGATTGTTGCACCAATGATCATTATTGGGGTGTATATTTGCAACATACTGAAATAACATAAGGCATATTTGTTTTTTATTGCAACATAGGAATATTTAGCTATTTTGCAGGGACTAACCGTGTAATTTTTAACTAAGATGGAGATATGGATCTCATTGATAACAATTTATAGAGTAACATAGAGATGTTACTCAGAGAGCTAATCATGTAAGTTTGTTTTACTCATTCTTTGTTTTGAATTTATCTTTTCTTTTTGCAGGGACTAACCATGCAATTTTTAACATTTGCTTGTTACTCAGGGTGGAGATATGGATCTCATTGTTAACAATTTATACAGTAACAATGAGATGTTACTCAGAAAGCTAATCATACAAGTTTGCTTTATCCATTCTTCGTTTGGAATTTATCTTTTTTTTTAATTTTCACTGATTAATTTTCCTTTTTTACACAACAACGCAAATAATGCCTTAGACAAGCTAAAGTTTTTAGTGTTATAGAACCTCATCTTTTAAAGGATGGTGGTGAGCTAGATGTTCGTATTCACACTGACAAACTTTATTTTTGGACAGAGATGTACACAGATATTTGGATCATCGATATTTGCACCCCAGTAATGATCAATGGTGCAACAATCTTGTGCACAAGATATTTGGATATAAATTAACGCTTTTGATCACTTTAATTCGATGTCTTTCATTACATATCTGTTGTCTAATTCAAAGTAACAATGTGCTTTTGATAACTTTAAGCACATTTTTTGAATTTGAAAAAGAGTGATAAGTAAGTAATTAATCAATTGATTTCAACTCGCTAAGGAATTAAACACTTCAGCAGCAATCAAAGTAATGGAATTAAGTGAAGGCCCAAAGATCGTTGGCCAACATTTAAAAGTAAATAAATAAAGACGCTTCTTAAAGAAGCGCCTCATAATTAAGTTTATTAATGGACCCATTAGTTTAATGGGCTGATAAAGTGAGTGAGGCGCTCCTCGGAGGAGCGCCTATATGTTACTTTCGCAATTACTTTTTCAAATACGTTTTTCATGCAATTATTTATTTTAAATAGGTTAGAAATAAAAAAAACTCTACAAAATAAGCTAAAAGTCTTGAATAAACTATAAGGAAGAATATTTAATACTTTTTATAAAGAAGAAAGAAGAGTATCACTAACTCTATTACAATAACCTTATATATACATTTGTAGGGGTTTTAGATTTTTTACTTTGTCACATTTACAAGGAATAAATAGAAAAAGTCTTTGCACTTTGGACATTTACCGTTAATAAAATAATCTATTTATAATACTTTTCTTTAAATATCCGTCTATTAAAAAATATAACTTCTTCTTCAAGTCAAGATAAAGGTAGAAATTTTTATATCAAAAAATTAGAAATTTTGACAAAATTTAAACTGAGCTAAAAGTCTTGAATAAACTATTAAGGAAGAATATTTAACATCATCTTTTGGGGTATTCAGTTTTTAAGGCCAAAGGATATGAGAAATACTCACAAAATTCCTTCTCCTAACTAGTAGTTAGCAGACCAACAAAAAAATATAAAAAGAACCTACCCCCCCCCCCCCCCCTTCCCCCTCACCCCTCCTTTCCTATTAACCACATACAAAACCCAAAAACCCAAATCAAAATCTAATAAGTTTCTATCCCTCCCTTCCTTAGCCTCTCTCCATAGCCCCCCTTCTTCTAGTCTCACCTTTTCTCTCTCTCTCTCTCTCTCTCTCTCTCTCTCTCTCTCTCTCTCTCTCTCTCTCTCTCTCTCTCTCTCTCTCTCTCTCTCTCTTTGAACAAGAAAACCGCCTCCTGCGTGGATCATTCTCCTCCCTTTTCTGCATATAAAAACCGCCCCCATCCACCACCAACCCTCCCCTGCACAAAAACTGCCCCCATCATCACTGCCAACAAACTTCCCTTCTCTGCTCCCGTTCCCTGCTCACAAAACCGTCGTCGTCTGGAACCCTACGTCGTCATCTTCATCACCATCACCACCATCTCCACCAATATCATCACCACTCAGATCTCACCTTCCCACCGATGGAATTATCCTGCTCACGAACACCGAGGCCACCACCATCTCATGCTCACCATCTATTCAACACCATCATCTTCACCGCCATCATCTCCACCAACATCATCTTCCATTGCCGCTCTGCTGCACATGAAAACCCACGCCATCTTCAGATCTGAGGAAGGAAGATGAGTGTGTAGAGATTTCTTTTTGTTTATTGTTCCTAGGTTACGAGTGTGAAGAGATTTAGTTTTTTTTTATTTGTTCCTATGTTGAGAGCACCATGGGTACAACCCAAGAACATGTTCTTTTGTTTTGTTCTATTAAAAATATTTCTTCATTAAAAAAAATCATGTGTTCTTTTGTTTTCTTCTATTAAATGCGTTGATTTGATGAATGAGTATATTATTTTGTCACTATCTTAAGTCTCTATATTTGTTTCAGTGATATCACTTGACCTGACTAACTCTCTCAGCACACACATGACCTCAGTAATCTCGCTTGCTTCAAAATACCATAGCACTGACTTCTTCTCTCAATCTACCACTCCAATTTATTTCGTGAGTTGACGTCTAGCACGAGGATATACAATGCAATTTTTGTATATTAAATTATTCAAATATTATTCTTCGAATGTTTATTGAGTACAGTGTGTTCACTCCTTATAACAACAAGTCAAATTTACTGCCACACCAATAGGAGGTTCATCAAGAGTGGACAAGGTGCTCTTGCTCGAAAAGAACATTCTGGTTTAGAGAGATCTTCACCAACAATGTGTTTTTATCCAGTATTAGTAAGTCTCTCTCAATTAATGTGTGATTTGTGTATGTCTAAATGTGTATTTTTTTGTTAGTAAGATTAAAACTCAAATTGTCTTTTGAGTGATTTTTTATGATAGTTTTTGCACGTAAATTACAATTTACTGTAAATTTCTCCAATATTATTTAGTTGGCCTTTTTTAATCTACTTAATTGCCTCTTCAACATGTAAACCTTCCTCCTATATGTTAATTTACCTAAATGAGAATATATGTATTATGTTAAATTCACTTTGTGAGGAAAATGTAATTAAATATATTGTCGGAAGTTTTTAATTTACCAAAAGGGTGTATTTGCAATACTCTGGAATACAACAGGGGTAAGGTCAGTTGTGTTACAATCACTAATTAGATATGTTAAACAACTGATTTGTATTACATGTTATACAATCACACTTCACATTACTGGTCATTTATAAACCACCAATATGTTATCTTTTCCTATTAGGCCCTTTAAGTGTAGTCGGTTCATCAACGACAAGATTCGGTTGTAAAATGTTGAGTGAAAAAACGAAAGTGTCGTTTTAGGGGTAAAATCCACATTTTTTAGTATATAGGGGACCGCGTCCCAAGGTTGTTAACTGGCGCGTGTACAATTATAGATAAAGGGGTGTGTTTGAAATCGAAAAAATTTAGAAGAAAAACTAGAAAAGTAGTTTTTTTTACTACAGTTTAGCGTATTTTTGCAATTAACCCATGATTTGTGTTAAGTAGTTTCATTTAATTATGAATTTCATTAATTGTCTACGGTTAATAGGGCAGACAAAGCGAATCTAGAGCACACCAACTCACTTCAGATACAATTATCGGGGTAATAATCTTCACAACCTTGTTATTTTACTTTCTGCAAAATCTAGGGACATATAGTGCAATTTATTATATAATCAAGGCCTACAGATTTGTGATCAAGGTCTTTATTTAAAGAAAAAAGGATTAGCATAAAGCTTTGGGGTTGTAGAATTTGGTGGAAGCCCTCTCAGCTGTTATTCTCATCATTCTATTCCTCTTGCAGGATTTGGGACTTCACGTGTTAGCTTTTGTTGAAAAAAATAACAAACACTGGTTTGCAAAACTAGTAAAATGGAATTCAAAAAAATAAACGCAATACTTTTCAATTAAAGTAACACTACACTTATTACAATAAATTGAAAAAGACGAAAACTTACACATAGTACAGAAAATATTATATAGTATATAAGTTGCGTTAAAAAGATATTCCGGTCAAACCGGTTATCTCTAACAATTTCTACTATATATTATATTAGAATTTTGAGAGAGTAGTAGAGTAGTCTTTTCTGGTTCTTAGTTTTCGTCTACATTTTTATATTCCTTCTAGAATAGTTTTTTCTATTCTCTCTAGAATAGTTTTTTCCTATTATCTCTAGAATAATTTTTCATTCTGTCTAGAATATTTTTTTATCCTCTTCTCTAAAAATGCAAGTGACAAAGTCACTATTTATAGAGGAAATGACAAGACAAAATACCGTCACATAAATGCCTCTTCAATGCTCATTAAAGCTAGCCGTTTTCTTTACCAAGTTTTAGTAACTTCCGTGACAGCTGAAATAAAGAGTCATTAATCTGCAATCAAGAGTCATTAATTCATTATCAAGCAAAAAGAGTTATTTAATATTAAATAATTTTCAATTGTTTTTTTCTGCAAATTCTAATGTGTGACAAATTGTACACAAATAGTCTTTTCCACTTAACCCAAGAGCATGAAAGAATTATTAAAATAAAATGTCTATTATTTAATAATTACAATAATCCCTCACTTAGGGTCTTTGGGAGATAAGGTTCCCAGCATTTGGGTGAATTGTACTTAAGTGGCAATATCTTTCGATTTGAACTGACACATAATGAAGTGAGACAACCACCAAAAACATATCAAGTGAACGTACTCTTGAACTTGACAGTTTTCGATCGAGACCCTAACAACACATACTCTACCCGGCTAATAGTTACAGATTCCTCAAACATCATCCTTTCCTTACACATAGGTGATCTCCAAGAGCGTCTAGCCTCATTAGCCGACCCCTCTTAGATTTTGAGATTATTAAGAGCAATAAAGCTCATCCTTATTATGTGTCTCACGAATTCATCAAGTCCTTACTCTTTAGGACCACCCTTACAGGTTATGAATTTGTGGTGAGTTTGAAAACTCATCCATTGGTAACATCAAGGACGTCTTATTGAAGTCATATTATGATCAATACAACATCCTCAACGGTGAATTCATCAAGTCCATCTCAATAGGACCACCACACATGGCTATGAATTCATTAAGTATGAGAAATATAAAACAACCTCAAAACGGTGAATTCATCAAGTCCATCTCAATAGGACCGCCACACATGGCCATGAATTCATCAAGTATGAGCAATATACAAGAAACCTCAATGGTGAATTCATCAAGTCTATCTCGATAGGACCACCAGTCATGGCTATGTATTCATTAAGTGTTAATATGTTCATTTATGCACGGTTTACGCCATGTTGGCTAAGGTTCCAAAATTAGTCTTTGGTTTGAAAGGGTGTGGGTTCAAATCACACATCTGTCAATAAGTCTATTACATGATATTCTACAAAAATACTTTGAAACCACATGTATTTTGTTAGAATGATCTAGATCAATAGTACCTCTCCCGTACTTTATCAAATGATAAAAAATGACCCAGGGGTCATCACTTGATTTCTTTAAAATATAAACAATACCATGTTCAGAATACTCAATAAGAACATCACACTCCTTATAGTTATTGCAGATTCATTAAGGATACACACATCCACAATTCTCTTATACATGAATACTCGTATTATAAGGATTTTTACCAGACACTACATCAACGAGTCAAGCCTTTCCAACATAGTGAAACAGACTAAGGTAAATTCCACATTGACTCTAATAAATTTTATCCTAAGGATCAGCTTCCCCCACATCTTTTATTCACAATAGAAGAATAAAAAAAGTAAGTCCCATGAATGAAAGTACCAAAAGTAGATCATGTCATACACATATTGACAAAAGTACAATACAAACTGATCCATCTTTTATTGAGATACTATTTCATTAGCAAGGTGTCCGTTTTAAAACCCAAAACAAATTCCTAAGTTTTCATACTTTACACCCTTGACCAAAACCACCAACCCTTAAAGTTGCACTATATAGATCTCTTCATCTAGATCTTCATTCATATATTGATTTAACATCCAAATGATGTAATAAGTAGTGTAACAAGAGTCAAAGGGTCATTGTATAAGAAAGTAGGAGTCAAAGTAATCCTTAAACTTACATAAAGGTGGAGAAACAAGGACTTATCCTTGAGTCGATAAAATTTCCGACTTGTATAAATAGATCTTATTGGGTGGTTTCCCGAAGAAGTATTACTTCTCATCAGAATCATCACCCTCGTGCCTTTTCTAAACCGTTTCACAAATAGTCTTTGTAGACTTCTCAACGACACACATATAAAAGTGGGGTTCGTCACATTATCCAAGATCCATCCGCCTAACCACTGAATTAGCTTTCTTGAACCCAACTTTGAGAGCCAGAAACTTAGCATGTAGTTCTTTGGTATATTCCCCAATGGCCTTAATGGCGGGGAGTACCTAGAGAACGACAGGGTCTAGTTTATGTTGTTCAAGGCATATTAGTGGCTTGTGTGCCCAACGTTTGTAATTGAAACCATTGAAAGGCTCCAACATAGTCACGTCAGGAAAAGGCCTTTGCGTTCATTTATGAAGCAACTGCCAAGATAGGAAAAACCATTTCTAAAAAACAACCAGTGATATTACAAAAATATCTTTTTGAATTATTGGAAAAATAACAAATCACTAGTTTACAAAACTCGTAAAAAATGGAATTCCAAAAATAAATGCAACACTTTTCAATTAAAGTAACACTACACTTATTGAAATAAATTGAAAAGGACAAGAACTTACACAAATTACAGAAAAGATTACATGGTATATAACTTGCGTTAGAAAGATATTTCGGTCGTACCGGTTATCTCTAACGATTTCTACTCTATATTATATTAGAAATTTGAGAGAGAACTAGAGTAGTCTTTTCTGGTTCTTAGTTTTTGTCTACAATCTATTCTATATTCTTTCTAGAATAGTTTTTTCTATTTCTCTAGAATAGTTTTTTTATTCTCTCTAGAATAATTGTTTCATTCTCTCTAGAATATTTTTTCCTCTTCTCTAAAAATGCAAGTGACAAAGTCACTATTTATAGAGGAAATGACAAGACAAAAAACCGTCACATAAATGCCTCTTCAATGCTCATTAAAGCTAGCCGTTTTTTTACCAAGTTTTAGTAACTTCCGTAACAGCTGAAATAGATTGCCCTTAATCTGCAATCAAGAGTCATTAATCCGTTATCAAGAAAAATGAATTATTTAATATTAAATAATTTCCAATTGTTTTTTCCCTCAAATTCTAATGCGTGACTAAGGGGATGTTTGTTTACACTTAATGAGATCTTAATCTGATTCATTAAGACACTAGACCAACAATACTATTTATTTTTTTGACCAATTCAGATCTGAATAACTCTTAATTGGTCTGTTTCATTAAGATTTCAAACTAAGTCTGATTCATTCAGACCCTGCCTCGTAACAGAATAAGTCCTATTCAGCTGTTATTCAATATTCAGTACTTATTACTTAAAAAATCAAACGACATCTAATTGTACATACATAGTCTTTTCTACTTCTCCCTAGAGCATGAAAGTATTAATAAAATAAATTGTCTATAATAAACACTAAATTAACGAAAATCAAACTAATTTAAACTACAAAAAATAAAAACTTAAACTAATATACAAGAAATGGCTTTTGTTTAACGTCGTTAAGCTCGACGGGGTACCTCATTCTTTAGTCATTGACATAACCTCCCCAGCAGTGAGTGAGGTTGTCAATATTTGCAACTCGAAATTTACATCCCTTAGCTTTTATGACCACTAGTTTATCTGAGATAACCTTCGTGACCATGAATGGTCCTAGCCAAGAATTCTTTGATTCACATGTCTTTGGAGGAGGTTTAGGCTTTTTCATAGCAACTTCTTTGCCTACTTTGAACTCCTTTTTCTTTCTTTCCTTCTTAGGTTCCTTTGGAACCTTCGTGACACGTGTTTTCCCTTTCTTCTTCGCCTGATTGAGTTGTGGATTGCTCTTAGGATTTGGAGGAACTTTGATCGGTGGTTTCTTTCTTAGCTCTTTTTCCTTTACTCCTAAGGTTTCCACAACCTTAGTTGGCTCCTTTGGTACCTGTTCAACTACATCTACACGAAAACAATCCTCTTGTGCATCTGGAAATTTCATTGGTCTGAACACGTTGAATTTCACTTCCTCGTCTTGGATTCTCATGATCATTTCTCCGTTTTCTACATCGATCAAGGTACGCCCCGTGGCTAGGAATGGTCTTCCCAAAATAATGGGGACATTCTTATCCGCGTCGTAATCAAGTATAACGAAATCAGCGGGAAAAATTAACGTACTTGCCTTAACGAGGACATCTTCGATTCGGCCTTCTGGATGTGCAAGAGATCGATCCGCCATTTGCAAAACCATAGAAGTAGATCTTTCCTCTCCTATTTTCAACTTCTCAAAGATTGATTTGGGCATAAGATTAATGCTTGCACCCAAATCACATAGCGCTTTTCCTTTCCACTCATTACCAATAGATATCGGAATTGTAAAGCCCCCAGGATCAAGTAGTTTCGGAGGTAATTTATTCTGACATATTGCACTACATTCTTCAGGTAAGCCGATCATCTCATTATCGCAATATGGCCGTTTGTTGGTGAGGGCTCTTTTCAGAAACTTAGCATACTTGGGCACATCTCGAATAGCTTCTAGTAACGGAATATTTATGCTAAGACCTCTTACCTTGTCAAAGAATTTTTGATAATCAGCCATATCACCCTTCTTTTGAACTCTCGATGGAAATGGTGGAGGAGGACGGTTTATTATAGTATCATCTTTCTTTTTCGGAACTTCACTAGACCTCTCCACTTATTCTACTTCAACTTCTTTATCTTCATTCACCACCTCTTTTTCTTTTCTAGCAACTTCCTTCTCTTTCATAACAGGAAAAGGAGATGGAGGAAGATTCTTACCACTTCTGAGAGAGATGATTTTACAATCTTCGATTTGGATCGGATTTTCAGTATCGCTATGGAGTTGCCCTTGTGGACGTTGGTTCAGTTGTTTATTCATTTGCGAAACTTGAGTTTCTAACATCTGAATGTGTGCTTCAGCAGCTTGTTTCCTTTGGATTGATTGTGCATGTAGGGTAATCAATTGTTCTACGGTTTTCTGAAGGGTAATCACACCTTCTTGTGGCTGAGCGGGTAAGGCTTTCTGGTTCATGGTGTCATCATAATTGTTTTGAGGAGCTTGTCTCTGAACATAATTCCCTTGATTTTGTCCTCCTTGATAATTATTTTGTGGACTTGGATTGAAGTTGTTACCTTGGGGACGCGGCTGATACGCATATGTAGGATTGGCTGCCCCATTAGGATTTGAGTATTGAAACCCAGGATGGTTTCTGTTAGGCTGATATCCATTACCACTCGAATTAAAGTTACCTCTGTTGGAGACAAACATCACAGATTCTTGATTATTCTGACAATTCTCCCAACTATGATAATTCACACCACAATACTCACATCCATACACTTCTTGTACAACCTTTACCTCACCTCTTTTATTCAAAAAACCTTCTTTCACGGCTAAAGTGAGTTGTCTCAATTGTTGTTCTAGCGTGGTTTGAATCTTGTTCTCTAAGGAGTTGAACTTTTCTTCAATATTGACATTATTAACTCCTCCTCTAACTGGTGTTCTTACGGTATTCCACCCAACTTCGTTATCAACTGTTCTATCCAAAATAATTCTTACATACGCAGGTTGAACTCGCAAAAACACACCACCACATAACAAATCTAAATCTTTCCTAGAGCTACCCTCAAGACCATTATAAAAAATCTTCATCTGTTGTTGTTCAGTAAGGTCATGATTCGGGACTCTTCGTAAACATTTCTGAAATCTTGACCAACTTTTACCCAACGTTTCATCATACTCTTGCTTGAAATGTGTTAACTTTAGTTCAGCATCTAACCTCATGTTGGACGGATAATATCTGTTGAAGAACGCAGTTTCTAATTGGTCCCAGTTTGTTATCTTCGTAGGATCTTGTGTATCGTGCCATTCACTCGCTCCATCTATAACAAAAAATTGAAACACAGCAAAATACATTTGTTCTTTTGAAACTCCTTGTGTGATGTAAGAATCACATATCTGTTTAAATTTCTGTACTGCTCTAATGGGATCTTCTCCAGCTTTACCACGAAAATTCCCAAAATTCTGGAATTGAGCTAACATACCCGAATCTGGACGAAACCTCGGAACATTTATATCTGGAGCACCTACCCCTATAGCAGGAGCACGGAATGGAGCTTCTGGTGGACCATTAACAAACCATGGATCTTGATTCATCACCATTTGCACTTGGACTTGAGGATTAGGATTTAGTGGCTGAACTTGAGGAATAATGCCTGGTGGTGCTATAGGTTGGCCATTTGCGTCTAGCTGACCTTGTCCGTTATTCTGTTGGTTCTGAATATTAATGTTCTCCATTCTGTTAATTAATTCTTCTACTTCTAAGGCTTCTTGTTCTCTCCTTCTCTTGTTAGCAAGTCTGATTAACGATTCTGGATTATTTAGGATCGGAGGTGTTGGCTCTAGATCCTTAAAGAGTCTTCTTCGCATACACCAAACCTAAAAACCTGAAAAGAAATGAACAAACAAAAAGCGTAAAACTGAAATAAAAATAAATGCAACTATCACTAAAGGATAAACACCGTGGTCACACGCTACCGTCCCCGGCAGCGGCGCCAAAAACTTGGTGTTCCTTTGTGTTTTCTAAAATAAATGCAAAAGTAATCGAACCACAACCGCAAGTGTACGGTTGTCCCAAGTAGTAATAAGTGATTCTAGGATCGTTCGCAGGGACGGTTTGGTCAACTACAATGCTTATCGATAAATGAATGATTGCACTTATGAAAGCAAATAAAGATATAATGTTTGATTGGTTGTTTTTATTAATTCTAAGTAATAAAAGATTAAATGGAAAATGCAATTAAATACTAAGACGCAAATAAATAAATGTGAAACGCAAGTATGAGAAAGTAGCACTTGAGAACGCAAGGGATCCTCCTAATTCTATTTCATAACCTATTCTGTTTAAGGGTTAAATTGGTCAATTACAATGGTCGGGATTCTAAATTCCTTATACCCCCGTCAGGGTGGACTATAAGGCTATCCTAGAGTGTCACTAGTCCCGTCAGGGTAAATATGATCCACTTTTAGATGTTTAAGTTAATTACCACATTGGCCCTAAAATTAGCTAAGTTCGTTAGAATCAATAGCTTCTATTTTAGATTAAATAAATATTTCCGTACCTAAACCCTCCGTCAGGATGCTCCAATCGCCACTAATTGGAATATCCTAGATACTAACACCTGTTCTTAGTTAGCTACTCCAAAAACAGTAAATAATCTCAATTTATTGAAAAGAGTAAAAGACCAAATTTAATTTAATTTAACATAAACCCAAATTCAGGACATGAAATTCAATAGAATTGGGATTCACCCATAAAGCATTCTCAAGCATTAAAATGTATTTAGCTCATACTAATTAAAAAGAAAACTAAATTAAATAAAATGGAATTCATATTGTTTTACAAAATTAAAGATAAAAGAAACCTAATTTCCGGAATTGGAATGGCTGAGAACGGAGATATAGACCCTCTCCAGCTCTGGCAGCTTCTTCTTTCTTCCTTCTGTTGCTTCTCTCTGATGTTTTAATTGTAAAAGATAAATTGTTGTGAAAATAGAAGTCAAAGGCTCCTTTTATAAGTGGAAAAATGTATTAGAACGGCTTTTCCTGCTTCGTTATAACTCCGATTGACCTGAAATCACTTAATAAAGTTCCGTAACTCGATAAGGAATATAATCTCTTCAAAGGTCAGCGGCTAAATCATCTCTTAAGTGCCTCTAAATCAGCAATCTTTGGCCTGGAAAACAGATTTGCAGCTCTAAAATCAAATTCCTTCGGGATTTATCTTCAAGTCTTGACTCCATATCACGATCTTTGACTTTCTCCTCGGATTCCTCTCCTAGCTAATATTCAAAACCTACAAACTTTTCACTAAAATACACAACATTACGCGCAAAAGTTTAATAAATCAAAAATACTAGAATTAAAAGAGGAAAATCGGATTATTGCATATTTAGTCCAAAAGTCTATCAAAATAAACGAATAAACACAAAAAATGATGTCTCCCAAGGGCATAAAATTAGAACAATTAGGGAGACATCAATACCCTTGACCACCTGAATTGTAGTTACCTCAGTTAGAGAAAAACATAACGGATTCAGGATTACTTTGACAATGCTCCCAATCATGATCTTGAACACCACAATTCGAACACCCATATATCTCTTGAGTAACACTAACCTCTGCTCTTTTACCTGAAAACCTTTTTTAACGGCTAAGTGAGTTGCTTCAGTTGTTGTTCTAATGTATTCTTCAACTTATTCTCTAATGAAGAGAACCTTTCTTCAATACCAGCGCTAGAAACTCCACCTCGAGTAGGTGTTCTCACAGTGTTCCAACCCATTTCATTCTTTACGGTTCTATTCAACATAACTTTCGCGTGAACTAGTTGTACCTGTAAAAATCCACCACCACAAAGCAAGTCTAAGTCTTTTCTTGATTGCCCATCTAGGCCTTTATAGAATATCTTCATCTGTTGTGGTTCTATAAGGCCATAATTGGGAACTCTTCTTAGGCATATTTGAAATCTTGACCAGCTCCTACCCAAAGTCTCGTCTTGCTCGTGCTCAAAGGAAGTTAGAGCAATTTGTTCATTCAATCTCATGTTTGTTGGGTAGTACCTTTAAAAAAACGCAGTTTGTGATGTCTCCCTATTTGTTCTAAATATTAGCCCTTTGGAGACATCCTTTTAGGTAAATATTTGACTTATTTGATAGACTTTTATGCTTATTTCGTCATATTACACTTTCTCCCCTTGGAATTAGACTATTTGCATTTTTAGAGCTTTTGTGCGTTAATTTGATTATTTTTAGTGCAAAGTTAGTAGGTTCTTGAATTTCATGAAAAACCAATACAAGGAGTAGAAGTGATAATTAAAGTCTTAGAGTATTTTAGTGTGTTAGGAAGTATTTTATTCGAGTTTCTAATTTTAGAGTGCACTTTCTTATTTCTAGTCTTGAATTATGGATTTATTATTTTTAAAGCATATGCGATTTAATTATTTATTTATTGTGAAGCTTTAAAAGATATATGGTAATTAATTAGAGACCAAGTCAAGTCTAAGAAGTAAAGGAAAGAGATATACATGGAAATAAGAAGATTAAGGAAGGATATACACAAAGAAGGAAAAGATAAAGCTGTCAAATAAATCTGAAAATCCAACCACGTTCTAAAGACGAGCTCATAACTTAAAATTGGCTATGAATTTGGGAGAATTATCTGCACCAATGGATAGATCTTTCTGAAAAAAATGGTTTCGACTATTGGAACGTGTCAAACGGATAAGTATTGAAGGAGATATGACCAAAACAAATCAGCAACAGAATCTTACCTTTCCTAGATTTTAGGGTTACGAATTTAAGAGTTCTTGACTTGTCTTCCACTCCAAGTAAAAACGAATTAGGGCTTCCTAACACCTATAAATACACCTCTTAACCTCCTCTTTTCACACACTTCAGATAATTTCACAAGAGGCTTAAGGTTTTCAAGTCAGAACAAGCAGGCAAGGAAAAACTAGAGTTGGGAGAATCCTGTTCTTCCATCAACAATCATCCTACCCTTTAGGTTATCAATTTATCTTTTGTATTTGAACATGAATTCCTTTTATTTATTTCCAGTCTTTAATTTTATCATGAGCTAAATTTCCATATACTTGAGAATCGCACTAAAGGGATGAACCTTAATTAGTCTATGTTTTGAATTTTGGGATTGTTATGATTTAAATTGAATTGAGTTTTATATATTGGATATTACTTTGTTTTCATTACTATTTCTTTTAGGAACAACTAGAAATAGCTTTTAGTATTTGGGCTATTCACTTTAGTGGCGAAGTGATCATCCAACAGGGGGGTTTGAATACAGACTTAGGTAATACCCGTGTAATGTCCGTTATTGACCGACAGGCTTAACTAATTACATAGCAAAAGAGGTAAAATCATATCATCCGAAGAGGCATATTCGTCCATACAAGGGTTTATAGTACTTTAGGATAGCTCCTAGGTCCACCCGACAGGGGGCTAGGAGACATTAGAGTCCCGACTAATATTATAATTCCAATTCTACCCTTAAACATAGCATAGATTATGTTGATTAGGTGGATTCCTTGCTAGACTCAAGTATCTCTCTAATCTGAAGTTAGTCCTTTTATTTGCTTTATTTCTTTTCTAGTTAATTTTAGTCTTTATTTTATTTGCATCGTTTAATTTAGAAAACCAAACAAAAATCTTATATTTTATTTTTCTGTTAAGCAATTATTCTTACTACTTGATTAATATTTGGGTTGAACCTAATCCGTCCCTGAGAACGAACTAGATTATCATATATTACTTGGGACAACTGTACACTTGCAGTTAGGTAATTCCTTTTTATTTATCGCATTATTTTCTTACACCCTAGGACCCACCAAGTTTTTGGCGCCGCTTCCGGGAACGGTAGCGTGTGACCCCGGTGTTAATCACTAGTAGTTTAACTGTTAGTTTAGTTTTAGTTTTAGTTTTTAGTTTAACGCTTTGGGTTGTCTTTCTTTCTCAGGTTTACAGGTTTTGGTATATGCTTGAAGATCTCGTGATCCTTGAGAATCCCGAAAACCTAGTTCGAGAAGCAAACAGAAGAAGGAGATAAGCTAAAGCAAAAGAGTTAGAAGAGAGGTTGGATAGATAAACAGCAACAGAAGAAGTCGAAGATCAACAAATGAATCAACAGAATGGTCAAAACCTTCCACAAGTTCAACCTCCTCCGAACAATGATCCATGGTTCATCAATGGACCTGAACAAGCTCCATATCGAGCTCCTGCCCTCGGAATTGGCCCTGCAGATATTAACGTTGCGAGATTCATACTCGATCCTGGTATGTTATCTCAATTTCAGAGTTATGGCTATTTCCGAGGAGCACCTGGCGAAGATCCAATCTGTGCTATACAGAATTTCATGCAAATTTGCGATTCCTATATTACGCAAGGAGTAACAAGAGATCAGATGTAAGTTGTGAATTTTTGGTATTTCGTTATTGATGGAGCAAGTAAAATGGCATGATTCTCAAGAACCTGGATCAATCAGAACATGGGACGCATTACAAACCTGCATTCTTCGATAGATACTACCCAACAAATATGAGGTTAGACGCGCAAGTTGAGTTGACCTCATTCAAACAAGATCAAGACGAGACTTTGGGTAGAAGTTGGACAAGATTTCAGATTTGTTTGAGAAGAGTCCCTGATCATGGCCTTACAGAAATTCAACATATGAAGATATTTTACAGAGCTTGACGGTTCTTCAAGAAAAGACTTAGACTTACTTTGTGGAGGTGGATTTTTACAGGTACAACCTGATGTCTCCTCATTTGTGATAGATTTATATTAGGATGAGACATCATTTTTAGTGATTTAGAAGTCATTATAGTCGTTTTTCTTGAGAAATGCTACACTTTCTTATTTTGAGTCTTGATTTAGTAAAATAATATTTTTAGAGCATATTGGGTTTAATTATTTATTTAGTGTGAAGCTTTAAAGATAATTATGGAGCTTAATTAGAGTCCAAGTCAAAGACAACAACTTATGGAAAGAGATTTGCATGGTAATTGGAGATAAGAAAACAAAAGCTAAAAAGATGGAAAAGGAAAAGCTGCCTAATATAGGATTCTGCAGTACACGCCTAAAGAAGTGCTATTCTACCCAAGAAATAGGCCGATTTTGGTAATTTCCTTCTTTAGAGGCAAGCTAATTCTGTTGCGATTCTTTTGGTATCTTATGGAGCTCAAACCGACCAATAACGAAGAAGATATGCTCAAAACGGTCCAGCAGTGTTTATCTTTATTTCCATACGAATTTGAGTTGGGCTTGGAGTCCACTACTTACTTCTCCTTCAAGAAAACGAATTAGGTCTTCCAAGATACTTATAAATACACCCTCTTATCATTGTAAACATGTCCTTGCTAGTCCTTTCTCAGTTGCAAAGTATAGGCTTAGTCTTTACTTATATTTTCTTAGTTTTAAACAATAGCTTAGTCCTTTAGTTAGATATTCATCCTTAGAATCAAGCTATTCATTCAAGAAGCAAGCTGACCTGTAGAGGAAGACAAGAAGAAGAAGATTGGAGACTGACAAACTCCTCTTCTACATCTCACCTTCTCTATATTTAGAGTAATTAGCTATAGATCTATACTCAACCATAGTTCTAAGCTCTTATTCTGTAAGTTTACTTTTAATTGTCGGATTATTATTTTGTCTTTAAATACTATTTGTTATTTCAATTGGTTAAGCTTGGCGTATATTGTTATTATGTGTTTTGACTTATTTACCTAGATCTGATCAATCTTAGGATTAATCTTAGTTATTGACAACACCACATAATCGTCTAGTTTAACTAGATAGCCATTAAGGTTTGATTTAATCACCAATCATTACTTAGGAATCCCTAGTAGTGGAGAGGTTGCTCCTAAGCCTAGAAAAGGCTAGGTAGAATTTAGAATCCTGGTTAATATATAATGCTTAATGTGACAGGTTAGAATAACAATTTAGTAATAGACTTAGTAATCCTTCATATTTATTTATTTGTTTTATTTATTTATTTGCATTAGATAGTTATTTATCTTTTTATATTTTTATCTTAAACATCTAAATTCATCTACGCTTGTTAAATATAAGTAGATCTAACGGATACAATCCCTGCGAACGAACGTGACTTATCATTAAAACTTGCAAACGATCTGTGATACTTGCAGTGAGTTCCGTGGTTCTCAAGGGTGTGAACTCTTTATTATTATCTTTATTTATCTATTATTTTATCACACCTTTTCCCCCACCACAACCAGTCCATGCTAAGATTATTTTGAATAGAACAGTGACGAATGAGATGGGTCGGAATACCGTGAGAACACCTATCCGAGGTGGAAGAGAAAATAGTGCTTTCATTCAAGAAAAATTCACTGCCATGGAGAATAAACTTGAACTCCAAATTGAAACAGCTTACTCTAGCTGTTACAAAAAGTTTTGTAGGTAGAAAAGCAGATGTTAATGTTACACAAGAAGTTTATGGGTGTTCTAACTGCGTTGTACAAGATCATGATTGGGAGCATTGTCAAAACAATCCAGAAGCCGTAATGTTTGTTTCCAACTGAGGGAACTATAATTCATTCAAGAAAAATTCACTGCCATGGAGAATAAACTTGAACTCCAAATTGAAACAGCTTACTCTAGCTGTTACAAAAAGTTTTGTAGGTAGAAAAGCAGATGTTAATGTTACACAAGAAGTTTATGGGTGTTCTAACTGCGTTGTACAAGATCATGATTGGGAGCATTGTCAAAACAATTCAGAAGCCGTAATGTTTGTTTCCAACTGAGGGAACTATAATTCAGGTGGTCAAGGTTATCAACCGAATAGAAACCATCCAGGTTTCCAATATTCAAATCCAAATGGGGCCGCTAATCCGACTTATGCATATCAGCCGTGTCCCCAAGGTAATAACTATCAACCAAGACCATAGAACAACTACCAAGGGGGACAAGGTTATGGAAATCAAGCTCAGAGACAACCTCCTCAAGATACTTACACTGAGACCATGAATCAGAAAGCTTTACCTGCTCAACCTCAAGAAGGTGCGTTAGATGTTCAGCAAACCTTGTTGACATTTATCAACATTCAAACAAAAGCTAGCCTAGAGCAACAAATCACAGCCGCATCACTTAAAATGTTAGAGAATCAGCTAGCTCAAGTGTTAAAACAATTGAATCAATGTCAACAAGGACAACTACCAAGTGAAACTGAAGAACCCAAGCAAAGAGAAGATTGTAATGCAGTAACACTTAGAAGCGGTAAGAAGCTCCCACCACCTCCTTTTCTCGTAGTGGAAGTGGAGAAGATTCCGGAAAAGCCAAAGAAGCAAGATATTATAGAAACCCGTCCTCCTCCACCTTTTCCCTCAAGAGTTCAGAAGAAAGGAGACATGGCTAACTATCATAAGTTCTTAAAATATGGTACGTGGTCTCAATATTAATGTTCTGTTCTTAGATGCTATCAGAGATGTGCCGAAGTATGTTAAGTTCTTGAAAAGATCCATCACCAACAAGAGACCATATCGTGAGAATGAGATGATAGGATTTCCAGAAGAATGCAGTGCCATATGCCAAAGTAAGTTGCCACCTAAACTACTTGATCCTGGGAGTTTTACAATTCCTATTTCTATTGGTAATGAGTGGCAAGGGAAAGCTTTGTGTGATTTGGGTGCAAGTATCAATTTGATGCCCAAGTCAATTTTCGAGAAACTGAAGATAGGAAACGCAAGACCGACTTCCATGATCCTGCAAATGGCTGATAGATCACTCGCACATCCAGAGGGACGAATAGAAGATGTCCTCGTCAAGGCAGGTACTTTAATTTTTCCCGTTGATTTTGTCATACTTGAATACGACGCGGATAGGAATGTCCTCATCATCTTGGGTCGACCATTCCTAGCCACGGGGCGTACTGTTACTGATGTAGAAAACGGAGAATTAACTATGCGAATCCAAGATGAGAAGGTGAAGTTCAACGTGTTTAGGGCCATGAAGTTTCCAGACCTCCTGGAGGAAAGTTTCCGAATGGATGTACTAGACTTAACTACGCAAGAGGTATTTGATTACATGAATTTTAATGATATCTTGCAGGCGGCCCTAACACTTGACTTACCGGAGTTGATGGAAGAATTAACCGAAACTGTAGTTGCTTTAAATTCCGGAAATATCAAGCATAGGCATCTCGCCTATGAACCAGTACGAGAGCCAGTGGAGATAGTCTCTAAAAAGAAACCATTTATCGAATCCCCCCCACAACTAGAAGAAAAGCCGCTTCCGTCACACTTGAGGTATATTTATTAAGGTACTAACAACACTCTACCTGTTATTGTTTCAACTACTTTAACAGGTCCTCAAGAAGACAAACTGTTGCGTATACTAAGAGCTAATAAAGAGGCGATTGGTTGGACTATTGCTGACATCAAAGGTATTAGTCCTTCCTATTGCCAACACAAAATCATTCTGGACAATGAACATGCACGCTCAGTTGAAGGGCAAAGAAGATTGATGCCAGCTATGAAGGAAGTGGTGAAGAAAGAGGTTATCAAATTGCTAGATGCGGGAATCATCTATCCCATAGCTAGTAGCGAATGGGTGAGCCCAGTTCAATGCGTACCAAAGAAGGGTGGAATCACTACCATCTTGAATGAACAGAATGAAGCCATTCCCTCAAGAACTTTTGTTGGTTGGAGAGTGTGTATGGATTATCGAAAGTTGAACAAGGCCACCAGAAAATATCACTTCCCTCTTCCGTTTATAGATCAGATGTTAGACAAGCTAGCTGGGAGAGAATATTATTGCTTTTTGGATGGGTATTTGATGTCTCCCTGAATGTTATAATTTCATACCCTTGGGAGACATCATTTTTTATATTTATTTGACTATTTAGATAGACTTTTGGTGTTAAAATGCAATAAATTGATTTTCCTATTTTAATTCTGATATTTTTCATTTATTAAGCTTTGCGCATAATATGGTTTGTTTTGAGTGAAAAGTTGTAGGTTTTGATTACTAGCTAGGAGAGGAACTAAAGAATAAAGTCAAAGATCGTGTAATGAAGTCAAAGCAAGAAGAAATATCCCGAAAGAATTGATAATTTGAAGTTGCAAATCTGGAAAGTTGATAAAGATTGCTGATTCCGAGCCATCTAAGAGTGGATTTAACCTCTGGCTTGTGAAGAGAAATTATGCTCCATTAAGTTACGGAACTTTAGCAACTGAAATGAGGTCAATCCAAGTTGAAACGAGCCGTTTAGAGCTGATTAGTGAAGGTGGTTCAGCAGTTACGGGATTTGGGCTTAATTAGTGGATTTGGGCTTTTCTAATATTCACTTAATCCTTATTAAAAGCCCTAGTCCGAATTTCAGCTTATAAAAGGGCTTTAGACTTCTATTTTCACACACCCTTTTCATAACAAGACATACGCTTAAGAGTCAGACACCAGAGAAGAAACTAGAGCAAGGAAGAGAAGAAGCAAGAGCTGCAAACTCTCAATATCTCCACTTCTCAGCCAATTCAACTCCGTAATTAGGTTCTTCTATTTTATTCTGTAAAACATTATGAACTAAATTATTTCTTTAGTTTTTGTCTTTTCAATAATTATGAGCTAAACTTAAATAGTGCTTGAGAACGCATAATGGGTTAATCCCAATTTGATTTTATTTCACGTGTTTGGATTTGGGATTTTAATAATTGAAATCAAATTGGGTAGATTGTATTTTTCATTAATTTACTATTATTTACTATGAATGACGTAATTAACCAATCATAGGCTTTAGTATCTAGGCTATTCCATTTAGTGGCGAATTGATCACCTTGACGGGGGGTCTGGGTACAGAACTAATTAATGAATGTAGGTTAGAAATTAGAGACTTTAACGAGCTTAATTAAACCTATGGCCAATTGGGTAGAATAGACTTAATCACTTGAGAGTGGATTATAATCACCCTGACGGGGTTTGTAGCACCCAAGAGTAGCTCCTTTTCCACCCTGACGGGGGTAAGGAGAATTCCGAATCCCGACCAATACATATTTACCAATTTGTCCCTTAAACAATACATGAAATGAATGATAATTAGGTGAAATCCTTACGTCTCTCAAGTACTGCCTTTCCTACCTCGCGTAAACACTTTATTTTCTTGCGTCTAGTTTAATATTTGCATTATTTTAGTATTTTAATTTATTTTCTTAGTCTTAGAAAACCAAAACAACAATCTTCAAATCATTTATCTGCTTTCATGTGCAATTAACTACTATTTGGTAAGCATTAGAG
This sequence comes from Nemophila menziesii, assembly GCA_029959085.1. Classification (NCBI taxonomy): domain Eukaryota; kingdom Viridiplantae; phylum Streptophyta; class Magnoliopsida; order Boraginales; family Hydrophyllaceae; genus Nemophila; species Nemophila menziesii. The sequence continues at coordinate 81,835,664 of JARWIR010000001.1, forward strand.
TCAACCAATCCGTCCCTAAGAACGAATATGTATTATCACATATACTACTTGGGACAACCATAAACTTGCGGTTGTGGTTCTCTTATCCTTATTGCATTATTTTAAGAACACACAAGGAACCACCAGTATTCAGGATACAATCAGATATATGTAGATCCAAAAGACCAACACAAGACAACCTTTACATGTCCTTTTGGTACCTTTGCCTTTCGAAGGATGCCATTTGGATTATGTAATGCACCTGCTACTTTTCAGAGATGTACGATGGCAATCTTCTGGGACATGATTGATGATTTTCTTGAGGTATTTATGGATGACTTTTCTGTGTTTGATAACTTTGAGGAGTGTTTACGGAACTTGGAGAAGGTATTGATTAGATGCAAGGAGACTGATTTGGTTTTGAACTGGGAGAAGTATCACTTTATGGTTCGTGAGGGTATAATGTTGGGTCACAAGATTTCAAGTGCTGGTTTAGAAGTTGATCGTGCGAAGATTGAGGTAATCAAGACTCTTCCCCCTCCTATTTCTGTAAAAGGGGTAAGAAGGTTTTTGGGTCATGCTGGTTTCTACCGACGTTTTATCAAGGACTTCTCTAAGATCTCTAAATCGTTGTGTAACTTACTCGAAAAGGACACAAAAAATCCATTTTGATTAAGCTTGCATAAAGGCATTCAACGAGATTAAAGAGAATCTTATTTTGGCACCTATTATATTACCTCCCGATTGGAAAATTTCGTTTGAGATTATGTGTGATGCTAGTGATCTTGTTATGGTTGATGTTCTGGGTCAAAGAAAAGATAAGGTATTTCATTATATCTACTATGCTAGTAAACCCTTCACAAGTGCTCAAATAAATTATACCGTAACTAAGAAGGAATTACTAGATGTTGTGTATGCATTCGACGAATTTCGTTCCTACCTCCTTGGGGTGAAAGTTGTTGTGTTTACTGACCATTCCGCGATTAAATACCTTATGGAAAAGAAAGATGCGAAGCCGCGTTTGATCATATGGGTACAACTATTACAAGAGTTTTACTTAGAGATTCGAGATAGAAAAGGTTGTGTTAATCAGGTTGTAGATCATTTGTCGCGTCTTGAAGGTTCTAAGTCGAATGGGGGACCTGAGTTGGTAAGAGAAGATTTTCCTGATGAGAGTTTGTTTTCAGTATATGCTATGGGAACTCCTTGGTACGCGGATATAGGAAATCTTATTGTGAGTAGTTCTTTTCCTCAAGGAGCTACCTCACAAGAGAAAAAAGATTAGTCCATCGCGCTAAACAATTCTTTTGGGAGGATCCTTTCCTCTACAAAACATGCAGTGATCAGATGGTAAGAAGATGCATACCAGATAAGGATATTCTGTCAGTAGTTGCAAGTTGTCATGATTCACCATACGGAGGACACTTCAAAGGCGATCGTATAGCTGCAAAGGTACTACAATCCGGTTTTTATTGGCCTAATTTACATAAGGATTGTCATGAATATGTCAAGAAGTGTCATAGATGCCAGTTTACTGGTAATATATCTAAGAGAGATGAGATGCCGCGTAACAATGTTCTTGAAGTTAAGATATTCAATGTATGGGGTATTGATTTCATGGGTCCTTTTGTACCATCTAATGGAAATATTTACATCCTACTAGCTGTTGATTACGTGTCCAAATGGGTACAGGCTGTCGCTCTACCAACCAATGATTCGCGAGTAGTGATAAAATTCTTAAAGTCACACATCTTTACTAGACATGGCACGCCTAGAGTTATTACCAGTGATGGAGGTTCACACTTTGTTAACATATACTTGAAGGCTGTGTTGGAGAAGTATGGGGTGAGACATCGTGTATCTACTGCTTATCATCCGCAAGCAAATGGTCAAGCTGAGGTCTCTAATCGAGAGATCAAATCCATTCTAGAGAAGACAGTTGGTTCCACACGCAAGTATTGGTCAATGAAATTAGATTATGCGTTGTGGGCATATCGTACTGCGTTCAAGACGCCTGTTGGTGCATCTCCGTATAGCATAGTTTATGGTAAGGCTTGTCACTTACCTCTTGAGCTTGAAATGGGTGCCTATTGGGCGATAGCGGAGATGAATATGGATCCTACTTTAGCCGTGGAGAATCGTATGATGAAACTGAATGAACTTGATGAGTTTCGATTTCATGCATATGAGAATGCTAAACTTTACAAAGAAGAGACGAAAAGATGGCATGATAATCGCATTCGTGAAAAGAAATTCAAAGTTGGACAGATGGTGTTCAAGTATAACTCCAAGTTCAGCAATTATCCGGGTAAGTTGAGATCAAAGTGGTCTGGTCCGTTCGTGGTGACCAAAGTTACGCCTCATGGAGTTATAGAAATTGAGAATCCAGACGAGCAACACACCTTCATGGTGAATGGGCATCATCTAAAACTTTATCATGTGGGCGAGGATAACAATCGCAGAGTTGATCCATATCCTAGGGAGGTCATGTACCTCCTTGAAGCCGAATAGATGCGAGAGGTAACCCGTCGAGCTTAACGACGTTAAACAAAAGCCATTTCATTGTATATTAGTTTATTTCTTTATGTTTTTAAATTCCTAGTGTATAATTCTAAGTTATAGTCGAATCTTAGTGTCTACTTTTAAAATAAATGAGAAAGGTAGTGTGTTAATGGTGCATGAATTGAGTTTGGGGTGCTAAGGAACGAAAAGGAGAAAATCTGCTGCACTGGCCGGCTAGCCGGTCATATCACCGGTATGCCGGTGGAGGATAAACATGAGCACACGGGTCTAAGACTCGGGTTGTTTGCTGAGAGGGAGAAAAAAAAATATTCACACCGGCTAGCCGGTCACATAACCCATATTCCGGTGGAGGAAAAACACGTGCCCTCGGGTAGCTCGACTCGGGTATTTTGACGGAGTGGCATTTTGCGAAAAACAGCACACCGGCTAGCCGGTGATACCGACGGTCTACCGGTGCCCCAAAACACGTGGCCTCGGGTAGTGGACTTGGGTTCAAGGAAGAAAGTTACAAAAAGAAAGACGTCCAGCACCGGTAAGCCGGCTATTTCGCCGGTATGTCGGGCAGTATGTCGGTTTTGAAGAGTTTGTTGCCTTATACACCTCTTACCTTATCAAGTTTAAATCCTAGCCTCTCCAATACGAATTTTCCAGCTCCCAACCTTATAAATAGACCTTGAAGCTTGATTAAACCTCCACAATAAACACATCAACATCAATAATCCTCTCCTCCTTCATCAATAAACACATCTTCTTCATCAAATTCATCACACTACACCATTAAACACCATCAAGATCATTAAGCTTTCAGGAATTCTTCCAAGAATCATCAAGAAACCTTCTTCTTTCATCAAATCCAAGCAAGAAACTCAAGCTACACCAATCTTTCTTAACTTTATTCTGTTCTTGGTGTAACCTGAGTTTGGGGTCAAATCAAACATGACAAATAGAACAAATGCTATGGATTATAAGAGGAAGTGTTACATCCTAGGGAAGAACAAAAATTTGCCTGGATCTACAATTGAAACGGGCATTGATCTTGATGAGCTGATTGAAGATAAGCAAAAGGAAGAGGCACCAACACAACCACTAAACAAGAAATTCACAGCTAGGATGAAGGTACCATTAAAGCCTAAAGAAAAGACACACAATCAAGATCAAGGTTCTTCCTCTTACTCTTCATATCAAAATAATTCTTGCACAACCCCATGGGCTATCAAATTGCAACATGAAGACAATTATTTAAGAAAATAAAACAAGGCACTTTGGGTGGAAATTGCACAGATTAATTCACAATTGGGTGAGGTAACTGAGATTATGGATATTAATAATTATTCTTCTTCGGAGGAGGAGGACATGATGGATCTTTATGGCCAGGTACCCCGTTCTAATTATTCTTCTTAATTGATGGTAGGCAATAGATAGGTAGTTTAGGTTAAATTTTATTCCTTTATTGAGTCTTTTTCGAGTCGTGGGGACACGACTCACTTTTGAGTTTGGGGTTGGGTTCGTTGCCTCATCCCAATTTTTTGTGTTTTACATGCATTCAATAAAATTAATCTTAGGGTTGCGTTGACTGTAGATTATTATAAATGCCCCCATCAAGCATGCTTTTTATGAATTTATGATAGAAAATAGTTGACTTTAGGAGTTAGTATAAAACGCACTTAGATTGCATGCAAATATGAGGTAATTGATAGGAAGAATTAATGAACAATGCAAAAGAAGTAAACTTGTTCTTAAGGATAATGAGTGGTTTGTAGAACGTGAGATATGAATGAGTAGAGAACCCACTTAGTATGAACTAGAGGCAAGCTGTGTAAATAGGAAGATGATAGAGGCAGTTCTTTGTTAGCCCTTTGAATCCTTTTTGGCCTTCTATCCCTGAATTAGTTATCCTTCTTAGCCAAATTTTTATCCTTTAAGCCTTTCCTTTGTCGCCACATTATAAGCCAATATCCCTTTAGTTTGTTAGGCATGACCATATGACCCGTACTTAAATCACGATCCTAAAACTTCCTATCTTGAGCTTGAGTTTGGGGTGGTGGGTCCACTATATGGGAATTTACATCTGGTTGGGATTTTTGAGCTTATCATTTGTGCTCTGTTTATATTTTGATGATGATTCACAGGTTTATTATATTGTAACCCTTTTCCGGTGTAAGAGTAAATGAAAAAAAGATATGAAAAGAAACAATTTATGAAAATTAGCATGATATCTCAACATAAAAAAGAGAGTCATAGCTATACAAAAGAAAAGAAAATTTCATATGAAAAGAATATATATTTGGACCGGCAAGGAGGAAATTTTTTGTGAATCATCTTTAGTGCTTATTAGGTTAATTTGAGGACGCTACATTAGCGCGTCAAATGGGTTGAGTGAGAACGTATTCGAGTGTAAACTCAAGCTCTTGGGCAGTTGTTGATGGTAAGTGAGGAGAGAGCCAAAAACTTACTTCAAATTTACCAAATATATATATATATATATATATATATATATATATATATATATACATATATATATATATATACATATATATATATATATACATATATATATATATATACATATATATATATATATACATATATATATATATATATATATATATATATATATATCATACCGTCCCTAAGCCGATATTAAAACCATAAAGACATCGTGATTCCTAGATACACCGTGAATTAATAGGGAGTATGCTAAGTGGAGCGTTCAAATCAAGTAAAGATCGAGGAACACCTTATAGCCACCATCTTGAGATAAGTAATAAGCGTAACCTTCTAGCATTGTGAAATTAATTTTGGATTGATAATATTTTGTGTTTGATTTTGCATGATATGTGTATGTGTATATTAATTCTTAGATGAGACTGTATGAGATTTTTTTAAGTTGTTCTTTGGGAATATTTGCTAGATTCTACCTTATGCGTTCACCTAAAAGACCTTTGTTTTTATTTTACTTTGTCGGGACGACAAAGGTTTTAGTTTGGGGTCTTGATGTCTCCCTGTTTGTTCTAAATATTAGCCCTTTGGAGACATCCTTTTAGGTGAATATTTGACTTATTTGATATACGTTTATGCTTATTTCGTCATATTACACTTTCTCCCCTAGGAATTAGACTATTTGCATTTAGAGCTTTTGTGCGTTAATTTGATTATTTTTAGTGCAAAGTTAGTAGGTTCTTGAATTTCATGAAAACCAATACAAGGAGGAAAAGTGATAATTAATGTCTTAGAGTATTTTTAGTGTGTTAGGAAGTATTTTATTCGAGTTTCTAATTTTAGAGTGCACTTTCTTATTTCTAGTCTTGAATTATGGATTTATTATTTTTAAAGCATATGCGGTTTAATTAATTATTTATTGTGAAGCGTTAAAAGATATATGCTAATTAATTAGAGACTAATTCAAGTCTAAGAAAGTAAAGGAAAGATATATGTATATGGAAATAAGAAGATTAAGGAATGATATATGCAAAGAAGGAAAAGATAAAGCTGCCAAATAAATCTGAAATTCCAGCCACGTTCTAAATACTAGCTCATAACTTAAGATTGTCTAGGAATTTGAGAGAATGGTCTGAACCAATTGATAGAGCTTTCTGAGACAAGTGGTTTCGACTATTGGAATGCGTCAAACAGATAAGTATTGAAGGAGATATGACCAAAACAAATCAGCAGCAGAATCTTACCTTTCTTAGATTTTAGGGCTACGAATTTAAGAGTTCTTGACTTGTCTTCCACTCCAAGTAAAAACGAATTAGGGATTCCTAACACCAATAAATACACCTCTTAGCCTACTCTTTTCACACACTTTAGAGAATTACACAAGAGGCTTAAGGGTTTCAAGTCAGAGCAAGAAGGCAAGGAGAAACTAGAGCTGGGAGTATCTTGTTCTTCCATCAACAGTCATCCTACCCTTTAGGTTATCAATTTATCTTTTGTATTTGAAGATGAATTCCTTTTATTTATTTTTAGTCTTTAATTTTATCATGAGCTAAATTTCCATATACTTGAGAATCACATTAAAGGGATGAATCTTAATTAATTAATTAATCTATGTTTTGAATTTTGGGATTGTTATGATTTAAATTGAATTGAGTTTTATATATTGGATATTACTTTGTTATCATTACTATTTCTTTTAGGAACAACTAGAAATATCTTTTAGTATTTGGGCTATTCACTTTAGTGGCGAAGTGATCATCCGACATGGGGGGTTTGAATACAGACTTAGGTAATACCTGTGTAATGTCCGTTATTGACCGACAGACTTAACTAATTACATAGCCAAAGAGGTAAAATCATATCATCCGAAGAGGCATATTCGCCCATACAGGGGTTTATAGTACTTTAGGATAGCTCCTAGGTCCACCTGACAGAGGGCTAGGAGACATTAGAGTCCCGACTAATTTTATAATTCCAATTCTACCCTTAAACATAGCATAGATTTATATTGATTAGGTGGATTCCTTGCGAGACTCAAGTATCTCTCTTATCTGAAGTTAGTCCTTTCATTTTCTTTATTTATTTTCTAGTTAATTTTAGTCTTTATTTTATTTGCATCGTTTACTTTAGAAAACCAAACAATTATATTTTATATATCTGTTAAGCAATTATTCTTACTACTTAATTAATATTTGGGTTGAACCTAATCCGTCAACGAACTTGATTATCATATATTACTTGGGACAACTGTACACTTGCAGTTAAGTGGTTCCTTTTTATTTATCACATTATTTTCTAACACCCTAGGACCCACCAGTTTGCAACTCATCCCAAGTATTAATCGGTCCAGGTTTTTGCGAATCATGCCATTCACTAGCTCCATCTATCACAAAGTATCTAAAATTCTCAAAGTACATTTGATCTCTAGTTACTCCTTGTGTTATATAGGAGTCGCGTTTTTGCATAAACTTTTGCACTACACGAACTGGATCTTCTCCAGGTGTTCCTCGAAAATTCCCTTAATTCTGAAATTGAGATAACATACTAGGATCGGGTCTGTATCTGATGGATTAATTCCAAGAGCACGAGCGCGATATGGATCTTGTTCAGGGCCATTTGTAAACCATGGTTCGTTATTATTTTGCAGAATGGGGGGTTGAACTGGTTGAATCGGAGGTTGAAGATTATCTTCTTCATCCATTTTTGTTTCTCTTGCTAATCTCTCTCTTTCTTCCTTTTCTTCTTTCTTTCTTTTGTTTGCAAGTCTTACTAATATCTCAGGGTTATCGAGAATCTCGGGTTCCTCGAGCATACACCAAAACCTGAAAAAGGAAGAACAAACAAAGCGCAAAACTGAAAACAAAATGCAATTAAATACTAAAGGACAAAAACCGGGGTCACACGCCAATAATTTGGTGGGTCCTAATTCTAAAGTTGAGGACTCACAAACCGCAAGTGTACGGTTGTCAAAGTAATAAACCGATAAATCGGGATTCGTTCGCAGGGACAGAATAGGTACAACTCAGATGTGAATAAAATAGTGATTTAATTGCAAATACGGAAAAGTAAATGATATAATTTTTGTTTGGGTTTTCTAAAACTAAGGTGCAAGTAAATTAAATGCTAAATTAATTAAACTGAAATGAAAATAATACAAGTAAAGAGGCTAGATGCAAGGAAGAAGTAGTACTTGAGTCACGCTAGGGTTTCACCACAAACCTTCTTAATTAATGCTTTCTGCTAAGTGATGAATTGCTATATTTGTGCTAGTCGGGATTCTAAAGTCCTTACCCCCGTCAGGGTGGACTAAGGAGCTCTCATGTGGTATTCTAAACTCCATCAGGATGATTAAAACTACTTTCAAATGGTTCAGTTCTTACCGCATTGGCTACTGGTTAGTCAAGCCTGTCAAGGTCATTGGCGAAAACCAACAGCAATTACCTAGTTCTGTATCAAAACCACCCGTCAAGGTGATCAATACGCCACTATATTGAATAACCTAGATACTATAAATTACCATTAGTTCATGACTCTAAAGATAATAATTCAGGCATAAAATAAAATCCAACACAAATTGCAACTTCAATTTAAATACTTAAATCCCAAATCGGAAAAACATAAATTAATCTAGTTTGGGTTCAACCCAATATGCGATTCTCAAGTACAAAGGGAAATTAGCTAATAATTGAAATAAAGACTAAATTAAATAAATTAAAAAATCTCATTGTCAATTACAGAAATAAAAGATAGAACCTAATTAGGGATTGAGTTTGGCTGTGATTTACAGAAGATGAATTTCTCAAACTCTTAGCTTCCTCCTCTTCCTTGCTTCTAACTTCTCTCTCTCTCACGTTTTGACTTGTGTGAATTGAGTCTTTTGTAAAATAAGAGTCAAAAGGTCTATTTATACTAATAAAATCGGACTTGGTCTTTAATTGAGTGAATTAGTGAAATATTAAATGGCCCAAGTCCAATCTTCTAATTGAAATCCCGTAACTGGTGTGTAGTCTTCACTAAAACGGCTGTAACTTTCTCAACTCAGCTCCTAATTGACCCGTTCAAGTTGCTAAATCTTCATACCTCAATAAGGAATAAATCTTCTTTACAACTCAGAGGCTGAATCCACGTCTAAGTAGCTCTAAATCAGCAATTAATATCAGCCTTCCATATTTGCAGTTTCAACTTGTCAACTCTTCGGGATATTTCTTCTCGCCTTTGACTTCTTTACACGATCTAAGATTTTAATTCTTGATTCCTTTCCTTGCTAGTACCAACGACCTACAAACTTTGCACTAAAACAACCCATTTAACGTGCGAAAGCTTAATAAATGAAAAAACTAAAATCCAAGGAGGGAAAATGAAATATAACGAATTAACACTAAAAGTCTATCAAATTAGTCAATTAATCACCCAAAATGATGTCTCCTAAGGGCATATAATTAGAACAAAAAGGGAGACATCAGTTATAAGGCATCTAATCAAGGAATATGGCTTCGAAATTTTGTCACTAGGCTGCACTTTTTAAAAAATGTTGAAAGACCACTAACGTTATATTGTGATAATAAGTCAGCAGTGCTATATTTAAACAACAGTAGGAGCTCATCTAAGTCAAAATATATTGACATAAAGTTCATTGTTGTGAAAGAACGGGTACAAAATGGAGAAATATATATAGAGCATATTGGATCAAACTCTATAATTGCGGATCCGTTTACTAAAGGATTACCACCCAAAGTCTTTCATGAGAATACCACTTATATGAGTGTTATATTACATGAAGATGCGATGTTTTAGTGGGAGTTTAAGTTTTTATTTCTCTATGTTTTTTATTTTGAAACATTATGTATTTGGATATTTTATGTAGAAGTAAAGCATTTAGTTCTTTTACACTCTGCCAGTTCGGTTATTGTTTATTCTCGCTAAGGTTCAAAGTTTGTAAATAGGCATATTTAGACCATATTACATGTAATTTTCATGCTACGCTTCCATGATTTATCTATGTCAGTTGATTATATTGGTATATCAGTATATGTGATTCTTGATGGATTTAGTTGCGATAAATGTGATGAAAGTCCCTTTAGTCCTGTATCGTTATAGTTGAGGGACGAGATTATTTGGTAACCTGTATATGTGATAACATTTTGGAGCGCTCATAAGGTTGTACGCATTCATAAAGTAACATATGTGGCCCATGTGGGAGATTAATGAAAAAATCTAATAATTATGGGCTCACATATGTAAATATTAAATGTGTAATGTTATCTTAAAAGTTTAATCCAATTGATTATGGTCTAATAAAGCTTATAATTGGATTAGGAGAATAAAAGTGTCATGGAATTAAAGTGTATATACTATTTTGTTATATCTAGTTTAATGAGGGGTCAAACTAGAAATAATAGAAGTTATTAACACATGTTCAGAATTATAAGAAAGGGGTTATTGTCCCTTGATCAGATCTTTCTCTCATCCCCATCTAAAGTGAAAACTTAAAACACCAAAGGTATAGATCTGAAAGTTCATTACCCACTCCAACAAATCAATCAAAGTAATCATGTCTTCGGGTACGTTTCCGCTTATCTTCTATTTTATTCTTAATATTATTCAGTATAGATTATTTAGTATATTTATGGGGTTTGATTAAATACAAAATCCCAACATGTTAATCATAGATGTGTTCATGTTTCAAGAATGTCGGGCTAATTGCACCCTATGTTACTCAAAACAGTTAAATATACCCGTGTATTTAAGAGGTTATATCTTCTATTGCTGGAATAACACGACTATAATTTTTCTTTTTATAACACAGTGAAATATTTGGTTATTTTGTTAGAAAAATCGATCAAACTAAAATGCGGAATAAATAAATAGATCAAAAAAGAGTAATGATACCTCCGGCCATTGATGTCTTAAGAAATTTTTTCTTATGTTTTGTTCTTCCAAACTCTCAAGCATTCAACTATAGATGGTGTATAATTTTTGTGTGAATGAATTGAGTTTAGGGACCAAAACTCTAGTTTATATAGCCAAGCTCCCATCAAGCTTTTTAATGGCAATGAATTACTAGTTGTTACAACCTTTCATTTGCAAATGGTTAATAAAAAAGTGTTACAACTTTTCATTTGCATAAGATTAATGAAAAAATCATTAAGATAAAATTAGTGGATGGATTAATGTTGGATCATGAAAAGCCAAAAGTCATAAGTTTATTTTATTCATCAATTTAAAATAAAGGCAAATAAAATAAAATGAAGTTTTATATTAATAAAATAAAAAAATGACTTATATTCTCCCACTTGATCCAAACATTATACTTGATATTTTATCTTAATCATAAATATATGAATCATGGCGATAAGTCCTCCAATTATGAGAGAGTAGTATCTTCCATGTATCACAATATATTTATCTCTTTATTTTTTATGTTGTAACTATACTTAATGAATAAACCATATGTTTATTCTTGGTCCTAACTAAATGAGTGCGCAATGTATATGAGAAAATATCACAATAGATAATTATTATATTAATGATAGTGTCATACAAATAAACACTACATGATGGGACCAAGTCCCATACTCGCTACATGATCCTTGAATTTCATTGGTGGCATGCCTTTAGTCAATGGATCAGCGATCATCAATTCAGTACTAATGTGTTCAATGACCACCTTTTTATCTTTAACACGTTCCTTTATATCTAAATATTTAATGTCGATGTGCTTACTTCGACTTCCACTTTTATTGTTTTAGCCATAAAAACAGCTGCTGAATTATCGCAAAATATTCTTAATGGTCTAGAGATAGAATCCATAATTCTAAGTCCAGATACAAAACCCTTAAGCCATACACCTTGTGAAGTAGCCTCAAAACAAGAGGCGAACTCAGCTTCCATAGTAGAAGTTGCAGTCATAGTCTGTTTGACACTCCTCCATTACACAGCTCCACCGGCCATCAAAAAAATGTATCCTGATGTTGACTTGCGTGAATCAACACAACCGGCAAAATCAGAATCTGAGAATCCGACCACCTCTAAATTGTTTGTTCGCCTATACATAAGCATATACTCCTTGGTTCCTTGGAGATATCTCATTACTTTCTTTGCATCTTTCCAGTGGTCAATACCTGGGTTACTTTGATATCTACCCAACATTCCAACTACAAATGCGATATCAGGTCTTGTGCAAACCTGAGCATACATCAAACTTCCGATAGCAGAAGCATATGGAATGTTCTTCATTTGTTCTCTCTCCAAATCATTCTTTGGGGTTTGGTTCAAATTGAATTTATCACCCTTCACTATGGGAGCAACACTTGGTGAACAATCCTTCATCCGAAATCTCTCTAAAACTTTATTGATATAGGTTTCCTGAGACAAGCCCAAGACACCTTGAAATCTGTCTCTATGAATCTTAATGCCGATGACATAAGACGCCTCACCCATATCTTTCATATCAAAATTTTTAGAGAGAAATTGTTTCACCTCATGAAGCAAACCCTTATCATTAGTCACAAGCAAAATATCATCCACATATAAAACAAGAAAACAAATTTTGCTCCCACTAATCTTTTGGTATATACATTGATCCATGGGGTTTTCAACAAATCAAAATGATGAAACTACTCCATGAAATTTAAAATACCATTGACGGGAAGCTTGTTTTAATCCGTATATGGATTTCTTAAGCTTACAAACTAACTGCTCACCAGCGCTTGAGATAAAACCTTCAGGCTGTTTCATATAAACCTCTTCCTCTAGATCTCCATTAAGGAATGCCGTTTTCACATCCATTTGGTGCAACTCAAGATCAAAATGTGCGACTAAAGCTAAAATAATGCGTAAGGAATCTTTCTTAGATACAGGAGAAAAAGTCTTTGTGTAATCAATTCCTTCTTTCTGAGTAAATCCCTTAGCAACAAGTCTGGCTTTGTATCTCTCGATATTGCCTAATGAGTCTTTCTTAGTTTTAAATACCCATTTACAACCAATTGCTTTAGCCCCATTAGGCAATTCCACAAGTTCCTAGACATCATTGTTCTTCATGAAATTCATTTCCTCTTTCATCGCATTATACCATAAATTTGATTCTTTGCAACTTATGGCTTGTGAAAAGTCAGAAGGATCATTTTCGACTCCAAAATGATAGTCAGATTCTTGAAGATATACTACATAATCACTAGAAATTGATGATTTCTTAAAGCTGGTAGACCTTCTTAATGTTTTATCATCATTATCTGTATGAGGTTCAACTTGTTGTTCATAATTACTAGGTTCATCATGAAAAACTTGATCTATCAGAATATCGTCAACAACTTGTGGTTCTTCAACGATTGAACGTTAAACACTAGATTGTACTTGAGGGGTGTTATGAACAATAATCATTCTATCACTTGAAGTGGAAGGTTGAATTTCTGAATGGTCAATATTATTAAATTACATTTCTAATTTGATCGCTCCCACTGATTAAGTCATATTCAAGAAACTTTGCATTTCTTGATTCCACAAATCTAGTGTTGTGAGATGGACAATAAAATATGTAACCTTTAGACCGCTCAGCATATCCAATGAAATGCCCACTGATGGTCCTTGGGTCTAGTTTTTTCTCTTGTGGATTATAAATCCTGACTTCAGACGGGCATCCCCATACGCGCATATGTTTCAAACTCGGTTTCCAACCTTTCCATAATTCAAATGGTGTCTTTGAGACAGCCTTGGTTGGAACTCGGTTTAATATATACACTGCCGTTTTTTAAGCTTCAATCCACAAGTTTTTAGGAAGATTGGAGTTGCTAAGCATACTCCGTACCATGTCCAATAATGTTCGATTTCTCCTTTCTGCTACACCATTCTGATCCGGTGAACCAGGCATGGTATACTGGGCAACAATCCCATGCTCTTGGAGAAACTGAGCAAACGGACCAGGTGCTTGTCCATCTTCAGTATATCTACCATAATATTCACCACCTCTATCTGATCTCACAATCTTTATATGTTTTCCACATTGTTTCTCTACTTCAGCCTTAAATATTTTAAAGGCATCTAATGCTTCGCTCTTGTTACGAAGCATGTGGAGATACATATATCGTGAGTAATCATCAATAAAGGTTATAAAATATTTCTGACTATGCATATCCATGTCAGGACAACATATATCTGTATGTATGATTTCTAATAAATCTGAACTCCTATTGGCACCTTTCTTTGACTTGTTGGTCTGCTTTCCCTTAATGCAATCCACACAAGTTTCAAAGTCGGTAAAATCCAGAGTACTAAGTACTCCATCTTTTACCAACCTTTTGATTCTTTCAATAGAGATATGCCCTAATCTCTGGTGCCATAGAGTCGAGGAATCCTCATTTATATTGCACCTCTTTGTACCAATTTGGACATGAAAATTATTATTAGTAGCATTGTTTTGTAAATTAATGCAATAAAGACCTTCAGACAAAACACCATTCCCAACACATTCAGATTTATTGAAAATACTAAAAAATGTCTCTGAAAATGTAAAGGAATAACCCAAAGGTAGAAGTCTGGAAACAGAAATCAAGTTTCTAGAAAAACTTGGAACATAAAAAGTCTTTTCTAATTTCAAAACATAACCACTACTTAAATATAAATAACATGTTCCAACGACTTCCACATGTGAACCCATCTTATTACCGGACAAGATGCATTGCTCACTGCCCACTGGTTTCCTTAGGTTTTGCATACCCTTTATCTTGAAGCCATTTCTGGAATTTAGCACATTCCTTCTTCATGTGTCCTTTCTTTTTACAGAGAAAACACTTAGCTTCTTTCTTAATATCAGCTTGAGGTGCTATTTTACCTTTCCCCTTCTGATTGTTCTTTGGTTTGACTTTTCCTTGAGTAGCCATCATTGCACTTTCACCTTGTTCCATTAACAACCTTTCTTCTTCTTGAACACACATGGTCATGAGTTCATTAATTGACCATTTATCTTTATGTGTGTTATAGGAGATTTTGAAAGGTCCATATTGATTTGGAAGGGTGTTCAAAATATAGTGCACAAGAAAAGACTCGGAAATCTGTACCTCGAGATTCTTAAGTTGAGCCGAAATATCTCTCATCTGCATGATGTGCCCACGCATACCTCTAACACTTGTGAGCCTAAGTGAAGAGAGCTTCATTATAAGAGTGCTTGCTAAAGCCTTGTCTGAAGTGACGAACTGGTCATCAATGGCCTTAAGTAAATTTTGGACATTATCATGGTGATTTACTGAACCACGGATGCTTGCTGCTAATTTTGTCTTAATAAACATCACACTGAGGCGATTGGATCGCTCCCATTTTTCATAAAGTGCAATATCTGCTGGAGTGCTTTTGTCTGTAAGAGCAGGTGGTTCAGTTTTCCTAATAGCATCATCTATGTCCATCCACCCTAAGTGAAGGAGAACTCTTTCTTTCCATGACTTGTAATTATCCCCATTAAGTTCGGGAATGTCACTACGGGTATCAGAAAAATTAACAGGTTGTGATGCTGCAAATAAAGATTACATGCTTATTAATAAATAGACTATTAATAAATATCATGTTTCACCAATGCAAATCATGATCTAATAAATCTAAGACATAAAAATTGCCTGTGGGCTAAATTTTTAATTCAATAAGATTTATAATTATATGACAAAATATATAAAAATATTTTATCATTACTAAATAATAAAACTACTAAATAATTATTAAGTCACAATTCCTGTGGGAAAATTATGAATAATTTGATATTTTATCCTAATTAGTTATTTAAATATAATAATATTCCTGTGGGATAAAATTATTATATTAAAATAAAAAATTACAATTCATGTCTAATTTCATTATGTGATCTTATACCATAATACATATTTTATTCAACTAAGATGTTGTGGCTATTCTTTGATTAAATAAAATATGTTGATCACTTAGACAATTCAATATACCATACTAAATTTTATGAGTATATAAAACTATATAACAAAAATAGAATAAAATAAACCATATATTTTATTCACATTTTGTGTACCTAACTATACTCATAAAATAAAAGTACATGAAGTATGAATATAAAAAAAACATAAATAAATACCTGGAGGCCGATGTAAAACTTAAGGATAAAAATCCAAAGATACCATAAGTCTAAATGAAAACTAAAATGTCTCATGGATTCTAATCATCTTCAACTGTAGGACATGTTAGATTCATCACAAAAAAAAACATTTTGCAAAATTATTTTGGCTAAATTACTTTAGCCATGAACTAAGCAAAAAAATATAAAAGTTTTTCTAAATCAAAGCAGAGGTATGTATTAGGCTCTGATACCAAATGTTAGAAAAATCGATCAAACTAAAATGCGGAATAAATAAATAGATCAAAAAAGAATAATGATACCTCCGGCCATTGATGTCTTAAGAAATTTTTCCTTATGTTTTGTTCTTCCAAACTCTCAAGCATTCAATTATAGATGGTGTATAATTTTTGTGTGAATGAATTGAGTTTAGGGACCAAAACTCTAGTTTATATAGCCAAGCTCCCATCAAGCTTTTTAATGGCAATGAATTACTAGTTGTTACAACCTTTCATTTGCAAATGGTTAATAAAAAAGTGTTACAACTTTTCATTTGCATAAGATTAATGAAAAAATCATTAAGATAGAATTAGTGGATGGATTAATGTTGGATCATGAAAAGCCAAAAGTCATAAGTTTATTTTATTCATCAATTTAAAATAAAGGCAAATAAAATAAAATGAAGTTTTATATTAATAAAATAAAAAAATGACTTATATTTTGCATAAAACATGGAGTGAAAGTGCTGATTTCAACTTTTTGCTAGTTTTATGCTATTCAGTCGCTGTAAATTATGCTTTCTTGTAATTTCTTGTTGTTTGACTAGCTTTTTGTTTTAATAGCACGTAATTTAACTGAAGAAAAAAGAAGGGCTTTGAAGGAAATTAAATGGGATGATAAGGAAGTTTGTGGATGCTACATGATTCAATTTTCACCTCACGATTTGTTCATTAATAGTTTAATACTCGAAGTGATTTAGGACCATGCCCAAATATTTATGACCCAAAGTTGAAGGAAAGGTAAATAACCCACCTGTGAGATAGTATCATAAGTATTTTCTAAACTTTTGATAAATACAATTTATTTCTTAGTGTCTAGTTTCAAAAAGTCCCCAAGGCATGTCTCATGCTTGCCCAAATTCGAATCAGAGTTAGCTCAATTTTGTGAGAAGTTGGTAGGTTTTTTTTCCTATAGTAACTCTTATAACTTGTTTTCGTTGTGTTTTATTTGTATAAACCAAGAAAACAATATAAAAAGTAATACATAAATAAAATAAAATTAATTAAATAAATAACCTTACTTGTCGAGGCTTCGATTAAATCTAGTATTATTAAGGTATTTAGGCCACCTACCGGTGTCTTACATTTGTTGGCTTTAACCTCCAGGATACAACGACCAAACTATTCAAAAGAAACTGACACACGAATTCTTAAAAATTTCAACGAACTTAATAAAGCTGCTTCTTTCTGTCTCTCTTATAATATTAATGCTTAATGCTTTAAAAAACTGCATGAATCAAATGTTTGAGTTGGCCAATTATTTAATAAAAATAAAAAGGTGGCTTGGCAAAAAGTTGTAATGTTTAATTTGAAGACACGATGTTTCAATATAAGATACAACGTTTACTAAAGACAAACCAAAGCTTGGGTTGGTCATGATATGAGCCTACGGCCGAAAAGCCGAACATGCCTGGTGGTCGTGGTCCAAGTTTGAACAACACTAGCGTTTTTCTTTGCTTTAATTTATAATTAAAAGAAATAAAAAATAAAATAACATACATTATTAATTTTTTTTCTTATAATTTCTCCAAATTACATGACTCAATTTCTTATTCAATTTCAAATGATTTTAACCAAGTGAATATATTACGTTAATCTCTACATCTGGAATAAACATATCAATATTTGGATCATTCTTTAAATTGAGTCACCAACTATAATCATAAACATGGCCAACACTTGGGTAGAATCTCATTTTTCTGACAATCTCCACATGAATGGAAATTGACATACCACCTTATAAAAATTATGCAAAAGAATGCTAAACACGAGAGAGAAGCGTAGAAGTATACTACGTCAAGAAAGCAAGATTTTGGCCTTGAAACTTCTCTAGTAAGAGCTATCGAATTTACTTGCTAAGTAGTGAACGTGATGTCTTGGACTATTCAAATTTCGTGTAAACCAAGACAATAGAAATTACATAGTATACTTCCAAACATTATTTGGTTCTCACAGTTGTGTCCATTTACGGCCTTAGAAAACTCCTCGTATTTCATGAATAACAGTCAGAGATTTTTACCTTTGAAAATTCTCGTAGGGCGGCCCTACCCATGTTATTCATATAGGTGGTATCTTGTCGAGAGTATTCTGTATTACTTATATTATGTTATAGAAGATACAATAACTATTAAGAGTTTAACTTATCCTTCACTTTTACAGGTAGCACTGTTTATATTTGTCCTAGGAATGGTTTGGAAAGGTCTCCCCACGGTGCGTCGTACCAAGTTGCAGTTTCATGATTCAGTTTTCCCTTTGATTTGAGATTGATGGATCTCCACTCTGCTAGGTAGGGTTCCCATCATGGCAACTCAACTTTCGTAGGCTTAAAACCCATTCTGCTTGATAACCCTCACACTTTCTCTCATTGTAGACCTTTGGTCAGTGGATCAGCTATGTTATTCTTTGATTGAACGTAATCAATTGTGATAACTTCTTTTGAGAGCAGTTTTCTAATAGTATTGTGTCTATGACGTATGTGTCTAGATTACTAATGTCTCCCTAGTTTTGATATAATAATCTAGGTTGGAGACATCATTTTAGGTGTATTTGATTAATTAAATATATATATATATATATATTTATTAGCATTTTGATAATTTTTTGTCTTGATTTGATGATTTAATATTTTTAGAGCATATTTGGTTTAATTTGTGTGTTAATGTCAAATTTTAAAGATAAATGAAATATAATTAGATTCCAAATCAATTCTAAAGAGATAAGGAACGAAGATATAGAAGGAATTAAGAAATAAAAGGAAGTAGAGATAAAATATGAAAGGAAAAGCTGCCAAGTAAATCTGAAGTTCTGCAGCTACGTCCATTAAAGTGAATATAACTTCAGATCGGCTAGGCATTTGGATGAGAATTCAAACTATTAAAAGTAGATCTTTTCGCTGCGGTTGTTTTGATATAAAGTAGGCGAGTATCAGAGCAATAACGAGGGAGATATGAACAAAAAATTGAGCAGTGTTTATCTTTTTCGATATCTTAGAAAACAAATTTGAGTTGGACTTGGACTCAAATAACTTACCTTTTACTCACCAATTTCGACCTAGGGTCTTCTTAGAACCTATAAATACACCCTCTTATCATTGTAAATAGGTCCTTACCCGTCCTTGCCTAGTCCTTAGTATTATTCTTCATAGAATTCATTCTAGAGAAGCAAATTGACAGTATGTATCTTTATTGTAGTTTATTTCTTGTTAGCATGAACTAATTTTCCCATAACTTGGGTTTTGCATATGTATAATCTTTGAATTTTGTTTTTTTCTATCTGAGTTTGTTTAGGAAAACCATTTTAAATTGATTCTAGCTTCTTAACCATATACTTGTTTTATGTGCTTTGACTTATTTCCAGCCTTAATCTTGATCACGTTAGGACTGTCCTAATAGTAGTTAGATGGTCACCCAAAAGGGGTGTCTAATTATTGAAACATCACATAAGCGTCTAGTGTGCGGTAGTGATCCGTAAGGGCTTGCCTAGCTAGATAGTCATTAGGGTTTGAGATTTAACCACCAATCATTGTGCAGGGTCCCCTTACCCAAGTCCCCTGGTAATTATTAGGTCGCCACCTAAGTCCACCCGGAATGGGGTTAGGAGGAATATAGAATACTGACTACTAACCTAAGAGTTTTAATCACCTTTATTAACTAGTAAAAGAAATATAAGAATAAGTGCATACTAGCAAACCTGAGTTATATCTCTCTCATCTTATTCTTACATCTTTATTTTATTTTCTTTAGTTTAATTAATCATCATTTCCTCAACCATTCATATTACTTTTCTTGTCTTTTAATTCATTGATCAAAATTATTACTAGGCTTTTATTTTAACCCATTCATATAACACACTAAGTCCTTGAGAAAGAATCTAAACTTATCATAAAAACTTGCATACGACCTGTGATACTTGCAGTGAGTAACGTGGAAGTTAGAGTGTCTTTAAATTTATTTCATCTATTATTTTATCACACTCTTTCCCCCACCAATTATAGTTATACATCTCGTTTACTTCCCTACCAATGGCACTCTGACTATGATAATGTATGCCGATAGCAGACACATGCCTTGGCCAATTAGGAATATCCTCTAAAAAGTTCTGAAGCCACTCTGCTTCCTCAGCAACTTTGTCGAAAGCTATAAACTCAAATTGTATAGTCGATCTGGCTATACATGTTTTCTTAGTGGATTTCCAAGACACGACTGCTCCTCCTAACATGTAGACAAATCCACTTGTGGATTTTGAGTCGGTGGAGTCTGATATCCAGTTTGCATCAGTGCATCCTTCTAGTGCAGTTGGATATCCTGTGTACAACAACCGTTCGTTCATAGTGTATCTGAGATACCTTAAAACTCTTACAATAGAAATCGAGTGGTTCTTCCCCGGATTATGTGTAAACCTATTAGCTTGCTTACTGCATGTGTTATATCTGGCCTAGTGTAGTTTGCTAGGTACATGAGACTCCCAATAATCCAAGAGTACTCCAACTGGTTGATCGTATCACCAGTGGTCTTAGCAAGATGTAAATTTACATCAACAGGTGTCTTGGCGATATTTGTATCGCCATTACTAAATTTGTTTAATACTTTCTCAACAAAGTCTGACTGAGATAGTACAATACCTTCAGATGCTCGGAGAATTGTGTTACCCAAAATAAAATCCGTAAGGCCTAAATCTTTCATGTCAAACTTACTTGAAGGCATCTTTTTGGTGAATGTAATCACATAATTGTTATCTATAATGACTAACATATCTTCCACATATAAACAGAAAATGACATACCATGTCTCATTTTGTTTTACATAAACACATTTGTCACATTCATTGATCCTAAAACCATATGAGATCATGAATTTATCAATTTTTTCATGTCATTGCTTCGGTTGGCAATGATTCTTGATCTTTCTCTTCTTAAATGTATCGTGTGTTCCTTTTAGGGAACTAGATTTTGGTATGGTCTTGTACGGAATTTTTTTTCAAAGAAATGTGCATGTCTTGATTCAACCACCGTATTGACGTGAATGTCAACATGACAAGATTTGTATACTAGCAGGAATCTGTATGCAACATTATTGTGAGCATATCCAATAAAGATGCAATTGATGCAATTTGATCCTATTTTCATCATTTTGGGAGCAGGGATTGCTACCTTTGCCAAGTACCCCCACACTTTAAAGTATTTGAAGGAAGATGGTTTTCCTTTCCATAATTCGTAAGGAGACTTATCTACCTTCTTGTGTGGGACATTGTTAAGGATGTTGTTTGGGTGAGCAAAGCCTCTCCCAACAAGTTTTGTGGTAACCCTGAGATAATCAACAAGGCATTCATTCAGCATTTACTTCAATTTGCGGTTCTTGCGTTAAACAATCCCATTTTTTTGAAGCGAATATGGGGCATGTTTTGATGGATAATTCCATGTTCAACACAAAACTCTTCAAAAGGAGACACATATTCTCCTCCCAAATCCGTTTAAAGATTATTAATCTTTTTATTTAGTTGATTCTCTACTTCAGTTTTGTATTGCTTAAATGCTTCTAAGGCCTCATCTTTACATCGAAGTAAGTATATTTGACAATATTTTATGCAATCGTCAATGAAAGTTATACAATACTTTTTCCCACTTCTAGTTTGCACAAATTTTAAGTCACAGATGTCACTGTGAATTAACTCTAAAGGTATCAAAGTCCTTTCTATAGATGTAAACACATACTTCATATTTCTTCTAAGAATTGAAGTTCACATTCGGTGATAACCCAACGTTTACTAACTTAGAGTGGTTAGGTATAATAACATCTTTTGCTGCCACCTCTTAAAGTCAGAACCATTAAACTTTCTCAGGCCTATCGGCTGGTCCAATGGGTGTTGGTGCGGGTACACGAACTTCTGTTCTTGAGTTGTTACCCGTCTCATGTTGTTTTTCACTTTGTTCAGTATTTTTCTCCATATTCTATATGAAGAAGAAATATGACGTTAGTAAGCAAGTAATTTTTCTAGTATGTATACACAAGCCTAGAAATCAGATAAGATATAAGAAATGGAATATAATATTCCTGTTCTATATACACAGACTCAAAAAATTTGCAAAGTAAAGTTTATTAAATAAGAAAATAATTTTTGGTTTATACAACGTGAATCATAAATACCTTAAAAGGTTGTGTTTTATTTGTATAAACTAGTTAAACAATATAACAACTAATACATAAATAAAATTAAATAAAATAAATAAATAACTTTACTTGTCGAGTCTCGAATTTGATCTGATGTGTTTAAGGTATTTAGGCCACGTACCGGTGTCTTAAGTTTGTTGGCTTCAACCTCCAGGATACAACGACAAAACTATTCAAAAGAAACTGACACGAATTCTTAAGAATTTCAAGGAACTTAATAAAGTTGCTTCTTTCTATCTCTCTCTCTTATAATTTTAATTTTTAATGCTTTAAAAAACTGAATGAATTAAATGTTTGAGTTTCCCAACTATTTACAGAAAATAAAAAGTTGGTTTCGCAAAGAATTGTAATGTTTAATTTGAAGACACGTTACTTGAATATAACATATAACATTTACTTGAAACAAACCAAAGTTTGTTTTGGTCTAGATGGTATGAGCCTAAGACCCAAAACCCCAATAGGCTTGGTGGTGGTCTAGGTTCAAACCACACCAACGTGTTTTTTTTGCTTTGCTTTATAATTAAAGGAAATTGAAAAAAATAACATACATTATTAATTTTTTTTATTTTAATTTCTCCAAATTACATGACTCAATTTCTCATTCAATTTCAAATGATTTTTTATCAACAAACATTTATATCCACAAAACAATTAGTACAAATCAAATCCCCTACCTGCTTTTTTTTAACTCAAAAAACAAGCATGACAAGAAAATATAACCCTTATACAGCAATTACTAGAATGGGAAATACAACTTGTACAACCATTACTAGAAAGCCAAGCACCTAAACAACCATCGCTTGAAAGAAGCCCTATACAACCATTATCTAGACAAGAGATAAGAAACTCCTAATTAGATCTTACGAAAAAGGAAACTTTCCAAAAAAGGAAAGTGTCCAAGAAAGGAAACTTTACTAAAATAGTAAGAGGCTGAAAAGGAAAACACAAACAATTCATTCCAAAAGCAAAACATCCGGGTTCCAAGCTGCTCCAATCCTCCGCATAATCATTCCAGTCCAAGCCAAGCTACAAAAAACATCCTGCCAAATCAAACTCATATCCTTCTAGTCAATCAATATTTAGTCTCTGAGGTTAGAACATTATGGAGATTCCACCTCTCTTTGAGCTTCCTGTTTTCGTCAGTATTCCTGAATTTATTCTTTTTTCAAAGTGCATAATTAATGTCATTACTAATCCTTTACAGATTATCTTCATGAGAGCAATTGATATGTTTAAATTCCTTCTTATTTCTGGCATCCCAATTGTAATAAAGGAAGCTCATAAAACTAAGGATACATATAGTATTCTTCAAAGTTTTCGCATTGAAATTCATCGTGAAACTAATCATTTATTCCCAGTTCTGACCACTGTTAACTCAATTTCAAATGATTTTAACCAAGTGAATATATTACGTTAATCTTTACAATTTGAATAAATGTATAAATATCTGAATCCTTTCTTTAAATTGAGTCACCGACTATCATCGTAAACATGGCCAGCATTGGGTAGAATCCCATTTGACCAGTAGTTTTCTCTTATTTGATATATCATTTTAGGTAATGAACTTGGATAAGAAAACTAAGCGAGGGAAAGGACTTCTTTCTCAGGAGTTTAAACTCCCAACTCCTCCAGAAAAATCAGTTGTTGAGGAGAAGATGAAAAACTTACTGTAACAAGTGGAGTCTCTTGGTTAAGCAGGAAAGATTGATGTAGCTGAGACACTCATGAGAAAGGTACTTTTATAAATGTTATTTTGAGATGTATGATCAGTCACTAATTATTGTATTTTGAATAGGCCAATTTGCTTAATGCTGAGAAGACATAGTTGACACACAAACCAGTTTTGAGAAAATGGAATATATAGATGTAGGGATATATATTTTGAATCTGGAAGAAGATCGAGGAGTCCATTTTTCCCTTAATAGAAGGATACCTCAAGTTTTTTATATGTGAATGTAATCTCAAAGCTGTAGATGTGTCTAATTCGATAGATATGTATTGATGAGAATTTTGTAGATGCCCCGCCCATTAGCCGCATCAGTTTGCTAAATGATATGTACTTAGTAATCTAATGATCAAGCTATAACTATAAATACTTGGTGAAGTGATTTATTACCTATCTACGTGTCTGCTTGGAAGTGCTTATTTTAGACTAAAAGATTGCTTTTAGAAAAAATTTAAATTTTAAAAAAAAATTATTAATAATAATTTTAAAATGTAAAATCACTTTAGGTCCCTTTTTTAAAATGCACATATTTGGTACTTTTCTTAAAAATACTTTTAAGGGTCTAAAACACTTTTAAACCTCTAGAAGAACTTTTAAGTGCTTTAAAAAAACACTTTCAAACGAGCACTAAATGAGATTTAACGAAATAAGTCACTTACCTCTAGATAGCTAAAGAGAAATTATTGACTAACAATCACAAACTTGTAATAAACATAAAACATGTAGAAATCAGAAAAAATCACAATGCCCGACAAGGACATGACATCATGGCTTATTCCAGAAGTGAGACTTGTTCTTCCAATAATGATAAGCTTGTGAATTCTTTCTTGAAGTGTAAAATAGTATGATCATGAAATGAGAATTCAAGAGGTGATACATGTGATGCAAGAGAGCCTTCTATATATAGTAGACAAATTTCCAACAAATCTATAAGAGGGATTACATAATCTCTAAAAAAACGTTATACCATTTTGTTAAAAACGGGTAACCGCTTTTATTCCATAGGATAATTTTCATGTGGTTTCCTTTGTTCAAAGGTTATAATAATCATATGATTTTGAAACGACTTCGTTGATGGAGAAACATTATACCTTTTTCTTCAAAAAAACATCTTACCGTATATGCGTGATTTGATACAAGGAGACGTATATTTGTTCCACCCGATAATATTACATTTGCCCGTTTGAAATCCTCACTGAATTTAGTAGTACCTGAAATCGTACTAACATTTCATTTTTTCCAATTTACTAAAAAATTATTAGATTGTCCAATGGTAAGACTATAAGAATTTACAAGGGATGGTGTAGGTTCGAAACTCTTATCATGCAAACTTTGCACAAATTATAGCAAAAGATTATGCACTTCATAAAATTATTTAGTTTAAATTATCTCCCCCTAATTTTATGTACCTTTTATGAATGAAATCATTGTGTTACATATGAAACAATTCAATTCTTAAATATCCATAATATTCATAGCATTTTTTTAAATCATATAACACGTTTTTTTTACAAACCCATAAATTTGAATTAAGACTTCAAGTCTTTATAATTCTTTTAGATTTCAGCCAGTCAAAATTAATCTAGCCTTAAAGCCTTTAAAAAAATCCATATAGATTTCGAGTGATTAAAATTTAATCCAGACTTCACCCTTTAAAAATCCGACCTAGGCTTCGAGCCTTTTAAAAAGTTGATATATGCTTCAAGTCATTAAAATTTGGTCTTGAGTTCAAATCTTTAGATAATTTGGTATATACTTTGGGCATATAAATTATGTTCTAGACTTGAGGTCTATTAAATTTGGTATATGCTTCCGGCATACAAAATTCGATGTAGATTTTGAACCAATAATATTTGTCTTATGCTTCTGACATATAAAGTATGATTTAGGCTTCAAGCCTATTAATTTTCTTATATGCTTTTGGCATATATATATATATATATATATATATAGTATATATTTCGATGTAGGTTTCGAGCCTATATAATTTATCTTGTACTTTTGGCCTATTAATTTGTTGTAGGCTTCTGACCTATAAAATTTTGCATATGCTTCTGGCATATAGAACTCGTTGGAGGATTCGTGCCTATTTTTTCGTAACTTTTCAATTTCGTGATATTTACAATTATTCAAAGGACCCTTATATATAATTTTAAAATAAGTTATCTTTTTTTTTGTCAATATAATAAACTAACATAGATGTCTAGTACAGTCCGAATATACATTATTAAAAGAAGCATAAAACTCAATTAAAGACCTAGTAGGACAATTAGAAATGTCAAGATTAAGTCTAGTGCATTTCGCCAGGATATCCGCAACCTCGTTAAATCTCCTTCTTATATGGTTGATGTCTCCCTAATTGTTCTTATTGTTTACCCATGGGAGACATCATTTTTTATGTTTAATTGAATATTTTGATAGACTTTTGAATTAGAAATGCAATAATCCGATATTTCCATTTTATTTCTAGTATTTTTGATTTATTAAACTTTTGCGCGTAATCTTGTATATTTTAGTGAAAAGTTTGTAGGTTTTAAATATTAGCTAGGAATGAAATCCGAGAAGAGATTCAAATATCGTGATATGGAGTCAAGACTTGAAGATAAATCCCGAAGGAATTTGATTTTTGAGCTGCAAATCTGGAAAACAGGCCAAAGATTGCTGATTTCGAGTCACTTAAGAGATGATTGAGCCGCTGACCTTTGAAGAGAAAACGTTCCTTATCGAGTTACGGAAAGTTTGCAAGTGCTTTCAGGTCAATCAGAGTTATAACGAATCGGCTAGAGGCGTTTTAGTGAAGGTGGTGCAGCAGTTACGGGATTTTGGACTAAGTTAGTGGACTTGGGCCTTTAATATTTCATTCAATTAAAAGCCTAGGTCCAAGTCCGAATTTGAGCTTATAAAAGGAGCTCTTGACTTCTATTTTTTACACAATTCACTTTTTACAAGATTAAACATCAGAGAGAAGCAACAGAAGAAGACCGTTCTTAGTCATTCCAATTCCGTAAATTAGGTTTTCTTTAATTTTAATTCTGTAATACATTATGAATTCCATTTTCTTTAATTTAGTTTTCTTTTTAATTAGTATGAGCTAAACACATTTTAGTGCTTGAGAATGCTTTATGGGTGAATCTCAATCCTATTGAATTTCATATGTTGAATTTGGGTTTCTGTTAAATTAAATTAGATTGAGACTTTTACTCTTTTCGATAATTTGGGATTATTTATTGTTTTTAGAGTCATGAACTAAGAACAGGTATTAGTATCTAGGCTATTCCACATATGTGGCATGTGGATCATCCTGACGGAGGGTTTAGGTACGGAATTAATTATTCAATCTAAAATAGAAGCTATTGATTCTGACGAACTTAGCTAATTTTAGGGCCAATGAGGTAAAATGTTTAAACATCTAAAAGTGGATCATATTTACCTTGACGGGACTAGTGACACTCTAGGATAGCCTTATAGTCCACCCTGACGGGGGTATAAGGAATTTAGAATCCCGACCATTGTAATTGACCAATTTAACCCTTAAACAGCATAGGTTATGATATAGGCTTAGGAGGATCCCTTGCGTTCTCAAGTGCTACCTTCTCATACTTGCGTTTCACACTTATTTACTTGCGTTTTAGTATTTAATTATATTTTCCATTTAGTCTTTCATTACTTAGAAATATTAAAAACAAACAATCAATCATATTATCTTTAATTGCTGTTCTAAGTGCAACCATTCATTATTCGATAAGCATTGTAGTTAACCAAACCGTCCCTGCGAACGATCCTAGAATCACTTATTACTACTTGGGACAACCGTACACTTGCGGTTGTGGTTCGATTACTTTTTCATTTATTTTAGAACAGACAAAGGACCACCAAGGTATTACTACAATGATTTTCGTAATTTTAGTGTTTATTATTAAGAAATGAGGAAGTGTAGTTGTTTTTGATGATTTCAGGGGTAAAAAGGTCAAGAGTTTGGGGTCGAAGAGGCGAAAATAGGAGAAGGTTGTCTAGGAGAAACCGAGTACCCGGTTTCGCAAAAACCAGGAACCCGGTTTTGGAGCTGGTACCAACCTTATACACGCAACACTTGGCGTTTTGGTTCGCGACACAGCGTCAAAACCGGGTACCCGGATTTTCAAAACCAGGAACCCGGTTTTGGTGCTGTGATTTTTGAGGATCTCTGACCCAGCGACTTGGAAGGTTGCGTTTCTCTGCGTTTTCATTCGCGCCATCGACACAAAACCGGGAACCCGCATTTGGCAAAACCGGGTACCCGGTTTCGGAGCTGTAAAATTTTGGAATTCTCTGACCCAGCGTCTTGGGTCTTGCGTTTTGGCTGCGTCTTGGCTCGCGCCATTGACGAAAAACCGGGAACCCGC
Source organism: Nemophila menziesii (assembly GCA_029959085.1). Classification (NCBI taxonomy): domain Eukaryota; kingdom Viridiplantae; phylum Streptophyta; class Magnoliopsida; order Boraginales; family Hydrophyllaceae; genus Nemophila; species Nemophila menziesii. The sequence goes on from JARWIR010000001.1 coordinate 81,864,220, forward strand.
ATTCTGCAAAACCGGGTACCCGGTTTCGACGAGTAAAAGTTCTGACCCAGCGTCTTGGGGTCCAGCGTTTTGGTTGTGTTTTGAGTTAAAAAAAAAACACAATTAAGTAATTTTCTGCGCCGTCACAGCGACGCGGAACCGGGTACCCGGATTTTCGAAACCGGGAACCCGGTTTTGAAGCTATGATGTCGGTTTTAAGTGTTTTAACCTAGTTTTCTTAGCCTCTTCTGCAAGTTTTTACCTAAAACGCACCAATAGCCTCCCCATCTCCGAAAATCATCAACAAAACCTTTATATATCATCTTTTTCTACCCTCTTTCATCACAAAAACACAAAAACACAAAATCAACTCACCTCCTCTCCAAAATAACATCAAATCCTTAGTTTTTCCCAAGATTTTTCTTCACCCAATTCTTAAATTAAACCTAATTCTTTCTTCTCCAATACAAATTGAACAAAACCCATCTCATATTCCACCTAGTTCTTCAATTCCTAAGCCTCAAAACATCAAATTACTAAACTTTTCTCTAAGTTTCTCACTATTTGAAGTTTTGAGTTTGGGGTGGAAAGAGATGACTAATAGAACCGGTGATTTCCGAAGAACTGCTCCTAGAAAGAAAACCACAATTTGTGGTTCCCAAGAACAAGCTATTGAGATTCCTGATTCGCGTCCTAAACGAAAAATTGATGAAGTTAAGCTTGATCCCAAGAGAAAAGAAATCACATGTCAAAAGAGAAGATTAATTGATGAGCCAGAGAGTGAGGAAAAACATGAAGATGAGATTGAGAAGGAAATTGAGGATGACAAAGAACAAGAAGTTCCGGAAGTACCAGTTCAACAGAACCCCCCGCGTATGAAGATGTGGGCCCACAAGCCTAAGAGGGTTTATACTACATGGAATACTCAGGTTCGTGAAAAATTGAATTTTTGAAGTTTGGTGAGGAGACAAATTTTCCTAGTGGTATTATGAGTAGTGCTCACAAAGAATATGCTGTGGTGTGTGACAAGTTTGGTTGGAAAGAATTGAGAGAAAGGAAGCTTGAGTTCATTCCTACTTTTGTGCGAGAATTTTATGAAGGTTTAGCTACTTCCCGTGAGGCAATTGAAATTTGCAAAAAGGTAGTTCCTTTCTCTATTGAATTTATTCGGAAGTCTCTGAAATTACCCATCTTTTTTGGAACATGCCCATTCCAAGAAACTCTTCATGACCCTTCTTTCGATTATGAATCCCTTTGGGGGACCGTGCTTGTTAATGGGGCTAGCCCAATTCCTGAAGGAGAAAGGTATCCTGGACAGTTTTACAGCAGTAGTTTGACACCTCGTGCGAAGGTTTGGTCTCGTTTTATAATACCCACTTTCTTTAGAATTAAACACACATCCGAGTTGAAGAAAGAGCATATCATTGTTATTAAGTGTGTTTTGGAGGAGAAACCGATAGACATAGCTAAAATTATTTATGATACAATCATGGAGTTTGCGAAATTTCCAATGAAACAACAAAATCTCAAGTTCCCTTGTACTATTACTAAGTCGGGTTTAGACGCAAAGATTTCGCGTAGGAACGCAGATATTGACATTGTTTCAGTTGGTGTGAGCATAGCATTGAGTACGATTCTGAATATCCATGACGAAGCAACACGAGCTACGGAGACTCCTAGAGCACCTCCATCAAAGAAAGCGAAGACAGTTCCTGAGTTGGAATCGAAAATAAAGGTGTTAGAAGAGAATCAAGAGAAGATGATTGCTACCTTGGGAAACGTTACAAAAGAGTTGGACCTACTTCGAAATTTGATCTTAGGCGTAAACACACTTCAAAACGCGATTTATGATGCTGTTACGCGAGATAAAGGTCCAGAACGCAACACCGATAACCAGCCACGCGCTGGTTAAGATACGTTTTCTAATCCCTCTTTTAGTGTAGATTAATTTACATGCTTTATTGAGTCTTTTTCGAGTCGTGGGGACACGGCTCATTTTTTAGTTTGGGGTGGGGTTCGTTGCCTCATCCCAGTTTTTATGTGCTATTTGTTTTAAATGCTTTCAATAAAAATATTTTCGGAGTTGCGTTTGACTGTAGAAAATTTTAAATACCCCTTTAAGTATACTTTTGATGAATCTATGATAGTAAATAGTGAACTTTAGGGATTAGTATAAAACGCATTTAGAATTGCATGCAAACATAGGTAATTAATAGGAAAAATTAATGAACAATGCAAATGAAGTAAGCTTGTACTTAAGGAATATGTTTGGTGTGTAGAACGTGAAATCCTAATTAGTAGAGAACCCACCTAGATATGAACTAAAGACAAGCTATGTACTTAGGAAAATGATAGGGGCAGTTATTTGTTAGCCATTTGTGACCTCTTTAGCCTTCTATCCCTTGTATTAATTATCATCTGTCTTAGCCCACTTTGAGCCTTCAGCCTTTTCTTTGTAGCCACGATATAAGCCATTATCCCTTAGATTATTAGGCATGACCATATGACCCGCACTTGAATCACAACCCTGAGACATGTCTCGAGCTTGAGTTTGGGGTGGTGGGTCCACTTATGGGGAATTTATTGGGTTGGGATTGATGTGCTTTGTATTGTAGCACAATTGCAGATGATATATACTTGTAACCCTTTGCCGGGAATGAAAAATATGAAAAAAAATGAAAAAATGAAAAATCTTGAAAATTCATACAGTAGGAACCGGGAACCCGCATTTGACAAAACCGGGAACCCGGTTTGCCTCTGTACAAAAAAAAAGAAAAGAAAAGAAAAAGAAAAGAAAAGAAAAAGAAAAAGACATATGAATAAACACCCGGCAAAGTGGAAATTTTCTGAAAAATCATCTTATCTATAGTGGGTAGACATGGGACGCTAAATTGTTGCGTATATGGGTGAGTGAGAACATCTTTTGAGCGTTAACTCAAGCTCGAGGACATTGTTGATGGTAAGTGAGGAGAGAGCCAAAAGCTCACTTCAAATTTACCAAATATACATCCAAACTGTCCTTAAGCCATTATTAAAACCCAAGACCTCGTGATTCTTAAGTACATAGTGAATTTATGATTCTGTTGATAGGGAATATGCTAGGTGGAGCGTTCAAAGCGATTTAGGATTAATGACCACCTTATAGCCATCATACAGAGATGAGTACAAGTGTAACCTTCAAGCATTGCGACTTTAATTTTATGATTGAGATTATTTATGTTTGATGTTGCATTTTAGATGTATGTGTATATTAGTTTCTAAAGTTTGTTATATGAGATTTATCTTAAGACTTGCTTTAGGTGTATTTGCTAGCTTCTACTTGTTTATACGTTTACTTCTACCCCTTTGTTTTATTTTACTTTGTCGGGACGACAAAGGTTTGAGTTGGGGGTCTTGATGTCTCCCTAATTGTTCTTATTTTTTACCCTTGGGAGACATCATTTTTTATGTTTAATTGAATATTTTGATAGACTTTTGAATTAAAAATGCAATAATCCGATATTTCCATTTTATTTCTAGTATTTTTGATTTATTAAACTTTTGCGCGTAATCTTGTATATTTTAGTGAAAAGTTTGTAGGTTTTAAATATTAGCTAGGAATGGAATCCGAGAAGAGAGTCAAAGATCGTGATATGGAGTCAAGACTTGAAGATAAATCCCGAAGGAATTTGATTTTTGAGCTGCAAATCTGGAAAACAGGCCAAATATTTCTGATTTCGAGGCACTTAAGAGATGATTGAGCCGGTGCGATTTGAAGAGAAAACGTTCCTTATCGAGTTACGGAAATTTTGCAAGTGGTTTCAGGTCAATCGGAGTTATAACGAATCGGCTAGAGCCGTTTTAGTGAAGGTGGTGCAGTAGTTACGGGATTTTGGGCTAAGTTAGTGGACTTGGGCCTTTAATATTTCATTTAATTAAAAGCCTAGGGTCCAAGTCCGAATTTGAGCTTATAAAAGGAGCTCTTGACTTCTATTTTTCACACAATTCACTTTTTACAAGATTAAACATCAGAGAGAAGCAACAGAAGGAAGAAAGAAGAAGCTGCAAGAGCTGGAGAGGGTCTATATCTCCGTTCTCAGTCATTCTAATTCCGGAAATTAGGTTTTCTTTAATTTTAATTCTGTAATACATTATGAATTCCATTTTCTTTAATTTATTTTTCTTTTTAATTAGTATGAGCTAAACACATTTTACTGCTTGAGAATGCTTTATGGGTGAATCCCAATCCTATTGAATTTCATATGTTGAATTTGGGTTTCTGTTAAATTAAATTAGATTGGGACTTTTACTCTTTTCGATAATTTGGGATTATTTACTGTTTTTAGAGTCATGAACTATGGTTGATTTTCCAATCCGGGAATCTTCCTATCCACCTTCATGCCTCGGAGATCATGGGACGGATCCTCTAATCGATTCCACCACGTCTATTAATACCTTGAACTACCTCAAGGTTATCTGCGTAGAAAGAACTACTCTTGATGCCAAGAGTTGCGACCGATCTCATTGCTAATAAGACCGCCCACATCTCCCCTTCTAAACTACTATTTACTCTAGCTCTCTTTTTAATAATCTCTCTGACTTCACCTTCTTTGTTTATTACAATTGACACCATACTTGTTGGATCCCACTTTTTATTATGTGAGGCATCACATAACCATATCAACTCCGCCTCATCTTCTAGAACCGGATTATCATTACCCTCATCCATGGACTGCTCTTTAGATCTACTTTTGTTACCTTGCCCTTTTTCTTTTTTATCGCCAAAAAGGTACTTCATGGTGAATTTCGTTTTCTCTAAAATTTCCAGGACCGCCCATTTCTTTTTCTCAAATAGACCTTGCATTCTAGCTTTCCATATATTCCATAATGTAAGTAAAATCACGGTTGACACATATCTCCTGTCCCACCCATTACTAGCGTAGCTCTCAATTATTTTAACTATCCAATATCCAATCTTCAATTCCATATTCTCTTCAATCTTAATTTGCAATTGACAGTTTGCCCACACACTCTTGCTAAAACTACACTCCAAGAATATGTGCTCCACATTCTCACTCCCTGATTCGCACCATTCACATATGTCATCCGCCATGTATTTTCTTTTCTTCAGATTATTTTTAGTCAGAATCGCGTTATTATGTATCTTCCAAATAAAATTCCTAACTTTTTCCAGGACATTCGATTTCCAAATAATGTTAAAGAGATCTTTGTTAATTATCTCCCCCTCGTTGGAGGACAACCCTTTCTTTTCTTCATCTATTTGGACTAACCGATGATATCCAAATTTCCATCCTTCATTGCAGTCCAAACGATCTCATCATCTTTCTCAAGGTTCATTATTGGGAATTTCCTAATTTCCATCATATCTCTTTTGGTACATATACTATGAAGCGTATCAAAGTTCCAATTAGTCATATCCTTACTAAAACATTCCGCTACCTTGTTTAGCTTGCAGTTCGCCGGTTTCTCTAATTTGTATCCTTCTCTAATCCAAATAGCATCCCATAGATTTATTTTCTGTCTGTTACCAATTTGCCATAAGCTTTCATTTTTGATGAATTGGAAACCTTTGTAAATGCTAGCCCAGCTCCAAGATCTTCTATTTTTCAATTTGGTGTTCCACATATCCGTATTTGGAAAATAAATTCCTTTGAGAACTTTAACAACCAAAGAATCTTGATTATGCCATAATCTCCATGCTTGACCCGCCAGCAAAGCTAAACTCATTTTTTGAAAGTCCCTAAATCCAATGCCACCGATATTTTTTGCTTTGGCGATTTTCTTCCAGGCTATCCAATGGATTTTCTTCTTAGTATCTGTATTCCACCAGAAATTCGCTATCATGCTACTCATTGCCTTACATACATTAGCCGTGAACTCAAAGATTGACATAGTGTAATTTGGAATGGCTTGCAGCACTGCTTTGATAAGAATTTCTTTACCTCCATCTGACAACATGTTAGCCACCCAGCTAGCAGATTTATTAAGAAGTCTATATTTAATATACGTAATATTCTCCCTTTTAGATCTTTTTAGCGTAAGCGGTATCCCCAAATATTTCCCAAAATCATTTGTACACTTAATATTGAGTTTCTCTGCTATCTCCTTACCATTTTTTTCTGAGAAACCTTTACTAAACATGATAGATGACTTTCCAAAATTGATTTTTTGTCCTGACGCACAACAATATAATTTAGGTACCCTTTAAAATGCTTCAATTTCCGTATCATTTATCTCAATGAAAAAAAGTGCATCATCCGCAAATAATAAATGGGTAAGCCTAGGTGCTGCCCTAGCTAAAGAAACCCCTTTGATATTACCTTCCCGACACTCATAATTAATTAACCCAATGAGAGCTTCCTTTAACATTGCAAAAATAAGTGGAGATAATGGGTCACCTTGGCGGATACCTCTCTCCGGTTTAAATTTCTTCAGACGTTCACCATTAACCTTGACTTGATACGAAACCGACGACATGCATCTATACACTAGATCAACCCATTTTTCACAAAATCCTAATTTCCTTAGAATAGCCACCAAAAATTTCCAATTCACTTGATCATAGGCCTTGGCCATATCAATCTGAACCGCTCCATAGTGCTTATTTGATCTCCTTTTATTCTTCATAAAAAATCCAACTTCCTGAGCAATTAGAATATTATCCTGGATGCACCTACCTTTTATAAACGCTGATTGAGTTGGAGAAATAATCTCATTCATCAAAGGTTGGAGCCTAGTAGCCATAATTTTCGCAATGATCTTATATATAAAATTACTACACGAGATCGGTCTGAAATCCGTAACCCCTTCCTGAGATTTACCTTTAGGAATCAAAGTGATAATAGTATCATTAATTTTCTCTAATGAAATCTTATTCTCAAAAAAATCAATAATTATCTTGAATATGTCGCCTTTTATAATATCCCAAAACTCATGATAGAATTTGCCGGGTAATCCATCTGGCCCAGGTGCTTTTGCGCCCGACATTGAAAAAACCGCCATCTTAATCTCATCTATATCCGGTGTTCTAATAAGGGCTTCATTCATCTTATCATCAATTTTACACGGCGTATGATTAGAAACCTCTTTGATGTGATCAACCTTGTCATCCTTAAAAATATTCAAAAAGTAGTTTTGAATAATATTTTTTATCTCTCCTTGATTCTCATTCCATTCTCCATTTTTATTCTTAAGCTCATTAATCCGATTAACATTTCGCCGTATCGTTGTCTTTGCGAAAAAGTACTTAGTATTTTTATCCCCTTTATTAATCAATTCATCACAAGCTCTATCCGCCCAAAAAACCTCATCTTGTTTCCATAACACTTCCATCTCCGATCTAACCTTCCTTTCCAATTCAAGATTATCCTTGGTTGGTTCACCATCTTGCAATTTTCCAATATTCCTTGATATTTATCCAATAGCTTCCTTGCATTACAAAACTTCTCCTTACTTTAACTCACCAACGCCAAACACGTCTCATCTATTTTCGTAATAAATTTCTTGATGTTATCAAAATTCCTTAAATTATTCCAAATTTTGCTTACTACTTCTTTACACTCAATGTTTTCAAGCCATCTCGATTCAAACATAAAATATCTATTATTCGTTTTGCAACTATTACTCCTTCTGACTATTAACGGGGAATGATCCGACCCCACAGCTGGTGGGACCTTAATAGTCGTATCCGGAAACAAATTATACCATTCCACCGTTGCTAGTCCTCTGTCTAATCTTTCTTTAACATTTTCCGTACCTTGTCTTTTATTTGACCACGTAAAGAAACAACCCTTTGTAGGAATATCAACGAGATTGTTTATATTAATAAAGTCATTGAGTTTGATCATCCTTTCCAAGTTAGGTTGTAACTTACCTTGTTTCTCCGATGCTTTACCAATCTCGTTAAAATCTCCAATAATGAGAGTCGGGTATTGATTATTATGGATCCAATTAGATATATTATTAAAAGTCTTCTCTCTCTTGTTCATATCATTGGGAGCATAAATGAAGATAATATACCATGAAATAGAATTAGATTCCTCCACGAAAGCGATAACATAATTAGAAAGCGAGACTACAATAGATAACTTGATATGATTCTTCCAAGCCAGGGTAATGCCCCGGACCTATGAGCTCTTCCTCCGGGGTTCACTACGAATTTATTATCAAATCGGCTAAGAAAGTTACAAAACCTAACATCGCTAGAGTTAATTTTCGCTTCCAAGAGACATACTAAAGACAATATAAACTTCGAAATGAGGGACTTTAAAACATTTTTTGTCATGGTTTCCCTTGCCCCTTGACAAGTCCAGATCATAAAATTATCCATCAACTCCGGCCGCTTCTACCCCGGGCTGGCCGCTACCCTTGAAATTTGAGTTGATGAGGGTCTCCATCACAGGCGCAGCCTGGGTACTGATGTCTCCCTAATTGTTCTTATTTTTGACCCTTGAAAGACATCATTTTTGGTGTTTATTTAATTAATTTGATAGACTTTTGGACTTAATATGCAATAATCCGGAATTCCCTTTTTATTTCTAGCATTTTTAATTTATTAAACTTTTGCGCGTAATATTTGTATTTTTAGTGTAAAGTTTACAGGTTTTAGATGTTAGCTAGAAGAGGAATCCAAGAAGAAAGTCAAAGATCGTGAATTAGAGTCAAGACTTGAAGATAAATCCCGAAGATATTATTTTTAGAGTTGAAAATCCATTTTCCAGGCCATAGATTGATGATTTCGAGGTTCTTAAGCGATGATTTAGCCGCTGACCTTTGCAGATAAAACATTCCTTATCGAGTTACGGAACTTTAGCAACTGGAATGAGGTCAATCGGAGTCATAACGCATCGGGAAAAGCCGTTTTAGTGAAGGTGTATCAGCAGTTACGGGATTTTTGGCTTAGAAATTGGGCTTGGACATTTAATTAGTGTTTTATTTTCTGGTCCAAGCCCTAATCCGTTTTTATGCTTATAAAAGGAGGTCTGGACTTCTATTTTTCACACAATTCATTCTTTACAATTAAAAACATCAGAGAGAAGCAACAGAAGGAAGGAAGAAGCTGCTGCTAGAGCTGGAGTGGACCATAGCTCCGTTCTCAGTCATTCCAATTCCGGAAATTAGGTTTCTTTTATCTTTTATTTGTAATCAGTTATGAATTCCATTCATTTTAATTTAGTTTTTCTTTTCAATATAAGCTAAACAATTCATAGTGCTTGAGAACAAACAATGGGTGAATCCTAATTTTATGAATTAACGAATGTTGAATTTGGGTTTTTATTGAATTAAACTAAATTAGGGCTTTTACTCTTTTCAATAAATTGAGATTATTTTACTGATTTTAGCGTCATGAACTAGGAACAGGTGTTAGTATTTAGGCTATTCCAATTAGTGGCAATTGGATCATCCTGACGGAGGGTTTAAATACAGAACCATTTATTCAATCTAGGATAGAAGCTATTGATTCTGACGAACTTAGCTAATTCTAGGGCCAATGAGGTAATAAAACTTAAACATCCAACGGTGGATCATATTTACCCTGACGGGACTAGTGACACTTTTGGATCGCCTTATAGTCCACCCTGACGGGGGTATAAGGAATTTAGAATCCCGACCATTGTAATTGACCAATTTAGCCCTTAAACAACATAAGTTAGGAAATAAGATTAGGAGGATCCTTGCGTTCTCAAGTGCTACTTCTCATATTGCGTTTTACATCATTTTACTTGCGTCTTAGCTTTTATTTACATTTTAGTAATTGTCTTCCATTTAGTAGTTTTAATAAACAAAACCAAACAAACATTTTATTATCTTTTACTTTCATAAGTGCATCAATCACTACTTGCTAAACATTGTGATCAACCATCCGTCCTTGGAACGAATCTGTATTATCATACATACTACTTGGGACAACCGTACACTTGCGGTTGTGGTTCGATTAGCATTTGCATTTATTTTTAGAACACACAAAGGACCACCAAGTTTTTGGCGCCGCTGCCGGGGACGGTAGCGTGTGACCACGGTGTTTATCCTTTAGTGATAGTTGCATTTATTTTTATTTTTTTTTTTATCAGTTTTACGCTTTTTGTTTGTTTAGTTTTCTCAGGTTTTTAGGTTTGGTGTATGCGAAGAAGGCTATTCAAGGATCTAGAGCCAACACCTCCGATCCTTAGTAATCCAGAATCGTTGATCAGACTTGCGAACAGAAGAAGAAGAGAACGAGAAGCCTTAGAAGTAGAAGAATTAAGTAACAGAATGGAGAATATCAATCTTCAAGGTCAACAGAATAATGGACAAGACCAGCTAGATGCAAATGGCCAACCTTTAGCTCCAGGCGTTATTACTCCAGTTCCACCAGTGATTTCTAATCCTCAAGTGCAGATAGTGATGAATCAAGATCCGTGCTTTACTAATGGTCCTCCAGAAGTTCCATTCCGCGCTCCTGCTATAGGAGTAGGTGCTCCAGATATAGATGTTCCGAGATTCCGTCCAGATTCGGGTATGTTAGCTCAATTCCAAAATTTTGGGAATTTTCGTGGTAGACCATCAGAAGATCCTCTTAGAGCAGTACAGAAGTTTAAACAAATATGTGATTCTTATATCACACAAGGAGTTTCAAGAGAACAGATGTATTTTGCTACGTTTAAATTTTTTGTGATTGATGGAGCGAGTGAATGGCACGATACGCAAGATCCTACAAAGATAACCAACTGGGACCAATTAGAGATTGCCTTCTTTGACAGGTATTACCCAAGTAACATGAGATTAGATGCTGAGTTAGAATTGACGCACTTCCGTCAAGAATATGATGAAACTGTGGGTAAGAGTTGGACAAGATTTCAGATGTGTTTGCGTAGAGTTCCCAATCATGGCTTTTCAGAACAACAACAGTTAAAGATCTTTTATAGAGGCCTTGATGGAACTTCAAGAGAGAAGTTGGATACGCTATGTGGTGCAGGTTTTCTTCAAGTTCAACCCGCTCATGCTAAAATAATTTTAGAGAGAACAGTCAAGAATGAAGTGGGGTGGAACTCAGTAAGAACACCAGTTAAGGGGGTGAATAATGTTGATATGGAAGAGAAATTTGCTACGCTTGAGAATAAGATTCAGAATACTATAGAGCAACAATTGAAGCAGCTTACTTTAGCTGTAAAAGAATGATTTTCGGGTAAGAAGGTAGTTGTGCATGCTGCACAAGAGGTTTATATGTGTTCGATTTGTAGGGTAGATGATCATGATGAGGAAGGTTGTCCGAATAACCAAGAGTCCGTGATGTTTATGTCCAATAGAGGTAACTTCAATTCGAGTGGTAACGGATATCAGCCTAACAGAAACCATCCTGGGTTTCAATACTCAAATCCTAATGGGGCAGCAAATCCTACCTATGCGTATCAGCCGCGTCCCCAAGATAACAACTACAATCCAAGACCACACCACAATTATCAAGGAGTACAAAATCAAAATTATGTTCAGAGACAGGCTCCTCAAGACAATTATGATGACACAATGAACCAGAAAGCCTTACCTGCTCATCCACAAGAAGGAGTAGTTACCCTTCAGAAAACAGTTGAAAGTTTAATTGCTCTTCAGACTCAAGCTATGGAACGTCAAAATGCAGTCGAAGCAAATATGAAGTTGTTCCAGAATCAGCTAAGTCAAATAAATAAACAACTAAATCAACGTCCACAAGGGCAACTCCCTAGCGATACTGAGAATCCAATCCAAATCGAAGATTGTAAAGCTATTACTCTCAGAAGTGGTAAGAACCTTCCTCCACCTCCTTTTCCGGTTATGAAAGAAAAAGAAGTTAGAAAAGAAAAAGAGGTGGTGAATAAAGATAAAGAAGTTGAAGTAGAAGAAGTGGAGAGGTCTAGTGAAGTTCCGAAAAAGAAAGATGATACTATAATAAACCGTCCTCCTCCACCATTTCCATCGAGAGTTCAAAAGAAGGGTGATATGGCTGATTATCGAAAATTCTTTAACAAGGTAAGAGGTCTTAGCATAAATATTCCGTTATTAGAAGCTATTAGAGATGTACCCAAGTATGCTAAGTTTCTGAAAAGAGCCCTCACCAACAAAAGGCCGTATTGTGATAATGAGATGATTGGTCTCCCTGAGGAATGTAGTGCTATTTGTCAAGGTAAATTACCTCCAAAATTAGTTGATCCTGGGAGCTTCACAATTCCGATATCTATTGGTAATGAGTGGAGAGGAAAAGCACTATGTGACTTGGGTGCAAGCATAAATCTTATGCCCAAATCAATCTTTGACAAGCTTAAAATTGAAGCAAGACCCACTTCTATGGTCTTGCAAATGGCGGATCGATCTCTTGCACATCCAGAAGGCCGAATCGAAGATGTCCTCGTTAAGGCAGGTACGTTAATTTTCCCCGCTGATTTCATTATACTTGATTACGACGCGGATAGGAATGTCCCCATTATTTTGGGAAGACCATTCCTAGCCACGGGGCGTACCTTGATTGATGTAGAGAACGGAGAAATGATTATGAGAATCCAAGACGAGGAGATGAAGTTTAATGTGTTTAGACCTATGAAGTTTCCGGATTCCAAGGAAGAATGTTTTTGTGTAGATGTAATGGAACCGGTAAGAAAGAGCCAATCAATGTTGTGGACACTTTAGGGGTGGAGGAGAAAGAGCTACGAAAGAAACCACCAATTAAATCTCCTCCATACCCTAAAAATCCACAACTCAATCATGCAAAGAAGAAAGAGAAAGCACGTGCCACGAAGGTTCCAAAAGAACCTAAGAAAGAAAGAAAGAAAAAGGGGTTCAAAGTAGGTGAAGAGGTAGCTATGAAAAAGCCTAAACCCCCTCCAAAGGTACATGAATCAAAAAGTTCTTGGATAGGGCCATTCATGGTCGCGAAGGTTATCTCAGACAAACTAGTGGGCATAAAAGCTAAGGGATGCAAATTTCGAGATGCAAATATTGACAACCTCACTCACTGCTGGGGAGGTTATGTCAATGACTAATAAATGAGGTAACCCGTCGAGCTTAACGACGTTAAACAAAAGCCAATTTCTTGTATATTAGTTGAGTTTTTAAAATTTTTGCAATTTAGATTAGTTTGATTTTCGCAATTTTTTAGTGTTTATTATTAAGAAATGAGGAAGGGTAGTTGTTTTTGATGATTTCAGGGGTAAAAAGGTCACGAGTTTAGGGTCGAATGGGCGAAAATAGGAGAAATATTTGTGGTGTTCCAGGGGCCAAACCGGGTCCCCGCATTTTCAAATGCGGGTACCCAGTTTCGAAAGCTAAAAATTCTAACTTTCTGACCCAGCGTCTTGGGTCCCGCGTTTTGCTGCGTCACCACTGCGTTTTGCTGCGTTTTGGATTCGCGCCATCGACACAAACCGGGTCCCCGCATTTGCAAATGCGGGTACCCGGTTTCGGAGCTGTAATTTTCCAAATTCTCTGACCCGGCGTCTTGGGAGGTCGCGTTTTGGTGCGTCTTGGCTCGCGCCATCGACGAAAATCCGGGTACACGCATTTGCAAATGCAGGAACCCGGTTTCGAAGGGCAATTCTCTAACCCCGCGTTTTGGCTGCGTTTTGAGGTAAAAAAAAAATTATTGCGTCATTTATTTTCAGACGCCCAAAAAAAAAAAAAATATTCGCGTCGACACAGCGACGCGAAGCTGGGGCCCCGCATTTGCAAATGCGGGTACCCGGTTTCATCTGTGACAGGGCCGTTTGAAGCTTTTTAGCCCTAGATTTTTACCTCTTTCTTCAAACCAGCCCCCAAAACACTCCCAAAAACCCAGAATTTCCTGAACATCATCATCTACAACTACACAATCATCAAATACTACCCTCTTCCACCACAATATCATACAATCAATTCATCTCCTATCCAAATCACCATGAAATTCCCACTTTTCTCCACTTGTTCTTCATCCAAGCTTCAAATAAAATCCAATTCCCTCTTCCCACACATCAATTAGCCTTTACCCATCTCATATTCCACCATAATCTTCAAGTCTTAAGCCTCAAAACATCAAAGTTCTAAGCCTTAGCTTCTCACTATTTGAAGTTTTGAGTTTGGGGTGGAAAGAGATGCCTATCAAAACCGTTTTCATGTGTACTTATCGAAGGAATTCTCCAAGAAACAATAACGCTTTTGGTGCTATTCAAGAACAAGCTATTGAGATTCCTATTTCACGTTGCAAACACAAGACTGAAGAGGTTAAAATTTAAAGCTAATCCTAAGAAGAGAGGAGTGATTGAGGAACCTGAAAGTGAGGAAGAAAATGATCCGATGATGAGTTGGAATCGAAAATCAAGGTGTTGGAAGAGAATCAGGATACGAGGTGCGCTATTTTGGGAAACGTTACAAACAAGTTGAACTTTATTTGTTCAATGCACAACTTCCGATGTCTAGACGCGAGATAAAGTTCATGGACGCAACACCAACAACCAGCCTCGCGCTGGTTAAGATACGTTTTCTATCCCCTCTCATTTAGTGTAGATTATTTTATTGCTTTGAGTCTTTTCGAGTCGTGGGGACACGACTCATTTTTGAGTTTGGGGTGGGGTTCGTTGCCTCATCCCAGTTTTTATGTGTTATTTGTTTTATTTGCTTTCAATAAAATAATTTTCGGAGTTGCGTTTGACTGTAGAAGATTTTAAATGTCCCTTTAAGCATACTCTTGATAAATCTATGATAGTAAATAGTGGACTTTAGGGATTGATATAAAACGCACTTACAATTGCATGCGAACATAGGTAATTGATAGGAAAAATTAATGAACAATGCAAATGAAGTAAGCTTGTACTCAAGGAATATGTTTGGTGTGTAGAATGTGAAATCCTAATTAGTAGAGAACCCACCTAGATATGAACTAAAGACAAGCTATGTACTTAGGAAAATGATAGGGGCAGTTCTTTGTTAGCCATTTGTACCTTTTTAGCCTTCTATCCCTTGTATTAATTATTATCCGTCTTAGCCCACTTTGAGCCTTTAGCCTTTTCTTTGTAGCCACGATATAAGCCATTATCCCTTAGATTATTAGGCATGACCATATGACCGGCACTTGAATCACAATCCTGAGACATGTCTCGAGCTTGAGTTTGGGGTGGTGGGACCACTTATGGGAAATTTAATGGGTTGGGATTGATGTGCTTTGTATTGTAGCACAATTGCAGATGATATATACTTGTAACCCTTTGCCGGGAATGAAGAAAACTGAAAAAGAAAGAAAAAATTGAAAAAGAAAGAAAAAATTGAAAAAGTTGAAAATTCATACAGTAGGAACCGGGAACCCGGATTCGTCAAAACCGGGAACCCGGTTTGCTTCCGTACAAAAAAAAAAGAGAAAAAGAGAAAAGAAAAGAAAAAGAAAAAAAATATGAATGAATAAAACATCCGGCAAAGTGGAATTTTCTGAAAATCATCTTGTTTATAGTGGGTAGACATGGGACGCTAAATTGTTGCGTATATGGGTGAGTGAGAACATCTTTTTGAGCGTTAACTCAAGCTCGAGGACACTGTTGATGGTAAGTGAGGAGAGAGCCAAAAGCTCACTTAAAATTTACCAAATATACATCCACACCCGTCCTTAAGCCAATATTATAACCGTAAAGACCTCGTGATTCCTAAGTGCATAGTGAATTTATAATTCTGTTGATAGGAAATACACTAAGTGGAGCGTTCAAAGCGAGTTAGGATTAATGACCACCCTATAGCCATCATACAGAGATGAGTACAAGTGTAACCTTCAAGCATTGCAACTTTAATTTTATGATTGAGATTATTTATGTTTGATGTTGCATGATTAGTGTATGTGTATATTAGTTTCTAGAGTTTGCTATATGAGATTTATTTTGAGAATTGCTTTAGGGTTTATTTGCTAGCTTCTACTTGTTTATACGCTTACTTCTACCCCTTTGTTTTGTTTTACTTTGTCGGGACGACAAAGGTTTGAGTTGGGGGTCTTGATGTCTCCCTAATTGTTCTTATTTTCGACCCTTGGGAGACATCATTTTTGGTGTTTATTTAATTAATTTGATAGACTTTTGGACTTAATATGCAATAATCCGGAATTCCCTTTTTATTTCTAGCATTTTTAATTTATTAAACTTTTGCGCGTAATATTGGTATTTTTAGTGTAAAGTTTACAGGTTTTAGATGTTAGCTAGAAGAGGAATCCAAGAAGAAAGTCAAAGATCGTGAATTAGAGTCAAGACTTGAAGATAAATCCCGAAGATATTATTTTTAGAGCTGAAAATCCATTTTCCAGGCCATAGATTGCTGATTTCGAGGTGCTTAAGCGATGATTTAGCCGCTGACCTTTGAAGAGAAAACATTCCTTATCGAGTTACGGAACTTTAGCAACTGGAATGAGGTCAATCAGAGTCATAACGTATCGGGAAAAGCCGTTTTAGTGAAGGAGTTACGGGATTTTGGGCTTGGACATTTAATTAGTGTTTTATTTTCTGGTCCAAGCCCTAATCCGTTTTTATGCTTATAAAAGGAGGTCTGGACTTCTATTTTTCACACAATTCATTCTTTACAATTAAAAACATCAGAGAGAAGCAACATAAGGAAGGAAGAAGAAGCTGCTAGAGCTGGAGTGGGTCTATAGCTCCGTTCTCAGTCATTCCAATTCCGGAAATTAGGTTTCTTTTATCTTTTATTTGTAATCAGTTATGAATTCCATTTATTTTAATTTAGTTTTTCTTTTTAATATGAGCTAAACAATTCATAGTGCTTGAGAACAAACAATGGGTGAATCCTAATTTTATGATTAACGAATGTTGAATTTGGGTTTTTATTGAATTAAACTAAATTAGGGCTTTTACTCTTGTCAATAAATTGAGATTATTTTACTGATTTTAGCGTCATGAACTAGGAACAGGTGTTAGTATTTAGGCTATTCCAATTAGTGGCAATTGGATCATCCTGACGGAGGGTTTAAATACAGAACCATTTATTCAATCTAGGATAGAAGCTATTGATTCTGACGAACTTAGCTAATTCTAGGGCCAATGAGGTAATAAAACTTAAACATCCAACGGTGGATCATATTTACCCTGACGGGACTAGTGACACTTTTGGATCGCCTTATAGTCCACCCTGACGGGGGTATAAGGAATTTAGACTCCCGACCATTGTAATTGACCAATTTAGCCCTTAAACAACATAAGTTAGGAAATAAGATTAGGAGGATCCTTGCGTTCTCAAGTGCTACTTCTCATATTGCGTTTTACATCATTTTACTTGCGTCTTAGCTTTTATTTACATTTTAGTAATTGTCTTCCATTTAGTAGTTTTAATAAACAAAACCAAACAAACATTTTATTATCTTTTACTTTCATAAGTGCATCAATCACTACTTGCTAAACATTGTGATCAACCATCCGTCCTTGGAACGAATCTGTATTATCATACATACTACTTGGGACAACCGTACACTTGCGGTTGTGGTTCGATTAGCATTTGCATTTATTTTTAGAACACACAAAGGACCACCAGGTACTACTATCATCATCCGAATCATCACTCGATATGTTATCACCTCTTAAATGTCCATCTAAGTTTTCGGCACTACAATAGTAATATTGTTGATTCTCCATCCCTTCCTCGATCACCGCATTAGGTCCACACACATTAACATACTCGTACTCCACGA
Source organism: Nemophila menziesii (assembly GCA_029959085.1). NCBI lineage: Eukaryota > Viridiplantae > Streptophyta > Magnoliopsida > Boraginales > Hydrophyllaceae > Nemophila > Nemophila menziesii. Next base: position 81,881,846 of record JARWIR010000001.1, read on the forward strand.
AATGTTCCTTAATCTCACATAGCTTACAAGTAATTCGTCTCGAAAGTTTCTCGCTTCCACAATTCTTTTCCCGAGGTTGTCCACGTCCTCAAGGCAAATTCTCTTCGCATTGTTTTTAACCCCACTCATACTCGGCGCAAATTTCCTTTTAAGTTCACCAGGCCATGCGAATTTTTCCGAGCTATTTATAATTCTCATTATTGGAGTAGTTTTCTGCGCTTTACTCTGAAATTCCTCGTCTTGTCGGTAGTGTTGGCTTATATGAACTGATTACGAGTTTCTGGAGCTTTCTTCAGGTTCGAAATTCTCCTCGAAGTCTTCGTCTTCCACCATAATAGCTTTTCCTTTGTCCACTTTCTTGTTTCCACCTTCATCATTGTTAGCGAGATCAACAACGTTCTCATCAGAAAAACCACGAGTTAAACCCTTCATGTAATAACCTTGTTCATGTCCCTCATCTCTTAACACTACACCACCATCTCTAAGCACGCTTGTAGGACTAAACCAACTGCGCAAAGTACCAGCTTCACCATTACCTTTACCACTGTTGTTGAAAAATTTGTCATAATACTCCACCACGTCTGATTCCCTTGTTAAAAGAATATCATTCACAGTTTCTTGACTAATGATCATAGAATCACCGAAATCTCCCATTTCTTTCTGCAGAATTTCGAAAAGAGCAGGGTATGATTTCCTGTTCACCTCCACAGCTTCATTATTTGGATTCATAGTCTTCATCAGCTCCATGAACGCGAGTGTGTTCTCTCTTTTTCTCTTAGCTGATTCAGAGTTTTCCTTCTGATTATTCACACTTGTTTCCTTAGCCCCTGAACCACTGGCCAGATTAGTAGCACCACAAAGATTAATAGATGTGATCATATGCTCATTCCTTCCAAAATCTTCATTGTTCTCATCATCACTATTGTGATGATCTCTTCTGAATAGAAAAAACCTTAACACTTCGTCAAAAATTCCCCACCTATCTCGTTTCCTTATGTTGTGAAATACCTTGTCTTCGTTCCTTATAGTTGTCTCACGATTCCAGTTAAAAAAACTGTATGAATCATCGTTCCACCTTGGTCTCACCATCCCCACTAAACATGAACTCTTATTGTGGCCTATGAACCCACAATTGTAGCAGAATAGCCCAATGTTTTCGTATTTAAAGGCTACCCAAGCAGCGTCGTCTTGTTGTTCCACATAGACTCTAGTTTTGATAGCTTCAAACGCGTTGAATTTAACACGAAATCTGATAAAGTTTGAGACTGTAGTAGCGTTATTAGGAAAATCAATCTCTTCAGCATTGCCTATGTAATTTCCAAAAGTTTGAATTGTATCCACCGTGTTTTGTGAATTTGCTAGCCCATAAATTCTGACCCAGGCATATGAATTGATGAGGTCTAACTGCTTAAACTCAACTTGACTCTCCCATTTGCACAATAGAACATGCATTGATTGAACAATTCCTGGACTTAGAAACCAGATTCTTTCAGCCTCCTCGGCATCTTATATAGTTATTTTAAACACATTGAGTTCCAATTTTTCAAATAAAACTCTGCAGTTAATGCCCCAAGAATCAAGTACGTCTTTCCTAAACACACCAAGAGAGAAGGCTCTTGTGGAGATAACTTTCGCAATAAAAATAAACTCATCATTGCGAGTTCTAGCAGCAGATGTCTTAGTGGCTAAGGATAAAACCACAAATTTCTTGAGAGTTTCATTCTTGACTTTGGCTAGTGGTAAATCATGATTATTTAGGTTTAACATGGCTTGGATAATAGAAATAGAGAAGCAATAGCTTTTAATGAGGATGATTGCAGATTGAATGTAGGATGGAATGTTTTCCTTGGTGCAGTATACATAACCCATGTTGCTTATCAAACTCATAGCGTGAGATAAAATGTAGCAGATATCAGCCAACACTTGTCCAAGTTTGAGACATCTCGAGGAGATATAAAATATTTTAATCAGCAGTTGCAGGGTTGCCTTTGCACGCTTAAATATAAAATACACTCCCACTGCATAGGAGTGGAGGGAATCAAGATAAAAAGTAGGGTGCCTTTTGGAATATCGCATAAAAGACAAGAAAAGAGAATTAGCTGACAGATTCTTCCATACTCGAGTAAAGAGACTGACCAATGGAAGGGATAGCCTCTTGCAGTTAAGAAGAGGAAGCGTGATCTCATATAGGATACGAAATCAATTAACTAGCGTCTTACGAAAGTGCTCTGATTCAACCCAACAGAGGTGAGCTTTATTAAGATAATTAAGGCCCAAAATGAGAGCTTAATACATTTCTTAATATAAAACAAGGCCCATCTAATTTTAATTTTACTGATAATAGTCGATCCATGAGTTAGCCTAATCCAATTAAGTAAAATTTGTCTAAAGCACTTTGGGTAATCCAAAGCACATACCAAGACCAGGAATATGAATATATTCATATCTGGACTTATATAATAAAAGAAAATAGAGGAGTTTGAAACTAACTCCTGCTCCTTATCATCCTTGTCGCGATTCATACAATAACGAATATACAAAAGATTTGTGATCCTCCCAGTTTTCGCCAGCAGAAATAAAAGACCAAACATTCCATATTCGTATTCAATACACACATACACTGCAATATAATCCAGTGTTGATCCTTAAACATCACCTTCCATCCTAAACCACCTTGACATAAGAACCATGTGTATCTTGGAATAACCTTAGTGCAGAAAAGGACTGAAATCCGTCCAATAAACTTAATGTACCAACTCCTTCTACTCATAACCCCTATATTAATAGCTAGAACATATATGATCAAGCATAAATAGAAGAACCGGCTACGAAGAAAGATCAACATCTCATTCCTCTTGAATTCCTCTAATATTATTCCACCACCATATCTTATGAAATTAATCAGCACAAAATTGTATATAAGCATAACAGTATAGACCCCAAGACAAGAAACACCACCTTCTCTTGGACCCATCGTATAACCCATACATACAGTAAGGGTTGATAGCCAATGCAGAGAGAAACTGATTTGAGGCTTCGAAGCTAACAAAAATCCAAAAGCCCATTGATAAAACCAGCTACATCTATTATCGATCACCATGGTCGAGCTGATACTACCAAGAACACCGAGAAAGAAGAGAGAGAAGTGAAAGTAATAGAAAAAACAAAGATTATGTACATAATTAGAGATTATCAAAATAAATATTACCTTATCTTCTTCATAGTATTCAGTTTAACTTTTCTTTTTGAATTAATGGCCAAAACAGTCTGTATTATATAACCTTGAGAAAGTTGATAACGTTTTTCTTCACAACAAATCTTTTTTTCCAAACGGTTCAGTCATACATCAGATTATCACATGCACACAAATATATAATATATAAATAGAAACAAATTTCACGTTAAAAGTAATTAATGGAATAAAAAGGGGCCTAAGTGCATGATGTATCACTTATACAATTTTGTGACCATAAACATATATTGTGTTCCATGTTGTAAATGGTATCCATAAGGTGCAGCATTTCAGGGATTCGACAATTTAAATAATTATTGGTTTGATTCTTTTCTCCCCTTTATTTTTGAAAAAAAATACAAATCCTTTCTTTTTTCTTTAACACTACTTGGATTCTAATTTATTAATAATAATAATATTTCTTAATAATTTCTCACTCAGCATAAATATTGACTTGATAAAAACCTTAGTTGTAAAGTAACTAATCAGATATCACCACATAACATGCCTATAATATTGCCAACTAGTAAATTCATGATTCCATGCATCTATACATATACATATACATATACATATATATATATATATTTGCCCTTGCGTATTATTATTTATTTTCTTTTCTTTTATTTATTTTCTGTCTTTTAATTTAGTAGTTTATTTTTCTTAATTAAAAACCAATAAAAATCTATCTTTCTCTTCTTTACCCTTGCGTATTATTATTCTAGTTTAATTAATTGCACTTGAATATTTGCATAAGTTCTTCTTAACCTTCGTAGTCCCTGAGGAAGGAATTCTACTTATTCATTAAAACTTGCATACGATCTGTATACTTGCAGAACCGTGCTCAGCTTAGGGTGTTTATTTGCACTTATTTATTACATTATTTTATCACACCTTAGGCGACACCAGAACCACTTCAAATCATGTGTATACCTTTTCTTCCATCTTTCTAAATTTTTGTGCATGCCAAGTGTTTGTTCTATTGCACACACACACATACACACACACACACACACACACACACATATATACATATATATATATATATATATATATATATATATATATATATATATATATATATATATATATATATATGTATATATTTGTTTATATATTTTAGCTTAAATATTTTATGCTTAGTTCATGTGTATTTGCTAGAAACTTGCATTGAGTATATACACTAAGTGCTTGACCGAGTGTCTCACTCATATATCATAAATTTTTCTATACCTCTAACCTATCTATCTATTAATCCTAAAATATTAGATCTATATATAGATTCGAATCGAGATAGTTTGGTTTTATTAATTTTATCCTGCATAGTTCCTATTCACTGCCCATATAAGAATATTTCTTGGGCAACACATTATACTGGTGCAATTACAATTTACTATACAATCAATATATATGCTGATAAATTTTGAGGTAAAGTTATTAATATTATATTGTAACTGGTATTAACTATTTGATCTCATGTTTAGTTGGATATTCTATATTTTGTATTATTTATTAGAAATTTTTATTGTATGATCTCATGAATATTTTATGTTAGAGGATAGTCGAGTTGTATAAAGTAAGGGTAAAAAACCTAGTTGGGAATCCAAAACGACCAGCCCATCCGAAAAAACCAGCCCATTACTTTTTTTGTCCAACAAGTTACACCACCGAACATATTGGTTAGATTTTTTCGTTTGGCCCAAATATTTACTTAACCCTCACCTTTTAATCCAACACAATCATATAATCTAATAGTTTAGCATTTTATGTAAACCCTAAGACATACCATATCTCTCTAGCTCTCTTCCTCTTCCGCCTCTGTTTGTTCTTTTCATCTTTCTTCCCTTTTGAAAATTTAAGCACATAAACCATGAAATATATGTGACAAAAAATTCTGCCGACGAAGAAAAATAGTTGAAGAAAAGTTGAGGATGACATTATATATCATTTTTGGTAAGCTATGAAATTATATGATTTTGATATAGATCTATGTTTTTATATATGTTATATACATTCATAGTTTTTATAATCGATACAGATAATATAATTTTGTGTATTTTTAAATTATATTCTTCTAATTATATATATGAGCACCCATACATATTAGAGGACCAAATCTAAAATTATATTATATACATGAGATGAAATAGTGGTCAAGCGCCATAATGAATGGGGTTGGGGTTGGGGTGGGGCAAGCATGTCCTTTCTTATTTTTTTTAATTTTTTTTTACCTTTATTAGAATAATTTATTATTATTATGGATCCCAAGTTATTTAAAATCTTCACTAGAGCTCAACTTTTAAAACTTATCTCATTAAGTTTTAATTTATTTGTTTAGTATGAGTATTTATCTAATAAAATATAGGGACTTAAAGTATAATTAATTCAAAAAAAATCAGTAACACAATTTTGTATAATATAGGAACCTTTAGAGCAATTTTCATAATATAGGGACCTATAGTGTCCAAAACTTTATTTCTTGGGGTGTTGCATCCTAAAGCTTCTTGCCGTCCAACAAAATATACGTTGCTAAGATGAAGTCATTTTTAATGTATTTTCATTTATATTGTTAATATTTTTTATTTATTATAAATAACCCAAAAATCCGACAAAAATTAACTAATTTTTTATTTTTATATTTCCCTTTTAGGGTCATATTTTATATTTTTTAAGCGCGACCTTTTTTGGTTAAGATTTTTTTGTTTGTGTTTGGTTGATTAACTGACCCTTCTACACCCTTATAGGTTGACCATTCTTGGTTATATGATATTAATAATATTATTAGTACACATACATAATATACTAGTGTTTATGTATGATATATATGTTTGAATTAGTAATAATATATTTTATATGTATTTTACCAATATATTCTTTCCGATATTATGTTTACAAGAATGGAATATAAAAAAAATCATGTGCAGTTGTATAAAATGTATTAGATACTTATTTTTCTTATCGTGTAATAGGTAATGTATTTTGTGAAGGAATTCCATCATTCAAATGATACGATCGTTGACCATAACATTTCAATCAAGTAAGTTTTGTTTTCTAGTATAATATATTCCTATACATTTTGATATAACTAGTCTTACAATTTTTTCTCAGATTAGTCAGGTTAATGAAAATTAAATATATTTTGTATTGATTATTCAGAAGATATATGGTAGAAATTTTGCATGGGTGTTTCTTGAAGAAAACTGTTATAAGGTGCTCGTAGATCCAATACTAGTGCTGAAAACATTAACTTATTTGCGGTATTTATTATAGTCACTTAAAATGGCTTAAATCATACTTTTAACCAATAGTTTTGACACATTTCTTTTATTGACTTTTCTATTTTTTGAGTTTCTAAGATTTACTTAAATTCTGTAAGTAATTAATGGAATATATAATTTTATCCAGGCTGTTGAAGGGGTTATTGATATGCAAGTAGCTAATGAAAGTGCTGCCAAAATGGAAATTGGTGCAAGTACTTCTTGCGAAGTGGGTTTGCCACTCTACCCGAGATAGATGAACCTAGATGGGATGGTGATATGGATTCAAATGCTCATTCAATCGTGGATTGAATTTGTATTCTTTTTTTTTATTGAATCTTTATTGTTATTGTATTTTTTATTGAATTTGTACTCTAACTATGAAGGATTTTTACCATTATCATATGCATTGGATTTTTATAATTGTTTTTATCATTCATTGCTCTATTTAGTATAGATGTTTTATCACGAGGGTATAAAATCACATATTTTGGCCTTTATACAACGAACATGTATGATTGGTGAAAGTGAAGTCTATAGTATTTTTGCAAACTTCATTGAATAAGACTCTCCAATTGATTATATACCAAATTTATACGCTTCTTCTATAATAGTAAATAATATTATTGTAGATTCATCAATGCATAAAAGCACAACTAATTAATCATTGGAAGTCTTGTATAAGTTATCGTGTCATTTGCGTAAGTGAAAAGCAGCTATGACTTTTAGTTGCCCAACATATGGAGGAAGATACTTTGATAGGACTTTCCTATTTAACCTATATGGTATGCTTGTTATTTTCTACTTCTGAATCTCTTTTAAAATTTGACTAATATACAATTAAGATCTACTTCTCTTTCTATTTCTGTATGTATTGGTTCTTCAATCATTTTTTGTTGCACTAGTAAATGGGGATAGAGGAAACACACATCCCTTAGAGAACGTGTGCTCATGTTAGCATATGATAATGGAAATCAAGCATCAAACAAAATTGCTCAACAAGGAAGGAAAGATTATAATGGGATAGTTAAAGTAAGATAGCAATTCTAAGATTGAACAGCCAAATAGTGAAGTAAAGGAGATGATGTCTTTTTGGAATAAATAATTAAAAAATTATTGGCCATCAAACGAAATTATGATGTAATAAATTCAAGTGTTATAACTTCTCAAATCCATTAGTGATGTACAACTAATGTGTGTTCATCTACTTTACCCCAAAATCTGAGAATGTTTTGAATTTGATAAAACTATTAATAATATCCTACAAGGAGCTTTTTTAGAATACTCATATCTCCATCTCAACTATTAGATGACAAACCAAGGTAGTAGCATATTGGGAGGATGAAGGAGAATTTGAAAATTTTGTTTCTACTGGATTGGATTTTTACTTCTTCAATTGACTTATAGTCTTTTCTTTTGCTTTATTATCTAGTAAATGTTTGACAATATTTGATTTGTTTTGATCTATAAGGAGTGGGTGTTTGGTGAACCATAATATTTCGAATTAATGTTCGAGTTTATTTTGTATTTCCATGAATGAAACATGTACTATTTAAAAAAACAATTTATATTAGTAAAAAACATAAATATTATAACGAATATAAGAGTTTACAATCAAAATCAACCAGTGTCTATTGTCACACAATTGTTCCTAAACAATCTAGCTAAATGAGAAGGAGAATTAAACACCAAGTTGACAAACCACAAACGACCAAGGTATGTTTTGGCTACCAATTTACAACCATATTCTATATCTTAGGTGCAAAGGAGAAAATAATATCCTTTTCACCAACCAATGTTAATATTTAAAATATTTAATACCTATATTGGATTTTGACATGAAGTAAGGAGTTGCATAATTATTTGGAACTCATGTACAATATTAATAAAAAAATCAGAGTAAAATATATCAAATAAGGATGCATTCCTAATCTTTATATATTTTGCTTCAACTATTGGTTGTAACAAAAATTTCATGCTTGTCTTCCTTTTACGTTTCCCTTTACATCTAAAACAATACAAACAACACTAACCTTTTCAGTACTGTCATATATGATTCATCTACATTTTCTTTGAGTATCACCATCAAATTATGCGTACAATTTCGCGTAAAAGACTAATATATTATGTCCTATATAATTTATGTACATAAATTTACACGATATCGAAAGATATTTACATAAAATAAAAAATATATAATTTTTAATTAGATATATTCTTCTTTCATTTAATCTTACAAATTTCATTCATAAATAAAAGACACGGTAAAGAAAAATAAGAAGAAAACAAACAGTGGTCAATGATTTCAATTTACATTATTTTTTCTTTTATTATTGAAAAAGATAGATACAAATATGCTAAATACATATTTTGGAAAGAGTTTTAATTTATTAATTATATAAAATTTGATCATTTACTAATGGGTAAGACTTCCATCCAATATTGGATGGTCCAATATTCATATCCTGGCCTTTGATTATTATAACAAAACACATGTCCTTAGATTTATAACTTAGTTACTTTTATAATTTTAAAACATGGGGTATGTGTATTAATATAATTGGTGTAGGACAATCCAATATTGGATGGAAGATTTTTCCTTTACTAATTACTCAAAACATGCCTCAATTTAAATTAACTAAAGAATAATGCAAATTACATAAATTATATTTATAATTTGCATTATTACAACGTTTGAAGCTTTTAAAATATAACAATCGTAATTCTTTTTTTTTAATTACTCTGGCAGAGCAGATCAAAGATTCCTACTCTACTCCATTATTCAATGGCGGTCAATTTGATAAAACACAGGGCGACCAATTTGCAACAAAGAGAAAAAGAAATTGTTCCGCATGAATGCTTTCAATAGATCAAAAGGATCTTTTTAATAATTTCAACATATCAAAATATCTTTAATTATTGTTATTATTTTGGCCAATCAGAAGACCAATACTATTCCATTCCATTATACATTGAAAACAAAATCATTAATATATATTTAATTATTGATATGACGTAGATTTTAAAATTGAAGATTTATCGTCTTTTAATGAATTAAAAGACTTTATATCAACGGATATAATTATTATTTTTCTCTCTTAAGTGGTAGAAGCTATCATGCTGATAACGTGTTATGAACTTGAATATTAAAAAAGAAAAGATAAACAAAAGAGAAAGAGTATAATCTTATTGAGAGCCAGAGAGTATGATAATTACAAAGTAGAGATTCCTATTATAGAGAATAGGTAACCCTAAACCCTAGTTTTTATGGGCTTGACTACATGTCTATAGACTGGACTGAATATCCACATATGGGTTTATAACAGTAGTTATATATTTCTTACATTAATCTTACTATTAATACTTAGTGGCTAACTCTTATCATTAATAATTACATTTATTAATCAAATTATTACACATTAACAAATATATTATCATTACTAAGTAATAAATGAATATAATTAATAATTGCATATTACCTTATGTATAAAATTTCTACTTTAAGGGTTTATTCTATTTACTTATTAATGCTAAATATAATATTTTAATATAATTAATTATAAAATTAATTATTCCGAATATAAATAGAAAGTTAAAAAATATTATCATGCCATTTTGAATTAAATAATTACATATTTCAAACTTATAAAATATATCTAAACACTTAATTACATACTAATTTAGCCAAGTTACCTAAAGTATATCACTAAATAAATTGATTTTCTCTACTAACTACATAAAGTAAATAACATAACTTTGTAAATACATCAAATCACATTAAAAGTTCATAATATTAGTTAACATAGTAAATAACTACTCAAACTTCCACTAATTACTCTTGATATGTCCTATCTGTTTTATAAAGGATCATAGTATCATGTCTTTACTACATAAGTAAATTATAGTTTAACTTTAAGTATGTTGTAATATATACATAAACAACATAATACAATAACAATACAAGAATTTAAACTAACCATTTGTCTCTATTTCGTTTACTTTAACCAAGACCGATACACGACTTCCAACTATACCGACTATAGTAATGTAATAGCTCCAACTTGTGTTTTCTCCAAATCAACTTAGGATACTTATTCAAAATGCACAACATAATCCTCTTTTTATAAGTTAGGACTACCTTGCATCATTTATTCAAAATATCATAGGTAGATGAAGTATCATTAACCAAAACCATAAAATCCTAACTACACTATCTAAATCATCCATATTGTCACTATTAAAGCATGAAATGATAGATTATCCATACATTAATTGAATATTTCATGTTCAAACATCATATAACAAAGGAATGAGTAAAAGTATTATAGGTAGATGAAGTACCATTAACCAAAACCATAAACTCCTAACTACCATATCAAGATCATCCATCTTGTTACCATTAAGGAATGAAAAAATAAATTATATGTATATTACTTAAATATGTTGTATACAAACATAATATGACAAGGGAATGATTATAATTCAAGAAAAAAAATCAAGTTAATCGGTATTAATCGACATGTTTCACCCCCGATCATATGGGGGAAATTATAACTAGGACAAAACAATTCAAGAACGAAATAATGCACTACATTAATTAATTTGAAATGTTAAAAAATTTGCATTAATTAGACGTTATATATTCAATAATAATTTAACAAGAGCTTGACATTCGGCCGATCTTAAATAAATGAAGATATTTTAGGTGTGACATGTGTCAGATTCTTTAACTTTTTTAAACCAAAAAAAATGACCACACGTGTGGTTTGAATGAAAAAATGAACTAGCACCGCCTTTTACAAACAATATATGAACGAATAAATGAACAACATTATAAAACTGCAAAACTAATTCGGACACTATTCATTAAAAAACCACACACTTACACATAATTATTACACTCATATTCATTCAATGACTAGCCATCACTATATATGGAAAGATATAAGGGTAAAAGTACAAAATAATTAAATAATACACTTTAATCTAGATTAATCCCAACCGTCCACGTTGATTCTTGGGTTCCACATGTCACACATTGGTTCTTGCATACATACTACCATTGTATTGAAGAATTCTTCCTTCGTAGGACCACTTTATAGCTTTAATATAAATGGGGCGACTAATGGAGATTGTATAATAAAAATTATCACGTAAAGGTTGGAGGATCGATTTAAAAAGATGGTGCAACTTTGGATAAGGATCTTTTAAGGAGTTCACATTAATGGAGTTTAAATTGTTGGCAGTCAGAATCATTGGCTACCAGATTATTGACGGTCAGATCATTGGCTGTCACATATTTGACATTCTAATCAGGGGTAAAGTTTATTTGTTATTACTAATAAGGAACCTTTGACTTGTTGTCCTTTTTGGATCTAATTTGTTAGACCATCTGAGGGTTAGAATATGAACGATATCTTTTCTAGATTTTACTAAAGATTATTACATGGTCGTGAGAATCATGACTTGGTGTTTGCTTGTGGAAATAATTCATGCACAATCTTAATTGTATCTTAAATGTATCTTGATTTGCCAGTGATGGATCAATGATGTGAAATTGTTGGATTTTTCTGTTGAAAATTAAAAGGAATTTTAATATTTTTCATACTCTTAAAGAAGGCATTTGGGTGTTTGTGTCTTTGAAAAAATATATATAAAAAATTATGTTATTTGGAAAGATTAAAAAGGGGCTAGACTTCAGTTGTATTTTTTAAAAAAAGACCAAAAAAGTGCTTTTATAAAATACTGTTTTATTTCATTAGAAAGATTGAAAAGGTGCTCTGGTAAAATATTATTTTATATTATTAGAGATACTAAAAATGTATTTTTATATGGTGGTCAACGTTAGGACTCCACATGTTAAGACCTAAGCTACATTGGTCAAAATGTCCAGATTCATTGTGAACCACGAGACCAATAGATGTCCAAGTTCATTGGTCAGGATGAACTTCGAGGAAAAAACGTCGTTAAGTTCATTATTCAACCGCAAAGAATCTATAACCACCAGACTTTAAATGCATTAATTTAGCAGTTTTTGGTCTCCCATTAATTGATGACATTTAGTGTTTTGTCTACTTCTCACCTATATAAAGAGATCCTTAGCTCATTTGGAAGGATGAAAAAAAGATTATTTCTCACTAGAATGCTCAAATTCTCCATTCTTCTTCAAATACTTTTGAGCAATTGAGTAGTGAAAATATTAGAGTGTTGGAACTAAGAATTTAGAAAAAAATCTCTCTTCTCCATGATTACTCAAAACGGTTCTAACATAGAGATTAAAGTAATAGAGTGATATGCTTGTTAGAGATACAAAAACTCCTGGAATTTCTTTTTAATGATACACTTTTTTGTGTATTTGTATCTATTTTCTTTTTTTAATTTTCGTGTAAGTTCTTTTTTTTCTAATTATTGTAATAGTTGAAGTTTAAATTTTTGGAATATCTTTTTTGTTAAATCCATTTTTTTGTGAAATCTGTGATATTATTAGTTTTTACCAACAATTTAAAAAATATACTATTGCTATCACTAATTATAAAATGGTTTTTTCTTTTTCGGCGATTGCTTCATCCTTGAATGCAAAAGCCAATCCCAACATGACTATGTTAGAGTCTTTCAATGGTACCTAAAAACCTTGGGCACAAAAGCTACTAATATGCCTTGAACAATGTGAACCAGACTTTGCCGTTCCCAAGGTACTCCGCGCCTGATGTCTCCTCATTTGTGATAATTAAATATACTTCAGAGACATCATTTTAGGCGTATTTATTAGTTTATAGGTCGATTTTAGCTTGAATTAGTGTACTTTCCTATTTTGGGTCTTGAATTAATTAATTATTATTTTTAGAGCATATTGGTTTTAATTATTTATTTAGTTTGAAACTTTAGAGATATATGGTAATTAATTAGATTCCAAGTTGATTAAAAGAGCTAAAGGAAAGAAGATAAACATGGAAATTGAAGATGAAGAAGTAAAAGCTAAAAACATGGAAAAGGAAAATCTGCCTTAAATCTGAATTTCTGCACCTACGACCACAAATCAGCTTATATCTTAAAAACGGTGAGGAATATGAAGAAACGGTCAAGAGCAAAGTTGAAGATCTTTCCGAGACGATGGATTTGATATACTCATACGCATCAATCGGATAAATATTTAAGCTGTTAGGACCAAAACAAGTACGGGTCTGATTGCATGTTTTTGGGCTACGAATTTGAGTTGGGCTAGGAGCCCATATTTACCTTTTTCCTTCATGAAAAACGAATTAGGTCAACCTATACACTAAAAATACAGCCTCTTAACATTAGAAAATCATCCTTGACCAAACCTTAAGGCCAGGAAGAAGCCACAACACAAGAAGAGAAGTCTGGAAGGAGCTGTGCATCAATCATGTCTCCTTCAACCCTTAATTTTGTAATTCTTTTCTTTTCTCTTCTTAGTACGAACTAAATTCTATTTAGCTTGAGTTTTAGCATATATGTATGAACCCTAGTTTTGATTGACACATATCTAATTTGGGATATCTATGTTTTAAATTGAATTATTGTTTTTATTCTCTGTTTATGTGTTTGGATTTATATTCTGTGTTCTTGTGGAAGCGCGCCCATATAGAATTACCATCTAGTAGTTAGGTCACCATTGACAATGGTGTTTAATTACATGTTTAGCACATAACGTCTAGTATTCGGTTTAGATCTGACAAATCAACCTAACTAGATAATCATCATGGTTTAGTATATATTGCTATTTACCAGTTGCAGGAACAGTTTGCTTAGGACTCCTTATTGACACAGGTAAATCCTATTTAAAACTACCTAGCGCAATTGGAACCGATTATTGAAATACTACATAATTCACCCTTACATGTTTAGAACGGCAAAGCTAGTGGGGATTACTTGCTAATTACTCAAGTTAAACTTTCATACTATCTTCTTTTCTTTTATTTATTTTTCTGTCTTTAGTTTATTAGTTTAATTTTCTTTTATCAAAAACCAAATAAATATCTATCTTTCTTTCTTTATCTTGCGTATTATTATTCTAGCTTAATTATTTGCACTTGAATAATTTGCATAAGTTCTTCTTAATCTTCGTAGTCCCTGAGGAACGAATTCTACTTATTCATTAAAACTTGCATACGATCTGTATACTTGCAGAACCGTGCCCAGTCTAGGGTGATTATTTGCACTTTATTTATATCATATTTTATCACACCCTAGGCCGACACCAAGTTTTTGGCGCCGCTGCCGGGGACTACATCGTTAGTCCTTGTGCAATTATCTAGTGCTTATATTTTAGTTAGTTCCATTTTACGCTTTTCTTTTTTGTTTTACAGATTTTAGTCCCAGATGAGAGAAGATTTGTTAGGAAAGGGGAGTTTCGTATTATCAGATCCTGCAGAAGCTAATATAATTATGGAGTACGTTCTTGAACCCAAGAGAAGTTGGCAGATTCAATCAGAAAAACAAAAAGAATCTCTAAATCTCAAAGAGTTAAACCAACAACTTGATGAATTACGAGAATAAGCGCGAACACTAGCTCGGGTTAATCTAGTACATACCTCACCCTCATGTCCTAGTTGTGGAGCAAGAGATCACTCATGGGAGAATTGCATGAATAATCTAGCTTCGATTTCATTCATGCCATATCAAAGAAACCATTATTATGATGGTTATTATCAATCTCAAGGAAATTACGCTGATTATCAGCCCCCACAGAATTATAATTGGGCCGGAAATCAACAGACTTATTATCAACCGCGACCACAATCTTGTTATCCTCCACAACATATCTATCAATAAGCGCCAATTTATAATGAAGCTTATCAAGAACCACTTTCTTATTCAATGCAGCAAACCATACAAGAGCAACCTTTGAGTTTGAATTCAAGTATGGCTAAACTGATGCAAGCAGTTGAAGATATGGAGATTAGACAACAAGAATTTCAAACCCAATCCAAGATGCTTAAGAATATCGAGCATACAATGTCACAAATGGTGAATAAAATTCAAATCTTTGCAAAAAGGCAACTCCCAAGTGATACTCGTGCTCCAGAAGATAATATTTGTCATGCAGTTGAATTAAGAAGTGGAAAACAATTACCTCCACCTAGAGTAGAACCAGAACCAACCTCTATTCCTGAAAAAGTGGTTGAAGAAACAATTAAAAACAAGGTGGAAGAGGTAATTGAACAAATAAGTGTCCCAGAGAAGACACCAGAAAAGAAAGAGAGCCCAGTGGTAACCAACACGTGTCCTCCTCTACCATTCCCGTCACATGTCAGAAATCAGAACAATGAAAAAGAATTCAAGAAGTTCCTTGACATGGTGAACGAGTTTAAGATCAGCATCCTGTTTGTAGAAGCTCTCACAAGAATGTCAAAATATGGTCAGTTCATGAAGGACATTCTGTCTAACAAACGAAGTTTAGAAACCGAAAAGATGAATGGATTTTCAGAGGAGTGTAATGCTACAAATAAAATAGAGTTACCACCAGAAACACCCCCTCACACGAAATCTTGGATGGCACCATCCACGATCATGAAGAATCGAGCTGAAAAATTCGTGGGAATTAGAGGAAAGGGGTGGAAATTTCGTCAATCATAATCGAGGTAACGCGTCTAACTTTGAAAGACGTTAAACAAAAGTGCTATACGGGAGACAACCCGTAGTTTTTTTTATGTTTTTATGTTTTTAATTTAATTTTAGTTTAGTTGTTTTTAGTTGATATTGCATATTTGAGAAAGGTATTAGTGTTTTTGATGCTTAGGTATTGGAGAAATCGAGTTCAGGAGGAAAAAACGAAGTTTTTTGAAAAATTCTGACCATCAGTCCGGTACACCGGACTACCTTCCCGGTATACCGCAGAGTAGAAAAACCCGTATTACGGGTAGGTGACTCGGGTTTTGTGCCGAGAAGAAAATAAATCTGGACCATCAGTCCGGTATACCGCGCCTCAAGCTCCGGTGCACCGAAGGACCAAAAACCCGTGCTACGGGTAGGAGATGCGGGTATTTTGACGAGGATTAAAAAATTCGAGGAACAGAAGCCGCAGTACACCGCACCCCTGCTTCGGTACACCGCAGGTCGCCGACTAAAGAGAGAAAAAGCTGCGTTTTAGGTTATAAGAAGCAAGAGGTGGGTACAATTCCGAATTTACAAATCCTTATGCCTCTCTTTTTCTCCAAACCTCTCCCAACTCCATTAAAGCTCACAAAAACTTTCACCAATCATCAAAACACTACCCAATCATCATAAAAACACATCAAATATTCTCTCCACATCATTACAAAGAAGATTCAACCACCCATATCATACCAGAACACCTTGAATCCAAGAATCAAAAGCTTAAATTTCAGAAATTCATCCTACAAATTCTTAAATCCATACCAATCCATGAAGAATCCATCTTACCCACATAGAGAATCATCATCAAAACACCTTTCCTAACCCAAATTAAGCTTGTACAACCATTAATCAAGAGTTTCAAATTTCAAGAGTGGTTAAAGCTTTGAGTTGGGGGTCAATTGAGATGATTAAGAGAACATAAAAATTATCTACTGTAAGGGAGATGAAGAAAAGCAAGGTATTGGATTAATTGAGAAGAAATCAAGTGAGAAAAGTCCTAGTTCCAATTCAAAGGGTAAAACAAGTCAAGAGAAAAGAGGTAGCATGCTGTGTTGATTCAATGGGCAAAAAGGTTCTAACTTTAGTGAAGAAAACAACACAACCTCTACAGATCGAAGACCCTACACCCGAAGAAAAAGAGAAAGCTTCAAGGGCCCTGATAGCTTCTCCGAAGAAACAATTAAAGGAACTACCTTTTGCTTATGAGAAAGTATTTGATGAAGAAGTTGATATAGGAGAATACAAGAAGATTCGTGGAGATTCGGAAATATTGGGTTGGTCTACGTTAATGGTAAGACGTTCTAAAAAACGTTCTTTTTGTTGAAGTGTATTTTGTGAGAAGAAGAAGAAGATGTGGTACAGTTGATCTATGAGGAGGTGATACGATTTTTTGATCGCTCCCATGTCGTTATTTAATGCAATATCCTACTATGATCACGTGTCTTGATCGGAAAGCGAATAAGAAATTGGGTGAAGAAGAAACACGTGAGTTTAAGATGAGTAACAATATTGACAATGCTTGGATCATTAAAGCTTTGAGAGTAATTACGCAACTTTCAAAAGAAGGAAAGGAGTATATCATAATACTCCGTGAGCAATTAAAGAAAAATCCAGCAAAATCCTATCTTGGAACGTCAATAAGGCGAGGTAATAGCCTCGAAGAGTATGTTTTCTTTCTTCCTTACCATTTCTTTATGCGCAATATGTATGCTAATTTTAAATTTTATTGTTCTTGAGTCTTTTTCGAGTCGTGGGGACACGGCTCATTTTTGAGTTGGAGGTGGGGATTCGTTGTCCTCGTCTTCCTTTTTGTTTTTTTTGCATAAAATTTAAAGTTTTTTGGGTTGAGTTAGGCATAGAATATGTTGAATGTACCTATGTGAGCATGATTTTAATTAGGTCAATGATAGTAAGTAGTATGTTTTTGAAAGATGTTACAAATATGTTTAGTATGCGTGTATGAAAATAGGAAATAAAAGATAGAAAAGTTAATGAGCAATGCTAAGAATTCACGTTGAAACTTAGGGAGAGTTATTTGGTGTGTAGAACGTGAGGTTTGAAATTAATTGAAAACCCACTTGTCTATGAAATAAGTAGTGAAAAAGTAACGAAATCCGGTAGTTAGAAAAATGAATAAGGCAGTTCTTTCATATTGAAGCCACTTGAAGCCTTTATACATTCTCACCCTTTTTACTTAATTATTGTTATTATTTATCTGTCTTAGCCCCTTTGAGCCTTTCTAAATCCTTTTATTGAACCACGTTATAATCCATACCCTTAGTTTGTAGGACTTATCTATATGACCCGCACTCGAATCGCAAAACCTGAAATAAGTCGTTATTAGAGCTTGAGTTAGGGGTGGTGGGTTTCATCATTAAGGAACATTTGGGATTTGGAAATTGTAATTGTGAAATTGATGTCTCCTCATTTGTGATAGATTTATATTAGGATGAGACATCATTTTTAGTGATTTAGAAGTCATAAATGTCGATTTTCTTGAGAAATACTGCACTTTCCTATTTTGAGTCTTGATTTAGTGAAGTAATATTTTTAGAGCATATTGGGTTTAATTATTTATTTAGTGTGAAGCTTTATAAATAATTATGAAGATTAATTAGAGTCCAAGTCAAAGACTACAAGATATGGAAAGAAGATATGCATGGTAATTGGAGATAGAAGGAAACAGAGTTCAATTAGGAAAAGGAAAAGCTACCTAAATCTGGGATTATTCAGTACACGCCTAAAGAAGTGGCTATTTACCTAAGAAATAGGCCAATTTTGGTAATTTCCTTCCATAGGGACAACGATAATTCTGTTACGATTCTTTTGGTATCTTATGGAGCTCAAACCGACCAATAACGAAGAAGATATGCTCAAAACGGTCCAACAGTGTTTATCTTTATTTCCATACGAATTAGAGTTGGGCTTGGAGTCCACCACTTACTTCTCCTTCAAGAAAACGAATTAGGGCTTCCAAGACACCTATAAATACACCCTCATACCATTGTAAACATGTCCTTGCTCAGTTTCAAGCTTAGGCTTAGTCCTTACTTGTATTTTCTCACTTTTAAATAATAGCTTAGCCTTTAATTTATTATTCATCCTTAGTATCAAGCTATTCATCTAAGAAGCAAGCTGACCTATAGAGGAAGACAAGAAGCACGGAGTTGGAGAGTGACAAACTCCTCTTCTACATCTCACCTTCTCTATATTTAGGGTAATTAGCTATAGATTTATGCTCAACCATATTTCTAAGCTTTTATTCTGTAAGTTTTACTTTTAATTGTTGGGTTATTATTTTGTCTACATTCATAAATACTATTTGTTTATTCTAATTGATTGAGCTTGGCGTATATTGTTATAATGTGTTTTGGCTTATTGTTACATCCTTAGATTTGGTCAATCTTAGGATTCTTCTTAGTTATTGACAACACCACATAATCGTCTAGTTTTGATCCCTTGCCTAACTAGATAGCCATAAAGATTTGATTTAATCACCAATCATTACCCAAGACCTTGGTAGTGGAGAGGTTGCTCCTAAGCCTAGAAAAGGCTAGGTAGAATTTAGAATCCTGGTTAATATATAATGCTTAATCTGTGACAAGTTAGAATAACAACTTAGTAAAATAGACTCATAATATTAATCCTGTTTTATTTAACTTACATTCATATTTATTTATCTGCATTCATATTTGTTTATTTCATATCAGATATTTATTCATATTTTTATATTTTTATCTAAAACATCTAAATTCATCTACGCTTGTTAAATATAAGTAGATCTAACGGATTAAATCCCTGCGAACGAACTTAACTTATCATTAAAACTTGCAAACGATCTGTGATACTTGCAGTGAGTTCCGTGGTTCTCAAGGGTGTGTGCTCTTTATTATTATATTTAATTATCTATTTATTTATCACACCTTTGCCCCCACCAAGTTTTTGGCGCCGCTGCCGGCGATTTATCTTTAAGTTAAATCTATTTTGTGTTTATTTAGTGTAGAAGTTTTTATTTGTTTTCAGTTTTACGCTTTCTTTTTGTTTTAGTCATTCTCAGGATTTTAGATGGATAATCAACGGTTAGAGCTAGGTTTACCTAGTAAATTTCGAGTTCAACGCATTGGGATTCGCGTCCCAACTATCCAAGCCGTTAGATTAAAGCCTGATCCTGATTTAATCAATTCGTGAGCTATGGGAAATTTAATGGTGATGCAAATCAAGATCCGGTCAAATCTGTTCAAAAATTCATGCAATTCTGTGATGCCTACATTAATGAAGGTGTTACACAAGAACAGATGTATTATTTAATGTTTCAATTTTTCTTGACCGGGAAAGCAAGCGATTGGTTCGATGATCAACCTCCCGAGCTAATAACCAATTGGGACCAACTTCAAGAAAGATTCCTCGATAAATTTTATCCTACAAGTATGCGCGTGAAGGAACTGTTGGAGCCTATGAATTTCTTACAAAAAGCCGGAGAGAGTGTTGGCGAAGCATGGACGAGATTTCAAAAGATGTTGGCAAGATGTCCGCTACATGGATACACGCCACAATTACAATTATCCATGTTCTATAATGGACTCGATAGAGAGTCAAGGCTGAGAGCAGATGGTATGGGTCGTGGTAGTTTTGTCTCTATGGATCCAAAAGAAGCAAAGAGTGGTATGGAAACAATCGTTGAGAACAACATGAGTTGGCTACAAAAAAACTCCTACCACTAACGAAGAAGAAGAAGCGAGGATTTCAAGCTTGCAAGATCAAATACAACAACTCGCCATAACTGTTAAGGAAAGCATCCCAAAGCCACCTCAACAGTTATACCTACAAGAACAAGCTTATGAAAATCACGCTAATCATCCACCTGGCTGTAATATACATAATGTAAGTCAAGCTCAATCACGTCCTCAAGAAGAAATCACTGAGTTAAAAGAGACTATTAGTCAATTTATCAACTTCTCGAAGGACAATATGAGCAGACTTGAATCAAAGATCGATGCATCAGTAGTGCAAAGCCTGCAACAACAGAATCAAGATCTTAAACAACATAATCAACTTTTAGAGAAGAATGTAATGCGTCTCACTACAATCATAGAACAAATGCAAAGTCAACTTTTGCAATTGACCCAAGATACAACATCTAACATGAAGAAGATCCAATACGTAGACGATAAGGTTAAGACTATTAGTATTCAAGCTCAAAAGATAAAAGAACACAATGAGAAAGGGGATGTTCTACCAAACAAGTCAAACGTAAAACGGATGAACTTAGATGAGATAATTGTTGAAGATTGGGTTGAAGAAGTTGAACATGATGAGATTAAGAAGCCTAGAGTGGTTGATGAACCAAGAATTGAAGAGAGAAGTAGAGCAAGACAAACACCCATACATTGCCACTATCACGCGGAGCAACATCAGAAGTGTATAGAGGCGTTAAAACAAGTGAAAATTAACGTCCCTTTACTCGAAGCTATGGAAGGAAGGAGAAATTATGATTGATTCTTTATGGAGGCGCTCTCCAATAAGAATAGATTCACAAGAGCCAAGTCTGTAGCAATCAATGAAGGGGTATCAGCACGAGTTCAAAGAAGATTACCACCAAAGCATAAAGATCCTGGAGAGTTTAACCTCCCAATCAGAATAGGTGGGATATATTATGGAAAAGCCATGTGTGGTTTAGTGGCAAGTGTGAATATCATGCCCAAAAGTCTATTCAAGAAAATTGGTATTAGTGAAGCGAAACCGACATCCGTAATCTTACAACTTGCGGATCAATCTACAGTTAAGCCATGGGGAGTAATAGAGGATGTACTCGTCCAAATAGGTAGCCTTGTTATTCCAACGTACTTTATCATTCTTGACTATAAAGCAGATAAGAACGTCCCATTCATTCTTGGGCGTCCATTCCTAGCCACCAGCGATACCATAGTGAATGTGAATGAAGGAACCGTGACTCTTAGTATTGAAAATGATTCTGAAACATTCTATGTTTCGGGAAAGAAGAGGAAAAAGAAGTCAAAAGAACTATATCCAATCAGAGCGGTAACCAAGAAGCCAGAACCTAAAAGTCTCCAAGAATCCATGGAGAAAAATATTGAGTTTGGGGTAGGAAACGAGGTAGCATGGAAACCTCCCAATCCCAAACATAACAGTTCTTAGAAGGGACCATACATTATCACGCAAATCATCTCAGAAGGAGTGGTCGAAATAAAAGCTATCGAAGGTTGCAAGCTCGAGTTGGTAAGCGTTAATCATATCACTCACTGCTGGGGAGGCTATAAAAAGAAATAACCGAGGTAACTCGTCTAACTTTGAAAGACGTTAAACAAAAGCGCCTTTTGGGAGACATCCCATAGTAATTTTTATGTTTTTATGTTTTTAGTTTTAGTTTAAATTACTTGTTTTTAGTTGATATTGCATATTTGAGATAGGTATTAGTGTTTTTGGTGTGTAGGAATTGGAGAAATCGAGTTAGGGACGCGAGGAAAATTTTTTCGGAGCGAAGGAATGACCTGCGCGGACTACCCCCGCGGACTACCCCTAGTCCGCAGGTATGCACCGCAGGGTCAAAACCCGTACCACGCGTGGAGCCACGGATCCTATCCAGAACCAGAACAAAATTTGACCGCGGACTACCCCCCTGCACCGTGCCCTGGTCCGCAGGGTAAAAACGCGTGCCACGGGGTAGTTCCACGTGTATTTTGACGGAGTACACATCAGAAGGCGCGGGGTACCCTGCGGTGTACCGCACCATGGTCCGCGAGTCAAAAACGCGTGCCACGAGGTTGTACCACGCGTGTTATCCAGTGGGCAAAAATTTTGGACCATCAGATGTCGCGGACTACCCTGCGGTGTACCCATGGTCCGCAGGGGTAGTCCGCAGCGCCGCCAGAGAGAGAAAAACCTAAGGGTTTAAGGTTATAAAAGAGGTATAGAGCTATAAATTCCGAATTTCATAAACCTCAAGCCTATTTCTCTTCTCCAAACCTCTCCCAACTACATTAAAGCTTCATCAAACTTGCACCTAACATCAAAACACTACCAAATCACCATGAATTCACATCCAAATCCTTCACCACATCATTACAAAGAAATTCAAGCACCCAAATCATATCAAAACACCTAGAACCCAAGAATCAAAACCATGAATTTCAAAATGTTCTTCTCAAATTGCTTAAACCCACATCACCAAACCTTGATTCAATCATATCCATATGGAGATTTGTCATCCTAACACCCTTCCTAAACCAAATCAAGCTTGTTCAACCTATAATTAAGAGTTTCAAATTTCAAGAGTGTTCAAAGCTTTGAGTTGGGGGTCAAAAGAGATGATGAAGAGAATAGAGATATTACCAAGTGTTAAGGGATATGAAGAATCAAAGCAAGGTGTTGGGTAAGATCAAGAATAAATCAATTGAGATGGGTATTAGTTTGGGAATAAATTACAAGGTAAACCGGATCAAGAGAGTAGAGGAAAGCATGCAGTGGTGAATTCAAAGAGCAAAATTGGAAAAAGATAAACAAGAGATTTCTAGAGTGTGATTGATTGGGATGGAGCATAAGAAGATGTAAGGGAAAGCGAAATTGGTGATACATGAAATTTGCATACATGAAAGCACTGCACCCTATTCCGGGTATTGATCAGGCGAGGTAAATAGCCTCGAAGAGTATGTTTTCTTTCTTCCTTACCTTTTCTTTATGTGAAATATCTGTAAAATTTTAATTTTTATTTTATTTTATTTTTGAGTCTTTTCGAGTCGTGGGGACACGACTCATTTTTGAGTTGGGGGTGTGGGGATTCGTTGTCTCTCATCTCCATTTTTCTGTGTTTTATTGTTTTTTAGGTAAAATTAAAATTTTTGAAGGTTAAGATGTATGTAGAGTGTGTTTAATAGCTTAAAAGCATAAGCTCAGTGAGTTAATGATAGTAAGTAGTATGTTTATGAGCTATTTTATTTTGTATGCTTTGAGTATTTGCAGGAAAACACACGTTGATAGTAAAGAGAAGATTAGTGAGCAATGCGATAGAAAGTATGTTCGATCTCAGGGAACCTTGAGAAGTGTGTAGGCCGTGAGATCCAATCTAGTTGACAAAACCATTTGATGAAAGTGCTAAAGGTAAGAGAATAACGAAATTACATAGTGTAGAAAGTGATTAAGGCGGTTCTTTCATATTTGAAGCCTTTGAAGCCTTTTTATACCTTCTCACCTTGTTATTTTGATTTTATATGCTATATCCTTCTCAGCCCCTTCTAGCCTTTCTAAAGTCTTTTTATTTAAACACGTTATAAGCCATATCCCTTTAGATTATAGGACTTTTCCATATGACCCGCACTCGAATCGCGATGCATAGACAGTTGTTTTAGAGCTTGAGTTTGGGGTGGTGGGTCCACCATTATGGGAATTGTTATTGGGATGGGATTTTGAGCTTATTAATTGTGCTTTAGCTTTATATTGATGATGATTCACAGATTTTTATTGTAACCCTTTGTCGGGGTAATAGTGAATGAAAAAGAAGCTACGAGCTAATTTTGCCAATAAGGGCATAAAAATATATATATGAGAAAATAGCGTGATATCTCATCATTAAAAAGAGAGTCATAGCGTTTGAAAAGAAATTGATTTGAAAAGAAAAATATATATATTCGGACCGGCAAAGAGGAATTTTTATGTGAACATCTTATGCTTTAATTGGGTTATTGGGGATGCTAAATTGTGCATCAAAGAAATCATTGGGTTGAGTGAGAAACGTTTTATGAGAGTAACTCAAGCTCTAGGGCGATTCGTTGATGGCTAGTGAGGAGAGAGCCAAAAGCTCACTCTAAATTATCCAAATATACTTATCATACCGTCCCTAAGCCTAAATTACAACCTTAAAGGCCTTTTGATTCTTTGCTATGTAATAGAGAAGTGATTGAACCAATAGGGAGTAGTTAAGTGGATCTTTGGATACTAGTGAAGTTCAATGAACAATCTATAGCTTCCTTGGTAAACTGAGTAAAGTTCCTCTCATTCTTACATTGCGAAACTAACTGCTCTTGAATTCAAACCGTGTTGACTGTGGATATGAGAAGTGTACAGGTATGTAGTTTTTAAATATTATTACATGAAATTTTCTGAGTAGTTGCTTCGAGTCTATTCTCCATATTCTTCTATCTTCTGTCTTCTGTGCTTAATTGACCTAGGTGTGTATTTAGAGACTTTCCTTTGTTTTTATCTTTATTGTATCAGGACGATACAACTTTGAGTTGGGGGTCTTGATGTATCCTCATTTGTGATAGACTTATATTAGGATGAGACATCATTTTTAGTGATTTAGAAGTCATAAATGTCGATTTTCTTGAGAAATAGTGCACTTTCCTATTTTGAGTCTTGATTTAGTGAAATAATATTTTTAGAGCATATTGGGTTTAATTATTTATTTAGTGTGAAGCTTTAAAGATAATTATGGAGATTAATTAGAGTCCAAGTCAAAGACTACAAGATATGGAAAGAAGATATGCATGGTAATTGGAGATAGAAGGAAACAGAGTTCAATTAGGAATAGGAAAAGCTGTCTAAATCTGGGATTCTGCAGTACACGCCTAAAGAAGTGGCTATTTACCTAAGAAATAGGCCGATTTTGGTAATTTCCTTTCAATGGGACAAAGATAATTCTGTTATGATTCTTTTGGTATCTTATGGAGCTCAAACCGACCAATAACGAAGAAGATATGCTCAAAACGGTACAGCAGTGTTTATCTTGATTTCCATACGAATTAGAGTTGGGCTTGGAGTCCACCACTTACTTCTACTTCAAGAAAACGAATTAGGGCTTCCAAGACACCTATAAATACACCCTCATACCATTGTAAACATGTCCTTGCTCAATTTCAAGCTTAGGCGTAGTCCTTACTTGTATTTTCTCACTTTTAAATAATAGCTTAGCCTTTAATTTATTATTCATCCTTAGTATCAAGTTATTCATCCAAGAAGCAAGCTGACCTATAGAGGAAGACAAGAAGCACAGAATTGGAGAGTGACAAACTCCTCTTCTACATCTCACCTTCTCTATATTTAGGGTAATTAGCTATAGATTTATGCTCAACCATATTTCTAAGCTTTTATTCTGTAAGTTTTACTTTTAATTGTTGGGTTATTATTTTGTCTACATTCATAAATACTATTTGTTTATTCTAATTGATTGAGCTTGGCGTATATTGTTATTATGTGCTTTGGCTTATTGTTACATCCTTCGATTTGGTCAATCTTAGGATTATTCTTAGTTATTGACAACACCACATAATTGTCTAGTTTTGATTCCTTGCCTAACTCGATAGCCATAAAGATTTGATTTAATCACCAATCATCACCCAAGACCTTGGTAGTGGAGAGGTTGCTCCTAAGTCTAGAAAAGGCTAGGTAGAATTTATAATCCTGGTTAATATATAATGCTTAATCCGTGACAAGTTAGAATAACAACTTAGTAAAATAGACTCATAATATTAATCCTATTTTATTTAACTTACATTCATATTTATTTATCTGCATTCATATTTGTTTATTTCATATCAGATATTTATTCATCTTTTTATATTTTTATCTAAAACATCTAAATTCATCTACGCTTGTTTAATATAAGTAGATCTAACGGATTAAATCCCTGCGAACGAACTTAACTTATCATTAAAACTTGCAAACGATCTGTGATACTTGCAGTGAGTTCCGTGGTTCTCAAGGGTGTGTGCTCTTTATTATTATATTTAATTATCTATTTATTTATCACACCTTTGCCCCCACCAGAAATTATTGATGATGAAAAAGTTATTATTGTAACCCTTTGCCGGGGTAATAGTGAATGGAAAAGAAGCTATGAGCTAAATTTGCCAACAAGGGCATAAAAAGAAAAATATATATATGAAAAAATTAGTGTGACATCTCGAACATTAAAAAGAGAATAATAGCTATACAAAAGAAAAAGAGATGAAAAGAATATATATTCGGAACGGCAAAGTGGAATTTGTATATCATCATGAAAAAGGTTTTATTTGGGATTATTGGGGATGCACATCAAAAGCATCAAAAATTGGGTTGAGTGAGAACATATTCGAGTGAAAACTCAAGCTCTAGGGCGATTCGTTGATGGCTAGTGAGGAGAGAGCCAAAAGCTCACTTTTCATTATCCAAATATACCACACCGTCCCTAAGCCACGTTATAACCCAAGACCTTAGGATTTCTAACTGCTTGGTGGATAAACTATTGAGCTATTAGGTAGTAGGTGAGTGGATCATTGGATGCTATATTAGAACCTATGAACAACCTATAGCCATAAGCACGAACTAAGTTATCAACCTCTCCTTCTGGCATTGCGAAATTAATCTTGACTTGAATTCATGGATTGTTGATTATGTGTATATTAAGCATACTTGTGCATTATTTCTTGAGCATTACTACATGAGACTTTTTAGGTATTTATGCTCTAGGATCATTCATTATGTTCTGTTCTTATTCTCCTCCTACTTCTTCTTCTTGACTACCCTACTGTTCTTTACTTTTATTGTATCGGGACGATACAACTTTGAGTTGGGGGTCTTGATGTCTCCTCATTTGTGATAATTAAATATACTTCAGAGACATCATTTTAGGCGTATTTATTAGTTTATAGGTCGATTTTAGATTGAATTAGTGTACTTTCCTATTTTGGGTCTTAAAATTAATTAATTATTATTATTAGAGCATATTGGGTTTAATTATTTATTTAGTGTGAAGCTTTAGAGATATATGGTAATTAATTAGAGTCCAAGTTGGTTAAAAGAGTTAAAGGAAAGAAGATAAACATGGAAATTGAAGATAAGGAAGTAAAAGCTAAAAACATGGAAAAGGAAAATCTGCCTTAAATCTGAATTTCTGCACCTACGGCCACAAATCAGCTTATATCTTAAAAACTGTGAGAAATATGGAGAAACGGTCAAGAGAAAAGTTGAAGATCTTTCCGAGACGATGAATTTGGTATACTCATACGCATCAATCGGATAAATATTGAAGCTGTTAGGACCAAAACAAGTACGGGACTGATTGCATGTTTTTGGGCTACGAATTTGAGTTGGGCTAGGAGCCCATATTTACCTTTTCCTTCAAGAAAACGAATTAGGTCAACCTATACACTATAAATACAGCCTCTTAACATTAGAAAATCATCCTTGACCAAACCTTAAGGTCAGGAAGAAGCTACAACAGAAGAAGAGAAGTCTGGAAGGAGCTGTGCATCAATCATGTCTCCTTCAACCCTTAATTCTGTAATTATTTTCTTTTCTCTTCTTAGTATGAACTAAATTCTATTTATCTTGAGTTTTAGCATATATGTATGAACCCTAGTTTTGATTGACATCTATCTAATTTGGGATATCTATGTTTTAAATTGAATTATTGTTTTTATTCTCTGTTTATGTGTTTGGATTTATATTCTGTGTTCTTGTGGAAGCGAGCCCATATAGAATTACCATCTAGTAGTTAGGTCACCATTGACAACGGTGTTTAATTACATGTTTAGCACATAACGTCTAGTATTCGGTTTAGATCTGACAAATCAACCTAACTAGATAATCATCATGCTTTAGTATATATTGCTATTTACCAATTGCAGGAACAATTTGCTTAGGACTCCTTATTGACACAAGTAAATCCTATTTAAAACTACCTAGCGCAATTGGAACCGATTATTGAAATACTACATAATTCACCCTTACATGTTTAGAACGGCAAGACTAGTGGGGATTACTTGCTAATTACTCAAGCTAAACTTTCATACTATCTTCTTTTCTTTTATTTAATTTTCTATCTTTAGTTTATTAGTTTAATTTTCTTTTATCAAAAACCAAATAAATATCTATCTTTCTTTCTTTATCTTGCGTATTATTATTCTAGCTTAATTATTTGCACTTGAATAATTTGCATAAGTTCTTCTTAACCTTCGTAGTCCCTGAGGAACGAATTCTACTTATTCATTAAAACTTGCATACGATCTGTGTACTTGCAGAACCGTGCCCAGTCTAGGGTGATTATTTTCACTTTATTTATATCATATTTTATCACACCCTAGGCCGACACCACCGCCATTGAGGCAAATAAGGTAATTACCAAAGAACAATAGGCAGACTTCTAGATCTCGAAGTTAGGTTCAAGAAAACTAATTAAGGCTTTATAAATGGATCTTGAATGACGTAACGAATCCCACCTTTGATCTGGTTGCTATTGAGAAGTTTGCATTGACTATCTGGAAAACACGTTAAAAAATGTATGTGGGTGATGATTCCGATGAGAAGAAATATGTCACTTGAAAATGACCAACCAAGATCTAATTAGAGTTTCATACAAGTCAAAAAGTGAATCGAATGAAGGATAAGTTCTTAATTTTCCACCTTTAAATAAAAGTTTAAGATTAATTTGGTCCATACTCCCCTGTACCACCATTATTCACCTCTTATTACACAATATACCATTCATAAATATGACGATATATCAGTTGAAGATTAAATCTATATGTAATTGAAGATCTAGATGAAAAAATCAATATGGTACAACTTGACGAGTTGGTGGTTTCGGGTCAAGTGGATAAAGTATGAAAACTTAGGAAATCATTTTATGTTTTTTAAACGGATACCTTGCTAATGAAATGGTACCTTAAATAAAATATGAACTTCAAGGTTATACCTCTGATCCTTGAGTTTACTTTAAAGTTATGGGATCAGAGTGTGTTACACTTTTTGTCAATATGTGTATGACATGATCATCTTTTGGTACTTTAATTATTGGGATTTACTGCTTTTAATCTTCTATTTTTGAAGGAAAAATATGAAGAAAGCTGATCCTGAGGGTAAAATTCATTAGTGACAATAATGAGATTTACCTTAGTCAGTCTCACTATGTTGGGAAGGCTTGACTCCTTCGATGTAGTGCTTGGTAAAACTTTTTATAATATTATTATTCATGCATAAGAGAATTGTGAGGGAGGGGGGAGGGGGGGAGGGGGTGTAACCCTTGTTGAATTTGCAATAATTATAAGAAGAGTGATATTCTTCATGAACTATACTCAATATGGTATTGTATATATTGTAAAAAGACTCAAGTGGTGACCACTAGGTTATTTTTTTGTCATTTGATAAAGTACAAGAGAGGTAATATTTATCTAGATCTGCATGTTAATAAGTTTCTTGTTGTTCTTGAAAGATTTTTGTAATGCAAAATGGGTCCCATACAATGATAAAGTCAGCTCTACCAGTGGCTATGTGTTCTCCTCAAAAGGAAGTTTTATATCGTTGAAGTCCGCGTAAAGGATTTATATAGCACGAACCTTCATGAAGTCCGATATCATAGCACTAGAGTTGGCAGGACAAGAAGGTGAATGGTTGAGGAGTCTCCTATCCGATGTACCACTAAGTGAATAAAGTGTCACATACATGTGCATATATTTTGATTCACAAACAGTTATCAGATTTTCTCATAATAGTGTCCACATGGGAAACATGAGACATATTCGTATTAGACACGACTCGGTAAAAAATGCTACTGAAAATGGTGTGATCACTTTAAAGTACCAATGCTAAGTGATATATTTGGCTTATCCATTTACAAAAGGCTTAACTGGGAGAGTTATCCTGGAAACGTCGAGGGGGATGGGACTAGAACCCATTGACAGGGAACATATGACTGATGCGTCCATATGATGCACTATCTTCACATACCTATGATGTAACTTGTTCATACAGGAGCATGTTAACACTTAATGAATTCATATCCATGTGTGGTGATCCTTTTGCGACGGACTTGATGAATTAACCATTGAGGTTGTTGTATACTGTTCCTACTTAATGTAGTCATAGCCATGCGCGGTGGTCCTATTAAGAAGAACTTAGTGAATTTTCCGTTGAGGTTGTTGTATACTGTTCCTATAATAAATTCATATCCATGCATGGTGGTCCTATTGAGACGGGCATGAGGAATTCACTGTTGCGGATGTTGTATATTGCTCACATATAATGAATTCATAGCCTTTAGTGGTGGTCATGTTGAGAAGGAGTTGATGAATTCACTAATAGGGTGGAGTCTTGTTGCTCTTGAAAGAGATTAATGATGAGTTTATAACACTTATGAATTCATAGCCATTTAAATTGTGGTCCCATCCAGAAGGACTTGACAAATTCACTGATACACTGTTCATAATATGACTTCAAGGAGATGTCCTTGATGATCCTAAAGGATGAGGTGTTAGAATCATAATATATTCATAGCCTATAGGGATGGTACTAAGGAGAAAGGACTTGATAAAATTGCGAGACACATGATGAGGCAGAGTTTTATTGCTCTTAATGATCTCGGAATTCGAGAGGGATCGGCTAATGTGGCTAGACGCTCTTGGAGATCACCTATGTGTAAGATAAGTTGAGGATTGAGGAATTCGTAAATACTATTGGGTAGAGTATATATTGTGAGGGTCCTGATAGAAGACCGTCAAGTTCAAGAGTATGTTCACTTGAGGCAATTTGGTGGTCGCTTCCCTTAACTACGTGTCAATTCAAATAGAAAGATATTGACACTTAAGTATAATTCACCCAACACTAATATGCACATAAAACTTTTCACCTTTTCTCCCGAAGCCAAGTGGGAAGGGGGTTTAGAAGTTAAAAGTAATTTTAATATTTTTCATTCTCTTGGAGAAGGAATTTGGGTGTCTGGGTCTTTGAAAAAATAATATACAAAATTATTTTATTTGGAAAATATAAAAAGGTGCTTTCATAAAATATTATTTTATTTTATTGGAGATACTAAAAAGGTTTGTTTAAATGGTGGTCAACTGTTATAACTCCATGTGTTAACAACTCGAGCCACGTTGGTCAAATTGTCCAGATTCATTGTGAACCGCGAGACCAATAGACGTCTAGGTTCATAGGTCAAGATGAACTACAAGGCCAAAAGACGTCCAAGTTCATTATTCCTCCACAAAGAATCTTTAACTACCAGATTACAAGTTTTGTCTTCATTGGCATCATCGCATATCTACTCGAGTTGAAAAAATTCCCGCACCTTTCATACACTTCAACTAAATCTTCCTTCGTATTGTCCTCACGCTTATACTGCATATACAAATCATAAAACCATAATATTAATCATTTAACTAACATTCCTAATTTTAAGCAACTTATAAACACATGGAACAACTTACAAACGTACGACAATCTAAATGGCCACACCCATTTGTACTCTTAATATTGAGTTTCTCTGCTATCTCCTTACCATTCTATTCTGAGAAACCTTTACTAAACATGATAGATGACTTTCCAAAATTGATTTTTTGTCCTGACGCACAACAATATAATTTAAGTACCCTTTAAAATGCTTCAATTTCCGTATCATTTATCTCAATGAAAAAAAGTGCATCATCCGCAAATAATAAATGGGTAAGCCTAGGTGCTGCCCTAGCTAAAGAAATCCCTTTGATATTACCTTCCCGACACTCATAATTAATTAACCCAATGAGAGCTTCCTTTAACATTGCAAAAATAAGTGGAGATAATGGGTCACCTTGGCGGATACCTCTCTCAGGTTTAAATTTCTTCAGACGTTCACCATTAACCTTGACTTGATACGAAACTGACGACATGCATCTATACACTAGATCAACCAATTTTTCACAAAATCCTAATTTCCATAGAATAGCCACCAAAAATTTCCAATTCACTTGATCATAGGCCTTGGCCATATCAATCTGAACCGCTCCATAGTGCTTATTTGATCTCCTTTTATTCTTCATAAAAAATCCAACTTCCTGAGCAATTAGAATATTATCCTGGATGCACCTACCTTTTATAAACGCTGATTGAGTTGGAGAAATAATCTCATTCATCAAAGGTTGGAGCCTTGTAGCCATAATTTTCGCAATGATCTTATATATAAAATTACTACACGAGATCGGTCTGAAATCCGTAACCCCTTCCTGAGATTTACCTTTAGGAATCAAAGTGATAATAGTATCATTAATTTTCTCCAATGAAATCTTATTCTCAAAAAAATCAATAATTATCTTGAATATGTCGCCTTTTATAATATCCCAAAACTCATGATAGAATTTGCCGGGTAATCCATCTGGCCCAGGTGCTCTTGCGCCCGACATTGAAAAAACCGCCATCTTAATCTCATCTATATCTGGTGTTCTAATAAGGGCTTCATTCATCTTATCATCAATTTTACACGGCGTATGATTAGAAACATCTTTGATGTGATCAACCTTGTCCTCCTTAAAAATATTCAAAAAGTAGTTTTGAATAATATTTTTTTTATCTCTCCTTGATTCTCATTCCATTCTCAATTTTTATTCTTAAGCTCATTAAACCGATTAACATTTCGCCGTATCGTTGTCTTTGCGAAAAAGTACTTAGTATTTTTATCCCCTTTATTAATCAATTAATCACAAGCTCTATCCGCCCAAAAAGCCTCCTCTTGTTTCCATAACACTTCCATCTCCGATCTAACCTTCCTTTCCAATTTAAGATTATCCTTGGTTGGTTCACCATCTTGCAATTTTTCCAATATTCCTTGATATTTATCCAATAGCTTCCTTGCATTACAAAACTTTTCCTTACATTAACTCACCAACGCCAAACACGTCTCAAATATTTTCGTAATAAATTTCTTGATATTATCAAAATTCCTTAAATTATTCCAAATTTTGCTTACTACTTCTTTACACTCAATGTTTTCAAGCCATCTCGATTCAAACATAAAATATCTATTATTCGTTTTGCAACTATTACTCCTTCTGACTATTAACGGGGAATGATCCGACCCCACAGCTGGTGGGACCTTAATAGTCGTATCCGGAAACAAATTATACCATTCCACCGTTGCTAGTCCTCTGTCTAATCTTTCTTTAACATTTTCCGTACCTTGTCTTTTATTTGACCACGTAAAGGAACAACCCTTTGTAGGAATATCAATGAGATTGTTTATATTAATAAAGTCATTGATTTTGATCATCCTTTCCAAGTTAGGTTGTAACTTACCTTGTTTCTCCGATGCTTTACCAATCTCGTTAAAATCTCCAATAATGAGAGTCGGGTATTGATTATTATGGATCCAATTAGATATATTATTAAAAGTTTTCTCTCTCTTGTTCATATCATTAGGAGCATAAATGAAGATAATATACCATGAAATAGAATTAGATTCCTCCACGAAAGCGATAACATAATTAGAAAGCGAGACTACAATAGATAACTTTATATGATTCTTCCAAGCCAGGGTAATGCCCCGGACCTATGAGCTCTTCCTCCGGGGTTCACTACGAATTTATTATCAAACTGGCTAAGAAAGTTACAAAACCTAACATCGCTATAGTTAATTTTCGCTTCCAAGAGACATACTAAAGACAATCTAAACTTCGAAATGAGGGACTTTAAAACATTTTTTGTCACGGTTTCCCTTGCCCCTTGACAATTCCAGATCATAAAATTATCCATCAACTCCGGCCGCTTCTACCCCGGGCTGGCCGCTACCCTTGAAATTTGAGTTGATGAGGGTCTCCTTCACAGGCGCAGCCTGGGTACTACTATCATCATCCGAATCATCACTCGATATGTTATCACCTCTTAAGTGTCCATCACAGTTTTCGGCACTACAATAGTAATATTGTTGAATCTCAATCCCTTCCTCGATCACCGCATTAGGTCCACACACATTAACATAATCGTACTCCACGAAATGTTCCTTAATCTCACCATAGCTTACAAGTAATTCTTCTAGAAAGTTTCTCGCTTCCACAATTCTTTTCCCGAGGTTGTCCATGTCCTCAAGGCAAATTCTCTTCGCACTGTTTTTAACCCCACCCATACTCGGCGCAAATTTCCTTTTAAGTTCACCAGGCCATGCGAATTTTTTCGAGCTATTTATAATTCTCATTCCTGGAGTAGTTTTCTGCGCTTTACTCTGAAATTCCTCGTCTTGTCGGTAGTGTTGGCTTATATGAACTGATTGCGAGTTTCCGGAGCTTTCTTGAGGTTCGAAATTCTCCTCGAAGTCTTCGTCTTCCACCATAATAGCTTTTCCTTTGTCCACTTTCTTGTTTCCACCTTCATCATTGTTAGCGAGATCAGCAACGTTCTCATCAGAAAAACCACGAGTTAAACCCTTCATGTAATAACCTTGTTCATGTCCCTCATCTCTTAACACTACACCACCATCTCTAAGCACGCTTGTAGGACTAAACCAACTGCGCAAAGTACCAGCTTCACCATTACCTTTACCACTGTTGTTGAAAAATTTGTCATAATACTCCACCACGTCTGATTCCCTTGTTAAAAGAATATCATTCACAGTTTCTTGACTAATGATCATAGAATCACCGAAATCTCCCATTTCTTTCTGCAGAATTTCGAAAAGAGCAGGGTATGATTTCCTGTTCACCTCCACAGCTTCATTATTTGGATTCATAGTCTTCATCAGCTCCATGAACGCGAGTGTGTTCTCTCTTTTCCTCTTAGCTGATTCAGAGTTTTCCTTCTGATTATTCACACTTGTTTCCTTAGCCCCTGAACCACTGGCCAGATTAGTAGCACCACAAAGATTAATAGATGTGATCATATGCTCATTCCTTCCAAAATCTTCATTGTTCTCATCATCACTATTGTGATGATCTCTTCTGAATAGAAAAAACCTTACCACTTCGTCAAAATTCCCCACCTATCTCATTTCCTTATGTTTTGAAATACCTTGTCTTCGTTCCTTATAGTTGTCTCACGATTCCAGTTAAAAAAACTGTATGAATCATCGTTCCACCTTGGTCTCACCATCCCCACTAAACATGAACTCTTATTGTGGCCTATGAACCCACAATTGTAGCAGAATAGCCCAATGTTTTCGTATTTAAAGGCTACCCAAGCAGCGTCGTCTTGTTGTTCCACATAGACTCTAGTTTTGATAGCTTCAAACGCGTTGAATCTAACACGAAATCTGATAAAGTTTGAGACTGTAGTAGTGTTATTAGGAAAATCAATCTCTTCAGCATTGCCTATGTAATTTCCAAAAGTTTGAATTGTATCCACCGTGTTTTTTGAATTTGCTAGCCCATAAATTCTGACCCAGGCATATGAATTGATGAGGTCTAACTGCTTAAACTCAACTTGACTCTCCCATTTGCACAATAGAACATGCATTGATTGAACAATTCCTGGCCTTAGAAACCAGATTCTTTCAGCCTCCTCGGCATCTTCGATAGTTATTTTAAACACATTGAGTTCCAATTTTTCAAATAAAACTCTGCAGTTAATGCCCCAAGAATCAAGTACGTCTTTCCTAAACACACCAAGAGAGAAGGCTCTTGTGGAGATAACTTTCGCAATAAAAATAAACTCATCATTGCGAGTTCTAGCAGCAGATGTCTTAGTGGCTAAGGATAAAACCACAAATTTCTTGTGAGTTTCATTCTTGGCTTTGGCTAGTGGTAAATCATGATTATTTAGGTTTGACATGGCTTGGAGA
The DNA here is from genome assembly GCA_029959085.1 of Nemophila menziesii. Lineage (NCBI taxonomy): Eukaryota > Viridiplantae > Streptophyta > Magnoliopsida > Boraginales > Hydrophyllaceae > Nemophila > Nemophila menziesii. The sequence continues at coordinate 81,918,459 of JARWIR010000001.1, forward strand.
ATAGAAATAGAGAAGCAATAGCTTTTAATGAGGATGATTGCAGATTGAATGTAGGATGGAATGTTTTCCTTGGTGCAGTATACATAACCCATGTTGCTTATCAAACTCATAGCGTGAGATAAAATGTAGCAGATATCAGCCAACACTTGTCCAAGTTTGAGACATCTCGAGGAGATATAAAATATTTTAATTAGCAGTTGCAGGGTTGCCTTTGCACGCTTAAATAAAAAATACACTCCCACTGCATAGGAGTGGAGTGAATCAAGATAAAAAGTAGGGTGCCTTTTGGAATATCGCATAAAAGACAAGAAAAGAGAATTAGCTGACATATTCTTCCATACTCGAGTAAAGAGACTGACCAATGGAAGGGATAGCCTCTTGCAGTTAAGAAGAGGAAGCGTGATCTCATATAGGATACGAAATCAATTAACTAGCGTCTTACGAAAGTGCTCTGATTCAACCCAACAGAGGTGAGCTTTATTAAGATAATTAAGGCCCAAAATGAGAGCTTAATACATTTCTTAATATAAAACAAGGCCCATCGAATTTTAATTTTACTGATAATAGTCGATCCATGAGTTAGCCTAATCCAATTAAGTAAAATTTGTCTAAAGCACTTTGGGTAATCCAAAGCACATACCAAGACCAGGAATATGAATATATTCATATCTGGACTTATATAATAAAAGAAAATAGAGGAGTTTGAAACTAACTCCTGCTCCTTATCATCATTGTCGCGATTCATACAATAACGAATATACAAAAGGTTTGTGATCCTCCCAGTTTTCGCCAGCCAGAAATAAAAGACCAAACATTCCATATTCGAATTCAATACACACATACACTGTAATATAATCCAGTGTTGATCCTTAAACATCACCTTCCATCCTAAACCACCTTGACATAAGAACCATGTGTATCTTGGAATAACCTTAGTGCAGAAAAGGACTAAAATCCGTCCAATAAACTTAATGTACCAACTCCTTCTACTCATAACCCCCATATTAATAGCTAGAACATATATGATCAAGCATAAATAGAAGAACCGGCTATGAAGAAAGATCAACATCTCATTCCTCTTGAATTCCTCTAATATTATTCCACCACCATATCTTATGAAATTAATCAGCACAAAATCGTATATAAGCATAACAGTATAGACTCCAAGACAAGAAACACCACCTTCTCTTGGACCCATCGTATCACCCATACATACCGTAAGGGTTGATAACCAATGCAGAGAGAAACTGATTTGAGGCTTCGAAGCTAACAAAAATCCAAAAGCCCATTGATAAAACCAGCCATCTATTATCGATCACCATGGTCGAGCTGATACTACCAAGAACACCGAGAAAGAAGAGAGAGAAGTGAAAGTAATAGAAAAAACAAAGATTATGTACATAATTAGAGATTATCAAAATAAATATTACCTTATCTTCTTCATAGTATTCAGTTTAACTTTTCTTTTTGAATTAATGGCCAAAACAGTCTGTATTATATAACCTTGAGAAAGTTGATAACGTTTTTCTTCACAACAAATCTTTTTTTCCAAACGGTTCAGTCATACATCAGATTATCACATACACACAAATATATAATATATAAATAGAAACAAATTTCACGTTAAAAGTAATTAATGGAATAAAAAGTGGCCTAAGTGCATGATGTATCACTTATACAATTTTGTGACCATAAACATATATTGTGTTCTATGTTGTAAATGGTATCTGTTAGCCTCACCTTGTTTTTATTCCCGTTTTAATATTCGACAAATCATCATTTAAACTAAAATTCATTTGGTATCCCTTTTAAAGGTTTTCCAAAACCCCTCATTAGATTAGTTGTCTTTAAATCTTTCATCTTAAGCTTGAGCTTCAAAAGAACAGCGTCGCGGTACACCGGACAAGAGCTGCGGTACACCGCAGTACCACGGACCAAAGGCGCGGTGCATAGGCTAGTCCGACCAGTAAGCTAAGAAAATGTGCGGTACACCGGACTGAGGCGCGGTACACCGGACTGAGGCACGGACCAAGAACACGGTGCATAGGATAGCCCGTCAGTTTACTATGAAATCAAGACGAGGGATTTTGCGGTGCACCGGACCATACCCGCGGTACACCGCATGAAAGGGTTTCTACACTATTACTAGAGGACAAGGCTTATATCCATTGGAGTTAAAATAGATCCGTTAGATAGAAGCTTTTTGACCGTTGGAAGCTTATTTCAGGTATAAATTGAAGCTCATTCAAGACACAACTCAAGCCTTCCATCTACCAATCTTAAGAGCAATTAATATTATCATTCAAGAAGGTTTCAAAGGAGCATTCAAGTCATATTCATTCCTCAAGCTACATAGTTTATATCCACTCATTTAGGAGTTTATTTCAAGCTATTATAACACCCCTAAACACTTTTCTTTTCCTCTTAGTTCTTGTAATAGATTAAGAGAGTAGTGTGAGTATAGGTTCTATACTTGGTTCCTTGTGTTGGTGATAACACAAGTGTATTTCCTTCAAGGTTTTTTAAGTGGTTGTAATGGGTTTGTAATCTCACTCGGGTTAAAGAGTTACGAAGCTTAGTGAAAAGCTTGAAATCCTAAGGAGGCTTCCTTAGGTAGTGGATGTAGGGAAACCGAACCACTATACATCGTTGTGTATCTTTCTATCCCTACACTCTTTACTTTTCCGCACTCTATATGCTTGATAAAATGCTTACATGAATAGTTTGATAATATTTTCTTTTAGGATTATCTAGTTCTTAACTATTTAGTTTGCTAAAACAATAGGATTCAAATTAGCTTTTAATTTTATTTACTTGAAATAAAATTAGCCGATTAATTTCCATTGTCCTATTCAACCCCCCTTCTAGGACGCATATAGAATATCAATTGGTATCAGAGCCTAGCTCTATTGTACTTAATCGTTTCTAGAGTTAATACGATATGGATTCTAATCAACCGGAAGGTTCATGTTCTACTAGACCTCCACTTTTTGTAGGAAAAGATTACTTTGGATGGAAAAAGAAAATGGAGATTCATGTCAAAGGAATCGATTACTTTTTGTGGCTTGCTATCAAGAAGGGTCCTTTCATTCCTTACGTTGATGGTAGTCAAACGGAGGAGAAAGATGAAGATGCTTACAATGCTCAAGACATAGTTAAACTCACCAAAAACAACAAAGCTATGAACATACTCATCAATGGTTTAAGTGTCACGGAATATGCTAGAGTAAGTGAATGCAATTCGGCTCATGAAATGTGGCAACTCTTGGAGCTATCATATCAAGGAACGGAAGATGTTAAGGAAACTAAGATTGGTCTTTTTATCACCAAATATGAGCTATTTCGTATGGAGCCCGATGAAGCCTTAAATGCTATGCATCAAAGATTTTCTAACATTGTCAACACCTTGAAGACTCTTGGTCAAGAGTACACCAACAAAGAACAATGCCGAAAAATCTTATTTGCTCTTCCAAAGAAATACAAATCAAAGATCAACTCTATAAGAGACACTAAAGATCTTTCAAAAATGACGGTTCATGAACTCATTTGCAACCTCATGACGGAAGAGCTTGTGCTTGAAGAAGAAAAGATAAGAGATGATGAGGAGAAGAAGATTAAGAAATCCATTGCTTTCCATGCCTTGAGTACCAAGTTGAAAGAACGAAAAGAAAGGAAGGAAAGTGAAGAAGAAGAAAATTCAAATGAAGAAGAAACTAGTGAAGATGAAGGAGTAGCTATGTTGGCAAGAGATATGAAAAAATTCATGAGATACAAACACTTTGCCAAGAAAGGAAGTTCTTCCACACCCTATAAGAAGAATGTTAGAGCTATCAAACAAGATGAACCCACTTGCTATCACTGCAAGAAAGTTGGTCACATCAAAACCTATTGTCCTCTTCTTCAAAAGGAGAAACCGAAGAGAGCAATGCATGCTAATATCACTTGGGATACTCAAAATTCGGATGAAGAAGAAAGTGATAATGAGAATGTTAATCTTGTTTCCTTTATGGGAGAACTTGGAAATGATGAAGATACTTCTTGGGATGAGGATACCGGTTCAACTCACTTTGCCTTTATGGCAAATCATGATGAGGTAACTCCTAAATCTAAACTCTCTTTATCTAATGATGATGCTAGTGAGCAAGATATTCATGAGGCATTTGATTCTCTTTACAATGATTTTTTAAACTCTATTGAAACAAACAAAGTTTTAACAAAAGAATTAGAGATTGAGAGAAATAGAACTAAAGAGGTTTTGAAAGCTTTGGAAGATTGTCAAAATCTTTGTGATGAATGTATAGATGAAAATGAGAAACTTCATCTTATTGAGAAAAATCTTTTGGAAGAAAAAGTTTTATTGGAGAAAAAGATTGTTGATCAAAATGCTATTATTTTAAAATTTACAAGTGGGCAAGAAAACTTGGATTTGATTTTAGGTTCTCAAAAAATGGCTTTTGAAAAAAGTGGTGTTGGATATGATCCATCAACTAAACAAAAACTTTTGAAAAATGTTTTTGTAAAATCAAAAAGTTCAAATGCTATTCCATCTTCTTCAAAATCTTCTATCACTTGCACTTATTGTGAAAAACTTGGTCATGATGCATCTCATTGTTACTATCGTAAATTATTGGATTTGGGATCTCTTGTGCCACTTTGGAAAAGGCCTATATGGTCTGTAAAAAGAAAATCCACTAACCCTCATGGACCCAAACCAAATTGGGTACCTAAAGCCTAAATTATTTTTGTGTGTAGGGATTGAGCATCAAGAAGCAAAATATATGGCTCCTTGATAGTGGATGCTCAAGACATATGACCGGGAACCCATCATTATTTACACATCTATATAAAACAAAAGGTGATAGAGTTACTTTTGCCGACAATACTAAAAAACGCGTTTTGGGTAAAGGTAACATTGGTAATATAATTCTTTACTTATCTCAAATGTTTTGCTTGTTGAGGGTCTATCTTTTAACTTGCTTAGTATAAGTCAACTTTGTGATGTTGGTTATAGTGTTAAATTTGAAGCATCTAGATGCATTGTTTTCAAAAATGATGAGTTAGATACTATTTTTACTGCAAAAAGATCGGATAATGTTTTTGTAGTTGATCTTGAGAGTCTTATGTGTCAACGTATTAAATGCTTATCTGTGGTAAATGATAGTTGGGTTTGGCATAGACGTTTAGGACATGATAGTATGGATTTGATTTCAAAATTGTCTAGAAAAAATCTTGTTGTTGGTTTGCCTATTTATAAGTTTGATAAAGATAAATTATGTGATGCATGTCAACTTGGTAAACAACATCGTTCATCTTTTAAATCCATAAATAAGGTCATCACCGTTAGGCCACTTCAATTATTGCATATGGATCTTTTTGGTCCCGTTGATGTCACTAGTCTAGGAGGATCTAGATATGTAATTGTTGTTGTTGATGATTACACTAGATATACATGGGTGATGTTCCTTGCTTTAAAAAATCAAGCCTTCAATGAATTTGCAAAACTTTGTAGAAAGGTGAAAAATGAGAAAGGCTACTCTATTACATGCATTCATAGTGATAAAGGTAGTGAATATGTGAATTCTCCTTTTGTGCATTTTTGTGATGAATTTGGGATTGAGCATAATTTTTCAGCTCCTAGAACTCCCCAACAAAATGGGGTAGTGGAAAGGAAAAACCGAACTCTACAAGAAATGGCTAGAACAATGCTAAAAGAACATAGCTTGCCTACATACTTTTGGGGTGAAGCCGTTCATACGGCTTGTTATGTGTTAAATAGAGTTCTAATTAGACCCCTTATTAAGAAAACCCCTTATGAGCTTTGGAATGGTAGACCACCAACTATTTCTTATTTTCGTGTTTTTGGATGCAAATGTTTTATCTTAAACACTAGGGATTATTTGGGCAAATTTGATGCTAAATCGAATGAAGGTATTTTTCTTGGTTATTCCACTAAGGGAAAAGCCTATCGCATTTTCAACAAACGTACTCGTACTATTGAAGAATCTATGCATGTTGACTTTGCTGAGACTAACCCTTTTTGTATCAAGAAAGTAGTTGATGTTGATTTACATGAAGATACTCCACAAGATCAATCCTTAGAATCTCCTACTCAAGAATTAAAATCTCATGATGAATTTCTTAAGGAAAATGGTCAACTCTCAAATGAAGCTAGTACGGATTTACCAAAGTGTTGGAAAAACATCAAAGATCATCCAAGTGAATTAATTCTAGGTGATCCAAATGAAGGTGTTACCACTCATTCTCGTATTATTGCTCTATGTGCTCATCAAGCATTCTTATCTCAAATTGAGCCCAAAAATATTAAAGAAGCCTTGCTAGATGATCATTGGATAAACGCTATGCATGAGGAATTAAATCAATTTGAGCGTAGTAAAGTTTGGACGTTAATTGAGAAACCAATTGGCCCTACTATCATTGGCACAAAGTGGGTGTTTCGCAACAAGTTAAATGACACCGGTATTATCACTAGAAATAAAGCAAGGTTAGTTGCTCAAGGATACAATCAAGAGGATGGTATTGATTTCGATGAAACTATTGCTCCGGTAGCTAGACTTGAATCTATTCGTATGTTGCTTGCTTTTGCTTGTTATATGAATTTTAAACTTTACCAAATGGATGTCAAAAGTGCTTTTTTAAATGGTTTTATAGATGAGGAAGTCTTTGTTAAACAACCACCGGGTTTTGAAGATCCAACATTTCCAAATCATGTTTTTAAACTTTCAAAAGCTTTATATGGTTTAAAACAAGCACCTCGTGCTTGGTATGAACGTTTAAGCAAATTTTTATTAGAAGATGGTTTTAAACGAGGAAATATTGACTCCACTTTATTTATAAAAAGGTCCTCAAAAGATATCCTTCTTGTTCAAATTTATGTGGATGATATAATTTTTGGTGCTACTAATGAAAATATTTGTGAGAATTTTTCTAAAAGCATGCATAAGGAATTTGAGATGAGCATGATGGGAGAATTGAATTACTTTCTTGGACTTCAAATCAAGCAAATGAAGGATGGCATCTTTGTAAATCAAGCCAAATACACAAAAGAATTGATCAAAAAATTTGGACTTGAAGATGCAAAGGAAATCGGAACTCCAATGAGCACATCCACAAAATTAGACAAAGATGAAGATGGTAAGGATGTTGATGAGAAAACATATCGAGGTATGATTGGTAGCTTACTTTATTTAACTGCTTCTAGACCTGATATTATGTTCCCCGTGTGTCTTTGTTCTAGATTTCAATCCTCTCCTAAAGAATCTCATCTTAGTGTCGTTAAGCGTATTTTTAGGTATTTGAAAGGAACCCTAAGTCTAGGACTTTGGTACCCAAGATTTACCTCTTTTGAACTAATAGGTTATTCGGATGCCGATTATGCCGGTTGTAGACTTGATAGGAAGAGTACTAGTGGAAGTTGCCAATTCTTAGGTCAATCCCTTGTTTCTTGGTCTAGTAGAAAACAAAATAGTGTTGCTTTATCCATGGCCGAAGCCGAATATGTTGCGGCCGGAAATTGTGTAACTCAAATTCTTTGGATGAAACAAACCTTACTAGATTTTGGCCTAGAGTATGATTGTGTTCCCATTCGTTGTGATAACACTAGTGCTATCAATCTTACCAAAAATCATATTCAACACTCTAGAACGAAACACATAGAAATCCGTCATCATTTTATCCGTGATCACACTCAAAAAGGGGATATTGTACTTGAATTTGTCACTTCGGAAAATCAACTAGCAGATATCTTTACTAAACCTCTACCCCAAGATCTCTTTGAGAAAATTCGTTGTGAGATTGGCATGCAAATTCTCTAACTATCTTTTCATGCCATTATTGTTTAGTGCTTTTTGTGTATATTATCTTGTTGCTAATATTTTCTTGGTGTTATAGGGTCCTTGAAGCTTCTAATTGTTATCCATTTATTTCTTTAGCCTTTGTTTTTACTCAAAATGTATTTTGACCCCTTAAAATTTTCAAAAATCGTATCATTGGTTCTTTTTGTTGTTGAGAAAGGGGGAGAAATTTTAGTTAAACTTTTTCAAATGCATTTTGTGAGGGGGAGTTTTTATAAAAACTCTAGTGATTAGGTTGAGGGGGAGTTTTTGATTTAAACTTTATCTAAGGCATCTTCAAAAGTTTATGATTTGTCAAACATCAAAAAGGGAGAGATTGTTAGCCTCACCTTGTTTTTATTCCCGTTTTAATATTCGACAAATCATCATTTAAACTAAAATTCATTTGGTATCACTTTTAAAAGTTTTCCAAAACCCCTCATTAGATTAGTTGTCTTTAAATCTTTGATCTTAAGCTTGAGCTTCAAAAGAACAGCGTCGCGGTACACCGGACAAGAGCTGCGGTACACCGCAGTACCACGGACCAACGGCGCGGTGCATAGGCTAGTCCGACCAGTAAGCTAAGAAAATGTGCGCTACACCGGACTGAGGCGCGGTACACCGGACTGAGGCACGGACCAAGAACACGGTGCATAGGATAGCCCGTCAGTTTACTATGAAATCAAGACGAGGGATTTTGCGGTGCACCGGACCATACCCGCGGTACACCGCATGAAAGGGTTTCTACACTATTACTAGAGGACAAGGCTTATATCCGTTGGAGTTAAAATAGATCCGTTAGATAGAAGCTTTTTGACCGTTGGAAGCTTATTTCAGCTATAAATTGAAGCTCATTCAAGACACAACTCAAGCCTTCCATCTACCAATCTTAAGAGCAATTAATATTATCATTCAAGAATGTTTCAAAGGAGCATTCAAGTCATATTCATTCCTCAAGCTACATAGTTTATATCCACTCATTTAGGAGTTTAGTTCATTCTATTATAACACCCCTAAACACTTTTCTTTTCCTCTTAGTTCTTGTAATAGATTAAGAGAGTAGTGTGAGTATAGGTTCTATACTTGGTTCCTTGTGTTGGTGATAACACAAGTGTATTTCCTTCAAGGTTTTTGAAGTGGTTGTAATGGGTTTGTAATCTCACCCGGGTTAAAGAGTTACGAAGCTTAGTGAAAAGCTTGAAATCCTAAGGAGGCTTCCTTAGGTAGTGGATGTAGGGAAACCGAACCACTATACATCGTTGTGTATCTTTCTATCCCTACACTCTTTACTTTTCCGCACTCTATATGCTTGATAAAATGCTTACATGAATAGTTTGATAATATTGTCTTTTAGGATTATCTAGTTCTTAACTATTTAGTTTGCTAAAAGAATAGGATTCAAATTAGCTTTTAATTTTATTTACTTGAAATAAAATTAGCCGATTAATTTCCATTGTCCTATTCAACCCCCCTTCTAGGACGCATATAGAATATCAGTATCCATAAGGTGCAGCATTTCAGGGATTCAACAATTTAAATAATTATTGGCTTGATTCTTTTCTCCCCTTTCTTTTTGAAAAAAAAATACAAATCCTTTCTTCTTTCTTTAACACTACTTGGATTCTAATTTATTAATAATAATAATATTTCTTAATAATTTCTCACTCAGCATAAATATTGACTTGATAAAAACCTTAGTTGTAAAGTAACTAATCAGATATCACCACATAACATGCCTATAATATTGCCAACTAGTAAATTCATGATTCCATGCATCTATACATATACATATACATATACATATACATATATATATATATATTATGTTATATGAACTATGTAATTACTTACCTGGGTACATGGAAGTAGAATCACTTTGACGAAACATGATTCAGGAAAATGAAGCGGCGTGATTGAGTGCAGTTCTTTTTCTTTTTCTTTAATCTCTTTTCTTTTCTCCTAGTAAAAATCATGTTACTCCTTCTCTTTAAATAAATTCTTGCAGGATTTGAGTATAACGATATGAAAAGGATATAAACTTATATAGTAAAATTAAACTTAAACGAAAATATATGAATAGAGACTCGTGGTGACAACGTTTTATTAAACTAAAGAAGAATAAGATAATATATAGAGAGAATAGTTTCTTGTATTCCAATCACTAGTTATATTACAACGAAATAATCTTATATTTATAGGGAAATGAGTGACCCTTCACTTGCCACAATAAATAGGAAATATAAAGTCTAAAACCTTTGGACACCCACTATTAAGTATAATCATTTATGTTAATTAAATATTCTTTTAATATTCGATTGCTTTTCAACTAAAATCATTGTTGACTATCTTGAAAATATTTTTTCATATACCAAGCATATTTAAAACAAGGTTTTTAATTAATATCACGTTTTGGAGTTAAATGGTTATTTCATACAAAAAGAGGGAAACATTTGTCTTGTCACAAAAATACGGGTGCAGTATATCGCACCAAAGCACTGTATACCGCAAGAAGGATTATAAACAACTCGATGAAACATAGTGTACCAACCCTACCTCGCATAACATCTTAGCAAAACAAAACGCAAATGCGGTACACCGCAGATATACGCGACTCACCACAAGAAGTCGACTTCTGGCCCAGAAAAGTGCCTCATGTATTATATCCGTTGGGCATATACATATATCCGTTAGCCACAAATATTGTTATCGTTGGGGACTATATTTGGCTATAAATCGAATCTCATTCAAGGAAGAAATTACACCTTCCATCCACCAATTTTAAGGCCATTAATTGTGATTATTCAAGAGGGTTATCAAGAGCTATTCAAAGTCAAATTCATTCATCGCAAGCTATATAGTTTTATCCATTATTTAGGTTTTCTCCACAAAATTGTATCACCGCAAAAATACTTATTCTTCCTCTTAATTCTAGTCATTGTAATAGATTAAGAGAGTGTGTGAGTATAGGGAGTATACTTGATGTCTAACACAAGAGTTTGCTTTTAGGTATGAAGTAGTTGTAAACGGGTATTGTGTTCTCACCCTTATAAAGAAACACAAATATTAGTGGAGAATCTTGCAAATCCTAAGGTAGACACCTTAGGAAGTGGATTAGGAAAACCAAACAACTATATATCGTTGTCTTTCTCTCTATTCCTTACGCTCTTTATTTTCCATACTTTATATGTTTGATTATATGCTCATATGAATAATGTATCTTTTATTAGAGATTATCAATCAAAATTATGGTCACGTAGATAATTAAGGAAATAGGATTAAATTAGCTTTTGGTTTTATTTATTTGATATAAAATTTGCCGATTAATTTTCATAGTTCTAATCAACCCCCCTTTTAGGACATATAAGGAATTTAAAAGTTTGATTTTCAATATACTAGCCAACAATTGTTTGATATCTCGTGTAGGTGTAGACACGAGTTAAGACTTCACAGGTGTGTGAATCGTATATTGTGAGTAAAGATTGTATACTCGTTCTTGTGTGGAGGTATCATAAGCTTTTGAAGTGATATCGTGACTGTAGATTGTATACTAGGTTTACTTGTTTGTGATAATACACGGAGTTACTTCGAAGGGTATTTTGAAAGTATTGTAAGGATTTGTACTCTCACCTTTCACAGACACGAGAGTTTCTAGTAAAAGATATTTCAAAATCATAAGGGTCAAACGGACCTTTGGTAGTAGACTAAGCACATGGGAGTCGAACTTGATGTCTCCTCATTTGTGATGATTTAATCTATATTTCCGAGACATCATTTTAGGCGTATACATTAGAGTATAGGTCGATTTTCTCATAATTTAGTACACTTTCCTATTTTGTGTCTTGAATTAATTATTTATTATTTTTAGAGCATATTGGGTTTAATTATTTATTTAGTGTGAAGCTTTAAAGATATATGATAATTAATTAGAGTCCAAGTCAAAGTCTAAGAGCTAAAGGAAAGAGGATAAACATGGAAATTGGAGATAGAAGGAAACAGAGTTCAATTAGGAAAAGGAAAAGCTATCAATTAAATCTGAATTTCTGCAGCTACGTCTAAAGAAGTGGTGATTAACTCCAAAACCGAGCCGATTCTGGAAGATCCCTTTCATAGGGACGTAGATAATTCCGTGAGGATTCTTTTGACATCATATAGGTCAAAAAACGGTCCAGTAACGAAGAAGATATAGTAAAAACAAGTCAGCAGTAATTATCCTTATCTACATACGAATTTGAGTTGGGCTAGGAGTCCATTACTTACGTTCTCCTTCAAGAAAACGAACTAGGTCTTCCTATACCCTATAAATACAACCTCTTAACATTAGAAAATCATCCTTGACCAAACCTTAAGGTCAGGAAGAAGCTACAACACAAGAAGAGAAGACTGGAAGGAGCTGTGCATCAATCATGTCTTCTTCAACCTTTAATTCTGTAATTCTTTTCTTTTTTTTCTTTAGTATGAATTAGTTCTTTTTAGCTTGAGTTTTAGCATATATGTATGAACCCTAGTTTTGGTTGACATCTATCTAATTTGATTGAATTTATGTTTTGATTTCTCTGTTTATGTGTTGGATTTATATTCTGTTTTCTTTATGGTTGCAAACATATATGATTACCATCATAGTAGTTAGATAACCGGTATAGTTAACTATAGAATTAGCACATAACGTCTAGAATAAGGTTTGATCTGACAATTCAGCCTAACTAGATAGTCAATGGTTTAGTGTATTGCTATTTAACTAATTGCAGGAACAGTTTACTTAGGTTCTTATTGACACAGGTAAACCCTATTTGAAACTACCTAGCGCAATTGAAACCAAACTATTGACATACTACATGATTTATACCTTACATGTTTAGAACGGAAAAACTAGTGGGGATTACATGCTAATTACTCAAGCTAAACGTTCATACTATCTTCTTTTCTTTTCTTTTATTTATTTTCTGTCTTTTAATTTAGTAGTTTATTTTTCTTAATTAAAAACCAATAAAAATCTATCTTTCTCTTCTTTACCCTTGCGTATTATTATTCTAGTTTCATTAATTGCACTTGAATATTTGCATAAGTTCTTCTTAACCTTCGTAGTCCCTGAGGAACGAATTCTACTTATTCATTAAAACTTGCATACGATCTGTATACTTGCAGAACCGTGCTCAGCTTAGGGTGTTTATTTGCACTTATTTATTACATTATTCTATCACACCTTAGGCGACACCAGAACCACTTCAAATCATGTGTATACTGTTGGTAAAAACTAACAATCACCGATACAGTAAAAATTGTTTTCACATAAAGATATTTAGAAAAAATGTAATACTACAACTATTACAATACAATGGAAAAATGGAATATAAAGGTATCCCAAAAACTGTAATACAACAACTATTACAAGAAATGAGAAAAGAACTTACATGGAAATATAAAAAAAAATTACTAGATACGATTACACAAAACGTGCATCGTTGAAAAAGATATTCTGGAAGTACCGGTATCTCCAACAATCGTATCCCTCTTCTACTATTATCTCTATGTCAAAATAATTTGACTAATCATTGAGAATGGAGTGTTCCATTTTCTGAATTTCTAGAATAATATATCATTCTCTTTAGAATAATATTCTTTCTCACTAAAAGTATTTTCCTATTCTCTCTATAATAATTTTTCCATTCTCTCTAGAATTACATTTTTTCTCTTCTCTTCTCTTCTCTTGAAAAGCAAGTGACAAAGTCACTATTTATAGAGAAAATGATGAGGCAAAGGAAATAAAAAACTGTCACATAAATGCCTCTTCAATGCTCTTTAATGCTAGCCGTTTTTTTTCTTTATCAAATTTTTGTAACTCCCATAACCACTAATATATAAAAGAAAACTATTAATCCTCCATCAAGAATAAGGAATTATGTGAAATTCAATAATTCCAATGGTTTTTCTTTTTCATTTTCTAGGTGGGATTTTTTAACACATATAAAGTTTACCCACTTTTCTTAAAAGAAAGAAAGAATTAATAAAATAAAACTCTTTAATTTTACTAATTCCAACAATTTCTTTCTCAAATTTTTATGTGGGACTATTAGTACACGAATAGTTTTTTCCACTTCTCCCAAGAGCATGAAAGAATAATAAAATAAATTGTCTTTTATTAAATAATTCCAACAATCCCCCACTCAGGGTCTTTAGGAGAGAAAGTGAACAGGTTTTTATAAATATCAGCATATGGGTGAATTGTACTTAAGTGGCAATATCTTTCGATTTGAATTGACACGTAGTGAAGTGAGGCAACCACCAAATTCCTGTCAAGTGAACGTACTCTTGAACTTGACGGTTTTCGATCGAGACCCTCACAGCACATACTCTACCCGGCTGATAGTTACAAATTCCTCAAACATCACCTTTTTCTTACACATAGGTGATCTCCAAGAGCGTCTAGCCTCATTAGCCGACCCCTCTCGGATTTCAAGATCATTAAGAGCAATAAAGCCCAACCTCATTATGTGTCTCGCGAATTCATCAAGTCCTTTCTCTTTAGGACCACCCTTATGGGCTATGAATTTGTGGTGAGTTTAAAAACTCATCCCTTGGGAACATCAAGGACGTCTCCTTAAAGTCATATTATGATCAATATACAACAAGCTCAACGGTGAATTCATCAATTTAATCTCAATAGGACCGCCACACATGGCTATGAATTCATTGAGTTTAAGCAATATACAAACACCTTCAACGGTGAATTCATCAAATCCGTCTCGATAGTACTACCACACATGGCTATGAATTCATTAAGTTTGATAGATGTACAACAACCTCAACGGTGAATTCATCAAGTCCATCTCAATAAGACCACCACGCATGTCTATGAATTCATTAAGTTTGAGAAATATACAACAACCTTAACGGTGAATTCATCAAGTCCATCTCAACAGGACCACCACGCATGGCTATGAATTCATTAAGTTTGAATTTTCTCATGTATGCACAATTTACACTATATAGATAGGAAGTTAGTGCATCATATATAATCATTAGTAATAGTTTCCCCATTAATGGGTTCTAAACCTATCACTCAACATTTCTAGGATTATTCTCCCAATTAAGTCTATTAGTAAAAGAATCAACCATTTATTTCATCATTTATATGAGACCAAGTTTGCGTAACAAAAAATCCTTCAAGAACTACATGAATTATTTTAAAACGCAGATTAGATCAATAGTACTCTCTCGTACTTTATTAAATGACAAAAAATAATCCAATGTTCAACACTTGAGTCTCTTTACAATATAAAAAAATACCAAGTTGAGTATAGTTCATTTATAACATCATAGTCCTTATAATTATTTCATATTCATCAAGGGGTGCACACCCCCACAATTCTCTTATTCATGAATATTTGTATTATAAGGAGTTTTACCATACATTATATCAAAAGAGTCAAACCTTTCCAACAAAGTGAGACTAAATAAGGTAAATTCCATTATTGACTATAATGAATTTCATCCTTAGGATCAGCTTCCTCCCACATCTTTTATATATAAAAAGAAGATTGGAAGCCCCCATGAAATGGAGTACCAAAAGACAATCATGTCATACACCTATTGAAAAAAGTGTAACACAACCTGATCTATCTTTTATAAAGGTACTATTAGCAGGGTGCCTGTTTAACAACACAAAACGATGTTCTAAGTTCTCATACTTTATCCCTTTAATCCAAAACCACCAACCCTTCATGTTGCAACATATAGATCTTTTCATATAGATCTTCATTCACACATAGATTTAATATCCAATTAATATATAATCTACGAATGATATTTAGTGCAATAAGAGTTAAATAGTTGTAATAGAAATGGGAAAAGTAGTCCTTAAACTTATATAAACATGGAAAATTAAGGACTTATCCTTGAGTCGATTCACTTTTTCTAGACTCGTATGGGACCGATTGGATCTTTTTGGGTCATTCCCAAGTGATGTATTTCTTCTCATCAGACTCATCACCCTTGTACCTTTTCTAAACCGTATCACAGATAGTCTTTATTGACTTCTCAACGGCACACAAATAAAGGCGGGGTTCGTCACATTATCCAAGATCAATCCACTAACCACTGAATTATCTTTCTTGAACCCAACTTCAAGAGCTAGGATCCTATCATAGTGTTCTTTGGTAATTTCCACATTGCCTTCAATGGCGGGGAGTACCTCGAGAACAACAAGATCTAGTTCATATGGTTCAAGGAATATCAGTGGCTTTTGTGCCCAACGTTTGAAGTTGGAACCATTGAAAGGATCCAACATAATCACGTCGGGAATGGCTTTTGCATTCAAGGATGAAGCAGCCTCCGAAATAGGAAAACTATTTTACAATCGGTGATATGAAAATATCTTTTTCAAATTGTTGGTAAAAACTAACAATCACCGATACAGTAAAAATTGTTTTCATGTAAAAAAATATTTAGAAAAAATGTAATACTACAACTCTTTTTCAAATTGTTGGTAAAAACTAACAATCACCGATACAGTAAAAATTGTTTTCACATAAAGATATTTAGAAAAAATGTAATACTACAACTATTACAATACAATAGAAAAATGGAATATAAAGGTATCCCAAAAACTGTAATACAACAACTATTACAAGAAATGAGAAAAGAACTTACATGGAAATATAAAAAAAAAATTACTAGATACGATTACACAAAACGTGCATCGTTGAAAAAGATATTCTGGAAGTACCGGTATCTCCAACAATCGTATCCCTCTTCTACTATTATCTCTATGTCAAAATAATTTGACTAATCATTGAGAATGGAGTGTTCCATTTTCTGAATTTCTAGAATAATATATCATTCTCTTTAGAATAATATTCTTTCTCACTAAAAGTATTTTCCTATTCTCTCTATAATAATTTTTCCATTCTCTCTAGAATTACATTTTTTCTCTTCTCTTCTCTTCTCTTGAAAAGCAAGTGACAAAGTCACTATTTATAGAGAAAATGATGAGGCAAAGGAAATAAAAAACTGTCACATAAATGCCTCTTCAATGCTCTTTAATGCTAGCCGTTTTTTTTCTTTATCAAATTTTTGTAACTCCCATAACCACTAATATATAAAAGAAAACTATTAATCCTCCATCAAGAATAAGGAATTATGTGAAATTCAATAATTCCAATGGTTTTTCTTTTTCATTTTCTAGGTGGGATTTTTTAACACATATAAAGTTTACCCACTTTTCTTAAAAGAAAGAAAGAATTAATAAAATAAAACTCTTTAATTTTACTAATTCCAACAATTTCTTTCTCAAATTTTTATGTGGGACTATTAGTACACGAATAGTTTTTTTCCACTTCTCCCAAGAGCATGAAAGAATAATAAAATAAATTGTCTTTTATTAAATAATTCCAACATATACCTTTTCTTCCATCCTTCTTAATTTTTGTGCATGCCAAGTTTTTTTTCTATTGCACACACACACATATACACACACACACACACACACACACACACACACATATATATATATATATATATATATATATATATATATATATATATATATATATATATTTGTTTATATATTTTAGCTTAAATATTTTATGCTTAGTTCATGTGTATTTGCTAGAAACTTTCATTGAGTATATACACTAAGTGCTTGACCGAGTGTCTCACTCATATATCATTAAATTTTCTATACCTCTAACCTATCTATCTATTAATCCTAAAATATTAGATATATATATATATAGATTCGAATCGAGATAGTTTGGTTTTATTAATTTTATCCTGCATAGTTCCTATTCACTGCCCATATAAGAATATTTCTTGGGCAACACATTATAGTGGTGCAATTACAATTTACTATACAATCAATATATATGATGATAAATTTTGAGGTAAAGTTATTAATATTATATTGTAACTGGTATTAACTATTTGATCTCATGTTTAGTTGGATATTCTATATTTTGTATTATTTATTAGAAATTTTTATTGTATGATCTCATGAATATTTTATGTTAGAGGATAGTCGAGTTGTATAAAGTAAGGGTAAAAAACCTAGTTGGGAATCCAAAACGACCAGCCCATCCGAAAAAACCAGCCCATTACTTTTTTTTTCCAACAAGTTACACCACCGAACATATTGGTTAGATTTTTTCGTTTGCCCCAAATATTTACTTAACCCTCACCTTTTAATCCAACACAATCATATAATCTAATAGTTTAGCATTTTATGTAAACCCTAAGACATACCATATCTCTCTAGCTCTCTTCCTCTTCCCCCTCTCTTTGTTCTTTTCATCTTTCTTCCCTTTTGAAAATTTAAGCATATAAACCATGAAATATATGTGACAAAAAATTCTGCCGACGAAGAAAAATAGTTGAAGAAAAGTTGAGGATGACATTATATATCATTTTTGGTAAGCTATGAAATTTTATGATTTTGATATAGATCTATGTTTTTATATATATTATATACATTCATAGTTTTTATAATCGATACAGATAATATAATTTTGTGTATTTTTAAATTATATTCTTCTAATTATATATATGCGCACCCATACATATTAGATGACCAAATCTAAAATTATATTATATACATGAGATAAAATAGTGGTCAAGCGCCATAATGAATGGGGTTGGGGTTGGGGTTGGGGTGGGGCAAGCATGTCCTTTCTTATTTTTTTTAAATTTTTTTTACCTTTATTAGAACAATTTATTATTATTATGGATCCCAAGTTATTTAAAATCTTCACTAGAGCTCAACTTTTAAAACTTATCTCATTAAGTTTTAATTTATTTGTTTAGTATGAGTATTTATCTAATAAAATATAGGAACTTAAAGTATAATTAATTCAAAAAAAATCAGTAACACAATTTTGTATAATATAGGAACCTTTAGAGCAATTTTCATAATATAGGGACCTATAGTGTCCAAAACTTTTTTTCTTTGGGAGTTGCATCCTAAAGCTTCTTGTCGTCCAACAAAATATACGTTGCTGAGATGAAGTCATTTTTAATGTATTTTCATTTATATTGTTAATATTTTTTATTTATTATAAATAACCCAAAAATACGACAAAAATTAACTAATTTTTTATTTTATATTTCCCTTTTAGGGTCAGATTTTATATTTTTTGAGCGCGACCTTTTTTGGTTAAGATTTTTTTGTTTGTGTTTGGTTGATTAACCGACCCTTCTACACCCTTATAGGTTGACCATTCTTGGTTATATGATATGAATAATATTATTAGTACACATACATAATATACTAGTGTTTATGTATGATATATATGTTTGAATTAGTAATAATATATTTTATATGTATTTTACCAATATATTCTTTCCGATATTATGTTTACAAGAATGGAATATAAAAAAAATCATGTGCAGTTGTATAAAATGTATTAGATACTTATTTTTCTTATCGTGTGATAGGTAATGTATTTTGTGAAGGAATTCCATCATTCAAATGATACGATCGTTGACCATAACATTTCAGTCAAGTAAGTTTTGTTTTCTAGTATAATATATTCCTATACATTTTGATATAACTAGTCTTACAATTTTTTCTCAGATTAGTCAGGTTAATGAAAATTAAATATATTTTGTATTGATTATTGAGAAGATATATGGTAGAAATTTTGCATGGGTGTTTCTTGAAGAAACCTGTTATAAGGTGCTCGTAGATCCATGTTTGGCTGCAAAAAATGCTGAGGAAAATACTAGAGCTGAAAACAATAACTTAATTGCGGTATTTATTATAGTCACTTAAAATGGCTTAAATCATACTTTTAACCAATAGTTTTGACACATTTCTTTTATTGACATTTCTACTTTTTGAGTTTATAAGATTTACTTAATTTCTGTAAGTAATTAATGGAATATATAATTTTATCCAGGCTGTTGAAGGGGTTATGGATATGCAAGTAGCTAATGAAAGTGCCGCCAAAATGAAAATTGGTGCAAGTACTTCTTGCGAAGTGGGTTTGCTACTCTACCCGAGATAGATGAACCTAGATGGGATGGTGATATGGATTCAAATGCTCATTCAATCGTGGATTGAATTTGTATTCTTTTTTTTATTGAATCTTTATTGTTATTGTATTTTTTATTGAATTTGTACTCTAACTATGAAGGATTTTTACCATTATCATATGCATTGGATTTTTATAATTGTTTTTATCATTCATTGCTCTATTTAGTATAGATGTTTTATCACGAGGGTGTTAAATCACATATTTTGGGCTTTATACAACGAACATGTATGATTGGTGAAAGTGAAGTCTATAGTATTTTTGCAAACTTCATTGAATAAGACTCTCCAATTGATTATATACCACATTTATACGCTTCTTCTATAATAGTAAATAATATTATTGTAGATTCATCAATGCATAAAAGCACAACTAATTAATCATTGGAAGTCTTGTATAAGTTATCGTGTCATTTGCGTAAGTGAAAAGCAGCTATGACTTTTAGTTGCCCAACATATGGAGGAAGATACTTTGATAGGCCTTTCCTATTTAACCTATATGGTATGCTTGTTATTTTCTACTTCTGAATCTCTTTTAAAATTTGACTAATATACAATTAAGATCTACTTCTCTTTCTATTTCTGTATGTATTGGTTCTTCAATCATTTTTTGTTGCACTAGTAAATGGGGATAGAGGAAACACACATCCCTTAGAGAACGTGTGCTCATGTTAGCATATGATAATGGAAATCAAGCATCAAACAAAATTGTTCAACAAGGAAGGAAATTTTATAATGGGATAGTTAAAGTAAGATAGCAATTCAAAGATTGAAAAGCCAAATAGTGAAGTAAAGGAGATGATGTCTTTTTGGAATAAATAATTAAAAAATTATTGGTCATCAAACGAAATTATGATGTAATAAATTCAAGTGTTATAACTTCTCAAATCCATTAGTGATGTACAACTAATATGTGTTCGTCTACTTTACCCCAAAATCTGAGAATGTTTTGAATTTGATAAAATTATTAATAATATCCTACAAGGAGCTTTTTTAGAATACTCATATCTCCATCTCAACTATTAGATGACAAACCAAGGTAGTAGCATATTGGGAGGATGAAGGAGAATTTGAAGATTTTGTTTCTACTGGATTGGATTTTTACTTCTTCAATTGACTTATAGTCTTTTCTTTTGCTTTATTATCTAGTAAATGTTTGACAATATTTGATTTGTTTTGATCTATAAGGAGTGGGTGTTTGGTGAACCATAATATTTCGAATTAATGTTCTAGTTTATTTTGTATTTCCATGAAAGAAACATGTACTATTTAAAAAAACAATTTATATTAGTAAAAAACATAAATATTATAACGAATATAAGAGTTTACAATCAAAATCAACCAGTGTCTATTGTCACACAATTGTTCCTAAACAATCTAGCTAAATGAGAAGGAGAATTAAACACCAAGTTGACAAACCACAAACGACCAAGGTATGTTTTGGCTACCAATTTACAACCATATTCTATATCTTAGGTGCAAAGGAGAAAATAATATCCTTTTCACCAACCAATGTTAATATTTAAAATATTTAATACCTATATTGGATTTTGACATGAAGTAAGGAGTTGCATAATTATTTGGAACTCATGTACAATATTAATAAAAAAATCAGAGTAAACTATATCAAATAAGGATGCATTCCTAATATTTATATATTTTGCTTCAACTATTGGTTGTAACAAAAATTTCATGCTTGTCTTCCTTTTACGTTTCCCTTTACATCTAAAACAATACAAACAACACTAACCTTTTCAGTACTGTCATATAAGATTCATCTACATTTTCTTTGAATATCACCATCAAATTATGCGTACAATTTCGCGTAAAAGACTAATATATTATGTCCTATATAATTTATGTATATAAATTTACACGATATCGAAGGATATTTACATAAAATAAAAAATATATAATTTTTGATTAGATATATTCTTCTTTCATTTAATCTTACAAATTTCATTCATAAATAAAAGACACGGTAAAGAAAAATAAGAAGAAAACAAACAGTGGTCAATGATTTCAATTTACATTATTTTTTCTTTTATTATTGAAAAAGATAGATACAAATATGCTAAATACATATTTTGGAAAGAGTTTTAATTTATTAATTATATAAAATTTGATCATTTACTAATTACTCAAAACATGCCTCAATTTAAATTAACTAAAGAATAATGCAAATTACATAAATTATATTTATAATTTGCATTATTACAACGTTTGAAGCTTTTAAAATATAACAATAGTAATTCTTTTTTTTAATTATTCTGGCAGAGCAGATCAAAGATTCCTACTCTACTCCATTATTCGATGGCGGTCAATTTGATAAAACACAGGACGACCAATTTGCAACAAAGAGAAAAAGAAATTGTTCCGCATGAATGCTTTCAATAGATCAAAAGGATCGTTTTAATAATTTCATCATATCAAAATATCTTTAATTATTGTTATTATTTTGGCCAATCAGAAGATCAGTACTATTCCATTCCATTATACATTGAAAAACAAAATCATTAAAATATATTTAATTATTGATATGACGTAGATTTTAAAATTGAAGATTTATCGTCTTTTAATGAATTAAAAGACTTTATATCAAAGGATATAATTATTATTTTTCTCTCTTAAGTGGTAGAAGCTATCATGCTGATAACGTGTTATGAACTTGAATATAAAAAAAGAAAAGATAAACAAGAGAGAAAGAGTATAATCTTATTGAGAGCCAGAGAGTATGATAATTACAAAGTAGAGATTCCTATTATAGAGAATAGGTAACCCTAAACCCTAGTTTTTATGGGCTTGACTACAAGTCTATAGACTGGACTGGACTGAATATCCACATATGGGTTTATAACAGTAGTTATATATTTCTTACATTAATCTTACTATTAATACTTAGTGGCTAACTCTTATCATTAATAATTACATTTATTAATCAAATTATTACACATTAACAAATATATTATCATTAGTAAGTAATAAATGAATATAATTAATAATTGCATATTACCTTATGTATAAGATTCCTACTTTAAGGGTTTATTCTATTTACTTATTAATGCTAAATATAATATTTTAATATAATTAATTATAAAATTAATTATTCCGAATATAAATAGAAAGTTAAAAAATATTATCATGCCATTTTGAATTAAATAATTACATATTTCAAACTTATAAAATATATCTAAACACTTAATTACATACTAATTTAGCCAAGTTACCTAAAGTATATCACTAAATAAATTGATTTTCTCTACTAACTACATAAAGTAAATAACATAACCTTGTAAATACATCAAATCACATTACAAGTTCATAATATTAGTTAACATAGTAAATAACTACTCAAACTTCCAATAATTACTCTTGATATGCCCTATCTGTTTTATAAAGGATCATAGTATCATGTCTTTACTACATAAGTAAATTATAGTTTAACTTTAAGTATGTTGTAATATATACATAAGCAACATAATACAATAACAATACAAGAATTTAAACTAACCATTTGTCTCTATTTCGTTTACTTGAACCAAGACCGATACACGACTTCCAACTATACCGACTATAGTAATGTAATAGCTCCAACTTGTGTTTTCTCCAAATCAACTTAGAATACTTATTCAAAATGCACAACATAATCCTCTTTTTATAAGTTAGGACTACCTTGCATCATTTATTCAAAATATCATAGGTAGATGAAGTATCATTAACCAAAACCATAAAATCCTAACTACACTATCTAAATCATCCATATTGTCACTATTAAAGCATGAAATGATAGATTATCCGTACATTAATTGAATATTTCATGTACAAACATCATATAACAAAAAAATGAGTAAAATTATTATAGGTAGATGAAGTACCATTAACCAAAACCATAAACTCCTAACTACCATATCAAGATCATCCATCTTGTTACCATTAAGGAATGAAAAAATAAATTATATGTATATTAGTTAAATATGTTGTATACAAACATAATATGACAAGGGAATGATTATAATTCAAGAAAAAAAATCAAGTTAATCGGTATTAATCGACATGTTTCACCCCCGATCATATGGGGGAAATTATAACTAAGACAAAACAATTCAAGAACGAAATAATGCACTACATTAATTAATTTGAAATGTTAAAGAATTTGCATTAATTAGACGTTATATATTCAATAATAATTTAACAAGAGCTTGACATACGGCCGATCTTAAATAAATGAAGATATTTTAGGTGTGACATGTGTCAGATTCTTTAACTTTTTTAAACCAAAAAAAAATGACCACACGTGTGGTTTGAATGAAAAAATGAACTAGCACCGCCTTTTACAAACAATATATGAACGAATAAATAAACAACATTATAAAACTGCAAAACTAATTCGGACACTGTTCATTAAAAAACCACACACTTACACATAATTATTACACGCATATTCAATCAATGACTAGCCATCACTATATATGGAAAGATATAAGGGTAAAAGTACAAAATAATTAAATAATACACTTTAATCTGGATTAATCCCAACCGTCCACGTTGATTCTTGGGTTCCACATGTCACACATTGGTTCTTGCATACATACTACCATTGTATTGAAGAATTCTTCCTTCTTAGGACCACTTTATAGCTTTAATATAAATGGGGCGACTAATGGAGATTGTATAATAAAAATTATCGCGTAAAGGTTGGAGGACCGATTTAAAAAGATGGTACAACTTTGGATAAGGATCTTTTAAGGAGTTCACATTAATGGAGTTTAAATTGTTGGCAGTCAGAATCATTGGCTACCAGATTATTGACGGTCAGATCATTGGCTGTCACATACTTGACATTCTAATCAGGGGTAAAGTTTATTTGTTATTACTAATAAGGAACCTTTGACTTGTTGTCCTTTTTGGATCTAATTTGTTAGACCATCTGACACTGAGCTTGGGTTAGAATATGAACGATATCTTTTCTAGATTTTACTAAAGATTATTACATGGTCGTGAGAATCGTGACTTGGTGTTTGCTTGTGGAAATAATTCATGCGCAATCTTAATTGTATCTTAACTGTATCTTGATTTGCCAGTGATGGATCAATGATGTGAAATTGTTGGATTTTTCTGTTGAAAATTAAAAGGAATTTTAATATTTTTTCATACTCTTAAAGAAGGCATTTGGGTGTTTGTGTCTTTGAAAAAATATATATAAAAAATTATGTTATTTGGAAAGATTAAAAAAGGGGCTAGACTTCAGTTGCATTTTTTTAAAAAAAGACCAAAAAAGTGCTTTTATAAAATACTATTTTATTTCATTAGAAAGATTGAAAAGGTGCTCTAGTAAAATATTACTTTATATTATTAGAGATACTAAAAATGTATTTTTATATGGTGGTCAACGTTAGGACTCCACATGTTAAGACCTGAGCTACATTGGTCAAAATGTCCAGATTCATTGTGAACCACGAGACCAATAGATGTCCAAGTTCATTGGTCAGGATGAACTTCGAGGAAAAAATGTCGTTAAGTTAATTATTCAACCACAAAGAATCTATAACCACCAGACTTTAAATGCATTAATTTAGCAGTTTTTGGTCTCCCATTAATTGATGACATTTAGTGTTTTGTCTACTTCTCACCTATATAAAGAGATCCTTAGCTCATTTGGAAGGATGAAAAAAAGATTATTTCTCACTAGAATGCTCAAATTCTCCATTCTTCTTCAAATACTTTTGAGCAATTGAGTAGTGAAAATATTAGAGTGTTGGAACTAAGAATTCAGAAAAAAATCTCTCTTCTCCATGATTACTCAAAACGGTTCTAACATAGAGATTAAAGTAATAGAGTGATATGCTTGTTAGAGATACAAAAACTCTTGGAATTTCTTTTTAATGATACACTTTTTTGTGTATTTGTATCTATTTTCTTTTTTGAATTTTCGTGTAAGTTCTTTTTTTTTTCTAATTATTGTAATAGTTGAAGTTTAAATTTTTGGAATATCTTTTTTGTTAAATCCATTTTTTTTGTGGAATATGTGATATTATTAGTTTTTACCAACAATTTAAAAAATATACTTTTGCTATCACTAATTATAAAATGGTTTTTTCTTTTTCGGCGATTGCTTCATCCTTGAATGCAAAAGCCATTCCCGACATGACTATGTTAGAGTCTTTCAATGGTACCTAAAAACCTTGGGCACAAAAGCTACTAATATGCCTTGAACAATGTGAACCAGACTTTGCCGTTCCCAAGGTACTCCCCGCCTGATGTCTCCTCATTTGTGATAATTAAATATACTTAAGAGACATCATTTTAGGCGTATTTATTAGTTTATAGGTCGATTTTAGCTTGAATTAGTGTACTTTCCTATTTTGGGTCTTGAATTAATTAATTATTATTATTAGAGCATATTGGGTTTAATTATTTATTTAGTGTGAAGCTTTAGAGATATATGGTAATTAATTAGAGTCCAAGTTGGTTAAAAGAGCTAAAGGAAAAAAGATAAACATGAAAATTGAAGATAAGGAAGTAAAAAGCTAAAAACATGGAAAAGGAAAATCTGCCTTAAATCTGAATTTCTGCACCTACGACCACAAATCAGCTTATATCTTAAAAACGGTGAGGAATATGGAGAAATGGTCAAAAGCAAAGTTGAAGATCTTTCCGAGACGATAAATTTGGTATACTCATACGCATCAATCGGATAAATATTTAAGCTGTTAGGACCAAAACAAGTACGAGTCTGATTGCATGTTTTTGGGCTACGAATTTGAGTTGGGCTAGGAGCCCATATTTACCTTTTCCTTCATGAAAAACGAATTAGGTCAACCTATACACTAAAAATACAGCCTCTTAACATTAGAAAATCATCCTTGACCAAACCTTAAGGTCAGGAAGAAGCTACAACACAAGAAGAGAAGTCTGGAAGGAGTTGTGCATCAATCATGTCTCTTTCAACCCTTAATTTTGTAATTCTTTTCTTTTCTCTTCTTAGTATGAACTAAATTCTATTTAGCTTGAGTTTTAGCATATATGTATGAACCCTAGTTTTGATTGACACATATCTAATTTGGGATATCTATGTTTTAAATTGAATTATTGTTTTTATTCTCTGTTTATGTGTTTGGATTTATATTCTGTGTTCCTGTGGAAGCGCGCCCATATAGAATTACCATCTAGTAGTTAGGTCACCATTGACAACGGTGTTTAATTACATGTTTAGCACATAACGTCTAGTATTCGGTTTAGATCTGACAAATCAACCTAACTAGATAATCATCATGGTTTAGTATATAATGCTATTTACCAATTGCAGGAACAGTTTGCTTAGGACTCCTTATTGACACAGGTAAATCCTATTTAAATCTACCTTGCGCAATTGGAACCGATTATTGAAATACTACATAATTCACCCTTACATGTTTAGAACGGCAAAACTAGTGGGGATTACTTGCTAATTACTCAAGTTAAACTTTCATACTATCTTCTTTTCTTTTATTTATTTTTCTGTCTTTAATTTATTTGTTTAATTTTCTTTTATCAAAAACCAAATAAATATCTATCTTTCTTTCTTTATCTTGCGTATTATTATTCTAGCTTAATTATTTGCACTTGAATAATTTGCATAAGTTCTTATTAACCTTCGTAGTCTCTGAGGAACGAATTCTACTTATTCATTAAAACTTGCATACGATCTGTATACTTGCAGAACCATGCCCAGTCTAGGGTGATTATTTGCACTTTATTTATATCATATTTTATCACACCCTAGGCCGACACCAAGTTTTTGGCGCCGCTGCCGGGGACTACATCGTTTGTCCTTGTGCAATTATCTAGTGCTTATATTTTAGTTAGTTCCATTTTACGCTTTTCTTTTTTGTTTTACAGATTTTAGTCCCAGGCGAGAGCAGATTTGTTATGAAAGGGGAGTTTCGTATTATCAGATCCTGCAGAAGCTACTATAATTATGGAGTACGTTCTTGAACCCAAGAGAAGTTGGCAGATTCAATCAGAAAAACAAAAAGAATCTCTAAATCTCAAAGAGTTAAACCAACAACTTGAGGAATTACGAGAACAAGCGCGAACACTAGCTCGGGTAAATCTAGTACATACCTCACCTTCATGTCCTAGTTGTGGAGCAAGAGATCACTCGTGGGAGAATTGCATGAATAATCCAGCTTCGATTTCATTCATGCCATATCAAAGAAACCATTATTATGATGGTTATTATCAATCTCAAGGAAATTACGCTGATTATCAGCCCCCACAGAATTATAATTGGGCCGGAAATCAACAGACTTATTATCAACCGCGACCACAATCTTGTTATCCTCCACAACATATCTATCAAGAAACGCCAATTTATAATGAAGCTTATCAAGAACCACTTTCTTATTCAATGCAGCAAACCATACAAGAGCAACCTATGAGTTTGAATTCAAGTATGGCTAAACTGATGCAAGCAGTTGAAGATATGGAGATTAGACAACAAGAATTTCAAACCCAATCCAAGATGCTTAAGAATATCGAGCATACAATGTCACAAATGGTGAATAAAATTCAAATCTTTGCAAAAAGGCAACTCCCAAGTGATACTCGTGCTCCAGAAGATAATATTTGTCATACAGTTGAATTAAGAAGTGGAAAACAATTACCTCCACCTAGAGTAGAACCAGAACCAACCTCTATTCCTGAAAAAGTGGTTGAAGAAACAATTAAAAACAAGGTGGAAGAGGTAATTGAACGAATAAGTGTCCCAGAGAAGACACTAGAAAAGAAATAGAGCCCAGTGGTAACCAACACATGTCCTCCTCCACCATTCCCGTCACATGTCAGAAATCAAAACAATGAAAAAGAATTCAAGAAGTTCCTTGACATGGCGAACGAGTTTAAGATCAGCATCCCGTTTGTAGAAGCTCTCACAAGAATGTCAAAATATGGTCAGTTCATGAAGGACATTCTGTCTAACAAACGAAGTTTAGAAACCGAAAAGATGAATGGATTTTCAGAGGAGTGTCATACTACAAATAAAATAGAGTTACCGCCAGAAACACCCCCTCCCACGAAATCTTGGATGGCACCATCCATGATCATGAAGAATCGAGCTGAAAAATTCGTGGGAATTAGAGGAAAGGGGTGGAAATTTCGTCAATCATAATCGAGGTAACGCGTCTAACTTTGAAAGACGTTAAACAAAAGTGTCATACGGGAGACAACTCGTAGTTTCTTTTATGTTTTTATGTTTTTATGTTTTTAATTTAATTTTAGTTTAGTTGTTTTTAGTTGATATTGCATATTTGAGAAAGGTATTAGTGTTTTTGATGCTTAGGTATTGGAGAAATCGAGTACGGGAGAAGAAAACAAAGTTTTTCGAAAAATTCTGACCATCAGTCCGGTACACCGGACTACCTTCCCGGTATACCGCAGAGGAGAAAAACCCGTATTACGGGTAGGTGACTCGGGTTTTGTGCCGAGAAGAAAATAAATCTGGACCATCAGTCCGGTATACCGCGCCTTAAGCTCCGGTGCACCGAAGGACCAAAAACCCGTGCTACGGGTAGGAGATGCGGGTATTTTGACGAGGATTAAAAAATTCGAGGAACAGAAGTTACGGTACACCGCACCCCTGCTCCGGTACACCGCAGGTCGCCGACTAAAGAGAGAAAAAGCTGCGTTTTAGGTTATAAGAAGCAAGAGGTGGGTACAATTCCGAATTTACAAATCCTTAAGCCTCTCTTTCTTCTCCAAACCTCTTCCAACTCCGTTAAAGCTCACAAAAACCTTCACCAATCATCAAAACACTACCCAATCATCATAAAAACACATCAAATCTTCTCTCCACATCATTACAAAGAAGATTCAACCACCCATATCATACCAGAACACCTTGAATCCAAGAATCAAAAGCTTAAATTTCAAAAATTCATCCTACAAATTCTTAAATCCATACCAATCCATGAAGAATCCATCTTACCCACATAGAGAATCGTCATCAAAACACCTTTCCTAACCCAAATTAAGCTTGTACAACCATCAAATTTCAAGAGTGGTTAAAGCTTTGAGTTGGGGGTCAATTGAGATGATTAAGAGAACATAAAAATTATCTACTGTAAGGGAGATGAAGAAAAGCAAGGTATTGGATTAATTGAGAAGAAATCAAGTGAGAAAAGTCCTAGTTCCAATTCAAAGGGTAAAACAAGTCAAGAGAAAAGAGGTAGCATGCTGTGTTGATTCAATGGACAAAAAGGTTCTAACTTTAGTGAAGAAAACAACACAACCTCTACAGATCGAAGACCCTACACCCGAAGAAAAAGAGAAAGCTTCAAGGGCCCTGATAGCTTCTCCGAAGAAACAATTAAAGGAACTACCTTTTGCTTATGAGAAAGTATTTGATGAAGAAGTTGATAAAGGAGAATACAAGAAGATTCGTGGAGATTCGGATATATTGGGTTGGTCTACGTTAATGGTAAGACGTTCTAAAAAACGTTCTATTTGTTGAAGTGTATTTTGTGAGAAGAAGAAGAAGATGTGGTACAGTTGATCTATAAGGAGGTGATACGATTTTTTGATCGCTCCCATGTCGTTATTTAATGCAATATCCTACTATGATCACGTGTCTTGATCGGAAAGCGAATAAGAAATTGGGTGAAGAAGAAACACGTGAGTTTAAGATGAGTAACAATATTGACAATGCTTGGATCATTAAAGTTTTGAGAGTAATTACGCAACTTTCAAAAGAAGGAAAGGAGTATATCATAATACTCCGTGAGCAATTAAAGAAAAATCCAGCAAAATCCTATCTTGGAACGTCAATAAGGCGAGGTAATAGCCTCGAAGAGTATGTTTTCTTTCTTCCTTACCATTTCTTTATGCGCAATATGTATGCTAATTTTAAATTTTATTGTTCTTGAGTCTTTTTCGAGTCGTGGGGACACGGCTCATTTTTGAGTTGGGGGTGGGGATTCGTTGTCCTCATCTTCCTTTTTGTTTTTTTTGCATAAAATTTAAAGTTTTTTGGGTTGAGTTAGGCATATAATATGTTGAATGTACCTATGTGAGCATGATTTTAATTAGGTCAATGATAGTAAGTAGTATGCTTTTGAAAGATGTTACAAATATGTTAAGTATGCGTGTATGAAAACAGGAAATAAAAGATAGAAAAGTTAATGAGCATTGCTAAGAATTCACGTTGAAACTTAGGGAGAGTTATTTGGTGTGTAGAACGTGAGGTTTGAAATTAATTGAAAACCCACTTGTCTATGAAATAAGTAGTGAAAAAGTAACGAAATCCGGTAGTTAGAAAAATGAATAAGGCAGTTCTTTCATATTGAAGCCACTTGAAGCCTTTATACATTCTCACCCTTTTTACTTAATTATTGTTATCATTTATCCGTCTTAGCCCCTTTGAGACTTTCTAAATCCTTTTATTGAACCACGTTATAATACATACCCTTAGTTTGTAGGAATTATCTATATGACCCGCACTCGAATCGCAAAACCTGAAACAAGTCGTTTTTAGAGCTTGAGTTTGGGGTGGTGGGTTTCATCATTAGGGAACATTTGGGATTTGGAAATTGTAATTGTGAAATTGATGTCTCCTCATTTGTGATAGATTTATATTAGGATGAGACATCATTTTTAGTGATTTAGAAGTCATAAATGTCGATTTTCTTGAGAAATAGTGCACTTTCCTATTTTGAGTCTTGATTTAGTGAAATAATATTTTTAGAGCATATTGGGTTTAATTGTTTATTTTGTGTGTAGCTTTAAAGATAATTATGGAGATTAATTAGAGTCCAAGTCAAAGACTACAAGATATGGAAAGAAGATATGCATGGTAATTGGAGATAGAAGGAAATAGAGTTCAATTAGGAAAAGGAAAAGCTGCCTAAATCTGGGATTCTGCAGTACACGCCTAAAGAAGTGGATATTTACCTAAGAAATAGGCCAATTTTGGTAATTTCCTTTCATAGGGACAAAGATAATTCTGTTACGATTCTTTTGGTATCTTATGGAGCTCAAACCGACCAATAACGAAGAAGATATGCTCAAAATGGTCCAGCAGTGTTTATCTTTATTTCCATACGAATTAGAGTTGGGCTTGGAGTCCACCACTTACTTCTCCTTCAAGAAAACGAATTAGGGCTTCCAAGACGCCTATAAATACACCCTCATACCATTGTAAACATGTCCTTGCTCAGTTTCAAGCTTAGGCTTAGTCCTTACTTGTATTTTCTCACTTTTAAATAATAGCTTAGCCTTTAATTTATTATTCATCCTTAGTATCAAGCTATTCATCCAAGAAGCAAGCTGACCTATAGAGGAAGACAAGAAGCACGGAGTTGGAGAGTGACAAACTCCTCTTCTACATCTCACATTCTCTATATTTAGGGTAATTAGCTATATATTTATGCTCAACCATATTTCTAAGCTTTTATTCTGTAAGTTTTACTTTTAATTGTTGGGTTATTATTTTGTCTACATTCATAAATACTATTTGTTTATTCTAATTGATTGAGCTTGGCGTATATTGTTATTATGTGCTTTGTCTTATTGTTACATCCTTGGATTTGGTCAATCTTAAGATTATTCTTAGTTATTGACAACACCACATAATCGTCTAGTGTTGATCCCTTGCCTAACTAGATAGCCATAAAGATTTGATTTAATCACCAATCATTACCCAAGACCTTGGTAGTGGAGAGGTTGCTCCTAAGCTTAGAAAAGGCTAGGTAGAATTTAGAAATCTGGTTAATATATAATTCTTAATCTGTGACAAGTTAGAATAACAACTTAGTAAAGTAGACTCATAATATTAATCCTATTTTATTTAACTTACATTCATATTTATTTATCTGCATTCATATTTTTTTATTTCATATCAGATATTTATTCATCTTTTTATATTTTTATCTAAAACATCTAAATTCATCTACGCTTGTTAAAT
The DNA here is from genome assembly GCA_029959085.1 of Nemophila menziesii. Classification (NCBI taxonomy): domain Eukaryota; kingdom Viridiplantae; phylum Streptophyta; class Magnoliopsida; order Boraginales; family Hydrophyllaceae; genus Nemophila; species Nemophila menziesii. The sequence continues at coordinate 81,951,268 of JARWIR010000001.1, forward strand.
ATAAGTAGATCTAACGGATTAAATCCCAGCGAACGAACTTAACTTATCATTAAAACTTGCAAACGATCTGTGATACTTGCAGTGAGTTCCGTGGTTCTCAAGGGTGTGTGCTCTTTATTATTATATTTAATTATCTATTTATTTATCACACATTTGCCCCCACCAGAAATTATTGATGATGAAAAGTTATTATTGTAACCCTTTGCCGGGGTAATAGTGAATGGAAAAGAAGCTACGAGCTAAATTTGCCAACAAGGGCATAAAAAGAAATATATATATATGAAAAAATTAGTGTGACATCTCGAACATTAAAAAGAGAATCATAGCTACACAAAAGAAAAAGAGATGAAAAGAATATATATTCGGACCGGCAAAGTGGAATTTGTATATCATCATGAAAAAGGTTTTATTTGGGATTATTGGGGATGCACATCAAAAACATCAAAAATTGGGTTGAGTGAGAACATATTCGAGTGAAAACTCAAGCTCTAGGGCGATTCGTTGATGGCTAGTGAGGAGAGAGCCAAAAGCTCACTTTTCATTATCCAAATATACCACACCGTCCTTAAGCCACGTTATAACCCAAGACCTTAGGATTTCTAACTGCTTGGTGGATAAACTATTGAGCTATTAGGTAGTAGGTGAGTGGATCATTGGATGCTATATTAGAACCTATGAACAACCTATAGCCATAAGCACGAACTAAGTTATCAACCTCTCCTTCTGGCATTGCGAAATTAATCTTGACTTGAATTCATGGATTGTTGATTATGTGTATATTAAGAATACTTGTGCATTATTTCTTGAACATTACTACATGAGACTTTTTAGATATTTATGCTCTAGGATCATTCATTATGTTCTGTTCTTATTCTCCTCCTACTTCTTCTTCTTGACTACCCTACTGTTCTTTACTTTTATTGTATCGGGACGATACAACTTTGAGTTGGGGGGCTTGATGTCTCCTCATTTGTGATAATTAAATATACTTCAGAGACATCATTTTAGGCGTATTTATTAGTTTATAGGTCGATTTTAGCTTGAATTAGTGTACTTTCCTATTTTGGGTCTTAAAAATAATTAATTATTATTTTTAGAGCATATTGGGTTTAATTATTTATTTAGTGTGAAGCTTTAGAGATATATGGTAATTAATTAGAGTCCAAGTTGGTTAAAAGAGCTAAAGGAAAGAATATAAACATGGAAATTGAAGATAAGGAAGTAAAAGCTAAAAACATGGAAAAGGAAAATCTGCCTTATATCTGAATTTCTGCACCTACAACCACAAATAAGCTTATATCTTAAAAACGGTGAGGAATATGGAGAAACGGTCAAGAGCAAAGTTGAAGATCTTTCCGAGGCGATGAATTTGGTATACTCATACGCATCAATCGGATAAATATTGAAGCTGTTAGGACCAAAACAAGTACGGGACTGATTGCATGTTTTTGGGCTACGAATTTGAGTTGGGCTAGGATCCCATATTTACCTTTTCCTTCAAGAAAACGAATTAGGTCAACCTATACACTATAAATACAGCCTCTTAACATTAGAAAATCATCCTTGACCAAACCTTAAGGTCAGGAAGAAGCTACACCACAAGAAGAGAAGTCTGGAAGGAGCTGTGCATCAATCATGTCTCCTTCAACCCTTAATTCTGTAATTATTTTCTTTTCTCTTCTTAGTATGAACTAAATTCGATTTATCTTGAGTTTTAGCATATATGTATGAACCCTAGTTTTGATTGACATCTATCTAATTTGGGATATCTATGTTTTAAATTATATTATTGTTTTTATTCTCTGTTTATGTGTTTGGATTTATATTCTGTGTTCTTGTGGAAGCAAGCCCATATAGAATTACCATCTAGTAGTTAGGTCACCATTGACAACGGTGTTTAATTACATGTTTAGCACATAACGGCTAGTATTCGGTTTAGATCTGACAAATCAACCTAACTAGATAATCATCATGGTTTAGTATATATTGCTATTTACCAATTACAGGAACAGATTGCTTAGGACTCCTTATAGACACAGGTAAATCCTATTTAAAACTACCTAGCGCAATCGGAACCGATTATTGAAATACTACATAATTCATTCTTACATGTTTAGAACGGCAAAACTAGTGGGGATTACTTGCTAATTACTCAAGCTAAACTTTCATACTATCTTCTTTTCTTTTATTTAATTTTCTGTCTTTAGTTTATTAGTTAAATTTTCTTTTATCAAAAACCAAATAAATATCTATCTTTCTTTCTTTATCTTGCGTATTATTATTCTAGCTTAATTATTTGCACTTGAATAATTTGCATAAGTTCTTCTTAACCTTCGTAGTCCCTGAGGAACGAATTCTACTTATTCATTAAAACTTGCATACGATCTGTGTACTTGCAGAACCGTGCCCAGTCTAGGGTGAGTATTTGCACTTTATTTATATCATATTTTATCACACCCTAGGCCGAATCCACCGCCATTGAGGCAAATAAGGTAATTACCAAAGAACAATAGGCAGACTTCTAGATCTCGAAGTTAGGTTCAAGAAAACTAATTAAGGCTTTATAAATGGATCTTGAATGACGTAACGAATCCCACCTTTGATCTCGTTGCTATTGAGAAGTTTGCAATGACTATCTGGAAAACACGTTAAAAAATGTATGTGGCTGATGATTCCGATGAGAAGAAATATGTCACTTTAAAATGACCAACCAAGATCTAATTAGTCTCATACAAGTCAAAAAGTGAATCGAATGAAGGATAAGTTCTTAATTTTCCACCTTTAAATAAAAGTTGAAGATTAATTTGGTCCATACTCCCCTGTACCACCATTATTCACCTCTTATTACACAATATACCATTCATAAATATGACGATATATCAGTTGAAGATTAAATCTATATGTAATTGAAGATCTAGATGAAAAAATCAATATGGTGCAACTTGACGAGTTGGTGGTTTCGGGTCAAGTGGATAAAGTATGAAAACTTAGGAAATCATTTTTTGTTTGTTAAACGGACACCTTGCTAATGAAATGGTACCTTAAATAAAATATGAACTTCAAGGTTATACCTCTGATCCTTGAGTTTACTTTAAAGTTATGGGATCAGAGTGTGTTACACTTTTTGTCAATATGTGTATGACATGATCATATTTTGGTACTTTAATTATTGGGATTTACTGCTTTTAATCTTCTATTTTTGAAGGAAAAATATGGGGGAAGCTGATCCTGAGGGTAAAATTTATTAGTGACAATAATGAGATTTACCTTAGTCAGTCTCACTATGTTGGGAAGGCTTGACTCCTTCGATGTAGTGCTTGGTAAAACTCTTTATAATATTATTATTCATGCATATGAGAATTGTGAGGGAGGGGGGGGGGAGGGGATGTAAACCTTGTTGAATTTGCAATAATTATAAGAAGAGTGATATTCTTGATGAACTATACTCAATATGGTATTGTATATATTTTAAAAAGACTCAAGTGGTGACCACTAGGTTATTTTTTTGTCATTTGATAAAGTACAAGAGAGGTACTATTTATCTAGATCTGCATGTTAATAAGTTTCTTGTTGTTCTTGAAAGATTTTTGTAATGCAAAATGGGTCCCATACAATGATAAAGTCAGCTCCACCAGTGGCTATGTGTTCTCCTCAAAAGGAAGTTTTATATCGTTGAAGTCCGCGTAAAAGATTTATATAGCACGAACCTTCATGAAGTCCGATATCATAGCACTAGAGTTGGCAGGACAAGAAGGTGAATGGTTGAGGAGTCTCCTATCCGATGTACCACTAAGTGAATAAAGTGTCACATACATGTGCATATATTTTGATTCACAAACAGTTATCAGATTTTCTCATAATAGCGTCCACATGGGAAACATGAGACATATTCGTATTAGACACGACTCGGTAATAAATGCTACTGAAAATGGTGTGATCACTTTAAAGTACCAATGCTAAGTGATATATTTGGCTTATCCATTTACAAAAGGATTAACTGGGGGAGTTATCCTGGAAACGTCGAGGGGGATGGGACTAGAACCCATTGACAGGGAACATATGACTGATGAGTCCATATGATGCACGATCTTCACATACCTATGATGTAACTTGTGCATACAGGAGCATGTTAACACTTAATGAATTCATATCCATGTGTGGTGATCCTATTGCGACGGACTTGATGAATTAACCATTGAGGTTGTTGTATACTGTTCCTACTTAATGAAGTCATAGCCATGCGCGGTGGTCCTATTAAGAAGAACTTAGTGAATTTTCCGTTGAGGTTGTTGTATACTGTTCCTATAATAAATTCATATCCATGCATGGTGGTCCTATTGAGACGGGCATGAGGAATTCACTGTTGCGGATGTTGTATATTGTTCACATATAACGAATTCATAGCCTTTAGTGGTGGTCATGTTGAGAAGGAGTTGATGAATTCACTAATAGGGTGGAGTCTTGTTGCTCTTGAAAGAGATTAATGATGAGTTTATAACACTTATGAATTCATAGCCATTTAAATTGTGGTCCCATCCAGAAGGACTTGACAAATTCACTGCTACTGTTCATGATATGACTTCAAGGAGATGTCCTTGATGATCCTAAAGGATGAGGTGTTAGAATCATAATATATTCATAGCCTATAGGGATGGTCCTAAGGAGAAAGGACTTGATAAACTTGCGAGACACATGATGAGGCAGAGTTTTATTGCTCTTAATGATCTCGGAATTCGAGAGGGATCGGCTAATGTGGCTAGACGCTCTTGGAGATCACCTATGTGTAAGATAAGTTGAGGATTGAGGAATTAGTAAATACTATTGGGTAGAGTATATATTGTGAGGGTCCTGATAGAAGACCGTCAAGTTCAAGAGTATGTTCACTTAAGGTAATTTGGTGGTCGCTTCCCTTAACTACGTGTCAATTCAAATAGAAAGATATTGACACTTAAGTATAATTCACCCAACACTAATATGCACATAAAACTTTTCACCTTTTCTCCCGAAGCCAAGTGGGAAGGGGGTTTAGAAGTTTAAAGTAATTTTAATATTTTTTATTCTCTTGGAGAAGGAATTTGGGTGTCTAGGTCTTTGAAAAAATAATATACAAAATTATTTTATTTGGAAAATATAAAAAGGTGCTTTCATAAAATATTATTTTATTTTATTGGAGATACTAAAAAGGTTTGTTTAAATGGTGGTCAACTGTTATAACTCCATGTGTTAACAACTCGAGCCACGTTGGTCAAATTGTCCAGATTCATTGTGAACCGCGAGACCAATAGACGTCTAGGATCATAGGTCAAGATGAACTACAAGGCCAAAAGACGTCCAAGTTCATTATTCCTCCACAAAGAATCTTTAACTACCAGATTACAAGTTTTGTCTTCATTGGCATCATCGCATATCTACTCGAGTTGAAAAAATTCCCGCACCTTTCATACACTTCAACTAAATCTTCCTTCGTATTGTCCTCACGCTTATACTGCATATACAAATCATAAAACCATAATATTAATCATTTAACTAACATTCCTAATTTTAAGAAACTTATAAACACATGGAACAACTTACAAACGTATGACAATCTAAATGGCCACACCCATTTTTGCTTAGTTGTTTAACACACGCAGCATGCCACGATTTCATTACAACATCTACAACCCGACATATACACACATATATCGTATTATGTGTTTGACCGAGTACAAAATTATGTTGTAAATTATTAAAAATATACGTCACAATACCTCCAATTTAACACGTCCCTATGCCACTATCATTATGCAATTATCTACCGTAACATCCACTGTCCTTAGACTCCAAATAAGAGTCGAACTAGGTAGACGGCTCTTAATTTGGTTCAACACTTCCAAGTCGTTCTTTCGAGCCACATTCTTTTTAGTCAGTTCCACCAACTCGTTCGCATCACTTTCTACCTAACACTCATGCTGACTCAACTCCTCTGATCTCATTTATTCATCCCCAACACATTTCCAAAATTATATGCAACATATACCTCACTTAACTCTATCGCAATTCTGTCCAACTCCATTTGCGCTTTTGATTGTTTATCACTGTAAACAATAAGTTGCATATCCTTTTTTGTAAACTTGTGTCGTTCCAACGATGTTGCACTAAACTTGCACTTCTTTGGTGTATGTCCGGTCATAAACTCTTCACCTAGTACTTTTTTCCGATTCTCCCTGTCTGCAATTTTTACCCTATACACCATCTAGCTTCTCCATTTTTTCCCTACCACAGTACGAGCGGATGCGACTATCTTTTTTACCAGCGGTGACAGCGGTACTTCCTCATTTTCACTATCTATCATTCGATCACTTTTGTCTGACTTATTCCCATCAACATTCTACCTGCCACCTGTTGACATTAACTTCACCTTTCCACGCGGTTTATCCATCTACCACATAAATAGTATCTGATAACTATAGTCTTAACTATGGTTAATAAGTCTGTTAAGCTAGAAGACAAAATAGTTTGTTGAAAGGAATATTAGTACGAGTGAGCGTATTGAGTCATGTTGTACACACTCACTCCATTCCTATATAATGTACTATCTATCATCACAATCAATATATTATTATTCTTCTCTTTATACAAATCATAACATGGTATCAGAGCCAATAAGAAGCTTTTATAAAGCTCAAAATTTTCGCCATTAATGGCGTTTTCTTAAGCTTTGCTTCTTACTTAAAATTCGATCCTCTTCCGCTTTTCCTATGGCGTCTTCTTCGTCATCGCCCTCTTCTTCTCCTCATATTACATCTAGTGCTTCAATTCCTGCTGGTTTACTTCTACTTCGTCAGAATTGGAGTAGCCTAGTGCAGGTCAAGCTCGATTCATCTAACTATGTGCTATGGCGGTCTCAGATAGAAGCTGTCCTCGATGCTCATGGTTACTTGGTTCATTTAAATGGTTCTGTAACTCAGCCATTGTCGTCTGATCCATTGTATGCGACATGGTTGATAGAGGACCAACAGCTAAAAGTATCTTTATTATCATCGATGATTCCATCGATTTTGTCTCAGGTGGTTCGTTTATCTCGAGCTGGTGATGTTTGGAGCAAGTTAGAAGATACATTCATCACTCAGTGCAGAACTCATGTTCATCAACTCAAAATGAAGCTCTACAACATAAAGAAAGGTGATCTCAAAATGAGTGATTATTTAGCCTCTATTCAGTTGATATGTGATGGGCTTGAAACAGCTTCTGAAGCTCTTCCTTTGGAAGATATTATAATGTATACTCTTAAAGGTTTACCTAATGAGTACAATCTATTCAGATCTAGTATTCGTATCACAAATGCTCAATCTACTCCTATTAGTTTTCACTCTTTGAGTAGCTTGCTTGTGTCCGAGGAACTTCATATGCATATGACTGAACATTCTGAATCAAATGTTCAAACTCACACTGCTCTTTACTCTAATTCATCACCTCCTCCATCTAATCGAGGTCATGGTTCACCTCACCGAGGACGTGGTCGTGGTTTCTTTGGACGTGGTCGTGGTGCTAATTCTTATGCTTCTTCAAATTTGGGACCTCAATCCTCTGCTTCTCAGACTGGTGTTCATAATTCTTTACCTACCTGTCAAATTTGTGTCAAAATTGGACATAATGCTTTGGATTGCTGGTATCGTACTGATTTTGTTACTTTTCCCTCACCTAGAGCTAATCGTATTGCTTTGGCTGCTCAATCTAACCCACAATCCTCACCACAATCTTCACATTATTCTCAATCATCTTCTTCACCTTCTTATGATGCTGAGCAATGGCTTCTGGATTCAGGTGCTAATAGTCACATTACTAATGATATAAATCTTATTCACAGTTCATCTCCTTATCAAGGAGGTAATAATGTTTCAGTTGGTAATGGTGCTGCCCTTGAGATTGCCAATACAGGACATAGTAAGCTTCTTACACCCTCTACTACTTTTACACTAAACTCCATTCTTCATGTACCTCAAATCTCCTCTAATCTTTTATCTATATCTCGTTTTACACTTGATAACAATTGCTCTATAACCTTTAATGCTTCCTCAGTGTCTATTATTGAAAATCACTCTAATAAGATTCTCTTTCAGGGCCCTTGTAAGGATGGTTTGTATCCTATTTCCTTTCATGGTGGCTCAGTGTCTTCATCCTCTTCAAGTATTCTTTGTTTGTCTTCCAAGTCTCAAGCCTCTTCATCTATGTTATGGCACCTTAGGTTGGGTCATCCTTCAGCAAATGCCTCTTCAATTTTAGCACCTATATTAGAAACTAAACTCAACTTTCATGGTGTTGCTTGTGTGGCTTGTTCAGTATCTAAAGCTCATAAACTTCCCTTTTCTTCTTCTGTATCTAGGAGTTTAGTACCTTTTACTCTTATTCATTCAGATGTATGGGGACCTTCTCCTATTAATTCTTGTTCTTCCTTTAAATACTATGTAATTTTTATTGATGATTTTAGCAAATTCTCTTGGGTTTATCCTTTACAGCTCAAATCTGATGTTCTATCTGTTTTTCAAGCCTTTTATAAAATGATTCAAACTCAATTTAATAAATCAATTCAAATTTTGCGCACTGATAATGGTGGTGAGTATTTGAGTAAAGCTTTCTCCTTATTCCTTCAATCAAATGGTGTAATTCACCAAACCAGCTGCCCTCACACTCCTGAACAAAATGGAGTGTCTGAGAGGAAGCACAGACACTTAATTGAGACTGCTAGAACTCTTCTTAACCATAGATCTATGCCACCTAAATATTGGCTTGAGGCTTTAGCTTCTTCCATCTATCTTATAAACCTTTTACCCTCTCCAAACTTAGCCAATCACAGTCTTTATGAATTGCTATATAAAATTCCTCCCTCTTATAAACACCTTAAGGTTTTTGGTTGTCAATGTTTTCCTTGGCTTAAACCTTATGTCTCACATAAATTAGCTCCTAAATCAATCTCATGTGTCTTTATGGGATATTGTAACTTCTCAAAAGGTTACAAATGTCTTGACTTAAATTCTCAGAAAATATATATATCAAGACATGTATCTTTTAATGAACATGTTTTTCCTTTTGCTTCTTCTGCTCAATCATCAATATCATCTTGTTCAAATGATGAGCCTTCATCCTTTGTTGACTTATTCAATTTCAATATTAATCCACAGTCTTTATCTCATCCTTTTGATCCGATTCTCCCATTACCTCAACCTTCAGTTGAGTCATCATCTAATTCAGTCTCAAATTCTTCTACACCATCTCCATCTCCATCTCCTCAACCTTCTCATATACAACCACCACCTATACGCCACCCCATGATTACTCGTAGACAAACAGGATCTTTAAAACCATCCTATAAATGTCAACACACTCTTGAATCCTCTTCTCACCCTATTGAACCTAATACATATAAAGATGCTTCTATGTTATCTTGTTGGCAATCTGCTATGCAGGTTGAATATAATGCTTTACTTGATCAACACACATGGACTTTAGTTCCACCACCACTTGGGAGATCACCTATTTCATGTAAATGGGTTTATAAGGTAAAACGTAAGGCTGGTGGATCAATTGCAAGGTATAAAGCACGTCTTGTTGCACGTGGTTTTTTACAAGAATATGGACTAGATTATACTGAAACATTTAGTCCCGTAGTTAAGCATCAAACTATTAGAGTAATTCTCTCTTTAGCAGCCTCTTATAATTGGAATATTACACAATTGGATGTTTCAAATGCCTTTTTACATGGCAAGCTTGATGAAGAGGTTTATATGATTCAACCTCCTGGATTTATTAATGCTCAACATCCTAATTATGTGTGTAAACTAAATCGCTCTTTATACGGTTTAAAACAAGCCCCAAGGGCTTGGTATCAATTACTTGCTACCTTTTTAACTACTCATGGTTTTCAATCAAGCTCTGCAGATTCTTCCATGTTCATTAAAGGTTCAAGTTCATCTTTAACTATTATCCTTGTTTATGTGGATGATATACTAGTTACTGGAGCAGATAATGCTGTTATCTCTACTACTATTGCAGCTCTAAAAACACGTTTTATGATGAAAGATCTTGGCAATCTTTCTTATTTTTTAGGACTTGAAATTACAAGATCAAATAAGTCTATTTGTGTAAGTCAATCATCCTATGCTTTATCTATTCTTCAGAAGGCTGGCTTGAGTGATTGTAAACTCAGTACAACTCCTACACTGAGTAAGTACACAGTCAAAACAGATCATGATCTACTTCCGTATGAGAATCCTACTCATTTTCGAAGTATCACAGGTGCTCTCCAATACTTGACCATCACTAGACCTGACATTACTTATATTGTTAATCAAGTATGTCAAACTATGCATAGTCCCACAAATTTAGATTATGCAGCTTTAAAGAAGCTTCTGCGTTATGTTAAAGGCACTTTACATTATAACCTTTCATTTAATGCTTCTTCATCTACTATTCGTGCTTTCTCTGACTCAGATTGGGCGAGTAATATCTCAAATCGACGCTCTACAATGGGTTATTGTATATTTTTAGGTGATATCTTAATATCTTGGGGTTCTAAGCGCCAAACAACCCTGTCGCGTTCTTCCACAGAAGCTGAATATCGAGCTTTAGCCTACGTTTCTGCAGAAATTAAATGGTTAACTTTTATGCTCACTAGTTTAAAAATTGGTAGTGTTACTCCTACTATATCTTGTGATAATATGTCGGCTATAGCTCTAGCTTCAAATCCGGTGTTTCATTCACGAACGCGTCATATTGATATAGATTTTCATTTTGTTCGTGAGCAAGTACAAAGTAAATTACTAAAGCTACTATTTGTACCTACTCAATCACAGTTGGCTGATATTTTCACAAAAGGACTCTCTCCTACTCTTTTCTCTTCGCTTATTAGCAAGCTTCCCCTACTTAGACGGGCTCAGCTTGAGGGGGGATGATAACTATAGTCTTAACTATGGTTAATAAGTCTGTTAAGCTAGAAGACAAAATAGTTTGTTGAAAGGAATATTAGTACGAGTGAGTGTATTGAGTCATGTTGTACACACTCACTCCATTCCTATATAATGTACTATCTATCATCACAATCAATATATTATTATTCTTCTCTTTATACAAATCATAACAGTATCCACCACCACTTGATTTTCAATCTTAGTTCCTAAACTGTCTTCCATCACCAACGGTCTAAAAACCACATTCGACTCAAAGTTATATTGATGATAAAAACGTTAGCCCCATTTGCACTAGCTAGTCCTGCTATATGTTATGGCCAGGAAAGACTGCACACTGCTTTGGGCCTAGGAAGCGAAGGGAATGAGCTCGGCAGCTTCTCCTCCACACTTATTTTTCTCCGTGCCGGTTCCGCATGCGCTTCGCGCGCCATTGGCGCTTTTTCAAACCTCAGTGGTCATGTCAACTTGGTTGTTAATGGAGTTGAAGTTACCAAATTCTGAGGAGTCGGTATCAATTTATGCCGAATTGCTCAACATATAGTTCCTCGAACCACATTTTCTAAACGAACCAGAGCCAATCCGAATTGATCTTGTAAAAGATCTGCAAAAAGCATAAGCCGGAAAACCCAATATGTGCTACAAGTATACGTACCAAAAATTAAATATCCTTCATGAATCATATCAAAAACATTGAGCTGATAAGATTTACTAACTGCCACTCATTTAACCTAGCGATCTATTCACATAACCTTTTGTTTTCACTTTTAACCGAAGTCACTTCCATTCTCATTCCCTCACTGATTTTTTTCTCTCTCTCTCTAATTCTGCCTTAAAGTTGTTCATTACCATATCATTTGGAATCACCATCCGCCCATCACCAACCTCCACATTATTTTCACCCCCACTTGTATCGTTGGATTATTTGTTGCATCAGTACCTAGTTCCAGAATCTCTTCACTCGTTAACATCAAGTCACCCGTATGTACCTGTTACAAACACATATATATGTCATTTTTTTTCATTTTTACAACCACATTTACACAACTATAGATCATTTAACAACTTTGGACTCAATTTTTCTAACACCTAATATCGGAAATTGATGGGTCGAGCTAACATAATCCACTTAAACAACCTTGGTATGCCATTTTCAACCACATTTTTTACTCCAGACTTGGACATATTCTCACAAAACCATGGATGTCAATAAAAAACAATGTACAATTATTATACTTGATAAAAAAATGATTTTCCTATATTATTTCACAACTTACCAGCAACATTATGCAACATGCTTGGCATAACCATTTCTCTAAGTTCATTAACATTTCCACTATGTGTTCAACCCAGTTATAGTCCTTCAACCGATCAAGGTTCTTTGATATAATCACATGCCACTGTGTTATTCTAGTTGAGCGGATGGGTAGAAAATGGTTGACATTGCCACATGTTCATGCATTTGATGAAAGTTTTCATGTAATCGGGCATTCTCTGCCCCACATATGTTTCAATTACGCCTTTGACTGACTCATTTCCAATCGTCCAGTAGTTATACCCTGGACATGTTTTCCGAACCATACGGATGGTCCGAGTTCAAATTTCTTGTATCTTGGAACTTTAGCCCTCCCTCCTTCCACGCCCATTATTACCCAGACATAATTCGCAGTTATCCTTAATGATACACCACCAAATACAAAAGCCGTCATTTTTGTATCATATGTTTTCAGTATGTCGTAGATGTGATTCTCATTCTTTGCCAACCTACTATCACGTTCCATGTTTTATAGGCCTAGGAAAACCCGTCGAAAGGTGAGCACGACAAGGCATCTATGTAGTCAACTGGAACATCATTGTCCGTAAACATTGTCACTATAGTCTACATTTACCCCTGATTTCCCTCATCTTCTTGCAATTTTTCCATTTATATCCACTATTCATCTTACTAATGTCTACCAATAATATATTGTCCTACGTACGCACATATGGTCATACAACTATGAAGGGGTACATACCATTTTTACCTACTTACTATGTATCTTAGCAATTATATAGTCTCTCACCACAATATTAGCTGCATATTTTAGTATACACACCCACATAGTCATGGGGTGCATATATATCAAGCTTTTAAAGCTTCACCTTATACTTAATACATATATATATCAAGTCATAAAATCAAAATCAACATATCTAGTTCTAACCACCATCTCTATCTTTACGTTTCTTATTATACTAATAATACGTTTATAATAAATAACTCTTAATACATATTTGACACAACCCACCAGGGTCCAGACCCAGACCAATTTTATGTATTCATTTGTTCTTACCCACGAAGTACATATCCAAAAACCCTATTATTGAACAACACACACATAATGAAGAGAGTTTTCTTTTTACCTTAAAATGAAGCTTCACCACCAAATGAACTACGTGAAAATCCCCCCCTTTTTTCATCACGAACCCTTTTTTATTTGCTTCCTTTAACGATTACAATGAGCTTTTTGTCTGAAAACAAAGTATCTATATTGTGTTTTTGTAAGGATAAATATTTTTAGGGGGCCACAATATAAGCGGCCAGCCACTCTGACAAGACACGTGTTTGGAGAGAAGGTGACTCATCAGGGTTATATGGTCTTTACACATTGGCTCATTACGTTCTAACTAGTTGACTAACTAGTATAATTTTGTTTATAAATCCTATGGTTGTAGACCTAAATAATAATTAACCCCTGGTTTTAATGGAAAAAAAGTCTCAACCATTCAAAATAATTGTGTTAAAAGAAAAAAAAAAAGAACACGCCTAATCCCCTGCCGATGTGCACCACCAAACCCTCGACAGCTCCATTATTCAAGTGAAACGTTAACCAGCGAGTTGTTGATGTTATTAAATTAAAGGTAAAGAGAACCTTCAAATAAAACTAATTTTCCAAATCTAAATGTAATTGATTATATTATTTTAGTCTAATTAACAAAATTTTCAATTGATTTACAATTTCTTTTTGTTTTGTTATATTTTGAAGATGTTGATGATGAGATCATCCAGTTTATGGGTGTTAAAAGGATCTGAGATGCTTCTATTGATAGCCGTTGTACCAAATTACCAAATCAATATTCTCTTGCTCAAGCACGATCCAAATTTGGAATGTTTGACAAATGAGACGATAATTAAGTTCCTTTGTTGAAGTAATAAAAAACTTTAGAGAGATAAAATGACGGTAGATGACAGTGTTGTTTAAACCATAACACAATTTTGTCTACTTTCTTTACAACAATCTTGTAAAGGACTACCACTTAATTACACATTGTCCCTTTTCGACATCTTGAAAACATACTTTAATAGAAACAATATTTTGAATACATCTTAGATTTCTTCCTCTTGATATTTTTCTAGAAAGTTATTATGTTATGAGTAATGCTGAATATCACCCCAGATTGCATCGCCTTTATATCGCCCCTTATGTGGACCAATCATGAAAGAGAGAGAAAATGATAAATCAGGAAAGAGAAATCACAAAATTGGTCCATTTAAAATCCACCTAGGAGGCGATATAAAGGCGATACAATTTGGGGTGATATCCAGCATTACTCTTATGTTATATATTTTATGCTCTAATAATTTGTTAATGTAAGATTTCATCTTTTTTTAATGCATTTCTTAGATATGTATTTAATCTTTTTACAGGAAAAAGATCGTTTGCCATGACATTTCAATAAAGGGGAACCTTTTGTCTTTCATGGGACCGAAGGTAATATTTTTGGCCTCTAAAGTAAAATGTTAACTTATGGTTCTCAAGATCTTAGAATCTTCACGTGGGCCCAACTTTTCAAAAATTATAAAGTCAAAACTTTGATCAAGGATTACTTTGAACTAAGACTTCAAGCTGGGGAGATAAGGAAGGTAGGATGAACAATATAGGGATGGGTAAGATTAATAATAACCCTTTTATTATAGACGATGCAGACCTTATATGGATGGGTGATGCTTCTTTTACTAAGGATTGGGAACCTACGGGTATTGCTTCTATCGGAATTAATAATGAAGGTATCATCACGGAAAAAATTACGAGAAGATACATTGTTGATAGCCCCATTATGGGCGAAAGTTGGGATTTGTTACTTGCTATGAGGAACTCTACCTTCCTCAATCACCAGAGTATTTCTTTTTACTCCGATAACCTTGAGCATGTTCAAGGTATGTTACAAAAATCAAGTCTTTGATGGCATATCTACCCATTTGTTGCCGAAATAAAGAGCTGGCTTTCGAAGTATCCAGATTGAAAAGTATGTCATATTAATAGAAAGTTTAGTGGCACGACATATGCACTTGCCAAATGCACAAGGAGGAACATCAGTCTTGACCAATGGAGAGATTTTTCTGTTTTTTGTGCTTTTAGTTTTCTTAACCAGATGTGTAAATAACTCTTCCATTTTATCTGAAAAAAAATTTGTAAATTGTGGTGGAGATAATTAAATTTAAAGTATATATACTAGCATGCTTTTTTTTTGCAAAATATAAGGACTTATAGTGTATGTTGTCATAGTTTTGGGTTTGTTGCTAAGGTTTAATTATAGTCCAGTTTGAGTGTGTGTTTTCATATTCTAATACTCTATTATTATCAATGGTAGCTTCTTCACATTTTGTATTTGTACTGTTAACTAATTTGAACTTGAACAAATTTAGTAAAAGTATAGTTGTATATATGATGTATGATTCGTATGTATATTGTCAAGCCCATAACTTAGCTTCTTTAACTTATTTTCATGTAAATTTTCAACAATGGATATGGAATTTTTCATATTAACATAAGACAATTATTAGAACTAGTCAATTGTGATGGTGATAAATGTTGTTATATTATTATATTTTATGTATGATAGTCAATGGGTTTTAATATATATTGGGTAAGAAAAATTATGGTTTGTATAACATCTGTTTCATACTCAATCCTGATAAATGGTGAAACACACCAAATTCACAAACCCACAAGAGGAATTAGACAAGGAGAACCTCTCTCTCTCCTCTTATCTTTTGTATACTATCCCAAATTCTTAATGATATAACTCAAGATAAAAAAGAAAAACAGCTTTTACAAGGCATAAAAATAGGAAATAACTATCTGGAAATCACTCATTTACTGGTTGCAGATGACCGCCTATTTTTTTTAAAGCTGATAATATTGAATTCCAAGCTTTCAATGATATCATGAATAAATATAAAAATAGCATAGCTATGTGCATAAACCATAATAAATATGGGTGATTTTTAGCCCTAACATTCCTAAATTTATTCAAAATATCATGGCCAAAAAATTAAATATGAAAAAAACAAAAAACCTAGGTAACTACCTTGGACTCCCAACTGAATGGGGAAGAATAAAATCAAAGGATTTACAATTCATAAATGATAGGATTCTACAAAAGATGGAGAATTGGAAAATAATTTTTCTATTAGAAAGGGGAAAAGAAATTCTTATAAAAGCAGTATTACGATGCTTACCAAATTATATTATGTCTAACTTTATACTACCTAAAAATATAATCAACAAATACATTCCATGATTGCTAGATTCTGGTGGGGTGATAAATATGGGGAGATTTCGTGACCATTGTCACGATTTTGGATCAAGTGGTATGCTGGTCATATTATTTCGTCCAGGCCGTGTTGCGCGAGTGACGACACGGTTTTGCTACCTCCCTCTCAGCATTTTACCTGATTTTCTCAACGTTACAACGGTTTCCTCCTTACCGGCATACCGGTCATATCGGCCGGTTAGCCGGTCCGATGGTCAGATTTTTCCAATTTTTTTCCTTTTGACCCCAAACTCGTTTCCTGCACAATAACGCACTACCTTTCTCTTCTATTATCTTGTAAATATATTAAAAATATACACTAACTTAAGATTATACACTACAAAACATAAAATTAACTAAAAAAAATTAAAACAAGGGGTGTCTCCCAAGAGTACATTTGTTTAACGTCGTTTAGTTCGACGTGTAGATCGGGTTAAGCGTGTTCTTCGAGATGGATCATCTCCTCTCATTCAAAGTCCTCACTTTCATGGTATAAATTAAAGCAATGACCATTAACTATGAATGTCCTTTGCTCGGTTGATTTCAATTTCGATTGCGTCATGAGGTGTGTATTTTGTAACAATATAAAGTCCTCCCCAACGGGACTTAAGCTTACCCGGATAGTTCGAGAATCTAGAATTGTATAAGAGCACATTTTGACCTCTCTCGAACTTCATTGGACAAATCCGATTATCATGCCATCTTTTTGTTTTCTCCTTGTAGAGACGCGAATTATCATAGGCATGAAACAAAATTCATCTAATGCATTCAACTACATCATCCTTCGCTTACCCACTAACTCCGCGTTCAGATTCAGATATTTAATAGCCTAAAAAGCATGGATTCAATCTCGATAGGAAGATGACATGTCTTTCCATAGACCATGCGATAGGGAGATGCCCCAACTGGTGTTTTTAATGCTATTTTGTAAGCCTAAAAAGCATCATCTAGTTTTAATGACCAGCCCTTCCTCCTTTTGTTCACGGTCTTCTCTAGAATAGACTTGATCTCCCGGTTAGAGACCTCCGCTTCACTGTCAATTTGGGGATGATAACTTGTTGAAGTGTGGTGTCTCACCCCCAACTTACGAAGGGCAGCTCTCAACTGAAAATTTATAAAGTAGGTACTTTTATCACAGATCAGAACACGTGGCGTACCATGTCTTGAAAAGATATTTGATATAATGAACGAAATAACTGTCTTGGCATCGTTCATTGGTATTTCCACTGCTTCTACCCGCTTGGACACATAATCTACTGCTAGCAAAATATAAAGAGTACCATGGGAGGATATGAATGGTCTCATGAAATCTATCCCCATACATCAAAGATTTCTACTTCTAAAACATTCTTGAGTGGCATCTCGTCTCTTTTTGATATATTCCCAGTGAACTGGCATCTTTGACAATTCTGGACGAATTGATGACAATCTTAGGCCAATAGAATCCAGATTTAATAATTTTAGATGCGGTTCCATCGCCTTTGAAATGGCCACCATATGGTGAACCATGGCAGCTTGCAATGATTTGTCTTGTTTCGCCCTCATGGACGCATCTTCAGATAACTTGGTCACTTTAAACTTTGAAGAGGTAGGGTTCATCCCAAAAGAATTGTCTGGCTCTATAACTTAACCTCTTTCCTTTTTATGGATTGAAATCCGTAGGGAATACACCACTGACTGTGAGATTAACTATATATGCATATCAAGGCACAAACGAATCTTTAATAGTAAAAAGTTTTTCAATTGGGAATACCTTTTTGACCAATTCTGGTTCTCTGTTGACGTCAAATCCTTCGAGCCTCGATGAATGCTCAGCTACTTGATTCTCGCATCCCTTTTGGTCTCGAATATCTATGTCAAATTCTTGTATCAATAGTACCCATCTAATAAGACGCATCTTAGCATCCTTTTTCTCCAAAAGATACATAATTGATGAATGATCTGTATATACGATAGTTTTCATTCCAAGTAGATAGGAACAAAATTTATCGAAAGCATATACCACGGCTAATAACTCTTTCTCTGTCACTGTATAATTCAATTGGGAAGCGTTAAAGTTCTTACTTGCATAATAAATGGTGTGGAATATATTCTCTTTTTTTGCCCCAACACAACACCCATTGCGTGATCACTTGCATTGCAGATAAGTTCAAAAGGAGCATTCCAATATGGAGGTATGGAAATCGGTGAGGAGATGAGTTTCTCTTTAATCGTCAAAAACACTTCAAGACATATTTTACTAAAACTGAAGGGAGTATCCGGTGTCGACTAGGGTGTGAAAATATGATATAAATAAGTGCAAAAGTAGACACCCTAGCCTAGCACGGTTCCGCAAGTATACAGGACGTATGCAAGTTTTACTGATAAATAAGATTCGTTCCTCAGAGACTATGAAAGTAGAGAGAACTTATGCAAATTATGAAGTGCAAATATAAAAGCTAGAAGAAATAATACGCAAGAAGTTAAAAGACTAAAGAGATTTTGTTGGGTTATTGTAAATAAAGAATTAAAATAAATAAATTAAAGACCAAAAATTAAATAAGAGAAAGAATAATAGTATGAGAGTTTAGAGAGAAACTAGCAAGTAATCCCCACTAGCATTGTTTATTCTAACCATGAAAGGGTGAATTATGTAGTATTGCAATAATCAGGATTATAAATTCCTCCCTGTCCCCGGAGAGCGAACTAGCGTGGCGACCTCACAATCACGAAGGGACTTGAAAAAGGGTTGTCCTATGCCACCAGGGTCCTAGGTGTAGTCTGTCCTACTAATGATGATTGGTGATTAAATTAAACCTTAATGATTATCTTGTTAGGCAAATCTTGTCAGGATTAATTCCATATGCTAGACGTTTATGTGGTGTTTCAATAATTAGACACTCCTTCTGTGTGACCATATAACTACTATTAAGGTAATCCTATACTCGTGCACTAGTAAGGAAAACAGCCAATAAATCAAAGCACATAAAGCAGAGTATAAAACATGAATTCAATTTAAATATGATGGTATCCCAAATTAGATAGACGTTTAAACAAGAACTAAGGTTCATACATGTATGCTAAATCTCAAGCTAAAAGTAAATTAGTTCATACTAGAAGGAGAAAAGAAAACAAGTACAAATTTGAAGGCTTGCGAAGACATGATATGGTGTTTAGCTCCTTCCAAACTTCTTTTCTCTTGATGTAAGCTTCTTCTTGGCTTACAGATTCGCCAAGAATGTGTTTCTACTGATTAGAGGGTGTATTTATAGGGTATATGGAACCCTAAAACGTTTTCTTGGAGTGGAAGAAAAGCATTGGACTTCTAGCCCAACTCAAATTCGTAACCCTAAAATATATAAAAGGTAATAATTGTTGATGTTCTGTTTTGGCCATAACTTCTTCGTTTCAACTCCGATTGACGCGTTCTTTATATCAAAACTGATCGTCTCAGAAAGCTCTATCACTTTGCATCAGACCATTATTCCAAATTCCTAGCCGGTTTTGAGTTATGATAACTTTTAAAAGGACGTGGCTGTTGAAATTCAGATTTATTTGACAACTTTATCTTTCCATACTTATCCTTTCTTTCCTTTATCTCCAATTCTGATTATTATCTTCTTTCATTTCTATCTTAGAATTAATTTGGAATCTAATTAATTTCCATATATCTCTAAAGATTCACACTAAATAAATAAGTTAAACCCAATATTCTCTAAAAATAATAAATAATTAAAATAAGACCAGAAATAGGAAATTAGACCATTATGATTAAAAATCTACCTATATCCTAATAAATACACCTAAAATGATGTCTCCAAGCTAGATTAATTCATCACAAATAGGGAGACATCAAGACCCCCAACTCAAAGTTGTATCGGCCCGATACAATAAAAATAAAGAACGGTATGGTAGTCAAATAATTAACAGAATAGAAGAAGTAGGAGGAGAAGAAGAAGAGAACACAATGAATGATCCTAGAGCAAAATATCTAAAAAGTCTCATGTAGTAATGCTAAAGAAATAATGCACACATATGCTCAAGATACACATAATTAACAATCTATAAATTTAAGTCCAGATTAACTTCGCAATGCCAGAGGGAGAGGTCTCAACTCAGTTCATGTTAATGGCTATAGGTTGTAAATAGGTCCTAATATAGCATCCAATGGTCAACTCACCTATAACCTAATAACTCAATTGTTTCTCTACCAAGTAGCTAGAAATCCTAAGGTCTTTACGGTTATAACGGGGATTAGGCACGGTGTGATATATTTGGATAATGAAAAGTGAATCTTTGGCTATCTCCTCACATTCCATCAACGAGCCGCCCTAGAGCTTGAGTTTTCACTCGAAGATGTTCTCACTCAACCCAATTTTTTATGCCTTATTGTGCATCCCCAATTAATCCTAATTAAAACCTTTTTATGATGATATACAAATTCCACTTTGCCGGTCCAAATATATATTCTTTTCATATCAATTTTTTCTTTTGTATAGCTATGACTCTCTTTTATGTTGAGATATCATACTATTTTTCTCATATATTTTTTTCTTTTCAATTCATGTTTTTCAGCTTTTTTCATTTACTCTTACCTAGGCAAAGGGTTACAATACTAACTTTTGTATCATGAATAATATCACAATTACAATTTCCCAAACCCAATGTTCCCTAATGATGAAACCCACGACCCCAAACTCAAGCTCTGAAAATGACTTGTCTCAAGTTTTGCGATTCAAGTGCGGGTCATATGGATAAGTCCTATAAACTAAGGGGTATGGTTTATAATATGGTTAATAAAAAGGATTTAGAAAGGCTTAGAGGGGCTAAGGCGAGTAATAATGATCAATTAAAAAGTGTGAGAAAGCTAAAAAGACTTCAAGTGGCCTCAAATTGAAAGAATTGCCTTATTCACTTTTCTAACTACTGTATTTTTTTACTTTTTCACTACTAGTTCATAGACAAGAGGGTTTTCAACTACTTTCAAACCTCACATTCTACGCACCAAATAACTCACCCTAAGTTTCAACTTGACTTCTTAGCATTGCTCAGCAACTTTTCTATCTTTTATTTCGTGTTTTCATACATGCATACAAAACATATTTGTGACACCGTTCAAAAACATACTACTTACTATCATTGACTAAATTAAATCATTCTCAATAGGTACATTCAATATATTCTATGCCCATTCAAACCTAAAAGTTTTAAATTTTATACAAAAACAAAAAGAAAGATGAGGACAACGAATCCCCACCCCCAACTCAAAAGTGAGTCGTGTCCCCACAACTCGAAAAAGACTCAATCAAGAAATAAAATTTAAAATTAAACTAAACTAAACTACTTAATGAATACAAACAATTAAGAAGCAGAATTAGAACTGGGTACCTAGCTATAAAGATCTAGCATGTCCTCCGAAGAAGAAGAATAATTATCAATATCCAAGGTCTCAGTTACTTCACCCAATACTTGATTAATCTTGTCAATTTCCTCCCAACATGAAGCAAATTCTTTTTGTAAATAATTAATATCGTCTGTTAATTTAATTTCCCATGCTGGTGGATAGCTTGACTCGTTAAGATATGACAAAGAACCTTGATCTCGAATTGGTGTCTTTTCTTTAGCCCTTGGTGGTATACTCATTCTGGCTGTTAATCTCTTTCGTAGTGGTTGTGCTGGTGCCTCTATCTTTTGTTTCTTTTCAACAGGATCATCAAGTTTGATGGCCTTTTCAATTGTGGCTTAAGGAAAATTCTTGTTCTTCCCTAGGATTGAACACTTCCTCTTATAATCCATAGCATCCATTCTGTTAGTCATCTTTGAATAACCTACAACTCAAGTTACACCAATGATATAAAGTTAAGAAAGATTGTTGTGGCTTGAGTTTCTAGCTTGGATAAATGATTAATAATGGTAGAAGAAGATTTATGTAATTGTTCTTGGAAGAATTCTTGATTGCTTGATGATCTTTGGTGGTGTTTTATGGTGTAGTGTGATGAATTTGATGAAGAATATGTGTTTATGGAGGATGGAGGAAAGATTTCTTGTTGTTGTATTTGTTGTGGAGGTTTAATCAAGCTTCAAGGTGTTTTTAAAAGGTTTGGGTCTGAAAATTCGTGTTGGAGAGGCTAGGTTATGATTTGGTATGGTAAGAAGTTGATATGGTAACAATCTCTTCACAAACCGCCTCGATGCGGTGCACCGGACATATGGTGCGGTACACCGCACGTGAACACTGACCAAAACCGTGGGCGCAAATACTTGCTACGGTTTTAATGGGTGCTTCTCGGCAATCACCCGTGTTTGAAAACTGTGGCCACGGTTTTCTCCTTGCGGTGCACCGGACATACCTTGCGGTACACCAGACTCGTGGTCGAAAAAACCGTAGGCGCATATTCTCGACATGGTTTTTCGCCTCATGTCTCGGCAATTTATCGTGGCCAAAATCTGACACCACGATTTTGACATGCAGTGCACCGCAACTATGGTGCGGTATACCACACCTAGCTGCTGGTTAGCACAGTTTTTTAGTCTTTTCGACCCCAAACTCATTTCCTGCACATGTAACACACTACATTTCTCTCCTATTAGCTTGTAAACACATTAATAATATACACTAACTTAAAAATATACACTACAAAACCTAAAACTAACTAGAAAGAAATTAAAACAAGGGGTGTCTCCCAAGAGCCCTTTTGTTTAACGTCTTTGAGTTAGACGTGTACCTCGGGCTAAGCGTGTTCTTCTAGATGGATCATCTCCTCTTGTCCAAAGTCCTTACTATCATGGTATAACTTAAATCTCTGACCATTCACCATGAATGTCCTTTGCTCGGTTGGATGTTCAATTTCGATCGCTCCATGAGGTGTGACTTTTGTAAAAATATAAGGTCCTCCCGAACGGGAATTAAGCTTACCTGGATACTAGAATCTAGAATTGTATACCAATACCTTTTTTCCTCTCTCGAACCTCTTTGGACGAATTTGTTTAGCATGCCATCTCTTTGTTTCTCCTTATAGACACGTGAATTGTCATAGGCATGGAAACAAAATTAATCTAACTCATTCAACTGCATCATCCTTTGTTTTCCTGCCAATTCTGTGTTTAAATTCAGAGTTTTAATAGCCCAGAAGGCTCGGGATTCAATCTCAATAGGAAGATGACATGTTTTTCCTTAGACCATGCGATAAGGAGATGCCCCAACTGGTGTTTTAAATGCTGTTATGTAAGCCCAGGGAGCATCATCTAGTTTTAATGACCAATCCATCCTCGTTTTGTTCACGGTCTTCTCCAGAATAGATTTGATTTCTCGGTTAGAAACCTCAACTTGACCATTAGTTTGGGGATGATAACCGGTTGAAGTGCGGTGTCTCACCCCCAACTTACGAAGGGTAGCTCTCAACTGAAAATTGACGAAGTGGGTACCTTTATCACTGATAAGAACACGTGGGTTACCATGTCTTGAAAAGATATGTGATTTTAGGAATGATATAACTTTTTTAGCATCGTTCTTTGGTGGTGCCCCTGCTTCTACCCACTTGGACACATAATCTACCGCTAGCAAAATATAAATATTACCATGGGAGGTTATGAAAGGTCCCATGAAATCTATCCCCCATACATCAAAGATTTTGACTTCTAAGATATTATAGAGCGGCATATCGTCCCTTTTTGATATATTACCAGTGAACTGGCATCTTTGACATGTCTGAACAAATATATGACAATATTTGTGTAGGGTAGGCCAATAGAAACCGAATTGAAGAATTTTAGCTGTGGTTCTATCGCCTTTAAAGTGGCCACCTTATGGTGAGCCATGACAACATGTCATGATCTTAGTAATTTCGCCCTCATGGACGCATCTTCTGATAACATGATCACTGCAAACCTTGAAGAGGTAGGGCTCATCCCAAAAGAATTGTCTAGCTCTAGACTTAACCTTTGTCTTTGTTGTGGGTTGAAGTCCGTAGGGAATACACCACTCACGACGAGGTTAACTACAACTGCATACCAAGGCATAAACGCATCTTTAATCGTAAAAAGATGTTCATCAGGGAATTCCTCTTTAACCAATAATGGTTCTTTGTTGGCATCAAACCCTTCGAGCCTGGATAAATGATCAGCTACTTGATTCTCGCATCCCTTTTGGTCTCGAATATCTATGTCAAATTCTTGTAACAGCAATATCCATCTGATAAGACGCAGCTTAGCGTCCTCTTTCTCCATAAGGTACTTGATTGCTGAATGATCCATGTATACAATAGTTTTCATCCCGACAAGATAGGAATGAAATTTATTGAAAACATATATCACGGCTAACATCTCTTACTCAGTTACTGTAAAATTCATTTGGGTAGCGTTAAAGTTCTTACTTTCATAGTAAATCGTGTGGAAGATCTTTTCTTTCCTCTGGCCTAACACAACAACCATTGTGTGATCACTTGCCTCGCACGTAAGTTCAAACAGAGCATTCCAATCTGGAGGTATAACAATCGAGGTGGAGATAAGCTTCTCTTTGATCGACACAAATGCCTGACGACATTCTTCATTAAAATTAAGAGGAGTATCCTTCTCAAGTGAAGAACAAAGCGGTTTGGCGATCTTGGAGAAACCTTTAATAAATCTTCGATAAAATCCTGCGTGACCCAAGAAACTTCTCACTCCTTTGACAGAAACTGGAGGTGGTAAGGTTTTTATAACTTCAATTTTAGCATGATCAACCTCCATTCCCGCCTTCGAAACTTTATGTCCCAACACAATCCCTTCTTGAACCATTAAGTGGCATTTTCCCAAATTAAGCACAAGATCTGTTTCTTTACATCTTACAAAGACTTTTTCAAGATTGTTTAGGCAATCATCAAAACTATCTCCAAAAACCGAAAAATCATCCATAAAAACCTCCAAATATTTATCAATCATGTCCCAAAATATATCCATCATGCACCTCTGGAACGTGGCAGGTACATTGCATAAACCAAAAGGCATCCTTCTATACGCAAAAGTGCCAAACGGACAAGTAAAAGTTGTTTTGTGTTGATCAAGAGGATCTACACAAATCTGATTATAGCCTGAATATCAGTCCAGAAAACAATAATACTCTCTCCTTGCGAGTTTGTCTAGCATCTGATCAATGAACGGAAGAGGGAAGTGATCTTTCTTTGTAGCCTTGTTGAGTCTTCGATAATCCATGCATACTCTCCACCCACAACTGTTTTTGATGGAATGGCTTCGTTCTGGTCATTAAGGACGGTAGTGATACCTCTTTTCTTTGGAACACATTGCACTGGACTGACCCAATCACTGCTCGCAATTGGAAAGATAATACCCACATCTAATAACTTGATTACCACCTTCCTTACCACCTCTTTCATAGCTGGCATGAGCCTTCTTTTCCCCTCTATAGATCGCCCTCCTTCTTTCTCAAGAATAATCTTATGTTTGCAAACAGATGGACTTATTCTCTTGATATCAGCAATAGTCCACTCAATTGCTTCTTTGTTAGCATGAACCACACGGAGTAGCTTCTCTTCTTGAGGACCTAAAAGGTTATCAGAAATAATAACAGGTAAAGTTTTGTTCATACCTAAGTAAGCATAGCGTAGATGGTCTAGAAGTGATTTTTCTTCAAGAACAAGATATTATAGATGGTTTCTTCATTGGTTCAATGTCTTCTGATTCTTGAAGTTGTTCTCGTACATTTAAGCCTAATGCTACAACTTCGTCAGTGGCATCATCGTATCTTTCTGGTGATTCAAGTTTCAAGGCTTCGTCTAGATCGTCATCACAATTTGTTTCATTAAAGACCTCTTGTGTAAGTTTGTCGATGACATCTATTTTTAAACATTCATCTTTTGTATCTGAATATTTCATAGACTTGAATACATTGAACCGTACTTGTTCGTCTTGGACCCTCATGATCAAATCACCATTCTCATATCTATTAGTTTACGCCCCGTGGCTAAGAATGGTCTACCCAAGATGATGGGGATATTCTTATCCGCGTAGTAGTCAAGAATAATGAAATCACAAGGAAATATAAAACTACCAGCTTTAACTAAAACATCTTCAATTTTACCTACTGGTTTGGAGAGGGAGCGATCTGCCATCTGTAATACCACTGAAGTAGGTATTACCTCTCCTATGTTGAGCTTTTCGAACAGGGACTTTGGCATGAGATCGATACTCGCGCCTAAGTCACATAACGCTTTCCCGGTTTAAATTTCTACAATAGCAATGGGAATCGTAAAGCTTCCGAGATCTTGTAGCTTCGGTGGTAACGTACCTTGACAAACAACACTACACTCCTCTGGTAATCCAATCGTCTCCCCAGTTTCCAAACTTTGTTTGTTTGAAAGAATGTCTTTCATGAACTTTTCTTTTTAGAGCTTCAACAAATGGTATAGTAATATCTGAATTGTGCACCATGTCAAGGAACTTCTAGAATTATTTTTCATTGTTCTTCTTTTTGACACATGACGGGTATGATGAAGGAGGACGTGTATTAGTTTCCATTGAGCTTTTCTTCTTTTCTGGTGTCTTTTTAGGGACACTCTTTGGTTCAACTACCTCTTTGACGTTATCTTCAACTGTGTCTTCAACCACTTTAACAGAAATAGAGGTTGATTCTGGTTCTACTCTAGGAGGAGGTAATTGTTTTCCACTTCTCGATTCAACTGCATGACAAGCATCATCTTCTGGAGCAATAATATCACTTGGGAGTTGCCCTTTTAGCCTGTTTTGAAGTGTACTCTCCATGTGTGACAGTGTATGCTTGAGATTCTTGATTACCTTGATTGGGTTTGGATTCTTCGCTGGCTCATCTTCATTTTTCTTCAACTAGTTTCATTATTGAAGCCATACTCGAATCCAAACTCAAATTGCTTTGCTTCTGTGTAGCTTGTTGCATTGAATATTGAGGTGTTTCTTGATAAGCTTTTGTATAAATTGGCGCTTCTTGATAAATAGGTTGTGGCGGATAGTAATACTGGGGCCGAGGTTGATAATACGTCTCTTGATTTCCGACCCAATTTTTATTCTGTGGGGACTGATAATTAGTGTAACTTCCTTGAGGATGATAATAACCATTAGAATAATGGTTTCTTTGATGAGACACGAAGGAATCAAAGCTGGATTATTCATACAATTGTCCCACAAATGATTTCTTACTCCTCAACCAGGACATGAAGGTAAAGTATGTACTTTATTTACCTAAGCTATTGTTCGCGCTTGATCTCGTAATTCCTTGAGTTGTTGGTTTAATTCTTTGAGCCTCAGAGAGTCTGAGGTCTCTTCTTGTTTTTCTGATTCTAACAGCCAACTTCTCTTGGTATCCAGAACTCTTTCCATAATAGAGTTTTAGCTACTTCAAGATCTAATAACACAAAACTTCCATCTCCTAACATATCTGCTTTTCTTTGGGCTCGTCATTGATTCCACCATAGAACATGGTTAATTGATATTCAGGCGAGGAGACGTGGAATGGGCACCTCGCTTTCTTCTCATTAAACTGTAAACATGCTTCACCAACACTTTCCCCTTCTTCTTGCATAAACTGTTCAAGCTCCAACATATATTTTAAGCGTTTACTGACCGGATAGAATCGGTCTAGAAATTTTAATTGGAGTTTGTCCCAGTCTGGAATATCATCAGGATGTTGGGAATCGTACCAATTGCTTGCACCTCCGGTCAAAAAGAATTGGAACATAATGTAATACATCTTCTCCTTTGTAATGCCTTTGATGATATAAGCGTCACAGATCTGCATGAATTTCTAAACATACCGGACCGGATCTAGTTGTGTAGCACCACTAAATTTTCCATGACTCACAAATTGCGCTATCATGCCTGGATTTGGTCTAAATTTAGCAGCTTGGATTTCTGGACTGCGGATTCCTCTCGGTTGCACTCTAAATGTGATGGGAAGATCAAGTCTCCTTGGGCTTGTCATCTGTAAAACTGTAAGACAAAACTAAAAAGAAAAGCGTAAAATAGAACTAACTAAAATAAAAGCACACAAGGACTAACGATGTAGTCCCCGACAGCGGGGCCAAAAACTTCGTGTCAACTAGGGTGTGATAAAAATATGATATAAATAAGTGCAAAAGTAGACACCCTAGCCTAGCAAGGTTCTGCAAGTATACAAGACGTATGCAAGTTTTACAGATAAATAAGATTCGTTCCTCAGAGACTACGAAAGTTAGAGAGAACTTATGCAAATTATCAAGTGCAAATATACAAGGTAGAAGAAATAATACGCAAGAAATTAAAAGACTAAAGAGATTTTTGTTGAGTTTTTGTAAATAGAGATATAAACTAAATAAATTAAAGACAAAAAAATAAATAAGAGAAATAACAATAGTATAAGAGTTTAGCTCGAAAAACTAGCAAGTAATCCCCACTAGCCTTGTTTATTCTAAACATGTAAGAGTGAATTATGTAGTATTGCAATAATCAGGATTCTAAATTCATCCCTATCCCTAGAGAGTAAACTAGGGCGGCGACCTCACAATCATGAGGGGACTCAAAATAGGGTTATCCTGCACCACCAGGTCCTAGGTGTAGTCTGGCCTACTAATGATGATTGGTGATTAAATTAAACCTTAATGATTATCTAGTAAGGCAAATCTTGTCAAGATTAATTCCATATGCTAGACGTTTATGTGGTGTTTCAATAATTAGACACCCCTTCCGGGTGACCATCTAACTACTATTAAGGTAATCCTATACTCGTGCACTAGTAAGGAAAACAGTCAATAAATCAAAGCACATAAAGCAAAGAATATAACATGAATTCAATTTAAATACGATGGTCTCCCAAATTAGATAGACGTTTAAACAAGAACTAGGGTTCATACATGTATGTTAACTCTCAAGCTAAAAGTAAATTAGTTCATACTAGAAAGAGAAAAGAAACCAATTACAAATTTGAAGGCTTGCGAAGACATGATATGGTGTTTAGCTCCTTCCAAACTTCTCTTCTCTTGATGTAAGCTTCTTCTTGGCTTACGGATTCGCCAAGGATGTGTTCTTACTGATTAGAGAGTGTATTTATAGGGTATAGTGAACCCTAAAACGTTTTCTTGGACTGGAAGAAAAGTATTGGATTTCTAGCCCAACTCAAATTCGTAACCCTAAAATATAAAAAAGGTAATAACTGTTGTTGTTTTGTTTTGGCCGTAACATCTTTGTTTCAACTCCGATTGACGTGTTCTTTATATCGAAACTGATCGTCTCGGAAAGCTCCATCACTTTGCTTCAGACCAGTATTCCAAAATCCTATCCGGTTTTGAGTTATGATCACATTTATTGACGTGGCTGTTGAAATTCAGATTTATTTGGCAACTTTATCTTTCCATACTTATCCTTTCTTTCCTTTATCTCTTAGAATTGATTTGGCATCTAATTAATTTTCATATATCTTTAAAGCTTCACACTAAATAAATAAATCAAACCCAATATTCTCTAAAAATAATAAATAATTAAATCAATACCAGAAATAGGAAAATTAGACCATTATGATTAAATAACGGCCTATGTCCTAATGAATACACCTAAAATGATGTCTACAAGCTAGATTAATTCATCACAAATAGGGAGACATCAGTATCATTCTTAAGTAAAGCACAAATTAGTTTGACGATCTTTGAAAAGTCTTTAATAAATCTTCTGTAAAATCATGCGTGACCCAAAAACTTCAAACACCTTTAACGAAACCGGAGGTGGTAAGGTTTTTGTTACTTCAATTTTAGCACAATACACTTCCATTCCTGTACTCGAAACTTTATGTCCCAACACAATTTCTTCTTGAACCATGAAGTGGCATTTTTCCCAATTAAGAACAAGATATGTTTCTTTACATCGCAGAATTACCTTTTTAAGATTGTTGAGGAACTCATCAAAACTATCTCCAAATACCTAAAAGTCATCCAATAAAAACTTCTAAGTATTTATTAATCATGTCCCAAAGTACTGCCATCATACAACTCTGGAACGTGGCAGGGGCATCGCATAAACCAAACAGCGTCCTTTTATAGGAAAAGGTGCCAAACAGACAAGTGAAAGTTGTTTTGTGTTGATCAGCTGATCAAAACAAATCTGATTATAGCCTGAATATCCGTCAAGGAAACAGTAATACTCTCTCTCTGCAGTCTAACATCTGATCAATGAACTGTAAAGGAAAGTGATCTTTTTCCGTGGCCTTGTTGAGCCTGCGGTAATACATACTCACTCTCCACCCCACAACTGTTTTTGATGGAATGGCTTCGTTTTGATCATAAGGATGGTAGTGATACCTTCTTTCTTTGGAACACACTGCACTGGACTAACTCACTCACTTCTCGCAATCGAAAATATAATACATGCATCTAATAACTTGATCACCTCTTTCCTTACCACCTTCTTCATTGCTAGCATAAGTCTTATTTCCCCCTCTATAGATCGCCCTCCTTCATTCTTAATAATAATCTTGTGTTTGCAAATGGTATGACTAATTACCTTTATATCGGTTATAGTCCACTCAATTTCTTCTTTGTTAGCGTGAAGCACACGTAGTAGCTTATCTTCTTGAGGACCTGAAAGGTTAGCAAAATAATAACAAGCAAAGTTTTGTTAATACCTAAATATGCATAACGCAGATTGGATGGAAGCGGTTTTTCTTCGAGAACAGGAGGACAGATGATAGCTGGTTTCTTCATTGGTTCTATGTCTCCTGATTCTTGAAGTTGTTCAAGAATTTCTCTTGGTCTACCGTCTACTGAATCTAATGCTGCAAATTCTTCAGCTATATTGTCATATATCTCTGGTGATTCAAGTGCCAAGGCTGCTGTTAAAGTGTCATCAAAGCTTCTTTCACTGAAAACTTCTTGTGTAATTTTGCTTATGACATCTATTTTAAGGCATTCATCTTTCGTATCTAGATATTTCATAGCCTTAAACACATAGAATCGTACATGTTCGTCTTGGACCCTTATGATCAATTCACCATTATCAACATCAATAAGTGTAACCCCCGTGGCTAAGAATGGTCTACCCAAGATGATAGGGACATTCTTATCCGCGTCGTAGTCAAGAATAATAAAATCACAAGGAAATATAAAATACCATCTTTAAATGAAACATCTTCAATTTTACCTACTGGTTGGGAGAGAGAGCGATCTTCTATTTGTAATACTACTGATGTAGGTACTACCTCTCATATGTTGAGCATCTCGAACATGGAATTTGGCATGAGATTGATACTCGCGCCTAAATCACATAATGCTTTCCCGGTCCATCCTTTGCCAATAGCATTGGAATTGTAAAATTGCCGGGATCTTGTAGCTTCTGTGGCATCTTGCTTTGACATATAGCACTAAACTCCTCAGGTAATCCAATCATCTCCCCAGTTTCTAAACTTTGTTTGTTAGAAAGAATGTCCTTCATGAATTTAAGATATTTTGGCATTCTCTTGAGAGCTTCTACAAACTGTATTTTGGTATGTAGATTGCTCATCATGTCAAGGAACTTCTTGAATTCTTTTTCATTGTTCTTGTTTTTTACACGTGATAGGAATGGTGGAGGAGGACGTGTATTGTTTACCACTGAGATTTTCTTCTTTTCTGGTGCCTTCTCTGGGACACTTTTTGTTTCAATTACCTCTTCTACTTTATATTCAACTGTTTCTTCAACCAACTTTTCAGGAGTAAGGGGTTGGTTCTTTTGGTTGTTCTGTTTCTTCCACTCTAGGCGGAGGTAATTGTTTTCCACTTCTTAATTCGACCGCATGACAGGCATCATTTTGAGGAGTCATAGTATCACTCAGAATTTGCCCTTTTGGCCTGCTTTCGATTGCACTCGCCATCTGTGATATAATATTCTAGAGATTTTTAATAACCCTCGGTTGTTGTTGAAATCTTTGTTGATTCACCTTCTTGCTCTCGTATAGAACATTCATAAATTTACCTAGACTTTGATCAAAACTTGAAGGTTGCAATGAGGGTTGCTCATGTGTGGCTTGTTGCGTTGAATATGAATGTGGTTCTTAATAATCTTTTGGTACTGGTATATATATTGGTTGTGGATGATAATAATTTTGAGGTCGAGTTTGATAATAGGTACCTTGGTTTTCGACCCAATTCTGATTTTGCGGGGAATAATGATTAGCGTGACTCCCTTGAGGATGATAATAACCGTTCGAGTAATGGTTTCTTTGATGATATACAAAGAAAATCGAAGCTGGATTATTAATACAATTCTCCCACGAATAATTTCTTGCTCCACAACCAGGACATGAAGGTAAAGTGTTTACTAGATTCACCTGAGCTACAGAGCTGCCCTCTAAACGTGCTTGTTCTTGAAATTCCTGAAGTTGTTGGTTGAATTCCTCGATCCTTAGAGCTTATAAGGTATCTTCTTCTTATTCTGATTCTAACAGCCAACTTCTTTCGGTATCAAGCACTCTTTCCATTATAGTATGAGCGTCTTCAGGATCTAATAACACAAAACTTCCATCTCCCAATATATCAACATTTGCCTTGGACTCGCTGTTGAGTCCTCCGTAGAACATGGTTAATTGATATTCAGGCAAGGAGACGTGGAATGGAAACCTCGATTTCTTCTCATTAAAATGTAACCATGCTTCACCAAAACTTTCTCCTTCTTCCTGCATAAGTTGTTCTAACTCCACCATATATTTTAAGCGTCTAATAATCTGATAGAATTGATCTAGAAATTTGGCTCGGAGTTTATCTCAATCTGGAATTGAATCAGGGTGTTGGTAGTCATACCAATCGCTTGTACTTCCGGTTAAAAATAATTGGAACATAACGTAGTACATCTGTTCCTGTGTAACACCTTTGATGATGTAGGCATCACATATCTGCATAAATTTATGAATATAACGAACCGGATCCTGTTGTGCAGCACCACAAAATCGGCCATAAATCGAGAATTGTATCAATCATGCCTGGGTCAAGCCTGGATTTAGTTGCTTGGATTTCTGGAGTACGAATTCCTCTAGGTTGCACTCTGAGTGAGACGGGAAGATCGAGTTTCCT
Organism: Nemophila menziesii; assembly: GCA_029959085.1. Lineage (NCBI taxonomy): Eukaryota > Viridiplantae > Streptophyta > Magnoliopsida > Boraginales > Hydrophyllaceae > Nemophila > Nemophila menziesii. The sequence continues at coordinate 81,984,800 of JARWIR010000001.1, forward strand.
CAGACTTGCCAAAAGCGTAAAATAGAACTAACTGAAATAAAAGCATTAAAAAAATGCACAAGGACTAACGATGTAGTCCCCAGCAGCGGCGCTAAAAATTTGGTTTCGGTTAGGGCGTGATAAAATAAGGATAATTATAGATGCAAATATACACCCAACTGAAGCACGTTACTCACTGCAAGTATCACAGACCGTATGCAAGTTTTAATAGTATGTAATATTCGTTCCTCCGAGACTACTAAAGTAACTTATGCAATATAGAGTGCAAACAAGAAAGCTAGAAAAATAATATGCTGAAAATAAAAAACTAATGAAATATTTGTATGGTTTTAAGACTCTGAGAAATTAACCAAATAAATTAAAGACATGAAATTAAATAAAGAGAAGAAGATAGTATGAGAGTTTAGCTCGAGATCTAGCAAGTAATCCCCACTAGCCTTGTTTATTCTATTCATGTAAGGTAGAATTGTGTAATATGCAATAGTCAGGATTCTATATTCCTCCTAACCCCCTTCCGGGTGGACTTAGGTGGCGACCTAACAATTACCAGGGGACTTGGGTAAGGGGACCCTGCGCAATGATCGGTGATTAAATCTTAAACCCTAATAACTATCTAGTTAGGAAATCCCTTCCAGATCACTACTGCACACTAGAAGTTTATTTGGTGTTTCAATAATTAGAACCCCTCTTCTGGATGACCATTTAACCCTATACGTTGGCCACCATAAGAACTACCGACAATAAATCAAAACACATAAAAGTAGAGAATAAAACACTAATTTTAATTAAATGCTAACATCCCAAATTAAAATAGATTTAAAACAAGCGTAGGGTTCATATCCATATGCCAATCTCAAGCTAAAATAGAATTATTTCATACTAGAGAAAGAAAAGAAAACAATTACAAATTTGAAGGATTGGCAAGACATGATTTATTGTCCAACTCCTTCTGATCTTCTCTTCTCTTGATGTAAGCTTCCTCTTTGTGTAAAGGCTGACCAAGGATGTATTTCTAATGATAGGAGGGTGTATTTATAGGTTTTCGAAGACCCTAGGTCGAAATCTTGGAGTAGAAGGCAAGTAATTTGAGTCAAAGTCCAACTCAAATTCGTTTCCTAAAATATAGGAGAAGATTAATGCTAATATATTATTTTGGTCGTAACTCCTTTGTTATTGGTCCGATTTTCACCTACTTTATATCAAAACGACCGCACTGAAAACATACACACTTTATCTTTTGATTTCTCATCCAAATTCCCAGCCTATTTGAATTTATCTTCATTTTAGTGGACGTGGCTGCAGAATTTCAGATTTACTTGGCAGCTTTTACTTTTCTATTTTTTCTCTATTTCCTTTTATCTTTTAATTTCTTCCATATCTTCTTTCCTTATCTCTTTATAATTTATTTGATATCTAATTATATTCTATATATCTTTAAAACTTCACATTAACACACAAATTAAACCAAATATGCTCTAAAAATTATTAATCATCAAATCAAGATAAGAAATAAGAAAATATCAAAATATGAATAAAAACCTATAATTAATTACTCAAATACACCTAAAATTATGTCTCCAACCTAGATTATTATATCACAAATAGGGAGAAATCATATGTAAACTTAGGAAATTATTTTTGTTTATAAATGGGAACCTTGCTAATGAAATGGTACCTCAAATAAAAGATGGACTTCAAGGTTATACCTCTGATCCTTGAGTTTACTTTAAAGTAATGGGATCAGCGTGTGTTACACTTTTTGTCAATATGTGTATGACATGATCATCTTTTGGTACTTTCATTCATGGGACTTACTACTTTTAATCTTCTATTTGTGAATAAACCATACGTGGAAGCTGATCATAAGGGTAAAATTCAGCAGAGACAGTATTGTGATTTACCTTAGTCAATCTCACTATGTTGGGAAGGCTTGACTCTTTTAATGTAGTGCTTGGTAAAACTCATTATAATATTAGTATTCATGCATAATAGAATTGTGGGGGTAGGGGGTCTAACTTTTGATGAATATGAAATAATTATAAGGAGAGTGATATTCTTGATGAACTATACTCAATCTGATATTGTCCATATTGTAAAGAGACTCAAGTGGTGACCACAGAGTTATTTTTTGTCATTTGATAAAGTACAAGAGAGGTACTATTTATCTCGGTCTGCATGTTAACAAGTTTCATGTAATTCTTAAAGGTTTTTTGTAATCCAAACAGGGTCCAAGACAATGATAAAGTCAGCTTCATCAGTGGCTATGCATTCTCCTATCGTTGAAGTCCCCTTAATAGACTTGTATAGAACAAACCTTCATGGAGTCCGATTTCATAACACTATAGTTGGTAGGACAAGAAGATGAATGGTTGAGGAATCTCCTATCTGATGTGCCACTATGTAAATAAAGTGTCACGCAAGCATGCATATGTTTTGATTCACAAATAGTGATTAGATTTGCTCATAATAGAGTCCACATTGGAAACAAGAGACATATTCGCATCAGACACAGCTCAGTAAAGATTGTCATTGAAGAATGGTGTAATCACTTTAAAGTACAAATGCTAAGTGAAATATTTGCTTATCCGTTTACTAAAGGCTTAACTGTGAGAGTTATTATGGAAAGGGCGAGGGGGATAGGACTAGAACCCATTGACGGGGAACATATGACTGATGAGTCCATATGATGTACTATTTTCATACCTATTATGTAACTTGTGCACACATGTGTATTTTAACACTTCATGAATTTATAGCCATGCGTGGTGGTCCTATTACAGTTCCTACTTAATGAAGTCATAGTCATGCGTGGTGGTCCTATTGAGCAGAACTTTGTGAATTCACCATTGATGTTGTTGTATCATGTTCCTACTTAATAAATTCATAGTCATGCGTGGTGGTCCTATTGAGACAGACTTGATGAATTCACTATTGCGGTTGTTGTATGTTTTTCATACTTAATGAACTCATAGCCTTCAATGGTGATCCTATTGAGAAGATGGTGGGGAAAAGGTGTGATAATATAATAGATAAATAAAGATAATAATAAAGGACACACACCCTTAACTACCACGAGAAACTCACTGCAAGTATTACAGATCGTTTGCAAGTGTAGTTAGTAAGTAAAGTTTGTTCGTAGGGATTTGATCTGTAAGATCTACTTGTGTATATAGATAAGTGTAGGAGAACTTACTTTATAATATAATGATCATAAAAGAAAACATATTTATTTGGGTTTCAGATTTAAAAGATAATAATGCAAATAAATAAGATAATAAATAAGATAATAAAGAATGTAGATGAGAGATATAATTTAGGTTTGCTAGTATGCACTTATCCTTCTAAATCAATTCTAGTTATAAGGGTTGAATTGAGCTCTTTTTGTGTAAATAGTCAGGCTATAGCCATTAGCACGGACTGAGTTGAGATCTCTCCTTCTGACATTGCCAAATTAATCTGCACTTGAATTTATAGATTATTGATTACGTGTATATTAAGCATACGTGTGCATTATTTCTTTAGCATCACTACATGAGACTTTTTAGATACTATGCTCTAGGATCATTCATTGTGTTCTGTTCTTATTCTCCTCCTACTTCTTTTTCTTGACTTCCCTACTATTCTTTACTTTTATTGTATCGGGACGATACAACTTTGAGTTGGGGGACTTGATGTCTCCCTATTTGTCATGAATTAATCCTAGTTGGAGACATCATTTTAGGCGTATTTATTAGAGTATAGGTCGATTTTATCATGTTCTGGTACACTAGCCTATTTTGTGTTTTGAATTAATTATTTATTATTTTTAGAGCATATTGGGTTTAATTGTTTATTTAGTGTGTAGCTTTAAAGATATATGGTAATTAATTAGAGTCCGAGTAAATTCTAAGAGCTAAAGGAAAGAGGATAAACATGGAAATTGGAGATTAGAAAACAAAAGCTAAAGTATGGGAAGATAAAGCTGTCAAATAAATCTGAAATTCACCACCCACGACCACAAATTGGCTTGTATCTCAAAATCGGTGAGGAATTTGGAAGAACGATCAAGAGAAAAGTTAAATATCTTTCCGATACGGTGAATTTCAACTATTCATACGCGTCAAACGGATAAGTATTGAAGCTGTTAGGACCAAAACGAAAACAGGGCTGATTCTATATTTTAGGGTTACGAATTTGAGTTGGGCTTTGAGTCCATTACTTACCTTCTCCTTCATAAAAACGAATTAGGGCTTCCTATACCCTATAAATACAACCTCTTATCATTAGAAAATAATCCTTGTTCAAACCCTTAAGCCAAGAGGAAGCTGCGACACAAGAGAAGAAGTCTGGAAGGAGCTGAACACCAATTCATGTCTTTTTCAACCTTTCAATTTGTAATTTCTTTCTTTTATGTTATTAGTATGAACTAATTTACTTTTAGCTTGAGATTTATCTTATGTGTATGAACCCTAGTTTTCTATCTTGATTTGGGATACCACAGTATTTAATTTGAATTCATGTTTTATATTCTGTTTATGTGTTTTGATTTAATGACTGTTTTCCTTGCTAGTGCACGAGTATAGGATTACCTTAATAGTAGTTAGACGATCACCTTAACTGGGTGTCTAATTATTGAAACACCACATAACGTCTATAATAAGGTTTAGACCTGACAAATCAACCTAACTAGATAATCATTAGGCTATGCTTTCACCACTATCACCATGTTTGGAATTGAATTGCTTAGGGCCTTAGTGGCGTTTGATAACCCTAAGTTTAGGCTACCTAATGGTGTGTCTGTATCCCCCTTAGTCGCTCTCAAGGTCTAAGGTATGGGAATTTAGAATCCTGATTATTTCATATTACTTGATTCACCCTTATACGATAGAATAACCAAAACTAGTGGGGATTACTTGCTAATAGCTCGAGCTAAACTCTCATACTGCTTGCTTCTCTCTTTTATTTAATTTCTTTTCTTTAAATTCTTAGTTTAAATTTTCTTATTTAAAACTCAACAAAAATCTCCTTTCGTTTATTTCTTTGCGTATTATTTGATCTAGCTTTTTTTTATCTGCACTTGAATATTTGCATAAGTTCTTCCTAACCTTCGTAGTCTCTGAGAAACGAATCTTACTTATTCATTAAAACTTGCATACGTCATGTATACTTGCAGAATCGTGCTAGGCTAGGGTGTCTACTTTCCCACTTATTTATATCATCTTTTTATCACACCCTAGTCGACACTACATGGTTTTCATAGGGGGCCTCGCACGCGCACCTGATTTCAAACACCGTTGTGACGGTTTTTATGGTGCGGTGCACCGTAGGTATCGTGCGGTGTACCGCACCTAGCTGCTGGTTATACAAAAAATCTGTTTTTTCTCCCCAAACTCGATTTCTAAGTTACCTGCACATTAAAAACACTTCTACCTTCCTCATTACTGCAATATTTAAAAAGAGACAACTAATCTAAACAAAAAATAAAACATAAAAACATAAAAAATATTACGGGTTGTGTCCCGGACAGCAACATCTTTTAAAGTTCAACGTGTTACCTCCATTAACTTTTGACTTTGTAGCCCCCAAACTGCGGGTGAGGCTATGAACATCTACTAATCTGCGCTTTTGACCTTTCTTGGGTCGTATTTCAATCACTTTTGCCGAAACAACTTGTGTAACGAAAAATGGTCCTATCCACGAGTTCTTGTAACCTCGTGGCCTATTTTGTCTCTAATTCCTTTTATCTCTTAATTCCTTTTGTCTCTTAATTCCTTCCATATCTTCTTCCTTATCTCTTTAGAATTGATTTTTGCATCTAATTATATTCCATATATATGTAAAGATTCACATTAACACACAAATTAAACCATATATGCTCTAAAAATAATAATTCATCATATCATGACAAGAAATAAGAATTTATCAAAATATGAATAAAAATCTATAATTAATTAATCATAAACACCTAAAATGATGTCTTCGACCTAGATTATTATATCACAAATAGGAAGACATCAGCAGGTGCAACTATTTCTTCTTTCTCTTCTTGCATATCAGGTGCAACCTCCTTTTGTGACTTCTCACTTGAGGCTTCTTCCTCTATTTCTATAGCTCTGCTAGCTTGTAACTCAATAACTGTTCTGATCTCTTCTTGCATGTCCTTGTGGAGAAGTACAAACTCAGCTTCTTCTTGGCTAGGCTTGGTTGGTTCTTCTTCTTCTGGAACTTCCACGATAATTTCTACAGTAGGTGGTGATTCTTCTTTCTTTTCTGTTTCAAGGAAGATCGCCTTACATGCTTCGAACCCAAGTCACCATTGTCTATTGCCTTCACTTTGTTTATTATCTAAGGCCAATTATGGAGCTTGTACCTTCACTATTTGAGAGACTTACGTTGTTAAGACCTTTATTGTGGCCCCTTGTTCACTGATTGATGTCACCCTATTTTTTATATAATAATATAGGTTGGAGTTAGATGTAACTGATAATTATTAGGGATTTTTATATGTTATTTAATAATTTCTTAATTCGTGTCTTGATTTGATGATTTATTACTTTTAGGGCATATTTGGTATAATTTGTGTGTTAATATGAATCTCTTAAGGTTTATGGAATAAAATTAGATTCCAAATAAATTCTAAGAAGTTAAGGAAAGAAGATATGGAAGTAATCAAGAGATAAAAGGAAGTAAAGTTGAATTAGGAAAGGAAAAGCTGTCAAATAAATCTGGAAATTTTGCAGCTACATCCACTAAAGTGAAGATAACTTCATATCTACTTTGATTTTGGACAAGCTTTTAAAATGATAGATAAACCTTTTTGATGCGATCGTTTTGATATAAAGTGGACGAAAATTGACCAAATAACGAAGGATATATGACCAAAACAGTGAGTAGTGTTTATCATGTCCTATATTTTAGGAAAGGAATTTGAGTTAAAATTAGACTCAAATTACTTGCCTTCCACTCAAGATTTCGACCTAGGGTCCTCTAAACACCTATAAATACCCCCTCTTATCATTGTAAACATGTCCTTGCTCAGCCTTTAATTATTATTACTCTTAGAAGTCATCCATAGAAGCAAGAAGTTGGAGAGTAGAAAACTTCTCTTATCCACCATATACCTCTATTAGTATGGGTAATTTGTAGTAGATTCTTTAGCTTACCTATGTTTCTCATTACTTTTATCTGTAGTTTATTTCTATGTATGTAGATATGAACTAATTTTCCCATAGCTTGGGTTTGCATATGTATAATCTTTGATTTCTAATTATTTATTTTCTTTTATGTTATTTGGGATTAACCGTTAAATGATTAAGCTTCTTATACCATATATTTGTTTTATGTGCTTTGATGTATTGACCGTAGTTCTTGCGAATGCATGCGTATAGACTACCCCATTAATAGTATTTGGATGGTCACCCGAACGGGGTGTCTAATTATTGAAACACCACATAAACGTCTAGTGTATGGTAGTGAACCAGGAGGGCTTGCCTAACTAGATAGTCATTAGGGTTTGAGATTAACCACCGGTCATTGCACAGGGTCCCCTTACCCAAGTCCCCTGTTAATTGTTAGGCCGCCACCTAAGTCCACCCGGAAAGGGGTTAGGAGGAATATAGAATCCTGGCTACTTACTCTAAGAGCTTTACTCAAACTTATAACTAGAATATTGATTTCAAAGGATAGGTGCATGCTAGCAAACCTAAGCTATATTTCTCATCTCCATTATTTGTTATATTATTTATTTGCATTATTATCTTTTCTATCCAAAATCTAAATAAATATTATTTCTTTTATAATCTTTTTATTAAACAAGTAATTTCTCCTACACTTCTCTATATACACAAGTAGATCTAACAGATCAAATCCCTACGAACGAACTTTACTTACTAACTAAACTTGCAAACGATCTGTAATACTTGCAGTGAGTTTCTTGTGGTAGTCAAGGGTGTGGCCTTTATTATTATCTTTATTTATATGTTTATTTATCACACCTTTTCCCCCACAACTAATCATCTCTTGACATAATTGCATATTATTTTGCATCATCGTCATAAGTCTTCCATTCTTTTATCTAACCTAGCTCCTTTCTAAGGATGTTGTGGCATGGCTTTCTAAGCTAGATTGTCAGCATAAGTATCATAGGTTGGTTGCAGTGGAGGGTCTGGTTTGTTATAATTTTGGTCTCTTGATAGGGACCTTGAGATCTCTACTGGTAAGTGTTGTTCTGGAGACGTGGTTGATATGTATTACTTGGATTTGCGGCTCCATGAGGATTAGAATACTGCATACCCGAATGATTTTGATTACCGAATTGGTAATTCTCACGATTTGATATAAGGTACACAAATTCTGGGTTGCCTTCACACTCTTCCTATTCATGACTATTCACCTCGCAATGTGGACAACCTTGTGCCTCTCGCACCCCGTTCATTTCAGCTTGATTCCTTTGAAAATGTTTTTCCATCTGGAGTGACACCTGCTTAATTTTATTCTCCAGCGTGGAAAGTTTAGCATTGTAAGCATATTATGTACCTAATCGAAGCATGCCTTTGGTATTTGTAATAGGAGCTCGCGACAGAGGCCAACTCCTTTTGGTTTCAATAATTCGCTTCGACAATCAAAATCAAGGAATTCCCCCACCACCTGGAAGACAAGCTCAACTTCAATTAGGATACGATTCTTGGTTCATGCAAGGTCCCGAACAAGTTCCATATCGCGCTCCTTCTACATGTGTTGTCTCTCTAGATATTCAAGTTGCAAGATTTAGACACGATCCGAGTATGCTAAACCGATTCCGAGACTCCTAAAAATTTTGAGAAGTGCCTGGAGAAGATGTGCAATTCATGCAGTACTGAAATTTACTCAAATATGTGATGCGTATATTATACAAGGTGTGAGTAGAGAAGAGATGTACTTTGTGAATTTTAGATTTTTCCTAATAGACGTAGCGAGTGAATGGCATGATCAACAACAACCAGGTCAAATCAATAACTGAGATGAGTTACAAACAGTGTTCTTTGACCGTTATTATCCAAGACATATGAGTTTGAACGCACAACTTGAATTGACATCATTTGAGCAAGAACAAGGTGAACCCTAGCTGCATGTTGGACAAGATTTCAAAAATACATAAGAAGAGTACCAGATCATGGTTTTTCTAAAGAACAACAGATGTCCATCTTTTATAAATGCCTAGAGGGAGATTCTAGAAGGAATTTGGATTTGTTATGTAGAGGAGGATTCTTACAGGTAATGCCAAACTATGCGAAAATAATATTATACATGACTATGAAAAACAAGATGGGTTGGAATACCGTGAGAACACCTACCCGAGGTGTAGTATATCGTGATAATGGTGTCGAAATTGATGAAAACTTCTCTGTATTAGAGTACAGACTTAAGAAAACATTTGAGTAACAATTGAAACAGCTTACTTGGTTGTTGAAGAAGGTTTTACGGGTAGAGTAGCAGATGTGAATGTTACACAAGATATTTATGGGTGCTCGAGTTGTGGTGTACAGAATCATGAATGAAAGAATTGCCAAAGTAACCCTGAATCCGTAATGTTTGTTGCCAACCGAGGGAACTATAATACATGTGGTCAAGGTTATCAGCAGAACAGACCATCCTGGTTTCCAATATTCAAATCTGAATGGTGCCGCAAATCCTACTCATGCGTATCATGCACGACCCCAAGGGAAAAACTATCAACCTAGACCACAAAATTACTACCAAGGGGGACCAAATTATAGAAATCATACACCGCAACAACCTGTACAAGACGCTTACACAGAAAGTATGAACCAAAAAGCTTTACCTACTCATCCTCAAGAAGGTGCGTTGAGCATTCAACACGCAATACAAACACTTATCTCTATTTCACAAAAACGCATCAAGATCATCAATTATTAAAATCCCAATTAGACGAGTAGGGCGCCGCATTTAAGATCTTAGAGAATCAAGTTTCCCAAATTGCGAAACACCAATATCAGCGTCCATAAGGACAACTACCCAGTGATACAAAAATTCCTCGCTAGTTTGAAGATAGTAACACGATTTCTCTTAGAAGTGGGAAACGTCTACAACCACCTACCTTCCCGATTATGAAAGAAAAAGAGTTAACTGTCAAACCAAATGAAGTGGGGAATGTAGTTGAGAAAGAAGAGGAACCCGTTATAGTTGAAGATGTAGTTGAGGAGGCAGTTGATGATGTGAGTGAAGATGCAACTGAAAAGTCTGTTAAGGCTACAAAAGAGAATGTGAAGAAAAAATGTGGTTATGAAAGAGAACCATCCTCCCCCTCCCTTTCTATCATGTTTCCTGAAGAAGGAAAATGACAAAGAGTACAAGAAGTTCATAGACATGGTGAGGAAATTACACATCAATATACCGTTTATGGATGCCATTCGTGGAATGCCAAAGTACGTGAAATTTTTGAAGGATGCGCTTCCCAACAAACAAATATATTATGAGGGTGAGATGATAGGTTTACCTGAGGAATGCAGTGCAATATGCCAAAGTAAGTTACCTCCGAAGCTAGAAGATCCCGGGAGTTTCAATATTCCTATATCTATTGGTAAGAATGGACCGGGAGAGTGTGGTGTGATCTAGGTGCAAGTATTAATCTCATGCCTAGATCAATTTTTGAGAAGTTGAGGATTGGACCTGCAAAGCCTACTACCATGGTCATACAAATGGTTGATAAATCCCTATCCCATCCAGAAGGAAAGATCGAATATGTCCTCGTCAAAGTAGGTAATTTTATATTTCCATGTGATTTGATTATCCTTGATTATGACGCAGATAGGAATGTTCCTATCATCTTGGGAAGACCATTTCTAGCCACGGGTCGTACTTTGATTTATGTAGAAAGTGGTGAGCTAATCATGTGAATACAAGATGAGGAAGAGAAGTTCAATGTGTTCAGAGCAATGAAATTTTCCAGTTCTCCGGAAGAGTGTTTCTTCGTGAACACCATTGAACAAGAAGATAAGAAACCAACCTAGGTAGTAGAAACCTTAGGAATGGAGGAGAAAGAGCTAAAAAGGAAACCACCTAATGAAGCTCCTTCAGATCCTAAGAAGAACCCACACTTTGATCACACAAAGAAGAAGGACAAAAGACGTGATGTGAGGGCTCCAAAAGAATCCAAGAAAGAAAGAAAGAAGGAGAAGTTCAGTGTGGGCGAAGAATTCACACTGAAGAAGCCTAATCCTCCTCCAAAAGTACGTAAATTCAAAAGTTCTTGGCTAGGCTCATTCATGGTCGCAGGGATTATCTCTGAGAAGCTAGTTGGTGTCAAATCCAAGGGATTCAAATTTCGAATAGTAAACCTTGATGACCTCACTCATTTCTGGGGAGGTTATATTGATTAGTGATCAAGAAGGTAACCCGTCGAGCTTAACGACGTTAAACAAAATCCATTTCAATTGTATATTAGTTTAACGCTTTTGTGTCTTTAAATTATTAGATTATTATTACAGTAATTGATGTTTATTAATGTATAATTTTAAGAAATGAGAAATGTAGTTTGTTCTTGTACAGGAATTGAGTTTGGGGTGAACAAACGGGAAAAATGGGATACACAGCAGCTTGGTGCGGTATACCGCACCATCGCTGCAGTGCACCGCACTCGAGGAAAACCGTCACGGTGGTGAGGAAATTAGGTACACGTGCGAGACACCAGTCCAGAATCGTGTCTTCGTTCGTGCGTGTATCGTGCCACAGGTTCCAACAGAAAGATCTTGCGGTACACTGCACCCTTGCCGCGGTGCACCGCATGACCACAAACCACAAAAAAACACGGTTGAGAATTTGGGGTTTTCTTCAACGCACAAACAGAAGATTTGTGCGGTACACCGCACTAGTTTCGCGATGCACCACGGGCCCGGTTTGACAAATCAGGTCCATTGCCGAGAGGACACTTGTTAATACCGTGTTGTCAGAAGCACTGAACCGTGACACGGTATAGGGAGAGCGTGACATAACTCGCGGTACACCGCATGGAAATCGTGGTGCACTGCAAGGAGTCGATTGGGAAGAAAATTGTGCAATTTTTGGATTCTAACCTAACAAAGCCTGACCCTAGCCATTCCAAGCCCCCAAAAAACGAAATTTTCTGTCCCAAACTCAAGAAAAACACTTGAAGATTGATTAAACCTTCCATCAGACACAAAAACACCAAAATCTCATCAACCCATCCCTCTAAACATCATCCAAACATATAATCATATCATAACTCTTTCCAAAACACCAAAGATTCACACTTCATTCCAATTATTTTTCTTCTCCAAAGCTTAATGATTATCAAGTAAACTGTACCTAAACCTTGAAATATTCATGACCCAGCTCAGAACGCATTATAAGTCATATCCGTACACCTTCAAGAACACCAAAGTCACAAATTTCATCAAAAGATTGTGGTAATTCGTTTGTTTTAGCATAAATTTCTTAGGTACATGGAGGCTAGGAAGCACCAAGATGAGTAGGAGAAGTGAAGTTTAAAGTCGTTGATCAAGAGGAGAGGTCAAAAGAGAGAAAGTACCACTCAAAGAGTTGAAGAAAAGCTGGATAGTTGTTACTTCTTGCTGATTTTGAGTCAAACTGGTACTGATTCAGGTCTAGAGATTCAAAGGAGAAAGTTGTGTCTCTGAGTTAGCGCGAATTGAGGACTGGAATCAGGTGATTTGGATGGGAGAAGCAAAAGTTACGCCTCTTTTACTAGAGGGTGTACAGCAGTTATGGGATTCACTATTTGGACTTGTGCCTTTTATCATTTGACTTATTATAATTAAATAAAAGCCCAAATCTGAATTAGTAGAGTGTAAAAAAACTTTTAGACCTCATTTTTTAGTACGCTTCATTATTTCTTAAAATCAGAGCAGAGCAAAAAGCCAGAAGGCATAAGGAAGAGCTGCAGAAGTGTTTCTTTTTCAACAATAGTTCAATCTATTCCTTCAATTAGGTTTTTCTTCTAATATCTGTTTTAGGAAAAATGTATGTTATTAATTTCTTTATTGTTTTTACTTTGAATATGAGCTAAACAATTAGTGCTTGAGAATCGCAATTATGGGTTAAGCCCTAATTTATACAATTGATGTCTTTCCGAATTTGAGATTATTAAATTTAATTCAAATTGGGTATTTTGTATTGACTATTATCTCATGCTTATTTACTATTTTTATTCTGTCCAATTAGAAATAGGGTTGAGTAATTAGGTTATTCACTACGTGGCAAGTGATCATCCGACAAGAGGGTTTAATTACGGACCTAGGTAATATACGTGTGGTATTCGTCAATGACCGACAGGCTTGACTAACAACGTAGCCAATTGGGTAAAAGACTTCAACATCAAAAGATAGATATAATCACCCGAGAGGGGTTTGTAATACCATGGGATAGCTCATAAGTCCATCCGGGAGGGGGTTAGGAGATTGTAAAGTCCCAACTAGTACACAAATACCTATTTGACCCTTAAACGGAGACATTAGTTATATGAATTTAGGTGGATCCCTTGCGAGACTCAAGTACACCGCTCATATTTGTGGTCACATCTCTTATTTTTTATTCCTTTATTTTTTATTAATCTTTTGTTGTTAATTTATTTGCGTCTAGTAGTTTAATCTTCAAAACCAAACAAAAATCCTTTATATTTTATATTTTGTAATTGTAAATACTACTACTTATCTTTTGAACACTTGAGTTATACCAGTCCAATCCTTGAGAACGAAATCCTGTTTATTTAATTATTACTTGGCTTGGACGACCCGTACACTTGCAGTTAGTAGGTCCTCTTATTTATAGTTTAATTTTACCAACCAGAACTTTAGTTATAATTTTTGTTTCCCATATGATCGGGATTGTAAAGGGTCGATTAATACCAAATAACTTGAATTTTTTTCTTGAATCATACTCATTACCTTGTTATATGATGTTTGTATATGACATATATAACTAATGTACATCTAATTTATCTTTTCATGCCTTAATAGTGACAAGATGGATGATGTTGATATGGTAGTTAGGAGTTCATGGTTTTGGTTAATGATACTTCATCTACCTATGAAATTTTTACTCATTCCTTTGGCATATGATGTTTGTATATGAAATATTTAACTAATGTATTGATAATCTATCTTTTCATGCCTTAATGGTGACAAGATAGATGATTTTTATAGGATAACTAGGAGTTTATGGTTTTGGTTAATAATACTTCATCTACCTAAGATATTTTTAATAAATGATGCAAGCTAGTCCTAACTTATAAATATAGGATGTTGTTGTGCATTTTGAAGAAGTATCGTAAGTTGATTCGGAGAAAACACGAGTTTAAGCTAGTACATTACTATAGTCGATATAGTCAGGAGGTCGTGTATCGATATTGGTACAAGTAAACGAAATTGAGACAAATGGTTATTTAAAATTCTTGTATTGTTATTGTATTATGTTGGTTAGGTATATATTAAAGCGTATTTAAATTTTAGATATTATTTAGTAAAGACATGATAGTATGATCCTTTATAAGCACTTAGGGCATAATACTAGTAGTTAGTGGAAGTTCGAGTAATTATCTACTATGTTAACTAATATTAGAACCTTGTAATGTGATTTGATGTATTTACAAGGGGTTTGGAATTCTCTTCTATCATTCATGTATAATATATATGCGATTAATAACCAATAATATACTGCCACGTGTCTAATTGATTTACTAATTTAATGTAATTTCTTTAATTAAGAAATAGTGATTTGTCTTTAATATCCTTACTTAATTTATGGGTCATTAGTTCTAAAGTAGGAGTTACAAACCCCAAAAGAAAAAATTATTTACCGTAAAAGAAGGAATTACAAACTGTAAAGGAGTGAATTACAAACTGTAAAGAAGGAATTACGAACTGTAAATGAGTGAATTACGACCGTAAAGAAGGAATTACAAACCGTGAAGAAGGAATTAAAAATCGTAAAAAAAGGAAATACGAACTGTAAAGGAGTGAATTACGAACCGTAAAGAAGGAATTACGAATATTAGAAGAAGGAAGAACAAACTGTAAAGAAGGAATTACGAACCATAAAGAAGAAAATACGAAGCGTAAAAGAAGGAATTACAAACTGTAAATGAGTAAATTACGAACCATGAAAGAAGAAATTATAAACTGTAAAAGAATGAATTACGAATCGTACAAAAGGAAACCCGAATTGTAAATAAGAGATTACGAACAGTAAAGAATCGATTACGAATTGTAAAGAATAGATTACGAGCTTTAAAGAAGGTATTACGAACCGTAAATGTAGGAATTACGAAACGTGAAGGAGTGAATTACGAACCGTAAAAAACAAAGGAATTACAAACTGTGAAGGAGTGAATTACGAAACGTAAAAGAAGGAATTACGAACTGTAAAAGAAGGAATTACAAACCGTAAAGAAGTAATTACGAACTGTAAAGAAGCGATTACGAACCGTAAAGAAGGAATAACGAACTGTAAAGAAGCGATTACGAACCGTAAAGAAGGAATTACGAACTGTAAAGAAGCGATTACGAACCGTAAAGAAGGAATTACGAACTGTAAAGAAGCGATTACGAACTGTAAAGATGCGGTTACGAACTGTAAAGAAGGAATTTTGAACTGTAAAAGAAGGAATTACGAACTGTAAAAGAAGATTATACGAACTGTAAAAAAAAAGAATAACTAATTGTAAAGATAGAATTACGAACTGTAAAGAAGAAATTACGCACCGTAAAAGAAGGAATTACGAACCGTACAAACCGTAAAAGAAAGAAATACGAATCGTGAAAGAAGGGATTACGAACTGTAAAGGAGTGAATTACGAACCGTGAAAGGAGGAATTATGAACTGTAAAAGAAGAAATTACAAAGTGTAAAGGAGTGAATTATGAACCGTGAAAGAAGGAATTTCAAACTGTAAAAGAAGGAATTAAGAACTTTACAGAAGGAATTAAAAACCGTAAAATAAGGAATTACGAAAATGAGTGAATTACGGACCGTTTAAAAGAAGGAACTACGGACATTAAAGGAGTGAATTACGAAATGTAAAGAAAGAGTTCCGAAATATCAAGGAGTGAATAATGAAGCGTAAAAGAAGGAATTACAAACTGTAAATGAAGGAATTACGAACCGTAAAAGATGGAATTACGAACTGTAAAGAAGAAATTACGAACTGTAAAGGAGTGAATTAAGAACCGTAAATAAGGTATTACGAACTGTAAAAGAAAGAATTACGAACCTTAAAGAAGGAATTACGAACCGTAAAGAAGGAATTACAAACCGTAAAGAAAGAATTACGAACTGTAAAGAAGCGATTACGAACTGTAAAGAAGCGATTACGAACTGTAAAGAAGGAATTACGAACTGTAAAAGAAGGAATCATGAACTGTAAAAGAAGGAATTACGAACTGTAAAGAAGGAATTACGAACCGTATAAGAAGGAATCACGAACCGTAAAAGATGGAATTACGAAATGTAAACAAGTGAATACGAACCATAAAAGAAGTAATTACTAAATGTAAATGAGTAAATTACGAACTGTGAAAGATAGAATTAAGAAGGAATTACGAACTGTGAAGGAGTGAATTACGAACCGTGAAAGAAGGAATTAAAAACTGTAAAAGAAGGAATTACGAACTGTAAATAAGCAATTACGAACTATAAAGAAACGATTACGAACTATAAAGAAGGAATTACGAACTGTAAAAGAAGAAATACGAACTGTAAAAGAAGGAATTACGAACTGTAAAAGAAGGAATTGCGAAATGTAAAGAAGGAATTACGAACCTTAAAGAAGGAATTACGAACCGTAAAGAAGGAATTACGAACCGTAAAAGAAGAAATTACGAACCGTAAAAGATGGAATTACGAACCGTAAAGAAGGAATTACGGACTATAAAGGAGTGAATTACGAACCGTGAAAGAAGGAACTACATACTGTAAAAGAAGGAATTAAGAACTGTAAAGTAGTGAACTAATCGTGAGAGAAGGTATTACGAACTGTAAAGAAGCTATTACAAACTGTAAAAGAAGCGATTACGAACTGTAAAGAAGGAATTACGAACTCTAAAATAAAGAATTATGAACTGTAAATAAGGACTTACGAACTATAAAAGAAGGAATTATGAACCATAAAAAATGAATTACGAACTGTAAAAGAAAGAATTATGAACTGTAAAGGAGTGAATCACGAACCGTGAAAGAAGGAATTACGAACTGTAAAGGAGGGAATTATGAACCGTGAAAGAAGGAATTTTGAACTGTAAAAAAAGGAATTACGAACTGCAAAGAAGAAATTACGAACTGTAAAGAAAGAATTTCGAATCGTAAAATAAGGAATTACAAGTCGTGAAGAAGAAATTACGAATCATAGAGAAAAAATTACGAACCGTAAAAGAAGGAATTACGAAGTGTAAAGAAAAAAATACGAATTGTGATAGAAAGGATTACGAAAAAAATTATAAACCCTAAATCCAGAAAAATTCGAATTAATACGAAAAAATCCAGAAAAATAGGGATTACTTTGAATTGAATATAAGTTTTTTATTATAATCCTTTCTTTTTTGAAATTTTCTTTATTATAAACCCTAAATATTTTATTCCAATATTAATATTTCTCAAATCCTCATAAAACACAATCATTATATTAGATTGTGAAAAAAATAGAAATAGAAGCTCAAGCTTATAGTAAACCTAAAAGCTTGCACAGGCTTATAATATAAAAAATACAGTTAGGGGATGAGCGTCTTCTTTCTTTAGATTTTGTTTAAAAAAAAATATATAACCAAAAAAAAACACATGCTTATAATATGTGGAGAAATGTATTATTTTTAAAACTAATTTAGTTATTAATATTTTTTTATATTTATAATATAATTTAGGTTAATTATTAAGAGCATTTTAGTATATATAGATAAATATTACTTAAAATGAAATAAAATATATATATAAAAAATAATAATTTAGTAAGGGTCAATGACCCAAAAAATCAAAATAATATTATACTTGCCCCAAAGAATCATCCATTAACTTACTATTATAAGATTACATGTTTACCCGTCAAGGACGATTCCCGTCAAGGACGATTCCCATCAAGGACGATTCCCGTCAAGGACGATTCCCATCAAGGACGATTCCCGTCAAGGAAGATTCCCGTCAAGGACGATTCCCATCAAAGACAAAATTTAGTTAATGATGTTATTGGGCAGAAATTTTGTCATTGATGTTATTGGGCTGAAAATAATATTATTTTGATTTTTTGGGTCATTTTCCCATTTAGTAATAGTATATATTTGATCTACTTGGATTTGTAATTATGAGATATATAAAAAAAAAGGTATATAAGTAACCTAAGAAAGAGTAAAACAAAAATAAATTGCTGGACATAGGGGAGGAAGATCCACGTTGCCCACTTCCTGATATAAAACGGTGTATGTACTGCGATCAAGACGAGAATATCGCAGGGTGAGTTGATTAAAGCTAATAATGCAAATTCCAGAAATATAGGGTCTGGAACATCGGATCAAGAAAATAGCGGAGGTGTGAAGTTGGATAACGCCTTTGCAGGGGCTAATTTGCAAAATCAAATAAATAAGGGTGTTGTTTGCAAGAAGCATAATAAAACAGGTAGGATTTGTAACTCGGGGCGACTCAGAGATGTTAAGAATAGCTTTAAGGTCATAGAATTGGGAGAAAAGTGAAGAATTACGTTGAAGAAGAGAAACCGATGCTTAGAAAGAGTGGTGTTTACTCGGTTTTTTTATTATTAATCTGCCATAGACATCAACATGTAGATGTTATTCATGTATAGGAAATAAAAGATTAGAATTTTTCATCCAAAGAATATTTTATGTGATAATGTGTTATATCATGTGTAATGTTGGTCTTTGTGATTATGTTAACATTGTCCTATAGCTAAAAAGTGTCATTATGAATAAAATACCAACTATGATATTCAATACTATGATGAATAAAATGTTACATGAATGCAAAGAATTATTTTTGGTTTCATTTGGCAGCCATGGAACCTCACAGTAATATCTGCACTATAAATATTTAGCCAGTTTTATCAAACTAATGACATGTTTTTTTACTCTCAGCATTTGATGGCATCAAAGTTAGATTTTCCATTTTAAAATTGAAAAGAAAGATGTTGGATATATGATCACAACGCATTAATGAAACAAGGTCTAATCTGAAAGAAGATTGAAAGGAGAGACTCAGATACGTTCATAGATGATTACGCACAATTAAAAAATGGAAACTTTAAAATAATTAAAGCATACTACAGAAGTGTACGGTATTTACACATTTGAAACAAAAACTCCTATTAGTCATAAATGAAACATTTCTATTCAGACTATATATGTATATAAAGATTGGAATTTGCATCATATATGTAGAAAATCCTGGTTTGGGGATGCAAACAATCTGGAACATTCTGTAGAAACAACTGCTACAACTTTGAAAGTAAGGAGAGCATGTGTGGTGATAGCTGAACAATCAATTTGATGTGGAAGGAGCAGCCTCATTGTTGATATTCTTTCTTTTTTTATATGTAATCTTTATGTCTTCGATTCTATCATCTTACACATCAGTTTTATTTTTACCAATTCTGTGTGAATACTTTTGTTAGATGTTGGACAATATTTAGTAGGGAAAGGATATAATAAGAGAGATAAGAAAATAGCTTTGTTTACTACTAACTTGTTCTTGTAAATTGACTTGTTTTTTTTTGTTTGGACTTAGTAAATTGCCTTGTTACAAATGAGATAAACAACTCCATTATTTATACAAGTGGGTGAAAATTCTAGACTTTAACTCTTGAATGTGAATACATGAATCGGATTTTAATGTGGATACATGAACTACCTATCAAGAGTCTAAACATTTCCTTATCCTGAGATGCCTTTTACTATCTTAAGAAATTAATTAAAGACAGGTTCATTCACTTGTCTTGGTTAATTGAACATTACTTAACATTCTCCCCCACAATGTGAAATTCTTGAATTACGAAAAGCCCCCTTAAATGCTGAAATTTATCTCTTGGAAGAGCCTTTGTAAAAATTTCAGCCTGTTGTTCTTCTGATTGACAGAACTTGAGTTGTATCTCTCCATCTTCAATAGTGTCTCGAATGAAGTGCTACTTGATTGCAATGTGTCGAGTTTGACTATGAAAGATGGGATTTTTCGCCATAGCAATCGCGGATTTGTCGTCGCAATATAACTCAGTTCCTTCGTCTTGTTTACCACCCATATCTTCAAGAATTCTTCTTAACCAAATGGCTTGAGATGTTGCTTGGCCTGCTGAAATATATTCAGCTTCAACTGAGGATTAAGCTACACTTTGTTGTTTCTTGGATTACCAAGAAAATATTCCACTCCCAAAAGAAATTTGAATATCCGGATGTACCTCTCATATCATTATCGCAATAGCTAACAAGGTCGACATGCTTTGTTGTTGCATATCTAATTTCTTAGTTTAGAGTCCCTTATAGATAACAAAGAATTCTTTTCCCGACTCCGAAATGAATTTGACTTGGATTATTAATGAATCTAGATAGTAAGCTTGTAGAAAACATGATATATGGCCTTGTTGTTGTAAGATAAAGCAAAATGTCTACCATGCTTCGAAAGAGTTCCTTCAACTTGTTCAGCATCGCCTTCTTTTTTGAACTTCTCATTCACAACGATAGGCGTATCAATAGACTTGCATCCAAACATTCTGAATTTTTTCAACACGTTTTTGGCATATTTCTTTTGTGAAATGAAAACTCCATTTTCATCTTGATTGATTTAAATGCCAAGAAAATATATAAGCAATCTCATGTCACTCATTTCATATTTTTTCATCATGTCATTCTTAAACTCTTCCACCATGTTATTATCGTTATCGGTAAACACCATATCATCAACGTATAAAGCAAAAATGAGAATACTAGAGTTACCTTGTTTTTTTACATACAACGTCGGCTCACTTTTGCTTTTTTCAAACCCATTTGTATTGAAATAGCCATCAATTTGACTGTACAAAGCTCTTGGTGCTTGCTTCAACCCGTACAACGTCTTTTTCAGATTGTACACTATTTCTTAATTTCCTTGAACAACATAACCTGGAGGTTGTTCAACATAAACTTCTTCTTTTAATTCCCCACTGAGAAATGTTGATTTAACATCCACTTTGTAAATACTCCAACCTTTGTGTGCCGCAAAAGCAATCAAGGCTCTAACCGTGTCAAGCCTTGCAACTGGTGCAAAAGTTTTGTTGTAGTCGACTCCAGGTTGTTGAGAATAACCTTTGGCGACAAGCCTTGCATTGTTCTTCTGCAGTGCCATCATGATTATACTTTACCTTGTAGATCCACTTTACACCAATTATTTCTATTTCATTTGGTTTCTCAACAAGATTCCAAGTTTTGTTTTTCTCAATCATTTTAATTTCTTCGTCCATGGCTTTTTTCCATGACTCTTCTTTCCCCACCTCCTCAAATCAATTTGGTCCAACCATACAAAAGTTGAAACTTTCATAAATGTCACTCAAACTTCGCATTTTTCTCAAAGTTGAGTTTGGAGTAGAATTTGGACTTGAGTTTGTCAAGATGAACCTGAACTTGTATTGTCGCTTGATTGACTAGTTGAGGATGATGGAGAATCTGACCTTGGTGTAGTTGGGGGTGATTCATTATCATCACTTGAGTCTTGATTGTCCTCCGATGAAATGATTTCTTTTCTTTCAATCTTCTTTTCCTTCCAATCCCAAGAAGCATTATCGTCAAAGATCACATCTTGACTAATTATAATTTTGTGGGTATTCATATTATAGAGTCGATATGCTTTTGACTTCGAGCTATATCCCACAAAAATGCATTTTTCACTTGACTCATCAAGTTTTTTTCTTTTCACCCTGGGTACTTGTGCATAACAAATGCTCCCAAATACTCTCAAATGCTTCACTGGTGGTTTTCTTCCATTCCATGTTCGAGGGGTGTTTGATTTTGAAGTGATTTTGTTGGAGATCTATTGAGAATATACACAGATGTATAAACAGCTTCACCCAAAAATGATTTTAGAAAACCTTATGCATGGATCATTGATTTTTCCATTTCCACTATAGTTTGATTTTTCCTTTCACAAACTCCATTTTGGCGTGGAGTATAAATTGTAGTGAGATGTCTACCAATGCCTTCTTCTTCACAGAATTTATTAAATTCCCGCAAAGTGTATTCGTTTCCATTATCGCTTCTCAAAAAATTTATGGAATGACCACTTTGTTTTTCCACAAAATTTTTGAATTGTTTAAATATTGTGAAAACTTAAAAAATTTCTCTCATAAAATAAAGCCATGTCATTTTTGAAAAATCATTAATGAAAAGAATAAAGCAATGATTGTTATAGTGAGACAGAATACTCATTGGACCACAAACGTCTGTATGAACAAGCTCGAGAACTTGAGTTTCTCTTCGGGCTACTCCTTTTGGAAATGATTGACGATGGTGTTTTTGAAGCGCACAACCTTCACATGCACCATCTTTATCTTGAATTTTTGGAAGACCTTGAACCATATTCTTTTGATGTGATAATTTTAGGCTATTGAAATTCAAATGGTTTAATCTTTTATGCCAAATCCATGAATTATCTACAACCCCTGTCTTCATTGCGGTATCTTCCACGTAATTCATAGTAAATGAAAAATTTCTCTTCTCCATACTACTTTTGAAATTACTTGTTTTGGATTCTCAAATACTGGTGTCTTGTATCCTTTGTCGAGAATTGTGCAACCACCATTTCCAAAGTAAAGACCATATCCATGCTCCACCATTTGACCAACATTTTACAAATTTTTTTTAGCGCGGGAACATGAAGCACATCTCCCAAGAGCCTCACTCATGTCTTCATTTGTACACCAACGGTTCCTTTGTCATGAGAGGGAACAATGTCACTGTTTCCCATTCTTACAGGTGAAGTTATTGCAGTATCCATGTCAAGAAAAATGTTTTTCTCTCCTGACATAGGATTACTATAACCACTATCCAAATACCATACATCGTCATTCTTTGTATTCGCAACTTGACAAGCATAAAAGAGATTACCTTGATCTTCTTTTTCTTCAGTGAAACTTGCATTTTGCACAATTTTTAATTGACGATCTTTTTGAATATGCCCAAATTTTTTGCAATGATGACATTGTGATTTTCCTTTAAACCAACAATTTTTCTCCGAATGACTTTTTCTTTTACAAATTTTGCATTCTAGAAATGGTTCTTTTCTTTTCAAATTGTTTTCTTCCTCAACCTCTTGAGTTTCAACCATGACCTCTATTATTTCTACCCCCTCTTGAAGATTCACCTCTCCCTTGATTTGATTTTTGCTCTTGATTGTTGAAGTTGAGTTTTGATAGAAACGCACTATCAACAGGTTCTTCGCAGTGTCGTTTCAATCTCTGCTCAAATGATTTAAGTGAACTCATCAATTCTTAAACACTCATTATGGAAATGTCTTTTGTATCTTCAACCACTGTTATTTTTGAATTAAACCTTTTGGGCAAATGATGTCTCCCCAAATGTTCTAATTTTATGCCATTGGGAGACATCATTTTTTTTGCTTATTCGACTATTTTGATAGACTTTTGGACTAATTATGCAATAATCCGATTTTCCTCTTTAATTTCTAGCATTTTTAATTTATTAAACTTTTACGCGTAATATTGTGTATTTTAGTGAAAAGTTTGTACGTTTTGAATACTAGCTAGGAGAGGAATCTGAGAATAAAGTCAAATATCTTGATATGGAGTCAAAGCATGAAGACAAATCCCGAAAGAATTGATATTTTAAAGGTACAAATCTGGAAAACTGATAAAGATTTCTGATTTCGAGTCATCTAAGGGTAGATTTAGCCGCTAACCTTTGAAGAGAAATTGTGACCCATTGAGTTACGGAACTTTAGCAACTGGAATGAGGTCAATCCGAGTTGAAACGACCCGGTTAGAGCTGATTTAGTGGAGGTGGTGCAGCAATTACGGGATTTTGGGCTAAGATAATGGACTTGGGCCTTTATTAATTCATTTAAACATTAGCCTAAGGTCCAAGTCCGATTTTTAGAGCATAAATAAGGCTTTTGACTTCTATTTTTCACACAATTCACTTTTTACAAGTCAGAGCATCAGAGAGAAGTCAAGGCAAGGAAGCGGATAAAGCTACAGAGCTGGAGACTGTCTATATCTCCAAATCACAGCTAATCTAATTCGGAAATTAGGTTTTTCTTTTATTTCTTCCAGTAAAACAACATGAGTATTTTTGTTTCTTTTAATTTACTTTTTCGCATTAGCATGAGCTAATTTCATTAAGTGTTTGAGAACACATAATGGGTTAATCCCAATTTGATTTTATTTCATGTGTTTGGATTTGGGATTTTTAAAATTGAAATCAAATTGGGTAAATTGTATTTTTCTTTAATTTGCTTTTATTTACTTTTATTTCATTCGCGACTCAATATTAGGACTTAGTATCTAGGCTATTCCAATTAGTGGCGATTGGATCACCTTGACGGGGGGTTTAGATACGGACCTAGTTAATGAATGTAGGTTAGAAATTAGAGACTCTGACGAGCTTAATTAAGCCTATGGCCAATTGGGTAGAATAGACTTAATCACTTGAGAGTGGACTATAATCACCCTGACGGGGTTTGTAGCACTTGAGAGTAGCTCCTTAGTCCACCCTGACGGGGTAAGGAGAATTCCGAATCCCGACCAATGCATATTTACCGATTTGTCCCTTAAACATGACAATGAATGATAATTAGGTGAAACCCTTGCGTCTCTCAAGTACTGCCTTTCCCATCTTGCGTAAACACTTTATTTTCTTGCGTCTAGTTTGATGTTTGCATTAATTTTGTATTTTAATTATTTTCCCTAGCTATAGAAAATCAAAACAACCATTCTAAAAAATCATTTACTTGTTTTCACGTGCAATTAACTACTATCTGATAAGCATTAGAGTCAACCATTCCGTCCCTGAGAACGAATCTGTTGTATCACTTATATTACTTGGGACAACCGTACACTTTCGGTTGTGGTTCTCTTATCCTTATTGCATATTTTCTAGAACACACAAAGGACCACCAAGTTTTTGGCGCCGCCGCCGGGGAGGGTAGCGTGTGACCCCGGTGTTTATCCTTTAGTGTTAGTTGCATTTTTATTTTTCAGTTTTACGCTTTGTTTGTTCATCTTTTTCATGTTTTTAGGTTTGGTGTATACGAAGGAGACTCTTTAAGGATCTTGAGACATTAATAGGTTGTTTTAATGTGACAAATCCTCTTGTGTTTAGTGTGCTAATTACTCTTGTTATATACATCCTATCTTGTACTCTAATTCATCAAAAAGCACAATCTTTATCATTTAGATCAAAGTTTTATTGTCATATCCTAAGAAGCTAATTTTCATACAAATACTTTTAACCTTATCTTTGTATACATTGAGAATTAGCTTTCGTGATCAACTACAAAGTTTCTTAGAATGATGTTTCCAACAATTCTCGTGAAGAAGGGTTTCTGATCTGAGCATCGTAGTAAAAGTTATATTCATTAAAAGGTGTTTTAGACCTTTGGTGTGGTACACCGGACCGGTATACCGGCGGTACGAGCGGTATACCGCCAGCAATGCGGACCAGGGCACGGAGCAGGGCTAGTCTGTCAGAAAGCAAGTGAATTAAGCAAGCGTTAGTGCGGTACACCGCACGAGACCCGCGGTGCACTGCAGGTTAGGGTTTTCTGCAGCAAAATGAAGACAAAAGGCATATATCTGTTGGGGATATTAATATATCCGTTGGAGACGAGTCTTATGACCGTTGGGAGCATTTTGTAGCTATAAATTGAAGGTCTTTCAAGGCTACAACTACACCTTCAACCCATATACACTAAAGGCTTAATTGTTATCATCCAAGAAGGTGTCAAAAGCTATACATTGTCATATCTACTCAATTAAGGAGTTAATCCAATAAGTCACAAAGTTTTATCTACTCAAGAGGAGTCTTTCATGCTTAAGTGTTATATCTACTCATTAGGAGATTGTTAGCAAAGTAGTTTCACCCTTTAAACTCTTCGTATTTATCCTCTTAAGTCTAGTTCTTGTAATAGATAGATTAAGAGAGAATTTGAGTATCGGGAGTATACTCGGTGTCCTTGTGTTTTGATTACACAAGAGTTTCCTTCGTGGTATCGAAGAGGTTATCCTTCGTGGTATCGAAGAGGTTGTAAGGGTTATTGTGTTCTCGACCCGGTTAAGAGAGACACGGAAGCTTAGTGAAAAGCTTGAAATCCTAAGGAGGCTTCTTTAGGTAGTGGATGTAGGGAAACCGAACCACTATAAATCGTGTGTATCTTTCTATCCCTACACTCTTTATTTTCCGCACTTTATATGTTTGATTATATGCTAGTATGAATATTGTGATATTGATTATCTAGTTTATCTAACTTAGATCATCTAGCATTGTAAGACAATATAATTTCTATTTACTTGTTTAACTTCTATATCAAACCTCTAACTTATCCATTGCATGATCCCTTAAGAGTTTGATATTTTAGTTGACTTAGAAGCTTCTCTTTAAAACATATAATTGTCCAAAAGATTTTTAATTAGGCATTAATCTTATTAGTAATCCTATTCACCCCCCCCCCCCCCCTCTAGGATTTTCAGGTATGTTAGCTCAATTTCAGAATTTCGGGAATTTTCGAGGCAAGCCCGGAGAAGATCCTATTCGCGCAGTACAAAAATTTATGCAAATTTACGATTCGTACATCACTCAAGGAGTAACAAAAGAGCAAATGTATTTTGCTACATTCAGGTTTTTCGTGATAGATGGAGCGAGTAATTGGCATGATTCATAAGAGCCGGGAAAGATTACAAATTGGGAACAGTTACAGGCTGCGTCTTTCGACAGATACTACCCATCCAACATGAGATTAGATGCTCAACTCGAGTTAACACATTTCCGGCAAGAATATGATGAAGCTTTGGGTAGGAGTTGGTCGAAATTCCAGAATTGCTTACGAAGAGTACCCAATCATGACCTTTCAGAACAACAACAATTGAAGATTTTTTATAATGGTCTTGATGGGAGATCAAGAAAAGACATAGATTTGTCATGTGGTGGTGCGTTTTACAGGTTCTACCCGTTCATGCAAGAATTATTTTGGATAGAACGGTAACTAACGAAGTGGGTTGGAATACTGTAAGAACGCATGTTAAAGAGGGAGTTAATAACGTAAACATTGAAGAAAATTTCACCTCTTTAGAGAAAAAAATACAAACCACATTGGAACAACAATTGAAGAAACTTACGTTAGCTGTGAAATAAGGTTTTTCGAATAAAAGAGTTGAGGTAAATGCTGCACAAGAAGTTTATGGATGTTTGTATTGTGGTGTGAATGATCATGAATGGGAGAATTGTCAGAATAATCAAGAGTCTGTGATGTTTGTTTCCAACAGAGGGAATTTCAACTCGAATGGTCAAGGATATCAACCTCCTGTTTCTGTTAAAGGGGTGAGAAGTTTTCTTGGCCATGCTGGCTTTTATAGGAGATTCATTAAAGACTTTTCCAAGATTGCTAAACCACTATGTAACTTACTTGAGAAGGAAACCAAATTCCTTTTCGATGAATCTTGCATGGTGGCCTTCAAAGCAATCAAGGAAAAACTCATTACCGCTCCCATTGTATTACCTCCGGATTGGAATTCACCGTTTGAAGTTATGTGTGATGCTAGTGATTTAGCTATGGGGGTTGTTTTAGGCCAAAGAAAAGATAAGATATTTCACTCGCTCTATCATGCAAGCAAAACTTTCAATGGTGCTCAAATAAATTATACTGTTACAGAGAAAGAATTTCTAGCTGTGGTTTAATCATTCAATAAGTTTCGTTCCTATATTCTTGGAGCGGAAGTTGTTGTTTATACAGATCATTTGGCTATTAGATATCTTATGGAAAAGAAAGATGCTAAACCACGGTTGATAAGATGGGTTTTATTGCTTCAAGAATTCGAATTAGAGATTAAAGATAGAAAGGGTTGTGAGAATCAAGTTGCATATCATCTCTCTCGTCTTGAAGGATCAGAATCAAATGGTGGACCTGAAGTAGTTAGAGAAGAATTTCCTGATGAGAGCTTATTCGTGATTACCTAGAGAATACGCCTTGGTATGCTGATATTGCAAATTGAATTGTAAGTGGTTCTTTCCCTGAAGGTTCGACTTATCAAGAAAGAAAAAGATTAGCTCACCGTGCTAGACAATTCTTTTGGGTGGATCCTTTCCTCTACAAAGTGTGTGCTGATTAAATGGCGAGGAGATGTATACCAAAGGAAGAAACTGAAGCGATTGTAGCTGTGTGTCATGATTCACCTTATGGAGGACATTTCAAAGGAGATCGAACTACTGGTATGGTATTACAATCAGGTTTTTACTAGCCTTCAATAATGAAAGATTGTCATGAATATGTTAAGAGATGTGAAAGATGTCAATTTACGGGAAATATATCCAAGAGGGATGAGATGCCACGTAATAATGTTCTTGAAGTAGAGATATTCGATGTATGGGGTATAGATTTTATGGGTTTGTTTGTTCCTTCTAATGATAACCTTTACATCTTATTAGCTGTTGATTACGTGTCTACGTGGGTAGAAGCCGTTGCTCTACCAACCAATTATTCGCGAGTAGTAATTAAGTTTCTGAAATCACACATCTTCACTAGACATGGTACACCGAGAGTAATTATTAGCGATGGAGGTTCTCATTTCGTGAATAAGTATTTGAAGATAGTGCTAGAGAAGTATGGGGTGAGACATCGTGTATCTACTGCTTATCATCCATAAGCCAATGGTCAAGCTGAAGTCTCAAATCGTGAGGTAAAATCTATTTTAGAGAAGACTATTGGTCCTACAAGAAAAGATTGGTCAATAAAGTTAGACGATGCATTATGGGCTTATCGTACTGTGTTTAAAACTCCAGTTGGTGCATCCTCGTATCAAATAGTTTATGGTAAGGCTTGTCACTTACCTCTTGAGCTTGAAATGGGTGCATATTGGGCGATTGCGCAGCTAAACTTAGATCCTACTTTAGCCGGTCAGAATCGAATGATGAAACTTAATGAGCTTGACGAATTCCTATTACATGCTTATGAAAATGCTAAACTTTACAAAGAAAATACTAAGAGGTGGCATGATAATCGTATTCGTGAGAAGAACTTTGTAGTGGGACAGAAAGTATTGAAGTATAACTCAAAGTTCAGCAATTATCCGGGTAAATTAAGATCGAAGTGGTCAGGTCCTTATGTTGTGACCAAGGTTACACCTCATTGAGCAATAGAGATAGAACATCCACTCGAGAACCGTACATTCATGGTGAATGGTCATCGTTTAAAGATATACCATGGAGGTGAAGATACCAATC
The DNA here is from genome assembly GCA_029959085.1 of Nemophila menziesii. NCBI lineage: Eukaryota > Viridiplantae > Streptophyta > Magnoliopsida > Boraginales > Hydrophyllaceae > Nemophila > Nemophila menziesii. The sequence goes on from JARWIR010000001.1 coordinate 82,014,219, forward strand.
GCTCGGAAGATCCACATCCCGGAGAGGTCATGTATCTCTTCGAAGCTCCTTAGAAGCGTGAGGTAACCCGTTGAGCTTAACGACGGTAAACAAAAGGCAATTCATTGTATATTAGTTTGAATCTTTCATTTTTCGTAGTGTATAATAGATAAAATATGTTGATTTAGTGTTTATTATTAAGAAATGAGGAAGGGTAGTGTTTTTGATGATTTCAGGGGTCAAAAGGTCCAGAGTTTGGGGGTCGAAAAGATGGAAAAACAAGGAAAAACGAACCCCAAGACAGGGGCAAAACCGGGAACCCGGTTTTGGCGGAACCTGGAACCCGGATTCGAGAGCTACAACGCCCCATGTTCTGGTTAGTGCGTCGGGTTTGACGCAGATGGTTGCGTCGGGGCTGCGTTGGGATTCGCGCCAACAAACCGGGAACCCGGTTTTGGCGAAAACGGGAACCCGGTTTCGAGAGCCAGGAATCCCAACTCTCTGGTTAGTGCGTCACGTTTGACGCTAGGTGGCTTGCGTCTGAGGTAAAAAAAAATCGAATTTAGTAATTTTTCCGCGCCGACATAGTGACGAAAACCGGGAACCCGGTTTTCACGGAATCGGGAACCCGGTTTCGCCGCTGTGAGAGGCGGTGTTGAGCTTTTAACCTAGATTTTTTTCCTTCTTTCCCCAGCCAACCTCTTATTCAGAATCCTAGCCTCCACCTACTCCGAAAATCATCAACTAAACACTATAAAATCATCTAAACAAGCCTCCCTCCATCACAAAAACACACAATCAACTCATCTACTCTCCAAAACATCATCAAATTCCCACTTTTCTCCAAAAAAATCTTCTTCCTATATTTCAAATTAAACCCAATTCCTTCACAATTCTTCTCAGTTAGCCTTTACCCATCTCATATTCCACCATATTCTTCAATTTTTAAACCTCAAAACATCAAAGTTCTAAGTTTTTCTCTAGCTTTATCACTATTTGAAGTTTTAAGTTTGGGGTGAAAAGAGATGACTAACAGAACCGATTCCATGTGTACTTATCAAAGAAACATACCAAGAAATAGGAACACTGTTGGTGCTAGCCCAGAAAAAGCAATTAAGATTCCGGATTCGCGTCCCAAACGCAAGACTGAAGAAACCCCAGATGCTCCAAAAAGGAAAGAAAATCCAATTAAGGCTAATCCGAAAAGTAGACTAATTGATGAACCAGAAAGTGAGGAAGAATCTGAAGAAGAAACTCCACAAGCACCGGTTCTAGAACCAAGGTTAACAAGAAGAAAGGTGTGTGCTCAGAAACCGAAGAGAGTTGCTATGACTTGGAATGATCAGGTTCGTGATAGAATTAATTACTTGAAATTTGGTATTGAGAAGGGTCTTCCAAAGGGTATTATGAATAGTGCTTTTAAGGATTATGCTATTACTTGTGACAAGTTTGGGTGGAAAGAGTTGAGAGAAAGAAAGCTTGAATTTATTCCTACATTGGTGCGTGATTTTTACGAGGGACTAGCTTTTTCAAAAGAAGCTATTATTGTACGCAAAAAGGTAATTCCCCTCTCTACTGAGCTTATTCGAAAATCCTTGAAATTACCAAACTTCACCGGCCCTTGCCCTACCAATAAACCCTTACCGATCCTTCTTTCGATTCCGAATCTCTATGGGGAAAAGTACTTTTTTCAGGGACTCGCCCAATTCCAGCAGGAGAGCGTTATCATGGACAGTTTTATATTAGCAATTTATTGCCTTGTGCTAAGGTTTGGTCCCGTTTTATAGTCCCTACCTTCTTTGGTATTACACACACTACCGAATTGAAAAAGGAACATATTATATTCATCAAGTGTATTGTTGAGAAAAACATATGGATGTGGCTCGTGTGCTTTATGACAATATTATGGAATTCGAGAAAGCTCCTACTACCCAACAGAATCTGAAATTTACTTGTACCATCACTACCTTGTGTCTAGACGCTAAAATCCCGCGTAGGAGTGAAGAGGTTGAACCTTCCGTAGTTGGGGACCAAATAACCTTAGTATCGATTCAGAATGCACTTGACGAAGCCACACAAGCTGTAAGGACTCCTAGAGCTCCTCCAAAGAAGAAGATACATACCGATAACGAGTTGGAAGCGAAAGTCAAATTGTTGGAAAAGAATCAAGTGAAGATGATTGCTACATTAGGGAACGTTACCAAAGAGCTAGACCTTATCTGAAACATGCTAATGGGGGTGAGCACCATTCAACACGCCACCTATGGTCTACTTACGAAGGATAAAGTCCATGGACGCAACACCGATGACCTGCCACGCGCTGGTTGAGCTACGTTTTCTATCCCTTTCGCATTAGTGTAGTTTATTTTATTGCGTTGAGTTTTTTTCGAGTCATGGGGACACGACTCATTTTTTGAGTTTGGGGTGGGGTTCGTTGCCTCATCCCAGTTTTTATGTGTTATATGTTTATTTGCTTTCAATAAAATAATTTCGGAGTTGCGTTTGACTGTAGAAGATTTTAAATGTCCTTTTAAGCATACTTTCGATAAATCTATGATAGTAAATAGTGGACTTTAGGGAATAGTATAAACGCACTTAGAATTGTATGCAAAGATAGGTAATTGATAGGAAAAATTAATGAACAATGCAAATGAAGTAAGCTTGTACTTAAGGAATATGTTTGGTGTGTAGAACGTGAAATCCTAATTAGTAGAGAACCCACTTAGATATGAACTAAAGACGACTATGTACTTAGTAAAATGATAGGGGAAGTTCTTTGTTAGCCATTTGTAGTCTTTTAGCTTGCTATCCCTTATATGAATATTATCCGTCTTAGCCCAATTTTGAGCCTTAAGCCTTTTCTTTTGTCGCCACGATATAAGCCCATTATCCTTTAGATTATTAGGCATGACCAAATGACCCGCACTTGAATCACGATCCTGAGACCTGTCTCGAGCTTGAGTTTGGGGTAGAGGGTCCACATTTGGGAAATTCATAGGAAGGGAATTTATGTGTTTGATTGAGGCACAAAAATAAAAGATGATAGTATTATTTGTAACCCTTTGCCAGGAATTGAAAAAAAAAAGTGAAATAAAATTCTCAAGACAATAGAATCCGGGAACCCGGATTTCACAAACCGGGAACCCGGTTTCTCCTGGATAAAAAATAAAAAAAATCGAGAAAAAGAGAAAAAGAAAAAAAATGAGAAAGAATAAATGTCCGGCAAAGTGGAAGTTTCTGGAATCATCTTAGTATATATTGGGTTGACATTGGGGACGCACCATTAGCGCGTCAAATGGGTTGAGTGAGATTAATATATGAGTTCAAACTCAAGCTCGTGGACAGTTGTTGATGGTAAGTGAGGAGAGAGTCAAAAGCTCACTTCGAATTTACCAAATATACATACCACATCGTCCCTAAGCCTACGCTAAAACCGTAAAGTCCTCGTGATTCCTAAGTGCATAGTGAATTTATGTTTCTGTTAATAGGGAATATACTAAGTGGAGCGTTCAAAGCCAGTTAAGATTGAGGAACACCCTATAGCCATCATACAGAGATAAGTACAAGTGTTACCTTCAAGCATTGCTACTTTAATTTTATGATTGAGATTATTTGAGTTTGATTTTGCATGATAAGTGTATGTGTATACTAGTTCCTAGAGTCTTTCTATATGAGATTTATTTTTAGAATTGCTTTAGGTTTATTTGCTAGCTTCTAATTTCTCTTGCAATAACTTCTCACCCCTTTTGTTTTAATTTTACTTTGTCGGGACGACAAAGGTTTGAGTTGGGGGTCTTGATGTCTCTCCAAATGTTCTAATTTTATGCCCTTGGGAGACATCATTTTTTGTGCTTATTCGAATATTTTAGACTTCTGAACTAATTATGCAATAATCCGATTTTCCTCTTTAATTTCTAGCATTTTTTATTTATTAAACTTTTGCGCGTAATATTGTGTATTTTAGTGAAAAGTTTGTAGGTTTTGAATACTAGATAGGAGAGGAATCCGATAATAAAGTCAAAGATCGTGATATGGAGTCAAAGCATGAAGACAAATCCCGAAAGAATTGATATTTTAAAGCTGCAAATCTGGAAAACTGATAAAGATTGCTGATTTAGAGTCATCTAAGAGTAGATTTAGCCGCTTACCTTTGAAGAGAAATTGTGTCCCATTGAGTTACGGAACTTTAGCAACTGGAATGAGGTCAATCCGAGTTGAAACGGACCATCTAGAGCTGATTTAGTGGAGGTGGTGCAGCAGTTACGGGATTTTGGGCTAAGATAATGGACTTGGGCCTTTATTATTTCATTTAAACATTAGCCTAAGGTCCAAGTCCGATTTTGAGAGTATAACTAAGTCTTTTGACTTCTATTTTTCACACAATTCACTTTTTACAAGTCAGAGCATCAGAGAGAAGTCAAGGCAAGGAAGCGGAGAAAGCTACAGAGCTGGAGACTGTCTATATCTCTAAATCACCGCTAATCTAATTCCGAAATTAGGTTTTTCTTTTTTTTCTTTCTATAAAACAACATGAGTATTTTTATTTCTTTTAATTTAGTTTTTCGCATTAGCATGAGCTAATTTCATTAAGTGTTTGAGAACGCATAATGGGTTAATCCCAATTTGATTTTATTTCATGTGTTTGGATTTGGGATTTTAATAATTGAAATCAAATTGGGTAAATTGTATTTTTATTTAATTTGCTTTTATTTACTTTTATTGAATTCACGACTCAATATTAGGACTTAGTATCTAGGCTATTCCAATTAGTGGTAATTGGATCACCTTGACGGGGGGTTTAGATACAGACCTAGTTAATGAATGTAGGTTAGAAATTAGAGACTTTGACGAGCTTAATTAAACCTATGGCCAATTGGGTAGAATAGACTTAATCACTTGAGAGTGGACTATAATCACCCTAACTATAGGTTGTAGCACTTGAGAGTAGCTCCTTAGTCCACCCTGACGGGGGTAAGGAGATTTCCGAATCCCGACCAATGCATATTTACCGATTTGTCCCTTAAACATGACATGAAATGAATGATAATTAGGTGAAACCCTTGCGTCTCTCAAGTAATGCCTTTCCCATCTTGCGTAAACACTTTATTTTCTTGCGTCTAGTTTAATTCTTGCATTAATTTAGTATTTTAATTATTTGCCCTAGCTATAGAAAATCAAAACAACCATTCTAAAAATCATTTACTTGTTTTCACGTGCAATTAACTACTATCTGATAAGCATTAGAGTCAACCATTCCGTCCATGAGAACGAATCTGTTGTATCACTTATATTACTTGGGTCAACCTTACACTTGCGGTTGTGGTTCTCTTATCCTTATTGCATATTTTCTAGAACACACAAAGGACCACCAGCAAACTAATGAGATTTTTTAGACAATTCTTCTATCATTGATTTCCTCACCATTCATTTTCATTTGATTTACTATTTTAGTAAACTAGTTTGAAAACAAATCCGAAGATTCATTTTCTTTCATCTTCATATTTTTGAATTCTCTCCTAAGAGTTAGGAGTTTGATAGATCTTATTTTTTTTTATCTCCTTGATATTCTTGATTTAGAATATCACAAGCTTCTTTTGATTGTGTTTCTCTCATAATTTTTGGAAAAATTGAGTTTGAAACACCTTCTTGAATGTAACGGAGGGTCAATCTATCTTTCTTTATGGATACTTTCAACTCTTGAATTTGATTGACATTTATTCCTTCACTTGTTTTTGGTCGATTAAATACATTCTCAACATATTCCCATAAAACTTCAGACACGGAGATCGTTCTCATTTTGATATTCCAATCAAAATTTTCTCCATTGAAAACTGGAATACCAATTTTTTGTGTGGATGACGAGTTTTTTGCCATGGGTGATGTCGTAACCAAGCTTTGATACCAATTTATGAAGGGCGTTGGACAATATTTAGTAGAGAAAGGATAGAATAAGAGAGATAAGAAAATAGCTTTGTTTACTATTAACTTGTTCTTGTAAATTGACTTGTTACAAATTAGATAAACAACTCCACTATTTATAGTAGTGGGTGAACATTCTAGACTCTAACTCTTGAATGTAAATACATGAATCGGATGTTAATGTGGTTACATGAACTACCTATCAAGAGTCTAAACCTTTCCTTATCCCGAGATGCCTTTTACTATCTCACACAATTAATTAAAGGCGGGTTCATTCACTTGTCTTGGTTAATTGAACATTACTTAACAACTTTGAATAAGCCGCTGTTAGTGCTGATTTGATGGTTATTTCAGGGTCTTTCTTTTTTACGTTTACTTGCATCTACAGCTTCCTCATTTGCTCCTTGTTCTCCCTTTTCGCTTATAGAGCTAGACTCAACATCATTATTGATGACATGGTTTTCATGTAGGGGTGGTAATTTGGAAGCACGTGCTTAAATGGCTCATGGACAGTGTCATATAAGTGTTTCAACTAATACAAACCTAGGTTGATAAGTATTGAATATTAAGATAAGAAATATGAAAAAATATTATAAGAATACCTTTTGCTCCCCTATGCTAAGGCAACGAGCTAAATCTTCCATGGATGCATCCATTATATGCGAAAAGGCTACAAACAAACGTTCACTATGAGTAGAAGAAGAATAAAATATATGAGAACATTAAGAAAGTAACAATTAAATGCAACCCTGAGTACTTGGAGTATGCTAATAATTTTTTGTCAATGCTCCAAAAGACCTCAAAAGTATGAACAATGTATATGAGAAAGGTGAACGTAAAAAGTGTTTTTATATAATCATGTTACGCCCGTACTTGAACAATACCGAGAGGAGCAGATGTAACGGCACCAACAATTTCAACACCTCCTGTTCCACCAAAATATTGTACTTTTCCGACTTCTTAAATTAAAATATAATGTCATCCAACAAGAAATAACATTTCTAGGTATCCAGTCTCGCTCTCAAATCATCATTAGAAATCCAAAAATGTGAATTTTATAGGATTGCAAGAAACCCTACAATGAAAAATAAAAATAGAAGTTAGCATACATAAGTGCACTATAGGTCCAACAATATGCAAAAATTGCACTATATGAATATTTTATTTTATTTCTATAATAAAATACAGATTATTTTGTATAACTAAAGAACTTACAATGTAACTTTCTAAAAAAAGTAACAAGGCCTATAGTGAAAGTTTCACAATAGCGAACCTATAGTGAAAACTTTGCATAATATAGGGATCATAGTGCAATTAAGCTAAAAATATAGATATTAACAAGAAGTGACTAGGCGTTATCAAGAGACTAGCCATAGATTGGTAAAAGTACCTTTAACAATGGATCTCTCTTAATTTAAACCCCGTCTTAAAATTCTTATGACAATGTATACTTTCCCTCGTCCACTGAAGCTCATATATTAGTCATACTTATATCTTGTTGCGGTTATCTACTCGTTGCATTTGGTGTCCCAAATTATCCTTACACCTTAAATTATTATGGGATTTTTTACATTTCAGTGGACATTAATTTTTGCCATCATATCCGAATTATTCAACCTTAATCCTCCACATCGTTCAATTTTGGTGCTACGCCTAATAAATGCCTATACACTAAATGTTAGGCTGCCCATATATATGATAAAAGAAGACCACCCCAATGATGCAATTAACCATTAGTTTTTTTTCTCATCTCAATTCCTTAATAATTGTCTCTTTAGTCAAAAAAACATATTCCATAATATGTATCATTTTTAAAGTTCTAAAGCAAAATAATTTTTTTTTTCCAATTCTACCCTCTTTTTAAAATATCTATCTATATTTAATTTTCTCTCTCTTATAATTAAAGACATGTTAGTCAATTTAAACTAAATCTTACCTACTTTTTAGATTTCTTAATATGTGTGAAAAACTTTAAAGAGTCCATTATTATGGAATGGAAGTAGTATTAGTTTTATAAAAAAAAATCTACTAAAATTCTGAAGTGATGGTTTTTCGGTTATGTCTCAACAATTGTAGACATAATTCATAATAAGTAAAATTAGATTTGAAATAATACACAATGACAAATAAAGAGAGAAGAAACATACATATAAGAAGAGAAAAGAACATTGCTATGCTGCAAGAGTAATGTTGGGTATCGTCCAAAAAGTAATCATCCAAATATCACCTTCCTAGGTGGTCCAATTAAACTGTCTCATATAGGAGAGAAAAAAAAAAGTAATGAGGAAGGAGAAATAGAGTAATTGGACCACCTAAGAAGATGATATTTGGGTGATTACGTTTTGGGTGATACCCAGCATTACCCCACATATGTGTTGTATATATTCGGAAAGAAAAAGAGTCGAGAAGAAAAACAATAGCGGCCGGCGGTTAAATTTCTTCTTGCTAGGAGCGCTTTTTTATTTTTTTTATTTTAATTAGTTAAGTTGTTTTGTTTTACTTTTTCATATATTAAAAGGCGATTAATAACAAGATTCCAATAAGATTCGATCCCAAGACATCTTGGTATCTGCGGAGTAACCTAACCATTAGGCTAACTATCGATCTCATTTGTTGATATTATTCGTTTACTAAACATTCATTTATCCACGTTTACATGTAAACCGGATATATGTATTATGCTAAGAGCGAAACAATGTTGCCCAAATCTTTTCATCAAATTACATACATACCCATAATACAAAACAGAAGAAAAGGTTCCCTCGTTATTAATTTTCGTAACCGAAATTGAGGATCCATTTAATAAATGAGTATGAGATATTCATCAGTTTCAGAACTTCTAGTCTCAATTTCATATGGTAATTCATGGTGTTCGTTCTTGCTTAAAGCAAACCAAACTCTACCACACAGAATAATATATAAAATATATAGACGAACTGATAAGATTGTGGGAGAAAATGATCAAGATTCCCCCTTCAGCACCTGAATGTGTTGAGTCGATTAATACTCAAGTGAGCCAAGAGATGGAAGCCTAGGAACAGAGTCTTGACTCAACGATTCAGTATCTTCATTCCCAAGTCTCTGCATATCCTCCGGCAAAAGGATCTTAATATACCAGACATTATTCACAAATGCCCTAGAAAAATTAAATAACAAAATCAAAAAAAGTAATATACAATTGATCCCTTTAGGTTTAAATTAGGTTAAAATACTTACTCCCATGGATCATCTCCAAGGAGAAGAATGTCATTCTCCCTGTCGACAAATACAAGCTGCCAGCCTGATCTTTTAGGGTCTTCAAGTAACCCTTCGATCCCAAACATACGACTCAATTCTTGTCTCAACTCATCATAGCTACTGAATCGACCTATATCCAATATTCTTCCCACAGATCCTGATCTGTATACCTATATAACAAACAAAGCATCATTAATAAATATCAAATTACCCCATAGGTCCCTCATCTTTTCCTTTTTACCTTCACGAATGTGCGGGTCAGTGAATCCATTTGTGTAGACGAGTCTTGAGCATAACCACCATAAAGAGAAGTCCCAAGGGGTACTGAAGAAATATCACCATCGTTTGAAGAAGCGGCGACATTTGATACAGTGGTGGGAAGTAAAAGTTCATCTTTCCCGGAATACCCTTGGAGTGGCCAAGATTGTTGAGGTGGCGGGTGGTCGTTAATCAAAGACTGAGGACCTTTCGAGAAATTTAGAAAATTACTACTTCCCTCGGAACATAAAGCATCAGTGAAATCGGGTTTTGGAAATGGAGAGGGGAGATTCGTTGGCTGTCTTAACTCGAGTTGGGATTGATAACCTTCGTGATAGGGCTGGGTTTGATTGGGCCGGGCCAAGTTATCTAATAGCATTTGAGATTGTTGTGGATGAGTTAGCATTACTTGTTGCTGTTGAAAATATTGACTAGGCTGCAACTGCATGTACTGCTGTGATTCTCCGCTTCCACTTGCTAGCATCGCTTGGTATTGCTGATGAAGATCGTTACGGAGGATCATTGGATCGATTCGCTGCTGCATTAACTGATGCATACCGAAATTTGAGGAATTTACTCCTTGTTCTCCGTTCCATGTCATACCATTAAAAGCTTCATTACTTCCATCTATGGTAAAGGTTTACATAAAAGAATGAGGGACTAGATTGTCAAAATATGGAAGGATGAGGGACCAAATGAGTTAATTACCTTGAAATGATGATGCTCCGGGATACCAAGGGCGTTTTAACCGCAGGGGAAATAAAGATGGATACATGGGAAAAGTTGTTAAAGGCTCGATATCCCATAATGATGCACGTGGATGTCTTTCACCTGCTGTTGACTCATCCCAACCCACCTATAAATTGTTCAAGAAAACTTGAGAAATTATGTATTTTATTGACATGCGAGAAAATTCTCGGCCTCCAATCTTATAGAATGGAGAAAATAGTATATAGAATGTATTTAAGTGTTAATAAATGGTAAATAACTTATTTAGTCCTTTATATTTGACATTTCTGACAATGCAGACATTTTAATTTAATTACCCTTCAATTTTGGGATTATGTTAGTCAATTTTTGTATTTCCATACATTTCTGACAACGTATTCCCATATTGTTGATATGATAAAAGACTATAATACCCTATAAAAGTGTCGTTTTTTTGTCGCCACGTGCTATGCCAACAGATGACGACTCTTATAAAATAATGAGAATAAGAAATGAGTACTAATGTTGTCACAAAAATAAATGACAAGGGATTATAATGTTAAATTTGCAAAGGACTAACTTTGTCACAAAATCGAGATAAAAGATTATATAAGTGATCAAACGAGACATTTAGAATTGTGATAATTTACCTTAACAGATCGCCAGTGAGAATTTAGCCAACGAACCGGATCCAAGTCACCAATTCCCGTAATCGTACCCATGTATCTAAACAACACAAAACACCGCATTTATAAGAAAAAAAACACTCAAATGGAGCACAATAATACGAAAATCAACTAATCTATCTATACCTTCGTACACTCGATTCCTCGGTTTCAAATAACATCCGAAACCTCATTCCAACAGAAACTCGTGTATGATAAACCGCTTTGACGTATTTAGAAAGAGCTATGACAAACTCAGATGGACTCGCCCGTGGGTTAAAGAACACGGTGAAACAACTATTTGTAGCGGCAGCGTGAGCGGCAGCCGCTAGTAATCCTATATGCATGCTGTCCGATGACATCACTGATGATGGCATTATTGTTTGTGGTCTTATTGCACGACGTATTCCTAAAAGAAGTTGGTTTTTCTCGTTCCTAGTTAGAAAATTATATTATTAAACCCTAGGGATTAAAGAAACAAAAAAAGTTTGTTGTATGAATTTTAAGTGAAATTATTTGTTACCAGATAAAGAGAACACAGTCTCCTGCTACTAATCTCTTGGCACTCACAAATACACTCCATCCTGTAGTGAGTAGATGTCTCTTAGGCTGTCCTGCAAAAAGAAGTAAAGCCTACTTGATTTTCCTAAAAAAAGGAAAAATAACAAAGGTCCTACCGGGAGTCGAACCCAGGTCGCTGGATTCAAAGTCCAGAGTGCTAACCACTACACCATAGAACCTCATGTTTATTTGTCCAATAAACAGACTTACGAACTTACCTCGGAAAATATGTCTGAATTTCCATTCAATATCATGGAGATCCCTAGCAATGAGTTCTTGACAAGGTGGTGTTTGAGAAAAATCCTGGACACCACAATATGAACTATTATTAGTAAATAAAGTGCATAAAAAAACATTATATGACAAGAAATTCTAACCAGATGCGGGAAAACTTTCTCGGCAGCGCGACGAGGGACAGAAAATCCGCCATGTGTACTAGTATCACTTGCCGTCAATGTCTTGCAAAAATAATTTGTTGGTTGTCTACTTGGAGTTCCAAGTTCAAGAGGAAGGTACGAATCCTTTTGCTCTTGCTAACCATAATATATTAGAGTAAAATAAGTAATGTCACATATACATCTTATTAGTCCCTTATATTTTGAATTTGTGACATCATTAGTCATTTATTTTACATTCATTACGTTGTACGTGTTACATCCAAATGTCCCCATATTATTGTCTAAGATAAAATAATAATAATATACCCTTAAAAAAGTTGTTTTTTGCTATCGCCGTTTATGAAATGATGACAACACTTATAACATGACAGAAATAAGAAAAAAAATGACTAATGATGTCATGAAATTGAAAGGTCAAGGAGTAAAATGTTACATTTGCAAGATAAAGGTGTAACATTATCAGAAAATCAAAGATAAAGGATTAAAATGTATTTTTTGTAAGATAAGTGACTAAATTGTCAAAACATGCATAGATAAGGGACCAAGTGAATTACTTACCCTATATAAAAAAGGTGTGTTTAGATAGTACAATATTAGTAATAAAGAATTTAATTCCAAGAAGTATTTTCTATCTGTAAAAAATTATTGCGTTGTTTGATAATATTTGATTTTCGATAATATTTATTTTTTTGCTGAAAATCAAATATTTTCCATCGAAATGACAACCAAAGTTCACTTGAAAAATATATGTAAAAAATAAGTTTTTGACTTGTTACGTAACAAAAAAGTTTTGGATGTATTAGAGTCATAGTCTTCCTTATTTATGGTTATTTGTGAATATAATATTATGAAGCGCCTATGGAAAAAAATTTATGGAAAAAAATTTCAACTAAAATTTAAACTATCAAACAGAGCCTATTGAAAATAAAAGATGAAAAAAATGTACCGGAGTTAAAGGTTGCAATGTCATTTGAGCGTAGACTTCATCTGTTTCAACATCCGCCTGAAATTCAAGAAATCAATAAAATGCAATTTAGTCCCACGCCATTTTTGTAGTGGAAAATAGGTCGAAATAAAACCCACATGCATTGTAACATTGTGGAGTTTACAGATCAATTGAGGCGGCAAATTCGGATAATTTGGTATGTGTGCATCAATTTCTTTATTAGTAGTAGCTGAAACCTGGATATAATTTCAATGGTGGTCCATTAAATAGCTTGTCCGTTAATAAATGAATCGATCAAGAATCAAGTAAAATACTTAACCTGCTCACTGTGTCCTTGAGGGAAGTATACCACACGACTACCTAGCATTGGCAGTGACACTAATGGACCCGCACAAGCATGCCATAGCTCTGAATTCAAACATTTCTTCTCCTCTTTTATTGTACACCACCATTATAATCAAGATTAATAATAACACATATTAAGGTTGATAATTGCACTTCTAGTAACCAAATGCATATCAGGAACTTGCGAGAATTAATGAAATTCATAAAGCAAAATTTAGTGAAAATGACAATACTAAGATAATATTATTATATTGTGTGTGTATGTGTGATAGAGAGAAAGAGATGGTGTAAGCTAAAAGGACAACAGAAAGGGATGGAAAAAAGAAAAGAGAATTAGATACCTTCATAAGCCTGCTGCTGACTCAATCCTGATGTTGAAAGCTTCATTCTTTATACTCATACGCTCACTCAACTCTATTTCTCTCTCTATATATTATATATAACTAGGATAACAACTGCATAAATCACACAATTAGCAACAAAATTATCCCTAAATATTCAAATTCTCACTATTCTTTAGCTTATCCTTCATTAAAATCAAGATGCTACTCTCGAATCACACCCCATGCAAACACATTTTCTCCTCCATGAAAGCAAAAAAACTTAAAACGTTGAGTTCACTATCAAAAACTAGAATTAACCCATCTCATAAAACACTCCCCTTCATCGAATTCACCTAAAAAAAATTAAATCTTTACTTAAAAAAACAAATAAGAATCAAATCTTTACCCATCACTAGTAAGGGAAAAAACATAGAGAGAGAAAATAGTAAATGGTATTTTTCTCTTTCTTTATAGTCCAGCCGACCAAGTTAGACCTGGTAGCAGTAGAGAGAGAAAAATCTTTAAGAGCACTACTAGTAGTAGCATTTGTTGCTTGCTGCTTCTGTAGCTAATTGCAGCTTAGTTTTTCTTGCTTTGTGCATTCTTTCTCTCTCATTGACCATCAGAGAGAAGTTTTGGGTAAAGAGTGAATTATGGCCGTTGGTTTAATCGTACAGGATGATCATGACCGTTTGGCTACATTGGTATGACAGGAGGCATGTGCCACCATCCCTCAGTGGTCGTTGTCAGAGTACGGACTATTCATATAAATTTACGAAAAATAATAATTGTCTGCCCCTATCACAAAATTTGCTAGTGCCTATTAATCAATTTTTTTTTTCGTTAATGTGTAGATAACTTTTTTTTTTTCCTTAAAAAATAAAACATTACATAGTTTAGCCAATACCCGAGGGTATTGACTCTTCTTTAATTAAATCTGCTAGTCTACCTAGGATCGTATTAGTACACATGCTATATATATATTACCATCTAGCTTATCTTTAGCTACCTAGTCGGTTATTCTATTACAATCCCTACTACACCACTTAAAATAATGGATTACATAGTTCAGAGATCATATAAATGCTACTAATAATATTACAAATTATGGGATTAGAAAATTGCAAATGATTTTCGAGCAAATGCATAACTAGAAGACTATCGTTTTCCACTATAACTCTACTCGTAACAGCATCTCGAGCTAGTAGACAAGCTTTGAGGACTCCTAGCGCTTTGACCTCTAATGGTGAATTTGCTGAAATATCCCATGCATTGTAGTTCTTCATATTTCCAAGGTGGTCCCTGGTAACAAAAGACATAGTAGCTTAGTTACTTTTATATGTTGTATCGCAATTTATTTTCAACATATTATTCGGAGGTGGTTACCACTTTTTGTTATGTTTAGTACCATTCTCCCATTCTTCATCTACTGTAACATCTTTTGGGCATCTTTGAGGGACATTTTTACCAACAGTTTCTTTAGCATTATCATTACTCTTCAGTTCTGTAGTAACATCCTTAGGGTAGTTAATGTTTTCATATTCATCCCAATCCCTTAAAGCTCTTTCCATATTAATAAGAGGGTCTAGAGTTATATGATTATATATATTATTGTTTATGTCCTTCCAGATCTGCCAGGATATAGTACATATCTTTTCTTACATTCAGTTTTCCTAGTTCAAGTATACTTGCCATCCAAGTGTCCATAATACTGGCTAACGGTTGCTAGTATAAGCTAAGAGGTGAAGCAAACCATATAGCTCTTGCCCAATCACATTCAAGTAATAGGTGTTCAATATTCTCTACTGATTTGTTACATATATCACAAATAGGTGTTTTTAATAAATAAAAAAATTAAAATAAGTTTTCATTTATGGGGAGAAGGTTTTTCCACATAATATTTTCTATATTGGGGGCAACTCTAAGGTTCCACATCATTTTCCACTAGTAGGTTCAAGACTCTAATTTTAGATATTACCCACTTATTGGGAAGACCTAGATATTTTCCCAAATTATTAGTAATATTCATATTAAGTCTCCCAGCCATGATACACTGAATACGACCGGGTGTATTAGGACTAAATTTAATACCACATTTATTAAGATTTAGTTTCATACTAGTAACATATCCATATTTATTGATTACATCATTAAAGCTTTTCACTTCTTTATAGTTAGCTTTCATAAAGAAAATGCTATCATCTGCAAAAAGCAGATAATTCATACTAGGAGCTAGTTTAGAGATTTTAATTCCCTCAATCAAATTATTCTTTAACTTATCATGTATAAGTATCGAGAGCATTTGAGTTATCATGGTGAATAAGAAAGGAGATAGGGGGTCCCCTTGTCTTAGATCCCTCTTAAGGTTTTCAATTTTATGAGGTAAACCATTTATTAACACTGAATGTGTCACAGAACTGACACATCTCATAATTTTATTCACCCAATATTTACTAAATCCCATCTTATCCATCATATTTTCTAAACAGTCCCACTCTACATTTTCATATGCCTTATGTAAATATGTTTTTATAGTCATATGATAAGTTTTGTTTTTCTATTTTATTTTATGTAATTAATCACTTCATGAGCAATAAAGGTATTGTTCTGGATGTGCCTTCCTATTATGAAAGCCGACTGGTGTATCTATCAGCAAATTCATACAAGGTTGCAATCTATTTACCAGGAGCTTGGCTATAATATTATATATAAAACTAAAGCAACTTATGGGCCGAAAGTGTTTTATATTGTTGGGGCTATTAATTTTTGGTATAAGTGATATTAAAGTGTGGTTAATATCGTCTATAAAACCCCCATTATACCAAAAATTATTAATAAGTCGAATAACATCCAATTTAGTGATATGCCAATACTTTTTATAAAAGATACCCGGGTACCCATCTAGGCCTAGCTAATGAATGGCCTTTGTGGTTTCTTCTGTATCAAGTGGTTTCTCAAGAATATCATTCATGTTCTTATTTACCATCTGGGGAATTAAGTCAGCAACTGAGCTAGAAATCCCTAGCTCCCACTGTATTAAAAATATTATTAAAGTAATTACAAATTTCATTTTTAACTTTCTCTTCAGTTTCCACCCAAATAACATCTTCCTTAGTAAGTCACATAATTTTATTAATTTTTCATTTTTCTTTAGTATAAGCATGGAAGAAGGAAGGGTTTCTATCACCTCTTTTGAGCCATGTAACTCTGGATCTAGGTGCCCAATAGTCATCTTCATCCTTCAAGCCTTTTCAATTTTTTTATAGTATCGTTATACTCCTCCCAATTATTAATTCTAGGGTTATTATAATTATTTTCCAGTTTATCCATATACATATCAATCATTTTCCTATTGTTGTTATATTTTTCATACTCCAAATACCAAGAACTATACTGCTTCTCTTCAGTTTACTATTCAAAGTGTTTTTATTAGTACCTTGGCTATTATTTTTAGCTTCCCATACTTTTTTAATTATCTCGTAGCATTCTTTCTCTTATGTCCAATCATTTTCAAAATAAAATCTTCTTTTCCTACTGTTTATATTATCTTTCATATGCAAAACTTGGGTGGAATGGTCAGAGCCTACCAAGCATTTGGGTAAGTCTTACTCCAGTTTTTATCACAGAAGGCCCTATGAATAAGTATTTTAATCATTTCTCCATCACTTTTTTATTGGTCCGTGAGTATTTAACTCCTTTAATAATAATTTCCTCCAACTTATTGTGTTAAATCCATTAAATTGATTCATAGATTTTTTTTACATTTTTCATCCCCACCTTTTTTATACAAGATTGACCTTATATGATTAAAGTCTCCAATGAGATTCTAGAGTTCATCTTTTTAGGGCAATAATGACCTATTAATTCTAAGCATGCTTCCTTATTTTTCTCGCAAGGGGCTCCATATACAAAGGTTGTGTATATTTTTTGTTTACCATCTAAAATCATGCAGTGTATGTGATTTACAGATTTACTAATCACTTCAATTTCTACACCATCTTTAATAAATAAAGAAAGACCACCCCTATACCCACAGGTTCAACTGTTTCTACTAGGGACATCTTAATAATTTCCTCCAGTTTCTTAACCGTTTCGTAAGAGTTTATAGTTCTTGAAAGGAATAAAACCTAAGTCTGGTATTTGTAAATGATACCAGATAGGGTCTGGACTGTCAAGGTTGTGCCAATTCCTTGACAGATCCAGGCTGTTTGTATCATTGAGCCTCTTGGGGTTGATCTAGGTCAACCCCGCAAACCTCTTCCTTAGCATCCCCCATACACATATATTCTCCCTCATTTTTACTTTGTGGTTCCTCAATGTTCTTCATAATCCTTGAAGCCCATAAGTTCATCTGGCGCTTAGTATTGATCTGTATCGCTCCATCTCTTTTAGCTTTTCTGCTCTTAGCCTTTACGGATTGCCTTCCTACTACTTCTCTTTTACCCGTTTCTTTGTTAACCCTGATTGCTTTACTACCATTGTTACTAGTTGTAGAGTTGCTAATGTGAAAGAGGCTTAAACCCGCCTTAGCTTCGTTATTAGTTACTGACTGTGTCAGAGTAGTATATCCACTGGAGTTGTTGTAATCTGGTTGAGGTTGTTCAGAAGTGATAAGGTTAGGATTGATACTAGTGGGTGTTGGTGAGTTGTAAGATTCTGGTTGGGTTTGATCGGAGACGTTTAGGTTAGGGTTTTTTGATTTGGGGGAGTTTAGAGAGATTAGAGATGAAGAGTCGGGATGAGAGTTGGGTTAAATATTATGATCAAATGGATAAGTTATGTTATATTTGTTATTACTGTTTGGGCTGGTATATTTATTAGCTTGATGAATTATAACATTTGGGCTTTTGGTAATAGGACTTGGGCTTTCAAACGATCAAAAAAGTAACTTTTTTTTTTGGTACATGGGTGATCTGGGATTGCTTGCGCGCACCACGATCAATCCCACGGGGATATACACGCCTCCCCATGTATATTCCCATGTAAATCAGAACTAGGTTACCCATGTTCAGGGAGGGGTTCGAGCCTCGTACCTCTTACTTTACACTCGTTAGAGAGGGGATTCGAACTCTAGACCTCCCCTTTAAGTGCTGAATAAATAATAAGGCCCTGGCCAGTTGAGCTAAACCCAACTGGTTAAAAAGAAGTACCTCTTCTTTTTGGGTCGGTAGAGTATTAAATTTCAATGACATTTCTTTAGCCAGCTTTGATAACGTTTTTTCTTTTTCTAAATAAAGTCAGTCCTTAAGTACCTTCCCTCTCATTTCAGAAGCAGACAAAAAACCTTCACCTCCACCATCTGTGTCCTTCTCGTACACCTTTTTTTGTCTATTCCATACTCATTGTACATACCATTACCACTACCACCAATCGTACATGCCCTTATCAGTCTGTGATTTTGTGTATCACATGAACACACAAAAAGATCAGTTTGACTAAAAGAGAAAAAATGAATTTGTATGTTAGTGTAATACACAAATGACTGTTTTGTGTATTCCAAAACTAACTAAATAACAAAAAAGGGGTTGGACAAAAAGTTAATACATCAAGATAGTTAAACGAGTACAAGTATTGTATATGTGACTAATAAAGAGAAAAAAACAATTTTGTAAAAAAAGAGAATGCTTTAGATTGATTTTATAATTTTGTATGATACAGGATTACATAAATATATTTTTGTGTATTGTAGGAACACATTAAATTGAATATCAAAATTTAACAGTAAAAAACATAAAAAAAAAAACAGAAAGAAAAAAAAATCATTGATGTAGATATAAACTTGTCCCGTTAGAAAATACAATTTTTTTTAATTTTTCTTATTTTTTTGGATTTAGTTATGATTTTTATAAAAAAAATTCATGGACGCGCGCGAGTTGTGAAAATTGGAAAAAAAAAATTGCGTGTTATAACGACACATAAAACGGATTATCGAAATAAAAAAATTAAAAATGAGAAAATTCATATACGTAAATATTAATTTGTCTTGTCTATAAATGCAAATTTTATATTTTTACGATTTTTTTGGAATTAGTTATGAAAAAATTTTAAAAAAAAAATTCACGGACACGTGCATGTGATGGATTGATTTAGTTGGTGGTGATTGGTGGTGACAGAACTAGCCGGTGGTGGTTACAGGCGAAGGTGGTGGCCAGCGGAGAATAATGGTGGTGATGGTGGTAGGTGGGGTGGTGGGTTGGGGTGAGGATAGTGGTGGTTGTGGAGGTGTGTGGTGGGTGGTGGGTGGTGGGAGTGGTGGGGGTAGTGGGGGTGGTGGTGGTGGTGGGGGTGGTGGTCGGTGGAGAATGTATAAGGTGGTGGTGATAGTCAGTGGTAAATGCATAAGGTGGTGGTGGTAATGCACGGATTTTATAATAAAAAAAATATTATGATTATTATATAATAAAAAAATTAAAATGAACTAAGCGTAAAAGTGGAAGGTAAATATGACAAAGTATTTAATTGGGAATTAATCCTTTAAACTATGAGTAAGTATGAAGGATTTTCCTCCTTCTTTTTTTTTGGGAATGTAATTTGAGAATTCGTAATTAATTAGAAATTTTCCCTATTGTAAATACAATTATTTTTAAAAAATTATTTTTATATAAAAATATAAAAATATTATAAAATTTTACAATTAAAATCATACAAAATAAAATAATAAAATTTAAGTTAAAAAATTACACCCGTTGAAAAATTTAGAACAAAAAATGATAAGAAAAAATAAAAGCTGAAAAACAGTGAAACATAAAACCTATATCATCTCTTTTACATTAAAAAAAACAAAAAGTAAATCTCTCTTCACACTCAACTTCCTCCAAGCCACTATCCTGTACAAGAATATCGCCGCCACTCGGGGGACTATTCTCCACCATCATCAACCCGGCTTGGCTACGCCATCAACAATCAAAGAACCCAAATTAAGGTAAAAAGAAGTTACCATTAAACTCTAAAGAATTGATTTATTCATTAACCTAATCTTATCAAGTTTTACAATTTCTTAGAATTACCTATCTAAGTATAATTCAGTCGTTGTTTAATTTCTTTTTATACAAATCCTACATGGCCATTTTATGACAAATGGAAGTCTTTTACCATATAAGAAGTGATGCGCTGATAGTAGCGTGTATGGAAGGGGATGGCTTGTGAGTTTTGTGGGTCTTGTGATTTGTCGTGACTGTTGGAGTGACCAGATTGGTTTTTTTTTGTGTTAATTATATTTCGGTCTTATACTCTGCATTTTTTGAATTTTTTTGAAGTAAATATTCATTTGTCACAACTATTGGAGATGGTCTTACAGGTGGAACCGATATTTGAGGAAGGATTTAATCAATCATCTATGTATTTTTAATGTATGCCATTTTTTTCTAAAAATTCTACAACCTATTGCGTTTAAGCGCACAATTATTCAGGTATATAGTTATGATTATATTATACAACTGGTAAAGTATATTGTTATACTATATAATTGTGTGCTTGTTTTTTATTTTGTTTGTTTTACACTATAGGTCCTTATATATATTTTAATATATTATATGATGTATCATTCCAGCTGATCTTAAATTGTCGTAGAAAATCCTTTAAGAAAATTATATGATTAATCACAAATATATCGAATTGATCTCTATCTAGGAAAGAAAATACGAAAAATTCTGGTAAGTTATCTTTTTAAATTATCTGAAAAATTTCCTCCTTTGCTTCTTGTTTTTATACTGCCTTCTAATATTTTTTCAGCTACTAATGCATTTCGGAAATTGTTTCTTTTTGTCGCTTTAGAACCGCGACAAGATTCATGTTAGTTATTAGTTATAGGGTAAATAACCTATTTGGATCTTTATCTTTGCATAATTTGTCGATCTAGTACTTATCTTAATAAATTAACTTTTTATCCCTTATTGGCAATTTTGTCACAATGTTAGCCCTTTATCTTGCAAACAAATTATTTTTATTGCCGAATTAACATTAAGATAGTTTTAACCAATTATAATTTATAAACATTAATGGATACGTTAGCGCTTATAAGTTCCCTCGAACGTTATGTCAAAATTAATTTTTATTGAATTTACAGGTATCAGTCTGAAGAATAGTTTGAGAAGATAACAAAGAAAAAAAAATTATATAATCAAAGTGTCCCCATCCAAATAAATCCATCAAGAAAGATAGCGGCTGCTGAAGTAAGATTTGCAGGTGTTTTTGGAATAGCTGTTTACGAGTTAATTATTGAAGAGATAGTAGTTAAATAAGTCGACTTAGCAACAATACTAGCTAGTAGTAGGTTTATTATCATCACTGGTGATGGCGATAGTTGTGTTAAATATATAGTCAACTTATTTTAAAATTTTAATATATAAATTTGTGTTAAATATGATTCACAATTTTTTTTGTATTCAATATTAGGAATCGGTAATTTGTTATGTCGGTTGAAAATGTGTCATTATTATACATTTTTTTTGATGTATGGGTGTCCGGGGCAGCTTACGCGCACCACGACTATTCCCATAGGAAATATACATGCCTCCTCATGCATACTCCAACTTAATCAGAACTAGGTTACCCATGTTCAGGGAGGGGACTCGAACCTTGCACCTCTTGCTTACCCCCTTTAAGGGCTCAAGAAATAACAAGGCTGAGGGAATTCGAACCCTGTATCTCCTAGATGAGAGACATGATCCTGACTATTGAGCTAGTCCCAATGGTTATCATTACTATACATTTGTTAATATGACACGAGTAGGAGAGTCGTCAATAATTTATTATTAACATGATTTTTTATTGTAATATAATTTTCTGTATTTATTATATTATGAATCGATAATAATTCATTATCACGACTGAATCATCATTGTTTTACATTTGCTAATAATGATATTTTCAATGATTTGTTATTAAGATGATAGCCTCTAAATCGTCTAAAAAATTATTTAATTATGACTATTATTTTTGACGTCATGGTAGACAAACAATGATGGCTTCATAGATGACGCTAAGATGACGGTTGTTGAACCGTCATAATTGTCTACGATGACAATAAATATCGTCATTAAACCCTATAAATATCGTCATTGTATATCCCTTTTTCTTGTAGTTAAGTAGATAATAATTTTTTTATATAATTTAGGTTTAATGTTTTGATTTAGATTAATTTTCAAAAATTCTAAAAAATATAGTATATGAATTACTGAGAGCTATTTGTAATAAAATTGAGAATACCACTATCGTGTATTTTTTAGAAAATAAAAACTCGTGGAGGAAAATTGTAATTTTTTTATCTTTAAATGATATAATTTAATCTATAGATTTATTTTTCATGTGATTTTTATCAAATACCAAAAAAAAAATCCCCTGAACCCCCTTATTATTTAAGCCCAACCACATATATATTTATAGATTCGCCACGATGTCCATGTAATGAAATTTTAGTCTCTCTTATGTTATATTTCACTTGCAATAAAAAAAATATTCATTTTTCAAGTTTTTTGGATATTAAATTTTATGCCATGGAACTCAAACATTGATCATTATTTTCAGAATTTGTGTGATTTTCTTTCTTTCTTCTTTGTTGAGTGCCAACCATCACTATCAGCCACCACATCGGCCATCGTCATTGAAAAGTATACATGTTTATATTATTTTGGTATATACAATTAGAAATGTAGGTTTGTACTATTAAGATGACAATTAGTACTACTAAAAATATTGTGTATTTATTGCTGAAAATATGTCTTTTAAAATGAGATAAAGGTTAAATATGAAAATAGCAATTTGTTTGTTATTCAAAGAAAATGGTAATATAGGAAGTTAAATGGTATAATGATTAGTAAGATATATTAGTCAATTAAGTACAATAATCAATAACCCACCCTCAAAGAGTCCAACCTATTATTTCATCTCAGGAAGGTTCATCGTTTTAATAATTATACCATCCTTACCTCTGTAGTTAATTGATCTTATCAGATTTCTTCATAATTATCTCAATCCATATATATGATTTTGTAACCGCTTCCACTTTTATATCATATCTAACTAATTCCACAATAAAAAAAATCCATTCATAGATTCAAATCTCCTTCTTTTTCACTGCCACATAAATCTTCCATTTTTGCATAATCACACATTGTTATATACAAACATGGCTGTATAACACCATCATCAGCATTCAATCCCGCCATCTTTGTACGACGCCACCACAACAACGGCGGAGTTAAAGCTCTCAGAGATGTGTGACCTAACGACTCGTAGAAAGAATCGGAGCACACTCCCATATCCACGGCCTGGGACTAGACTCAGCTCTAGAAGCACGTCAAGTATCTGAAGGTATGGTGGGACAAACTTCGGCCCGTAAAGCCGTCGGCGTGATAGTTAAAATGGTCAAGGACGGCAATATCGCCGGTTGAGGCGTCCTCTTAGCTGGTCAATCCAGGACCAGAAACACAGCTATTGCAATGGGAATGGAGAAATCTATTGGACAAGAAACTCCTTTCACTATGCTTGTTGGAAGTGAGCTTTTCTAATTATAGATGTAAAAATCAGAAGCTCTTATGCAAGCTTTTAGAAAATCTACAGGAGTCAGACAAAGAAGAAGCCGAATTAATAAAGGAGAAGTTGTTGAAATACAAATTGACCTACCAGCTGTCGCCGGAGCAGCTTCAAAGACCGGGAAATTGTGATGGTGTGCTTTTTAACTTGTGATGGTGTAACAAGAAAAAACAAAGGGGTATACACACTGCTCAAGAAATATTCAATCTTCTGTTTCTGATGGGTTATGTGTGGAATATTAGTTGTGTGCTAGTTAACATCGGTGGTTTGTAAATACTGGTGTTTTGGACATATGAAAAAAGGACGTGTTACTGTGCAGTTGTGGTGGTGTGTGATGGTGTGCTTTTTAACTTGTGATGGTATAACAGGTTAAAACAAAGGGGTATTGGTGGTCCTTTGTGTGTTCTAGAAAAATGCAAATAAGGAAAAGAGAACCACAACCGCAAGTGTACGGTTGTCCCAAGTAATATAAGTGATAATACAGATTCGTTCTCAGGGACGGAATGGTTGACTCTAATGCTTATCAGATAGTAGTTAATTGCACGTGAAAACAAGTAAATAATTTTTAGAATTGTTGTTTGGTTTTCTAATGCTAAGACAATGAATTAAAATACTAAATTAATGCAAATAATTAACTAGACGCAAGAAAATAAAGTGTTTACGCAAGATGAGAAAGCAGTACTTGAGAGTCTCAAGGGTTTTACCTAATTATCATTCATTTCATGCTTTGTTTAAGGGACAAATTGGTAAATATTTAATGGTCGTGATTCAGAATTCTCCTTACCCCCGTCAGGGTGGACTAAGGAGCAACTTTCAAGTGCTACAAACCCCGTCAGGGTGATTATAGTCCACTCTCAAGTGATTAAGTCTATTTAACCCAATTGGCCATAGGTTTAAATAAGCTCGTCAGAGTCTCTAATTTCTAAGCTACATTCATTAACTAGTTCTGTACCCAGACCCCCCGTCAAGGTGATCCAATCGCCACTAATTGGAATGGCCTAGATACTAAGTCCTATTTAATGATTCATGACTTCATAAATAGTAATCGAATACAAACTAACAAAAATGAAACTTTACCTAATTTGATTTAAATAATAATTATCCCAAATTCAAATACATAAAACGAAATCAAATTGGGATTAACCCATTATACGTTCTCAAGCACTTAACGAAATTAGCTCATGCTAATGCGAAAAACTAAATTAAAAGAAATATAAGTATTCATATTGTTTTACAGAAAGAAATAAAAGAAAAATCTAATTTTAGAATTAGATTAGCTGTGATTTGGAGATATAGACCGTCTCCAGCTCTGTAGCTTTCTCCTCTTCCTTGCCTTGACTTCTCTCTGATGCTTTCTTTTGTAAAAAGTGAATTGTGTTAAAAATAGAAGTCAAAACCCTTATTTATACTCTAGAATTCGGACTTGGACCTTAGGCTAAGGTTTAAATGAAATAATAAAGGCCCAAGTCCATTATCTTAGCCAAAAATCTCGTAACTGATGAACCACCTCTACTAAAACAGCTCTAACCGGCTCGTTTCAACTCGGATTGACCTCATTCCAGTTGCTAAAGTTCTGTAACTCAATGGGGCACGTTTTCTCTTCACAAGTCAGCGGCTAAATCTACTCTTGGGTGGCTCGAAATCAGCAATCTTTGGCAACTGTCCAGATTTGCAGCTTCAAAATATCAATTCTTTTGGGATTTGTTTTCATGCTTTGACTCCATATCACGATCTTTGACTTTTTCCTCGGATTCCTCTCCTAGCTAGTATTCAAAACCTACAAACTTTTCACTAAAATACACAATATTACGCGCAAAAGTTTAATAAATTAAAAATGCTAGAAATAAAAGAGGAAATTCGGATTATTGCATATTTAGTCCAAAAGTCTATCAAAATAGTCGAATAAACACCAAAAATGATGTCTCCCAAGGGAATAAAATTAGAATATTTAGGGAGACATCAAGACCCCCAACTCAAACCTTTGTCGTCCCGACAAAGTGAAATTAAAACAAAAGGGTAAGAAGTCATTGCAAGAGAAAGTAGAAGCTAGCAAATAAACCTAAAGCAATTCTCAAAATAAATCTCATATTGCAAAACTCTAGGAACTAGTATACACATACACCTATCATGCAAAATCGAACACAAATAATCTCAATCATAAAATTAAAGTAGCAATGCTTGAAGGTTATACTTGTACTCATTTCTGTATGATGGCTATAGGGTGTTCCTCAATCCTAACTCGCTTTGAACGCTCCACTTAGTATACTCCCTATTAACAGAATCATAAATTCACTATGCACTTAAGAATCACGAGGACTTTACGGTTTTAGCGTAGGCTTAGGGATGGTGTGGTGTGTATATTTGGTAAATTTGAAGTGAGCTTTTGGCTCTCTCCTCACTTACCATCAACTACTGTCCACGAGCTTGAGTTTACACTCATATAATGTTCTCACTCAACCCATTTGACGCACTAATGTTGCGTCCCCATGTCAACCCAATATATACTAAGATGATTTCCAAAAATATTCCACTTTGCCGGTTATTTTATTGTTTCTTTTTATTTTCTTTTTCATTTCTTTTCTTCTTTTTTTGTACAAGATACCCATGACCCTCTTTTTGATGTGAAAGGTATGTCTCTTATATTTTTCTTTTCCTTTTTTTTAATCCCAGCAAAGGGTTACAAGTAATAATATCATCTTTTATTTTTGTGCCTCAATACAAACACATATAATCCCTTCCCAATGAATTTCCCAAATGTGGACCCTCCACCCCAAACTCAAGCTCGAGACAGGTCTCAGGATCGTGATTCAAGTGCAGGTCATTTTGTCATGCCTAATAATCTAAGGGATAGTGGGATTATATCGTGGCGACAAAATAAAAGGCTTAAGGCTCAAAATTGGGCTAAGACGGATAATATTCATATAAGGGATATCAAGCTAAAAGGCTACAAATGGCTAACAAAGAACTGCCCCTATCATTTTCCTAAGTACATAGCTCGTCTTTAGTTCATATCTAAGTGGGTTCTCTACTAATTAGGATTTCACGTTCTACACACCAAACATATTCCTTAAATACCTATGTTCGCATGCAATTCTAAGTGTGTTTTATACTATTCCCTAAAGTCCACTATTTACTATCATAGATTTATTAAAAGTATGCTTAAAGGGACATTTAAATCTTCTACAGTCAAACGCAACTCCGAAATTATTTTATTGAAAGCAAATAAAAACACATAACACATAAAAACTGGGATGAGGAAACGAACCCCACCCCAAACTCAAAAATGAGTCGTGTCCCCACGACTCGAAAAAGACTCAACGCAATAAAATAAACTACACTAATGTTAAAGGGATAGAAAACGTATCTCAACCAGCGCGTGGCTGGTCATCGGTGTTGCGTCCATGAACTTTATCCTTCGTAAGTAGACCATAGGTGGCGTGTTGAATGGTGCTCACCCCTGATGTCTCCCTAATTGTTCTTATTTTCGACCCTTGGGAGACATCATTTTTGGTGTTTATTTAATTAATTTGATAGACTTTTGGACTAAATATGCAATAATTCGGAATTCCCTTTTTATTTCTAGCATTTTTAATTTATTAAGCTTTTGCGCGTAATATTGGTATTTTTAGTGAAAAGTTTACAGGTTTTAGATGTTAGCTAGGAGAGGAATCCGAGGAGAAAGTCAAAGATCGTGAATTAGAGTCAAGACTTGAGGATAAATCCCGAAGATATTATTTTTAGAGCTGAAAATCCATTTTCCAGACCATAGATTGCTGATTTCGAGGTGCTTAAGCAATGATTTAGCCGCTGACCTTTGAAGAGAAATCATTCCTTATCGAGTTACAGAACTTTAGCAACTGGAATGAGGTCAATCGGAGTCATAACGCATCGGGAAAAGCCGTTTTAGCGAAGGTGTATCAGCAGTTACGAGATTTTGGGCTTAGAAAGTGGGATTGGACATCTAATTAGTATTTTATTTTCTGGTCCAAGCCCTAGTACGAATTTATGCTTATAAAAGGAGGTCTGGACTTCTATTTTCCAGACAATTCATTCTTTACAATTAAAAACATCAGAGAGAAGCAACAGAAGGAAGGAAGAAAAAGCTGCTAAAGCTGGAGTGGGTCTATAGCTCCGTTCTCAGTCATTCCAATTCCGGAAATTAGGTTTCTTTTATCTTTTATTTGTAATCAGTTATGAATTCCATTTATTTTAATTTAGTATTTCGTTTTAATATGAGCTAAACAATTCATAGTGCTTGAGAACAAACAATGGGTGAATCCCAATCTTATTAATTAACGAATGTTGAATTTGGGTTTTTATTGAATTAAACTAAATTAGGGCTTTTACTCTTTTCAATAAATTGAGTTTATTTTACTGTTTTTAGCGTCATGAACTAGGAACAGGTGTTAGTATTTAGGCTATTCCAATTAGTGGCAATTGGATCATCCTGACGGAGGGTTTAGATACAGAACCATTTATTCAATCTAGGATAGAAGCTATTGATTCTGACTAACTTAGCTAATTCTAGGGCCAATGAGGTAATAAAACTTAATCATCCAACTGTGGATCATATTTACCCTGACGGGACTAGTGACACTTTAGGATCGCCTTATAGACCACTCTGACGGGGGTATAAGGAATTTAGAATCCCGACCATTGTAATTGACCGATTTAGCCCTTAAACAACATAAGTTAGGATTTAAGATTGGGAGGATCCTTGCGTTCTCAAGTACTACTTCTCATATTGCGTTTTACATCATTTTACTTGCGTCTTGGCTTTTATTTGCATTTTAATATTTGTCTTTCATTTATTTAGTTTTAATACAAAACCAAACAAACATATTATTATCTTTTATGTTCATAAGTGCATCAATCATTAATAGATAAGCATTGTAGTCAACCATCCCGTCCTTGGAACGAATCTGTATTATCAGTTATACTACTTGGGACAACCGTACACTTGCGGTTGTGGTTCGATTAGCATTTGCATTTATTTTTAGAACACACAAAGGACCACCAACCCCCTTTAGCATATTTCGGATAAGGTCCAGCTCTTTTGTAACATTCCCTAGAGTAGCAATCATCTTCACTTGGTTCTCTTCCAACCTCTTGACATTCACTTCCAACTCGTTATCGGTATGCATATTCTTCTTTAGAGGAGCTCTAGGAGTTGTCACTGCTCGTGTTGCTTCATCATGATCATTCTGGATTGAAGTTAAAGCCATGTTCTCTCCAACTGTCACACGGTCAATCTCTGCGTTCCTACGTGGGACTTTTGCGTCTAGACACAAAGTGGTGATGGTACAAGGGAACTTGAGATTTTGTTGCGTAGTCGGAACTCTTGCGAACTCCATGATGATGTCATAAATCACACAAGCAACATCCATGGGTTTCTCCTCAATGATACCCTTGATAAATATAAGATGCTCCTTTTTCACTTCCGAGATGTGTTTAATTCCGAAAAAGGTTGGGATTACGAAACGGGACCACACCTTAGCACAGGGTAATATGTTACTGCTATACATTTGTCTTGGATACCTCTCTCCATCGGGAATTGGGCGAGCCCCATTAACAAGTACTTTTACCCAAAGGGATTCATAATCGAAAGAAGGATCATTAAGGGATTCTTGGAAAGAGCATAGTCCAGTAAAGTTGGGTAATTTCAATGATTTTCGAATAAGATCAATGGAGAAAGGAACTACCTTTTTGCGAACCACGACTGCTTCTTTTGAAAAGGCTACACCTTCATAAAAATCTCGCACCAAGGTAGGAATATACTCAAGCTTCCTTTATCTCAATTCTTTCCAACCAAATTTGTCACAAGTAATAGCATAATCTTTAAAAGCACTATTCATAATACCCTTAGGAAGATCCATCTCCTCACCAACTTCAAATAATCAATTCTATCACGAACGTGATCGTTCCAAGAAACGAAAACTCTCTTTGGCTTTTGAGCCCATACCTTTCTACGCGGAGGTTTCTGTTGTTGAACGGGTTCTTCAGGAATTTCTTGTTCTTTTTCTTCCTCAATCTCATCTTTACTTTCTTCCTTACTCTCTGGTTCATCAATTAATATACTCGTCTTCGGATTAACCTTGCTCGGATTTTCTTTCCTTTCGGAGCAGCTGGGATTTGTTCAGTCTTTCTTTTGGAACGCGAATCTAGAATCTCAATTGCTTGTTCTGGGCTAGCACCAACAGTCTTCCTGTTTCTTGGTATGTTTCTTCGATAATTACACATGGAATCGATTCTGCTAGTCATCTCTTTTCACCCCAAACTCAAAACTTCAAATAGTGATAAAGCTAGAGAAAAACTTAGAACTTTGATGTTTTGAGGTTTAAAACATGAAGAATATGGTGGAATATGAGATGGGTAGAGGCTAATTGAGAAGAATTGTAGAGAAATTGGGTTTAATTGAAGGCTAGGAAGGTTAAATTTTTGGAGAAAAGTGGGAGTTTGATGATGTTTTGAAGAGGATATGAGTTGATTGTGTGTTTTTGTGATGAAAGAGGACTAGCTTAGGGTGATTATATGGTGTTTAGATGATGATTTTTGGAGTACGTGGATGCTACGATTCGTAATAGGAGGTTGGATTGGAAAAGAAGGTAAAAAATTGGGTTTAAGAGGTTGAAAACCGTCTCTCGCAACAGCGCGCCGGCTAGCCGGTGGCTGACCGGCATGCCGGTCGCGATGGCGGCGAAAAATAAATTTCCAAATTCGATTTTTTTTACCTCAGACGCAAGCCACCTTGCGTCAAACATGACACACTAGTCAGAGAATTCCTTCGTCATTGACCGGCTAGCCGGTCAATTGTCCGGCATGCCGGTCGCGTGTCGCTGGCGCAATCGAAGACGCAACGTGTTGCGTCAAACCTGACGCACTAGTCAGAACTTTTCCTCCTTGCTGGCCGGCTAGCCGGTGGCTGATTGGCATGCTGGCAGAGTCTCGCTGGCGCGAACATGGACGCTAAGTCTTGCGTCAAACTCGACGCACTAGTCAGAGGTCTGGGGGTCTTGAGCGCGTTTGGCCGGCTAGCTGGTCATCTGACCGGCATGCCGACGAGCGTAGTTTTCAACTCCATATTTTTTTTTCATTTTCTCGTTGTTTCGACCCCAAACTCATGACTCTTTTACCCCTGAAATCATCAAAAACAATTACACTTCCTCATTTCTTAATTATAAACACTAAATTAACAAAATTTATCTACTATACACTACGAAAATAAAAATACTTAAACTAATATACAAGAAATTTGCCTTTGTTTAACGTCGTTAAGCTCGACGGGTTACCTCATGTTTCTAAGGAGCTTCGAAGAGATACATGACCTCTCCGGGATGTGGATCTTCTGAGCGATTGGTGTCTTCACCTCCATGGTATATCTTTAATCGATGACCGTTCACCATGAATGTATGGTTCTCGAGTAGATGTTCTATTTCTATCGCCCCATGAGGTGTAACTTTGGTCACAAAATAAGGACCTGACCACTTCGATCTTAATTTACTCGGATAATTGCTGAACTTTGAGTTATACTTCAATACTTTCTGACCCACTACAAATTTCTTCTCACGAATCCGATTATCATGCCATCTCTTAGTATTTTCTTTGTAAAGTTTAGCATTTTCATAAGCATGTAATCGGAATTCATCAAGCTCATTAAGTTTCATCATTCGATTCTGACCGGTAAATTGGGATCCAAGTTTAACTGCGCAATAGCCCAATATGCACCCATTTCAAGCTCAAGAGGTAAGTGACAAGCCTTACCATAAACCATTCGATACGGGGATGCACCAACTGGAGTTTTAAACGCAGTACGATAAGCCCATAATGCATCGTCTAACTTCATTGACAAATATTTTCTTGTAGGACCAACAGTCTTTTCTAAAATATATTTTACCTCACAATTTGAGACTTCAGCTTGACCATTGGATTGCGGATGATAGGCGGTAGATACACGATGTCTCACTCCATACTTCTCTAGAACTGTCTTCAAGTACTTATTCATGAAATGAGAACTTCCATCGCTAATAATCACTCTCGGAGTACCATGTCTAGTGAAAATGTGTGATTTCATAAATTTAATTACTACTCACGAATCATTGGTTGGTAGAGCAACAACCTCTACCCACTTAGACACGTAATCAACAGCTAATAAGATGTAGAGGTTACCATTAGAAGGAACAAACGGACCCATAAAATCTATACCCCATACATCGAATATTTCTACTTCAAGAACATTATTACGTGGCATCTCATTCCTCTTAGATATATTTCCCGTAAATTGACATCTTTCACATCTCTTAACATATTCATGACAATCTTTCATAATAGAAGGCCAGTAAAAACCTGATTGTAGTACCTTAGCAGCCGTTCGATCTCCTTTAAAATGTCCACCATATGGTGAATCATGGCAACCAGCTACAATCGCTTCAGTTTCTTCCTTTGGTATACATATCTTCACCATTTGATCAGCACACACTTTGTAGAGGAAAGGATCCTCCCAAAAGAATTGTCTAGCACGGTGAGCTAATCTTTTTCTTTCTTGATAAGTTGAACCTTCAGGGAAAGAACCACTTACAATCAAATTTGCAATATCAGCATACCAAGGAGTATTCTCTAGGTGAATCACAAATAAGCTCTCATCAGGAAAATCTTCTCTAACTACTTCAGGTCCACCATTTGATTCTGATCCTTCAAGGCGAGAGAGATGATCTGCAACTTGATTCTCACAACCCTTTCTATCTTTAATCTCTAAATCGAATTCTTGAAGCAATAAAACCCATCTTATCAACCGTGGTTTAGCATCTTTCTTTTCCATAAGATATCTAATAGCAGAATGATCTGTATAAACAACAAATTTCGCTCCAAGGAGATAGGAACGAAACTTATCGAATGAATAAACAACAGCTAGCAATTCTTTCTCTGTAACAATATAATTAATTTGAGAACTATTGAAAGTCTTACTTGCGTAGTATATCGAATGGAATATCTTATCTTTTCTTTGGCCTAAAACGACACCCATATCTAAATCACTAGCATCACACATAACCTCAAACGGCAAATTCCAATCCGGTGGTAAAACGATAGGAGCGGTAATGAGTTTTTCCTTGATTGCTTTGAAGGCCACCATGCAAGCTTCATCGAAAAGGAATTTGGTTTCCTTCTCAAGTAAGTTACATAATGGTTTAGAAATCTTAGAAAAATCTTTAATGAACCTCCTATAAAAGCCAGCATGGCCAAGAAAACTTCTCACCCCTTTAACAGAAACAGGAGGTGGAAGAGTTTTTATTACCTCTATCTTTGCGCGATCAACTTCTAATCCAACACTCGAAACCTTGTGACCCAGTACTATACCTTCTCGAACCATGAAATGACACTTCTCCCAATTTAAAACCAAATCACTCTCCTTGCATCTAATCAAAACTTTCTCCAGATTCTGTAAACACTTATCAAAGTCATCACCGAATATAGAGAAATCATCCATAAATACCTCAAGGAAATTATCGATCATATCCCAGAAGATTGCCATCTTACATCTTTGAAACGTAGCAGGTGCGTTACATAACCCGCATGGCATTCCGCGATATGCAAAAGTAACAAAGAGGCATGTAAAGGTTGTTTTGTGTTGATCTTCAGGCGCCACGTAAATTTGATTATATCCGGAATATCCATCTAAAAAGCAGTAATACTCTCTACCAGCTAACTTGTCTAACATTTTGTCTATGAAGGGAAGCGGGAAATGATCTTTTCTGGTGGCCTTGTTCTGTTTACGATAATCCATACAAACTCTCCAACCAACTACAGTTCTTGAAGGAATAGCTCCATTTTGGTCGTTAAGAACTGTTGTAATTCCTCCTTTCTTCGGCACACACTGAACCGGACTCACCCATTCACTACTCGAAATGGGATAGATAATCCATGCGTCTAATAGCTTAATCACCTCTTTCTTTACAACTTCCTTCATGGCTGGAATTAATCTCCTTTGACCTTCAACTGAGCGTGCGTTGTCATCTTCAAGAATGATTTTGTGTTGACAATAGGAGGGTCTAATGCCTTTGATGTCGGCAATAGTCCATCCTATCACCTCTTTGTTTGCTCTCAACACACGCAAAAGTTTATCTTCTTGAGGACCTGTTAAATTTGCTGAAACAATAACAGGTAGAGTTTCATTAGTACCTAAATACGCATACCTCAAGTGTGATGGTAAAGGCTTTTCTTCCAATTGCGGGGGAGATTCGATTGAAGGTTTCTTTTTAGTTACGATCTCCCCTGGTTCTCTCACAGGTTCATAGGCTAGACGCCTATACTTTGGATTCTCAGAGTTAAGAGCTGCCACTGTTTCGGCAAGCTCTTCCATCAATTCAGGTAGATCTAATGTCAAGGCTGCCTGCAAAACATCATCATAAGTAAATTCATTATATACCTCTTGCGTGGCATGCTTAATTACATCCATTCGGAAACAATCCTCTTAAGAATCTGGAAACTTCATAGCGCGGAATACATTGAACTTCACTACCTCGTCTTGGATTCGCATTGTTGATTCTACATTTTCTACATCAATTAAAGTACGCCCCGTGGCTAGGAATGGTCATCCCAAAATAATGGGGACATTCCTATCCTCGTCGTATTAAAAAATAACAAAATCAACGGGAAATACTAAAGTACCTGCCTTGACGAGAACATCATCTATTCGACCTTTAGGATGTGCAAGGGATCGATCCGCCATTTGCAAGACCATAGAGGTGGGTCTTGCTACTCCAATTTTTAATTTATCACAGATTGACTTTGGCATAAGATTAATGCTCGCACCCAAGTCACATAGTGCTTTACCTTTCCATTCTTCTCCAACTGAAATAGGAATTGTGAAACTCCCAGGATCAAGTAACTTCGGAGGTAGCTTACTCTGACAAATAGCACTACATTCTTCCGGTAAACCAACCATTTCATTATCGCAATACGGCCTTTTGTTGGTGAGAGCTCTTTTCAAAAACTTCGTATACTTTGGTATTTCTCTGATAGCTTCTAACAACAGAATATTAATATTCAAACCTCTCACTCTATTAAAGAACTTTTGATACTCGGCTATATCACCCTTCTTTTGAACTCTAGAGGGAAATGGTGGAGGAGGACGACTTACAACATCATCTCTCTTTTTCGGAATTTCAACAGGCCTCTCCACTTCCTCAACTTCATCATCTTTATTCTTTTCCACCACATCCTTTTCTTTTTTAGTAACTTCTTTCTCTTTCATAACAGGAAAAGGCGGTGGAGGAAGATTCTTACCACTTCTGAGAGTCACAATAATACAATCTTCTTTCTGTATAAGATTTTCAGTGTCGCTAGGGAGTTGTCCTTGTGGACGCTGATTTAAGCGTTTTGACATTTGTGAAATTTAATCCTCTAACATCTTAATGTGTGCTTCAGAAGATTGTTGCCTTTGGGCTGACTGTGCATGAAGTGCAATCAAACTTTCAATGGTTTTTTGAAGGTTATTCGCACCTTCTTGTGGTTTAGCAGGTAAGGCTTTTTGATTCATGGTTTCGTTATAATTGTCTTGAGGAGGTTGTCTATGAACATAGTTTCCTTGATTCTGTCCCCCTTGATAATTATTCTGAGGTCTTTAATTATAGTTGTTACCTTGAGGACGCGGCTGATATGCGTATGTCGGATTTGCTGCCCCATTAGGATTTGAATACTGAAACCCAGGATGGTTTCTGTTAAGCTGATATCCATTACCATTCGAATTAATTTTTCCTCTGTTGGAAACAAACATCACAGACTCTTGATTATTCTGACAATTCTCCCATGAATGATCATTCACACCACAATACTCACATTCATACACTTCTTGTGCAGCGTTCACTTCAACCCTTTTATTCGAAAAACCTTCTTTCACGGCTAACGTAAGTTGCCTCAACTGTTGTTCTAATGTGGGTTGTATTTTGTTCTCTAAGGAGGTGAACTTCTCTTCAATGTTGACGTTATTAACTCCCTCTTTAACTGGTGTTCTTACAGTATTCCACTCCACTTCATTATTGACCGTTCTATACAAAAAAATTCTTGCGTGAACGGGTTGAACCTGTAAAAACTCACCACCACATAATAAATCTAAATCTTTTCGTGAATTCCCAGCAAGACCGTTGTAAAAAAATTTCAATTGTTGTTGTTCTGAAAGGTCATGATTGGGTACTCTTCGTAAGCAATTCTGGAATATCGACCAACTTCTACCCAAAGCTTCATCATACTCTTGTCGGAAATGTGTTAACTCGAGTTGAGCATCTAATCTCATGTTGGATGGATAGTACCTATCAAAAAACGCAGCCTGTAATTGTTGCCAACTAGAAATATTTCCTGGTTCTTGCGAATCATGCCAATCACTAGCTCCATCTATCACGAAAAACCTAAATGTAGCAAAATACATTTGCTCTTTTGTTACTCCTTGAGTGATGTAAGAGTCGCAGATATGCATAAATTTTTGTACTGCGCGAATTGGATCTTCTCCGGGCTTGCCACAAAAATTTCCGAAATTTTGAAATTGAGCTAACATACCCGAATCTGGACGGAATCTCGGAACATCGATATTAGATGGGCCAATCCCAAGAGGAGAAGCAAGGAATGGTTCTTGTGCTGGACCGGTAAGGAACCATGGATCAGCTACTTGGATTTGAACCGGAGGATTAAGAATAATTGGTGGCATTATTGGCTGACCATTCGCGTCTAGCTGAACTCCTGGTTCATTATTGTTGTGGAGATTAAGATTTTCCATTTTGTCAGCTATTCTTTCTAATTCTTGTGCTTCTTGTTCTATCTTTCTCTTGTTAGCAAATCTGACTAATGATTCAGGATTATCAAGGATCAGAGGTAATGTCTCAAGATCCTTAAAGAATCTCCTTCGCTTACACCAAACCTAAACACCTGAAAAAGACGAACAAACAAAGCGTAAAACTGAAAAATAAAAATGCAACTAACACTAAAGGATAAGCACCGGGGTCACACGCTACCATCCCCCGCAGCGGCGCCAAAAACTTGGTGGTCCTTTGTGTGTTCTAAAAAAATGCAAATAAGGAAAAGAGAACCACAACCGCAAGTGTACGATTGTCCCAAGTAATATAAGTGATAATACAGATTCGTTCTTAGGGACGTAATGGTTGACTCTAATGCTTATCAGATAGTAGTTAATTGCACGTGAAAACAAGTAAATGATTTTTAGAATTGTTGTTTGGTTTTCAATGCTAAGACAGTGGATTAGAATACTAAATTAATGCAAATAATTAACTAGACGCAAGAAAATAAAGTGTTTACGCAAGATGAGAAAGCAGTACTTGAGAGACGCAAGGGTTTTACCTAATTATCATTCATTTCATGCTTTGTTTATGGGACAAATTGGTAAATATTTAATGGTCGGGATTCGGAATTCTCCTTACCCCCGTCAGGGTGGACTAAGGAGCAACTTTCAAGTGCTACAAACCCCGTCAGGGTATTTATAGTCCACTCTCAAGTGATTAAGTCTATTTAACCCAATTGGCCATAAGTTTAATTAAGCTCGTCAGAGTCTCTAATTTCTAACCTACATTCATTAACTAGTTTTGTACCCAGACCCCCCGTCAAGGTGATCCAATCGCCACTAATTGGAATAGCCTAGATACTAAGTCTTATTTAATGATTCATGACTTCATAAATAGTAATCGAATACAAATTAACAAAAATTAAACTTTACCCAGTTTGATTTTAATAATAATTATCCCAAATTCAAATACATAAAACGAAATCAAATTGGGATTAACCCATTATGCGTTCTCAAACACTTAATGAAATTAGCTCATGCTAATGCGAAAAACTAAATTAAAAGAAATAAAAGTATTCATATTGTTTTGCAGAAAGAAATAAAAGAAAAACCTAATTTTGGAATTAGATTAGCTATGATTTGGAGATATAGATCGTCTCCAGCTCTGTAGCTTTCTCCTCTTCCTTGCCTTGACTTCTCTCTGATGCTTTCTTTTGTAAAAAGTGAATTGTGTTAAAAATAGAAGTCAAAACCCTTATTTATACTCCAGAATTCGGACTTGGACCTTAGGCTAAGGTTTAAATGAAATAATAAAGGCCCAAGTCCATTATCTTAGCCCAAAATTCCGTAACTGCTGCACCACCTCCACTAAAACAGCTCTAACTGGCTCGTTTCAGCTCTGATTGACCTTATTCCAGTTGCTAAAGTCCCGTAACTCAATGAAGCACGTTTTCTCTTCACAAGTCAGCGGCTAAATCTACTCTTGGGTGGCTCGAAATCAGCAATATTTGGAAACTTTCCAGATTTGCAGCTTTAAAATATCAATTCTTTCGGGATTTGTCTTCATGCTTTGACTCCATATCACGATCTTTGACTTTGTCCTCGGATTCCTCTCCTAGCTAGTATTCAAAACCTACAAACTTTTCACTAAAATACACAATATTACGCGCAAAAGTTTAATAAATTGAAAATGCTAGAAATAAAAGAGGAAATTCAGATTATTGTATATTTAGTCCAAAAGTCTATCAAAATAGTCGAATAGGGCATAAAATTAGAACATTTAGGGAGACATCAGGTATACACACTGCACATGAAATATTCAATCTTCTGTTTCTGATGGGTTATGTGTGGAATATTAGTGAGGTGCTAGTTAACATCGGTGGTTTGTAATTATTGGTGTTTTGGTCAGTATGAAAGAAGGAAGGGTTACAGTTTGGACTTTGATCTGATTACCACGATTACAATAAAAAAAATATTAAAGATATATAATCATTGATTTCTATTCGTTTTATTCGTTTTGTTTTGTACTTTAATTTATTTTTTTGGCATTTTTTTTTCCTTTTATGTTTGATATCAATTGATTGGTTGCATATAATTAGGAGATTAGTTTTGGTAAGCCTATTAATGGAGCAGAAGGGCAATCTAGATTTTTTAGGTGGGTTGGACCTGATGGACAACTGACAGTAGTTTGTGAACTCAGTCGATCACCCAATTATTAAATGTTATAATAGTTATTAAATAATCATAAGAAAAAAATAAAGTTGCTTAATGGTGATTTAATTTCTATTAAGTATTTAATTAGTAATTGTTCTTTTAACTTTCTATATTTAATAGAAAATATTTTAAATAATTTGTGATTTTTTTAAAATATAAATTATAATTGAGTAGAAAGTAAAAACAATTCTTTCCGTAATTTAAACTAAAAACTCTATAATTTATTATTAGAGAAAATGCTCATTTAAATCATGATTAGGAAAGTCTATGCCCAAAAGTTGATATGTTATTATTTTTTTTCAAATTAAAATATCCAGTTTCCCATTTAAATAAAGAATCTATTACCATTTTACCTTTTCACCATTTTATTATTATTAATTAAAAATAGAGGTATTTGCTACAATGAGTCTTTTAAAATTACCTAATTGTTAAATTAAGACTTCAATAATTTATTTTATAAAACAATCCCTAATAAATTAATTATTTATAGAAAACATCTCATTTATATTTTTATACCATTACTACCCTTATTATTAAATATATTATTTTCAATACAATATTAATTTTTAAATATTAAACAAATAATAGGGTACTTCCACCACCACCACCCCTACCATGTATTTAACCACTATTAAAGCTACCACAACCTCAACCACCACCACCACCACCTATTACTAATTCCATTACACACGCGCGCGTCCGTGAAATTCTTTTAAAATCGACATAAATGATTCTAAAAAATCAGAAAAATACAAATTTGCATTTTTGGATAAAACAAATTAATATTTACATCTATGATTTTTTTTTAAATTTTTTTTTAATTTTTTTTCGCAGACACGGAATTCCCTGTTTAAAACATAAAATTCACTGGTTGAAACAGTGAATTTTCTTTTCGCATACATGAAATTCATTGCGAAAAAAATATTTACAAAAATTGGAAAAACTCAAAAAACTCAAAAAAAAAAAAAATCATAGACGTGAATATTAATTTGT
The DNA here is from genome assembly GCA_029959085.1 of Nemophila menziesii. Lineage (NCBI taxonomy): Eukaryota > Viridiplantae > Streptophyta > Magnoliopsida > Boraginales > Hydrophyllaceae > Nemophila > Nemophila menziesii. Next base: position 82,054,079 of record JARWIR010000001.1, read on the forward strand.
TTTATCAAAAAATGCAAATTTATATATATTTTTTAGAATTAGTTATGACGATTTAAAAAAAAATCACGGACGCGCACGTGTGTAATGAAATTAGTAGTAGGTAATGGTGGTGGTGGTAGGGTGATGGTGGTGTTGGGGGTGGTGGTGGTGGTGGTGGTGGAAGGTTTTAATCGCAAATGGGATAGATCCATCTTAGTTTTACAATAGAGATGAGACAAATCCCATCTCAGTATTAAATGGGTTCTTTTTTGTTTTAGCGTTTAATAATGTTGATGACTCGTACAATTTGATTTTAAAGTTTATATAATGAACTAGAAACAATAATTTTCTTCATTTCAACTAATTATTGCTTCTCAAGTCATCAATATTCAAAGTAATTAAGTTATTTCTTATATAAATGTAAATTGTAGGGAATTGATCAGAAGAATAAGCAGCTAATAGCATTAGGTTTTGAAGGCTCTGCAAATAAAATCGGAGTAGGAATCGTAAAACTGGACGAAACAATTCTATCAATCACTCGATATACATATATAACCCCACCAGGTCAAGGCTTTTTACCTCGCGAAACAACACATCATCATCTTCAACATATTATACCTTTAATTAGTTCTACAATAGAGATGGGACAAATCCCATCTTAGTTATACAATAGAGATGGGACAAATCCCATCTCATAATTAGAATGAAGACAAGACAAATTCATCCCAATCTTAAAATTAGAGATGGGACAAAATCCTATTTAAAAATAATAAAAAAAAATTAAAAATAAAAATCAAAAGAATTTAAAAATTTAAGGAAAAAAAATCATAGACGTAAATATTAATTTGTATCATCTAAAAATGTAATTTTTAATTTTTTGGATTTTTTAGAACTAATTATGACGATTTTAAAAAAAATCCTGAACGTGCGATGAAATTAATAGTAGGTGAATTTTCACATCTAAGATAATGCTTGATTTAAACGAGAATATATATATATGGTAAAAAACAACAACTATAATAAGAGTATTATAGTATTTTTTTTAGCTCGTTTGGGATTGGTTTTCAAAATAATCACTTGAACTGATTTTAGACCCAAATAATCACTTTTGTGTCTTTAAAATCACTTTCAGGCAAAACACTAGATATGTGATTATTGAAATAATCACTTAAAAGTGATTTTAGATGTCAAAATATTTTTTAATATTTTTTTCAAACATTTCAATTTTAATTGAAAAGTGCTTTTACCTTTAAAATAATTAATCCTAAACAGATTCTTTATCTAGATTATTCTATAAATTAAATAAGAAGTTGATTTGTTATTTTTTTTCTTTTTTCTTTTTTTATGATTTAAAAGAATATTAATCATTATTATTAACTCGGTTTCGAGGGTCATCCATTACGAAAAGGGCAAGTCTCCTCTCAAAGCGTTACACCACGGGATCCCATATCGCCTTAGACTGTTATTTAACGCCCAACGGGAGACCAAGATAGGAGGATGGGAGGCAGCCCACCTTGCACCCCAAATCCGCCGCGAGTTCCTCTATGTTAATCTTTAGTCTACATTATATATCAGGCCCATAAAAATTTTTTTACTTAAAAGAACAAGTTAAAAATCAAGGTTCTCTATAAATAAATCTCTCTTTACCCTATCAAAAACGTTTACTCTTATTATTTTACCAAAATTCATCGGCACCCATAATTTTGTTCTCCTCAACACACCTGAATACACATCAAAGGTTAATAGATTTTGGTAACGGTTCGTTGATTTGATATGAAATTTTAGTTTAATATTTAAGATCAATTTCAATTTATCCACAAATTTTGATAATTTGAAGGAGAATTTTTTATATCTATTGATTCAAATTTTAAAATATAACTATCTAAGTTTATAAAAATTATAAATTTAGTATCCGCATGAAGATCCACGTGTCAATAAAGACAAAAAACAATAGTAAAAAAATATTATTATGTATATTTTATCACAATTTTTGTGAAATCAGCTGCATTACCCAGCTAGTTAAGTTATGATGTTATGTGTTTAGCAGGTAAATGGGGCATCTAACGGATAGAACGAGCCAACAACCACAGCCTATGTATGATTCGTTGTCTAATCAGATACAGAATCTATGTATCCATCAACATATTGAAGTACCTGAGCTTGTGAGAGCACGAAAATTTATGTCGGAAAAAATGTAAGATATATATGTTTCTGTTCACTTATTGTGTGTATTATTGAATTTATGATTTGGAAATCTTTTTAGTATAATATCTACGACTTTGTAGTAATTAACTTGATTGCTTATGTGCCATTCTTATTCCAGCTATGAATTCTTTCTAACGCGGAGTCAAGGAAAAGTTCGTGAAATTCCAAGGACGAAGATGTTGGAAGTATTAAGAAAGCTGGAAGAAGGCCTTTTCAAAACTGCTGCAACTAAGGTTTGTCATATTTGCACTAATATGTTCTTGTTCTCATCATCCTTGCTCCTTAATAATTTAAAACGTGTTCATCTTTTTTTTTTTAAGTTAGTTTTGATTTACTTATTTAGCCTCATCAATGTGCTCACATTTTCCCTTAATTTGGATTCTCATTTTTTTTTTCTCTGGTCAGGAAGAGTATTTGGACTTGGCTACACTGTTCACGGTATCGTACGATTCACGATTCGAATCGTACGATACGATTGCGATGCAGGGCTGTAACGATTCAAATCGAACTATGAATCGTTTGTAGTCATGAATCGTATACGAATCGGTCTACATAGCTTGGAATCGCTTCGATTCAAATCGCATCGCTGAATCGAGCGATTCATACTCATACTCAAGCCCAGGCCCAATTCAAAAAAAAAGTATTAAATCAAACCATTCCTGTAAATGGTTAATCAATCTAACTTAAAAATTAACTTAAATTCGATATTTAATCAAACCTTGATTGAATTGGAAAACTTCTAATTTTCTTTTATCTTCTGTGTTTTTGTCGAACCTTCTGTGATAGAAGTTTTCTTTTTCGGTTGTGATAGAAGTGCGTTAAACTTTGTTTAACTTCTTTGCACTTTATAAGGGGCTTTTTGTTTTAATGGATAATGGATGTTTTTTTTTTATCGAAGTGTAATGGATGGTTTAACTGTTTTGCATTTTATAAGTTTTTTTTTTAAAGGATAATGGATGATTATTTTTATCGAAGGGTAATGGATAGTTTTTATCCTTTTGAATTGATAGATTGAACTTTTTATATTAATACTATATTAATAATGGAATATGTAAAAAATAGATAACAGAAAAAGTGATCATATTTTTTTTTTCATATGTACTAATAAATACTTTTTTTCTTTTTGTCAACGATAAAAATTTTATGATTAAAAAGTAAAGTGTAATATTTTAGTTAGACAAAAAAAATATATCTATGCAATAATATATGTAATAGTATCAGAGAGAAAAATGTATATTAAATTTTATTTTTTAAAGTTAAAAAATTATAAATATAGTGCATATTAAATATATTATATTTATAAAATTAATAGACGAATCGTTACGATTCACGTTTCGATACGATTCCCGATTCGAAAAACTAACATTTCGATTCTCGATACGATTCACGATTCGTAAACTATGCCTTGGAGAGACGTTTACATGCTCTAATCAAGCTTCCACCTCGCGAATCTCGGTGATGATCATATCCGGTTTATAGCTGCACACCCAAGCTTGCTAACTTAAATCGTCTAGTTTATCTAGATTTTTCATTTAATCAGTTCTATGGTGCGATTTTCTGTGGTTTAATTGCTTTAAAATGTTTTATGGTACTGAACTTAAACGATATAACAATGTACGTCTTAATAATCTTACTTTTCTTGACTTGAATGAGAATTCGTTTGGTGGGAATATTCACTTTGATTGCTTCTGCCTTTGCAACTCTACAATCGGTTTTTTGGAAATATTTACTTATACGCCTAAAAAGTTAGTAGTAGGAAAATATTATAGTTTAACATTACATTAATAAAATTAGAAACATGGTAATTTTTGTTTGTTGGTCAATAGAATATCATATAAGCAATCTAAATTACCAGAAAGGAGTTATCCAAAATAAAGATAGAATTCATTGAAAAAATATATTTCAATCAAATTGAAGGAAGCGTACCCGTACTCTTGCATTGATGATATTTAGATATCTGAATTTACATATATAATTAGACGGATCAACAAGGTTATTTATTAAATAATAGAGTATATATAGTAAATAGTATTACTGGATTGATGAAGAATACTTTAACGTAAAGAATTATTTAATAGCATTACGAGTCAGGAGGTTTATGATATTTCTATTATATAAAACTAAATATTAAAATTATACTATCTCAACTCTATTTACGGAAGAAATAAGAAAATTGGTAGTCAAATTAATGAATTGGGTCTTAAGGACAGTATTAATAATAAAATAAATATGGAAGAGTATGATACAAAGGATGATAAAATTAAAGTTAAGGTACAGGTTTTCACTTTGAGGTTAGCAAAATTTGCTTATCTGGCTGATAAAGAGTATTGTTTGTGCTTTTGTTCGAATAACATTATGTCTACTGCTAAGAATTACTTATATGGCCACAAGATGACGGTTAGTGTTTTGGAACTTAAGAGGATACGAGGAGCAGACAAAGAGGATACGAGGAGCAGACAAAGTACACACAGCAAACAGCAAGGATCTGCAGATTCTTAAGGTAAATGGAAATCCTTTGGATTTGATAGGTGAGGGAAGTGGCCCAGACGCCGGTAAACTGCAAAGGCCTCATAGATAATGATGGAAATCCATGAATATACAAAGGTTTAGAATTTTCAATGTTATGTGGACTACATGCTGATAACATCGAAATACAATCCTTTAATGAAATTATGAACAAATATAAAAATATATCTAGTTTATGTCTTAACCTTAAAAACTGTGTTAGTAATTTTTAACACTAATACACCAACTTTTATTTAAAATATAATGGCTAAAAGATTAAATATGAGAAAAACTAACAATCTAGGTAACTATCTTTGAAAAAAAAAAAAAAAGGTAACTACTTAGACTTCCAACTGAATAGAGTAGAACAAAATCAAAAAACCTCTAATTTTTAATTGATAGGATTCTACATAAATTTAAAAATTGGAAAACCCTTTTTTTTTTCTTGAAGGAGGAAAAAAATCTTAATAAAGGCAATTATCCAAAACTTGCCTAACTATTTAATGTCTAACTTTATTCTCACTAAAAGTATAATAAATGAAATTCCATTTCATTAATGTCCAATTTTGGTAGGTGATAAAGGTAAAAAAAATACATTGAGCCAAATGGGACCTACTCACAATATCAAAATTTGAAGGTGGGTTAGGGTTTACGGACTTACACCTAATGAATAAATCTGTGTTAGGAAAACAGGCATGAAACCTAATAAATAAATAAAAACCTCTTCTTTATAGACTCTTAAAAGAAAAATATTTCAATAATTGTAGTTTCCTTGAAGCTAAAATTGGAGGTTCCTCATAGATAGAGATACTTTTAAAAATAACATAAAATGAAAACTAGGTAATGGTATTAACATTAACATCTATGAGCATAGTTGGATATGTAATGATAAGCAAACACTTAAGCCAAAAAAGTCCAACCTTGTTTGAGTTAATCAACTAATTAAAAATGATAAATATTGGGATATTGAATTACTCAATCTAACGGATAGTATGAATGAGGAGTTAACAAAAATACCAGACATTGAAGAAATCGAGAGAGCAGTCAGAGAGTTGTCAGCTTCTAAAGCACCGGGACCCGATGGACTAAACGGTAAGTTCTATAAAGAATTTTGGGATATAATTAATAATGATGTTGTACAGGTAATCATGGATTTCTTCGAAAATAATTGCTCGGTTGAAACAATTAACGACACTCTGATAACACTCATTCCGAAAGGCATAATTCAAGAAGATCTTGGTGACTTTCGACCAATTTCTTGTGTTAACTTCATATATAAAATTATTACTAAAATTCTATCGAATAGATTAAGAGAAATTATGAACAATATAATATCTCCTACGCAGTCAGCTTTTATTAAAGGTCGAGCAATACAGGACAACATTATTATTGCACAAGAAATATCTTTTTTTATGAATAAGAAGCGGAAAAATAAAAAACATTTGGCTGCCATAAAAATTGACATGGCTAAGGCATATGATCAGGTAAGATGGTCTTTTCTTCTTCAAGTTTTGGAAAAATTAGGATTTTGCGAAACATGGATAAAATGGATAGAAAACTGTATTACATCTGTCTCCTTTCATATCAACATCAACGGAGAGAGACTCGAGAATTTTAAACCAGGTAGAGGGCTCAGACAAGGTGACCCTCTATCCCCTTTTCTCTTTTCTATTTTAACTGAATCCCTCATTAGTATTGTCGACCACTTTGTTTCTAGTAAACTGATTAATGGGATAAAAATTAATAGGAATTGTCCGATGATTTCTCACCTCTTATTCGCAGATGACTCTCTTTTCTTAATAGACTTGGAAGGTACAGATATTGAACAGTTTAAAGAATGTCTAGATATTTATTGCAACGGCTCAGGACAACGGATTAATTTCCATAAATCAGCCATAATCTTTAGTAAAGAAACTTCTAATGAAATTAAAAATGAGATATCAAACAAAATGAATATCAAAGAAACCGAAGACCTGGGATACTATCTGGGGATTCCACTATGTCATAAGAGGTCAAAAGTGGAGTCTCTAGAATGGATAGCAAAAAAAGTGTTTAAAAATACAGAAGGATGGAAAGCTAAATTACTATCGGAAGGGGGCAAGGAAGTTCTCATTAAAGCAATTCTCCAGGCCATACCAAATTATTATATGTCTATTTTTTCCTTCCCGATCTCTTTTTGTAATAAACTAATTTCAGCTATTTCTAATTTCTGGTGGAATTCAGGTGAAAGGAACAGGATACATTGGATAGCATGGGAAAAAACCACAGTAAGCAAGTTAATTGGAGGTCTAGGGTTTAAAGATTTTAAGAGGATGAATACTGTCCTATTAGCAGCTCAAGCATGGAGATTATTACATAATCCGGAAAACATTGCAGCGAGACTACTTAAAGGTATATATTTTAATAAATCTAATTTATTATCATGTAAACTTAGACAAAGCAGGACTTGGAGCTGGGCTAGCATAATAGAAGGAAGAGACTTTATTAAAAAACACGGAATAAAAATGATAGGAAACGGGAAAGATACGAATATTTGGAATGAAAGGTGGATAGACACTAAATGGGAGTTAGAAAAACCGACAGGGTCTTGTCTCACGAAAGTTCATGAACTTATGAAAGAAGACAAAAATGAATGGGATTTGGAAAAACTGGATAACCTTTTCCCGGCACCTATTATTCAACTCATTAAGAAGACCAGGATTAAAGAACATGGTATATTTGACAAATTTATATGGCCTTTCTCCAAAGATGGAAATTATGATACGAAAACAGGTTATAGAGTACTGACAGAGGAACAGAACAACAATAAAGCAACAACAATAGAAACTAGAGCCATGCAAGAATCGAAGATATGGAAAACTATATGGAACTCAAACATCCCCAAAAAAATAAAACTTTTTATGTGGCGAATTATTAATAATGCGATTCCAACCAGAGTTAATTTGTATAGAAGAAAATGCGCAGATGCTAAAAACTGCCTATGGTGTAATCACGAGAAAGAGGATATAGAACATATATTTCTACATTGTACGATGTGCAAAGATATGTGGGCTGGATCTATTCTACAGATCAAAATACAGGACGAACAAGATGATAAGATTGAAGACTGGTTTTTGAAAATCATCAAATCTTACGCAAAAGGGGGGTGGGATAAAAATGTGGTACGAGATTTTATAATGATAAATCTGTGGAACATATGGAAGGCAAAAATGAAAGCTATACACGAGGGAATTGCGGTTGATGGTACGGGAATTAATTTTGCTTCTAAAAAACTTATGCAAGAAATTCATGGAATTAACTGGCTTAGAGATGGTTACAAAGGATTCAATAACAAAGAAGAACAAAATATTAACACAAGTAATGAAGAACAGGAGCAAGACATAACATTATTTTGTGATGCATCTTTTTCAAACAAATGGGAACCTACGGGAATTGCAGTTGTTGGAATTCAGAAGGAACAAGGAGTACCCATCAAACAAAGTACTGCAATCGAGTGTAATTCGGCACTGGAAGGAGAGGCAGAAGCAGTCCTAAGAGCAACACAAATAGGAGCTTACTTTCCAGGAGAAAGAATAACAATCCACTCAGATAACCTTGAGGTTATTCAAGGTATAAAGCAGGTGTCAGCAGCTCGTTGGAACATCCAACCCATCCTACAAAAAATTATCCACAACGCTGAAGAGCTTGGGCAAGTTTGTTTCAAACACATCAATAGAAAGCTCAACAGGAATGCGGATAAGTTGGCGAAGGAGGCTAGGCACGCAGCAACTTTTGCTAATCGAAATACATTTAGTATTTTCGATTTGTCTTCGGCTTTTAGCAAATTAGGGATAGGGTAATTTCTTTTGTTTTTTCTTGGGTGCTGTGGCACCCTCCCTTCGTCCAAAAAAAAAAACCTATCCTAAGGAAGTCAAAGAAAAAATAGAAAAAATGATAATACCTAAGGTATTATGTGAAGCTCAAATATGTATTGACTTTTGTAAAAAAGGTACATATACAGTCAAAGAAGCTTATCATAAAATGAAAGAAGATGAAGTTATAATTCAAAGCAATAAAAATAAAAATAAACCTACAACCTCTATTACTAGGGATAAAAACCTTTGGAAATTAATTTAGAAAATGGAAACCCCGCCAAAAATTCGAAACTTTATGTGGAAAGCGGTTAGAAATCTCTTATCTACTGAAAAAAAATCTTTTTAACCGGAAATGTAGTAACAATAATATTTGTAAAATTTGTGATAATAATATTAAAACAGTGGAACATATGCTCTTTAGATACCCCTGGGCTAAAAGTGTATGGTTCACTAGTCCTCTAAATTTAATAACAAACAATGAATCAACTGTACAGTTAGACCAATGGATGTTATATCAAGTACAAAACATTGCAATTTTTTTTAATAATAAGGATAGGATTCTAGAACTTATCTGTATTATAATATGGCATGTTTGGAACGATAGAAATAACTTTATCTATAATGGAACAAAGTGTGACCCCTTAAACACAATTAATAAAGCCGTTGAAACTTGGAAATAATATTATAAAATTTAACGAGGTCAACTTTTTAGATATAAATGTTAGGGATAATAATAATAGTATGTTATGATAACAACGGAAATATTAAACAAAATACTAAATTTAAAGATAAATGAAAAAAACTACCTCCAAATAAATTTAAAATTGTATGTGATACAGCTTTCTTGGATTTGTGAGCTGCAATTGCTTGTGTAGTAAGAAACTCTAATGGTGAATTTGTATCAGGTAATAGTTGGAAAACAGAGGCAGAGGCCACGTGGATTTTGAAAGCTACGGAGATGGCTTCAAAATTTCCTTTTGGGAGTGTTATCATAAAGAATGATTCATCATCTATCATGAAACCTCTTTCTTCAGGACTTCCCGTGTTGAGTCATTCAATTAAAAACGTTATTTGTAATATTTATTATTTTGCTGAACTATCTTCCCCTTCCTTTTCTTTTGTGTCTAGGGGTAGAAACGGGACAGTCGACTGGGTTGCCAAACAAGAGCTCCTTAGCACCTTGTTTGGTAGTTGGGATACCTGTATTCCTCCCCAGTTAGCCACTATTATTTGTAATGAAACTGAACCCTCTGGGGTAGGTTAAAACTTGTAACTGTTTCTTATTATCTATATTACTATGCATTTGAACAAAAAAAAAAGACTTACAGGATGGATATGGATGGGAATGTAGTTTGGAGCATTGTGATTGTTGAAACACGGCCATAAAAAAAATATTAATAAAAAATTTATTATTAGTTTTTATTGGGGTCTATATCAATAAATCGCTACCACCTTATTAACTAGCCGATAAAAGACATTGATGTCCAAAAGACGGTTATACCTTTATTACTAACGGAAAAGAAAGAAACGGTGTTAGTGCATGAATTAGTTACCATCACTACACGATATATCAATCCATACAAAAAACTGCAAAATCAGAAGCAAATCAAATCTCAAAAATCTGCTAAAATAGGAAAGAAATCTTATGAAGATCTCTACAAAATTCAACGAAGAAAAAGGAAAAGTATTATCGTGATATCTAACAAATTCAAGCGAAAAAAGGTATTACGTATATGTATACTAAGTGTATACATATACGTAATATAATGTGAATATATAATTTACAAGAAACATTGATATTAAACAAATATTATGACTTTACTACATTTTTTACTAAATAATATCATAGATTAGAGTGAAGAAGTGAGTAATGATTAAGTGAAAACAAAATAATAAATTAGATTTAGAATATAAATACGAATAATAATTTACATATGGGTGAAATAGATAGTGATTTACAGATCAGAACTTATGTTTGAGTTTTGATAAAATAAGTAATTATGTTTGAGTTCTGGGAAAATGAGATATGATGTTTGAATCCTTGGAAATTTTGAATGAAACAACTTGATTAAGAGGGAAAAAACGAACAAATTGCAATAAGAATGAGTTTTGGGATTTTTCCCGAAATTCACAAACCCTAAGAGAAATACAGGGGTTTTCTCATAACTAACAATACTTAGATTCTGAAGTAGAATAAGAGTTTAATTGATAAGTAAGTCAAAAATTTGTATGAATTAAAATGGTTAATAGTTAAAAAGGGAAAATGCAGTAATTATGAGTTTTGGGAATTTTTTCAAAACTCAAGCACACAAGAAAACTGCAGGGTTTAAAATAAGTTTTGAAAAATTGAGTTATGATGTTTGAATTTAGGAAGGTGAGATAAAATGTTTAGTTTTGGGAAAATTTGTATAACAGAACTTGATTAAAATAGAAAAAATAAATAAATTGCAATGAAATTGAGTTTTGGGAATTCCTAAACACTAGGGAAAAAATACAGGGGTTTTTATGATAACAAATAATAGTTAGATTATGAAGTAGAACGAAAAATTAAATGACAAGTAATTTAGAAATTTGTATGAAATAAAATGATTAAGAGTACAAAAAGGAGAAAAATGCAGTACATATGAGTTTTGGGTATTTTTCCAAAACTAAAAAAAGCCTAAAAATACAGAGAATTTGGGAAACAAGTTCAAGATTCAATAAAATTTGATTATGAAATTGATTAATAAGTGTTTGAATAATTAATAAATCAAAAAATTATGTGAAAGTAGTTTATTAAGAGTGAAAAAAGTAAAACAATTTAGTAAGTTGAGTTTTGAAAAATTTCCGAAAACTCAAAAAAAATATTAAAAGTTAAGGAGATTTTAACATAACAAAAGAATTTTATTATGATATTGAATATCGTATAATTAGAGAAACATTTGTGTGAAAAATAGTTTGATTAATTGTCGGAAACTGAAAAAATACAGAGAATGATGAGTTTTAGAAAAATTTCCAAACAGACAAAAGTTTTCAAACTATGATGAATTATACATTACTACACTAGAATTGAACTAAAAATTATGTAACATATTACTTTTACAATGCATATATGGCACCGGAAAACAGTTCATCAATGGAATCATTGTTTAAAATTTTTAAGAACGATTATTTTAAGGAAATGCATCTCAAGGCATGCAGAGTTCTCCCGTCTTACTACTTTATAAAAGCATTATACGAGAGAATTGACGTTATACCACCGAGTATGAGAGTAAGTATAGAGGCAATAACAACAATAGCTAATAGATATAAACTTATACAAAATGGATTTAGGGTAAAGAAAGAAACACTAAGACTTACGACTGATGATTTAAAGATCATATTAGGAGTGAATAGTGGAGACCGTGACATTCCGAAATATAAAAAAACATATGTGTTGCAATCTGAATGGTTCAACACAATGCTCCCTGGCATAGAAGAACAAATAACATTGAAAAATTTAAGAACTAAGATAGAGTCAATGTTAAAAGATCCTGAGATTGAAGAATACAACAAGAATATTGCACGATTAATGTGCAGTCTGATATTGAACACAATATTCTTTCATTTTGGCCGAGGAAAGATAAATTGGTGATACATGTAAGTGAAGATTTTCAAAAGTTGAAGAAATATGACAGGGAAAGGGCTAGTTTACAAGAATTGAACGATTCGCTAATAACTGAGAAATTCAATAACCTAAAGGGTCCAAGCTGTATGTTGATGGTAAGAGAATACATTTGTGGAATATCAAGAAATATTTGTATTTTAGAACAATTATTTAATAACAAAAATTTATATTGCAGGCTTTTTTCTTTGAGCATGTAGACATAGGGAGTCGAGAGAAAAAGACAAATTGGCATATCCAAGAGTGCTTAGATGGTTCATGCCACAACGTCATGGATCATTCAAAGATAATTATATAGATAAAGTAGAATATATAAGTTATGGGATTTGTCCCAAATCTAACTTATAAACAACAAATACAGATAAATGTTGGACAAAATCTCATTAGAGTAATATATAGGAAAAATCCCATAAGAGTGATATATGGGACAATTCCTATAACTTAATGGGTCCAGTAACTTGCGTATACTAATTTACTAAATGATTGAATATTTTTGATTTGTTGTAGATAAAAATAGAAAACTTTGTGCTGAAAAAAATATGAAAGAAGATATATAAAAAACACAACACGAGATCCAGAAGAAACAAAATCTGAAGGAGAAGAGAGCGAAGAAGAAGAAGAAGAATTTGATGATAGTGTAGAAGAGCTAAATAGAATAGTAGAATATGCAAGAAAGATAGTTGAGCAGTCCTTAGTATATTACAGAAAGAGGAGAAGAGATATGAGGCCAGTACAAATTATTATAGACGAGGCCGAAAAAATTCAACAATCAACCAGTACAACGATCCCTCTGTTGACATATAAATTAGAAGATTCAAAAGGGATTAATAATACAAATGAAACATCAACGAGTAAAAAAAGACAAGAAGGACGGAGGGGGTTTCTAGATGAAAATCATCCCTTTTCCCTTGGAATACAGGAATTGGATGATGATTACACACCACCATCGCGTGGAGTATCCAGGAACACAACAGAGAGAAAAAAAGACACAACTGAAGCAGATGTTGATCTACTATTGACAAACACAAAAATGGAAGAAGAAATAAAGCTATTAAACGAAGATTTAAATTCGGAGAAGATAAAGGTGTCCAAGCTCGAACTAAGATGAAGGACATAGAAAAGGAAAATCAACATTTGGTCAGTCAATTGGAGAACGAAAAGCAAAAAACACTCTTCAATATTAAGTGAACTAAGGAAAAAGAGAAAGGAACTGAATTTATGGAGGACAACTATAAATAGGAAAGACTCAGAAATTATGACACAGAAAAGAGAGAATGATTAAAATGAAGAATGAAATCAAGGGCTAAAATCAAAATTATACCAAATTCCAATCCCTGTAACAATTGAAACTGAAAATGCATGCTTGAGACTAGAGAAGAATAATATTTCAAAAGATATAAGATATCTAAATGAAAAGATGCGAAAGTTGAAAGAAAAACAAGAACATGACAAACAAACAGAAAATAAAACGGAGAAGAATATGAAGAAAGTAAAAAAGGATAAGAAGAAAGATAAGAAGGAGAAAATGTAAAAGCAACAAGAGAGATAATGGAAGTTGAACAATTCAAAGAAGCACCAGAGGCAATCGAATCTGAACAAATAAGAAAAGATAAACACGAGCAAAATAAATAAGAGGTGAATCTAATGCCTGAATCGGAGATTCAACAACAATGTAATGAAAAAGGAGAAGAAAAAACGACAGAAAAAGTTGATGCAAGCGAAAAAGAACCAATGGATATTGATGTGGGAAATTAGAAAGAAGGGTTGGGAATTGAAAAAGAGGAATCACTATCCCATGTGATCAAAACATTCGAAAGTGAAGGAGACAAAGAAAAAAGGAAACAAACATCTAAAAAAACAAGTGAGAACTACTCCACCAACACAAATAAGTCAAGAATTTAATACAATAGAGCCACAATTAAAGAAGAAGGCGAAAGGAATAACGAAAAAAAATCACCAAGCTCTGTGGCAAAAAGAGTTATAGAAAGGAAAGATAGAAAGACGAAAGGATAGGCGATGACTTTGTTAATCCAAATGTTCAAAATAAACAAAAAACTAAAGTGACAAATGAAAATGAGGTAAATCCAGAAAGGAAAGGAAAATAAATTTCATTTGACATGAAAATTATGAATAAAATGGCTAGAAATATGTCGTTATCTACTATTGTTTGGAGCTCACTTGGAGAAAGAGAAGTTATAATAGAAGATTTGATTAAAATAGCTAATGATGAAGGGATAACTGATCAGGTATGATGAAAAAAATACAAGATATTATGTGAACCATGGAGATATATTGTGAGTTAGGGGAAAACAGATTAAGGAAAAAATGATTATATGATCGAATTTTATAGGTAATGAGTTGTGTTTTATTTCAATGGGACACGATGAGGCAAGCAGATCATTACAAAACAAGTGGGTGTGGCTCATAGGTTTCAAGCGACATCAATAGTAATACATGCAATTGTATGTGATGGAAATTTTTATTTTTATATATTGTTATTATAATTTTTCCCATAATTATACCAATAAGTTGTATAACCAGGAACTAATGGACGAAGACACATACAAGATCAAAAACTACGTGCTTCGACAATTTGTATCAAATTACAAAACTCACAGATTTGCCATATTACCAATAAAACCCAAATGGGATGGGGAAATATTTTGGAGAAGTATGATGTTCAACAGAGGTTTACAATTTTTTTACCATTACCATCAACAAATGTCTAAAGTCGAAGGAAGTTTGGGCATCAAAACAAACGCAAATGTGTAACGGTGAATCCTTTTAGGAATCAAATTCCCCTCTTCAAACCGCCTCCCTACGGTGTACCACATGTGACATCATGCACCCATGGCACGGTCTTGCGCATTTGAAAAAACGGTGTCCGACAAGTGGCTCTCGGTTGACCCTGAATTCATTGACCATGGTGACGGTTTCCTTGTTGGCGCGGTGTACCGCGACACTCATGCGGTGTACCGTATGGACCTTCTGACTTGGACAGTGTCACAGTCGAGCGTGACCTGTCGACACGGTTCTTCTTGTTAACTCTCATAACCGAACTGTAATTCATAAACCGTTGTCACGGTTTTCCATGCTGCGGTGCACCACGGCTCCTCTGCGGTCTACCGCATGAAGTCTCTGGTGACACTGTGGCACGAGTTTACGCGTGTGTCGACACGGTTTTTCCCCACTTGGTCTCCCACATGTACCTAAATCATCACACCGTTGTCACGATTTTATGGGATGCAGTGCACCATAGCTAGGGTGCGGTGTACCGCACGTAGCTGCTGACTTGCACAATTCTTCCTTCTTTTGACCCCGAACTCGGTTCTTGCACACTAACACACTACCTTTCACTCCTATTAGCTTGTAAACACATTAAAATTATACACTATAAAACATAAAACTAACTAAAAAGCAATTTAAACAAGATATGTCTCCCAAGAGCACTTTTGTTTAACGTCGTTTAGTTCGACGTGTTACCTTGATGATTATTTCTTAAAATTACCTCCCTAGTAGTAAGTGAGCTTATCAATATCTACCACGTGGAATTTGAATCCCTTGCAGATTTATTCTTTGTAACCATGTATGGCCACATCCAAAAAATCTTGGGTGTACGTTCGTTTTGTGGAGAATCAAGCTTTTTCAATGCGGCTTCTTCGCCTATTCTGAACTCATCCCTCTCTCTTTCTTTCTTGGGTTCTCTTGGAACCTTCGTGGCACGTTTTCTGGTTCTCTTCTTTGCAACCTATTTAGTAGCGCCTAAGAACAAACAATCTACCGGAGAACCAGAGAACTTCATCGCCTTGAATACCTTAAATTTAATCTGTTCGTATTGGACCCTCATGTTCCATTCACCATTCTCAACATCAGTTAGTGTACGCCCCGTGGCTAATAATTCTCTACCCAAGATGATGGGGGAAATTATTATCTGCGTCGTTGTAAAAAATAATAAAATCACAAGGAAATATAAAACTACCAGCTTTAACTAAAACATCTTCAATTTTACCTACTGGTTGGGAGAGGGATCGATCCACCATTTTTAATACCACTAAAGTAGGTACCGCCTCTCCTATGTTGAGCTTCTCGAACAGGGACTTTGACATGAGATTGATACTCGCACCTAAATCACATAAAGCTTTCCTGATCCATCTTTCGCCAATTGTAGTGGGGATTGTGAAACTTCTGGGATCTTGTAGCTTTGGTGGCAACTTGCTTTGACATATAGCACTACACTTCTCAGGTAATCCAATCAACTCCCGGGTTTCTAATCTTTGTTTGTTAGAACGAATGTCCTTCATGAATTTAAGGTATTTTGGCATTCTCTTGAAAGCTTCTAAAAACGGTATGTTGATATCTAATTTTCTTACCATGTCAAGGAACTTCTTGAATTATTTTTCATTGTTCTTGTTTCTTACACGTGACGGGAATGGTGGTGGAGGACATGGGTTGTTAACCATTAAGATTTTCTTATTTTCTGGTGTCTTCTCTGTAGGGACACTATTTGGTTCAATTACCTCTTCAATTTTATCTTCAACCACCTCCGCAGGAATAAGGGTTGGTTCTTTGGGTTGTTCTGTTTCTTCTACTCTGGGAGGAGGTAATTGTTTTCCACTTCTTAATTCAACCGCATGACAAGCATTATCTTAAGGATTTATAGTATCGCTTGGAAGTTGCCATTTTTGCCTGGTTTGTAATGAACTAGCAATTTGTGAAATTTTATACTCGAGTTGCTTAATAACCCTATCTTGTTCTTCAAATCTTTGTTGACTCATCTTCAAGCTTTCCTTCATAGTATCCATTTCAAACTGTTACATGAAGGTTGCGGTGAAGCTTCATCATAATTGACTTATTGTGTTGAATAAGGATTGTAATATGGAGCTTGATCTCCATAACTTGGCATTTGTTGATAGACTGGTTGTGGTTGAGCTTGATAATAATTTTGAGATCGAGTTGGATAATAGTTACCTTGATTTTTGGCCCAGTTTTACTTCTATGGGGAGTAATAATTAGCGTGATTTCCTGAAGAATGATAGTTTCCATTTGAATAATGGACTCTTTGATGATATGGAAAGGAAATTGAAGATGGATTATTAATACAATTCTCCCACGAATGATTACTTTCTCAACAAACTGGACATGGTGGCATTGTGTTTATCTGGCTCACCTAGGCTACAAAACTGTTCTCTAAACGTGCTTGTTTTTGTAATTCCTTGAGTCGTTGGCTTAACTATTTGATCCTTAGAGCTTTTAAGGTATCTTATTCCTATCATGTCCAAATTCAGTTTCAATAACTCTTTCCATGACGATGCAAGCATTTTCTGTATCTAATAACACAAGGATTCCATCTCCTAAAGTATTTACCTTTGCCTTGGATCGCTGTTGATTCCTCCATAGAACATGGTTAATTGATATTCCGGCGAGGAGACATGGAATGGACACCTTGCTTTCTTTTCATTAAAACATAACCATGCTTCACCAACACTTTCCCCTTCTTCTTTCATAAATTGTTCTAACTCCAACATGTCTTTTAAGCGTCTACTAATCAGACAGGATCGATTTAGGAAATTTTCTTGGAGTTTATCCCAATCTTGAATTGAATCACAGTGTTGGTAGTCATACCAATCGCTTGCACTTGCGGTCAAAAAGTATTGGAACATAACGTAGTACATTTGTTCCTGTGTGACACCTTTGACGATGTAGGCGTCACAAACTACATGAATTTATGAATATAACGAACCAGATTTGTATGTTTAGCACCACCAAATCGGCCATAACTCAAAAATTGTTCAATCATGCCTTGATCAAGCTTGAATTTAGCAGCTTAGATTTCTGGAATGCGGATTCCTCTAGGTTGCACTCTGAATAAGATGGGAAGATCAAGATTTCTCGGACTTGCCATCTGAATCCTTAAATAAACAAACCTAAAAACAATAGCGTAAAATAGAACTAACTAAAATCAAAACACTAAATAAAAACACTAGGTTTAACGATGTAGTCCCGGGCAGTGGCGCCAAAAACTTGGTGGCTGATAGGGTATGATAAATAATGATAATAAAGGGTACGAACTATCACCTTACCGATCACGTAACTCACTGCAAGTATCACATATTGTACGCAAGTTTTAGTGATAAGTAGAATTCGTCCCCAGAGACTACGAAAGTCAGCTTGGAACTAATGCAATTATAAAGTGTAAATAAAAGAAGCTAGAAGAATAATACGTTGAAAAGACACGAAAATATTTGTTTGGGTTTTAAGATTCTAAGCAATTAACTAAATAAAATAAAGACATGAAAGTAAATAGAAAGGAAAAGTAGTATGAGAGTTTAGCTCGAGATATATCAAGTAATCTCCACTAGCCTTGTGGTATGACCTATTTATGTAAGGGAGAATTGTGTGATATGCAATAGCCAGGATTCTATATTCCTCCTAACCCCCTTCCGGGTGGACTTAGGTGGCGACCTAGCAATTACCAGCGGACTTGGGTAAGGAGACCCTGCACAATGATCGGTGGTTAATCTCAAACCCTAGTGACTATCTAGTTAGGCAATCCCTTCAGGATCACTACCGCACACTAGACGTTTATTTGGTGTTTCAATAATTAGATACCCCTTTAGGGTGACCATGTCACTACTATGGTAATCCTATACGTTGGCCACCGCAAGAACTACTGACAATACATCAAAACACATAAAAACAAAAATAACACAACTAATTTCAATTAAATGTAAAAGACATCCCAAATTAATATAGATATAAAACAACTCTAGGGTTGATACCCATATTCTAATCTCAA
Organism: Nemophila menziesii; assembly: GCA_029959085.1. Classification (NCBI taxonomy): domain Eukaryota; kingdom Viridiplantae; phylum Streptophyta; class Magnoliopsida; order Boraginales; family Hydrophyllaceae; genus Nemophila; species Nemophila menziesii. The sequence goes on from JARWIR010000001.1 coordinate 82,073,061, forward strand.
GCTAAATATAATTAGTCCATACTAGAGAAAGAAAGGAAATAAATATAAAGTTGAAGGGTTCGAATGGAATGAATAGTGTCCAACTCCTTCTTGTCTTCTCTTCTCTTGATGTAAGCTTCCTCTTGGACTTTAGATGATTAGTGACTGACCAAGGATGATTTATCTAAGGTAGGAATGGATATATATAGGTGTTGTATATGTGAAGTATTATTATTCTTATTATTGTTATAAAAGGTTGCTGAGCTTTTATTTGACACACCACGTGGACACATGGCGTTTTCTAAGTGGTCTTGCGTGTTTCTTACTTGGCACACTCGGAGCTTTAGATCTTTGATGAGTTGGACGGCTGAGATTGCTTCTCACTTATGTGTCTTATAAAAGGCTTCTTTTCATCCTTTGTTCAGACTTACTTCTTGATGTCTCCTCATTTGTGATAATATAATATACTTCAGAGACATCATTTTAGGCTTATTTATTAGTTTATAGGTCGATCTTAGCTTAATTTAGTGCACTTTCCTATTTTGAGTCTTGATTTGTAGAATTATTATTTTTAGAGCATATTGGGTTTAATTGTTTATTTAGTGTGAAGCTTTAAAGATAATTATGGAGATTAATTAGAGTCCAAGTCAAAGATTACAACTTATGGAAAGAGATTTGCATGGAAATTAGAGATAAGGAAACAAAGGCTAAAAAGATGGAAATGGAAAAGCTGCCTAAATCTGAGATTCTGTATACACGTCCACAGATATGCGTTTTTACCTAAGAAATAGGCCGAATTTGGTAATTTCCTTCTTAAGGGTCAAGATAATTCTGTTGCGATTCTTTTGGTATCTTATGGAGCTCAAACCGACCAATAACGAAGAAGATATCCTCAAAACGGTCCAGCAATGTTTATCTTTATTTCCTTACGAATTTGAGTTGGACTAGGAATCCATTACTTTCCTTCTCCTTCAAGAAAACGAATTAGGTCTTCCTATAACCTATAAATACAGCCTCTTAACACTCTAAAATCATCCTTGGCCAGACCCTAAGGCCAAGAGGAAGCTGCAACACAAGAGAAGAAGTCTGGAGGGAGTTGTGCATCAATCATGTCTCCTTCAACCTCTTATTTTGTAATTCCTTTCTCTTCTTTTCTTTGTATGAATTAATTCTATTAGCTTAGGTTTTGCATAATGTATAAACTATGAATTCTAATTCTTCTATCTAAGTTCTTTGGGAATTATATGTTTTAATCTGATATTAGCTACTTACCTTTATATTTGATTATGTGTTTTGATTTAATGATTGTTTTCCTTGCGAATGCATGCGTATAGGATTACCTTAATAGTAGTTAGATGGTCTCCTTGACAGGGTGTTTAACTATTGAACCACCACATAATGTCTAGTGTCGATAGTAGTTGTGACAAAACATGCTTCTAACTAGATAGTCATTAGGGTTTGTTTTAACCACCATATCACCAATTGATTGTAGTGTGCTGGATAGGGCCTTAGTGGCGTTTGATAACTCTATTTGAGTCCTCGTCTTGGTTGTGCCGTAGCCCCCTTAGTCGCTCTCAAGGTCTAATATTGGGGAATTTAGAATCCTGACTAAGTATACCAAGAGCTAATATTCTCCCTTATAAATTAGATCTAATAGCTAGAATTAGAAGGATTGGTGCATACTAGTAAAACCTAAGCTATAACTTTCATACTATCTTCTTTTCTTTTCTCTTATTTATTTTATTGTCTTTAGTTTAGTAGTTTAGTTTATTATATAAAAACGAAATAAAAATCTATTTTCCTTTTCTTTCTTTGCGTATTATCTTTTCTATCTTTAATATCTGCACTTGATAATTTGCATAAGTTCTCTCTAACTTTCGTCAGTCCCTGAGGAACGAATCTTCTTATCATTAAAACTTGCATACGTCCTGTAATACTTGCAGTACAGTGTTAGTTTAGGGTGTGTATTTGCACTTATTTATATCCTTATTTTATCACACCTTAGGCTGCACCAAGTTTTTGGCGCCGCTGCCGGGGACTACATCGTTAGTCCTTGTGCAATTATCTTGTGCTTTTATTTTAGTTAGTTCTATTTTACGCTTTTCTTTTTTGTTTTTGTCTTTACAGATTCGTTTAGGCGAGAGCAGATTTATTAGGAGATAAAGGTTTCGTGCTATTAGATCATGAAGAAGCTAATACAAGATGGAATCTCTAAAGCTCAAGGAGTTAAGCCAACAACTTGAGGAATTACGAGAACAATCGCGAAAACTAGCTCAGAGGAATCTAGTACATACCTCACCTTCATGTCCTAGTTGTGGAGCAAGAGATCACTCGTGGGGACATTGCATGAACAATCCAGCCTCAATTTCCTTCATGCCTTATCAAAGAGACCATTATAATGATGGTTATTATCAATCTCAAGGAAATTACGCTGACTATCAACCCCCACAGAGTTACAATTGGGTCGGAGATCAATAGAATTATAATCATAGTAATCATTATTATGATGATTATTATCAACCACGACCACAATCCTACTATCCTCCACAACCTATCTATCAAGAAGCTCCGATTTATAATGAAGCTTATCAAGAACCACATCCTTATTCAATGCAGCAAACCATACAAGAACAACCTCCGAGTTTGAATTCAAGCATGGCTAAGATGATGAACCTAATTGAAAAGATGGAGAATAACCAGCAAAGAATCCAAAACTCAGATGATGCGATTGACAAGCTCGTGCAGACAGTGTCACAAATGGTGGAAAAAACTAAAATCCTTGCAGAAAGGCAACTCCGAAGTGATACTAAACAAAGTTTGTCATGCAGTTGAATTAGGAAGTGGAAAACAACTACCTCCACCAAGACCAGAACCAGAACCAGTCCCTATTCCAGAAACGGGGGGAGAAAAAACAACAGAAGATGAGGTCGAAGAGGTAGTTGAACAAAAAAGTGTCCAAGAGAAGACACCAGAAAAGAAAGAGAGCCCAGTGGTAACCAACACATGTCCTTCTCCACCGTCACGTGTCAAAAAGGACAATTACCTGGAATTCAAGAAGTTCGTTGACACGGTGAACAAGTTAAAGATCAGCACCCCGTTTGTAGAAGCTCTCGCAAGAATGTCAAAATACGACCAATTCATGAAGGACATTCTTTCTAACAAACGAAGATTCGAAGCTAAAGAGATGAATGGATTGCTAGAGGAGGGTAGTGCTACAAATGAAATCGAGTTACCACCTATTCCCACGAAATCTTGGATGGCACCATCCATGATTATTAAGAATCGAGCTGAAAAGTTCGTGGGAATTAAAGGCAAAGGGTGGAAATTTTGTCATCCTTAATCGAGGTAACACGTCTAACTTTGAAAGACGTTAAACAAAAGTGCTAAACGGGAGACAACCCATAATTTCTTTTATGTTTTTACATTTTTAGTTTTTAATTTATGTTTAGCTTAGTTAATTTTAGTTGATATTGCATATTTGAGAAAGGTATTAGTGTTTTTGATGATTAGGTATTGGAGAAATCGAGTTAGGGAAGCGAGCAAAATTTTTCGGAACGGAGAAACTTCGGCAAGTCATATCTTTGCGCTCGGATGTCGAAATCAGGTGATCATTGAGCCTAAACTGCATAACTTTTCGAGATCTAGCTGTTGGGGAGGTTTTTGCCGAGTGCGGTACACCGAACCTCAGCCACGGTGCACCGCAGGGTAAAAACCCGTACCACGGGTGGAGCCACGGGTTGTGACCAGAAACCGAGAAACATTGCCCCGCGGACTAACCCATGCACCGTGCCCTGGTTCGCAGGTCAACACGTGCCACGTGGTGGGTGCCACGGGTATTTTGACGTAGAAGCCGCGGACTAACCCGCGGTACACCGCGCCATGGTCCGCAGAGCAAAAACACGTGCCACGGGGTTGTGCCACGGGTATTATCCAGTGGGTAAAATTCGACCATCAGATGCTACGGTGTACCCCGCGGTACACCCCATGGTCCGCAGCATGGTCCGCACGAGCCGCCAGAGAGAGAAAAGAAAGGGTTTCAAGTATAAAGGAGGTATTAAGCTTTTAATTCCGAATTTTTTAATCCTTAAGCTTCTCCTTCTTCCCCAAAACTCTCCCAACTCCATTGAAGCTCATAAAAACCTTCACCAATCATCAAAACACTACCCAATTACCCTGAAAACACATCCAATTCATCCTCCACATCATTACAAGTAAGATTCAACCACCTATATCATCCCAAAACACCTTGAATCCAAGAATCAAAAGCTTAAATTTCAAAAATTCATCCTACAATTTCTTAAATTCAAGCCAATCCATGAAGAATCCATCTTACCCACATAGAGAATCATCATCAAATCACCCTTTCTAACCCAAATTAAGCTTGTACAACCAATAATCAAGAGTTTCAGATTTAGAGTGGTTAAAGCTTTGAGTTGGGGGTCAATTGAGATGATTAAGAGAACATGAACATTATCTACTATAAGGGAGATGGAGAAATCAAGGTGTTGGATTTAATTGAGAAGAAATCAAGTGAGAAAAGTCCTAGTTCCAATTCAAAGGGTAAAACAAGTCAAGAGAAGAGAGGTTAGCTAGCTGTGTTTGATTCAATGAGCAAAAAGATTCCAAATTTAGTGAAGAAGACAACACGGCCTCTCTAAATCAAAGACCTTATACCCAAAGAAAAAGAGAAAGCTTCAAGGGCCCTGATAGCTTCTCCGAAGAAACAATTAAAGGAACTACCTTTTTCTTATGAGAAAGTATTTGAAGAAGAAGTTGAAGGAGAATACATGTAGATTCATGGAGATTTGGAATGCTTGGGTTGTTTGTGAATTTGTGAGGAGAATAGGAAGATGTGGCACAGTTGATCTATGAGGAGGTGATACGATTTTCGATCTCTCCCATGACGTTATATAATGCAATATCCTATTATGATCACGTGTCTTGAACGAAAAGCGAATAAGAAGATGGGTGAAGAAGATACACTAGAATTTAATCCGAGTATCGATAAGGCGAGGTAATAGCCTCGAAGAGTATGTTTTCTTTCTTTCCTACCATTTCTTTATGTGCAATATTTCTGCTAATTTTAAATTTTATTTTTCTTGAGTCTTTTTCGAGTCGTGGGGACACGGCTCAATTTTGAGTTGGGGGTGGGGATTCGTTTTCCACATCTTCCTTTTTGTTTTTACATAAAATTTAAAAATTTTTGGGTTGAATTAGGCATAGAATATCTTTGAATGTACCTATTTGAGCATGATTTAATTAAGTTAATGATAGTAAGTAGAATGTTTTTGAAATAGTTCATAAGTTTGTTTAGATGCATGTATGAAAACAGGAAATAAAGGATAGAAAAGTTAATAAGCAATGCTAAGAAGTCACGTTGAAACTTAAGAATAGTTATTTGGTGTGTAGAATGTGAGGTTAAAAATTAGTTGAAAACCCACTTGTCTATGAACTAATAATGAAAAAGTAACAAAATCCGGTAGTTAGAAAAATGAATAAGGCATTTCTTTCATGATTAAAACACTTGAAGCCTTTTATACTTTCTCACCCTTTTATTTGATTATTGTTATTTATCCGTCTCAGCCCCTCTAAGCCTTTCTAAAGCCTTTATTGAAACACATTATAATCCATACCCTAGTTTATAGGACTTATCTATATGACCCGCACTCGAATCACAAAACCTAAGACAACTCGTTTTAGAGCTTGAGTTTGGGGTGGTGGGTTTCATAATTAGGGAACTTTGGGAAATTGGGAATTATCTTTGTGATTTTATTGATGATGAATTGTTATTATTGTAACCCTTTGCCGGGGTAATAGTGAATGGAAAAGAAGCTACGAGCTAAATTTGCCAACAAGGGCAGTAAAAAGAAAGAATATATATATATATATTAAAAAAAATAGCATGATATCTCGAACACCAAAAAGAGAGTCATAGCTATATAAAAGAGAAATTGATATGAAAAGAACATATATTCGGACCGGCAAAGTGGATTTTAAATCATCAAAGGTTTTAATTGGGATTAATTAGGGATGCACATCAAAAGCATCAATAAATTGGGTTGAGTGAGAAACATCTTCGAGTGAAAACTCAAGCTCTAGGGCGATTCGTTGATGGCTAGTGAGGAGAGAGCCAAAAGCTCACTTTTCATTATCCAAATATACCACACCCGTCATTAAGCCACGTTATAACCAAAGACCTTAGGATTTCTAACTACTAGATGGAGAAACAATTGAGCTATTAGGTAGTAGGAAAGTGGACCATTGGATGCTATATTTGGGACCGATGAACAACCTATAGCCATTAACCTGAACTAAGTTATCATCCTCTCCTTCTGGCATTGCGAAATTAATCTTAACTTGAATTTATGGATTGTTGATTACATGTATATTAAGCATAGTTGTGCATTATTTCTTAAGCATTACTACATGAGACTTTTTAGATATTTTGCTCTAGGATCATTCATTGTGTTATGTTCTTATTCTCCTCCTACTTCTTCTTCTTGACTACCCTACTGTTCTTTACTTTTATTGTATCGGGACGATACAACTTTGAGTTAGGGGTCTTGATGTCTCCTCATTTGTGATAATATAATATACTTCAGAGACATCATTTTAGGCTTATTTATTAGTTTATAGGTCGATCTTAGCTTAATTTAGTGCACTTTCCTATTTTGAGTCTTGATTGGTAGAATTATTATTTTTAGAGCATATTGGGTTTAATTGTTTATTTAGTGTGAAGCTTTAAAGATAATTATGGAGATTAATTAGAGTCCAAGTCAAAGATTACAACTTATGGAAAGAGATTTGCATGGAAGTTGGAGATAAGGAAACAAAGGCTAAAAAGATGGAAAAGGAAAAACTGCCTAAATCTGGGATTCTGCATACATGTCCAAAGATATGCGTTTTTACCTAAGAAATAGGCCGAATTTGGTAATTTCCTTTTAATGGGTCAAGATAATTCTGTTGCGATTCTTTTGGTATCTTATGGAGCTCAAACCGACCAATAACGAATAAGATATGCTCAAAACGGTCCAGCAGTGTTTATCTTTATTTCCTTACGAATTTGAGTTGGACTAGGAGTCCATTACTTTCCTTCTCCTTCAAGAAAACGAATTAGGTCTTCCTATAACCTATAAATACAGCCTCTTAACACTCTAAAATCATCATTGGCTAGACCCTAAGGCCAAGAGGAAGCTGCAACACTAGAGAAGAAGTCTGGAGGGAGCCGTGCATCAATCATGTCTCCTTCAACCTCTTATTTTGTAATTCTTTTCTCTTCTTTTATTTGTATGAATTAATTCTATTAGCTTAGGTTTTGCATAATGTATAAACTATGAATTCTAATTCTTCTATCTAAGTTCTTTGGGAATTATATGTTTTAATCTGATATTAGCTATTTACCTTTATATTTGATTATGTGTTTTGATTTAATGATTGTTTTCCTTGCGAATGCATGCGTATAGGATTACCTTAATAGTAGTTAGATGGTCTCCTTGATAGGGTGTTTAACTATTGAACCACCACATAATGTCTAGTGTCGATAGTAGTTGTGACAAAACATGCTTCTAACTAGATAGTCATTAGGGTTTGTTTTAACCACCATATCACCAATTGATTGTAGTGTGCTGGATAGGGCCTTAGTGGCGTTTGATAACCCTATTTGAGTCCTCGTCTTGGTTGTGTCGTAGCCCCCTTAGTCGCTCTCAAGGTCTAAGATTGGGGAATTTAGAATCCTGACTAAGTAAACCAAGAGCTAATATTCTCCCTTATAAATTAGATCTAATAACTAGAATTAGAAGGATTGGTGCATACTAGTAAAACCTAAGCTATAACTTTCATACTATCTTCTTTTCTTTTCTCTTATTTATTTTATTGTCCTTAGATTAGTAGTTTAGTTTATTATATAAAAACCAAATAAAAATCTATTTTCCTTTTCTTTCTTTGCGTATTATCTTTTCTATCTTTAATATCTGCACTTGATAATTTGCATAAGTTCTCTCTAACTTTCGTCAGTCCCTGAGGAACGGATCTTCTTATCATTAAAACTTGCATACGTCCTGTAATACTTACAGTACAGTGTTAGTTTAGGGTGTGTATTTGCACTTATTTATATCCTTATTTTATCACACCTTAGGCTGCACCACTTCTTCAATTACTCTTCCTCTCTCCTCTCTCGCGAATAAACCCTAGTTTAGTAGAAACCCTTGGTTTCTTCATTAATCCTTCGATAGATTAGTTACGATTTAGCAAATCTTTGTAGATTGAATCCACTGATTCAATTCTTAGTTGTATTTCAGCGTAGTTGTTATACTAGATAGATTTGTGGAAGAATTGTAATATTGCGATACTTTGAGGGGTTCTTTGTGAGGTGTTTCAATCTTGTAATCCGAGAGATTTAGTAGAGCAGAGCCTTATTCATCTGGGCTCAACGTGGATGTAGGTCCTTTTGTGACTGAACCACGATAATTTCTGGTGTTCTTTACTTTCTGTGATTTACTGTTTTTCTCTGACTAAAATCTTTCAAACTTAAACTCTGTTTTCTATTGAGGTGTTCTATTTACAACATTGGTATCAGAGCTTTGTTCTTTATATCGATTCGGTTTCTCACCTCTTTGGGAAAATTAGGGTTTTGTTTTTCTTAATTAATTTCTTGGAGATCTCTTTTGATTTCCGAAATTAATTGAAGTTTCAAAATCGTTTCACTGCGGGTTTTCTTTCTTTATTTCTTGATTAACCTCCTACGATGACGACGTCAACTCGTATTGATATGTCGGTCTTCGATGGGAAAATGGATTTTGGTGTTTGGCAGAAAAAGATGAAAGTCTTATTATCTCATCATAAAGTGAGCAGTGCCTTGTTGAAAGATATAAAAGAATGGCGAGAGGGCGAGCTTGATAGAGAAGCTGAAATTAAAGAAGAGGCTTATAACATCCTATTCTTGAACTTATCAGACTCTGTGATACGACATGTAGATGGTGCGGATACTGCTCTTGAACTGTGGGGTAAACTCGATTCTCTTTACTCTACTAAATCTGTGCCCAATCTTGCTTTCTTGAAAGGTTCTTTGTTCAATTATAAAATGGATAGTGCTAAATCTATTGATGATAATCTTGATGAGTTTACTAAGACGTGTCTTGTTTTAAAAGGAACTAATATGGCCCTTGATGATACTAGTAAATGTATGATTCTGCTAAATGCTATTCCTGATTCTTTTCAAGTTGTTAAAGATGTCTTTCAATATGCTACCTCTGTCCCTGAATATGATCAAGTAGTAACTGCTTTGAAAACTAGAGAAAATGAACTTAAAACACAGAAAAGAACTGGTGCAAATATGTTTGTGAAAAGAACAGATACTACCTTTGTCCCTGAGCCTGTTAAGGATAAAAAGAATAAGAAAAATTCTAAGGGAAAAGAAACAAGAAAATGCTTTCATTGTGGTAAGGTAGGACACTTAAAGAAAAATTGCTTTAAGTTGAAAAACAAAATGAATTCTCTGAATAATGAATCAAATGTTGCCTGTATGCCTAGATCAGATGATGTATGTGAAGTACTGAATGTTACTAGGGTGTCTAATGGTGATAGTTGGATTCTTGACTCTGGTTGTACCTTTCATATGTGCCCCAATGTTGAACTATTTCATGACTTTATTGAAACGTGTAATGAAACTGTATACATGGGAAATGATAACACATGTGCTGTTAAAGGCATAGGAAAAGTTGAATTGAAATTGAATAATGGTAAAAGAATTATTCTGACTAATGTTAGGTTAATACCTGAGTTAAAAAGAAACCTGATTTCCCTTGGTGCTCTAGATGATTTAGGCTATGTGTCAAAAGTTGAACATAGGTCTATGCATGTCTATAAGAATTCCAAACTGATCTTGACTGGTACTAAACTGTCTGGTTTATATGTGTTAGATGGTTCTCATTTATCTGCTTGTGCCAATCATGTTACTAACAAGTTATCACAGGGTGTCACTGAAAAATGGCATCTAAGGCTTGGTCATATGAGCCTTCAAGGTTTAACCATACTCAATAAACAGGGTATGTTTGGTAAGGAAACTGTTAGTACTCTCTCCGTCTGTGAAACTTGTGTTCTTGGAAAACAACATAGACAAAAATTCAGTGCTGGTACTCATAAATCTAAGTACTGCCTTGAATATGTCCATTCTGACTTGTGGGGTCCTGAAAAGGTGGATGTTCATGGAAATTTCAAATACTTCCTATCTTTGGTGGATGATTATAGTAGAACAGTGTGGACTTTTCTCTTGAAATCTAAGGATGAAACCTTTACTAAAATCAAAGAATGGATATCATTACAAGAAAAGCAAACTGGGAAGGTGCTTAAGGTCCTTAGAACAGACAATGGCCTTGAGTTCTGTAATGAGGAATTTGATAACTATTGTAAGGAGAATGGTATATTGAGGCATAGAACAGTAAGACACATACCACAACAAAATGGTGTGGCTGAAAGGATGAATAGAACCTTACTTGAAAAGGTAAGGTGTATGTTATTCACTTCTGGTTTACCTAAGGCATTTTAGGGAGAAGCCCTTTATACAGCTACCTATCTGGTGAATAGGAGTCCTAACAGGACTCTTGACTTTAAAACCCCTTTGGAAGTTTGGAAAGGAACTAAACCAGAGTTACATCACCTGAGGGTCTTTGGGTGTGCAGCTTATGCACACACTAAAGATGGAAAATTGGATCCAAGGTCACTTAAGTGTATCATGTTGGGATATCAACAACAACATGGTGTGAAGGGTTATACGTTATGGGAAAAAGATGCTAGAGGCATCAAAATTATATGTAGTAGAGATGTAATATTTGATGAACTGACTTTTCCCTTCAAAGTTTGTGATGTTGCAGGTAGTGATGCTCAGCCTGAACCAGTACCTCAAACTGTGGGAGTAGAGCTGGAGGTGGAGCCTGAAACTGTAGCTGATCATTTGAGTGCAAATCCAACTGATGAACCTGAGGGTGAAGCTCAAGTCAACCAATCTGATGATGCAACTGAACATGAGGGAAATGAGCCACCTGTACAACTCAGTGAGTCATCAGTAGGGGAGCTTCATGATTACCAGTTGACCCGAGATAGGCCAAGAAGAAATATAACTGCCCCCTCCAGATATTCCTATGGAGATTTGGTATACACAACACTTAGTGCTGCAGTTGAGGTTAAAAGTTCTGAACCTTACTCTTATTTAGATGCAGTTGAATCTCCTGATTATAAAAAATGGTATGATGCCATGTTAGAAGAGATGAACTCTTTAAATCTAAATAAAACATGGGTTTTAGTTAAATTTCCTGAGAACCAAACTGTAGTTGAATGTAAGTGGTTATATAAGCTTAAAGATGGTGTCACTGAGCATGATCCCCCTAGGTATAAAGCTAGACTTGTAGCTAAAGGGTACACCCAAAGGGAAGGGATAGATTACACAAAAAATTTCTCACCTGTAGTTAAGTTTAAAACCATCAGATGTATGTTGTCTTATGCTGCTTGTTTTAACCTTGAGATAGATCAGATGGATGTGAAAACTGCCTTTTTACATGGGGAGTTAGAAGAAACTGTTTATATGAGACAGCCTGAGGGTTTTGTGAACAAAAGGTTACCTGATCATGTGTTTTTATTGAAAAAATCTTTATATGGCCTAAAGCAATCACCTAGACAGTGGTATAAAAGATTTGACTCTTTTATGATTAGTATTGGGTTTGTAAGATCTGAATATGATGCTTGTTTGTACTTCTTACTGAAACAGTCTGAAAGTGTGTATGTTCTCTTATATGTTGATGATATGCTTCTTATTAGTAAATCTTGCCATGCTATAAAATCTTTGAAACTGTCCCTAAGTAAAATGTTTGAAATGAAAGATTTAGGTGGAGCTAGTAAGATTTTAGGCATGATTATCAGTAGAGATAGGAAAAATTGCATGTTAAAACTTCATCAGGGACCATATTTGAAAAAGGTAGTATCTAAATATGGTAGTTTGAATTGCAAAAATGCCTTGACTCCTTTGGCTGGTCATACTGCTTTGATTAAGCAGCTTTGCCCCAAGACTCAGTAAAAAATTGTGAGGATGAGTACTGTCCCTTATGCAAATGTGATAGGTTCTTTAATGTATGCTATGATAAGTACTAGGCCAGATTTATCTTTTGCTATATCATTACTTAGCAGGTATATGTCTAATCCTGGTTTTGAACACTGGCTTGTACTGAAACATGTGTTATCTTATGTTAGTGGTACTTTAAATATTGGGTTATGTTATGGAGATCATAATATTCCTTTTGAGTTAACAGGTTATGTGGACTCTGATTTTGCTGGTGATAAAGATAGTAGAAAACCTACAACTTCATACTGCTACACTTTAGGAGGCAACTGTATTTCTTGGAAATCACAGTTGCAACCACTTGTAGCACTATCCACAACTGAATCTGAGTATGTGGCTATCACTGATGTGCTAAAGAGGGATTATGGTTACAAAACTTGTTAAATGAATTAAAGTTACTCAAAGGAAAGGTTACACTCTATTCTGACAGTCAAAGTGCTATTCAACTGAGCAAGAATCCTGTTTATCATGAAAGAACTAAGCACATTGATGTTAAATTCCATTATATAAGGGATGTGCTTGAAAGTGGACAACTGAGGTTGTTAAAAATTGCTACTGAAGAAAATCCTGTTGATTTTAGAACAAAAATTGTGACTAATACTAAATTTAAGCATTGCTTAGACTTATTATTTCTTGGTTGAGATTTGTGCACGTGTTTAGATGAAGGAAGGAGCTGCTGTATGCCAATGAGGATACAAGGAGGGTTATTGCGAGTGGTTTTGGGAAGGAATAATACTTCAAGGTGGAGATTGTTGTATATGTGAAGTATTATTATTCTTATTATTGTTATAAAAGGTTGCTGAGCTTTTATTTGACACACCACGTGGACACATGGCGTTTTCTAAGTGGTCTTGCGTGTTTCTTATTTGGCACACTCGGAGCTTTAGATCTTTGATGAGTTGGACGACTGAGATTGCTTCTCACTTATGTGTCTTATAAAAGGCTTCTTTTCATCCTTTGTTCAGACTTACTTCTTTGATTACTCTTCCTCTCTCCTCTCTCGCGAATAAACCCTACTTTAGTAGAAACCCTTGGTTTCTTCATCAATCCTTCGATAGATTAGTTACGATTTAGCAAATCTTTGTAGATTGAATCCACTGATTCAATTCTTAGTTGTATTTCAGCGTAATTGTTATACTAGATAGATTTGTGGAAGAATTGTAATATTGTGATACTTTGAGGGGTTCTTTGTGAGGTGTTTCAATCTTGTAATCCGAGGCATTTAGTAGAGCAGAGCCTTATTCATCTGGGCTCAACATGGATGTAGGTCCTTTTGTGACTGAACCACGATAATTTCTGGTGTTCTTTACTTTATGTGATTTACTGTTTTTCTCTGACTAAAATCTTTCAAACTTAAACTCTATTTTCTATTGAGGTGTTCTATTTACAACAATAGGTTTGGTCAAGATTTGGAGAAATCCCCAAGTTAATGAGTTATAATCTTATGTAATAGTTAGGTGGGCTTAATTAGTATGGTGGGCTTTACTTAGGTATTTTTATTTTGGGCCGAAATGTAAGGTTGAAAATGTAATAGGCTTGAAAGTTTCTTGTAAGGATAATGGATTGTTGATTTCAATTAATAAAATTTGATTTAATTATAAAAAAATGGAGTCATAATATTTGATGTCTCCTCATTTGTGATAGATTTATGTTAAGATGAGACATCATTTTTAGTGATTTAGGAAGTCTTCTAGTCGATTTTCTTAAGAAATAGTGCACTTTCCTATTTTGAGTCTTGATATTGTAAATTATTATTTTTAGAGCATATTGGGTTTAATTATTTATTTAGTGTGAAGCTTTAAAGATAATTATGGAGATTAATTATAGTCCAAGTCAAAGACTACAAGATATGGAAAGAGATAAGCATGGTAATTGGAGATAAGGAAAGAAAATCTAAAATCATGGAAAAGGAAAAGCTGTCTTAAATCTGAATTTCTGCAGCTACGTCTAAAGAAGTGGTAATAACTCCAAAACCGAGCCGATTTTGGAAGATTCCTTTCATAGGGACGTAGATAATTCCGTGAGGATTCTTTTGGTTTCTTATGGGCTAAAAACCAACCAATAACAAAGAAGATATGATTAAAACAAGTCAGCAGTAATTATCTTTATTTCCATACGAATTAGAGTTGGGCTTGGAGTCCACCACTTACTTCTCCTTCAAGAAAACGAATTAGGTCTTCCTAAAAACCTATAAATACACCCTTATACCATTGTAAACATGTCCTTGCTCAGTTTCAAGCTTAGGCTTAGTCCTTACTTGTATTTTCTTAGTTTTAAATAATAGCTTAGTCTTCATATTTATTATTCATCCTTAGTATCAAGCTATTCATCCAAGAAGCAAGGTGACATATAGAGGAAGACAAGAAGAAGAAGTTGGAGAGTGACAAACTCCTATTCTACATCTCACCTTCTCTATATTTAGGGTAATTAGCTATAGATTTATATTCAACCATACTTCTAAGCTTTTATTCTGTAAGTTTTACTTTTAATTGTTGGGTTATTATTTTGTCTTTAAATTCATAAATACTATTTGTTATTTTAATTGATTGAGCTTGGCGTATATTGTTATTATGTGTTTTGACTTATTGTTACAACCTTAGATTTGGCCAATCTTAGGATTATCTTAGTTATTGACAACACCACATAATCGTCTAGTTCTGATTTCTTGCCTAACTAGATAGCCATAAAGGTTTGATTTAATCACCAATCATTACTCAGGAATCCCTAGTAGTAGAGAGGTTGCTCCTAAGCCTAATAGAGGCTAGGTAGAATTTAGAATCCTGGTTAATATATAATGCTTAATCTGTGACAGGTTAGAATAACAAGTTAGTAATAGACTCATATTAGCAATCCTAATCTATAAGACTTACAATCTTATTTATTTATCTACATTCTTATTGATTGTTCTCATCAGATAGTTATTCATATTATTTTATCTTTTTATATTTTTATCTAAACATATAAATTCATCTACGCTTGTTAAATATAAGTAGATCTAACGGATACAATCCCTGCGAACGAACTTGACTTATCATTAAAACTTGCAAACGACCTGTGATACTTGGAGTGAGTTCCGTGGTTCTCAAGGGTGTGTTCTCTTTATTATTATCTTTATTGATCTATTATTTTATCACACCTTTGCCCCCACCAATCTTACCAAAATTCGTATCCCTAAATTATAAGACAGGAAAAACCTTTGTAGATATTGATTTGGTCATACCTCTTTCGTTACTTATTAAAATTTAATGTTATTTATATGGTAACGACCGCAATTGAAATATCTATCTATTCATATAAAATTCTCCTTCTAATTCCCGACAGAATTTCTGTAGAAATATAATTAGTGGACGTATGTGCAGTTTTGGCAGCTTCTTTACTTTCCAAATATATCCAAACTCTTCATTTTTTACTTTGACTAAGGGATTATCTTTACTTTTCCACTTCAAATCAGTTTTTATAGGTGTAATAGCTTCCATATACCTTAGTCCTATACAAATAACACGCAAATTATGGGCAAAAGTTCACAAATAGCAAAATACCTAAAACTAGACAAGAAAGTGTAAAGTATGAATAAATGGGGAAAAATCCCAAAATTAAATACTAAATACCCCTAAAATGATGTCTCATGTATAGATTAATATATCACAAATATGGAGACATCACCATCATATTTAATACCCAGCTATAACCTATTAACAAAAAAAACATGAGCTTCCAAGAAAAAAAATAGACAAACATGAGTTTTAGAAAATTTCCCAAAATTCAACTGTGTTTGACAAAAATTAAATTTAATATGAACAAAAAGTTGTTTTTAGTGATTTATAGGAAATATAATTAACTTAGCTTAACATATTAAAGTTTAAGACATCGGAAGTAAGTAAAAGATACATGAAAAATGAAAAAAACAAAAAAAAATTAAAAGAATATGTTTGAGTTCTTGGAACATTCTCAAAACTAGGGATGGCAATGGTTACGGTTAAAAACCGAAACCGATGATAACCGAACCGATTAAAAACCGAATTATATAACCGTGGTTAAAACCATTAGGTTATGATTTTGAAAAGTGTAACCGATGGTTAAAACCGTTAGGTTATGGTTTTTGATAAAAATAAACCGAAAAACCGAAAACCGTTTATTATCATATATATTTTCAAATTTTATAATAACTTAGGTTAAATTAGATATATTAAAATTCTAAAAGCAAAATAAAAATATTATATTTAACCAAATAAATAATGAATATGCAATTTAATCAAATGTCAACACAATTTTTTATAAACTTTGTAGTTTTCTTTTATATGTGTGGTTTTATTTATGAAATTTAATATATTTATTAAATTATCATTTAAATATGGTTAAAAACCGCAAAACCGTTTAAAAAACCGAAACCGAACAATACGGTTATGGTTTTAAAAAACGAAACCGATGGTTAAAACCGTTAGGATATGGTTTTTAATTATAAAAACGGTTATGGTTATGGTTTTCGAAATTTTTTCAAAAATCGATCCGTTGCCATCCCTACTCAAAACTCAAAAAATTACAAAATTAATGATAAGAGTAAAAAGTTTACATACCTTTAGTAAAAATTTATTGCCTCAGCTACAGTTACTTGAAAATCGTCCTTCTCCCAAAGAATTACATTTTCAGGATATTTCTTGCCCAGGTTCTTTAGGAAATCATAAGTATCAGTAGAACAAGCAAAGTATAGTTTAACAAATTTTGAACTCCCGGTGAGGCAATGTTGGCATCCGTTTCGCTTGATTTTCTTTGGCTCCTTTTATCCTCTGATTTTTTTGTTTCGATGATTCAGGAGCTATACTTTCCTATAGATCTATATTTTCCTATACATGTATATATTCCAATTCAAGTAACTTTTCCTCTCCGGCTATTTCTTTATCTTCGGATGTATTTTTCTCTCTAGGTCAATTTTCCTCGAATACTATATTTTCTTCATTCACTTCCACAAGATTCTTGTTTTTAGTTGCCATTTTTTACTCTGTGTTTTCTTTCGACAATTTCCATTTCTTCATCAACAGAAAATTGTGATATAGGTTATGCATCAATATAACTTTGATCTAACTTTCTTTGTAGTTCTTTATTTTTATTAGATAATTCTTCATTTCGATTATGCAAAAGTCATGGGTAAGTTTTCATATACACTTTCTTTTTAAGTTAATTGCACTGTAAACCCTTGTATTTAAAAAGTTTTATAACTTTTGTAGCTACTATTTTCAGACTCCATAGGGGTGGAATACAAATGGACAGTATATATCGGCTATTTGGCTGATGCAATGGGTATTAACACAGACAAAACATTCAAGTCATGAAGAGACAAATCTAGAAATTAGTCAAAGGGCTTTACATAAACAACATGATGGTTTTTCGAGAGTTCCGCGTCTTCTTTTAGTGGAAGTGAGACATTTTAAAAAGTACTTTAGAGCCTACTTTTACTAAACTTGTAAAAGGATATGAACTTGGATATTTAATTCATTCGATACATGGGATTAAGATGTAGTAAATTATTCAGCTATTGGAGAACTGAGTAAAAATTTGCTAGGACATTTTGGTAATTATTTTATACATACTTCCACATTATACCTTGAGTATTTATAATTTTACGATAATAAAAACGGTAAAAAATGGTATCCTAAAAACAAAACAACTAAAATATGTTTGTGTGAGTAAAAAAGGAAAAAAAGTGTTTGATATAAAAGAAATATGAGTTCAGGACTGGTTCATTTTGTGTAATACAAAAAAAAAACAATAGTTTTGTGTGTTCCTATAACATACAAAATCACAAAGTTAGGCAAAAAAATCTAATATAATGGCCTTTGTGATTTTTTTTATTCCAAGAATACACAAAACTCAGGTTTGTGTATTACTAGAACACACACAATAATAGAGAAAAGAGAAAATTACTAATATAATGGTGTAGGTTACTTTAACGTCCAAGACCCTAAATAGTAAAAAAACATAAAACATAAACCTTTAATACCCTAAACACTAAACCCTAAACATATTGAACACCATACCTTAAAAACCCTAAACGCTAAACAAAAATTCAAAGACACTTTCTTTAATTTTTTAAAATCTATTATAAAAAGTTGTTGTAATTGTGAGATACTTTAGGTATCATAGACATGAAATGACAAAAACTTGATTTTTTGTATAACTACAATACAAATAACTCAAATTAAAAGGTGGAATTAGTAAAATGAATTATGTTTTTGCGTGTTACAGTAATACACAAATATAAAAATAAGTGTTTATGTATTATTGTAACACAAAAATCATAATTTTGTGTATTGTTATAATACATATAATAAAAAAAATAAAGGTATGAATTTGGGAATGCAATTTTGTGTACTACAATAATACGCAAAACAAAGTTTTGTGTATAACTGTAGCACACAAAATCACAGGGCTGGGATGGGATGGAAAGGAAAAACATCAAGACGGCAAAAAGGAAATAGAAAAAATAACTAAAAACTATGTTTACGTAAAAAAAGGTAAAAAAAAGTTTGATATAGAAGAAATATGAGTTTGGATCTGTTTTTACATTTTGTGTAATACCGAAACACAAAAACCAATAGTTTTGTGTGTGTTAATTTAACACACCAAATCACATAGAAAGGGAAAATAAAAGAACTAATGATGGGTTCTATGATTTTGTGTTTTCTAGGAATACATAAAACTTTAGTTTATGTATTATTGGAACACACAAAATAACAGAGCAAGAGTGACTAATATGATGGGGTACGTTACTTTAGCATTGGATATCCTAATCACTAAAGACCTAAAAACCTAAACCTTATATAAATAATAAACCCTAAAAATTCCAAACCCTAACCCTGAATCTAAAAACACTAATGATAACCCTAAACCCTAAAATTAAAAAATCCTGACCCTAAACTCTAAATCTAACACCCTTAACCTTAAACACCAACCCTAAACCTTAAATCTTAAAATACTTACCCTAAACCTAAGAAAACCTTAGAGCTTAAATCTTTTTTTTTCGTACGAGGGTTCCGGGCTTACACCCGACTCATCCCACGGGAGATATGACTGCCTCCCCAACCATACCTCCAGGCAATTCGGAACTAAGTTGCCCATGCCTTGGAAACTTTTCAAACATTAATAACTTTCTTCCGCCTGCGAGATTCGAACCATGTACCTCTCACTTAAGAGAACTTTCCAAACTTTAATAACTTTCTGCCGCCTGCGGGATTCGAACCATGTACCTCTCACTTGAGAGAACTTTCCAAACTTTAATAACTTTCTAGCGCCTGCGGGATTCGAAAAGAAAAGAGAAGACTAATATGATGGTGTTTGTGATTTTGCGTGTTGTAGGAATACAAAAAACTAATTTTTATGGATTCTCGTAGCATACAAAATCAATGAGAATGAGAAAAATGACTAGTATGATGGGGTCAGTATTTTTGTGTGTTACAAGATTACACAAAAGTGAGATTTTAGTATTACTGATACAATCAAATCACAGAGAGGAAGAAAAATGACTAATATGATGGAGTCTATAGTTTGTGTGTTATAGCATTATACAAAAATGGATTTTTAGTATTGTTGGAACACATATGATGTCTCCTCATTTGTGATAGATTTATATTAGGATGCGACATCATTTTTAGTGATTTAGGAAGTCTTTGAGTCGATTTTCTTGAGATATAGTGCACTTTCCTATTTTGAGTCTTGATTTGGTAATTTTTTTTAGAGCATATTGGGTTTAATTATTTATTTAGTGTGAAGCTTTAAGGATTATTATGGAGATTAATTAGATTCCAAGTCAAAGACTAAGATATAAGGAAAGAGATAAGCATGGTAATTGGAGATAAGGAAAGAAAAGCTAAAAATATGGAAAAGGAAAAGCTACCTTAAATCTGAATTCCAACACCTACGACCACAAATCAGATTATATCTCAAAATCGGTGTGGAATTTGGAGAAACGGTCAAGATCAAAGTTAAATATCTTTTCGGGACGATGAATTTCGACTACTCATATGCGTCAAACGGATAAGAATTGAAACTGTTAAGACAAAACAAAAACGGGTCTGATTCCATGTTTTAGAGTTACGAATTTGAGTTGGGCTAGGAGTCCACTACTTACCATCTCCTTCAAGAAAACGAATTAGGGTTCCTAAACACCTATAAATACACCCTTATACCATTGTAAACAGGTCCTTGCTCAGTTTCAAGCTTAGGCTTAGTCCTTGCTTGTATTTTCTCAGTTTTAAATAATAGCTTAGTCTTTATATTTATTATTCATCCTTAGAATCAAGCTATTCATCCAAGAAGCAAGCTGTCCTATAGAGGAATACAAGAAGAAGAATTTGGAGAGTGACAAACTCCTTTTCTACATCTCACCTTCTCTATATTTAGGGTAATTAGCTATATATCTGTGGTTTCACCATATTTCTAAGCTTTTATTCTGTAAGTTTTACTTTTAATTGTTGGGTTATTATTTTGTCTTTAATTCCATAATACTATTTGTTATTTTAATTGATTGAGCTTGGCGTATATTGTTATTATGTGTTTTGACTTATTGTTCCAACCCTATATTTGGCCAATCTTAGGATTATTCTTAGTTATTGACAACACCACATAATCGTCTAGTTTTGATCCTTTGCCTAAATAGATAGCCATAAATGTTTGATTTAATCACCAATCATTACTAAGGAATCCTTGGTAGTGGAGAGGTTGCTCCTAAGCCTAATAGAGGCTAGGTAGAATTTAGAATCCTGGTTAATATATAATGATTAATATGTGACAGGTTAGAATATCAACTTAGTAAAATAGACTCATATTAGTGACCCGAATCTATTAGACTTACATCCATATTTATTTATCTGCATTCTTATTTATTATTTCTCATCAGATAGTTATTTATATTATTTTATCTTTTCATCTTTTATTCTAAAAACATCTAAATTCATCAACGCTTGTTAAATATAAGTAGATCTAACGGATACAATCCATGCGAACGAACTTGACTTATCATTAAAACTTGCAAATGATCTGCTATACTTGCAGTGAGTTCCGTGGTTCTCAAGGGTGTGTGCTCTTTATTATTATCTTTATTAATCTATTATTTTATCACACCTTTGCCCCCACCAAGTTTTTGGCGCCGCTGCCGGGGATTTATGTTTAAGTTAAATCTATTTTGTGTTTATTTAGTGTAGAAGTTTTTATTTGTTTTCAGTTTTACGCTTTCTTTTTGTTTTAGTCTTTCTCAGGATTGTAGATGGATAATCAACGGTTAGAGCTAGGTTTCCCTAGTAAATTTCGAGTTCAACGCATTGGGATTCGCGTCCCAACCATTCAAGCTGTTAGATTCAAGCCTGATCCTGATTTAATTAATCAATTCGCGAGCTATGAGAAATTTAATGGTTATACAAATCAAGATCCGGTCAGATCTGATCAGAAATTCATGCAATTCTGTGATGCTACATTAATGAAGGTGTTACGCAAGAACAGATGTATTATTTAATGTTTCAATTTTTTTTGACCGGGAAAGCAAGCGATTGGTTAGATGATCAACCTCCCGAGCTAATAACCAATTGGGACAAGCTTCAAGAAAGATTCCTCGATAAATTTTATCTTACAAGTATGCGAGTGAAGGAACTATTGGAGCCTATGAATTTCTTACAAGAAGCCAAAGAGAGTGTTGGCGAAGCATGGACGAGATTCCAAAAGATGTTGGCAAGATGTCCATTACATGGATACACGCCCCAATTCCAATTATCCATGTTCTATAATGGACTCGATAGAGAGTCAAGGCTGAGAGCAGATGATATGGGTCGTGGTAATTTTGTCTATATGGATCCAAAAGAAGCAAAGAGTGGTATGGAAACAATCATTGAGAACAACATGAGTTGGCCACAAGAACAAACTCCTACCACTAACAAAGAAGAAGAAGCGAGGATTTCAAGCTTGCAAGATCAAATACAACAACTCGCTATAGCAGTTAAGGAAAGCATCCCAAAGCCACCTCAACAGTTATACCTGCAAGAACAAGCCTATGAAAACCAAGCTAAACAACCACCAGGCTGCAATGTGCACAATGGAAGTCAAGCTCCATCACGTCCTCAAGAAGAAATCACTGAGTTAAAAGAGACTATTAGTCAATTTATAAACTTCTCGAAGGATAATATGAGCAGACTTGAATCAAAGATCGATGCATCAGTAGTGCAAATCCTGCAACAACAGAATCAAGATTTAAAACAGCATAATCATCTTTTAGAGAAGAATGTGATGCGGCTCACTACAATCATAGAACAAATGCAAAGTCAACTTTCAAAATTGACCCAAGATACAACATCTAACATGAAGAAGATCCAATACGTTGACGACAAGGTTAAGACTTTTAGTCTTTAAGCTCAAAAGATTAAAGAACACAACAAGATACTCGTTGAAGCGCTACCATCTTCCTCAAAAGGGGATGTTCTACCAAACAAGTCAAACGTAAAACGGATGAAATTAGATGAGATAATTGTTGAAGATTGGGTTGAAGAAGTTGAACAAGGTGAGATTAAGAAGCCAAGAGTGGTTGATGAACCAAGAATTGAAGAGAGAAATAGAGCAAGACAACCACCCATACATTTCCACTATCCCGCTTATCCAAAGGAGCAACAACAGAAGTGTATAGAGGAGTTAAAACAAGTGAAAATTAACGTCCCTTTAGTCGAAGCTATGAAAGGAAGGCGAAACTATGATCGATTCTTTATGGAGGCACTCTCCAATAAAGAAAGGTTCACAAGATCTAGATCTTTGACACTCAATGAAGGGATATCAGCACAAGTTCAGCAAAGATTACCACCAAAGCTTAAAGATCCTGGAGGTTTCAACCTCCCGATCAAAATAGGTGGTATATTTCATGGAAAAGCCATGTGTGATTTAGGGGCAAGTGTGAATATCATGCCCAAAAGTATATTCAAGAAGATTGGTATTAGTGATGCGAAACCGACATCCGTAATCTTACAACTTGCGGATCAATCAACAGCAAATCCGTGGGGAGTAATCGAGGACGTGCTCGTTAAAGTAGGTAACCTTGTTATTCCCATAGACTTTATTATTCTTGATTATAAAGCAGATAAGAACGTCCCATTCATTCTTGGGCGTCCATTCCTAGCCACCAGCGATACCATAGTGAATGTGAATGAGAGAACCGTGACTCTCCGTATTGAAGATAACTCTGAAACATTCTATGTTTCGGGGAAGAAGAAAAAGAAAATTGAGTCAAAATAACTATATCCAATCAGAGTTGTAACCAAGAAGTCAGAACCTGTAAGCCCCCAAGAAACCATGGAGAAAAAGATTTAGTTTGGGGTAGGAGACGAGGTGGCATGGAAACCTCCCAACCCCAAACATAACAGTTCTTGGAAGGGGCCATACATTATCACACAAATCATCTCAGAAGGAGTGGTCGAAATAAAAGCTATCGAAGGTTGCAAGCTCAGATTGGTAAGTTTTAATCATCTCACTCACTGCTGGGGAGGCTATAAAAAGAAATAACCGAGGTAACTCGTCTAACTTTGAAAGACGTTAAACAAAAGTGCCCATTGGGAGACATCCCATAGTATTTTTTTGTGTTTTTATGTTTTTAGTTTTTGTTTAGATTAGTTGTTTTTAGTTGATATTGCGTATTTGAGAAAGGTATTAGTGTTTTTTGGATGTTAGGTATTAAAGAAATCGATTTTGGGAAGCAAAAACGAAATTTTTTTGGGAGTTTTATGACCTGCCACCGGTATACCAGGCCCTACCGGCGGTATACCGCAGGTCAGAAAACCCGTGGCCACGGGTATCACTACGTGTTCATTACCGAGAGGTCCCAAATCGAACAACAGAAGCTCCAGTATACCGGGCCCTACGGCCGGTATACCGCCCGATGACGCTGGAGAAAAAAATCACGTATTTAAGGTTATAAAGAAGAAGAGGTGAGTTATAGTCCGAATTTATCAATCCCTAAGCCTCACTTTCTTCTCCAAACCTCTCCCAACTCCATTAAAGCTTCATAAAACCTTCACCCAACATCAAAACACTACCAAATCACCATGAATTCACATCCAAATCCTTCCCTACATCATTACAAATAATATTCAATCACCCAAATCATATCAAAACACCCAAGAATCAAAACCTTGAATTTCAAAATCTTCTTCTAAAAATCCTTAAAATCACATCATTAAAGCTTGATTCAATCATACCCACATAGAAAATTGTCCTCCTAACACCTTTCCTAACCCAAATAAAGCTTGTTCCACCTATGATCAAGAGTTACAAATTTCAAGAGTGTTCAAAGCTTTGAGTTGGGAGTCAAAAGAGATGATAAAGAGAATAGAGATATTATCAAGTGTTATGTGATATGAAAAATCAAAGCAAGGTTCTAGTTAAGATCAATAATAAATCAATTGAGATGGGTACTAGTTCGGGAATAAATTACAAGGTAAATCGGGTCAAGTAAGTAGAGGAAAGCATGCAATGTTGAATTCAAAGTGCAAAAATGTTTCAAATTTCATAGATAAGACACCATAACCTCTTCCTATCAAGATCCATCTACCCAAGATGAATAAAACCTTCTGGGACGCTAGTAGCTGTGTTCAAAACATATTCCTGGATGAACAACCGTCACATGAGAGATTATTCAAGAGCAAAGTTGGAAGAAGATAAACAAGAGATTTCTAGAGTGTGATTGATTGGGATGGAGCATAAGAGGATGCAAGAGAAAGCGAAATTGGTGATACTAGAAGTTTTAATACATAAAAGCACTGCACCCTATTCCGGGTATTGATCAGGCAAGGTAAATAGCCTCGAAGAGTATGTTTTATTTCTTCCCTACCATTTCTATATATGTAATATCTGTCAAATTTTAATTTTCTTTTTATTTTTGAGTTTTTTCAAGTCGTGGGGACACGACTCATTTTTGAGTTGGGGGTGTGGGGATTCGTTGTCTCTCATCTCCATTTTCAGTTTTTAGGTAAAATTAAAAATTTTATGAGAAGGAATAGGTGTATGTAGAGTGTGTTTATTAGCTTGAAAGCATAAGATCGGTGAGTTAATGATAGTAAGTAGTATGTTTATGAGCTATTTTATTTTGTATTCTTTGAAGTATTTGCAGGAAAACACACATTGATAGTAAAGTTAAGATTAGTTAGCAATGCGACAGAAAGTATGTTCGATCTCAGGGAACCTTGAGAAGTGTGTAGGTCGTGAGATCCAAGCTAGTTGACAAACCCATTTGATGAAAGTGCTAAAGGTAAGAAAATAACGAAATTACATGGTGTAGAAAATGATTAAGGCAGTTCTTTCATATTGAAGCTATTTGAAGCCTTTTTATACCTTCTCACCCTGTTATTTGATTTATATTTTATATCCTTCTCAGCCCCTTCTAGCCTTTCTAAATCCTTTTTATTTAGCCACATTATAAGTCATATCCCTTTAGATTATAGGACTTTTCCATATGACCCGCACTCGAATCGCGATGCATAGACAGTTGTTTTAGAGCTTGAGTTTGGGGTGGTGGGTCCACCATTATGGGAATTGTTAATGGGATGGAATTTTTGAGCTTATTAATTGTGCTCTGTTATTAAATTGATGATAATTCACAGATTTATATTGTAACCCTTTGCCGGGGTAATAGCGAATGGAAAAGAAGCTACGAGCTAAATTTGCCAACAAGGGCATAAAAAGAAAGAATATATATATATATATATATATATATATATATATATATATATATATATATATATATATATATATATATATATATATATATAGAAAAGAAATAGCGTGATAACGTTAAAAAAGGAGTCATAGCTGTAGAAAAGATTTGAAAAAGAATATATATACGGACCGGCAAAGTGGAATTTTTATGTGAACATCTTAAGCTTTAATTGGGTTATTGGGGATGCTAAATTGTGCATCAAAGAATTCATTGGGTTGAGTGAGAAACATTTTACGAGAGTAACTCAAGCTCTTGGGCGATTTGTTGATGGCTAGTGAGGAGAGAGCCGACAGCTCACTCTAAATTATCCAAATATATTATCATACCGTCCCTAAGCCTATATTACAACCTTAAAGACCTTTTGATTCTTTGCTATGTAATCGAGAAGTGATTGAGCCAATAGAGAGTAGTTAAGTGGATCTTTGGATACTACTGAAGGTTGATGAACAATCTATAACCTCCTTGGTGAACTGAGTAAAGTTCCTCTCCTTCTTACATTGAGAAGCTAATCTAATCTTGAATTCAAACCGTGTTGACTTTGGATATGAGAAGTGTGCAGGTATGTAGTTTTTAAATATTATTACATGAAATTTTATGAGTAGTTGCTTTGAGTCTATTCTCCATATTCTTCTATCTTCTTCCCCCTGTGCTTAATTGACCTAGGTGTGTATTTAGAGACTTCCCTTTGTTTTTATCTTTATTGTATCGGGACGATACAACTTTGAGTTGGGGGTCTTGATGTCTCCTCATTTGTGATAGATTTATATTAGGATGGGACATCATTTTTAGTGATTTAGGAAGTCTTTGAGTCGATTTTCTTGAGAAATAGTGCACTTTCCTATTTTGAGTCTTGATTTAGTAAATTATTATTTTTAGAGCGTATTGGGTTTAATTATTTATTTAGTGTGAAGCTTTAAAGATAATTATGGAGATTAATTAGATTCAAAGTCAATGACTAAGAGATAATGAAAGAGATAAGCATGGTAATTGGAGATAAGGAAAGAAAAGCTAAAAATATGGAAAAGGAAAAGCTACCTTAAATCTGAATTCCAGCACCTACGACCACAAATCAGATTATATCTCAAAATCGGTGTGGAATTTGGAGAAACGGTCAAGATCAAAGTTGAAGATCTTTTCGAGACGATGAATTTCGACTACTCATATGCGTCAAACGAATAAGAACTGAAGCTGTTAGGACCAAAACGGGTCTGATTCCATGTTTTAGAGTTACGAATTTGAGGTGGGCTAGGAGTCCACTACTTACCATCTCCTTCAAGAAAACGAATTAGGGTTCCTAAACACCTATAAATACGCCCTTATACCATTGTAAACAGGTCCTTGCTCAGTTTCAAGCTTCTGCTTAGTCCTTGCTTGTATTTTCTCAGTTTTAAATAATAGCTTAGTCTTTATATTTATTATTCATTCTTAGAATCAAGCTATTCATCCAAGAAGCAAGCCGACCTATAGAGGAATACAAGAAGAAGAAGTTGGAGAGTGACAAACTCCTTTTCTACATCTCACCTTCTCTATATTTAGGGTAATTAGCTATAGATATGTGGCTTCACCATATTTTTAAGCTTTTATTCTGTAAGGTTTACTTTTAATTGTTGGGTTATTATTTTGTCTTTAATTCCATAATACTATTTGTTATTTTAATTGATTGAGCTTGGCGTATATTGTTATTATGTGTTTTGACTTATTGTTCCAACACTAGATTTGGCCAATCTTAGGATTATTCTTAGTTATTGACAACACCACATAATCGTCTACTTTTGATCATTTGTCTAACTAGATAGCCATAAAGGTTTTATTTAATCACCAATCATTACTCAGGAATCCTTGGTAGTTGAGAGGTTGCTCCTAAGCCTAATAGAGACTAGGTAGAATTTAGATACCTGGTTAATATATAATGCTTAATCTGTGACAGGTTAGAATAACAACTTAGTAAAATAGACTCATATTAGTGACCCGATTCTATTAGACTTATATCCATATTTATTTATCTGCATTCTTATTTATTATTTCTCATCATATAGTTATTTATATTATTTTATCTTTTTATCTTTTATTTTAAAAACATCTAAATTCATCTACGCTTGTTAAATATAAGTAGATCTAACGGATACAATCCCTGCGAACGAACTTGACTTATCATTAAAACTTGCAAACGATCTGTGATACTTACAGTGAGTTCCGTGGTTCTCAAGGGTGTGTGCTCTTTATTATTATCTTTATTTATCTATTATTTTATCACACCTTTACCCCCACCAACATAAAATCATATAAATAAAGAAAAATGACTAATATGATGAGGTATGTCATTTTGTATGTTACAGGATTGCACAAAAGTGAGTTTTTTGTATTATTGAAATACACAAAATCACATAGAATAACAAAAATGACTAATATAATGGGGTATGTCATTTTATTCGTTATAGGCACATAGTTTTGTGTATTACTAAAATAACATAAAAGGGTCGCATTTAAAAGGTATATAGTAATACAATGAGAATAAAGTAAATGGTATATATGGTATTCTAATGCACAACCATAATGGACAAGTCCAGGATTGGTTTTTATTTTTGTGTATTATGGCATTACATATAACAGTTGTTTTGTGTGTTCCTGTGATACTCAAAATAACAGACAAAAAAAGCTTGAATGAAAGAGAATTTGTGATCTTGTGTATTTGTGTAATACACAAAACAAAAGTTTGTGTATTGTGGAAATATACAAACTCACATATAGAAAGAGATTGGACTGAAAGATATATGTAATACACAAATTTATGTTTTGTGCATTACAATAAAACACAAAATTATAGGAAAGGGTTAGACAAAAAGAGAATACATCAATATAGTTAAAAACATGTAAAAATAGGGTATCTTCGATTAATAAAGAGAAAATATGATTTTGTCAAAGGTCAAGTTTTAGATTGATTATATAATTTTGTGTATTATAAAAATACATAAATCTTTTTTTGTGTATTTTTAGAAAACATAAATCTTAATATCGAAAGTTTTATAAAATAAAAAAAAATATAAAAAACTCACAAATGTATTTATGAACTTGCCCTGTTCAAAAATGTAATTTTTTTTGGAATTAATAATGAATTTTCAAAACATTAAACGTACGCGGCAGGGTTGTGGAATTAGTAGATCTATTTTATGTATTATAGCAGTACATAAAACGGAATATCGAAATTCAAATAAATTCAAAAAAAATCATAGACATAGATATGATCTTTTCCCGTCCAAAAATAATTTTTTTAGAATTAATTTTCAATTTTAAAAAAATTAATAAATGCGACCGTGTGGTGAATTGATTTATGGTATTTGGCGATGGCAGAGGATGTAGTCAGTGGTAGTTATGGATAAAGATGGTTGTAGTCGATGGAAAATGCCATAAATGATGATGGTTGGTGAAAAATATCATAAGTGGTGGTAATCGGTGGTCGTGGCTCGTGTTTAAAAAGATAAAAAAATAAAAAATAATTATATTATAAATATTAAGCATATAATATCAAAAAAATCAAGTAATTATGGTATGCATTTAACTTTCTATATTAAATAGAAAATATTTTAAATAATTCTTTCAGTAATTTAAATTAAAAAAAAAGTTAGAATTTATTGTGATTTGAAATGGTATCCTGTATTACTTTAAAAATAAACTCTAATTAAAATTTAAAAAAGAACAAGTTAAAAGTTAGGGTTCTCTATAACTAAATTTGTCTCTACCACTACAATAAATAATATCATTAGAGACGATAAATATTACGGCAACACTAAAATGGCATCTAATAATATTTTAAACACCAAAATGCCTCTAATTATATTATTAGCGGTAATATTTACCGTTAAAAATAATTTCAATAAAAGTAAAAACAAATAATTTAGTACAAAAGATATTTTTAGAGACAAACTTACTATAACTCAGCAAAATAAATTGTTTTATGATAAATGTTTTTACCACTAAAAGTAACTTTTCTTGTAGTGTACCCTCATATATAGTAAACGTTCTTCTCTTAATATTTTACCAAAATTCCTCGGCACCGATAATTTTGTTCTCCTATTTTCTTTTTTGTTCTCCTCAATACACATCAAAGTTAGTAGAGTTTTGTAACTATACGTTTGATTTGATACTAAATTTTAGTTATATATTTAAGATCAATTTCAATTTACCCACAAATTTTTGTAATTTAATTAATTAATTTAAAATAGTACCTTTACTGGAGTTGATTTTTAATAATTTAATAAAAGAATATTGTTATGTATTATGTATATATACACAAGTTGGTTAAGTTATGATAAGTTATGATGTTATATGTTTAGTTACTAGGGTAAATGGGGAAGCTAACGAGAGCGAGCCAGCAACCACAACCTATGTATAAGAACTATTCGTTGTTTAACCAGATGCAAAATCTAGGTATCCATCGACATATTGAAGAACCGGAGATTGTGAGAGCACGAAAATTTATGTCGGAGAAAATGTAAGATATATATATGCGTGTGTGTATGGTCACTTATTAATGAATTTATGTTTTGTGAATCTTTCCGGTATAATTAACGTGATTGCTTATGTGCCATTCTTACTCCAGCTATGAGTTCCTTATAATGGGGAGTCAGGAAATAGGTAGTGAAATTCCACGGACGAAAATGTTGGAAATAATAAGAAAGCTGGAAGGAGGCCTTTTCAAATGTGCTGCAACTAAGGTTTGTCATATTTTCACTAACAGTATGTTCGTACGTGTTCTTATGAATTATTAATATTCTCATCATCCTTGCTCCTAAATAATTAAAACGTGTTCATTTCTTTTTAAGTTAGTTTTGATTGACTTATTTAGCCTCATCAATGTGCTCACATCTTCCCTTATTTTGGATTCTTATTTTCTTTCTTTGGTCAGGAGGAGTATTTGGACTCGGCTACCTTGGAGAGTCGTTTACATGCTCAAATCAAGCTTCCACCTCGCGAATCTCGGTGATGATCATATCCGATTTATAGCTGCACATGCAAGCTTGCTAACTTTAATCGACTAGTTTATCTATATCTTTCATTTAATCAGTTCTATGATGCGATTTTCTGTGGTTTAGTCCCTTTAAAATGATTTACGGTACTGAACTTAATCGATATAATAATTTACTTATGGAATCCCTTCCTCCCTATGGGAGGGTCTCAATAATCTTACTTTTCTCGACTTGTGGGTAATATTCCAGATTCTGTTTTTTCCCATTGCAACCCTCGTACAATCGATTTTCTGGAAATATTTACCTTTTTTTTTTCTTCCAAACATGATATATTAAAAACGACTAAAACCGATTACAAAATTAGCCTATTCCCGAAAGCGAGGTTTGAGAGTTTCTAGTTCTAACTAACCTACTTGGATTCACAACAGATTGTGGGCCAAAAGAGTTGCTAAGAAGCTTTCTTTTAATCCATCAGCTAATGTATTTCTATCTCTATTAGTCCAACAAAAGATAGGATTACAAAATTCCGAAACGAAATAAATACTGTTAATGATATTACAAATTTTTGGAATATGAATAAAAGTGTTCTTCTCTAATGGAAGCATTATCCTTTGACAGTCACCTTCAATAATTACCCTACTATCCTTCAAGTCACGGGCTATTACGCAGGCTTTAAGTATGCCAAAGGGTTTCAGCTTCTATAAGAGATTCCACATTCACATTCCAAGCATTGCTGTCCAAAATCCTGCCATTGTTGTCCCTGTTAACACAAGCAATTGCGGCTTTGTTGTTAGCAAAAGCAGAATCAACATTTATTTTAATAAAGAAATTTGGAGGAGGAATCCATTCATTATTTGGATTCATTTTGTTACTAGTTGTATTATTCTTACCCATTTCATTCGCATTTGAGATAGTGACACATTTTTCATTGTCTTTTTTAACCTTCAGTTTTGTATTAACATCATAAGGTGTAATATTTTTATAAATGTTCCATTCCATATTCGCTTTCTCAAGGGTTATCATCGGATCAGTTTTAGTAAATTTGTATTTACTATCATTCCTTGTTTTCCAAATATGCCACAGAAGGAAACATATTTTTTCCATAGACTCATTTTTTTCATCTTTTGTTTTTTCAAATTTTCCCAAATACTTGCCATCCAAGAATCCAATCTATGTGAATTCTGGTTGCAAGTTTTAATATTGAATTCAGAGGCTAGCCATAAGGCCCTAGCCCAAGAACAGTTTAAAAGTAGATGCTCAGTAGTTTCCACCTCTAAATGACATAAATCACATAGGGGAGTCTTAATAGCTTTTTTTTTATAGATGTTCTCATTTGTAGGTAGGAGATTTTTTAGTGCCCTCCATATGAAATTTTTAATCTTGGGTAAAATATTTAAATTCCACATCATTTTCCAAATGTCAGTACTGATGGTGTGGGATGTTGTAGGTTTGATAATATTATTGTTTTGATTTTTTATATCTTGTTTCTCTTTCAAAATTTGGTAACATTTTTTAACAGTATAAAGACCATCCCGATCAAGGTTCCAAATAGGGATATCTTTACCACCTGACAAAGGTATAAAGGTATTGAGAATATTTATAGCTATATCATGGTCATATTCTTGATGTACCTTATTAATATACCACTGTCTACTGTTTATATACATAAGGTCAGAAGCATAAATGGCATTTCCTACCTTAGGTTTAATGATACATGAACTACCATTGATCCAAATATCTTTATGGATATTGATAGAAAATCCATTTCCTAATTTCCATTTAATATTATCCTTGATAATTTCTAGTCCACTCACTAGACTTCTCCAACCCCATGAGCGTGAGTGTCCTAGTTGAGTTTCAAGAAGAGAGTTTTTGGGAAAGTATTTACTTTTAAGAAGTTTAAAAAGCATAGAGTCTTGTTTATTAAGAATGTTCCAAGCTTGTTTTCCGAGGAGGGCAAGGTTCATGAGGTGTAAATCCCTGAAACCTAACCCTCCTGAATATTTGCTTTTAGTAAGATTATCCCATTTCTCCCAGTGTACTTTATTTTTTCCATTGGCTCCCCACCAAAAATTGGAGATTTGTGATGAAATGAGATCACAAATCTTTTTTGGAATGAGGAAAGAAGTCATAAAGTAGTTGGGTAAACTTTGTAGGACAGCTTTTATAAGAATTTCCTTACCTGCAGCTGAGAGGAAGAGATTTTTCCAATTCTCAGTTTTTTGTAAAGTTTTTTCCACAAGAAAGTTAAGGTCTTTGACTTTAGACCTACTCCATTCTGCGGGTAAACCAAGGTATTTACCTAGATTATTAGTAATTGGCATATTAAGTCTTTTGGCATAGATATTTTGTAAAAAAGTAGGGGTATTGGGGCTGAATTTGATACCACATTTATTAAGGTTAAGCTTCATACCTGTGGCATAGATGTATTTATTAATAACATCTCGAAAACTTTCAATTTCCATATTGTTTGTATTCATAAAAAATATGCTATCATCAGCAAAGAGTAAATGGGATATTTGGGGACAAGATTTAGCTATTTTAATACCTTTCATGTCATTGTTATCCATTTTTTGTTTAATAAGTGATGAAAGTAATTGTGTAGCAATACTAAATAGTAGTGGGGATAAAGGGTCCCCTTGGCGCAAACCCCTTTGGGGTTTATCAATTTCAATAGGGTATCCATTAATCAGGACTGAATAAGAAACCGATTTTACACATCTCATAATTTTACTACCCCATTTAATATCAAAACCTATTTTAAGCAAAATATCCTCAAGGCAATCCCATTCCACGTTTTCATACGCTTTTTGAATATCCGTTTTAATGGTCATAAAGTATTTTTTGTGTCTCTTTTGTTTTTAATAAAATGAATTAATTCATGCGCAATCATCGTATTCTCTTGAATATGCCTTCCAGGTTTAAACGCTGATTGATTTTCATCAATCAAAGCATTTAAAACCGGTTGCATTCTATTCACGAGAATTTTAGCCACTATTTATAAATAAAGTTAGAACAACTTATTGGTCTAAAGTGTTTAATAGAGGTATGTTTAGATAATTTAGGTATAAGAGAGATGAAAGTCTGGTTAATATCATCTAAGGTCCCACAATTATACCAAAAGTTGTTTATAATTCTAGTGATATCCAGTTTAATAATTTGCCAGTATTTTTTATAGAAAAACCCTGGGTAGCTATCTGGACCAGGGGCTTTATTAGCCCCAAGTTCTTGAATGGCTCTTTCAATTTCAGAAATCTCGAGTTTTTTGTTGAGATTATTATTTATATTATCTGTAATGGTAGGGACAATACTGTCTAGGATAGGACAATAGTTTCTAGTACCTACTGTTTTAAAAATGTTGTTGAAATAACTAGTTATTTCATTGGTAATATCAGAGAAATTTTCCACCCAAACACCCTCATCAGTCATAAGTCTAGTAATGGTGTTAATTTTCCTTCTTTCTTTAGTGGATGCATGGAAAAATGAGGTATTTCTATCACCTTTTTTAAGCCAAGTGTTTCTGGACCTAGAGGCCCAATAATCTTCCTCCTTTTTCCATAAATCCTCCACTACTTTAATAATATTGTTATATTCAGTCCACTCCTTAATGAGGGGATCATTATAGATCCTTTCAAGATTTTTGATATGTTTATTGATAATTTTTTTTATTGTTATTGAATTTCACTTTACTCCACTTAGTAAGTAAAATTTTGCACTTTTCAAGTTTTTGAGTAAAGGCATTTCTAATGAGTCCAGTGGGGCATTTCTTATTGTTCCATACTTTTTTAATAATACCAAGACATTCAGATTCTTCCACCCAATTATTTTCAAAATAGAATCTTCTATCTTTTTTAATATGATTTTCATATAGAGTGAGTACTTGTGGAGAGTGATCTGACCTCAGAGCTGGTAGTAGTGCAATCCAGGCTGAGGGGTATAGGTCAGTCCAAGCTTTATTACAAAGGCCTCTATCAATGAAAGATTTAATCATTTCATTGTTTTCTCTTTTGTTTGTCCAAGAGAATTTGCAGCCTCTTGTGACAACTTCATCAAGTTTATGGTGTTTTATAAACCCATTGAACATGTTCATATATTTAATTATTTTGCAATTACCTCCTTTTTTATCAGAGGTGTACCTTATGTTGTTGAAATCACCAATAAGTAACCAAGGGGCATCATTTACAGGTTTACAGCTAGCATATAACTTCAGACAATCCTCTTTATTTTTATCTAAGGGTGCCCCATATACAAAGGTAGAGTAGTACTCAATACCTTCATTTTTAATTTTACAGTGCATATGATTTACTGATTTACTAATGACTTTAATTTCATAATTGTTTTTACTAAATATAGCAAGACCACCACTAAGTCCATTAGGCTCTACAGTCTCTATAAGTGTCATATTAATAATTTTTTCAAGTTTTTTAACAGTAAAATAACAATTCTTAGTTTCCGATAGAAAAAGTACCTGAGGCCGATATTTATTGATCATATCGGCTAGGGCTTGGACTGTCAAGGTGTTGCCAATACCCTGATAGTTCCAGGATAGGTGTCTCATTGATGGTGAAGGGGTTGATCAAGGTCAACCCCGCAAACCTCTTCCTCAGCTGGAATACTCTTCTCATAGCCCAAGTTGCTTGTTTCTCCGATTGAGCTAGCCTTCTCCTCCATTAGTTCCGTCTTAGTTTCCACCTCATCTACTGTCGCTTTTTCTGATTGAGCTCCTTTTCTAGCATCCCAAAGAGATTTTTGACGCTTAACGTTTGAGTGAGTAAGTTGATTCTTCTTAATTTTTGTACTTTTAGCTTTGATCGGAGTTCTAACTGACATTTCTCCGAAGAATTTCTTCTTCATAATGGCTAATTGAGAGCCTTCAATAGTCACACAGTTTCTGAAAATGGTGCTATCCAAAAGGGAGGATGTGAAATCGAGAGGTATTGTGTGGTTGGGTGTGGTGAAAGCATCATTGATTTGGGGGTTAAGGGTGGTCGGAGGTGGGATGAGGGAAGACGGGTTTTGAGAGAGGGTTTGATCGATTTGGGATTTAGGATTAGGTGTTTTAATCGTTTGGGTGTGTTGACTTGGGTTATTAGTGACTGAAGTTGTGTTTGGGCTTTGAGAGGTATGGGTTTTGGGTAGAATGACATTTGGGCTTTTAATAAAATTTGGTGGGCTGATATAAGTCCCAAAAGTTAAAAGGTTTTCTTGGGCTGGGCTGTTTTTCAATTCATTGACAAAAGATTTAGCCAGCGTGGCCAAATTCTTTTCCTTATTAAAAACCGGACTGGGGTTGATTTCTTTACCTTTATTTTTATTTTTGATATCCGATTGAGATAGAGAAGACGACAGAAAAGTTTCAGCTCCATTACCTTTCTTTTGATTCTCTCTCTTCGTTCCCATTACAAGTCCTTTTTCTCTTTCATTGTTTTTTGTCGAGATAGTACCAAATTTAAAAATGTTCGTAGTACCTGTAGTACCCATAGCCGAGGTGGTGAGTTGGCTGGCGAGTTGGCTTCTAGTATCCGAGTTAAACCCATTAACTGATTTCATCTCAGAGACCGAGTTAACTCTTTCCACTGAGTTATTCCATGTTCGATTCAAGGAGGGTGCAGTTCTCGTAGCGATTTTCTTATTGGTAATCTTTCTTTTGTTCATATTTTGAGCCACCATAGGAGTTGGTCCTCTTGTAGAAGTTTTGATCCAGGCCCCTAATTTGGGGGTAACTTTAGGGTTTTGGCATTGGTAGGTCTTGTTGTTTTCTTCATGGCCAAAGAGTCCACACCCGTAGCAGACTTGACCTATGTCTTTAAAGGTGAATTTAATCCAAGCTGCTGATTCCTCATTTTCCCAGTATTTGATTCCTGGTATTAGAGGTGTTAATAAATTCCAATCTAATTGGATTTTCGTAGTTGATTTCTCATCAATATCAAGTTCTTCTGGTAAGTTGATTTGATGAACTTGGCCGAAATAACTCATCATTTTACCAATACAGTGTTTTGTTAGTAGATTAGCTGGGATACCCGTAAGTTGGATCCAAACTGTTGTGTGATTGACCTCATTTTTGTTTCGACTCTCGTATTTTTTGATAGCCAAATGTTTACCTTGGATAGTCCAAGGCCTTTGTTTCCAAACTTTACTGATATCTTCTTCATTTTTGAAGGTGATGGTGAACACATTTGCAGCACATCTACTTGTTCATTTAAAGCCCAATACTTATTGATGTGGTTTTTCATAAATATGTGGTTTACTTTCTCCATAGCAAGAATTTTAGCAGTAATCTTAAATTCTCTAGCATTTTTGTATATAGATTTTGTATCCGGTGAGATAATTCGTGCTTTGTCTTTTGCTAGGGGATGAGAAGGGGCATAAAACTCCATAGCAAGAAGGTTAATGTTGGAAGGGAAGGGTCGAAAAAAGAGTGAAGATTGAAAGTGAGAGGAAGAAGGATTTAGTGTATGATGAA
This sequence comes from Nemophila menziesii, assembly GCA_029959085.1. Taxonomy (NCBI): domain Eukaryota; kingdom Viridiplantae; phylum Streptophyta; class Magnoliopsida; order Boraginales; family Hydrophyllaceae; genus Nemophila; species Nemophila menziesii. The sequence continues at coordinate 82,110,308 of JARWIR010000001.1, forward strand.
TGTTTGAAGGAAACACTAAATCACAGGAAGGAACACCTAAAATGAAGTGACTTTAGATGTTTAGGTAGGGAAGGAGATATTAGATTGAGTGTTTGTGTATATTTGTGGGGAGAGAGAGTAGAGAGAATTTCATATTTTCCTGTGGAAATATTTACCTTAGTAGGGAAAGACTATTACATCAAATTAGAAGCATGGTATTTTTTTGTTTCACTACAATAAATAGTATCAGTAGAGACATACATATTGCGACAACACTAAAAAATAACCTCTAATAATATTTTAACTGACAAGATTTATTCCGGTAACACCAAAATGACCTCTAATTATATTTTTAGCGAAAATATTTGCTGCTAAAAATAAAGTCAATAGAAAAAAAATTTGTTCAAAAGGTGTCTTTAAAGACGAACTTATAAGAGCTAACAAATAACATCTATTAGCGATAAAATCAAAAATTTTAATGCTAAAATTTTTGTCGCTAAAAATATATTTTCTTGTAATGTTTATTGGTCAATAGAATATTATATAAGCAATCCAAAGGGGAGTTATCTTTTTTTTTTGTCAAATAAAATATATTAATCACGAGCGCTTATACAAAGACTTTAAGGAAAATATAAAAATCTCTTAAAGATCCATTCTTCCATGCGGAGAAATCGATATTACGTTTAGCACTTTTTGCTGCGAGGTCCGTAACGTTATTAAGTTTCTTGTTGACGTAGCTAACCTTCCAAGATGGAAACTTCAGAAGCTAGCTCCTCATTTCAGCAATGAAAGGGTAAATTTGCCATCGAAGACCTGTGCATTTAGAAATACCTTGAACAAGTTCAAGATTATCGGAGTAAAAGGAAACACTCCGTAAATTACAATCGACGGCCTTTCTCATAGCTAGAAGGGCTGCCTAGCATTCACCTTCAATAGGGCTAATAACGAAAGATCTGGAGATGACCTTGTGAGTGAGTTTTCCGTCCTTATCAACTGCGATAGCTGCTAGTCCCGAGGGTTCATATTCTTTTTTAAACGATGCATCACACATAAAGATATAATCTGAATCATCTGTTAATATCGGGTTATTCTCTATCTTAATTTCCTTATTCTCTTCATCTTGAAATCCCTTCTCCGTATTCTTATTAGTAAAGAGGTCGTTCATAGCCGAGTGAATTTTGGATAAAATATCTTTGGTAATCCATGGTGTGTTTTCATGAAATCCATTCATTTTCGCTTTCCATATGTTCCAAATAGTAAGTAGAAAATATGTCGTAAATTCGTTCTGGTCCCATCCATTCTTTGTATATTTATTGCGCATTTCCAATAGCCAATCTCCTAAATGATACTTCCTCTCTTTATCAATATGCATTTGTAGCCTTGAATTAGCCCATATCGCCATACTTAAAGGACATTTTATGAAGAGGTGTTCAATATCTTCCTCGTCAAGTTCACGCCATTCACAAATATCATCTTTTATACATTTTCTGACCTTAAGATTACGTTTGGTAGGTAAAGCTCCATTGCATACTTTCCATCCGAAGGATCTTATCTTATCCATAACATTTGACTTCCAAATGATGTTCCAAAGGCTACTATTCTCATGTTTACCTTGATCTGATGTTTGTACTTCACTTTGTTTTTCCTTCTCTACCAGTTTATGATATCCTGATTTTGTACTATACACTCCATTCTTCGAGAACGGCCAAATTATCTTATCATCTTCCTTAAGTAGTAGTATAGGTATTCTACAAATATCACTAACAATGTTAGGTGGGAAAAGTCGTCTAAGAAGTTCCATATTCCAAGCTGTCATGTCCTCATTAAATAGTTGTGCAACTACCTCCACCTCACATCCGCTTGGTTTCTCCAAAATAATATTATTACCAATCCAGATTTGATTCCATATATTAACACTTAAACCATTTCCAATCCTCCAAATTGAGTGTTGTTTGATAAACTGTATCCCTTTATAAATACTTGTCCAGCTCCATGATCTTTTCTTAGGGAGTTTGGTGTTGAGAAAATTATCAAATGGACAGTAGATGCCTTTTAATACTTTAGCCACTAAAGAGTCCGGGGTATTCAAAATTCTCCATGCTTGTTTAGCTAATAGAGCACATTCATTTTTCCAGGAAATCTCTGAATCCAATACCTCTGATATGTTTAGCTCTAGCGATTTTCTTCCATTTGATCCAATGAATTCTTTTCTTAGTACTAGAGTCCCACCAGAAATTAGCAACGATTCCGGATAGTTTTTTACAAAGTGTTTTAGGGAATTCGAATATAGACATAGCATAATTCGGTATCGCTTGAAGAACCGCTTTTATAGGGACCTCTTTGCCTCCATCGGACAATATATTAGCAAAATAGCTAGAGGATTTGCTAAGTAGCTTGTTTTTAATATAATTTAAATTCTCTGATTAAGCTCGTTTAAGAGAGAAGGGTATACCCAAATATTTTCCAAAAGCTAATGTTCTTGTTACATTTAGGCTTTTTTCTACATCTTCACAAACTTGTTCCGGAGTTCCTTTACTGAACAGAATTGATGATTTTTGAAAATTAATCCGTTGACCCGAGGCTTGGCAAAATATTGAGATAGTGTCTTTAAAGGCTTGAATTTCCTTATTATCAATATTAATGAAAAATAACGCATCATCAGCAAAAAGCAAATGCGTAAGACTTGGGCAATTTCTAGTGATTTTGATGCCTTTGATATTACCTTCCCGGCATTGAAAATTAATAACTCCTATAAGACTCTCAGTTAGTAGAGAGAATAAAAGTGGAGATAAGGGGTCTCCTTGCCGAATTCCTCTAGTCGGTGAAAATTTATTAAGCCTTTGACCATTGACTTTTATTTTAAACGAGACTGAAGATATACAATTATAGATCCATCTGACCCATTTATCACAAAATCCAATAGCTTTGAGTGAATGAACCAGAAAGTCCCAGTAGACTTGGTCATAAACCTTAGTCATGTCAATTTTAACCGCCGCAACGTGTTTATTAGAATTTCTTTCATTTTTGAGAAAGAAAGAAACTTCCTGCGCAATTAAAATATTGTCTTGGATACTTCTTCCTTTAATGAAGGTTGATTGGGTAGGAAATATAAGATTATCCATAAATGGTTGTAATCTATTAGCAAGAATCTTCGAAATAATTTTATAACTGAAATTGAGACAAGCAATAGGTCTATAATCCGCAACTGGTTCCTGATAATCTCCTTTCGGGATAAGCGTAATCAATGTATCATTTAAACTGTTAAGAGGAGTATTATTCTTAAAGAAATTGATAAGGATCGTGAAAATATCGTCTTTGAGAACATCCCAGTTTTCTTGATAAATATTACCTGGCAAACCGTCTGGTCCCGGAGCTTTGGACCCGGACATGTCAAAAACCTCTTTTTTTATTTCATCAATATATGGAAGTTTGGTAATTTCCTCATTAATCTTATCTGAGACCTTATTAGGTATATATTGAGAAATATCCGCTCCTAGCGCATCTGACCTATCCGTAAAGAGATTCATATAATAATCACGAATAATATATTTTATTTCCGCTTCATCTTCCGTCCAAGAGCCATTATTATTTTTGATAGCGCTGATCTTATTTAATTTTCTTCTAAAAAGTATTCTGGCATGAAAATATTTTGTGTTTTTATCTCCTTTCTTAATCCATTGATCTCTTGCTCTATCTGCCCAATATAACTCTTCTTGTCTCCATGCTTCTTCTAATTTTCCATATATTTCTTTCTCTTTCACCCAATTTTCCTCTGTAGCTTGATCATCTTGAAGTTCAGTAAGTTCTCTTTAATATTTGTCAATGAGTTTACGATTATTACAAAAATTATGTTTACTCCACCCCGTAAGAGCTAAACAAAGCGCATCTCTTTTAGCATAAAAATCTTTGATGGAAAAAGAATTACCTTGACCAATCCATGTTTTGCTAATAAAATCCTTTCATTTATCATTTTCCAACCATCTAGATTCGAACATAAAGTATTTCTCAAATCTTGATTTTGGTGTATCCATGGAAAGAATAAGTGGGGAATGGTCGGAACCAATCGCAGGTGGTACTTGTATTGAAGCATTTGGATATTTTTCATACCAAGATAAAGAAGCAAGGCCTCGATCAAGTCTTTCTTTGACATTTTCTTCACCTTTGCGTTTATTCGACCAAGTATAAAAACACCCTCTGCTAGGAAGGTCAATCAAACTATTTGTATTAATAAAGTTATTAAATTTTATGATCCTGTCAAAATTTGATCCTCTTTTCCCCATTTTCTCCGAGGTTCGTGAGATGTCACTGAAATCTCCAACGAACAAGGTTGGGCTATCCACTTTTGAATACCAATTTGTAAGAGATTTCCATAAGTTATATATTTTGTTGTCACATGTTGGAGCATAAACCCAAACCAAATACCAAATGTCTTTATTCGATTCCATAATTTCGGCAATTACAAAAGAAGATGAAGAGTTTATGACCCTTAACTTAATGGAATCATTCCACAACAGTAGAATCCCCCCAGACATATAAGATCTTCCCCTGGGATCGACTACGTGTGAATTACCAAAACCTTTAAAGTGCGTACAAGAAGACAATTTACTAGACCTTAATTTAGATTCTAATAGACAAGCAATAGAAATATGAAATTTCCAAACTAGGGACTTAAACATATTCTTTGTCGAAGGTGCCCTCGCTCCTCGACAATTCCACACAAGTACACTATCCATTGAACCCGACCCTATTGCGGGATATGTCGTCATCCACTTGAGCAAGAGTAGGCCCACTTTCCATCAAGGGATGCCCCTGTATACTCGTGGCCTCGTCAGAAGAAAATTCGTCACTAGAATAACCCTAAATGTGACCTTGACAATCATCACCCTTACAAAAAACCAACTTTTCATTCATTTGTGCTTCACCAACATAGTAATTCTCCTCTTTCTCTTGATTATAAAGGAATTGATCACGAACTTTGAAAAAACTGGAATATAACTCGTCGACAAACATTTGCATAACACTTATTCTCTTCTCCATCATATTGAAGTCATTCACACACAATTTCTGCATCTTTTTCATAGGTTCTTCTTGTATAGGAGCAGGAGCAGACTTACGCTTCAAGTTCATTGGCCAGTTAAACTTCTCTCTTGGACTAAACACTTGCATTCTTGGTTTGGTGTGCTAGGTAACTTCTTCATTTTCGCTTCTAGGAAAATTACTAAAATGAACAGATTGTGAATTTGGGGTTTCTTCTTGAGGTTCAAAGCTGTACTCTTTCTCCGTATCACTTATTAGAATAGCTTTCCCTTTAAGATCTTTTTGATAGTTTGATGAAGGATCATTGATATTAATATTCGAAGGGTTGAACTCCTTAAGCTGATCATTATTCATGGTATTAATGAAGGCATGACCTTCTTGGTTAACACTTAACGCAGCAGTGTCACTGAGCAAGTTAAGAGAAGAAGTATTAGTACCATCATTATAGTTTGTATCCTGTGTAAACTTCCTGTATAACCCATCAATGTCAACCTCACGAGCATTGAGCACTTCTTTAATAGCTTGATTGGAGACAATTATACTCATTCCAACGTCTCCAAGTATCTCTCTGAAAATTTTGAAAATGGCTGGGTAGTTTTTCTCAGATAACTCGACTGGACCTTCGAAATTAGCAATGTTATTATAAATCTCTTCCAACAATTCTGTATTTTCGCGCTTACGTTTTTGAGATTCAGATTCACTTTTTTTATCCTCTCTATTAGCTTCTCTATTTCGAATTTGTGAAGGGATAGAAATAGAGACAAAATTGAATATTGGAAATCAAAGCGTTATTACCAGCATTATGGCCTTCCTCGTCATCTTCTTCATCAGCATCATCTCTTCGAAAGGGATGAAATCTTATAATTTCATCGAAATTGCCCCAGTTGTCCATCTTCCTTAGCACATGAAATACCACGTCTTCGTTACGAATCACCATTTCTTTGTTCCAGTTCACGTACCTACCAGCATCATCATTCCATCTAGGGCGAACTATTGATGTATAGCAAGATAGTTTGTTGGGCCCGAGCCTCCCACAATTGAAGCAAAATAAACCCAAGCTTTCGTAGGTGAAACCAACCCATGCAAGTCCATCGAGTTGATCTATGAACACACCTGTCTTAATAGGCTCTTGGGTGTCGAAATTAACTCTGAATCGAATGAAGTTAAGCTCATCATTATCAGCTATTGGGTAATCAATTTCACAGACCTCTCCAATATAGCTTCCAAACGCCTCGATAGCATTAATATTGTTTTGAAAACCTGCGAGGCCATAGATTCTCACCCAGACTGAGGAAATGTTAAGGTCAACTTCATTCCACTTCTCATTTCTTTCACATCGATACATAAGAACATGCATACCACTGACTAACCCAGTTCTATTGAAGAATAACCTATATGCTTCTTCTTCTTTATCCAATGTTAGTTTGAAGATGTTAGGCTGCACCTCTTCAAATATAATCCTCCCTCTGATGCCCCAAGTTTCAAGAACAACCTTGCGAAATGTGTTGAAACCTATTACTCTATCAGAGATAATACGGGTGAAAAAAGAGAATTCAGAGATATTATGCTTGATAGAAGGTGTTTTGGTGGCTAAGGTGAGTGATTCAAGTTTAAGGATGTCATCAGTACGGGTTCGAGCAAGGGGTAATACTTTATCTTTTCTTTCCTTTATCTCCAATTTCCATCCATATCTTCTTTCCTTTATTTCTTGGAATTGATTTGACATCTAATTAATTACTATATATCCTTAAATCTTAACACTAAATAAATAAATTAAACCAAATATTCTCTAAAAATAATAAATAATCAAATCAAGACAAGAAATAAGAAAATACAATATTATATATAAAAATCGACTACTAGACTTCCTAAAACACCTAAAATGATGTCTCCAACTAAGATTAAATCATCACAAATGGGGAGACATAAGGGACCCTATGTAATGGTCGGTGGTTAATCTCAAACCCTAGTGACTATCTAGATAGGCAAGTCCGTCAGGATCATTACCGCACACTAGATGATTATGTATTATAGTCTATAATTAAACACACGCTAGGGTAAGAGTACAATTAGTAAAGGGGAAGCCCTATACTTACTCATAGAAAGGACTACATACCTAGGTCAAATACAAAATACAGAGCAATCACAATTAATTTTTTATAGTTAACTCCCAAATTCAATAAAGGCGTATAACAAGTCTAGGGTTCATACCATATTGCTATTCTAAAGATAAATATAACTAGCTCATACTAAGGAAATTAAAACTAGAAAATAATAATATCATAAGATAGAATAAGTACACTATACTAATTGGTAAAAACTAATACACAGAAGGGTTGGAATGGCATGAACTGATTCCCAACTCCTCCTTCTCTTCTCTTCTATCTTGTGTTACGCGATTCTTCTAGGTGTTATTGTGATTAAAGACTCTTCTATAATGTTAAAATATGATATTAAAAGGTCTAAAATTTTATTTTATGAGTTATGGGCTTCTTTTATGTGACCTAATCCACCACAACAACGTTTTACTAAAACGACTTCTGCTTCGTACCATCACATTGACAAATTACACAACTTCTTCAATTCAGCTCCAAATCATAAACCATCAAATCCTACGTGTTCCTGAATTCAAATAAAATATAGATATGGAAGGGATCCTCCAGGATCCTTGTTAATCTTGTGTGGCACCTCGAACAATCCACTTCCCAATTCTGGCTGGCACAAGCTTTCACTCTCTAAGAGTGGATGAATCTTCCTTTTTCGCCATAACTAAGGATTGATTTACTCTCTTATTAACATCATATCAAGGTGTTATATCTTCCAAGTATGTAGGAGCTACATATTTAACGCACAAATTATGCGCAAAATCTCTAGAAATAACATAAACACCGAAACTAAACAAGAAAGTGTAAAACATCAATATATACGGAAAATCCCTCAACTAAGCACTAACTAATTCTAAATTGATATCTCTTGACTAGATAAATCTATCACAAAAATAGATACATCAACCGTTTTGTCAGGAACATCCTTTCGAGTCTAGAGGGGAAATTTCGCCGAATTTCGAGCTTTTTTTAAGATATTATCGAAAAAAGAAATAAAAACAGACCTATGGCCGAGTTTTCTCGACTGAACCCTCAAAGGAGCGTGGTAAACTAGAATAGGTGTGTCTTAAACTCGGCAAAATCACCGATTTGGTGCCTAAGTGTACCCATTTGGTGCCTAAACGTGTCTAAGGTGCCATTGGATAACTCGTGTCTCTTTTTAAATACTTCTAACATCCATAACTGATCGCACGGGTGTTGGAATACACATTTTCAAGAGCCTATATCACATATTTTTTCTAGATATATCTAATGGTTAAGACTAAACCTCAATAAGAGATCACATCAGAAAGTTATGTTTATATCATTCAGATTACACACACGAGGCCCAATTTCGAGGAGGAAATTTGAACAACTGCTAAGAATTTTTGGGGAGATCTTGGTACCACTGGATAATGGAGAAGTCTAGTTTCTAATTCCTCAAAAGACACCTAATTTGGATATTATATAAAAATGTTAATATCAAGATAGTGAGATCGATGCTAAAATTGAAGGAGTTTTCTCAAATTAGCATGGTCGTTTAACTTTATATCGACTCACAAGGCCACAAAACTCTATACATATCATCAATAAAGTATCATGGATCTAGAACGTCAACCCATAACTTGGGAATTCAGCGGTTATTGAAAAGGTAAGTACTATTTCTCTTATTTTATTTAATTTTTAGTGTATAATATGTGTTGGTGTACATTTATAAGTGATTTGTGCTTTACTGAGTCTTTTCGATTCGTGGGGACACTATTCATCTTTTAATTGGGGTGGTGATGTATTTTTTTATGGATTATTCCATTCATGAGACATTATTTTGGGAGTTTATTGGCCTAAGTGAGGGATTTTTCCCTACTCTTTGCTAAATTGTACTTTTGCTTCCAGTTATGGACATAATACTATATTCAGAGATTTTGTGCCTTAAGTATGTGTTAAGTGTGTATCTTTTAGGTACATTCTTGATACAAGGTGAGGAATTTTCCCCAAGTCTCTCGAACACGGTCTTTGGCATAAGATTCACACCTTAATCCACATCACACATAGCTTTCACCTTGAGCGTACCATTTATCTGAATAGGAAGATTAAAGCTTCCTGGATCTTATAGTTTCAATGGAAACTCTTTCTCTACTTTTCTTGAGACTCTTTCAGTATAAGCCACAGTCTCACACTCGCTTCTTTCTCTGGAATAACTTGCGTGAATACTTGTTGCGGGTGTAAGCCCTTTCTTCGCAATCTCAAGCATCTAGGCGTTGATATTTTCTAGAGTATACGCCTCTACAAATGTCTTTAGTTCAATGTCAACCTTCGTATTTGTATCAAGAATAGTTGGTGACACTGTTTGAAAAATGGGTGGTTAATCCACCTTCTATTCTCCATTCTTTTCTTGCACAGCAGGTGCAACTTCATCTTTCAGCTCTTTTGAGGCTTCTTCCTCTTTCTCTTTAGCTCTAGCAACTTGTAATCCCATAACCAATCTAATATCTTCTTGCATATCTCTCAGAAGCTGTATAAATTCGGATTTTTTGGATGGATCTTCATCTTCTACACATTTAAAGTCCTTGGGGGCTAGACTTAATTGGTTCTTCTTCGGTTTTAGGAACTTCCACGACACTTTCTGCAGCATGCGGTACTTCCTTATTCTCTTCAATCTCAAGGAAAATAGCCTTACAAGCTTCGAACCCAACATTGTCATTACCTCCTTCGATAGCCTTCAATTATTTTGCTTCCATAATATTCGTAAGAACTTTATTCATTTGTTCTACTTGCGTACCTAAGATTTGAATTGAAGCTTCTTGTTCTCTTAACTTCTCGTTCTGTGAGTGCATATTAGTTGTCATCAGATCCATAAAATTCTTCAATTGTTGATCACCCACAACTCCCTCTTGAGGATATTATGGTAAAGCCTTCTTAGCTAAAGCATCAATATATGCATCATTAGCAGGTAGTTGTGGAGGAGTAGGTCGATTATAATTCTGATTTCCCTAATATGGAGCTTAACCTCTTGGTTTGAAAGAGTTATTCTGGGGACGAGGTTGATAATGACCTGGATTAGCGGCTCCCTGTGGATTTGAATACTGCATACCTGGATGATTCCTGTTACCAAATTCATAATTTCCTCAGTTGGATCTAAAGTAAACAGATGCTAGATTTCCTTCGCACACTTCCCATGTATGATTTGTGACCCCACATTGTGGACAACCTTGTGCTTCTTGCACTACATTTGATGTGGCTAAATTTTTCTACATCTCAAGCTTAATTTCTTTGATTTGATTTCCTAATGCGACAAATTGAGCTAAGTTTGCAGTTTCTGCATCTAATCGAAGCGTACCTATGGTGTTTGTGACAGGAGCTCGTGAAAGTAGCCAACTCCTTTCTGTTTCTATTATGTTTTCCATACCTTCGGCGGCTTCTGCAGGATCCTTGGACACAAAATTCCCCTTTTTCAAGATTATCTACCCTCAGTCTACTTTCGGAATTGATACCTTGATAAAATATAGCTTACTGTAAAGACGGGTTGTAACCGTGGAGTGGAAATCTAGCTAACTTCTGTTGAAACCTTGTCCATGCGTCTCCTACTTCTTCTCCATTCTCTTAGAAAAACTTAGCAAGCTCGCTCTGATCTTTGAGTCTCATACTCTTCGGTTAAAAACGGTTAAAGAATGCGGCTTGATGTTCTGCCCAAGTAGTAATTGTACCTAGTGGTTGTCTATCTAGCCAATCACCAGCTTTGTCGGTCAGAAAGAACGAAAACATGTGACAATAGATTTGCTCGCGTGTAATGCCTGGAGTAACATAGGCATCACAAATCTGCATGAACTTCTGAATCGCTCTTACCGGATCTTGTATTGCTGTACCACTATAGAGTCCGAAATTCTGGAATTGACTGACCATACCTGGATCGGGCCTGAACTTGATATTCTGGATCTCTGGAGGACGATAACCTAATGGTTGAACTTGAAAAGGTGCTCCCAAGCCTGGAAGATCTTGTTCAAGTATGGTATTGTTTTTGTTATATCCTGGTGGTGGTGGTGGTATATGTCCTAAAGGATCAAGTGGTGGATCCACTAGTGGTGGATCTACTGCTTCTTGATGTTCAGCCGTAGCTCTTCTTCGGATTCTGTCTTCTTAGATACGATTGTTATAAGCTCTGAATCTCCTCTTGGGCTCCGCAAGAGGAGGCCAAGGATGCAAAAAGACTAAAACAAACCAACAAGCGTAAATCATGAAAAATAAAAATAAAAACTGGAAAATAAAAATTTAACTGAAAACTACTACTACTAAAAGTAAATAACCCACACGCTAACGAGACACAAGTCCTCGGCAGCGGCGCAAAAAACTTGGTGTCGCCTATGGTGTGATAAAATAATAGAATAAATAACGCAAATAAGAACCCTAGACTAGCACAGTACTGCAAGTATTACAGGACGTATGCAAGTTTTAATGATAAGTCAGACGTTCTCATGGACTTAGTGTGTTATACGAATGAGCAAATAAATCAGAGTAGCAATTAATAATTTTAAAAAAGGAATAAATATGATTAATTGAGAGATGATATTAACAACTAAATAAATTAAAAGGCAAATAATTAAATACGAGAGAAATAAGATGAGGGAATATAGCTTAGGTTTTGCTAGTATGCACTAATCCTTCTATTCTTTCTATCAGTTCAGTTTATAAGGGAGATAATAGCTCTTAGATAAATAGTTAGGATTCTAAATTCCCCATATCCCCGGAGAGTGAACAAGGGTGGCAACCTCACAATCACGAGGGGGCTCAAATAGGGTGTTCCTGCTCAAATAGGGTGTTCCTGCTCACTAGGTTCCTTCATGAGACTGGCCTACTAATGATGATTGGTGATTAAAATAAACCCTAATGACTATCTAGTTAGGCAAATGTTGTCAGGATTAATTCGGTACACTAGACGTTTATGTGGTGTTTCAATAATTAGACACCCCTTCCGGTTGACCATCTAACTACTATTAGCAAAGCCCTAAATTGACCAGGTTTAAGACAGACAATAAATCAAAGCACATAAATCAGATATATGGTTAAGTAGCTAGAATCAATTTAAAACATATAATTCCCAAAGAAATTTAGATAGAAAGAAAATAGAATTCACAGATTATACATAATGCAACCAGGCTATGGGAAAATTAATTCATACCTGAAGGAGTAAAACTAAAACAAAGATACATGAATATCATCTTGCTCTCTTGAATGACTAAGAATTAATATAAGGTTTAGAACTGAGCAAAGATAATTTTACAAAGGTTAAAGGGTATATTTATAGGGGTCTAGGAAGCCCTAAAACGTTTTCTTGGAGTGGAAGACAAGTAATTGGACTTCTAGTCCAACTCAAATTCGTAACCCTAAAATATAGAAAAGTTAATAAACTGCCGTTGTTTTGTTTTGGACGTAACTTCTTCGTTTCAACTCCGATTGACGTGTTCTTTATGTCGAATTGATCTTCTCGGAAAGCTCTATCACTTTGCTTCAGACCATTCTTCAAAATTCCAAGCAAAACTTGAGTTATGATCACTTTTATGGACGTGGCTACTGGAATTCAGATTTACTTGGAAACTTTATCTCCAATTCCCATCCATATCTTCTTTCCTTTATCTCTTGGAATTGATTTTGCATCTAATTAATTACTATATATATTAAAAGCTTATCATGAAATCAAGACAAGAAATAAGAAAATATAATATTTCATGATAAAATCAACTAAAGACTTTCCTAGAACACTAAAAATGATATCTCCAAATAAGATTAAATCATCACAAATAGGGAGACATCACATTGTTTCATGGAATCTAGGTGTTTTGGAATGATTTGGGTGTTTGATTCTTGTTTATAGGAGGACAGGGAAGGATTGGATATGAATCTATGGTTAATTGGTGGTGTTTTTATGTGAGGTAGAGGTTTGGTGAATCTTTCATGGTGTTTTAATGGAGTTTGGGACTGAAATATTTGTTTTGGTGAAGTTGGAGGAAGCTAGGATTAGGTTTTACACCATTAGAGACCCTAAAATCTCATCAATAAACTTTTTAACCGCCCCCGTGCTGGTATACCACTCATATGGCTGGTATACCGGCCAAACTCTCAGTATACCGGTCTTAATATTTTTCACCACTGGATAGATCTCGAAAATATACGCTGTTTAGGCTCAAGAAAAAGTTAGTTCCGACCTCCAAGCGCAAAGTTATGGTCTTCCAAAATTTTCTGCCATGTAGGGCGGTGTACCGCGGTAGTGTGCACCGCATCTTGCTCGTTGGTCGTGCGGTATACTGCACGGTACTTGTTGCTCTTGTAATGGACCCTGATTTGTATACTGTGACGACGGTTTTTCTTGAGGTGCGGTAAACCGCGGTAGGGGTACGGTGTACCGCGTGATTTTCTGTTCGGCACCGTGGTACAGTTTACACGCGAGTGATGATACAATTTTAAATTGGAAGCCTCGTACATGTACCTAATTCCCTGACCGTCGTGACCCTTTTGTGGGTTGTAGTGCACCGCGTGAACGGTGCGGTGTACCGCAGGTCACTGATGAATTTCGAAAAAACTTTGATTTTTCACCCCAAACTCAAACCCTTGCATACCTACACATCGAAAACACTTCTACCTTTCTCGTTACTGCAATACTTATTAAAAACAACTAAAGTGAACTAAAACTAAAACATAAAAAATTACGAAATGTCTCCCGGAAAGCACTTTAATTTAACGTCTTTCAAAGTTAGACGTGTTACATTGATTATTTCTTGATTATATAGCCTCCCCAACAGCGGGTGAGGCTGTGCGCATCTACCAATCTCATTTCGCAACTCTATTTAGCTTTAATTTCGATCACTTTTGCTGAAATAACTCTATCCAAGAATTTTTTTGCTTAGGTTGGAAGACTTCCATGCGACCTTGTCTCCCACCCCAAACTCATCTTTTGTTTCTTTCTCATAGTATCTTGGGGGCTTATAGCTTCTTCTTTCTTGTTCACAACTCTTATTGGCGCAAGTTCTCGTGAATTCTTTTTCTTTCTTCTTTCCCGAATCATAGAATATTTCGGATTCATCTTCAATACAGAGATTCATGGTTCCTTCATTCACATTGACTATGGTGTCGCTCGTAGTTAGAATGGACGCCCGAGTATGAATGGTACACTCTTATCTGCTTCATACAAGAATAATAAAGCATGTGGGAATAACAAGGTTACCTACTTGACGAGCACCTCCTTGATCACTCTCCACGAGATGGTTATTGATCGATCCGCAAATTATAAGATTATGGATGTCGGTTTTGCGTTTCCAATACCGGCCTTCTTGAATACACTTTTGGGCATGAGATTCACACTCGCACGCAAATCACACATCGTCTTTCCTTCAAATAAACTACCTTTTTTAATTGGGAGATGAAGACTTCCAGGATCTTTACGCTTTGGTGGTAACTTTCGCTAAACTTGCGCTGATATCTCTTTGTTGAGTGCCAAAGTCTTGGATCATGTGAACTTATTCTTATTGGAGAGTGTCTCCATAAAGAATCGATGATAGTTTCATTTTCCCTTCATAGCTTCAAGTAAAAGGACGTTGATTTTCACTTGATTTAATGTCTCCATACACTTATTATATGCGTGGTCATACACACTTGGTGCTCTCGCCCTTCTTTTTCCTTCCATTCTTGGTGCATAAACTACGTCTCTTGGCTTCTTAATCTTATCCTTCTCAGTTCTCACCCTCTTCAACCCAATCTTCAACAATTGTCTCATCTAAGTTCATCTCATTTACGTTTAACTTGGGTTGTTTGACTCTTTTCGGAACCTCCACTTCACTAGATGTAGATGGTGGTGATTCGTTTAACTTTTTAGCTTGAAGACTAATAGTCTTTACCTTGTCGTCAACGTACTAGATCTTATTCATGTTAGCATGTGTATTTTGGGTTAATTGCAAGAGTTGAGTTTGCATCTGTATTATGACTGTAGTGAGCCGCATCACATTTTGCTCTGAAAGTTGATTATGTTGTTGTAGACCATGATTCTGTTGTTGCAGATCTTGCACTACTGATGCATTGGAATCGATCTTTGCCTCAATTCTGATCATAGTGTCGTTTGAGAAGTTGATGAATTGACTAATAAACCCTTTTACCCAGTGATATCTTCTTGAGGACGTGATGTAAGTGCTATTACAGAATTAGCTTGATTTTCATAGGCTTGTTCGTGCAGATATAGCTGTTGAGGTGACACTTGGTGATAATTCTGGAAATTTTCCTGATGTCACATGGAATATCCATGGGTTGCGTTTACGACCTTCACCTCGGAACTCTTGTCTTGGTTGCTTTTCTTAACGGTCATAGCGAGTTGTTGTGTTTGATCTTGCAAGCTTTCAAACCTCTCCTTTTTATCAATATTAGTGGTGGAGCTTATGATTGTGTCCAACTCATGTCGCTCTTGATAATTCTTTCCATACCACTCTTTACTTCTTTTGGATAAATGGAGACAAAACCACCACGACCCAGATTATCTGCTCTCAATGTTGGCTTTGCGTCGATTCCTTTATAGACCATGAGTAATTGTAATTCTGGCGTGTATCCGTATAGTGGCCATCTTGCCGACTTCTTTTGAAATCTCATCCATGCTTCACCAACACTCTCTCCGGCCTCTTGTAAGAAATTCATAAGCTCTAATTGGTCCTTCACTCGCACACTCATAGGATAGAATCGGTCGAAGAATCTTGTTTGATGTTTGTCCCAGTTTGATATTAGCTCGGAAGGTTGATCATATAACCAATCGCTCGCTCTTCCGGTCAAGAAGAATTGAAAAATGAAATAATACATATGTTCTTGTGTGACACCTTTAGTAAAGTCGGCATCACAGATTTGCATGAATTTCTGAACATAATGGACCAGGTCTTGATGTGTAGCACCACTTTGATTCCCATAACTCGCAAATTGATTAAGCATGCCCCGATCACGCTTGAATCGAACAGCTTGAATAGCTAGAGGGACAATCCCTATGGGTTGCACTCAGAATAGGCCATGAAGGACTAGCTCAAACCATTTATTAGCCATAAAAAATCTGAAAAAGACAAAAATAAAAAGAAATGCGTAAAACGGAAAACAAATAAAACCTTCTACACTAAATAAACATAAATAACTAACTCAAAGTTAAATCCACCTTAGTGGCGCCAAAAACTTAGTGGGATCAAAGGTGTGATAAATAAACAGATAAATAAGATAATAATAAAGGACACACACCTTTGACTACCACGAGAAACTCACTGCAAGTATTACAGATCGTTTGCAAGTTTAGTTAGTAAGTAAAGTTCGTTCGCAGGGATTTGATCTGTTAGATCTACTTGTATTCAATAAACGTAGATGAATTTAGATGTTTAGATTAAATACGAATAAGATGAATAATTATCTAACGCGAATAAATAAACGATGCAAATAAATAGATATGAATGTAAGTCAGATTAGTTAGGGTTATTAGTATGAGCCTATTACTAAGTTGTTATTCTAACCTTAAGGGTGATTGAGCATTATATATGTAACTAGGATTCTAAATTCTTCCTAGCCCCCATCAATGTGGACTTAGGAGGCAACCTCTCCACTACCATGGGACCTTGGTAAGGGGACCCTGCGTAATGATTGGTGGTTAAATCAAACCTTAATGGCTATCTAGCTAGGCAAGCCCGCCAGGAATCACTAGAGCACACTAGACGATTATGTGGTGTTGTAAATAATTGAATCCCCCTTTCGAGTGCAACTCAATTACTAAGGATAGTCATAAAATTGGCCAAATCTAGTGCTGGAAATAGGTTAAAGCACATAATATAGATTTACGCCAAGCTCAAATTAATTAAAATAACAAATAGTATTCTTAGGATTTAGACAAAAAAATAACCCAAACAATTAATAATAAAAATTAAAGGATAAAAGCATAGAAATATGGTTAAGCCACAAATCTATAACTACTTACCCTAAATATAGAGAAGGAGATATGTAAAAGAAGAGTTTGTCACTTTCCTTCTTCTTGATTCTTCTCTACCTCTACAGGCCAGCTTGCTTCTCTGGATGATCTCTAAGTATAATATTGAAGAATAATTGGGAAAGGACAATGTTTACAGAGGTAAATAGATGTATTTATAGGTGTTAGGTCAAAATCTTGTAGTGAAAGTCAAGATATTGGAATCATTTTCCAATTCAAATTTGTTTCCTAAAATATAGGACAAAATAAACTGTTGAGTAATTTGATAAAATCTCCTTCATTACTGGGCCAAATTCAGCGTACTTTATATCGAAAGGAGTGAAGCTGAAAGATATATCTGAAACTATAAAGGCTCTTGCAAAATCGCAGCCGTTTTGCAGTTATCTTCACTTTAGTGGACGTAGCTACAGAATTGGCAGCTTTTCCTTTCCTAATTCAACTTTGTTTCCTTTTATCTCCTGATTCCTTCTGAATCTTCTTTCCTTAACTCCTTAGAATTTATCTGGAATCTAATTATATTTCCATAAATGTTAAGAGCTTCACATTAACACACAAATTATACCAAATATGCTCCAAAAGTACTAAACTTCCAAATCAAGACACGAATTAAGAAATCATCTAATAATGAGGAAAAAACCCTAAACAATTAATCAAACACACCTGAAATGATGACTCAGACCTATATTATTATATAACAAATATGGAGACATCACATCAAGGAATCACGAGGTCTTTACGGTTTTAGCATAGACTTAGGGATGGTATGGTACACTTGAATAATGAAAAGTGTGCTTTTGGCTCTCTCCTCACTAGCCTTCAACAAACTGTCATGAGCTTGAGTTTACACTCACATATTATCTCACTCACTTGACGCACAAGTTTTGCGTCCCCAAATAAACCCAAACCTATTACAATGATTACAATAAAAATATTCCTTTGCCGCCTATTTTATTTTTCATTTATTCATTCCCTTCTTTTTGTAAGTTAAACATGACATACTTTTTAATGTGAATTGTCATGCTAAGTTATTTCTCAATTTTTTTATTCTTTCTTTCTTTTTCTTTTCTCTTTTACTTTTTAGAAATCGGAAAAGGAATTTACAATAAAGTGCATAATCATACAAGCACATCACAAATCTACCCAACAGATGTAATAACAAATTCCCTCACCTCAAACTCAAGCTCAAGGACACCTAGTTTTAAGCAATCGTGATTCAAGTGTGGGTCATATGGTATAGTCCTAACATCTAAAGGATAAGCTTATAATGTGTCTTCAAAATAAAGACTTAAAGGTTAAAAAATTGGGCTAAAAAGGATATTATTAATAACATGTTAGAAAGCTAAAGAGGTCTCAAGTGGCTATCAAAGAACTGCCTCTATCATTTTCCTAGTTACATAGTTTCACTCTATTTTTACCTCTACTTCATAATTGAGCGGGTTCTCTACTCATTTAGTTAATATGTTGTACATACCACTTAGGGCTGAGCAAATGTGAACCAAAAAACCAAACCGAACAAAAAAACCAGAAAAAATCGAAAAACCAAATGGTTTGGTATTCAATTTTTCAACAAACTGAATTTTTGGTTCAGTTCGGTTTACTACGCAAAACCAAACCTAAAAAACCGAGCAAAAACCGAACCGAGAAAGGAAAAAAATAAAGAATGTGGGAAATTTTTTATAAAAACTTTGTGGGAGAAACTTTTTATGAAAATTTATCATCTACGTGAAATTTTTGTTTTACTATTTGGTGGTGTTATTAGTGAGAATTTTTTATATATTACTTAAGATTATATTAGTAAGTATTAGTTACTTGATTGATTTTATTAATCATGATTGTATAAATTTGGAAGTAATAGTTTTAATTATATAAATATATTTAGTATTCTAAATTAAAATAATCGTTGTTAGAATATAAGTTTTTATCTAATTGATTATTAATATCCCGATTATGTAATACTGTTCAAGAAATAGGTTGACAAATATTATTTCAAATTCAAACCATATTATGAATTGAACCAAACGAATCCGGAATCAAAAACCGAATGTGTAACCAAATGCGAACGGTCCGGGCGGGTTTTAAATTATCAAAAACCGAATCATTCGGTTCGGTTTCGGTTTTGGCAAAAGAACGAGACGAACCGAACCATGTTCACCCCTAACACCACTCATTTTCACTAAGTACACGCTTACTTATTTTGCATTGTTTATTGATTTTCCTATCTATCATCTAGTGTTTGCATGCATTCAAGGTATGTTTTACATTAACTCTAAGGTCTTCTGTTTTCTATCATTAATTCACAAAAAGTTTGCCTACGGGGACACTCAACAACTCTACAGTCAAATCATTCCTTAAACTAATTTTTATTTGATTTTTTAAATTTTTAAATTTCTTTATAAAGCAGTAAAACTTTTAACACATAAAACTGGGAATGAGGACAACGAGTACGCCACCCCAAACTAAAAAACGAGTCATGTCCCCACGACTCGAAAAGATTCAATAAAGCATATAAACTAATATACACTACTAAATGAGAAAGAGTAAGGGAATATATCTGTATCACCACTAGGCTAATTACATTCGGTATCAGATCGAGGTTGTGAAGTCTTCTTGTCAAGATGCATAGATCATATACCGTTGCATTCCTCTTCTTTAACGTACACTTCATAAACTCGAACTCATATTTCTCAAAGCTAATAATCTCACCAATTTTCTTCTCCAAGTTATCACATCATCCTCGGAAATCCTTCCTTAACACCAAACTTTCTTTTCTCTTCATGTTCTTCTTAACCTCTTCAACTTTCATGTCATCTCAAATGACCCCAAACTCAAAGCTAAAGAATTACCAAAAGTTTTAGATGCAATTTGTGACTCCTGGTGTTTTTGAAGGTTTATGGATATGAATTATAGTGTGTTCTGAGTTGGTTATGAATATCTCAAGGTTTCAGAAAGGTTTGATAGGTAAACTTTAATCTTTGGTGAAGAAATTTTTTTGGATTTAAATATGAATTATTTGGTGTTTTGGAAAGATTTACTATACGGTTCTATGTTTGGATGATGTTTAGGGGGATGATTTGATGATATCTTGGTGTTTTGATGATCGGTTGTAGGTATTTTCAGAGCTTGGGTTCGTCTACAATAGAGTTTCATGTGTGAGAGGAAAAAGGAAAAGGAAGAAAAAGGTTTTCATAAGATTAGGTCAACTCGCGCAGACCCAACCGGTATATTGGTAAAAAGGCCAACTAGCCGGGCCTGAATTATTCTTTTTCTATTCTTTTTCGTGTTCGCAACTTTTTGTTGCGTAGCGCATGATTTTCCAGTAGCTCGCAAAAAGTTGGCCGGTATGCCGGCGGCCTGGCCAGCTTGTCGGTCGCGAATTCGATTTCTCGCTAAAGCATATTTTTGTTGCGTATAAGGGCACATTTTCTAGAGACATATGCCATCATGCCGGCCATATTACCGACTAGCCGGGCGCAATTTTGGTTTGTCTCCAACGCACTTTACACGTGCTTCTAAGTGTGCTAATTCCAGATACTTTGACTGGCATACCAACGGTAGGGCCGGCTAGCCGGTCCGTGTTTTTGCATATGGACGCTTAAACGCGTAATTACTCCGTCTCATGCTTGTTTAACCCCAAACTCAAGGGTTTTAATACCTGCAAACATAAAAAACACTCCAACCCTTCTCATTTCTTAAAATTTTACACTAATAACCATCAAATTACTCTATTATAAACTATGAAATTAAAACACTTTATGCACTAAACCAATATACAATTAAGATGGCTTTTGTTTGACGTCTTTAAGCTCGACGGGTTAACTCCAAGATCATTTCTTAACATAACCTCCCCCCCCCAGTAGTGAGTGAGGTTATCAACATTTACTATTCAGAATTTGCATCCCTTGGCTTTGATTCCAACTAGCTTATCAGAGATAATCCTTGTGACCATGAAAGGTCCCAGCCAAGAACTCTTGGAAGTACGTGCATTTTATGGAGGATCAGGCTTCTTCAATGATACTTCCTCACCCACTCTGAACTCCTACTCTCTTTCTTTTGTGGGGTCTTTTGGAACCTTCGTAGGATGTTTCTTGGTCTTTTTCTTTGCACGAGCAAGGTGTGGACTCTCCTTAGGATCTGGAGGAGCTTTATTTGGTGGTTTCTTCATAATCTCTCTCTCCTCCAATCCTAGGGTTGCCACAACCTTGGTTGGCTCTTTATTTACCTTTCAATGGCATCTAAGAAAAAGAAATCCCCCGAAGAACCGAGGAACTTCATCGCCTTGAACACGTTGAACTTATCCTCCTCGTCTTGCTCGCACGATCAATTCATCATTCTCTACATCAATCAAAGTATTCCCCATGGCTAGGAATGGTCTTCCCGAGATGATGGGGTCATACCTATCTACATCGTAATCAGGTACAATGAAATCAAACAGAAATATAAAGTTACTTACTTTGACGAGGACGTCTTCAATCTTTCCTTCGGGATGAGATAGGGATCTATCCTCCATTTGTAAGACCATGGTAGTAGGCTTTGCATCCCCAATCCTCAATTTGACAAAAACTGACTTAAGCATGAGATTGATTTTTGTACCCAAGTCACACAAAGCTCTCCTGATCCATTCTTTACCAATAGATATAGGAATATTGAAACTCCTAGGATCTTCCAATTTTGGAGGCAACTTACTTGGAAATCACATCCTTCAAAAATTTCATGTACTTTGGCATTCCTCGGATGGCATCCAGAAACGGTAGATTGGACTGTAATTTCCTCATCATGTCTATGAACTTCTTGTATTCTTTGTCAATGTTCTTCTTTTCGACACGTGATGGAAAGGTAGGGGGAAGGCGGTTATCAGTCAAGACAACGTCTTTCTTTGTCTTCTCCTTCGTAGCCTTAATAGGCTCCTCAACAGCGTCTTCACTCTCACCCTCAACTACATTTTCAACTATAGAGGGTTCCTCTTCTTTATTAACTACCTCCTCTACTTCCTTTGGCTTGACAATTACCTATTTTTATTTTCATAACCATGAAGGTAGGTGGTTGTTACTATTTCCCACTTCTAAGAGAAATTTCTTTACAATCTTCAAAGTGATAAGGAATCTCGTTATCACTGGGTAGTTTTCCTTGTGGATGCTGATTTATCTGTTTTTCCAATTGAGATACTTGGTTTTTGAGAATCTTTAATGCAGATGCTTGTTCATTTATTTTTACATTGGTATCTTCCTGATCTTGTTGTCTCTTCTGTGCTATGGACGCAAGTTTTTGCATGTGTTCTTCTAGCTTGGTTGACTTCTGAACAAATACTCGCATAAACTGAGTCAATGTCATAGCTAATTCGCTTGCGGTAATTGCAACTTCTTGTGGATGGGAAAGGAGTGCCTTTTGAGCAAGAGTCTCTGCATAATCATCATATCCAAAATTTTGAGGAGCTTGACCTCCTTGATATTGATTTTGAGGTCACGAATGGTAATTGTTTCCTTGGGGACTTGGTTGATAGGTTCCTGGATTAGAAGCCCCTTGCGGATTTGAGTATTGGAAACTTGTAGGGTTTATGTCTTGGTTACCATATCCTTGACCACTCGAGTACTGTTACCTCGAATATTGATGAAGCATACCGATCCTGGATTACGAGGGAAATCTTCCCACGTATGATCAATTGCCCCTTCACTGGAACATATTTCTAGTTCTTGTACCACGTGAACATTAGCTTGCCTTTCGTAAATGGATATCTGTTTAATCTTGTTCTCTAGAGAGGTGATATTTGCATTCAAAGCAGTTTCTGCATCTATGATCAATGTACCTTTCTCGGAAAATCGAACTGGTGATCAGGATGGTTGCCAACTCATTTCATTCTTTACGATTCGATTCATTATAGCTAACGCATGATTCACAATTACCATCATAAAACCACCTTGACACATCGTATATACATTCTCTAAGGAGGCTTCATATAAACTGTGATAGATAATTCCCAATTGTAACTTCAATGAGGACCTGTGTATTGGAAACTTCCTAAAGAATGATTAAAATCGAGACCACGTGGCCCCTACAGCTTCTCCACGTTCTTCTCGGAAACCTGCTAAATAAAGTTGCCCACTCAATCTGACATTCTGAGGATAATACCTATCGAAAAATGCAGTTTGCAGTTGATCCCAATTAGCGATTTCTTTGTGTTGTTGCTGATCATACCACTCACTAACTCCTCTGTTAAGGAATAATGGGAACATAGCAAAGTAAATTTGTTCCTGAGTATTTCCTGGAGTGATATATGCATCACAAATCTTTATAAATTTGCACATGGATTTAATAGGATCTTCACGTGCAGCTCCGCTGTATTGACCAATATTGATGAACTGATTGATCATACCCCCATCTGGTTTGAATCTCACTGCTTGAATTGTAGGTGGTCGAAGTCCCAAAGGTGGTAAACGGAATGGCCTATTTTCGTTAGTCTAGATGAGCTATGGTATGGCTTCAGGTGGAACTTGTGCACCCTGGTTGTTGTTAAGTGGTTGTTGTCCCCCAGAAGGAATTCAAATTCTAATGTTAACATTATCTCCTGGTGGATCAATTGCAATTTTTGGAGCTATCGGGATGCCATTTCATCTACTTCAACCTAAACATTTCCATTCAAGGTTGCCGTCTCTTCTTGTGCTTTCTTTTCTTCCCTTTCTCTTTGCTTTTGGGCTTAGATTAATTTCTCAGGATTTGAGAGCATACACCAAGCCTAGAAGATCCGAAAAGGACAAAAACAAAAGAAAAGCGTAAAACATAAAATAACAATTAACTTTACTGAAGGGATTAAACACAGGGGTCACATACTGCAATCCCGGACAGCGATGCCAGAAACTTGGTAACTCCTAGAGTGTGATAAAATCAACACTATAGAAGAGAAGCGACTACCACAAGTGTACAGTTCGTCCAAGTAATAATAGATAAAACCGGGATAATCGTCTCCACATGGTTTGCTAGATATGATCGATATGTTTAAGTGAAAAGTAGAATTAATTGCAATGCGAAATAAAATAAAAGATAGATTTTTTGTTTGATTTTAAAATATGAAAAAATAAATGCAAGAAAGTAAATGCACTAAATATTAAAACAAAATGAAAAATAAAATAAATACTAAAGAGTGGACACAAATATGAGAGGTATACGTGAGTCTCGCTAGGGATTCACCTAAAATCACGTAACTAATGCTTTTGTTAAGGATAGAACTGATATTTCTATAATATTCCTAACTCATGTCAGGGTAGACTTAGAAACTATCCTACAATATTACAAACCCTGTCAGGCGATTATAATCTACGTTCAGATGGTTAAGAGCATTACCAATTGGCTACGCGGTTAGTCAAGCCCATCAGGATCAATGACGAATACCATGCGTTTATTATTTATTTCAGTAATTAAACCCCCCCCTCCGGATTATCACTGCCACTAGTGAATAGCCTAATTGCTATGACCTATCTCCGATTAGCTAATTCATTGATAGTGATTAAATGAAAAATGATAATCAATGTGAAATACTCAACTCAAATTAAATTAGAAACTAATCTCAAATTGAAATACATTAATTAACTAAATTAGGGTTCATCCCATTATGCGATTCTCAAGTATAATAATTTTAGTTCATAATTAAATGCAGAAAAGAAATAAAACTAATGATATACATATACCTAAATTAAATTGAAAAGAACCTAAAGGTTGGAATGATTTTCCTGTTGTTGGAGGAAGAAAGTCTTCTCCAGCTTCTGGCTCTTCGCTTCCAAGTCTCCACCTCTGCCTCTATCTCAAAAATATGATATAAAATTAAGCGTACTCATTCTGAGGTCTAAAGAGTCTTTTATAAATCTTAAAATTGTACTGGTCCCTTAATTGACTTAATTAAATGATTTAGGGCCCAAGTTCAATTTACAAGTCCCGAATCTGTTGTACAATTTATAAGTCCAAATCACCTGATTCCACTTCTCAAATTTTTCTGACTCAGAGGCCCATCTTTATCAGTTGAACTACCAGGTCTCAAATCACCTTTTGGGCTCAAGAATGGCTAGAAGTGACGACTTTCCAGTTTCTAGTGCTCCTCCTCCTTCACTAAAGTGATATATCTTGCTCTTTTGAATCTTTTTGCTATTGGACTTTAAACTTCACTTCTTCTCTTCATCTCAATGCCTCCTAGAATCCATGTACCTAAGAACTTCACACTAAACAAGCATATTAACGCACAAAGGCTCTAAAAGTTACAATAAGTATGAAATGAAGGTACAAAGTGCATTACTGCAAATTACGCTAATAAATCTAATAACTAAGTCCAATTTATATCTAAAATGATGTCTCCTAAGGGGATTTATTTATCACGAACAGGGAGACATGAGCGGGTTGTGATCCACACGTGACAGAAGGGAACCTTGGAGGATCGTCCATGGCAGGTGAGTTTTGCTTGAATAATATTATAGTATCTTCTTCTGGGACTACTGTAGGGAAGGACATGAATAATGCTGCAAAGTCTTCAAATTTTAATAATATTCCAAGTGGAATTGGGGAAACAGAGGCAGGTGACATTAATATCAATTCCTATAAGGAGGCTATGGAAGGCATGAATACATCCAACACAGATAATGCGAGCCGCTCGAGCAGTGAGGCTAGAACTGGAGAGAAGTTGGAGGAGGTATCTCCTGTTCAAAGCAAAGACACTTATAGAGCGACGTTTGAGATGTTATATGATTGCCCGGTGGAGGATGACACATATCCACAACTCATCAGAACAGCTGAGAAAAAAAGCAAGGATGTCAGGTTTGGAAAAAGTCTCTTATTATACGTCTTTTGTGTTATAGCGTTGGTTATAAGTATTTTTTAAATAAGTTTAATAAAATATTGTCTCATAAGGCTCATTTAGATCTAGTCGAAAATTAGTTTTGGGTATTTTATGGTTAAATTTACAAATGGAGAAGACTATGAACAAGTAATTGGAGGGGGTCCGTGGATGGTTATGGAAAGATACTTAGTTGTGAGAGTGTGGTATCCGTATTTTATGCCTCAGGAGACTCTGGTAATAAGGACAAAGGTTTGGGTGCGACTACCATAGCTACCACTGGTTAATTGTACGGTGGATATTCTTTCGTCTATAGGTAATCTTATAGGGAAAATGTTTTGTATTGATCCATTTACCATAACAAGGCAGAGAGGCAACTTCGCAAGGATCACAGTTGAAGTTGATTTGGATAAGCTGGTAATATCACAAATACGAATCCAAGATCTTTTACTAAAGGTAAAGTATGAAGGGTTACATTTAATTTGTTTTGGATGTAGTAAATTTGGTTATTTGAAGGACGCATGCACTGTTATTAATAATCAATCAAAACCGGAAGGGGCACCAGAGGCAGATAGGAATCAAGTGGATCCCCGATCCAAAGTACGCCGAAGTATCCAGAAATTTATAGAAAATGGATGACGGTTGATAGAAATAAGGGGCTTCCTCGGGGTAATGGGGTAGCAAAAAGAGGGAAACCAGCCCCCAAACAACCTAATATCGGCTGGAGAATAAATTTGGGAACTCTAGGGAAACAAAGGATGGAAAAGGTTGGTAAAAATACATGAGAAGGAGGTTCGAGATTTGAGGCTATAGAAAATATGGAGTTGGAAGAAGAAAGTGAAAAGGAAGGTAGTAGGTCGAATGTAGTGGTGGACTCGGATAGAGTTAAGGGCATTGTGGTCGAAAAAGGGCAAGGTATGTCAAGTTCGGGACAGACGGAGAAACAAAACGGTTCAATAGCTCATGTTGCAATTGAGACGACGAATAATGGTTTAAGGTATGGGTTTTTTAGTGGAGGAATATATGTTTTTAGGCCTCAAATTTTTGAATGATATTTTTAAAGGCTTGGCTAGATGTTATGTTTTTTAAAGGTCTTGTTATGTTTTTTCTTGTTTGTGGTTAGATTTTTGGTGGTATATACCCACTATTTTAATTTTTTTTAATTACATTATAAGTCCTTGTTGAAGTTTTCTGGTTTTAATTTTCTGGTTCAATGTCCTTTTTTTTTGCCAAGGTTAGTGCTATAATTCGGGGGGTATATACCCACTGTTTCACCAAAAAAATTTCCTTGTCAAGGTCCATTCCATTCCATCTCATTGATAAAGATCCATATCCACAAAAAATGAAAAATAGTGGGTATATACCCACAAAAAATACAAAACAGTGGGTATATACCCCCTGAAAATGAGAAAAAAAGGGGCACGTTACTGGAGGTCTGAATAAACAGATCTGAGATTGTAGAAAGGGGTGGCGCTCCATCAAGATCTGGTCCATGACGGGGGTTTTCTGGTGCAGTAGGGCAGCGACTTTGCTGGGAATAGAGGGGAAGTGATACCAAAATAAATGTATACCCCCAAATAATACAAACCAGTGGGTATATACCCACTGAAAATGCAAAAAAAGGGTATAGACGTCATATTTGTTCTGAAAAAACCAGATTTGAAATGAAGGTCAGAAATTATCCACGAACGGTGCAGGCCTTATACAGTTAACGTCAAAAATGGTCCACGAACGGTGGTTCAGCCTTGTATCGGAGAAATGGTCCATGAACATGGTGGAGAATGGGCTTAACATAAATGGGTACAGATTTGGGTGGAGAATGGTACGAAAGGCCGCGACGTTATTTAGAATTGGAGAACGGAGTATGTGGGTCTGGTGGTGACGGTGGTTTCCTTCTGCAAGACATCAACGGGGGTTTGTGCAAGCGACGGTGGCGAAGGCCATCAGATCCATGTCGGCGAAGGACCTCAAATCCACGTCGGCGAAGGTTCAAAGAGGGGCCACAAAAGGACTGCGAAAAAGGGAGCGGCGAAGGTGGTCTTAAGTGTGTGCAGCTGAGCTTGTGGAGTGGAGATGGTAAAGGTTGGTGACGAGGTGGTTTTTTTTGGTACATATCTGCCGAAAGTGAAAGGGGGCAGGGGCAGGGGCGGAGCTGTGTTGTGCCCAGGGGGGTCCATGGCCCCCCTGATTTTAAAAAAATAAAAATCTATAACTATCCTAAAAAAAAATTATTAGTAATTAACCCTCAAACTTTTAAAAAATATTCATTTGGCCCCCCCTAAATTTTAAAATTTATTTTATTTGAATATAAATTACTTTATTTGTAAGATTTTTTTATTTTTTTACAACAAAATATATAGTATTTTGTATTAAAAAATAATAATTTATAGAATAATTAATTAAAAAGTTAATATTGGGAGTTATATTGCAATATTTATACAATATAGGAACATATAGTGCATTTTTGCATAATATAAAGACCTATTTTGCAATATAGGAACACTTCAAGGTGGAGATTGAAGAATATATATATATTAGGTGGATATATATTATGTGAAGTGTTATGTTCTAATTGGCTGATTACTTATTGACGTGGCAAAGACGTGGCTTAATCTCGTGCGTTTGATCTTATTAACATCCAATGGCTCTCATTCGCTCTTGGCTTTTGTCTCATATATTAGGGAATACGGGTTGACCGAAGTCATAACCCTTCTCTCTCAACTTTCGCGTTCTCTCTCGCCTCTCTCATACACTAAACCCTAGTTTGTAGAAGATCAATCTCTGATTCTTCGTGTAATCGATTAGATAGCTTCTTGATAGTAATATCTCTTGTAAATTGTGATAATCGTCTTGATTAATCACTAGATAGCCTTATTCATCTGTTTAGGGTTCGAGAATTAGATTAGAAGTGGTATTCATTCGATTGTGTGGTTTGTATTGTAAGGTGATCTGAAATATTGTATCTCTTGTGATTTCTAGTAGCCGAGCACCTCTCATCGGAGCTCAACGTGGATGTAGGTCTGATTTGGACTGAACCACGATAAAATCTGTGTTCTTACTTTCTCGCTTTATTTCTTGTGATTGTGGTTCTTGAGTAGTGTGATTTGGAGTATAATCTTGATAGAAAATTACAACAGCCGTGGTAGAGCGTTTATATAATTGGATGATCCTAGGGTGACGAGTCAAATTTGTTGAGTGTACCTGCGGAAATAGTTCACAAGAATTCGAGCAAAACTCATGCGAATAAAATTATGTAGGTTAGAGTGCTTAGTAGTGGTGCTGCAGCTGATTAGATTTTAAGAAATAATAGCAAGGACCAAAGTGCAATTTCAGAGAAGCTAAGGGGAGCTGTGAAATTGAATCGGTCAAGTACAGTAGGGTAACAAAATCACGATATTACAGCAAGCAGTAGCGAAAAGGTTAATGGGTTAACATGTAATAGCAGGGAACAAAATGAAATTTCTGATAACTTCAGTGGAGCATTATTATTGAACCGTCCAAGTGCAGCAGTGGAGCAAAATCAAGATATATTAGAAAGTATTAGTGAAGGGGGAAAAGTTTACAGTAGGAGCCGGAGTTGCTACAACAGGGAGAAGTTTTATACAGTAAGAACACAAGCATGGATTCGAGAAAATCTTCGGAAGTTGACAGGCCAGCTAATGTTTACAGTCTGGTAAAGGACATTGAAATAGATAAGTAGAAGTAGATGCGTCATTTTTATATTCTATATTTCATTATACCGTATCAAAATATATCTATTCTATAAATTTACCGCATCAATTTCCAGTTTACTATTTTAGTTACTTTATAATTATACTTCATATTTACTATTCATTTTTAATTATAATTTATAATTATTTTTTTGCAATAACATAAATAAAAATAATAATTTTAAATTTATTTATTATTCAATTTAAATAAAATATTTAATTTATTTATTTTATCTTTATATATATATATTAATTTTACAACATTTAATTTTGTTTTTTTATTAAATAAATAATAAAAAAGAGTTTTATTTTTTACTTACAATATAAATATTTATGAATTAATTTTTAATATTTGAATTTTTTATTTAATAATTTAATATGTAATTTTTTTCATTATTGAAATTCAAAAGAAAAATGAAAAAACTTGATCTGTCCCCCAAAAAAAAACTTCATTTACTTAATATGATGTCTTCATGTTTACAATTTTTTATATAAAAAAGAAAAGAAAAACAATATACTGTATGAATAGTGATGCACCACAAATAGCGTATTGAAGGAAAAAAATAGCGTGTGAGTTGTGTGGGCTCCATGATTTGGAGTAGCTGCTGGAGTGAGCAATTTTCTCACATACGGTATTTCTTGCCTTTTTTTGCCGTAAATTAACATTTGGCGTAGCTGCTGGAGATGGTCTTAGAGGATAAACGTGATGATCCTAACTATGCGGCTTTTTATGCTCACGGATTCCCAATCTTCTTAGGAGGAACCGCTAGACCTTATGGAAGTCGTACAGGAGCCAGAAGGTAAAGACAGACCTTCTGAAGGACAGGTGTAGTAGATGAGTGAGTTGATGGGCCGGGGTGATCACCTTTGGGTCATTAATGTGCTGTTGGGTCTTTTTTGTTCTAGGTAACTTTGATTTTTTTTCTTTTCATTTTTATATTGGTTAATATTTTATGTCTACTACTACCTTAGTTAAATACGGGGATTGGAATTTGGTAGTACATCCATTCAATATCATTTTTTGGGATGGTTGTGGAGCTAATAGTGCAAGCTTTAGAAGAGCGTTTAATGACTTGGTGGCGGTCCACAAATCGATGATTTCGATTATTGTGGAGACCAAGGTAGCAGCTGGAGAGGCTATAAAGATTATTGAGTCACTTCACATGAGAAAGTATATACGAGTTGATGCAGTAGGTTTTTTCGGTGGAACTTGGATTGTGTTGATTTTGAAGGATATTTCGATCCAGATTATATCGACAGGTAAGCAAACCATTAATGTCCATGTACCTAATAAATCTTGCATTTCTTGGATTTTGTTTGCAGTATATGTTAGCCCGGTAGATTGGGTAAGGGAACATCTTTGGGATGCTTTGGAATTAGCTTCAAATAGTATCACGGAACCTTGGCTAGTTGTGGGAGACTTTAATAAAACGGGTCATCCAGAAGATAAAATATGATGAGTGGGAGCCACGTCGCTTAACATGATGAAGTTTGATAGATGGAAAAATACGTGTGGATTAATCGACCTAGGTTAATAAAGGACCAAGAATCACCTGGAGTGATTCTTGGAATTCGGGGATGAGAATTATGAAGCGTTTGGACAGAGCTTATGGTAATGACCTTTGGAGAGAGCAATTCAAACATTCAAGAGGGTTAAACATCTTCCGCATACACTTTGATCATGTCCCCATCCTCATTACGTTGGATGATCAGTTCGTTCAGCAAAACAATATACGTCATTTTCAATTCAAAAGCGCGTGGACTTTACATGGAGGATTTCGGGGTTTTGTCCAAGAGAAATGGAAGATAGATGATACGAGTTTGGGTGATAATATAGCGATAATGCAGAAAGAGCTAGAGAGATGGAAATTTGATATTTTTGGTGACATATTCAGGAAGAATAAGAGAGTTATGGTGCGTATTTTGGGGATTCAGAAAGTGTTGTAGAATTCATAGAATAGTTCACTTGTTAGTTTAGTTAGGAGACTCAACAAAGAATACGAGAGAATCCTTGAACAAGAGGAAATGTGTTGGTTCTAGAGAGAACGATCGGATTGGATTTATTCGGGAGAGAGCACGATCGGATTGGATTTATTCGGGAGAGAGCAACACGAGGTTTCATCATGTGGCGACATTAATGAAAAAGGGGAAGTATATGATACAATGATTTAATTACAAATGAGGAGATGAGGCGAATTTGGTTAGAGAATTTTCCGCTTATTATATACATTGAAGGTAAACATACAAGATGGGTTTTATTTGTCGCGTTTAAGGATTCTCGAGAACAACATTTTACTAGTACTTAACGAGCCGATTTTAGATGAGGAGGTGATCGCTCGTAAAGTGTGATAAAAAAATAGCACTAAAGAAGAGAAGCGACTAACGCAAGTGTACGAGTCATCCAAGTAATAACTTAGTAAAAACGGGATAATCGTCTCCACAAGGATTGTGAGGTATGAAGGATGTGTATATATGAAAAGTAGAATTAATTGCAATACGAAACAAATAAAAGATAAATGTTTGTTTTGGTATTTGATTATAAAAAGACTAAACGCAAGAATGTAAATTAAATAAAGATTAAACAGAATGATAATAAAATTAAAGACTAGGGTGGACGCAAGTATGAGAAGTATACTTGAGTCGCGCTAGGAATTCACCTAAATTCGTGTATTTAGTGCTTTCGTTAAGGGTAGAGTTGGTATTTCTATATTAGTCGGGACACTAATATTTCCTAACTCCCGTCAGGGTGGACTTAGTAACTATCCTACAGTATTACAGACCCCGTCAGGGCGACAATAAGCTACGTTCAGATGATTACGAATCTAACCCAATTGGCTATGTGGTTAGTCAAGCCCACCAGGATCAGTGACGAACACCACACGTCTAATATCTAATTCTGTAATTAAACCTTCTATTCCGGATGATCACCGCCACTAGTGAATATCTTAATTACTACCTATCTCTATTTTGCCAAAATATCAGTAGTAAATAAATACAAGATAAAAGTCAATATAAAATACCCAACTCAATTTAAATAAGAAATTAGTCCCTTATTAAAAATACATTAAATAAATAAATTATGGTTAATCCCATTATACGATTCTCAAGTATGTAAGTGTTTAGCTCATAATAGAAATAAAAACTGAAATTAAATTAAGATTATACGTGTTTCCAAAAAACAGAAATTAAATAAAGAACCTAATTGAAGGAATGATTTTAGCTGTTGGTTGAAGAAAATAGTTTCTCTAACTTCTTCTCTTGCCTTTGCGTTGTTCTCTCTTAGAAAAGTGAAATAAAATTAAGCGTCTTGAATTATGAGGTCTAAAGAGCCTTTTATAGTGCTTAAAGACGGATTAGGCCCATGTTTGATTTAATTAAATGATTTAAGGGCCTAAATCCGTTTATATTCCCGCATTTATTTTACACACTTCAGTAAAATAGGTGTAACTTTCACATCCTAAGTCCAAATCACCTAAAACCACTTCTGGAATTTTGCTAACTCAGAGGTGCATCTTTTTTATTTGAACCACCAAGTAAGATTTTGCACCGTTTGGGCTCAAGAAGGGTTAGAAGTGACGA
This sequence comes from Nemophila menziesii, assembly GCA_029959085.1. NCBI lineage: Eukaryota > Viridiplantae > Streptophyta > Magnoliopsida > Boraginales > Hydrophyllaceae > Nemophila > Nemophila menziesii. The sequence goes on from JARWIR010000001.1 coordinate 82,143,485, forward strand.
CTTTATTTTGCACCTCCACATTCACTAAAGTGAAGTCTTTTGCTCTTTTAACACTTCCTTTTGCTCTTGGACTTTAGACTTCACTTTTTCTGTTTATCTTAATGCCTCCTAGCATCCACGTGAAATTCACACTAAACAAGCAAATTAACACACAAAAGTTCTAAAAGTAATAATAAGTATAAAACGAAGGAAGAAAGTAAAATATGGTGAAATATGTCTATAAATCTATCAACTAAGTCCAATTTCTACCTAAAATGATGTCTCTTAAGGGTATTTATTTATCACACAGGTAGACATCAGGAGGTTCAGGTGGCGGTTTTTGATATGAGTAAATATAAGGCGCCAGGACCTGATGGGATGACGGTTAGCTTTTATCAGACGTGTTGGGGTATAGTGGGGACAACGTTATGTGATATGTTGAGAATGTCATTAGTTACTGGACAGTTCTCGAAGGAGGTTTTCGGCACATTTAATCACCTAATCCCAAAGATTGATAATACGAAGGATATTGCTAAATTTAGACTGACAGTCTTATTAACGTGAGATATGAAATTTGCATGAAATTGTTAATAAATCGGTTGCGCCCTATACTTGCGGATTATTATGGTCATTTCCAGAGTAGCTTCTTACCTCTAACGTCCACTATCAATAATGTTGTATTAGTTAGTGAAATTGATTTTGTTATGAGGCACATGAAGGGGAAGAAGAGTTATATGGTAGTCAAAATAGATTTGGTTAAGGCTTATGATAAGTTAAGATGAGATTTTGTCCGAGAAACTACGGAGTCGATAGGAAACCCTAGTAGGTGGATTTATGTGTTATTGTCGGGTATGGAGATGAATGAATTTAGTGTATTATGGAATGGCAAACTGCTTGCTCCATTCACACCTCAGAGGGGGATTAGACAGGGTGATCCTATGTAACCTTATATGTTCAATTTATGCATGTCACAATTCTCTTTACTAATTCAGCAGATGTCGGACCCTCTACGTTTATGCCTAGGGATGACTCCTATATCTCATACCTTTTTTGCAGTTGATCTTATTCTTTTTTCAGAAGCTTCTATTTCTAATCTTGATATTTTGTAGGAGTTGCTCAACGTGTTTTGCCATGATGCGGGACAAACCATTAGTAAGGAGAAGTCACTTATATACTTTTCTGGAAACATGGACGAGGGCCTGGCGGATAGCATCACGGCTCGAAGTGGTTATTTTAGAAGTTTGGATTTGGTCAAGTATCTTGGAGTGCCTATCTTATCAGGGCGAAGTCCGAAAGGTTTCTATGGAGAAAAGATTTGTACTTTGATAAAAGTTAGCGGGGTGGAAGGGAAGAACACTATCGCTAGCTGCTCGCATCACTTTAGCTCAATCAGTGTTATGTGCAATGCCGATATATATTATGGAGGTAGAAGTTTTACCAGGTTATGTATGTAAGGAGATCGATAGTACTGTGAGAGACATTATTGGGGTTCTTTGATAGATTAAAGAAAAATTAGTTGTGTAGCGTGGGATAAAGTGTGTAATCCGAAATATAGGGGAGGTTTGGGTTTCCATAAGGCGAATATTATGAATAGGGGCGCTACTTGGTAAACTGGGTTGGAAAGTAGTTCATGACAGAAATCAGTTCTGGATAATATCTGCGTGGCTAAAGTACTTATTTAGTATGAGCATATGATTCACAAATTTTCTGAGCCATCGTGGAAGGTATTTTCGTGGTTAGACGGGGATCCCAATGGGTGGTAAATAATGGTATGAACGTGGCTTTTTGGTTAGATATTTGGGTAGGTGGTGTACCTTTAATTGAAAGTGTGATACAACCGGTGGATCGAGCTAAACACTATGCTATAGTAAGCGAGTATGTGGATATGATGGATCTTGGCCCTGGAATGAGTTCCGACAATTATTACCCGCATCCAAACTTTTGGAAATTGCACGGGTAAGTCCTCCGCGGCTTGATGGGGAGAATGATATACTTTCTTTGGCGCATGAGGTGAGTGGAATCATTCAATAAGATCTTCTTTGCTAGATACACCACCAGTTGAATGTGAGACCGGTATCGAGTAAAATAGGATATAGAAGATTAAATGTCCTAAAATATAAGATTGTTAATATGCTGGGCTGTTCGGGAGAGATTTGATTTATTGAAGAGAGGACTGGACGTATCGGAGTGTGTCCATGGTGTGAAGTTGATATGGAGAGTGCTATACACTTATTTCGAGATTGTGTCATGGCTAGAGACATGTGGAGTAAAGTGAAAATTGAATTTAAGCTAGGTTACGGTAGGTTGGTTTCTAATGTCTTTGGTGAAGGTAATATTTGTAGACAACATTGGGAGGGGAGCCTAGATAGGATTTTTTATGATACAGTAAGTGGAGAATCAGGGAGTGGAAGGGACAGGAGAACGGTTCAAAGTGGAGAGCAAGATGTGCAAATTGAGGGAAGATTCGCAACAGATAACTTGCAGCGAAATGTGGGCCATCAACAGGCCTTATGCAGTCCATTTTGTACAGGGACCTGTGGGTGCAATATATTAATTTCAGCAGCTGAGGAGTACGTGCTACAAGTTCCTTCCTTAATCTCTGTCGTGTCTTCACAAAGAGCTGCAGAGACGTCCAAGATATGCACCGGGGAACAACAGGAGTATCACAGCGACATGTGCATCGGTGGACAACAGGAATACCACAATGGGGACAGCAGATTCTCCAATCAATACTCGGGATTCAGCTAAAAGGTGGATTGAAAATGTTACTGTAGTAGGACTCTTCGCAGGTATTAATTGGAGTGTGTTCTTTAGTTCCTTGATTGGGGTGGTGTGGACAGCAAGAAATGAAGTTATATTTAATGACAAGATATTTTCAAAAATGGAGATATTGATCAAGAAAGCAAAGTATGCCGCTTCAGGTTATCTAAAAGCATGGCGAGGGTGTTTATATAAAGACGACGAGCGTAGAGAACACGTGGAACGGTTTGGTTGAGCAAACCGATTTCGGGTTTAAAGTTGAATACAAATGGGAGTTTTAACATGACTAGAGGGTGAGAAGGTGCGGAAAGTGTTTATGTGATATGGAAGGAAGATGGTTACAAGGATTTGCCATGAATTTTGAATACTTGTTACCGATTATTTCAGAATTGGTGGCAATTTACAAAGGTCTTCGCATGGTAGTAAGGTGTGGGGCTGGAGAGGTCTTGGTAGATGTGGATTCCCTGGAGTCCATTAAAGCAATATCGCAAATGGAAAGGGAAGAGGACCAACGTCTTATTGGGTTGATGAGATTCGGAAGATCCTAGAGGTTAATGATCTGTTCATAATTAAGGGTATATATAGAGAAGCTAATGCCTATGAGGATTGACTTGCACGAGTGGGACTACATCAAATTAATGTGTATTCACCTTCATTGATCCCCGTGATAGTGTGTGGACTACCGCTACAACAAATAGTATCATCAGAGACGAAATATATTGCGGCAACACTAAAATGGCCTCTAATGATATTTTTAAACACCAAAATGGCCTCTAATTATACTTTTAGCGACAATATTTGCCGCTAAATATAAAATCAATAGAAGAAAATAATTTTGCTACAAAAAGTGTTTTTAGAGACGAACTTATTGCGATGAACAAATAGCGGCAAAATTAAGATTTTTAATAGTAAATTTTTTTTCCGCTAAAGATAACTTTTCTTGTAGATATGCTCACAAAAGATACGTTCAGATGGAAGATGATTTGTAAGATATTCTCTTCAAACTTAGATAATATTTTGAACATGTATTAGTTTTTTTTTCCGACTGTCTTGTGACCTTCATTTTATAAAAAAGAAAAAAACTACCTTTCTTACCACCTATTATATACCTATTATATGGAGAAAGTCTTTGGTACAATAAATTTATGTCACATCAATAAAATGAGTAATGATATTTGTCACTTTTTTTGTATCACCCTTTTATCACCTCCTACGTGTATGCCTACATGAACCAATAAATTGATTTCTCTATCCTATTTAATTTTTCTCTATTTTCTATTCAAGGAAATCAATACATATATATAGAAGGGTGATAAAAGAGTGACATGAAAAGGGGTGACATATATCATTACTCAAATATAGGTATATTTTTTTATTAATTCTGTCATATCATAGCTATATCTTTTCATAAAATCTCATCACATCAATTATATTATAGTATTTTTTTCATAAAAATTGAACTAATAGTAAAAAAATTTAATGTACCAAAGAATTTTCCATTATATGTTTTTTTTTTTTTTGACATTTCCATTATATGTTCCATTCCAATCATATCATTGCATATGAACTCCACATTTTATAAAAGAAACTAATAAAGAAATGATATACTAGTAAAATTTTGGGAAGAAGTTGGATTAATTTATGACACGCGGAATAAAAAATCCCATATAACGATGTGTCTGTGGAGAACAAAAGATGGAGTACCAAACAAACAAGAATAAAATTCAACTGTCAGATCAGTTATTACTCTCTTTGCATTTAGTTGCTGTTCGCAACTACGTACTAACTACCTTCAGGCGGTGATATTCATATCTTTAGGTTGGTCGGTCACTTTATATTAGATTTTTAATGTTGTTCCTAGACGACCATGGTCCATGTTCTTGTGTTGGGTTATCCCCTCGGAACCAGGTCATGGTGTTATTCTAATTCTCATGCGCCTCTCATTTATTTTTCTCATGTTTATGTTTAATTAAATTGGATAAGGGAAAAAATACAATATCTAAGGAAGTTGAATGAAAAGAATTTAAACTCCATCTCTAAAATTAAGAGTTTATATGGAACTTGTACAAATGCTCGGACACAAGAACAAAATAAATTCAAAATATCGTACCATTGAACTTGGTTTACTAATGGTTGGGTTTTAACAAGTATTAATCGGTTGAATATTAATCAAATTATTAAAACTAACTTAACATATTTATTTGTTGAAAAGTTATTTAAAATTGACTGAAAAATTAAATTTTTAAATAGCATATGTCACCCCTTATAAAGTCATAATGTGCAAAATATACACAAATCATTAGTGTATATATTATAGAGATCATTTGTTTATCTTTTTTTTTTTTTTTTTGATGATGAGGGTTCCCGCGCTTACACCCGACTAGTCCCCCGGAAGATATGACTGCCTGTACCTCTCACTTGAGAGACAGAGCCCTGGCCAGATGAGCTAGCTCACCTGGTTAATCATAAGAAATATTTGTTTATCAAAATTTCTTAAATGTATAACATAAGAAATATTTCTCTGTAATTAGTTTTTTTATAATTTTATGCATAAAATTTTAATTACAAGAAAACTATTTTTCTACATCGGCCAACAACATAAAAATCAGACACTTCATATATTGATCGGTTAGAAAATAGAACATTTAAAGTAGATGTACTTGAGAACTATTTAGTTATCATACCAAACACATATAAAATCGAAAATTAAACCAAACTAAAACCGATGAAGCCAAACCGATGAAAATCGTCCGTTTTGATAGCAACACCCTTAAAAGCCGAACCATTCGGTTTTGATTTTGGCAAAAAGTTGAGTCGAACCGGACCGTGATCACCCCTATCCACATGTACTATAGAGCTAATTTTGTGTTTTCTTAATGTAATTAATGTGTTAGTTGAGGAACACAAAATGTCAAAGGTGATTTGAGGTTTAAATATTTATAATTAAAATACTAGACAGGGGCAAAAGTGCAAAAAAGTAAAGTAAAGTAACAACTAGATTACATTACAAGGATTAGGAATTAGTTAAGATAAATTTTATAAAACTATTAAAAAGATAGCTCAAGATTCTTTGGTTCACCATAATTATCGCTGGGATTCCTTTGTTGTTCAAGGGAGAGTTGAAGGGGAATATGGTAATTTGGTTTCTAATATCTACCTAACCTCTCCCGAGTAATTAGGTGCAACCATCTAACATTAGGGACCTCTCCCGAGTGTCTCTACCGTATTGTCAATAGATTAATCATTAACACTTATTGGGATTATCCAACTAAATTTGATTTCCCGGTTCTAAACTAATCGAACATTCATACACTAGTTTTGTAATTGAACCCCCCTTCCTGGACGTAATCGAACTACTAACACAACTCAACTACCTGGTCAAAGTGATTGAATTCAAAAGATAATACGAAAATATAAAAAATCATAAACGTTAATCAATTTATTTAAATTAAAGTTGTCCCAAAATCATACAAATAATACCATGATCATAAAATAAGGTTCATTCCAATCATCTCAAACTAAAATAGAAATCAGATCATACTGAAATATAGAAATATAAAGGTTAAAAGTGACATAATCAAGTTTAAAAGAGAAAAATATAAAAAATTACTCTTAGAATCATTCAAATAAATGGCTGAAATGATTTAAATGATTTGGTTGACTTTGTGTTCTTTTTTTCTCTTCCCAATGCATTTTCTTCCTTTTAAAATTGATGAGGGTAACTCTTTTGATTCTCCAAAACTGATTTAATAAGTTAGAAATACAGTTTTAGTCATGTAGGCCCATTTAAGTTGGTCAAATGTAGGCCAAAACAATTTTCGCAAGTATGGGAATAATCTTTCAAAGATATATTTGAAATCATTTCCTTACAAATTTTATTATCTTTTGTAGATTTCGTATGATGAATTTAGTGTATGTTTTTTTTTGCTGCCTGAATTTTGTATTCATCCATTGTACAGTAAAAATTCGATAAATTAATACTCGATTATTTAATAAACCCTCTAAGATAATATCTTTTTCCCGGTTCCGACTCGAGGATAGGGTGCTAAATTAATAATTCGCTAAAATTATAAGATAATACATTTTTGATAATTCCTATAAACCCCAATTTAAATATAAATTAATAATTCCTTATATACTACATATTACATGAACTATTTTTTTTGAAAATGACTCAATTATCTTTTGTTTCTTGTTGAAATTAATTTCACCTTAAATGTCGTTCCTAATTTTTTTTATCATTGTAAGAACTTCCGGTGTATTTTTCTTATAACTCAACAAGAAAGTATTCAATGTGATTGTCGCTTTAATTTCTTCGTTTCGCGAAGGAGGCTCCATGGTAGAACTTTCATCATCATCTTTATCAGTTCCAATAACACACTAAATAATTTCTTCTTCATTCAACAACTGTGCAACTACATTTTCTACTGGATTGCTTAGGACATCTTCGACATCTATTGCATTGCGATAATTTAACTCTTTGATCAAATTTTGAAGTTCTTGAGCGCTTGCACTACCTACCTGTTCATCGAAGTTCTCAAAAGACATGTTATCTATTGATTGAAGTTTACAATGACGAAAGCAGTTCGCAATTGTATTTGCATGAACATCTATAGTCCATGTTGAAATTGCAAGATTCATGCATCTAATATATTTATTTTTGTTGGATTTGTATATGCATTGTATAATAATTAAGTGGAAGTTTGAACAAGTATTTGTAAATTAGGTATTTTATTATAAATTAATAAAATATTAATATATATAATTTATTGATTAATTAATAACTATTTTAATTAATAATTTTTAATAATTTCAAGTGTTAATTTATAAAGTTTTTAGTGTAAGCAATTAAAGAAGTTTTGCATTGTTTCCGTTATGGAATAAGATAACTTAGACTTTTGCACCTTAATGCCTTTTAGCGGCTACTCCACAAAGGTGCAAGCAAGGGGCTATTGATCATTCAACCAGTTTTTTATACTAAAATTCAGCCAAATAATAAATTTAAGCATGAGTAAATTATAAATGTTAATCACCCAAAGGGGATTAATAAGCAATATAAAAAAAAATGCCACCTAAAAAGGGGTGAGGTGCATGTCAACGCATCAAACAAACTATGAACATTGTAATTCCTATTTATATTGAATAATGGAAAAAAATTCATTTCTATACCGATGTGTGATATAAAACCAACAAAAAATGGTAATCGCTTATACTATGTAAGGTTGTGAGAAAATTGTCTAATTTTGTACATGACTATGCAGCCTGTGTGGTATTTTCTTTGCGAGGGCAGCACAGTGTGCGCCATTTGCAAGCAATGAGTGTGCTTAGTGCCCACAAACCTCTCTCATGTCGAAAAAATTCTAGAAAACTTAAAAAATTATGTCTAAAAACTTGAAGGCCAGGTTGGCCGGTTAATCTGATTTTATGGGACTCATATATCAGTTAGGCTCGTACAAGATCAGTTTGGACTTATTAATAGTTTAGGCGGATTTTATCATTGAATGAAAGCTAAAATTTAGATTGTATCAACTCAGTTGGATCATGTTAATTAGTTTAAATATTGGGTTACAAACTCCTGCTATCCCTCCAAACGCCCATTCTTGAGGGTCTTTCTTAAAAACATTCTCAAAAAATTTAGATGAGATATCTTTTAAATTTTAAATCATATATTTAAATATAAACCAAATTCAATCAAAAAATCACGAATGCATATACCCTAATTTGTTTTGTTTGGGAGCAATTTATAACTTGGGTATTGTCCGCCAACTGTTTTTAATTTTGATTCAGTAAATGCCACAAATCATCATGTGTCTCGAGGTTGTGCTTTATAGAAATGCTCTTATTTAAATTAATTTATAAAATCAAAAAATTACATCATACAAAATATTTAAGGACCATTACAATCAGAAATCTTGATTGAACAAGTTGAATACCAAATTCAAATAAATGCAATGATTAAGAAAATGTAAGTTAATTGTGTGTAAATAACATACTAAGAAAAGTATCAATTTGAAATATTATTGTGTATTGTGTATGATGATGTTTCTTCACAGTCTAGTAATTGGTAATGACCCCATTGTCTTAGCCATTTCCCGAAGATTAAACTTTTGTATCTTACCAGTGGCGGTCTTCGGAAGCTCTTCCACGAACACCACCGTTTTAGGTACCATGTAATGAGGCAACCTAGCCCTGCAAAACTCTATTATATCTTTCTCCTTTGTCACATCCTTTAAACTTACAAAAGCACAAGGTGTTTCACCCCAAAATTCATCGGGCCGAGCCACCACCGCGGCCTCATACACCACCGGATTAGAATACAAAACAGACTCAACCTCGACACTACTAACATTTTCGCCCCCTGAAATGATTATGTCTTTAGACCTGTCCTTAATTTCTAGGTACCCGTCGGGATGCATTACCCCCACATCCCCGGTATATAACCAACCATCTTCCCTTAAGCATTTCTCTGTGCTTTCTTGGTTTTTAAGGTAACCTAGCATTAAACAGGCGCCTTTTAATACAATCTCACCCATGGTATTTCCGTCTCTTTTCACGCTTAAACTTGTTTCCGGATCCAACACGTCTATTTCCGTCATCCCGGGAGTCCGTACCCCTTGACGCGCTTTTAGCTTTGCTTGTTCCCCCACGGGTAACATGTTCCATTTCGGTTTCCAAGCACAAGAAACCACCACCCCCGCCACCTCGGTTAATCCATACCCGTGGCTAACAAGGAAACCCAATGACTCTGTCCTGAGAACCACTGAAGCTGGTGGTGGAGCCCCGCCCGTTTGAAATTCTACACGGTTTTTTAGCGGTTTTGCATCCGGAGAATTTGCTAACATGTTGAGTACCACGGGTGCACCGCACATATGTGTGACGTTATGCGTATTTATAGCCTTATAAACTATTTTCGCATCGAATTTCCGAAGGCAAATGTTGGTCCCACCAACCGCTGCCATACCCCACGTATAGCTCCATCCGTTTGAGTGGAACATCGGTAGTGTCCAAAGATAAATCGCCTGCTTTGGTACGGACCAATTGATTAAAGAATCAAACGTGATAATGAACAGGGACCGGTGAGAATGAACTACTCCTTTGGGAGATGAAGTTGTCCCCGAGGTGTAATTCAACGTCATCGGGTCCCACTCATTACTAGGCCTAATCCACTTGAATTCTTGATCTCCCCGTCTAACCAAATCCTCGTACATATTCGATGATGCCTGAGAATTTTTAACATTATCATCGGAAATGACGATCATGACTGGATGCTTAACACACGATGGAAAGATAGAAACGGCTTCTTGAACCAGGGTCCATAAATGGTAATCGACAAAAACGAGTTTGGACTCTCCGTGTTGGAGTAGTACGCTTATTGTCCTAGCATCGAGCCGAGTATTGATGGTGTTTAGTATAGCACCGGCCATGGGGATAGCGAATTGAAGCTCATACGTGGCGGGTACATTTGGCGCAACCACGGACACCACCTCGCCTTTCTTGATGCCGAGATTTGATATGGAGGACGCGAGACATCGACATCTAGTGTAAGTGTCGGACCACGTATAGCGAATATTTTCAAAGATAATGGAAGTGCATTCTCCATATACTGTGGCTGCTCTTTCTAGTAATGTTAATGGGGTGAGAGGACATGAATTTGCAAGGCTTGGTTTAAGTTGATCCATTTTAGTTATGGAGATCTTGATCTGTCTGTCACACAATTTGTGAATTGATATTAGTTCAATTAGCGTTACAGGAATTTATTGTGGTCGCTGGATATGTGCATTTAGTTCACTGAATAAGTGCATTTATGGGGGTCATTAATTTGGTATAGATGGAATAATATTTAGTTTTGTGCTTACGGTGGGTTTTGACACAAAAAAAAAAAAAAAGTGCTTACGGTGGGTCATCCTTGTCCATCGGTTTTCTTTTTTGCTTTTACAAGGTTCTTCGACAAGACTAGTTTTCCGGGAAAATCATTTCTCGATAGGTATAAAACATCATACTTCATCTTTCTATTTTTATTTGTCTTTTATTTAAAAAAAAAATGTTCTAACAATATTTAAGATATTTTATTATTAATTTTTCTAATATCATTTCCAACTAAAAAACAAAAATACAATAAATAATATTATACTTGATATATAAAAATAAATATATTTAATATTATTATTATTTTTATGCCATAATAAGTAAGACAAATAAAAATAAACAAAAAAAATATTTTTTTACAAATTTAGAAGAAAGACGTGTTCTCTTTCTATTTTTTTTTCTCTCCAAAGATAAAAAGGAGAATATAACTACTTCAATAAATGAATTTACAATTTTTTTTTATCCTACCTTCCTCCTATAATAATAAATTTTTTAGAATTTTTCACAATTTAAAAAAATAGGAAAGTTTGGCGATACAGCGTAATTTCCCATTTGTGATTATCAAGAGGGACTCGTTAAAATTACATGCGCTTGTGAAGGACAGTGAGAATGATAAGGGTCTTGACGATGTCACGATCTCCAACATGGAGATCATAGCTTCACATATAGGTTTGAGCTCACACACATGTATCGGGACGCGAATAAGTGTACGGATTAACTAGCTAAGGAAGAGTTGGAAAGCGAGGAGGACCCAGTTCCGTAAGTAGACCCACTAGATGGCCTTTGGACAGTATTGACATGTCATAAAAGTAGATAATCCACCCTTAGAGCTACTTTGAGCATTCTCTAGAGGTTTTATAACTACTTTGTATTTACCAGTATTTTAGGACTCAAATGTATGGGAAAAGAAAAATGAATGTTTTAGTTTGAAATTACTCATATATCCTTAATTTTAAAGGAGAGAAAATTTTATATATATATTTTTTTTGCATACATGAGAGGCTTAAAAGCCGTTAAGAAAAAGTTATTACAATCAGAACAAGGTTCTTATTTAACTGTCTAGTACAACCCTAATAGTTGCACTTTTACTTCTATCTTTAGTAATAAACGTCCAAAGATAATCCGGAGGGTCGAAAAGAGTCATCGGTTGAAGTTTGGACAATGCCCCTTCTTTCGCTAACTTATCAGCACAGAAATTCGCTTCTCGGAATATATGATTCAGTTCGAACTTGGGAAATTTTCTTAACATATCCCAACATTCCGTAGCAATTGAAACATAGTGACTACCTAAGTTCCCACCGCCCTTCACTAGCGCGTGGAACTTCCTCGAGTCTATCTCATAACGAGTTGAGCTCCCACCGCCCTTCACTAGCGCGTGGAGCTCCTCCGAATCTATTTCAATAATCATCTCAGTATAACCTTTACTAATAGCCCATTTAAGACCAAAGTGTAGAGCAAAAAGTTCCGAAATAAATGGGGAGTCAACAAGACATGACCCCATAAAACCTGAGATGAATGTACCATGTTTGTCTCTCAATAGCCCTCCTATACCTGCTAAACTTTTTCGGGAACAAAACTTCCATCGATGTTAAGTTTAATGCAATTAACAGGTTTTACCCATTTTACCATGACATTTGTTGCAACTTTGACTATACCTCCATCAAAACACTTACCCCAAGCTAAAATAAAATTGCTAGCTAATGCAATTATCTCTCTTTTCATCTCAACAATGTGTGGTATAGTAGGCGCCTCATCAAATAGCAAAAAATTCCGTTTGGTCCAAATAACCCAAATTGCCGCAACGAACACATAAGGCCACTCAAACCCGGCTATTCGAGCCTTGGATTGAAGGTGGCTCTCGAACCAGGACTTCACAACCCTTGAATTGCGCGCTGCAGGGCTGCTTCCTGGATTGTATACACTCGCATTAGGCCCACCAGGAGGCCCACGATAGTCATCACTGTTGCAGCGATTCTGCTGCCAGGCTGCATTCACGGCCAGAAGCTGCAGCCGTTCCTTTTCCTGCAGTTTTCCACTTCCCAGCAGGTCCAAGCTCTAGCACACAGCAACAGCACGATCCCTTCTTCCATCAGCAGGGCCCGCACTCGATCTTCGTCCAATCCAAGCTCGCGCACCAGGAGCTAAGCTTTCTTCCCCTGTAACATGACACAGTAAGTTCCAAACAAGTATAGGGACTTTACACTCTATTAAAACATGGAAAATATCTTCCCTTTCGGCGCCACAAATCCGGCAAACTCGAGATTCAACAATGTTTCTCTTATATAAATTGTCCGAAGTTGCTACACGATCTAATACAGCTCCCCATATGAAGTAACGAATTTTTTTAGGGCATTTTATCTTCCACACGAGGTCCCACTTAAACGAGACATCAATCTCTTGTTCCCCCATGTTTAAATAGGCCGACTTAACCGAGAACAAGCCCGTGTTTTCGAATTTCCGTACTACACCAGGCCCATCTCCATCGCTACGCTCAACAATGCCATCACGAATAGCCTTAATACCAGTTAAAATCGCCTTACACGCATTCGATTCATTCCCGTTTAGAACCCAATTTAATATCCCATTCTTGAAGTATTTATTTCTGAGCACTTCCACCCATGCTACCCTCTGATCACCTTGTAATACTCTCCACCCAAGCTTTGCGAGAAGTTCCAAATTATACCTTTCCGCGCTTCTAATCCCAAGACCACCCGATTTCTTTGGTTTACAAATTTGATCCCACGCCACCCAATGCACCTTTCTTTCCAATACCGAGGAACCCAAAATGAAATCCCTTACCACTCTATCTATCTCCTTGCATACGTATTTCGGCAACTTTATGACTTGAATTTGATACACCGGTAAAGCATTGAGAACCGATTGGGCTAAAGTGGCTCTACCAGCTAATGATAGAGTCTTTGTCTTCCAAGTAGCTAACTTTCCCCTCCTCTTTTCTACAATACCCTTATAGAACCCTTTAGTTACTCTACCAGCTAGGATCGGAACCCCTAGATAGGTGCCAAACGAATCACTATGACAGAAACCACTAGCCAGGGCCAAATCCATTTGAGTTTGTTCCGGGACATTAGCTGAAAAATAAATTAATGATTTCTCCTCACTAATCGTCTGTCCAGCTTCATTACAGAACCTACTCATCGTCTCCAATATCGTTTGTACCTGCAATAAAGAGGCCTCACCAAACAAAATTAAATCATCAGCAAAAAATAAATGACAAAGCTTTGGACCCTGTCGACCAATCCGGATCTCTTTCCACTACCCCGCCGCGCAAAGCTCTTGAATTAAAATAGATAATCTTTCCATGCACATGACGAAAATGTAGGGTGAGAGTGGGTCCTTTTGCCGAATCCCACGGTGAGGTGTAAACGGTGGAAGAGGCTATCCATTCCATAACACCCGCATCTCATTCTCCTTCATACTAGACATTATTAGCTTTACCCAACTCTCCGGAAGACCAAAATGTGTAATAGTTTCTTCAATAAACTCCCATCTGATTTTTTCATAAGCTTTCGCGAGATCTGTTTTGACCGCCATGAATCCATTCTTCCCATGCTGGTGTCGCATCTTATGATCAACTTCTCGAACAAGCACAACATTATCTATCGTTGAACAACCTGGCAAAAAACTACTTTGGCAAGGGCCAACAATATTAGACAAAATAGGCCTAAGTCTATTGACCATAACCTTCATAATAAATTTAACAGGACAATTTGTGAGGGAGATAGGCCAAAATAAACGTACGCGGATCGGGTCTGAACCCTTAGGGATAAGGTGAATGAGCGTACCGTTCAGACCCGGAGGTAAAATACATGTTCGGGTAGCTTCGCGTACCATCTTACAAATCGAAGGACCTACTTTGGTCCAACATTTCTGGTAAAAAGCTGCTGACATACCATCCGGCCCAGGGGATTTGGTAGGATTAGATTGAAAGACAACTGTACGTATTTCTTCATCAGAAAAAGACCGCTCAAGATCATTCGTCTCATTAATATCGATCGGTCCAATGAAGGGTAGGGTTTTACCCTCGGCTTGATCACTCGGCTTGTCATAAAGACTCATAAAATAATTCCGAACTAATGATTTCAGTTACTCTTCTTCCTCAATCCAAACATCAAAATCATTTAATAATCTTTTACAAGAAGCCTTTTTCTTACGTATAGATGCAGCTAGCTGATAAAAGCGCGTGTTCCTATCCCAAGATTCCACCCACTTTTCTTTCGACTTTTGAAAACACATAGCTTCTTCCTTCTCAAGCACACTCTCATATTCCTTAGTCAATTCGTTACCCAAGTGACAGAGAGATGAATTATAAGATATTTGGAGTGATTTCTGAATGCCTCTAATCCTTGCACACAACTACCTTTTTTTCCGATTTAAATCACCAAATACTTCTACCTTCCATTTGTTAATACGATTCTGAAACTCTATTATTCCATCCCAACACCCAATCTATCTCCCTCCCATTTATTATTGACAAAATCTTGAAACCCATTATGGAGGCACCACGCTGATTCAAATCTAAACGGCGTGAATTTATCCTAGGCCTTTGATGCGGACAAACCTGAACTAAAATAGGCATATGATCAGAATGGAGTCTAGCTAAATGAATAACCCGTGTATTACGAAAAAGTAGCTGCCACTCCACATTGCCATAAGCTCTATCAAGGCGTTCCATAATTCTTTGTCCCAAATTCCACGAATCAGACCACGTGTATCTCAGACCCTCAAAACCAAGATCAATCAATCCACAGCTATGTCTCCATTCCTCAAATTTCTCCATCCTCCTTGTTATACCCGAAGTACCACCTTTCTTATCAATTTCCTTACCCACTTGATTGAAGTCCCCAGCTAAAAGCCAAGGAGTTTGTATATTATGAAAAACTTGGTGCAATGCCTCCCGTAAAAACTCTCTTTGCTTGTAGTCCGGGCTTGCATAAATGGCCGAGAAGAACCATGTTTTGCAACCTTTTTGGCTTATTTCGATATTAATTACTTGACGGCCAGCTGATAACACCCGTATATTAACATATGAATCATTCCAGAGAAGCCAAATCCCCCCCTTTGTAACATTCTGAGTCGACTTGGATTAAATTATCCTTTTGTAGAGAATTAATTATTTTATTCGCGTTAACTCCGCTTACACGAGGTTCCACTATAACTGTAAGCCAGACATTATTATTGATCATCATTTCTCGAAGTACTTGTCTAAATCTTGGTTTGGCCACTCCGTAGCAGTTCCAAATCAATATATTAATGGGGTACTTTGATTTCTCCCATGACATACCTGTAATATCTAAACAACTCATTAGTAAACAAAATAAATTAACGAGTAATACCTCATGGTGCATCATGCGCGAGACGTCATGTCTACATCACCATCTTTGCGCGGAGGTCCCTATGATTGCGCTTCCTGACTTCCTTCAGCTGAATCCGCTACCAAGCTTTCAAGACCCATTTCCTCGTCTTTGCTGTCATGGATTTCTGCCTCCCAAAATAGATCTGGTGGCTATTCCGGCAATCCTAGCTGCTGCAGGTTACTGGTGCAAGGACTGGTGGGCTGCGCTGGACTCTGAAGTTGGTCCACACGAGGCCCATGGCATGGGGTTGCAGGTCCCTGATCAGTAGGTGTTAAATTTAAATTATTTGCACGGAGGTCCCTGTCCCTTCCAGCCCTATCAACTATGTTTTCTTCAACAAGACCCTCAGTTACATCCACCAAAACCGGCCCCACCTGTGGCCTGCCCATTTGATCAACACCAACAGCAGTACCTTCCAAAGCCCCACTCCCATTTGAGTTAACAATTACACTAATCTCTTTGGTCCCTTTAATTTTTTCTTACCATTTAAAACCTCCCTAGCCCTCGGTTCAGCCACCTCCCCACTACAAACTTCTATAATATCCTCCAAGACTTTCCGTTGCTCAAAATTAGGAGACGCAATAATATTGTGTTTTGCGTTTCCACCTTTTTTATTATTTAAATTCGTACCTGAGGTGCTTTTCCCCTTATACGAGTTAGATTTAGTTCCGAAGCTTTGCCCTTTGCTAGCTACACTATTCACCGAAAACCTCCCCTCGTTCCGGTTTTCTTCCATTCTTAGCGCTTCGAAACGAGTGCCAATATTCGCATTAAAAGAAACTTTTTGACCACTATTCGCATCACCTCTCCCGCTTCCTCTATTCCCTCGCCGTACCGTCATCCATTCTCCATATTTCCCCTTGTTAACCTGTTCTTCCGGACCATCTTCTACTATAGCTTCTTTTCCCTTGGCATTGCTTCTTTCTTTCGCCATAGGAGTCGGTAAGTTCGGAGGACAAATTTCTCTCTTGTGTCCAAATTTACCACATTCAAGACATATCAAGTGGAGCCCTTCGTATTCGACTTTGCAAATCTCTGATCCAATTCTAACCTCAGGTTCAAGTGGTTTTTTCAAATCCAATTAGATAGCTAGTCTTTCATAATTCCCTCTTAGCCTTCCCTTCGTCATAGGGTCAATTTTGATTGTTCGGACAAGTTTATCCCCTATTTTCCGAAAGATTCGTGTTGTATAATTTTGCATTCCAACATTAGATATTCTTACCCAAGCAGTTGTTGTTGTAATTGAGTTAGAAATTTCATTAAACTTTGGTGTCCATTCCCTAACGATTAAATAATGCTCCAAAACCATCCAAGGGCCACCCGAAATAGCGAAATCGAAGTCGTCTCTACGCTCAAATTTAACCATGTAATACCCGTGACCAACATCAACAAGTTCAAAATGACCCTTAGGTGTCCATATTTGCTTCAGTTTAGCAGATAAATAGGTAAATCCTACCTCCCTACCCAATAATCTAACCACTGCTGTGTTGCGCCACAATCTAATCCCTTCCTGAATTTCATCTCTTGTCCTAATAACGGTAGGGCTTGAATCATTCACTATTATATCCTCATCATCCTCCACTAAATTTTCCAATTCGAGAAATTCCTCCTCATCCATTATATGACTATTTCTTTTTTCCTCACTATCCTCCATAATTGGAATTACTATATTATTACCCGTTAAAGTTCCTTTCCAACCACCCAATTTAGGTTTAATGAAACTAGCCGAATTGTTACCTGAATTAACCGTTGGAACTCTAGGGTTTTTCACTTGAACAGGTACCGGCTCGTTATGTTGATTCAATGTTGTTGCAGGTGCATTAGTGTTCTCATGAGATGCTCGTTCTCTCTTACCCGCTCTGCCATCCTTAATTGCAGTTAATAATTCTGGAAAATCCGCCATGTTTTGATCGATAGCCGCCGTATTATTACCCATTCCCACTCCAGTTTCGAGGGTTACGGTTGCAGGTTCCATGATTATTTCAGGTGGTTTCTCATGCCGGGGTGTGTAGCCGGCCATTGGTGGCGGCGCAGCGGCCATTTCTGGCTTGAAAGTTGTTATTTTGCGCGAAGAGAGAGAGGAGCTTTTGAAAGTTACCGTTGAGAGCTTTTTTTTCTTCTTTTTAAAAATTTATATTTAATTGGTGATAGATTTTAGAAAGAAGTAGAATAGGAAAAAAAATCATTTATTTTGTATTGAAAATTAAATTTGACATACGTTGTGATTTTTTTTTTTGCTAAAAAGAACTATTATTATGGAATAGTATTAATTTAGGATTAATACCCAAGAACCACCCCACACTATTTTTTATTTCCTCTGACCACATTCGTCATTTACTCCCTCATAAAAGATACTTTATATTTGCTTGTTTCATTTTTTACCATTTTTAATCATAGCGGCCGTTATTAACATTATCACTAACAATTTTATCTATTTTCTTGTGGTACTTTTCATATCCAGCAAATATCCAACCAGTAACAAATTTATTTTTGCTTTAAACCTGCATAAATGAAGTTTAAACTTTGTAATTTAATAGGCTATCAAGTTATTATCAAGAAAAGACAAACTATATTATTTTGGTCGGGTAAGAAAATTACAAATATATTACAATACTCGTAACCTATCCCTAATTTGGAGAAGTGAATTGCCAAGTCGGTCGATGTTACATGATATTCCATTGCCCTGTGTCTAGCTTGTTTTGCTAATATATCTGCTCTTGTATTAAAATTTCGTGGAATAAGCTTGAAATAGATTGAGCTAACTTCCCTAACCAGTTTGTTAATCTGTCTGATCCACGGCCTGAGCCTCCATTTAGCTGCCGACACTCGCTTAAATCCTTGAATTAATTCAAGGTTGTCGGAGAAAATAGTCTTCTCCTCATGTAAATATTGTCGTCCTATCATCAATGCCGTTATAATTGATTGGGCTTCTCCCTCTGCGCTTGTATTACACAAAATACTCTCTGTATGATCTATTATGTCTCCTTTGTTTTTGTCAATCTGGATAACTCCTATCCCAGTGGGATTATGTGCCTGTTCAAAAGATGCATCACAATTAAACGCAATGTTAGTTTGAAAGTCGAGATCGTTAACTGTATCAATCATATTTCCAGTATTTGTATTTTTATTCTTAATATTTTGAAACCCGTTATTTCCAAAGTGTTCCTTCATACTATTATTTATTATCCAAATTATCTCATCTAGATCCACCACTGTTGTTATGCCTACTTTTAATTTTAGATTTCCAAGGGTTCCATATTATAAACAGAATATTAAGCAGTTATAATCTCTCTTCTCCACCCTTTTTTCTCATATGTCTCTATGATCTTGATTATCCACTGTCTCAATTCCATCTCAATATGTTGTATATTAATTTGCATCTCTGAACTTGCCCATACCAATTTTTCCATTCCACAGGTAAGAAACATATGTTCCACCGTTTCTTTTTCCAAATCACATCATCTGCATTCTGCTTGTACATCACATTTTTTTTGAGATTTGTACCTATTGGAATTGCATTATTACAAGCTTTCCAATTTAAAATTCTAACTTTAGTAGGAACATTTGATCAACAAATGGTTTTCCATAATGTACTTCCTGATGGAATAAGGCTGACTGGTAAGGTTCTTCAAATGTCACATGATTTGTTAACACTTTATACCTTGTTTTTGTTATATATATATTCACCATTACTTGCGTGTTGCCATATAAATTTATCAGGTTCGTCTTTTGAGAAAACTCTTTCCCTTAAGATAACGGAAAATGATAGGTTTTGGAAAAAAATTGTTTAATAAGTCTATATTCCATTATGTTGTTCCATTCATCTATAGTTCACTAAAAGTTTGGATATTACATCGTTCAGGTTTTTCTGACCCCACGGTGTATCCAACCATTTATCCGCCCAAATATTAACAGATTCCCCATTTCCTATTTGATACCTGCCATATTTTTTAACATATTTCTTCCTTATATTAAACTAATTTTAATTTATGTTTTTCGAGTCTTTTTCGAGTCGTGGGGACACGGCTAATTTTTGAGTTGGGGGTGTGGGGAATTAGATGTAGAGTGTGTTTAATAGCTTGAAAGCATAAGCTCAGTAGATTGATGATAGTAAGTGATATGTTTATGAGCTATGTATTTGTATGCTTTGAGTATCTGCAGGAAAACACACGTTGATAGTAAAGAAAAGATTAGTGAGCAATGCGATAGAAAGTATGTTCGATCTCAGGGAACCTTGAAAGTGTGTAGGCCGTGAGATCCAAGCTAGTTGAAAAACCATTTGCTGAAAGTGCTAAAGGTAAGAAAATAACTAAATTACATAGTGTAGAAAGTGATTAAGGCGGTTCTTTCATATTTTGAAGCCCTTGAAGCCTTTTTATACCTTCTCACCTTGTGATTTTTAATTTTTTGTGCTATATCCTTCTCAGCCCCTTCTAGCCTTTCTAAAGCCTTTTTATTGAAACACGTTATAAGCCATATCCTTTAGATTTTAGGACTTTTCCATATGACCCGCACTCGAATCGCGATGCATAGACAGTTGTTTTAGAGCTTGAGTTTGGGGTGGTGGGTCCACCATTATGGGAATTGTTATTGGGTTGGGATTTTTGAGCTTATTAATTGTGCTTTGTGTTTTATATTGATGACGATTCACAGATTTGTATTGTAACCCTTTGCCGGGGTAATAGTGAATGAAAAAGAAGCCTCGAGCTAAATTTGCCAACAAGGGCATAAAAAGAAAAAATATATATAAGAAAAAAGGCGTGATATCTCAACATTAAAAGAGAGTCATAGCTTAAGAAATTGATTTGAAAAGAAAAGAATATATATATTCGGACCGGCAAAGTGGATTTTTATGTGAACATCTAAAGCTTTAATTGGGTTATTAGGGATGCTAAAGTGTGCATCAAGGAATTCATTGGGTTGAGTGAGAAACGTTTTATGAGAGTAACTCAAGCTCTAGGGCGATTCGTTGATGGCTAGTAAGGAGAGAGCCAAAAGCTCACTCCAAATTATCCAAATATACTATCATACCGTCCCTAAGCCTACATTACAACCTTAAAGACCTTTTGATTCTTTGCTATGTAACTGAGAAGTGCTTGAGCCATTAGAGAGTAGTTAAGTGGAGCTTTGAATACTAGTGAAGTTCGATGAATAATCTATAGCTCTCTTGGGGAACTGAGTAAAGTCCCAATCCTTCTTACATTGCGAATCTAATCTGATCTTGAATTCAAGCCGTGTTGACTGTGGATATGAGAAGTGTACAGGTATGTAGTTTATAAATATTATTGCATGAAATTTTCTGAGTTATGTGCTTTAGGTTTATTCTATATATTCTGCTATGCTTTTTTCCTTGTGTTGAAAATTTTATAAGTGTGTATTTCTAGACTTCCCTATGTTTTTATCTTTATTGTATCGGGACGATACAACTTTGAGTTGGGGGTCTTGATGTCTCCTCATTTATGATAGATTAATGTAAGGATGAGACATCATTTTAAGTGATTTAGAAGTCAATAATGTCGTTTTTCTTGAGTTTTAGTGCACTTTCCTATTTTGAGTCTTGATTTGTAGAATTATTATTTTTAGAGCATATTGGGTTTAATTGTTTATTTAGTGTGTAGCTTTAAAGATAATTATGGAGCTTAATTAGAGTCCAAGTCAAAGACAAAAACTTATGGAAAGAGATTTGCATGGTAATTGGAGATAAGGAAACAAATGCTAAAAAGATGGAAAAGGAAAAGCTGCCTAAATCTGGGATTCTGCATACACGTCCAAAGATAGGCGTTTTTACCTAAGAAATAGGCCGAATCTGATGATTTCCTTCTAAAGGGTCAAGATAATTCTGTTGCGATTCTTTTGGTATCTTATGGAGCAAAATCCGACCAATAACGAATTAGGTCTTCTAAACACCTATAAATACACCCTTATATCACTTGTAATTCAACCCTATTAATCCTTGCCTCATAGTAATTAGTTCTTAAGGTTTTATTCTTCCAAGTTATTGTAGAGAGCAAGATGATGTCTTTTGTAATTTCTTTTAGTTTATTTCCTTCAGGTATGAACTAAACTCCCCATAGCTTGGGTTTTGCATTATATATAATCTATGAATTCTAATTCTTCTATCTAAGTTTCTTTGGGAATTATATGTTTTAATCTGATATTAGCTACTTACTTTATATTTGTTTATGTGTTTTGATTTAATGTCTTTCCTAGAACTTATCACTTTAGGATTGTTTTAAGAGTAGTTAGATGGTCTCCTTGACAGGGTGTTTAACTATTGAACCACCACATAATATCTAGTGTCGATAGCAGTTCTGAAAAAACATACTTCTAACTAGATAGTCATTAGGGTTTGTTTTAACCACCGTATCACCAAGATTGCAGTATTTGCTTAGGGCCTTAGTGGCGTTTGATAACCCTATTTGAAATCACTTCTTGGTTGTGACGTAGCCCCCTTAGTCGCTCTCAAGGTCTAAGATTGGGGAATTTAGAATCCTGACTAAGTATACCAAGAGCTAATATTCTCCCTTATTAACTAGATTTATAGATAGAATTAGAAGGATTAGTGCATACTAGCAAAACCTAAGTTATACTTCTCATCTCATATTCTTAATCTTTTACTTTATTGTCTTTATTTTCTTAGTTTTAATTTCTATTTTCGAAATCTATTTGCTTTACTTTCTGTCTCTCAATTATACTCGTTATTGTTTCCTACGCGATTAACACACTTAAGTCCCTGAGAACGAACTGTCTTATCATTAAAACTTGCATACGTCCTGTAATACTTGCAGTACTATACCTGTCTAGGGTGAGAGTGCGTAGTTTTCCATACTTAAATTGATCTTATTTTTATCACACCTTAGGCGACACCAAGTTTTTGGCGCCGCTGCCGGGGACTTGTGTCTCGTTAGCATGTGGGTTATCTATTTCGAGTAGTAGTTTTTAATTAGTTTTTACTTTTCAGTTTTAGTTTAGTTTTTATTTTTTTCTTCAGATTTACGCTTGTGGTTTGCTTTAGTCTTTTTCAGGTTTCACAGTGTTTAATTCTTGGCCTCCTTTATCGGAGCCTGAGAGGAGCTTCAGACCTTACAACAAACGAGTTCGTGAGGAAAGAGCCTTGAGAAGAGTTATGGCAGCCCAACTAACCCCACCAGTAGGAGGACAACAATCACCAGGAGGAGGATTACAACAAGATCCACCACTTGGACCACCTCTCGGTCAACAAGATCCACCACTCGGTGGACAAGAAGGACAACAACTACCAGCAGGAGGAGGTAATGGGAATAATCTTAATAATCAACAAAACCGAGTTGAACAAGACCTACCTGGCCTTAATGTACCATTCCATGTTCAACGAATTGGTTACCGCCCTCCTGAGATTCCGAATATCAAATTTAGACCCGATCCGGGCATGCTTAGTCAATTCCAAAGTTTCGGACTCTATACTGGTACAACTATTCAAGATCCAGTAAAAGCGATTCAGAAGTTCATGCAGATTTGTGATGCCTACATTACTCCTGGCATTACACGCGAGCAACTGTATTGTCATATGTTTTTGTTTTTCTTGACCGGAAGAGCTAGCGATTGGCTAGAAAGACAACCACATGGAACCATTCACTCTTGGAGAGAACTTCAAGCCGCATTCTTTAACCGATTTTATCCGAAGAGCATGAGACTCAAGGATCAAACCGAGCTTGCAAGATTTTCTCAAGAAGATGGGGAAACAGTGGGAGAAGCATGGACAAGGTTTCAACAAAAACTAACTAGATGTCCGCTCCATGGTTATACACCTGCTCTACAACTTGCTATGTTCTATGAAGGTCTTAACGATAAAGGTAGAGAAAAGGTGGATAACATTGGAAAGGGTAATTTTGTGTCCATGAATCATAATGAAGCTTCTGAGGTGTTAAAAAATATCATGGAACAAGAAAGAAGCTAGCCTTCAACGCGAGCTTCTGTAGCAAAGACCCGAGGAACACTTCGTTTAGATGCAGAAACTGCGAACTCAGCTCAAATATCCTCGTTAGAAAATCAAATCAAGGAGCTGAGAATCGCGATGGAGAAGAATTTGGCCGCTACAAAGGTAGTACAAGAAGCACAAGGTTGTCAACAATGTGGAGTTAACGATCATTTATGGGAAGAGTGCGAATCAAATCCGCAATCTGTTTACTTTATATCCAACCGATGGGGCAATCGCAGCCATCCGGGTATGCAGTATTCAAATCCACAAGGGGCCGCTAATCCTGGTCATAATCAACCGCGACCCCATAACAACTCTTACCAACAGAGAGGTCAGTACCAAAACCAATATCAGAATAGACCTGCTCCTCCACAACAACCTGCTCAAGATTCTTATACCGATTCGTTAGATCAGAAAGCTTTACCTCAGTATACGCAAGAAGGATCTATGGACAATACACAGATAGTACAAGCTCTAGACCGTCTGAACACAACTATTAACGCTCAAGAAGAGAAGGTCAGAGGACACGATGCCATACTTCAGATGCTAAGTACTCAAGTAACACAGTTAAACAAAGTGTTAACTAGTGTAGTAGAACAAAAAGAAGTAAAGGCAATCGAAGGAGGTGAAGACAATGATGGGTTCGAAGCTTGCAAGGCTATATGCCTTGAAATTGAAAAAGCGAAAGAGGAAGCACCACATGCTGCCATTAGTGCCGTGGAAGTTCCCAGTATTGAAGAAGAACCAACCAAGTCCAGCCCCGAGGAATCTATTTGTGTGGAGGACGATCAAGATAAGGGCGAATTTATAGAGTTACTGAGGAAGGTGCAAGAGGAGATTCGATCGGTAGTGAAATATGCAGCTGAGTTGGCTAAAGAGAAAGAGGAAGAGGCCTCAAAAGAGGAATCGAAAGATGAAGTGGCACCTGCTGTGCATGAAGAGAAAGAAGAAGAGAAGGTGGAATCGCCACCTATTATTCAACCAGTGTCATCGACTATTCCTGATACAAATCCTAAAGATGACATTGTTCTCAAGACATTTGTAGAGGCGTACCAACCTGAAAATATCAACGCCCAAATGCTTGAGATTGCGAAAAGAGGACTTACACCGCAACAAGTTTATACGCAAGTTATTCCTGAGAAAGAGGCGAGTGTAGAGATCCCAAGAGAGAACCTGAGGGTTTCGAGAAGAAGTGAAAGAGAGCTACCAACAAAGCTTAAAGATCCGGCAAGTTTCAACCTTCCTATTCAATTACATGGTATGCTCAAGGTGAAAGCGATGTACGATGTGGGTTCTGGTGTGAATGTTATGCCTAAGTCCGTGTTCGAGAGACTTGGACTTCAGAAATCAGAGAAAACTCCAGTGAAGTTGCAGTTTGCTGACAACTCAGTGAAAAGGACATGGGGAACAGTGGAGGACGTCTTAGTCCGTGCAGGTAATATCGCCATCCCTACTGACTTTGTTATTCTTGAGTTTGATGCAGATAAGCAGGTTCCAATCATACTTGGACGGCCTTTCATGGCCACAAGTCAAAGTGTGATCAACTTCCAAGAAGGGACCATCACCCTTCATGCAAAGAACATATCCGAGACCTTCTATGTCTTGGGTAAGAAACCAAGGAAGTTGGATCCCATCGTGCCTATCATCCACATCCTTTCACATCACAAAGTCCCTCCTGAGGAGATCCACTTAAAGCCTATGGATACTGAGCCAAACATTGAGTTTGGGGTTGGCCATGAAGTCCTATGGAAATCCCACAAACGCGAGAACAGGCCACGAAGTTTCAAGGACTCGTGGATGGGACCATTCATCGTCACTAAGGTTGTTTCAGCCAAGGTGATAGAAATTCACCCCAAAACTGGGGTCAAGCGCAGATTAGTTGACGTTCATAACCTTACTCGTTGTTGGGGAGGCTATATTCGCAAATCTTGACAGAGGTAACACGTCTAACTTTGAAAGACGTAAAACAAAAGTGCTGTACGGGAGACAACCCGTAGTTTTTTATGTTTTCATGTATTAGTTAAGTTTATTTTAGTTTTTTTTAGTTGATAATGCATGTTTGAGGAAGGTATTAGTGTTTTTGGTGTGTAGGAATTGGAGAAATCGAGTTAGGGAAGAAAACGAAAAATTTTGGAGCGCAAGAATGACCTGCGCGGACTACCCCACGGTGTACCCCCTATACCGCAGGGATGGTCCGCGTGGTCAAAACACGTGCCACGGGTGGAGCCACGGGTTTGATCCAGAAACCGAGAAAAATCGACCCGCGGACTACCCCCTATACCGCACCATGGTCCGCGCCTCAAAAACACGTGCCACGGGGTAGGTGCCACGGGTATTTTGACGGAGTTAGCTACAGAAGGCGCGGGGTACCCTCCAGTGTACCGCGCCCTAGTCCGCAGCCCAGAAACACGTGCCACGGGGTCCTACCACGGGTGTTAACCAGTGAGTAAAAATTTTCGAGCATCAGATGTCGCGGTGTACCCCGCGGTACACCCCATGGTCCGCAGGGGTAGTCCGCACGAGCCGCCAGAGAGAGAAAAAAAAGGGTTTCAAGTTTATAAAGAGATCTAAAGCTTATTATTCCAAATTTATTAAACCTACAACCTCTTTCTTCTCTCCAAAACTCTCCTAACTCCATTGAAGCTCATCAAAACCTTCACCAATCACCAAAACACTACCCAATCATCAAGAAAAACACATCAAACCTTCTCTCTACATCATCACAAGAGAGAATCAAACACCCAATCCTCACCAAATCCATTCAAATTGAAGAATCAAAGAGCCAAATTTTCAAAATTCATCCTACAATTTCATAAATCCAAGCCAACCCATTGCAAATCCACCTCACCCACATAGAGATTAATCATCGATTCATATTTCCTAAGCCAAATCAAGCTTGTTCAACCATTAATTCAAGAGTTTAAATTTCAAGGGATGCTAAAGCTTTGAGTTGGGGGTTAATTGAGGATGACTAATAGAATAACAATTTTAGCTAACAAGAGGGAGGTGAAGAGCAACAAGGGATTGGATTTAAACAAGAAGAAATCAATTGACAAAGGTGCTAGTTCTAAATCAAAGGGTAAAGATAAAGTTGAAAAGAGTGGGATACCTTTGTTTGATCGTAATGGTAAAAAGCTTTACTCTTATGCAAAGGAGAGAACACAACCTCAACAAGATCTTATACCTATAGAGAAATTGGATACTTCAAGGGCCCTGAAGACTTCTGCAGAGAAACAGTTAAAAGAACTACCTTTTGCTTATGAGAAAGTATTCAAGGAAGAAATTAGAGATGGAGAATACGCAAGATTCTTAGAGCTTGGTGAGAAATTGGGTTGGTCTACGTTCATGGTAAGACGTTCTGAATTATGTCATGAATTAGTTTTGGAGTTCTATTTATGCCTCTTTAGCCGAGATAGTAATGGTGTTCCGATTAGAGGAAAGTTAGTTCCTTTCACAGTTGAGGAGATTAGGAACCACTTCAAGTTTAAGAAACTGAAAGGTTTGTGCAAATTTGAAGAAGCAGTTGCTAAACGAAAAATCTTTGATGAGGAATTACTTTTTGAACATGTATTAGACAAAGAGAAAGTGCAATCACATAAGGGAGAATTGAAGGCACCTTGGCCTTACAAATATCTTCAAGCAGATGCGCGAATTTGGCACAATTTCCTTGTCCCTAATATATTTGGAAACACACGAACTATGGATGTGACTATGAAGTACGCTCTACTGTTGAACTGTATTTTGAGACGAGAAGAAGTGGATGTGGCACAGTTGATCTATGAGGAGGTGATACGATTTTTGGTCTCTCCTAAATCAGTCTATAATGTTAAATTTCCTACTATGATCACGTGTCTTGTGCGAAAAGCGAATGTAGTATTGGGTGAAGAAGAGAAACTTGAGTTTAAAGCGAGTTACATTGATAACGCTTGGATCAAGGAAATTCTTCGAAGAGCGGGTTCTACGCAAGTCTCGAAAGAAGAAAAGAAGGAAAATTGGCAAGAGAAGATGGAGGAGCGTTTGACGAAATTTGAAGCAGCTCAAACTTCCTTAGTCAATGATGTGGCACAAATCAACACTAATCAAGTGAACATCATGAAACTCCTTGAGCAATTAACGAAAGGTCCAACAATTCCAACCTTGGATGTCAATGATGCGAGTCAATAGCCTCGAGAGTATGTTCTCTTTCTTCCTTACCATTTCTGTAAATATGTCTATCTGCTAATTTTAATTTCTGTTTTTCGAGTCTTTTTCGAGTCGTGGGGACACGGCTCATTTTTGAGTTGGGGGTGTGGGGAATTAGATGTAGAGTGTGTTTAATAGCTTGAAAGCATAAGCTCAGTAGATTGATGATAGTAAGTGATATGTTTATGAGCTATGTATTTGTATGCTTTGAGTATCTGCAGGAAAACACACGTTGATAGTAAAGAAAAGATTAGTGAGCAATGCGATAGAAAGTATGTTCGATCTTAGGGAACCTTGAAAGTGTGTAGGCCGTGAGATCCAAGCTAGTTGAAAAACCATTTGATGAAAGTGCTAAAGGTAAGAAAATAACTAAATTACATAGTGTAGAAAGTGATTAAGGCGGTTCTTTCATATTTTGAAGCCCTTGAAGCCTTTTTATGCCTTCTCACCTTGTGATTTTTAATTTTTTGTGCTATATCCTTCTCAGCCCCTTCTAGCCTTTCTAAAGCCTTTTTATTGAAACACGTTATAAGCCATATCCTTTAGATTTTAGGACTTTTCCATATGACCCGCACTCGAATCGCGATGCATAGACAGTTGTTTTAGAGCTTGAGTTTGGGGTGGTGGGTCCACCATTATGGGAATTGTTATTGGGTTGGGATTTTTGAGCTTATTAATTGTGCTTTGTGTTTTATATTGATGACGATTCACAGATTTGTATTGTAACCCTTTGCCGGGGTAATAGTGAATGAAATAGAAGCCTCGAGCTAAATTTGCCAACAAGGGCATAAAAATAAAAAATATATATAAGAAAAAAGGCGTGATATCTCAACATTAAAAGAGAGTCATAGCTTAAGAAATTGATTTGAAAAGAAAAGAATATATATATTCGGACCGGCAAAGTGGATTTTTATGTGAACATCTAAAGCTTTAATTGAGTTATTAGGGATGCTAAAGTGTGCATCAAGGAATTCATTGGGTTGAGTGAGAAACGTTTTATGAGAGTAACTCAAGCTCTAGGGCGATTCGTTGATAGCTAGTAAGGAGAGAGCCAAAAGCTCACTCCAAATTATCCAAATATACTATCATACCGCCCCTAAGCCTACATTACAACCTTAAAGACCTTTTGATTCTTTGCTATGTAACTCAGAAGTGCTTGAGCCATTAGAGAGTAGTTAAGTGGAGCTTTGAATACTAGTGAAGTTCGATGAACAATCTATAGCTCTCTTGGGGAACTGAGTAAAGTCCCAATCCTTCTTACATTGCGAATCTAATCTGATCTTGAATTCAAGCCGTGTTGACTGTGGATATGAGAAGTGTACAGGTATGTAGTTTACAAATATTATTGCATGAAATTTTCTGAGTTATGTGCTTTAGGTTTATTCTATATATTCTGCTATGCTTTTTTCCTTGTGTTGAAAATTTTATAAGTGTGTATTTCTAGACTTCCCTATGTTTTTATCTTTATTGTATCGGGACGATACAACTTTGAGTTGGGGGTCTTGATGTCTCCTCATTTATGATAGATTAATTTTAGGATGAGACATCATTTTAAGTGATTTAGAAGTCAATAATGTCGATTTTCTTGAGTTTTAGTGCACTTTCCTATTTTGAGTCTTGATTTGTAGAATTATTATTTTTAGAGCATATTGGGTTTAATTGTTTATTTAGTGTGTAGCTTTAAAGATAATTATGGAGCTTAATTAGAGTCCAAGTCAAAGACAACAACTTATGGAAAGAGATTTGCATGGTAATTGGAGATAAGGAAACAAATGCTAAAAAGATGGAAAAGGAAAAGCTGCCTAAATCTGGGATTCTGCATACACGTCCAAAGATAGGCGTTTTTACCTAAGAAATAGGCCGAATCTGATGATTTCCTTCTAAAGGGTCAAGATAATTCTGTTGCGATTCTTTTGGTATCTTATGGAGCAAAATCCGACCAATAACGAATTAAGTCTTCTAAACACCTATAAATACACCCTTATATCACTTTGTAATTCAACCCTATTAATCCTTGCCTCATAGTAATTAGTTCTTAAGGTTTTATTCTTCCAAGTTATTGTAGAGAGCAAGATGATGTCTTTTGTAATTTCTTTTAGTTTATTTCCTTCAGGTATGAACTAAACTCCCCATAGCTTGGGTTTTGCATTATGTATAATTTATGAATTCTAATTCTTCTATCTAAGTTTCTTTGGGAATTATATGTTTTAATCTGATATTAGCTACTTACTTCATATTTGTTTATGTGTTTTGATTTAATGTCTTTCCTAGAACTGATCACTTTAGGATTGTTTTAAGAGTAGTTAGATGGTCTCCTTGACAGGGTGTTTAACTATTGAACCACCACATAATGTCTAGTGTCGATAGCAGTTCTGACAAAACATACTTCTAACTAGATAATCATTAGGGTTTGTTTTAACCACCGTATCACCAAGATTGCAGTAGTTGCTTAGGGCCTTAGTGGCGTTTGATAACCCTATTTGAAATCACTTCTTGGTTGCGACGTAGCCCCCTTAGTCGCTCTCAAGGTCTAAGATTGGGGAATTTATAATCCTGACTAAGTATACCAAGAGCTAATATTCTCCCTTATTAACTAGATTTATAGATAGAATTAGAAGGATTAGTGCATACTAGCAAAACCTAAGCTATACTTCTCATCTCATATTCTTAATCTTTTACTTTATTGTCTTTATTTTCTTAGTTTTAATTGCTATTTTCGAAATCTATTTGCTTTACTTTCTGTCTCTCAATTATTTACTTTTACTCGTTATTGTTTCCTACGCGATTAACACACTTAAGTCCCTGAGAACGAACTCTACTTATCATTAAAACTTGCATACGTCCTGTAATACTTGCAGTACCGTGCCTGTCTAGGGTGAGAGTGCGTAGTTTTCCATACTTAAATTGATCTTATTTTTATCACACCCTAGGCGACACCACAACCGTACACTTGCGGTTGTGGTTCAATTACTTTTTGCATTTACTTTAGAACACACTAAGGACCACCAAGTTTTTGGCGCCGCTGCCGGGGACGGTAGCGTGTGACCACAGTGTTTATCCTTTAGTGATAGTTGCATTTATTTTTATTTTTATCAGTTTTACGCTTTTTGTTTGTTCTTCTCTTTCAGATTTTTTAGGTTTGGTGTATGCGAAGAAGGCTTATGTTTGAACCACCAGGTAAATCCTTGATAATCCGGATTCGTTAATCAGACTTGCAAATAAGAAAATAAGAGAACAAGAGAAAGAGGAAAGATAAATGGAGAATAATCAAGATCCCTGGTTTGTTAACGGTCCAGAAGAAGTTCCATTCCGTGCTCCTGCTCTAGGGGTAGGTGCTCCAGATATAGATGTTCCGAGGTTTCATCCAGATTCGGGTATGTTAGCTCAATTCCAAAGTTTTGGAAACTTTCGTGGTAAAGCTGGAGAAGATCCCCTTCGAGCAGTACAGAAATTCAAGCAGATATGTGATTCTTACATCACACAAGGAGTTTCAAAGGAACAAATGTATTTTGCTGCATTTCGATTTTTCGTTATTGATGGAGCGAGTGAATGGAACGATACACAAAAGCCTACAAAGATAACAAATTGGGAACAACTAGAAACTGCTTTCTTTGAAAGGTATTACCCAAGTAACATGCGGTTAGATGATCAACTTGAATTAACTCAATTCCGTCAAGAATTTGATGAAACTTTGGGTAAAAGCTGGACAAGATTTCAGATGTGCTTACGTAGAGTTCCCGATCATGACCTTTCAGAACAACAACAGCTCAAAATTTTCTACAAAGGTCTTGATGGGACTTCAAGAAAAGACTTATGTTGGCTATGTGGTGCTGGGTTTTTATAAGTTCAACCTGCTCATGCGAAACTCATCCTAGAGAGAACGGTAAAGAATGAAGTTGGATGGAATTCAGTAAGAATCCCAGTTAGAGGAGTGAATAAAGTTAATATCGAAGAAAAGTTTGCTACCCTCGAGAACAAGATTCAAACCACCATAGAGCAACAATTAAAACAGCTCACTTTAGCTGTAAAAGAAGGATTTTTGGGTAAGAAGGTAGCTGTGAAAGCTGCACAAGAAGATTATATGTGTTCGTATTGTGGTATGAATGATCATGATGAGGAGAGTTGTCCGAATAATCAAGAGCCTGTGATGTTTGTCTCCAATAGAGGAAACTTTAATTCAAGTGGTAATGGGTATCAGCCTAACAGAAACCATCCTGGGTTTCAATACTCAAATCCTAAGGGGCAGCCAATCCTACATATACGTATCAGCCGCGTCCCCAAGGTAACAACTTCAACCCAAGAACACATAATAATTATCAAGGAGGACAGAATCACGGAAATTATGTGCAAAGACAAGCCCCTCAAGACACTTACAATGAAACCATGAACCAAAAAGCCTTGCCTGCCCATCCACAAGAAGGTGTAGTTACCCTTCAGAAAACCGTTGAGAGTTTGATTGCTCTCCAGACGCAAGCTATGCAAAATCAATAAGCGTCTGACGCATGTATCAAGCTATTACCGAACCAAATGGATCAATTCGCAAAACAGCTTCATCAACGTCCACAAGGGCAACTCCCTAGTGACACAGAAAATCCAAGACAACATGAAGATTGCAAAGCTGTTACTCTCAGAAGTGG
Source organism: Nemophila menziesii (assembly GCA_029959085.1). Lineage (NCBI taxonomy): Eukaryota > Viridiplantae > Streptophyta > Magnoliopsida > Boraginales > Hydrophyllaceae > Nemophila > Nemophila menziesii. The sequence goes on from JARWIR010000001.1 coordinate 82,176,241, forward strand.
TAAGAACCTCCCTCCACCTCCTTTTCCGTTATGAAAGAGAAAGAAGTTCCAATAAAAGAAAAGGATGTGGGTGAGGAAGAGAAAGATGTTGAGGTTGAAGAAATAGAGAGGCCGAGTGAGATTCTAAAGAAAAAAAGATGATGTTATGAGTAATCGCCCTCCTCCACCGTTTCCATCTAGAGTTCAGAAAAAGGGTGATTTAGCTGATTTTCAGAAGTTCTTTAATAGAGTGAGAGGCCTCAGTATTAACATTCTGTTGTTGGAAGCTATCCGAGATATTCCCAAGTACACGAGATTTTTGAAGAGAGCCCTCACTAACAAAAGGACATTCTGTGATAATGAGATGATTGGTCTTCCTGAAGAATGTAGTGCTATTTGTCAAAGTAAATTACCTCCAAAGTTAGTTGATCCTGGGAGTTTCACAATTTCGATATCGATTGGAGAAGAATGGAAAGGTAAAGCACTATGCGATTTGGGTGCGAGCATCAATCTGATGCCCAAATCGATCTTTGATAAGCTGAAAATTGGAGAAGCAAGACCTACTTCTATGGTCTTGCAAATGGCGGACAGATCTCTTGCACATCCAGAAGGCCGAATTGAAGATGTCCTTGTTAAGGCAGGTACGTTAGTATTTCCTGTTGATTTCGTTATACTTGAATACGACGCGGATAGGAATGTCCCCATTATTTTGGGAAGACCATTCCTAGCCACGGGTCGTACATTTATTGATGTAGAAAACGGCGAATTGACGATGAGAATCCAAGATGAGGAGGTCAAATTTAATGTGTTTCGAGCTATGAAATTTCCAGATTCTCAAGAAGATTGCTTCCGAATGGATGTAGTTGAGCAGGCATCGCAAGAGGTATTTGATTGTTTTAATTATAATGATATCTTGCAGGCCGCTTTGACATTAGACTTACCTGAGATGATGGAAGAGCTTGCCGAAACAGTGGCGGCTCTTAATTCTGAGAATCCAAAGTATAGGCGTCTTGCATATGAACCTGTGAGAGAACCGGGGAGATTATTCCTAAAAATAAGCCTTCAATTGAATCTCCTCCGGAATTGGAAGAAAAGCCATTACCAGAACACTTGAGGTATGCGTATTTAGGTACTAATGAAACTCTACCTGTTATTGTTTCAGCAAATTTAACAGGTCCTCAAAAGATAAACTGTTGCGTGTGTTAAGAGCCAACAAAGAGGCAATAGGCTGGACAATTGCTGACATCAAAGGCATTAGTCCCTCCTATTGTCAACATAAAATCATACTTGAAGACGATAACACACGCTCAGTTGAAGGTCAAAGGAGATTAATGCCCGCAATGAAGGATGTAGTGAAGAAGGAAGTCATCAAGCTTTTAGACGTGGGGATTATTTATCCCATCTCGAGTAGTGAATGAATGAGCCCAATTCAGTGTGTACCGATGAAAGGAGGGATGACAACAATTCTTAATGATAAATATGAAGCGATTCCTTCAATAACGGTAGTTGGTTGGAGAGTTTGCATGGATTACAGAAAATTGAACAAGGCCACCAGAAAAGATCACTTCCCTCTACCCTTCATTGATCAAATGTTAGATAAATTAGCTAGAAGAGAATACTACTGTTTCTTAGATGGTTATTCCGGGTATAATCAGATTTACGTGGCTCCAGAAGATCAACATAAAACAATATTTACATGCCCTTGTGGTACTTTTGCATATTGCAGAATGCCATTTGGGTTGTGTAATGCACCTCCTACCTTTCAAAGATGTATGATGGCCATCTTCTGGGATATGATCGATAATTTTCTTGAAGTTTTTATGGACGATTTCTCCGTGTTTGGTGATGATTTCGATAGATGTTTAGAGAACTTGGAGAAAGTGTTAATCAGATGCAAGGAAACAGATTTGGTCTTAAACCGGGAGAAGTGTCATTTTATGGTTCGCGAAGGTATAGTTCTGGGTCACAAGGTTTCGAGTGCTGGATTAGAGGTCGATAGAGCGAAGATAGAGGTAATTAAAACTCTTCCCCCTCCCGTTTCTGTTAAGGGGGTAAGAAGTTTCCTGGGCCATGCTGGCTTTTATAAGCGTTTCATTAAAGACTTTTCTAAGATTGCTAAACCGTTATGCAACTTACTCGAAAAAGATTCCAAAATCCTTTTTGATGAAGCTTGTTTAGCGGCCTTTCAAGCAATCAAAGAAAAGCTTATTTCTGCTCCTATAGTATTACCTCCAGATTGGAGTTTACCGTTTGAAGTTATGTGTGATGCGAGTGATTTGTGTATGGGAGCTGTATTGAGACAGAGAAAAGAGAAGATTTTTCATTCGATTTACTATGCTAGTAAAACTGTCAATGGTGATCAAGTAAATTATACAGTTACAGAAAAAGAGTTGCTAGCAGTTGTGTATTCATTTGATAAATTTTGCTCTTATCTTCTTGGAGCGAAAGTTATTGTTTATACAGATCATTCAGCGATTAGATATCTTATGGAAAAGAAGGATGCTAAACCGAGGTTAATCAGATGGGTTTTGTTGCTTCAAGAATTCGATTTAGAGATTAAAGATAGAAAGGGTTGTGAGAATCAGGTTGCAGATCACCTATCGCGTCTTGAAGGTTCAGATATGAATAGTGGTACTGCAGCAGTTAGAGAAGAGTTTCCTGATGAGAGTTTATTTGTTGTTCGTGATTATGAAGTTCCTTAGTATGCAGATATTGCGAATTTAGTTGTAAGTGGTTCTTTTCCGGAAGGATCCACTTATCAAGAAAGAAAAAGGTTAGCTCATCGTGCTAGACAATTCTTATGGGAGGATCCTTTCCTCTACAAGGCGTGTACTGACCAAATGGTACGAAGATGTGTAGCTAAGGAGGAAACAGAAGCTATTATAGCTGGATGTCATGATTCACTCTACGGAGGACATTTCAAGGGAGATAGAACTGCTGCTAAGGTATTCCAATCAGGTTTTTACTGGCCTACTCTTGTGAAAGATTGTCATGAATATGCTAGGAAATGTACGAGATGCTAGTTTACAAGAAACATATCCAAAAGGGATGAGATGCCACGTAATTATGTATTAGAAGTTGAAATATTCGATGTTTGGGGTATAGATTTTATGGGTCCGTCCGTTTCTTCAAATGGTAACCTCTACATCTTATTAGTTGTTGATTACGTGTCTAAATGGGTAGAAGCTGTAGCTTTACCAACCAATGATTCACGAGTGGTGATTAAGTTCTTGAAATCACATATTTTCACTAGACATGGTACACCTAGAGTGATTATTAGCGATGGAGGATCTCATTTCGTTAATAAATATTTGAAGACTGTTCTAGAGAAGTATGGAGTAAGAAACCGTGTATCCACTGCATATCATCCACAATCCAATGGTCAAGCTGAAGTATCGAATCGTGAAGTGAAGTCAATCCTAGAGAAAACCGTTGGTCCTACAAGAAAAGATTGGTCAATGAAGTTAGATGATGCGTTGTGGGCCTATCGTACTGCGTTTAAGACGCCAGTTGGTGCATCTCCGTATCGTATGGTGTATGGTAAGGCTTGTCATTTACCTCTTGAGCTAGAAATGGGTGCCTATTGGGCGATTGCGCAGTTGAACTTAGATCCTACCTTAGCCGGAGAGAATCGTATGATGAATCTTAACGAACTTGACGAATTCTGATTGAATATCTATGAAAATGCTAAACTTTACAAAGAAAACACGAAGAAATGGCATGACAATCGGATTCGTGTGAAGAACTTTGAAGTGGGACAAAAAGTATTGAAGTATAATTCAAAGTTCAGCAATTATCCGGGTAAGTTAAGGTCTAAGTGGTCGGGTCCATACATTGTGACCAAAGTTACACCTCATGGGGCGATAGAAATAGAACATCCACTAGAGAACCGTACCTTTATGGTGAACGGTCATAGATTAAAGATATACCATGGAGGTGAAGATACCAACCACTTGGAAGATCCACATCCCGGGGAGGTTATGTATCTCCTCGAGACTCCTTAGAAGCGTGAGGTAACCCGTCAAGCTTAACGACGTTAAACAAAAGGCAATTCCTTGTATATTAGTTTGAGTTTTTAATTTTCGCAATGTAAAATAGTTTGATTTTCATAATTTTAGTGTTTATTATTAAGAAATGAGGAAGGGTAGTTGTTTTTGATGATTTCAGGAGTAAAAAGGTCATGAGTTTGGGGTCGAAAGGAGGAAAATAGAAGAAAAATAGGTTGGTTGTCCAGGAGAAACCGGGCACCCGGTTTCGCAAAAACCGGGAACCCGGTTTTGGAGCTGGTACCAACCTCACAGACGTAACACCTGTCGTCTTGGTTCACGACACAGCGTCACTAACCAGGTATCCGGATTTCTCGAAACCGGGAACCCGGTTTTCGTGAGCTGTGATTTTTGGAGTTTCTGACCCAGCGTCTTGGAAGGCAGCCTTTGGCTGCGTGTTTACTCGCGATATCGACGGAGACCGGGTACCCGGATTTTGCAAAACCAGGAACTCGGTTTTGGTGCTATGAATTTCGACCTTTCTGACCTAGCGTAATGGGTCCCGCCGTTTTCTGCGTCACCACCTGCGTATCAACCCACATCAGCGTTACAAACCGGGTACCCAGATTCACAAAAACCGGGAACCCGGTTTCGAAGGGTAGCTCTCTGACCCAGCGTTTTGAGGTCCAGCCATTATTTGCGTTGAATTTTTTTTTATTAATTAGGTAATTGTTTTCGCGCCGACACAGCGACGCGAAACCGGGTACCCGGATTTTCGAAACCGGGAACCCGGTTTTCAACTGTGAAAGGCGGTTTTTGCCTCCTTAACCTAGTTTTCTTAGCCTCTTCTGCAAGTTTTTACCAAAAATGCTCCCACACACTACCCACCTCCGAAAATCATCATTAACACCTATATATGTCATCAAATCCTACCCTCTTTCATCACAATAACACAAAATCAACTCACCTCTTCTCCAAAATAACATCAAATCCTTAGTTTTTCACCAAGGTTGTTCTTCACTCAATCCTTTAATTACTCCCAATTCTTCTTTATCCCACACAAATCGACCATTACCCACTTCATATTCCACCTTAATCTTCAATTCCTAAGCCTCAAAACTTCAAAGTTCTAAACTTTTCTCTAGTTTCTCACTATTTGAAGTTTTGAGTTTGGGGTGGAAAGAGATGACTAACAGAACCGGTGATTTCCGAAGAAATACTCCTAGAAAGAAGACCACCATTGGTGGTACTCAAGAACAAGCTATTGAGATTCCTGATTCGCGTCCTAAACGAAATACTGAAGAGGTTAAGCTTGCTCCCAAGAAGAAAGAAATTACAGGTAAGAGGAGAAGATTAATTGATGAACCAGAAACTGAGGATGAACATGAAGATGAAATTGAGAAAGAACTTGAGGATGAATCTGAACAAGAAGTTCCCGAAGTACCAGTTCAACGGAAACCCCCGCGACGAAAGATGTGGGCCCAAAAGCCTAAGAGGGTTTATACTTCATGGAATGAACAGGTTCGTGAAAGAATTGAATTTTTAAAGTTTGGTGAAGAGATGGACTTTCCTAAGAATATTATGAGTAGTGTTCATCGAGAATATGCTGTTGTTTGTGATAAGTTTGGTTGGAGAGAATTAAGAGAAAGGAAGCTTGAGTTTATTCCTACTTTTGTGCGAGAATTTTATGAAGGTTTAGCCCTTTCCCGTGAGGCAATTGAAATTCGCAAAAAGGTAGTTCCTTTCTCTATTGAATTTATTCGAAAATCTTTGAAATTACCCAACTTTACTGGATTATGTCCGTTCCAAGAAACCCTTAATGACCCTTCTTTCGATTATGAATCCCTTTGGGGTACTGTGCTTATTAATGGGGCTAGCCTAATTCCTGAAGGATAAAGATATCCTGGACAGTTTTACAGCAGTAATTTGACACCTAGTGCGAAGGTTTGGTATCGTTTCATAATACCTACTTTCTTTGGAATTAAACACACATCCGAGTTGAAGAAGGAGCATATAATTTTTATTAAGTGTATTATTGAGATGAAACAGATGAATGTTGCTAATATTATTTATGACACCATCATGGAATTCGCGATAACTCCGATGAAACAGCAGAATCTCAAGTTTCCTTGTACTATTACTAAGTTGTGCCTAGACGCAAAAATTCCGCGTAGGAACGCAGAAGATGACGTGTGACAGTTGGAGTAAGCATGGCATTGACTACAATTCAGAATATCCATGATGAAGCAACACGAGCTACGAAGACTCCTAGAGCTCCTCCACCAAAGAAAGCGAAGAATGCTCCTGAGTTGGAATAGAAAATAAAGGTGTTGGAAGAGAATCAAGAGAAGATGATTGCCACCTTAGGAAACGTTACAAGAGAATTGGACCTCCTTCTTCGAACTTTGATCTTAGGCGTAAGCACACTTCAAAACGCGATTTATGACGCTATTACGCGAGATAAAGGTCCAGAACGCAACACCGGTAACCAGACACGGCTGGTTAAGATACGTTTTCTAATCCTTCCTTTTTAGTGTAGATTAGTTTAATTGCTTTGAGCCTTTTTCGAGTCGTGGGGACACGACTCATTTTTGAGTTTGGGGTGGGGTTTGTTGCCTCATCCCAGTTTTTATGTGTTATTTGTTTTATTTGCTTTCAATAAAAGAATTTTCGGAGTTGCGTTTGACTGTAGAAAATTTTAAATATTCCTTTAAGCATACTTTTGATGAATCTATGATAGTAAATAGTGGACTTTAGGGATTGATATAAAACGCATTTATAATTGCATGCAAACATAGGTAATTGATAGGAAAAATTAATGAACAATGCAAATGAAGTAAGCTTGTACTTAAGGAATATGTTTGGTGTGTAGAACGTGAAATCCTAATTAGTAGAGAACCCACCTAGATATGAACACGAGCTATGTACTTAGGAAAATGATAAAGGCAGTTCTTTGTTAGCCATTTGTGACCTTTTTAGCCTTCTATCCCTTGTATTAATTATTATCCGTCTTAGCCCACTTTGAGCCTTTAGCCTTTTCTTTGTAGCCACGATATAAGCCTTTATCCCTTATATTATTAGGCATGACCATATGACCCGCACTTGAATCACAATCCTGAGACATGTCTCGAGCTTGAGTTTGGGGTGGTGGGTCCACTTATGGGGAATTTATTGGGTAGGGATTGATGTGCTTTGTATTGTGGCACAATTGCAGATGATGTATACTTGTAACCCTTTGCCGGGAATGAGAAAAAAAAAATAAAGAAAAAAAAAAATTCAAAAATCCATACAGTAGGAACAGGGAACCCGGTTTGCATCTGTACAAAAAAAAGAGAAAAGAAAAGAAAAAGAAAAATATGAATGAATAAAACATCCGGCAAAGTGGAATTTTTCTGAAAATCATCTTATTTGTAATGGGTAGACCTGGGACGCTAAAATGTTGCGTAAATGGGTGAGTGAGAACAATTTTGAGCGTAAACTCAAGCTCGAGAACATTTGTTGATGGTAAGTGAGGAGAGAGCCAAAAGCTCACTTCAAATTTACCAAATATACATCCACACCGTCCTTAAGCCGATATTAAAACCATAAAGACCCCGTGATTCCTAAGTGCATAGTGAAGTTATAATTCTGTTGATAGGGAATATGCTAGGTGGAGCGTTCAAAGCGATGTAGGATTGAGGAACACCCTATAGCCATCATACAGATATGAGTACAAGTGTAATCTTCAAGCATTGTGACTTTAATTTTAGGATTGAGATTATTTGTGTTTGATTTTGCATTCTAGATGTATGTGTATATTAGTTTCTAGAGTTTGCTATATGAGATTTATCTTTAGAACTGCTTTAGGTGTATTTGCTAGCTTCTACTTGTTCTTACGTTTACCTCTACCCCTTTGTTTTGTTTTAATTTGTCGGGATGACAAAGGTTCGAGTTGGGGGTCTTGATGTCTCCCTGATTGTTCTTATTTTTGACCCTTGGGAGACATCAATTTTTTATGTTTAATTGAATATTTTGATAGACTTTTGAGTTAAAAATGCAATTAATCCGGAATTCCTATTTTATTTCTAGTATTTTTGATTTATTAAATTTTTGTGCGTAATCTTGTGTATTTTAGTGAAAAGTTTGCAGGTTTTGAATATTAGCTAGGAAAGGAATCCAAGAAGAGAGTCAAAGATTGTGATATGGAGTCAAAGCTTGAAGATAAATCCCGAAAGAATTATATTTTGGAGCTGCAAATCTGGAAAACAGGCCAAAGATTGCTGACCTTTAAAGAGAATATGTTCCTTATAGAGTTACGGAAATTTAGCAAGTGATTTCAGGTCAATCGGAGTTATAACGAATCGGCTAGAGCTGTTTTAGTGGAGGTGATGCAGCATTACGGGATTTTGGGCTAAGTTAATGGACTTGGGCCTTCAATATTTCATTTAATTAAAAGATTAGGTCCAAGTCCGAATTTGAGCTTATAAAAGGAGCTCTTGACTTCTATTTTTCACACATTTCACTTTTTACAATATAAAACATCAAGAGAGAAGAAGCAGAAGGAAGAAGAAGAAAGCTGTAAAGCTGGAGAGAGTCTATATCTCCATTCTCAGCCAAATCTAATTACAGAAATTAGGTCTTTCTTATTTTTAATTCTGTAAAACAATATGAATTCCATTTCTTTTAATTTAGTTTTATTTTTAATTAGTATGAGCTAATTTCTTCATAGTACTAGAGAATGCTTGATGGGTGAATCCCGATTCTGTTAAACTTCATATGTCTGAATTTGGGTTTTTAATAAATTAAATTAAATTGGGTCTTTTACCCTTTTCTGTAATTGGTGATTATTTACTGTTTTTGGAGTCATGAACTAAGAACAGGTGTTAGTATCTAGCTATTCCACATATGTGGCGTGTGGATCATCCTGACGGAGGGTTTAGGTACGGACTTAATTACTCAATCTAAAATAGAAACTATTTGACTCTGACGAGCTTAGTTAATTTTAGGGCCAATGTGGTAAAATTACTTAATCATTCGAAAGTGGATCATATTTACCCCGACGGGACTAGTGACACTCTAGAATAGCCTTAAAGTCCACCCTGACGGGGGTACAAGGATTATAGAATCCCGACCATTGTTAATTAACCGATTTAACCCTTAAACATCATATGTTATGAAATAGAATCAGGAGGATCCCTTGCGTTTCTCAAGTATTGCCCTCTCATATTTGCGTCTTACCTTCATTTACTTGCGTCTTAGTATTTATTTGCATTTTCTTCATAGTCTTTCATTACTTAGAATTAAAACAAACAACAAATCAATCATTATATCTTTTACTTGCTTTCATAAGTGCAACCAATCATTATCTGATAAGCATTGTAGTTAACCAAACCGTCACTGCGAACGATCCTAGAATCATTATTACTACTTGGGACAACCGTACACTTGCGGTTGTGGTTCAATTACTTTTTGCATTTACTTTAGAACACACTAAGAACCACCAGTACCTATGAGCTAAGTTTGATTCATGACTTCAAAATTAGTAATTAAAACGAAATAATAGTCAACACAAAATACTTAGTCTAATTTAATTAATTAATTCAGAAAATATAAATTAAATAGAATTGGGTTCAACCCATATAGCGATTCTCAAATACTAAAGAAATTAGTTCATAATGGAATTAAATACTGAAATATAATAAATAAAAGACATCATATTCAATTATAGAAAATAAATAGATAACCTAAAGGTTGGGTTAGGTGTTGTTGGAAGAACGGAATTACTCCAGCTCTAGCTTCTCCTCTTCCTTCTTGCTGCTAAAGAGTCTGCTTATACTAGTAAATTCGGATTAGGGCTTAGGTTAAGGGGATTAGGCCGAATAATAATAAGCCCAAACCCATCTTCTTCTTTAATTCCCGTAACTAGTGTGCATCCCTTATTAAAACGGCTATAACTTTTGCATATTAACTCCAAATGGGCCGATTCAACTTGGAGAATCTTCCTAACTCAATAAGGCATCAAACATATATCACGGCCAAAAGTCTGAATCCGCTCCTAAGTAGCCCAAAAATATCAATTATTAATAGCCTTCCAGATCTGCAACTTCTTTAGTCAAATTCTTGGAAATTCTTTTCTTGCCTTTAGCTCCTCCACTCGATCTAAGACTATAATTCTCACTTCTCCTCCTTGTATTGGTTCTCCATAAAATCTTTAACCTACTAACTTTGAACTAAAAACAAACAAATTAACGCACAAAAGCTCTAAAAATGCATATAGTCTAATTCCAAAGGGAGAAAGTGCAATATGACGAAATAAGCATAAAAGTCTATCAAATAAGTCAAATATTCACCTAAAATGATGTCTCCTAAGGGATAATATTTAGAACAAATAGGGATACCTCAAACTCAAACCCAAACCTTTGTCGTCCCGACAAAGTAAAATAAAAACAAAGGCCTTTAGGTGAACGCAGAAGGTAGAATCTAGTAAATACACCCAAAGCACAACTTAAAACAAATCTCATATAGTATGATCTAGGAATCAATATACACATACACATGTCATGCAAAATCAAACACCAAATAATATTAATCCAAAATTAATTTCACAATGCTAGAAGGTTACGCTTGTTACTTATCTCAAGATGGTGGCTATAGGGTGTTCATCGATACTTACTTGCTTTGAATGCTCCACTTAACATACTCCCTATTAGATGAATCACAGACTCAATATGTATCTAGGAATCATGAGGTCTTTACAGTTATAGCGTAGGCTTAGGGACGGTATGGTATGTATATTTGGTAAATTTGAAGTGAGATTTTGGCTCTCTCCTCACTTACCATCAACAAACTGTCCAAGAGCATGAGTTTACACTCGAATATGTTCTCATTCAACCCATTTGACGCGCTAAGTTAGCGTCCCCAGATTAACCCAATAAGCACTAAAGATGATTCACATAAAATTTCCTCTTTGCTGGTCCAAATATATATATATATTCTTTTTATATGATTTTTTTTCTTTTGTATAGTCATGACTCTCTTTTTGATGTTGAGATATCATGCTATTTTTTTTTCATAACATTTTTTCTTTTCATATATTTTTTTCATTAACTCTTACCCCGGCAAAGGGTTACAATATATTAACTATGAATCATCACCAATATATAAAACAAAGCACGGTTGATAAGCTAAAAATCCAACCTAATGTATATTCCCATAATGGTGGACCCCCCACCCCAAAATCAAGCTCAAGACAGTAAGTCTTAGGATCGTGATTCAAGTGCGGGTCATATGGAAATGCCTAATAAACTAAAGGGGATATTGGCTTATAATGTGGCGACAAAAGAAAGGCTTAAAGGCTAAAAATTTGGCTAAGACGGATAAATAGAAGGCCAAAAAGGTTTCGAAGAGCTAACAAAGAACTGCCTCTATCATTTTCCTATTTACATAGCTTGCCTCTAGTTCATACCTAAGTGGGTTCTCTACTCATTCAGATCTCACGTTCTACAAACCACTCATTTTCCTTAAGCACAAGTTTACTTCTTTTGCATTGTTCATTAATTATTCCTATCAATTACTTGTGTTTGCATGCAATCAAAGTGTGTTTTATACCAAATCCTAAAGTCAACTATTTTATATCATAAACTCATAAAAAGCTTGCTTGATGGGGGCATTTAAAATACTCTACAGTCAAACGCAACCCTTAGATTAATTTTATTGAAAGCTGGCAAAACATTAACACATAAAAATTGGGATGAGGCAACACACCCCACCCCAAACTCAAAAATGAGTCATGTCCCACGACTCGAAAAGACACAATAAAGCAAATAAACTAATAAAAATGAGAAAATGGTAGGAAAACGTATCTGAGCCAGCACAAGGCTGGTTTCCATTGTTACGTTCAGGTTGGGCTCCTCTTGTTGCATAGGTGGCATGTTGAACATTGCTCACTCCACGTAGTATTCTTTGCTTGACCTCCAACTCTTTTGTGACTTTTCCTACGATTTGTCAACATCTCTGCATGTGTCTCCTCCAAAGTTCTCATCTTTTCAACTACATCTCTCTCAACACCAAAAGTAACAATAGGTTCTTTAACTTCTTTCTTTCCTCTTAATAGTATTCTTGACTTTCCAATCTTCGTCATCTCAATGAAACCCAAACTCAAAACTTCAAATATTCAAAAACTAGAGAAGAGTTTTGAATTTTGATGTTTTGAGGATTTATTGAAGGATGTTGGTGTTATATGAGATGAGTAACGATTATGTAGTTGATTTGGGAAGGTTTAATCAATAGGAGTAAAGCTTTGATGAAGAGGCTTAAGGTTGAAGGAGAAGATTTATTTGTGTTCTTGAAGGATTTGATGTCTGATGTGTGTTTGGAATAGAATAGGAGGACGAATTGAATGATTCTAGGTGTTATAGTGGTATGGTGCAGGTATATAATGGGTTAGGGGTTGTTTATAATGATACATTGCATGAGTGGCTAGATTAAAAAGGAAGAAATTAGGGCTTCAAAGAGGTATTTGTAAAATTTTCCGCTTGTCGGGCCGGCATACCGATCAGACGACCGGCTGGTCTGTCCCAGTAAAGTTACTCTCGGCAAAGACCCCGATTTCATAAACCGTGGAATGGTTTTTTTTTTCACAGTGGACCGGCTAGCCGGTCAAAAACCGTGTCGAGGTTTGCGCCCACGGTTTTTTCTAGTTGCTCTCGTCTTCAAACCTGATTCCAAAAACCGTGTCACAGTTTTTGACCCACCGGTATACCGGTCAGCTGGGCGGCTAGTCGGTGAGAATGTTTTTAGATTTTCATCATCTCGGCAAGGAACCTCATTCTAAAAACCATGTCACAGTTTTTCTCCCGCCGGTATACCGGGGATTTCGGCGGTATACCGGTCAGTTCTGCAGATTTTTTTCTTTTCGTTCCTTAGCACCCCAAACTCAATTCCTGCACCATTTAACACACTACCTTTCTCATTTATTTTAAAAATAGACACTAAGACACGACAATTACTTATAATTATACACTAGGAATCAAAAAACGTTAATGCAATAAACTAATATACAATTGAAATAGCTTTTGTTTAACGTCGTTAAGCTCGACGGGTTACCTCTCGCTTTTATGCAGCTTCAAGGAGGTACGTGACTTACCAAAGATGTGGATCTTCCAAGCTATTGATATCCTTGCCTCCATCATAAATTTTCAATTGATGACCATTCATCATAAAGGTGCGGTGTTCGATTGGGTGTTCAATCTCTATAGCTCCATGAGGCGTAACTTTGGTCACAATGTAAGGACCAGACTACTTTGATCCCAACTTACCCGGATAACTACTGAACTTGGAGTTGTATATCAGGACCCTCTGTTCATCTTCAAACTTCTTTGCGCGAATGCGATTATCGTGCCATCTTTGTATTTTCCTTGTAAAGTTTGGCGTTCTCATAGGCATGTAATCGGAACTCATCAAGTTCATTCAACTTCATCATACGATTCTCACTGGCTAAAGTAGGATCTAAATTCAACTGCGCTATACCCCAATATGCACCTAATTTATGTTCTAGAGTTAAGTGACATGCCTTACCATAAACCATACGATACGTAGATGCACTAACGGGTATTTTAAACGCAGTACGATAAGCCCACAACGCATCATCTAACTTCATTGACCAATCTTTTCTTGTGGGGCCAACAATCTTTTCTAGAATGGATCTGACCTCTCGATTAGAGACCTAGTCTTGACCATTGGCTTGTGGTTGATAAGCGGTAGATACACGATGTCTTATCCCATACTTCTCTAGAAGTGTCTTCAGATATTTGTTCATAAAGTGTGAACCTCCATCACTGATAATAACTCTAGGTGTACCATGTCTAGTGAAGATGTGCGATTTTAAGAACTTAATTACTACTCGCGAATCATTAGTTATAGAGCTACAGCCTCTACCCATTTAGACACGTAACAACAACTAATAGGATGTATTGATTTCCATTGGATGGTACAAAGGGGCCCATGAAATCAATACCCCATACATCAAAAATCTCCACTTCAAGAACATTGTTACGTGGCATCTCATATCTCTTAGATATATTACCAGTAAAATAGCATCTATGACATTTCTTAACATATTCATGACAATCCTTATGTAAAGTAGGCCAATAAAAACCGGATTGTAGTACCTTTGCAGCTGTACGATCACCTTTGAAATGTCCCCCGTATGGTGAATCATAACAACTTGCAACCACTGACCAAACATCTTTCTCAGGTATGCATCTTCTCACCATTTGATCACTACATATTTTGTAGAGGAAAGGATCCTCGCAAAATATCTGTTTAGCACGATGACTTAATCTCTTCCTATTTTGTGAAGTGGCTCCTTCAAGGAAGTTACCACTCACAATAAGATTTGCGATGTCTGCATACAAAGAAGTACCATCGTATATGACAAATAAACTCTCATCGGGAAACTCTTCTCTAACCAACTCGGGCTCACTATTAAACTCAGAACCTTCAAGACGCGATAAATTATCAGCTACCTGATTATCACAGCCTTTTCTATCTCGAACTTCCAAGTCAAACTATTGTAACAATGATACCCATCTAGTCAAACGCGGCTTTGCATATTTATTCTCCATAAGGTATTTGATGGCGAAATGATCAGTGAACATAACAACTTTCGCCCCAAGAAGATAGGAACGAAACTTTTCAAATGCGTACACCACATCTAGTAATTATTTATCCGTCACGGTAGAATTAATTTGAGCACTGGTAAAGACCTTACTAGCATTATAGATGGAATGAAATACCTTATATTTTCTTTTTCCCAACACAGAACCCATAGCAAGATCACTAGCATCACAGATAACTTCTAACGGAATCTTCCAATCAGGAGGTAATGCAATAGGTGCTGAAATAAGCTTCTTCTTAATCTCTTGAAATGCCACCATGCAAGCTTCATCAAAAAGGAATTTGGAATCCTTTTCAAGTAAGTTACACAATGGCTTAGCGATCTTAGATAAGTCCTTGATGAAACGTCGATAAAAACCAGCATGACCCAAAAAGCTTCTTACCCTTTTTACTGAGATAGGAGGGGGAAGAGTCTTGATTACCTCAATCTTTGCACGATCAACTTCTAAACCAGCACTTGAAACTTTGTGACCCAACACTATACCCTCACAAACCATAAAATGACACTTCTCCCAGTTCAAAACCAGACCAGTCTCCTTGCATCTAATCAACACCTTCTCCAGGTTTCGTAAACACTCATCAAAGTTATGACCAAACACAAATAAGTCAGCTATAAATACCTCAAGGAAATCATCAATTATGTCCCAGAAGATTGCCATCATACATCTCTGGAAAGTAGTAGGTGCATTACATAATCCGAATGGCATCCTTCGGAAGGCAAAGGTACTAAAAGGACATGTAAAGGTTGATTTATGTTGGTATTTCAGATATAAATATATCTGATTGTATCCTGAATACCCATCCAAAAAGTAATAATATTCTCTTCCAGCTAGCTTGTCTAACATCTGATCTATAAATGGGAGAGGGAAGTGATCTTTTCTGGTGTCCTTGTTCAACTTACGATAATCCATACACACTCTCCAACCAACAACGGTTCTTGAGGGTATGGCTTCATTTTGTTCATTCAAGATGGTAGTGATACCACCCTTCTTTGGTACGCATTGAACTGGACTCACCCCTTTGCTAATGGCTATTGGATATTTGATTCCCTTATCTAGTAATTTAATAACCTCTTTCTTCACCACTTCCTTCATAGCTGACATCAATCTCCTTTGCCCTTTAACCGAGCGTGCATTTTCATTGTCCAAAATGATTTTGTGTTGGAAATCAAGAAGGACTAATACCTTTGATGTCAGAAATAGTCCAACCAATTGCCTCTTTGTTAGCACTTAGTATACGCAACAGTTTGTCTTCTTGGAGACCTGTTAAAGTAGCTGAAACAATAACAGGTAGAGTGTTGTTAGTACCTAATTACGCATACCTCAAGTGTGTCGGAAGCGGCTTTTCTTCTAATTTGGGGGGAGGTTCAATAGAAGGTTTCTTTTTAGGTATTAACTCCCCTGGTTCTCTGACAGGTTCATAGGTGAGACGTTTATTATTTGGATTTCAAGAATTGAGAGCTCCCACTGTTTCGGCTAGCTCTTCTATTGGCTTCGATAAGTCAAGTATTAAGGCAGCCTGCAAGATATCTTCAAAATTCATGTAATTCCTTACCTCTCGCATGGATAGATCAATTACATCCATTCGGAAACAGTCTTCTCGGAAATCTGGATACTTCATAGCCCTAAACACGTTGAACTTTACCTCCTCGTCTTGGATTCGCATAGTCAATTCTCCGTTTTCTACATCAATCATAGTATGCCCCGTGGCTAGGAATGGTCGTCCCAAAATGATGGGGACATTCCTATCCGCGTCGTATTCAAGTATAAAAAAATCAACGGGAAACATTAAAGTACCTGTCTTGACAAGGACATCTTCTATTCGTCCCTCAGGATATGCGAAGGATCTGTCAGCCATTTGCAAGACCATGGAGGTTGGTCTTGCGTTTCCTATCTTCAACATCTCGAAAATTGATTTGGGCATGAGATTAATACTCGCACCCAAATCACACAAATATTTTCCTTTTCACTCATTGCCAATGGAAATAGGAATGGTAAAACTTCCAGGATCAAGTAGTTTAGGTGACAATTTGTTTTGGCATATGGCACTACATTCTTCTGGCAACCCTATCATCTCATTCTCAAGGTATGGTCTTTTGTTGGCGATGGCTCTATTCAGGAATTTAACGTACTTTGGCACATCTCTGATAGCATCTAAGAATGGTATATTAATATTAAGACCTCTTACCACAACTAAGAACTTCTAATAGTCAGCCATATCTCCTTTCTTCTAAACTCTTGAGGGGAAAGGTGGAGGCGGACGCGTTTCTATAACATCTTTCTTCTATTGAATCTCCTGGATCTTCTCCACTCCCACCACTTCTGGTTCATCTTCTTTTTCACCACATATTTTACCGGTCTCTCTTTCATAGTTGTTTCTTTTTCTTTCATCACGGGAAAAGGAGGTGGTTGGAGCTTTTTACCACTTCTAAGCGCTATATCATTACAATCTTCTATCTGCTTGGGTTCTTCTGTGTCACTCAGAAGTTGTCCTTCTGGCCGTTGAATCAATTGTTTTGACATCTGAGCTATCTGATTTTCTATCAATTTCATTGCTGCGGCAGAAGATTGTTGATATTGGCAAGCTTTCGTTTGAAGGTTGATTAATGTCAACAAGGTTCGCTGAACATCTAACACGCCTTCTTGAGGTTGAGTAGGAAGAGCTTTCTGATTCATGGTCTCAGTGTAGGTGTCTTGAGGAGGTTGTCTCTGAGCTTGATTTCCGTAACCTTGTCCCCCTTGGTAGTTGTTATGTGGTCTTGGATAATAGTTATTACTTTGGCGACGCGGCTGATATGCGTATGTCAGATTAGCGGCCCCACTTGGATTTGAATATTGGAAACCCGGATGGTTTCTATTCGGTTGATAACCTTGACCACCTGAATTATAGTTCCCTTGGTTGGCAACAAACATTACGGCTTTTGGATTGTTTTGACAATGCTCCCAATCATGATCTTGTACTCCACAGTTTGAACACCCATAAACTTCTTGTGTAACATTAACATCTGCTCTTCTACATGAGGAACCTTCTTTAACAGCTAAGGTAATCTGTTTCAATTGTTGCTCCAATGTGTTCTTTAATTTATTCTCCAAGGAGGAGAATTTTTCCTCAATTACAACACTACTTTCTTTATAACTTCCACCTCGGATAGGTGTTCTTACATTGTTCCAACCCATCTCATTCTTTACTGTTCTATTCAAAATAATTTTAGCATGAACTGGTTGTGCCCGTAAAAATCCACCACCACAAAACAGGTCTAAATCTTTTCCTGATTGCCCGTCAAGGCCCTTATAGAATTTTTTTATTTGTTGCGGTTCTGTAAGGCCATGATCGGTAACTCTTCTTAAGCATATTTGGAATCTTGACCAACTCCTACCGAAGTCTCATCTTGTTCTTGCTCAAAGGAAGTTATTAATCTGTGCATTTAATCTCATGTTAGTTGGGTAGTATCTATCGAAAAATGTAGTTTGAAGCTCATCCCAATTATTAATTGATCCTGGTTCTTGCGAATCATGCCACTCACTAGCTGCGTCTATCACGAAAAATATGAAATTTGCATAATACATCTGCTCTCTAGTCACACCTTGAGTTAGGTATGAATCGCATATCTGTACTACACAAATCAGATCTTCTCCAGGTGCTCCTCGGAAATTTCCATAATTCTGGAATTGAGATAACATACCAGGATTGGGTATGTATCTCGCGACATTAATATCTGATGGACCAATCCCAAGAGCAGGAGCGTGATATGGAGCTTGTTCAGGTCCGTTTATAAACCACGGATCATTGTTAACCCGGGGGTTGAACTTGTGGAGCAAGAGGAGGATTAAGCTCGATTTTTTCATCCATTTCCGCCTCTCTAGCTAACTTTGCTTCTTTCTTTCTCTTGTTTGCTTCCCTAATTGATAACTCGGGGTTATCGAGCATACACTAAATCTGCAAACCTGAAAAAGAACGAACAAACCAAAGCCTAAAACTGAAAAAATAAAATAACAATTAAACTACTAAATATTAACACCGGGGTCACACACTATCGTCCCCGGCAGCGGCACCAAAAACATGGTGGGTCTGATGTCTCCCTTTTTTTTTACTAAATATTAGCCCTTAGGAGACATCATTTTAGGTGAACATTTGACTTATTTGATAGACTTTTATGCTTATTTCGTCATATTGCACATTCTCCCCTTGGAATTAGACTATTTGCATTTTTAGAGCTTTTGTGCGTTAATTTGTTTGTTTTAGTGCAAATTTAGTAGGTTTATGAATTCATGAAGAAACCACTACAAGGAGGAGAAGTAAGAATTAAAGTCTTAGATTGACTGGAGGAGCTAAAGGAAAGAAAAGAATTTCCAAGAACTTAATTAAAGGAGCTGCAGATCTGAAAGGATGTTAAAGATTGCTGTTTTTGGGCTACTTAGGAGCGGATTTAGCATTGGGCCATGAGACATGGTTTGATATCCTATTGAGTTAAAATGATTCTCCAAGTTGAATTAGCCCATTTGGAGTTGAGATGCAAAAGTTACAGCCGTTTTACTAGAGGTTGCACACCAATTACGGGAATTAAAAGAAAAGATAGGCTTGGGCTTTTTATAATTTGACCTAATCTTCTTAACCTAAGCCTTGAAACGAATTTGATCACCTATAGAAGATCCTTTAGACCTCATTATTCAGAACCTCTCATTAAACCTTCACATTAAATCATCCTTAGAGAAAGCGCCAAGAGGCGGAAGCAAGCGCAGAAGCTGGAGAATCCTTTTCCTCCAACAACAGCTCAAGTCAATTCCTCTATCTAGGTTCTTATTTTATTTCTGATATTAGGAACATGTATATTATTAGTTTATTTATTGTTTTTATTTCAATTATGAGCTAAAACTTCAATTACTTGAGAATCGCGTAATGGGATGAACCCTAATTTATTTAATTCATGTATTTCAATTTGGGATTAGTTTCTAGTTGAATTTGAATTGGGTATTTCATATTGCTTATTATTTTATATTAATTTCACTATCAATGAATTAGCTAATCGGAGATAGGTCATAGTAATTAAGCTATTCACTAGTGGCGGTGATCATCTTGACGGGTGGTTTAATTACTGAACTAGATAATAAATGCGTGGTGTTCGTCAATGATCCTGACAGGCTTGACTAACGGCGTAGACAATGTGGTAAGAGACTAAAACCATCTGAACGTAGCTTATAATCGCCCTGACGGGGTTTGTAATACTGTAGGATAGATCCTAGGTCCACCCTGACGGGGGCTATGAGACATTAGAGTCCCGACTAATATAGAAATATCAGTTATGCCCTTAACGAAAGCATTAATTACATAAGTTTAGGTGATTCCCTAGCGAGACTCAAGTATAGCTCATATCTGCGTCTTAGTCTATTAGTATTTATTCTCAGTAATTTATTTCTTTGCGTCTAGTAGTTTAATAACTCAAAACCAAACAAATATCTTCTATCTTTTATTTTCTGTAATTGCAGTTACTACTGCTTATCTATTGAACACTTGAGTTATACCAGTCCAATCCCTGAGAACGAAACCCGATATATCGGAGTATTACTTGGACAACCATACACTTGCGGTATTGTGGTTCTTATTTATTTATCGCATTATTTTATAACACCCCAAGACCCACCAAGTTTTTGGTGCCGCGGCCGGGGACGGTAGCGTGTGACCACGGTGTTATCTGTAGGTGTGATAGTTGTTATTTTATTTTATTTTTCAGTTTTACGCTTGTCTTTGTTTTTGTTTTGTTTTACAGGTTCTTTATTCAGGATAATAATCAAGAAATTTTAATTAAAGATGTATGGAGGACATTATCCAAATCCTGGTCCATTTTATTATTGGGAAGACTCTTCGGGACAACAGCAATGGGGTAGTAACTTCTACCAACCACCTCATCAACACCCGCAAGAGCAAGGATGGAACAACCAATGGACCGGGAACAATCAACAACAATCGCCTTATCATTATCAACAAGAACAATTATGGAACCACCATTGGGTTGACAATAATTAACAACAACCATGTATCACTATCAACAAGATCAAAGATGGAACATTCATCAACCTCCAAAAATAACTCTTGCCGATTTGAATAAAACGCTTTCTAAATACATGCGCGATAGCGAGGAAACCAGTGCCAAATTACAACAGGCACTAGACAAATATATTGCCAATAGTAGCAAGTCTTATGAAGATTCAACTCCCCCAAGGGATGGAAGAGACCAACTCGAAGAAGTAGTTGAGGAGGAAGCGTTGAAAGAAAATATTAGTGATAGTGATATGACCACCATGCCGATTATAAATGGAAACCACCATGTGGTTGAGAATCTTGTTAGAATAGTGGAAGAAGGAGTAGCAACGCAAATCCTAGAAGTTAACACAGAAATTGCTATTCCTATGGTATATGCACATGATCAAGATACAGAATGCAAACAAAAAGAAGTGGTGATCGAGGTTATAGAAATTACAAAGAAAAATATGATGAGGTAATAGTGGAAGATTGGGTTGAAAGGAAGATGAATGTGAAGTGGTTGAGGTATCAATTGAATAAATAAAGGTTCATAATAAAATAGAAGTTGAATCTCCGCCACAAAAAGTTCACCAATTCCCATCTCCACCACGAATATTGAATGAAAAAATAGATGTAGAATTACCTCCACCACCAATACAAGAGATCAACATGTGCTATACAAGCAAGGTGCCACACCGCGAGAGTAAAGCGGCAAGGAGGAGCACCTACCCACCACATTTTAAAGAGATGCGAGATTGAAACGAGGAATAAAAGTGAGCTTATACCGTGGAGAACGGTCATCTACTATTATGTGGGGGAAAATGAGTTTCGTCATGAAAATAAGAAGGCAAAATGAGGTACTTATCCACCCCCTTTCAAAGATCGATTAAATAAAATTCTAGGTGGGAAAGTCCTAAAGCTTACATGTCAAGGAAGAGGCGAGTTTAAGCGGAGGAGAGCCGAAAAGGCCTTAATACCATCTTCATGGAAGGTAAAGCGTCAAACTTAAAGACATAATAAACAAAAGTGCTTCTTGGGAGACAACCCATGTTTGTAATGCTTTATGTCTGTAAATTTCGTAGTGTATAATTTAGTATTAGTGTATAATTTTAAGAAATGAGAAAGGTGGTAGTGTTTGTGATGATTTGCAGGTGTTAAAATCCTTGAGTTTGGGGTTAAACAGGCGTAAGACGGAGCTTCCGATTGTTTAAACGGTGAAAAGGAACGAAAAGATAAAAAATCTGCAGAGCCACCGGTATACCGGACGAAATCCCCAGTATACCGGAGGGAGAAAAAAGTGGCCACGGGTTTAGGAATCGGGTTTTTTGCCGAGGGGTACTTTACTGGCACCGGCTAGCCGGTCATCTGACCGGTATGCCGGCCCGCTGTGTCGGAAAAAAAAAATCTGGACAGAATTAGAGAAAACTTCGGCAAGTTATATCTTTGCGCTCGGATGTCGAAATCAGGTGATCTTTGAGTCTAAACTGCATAACTTTTTGAGATCTAGCTGTTAGGGAGATCGTCGTTAGCGACCGGCTAGCCGGTCATCTAGCCGGCATGCTGCTCAGCTCTCGGCGAAAACCGTTAAAAATTAATTCTAGGATGCAGAATTTTGCGCGTCAGCCTCTCACACCAGAAGCAACATGAAATATGAACCCAAGCTTTGAAAATACCTGCAACCAACCATCAAAACACCAAATTATCATAAACCCTTCCCTTCAAACATCATCCAAACATTCAATCATGCCATAAATTCTTCCAAAACACCAAGAAATCTGAAAATTTTCTTCACAAACACTTAAAGTTTATCCATCAAACCTTTCCAAAACCTTAAGATATTCATTACCCAACTCAGAACGCACTACAAATCATATCCATACACCGTCAAGAACATCAAAAGTCACAAAATATCATCCAAGACTGTTGGGAGTTCTTGAAGCTTTGAGTTTGGGGTCATCAGAGATGACCATGCAGGTTGGAAAAGGTACGAAGAACATGAGGAGAAAAGAAAGTTGGGTGTTGAGGGAAGATTTCCGTAGAGAAGGTGATGATTTAGAGGGCTTGGAGGAGATGATTAATTAGAGGAGATGTGAGTTCGAGTTGATGAAACGTAATTTATAGAAGGCGAATTCCACGGTGTATAATCTATACATCTTGACTTAGAAGATTTCACAACCTCGACGCAATACCACATGTAATTGGCCTAGTGCCGGTCCAGATATGTTTCCTTCTCCCTTTGTATCATTTAGTAGTGTATTTTTATTTGCTTTCAGTGTCTTTTCGAGTCGTGGGGACATGACTCATTTTTTATTTTGGGGTGGGGTTCGTTGCCTCATCCCAATTTTATGTGTTATGCTGCTATTCAAAAAATTTTAAAAATCAAATTAAAATTAGTTTGAGGAATGTTTGACTGTAGAGTATTTTAAATGTCCCCATCAAGCATGCTTTTTATGAATTTATGATAGAAAATAGTTGACTTTAGGAGTTAGTGTAAAACGCACTTAGATTGCATGCAAAAATGAGGTAATTGATAGGAAGAATTAATGAACAATGCAAAAGAAGTAAACTTGTAATTAAGGAAAATGAGTGGTTTGTAGAACGTGAGATCTGAATGAGTAGAGAACCACTTAGGTATGAACTAGAGGCAAGCCATGTAAATAGGAAAATGATAGAGGCAGTTCTTTTGTTAGCCGTTTGAATCCTTTTTGGCCTTCTATCCCTAAATTTAATATTATCCGTCTTAGCCAAATTTTTAGCCTTTAATCTTTCTTTTGTCTCCACATTATAAGCCAATATCCCTTTAGCTTATTAGGCATTTCCATATGACCCGCACTTGAATCACGATCCTGAGAGTTCCTGTCTTGAGCTTGAGTTTGGGGTGGTGGGTGCACTATTATGGGAATTTACATTGGGTGGGGATTTTTGGAGCTTATTAATTGTGATCTGTTTTATTTTGATGATGATTCACAATGACTATATTGTAACCCTTTGCCGGGGTAAGAGTAAATGAAAAAATGATATGAAAAGAAAAATTGAATGAAAAAGCATGATATCTCAACATCAAAAAGAGAGTCATGACTATACAAAAGAAAAAAAAAGAAATTTCATATAAAAATAATATATATTTGGACCAGCAAAGAGGAAATTTTATGTGAATCATCTTTAGTGCTTATTGGGTTAATCTGGGGACACTAAATTAGCACGTCAAATGGGTTGAGTGAGAACATATTCGAGTGTAAACTCAAGCTCTTGGACAGTTTGTTGATGGTAAGTGAGGAGAGAGCCAAAAGCTCACTTCAAATTTACCAAATATACATACCATACCGTCCCTAAGCCTACGCTAAAACTGCAAAGACCTCATGATTCCTAGATACATATTGATTCTGTGATTCATCTAATAGGGAGTATGTTAAGTGGAGCATTCAAAGCAAGTAAGGATCGATGAACACCCTATAGCCACCATCTTGAGGTAAGTATAAGCGTAACCTTCTAGCATTGTGAAATTAATTTTGGATTGATATTATTTTGTGTTTTATTTTGCATGATATGTGTATGTGTATATTAATTCCTAGATCATACTATATGAGATTTGTTTTAAGTTGTGCTTTGGGAATATTTACTATATTCTACCTTCTGCGTTCACCTAAAAGGGCTTTCTTATTATTTTACATTGTCGGGACGACAAATGTTTGAGTTTGGGGTCTTGATGTCTCCCTATTTGTTCTAAATATTAGCCCTTAGGAGACATTATTTTAGGTGAACATTTGACTTATTTGATAGACTTTTATGCTTATTTCGTCATATTGCACTTTCTCCCCTTGGAATTAGACTATTTGCATTTTTAGAGCTTTTTTGCGTTAATTTGTTTGTTTTAGTGAAAAGTTAGTAGGTTTATGAATTCATGAAGAAAACACTACAAGTAGGAGAAGTGAGAATTAAAGTCTTAGATTGGGTGAAGGAGCTAAAGGAAAGAAAAGAATTTCCAAGAACTTAATTAAAGACGTTGCAGATCTGGAAGGCTGTTAAAGATTGCTGTTTTTGGGCTAATTATTAGCGGATTTAGCATTAGGCCATTAGATATGGTTTGATAGCCTATTGAGTTAGGAAGATTCTCCAAGTTGAATGAGCCCATTTGGAGTTGAGATGCAAAAGTTACAGCTGTTTTACTAGAGGTTGGACACCAGTTACGGGAATTAAAAGCAAAGATGGGCTTGGGCTTTTTATAATTTGACCTAATCCTCTTAACTTAAGCCCTAAAACGAATTTGGGCACCTATATAACACTACTACAGACCGGGGATTTACCCACGACAGCTTACCGACGACACGCAAAGTCGTCGGTAAACTTTTGATATTTACCGACGACAACAATTTACCCACGAGAAAAAGTCGCCGGTAATTTACTGACGACATTCTCGTGGGTAAAAGGCCAAAACGCCGTCGTTAATAATTTTTTTTTAAATTTTTTTTTTTGTTTGGATTTGTCGTCGCTAATTTACCGACAACATTAAAGTCGTCGGTAACTTTTAAACTTACCGACGAAATTTTTAGTTTACCGACGGTTTTACGTGTCGTCGGTAAAAATGACGTGCATATATTTCTGGACATACTGTATTTTTATCTCCTTAAACCCCAAAACCCCCCTTTTTTCTCCCAATTTCTCCCAAAAACATCAATCAATCTCATTCAAATTTTTTGCAATACCTTCTCCCAATCATCTTTAACCATTTGTAAGCTTATAATCAAGGTGGGGCATCATCAATACACAATTTCATCCACAAATATTAGGTAAATTCTTGATTTTTTTTATTATCATATTTGGTGTAATTCTTGCAACAAGGTTGGGACTTCATCATCAATCTCCAATTTCTTCCACCAATGCAAGGTATTTTCTTAAAATTTCAAACTTTTTAATTTTATTTTATGCATGGATTTTGATTTGTGTATTAGTTGCTATAAGTTGTGATTGTGTATATTCTTTGATTGTCTTGTTATATATTGTGTATAAATCATGCATACATTCATTTATTTCATATATTATGTTTCATATATTTTTGTATTTGTGTAATTAATTATGTTTATATATTTATTGTGTTGTAATTTTATTTATTTATTTATTGTGATGTAATTTTATTTATTTATTGGTTTGTATTTATATTCAAGCCATTGGTTTGTAATTTGTATTATTTTTATTCATTGTGTTGTAATTTTTATTCATTTTATTAATTGGGTTGTAATAATTATTTATTTTATTTTAATATGAATGTAGTTGTCTAGTTATCTAAAATTGTTGTAAAGAAATGGCTTTGGATAAGAGTTGGATGGATGCTACGGATTTATTCGATCCAAACTATCTTGTTGGGGTTCTGGATTTTATCGCATATGCAAAACAACATTCGAAATATAAAGATCTTATTTATTGCCCGTGTAACTATTGTAAAAATAATCGTCGATTACCCTCTCGGACGGTTACGAACCACCTTTATAAGGAAGGGATTTTGAAGTCGTATCGGGTTTGGATAAAACACGGTGAGCAGCCGGTCTTTCCCGAAGAAAACCCTATTCCGAATATAATTAATGAAATTGCTGAGGTTTATGACGATGTGAGACACAGTTACGATGTTGGCGGTCATTAGGGTGACACCGAGATGAGAGACGCAGAAATTCCAAGTAGTTTCGAAAAACTGTTTAACGAATTGGAGACAGAATTATATTCGGGTTGTAAAGCGATGAGTTCATTGAACTTCATTGCCAAGCTTATGCACGTAAAAGTAAAGAACAAGTGGACTAACACGTCATTCACCGAGCTATTGGAGTTGGTTGGTCGTATTTTGCCCAAACCTCACACTTTGCCCGATTCGTATGATGCATGCAACAAGAAGTTGAAAAGCTTGGGTATGGGTTATATTACTATCGATGTTTTTTTGAACGATTATGCCATATTTTATAAAGAGTATAAAGACCTCGATAAGTGTCCAGTTTGTAGCGAGTCTAGATGGGACCCAAAGAAGGGTATCAAAGTACCGCATAAGAAGCTCCGCTATTTTCCGATTGCTCCCAGATTACAGCGACTATACGCTTCAAAGCACACCGCTGAAGACATGATTTGGCACTATACCGGTAAGAGTGCCGATCCGGATGTGTTGCGTCATCCGGTTGCTGGTGATAGTTGGAAGAGATTTGCAGCGCTACATCCTGAGTTTGCTAGCGAACCTCGTAATGTACTTTTGGTTCTCGGTATCGACGGGGTTTGTCCTTTCTCTATGCAAAACAACTCGTACAGCATGGGGCCTGTCATATTAACCGTCTATAACTTGCCACCGTGGGTATGCATGAAGGAAACCACATTTCAGCTTTGTTTGTTGATTCCGGGTCCTCGTTCACCCGGTAAGGAAATGGATGTTTACCTCCTCCCTATGATAGATGAGTTGGACGAGTTGTGGGGTAAAGGGATCCTTACGTATGATGCCCATACAAAGCAAGAGTTTACTATGAAGGTTTGTCTGTTGTCCACGACCAATGATTTCCCCGCTCGGTCATACACTTCAGGATGGTCGGGTCAAGGTTACATGGCTTGCCCAGAATGCATGGATTCTACTCCGTCATTGGGTGTGAAAAAAGGCATGGTTTACTTTGACCATAGACGTTGGTTACCCACCGGACATCGGTTTAGAAAAGAATGTGTTTTGTACCCGGCAACCAATTCTACTAAGCGACCGAAGTAATATAGTCCAGCTAGTATTCAGACACAATTAGATGGCCTTGCCATTGTGTTTCCCGGCAAACACAAGGATTTTGGAGGCAAGGTGACGAAGACTACAGGTCCTCGCGAGACCAACTGGAAGAAAAAGAGTATTTTCTATCGTTTACCTTATTGGTCCGAAATTTTTTTGAAACATAACATTGATGTCATGCATTGCGAGAAAAACGTGTGTGATGCTCTTCTCGGTACAGTAATAGCAGTCGATGGGAAAGCAAACAAAGATAACGTTAAGGCGCGGCAGGATCTTGAGAAACTGAATATCAGGAAAGAATTGTGGTTGACAACAGTAGGAACTAAAACGATTCTAAAACGGGGAAAGTATACGTTGTCAACGGAGAAGAGGAAGTTGTTTCTTGAGTGGTTACAAGCACAGGGGTTTCCCGATGGATTCGCGTCTAGTATGAGGAATAACGTTCAAGTCGATACGGGGAAGATCATTGGAATGAAATCGCATGATTGTCATGTTATGATGCAGTACCTTTTTGTTTGTTGTCTCCCCGGGCTTCTAGATGATAAACCGATTAGCGATGCCATTATTGGGTTAGCTAACGTGTTTAGAGTCGTTTGTAACAAGAATCTGAGTAGGAAACAGTTGTTGGACGGTAAGGCAAAAGTGGTTGAAGTGATGTGCAAGTTAGAAATAATCTTACCTCCCGCGTTTTTTGATATAATGATCCACTTAGTGATTCACTTAGACGATGAAGCGTTGTTAGGGGGCCCGGTTCAAATGCGGTGGATGTACCCATTTGAAAGGTATTTGAAGAAGTTGAAAGAGTATATTCGAAACCCGGCTAGGCCTGAGGGTTCCATAGACGAGGGTTACGTGGCGGAAGAGACGTTGACTTTCATATCACGGTATCTTAGTGAAGAAAAAACAAAGTTCAACAATCCAGGTAGATACAACGAACAACTGCCAGAACCAAAAGAGCTATCCGTTTTCAATTCTCAGTGTACTCCAATTGGCAAGAAAGAGTCAGGTGCTTTACCAGCTCGTCAGAAGGAGCACGTCAGTTGGTATATTTTGAATAACTGCGACGAACTCGAACCATATAGGACGTAAGTAACGTTTACTTATTTATATATATATATTTATATATATTTATATATTTATATATTTACATATTTATATATTTATATATATATATATATATATTTATATATATATTTATATATTTATATATATTTATATATATTTATATATATTTATATATATTTATATATATATATATATATATTTATATTAACTTATTTATATTCATTTATGTTTTTAGTGAACACAAATCCACACTTACGGGAACGAGTGACGAAATAGAGATTATGCATTGATGTCTCCTCATTTGTGATAATATAATATGCTTTAGAGACATCATTTTAGGCTTATTTATTAGTCTATAGGTTGATTTTAGCTTAATTTAGTGCACTTTCCTATTTTGAGTCTTGATTTGTAGAATTATTATTTTTAGAGCATATTGGGTTTAATTGTTTATTTAGTGTGAAGCTTTAAAGGTAATTATGGAGATTAATTAGAGTCCAAGTCAAAGACTACAACTTATGGAAAGAGATATGCATGGAAATTGGAGATAGAAGGAAACTGAGTTCAATTAGGAAAAGGAAAAGCTGCCTAAATCTGGGATTCTGCAGAACACGTCTAAAGATTTGTGTTTTTACCTAAGAAATAGGCCGAATTTGGTAATTTCCTTCTAAAGGGCCTAGATAATTCTGTTGCGATTTTTTGGTATCTTGTGGAGCAAAATCCGACCAATAACGAAGAAGATACACTCAAAATAGCGCAGCAGTGTTTTCCTTACGAATTTGAGTTGGGCTAGGAGTCCATTACTTGAAGTTATCTCCACCAAACGAATTAGGTCAACCTCTAACCTATAAATACAGCCTCTTAACACTCTAAAATCATCCTTGGCCAGACCCTAAGGCCAAGAGGAAGCTACAACACAAGAGAAAAAGTCTGGAGGGAGCTGTGCATCAATCATGTCTCCTTCAACCTCTTATTTTGTAATTCTTTCTTCTTCTTTTCTTTGTATGAACTAATTTTATTAGCTTAGGTTTTGCATAATGTATAATCTATGAATTTTAATTCTTCTATCTAATTTCTTTGGGAATTATATGTTTTAATCTGATATTAGCTACTTACCTTTATATTTGATTATGTGTTGATTTAATGATTGTTTTCCTTGCGAATGCATGCGTATAGGATTACCTTAATAGTAGTTAGATGGTCACCGTAACTGGGTGTTTAACTATTGAACCACCACATAACGTCTAGTGTCGATAGCAGTTCTGACAAAACATACTTCTAACTAGATAGTCATTAAGGTTTGTTTTAACCACCATACCACCGATTGATTGTAGTGTGCTGGATAGGACCTTGGTGGCGTTTGATAACCCTATTTGAGTCCTCGTCTTGGTTGTGCCGTAGCCCCCTTAGTCGCTCTCAAGGTCTAAGGTAGTGGAATTTAGAATCCTGACTAAGTATACCAAGAGCTAATATTCTCCCTTATAAATTAGATCTAATAGATAGAATTAGAAGGATTAGTGCATACTAGTAAAACCTAAGTTATATCGTTCATACTATCTTCTTTTCTTTTCTGTTATTTATTTTCTGTCTTTAATTTAGTAGTTTAATTTTCTTATTAGAAAACCAAATAAATATCTATCTTTCTCTTCTTTCTACTTGCGTATTATTATCTATCTTTAATATCTGCACTTGATAATTTGCATAAGTTCTTTCTAACTTTCGTCAGTCCCTGAGGAACGAATCTTCTTATCATTAAAACTTGCATACGTCCTGTAATACTTGCAGTACAGTGTTAGTTTAGGGTGTGTATTTGCACTTATTTATATCATTATTTTATCACACCTTAGGCCACACCAAGTTTTTGGCGCCGCTGCCGGGGACTACATCGTTAGTCCTTGTGCAATTATCTTGTGCTTATATTTTAGTTAGTTCTATTTTACGCTTTTCTTTTTAGTTTTTGTTTTTACAGATTTTTTTTTTAGGCAAGAGCAGATTTATTAGGAGATAAAGGTTTCGTGTTATTAGATCCTGAAGAAGCTAATTCATGATGGGATCTCTAAAGCTCAAGGAGTTAAGCCGACAACTTGAGGAATTACGAGAACAATCGCGACAACTAGCTCAGATGAATCTAATACATACATCACCTTTATGTCCTAGT
Source organism: Nemophila menziesii (assembly GCA_029959085.1). Classification (NCBI taxonomy): domain Eukaryota; kingdom Viridiplantae; phylum Streptophyta; class Magnoliopsida; order Boraginales; family Hydrophyllaceae; genus Nemophila; species Nemophila menziesii. Next base: position 82,206,833 of record JARWIR010000001.1, read on the forward strand.
TGTGGAGCAAGGGATCACTCGTGGGGACATTGCATGAACAATCCAGCCTCAATTTCCTTCATGCCCTATCAAAGAGACCATTATTATGATGGTTATTATCAATCTCAAGGAAATTACGCTGACTATCAACCCCCACAGAGCTACAATTGGGCCGGAGATCAACAGACGTATCATCATCATAATGATTATTATCAACCACGACCACAATCTTACTATCCTCCACAACCTATCTATCAAGAATCGCCGATTTATAATGAAGCTTATCAAGAACCACTTCCTTATTCAATGCATCAACCCATACAGGAGCAACCTTCGAGTGTGAATTCAAGTTTGGCTCGACTAATGCAAACAATTGAAAATATAGAGAGTCACCAGCAAGAATCTCAAAACTCGCAGAATGCGCTTATGGAGAGGGTGCAGGCAGTGTCACGAATGGTGGAAAACACTCAAATCCTTGTAGAAAGGCAACTCCGAAGTGATACTAGTGCTCCACAAAACAAAGTTTGTCATGTAGTTGAATTAGGAAGTGGAAAACAACTACCTCCAACAAGACCAGAACCAGAACCAGTCCCTATTCCAGATCAGAGGGGGGAAGAAGAAACAGAAGATAAGGTCGAAGAGGTAGTTGAACAAGAACGTGTCCAAGAGAAGACACCAAAAAAGAAAGAGAGCCCAGTGGTAACCAATACATTTCCTCCTCCACCATTCCCTTCACATGTCAGAAAGGACAATGACCTGGAATTCAAGAAGTTCGTTGACATGATGAACAAGTTAAAGATCAGCAGCCCGTTTGTAGAAGCTCTCACAAGAATGTCAAAATACGGTCAATTAATGAAGGACATTCTCTCTAACAAACGAAGAGTCAAGATGAATGGGTCACCAGAGGAGTGTAATGCTACACTTGAAATCGAGTTACCACCAGAAATACCGCTTCCCACGACAACTTGGATGGCACCATCCATGATTATTAAGAATCGAGCTGAAAAGTTCGTGGGAATTAAAGGCAAAGGGTGGAAATTTCGTCATCCTTAATCGAGGTAACACGTCTAACTTTGAAAGACGTTAAACAAAAGTGCTGTACGGGAGACAACCCGTAAATTTCTTATATGTTTTTACGTTTTTAGTTTTTAATTTATGTTTAGATTAGTTAATTTTAGTTGATATTGCATATTTGAGGAAGGTATTAGTGTTTTTGATGATTAGGTATTGGAGAAATCGAGTTAGGGAAGCGAGCAAAGTTTTCGGAACGGAGAAACTTCAGCAAGTCATATCTTTGCGCTCGGATATCGGAATCAGGTGATTTTTGAGCCTAAACTGAATAACTTTTCGAGATCTAGCTGCTGGGGAGGTTTTTGCCACGTGCGGTACACCAGACCTCAGCCGCGGTGCACCGCGTGGTCAAAAACCCGTACTACGGGTTGCTACCGCGGGTTTTATCTAGAAACGAAAAAAAAAATAGCTGATGGGTCTGGTATACCGGACCCTATACCGCACCATGCACCGCACAAACACGTGCCACAGGGTCCTACCACGGGGTTTTTGACGTAGGAGGCGCGGTATACCCCGCGGTACACCCCATGGTCCGCAGGGGTAGTCCGCATCGCCGCAAGAGAGAGAAAAACCTACGGGATTTTATTATAAAGGAGGTATTAAGCTTTTAGTTCCGAATTTTATAAACCCAAACCCTCTTTTTCTTCTCCACAACCCTCCTAACTCCATTAGAGCTCATAAAAACCTTCACCAATCATCAAAACACTACCCAATCACCATGAAAACACATCCAATTCATTCTCCACATCATTACAAGGAAGATTCAACCACCTATATCATACCAAAACACCTTGAATCCAAGAATCAAAAGCTCAAATTTCAATAATTCATCCTACAATTTCTTAAATCCAAGCCAATCCATGAAGAATCCATCTGACCCACATAAAGAATCATCATCAAATCACCTCTCCTAACCCAATTAAGCTTGTACAACCAATAATCAAGAGTTTCAAATTTCAAGAGTGGTTAAAGCTTTGAGTTGGGGGTCAATTGAGATGATTAAGAGAACATGAACATTATCTACTGTATGGGAGATGAAGAAATCAAGGTGTTGGATTTAATTGAGAAGAAATCAAGTGAGACAAGTCCTAGTTCCAATTCAATGGGTAAAACAAGTCAAGAGAAGAGAGGTTAGCTAGCTGTGTTTGATTCAATGAGCAAAAAGGTTCCAAATTTAGTGAAGAAGACAACACGACCTCTCTAGATCAAAGACCTTATACCCAAAAGAAAAAGAGAAAGCTTCAAGGGCCCTGATAGCTTCTCCGAAGCAACAATTAAAGAAACTACCTTTTTCTTATGAGAAAGTATTTGAAGAAGAAGTTGAAGGTGAATACATGAGGGTTCATGGAGATTCGGAATGCTTTGGGTTGTTTGTGAATTGTATTTTATGAGGAGAAGAAGAAGATGTGGCACAGTTGATCTATGAGGAGGTGATACGGATTTTCGATCTCTCCCATGACGTTATATAATGCAATATCCTATTATGATCACGTGTCCTGAACAAAAAGCGAATAAGAAGTTGGGTGAAGAAGATACATTAGATTTAATCCGAGTATCGACAAGGCGAGGTAAGCCTCGAAGAGTATGTTTTCTTTCTTCCCTACCATTTCTTTATGTGCAATATGTATGCTAATTTTAAATTTTATTTTTCTTGAGTCTTTTTCGAGTCGAGGGGGCACGGCTCATTTTTGAGTTGGGGGTGGGGATTCGTTGTCCTCATCTTCCTTTGTGTTTTTCATAAAATTTAAAATTTTTGGGTTGAATTAGGCATAGAATATCTTTGAATGTACCTATTTGAGCATGATTTTATTAGGTCAATGATAGTAGGTAGTATGTTTTTGAAATATGCAACAAAATTGTTTAGATGCATGTATGAAAACAGGAAATAAAAGATAGAAAAGTTAATGAGCAATGCTAAGAAGTCACGTTGAAACTTAGGAATAGTGATTTGGTGTGTAGAACGTGAGGTTTAAAATTAGTTGAAAACCCACTTGTCTATGAACTAGTAGTGAAAAAGTAACGAAATCCAGTAGTTAGAAAAATGACTAAGGCAGTTCTTTCATGACAAAACACTTGAAGCCTTTAGACTTTCTCACCCTTTTGTTTGATATTATTGTTATTTATCCGTCTTAGCCCCTCTGAGCCTTTCTAAAGCCTTTATTGGAACACATTATAATCCATACCCCTAGTTTTAGGACTTATCTATATAACCTGCACTCGAATCGCAAAACCTGAGACAACTTGTTTTAGAGCTTGAGTTTGGGGTGGTGGGTTTCATCATTAGGGAACTTTGGGATTTGGGTATTATCTTTGTGATTTTATTGATGATGAATTGTTATTATTGTAACCCTTTGCCGGGGTAATAGTGAATGAAAAAGAAGCTACGAGCTAAATTTGCCAACAAGGGCATTAAAAAGAAAGAATATATATATGAAAAAAATGGTGTGATATCTCGAAGCTCAAAAAGAGAATCATAGCTATACAAAAGAAAAAAAAGATATGAAAAGAATATATATTCGGACCGGCAAAGTGGATTCTAAATCATCAAAGGTTTTATTTGGGATTATTGGGGATGCAAATCAAAAGCATCAATAAATTGGGTTGAGTGAGAACATCTTCGAGTGAAAACTCAAGCTCTAGGGCGATTCGTTGATGGCTAGTGAGGAGAGAGCCAAAAGCTCACTTTTCATTATCCAAATATACCACACCCGTCCTTAAGCCAAGTTATAACCAAGACCTTAGGATTTCTAACTACTAGATGGAGAAACAATTGAGCTATTAGGTAGTAGGTAAGTGGACCATTGGATGCTGTATTTGGGACCTATGAACAACCTATAGCCATTAACCTGAACTAAGTTATCATCCTCTCCTTCTGGCATTGCGAAATTAATCTGGACTTGAATTTATGGATTGTTGATTACCTGTATATTAAGCATAGTTGTGCATTATTTCTTGAGCATTACTACATGAGATTTTTTGAATTTTATGCTCTGGGATCATTCATTGTGTTCTGTTCTTATTCTTCTCCTACTTCTTCTTCTTGACTACCCTACTGTTCTTTACTTTTATTGTATCAGGACGATACAACTTTGAGTTCGGGGTCTTGATGTCTCCTCATTTGTGATAATATAATATGCTTTAGAGACATCATTTTAGGCTTATTTATTAGTCTATAGGTTGATTTTAGCTTAATTTAGTGCACTTTCCTATTTTGAGTCTTGATTTGTAGAATTATTATTTTTAGAGCATATTGGGTTTAATTGTTTATTTAGTGTGAAGCTTTAAAGGTAATTATGGAGATTAATTAGAGTCCAAGTCAAATACTACAACTTATGGAAAGAGATATGCATGGAAATTGGAGATAGAAGGAAACTGAGTTCAATTAGGAAAAGGAAAAGCTGCCTAAATCTGGGATTCTGCAGAACACGTCTAAAGATTGGTGTTTTTACCTAAGAAATAGGCCGAATTTGGTAATTTCCTTTTAAAGGGCCTAGATAATTCTGTTGCGATTCTTTTGGTATCTTGTGGAGCAAAATCCGACCAATAACGAAGAAGATACACTCAAAATAGCGCAGCAGTTTTTTCCTTACGAATTTGAGTTGGGCTAGGAGTCCATTACTTGAAGTTATCTCCACCAAACGAATTAGGTCAACCTCTAACCTATAAATACAGCCTCTTAACACTCTAAAATCATCCTTGGCCAGACCCTAAGGCCAAGAGGAAGCTACAACACAAGAGAAGAAGTCTGGAGGGAGCTGTGCATCAATCATGTCTCCTTCAACCTCTTATTTTGTAATTCTTTCTTCTTCTTTTCTTTGTATGAACTAATTTTATTAGCTTAGGTTTTGCATAATGTATAATCTATGAATTCTAATTCTTCTATCTAATTTCTTTTGGAATTATATGTTTTAATCTGATATTAGCTACTTACCTTTATATTTGATTATGTGTTTTGATTTAATGATTGTTTTCCTTGCGAATGCATGCGTATAGGATTACCTTAATAGTAGTTAGATGGTCACCGTAACTGGATGTTTAACTATTGAACCACCACATAACGTCTAGTCTCGATAGCAGTTCTGACAAAACATACTTCTAACCAGATAGTCATTAAGGTTTGTTTTAACCACCATATCACCAATTGATTGTAGTGTGCTGGATAGGACCTTGGTGGCGTTTGATAACCCTATTTGAGTCCTCGTCTTGGTTGTGCCGTAGCCCCCTTAGTCGCTCTCAAGGTCTAAGGTAGTGGAATTTAGAATCCTGACTAAGTATACCAAGAGCTAATATTCTCCCTTATAAATTAGATCTAATAGATAGAATTTGGAGGATTAGTGCATACTAGTAAAACCTAAGTTATATCGTTCATACTATCTTCTTTTCTTTTCTGTTATTTATTTTCTGTCTTTAATTTAGTAGTTTAGTTTTCTTATTAAAAAACCAAATAAATATCTATCTTTCTCTTCTTTCTACTTGCGTATTATTATCTATCTTTAATATCTGCACTTGATAATTTGCATAAGTTCTTTCTAACTTTCGTCAGTCCCTGAGGAACGAATCTTCTTATCATTAAAACTTGCATACGTCCTGTAATACTTGCAGTACAGTGTTAGTTTAGGGTGTGTATTTGCACTTATTTATATCATTATTTTATCACACCTTAGGCCACACCATGCATCGTCAAAGGTTTAAGAGTTGGTTTTTGGAAAAGGTATATACTTTAAACGTTGGTTTAAATATAATCTAATTATTTCCAAAGTTCTAAGTATTTTTTTATGGCAGGTTCATGGAATGAAAGAGTCAGGTGATGTATTAGCTACCACTAAGATGGTATCCTTGGAAAGCATGTCTTTTGGTGCGGTGGATAGATACGATTCATGTGTTGTGAATGGTGTCAAGTGGGTAACTAAGGGTAAAGGAGAAAAAAGAGTGACGCAGGATTACGGAGTTTGTACCATGTACGAAGATAGACCAGGTTATGGAGAATTAGTGAAAATATTGGAGGTTAATTACACTAAAGGGTGCCCAGTTGTCTTATTCGTTTGTAAGTGGTACAAAATGGTTGACTCGAGGACAGAACATGGGGTAACCTTTATTAACACGTCAAACTTTGAGTGGGAAGACGAACCATACATTTTAGCATCGCAAGCCAAGAAAGTGTTCTACATTGACGAGATTAGTGAAAATAAATCAATGAAGGGTTGGAAAGCCGTTTGGGAAATAAATGATCGTCACGGATGGAGTCCCGAGTTATGGGGTTCGGAATAACTATCTACTACCAACGAGAGCATTAGTATACCTTTGGGTAACACTGGGACGGTTTCTGAACCGGAGAACTTGGCAACTACCGAGGAGATCGAGATTGACCCGGCTCATTTTCGTATTGAGATGGCTTTTGAAATAGTTATTGATGAAAACCAGGAAATCGAAGATGACACGTGGGAAGAATATGGTGATGAAGAAGAACCTATAGAGGTTAATAGCGATGATGAACCTATAGATATTAGTGGATATGAAACTGATTAGGGTATTTTGTATTTGTTTATTAGTCTTAGAACATTTTGCTGATCCTTGGAGTTGAACTTTAATTTATTATGATACACTAAACACCTCAAACACTAACACTCAAGTTTGACCCTAACTGTTGACTAAACACCTCAAACACTAACATTTAACTCTAACTTTTGACTAAATACCTCAAACACTCAAGTTTGACCCTAACTGTTGACTAAAAAAAAGAAATAAAAAAAGAAATGAAATGAAAAAACAAAGAATAAAAAAAGAAAAGAAATGAAAAAACAAAAAAAAAAAAATTTACCGGCGACATTCATCGTTTAACGACGACATTCAAATCAAAGAGTCGTCGGTAAACGAAAATCAAAATTTTATCGGTCAAAATGGGCGGTCCATTTTCCCGCCCAAGGGGTTTACCGACGACTTGTGAAAAGTAGTCGTCGGTAAACCAGGACACGCAATAGTCATGCATACGACTGTTTGACGCGTGTCGCGTTTAGCGATGACTTTGACCGGTTTACCGACGACTTTGCGTGTCGTCGGTAAACAATTTATCTATTAAACCCTACCGAGCTCATTTCTGAAACACAAAATCTTCAAAACTCTCTCCAGAAACTCGATTCCGAGCAAGATGGAGCTATTCCGAGGCATCCCCACACGCAAACAACATCAAATGTAAGTGATTTCATGCCAAAATCAATTGTTTTTTCAATTTTTTTCCTGTTTTCTAAATCAAATCCTAACTTTTTTGTTGTTTGTGTTCTTCCTCCCTACTTGCGTGTCATGGATTCCTGAAAATCTTCAACACAAATTTCACGTAATAGGTACACGAAATCCTATCCAAACTCTAGTTCTTTTTTAAGAATTGATTTTTTTTTTCGGATTTGTATTTGGTCTTGAATGATTTCCGAATTATTGTGTTAGTATTAGGGATTGTTTAAACGTGTTTGTTAGTTAAATACACCATGTAATTAGGATTTTTTGTAATTTTTAGCAAAATTAGGGTTTTGAATGATTTTTGGTTTTTTTGATAATTTATTCATGTTATTGGATTAAACTGTAAATATGTGGTGTGGTATTTATATTTTAAAATTTGTGTATGTTAAATATTTTGATATTTGTGAAATTTAGGGTATGTTATGTAAATATGAAAACTCTAAGGACTAAAATGCAATTTAGGGACTAAAATGCAATTTAATATACTTTACAATTTTTTAAGACGTTAGGGTATTTTTTTTGTAAATATATAAAATATAAGGACTAAATTTCAAATTAAAAAACTTAAAAAAAATATTATGGACTTTAGGGTATTTTTGTAATTTTTAAAAATACGATGACTAAAATGCAATTTAGGGACTAAAATGCAATTTAATAAACTTCACAATTTTTTATGACGTTGGGGTATTTTTTGTAAATATATAAAATATAAGGACTAAATTGCAAATTAAAAAACTTAAAAAAATAATACTATGGACTTTAGGGTATTTTTGTAATTTTTGATAAAAAATGGACTAAAATGCAATTTATACTATATAGTCTTGAAAAAAAACTAATTTATTAATTTTATTTAAATTATAGATGGCCGATGTGATGCCTAATTATCATCGGGGTGATGGTAACGGTGAAGATCCGAATTGGAATCAATCCCGCAACCTAAATGATTGTAACCAGCCGCTCGGTAATATAAATTATATTTTTAATAATTATAATTTTTTATGTATATTTTATAGGGTAAGCTGAAGGTTAATACGAAGGAGCCCCTGAGCTTTATTGACGAGCAGACCCAAGAGGAGGTCCCACTTCCACCGATGGGCGGATACTTCGAGTACTTGGGCTATGACGGGGCGAAGGGCAAATGGGTTGACGATAGATGGGAGCAGGCTAGTGTAAGTGTTTTATTTTTCTTTTTATTGATTAAAATTAATTATTTAACTTTAAATTTATTTCTTTGTTAGTTTTATTAATTATTTATTTGAAATTTTATTACTGGGAGTTTGTCGGGAGAAGCTTAAGGATCGGGTTATCGAGACGGGGTCCCAATCGGCTGAGGATGTTCCAGTGGAGGAGCAGATAGGAGCATTGAAGGAGACGGTTCAGGAGGTGATGAAACCGGCTAAGAGTAGACACTGGATCCCGTCAATCGGAGTTGTCTTCAAGAAAAAGAAGGACCCGAAGCCGCCTGTTTCGGACAAGACCGCAAAGAAGAACGCAGTAAAGATCCAGCGGATATTCGACGGGATGAACGAGCTCCGCGCAATCCAAGGATTACCTCCGATGCCGGATGACGATACTCCACCGAGCTCCTCTAGGTCCGATGATTTTTTTACGAAGATGCTCAAAGGCCTCAACGAATCACGTGAAAAAAATTGTCTCCCTCCGGTCGCCGATGAAGATGAAGATAGTGAAGCTAGTGAAGATGATGATGAAGGAGAAGATTTATCTGGCCCGTGATTGACTTTTATTTTATTTAAGTTTATATTTATGACTTTTATTAAGGTTTTGTGTAATATTTTGACTTTTAACTCCGGGAGTTTGACTTTATTCCCGGGGTTTGACTTTATTGCCCGGGGTTTGACTACACGGGTTTATTTATATTTTATGAATATAATTCATGATTTCTAGTATATTAAATTATAAAAAATCGAAAAACCAAATTAAATAAAAATAAAAATTAAATAAAAATAAAAATTAAATAAACATTAAATTTAAAAAAAACAAAAATTAAATTAAATTTAAAAAAACCAAATTAAATACCATACCGACGACATTCTTCACATGAATGTCGTCGGTAAACATGCAAAAAAATAATAAAAAAATAAAGTTTACCGACGACATTCATGTGAAGAATGTCGTCGGTATTGCATTAGAAGTAAAAAAAAAAAGCGTTTAAATAATATGATACCGACAACAGTGTCGTCGGTATTTCATTTATTTAACGACGACACAGGTCGTCGGTAAAGCAGTAGGTGTTACCGGCGACATTACTCCCCGTCGTCGGTAAGCTAAGATTTGCCGACGACATGGTAGTAGTCGGTAAAAAAGTTGGTTTATCGACGAGAGACCAAAATCGCCGTCGGCAAGAGCGAATTTACCGACCAACTTCTAGGGACGACAGTTTACCGACGAGTGGTCGTCGGTAAACAAATTTACCGACGAAATGGGGCTGTTTACCGACGACACATGTCGTCGGTAAATCAACGACCTGTTGTAGTGTAAGCTCCTTCAGACCACATTATTCAGAACCTCTCATTAAACCTTCATATTAATTCATCCTTAGAGAGAGCGTCAAGAGGCGGAAGCAAGAGCAGAAGTTGGAGAATCCTTTTCCTCCAACAACAGCTCAAGTGAATTCCTCTATCTAGGTTCTTATTTTATTTTTGTTATTAGGAACATGTACATTATTAATTTCTTTATTGTTTTTATTTCAATTATGAGATAAACTTCAATTACTTGAGAATCGCGTAATGGGATAAACCCTAATTTATTTAATTCATGTATTTCAATTTGGGATTAGTTTCTAGTTTAATTTGAATTGTGTATTTCGTATTGCTTATTATTTTATATTAATTTCACTATCAATGAATTAGCTAATCGGAGATAGGTCATAGTAATTAAGTTTTTCACTAATGGAGGTGATCATCTTGACAGGGGGTTTAATTACTGAACTAGATAATAAACGCGTGGTGTTCATCAATGATCCTGACGGGCTTGACTAACCGCGTAACCAATGTGGTAAGAGACTAAAACCATCTGAACGTAGCTTATAATCGCCCTGACGGGGTTTGCTATATTGTAGGATAGCTCCTATGTCCACCCCGACGGGGGCTAGGAGACATTAGAGTCCCGACTAATATAGAAATATCAGTTCTGCCCTTAACGAAAGCAGTTCTTAAGAACTGAAATAAAAGGAACCACAATACCGCAAGTGCACGGTTGTCCAAGTAATATCCGATAAATTGAGTTTTTTTCTCAGGGACGGATTAGGCACAACTCAAGTATTAATCGAATAGTAGTAGTAATTGCTTAACAGAAAAATAATATAAAAGATTTTTGTTTTATTTATAAATTAAAGATGCAATAAAATAAATTACTGAAATAAAATAAAGCAAGTAAATAAGATTTAAACTTACGAAGAGAAGGAGTACTTGATCCTCGCAAGGGTTTCACCTAACCTATCTAATTAATGCTTCTGTTTAAGGGCTAAACTGGTATTATTGTGCTAGTCGGGACTCTAATATTTCCTAACCCCGTCAGGATGGACTTAGGAGCTATCCTACGGTATTATAAACCCTATCAGGGCGATTATAAGTTACGTTCAGATGATTAAGATTTTGGCCTCATTGGTTGCATGGTTAGTTAAGCCCGTCAGGGTCAATAACGAATACTACACGTCTATTATATTAAACCCCGCGTCAAGGTGATCACTTTGACACTTAAATGAATAGCCTAATTACTATGAGCTAAGCTTGATTCATGACTTCAAAATTAGTAATTGAAACGAAATAATAGTCAACACAAAATACCTAGTCTAATTTAAATAATTAAATCCCAAATTCAGAAAACATAAATTAAATAAAAATTGGGTTCAACCCATATAGTGATTCTCAAGTACTAAAGAAATTAGTTCTTACCAAAATTAAATACTGAAATTAAATATATAAAAGACATCATATTCAGTTACAGAAAAGAAATAGATAACCTAAAGGTTGAGTTGGTTGTTTTTGGAAGAACAGAATTCATCCAGCTCTACCTTCTCCTCTGCTTTCTTACTCTGATTTGAAAATATGAAGCCTCTGATGTAATTCTATGAAGTGTATGTAAAAAGAAGTCTAAAAGGTTTATTTTAATATTAAATTCGGATTAGGGCTTAGGTTAAGAGGATTAAGTCAAATTATAAAATGCCCAAGCCCATCTTCTTCTTTAATTCCCGTAACTGGTGTGAAGCCCTTAGTAAAACAGTTGTAACTTTTGCATATCAACTCTAAATGGGTTGATTAAACTTGGAGAATCTTCCTAACTCGATAAGGCATCAAACCTATTTCACGGTCCAAAGTCTAAATCCGCTCCTAAATAGCCCAAAAACAACAATTATTAACATCCGTTCAGATCTGCAACTTCTTTAGTCAAGTTCTTGGAAATTCTTTTCTTGCTTTTAGCTCCTCCACTCGATCTAAGACTTTAATTCTCACTTCTCCTCCTTGTATTGGTTCTCGATAGAATCATTAACCTACTAACTTTGCACTAAAAACGAACAAATTAACGCACAAAAGCTCTAAAAATGCAAATAGTCTAATTCCAAGGGGAGAAAGTGCAATATGACGAAATAAGCATAAAAGTATATCAAATAAGTCAAATATTCACTTAAAATGATGTTTCCTAAGGGATAATATTTAGAACAAATAGGGAGACATCAATTCCCGATATTATTTTGTTACAAAACGTAATAGGAAATGGAAAAAAATAGACATCGAGTATGTAGGTAACACTTGTAGAACTACTTTAATAAGAAACTTCTTTCCCCCATCTGATAGCAGTTGTGCCTTCCATCCTTTCATTTTTTTGAACAATTTCTCTATGATCAATTGTAATGATTGCATTTTGGACGGTTTGTGGCACAACGGTATACTTAAATAGTTCCCTAGATCCTCTTTTTTCCTGTATTTCCAATAGAATAGTAACTTGTGTTTTGGTTTCGAGTGCAGTATCTTAGCGAAATCAAATCGCCAGTTTATTGAAATTTATCCTCTGTCCTGACCTTGCACAGTATTTAGTAATACATTCTTGAAATTGTTCCACCTCGTTATTATCAAATGTAAGAAAGAAAAGCGATTCATCTGCAAATAAAAGGTGAGTAATGATAGGACAATTTCTCGTTATATGAATACCATTTAATTTATTTTGATTTACCTTCATTTCGATCAACGTTATAAGAGATTCAGTCATTAAGGAAAATAGAAAGGGAGACAAAGGATCACCTTGTTTTAATCCCTTTTCCGACTTGAATTTGCGTAATCGATCTCCATGAAAATTTAGCTGAAAAGTTACTGATGATAAACAGTTCGAGATCCATGTCATCCATTTATCGTGAAATCCCAGTTTTGTAACACTTATAACATAAAATCGCAACGTATGAGTTTATAAGTTTTGGCCATATCTAGCTTGATTATCACCATAGGTTTAGCCTTTTCCATTTTTCTCTTTAAGACAAATTTTATTTAAAAATATGTTTTTTATATAAATATAATCTATTCACAAAATTCCGTTAAAAGTTTAAAAAGATGATGAAATTCTCAATATGGACTATGGTGTCTCATATTTGTATAAAATCAATTAATTAATGGAAATATGAAATAATACCTTGAATATAATTGATAGCAAATATAATGAATTATTTAATTTTTTTTTACAGGCTCAAGGATTTGACTAAAGTTTTTTTTTTTTTTGGACAAGAGACGTGCTAAACTAAAAAAGAAATTATCCAATTCCTAGTTTGTTGAACTTCCCTGATAGCATCCGGATTGAGTCCTCTTTTCCTGTGGCTCCGTGTCTAGCAATTTTTGCAAGATGGTCTGCATGACTGTTCATTCTCCTTGGGATATGGTTGAAGGAGACCAGTCCCGCTTGTGCAGCTTTAGTCCGAATCATCCGGATGATCGGAAGAATGTTCCATCTTGCTACTGACACCTGCCTGATACCTTGTATTACTTCAAGGTTATCTGAGTAAATTGTCTTCGTTGCTCCTTGAACAGATTTGACTAAAGTTTGTCTTCCTTCCTTTTGTATCTCTTCATGCAGCACCTATACAAAAAAAATAGTACTCTCGACCTCTTTTTCCTACCAAAAAGAATGACGAGACATAACTTAAGGTAATAATCACATTTGCTTACACAAATATTATGCATTACTGAATTATCTATCTAAAAAAAGGGTTCATGAAATGAAAGTTAAATTGATCTGAATATGAATTTAACAACTTCTAGTGAAAATTAGTTTGTGTTTCGAAAAAATCCTCAAAACTTAAAGTTTAAGTATTGAGAATTTTCTCATAACTTAAATTGTTTTTCATTTTTACTGTATTTTTATATTGTTTGTATGTTTTAGTTCTTTTTTATTAGTTATGAAGTAACAAATAATTATTATGTATCATAAATATAACATATACAATATTTTTATATATTTTACCTTTGATTTAAAAAATAGTTTGAATTTTAGAAACATTTTCAAAACTTAGATTTTGAGTTTTAGAAATCTTTCTATAAGCCAAACTGTTTATCCTTTTTTCCTACATTTGTGTATTGTTTATATATTTTGATTTTTTTATTGCTTGTGAAGTAACAACTAAATAGGATATGCCTTATATTTTTATGTGTTTTTTTTTTGTTTGAAGAATAGTTTGAGTTTTGGGAATTTTCCCATAACTCAGTATATTCTTCTTTTTTGATGTATTTTTATACTGTTTATATAATTTAGTTCTTCTTCATTGCGTGTGACGTAACAAACAATAAGTATGTATCATAAAATAGGATATATACGATATTTGTATGTGTTTTATTTTTAATTTAAAGAAAAGTTTGAGTTTTGGGATATTTTCCAACACTCGGATTGTTCATCAAGTAAAAGATAAAATGCTTATGCTTATGATACATAATTTAACTTATTACTTCTTTTTTTTTTTATCAATAATGGGATTTTTCTTGTAACTCGATTTTTGAGTTTTGGGAATTTTCTTCCTATAACTTAATATTTTTGAATTTTAAAACTTTTTCCCATTACTCAAAGCCTCAAGGCCACCCATAAATGAAAATAATTTCCAAATATAAGGAAGACTATATTTTTAGATAACCTTGACCATATTCAAGGTTTTACGCAGATGTCAGCGGCATGTTGGAGAATTCATCTGATCATCTGGAAGATCAACCAGTTGATCAGCGGGGAAGCAGGTCCCGTAGTCTTTGAGTTTATTCAACGGAGGTTTGACGGACAAGCCGATCAACTTTTCAAATCAGCTGACATGGAGCTCAAAATTCAGCACCACTCTTGGGTATTTAGGAGATATCCACACAAACTTGGAATTGGCTGAATTTCTTTTTGGAATTTTTTCGATGACTTTCCTTTATACGTCCAAAAGAACTGTATGTTTTGTTTCAAAAAATTATTTTTTCTGATGCATATAATTTTTTTGTTACAGGAGAGGTCTAAAAGATCAGGAAGTGGAACTTCCTTCTACTTATTAACTAGCTATGGTTACTCTAGGCAAGATGTAGCCAAACCGGTCCCTCACTAATAAACGCTGAGTATATCTAGTAGGTCTCTGTATAGGATTGGACCTTCCGTATCATTTCCCCTAGTTTTTCCATCCAGTCTGCGTATTTATTAGCTTCCTGATAACTCCCAAATCAGCTCGAAATGTTTGTTAGATAGTAATATATCTCGACATGCCTGTATTATATCATTCGAAAATCCCCTTGAGGTCACACCGCCCTTCACTGCACCTCACTCGAGTCTGTTTCAAAGATAAGACAAGTGAATCCTTGACACACCACCATATGTAACCCGAAATGCAAAGCAAGTAGCTCCGCCTTAAACGATGATCTTGTAACACAATTACCCGTAAATCCTCCCAGATATTCTCCGTTACTAATACGAAATAACCCCCTACACCGGCTACCGACCTCTCCATATTATGGGGCCCATCCATATTAAGTTTAATCCCATTTCTTAGCTTAACCCACTTAACAAGTATATTTTTTGCGGATGTTATTAAACCACCATCCCGCTCAACATCACATGCACGTATATAATCATTTTCCGCATTACCTATGATCGCTCTTAACTCACTATCCGACTTCTCCCTTGCATTTTACTCAAAAAATCCCCACGTTCCTATCAACCTAAGCAAACCACACAAATGCCGCTACCCCATTCACAAACGCATTTCCAGATAACATTTTAGTCTGCCACGCGAGCCTAACTTCTAATCCGTCGCTGGTAGCTGTTTTGATCAAGGTGTGGTGCTGCTGCAACCGGTCCAAGTTCCGCTGCAGTCCCACTTGTTCTCTCCTGCTGAATTGTCCTTCGAATGGGAACTTCTTCCCATTCGTCCAGACTGCTGCTGCCAAGACTATTCTAGCTGATCCGCTAGTCGTCCTCATTAGTACAAGAGCTGCTGCGAGGGTTGTTCTAGCTGCAATCATCCTTTCAGAAGTTGCGTTCATCCCTCCAAGAGCTGCACTCGGACTGCCCAAAGCCTGCTGCCAACACCGCTACACCTGTCCACCAACTAAAGGTCCTACAAAACAGAGATTAATCAGTTCGCAGTAACCATTACACCGCCGGAACACGTGCTCAGACCATTCGACCTCCTGACCGCACCTCCAATATAACACATCGTTCACGACCCCTCTCACTTAAAGGTTACCCCCCAGTGGGTAAGCGATCCCATACCGAACGCCATAACAAGACTTTAATCTTTTGTGGACACTTAAGGGACCAAATTAGCTCCCATCTGAAGATCGATACCATATTCATCTGTACCAAACTATTATACGCTGATTTAACCGAAAAGTTACGTGATGGTTCGTGATTTCATTTAAATGTTTTCTCATTCCCAATTCTCACCTCTGATATACTTCCCTGTAAAACCTCCCGAACAGCTAAGATATTTGATGTCTCCATCATTTTAAAGGTATTTAGTACTTACTTCTGGGATTTCCCCATTTATTCTTACTTTTCACTTTCTTGTATAAATTTAGGTATTTTGCTATTTTGTGAGCTTTTATGCGTAATTTTATGTGTTAATTATGTATCCCTTAGGTATATGGAAGCTATTACACCTATGAAAACTGATTCGAAGTGGAAAAGTAAAGAAAATCCCTTATTCATACTCAAAAAGGAAAAGTTTGGATATATTTGGAAAGTAAAGAATCTGCCATACTGGAAAAATGTTCACTAATTAAATTGCTGCAGAAAGTCGGTTATGAATTTGGGGGATCCCTTCAACCAAATATTAGATCTTTCTATCGCGGTCGTTTTGACTGGCCGTACACTAAATTCTGATAAGTAACAAAGGAGATATGAGCAAATCATCTACAAGGGTTTATCATGTCCTACAATTTAGGAATACAAATTTTAATAAGATTAGGTTTCCTTGACTTGGGGATTACTCTATATTTCGACCAAAGGCCTATATATATATATATATATATATATATATATATATATATATATATATATATATCCATTCCTACAATATGGAAATTTTCCTTGCGTTTCTGAATCAATATTCAATCAACATAGAAGCAAGTGACAAGAAGACAAGAAAGAGTTGGAAGTTGTTCATGCCAGTCCAACCCTTCACCTTTGTAAGTTATTTTCTTTCTTTATCTAGTATTAACTAATTCTATTTATCTAGAGATTAGCATAAGGGTATGAACCGTAGACTTGTTTTATATTTATTTTAATTTGGGATGTCCTTATACATTTAACTGAAATTAGTAGTGCTATCTCTGTTTTTATGTGCTTTGATATATTTTCTGTAGTTCTTGTGGTTGCAAACGAATAGGATTACCATCGTTAGGGCTATAAATGAACAAAGCCGCTCGTGAGCAGCTCGAGCTCGATTCGGAGAAAAGCTCGTTAGAGATCGGCTCGAATATAAACAAGCTCAAGCTTCATTTTAAGCTCGATAAATAAACGAGTCTGCTCGAGCTCGGCTCGTGAGCTCGTTTAAAATTATGAATTATAAATTAATATATTATTTACTTATAAATATATTATTAAACCTTCAATATCAAACTGAATATTTTTAACTTCTTTAGACATTTATTTTTTCATTAACAATATGTTTCATATATTTATACCATAGACTCATGAAAGTCCCGTTTCAACCATAAAAAACAAAATTTTCATGAGCAACTCGTGCTCGACTCTAGAAAAAGATTGTTTTATAAGTTAAACAAACAAGTTCTAACATTTCTAATTTGGATCATTAGAAGCTCAGGCTCGGCTCGTTTAAATTTGAGCTCGGCTCGACCCGACTCGTTTAAATTTGAGCTCGGCTCGGCTCGAGAAATTAAACAAACAAGCCTTTACATCTAGTATTCGGCTCGGCTCGGCTCGTTTACAACCCTAACCATAGTAGTTAGATGGTCACCAGGAAGGGGTGTCTAATTATTGAAACACCACATAAACATCTAATGTGCGGTAGTGATCTTGAGGGCTTGCCTAACTAGATAGTCATTAGGGTTTGACCCAATCATTGTGCAGGGTCCCCTTATCCAAGTCCGCTGGTAATTGTTAGGTCGCCATCTAAGTCCACCCGGAAGGGGGTTAGGAGGAATATAGAATTCGAGCTATTGCATATCACACAATTCTCCCTTAAATGAATAATCACAGAACAAGGTTAGTGGGGATTACTTGCTATATCTCGATCTAAACTCTCATACTACTTCTTTATTTAATTTCCAGTCTTTATTTTTCTTAGTTAATTGTTTAGAGTTAAAAACCAAACAAATATTTTAGACTCTTTTAGCGTATTATTTTATCTACTTCTTTTATTTCACTTTATATATTCATTATCTACAGCTAACTTTTGTAATCCCTGCGAACAAATTATACTTATTAATTACACTTGCATACGATCTGTGATACTTGCACCGAGTTTCGTGATAGGTTAGGGTGATAGTTCTTATCTTTATTTATCATAATTTTATCACACCCTACCAGCCACCAAGTTTTTTGCGCCGTTGTTGCGAACTACATCGCCAGTCCTAGTGTTTTTATTTAGTATTTTAATTTTAGCTAGTTCTATTTTAAGCTTTTGTTTTAAGTTTGTCTATTTCAGGTTACTCAGGTGGCAAGTCCGAGAAATCTAGAGCTTCCCATCTCATTCTGAGTGCAACCTATAGGACTCCGCACTCCAGAAATCCAAGCTGCTAAATTCAGACCTGATTAAGGCATGATAGAACAATTTTGGAGTTATGGCTGATTTAGTGGCGCTGCACAACAAGATCTTGTTTGTTATAGTCAGAAATTTATGCATATTTGTGATGCCTACATCATCAAAAGTGTCACAAAGGAACAGATGTACTACGTTATGTTCCAATTCTTTTTAACCGGAAGTGAAAGCGATTGGTTTGAATACCAACACCCCAATTCAATCCCATATTGGGATAAACTTCAAGCAAATTTCCTAGATCGATTATATCCGATAAGTAGATTCTTAAAAGACATGTTGGAGTTCGAACAATCCGTACAAGAATAAGGGGAAAGTGTTGGTGAAGCATGGTTATGTTTTAATGAAAAGAACGCAAGGTGTCCATTCCACGTCTCCTCACCCGAATATCAATTAACTATGTTCTAGGGAGGGCTCAACAACGATTCCAAAGCAAAGGTAGATAACTTAGGAGATAGAAGTTTTGTGTTATTAAATCCAGAAGATTCTCGTATCACCATGGAAAGAGTTATTGAAACAGAAAGTAGTGTACCATTAGAAACATAAGAAGAAGATTCCTTAAAAGCAACAAGGATCAAACATTTAAGCCATCAACTCGAAGAATTACAATCACATTTAGAGAAAATATTCATAGCCCAGGTGAGCCAGATAAACACAATACCTTCATGTCCCGGTTGTGGAGAGAGCACTCATTCGTGGGAGAATTGTGTTAACAATCCAACCTCGATTTTCTTCGTATCTTATCAAAGAGTCCATTACTCGAATGATCCCTATCACACACAAGGAAATCACGCCCAGTATCACTCCCCACTGAATTAGAATTGGGTCAGAATTCAAGGTAACTACTATCAACCTCGACCTCGGAATTATTATCATCAAACTCAACCACAACCAATCTATCAATAAATTCCAAATTATGGAGTTCAAGCTCCATCCTTCAATCGATATTCAACGCAATAAGCCACATATGATCATTCTCCAGAACAACCTCCAACTAACAGTCTTGAGCAAAGCCTGGATAAATTCATTAATAGTATGATTGAAAGAATGAAGGTGAGTCAATATAGATTTAGAGAGCAGGAGAAGTTTATAAAGCAACTAGAGTTTTAACTATCACAAATTGCTAATGTAATAAAAACCAGACCAAAAGGGAAACTTCCAAGTGATACTATAAATCATCAAGATGATGCTTGTCATGCAATTGGAGTGAGAAGTGGAAAACAATTACCTCCACCCAGAGTGGAAGAAACATAACAACCAAAAGAATCAACCCCTATTCCTGAATAGGTGGTTGAAGAAACATTTAAAGATAAAATTGAAGAGGTAATTGAACGTAAGAGTGTCCCTACATAGAAGACACCAGAAAAGAAGAAAATCTTAGTGGTAAGCAACTCACATCCTCCACCATAATTCCCATCACGAGTCAAAAACAAGAACAATGAATAAGAATTCAAGAAGTTCCTTGACATGGTGAGCAAATTAGGTATCAACATACCGTTTGTAGAAGCTCTAACAAGAATTCTAAAATATCTTAAATTCATAAAGACATTTTTTCTAACAAAAAAAGTTTAGAAACTGGGGATATGATTGGTTTACCAGAGGAGTGTAGTGATACATGTCAAAGCAAGTTGCCACCAAAGTTACAAGATCCTGAAAGTTTCACAATTCAATTGCCATTAGCGAAGGATGGACCGGGAAAGCTTTGTGTGATTTAGGCGCAAGTATTAATATCATGACAAAGTCCCTGTTAGAGAAGCTCAACGTAGGAGAGGTGGTACCTACTTCGGTGGTATTGCAAATGGCGGATCGATCTCTTTCCCAACCAGTAGGTAAAATTGAAGATGTCTTAGTTAAAGCTGGTAGTTTCATATTTCCTTGTGATTTTATTATTATTGGCTACGACGTAGATAAGAATGTCCCCATCATTTTGGGTAGACCATTCTTTATCACGAGGCGTACACTAATAGATGTTGAGAATGGTGAATTGATCATGAGGTTCCAAGACGAATATGTGAGATTCAATGTGTTTAAGGCTATGAAGTATCCAGATACGAAAGATCAATGTTTAAAATAGATGTCATGAGCAAAATTACGCAAGAGGTTTTTGATGAGACAAGCTTCGATGACACCTTAACAGCAGCCTTAGCACTAGAATCACTAGATGAATATGATGAGTTAGCCAAAGAAGTGGTTCCTCTTGATTCAGATGATGTGAGACTAATTGCGTGAGTTTTCGAACAAATCTGAGAGGGAGGATACATTGAACCAATGAAGAAACCATCTATAATATGTCCTCGAGGAAAAACCACTTTCTGCTCATTTGTGGTATGCGTACCTAGGTATGAACAAAACATTTCCTGTTATTATTTCTGCTAATCTTTCAAGTCCTCAAGAAGATAAGTTGTTATGTGTGCTTCGAGCAAACAAAGAGGCAATTGGATGGAATATCGCCGATATAACGGGGATTAGTCCTACCATCTGCCAACATAAAAACTATTTTTTGAGGAGGAAGGGGGATGCTCTATAGAGGGACAAAGAAGACTTATGCCCGCAATGAAGGAGGTGGTAAGAAAAGAGGTGATGAAGACGTTAACGGGTATTATCTTCCCTATCTCGAGTAGTGAATGGGTTAGTGCAGTGATATGTGTTCCAAAGAAAGGAGGTATCACTACGATCATTAATGATAAAAAGGAAGTCATTCCATCAAGAACAGTTGTAGGGTGGTCAGTATGCATAGATTATGCAAGCTCAACAAAGCCACGAAGAAAGATCACTTACCTTTACCGTTCATCAATCAAATGTTGTACAAGCTTACAGGGAGAGAATATTATTGCTTCCTTGATGGCTATTAAGGCTATAATCAGATTTGTGTGAATCCCGCTGATCAACACAAAACCCTTTTCACTTGTCTGTTTGCAGAGGCGGATGTGTGTATGCAAGTGGTGGGCTTAAACCCACCCTCAATTTTTTTTTTTTTAAAAATTAGTTTATTTTTTTAATTTTTTTAGAATTCAATATATTATTAAATTTTTAACTCATTTAACTTCACTTATAAATTTTAACTCTAAAATTATATTTTTACTTACATTATAATTTTTACACAATTTAAAATCGCAACCTATATTAAAAATTTATTATCAGAAGATATCAGGTATTTTCTAAAATTTTGTAATTTTTTTTAATATATTATTAAGATTCTCCTATTAATTACATAGGTATTATGTAGGTTGATTTAGAAACTTTTTATCATATGTGATTTTTATTAAATACCAAAAAAAAAATAGAGGACGTTTCTCTTGAACCTCTTACTATTCAAGCCCGCCCTCATTTATAGTTCTAGATTCGCCACTGTCTGTTTGGCACCTTTACCTATTGAAGGATGCTGTTTGGGTTATGTAATGAACCTGCCACATTCTAGAGATGTATGATGGCTATATTTTGGGACATGATTGACAAGTTATTCAAAGTTTTCATGGATGATTTTTGTTGTTGTTTGGAGACAGTTTTGACGAGTGCCTTAACAATATTGAAAAGGTACTCCCGTGTTGTAAAGAAACAGATCTTGTTCTTGATTGTGAAAAATGCCACTTCACGGTTTGCGAAGGAATTGTGTTGGGACATAAAGTTTTGTGTGCAGGAATGGAGGTTGATCGTGCTAATATTGAAGTTATAAAGACCTTACCACCTCCCAATTCTAGTAAAGGAGTCAGAAGTTTCTTGGGTGTCGCAGGATTTTATCAAAGATTCATTAAAGATTTCTCCAAAATCGCCAAATCGCTTTGTGCTTTACTTGAGAAGGATACTCCCTTCAAATTCGATGACATGTCTTGAAGTGTTTCTGGAAATCAAAGAGAAACTCATCTCCACACCAATTTTAATACCTCCAATTTGAATTTTTTCGTTTGAAATCATAGGTGATGCAAGTGATCATTCCATGGGTGTTGTGTTAGGAAAAAGAAAAGAGAAGATCTTCCGCACGATATATTATGCAAATAAGACCTTTACAGCAGCCCAATTGAATTATACTAAAGAGTTATTAGACGTAGCATATGCTTTCAATATGTTTCGTTCCTATCTGCTTGGGATGAAAACTATCGTATACACATATCATCCATCAATCAAGTACCTTATGGAGAAAAAGGATGCACAGTTGCACCTTATTAGATGGGTATTATTTCTCCTATAATTTGACGTAGATATTAAAGACTGGAAAGGGTGCGAGAATCAAGTAGCTGATCATTTATCATGGCTCGAAGGGTATAAAGTCAACACATGACCAGAATTGGTTAAAGAGGTATTTTCTGATGAACAACTCGTTGTTGTTAATAACGCATTAGTTCCTTGGTATGCAGATATAGTTAACCTCATAGTGCGTGGTGTATTCTCTGCGGATTTCAATCCGAAACAACAGAAAAGGTTAAGCCATCGAGCAAGACAATTCTTTTTGGATGATCCCTACCTATTCAAAGTTTGCAGTGACCAAGTCATTAGAAAATGTGTTCATGAGAGCGGGACACCGAGAATCATTGAAAGTTGTCATGGCTCACCATATGGTGGCCACTTCAAAGGCGATAAAACCGCATCAAAAATCTTTCAATCCACATTCTATTGGCCCACCCTTCACAAATATTGACAATTGTACGTCCAGACCTGTCAAAGATGCCAATTCACAGGCAACATATCAAAAAGAGATAAGATGCCTCTTAACAAAGTATTAAAGTGTAAATATTTGATGTTTGGGTTATAGATATCATGTGGCCTTTCATCTCTTCTCAGTGTAATCTTTAATTTTGATAACAGTAGATTATGTGCCAAAGTGGGTAGAAGCAAAGGCAACCACAAAGAACGATGCCAAGTCAGTCATCTCATTTTTTAAATCAAATATCTTTTCAAGACATGGTATGCCACGTGTTCACATTAGCGATAAAGGTACCCACTTTATAAATTTTTAGTTGAGAGCTGCCCTTCGTAAGTTGGGGATGAGACACATCACTTCACCAGGTTATCATCCCCAAACTAACGGTCAAGCCGAGGTCTCTAACCGAGAGATCAAATGTATCATAGAGAAGACCGTGAACAAAACGAGGAAGGACTGGTCATTAAAGCTTGATGATACTCTCTGGGCTTACAGAACAACATCCAAAACACCAGTTTGGGCATCTCCATACCGCATGGTCTACGACAAAGCTTGTCATCTTCCTATCGAAGTTGAATCACGTGCTTTTTTAGGGTATTAAAGATCTAAACCTGAACGTAGAGCTAATGGGTAAGCGAAGGAAGATGCAGTTAAATGAATTAGATGAGTTCTATTTTCATGCCTATGATAATTCAGGTCTCTACAAGGAGACAACAAAAAATTGGCATGATAAACAGATTCGCACAAAGAAGTTTGAGATAGGACAAAAAGTGCTCCTATATAATTAAAGATTCTCAAACTACCCAAGTAAGCTCAAATCCCATTGCAGAGGACATTGTTACGAAAGTCACACCTCATGGAGCAATCAAAATCTAACATCCAACAGAGCAAAGAACCTTCTAGGTGAATGGTCATCGCATGAAGGTATACCATGAAAGTGAGGACTTCAGAAGGGAGGAGACCATATATCTCCTAGAACATGCGTAAAACGAGGTAACACGTTGAACTAAACGACGTTAAACAAAAGTGATCTTGGGAGACATCCCTTATTTAAATTTCTTTTTAGTTAAATTATGTTTTATAGTGTATAATCTTAAGTTAGTGTATAATTTTAATGTGTTTACAAGCTAATAGGAGAGAAAAGTAGTGTGTTAGTATACATGAAACGAGTTTGGGGTAAAAGGACAGAAGAATTGCAAAAATCAGAAGCTAGTTGCGGTACACCGCACTCTAGCCTTGGTGCATGACACCCCACAAAACCGTGACAACGGTATGATGAATTGGGTACACGTGCGAGACCACTTGGAAAAAACTGTATTATCGTCACTCGTGCAAAACCGTTCCACGGTCGTCCAGAAGACTTGTGCGGTACACCATAGAGGAGTCACGGTACACCACATCAAGAAAACCCATCACCACAGTTCATGGGTTTCGGTTCGTTTGCGAGAATCAATAAGTAAATATTGTGTCATTCTAGATCGTGACACGGTCCAAATTTAGAAGGATCATTCGGTACACCGCAGTGTAGCCGCGGTACTCCGCGCCAATAGAAGAGTCGTCCCCACGGTTCGCAATTCAGGTCCAATGCCGAGAGGCCATATGACCAGACCGTTTCGTTAACGGCGCAAGACCGTGACACAAGGAGGTGACGTCACCTGCGTATCACTGCAGGTAGGTGGTTTGAAGAGGTGTAATTGTTTCATTCCTCCACCCTCCATAAACACATAATATTCATCAAATCCATTCCATAACACCACAAAACACCAACGATCATCAAGTTTTCAAGATTTATTCCACCACAAGTAAACTATTCCTTCCTCTACTATTGATAGTCCTTCATCCAAACAACAACCTCAAGCCACACCAATATTTCATAAATTTATTCCATACTTTGTGCATCTTGAGTCATGGGTTAAAAAAAAGATGACTAATAGAACGGATGCTATGGATTACAAGAGGAAGTGTTACTTCTTAGGGGAAAAAGAATTTGCTTGGAGTTATAAAAGAAAAATCCATCGATCTTGATGAGCCAAGTCCGAAGAAGCCAAAGCTCAAGGTAACAACAAAACCACTATGTATAAATAACATGAGAAAGAGGGTACATGTCAAGCCTAAAGAAAAGTCACCAATAGAAGATCAGGGATCATCTTCAAATCTTAATGAAAAATTAGAAGGTGTATCTACACCACCATAGTGGATAGTGAAATTGACAAACAAAATCACAAGCTTAGAAAACAAATATCACTGCTCCTGGATGGAAATTCTAAGGATGAACTACAACATTAACAAGATCACATATATTTTGGATATAGAAAATGATTCTCCTTTAGAGGATGAATGTAAAAAGATGCTTAATGGCAAGGTACCACCTTCTAATCCTTCTCCTTAATTTATTATGTGCATTAGTTTAGTTTAGGTTAAATTTTATTTCTTTTTGAGTCTTTTTCGAGTCGTGAGGACACGACTCAGTTTTGAGTTGGGGGTGGGGGATTCGTTGTCCTCATCTTCCTTTTTTGTTTTAGAATATAATTTAAATTTTTAAGGGTTAGAATTTGCATAGAATAGGATAAATGTACCTATTGGGAATGTTTTAATTAAGTCAATGATAGTAAGTAGTATGTTTTTGAGAAGTGTCACAAATATGTTTAGTATGCATGCATGAAAACAAGAAGTAAAAGATAGGGAAGATTAATAAGCAATGCGTATAAAGTGTCAAGTTGGATCTTAGGGAGAGTCAATCGGTGGGTAGAACGTGAGGTTTGAAATTAGTTGAAAGCCCGCTTGTCTACGATCTGATAGTGAAAAAGTAACAAAATCTGGTAGATAGAAAAGTGAATAAAGATGTTCTTTTATATTTAAGCCACTTGAAACTTTTAGCTTTCTCACCCTTTTATTTGATTATTATTATTATTATTATTATTACTATTATTATTATTATTATTATTATTATTATTATTATTATTATTATTATTATTATTATTATTATTATTATTATTATTACCCGCCTTAGCCCCCTTGAGCCTTTCTAAAACCTTTTATTAACCACATTACAAGACATACCCCTTAGATTATAGGACTTATCCATATGACCCGTACTCGAATACCAAATCTTGAGACAAGTGGTTTTAGAGTTTGAGTTTAGGGTGGTGGGTTATATCATTGGGAAAACTAGAATTGGATATTTGATCGTAATTGTGATATTATTGATAATGATGAGTTTATTATTGTAGCCCTTTGTCGAGGTAAAAGTAAATGAAAAAAAAGAAAGAATTGGAACATGAGAAAAAGTGGTATGATATCTCACCTCTAGAAAAGGGAGTCATGACCAACTTAGAAAAATATATGAAAAAGATTGAAAATATTTGGACCGGCAAAGTGGATTTTGTTATGTAGTCATCATACAAGGTTTTATTTGGGTTATTTGGGGGTACAATACAGAGCATAAAAAATTGGGTTGAGTGAGAACATATTCGACAGAAACTCAAGCTCTAGGCCAATTCGTTGATGGAATGTGAGGAGAGAGCCAAAATTTCACTTTTCATTATCTAAATATATCATATTGTCTTTAAGCCACGTTATAACCGTAAATAACTTAGGATTTTTAACTACTTGGTGGAAGTCCAATGGAATAGTTAGGGCATATATAGGTGGACCAATGGAGACTATAGTAGAAAATGTGATCACCTTATAGCTGTTAACACAAACTAAGTTGAAGACCTCTCATTCTAGCATTGCGAAGTTAACCTGGACTTGAATTTATGGATTGTTGATTATGTGTATATTAAGAATGTGTGTGCATTATTTCTTTGACATTAGTACGTGAGATATTTTAGGATATTTCTCTAGCATCATTCATAGTTTTCTGTTCTTGTTCTTGTTCTTCTGTTTTATACTACCCTACTGTTCTTATGTTTATGGTATCAGGATGTTACAACTTTGAGTTAGGGGTCTTGATGTCTCCATATTAGTGATATATAATAATATTTACTTGAGACGTCATTTTAGGGGTATTTGGTAGTTAATTTCTGGATTTTCCCCATTTATTCTTACTTTGCACTTTCTTGTCAAGTTTTAGGTGTTTTGCTATTTTGTGAGCTTTTGCACGTAATTAATTTGTGTTTTAATTGGGTAGCACTTAGTTATATTGAAGCTATTACACCTATGGAAACTGACTTAAAGTGGAAAAGTAAAGAAAATCACTTATTCATACTCAAGAAGGAAAAGTTTGGATATATTTGGAAAGTAAAGAATTTGCCATGCTGGAAAAACGTTCGCTAATAAAATTTCCGTAGAAAGTCGGTCAAGATTTTGGAGGAGCCCTTAAAACAACTAATATATCTTTTTCTCGTGGTCGTTTTGACTTGTCGTACACTAAATTATGATAAATAACGAAAGATATATGACCAAATCAATCTGCAAGGGTTTATCCTGTCCTACAATTTAGGAATACGAATTATGGTAAGACTACGACTCCTTGAATTGGGGATTACTCCATATTTTGACGAAAGACCTATATATATACATATGTATATATATCCATTCCTACCTTAGAGAAATCATCCTCGCTGTTTCGAATCAACATGTAATCAACATAGAAGCAAGTGACAAGAAGACAAGAAGGAGTTGGAAGCTGTTCATGACAGTTCAACCCTTCACCTTTGTAAGTTATTTTCTTTCTTTCTCTAGTATTAACTAATTCTATTTAGCTTGAGATTAGTATAAGGGTATGAACCCTAGACTTTTTTTATATTTATTTTAATCTGAGATGTCCTTATACCTTTAATTGAAATTAGTAGTCTGTAGTTTTTGCGGTTGCAAACTTATAGGATTACCATAGTAGTTAGATGGTCACCGGGAAGGGGTGTCTAATTATTGAAACACCAAATAAACGTCTAATGTGCGGTAGTTATCTTGAGGGCTTGCCTAACTAGATAGTCACTAGGGTTTGAGATTAACCATCGATCATTGCGTAGGCTCCCCTTACCCAAGTCACCTAGTAATTGTTAGGTCGCCACCTAAGTCCACCCGGAAGGGGGGTTACGTGGAATATAGAATCCTTGGCTATTGCATATCACAAAATTCTCCCTAAAATGAATAATCATAGAACAAGGCTATTGAGATTACTTGCTATATCTAAACTCTCATACTACTTCTTTCTTTCTATTTATTTTCTTGTCTTTATTTTTGTTAGTTAATTGTTTAGAGTATTAAAAACCAAACAAATATTTTAGAGTCTTTTAGCGTATTATTTTATCTACTTATTTTATTGTACTTTATAAATTCATTATCTACATCTAATTTTCGTAGTCCCTGCGAACGAATTCTTCTTATTATACGATCTGTGATACTTACAGTGAGTTCCGTGATTGGTTAGGTTGATAGTTCTTATCTTTATTTATCATTATTTTATCACACCCTACCAGCCACCAACATTCTACCACATTCTTGAATATGACGGCTTCACGACCCATTTCAAGAAACCCCCTCTAAAGTATTTTTGCCTTAGCGCTTTAACCCAAAACGACGAGTCATTTTGTAAAACCTTCCATCCAAATTTAGCCAAGAGAGATTTGTTGTAATTTTGTGCACCCCTTAAACCCAAACGTCCATACTTCTTTGGGCGACACATGATCTTCCAATAAAGCCAGTGCATTTGCCTTCACTCACTTGAAGACCCCCAAATAAAGTCTCTTATAATTTATTTATCTCCTTGTACACATGCACCGGAAGCCTCATTGTTTGCATGATGTAAGTAGGGATAGCTGAAAGAACCTATTGCGCAAGTGTAATTCTTCCTACCATAGACAATTTCTGACTCTTCCAATTCGGGAGTTTGTTTTGCATACTTGATGTTATTTGACAAAAGAAGCCGTGTGGTAATCTTTGTGACCGTATAGGAGATCCGAGATACACTCCCAATGAGTCACTTCGTGTAAAACCGCTCCGATCCACAAGTTTTATCGCCCTCTCATTTAACACATTGCGCGATAAAAAGATCAAAGACTTTTCCTCGCTCACCGTTTGACCTGCCTCATTACAGAATACCCGTTAAACCTCCTTAATAAGATCCACTTGGGTCTCCTCCGCCTCCACGAAGATCATCAAGTCATCTGCAAATAACATATAGATATTGGGGGACCTTGGCTGTGAAGATGGAAGGGTAACCATTCTCCTCCCTCGCAAAGTCCCTGAATTAAAATAGATAATCATTCCATACATAACACAAATAGATAAGGGGTAAGAGGGTCTCCCTGATGAATGCCTCTTTGAGGGGTGAATGCCTCCAACTGTTCTCCATCCGAAAGTACGCTCATCGTATTTGTGGCCATAGCGGACATAATAATTCGAGTCCAAGAATCTGGAAATCCAAAAAAAGGATGGTATCCTCAATAAACCTCTAATTTATCTTGTCATATGCTTTTGCTAGATCAATCTTAATCGCCTTGTAACCAGGTTTTACGAAAGTTTTTGCATTCTATGATCAGTCTCTTGCACTAGCTCTACATTATCAATCGTTGACCTACCCGAAAGAAAACTACTCTGATTCGTCCCAATCCATTTGGCTAGAAGAGGACGGACCCTAATAACCATGGCTTTCATAATGACTTTCACCGGTACATTGATAAGACTAATCGGCCAAAGCTGACCCACCATTTCTGGATCTGTTACTTTAGGAACCAAATGAATTAGAATTCCATTCAGATTAGGTGACACCACCCCCACCTGGATCGATTCTCCAACCATCTTGCAAATATTTGGACCTACGATATCTCAAAACTTATAATAAAATAATGCCGCAAATCCATCCATTCGCGGAGGTTTATTTGGATTTGATTATAATTTCTTCATCCGTGAAATCCCCCGCGAGAAGAACCCTTTCCATCTCTCCCAAACTGTAACCATGTGGCATGGAAAAATGTCCCACAAACTTAGACGTCTCTGAATATAACTCCACCAAAAAAATTCTGGACTAAGGATCTTAACGCAACCTCCTCCTGAACCCATACTCCATCTTTATCCTTAAGTTGACTTGTCTTACTATCCTTCTCTTCTTAGTGGTGGCCAAATGGTAGAATAATCATGTTTCTTTCCCCTGAACGGATCCAATTTTCTTTCGAGCATTGAAACGAGAAATGATCCTCCTCTTCTGACACATTAAGATACTCCTCCCTAATTCTCTTCCCTAGGCTGAAAAGAGAAGATTTATATTTATGTTGTAAGGAGATCTGTATTCCCTTAAGTCTTGCCAAAAGCACCCTCTACTTCTTATTTATATCCCCAAAGATATTTTCCTTCCAATATCCAAGTGGTCTTTTATTGTCTTAATACTCTCCACTAAATTCGAATTTGTAGCATCCCACTTATTCTGAACAAATCTCTTATACCCCTTATGTAAACACCAAGCAGACTCGAACCAAAGTCCTTTAGGCGGACCAAGTTGATCATTCGGGGACAACTTGTACTAATATCGCCGCCTGATCTGAATGTGTACGGTCTAAATGAAATACCTTTACGAATGGGAAGAGATCAAGTAACTCTATATTCCCATACACCCTGTCTAGCCTTCTTAGAAATCTCTGGCCCGTATTCCATGAGTCAAACCATGTAAATCGCAGTCCTTCGAAGCCGAAATCTCTCAAGTCGCAATTTTGTCTCCATTCTTCGAACTTCTCCATTCGACGCGTAAATGCTGGCTCTCCACCTTTCTTATCCAACTCTTCACCAACATGATTAAAATCCCTAGCAATTAACCATGGCCTCCCAATGTTACTAAAGGCGTGAGTGAGAGCATTCCATAGCAGTTCCCTGTTAGGTGACTTAGGTCGGCGTATATAGCTGAAAAAATTCACGACTAACAATTATCCTTGGAAACCTATATATTAGTTACTTATTTTCCTGCCGATAATGCTCTAACCCTGATTTCTGAATCATCCGAAAGAAGACATATTCCCCCTTTAAAATTATTCACCTAAACTCTAGCTGAATTCATTTTCCTCAAACCCATAATTAACTTATTTGCTTTGTCTCCACTCACCCTTGGTTGAACTATCACTGTCAGCCAAACCTGATGTAACCGTATCATTTCTCTTACTATCCATTGGAAATCTTCCGCCGCTGCTCCGTGGCAATTTCAAATGAGAATATTAAGTGGTTGAGGAAGACCTCCCTAACTACCTCCATTTATTACCTATGTACACATAAGAAATAAATTAAATATAACAGAAAAGAGGTTTAGACATATACTTGTCCCTTCACCTCTCTACCTTCCGTCACTATCTCCATTTGTTCATCACAATTAACTTTCTTTATTTGAGTTTCTGGCACCAAAGTTAGACTAATCTCCCTTGTTTCCAGCGGCATTTTTACTTCTAATGTTGGTAACACGGTGTCACCGTCATTAGAGAAGTCGCGGAACTTCCCACCTTCGAAGACAGTAGGTAATTCCAGAGGACCACGAAGCTGTGTGTTTTCCACTTCCCCACGAGTTGTAGTTACCCACTTTGTTTCAAAAATTTTGAAGTTCTCTATAATTGCACAAGAGGTCCCTGTACCTGCACCTACTGCAGCAATTGTGCCACTCGAATTTCCAGCCGAGATGCAGCTCTCTGATGCTACTATTTCTCTCCTGGCGGTGCTCCCGGTTGCTGTTGCTCCTTTCGTGGCGGCGTTGACTTCTTTCCCGCCTGACCTACTGCTCTCGGTATCAGCCACATCCCACATAATCAGCCCCAAACTGTTGTTTCACCCGACTCTTACCTCACCATCAACCATCTCTACCTTCACTTTTTTTTATTATTTTTTAGTTTTGCTCGTTTTCTCCTGCACCGCCCCCTACCCCAAGCCTTTCCTCGAAGCAATATACTCAACTTTTGGAATGGATGCGAGCTGTTTTCTCAATTCAAAATCCGGTGCTACTATTATTTTATGCCCACCCCCGAACAGATATTACCTTTCGTTGTTGTTCTTTTGTTATTAACCTTTCTAGATTTACATCCTATATTAATGATGTCTCCCTATTTTTGATATAATAATCTAGGTTGGATTTTTATCCATTATTCGATATATTCTTATTTCTTGTCATGATTTGATGGTTTATTACTTTTGGAGCATATTTGGTTTAATTTGTATGTTAATGTGAAGCTCTTAATATTTATGGAATATAAAAATTAGATTCCAAATAAATTTTAAGAAGATTAGGAAAGAATATATGGAAGGAATCAAGATAAAAGGAAGTAGAGATAAAATAGGAAAGGAAAAACTGCCAAGTAAATCTGAAATTCTGCAGATACGTCCACTAAATTGACTATAACTTCAATTCCACTAAGAATTTGGATGACCCTTCAAATAGATGGATAGATATTTCTGCTGCGGTCGTTTTGATATAAAGTTGGAAACAATCGGTCCAATAACGAAGGAGATATGATCAAAACAGTGAGAAGTATTTATCCTCTCTGATATTTCAGGAAACGAATTTGAGTTGGATTTGGACTCAAATTACTTGCCTTCTACTCAAAGATTTCGACCTAGGGTCTTCTTAACACCTATAAATGCAACCTCTTATTATTGTAAACAGGTGCTTGCTCAGTTCTAAACCTTAGATCAATCCTTAGTCATTCAAGAGAAGCAAGTTGACAGTATGTATCTTTATTTAGTTTTATTTATTTCCAGCATGAACTAATTTTTCCATAGATTGGGTTTTTCATATGTATTATCTTTGAATTTATTTTCTTATATCTAAGTTTGTTTAGGAAAAAACCTTTTTAAATTGTTTCTAACTTCTTATCCTTTATATTGTTTTATGTGCTTTGATTTATTGAGTGTAGTTCTTGCTAGTGCACGAGTATAGACAACCCCATTAATAGTAGTTAGTTGGTCACCTGGAAGGTGGTTTAATTGTTGAAACACCAGATAAACGTCTAGTGTAAGGTAGTGATCTGGAAGGTCTTGCCTAACTATATAGTCATTAGGGTTTGAGATTTAATCACCGATCATTACGCAGGGTCCCCTTACCCAAGTCCCCTGATAAATGTTAGATCGACACCTAAGTCCACCCGGTAGGGGGTTAGGAGGAATATAGAATCTTGAATACTTACTTTGAGAGCTTTAATAACCCTTATAACTAGTAGAAGAAATAGAATGATAAGTGCATACATTCAAAGTTGAGCTATATTTATCATCTTATTCTTACATATTTTATTTTATTGTCTCGCCTTTAGTTTATTCACTTTCTCCACAATTATTCCTATTTACTTTATTTGATTTTAATTTTTTGAGCTATTTCTTTCTACGGTTTCTTGTAATCCATTCGTATAACACACTAAGTCTCTGAGAACGAATCTAACTTATCATGAAAACTTGCATACGACATATGATACTTGCAGTGAGTAACGTGTTTGCTTAGGGTGATAGTTGTGTCTTTTATTATCATATTTTCATCACACCCTACCAGCCACCAAGTTTTTAGCGTCACTGCCGTTGACTTGTGTCTCGTTAGCGTGTAGGTTTAATTTTTAGTGTGGTAGTTTTTAGTTTTTTTCAAACTTACGCTTTCTTTTTGTTTTTGTCTCTTTCAGGTTCTAGTGTATGCTCGAAAATCCTGAACGTGCATTCACGGCTTACAACAAACGCTCAAGAGAAGAGAGGGAGCAAAGAAAAGCTATGGCTAATCAGGAGGAGATTCAAATTCCACCACTAGAGGATAATTTTAACAATAATAATAATCAATGTCAAGTACCGATTCCTCCGATATTACCTATTTCTCAAGTAGTAGCAACACCAGGAGGAGATGGCAGAAATAATTAACGTCAAGAACAAGATCTCCCAGGCGTGGGAGCACCTTTTCGAGTTCAACCATTAGGCTATCGACCTCCAGTGATCCAGAATATAAATTTCAGGCCTGATCCGGGTATGCTCAATCAATTTTTGAGGTGTGAACACTATAGTGATGCAGCAATACAAGATCCGGTAAGTGGACTGAAGTTTATGCAGATATGTGATGACTATATTACTCTTGGCATTACACGTGAGCAACTTTATTGTGATTTGTTTACGTTCTTCTTGACCGGAAGTGCTGGTGATTGGCTAGATAGACTACCACCAAACACAATTAATACTTGGGATGAACTACAAGCCTCATTCTTTAACCGTTTTTATGTGAAGAGTATGAGATTAAAAGATCAGATGGAGCTTGCTAGTTTTCTCCAAGCAAATAATGAAGAAGTAGGAGACGCATGGACAAGGTTTCAACAAAAGTTAGCAAGATGTCCACTCCACGGTTACACCCTATCTTTATAGTTAGCTATGTTTTATCAAGGTATTAATGAAAAAAGTAGATTGAGGGTAGATAATTTTGGAGGAGGAGGATTTGCGATCATGGATCCTACAGAAGCTGCAGAAGGTATGAAACGTATCATAGAAACAGAAATATGTTGGCCAATGTCGCGAGTTCCTATTACAAATACCAAAGGCACGCTTCGATTAAGTGCAGAAACTGCTCAATCAACTAAATTAACAGCGTTAGAAATCAAGTCAAAGAGATAAATCTTGAGATGCAACAAAAACGTCAAAATTTAGCTACAACAAATATAGTGCAAAAAGCACAAGGTTGTCCACAGTGTGAGGTAGAAAATCATACATGGGAACAGTGTGAAGGAAATCCAACATCTTTTTACTTTATATCAAATCGGAGGAATTACCGATTCGGTAATAGAAATCATCCGGGTATGCAGTAGTCAAATCCACAAGGGGCCGTAAATCAAGAAACTTATGAACCTAGTCCCCAGAACAACACTTACCAAATTAGAGGTCAAGATCCTTATCAAGGAAATCAGAATTTGAATAAACCAGCTCCTCCACAACAACCAACCAATGATTATTATACCGATAATCTAGCTCAAAAGGCTTTACCACAATATCCTCAAGAAGGAGTAGTGTCAGAGAAGAAATTACAAAATTTCATGGATTTAGTTACGAATAATATTCAATGACATAGTGAGAAGTTCAGAGAACAAGAGGCCACAATTTAGATCCTAAGAATACAATTAGATCAAATAAAGAAATTTTATGGAAGCAAAAGAAGTGAAGGCCATTGAAGGAGGTGATGACAATGTTGGGTTCACAGCTTGTAAGATAATTCGCCTTGAAACTAGAAAATTAAGAGGAAGTTCTACATGCTGCAGAAATTGTCACGGGAGTTCCAGAAATTGAAGAAGAACCAACCAAGTCTAGCCCCGAAGAGTTTGACTATCCTGAATATCCAGATTCTTCCGAAGAATCTGACTTTGTATATCTTCTGAAGGACATACAAGAAGATATTAGATTGATTATTGAACTACAAGCTATTAGAGAGAGAGAGAGAGAGAGAGAGAGAGAGAGAGAGAGAGAGAGAGAGAGAGAGAGAGAGAGGGGGGGGGGGGGAAGTCCTCAAAAGAGAAGAAGTAGGAGGTTGCACCTGCTGTGCAAGAAGAGAAAGAAGAGAAGGTGGGCTCGCCACCAATTGATCAAGCAACGTCACCACCTCTTCCAAAGACAAATCCAAAGGTTGACATTTAACTCAAGGCATTTGTAGAGGCGTATAGTCCAGAAAATATTAACGCCCATATGCTTTAGATTGCGAATAAAGGTCTTACACCGCAACAAGTATTCACACAAGTTATTCCAGAGAAAGAAGCAAGTGTAGAAGCCATAAAAGAGACTGTGGATCATACTGAGAGAGTCCCAAGAAGAGTTGAAAAGGAGTTACCACTCAAGCTCAAAGATACCGGAAGCTTCAATCTTCCTATTCAAATTAGTGGTATGCTCAAAGTGAAAGCCATGTGTGATGTGGGTTCGAGTGTGAATCTTATGCCAAGTCCGTGTTCGATAGACTTGGCATCAAGAAGGTGGAAAAATCTCATGTAAACTTACAATTTGCGGATAGCTTAGTGACAAAGACATGGGGAACAGTGGAGGACGTTCATGTCCAAACAAGTAATATGACCATTCCTACTAACTTTGTTATTCTTAATTATGATACAGATACGCAGGTTCTAATCTTACTCGGTAGGCCGTTCTTGGCCACAACTCAAAGCATCATCAACTTTAAGGAGGGAACAGTTACCCTACGTGCTAAAACCGTATCCTAGACATTCTATGTCTGGGTTAAGAAACCAAGGAAGTTGGATCCCACAGTTCCGGTTATCCACACGGTTGCAAAGTACAGAGTCCCGAAAGATCCTGTGGATACTAGACCAATGACTGAGTTTGGAGTTGGCCATGGAGTTGTATGGAAAGTGAGCAAACCAAAGAATAGGCCACACAATCGCAAAGATTTGTGGATGGGACCATTCATAGTCATGGAAGTTGTTTCAGCTAAAGTGATAGATTTTAGACCAAGAGGGGTATCAAACGGAGATTAGTAAACGTTCATAGCTTTGCTCGTCGTTGGGGAGGCTATATACGGAAATCTTGATAGTGGTAACACGTCTAACTTTGAAAGACGTTAAAAAAAGTGTTGTACGAGAGACAACCCGCAATTTTTTATGTTTTAGTTTATGTTTAGATTAGTTTTTTTAGTAGATATTGCAGTATTGATAAAGGTATTAGTGTTTTTGATATGCATGTACTTAAGAAAACGAGTTAGGGAGAAGAAACATGGGGAAATGGAAAAAAACAGAATGTACCTGCAGTAGGGATGGCAATGGTTCAAATATTAACCGTAACCGATAGATATACGATATGAGAAAGAATCTGTTAGTGGAACCGATGGTGTATTCATGAGGGTTTGGCTCTCACAAAAGGTAACCGGTGGATTATCCGTTAGAATTTTTTTTTACAATAATTCAAAGGATAATGCGAAATCCGAATAAAAATATTAAAATATACATACTATATAAAGATATTCTATATATGCAAATTTCATACATAATATTGTTCAAATATAATTATTGCATACATAAACTAACTAATTGATTATTATCTATTGTTACTAGATTGCCTAATATCATTTTATGATCTTTCAATAATTTGGTAGCTAACTTTATAATTTTAAAAATATTCAATAAATTATTTTTATAAATCATTTTAAACGATTACGGATATGGATTAACCGCAGATAAACCGTATCTGTCGCGGATGCGGATTCGGTAAATAATTCTAAAATCCGATGGTTAATGGATTTGGATTTGGTTATCATTTTTTTAATGGATGTGGATGTGGTTATGCAATTTTTCGAGGATTTCTGATATGTTGTCATCCCTAACCTGCGGTACACCGCACCCCGAAAAGCGCCACGACGGTGGGAGAACCAGGTTCAATGCCGAAGCAAAGGTGTCAACCTGAGCTTTCGTGCGGTATACTGCACGGATGCTCCGGTGCACCACACAAGGAAAACCGTCATACGGTTCAAGAAAACGGTCCAGCGTAGAACAGACTGTATCGTCACTCGCGCCAGACCGTGACATGGTCCTAAACTGAACTTCCATGCGCTACACCGCATGAACAGTCCGGTGCCTCGCACAACAGAAAACCGTGACAACGGTAGGCGAAATTAGGGTCCTTTCCGAGACCCCATGACCTCAACCACATCGTTAAGACCGTGGAACGGGGTCCAACAGAAGATGCCTGCAGTACACCGCACCTCACTCGTGGTGCACCGCACGGTGCCGCCAGATGAAGTTATAAAAGGGATTAAAGAAGAGGTTAGTATTATACATACGAATTTCTAAACCTTAAGCCTCTCTTTCTTCCCCAAAGTTCTCCGAACTCCATTAAAGCTTCCACGAACCTTCACCTTACATCAATACACTACCCAATCACCATAAACTCATATCTAAATCCTTCCATACATCATTACAAAGAAGATTCAACCACCCAAATCAAATCATAACACCTATAATCCAAGAATCAAAACCTGTTATTTCTAAATCTTATTCAACAATTTCTTAGACCCATACCACTCAAGCAAGACTTCATCCTACCCACATAGAGAATCACGATCCTTACGCATTTCCTGACCCAAAAAACACTTGCTCAACCCAAAATCAAAGAGCATAAACATTTTCTACTATTAGGGAGATGAAGAAGAATCAAAATAAGGTACTAGATAATATTGAGAAGAAGAAGATTGAGAAATGTTCAAGTTCTAGTATGAAGAAAAAGGGTAAAACAGGTCAAGAAAGTAGAGAAAAGCTAGTTTTGGTCAAATCAAAGAGCAAAAAGATTACAACTTTCAAATAGAAGACACCACAACATCTACAAATCTAGTTTCCTCTGCCTGAGATGAATGAAGCTGCAAAGTCCTTGTTAGCTTCCGCAAAAACACATCTACCTGAATTGCGTTTTGATCATGAGAGGGTATTTGAAAAATAAGTTGGAGAATGTGATTATAAGAGATTTCTAGAGATGGGAGATAGATTGGGTTGGACTACATTCATGACGAGACGTTCAAGTTTATGTATGGAGTTAGTTTCCGAGTTCTATTTAGTCCTCTTTAGCGGATATAGTGAAGGTCGTATTCCAATTAGAGGAAAGTTAGTTCCTTTTACAGTTGAAGAGATTAACCACTTCCAGTTCAAGAAATTGGTTGGACCATGTAAGTTTAGAGAAGCGGTGGAAAATATCAAGACTTTTGATTGGAATCAACTTTTTAAGCATGTATTGGATGAAGAAAAAGTGCAATCACAAAAGGGAGAACTGAAGGCACCATGGCCTTACAAATATCTCCAAGAAGATACAAGAATTTGGCACAATTTCCTCATACCAAACACCTTTGGAAACACGCGAACTTCGGATGTAATTAAGAGAAACACCATCTCTTGGAATTGTGTTTTAAGAGGGGAAGAAGTAGATGTGGCACAATTTATCTTTGAAGAGGTGATGCGATTTTCGGTCTCTCCACTTTCGTTATTTAATGTGAAATATCCTACTATGATCACGTGCCTTGTACAAAAAGCAAATATGATTCCGTGTGAAGAAGAGAAACTAATGTAAGAAGTAAGCAACAATATCGACAATACTTGGATCAAGACAATTTTAAGAGGAGAAGTTATTAAGAAACCTCCACAAGATAAATCAAAAGAAGAAGATCTTATTTGGAGAGAAAGAGAAAAGGATCGATTGAATAAAGTTGAAGCAACTCAAACCTTCTTGGTTGAAGATGTGGCACAAATCAAAGGAAATCAAGTGCACATCATGACACTCCTTGAGCAATTAAAGCGGGATTTAGCGAAAGATCTAGTAAATCCTATCTTGGATGTTAATAAAGCGAGGCAATAGCCTCGAGAGTATGTTCTCATCTTCTTTACCATTTCTGTATATGTAATATTTGCTTTTTTTTAATTCCTTTTTAGAGTCTTTTTCGAGTCGTAGGGACACACCTCATTTTTGAGTTAAGAAGTGTGGGGATTCGTTGTCCCTCATCTCCATTTTAATGTGATTTTACTGTTTTTGGAAGAAATTAATTTTTCTGATACATGGGATTAGATGTAGCGTGTGTTTAATAGCTTTAAAGCATAAACTTAGTAGGTTAACAATTTATGTAATATGTTTATGAGTTGTTTTATTTTTTATGCTTTGAGTATGAATAGAAAACCCACATCGATAGTAAAGAAAAGATTAGTGAGAAATGCGGCAGAAGTATGTTTGATCTTTTGGCACCTTGAGTGGTGTGCAGGTCGTGATGTCCAAGCTAGTTGATAAATCCATTTAATGAACGTGCTAAAGGTAAGAGAATGACGAAATTGCATAGTTTAGAAAGTGATTAAGGCGGTTCTTTGATAAGCCCCATGTTGCCTTTTAGCTTGCTGTCCATTTATAATAATTATATCCTTCTCAGCCCCTTCTAGCCTTTCTAAATCCTTTTTATTTAGGCACATTATAAGTCATATCCCTTAAGATTTTAGGACTTTTCCATATGACCCACATGATGTCTCCCTATTTGTTCTAATTATTAGCCCTCTGGAGACATCCTTTTAGGTGAATAAATGACTTTTGTGATAGAGTTTTATGCGTATTTGATCATATTGCACTTTCTCCCCTTGGAAATTGACTATTTGCGTTTTATGAGCTTTTGTGCGTAAATTTGACTATTTTTAGTGCAAAGTTAATAGGTTCTTGAATTTCATGAAAGACCAATCCAAGGAGGAGAAGTGAGAATTAAAGTCTTAGTGTATTTTAGTGTGTTAGGAAATGTTTTTACTCGAGTTTCTATTTTTAGAGTGCACTTTCCTATTTCTGTTTCTTGAATTAATGATTTATTCTTTTTAAGCATATGTGTTATAATTATTTCTTTATTGTGAAGCTTTAAAAGATATATGGTAATTACTTAGAGACCAAGTCGAGATAAAGAAGTAAAGAAAAGAAGATTTACATGGAAATAAGAAGATTTAGGAAGGATATATGCAGAGAAGGAAAAGATAAAGCTGCCTTATGAATCTGAAATTCCAGCCACGTTTCAAAGACGAGTCCATAACTTAATATTGTCTAGGAATCTGGACGAGTTGTCTGCACCAATGGAAAAATATTTCCGAGACAAGCGGTTTCATATATTGGAACACCTCAAACGGATAAGTATTGAATAAGATATGACCAAAACAAATCAGCAGCAGAATCTTACCTTTCCTAGATTTTAGGGCTACGAATTTAAGAGTTCTTAACTTGTCTTCCACTCCAAGAAAATTCGACCTAGGGCTTGCTAACACCTATAAATACACCCCTTAGCCTTTTCTTTTCACACACTTCAGAGAATTACACAAGAGGCTTAACGTTTTCAAGTCAGAGAAGAAGGCAAGGAGAAGCTAGTGCTGGAGGAATCCTGTTCTTCCATCAGCAGTCATCCTACCCTTTAGATTATCAATTTATCTTTTGTATTTGAACATGAATTCCTTTTATTTAATGTTCGTCTTTAATTTTCTTATGAGCTAAATTTCCATATACTTGAGAATCGCATAAAATGTATGAACCTTAATTAATGAATCTATGTTTTGAATTTGGGATTGTTTAGATTTAAATTTAATTGAGTTTTATATATTGGATATTACTTTGTTTTCATTACTATTTATTTTAGGAACAACTAGAAATAGATTTTAGTATTTGGGCTATTCACTTTAGTGGCGAAGTGATCATCCGACAAGGGGGTTTGAATACTGATCTAGGTAATACCCGTGTAATGTCCGTTATTGACCAAGAGGCTTAACTAGTTACATAGACAAAGAGGTAAAATCATATCATCCGAAGAGTCATATTCGACCATACAGGTGTTTATAGTACTTTAGGATAACTCCTAGGTCCGCCCGACAGGGGGCTAGGAGATATTAGAGTCGCGACTAATATTATAATTCCAATCTACCCTTAAACATAGCGAGACTCAAGTATCTTTCATATCTGAAGTCGTCTTTTACTTGCATTATTTCTTTTCAGTTATTTATTTTTAGTTTTTATTTATTTGCATCTTAGTTATTAGAAAAACCAAACAAAAATTATATTATTTACTATTCTGTTAAACAATTATTCTTGCTATCTGGTTAATACTGGAGTTGAACCTAATCCGTCAATGAGAACGAAACTCGATTTATCGAATATTACTTGGACAACCGTACACTTGCGGTAATTATGGTTCCTTTATCTTCGTACTTAATTTAATAACACACCAGGACCCACCACCACACTCGAATCGTGATGCATAGACAGTCGATTTAGAGCTTGAGTTTCGGGTGGTGGTTCCACCATTATGGGAAATATTATTGGGTTTGGAATTTTGAGCTCATGTATTTGTGCTCTATATTTTGATGATGATTCACTGTTTATTATATTGTAACCCTTTGCTGGGGTAAAAGTAAATGAAAAAAGTTATGAAAAAAAAAATATGTGAAAAGAATAGCATGATATCTCACATAAAAAAGAGAGTTATGGCTATACACAAAAAAAATTGATATGAAAAGATTGAAAATATTTGGACCCGCAAAGTGGAATTTTTATGTGATCATCTTTATGCTTTATATTTGGTTATTGGGTGCTAATCAGTGCATCATCATTAGGTTGAGTGAGAACATTTTATGAGAGTAACTCAAGCTCTAAGGCGATTCGTTGATGGCTAGTGAGGAGAGAGCCAAAAGCTCACTCTAAATTACCCAAATACACGTATCATACCTTCCCTAAGCCAACATTACAACCTTAAATACCTTATGATTCTTTGATATGTAATATAGAAGTAATTGAGCCATTAGAGAGTAGTTAGATGGATCTTTGGATACTAGTGAAGCTCGATGAACAATCTAAAGCATCCTTGGTAAGCTAAGTAAGGAACCTCTCCTTCGTGCATTGCAAAGCTAATCCGATCTTGATTTTGAGGTGTGTTGACCGTTTGTATGAAAAGCGTAAATGTAATCGAGTTTTTAAATATTATTACATGAAATTTTCTGAGTAGTTTCTTTGAGTTTATTATCTATATTTTGCTATCTTCTTCCCACTGTGCTTAATTGACTTAAGGCGTACTTAGAGACTTTCCTTTGTTCGTACCTTTATTGTATCAGGACGATACAACTTTGAGTTAGGGGTCTTGATGTCTCCCTATTTGTGATATAATAATCTAGGTTGGAGACATCATTTTAAGTGCATTTGATTAATTAATTAGGGATTTTTATCCATTATTTGATATTTTCTTGTTTCTTGTCTTGATTTGATGATTTATTACTTTTAGAGCATATTTGGTTTAATTTTTGTTTTAATGTGGAGATTTTAAGATTTATAAAATATAATTAGATTCCAAATCAATTCTAAGAAGATAAGGAAAGAATATATGGAAGGAATCAAGAGATAAAAGGAAGTAGAGATAAAATAGGAAAGGTAAAAGCTGCCAAGTAAATCTAAAATTCTGTAGTTACGTCCACTAATGTGAAGTAATTCTAATCGGCTGCGAATTTGGACAAGCCCTTAAAAAGATTGATAATCTTTCTACTGTGTTCGTTTCGATATAAAGTGGACGAAAATCGGCCCAATATGATCAAAACATGAACAGTGTTTATCCTCTGCGATATTTTAGGAAACGAATTTGAGTTGGACTTGGACTCAAATTACTTTCCTTCTACTCAAAGATTTCGACTTATGGTTTCCTTAACACCTATAAATACACCCTATTATTATTGTACACAGATCCTTGCTCAGTTCTAAACCATAGTCATTCAAGAGAAGCAAGTTGACAGTATTTATCTTTATTTTAGTTTTATTATTTCCATAATGAACTAATTTTCCCGTAGCTTGGGTTTAGCATATGTGTAATCTTTGCATTCTATTCTCTTCTATCTAAGTTCGTTTGGGGAAAACCTTTGTATATTGATTCGAGCTTCTTAAAATTTATATTTGTTTTATGTCTTTGATTTACTGACCATAGTTCTTGCTAGTGCACGAGTAAAGACTACCCCACTAATAGCAGTTGGATGGTCACTCGGAAGGGGTGTCTAATTGTTGAAACACCACATAAACGTCTAGTGTATGGTAGTGATCCGTAAGGGCTTGCCTAACTAGATAGTTATTAGGGTTTGAGATTTAATCACCAATCATTGCGCAAGGTCCCCTTACCCAAGTCCCCTGGTAATTGTTAGGTCACCACCTAAGTACACCCGTAAAGGGGTTAGGAGGAATATAGAATCCTGGCTAATTACTTTAAGAGTTTTAATCACCCTTATAACCAGTAGAAGAAATAGAAGGATAAGTGCATACAAGCAAACCTGGGCTATATTTCTCATTTTATTATTACATCTTTTATTATATTGTCTTGTCTTTAGTTTAATCACTATTCTCCACAATTATTCCTATTTACTTTATTGTCTTTTAATTCATTGATCTATT
Source organism: Nemophila menziesii (assembly GCA_029959085.1). Lineage (NCBI taxonomy): Eukaryota > Viridiplantae > Streptophyta > Magnoliopsida > Boraginales > Hydrophyllaceae > Nemophila > Nemophila menziesii. The sequence continues at coordinate 82,250,809 of JARWIR010000001.1, forward strand.
TCTTACTATGCTTTATTGTAATTCATTCGTATAACACACTAAGTCCTTGAGAACGAATCTAACTTATCATTAAAACTTGCATACGACATGTGATTCTTGCAGTGAGTAACTTGTTTGGTTAGGGTGATAGTTGCGTCTTTTATTATCATATTTTTATCAGACCCTACCAGCCACCAATTAACATTCATCTTATTCATATTCGCGTGGTCTATAGTCAACTTCGGAGTAAAGTCTCTCCTTTCCTTAATAAAGAGAGCCCTGAATCTCAAACCTAGATCTTTATATAAATTCCCGTGGTACCCATTCAAATGGTAATTATTACCACCTTTGATGTTCATGCGCCCACTCCATTTAATAGTCATCCATTCCCCATTGGTAGCCTCCTCTGTAGGGATCTTTCTAAGAACCGGTGCATTTCTATCTTTACTAAGATCCAGATTTTGCGAATTTTGTTGTGGCTTATTACCTCCACATTTGTCCTTTTGATGTCCGAACTTCCCACACTCAAAGCACACTAGGTGTAGTCCTTCATACTCAACTAAACAAGTTTCCCCACTGATGTCTCCCTAAATGTTCTAATTTTATGCCCTTGGGAGACATCATTTTTTGTGTTTATTCGAATATTTAGATAGACTTTTGGTTTTAATATGCAGTAAATCGATTTTCCTCTTTTAATTCTAGTATTTTTCATTTATTAAACTTTTGCGCGTAATATGGTTTGGTTTGAGTGAAAATTTGTAGGTTTTGAATACTATCTAGGAGAGGAATCCAAGAATAAAGTCAAATATCGTGTAATGAAGTCAAAGCAAGAAGAAATATCCCGAAAGAATTGATAATTGCAAGTTGCAAATCTGGAAAGTTGATAAAGATTGCTGATTTCGAGCCATCTAAGAGTGGATAATTTGTTCCCCATTGAGTTTCGGAAATTTAGCAACTGGAATGAGGTCAATCCGAGTTGAAACGAGCCGGTTAGAGCTGATTTAGTGAACGTGGTGCAACAGTTACAGGATTTGGGCTTAGTTAATGGACTTGGGCTTTTCTAATATTCATTTAGTCCTTAAGAAAAGTCATAGTCCAAATTTCACAATATAAATAGTCTTTAGACTCTTATTTTTACACAACCATTCATACATAAGTCATACGCTTAAGAGTCAGGACATCAGAGAAGAAGCTAGAGCAAGGAAGAGAAGAAGCAAGAGCTGGAGACTGTCTATATCTCCAATTCTTAGCCAATTCAACTCTGTAATTAGGTTATTTTATTTTATTCTGTAAAACATGATGAACTTATTTATTTCTTTAGTTTTAGTTTTTCGTATTAGTATGAGCTAAACTTAAATAGTGCTTGAGAACGCATAATGGGTTAATCCCAATTTGATTTCGTTTCATGTGTTTGGATTTGGGATTAGTATAATTGAAACTAAATTGGTTAAATTGTATTTTTTACTAATTTGCTTTTATTTACTATTATTGACGTAATTAACCAATCATAGGAATTAGTATCTAGGCTATTTCATAAAGTGGCATATGAATCACCTTGATGGGGGGTCTTGGTATGGAACCAATTAATGAATGTAGGATAGAAATTATAGACTTTGACGAGCTTAATTAATCCTATGGCCAATTGGGTATAAATAGACTTAATCACTTGAAGGTGGACTATAATCACCCTAACGGGGTTTGTAGCACCTAAGAGTAGCTCCTTAGTCCACCCTGACGGGGGTAAGGAGAATTCCGAATCCCGACCATTACATATTTACTGATTTGTCCCTTAAACATTACATGAAATGAATGATAATTAGGAGAAATCCTTGCGTTCTCTCAAGTACTGCCTTTCATACCTTGCGTAAACTACTTATTTTCTTGCGTCTAGTTTAATATTTGCATTAATTTAGTATTTCAATTATTTGTCTTAGTTATAGAAATCCAAAACAAACATTCTCAAAATCATATACTTGCTTTTACGTGCAATTAACCACTATTCTATAAGCATTAGAGTCGACCAATCCGTCCCTGAGAACGAATCTGTTTATCACATATATTACTTGGGACAACTGTACACTTTTAGTTGTGGTTCTCTTATCCTTATTTGCATTTTATTTTAGACCACCAAGTTTTTGGCGTCGCTGCCGGGGACGGTAGCGTGTGACCCCGATGTTTATCCTTTAGTGTTAGTTGCATTTTTATTTTCAGTTTTACGCTTTGTTTGTTCATCTTTTTCAGGTTTTTAGGTCTGGTGTATGCGAAGGAAGCTATTTAAGGATCTAGAGACATTACCTCCGATCCTTGATAATCATGAATCATTAGTCAGACTTGCTAACAAGAAAAGGAGAGAAGAAAAAGAAGCACAAGAGTTAGAAGAGAGATTAGCTAGAGAGATGGCTGACCCTTCGATTGATAACAATGGTCAGAATGGTCTAGTCCCACCTCTTAATCCCCTAATCCTCCAGTTCAAGCCCAAGTAGCTGATCCATGGTTCATTAATGGTCCAGCACAAGAACCATTCCTTGCTCCTCCTATTGGGATTGGCCCAGCCAATATTGATGTTCCGAGATTCCGTCCAGATTCGTGTATGTTAGCTCAATTTCAAAATTTCAGAAATTTTCGTGGCAAGCCCGGAGAAGATCCTATTCGTGCAGTACAAAAATTTATGCAAATCTGCCATTCGTACATCACTCAAGGAGTAACAAAAGAGCAAATGTATTTTGCTACATTCAGATTTTTCTAGATAGATGGGGCGAGTGATTGGCATGATTCACAAGAGCCTGGAAAGAATACGAATTGGGAACAGTTTCAGGCTGCGTTTTTTGACAGATACTATCCATCTAGCATGATATTAGATGCTCAACTCAAATTAACACATTTCCGACAAGAATATGATGAAGCTTTGGGTAGAAGTTGGTCGAGATTTCAGAATTGTTTGTGAAGAGTCCCTGATCATGGCCTTTCAGAACAACAACAAATGAAAATCTTTTACAAAGGCCTTGAGGGGAAATCAAGAAAAGATTTAGATTTATTATGTGGTTGTGGATTTTTGCAGGTTCTACCCGTTCACGCGAAGATCATATTGGATAGAATGGTAACTAATGAAATGGGTGGAATATTGTGAGAACATCTGTTAAAGGTGGAGTTAATAACGTAAATATCGAATAAAAGTTCACCTCCTTAGAGAACAAAATACAAACCACCTTGGAACAACAATTGAAATAACTCACGTTAGCCGTGAAAGAAGGTTTTTCGAGTAAAAGGGTTGAAGTGAATGCTACGCAAGAAGTTTATGGATGTTCGTATTGTGGTGTGAATGATCATGAATGGGAGAATTGTCAGAATAATCAAGAGTCTATGATGTTTGTTTCCAACAGAGGGAACTACAATTCGTGGTCAAGGGTATCAACCTAACAGAAACCATCCTGGGTTTCAGTATTTGAATCCTAATGGGGCAGCAAATCCGACATATGCGTAATATCCGCGTCCCCAAGGTAACAACTATAATCCAAGACCGCAGAATAATTATCAAGGGGGACAACACCAAGGAAATTATGTTCAGAGACAACCTCCTCAAGATAATTATAATGACACCATGAACCGGAAAGCCTTACCTGCTCAACCACAAGAAGGTACAAACAACCTTCTGAAAACCGTGGAAGATTTAATCGCACTTCATGCACAGTCAGCCCAAAGGCAACAAGCTTCTGAAGCACACATTAAGATGTTAGAGAATCAACTTGCGCAAAGGTCAAAACAACTGAATCAGCGTCCACAAGGGCAACTCCCTAGTGACACAGAAAATCCGAAACAGAAAGAAGATTGCAATGTTGTGACTCTCAGAAGTGGTTAGAACCTTCCTCCACCTCATTTTCCTGTTATGAAAGAGAAAGAAGTTACTAGAAAAGAAAATGATGTGGTGGACAAAAATAAAGATGATTAAGTAGAGGAAGTGGAGAGGCCTATTGACACTCCGAAAAAGAGAGATGATGTTGTAACAAATCGTCCTTTTCCACCATTTCCGTCTAGAGTTCAAAAGAAGGGTGATATGGTTGAATATCAAAAGTTCTTTAATAGAATAAGAGGTCTTATCATTAGTATTCCGTTGTTAGAAGCTATCAGAGATGTACCCAAGTATACAAATTTTTTGAAAAGAGCTCTCACCAACAAAAGGCCGTATTGCTATAATGAAATGATTGGTTTACCGGAAGAATGTAGTGTTATTTGTCAAAGTAAGTTACCTCCGAAGTTACTTGATCCTGGGAGTTTCACAATTCCTATTTCGATTGACGAATAATGGAAAGGTAAAGCACTATGTGATTTGGGTGCAAGCATTAATCTTATGCCCAAATCAATTTTTGAAAATTGAAAATTGGAGTAGCAAGACCCACTTCTATAGTCTTGCAAATGGCGAATCGTTCCCTTGCACATCCTGAGGGTCGAATAGAAGATGTCCTCGTCAAGGCAGGTACTTTAATATTTCCCGTTGATTTTGTTATTCTTGAATACGACGCGGATAGGAATGTCGCCATTATTTTGGGAAGGCCATTCCTAGCCACGGGGCGTACTTTAATTGATGTAGAAAATGGAGAATTAACGATGCGAATCCAAGATAAGGAAGTGAAGTTCAACGTGTTCCAAGCTATAAAGTTTCCAGATTCTCAGGAGGATTATTTCCGAATGGATGTAATTGAGCGTGCCACGCAAGAGGTATATAATGAATTTACTTATGATGATATTTTCCAGGCATACTTGACACTTGATCTACCTGAATTGATGGAAGAGCTTGCCGAAACAGTTGCAGCGCTTAACTCTGAGAATCCAAAGTATAGACGTCTAGCCTATGCACCTGTGAGAGAACCGGGGGAGATTGCAACTAAAAAGAAACCTTCAATCGAATCTCCTCCGCAATTGGAAGAAAAACCTTTGCCATCACACTTGAGGTATGCATATTTAGGTACTAAAGAAACTCTACCTGTTATTGTTTCAGCAAATTTAACAAGTCCTCAAGAAGATAAACTGTTGCGTGTGTTAAGAGCTAACAAAGAGGCAATAGGGTGGATTATTTCCAATATCAAAGGCATTAGCCCCTCCTATTGTCAACACAAAATTATTCTTGAAGATAATAACGCACGCTCAGTTGAAGGTCAAAGGAGATTAATGCCAGCCATGAAGGAAGTTGTAAAGAAGGAGGTTATTAAGCTGTTAGACGCAGGGATTATCTATCCCATTTCGAGTAGTGAATGGGTGAGCCCGATTCAGTATGTGCCGAAGAAAGGAGGAATTACTACCGTTCTTAACGATCAGAATGAAGCTATTCCTTCAAGAACTGTTGTTGGTTGGAGAGTATATATGGATTACCACAAATTCAACAAGGCCACCAGAAAAGATCACTTCCCGCTTCCATTCATAGATCAAATGTTAGACAAGTTAGCTGGTAGAGAGTATTACTGCTTTTTGGATGGATATTCCGGATATAACAAAATTTACGTAGCTCTAGAAGATCAATATAAGACAACCTTTACATGTCCCTTTGGTACGTTTGCATATCGCAGAATGTCATTTGGGTTATGTAATGCACCTTCTACGTTTCAAAGATGTATGATGGCAATCTTCTGGGATATGATCGATAACTCCCTTGAGGTATTTATGGATGATTTCTCTGTATTCGGTGATGACTTCGATAAGTGTTTACAGAATTTAGAGAGAGTGTTGATTCAGTGTAAGGAAAGTGATTTGGTTCTAAATTTGGAGAAGTGTCATTTTATGGTTCGAGAAGGTATAGTATTAGGTCACAAGGTTTCGAGTTCTGTTTTAGAGGTTGATCGCGCAAAGATAGTGGTAATAAAAACTCTTCACCCTCCTGTTTCTGTAAAAGGGGTGAGAAGTTTTCTTGACCATGTGATGTCTCCTCATTTGTGATAGTAAAATATACTTCTGAGACATCATTTTAGGCTTATTTATTAGTTTTTAGGTTGATTTTAGCTTAGTTTAGTGCACTTTCCTATTTTGAGTCTTGATTTAGTAGTATAATATTTTTAGAGAATATTGGGTTTAATTGTTTATTTAGTGTGAAGCTTTAAAGATAATTATGGAGATTAATTAGAGTCCAAGTCAAAGACTACAACTTATGGAAAGAGATTTGCATGGAAATTGGAGATAAAGGTAACAAAGGCAAAAACATGGAAAAGGAAAAGCTGCCTAAATCTGAATTTCTGCAGCACACGCCTAAAGAAGTGGTGATAACTCCTACAAGGAAGCCGATTTTGGAAGATTTCTTTTATAGGGATGTAGATAATTCGCTGAGGATTCTTTTGGTATATTATGGAGAAAAAACCGACCAATCACGAAGAAGATATACTCAAAAAAGTTCAGCAGTATTTGTCTTTATTTCCATACGAATTTGAGTTGGGCTTGGAGTCTACTACTTGGCCTTTCCTCTAAGAAACGAATTAGGTCAACCTATACACTATAAATACAGCCTCTTATCACTCTTAAATCATCCTTGGTGAAACCTTAAACCAAGAGGAAGCTTACAACACAAGAGAAGAAGTCTGGAAGGAGCTGTTCATCACAATGTCTTCTTCTACCTCTAAATTTGTAATTTCTTTCTTTTCTTTCATGAACTAAATTTCTTTAGCTTGAGTTTTAGCATATATGTATGAACCCTAGTTTTGATTGACATATATCTAATTTGGGAACTTAATGTTTAAATTGAATTATAGTTTTTATTCTCTGTTTATGTGTTTGGATTTATATTCTGTGTTCTTGTGGACTGCAGCCATTTAGAATTACCATCTAGTAATTAGGTCACCATTGACAACGGTGTTTAATTACATGTTTAGCACATAACGTCTAGTATTCGGTTTAGATCTGACAAATCAACCTAACTAGATAATCACTATGGTTTAGTTTTTGTGACTATTTACCAATTACAGGAAAAGTTTGCTTAGGAAGCCTTATTGACACATGTAAATCCTATTTTAAACCACCGATAGCGAATTGGAACCGATTATTGAAATACTACATAATTCATCCTTACATGTTTAGAACGGCAAAACTAGTGGGGATTACATGCTAATAACTCAGGCTATATTCTCATATTACTTCTCTTTCGTATTTACTTTTTTGTCTCTAAAATTCTTAGTTAATTAGAAAATCGAATAAATATCTATTTGTCTTTACTTTTATTTGCGTTTAGTTGTTCTAGCTTTAATTATTTGCACTGGATAATTGCATAAGATTCCCCTAACCTTCGTAGTCTCTGCGGAACGAATCTTAATTATTTAACTAAATCTTGCATACGATCTGTATACTTGCAGAACCGTGTCAGTCTAGGGTGTTTATCTGCACTTTATTTATACCTTATTTTATCACACCCTAGGCCCCACCAAATTTTTTGCGCCGCTGCCGGGGACTACATCGTTAGTCCTTGTGCATATATCTTGTGCTTTTATTTTCAGTTAGTTCTATTTTACGCTTTTGTCTTTTAGTTTTTGTTTTTCAGATTTAGATACAGATGGAGAACCCAAGGAGACTTGAGCTACCCATTGAATTTAGAGTGGAGCCACGAGGAATTCGCGCTCCAGAAATCCAAGCCGCGAAATTTAAACTAGATCCTGGGATGCTAACTCAGTTTGCAACTCATGGATTATTCAGCGGTGCTGCACATCAAGATCCGATCCGATATATTCAGAAATTCGTGCAGATCTGTGATGCTTATATCGTAAGAGGGGTTACTAGGGAACAAGTGTATTACCTGATGTTCCAGTTCTTCTTGACTAGATGTGCAAGCGATTGGTATGATACCCAATACCTAATGTTATTCCAGATTGGGACAAGCTTCAAGCAAAATTCCTAGACCGCTTCTATCCGATTAGTAGACGATTAAAAGATATGTTGGAGCTTGAGCAATTTATACAGGAGGACGGAGAGAGTTTGGGTGAATCATGGTTACGATTTACAGAAAAGAAGGCGAGATGTCCATATCATAGATCCTCGCCGGAATATTATTTAACCTTGTTTTATGGAGGCCTTAATGACAAATCAAGAGAGAAAGCAGATTCGTTGGGAAACGCAGGTTTTGTGTTACTAGATCCTGAAGAGGCTGAGTTGGGGATGGAAAGAATTCTTGAGAACGAGAGAAGTTGGCCAAAGAGATCAGAAAAAGAAAACACTTCAGAATCTCTGAAGCTTAAAGAATTGGCTCAACAACTCGAAGAGCTGCAAGAACAAGCCCGAACAATTGCTCAGGTAGATACAGTACGTACAATTCCTTCGTGTCCTGGTTGTGGATCAAGAAATCATGTGTGGGAAGGATGTATGAATAATCTAGCAGTAGCTTCCGTTACATATCCTCAAGATAACTATTATTATAATAGTTATACTGATCCTCAAGAAAGCTACACTAATTATCAACAACCTCCACAGCAAAAGAGTGGGTCAGAAAGCAAGAAATTTATCATCAACCCCAACCTCAATCCTATAATCCACCACAACCTATTCAGAAAAAGGCACCCTTCGTTGAGAAAGCTTGTCAAGAGACGAAGAAAGATCCACCTAAACAATCAATGCAACTGGCAAAACAAGAACAACTCCAGAGCTTGAATACGAGTATGGCTAAATTAATGCAAACAGTTGAGAACAGTATGAGTCGTAGCCAACAGAAGATTCAAGCCCAACAGAAGATTATCAAGCAACTGGAGCATACCTTATCACATATGGAGAGTACATTACAAAATCGGCCTAAAGGGCAACTTCCAAGTGATACTATTGCTCCTAGAGATGATTCTTTCCATGCAGTTGAATTGCGAAGTGGAAAACAACTACCTCCACCAAGACCAGAAACAGAACCAATCCCTATTCCAGAAACCAGGGGGGAGAAATAGTCAAAGATACAGTAGATGAGGTAGTTAAACTAAAGAGTGTCCAAGCCGAGACACCTGAACAGACGAGAAAACCAGTGGAACTTAATACACGCCCTCCACCACCATACCCTTCACGTGTCAGAAAGAAGGACAATGACCTGGAATTCAAGAAGTTCGTTGACATGTTGAAGAAATTGGAAGTTAATATACCTCTTGTTGAAGCTCTCAAGAGAATGCCGACCTATCTTAAATTCATGAAAGACATTCTCTCCAACAAGCGGAGTATAGAGACTGGGGAAACAATTGGATTACCTATGGAATGTAGTGCTATATGTCAAAGTAAGTTGCCACCAAAGCTAGAAGATCCCGGAAGTTTTACGATTCCCATCGGCATTGGAGATAATTGGACCGGAAAAGCATTATGTGATCTAGGTGCGAGCATCAATCTCATGCCTAGATCTCTGTTCGAGAACCTCAATATTGGAGAAGTAGTACCCACATCTGTGGTATTACAAATGGCGGATCGCTCCCTCTCACGACCAATAGGTAAAATTGAAGATGTTTTAGTTAAAGCTGGCTCTTTTATTTTTCCTTTTGATTTTATTATTCTTGACTACGACGTGGATAAGAATGTCCCCATCATCTTGGGTAGACCATTCTTAGCCACAGGGCGTACACTAATTGATGTTGAGAATGGTGAGTTGATCATGAGAGTACAAGGCGAACAGATACGATTCAATGTGTTTAAGGCTATGAAGTTACCAAATTCGAAAGACGAATTTTTCAAAATAGATGTCATCGGAAAAATTGCGCAAGAAGTCTTCAATGAAGCAAGCTTAGATGATGATCTTGACGAAGCCTTAGCACTTGAATCACAAGAGGAATTCGAGATTCCCCCTGAAGATGTTGCTGCATTAGGATCAAATGTATGAGAACTACTTCGAGAATCAGGTGACATTGAACCAATGAAACAACCATCTATAGTATGTCCACCTGTTCTCGAAGAAAACGCACTTCCGGATCATCTACGCTATGCATATCTAGGTACGAATAAAACTTTGCCTGTTATTATTTCTGCTAACCTTTCAGGTCCTCAAGAAGAGAAACTAATTCATGTACTTCGAGCAAACAAAGAAGCAATCGGATGGACTATTGCCGACATCAAAGGAATTAGTCCTTCCGTTTGCAAACACAAAATCATTCTTGAGAACGAAGGTGAGCGATCTATCGAGGGACAGAGAAGACTCATGCCAGCTATGAAAGAAGTACTGAGGAAGGAAGTTATCAAGTTGTTAGATGCAAGAATTATCTATCCAATTGCTAGCAGTGATTGGGTTAGTCCAGTGCAATGTGTTCCAAAGAAAGGAGGTATCACTACCATCCTTAATGATCAAGGTGAAGCCATACCATCAAGACCAGTTGTGGGGTGGCGAGTGTGCATGGATTACCGAAGACTGAACAAAGCTACAAAGAAAGATCACTTCCTGCTACCATTCATTGATCAGATTCTAGACAAACTTGCAGGGAGAGAATATTATTGTTTCTTTGACGGATATTCGGGCTATAATCAGATTTGTGTGGATCCCCTCGATCAACACAAAACAACTTTCACTTGTCCGTTTGGTACTTTTGCTTATAGAAGAATGACGTTTGGTTTATGTAATGCACCTGCCACGTTCCAGAGGGGCATGATGGCGATATTTTGGGACATGATTGATAAATACTTGGAGGTTTTTATGGATGATTTTTTGGTGTTTGGAGACAGTTTTGATGATTGTTTGTATAATCTTGAGAAAGTCCTTGTGAGATGTAGAGAAAAAGATCTTGTGCTTAATTGGGAAAAATTCCACTTCATGGTGCAAGAGGGAATCGTGTTGGGACATAAAGTTTCAAAGGCGGGGATGGAGGTTGATCGTGCTAAAATTGAAGTAATCAAAACATTACCACCCCCAGTTTCTGTTAAAGGAGTGAGAAGTTTCTTGGGTCACGCAGGATTTTATCGAAGATTTATTAAAGATTTCTCCAAAATCGCCAAACCGCTCTGTTCTTTACTTGAAAAGGATACTCCTTTTAACTTTACTGAAGAATGTCTTCAAGCGTTTTTGACGATTAAGGAGAAACTAATCTCTAGACCTATTGTTACACCTCCTGACTGGAAAGCTCCGTTTGAACTTATGTGCGATGCTAGTGATCACGCTATGGGTGTTGTGTTGGGACAAAGGAAAGACAAGATCTTCCACATGATTTATTATGAAAGTAAGACTTTCAACGCTGCCCAGATGAATTATACAGTAACGGATAAAGAGATGTTGGCCGTGGTTTATGCTTTTGATAAATTCCGTTCTTATTTGATTGGAAAGAAAACTGTTGTATACACGGACCATTCAGCTATTAGGTACCTTATGGAGAAAAAGGACGCTAAGCCGCGTCTTATTAGATGGGTACTGTTGCTTCAAGAATTCGACATAGATATTCGAGACCGAAAGGGATGCGAGAATTAAATTGCTGATCATTTATCAAGGCTCGAAGGATCTGAGGCGAACAAAGAACCATTGTTGGTTAAAGAGGTATTCCCTGATGAACAACCTTTTGCGATTAAACATGCGTTTGTGCCATGGTATGCAGATCTAGTCAACCTCATTGTGAGTGGTGTATTTCCCAAAGATATCCACCCACAACAAAGACAAAGATTAACTCACCAGGCCAAACAATATTATTGGGATGAACCATACCTCTGGAAGATTTGTAGTGACCAAGTGGTTAGAAGATGTGTACATGAAGGTGAAATGGAAAAGATCATTGAAAGTTGTCATAGTTCACCTTACGGAGGTCACTTTAAAGGCGATAGAACTGCAGCTGAAATTCTTCAATCCGGTTTCTATTGGCCTACCATACACAAAGATTGTCATCGTTTTGTCCAGTCATGTCAAAGATGCCAGTTCACTGGTAATATATCAAAAAGAGACGCGATGCCGCTTAATAATATTCTTGAAAATGAAATCTTTGATGTATGGGGAATAGATTTCATGGGACCTTTCATCACTTCCCATGGAAATCTTTATATTTTGCTTGCGGTAGATTATGTATCAAAATGGGTAGAAGCAGTAGCAACAACAAAGAACGATGCTCAAACAGTGATTAAGTTCTTAAAAACAAACATCTTTTCAAGACATGGTACGCCACGTGTTCTCATCAGTGATAAAGGTTCCCATTTCATTAATGCTCCTCTAAGAAACTATCTTCGTAAGTTTGGAGTGAGACACTGTACTTCAACCGGTTATCACCCACAAACTAACGGTCAAGATGAAGTTTCCAACCGGGAAATCAAATCTATTCTTGAGAAGACCGTGAATAAATCGAGGAAAGATTGGTCTTTAAAGCTAGATGATGCTCTCTGGGCTTACAGAACAGCATTTAAAACACCAGTTGGGGCATCTCCATATCGCATGGTTTACGGCAAAGCGTGTCATCTACCGATTGAACTTGAAGCTCGAGCCTACTGGGCTATTAAAACTCTGAATGTAGACCCAGAATTGGCCGGGAAACAAAGGATGATGCAGTTGAACGAGTTGGAGGACTTTCGTTATCTTTCCTATGAAAATTCACGCCTTTACAAGGAGAAAACAAAGCGATGGCATGATAAACGGCTCCGTCCAAAGCATTTCGAAAGAGGGCAAAAAGTTTTATTATACAACTCTCGATTTTCGAACTACCCAGGAAAGCTTAAATCCCGTTGGGGAGGACCTTACATTATTACGAAAGTCACACCTCATGGAGCGATTGAAATTGAAAATCCAACCGAGCAAAGGACATTCATGGTGAATGGACAGCGTTTGAAGAGATACCATGAAAATGAGGACTTCGGGCGAGAGGAGACAATCCATCTCGTAGAATATGCTTAGCTTGAGGTACACGTCTAACTTAAAGACGTTAAACAAAAGTGCTCTTGGGAGACACCCCTTGTTTTAATTGCTTTTTAGATTAGTTGTTTTTACTTTGTAATGTATAATTTTAAGTTAGTGTATATTTTTAATTGTGTTTACAAGCTAATAGGAGAGAAAGGTAGTGTGCTATTGTGCAGGAAATGAGTTTGGGGTCAAAAGAAAATTCTTGGAAAAAATCGAAGGCTGGTGCGGACTACCCATGTGGTACACCCATATACCGCAGGGATGTACCGCGCGTGAGAAACCCGTACCACGGGTCGGACACCACGGGTTTTATACCGAGACGAGAAAAAGAAAGGCTGATAGGCGCGGTGTACCGCACCCCTATACCGCACGCACAAAACGCGTGCCACGGGGTGATGTACCGCGGGTTTTTTCACGGAGATGGCGCGGTGTACCCATGCACCGCACCCCTATACCGCACGCACAAAACGCGTGCCACGGGGTGTTATCATGGGTGTATTGCCGAGGCCAAAATTTCAACAGGTACAGCGCGCGGTGTACCCATGCGATACACCCATATACCGCAGGGATGTACCGCGCCAGGCGGTTTGTGAAGAATTCAAGGCCCATTCAACTTCTTACCTTACAAGATAAACCCTAGCCTCTCCCATACGAATTTTTCAGACCCAAACACTATATATACACATTAAAGCTTGTGCAAACCTTCACAATTAACACAACAACTCCACAAATTCTCTCCTCCATCATCCACAAACACAATCTCTTCATCAAATTCATCACACTACACCATTAAAACACCATCAAATTCAACAAGCTTTAAAGAATTCTTCAAAAATCCATCAAGAAACCTTTCTCTTTCATCAATTCCAAGCAACAACCTCAAGCTAAACCAAATTCTCTTCACCTTTTAATCCATCCTTGGTGTGGGTAAAACAAGCATGACTAACAGATCTGAAGCTATGGAATACAAGAGAAAATGCTCTATCCTTGGGAAGAATAAGAAATTGCCTGGAGCCACCATTGAAAAGCCTATCACCATTGATGAGGCTACTGAAGAATCAAAAGAAAAGGCACCAGCACAACCACTACCCAAGAAGCTAACTGCTAGAATGTCCATACCATCAAGAAGGCCTTTGAAGAAGATAAAAATTCAAGACCAAGGTTCTTCTACTTCTTCCTCTGAAATTGTTCATGATCTTCCTCCTTGGGCTCTCAAATTACAAAACAAAATCGAAAGATTACAAGAAGATAACAGAGAACTTTGGACGGAATTCATACAGATGCAATCACAGTTGGACGATTTCACCTTGGAAAGGGATATTGATAGTTATACTGACCCCTTAGCTTCGGAAGAGGATGAAGATATAATGGATCTCTATGGCAAGCCAGGTAGGTCATTCTAATTTTTCTTAATAGCTTGTATGCATTAGGTAGTTTAGGTAGTTGAGTTAATTTTTAATTTTTAATTTTATTTCATTCCTGAGTCTTTTCGAGTCGTGGGGACACGGCTCACTTTTGAGTTGGGGGTGGGGATTCATTGTCCTCATCTTCTTTTCGTTTTTGCATAAAATTTAAATTTTTTAGGTTGAATTAAGGCATAGAATATCTTTGAATGGAATTATTTGAGCATGATTTTATTAGGTCAATGATAGTAAGTAGCATGTTTTTGAAAGATGCAACAAAGTTGTTTAGGATGCATGCATGAAAACAGGAAATAAAGGATAGAAAAGATAATGAGCAATGCTAAGAATTCACGTTGAAACTTAGGGAGAGTTATTTGGTGTGTAGAACGTGAGGTTTGAAATTAGTTGAAAACCCGCTTGTCTATGAACTAATAATGAAAACGTAACGAAATCAGGTAGTTAGAAAAATGACTAATGCAGTTCTTTCATGATTAAAACACTTGAAGCCTTTTTATACTTTCTCACCCTTTTATTTGATATTTGTTATTATCCGTCTTAGCCCCTCTGAGCCTTTCTAAAGTCTTTTTATTGAAACACATTATAATCCATACCCTTAGTTTGTAGGACTTATCTATATGACCCGCACTCGAATCGCAAAACCTGAGACAACTCGTTTTAGAGCTTGAGTTTGGGGTGGTGGGTTTCATCATTAGGGAACATTGGGTTTTGGGAATTATACTTGTGATGATGAAAGTGTTATTATTGTAACCCTTTGCCGGGGTAATAGTGAATGAAAAAGAAGCTACGAGCTAAATTGTGCCAACAAGGGCATAAAAAGAATATATACATAAAGAAAATGGTGTGATATCTCAACATCAAAAAGAGAATCATAGCTATACAAAAGAAAAAATTGATTTGAAAAAAAAAAAAATATATATATATATATATATATATATATATATATATATATATATATATATATATATATATATATATATATATATATATATATATTCGGACCGGCAAAGTGGATTTTATATCATCAAAGGTTTTATTTGGGATTTATTGGAGAAGCACATCAAAAGCATCAATCAATTGGGTTGAGTGAGAACATCTTCGAGCGAAAACTCAAGCTCTAGGGCGATTTGTTGATGGTTAGTGAGGAGAGAGCCAAAAGCTCACATTTCATTATCTAAATATACCACACCCGTCCTTAAGCCAAATTATAACCAAAGACCTTAGGATTTCAAACTACTAGATGGAGGAACAATTGAGCTATGAGGTAAATAGGTGAGTGGATCATTGGATACTATATTAGGACCTATGAACAACCTATAGCCATGAACATGAACTAAGTTATCATCCTCTCCTTCTGGCATTGCGAAATTAATCTTGACTTGAATTTATGGATTGCTGATTACGTGTATATTAAGCATATTTGTGCATTATTTCTTGAGCATTACATGAGACTTTTTAGATATCTATGCTCTAGGATCATTCATTATGTTCTGTTCTTATTCTCCTCCGACTTCTTCTTGTTTATTTGACTACCCTTCTGTTCTTTACTTTTATTGTATCGGGAGGATACAACTTTGAGTTGGGGGTCTTGATGTCTCCTCATTTGTGATAGTAAAATATACTTCTGAGACATCATTTTAGGCTTATTTATTAGTTTATAGGTTGATTTTAGCTTAGTTTAGTGCACTTTCCTATTTTGAGTCTTGATTTAGTAGTATAATATTTTTAGAGCATATTGGGTTTAATTGTTTATTTAGTGTGAAGCTTTAAAGATAATTATGGAGATTAATTAGAGTCCAAGTCAAAGACTACAACTTATGGAAAGAGATTTTCATGGAAATTGGAGATAAAGGTAACAAAGGCTAAAAACATGGAAAAGGAAAAGCTGCCTAAATCTGAATTTCTGCAGCACACGCCTAAAGAAGTGGTGATAACTCCTACAAGGAAGCCGATTTTGGTAGATTCCTTTCATAGGGACGTAGATAATTCGCTGCAGATTCTTTTGTTATATTATGGAGCAAAAACCGACCAATAACGAAGAAGATATACTCAAAACAGTTCAGCAGTATTTATCTTTATTTCCATACGAATTTGAGTTGGGCTTGGAGTCTACTACTTGGCCTTTCCTCCAAGAAACGAATTAGGTCAACCTATACACTATAAATAAAGCCTCTTATCACTCTTAAATCATCCTTGGTGAAACCTTAAACCAAGAGGAATCTTACAACACAAGAAAAGAAGTCTGGAAGGAGCTGTTCATCACAATGTCTTCTTCTACCTCTAAATTTGTAATTTCTTTCTTTTCTTTCATGAACTAAATTTCTTTAGCTTGAGTTTTAGCATATATGTATGAACCCTAGTTTTGATTGACATCTATCTAATTTTGTAACTTAATGTTTTAAATTGAATTATAGTTTTTATTCTTTGTTTATGTGTTTGGATTTATATTCTGTGTTCTTGTGGACTGCAGCCATTTAGAATTACCATGTAGTAATTATGTCACCATTGACAACGGTGTTTATTTACATGTTTAGCACATAATGTCTAGTATTCGGTTTAGATCTGACAAATCAACCTAACTAGATAATCACTATGGTTTAGTTCTTGTGACTATTTACCAATTACACGAAAAGTTTGCTTAGGAAGCCTTATTGACACAGGTAAATCCTATTTTAAACTACCGATAGCGAATTGGAACCGATTATTGAAATACTACATAATTCATCATTACATGTTTAGAACGGCAAAACTAGTGGGGATTACATGCTAATAACTCAAGCTATATTCTCATATTACTTCTCTTTCGTATTTACTTTTTTGTCTTTTAAATTCTTAGTTAATTAGAAAATCGAATAAATATCTATATGTCTTTACTTTTATTTGCGTTTAGTTGTTCTAGCTTTAATTATTTGCACTTGATAATTGCATAAGATTCTCCTAACCTTCGTAGTTTCTGCGGAACGAATCTTAATTATTTAACTAAAACTTGCATACGATCTGTATACTTGCAGAACCGTGTCAGTCTAGGGTGTTTATCTGCACTTTATTTATACCTTATTTTATCACACCCTAGGCCCCACCACCATGCTGGCTTTTATAGGAGATTCATTAAATATTTTTCTAAGATTGCTAAACCACTATGTAACTTACTTGATAAGGACACCAAATTCCTTTTCAATGAAGCTTGCATGGTGGCCTTCCAAGCAATCAAAGAAAAACTCATTACCGCTCCTATCGTATTACCACCTAATTAGAATATGCCATTCGAAGTTGTGTGTGATGCTAGTGATTTAGCTATGGGAGATGTTTTAGGCCAAATAAAAGATAAGATATTTCATTCGATCTATTATGCAAGAAAGACCTTCAATGCTAGTCAAATTAATTATACTGTTACAGAGAGAATTGCTAGCTGTTGTTTATTCGTTCGATAAGTTTTGTTCCTATCTCCTTGGAGCGAAAGTTGTTGTTTAAATGGATCATTCTGCAATTAGATATCTTATGGAAAAGAAAGATGCTAAACCACGGTTAATAAGACGGGTGCTATTGCTACAAGAGTTTGATTTAGAGATTAAAGATCGAAAGGGTTGTGAGAATCAAGTTGCAGATCATCTATCTCATCTTGAAGGAGAAGGATCAGAATCAAATGCTGGACCTGAAGTAGTTAGAGAAGAATTTCCTGATGAGAGCTTATTTGCGATTCACCTAAACACTACTCCTTGGTATGCGGATATGAGAATTTAATTGTAAGTGGTTCATTCCCTGAAGGTTCTACTTATCAAGAAAGAAAAAGATTAGCTCACCGTGCTAGACAATTCTTTTGGGAGGATCCTTTCCTCTACAAAGTGTGTGCTGATCAAATGTTGAGAAGATGTATACTAAAGGAAGAAACTGAAGCGATTATAGCTGGTTGTCATGACTCACCTTATGGAGGACATTTCAAAGGAGATCGAACTGCTGCTAAGGTATTACAGTCAGGTTTTTACTGGCCTTCAATAATGAAAGATTGTCATGAATATGTTAAGAGGTGTAAAAGGTGTCAAGTTACGGGAAATATATCCAAGAGGGATGAGATGCCACGTAATAATGTTCTTGAAGTAGAGATATTTGATGTATGGGGTATAGATTTTATGGGTCGGTTTGTTCCTTCTAATGGAAACCTTTACATCTTATTAGTTGTTGATTACGTGTCTAAATGGGTAGAGGCCATTGCTCTACCAACTAACGATTCGCGAGTAGTGATTAAGTTTCTGAAATCACACATCTTCACTAGACATGGTACACCGAGAGTAATTATTAGCGATGGAGGTTCTCATTTCGTGAATAAACACTTGAAGACAATTTTAGAGAAGTATGGAGTGATACATCGTGTATCTACCGCTTATCATCCACAAGCCAATGGTCAAGCTGAAGTCTCAAACCATGAGGTGAAATTTATTTTAGAGAAGACTGTTGGTCCTACGAGAAAAGATTGGTCAATGAAGTTATACAATGCATTATGGGCTTATCGTACTGCGTTCAAAACTCCAGTTGGTGCATCCCCGTATCGAATGGTTTATGGTAAGGCTTTTCACTTACCTCTTGAGCTTGAAATTGGTGCATATTGGGCTATTGTGCAGTTAAACTTAGATCCTACTTTAGCCGGTCAGAATCGAATAATGAAACTTAATGAACTTGATGAATTCCGATTACATGCTTATGAAAATGCTAAGCTTTACAAAGAAAACACTAAGAGGTGGCATGATAATCGTATTCGTGAAAAGAACTTTGTAGTGGGACAGAAAGTATTGAAGTATAACTCAAAGTTCAACAATTATCTGGGTAAATTAAGATCGAAGTGGTCGGGTCCTTATATTGTGACCAAGGTTACACCTCATGGGGAAATTGAAATAGATCATCCGCTCGAGAATCGTACTTTCATGGTGAACGGTCATCGATTAAAAATATACCATGGAGGTGAAGACACCAATAGCTTGGAAGATCTACATCCTAGGGAGATCATGTATCTCCTCGAAGCTCCTTGAAAGCGTGAGGTAACCCGTCGAGCTTAACGACGTTAAACAAAAGCCAATTCATTGTATATTAGCTTGAGTCTTTTAATTTTCATAGTGTATAGTAGATAAATTTTGTTAATTTAGTGTCTATTATTACGAAATGAGGAAGGGTAGTTGTTTTTGATGATTTCAGGGGTAAAATGGTCATGATTTTGGGGTTGAAACGATGAGAAAACGAAAAAATTGGAGTTCGAAGACTGCGCTCGCCGGCAAGCTGGTGGATGACCGGCAAGCCGGTCAACGCGCTGAAGACCACCCCCAAACTCTGACTAGTGCGTCAAGTTTGATGCATGATGTAGCGTCCACGTTTGCACCAGTGAGAGACCACCGGCATGCCGGTGGCTGACAGGCTTGCTGGCCAGTGAAGGGAAAAAGTTCTGACCAGTGCGTCGAGTATGACGCAACGTGCTGCGTCTAAGGTTGCGCCAGCGAGACACCACCGGTATGCCGGTGGCTGACCGGCTTGCTGGCCCGCGAAGTTGGATTCTCTGGTCAGTGCGTCATGTATGACGCAAGAAGGCTTGGGTCTGAGGTAAAAAAATGACTTGGTAATTTATTTTTCGCCGACACATCGACCGGCATGCCGGTCAGCCACCGGCTAGCCGGTCTGCTATTGCGAGAGGCGGTTTTAAGGGTTAAAATCCTACTTATTTTAGCTTCTTTCCCAATCCAACCTCTTATTCTGAATCCTAGCCTCCACCTACTCCAAAAATCATCAACTAAACACTATATAATCATCAAATCAAGCCTTCTTTCATAAAAAAAACACACAATCAGCTCATATCCTCTCCAAAACACAATCAAATTCCCACTTTTCTCCAAGATTTTCTTCTCCTTAATATCAAATTAAACCCAATTTCTTCCTAATTCACATCAATTAGCCTCTACCCATCTCATATTCCACCATATTCTTCAAGTTTTAAGCCTCAAAACATCAAAGTTCTAAGCTTTTCTCTAGCTTTTCACTATTTGAAGTTTTGAGTTTGGGGTGAAAAGAAATGACTAACAGAACCGATTTCATGTGTACTTATCGAAGGAACTTTTGATGAAACAGAAACACTGTTGGTAGTAGTCCAGAACAAGCAATTGAGATTCCCGATTCGCGTTCCAAACGCAAGACTGAAGAAATCCCAGCTACTCCTAAAAGGAAAGAGAATCCGATTAAGGCTAATCTTAAGAAAAGTAGACTAATTGATGAAGCAGAGAGTGAGGAAGAATCTGAAGGAGAAACTCCGCAAGCATCCGAAATCGAAGAGAGTTGCTATGACTTGGAATGATCAAGTTCGTGACAGAATTAATTACTTGAACTTTGGTGTTGAGAAGGGTCTTCCAAAAGGTAATTTGAATAGCGCTTTTAAGGATTATGCTACTACTTGTGACAAGTTTGGCTGGAAAGAGTTGAGAGAAAGAAAACTTGAATATATTCCTACCTTGGTACGTGATTTTTACGAGGGACTAGATTTTTCAAAAGAAGCAATTATTGTACGCAAAAAGGTAATACCTCTCTCTGCTGAGATTATTCGGACATCATTGAAATTACCCAACTTCACTAGCCCTTGTCCTTTCCAAGAAACCCTCACCGATCCCTCATTCGATTTCGAATCTCTTTGGGAAAAAGTACTTATTCCTGGGCCCTGCCCAATTCCAGCAGGAGAACGTTATCATGGACAGATTTATAACAGCAATTTGTTGCCTTGTGCTAAGGTTTGGTCCCGTTTCATAATCCCTGCCTTCTTTGGTATAACACACACTTCGGAATTGAAAAAGGAACACATTATATTCATCAAGTGTATTATTAAGAACAAACATATGGATGTGGCTCGTGTTCTTTTTGACAATATTATGGAATTCGAGAAAGCCCCTACTACTCAGCAGATCTTAAATTTCCTTGTACCATCACTACCTTGTGTCTAGACGCTAAAATTCCGCGTAGGTGTGAAGAAGCTGAACCTTCCGTAGTTGGGGAACATATATCTTTAATCTCGATTCAGAATGCCCATGACAAAGCCACACAAGCTGTAAGGACTCCTAGAGCTCCTCCTCCAAAGAAGAAGGTACATACCGATAATGAGTTGGAATCGAAAATCAAAGTGTTGGAAGAGAATCAAGTGAAGATGATTGATACTTTAGGAAACGTCACAAAAGAGTTGGACCTTATCCGAAACATGCTACTTGGGGTGAGCACCATTCAACACGCCACCTACGGTTTACTTACGAAGGATAAAGTCCATTGACGCAACACCGATGACCAGCCACGCGCTGGTTAAGATACGTTTTCTATCCCTTTCGCGTTTAGTGTAGATTAGTTTAATTTCTTTGAGTCTTTTCGAGTCGTGGGGACACGACTCATTTTTAAGTTTGGGGTGGGGTTCGTTGCCTCATCCCAGTTTTTATGTGTTATTTGTTTTTAATTGCTTTCAATAAAATAATTAGAAGTTGCGTTTGACTGTAGAAGATTTTAAATTTCCCTTTTAAGCATACTTTTGATGAATCTATGATAGTAAATAGTGAACTTTAGGGAATAACATAAAACGCGCTTTAATTGCATGCAAACATAGATAATGAATAGGAAAAATTAACAAACAATGCAAAAGAAGTAAGGTTGTACTTAAGGAAAATGTTTGTTTTGTAGAACGTGAGATCTAAATTAGTAGAGAACCCACTTAGATATGAACTAGAGACAAACCATGTAACTAGGAAAATGATAGGAACAGATCTTTGTTAGCCATTTGAAGACTTTTTAGCCTGCTATCCCTTATATTAATTTTATCCGTCTTAGCCCAATTTTGTGCCTTAAGCCTTTTCTTTTGTAGCCACGATACAAGACAATAAACCCTTAGATTATTAGGCATGACCAAATGACCCGCACTTGAATCACAATCCTGAGACCTGTCTTGAGCTTGAGTTTGGGGTGGAGGGTCCACATTTAGGAAATTACATTGGGAGGGGATTATATGTCTTTGTACTGAGGCACAAAAATTCAGATGATATTATTATTTGTAACCCTTTGTCGGGATTGGAATGAAAAAAAAAAGAGAAAAGAAATGAAAAATAAAATAAAAAGAAAGAAAGAATAAAATAACCGACAAAGTGGAATATTTTGAAAAATCATCTTTGATTAATTGGGTTAATTTGGGGACGCAACATTAGCGCGTAAAATGGGTTGAGTGAGAACATTATATGAGTGTAAACTCAAGCTCGTGAACAGTTGTTGATGGTAAGTGAGGAGAGAGCCAAAAGCTCACTTCAAATTTACCAAATATACATACCACACCGTCCCTAAGCCTACGCTAAAACCGTAAAGTACTTGTGATTCCTAGGTGCATGGTAAGTTAATAGGGAGTATACTAAGTGGATCGTTCAAAGCGAGTAAGGATCAAGGAACAAACTATATCCATCATATTGAGATAAGTACAAGTGTAACCTTCTAGCATTGCAAAATTAATTTTATGATTGAAGTTATTTGTGTTTGATGTTGCATGATTAGTGTATGTGTATGTGTATGTTAATTATTAATGGTTGCTATATGAGGTTTATTTTAAGAATTTCTTTAGGGTGTATTAACTAGCTTCTATTTTCTCTTGCATCTATTTCATTCCCCTTGTTTTTAGTTTTGCTTTGTCGAGACGACAAAGGTTTGAGTTGGGGGTCTTGATGTCTCCCTAAATGTTCTGATTTTATGCCCTTAGGAGACATCATTTTGGTGTTTATTCGACTATTTAGATAGACTTTAGGTGTTAATATGCAATAAATCGATTTTCCTCTTTTAATTCTAGTATTTTTCATTTATTAAACTTTTGCGCGTAATATGGTTTGTTTTGAGTGAAAAGTTGTAGGTTTTGAATACTAGCTAGGAGATGAATCCAAGAATAAAGTCAAAGATCTTGTAATGAAGTCAAATCAAGAAGAAATATCCCCAAAGAATTGATAATTGCAAGCTGCAAATCTGGAAAGTTGATAAAAATTGCTGATTTCGAGCCATCTAAGAGTGGATTTAGCCTCTGACTTGTGAAAATAATTTGTTCCCCATTGAGTTACGGAAATTTAGCAACTGGAATGAGATCAATCCGATTTGGAATGAGCCTGTTAGAGTTGATTTAGTGAAGGTGGTGCAGCAGTTACGAAATTTGGGCTTAATTAATGGACTTGGGCTTTTCTAATTTTCATTTAATCCTTAAGAAAAGCCCTAGTCTGAATTTCACAATATAAATAGGTTTTGAACTCTTATTTTTACACAACCATTCATACATAAGTCATACGCTTAAGAGTCAAGACATCAGAGAAGAAGCTAGAGCAAGGAAGAGAAGAAGCAAGAGCTGGAGACTGTCTATATCTCCAATTCTCAGCCAATTCAACTCCGTAATTAGGTTTTTTTATTTTATGTTGTAAAACATGATGAACTTATTTATTTCTTTAGCTTTAGTTTTTCGTATTAGTATGAGCTAAACTTAAATAGTGCTTGAGAACGCATAATGGGTTATTCCCAATTTGATTTCGTTTCATGTGTTTGGATTTGGAATTATTATAATTGAAATCAAATTGGGTAAATTGTTTTTTTCACTAATTTTCTTTTATTTACTATTATTGACGTAATTAACCAATCATAGGAATTAGTATCTAGGCTATTTCATAAAGTGGCATATGAATCACCTTGACGGGGGGTCTGGGTACGGAACCAATTAATGATTGTAGGATAGAAATTATAGACTTTGACGAGCTTAATTAATTCTATGGCTAATTGGGTATAAATAGACTTAATCACTTGAAAGTGGACTATAATCACCCTGACGGGGTTTGTAGCACCTAAGAGTAGCTCCTTAGTCTACCCTGATGGGGGTAAGGAGAATTCTGAATCCCGACCATTACATATTTACCGATTTGTCCCTTAAACATTACATGAAATGAATGATAATTAGGAGAAATCCTCGCGTCTCTCAAGTACTGCCTTTCATACCTTGCGTAAACTACTTATTTTCTCGCGTCTAGTTTAATATTTGCATTAATTTAGTATTTTAATTATTTTTCTTAGTTATAGAAAACTAAAACAAACATTCTCAAAATAATTTACTTGCTTTTACGTGCAATTAACCACTATTCGATAAGCATTAGAGTCAACCAATCCGTCCCTGAGAAATAATCTGTTTATCACATATATTACTTGGGATAACTGTACATTTGCATTTGTGGTTCTCTTATCTTTATTTGCATTTTATTTTAGAACATACAAAGGACCACCACCCACCAATGTGAATTTTGAGTGTAATAGTTCTCCCCAAATCTAATTCTACTGCTAGTCTCACGTAGTTGCCTTTTTTTCTAGCCTTTGTTAGAGGGTCAATTCATGCCGTTCTTCTAATTTGTTTCTGGTGGGTCCTTGTGTGTTATAAAATAATGAAATAAAAGCAAAGGAATAAAAGATCCACAGACCGCAAGTGTACGGGTCGTACCAAGTAATAGATAAGTAAATACGGGATTATCGTCTCCACAGGGATTTAAGTAGTTATTCTAAGTTTGCGTTCAATATCAGACTAGATAGTTTTGATTGCTTTAAAAAGATAAACAATAAAAGTGTTTGTTTTCTAATTAACTAAATAAAATAAACAGACAATAAAATAAACAATTAATAATTATGCAAGAAAGATAAGGATATGCAAGTATGAATCTATCCTATTGAATCTATGATTACTAAGAATAAGGGTGAATGGGAAATCTCACAATAGTCGGGAATCTATTATCTCCTAGCCCCCTGTCGGGTGGACC
Organism: Nemophila menziesii; assembly: GCA_029959085.1. Classification (NCBI taxonomy): domain Eukaryota; kingdom Viridiplantae; phylum Streptophyta; class Magnoliopsida; order Boraginales; family Hydrophyllaceae; genus Nemophila; species Nemophila menziesii. Next base: position 82,275,798 of record JARWIR010000001.1, read on the forward strand.
TAGGAGCTATCATAAAGTACTATAAACCCCTATATGGGCAAATATGCCTCTTTGGATGAATACTATTTTACCTCTTTGGCTACGTGGTTAGTCAAGCCTGTCGGTCAAATAACGGATACCACGCGTCTATATTCTAGTTCTGTAATTAAACCCCCCTGTCGGATGATCCATACGCCACTATATGGAATATCCTAATTACTATGAGCTAAGTTTGATTCATGACTTCAAAATTAGTGATTAAAACAAGAATATAGTCAATGGAGATTAAGAACCAATTCAATTAAATACTAAAATCCCAGATTCAAATTAAAACAGAAAAACAATAATCAAAGGTTCATATAATTACAATCCTAACGAGAAATTATGCATAATAAAACTTCTTGAATAAATAGCTTCGAAATATCTCATAGACAAAATAGATCTAATACTAAATTACCCAAAGAATAGAGATGGAGAAGTGTTGAATTGATGAAATTAAGCTCTAGCTCTTCCTTCTTCCTCCTCTAGATCCTCTTGATTGCTTCTATGATGATTTATATGTGTATATTAAGCTTATGCAGCCAAGGGATGATTTTCTAAGGTTTAGAGCTGGTATTTATAGGTGCTAGTTCGAATTACTTGGAGTGGAAGACAAGTCAAAGACTCTTTAATTCGTAACCCTAAAATCTAGGAAAGGTAAGCTGATTTGATTTGGTCATATCTTTTTCAATACTTATCCGTTTGAGGAGTTCCAATATATGAAACTGCTTGTCTCGGAAAGAGCTTTCCATTGGTGCAGACCATTCGTCCAGAATCCATGCCAATATTTAGTTATGGAATTATCTTTAAAACGTGGCTGGAATTTCAGATTCACAAGGCAGCTTTATCTTTTCCTAATTGAACTCTACTTCCTTCTATCTCCAGATTTCTTCAAGATCTTCTTTCCTTATCTCCTTAGAATTGATTTAGCATCTAATTTATTTCCATATTATCTCTAAAGCTTCACATTAAATAAATAATTAAACCGCATATGCTTTAAAAATAATAAATCATTAAATCAAGACTAGAAATAAGAAAGTGCAATTTAAATTTAGGAAACTCGACTAAGCACACTAGAAATATTCTAAGACTTTAATTCTCACTTCTCCTCCTTGGATTGGTTTCTCATGAAATTTATAAACCTACTAACATCGCACTAAAAATAAGTAAATTAACGCACAAAAGCTCTATAAATGCAAATAGTCTAATTCCAAGGGGAGAAAGTGTAATATTGTAATTTAAGCACTAAAGTCAATATAAAAAGACCATTTTCATCCTAAAATGATGTCTCCTAAGGGCTTATATTTAGACCAAAAAGGGAGACATCAAGACCCCCAACTCAAACTTGTATCGTCCCGATACAATAAAAAATAAAAACCTAGGGAAGTCTCTAAAATATCAGCTAAGTCAATGAAGCACAGGGGAGAAGAAGATAGCAGAATATATAGAATAAACTCAAAGCAACTACTTAGAAAATTTCATGTAATAATAATTACAAACTACATACCTGTACACTTGTCATATCTACAATCAACACGGCTTGAATTCAAGATTAGATTAGCTTCGCAATGTAAGAAGGAGAGGATCTTTACTCAGTTTACCATGGAGGCTATAGATTGTTCATCGAAATTCACTAGTATCAAAAGATCCACTTAACTAATCTCTAACGGCTCAATCACTTCAAGATTACATAGAAAAGAATCATAAGGTCTTTAGGGTTGTAATGTTGGCTTAGGGATGGTATGATAAGTATATTTGGATAATTTAGAGTGAGCTTTTGGCTCTCTCCTCACTAGCCATCAACGAATCGCCCTAGAGCTTGAGTAACTCTCGTAAAACGTTCTCTCTCAACCCAATGACTTCCTTGATGCACAAATTAGCATCCCCAATAACCCAGTTAAAGCAATAAGATGTTCACATAAAAATTCCTCTTTGCCGGTCCAAATATATTTCTTTTCATTTCAATTTTTTTCTTTTGTATAGCTATGATCCTCTTTTTGATGTTGAGATATCACACTATTTTTCATAAATTATGCCTTTTCATAACTATAGCTTTTTAGCTTCTTTTTCATTTACTATTACCCCGGCAAAGGGTTACAATATAATAAACCTGTGAATCATCATCAAAATATAGAACAGAGCACACTTAATAAGCTAAAAATCCCAACCCAATAATATTTCCCATAATGGTGGACCCACCACCCCAAACTCAAGCTCTAAAACAATTGTCTATGCATCGTGATTCGAGTGCGGGTCATATGGAAATGCCTAATAAACTAAAGGGATATGGCTTATAATGTGTCTAATAAAAAGGCTTTAGAAAGGCTAGAAGGGGCTGAGAAGGATATAATAATAAAATGGACAGCAAGCTAAAAGGCAACAAGGGGCTTATGAAAGAACCGCCTTAATCACTTTCTAAACTATGTAATTTCATCATTCTCTTACCTTTAGCACATTCATTAAATGGGTTGATCAACTAGCTTGGGTCTCACGGCCTACACACCACTCATGGATCCCTGAGATTGAACATACTTTCTATCGCATTGCTAACTAATCGTTTCTTTACTATCGATGTGTGTTTTCCTGCAAATACTCAAAGCATACAAAATAAAGCAGCTCATAAACATACTACTTTCTATCATAAACTTTACTAAGCTTATGCTTTCAAGCTATTAAACACAGTCTACATCTAATCCATCTCTTAAAAATTTCAAAATTTTTCAAATTTCTCTAAAAAAACAGTAAATCACATAAAAATGGAGATGAGGGACAACGAATCCCTACCCCTAACTCAAAAATGAGTCGTGTCCCCACAACTCGAAAAGACTCAATAAAATAAAAATAGCAAATAGTGCATATAGAGAAAATGGTAAGGAATGAAGAAAACATACTCTTCGAGGCAATTGCCTCGCGTGCTTAATACCCAAGATAGGGTGCAGTGATTTCCTTGTATGTAAACTCCATGTATCACCAATTTCGCTTTCCCTTACATCCTCTTGTGCTCCATCCCAATCAATAACACTTTAGAGATCTTGATTCTTGGGTTCTAGGTGTTTGATATGATTTGGGTGATTAAAACTTCTTTGTAGTGATGTAGGGAAGGATATAGATTTGAATTCATGGTGATTTGGTTGTGTTTTGGTGGTTGGTGAAGGTTTGAATGAGCTTTAATGGAGTTGGGAGAGGTTTGGAGAAGAAAAAGAGGCTTAAGGATTTGTAATTTCGGAATAATACCTAATTTCCTCCCTTTATAAGCTCAAAACGCAACTTTTTCTCTCTCCAGCGGCTTCGTGCGGACCATGGTGCGGACTAGGGGGTAGTCCGCAGGGGTACCCCGCGAGTCTGTAGCATCCTTCGTCAAAATACCCGTGGCAGCAACCCCGTGGCACGTGTTTTCGGCTTGCGGTGCAGGGCACGGACTAGGGTCCGGTGTACCGCAGCCAACAGCTCCAATTTTTTTCGTCTCTGGATAAAACACGTGGCTCTACCCCGTGGCACGGGTTTCTCCTCTGCGGTGCACCGCGCCTGAGGTCCGATGTACCGCACTCGGAAAAAACCTCCCCAACAGCTAGATCTCGAAAAGTTATGCAGTTTAGGCTCAAAGATCACCTGATTTCGACATCCGAGCGTAAAGATACGACTTGCCGAAGTTTCTCCGTTCCGAGAAATTTTGCTCGCTTCCCTAACTCGATTTATCCAATACCTGAGCATCAAAAACACTAATACCTTCCTCAATAATGCACTATCAACTAAAAAAATACGTAAACTAAATAATATACACTAAAAACTAAACTAAGAAAGCAATCAAAGTTTGGGGTGTCTCCCAAGCGCACTTTTATTTAACGTCATTTAAAGTTTGGCGGGTTACCTCCATTATCCCTTGATTATGTAACCTCCCCAGCAGTGGGTAAGGCTGTGTATGTCTACAATTCGCGTCCTTTGACCTCTCGAAGGTTGTATCTCTATTAATTTTGGTGTCACTACTCGAGTAACAACAAATGGTCCCATCCACTCATTTTTGAATCCTCGTGGTCTATTCTCTTGTTTGGAGGCCTTCCAAGCAACCGTGGTTCCGACCCCAAACTCATCTTTAGCTCTCTTCTTTACGGGTTCATGGTGGTGGTCCTTTTCCTTAACCTCTTTAGATACTTCTGGAACAATGGGGAACTCAAGTGGCTCCTCCTCTAGAATTTTGTCTGAAACAATGGATGTTTCAGAACTTGATGTTATTATGAGGGCCATGTCTTCAACCTCGATCTCTACACTCGCATTCTCCTTTGCTTCTGGAATAGCTTCTGTGACTACTTGTTGCGGTGTGAGTTCTTTTGTATTACTTTCAAGCATTTGGGTGTAGGATTTGTCTTTACACACCTATACAAATGCTTTATCAATGTCACCGTTTGAATGATTCGTTGTTATTGGATTGGGAGGTGACATCAATGGAGTACTAGGTGGTGAATCCATCCTAATATCTTCTTCTTCTATCTCTTTTGTAACCAAGACCTCAATATTTACTTCCTCTAAACACGCCTTGGCTGGGTTTTCCATGGATGTAATCGTCCCTTCACAAGATTTAGTTTCAATTTCGATTCCATTACCAACAATTGACTCATCTATGCTTAGCGTGGTTGATTCTTCTATTGTTGGAATCAATAGTTCACTAGGTGCAACTTGTGGTGATTCCACTTCCTTCTCTTCTTGAAGGCTAAACTCTGTAGCTACATCGAACCAAACATCGCTATCAATTTGAATGGCTTCATCATCTAAATTTGTACTTTGGCCCATTTGCATAGATGATACGTGTTGCAATTGCTCAATTATTTCTGTGAGTTGCGTCACTCGTTGCTCCATTAATTGATGATGTTGTTGCATGACTTGCACTAATGATATGATAGCGTCGATTTTCGCATTACTCTTTATTATGTTATCCTCTGTGGCCTTCATGAAACAACTGAGGGAGTCCTCCAACTTCCTGAGCCTATTATAATGATCTGTCAAGCTTCCGCGTGTTAGATCCATGAATTGTTGTACTGGTATATAACAGGTCTGTGATGGAATTTGCTTTTGATAGGGGGAAATCTCCATACCTAAGGAAAAACCTGAAAAGAGACTAAAACAAAACAAACGTAAAACTGAAAACAACTAAAACTACCAACCTAACTTAAACACAAAATAAAATAACCGCTATAAATCCCCGGCATCGGCGCCAAAAACTTGGTGGGTCCTTGTGTGTTATAAAATAATGAAATAAAAGCAAAGGAATAACGGATCCACAGACCGCAAGTGTACGGGTCGTACCAAGTAATAGATAAGTAAATACGGGATTATCGTCTCCACAGGGATTTAAGTAGTTATTCTAAGTTTGCGTTCAATATCAGACTAGATAGTTTTGATTGCTTTAAAAAGATAAACAATAAAAGTGTTTGTTTTCTAATTAACTAAATAAAATAAACATACAATAAAATAAACAATTAATAATTATGCAAGAAAGATAAGGATATGCAAGTATGAATCTATCCTATTGAATCTATGATTACTAAGAATAAGGGTGAATGGGAAATCTCACAATAGTCGGGAATCTATTATCTCCTAGCCCCCTGTCGGGTGGACCTAGGAGCTATCCTAAAGTACTATAAACCCCTATATGGGCGAATATGCCTCTTTGGATGAATACTATTTTACCTCTTTGGCTACGTGGTTAGTCAAGCCTGTCGGTCAAATAACGGATACCACGCGTCTATATTCTAGTTCTGTAATTAAACCCCACTGTCGGATGATCCATACGCCACTATATGGAATAGCCTAATTACTATGAGCTAAGTTTGATTCATGACTTCAAAATTAGTGATTAAAACAAGAATATAGTCAATGGAGATTAAGAACCAATTCAATTAAATACTAAAATCCCAGATTCAAATTAAAACAGAAAAACAATAATCAAAGGTTCATATAATTACAATCCTAACGAGAAATTATGCATAATAAAACTTCTTGAATAAATAGCTTAGAAATACCTCATAGACAAAATAGATCTAATACTAAATTACCCAAAGAATAGAGATGGAGAAGTGTTGAATTGATGAAATTAAGCTCTAGCTCTTGCTTCTTCCTCCTCTAGATCCTCTTGATTGCTTCTATGATGATTTATATGTGTATATTAAGCTTATGCAGCCAATGGATGATTTTCTAAGGTTTAGAGCTAGTATTTATAGGTGCTAGGTCGAATTACTTGGAGTGGAAGACAAGTCAAGGACTCTTTAATTCGTAACCCTAAAATCTAGGAAAGGTAAGCTGATTTGATTTGGTCATATCTTTTTCAATACTTATCCGTTTGGTGCGGCCTAAGGTGTGATAAAAAGATGTATAAAATAAGTGCAAATAAACACCCTAAGCTAACACGGTACTGCAATTATTATAGGACGTATGCAAGTTTTAATGATAAGAAGATTCGTTCCTCGGGGACTGACGAAAGTTAGAGAGAACTTATGCAAATTACCAAGTGCAAATAGTTAAGCTAGAAAAGATAATACGCAGATAGAAAGAAAAGATAGACAAATATTTATTTGGTTTTTCTAATAATAAAACTAAACTACTAAATTAAAAGACAGAAAATAAATAAAAGAAAAGGAAAGAAGATAGTATGAAAGTTATAACTTAGGTTTTACTAGTATGCACTAATCCTTCTAATTCTATCTATTAGATCTAGTTTATAAGGGAGAATATTAGCTCTTGGTATACTTAGTCAGGATTCTAAATTCCCCAATCTTAGACCTTGAGAGCGACTAAGGGGGCTACGTCACAACCAATACGAGGACTCAAATAGGGTTATCAAACGCCACTAAGGCCCTATCCAGCACACTACAATCAATTGGTGATATGGTGATTAAAACAAACCCTAATGACTATCTAGTTAGAAGCATGTTTTGTCAGAACTACTATCGACACTAGACATTATGTGGTGGTTCAATAGTTAAACACCCTGTTAAGGAGACCATCTAACTACTATTAAGGTAATCCTATACGCATGCATTCGCAAGGAAAACAATCATTAAATCAAAACACATAATCAAATATAAAGGTAAGTAGCTAATATCAGATTAAAACATATAATTCCCAAAGAACTTAGATAGAAGAATTAGAATTCATAGTTTATACATTATGCAAAACCTAAGCTAATAGAATTAATTCATACAAAGAAAAGAAGAGAAAAGAATTACAAAATAAGAGGTTGAAGGAGACATAGTTGTTGCACAGCTCCTTCCAGACTTCTTCTCTTGTGTTACAGCTTCCTCTTGGCCTTAGGGTCTAGCCAAGGATGATTTTAGAGTGTTAAGAGGCTGTATTTATAGGTTATAGGAAGACCTAATTCGTTTTCTTGAAGGAGAAGGAAAGTAATGGACTCCTAGTCCAACTCAAATTCGTATGGAAATAAAGATAAACACTGTTGGACCGTTTTGAGCGTATCTTCTTCGTTATTGGTCGGTTTGAGCTCCATAAGATACCAAAAGAATCGCAACATAATTATCTTGACCCATTAGAAGGAAATCACCAGATTCGGCCTATTTCTTAGGTAGAAACGCCTATCTTTGGACGTGTATGCAGAATCCCAGATTTAGGCAGCTTTTCCTTTTCCATCTTTTTAGCTTTTGTTTCCTTATCTCCAATTACCATGTAAATCTCTTTCCATAAGTTGTAATCTTTGACTTGGACTCTAATTAATCTCCATAATTATCTTTAAAGCTTCACACTAAATAAATAATTAAACCCAATATGCTCTAAAAATAATAATTCTACAAATCAAGACTCAAAATAGGAAAGTGCACTAAATTAAGCTAAGATCGACCTATAAACTAATAAATAAGCCTAAAATGATGTCTCTGAAGTATATTATATTATTACAAATGAGGAGACATCACCGTTTGAGGAGTTCCAATATATGAAACTGCTTGTCTCGGAAAGAGCTTTCCATTGGTGCAGACCATTCGTCTAGAATCCATGCCAATCTTTAGTTATGGAATTATCTTTAAAACGTGGCTGGAATTTCAGATTCACGAGGCAGCTTTATCTTTTCCTAATTGAACTCTACTTCCTTCTATCTCCAGATTTCTTCAAGATCTTCTTTCCTTATCTCCTTAGAATTGATTTAGCATCTAATTTATTTCCATATTATCTCTAAAGCTTCACATTAAATAAATAATTAAACCGCATATGCTTTAAAAATAATAAATCATTAAATCAAGACTAGAAATAAGAAAGTGCAATTTAAATTTAGGAAACTCGACTAAGCACACTAGAAATATTCTAAGACTTTAATTCTCACTTCTCCTCCTTGGATTGGTTTCTCATGAAATTTATAAACCTACTAACTTCGCACTAAAAATAAGTAAATTAACGCACAAAAGCTCTATAAATGCAAATAGTCTAATTCCAAGGGGAGAAAGTGTAATATTGCAATTTAAGCACTAAAATCAATATAAAAAGACCATTTTCATCCTAAAATGATGTCTCCTAAGGGCTTATATTTAGACCAAAAAGGGAGACATCAGTTTCCCCATTTTTCTGAGTGTACGGGTCGTATAGTTTTTCATCCATACATTAGAGGTCCAAACCTAATTGGTGGTAGTTGTAATCGAATCTAAATACGGTTTAAACTGGGCGTCCATTCCCTCACAATTAAATAATGATCATATACCATCCAAGGATCCCCAACTAGTGCAAAATCGTAATCCTCCTTAATTACGAATTTGACCATGAAATAGCCATAGCCAATGTCTACTAACTTGATCATCCATTTTGGATTCCGAATTTGCTGTAATTAGGCGCTAAGTAATTGAATCCCACCTTATATCCCAATAACCGGACAACCACGATGTTATTCCACAGTTGTATCCCTTCTATTATTTCTTCCCTGGACCTTAGAACTTAGGAATATCACAATTTTATATAGGCATATCATCTTTAACAGAAGCATGAAAATCATTGTCTAATCCAATAGTTCCGTTTAATTTAATTTCTCCTTCATAAAAAATAGCAGGAATAACTAGCTTCTTACCGTAAGAGTAGTGTGCTAGCCGGTGTGTTTTCTTCGTGGATTAGTCATCACTGGACCTTCAGATCGGACGGCTTGAATTTTGGGTTGCACCCCTGTTTTGACACCACTGATATGGGCCTTGCCCGCTTAGTTTGCCGACCAGCTCAACGCTCCAGCATTAGGAATTGTTGCTCCCCGTTTGTCTCGTTTGCCGTGTCCAAGATCATATGGTCCAGCGGACCTTCTTCTTGCCGCAGTGGTGCCGCTGTTTTGCCCAATTTATCTGGTGGGTCCACCATTGTTGAATTTTATATCACCGGTAATAGCTAGTTTTATTTTGGTTTTTTCTAGAGAGCATTTTTTCTTTTTACTATTATTAGTCTTTAGGTAAAATACTTTAATCATATCATTTTATTCTTTTGTACTTAAAAAAGTAATTAGATTCATTATTTATACAATTTTTTAATGTATCAATTTAGATTAATTTGTTGCCGCCAACTGGATTTAAACCCAAAATCTCTTAAGAAGGATAAAAAAACCATGTTTTTTAAGAAATAATACAAAAAGGTGCAGGGATTTGTTATGCATTGGCCCATTAATTTATTGATTTTTATAAACATAAATTACTAAAAAAAATTATTATTAAACCATCTAATTTGTTTTGAATATATTTAAATGTTTTTATTTTGTAAATACATTTCTATAATTATTAATAATCTTCTAAACATATTTGTGTACTCAAATTACTTTTACATTGGCCCTTTGAAACTGAAATTCTAACTTTACATTTTGGACTACATATGGAAATATGTCGAGGGCTTTCATCTCTTATCATTGAAACTGATTCGTGTGAGTTGCACGCACTAGTAAAGGATGGTGTGAACTCAAGGGGTTTTCAGGTGATATAATTAAAACTTGTTGTGATATTCTTACATCCAGGGAGCATTTTGATTTTGTATGGTGCTATCGGGAAACGAATAGTTGCGCAAATTGGTTAGTGAAGTTAGGAGCGGGTAGCGAGGAGGGTCCTACACCATTAAGGGATTCCCCGAATGGACTTTGGAGCCTACTAACAAAAGACCAGTATAGCTGGGCCGTACCTAGAGTTATTTTAGATAGGCAATTTAGACCTCTTATATAGCAAAAAAAATTACATTTATTTTTAATACAATATATTTTTAGTTGAGATTCTGATTTAAAACCTAATTGAACAATTTTAATATTTGTCCAAAAAAAAGAACAATTTTAATATCCTTAAACCTTCCCAAGTTCCCCCTCCCCCCAAATCTCCTAAACTTAAATCAGCTAATTTTCGTATTACTAAACTTCCCTAATGCTTTTATATTATGTACTATTTATTTCGTTTGCATGTCGGCATTTCTTAAAAAAATCAATGATAAGAACAAACCTTCCTTTTATCTCCAGGTCCATTCTTCATTAAATCTGCCGCTGATGAAACTTTGTTCAAGATCAACCTCACGTACGAAACTTTCTCTCTACATTAGGTTTAAATTAGACTGTAACAAATATTAGGTTTAAATTAGACTTTAACAAATACTAGGTTTAAATTAGACTTTAACAAATATTAGGTTTCATTACTACCCAATTCTTCATCCGTCTGTAACAAATATTAGGTTTAAATTATACTTTCTCCTCATTACTAACAAATTTCAATACCCCCTTTTCGCCTACATCCACCAACAAAATACCCTACCAAAATCTTCAAATTTTTTCATCAAATTCTTGAATATTTTTCCATCAAATTCTATTCATTTATTATTATATTTTGTATATTAGTCGTAAAAATTAGGTTTTATTGGTATAATAATGTATTTGGAGGAATAATTATTTGTAGGAGTTTAATATAATTATTGAGTAGGTAAAATTAGGTATCATATATTGTCTGAGTTAGTATTGATTATTTTGGTTTTATTATTTTTTTACACTACAGCAGGTCGCGGATTTACCGACGACAACTCGTCGGTAATCTGTCGTCCCTAGAAGTTGGTCAGTAAAATCACCCTTGCCGACGACGGTTTTGGCTCCTCGTCGATAACCCAACATCTTTTACCGACGACTCTCGCCTCGTCGGTAAACATTAGCATACCGACAACGGCCTGGCTGGTCGCCGGTAAGACGCACTACTTTACCGACAACCATTGTTGTCGGTAAATAAATTAATTACCGACAACACGGTCGTCGGTATCCTAGTATTTAAATCGTTTTTTTTTTATTTTAAATAATGTACCAACAACTTTAATTACTTGAATGTCGTCGGCAAATGTTATTTTTTATTTTTATTTTAAAATCTTTACCGACGACATTCTTGACATGAATGTCGTCGGTATTGTGATTATTTAATTTTTTAAATTTTTTTTAAATTTAATTTTTATTTTATTTTTATTTTTATTTAAATTGGTTTTATGATTTTTTATAAATTAATATACTATGAAATTTTGAATATAAATAGAAATCATGGATTATATTCATAAAAAGATAAATAAACCCGGGTAGTCAAACCCCGGGCAATAAAGTCAAACCCCGGGGTTAAAAGTCAAAATATTACATAAAAACTTAATAAAAGTAAAAAATATAAACTTAAATAAAATAAAAGTCTTAAACATAATAAAATGAAAGTCAATCACGGGCCCGATAGATCTTCTCCTCGATCACTATCTTCATCTTCATCTTCTTCTTCATCGGAGACTGGAGAGAGACCGTTTTTTTCACGAGATTCATTGAGGCCTTTGAGCAACTTCGTAAAAAAATCATCGGACCAAGAGGAGCTCGGTGGAGCATCTTCATCCGGCATAGGAGGCAATCCTTGGACTGCGCGGAGCTCGTTCATCCCGTCGAATATCCGCTGTAACTTTCTCGCGTTCTTCTTTGTGGTCTCGTCCGAAACAGGCGGCTTCGGGTCCTTCTTTTTCTTGAAGACAGCTCCGATCGAAGGGATCCAGTGTCTACTCTTAGCCGGTTTCATCACCTCCTGAACCGTCTCCTTCAACGCTCCTATCTGCTCCTCCACTGGAACATCCTCAGCCGATTGGGACCCCGTCTCGATAACCCGCTCCTTAAGCTTCTCCCGATAAACTCCCTGTAATAAAATTTCAAATAAATAATTAATAAAACTAACAAAGAAATAAATTTAAAGTTAAATAAAAACTTACACTAGCCAGCTCCCATCTATCATCGACCCATTTGCCCTTCGCCCCATCATAGCCCAAGTACTCGAAGTATCCGCCCATCTGTGGAAGTGGGACCTCCTCTTGGGTCTACTCGTCTATATAGCTCAGGGGCTCCTTCGTATTAACCTTCAGCTTACACTATAAAATATACATAAAAAATTATAATTATTAAAAAATTAAATTAAATAACTAATAAATTTTATTTTTACTTTAATAAATTATACCTCGATAATCTCGTGGCGGGTCTGGGTTTGGTTCCGAGAACCTGACTTGTTCGGCTTCTTCTGGTTCTGCCGATTCTTCTTATTAATCGCCGACTGAGCCTGTTACAATTCAACTTAAAAAAATAAATAAACAATAATTTAATATTAAAATAATTAAATTAAGATTTTACCTTCTTATTCGGGTCATGAAACATCTCAAGGGTCAGCTTCCAATCCTCGGGAAGCACATCAGGTGGACACTCATCCGAATCGCCATAATCGGCCTTGAAGTCATACTTTTAACGTCTGTAAGCAGCGGACTGAGACTGCGTTAGCTTCCAGCTAATAAAGTTCCAATCTCGGCGGGCCCTCCACTCCTCGAGGTTGAAGAACTCCTCGATTTTTGTGAGGATCGTGGTCTTTAGTGCAGGCGGCACAGCACTCCACGAGGGGTAGTAGGGAGAGACTGTTTCTCGAACCGCGAGACCCACCACTTGGGCCACGTGTTTCCCATATTCTCCGAATGGGTTCCACGTGTCGTCGAGGATACAAAAATCTACCGGAAGGGGCCCACCTAGCTTCTCCTTGGCATCGTTGGCGGTTTTGAGAGTCGAGACATTTCGGGGTCTCCTCTTTCGCTTAACTGTTTAAGAAAAGTATATTAATTAATTTAGTAATTTATATTAATTGAATAATTATAAATTAATTTATATTTACCAGGCGGCTGATTACAATCGTTCAAGTTCGGGGGTTGATTCGGGTTCGGATCTTCACCGTTCCCGTCACCCCGGTGGTAGTTAGGCATCACTGCGGCCATCTATAACTGAAATAAAATTAATAAATTAGTTTTTTTACTATAAATTGTATTTTAGACCTTTTTTTTATTAAAAATTACAAAAACACACATATAAATTTTCAGAAAAATATATTTTTCATAGTTTTTAAATTGTATATTATAAATTGCGTTTTAGTCCTTGTATTTTCAAAAATTACTAAAATACCCTAAATTCCACAATATTTTTTTTAAAAGTTTTTTAATTTGTCATTTAGTCCTTATATCATATATATTTACATAAAATACCCTAATTTTTCATTTAGTCCCTAAATTGCATTTTTAGTCCCTAGAGTTTCCATATTTGCATAAAATACCCTAAATTCTTTAAAAATGTAAAGTTTTTAAAATTGCATTTTATTCCCTAAATTGCATTTTTAGTCCCTAGAGTTTTCATATTTGCATAAAATACACTAAATTTCATCAACATCGTCAAGTGTTTAACATACACAAATTAACAAATAATCCTAAAACTTCTAAACATCAAAAATCATTACATCAAAATACATCAAAATACAAACCCTAATTTTTCTAAAAATTAACCAAAAAATCATGTTACATGGTATATATAACAACAAAATACATATTCAGAATCTAAAATCTATCACAAAATCACGGAATTAACAAGAAATCCAATACAACATTAAAAGAAAAAAAAATCAATTCGAAAATTAAAAAAAAAAGGTTTAGTCACGGATTTGTGGTGCCTGTTACGTGGACATTATGTTGAACATATCCAGCAATCCATGCCAAGCAAGAGTAGAGGAAAAACAAAAACAAAAAAATAGTTAGGATTTGATTTAGAAAATTGAAAAAAATTGAAGAAATGATTAAGTTTTGGCATGGAATCACTTACATTTGATGTTATAGGGGTGTTGGAATGGCTCGGAACAACTCCTTCTTCCTCGGAATCGACTTTTTTTAGAGTGTTTTGATGTGTTTTTGTTTCAGAAATGAAGCTCGGTAGGGTTTAATAGATAAATTGTTTACCGATGACACGCAAGTCGTCGGTAAACAGGTCAAAGTCGTCGCTAAACATGACACGCGTCAAATAATCGTACGCACGACTGTTGCGTGTCCTGGTTTACCGACGAGACATTTTCGCAAGTCGTCGGTAAACCCTTGGGCGGGAAAAATAAACCGCCCATTTTGGCCAATAAAATTTGGAATTTCGTTTACCGACGACTCTCTATGTTGAATATCGTCGTTAAAAATTTACCGACAACAATCTTGAATTGAATGTCGTTGTTAAAATTTTACCGACGATATTCAATTCAAGAATGTTGTCGGTAAACTTTCATTTTCGTCGGTAAACCCTTTTTTTTAATCTATTTTTTTCCTTATTTCTTTTCTTTTTTGTTCTTTTTGGGATTAGGATATACACACACAAATGTTAGGGGTGTTTAGTCAACATGTTAGGGTCAAACTTGAGTGTTCGGGTTGTTTAGTCAACAGTTAAGGTCAAACTTGAGTGTTTGAGGTGTTTAGTCAACAGCTAGGGTCAAACTTGAGTGTTATGGGTGTTTAGTCAACAGTTAGGGTCAAACTTGAGTGTTAGGGGTGTTTAGTCAACAGTTAAGGTCAAACTTGAGTGTTTGAGGTGTTTAGTCAACAGTTAGGGTCAAACTTGAGTGTTTGAGGTGTTTAGTCAAATGTTAGTGTTCGGGGTGTTTAGTCAACAGTTAGGGTCAAACTTGAGTGTTTGAGGTGTTTAATCAACAGTTACGGTCAAACTTGAGTGTTTGAGGTGTTTAATCAACAGTTAGGGACAAACTTGAGTGTTTGAGGTGTTTAATCAACAGTTAAGGTCAAAATTGAGTGTTTGAGGTGTTTAGTCAACAGTTAGGGTCAAACTTGAGTGTTTGAGGTGTTTAGTCAACAGTTAGGGTCAAATGTTAGTGTTCGGGGTGTTGTTGGTCAAATAAATTAAAGTTCAACTCCGAGGACCATCAATATGTTCTAAGACTAATAAACAAATACAAAATATCCTAATCAGTTTCATATCCACTAATATCTATAGGTTCATCATCGCTATTAACCTCTATAGGTTCTTCTTCATCACCATATTCGTCCCACGTGTCGTCTTCGATTTCCTGGTTTTCATCAATAACCATTTCAAAAGCCATCTCAATACGAAAATGTGCTGGGTCAATCTCGATCTCCTCGGTAGTTGCCAAGTTCTCCGGTTCGGAAACCATCCTAGTGTTACCCAAAGGTATACTAATGCTCTCGTTTTTAGTAGATAGTGATTCCGAACCCCATAACTCGGGACTCCATCCGTGACGATCATTTATTTCCCAAACGGCTTTCCAACCCTTCATTGATTTCTTCGCACTAATCTCGTCAATGTAGAATACTTTCTTGGCTTGCGATGCTAAAATGTATGGTTCGTCTTCCCACTCGAAGTTTGTCGTGTTAATAAAGGTTACCCCATGTTCCGTCCTCGATTCAGCCATTTTGTACCACTTACAAACGAATAAGACAACTGAACACCCTTTAGTGTAATTAACCTCCAATATTTTCACTAATTCTCCATAACATGGTCTATTTTCGTACGTGGTACAAACTCCGTAATCCTGCGTCACTCTTTTTTCTCCTTTACCCTTAGTTACCCACTTGACACCATTCACGACACATGAATCGTATCTGTCCACCGCACCAAAAGACATGCTGGCCAAGGATACCATCTCAGTGGTAGCTAATACATCACCTGACTCTTTCATCACATGAACCTGTCATACATAAATAATACTAAGAACTTTGGAAATAAGTAGATTATGTTTAAACCAACGTCTAAAGTACATACCTTTTCCAAAAACCAACTCTTAAACCTTTGACGATGCATAATCTCTATTTCGTCACCTGTTCCCGTAAGTGTGGATTTGTGTTCACTAAAATCATAAATGAATATAAATAAGTTAATATAAATGTATAAATGTATATATAAATATATATATATATATTAATATTATATATATATATTAATATATATTAATATATATATATATATATATTAATATATAAATATATATTTAAATATATAAATAAGTAAACGTTACTTACGTCTTATATGGTTCGAGCTCGTCGCAGTTATTCAAAATATACCAACTGACGTGCTCCTTCTGAAGAGCTGGTAAAGCAACTGACTCTTTCTTGCCAATAGGAGTACACTGAGAATTGAAAACAGATATTTCTTTTGGTTCTGGCAGTTGTTCGTTGTATCTCCCTGGATCGTTGAACTTTGTTTTTTCTTCACTAAGATACCGCGATATGAAAGTCAACGTCTCTTCCGCCACGTAACCCTCGGCTATGGATCTCTCAGGCCTAGCTGGGTTTCGAATATACTCTTTGAACTTCTTCAAATACCTTTCAAATGGGTACATCCACTGCATTTGAACCGGGCTCCCTAACAACGCTTCATCATATAAGTGAATCACTAAGTGGATCATGATATCAAAAAACGCGGGAGGTAAGATCATTTCTAACTTGCACATCACTTCAACCACTTTCGCCTTACCATCCACCAACTCTTTCCTACTCAGGTTCTTGTTACAAACGACTCTAAACACGTTAACTAACCCAATAATTGCGTCGCTAATCGATTTATCATCTAGAAGCCCGGGGAGACAACAAACAAAAAGGTACTGCATCATAACATGACAATCATGCGATTTCATTCCAATGATCTTCCCCGTATCGGCTTGAACGTTATTCCTCATACTAGACGCGAATCCATCGGGAAACCTCTGTGCCTGTAACCACTCAAGAAACAACTTCCTCTTCTCCGCTGGCAACGTATATTTTCCACGTTTTAGAATCCTTTTATTTCCTACTGTTGTCAACCACAATTCTTTCCTGAATTTCATTTTCTTAAGATCTTCCCGCGCCTTAACGTTATCTTTGTTTGGTTTCCCATTGACTGCTATAACTGTACCGAGAAGAGCATCACACACGTTTTTCTCGCAGTGCATGACATCAATGTTATGTTTCAACAAATTTTCGGACCAATAAGGTAAACGATAGAAAATACTCTTTTTCTTCCAATTCGTCTCGCGAGGACCTGTAGTCTTCGTCACCTTGCCTCCAAAATCCTTGTGTTTGCCGGGAAACACAATGGGAAGGCCATCTAACTATGTCTGAATACTAGCTGGACTATATTTCTTCGGTCGCTTAGTAGAATTGGTTTCCGGGTACAAAACACATTCTTTTCTAAACCGATGTCCGGTGGGTAACCAACTTCTATGGTTAAAGTAAACCACACCTTTTTTCACACCCAATGACGGTGTGGAATCCATGCATCCCGGGCAAGCCATGTAACCTTGACCCGACCACCCTGAAGTGTATGACCGAGCGGGGAAATAATTGGTCGTGGACAACAGACAAACCTTCATAGTAAACTCTTGTTTTGTATGGGCATCATACGTAAGGATCCCTTTACTCCACAAATCGTCCAACTCATCTATCATAGGGCGGAGGTAAACATCCATGTCCTTATCGGGCGAACGAGGACCCGGAATCAACAAACAAAGCTGAAATGTGATTTCCTTCATGCATACCCACGGTGGCAAGTTATAGACGGTTAATATAACAGGCCACATGCTATACGAGTTGTTTTGCATAGAGAAAGGACAGAACCCGTCGATACCGAGACCCAAAAATACATTACGAGGTTCGCTAGCAAACTCAGGGTGTAGCACTGCAAATCTCTTCCAACTATCACCATCAACCGGATGACGCAACACATCCGGATCGACACTCTTACCGGTATGGTGCCAAATCATGTCTTCAGCGGTGTGCCTTGAAGCGTATAGTCGCTGTAACCTGGGAGCAATCGGAAAATAGCGGAGCTTCTTATGCGGTACTTTGATACCCTTCTTTGGGTCCCATCTAGACTCGCTACAAACTGGACACTTATCGAGGTCTTTATACTCTTTATAAAATATGGCAAAATCGTTCAAACAAACATCGATGGTAATATACCCCATACCCAAGCTTTTCAACTTCTTGTTGCATGAATCATACAAATCGGGCAAAGTGTGAGGTTTGGGCAAAATACGACCAATCAACTCCAATAGCTCGGTGAATGACGTGTTAGTCCACTTGTTCTTTACTTTTACGTGCATAAGCTTGGCAATGAAGTTCAATGAACTCATCGCTTTATAACCCGGATATAATTCTGTCTCCAATTCGTTAAACAGTTTTTCGAAAATACTTGGAATTTCTGCGTCTCTCATCTCGGTGTCACCCTGATGACCGCCAACATCGTAACTGTGTCTCACATCGTCATAAACCTCGGCAATTTCATTAACTATATTCGGAATAGGGTTTTCTTCGGGAACGACCGGCTGCTCACCGTGTTTTATCCAAACCCGATACGACTTCATAATCCCTTCATTATAAAGGTGGTTCGTAACCGTCCGAGAGGGTAATCGACGATTATTTTTACAATAGTTACACGGGCAATAAATAAGATCTTTATATTGCGAATGTTGTTTTGCATATGCGATAAAATCCAAAACCCCAACAAGATAGTTTGGATCGAATAAATTCGTAGCATCCATCCAACTCTTATCCAAAGCCATCTCTTTACAACAATTTTAGATAACTAGACAACTACATTCATATGAAAATAAAATAAATAATTATTACAACCCAATTGATAAAATGAAAAAAATAATTACAACACAATGAATATAATTACAAACCAATAAATAAATACAATTACATCACAAATAAATAAATAAAATTACATCATAATAAATAAATAAATAAATAAATAAATAAATAAAATTACAACACAATAAATATATAAACAATTACACATAAATAAATACACAAATACAAAAATATATGAAACATAATATATGAAATAAATGAATGTATGCATGATTTATACACAATATATAACAAGACTATCAAAAAATATACAAAATAATAACGTATAGCAACTAATACACAATTCAAAATTCATGCAAATTAAAAAAAAGTTTGAAATTTTAAGAAAATACCTTGAATTGGTGGAAGAAATTGGATATTGATGATGAAGTCTCAACCTTGATAATGTAATAATAAACCTAAATCCATAATATTGCAAGAATTACACCAAATATGATCATAATAAAAAAAATCAAGAATTTACCTAATATTTGTAGATGAAATTGTGTGTTGATGATGCCCCACCTTGATTATAAGCTTGCAAATGGTTAGAGATGAATTGGAGAAGGTATTGAAAAAAATTTGAATGAGTTTGATTGATGTTTTTGGGAGAAATTGGAAGAAAAAATGGGGTTTTTGGGGTCTAAGGAGATAAATATACAGACTGTTCGCATATATGCACGTCAGATTTACCGACGACACGCAAAGTCGTCGGTAAACGTAAAGCGTCGTCCCTAAAACCTAGAATTTAACGACAACTTTTCAAATTGTCGGTAACGTACCGACGACACTTGCAAGCAAAAAAAAAAGGGAATAACGACGGCGCTTCGTCATTTACCCACGAGGCCAGTTGTCGGTATATTACCGGCGGAAGGTTTCTCGTGGGTAATCACCAGTCGTCGGTAAATAACAAAAGATTACCGACGACTTTGCGTGTCGTCGGTAAACAGTCGTGGGTAAAACCCCGATTTGTAGTAGTGTTAAGTTAACATGAGTTATATGTGGTTGTGCTTTTATGGAGGTAATACTGTTTGGGGTGGTCACAGTGTCGTTGATTATACTCGGGGAGATCGCAACACTGTTTACGACCGAAGGAAATATTGGGTTAAATGGTTTAAAACAAGCCGTGTCCGAGGCTTGCAATTGGAATGTAAAAGAAGTAATTGTCAATTTGATATGGCGATGTCCAATCTCGTCAAATCCTCCATGGTTTCATGATCTAGTAGTCGGTGAGGATACGATAAATGCGATGCTGGGTGGAGCGAGGAATGGGAAATACAATGGTATTGAGATTTATATTGAGGTTAAAGAAAAGAGTAGATTGCAAGCGTCCACTTCTCGTGAAAAGGGTAAGAAAAAGAATTTTGAGCAGAGAAATACATCCGCTACTCTTGAGCCGATTCGCGAGACAATTCGTGAAAGTGGTAGTGAAAATGATTGTGAGAGTGAAACCGAGTCGGAGGCATCCGATGAAGAGGATTTTAATATTTCTAGTGTTGATAATGAAGATATTGGTAACGATGATGATGACGACGACAAATGTTCTTATCCAACTACTATTTTGTCCTATTGATACGAGCGATAAAGGAGAATGTCATGATTGGGCATTAAGTCAACCATCTTCTACGGTGAAAGGAGTTAAACTCATCTTGGGTGAGCGATACACATCAAGGGATGCTCTTTTGTTGGACGTGAGTAGGTGACACCTTAGAAATCACAAGGAATGTAAAGCGGATAGGACGAATCTTAAATATGTAACATGCATATGTGTACATAGAAAAGCCGGGTGCGGATTTTATATTCGTCGTGTTCATTATAGTAGTAGTAATGTTTGGGTGATTGTAAGGTTAGAGGAACATAAGTGTCACCCCGGAATTCTTGTAAAAAATCACCGGACATTGACTTCGAATTTTGTAGGGATGAAGTATTCGCAATGGTGAACAAGGATATAGCTATGAAAATTGGATTGATACAAACTCAAATCGATAAGGATTATGGCCATTACATTTCATATGGTAAGGCATGACGGGGTAAACAAAAAGTGCTCGAAATACTATTTTGAACTCACAAAGCCGGGTTCACGGCTTTACCGAAGATTTTCGGTTCTTGAAGGATCACTAACCCGGGAAAAATATATGAGTTTGAGTATAAACGCGTTGTTGGTAACAAAGCTACGTTTGGTATGGTTTTTTAGGTATATGGAGCTAGTATCTAATTCAATCATTTAGTGCATGTGGTTAGTATTGATGCAACACATTTATATGGGAAGTATAATGCTAAACTACTTATTGCGTTTGGGTACGATGCGGATAATCTACTCTTTCCTTTAGCTTATGCGTTATTCGATACTGAGTCAACACGCACATGAAGTTTTTTTTTGAATTGTTTAAAGAGATACGTTACGAAAAATCAAAAAATATGTTTATTGTCGGATCGACATAGAGGTATCTTGCGAAGCATGACAGATGTGTTTCCGGATCCTGAAGGAGTGCATCGATTTTGTGCGCAGCAATTAACTAGCAATTTGAATCACAAATACAAAAGTCGGTTGGCAAAGAAGACTTTTATTGATCTTGCTTACATGTCGGATATGCATGAATTCGAAAAGTATTACAAACAATTTTGCGAGTTAAATGACGGGAAATACAAAGGTTGGGTTGAAGATATCCCGAAGGAAACATGGTTCTTGCACATGACCGCGGGTACCATTATGGTAATATGACAACAAACTTATCGGAGGTTTTTAATAACATTTTGAAGGGAGTTAGGGGGTTGCCTGTAAAGGCTATTGTATTGTTAACATTTCATAGAATTGCCGCTTACTTTGTGGAAAGTCGATAATTAGGTAAGGATGATTTGGAAAAAGCGAAAGTATTCCCACCGAAGGTTGCCATTGAATTGTATAAAAGTGAGGTGTCTGCGACTGGTTATTTTCCTAATCTTTACGACGCAGATGATACTTTATGGGTCGTTAATGATTTGGATGCTACGAGGTTAGACAGTGATAGAACGAGTTTCATCGTAAATGTAAACGAACAAACTTGTATGTGTGGAAGATGGAAAATGTTCCACCGTCCATGTGGCCATTTCATATGTGTTTCCCAAGTCAACGATAAAGATAATGGATACTACCCGTATGTTTCTGAATATTTAACACTAACGAAATACATGGATTCGTATGCGGGAAAGTTTCATCCCCTTATGGATGTTCTCGACTCTCCAAGTTACGAAGGCGTTGAAGTTGTGGCATGTGATGTCTTCCTATTTGTTCTAAATATTATCCCTCTGGAGACATCATTTTAGGTGAATTATTGACTTATTAGCTAGACTTTCATGCTTATTTCGTCATATTACACTTTCTCCCATTGAAATTAGACTATTTGCATTTTTAGAGCTTTTGTGTGTTTAGTGCAAAGTTAGTATGTTCTTAAATTTCAATACAAGGAGGAGAAGTGAGAATTAGAGTCTTAGCTTATTTTTAGTGTGTTAGGAAGTATTTTATTCAAGTTTCTAATTTTAGAGTGCACTTTCCTATTTCTAGTCTTGAATTATGGATTTATTATTTTTAAAGCATATGCGGTTTAATTATTTATTTATTGTAAAGCTTTAAAAGATATATGGTAATTAATTAGAGACCAAGTCAAGTCTAAGAAGTAAAGGAAAGAGATTTTCATGGAAATAAGAAGATTAAGGAAGGATATAGGCAAAGAAGGAAAAGATAATTATACATCTGAAATTCCAGCCACGTTTCAAAGACGAGACCATAACTTAAGATTGGATAGTAATTTGGGAGAAGGGTCTCGACCAAGGGAAAGATATTTTCGAGACAATCGATTTTGACTGTTGGAACGCGTCAAACGGATAAGTATTGAAGGAGATATGACCAAAACAAATCAGCAGCAGAATCTTACCTTTCCTAGATTTTAGGGCTGCGAATTGAAGAGTTCTTTACTTGTCTTCCACTCCAAGTAAAACGAATTAGGGCTTCCTAACACCTATAAATACACCTCTTAGACCTCATTATTCAGTACCTCTCATTAAACCTTCAATTTATATCATACTTAGAGAGAGCGTCAAGAGGCGGAAGCAAGAGCAGAAACTGGAGAATCCTTTTCTTCCAACAACGGCTCAAACCAATTCCTCTATCTAGGTTCTTATTTTATTTTTGTTATTAGGAATTGTATATTATTAATTTCTTTATTGTTTTTACTTTCAATATGAGTTAATCTTTTATTACTTGAGAATCGCATAATGGGATGAACCCTAATTTATTTAATTCATGTATTTCAATTTGGGATTAGTTTCTAGTTTAATTTGAATTGGGTATTTCATATTGCTTATTATTTTATATTAATTTCACTATCAATGAATTAGCTAATCGGAGATAGATCATAGTAATTAAGCTATTCACTTTGGTGGGGAAGTGATTGCCTTGACGGGGGGGTTTAATTACGGACACAGGTAATAAACGTAAGGTAGAAATTATTGATCCTGACGGACTTAGTTAACCTTATAGCCAATTGGGTAAGATCTCAATCATCTGAACGTAGCTTATAATCGCCCCGACGGGGTTTGTAATACTGTATGATAGCTCATAGGTCCACCCTGACGGTGGCTAGGAGACATTAGAGTCCTGACTAATATAGGAATATCAGTTCTGCCCTTAACGAAAGCATTAATTAGGTAAGTTTAGGTGATGCCCTAGCGAGACTCAAGTATAGCTCATATCTGCGTCTTAGTCCTTTAGTATTTATTTTCGGTAATTTGTTAATATGTGTCTAGTAGTTTAATAACTCGAAACAAAATAAATATCTTTTATATTTTTTTCTGTAATTACAATTACTACTATTTATCTATTGAACACTTGGGTTATACCAGTCCAATCCCTGAGAAGGAAATCCGATTTATCGGAGTAATACTTGGACAACCGTACACTTGCGGTATTGTGATTCCTTTTATTTCAGTTCTTAATTTTATAACACACCAGGACCCACCAGCATGCAAGTCTAGATTAATTACAAGGAGTGGTTGAAGACGGTCTTCCCGGATTCACAACGAAATGGACGCTAGAGAAATCCTGGTACAAATAGTTGTGGTACTTGCAAAGAATATGGACACAAAAAGAAGACTTGTGGAAGGCCCTGGAAAAACAAAGAGTAGTTTGATTCATGTTAATTTAATATTTTGTCAAATTTTTTGCATATTGTATAATCGAACATGACATTCGAATACTCTTTTTATTGATGTTTGGTTTGATGTTTTGTTTGAGTAGGGTTTGTTTGAATTGTTGGTATGTTGGTGTTTATTCAATTAAAAAAACAAGAGGCGACATTTAAAATACCTCCTTCAACGGCAGAAATTTCACTTTGAGGAAAGGCGATATCGTGAATACCGCCTTTAATGGCAGAGAATTAGTTCTTGGGCGAGTCGGTAAGGCGGTGAACGGGATGTCGTCTTTCATTGATAGGTGGTAACCCGTTTTCCGCCTTTAGAGGCAGAGAATTTTTTTGTTCAAACAATCTACATTATTCTCCGATTTTAGTGTGTACCTAAAAACGACAAATGTAAACACCAACAACTGTAAACCAGAATACATCCAACAATTTTATAACACAATAAATTTAAAACGTTTACAACTGGATAACCTAAAACGTTCATTCAAAAGATAAAATTTCTAAATGTAACCTTTCTAAACTTAATTCATAAACTAAACACAAACGTAATGAAATGCAATTTCAATTACAACTAAACATAATCCAACGCTTCCTTCTTCTCGATCTACTTGTGCCAGCTTTATCGACGTTTTCTTCTCTAACATTCAAACCCACGATTTGGTCAATCAATCATCGCTCTCTAGCATATCGCAGCTTGTCTTTCATATGATCCTTCATGTTATTGATAGTAACCCCCAGCTCGGCTACACGGTACGCCCCTTGAATAGTAGCTTTAATCTGCACACCCATATCAATATAAATACTTAAACAAATCAAGAAAAAGGGACTAAAACTAACAGTTTGTTTAGTTGAGATCCACGAGGGTGGTACTCGTGCTCACCATCCAAACCCACATTACGAGCTTGAGGGGGCGCGATATATAACCTAGAATTTTGCTATACCAATGGTCGTATTCCAGAGTATAACCAATACCTTCAATTTCACCTTCAATCTTGGAGTCTAACGTCGTCTCCCATAAACGAATTTCAGAGGCATATTTGACTCTCCAATTTTCACCCGCCTTTTCTCTTCGATTTAAAGTAGAATGATAACGATCTTCGCTTTGATCAATGGGATCGGGAGCATTTTGAAGGTACCCGAAGTGTCTCATAACGCGATTGGGGCGGTACCACTCAACATTGTCGAAATGTATTAATGGTACAATACAAAGGTATTCTTCACGCCACTCCGAACAAGTCTCGGCAATGAAGGCAATTCTAGTACACACTCATAAGGTCTCCAATTAACCTAAACGGAGTAAATACAATATTTAGGAATAAGTAGATATCCACATAATACAAAACAACGGACCTGGTCGGGTTCTTGAAGGTCCAAGTCATCGCGATAAATCCTTAAAGTTCGACCGCAACTATCGGCCCAAGTTTTCACACCGTTCCAACTAAAACATTGACAATACAATAATTTTTATAACACAATAACAATAATTACACATTAATATTAATGACATATAAACTTACAATATACTCGCGGGAACGGGTCCAATGGGTGAGGATAATTTTGCAATCGAGGTCCAACACGCAAATAGTCCCAACACCATATCTACTCAAACAATAAAAAGAGAAAAATTAGTTTATACAATTAAAAAATTAAAAATTAAAATCAAATACCTGTAAAAGTAGACCACACCCCTTGAGTATTCCAAATACTCCCTCACAAGCTTGACATAGACCACTATACAATACAAGTGGTCTGCTGATGTCTCCCTAAATGTTCTAATTTTATGCCCTTGGGAGACATCATTTTTGGTGTTTATTCGACTATTTTGATAGACTTTTGGACTAAAAATGCAATAATCCGAATTTCCTCTTTTATTTCTAGTATTTCTGATTTATTAAACTTTTGCGCGTAATCTTGTGTATTTTAGTGAAAAGTTTGTAGGTTTTGAATATTAGCTAGGAGAGGAACACGAGAATAAAGTCAAAGATCGTGATATGGAGTCAAAGCTTGAAGATAAATCTCGAAAAGAATTATATTTTGAAGCTGCAAATCTGGAAAACAGGCCAAAAATTGCTGATTTCGAGACACTTACGAGTTTATTTAGCCGCTGACCTTTGAAGAGATTATGTTCCTTATCGAGTTACGGAAATTTAGCAAGTGATTTGAGGTCAATCGGAGTTATAACGAATCGGCTAGAGCTGTTTTAGTGGAGGTGGTGCAGCAGTTACGGGATTTGGGCTTAATTAGTGGACTTGGGCTTTTCTAATTTTCACTTAATCCTTAAGTAAAAGCCCTAATCCGATTTTATCATTATAAATAGGTCTTTAGACCTCATTATTCAGTACCTCTCATTTTATTCTTCAATTCAAATCATCCTTAGAAGAGAGTGTCCAGAGAAGAAGCAGAATCAAGAAGAAAAGAAGCTTGGAGCTGGAGACTGTCTATATCTCCACGTTGCAGCCAATTCATCTTCCTAATTAGGTTTCTTATTTTCCTTTCTGTAAAACAATTATGAATTCCTTTTTATTTATTTTCTTAGTTTTTCCAATTATGAGCTAATTTTAATTAGTGCTTGAGATCGCATTATGGATTGATTTTTATTCTATTTTATTCTATGCTTTTGTAATTGGGATTTTTATAATTGAAATCAAATTGGGTATTAGGTATTTTTCATTAATTTGTTCTTAATAACTATAATTGACTTAATTAACCAATCATAGGTCTTAGTATCTAGGCTATTCCAATAAGTGGCGATTGGATCACCTTGACGGGGGGTTTAGGTACAGAAATAATTAATGAATGTAGGATAGAAATTATTTGACTCTGACGAGCGTAATTAATCCTATGGGCAATTGGGTAAAATAAACTTAATCACTTAAGAATTGACTATAATCACCCTGACGGGGTTTGTAGCATTTAAGAGTAGCTCCTTAGTCCACCCTGACGGGGGTAAGGATGACCTTAGAATCCCGACCATTACTTTTTACCAATTTGTCCCTTAAACGAAACATGGAATAAATAAGAATTAGATGAAATCCTTGCGTATCTCAAGTACTGCTTTCTCATCTTGCGTAAACACTTTAATTTCTTCCGTCTAGTTATTTACTTGCATTAATTTCGTCTTTTCATTATTTGTCTTAGTTATTAGATAACCAACAAAACAAACTTAAAATCATTTATCTGCTTTTACGTGCAATTAAACACTACTTGATAAGCATTAGAGTCAACCAATCTGTCCCTGAGAACGAATCTGTTTACCACTTATATTACTTGGGACAACCGTACACTTGCGGTTGTGATTCTTCTTACTTATTACTTTATTTTTAGAACACACAAAGGACCACAATCTTCCTCAAGTCCCTCAACAACGGGAGATACATCGTTGGAACGTGGTTTTGTTTCCCCAGGGGAAAAGAAATATAACGATTACATAAAGTATATACGCCGTCGCGTAGTGGCGTAAAACATATTACCTGGAGGATCTTTCCCAAACCTAGACTTTAACCATGAGGTCCTAATAATGTTTCGTCCTTCATCAACATTACCCTCCTCCGCCTCCTCTATGAGTCTAAGCCTGACGTCTACGAGCGGGTCGGGGTTGTGGAGGTATCTCTCCAAATAAATGAAGACATATCTCATCATAGTCAAAGTAGGCAGGATCGAGATCGGTCACTGCACGACCTCGGATTGGAAGACCCAAAATCATCGCAACGTCACGAAAAGTGACAGTCATTTAAACATCCATTTGAAAAAGAAAATCCCTTTTTATAAAATAAAATAGTTATAGGTTATTTACCTCCTAAATTTTTTTTTTAAATTTATTTAGATCCTCATAAATTTTTAAAACATTCATTTGAATTTCTTAAATTTTTTAAAATCTTTATTTAAACTCTTAATTTTTTAAAATATATTTAATTAAACTTATAATTATATTATTATTTTTAATAAATTATATGTTGTTTTGTGTTAAATAAAGGATAATCAATTAAAAAAATAATATGAGGACTTATAATAAACTTTTATATACTACTATAAAGATTTATTTGACGATTTGTTTATAAAACAACAGTGCAAATAAGTCTAATACCTTTATTAGACTTATTTGCATTGTAGTTTATAAACAAATCGTCAAATAAACAAATCGTCAACAACCGCACAACAGGAGCCTCATGCTCAAAGTTATATACGGTCCGGTGCGAATCTTGCCTTGATGGAGAAGCTCTGGCCGTACTCGAAGCAGTGGATCATTGCAAATCACTTTTAGGAGTAACAAAGACAGTATATTCAGATAACCTTGAAGTAATACAAGGTATCAGGCAGGTGTCAGTAGCAACATGGAACATTCTTCCGATCATCCGGATGATTCGGACTAAAGCTGCACAAGCGGGACAGTTCTCCTTCAAACATATTCCTAGAAGAATGAATAGTCTTGCAGACCATCTTGCAAAAACTGCTAGACACAGAGCCACTGGAAATGAAGACTCAGTCCGGAGGATAACAGAGAATTTCAACAAGCTTGGAATTGGGTGATTTCTTTTCTAGTTTTTAGCTTTATCTTTTGTCCAAAAAAAATAAAATAAGTCTAATACCTTTTCTCGAGGGCAATTACCCATCTACTAAAAATTCTTTGGCTTCACCCTTGGTTGAAATAATTGAATTTATTGGGCATAGTATTTAATTTTGTGATTGATGGTTTATATGTGATAATTAAGTGTCTAAGTGTCTAATGCTTTTGCAAACTCTGTTAAGTCTTACATAGTTGATGGTTTATAACTGTTGACAAATTCCGGAGAAAACAAAGGTAATACACTATATTCTCCTAATGTTATGGAATATTTGGAAAGACAAGATGAAGGCATTACATGAAGAACGACCAATAGATATTGACCATATTATACAAGCAACCCAAAAATATATGGCAGAACTACACGGAACAGACTGGATAAAGACAGACGGGAATGAGATACAACCACCCAGAAGTCAATCGACAACAACAATAGGTACCTTAGAAACACAGTATATTATCTTTACTTGTGACGCCTCTTTTAGCACAAAGTATGATCCCGTGGGGATCGGAATTACACATATACACAAAAGGACAGGGGAACAAGGAAGTTTTCAAACCACAGTTGAGTGTTGCACACCGCTGGAAGGGGAGGCATTAGCAGTACTTTAATCAGTGCAGCGGAGCAACCAGTACCCATGGAATACTGTACACATCTATTCCGATAATTTTGCTGTAATTAATACAAGGTATTAGGCAGGTGTCAGCAGCAATTTGGACAATTCAACCGATCATCCGGTGCATTTTGCGGAAGACGGAGGAAGTACGACTAGTTTCTTTCCAGTTCTTACCACGGAAACGAAACGGGCGAGCAGACCAACTTGCAAAATCAGGTAGACACGGAGCCATCGAGCGAAGGGATTGTGTAAACGACCTTAATAGTAGATTTTCCAGGTTAGGAGTGGGGTAACGATGTAATATAAGGGGAAAACTGTCAAAAAAAAACTGTTGACAAAAAAAATGATGGTTTATAACTAACGGTTTATATCTTATTGTTAAATGTTTCTTTGCAAACTATGATAAATGTTACGTATGTAATTGTTTATTATTGATGGTTTTTTTTGTCATTGAAAATAAACCCACTATTACATATTACAATATTTGCTAAAGAAAGAAGTGGAAGCAATGATAGAGAAGTCCTTCCATTGAGATATGTCAATGTTTCTTCTAATGCATTTCGCAATCGCATCCGCAATTGAATTATATTGTCGATTCACGTATGAGACCTTCCACGTCAGAAATTCATTAAGACATCCTTTAATTTCATTCACAATTGGGTTTAGGCTCCAATGTAGCCTTCCCTTTCCGTTAATTCCTTGAACTAGTTCAAGGTTATCAGAGTAGAAAGAACTACTCTGAACATTCTTAGAACCTGCTGTTCTAAGAGCTAATAAAAGTGCCCACGCTTCTCCTTCAATAACACTTCTTAATCTACACCTCGTCGCTTTCCTTTCCGAAATAATACCTTGTGCATTAATCCCAATGGTAGCAATGGCCGCAGGTTCCCATTCTTTATTAAAGGATGCATCACTAAACCAGATCATGTCCGACTTATCATCAACAGCTGGGTTACTACTATCAACTTTTGTAATTCCATTCGCGCTACTGTCTTTTTGCTGATTACCGCTCTTTTTTGTGTCGAACATTCTAGATATAATTTCTCTCGTATTTTGAGTGATGTTCAATACGGACCATTCTTTTTTTTTTCAAAAAACCCTTTCATTCTTTCTTTCCATATGTTCCAAGTCGTAGTAAGAATGATAGCCGTCACTTTTCTTTTGTCCCATCCATTACTGGTATAACTTTTAACTGTATTCATCATCCACTCAGAGAACTTCACCTTCTTATCACTATCTATTTTGATTTGAAGCATCGATTCAGACCATGCCATTAAACTCATAGGACATTATAGGATAATATGGTCCGAGTTCTCGATCTCATTTTCGCACCATTCGCAAATATTATCCTCTTTACATTTCCTTTTTTTCAGATTATTTTTTGATGGTAAAATGTCTTTACAAAGCCTCCAGCAGAAATTTCTGATTTTTGACGGCACATTGGCGTGCCAGGTTAAGTTCCATAACTCGATGTCATTATCTCTCTCTCCTTTCTCTGACGATTGTGGGGTAGCTTTATTTTCTTCATCCGATAAGATGTAATAGCCAGATTTTGTTATAATAGTTGAGTTGAATCTCTTGCACGAGTGTTCTTAAACACTTTTATGTGCTAGTTAATCGAAAAAGCTTCATTATGACATGCTATGTATTATATATCATTTGACCAGTTATAAGATAAATCCCATCTCTTTTGTTATTATTTTTTCTACAACATTTTGCGAATATGGCTTCCTTTGTTCTTTTCAAATTTAGATATTGTTGTTGCCCTGAGTGTGATGAGAAATCGACACCCAGAAAGGAGTAACCTTTTGTAAATGCATAGGTCATTCACAAGTAATAAAAATAAGTACAGGAATGTATCGTCTCCTCAGGAATTAGCAGTGTTAACTCAAGGTGTTTCGTAGTATAATATTGAATAGATTGTAAACGAGAATCGAAAAGATAAAGTAAATAAATAAGTATTTTTGGGTTTTTTTAGTGTAAAAGACAAATAGAAATTAACAAAATTACACTAATGGAATGAAAAAAAAAATTAACTAAAGAAGTTTTAAAATATGAGAGTTATGCTTAAGGACTTCTAGTACTCTCCAAAATTGATAGTCATGATGTTCTAGATATAAGGGTCAATTGGTTGTTCATATTAACTGGAATCCCAAAGTCTTCCTAATTCCAGTAAGGGTCGACTTAGGAAGCGCACGTACTCAAATTTTATGAGACGAAAGTTAAAAACCACGTGGCTACTTGGCTAGTCAATACCAGTCGGCTCAGTAACACACACCAAGCGCGTTACACAGATTCGTAATTGGAACCCCCCATCTGAATGCAAGCTCAATTACTTAGGATAATCACTATTTGGCCATGATAAGATTAGTGTCCAACTCAAGTTGTATACCCAATAGATGAAAAACTCAATTTAATTAATTATTAAATCCCAAAGATCAAAAGAACATCAACAGAATCAAATTAAGGTTCGTACATAATCCCAATCCTCAAGCAATGGGGGTTTACTTCATACTCAAATAAGGAAAAATAGTGAAAACAAATATTGGAATCTTGTTTAAAAGCTAAAGTAAAATAAATTTACTCTTTAGAATGAACTGATTTGGAGCTCTGAAGAGGAAGAATGGTGGTTTTTGGTGAAAAACCCTTCCTTCCCTCTATTCCGCTCATGTTCTGCTCTTACTCCTCTTAAAAAAATGTAAAATAAAGTGTTGAATGAGTTCTATCTTTTTTGGAGTTGATATATAAAAAATATACTATTAAAAATGGTTGGGGCCCCTATGGGTTTGCTTAATTAGATAGATATGACCCAACCTGTTTTGGTTAGTGTTATTGGTTCGAGTCAAGGTGGAAGAAAATGGCATAACTTTCTCGTCTCAACCACGCATCAACTTCCGTCACTTGTCACGTGACATTGACTTCGAGATATTTCTGAATCAAAAGGAATTTCTTTAAAATATATTACCAATTTCTTGTAGAGACTGAAACACTATGACGTCAAGACTTTTCCAATAAACGCTCTAACTGCCTAAACTACTTTAAGCTCATCTTGGACCTTGACTTGGGAGTTGACTTGACTTTTTCTCTTCTTCTATTCATCTTGGCACCTTGTATTAACCATATACCTAAAATATACTCACTTAACACACAATTAAAGCACAAAAACTCTATAAATAGAAAATAGACCAAAAGAATAGAGAAAAGTACAATACGTAAAATAATAGGAGAAAATCCCTCACTTAGGCCTAATAAACATCCAAAAAGATGTATTGTGAATGGATCAATACATCACAAAAAAGAGACATTAAGACCTCCAACTCAAAGTTTTGTCGTCCTAGGGTTCTGTCTCTCAAATGAAAGGTACAGGGTTCGAATCACGCAGGCGGCAGAAAGTTATTAAAGTTTGGAAAGTTCTCTCAAGTGAGAGGTACATTGTTCGAATCCCGCAGGCGGCAGAAAGTTATTAAAGTTTGGAAAGTTCTCTCAAGTGAGAGGTACATGGTTCGAGTCTCGCAGGTGGAAGAAAGTTATTATGTTTGGAAAGTTTCCAAGGTCCGAAACCCTCCCCAGAACATGGGCAACCTAGTTCTGATTACCTGGAGGTATGGTTGGGGAGGCAGTCATATCTCCCGGGGGACTAGTCGGGTGTAAGCCCGGGAACCCTCGTCATCAAAAAAAAAAAAAAAAAAAAAAAAAAAAAAAAAAAGTATAAAAAGAGCCTAAGTCCAATAAATAAAAGAAGAGAGAAATTGAAAAATAATGAAAGCCACTAAAGAAATAATCCTAATATAGTAATATTTACAACTAAAACAAATATACACGTATTAAAAAAACAATCAACACAAGTAAATTTTAATATTAGATTAGCTTGCAATGCACGAAGGATAGCTTTTTCTCTTAGACCGTTATGTTGGCTATTTGGTGTGTCTCAATCCTTACATAGTTTTTAAGGTCCATTCAATTACTATCTATTAGTTTGATTGCTCCTAAGTTGCCTATCAAAGAATCATAAGGTCTTTAAGGTTGTAATGTCGGCTTAGGGTAGATGTGATCGTATATTTGGATAATTTGGAGTGAGCTTTTGGCTCTCTCCTCACTAGCCATATATGAATCGCCCTAGAGCTTGAGTTACTGGTGGGGGAGAAGGTGTGATAAATAAATGGATAAATAAATATAATAACAAAGAGCACACACCCTTGAGAACCACGGAACCCACTGCAAGTATCACAGATCGTTTGCAAGTTTTAATGATAAGTCAAGTTCGTTCGCAGGAATTTAATCTGTTAGATCTACTTGTATTAAATAGGCGTAGATGAATTTAGATGTTTAGAATAAAATATAAGATAGGATGACTAATTCTCTAACGCGAATAAATAATAATGCAAATAAATAAATATGAATGTAAGTCAAATAAATTAGGATTACTAATATGAGTCTATTACTAAGTTGTTATTCTAACATGTCACACATTGAGCATTATATATTAACCGGGATTCTAAATAATGATTCATGGTTAAATCAAACCTTAACGGCTATCTAGTTAGGCAAATGATCAAAACTAGACGATTATGTGGTGTTGTCAATAACTAAGAATAGTCCTAAGATTGGCCGAATCTAGGGTTTAAAGCAATAATTCAAAACACATAATAACAATATACGCCAAGCTCAAATCAATAAAAATAAAAAATGGTATCATGAAATTTATGACAAAATAATAACCCAACAATTAAAAGTAAAACTTACAGAATAAAAGCTTAGAAATATGGTTGAACATAAATCTATAGCTAAATACCCTAAATATAGAGAAGGTGAGATGTAGAAGAGGAGTTTGTCACTCTCCAACTTCGTGCTTCTTGTCTTCCTCTATAAGTCAGCTTGCTTCTTGGATGAATAGCTTGATACTAAGGATGAATATTAATTTAAAGGCTAACCTATTATTTAAAACTGAGAAAATACAAGCAAGGACTAAGTCTATACTTGGAACTGAGCAAGGACATGTTTACAATGGTTTAAGGGTGTATTTATAGGTGTCTTGGAAGCCCTAATTCGTTTTCTTGAAGGAGAAGGTAAGTAATGGACTCCTATCCCAACTCAAAATTCGTATGTAGATAAGGATAATTACTGCTGACTTGTTTTTACCATATCTTCTTCGTTACTGGACCGTTTTTGTCCCGTAAGATATCAAAAGAATCCTCACGGAATTATCTATCTACCTATGAAAGTGATATTCCAGAATCATCTCGGATTTGGAGTTATCACCACTTCTTTAGACGTAGCTGCAGAAATTCAGATTTATTTGGCAACTTTTCCTTTTTCTTTTCCTAATTGAAGTCTATTTCCTTCTCCAGATTTCTTCAAGATCTTCGTTCCTTATTTCCTTAGAATTGACTTGGCATCTAATTAATCTCCATATATATCTTTAAAGCTTCACACTAAATAAATAATTAAACCCAATATGCTCTAAAAATAATAATTTATTAAATTAAGACTAGAAATAGGAAAGTGTAATATGTCATGAAAAAATCGACTAGAAGACTTCCTAAAACACTAAAAATAATGTCTCTAACTAAGATTAAATCATCACAAATGGGGAGACATCAAGACCCCCAACTCAAAGTTGTATCGTCCCGATACAATAAAGATAAAAACAAAGGGAAGTCTCTAAATACACACCTAGGTCAATTAAGCACAGAGGGAAGAAGATAGAAAAATATATAGAATAGACTCAAAGAAACTACTCAAAAAATTTCATGTAATAATATTTACAAACTACATACCTGCACACTTCTCATATCCACAATCAACACGGCTTGAATTCAAGATTAGATTAGCTTCGCAATGTAAGAAGAAGAGGAACTTTACTCAGTTCACCAAGGAGGCTATAGATTGTTCATCGACCTTCACTAGTATCTAAAGATCCACTTAACTACTCTATATTGGTTCAATCACTTCTAGATTACATTGCAAAGAATCAAAAGGTCTTTAAGGTTGTAATGTTGCCTTAGGGACGGTATGATAGTATATTTGGATAATTTAGAGTGAGCTTTTGGCTCTCTCCTCACTAGCCATCAACGAATCGCCCTAGAGCTTGAGTTACTCTCATGAAATGTTTCTCACTCAACCTAATGATTTTCTTGATGCATAAAGTAGCATCTCCTATAACCCAATACTAAAGCATAAAGATGTTCACATAAAAATTCCTCTTTGCCGGTCCAAATATATAATATTCTTTTCAAATCAATTTTTTCTCTTTTGTATAGCTATGACTCTCTTTTTGATGTTCGAGATATCATGCTATTTTTTCTCATAGATTTTTTCTTTTCTTTTCATGATTTTTAGATTTTTCCATTTACTATTACCCCGGCAAAGGGTTACAATATAAACCTGTGAATCATCATCAATATATAGAACATAGCACAATTAATAAGCTAAAAAATCCCAACCCAATAATAATTCCCATAATGGTGGACCTACCACCCCAAACTCAAGCTCTAAAACAATTGTCTATGCATCGCGATTCGGGTGCGGGTCATATGGAAAAGTCATATAATCTAAAGGAATATTGCTTATAATGTGGTTAAAAAGGCTTTAGAAAGGCTAGAAGGGGCTGAGGAGGATATAAAATATTAAATCAAATAACAGGGTGAGAAAGTTAAAAGGTTTCAAGTGGCTTCAATATGAAAGAACCGCCTTAATCATTTTCTAAACCATGCAATTTTGTTATTCGCTTATCTTTAGCACGTTCATCAACTGGGTTTGTCCTCTAACTTGGATCTCACGGCCTACAAACCACTCAAGGCTCCCTAAGATCGTACATACTTTCTATCACATTGCTAACTAATCTTTTCTTTACTATCAATATGTGTTTTCCTGGAGATACTCAAAGCATACAAAATAAAATAGCTCATAAACATACTACTTTCTATCATTAACTTACTGAGCTTATGCTTTTAAACTATTAAACACACTCTACATACATCTACTCCTTCAAAAAAATTAATTTTACCTAAAAAACAGAAAAATATGGAGATGAGGGACAACGAATCCCCACACCCCAAACTCAAAATGAGTCGTGTCCCCCAGCTCGAAACGACTCAAAAATAAAAGAAATTAAAATTTTACAGATATTGCACATAAAAAACTGGTAAGGAAGAAAGAAAACATACTCTTCAAGGCTATTTACCTCGCCTGATTAATACCCGGAATAGGGTGCAGTGCTTTCCATGTATGTAAATTTCATGTATCACCAATTTTGCTTTCCCTTATATCTTCTTATGCTCCATCCAATCAATAATACTCTAGAAATCTCTTGTTTATCTTCTTCCAACTTTATTTTCGAATACTCTCTCTTGAGCTAAAGGTAAGTCCAGTAATTATAATTTTGCGGAAGCTAACAAGGCCCTTTGAAGCTTCATTAATCTCGGGTAATGGACTATCGATTGTAGAGGTTGTGGTATCTTCCTTATGAAAGTTAAAACGTTTTTGCTCTTTGAATTTACCACAGCTAGCTTTCCGCTATTCTCTTGATCCGATTTACCTTGTAGTTATTCCCGAACTAGTACCCATCTCAATCGAAATCTTCTTGATCTTACCCAACACATTGCTTTGATTCTTCATATCGCATGACACTTGATAATATCTCTATTATCTCTTTATCATCTCTTTTGACCCCCAACTCAAAGTTTTGAGCACTCTTGAAATTTGTAACTCTTGATCAGAGGTGGAACAAGCTTTAATTGGGTTAGGAAAGGTGTTAGGATGACAATTCTCTATGTGGGTATGATGGAATCAAGCTTTAATGATATGGGTTTAAGGAAATGTTGGAAGAAGATTTTGAAATTTATGGTTTTGATTCATGGATTTTAGGTGTTTTGATATGATTTGGGTACTTGAATCTTCTTTGTAATGATGTAGGGAAGGATTTGGATGTAAATTCATTGTGATTTGGTTGTGTTTTGATGTTGGGTGAAGGTTTGTTGAAGCTTTAATGGAGTTGGGAGAGGTTTGGGGAAGAAAGCGAGGCTTAAGGATTGAGAAATTCGGACTAGAACTCACCTCCTCTTCTTTATAACCTTAAAAATGCAGAAATTTTCTCTCTCCAGCAGCGCTGGGCGGTATACCGGCGGTATGGCCCGGTGTTTTTGCTCTTTGAAACTCGAGTTACGGTAAAATACCCGAGGCGCGCACACGTGGGCACGGGCTTTTGGTCTGGCCGGCATACCGGAGGAATAGTCCGGCATACCGGTGTTGGCATCCTTCGAAAACCAACTTTCTGGAATGAACACGTGACGACACCCATGGCCTAGGGTTTTCTGACCGCCGGCTTACCGGCCATGAGGACCGGCATACCGGTGATCTGATCTGAATATACCCAAAAAAATTCGTTTTTCTCCCAGACTCGATTTCTTTAACACCTAAACATCAAAAACACTAATAACTTTCTCAAATACACAATATCAACTAAAAAAACTGATCTAAACTAAAATATAACAACATAAATTACTATGGGATGTCTCCCAGATGGCACTTTTGTTTAACGTCTTTCAAAGTTAGACTAGTTACCTCGGTTATTTCTTTTTATAGCCTCCCCAGCTGTGAGTGAGGTGATTAACACGTACCAAATTGAGCTTCCAACCTTCAATAATTTTTATTTCGACCACTCCTTCTGAGATGATTTGTGTGACAATGTATGGCCCTTTCCAAGCACTGTTATGTTTGGGGTTGGGAGATTTCCATGCCACCTCGTCTCCTACCCCAAACTAAAACTTTTTCTCCATGGTTTATTGGGGGCTTACAGGTTCTGGCTTCTTGGTTACAACTCTGATTGGATATAGTTCTTTTGACTCATTTTTCTTTTTCTTCTTCCTCGAAACATAGAATGTTTCAGAGTTATCTTCAATACGGAGAGTCACGGTTCCCTCATTCTCATTCACTATGGTATCGCTGGTGGCTAGGAATGGACGCCCAAGAATGAATGGGACGTTCGTATCTTCTTTATAGTCAAGAATAATAAAGTCCGTGAGAATAACAAGGTTACCTACTTGGATGAGCACGCCCTCGATTACTCCCCACGGCTTTGTTGTTGATTGATCCACCAGTTGTAAGATTACAGATGTTGGTTTCGCATCACTAATACCAATCTTCATGAATATATTTTTGGGCATGATATTCACACTTGCTCCTAAATCAGACATGGCTTTTCCATGAAACATGCCACCTATTTTGATTGGGAGGTTGAAACCTCCAAGATCTTTAAGCTTCGGTGGTAATCTTTACTAAACTTGTGCTGATTTCCCTTCATTGAGTGTCACAGATTTGGATCTTGTGAACCTTTCTTTATTAGAGAGTGCCTCCATAAAGAATCGATCATAGTTTCACCTTCCTTTCATAGCTTCGAGTAAAGGGACGTTAATTTTCACTTGTTTTAACGCCTCTATACACTTCTGTTGTTGCTCCTTTGGATAAGCGGGATAGTGGAAATGTATGGTTGGCTGCCTTGCTCTACCTCTCTCTTCAATTCTTGGTTCCTCAACCACTCTTGGCTTCTCAATCTCACCTTGTTCAACTTCTTCAACCCAATCTTCAACAATTATCTCATCTAAGTTCATCCTAACTACGCTTGACGTGTTTGGTAGAACATCCCCTTTTGATGGAGATGATAGCGCTTCAACGATTATCTTGTTGTGTTATTTCATCTTTTGAGCTTGAAGACTAATAGTCTTAACCTTGTCTTCAACGTATTGGATCTTCTTCATGTTTGAAGTTGTATCTTGGGTCAATTGCAAAAGTTGACTCTGCATTTGTTCTAGGATTGTAGTGAGCTGCATCACATTCTTATCTAAAAGTTGATTATGTTTTTTCAGATCTTGATTCTGTTGTTGCAGGCTTTGCACTATTGATGCATCAATCTTTGATTCAAGTCTGCTCATATTGTCCTTCGAGAAGTTGATGAATTGACTAATAGTCTCTTTTAACACAGTGATTTCTTCTTGAGGATGTGATGGAGCTTGACTTCCATTGTGTGCATTGTAGCCTGATGGTTGAGTAGCGTGATTTTCATAGGCTTGTTCTTGTCTGTTGAGACGACATTGGGATGCTTTCCTTAACTGCTATAGCGAGTTGTTGTATTTGATCTTGCAAGCTTGAAAAACTCGCTTCTGTTACTTCGTTAGTGGTAGGAGTTTGTTCTTGTGGCCAACTTATGTCGGTCTCAATGATTGTTTCCATACCACTC
Organism: Nemophila menziesii; assembly: GCA_029959085.1. Taxonomy (NCBI): domain Eukaryota; kingdom Viridiplantae; phylum Streptophyta; class Magnoliopsida; order Boraginales; family Hydrophyllaceae; genus Nemophila; species Nemophila menziesii. The sequence goes on from JARWIR010000001.1 coordinate 82,315,311, forward strand.
TTTGCTTCTTAAGGATCCATAGAGACAAAACTACCACGACCCATACCATCTATTCTTAGCCTTGACTCTCTATTGAGTCCATTATAGAACATGGATTATGTAATTGTGGCATGTATCCATGTATTGGACATCTTGCCAACATCTTTTGAAATCTCGTCCATGCTTCGCCAACACTCTCTCCGGCTTCTTTTAAGGAATTCATAAGCTCCAATAGTTTCTTCACTCGCATACTTGTAGGATAAAATTGATCAAGGAATCTTTCTTGAAGCTTGTCCCAATTTGTTATTAGCTCGGGAGGTTGATCATCTAACTAATCGCTAGCTTACCCGGTCAAGAAAAATCAAAACATTAAATGATACATCTGTTCTTGCGTAACACCTTCATTAATGTAGGCATCACAAAATTGCATGAATTTTTGAACAGATTGGACCGAATCTTGATGTGTATCACCACTATATTTCCCATAGCTCGCGAATTGATTAATCAGGTCAAGATCGGCCTTGAATCGAACGACTTGAATAGTTGGGATGCGAATCCCAATAGGTTTCACTCGGAATTGGCTAGGAAAACCTAGCTCTAACCGTTGATTAGCCATCTAAAACCTGAAAAAGACTAAAACAAAAAGAAAACGCATAAAACTGAAAACAAATGACAACTTCTACACTAAATAAACACAAACTAGATTTAACTTAAAGAAAAATCCCGGGTTGCGGTGCCAAAAACTTGGCGGAGGCAAAGGTGTGATAAATAAATATAATAACAAAAAGCACACACCCTTGAGAGCCATTGAACTCACTGCAAGTATCACATATCGTTTGCAAGTTTTAATGATAAGTCAAGTTTGTTCGCGGGGATTTAATATGTTAGATCTACTTGTATTAAATAGGCGTAGATTAATTTAGATGTTTAGAATAAAATATAATACAGAATGACTAAATCTTTAACGCGAATAAATAAATAATGCAAATAAATAAATGTGAATGTAAGTCAAATATATTAGGATTACTAATATGAGTCTATTACTAAGTTGTTATTCTAACCTGTCACACATTGAGCATTATATATTAACCGGGATTCTAAATAATGATTGATGGTTAAATCAAACCTTTATTGCTATCTAGTTAGGCAAAGGATCAAAACTAGATGATTATGTGGTGTTGTCAATAACTAAGAATAGTCCCAAGATTGGCCAAATCTCGGGTTTAAAGCAATAAGTCAAAACACATAATAACAATATACGCCAAGCTCAAATCAATTAAAATAACAAATAGTATTATGAAATTTATGACAAAATAATAACCCAACAATTAAAAGTAAAACTTACTGAATAAAAGCTTAGAAATATGGTTGAGCATAAATCTATAACTAAATACCCTAAATGTAGAGAACGTGAGATGTAGAAGAGGAGTTTGTCACTCTCCAACTTCGTGCTTCTTGTCTTCCTCTATAGGTCAGCTTGCTTCTTGGATGAATAGCTTGATACTAACGATGAATATTAATTTAAAGGCTAAGCTATTATTTAAAACTGAGAAAATACAAGCAAGGACTAAGCCTATACTTGGAACTGAGCAAGGACATGGTTACAATGGTTTAAGGGTGTATTTATAGGTGTCTTGGAAGCCCTAATTCGTTTTCTTGAAGGAGAAGGTAAGTAATGGACTCCTAGCCCAACTCAAATTCGTATGTAGATAAGGATAATTACTGCTGACTTGTTTTTACCATATCTTCTTCGTTACTGGACTGTTTTTGGCCCGTAAGATATCAAAAGAATCCTCACGGAATTATCTATCTATCTATGAAAGGGATCTTCCAGAATCGTCTCGGATTTGGAGTTATAATCACTTCTTTAGACGTAACTGCAGAAATTCAGATTCATTTGACAACTTTTCTTTTTCCTAATTGAACTCTGTTTCCTTATATCTCCAGATTTCTTTAAGATCTTCTTTCCTTATTTCCTTAGAATTGACTTGGCATCTAATTAATCTCCTTATATATCTTTTATGCTTCACATTAAATAAATAATTAAATCCAATATGCTCTAAAAATAATAATTTATTAAATCAAGACTAGAAATAGGAAAGTGTAATATTTTATGTGAAAATCGACTAGAAGACTTCCTAAAACACTAAAAATGATGTCTCCAACTAAGATTAAATCATCACAAATGGGGATACATCAGTTACTATCAAAGATTTTAATACTCAACCCAACTTTTGATGCAATTGTAACCCAAATATAAACCCTTTATGATAACCTAAAAATCCACTTTGCTAGTCCAGATGTATATATTTTTCTTTTTGCAAGTAGCTATGATTCTTCTTTTTTATTTGAGAAATCATACCACGTCGATTTGCATTTTTCTTTTCTTTTTAGTATATTATTTTCTTTAAAATTATTTTATTTAACCCCTGCAAAGGGTTACAATATAACAAGTGATCAAAATAAAAAATTACATAGTGTAAAGACCCATCCAATAATATTTCCCAATAGAACAAAACAACCACCCTAAACTCAAGCTCTAGACGAGTGTCAAAGCATCGCAGTTCGAGTGCGTTCATATGAAAATGTCCTAAAATCTAAGTGGCATGGCTTGTAATTTGGATAATAAAAGGCTTAGAAAGGAAAGAGGGGGCTGAGACAGATAATACAAGCTAAAAGGCACAAGGGATAAACAAAGAACCGTCTTAATCTTTTCTATACTATACAATTTAGTTACTTTATCACCTCTAGCACGTTCATTAGATGGTTTATCAAATAGTTTGGATCTCACTTTCTACACACCATTCATGCTCCATAAGATCAAACTTACTTTTACCGCATTGCTTACTAATCTTTTCTTTACTTTTAATATGTGTTTCAAGTTTACCTTTTAAGCACATAAATTGACAAGTTCATACACTTACTATTTACTATCTTTGACTCATTAGAATTTCACTTAACAACTACATTCACTATATTCTACTCCTAATCCATTCACTACAAAAAGCAAATACAACTCATAAAAGTGGGGATTGGGACAACTGATTCCTACCATCAACTCAAACTTGAGTGTCACTTCACGTCTCGAAATAGACTGAATAAATTTAAAGAAAAAACCTAATATACAAATAGAGAAAGGGGTAGAGAGGAGAAAACATACTCTCGTGGCTATTGCCTCGTATGACCATCATCCAAAATATAGATGCGGTGGATCCTTCGCGATATTGCGCCCTAGTTGCTCCAGAAGTGTCATTAATGCACTTGATTGGCTTTTATTAGAGCCATAGGGTTTGAGATATTTATACTCGATTAAGTTGCTCGCCTACCTTTTCTTGCCAGGGGAACTTCTTTTGTTATTCTCCTCCCAGGATAGTCTTGATACACGCGTGAATCATATCAGTACTTTGTTTATTTGCACGTTCTCTTTATCTACAAGTTCCAATCTCGCCTTCATCATTAGGATTGTGTAAGTCGAGGGGAATTTTATATTAAAGAACTTTTGTGGCTCAACTGTGAATCTCATTACCCCATCAAAATCCACATGTGCTACATATACTTCTTCCTCTCTCATGATACAGTTCAAAATGATGGTGTATTTTTAAAGTACATCCTTGGTTTGACGGTTCCAAAAGATGATGGTTCAAGGAAGTGGTTCCAAATTCTCGCATCGGGTTGAAGGAACTTGTAAGGAGAAGATGCGTTCAACCATTCTTCTCTATCCCACTCTAGCACTACACATTCACTAATCGCATTTCTCATGTAGTTGGTTCCAATCAATAGTCTCGATTTTCCTCACCGCTTCTTTATATTTTCATGGTCCTACCAATTTCTTCAACTCGAAGTGGCTTGAAATCTCTTCAACCGTTAAAGGGACTAACTTTTATCTAACGGGAACTCTTCCTTTACTATCTCGGCTGAAGAGGCCAAGATTAAACTCTTTTACTAGCTCAATACTCATTCCCAAACCCTTCCTCATGAATGTATTCCAACCCAATATTCCTTATTTCTCAAGAAATATCTTTTATTCACCTTTTCCAACTTCCTCTTCAAAATTTTCTCGTGTTTCTAAATGACAAAGAGGGAATGATCTTGTTGCGATAGCTAATAGGGCCGTATTAGCTTCAATTTTGTTGGGTAGAGGCACTTCGACTTGGAGATGTTGTGATGTCTTCTCCTTTGAAATCACAATATCTTGAGTATTCTAATCCACCATAACTGGTTCCTGTCTAATCGAAGGACTACCATTTTTCTTCTTAGATTTACTCACATAAACCTCAATTGGGATCTCTTGTTCTCACCCAATTCATTGCTTGGATTCTTCTTCATCTCTTTCTCACATGAGCAAGTGTCTCCGTTCTTTGTGTCATCTTCCTTAACCTCCAACTATCTTACCACTTTGATTTGACCCTTGATATGGGTGGATTAGGTAATATTTGGAATGGAAAAAAGTCTAAGGAATGTGTTTCTCCATGTGGGTATTAAACATATGTGGTGGGTTGAGAAGAATTAAAGAATTTAGGCAAAAAGATTTTTTTGGTTTGATTCTTGATTTCTAATAGATTTGGAATGATTTAGTTTTATTATTGTTGCTAGGAATGATGTAGGGTTGAATTAATAAATCACAATTACAATTTCCCAAACCCAATGTTCCCTAATCATGAAACCCACCACCCCAAACTCAAGCTCTAAAAACGACTTGTCTCAGGTATTGCCATTCGAGTGCGGGTCATATGGATAAGTCCTATAAAATAAGGGTAATTGTTTATAATGTGGTTAATAAAAAGGCTTTAGAAAGGCTCAGAGGGGCTAAGACGGATAAATAATAACAATAATAATCAAATAAAAGGGTGAGAAATCTAAAAGGCTTCAATATGAAAGAATTACCTTAATCACTTTTCTAACTACCGGATTTTGTTACTTTTCACTATTAGTTCATAGACAAGCGGGTTTTTAACTAATTTCAAACCTCACGTTCTACACACCAAATAACTCACCCGAAGTTTCAACTTGACTTTTTAGCATTGCTCGTTAACTTTTCTATATTTTATTTCTTGTTTTCATACATGCATACTAAACATATTTGTGACATCTTTCAAAAACATACTAATTACTATCATTGACCTAATTAAATCATGCCCAAACCTAAAAAATTTAAATTTTATGCAAAAACAGAAAGGAAGATGAGAACAACGAATCCCCACCCCCAAATCAAAAGTGAGTTGTGTCCCCATGACTCGAAAAAGACTCAATAAAGAAATAAAATTCAAAATTAAACTAAACTAAACTACCTAATGCATACAAGCAATTAAGAATCAGAATTAGAACTGGGTACCTGGCCATAAAGATCCAGGATGCCTTCCTCCTCCGAAGAATAATAGTTCTCAATATCCAAGGTCTCAGTTACCTCACCCAATACCTGATTAATCTTAGAAATTTCCTTCCAGAGTGCGGTGTTTTCTTTTCTTATATGATTGACTTCATATTTTAATTTGATTGCCCATACTGGTGGCATGCAAGAATTATTCTGATATGAAGAAGAAGAAGAAGAAGAAGAAGAACCTTGATCTTGAATTTGTGTCTTTTCTTTAGGCCTTGATGGTACACTCATCCTAGCTGTTAATCTCTTGCGTGGTGGGTGTGATGGTGCCTCTATCTTTGGTTTCTTTTCAATAGGCTCATCAAGGTTGATGGCCTTTTCAATTGTGGCTCCAGGCAAATTTTTGTTCTTCCCTAGGATTGAACATTTCTTCTTATAATCCATAACATCTGTTCTGTTTGTCATCTCTGATTGACCCACAACTCAAGTTACACCAAGGATGGAATAAAGTTAAGAAAGATTGGTGTGACTTGAGTTTCTTGCTTGGATTTGATGATATAATAAGGTTTCTTGATGATTCTTGGAAGAATTCTTGATAGCTTGATGATCTTGGTGGTGTTTTTTGGTCTAGTGTGATGAATTTGATGAATATGTGTTTATGGAAGAAGGAGGAGAAGATTTTTGATGTTGTTGTGTTTGTTGTGGAGGTTTAATCAAGATTCAAGGTCTATTTATAAGGTTTAGGTCTGAAAAATTCGTATTGGAGAGGCTAGAGTTAATTCTTGATAAGGTAAGAAGTGTATTTGGTAATAACTTATTCACAACCGCCTTCGGACCAGCATACCGATGCTGGATATTTTTCTTTTGTTGCTCTCGGCATAACACCCGTCTCGAAAACCTGTGTCACGTGTTTTTGGGCGCCGGCATACCAGTCATGTGAGCGGCATACCGGTGCACTACTTTTTGAAAAACCTTGCTTCGTCAAAATACCCGAGTCACAAAACACGTGGGCACGTGTTTCTCCTTTGGCCGGCAAACCAGTCACCTGGGCGTCATACCAGTTGCCTCGGGTTTTCTTTTACAAGCTCCCGGCGAACAACCCGATTCCACCAACCCTTGGTCACGTGTTTCTCCATCGGCATACCGGTGGTTTCGCCGGCCTACCGGTCAGTGGAACAGATTTTTCCCAATTTTCCTTTTGACCCCACACTTATTTCCTGCACAATAACACACTACCTTTCTCTCCTATTAGCTTGTAAACACATTAAAAATATACACTAGCTTAAAAATATATACTACTAAACATAAAACTAATCTAAAAAGCAATTAAAACAAGGGGTGTCTCCCAAGAGCACTTTTTTTAACGTCTTTGAGTTAGACGTGTACCTCGGGCTAAGCGAGTTCTTCGAGAAGGACTGTCTCCTCTCGACCAAAGTCCTCACTGTCATCGTATAACTTCAAACGCTGGCCATTCACCATGAATGTCCTTTGCTCTGTTGGATGTTCAATTTCGATTGCTCCATGAGGTGTGACTTTTAACACAATGTAAGGTCCTCCTCAACGGTATTTAAGCTTACCCAGATAGTTCGAGAATCTAGAGTTATATAACAAAACCTTTTGTCCTCTCTTGAACGTCTTTGGGTAAATCCGTTTATCATGCCATCTTTTTGTTTTCTCCTTATAGAGACGCGAATTTTCATAGGCATGGAAACGAAATTCACCCAATTCATTCAGCTGCATTAACCTTTGTTTTCCGGCCAAGTCTGGGTTTAGATTCAGCGTTTTAATAGCCCAGAAGGCACGTGATTCAATTTCAATAGGAAGATGACATGATTTGCCGTAGACCATGCGATAAGGAGATGCCCCAACTGGTGTTTTGAATGTTGTTCTGTAAGCCCATAGAGCGTCATCTAGTTTTAATGACCAGTCCTTCCTCGTTTTGTTCACGGTCTTCTCAAGAATAGATTTGATTTCTCGGTTAGCAATCTTAGCTTAACCATTAGTTTGGTAATGATAATTGGTTGAAGTGTGGTGTCTCACCACCCAACTTACGAAGGGCAGCTCTCAACTGAAAATTGATGAAGTGGGTACCTTTATCATTGATAAGAACACGTGGCGTACCATGTCTTGCAAAGATATGTGATTTCAGGAATGTTATAACTGTTTAGCATCATTCTTTGGTGTTGCCATTGCTTCTACCCACTTGGATACATAATCTACTGCTAGCAAAATATAAAGATTACCATGGGAAGTGATGGAAGGTCCCATGAAATCTAAGCCCCATACACCAAAGTTTTCAACTTCTAAGATATTATTAAGCGGTATCTCGTCTCTTTTTGATATATTACCAGTGAACTGGAATCTATGACATGTCTGAACGAATTGATGACAATATATGTGTAGGGTAGGCCAATTGAAACCGGATTGAAGAATTTTAGCTGCAATTCTATCACCTTTAATGTGGCCACCATATGGTGAGCCATGACAACTTGCCTTGATCTTTGTAGTTTCGCCCTCATGGACGCATCTTCTGATAACTTGATCACTGCAGACGTTGAAGAGTGGTGTCGCCTAGGGTGTGATAAAAATAAGATAAATAATAAGTCAGAAAACAACGCACTCTCACCCTAGACAGGCACAGTACTGCAAGTATTACATGACGTATGCAAGTTTTAATGATAAGAAAGTTCGTTCTCAGGGACTTAGTGTGTTAATCGAATGGGTAGAAATAACGAGTAAGAAGTAATTAATTAAAGGACATAAAATAAAAGGAGAATAAATTCGAAAAAACTAATAAAATTAAAGACAGTGAAATAAATACGAAGAAATATGAGATGAGATGTATAGCTTAGGTTTTACTAGTATGCACTAATCCTTCTAATTCTTTCTATTAAATCTAGTTCATAAGGGAGATAATTAACTCTTGAATACTTAGTCAGGATTCTAAATTCCCATACCTTAGACCTTGAGAGTGACTAAGGGGGCTACGGACACGCCACGAGGCTGGTTCAAATAGGGTTTACAAGCGCTACCAAGGCCCTAAGCAATCAATTTCCATACATGGTGATAGTGATTATATCATACCCTAATGACTATCTAGTTAGAATCAGTGTTGTCAGGACCAATATCGACACTAGACGTTATGTGGTGTTTCAATAATTAGACACCCAGCTAAGGTGATCATCTAATTACTATTAAGAAAGCCTAAAGTGATCAGTTTTAGGACAGGTAATAAATCAAAACACATAAACAAATATATAGATAAGAAGCTAATATCAGATTGAAACATGTAATTCCCAAAGAAACTTAGATAGAAATAAATCAGAATTTGTAGATTATACATGATGCAAAACCCAAGCTATAGGGAGTTTAGTTCAAACCTGAAGGAAATAAACTAAAGGAAATAAAAAAAGACATCATCTTGCTCTCTACAGTAACTTGGAAGAATAAAACCTTAAGATCTAATTACTATGAGGCAAGGATGATTTAAAAGTGACATAAGGGTGTATTTATAGGTGTTTAGAAGACATAATTAGTTTTCTTGAAGGAGAAGCTAAGTAATGGACTCCAAGCCCAACTCAAATTCGTAACCCTAAAACATGAAATCAGGCCCGTTTTTGCTTTGGTCCTAACAACTTCAATACTAATCCATTTGACGCGTATGAGTAGTCGAAATTCATCGTCTCGGAAAGATTTTCAACTTTGATCTTGACCGTTTCTCCAAATTCCACACTAATCTTGAGATATAAGCTGATTTGTGGTCGTAGGTGCAGAAATTCAGGATTAAGGCAACTTTTTATTTTCCATGTTTTTAGCTTTTCTTTCCTTATCTCCAATTTCCATGCTTATCTCTTTCCATATCTCTTAGTCTTTGACTTGGAATCTAATTAATCTTCATAATTATCTTTAAATCTTCACACTAAATAAATAATTAAACCCAATATGCTCTAAAAATATTATTTTACTAAATCGAGACTCAAAATAGGAAAGTGCCCTATTTCTCAAGAAAAACGATTAGAAAGACTTCTAAATCACTAAAAATGATGTCTCATCCTAACATAAATCTATCACAAATGAGGAGACATCAAGACCCCCAACTCAAAGTTGTATCGCCCCGATACAATAAAAATAAAAACAAAGGGAAGTCTATAAATACACACTTATGGAATTTTCAACACAATGGGAAGAACATAGCAGAATATATAGAATAGAAATAAAGAAATTACTCAGAAAATTTCATGCAGTAATATTCATAAACTACATACCTGTACACTTCTCATATCCATAGTCAACACGGTTTGAATTCAAGATCAGATTAGTTTCGCAATGTAAGAAGGATTGGGACTTTACTCAGTTCACCAAGGAAGCTATAGATTGTTCATCGAACTTCACTAGTATCCAAAGATCCATTTAACTACTCTCTAATGGCTCAATCACTTCTCCATTACATAGAAAAGAATCAAAAGGTCTTTAACGTTGTAATTTAGGCTTAGGGATGGTATGATAGTATATTTGGATAATTTAGAGTGAGCATTTGGCTCTCTCCTCACTAGCCATCGACGAATCGCCCTAGAGATTGAGTTACTCTCATAAAACGTGTCTCACTCAACCTAATGAATCCTTTGATGCATAATTTAGCATCCCCAATAACACAATTTAAAGCATAAGATGTTCACATAAAACTTCCACTTTGCTGGTCCGAATATATATATATTTTCTTTCTTTTAAAATCAATTTTCTTTCTTTTGTATAGCTATGACTCTCTTTTTAATGTTGAGATATCACGCTATTTTCTCATATATATATTTTTTCTTTTAATGCCCTTGTTGGCAATTTTAGCTCGTAGCTTCTTTTCCATTCACTATTACCCCGGCCAAAGGGTTACAATAAAAATCTGTGAATCATCATCAATATAAAGAACAGAGCACAATTAATAAGCTCAAAAATCCCATCCCAATAACAATTCCCATAATTGTGGACCCACCACCCCAAACTCAAGCTCTAAAACAATTGTCTATGCATCGCGATTCGAGTGCGGGTCATATGGAAAAGTCCTATAATCTAAAGGGATATGGATTATAATGTGTTTCAATAAAAAGCTTTAGAAAGGCTAGAAGAGGCTGAGAAGGATATAGCATATAAAATCAAATAACCAGGTGAGAAGGTATAAAAAGGCTTCAAGTGGCTTCAACATGAAAGAACTGCCTTAATCACTTTCTACACTATGCAATTTTGTTATTTTCTTACCTTTGGCACTTTCATCAAATGGTTTTGTCAACTAGCTTAGATCTCACGGCCTACACACTTCTCAAGGTTCGTTGAGATCAAACATACTTTCTATCGCATTGCTCACTAATCTTTTCTTTACTATCAATGTGTGTTTTCCAGCAAATACTCAAAGCATACAAATAACATAGCTCATAAACATACTACTTACTATCGTTAATTCACTGATCTTATGCGTTCAAGCTATTAAACACATTCTACATCTAATTCCCATGTATCAAAAAATTTTAATTTCTACCTAAAAACAGAAAAATGGAGATGAGAGACAACGAATCCCCACACCTCCAACTCAAAAATGAGCCGTGTCCCCACGACTCGAAACAGAAATTAAAATTCGCAGATAAATGCATTTACAGAAATGGTAAGGAAGAAAGAGAACATACTCTCGAGGCTTATTGCCTCGCATTATTGACATCCAAGGTAGGATTTATTGGATCTTTCGTTAATTGCTCAAGGAGTTTCATGATGTGCACTTGATTAGCGTTGATTTGTGCCACATCATTGGTTAAGGAAGTTTGAGCTGCTTCGAATTTGTTTAAACGCTCCTCCATCTACTCTTGCCAACTTTGCTCCTTTTCTTCTTTCGAGACTTGCGTAGTACTCGCTCTTCTCAAGACTTCCATGATCCAAGAATTATCAATATAACTCTCCTTAAATTCGAGTTTCTCTTCTTCACCCAATATAACATTCGCTTTTCGCACAAGACACGTGATCATAGTAGAAAATTTAACATTATAAACTGATTTACGAGAGACCGAAAATCGCATCACCTCCTCAAAGATCAACTGTGCCACATCCACTTCTCCTCCTCTCAAAATACAATCCAAAAGTAGAGCGTTCTTCTTAGTCACATCCCAAGTTCGTGTGTTTCCAAAGACATTAGGGATAAGGAAAACTCTCGCATCCGGTTGAAGATATTTGTAAGGCCAAGGTGCCCTCAATTCTCCCTTATGTGATTGCACTTTATCCTTGTATAAAACATGCTCAAAAAGTAATTCCTCATCAAATATTTTTCGTTTAGCAACCGCTTCACTATACTTGCAATGTCCAATTAATTTCTTAAACTTGAAGTGGTTTCTAATCTCGTTAACTGGGAAAGGAACTAATTTCCTCTAATCGGAACACAACCTTTACTATCTCGGCTAAAGAGGCCTAAATAGAAATCAAAAACTAACTCATGACATAATTCAGAACGTCTTACCATGAACGTTGACCAACCCAATTTTTCACCAAGCTCCAAGAATCTCTTATACTCTCATGTACCAACTTCTTCATTGAATACTTTCTCATAAGCAAAAGGTAGTTTCTTTAATTGTTTTTCTGTAGAAGCTTTCAAGGCCTTTGAAGTTTCCTCTTTATCCATGGGTGTAGGACCTTTGAAGGGAAGAGGCTGTGTTTTCTCCTTTAAATAAAGTAAAGCCTTTTTCCATTAGGATCAAACATAGCTAGCTTACCTCCATCTTCAACATCGATTTTACCCTTAGCTTTAGAAATAGAACCTTTGTTATTTGATTTCTTCTCAATTGAACCCAATACCTTGCTTTTCTTCACCTCCCTCTTGTTAGAAAATGTTTCTGTTCTTTTAGTCATCCTCAATTGACCCCCAACTCAAAGCTTTAGCAACTCTTGAAATTTGAACTTTTGAATTTTTGGTTGAACAAGCTTGATTTGGTTTAGGAAAGGTGAATTGATGATGAATCTCTATGTGGGTAAGATGAATTCTTGATGATTTGGTATGGATTTAAGAAATTGTAGGATGAATTTTGAAAATTTAAGCTTTTGATTCTTCAATCTAATGTGTTTGGTGAGAATTGGGTGTTTGAATCTCCTTTGTAATGGTGTGGAGAGAAGATTTGATGTGTTTTTATGATGATTGGGTAGTGTTTTGATGTTTGGGGAAGGTTTGAATGAGCTTTAATGGAGTTGGGAGAGGTTTGGAGAAGAAAGAGAGGCTTAAGGATTAATAAATTCGGAATTATACCAACCTCATTCTTTTATAACCTTAAAACGCAACTTTTTTCTCTCTCCAGCGGCTACCTACGGTATACCGGGGCTGTGGTTCGGTATACCGGACCTTCTGTTCCTCGAAATTTTTCTTCTCGGCAAAAAACCTGAATCTGCTACCCGTGTCACGGGTTTTTGGTCCCGCGGTATACCGGTACTATGGTCCGGTATACCGGGCTTGAAGTCCTGATTTTTTTATTCTCGGCAAAAAACCCGAGTCAATATCCCGTGTCACGGGTTTTCTACTCTGCGGTATACCGGGGCTGAGGCGCGGTATACCGGACTGATGGTCAGAATTTTCCGAAAAATTTTGTTTTCTCCTCCTGGACTCGATTTCTCCAACACCTAAGCATCAAAAACACTAATACCTTTCTCAAATATGCAATATCAACGAAAAACAACTAACTAAACATAAACTAAAAGCGTAAAAGACATAAAAACTTAAAAATTTGCGGGTTGTCTCCCGTACAGCACTTTTATTTAATGTCTTTCAAAGTTAGACGCGTTACCTCTATCAAGATTTGCGAATATGGCCTCCCCAACAACGAGTTAGGCTATGTACGTCAACTAATCTGCGCTTGATCCCCTTCTTGGGTCGAATTTTTATCACCTTAGCTGAAACAACTTTAGTGACAATGAATGGTCCCATCCACAAGTCTTTGAAACTACGTGGCCTATTTTCGCGTTTGTGAGCTTTCCATAGTACTTCATGGTCAACCCCAAACTCAATGTTTGGCTCAGTATCCATAGGCTTTAAGTGGATCTTCTCAGGAGGGACTTTGTGATGTGAAAGTCTGTGGATGACAGGAACGATGGGATCTAACTTCCTTGGTTTCTTGCCCAAGACATAGAAGGTCTCGGATACATTCTTTGCGTGAAGGGTAACGGTCCCTTCTCGGAAGTTGATGACGCTTTGACTTGTGGCCATGAAAGGCCGTCCAAGTATGATTAGAACCTGCTTATCTGCATCAAACTCAAGTATAACAAAGTCAGCAGGGATGGTGATAATACTTGCTCGGACTAAGACGTCCTCTACTGTTCCCCATGTCTTGGTAACTGAGTTGTCAGCGAACTGCAACTTCCCTAGAGTTTTCTCTGATTTCTGAAGTCCAAGTCTCTCGAACACGGACTTAGGCATAAGATTCACACCAGAACCCACATCGTACATAGCTTTCACCTTGAGCATACCATTAATTTGTATAGGAAGGTTAAAACTTTCCATATATTTAAGCTTTGTTGGTAACTCTCTTTCACTTCTTCTTGAGACTCTCAGGTTCTCTCTTGGGATCTCTACACTCGCTTCTTTCTCAGGAATAACTTGCGTAAAAACTTGTTGCGGTGTAAGTCCTTTCTTTGCAATCTCAAGCATTTGGGCGTTGATATTTTCAGGTGTATACGCCTCTACAAATGTCCTGAGTTCAGTGTCATCCTTAGGATTTGTATTAGGTATAGTTGATGACACTGTTTGAACAACAGGTGGCGGTTCCACCTTCTCTTCTTCTTTCTCTACTTGCACAGCAGGTGCAACTTCAACTTCAGCTCTTGATTCCTCCTTTGAGGCTTCTTCCTCTTTCTTTTTAGCCAGCTCAGCTTGATAATCCATAACCGATCGAATCTCTTCTTGCATATCCTTCAGAAGCTGTATAAATTCGAATTTTTCTGAATCGTCCTCCACATCAACCTCAGAACAGTCAGATTCCGCGGGGCTAGACTTGGTTGGTTCGTCTTCGGTACTCGGAACCTCCACTGCACTAATGGCAGCATGTGGTACTTCCATCTCTTCTTCTTCTTTTTCAAGGAAAATAGCCTTACAAGCATCGAACCCAACATTGTCATCACCTCTTTCGATAGCCTTCGATTCTTTTTGTTCCATTAAATTCGTTAGAACTTTGTTCAATTGTTCCACTTGAGTACCTAAAATCTGAATTGCGGCATCTTGTCCTCGTAACTTTTCATCCTGAGCGTTCATATTCGTGGTCAAACGGTCCAAGACTTTTACTAATTGTTGACTATCCATAGTTCCCTCTTGAGGATACTGTGGCAAAGCTTTCTGATCTAATGGATCGGCATAGGCATCTTGAACAGGTTGTTGAGGGGGAGCAGGTCTATTTTGATATTGGTTTTGATGCTGACCTCTTGGTTGGAAAAAGTTGTTCTGGGGGCGCGGTTGATAATGACCAGGATTAGCGGCCCCCTGAGGATTTGAATACTGCATACCCGGATGGTTTCGGTTATCAAATTGATAGCCTCCTCGGTTGGATATGAAATAAACAGATTGTGGATTTCCTTCGCACTCTTCCCAAGTATGATTATTAACCCCACATTGTTGACAACCTTGTGCTTCTTGTACTACGTTTGCTGCGGCTAAATTTTTCTGCATCTCTAGCTTAAGTTCTTTGATTTGATTTTCTAATGCGGATATTTGAGCTGAGTTTGCAGTTTCTACATCTAAACGAAGCATACCTCGGGTCTTTGCTACAGGAGCTCGCGTAGAAGGCCAACTCCTTTCTTGTGCAGTAATATTTTCCAAAACCTCGGCAGCTTCATTATGGTTCATGGACACGAAATTTCCCTTTCCTATGTTATCCACCTTCTCTCTACCTTGACTGTTAAGACCTTCGTAGAATATAGCTAACTGTAAAGAGGGGGTATAACCATGGAGCAGACATCTAGCTAACTTATGTTGGAACCTTGTCCATGATTCTCCTACTGTTTCTCCATCTTATTGATAAAACCTTGCAAGCTCGCTTTGGTCTTTGAGTCTCATACTCTTTGGATAAAAACGGTTAAAGAAAGCGGATTGAAGTTCTGTCCATGAATTAATTGTCCCTGGTGGTTGCCTATCTAGCCACTCACCAGCTCTACCGGTCTGAAAGAACGAAAACATATGACAATACAGTTGCTCGCGTGTAATGCATGGAGTAACATAAGCATCACAAATCTGCATAAACTTCTGAATCGCTCTTACCAGCTCTTGAATTGTTGTACCACTGTAGAGTCCAAAACTTTGAAACTGACTAAGCATACCCGGATCGGGTCGAAATTTAATATTTTGGATCTCCGGAGGATGGTAGCCTATTGGTTGAACATGAAACGGCACGTGGAGGCCAGGAAGGTCTTGCTCAACTCGATTCTGATTAACATTGTTTTGCCCGTTACCTCTTCCTAGTGGTTGGTGTACACCAGGTGGAATGAATGGTGGTAGTCCTCCTGGTGCATAGTATTGTAATCCTTCAGGTGGGATTACAAGTGGTGGATCCAACTTATCTTTTACGCCTGCCATAGCTCTTTTTAAGGCTCTTTCCTCACGAACACGTTTATTATAGGATCTGAAGCTCCTCTCAGGCTCCAGTAACGGAGGCCAAGAATTAAACACTGTGAAACCTGAAAAAGACTAAAGCAAACCACAAGCGTAAATCCAGAAAAACAAAACTAAATACTGAAAAATAAAACTTAATTAAAAACTACTACTCGAAATAGATAACCCACACGCTAACGTGACAAAAGTCCCCGGCAGCGGCGCCAAAAACTTGGTGTCGCCTAGGGTGTGATAAAAATAAGATAAATAATAAGTCAGAAAACAACGCACTCTCACCCTAGACAGGCACAATACTGCAAGTATTACAGGACGTATGCAAGTTTTAATGATATGAAAGTTCGTTCTAAGGGACTTAGTGTGTTAATCGAATGGGTAGAAAGAACGAGTAAGAAGTAATTAATTAAAGGGCAGAAAATAAAAGGAGAATAAATTAGAAATACTAAATTAAACTAAGAAAATTAAAGACAGTAAAATAAATACGAAGAAATATGAGATGAGATGTATAGCTTAGGTTTTGCTAGTATGCACTAATCCTTCTAATTCTTTCTATTAAATCTAGTTTATAAGGGAGATAATTAGCTCTTAAATACTTAGTTATGATTCTAAGTTCCCATACCTTAGACCTTGAGAGCGACTAAGGGGGCTACGGACACACCACGAGGCTGGTTCAAATAGGGTTTACAAGCGCTAGCAAGGCCCTAAGCAATCAATTTCCATACATGGTGATAGTGACTTATTCATACCCTAATGACTATCTTGTTAGAAATAGTGTTGTCATAACCAATATCGACACTAGACGTTATGTGGTGTTTCAATAATTAGACACCCAGCTAAGGTGATCATCTAATTACTATTAAGAAAGCCTAAAGTGATCTCTTCTAGGACAGGCAATAAATCAAAACACATAAACAAATATATAGTTAAGAAGCTAATATCAGATTAAAACATGTAATTCCCAAAGAAACTTAGATAGAAAGAAATTAGAATTCATAGATTATACATGATGCAAAACCCAAGCTATGGGGAGTTTAGTTCATACCTGAAGGAAATAATAAAAGACATCATCTTGCTCTCTACAATAACTTGGAAGAATAAAACCTTAAGAACTAAGTACTATGAGGAAAGGATGATTTACAAGTGATATAAGGGTGTATTTATAGGTGTTTAGAAGACCTAATTAGTTTTCTTGAAGGAGAAGGTAAGTAATGGACTCCAAGCCCAACTCAAATTCGTAACCCTAAAATATGAAATCAGACCCGTTTTTGTTTTGGTCCTAGAAACTTCAATACTCATCCGTTTGACGTGTATGAGTAGTCGAAATTCATCTTCTCGGAAAGATCTTAAATTTTGCTCTTGACCGTTTCTCCAAATTCCACACCGATCTTGAGATATAAGCATATATGTGGTCGCAGGTGCAGAATTTCAGGATTAAGGCAGCTTTTCCTTTTCCATGTTTTTAGCTTTTCTTTCCTTATCTCCAATTTCCATGCTTATCTCTTTCCATTTATCTTAGTCTTTGACTTGGACTCTAATTAATCTCCATAATTATATTTAAAGCTTCACACTAAATAAATAATTAAACCCAATATGCTCTAAAAATATTATTTTACTAAATTGAGACTCAAAATAGGAAAGTGCACTATTTCTCAAGAAAAACGATTATAAAGACTTCTAAATCACAAATGATGTCTCATCCTAACATAAATCTATAACAAATGAGGAGACATCAAAGAGGTAGGGCTCGTCCCAAAAGAATTGTATGGCTTTATAAGTTAACCTCTTTTTCTAGTTGTGGATTGAAATCTGTAGGGAATACACCACTCATGAGGAGATTAACTATATTTGCATACCAAGGAACAAACGAATCTTTAATAGTAAAAAGTTGTTCATCAGGGAATACCTCTTTGACCAGTAATGGTTCTTTGTTGGCATCAGATCGTTCGAACCTGGATAAATGATCAGCAACTTGATTTTCGCATCCTTTTCGGTCTCGAATATCTATGTAAAATTCTTGCAACAACTGTACCCATCTAATTAGACGTGGCTTAGCATCCTTTTTCTCCATAAGTTACTTGATTGTTGAGTGATCCGTGTATACAATAGTTTTCTTCTCAATCAAATAGAAACGAAATTTGTCGAAAGCATATACCACGGCTAACATCTCTTTCTCCATTACTGTATAATTCATTTGGGCAGCGCTAAAGGTCTTACTTGCGTAGTAAATCGTGTGGAAGATCTTGTCTTTCCTCTGTCCTAACACAACACCCATTGCGTGACCACTTACACCGCAAATAAGTTCAAACGGAGCTTTCCAATCTGGAGGTATAACAATTGGCGTGGAGACTAGCTTCTCTTTAATCGTCACAAACGCTTGAAGACATTCATCATTTAAATTAAAAGGAGTATCCTTTTCAAGTAAAGAACAAAGAGGTTTGGCGATTTTGGAGAAATCTTTAATAAATCTTCTGTAAAATCCTGCATGACCCAAGAAACTTCTCACTCCTTTGACAGAAACCGGAGGTGGTAAGGTTTTGATAACTTCAATTTTAGCACGATCAACCTCCATTCCTGTTTTCGAAACTTTATGTCCCAACACAATTCCCTCTTGAACCATGAATTGGCATTTTTCCCAATTAAGCACAAGATCTCTTTCTTTACATCTCACTAGGACTTTCTCAAGATTATTCAAAAAATTATCAAAACTATCTCCAAAAACCGAAAAATCATCCATAAAGACCTCCAAATATTTATCAATCAGGTCCCAAAATATAGCCATCATGCACCTCTGGAACGTGGCAGGTGCATTGCATAAACCAAACGACATCCTTCCGTAAGCAAAGGTGCCAAACAGACAAGTAAAAGTTGTTTTGTGTTGATCAAGGGGATCCACACAAATCTGATTATAACCTGAATATCCGTCAAGAAAACAATAATAGACTCTCCCTGCGAGTTTGTCTGGCATCTGATCAATAAATGGTAGAGGGAAGCGATCTTTCTTTGTAGCTTTTTTGAGTCTTCGGTAATTTATGCACACTCTCCACCCCACAACGGTTCTTGATGGAATGGCTTCACCTTGATCATTAAGGACGGTAGTGATACCTCCTTTATTTGGAACACATTGAACTGGACTAACCCAATCACTGCTTGCAATCGGAAAGATAATACCCGCATCTAATAACTTGATTACCTCCTTCCTTACGACCCCTTTCATAGCTGGCATGAGTCTTCTTTGCCCTTCCATAGATCTCCCTCCTTCGTTCTCAAGAATAATCTTATGTTTATAAATGGACGGACTAATTCCCTTGATATCGGCAATAGTCCATCCAATTGCTTCTTTTTTAGCGTGAAGCACATGGAGTAGCTTATCTTCTTGAGGACCTGAAAGGTTAGCAGAAATAATAACAGGTAAAGTATTGTTCATACCTAAATATGCATAGCGTAGATGGTCAGGAAGTGGTTTTTCTTCGAGAACATGTGGACATATTATAGATGGTTTCTTTATTAACTCAATGTCACCTGACTCTAGAAGTTGTTCTCATATGTTTGATCCTAATGCTGCAACTTCGTCAGTGGTATCATCGTTTATCTCTGGCGATTCAAGTGTTAAGGCTTCGTCTAGATCATCATCTAAGCTTGTTTCATTAAAGACCTCTTGTGTAATTTTTTCGATGACATCTATATTTAAACATTCATCTTTCGAATCTGGTAATTTCATAGACTTAAACACATTGAATCGCACCTGTTCGTCTTGGACCCTCACGATCAATTCACCGTTCTCAATATCTATTAGTGTACACCCCGTGTCTAAGAATGATCTACCCAAGATGATGGGGACATTCTTATCCGCGTCGTAGTCAAGAAAAATAAAATCACAAGGAAATATAAAAGTACCAGCTTTAACTAAAACATCTTTAATTTTACCTACTGGTTGGGAGAGGGAGTGATCCTCCATTTGTAATACCACAAAGTTGGGTACTACCTCTCATATATTAAGCTTTTCGAACAGGGACTTCGGAATGAGATTGATACTCGCGCCTAAATCACATAATGCTTTCCCGGTCCAACTGTCTCCAATACCAATGGGAATCGTAAAACTTCCGGCATCTTGTAGCTTCGGCGGTAACTTGTTTTGACAAATAGCACTACACTCCTTTGGCAATCCAATTGTTTCCCCAGTTTCTAAACTTCATTTATTAGAAAGAGTGTCCTTCATGAATTTCAAATATTTCAGCATTCTCTTGAGAGCTTCTACAAAAGAAATATTAATATCTAGCTTGCTTACCATGTCAAGAAACTTCTTGAATTATTTTTTATTGTCCTTTTTCTTGACACGTGATGGGTATGGTGGAGGAGGGCGTGTATTGGTTTCCACTTATCTTATCTTCTTTTATGGTGTCTTTTCTTGGACACTCTTTGGTTCAACTACCTCTTCAACCTTATCTTCTATTGTTCCTTCAGCCACTTTTTCTGGAATAGAGGTTGGTTCTGGATCTTTTCTAGGTGGAGGTAGTTGTTTTCCACTTCTCAATTTAACTGGATGACAAACATCATCTTGAAGAGCAATAGTATCACTTAGGAGTTGCCCTTTTGGCCTGTTCTGTAATGTACTCGCCACTTGGGATAGAGTATGCTCAGGATTTTTGATTACCTTTGATTGGGTTTGAAGTCTTCGCTGACTCATCTTCATATTCTCTTCAACTAATTTCATCATCTCAGCCATACTTGAATCCAAACTCAAAGGTTGTTCTTGTGTTGCTTGTTGCATTGAATGTTTAGTTGTTTCTTGATAAGATTCTTCATAAATTGGCGCTTCTTGATATATGGGTTGTGGTTGATAATAGGATTGGGGTTGAGTTTGATAATAAGTCTCTTGATTTCTGACCCAATTCCGATTCTGTGAGGGCTGATAATTAGCATAACTTCCTTGAGGATGATAATAACCATTAGAATAATGGTTTCTTTGATGAGATATAAAGGAAGTTGAAGCTTGATTATTCATACACTTTTCCCACACATGATTTCTTGATCCACAACCAGGACTTGAAGGTAAAGTATGTACTAGATTTACCTGAGCGATTGCTCGAGCTTGTTCTCGTAGTTCCTTGAGTTGTTGGTTTAATTCTTCGATCTTCAGAGATTCTGAGTTCTCTTCTTGTTTTTCTGATTCAATTAGCCAGCTTCTCTCGGTCTCAAGAACTTTCTCCTTAATACTTTCGTCTTCTACAAGATCTAATAATACAAAACCTTTATCTCCTAACAAATCTGCTCTTGCCTTGGACTCGTTATTGAGTCCTCCATAGAACATGGTTAATGAATATTCTGGCGATGATATATGGAACAGATATCTCGCCTTTTTCTCATTAAAACGTAACCATGCTTCACCAACACTTTCTCCGTCTTCCTGCATAAATTGTTCAAGCTCCAACATATCTTTTAATCGTCTACTAACTGGATAGAATCGGTCTAGGAATTTGGATTGAAGCTTGTCCCAATCTGGAATAACATCGGGTTGTTTGGAATTATACCAATCGCTTGCACCTCCGATCAAAAAGAACTGGAACATAACATAATACATCTGCTCCTTTGTAACGCCTTTTATGATATAAGCGTCACAGATCTGCATGAATTTCTAAACATACCAGACCGGATCTTGTTGTGCAGCACCGCTAAATTGTCCATGACTCGCAAATTGCGCTATCATGCTTGAATCCGGTCTAAACTTAGAGGCTTGGATTTCTGGAGTGCAGATTCATCGTGGTTGCACTCTGAATGAGATGAGAAGATCAAGTCTCCTCGGGCTTGCCATCTGTAATCTGTAAAAACAAAACTAAAAACAAAAGCGTAAAATAGAACTAACTGAAATAGAAGCACTAAATAAATGCACAAGGACTAACGATGTAGTCCCCGGCAGCGGCGCCAAAAACTTGGTGTCGAGTAGGATGTGATAAATATATGATATAAATAAATGCAAATATAGACACATTAGCCTAGCACGTTCTGCAAGTATACAAGACGTATGCAAGTTTTAATGATAAATAGAATTCGTTCCTCAGAGACTACGAAAGTTAGAAAGAACTTATGCAAATTATTAAGTGCAGATATGAAAGCTAGATCTGATTAATACGCAGTAAAATAAAAGAAAAAAGATTTTTGTTTGGTTTTGAGAAATAGAAAATTAGACTAATAAATAAAGACAAGAAAAGTAAATAATAAATAGATAGTATGATAATTTAGCTCGAGAAATTAGCAAGTAATCCCCACTAGTCTTGTTTATTTTATCATGTAAGGGTGAATCATGTAATATGAAATAATCAGGATTCTAAATTCCCATTCCTTAGACCTTAAGAGCGACTAAGGGGGCTACGAAACAACCGCAAGGTAGTCTAAACATAGGGTTATCAAGCGCTACCAAGGTCCTAAGCAAAACAATTCCTTTAATTGGTGATACGGTGATTAAAACATACCCTAATGACTATCTAGTTAGGATTAGTGTTGTCAGGACCAATACCGGACACTAGACGTTATGTGGTGTTTCAATAATTAGACACCCCTTCCGGGTGACCATCTAACTACTATTAAGGTAATCCTATATTCGTGCACTAGCAAGGAAAACAGTCAATAAATCAAAACACATAAACAGAGAATAAAACATGAATTCAAATTAAATACGATGTATCCCAAATCAGATAGAAGAACTAGGGTTCATAGATACATTTTAAATCTCAAGCTAAAATTATTTAGTTCATACTAATGGAAGAAAAGAAAGAAATTACAAATTTAAAGATTGAAGAAGACAAAATATGGTGTTCAGCTCCTTCCAGACTTCTTTTCTTGTGTTGTAAGCTTCCTCTTGGCTTAAGGTTTGACAATGATGTGTTTCTTCTGATAAGAGGGTGTATTTATAGGGTATAGGAAACCCTAAAATGTTTATTTGAGTAGAAGAGAGGTATTGGACTCCTAGCCCAACTCAAATTCGTAACCCTAAAATATAGAAAAGGTAAGATTCTGGTGCGGTTTTGTTTTGGCCGTAAATCCTTCAATACTTATTCGTTTGACGCGTTCCAATAGTCGAAACTAATCGTCTTGGAAAGCTCTATAACTTTGATCCAAATAATTCTTTCAAATTCCTATCAAATCTTGAGTTATGATCACTTTTATTTTCGTAGCTGTTGGAATTCAGATTTATTTGACAACTTTATGTTTTCCTTTTTCATATTTCTTTCCTTTATCTCCAATTTCCATGTTTTGCCTCTTTCCCTTATCTCTTAGAATTAACTTTTCATCTAATTAATTACCATATATCTTTAAAGCTTCACAATTAACAAACAATTAAACCCAATATGTTCTAAAATTAATAAATAATTAAATCAAGACACGAAATAGGATAGTGTACTAAATCAGGAAAAAATCGAACTATATCCTAAGAAATACACCTAAAATGATATCTCCAACTAAGAATAAATCATCACAAATGGGGAGACGTCATGCACGCATCACAAATCTGCATAAACTTCTGTATAGCTCTAACAAGATCTTTGCTGGAGGACCCACTATAATGGCCATAATTAGCAAATTGGTTAATCGTACTCGCATCGGTCTTGAAACTCCCGGCATGAATAAGGGGTGTGTGAATCCCAAGTGGTCGTAAGCGGAATGGTTGTTAATCTTGTGGTTGCAAAATCCAAGGCATGACTATTGGTGGGACTTGTGCTCCTTGATTATTAGCCATATTTTTATGAATTTCCTCCATTCACGTACACTCCTAGTTGATTGTTTTGTTGACCTAAAGGTGTGTTCACTCGATTCTCACCAACCACGAAAATTGGTGGTGGATCAAGGCTGGCTATCTCAATTAGCGCTAGTCTTTCTCTTTCTCTATTCCTTTCATCTCGAAGTAAATTCTTAGGATTTGAGAGCATACACAAAATCTTTGAATCTGTAGAAAGACAAGATAAAATTAAGAGGAGGGATTTGTGAAAGGAACCAGTAGATCATGCTACGTCTTTTGATTCTCCGTGACTTCTCCAGATTTCAACAATATTCTTGATTACAATGAAAGGAAAAAATGGTAGGGTATTAACTATATGAGACTTTAATGAGTTTTCAGATTGTTGTAATACTATGTGAGTATAGGATCTCCAATATTCTGGTCAATTCTACACATGGGATAATAATCACGTTAGTAGTCGGATTGATCGAGCAATGCAGAATAAAAGGCTAGATGCCTTGGATCATTATGTTCATGCAAAATTCTAATGTCTTGTGTCACCATGTTTAAATTTATTAATATATGGGTGGAGCATAACAAGTATTGTGAGGTGGTTAGTAATGGATGTAATACAGAGAATGGTCGAGGCACAAAGCAATCTATTTTTTTCCAAAAGCTTCGTAACTTGAATCCGGATTTGAGAAAGCTTAACAAAGAGCACTTCTCCCATATTTCTGAAAGATCCAGAAGGGCTAGTGAGGCACTTGAGATATCCGAGATTAGATTCCAACAAAATTTAGTGGATAATGGGGATATTTAGGAGTTGGTTGAGTTTCGGAAGATTGTGAATATAATTGAAAAGGCCGAGGTGTGTTTCTTCAACAAAAAGAAAAAGTTGGGTATAATCTTAATAGTGATCGATCTACAAAACTTTTACATTGTTTCATGAATATTAAACAAAGGAATAAATTTATTTCCAAAATTAAACTCCCAAACGGTGAAGACACTACTTCTAGTTATCAAGTTAAGGATGCTTTCTTAGACTACTACAAAAAATTATTGGGTCGAGGGTTAACACAAATAATATTGATATTGGGGTAATCGGTTGTGGTAATATCTTGACGAGAGATCACAGACAAAATTTTTGTAAAGAAGTCTCTGATGAAGAAATTAAAGAGGAAATATTTCTTACAACAAATTGTAAATCTCCCAGACCCGACGGATATTCTTCATTATTTTTCAAGAAATTGTGGGAGCTTATTGGAGATGAAGGTACTCAAGCGGTACCCGAATTATTCACCTCTAATTTTTTACTTAAGCAATTGAATTCTACTAGTATTAATCTCATATTGAAGAAAGATAGTACGTTAGTTGTTGAGAATTGTAGGCCTATTTCTTGTTGTAATGTCATCAACAAAGCGATCACTATGATCATTCCGGATTGTATAAAAACCGGTTTTGGAAGAGGTTATAGATAAAACGCAAAATGAATTTGGTTCTGGAAGATCGATGGTCGAGAACATTCATCTTATACAAGTTATTGAGAGGCTACAACGATAATAATAGTTCGCCAAGGTGCACTATAAATATTGATTTGTGCAAGGCGTATGATTCGATCTCGTTGGGAGTTTCTTCATGAAGTGCTCATAGGTCTAAAATTTACGATGTTATACATTAGTTGGATTATGTATTGTGTTACAAGACCTTCATGTTCGGTGGCTATTAATGGGGAAGTTCATGGGTTCTTTAAAGGTGAAAAAGGATTGAGACAAGGTGACCTCTATTCCCATACCTTTTTATCTAATGTCATGAGTACCTCTCGAGACTTCTGAATAACCATATTAATGTTGGATTCAAATATCATCTGAAATGTGGAAAAACAAAAACACCATTCAGATAGCCTTTGTCGATGATCTCATGCATCTAGCTAAAGGGGACCATGCTTCTAGTTAAAATTCTCATGGATAGTATGAAGACTTTTGGTGAGTGCTCGGGTCTTCACCTAAAGGTTTGTAAGTCAATTTATTATGTGTATATATTCTGAGTGAGATTGTTGGAGATAATTTAGAAACTACTCAAATTGAGAAATGTGTTATGCCTTTCCGGTATTTGGGTGTTCCGCTTGGAATTTTAATTTTATTCTCAAGAGATTACAAACATCTTACTGAAAATTTGAAGAGTTATGTTAGATCTTGGAATGCCTCTTCCTTATCATATGTGGGGTGCCTTGAACTTATTCGATCGGTGCTCCAAGGGGTTATATTTTTGGTTGTCCATCTATGTAGTACCATTTTGTGTACAAGATAGGATCATAAGTATTTACAGGAAATTTTTATTGGGATGGAAAAGCTCCACAAGTAAATGGAAGGCTATAGGCACTCCAAAATTTGAAGTGTTTTTGGTCTTAAATATTTTGGTGCTTAGAATAAAGCTTTGATCATGAAGATATTGTGGAAGATTATTGACAAAATGTACCCGTTTTGGATAAAGTGGGTAGATGAGAAATACGTGAAAAATAAGTGTGTTTGGATGTGGCAAGTTGAGAAAATGTATTCGGCTCTTTGAAAAAAAAATAGGGAGATCAAAAATGAAATTGTAATTCAGTTGATAATGTGGGAGGAGAAAAAGTTTTGTATAGATGGTTCTCAAATGCAAATGATCACCTGAACTTAAATTAGTCTCTTAGTGGTAAGTATTGTTCCTTATTCTTGAAACCTTTTGATGTTTTTTGCCACCGATCGTATTCTAAAACTTGGGTAAATATTGTGTGGGACTCATGTGTTATACATAAACATGCAATTATAGTTTGGATGGCAATACAACAAAGGTTTCAGACTAAAGATATGATGGTTTATATGGAACTGGAACCCACTTTGTGAATTGTGTGATAATTTTTTTTAATCAAATAAGCACCTTTTATTTGTGTGTTTGTTTGTTAGGGAAATTTGGGATGAGATGAGAAAGTGGTTGGGTATCGAAAAATAAATGAATACAATCATGAGCGCTCTTAAATGGCTTAAGAAACTTAAACCCTGGGAGAATTGTAGGATAAAAACGTGGAGAGTTGCGTTTACCGTTACAATCGATCATGTGTGGTGAATGAAATAATCTTGCCATGAGAAGAGAAACTTCCTCTAAGGATAGAGTGTTTAAGGTAATTAAACTGTGCACGTTTTCTGGGCTTTCTTTTAATTAAGTCCATACTAAACTAAGTGTGGAAGCGAAGTGTCGAGTTGGTCGAATATGTAAGACGTCATCCCAGAAAGGTGCGAGGAGGGTAATTTTGAGGAGAATCCCCCATGTCTTGAAGAGAGATAGTGAGGGAATCTGGTCCCACCAAGTGAAAGGAGATGTCCTTGTGATGTAGAGGGTGTAGTTCCGCAGAGAGAGAGGGATGGAGGAGAGAGAGAGAGAGAGAGAGAGAGAGAGAGAGAGAGAGAGAGAGATAGAGAGAGAGAGAGAGAGAGAGAGAGAGAGAGAGAGAGAGAGAGAGGGGGGACTGTAGAGAGGAATAGTGTAGAAAGATTAATGCCTGTACTGCTTGGGGTAGGAAAACAAGCTCTCGAGTATTATAAATTGCATTGTAGCACGTGTGTGGCCCGACCCATAAGGGCCATGCGGACTTGACGTCATCCCCACCTTCCTCCAGTATATCATTGGGGTCTTACGTGAGTGCGACACACACCTTTTTGTTTGTTTCAGAGCCATTTTGGAGGGACGTACTAAACCCATTATATACCACACCACCAGGTAGTCCTTCAAAAAGACTTTTCCGGCTTATTTAACTGGCATCGCGTAGCTCTATCTTTCATATAAAGGGTACCATCCCTCGCATCCAATTTTTTAACTCATGCAAAAGATTTTATCATATTGGCTTATTTTAGTGCCCAAGAACTTAGAGCGCATTCTTTTACTTTCCTTTGAGAAGGCAAGGTTTGAATACAAGGTGATCTTGAAGACTTTGTTGCAGTCTCACTACGCGTAAAGAGATGGGAATAGCTCCAAACCCAGTTTTTGAAGACCGACATCGTGAACGTATTCGGTAAAGGCACTACTGGCCTTACTAAACTAATAAAGGGCTTTCTCAATCCAGAATAAAACTTAAGAAATTGAATAAGCCCACTTGATGAGATTAGATCAAATTCGATTTATATATGCAATTCTTTCTTTCTAACATTTTTGGATTGATAGGTTTGTTGTGCGATTCTGCCCCCTACCCCCACTCTGCCAATAGCCTATGTGTCAATCTATACCCACTACTTTGTTGGTCGCTACTGTACTTTGCACGTTCTGGATAGGCGCACATCCTATAGAACGAGGGGTACGGAAGATCAAAGAAAAAAGAAGAGCTGAGTGAGCGGAAGGAGCCTTTGTTTCTTATCTCCAAACAATTGAGTTGAACTAGTTGAAGAAAGCACGTCAAGGTGAAGACCAACGAGATTTGCGACAACAAGAGACCCCTTAACTAGGTTTTTTAAAAACACTTACTAATGCGTTTTCAGAAGCTTTTTCGCATAAAGAGGGAGGTTTTTATTCCAAATTTCCAAACGAGCAGACATCTTGATTACAAGCGCATTTACTATTGGGAGATGAATGGGGTATGTGGACCAGTAATGGAATATAAAATTTGATCTAATATCTTTTGATCACCTCTTCAAATAGGGTTTATATAGCCTCATTATTTGTAGACAAAGCAGATTCATAATTGTCCTTCATTCCAAGTCATAAAACTTGTATCCATGTGTTTCATATTCGCCTGGAGTTTGCTCCCATAAATATAGACATCCATGATCCCTCACGTTAATCCTATGAGCCTCTTATTCATTCTCATTTAATCAAGGTGGAGAGCGAATCCAAATATAAAAACTCACATTAGGTTTAAGGATAAACAGGCTCGAACTGATGACTTTCACAATGTTAAGGTGACACTCTACGGTCGAGTTATATCCCTTCACTTCCCTACCCCCATCGTAAATATAACTAACTAATCCTAACTCATAGGGTTGACAAACTCAACGCCACAATATTTTATCAACTTGGAGCCAGGCCTTCTTTTCGCACTACTCCGGATATGAAAATAGTGGTCAAAATTGAATTCAATTGTAAAATTCCCCTATTGGAAATAGGATTGGTTCCCGATTCTGGAGTAGATTTAGCATTACAAAAATAAATTTCCTCTTCTCCCACTGGTTGCAGAATGCTTCATTTAAGTAGCTCTAACAAATCTCTTCAATTTATTAGAGCTTTTAATAGACATAAAACCTAGTCAAAGCCATATGTATTTTTATTTTATACATTGGAAAAATCCGTTTTTTATTAATATACCAGGAAAAGGGAAAATAATAACTAAAAGAGAAGAAATCAATTAGTTATTCATCAAAAATTTATTTATTCGATGACCAAAATTAAACGGGGATATGTAGCTCGAAGACATAGAACGAAAATTTGTTTATTTGCATCAAGCTTTAAACGGGCTCATTTAAGACTTACTCGAACTATTACTCAACTGAAAATAAGAACTTTGGTTTCAGGTCATTGGGATAGGGATAGGAAAAAGAGAAACTTTTGTCGGTTGTGGATCACTCGAATAAATGCAGTAATTCGTGAAAGGGGAGTGTCCTATAGTTATAGTAGACTAATATACAATTTGTACAAGAAACAATTTCTTTTAATCGCAAAATACTTGCGCAAATAGCTATATACAATAGGAATTGTCTGTCAAGAACAAGTTGGCAACTACAAGGGAAGCGGCTAACTCCAGTCTCCGATCCAAACTTGTAGCAAGCCAAAAGTTTTACTTTTTCCTACTTTTCTAAGAGAAGGGATAGACATCCTTCCAACCGCAGAATTGAACACAAGTCTGACTTCGGCCAGGTTCTTTCATCTATCTCCTGTCCCTTGCAACACTCCTTGTTCCGTAAACCGGTTTCTAGTTCATTTGATTGAACCCTAGACATGCGAGAGCCGAGCTTGGGAGAAATGGGCCAATGAGAGGAGATTGATTCAAATCCTGTATTTATGCATAGAGAGAGATATTGAGAGAGGTCAATAATTCTCACTATTTCTTAGATTAGTGGACCCAATTAAATTCAATGGGATCTTTCATTCACATTTTTATGTGAAATGGGTGCATAAGGATGGTGTTCTTATCCAGGAATACAATCATAAATTTGAAAGTATTAGAGATTTCTAGAGGCATACCTCATAAAATATTCCTTGACCAAATGGGTAGATCAAGAAAACTATGGTAGCAACTCCACCAAGAGCTTAATATGCAACAGTATTCCAAGATAGAATATCTAGACAAAAACTAAGTTATCACTCACGGCCCATGTAGCAAGCTACAACAAGTAAGAAGTGTAGAACAATTAGTTCATAAGGACCTTCGTTGTATAACCATTCATAAATGAATGCCACTTCCCATATTGAGTAAAAGTGTGAATCCCATCTGCTCACGATACATAGAGTTGACTATCGGTAATATTCACTCTTTACTTTAGAAAGCAAAAATCACACACCCCCAGCCGACTCCCTTCCCCTCCATAGTAAGGGATAATTAGCATGACTTGACAAATCCAACTATTCCAACTCAAATTGACTGACTAGTCGGGTATATGTTCCACGTTCATAGGAATGTGTCTACGTATCTACTCTACAAATGTGATACTTTTTGGGAATTTTTAATAATATCAAGTCTTTTTTCTATTTTGGCATTTTTTATTTCTGGAGTTTTAGCCCCGACTAGCAAAAGGACTATAAAAATATTCTAGTTACAAATCGGGTATAGATACAACGGGTGACACTTGGTTATAGTTTAGAATCTATCATTGTATGTTTGCTCTATTTTTTGTTGTCTTTGATGTTGAAACGGTTTTCCTTTTATCCATGGGCAATGATTTTTGACGTATTGGGTCTTTTCGGATGATCAACCAAACTGGGACTGAGACACGGCACAGAGTCCCATGCGGGGTAGCAATGGGAAATCATGGACAATGGTCGAAAGCCTAATCTAGAAATATTGTGTGAGTGAAGAAGGGAAATACCTCTTGTAATGCTCTTTCCTTGAGTGCGCGGTCATGACAGGTGTCGAGGAAAAATTCACAGCTGACTCGGTAACAGCAGCCGTGGTAAGATGGGGGCAGGCGTTCTTCGGTATGACTGGGCATAAAGGGAACATAGGCAGTGAATTGGGTTAAAACTGAAAGTCACAACAAACTGGCGCAACGCTCTCGAAAACAATTCACTTGAGTAAGGTGAGTGAAATTTCGTGTGTAGGGGACTAATATTTATGTTTTTTATCCAGGTCTTTAATTCATAGTAAAGGGGATCGTTTTGACCGTTAAGAGTAGTTAACCCGTTCACTGTCTTTGTTTCTATTGCATTCGATCTCATCGTATCCCATTCTATTCTACAAGATTTGAAAAATAACCGACCGGTCTAGGTTTGGGATAATCCTTTGTTCCATACCCTTGGGGCTATTTACAGTTAGCCAATTAAGAATTATCAGATGTACTAACACTTCATATTTGATGCAGTCTCGATCTACCGGAAGGTCACAATTGCCATGAGTAAACATATCAATGACGAGGAAGGAATTTTTTTTGTTATGCTACTAATTTGTACTTGTTCTGCTATTCTATCCAAGACTGGCTAAGGAAGAGTTATGGGGTATAAGACAAAAAAATAGGATATTGGGGCCCTGACATATTATGTGTAATGATTCCATCATTCATGAGAAATAAAAAATCAAAAGAAAAAGCCATTCTATTTTGAAAAAAGGCCGACACTCGAGTTCCATAGCTTTTGGTCCGCTATAAAAATTGATAAATGATTTATGTTTCATCTTTCGTTTCTTTTCCGTCTAGTTCGAGAAATCAATCTATTAATAAATTATGATTCTTTATTTTTCTCTTGATTCTTTTCGGTTCGAGATGTATAGATCTGTTCATTGATTAATGAAAATGTGCAAAATCTCTACTTGCCTTCGCCATTCTATGAGTCTTTTCCTTTTTGTGTATGGTATCGCCATTCCCTTTAGCAACGTCCATTAATTCAGAACTTAATTTGAAAGCCATATTTTGAAACGGCCATTTTTGGGATTCCACTAATAACCAACGCATGGAAAGTGATTTTCCTTTCATTAGTCACCTTGGTGCCTTTCATCCATACGAGATGTCACGCACGAACTAATAGAAAGGATTTTAGTGCCCCTCTCTAGAGTTCAAGCAGAACGTGCCATCACCTACAACCCTTTCCTCAGCCGGGAACTTCCATAAAATGAAAACAAGCGGCATTGTCATATGATCCACTTTTGTTGTCCTAGTTTTTATCCTGAAGTACTCATATGGTTCATTTGTCACCCAGTCTACTTAAACAACCTAAAGGCTTGGACCCACCCGATTTGGATAATGACCCTTTATGTCATGGTACAACTTAGTCACTTATTCTCGTAGTTTAGATAAGATTCAGACAACAACTTCTTTTAAAGCATTTTTATGTTCCCCCTTATTTGAGCTCGTCCATTCCTTGGGTGATCCCTTACTCTCACGTTCGAGTGATTGGTTATCGTTTATGCCTTTTCTTCATATTTATAGATATAGGGAACATAATTTACCAGGATATAGTAAGTCCCGCTTGGGCTGCTTTAATGGTAGTTTTACAGATTCCCTTTCACTCGTAGTGTGAGGAAGAAGTGGAATCTAGAAGTACTACTAATAGTTGAGTTCATGAACCAACTTGTAATTTTTTTATAAATCATTTTGCTACTAATGAGAGTCTAGTAAGTCTCGTTAGTAACTTCAATTGGAATAAAGGATAGTTCAATTCTATGGTATGCTTTCTTAGTCGACAAGACAACCTTATATCATTTACCATTTAAAAGCCTAAGGGGAAGATTAGTATAGCATTTCATCGACCAAATAAGGTGCACGTCTATTAAAGGAGGGATTCAAGCAAAGGTCTACTTTTTTTTCAAACTCGCCTTTGAAGGAGCGGGAGCCTTAGTATTTCGGATAAAGATTGATATTGGCCTTCTAGCTAAGTAAAATCACAGTCTTTTCCCTTATTCGATAGCTAGATATTGTCTTGAAGGAAGGATTCATCAAGGGAAGAAGGATAAACTCGCTAGGATAGTGAAATCCTTTTTTTTTTAAAGAAAGATTGCTCTATTTAGCTACCTTTCTTTGAGTCCCTAGGCTAAGGCATATCTATATTCTTGCTTTAAAGAGTCCTTTACTTACAAGTAGTACCGTTAGAAAGGTTTTATGATCGATGTATGAAGCTCTAAGGAATAACGATTAGTACTGCTAAGGAGAGGAGAGGAACCCCCTTGTGGCACGAGACAGATTGAGTCAGGGGAGAGGAACCAACAAGGAAGATTTTGAGCCCCAATAGCAAACGAACCTACGTTCGGGAAATTTTTGGGGATATCCTACTTCCCACAATAGGGAAATTCATCGCACATAATTAAGGGAGCCATCGAAAGGTGGCTAAAACACCAGAAACGACGACCACCCGAGCTAATGATAGAGGCAAGAACACTTTTTGGCCAAGTCCCATTAATTGATCATAACGATATAGTGAAAATGTTTTACAAACCCATATATATATATATATATATATATATATATATATATATATATATATATATATATATGAACAGAAAGAGAATCACCTTATACTAAACCAGATCGAGGCTAGGATGTTCTTGGAAATAGGAAGATCTAAAATAGGCGACTAACCTCTTGGAGAGAGCATTGTGCATAGAACAAGTGAGTAAGGGTACAACTCAGTGGATAACTCATTGGGCCTAATAGGTGGTGGTATCACTCTCTTCTCAAAGGAAATGTACGTGACACTCTTCTAGACCTACTTCTACACAGTGTGTTGATGGAATGTGATAGAATATTCATATTGCTCGCTAAAAAACCTGAAAATATAATTATTTGGATTCAACCATCTTTTTTCCTACTTGAATCGGATATTTTGAATACAAACTAAGATATGAAGCTAACCTATAATTATTAAAAACAGACTTGGCTTTTTCAGCTTGTTGCTTGCTTCCTCACCGTTGAGAGGCGAAGGAGCCTGAATTAATATTTCCAAGCCTGGCGCGAAGCGAATGGACTAGATTTTACCTATGATCAAATCAGTGAGCAACTATAATTTACTTTTTCGGTGGTGTAAGGTCTCGGATTGATACTAAGAACCTAACCGAACTTTCAAAATATAGATGAAAAATCCTACAATCCATTGTCCCCTTCATTTCATCAAGCCTCCCTTTCCGCCTGGTCCTGAGTTATCCTTTTGATGAGCCATCCATTTCCATCTTTATCCATACATCCAATGTTTAGCGGTTTCTATTTGACCACTTGGATGTGTCGTCGGTGAGCTGCTGAGGTAGATGGTGATCGAAAATTTCGGCGCTCATATTTTTTCTTTTATATTCAAAATGTGGTTATTCTCTTGAAGCGAAAGGTGACAACATGTGAAGGTGAACAATGTGTTCCATTGGATTGGATTTGTGTGCACTTTTAGATTTAGACATTTGCTTTTAAGCTGAGTGGGGATAGCCTCTAAGAGGTTTTGGGTGAAAGTGAAATGGAGATGACTCCCTCCATATAGTTTTAGGTTATGTGCGGTCTCAAAGCACATGGAGAACATTTTTGCTTCTAAATGACAAAGAAGGTGGCAATTTTTAGCTATGGTTTGTATATGGTGTGGATGTCCTGGTTGGAAGACCTACTTATGGTCCTTCTCCGCGGATTAACTTTATCCCTTTCTTAACCTTGCAATGAATAAAATGAGACTGCTCAACCGCTGGACCACTAGGATTGTCTTTTTTTCATGTTATACCAATCAGAATTGATGGTCCTACCTACGTACATGATTGATAGTTAAACTGTGTAAAGTAGGGAGTGAGGGTGATCAACTTGATGCGGACGAGGCGTGAGTGTAGTTCCAATCTTATGGTGTATTTGCTTGGTTTGAGTAAGGCATCTTTCTCAGTGATCAATTCTCTTACCAACTTGATCTTGTTACTCCCGACAACAAACATGTACAAACCTTTCTCGAAGTATGTGTCTCGATATTCCACAGTCTCGATAATAAGCTCGCGGTTTTCTGCTCGAAAAAACAACGTCGATGATGGCTTGTCGGTGCACTATCACATGGTGGGAATTGCAACTTTCCATACATTTCCCATTTTATACTCAACAAAGGAACTTTTCGTATTTCTTTTTTTGAGGATCGCCAGATCAAATAATAATTATGTTCCAATTTTTGCCTCTTCTTCTCACTCAGATAAAACTTTTCCTTGCCACAATGATTGAGTTCCTACTAGTATCCATGATACAAGTCGAATCCTAGATATAGAAATATAAGAAGCTAAACCTCTTCTCCAATGAAAGAAATAAGATTATCACGGATACAAGACATTAATAAGCTACGGCTTTGTTCACCTTTGGACACGAACAAAATAATTAACCTATAGAAAAGAGGGTCAATCAAACCATTCCTGCTTGCAAAGTAGAAAGGGTCACTAGTTTATCTCTCTAGTGAATCAAATTTGCCAAAGGTGTGCATTCATGATCCCATTCTAAATTTTCAATCGATCTAATAATTTTAGAATTATGATAAAGAAATCAAAAATTAAGATCTATATATTAAATATTCTATTATATAATATTCAGTATCTATTTGAAATTCGATTCTTTCATATATTTAGACCGATTCTGAATATATATATATATATATATATATATATATATATATATATATATATATATATATATATATATATATATATATATATATATAAGAATCGAGCAAACATATATTTTATTTGGATTTAGCTTAAAGGAGCAAAAAAACAAACTAGCTAAAAAACATAAAGATTAGTCCCCAACTCTGGCAAGAACAGACAAACAGGGTCGGCTATCCATCTAACTTTCATAATTACAAACTTTTACTGTATAGGTAGATCTCATTGTGAAAGACCTATTATTTGATAATTTATGGGTAGAGCAAAAGAATGTGAACTATATAGGTTACCAATAAAATGTATTAAATAAAGCAAAGGCTCTGGTGTATAGAAAAGACCTCATCGTTTAAGAAGTAACCATAAAAACGATTAACCTATTATTTATTTTTTCTTTTGTTACTTATTATATTTTTGAC
Organism: Nemophila menziesii; assembly: GCA_029959085.1. Lineage (NCBI taxonomy): Eukaryota > Viridiplantae > Streptophyta > Magnoliopsida > Boraginales > Hydrophyllaceae > Nemophila > Nemophila menziesii. The sequence continues at coordinate 82,351,101 of JARWIR010000001.1, forward strand.
ACCTAGCAGAATTTATATCACACACGGTGAAATACCTAAAAAATCGTGGTTAGGAAGGTTATAGGAACCAAAACCATTGGAATTTTTATTTTATACATTAGAAAAATTTGTTTTGTTATTAATAGACTAGGAAAGAGGAAAAGAATGATTGTAGATACTTTTTCAGACCTATTGCCGATACTAAGTAGCTGTAAAAAAATTGTATCCATTTTGCATTGTATTGTGAATGGATTAGGTATATATCATGGTAAATTCTTCAAAAAAATGATGTCTTTTACAATGGAATCTGATAAGTGATATTTTGAGTAAGTATTTACATAATCTTCTTTTGTTGTTCGTTTTTCACCTAAATCATGCCTTCTCGAAGGATAAAAGACACTGGGAAATTTCATTGGTGAAGTAGTTGAAATTGATCACCCAGTAGCTGACACAGATGATCAAGAGTTTATCAGGTTTAGTGTAAAATTTGATACTAGAAATCCTCTCAAGACGTCTACATCGAGAAGTTCGAGGGACTAGCTTGGGTGGCTTTTATCTACGAGAATAGAGGTATGTATTGCTTCAATTGTGGTGTATTAGGTCACAACAAAAATGCATGCTCCACTTGCATAGTGAAACCCAGATGGAATGATAGCTCTTTTAGATACACTAACTTGACCAGAGAACTTACTATGAAAAGCGATAATAAACATGTTCATATGATAAGAAGAAGAGATAGGTGGGGAGTTTTCGATGATATCATTAGGTTTTATCCCTTTAGGAGGTTTATGAGGACGATGAAGATCATGATGGTGATTCCTATAATGGTGGTTCAACTGGTAATGTTTCTGGCTTCAATGTTGGAACTATTAATGGTCCAATTGAACATGTTGACGACAACAACAATAAGGATAAGAATAAAGAGGGTTCTGAATCTTCAAAAAGGAAAAGGGAGAATACAGGATTGCTTGGAGAAATTACTAATGGTCTGGAGATGCCAAGTGAACCTTTTGAAGTTCTGCTACTAAATTCCCATGTTTATACAAGGTGTTTCAAAACGAATGGGTAGATGTGGGAAAAAGTTTGATTGCTAACAGTCAATCTGTAAACGAAGTTATTGCTAATGCGAGTGTAGACATTATTGAGCTCTACATAAATTTTACTACTGATCTTAATGATGGTAATTTGACAAAGAAGGTTAATGATGAGGTATTTCAAGATAAAGGGAAAGCGGTGGTAATTGAAACAAGTACTGATAGGGAAAAAGAACTAAGTTTAAGAATGATGGGATGGTAAGAATTACTACAAACTCTTTTGAGGGCGAACGCTTTGACATAGAGGAGGAGTCTCAAAATTCCCAGTCTATTCATCAAAGTCAACATGCAAGGCCATGGAATGAAGAGCAGATATTTGGTAGACAAACTGCAAGAATGAGGGTCCATGGTCTAGGTAAAGAGCTCACGTGGAATGATTATCTCGAAAGGAAAAAACCATAGAACAGAGAAAGTGAAATCTTTGCGAGCAAGAGGAGAAAGCAAGAGAATTCGAGATAATGGGGAGGAAAATTGGCGAGATTCAGCTGTTTATGGATGATCTTTATGATTGTCTATGTGATGTTAAACATCAATTTATGATCAAATAGGGCTTTAACCGAGAAATGACTTAGCAGTTGGAAATGGAAATGTGGACAAGGGCAAACTCTACTACTGCAAAGGAAATCAGTGTGATGGACACTTTGATAGAGATGAAGAGAGTGATGGTGACTCCAACGGTGCAGCTATTTCCAAGGACCCTCTTGTGAGAAGTAGCTACATCAACTTTATGATGAATGAAGGGGAAACCCAAAATGTCAATGGTTTTAATGGATAGTGTTATGTTGTGGAATTGTCAAGGTGCTAGGGAGACCTTGACCAAACAAAGTTTAAAGTCCCTACTGTCTAAGTTTAATGTCTCTGTGTTGTGTTTAGTCGAATCTAAGTTGAAAAGATGTCATGTTAATGCTGTTAAGCCTTTAAAGTCTTTCAAGTATTGTCATGTTATTGATCCTACTGGCTCTTGTTCGAAGTCAAGTGGGATTGTTGTGGCGTGGAAAGAAAGTATTAATCTCAGCATTATTAGGTCTAGTGGGTCTTATGTAATATGTGAAGTGAATGAACTAACTAAAGTTAAGTGGTATCTTGTGTTTGTTTATGCTCCTACTGATGAAACTATAAGATCACTAATCTGAACCGAGCTTACCAATTGGATATCAAAACAAGATGGTGCAATTGTGATGATGGGTGATTTCAACGAAGTGGCAAAGTTTGCAGAGAAGAAAGGTAAAATTCCTGCAAATTTAGATAGAATCCTAAAATTTAATAAGTTCATTAACGACAATGGCTTGATCGAAATTGAATCAAAAGGTTGTTTTTACACTTGGAGTAACAATAGAAAGGGTAATGAAAATGTAAAAGAAAAACTAGATAGAGGCTTGGGTAATCTTAATTTTTTTAAATTTGTTTCCAAACGCGATCATGAAAGTACCACCAGCTGTAGGATCGGACCATTCGACTCTAATTCTCCAGAAAGATATTAATTGGACGAACAAGAAACAATATTTTATGTTCGACTCAAGATGGATTGAAAATGAGAACTGTAAGGAAGTTATTACTAATTCTTGGAACAAACATTATTTAGACAATGCTTTATCTAGATATCAAATAAAAAAAGATGATACATGCAAAAGCCCTAACATAATGGAGCAAGAGAACTTTCTGCAATAGTAGGAAGAGAATCAATGATTTACACAACCAATTGGCCTTATTACAAGATGATGTAACTAAATTTAATAATTCAAATCTAATTAAAGATATTAAAAACGAAATTGAAGAGCTTTGGAGGCAAGAAGAAATATATTGGGCTGACAAGGCTAGAGATCAACAAATAAAATGTGGGGATAAAAATACAACATATTTTCATAATTTAACGAAAGTTAGAAGAAATATTAATAGTATTAGTGCTATTAAGAACGAAGACAAAGTTTGGGTTGATGATATTGAAGAAATCAAGAAAAAATTCAAAATTATTATGTGGAACTTTTTAAGAATGAACATGTAATGGACTCCAAAGATATAACTGAGTTTATACCGCGCAAAATTACTGAAGAGATGAATGAAAATATGATAAGAATGCCGGATATGGAAGAAGTCAAATTTGCAGTTTTCTGTATGTCAGGGTCAAAGGCCCAGGGCAGATGGTCTAACGGGTAAATTTTACCATGAATTCTAGGAAATCATTAAAGAGGACGTCTGTAGAGTGGTCTCCGACTTTTTTAATCTTAAGTGTGATATAAAAATGATTAACGATACGGTTATTACTCTCATACCAAAAGACGAAACTCAAGAAGAACCTAAGGACTATATACCCATCTCATGCATTAATTTTATTTATAAAATTATTGCAAAAATCTTAGACCTTAGACTTCAACCAATAATGGACGATATTATCTCGCCTACACAGTCGACTTTCATTAAAGGACAGAGTATTCAAGATAATATTATAGTAGAACAAGAGGTTTCATATTTCTTAAATTGCAAAAAGAGATCTAACAAACATTATGCGGACATAAAAATTGACATGGCCAAGGCTTACGACAAAGTCAACTGGGATTTTCTAATGAAAGTGCTCGAAAAAATTGATTTTTGTGAAAAATGGAGGAGGCTAATCTATAGTTGCATATCCACTGTCAGTATGCAATTGAAAATAAATGGAGAAAGACTAGAGAAATTTTGCCCTCAACAAGGTATTAGACATGGTAGCCCGTTGTCACCTCTTCTTTTCTCAATAATGACTGAAGCTTTAATTCACCTTAAAAACTATTATAATGAAGAAGAGAACTTCAACGGATTAAGAATTACTAGGCAATGTCCCGTTTTGACTCATCTTCTTTTTACTGATGATGCATTATTTTTTATGGAAGCTAATATGACTGAATTCAATGAATTTAAAGAAATCCTAAGAAAATAATGTCTAGCCTTAGGTCAAGGAATTAATTATGGAAAATCGTCGATTCTCTTTAGTAAGGGTTTAAATGAAGGGTTGAGGAAAAACTTGGAAGAAAGGATTGGAATTTCAAGCACAAATTCTTTGGGAAAATACCTTGGAATTCCACTCACTTTATGAAGGTCTAGGACAGAAAATTTAAACTACATCAAAGATAAATTAATTAGAAAGGCTTCAGGGTGGACCTCAAAATATTTATCGGAAGGAGGGAAGGAAGTTCTAATTAAAGTTGTTCTTCAGGCTATCCCTAGCTACGCGATGTCAATCTTCAAATTTCCTAAAGCTCTATGTAAAAAATTATCAAGTATTGTCTCAAATTTTTATTGGGATTCAGTAGAAAAAAAGAGAATTCATTGGATTTCAAGGAAAAGGATTTCTAGGTCAAAAAAAATTGGAGGATTGGGATTTAGAGATTTCCAAAAAATGAACATAGCTCTCCTTGCAAAACAGGCTTGGGGGTTGCTAAAAAAAGCCTAATTCATTGGTAGCTCAAGTCATTAAAGGTATTTATCATCCTAATCTTTGGAATGCTAAGCTCAAGTAGAAAAAGTCTTGGAGTTGGGCAAGTTTATTTAACGGATTTGAGTTTATTAAAAATGAATGTTGTTGGCAAATTGGTAATGGGTTAACATCAAATATTTGGGATGATAATTGGATTGGACCGGGTATGAAAATTGACAAATGCGATTGGCTTAATATAAATAAAGTTTTTAATAATAATTACTCATTGTGGAATAAAAATTTAATCGATTTGATAAATAGAATATAAATTGTAAATATGGAAGAGAGGATAAAATAATCTGGCCACATTCGAAAGATGGAGATTAAACTACAAAATCAGGTTATTATAATTTAGTTAATCAAGAGATTAGTAAAGAAGCACAATCATCCATTGTAGGAGAAAAGGTTGGGGAAGTAACACTTTGGTCAACAATATGGAAGTCAAATATACTGAAAAAGATGAGGAACTTTGATTGAAAAATCTGCAACAATGCAATTCCAACGAAAGTTAATCTCCAAAAAAAGAAATGTGTGTCATCTTCAGTATGCGAATGGTGTGAAAAAGAGAAGGAGACAATTGAACACATTTCATCAAATGTCCTTTCAGTGTTGCAATTTGGGCACAATCACCGCTTCAAATTAAAGTGAAAAACGATATGACACATAGTTTTAAAGATTGGTTTCTAAATATTATTAAAAACTATACAGAAAATGGATAGGATAGAAATCAAGTTTCTAGTAATATTATCTCGATTCTATGGAACTTGTGGAAAGTAAGAATGAAAGGTTTCTTTGATAAAAAGGAATGGGATATCTCGAAAGTCATTAACGAATCCAACAAAATAATCAATAAATTGTTCAACTTGGATTTAAAATGATAATATTATGTTGGGGAAGAGCAAAAAAGATAAAGATGAAGCAATAATCACAGATACGGCCGATTTGGTTTGGCATAATGATACATCTTTTATTAATAGTGAAGAGGCATCAAGAATTGCTTCCGTAGCAATAGGAAAGGATGAAAAAATAAGAGAAAAAGGAGAAAGAAGAGATTATTGCAAAAATGCTAAAGAATGAGAATGTTGGGCCGTATTACAAGTAATGAAAGCATCCGAGAAAATCAATTGTAGAAAGGTTTCTTTCTACTCAGATAACCTTGAGATATTTCAAGGTATAAATTTTAGGAAAGGAATTGATTGGAGGATCCTTCCGCTTATCGAAACAATCTGGAAGTGGATCTCAAAATTTCCAGAATAGAAATTATTGCATATTAATATTAATAGAGAACTTAACGTTATAGCTGATTTGTCCGAAAAATGCTTAAGAAAAGGCAAAGATCTGTCTTCATGGTCATAACAGACGCTTTCAATAGCATAGATTATTTTAATTTTGTCTTGAAACATTGTAATAAATAACCTATCTTTTTCTTTTTTTACAAGAAAAAGAAAAGGATAAAAGATTTTTATTTGTAACTTATTGAATTTTAATTAACGATATTGTAGATACTATTTTAAATTTGTAAGTCTAAATAGATAACATGTTGTACAATGTATAATTCTTTTTCCTCTTTCATGTAAATATAATCGTTTACCCAAACGAAAAAAAAAAATTGACTTCGTTCATTAGCGCTCAATTTCTTCATCTGTGTAAAAAGGAAAGAAGAAAAACTTTTAACTCATTTACTCGTGATCGGCCAAAGAAAAGTAAAAAAGTCATATGACTCGTGAATATCTATCTAATAAATGGTACACGAAACATTCTTTAAAGTTTCACATCCAACCCCGTATAATTTATCACATGGGATTTATGTGTGCAACCATGACAATTCTTAGGTGGGTCGTGTATGAATTGCTTGGTAGGGAACTCTCACCTAGATGTTTAAATGCTTATTAAGATGCCAGTGATCTATTCTCACTATACCTTTTAATATTTACTCCTCAAACTTTAATTTCTAAGTATTTTAACTATTATAACTATTAGTTAATAACTTACTCATATGAAGTACCGTTGTATATGTTTGACCTTTTGATATTTTTTTTTTTTTGGGCGCTTTGACCTTTTGATATTTATATACGAGTACATTAAAAAACTTAATTTAAAAAAAATAAATCTTACTCTACTTGAAATAAATGATGAACCAGTTGCAGATTACTTGTAATGTGTGTGGGCTCGCCATCTTGTGTGAGTTGAAGTAATAAATAATGTTGGAAAAAGAGGACTATGAATTGAGCCATGAAATAAAAACTCGGTAACAGAACTAATTCTAAGGCTTTTATTGTGATTTGAAGTAGGGGCGAGTAAATGTCTTGTTTGTTCCGTTTAGACTGCTTGATTCGTCATATTCTAATCTATATGATCTGTTGATTCGTCATATTCTAATCTATATGATCTGTTTCTATAGATCTTGGGTCGATACTGTACTTTAGATTTAACAGTACATGTAAGTTCATGTTACCCGCTTGATCCAGTCCGGCCAGTTATTCATATAAATATATCTATATTATAAAAAATGTTTTTTTATATGGTTTAGATCTTTTTTTAACATAAGTTGTGACCATAATTATTTGTAGTTATACTTATCATTTAAACTATTAATTATTCGAGATTGATAGTTAACCTAGTGGTAAGGTTACTCGAGACCAAAAAATCTTGGGATCGAATCTTATTGGAGTCATTTACTCCGAGTCTAAAGTGGCTCTCTCATGTATTCAAAAAAAAACATTAATTATTCCTTCATTATATTTTTAAATAAAATTATAAACATACTATCTATATTACAATCAATTTGTAAATATTGTTATTTTTGTTCATCTTCTTTTAACTAAAAAATTTCTCCCTATATCTTCTTTAATTTTTCAAAAACTCATACGGATCATAAAAGTTAAAACTCATCTTTACACTTCCATTCGAACAAAAAACTAAAAAGAGAATATGTTCACTCTCAACTTCCAACCAAGCCGCTCTTCTCAATAAGAAAACCGCCACCAGTTTGAAAACATTCTCCACCATCATTAACCGGCTTGGCGAATGATCCAAATGAAGGTAAACAAAATTATTTTTACTATTGAAACTCCAAAATATTGAGTTATTTTCAACCTAATCTCATTACTTTTACAATTTTTCAGAATTATCTGCTTTTATTATAATTACAGTCATGTTGTTTATTATATTTATATACAAATCCTACAATGTCCACATATGAAACTTTTGCTAGCACGTTTGGGAAAAAGTACCCAAGCCACCTTCTCTACTCGTTGGGAAATGGGAGTCTCATCGGACGGTCAGATTTGTGCTACAAGGGTTCCCTACGCCATCGATTTTCGAAATCTTCCTATGAATACTTACTCAACTGTTATTATTAAATTTAGGGTTTGGAGTATTGGGGCATGCTTCCTTCTCGTATGGGACATACCCTATTTCTCCAAAAAGTATCAGCTAGGGTTTCAAAGGCCATCGGACATAGGAAATCCAAAGATCCAGCCCCCTCGTCTTCACCATCGATCTGAAATTTCAGGGCAAACACGTTTGGGCAAAAGTACCCAAGCCACCTTCTCTACTCGTTGGAAAATGGGGGTCTCATCGGACGGTCAGATTTGGGCTACAAGGGTTCCCTACGCCATCGATCTCCGAAATCTTTCTCCTATGAATGCTTGCTTTGCTGTTGCTATTAAATCTAGGATTTGGATTATTGGGGCTTGCTTCCTTCTCTTAAGGGACAAACTCTATTTCTACAAAAAGTATCAGCTAGGGTTTCAATGGCCATCGAACATAGGAAATCCAAAGATCCAGGTATACAAATTTATCCCTAATATTTGTTCTTTATTGCTGTAGTATATGGAATGCAGGAAAACTACAGAAATAAAAATCACAATGAGGACAGAGAAGAAAGAAACGTGGTACTGCAGGGCAATTTCGCCTAAGATGTCTTTTGCAATCATTGAATTTGACAAACCAAAGTTTAGTAGACACGAAGTCGTTTCAAGATCCAAGAAACAGCATAAAGGGACTCATTGCAGCTATACAAAAATCAAAGAGAAAACACAAGAAACGAACAGTCTAGTAAGTTTGAAAATCAATCCAACGCAATCCATCAGGGTTTTTTTCCCTATATAAACACTTACAGAGTATCAGTGCTTAGTGCTTTGTTGTGAGTACAGGGAAAGGTCTAACATGGCAAAGAGGAACCTAATTCACGAATTGAGAAATGAATTACATGAACAAAATCTGAAGATTAAAGCTTACAAGAGGGCACATGTCATTACAGGAGAAGGAGTGTTGGAGAATGATGGGAATGTACGAGCTACTCTTTCAGCATTCAAAATAGAAATGAGAAATAGTAAGGGTAAACAAGCAGCAAACAATAGTGTAGAGACGTAAGCAAATCAAGAAGGATTTTCGGAGATCCAGCACAAAGTGAAGGGAAGGGGGGGATAAAAAATCAAACACAGCTGATGTAGAACAAAAGAAAGAGAAGTAAAACGAAGAAAACAAACCTGAAGATAGAACAAAACAAAGTAAGGTGAATATGGAAGACCTGTCCAAAAAGATAGACGAGTATGTTTTTCTATGAGAAGAACTGTGAAGGAGGAGGGGACGGCAATGACATGAATTTCAAGTATCAAGATGCAGAGGAAAATGAGTATGGGGATGAAGAGTTTGGTTATGGAGGCGACAACTCCACAAAAGCCGTGTGATTTAAATGACGACACTGTTTTGGAATGTCCAAGGAGTCCGAGCGCCTTTGACATTATCTTGTATTATCTCGTTGATAGCAAAATTTCGACCTGGGGTGGTGGATTTTTGTGAAACTATGTTAAGAGAAGAGGATTCTCGAGACATTGTTAAGCATTTTGGTTTTGATAATTATTTTTGTGTTGAACCCACAAGGAATGCTTTTCATTCTGGGGGGTTTCTTATTATGTGGAACACGTTAGTGTGCCTTGAAGTTATGTTTTCCTGCAGCTTTTCTGTTATTATTAAAATCAATGAACTTTCTTTCTCGTATTTTATGATCTTTTTACACGCACCTAATGATTACAATGAAAGGAAAGATATTAGAAACAAAATATCTAAATGGAGTAGTGATATTAAGTATCCTTGGATAATACTGGGTGACTTTAATGATATTCTCAATATAAATGAGAAACAAAGCAAAAATCCAGTAAATATGACACATATTGATGATTTTCTCAACTTTAATTTTATTAATTCACTTGTCGAGATTAAATCTAACGGTTGTTTTTTTACATGGTCAAACAGGATGGACGATAAACATGTGAAGATAAGGATAGATCGGGGACTTGCGACTTATGAGTGGGTTGACAAATTCCCAAGATCGCAAATTTTTATCCCTCCGACTATTGGGTCGGACCACTCTCCTCTCGTTCTTCACTATAATATCGATATGAAAATTGGTAGTAAATTTTTTAAGTTTGAAACTCGTTGGTTAGATAATAATGAGTGTAGAGATATAGTTAATACTAGCTGGAATAAGCCTACTAATATTATCCCTATCAATAATTTCATTAGGAGGAGGGAAAACACTAAAAAAGAGCTTACTAAATGGAGTATTAAGACTTTCAAAAATCATGAAAAAAAGGAATTGCAAAATCGTCTTACGATCCTTAATAATATTTCTCCTAGTAATGATAATTTAAAAGAAGAAAAGGAAATTAAACAACAAATAAAAATCGAATATGAGAATGAAGAAAAATATTGGAGTAATAAAGCTAGACAGAATTGGTTGGCTTTTGGAGATAAAAATACTAAATTTTTTCATCTTTCTACTATACAAAGGAGGAAATATGACAGAGTAACTAGAATTAAAAACAAAAATGGAGTTTGGGAGGAAGACACTGAAGGAATTAAAATAGCTTTCAAAAATTTTACCAAACTTTATTTAAAAATGTCCCCACTAGTAATATTCGTATGGAGAAGGCAATAAAACATATCAAACCATGTATGACGGAAGATATTAATAAAGAACTTATTAAACTACCGTCTATGGAAGAGGTTGAGGATGCAGTCAAGGAATTATCAGCATTAAAAGCTCCAGGGCCAGACAGATTAAACGATAAGTTCTACAAGGAATACAAGGACATCATTAGAGATGATATCTTTAAAGTGATTTTTGATTTCTTTAATAATAATTCTTCTATCGAGACTATTGATGATACTTTGATCACACTTATCCCCAAGGGAAACATTCAAGAACATCTTGAAGGTTTTCGTCTCATATCTTGCGTTAACTTCATTTACAAAATTATTGCTAAAATTTTATCTAATAGACTTAGAAATATCATGAATAATATAATTTCCCCGACCCAATCAGCTTTTATTAAGGGTAGGGCAATCCAAGATAATATTATTATTGCACAAGAAATATCTTTCTTTATGAGCAGGAAAAGGAAAAATAAAAAACATATGCCAGATATAAAAATCGATATGGCAAAAGCATATGATCAGGTTCGTTGGGATTTTATTTTTCTTATACTTAAAAGAATGGGGTTTTGTGACACATGGATTCACTGGATAAAAAACTGTATTACTACGGTTTCTTTTAATATCAACCTGAATGGAGAAAGACTTGATAATTTCAAATCTGTGAGGGGGCTTAGGCAAGGAGATCCTAATCTCCTTTCCTTTTTTCTATTATGACATAATCACTTATTAGTATCATAGATTATAACATTAGTTGTGGTAACATTAGTGGTATTCAAATTAATCGGAATTGCCCAGTTATTTCTCATCTTATTTTTGGATGATTCTTTATTCTTTATTAACATTGAGGAAACGAATATGGAATGTTTTAAAGAGTGCCTGGATATTTATTGTGATGGATCGGGACAAAGTATAAATTTTCATAAGTCAACTATTCTATTTAGCAAAGACACTCCTACTGATAGTAGAACAAGATTGATGGAAAATATGAATATGAAAGAAACAAAAGACTTGGGATATTACTTAGGAATTCCACTATGACATAAAAGGTCCAAAGTAGAGTCTCTAGAGTGGATATCAAAGAAATTGTTTAAAAATACTGAAGGATGGAAAGCTAGACTCCTGTCTGAAGAAGGGAAGAAGGTGCTAATTAAAGCAATACTACAAGCGATACCGAACTATTATATGTCTATTTTCTCTTTTCCAGTTTCCTTTTGTAATAAACTTATTTCTGCTATTTCTAATTTCTGGTGGAATTCAGGAGAAAAAAATAGAATACACTGTCTTGCCTGGGAAAACGTTTTTGTTGGGAAATTAATAGGTAGGCTAGGCTTCAAAGATTTCCAGAATGAATACAATATTACTAGCAGCTCAGGCATGGAGAATGATATATAATCAAAAGACACTAGCTGTCAGACTTTTAAAAGGTATCTATTTTCCAAAAAATTATTTTTTTAATTGTAAATTACGACAGAGTAGAACATGGAGTTGTGATAGTTTGATAGAAGGAAGGGACTTTATAAAAAAATATAGGATTCATAGGATAGGGGATGGGAGGGACACAAACATATGGACAGATAGATGGATTGATACAAATTGGAAGCTTGAAAAACCAAATAATTGTAATATAGAGAAAGTACATGATTTGCTCAATCAAGACACGTCAAAGTGGAACTCAGAATTACTGGACGATTTATTTCCTGAACCTATTATTCCACTGATTAAAAGGATCAACATACTGGACGCATCACAAAAGATAAATACATTTGGCCTTTCTCCAGAGATGGAACTTTTGATACAAAGACATGATATAAGTTCATAACAGAAGAACAGGTTACTCAAAAACCAAATACCTCAACAATTAATACTAATCATAGCTCCATAGTATGGAGAATAATTTGGAAATCAAATATACCCAAGAAAATTAAAATGTTTATGTGGCGAGCTATTAATAATGCACTACCCACAAGGGAAATCTACACAAGAGGAAATGTGCCGAAACCAAAAGATGCATATGGTGTAATGAAAATACGGAGACTGTGTAGCATCTACTACTAACCTGCAAGATGTGCAAGGAAATATGGGAGGGTACTCCCCTTCAAATACGGGTAGAGGAGGATCTTAGTGATTCTATTGAGGCATGGTTTTTAAAAATTATTCATATCTACAAAGATGAAGGATGGGATGAAAATATAGTAAGGGACATGATCATGATTAATATTTGGAACATTTGGAAAGGGAAAATGAAAGCAATACACGAAGGAGTTGAAGTATGTGGATCAAGTATAATCAGTTCTACAATCAAATTAATGAAAGAAATATACGGTGTGGACTGGAAAAATATTAATAACAACACAAGATTTGGAAATAATAGAATCAAGGAAGATATAGCACATCGACAACAACATGAACCAGAGGTTTCTATTTTCTGCGATGCGTCTTTCAAAAAACAAGATGGAACCAACTGGATTAGCGGTAGTAACAATTCAAAACACTACTCTAAACACAATTAACTATGGATTTAATATCGATTGTGACTCAGTTGTAGAAGGGGAGGTGTATGCGGTACTCAAAAAGGTTGAACTTAGTAAAAAACAACCAGATAAGCAAACAGTCATTTACTCAGATAACCTTGAAATTATTCAAGGTATCAAGCAGGTGTCAGCGGCTAGTTGGTATATCCAACCAATTCTTCTTAGCATAATCCAAAAAGCTGGAACGAGGGGACTCTTAAAGTTTCAATACATTAAGAGAAATCTTAATAGCAAAGCAGATAAGGTTGCAAAGGAAGCTAGGCACGGAGCTATGAAGGGCCGCGAAATGACGATTAGTCATTTCGAATTGGCTTTCAAATTATGAAAATTAGGAATAGGATAAATCTTGTCTTTAATGCATGTTTGGTGCTTTGGCACCTTTTATTGTCCAAAAATAAAACTCACTTTCCCAGTAAGCTGCTCTTGCACAAGAAAACCACCGCCACTTGGGAACCATACTCCACCATCATCAGCCGGCTTGGCTAATAACCCAAATTAAGATAAAAAAATCCACTGAAACTCTAAAACATTGAATTTTTTTCAGCATAATCTCATAACTTTTACAATTTTTTCAAAATTATTTGACTTAAGTATAATCACGGTCGCGTTGTTTATTATATTTTGATACGAATCTTATGATGTCCATTTTATGACTGTATGCACCGAAAATAACGTAGGGGATGTCGTGTGAGTTTTGTGGGTCCCATTATTTCCGTGACTATTGGAGAGAGAAATTTGGTTTTATACTGTATTTTTTTAATTTTTTTGCAGTAAATATTTATTTGGCGCAATTGCTGAAGATATTTTTATGCTTATCTCGATACAACGTTTATGTTTATGTTTCTGATACTTACTGTTGTTGGTACTGCTCTAATCGCTAAGCTCCGGTGAAGAGCTCATTCAACTCCGTTGTCAAGATTGTTATATGTGATTTACTTATTTATCTTTATAATAAAAACTGCTTCTTTTTTATTTGTTAACCGATGAATATCACATTAGATTTTAATTTGTTTTGTCTTAGAAAAGGGAGGGGAAAGTAAATGTTCTTACACTAAATGAAGTTGGATATGCAATGCAACTCTCTAATAAATGTCTACTTGATGTTCGTCCCACTACAGAGCATAATAAGGTGATTGGTATTAATCATAAAAACTTTTATGCCTCTTTTTTATCGATCCATCAAAGAAAATATAGCTGAAAATTTATTAAAAAGAAATTCATTTCATTATTACATTGTGATCAAACTTGAAAAATTATTATATGAAGGCATGGGTTAAGGGCTCAAGTATTCCAATCTTCAATGTGGATGATAAATTGGATTTTGGTGCTCTCACATAGAAGGTCACAAGTTTCGACATGGGTATTCCACTTTCTTTTATTTTTTTTGTTTCCTTCTTATTCAAAAAACTAACATTTTTTCTGCTATTTTTTAGCCTTTCTAAATCTGTTTCTAAAATGGTTGTCTTATACAGGAGGTTGGTGGAATGGTGTGTGCCTATGTCATCCTATGATATATAATGTATCACTTACTATACATTCATATTTTTCATTTAAAATTGATTTTCACTTTGATTAATTTTTAGAAGAAAGTTTTATCACATTGTAAAGGAAAAATTTCCTAAAGACAGTGATCTTATAGCTACGTGCCAAAAGCGTTTGAGGTGAATATTCTTTTTATCATTGTGTTCATACTATTAAAGCATGGTTTTGTGGTATGAATAACTCCAAGCTCTACCTTTAAGAGACTGAAGGTGATGTATTATTATGTTTTAATCTGTATATTTTATTTATAAATTAAAATAATTAGTGTGTAATACTGAATTAATTTCTCTAATTTGGAGCAAGATCTTGAAAGAGAAGGTCCTCAACCGTTCAAAATTTGCAAGAATTGTGGGTTCTCTGAGTTTCTCGGGTAATTAACAAAAGTTGCGCCTAATATTCTACATAATATGTTTTGATGATCTTGATGATCTTGATGATGATAATGATAATGATATTGGAATGTTCGAGATTGTGATGATATTTCCTGATTCTTTTTCAGCTATTTTATGAGTCAAATGAGAATTTCTGACTCAATTTTTTGCATGGCACATCAGATTTTGCTCAATAAAGATAGGAGCCTCTAATTCACGTGTTGCCCCTGATCTTTTTAGTTAAAAAAACAAAAGGAGGTTGTGATGCTGATGTGGCTTGTGTTGGATATCTTCTATACCAGTTGGGACATTTGATAAGTCAAAAGTGGTTTTTGATCTTTTCCCACATCGGTGGGTTATAAGAACTTATAGCTACTTTTATACTTTGTGATATCAACTAAATCCAAAGATCCAATACCCATACACATGGCAAGGCAATGATTTAGCCCACACGCGCGCACCACCACCACCACCACCCCCTTGCCCGGCCTAGCACCGGCACCGGGGGTTACAAGGCAATCAAAAACGTCAACCCAATTAAGTCAATTCCGGGAGGGAATCGTGGGACTTAATGGGGACGTTTCTGAAGGCTTGGGGATTCCACTCCTCACCCCTATATATAGTGTGCTCTCATTCCACTCTCTACAGTTACGAAATACACACAAGAAAGAACACTCTGCCTCACCACCTTCTCTCTATATTTCTAAAACTACGTTTTAGTTCCGTTAGAGATACCGGTCCGCCGGAATATCTTTTTAACGACGGTGACTTTGTTTTTCCTTACCGTGTAAGTGTATTTACGTTTGTTATTTCCGTGTAATTTTTATTCGATTTTTGTAATCGTATTTCCGTGTAATTTTTATTCGATTGTTGTAATCGCATTTCAGTTTATTGTAATAGTTAGTTTACTTCAAAAACATTTTTCTTTCCATTTGTTTTTCGGAAACCATTTTCTTTTGTACAACTGGTGGTTATTTCTAATAACAATTTAAAAAGATATTCATTTTCTTTTCCACCGGTTATTTTTGAAAATGGCTCTTCCTATTTCGGCTGTTGGTTCCTCTTTGAACACAAAGCCACTTCTCGACGCAAACAAGTTGGAACTCCTTAATGGTTCTAACTATAAGCGTTGGGCGCAAGAAATTATGATTTGCCTTGAACAGTATGAACTCGACTTTGCTATTGTCGAGGCTCCTCCACTTTTGGAGATTGGAGCTCATACTGAACAAGAGCTAGCTAGGCATGCTGCCCTCGAATCTAGGTTCAAAAGAGCTAACACCATGGCTCGGGGCTGGATGTTGAACAACGTTACTAATCCCATTTTTGACCTCCTTGCCAAAGAGAAATCGGCAAAGGTCATATGGGAAACTCTCGAGAAGAAATATGAAGCTGATGATTCGGGTAAGAAAAAGTACGTGACTGGGAATTGGTATAACTTTAGACTTACGGATCAGAAACCCATGACTGAACAACTCCATGTGTACGAGAACCTATGCGCGGAGGTTATCGCCGAAGGCATGAAGATGTGTGAAATTCTTCAAGCCAACATTTTGCTTGAGA
Organism: Nemophila menziesii; assembly: GCA_029959085.1. Classification (NCBI taxonomy): domain Eukaryota; kingdom Viridiplantae; phylum Streptophyta; class Magnoliopsida; order Boraginales; family Hydrophyllaceae; genus Nemophila; species Nemophila menziesii. Next base: position 82,367,569 of record JARWIR010000001.1, read on the forward strand.
AATTTCCCCCATCTTGGAGTGAATACCGCAACCACCTCAAGCACAAAAAGACAGAAATGACCCTCCAAGAGCTCATCAGCCACATCCAAGTCGAGGAAGCGAATCGACTAAAGGATAAGTCAATCTCTTTCCCTTCTCATTCCTCCAAAGCTAATCTAGTCGAAGGTTCTGGCCAAGGTAACAAAGACAGGTTCAAAGGGAAGGGAAAGCAACAAGGCTCCAACAAGTCAAAGTCTGGGGGAAACAAGAATCGCGGCAACACCAACAAACAAGGTGGAGGATTCAAGGTCTCTAAAGGGGCCTGTTACTGTTGTGGCAAAGAAGGGCACAAAGTTTTCGAATGTCCCCTTAGAGCTGGCCAGGGTCCCAAAGCTGCCGCGAATCTGACTGAGACCGAAGAAATAATCGCCGCGGTAATGGTTGAGGTAAACTTGGTAGAGAACAAGAGTGAGTGGATCCTTGACACTGGAGCTTCTCGCCATTTCTGCGCAAACAAAGCCCTATTCAAGAAATTCTATAAGGCAACTGATGGTGAGTGTGTGTACTGGTGACTCTTCCACCGCTACTGTTCTCGGGAAATGTCAGGTTCCCCTCAAACTCACCTCTGGTAAGACTCTTGAACTAAATGATGTTCTCTTCGTCCCCTCTCTCCGTAGGAACTTAGTTTCCGGGGCTCTCCTTAACAAACTTAGTCCCAAACTTGTCTTCGAGGGGGGAAAAGTCATTATCACTAAAAATGACGAATTCATGGGGAAAGGGTACCTTAATAATTGCTTGTTTGTTTTAAACACTGTAACCATTAATGAGAATGCATCCAATTCCGCTTATATTGTTGAGTCCGTTCAAACGTGGCATGGTAGACTAGGCCATTTAAATGTTGCGTCTATTAAAAGGCTTAAAAATCTTGGACTAATACCCGTTAACAACGTGGATGACTTTGAAAAATGTCAAATATGTGTAGAGTCCAAACTTGCAAAAAAACCTTTTAAACCCGTTACCACGAGACAAACTAAATTGCTTGAATTAGTACATTCGAACTTAGCTGGTTTTAAAAACTCCGCTAGTAGAGGAGGAAAACTTTATTACATAACCTTCGTAGATGACTACTCTAGGTTTACTAAAGTGTATCTTCTTAAAACTAAAGATGAGGCGGAAAATGCGTTTTTAAAATATAAAGCCGAAGTTGAAAACCAACTAGACTGTAAAATCAAACGACTTAGGTCCGATAGAGGAGGCGAGTATAGTTCTAATTCCCTTAAAGAGTTTTGTGAAACAAATGGGATTATCCACGAACTTAGTGCCCCTTATACACCCCAACAAAACGGCATAGCAGAAAGAAAGAATATGTCCCTTAAAGAGACTATGAATGCCATGTTAATAAGTTCAGGTTTACCAAACAACATGTGGGGGGAAGCTGTCTTGTCAGCATGTTATGTATTTAATATGGTACCACATAAATCCCTAGAAAAGACCCCTTATGAGATGTGGAAGGGGTTTCCACCAAACCTGAAATTTTTAAAAGTGTGGGGGTGCCTAGCCAAAGTCAAACTACCTGATTTTAAAACTGTCACCGTTGGACCCAAAACCGTTGACTCAATTTTCATAGGGTACGCTCAGAATAGTGCGGCATACAGATTCTTGTCATTAGAAGATAACTCTATTAGTGAATCTAGAGATGCTGAGTTCTTTGAACATGTTTTCCCTTTGAAAGATTTAAATACTGTCAATGCTTCTTTACCTGTTGATAATTTATCTACTAATGATTTTGTACCTTTTTGTGATGTTTTTCCTAACCCCTCCACTTCCATGGAGCCTAGTAGTATTCCCGAGGAAGAACCTAGGAGAAGTAAGAGGCGCAGGATCGAGTCTAGCTTCGGCCCTGACTTTATAACAGCCTTTATAACAGAAGGTTCTCACATTGATCTATTAGACGAACAGGTAGTCAATTGCCTCCTCATGGAGGAAGACCCAAAAACTTATGATGATGCTTTAAAATCTATAGATGCTAGTTTTTGGAAAGAGGCTATTAATAGTGAACTTGAGTCTATTAAAAGTAACCATACATGGGAATTAACCGACTTACCTAGGGGTAGCAAACCTATTAGTAGCAAATGGATTTTTAAGAAAAAGTTGAGACCCGATGGCTCAATAGAAAAATTCAAAGCCAGACTTGTTATTAAGGGCTTCACCCAAAAGAAAGGTCTAGATTACTTTGACACTTATTCCCCTGTGACCAAAATTTCCACGATAAGAACCCTTATTGCTTTAGCCGTCATTCACGAACTTGTAATACATCAAATGGATGTCAAAACCGCGTTCTTGAATGGAGATCTAGATGAAGAGATCTACATGGCTCAACCTGAAGGGTGTGTGGTCCCTGGTCAAGGGGACAAAGTGTGTAAGTTGAAAAAAATCCTTCTATGGTTTGAAACAGGCACCGAAAAAATGGTATGAAAAACTAGATAGTACTCTCATTTCATATGGGTTTATAGCTAACACTTCTGACTCATGCGTTTACTCCAAGGTAACAAATTCAGAGTGTGTTATCATCTGCCTTTATGTAGATGACATGCTCATCTTTGGTACTACTATTCATATTATAAATGAGACTAAACGCTTCTTGTCTTCCAGATTCGACATGAAAGATATGGGAGAAGCTGATGTAATACTTGGGGTAAAAATCATTAGAAGCAGTAATGGTATTACCCTGAATCAATCTCATTACGTAGAAAGGATGCTGAAGAAGTTCAATTCCTTTGAGGTAACGCCTGTAAATACTCCTTATGATTCTAGCATTAACTTGTCCAAACATGTTGGGGATGCTGTATCCCAAAATGAATATGCTAAAATCATAGGAAGTGTAATGTTTTTGATGAACTATACTCGACCCGATATTGCCTATGCCGTGAGTAGAATTAGTTGCTATACTCATAACCCGAGTAGTGACCACTGTGTTGCACTTCGCCGTCTATTGAAATACTTGAGGGGTACCATCGATCTAGGCCTGCACTATAACAAATTCCCTGCAGTCCTTGAGGGTTTTTGTGATGCAAACTGGATCTCAGACAATGACGAAGTAAACTCCACCAGTGGTTATGTGTTCTCCTTAGGGGGAGGTGCTGTATCGTGGAAGTCTTCCAAACAGACTTGTATAGCACGCTCCACCATGGAGTCTGAGTTCATAGCACTAGAGTTAGCTGGGCAAGAAGCTGAGTGCCACTTTGGGAAGGAAGTGCCACACCTGTATGTATCCACTGTGATTCACAAGCAGCCATTGGAGTCGCTCATAATAGCGCCTATAATGGGAAGAAGAGACATATTCGCATCAAACATGGGTCAGTAAGACAATTACTAAAAAGTGGTGTGATAGCCTTGGATTTTGTACGATCAGAGGAGAATCTAGCTGATCCGTTGACCAAAGGCTTGACCAGGAGACTAGTCCTGGAGACGTCGAGGGGGATGGGACTAAAACCCATTAAGTGGGAACATGTGACTAATGAGTCAATGTGATTTCCCCATCCCTAAGGCTCAAACCTAAATCGTCTTGTTCATAGCCACTTGTGGTGGTCCTTTTGAGAAGGTTTTGATGAAAAAGGCGTACCGAGTGTTGAACTCACATTGAATTCATAGCCTTTATGGTGGTTCTTTTGAGAAGGACTTGATGAATTCAAGGGTAACGTTGAAACCAAAATATTAATGGTAGAGTGTTGAGGAGACGTCCTTGCACCACTCTCAAATGAATAAATCAACCAAGTTCATAGCCCGTAAAGGGTGGTATTTAGAGAAGGACTTGATGAACCGAAAGGTGAGGTTAGAGGGAACCATAACCTTGAATCGGGTAGAGTATGTGCTGTGAGGGTCTCGATCGATAACCGTTAAAGTTCAAGAGTAAGTTCACTTAAACGGAATTCGGTGGTTGCCTCAATTCACTACGAGTCAATTAAAATCGCAAGATATTGACACTTAAGTACAATTCACCCATTCTTCTTTCTGGAACCTTCTCACCAAACCTTTTGTTGACATTCAAATGTGTGGGGGATTGTTGGATATCCGCTATATCTGTTGGGACATTTGATACTTTTCCCACATCGGTGGGTTATAAGAACTTATAGCTACTTTTATACTTTGTGATATCAACTAAGTCCAAAGATCCAATACCCATGCACATGGCAAGGCAATGATTTAGCCCACACGCGCGCACCACCACCACCACCACCCGGCACCGGCACCGATGACGACGACGGCGTAGGGCGTGGGTCGTGGGTCGTGGGGAGTTTGGGGAGTCAAAAAATGAAAAATGAAATGGATTTTGTACCAGCTCTTATAGTAGTGGTTGACTACTCCACTTAAAACGTAGAGACAAATCTCCACCAATCTCGCACGTGTTAAAGGGAAAGGCTGTTACTTTGTCAAGTCAAAAACGTGGGAATATCAAAGGAGTCAAATCGATGCATTAAACTCCAGCAGCTGTTACATCACGTGGGAATTGAGAATTGGAAAGTCAAATCAGATCAGTTACAGGAATGTGGGGGTTACAAGGCAATCAAAAACGTCAACCCAATTAAGTCAGTTCCGGGAGAGAATCGTGGGACTTAATGGGGACGTTTCTGAAGGCTTGGGGATTCCACTCCTCACCCCTAAACACTCTGGCTCACCACCTTCTCTCTATATTTCTTAAACTACGTGTTAGTTCTGTTAGAGATACCGGTCCGCCTGAATATCTTTTTAACGACGGTGAGTTTTTCCTTACCGTGTAAGTGTATTTACGTTTGTTATTTCTGTGTAATTTTTATTCGATTTTTGTAATCGTATTTCCGTGTAATTGTTATTCGATTGTTGTAATCGCATTTCATTTTATTATAATAGTTAGTTTACTTCAAAAACATTTTTCTTTTCATTTGTTTTTCGGAAACCATTTTCTTCTGTACAACTGGTGGTTATTTCTAATAACAGCTTGGAGGGTTAACCCTTATAATGAAGAAGGTGTCATAACCATGTCAAGTCAGATTCTTGCTCAATAAAGATCTAAGCCTTCCATTCAGGGCCATGATTTGCACTATAGGTCCCTATAGTAAGTAAATTGCACTATAAGTCAGGGTTAAGGTAAGACTCAAGGATTGAAACTCAAAACTCAATATCTTATGTGTGTTTTTTTATAATTTTTTAGGGTGAGAAGAATGAACTTTGTGAGTAGAAGCAAATGTCGAAGGGTGAGAGAGAGAAGCTGGAAGAAGAACTGAAGAGTACGAATAGTCTAGCATGTTATTCAGATTGTAACCTTTACTTAGTAACTTTATAGTGTAACTGATTAAAAAAAATTAATATCGGAAAATATAGTGTAGATCCTTTAGTGTATGTTTGCATAAAATAGGGTCATAAGTGCATTTAAGTATGTATGTTTGTTATTATTATGAGGGAAAATTTCCCAAATGGTGTATAGTGCATTTTTCTACATACTACATGATCATAAGTCCTTTAGTCCCTGAACTACACCATTTGGGAAATTTCCCAAATCGTCACAAACATTGTCTTGTGCGGCATGTAAGCTTCTTCGTAGGAAATGTACACAAGAATGCACTTTTACTCCGTATTTTCCACCAGCAGTCCTTTAAAGTTTGCACTACTTTTATATGAAGCGCATAAGAGGAAATCAAGAAATTGGAATTCTGCTTTAAAACAACAATGTATTCGCTAATGAATATGAATATTATATACAACATTGTATCATAGAAAGGGATGATTTTCTTTTTCTATGATATAATGTTGGAAATATATCGGATAACTTGTACAATGGATAAATTCTCAAAACAGTACTGAAACTATTTCAATTGTTGAAGAAACTATTTCAACTGTTGAAGCACCACCAGTGTTTGCAGTACTGAAACTATTTCAATTGTTGAAGAAACTATTTCAACTGTTGAAGCACCATCAGTGTTTGCATTTCCTATCTAATTTATGTATTTCTTTTATTGCTAATTTTTTCATTTTTCTTTTCTCTCATTCATCATCTTTGTGGTAGGTTTATGAAGGTAAAAAAAGGTGATAAAAATATAAGTGGAATTTTCGGTGAGTCGCCTGAGGAATTTAAAAGACCTGGATGAGCATGAATTAACTCTGCTAAGGTGCATTATCTTAAATCATTTTTGGATGTTTATAATGCTTTCTATCATATGACAAATAATTGTTAATCTACATATTATTCAGCGAGAACAATTGAGTGACACAGATTTAGCTTTTGAAGCTGGCAAATCTACTACACTCTGACCATTCAGATCGTTGGCGGAGTAAGTTCAAATTGTTGGTTTTTCAAGTTTGATACAACATCATAAAACGTGTTATTCGTAATAGCAATTTGTCAAATCTTTGCTAAAATAAATCTCCCTTTCGTTATTTACACTTTTCTCAATCATATAAAAAATATTCAATTTTAATATGCTAGCCTATTCAGATGAACGTTCAGGTACCTAAACTTATCTCTTACAATTCATCTTTCAAAGATAATAAACATTAAGTTAGTGGATATTGAATGATGATATAATTGTTGATATCTTGAATTAATGGAAGTAAAACGTATACTAAGATGCAGATGTGTGTAAGTTATGGAAAATGTTTGCTCATCATAGATTTTTTAATGTAAAGCACTAAAATATGTAGACAGTGTACAGGGGGTCTTCGTGAAAGGTGGGAGTGGAGGTCAGTAGCTTCCAGAATCACACAAGGGACTTCAGTGTAAATAAATAATAAGAACCAAAAATATTGTTGAGATTGGGAGAAGAATATGTGATTTTTTTATATAACAACTATAATAGTACGTAACCTATGCTGTAGATCTCCCCGCCTAGGCGCGCCTAGGCGCCGCCTAGGCGTCAACTCCCCCCTCAAGCGCTTATGCCTAGTTAAAACTCTAGGCGTTTTTTGTCTCGCGCCTTAGTCGCCGTGTAATAGGCGCCTAGCCCGATTAGGCACCGATTAATGACATAAAATGGCCGCCTAGGCGTCGATTAATGGCAAAACATGCTTGTTTGTTATTTTTCGTATTCTCGAGAATTTTTTAATTGATATTATAACACAATTTTTAGTATTTTTATATATAGTATAGTGTTTTTAGATGAATTTATAACTTAAATAGTTAAAATTGCTATAATTACTACATATATGTTACTAAATATACAAAAATACACAGCGGGATTCAAAACCGTATAATTCCACCTAGGCCCCGTGTAATCCCGCCTTGGCGCTAGGCCCGGGTCGACCGCCTAGGCCTCAAAACCGAGATCTACAGCATAGTACGTAACTCATATTGTGAGTTATCATCACCATCTTAATCCATCAAATTCTTATCTTATCTCTAATATGTTTATTTTCTATCATTTTAACTAGAAAATAAAACCTATCTATTGCACTTGATATAATCAATAAAGTTGAAGAGAGTAGATTTCTTAGCATGGGTGAAGTGTTATTTTCTATAAATATAAAATAATTGGCAGTAAACACAAATCAATGTATTAATTCAGTCTTTTTATGTTATTATATCTCTAAAGGGAATAAAAGGTGCCTGATAGGTTCGAATAATTTGATACTTCAAAAGTCTACAAAATACAATAATTATTAAAAGAAAAATATTGTAACGGAAATATTACTAGTTTCAACACGGAGAAGGAACCACCGACCGTTTTCTTATTAGATACACAATGAGATTACTCCTTATCAAGGAATTCTCTTGAAAAGAAAGTATGCAAAACTCAATTGATTTAAGCATGTGTCTTTTATTTTCACCAATTTTAAGACCATCATGTAAGATCTTGGCACCATCCAACATAGCCTTACAAATCGATAAATCCGAGGATACGGTCCATCATTAACTCTCAAATGCTTACCCTCAAATCTCCCACAAATGCAATTACACTTCAAACGTTAATAAATTATTTAGTAGTAAAAGGTGTGTTAACTATAAAAGATGTCGTAAAATTTGCCAAGGGCCTAACAACCATTTAATTTTCACAATGTCTTCAGACACGGGTCATACCTAGTTCATTTATATGATCTATATTATATTTCAGAGTTTAGTCTACGGTCCAGATTTACCCGCATAAGTGGTGGTCAGGATTAAATCTGGCCAAACATAAGTGGCGGCCAGGATTTAATCTGGCTAAACATAAGTGGTGGCCAAGATTGATTCTGGCCCACTTATTAATATTTTTTTGAACCTGGGTTCGATTCCTGTCAACGAAATTCAGTTTTGCTTTACTGTCTTCAGAGAAGGGTTTTTTTTTTGAACCTGGGTTCGATTCCTATCAACGGAATTCATTTTTCCTTTAGTGTCTTCAGACACGGGTTTTACCTAGTATATATATAGTAGAAATACTATATAATCTTTAACCTAATTATAATTTTAGCTTTTTTACCTTTCTTTGCCTTACAAAATTATTGGGTATCCACCTTCGATCCTGAACCTCAAATTCTGTGTAGCTCTCCTCCTCCAACCTTTTCAGACTTCAGTTTCCACGCCCTTATCTTTTTTCTTCAGCTTTTTTCAGCATTGTCATTTCTTTCATCCCATTCCTTCACTCCCACCGTTCACCCTCATTTCGATTCCTTTTTTTTTCTACGGTGGATAGCTATCTCCACCCTCTTCACTTTGAGTACCACACGGCCTAGGGGTAGGCAAAGCGCTGTTCGATGCAAAAAGGTCGAAGATGTTGGACCTTTTAGCGTAATTGATCTCTCTTTTTTGCATTAAAACAAGAGTGCACGCTTGTTTTAATATTAGAAAGAGATATTCGGGTCAGAAGGATTGTCGGGGGTCGGGGGTCCAAGAGGTTATTTATTCGTGCTAAACAATTCTTTTGGGAGGACTCTTTCCTCTACAAAGTATGTGGTGACCAAATGGTAAGAATATGTATACCTGAGAGTGAGATTTATTCCGTAGTTGCAGGTTGTCACGATTCACCATATGGAGGACATTTCAAGGGTGACCGCACAACTGCTAAGGTATTACAATCTGGTTTTTATTGGCATACGTTACATAAAGATTGTCCTGAGTATGTTAAGAAGTGTTACAGATGCCAATTTACCGGTAATATATCCAAGAGGGATGAGATGCCACGTAACAATGTTCTCGAAGTAGAAATATTCGATGTTTGGGGTATTGATTTCATTGGTCCCCTTGTACCTTCAAATGAAAATCAATATATCTTATTAGCTGTTGATTACATATCTAAATGGGTAGAGGCTGTAGCTCTACCAACCAATGATTCGCGAGTAGTGATCAAGTTTCTGAAATCTCATATTTTCACTAGACATGGCACACCTAGAGTTATAATTAGTGATGGAGGTTCACATATTGTGAACAAGTATCTGAAGACAGTTCTAGAGAAGAATGGGATAAGACATCGCGTATCTACTGCATATCATCCTCAAGCCAACGGTCAAGCTAAAGTGTCTAATCGAGAGGTAAAATATATTTTAGAAAAGACTGTTGGTCCCACAAGAAAATATTGGTCCTTGAAGTTAGATGATGCATTACGGGCATATCGTACTGCGTTCAAGACTCCAGTTGGTGCATCTCTGTATCGTATGGTATATGGTAAGGCTTGTCACTTACCACTTGGACTTGAATCAGGTTCATATTGGGCTATAGCGCAGTTAAATCTTGATCCTACCGTAGCTGGTGAGAACCGTATGATGAAATTAAATGAACTTGATGAGTTTCGATTACATGCCTATGAGAATGCCAAACTTTACAAAGAAAACACCAAGATATGGCATGATAATCGTATTCGCGCTAAAAGGTTTGAAGTTGGACAAAGGGTCCTGAAATATAACTCCAAGTTCAGCAATTACCCGGGTAAGTTAAGGTCGAAATGGTCTGGTCCATATGTAATAACAAAAGTCACGCCTCACGGAGATATAGAGATTGAACATCCAATCGAGCACCGCACCTTTATGGTGAATGGTCATCGATTGAAAATATATCATAGAGGCGAGGATACCAATCGCTCGGAATATCTACATCCCGGAGAGGTCATGTACCTCCTTGAAGATCCTTAGAAGCGTGAGGTAACCCGTCGAGTTTAACCACGTTAAACAAAAGTCATTTCGTATGTACATTAGTTTATTTCAGTCAAAAGTATTTCAATTTTGTAGTGTAAAATAGCCAAGTATTGATTATTAATGTATACTCTTAAAAAGAAATGAGAAAGGTCTGGTGTTTTGATGATTTACAGGTATTTTAAACATGAGTTTGGGGTTAACAGGCGTGAGACGCGAGAAAAAACGAGTTTTGGTCATAAGGTTAACCACTCGCACCGGCTAGCCGGTCATCTGACCGGTATGCCGGTCAACGAGTGTCAAACATAAGACCATTACACACACCTATGCAATGCGTCGCCGAGAAATGTCGCTCGCTCCACCGGCTAGTCGGTCATTTGACCGGTATGCCGGCCAGAAGAAACACGAGGCCACGGGTCTAAGGCTCGTGTATTATGCCGAGAGCGAGATTTTGTGAGAAAAAGCCCACCGTCTAGCCGGTCATCTGACCGGCATGCCGGCCAATGACCAACACGAGGCCAGGGGTTCATGGCTCGTGTATTTTGCCGAGATGAAGAGTTGGTGGAAAGAAGCCCGCCGTCTAGCCGGTCAACTGACCGGTATGACGGTTAGAGGAAGCGAGAGCTGCTGTTCATGAGGAGTTACACGTAGCTATTTGCTGCGTAAAAAAACATGAGGGCTCGAGGTCTAACCTCAGGTATCTTGCCGAGAGGGTGATGTTAGGCAAAGTCGCCCACCGGTATGCCGGTTCGGCCGCCGCCTCAAAACCCTAGATTGTACATATTACCTTTTTCCTCCTCTTAGACACAACTTCTCACGCAAAACACCACTTTTGACGAACCTCCTATCATTATATACCTTCTATTCATCAACAAAACACCACAACACATCAAAACCTTCCCTCTAAACAATCCCTAACACATAATCATCATCAAATCCTTCCACCAAACACCAAAATCCTTACTCTTCTATCATCCAATCTTCCATCATACCCATTAAACCTATCCTTCCCCATTAGATTTTCATTACCCATGTCATAAAACACCATAAACCATCTTTCTTAAACCTCAAAACATCAAAGTTCAAAACTTTTCTGTAGTTTTTGAATTTTTGAAGTTTTGAGTTTGGGGTTCTTTGAAGATGACGAACATGACTGATTCCTTCTGCTTTACCCGAAGAGGAAGAGTTAATCCTAACATGATTCGCGTCCTAAGGTGCCTAGTGAGGAAGTTGAGCAGACAAGGAAGAGAAAAGAGAACCCAACTATTGTTGTTCCTGAAAAGCCTATCATGACTGAAGACAAAGATGAAGAAAAAGAGGTAAGTGAATCAACTATCCCTCCACGTTCGGTGAGAATAAAGAGAATGGCCATGAAACCTAAGCATAGGAAGCCATTCGTTCCTTGGAAAGATCAAGTCCGTGAGAGGTTTGCTAGTATTTCTTTTGGTAGTGAGAAAGGATTTCCGTTGAATATAATGGACGGCGAATTCAAAGATTATGCGGTTGCATGTGATGAATTGGGGTGGAAAGAATTGAGAAAAAGAGATTTGAGCTTTATTCCGACTTTGGTTCGAGAATTTTATGAATAATTGATCTTTGCGAATGGTAATGATATTGAGCTCCGTAAGAAGATTATTCCTTTCTCAGTTGAACATATTCATAAGCTATTGAAGCTACCAGATTTGAAGGGTCCATGCCAATATCAAGAGGAGCTTAAAAATCCGGCATTCGAATGGGAATCGTTTTATCAAAGTGTTTTAATTCATGGAACTCCGCCATTTCCCCAAGGTGCTAGGTATGAAGGTCAAGCTTTTAGTAGTAATTTATTTCTGCGTGCTAGAGTATGGTCTCGTTTCATTAACAATCACATCTCTGAGGTAACGCGTGAACAACTAATCTTCATTAAATGTATTATCGAAAAGAAGGAGATTGATGTAGCTAGAATAATTTATACCTCCATCATGGCTTATACGAAGAGTCCCATTAGTGCACACAACCTCAAGTTCCCATGCACCATCACAAAAATTTGTTCTATCGCACGGGTGCCACTTAGGAACATTGAGGATGAACCGGTTGAAAAAGGTACACCTCTTAAAGAGATTACAAACATTCATAGTGAGGCCAAGAAAAATGGGATTGAGTTAGACAAGCCTTTTGGAGAAGAGAATAAAGCGCGTCCACCTTAATGCAAAACTAAAGTTTCCAAAGATCATGAGGTTATTGAAAGAATGAAAGCGTTAGAGGAGAAACATGAAGACGTGTTGAAAGCAATAGGAAGCGTAAAACAAGAGTTGGTCTCGATGAAAGATACAATGGTTGCGTTGGTTGATTCTCAACAAACCATCTTTGATATGCTTAAGACGATGATCCAACTTGGACGCAACACCGAAAACCAGCCTAGTGCTGCTTGAGATACGTATTCCTAACTCTCTCATTTAGTAGTGTATAATAGTTTATTTGCTTTATTGAGTCTTTTCGAGTCGTGGGGTCACGACTCATTTTTTAGTTTGGGGTGGGGTTCGTTGCCTCATCCCAATTTTTATGTGCTATTTGTTTTATTTGCTTTCAATAAAACTGATTTTAGGGTTGCGTTTGACTGTAGAGAATTTTAAATGTCCCCGTTAAGCAAACTTTTTATGAATTTATGATAGAAAATAGTAGACTTTTGGAGTTAGTATAAAACGCATTTAGATTTCATGCAAACATAGGTGATTAATATGTAGAATTAATGAACAATGCAAAAGAAGTAAACTTGTACTTAAGGAAAATGTCTGGTGTGTAGAACGCGAGATCCAAAGTGATAGAGAACCCACTTAGATATGAACTAGAGGCAAGCTATGTGATTAGGAAGATGATAGAAGCAGTTTTTTGTTAGCCCTTTGAATCCTTTTTAGCCTTCTGTCCCTTAATATAATATTATCCGTCTTAGCCCCATTTTTAGCCTTTAAGCCTTTCTTTTGTCGCCACTATATAAGCACATATCCCCTTAGATTAATAGGCATTACCATATGACCCGCACTTGAATCACAATCCTGAGACTTCCTGTCTTGAGCTTGAGTTTGGGGTGGTGGGTTTCATTAATGGGAGATTACATTGGGAGGGAATTTATATGCGTTTGTGTTTATGCGCAATTGTTGATGATACATTAATTGTAACCCTTTGCCGGGATTTGAAAAAAAAAATTATAAGAGACATGACCTTTCACATCAAAATGATGGTCATGGGTATCTTGTACAAAAAAAAAAGAGAAAATTGAAATGAAAAAGAAAATAAAGTAACTGGCAAAATGGAATTTAGAAATCATCTTTAGTGCTTATTGGGTAATTTTGGGGACGCTACATTGGTGCGTCAAATGGGTTGAGTGAGAACGATATTCGAGTGTAAACTCAAGCTCAAGGACAATTTGTTGATGGTAAGTGAGGAGAAAGCCAAAAGCTCACTTCAAATTTACCAAATATACATTCCATACCGTGCCTAAGTCTACGCTATAACCATAAAGTCCTCCTGATTCCTAGTTATGTAGTGGATTTTTAATTAAGCTAATAGGGAGTGTGCTAAGTGGAGCGTTCAAAGTTAGTGAGGATCGATGAACACACTATAGCCATCATCTTGAGATAAGTACAAGTGTAACCTTCTAGCATTGTGAAATTAATTTTTAATTGATCATTTGTGTTTGATTTTGCATGACATTTGTATGTGAATATTAGTTCCTAGGATCATACTATATGAGATTTATTATAAGTTATGCTTTGGGTGTTATTCATTAGACTCTACCCTTTTGCGTATTACCTTGAACCCTTGTTTTTATTTTGCTTTGTCGGGACGACAAAGGTGTGAGTTTGGGGTCTTGATGTCTCCTTTTTTTTTCTAATTATATGCCCTTAGGAGACATCAAATTTGGTGATTATGTGACTTATTTACTAGACTTTTAAGCTTATTTGGTCATATTACGATTTCTTCCCTTGGATTTGGATTATTTGAGTTTTAGAGCTTTTATGCGTTAATTCGTTTATTTTTAATGTAAAGTTCTTAGGTTTATGAAATATCAAGACAAGGAGAAAAAACGGGAATAAAAGTCTTGGATTAAGCGTTGAAGTCAAAGGCGAGAATAATTTATTCGAAGAAGTAATTAGTTGAGAATGAAATCTGGAATGCTATCACAAATAACTGTTTTTGAGCATCTTAGCCACTGATTCAGCCTTGGAGCATAAAATCAGATTGATAGTGCTTGAAGTAAGGAAGATTTTCCAAGTTGAACGAAGTGATTCCGAGTCCGGATGCAAAAGTTACAACTGTTTTAGTAACAGCTGGTCACCAGTTACGGGATTTCATTAAATGGATTGGGCTTTTATTCTAATTAACCTAATCCTTCTTTTTAAAAGCCCAATCCGTTTTTTCCACTATAAATAGGCCTTTAACTTCAGTTTTTAGACAGACAATTCATATTAGAGAAGAGGCAACGCTTAGCAGAAGTTAGAGAAGCAAAAAGGAGAGGGAAGAGCTGAAGCTGGAGAGATCTTTCTTCCAACAACAGCAATACTCAACCTTTTAATTAGGTTTTTCAATTTCTGTAATTCATTATGAATCCTTTATCTTTTATTTCAGTCATCTTAAACATTAGTATGAGCTAAATTCTTTAAGTACTTGATGAACGCATTTATGGGTTGAGTCCTATTTATTTAATTCAATGTTTTCAATTTTGGGATAGTAATGATTTAATTCAAATTGGGTAGTTAATCAATTTCTATTATTTTAAGCTTGTTGACTATTATTGAAGTAATTAATCAATAATAGGATTTACTATCTAGGCTATTCCATATAGTGGGGGTACGGATCACCTTGACGGGGGTTTAGGTACAGAAATAGAAAGTAGATGTAAGATAGAAGTTATTGATCCTGGCGGACTTAATTAATCTTATAGACAATTGGGTAAAAATTGCTTAATCATTCAAAGGTAGGTTATGATCGCCTTGACGGGGTTTGTAATACCCTAGAGTAGCTTCTAAGTCCACCCTGACGGGGGTTAGAAGAATATTGAATCCCGACTATTGTTAATTACCAATTTGACCCTTAAACGAAACATTAGTTAAATAGATTTAGGTGAAACCCTTGCGTGAGTCATGTACTACCTCTAATATTTGCGTCCAACCCTTTATTTATTTATTTTCATCTTAATTCTTGCGTTAATTTAGTATTTTAATTTAATTGCGTCTTAGTTCTTAATCAAAAACCAAAACAAATATTTATATCATTTATTTTCTGCATTACATAACAATCTTATTACATAACATCTAAAGTCATACCTAATCCGTCCTTGAGATCGAAATCCCGTTTACCGGATATTACTTGGACGATCCGTACATTGCAGTACGTGTCTTGCCTTTTTAGGTGTGTTTATTTAGAACACACAAGGAGACACCAGCTGTTGATTACGCCCATGACCTCGGCCACGACCACGACCTCTAACAAGTCCGCCTCCGCCGCATCCTCCACGATAAGTATTACCTTGATAGTTTGATGAAGCATTAAATGCAGAAGAATTGGCGTTGAAAGCCGTTGTCTTTTCAACAATCGAATAAATACAAAGATCAAAATCTAGTAATAAACCACATACGTCTTCAAATGCGGGAGGCTCGAGGCATATATTAATTGCCGCAACAATAGGGTCATAATCTAAACCTAAAACTTTCAGTGTCCATAATATCAAATCATCGTCATAAATTGGTTTTTCGGAGTTAGCAAGAGTTATTGAGAGACTTTTACAATTCTCTATATAACCGTGTATATCCCTAGTGGCTTTTGCGAAGTGATTGTAATTCGGTCTTGATTTGTTGAATTCTTGCGTGAGAGTGCGAACCATACATTGTCTCAAGATTTTTCCAAACATCACGAGATGTATGTTTATCAACGACTTGAGATAAGACCTTGTTAGAAAGAGAGACAAGCAGCCATCCAAGGACCATTTGATCCAGACGCATCCAATTTTGAGCAGCCATCGGGGAATCCATTGGTTTGGGTAAAGAACCATCTATAAAACCAAGGAGACCATGACATCGTAATACATAAAATATGTGTGTTTTCCAAAGACGAAAATTATCATTGCAAAGTTTACTTTTAACATTAGGGAAAGTGATAGAACTGATAAATTGATTGGGATTTGTGGTGGTAGATTCAGTATCCATGGAAGTGGATAAACAAGAGGAATGAGAAAAAAATGGATTATTTATTTTTAGGGTTAGGCTTTGATACCATGAAAGAAGAAGATAAACTGTTCCACGCTTTGTGTGGTTACATTCATCAACTATTTATAGAAACCAAATCGAACAAAAAAAACCAACTACCAATACAATAATTTGCTTGTTTACCGACGAGAAAATTCGTCAGTAAAAACCCATAATTCGTCGGTATTATGGATAATCGACGAAATTTCGTCGGTAATCTTTCGTCCCTAGAAATCTGTCGGTAAAAGGCCACTTACCGACGAAAAGTGTTGCTTTCGTCCATAATTGCTTAGAAGTTTAACGACAACACATGTTGTCGCTAAGTTTATACTTTAGCGACGACAAATATCGTCGGTAATTAAGTTATTAATTTTTTTTTATTCGTAGATTATTGATTTACATTTTTTTTTATTTTACCGTCGAAACTTAGCGACGACGTATTCGTCGATAAGTCTATAATTTTTCTTTTCTTTTTATCCAGCATAAATGATGAATTTATTTATTTTATATATATTAGCGACGAGTTTGTTCGTCGCTAACCTTTTTTTATTTAAAATATAATTTTTAATTGTATTTTTGTATATTTTTTTTTAAAAAAATTGTTTTGATTTAATTTTTTTTAAATTGTATTTTTGTATATATATTTTTTTTAAAAGTTTGTTTTGATTCAATTTTTTTTATATAAATATAATGCAAATAAAATCATAATAAATAATAATTCAAAATTTATAGAAAATAGCGTAATTAAAATTAAAATCGAGTCAAACTAGTCCATATCGAGTCAAACTAATCCATATCGAATAATAAAAGTCAACAGAAATTAACGTAAAGTCAAATTACAAACCAAAACCAAAAAACAAACATAATCAAGGATAATCCAAATCATCTTCATCTTCTCTCTCTTCATCTCCTCTCTCCTGACTAGTGGATGGGGGCTCGGTGGCGGTGATCGGGGAAGACCTTGGGCGAGTCTCATGCCGTTCAACGCTTCGAGGAGCGTGTCCACCATGCTCGGCTGCGGACTCTGCTTACTCGAAGAAGTTGTGGGCCCGGTCGATGTGGAGGTGGGATCCGGTATAGGGTTAAGTCCTTGAGCCACGCAAAGCTCGTTCATACCTGCCAGCATCGCCTTGAGTAGCTCCTCGTTCTTCCTATCTGGAGAGTCCTGCTGTATAGGATTCGGGCTCTTTTTCGGACCGGACCAATGGTAGGCACCCAATATTTTGTCTTGGGTGGGGCAATGACCTCCATGATAGTCTCCAGCATGGCATCCATTTGTTCCTGGACAGAAACATCAGCAACCTCGGCTCCGGCCTCCACAACCTTCTTTTTCATCTTCTCCCGAAAACACCCTGTAATTAGATTTCAATTCAAAAATAAATTAGATTAATAAGAAAGTAAAGTTAAAGATAAATATTTAATTAAAGCAATTAAAAAAACTTACGCTAGCTCGTTCTAAACGTTGGTCAGGCCAGGTATCTGTAATCGGATCGTAAGAAAGGTGATCGAAATAGCCACTTAAAGGAGGAAGCTCAATCTCCTCCTGGGTTTCATCGTCAAAGAAAGTCAACGGCTCCTTCGTCACGGACTTCAGCTTCCCCTATACAGTATACAATAACAAATAATAATTAATAAAATACTAAATTATATTTTTATTATTAGAAATTATACCTCTATGATAACCTCCCAAGTCTGGGATAAGTTCCTAGACCTCGTCTTGCTGTCTACAACTCTCGATTCTTCTTATTAATCCCCGACTGACTCTGTTACAATTAATAAATAAAGAGTTATAAAATTAATAAATAAAGACTTATAAAATATTATTTTAGCTAAGAAAAAATTAAAATTTTGTACCTTTACATTCTCGTCATCCCACATCTTCTTCGCTCTTTCCCAAACCTCCGGAAGAACATCTGGGGGTGTAGTAGTCGATTTTTAGATCCGACTTCCATCGCCTGTAGCACGTAGCTGTCATCGTGTTCAATCTCTTTGCGATTTCTCCCCAATCTGCTCGCCGCCTCCACTCTTCGAGGTCAAAAAACTCTTGCACTTGTCGTAGAATAACCCCTTTAGAATGGTCGGGGGACATCTGACCATGATTTGTAGCAAGGAGACACGGCTTCTCGAACTACGGACCCCACCACCTGGGGAACTTGTTTGCCGTATTCACCCACGAAATTTTAAGTACCATCGATAATAGAAGAGTCAAATGGTATGGGCCAGCCAACTCTTTCTAACGTCTATTGGACTGTTTTTATCGACGTGACACCTCGGGGGCGTCTTAGTCTTTTTTGAAATCCTGTTGCATTGAATAATATTTATTAATTATTATTTATATTAATTTCTTAATTAACTAATTATATTAATTGAAATTATTCTGTTATTTTTTATTGCCCGGTGGTTGGGCACAATCAGCTAATGGACGATTACGATCCCTCGAAGGATTGTTGTCGCTGCCATCTCCGTCATGGCCACGGGACATTAAATCTGCCATCTATAATTTAAAAGAAATAAATAAAAACAAATATTACATTCTTTACGAATTAAATACTAAATTATTACAAATTGAATAAATAAATAAATTATTACAAATTGAATAAATAAATAAAAAATTATTACAATCAAATAAATAAATAATTAATTAGTACAAATAAAATAAATATTTGATCAAAATGATAAATTTACCAGATATAATCTGTAACAAAAAATAAATATTACTTATATTATCCGCAAATAGGTCCTTATACTATTTATATTCATATAATTTCATTTAAATTGCAAATAAGTCCCTATATATAAAAAAATCCTAAAAATATGTCCTTATATTTTTTATTTTGTAATTAGTTCCTTATATTTTCTTTTCCCTATAATTTTTTTAATTTGTAATTAGGTCCTTATATTTAATCCTTGTAATTTTTTTTTAAAATTTTACAACTAAGTCCTTATACTTTTAAAAATTACAAAATTTACCCTAAACAATTCCAATAATTTTTTAAACATGTTTTAACCCTAAATTGTAACTAAGTCCTTATACTTTTTTAAAATCACAAATTTACCCTAAACAATCCATAACTAGTCAAATAATATCTATTCACAAATACATAAAAGTCTAAAAATTATCACCACTACAATTTTTTTTTGCACAAAAATTTCATAAAATCATTAATTTGTGCTGTTTTTAATTCCAAAAAAATACTAATCAAGCTAAAATATCATCATCGTAATTCAGATTACATTAAAATGCTAATACAATCATGAAATTTTTCAATCCAAAATTAAAAAAAAATTGCAATTTCAATCCGAAAATTGTTACATGTTACGTGGAAATGGTGAAGGTTTCATCCACGAATCCATGCCAAGAAGAAGGAATCAAAAACACAAACAAACAAAAAGATATTAGAAATTAAAAAAAAAAAAATTAAAAAGTTGTAATTAAATGGTATTTTTGGATTGAATAAGCTAACTTTAATGTTGGATTGGTGCCTGGATTGCCTCGGAATTGCTTGGAAAGGATGGAGTTTGCGATTTTTGGTGAAATTTTGGTGTAGGTTATGGCAGAAATGAGCTCTGTTAGGGCTTTCTAGAATTTTTGTTTACCGACGCCACGCTAGTCGTCGGTAATCAGCACAAACTGTCGGTAAAAAGGGACACGCGTCCCACTCCGTACGCACGACCCTTGCGTGTCGTCATTTAGCGACGACACGGGTTGTCGGTGACTAAAATATCGTCGGTATATTTCAAGAGCGGGAAACTTAACCGCCCAGACTGACCAATCAATTTTTGGTGAAATTTTACCAACGAAATTCCTTATAAATATCGCCGGTATTTATTTAGCGACGACATTCAAAGGAAGAATGTCGTCGGTAAAAGTTTGAATGTCGGTAACTAGAGTTAAACGTGGGTGTTTAGTGTGTTTAGTCAACTATTAGAGTCAAATGTGGGTGTTTGGTGTGCTCAGTCAACTATTAGAGTCAGATGTGGGTGTTTGGTGTGTTTAGTCAACTATTAGAGTCAAATGTGATTAATCAAAATAAATTCAAATTCAAAAAATCTCAAATAATTTATAGAAAAAAAAGCAAATAAAATTTTCCCCTAGTCAGTTTCATATCCACTGCTATCAACCTGGTTAGGTTCTTCATCTCCATATTCTTCCCACGTGTCATCATCAATTTCCTCATTCTCATCAATAACTATTTCAAAAGCCAAATCAATACGAAAATGAGACGGGTCAATCTCGATCGCCTCGGTAGTTGCCAAGTTCACCAGATTGGAAACCCTGCAAGTGTTAACCAACGGTATCCTGATGCTCTCGCTGTTAGTAGGTAGTGATTCTGAACCACATAACTCGAGACTCCATCCGTGACGATCGTTTATTTCCCAAACGACTTTCCAACCTTTCATTGATTTCTTTGCATTAATCTCGTCAATGTAAAACACTTTCTTGGCTTGCGATACTAAAATGTATGGTTCGTTGGCCCACTCAAAGTTTGATATGTTTATAAAGGTTTCCCCATGTTCTGTCCTCGCATCAGCCATTTTGTACCACTTACAAACAAATAACACAACCGAGCACCCTCCAGTGTACATAACCTCCAAGATTTTCAATAATTCACCGTAATAAGGTCTTTCATTACATGGTACAAACTCTGTAATCCTGCGTTACTCTTTTTTCTCCTTTAGACTTAGTTACCCACTTGACACCGTGGACAACACATGAATCGTATTTATGCAACGCACCATAAGACATGTTTGCCAAGGACACCATCTCAGGGGTAGCTAATGCATCGCCACAGGATTTCATTCCATGAATCTGTCATATAAAAATAATACTTAATACTTTGGAAAAAATTAGATAATATATAAACCAATGCCTAAAGTTACATACCTTTTCCAAAAACCATTCCTTAAACATTTGATGATGCATATTCTCTTTTTCGATACTCGTTCCAGAAAGTGTGGATTTGTGTTCACTAAAAATGTAAATGAATATAAATATAAGTATAAGTATAAATATCAATATCAATATAAGTATAAATATAAATATAAATATAAATATAAATATAAATATAAATATAAATATAAATATAAATATAAATATAAATATAAATATAAATATAAATATAAATATAAATATAAATATAAATATAAATATAAATATAAATATAAGTATAAATATAAATGTAAATAAGTAAACAATACTTACTTCCTGTACGTTTCAAGTTCGTCACAATTGTTCAAAATATACCAACTGATGTGCTCCTTCTCCTTAGGTGATAAAGAACCAGATTCTTTCTTGCCAACTGGAGTACACTGGGAATTGAAAACATATAGCTCTTTTGACACTGGTGGTGGTTCGTTGTATCTACCTGGATCGTTGAACTTTGTTTTTTCATCACTAAGATACCTTGATATGAAATTCAACGTCTCTTTCGCCACGTAACCCTCGGCTATTGAACCCTTTGTTCTAGCAGGGTTTCGAATATACTCTTTCAACTTTTTCAGATACCTTTCAAATGGGTACATCCACTCATTTACCGGGCCCCCTAGCAATGCTTCATCGTATAAGTGTATCACTAAGTGGATCATTATATCAAAAAACGCAGGAGGCAAAATCATTTCCAGTCTACACATAACTTCAACCACTTTCTCCTTACCCGATTCTAACTCTATCTTGCTGAGATTTTTATTACAAACGACTCTAAACACGTTAGCTAACCCAATAATCGCATCACTAATCGCTTTGTATTCAATAAGCCCTGGGATACTAGCCACGAAAAGATACTGCATCATCACGTGACAGGCGTGAGATTTCATTCTGATAATCTTTCCCGTATCACTTTGAACATTATTTCTCACACTAGATGTGAAACCATCGGGAAACGTATGTGCCTTCAACCAGTCAAGAAATATTTTCTGCTTTTCCTTTGACAAAGTATACTTTGCTCGTTTCAGTATCGGTTTACCTTCTCTCGATGTCAATCACAAATCTTTCCTGATGTTCATATCCTTAAGATCCATTCTCGCTTTCACGTTATCTTTATTAATTTTCCCATCAAGACATATAACTGTACCGAGCAAACTATCACACACATTTTTCTCGCAATGCATAACGTCAATGTTATGTTTCAACAAATTTTCGGACCAATAAGGTAAACGATAAAAAATACTCTTTTTCTTCCAATTGAATCGTCATGGAATAGTTTGCTTCATGATCTTGCCCCAAAATTCTTGTGTTTACTGGGAAACACAATGGGAAGCCCATCTAACTGTGTCTGAATATCGGCAGGAGTATATTTCTTCGGTGGGCCCCTATAATCGGAAGCGGGGTACTAAACCTTGTCTTTTCTAAATCGATGTGTGGTAGGTAACCAACGTCTATGGTCAAAGTAAACAACCCCTTTCTTCACCCTCAATGACGGAGTAGAATCCATGCAATCTGGACAAGCTAAGTAACCTTGACCCAACCATCCTGAAGTGTATGACCTAGCGGGGTAATCATTAGTCGTGGATAACAAACAAACCTTCATCGTAAACTCTTCCTTCTTGTGGGAATCATACGTAAGGATCCATTTATCACACAACTTGTCCAACTTATCTATAACAGGTCGAAGAAAGACATCCATGTCCTTACCGGGTGAACGGGGTCCAGGAATCAACAAACAAAGCTGGAATGTGGTTTCCTTCATGCATACCCACAGTGGCAAGTTATAGACGGTCAATATGACAGGCCACATGCTATACGAGTTATTCTGCATAGAAAACAGACAAAAACCATCGATACCTAGGCCCAAATACACATTCCGAGGTTCACTGGTAAACTCTGGATGTATCTCCGCAAATCGTTTCCAGCTATCACCGTCAACTGGATGACTAACACATTTGGATCGGTACTCTTTCCGGTATGGTGTCATATCATGTCTTCATCGGTGTGCTTCGAAGCGTATAGTCACTGCAATCTCGGGGCAATCGGAAAGTAACGGAGCTTCTTATGCGGTACTTTCTGACCCTTCTTTGGGTCCCATCTCGATTCACCGCAAACTGGACAATTGTCGAGGTCTTCATTCTCTTTGTAAAAAATGGCACAATCGTTCAAACATACATCAATAGTAATATACCGTATATCCAAACTTTTCAATTTCTTGTTGTATGCTACATAAGAATCGGTCAAATTGTGAGGTTTGGGCAAAATACGACCAACCAAGTCCAATAGCTCGGTGAATGATGTGTTAGTCCATTTGTTCTTTACTTTTACATGCATAAGCTTGGCAATGAAATTCAAGGAACTCATCGATGTACAAGCATGATATAATTCGGTCTCCAATTCTTCGAACAATGTTTCGAAACTGCTTCGACTTGGAAGATGTGCATCT
This sequence comes from Nemophila menziesii, assembly GCA_029959085.1. Taxonomy (NCBI): domain Eukaryota; kingdom Viridiplantae; phylum Streptophyta; class Magnoliopsida; order Boraginales; family Hydrophyllaceae; genus Nemophila; species Nemophila menziesii. The sequence continues at coordinate 82,391,210 of JARWIR010000001.1, forward strand.
CTCATCTCGATATCTCCCGGATGTCCACCAACATCGTAACTTTGTCTCACATCGTCATAAACATGTTGCATTTCATTTTCTATATTTGGCACTTGAATTACTTGGGTGTTTGTAATGCATCCTCACCGTGTTTTGTCCAAACCTGATATGTATGCTTAAATACGTCTTTTAGAAGGTGGGCCCAACCTGTTCGGTGGGTAATCGACGGTTAGGGATGGCAACGGATCGTTTTTTTGCAAAAATTCCAAAAACCATAACCATAACCGTTTTTATAAATAAAAACCATATCCTAACAATTTTAACCAGCGGTTACATTTTTCAAAACCATAACCGTATTATTCGGGATCGGTTTTTTAAACGGATTTGCAGTTTTTAACCATATTCAAATGATAATTTAATAAATATATTAAATTTCATAAAATAAAACCACACATATAAAAGAAAACTACAAGGTTTATAAAAAATTGTGTTGGTATTTGATTATATTGCATATTATTATTTAATTGGTTAAATCTAGTATTTTAATTTTGCTTTTAGAATTTCAGTATATCTAATTTAACCTAAATTATTATAAAATTTAAAAATATATATGATAATAAACGGTTTTCGGCTTTTCGGTTTTATTTTTATTAAAAACCATAACCTAACGGTTTTAACCATCGGTTACACTTTTCAAAACCATAACCTAATGGTTTTAACCACGGTTATACAATTCGGTTTTCAATCGGTTCGGTTATCATCGGTTTAGGTTTTTAACCGTAATGACGTCTCCCGTTTCGTTCTAATTATTAGCCCCTTGGAGACATCCTTTTAGGTGAATAAATGACTTATTTGATAGACTTTTAGGCTTAATTGATCATATTGCACTTTCTCCCCTTGGAAATTAACTATTTGCAGAATCTGAGCTTTTGTGCGTAAATTTGATTGTTTTTAATGCAAAGTTAATTGGTTCTTGAAATCTCATGAAAGACCAATCCAAGGAGAAAAAGTGAGAATAGAGTCTTAGTGTATTTTAGAGTGTTAGGAAGTGATTTCTAGTCGAGTTTCTATTTTTTGAAGTACACTTTCCTATTTCGATTTCTTGATTTATTGATTTATTCTTTTTAAGCATATGCGGTTTAATTATTTATTTAATGTGAAGCTTTTAAAAGATAAATGGTAATTACTTAGAGGCCAAGTCAAGATAAAGATGAAAGGAAAGAAGATTTACATGGAAATAAGAAGATTTGGTAAAGATTTATTCAAAGGAGGAAAAGATAAAGCTGCCTTTTGAAATCTGAAAATCCAGCCACGTTTTAGAGATTAAATCATAATAAAAGATTGGCTAGGATTCTGGACGAATGGTCTGCACCAATAGAAAGAGCTTTCCAAGACAAGCAGTTTCATATATTGGAACTTCTCAAACGGATAAGTATTGAAAAAGATATGACCAAATCAAATCAGCAGAATCTTACCTTTTAAGAGCTACGAATTTGAGAGTCTTTGACTTGTCTTCCACTCCAAGCAAAATTCGACCTAGGTTTTCCAACACCTATAAATACACCCCTTAACCTCCTACTTTCACACACTTCAGAGAATTAAACAAGAGGCTTAAGGTTTTCAAGTCAGAGCACGAAGGAGAGAAGAAGCTAGAAGCTGGAGGAATCCTGTTCTTCCAACCATAGTCATTCTACCCTTTAGGTTTTTCATTTATCTTTTGTATTTGAACATGAATTCCTTTTATTTAATGTTATTTTTTAATTTCATCATGAGCTAAATTTCTTTATACTTGAGAATCGCATTAAAGGGATGAACCTTAATTAATGAATCTATGTTTTGAATTTGGGATTGTTTAGATTTAAATAGGATTGAGTTTTATGTATTGGATATTACTTTGTTTTCATTACTAATTCTTTTAGGAACAACTAGAATTAGCTTTTAGTATTTCGGCTATTCACTTTAGTGGCGAAGTGATCATCCGACAGGGGGGTTTGAATACAGATCTAGGTAATACCCGTGTAATGTCCGTTATTGACCGACAGGCTTAACTAGTTACATAGCCAAAGAGGTAAAATCTTATCATCCGAAAAGCTATATTCGACCATACAGGTGTTTATAATACTTTAGGATAGCTTCTAGGTCCACCCGACAGGGGGCTAGGAGATATTAGAGTCCCGACTAATATTATAATTCCAATTCTGCCCTTAGACATAGCATAGATTATATTGATTAAGTGGATTCCTTTGCGAGGATCAAGTATATCTCTCTTATCTGAAGTTAGTCGTTATTTGCTTTATTTCCTTTCTTTTTAGTTAATTTAGTCTTTATTTTATTTGCATCTTTTATCTTACAAAAACCAAACAAATATTATTATCTTTTACTTTCTGTTTAGCAATTATCTCTACTATCTGATTAATATTTGGGTTGAACCTAATCCGTCCCTGAGAACGAACTTGATTATTATATATTACTTGGGACAACCGTACACTTGCGGTTAAGTGGTTCCTCTATTTTGCACTTTATTTTATAACACCCTAGGACCCAACAAGTTTTTGGCCCCGCTGCCGGGGACGGTAGCGTGTGACCCCGGTGTTAATCTTTAGTAGTTTAATTGTTAGTTTAGTTTTAGTTTTATTTTTCAGTTTTACGCTTTGGGTTGTCTTTCTTTCTCAGGTTTACAGGTTTTGATTTATGCGTGAAGATATTGTGATTCTTGAAAATCCCGAAAACCTAGTTCGAGAAGCAAACAAAAGAAAGAGAAACGCTAAAGCACAAGAGTTAGAAGAGCAATTAGCAAGAGAGATGGCTGAAGACCCAGTTGACAATCGACAACGCGGCCCTCCAGCTATACCTGTTGCTCAGAACAATGATCCGTGGTTCATCAATGGCCCTGACGAAGCTCCGTTTCGAGCTCCTTCCCTCGGAATTGGCCCTGCAAATATTAATGTCGAGAGATTCAGACCCGATCCCGGTATGTTATCTCAGTTTCAAGATTATGGCAATTTCCGAGGAGCACCTAGCGAAGATCCGATCCGTGTTGTACAGAAGTTCATGCAAATTTGCGATTCTTATATTACGCAAGGAGTAACTAAAGAGCAAATGTATTTTTCTAATTTTAGATACTTCGTTATTGATGGAGCAAGTGAGTGGCATGATTCTCAAGAACCCGGAACAATTACAACATGGGACGCAGTACAAACCGCGTTCTTCGATAGATACTACCCAACGAATATGAGATTAGATGCACAAGTTGAACTAACCTCATTCAAACAAGATCAAGACGAGACTTTGGGTAGAAGTTGGAAGAGATTTCAGATTTGCTTACGAAGAGTCCCTGATCATGGCCTCACAGAAGTTCAACAGATGAAGATATTTTACCGAGGACTTGATGGCTCTTCAAGAAAGGATCTAGACTTGCTTTGTGGTGGTGGATTCCTACAGGTACAACCAGTTCATGCGAAGATTATTTTGAATAGAACTGTAACAACACCTGTTCGAGGTGGAAATACTGCATCAATTGAAGAAAAGGTCACCGCCATGGAAAACAAACTCGAACAACAACTGAAACAGCTTACTCTAGCTATTACAAAAGGTGTTACTGGTAGAAGGGCAGATGTTAATGTTACACAAGAAGTTTATGGATGTTCTAACTGCGGTACAGAAGATCATGATTGGGAGACCTGTCAAAACAATCCAGAATCCGTAATGTTCGTATCCAACCGAGGAAATTATAACGCAAGTGGTCAAGGTTATCAACCGAATAGAAACCATCCGGGTTTCCAATATTCAAATCCAAATGGGGCTGCTAATCCGCAACATGCATATCAACAACGCCCCCAAGGCAATAATTTTCAACCAAGACCTCAGAACAACTACCAAGGTGGACAAGCTTACGGAAATCAAGCTCAAAGACAACCTCCTCAAGATGCTCATGCCGACACCATGAACCAGAAAGCTCTACCTGCTCAACCTCAAGAGGGTGCATTAGATGTGCAACAAACCTTGACAACACTAATCACAATTCAACAATCCACGGCCACAGCACTTAAATTGATGGAAAATCAAATAGCTCAGATAGCAAAGCAATTAAATCAACGCCAACAGGGACAATTACCGAGTGATACTGAAGAACGTAAACCATATGAAGAATGTAACGCGATCTCTCTTAGAAGTGGTAAGAATCTTCCACCCCCACCTTTTCCCATTATGAAAGAAAAAGAAACAACTGTGAAAGAGAAACCGTTAAAAGAGGTGGAAGAGAAAGAAGATGAACCTGAAATAATTGAAATGGAGGAGATTCCGGAAAATCCGAAAAAGAAAGATGCTATAGAAGTCCGTCCTCCTCCACCATTCCCTTCAAGAGTTTAGAAGAAAGGAGATACTGCGGAATATCAGAGATTCATGACCATGGTGGGTAAGCTTAACATTAATATACCTTTCTTAGAGGCTATCAAAGGTGTACCGAAATACATGAAATTCTTAAAAAAAGCTATCACCAGCAAGCGTCAGTATCTTGAGAATGAAATGGTGGGTTTGCCAGAAGAGTGTAGTGCTATTTGCCAAAGTAAGTTGCCACCCAAATTACTTGATCCTGGAAGTTTTACGATCCCGATTTCCATTGGTGCTAAGTGGCAAGGGAAAGCTTTGTGTGATTTGGGAGCAAGTATTAATCTCATGCCCAAATCCGTGTTTGAGAAGTTGAAGATAGGAAACGCGAAACCCACCTCTATGGTTTTGCAAATGGCTGACAGATCCCTCGTACATCCAGAGGGAAGACTAGAAGATGTTCTCGTCAAGGCTGGTACGTTAATCTTTCCTGTTGATTTTGTTATACTTGATTACGACGCGGATAGGAATGTCCCCATTTTTTTGGGAAGACCATTCCTAGCCACGGGGCGTACTTTGATTGATGTAGAGAATGGTGAAATGATTATGCGTATCCAAGACGAGGAGGTGAAATTTAACGTGTTTAAGCCAATGAAGTTTCCGGATCCCAAGGAAGATTCCTTCCGGATTGACACGATTGAACAAACAGACAAGGAACCAACTAAGGTAGTGGAAACCTCAGGAATGGAGGAAGAAGAGCGAAGACAGAAACCACCAAATCCGTGGTTTCTCCATACAGATCCTAAGGAAAACCCACACCTTGACCAGAAACCACCAGATTTATGGTTCCTTGACGGTGCGAAGATAAAAGAGAAAGAGCGTAACGTGAAGGTTCCAAAAGAACCTAAGAAAGAGAGAAAGAAAAGGGGGTTCAGAGTAGGCGAAGAGGTTGCATTGAAGAAGCCTGATCCTCCTCCAAAAACGCGCGAAGCCAAGAGTTCTTGGCAAGGACCGTTCATGGTCACAAAGGTTATTTCAAATCAACTGGTGGTCATAAAAGCTAAGGGATGCAAATTCCGTGTAGCAAACGTTGATAACCTCACTCACTGCTGGGGAGGTTATGTGAAAAAATGATTCGAGAGGTAACCCGTCGAGCTTAACGACGTTAAACAAAAGCCATTTCATTGTATATTAGTTTATTGCTTTATGTTTTTCAATTCCTAGTGTATAATTCTAAGTTAGTGTCGAGTTTTAGTGTCTACTTTTAAAGAAATGAGAAGGGTATTGTGTTAATGGTGCGAGAATTGAGTTTGGGGTGCTAGGAGAAATTTTTTGGAGAATTCAAGGCTGGCGCGGACTACCCCGCGGTGTACCCCCTATACCGCAGGGATGTACCGCGCCCCAAAAACCCGTACCACGGGTGGCGCACCATGGGTCTTATCCAGAAGCAAGAAAAAAAGAAGAAGATGACATCCGCGGTGCACCGCGCCCTATACCGCACGCCCAAAACGCGTGCCACGGGGTATGTACCGCGGGTTTTTTGACGGAGCACGTGCGGACTACCCCATGCACCGCACCCCTATACCGCAGGGCAAAAACGCGTGCCACGGGGTCAAGACAGGAGCGAAAAAAATCAACAGCTGTTGCGCACGGTACACCCCACGGACTACCCATGCACCGCAGGGATGCACCGCGCCAGGCGGTTTGTGAAGAGTTAGAAGCCCAGTCAACTTCTAACCTTAAGGAGATAAACCCTAGCCTCTTCCACACGAATTTTCCAGCTCCCAACCTTATAAAAACACCTTGAAGCTTGATTAAACCTCCACAACAAACACATTAACATCATCAAATCTCTCCTCCATCCTCCATAACCATAACCTCTCCATCAAATTCATCAAAAAACACCATTAAACACAATCAAGATCATCAAGCTTTCAAGAGTTCTTCCAAGATTCATCAAGAAAACAACTTCCTTCATCTAATCCAAGCAAGAAACTCAAGCTATACCATGTTTTCTTAACTTTATTCTATCCTTGGTATAAACTTGAGTTTGGGGTCAATTCAACCATGACAAACAGAACAGATGCTTTGGATTACAAGAGGAGGTGTTATATCCTAGGGAAGAACAAGAATTTGCCTGGTTCTACACTTGAAAAGGCCATCAATCTTGATGAGCCTACTGAAGAGACACAAGAAGAAAAGGCACCTGCACCACCACAACACGGGAAATTAACAGCAAGGATGAGGGTATCAAAGCCTGGAGACAAGCTACAATTTCAAGTTCAAGGTTCTTTTTCTTCTCAAACTGATTCTGGAATTCCTCCTTGGGCTCACAATTTGCAACAAGAGTTCGAACTTTTACGATTAGACATCGGAGCACTTTGGAAGGAAATTACACAGATTAAGTCAACATTGGAAGAGGTAACTTTATTCATGGATATTTATAATTATACTCCCCCTTTGGAGGAGGACACTACGGATCTTCATGGCCAGGTACCCCGTTCTAATTCTTCTTCTTAATTGATGGTAGACACTAGTTAGGTAGTTAGTTTAATTTTATTGCTTTATTGAGTCTTTTTCGAGTCGTGGAGACACGACTCACTTTTGAGTTTGGGGTGGGGTTCGTTGCCTCATCCCAATTTTTTGTGTTTTACTGTTTTTTTTTTAAATTAATCTTAGGGTTGCATGACTGTAGAGAATTTTAAATGCCCCCATCAAGCATGCTTTTTGTGAATTAATGATAGAAAATAGTTGACTTTAGGAGTTAGTATGAAGCTGAACTTTGATTGCATGCAAACATGAGATAATTGATAGGAAAAATTAATGAACAATGAAAGAAGTAAACTTGTGCTTAAGGATAATGGGTGGTTTGTAGAACGTGAGATCTAAATGAGTAGAGAACCCACTTAGGTATGAACTAGAGACAAATTGTGTAAATAGGAAGATGATAGAGGCAGTTCTTTGCTAGCCCTTTGAATCCTTTTTGGCTGTCTATCCCTGAATTAATTTTATCCTTCTTAGACAAATTTTTAGCCTTTAAGCCTTTCTTTTGTCGCCACATTATAAGCCAATTTCCCTTTAGATTATTAGGCATGACCATATGACCCGCACTTGAATCACGATCCTGAGACTTCCTGTCTTGAGCTTGAGTTTGGGGTGGTGGGTCCACTATATGGGAATTTACATTGGGATTGGGAGTTTTGAGCTTATCAATGATGCTTTGTGCTATACATGATGATGATTCATAGGTTTATTATAGTGTAACCCTTTGCCGGGGTAATAGTCAATGGAAAAGAAGCTTCGAGCTCAAGTTATGAATAGGCATAACTATGAAAAATAGCATGATATCTAAACATCAAAAAGAGAGTCATAGCTATAAGAAAAAAACGAATGATTTGAAAAGAATATACATATTCGGACCGGCAAAGTGGAAATTTTGTAGGTGAATCATCCTTAGTGCTTATTGGGTTAATTTGGGGACGCTAATTAAGCTCGTCAATTGGGTTGAGTGAGAACGTTATTCGAGTGTAAACTCAAGCTCTTAGACAGTTTTGTTGATGGTAAGTGAGGAGAGAGCCAAAAGCTCACTTCAAATTTACCAAATATACATACCATACCGTCCTTCAGCCTATGCTAAAACCGTAAAGACCTTGTGATTCCTAGATGCACAATGAGTTAATAGAGAGTATGCTAAGTGGAGCGTTCAACACAAGTAAGAATCGAGGAACACCCTATAGCCACCATCTTGAGATAAGTAATAAGCGTAACCTTCTAGCATTGTGAAATTAATTTTGAATTGATATTGTTTTGTATTTGATTTTGCATGATAAGTGTAGGTGTATATTAATTCCTAGGTCAGACTATATGAAATTTGTTTTAAGCTATGCTTTGGGATTATTTTCTAGATTCTACCTTCTGCATTCACCTAAAAGATCCTTGTTTTATTTTTATTTTGCTTTGTCGGGACGACAAAGGTTTGAGTTTGGGGTCTTGATGTCTCCCGTTTTGTTCTAATTATTAGCCCCTTGGAGGCATCCTTTTAGGTGAATAAATGACTTATTTCATAGACTATTAGGCTTAATTGATCATATTGCACTTTCTCCCCTTGGAAATTAACTATTTGCAGAATCTGAGCTTTTGTGCGTAAATTTGATTGTTTTTAATGCAAAGTTAATTGGTTCTTGAAATCTCATGAAAGACCAATCCAAGGAGAAAAAGTGAGAATAGAGTCTTAGTGTATTTTAGAGTGTTAGGAAGTGATTTCTAGTCGAGTTTCTATTTTTAGAGTACACTTTCCTATTTCGATTTCTTGATTTCTTGATTTATTCTTTTTAAGCATATGCGGTTTAATTATTTATTTAATGTGAAGCTTTTAAAGATAAATGGTAATTACTTAGAGGCCAAGTCAAGATAAAGATGAAAGGAAAGAAGATTTACATGGAAATAAGAAGATTTGGTAAAGATTTATTCAAAGGAGGAAAATATAAAGCTGCCTTTTGAAATCTGAAAATCCAGCCACGTTTTAGAGATTAAATCATAATAAAAGATTGGCTAGGATTCTGGACGAATGGTCTGCACCAATAGAAAGAGCTTTCCAAGACAAGCAGTTTCATATATTGGAACTTCTCAAACGGATAAGTATTGAAAAAGATATGACCAAATCAAATCAGCAGAATCTTACCTTTTAAGAGCTACGAATTTGAGAGTCTTTGACTTGTCTTCCACTCCAAGCAAAATTCGACCTAGGGTCTTCCAACACCTATAAATACACCCCTTAACCTCCTACTTTCACACACTTCAGAGAATTAAACAAGAGGCTTAAGGTTTTCAAGTCAGAGCACGAAGGAGAGAAGAAGCTAGAAGCTGGAGGAATCCTATTCTTCCAACCATAGTCATTCTACCCTTTAGGTTTTTCATTTATCTTTTGTATTTAAACATGAATTCCTTTTATTTAATGTTAGTTTTTAATTTCATCATGAGCTAAATTTCTTTATACTTGAGAATCGCATTAAATGGACGAACCTTAATTAATGAATCTATGTTTTGAATTTGGGATTGTTTAGATTTAAATAGGATTGAGTTTTATATATTGGATATTACTTTGTTTTCATTACTAATTCTTTTAGGAACAACTAGAATTAGCTTTTAGTATTTGGGCTATTCACTTTAGTGGCGAAGTGATCATCCGACAGGGGGGTTTGAATACAGATTTAGGTAATACCCGTGTAATGTCCGTTATTGACCGACAGGCTTAACTAGTTACATAGACAAAGAGGTAAAATCTTATCATCCGAAAAGCTATATTCGACCATACAGGTGTTTATAATACTTTAGGATAGCTTCTAGGTCCACCCAACAGGGGGCTAGGAGATATTAGAGTCCCGACTAATATTATAATTCCAATTCTGCCCTTAGACATAGCATAGATTATATTGATTAAGTGGATTCCTTTGCGAGGATCAAGTATATCTCTCTTATCTGAAGTTAGTCGTTATTTGCTTTATTTCCCTTCTTTTTAGTTAATTTAGTCTTTATTTTATTTGCATCTTTTATCTTACAAAAACCAAACAAAAATTATTGTCTTTTACTTTCTGTTTAGCAATTATCTCTACTATCTGATTAATATTTGGGTTGAACCTAATCCGTCCCTGAGAACGAACTTGATTATCATATATTACTTGGGACAACCGTACACTTGCGGTTAAGTGGTTCCTCTATTTTGCACTTTATTTTATAACACCCTAGGACCCACCACGTAACCATTATCATCCATTGACAGTAATTATTACACTTCGTACACGGACAAGACAAGTAACCAGTATAACCTTTACTTTTCTTAGCAAGTTCGATAAAACGGAAAACCCCAAAAACATATTCAGGCGTGTAATAATTCTTCGTATTGATCCAACTCTTATCGATACCCGAAGCCGTCTCTTAGCAACAATTTTATATAACTAGACAACTACATTCATATAAAAATAAAATATATAATTATTACAACTCAATTAATAAAATAAATAAAAATTACAACACAATAAATAACATAATAAAAATTACAACCCAATGAATGACTAAAAATTACGAACTCATTGAATGAATAAATATTACAAACCATTGAATGAATAAAATTAAAACACAATAAATATAAAAAATTCATATAATTAATTAAAAAAATAAAAATATATGAGCACAAAATATAAATAAAACAACACATGCATAATTTACAACATAATAATAAACAAGTCAGCCAAAAAAACATGTAAGTCATGAACCTAATCATATGTTATAGCAACTAGTATAATCCAATAAATAAAAAATTTAAAAAGCATGAAATTTATTGAAAATACCTTGAATTGGATAAATAAGATGAAGATTGATGATCATGCCCCACCTTGAAAATTTATTAATTCACCTATTCAAATCATACAGAAAGAATAAAACACAATTAGAAACCAAAAAAGAAAGATTTTTCATGAAATTACCTTAAATTGTGTGATGAAATTGGATATTGATAATGCCCCACCTTGATTATGAACCTGGGAATGGTGCAAGATGAATTGTAGAATCAATTAGAACTTAAAAAAAACTAGTTGTGTATTTGAGAGAAAATCGGAGAACTTTATTGGGGTTTTTGGGTGTTTTGTGAGTTAAAAAACATGCAGTCTTCATTAAATAGGTTTTTCAGTTACCGACAACCTGTATTTCGTCGGTAAATTCAAAAGCGTAGTTGGTAATATGGACAATATAGCGACGAATGACGTTGTCGCAAATATAGCGACGACATTTCGGAGGCCAAATAAAAATCAAAAATAAATAAATTATTACCGATGAAATGCAGACCATTATTGACGAATTCTTGTCTTCGCCAGTTTCTGACGCCGTTTTTGTCGTCGGTAAACAAAACTCGTCGGTAAGTCTAAGAACTTACCGACGAAAAGCGGGTCGTCAGTAATTTTTTCGTCCCTGAAGACGCTGTTTCTGATAGTGTATTCATAAAATTAAATTACATCATAATAACTGTACATGATTATTCAAATTTGAATTATAACTTTAAATCTCCAACGGCTTTATCATCATAATCCGTTAACAAAGATAGGGGTGGGGTGGGGTGGTGGTGGAGGGTTGGGGTGGGAGGTAGGGGGTGGGGGTCATTTTTTTTCATTTTATAAATAATTTTTTGTTTTAAAATATTTATATAAGCTTTATCCCCCCAGAATCAATCTTTTTTTTCCTCAGGCACGACATTCGCAAAAACCCTCCCCCTCGTCTGGAATCCGACCCCCCTCCTCCTCCCGCCTTCCCTCCACCGTCTTCTCCACCTCAATCTCTCCTTTTAACGGTTTCATCTTAAGATCTTTACCAGATTTATGAACCTGAATATTATCTAGTTCTCTCTAGCGTCGATTCACTATCTTAAAATCACTTTTAAGTGCTTTATCGAGTTCTCCTTTACGTTAATCTTTTGAGGTTAATGGATTTTATAGTGGGCAAAAAAGATGATAAGGCAGAGGAATCGGAAGATGCTTTCTTCCTTTCACCAGATAGAGATGATATTTACTCGAAATATGACGAGCCAAAACTTTTGGTTCGGATCTTGGCTTCAGGTATTGTTAACTTAAACTATCTTAGGAAGATTATTATTCAATATTGGGGCATTTCAGGCCACATTACTATTGAAAAGCGAGGAGATAATATGTGTACTATTCAGTTTGATAAGGAAAAAGACCTAGAAACTGTGTGGACTAATAGACTGTATCATATCTTTGGCTTTCATGTTTTGGTACAGAAATATGAAGAAACTATTAAGAATCCTTCATTACTTGAGGAAACATCCTTTTGGATTCGAATATCAGGCATTCCACCTCTGTTTATTTAGGAATTAAATGATTTCAAAATAGCTTCAAAAGTTGGTAAGGTTACTAATGTTACTCTTCCTGGCCCTTTGAAATTCAAAGAAAACTCTTGTGTTAAGGCTAGAGTAGATGTCTCAGTCTTGAAACCTCTTACTGCTGGGTTTAATTTTAAGATTTCGCAAGGTCAATCTGTTTGGATCTCTATTAAGTATGAGAAATTGTTTTTTTTCTTTAAGTGTGGCTTAGTTTCTCATGATGAAAGAAACTGTGACAACCCCAATAAACTTGCTATTAAATTGGGGAATTGGATTAAGTTTTCTAAACAAGAAAAAAGAGACAAGGAATTTATTTTTAAAGCTATGAAAGATTGTAATAAGTATCAGAGAATTAAGAAACCTTTGAAAAGTAAGTATAAGAAAAAGATTAATGTTTTAGAGGAAGGTGAAATTGGCACCTCTGTTAAGAGCAGGAGCAAGACTGAAGTTCATGACATAAACAAAGTTCAGAACTCTTTACTTATTCCTACTGTTAAACTTGGTGATTAAGTGGTTGAAGGAGTGGCATTTAAAACTAAAATTAGACCTCTAAACTCAAATGAGGGTTTGCAATTATGTGGTTCTAATGATGATAATCCAAAGTTGAATCCTATTACTGACTTGGAAGATAAGGTTATAATTGATCCAACTATTACTCGAACTTCTAGTGATAATATCTGTTTTGGGTCTTTAGAAAACAACAAGAGTAGAACTAAACAAGTGAGAGAGGACTTAGGCCTTCCACTTGCGGATGATATGCAAACTCAAGATCCATCAACTCTTGTCAACTCCTTAGGGGGTGATGATGAGATGGCTGAAAATTTTGAGGAAGATAATAATGTTTCTGATGAAGGAATTGAAAAATGGTATGAAGATGGGTTACTGGAAGTGATGGATGTTGAAGAGGTTTGCGGGGTTGACCCAAATCAATTCCAAGACCTTCAATGATACAAGCCTAGAACAGTCAAGGCATTGGCACATCCTTGACAGAGCTGAGCTTGGTTGATATAATCAAGACTTATCAATTAGAGGTATTATTTCTATCTGAAACAAAACAAAATTTTGACTTTATGCTTTCTTTAAGTTCAAAATTTCACTTAACTCTTGTTGCACAAATTGACCCTGTGGGTCTAAGTGGAGTGTTAGCAGTGTTTCTTAAAGAGGCAAGTAAGTTTAAATTAATAAGTTCTGATAAGAATCTTATTCAGTGTACTTATATGGGTTGTAAGTTTGGGCTATGTGAACTTAATTTTGTCTATGGCCCTACTGCAGATGAGGAAAAAAGTTCTTTTTTGAGAAAACTACATGACTTAAATAATGTGGAGGATAAATGGTGTTTTATGGGTGATTTCAACATGATAAAATATCCTTCTGAGAAATTGGGAGGTCATATAAACTCTTTACACAAGAGATACATGCTCCAGTTTAATGCCTTTGTTCAATCAAGTTCTTTGTTTGATCTCCAAGCTTTAGATGTAATTTCTCTTGGTCTAACAAGATAAATGGCAACCAGCTGATTAAACAAAAGCTTGATAGAATATTGGTAAATCAGGACTGGATGGATACATTTCCTAATTCATGGACTGATGCTCTTCCCCCTTGGGGTCTGATCACTCTCCAATTATTTTAAATTTGGGTTTATACTCAGATAAGCACAAAAAAAGATTCATGTTGGAAAAATGACGGATCTATGATAAACAACTTTGCCAAATGATTTTTGAGAAATGGAAATCAGGGCATTATATGGATTTGAGAGGTATTTCAAGTATGAAATATAAATTATCACAAATTCAGAAATTTATTTCAAAATGGGCTAGGAAAAGAATTCTAAACAATAGAATTTTGATCAAGAATAATCTTCAACAACTTGAAAAACTGTTTAATGGACCTTAATCTGATGAGAATGAAGCTTTATTTAATTCTCTGAGTGTGGAATTAGAGGAAAATTGGAAAAAAGAGGAACTATATTAGTCCCTCAGGTCTAAAAACAACTGGCTTAGGCTAGGTGATAGAAATACAAAGTACTTTCATGCCACAGCAAAAGTGAGGAGAACTAGAAATAGAATCTCTAATATTAAAGACAAAAATGTTCTGTGGGTTTCAGAAAAACATGAAATATCTGGAGAAATTGTCAGATATTATAATGAGGCTTTTAAATCAGTTGGCCCAAGGAATTATCAACCTATCTTGAGTAAAGTTAAGAGGGTGGTAACTGATGAAATCAATAGGGCTCTCATTAGCCATGTGACTTGTGAAGAGGTGAAAAATGCAATATGGTCCCTGGGTAGTGATGAAACATCAGGACCAGATGGTTATGGGGGTTTTTTCTTAAATTTTTTTTGGAAAACATTAAAAGATGATTTAGTGGAGATGGTTTCAGATTTTATCTCTAATAATGCATCTTTAGAATCTATTAATTGTACAATAATTGCACTTATACCAAACTGTGAGAATCCAGATATGGTGGCCTCTTTTAGGCTAATTAGCTGTGCAAATTTTGTCTATAAGATTATTTCTAAAATATTGACCCTGAGACTTCAAGAATTGATTGGTAGTTTCTGAGACACAAACTTCCTTCATTCCTAATAGGTCAATTTTTGAGAATGTTCTGATTTCTCAAGAGGTTACTCACTTATTGAATAACAAAAGAAGCTCTAAAAACTATTCATTAGCTATTAAAGCAGATATGAGTAAGGCTTATGATAACATTGAATGGGATTTTCTTCTTTATTTATTACTAAATATGGTTTTCATCCTGTTTGGATAGGATGGATTAAAAATTGCATCTCCTCGGTTTCATACAAAATCCAGATTAATGGAGAATTATTTGATCTTGAAAAGCCTCAAAAAGGTTTAAGACAGGGAAACCCTTAACTCAGGCTTTAACTAACTTAATAGACTATTATGTGAGTATGGGACTATTGAAAGGTATAAAGATAGCAAGAGCAGCTCCTATGGTTACTCATGTTTTATTTGCTAATGATAGTTTAATTTTTCTTGAAGAGTATGATTATAATATTGATATTTTTAATAACATTATTAACTGGTATTTTTGCTACAGGTCAAACGATCAATCTTAATAAGAGTGGGATTTTATTTAGTAAAAACACTCCAACTGAAATCAGAAATAAATTCTTTTCACATCTGAGAATGAAGAAACTTGATCATCTTGGTAAATATTTGGGAATTCCCTCCTCTTGGGGTAAATCTAAAGTCAAATGCCTTGAGTGTCTTGTTGAAATAATATGGAAAAGAATGGAAAGATGGGATACTAAGATGCTTTCTAAAAGGGTAAAGAGGTTTTAGTTAATGCAGTGATTGGAGCAATTCCAAACTTTATTATGTCAGTTTTCCTTATACCAAAAAAGGTTACCTCACATTTAACTTCCTTGATTTCCAATTTTTATTGGAATAATCAAGGAGAAGATAGATGCCACTGGATAAAGTGGCAAACTCTTATGAACTCAAAAGAAGAGGGTGGACTCGGTTTTAAAGTTGGTGTCGCCTAGGGTGTGATAAAAATATGATAAATTTAAGTCAAGAAACTACACACTCTCACCCTAGACAGGTACTGTACAGCAAGTGTTACAGGACGTATGCAAGTTTTAATGATAAGTTGAGTTCGTTCTCAGGGACTTAAGTGTGTTGTACGCGTGAGTAGAAATAACAAGTAAAAGTAAATAATTAAAGACAGAAAATTAAAGGGAACAGATTTCGAAATTAATTAACTAAAACTAAGAAAATAAAGACAATAAAATAAAAGATAAGAAATATGATATGAGAAGTATAGCTTAGGTTTTGCTAGTATGCACTAATCCTTCCAATTCTATCTATAGATCTAGTTAATGAGGGAGAATATTAGCTCTTGGTATACTTAGTCAAGATTCTAAATTCCCATACCTTAGACCTTGAGAGCGACTAAGGGAGCTACGGCACAACCAAGACGTGGTTTAGAATAGGGTTATCAAACGCTACTAAGGCCCTAAGCAATCACAACAATCAATTGGTGATATGGTGATTAAAACAAACCCTAATGACTATCTAGTTAGAATCATGTTTTGTCAGAACTAATATCGACACTAGACATTATGTGGTAATTCAATAGTTAAACACCCTGTCAAGGAGACCATCTAACTACTCTTAAAACAATCCTAAAGTGATCAGTTCTAGGAAAGACAATAAATCAAAACACATAAACAAATATTAAGTAAGAAGCTAATATCAAATTAAAACATATAATTCCAAAAGAAACTTAGATAGAAGAATTAGAATTCATAGATTATACATTATGCAAAACCCAAGCTATGGGGAGTTTAGTTCATACCTGATGGAAATAAACTAAAAGAAATTACAAAGGACATCATCTTGCTCTCTACAATAAACTAAGGAATAATTATAAGGTTTTCTCTAAGCAAGGATGATTTTACAAGTGATATAAGGGTGTATTTATAGGTGTTTAGAAGACCTAATTCGTTTTCTTGAGGAATAGTTAAGGTAATGGACTTCTAGCCCAACTCAAATTCGTATGGAAATAAAGATAAACACTGCTGCACCGTTTTGAGCATATCTTCTTCGTTATTGGTCGGATTGAGCTCCATAAGATACCAAAAGAATCGCAACAGAATTATCTTTGTCCTTATGAAAGGAAATTACCAAAATCGGCCTATTTCTTGGGTAAAATAGCACTTCTTTAGGCATGTACAGCAGAATCCCAGATTAGGAAGCTTTTCCTTTTCCATCTTTTTAGCTTTTGTTTCCTTATCTCCAATTACCATGCAAATCTCTTTCCATAAGTTGTAATCTTTGACTTGGACTCTAATTAAGCTCCATAATTATCTTTAAAGCTATACACTAAATAAACAATTAAACCCAATATGCTCTAAAAATATTATTTTACTAAATCAAGACTCAAAATAGGAAAGTGCACTATTTCTAAAGAAAATCTACATTTATGACTTCTAAATCACTAA
The DNA here is from genome assembly GCA_029959085.1 of Nemophila menziesii. Classification (NCBI taxonomy): domain Eukaryota; kingdom Viridiplantae; phylum Streptophyta; class Magnoliopsida; order Boraginales; family Hydrophyllaceae; genus Nemophila; species Nemophila menziesii. Next base: position 82,408,373 of record JARWIR010000001.1, read on the forward strand.
AAATGATGTCTCATCCTAACATTAATCTATCACAAATGAGGAGACATCAAGACCCCCAACTCAAAGTTGTATCGTCCCGATACAATAAAGATAAAAACAAAGGGAAGTCTATAAATACACACTTGTAAAATTATTAACATAAGGGAAAAGCATACCAGAGTATATAGAATAAACCTAAAGCACATAACTCAGAAAATTGCATGCAATAATATTTATAAACTACATACCTGTACACTTCTCATATCTACATTCAACACAGCTTGAATTCAAGATCAGATTAGTTTCGCAATGTAAGAAGGATTGGGACTTTACTCAGTTCCCCAAGAAAGCTATAGATCGTTCATCGATTTTCACTAGTATTCAAAGATCCACTTAACTACTCTCTAATGGCTCAATTACTTCTCAATTACATAGCAAAGAATCAAAAGGTCTTTAAGGTTGTAATGTAGGCTTAGGGACGGTATGATAGTATATTTGGATAATTTGGAGTGAGCTTTTGGCTCTCTCCTCACTAGCCATCAACGAATCGCCCTAGAGCTTGAGTTACTCTCATAAAACGTTTCTCACTCAACCCAATGAATTCCTTGATGCACAATTTAGCATCCCCAATAACCCAATTAAAGCTTAAGATGTTCACATAAAAATTCCACTTTGCCGGTCCGAATATATATATATTCTTTTCTTTTCAATTTCTTTTCTATAGCTATGACTCTCTTTTTAATGTTGAGATATCACGCTATTTTCTCATATATATATATTTTTTCCTTTTAATGCCCTTGTTGGCACATTTAGCTCGTAGCTTCTTTTTCATTCACTATTACCCCGGCAAAGGGTTACAAATAAAATCTGTGAAACATCATCAATATAAAGCACAAAGCACAATTAATAAGCTCAAAAATTCCAACCCAATAACAATTCCCATAATGGTGGACCCACCACCCCAAACTCAAGCTCTAAAACAACTATCTATGCATCGCGATTCGAGTGCGGGTCATATGGAAAAGTCCTAAACTCTAAAGGGATATGGCTTATAATGTGGTTCAATAAAAAGCTTTAGAAAGGCTAGAAGGGGCTGAGAAGGATATAGCATATAAAATAAAAAATCACAAGGTGAGAAGGTATAAAAAGGCTTCAAAGGCTTCAAATATGAAAGAACCGCCTTAATCACTTTCTACACTATGTAATTTCGTTATTTTCTTACCTTTAGCACTTTCATCAAATGGTTTTTCAGCTAGCTTGGATCTCACGGCCTACACACTTTCAAGGTTCCCTGAGATCGAACATACTTTCTATCGCATTGCTCACTAATCTTTTCTTTACTATCAACGTGTGTTTTCCTGCAAATACTCAAAGCATACAAATACATAGCTCATAAACATATTACTTACTATCATTAACTTACTGAGATTATGCTTTCAAGCTATTAAGCACACTCTACATCTAATTCCCATGTATCAAAAATTTTAATTTCTACCTAAAAACAGAAAAATAAAGATGAGAGACAACGAATCCCCACACCCCCAACTCAAAAATGAGCCGTGTCCCCACGACTCGAAAATGACTCGAAAAACAGAAATTAAAATTAGCAGATAAACATATTTACAGAAATGGTAAGGAAGAAAGAGAACATACTCTCGAGGCTTATTGCCTCGCATCATTGATATCCAAGGTAGGATCTGCTGGACCTTTCATTAATTGCTCAAGGAGTTTCATGATGTGCACTTGATTAGCGTTGATTTGTGTCACGTCATTGACTAAGGAAGTTTGAGCTGCTTCAAATTTCGTTAAACGCTCCTCCATCTTCTCTTGCCAATTTAGCTCCTTTTCTTCTTTCGAGACTTGCGTAGAACCCTCTCTTCGAAATATATCCTTGATCCAAGCATTATTAATATAACTCGTCTTAAACTCGAGTTTCTCTTCTTCACCCAATGTAACATTCGTTTCTCGCACAAGACACGTGATCATAGTAGGAAATTTAACATTATAAACTGATTTAGGAGAGACCGAAAATCGTATCACCTCCTCATAGATCAACTGTGCCACATCAACTTCTTCTCCTCTCAAAATACAGTCCAAAAGTAGAGCATACTTCATAGTCACATCCAAAGTTCGTGTGTTTCCAAAGATATTAGGGACAAGGAAATTGTGCCAAATTCTTGCATCTGCTTGAAGATATTTGTAAGGCCAAGGTGCCTTAAATTCTCCCTTATGTGATTGCACTTTCTCCTTGTCTAATACATGCTCAAAAAGTAATTCCTCATCAAAGATTTTTCGTTTAGCAACCGCTTCTTCAAATTTGCAATAACCTTTCAATTTCTTAAACTTGAAGTGGTTTCTAATCTCCTCAACTGTGAAAGGAACTAGCTTTCCTCTAATCGGAACACAATTACTATCTCGGCTAAAGAGGCCTAAATAGAATTCCAAAACTAACTCATGACATAATTCAGAACGTCTTACCATGAACGTAGACCAACCCAGTTTCTCACCAAGCTCTAAGAATCTCGCGTATTCTCCTGTACCAACTTCTTCCGTGAATACTTTCTCATAAGCAAAAGGTAGTTCTTTCAATTGTTTCTCTGTAGAAGCTTTCAAGATTTTTAAAGCTTCCTCTTTCTCCTCTTTGGGGTGTAGGACCTTGTGGAGGTTGTGTTTTCTCCTTTGCATAAAAGTAAAGCTTTTTACCATTACGATCAAACAAAGGTATTCCACTTTTCTCAACTTTATCTTTACCCTTTGATTTAGAACTAGCACCTTTGTCAATTGATTTCTTCTTGTTTAAATCCAATCCCTTGTTGCTCTTCACCTCCCTCTTGTTAGCTAAAATTGTTGTTCTATTAGTCATCCTCAATTAACCCCCAACTCAAAGCCTTAGCAACCCTTGAAATTTGAACTTGTAAAATAATGGTTGAACAAGCTTGATTTTGCCTAGGATATGTGAATTGATGATGAATATCTATGTGGGTGAGGTGGATTTGTAATGGGTTGGCTTGGATTTAAGAAATTGTAGGATGAATTTTAAAAATTTGGCTCTTTGATTCTTCAATTTGAATGGATTTGGTGAAGATTGGCTGTTTGATTCTCTCTTGTAATGATGTGGAGAGAAGGTTTGATGTGTTTTTCTTGATGATTGGGTAGTTTTTTGGTGATTGGTGAAGGTTTTTATGAGCTTTAATGGAGTTGGGAGAGTTTTGGAGAAGAGAAAGAGGCTTTAGGTTTAATAAATTCGGAATAATGGCTTAATACCTCCTTTATACACTCAAATCCCTTTCTTTTCTCTCTCTGGCGGCTCGTGCGGACCATCCCTGCGGACCATGGGTGTACCGCGGGGTACACCGCAACATCTGATGCTCGAAAATTTTGACCTTCTGGATGATACCCGTGGTAGGACCCGTGGCACGCGTTTTTGGCTCGCGGACCATGGTGCGGACCATGGGTACACCACAGGGGTACTCCGCGGCCTCTTCGTCAAAATACCAGTGGATCTACCCCGTAGCACGCGTTTTTGACCTGCGGACCAGGGCACGGTGCAAGGGGGTAGTCCGCGGGGTATTTTTTTCTCGGTTCTGGACAAGACCCGTGGTACGGGTTTTTACCCTGCGGACCATGGCTGCGGACTAGGGGTAGTCCGTGGGGGTAGTCCGCGCAGGGCTTTTCTTCGCTCCGAAAAATTTTGCTCGCGTCCCTAACTCGATTTCTCCAATTCCTACACACCAAAAACACTAATACCTTTCTCAAATATGCATTATCAACTAAAAACAACTAAATTAAACATAAACTAAAAACGTAAAAGACATGAAAATTAAAAAAACTACGGGTTGTCTCCCGTACAGCACTTTTGTTTAACGTCTTTCAAAGTTAGACGTGTTACCTCTGTCAAGATTTGCGAATATAGCCTCCCCAACAACGAGTAAGGCTATGAACGTCTACTAATCTGTGCTTGACCCAGTTTTGGGGCGAATTTCTATCACCTTGGCTGAAACAACCTTAGTGACAATGAATGGTCCCATCCACGAGTCTTTGAAATTTCGTGGCCTATTCTCGCGTTTGTGAGCTTTCCATAGAACTTCATGGCCAACCCCAAACTCAATGTTTGGCTTAGTATCCACAGGCTTTAAGTGGATCTCCTCAGGAGGGACTTTGTGATGTGAAAGGTTGTGGATGACAGGAACGGTGGGATCTAACTTCCTTGGTTTCTTACCCAAGACATAGAAGGTCTCAGATACATTCTTTGCATGAAGGGTGATGGTCCCTTCTTGGAAGTTGATGACACTTTGACTTGTGGCCATGAAAGGCCGTCCAAGTATGATTGGAACCTGCTTATCTGCATCAAACTCAAGAATAACAAAGTCAGTAGGGATGGTGATATTACCTGCACGGACTAAGACGTCCTCCACTGTTCCCCATGTCCTTTTAACTGAGTTGTCAGCGAACTGCAACTTCACTGGAGTTTTCTCTGATTTCTGAAGTCCAAGTCTCTCGAACACGGACTTAGGCATAAGATTCACACCAGAACCCACATCGTACATCGCTTTCACCTTGAGCATACCATGTAATTGAATAGGAAGGTTGAAACTTCCCGGATTTTTAAGCTTTGTTGGTAGCTCTCTTTCACTTCTTCTTGAAACCCTCAGGTTCTCTCTCGGGATCTCTACACTCGCCTCTTTCTCAGGAATAACTTGCGTAAAAACTTGTTGCGGTGTAAGTCAATCTCAAGCATTTGGGCTTTAATATTTTTCAGGTTGATACCCCATTGATAACCTCCGCGATTGGATATAAAGTAAACAGATTGCAGATTTGATTCGCACTCTTCCCATGTATGATTGTTAACCCCACATTGTTAACAACCTTGTGCTTCTTGTACTACGTTTGCAGCGGCTAAATTCTTTTGCATCGCTATTTTCAGCTCTTTGATTTGATTTTCTAATGCGGATATCTGAGATGAGTTTGCAGTTTCTGCATCTAAACGAAGCGTTCCTCGGGTCTTTGCTACAGAAGCTCGCATTGAAGGCCAACTTCTTTCTTGTTCCATAATATTTTCTAACACCTCGGAAGCTTCATTGTGATTCATGGACACGAAATTACCCTTTCCAATGTTATCCACCTTCTCTCTACCTTTATCATTAAGACCTTCATAGAACATAGCACGTTGTAGAGCAGGTCTATAACCATGGAGCGGACATCTAGTTAATTTTTGTTGAAACCTTGTACATGCTTCTCCCACTGTTTCTCCATCTTCCTGGCAAAATCTTGCAAGCTCGGTTTGATCTTTGAGTCTCATGATCTTCGGATAAAATCGGTTAAAGAATGCGGCTTGAAGTTCTCTCCAATAATGAATAGTTCCATGTGGTTGTCTCTCTAGCCAATCGCTAGCTCTACCGGTCAAGAAGAACGAAAACATATGACAATACAGTTGCTCGCGTGTAATGCCAGGAGTAATGTAGGCATCACAAATCTGCATGAACTTCTGAATCGATCTTACCGGATCTTGAATTGATGTACCAGTATAGAGTCCGAAACTTTGGAATTGACTGAGCATACCCGGATCGGGTCTAAATTTAATATTCGGAATCTCTTGAGGGCGGTAACCGATGGGTTGAACATGGAATGGTACATGAAGGCCAGGTAGGTCTTGTTCAACTCGATTCTGTTGATTATTAAGGTTATTCTGCCCATTACCTCCTCCTACTGGTAGTTGTACACCAGGTGGTGGATCTTGTTATTGGATCCCTGGTTGATTTTGCTGTAGTCCACCAGGTGGTGGATCTTGGGCAGCCATTACTCTTCTTAAGGCTCTTTCCTCACGAACTAGTTTGTTGTAAGGTCTGAAGCTCCTCTCAGGCTCCGATAAGGGAGGCCAAGAATTAAACACTGTGAAACCTGAAAAAGACTAAAGCAAACCACAAGCGTAAATCTGGAAAAATAAAAACTAAAAACTGAAAAGTAAAAACTAATTAAAAACTACTACTCGAAATAGATAACCCACACGCTAACGAGACACAAGTCCCCGGCAGCGGCGCCAAAAACTTGGTGTCGCCTAGCGTGTGATGAAAATATGATAAAATTAAGTCAAGAAACTACGCACTCTCACCCTAGACAGGCACAGTACTGCAAGTATTACAGGACGTATGCAAGTTTTAATGATAAGTTGAGTTCGTTCTCAGGGACTTAAGTGTGTTATACGCGTGAGTAGAAATAACGAGTAAAAGTAAATAATTAAAGACAAAAAATTAAAGGGAACAGATTTCGAAATTAATTAACTAAAACTAAGAAAATAAAGACAATAAAATAAAAGATAAGAAATATGAGATGAGAAGTATATCTTAGGTTTTGCTAGTATGCACTAATCCTTCTAATTCTATCTATAGATCTAGTTAATGAGGGAGAAAATTAGCTCTTGGTATACTTAGTCAGGATTCTAAATTCCCATACCTTAGACCTTGAGAGCGACTAAGGGGGCTACGGCACAAACTGTATAAACTGTAATTTTTTAATTTTTTAATTTTTAAATATTTATACAGTTTTTTAGAATATTGATTATTTATTTCTCATTTTAATTCTTTAAATCATTTTACATTAATTAGTAATTTTTTAATATGTTTATAATTTTTTAAATATTTGTATAAATCAATTATGATTTTTAAATATTTTTAATGAATATATTTTGATTTTTAAATATTGGGGGAATGCCTAATCAATTACACAGAGTGTAAAATTATTCTCAATTAACTACAACTTCGACTTAATTCTCAATTAGTTACAAAAAAAATTAGAAATTACAAAAATACGCATAACTCTATTAATTAATAACTTTAATTATACACTTTAATTATTATTATCTTCACATTTATTATAATAATATTTATTTTCTTCACCACCACCCCCACTACCACCACCACCACTATCATCCCCACCACCACAACTACCGCCCCACCCCCACTACCACCACCACCCTCCACCACTACCCTCACTAAAAGGGAATACATGATTTTATGTGTTGTTATAATACATAAATGACTATTTCTTGTATTAGATCAACACACAAAATAACAAAAAGAGGTTAGACAAAAAGATAATAGAACAAGATAGTAAAAAAACAAGAAAAATAGAGTATATGCAATTAATAAAGAGAAAAATGATTTTTTACTCGTTTTTAACTATCTTGATATATTAACTTTTTGTCCAACCCTTTCTTGTTATTTTGTGTGTTGGTGTAATACAAAAAACAGTCATTTGTGTATTACAGTAACACACAAGTTCATTTTTTCCCTTCCAATCAAACTGAAATCATCTACTAGTGTTCCAGCAAATGGATAGTATGATTTTAATAGTATTGATAAGGATCTCTCTGGAAGGTGAGATATTTGGGTAGTGTCAGGTGAATTGTTATGTGATTGGTTGGGATAGAATACAACTATGGGCCCATATGAATTGGATGTTAATTGATCCCAAAATGTGAGCTTGTAAGATTTGAGTGAAGGTGGTGTTGGAGATGAAGGTTTAATCATCTTTGTGGAAATTAATTGGATCATAGATGCATCCATCTTATATATTTGATCAAATTGTTAAGAGGAAACAATGAGTTTCTTTTGTAATTGGTCGTGAACATTTGCGAATTTGACAACCACTTAAATAGAAATATGACTAATGTTAGATATCACCTAAATGTCTGATAATTCGTGATTTGTTCTGCTAAGTAGCTTGGCAACGACTATTGATCCACATGTAGTATTTTATATATAGATTTAGTGTTTAAATAATTTAGTAATATAATATTTTTAGAGCATATTGGGTTTAATTGTTTATTTAGTGTGAAGCTTTAAAGATAATTATGGAGATCAATTATCAAAGACTACAAGATATGGAAAGAGATAAGCATGGTAATTGGAGATAAAGGAAACAAAAGCTAAAATCATGGAAAAGGAAAAGCTGCCTTAATCTGAATTTCTGCAGCTACGCCTAAAGAAGTGGTGATAACTCCATAACCAAGTCGATTTTGGAAGATTAATTTCATAGGGACGTAGATAATTCTGTGAGGATTCTTTTGGTATATTGTGGATCAAAAACCAACCAATAACGAAGAAGATATGCTCAAAACAGTTCAACAGTAATTATCTTTATTTCCATACGAATTTGAGTTGGGCTTGGAATCTATTACTTAACCTCTCCTCCAAGAAAAGAATTAGGTCAACCTATACACTATAAATACAGCCTCTTAACACTCTTAAATCATTCTTGGTGAAACCTTAAACCAAGAGGAAGCTTACAACACAAGAAAAGAAGTCTGGAAGGAGCTGTTCATCAAGATGTCTTCTTCTACCTTTGAATTTGTAATTTCTTTCTTTTCTTTCATGAACTAAATTTTTTTGGCTTGAGTTTTAGCATATATGTATGAACCCTAGTTTTGATTGACATCTATCTAATTTGTTTATGTTTTAAATTGATTTTTTTTTATTCTCTGTTTATGTGTTTGGATTTATAAACTGTGTTCTTGTGGAGTGCACCCATATAGAATTACCATCTAGTAGTTAGGTCACCATTGACAACGGTGTTTAATTACATGTTTAACACATAATGTCTAGTATTCGGTTTAGATCTGACAAATCAACCTAACTAGATAATCACTATGGTTTAGTACATGTTACTATTTACCAATTATAGGAACAGTTTGCTTAGGAAGCCTTATTGACACAGGTAAATCCTATTTAAAACTACCTAGCGTAACTGGAACCGATTATTGAAATACTACATAATTCACCCTTACATGTTTAGAACGGCAAAACTAGTGGAGATTACATTCTATTTGCTCAAGCAATATTCTCATACTACTTCTTCTTTCATATTTAATTTTCTGTCTTTACTTTTATTAGTTTAATTTAGTTAATTGAAAAACCAAATAAATATCTATTTGTCTTTATTTTCTGCGTTTTATCTGTTCTAGCTTTAATTATTTGCACTATATTATTGCATAAGATTCCCCTAACCTTCGTAGTCTCTGCGGAACGAATCTTACTTATTTAACTAGAACTTGCATACGATCTGTATACTTGCAGAACCGTGGTAGCTTTAGGGTGTTTATTTGCATCTAATTATTATATCTTTTTATCACACCCTAGGCCGTACAAGTGTCTAACTGTCTTGTGTCTCAAAAGCCCATTAGTCTTACAGTAAGAATCAAACTCTAAGTTACAAAATTCCAAACCATTGTCAGTTCTCAAAACTTTTAAAGACAAACCAGTTTGATTTTCCTCTAAAGACTTCCATTCTTTTATGTTTCATCTTTTGTTTTAAGTAAAAGGTACAAACCCTCCTACTAAAATCATCAACCAAAGATAGAAAGTTTTTAAAATTACCATGAGCATCATACCTCTCAGGACCCTACAGGTCTGTATGAATATATTCAAGACAAGCCTTGGATTTATGAGTTCCAGGCTTGTAACTTACCTTGTGTTGTTTACCCATAACACAAGTTTCTCAGAAGGTCCCAACTATGTATTTACCAATCATACCATGTGTACTAAGTACACTGAGTCCTTGTTGACTCATGTGACCTAGCCTTAAGTGCCACTTTTCAGTGGTTGCCTGAGATGAAGAGTTAGTAACAGAATTCACAGAACCAGTAATATGAGTACCATTTAACACATACAAGCCACCATGTTTAGTACCAGATAATATCAATTTCGAACCTTTTAGACATGTATCACACCTTTAGAAACATTGTAAACACAACCAAGATCATCTAAAGCACCCAAAGAAATCAAGTTTCTTTTTAAATCAGGAATATATCTCACATTATTAAAAACAATACATTTTCCAAAATCCATTCTCATATTCACCTTTCCTATACCTGTTACCTCACAAGTGTTATTATCACCCATATATATAGTTTCATTGTTCACATAAGACAAGTCATGAAATGGTTCAAGTATGGGGCACATGTGAAAGGTACAATCAGAATCCAGTATCCAACTAGCATGTTTAGACATATTACAGACATTCAGTACTTCAAATACATCATCATTAGTCTTAGGCACACTAGCAACATTTGATTCATTAGCATTCAGTTTTTTTTTTCAACTAAAAACAATTCTTTTTTAGGTGTAAAGCTTTCCCACAGTGAAAAAACTTCCTAGTCTCTTTATTCTTAGAGCTATTGGCTTTCTTACCTTTCTTATTCTTAGCTAAATCAAGATTTTGGGTAGTATCTATTCTACGGTTTACAAACATATTAATTCCAGTTCTTTTAAGGGACTTAAAGTTCATTTTCACGAGTTTTTAAAGCGGTAACAACTTGATTATAAGTAGGCACAACACTAGCATATTGGAACCCATCTTTAACCACTTGAAAAGATTCAGGTATAGCATTTAAAAGGATCATACATTTACTAGTATCATCTAAGGCCATAGTAGTACATGTAAGAACAAGACACATTTTTGTAAATTCATCTAAATTCTCATCAATAGATTTAGAAACATCAATTTTATAATTAAACAGAGAACCTTTCAAGAAAGCAAGATTAGGAACAGATTTAGAAGAATATATAAAGTTTCGTGTTTAACCCACAGCTCAAGAGCTGTATCAGCACCATCGACTTGTCGAATGACAGAGTCAGAAAGATTCAAGAATAGAATATTGTAAGCCTCTTCTTTAATTTGTGCTTCTTTATCAAGTTCACCTTCACGCCATTCTTTAATGTCAGCTAGTAAAGCGCCTCCGACTTTGTGATGAGAGAGTAAGACTCTCATCTTTTTCTGCCAAACCTCAAAGTCCATTTTTCCATTGAACACAGACATATCAATTCGAGTAAAAGTAGCCATCGTAATACATGATTCAAGAACGGAGATATTTCAATTCATAAACCCAGAAGATTAATCGAAAAAAAAACCTAATACTTTCAAGAACTCAGAATATAATTGATTAAACCTTTCGAGTTGAAACAAGATCTAATTACCCAAGATTGAAGAATCAAGCTCTGATACCACTGTTGTAAATTTATTGGTGTCGCCTAGGGTGTGATAAAAATAAGATAAATAATAAGTCAGAAAAAACGCACTCTCACCCTAGACAGGCACAGTACTGCAAGTATTACAAGACGTATGCAAGTTTTAATGATAAGAAAGTTCGTTCTCAGGGACTTAGTATGTTTATCGAATGGGTAGAAATAACGAGTAAGAAGTAAATGATTCAAAGACAAGACAATAAAGAGAAAATAATTCGAGATAGTTAAATTAAACTAAGAAAAATTAAATACAATAAAATAAATATGAAAAAATATGAGATGAGAAATATAGCTTAGGTTTTGCTAGTATGCACTAATTCTTCTAATTCTTTCTATCAAATCTAGTTAATAAGGGAGATAATTAGCCCTTAGATATTTAGTCAGGATTCTAAATTCCCATACCTTAGACCTTGAGAAAGACTAAGGGGGTTACGGACACACCACGAGGCTGGTTCAAATAGGGTTATCCTGAGCTACTAGGGCCCTAAGCAATCAATTTCCATACATAGTGATAGTGATTAAATTATACCCTAACGACTATCTAGTTAGAAATAGTGTTGTCAAGACCAATATCGACACTAGACTTAATGTGGTGTTTCAATAATTAGACAACCAGCTAAGGCGATCATCTAACTACTATTAAGGTAATCCTATACTCGTGCACTAGCAAGGAAAACAGTCATTAAATCAAAACACATAAACAAATATATAGGTAAGCAGCTAATATCAGATTAAAACATGAAATTCCCAAAGAATCTTAGATAGAAAGAAATTAGAATTCATAGTTTATACATGATGCAAAACCTAAGCTATGGGAAGTTTAGTTCATACCTGAAGGAAATAAACCAAAGGAAATAATAAAAGACATCATCTTGCTCCCTACAATAACTTGGAAGAATAAAACCTTAAGAACTAATTACTATGAGGCAAGGATGATTTAAAAGTGATATAAGGGTGTATTTATAGGTGTTTAGAAGACCTAATTCGTTTTCTTAAAGGAGAAGGTAAGTAATGGACTCCAAGCCCAACTCAAATTCGTAACCCTAAAAAATGAAATCAGGCCCGTTTTTGTTTTGGTCCTAGTAGCTTCAATACTCATCTGTTTGACGCGTATGAGTAGTCGAAATTCATTCTCTCGGAAAGATCTTAAACTTTTCTCTTGACCGTTTCTCCAAATTCCACACCGATTTTGAGATATAAGTTGATTTGTGGTCGTAGGTGCAGAATTCTAGATTTAAGGCAGCTTTTCTTTTTCCATGTTTTTAGCTTTTGTTTCCTTACCTCCAATTACCATGCTTATCTCTTTCCATATCTTGTAGTCTTTGACTTGAACTCTAATTAATATCCATAATTATATTTAAAGCTTCACACTAAATAAATAATTAAACCCAATATGCTCTAAAAATATTATTTTACTAAATCAAAACTCAAAATAGGAAAGTGCACTATTTCTCAAGAAAAACGATTAGAAAGACTTCTAAATCACTAAAAATGATGTCTCATCCTAACATAAATCTATCACAAATGAGGAGACATCAAGACCCCCAACTCAAAGTTGTATCATCCCGATACAATAAAGATAAAAACAAAGGGAAGTCTATAAATACACACTTATGTAATTTTCAACACAATGGGAAGAACATAGCTGAATATATAGAATAGACATAAAGCAATGACTCAGAAAATTTCATGCAATCATATTCACAAACTACATACCTGTACACTTCTCATATCCACAGTCAACACGGTTTGAATTCAAGATCAGATTAGTTTCGCAATGTTAGAAGGATTGGGACTTTACCCAGTTCACCAAGAAAGCTATAGATTGTTCATCGAACTTCACTAGTATCCAAAGATCCACTTCACTACTATCTAATGGCTCAATCACTTCTCGATTACATAGCAAAGAATCAAAAGGTCTTTAAAGTTGTAATTTAGGCTTAGGGATGGTAGGATAGTATATTTGGATAATTTAGAGTGAGCTTTTGACTCTCTCCTCACTAGCCATCAACGAATCGCCCTAGAGCTTGAGTTACTCTCATAAAACGTTTCTCACTCAACCCAATGAATTCTTAGATGCACTTAGCATCCCTAATAACCCAATTAGAGCATAAGATGTTCACATAAAAATTCCACTTTGCCGGTCCGAATATATATATATTCTTTCTTTTCTCATTTTTTTCTTTTGTATAGCTATGACTCTCTTTTTAATGTTGAGATATCACGCTATTTTTCTCATATATATATTTATTCTTTCAATGCCCTTGTTGGCAAATTTAGCTCGTGGCTTCTTTTTCATTCACTATTACCCCGGCAAAGGGTTACAATAAAAATCTGTGAATCATCGTCAATATAAAGAACAAAGCATAATTAATAAGCTCAAAAATCCAATCCCAATGACAATTCCCATAATGGTGGACCCACCACCCCAAACTCAAGCTCTAAAACAATTGTCTATGCATCGCGATTCGAGTGCGGGTCATATGGAAAAGTCCTATAATCTAAAGGGATATGGCTTATAATGTGTTTTAATAAAAAGCTTTAGAAAGGCTAGAAGGGGCTGAGAAGGATATAGCATAGAAAATCAAATAACAAGGTGAGAAGGTATAAAAAGGCTTCAAGTGGCTTCAATATGAAAGAATTGCCTTAATCAATTTACACTATGTTATTTCGTTATTTTCTTACCTTTAGCACTTTCATCAAATGGGTTTGTCAACTAGCTTGGATCTCACGGCCTACATACTTCTCAAGGTTCCCTGAGATCGAACATACTTTCTATCTCATTGCTCACTAATATTTTCTTTACTATAAAGGTGTGTTTTCCTGCAAATACTCAAAGCATACCAATAACATAGCTCATAAACATACTACTTTCTATCATCAATTAACTGAGCTTATGCTTTCAAGCTATTAAACACACTCTACATCTAATTCCCATGTATCAAAAAATTTAATTTCTACCTAAAAAACAGAAAAATGGAGATGAGAGACAACGAATCCCCACACCCCCAACTCAAAAATGAGCCGTGTCCCCACAACTCGAAAAAGACTCGAAACGGAAATTAAAATTAGCAGATAAAAGCATTTACAGAAATGGTAAGGAAGAAAGAGAACATACTCTCGAGGCTATTTCCTCACATTATTGACATCCAAGGTAGGATTTGCTTGATATTTTGTTAATTGCTCAAGGAGTTTCATGATGTGCACTTGATTAGCTTTGATTTGTGCCACATCATTGGCTAAGGAAGTTTGAGCTGCTTCGAAATTGTTCAAACGCTCCTCCATCTTCTCTTGCCAACTTTGCTCCTTTTCTTCTTTTGAAATTTGCGTAGAAATCACCCATCTCAAGACTTTCATGATCCAAGCATTATCAATATAACTCTTCTTAAATTTGAGTTTCTCTTCTTCACCCAATACTACATTTGCTTTTTGCACAAGACACGTGATCATAGTAGGAAATTTAACACTATAAACTGATTTAGGAGAGATCGAAAATCGCATCACCTCCTCATAGATCAACTGTGCCACATCTTCTTCTTCTCCTCTCAAAATACAATCCAAAAGTAGAGCGTTCTTCTTAGTCTCATCCCAAGTACGTGTGTTTCCAAAGACATTAGCAATAAGGAAATTGTGCCAAACTCTCGCATCCGGTTGAAGATATTTGTAAGGCCAAGGTGCCTTCAATTCTCCCTTATGTGATTGCACTTTCTCCTTGTCTAAAACATGCTCAAAAAGTAATTCCTCATCAAATATTTTTCGTTTAGCAACCGCTTCACTATACTTGCAATATCCAATTAATTACTTAAACTTGAAGTGGTTTCTAATCTCCTCAACTGTGAAAGGAACTAACTTTCCTCTAATCAGAACACAACCTTTACTATCTCGGCTAAAGAGGCCTAAATAGAATTCCAAAACTAACTCATGACATAATTCATAACGTCTTACCATGAACGTAGACCAACCAAATTTTTCACCAAGGTCCAAGAATCTCTTATATTCTCATGTACCAACTTCTTCATTGTATACTTTCTCATAAGCAAAAGGTAGTTCCTTTAATTGTTTTTCTGTAGAAGCTTTCAAGGCCTTTGAAGCTTCTTCTTTATCCATGGGTGTAGGACCTTTGAAGGTAAGAGGTTGTGTTTTCTCCCTTGAGTAAAAGTAAAGCCTTTTGCCATTAGGATCAAACATAGCTAGCTTACCTCCATCTTCAACATCGATTTTACCCTTAGCTTTGGAACTAGAACTTTTGTTATTTGATTTCTTCTCAATTGAACCCAATACCTTGCTTTTCTTCACCTCCCTCTTGTTAGAGAATATTTTTTTTTCTTTTAGTCATCCTCAATTGACCCCCAACTCAAAACTTTGGCAACTCTTGAAATTTGAACTTTTGAATTATTGGTTGAACAAGCTTGATTTGGCTTAGGAAAGGTGAATTGATGATGATTCTCTATGTGGGTAAGATTAATTCTTGATGGATTGGTATGGATTTAAGAAATTGTAGGATGAATTTTGAAAATTTAAGCTTTTGATTCTTCAATTTCAATGTGTTTGGTGAGAATTGGGTATTTGAATCTCCTTTGTAATGATGTGGAGAGAAGATTTGATGTGTTTTTATGATGATTGGGTAGTGTTTTGATGTTTGGGGAAGGTTTGAATGAGCTTTAATGGAGTTAGGAGAGGTTTGGAGAAGAAAGAGAGGCTTAAGGTTTTGTAAATTCGGAATTGTACCAACCGCTTGCTTCTTATAACCTAAAAACGGAATTGACTCCAGCGGCTACCTGCGGTGTACCGGAACTGGGGCGCGGTGTACCGTAGCTTATGTTCCTCGAAATTTTTATGCTCGGCTAAAAAAATGTATTTTTCTACCCGTGGCCACGGGTTTTGATCATGCGGTGTACCGGATATGTCGTCCGGTGTACCGGATATGTCGTCCGGTGTACCGGACCTGCAGTTCTAATTTTTTTTTCTTCTCGGCCAAAAACCCGAGTTCTCACTCCGTGGTCACGTGATTTCTTCTCTGCGGTATTACCGGAAGAATCGTCCGGTGTACCGGACTGATGGTCTGAATTTTCCGAAAAAATTTCGTTTTCTCCTCCCGAACTCGATTTCTCCAATACCTAAGCATCAAAAACAATAATACCTTTCTCAAATATGCAATATCAACTAAAAACAACTAAACTAAACACAAACTAAAAACGTAAAAGACATAAAAACTTAAAAAAATTGCGGGTTGTCTCTCGTACAACACTTTTATTTAACGTCTTTTAAAGTTAGACGTGTTACCTCTATCAAGATTTGCGAATATAGCCTCCCTAAAAACGAGTTGGGCTATGAACGTCAACTAATCTGCGCTTGATCCCCTTCTTGGGTCGAATTTCTATCACCTTGGCTGAAACAACCTTAGTGACAATGAATGGTCCCATTTACGAGTCTTTGAAACTACGTGGCCTATTTTCGCGTTTGTGAGCTTTCCATAGTACTTCATGGCCAACCCCAAACTCAATGTTTGACTCAGTATCCACAGGTCTAGAGGGACTTTGTGATGTGAAAGGCTGCGGATGACAGGAACGGTGGGATCTAACTTCCTCGTTTCTTGCCCAAGACATTGAAGGTCTCGGATATGTTCTTTGCATGTAGGCTAATGGTCCCTTCTTGGAAGTTGATAACACTTTGACTTGTGGCCATGAAAGGCCGTCCAAGTATGATTGGAACCTGTTTCTCTGCATCAAACTCAAGTATAACAAAGTCAGTAGGGATGGCGATACTACCTGCTCGGACTAAGACGTCCTCCACTGTTCCCCATGTCTTGGTAACTGAGTTGTCAGCAAACTGCAACTTCACTGGAGCTTTCTTTGATTTCTGAAGTCCAAGTCTTGCAAACACGGACTTAGGCATAAGATTCACACCAGAACCCACATCGTACATAGCTTTCACCTTGAGCATACCATTTATTTGAATAGGAAGGTTAAAACTTCCCGGATTTTTTAGCTTCATTGGTAACTCTCTTCCACTTCTTCTTGAGACTATTAGGTTCTCTCTTGGTGCTTCTACACTCGCTTCTTTCTCAGGAATAACTTGCGTAAACACTTGTTGCAGTGTAAGTCCTTTCTTCGCAATCTCAAGCATTTGGGCGTTACTACTTCAGGTGTATATGCCTCTACAAATGTCTTGAATTCAGTGTCATCTTTAGGATTTGTATCGAGAATAGTTGATGACACTGTTTGAACAACAGGTGGCGGTTCCATCTTGTCTTCTTTTTTCTCCTCTTGCACAGCAGGTGCAACTTCAACTTCAACTCTTGGTTCCTCCTTGGAGGCTTCTTCTTTTTTCTCTTTAGCCAGCTCAGCTTGATAATCCATCACCGATCTAATCTCCTCTTGCATATCTTTCAGAAGCTGCATAAATTCGGATTTTTCTGAATCGTCCTCCACATCAATCTTAGAACAGTCAGATTCCACGGGGCTAGACTTGGTTGGTTCTTCTTCGGTACTCGGAACCTCCACGGCACTAATGGCAGCATGTGGTACTTCCTTCTCTTCTTCTTTTTCAAGGAAAATATCCTTACAAGCTTCGAACCCAACATTGTCATCACCTCCTTCGATCGCCTTCAATTCTTTTTATTCCATTAAATTCGTTAGAACTTTGTTCAACTGTTCTACTTGAGTACCTAAAATCTGAATTGCGGCATCTTGTCCTCGTAACTTTTCATCCTGAACGTTCATATTCGTGATCAAAAGGTCCAAGACTTTTACTAATTGTTGATTATCCATAGTTCCCTCTTGAGGATACTGTGGTAAAGCTTTCTGATCTAATGAATCGGCATAGGCATATTGAACAGGTTGTTGAGGGGGAGCGGGTCTATTCTGATATTGATTTTGATACTGACCTCTTGGTTGGAAAAAGTTGTTCTGGGGACGCAGTTGATAATGACCAGGATTAGCGGCCCCCTGAGGATTTGAATATTGGATACCCGGATGGTTTCGGTTACCAAATTGATAACCTCCTCGGTTGGATATGAAATAAACAGATTGTGGATTTCCTTCGCACTCTTCCCAAGTATGATTATTAACCCCACATTGTTGACAACCTTGTGCATCTTGTACTACGATTGTTGTGGCTAAATTTTTCTGCATCTCTAGCTTAAGTTCTTTGATTTGATTTTCTAATGCGGATATTTGAGCTGAGTTTGCAGTTTCTGCATCTAAACGAAGCGTACCTCGGGTCTTTGCTAATGGAGCTCGCGTAGAAGGCCAACTCCTTTCTTGTTCAATAATATTCTCCAAAACTTCGGCGGCTTCACTATGGTTTATGGACACGAAATTTCCCTTTCCTATGGTATCCACCTTCTCTCTACCTTGACTGTTGAGACCTTCATAAAATATAGCTAACTGTAAAGAGGGTGTGTAACCATGGAGCGAACATCTTGCTAACTTCTGTGGAAACCTTGTCCATGATTCTCCTACTGTTTCTCCATCTTCTTGACAAAACCTTGCAAGCTTGCTTTGGTCTTTGAGTCTCATACTCTTCGGGTAAAACGAAGCAATAGCCTCCCAACCTCCGAAAATCATCAACACAAACACTATATATCATCAAATCCTACCCTCTTTCACCACAAAAACATAAAATCAACTCACCTCCTCTCCAAAATAACATCAAATCCTTAGTTTTCCCCAAGATTCTTCTTCATCAAATCCTTAAATAAAACCCAATTCTTTCTTCTCCCATCCGAATTAAACAAAACCCATCTCATATTCCACCTAGTTGCTCAATTCCTAAGCCTCAAAACATCAAAATTCTAAACTTTTTCTCTAAGTTTTTCACTATCTGAAGTTTTGAGTTTGGGGTGGAAAGAGATGACTAACAGAACCGGTGATTTACGTAGAACTGCTCCTAGAAGAAAAACCACCATTGGTGGTTCCCAAGACCAAGCTATTGAGATTCCTGATTCGCGTCCTAAACGAAAAATTGATGAAGTTAAGCTTGATTCTAACAGAATAGAAATCACAGGACAAAAGAGAAGATTAATTGATGAGTTTGAAAGTGCGAAGGACCAAGAAGAGGAAATTGAGAAGAACATTGAGAAGGAAACTGAACAAGAGGTTCCGGAAGTACCAGTTCAACAGAAACCTCCGCGTATGAAGATGTGGGCCCACAAGACAAAGAGGGTTTACACTTGTTGGAATACTCAGGTTCGTGAAAGAATTGAATTTTTGAAGTTTGGTGAGGAGACAAATTTTCCTAAGGGTATTATGAGTAGTGAATACAAGGAATATGCTGTGACATGTGCTAAGTTTGGTTGGAAAGAATTGCAAGAAAGGAAGCTTGAGTTTATTCCTACTTTTGTGCTAGAATTTTATGAAGGTTTAGCTACCTCCAGAGATGCAATTGATATTCGCAAAAAGGTAGTTCCTTTCTCTATTGCACGTATTCAGAAATCCTTGAAATTACCACACTTTTCTGGAACATGTCCTTTCCAAGAAACTCTTAATGACCCTTCTTTCGATTTTGAATCCCTTTGGGGGACCGTGCTTGTTAATGGGGCTAGCCCAATTCCTGAAGGAGAAAGATATCCTGGACAGTTTTACAGCAGTAGTTTGACACCTCGTGCGAAGGTTTGGTCTCGTTTCGTAGTACCCACTTTCTTTGGTATTAAACACACTTCCGAGTTGAAGAAAGAACACGTATTTGTTATTAAGTGTATTTTGTAGGAGAAACCGTTTGATGTTGCTAAGATTATTTATGATACAATTATGGAGTTCGCGAAATCCCCAATGAAACAACAAAATCTGAAGTTCCCTTGTACTATTACTCAGTTGTGTCTAGACGCAAAGATTCCACGTAAGAACGCAGATATTGACGTTGTTTCAGTTGGTGTGAGTATAGCTTTGAGCACAATCAAGAATATCCATGAGGAAGCAACAAGAGCTACCAAGAGTCCTAGAACTCCTCAATCAAAGAAAGCGAAGACTGTTCCTGAGTTGGAATCGAAGATTCAGGTGTTGGAAGAAAATCAGGAGAAGATGATTGCTACCTTGGGAAACGTTACAAAAGAATTGGACCTGCTTCGAAATTTGATCTTAGGCGTAAATACACTTCAAAACGCGATTTATGATGCTGTTACGTGAGATAAAGGTCCAGAACGCAACACCGATAACCAGCCACGCGCTGGTTAAGATACGTTTTCTAAACTTTCCTCTTAGTGTACATTAGTTTAAATGCTTTATTGAGTCTTTTCGAGTCGTGGGGACACGACTCATTTTTGAGTTTGGGGTGGGGTTCGTTACCTCATCCCAGTTTTTATGTGTTATTTGTTTTATTTGCTTTAAATAAAAGAATTTTCGGAGTTGCGTTTGACTGTAGAAATTTTTAAATATCCCTTTAAGCATACTTTTGATGAATCAATGATAGTAGATAGTGGACTTTAGGGATTGATATAAAATGCATTTAGAATTGCATGCAAACATAGGTAATTAATAGGAAAAATTAATGAACAATGCAAATGAAGTAAGCTTGTACTTAAGGAATATGTTTGGTGTGTAAAACGTGAAATCCTAATTAGTAGAGAACCCACCTAGATATGAACTAAAGACAAGCTATGTACTTAGGAAAATGATAGGGGCAGTTCTTTGTTAGTCATCTGTGCCTTTTTAGCCTTCTATCCCTTATGTTGATTATTATCCGTCTTAGCCCACTTTGAGCCTTTAGCCTTTTCTTTGTAGCCACGATATAAGCCATATTCCCTTAGATTATTAGGCATGACCATATGACCCGCACTTGAATCACAATCCTGAGACATGTCTCGAGCTTGAGTTTGGGATGGTGGGACCACTTATGGGGAATTAAATGGGTAGGGATCGATGTGCTTTGTATTGTAGCACAATTGCAGATGATATATACTTATAACCCTTTGCCGGGAATGAAGAAAAATGAAAAAGAAAGAAAAAATGAAAAATTTTGAAAGATCATACAGTAGAAACCGGGAACCCGGTTTGCGCCTGTACAAAAAAAAACATGTATGAATAAAACATCCGGCAAAGTGTAATTTTTTCTGAAAATCATCTTGTTTATAATGGGTAGACATGGGACGCTAAATTATTGCGTATGGGTGAGTGAGAACATTTTTGAGCGTTAACTCAAGCTCGAGGACATTGTTGATGGTAAGTGAGGAGAGAGCCAAAAGCTCACTTCAAATTTACCAAATATACATCCACACCCGTCCTTAAGCCAATATTATAACCATAAAGACCTCGTGATTCCTAAGTGCATAGTGAATTTATGATTCTGTTGATAGGGAATATACTAGGTGGAGCGTTCAAAGCGATTTAGGATTAATGACCACCCTATAGCCATCATACAGAGATGAGTACAAGTGTAACCTTCAAGCATTGCAACTTTAATTTTATGATTGAGATTATTTATGTTTGATGTTGCATTTTAGATGTATGTGTATATTAATCTCTATAATTTGCTATATAGATTTATCTTAAGAATTGCTTTAGGGTTTATTTGCTAGCTTCTACTTGTTTATACGCCTACTTCTACCCCTTTGTTTTGTTTTACTTTGTCGGGACGACAAATGTTTGAGTTGGGGGTCTTGATGTCTCCCTAATTGTTCTTATTTTCGACCCTTGGGAGACATCATTTTTTATGTTTATTTGAATATTTTGATAGACTTTTGAGTTAAAAATACAATAATCCGGAATTTCCATTTTATTTCTAGTAATTTTGATTTATTAAACTTTTGCGCGTAATCTTGTATATTTTAGTGAAAAGTTTGTAGGTTTTGATTATTTGCTAGGAATGGAATCCGAGAAGAGAGTCAAAGATCGTGATATGGAGTCAAGACTTGAAGATAAATCCCGAAGATATTATTTTTTAAAGCTGAAAATCTGTTTTCCAGGCCATAGATTTCTGATTTCGATGTGCTTAATAACTGATTTAGCCGCTGACCTTTGAAGAGAAAACATTCCTTATCGAGTTACGGAACTTTAGCAACTGGAATGAGGTCAATCGGAGTCATAACGAAGCGGGAAAAGCCGTTTTAGTGAGGGTATATCAGCAGTTACGGGATTTTGGGCTTAGAATTTGGGCTTGGACATTTAATTAGTGTTTTATTATTAGGTCCAAGCCCTAATCCGTTTTTACACTTATAAAAAGAGCCTTTGACTTCTATTTTTCACACAATTCACATTCCACAAGATTAAACATCAGAGAGAAGCAACAGAAGGAAGAAAGAAGAAGCTGCAAGAACTGGAGAGGGTCTATATCTCCGTTCTCAGTCATTCCAACTCCGGAAATTAGGTTTCTTTCAATTTTAATTTTGTAATCAAATATGAACTCCATTTCAATTAATTTAGTTTTTCTTTTTAATATGAGCTAAACATTTCATAGTGCTTGAGAACAATTAATGGGTGAATCCCAATCTTATTAAATTTCGAATGTTGAATTTGGGTTTCTGTTAAATTAAATTAGATTGGGGCTTTTACTCTTTTCTATAAATTAAGAATATTTACTGTTTTTAGCGTCATGAACTAGGAACATGTGTTAGTATTTAGGCTATTCCAATTAGTGGCGATTGGATCATCCTAACGGAGGGTTTAAATACGGAACCATTTATTCAATCTAGGATAGAAGCTACTGATTCTGACGAACTTAGCTAATTCTAGGGCCAATGAGGTAATAAAACTTAAACATCCAAAAGTGGATCATATTTACCCTGACGGGACTAGTGACACTCTAGGATCGCCTTATAGTCCACCCTGACGGGGGTATAAGGAATTTAGAATCCCGACCATTGTAATTGACTAATTTAGCCCTTAAACAACATAAGATAGGAAATAGGATTGGGAGGATCCTTGCGTTCTCAAGTGCTACTTCTCATATTGCGTTTTACATCATTTTACTTGCGTCTTAGCTTTTACTTGCATTTATACTTTGTCTTCCATTTAGTAGTTTTAATAACAAAAACCAAACAAACATATTTTCGTTACTTGTTTTCATAAGTGCAACCATTCATTACTTGTTAAACATTGTAGTCAACTAAAAAGATAAAAATTACCAAAAACACACACACTACACCTAAAACACACAATCCTCCTCCTTCTCTCCTCTTTCTCTTTCTCTCACTAGGGTTTGAAAGTTTGGTCAAAGTTTGACCTAGCTTTGACTCCTCTTGACCCCGTTGACCCACCCCATCCATCACCGATGACTCTCCGACCATATGGGTGGAGTTTGACCGGAGATTGACTGGTGGCGTTGACCTAGTTGACTGGAGTTGGAGTTTTGTTTTCTTTAATATTGTTAAATAAATAATTTCTTTGGGTTTTTTGATTTTAATTGATTGGTACCGGAAATTAAATCAAAGGAAGAGTTAGTGGAGATCTGAGGTGGAAAGGTTTTGACGGCTGAGTGTTAAAGGAGTGGAAGGTGTATAGAACGCGCTGCTGTATTGGGAGGTACGTAAAAGTTGTTCTGTTTCACGCGTGAGGATTGTTCACCGATTCACGAAGTGGATATTGTTGACTGGGTTATCATAATTGGGTAATAATTGCAACTATTTCCGTGCAAAATCAACAAAAAAATTTGTGCAAACAGTTCCCGATTTCTTGCTCGATTCTCTAGCAGTGTTGCTCGAAAATTTGGGATTTCTTGCTCAATTCTCAATTGTTTTTAGTGATTCTTTTTTTGTTGAGCTTCTAATTTCAAGCTTGATTCAATGGAACCGAGGAAGAGGGCTGGTAACAAGAAAGCAAAGGAGAGCACAGTAGAAACAGAGCATGAAGAAGGAACTATACCTGTACAAGGTAAATATATACCTGTTACTCCTGTGATTCAAGTTAGTAACAACTTTTCTGCTGCAAAACGTATAAATTTGATGAGTAAAAGAGTTGAAGAGGGTGTAAAGTATGGTTCAAGCAGGAAGGATAGCATTTTAAGTAATGAGGACAACATGTTCGATGAAAGGTCTAAAAGAGGAACAGAAACTGAAACTGAGAATTTAACCTTACTTAGCTCCAGTGAAAGCATCCAAGCTACTCAAATCGTTGAGTGTACAATGATTGAGGGGATGAACGGCCAAGATGGGTCCCTATTTGAGGGTGAGGCTCCTAATTCTCTCGAGAATAGCTTGAATGTGAGTCATAAGGAGGATTACTCCACTTTAGGTGCAGGAATTGGGTTAGTTTCTCCACCTAGTGAAAGTACCCTCTTGGGAGTAGCACAAGGTCAAAGTGTGGAGGAGAAGGATAATCCCGAGGTTGAAATTATGGAGGAAAACAATAGAAAGCAAGGTAAATGGACAGAATTGTTTAAGAAAAGTGATCAAGACTTGAAACTAAAGTACTTTGCTCCTAGTCTAGTAGAAGATGAACTCATGGTTAAGCCACCTAGAGATATAGTGAAGAGTGGAATTGAGGAGTGGGATAATTGCTTAGTTGGACAATTTTTTGGAGAAGCTCCTCAATATCACATGGTTAGAAGTATGGTTAATGCCCAATGGAGAAATTGTGGTCAAGTTGAAATAAAGTCTACGGATATGGAAGTGTTTCTATTCAAATTCAAAGGTGAGCAAGAATGTAACAACATATTAGAGCAAGTTTGGCATGTAAATGGTAGAATTATGATCTTGAGAAGATGGGAACCTAATATGAAATTTGATAAGCTTGATTTGACCAAGGTCCCATTATGGGTTAAACTAAGGAAGGTACCATTACACTTGTGGAATAAGGATGGACTAAGCTACATTAGTAGTGCTTTGGGTATTCCACTCCAAATGGACCCAATCACTAAAACAAAAAATAGGCTAAGCTTTGCTAGAGTTTGTGTGGAAGTGGATATGACAAAGGAGCTTGTAAAAAGGGTGAAGGTAGATCTTGAGGAGGATGGGATCCATGTGGTGGAGGCTTATTATGAGTGGTTACCTCCAAGATGCTCTAATTGTAAGGCTTTAGGGCATAAGGAGATTAATTGTAGCCAAGGAATAAAAGAACCTATCAAGGAGAGACCTAAACCAAACCAAAACCAACCTAAACAAAACCAAATCAACCAACCCAAACCAAACCAAGATAATCACCAACCAAACCAAAACAAAGTTCAAAAGAGGGTTGAAGAATGGAGGGTAGTGCAAAGAAAGCAAAAGGAGAAGAAGGAAGATGAAGTTCATATTCCTAACACCAAAAACACAAATACAACCCCACCTCAACATGTGGGAAGTAGTAGTGCAAAGGGGAAAGAAATAAACCCTTGCACACCTAGAGAAGGTGATTACAATTCAAATATCCTTGTAGGGGAGTTAAGTAACTCCTTTTGTGCTTTAAATGTGGCTAATGAAAACCTTGAAGAGGCTTTGAATAGGTTTGTGGGAAGTTCCCATAGAGAAAGAGAACCTCCGGATTTAAATGATAATTAGCTCTTGGAATGTTAGAGGTTTGAATCAAAGCCTCCAACAAAAAGAAGTTATTCATGTTATACAAGATAAAAAAGTTGATCTAGTTGGTTTATTGGAGACTAAAATGACCCTACAAAGCTACAACAAGTTTCACAACACTTATTTGAGTAATTGGGGTACAATAATTAATCATGATAAGGATGAAAGAGGGAGAATATGTGTAAAGTGGAATAAGACTGTTTTGGATGTAAAGTGTCTTAATTCAACTAGCCAAGCCATCTTCCTTGAGGTACATGATATATATAATAAGATTACTTTTAATTGTGTGATGGTATATGCGGATAATGATGATGAAAAAAGGGTGACTCTTTGGGAAACACTTGGTGATTGGATGGTTATTAATGGGGACTCTCCTTGTATTTGGTGTGGGGATTATAATGAAATTACTAAAGTAGATGAAAGAATGGGTTGCACTAGCCTTCATAAGAGTTCTCATGAATTTGTTGATTGTATAAAGGATAATGGGATGGTTGAACATCCTAGCCAAGGGTGTTATTACACTTGGACTAATAGAAGAGTAGAAGGGTTTATATCTAGTAAAATTGACAAAATGCTTATAAATGATGCTTGGTTCACTTGTTTCAAATCTCACTTGATGGTTGAAGCTCCTAGAATCTCGGATCACTCTAATCTTATCCTCAAAATTCAGGGGAGTTCTAATACTAAACCTTCATCTTTTAAATTTTTTAATGTTTGGATTGATCATGATGAATTTATGCCTTTGATTGAAAAGGTGTGGAAATATGAAGTAAGAGGGAGTATGATGTATAAAGTGGTGAATAAATTGAAGGAAGTAAAGAAAGCTTTGAAGATCTTCAATAGAAAATATTTTCATCACTCTACTAAAGAAATAATGGAGCTTAAAGAGGAGCTTGAGAAGGCACAAATATTGCTTATGAATGGGGATCAATCTATGATTACTATTGAGAAGGAACTTAGGGACAAACTTATGCATCTTCTCAATATTCAAGAGGAGATCCTAAAGCAAAAATCTGGAATTACTTGGGCACAAAAAGGTGATTGTAGTACTACCCTTTATCACAAGAGTATCAAGGCAAGAATCACTCAAAATCGAGTTGCATCTATTGTGACTGAAAATGGTGATGTTGTGGATGATGAGGAGGCTATTCATGATGAGTTTATTAAGTACTATACTAGTTTAATTGGTACTAAGGATGTTTATGAAGAGAGTGTTAGCTCAAGTTGTTTAAATAAGCTTGTTAATAAAGCTATTACTAAGGAAGAAGCAAAAGATATGGTGAAAGATATTACTAATAAGGAGATTAAAGAAGCTATTTTCTCTATTGACATCTCAAAAGCTCCTGGCCCAGATGGTTTTAATAGTGCCTTCTTCAAATCTACTTGGAGTATTATTGGTGAGGATGTTTGTAATGCTATAAAGGAAACATTCAAGAATAGACAAATTTTGAAGCAAATTAATACTACTAATCTTGTTCTTATACCTAAGGTTAAAAACCCCACTTCAGTAAAGAGCTTTAGGCCCATTGCTTGTTGTAATATCCTCTATAAAGCTATATCTAAAATCATTGCTAATAGGATGAAGAAGAGTCTTGAGAAGCTTATATCTAATAATCAAGCTGCTTTTGTGGGAGGTAGAAGTATTTCAGATAATATATTGGTTGCTCAAAGTGTGGTGACCGGTTATGATAGGAAGGACCTGAGTCCAAGATGTACTTTAAATATTGATCTCCAAAAGGCATTTGATACAATTAATTGGAGGTACTTATTCAAACTATTACAAATCATGGGATTTGATAAAAAACTTATATCTTGGGTCAAGATGTGTATTACAACTCCTATGTTCTCTTTGTGCATTAATGGTAGTGTATGTGGTTATTTCAAAGGAGAAAGAGGACTAAGACAAGGTGATCCTTTATCTCCTTATATATTTGTTATATGTATGCAAGGTTTCTCATCTATTCTTGAGAAAGTGGCTAATAATCAAGCTTTTACTTATCACCCTAATTGTGCTAGAATGGGTTTGAATCACCTTATTTTTGCGGATGATTGCTTAGTTTTCTTTAATGGTGATAAAGACTCGGTTATGAGACTAAAACAAGGCCTAGATCTCTTCTCTAGACTCTCTGGCCTTAAAATAAGCCCTGAAAAAAGTGAGCTTTATATGGGAGGTTGTAATAAAGACCTTCATGATGATTTGAGTTGTATTCTCAATGTTAAAAAGGGCAAACTTCCGGTTAGATATCTTGGGGCTCCTTTAACTACAAAGGGTCCTAATAGCCTAATGTGTGCTACCCTTATTAATAATATTGTGGGAAGTGTTGAAGGGTGGATGCATAAATTTCTTACATTTGCGGGAAGGCTTCATTTAATCAAAAGTGTTTTACAAAGTAAAGCTAGGTATTGGTGTAATGTAATGATACTTCCAATGGGAGTTATTCATGAGATAGAATCACTCTTGAGTAGATTCCTTTGGAAAGGTAATACTAATGATTTCCATGGTGCAAAAGTGGCTTGGAAAGAACTATGTCAAAGTAAGGAAAATGGAGGACTAGGTATACCTAATCTTCTCCAAATCAATCAAGTTGCTATTCTCAAAGCTTTTTGGAGAATGTATGGCTACAAAGATAATATTTGGTCTCAATGGGTCTACTCAAATTGGCTAAGGAACAAGAGTATATGGAGCATTACTTGTGATAATAGCCTTCCTTGGACATGGAGAACTATGCTTAATATAAGGTACCTTGCTTTTAAATATATTGTACATGAGGTTGGAAATGGTAAGAGAACCTATATGCTAGATGATAGATGGATAAAAGGGAAGTGTGTAGGTGATATTTGTGGAAAAAAGGATGCTATCTCTTTGGGAAATTACAATATTAACAAAAAGGTGGTGGACTATTATGTGGGAAAGAGGTGGAGGTTTCCACCTAGGCTTAATAAGGTGTATGAGGTGGTAAGGGATATGGTGCTTGAGGATGAGCATGACACTATAATATGGAGAGATAAGGGCTTTAGGACCTCGGATGTTATGTATGATCTAAGGGGTTCTAATGAGAAAACTAAATGGTATAGTGTGGTGTGGCACAAATGGAGTATGCCAAAGCACAAGTTTTGTGCTTGGCTAATTTGTAAGGATAGGTTAAGCACAAAGGATAGGCTTAGCAAGTGGGGTATGGAAGTGGACAAGATGTGCAACCTTTGCTTTGAAGATCATGAATCTAGGGATCATTTATTTGTGAAGTGTAAGTTCACAACTTTGGCTTGGAAAGAGATTTGTGCTCTTCACAATTGGCACAACTCGGGTGGTACTTGGGAAGAAAGGCTTGACTTTATGCTTAAATTCAATGGTAACACTTTAAAGGATACTATATCAAACATTTCTTTCCTTAGTTTTCTATATTGTATATGGGATATGAGGAATAAACATGAGTTTAAGAAGATATATCCCAAATATGAGGATATTGTGAAAATAGTTGTGAAAGATGTTCAATATACACTTTGGAATAGAAAGTTATTTAAGAGGAGTGTTGAGAATATGAGATTGGTGGCAAGATGGAAGCTACATGGAGTGCTCAAGTGAGGAGAGAAAGAGGATCAAGGAGGATAGCTTGGAGCTTGGACTTAGTATAAGACTTTAGCAATTGTTGTATAGGTTCTCCTAGCAATGGTTGTATAGGGTTTTACTTTACTTAGTTTTTTTATAGCAATGGTTGTATAGGTTGTTTGCAAGTTGATAGGTTTATTTTCTAGTAAATGTTGTATAGGGTTTGTTTTCCTAGCCATGCTTGTTTTTGAGTCAAAAACAAGTAGGGGTTTGATTTGTACTTGTCGTTTTGTGGATATAAAATGGTAAGTTTGATAAAAAAAAAAACATTGTAGTCAACCATCCCGTCCTTGGAACGAATCTGTTTTATCAATTATACTACTTGGGACAACCGTACACTTGCGGTTGTGGTTCGATCACATTTGCATTTATTTTAGAACACACAAAGGACCACCAATAATCATACAAATTATAGCATCTAACAATTTTTACCTACTAGATATGTTGTGCCTATTACATTAATATTGTTTTGATATTGTACTTATTATTATGAGTAACTAAATGTTTAATTAAGATAATACCATTGAATCGTGATAAGTTGTGGAAATATATTATTTTAATATTCTTACTTTGTTTAACTACACTAGCTAAACGATCGAGACACGCACTAGTTCACTATCTTTTTTTATTCCAAAACTAGTACACTATCAAACTATTGTGATTGATTGAACTAGAATTTATGTAGGCTTCAAAGGCGTATCTCAGTTAATTGCACTTTAATGGAGAGGCGAAGCAGCTATGATCTCCACCACTACAAGTTCATATTGCTGGTGCAATTGTTATCCCTATCCCCCATATTATCAGACTTGTTTGACCAAAAAAAGAAAACTACTCGAATCATTCAAACATATAATAGTAAAATATATGAATAGGCGGCATCATCAATTGGAAAAAAAATTAGGCGGCATCAAACTTTTTTTAATACAATTGAAAAAACTAATATCACAAGACCCATCATAAACAAATTGTTATTCACACAATCGACATCAAATGGCACATACAAGTATAAACACAAACCAACTATTATTAATTCAAAACAACTATTCTACATACGATCGACAACAATCTTACCCAATACGTTGACACCCATTAATTTTAATCTCATATATCCATATCTAATTAACATAAGTTATACTACACCAGTAAATGAATCGAAACATTATCTTTTGATTCTTTCTTCGTCTTTGCTTCTGTGAAATTTACCCAGTTTCCTATTATTACCGCAAATATCAACAATTTTTACCTCCCAAAAATACCGCCTTTGATTGATTATCCTATTTTGATGTCGCCACATGAAATAAGAGGTTCTTTTAGATTTTTGTTTCCTAAACTGTAAAATAAACTGGAAAGTCTTGCATTGTAAACTTGACAGATAGTGGGGCGTGTGCCTTAATATTTGTTGACATTTATTGGCGCGTCTGGTCTGCGAATGGGGTTGGGTGTTATTTAGGTCAATTAGTTGGGTTGGACCCTTTTGGCTTTGTGGGTTACGCTTTTCTTGGGTAACTAACCCTTCAAAATATTGGGTATGAATATTGAGAATCTTAATTTGAGGTAAACTGTTGGAGTATTAAAGTGGAGTATTCAACTCTCAATTCTAACTTTTTGCTAGAATTAGGAGTACATTGGACTCAACATGAGTATAAATCATTTTATGTATTATTAGGTAAACTTTATGTACCATTAGGAAAATTCTGTACCTTAAGGTAGGGCTGAGAAAAAAAAATTGAAAAACCGAACTAACCTCAAAAACTGAACAAATCGAACTGAAAATCGAAAACCTACAAAATCGTTCGGTTCGGATTTTCTATGCTAAACCAAACCGAAAAAACGAAACCAAAATTAATACGAAAACTAATTTATGTCACTAATTTGGTTGAGTTTTGGATGACCTCCCCTATGTCCTTACTTAACGCACCCTGACTTTCTCTGGTATTCTTAAAAAGTATTATAATTAGCGGATAGAAAATGCAGTATTGTTCAAAAAGAAAAATGCTCATAAATGGCATGAGTCACCCCTTATAAAGTCATAATGTGCAAAATATACACAAATCATTAGTCGATATATTATAGAGATAATTTGTTTATCAAAATTTCTTAAAACTAAAACATACACATTAAATCATATAAATATTTCTCTGTAATTAGTTTTTTATAATTTTATGCATGATATTTTAATTACAAGAAAACAATTTTTCTACATCGCCCAACAACATAAATATCAGACACTTTATATATTGATTTGTTAGAAAAATAGAACATTTAAAGTAGATGTACTTGAGAACTATTCAACTTTCATACCAAACACATATAAAAACCAAAATTTAAACCAAACTAAAACCGATGAAGCCAAACCAATGAAAACCGTCCATTTTGATAGCAACACCCTTAAAAGCCGAACCATTCGGTTTTGGTTTTGGCAAAAAGTTGAGCCGAACCGGATCGTGCTCACCCCTATCCACATGTACTATAAAGCTAATTTCATGCTTTCTTAATGTGTTAGTTGATGAACACAAAATGTCAAAGGTAATTTGAGGTTTAAATATTTATAATTAAAATACTAGACATGGGCTAAAGTGCAAAAAAGTAAAGTAACAACTAGATTAAATTACAAGGACTGGGAATTAGTTAAGATAAATTTTGTGAAACTATTAAAAAGATAGATCAAGATTCTTTGGTTCACCATAATTATGACTGGGAATCCTTTGTTGTTCAAGGGAGACTTGAAGGGGAATATGGTAATTGTGTTTCTAATATCTACGAAACCTCTCCCAAGTAATTAGGTGCGAGCATCTAGCATTAGGGACCTCTCCCGAGTGACGCTACCTTATGGTCAATTGATTAATCATTAACACTTATTGCTATTATCCGACTAAATTTGATTTCCCAGTTCTAAACTAATTGAACATTCATAAACTAGTTTTGTAATTGAACCCCCCATCCTGGGCATAATCGAACTACTAACACAACTCAACTACCTGGTCAAAGTGATTGAATTCAAAAGACAATACGGAAATATGAAAAATCATAAACATTAATCAATTTATTTAAACTAAAGTTGTCCCAACATCACAAAAATAATACCATGATCATAAAATAAGGTTCATTCACATAATCTTAAACTAAAATAAAATCAGATCATACTAAAATATAGAAATAAAAAGGTTAAAAGTGACATAATCAAGTTTAAAAGAAAAAAATATAAAGAATTACTCTAAGAATCATTCAAATAAATGGTGGATAAGATTTAAATGATTTGGTTGACTTTGTGTTCTTCCTTTCTCTTCCCAATGCATTTTATTCCTTTTAAAATTGATGAGGGTAACTCCTTTGAACCTCCAAAACTGATGTAATAAGTTAGAAACACGGTTTTAGTTATGTGGGCCCTTTTTTTTCAATAGAAATAACTTTATAGATGTCTGTTACAAGCTAAATATACGTTATTAATATGGTCATAAAATTCAACTAAAGACTTAGTAGGACTTGTCGAGTTATCATGTGGGCCCATTTACGTTAGTCAAATGTAGGCAAATTTGTTTTAGCAAGTATGGGCATAATCTTTCAAAGATATATTTGAAATCATTTCCTTACAAATTTGATTATCTTTCGCAGATTTCGTATGATGGATTTAGTTTTTGTTTTCTTTTTTTTGCTGCGTGATTTTTGTATCCATCCATTGTGAGTAATTAAGGAAGTTTTGCGTTGTTTCCGTTATGGAATAAGGTAACTTAGACTTTTGCACCTTCACGCCTTTTAGCGGCTACTGCACAAAGGTGCAAGTCAGGGTGGCTAACGGTTCTGGTCTGCCAGGCCGGACCGGACCGAACCGGCCGGTTGTAGAATTAGGACCGAACCGCACAAATAGTGGGTAAAGGAACCGCTCCAGGCTGTAGTTACCCATAACGGTCAGGTTCCTATTTAAAAAAACCTTGGTTTGGACCAGTCCGGACCGGACCGATAACCCTATATATATATATATTTTTTTTTCATTTGTTTGACTCCCATTAATCTCCTAACCCTTCTACTTTCTCTTCACCGACTTCTAACCCTTTTACGGATCTGTGGCTTCCATTTATTCTTTGTCATCCTTGTTAATTAAGCTAAGTATTCTTCTGATTTTGGATTAATTCTATTGAGATGAAACTTGGCTTGGATTTCTGATTAATACTATAAAGCTTATTATTGCTTTATTCTGTGGATTTGATGAAGGATAGAGATTGGTGGTAATAATTCATAGGGTAATGATCAATTGTGGCTTGGATGATGGATTAAGTGGGTATTCTAGTCCCTGATGGTATTCGAAATTGGTATTTTTTGCAAATTTTTTATTGAGAATGACTAACATGTGATTTCTTATACTAGATAGGGTTGATTAATTCCCCGGTTTATTCGAAAATTGTATGTTTGTTCTTTTGATGCTTAAAAATCTAACATTTTTGACATGAAAAACATAAAGACATTTGCTTTGGACCCTGTTTAATTCTAAATATTGTATATTTGATCTTTAGGAGCTTGAGAAGTGTTGTTTTTACATGAAAAACATGAAGAAAAGTGTGAATTGATGATATTGTTGAAATTCTTGCAATATTTGCACTAGTGGTCCCTAAGTGTTTCTGTAAAGTGCATATTAGTTCCTATTATATTCGAATTTTGCTTACTAGTCCCGGTATATTTCGAATATTGCAAATTAGTTGGCTTGGATTACATGGTATAAGCGAATTTTACTGATTTGAAGTTGGTTTACTTTCCTGTGATATGCAAAATTTGGAAATCAGCCCCTGTATTAGTCGAAAATTTCCTGTGAGAGGCAAGTTTTGCATACAAAGTCCCTACTTATTTCGAAAATGTGATTGCAACTATCAAGCATATATACCGTAACTTTCGAAAATGATGAAAATCTTTATAATACCTAATTAATTAGCAACTAAGTGCATGTGATATTAAAATTTTGCGGATTAGTCCCCTTAGTATATTACATGATGAAAAAATTGTTGAAAAACTAAAACTTGGCTCAATAGTTATTGTGCTTCTGATTTGAAACTAATTGGCCCTTATGATGGTAATTTATTTTGTTTGGTAATACACACTACATTAATGTGTATTTCGAAAGTTAAAGGGGTAGTGTGTTTTGAAAATTTGATTGAAATTACCAACTATAAATAAATTTGCAACTTCTGGTCCCCTAACTTTCAAAAAATGATGAAAACATATATTATGTTTGGTACAGGCCTCGAAAGTTTGAAAATTATGATGAAAAACTCAAAGAGATACTCAATTGTTATTCTAATTTTGATTTGAAACATATTGGCCCTTAAGATGGTAATTTTATATGTATGTTTGGTACTACACACTAAACATAGTGCTTGTTACATAATTGGATTACTTCAGATTTTGATGCAACTGAGACAAAATTCTTGACTATTTTATTCATGACCAATTAAATATATCTTTTGTCATACTATTTCATTCACTTAAGTGTTTCAGTTGTGATTGCTAAGAATGAGTTACAATTTCAATTATAAGTGGATCGGTGTGCAATTACTAATCTCTTGTTTTTTTGAGATGCAAAGTTGAATACCTTTTCTTCTCTTTCTAATTTACAAGGAATCTGAAACTGAAGTTAGTAATTATTGAAGGTAATGTTGAATGTCATAATGAAAAAAAAAATATAGTATAGCTAATGGAATTATTGATTTTTTTGAAGATTTTTTAATAATGACATAATTGGCAATTTCATAATATGTTACTAAATATTTACTAGGAGATGAATCAAATCATTTAGAATTCTCAAGAACTGATATGGATGACTTCCCTAACGAGCCGGCCTATGAAAAATGTCGATCGGCTTTGAAGAACTCAAATGTTATTGAATCTCTGGTACTAATTCTGTTAATTCACATATTTAGCATTCATTGATAATGGTGTCCTTATTTTTTGATTTTATTTGTTTGAATTGGTAGGCTAGTTCAGCAAAATGGGAGTCACCACATAGAAAGTTCAATCATTTCTTCTATCCATGGGCTGAAAATGTCAAAGTTGGTCTTGTTTTAAGATATTGCGCATATGAAGTAATGGCACTTCATGGTGTTCTTCATTCCAAAATTCAGTAGCTTGAATGGAAATTCATCCTACCCTGCAATTGTAATTTGTTAATGATTAAGCATGTAATTTTTTCTTTGATTTTATTTGAGTGAAATGTATTTTATTAGTTATTCTCAAAAACAAAACAGAGCAGAATTGGTTTGAAACTGGTTAGGACCGAACCGGACCAGAACCGGAACCTATCAAACCAGTTCTTCTTATCGGTTCGTGCCTCTCATATATCCCCTTTAGAACCAGGCCAGACCGGTCCGATAAAGGTAGGACCATTGGACCAGAACGGTCCGATAAGGCCTAGGCTGAGGTGCAAGGGGCTTTTGATCATTCAACCAGATTTTTATACTAAAATCCAACCAAATAATAAATTTAATTATCAAATGGAGTAAATTATAAATATTAATCACCCAAAGGGGATTAATAAGCAATTAAAATAATACCACCATTATTAAAACAACACCTTATTAAACCCATTGGGATGACCATTACACCCTAATATGGGAAGACAACTGGACAGTCTCTTACCTATCTAAACCTCATCATTATAGTAGTGATCCCAACTTCCCTAAGTATGTGGTAGACCTGATCAACTCTAACACTAAAACCTGAAAGGTTGAGACAATTAATTCTCTTGTACCCCCTAATATAGCTTCTGAGATTTTAAAGCTTAACATCCCTTGGATTGAGAGGCCAACACAGTATATATGGACTCACAATAAACATGGGAATTACACAAGTATTCTTTTGTGGTTGAGAACTATATACTCCATCCCAATTTCCCTACCCCTTCTGCCTTTCCTAATCACGATTTACTTTCTCTCAGATGGGCTTCTAAAGCTCCTCCCAAATTCAAATTCTTTTTTTTGCAAAGCATTACTTAATGCCTTATTCACAGAAAGAAATAGGTTTGTTAGGAATTGCTCTAGCTCTGATTTATGTAAAATTTGTCTAAAAAGTGAGGAAAATGTGGAACATCTGTTTCTATATTGCGAATGGGCTAGGAAAATGTGGTGTTTATCCCCTTTACATTGTAGTGTTGATCCCTCTTCATTAGCTGGTATTAATAATTGGATTGGAAATCTTCTTGATCTAGGCCATAATAAGAAAGATAAAACAAACATATTACTTACTATTATATCTTGCTTATGGTCTATATGGATTATGTGAAATAAGAAAGTGACTGAAGATTCCCCTATTGAGTATGAAACCGGCTTAGTGCTTATAAAATCTACTTGCAGGGACATTTTTGTGATGAAAAAGTTAATTTGATGAGTCCCCTTGATTCCCCCAATCAGTACACGCCAACATGGAAGTCCTTATCCCCCACTTGGATCGCACCTCCTCAACACGGAGTCAACATCAATGTAGACGCTTTCTTTGTCCCCGGAAAAGCTTTCTCATCCGCAGTGGCTCGTAATAGTACAAGTAATGTAGTAACAAGATTTTCTATGTCTTCTACAACATGTTCTAGCTTTGAGGCTGAAGCAAAAGCGCTTCGTAGCGCTCTACGATTCGCAATTGACCAAGTCCCCTCCTACACCAGTATTGAAGCTGATGTCGAAGTAGTAATTCAAGTCGTACATTCTCCCAGCGTGTCCTGTCCTTGGAAGACTAGGCCCATCCTGGAAGAAGTATAACCAATGTCCTTGGAAGACTAGGCCCATCCTGGAAGAAGTATAACCAAAGCCCACCCAAACATCAGAATTAGTGGGATACAAATAACTGCAAACAAAGCTGCTGACTGGATTGTTAAAGCTTATTCTAGGAAGATTTTACCTATTAATTAGTTATGTAATATTCCTTATGATCTTGGTACTTTGTTATGTAATAATGCTACTATTTTTTACTCTACTGGAGTAGGATAACTACTCCAGTCCTTATCCCTTTTAATATAAGTTATTTTGACTAAAAAAAAATATAATGCCACCCAAAAGGAGTGATGTGCATGTCAACGCATCAAACAAACTATGAAGATTGTGGGTCCTATTTATATAAAATAATGGAAAAAAAATCCATTTCTATACGGATGTGGGATATAAAATCAACAAAAAATGGCAATAGCTTATACTGTGTAAGGTTGTGAGAAAATTGTCTAATTTTGTACATGACTATGCAGCCTGTGTGGTATTTTCTTTGCTAGGGCAGCACAGTGTGCGCCATTTGCAAGCAATGAGTATGCTTAGTGCCCACAAACCTCTCCCATGTCGAAAAATTCTAGAAAACTTAAAAAATTATGTCTAAAAACTTGAAGGCCAAGTTGGCCAGTTAATCTGATTTTATGGAACTCATATATCTGTTTGGCTCGTACAAGATCAGTTTGGTCTTATTAATAGTTTAGGCAGATTTTATCATTGAATGAAAGCTAAAATTTAAATTGTATCTTTTTTTTTTGTCAAATAAGATTACATAATAGTTACTTCTTACAACGATAATATAGATTACAAATACTACTATAGAAATCAACTAGAAAGTGATGTGGACAAAAAGAATTATCTACATTATGTCTAGTATATTTGGTAAGGGTCTCCGCCACCCCATATAGATTGTATCAACTCAGTTGGATCTTGTTAGTTGAATTTCGGTTTACACTACACCCAACGGTAAGTGAGTGTTGTAACTCCTGCTATCCCTCCATATCGCCCATTCTTAAGGGTCTTTTTTAAAAACATTCTCAGAAAATTTAGATGAGATATCTTTTAAATTTTAAATTATATATTTAAATATAAAACCCAAATTCAATTATAAAGTCACGAATGCATATACCTAATTTGTTTTGTTTGGGAGCAATTTATAACTTGGGTATTGTCCGCCAACTGTTTTTAATTTTGATTCAGTCAATGCCATAAATCATCATGTGTCTCGAGGTTGTGCTTTATAGAAATGCTCTTATTTTAAATTAATTTATGAAATCAAAGAATTACATCATACAAAATATTTAAGGACCATTACAGAAATTGAATACCAAATTTAAATAAATGCAATGATTAACAAAATATAAGAAAATTGTGTGTAAATAACATATCACAGTCTAGTAATTGGTAATGACCCCATTGTCTTAGCCATTTCCCGGAGATTAAACTTTTGTATCTTACCAGTGGCGGTCTTCGGAAGCTCTTCCACGAACACCACCGTCTTAGGTACCATGTAATGAGGCAACCTAGCCCTGCAAAACTCTATTATATCTTTCTCCTCAGTCACATCCTTTAAACTTACAAAAGCACAAGGTGTTTCACCCCAAAATTCATCCGGCCGAGCCACCACCGCGGCCTCATACACCACCGGATTAGAATACAAAACAGACTCAACCTCGACACTACTAACATTTTCGCCCCCTGAAATGATTATGTCTTTAGACCTGTCCTTAATTTCTAGGTACCCGTCGGGATGCATTACCCCCCACATCCCCGGTATATAACCAACCATCTTCCCTTAAGCATTTCTCTGTGCTTTCTTGGTTTTTAAGATAACCCAGCATTAAACAGGCGCCTTTTAATACAATCTCACCCATGGTATTTCCGTCTCTTTTCACGCTTAAACTTGTTTCCGGATCCAACACGTCTATTTCCGTCATCCCGGGAGTCCGTACCCCTTGACGCGCTTTTAGCTTTGCTTGTTCCCCCACGGGTAACATGTTCCATTTCGGTTTCCAAGCACACGAAACCACCACCCCCGCCACCTCGGTTAATCCATACCCATGGCTAACGAGGAAACCCAATGACTCTGTCTTGAGAACCACGGAAGCTGGTGGTGGAGCCCCGCCCGTTTGAAATTCTACACGGTTTTTTAGCGGTTTTGCATCCGGAGAATTTGCTAACATGTTGAGTACCACGGGTGCACCGCACATATGTGTGACGTTATGCGTATTTATAGCCTTATAAACTATTTTTGCATCGAATTTCCGAAGGCAAACGTTGGTCCCACCAACCGCTGCCATACCCCAAGTATAGCTCCTGTAGGTGAAAAATTCACCGTCCGAAATGAAAGGAAATTAAAACCAGAAAATAGGAAAAATGATTTAAAGCGTCAACTAGCTATTACAAACGAAAACCAGAACTTACACGGAATACAAAGCAACGATTACACGTAAATAAGCGAAAAACAGTTACACGGAAATAAGTCTAGCGTTTAAAAGATATTCCGGCGTGCCGGTATCTTCAAACGGAAAAAGACTAGAGGACTACAACGGTTTATCTCTGAGAAGTGAGTAGGTAGGGGAGAGCGTTTTTGCTTTTGCTTTGTGATTTTCGTAGTTGATACTGCTGAGGAGTGAACTCTATTTATAGGCGAAGGGAGAGTTTGAAACCTTTGACCAAAGTAACGGACCAATTAATTCCACGATTTCCTCCTACTAATTGATTGACCGTTTTCTGATTTGATTTCCTTAATCCCACGTTTTAGTTGACTCCTCTAATCCACACGTTTTGGATTCATGTGTAACTGCTAGTTGACTTGGCCAGCTGATGGATTAGCCTTTAATGCACGCGTGATTTGTGGAATCTTTGATTTTACGTTTTACCTTTGTTTGATTGCTAACGGCCCTATAATAGCTGATGGTAAAACTTGATTCATTTTTCATTTTTTGACTCCCCAAACTCCCCACGAACCACGAACCACGACTCACGACCCACGCCCACGCCGCCGCCGCCGCCGGTGCCGGTGCCGGGCCGGGCCGGGCGGGTGGGTGGTGGTGGTGGTGGTGCGCGCGTGTGGCCTTCTCCATTGCTTTTCCATGTTCATGGTGTTGGGCTCTTTGGTAGCTAATGCCATCA
Organism: Nemophila menziesii; assembly: GCA_029959085.1. Lineage (NCBI taxonomy): Eukaryota > Viridiplantae > Streptophyta > Magnoliopsida > Boraginales > Hydrophyllaceae > Nemophila > Nemophila menziesii. The sequence continues at coordinate 82,448,267 of JARWIR010000001.1, forward strand.
CATTTGTTAAAAACCCTTTTTTGCTATTCCTTTCTACCGATGTGGGAGAAATCCCACTTCCACTTTAAATGGTCCAACAATCCCCCACACATTTGAAGTGTCATCAGAGGTTTGGAGAGAAAGTGATCAGGTTTCCATGACTTTCAGCGTTTGGGTGAATTGTACTTAAGTGCCAATATCTTTCGATTTGAATTGTCACGTAGTGAAGTGAGGCAACCACCGAATTCCGTTTAAAGTGAATCTAGTCTTGAACTTTAACGGTTTCCGATAGAGGCCCTCACGACACATACTCTACCCTGCTGAAAGTTATGGTCTCCTCGAACCTCACCTTTCAGTTTAGTTCATCAAGTCCTTCTCCAAGAACCACCCTTGTGGGCTATGAACTTAGTGGATACCTTTATTTACATTTGTTCAAGGACGTCTCCTTGACATTTTGTTTATAAAGGTTTGGGGTTTTGCTACTACCCTTGAATTCATCAAGTCCTTCTCAAAAGGACCACCATATAGGCTATGAATTTTGATTCATCAAGTCCTTCTCGAAAGGACCACCACAAGTGGCTATGAATCCATATTGCTTTAGTTTTATGCCATAGGGATGAATGGAGATCATCTTGACTCAAGAGTCACATGTTCCCCATTAATGGGTCTCAACCCCATCCCCCTCGACGTATCCAGAACTACTCTCCTGGGTAGGCCTTTGGTAAAAGGATCAGCGAGATTTTCTTCTGATCGTACATACTCCAAGGCTATCACACCATTCTTCAGTAGCTGTTTTACTGAGCCATGTCTGATGCGTATATGTCTCTTCTTTCCATTGTAAGCACTTTGATGAGCAACTGCAATGGCTGCTTGTGAATCACAATGGATACACACAGGTGTGGCCTTACCTTCCCAAAGGGGCACATCTGATAAGAGACTTCTCAACCACTCAGCTTCTTGTCCAGCCATCTCTAGTGCTATAAACTCAGACTCCATGGTGGAGCGTGCTATACAAGTCTGTTTAGAGGACTTCCACGATATAGCACCTCCTCCTAAGGAGAAAACATAACCACTGGTGGAGTTAACTTCGTCATTGTCAGAGATCCAGTTTGCATCACAGAATCCCTCAAGAACTGCAGGGAGAGAGCTGTAATGCAGTCCTAGGTCCATAGTACCTCGCAGGTACTTTAGAAGACGACGAAGTGCAACCCAGTGGTCATTACTCGGGTTATGAGTATAGCGACTAAGTCTACTGACGGCGTAGGCAATATCGGGTCGAGTGTAGTTCATTAAGAACATCACACTACCTATGATTTTGGCATATTCATTTTGGGATACAGCATCTCCAGAATTTTTAGATAAATGAATACTAGAATCATAGGGAGTATTTACAGGTGTCACCTCAAAGGAGTCGAATTTCTTCAACATCCTTTCTACGTAATGAGACTGACTCAGGGAAATACCATTACTGCTCCTAATGATTTTTACCCCAAGAATTACATCTGCTTCTCCCATGTCTTTCATGTCAAACTTAGAAGACAAGAAGCGTTTGGTCTCATTTATGGTATGAAGAGAAGTGCCGAAGATGAGCATGTCATCTACATACAGGCAGATGATAGTACACTCTGATCCTCTTACTTTGGAGTAAACACATGAGTCAGAAGTGTTGACCACAAACCCATTGGAGATAAGGGTACTATCGAGTTTTTCATACCATTTTTTGGGTGCCTGTTTTAAGCCATACAAAGACTTCTTTAACTTGCACACCTTCTCCCATTGACCAGGAACCACACACCCTTCAGGCTGGGTCATATAGATCTCTTCATCTAGGTCCCCATTCAGAAACGCAGTCTTAACATCCATCTGATGTATGACAAGTTTGTGAATGACCGCAAGAGCGATGAGGGTCCTAATGGTGGCGATTTTGGTCACAGGGGAATAAGTGTCGAAGTAATCAAGGCCGTTCTTTTGGGTGAAACCCTTAATGACAAGCCTAGCTTTGAATTTTTCTATTGAGCCATCAGGTCTCAACTTTTTCTTAAAAATCCATTTGCTGTTTATGGGTTTGCTGCCTTTGGGCAGGTCAGTTAATTCCCACGTATGATTACTTCTAATAGACTCAAGTTCGCTATTGATAGCTTCTTTCCAAAAACTAGCATCTACCGATCTCAAAGCATCGGTATAAGTTTTTGGGTCTTCCTCCATGAGGAGACAGGTGACAACCTGTTCACTTATCAGGTCAATGTGAAAACCTTCGGTTAAGAAGGCTGTGATAAAATCAGGTCCGAAACTCGTCTCGGTCCTATGCCTCTTACTCCTCCTAAGTTCTTCCTCAGGAATGCTACTAGGCACATAGGAGGTAGAGGGGCCAGGGGCACTATCACATAAAGGAACATTAACCTCATCAGATAAGTTACTAGAAGACAAAGGAGCATCAACACTATGCAAAGTTTTCAAAGGGAAGATGTTTTCAAAAAATTCAGCATCTCTAGATTCAAAAACGGAGTTATCATCTAATGATAGGAATCTATAGGCTGCACTATTCTGAGCATACCCTATGAAAACGGAGTCTATTGTTTTGGGTCCAACAGTGACTGTTTTAAAATCGGGTAGTTTGACTTTAGCCAGACACCCCCACACTTTTAAAAATTTCAGGTTAGGTGGAAACCCTTTCCACATCTCGTAGGGGGTCTTATCTAGGGATTTATGGGGTACCCTATTAAGAACATAACATGCTGATAGAACAGCTTCCCCCCACATGTTGGTTGGTAAACCTGAACTTATTAACATAGCATTCATAGTCTCTTTAAGGGATCTATTTTTCCTCTCAGCTATGCCATTTTGTTGGGGTGTATAGGGGGCACTAAGTTCGTGGATTATCCCATTTATTTCACAAAACTCTTTAAGTGAATTAGAACTATATTCGCCTCCTCTATCTGACCTAAGTCTTTTAATTTTACAGTCTAGTTGATTTTCTACTTCAGCTTTGTATTTTAAAAACGCGTTTGCCGCCTCGTCTTTAGTTTTAAGAAGATATACTTTAGTGAACCTAGAGTAGTCATCTACAAAGGTTATATAGTAAAGTTTTCCTCCTCTACTAGCGGAGTTTTTAAAATCAGCTAAGTCAGAATGCACTAATTCAAGGAGACTAGTCTTCCTAGTGGTCACGGGCTTAAAGGGCTTCTTCGCAAGTTTGGACTCAACACAAATTTGACATTTGGAAAAGTCATCTATTTTATTGAGGGGTATTAGTCCAAGTTCTTTAAGCCTTTTAATAGAATAGATATTAAGGTGACCTAGTCTACCATGCCAAGTGTCAAGAGATTCAACAACATAAGCAAAATCAGAGGCATTCTCATTCATTGGTACAGTATTTAAAACAAACAAACCACCATTCATGTACCCTTTCCCCACAAATTCATCATTTTTGGTAATAACCATTTTCCCCCCTTCAAATACAAGTTTAAGGCCTACTTTATTAAGAAGAGCTCCGGAAACTAGGTTCCTACGGAGACAGGGGACGAAGAGAACATCATGCAACTCTAGGGTTTTACCAGAAGTGAGTTTGAGAGAAACCTGTCCTTTACCGAAGACCATGGCGGTTGAGGAGTCACCCATGTAGACAAATTCACCATTTGTTGCTTCTTCGAATTTCTTGAACATGGATCTCGTTGAGCAGAAATGACGAGAAGCTCCAGTATCAAGGATCCACTCGGTTTTGTTCTCAATTAGGTTTACCTCAACCATTACTGCAGCGATAACCTCTTCAGTCTCGACCAGATTTGCGGCAGGTTTAGGACCTTGATCGGCTCTAAGATTGCATTCGAAAGCCCTATGTCCTTCCTTCCCACAAACGTAGCAAGCTCCTTTGGGTTTCTGAATCTTACCAGATGTTTTGAACCCACCACCTTTGGAGTTGCCGCGGTTCTTGTTTCCCCCAGATTTGGATTTGTTGTGGCCTTGTTGTTTACCCTTTCCTTTGAACCTGCCTTTGTTACCTTCACCAGAACTTTCAACAAGATTAGCTTTGGAGGATTGAGTAGGAAAAGAGATAGACCTGTCTTTGAGTCGATTAGCCTCTTCGACTTGAATGTGGCTAATCAGCTCTTGTAGTGTCATTTCCTTCTTCTTGTGCTTAAGTTGATTGCGGTATTCGCTCCAAGAAGGTGGAAATTTTTCTAACAAGATATTGGCTTGGAGAACTTCACACATTTTCATACCTTCAGCAATCACATCCGCGCAAAGGTTCTCATAGATATGGAGTTGTTCGGTCATGGGTTTTTGATCGTTGAGGCGAAAGTTGTACCAGGCACCAGTGACATATTTCTTCTTACCCGAATCCTCAGCCCCATATTTTTTCTCAAGTGTCTCCCATATGATCTTTGCCGATTTTTCTTTGGCAAGAAGATCAAAAATGAGGTTTGAGACATTGTTCAACATCCACCCTCGAGCCATGGTATTAGCTCGTTTAAACTTGGCTTCCAGAGCAAGATGCCTAGTCTGTTCTTCTTCAGTGGGAACCCCATTGTCCACTAAATGTGGAGGATCCTCGTATAAAACGAAGTCCAGTTCGTACTGTTCAAGACAGATAAGGATCTTTTGTGCCCAACGCTTGTAGTTGGAACCATTAAGAGATTCCACCTGATTCACGTTGGGAAAGGCTTTTGCATTCAATGATGAAGCAACCGCCGAGTTTGGAAAAGCCATTAAAAAAAAACGGTGATAAAGAAAAAGAACTACGGAATATCTTTTAAAATTGTAGGTGAAAAATTTACCGTCCGAAATGAAAGGAAATTAAAACCAGAAAATAGGAAAAATGATTTAAAGCGTCAACTAGCTATTACAAACGAAAACCAGAACTTACACGGAATACAAAGCAACGATTACACGTAAATAAGCGAAAAACAGTTACACGGAAATAAGTCTAGCGTTTAAAAGATATTCCGGCGTGCCGGTATCTTCAAACGGAAAAAGACTAGAGGACTACAACGGTTTATCTCTGAGAAGTGAGTAGGTAGGGGAGAGCGTTTTTGCTTTTGCTTTGTGATTTTCGTAGTTGATACTGCTGAGGAGTGAACTCTATTTATAGGCGAAGGGAGAGTTTGAAACCTTTGACCAAAGTAACGGACCAATTAATTCCACGATTTCCTCCTACTAATTGATTGACCGTTTTCTGATTTGATTTCCTTAATCCCACGTTTTAGTTGACTCCTCTAATCCACACGTTTTGGATTCATGTGTAACTGCTAGTTGACTTGGCCAGCTGATGGATTAGCCTTTAATGCACGCGTGATTTGTGGAATCTTTGATTTTACGTTTTACCTTTGTTTGATTGCTAACGGCCCTATAATAGCTGATGGTAAAACTTGATTCATTTTTCATTTTTTGACTCCCCAAACTCCCCAAACTCCCCAAACTCCCCAAACTCCCCACGAACCACGAACCACGACCCACGACCCACGACCCACGCCCACGCCGCCGGTGCCGGTGCCGGGCGGGTGGGTGGTGGTGGTGGTGGTGCGCGCGTGTGGCCTTCTCCATTGCTTTTCCATGTTCATGGTGTTGGGCTCTTTGGTAGCTAATGCCATCACATTTGTTAAAAACCCTTTTTTGCTATTCCTTTCTACCGATGTGGGAGAAATCCCACTTCCACTTTAAATGGTCCAACAGCTCCACCCGTTCGTGTGGAACATCGGTAGTGTCCAAAGGTAAACCGCCTGCTTTGGTACGGACCAATTAATTAAAGAATCAAACGTGATAATGAAAAGGGACCTGTGCGAATGAACGACTCCTTTGGGCGATGAAGTTGTCCCCGAGGTGTAATTCAACGTCATCGGGTCCCACTCATTGCTAGGCCGAATCCACTTGAATTCTTGATCTCCCCGTCTAACCAAATCCTCGTACATATTCGATACTACCTGAGAATTTTCAACATTATCATCGGAAATGACAACCATCACCGGATGCTTAACACACGATGGGAAGATAGAAACGGCTTCTTGAACTAGTGTCCATAAATGGTAATCGACAAAAACGAGTTTGGATTCTCCATGCTGGAGTAGCACGCTTATGGTCCTAGCGTCGAGCCGAGTATTGATGGTGTTTAGTATAGCACCGGCCATGGGGACAGCGAATTGAAGCTCATACATGGCGGGTACATTTGGCGCAACCACGGACACCACCTCGCCTTTCTTGATGCCGAGATTTGCTATGGAAGACGCGAGACATCGACATCTAGTGTAAGTGTCGGACCACGTATAGCGAATATTTTCAAAGATAATGGAAGTGCATTCTCCATATACTGTAGCTGCTCTTTCTAGTAATGTTAATGGGGTGAGAGGACATGAATTTGCAAGGCTTGGTTTAAGTTGATCCATCTCAGTTATGGAGATCTTGATCTATCTGTCACGCAATTTGTGAATTGATATTAGTTCAATTAGCGTTACAGGATTATTGTGGTCGCTGGATATGTGCATTTAGTTCACTGAATAAGTGCATTTATGGGGGTCATCATTAATTTGGTATAGATGGAATAATGTTTAGTTTTGTGCTTAGTGGGTCATCCTTGTCCTTCGGTTTTCTTTTTTGCTTTTACGAGGTTTCTTCGAGAATACTAGTTTTCCGGAAAAATCCCTTTTCGATAGGTATACATGTTTACAATGTTTCATCTAAAAAAAAAGAAAAATTCATGTTTACAAATTGGGTCAATTATTTAAAAAGGTCCAAACAACTTCTAACATACTCACAAAATCTCAATTCTAACCAAACTAAAAAAAAAAACACGCTCTCTCGCTTCTCTCATCTCAATACGATTTTCTGGTCGAATTTTTTCTGTGATCTCCATTACCACCGTTTAATCGGGGGTTTCTTTTGTCTCGTTCTCGCGTGCAATCAAACCTCACACGCTTCCATCCTTCTTTGAATGAAATGGGGATTTCGTCAGACGGGTTAAGGAAACTAGGGTTAGGGTTTCATCAAATTGATTTGTGGAAAAGGACTTTAGATCGGAAGCAAACAAAGGTTATTGGGAAAAGGACTTTACATATCTCTGTTCGAAAGGAGGTCACGCGTGTTGATTCACACACGCCGTCCTTTGGCCATCTTGGAATGAGGATCTATTTTCTAGGGTTTCAACAATTGGGTCTGTTTTTCACGCAAATCGGAATGATGAAGACATATATCAGAAGCGCATCAGAGGGAAGTAAATCGTTTGAAGTTATTATAGCCATCGATCTGAAGCTTTTCCTAGGAAAGTCCAAAACAACTCTCAGTATGGGGTTTATCCTCATCGATCAAAAGGTAAGTTTTATTATCTTTCTATTATATCCTACTCTGTTATCCTTAATAGATCAGGAAGGAGACACTGATATGGCGGAAAGTATCTTGGAAAGTTGGAAGGCTCAACAAGCCACTGAAGAGTGCAATTATGACAAAGAAAACACCATGGAGAGGGTTAGATTAGAGTTCCAATGCTATACTATAGAGCAACAACGAGCATATTCTATGATTAATTACATAGGAAGGAAGCTACAGAGATATGTAAGGCTTAGGAATTGCTGTAATTTCCTCCTGGACCGTGAATCTTCTTTGAATTCATTTACTTTCTGCCATTCCTTCTCTACCGTTCAACCTTCGTTTATTTACTCTTTCACTTTATCTTCTTTAACAGTGCTTTGTATTAGTTCTAACACTTTCAGTTTGGATAGTTTTTACCTGTGTAGTTCGGCTTGGTATGCAGGCTTTACAACAGCTACAAGAGATTTTTACGTTCTTCCAATAGTCCATCTAAATGATCACAAATCTTGGAAACTGTGGGTGATCAATATAGGTATGAAGGCGAGACTCGATGAGATTATGAAGACAGAGAAGGCTATCATCCTCAAGGGTAATTATGAGATGAAAGAAGGAAAGCAGCAGCTAAGAGAAGAACGAGGCAGGATTAATACTCATGGGTTTTATAAGAGAGAAATTAGGCTGATCATTTGGGACATTGTTTCACGCAGTCCTTACGAAAAACAAAACAATTCTAAGTGTTTCGGGAGCATTAATTCTAATAAGATGGGTATAAGATTCCATGAAGTTTTACAATATTTTTATGTTGTTACTCAGATGGCCATCGATCTTATGAATAAGATGACAATTATTTTATATGGGGGATCTCAGATGGCCATCGATCTTATGAAAAAAATGATAATTACAGCAGATGGGGGCACATGCAATGTAGGGAAAACCTTGTTCTTAGGAGGTTTCAAGAAACTAAGAGTTGTGGATAACGAAGAAAGAGAGCTGAGGTTTGGAATAGTTAGTAAGGAGCAATTGAGAGGGGAGGTTCAACCTATAGGTGGAGTGAAAAAACTGAGAATTATTGATCCAATTGAGGACTTTGTTAACAATAATCAGGTTAGTGTCCTTATTAAACAAGAAGAGGGAGCGTTAGAGAAAGGAGAGAAGCAGTGGAAAAGGACATCAAATGCTGGAAATCTTTCACGAATGATTGATGAATACGATTCCCAATATGCTGATGCTTTTGAGGATGAGGAGGAGACTTTTGGCAATAATAAAGGAGGCGGCAACTCCAAAAAAGCCGCGAAAGGAATATGACGACCTTGTTTTGGAATGTTCAAGGGTTACGGGCGCCCTTAACATTATCCAGAGCAAGCTCGTTGGTGGCTCAATATCGTCCTAGTGTGGTTGCTTTTTGTGAAACGATGCTGAGAGAAGTGGACTCTCAGGGTGTGTTGGGGAGGTTTGGTTACGAAAACTCCTTTTTTGTTGAACCCTCTGGAAGTGCTTTCCATTCTGGAGGGTTTTTGATCATGTGACACTCTAACGTGCATTTGCAAGTTGTTTTTAGTTGTAATTCCTTTGTTATCGCTTTTATTAATGAATTGTCGTTTGCTTATTACATTGTCTTTATACATGCTCCAAATGATTTTAAACTTAGACTCGATACTTGGAATGAGATTACAAAATGGAGCGAAGGGATTAAAAAACCTTGGATAATATTAGGAGATTTTAATGAGATACTCAATATCACGGAAAAACAAAGCAAGAATCAGGCTAATATGGATCACATTAACGCTTTTATTGAGTTTACTAACTTTAATTCTTTAGCAGAAATTAATTCTAATGGATGTTTTTTTACTTGGTCTAACAGGATGGATGGAGAAAAGAATGTAAAGACGAGAATTGATCGGGGGCTAGCAACTTATGAATGGATGGAAAGATATCCAAGATCACAAATTCATATTCCTCCGGCTATAGGGTCGGATCACTCACCCTTACTCCTTCACTTTAATATAAACATGAAAATAGGGAAAAAACACTTCAAATTTGAATCTAGATGGCTTGATAATGATAATTGCAAGAAAATTATAGAAGATAGTTGGGGAAAACCTAAGGATAGAATTCCTATACCTAATTACATTAAGAAAAGAGAGTACACAAAAAAAGAACTTAATAAATGGAGCTTAGAAAACTTCAAAAACCTCGAAAAAACAATCAAAAAACTCCAAGATAGACTTATAGAATTGAATAAAAACGAAGATAACGATAATACAAACATAGAAGAACAAGAGATAAAAGAAATGATAAAAAAAGAATATGAGAAAGAAGAGAAATATTGGAGTGACAGGGCAAGACAGAATTGGTTAACTTATGGTGACAAAAATACTAAATTCTTCCATTTAGCAACTATAAAAAGAAGGAAACTAAATAGAATAACTAGAATTAAGAATAAAGATGGAAATTGGACAGATGACTCTGAAAATATTAAAAATTGTTTCCAAGACTATTATAAAGATCTTTTCAAAGAAAACATCGGGGAAGAGGAATATATGAAAAAAGCCATAGAATTTATTAAACCACGAGTAACGGATAGTATGAATGAGGAGCTAACAAAAATACCAAACATTGAAGAAATCGAGAGAGCAGTTAGAGAGTTGTCAGCTTCTAAAGCACCAGGGCCCGATGGACTAAATGGTAAGTTCTATAAAGAATTTTGGGATATTATTAAAAATGATGTTGTGCAGGTAATCATGGATTTCTTCAAAAATAACTGCTCGGTTGAAACAATCAACGATACTCTGATAACACTCATTCCGAAAGGCATAATTCAAGAAGATCTTGGTGACTTCCGACCTATCTCTTGTGTTAATTTCATACATAAAATTATTACTAAAATTCTATCTAATAGATTAAGAGAAATTATGAACAATATTATTTCTCCAACTCAGTCGGCATTTATCAAAGGTCGAGCAATACAGGACAACATTATGATTGCACAAGAAATATCCTTTTTTATGAATAAAAAGCGAAAAAACAAAAAACATTTGGCTGCCATAAAAATCGACATGGCTAAGGCTTATGATCAGGTAAGATGGTCTTTTCTCCTTCAAGTTCTGGAAAAATTAGGTTTTTGTGAAACTTGGATAAGATGGATAGAAAACTGTATTACATCTGTTTCTTTTCACATTAACATCAACGGAGAGAGACTCGAGAATTTTAAACCTGGTAGAGGGCTCAGACAAGGAGACCCACTTTCCCCTTTTCTCTTTTCTATTTTAACTGAATCCCTAATTAGTATTGTAGACCACTTTATTTCTAGTAAACTGATTAATGGGATAAAAATCAATAGGAATTGCCCGATGATTTCTCACCTTTTATTCGCAGATGATTCTCTTTTCTTTATAGACTTGGATGGTACAGAGATCGAACATTTTAAAGAATGTCTAGATATTTACTGTAAAGGCTCAGGACAACGAATAAATTTTCACAAATCGGCCATAATCTTCAGTAAAGAAACTCCTAATGAAATTAAAGATGAGATATCAAAAACAATGAATATCAAAGAAACCGAAGATCTGGGATACTATCTGGGGATCCCACTATGTCATAAGAGATCAAAAGTGGAGTCCCTAGAGTGGATAGCAAAAAAAGTCTTTAAAAATACAGAAGGATGGAAAGCTAAATTACTATCGGAAGGGGGCAAAGAAGTTCTCATCAAAGCTATTCTCCAGGCCATTCCAAACTATTATATGTCTATTTTTTCCTTCCCGATCTCCTTTTGTAATAAACTTATTTCAGCTATCTCTAATTTTTGGTGGAATTCAGGTGAAAGGAATAGAATACATTGGATAGCATGGGAAAAAATTACAGTAAGCAAATTAATTGGTGGTCTAGGGTTTAAAGATTTTAAGAGGATGAATACTGTCCTATTAGCGGCTCAAGCATGGAGGTTAATACACAACCCAGAAAACATTGCAGCGAAACTCCTTAAAGGTATATATTTTAATAAATCTAATTTATTATCGTGTAAACTTAGACAAAGCAGGACCTGGAGTTGGGCTAGCATTATAGAAGGAAGAGACTTTATCAAAAAACACGGAATAAAAATGATAGGAAATGGAGAAGATACTAATATTTGGAATGAAAAGTGGATAGACACTAAATGGGAGTTAGAGAAACCGATAGGATCTGATATTATGAAAGTTCATGAACTAATGAAAGAAGGCAAAAATGAATGGGATTTGGAAAAGCTGGATAATCTTTTCCCGGCACCTATAATTCACCTCATTAAAAAAACCAAGATTAAAGAATATGGTATGTATGACAAATTGATTTGGCCTTTCTCTAAAGATGGAAATTATGATACGAAAACAGCTTATAAGGTACTGACAGAGGAGCAGAACAACAATAAAGCCACAACAATTGGAACTAGAGCCATGCAAGAAACGAAAATATGGAAAACTATATGGAACTCAAACATCCCAAAAAAAATAAAACTGTTTATGTGGCGAATTATTAATAATGCAATTCCAACCAGAGAAAACTTGTATAGAAGAAAATGCACAGACGCAAAAAACTGTCTATGGTGTAATCACGAGAAAGAAGATATAGAACATATACTTCTACATTGTACGATGTGTAAAGAAATGTGGGTTGGATCTATTCTACAGATCAAAATACAGGATGAACAAGATGATAAGATTGAAGATTGGTTTTTGAAAATTATCAAATCTTACACAAAAGGGGGATGGGATAAAAATGTGGTACGAGATTTTTTAATGATCAACCTGTGGAATATATGGAAGGCAAAAATGAAAGCTTTACATGAAGGAATTGCGGTTGATGGAACGGGAATTAACATTGCTTCCAAGAAACTTATGCGAGAAATTCACGGAATTAACTGGCTTAGAGATGGGTACAAAGGATTCAATAATAGAGAAGACCAAAGTAGGAACACAAATAATGAAGAACAGGAGGAAGACATAACGTTATTTTGTGATGCATCTTTCTCAAACAAATGGGAACCTACGGGAATTGCAGTTGTTGGAATTCAAAAGGAACAAGGAATACCCATCAAACAAAGTACAACAATCGATTGTAATTCGGCACTGGAAGGAGAAGCAGAAGCAATCCTTAAAGCTACACAAATAGGAGCTTACTTTCCAGGGGAAAGAATTACAATCCATTCAGATAACCTTGAGGTTATTCAAGGTATAAAGCAGGTGTCAGCAGCTCGTTGGAACATCCAACCCATCCTACAAAAAATTATCCACAACGCTGAAGAGCTTGGGCAAGTTCATTTCAAACACATCAATAGAAAGCTCAACAGGAATGCGGATAAATTGGCGAAGGAGGCTAGGCACGCAGCAACTTTTGCTCATCGGAATACATTTATTATTTTCGATTTATCTTCGGCTTTTTGCAAATTAGGGATAGGTTAATTTCTTTGTCTTGTTCTTGGGTGCTTTGGCACCCTCCTTTCGTCCAAAAAAAAAAAAAAAACCAAACTAAAAAACCCCAACTAAGAAGAGACAAAAGCCAAAAACACCCTCCATCCTCTCTTTATACACGGTAAACTAAAAACCTAAAAAAAAAACCCTATTAAGTTTTGATTCGCATTTCTCATATTAGCCTCTCTTCTCTCTCACAATGCCTATCCCAACCTATCCCAACCCTGCTCTCTGACCTGCACTCCCACAACACCCATCTTCACCACCTGCATCACCCCGCTCTCCAGCACAACGCACCTCACAGCAGCGCCGCTCAGCCTCGCAGCACCAATAGTGCCGCTCGGCGAGACCGACCACCTTGCGCCTCCGTACTGCTCGACGCTACCACCATCACTATCTCCTCCGTTCGCCGCTCTACATCGCTGCGTACAAGAAAGCCACCTCCAATCGTGGTTGTTCTCCACCAGCAAATCCGCTCTGCTCTTCACCACCGACCTGGAGCCCTCCGCTATGGCTCTCCTCGTCGTGCGCCTCACCATCTGCCTCATCCTACGAGGCCTCAACATCGTCGGCATCATTTCCAAGCCGACCTATATCCAAGAAGAGATGGGCTTTGATTTTTTTTAATCCAGTCCAAACTGTCGAAAAAGCCCATCCAGTTCCATGGATGTCACCCTCTCTTCCCTACCATCTCATGTTGCAGCAGCGCCACCCCACCGCGAAAACGAGGCTCATCAACACCCACCCCACCGTGAAAACGAGGCCCATCAACACCCCACCCACTGCGAAAACAGCGCCACTGTTTTTGTTTTTTAATTTTTTTTAGATTCTTGTTCAAATAGTATCTTTCTTTTTCATTCCAATATCTTTTCCGTCAAGATTTCTTTTTTTTTTTAATCCAAAAGTGTTATATATTTTTAATTTTTTTGTTTCAGATTTAGATCTAGGTTTTAGATCTCTTTGGAATGTACCAAAACGATGATTGGAATATACTAAAGGGATGTGTGTGGAATGCACCAATTTATTTTTTATCGTGAAAAAATGTATAGTGTATTGTTTTGTGTATTGTTTTTTGCGGGAAACACTATGTTTGGCGCATACCAATGGTTGAAATTTGATACCAATCACGCAATTACACAAAAATAAGGGTATAATAAACCGTAAAACGAATATAATAACAATTGGTACGTTCCAAACCAACAAACATTGGTCTATACAAAAAACGTACAAAATATTGGTCTGTGCGTAAAATGAACTGCAAAGGGTATAAGGGAAAAAATTCTAACTAAAAAATTGAACTTGGGACTTTTTAGAATGTTTTTTTAGTTAGGACTTTGTGACTAAATTTTTAGAATTTTGGGCCTCTACCAGTAATTTCCTCTTACAAATTCGGGACAAATACATGTTCATTTTCATTCTTTTTCTCCAAAAATAAAAAGGAGTGTTATAAACGGTAAAAAAAGAAAAAGTAGGGTTAGGTTTATTATAAAAAAAATGTAAAGATTAAATAATGGGAATTCCTATTTATATATTTTTTTTGAATACACGAGAGAGCCACTTTGGACTCGGAGTAAATGACTCCAATGAGATTCGATCCCAGGACCTCTTGGTCTCTGCAAAGTAACCTAACCACTAGGTTTATAGGTAACAGATAATCCTAAACCCTAGTATTTATGAACTTGACTACAAGTCTACGAGGTTGAATGAATCTCCATTATATAGATTTATGACACTCCTCCTTGGATATTTAATCCCTAAAAATATGTCTCGTTAAAACCTTCATAGAAAAAACCTAGTAGAAAAAAATAGTGAAGAAAACAGAATACATTTCTTTATATGCTTTCTAAAACTACCTCATTAAAAACTTTCAGGAAAACCTATTAGGACAAAGCCGTGATGAAGAAAAAGAGTTTAGTGCGTATTTATCTCCCCTTCTTGGCAGCATCTCAGAAAGGTCTCGAAGTCCTCGCATTATATCAATCTTGTGTATCAATTTCTTCAATATAGATGTAAGTAATGCATTTGTCAATAAATCTTCCAAACTGTCACTTGAGCAAATTTGATGAACATCTATTTCACATTTTTTCAAGAGATATGTTTCGTTTGGTCACCTTTGATGTAGCCTCCTTTGTCTTGAGTGATACAAGTAGTATATTATTGACTTTATTTACTTGTTGATAGATTGCATTCCCCCTAAATATTTAATTTTAATAATATGCCTCATTAAAACCTTTGTAAGAAAAACCCAACGAGACAAAATCTTAGTAAAGGAAAAAAAGTACAATATTCTTCAATATGCTTATATAATTGCCTTATTAAAAACCTTGCAAGAAAACCCCAGTGGGAAAAAAAGTGCATTGCATAAATGTCTCCCCCTTATGTAAGTATAACACAATGGTGTATAATTTTTTAATAACAAATAATACGACATAAATTTGATCAACGTTTCATTCATATATAAATGATTTAAAGTGCACGACATTCGACTTATACGAAGTCTTTCATAGAAAAATATTAGCAAATAAAGTGCATCCACCACCAGAGACTATATCTCTTTGATAAATAAATTATGTGGGCTACAACATATTATCTTATATAGTGTCTCCCCCTTGTAACACATTCGTTTCACAATAATGAAAATTTTACGTCGTACAAGTGAATTTAAAAAAAACTTTTTACTTTATTTATGTCTTTCTACTGATGGCCAGTCAGTTTATTTAGACATTTTAATTAAAAGAAAATCTCAATTTTATTCATATATCAATAGTTATTGTGCGCATATATAAATATTCGATCATGATCAATATTTAGTTAGGTTTCAATAATTTAAAGTAGTAATATAACTGGTTGAGATCTCATTCTATAATCAGGTACTTGATACTCAATGGGAGTAATTTAATTCTCAGTTATATACCTTACTTTGATATTTATAAAATGTCAAAAGTCTCATAATTAACAACTTGCCCATATTGCTGTTGCTCCTTTATGCTATCTTTGAAACCAAACAGATCAATTGTGCTTTAAGCGTACAATAGTCTAATTTTAGTAGATAGCTCTTCTGAGACATAAATTTAATCAGGAGCATTGATAACTGGTTTTTCCTGAAGGACAGAAGGACATATTATAGATGGTTTTTTCATTGGTTCAATGTATCCTACCTCTTGGATTTGTTCGCGAACTTTCGCTTTTGGTCTTCCGTCATCTGATTCCAGAGCAGCCACTTCTTCGGATAATTCGTCGTATATATCTGGTGATTCAAGTGCCAAGACTGCTGTTAAAGTGTCAACGAAGTTTGACTCATTAAAAACCTTTTGTGTAATTTTGCTCATGAAATCTAATTTAAATCATTTAAACATTCGTATCTGAATACTTCATAGCCTTAAACACATTGAATCGCACATGTTTGTCTTGGACCCTCATGATCAATTCACCATTCTTAACATCTATTAGTGTACGACCCGTGGCTAAGAATGGTCTACCCAAGATGATGGGAACTTTCTTATCGGCGCCGTAGTCAAGAGTAATAAAATCACAATGAAATATAAAACTTCCAGCTTGACTAAAACATCTTCAATTTTACCTACTGGTTGGGAGAGGGGCAATCTTCCATTTGTAATACCACCAAAGTAGGTACCAACTCTCCTATGTTGAGCTTCTCGAACAGTGATTTTGGCATGAGATTGATACTCGTGCCTAAATCACATAAATCTTTCCTAGTCCACAATTCGTCAATGGCAATGGGAATTGTGAAACTTCGAGGATGTTGTAACTTTGGTGGCAACTTTCTTTAGAATATAGCACTACACTCCCCAGGTAAACCAATCAATTCCCCAGTTTCTAAACTTTGTTTGTTAGAAAGAATGTCCATGAATTTAAGATATTTTGGCATTCTCTTGAGAGCTTCTACAAATGGTATGTTGATAACTAATTTGTCACCATGTCAGGGAACTTCTTAAATTCTTTTTGGTTGTTCTTATTTTTGACACGTGATGGGAATGGTGGTGGAGGACGTGTGTTGTTCACCACTAAGCTTTTCTTCTTTTCTGGTGTCTTTTATGTAAGGATACTCTTAGGTTCAATTACCTCTTCAATTTTATCTTCAACTGTTTCTTCAACCACCTCTGCAGGACTAGGGGTTGGTTCTTTTAGTTGTTCTATTTTTCCACTCTAGATGGAGGTAATTGGTTTCCACTTCTCTATTTCAACCGCATGCTAATCATCATCTTGAGGATATATAGTATCGTTTGGAAGTTTCCCTTTTGGCCTGGTTTGTATTGCACTAGCAATTTGTGATAGCTAATACTCGAGTTTCTTTGTAACCCTTTCTTGTTCTTTAAATCTCTATTGACTCACCTTCATGCTTTCCTTCATATTATCCATGAATTTATCTAGACTTTGTTCTGAACTGTTAACTGAAGGTTGCAGTGAAGGTTGATCATATGTAGATTGTTGCATTGAATATGGATCGTAATGTGGAGCTTGAACTCCATAATGCGGCATTTGTTGATAGATTTATTGTGGTTGAGCTTGTTGATAATAATTCTAAGGTCGAGTTTGATAATAGTTACCTTGATTTTTGACCCAACTCTGATTCCGTGGGGGTAGTAATTAGTGTGATTTACTTGAGTATGATAAGGGCCATTCGAGTAATGGACTCTTTGATGAGATATGAAGGAAATGGAGGCTGGATTGTAACTGTAGTTCTCCCACGAATGAATACTTTCTCCACAACCAGGATATGGAGGTATTATGTTATCTGGCTCGCCTGGGCTACGAAACCGTTCTCTAAACGTGATTGTAATTCTTCGAGCTGTTGGCTTAATTATTCAATTTTTATTGCATTTAAGGAAACTTCTTCCTCTTTCTCTAAAGGCCAACTTCATTCTGTTTCGATAACTTTTTTCCACGGTGATACGAGCATCCTATGGATATAATAACACAAAATTTCCTTCTCCTAAGTTATTCACTTTTGCCTTGGACTCTCTGTTGAGCTCTCCATAGAACATGGTCAATTGATATTCGGGCAAGAGACGTGGAATGGACACCTCTCTTTCTTTTCGTTAAAACGTAACCATGCTTCACTAACACTTTCCCTTTCTTCTTGCATGAATTAATCTAACTCCAACATTTCTTTTAAGCGTCTACCTATCAGATAGAATTGATCTAGGAAATTAGCTTGGAGTTTATCCAAATCTGGGATTGAATCAAGGTGTTGGTAGTCATACCAATCACTTGCACTTCCGGTCAAAAATAATTTGAACATAACATAGTACATATATGTTCCTTTGTGATATCTTCGATGATGTAGGCATCACAAATCTGCATGAATTTCTAAAGATAATGAATCAGATCCTGTTATGTAGCATCACTAAATAGGCCGTAACTGAAAAATTGTTCTATCATGCCTAGAATAGGCTTGAATTTAGCGGCTTGGATCTTTGGAGTGCGAATTCCTCTTGGTTTCACTTGGAATGTAATGGGAAGATCTAGATTTCTCGGACTTGTCATCTGAATAACCCAAAATAAACAAAACTAAAAACAAAAACGTAAAATTGAACTAACCTAAATTAAAACACTAAATAAAAACACAAGGACTAAAGATGTAGTACCCGGAAGCAGCGCCAAAAACTTGGTGGTGGTTAGGGTGTGATAAATTAACGGTATAAATATTAAAAGAGCTAAAAACCCTTGACCAGTATGTTACTCACTGCAAGTATCAAAGATCGTATGCAAGTTTAGTTGATAAAAATATAATTCGTTCGTAGGGACTACGAAAGTTAGCTAGGAGTCAAGTACTAATGCAATATAAAGTGAAAATAAAAGAAGCTAGAAGAATGATACGCTAAAAGACTCTGAAATATTTGTTTGGTTTTTAACACTCTAACCAATTAACTAAATAAAATAAAGACAAGAAAATAAATAGAAAGAAAGATAGTATGCGAGTTTAGCTTGAGATATAACAATTAATCCCCACTAGCCTTGCTTTACTGTTATTATCTAAGGGACAATTGTGTGATACCCAATAGCCAGGATTTTATATTCCTCATAACCCCCTTCCGGGTGGCTTAGGAGGCGACCTAATAATTACCAACTGACTTGGGTAAGGGGACCCTGCGCAATGATCGGTGGTTAATCTTCAACCCTAGTGACTATCTAGTTAGGCAAGACCGTTAGGGTCATTACCACACTAGACGTTTATGTGGTGTTTCAATAATTGGACACCCCTTCTGGGTGACCATCCAACTACTATGGCAATCCTATACATTGCGGATCGCAAGAACTACATACAATATATGAAAGCACATAAAAAAAAGAGTTATCACTGCTAATTTTATGTAAATGTAAAAGGACATCCCAAATGAATATAGATATAAAACAAGTCTAGGGTTCATACCCATATGCTAATCTCAAGCTATATATATTTAGTTCATTCTAGAGAAAGAGATAACTAAATTACAAAGGTAAAGGGTTGGAATGGTGTAAACAGTTTCCAACTCCTTCTTGTCTTCTTCCTCCTGATGATTTCTTGGTGTAATATTGATTAAGGACTGAGCCAGGATGCAAGGATGATTTCTCTAAGGTATGGATGGATATATATCCCTTTGATCGAAATATGGAGTAACGCAAAGTTTAGGAGTTCTAGTCTTATCATATTCCTAAATTGTAGGACATGATAAACCTTTTTCAGATTTTGATTTGGTCATATCTTCTTCATTACTTATCGGAATTTAATGTTCTTTATATGGAAATGTACGCAATTAAAAGATCTATGTGCTCATATAAAAGGCTCCTCTTAATTCTTGACCAAATTTCTGCAGCAATTTAATTTATGGGCATGCCTGTAGTTCTGAAAGCTTTTTTACTTTCCAAATATATCCAGACTTTTCCTTTTTGATCATGACTAAGGAATCTCCTTAACTTATCCACTTCAAATCATTTTCCATAGGTGTATAGCTTTCATATACCTAAGTGATACACAAATAACACACAAATTACGCGTAAAAGCTCACAAAATAGTAAAACATCTAAAACTAGATAAAAAAGTGTAAAGTATGAATAAATGGAAAAATCCAAATATTAAGTACTAAATACCCCTAAAATTATGTCTCAAGTATATATTAGTATATCACAAATATGGAGACATCATATATATATATATATATATATATATATATATATATATATATATATAAAGTGTATAAACTTGTACTAATATCATACTTTGTTCTATTTCACAACCTTAGTTATACGAATACACCAATCTTGGGACTATAAGTTAAACATTTAAACTAAAAGTGTTATATTACACATGTTTAAAAAGGTTGGTCATAACCGATGAGGAACGAGAAAAACTTGGTTTAAAAGAAGAAAATGAGGATGAAGAAGATGATGATGATAGTGGCAACTCAGTAAGCTATGTTGTAGATCTCAGTTTCGCGGCGTAGGCGGTCAACCGGGGCCTAGCGCCTAGACGGGATTACGTGGGGCCTAGGCGAAATTATACAGTTTTGAATTCCGCTGTGTAATTATGTAAATCTAGTAATATATATGTAGTAATTATAGCACTTTTAACTATTTAAGTCATAAAATTCATCTAACAACGATATAGTAAATATAAAAATAATAAAAATAATAAAAAGTGAGTTATAATATCAATTAAAGAATTCTCGAGAATAATAAAAACAACAAGTAGGCCTATGCGGACATATTTTGCTATTAATCGACACCTAGGCAGCCATTTTTTTCAATTCCTAGACGGGTTAGGCGCCTAGGCGGGGAGATCTACACCATAGTTTGCAACACAAAGAAAGTCAAAAGATGAAGAATATGATGAAGATGGGGAACAAGAGGAGGATGAAGAAGGCGAGGAAGAAGGCGGGGAAGGAGAAGAAGAAGAAGGTAGAAAATAGATATAGAACTAAATGAAATTCACAGTTATAAACGTGAAATTCATTGCTTAAAACAATGAATTTTATGTTAATAATTGTGAATTTCATGTTTCCTTTAATAGACAAACTGGATTATTTTGTCTTGATGGATGCAGCTGAAGACGATGAAGATGACAATACTATAAAAGAACTACATGAAGAGTTGGATGCGGCTCACAAGAAACAACATGGACTAGAAAATGAAAAGTTTAGATTGGAGAAGATGTTAAAAGAAAAAAATTTAAAAAAGAAGAAAACAAAATAAAGAAGTTGGAAGAAGCTGCGAAAAAACTGAAAGTAAAGGTGGAGCAATTAAAAACAGATAATACCGAGCTTGAGGTACAAATAGTGGAGAAAATACAAGAATCAAGGAGCTTGAGAACAAAAAGGATTTAAATGACAACATCGAAAGAGCAATAAACTACATAATGAACGAACACACACCAACTGAGAAAGACAGAGAACATGAGAAGGAGAAGGAAACAAAGACTGAGGTCAACATGGAAACATAGACTGAGATGGAAAAGGAGCAATAAAAGGAGATTGGGATGGTTCTAGAGACAAATGTAGAAATAGAAAACACTTCTATCGGCACGGATGAACCATAAGATGTGGTAACGGGGGAAAAAAAGATGGTGTGAAAGTAAGTTCGATGGTAACACGGTTGAAGAATCAACCGAGAAATGCAAAGAAGAAGATCGACTCTGACTTCACGACACAAAAAAAAAGACGAGAAAAGTGAGTAAAAAATAGAATTTTAGAGATAAGAGCCTGTAAAAGAAGTAGAGAATGAAACAGAGATTAGAAAGAAGCAAATACAAGATAAAGGAGAGGGAAAAGAAAAAACGGATGAAGAGGAAAAACGATGGAGGAATATGGTGTACAAAAGAAGAATTAATAAGAAGACGCCTTAGGAATTGATCAACAAGAGATACCTTCAGACGATCAACAATATGTTCGATATACAAAAAGAAAAATTGTAAGAAAATGAACATATATATTTATTTAAAAGTTATATATACTAACATTTGAAAATAAATATATTTATAGGTTTGGAGTGTGGGTTTTCTTAAATGCTTTGCTCGGTAATAGTTGAAGATATGAAAGCTATTGCCGAAGAAAAAGCAATCAAAAGCAATGTAAGTAAGAATAAGTATAAAAAGTGGTAATTAAAAACTAATTATAACACAAAAGTTGTATTTCAAAAATTGCAGGTTATCGAAGCAAACTTCACACTGTTATAGTTAGACTTTGATAAGAAAAGTAAACACCTACCAACTATAAATAATTTATATTCCGTCGAGTACAAGGTGTTCTTCATGTCAACCTATACCATGGTAAGTAAAAAGTAGTTTTAATTATGTATATATATAAACTATATTATAGAACAGTAAAAATGATTAATTATGAAATGTTCAGTTTATGCAGGGGTATGTGAATGGAAATGACCCAGAAATCATGGAAAAACAGGTGAAAAGCTTATTCTAGAAGCTCTCAAGAACGGAAAAAACTATTATCTTGATACCGATACAAACTATCGAGGACGAGGGTAATTTGAAAGACGAGCGTTGGACGCTACTAGTGTTTGAACCACAAGACTACACAAATGACAAATGGAAACACTACAACTCGGTAAGCAAACTTATAACTCATGCCTTATCCAAAAAGAGCATGAAAAATGTAGAAAAAATCTTCACCTATCTAGAAGTAGGACCTGAACTTGACTCCGAGAATGCAACCCAACCAGAAATGAAGGAAATGAACTGTCCCCAACTGAATGAAGGAAGCCTAGACAGTGGAGTTTATGTATGCATGTATGTTGAGGACATATACATGACATCAAAAGTAAGGGACACATATGAAGAGCATGAAGCTGACAAATACAGAGAAAGAATGTATATTCTGTTCATCGACAAAAAAGACCAAAGAATTAGTTATGAAGAATAAAAATGAAGAATGTGTTTAAGTTTTTATTATTGTGTTAAACTTAATATTTCGTATTTAATCGTACTTATTTAGGAATGTTTAGTTTGTAATGTTTAAAATGACTTCTTAGTTTTTTAAGTATTATCAAGGATTTGATTAGTAATGGAATTTATATGGTTTATTATGATTTTTGATAGAAACTAAGTGTTATTAAAAACAACAATATTATGTATATTGATTTAACTATTCACTATCCAACAAAAAGGTTTTGATACCAAACTGCAACATGGGTTTCTTCTAACAATCATATCAAAAACAATTGGCACATTGTAGGTAGTATTTCTTATACATTCAAAGTTCAAGTGAAGAGGAATGGTCAACAAAATACTTGAAAGCAGTCAAAACCAACATAGAATTCCATGTACTAAACATGTACTTTCATGTTTAGAACATGAAATTCCATAAAGCAACTTAAGCTACTTGGCTCGAAACCTATACGAAAAGACAATAATAATAAAAGAATGAACCACAACGCAATATTAAAACAAAAAAGATCCAAAGATTAACAATAGAAATGTAAAAAAAATTAAATTCGTGAATATTAAAACACCGTTAAAAGAATATAATGATCGTAAAAAAAAATCATAAAGCATATTGACAAGTTTTGGTGTCCTTGTGTGTGACAACATCCACAAGTTATCATCTTAGGTTCGTATGACCACGAGACTTGAAACACATTGTTTATGGTTTGCCAGGAGTAACCATGTCAATTAAAGGTTGGACAAAAATATCACTGGACCCAAGGGTCGGTGAAAGTAGACAAAAGGTGGAAAAAGCATGAACATTACGTGAGTAGCATTCCTTGTATAATGCGGTGTGATAGTATCTCTCGATGTACTGTAAACGATGAGCTAGATCTAATACGTTTTGCATAACCGCAACGACGTGTGGATAAGGGAAACCGAAAAAAACTGCCAACCGCCGCAGGTGCAAGAGCATCTTTGAAGATCAATGACATGAGACGGGACATAAACAAGTTGATGAAAATCTCCTAATTGATGGAAAATTATCACATACGAGATTTGTGAAATATAAAGCGTAAAGAACCTCAGACTCGGGAACCAATCTTGTCGTCCACTTCAAAGACTCTGAAAACCTATCTGAAAATTTACGCATTACCCAAAAGCGTTGTGATCGATTAGCTCGATGATTGGAAGTTTGTTCCACTGTTCACGTTTGATTCTCGAGTTTAATGATTCGGTAGCATTTGAAGTCATCTCCCCGTAACGTTCACCTAGCAAAAAAAACATTGCAAAAGTTCTCTTTTGAAAAATTGTCTATGAAAGTACGACCTACTGCTTTACCTTCACGGATAAAATCTACAAAATTTATATCAAATTCTGCATTGTTTGGAGCATGGGCAACCCTATTTAGCAAAGTAATCATAGACTCCTTGTATGGAATCATGCCTCTTCCTTATATAACGTCGCCTAGATTGTTTTGTATATGAAATAAACAGAAAGAATGGAAGCCATCGGGAAACAATTACCTAACCGATGTTGGATAAGTATTCTTCATTGTTCAACAAACAATTAACATTCTCTCCGACTGAATACACTAAATGCATGGAACATAAGGGAAAGGAAGGCCATTTAGACAACACGTAATCGAAAACAGATTTGAGACTAGGGAAAAGATCATCTGAACGTATAAAACATTGAGAACTTAACCTAACGACAACCATAACCATCTGCAGAAAACAATTGATAACATATGAAGTAGAATATGTTCACATAAACAAGCACAAATTAGAAAGGAAAAAAGTTGTTGAGAAACACATAAAATTCATGTTATAAACATGAAATTTCATGTTTAAAACATGAAATTTCATGTTTAAAACATGAAATTTCATGTTTAAAACATGAAATTCAGTGACTTCACAAATCAATACAGAGCATAAAAGCTGCAAAACAACCTCTACTCATATCAAAACAACTTAAACAAGGAATTCAACAACATTGAAGCGATATATCAACAAAATGAAGAATATACTACACATACATACAAAAAAATACAGAAAAACAAATTCAAAAACATAACAATATGCATAAACTGCTAAAATCAAACAAATAAAGGAAGAAAAACACAAAAACAACAAAAAATAAGATGTAAATGAACAAATTTGGTATATAATTGGTGTCGCTTTGGGTGTGATAAAAATTAGATAAATATAAGTCAAGAAAACTACGCACTCTCACCCTAGACAGGCACAGTACTGCAAGTATTACAACACGTATGAAAGTTTTAGTTGATAAGTTGAGTTCGTTCTCAGGGACTTAAGTGTGTTAAACACGTGAGTAGGAATAACGAGTAAAAGTAAATAATTGAAGACAGAAAATAAAAGCAAATAGATTTCGAATTTAAGAATTAAAACTAAGAAAATAAAAGACAATAAAGTAAATACGAAGAATATGAGATGAGAAATATAGCTTAGGTTTTGCTAGTATGCACTAATCCTTCTAATTCTTTTAGATCTAGTTTATAAGGGAGAATATTAGCTCTTGTATATTTAGTCAGGATTCTAAATTCCCATACCTTAGACCTTGAGAGCGACTAAGGGGGCTACGGCACAACCAAGACGTGGTTTAAAATAGGGTTATATAGCGCTACCAAGGCCCTAAGCAAACACTTCAATCAATTGGTGATATGGTGATTAAAACAAACCTTAATGACTATCTAGTTAGAATCATGTTTTGTCAAAACTAATATCGACACTAGACATTATGTGGTGGTTCATTAGTTAAACACCCAGCTAAGGTGACCATCTAACTACTATTAAAACAATCCTAAAGTGATCAGTTCTAGGAAAGACAATAAATCAAAACACATAAACAAATATTAAGTAAGTAGCTAACATCAGATTAAAACATGTAATTCCCAAAGAAACTTAGATAGAAAAATTAGAATTCATAGATTATACATGATGCAAAACCCAAGCTATGGGGAGTTTAGTTCATACCTGATGGAAATAAACTAAAAGAAATTACAAAAGACATCATCTTGCTCTCTACAATAAACTTGAAGAATAAAACCTTAAGAACTAATTACTATGAGGCAAGGATGATTTTACAAGTGATATAAGGGAGTATTTATAGGTGTTTAGAAGACCTAATTCGTTTTCTTGAGGAAGAGATAAAGTATTTGACTCCTAGCTCAACTCAAACGTATGGAAATAAAGATAAACACTGCTGGACCGTTTTGAGCATATCTTCTTCGTTATTGGTCGGTTTTTGCTCCATAATATACCAAAAGAATCCTCAACGAATTATATACGTCCCTATGAAAGGAATTTATCAAAATTCGGCTTCCTTGTTGGAGTTATCACCACTTCTTTAGGCGTGTGCTGCAGAATCTCAGATTTAGGCAGCTTTTCCTTTTACATTTTCTTAGCTTTTGTTTCCTTATCTCCAATTACCATGCTAATCTCTTTCCATATGTTGTAGTCTTTGACTTGGATTCTAATTAATCTTCATAATTATCTTTAAAGCTTCACACTAAATAAACGATTAAACCCAATATGCTCTAAAAATATTATTTTACTAAATCAAGACTCAAAATAGGAAAGTGCACTAATTCTCAAGAAAATCGACTATTATGACTTCTAAATCACTAAAAATGATGTCTCATCCTAATATAAATCTATCACAAATGAGGAGACATCAAGACCCCCAACTCAAAGTTGTATCGTCCCGATACAATAAAGATAAAAACATAGGAAAGTCTATAAATACACACTTATAAAATTCTCAATACAATAGGAAGAACATAGCAGAATATATAGAATAATCCTAAAGCACATAACTCAGAAAATTTCATGCAATAATATTCATAAACTACATACCTGTACACTTATCATATCCACAGTCAACACGGCTTGAATTCAAGATCAGATTAGTTTCGCAATGTAAGAAGGATTGGGACTTTACTCAGTTCCCCAAGGAAGCTATAGATTGTTCATCGATTTTCACTAGTTTTCAAAGATCCACTCAACTACTCTGTAATGGCTCAATCACTTCTTAATTACATAGCAAAGAATCAAAAGGTCTTTGAGGTTGTAATTTAGGCTTAGGGACGGTATGATAGTATATTTGGATAATTTGGAGTGAGCTTTTGGCTCTCTCCTCACTAGCCATCAACGAATCACCCTAGAGCTTGAGTTAATCTCATAAAACGTTTCTCACTCAACCCAATGAATTCCTTGATGCACAATTTAGCATCCCCAATAACCCTAATTAAAGCATAAGATGTTCACATAAAAATTCCACTTTGCCAGTCCGAATATATATTTTCTGTTTTTTCCAAATCAATTTTTTTCTTTTGTTATAGATATGACTCTCTTTTAATGTTGAGATATCACGCTATTTTCTCATATATATATTTTTCTTTTAATGCCCTTGCTGGCAAATTTAGCTCGTAGCTTCTTTTTCATTCACTATTACCCCGACAAAGGGTTACAATAAAAATCTGTGAATCATCATCAATATAATGCACAAAGCACAGTTAATAAGCTTAAAAAATCCCATCCCAATAACAATTCCCATAATGGTGGACCCACCACCCCAAACTCAAGCTCTAAAACAACTGTCTATGCATCGCGATTCGAGTGCGGGTTATATGGAAAAGTCCTATAATCTAAAGGGATATGGCTTATAACGTGTTTCAATAAAAATCTTTAGCAAGGCTAGAAGGGGCTGAGAAGGATAGAGCATATAAAATCAAAATCACAAGGTGAGAAGGTATAAAAAGGCTTCAAGGGCTTCAAATATGAAAGAACTGCCTTAATCACTTTATACACTATGTAATTTCGTTATTTTCTTACCTTTAGCACTTTCATCACATGGTTTTGTCAACTAGATTGGATCTCACGGCCTACACATTTCTCAAGGTTCCCTGAGATCGAGCATACTTTCTATCGCATTGCTCACTAATCTTTTCTTTACTATCAACGTGTGTTTTCCTGCAAATACTCAAAGCATACAAATAAAACAGTTCATAAACATACTACTTACTATCATCAATTCACTGAGCTTATTCTTTTAAGCTATTAAACACACTCTATATCTAATTCCCATGTATCAAAAATTTTAATTTCTACCTAAAAACAGAAAAATGGAGATGAGAGACAACGAATCCCCACACCCCAACTCAAAAATGAGCCGTGTCTCCACGACTCGAAAAAGACTCGAAACGGAAATTATAATTAGCAGATGAACATATTTACAGAAATGGTAAGGAAGAAAGAGAACATACTCTCGAGGCTTATTGCCTCGCATCATTGACATCCAAGGTTGGATTTGCTGGACCTTTCGTTAATTGCTCAAGGAGTTTCATGATGTGCACTTGATTAGCATTGATTTGTGCCACATCATTGACTAAGGAAATTTGAGCTGCCTCGAATTTCGTTAAACGCTCCTCCATCTTCTCTTACCATTTTTGCTCCTTTTCTTATTTCGAGACTTGCGTAGAACCCGCTCTTCGAAAGATATCCTTGATCCAAGCATTATCAATATAACTCGTCTTGAACTCGAGTTTCTCTTCTTCACCCAATGTAACATTCGCTTTTCGCACAAGACACGTGATCATAGTAGGAAATTTAACATTATAAACTGATTTAGGAGAGACCGAAAATCGTATCACCTCCTCATAGATCAACTGTGCCACGTCTACTTCTTCTCCTCTCAAAATACAATCCAAAAGTAGAGCATACTTCATAGTCACATCCAAAGTTCGTGTGTTTCCAAAGACATTAGGGATAAGGAAATTGTGCCAAATTCTCGCATCCGATTGAAGATATTTGTAAGGCCAAGGTGCCTTCAATTCTCCCTTATGTGATTGCACTTTCTCCTTGTCTAATACATGCTCAAAAAGTAATTCCTCATCAAAGATTTTTCGTTTAGCAACCGCTTCTTCAAATTTGCAATAACCTTTCAATTTCTTAAACTTGAAGTGGTTTCTAATCTCCCCAACTGTGAAAGGAACTAGCTTTCCTCTAATCGGAACACAACCTTTACTATCTCGGCTAAAGAGGCCTAAATAGAATTCCAAAACTAACTCATGACATAATTCAAAACGTCTTACCATCAACGTAGAACAACCCAATTTCGCACCAAGCTCTAAGAATCTCATGTATTCTCCTGCACCAATTTCTTCCTTGAATACTTTCTCATAAGCAAAAGGTAGTTCTTTTAATTGTTTCTCTGCAAAAGCTTTCAGGGCCCTTGAAGCTTCCTATTTCTCCTTGGGTGTAGGACCTTGTGGAAGTTGTGTTTTCTCCTTTGCATAAAAGTGAAGCTTTTTACCATTACGATCACACAAAGTTATACCTCCATCTTCAACATTGTCTTTACCCTTTGATTTAGAACTATAACCTTTGTCAATTGATTTCTTCTTGATTGGATCCAATACCTTGCTCTTCTTCACCTCCCTCTTGTTAGCTAATATTGTTGTTCTATTAGTTATCCTCAATTAACCCCCAACTCAAAGCTTTAGCAACCCTTGAAATTTGAACTTGTGAATTTTTGGTTGAACAAGCTTGATTTGGTTTAGGATAGGTGAATTGATGATGAATCTCTATGTGGGTGAGGTGGATTTGTAATGGGTTGGCTTGGATTTACGAAATTGTAGGATAAATTTGTGAAAATTTGAGCTCTTGATTCTTCAATTTGATGGATTTGGTGAGGATTGGGTGCTTGAATCTCTCTTGTAATGATGTGGAGAGAAGATTTGATGTGTTTTTCTTGATGATTGGGTAGTGTTTTGATGATTGGTGAAGGTTTTGATGAGCTTTAATGGAGTTGGGAGAGTTTTGGAGAAGAGAAGGAGGCTTGAGGTTTATAAAATTCGGAATAATGGCTTCATACCTCTTTTATACACTTAAATCCCGTAGCTTTCTCTCTCTGGCGGCGCCGTGCGGACCAAGGCTGCGGTATATGGGTGTACCGCAGCTTCTGTTGCTCAAAAAATTTTGCCTGGGCCAAATACACGTGGTACCTACCCCGTGGCACGGGTTTTCGGCGCGCGGACCATGGCGCGGTATAGGGGGTACACCGCATGAGTGCACCGCGGCTTCTGTAGCTTCCTTCGGCAAAATACCCGTTGTAGCACCCCGTGGCACGTGTTTTAGGCGTGCGGTGTAGGGGTGCGGTGCAGGGGGTATACCGCACGGGTCTTTTTTCGGCTCGGTATAAAACCCGCGGCTCCTACCCGTGGTACGGGTTTTTTTTGTTCTGCGGTGCACCGCGGCTGAGGTGCGGTATACCGCACTGATGGTGTATCCCTTCCGACAAATTTTGTTTCTTCCCTAACTCGATTCCTCCAATACCTAAGCATCAAAAACACTAATACCTTTCTCAAATATGCAATATCAACTAAAAATAACTAAACTAAACATAAACTAAAAACGTAAAAGACATAAAAACATAAAAAATTGCGGGTTGTCTCCCGTACAGCACTTTTGTTTAACGTCTTTCAAAGTTAGACGTGTTACCTTTATCAAGATTTTCGAATATAGCCTCCCCAACAACGAGTTAGGCTATGAACGTCAACTAATCTGCGCTTGATCCCAGTTTTGGGTCGAATTTCTATCACCTTGGCTGAAACAACCTTAGTGACAATGAATGGTCCCATCCACGAGTCTTTGAAACTTCGTGGCCTATTCTCGCGTTTGTGAGCTTTCCATAGAACTTCATAGCCAACCCCAAACTCCATGTTTGGCTCAGTATCCACAGGCTTTAAGTGGATCTTCTCAGGAGGGACTTTGTGATGTGAAAGGCTGTGGATGACAGGAACGGTGGGATCTAACTTCCGCGGTTTCTTACCCAAGACATAGAAGGTCTCGGATACATTCTTTGCATAAAGGGTAATGGTCCCTTCTTGGAAGTTGATGACACTTTGACTTGTGGCCATGAAAGGCCGTCCAAGTATGATTGGAACCTGCTTATCTGCCTCAAACTCAAGTATAACAAAGTCAGTAGGGATGGCGATATTACCAGCACGGACTAAGACGTCCTCCACTGTTCCCCATGTCCTTTTAACTGAGTTGTCAGCGTACTGCAACTTCACTGGAGTTTTCTCTGATTTCTGAAGTCCAAGTCTCTCGAACACGGACTTAGGTATAAGATTCACACCAGAACCCACATCATACATAGCTTTCACTTTGAGCATACCATTAAATTGAATAGGGAGGTTGAAACTTCCCGGATCTTTAAGCTTTGTTGGTAACTCTCTTTCACTTCTTCTCGAAACCCTCAGGTTCTCTTTTGGGATCTCTACACTCGCTTATTTCTCAGGAATAACTTGCGTAAAAACTTGTTGCGGTGTAAGTCCTCTCTTTTCTATCTCAAGCATTTGGGCGTTGATATTTTCAGGTTGGTACGCCTCTACAAATGTCTTGAGTATAGTGTCATCTTTAGGATTTGTATCAGGAATAGTTGATGACACTGGTTGAACAATAGGTGGCGATTCCACCTTCTCTTCTTGCACATCAGGTGCAACTTCATCTTCTTTCTCTTCATGCACAGCAGGTGCAACTCCTTCTTTAGCTTGCGAATTTAGCTCAGCTTGATAATCCATTACCGATCGAATTTCCTCTTGCATTTTCCTCAGAAGCTGTATGAATTCGGCTTTCTTTTGATCGTCCTCCATATAAACCTCAGAACAGTCAGATTCCACGGGGCTAGACTTGGGTGGTTCTTCTTCAGTACTCGGAACTTCCACGGCACTAACGACATCATGTGGTATTTCCTCTTCTTTCTCTTTAATTTCAAGGCAAATAGCCTTGCAAGCTTTGAACCCAACATTGTTTTCACCTCCTTCGATTGCCTTTACTTCTTTCTGTTCCATTAAATTTGTTAAAACTTTGTTTAACTGTTCTACTTGAGTACCTAAATCTGAAGTACGACATCTTGTCCTCGGACTTTCTCTTCCTGAGCGTTCATACTCGTGGTCAAACGGTGCAAGGTTTGTATTACTTGCTGATTATCCATAGATCCTTCTTGAGGATACTGAGGTAAGGCTTTCTGATCTAACGAATCGGTATAGGCATCTTGAGCAGGTTGTTGAGGGGGAGCAGTTCTATTTTGATATTGATTTTGGTACTGACCTCTTGGTTGGAAAGAGTTGTTCTGGGGGCGCGGTTGATAATGACCAGGATTAGCGGCCCCTTGTGGATTTGAATACTGCATACCCGGATGGTTTCGGTTACCCCATTGATAACCTCCGCGGTTGGATAAGAAGTACACAGATTGTGGATTTGATTCGCACTC
The DNA here is from genome assembly GCA_029959085.1 of Nemophila menziesii. NCBI lineage: Eukaryota > Viridiplantae > Streptophyta > Magnoliopsida > Boraginales > Hydrophyllaceae > Nemophila > Nemophila menziesii. The sequence continues at coordinate 82,480,160 of JARWIR010000001.1, forward strand.
TTCCCATGTATGATTATTAACCCCACATTGTTGACAACTTTGTGCTTCTTGTACTACGTTTGCAGCGGCTAAATTCTTTTGCATCTCTAACTTCAGCTCTTTGATTTGATTTCCTAACATGGATATTTGAGTTGAGTTCGCAGTTTCTGCATCTAAACGAAGTGTTCCTCGGGTCTTTGCTACAGAAGCTCGCGTTGAAGGCCAACTTCTTTCTTGTTCAATAATATTTTCTAAAACCTCGGAAGCTTCATTATGATTCATGGACACAAAATTACCCTTTCCAATGTTATCCACCTTCTCTCTACCTTTATCATTAAGTCCTTCATAGAATATAGAAAGTTGTAGAGCGGGTGTATAACCATGGAGCGGACATCTAGCTAATTTCTGTTGAAACCTTGTCCATGACTCTCCTACTGTTTCTCCATCTTCTTGACACAATCTTGCAAGCTCGGTTTGATCTTTGAGTCTCATACTCTTCGGATAAAAACGGTTAAAGAATGCGGTTTGAAGTTCTGTCCAAGAATGAATTGTTCCATGTGGTTGTCTTTCTAGCCAATCGCTAGCTCTACCGGTCAAGAAGAATGAAAACATATGACAATACAGTTGCTCCCGTGTAATGCCATGAGTAATGTAGGCATCACAAATCTGCATGAACTTCTTAATCGATCTTACCGGATCTTGAATTGATGTACCATTGTAGAGTCCAAAACTTTGAAATTGACTAAGCATACCCGGATCGGGTCTAAATTTGATATTCTGGATCTCTGGAGGACGGTAACTGATTGGTTGAACATGAAACGGTACATGAAGACCAGGGAGGTCTTGCTGTACTTGATTCTGTTGATTATTAACGTTATTCTGCCCATTACCTCCTCCTAACGGTAGTTGTACACCATGTTGTCCTCCACCAGGTGGTGGTGGTGGTGGACCTCTTGGATTTACTCCAAGGTCATCAAGTGGTGGATCACGTTGATTTGCCATAGCTTTTCTCAAGGATCTTTCCTCACGAACACGTCTGTTATAAACTCTAAAGCTCCTCTCAGGATCCGGTAACGGAGGCCAAGAATTAAACACTGTGAAACCTGAAAAAGACTAAAGCAAACCACAAGCGTAAATCTGGAAAAATAAAAACTAAAAAACTGAAAAATAAAAACTAATTAAAAACTACTACTCGAAATAGATATCCCACACGCTAACGAGACACAAGTCCCCGGCAGCGGCGCCAAAAACTTGGTTTCTAATTCTTTTAGATCTAGTTTATAAGGGAGAATATTAGCTCTTGTATATTTAGTCAGGATTCTAAATTCCCATACCCTAGACCTTGAGAGAGACTAAGGGGGCTACGGAACAACCAAGACGTGGTTTAAAATAGGGTTATCAAGCGCTACCAAGGCCCTAAGCAAACAATTCAATCAATTGGTGATATGGTGATTAAAACAAACCCTAATGACTATCTAGTTAAAATCTTGTTTTGTCAGAACTAATATCGACACTAGACATTATGTGGTAGTTCAATAGTTAAACACCCAGCTAAGGTGACCATCTAACTACTATTAAAATAATAAGTTTCCGACTTGATGAATTTTTCAAGTGCTTCGCAAACCAAGAGATAGGTAGCTATCGATCATTCTCCTTGACTAAAATATAAGTTCCTATGTACGTTTCCTTGATCACAACATACGGTCCTTCTGAATTGGGTAAGAATTTTTCATGCTTCACATTCATAATGTATTCTCGCTTTCATAATACAAGGTCCTCAACTTTTATATTTATATTTATCAAATTTTGAGTGGAGAGTGGATGTCGTTTGGCAGTACAACCTCACACCCATACACTAAGTTGTAGGAGTTTCATTGGTACTCGAGTTTACTGTCGTTTGGTATCCCCGTGATACCTTAGGCAATACTTTGGGATATATATGCCTACCAATTTTTGAATCTAACCCCATAATGATGGTTATATTTCTAACTCTATCTACCTGTTACACTGAGGGTGTGCAACGGTCTATGTTTGGAAATAGGTGGATACAAACTGAGTTTTGTTATCGGTTATTATCATGTAAGACACCCCATATTAACATATTAGGTTTTTCCATATGAATTTCCAGATGGTTTTTGCAGTTACAGTATATACTATTTCAGCCTTTGCCAAACAAGTGAAGTAATCTACCGCAATGTATATAAATCTTTTCTTAGTTGTCTTGTTGATCGAGGTGTAATGGTATCCGCCCCTTAAGCAAAAAATACTAGGTACTCAATATGGGTGTCATTTCTATTGTCGATTGTCTCTGTCTTTGTTTGTGCTCGTGGTAGGTCTGACATGACTTTACCAACTCATATGCGTTTTTCATCAACGTCGGATAAAAATACCCTGCCTGATTAATTTCCTTGTCATTGATATGTACTTGATATAAATCCCAAAGATTTCTTCGTGCATCTCTTTGAGCATATGTTGTCCATCCCAGATTCATACACATCAGAAAGAGGCCCTTCATATGATCTTTTATATAAATTATCTACCTCACATGGTGAATCTTTTTACTCTGGAAATGAGTTTCTGAGCATGCTTTCTATCCTCGGGTACTTCCATCCCATATATATGTCGTTATTTCATCAATCCAGGTTTCTTTTTATTATTTATGAAGAGCGCCTATTCTTCCTTGATTGTAGAAACACTAGGTTGATCAACGCATTGCAATGTTTCCCATTTCTGACTTTATTGCTTACTACCATATCGTATTGCGTATTCTTTGATCTCGGGGCATGAATTATATGGAAGGATTCAAACATATACCTCAAGTTATTAATCTTTGTCGGATATGCTTCCATTTTCGCATCCCAAGCCATATATGCTCGACTCATATGCTTGGAAACCAATTGAGAATATGTATATTTTTTACCTTTCGTGCTTCTTAATGTCTCCTTTTGTGTGATAGAATAATCGTATTGCGAGACATCTCTGTAGGGGTTATTAGGACTTATTTGAGGTATTATCCCCATATTTAGACATACTCTCATTTTCCCATTTTTGGATATTTAATTCTTTTAGAGATTTTTGTGCGTTAATTGTGTGTTGAGTTTGCAAATCTTAGATACTTGGATGATACGAGACCCCTAGAAGAGGATAATAAGTTTATAAGTAAAGTTCAAGCCCAAGTCGTATGGCATAAAAGAACCAAAAATCAACTTTGGAAAGCTAGAGCATTTACCGACAAAGTTTGGAAATCAACTTAAGAGAGTCACCACGTGCAATTGGCTGAAATTTTGAGGAAGCCCTTTGGTTTCATGGTAGCAATTGAAATCAGGAGAATGTGAGAAGTGACAGTTCATGATTTGAATTTAAGATGAAAGAGTTATTCATGTTTCAGTTTCCATGGCTCGAACTAGTCTGCTCCCCCTTCAAAATGTTTTTTAGTTGACTTGGGCCTTAAATGGGCCCATAACTCCGAAAACGTTTTTTACCCTTAGTATATCAGAAAAATCATTTTACAAAGGGATACACTAAACAACAAAACATTAAAAACATGTTGGGAAGCAGAGATAAGCGCGTGGGAAGAGAAAAAAAGAAGTTAAAGCCCTACTACACTACTTATGCACGATTCCATCATCATTGTTAGAGTAATTATTATTAGTTCCTTGTCATAAACATGATTATTATACTTTTATCCTTTGATTTTATCGCTTTTATTATGAACTAATTTAATTTAGCTTGAGTATTGACTTTACGTATAAACCGTAATTTTAATTATTGATTTCAATATTATTTGGGGTTATTTACATTTAATTGAATTAGGTAATGAATTCATGTTGCTGTTGAATTGAAATTATTAGTTTTTTATATTGATCAAATAATAGACATCCCCTTAGTGTCCTAGACTATCACCCTGATAGGGGGTTTGGGAATACAGATAATTCATTAACGTCCACTGTTTGTTAGTGATCCTAATGGGATTGACTAGCCGGATAATCGTATAGGGTAATTACTATAAGCTTTGAGCATTCATTTAGATTTCACTCAGAAGAGGTCTCTTATGGTGTTAGGTAGCCTTCTAATCTATTGTCGTCCTAAGAGGTGTGATCGTAAATCAACACATAAAGGAGGGTGACTTCCTGCAAGTCCACGGGTCGCTGACAAGTAATAACGTATGTTCGAGATGAATGGCGGGTGGGCGGATCCGAAGAGGCGGCATACGGAAAGGCTGTTGGTCTTGCGGTTGTAAGAACCAAGGCATAGCCCTAGGTAAGAATTGCTCACATCGGCTATTATTATTTTCTAAAATTACTTGAGCATTTAGGTTTGCCATATATCCTTATGAACCTAGAATATATGTAAGCTACAAAAACAAGAAACCAACCCACTAACTAAAAAAACACTAAATTATAACGTTATAGTCCCCAGCCGCGGCGCCAAAAACTTATCGTCCCTAGATGTGTGATAATAAATCAACACCTAAAGGAGGGTGACTCTATGCAAGTGCACGGGTCGCTGAAAATTAAAAAAGTAAGTTTGGGATGTTTGTTCCCTCAGGGACTACTGGTGGGGCCTAGGGTGTGATAAAATAAGATATAAATAAAGTGCAAATAACACCCTAAAGCTACACGGTTCTGCAAGTATACAGATCGTATGCAAGTTTTAGTTAAATAATTAAGATTCGTTCCGCAGAGACTACGAAGGTTAGAGGAATCTTATGCAAATATCAAGTGTAAATAATTAAAGCTAGATTAACTAAATGCAAATAAAAGTAAAGACAAATAGATGTTTGTTGGTTTTCTAATTAACTAAATTAAAACTAAGAATTAAAAGACAGAAAATAAAGATGAAAGAGAAGTGATTTGAGAATATAGCTTGAGTTATTAGCATGTAACCCCCACTAGTTTTGCCGTTCTAAACATGTAAGGGTGAATTATGTAGTATTTCCCTAATCGGTTCCAATTCGCTATCGGTAGTTTCAAATAGGATTTACCTGTGTCAATAAGGCTTCCTAAGCAAACTTTTCCTGTAATTGGTAAATAGTCACAAGAACTAAACCATAGTGATTATCTAGTTAGGTTGGGTTGTCAGATCAGACCTAATACTAGACGTTATGTGCTAAACATGCAATTAAACACCGTTGTCAATGGTGACCTAATTACGAGATGGTAATTCTAAATGGCTGCAGTTTACAAGAACACAGAATATAAACCCAAACACATAAACAGAGAATAAAAACTATAATTCAATTTAAAACATTAAGTTCCCAAATTAGATAGATGTCAATCAAAACTAGGGTTCATACATATATGCTAAAACTCAAGCTAAAGAAATTTAGTTCATGAAAGAGAAGAAAGAAATTACAAATTTAAAGGTAGAAGAAGACATTGTTGATGAACAGCTCCTTCCAGACTTCTCTCTTGTGTTGTAAGCTTCCTCTTGGTTTTAGGTTTCACCAAGGATGATTTAAGAGTGTTAAGAGGCTGTATTTATAGTGTATAGGTTGACCTAATTCGTTTCTTTGAGATAACTCTAAGTAATGGACTCCTAGCCCAACTCAAATTCGTTTGGAAATAAAGATAAACACTGCTGGACCGTTTTGAGTATATCTTCTTCGTTATTGGTCGGTTTGAGCTCCATAATATACCAAAAGAATCGTAACAGAATTATCTATGTCTCTATGAAAGGAATCTTCCAAAATCGGCTTCCTTGTAGGAGTAATCATCACTTCTTTAGGCGTGTACTGCAGTATCTTAGATTTAGGCAGCTTTTCCTTTTCCATATTTTTAGCCTTTGTTTCCTTATCTATAATTTCCATGTAAATTTCTTTCCATAAGTTGTAGTATTTGACTTGGACTCTAATTAACCTCCATAATTATCTGTAAAGCTACACACTAAATAAACAATTAAACCCAATATGCTCTAAAAATATTATGTTACTAAATCAAGACCCAAAATAGGAAAGTGCACTAAACTAAGCTAAAATCAACCTATAAACTAATAAATAAGCCTAAAATGATGTCTCGGAAGTATATTCTATTATCACAAATGAGGAGACATCAAGACCCCCAACTCAAAGTTGTATCGTCCCGATACAATAAAAGTAAAGAACAGAAGGGTAGTCAAATAAACAAGAAGAAGTCAGAGGAGAATAAGAACAGAACATAATGAATGATCCTAGAGCAAAATATCTAAAAAGTATCATGTAGTAATGCTCAAGAAATAATGCACAAGTATGCTTAATACACATGTAATCAATAATCCATAAATTCAAGTTAAGATTAATTTCGCAATGCCAGAATGAGAGGATGATAACTTAGTTCATGTTAATGGCTATAGGTTGTTCATAGGTCCCAAATACAGCATCCAATGGTCCACTTACCTATTACCTAATAGCTCAATTGTTTCTCCATCTAGTAGTTAGAAATCTTAAGGTCTTGGTTATAACTTGGCATAAGGACGGGTGTGGTATATTTGGATAATGAAAAGTGAGCTTTTGGCTCTCTCCTCACTAGCTTTCAACGAATCGCCCTAGAGCTTGAGTTTTCACTCGAAGATGTTTCTCACTCAACCCAATTTATTGATGCTTTTGATGTGCATCCCCAATAAATCCCAATAAAAACCTTTGAAGATATAAAATCCATTTTGCCGGTCCGAATATATATTTTCTTTTCAATTCAATTTTCTCTTTTATATAGCTATGATTCTCTTTTTGATGTTGAGATATCATACTATTTTCTCATATATATATTCTTTCTTTTTATGCCCTTGTTGGCAAATTTAGCTTGTAGCTTCTTTTCCATTCACTATTACCCCGGCAAAGGGTTACAATAATAAAAATTTCATCATCAATAAAATCACAAATATAATTCCCAAACCCAATTTTCCCTAATGATGAAACCCACCACCCCAAACTCAAGCTCTAAAACGAGTGGTCTCAGGTTTTGCGATTCGAGTGCGGGTCATATAGATAAGTCCTATGAACTAGGGTAAGGATTATAATGTGTTTCAATAAAAGGCTTTAGAAAGGCTCAGAGGGGCTAAGGCGGATAAATAATAACAATATCAAACAAAAGGGTGAGAAAGTATAAAGGTTTCAAGTGTTTTATCATGAAAGAACTGCCTTAGTCATTTTTCTAACTACAGGATTTCGTTACGTTTTCATTATTAGTTCATAGACAAGTGGGTTTTCAACTAATTTCAAACCTCACGTTCTACACACCAATTAACTCTCTCTAAGTTTCAACGTGATTTCTTAGCATTGCTCATTAACTTTTCTATCCTTTATTTTCTGTTTTCATACATGCATCTAAACAATTTTGTTGCTTCTTTCAAAAACATACTACTTACTATTAGTGACCTAATAAAATCATGCTCAAATAGGTACATTCAAAATATTCTTATGCCTTAATTCAACCTAAAAATTTTAAATTTTATGCAAAAACGAAAAGAAGATGAGGACAACGAATCCCCACCCCCAACTCAAAAGTGAGTCGTGTCCCCACGACTCGAAACAGACTTAGGCATGGAATAAAATTTAAAATTAAAACTAACTAAACTACCTAATGCATACAAGCTAATAAGAAAAATTAGAATGACTTACCTGGCTGGCCATAGAGATCCATTATATCCTCATCCTCATCTGAGGGATCAGAATAATCATCAATATGCTTTTCCAAGGTCAAATCGTCTATCTGTGATTGCATCTGTATGACTTCCGTCCAAAGTTCTCTGTTATCTTCTTGTAATCTTTCGATTTCGTTTTGTAATTTGCGATTCCAAGGAGGAAGATCATGAACAATTTCAGAGGAAGAGGTAGAAGAACCTTGGTCTTGAATTTTTATTTTCTTCAAAGGCCTCCTTGATGGTATGGACATTCTAGCAGTTAACTTCTTTGGTAGTGGTTGTGCTGGTGCCTTTTCTTTTGAATCTTTAGTAACATCATCAAGATTGATGGGTTTTTCGATGGTGGCTCCAGGCAATTTCTTATTCTTCCCAAGGATAGAGCACTTTCTCTTGTATTCCATAGCTTCAGATCTGTTAGTCATGCTTGATTCACCCACAACTCAAGTTATGCCAAGGATGGATTAAAAGTTTAAGGAAAAGTTGGTTTAGCTTGAGGTTGTTGCTTGGAATTGATGAAGGAGAAAGGTTTCTTGAATCTTGGAAGAAATCTTTAAAGCTTGATGAATTTGATGGGGTTTTAATGGTGTAGTGTGATGAATTTGATAAAGAGATTGTGTTTATGGAAGATGGAGGAGAGGTTTTGGGGAGTTGTTTTGTTAATTGTGAAGGTTTGTACAAGCTTTAAAGTGTTTATATAGGGTTTGGGTCTGAAAAATTCGTATGTGAAAGGCTAGGGTTAATCCTATTAAGGTAAGAAGTTGATTAGGAAACAAATTCTTCACAAACCGCCTGGCGCGGTGCATCCCTGCGGTGCATGGGTAGTCCGCGGGGTAGTCCGTGCGCTACAGCTGTTGAGATTTTTGGCTTCTGCCTTTCGCCCGTGCTAGCACCCCGTGACACGTGTTTTGTGCCTGCGGTATAGGGGTGCGGTGCAAGGGGTAGTCCGCGCCTGCTCCGTGAAAAAACCCGCGGTACATCACCCCGTGGCACGCGTTTTGTGCATGCGGTATAGGGGTACGGTGCACCGCACCTAGCAGCTCTTCTTTTTCTCGTTTCTGGATAAAACCCGTGGTGCTCGACCCGTGGTACGGTTTTTTTGGGCACGGGACATCCCTGCGGTACATGGGTAGTCCGCGGGTGTAGTCCGCGCCAGTCCCAGAATTTCCAGCTTTTTCCTTTTGACCCCAAACTCGTTTCCTGCATAATAGCACACTACCTTTCTCTCCTATCAGCTTGTAAACACAATTAAAATATACACTAACTTAAAATTATACACTACAAAGCAATAAAACTAATCTAAAAAGCAATTAAAACAAGGAATGTCTCCCAAGAGCACTTTTGTTTAACGTCTTTTAGTTAGACGTGTACCTCAGGCTAAGCGCATTCAACGAGATGGATTGGCTCCTCTCGCCCAAAGTCCTCACTGTCATGGTATCTCTTCAAACGCTGGCCATTCACCATGAATGTCCGTTGGTCGGTTGGATTTTCAATTTCAATCGCTCCATGAGGTGTGACTTTAGTGACAATGTAAGGTCCTCCCCAACGGGATTTAAGCTTTCCTGGGTAGTTCGAAAATCGAGAGTTGTATAATTAAACTTTTTGTCCTCTCTCGAAATGCTTTGGACGGAGCCGTTTATCATGCCATCGCTTTGTTTTCTCTTTATAGATGTGCGAATTTTCATAGGCAAGATAATGAAACTCCTCCAATTCATTCAACTGCATCATCCTTTGTTTCCCGGCCAAGTCTGGGTCTAGATTCAGAGTTTTAATAGCCCAGTAGGCTCGAGCTTCTAGTTCAATCGGTAGATGAAACGCTTTTCCGTAGACCATGCGATATGGAGATGCCCCAACTGGTGTTTTAAATGCTGTTCTGTAAGCCCAGAGAGCATCATCTAGCTTTAAAGACCAATCTTTCCTCGATTTGTTCACGGTCTTCTCAAGAATTGATTTGATTTCCCGGTTGGAAACTTCAGCTTGACCGTTAGTTTGAGGGTGATAACCGGTTGAAGTACGGTGTTTCACTCCAAAATTACGAAGATAATTTCTCAGAGGAGCATTAAGAAAGTGGGTACCTTTATCACTGATGAGAACACGTGGCGTACCATGTCTAGAAAAGATGTTTGTTTTTAAGAATTTAATAATTGTTTGAGCATCGTTCTTTGGTGTTGCCACTGCTTCTACCCACTTTGATACATAATCTACCGCAAGCAAAATATAAAGATTTCCATGGGAGGTGATGAAAGGTCCCATGAAATCTATTCCCCATACATCAAAGATTTCAACTTCAAGAATATTATTAAGTGGCATCACGTCTCTTTTTGATATATTGCCAGTGAACTGGCATCTTTGACATGACTGGACAAAACGATGACAATTTTTGTGTATGGTAGGCCAATAGAACCCGGATTGAAGAATTTTAGCTGCGGTTCTATCACCTTTAAAGTGACCTCCATAAGGTGAACTATGACAACCTTCAATGATTTTCTCCGTTTCACCTTCATGCACACATCTTCTAACCACTTGGTCACTACAAATCTTCCAGAGGTACGGTTCATCCCAATAATACTCCTTGGCCTGGTGACTTAATCTGTGTCTTTGTTGTGGGTGGAGATCTTTGGGAAAGACACCACTCACAATGAGGTTGACCAGATCTGCATACCATGGCACAAATGCATATTTAATAGCAAAAAGTTGTTCATCAGGGAATACCTCTTTAACCAACAATGGTTCTTTGTTCGCATCAGATCCTTCGAGCCTTGATAAATGATCAGCAACTTGATTCTCGCATCCCCTTCGGTCTCGAATATCTATGTCGAATTCTTGAAGTAATAGTACCCATCTAATAAGACGCGGCTTAGCGTCCTTTTTCTCCATAAGGTATCTAATAGCTGAATGGTCCGTCTATACAACAGTTTTCTTTCCAACCAGATAGGAACAAAATTTATCAAAAGCATAAACCACGGCCAATATCTCTTTCCCCGTCACTGTATAATTCATCTAGGCAGCGTTGAAAGTCTTACTTGCATAATAAATCGTGTGGAAAATCTTGTCTTTCCTCTGCCCCAACACAACAGCCATAGCGTGATCACTGGCATCGCACATAAGTTCAAACGGAGCTTTCCAATCAGGAGGTATAACAATAGGTGTAGAGATCAATTTCTCTTTAATCGTCAAAAACGCTTGAAGACATTCTTCAGTGAAATTAAAAGGAGTATCCTTTACAAGTAAAGAGCAAAGCGGTTTGGCGATCTTGGAGAAATCTTTAATAAATCTTCGATAAAATCCTGCGTGACCCAAGAAACTTCTTACTCCTTTAACAGAAACTGGAGGTGGTAGTGTTTTGATAACTTCAATTTTAGCACGATCAACCTCCATCCCTGCCTTCGAAACCTTATGTCCCAACACAATTCCCTCTTGAACCATGAAGTGGCATTTTTCCCAATTAAGCACAAGATATTTTTCTCTACATCTCACAAGGACTTTCTCAAGATTATTCAAACAATCATCAAAACTATCTCCAAACACCGAAAAATCATCCATAAAAACCTCCAAATATTTATCAATCATGTCCCAAAATATTTCCATCATGCACCTCTGGAACGTGGCAGGTGCATTGCATAAACCAAACGTCATTCTTCTATAAGCAAAAGTACCAAACGGACATGTAAAACTTGTTTTGTGTTGATCGAGGGGATCCACACAAATCTGATTATAACCCGAATATCCGTCAAGGAAACAATAATATTCTCTCCCTGCAAGTTTGTCTAGCATCTGATCAATGAATGGTAGTTGGAAGTGATCTTTCTTTGTTGCTTTGTTCAGTCTTCGGTAATCCATGCACACTCGCCACCCCACAACTGGTCTTGATGGTATGGCTTCGCCTTGATCATTAAGGATGGTAGTGATACCTCCTTTTTTTGAAACATATTGCACTGGACTAACCCAATCACTGCTAGCAATCGGATAGATTATTCATGCGTCTAACAACTTGATAACTTCCTTCCTCACTACTTATTTCATAGCTGGCATGAGTCTTCTCCGTCCCTCTATAGATCTCCCACCTTCGTTCTCAAGAATAATTTTGTGTTTGCAAACGGAAGGACTAATTCCCTTGATGTCGGCAATTGTCCATCCGATTGCTTCTTTGTTTGCGCGAAGTACTTGAAGTAGCTTCTCTTCTTGAGGACCTGAAAGGTTAGTAGAAATAATAACAGACAAAGTTTTGTTCGTACCTAGATATGCGTAGCGTAGATGATCTGGAAGTGGTTTTTCTTCGAGAACAGGTGGACATATTATAGATGGTTGTTTCATTGGTTCAATGTCACCTGATTCTTGAAGTAGTTCTCGTACATTTGATCCTAATGCAGCAACATCTTCAGGTGGAATCTCGAGTTCCTCTTGTGATTCAAGTGCTAAGGCTTCGTCCAGATTATCATCTAAGATTGCTTCATTGAAGACTTCTTGTGCAATTTTTCCGATGACATCTATCTTGAAACATTCATCTTTTGAATTTGGTAACTTATAGCCTGAAACACATTGAATCGTATCTGTTCGCCTTGTACTCTCATGATCAACTCACCATTCTCAACATCAATTAGTGTACGCCCCGTGGCTAAGAATGGTCTACCCAAAATGATGGGGACATTCTTATCCGCGTCGTAGTCAAGAATAATAAAATCACAAGGAAAAATAAAAGAGCCAGCTTTAACTAAAACATCTTCAATTTTACCTATCGGTCGTGAAAGAGAACGATCTGCCATTTGTAATACCACAGATGTGGGTACTACGTCTCCAATATTAAGCTTCTCGAACAGAGATCTAGGCATGAGATTGATGCTCGCGCCTAGATCACATAGTGCTTTCCCGGTCCAACTATCTCCAATGCCGATAGGAATTGTAAAACTTCCGGGATCTTCTAATTTTGGTGGCAACTTACTTTGACATATATCACTGCACTTCCTAGGTAATCCAATTGTTTCCCCAGTTTCTATACTTCGCTTGTTGGAGAGAATGTCTTTCATGAATTTAAGATAGGTTGGCATTCTCTTGAGAGCTTCAACAAGAGGTATATTAACTTGCAATTTATTTAACATGTCAATGAACTTCTTGAATTCCAGGTCATTGTCCTTCTTTCTGACACGTGAAAGGTATGGTGGTGGAGGGTGTGTATTAAGTTCCACTGGTTTCTTGTCTGGTCAGGTGTCTCGGCTTGAACACTCTTTGGTTTAACTACCTCCTCAACTGTATCTTTGATTTTTTCTTCCCCCCTCTGTTTTGGAATAGGGATTGGTTCTGGTTCTGGTCTCGGTGGAGGTAGTTGTTTTCCACTTCGCAATTCAACTGCATGGCAAGAATCATCTCTAGGAGCAATAGTATCACTTGGGAGTTGCCCTTTTGGCCGATTTTGTAATGTACTCGCCATATGTGATATAGTATGCTCTAGTTTCTTGATAATCTTCTGCTGGGTTCGAACTTTCTGTTCGCTATGACTCCTTTTCTCAGTTGCCTGCATTAATTTAGCCATACTCGACTTCAAGCTTGGGATTAGTTCCTTCCTTGCCAGTTGCGTTGATTGTTTAGGTGGATCTTTCTTTGGTTCTTGACAAGCTTTTTCAACAATGGGTGCCTTTTTCTGAATAAGTTGTTGTGGATTATAGGATTGAAGTTGGGGTTGATGATAAGTCTCTTGCTTTCTGACACAACTCTTTTGTTGTGGAGGTTGTTTATAATTAGTGTAGCTCTCTTGAGGATTGGTATAACCATTAGAATAATAGTTATCTTGAGGATATGTAACGGAAGCTACTGCTGGATTATTAATACACCCTTCCCACACGTGATTTCTTGATCCACAACCCGGACATGAAGGAATTGTGCGTACCGTATTCACCTGAGCAATCGTTCGGGCTTGTTCTTGTAGCTCTTCGAGTTGTTTAGCCAATTCTTTAAGCTTCATAGATTCTGAAGTGTTTTCTTTTTCTGCCCTCTTTGGCCAACTTCTCTCGTTCTCAAGAATTCTTTCCATCCCCAACTCAACCTCTTCAGGGTCTAGCAACACAGAACCTGCGTTTCTTAACGAATCTGCTTTCTCTCTTGATTTATCATTAAGGCCTCCATAAAACAAGGTTAAATAATATTCCGGCGAGGATCTATGATATGGACATCTCGCCTTCTTTTCTGTAAATCGTAATCATGCTTCACCCAAACTCTCTCCATATTTCTGTATAAATTGTTCAAGCTCCAACATATCTTTTAAACGTCTACTAACCGGATAAAAACGGTCTAGGAATCTTGTTTGAAGCTTGTCCCAATCTGGAATAACATGAGGGTATTGGGTATCATACCAATCGCTTGCACATCCAGTTAAGAAGAACTGGAACATCAGGTAATACACTTGCTCCCTAGTAACTCCTCTTACGATATAAGCATCACAAATCTGCATGAATTTCTGAATATATCGGATCGGATCTTGATGTGCAGCTCCGCTGAATAATCCATGAGATGCGAACTGAGTTAGCATCCTTGGATCAGGTTTAAATTTAGCGGCTTGAAATTCCGGAGCGCGAATTCCTCGTGGCTCCACTCAGAACTCGATGGGTAGCTCAAGTATCCTTGGGTTCTCCATCTATAACTAAATATGAAAAACAAAAACTAAAAACAAAAGCGTAAAATAGAACTAACTGAAATTAAAAGCACAAGATATATGCACAAGGACTAACGATGTAGTCCCCGGCAGCGGCGCCAAAAACTTGGTGGGGCCTAGGGTGTGATAAAATAAGATATAAATAAAGTGCAAATAACACCCTAAAGCTACACGGTTCTACAAGTATACAGATCGTATGTAAGTTTTAGTTAAATAATTAAGATTCGTTCCGCAGAGACTACGAAGGTTAGAGGAATCTTATGCAAATATCAAGTGTAAATAATTAAAGCTAGATTAACTAAACGCAAATAAAATTAAAGACAAATAGATGTTTGTTGGTTTTCTAATTAACTAAATTAAAACTAAGAATTAAAAGACAGAAAATAAAGATGAAAGAGAAGTGATTTGAGAATATAGCTCGAGTTATTAGCATGTAATCCCCACTAGTTTTGCCGTTCTAAACATGTAAGGGTGAATTATGTAGTATTTCCCTAATCGGTTCCAATTCTCTATCGGTAGTTTCAAATAGGATTTACCTGTGTCAATAAGGCTTCCTAAGCAAACTTTTCCTGTAATCGGTAAATAGTCACAAGAACTAAACCATAGTGATTATCTAGTTAGGTTGGGTTGTCAGATCAGACCTAATACTAGACGTTATGTGCTAAACATGCAATTAAACACCGTTGTCAATGGTGACCTAATTACTAGATGGTAATTCTAAATGGTTGCAGTCCACAAGAACACAGAATATAAACCCAAACACATAAACAGAGAATAAAAACTATAATTCAATTTAAAACATTAAGTTCCCAAATTAGATAGATGTCAATCAAAACTAGGGTTCATACATATATGCTTAAACTCAAGCTAAAGAAATTTAGTTCATGAAAGAAAAGAAAGAAATTACAAATTTAAAGGTAGAAGAAGACATTGTTGATGAACAGCTCCTTCCAGACTTCTCTCTTGTGTTGTAAGCTTCCTCTTGGTTTTAGGTTTCACCAAGGATGATTTAAGAGTGTTAAGAGGCTGTATTTATAGTGTATAGGTTGACCTAATTCGTTTCTTGGAGATAACTCTAAGTAATGGACTCCTAGCCCAACTCAAATTCGTTTGGAAATAAAGATAAACACTGCTGGACCGTTTTGAGTATATCTTCTTCGTTATTGGTCGGTTTGAGCTCCATAATATACGAAAAGAATCGTAACAGAATTACCTATGTCCCTATGAAAGGAATCTTCCAAAATCGGCTTCCTTGTAGGAGTAATCATCACTTCTTTAGGCGTGTGCTGCACAGTCTCAGATTTAGGCAGCTTTTCCTTTTCCATATTTTTAGCATTTGTTTCCTTATCTCCAATTTCCATGTAAATCTCTTTCCATAAGTTGTAGTATTTGACTTGAACTCTAATTAACCTCCATAATTATCTGTAAAGCTACACACTAAATAAACAATTAAACCCAATATGCTCTAAAAATATTATGTTACTAAATCAAGACCCAAAATAGGAAAGTGCACTAAACTAAGCTAAAATAACCTATAAACTAATAAATAAGCCTAAAATGATGTCTCAGAAGTATATTCTATTATCACAAATGAGGAGACATCAACTATCAAGGTTATAAATATTGTATTTACGTCGATGCACTAGTTTAGTTTCTAAGATAAATGACAATATAAAGTGAAAGGTTTTTGTTTGGTTTTCAATATTATAAAATAAAAAGCTATAATTTAAATGAAATAAGAAGTAAATGATTTAAAAGAGAACGTTTGAGTATGTGGAGAGTATGCTTGAGTTATGATAGTAATTTCCAAAGTCAACTAATTTGATGTTCTAGTTATAAGGGAAATTGGTGATTTCTCCTTAATCGGGATTCAAATATCTCCCTAACTTCCGTAAGGGTGGACTTAGAGAGCTCTCATACTCAAATTTTTAAGGAACAAACCTAACCCTATTGACTACCTACCTAGTCAAGTGTCGTCGACTCACTAACGCACATCATGTGCCTATATATTATGTCCATAACCAAACCCCCTTCCGACGCTAATTCGATTACCCTAGCTCCTTAGTATGTGATCAAGATACAAGTGTCATAAAAGCACAAGATATGTAGCTATCGGAAATAAACTCAATTTATTTAAGAAAACTAAAAAACATCAATTTAGTCTAAGGTTCATACATAAGCATCTCTCAAGAAATAAAGTGTTTAGTTCATACTCAAATAATTAAAATAAGAAACTAATAATATGAATATCATGTTTAGAACAAAAAAAATTTACCTAACTTTTGGATAGAAACTGATAGATGATGAGGAGGAATGGTGGAATTGGGTGTATAAACCCTTCTTCCTTCTTCTTCTCTGCTCTTGACGCTTTAGCCCTCTTCTCTATGTAAAAATAATTAGTGATAATGAATTATGAGCTGATAATGAGATTATATACTTAGTAAAAACTTTTGGAGCCTGATGGGCTAACTTAATTGGGTCAAAGATAGCCCAATCAGTTTTTACTAAGGAGATTTCTAGTTCGAGCCACGACAACGGTTTCTAACATAACTTATTCATTTAAATTACGAATTGATTTCCGTCACTTCTCATGTGACAATAACTTCAATATATCTCTAAATAAAGAGTAATTTTCTTCAAAATATCTAACTAATTACTCTTGGTGACTGAATCAATGGACATTAATAACTTTGCCTGTAAATGCTCCAACTGCTCCAAAGTGACTTTTTACTCTTCTTTCGCCTTGGATTGGGTTTGGCTTGACTTCTTGACTTCTTGGAGTCTTTTACCAACCATGTACCTAAAATTTAAAATATTAATACACAATTAAATCACAAAAACTCTATAAATAGCAATGTATCCAAAACTATAAGTAAAAGTGAATTATGTCGAATATAAGGGATAAATCCCTAACTTAGGCCCAAATAACCCCTACAAAATGTTATAGGTGAAAAATATCACCGTTAAGAAAAAATTTGACGAAAACGAAACAAAATAATTTAGAATTTCAATTTACTGTAAACTAACTATTACACGGAAATTGAATTACAACGGAAAAGAATTACAAAGCTATTACACGGAAAAACGAAAGCACAAAACTTACACGGTAAAGGGATAATTCCCGGTGTTAAAAAGATATTCCGGCCGTAGTACCGGTATCTTCTAACAGAAACGAAAGAAAGGAAAAAACAATATAGAGAGAGTTATTTTTTTTTCTGCTTTGTGCTTTGATTTGCTCTGTAATTCGTAGTAAACTCTGGTGGGGAATGAGCTCTTATTTATAGGGGAGAGGGGAGTAGGAAACCTTTGACTCTTGTAACCGACCAATCAGATTCCGTGATTCCCTCCACTAATTGATTTGACAGTTTTCTGATTTTATTCCACGCGTTTTGGTTGACTTCTCTTATTCCCCACGTTTTGCATGCTGGTGTAACCGCTGGTTGACTTGGCCAGCTGATGGAATGATTTTCAACGGACGCGTGATTGGTGGAGTCTTTGATTTACGTTTCACTATTGATTGATTGCCAGCTTCACTACTTCACTATAAGAGCTGGACCAAAACTTGTTTCATTTTTCATTTTTTGACTCCCCAAACTCCCCACGAGCCACGAACCACGACCCACGTCCCCACGCTCCCACGCCGCCGCCGTCGCCGGTGCCGGTGCCGGGCCGGGCCGGGCGGGTGGGTGGTGGTGGTGGTGCGCGCGTGTGGGTTAGATCAATGCTTTGCCATGTGCATGGGTGTTGGCTTTTGAACATTGTTGAAATTACCAAGTATAAAAAATGTTTTATACTCCCTCCACCCACCGATGTGGGAAGTAAACCTTTGTTTACTTTCAAATATTCCAACAATCCCCCACATATTTGAAGGTCAACAAACAGTTTGGAGATAAGGTGATCAGGATTCCATGACTTTCAGCGTTTGGGTGAATTGTACTTAAGTGCCAATATCTTTCGATTTGAATTGTCACGTAGTGAAGTGAGGCAACCACCGAATTCCGTTTAAAGTGAACCTAGTCTTGAACTTTAACGGTTTCCGATAGAGGCCCTCACAACACATACTCTACCCTACTGAAAGTTATGGTCTCCTCGAACCTCACCTTTCAGTTTAGTTCATCAAGTCCTTCTCTAAGAACCACCCTTGTGGGCTATGAACTTTGTGGATACCTTTATATACATTTGTTCAAGGACGTCTCCTTGACATTTTGTTTATAAAGGTTTGGGGTTTTGCTACTACCCTTTGAATTCATCAAGTCCTTCTCAAAAGGACCACCATATAGGCTATGAATTCTGATTCATCAAGTCCTTCTCGAAAGGACCACCACAAGTGGCTATGAATCCATATTGCTTTAGTTTTATGCCATAGGGATGAATGGAGATCATCTTGACTCAAGAGTCACATGTTCCCCATTAATGGGTCTCAACCCCATCCCCCTCGACGTATCCAGAACTACTCTCCTAGGTAGGCCTTTGGTAAAAGGATCAGCGAGATTTTCTTCTGATCGTACATACTCTAAGGCTATCACACCATTCTTCAGTAACTGTTTTACTGAGCCATGTCTGATGCGTATATGTCTCTTATTTCCATTGTAAGCACTTTGATGAGCAACTGCAATGGCTACTTGTGAATCACAATGGATACACACAGGTGTGGCCTTACCTTCCCAAAGGGGCACATCTGCTAAGAGACTTCTCAACCACTCAGCTTCTTGTCCAGCCATCTCTATTGCTATAAACTCAGACTCCATGGTGGAGCGTGCTATACAAGTCTGTTTAGAGGACTTCCACGATATAGCACCTCCTCCTAAGGAGAAAACATAACCACTGGTGGAGTTAACTTCGTCATTGTCAGAGATCCAGTTTGCATCACAGAATCCCTCAAGAACTGCAGGGAAAGAGCTGTAATGCAGTCCTAGGTCCATAGTACCTCGCAGGTACTTTAGAAGACGACGAAGTGCAACCCAGTGGTCATTACTCGGGTTATGAGTATAGCGACTAAGTCTACTGACGGCGTAGGCAATATCGGGTCGAGTGTAGTTCATTAAGAACATCACACTACCTATGATTTTGGCATATTCATTTTGGGATACAGCATCTCCAGAATTTTTAGATAAATAAATACTAGAATCATAGGGAGTATTTACAGGTGTCACCTCAAAGGAGTCGAATTTCTTCAACATCCTTTCTACGTAATGAGACTGACTCAGGGAAATACCATTACTGCTCCTAATGATTTTTACCCCAAGAATTACATCTGCTTCTCCCATGTCTTTCATGTCAAACTTAGAAGACAAGAAGCGTTTGGGCTCATTTATGGTATGAAGAGAAGTGCCGAAGATGAGCATGTCATCTACATACAGGCAGATGATAGTACACTCTGATCCTCTTACTTTGTAGTAAACACATGAGTCAGAAGTGTTGACCACAAACCCATTGGAGATAAGGGTACTATCGAGTTTTTCATACCATTTTTTGGGTGCCTGTTTTAAGCCATACAAAGACTTCTTTAACTTGCACACCTTATCCCATTGACCAGGAACCACACACCCTTCAGGCTGGGCCATATAGATCTCTTCATCTAGGTCCCCATTCAGAAACGCAGTCTTAACATCCATCTGATGTATGACAAGTTTGTGAATGACCGCAAGAGCGATGAGGGTCCTAATGGTGGCGATTTTGGTCACAGGGGAATAAGTGTCGAAGTAATCAAGGCCTTTCTTTTGGGTGAAACCCTTAATGACAAGCCTAGCTTTGAATTTTTCTATTGAGCCATCAGGTCTCAACTTTTTCTTAAAAATCCATTTGCTGTTTATGGGTTTGCTGCCTTTGGGTAAGTCAGTTAATTCCCACGTATGATTACTTCTAATAGACTCAAGTTCGCTATTGATGGCTTCTTTCCAAAAACTGGCATCTACCGATCTCAAAGCATCGGTATAAGTTTTTGGGTCTTCCTCCATGAGGAGACAGGTGACAACCTGTTCACTTATCAAGTCAATGTGAAAACCTTCGGTTAAGAAGGCTGTGATAAAATCAGGTCCGAAACTGGTCTCGGTCCTATGCCTCTTACTCCTCCTAAGTTCTTCCTCAGGAATACTACTAGGCACATAGGAGGTAGAGGGGCCAGGGGCACTATCACATAAAGGAACATTAACCTCATCAGATAAGTTACTAGAAGACAAAGGAGCATCAACACTATGCAAAGTTTTCAAAGGGAAGATGTTTTCAAAAAATTCAGCATCTCTAGATTCAAAAACGGAGTTATAATCTAATGATAGGAATCTATAGGCTGCACTATTCTGAGCATACCCTATGAAAACGGAGTCTATTGTTTTGGGTCCAACAGTGACTGTTTTAAAATCGGGTAGTTTGACTTTAGCCAGACACCCCCACACTTTTAAAAATTTCAGGTTAGGTGGAAACCCTTTCCACATCTCGTAGGGAGTCTTATCTAGGGATTTATGGGGTACCCTATTAAGGACATAACATGCTGATAGAACAGCTTCCCCCCACATGTTGGTTGGTAAACCTGAGCTTATTAACATAGCATTCATAGTCTCTTTAAGAGACCTATTTTTCCTCTCAGCTATGCCATTTTGTTGGGGTGTATAGGGGGCACTAAGTTCGTGGATTATCCCATTTATTTCACAAAACTCTTTAAGTGAATTAGAACTATATTCGCCTCCTCTATCTGACCTAAGTCTTTTGATTTTACAGTCTAGTTGATTTTCTACTTCAGCTTTGTATTTTAAAAACGCGTTTTCCGCCTCGTTTTTAGTTTTAAGAAGATACACTTTAGTGAACCTAGAGTAGTCATCTACAAAGGTTATATAGTAAAGTTTTCCTCCTCTACTAGCGGAGTTTTTAAAATCAGCTAAGTCAGAATGCACTCATTCAAGGAGACTAGTCTTCCTAGTGGTCACGGGCTTAAAGGGCTTCTTCGCAAGTTTGGACTCAACACAAATTTGACATTTGGAAAAGTCATCTATTTTATTGAGGGGTATTAGTCCAAGTTCTTTAAGCCTTTTAATAGAAGAGATATTAAGGTGACCTAGTCTACCATGCCAAGTGTCAAGAGATTCAACAACATAAGCAAAATCAGAGGCATTCTCATTCATTGGTACAGTATTTAAAACAAACAAACCACCATTCATGTACCCTTTCCCCACAAATTCATCATTTTTGGTAATAACCATTTTCCCCCCTTCAAATACAAGTTTAAGGCCTACTTTATTAAGAAGAGCTCCGGAAACTAGGTTCCTACGGAGACAGGGGACGAAGAGAACATCATGCAACTCTAGGGTTTTACCAGAAGTGAGTTTGAGAGAAACCTGTCCTTTACCGAAGACCATGGCGGTTGAGGAGTCACCCATGTAGACAAATTCACCATTTGTTGCTTCTTCGAAATTCTTGAACATGGATCTCGTTGAGCAGAAATGATGAGAAGCTCCAGTATCAAGGATCCACTCGGTTTTGTTCTCAATTAGGTTTACCTCAACCATTACTGCAGCGATAACCTCTTCAGTCTCGACCAGATTTGCGGCAGGTTTAGGACCTTGATCGGCTCTAAGTTTGCATTCGAAAGCCCTATGTCCTTCCTTCCCACAAACGTAGCAAGCTCCTTTGGGTTTCTGAATCTTACCAGATGTTTTGAACCCACCACCTTTGGAGTTGCCGCGGTTCTTGTTTCCCCCAGATTTGGATTTGTTGTGGCCTTGTTGTTTACCCTTTCCTTTGAACCTGCCTTTGTTACCTTCACCAGAACTTTCAACAAGGTTAGCTTTGGAGGATTGAGTAGGAAAAGAGATAGACCTGTCTTTGAGTCGATTAGCCTCTTCGACTTGAATGTGGCTAATCAGCTCTTGTAGTGTCATTTCCTTCTTCTTGTGCTTAAGTTGATTGCGGTATTCGCGCCAAGAAGGTGGAAATTTTTCTAACAAGATATTGGCTTGGAGAACTTCACACATTTTCATACCTTCAGCAATCACATCCGCGCAAAGGTTCTCATAGATATGGAGTTGTTCGGTCATGGGTTTTTGATCGTTGAGGCGAAAGTTGTACCAGGCCCCAGTGACATATTTCTTCTTACCCGAATCCTCAGCCCCATATTTTTTCTCAAGTGTCTCCCATATGATCTTTGCCGATTTTTCTTTGGCAAGAAGATCAAAAATGAGGTTTGAGACATTGTTCAACATCCACCCTCGAGCCATGGTATTAGCTCGTTTAAACCTGGCTTCCAGAGCAAGATGCCTAGTCTGTTCTTCTTCAGTGGGAACCCCATTGTCCACTAAATGTGGAGGATCCTCGTATAAAACGAAGTCCAGTTCGTACTGTTCAAGACAGATAAGGATCTTTTGTGCCCAACGCTTGTAGTTGGAACCATTAAGAGATTCCACCTGATTCACGTTGGGAAAGGCTTTTGCATTCAATGATGAAGCAACCGCCGAGTTTGGAAAAGCCATAAAAAACGGTGATAAAGAAAAAGAACTACGGAATATCTTTTTAAATTATAGGTGAAAAATATCACCGTTAAGAAAAATTTTGACGAAAACGAAACAAAATAATTTAGAATTTCAATTAACTGTAAACTAACTATTACACGGAAATTGAATTACAACGGAAAAGAATTACAAAGCTATTACACGGAAAAACGAAAGCACAAAACTTACACGGTAAAGGGATAATTCCCGGTGTTAAAAAGATATTCCGGCCGTAGTACCGGTATCTTCTAACAGAAACGAAAGAAAGGAAAAAACAATATAGAGAGAGTTATTTTTTTTCTGCTTTGTGCTTTGATTTGCTCTGTAATTCGTAGTAAACTCTGGTGGGGAATGAGCTCTTATTTATAGGGGAGAGGGGAGTAGGAAACCTTTGACTCTTGTAACCGACCAATCAGATTCCGTGATTCCCTCCACTAATTGATTTGACAGTTTTCTGATTTTATTCCACGCGTTTTGGTTGACTTCTCTTATTCCCCACGTTTTGCATGCTGGTGTAACCGCTGGTTGACTTGGCCAGCTGATGGAATGATTTTCAACGGACGCGTGATTGGTGGAGTCTTTGATTTACGTTTCACTATTGATTGATTGCCAGCATCACTACTTCACTATAAGAGCTGGACCAAAACTTGTTTCATTTTTCATTTTTTGACTCCCCAAACGAGCCACGAGCCACGACCCACGCCGCCGGTGCCGGGCCGGGCCGGGCGGGGGGGTGGTGGTGGTGGTGGTGCGCGCGTGTGGGTTAGATCAATGCTTTGCCATGTGCATGGGTGTTGGCTTTTGAACATTGTTGAAATTACCAAGTATAAAAAATGTTTTATACTCCCTCCACCCACCGATGTGGGAAGTAAACCTTTGTTTACTTTCAAATATTCCAACAAATGTCTCATGATGGGATTAGATCATTACACAAAAGGAGACATCAACTACCCGGAAGAGAGTTAGAAGAAAGTGTGAATCCCGATTAACAGTAACTTCCCAATACATCCTTATAAGTGGAATCAATCATAAATCACTATAGGATATTAATAGCAAAACTCATGTTATATTTCTCATTTTTTACTCATTTTATTTACTTGCATTCTTAGTTTAATTATAATTAGTTTCGCACTTTAGTCCCTGAATCTTAGAAAACCAAACAAATATTATCTTTACTTTTTGTCTTTTAGTAAACTCAACTAAATCCATCAATTCTCTATACAAACACGATATTAGTTAACCTCATAGGCCCTTATGGAGAACGTCTTATATACTTACTTATTACTCATACAATGACCTACGCATTTGCGGGAGTGATCTCTTAAGGTGTTAATTAGTAGATTATTAAATCAAACCATGATAGAATACACTCCTATATGATTGTTGTTTTCAGACCTGCTAAAAGCGCCTCATGCTCAACTATATCTATATAGAGAAGTTGTACAGTTTCCCGTCGGGATCGATGAGTAACATTCATGCGCCACTTCCTTCTTTTCCTGAGGCCCCATCCACTTTGATTAACCAACTTATCACATCTTCTACTTCCATTTATTCTGACGCATTAGTTATAGTGAATTAAAAAAAAAAAAATCTGCTAATGACTGCGCTTGTATTAAATCTCGACCTTCAAAAGTTATAATATACTCACTTAATTTAATGGGACATTTAACTTGCTGATAATTTGAGTTTTCATAAAACTTGCCTTAGGGGAAAACCTGACAGTACTTTTATCTAATGCGCTTCACAATTAGGTTTTAATTTTTTGTCCAAGTAAATGAGGGTTAAGGAAATTTTCTCGATCGGCGGAAAACGTTTTTCAGTTCCTTGGAGTCCCTTGCTGACATAATATATTGGACTTTGTATTCCTTCTACTTCCCAGATTAATAATGAGGTTATGGCCTCTTGATTAGCTGAAATATACATGAGTAAATTCTCACCAGATATGGGCTTTGTTAGCATTGGTGGAGTGTATAGATATTCTTTGATTTTCTCTAAATCCTCTTGACACTTGATGTCTCCCTATTTGTGATATAATAATATAGGTTGGAGACATCATTTTAGGTGTTTATGATTAATTGATTATAGATTTTTTTCATATTTTAAGAAATTCTCATTTCTTTTCTTGATTCGATGAATTATTATTTTTAAAGCATATTTGGTTTAATTTGTGTGTTAATGTGAAGATTTAAAGATAAATGGAAATATGAGATGAAAAATCAATTCTAAAAAGATAAGGAAAGAAGATATGGAAGGAATTAAGAGATAAAAGGAAGTAGAGATAAAATAGGAAAGGAAAAGCTGCCAAGTAAATCTGAAATTCTGCAGCCACGTCCACTAAAGTGAAGATGAATTAAAATATGCTGGGAATTTTGATGAGAAATCTAAATGATAAGTGTAGATCTTCTTGTTGCGGTCGTTTCGATAAAAATAGGCAAAAATCAGACCAATAACGAAGGAGATACGACCAGAACAAGACATAAGTTTTTATCCTATCTCTTATCTTTTAGGAAATGAATTTGAATTGGAAAATGAGTCCAATTACTTGCCTTCTACACCAAGATTTCGACCTACGGTCTTCTTAACACCTATAAATACACCCTTTAATCACTGTAAATATGTCCTTGCCTCTCCACAATTAGTCCTTAATATTATTCATCATAGAAGTCATTCAAGAGAAGCAAGTTGACAGTATGTATCTCTATTTTAGTTTTATTATTTTTAGTATGAACTAATTTTCCCATCGCTTGGGTTTTTTCATATGTATAATCTTTGAATTCTATTTTCTTCTATCTAAGTTTGTTTAGGAAAACCTTTTTAAATTGATTATAGCTTCTTAACCATATATTTGTTTTATGTGCTTTGATTTATTGCCTGTCTTAATCTTGATTACGTTAGGATTGTCTTAATAGTAGTTAGATGGTCACCCGGAAGGGGTGTCTAATTATTGAAACATCACATAAGCGTCTAGTGTGTGGTAGTGATGCAAAAGAGCTTTCATAACTAGATAGTCATTAGGGTTTGAGATTTAATAACCGATCATTGCGCAGGGTCCCCTTACCCAAGTCCCCTGGTAATTGTTAGGTCGCCACCTAAGTCCATCTGGAAGGGGTTTAGGAGGAATATAGAATCCTGGCTACTTATCAAAGAGCTTTAATCACCCTTTTAAACTAGTAGATGAAATATAAGGATTAGTCCTGAGCTATACTCTCTCATCTCATTCTTACATCTTTTAATTTATTGTCTTTAGTTTATTTAATCATTATTCTCCTCAATAAATTATTCATATTAAATTTTATTGTCTTTAAATTCATTAACTATTAATTACTATGCTTTTCTGTTAATCCATTCATATAACACATACTAAGTACCTAAGAACGAATCTTTACTTATCATTAAGACTTGCGTACGACCTGTGATACTTGCAGTGAGTACTGTGCTCGGTTAGGGTGTTTAGTTGCATATTTTATTATCGTTATTTTAGTATGCCCTAGCCGACACAAAGTTTTTGGCGCCGCTGCCAGGTACTTTTATTATCGTCACGTTAGCGTGTGGTTTTTTATTTTTAGTGTAGTAGTTTTTAGTTATTTTTTTAGATTTACACTTTTTGTTTGTTTTTGTCTCTTTTAGGTTTTTAGTGTATGCTCGAGAATCCTGGAGTGTTTTCATAGCTTACAACAGACGTTTGAGAGAAGAACAAGAACAAAAAAAAGCAATGGCTCAACTAGAGGAAGAAGTATCACCACCACGGGATAATCTTAATCTTAATCCTAACCTCAACCCCCCGGTGTTGCCTATTCCTCGAGTACCACCAGTAGGAGATAACAGGAACAATATACGTCATGAACAAGATCTCCCAGGATTGGGAGCAGCTTTTGAAGTTCATTCTTTAGGTTATCGTCCTCCAGAGATCCAATACATAAAGTTCAGACCCATCCGGGTATGCTCAGTCAATTTACAAGCTTGGACTATAGAGTGGTGCGGCAATTCAAGATCCAGTAAGAGTGATTCAGAAGTTCATGCAGATTTTGGGATGCCTACATTACTCCTGGCATTACAAGAAAGCAACTGTATTGTCACATGTTTTTGTTCTTTTTGACCGACAAAGCTAGTGATTGGCTAGATAGACAACCATCATGTACACTAAATACTTGGGAAGAACTTCAAGCCGCATTCTTTAACCATTTTTATTCGAAGAGTATGAGACTTAAAGATCAGATAAAGCTTGCCAAGTTTAGCCAATAGAATGAAGAAGAAGTAGGAGACGCATGGATGAGGTTTCAACAAAAGTTAGCTAGATGTCCACTTCACGGTTAGACCCCATCTTTACAGTTAGCAAAGTTCTATCAAGGTATTAACGCAAAAAGTAAAATGGGGGTAGATAATCTTGGGAGAGGAGGATTTGTGTCCATGGATTCTACAGAAGTCGCTGAAGGCATGGAACATATTATAGAAACAGTGGGGAGTTGGCCACTTTCGCGAGCTCCTATTACAAATACCAAAGGTACGCTTTGATTAGATGTAGAAACTGCTCATTTAGCTCAATTAACAACATTAGAGAATCAAGTCAAAGAGATAAAGCTTGTGATGCAACAAAGACATCAACATTTAGCTGCAAGAAATGTAGTGCAAGAAGCACAAGGTTGTCCAAAGTGTGAGGTACTGAATCATACATGGGAAGAGTGTAAAGGAAATCTAGCATCTATTTATTTCATATCCAACCGAGGACATTACCAATTTTTCAATAGAAATCATCTAGGTATGCAGTATTCAAATCCACAGGGGGCCGTAAATCAAGGTAACTATCAACCTCGTCCCCAGAATAACTCTTACCAACCAAGAGGTCAAGGTCTGTATCAAGGGAATTAGAATTCTACTAGACCTGCTCCTCCACAATAACCTACCAATGATGCTTATACCGATACTTTAGCTCAGAAGGCTTTACCACAACATCCTCAAGAGGGAGTAGTGGGAGAAAATAACTTTAAGAATTTCATGTATCTAATGACAAGTAATATTACTCACAGAATGAGAAGTTAAGAGAACAAGAGGCTTCAATTCAAATCTTGGGAACACAAGTAGAGCAAATGAATAAGTTTTTCACAAATATCATGGAAGTAAGATAATTGAAATCCATTGAAGTAGGTGATGCCAATGTTGGTTTCGAAGTTTGTAAGGAAATTTACCTTGAAATAGAAGAGAAATAGGAAGTACCACAAGCTGCAGGAATTACCTTGGAAGTTCCAGAAAATAAAGAAGAACCAACCAAGTCTAGCACCGAAGACTCTGACTTTTCTGAAGATTTGGATTTATCCGAAAGATCCGAGTCTATAGACCTTCTGAGGGAATGCAAGAATAGATTAGATATATTATAGAGCTTCAAGCTACCAGAGCTAAGGAAAAAAGGAAGAAGCCTCAAAAGAGCTGAAAGATTAAGTTGCACCTACTGTGAAGGAAAATTAAAGAAGAAGAAAGGTGGGCTCGCTACCAATTGTTCAAACAATGTCACCATCGATCCCTAAGACAAATCCCGAGGTTGACATTGAACTCAAAAAATTTGTAGAGGTGTATAGTCCTAAAAATATCAACGCCCAAATTCTTGAGATTGCAAAGAAAGGGCTTACACCGCAACAAGTTTTCCCGCAAGTTATTCCAGAGAAACAAGCGAGTGTAGTCACCAGGAAAGAGACTATGGCTCATACTAATAGAGTATCAGGAAGATTTGAAAAAGAGTTACCACTCAAGCTCAAAGATCCTTGAATCTTTAATCTTCCTATTCAAACCAATGTTATGCTCAAGATGAAAACCATGTGTGATGTGGGTTCGAGTGTGAATCTTATGACGAAGTCCGTGTTCGATAGGCTTGGGCTGGAGTAGACAGAAAAAGCTCCCGTGAAGTTACAATTTGTGGATAGCTCAGTGGCAAAGACATGGGGAACTGTGGAGGGCGTTCATGTCTGAACAGGTAATATCACCATTCCTAATAACTTTGTTATACTTGATTATGATGCTGATAAGCAGGTTCCAATTATACTTGGAAGGCCGTTCTTGGCCACAAGACAAAGCATCATCAACATCTAGGATGAAACGGTTACCCTCCAAGCTAAGATCCAAGCAAGTTAGATCCCACAGTTCCTGTCATCCACACCCTTTCACATTACAGAGTCCCTGAAGAAGTCCATGCAAAACCTATGGATACTAGACCAATGAGTGTGTTTATGTTCGGCCATGAAGTTGTATGGAAAGCCCGCAAACCCGAGAATAGGCCACAGAAGTCACAAAGATTCGTGGATTGTCCTATTCATAGTCACTGAAGTTGTGTAAGCTAAAGTGATAGAGATCAGGCCCAAGAGGTGCATTAAACGGAGATTAGTGGAGGTTTGTAGCCTTTCTCGTTGTTGAGGAGGCTATATACGGAAATCTTGATAGATGTAACTCGTCTAACTTTGAAAGACGTTAAACAAAAGTGTTGTATAGTATACAACCCGCAATTTGTTTAAATGTTTTCAAGTCTTTAATTTATGTTTAGATTACTTTTATTTAGTTTATATTGCATATTTGAGGATTGTATTAGTGTTTTTGATGTTAAGGTACTAAGAAAATCGAGTTTAGGAGAAAAAGAACAATTTTTGGAGAAATCTGACACTCCCGCCGGCTAGCCGGCCGAAATCACTGGTATGCTGGTGGGGGTCAGACCGTTACAACGGGTCCAAAATCAAGTCAAATGCCGAGACGAAGGAAAAATAAATATTTCGGGCCGGTAACCCGGTGTGATGAGCGGCATGCCGGTGCGTCCAAAACCAACACTACAGTGTAAAAATCAGGTACAATTCCGAGGACCACTGGACAAAACTGTGTGCACGGATTCCGATACTGTACAGGACCGCCTAGCCGGTGTTACGACCGGTATACCGGTCAGCGCCGCTAGAATTTTTTTTAGGGTTTAAAGAAGAAAGAGGTTAGATATATCACGAATTTTATATCCTTTATACCTCCTTCCTTCCCCAAAACTCTCACTACTCCATTAAAGCTTCTACAAACCTTCTCCATATATCAAAACACTACCCAATCACCATAAAATAACATCCAAATTCTTCCCCACATCATTACAAAGAAGATTAAACCACCCAAATCATATCAAAACACATAGAATCCAAGAATCAAAACCCAAAATTTCTAAATCTTACCCAACAATTTATCATATCTATACCAAAAAAGAAAGAGTTCATCCTACCCACACAGAGATCATCATCCATACACCTTTCCTAACCCAAATAACACTTGTTCAACCTAAAATCAAGGGTTACAAATTTCAAGAGTGTTCAAAGCTTTGAGTTAGAGGTCAATTGAGATGACGAATAGAACATAAACATTATCTAATGTTATGGAGATGAGGAAGAATCAAAACAAGGTATTGGGTTCTATTGAGAAGAAGACAATTGAGAAAAGTTCAAGTTATAGTATAAAGATATAGGGTAAAACAGGTCAAGAGAATAGAGGAAAGCTAGCTGTGGTAAATTCAAAGAACAAAAAGGTTACAACTTTCAAAGAGAAGACACCACAACCTCTACAAATCGAGAGTCCTATACCCGAGATTGATGAAGCTGCAAAGGCTTTGTTAGCTTCTGCAAAGAATAATTTACCGAAATTGCCCTTTGCTTATAAATTGTATTCGAAAAAGAAGTTGGAGAAGGTGAGTACAAGATATTCTTAGAGATGGGAGATTAATTGGGTTGGTCTACATTCATGATGCAAAGTTCAAATTTATGTATGTAGTTAGTTTCCGATTTCTATTTAGGAATATTTAGCCGAGATAGTGAAGGTCGTATTCCAGTTCGAGGCAAGTTAGTTCCCTTTACAGTTGAAGATATTAGAAACCACTTCCAGTTCAAGAAATTGATCAGATTATGTAAGTTTTGAGAAGCGGTGGAAAATATCAATACTTTCGATTGGAATCAAATTTTGAGCATGTTTTAGATAAAGAGAAAGTGCAATCACATTAGGGAGAATTGAAGGCACCATTGCCTTACAAATATCTTCAAGCAGATACAAGAGTTTGGCACAATTATCTTACAAAAAACGCCTTTGGAAACACGCAAACTTCGGATGTAGCTAAGAGAAACACAATCTTTTTGAATTGTATTTTAAGAGGAGATGATGTAGATGTGGCATAGTTGATCTTTGAGGTGGTGTTGCGATTTACGTTCTCTCCTACTTCATTATTTAATGTGAAATATCCTACTATGATCACGTGCCTTGTACGAAAAGCAGTGTGATACCAAGTGAAGGAGAGAAACTATTGTATAAAATGAGTAATAATATTGACAATACTTGGATCCAGACAATTTTGAGAGTAGCAGGAGTTACAAAATCTCCACAATTAAGTGAATAGAATCGTATTTGGCAAGAAAAGGTAGAGGAGTGATTGAATAAAGTTGGAGCAACTCAACCTTTCTTGGCCGAAGATTTGGCACAAATCAAAGCTAATCAAGTGTACATCATGACACTCCTTGAGAAATTAAAGCGCAATTTAGTGAAAGATCCAATAAATTCTATCTTGGATGTTGATAACGCGAGGCAATAGCCTCGACAGTATGTTCTTTTACTTTCTACCATTTCTGTATATGATTTATCTGCTTATTTTTAATTTATTTTTAGAGTCTTTTTCGAGTGGTGGGGACACGCCTCATTTTTGAGTTGGGGGTGTGGGGATTAGTTGTCTCTCATCTTTATTTTATGTGATTTACTGTTTTAGGAAGAAATTAATTTTTTTTGATACATGGGATTTAGATGTAGAGTGTGTTTAATAGCTTGAAAGCATAAGCTTAGTAAGTTAATGATATAAAGTAGTATCTTTATGAGTTGTTTTATTTTGTATGCTTTGAGTATTTGTAGGAAACACACATTAATAGTAAAGAAAAGATTAGTTGGCAATGCGGTATAAGTATGTTTGATCTTAGGGTGCTTTGAGTGGTATGTAGGCCGTGAGATCCGAGCTAGTTGATAAAACCATTTGATGAACGTTCTAAATGTAAGAGAATAACGAAATTGCATAGTCTAGAAAGTGATTAAGGCGGTTCTTTGATAAGCCCCTTGTTGACTTTTAGCTTGTTGTACATTTATCATATTATATATCCTTCTCAGCCCCTTCTATCCTTTCTAAAGCCTTTTTATTAGCCATGTTATAAGCCATATCCCTTTAGATTTTAGGACTTTTCCATATGACTCGCACTTGAATCGTGATTCATAGACAGTTGTTTTAGAGCTTGAGTTTGGTGTGGTGGGTCCACCATTGTGGGAATTATTATTGGGTTGGGATTTTTGAGCTTATTAATTATGCTCTATTCTTATTATTGATGATTCACTGTCATTATTATTGTAACCCTTTGTCGGGGTAAAAGTAAATGAAAAAAGTTACGAAAAGAAAATATGAGAAAATAGCATTATATCTCACATTAAAAAGAGATTCATAGCTATGTTAGAAATAAAAAGGTGATATGAAAAGATTGAAAATATTTGGACCGGCAAAGTGGAATTTTTATGTGAACATCTTCATACTTTAATTGGGTTATTGGGGATGCTAATTAGTGCATCAAAATTATTGGGTTGAATGAGAATATTTTATGAGAGTAACTCCTGGGCGATCTGTTGATGTGTAGTGAGGAGAGAGCCAAAGGCTCTCTAAATAATCCAAATATATTATCATATCGTCCCTAAGCCAACATTACAACCCTTAAAGACATTTTTATTCTTTTCTATGTGATCTAGAAGTGATTGAGTCGTTGCAGAGTAGTTAAGTGGATCTTTGGATGCTAGTGAATTTCGATGAACAATCTATAGCCTCCTTGGTAAACTAAGTGAAGAACCTCTCCTTCGTGCATTGCGAAGCTAATCTGATCTTGAATTTGAGCCATGTTGATCGTGAGTTTGACAAGTGTACATGTAATATAGTTTGTAAATATTATTACATGAAACTTTCTAAGTCGTTGCTTTGAGTTTATTTTATATACTCTGTTATCTTCTTTCCACTGTTCTTAACGGACTTTGGTGTGTATCTAGAGACTTCCCTTTGTTGTTATCTTTATTGTATCGTGACGATAGAACTTTGAGTTGGGGGTCTTGATGTCTCCCGATTTGTGATATAATAATCTAGGTTGGAGACATAATTTTAGGTGTTTATGATTAATTAATTATAGATTTTTATTCATATTTTGAGAAATTCATATTTCTTGTCTTGATTTGATGAATTATTATTCTTAGAGCATATTTTATTTAATTTGTGTGTTAATGTGAAGCTTTAAAGATATATGGAAATATAATTAGATGCCAAATAAATTCTAAAGAGATAAGGAAAGAAGACATGGAAGGATTTAAGAGATAATAGGAAGTAGAGATAAAATGGGAAACGAAAAGCTATCAAGTAAATCCAAAATTCTGCAGCCACGTCCACTAAAGTGAAGATACTTAAATTCGACTGGGAATTTTGATGAGAAAACTATAATAAAAGTGTAGTTCTTCTCTTTGCAGTCGTTTCGATATAAATTAGGCAAAAATGTGACCAATAACAAAGGAGATACGACCAGAACAAGACAATAGTGTTTATCCTATCTCCTATATTTTAGGAAACGAATTTGAATTGGAAAAATAGTCCAATTACACCCTTTAATCATTGTAAACATGTCATTGCCTCTCCACAATTAGTCCTTAATATTATTCATCATAGAAGTCATTCAAGAGAAGCAAGTTGACAGTATGTATCTCTATATTAGTTTTATTCTTTTTAGTATAAACTAATTTTCCCATCGCTTGGGGTTTACATATATATAATCTTTGAATTCTATTTTCTTCTATCTAAGTTTGTTTGGGAAAACATTTTTAAATTTATTATAGCTTATTAACCATATATTTTTTTATGTGCTTTGATTTATTGCCTGTCTGAAACTTGATTACGTTAGGATTGTCTTAATAGTAGTTATATGGTCACCCGGAATGGGTGTCTAATTATTGAAACATCACATAAGCGTCTAGTGTGCGGTAGTGATCCGGAAGGGCTTCCCTAACTAGTTAGTCATTAGGGTTTGAGATTTAATCATCGATCATTGCGCAGGATCCCCTTACCCAAGTCCCCTGGTAATTGTTAGGTCGCCACCTAAGTCCACCCGGAAAGGGGTTAGGAGGAATACTAGCAAAACCTGAGCTATTCTCTCTCATCTCATTCTTACATCTTTTAATTTATTATCTTTAGTTTATTTAATCATTATTCTCCTCAATCAATCATTCATATTTACTTTTATTGTCTTTAAACTCATTAACTATTAATTACTACGCTATACTGTTAATCCATTTGTATAACACACTAAGTCCCTGAGAACGAATATTTACTTATCATTAAGACTAGCGTATCACATGTGATACTTGCAGTGAGTACCGTTCTCGGTTAGGGTGTTTAGTTGCATCTTTTATTATCATTATTTTATCATTCCCTAGCCGACATCAACACTTTTCCATCCATTGGAAGTATTTGGGTTTTCGCTGCGATTTAAACCATGGACTGCACTTTTCAGCTAATTTTGACATAAAACGGCTTAGCGTTGTTACTTTACCTTTTAGTGATATACTTGTTTTATTGTCTCGGGTGGTTTCATGTCAAGAATGGCGTGCATATTTTCTAGGTTGGATTCAATACCCCGATGACTAACCGTAAATCCAAGGAATTTTCCTTAGGCTACTCCGAAGGTACACCTTTTCTATACTGAATCGGATACCAACTTTTCGCATTACATCGAAAGCCTTGGTAAGATCGTCTAGATGTTTTTTGAATTATTCACACTTAAACAACATATTTTACATGTATATTTCCATATTCTACCCTATTTAGTGCTAAAAACCCTTGTTTACCATACGATGGTAAGTTGACCCTACATTCTTTGATTCATATGGTATTCCCCTACAACAATATAGCCCTTTGTCACTAATGGTTGTCGTTTTCTTCTCATATTTTTTAGTAATAAGAATGTGATTGTATCCTTTGAAAGCATCCATAAATGACATGTATTGATACACATTTTTAGCACTACCAACTTATATATCTTTGATAGAGAAGAACTATCT
Organism: Nemophila menziesii; assembly: GCA_029959085.1. Lineage (NCBI taxonomy): Eukaryota > Viridiplantae > Streptophyta > Magnoliopsida > Boraginales > Hydrophyllaceae > Nemophila > Nemophila menziesii. The sequence continues at coordinate 82,514,981 of JARWIR010000001.1, forward strand.
TTCAGATAAGCCTGATTTAGACTTGTATAGTGGTGTCGCCTAAGGTGTGATAAAAAGATGTATAAAATAAATGCAAATAAACACCCTAAGATAAGAACGGTTCCGCAAGTATACATATCGTTTGCAAGTTTTAATGAATAAGTAGAATTCGTTCCTCAGGGACTACGGAGGTTAAGAAGAACTTATGCAAATATTCAAGTGCAAATATGAGAGTTAGAATAATAATACGCAAGGGTAAAGAAGAGAAAGATAGATTTTTATGTGGTTTTTAATAAAAGAAAATAAAACTAATAAACTAAAGACAGAAAATAAATAAAAGAAAAGAAGATAATATGAAAGTTTAGCTTGAGTAATTAGCAAGTATTCCCCACTAGTCTTGCCGTTCTAAACATGTAAGGTATGAATCATGTAGTATTTCAATAGTTTGGTTTCAATTGCGCTAAATAGTTTCAAATAGGGTTTACCTGTGTCAATAAGAACCTACGCAAACTTTTCCTGCAATTGATTAAATAGCAATACACTAAACCATTGACTATCTAGTTAGGCTGAATTGTCAGATCAACCTTTATTCTAGACGTTATGTGCTAATTCTATAGTTAAATATAACGTTGTCAATGGTTATCTAACTACAATGATGGTTATCTTATACGTTTGCAACCGTAAAGAACACAGAATATAAATCCAACACATAAACAGAGAAATCAAAACATAAATTCAATCAAATTAGATAGATGTCAACCAAAACTAGGGTTCATACATATATGTTAAAACTCAAGCTAAATAGAATTTAGTTCATACTAAGAAAATAAAAGAAAAGAATTACAAAAGTAAAGATTTAAGAAGACATGATTGATGCACAGCTCCTTCCAGACTTCTTTTCTTGTTGTAAGCTTCTTCCTGACCTTAAGGTTTGGCCAAGGATGATTTTCTAATGATAAGAGGTTGTATTTATAGTGTATAGGAAGACCTAATTCGTTTTCTTGAAGGAGAAGGTAAGTAGTGGACTCCTAGCCCAACTCAAATTCGTAACCCAAAAATATGAAATCAGCCCCATTTTTATTTTGGTCCTAACGACTTCAATTCTTATCCGGTTGACGCATATGAGTAGTCGAAATTCATTGTCTCGGAAAGATATTTAACTATTATCTTGACCGTTTCTCCAAATTCGTCACCGATTTTGAGATATGATCTGATTTGTGGTCATGGGTGTTGAAATTCAGATTTATGACAGTTTTTCCTTTTCCATATTTTTAGCTTTTACTTCCTTATCTTCAATTTCCATGTTTATCTTCTTTCCTTTAGCTTTTAGAATTGACTTGGACTCTAATTAATTACCATATATCTCTAAAACTTCAAACTAAATAAATAATTAAACCTAATATGCTCTAAAAATAATAAATAATAAATTCAAGACACAAAATAGGAAAGTGTACTAAATCACGAGAAAATCGACCTAAACTCTAATAAATACACCTAAAATGATGTCTCCAACTAATAATAAATCATCAAAAATGGGGAGACATCAAGACCCCTAACTCAAAGTTGTATCGTCCCGATACAATAAGAATAAAGAACAGTAGGGTAGTCAAATAAACAAGATGAAGAAGTAGGTGGAGAATAAGAACAGAACATAATGAATGAACCTAGAGCATAAATATCTAAAAAGTCTCATGTAGTAATGCTCAAGAAATAATGCACATGTATGCTTAATATACACATTATCAACAATCCATAGATTCAAGTCCAGATTAATTTCGCAATGCTAGAAGGAGAGTTTGATAACTTAGTTCATGATAATGGCTATAGGTTGTTCATAGGTCATAATATAGTATCCAATGGTCCACTTACCTACTACCTAATAGCTCAATTGTTTCCCCAGCAAGTACCTAGAAATCTTAAGGTCTTTGGTTATAACTTGGCTTAGGGACGGTGTGGTATATTTGGATAAATGAAAAGTGAGCTTTTGGCTCTCTCCTCACTAGCCATCAACGAGTCGCCCTAGAGCTTGAGTTTTCACTCGAATATGTTCTCACTCAACCCAATTTTTTATGCTTTTGATTTGCATCCCCAATAATCCCAATTAAAACCCTTTTATGATGATACACAAATTCCACTTTGCCGGTCCGAATATATATTCTTTTCATATCATTTTTTTCTTTTGTATAGCTATGACTCTCTTTTTGATGTTAGAGATATCACGCTATTTTTTTCATATATATAATTTTTTCTTTTCAAATATAGCTCGTAGCTTCATTTTCATTCACTATTACCCCGGCAAAGGGTTACAATATTAAATTTTTCACCAATCAATAGAATCACAATTACAATTTCCCAAACCCAATGTTCCCTAATGATGAAACCCACCACCCCAAACTCAAGCTCTAAAACGACTTGTCTCAGGTTTTGCGATTCGAGTGCGGGTCATATAGAGAAGTCCTACAAACTAAGGGTGTGGATTATAATGTGGTTAAATAAAAGGATTTAGAAAGGCTCAGAGGGGCTAAGATAGGTAAATAATAACATTAATCAAATAAAAAGGTTGAGAAGGTATAAAAAGGCTTCAAGTGGCTTCAATATTAAAAAATCTGCCTTATTCATTTTTCTAACTACCGGATTTTGTTACTTTTTCACTAATAGTTCATAGATAAGCGGGTTTTCAACTAATTTCAAACCTCACGTTCTACACACCAAATAACTCTCCCTAAGTTTCAACGAATCTTCTTAGCATTGCTCATTAACTTTTCTATCTTTTATTTCCTGTTTTCATACATGCATACTAAACATATTTGTGACATCTTTCAAAAACATACTACTTAATATTACCTACTATCATTGACCTAATTAAATCATGCTCACATAGGTACATTCAACATATTCTATGCCTAATTCAACCCAAAATTTTTTAAATTTTATGAAAAAAACAAAAAGGATAGATGCGGACAACGAATCCCCAGCCCAACTCAAAAATGAGTCGTGTCCCCACGACTCGAAAAAGACTCGAGAAAGAAATAAAATTTAAAATTAGCAGAAATATTGCACATAAAGAAATGGTAGGGAAGAAAGAAAACATACTCTTCGAGGCTATTAACTCGCCTTATTGACATCCAAGATAGGATTTTGCTGGATTTTTCTTTAATTGCTCACGTAGTGTTATGATATATTCCTTTTCTTCTTTTTGTAAGTTGCGTAATTACTCTCAAAACTTTAATGATCCAAACATTTTCAATACTGTTACTCATCTTAAACTCACGTGTTTCTTCTTCACCTAACTTCTTATTCGGTTTCCGATCAAGACATGTGATCATAGTAGGATATTGCATTAAATAACGACATGGGAGAGATCGAAAATCGTATCACCTCCTCATAGATCAAGTGTGCCACATCTTCTTCTTTTCCACTCAAAATAAAATTCACAAAGATAGCGTTTTTAGAGCGCCTTACCATTAACGTAGACCAACCCAATCTTTTCAAATCTCCATGAATCTTCTTGTATTCTCCTCTACCAACTTCTTTGTAATGATGTGGAGAGAAGATTTGATGTGTTTTTCTAGTGATTGGGTATTGTTGTGATGTTTAGGGAAGGTTTGATGAAGCTTTAATGGAGTTGGGAGAGGTTTTGGGAAGAAGGAGAAGCTTAAGGATTAAAAAATTCGGATTAAATCAACCTCTTCATCATTATAACCTGAAAAACGCGGAAATTTTCTTTCTCCAGCGGGGCTGGGCGGTATACCGGCGGTAGGGCCCGGTATACCGGAGCTAATGTTCCTCCATATTAGAGTTACGGCAAAATACCCGAGTTGTAAACACGTGGGCACGGGTTTTTGCTGGGCGGCATACCAGAGCTGACCTCTTTCGATTTGTACCTCTCGGCATAGAACACGTGGTGAATCCCGTGGGCTCGGGTTTTCTGACATGCGGTATACCGCCGGTGAGGCCCGGTATACCGGTGGTGTCATCTGAATTTTCCGAAAAATTTCGTTTTTTCTCCCAAATTCGATTTCTTTAGCACCTAAACATCAAAAACACTAATACCTTCCTCAAATATGCAATATCAACTAAAAATAACTAAACTAAACATGAATTAAAAACCTAAAAACTTAAAAACATAAAAGAAACTACGGGTTTCTCCCGTATAACACTTTTGTTTAACGTCTTTTAAAGTTAGACGTGTTACCTTTATTACGATTGACGAAATTTCCACCCATTTTCTCTAATTCCCACGAACTTTTCAGCCCGATTCTTCATAATCATGGATGGTGCCATCCAAGAATTCGTGGGTAGAGGTGTGTCTGGTGGTAACTCTATTTCATTTGTATCATTACACTCCTCTGGCAATCCATTCATCTCTTCGGTTTCTAAACTTCGTTTGTTAGAAAGAATGTCCTTCATGAACTTACGATATTTTGACATTCTTGTGAGAGCTTCTACAAATGGGATGTTGATCTTTAACTCGGTCACCATGTCAAGGAACTTCTTGAATTCTTTTTCATTGTTCTGATTTCTGACACGTGACGGGAATGGTGGAGGAGGACGTGTGTTGGTTACCACTGGGCTCTCTTTCTTTTCTGATGTCTTCTCTGGGACACTAGTTTGTTCAATTACCTCTTCCACCTTGTCTTTGATTGCTTCTTCAACCACTTTATCAGGAATAGAGGTTGGTTCTGGTTCTACTCTAGATGGAGGTAATTGTTTTCCACTTCTTAATTCAACTGCATGACAAACACCATTTTCTGGAGCACTAGTATCACTTGGGAGTTGCCCTTTTTGCATGTTTTGAAGTTTACTCACCATTTGTGACATGGTATGCTCAAGATTCTTAAGCGTTTGGAATCTTTGATGGCTAATCTTCATATTTTCTTCCATTAAGTTCATCATCTTAGCCATGCTTGAATACAAACTCGAAGGTTGCTCTTGTATGGTTTGTTGCATTGAATAAATAGGTGGTTCTTGATAAGCTTCATTATAAATTGGCGCTTCTTCATAGATAGGTTGTGGAGGATAATAAGATTGTGGTCGCGGTTGATAATATGTCTGTTGATTTCCGACCCAATTATAATTTTGTGGGGGCTGATAATCAGCGTAATTTCCTTGAGATTGATAATAACCATTATAATAATGGTTTCTTTGATAAGGTATGAAGGAAATCGAAGTTGGATTATTCATGCAATTATCCCACGCGTGATCTCTTGCTCCACAACTAGGACATGAAGGTGAGGTATGTACTAGATTTCCATGAGCTATTTCTCGCGCTAGTTCGCGTAATTCAGCGAGTTGCTGGTCTATCTTCTCCATAATTGTATTAGCTTCTGCAGGATCTAGTAATACGAAACTTTCCTTTCCTAATAAATCTGATCCCGCCTGAAAAAAATCTGTAAAACAAAAACTAAAATGAAAAGCGTAAAATAGAACTAACTAAAATAAAAGCACTAGATAATTGCACAAGGACTAACGACGTAGTCCCCGGCAGCGGCGCCAAAACTTGGTGTCGCCTAAGGTGTGATAAAAATATGGATAAAATAAATGCAAATAAACACCCTAAGCTGAGCAAGGTTCTGCAAGTATACAGATCGTATGCAAGTTTTAATGAATAAGTGGAATTCGTTCCTCAGGGACTACGAACGTTAAGAAGAACTTATGCAAATATTCAAGTGCAAATATGAGAGTTAGAATAATAATACGCAAGGGTAAAGAAGAGAAAGATAGATTTTTATGTGGTTTTTTATAAAAGAAAATAAAACTAATAAACTAAAGACAGAAAATAAATAAAAGAAAAGAAGATAGCATGAAAGTTTAGCTTGAGTAATTAGCAAGTATTCCCCACTAGTCTTGCCGTTCTAAACATGTAAGGTATTAATCATGTAGTATTTCAATAGTTTCGTTTCAATTGCGCTAGGTATTTTCAAATAGGGTTTACCTGTGTCAATAAGAACCTAAGCAAACTTTTCCTACAATTGATTAAATAGAAATACACTAAACCATTGACTATCTAGTTAGGCTGAATTGTCAGATCAATCCTTATTCTAGACGTTATATGCTAATTCTATAGTTAAATATACCGTTGTCAATGGTTATCTAACTACTATGATGGTAATCTTATACGTTTGCAACCGTAAAGAACACAGAATATAAATCCAACACATAAATAGAGAAATAAAATTCAATCAAATTAGATAGATGTCAACCAAAACTAGGGTTCATACATATATGCTAAAACTCAAGCTAAATAGAATTTAGTTCATACTAAGAAAAGAAAAGAAATACAGAATTAAAGATCTAAGAAGACATGATTGATGCACAGCTCCTTCCAGACTTCTCTTCTTGTTGTAAGCTTCCTCCTGGCCTTAAGGTTTGGCCAAGGATGATTTTCTAATGATAAGAGGCTGTATTTATAGTGTATAGGAAGACCCGATTCTTTTTCTTGAAGGAGAAGGTAAGTAGTGAACTCCTAGCCCAACTCAAATTCGTAACCCAAAAATATGAAGTCAGCCCCGTTTTTGTTTTGGTCCTAACAGCTTCAAATTCTTATCCGTTTGACGCATATGAGTAGTCAAAATTCATCGTCTTGGAAAGATATTTAACTTTGCTCTTGACCGTTTCTCCAAATTCCTCACCGATTTTGAGATATGATCTGATTTGTGGTCGTGGGTTCTGAAATTCAGATTTATGGCAGCTTTTCCTTTTCCATATTTTTAGCTTTTACTTCCTTATCTTCAATTTCCATGTTTATCTTCTTTCCTTTAGCTTTTAGAATTGACTTGGACTCTAATTAATTACCATATATCTCTAAAGCTTCACACTAAATAAATAATTAAACCCAATATACTCTAAAAATAATAAATAAAATAATTAATTCAAGACACAAAATAGGAAAGTGTACTAAATCACGAAAAAATCGACCTATACTCTAATAAATAAACCTAAAATGATGTCTCCAACTAATAATAAATCATCACAAATGGGGAGACATCATATAGTTAATACGCATTTTGTTGGGCCTCAATACCAGGACTGGATTAGCAATCCATTTTAGATATTTGACTTCTCGTATATATCCAACTTATCGAAACCAACAAACTTCCTCTCTGATAGCTATATTTTTCTCGTTGGGATTATTTATTTTCTTTTTTGATATTGTCTTATCCATGGGGTGGACATTTAGGAAGTTCTCAGAGATGCTCTAATCTATCACAACCATATCCCCAATGGCCCACGCAAACAAGAACTTGTATTCTTCTAGTTTCTCATGAAGGGGATCTCTTCGTGATCTATCGAACGACTCACCAATTCTCACCATGGTATCCATATTACCTATTAGAACTAATATGACCTTTTGTCAAAATATGTTTTACTACTACTTATTTTCCATCGTTACTTCCATCGTGGTATGTCAACAGGATTCAAATTTAAGATTCACAGATGGAGACAGATGATTGATCATAAAAATAACACTACCATCATCCTTGGGATCCAATTTGCCTGAGGCTATCAATAAAACCATAACGTGACAACATATATGCGTATGTGTAGGCAGAAGAAGAGAAGAGCCAAAATTATCAAATTACACAAGGAGAAGAGTAGTTTATATTCTACCTTACTCCTGATGAATATGTGAGGAGATTATTCTTAGTCATTATATGGATTTCGATGAAAATCATAGGATCTACTAGCTTCTCACAGCCTTCCTGAAACCAGAAGCTAGGTCAGGGTCAAAGGGAGGTTCTAACCCAATGGCACTCTGAAGCTTAACATTAGCATTTTTTGTATTAGGTATTACGTAACCCAAGGAGATATGGACACTTAAACCGACTATATATTGACCACAACATTTTTAGAGAGAGAGAAAGATATTTTTTAGACAGAGGAGTAGGAGGTATCTTTTTTTTGGTTACATGGGTGATTCGGGCTAGCTTGCGCGCACCCGACTAATCCCATGGAGATATTCATGTCTCCCCATATATATTCTCATGGTAAATCAAAACTAGGTTACCCATGTTCAGGGAGGGGTTCAAGCATTGTACCTCTCACTTTATAGATGTCTATAGATACGCGAAAGGATGCTTGGGTGTAGTATAAGCCTTAGGAGAGTGCCGAAAACAAGCCTTGGAAAAACTACCATGTTGATGCGTCATACATTCTCATAATACTTGTGCGCGTAACTCATCCTTGGGAAAATGGCTCAGGAATAAGATGTGATCGCTCTCTTCCTCGAGCATATGTGTATCAATCCTGAAGCATAGCATAATTCCTTGGCTCTAAGTGTCTCGAGATTCCTTTGAGCGAGGCCGAGTACTGGCCTAATATTTTGTCTTATTAGGTGGCTAGATGATGGTTCCTGAACAACATGATTAACCTGATTCTCAATCGGTATGAAAAAGAGAAGACCGTAAAGATCACTTGGGAGATACTTCAGATGAAGGAAATGGTCCTTCAAAGACTGGTCCAGGATAATTATTTTTCATTTATTTCTAATACTTCAAAGACTACTATAGTTGAAAATTTTGGTCATACATACAAATATAGGTCCGAAGGCACGTGTTGTTGCCGTGGAAAGAAGGCACAAGGCCTATGCGTGTGACCATAGAAAGGATCAAGCTCTAAAACTTGTCGCTGACAAGACTGAGATCGACGAGGTAACTACCCATGTGATGGTTGAGATGAATTTATTGGAGAACAAGAGTGAATGATCCTCAACGCTAGACCATTTATACAATTCTTCTAAAACAAGAACATGTTCAATAAGTTCAAGAAAGTTTCCAATGGAGAATGTGTTTTTATGAGGAACTCACCCACTTTCATTGTCATCTTAAAAGGATGGTTTCCTCTAAAACTCACCTCTTGTAAAACCTTAGAGTTACATGTATCTAATTCATGAACATTGGTGTATATTTATATGTATGTCATGGTAGATTAGGACGTCCCAATTGTTTTTTGAAAAGGTCAAATACACTTGGACTAATACCAGACCACAATAATGATGATTTTGTTAAATGTCAAATATGTGTAGATTCCAAGCATACTAATAAACCTTTTCTCTGTGACCACTAGAAAGCCTAAAATATCAGATTATGCATTATGACTTATCTGACTTTAAAACGCTACTAGTAGAGAAGGAAAGACATATACCATGTGTAGATGAGAACTCTAGGTTTGCTACAGTCTGCCTTTTAAATTATAAATATAAAGTAGAACGAGTAGTTTTGAAATAAAAATCTAAGGTTAAAAAGCACTTGATAGATAAAATTAAAAGGCTTAGGCTTGTTAGGGGCATTGAAAAGAGTTTGAATTTCGTTAAATAATTTTGCGAAATCAACAAAGTAATATATGAGTTTAGTGCTTTATACAAACCCCAATAAAATGGAATAGTTGAAAGGAAAGGCAGACCCTTATAGAAGCTTTGAATACCATTAGTTCGAGTTTACCTAAAAACATATGGGGAAGTTGTCATGTCTACTCGTTTAGTACTTAATAGAGTACTCGTGAAAACTTATACAAGAACCCTTATGAGTTATGGAAGAGATTTCAACTTAACTTGTAATACTTATAAGTGTTGTGGTGTTCGGCCAAGGTATGTCTACCCAACTTCTAGAAAGTCAATATCAGACGCAAACTCATTAATTCAATTTTCAAAGGATATGCTCAAAAGAGTGTTTCATATAGATTATTATAACTATATGACAATTGTGTTTGTGAATCTACAGATGCTTAATTCTTTATACATATATTTCCTTTTGAAAAGTATGAAGAATTTTAATACATATTTATATCTTCTAGTAACTTATCTGCTAGTACTGGTATGGATGTAAGTGATAGTAATCCCACCCCATTAATTTATGTAAGTCGTAGTAGTAATCTTGAGGATGATCCTAGGAGAAGTAAGAGGGGTAGGATTGAGTCAAATTGAACCGACTTTATCACTGTGTTTTTTTTACAGAGGGTTTTCACATACACATTTTAAGTTAAGAGGTAGTAACTTTCTCTCCTATGGAGGAAGGCCCTATAATGTTTAATGGGGCTATAAAATCAGTAGACACTAGTTATTGAAAAGAGGGCATCAAATAGTGAACTTGAATCCATTAAATTAACCTATACATGGTAATTAAGTACCTTACCTAAGGGTAGTAAACTAATTAATAGCAAGTGATTTTTAAGGAGAAATTGAGACTTGATGGTTCAATAGATAAATTCAAAGCTAGACTATTAGAGGTTTCACCCAAAAAAGGCTTAGATACTCTGTCACCTACTCCCCTGTAACCAAAATATCCATTATTAGGACCCTTATTGCAATAGTTGTCATTCACGAACTAGTTATACATCATATAAATGTTAAAACTGCATCTTTGAATGGAGATCTTGATGAAGAAATATATATGGTGCAACCTGAGGGGTTTATGAATTTGAGTAAAAGGGATAAATATGTAAGCTTAGGGATTCGTTGTATGGATTAAAACAGGCACCTAAACAATGGTATGAAAATTAACAAAGTACCTTAATAAAAGATGGCTATTAGTTATCACTTCTGACTCTTGTGTTTACTCTATAGTAATATGATTAGGTCATGTTATTGTATGCACTTATATGGATGAAATGCTTATTTTTTGTATATCTATTCATATTATAAATGAGACTAAACATTTCTTGTATTTTAAATTTGATATGAAAGATATGGGTGAAGTTGATAGATTCTAGGGGTAAAAAACATTGGACATAGTAATGGTATTTCCCTTAGTTAGTTTCATTATGTAGAAAATATTTTACAAAATTAGACACTTTTGATGTGATGCCTGTTAAAACTCCTTATGATTTGATTATTCATTTTTGTAAAACTATGGGGATATTGTAACATAGAATGAATATGCTATAATTATCAAAGTGTGATGTTCTTGATGAGTTATACTAGACCTGATATTGCCTATGTCGTAAGTAGACTCGGTCGATATATAAACAACCCAAGTAGTGACCACTAGGTTGCTCTAAGTCATTTATTAATGTACTTAAGAGATACTATTGATCTAGGCTTGCAGTATAACAATTCTCCTACTGTTCTTGAAGTATTCTGTGATGCATTCTAGATCTCAGATAATGATGAAGTAAGCTTTACCAGTGGTTATTTGTTCTTCATAGGAGGACGTGATATATCGTGGAAGTTCAATAAACAGACTTGTATAGCACGATCCACCATGGAGTCTGAGTTCATTGCACTAGAATTGGAAGAATAAGAATCATAGTGGTTGAGATGTCTTCTAACGGATGTGCGACTATGGGAAAGAAATTGCACACCAGTATATATATTGTGATTCGCAAGCAACGACTGGCGTCTCTCCACATGGCGTCTATAATGGAAAGAGGACACATACTCGCACCACACATGGTTCACTAAAACAATTATTGAAGAATGGTGTGATATCATTAAAGTATGTACTGTCACTGAAAATTCTGGTTGATTTGTTTACTTAAAGGCATAACCAATAGAGTTGTCCTAGAATAATCAAGAGGAATGGGTCTAAATTCCATTAAGGGGTAACATATCACGGATGAGACCCTATGATTCCCTATATTCCCATACCTATGGCGTAAATTGTGCATGTAAACAAGAGATGACTAACTCTTAATGTAACATATCCATTAGTGGCGGTCCTATTGAAAGGACTTTAGAATTCACCAATGAAGTTGAGGCATATTTCTCTTTACAGATCTTACTGATGAATGAATAAAATTTTAATAAGTTCATACCCAATATTTAGAAGAACTTGATGAGTTCACCGATGAGGTTGAGATACATTGCTTCTAACACGTTCTCAAGGTCCTAGAGTGGTAGATTACATTGGATAGACATTCTTGAAGATTTTAATTATGAGTTTATAACTCATAATGGATTCATTGACCGTAGTAGTGGTCTTATTTGAAATGACTTGATGTACTCACTAAAACGCATGATGAATAAAATATATAATGCTCTTAGTGATCTCAAGACCCTAGAGGGGTAGTCTAATTTGGGAGGACATTCGTGAAGATCACATATGTGTATGAAATGGTGGAGAGAGGGGTTGTAAATACTAGCGGTAGAGTATGTGTTGTGAGGGTCTCAGGCAAAGAGCATTAAGTTCAAGAGTTCGTTCACTTGGCGTGATTTGCTGATTTCCTTACTTCACTATATGTCAATTCAAATAGAAAGATATTGAAACTTGATTAAATTTCACCTAACGCTAGTGTGTACAGAAGCATGATCACCTTTTCTCACAGTGCCTGAGTTTGGGATTGAAAATTAAAAGGAACGTAATAGTTTTGTAATTAATTTCATTCACTTGGATAAAAAGAATGCCAAAATTAGTTTTCTTGAATTGTCTCATATAGGAAGTGGAGAAACAAAAAAAATTAGTTTATATCATTTTTTCCTTCTATATCTATCAATGGATCCAAGACTCTAGAATGAAGAGTAAGGGAAATACCACCACCATATGTCTAGCCCAGCTCGGCACCGACACCAGTACGGATTATGGTGAGGCGAGGTGTGGAATGGTCGCGGGGAGTTGGGGTTTCTTAGGGAATTTAAGAAAAAACATATTTTTAGAGCAGCTATATTTCTAGTTGGGATTTAATCCACTCATGCCCGTTCAGAGAGTTGTTGGTCATCTACGTGGCTCATGTTTTTAAAGAAGAGAATAAAATGGTTTGGCTTTATGATGGACAGTTTATTATACCCATTTATAGTGAACGTTGTGAAGGCTTATTAAAATACCATGTAAAAGGGTTAAAGTCATTCGTTCAACTACAACAACAGAATAAAACAACTCACCAGAAAAAGAAAACCACTCAACTCTCATTTTGAACCTTTCTCAGGCTAGACAAGAGTAGTGATTGTAATCTGTTTGAAGATACTTGCCATACGTAGTAAATCCTTTTTAACTAAGCGGTTATAGACGTCACGCTATTACTCAAAATGTCTTGAATTTATTGTAAGCATTTGGTTGTTATATATATTTATCTATGTGTAACTCGTTGTAAGTTCATTTCATACTTAAATACATTTCTTGTGACTATCTCATTTATTAATCGGTTTACTTTATTTTACCAACATTATGAAACAATAGTAGTGGGTCCACCAACCCTCACATTTTGATCCCTATAGTAATAACATTTTATCCTTTACATGTTCAATTGTTCTACATTTAGTACAAATAGAGGGTTGTTTTCATATATTATGGGTTGATCAACGATTTTCCCATCTAGTTTGATTTCCAGGTTATCAGTTGGGGGATCATTTGCATCAATAAGGATTGTTGTGTATGATGCTCTTGTTCCTATTTATGTTTGGATATCCATCTCGATTGGTAATTCAACCAATGTCGTTATCTTACTAAGGCCTTCTTTTGTCCAAGTTTCATCAGGCAAATTCTCAAATTGTATCCAAGTCGGTATCTTTTAGATTTAATGATTATCTAATGTGAAAAAATTTGGCATGTTTTCAAGCATGATTTGACAAATAAACATATGATAGGGTCCGCTAACAAACACCTTTTATTAATCTTCTCTGTTTTTGAATACACATATTGACAATCCACTTTCGTGAAGGAAAAATTCACTTCTAACTCCCATGTCTTCGTCAATTTCTCCATTGACTATCTACTTGGGAATTTCATGATGACATACCCGATGAGTGCGTATCCATAAACTTGCTTAGTTGTCTTAACACGGTCATATGTGAGTTTGACGGGTTTTCCCCTTTGAACTGGATATTGTTTCAATGCCATGCCGAATTTTGGTTTCGGTTCTGTAAGACTGTCTTAAACGTAGCTTTGTTTGTGCAAGATCTTTCCAACAAGTTCTTGTGATACTCCTAGTCATCCATGATTTCTTACATTGCAGTCTAAGGCAAAAGTAGAACCTTCTTTGTGCTTTTATCATAGTGCAAATTTGTCATTCTAGGCGGTTTTTATGGTATTACCGAGGACAAAGGCGGTCTACCATGAATCATAATCATTCTCACGAATTGATACATGTGGAGATATACCGATGAAGTTGCGGTGTACCGCACGAGACGACGATCAAAGGTTTCTGAGCCTTCTTTTCCGTCCAATCCACTCAAATCTTGTTTTGCGGTGTGAAATCAATGGTATAAGCTATAGTGATGATTGGTTACCATTAATTGATATTGTTCCTTTTTTCAACACTTAAATCACTAATATACAAAGTAAGGGTACATGGAGGATATGCGTTTGATTTATCAGTGAGTTATTTCCGACAATGTTATGAGGATCCAATGACTTGTTGTTGGTTCTTCGAGGTGTCATAACACCTCTAATCAGTGTAGGTGTTTGGTGTCACCTAGGACATGATAAAATAATAGATAAATTAAGTGCAAAATAAACACCCTAGGCTAGCACGGTACTGCAAGTATTACAGGACGTATGCAAGTTTTAATGATAAGAGAATTCATTCCTCAGAGACTACGAAAGTTATAGAGAACTTATGCGAATATCAAGTGCAAATATAAAAGCGAGAGTAAATAAAACGCAAGAAATAACAGACTAAATAGATTTTTGTTTGGTTTTTGAGGATAAAAGATTAACTGAATAAACTAAAGACTAGAAATGTAAATAAGAAAAACAAAGAGTATGAGAGTTTAGCTCGAGATATAGCAAGTAATCCCCACAAGCCTTGTTTATTCTAATGATGTAAGGGCGAATTATGTAGAATTGCAATAATCAGGATTCTAAATTTCTCCCTATCCCCGTCAAGGTGGACTAAGGTGGAGACCTCACAATCACGAGGGGACTTAAATAGGGTGATCCTACGCCACTAGGTTCCTAAATGAGACTGGCCTTCTAATGATGATCGGTGGTTAATCGTACCCTAATGGTTATCTAGTTAGGCAAGCCCGTCAGGATCACTATCGCACACTAGACGCTTATGTGGTGTTTCAATAATCAGACACCCCTTACGGGTGACCATCTAACTACTATTAAGGTAATCCTATACACGGGCCCTCGTAAGGAAACATACAATAAGTCAAAGCACATAAAACAGAGAATAAAACATGAATTCAGTTTAAATACAATGGCATCCCAAATTAAAATAGATGTAAACAAGTCTAGGGTTCATACCCATA
Organism: Nemophila menziesii; assembly: GCA_029959085.1. NCBI lineage: Eukaryota > Viridiplantae > Streptophyta > Magnoliopsida > Boraginales > Hydrophyllaceae > Nemophila > Nemophila menziesii. Next base: position 82,530,087 of record JARWIR010000001.1, read on the forward strand.
TACTAAATCTCAAGCTAAAGTAAATTAGTTCATACAAGAGAAAGAAAAGAAAACAATTACAAATTTGAAGGCTTGTGAAGACATAATTTGTTGCTTAACTCCTTCCATGCTTCTCTTCTCTTTATGTAGGCTTCTTCTTGGCTTAAGGATTAGCCAAGGATGTGTATCTACTGATTAGAGGGTGTATTTATAGGGTATAGGAAACCCTAAAACGTTTTCTTGGAGTGGGAGACAAGTATTAGACTTCTAGCCCAACTCAAATTCGTAATCCTAAAATATAGAACAAGTAATAAATTGTTGTTGTTTTGTTTTGGCTGTAACTTCTTCATTACAGCTCTGATTGATGCGTTCTTTATATCGAAACTGATCGTCTCGGAAATATCTACAACTTTACATCGGACCATTCTTCCAAATTCTCATTTGTGTTTGAGTTATGATCAATTTAATGAACGTAGCTGATGGAATTCAGATTTATTTGACAACTTTATCTTTTCCTTTTTTTTTTCATTTATCTCCAATTTCCATCATTATCTTCTTTCCCTTATCTCTTATAATTGATTTGGAATCTAATTAATAACCATATATCTTTAAAGCTTCACAATTAACAAACAATTAAACCTAATATGCTCTAAAAATGATAAATAATCAAATTAAGAAAAGAAACAGGAAAATACAATAATATAAGTAAAAATCGACATTTAATTTATTAAATACACCTAAAATGATGTTTCCAACTAAGATTAAATCATCACAAACAGGGAGACATCAAGACCCCCAACTCAAAGTTGTATCTTCCCGATACAATAAAAATAAAGAATAGTAGGGTACTCAAATAAATAACATTGAAGAAGAAGTAGGAGGAGAAGAAGAATAGAACACAATGAATGATCTTAGAGCAAAATATCTAAAAATTCTCATGTAGTAATGCTAAAGAAATAATCCACACGTGTGCTTAATATACGCATAATCAACAATCCATAAATTCAAGTCCAGATTAATTTCACAATGCCAGAAGGAGAGGTTTTCAACTCAGTTCATGTTAATGGCTATAGGTTGTTCATAGGTCCTAGTATAACATCCAATGGTACACTTACCTACAACCTAATAGCTCCATTGTTTCTCCACCAAGTAGCTATAAATCCTAAGGTCTTTATGGTTAAAACGTGGCTTAGGGACGGTGTGGTATATTTGGATAATGAAAAGTGAGCTTTTGGCTCTCTCCTCACAGTCCATCAACAAATCGCCCTAGAGCTTGATTTTTCACTTGAAGATGTTCTCACTCAACCCAATTTTTTATGCTTTGATGTGCATTCCAAAATGATCCCAAATAAAACCTTTTTATGATGATATATAAATTCCACTTTGCCAGTCCAAATATTTTTTTCATTCATTATTTTTCTTTTATATATAGCTATGACTCTCTTTTTGATGTTGAGATATCACGCTATTTTTTCCATATATAATCTTTTCAAGGCTTTTAAGCTTTTTTCATTTACTCTTACCCCGGCAAAGGATTACAATAATAAATTTTTCATCATCAATAATATCACAATTACAATTTCCTAACCCCAATGTTTCGCAATGATGAAACCCACCACCCCAAACTCTAGCTCTAAAAACGACTTGTCTCAGGTTATGCGATTCGAGTGCGGGTCATATGGGTAAGTCCTATAAACTAAAGGGTGTGGATTATAATGTGGTTAAATAAAAGGCTTTAGAAATGCTTAGAGTGGCTAAGACGGATAATAATAATAATCAAATAAAAGGGTGAGAAAGCTAAAAAGGCTTCAAGTGGCTTCAATATGAAAGAACTGCCTTATTCACTTTTCTAACTACCAGATTTTGTTACTTTTACACTATTAGTTCATAGATAAGCGGGCTTTCACCTAATTTCAAACCTCGCGTTCTACATACCAAATAACTCTCCCTAAGTTTCAACTTGACTTCTTACACATTGCTTATTAATCTTTTCTATCTTTTATTTCCTGTTTTCATACATGCATACTAAACCTATTTGTGACACCTTTCAAGAACATACTATTTACTATCATTAACTTAATTAAATCATGTTAAATAGGTACATTCACTATATTCTATGCCAATTCAAACCTAAAATTTTTAAATTTTATGCAAAAACAAAAAGGATGATGAGGACAACGAATCCCCACCCCCAACTAAAAAGTGAGTCGTGTCCCCACTACTCGAAAAAGACTCAATAAAGCAATAAAATTTAAAAATAAAACTAACTAATGCATACAAGCAATTATGAAGAAGAATTAAAACGGGGTACCTGGCCATAAAGGTCTAGCATATCATTTTCCGAAGAAGAAGAATTATCGATATCCAAGTCTTCTATTACTTCATTTGTTACCCGATTAATCTTTGAAATTTCCTCCCAGCAGGTAGCGAATTCTTTCTTTATATAATTAATTTCATCATGTAATTTAATTGACCATTCTGGGGGCATGGCTGAATTTTCATGAAGATTTGAAGATGAACTTTGATCTTGGATTGGTGTCTTTGCTTTAGGCCTTGGTGGTTCACTCATTCTCGTTGTTAATTTCCTTCGTAGCGGTTGTGCTGGTGCCTCTATCTTTGGTTTCTTTTCAATAGGCTCATCAAGATCAATGGCCTTTTCTATTATGGCTCCAGGAAATCTCTTGTTCTTCCCTAAGATTAAATACTTCCTCTTATAATCCATAGCATTCGTTCTGTTTGACATCTCTGATTAACTCACAACTCAAGTTGCACCAAGGATAGAATAAAGTTATGAAATATTGGTGTGGTTTGAGTTTCTTGCTTGGATGAATGATACTTAATGGTAGAAGAAAGTTTATTCTTTAATTGTTCTTAGAATAATTCTTGATATCTTGATGATCTTTGGTGTTGTTTTATGGTGTAGTGTAATGGATTTGATGAAGAAGATGTGTTTATGGAGGATGGAGGAAAGATTTGTTGTTGTTTTTGTTGTTGTTGTTGTTGTTTTTATTATGGTGGTTTAATCAAGCTTCAAGATGTTTTTATAAGGTTTGGGTCTGAAAAAATCGTGTTGGAGAGGCTAGGTTTTTATCTTGGTAAGGTAAGAAGTTGATTAGGTACTTCACAAACCGCCTCGGACTAGCATGCCAGTGAGATCGGCGGCATACCGGTCGCTGATGTCATAAACCGTGTCTTCGAATGCCAACACAGTTTTTAGTAGCTCCTCTCGGTAATGAACCTAATATCAAAAACCGTGGCACAGTTTTTCTTGGGCGGCATACCGCTGATCTCGGCGGCATACTAGTCAGAAATTTTTAAAACCGTGTCGACACCTTGCGCCCACGGTTTTTCCAAGCATGCTCTCGGCAGGGAACCTGATTTTGTAAACCATGACACGGTTTCTTCACCGGTATACCGGTGAATCCGCCGGCATATGCCGGTGAGCAAATCAAAATTTGCCCAATTTTTCCTGGTTTGACCCCAAACTCATTTCCTACACAATTAACACACTACCTTTTTCTCCTATTAGCTTGTAAAAAAATTAAAAATATACACTAACTGAAAAATATACACTAAAAAACATAAAACTAACTAGAAAGCAATTTAAACATGGGGTGTTTCCGAAGAGCACTTTTGTTTAACGTCTTTGAGTTAGACGTGTACCTCGGTGATTAGGTATGAACATCACCTCCCCAGCAATGAATGATTTTATAAAGATTTAACCCGCAAAATTTGAATCCCTTGCCTTTCACGCCCACGAACTTCTCAAATCTATATTTTGTAGTCATGAAGGGGCCCATCCAAGAAGTCTTGGGTGTGTGTGCTTTTCGTGAAGGATTCGTCTTTTTCGATGCGGCTTCTTCACCTATTCTGAACTCCTCCTTTTCTCTTTCTTTCTATGGTTCTCTTTGAACCTTCACGACACGTTTTCTGGTTCTCTTCTTAGCAACTTGTTTAATAGTGTCTAAGAACAAACAATTTCCCGGAGAACCAGGGAACTTCATCGCTTTAAATACCTTAAATTTCACATGTTTGTCTTGGACTCTCATGATAACTCACCATTCTCAACATCTATTAGTGTGCGCCCCGTGTCTAAGAATGGTCTACCCAAGATGATGGAGACATTCTTATCTGCGTCGTAGTCAAGAATAATAAAGTCACAAGGAAATATAAAACTACCAGCTTCAACTAAAACATCTTAAATTTTACCTACTGGTTGGGAGAGGGAGCGATATGCCATTTGTAATACCACTGAACTGGGTACTGCCTCTCCTATGTTGAGCTTCTCGAACAGGGGCTTTGGCATGAGATTTATACTCGCGCCCAAATCACATAATGCTTTCCCGATCCAACTTTCTCCTATATTAATGGGAATTGTAAAACTTCTGGGATCTTGTAGCTTTGGTGGCAACTTGCTTTGACAAATAGCACTACATTCTTCTGGTAATCCAATCATCTCCCCGGTTTCTAAACTTCGTTTGTTGGAAAGAATGTCCTTCATGAATTTTAGATATTTCGTCATTTTTTGAGAGCTTCTACAAACGGAATAATTAATATCTAACTTGCTCACCATGTCAAGGAACTTCTTGAATTCTTCTTCATTGTTCTTATTTTTGACACGTGATGGGAATGGTGGAGGAGGACGTGTATTAAATACCACTGAGCTCTTCTTCATTTCTGGAGTCTTCTCTGGGACACTCTTTTGTTCAATTACCGCTTCTGCCTTATCTTCAATTGTTTCTTCAACCACTTTTTTAGAGATATGGATTGGTTCTGTCTCATCTACTCTACGCGGAGGTAATTGTTTTCCACTTCTTAATTCAACCGCATGACAAGCATCATCTTGAGGAGCAACCATATCACATGGGAGCTTCCTTTTTGGCCTATTCTGTAATGTATTCACCATCGGTGAAAGAGTATGCTCGAGATTCTTGATTACCTTTGATTGGTTTTGAAGTCTTTGCTGACTCTTTTTCATATTTTCATCAACTAAACCCAAAAGTTCAGGTATACTCGGATCCAAACTCAACGGTTGTTCTTGTGTAGCTTGCTGCATTGGATATTGAGGTGGTTATTGATAAGTTTTTTCATATATTGGCGCTTCTTGATAGATAGGTTGTGGTTGATAGTAATAATGAGGTCGAGTTTGATAATAAGTCTCTTGATTTCCGACCCAATTTTGATTCTGTGGGGATTGATAATTAGCGTAATTTCCTTGTGGTTGATAATAACTTGCAGAATAACGGTTTCTTTGATGAGATACGAAGGAAATCGAAGCTGGATTATTCATACAACTCTCCCACGAATGATTTCATGATCCACAACCAGGACATGAAGGTAAAGTATGTACTAGATTTACCTGAGCTATTGTTCGCGCTTGCTCTTGTAATTCCTTAAGTTGTTGGTATAATTCTTTGATCCTTAGAGATCTTAAGGTATCTTCTTGTTTTTCTGATTCAATCGGCCAACTTCTCTTGGTATCAAGCACTCTTTTCATCATAGTATTAGCTTCTTCAGGATATAATAATATAAAACTTCCATCTCATAGAAAATATCCTCTTGCCTTGGACTCGTCATTGCGTCCTCCGTAGAACATGGTTAAATGGTATTCGGGCGAAGAGACATGGAATGAACACCTTGCCTTCTTCTCGTTAAAACGTAACCATGCTTCACGAACACTTTCCCCCTCTTCTTGCATAAATTGTTCCGACTCCACCATATTTTTTATGCGTCTACTAATCGGATAGAATCGATCTAGAAATTTGGCTTGGTGTTTTTCCCAATATGGAATTAAATCATGAAGTTGGGAATCATATCAATCGCTTGCACCACCGGTTAATAGAATTGGAACATGGCATAGTACATATGTTCCTGTGTAACGTCTTTGATGATATAAGCATCACAAATCTGCATAAATTTTTGAACATACCGAACCAAATCCTGTTGTGCAGGACCACTAAATTGTTCATGACTCGCAAATTGCGCTATCATGCCTGGATCTGGTCGAAATTTAGTGGCTTGGATTTCTGGAGTGCAGATTCCTCTGGGTGCACTCCGAATGAGATGGGAAGATCAAATTTCCTCGGGCTTTCCATTTGGTAAAACCAGTAAAGACAAAACTAAAGACAAAAGTGTAAAATAGAATTAACTAAAATAAAACAACTAAATAAATGCACAAGTACCAACGATGTAGTCCCCGGTAGCGGCGCCAAAAACTTGGTGTCGCCTAGGGCGTGATAAAATAATAGATAAAATAAGTGCAAAATAAACACCCTAGGCTATCACAGTACTACAAGTATTACAGGACGTATGCAAGTTTTAATGATAAGAGAATTCGTTCCTCAGAGACTACGAAAGTTAGAGAGAACTTATGCAAATACCAAGTGAAAATATAAGAGCTAGAATAAATAATACGTAGAAAATAACAGACTAAATAGATTTTTGTTTGGTTTTTTAGGATAAAAGATTAACTAAATAAACTAAAGACAAAAAATTAAATATGAGAAACAAAGAGTATGAGAGTTGAGCTCAAGATATAGCAAGTAATCTCCACTAGCCTCGTTTATTCTAATCATGTAACGACGAATTTTATAGAATTGCAATAACCAGGATTCTAAATTCCTCCCTACCCCCGTCAGGGTGGACTAGGGTGGCGCCCTCACAATAACGAGGGGACTTAAATAGGGTTCTCCTACGCCACTAGGTTCCTAAATGAGACTGACCTTCTAATGATGATCGGTGGTCAAATCATACCCTATTGATTATCTAGTTAGGCAAGCCCGTCGGGATCACTACCGCACACTAGATGTTTATGTGGTGTTTCGATAATTAAACACCCCTCCTGGGTGACCATGTAACTACTATTAAGATAATCCTATACGCGGGCCCTCGTTAGGAAAACAGACAATAAGTCAAAGCACATAAAATAGAGAATAAAACATGAATTCAATTTAAATACAATGGAATCCCAAATTAAAATAGATGTAAAACAAGTCTAGAGTTCATACCCATATGCTGAATCTCAAGCTAAAGTAAATTAGTTCATATAAGAGAAAGAAAAGAAAACAATTACAAATTTGAAGGCTTGTGAAGACATATTTGATGCTTAACTCCTTCTAGACTTCTCTTCTCTTGATGCAGGCTTCTTCTTGGCTTAAGGATTAGCCAACGATGTGTTTCTACTGATTAGAGGGTGTATTTATAGGGTATATGAAACCCTTAAACGTTTTCTTGGAGTGGAAGACAAGTATTGGACTTATAGTCCAACTCAAATTCGTAACCCGAAAATATAGAAAAATTAATAATCTGTTTCTATTTTGTTTTGGATGTAAGTTCTTCAATACATCTCCAATTGACGTGTTCTTTATATCAAAACTGATCGTCTTGGAAAGCTCTACAACTTTTTTTCACACCATTCTTCCAAATTCCTTGTCGTGTTTAAGTTATGATCAATTTAATTGACGTAACTGCTGGAATTCAGATATATTTGGCAACTTTATCTTTTTCTTTTTTATATTTCCTTCCTTTATCTCCAATTTTCATCATTATCTTCTTTCCCTTATCTCTTAGAATTGATTTGGCATTTAATTAATTACCATATATCTTTAAAGTTTCACAATTAATAAACAATTAAACCCAATACGCTCTAAAAATAATAAATAATCAAATCAAGACAAGAAATAGATAAATACAATAATATAAGTAAAAAATCATCATTTAATTTATTAAATACACCTGAAATGATATCTCCAACTAAGATTAAATCAATACAAATAGGGAGACATCAGTGTTACTCTGATATGTTGATAATAAAAACTTATGCGGTTTTCTGGTTCATATTAAACACACATATGAAATGCTAGTCATATTTTCTCTCTCTTAGGAAAAGTCAAAATGCAGCCTAAATTAGTCAAAATCCTAATTTTTCTTCTCAATTCTTGATCTTTCGACAACTTTAATGCTTTTCAATATTGTTTTAACCCATCTTTTCAATCAGTGCGTCTGTGATATGTTTAATTTCTTAGTTTCATGATTTTTGTTGGCTTTCGTCTTTTTTGTTACAACATTTAAGTTTCCTTCCCTTCAATTTCTTCTGGGTATTAGTTTTAAAACACATGCAGCACCATGCATCTTCAGTTCTTGTGGGGTTGTGCATGTTACTTCACGAATGGGGTGTTGGTCTTTTCTGTTTGGAGCCGTGGTGGGTGGTCTTTGGTGTGCTTTCTCCATGGTTGATCACTTTGATCCGATGACTAGGGTGATGATGAATGGTATTTTTGAAAAGATTTGGGTTGTCAGCGATAAGTGGATTCTGGTGGTTTTGATGGTAATTGGCTGTATAATGATTTGTATTTCTGTGAAGCTCGGGGCTGGGCGCTCATGAACTAGGTGCTTAAACAGATGGATGTCAATGGAAGTTGGTATTCTTCTATGCATGCTTAATAATAGTGTTGGGAGTGACCTTGATTTGTCTTTGGGAAGTTGGGAGCTGATAAACACCGACTTCTTATTTTGTGGTGTTATCCATTACGCAACGATTAGTCATAAAGATAAGTCTCCCTTCTCGTTTATTGTTTATGAGATATGGATTCATGGTGTTTTCACCTTTTTAATTGGTTTTGTACCGCTGCGGACTTCAGCCTTTTGGGTTTATTATATTTGTTCTACTTTTTCCCTTAGCCCATTTGAGGGTATCAGACTTTTTGGATTAAAGTTCAATTTGTTTGGACATCGTATCTATTATGTTTGGAGCAAGTTTATATGGCCCTATATCAAATCACAAAAATATCTTTTCAGAGAATTTTATATGGTTGATCACGACAAGATTATTATTTCTAGAAGCTACATTGATATGTTTTAGACAGAGTTTTCAACATTCTTTCTCTTTAGTCAACATGCAGCTTTTAGTCAAATTTATCCTTCATGATGATTATAGCGGAAGTTTTTGTTTTTTCTATGTTTTTTCTTCTGTGCATGTCCTATCTTTCCGGTGTTATGGTCGAGTGCTGTGTAATTATGTATTTTTTGTTTGGTGTTCGGCTTTCTTCATCCTCTTATCTATTTCTCTCTGTTTTTTGATGCTGCGCTTTGGGGTGAAAGGAAAGGCTGGTCTTTTCTTTCTCAATCTGGATCTCTCTAGTCTTGATAACTCAGGTTTCTCCTTTGTTTTGGGTGCCCTTCATTTGCGAAAGGGATATACGTTTTCTTATCCATTCTTCGATTTGGAAAATATCTGGCTTTTATTTCGAACACCATCCTCAGTTAATGCTTGGATTTCACACTATGAATCAATAATTTGCATTATGCATGGGAAACGAATTTCTCTTGAAGATGTGAACAATTTAAGTAAAATAATTGTGGAGGCTAGGAATTTTTTGAATGAATTTCTTGTTAGTTATGGAGAATATAAGGATCAATTTGTGGAGTATGAGTATTTGATTGTTTGCGGGCCTAAGGAAGTTATTGAGAGTGGTAGGCAGAACGAACAATACTACTATTGTAGTGCTAATGATTGCGATAGACATCTTAGGGGAGATGATATTTAGAGTGATGATTCGGAAGATGACGGTATTACCCAGGCATCGCCTGTGAAGGAAACCTTCATCCATAACAATTTCAAGGGTATCGGCCAGCCCGGGGTGAAAGTGGCCGGGACCGATGGATAATATTATGGTATGGAATTCTCCAGGGGCGAGGGCACCCGGCACAAGAAAATTGGTAAAGTCCCTATATTCGAAGTTCGATATTTCTTTTCTATGTCTTTTGGAATCTAGATTTAAGAGTAGTGAAGCGAGATCTTGTAGTTTCCTGAATCCTATCAATAATAAGTTTGTAGTGAACCCCGTAGGAAGAGCTCATAGGTCCAGGGGCATTACACTGGCTTGGAAGGACCATCTCAACTTAAAAATTGTTGTTTCTGTTTCAAAATATGTTATCTCTCATATCGTGGAATCTAGTTCTATTTCTTGGTACATTATATTCTTATATGCTCCTAATGATATTAACAAAAGAGATAAGACCTTTAATGACATCTCCAATTGGATAAACAATAATAAAAAACCGACTCTCATTATCGACGATTTTAACGAGGTGTGTAAAGCATCGGTTTAGCAAGGTAAATTACAACCCAATCTTGATAGAATGCTCAGATTCAATGAATTCATTAATTCAAACAACCTTATTGATATTCCTACAAAAGTTTGTTTCTTTACCTGGTCTAACAAAAGACAAGGGATGGAAAATGTCAAAGAAAGGTTAGACATGGGTTTAGAAACTGAGGATTGGTATAATCTCTTTCCAGATAGGACTATTAAGGTACCACCGGCAATTGGGTCGGATCACTCTCCGTTGATTGTTCAAATGTCTAATAACCCTAAGTCTAATAATAAATACTTCATTTTTTAGTCAAGATGGCTTGAGAATTTAGAGTGTAAGAAGTGGTGAGTAAATCATGGAATAATTTTAGGAATTTGGATTACATTAAGAACTTTATTATGAAAAGATATGTGACTTGCCTAGCTCTATCAGGGTGGAGTAAAGAAAAGTTTTGTAATGCAAGGAGTTTATTAAATAAGTATCAAGGTATTTTAGAAAAAATACAAGATGGAGAACCAACAAAGGATAATATTGAGTTGGAGAACAAAATTAGAGAAGAAATGGAAGATTTATGGAAACAAGAAGAAGCTTTATGGGCGGATAGAGCCTGTGATGTTTGGATAAAGAAAAGGGACAAGAACACCAAATATTTTTTTGCCAAAACAACAATGCGACGTAATATTAATCGTATAAATGAAATTAAAGATTGTAATGGTAATGGACAGAGAATCAAGATGAAGTACAGAATATAATCCAAAGCTACTTCTGCAATATATTTAAAAGAGGTAAAGTGGATCATATTGAGGCTGTGGCAAATCATACGCCGTGTAAAGTTGATGAAAATATGAATGAAATTCTTATTAGGACCCCAGATTTGGAAGAAGTTAAGATGACGGTTTTTTCAATGTCAGGATCAAAAGCTCCGGGACCGGATGGATTACCAGTCAAATTCTATCAAGAATATTGGGATATTATCAAACTCGACATCTATAAAATCATCGTGGATTTCTTTGAAAATAATACATCGTTGGAAAAAATTAACGATACTATTATCACGCTTATTCCAAAGGTAAAACTCAGGAATTCATAACGGATTTTAGACCGATCTCGTGTATAAACTTTATTTATAAAGTTATCGCGAAAATTATGGCTACGAGATTGCAACCAATGATGAATGAGATAATTTCTCCGACACAATCCACGTTTATAAAAGGGAGAAGTATACAAGATAACATATTAATTGCCCAAGAAGTAGGTTTCTTTTTGAAGAATAAGTGAAGATCAAATAAACACTATGGAGCGGTGAAAATCGATATGGCCAAAGCCTATGATTAAGTGGATTAGAATTTCTTGTTGGTGATTTTGAGAAAATTGGGATTTGGTGAGAAATGGGTTGAATTAGTATCTTATCAAGTTAAGATTAATGGAGAACGACTAAAGAAGTTCAAGCCGGAAAGAGGCATACGTCAAGGCGATATGATGTCTTCGTTACTTTTTTCTTTGTTAACTGAAGGTCTTATTGGTCTAATTAACTATGAATGTAGAGAATGTAACATTAAAGGCATTTCACTCGCTAGAGCGGCACCAAGGCTTACTCATCTACTTTTTGCGGACGATGCTTTATTTTTTATTGAAATAAACGATACGGAAATTGATGCTTTCATGAGGGTTCTTAACCTCTACTGCATCGCTTCGGGTCAAAAAATTAATTTTGAAAAGTCATCTATCATGTTTAGTAAGGGTTTCTCAGAAAGAAAGGCAAATGAAATAGCGGAGAAACTTAATATAAAATGTACCAATAAATTTGGGAAATATTTGGGGATCCCACTTACCCTCAAAAGATCGAAGAGCGAGAATGTTGCTTATATAAGAGACAAATTTCTAAATAAATCTGCAAGTTGGATAGCTAAACTTCTTTCGGATGGTGGCAAAGAAGTACTAATCAAGGCAGTACTACAATCTATTCCGAATTATGCAATGTCAGTTTTCGAGTACCCGATTAACACGTGTAAATCAATGAGTAGTCTGGTAGCAAATTTTTTGTGGAATTCAGGTTCAAAAAAACGAATTTATTGGATGGCTTGGAAAAAATTAGCAAGATCAAAAAGTATGGGCGGTATTGGTTTTAGAGATTTCCAAAAAATAAACTTGGCCCTGTTGGAAAATCAAGCTTGGAGATTGTATTATAACCAAGATTCTCTTGTTTTCAAAATCCTTAAAGGGATTTATTTTCCAACAACAGACATGTGGAGCACTAAACTAAAAAATAGAAGATCATGGAGCTGGGCAAGCATATACAAAGGGTTACAGTTTATTAAAGAAGAGAGTTTATGGCAAATTGGCAACGGCTTAAAAATTAGTATTTGGGATGATAATTGGATCAGAATTGGGTATAAGTTGGAAAAGCCAATAAATTGTGAATTAAGTAAAGTGGCCGAATGCTTCAATAACGACATGTCTAACTGGAATTTTGATACACTTAATAATATATGTACAAGCAGAGATATGATGGAAATTAGGAAAATACCTATTATGCAACTCGAGAAAGAAGATGAAGTTATATGGACCACAACAAAGGACGGGAACTACTCAACTAAGTCAGGCTACCATCATTTAGTTCAGATAGAAGAAGAAAAGAAAGGGTCTTCATCGCAAGAAGGTGAACTGGTTAACAGGAAACTATATAATCTTATATGGAAGTCTAATGTTCCATCAAAGGTTAGAAATTTTTTGTGGAAGATACATAACAATTCCATCCCAACAAAAAGTAATTTAAAGAAGAGGAAATGTATGGAAAACGATATGTGTGAATGGTGTGAATCTGGGAAAGAAACTGTTGAACATATTTTTCTGGAGCGTAAATTCAGCAAAAGTGTATGGGCTAATTGTCAACTGCAAATAAAATTGAAGAAAGCTTGGAAGGTAAGATAGGGGATTAGATAATTAAAATCATTGAAAGTTACTCGAAAAATGGATGGGATCAAAGCTCGGTGACTGCAATTGTATTGTTTACCTTGTGGAATATCTGGAAGGCTAGAATGAACGACAAGAAGAAATGGGCAGTCCATGAAATCATAGAAAAAACAAAATTTTCCATGAAACATCTGTTTGGGACTACGGAGAATGATCGTTTAAATAATAACGATATTTCTAATGCACAAGTTCAAGATGAAGGTAACGATAATCCGATACTAAAAGATGATGCAGATATAATATGGTTATGTGATTCATCGCACGTTAATAGATGGGAACCTACTAGTATGGCATCTATAGCGGTTAACAAGGAATGGGAAATCAAGAATATTAATACGAAGAGAGCAAGAATTAATAGTAGCTTGGAAGGGGAGATGTGGTCGATCTTACTAGCCATGAGAACGGCTGCGGAACTTGGTATTAGGAGTAGTTCTTTTGACTCTGATAACTTGAGGTAGTTCAAGGTATTAATCGAGGCGTAGTGATCGACTGGAGGATTCGCCCCATGATATCCGAAGCATGGAGGTGGATAGGACGATTCCCCGAATGGAAAATAAACCATGTCAGAAGGAAATTTAATGGGGTGGCGGACATCCTCGCTAAAAGTGCCAGAATTAATATAGATATGTATAATTGTCCTCGTAGGTCTTTAGTTGAATTTTATTCTAGTATCAGTAACATATATACGAGATGTACCATTAATCGATGTTAGTTTGTAATATTTAAAAAATAATAATAATAAAAACGTGTAACCTTTCAAATGGTTAGCATAAGAACTTACAAATTTATTTATCTATAGAATACCTAAAAAAACACATATATAATAAATATATTATTTTTATTTTTAATTTATCTTATTTCTTAGCCTAACACGACGAATTTCTTGAATAATAATATGCATAACTTTAGAAGCGTGTGGGATTAAGTAACAAATAACATATGTACTACTTGTCCGAAAAAAAAACATATGTACTGGGTAAAGTAATATAATATATGTATATACTAGTATAATTCACCTAGTACACTTTCTTTTTATATATATTATTGTGAAATATTATATATGGATGTATACTAATGACGTATTCGACAAAATCAAAGCATGTACTACCTTGTAATCAATTATTATAAAATTGATAGCTACAGACAGTTATGTAATTACTTGAACCTTTAGGTTAAATTTGTAGTTGCATAATTATTTATATTTTTTATATAAATATTTCAATATTTGTATTGCTTTATAACTAATCTAAATTTTACATAATATAAATACGAATTTTGTTACGAAATATTATTTTATATGGATATACACCAATGATATACCCGATAAAGTCGTAACGTGTATAAGTGGCTTGTAATACAACTACGCAGCAACTTGAGCCTCGCAGCAACTTAAGCTAGTAATTGCGCAGCTACTTACAGTTTTCTATATATATAGTATGATATTCATATCATATTGTAACCGTTCTGGAATTCTAATAAATAATAATACGAGATTATATTTCTTTTATTTCGAGTTATCGCCGTTAATTTTATAACACATTATCAGCACGAGTCTCTATATTATTTATAAAAAAACATTGTATCATAAGTTTTGTTATCTTTTTAATATTTTACATGATAATTTACTTATACTATATCATTTTTAAACTGCAAAGGACGACCATCTTTTTTATGAAATATTTGTCAAATTTGCATCACATATTTGAAATTTAGTTTCATGCACTTTCTTGAGTCCACGTGTATTGAATACGCATGGTACATATGTTAAGATGATCGCAGACTCTCACGCTTTCTCTCACTAGGCGATTCAGGGTTAGGGTTTTCTCTTAGGGTTTTTTGATATTATCATTCGAATTGTTCGTTCTTTAGCTTATTTTGCCTACTTTTAAGAGTTTCAGGACTGCTAAACAACAATTAACACCGGCGATTCAGCATCGGAGGTCTTCGGAGACTGATTCGTTGTTTTTCGAGTCAGGTCATTGGTGGGTCCTGGTGTGTTATAAAATTAAGAACTGAAAATAAAGGAACCACAATACCGCAAGTGCACGGTTGTCCAAGTAATATCTGATAAATCGGGTTTCTTTCTCCAGTACGGATTAGGCACAACTCAGATATTAATCAGATAGTAGTAGTAATTGCTTAATAAAAAATAAAATAAAATAAATTTTTGTTTTGTTTTTAAAATTTAAGATGCAAGAAAATAAATTACGGAAATAAAATAAAACAAACAAAGAGAATTAAACTTCAGAAGAGAAAGAGTACTTGATCATCGCAAGGGTTTCACCTAATCTATCTAATTAATGCTTCTATTTAAGGGCTAAACTTGTATTATTGTGCTAGTCGGGAATCTAATATCTCCTAACCCCGTCAGGGTGGACTTAGGAGCTATCCTACGGTATTACAAACCCCTTTAGGGCGATTATAAGCTACTTTCAGATGAATATTATTTTACCTCGTTGGCTGCATGGTTAGTTAAGCCCGTTAGGGTCAGTAACGAATACTACGCGGCTATTATCTAAGTATGTAATTAAACCCCCCGTCAAGGCGATCACTTCCCACCAAAGTGAATAGCTTAATTACTACAAGCTAAGTTTTATTCATGACTTCAAAATTCGTGATTAAAACAATTAATAGTCAACACAAAATAACTAGTCTAATTTAAACCATTAAATCCCAAATTCAGAAAACATAAATTAAATAGAATTGGGTTCAACCCACCTAGCGATTCTCAAGTACTAAAGGAATTAGTTCATAATGGAACTAAAAACTGAAATAAAATAAAAGGAATACATAATTCTCAATACAGAAAAGAAATAGGATAACCTAATGGTTGGGTTGGCTGTTGGTGGAAGAACAAAACTCCTCCAGCGCTAGCTTCTCCTCTGCCTTCTTGCTCTGAATTGAAAACCTTAAGCCTCTTGTGTAATTCTCTGAAGTGTGTGAAAAGACGAGGCTAAGGGGTGTATTTATAGGTGTTAGGAAGCCCTAATTCGTTTTACTTGGAGTGAAAGACAAGTAAAGGAATCTTTAGTTCGCAGCCCTAAAATATAGAGAAGGTAAGATTCTGTTGCTGATTTGTTTTGGTCATATCTCCTTCAATACTTATTCGTTTAACGCATTCTTTGTATCAAAATCACTTGTCTCGGAAAGCTCTATCCATTGGTGCAGACCATTCTCCCAAATTCCTAACCAATCTTAAGTTATAAGCTCGTCTTTGAACGTGGCTGGAATTTCAGATTTATTTGGTAACTTTATCTTTTCCTTCTTTGCATATATCCTTCCTTAATCTTCCAATTTCTATGTATATCTTCTTTCCTTTACTTCTGAGACTTGACTTGGTATATAATTAATTACCATATATCTTTTAAAGCTTCACAATAAATAAATAATTAAACCGCATATGCTTTAAAAATAAATAAATCATTAAATCAAGACTAGAAATAAGAAAGTGCACTCTAAAATTAGAAACTCAAATAAAACACTTTCTAACACACTAAAAATAATATAAGACTTTAAATCTCACTTCTCCTCCTTGTATTGGTTTTCAAGAACCTACTAACTTTGCACTAAAAATAACCAAATTAACGCACAAAAGCTCTAAAAGTGCAAATAGTCTAATTCCAAGAGGAGAAAGTGTAATATGACGAAATAAGCATAACAGTCTATCAAATAAGTCAAATATTCACCTAAAATGTTGTCTCCAAAGGGCTAATATTTAGAACAAATAGGGAGACATCAAGACCCCAAACTCAAACCTTTGTCGTCCCGACAAAGTAAAATAAAAACAAAGGCCTTTTAGGTGAACGCAGAAGGTAGAATCTAGCAAACATTCCCAAAGCACAACTTAAAACAAATCTCATATAGTATGATCTAGGAATTAATATACACATAAACATATCATGCAATTACAATAATAACTTTTTTATCATCAATAATATCACAATTACAATTTCCTAACCGCAATGTTTCCCAATGATGAAACCCACCACCCCAAACTCTAGCTCTAAAAACGACTTGTCTCAGGTTATGCGATTCGAGTGCGGGTCATATGGGTAAGTCCTATAAACTAAAGGGTATGGATTATAATGTGGTTAATAAAAGGCTTTAGAAATGCTTAGAGGGGCTAAGACGGATAATAATAATAATCAAATAAAAGGGTGAGAAAGCTAAAAAGGCTTCAAGTGGCTTCAATATGAAAGAACTGCCTTATTCACTTTTCTAACTACCAGATTTTGTTACTTTTACACTATTAGTTCATAGATAAGCGAGCTTTCACCTAATTTCAAACCTCGCGTTCTACATACCAAATAACTCTCCCTAAGTTTCAACTTGACTTCTTACACATTGCTTATTTATCTTTTCTATCTTTTATTTCCTGTTTTCATACATGCATACTAAACCTATTTGTGACACCTTTTAAGAACATACTATTTACTATCATTAACTTAATTAAATCATGTTAAATAGGTACATTCACTATATTCTATGCCAATTCAAACCTAAAATTTTTAAATTTTATGCAAAAACAAAAAGGATGATGAGGACAACGAATCCCCACCCCCAACTGAAAAAGTGAGTCGTGTCCCCACTACTCGAAAAAGACTCAATAAAGCAATAAAATTTAAAACTAAAACTAATTAATGCATACAAGCAATTATGAAGAAGAATTAAAACGGGGTACCTGGCCATAAAGGTCTAGCATATCATTTTCCGAAGAAGAAGAATTATCGATATCCAAGTCTTCTATTACTTCATTTGTTACCCGATTAATCTTTGAAATTTCCTCCCAGCAGGTAGCGAATTCTTTCTCTATATAATTAATTTCATCATGTAATTTAATTGACCATTCTGGGGGCATGGCTGAATTTTCATGAAGATTTGAAGATGAACTTTGATCTTGGATTGGTGTCTTTGCTTTAGGCCTTGGTGGTTCACTCATTCTCGTTGTTAATTTCCTTCGTAGCGGTTGTGCTGGTGCCTCTATCTTTGGTTTCTTTTCAATAGGCTCATCAAGATCAATGGCCTTTTCTATTATGGCTTCAGAAAATCTCTTGTTCTTCCCTAAGATTAAATACTTCCTCTTATAATCCATAGCATTCCTTCTGTTTGTCATCTCTGATTAACTCACAACTCAAGTTGCACCAAGGATAGAATAAAGTTATGAAAGATTGGTGTGGTTTGAGTTTCTTGCTTGGATGAATGATACTTAATGGTAGAAGAAAGTTTATTCTTTAATTGTTCTTAGAATAATTCTTGATATCTTGATGATCTTTGGTGTTGTTTTATGGTGTAGTGTAATGGATTTGATGAAGAAGATGTGTTTATGGAGGATGGAGGAAAGATTTGTTGTTGTTTTTGTTGTTGTTTTTGTTGTTGTTGTTTTTGTTATGGTGGTTTAATCAAGCTTCAAGGTGTTTTTATAAGGTTTGGGTCTGAAAAATTCGTGTTGGAGAGGCTAGGATTTGATCTTGGTAAGGTAAGAAGTTGATTAGGTACTTCACAAACCGCCTCGGACTGGCATGCCAGTGAGATCGGCGGCATACCGGTCGTTGATGTCATAAACCGTGTCTTCGAGTGCCAGCACAGTTTTTAGTAGCTCCTCTCGGTAATGAACCTAATTTCAAAAACCGTGGCACAGTTTTTCTTGGGCGGCATACCGGTGATCTCGGCGGCATACTGGTCAGAAATTTTTAAAACCGTGTCGACACCTTGCGCCCACGGTTTTTCCAAGCATGCTCTCGGCAGGGAACCTGATTTTGTAAACCATGACACGGCTTCTTCACCGGTATACCGGTGAATCCGCCGGCATATGCCGGTGAGCAAATCAGAATTTGCCCAATTTTTCCTGGTTTGACCCCAAACTCATTTCCTACACAATTAACACACTACCTTTCTCTCCTATTAGCTTGTAAAAAAAATTAAAAATATACACTAACTTAAAAATATACACTACAAAACATAAAACTAACTAGAAAGCAATTTAAACATGGGGTGTTTCCGAAGAGCACTTTTGTTTAACGTCTTTGAGTTAGACGTGTACCTCGGTGATTAGGTATGAACATCACCTCCCCAGCAATGAATGATTTTATAAAGATTTAACCCGCAAAATTTGAATCCCTTGCCTTTCACGCCCACGAACTTCTCAAATCTATATTTTGTAGTCATGAAGGGGCCCATCCAAGAAGTCTTGGGTGTGTGTGCTTTTCGTGAAGGATTCGTCTTTTTCGATGTGGCTTCTTCACCTATTCTGAACTCCTCCTTTTCTCTTTCTTTCTTTGGTTCTATTGGAACCTTCACGACACGTTTTCTGGTTCTCTTCTTAGCAACTTGTTTAATAGTGTCTAAGAACAAACAATTTCTCGGAGAACCAGGGAACTTCATCGCTTTAAATACCTTAAATTTCACATGTTCGTCTTGGACTCTCATGATAACTCACCATTCTCAACATCTATTAGTGTGCGCCCCGTGGCTAAGAATGGTCTACCCAAGATGATGGAGACATTCTTATCTGCGTCGTAGTCAAGAATAATAAAGTCACAAGGAAATATAAAACTATCAGCTTCAACTAAAACATCTTAAATTTTACCTACTGGTTGGGAGAGGGAAAGATATTCCATTTGTAATACCACTGAACTGGGTACTGCCTCTCCTATGTTGAGCTTCTCGAACAGGGGCTTTGGCATGAGATTTATACTCGCGCCCAAATCACATAATGCTTTCCCGATCCAACTTTCTCCTATATTAATGGGAATTGTAAAACTTCTGGGATCTTGTAGCTTTGGTGGCAACTTGCTTTTACAAATAGCACTACATTCCTCTGGTAATCCAATCATCTCCCCGGTTTCTAAACTTCGTTTGTTGGAAAGAATGTCCTTCATGAATTTCAGATATTTCGTCATTTTTTGAGAGCTTCTACAAACGGAATAATTAATATCTAACTTGCTCACCATGTCAAGTAACTTCTTGAATTCTTCTTCATTGTTCTTATTTTTGACACGTGATGGGAATGGTGTAGGAGGACGTGTATTATATACCACTGAGCTCTTCTTCTTTTCTGGAGTCTTCTCTGGGACACTCTTTTGTTCAATTACCGCTTCTGCCTTATCTTCAATTGTTTCTTCAACCACTTTTTCAGAGATATGGATTGGTACTGTCTCTTCTACTCTAAGCGGAGGTAATTGTTTTCCACTTCTTAATTCAACCGCATGACAAGCATCATCTTGAGGAGCAACCATATCACATGGGAGATTCCCTTTTGGCCTATTCTGTAATGTATTCACCATCTGTGAAAGAGTATGCTCGAGATTCTTGATTACCTTTGATTGGTTTTGAAGTCTTCACTGACTCTTTTTCATATTTTCATCAACTAAACCCAAAAGTTCAGGTATACTCGGATCCAAACTCAACGGTTGTTATTGTGTAGCTTGCTGCATTGGATATTGAGGTGGTTATTTATAAGTTTTTTCATATATTGGCGCTTCTTGATAGATAGGTTGTGGTTGATAGTAATATTGAGGTCGAGTTTGATAATAAGTCTCTTGATTTCCGACCTAATTTTGATTCTGTGGGGATTGATAATTAGCATAATTTCCTTGAGGTTGATAATAACTTGCAGAATAATGGTTTCTTTGATGAGATACAAAGGAAATCGAAGCTGGATTATTCATACAACTCTCCCACGAATGATTTCATGATCTACAACCAGGACATGAAGGTAAAGTATGTACTAGATTTACCTGAGCTATTGTTCGCGTTTGCTCTCGTAATTCCTTAAGTTGTTGTTATAATTCTTTGATCCTTAGAGATCTTAAGGTATCTTCTTGTTTTTCTGATTCAATCGGCCAACTTCTCTTGGTATCAAGAACTCTTTTCATCATAGTATTAGCTTCTTCAGGATCTAATAATATAAAACTTCCATCTCATAGAAAATATCCTCTTGCCTTGGACTCGTCATTGCGTCCTCCGTAGAACATGGTTAAATGGTATTCGGGCGAAGAGACATGGAATGAACACCTTGCCTTCTTCTCGTTAAAACGTAACCATGCTTCACGAACACTTTCCCCCTCTTCTTGCATAAATTGTTCCGACTCCACCATATTTTTTATGCGTCTACTAATCGGATAGAATCGATCTAGAAATTTGGCTTGGTGTTTTTCCCAATATGGAATTAAATCATGAAGTTGGGAATCATATCAATCGCTTGCACCACCGGTTAATAGAATTGGAACATGGCATAGTACATATGTTCCTGTGTAACGTCTTTGATGATATAAGCATCACAAATCTGCATAAATTTTTGAACATACCGAACCAAATCCTGTTGTGCAGGACCACTAAATTGTTCATGACTCGCAAATTGCGCTATCATGCCTGGATCTGGTCGAAATTTAGTGGCTTGGATTTCTGGAGTGCAGATTCCTCTGGGTGCACTCCGAATGAGATGGGAAGATCAAGTTTCCTCGGGCTTTCCATTTGGTAAAACCAGTAAAGACAAAACTAAAGACAAAAGTGTAAAATAGAATTAACTAAAATAAAACAACTAAATAAATGCACAAGTACCAACGATGTAGTCCCCGGTAGCGGCGCCAAAAACTTGGTGTCGCCTAGGGCGTGATAAAATAATAGATAAAATAAGTGCAAAATAAACACCCTAGGCTATCACGGTACTACAAGTATTACAGGACGTATGCAAGTTTTAATGATAAGAGAATTCGTTCCTCAGAGACTACGAAAGTTAGAGAGAACTTATGCAAATACCAAGTGAAAATATAAGAGCTAGAATAATAATACGTAGAAAATAACAGACTAAATAGATTTTTGTTTGGTTTTTTAGGATAAAAGATTAACTAAATAAACTAAAGACAAAAAATTCAATATGAGAAACAAAGAGTATGAGAGTTGAGCTCAAGATATAGCAAGTAATCTCCACTAGCCTCGTTTATTCTAATCATGTAACGACGAATTTTATAGAATTGCAATAACCAGGATTCTAAATTCCTCCCTACCCCCGTCAGGGTGGACTAGGGTGGCGCCCTCACAATAACGAGGGGACTTAAATAGGGTGCTCCTACGCCACTAGGTTCCTAAATGAGACTGACCTTCTAATGATGATCGGTGGTTAAATCATACCCTATTGATTATCTAGTTAGGCAAGCCCGTCGGGATCACTACTGCATACTAGATGTTTATGTGGTGTTTCGATAATTAAACACCCCTCCTGGGTGACCATGTAACTACTATTAAGATAATCCTATACGCGGGCCCTCGTTAGGAAAACAGACAATAAGTCAAAACACATAAAATAGAGAATAAAACATGAATTCAATTTAAATACAATGGAATCCCAAATTAAAATAGATGTAAAACAAGTCTAGAGTTCATACCCATATGCTGAATCTCAAGCTAAAGTAAATTAGTTCATATAAGAGAAAGAAAAGAAAACAATTACAAATTTGAAGGCTTGTGAAGACATAATTTGATGCTTAACTCCTTCTAGGCTTCTCTTCTCTTAATGTAGGCTTCTTCTTGGCTTAAGGATTAGCCAACGATATGTTTCTACTGATTAGAGGGTGTATTTATAGGGTATAGGAAACCCTAAAACGTTTTCTTGGAGTGGAAGACAAGTATTGGACTTATAGTCCAACTCAAATTCGTAACCCGAAAATATAGAAAAATTAATAATCTGTTTCTGTTTTGTTTTGGATGTAAGTTCTTCAATACATCTCCAATTGACGTGTTCTTTATATCAAAACTGATCGTCTTGGAAATCTCTACAACTTTTTTTCACACCATTCTTCCAAATTCCTTGTCGTGTTTAAGTTATGATCAATTTAATTGACGTAACTGCTGGAATTCAGATATATTTGGCAACTTTATCTTTTTCTTTTTTATATTTCCTTCCTTTATCTCCAATTTTCATCATTATCTTCTTTCCCTTATCTCTTAGAATTGATTTGGCATCTAATTAATTACCATATATCTTTAAAGTTTCACAATTAACAAACAATTAAACCCAATACGCTCTAAAAATAATAAATAATCAAATCAAGACAAGAAATAGGAAAATACAATAATATAAGTAAAAAATCATCATTTAATTTATTAAATATAACTAAAATGATGTCTCCAACTAAGATTAAATCAATACAAATAGGGAGACATCAGTGTTACTCTGATATGTTGATAATAAAAACGTATGCGGTTTTCTGGTTCATAAGGCTAATTCTATTAAACACGCATATGAAATGCTAGTCATATTTTCTCTCTCTTAGGAAAAGTCAAAATGCAGCCTAAATTAGTCAAAATCCTAATTTTCTTCTCAATTCTTGATCTTTCGACAACTTTAATGCTTTTCAATATTGTTTTAACCCATCTTTTCAATCAGTGCGTCTGTGATATGTTTAATTTCTTAGTTTCATGGTTTTTGTTGGCTTTCGTCTTTTTTGTTACAACATTTAAGTTTCCTTTCCTTCAATTTCTTCTGGGTATTAGTTTTAAAACACATGCAGCACCATGCATCTTCAGTTCTTGTGGGGTTGTGCATGTTACTTCACGAATGGGGTGTTGGTCTTTTCTGTTTGGAGCCGTGGTGGGTGGTCTTTGGTGTGCTTTCTCCATGGTTGATCACTTTGATCCGATGACTAGGGTGATGATGAATGGTATTTTTGAAAAGATTTGGGCTGTCAGCGATAAGTGGATTCTGGTGGTTTTGATGGTAATTGGCTGTATAATGATTTGTATTTCTGTGAAGCTCGGGGCTGTGTGCTCATGAACTAGGTGCTTAAACAGATGGATGTCAATGGAAGTTGGTATTCTTCTATGCATGCTTAATAATAGTGTTGGGAGTGACCTTGATTTGTCTTTGGGAAGTTGGGAGCTGATAAACACCGACTTCTTATTTTGTGGTGTTATCCATTACGCAACGATTAGTCATAAAGATAAGTCTCCCTTCTCGTTTATTGTTTATGAGATATGGATTCATGGTGTTTTCACCTTTTTAATTGGTTTTGTACCGCTGTGGACTTCAGCCTTTTGGGTTTATTATATTTGTTCTACTTTGTCCCTTAGCCCATTTGAGGGTATCAGACTTTTTGGATTAAAGTTCAATTTGTTTGGACATCGTATCTATTATGTTTGGAGCAAGTTTATATGGCCCTATATCAAATCACAAAAATATCTTTTCAGAGAATTTTATATGGTTGATCACGACAAGATTATTATTTCTAGAAGCTACATTGATATGTTTTAGACAGAGTTTTCAACATTCTTTCTCTTTAGTCAACATGCAGCTTTTAGTCAAATTTATCCTTCATGATGATTATAGCGGAAGTTTTTGTTTTTTCTATGTTTTTTCTTCTGTGCATGTCCTATCTTTCCGGTGTTATGGTCGAGTGCTGTGTAATTATGTATTTTTTGTTTGGTGTTCGGCTTTCTTCATCCTCTTATCTATTTCTCTCTGTTTTTTGATGCTGCGCTTTGGGGTGAAAGGAAAGGCTGGTCTTTTCTTTCTCAATCTGGATCTCTCTAGTCTTGATAACTCAGGTTTCTCCTTTGTTTTGGGTGCCCTTCATTTGCGAAAGGGATATACGTTTTCTTATCCATTCTTCGATTTGGAAAATATCTGGCTTTAATTTCGAACACCATCCTCAGTTAATGCTTGGATTTCGCACTATGAATCAATAATTTGCATCATGCAAGGGAAACGAATTTCTCTTGAAGATGTGAACAATTTAAGGAAAATAATTGTGGAGGCTAGGAATTTTTTGAATGAATTTCTTGTTAGTTATGGAGAATATAAGGATCAATTTGTGGAGTATGAGTATTTGATTGTTTGCGGGCCTAAGGAAGTTATTGAGAGTGGTAGGGAGAACGAACAATACTACTATTGTAGTGCTAATGATTGTGATAGACATCTTAGGGGAAATGATATTTAGAGTGATGATTCGGAAGATGACGGTATTACCCAGGCATCGCCTGTGAAGGAAACCTTCATCCATAACAATTTCAAGGGTATCGGCCAGCCCGGGGTGAAAGTGGCCGGGACCGATGGATAATATTATGGTATGGAATTGTCCAGGGGCGAGGGCACCCGGCACAAGAAAATTGGTAAAGTCCCTATATTCGAAGTTCGATATTTCTTTTCTATGTCTTTTGGAATCTAGATTTAAGAGTAGTGAAGCGAGATCTTGTAGTTTCCTGAATCCTATCAATAATAAGTTTGTAGTGAACCCCGTAGGAAGAGCTCATAGGTCCGGGGGCATTACACTGGCTTGGAAGGACCATCTCAACTTAAAAATTGTTGTTTCTGTTTCAAAATATGTTATCTCTCATATCGTGGAATCTAGTTCTATTTCTTGGTACATTATTTTCTTATATGCTTCTAATGATATTAACAAAAGAGATAAGACCTTTAATGACATCTCCAATTGGATAAACAATAAAAAAAAACCGACTCTCATTATCGGCGATTTTAACGAGGTGTGTAAAGCATCGGTTTAGCAAGGTAAATTACAACCCAATCTTGATAGAATGCTCAGATTCAATGAATTCATTAATTCAAACAACCTTATTGATATTCCTACAAAAGGTTGTTTCTTTACCTGGTCTAACAAAAGACAAGGGATGGAAAATGTCAAAGAAAGGTTAGACATGGGTTTAGCAACTGAGGATTGGTATAATCTCTTTCCAGATACGACTATTAAGGTACCACCGGCAACTGGGTCGGATCACTCTCCGTTGATTGTTCAAATGTCTAATAACCCTAAGTCTAATAATAAATACTTCATTTTTTAGTCAAGATGGCTTGAGAATTTAGAGTGTAAGAAGTGGTGAGTAAATCTTGGAATAATTTTAGGAATTTGGATAACATTAAGAACTTTATTATGAAAAGATATGTGACTTGCCTAGCTCTATCAGGGTGGAGTAAAGAAAAGTTTTGTAATGCAAGGAGTTTATTAAATAAGTATCAAGGTATTTTAGAAAAAATACAAGATGAAGAACCAACAAAGGATAATATTGATTTGGAGAACAAAATTAGAGAAGAAATGGAAGATTTATGGAAACAAGAAGAAGCTTTTTGGGCGGATAGAGCCTGTGATGTTTGGATAAAGAAAAGGGACAAGAACACCAAATATTTTTTCGCCAAAACAACAATGCGACGTAATATTAATCGTATAAATGAAATTAAAGATTGTAATGGTAATGGACAGAGAATCAAGATGAAGTAAAGAATATAATCCAAAGCTACTTCTGCAATATATTTAAAAGAGGTAAAGTGGATCATATTGAGGCTGTGGCAAATCATATGCCGTGTAAAGTTGATGAAAATATGAATGAAATTCTTATTAGGACCCCAGATTTGGAAGAAGTTAAGATGACGGTTTTTTCAATGTCAGGATCAAAAGCTCCGGGACCGGATGGATTACCAGTCAAATTCTATCAAGAATATTGGGATATTATCAAACTCGACATCTATAAAATCATCGTGGATTTCTTTGAAAATAATACGTCGTTGGAAAAAATTAACGATACTATTATCACGCTTATTCCAAAGGTAAAACTCAGGAATTCATAACAGATTTTAGACCGATCTCGTGTATAAACTTTATTTATAAAGTTATCGCGAAAATTATGGCTACGAGATTGCAACCAATGATGAATGAGATAATTTCTCCGACACAATCCGCGTTTATAAAAGGGAGAAGTATCCAAGATAACATATTAATTGCCCAAGAAGTAGGTTTCTTTTTGAAGAATAAGTGAAGATCAAATAAACACTATGGAGCGGTGAAAATCGATATGGCCAAAGCCTATGATTAAGTGGATTAGAATTTCTTGTTGGTGATTTTGAGAAAATTGGGATTTGGCGAGAAATGGGTTAACTTAGTATCTTATCAAGTTAAGGTTAATGGAGAACGACTAAAGAAGTTCAAGCCGGAAAGAGGCATACGTCAAGGCGATATGATGTCTTCGTTACTTTTTTCTTTGTTAACTGAAGGTCTTATTGGTCTAATTAACTATGAATGTAGAGAATGTAACATTAAAGGCATTTCACTCGCTAGAGCGGCACCAAGGCTTACTCATCTACTTTTTGCGGACGATGCTTTATTTTTTATTGAAATAAACGATATGGAAATTGATGCTTTCATGAGGGTTCTTAACCTCTACTGCATCGCTTCGGGTCAAAAAATTAATTTTGAAAAGTCATCTATCATGTTTAGTAAGGGTTTCTCAGAAAGAAAGGCAAATGAAATAGCGGAGAAACTTAATATAAAATGTACCAATAAATTTGGGAAATATTTGGGGATCCCAATTACCCTCAAAAGATCGAAGAGCGAGAATGTTGCTTATATAAGAGACAAATTTCTAAATTAATCTGCAAGTTGGATAGCTAAACTTCTTTCGGATGGTGGCAAAGAAGTACTAATCAAGGCAGTACTACAATCTATTCCGAATTATGCGATGTCAGTTTTCGAGTACCCGATTAACACGTGTAAAGCAATGAGTAGTCTGGTAGCAAATTTTTGGTGGAATTCAGGTTCAAAAAAACGAATTTAGTGGATAGCTTGGAAAAAATTAGCAAGATCAAAAAGTATGGGCGGTATTGGTTTTAGAGATT
The DNA here is from genome assembly GCA_029959085.1 of Nemophila menziesii. NCBI lineage: Eukaryota > Viridiplantae > Streptophyta > Magnoliopsida > Boraginales > Hydrophyllaceae > Nemophila > Nemophila menziesii. The sequence continues at coordinate 82,557,751 of JARWIR010000001.1, forward strand.
TCCAAAAAATGAACTTGGCCCTGTTGGAAAATCAAGCTTGGAGATTGTATTATAACCAAGATTCTCTTGTTTTCAAAATCCTTAAAGGGATTTATTTTCCAACAACGGACATGTGGAGCACTAAACTAAAAAATAGAAGATCATGGAGCTGGGCAAGCATATACAAAGGGTTACAGTTTATTAAAGAAGAGAGTTTATGGCAAATTGGCAACGGCTTAAAAATTAGTATTTGGGATGATAATTGGATCAGAAAGGGGTATAAGTTGGAAAAGCCAATAAATTGTGAATTAAGTAAAGTGGCTGAATGCTTCAATAACGACATGTCTAACTGGAATTTTGATACACTTAATAATATATGTACAAGCAGAGATATGATGGAAATTAGGAAAATACCTATTATGCAACTTTAGAAAGAAGATGAAGTTATATGGACCACAACAAAGGACGGGAACTACTCAACTAAGTCAGGCTACCATCATTTAGTTCAGATAGAAGAAGAAAAGAAAGGGTCTTCATCGCAAGAAGGTGAACTGGTTAACAGGAAACTATATAATCTTATATGGAAGACTAATGTTCCATCAAAGGTTAGAAATTTTGTGTGAAAGATACATAACAATTCCATCCAAACAAAAAGTAATTTAAAGAAGAGGAAATGTATGGAAAACTATATGTGTGAATGGTTGAATTTGGGAAAGAAACTGTTGAACATATTTTTCTGGAGCGTAAATTCAGCAAAAGTGTATGGGCTAATTGTCAACTGCAAATAAAATTGAAGAAAGCTTGGAAGGTAAGATAGGGGATTAGATAATTAAAATCATTGAAAGTTACTCGAAAAATTGATGGGATCAAAGGTCGGTGACTGCAATTGTACTGTTTACCTTGTGGAATATCTGGAAGGCTAGAATGAACGAAAAGAAGAAATGGGCAGTCCATGAAATCATAGAAAAAACAAAATTTTCCATGAAACATCCTCTTGGGACTACGGAGAATGATCGTTTAAATAATAACGTTATTTCTAATGCGCAAGTTCAAGATGAAGGTAACGATAATCCGATACTAAAAGATGATGCAGATATAATATGGTTATGTGATTCATCGCACGTTAATAGATGGGAACCTACTAGTATGGCATCTATAGCGATTAACAAGGAGGGGGAAATCAAGAATATTAATACGAAGAGAGCAAGAATTAATTGTAGCTTGGAAAGGGAGATGTGAACGATCTTACTAGCTATGAGAACGGCCGCGGAACTTGGTATTAGGAGTAGTTCTTTTGACTCTGATAACCTTGGGGTAGTTCAAGGTATTAATCGAGGCGTAGGGATCGACTGGAGGATTCGCCCCATGATATCCGAAGCATGGAGGTGGATAGGACGATTCCCCGAATGGAAAATAAACCATGTCAGAAGGAAATTTAATGGGGTGGCGGACATCCTCGCTAAAAGTGCCAGAATTAATATAGATATGTCTAATTGTCCTCGTAGGTCTTTATTTGAATTTTATTCTAGTATCAGTAACCTATATACGAGATGTACCAGATATCGATGTTAGTTTGTAATATTTAAAAAATAATAATAATAAAAATGTATAACCTTTCAAATGGTTAGCATATAACCTTGTATAAGAACTTACAAATTTATTTATCTATAGAATACCTAAAAAAACACACATATAATAAATATATTATTTTTATTTTTAATTTATCTTATTTCTTAGCCTAACACGACGAATTTCTTGAATAATAATATGCATAACTTTAGAAGCGTGTGGGATTAAGTAACAAATAACATATGTACTACTTGTCCGGAAAAAAAAGACATATGTACTGGGTAAAGTAATATAATATATGTATATACTAGTATAGTTCACCTAGCTAGTGCACTTTCTTTTTATATATATTATTGTGAAATATTATATATGGATGTATACTAATGACGTATTCGACAAAATCAAAGCATGTACTACCTTGTAATCAATTATTATAAAATTGATAGCTACAGACAGTCATGTAATTACTTGAACCTTTAGGTTAAATTTGTAGTTGCATAATTATTTATATTTTTTATATAAATATTTCAATATTTGTATTGCTTTATAACTAATCTAAATTTTACATAATAAAAATACGAATTTTGTTACGAAATATTATTTTATGTGGATATACACCAATGATATACCCGATAAAGTCCTAACGTGTATAAGTGGCTTGTAATACAACTACGCAGCAACTTGAGCCTCGCAGCAACTTAAGCTAGTAATTGCGCAGCTACTTACAGTTTTCTATATATATAGTATGATATTCATAGCATATTGTAACCGTTCTGGAATTCTAATAAATAATAATACGAGATTATATTTCTTTTATTTCGAGTTATCGCCGTTAATTTTATAACACGTTATCAGCACGAGTCTCTATATTATTTATAAAAAAAACGTTGTATCATAAGTTTTGTTATCTTTTTAATATTTTACATGATAATTTACTTATACTATATCATTTTTAAACTGCATAGGACGACCATCTTTTTTATGAAATATTTGTCAAATTTGCATCACATATTTTAAATTTAGTTTCATGCACTTTCTTGAGTCCACGTGTATTGAATACGCATGGTACATATGTTAAGATGATCGCAGACTCTCACGCTTTCTCTCACTAGGCGATTCAGGGTTAGGGTTTTCTCTTAGGGTTTTTTGATATTATCATTCGAATTGTTCGTTCTTTAGCTTATTTTGCCTACTTTTAAGAGTTTCAGGACTGCTAAACAACAATTAACACCGGCGATTCAGCATCGGAGGTCTTCGGAGACTGATTCGTTGTTTTTCGAGTCAGGTCATTGGTGGGTCCTGGTGTGTTATAAAATTAAGAACTGAAAATAAAGGAACCACAATACCGCAAGTGCACGGTTGTCCAAGTAATATCTGATAAATCGGGTTTCTTTCTCCAGTACGGATTAGGCACAACTCAGATATTAATCAGATAGTAGTAGTAATTGCTTAATAAAAAATAAAATAAAATAAATTTTTGTTTTGTTTTTAAAATTTAAAATGCAAGAAAATAAATTACGGAAATAAAATAAAACAAACAAAGAGAATTAAACTTCAGAAGAGAAAGAGTACTTGATCATCGCAAGGGTTTCACCTAATCTATCTAATTAATGCTTCTATTTAAGGGCTAAACTTGTATTATTGTGCTAGTCGGGAATCTAATATCTCCTAACCCCGTCAGGGTGGACTTAGGAGCTATCCTACGGTATTACAAACCCCTTTAGGGCGATTATAAGCTACTTTCAGATGAATATTATTTTACCTCGTTGGCTGCATGGTTAGTTAAGCCCGTTAGGGTCAGTAACGAATACTACGCGGCTATTATCTAAGTATGTAATTAAACCCCCCGTCAAGGCGATCACTTCCCACCAAAGTGAATAGCTTAATTACTACAAGCTAAGTTTTATTCATGACTTCAAAATTCGTGATTAAAACAATTAATAGTCAACACAAAATACCTAGTCTAATTTAAACCATTAAATCCCAAATTCAGAAAACATAAATTAAATAGAATTGGGTTCAACCCACCTAGCGATTCTCAAGTACTAAAGGAATTAGTTCATAATGGAATTAAAAACTAAAATAAAATAAAAGGAATACATAATTCTCAATACAGAAAAGAAATAGGATAACCTAATGGTTGGGTTGGCTGTTGGTGGAAGAACAAAACTCCTCCAACGCTAGCTTCTCCTCTGCCTTCTTACTCTGACTTGAAAACCTTAAGCCTCTTGTGTAATTCTCTGAAGTGTGTGAAAAGACGAGGCTAAGGGGTGTATTTATAGGTGTTAGGAAGCCCTAATTCGTTTTACTTGGAGTGAAAGACAAGTAAAGGAATCTTTAGTTCGCAGCCCTAAAATATAGAGAATGTAAGATTCTGTTGCTGATTTGTTTTGGTCATATCTCCTTCAATACTTATTCCTTTAACGCGTTCTTTGTATCAAAATCACTTGTCTCAGAAAGCTCTATCCATTGGTGCAGACCATTCTCCCAAATTCCTAACCAATCTTAAGTTATGAGCTCGTCTTTGAACGTGGCTGGAATTTCAGATTTATTTGGTAACTTTATCTTTTCCTTCTTTGCATATATCCTTCCTTAATCTTCCAATTTCCATGTATATCTTCTTTCCTTTATTTCTGAGACTTGACTTGGTCTCTAATTAATTACCATATATCTTTTAAAGCTTCACAATAATTAAATAATTAAACCGCATATGCTTTAAAAATTAATAAATCATTAAATCAAGACTAGAAATAAGAAAGTGCACTCTAAAATTAGAAACTCGAATAAAATACTTTCTAAAACACTAAAAATAATATAAGACTTTAAATCTCACTTCTCCTCCTTGTATTGGTTTTCAAGAACCTACTAACTTTGCACTAAAAATAACCAAATTAACGCACAAAAGCTCTAAAAGTGCAAATAGTCTAATTCCAAGGGGAGAAAGTGTAATATGACGAAATAAGCATAACAGTCTATCAAATAAGTCAAATATTCACCTAAAATGTTGTCTCCAAAGGGCTAATATTTAGAACAAATAGGGAGACATCAAGACCCCAAACTCAAACCTTTGTCGTCCCAACAAAGTAAAATAAAAACAAAGGCCTTTTAGGTGAACGCAGAAGGTAGAATCTAGCAAACATTCCCAAAGCACAACTTAAAACAAATCTCATATAGTATGATCTAGGAATTAATATACACATAAACATATCATGCAAAATCAAACACAAAATAATATCAATCCAATATTAATTTCACAATGCTAGAAGGTTACGCTTGGTAGTTATCTCAATATGGTGTTCCTCGATCCTTACTTGCTATGAACGCTCCACTTAGCATACTCCCTATTAGCTAAATCACAGACTCACTATGTATCTAGGAATCACGAGGTCTTTACGGTTTTAGCGTAGGCTTAGGGACGGTATGGTATGTATATTTGGTAAATTTGAAGTGAGCTTTTGGCTCTCTCCTCTCTTACCATCAACAAATTGTCCAACAGCTTGAGTTTACACTCGAATATGTTCTCACTCAACCCATTTGACGCACTAATTTAGCGTCCCTAGATTAACCCAATAAGCACTAAAGATGATTCACATAAAAATTTCCTCTTTGCCGGTCCAAATATATATTCTTTTTATATGAAATTTCTCTTTTCTTTTCTTTTGTATAGCCATGACTCTATTTTTGATGTTGAGATATCATGCTATTTTTTCATTCAATTTTTTTTCTTTTCATAACTTTTCATATCTTTTTTGTTCATTTACTCTTACCCCGGCAAAGGTTTACAATATAATCCCTGTGAATCATCATCAATATATAAAACAGAGCACAATTGATAAGCTCAAAAATCCCAACCCAATGTAAATTCCCATAATAGTGGACCCACCACCCCAAACTCAAGCTCAAGACAGGAAGTCTCGGGATCGTGATTCAAGTGCGGGTCATATGGTAATGCCTAACAAACTAAATGGATATTGGCTTGTAATGTGGCGACAAAAGAAAGGCTTAAAGGCTAAAAATTTGGCTAAGAAGGATATAATTAATTCAGGGATAGAAGGCCAAAAAGGATTCACAGAGCTAACAAAGAACTGCCTATATCATCTTCCTATTTACACAGCCTGCCTCTAGTTCATACCTAAGTGGGTTCTCTACTCATTCAGATTTCACGTTCTACAAACCACTCATTTTCCTTAAGCACAAGTTTACTTATTTTGCATTATTCATTAATTCTTTCTATCAATTACCTCATATTTGCATGCAATCTAAGTGTGTTTTACACTAACTCCTAAGTCAACTATTTTCTATCATAATTTCCTAAAAAGCATGCTTGATGGGGACATTTAAAACACTCTACAGTCAAACGCAACCCTTAAACTAATTTTTATTGAAATCATGTAAAACAAAAAAAAATAGGATGAGGCAACAAACCCCAACCCAAACTCAAAAGTAAGTCGTGTCCCCACGACTCGAAAAAGACTCAATAAAGAAAATAAACAAATAAAACAAATGAGAATAGGATAGGAAAACGTATCTGAACTAGCACGAAGCTGGTTTCCATGGTTGCGCGTAGGTTGAGCTCCTCTTGTTGCGTAGGTGGCATGTTGAACATTTCTCACTCTACGTAATATGTTTTGCATAAGCTCCAACTCTGTTGTGACTTTTCCTATGGTTTTCAACACCTCTTCATGATTATCCTTCAAAATTTTCATTCTTTCAACTACATCTTTCAACACCAACAGTAATAAGAGGGTCTCCAACTTCTTCTTCCTCTTCATGGTATTCTTGACCTCCAAATCTTCGTCATCTCAATGAACCCCAAACTCAAAACTTCAAATAATCAAAAACTAGAGAAGAGTTTTGAAATTTGATGTTTTGAGGATTTGTAATGAAGTATTATGGTGTTATATGAGATGGGTAATGAATATGTAATGGATTGGGGAAGGTTTAATGAATAGGATTGAAGCTTTTATGAAGATGCTTAAGGTTGAAGGAGAAGATTTCTTGATTTTCTTGAAGGATTGTGGTGTTGGATGTGTGTTTAGAGTGGAATAGGATGAAGGATTTAATGTTCTTGGGTGTTATTAGTGGTGTTTGTGCAGGTATATAAAGGGTTAGGGTCTGAAAAATTTGTATTGGAGAGGCTAGAGTTTCTTCTTGATGAAGTAAGAAGTGGAGTTGGAAATAAACTCTTCAAAGCCGCCATCGGACCGGCATACCAGCGGAATCGCCGGCATACCGGTGGTGAAAATCTTCTTTTTTGATACTCTCGGCAATAAACCCGAATCAGCTACCCGAGGCATCGTGTTCTTGGGCGCCGGCATACCGGTGCCCTGTTTTTCGAAAAAATCACGCTTCGTCAAAATACACAAGTCATGAGGCCCGAGGGATCGTGTTTCCTTCTGGCCGGCATACCGGTGCCCTGGGCGGCATACCGGTGTGCTCGGTTTTTCTTGGACATACTCTCGGCAATAAAACCGAGTCCACCAACCCGAGGGCTCGTGTCTTCCCACCGACATACCGGGGGTTTGACCGGCCTACCGGTCAGTGGTACGGATTTTTCCCTTTTTCGTTCCTCAACACCCCAAACTCAATTCCTACACCATTAACACACTACCTTTCTCACTTATTTTAAAAGTAGACACTAAGACTCAATAATTACTTATAATTATACACTAGGAATTGAAAAACAGAAAGCAATAAACTAATATACAATTGAAATGACTTTTGTTTAACGTCGTTAAGCTCGACGGGGTACCTCATGGATCATTTTTTCACATAACCTCCTTATCAGTGACTGAGGTTGTCAACATTTGCTACACGGAACTTGCATCCCTTAGCTTTTATTATCACCAATTGATCCGAGATAACCTTTGTAACCATGAGAGGTCCTTGCCACGAACTCTTGGCTTCACGCGCTTTCTGAGGGGAATTAGGCTTTTTCATTGCGACTTCTTCGCCCACTCTGAACTTCTTCTTTCTTTCTTTCTTAGGTTCTTTTGGAACCTTCATAGCACGCGTTTTTTCTTTCTTCTTAGCATGGTCAAGGTGTGGATTTTCCTTAGGATACGAAGGATCTTTATTCAGTGGTTTCTTTCTGAGCTCTCTTTCCTCCATTCCTAAGGTTGCCACAACCTTAGTTGAACCTTTTTCTTCTTGTTCAATCACATCTATCCGGAAGCAATCCTCCTTGGAATCCGGAAACTTTATTGGCCTAAACACATTGAACTTCACCTCCTCGTCTTGGATACGCATAATCCTTTTTCCATTCTCTACATCAATAAGAGTACACCCCGTGGCTAGGAATGGTCTTCCCAAAATAATGGGCACATTCCTATTCGCGTCGTAATCAAGTATAACAAAATCAACAGGAAAAATTAAAGTACCTGCCTTGACGAGGACATCTTCTATTCTTCCCTCCGGATGCATGAGGGATCTGTCATCCATTTGCAAGACGGTTGGTCTTGTGTTTCCTATCTTCAAGTTTTCAAAAATTGATTTGGGCATAAGATTAATACTCGCTCCCAAATCGCATAAATATTTCCCTTGCCACTCAATACCAATAGAATTCGGGATCGTAAAACCTCCAGGATCAAGTAATTTAGGTGGCAACTTACTCTGGCATATTGCACTGCATTATTCTGGCAAGCCTATCATTTCATTCTCAAGATATCGGCGTTTGTTGGTCAGAGCTCTTTTCAGGAATTTCAAATATTTTGGTACCCCCTTGATAGCCTCTAAGAAAGGTATATTAATATTGAGCTTACTCACCATATTCATGAATCTTTCATATTCAGTCGTATCTCCTTTTTTCTGAACTCTGGAAGGGAATGGTGGATGAGGGTGGTTCACTTCCACCACAACATCTTTCTTCTTTGGCTTCTGTGAAATTTTCTCAACTTCTACCTCCACTACTTCTAGTTCACTCTCTTTTTCAACCACATCTTCCACCGTTTTCTCCTTCATTGTTGTTTCTTTCTCTTTCATAACCAGAAAAGGTGGTGGTTGCAATTTCTTACCACTTATGAGTGAGATAGCGTTACAATCTTCGTATCGTTTTGGTTCTTCAGTGTTACTTGGGAGTTGTCCTTGGGGACACTGATTTATTTGTTTTTCCAACTGAGACACTTGATTTTCAAGAATTTTAAACGCAGCTGCTTGTTCATTTACCATTATATTGGTCTCTTGCTGCTCTTGGTTACTTTTCTTTGCTATGTCCACAAGTGCGTGCAAATGTTCTTCTAGGTGTATTGCCTTTTGATCGGATTTTCGCATGAATTGGCTCAGTTGTTCTTCTATCCGAGATGACGTTTGACCGTACGTTGTTATAAACTGGTTTATTTTGAGAGTTAATTCATTTGCAGCAGTTGCACCCTCTTGTGGATGGGCTGGGAGTGCCTTCTGAGCAAGAGTCTCTGTATAAGCAATAAAATAATATAGTCCTTGTGAGGAAGTACTTCATTCTAACTGCTTCTTTTTATATAAAATACTCTCTTGTGCTTTATGAACTTTATATTCTTCGAGAATATTTTATATTCCAGACACATCTCGTTCTTCGAGAATTTAATATATTCATACGCTTGAAGTGCTTCGGGCACTTGTCATGCTTCAGGCTCTTATCGTGCGTGAGGCACTTATCGTGCTTCAGGCACTTAACGTGCTTCAGGCACTTCTGCTTCGAGCACATGTGTTTATCAAGAACATTGATATCAATCCAAAAATCATGACATTTATCTTGGTGATTTCCTTATCATAGTAAACTCTGAAAGAGTTTTCTAAAAGTAAAATCCAAACGTCATTGTATCCATAACATGAAAATAGGGACATTTTCCAATATATCAATTCTTGGTTTCTGCAGGAACTTATGTGATACAAGTCAGATTATAGATTTAATAAAATCGTATGGCCATTTAATTATTTGTCGATAATTTCACCGCTTTGTGATTTAGGATCCTCAATTTTTATTTCAAGCCATAGTTTAAAAAATATCAATCCCATTAACTGTCTCACGGTTTTATATATTTTTGATAGATAAATGATCTACACGGCTTTCATTTAGTCAGGTAACGTGGTTACTTTAGGGACCATTACAAACTACAGAAGTAATGCATGTGCCAACATTAGTTGACTCAAAATTCATGTCGTATACATGGATGTGCACATTCCATGATATTTACCATTTAATCATTTACTCATGAGATTTCTTTTTTGGGGCTGGTATATAGTAAATCGACAGGGTTACCACGCTTCTTGCGTTGGTTATATGCATTACAGGTCTGTTACGCTTCATGCGTTGGTTAAAGATGTTACATGTTTTCCACGCTTCAGGCTGCATTATAGATTCACCACGCTTCATGTGTTGCTTAAATGCATTCACTGACTTATTTTGTCATATGTCCTTCTAGGAAAATAATCTACTGGAGTGTTAAAACTAGATTTACGAGATTTTACAACATTTTTTGTGTTCATGTATGCATTTTGTATATTATTTATAATACTTCATAAATAAATTACCTTTTGAACTTCAAGTTATGATTCTTTAGTTCGTGGAAAAAGATGAGATAATGAATTATATTCCACGATATCTCATGCAATACTTCAGGTTGCGATGTCTCTTCCCTCTAATAAGGGGTAAAATATCTCATCAAAATGACACTCTGGAAGACGTGTTTTTAAGATATTACTTTTTAGGTGTTCAAGATATCAAATAATAGAAAAAGAAATAAAAATAGCGTAAATCTCAACTGCCGGTTGAAATAGTCTCATAGTCAATTTTACTAGACAACATTACACATATGAGTAGTCACTCGATAAAAGAAATTGCTGGCTGGTTCTTTTAAGTCGAGTCAAAGTGAATTTCCTATTATTCGACTTATTGTCCCTGGATGACCAAGTCGATCATGTCATAATATAAAATTCTTTGGATCATGATATCTTTGCTTTTGCACAATGTGCGTTTCAACTGCTCAAATTTGTATATATTACAACCCCGAAGAAATAGCAGGATATTTTCTAGTACACACTTCTGGTGTGACTTTCAGAAATAATGCAAAGATATAAATTTTTACAGACACTTGTGGTTTATACAAAATATTTATTCCGGCGAATATCTTTAAATTTAGTAAATTTCTTCAGGATTCACTTAAACCATAATCCACTAATAATTTCAATTTTGTACCACAAGGTAACATAACTTTTGGGCATCCAAACTTTTATTTAGATCGATCAAATGGTTTAGCATTCGACGTGTATGCAACCAAAATATAGTTCTACTATATCTATAACATTCCTGGTTATAATTTCGTGATAACTTATTTTCCGTGTCTTTTCACTTGCATACTATTTCTTTTTATTCTACGTTTAGTGGTAAGAAATTTATATATTTGTAGTATTCAGACTACTAATAATCAAGAACTAATTCTTTAATGACCGTAACCTCGACTGGAGTTCGGATCATCAAGATATCAATTCCAAATATATTGTATGACATTGCAATTTCTTTCAGAAACGCGTTTTTATTCACTTCAAGGAATAAAGTTCCATTTACTTCAGGGAAATTTAGTCAAAAGATATAAATCATAACCTTATTACAATACAAAACTGGATATAAATAATAAAGTGATTACAAAACAGAATATAAATCATAAATTAATTACAATACTAAATCGAGGTATACAATTAAATTTTGCTTCATTCTCTTATATATTGGAAAAATTTGCATTTTCTTCTAAAAATGCTTTTGCATTCACTTCAGGGAATGATTTCTAATCCGGGAATTCAACGTGTAATCCACTCGACTTCAAACCACCACCACATTTATTTACATAGATATTAAAAATTGATATTCACTTCAAGGAATATAATCCATTCGCTTCAGGGAATAAAAATTAGCCAGTGGAATGTGAATCGTGATTTTAAATCAGCGATTCGTTATTTTTCTCGTTTACGAGAAAATATAATTTTACACCATCGTATTTGGAAATTTATTTCCTCATGATATTATTACTTCATTAATATAACCGTGACTCAAAATATTAGGGTAAAAATCCTTTAACCCGTATTCATCTAGAATACTAATACTTATTCTGTATAATATTTAATAAAAATATTATATAAGATAAAATTATTAAATTTAACATACCTTAATATATGTTTGTATCCATGGAGTTCGATATCTTACTTTGCTAGAATTCTTTTTAAATCAAGGATCAATTTTCTTGACAATAATTGTCTTTTTTTAGTAGTACTGAAATATATATTAAAAGGGCCAAAAGACTGAAGCACATGCATGTCATACAATACCTTCGGGTTTGGAATCATTGAAAACCATATTTGCTAACTGAAAAGTAAGATTAGAAATCAAATTACCAAACAACAATCCTTTTAGCCGTTGTTTAAATATCCAGTCAGCGCTAGTATTCTTGTTCCTAGGAGTAAAGTAAAAGTAAAGAAATAAAGGATCCACAGACCGTACGGGTCGTTCCAAGTAATAAATAAGTAAATACGGGACTATCGTCTCCACTGGGATTTAAGTAGTTATTCTTAATACGTGTTCAATATTAGAATAATTAGTTCTAATTGTTTTAACTAAAAAGATAAGAAATGAAATATTTGTTTTCTAATTTACTAAATAAAATAAATAATAAACAATAAATACTTATGCAAATAAGATAAGGATATGCAAGTACGAATCTGTCCTATTGAATTTATGATTACTAAGAATAAGGGTGAATGAGAAATTTCACAATAGTCAGGACTCTATAATCTCCTAACCCCCATCAGGGTGGACTTAGGAGCTATCCTACGGTATTACAAACCCCGTCAAGGCGACTATAAGCTACGTTCAGATGATTAATATCTATACCCAATTGGATACGTGGATAGTCAAGCCCATCAGGGTCAATAACGGATACCACGCGTCTATATTCCAATTCTGTAATTAAACCCCCCCGTCAAGGTGATCACCGCCACTAGTGACTAGCCTAATTACTAAAACCTACCCTTGATTCGCGACATCAATGATAGTAAACAAGCACAAGAATATAGTCAATGGAAATTAAGAACTAATTCAATTAAATACTAAAATCCCAGATTCAAAGTAAAACAGAAAAACAGTAATCAATGATTCATACAATTACAGTCCTAAAGAGAAATTATGCATAAAAAACTCTTGAATAGTTAGTTTAGAAATACCTCATAGAAAAAATAGATCTAATACTAATTTACCTAAAGAATAGAGATGGAGAAGCGTAGAATTGATGTAGTTAAGCTCTAGCTCTTACTTCTTCCTCCTCTAGATCCTCTTGATTGCTTCTATGATGAATTACTTGTGTATATTAAACTTATGAAGCCAAGGGATGATTTTATAAGGTTTAGAACTGATATATATATAGGTGCTAGGTTGAAATCTTGGAGAAGGGTTCAAGTAAAAGAGTCCAAGCCCAACTCAAATTCGTAAGTAGATAAGGATAATTACTGCTGAATTGTTTTGACCATATATTCTTCGATACTGGGCAGTTTTTGGCCCGTAAGATATCAAAAGAATCCTCACCGAATTATCTATCTACCTCCAAAAGGGCTCTTCCAGAATCGTCTCGGTTTTGGAGTTATCTTCACTTCTTTAGGCGTAGCTGCATAAATTAGATTAATTTGGCAGCTTTTCCTTTTCCTAATTGAACTCTATTTCCTTCTATCTCCAGATTTCTTCAAGATCTTCTTTCCTTATCTCCTTATAATTGAATTGGCATATAATTTATTTCCATATTATCTTTAAAGCTTCACATTAACACACAAATTAAACCAAATATGCTCTAAAAATAATAATTTATCAAATCAAGACAAGAAATAGGAATATTACGAATTAAGCACAAAAGTCAATATAAAAAGACCATTTTATACCTAAAATGATGTCTCCTAAGGGCTAATATTTAGAACAAATAGGGAGACATCAAGACCCCCAACTCAAACTTGTATTGTCCCGATATAATAAAAAATAAGAACATAGGAAAGTCTCTAAAATATCAGCTAAGTTAATTAAGCATAGGATAGAAGAAGATAGCAGAATATATAGAATAAACTCAAAGAAACTACTTAGAAAATTTCATATAATAATATTTACAAACTACATACCTGCATAATTATCATATCTACAATCAACACGTCTTGAATTCAAGATTGTATTAGCTTCACAATGTAAGAAGGAGAGGATCTTTACTAAGTTTACTAAGGAGGCTATAGATTGTTCATCGAACCTCACTAGTATCTAAATATCCATTTAACTACTCTCTAACGGCTCAATCACTTCTAGTTTACATAACAAAGAATCATAAGGTCTTTAAGGTTGTAATGTTGGCTTAGGGACGGTATGATAAGTATATTTGGATAATTAGAGTGAACTTTTGGCTCTCTCCTCACTAGCCATCAACGAATCACCCTAGAGCTTGAGTTACTCTCGTAAAACGTTCAACCCAATTAATTCCTTGATGCACTAGTTAGCATCCCCAATAACCCAATTAAAGCATAAAGATGTTCACATAAAAATTTCTCTTTGCCGGTCTAATATATATTCTTTTCATATCAATTTTTTTTCCTTTGTATAGCTATGACTCTTTTTTTTTTATGTTGAGATATCACACTATTTTTTCTAATATATATTTTTTTCATGCTTTTCAACATTTTTCATTTACTCTTACCCCGGCAAAGAGTTACAATATAATAAACCTGTGAATCATCATCAAAGTATAGAACAGAGCATAATTAATAAGCTCAAAAATACCAACCCAATAATATTTCCCATAATGGTGGACCCACCACCCCAAACTCAAGCTCTAAAACAATTGTCTATGCATCGCGATTCGAGTGCGGGTCATATGGAAAAGTCCTATAATCTAAAGGGATGTGGCTTATAATGTGGTTAATAAAAAGGCTTTTAGAAAGGCTAGAAGGGGCTGAGAAGGAAATATAATATAATAAATTGACAGCAAGCTAAAAGGCAACAAGGGGCTTATGAAAGAACCACCTTAATCACTTTCTAAACTATGCAATTTCGGCATTCTCTTACCTTTAGCACGTTCATCAAATGGGTTTGTCAACTAGATTGGATCTCACAGCCTACACACCACTCATGGTTACCTGAGATCGAACATACTTTCGATCGCATTGCTAACTAATCTTTTCTTTACTATTAATGTATGTTTGCCTGCAAATACTCAAAGCATACAAAATAAAGCAGCTCATACACATACTACATTCTATCATCAACTTACTAAGCTTATGCTTTCAAGCTATTAAACACACTCTATATCTAATCCATCTCTAAAAAAATTCAAAAAAAAAAATTCAAATTTCTCTAAAATAAACAGTAAATCACATGAAATGGAGATGAGGGAAAACGAATCCCCACACCCCAACTCAAAAATGAGTCGTGTCCCCACGACTAGAAAAGACTCAATAAAATAAAAACAACAAATATTGCATATAGAGAAATGGTAAGGAAGAAAGAAAACATACTCTTTGAGGCTATTGCCTCGCTTGATTAATACCCAAGGTAGG
The DNA here is from genome assembly GCA_029959085.1 of Nemophila menziesii. Lineage (NCBI taxonomy): Eukaryota > Viridiplantae > Streptophyta > Magnoliopsida > Boraginales > Hydrophyllaceae > Nemophila > Nemophila menziesii. The sequence goes on from JARWIR010000001.1 coordinate 82,572,844, forward strand.
GTGCAGTGATTTCTTTGTATGTAACCTTTATGTATCACCAATTTTGCTTTCCCTTACATCCTCTTGTGCTCCATCCCAGTCAATCACACTCTAGAGATCTCTTGTTTCTCAACTTCTTCCAACTTTTTTCTCGAATACTCTCTCATGAGAAAGTGTTAATCCATCTCAATTGTAATCTTCTTGATCTTACCCATACCTTGCTTTGATATTTCATCTCCCTTAACACTTGATAAAATCTCTATCCTTTTCATAATCTCTTTTGACCCCAACTCAAAGCTTTGAACACTCTTGAAATTTGTAACTCTTGATCATAGGTGGAACAAGCTTTATTTGGGTTAGGAAAGGTGTTATGATGATAATTCTCTATGTGGGTGGATGAATTCTTCCTTTATTGGTATGTATCTAAGAAATTGTTGGATGAATTTTGAAAATTTAGGCTCTTGATTCTTGGATTCTAGGTGTTTGGATATGATTTGGGTGATTGAATTTTCTTTGTAATGATGTAGGAAAGGATTTGGATGTAAATTCATGGTGATTTGGTAGTGTTTTGATGCTAGGTGAAGGTTTGTTGAAGCTTTAATGGAGTTGGGAGAAGTTTGGAGAAGAAAGAGAGGCTTAAGGATTGGAAAATTCGGATTAGAACTCACCTCCTCTTCTTTATAACCTAAAAACGCAAGTTTTTTTCCTCTCTCCAGCGGCGCTGGCCGGTATACCGCCCATAAGGGCCGGCATGCCGGTGCGCTGGTCTTTGAAAGATCTCCTTCGTCAAAAAACCCGTATCGCGTACACGAGGTCTCGTGTTTTGTCTTGACCGGCATACCGCCCATAGGGGTAGGCATACCAGTGCTGCTTGGTTTCAAAATTCAACGCTCGGCAAAGAACCCGAGATGAGTACACGAGGGATCGTGTTTTTTACCCGCCGGCATACCGCCTGTAGGGGCCGGCATATACCGGTGGGCAGGTCAGATTTTCTCTGAATTTTTTTTCTTTTTCTCTCTAACTCGATTTTCTTAGTACCTGAACATCAAAAACACTAATACCTTCCTCAATAATGCACTATCAACTAAAAAAAATAGGTAAACTAAATTATACACAAAAAAAAAACTAATAAAGCAATTAAAGCTTGGGGTGTCTCCCATGAGCACTTTTATTTAACGTCATTTAAAGTTTGACGGGTTACCTCCATTATCCCTTGATTATGTAGCCTCCCCAGCAATGGGTGAGATTATGTATGTCTACAATTCGCTGCCTTTGACCTCTCGAAGGTTGTATCTCTATTAATTTTGGTGTCACTACTCGAGTAACAACAAATGGTCCCATCCTCTCATTTTTTAAACCTCGTGGCCTATTCTCTTGGTTGGAGGCCTTCCAAGCAACCGTGGTTCCAACCCTAAACTCATTTTTAGCTCTCTTCTTCACGGGTTCATGGTGGTGGTCCTTCTCTTTAACCTCTTTAGATACTTCTGGAACAATGGGGAACACAAGTGGTACCTCCTCTAGAGTTTTGTCCAAAACAAGGGATGTTTCAGACTTTTCTTTTGTTATAAGGGCCACGTCTTCAACCTCGATCTCTACACTCGCATTCTCATTTGTTTCTTCTGTGAACACTTGTTGCGGTGTGAGTTCTTCAAGCATTTGGGTGTAGGTTTTGTCTTCTTTGCACACCTCTACACATGATTTATCGATGACACCGTTTGAATGATTCGTTTGTGTAAGGTTGGGAGGTGACATCAATGGAGTACTAGGTGGCGAATCCATCCTAGTATCTTCTTCTTCTATCTCTTTTCTCATCAAGATTTCAATATATTATTCTTCTAAACGTGGCTTGGCTGAGTTTTCCATGGATGTAATCTTCCCTTCACAAGATGTAATTTCAATTATGACTCGCTTACCAACAATTGACTCATCTATGCTTAGTGTGGTTGGTTCTTCTATTATTGGAATCTCTAATTCACTAGGTGTAACTTGTGGTGATTCCACTTCCTTCTCTTCTTGAAGGCTAAACTCTGTAGCTACATTGAACCAAACACCGCTATCAATTTGAATAGCTTCATCGTCAAAATTTGTACTTTGGCCAGTTCGCATAGATGGTAATTGTTGTAGCTTCTCAATTGTTTTTGTGAGTTGCGTCAATCGTTGCTCCATTAATTGATGATTTTGTTGCATGAATTGCACTAATGACATGATAGCATCGATTTTCGCCTCACTCTTTACTACATTATCCATTGTAACCTTAACAAAACGATTGAGGGAGTCCTCCAACTTCCTGAGCCTTTACTCATGATTTCTCAAGCTTCCCCGTGTCAAATTCTCAAAAGTAGATATTTTATCAAAGGAGTATTGCAGTTGATCCAACCAGGACTGTGTGGAGTTTGACCATGATATAGAGAATTCTCCATACCTAAAGAATCACCTGAAAAGAGACTAAAACAAAACAAACATAAAACAGAAAACAACTAAAACTACTAACCTAACTTAAACACAATTAAAATATCCACTTTAAGTCCCCGACAGCGGCGCCAAAAACTTGGTGGGTCCTTGTGTGTTATAAAATAATGCAATAAAACTAAAGAAATAAAGGATCCAAAGACCGCAAGTGTACGGGTCGTTCCAAGTAATAAATAAGTAAATACGGGATTATCGTCTCCACAGGGATTTAAGTAGTTAATCTAAATTCGTGTTCAACATTAGAATAGATAGTTCTAATTGTTTTAACTAAAAAGATAAGAAATGAAATATTTGTTTTCTAATTAACTAAATAAAATAAATAATAAATAATAAATACTTATGCAAATAAGATAAGGATATGCAAGTATGAATTTATCCTATTGAATTTATGATTCCTAAGAATAAGGGTCAACGGGAAATTTCACAATAGTCAGGACTCTATAATCTCCTAACCCCCGTCATAGTGGACTTAGGAGCTATCCTACGGTATTACAAACCCCGTCAGGGCGATTATAAGCTACGATCAGATGATTAATATCTATACCCAATTGGCTATGTGGTTAGTCAAGCCCGTCAGGGTCAATAACGGATACCACGCGACTATATTCTAATTCTCTAATTAAACTCCCCGTCAAGGTGATCACCGCCACTAGTGAATAGCCTAATTACTAAAGCCTACCCTTGATTCGTGACGTCAATGATAGTAAACAAGCACAAGAATATAGTCAATGGAAATTAAGAACTAATTCAATTAAATACTACAATCCCAGATTCAAATTAAAACAGAAAAACAACAATCAATGATTCATACAATTACAGTCCTAAAGAGAGATTATGCATAATAAAACTCTTGAATAATTATTTTAGAAATACCTCATAGACAAAATAGATCTAATGCTAATTTACCCAAAGAATAGAGATGGAGAAGCGTAGAATTGATGTAGTTAAGCTCTAGCTCTTACTTCTTCCTCTTCTAGATCCTCTTGATTGCTTCTATGATGAATTACTTGTGTATATTAAACTTATGCAGCCAAGGGATGATTTTCTAAGGTTTAGAACTGATATATATAGGTGCCAGGTCGAAATCTTGGAGTAAGGTCTAAGTAAAAGAGTCCAAGCCCAACTCAAATTCGTAAGTAGATAAGGATAATTACTGCTTAATTGTTTTGACCATATCTTTTTCGATACATGGCCGTTTTTGGCCCGTAAGATATCAAAAGAATCCTTACAGAATTATCTATCTACTTCTAAAAGGGCTCTTCCATAATTGTCTCGGTTTTGGAGTTATCTTCACTTCTTTAGACGTAGCTCCAGAAATTAGATTAATTTGGTAGCTTTTTCTTTTCCTAATTGAACTCTGTTTCCTTCTATCTCCAGATTTCTTCAAGATCTTCTTTCCTTATCTCCTTAGAATTGACTTGGCATATAATTTATTTCCATATTATCTTTAAAGCTTCACATTAACACACAAATTAAACCAAATATGCTCTAAAAATAATAATTTATCAAATCAAGACAAGAAATTGGAATATTACGAATTAAGCACAAAAGTCAATATAAAAAGACCATTTTCTACCTAAAATGATGTTTCCTAAGGGATAATATTTAGAACAAATAGGGAGACATCACATGCTAAATATCTAAAAAGAACAATATACTCCTCCCTATTTCAATCAACTGTTTATTGACATTAAACAAATATGATCAAATGAGAATCCAGTAGATTTCTTCACTAAATATTTACCAACAACAATATTCAAACTACAAGCCCACCCGTAAAGAAAACATTATTATAAAAATTTGACTTCGCAATGAGGGGGAGAATATATCGATATTATGTACTTTTTTCCTTCACCGTGGTTTTTCCCAAGGGGTTTTCCTAGAAAGGTTTTAACGAGGCAGACCGAATATGTGTTACACCTTCCGAGAAATTATGTACTCTTTTTTCTTCATAAAGTTTTGTCCCAATGGGTTTTCTTGACAAGGTTTTAACAAGGCAATACATATATCATATAACTATTAATTCAAACGTTTGTTGGTAATATCCAAGGGTGAGTGTTATGAAATATTATTTTAAGTGGATATACACCAACGATATACCTGATAAAGTCGTAACGTGTATAAGTGGCTTGCTGTACAGTTGCGCAATAGCTTGAACCTTGCACCAACTTAAGCTAATATTTGCGCAGCTACTTACGGCTTTATATATATAGTAGAATATTCATATCATATTGTAACCCTTCTGAATTTCATAATAATACAAGATTATATTTTTCTATATTTTGAGTTATTGCCGTTAATTTTATAATATATTTTTATATTTCCATTTATCATTGTTATTTTTTATGATACTTTATCCATCCTAGTTTCCATGTTACTTGTAATATTCTTTTAGTTTTTTTTTGTCGGAATTCTTTTAGTTTGTTATCTAAGTATATACTATGATACATGATAACTTATTTTAGAGAATATCGTAGCTACCGTATTAAACTACAAAAGGACGACCATTATTTTAATGTAGAATGGCATTTTTTATTTTTATTTTACAATGGAAGGTGCTAAAGCACCATGGGGCCTACAAATATTAGCAAATACAAGTTTTTTAAATCTAAAAGGTAGTTTTTTTTTTTTTGACATAAAAAGGTAGTTCAAAATAACATATTTGAAACCATTTTTTTGTCAATGCCCTATATGAAAGTAAGTTTCATGCGCTATGACTGGATTCCACGTGTATGCATATGCTTTTTTCTTTGGAAAACATAATTTAAATAAAATAAAATTGAAAGCATACAATAAGTTCAGATTGTTTTTAGCCTATACCAGTTACAACAAAATAAATAAAGAAAAGCTTAAGTAAGGTGGGGGTGGGGACACCGCCCAATTGCAAGTAGGAGACCCGGAGATAGCCATCTTCGCAACCCAATCCGTAGCATGATTAAGATTTCGAGAAATGAAACAGAACTTAACCTTAATTGTTTGCAGCAATGTTTGAATGTCTTCAAAGATGAAGGAAAGATGACGATTTTCAAACATTTTGCAATTCTTGAGTGAATTAATGAGACTAAAACAATCGTTCTTCAAAATATAGGTCATATTAGGTTGAGCAGCAGCTACTTTGAGTGCATTTCTAATTCCAATTGCCTCTGCTTCTTCAGGAGAGTTTGCGCAAAAGCTCTACGTCTTAACTTCCAAAAGTTGGCCCTGTTGATCACTGAAAATACAACCCACAACTGCTTTGTTAGAATTTTTAAGATAAGATGCATCCACATGTATATAAGTTATATTATTATTAATAAGATCAGTAGTTGACTTCCTGATGTTCATTGTAGACCTTTCAATTGTATTTAGGTTGTGATTTTCTTTAGCTTCAGAGTTTAAATTTTTAATCATGATAAACTCATCATAAGCTTTGTAAGCCTGTATAGCAACTGATAAGGGGCAGAATTTTTGATTCTCAAAGATAGCTTTGTTTCTAGCTTTTCAATTGAACCATAAGAGCCAAATTGCCATCTCAACTATAGCTCTTCCTTTCTCATCATTTTCAGGCTTTGTTTCAATAAGATTTAGTAGCCATTTATCCATATTTAAAGTTAAATCATTTGAGGATAAGAAGGCTATAGGAGTTGCAAACCATGCCGCTCTTGAACTAGAGCAAGTGAAGAATAAGTGTTCCTGTGTTTCCACATTAATATTACATCGTTTACAAATATTATTAAGTGCACATTTTCGATGGAATTTATTAAGTTCAGTTGGTATTGAATTTGAAATAATTTTACAAGCAAAATTTCAAAGTTTAGGTGGCAAATTTAAATTCCAAACTTCATCCCGAAAAGTTTTAGTAAGTTTAGTAGATGTAGAAGGCTCATTCTTGCTAAGGGCTTCTTTATTGCTAATTTCAGTGTTTATTATGTTGTTATAGACTTCTTTTACTGTAAGGCTTCCATTTTTCGAGTTTTCCCAAATTTGAATATCATTTGAATCTGCTATACTAATATTCAATTTGGAGATTTTTTCTATTTTTTCATTTCCTAGAACCGAGGCAAGTAATTCAGTGTTCCAAGTATGATCAGATTTAATGAAATCACTGACTTCAGTGATTGGATTATTTAAGATATTAATAGGCCTATCATATGAAGGTATCCAACTATCCTCCCACACATTAATTGTTTTTCCATTTACAACTATCCATTTTGTATTTTTAAGATAATTATTTCTACCCATAAGCAGACTTTTCCAACCCCATGATTGATTATAGCCTATCTTAGCTGATTTAAAGTCTTCCTTTGGAAAATAAATTCCTTTAAGTATTTGATAAGCAATTGAGTTCTTATTAAGGCTAAATTTCCAAGCTGAGGAGGTAAGGAGGCTTAAATTCATTTGGAAAAAGTTTTTAAAGTTTAAGCCTCCTTGCCTTTTAGGCATTTGCATGAGTTTCCAATTTTTCTAATGGACTCTCTGTTTTACTTTATTGCCCCACCAAAAAGCAGCTATTATAGAGGAGATTTTATTATATATAGATTCAGGTATTTGAAATATAGTCATTATATAAACAGGAATTGACTGTACAACAGCCTTGATTAAAGTTTCTTTTCCTGCTTCAGTAAGTAGGCGTGTATGCATATGCTTAGTACATATGGTAAATGATAAGTGTAGGATATGCTGATGTAACTCATATTGATTATATTACTTTGCAGCTGGTCTTTATTTGCTTTTTTTCTGAAAAACCTATAAGGCATGAGTTTTTTATTAGTTTAAATATATAAACGGTTGCTCTATGGATAAATTCTATGGATCATAATTTTCAAACTTCAAAGATAGTATTTGTTTCAAAATTATTATTATTTTCCAAACACTCAGTTTCGAAAACGATTAGTGAAGGAATTGTTCAGACCTGATTGGGGAGCCAGCTTCCTAAAAACGTGTGCAACAAAATCATCGACCAATAATAATGAATTACTTATACAAGAAGAAATTTCCTACTTGTGTGACACCTCTTGAAAGAAAAATGGAAACTAAATGGAATTGGAAATCGTGGAAATACAAGTTTACGGGTGAACAAGCGTCATTCACAACGATCTCTTGCAATTCATCGATAGAGGGTGGGGGAGAGGTAGAAGCAGTTCAAATTGCGAAAGAATTATGCGAAGAATACAAATATATACCAAAGACGATTTTCACAGATAACCTTGAAATCATTCAAGATATCAGGCATCCATTGGAGTCTAGCTGGTTCATCAAACGTTTATTGCGGTCAATCAAGGAGTTAGGTGACATGGTTAGCCCTGTGTCCTTCCACCATATTCTGAGATCTATCAACAGTAAGGCTGTCTCTATTGCTAGAGCCTCCAGACGTGACACAATTTCAAGGACCCAAGGTTGGAACTCGGATACAACTTTTCAAAATTAGGAATTGGATAGGAAGACAAGACTCAAGAAGTATCGAGTGCGGATTCAACGACAAAAAAAACAACTAGCACATTAAATTTATCCCATGGATTCAAATGGTTAAATTTTCCCTACATGATGTCTCCCTAAATGTTCTAATTTTATGCCCTTGGGAGACATCATTTTTGGTGTTTATTCGACCATTTTGATAGACTTTTGGAGTAAATATGCATTAATCCGATTTTCCTCTTTAATTTCTAGTATTTTTAATTTATTAAACTTTTGCGCGTAATATTGTGTATTTTAGTGAAAAGTTTGTAGGTTTTGAATACTAGCTAGGAGAGGAATCCGAGAATAAAGTCAAAGATCGTGATATGGAGTCAAAGCATGAAGACAAATCCCGAAAGAATTGATATTTTAAAGCTGCAAATCTGGAAAACTGATATAAATTGCTGATTTCGAGCCACCTAAGAGTAGATTTAGCCGCTGACCTTTGAAGAGAAATTGTGCCCCATTGAGTTACGGAATTTTAGCAACTGGAATGAGTTCAATCCGAGTTGAAACAAACTGTCTAGAGCTTATTTAGTGGAGGTGGTGCAGTAGTTACGGGATTTTGGGCTAAGATAATAGACTTGGGCCTTTATTATTTCATTTAAACATTAGCCTAAGGTCCAAGTCCGATTTTTAGAGTAATAATAAGGCTATTGACTTCTATTTTTCAGACAATTCACTTTTTACAAGTCAGAGCATCAGAGAGAAGTCAAGGCAATGAAGCGGAGAAAGCTACAGAGCTGGAGACTGTCTATATCTCCAAATCACAGCCAATCTAATTCTGAAATTAGGTTTCTCTTTTATTTCATTCTGTAAAACAATATGAGTATTTTTATTTCTTTTAATTTAGTTTTTCGCATTAGCATGAGCTAATTTCATTAAGTACTTGAGAACGCATAATGGGTTAATCCCAATTTAATTTTATTTCATGTATTTGGATTTGAGATTTTAATAATTGAAATCAAATTGGGTAAACTGTATTTTTCTTTAATTTGCTTTTATTTACTTTTATTGAATTCGTGACTCAATATTAGGACTTAGTATCCAGGCTATTCCAATTAGTGGCGATTGGATCACCTTGACGGGGGATTTAGATACGGACTTAGAAATTGAATGTAGGTTAGAAATTAGAGACTCTGACGAGCTTAATTAAACCTATGGCCAATTGGGTAGAATAGACTTAATCACTTGAGAGTGGACTATAATCACCCTGACAGGGTTGGTAGCACTTGAGAGTAGCTCCTTAGTCCACCCTGACGGAGGTAAGGAGAATTTCGAATCCTGAACAATGCATATTTACCGATTTGTCCCTTAAACACTGCATGAATGAATGATAATTAGGTGAAACCCTTGCCTCTCTCAAGTACTGCCTTTCCCATCTTGCGAAACCACTTTATTTTCTAGCGTCTAGTTAATTATTTGCATTAATTTAGTATTTTAATTTATTGTCTTAGCATTAGCAAACCAAAACAACAATCTTAAAATCATCTACTTGTTTTTCACGTGCAATTAATTACTATTTGGTAAGCATTAGAGTCAACCATTCCGTCCCTGAGAACGAATCTGTATTATCTTTTATATTACTTGGGACAACCGTAGACTTGCGGTTGTGGTTCTCTTATCCTTGTTGCATTTATTTTAGAACACACAAAGGACCACCACTACACCCAAGACAATTTTTCAATAAAGAAGTTTGTATATAAAATGAATTTGCTGATTAAATAAGTTTGTGTATAAATGAATTTATATGGGGTTATTTTTTTTCTAAAGTATTGTATATTGAAAAGAAATCAAAGTATTCGTGGATAAATCACAATATTATGACAGGGATTAGTCTATGCCACTAGTTAGTACAATATTATCCAAGAGGTTGGCTAATTTGGGAGAAGTCTTAAAGACCCAATTATTAAGCAATTTGCCTTGCAACATAAACTTAGCAACCCAATCAGTCTAGGTGTTTTCTTTCCCCCGCATAAGGAAGAAATTAAATTTATTTCACGCAACATTGATACAGTCATTAATAATTATAGAGGTTTTTTGGTTACTATAAACGCTTCCATGCTGGAGTTGAGTAATCACATTGGAGTTGTTGCTGGACAGTCTAAACTTGTGACCCTTTACCATCTAGTAGTAAGAATCGAATTGCACACACCAATCGCCTCAACCTCTTCATTAAGTTGCTAATAAAACTCCATGCTGCACCATGAAAATCTCATGTTCATCTCTAATAATACAAGAAGGTGCAACTTTAAAAGTCACTTGTCAAAGATGCATATGTGTTCACAATTAATGTAGAAGAAGGAAAATTATAAAAAATGGATGATTCTTTAGCTAAGTTTGTTGGTGAACCTGTAATAATGTTATTGTTTGTACCTTGTTTAATAATTTCATTATTCGTGTAAATTTATCCTTCTTTAATATCATTTCTCTTGCACTTTCTAAAATGACTTCTTTGGTCTTTTAACTCTTGTATTCGTCTTTGATCTTATTTTCTTGACTTCTTATTCATGCTTTGGAATCTAATAACAAATCTCTAAAACAAGGCAAGAAACGAGAAACTATTAAATAATAGGGAAAAATCCCTCAGCTAAACACATAATGCACCTAAAATGATGTCTTGTCACTAAATTATTCCATCAAAAATATGGAGATATTATGGACCGATTTTGTGGTCTTGCGAATGGCCGATAGGTCTCTTTCCCAACCTAAAGGTGAAATTGATGATGTTTTAATTAAAGTTGGTAGTTTTATTTTTCCATGTGATTTTATTATTCTTGACTACAGCACCGATAAGAATGTCTCCATTATATTGGGAAGACAATTCTTGGAAACAGGGTGCACACTAATTGATGTTGAAAATAGTGAGTCGATCATGGCGATCCAAGATGAACATGTTAAATTCAACGTAGTTAAGGCTATGAAGTTCCCCGATGCTCGGGATGATTGCTTACGTGGAGATGTTATAGATCATGTTACACAAGAGGTATACAATGAAATTGGTTTCGATGAGTGGTGTCTCCTGGTGTGTGATAAAATCACACCCCTTTAAAGGTGGGACACAAACCGCAAGTGTACGAGTCGTCCAAGTAATAATCTAATAAACGGGTTTCAATCTCAGGGACAGATGGATATGACTATGGTGTTTATCGAGTAAATAGAGATAATTGTTAAGACAGAAAAGATACAATATAAAAGTGGCTGTTTGGTTTTATTTTTGAAACTAAAGAAGCAGTAAAATGCCTAACGGAAAAGAAATGCTAAGAGTAAATAAATAAGAGTAGACGCAAGGTGAGAGATGTACTTGAGTCTCGCAAGGGATCCACCTAAGTCAATTCAATTAATGTTTATGTTTAAGGGTAGATTTGGTATTAATATATTAGTCGGGACTCTAATATCTCCTAGCCCCCTGTCGGGTGGACCTAGGAGCTATCCTAAAGTACTATAAACCCCTACCGGGCGATTATGTCCTCTAGGATGTGAAGTTCTTTACCTCTTTGGCTATGTGATTAGTCAAGCTTGTCGGTCAATAACGGACGTCACACATATATTATCTAAGTCTGTAATCAAACCCCATGTCGAATGATCACTTTTGCCACTAAAGTGAATAGCCCAATAACTAAAACCTATTTCTAATTGTTCCTAAAAGAAATTTTATATAAGCATAAAATAATATTCAATATATAATACTCAACTCAGATTATATAATAAAATCCCAAAGTCAGAAAACATGAATTAAATTAACTAGGGTTTCAACCCATTATTGTGATTCTCAAGTACTAAGGAATTTAGCTCATACTAAATTAAAAACTGAAGATAAATTAAAAGCATTCATTATTGTTAATTAAATAAATAAACTAAAGAAGCTAATTTAGGGGTTGGATTCAGCTGCTGTTGGAAGAAATGAGATTCTCTCGCTCTAGCTTTCTCCTCTGCCTTTTTTACTCTGACTCTCTCTTTTAAAAATAATGAAACATGTCTAAAAATGAGGTCTACCTATTTATAATTTAGAATTCGGATTGGGCTTTTTTACTTAAGAATAATAAGTTACATAATAAAAAGCGGAAGTCCATCTTCACATCTCGTAACTGTTGTACACCTATTGGTAAAACGATCGTAACTTTTGGGTCTCATATCCAAATCACCTGATTCCAGTCCTCAAATCTTCCTAAATCAAAGGCACAACTTTCTATTTCATATTTCCAAACCTGAATTAGTGCCTAAGTGGCTCAAAAACAACAATTAGTGACAGATTTCTAGATTTTCCTCTCTATTAGTCAACTCTTCGAATAATCTTTTCTTGCTTTTGACCTCTCCGTTTGATCTATGATTTTAATTCTCACTTCTCTTCCTTGTCTTGGTGCTCCATAGCATCCATGGACCTAATAACTTTATACTAAAAACAAACAAATTAACACACAAAAGCTCTAAATATACAAATAACATAATTCTAAGGGAAGAAGGTGCGGTATAACGAAATAAGCATAAAAGAGTATCAAATAAGTTTATTTTTCACCCAGAATGATGTCTCCTAAGGGAAGTTATTTGGAACAATACGGGAGACATCAAGACCCCAAACTCAAACCTTTGTCATCCCAACAAAGTAAAATAAAAACAAGGGGTTTAGGTGAAACAAACAAATGCAGAGTCTAGTGAATAATACCCAAAGCATAATTTAAAACAATTCTCATATAGAATGACCTAGGAATTAATATACACATACACATGCCATACGAAAATCAAACACAAATAATATCAACCCAAAATTAATTTCACAATGCTAGAAGGTTACACTTATACTTATCTCAAGATGGTGGCTATAGGGTGTTCGTCGATCCTCACTTGCTTTAAACGCTCCACTTAGCTTATTCCTTATTAACTAAATTATAAATTCTCTATGTACCTAGGAATAACGAGAACATTAAGGTTTTTTCTTATGCTTAGGGATGGTATGGAATGTATATTTTGTAAATCTGAAGTGAGCTTTTGGCTCCCTCCTCACTTACCATCAACGAATTGTCCAAGAGCTTGTGTTTACACTCGAATATGTCCTCACTCAACCCATTTGACACACTAATTTAGCGTCCCCATATTTACCCAATAAGCACTAAAGATGATTTCTAAACTTCCACTTTGCCGGTTACTTTATTTTTTTCATATATATATATTTTTTCTTTTTCATTTTTTTTGTATAAATATCCCTGACAATCATTTTGATGTGAATGGCCATGTCTATTATATATTATTTTTCAAGACCCCGGCAAAAGTTACAAATAATATATCATCAACAATTGCGCATAAATACAAACACATAAAAATCCCTCCGAATGTAATTACCCAATGATGAAACCCACCACCCCAAACTCAAGCTCAAGACAGGTTGTCTCAGGATCGTGTTACAAGTGCGGGTCATATGGAAATTCCTAATAAAATAAAGGGATATGGCTTATATCGTGGCGACAAAAGAAAGGCTTAAAGGCTAGAATTGGGGCTAAGAAGGATATAGTTAATCAGGGGTTAGAAAGCTAAAAAGGTTTAAATGGCTATCAAAGAACTGCCTCTATCATTTTCCTAGTTACATAGATTGACTCTAGTTCATACCTAGTGGGTTCTCTACTTATTTAGATCTCACGTTCTACATACCACTCATTTCCTTAAGTACAAGTTTACTTCTTTTGCGTTGATCATTAATTTTTCCTATCAAATACCTAATGTTAGCATGCAATTAAAGTGTGTTTTATACTAACTCCTAAGGTCTACTATTTTCTATCATAAATTCATAACAATCATGCTTAATGGGGACATTTAAAATACTCTAAAGTCAGACGCAACCCTCAAATTAATTTTATTGAAAGCAGTAAAAACAAATAACACATAAAATTGAGATGAGGTAATGAACCCCACCCCAAACTCAAAAATAAGTAGTGTACCCACGAATCGAAAAGACTCAATAAATAAATTAAACTAATATACACTACTTAATGATAAGGGAAAGGAAAACGTATCTTAACCAGCACTAGGCAGGTTGTCACTGTTGCGTCCAGGTTGGACGAACATGTATGATTTAATGTGTTTAAGGCTATGAAATTACCAGATTCAAAAGATGAATGTTTAAATATAGATGTCATCGGAAAAATTACACAAGAAGTCTTTAATTAAGCAAGCTTAGATGATGATCTAGACGAAGCCTTAGCACTTGAATCGCCAGAGATAGACGATGATACCACTGACAAAGTGGCGGCATTAGGATCAAACATACAAAAACAACTTCGAGAGTCAGGTGAAATTGAGCAAATAAAGAGACCATCTATAATATGTCCACATGTTCTCGAAGAAAAACCACTTCCCAACCATCTACGCTATGCATATTTAGGTTTGAACAATACTTTCCCTATTATTATTTCTGCTAACCTTTCAGGTCCGCAAGAGGATAAGCTACTCCGTGTGCTTTGCGCTAACAAAGAAGCGATTGAGTGGACTATTGTCGATATCAAGTGAATTATTCCGTCCATTTGTAAACATAATATTATTCTTTATAGCAAAGGAGGGCGATCTATAGAAGGGCAAAGAAGACTCATGTCACCTATGAAAGAGGTGGTAAGGAAGGAGGTAATCAAGTTACTAGATGCGGGTATTATCTTTCCAATTGGAAGCAGTGATTGGGTTAGTCCAGTGCAATGTGTTCCAAAGAAAGGAGGTATCACTACCATTCTTAATGATCAAGGTGAAGCCATCCCATCAAGAACAGTTGTGGGGTGGAGAGTGTGCATGGATTACTGAAGACTCAACAAGGCTACAAAGAAAGATCACTTCCCTCTACCATTTATTGATCTGATGCTAGACAAACTCGCAGGGAGAGAGTATTATTGTTTTCTTGACAGATATTCAGGTAATAATCAGATTTGTGTGGACCCCCTTGATCAAAACAAAACAACTTTTACTTGTCCGTTTGGCACCTTTGCTTATAGAAGGATGCCATTTGGTTTGTGCAATTCACCTGCCACATTCCAGAGGGGCATGATGGCTATATTTTGGGACATGATTGATAAATATTTGGAGGTTTTTATGGATGATTTTTCGGTTTTTTGAGATAGTTTTGATGATTTCTTGAATAATCTTGAGAAAGTCCTAGTGAGATGTAAAGAAAAAGATCTCGTGCTTAATTGGGAAAAATTCCACTTCATGGTTCAAGAAGGAATTGTGTTGGGACATAAAGTTTCGAAAGCAAGGATGGAGGTTGATCGTGCTAAAATTGAAGTTATTAAAATCTTACCACCTCTAGTTTCTGTGGAAGGAGTGAGAAGTTTCTTGGGTCACGCAGGATTTTACAGAAGATTTATTAAAGATTTCTCCAAGATCGCCAAACCGCTTTGATCTTTACTTGAAAAGGATACTCCTTTTAATTTTAACGATGAATGTCTTCAAGCATTTGTAACGATCAAGGAAAAACTCATCTCCACGCCAATTGTTGTACCTCCGATTGGAAAGCTCCGTTTGAACTTATGCGCCATGCAAGTGATCACGCAATTGGTGTTGTGTTAGGACAAAGGAAAGACAAGATCTTCCACACGATTTATTACGCAAGTAAGAGCTTTAACGCTGCCCAAATGAATTATACAGCAACGGAGAAAGAGATGCTAGCCGTGGTATATGCTTTCGACAAATTCCGTTCGTATTTGATTGGGAAGAAAACTATTGTATACACGAATCATTCAGCAATCAATACCTTATGGAGAAAAGGGACGCTAAGCCGCGTCTTATTAGATGGGTACTGCTGTTGCAAGAATTTGACATAGATATTCGAGACCAAAAAGGATGCGAGAACCAAGTTGCTGATCATTTATCCAGGCTCGAAGGATCTGATGCCAACAAAGGACCGTTATTGGTCAAAGAGGTATTCCTTGATGAACAACTTTTTACTATTAAAGATGCGGTTGTGCCTTGGTTGCAGATATAGTTAATCTCCTCGTTAGTGATGTATTCCATACGGATTTCAATCCACAACAATGACAGAGGTTAACTTATAAATCCAGACAATTCTTTTGGGACGAGCCCTACCTCTTCAAAGTTTGGAGTGATCAAGTTATCAAAAGATGCGTCCATGAGGGCGAAATTACAAAGATCATGGTAAGCTGTCATGGCTCACGATATAGTGGCCACTTTAAAGGCGATAGAACTGCAGATAAAATTCTTCAATCCGGTTTCTATTGGCCGACCCTACACAAAGATTGTCATCAATTTGTTCAGACATGTCATAGATGCTAGTTCACTGGTAATATATCAAAAAGAGACGAGATGCCGCTTAATAATATCTTAGAATTTTTAATCTCTGATGTATGGGGAATAGATTTCATGGGACCTTTCATCACTTCCCATGGCAATCTTTATATTTTGCTAGCAGTAGATTATGTATCCAAGTGGGTAGAAGCAGTGGCAACACCAAAGACCGATGCTAAAACAGTTATATTATTCCTGAAGACGAACATCTTTTCAAGACATCGTACGTCACCTATTCTTATCAGTGATAAAGGTACCCACTTCATCAATTTTCAGTTGAGAGCTGCCCTTCGTAATTTGAGGTTGAGACACTGCACTTCAACTAGTTATCATCCCCAAATAAACGGACAAGCTGAGATTTTTAATCGAGAAATCAAATATATTCTTGAGGAGACGATGAACAAAACGAGGAAGGACTGGTCATTAAAACTAGATGATGCTCTCTGGGCTTACAGAACGACATTCAAAACACCTGTTGGGGCATCCCCTTATCACATGGTCTACGGCAAAGCATGTCATCTTCCTATTGAGATTGAATCTCGAGCCTTCTGGGCTATTAAAATGCTAAATCTAAACCCAGACTTGGCCGGAAAACAAAGGTTGATGTAGTTAAATGAATTGGATGAATTTTGTTTCCATGCCTATGAAAAATCGCGTCTCTATAAGTAGAAAACAAAAATATGGCATGATAAACGAATTCGTCTAAAAATGTTCGAGAGAGGACAAAAGGTTTTATTATATAATTCAAGATTCTCGAACTATCCGGGTAAACTTAAATCCCGTTGGGGAGGACCTTACATTGTTACAAAAGTCACACCTCATGGAGCAATCGAAATTAAACATCCAACAGAGAAAAGGACATTCATGGTGAATGGCCAGCGTGTGAAGTTATACCATGATAGTGAGGACTCTGGACGAGAGGAGACGATCCTTCTTGAAGACCACACATTAGCCCAAGGTACACGTCTAACTAAAAGACATTAAACAAATGTGCTCTTGGAGACACCCTTTGTTTTAATTGCTTTTTAGATTAGTTTTATGTTTTGTAGTGTATAATTCTAAGTTAGTGTATATTATTAATGTGTTTACAAGCTAAAAGGAGAGAGAGGTAGTGTGTAACATGTGCAGGAAATTGAGTTTGGGGTTGAAAAGACGTAAAAATTATGCTAACCAGCAACTAAGTGCGGTATACCGCGCCATAGCTGCGGTGCACCGCAGGTAAAACCCGTGACCACGGTTTTTGGCCACGGTAAAATACCGAGACACAAAACTAAATAACGTGTTGAGAATCTGCACCCACGAATTTTTTCCAGCACGGGTCCGGTGTACCGCAAGGTATGTCTGGTGCACCGCAAGGAAAAATCGTGGCCACGGTTTCAAGAACGGTAAATTGCCGAGAAGTGCACTTAAAACCGTGTCGAGTAATTGCACCCACGGTTCTGGACATTGTTAAGGTGTGGTGTACCACACCATATCTCCGATGCATCGCAGGGAGGCGGTTTATGAAGGAATAGTTATCATATCAACTTCTTACCATACCAAATAATAACCTAGCCTCTCCAACACGAATATTTTTTACCCAAACCTTATAAATAGACCTTGAAGCTTGAATAAACCTCCACAACAAACACAACAACATCAAAAATCCTATTCTCTTTCCTCCATAAACACATATTCTTCATCAAATTCATCACACAACACCATAAAACACCACCAAGATCATCAAGCTATCAAGAATTCTTCCAAGAATAATCAAGAAACCTTCTTATATCATTAAATCCAAGCAAGAAACTCAAGCCACACCAATCTTTCTTACTTTATTCCACCATTGGTGTAACTTGAGTTGTGGGTCAATCAGAGATGACAAACAGAACAGATTATATGGATTATAACAGGAAGAGTTCAATCCTAGGGAAGAACAAAAATTTGCCTGGAGCAACAATTAAATAGGCCATCAACCTTGATGAGCCTATTTAAAAGAAACCAAAGATAGAGGCACCAGCACAACCACTACGCAAGAGATTAACAACTAAGATGAGTGTATCGTCAAGGCCTAAAGAAAAGACACAAATTCAAAATCAAGGTTCTTCTTCTTCATATCAGATTAATTCTTGCATGCCACCCGTATGGGCAGTCAAATTACAAGATGAAGTCAATTATATAAGAAAAGAAAATCCCGTACTCTGGGAGGAAATTGACAAGATTAATCAGGTATTGGGTGCAGTAACTGAGACCTTGGATATTGGTAATTATTCTTCTTCTTCTTCAAAGGAGGACATGCTAAATCTTTATGGCCAGGTACCCAGTTCTAATTCTGCTTCTTAATTGCTTGTATGCATTAGGTAGTTTAGTTTAGTTTAGTTTAATTTTAAATTTTATTTCTTTATTGAGTCTTTTTCGAGTCGTGGGGACACGACTCACTTTTGAGTTGGGGGTGGGGATTTATTGTTCTCATCTTCCTTTATGTTTTTGCATAAAATCTTAAATTTTTTAGGTTTGAATAGGATAGAATATATTGAATGTACCTATTGAGCATGATTTAATTAAGTTAATGATAGTAGGTAGTATGTTTTTGAAAGATGTCACAAATATATTTCGTATGCATGTATGAAAACAGGAAATAAAAGATAGAAAAGTTAATGAGCAATGCTAAAAAGTCAGGTTGAAACTTAGGGAGAGTTATGTTGGCATAACGTCCTTTTAATATTGTTTTAATATTTTCCAAATCGTGTTTTAAATATCCCCAAAATAGTGCATTATACTTGTCCAAACTAAATACCTTCTCTCTAAATATTTAACATTATTTTTCAAGGTTTATTTAATAGCCGGGCCGGCATACTGCCCACAGGACTGGCATACCGGTGACGAGATTCGTTGCCTAACGGTCAAATTCCACGTTAAATCTAACCGTTCCAAACTGGTATACCACCCCGTGTTAGAAAAGTTGCTTATAAAATGGAGTTTTATGATATGCAATTAATTACCTCTTACCAACACATTTTATACAATCATATACATTCATTAGAGGTCTCAAGCTATCAAAGTATCAATCCAAGCTTGATCATTCAACTTGTTATATCTACTCAATCAAGGAGTTAATCCAAGAAGCTTCAAAGTTTTAATCTACTCAAGAGAAGTTTTAAGCTTAGAGTTATATCCTCTCTTTAGGAGTTCTTAGCAAAGTTGTGTCAACCATTCAAACACTTGTTTTTATCCTCTTAAAATCTTGTCTTTGTAATAGATAGAGTAAGAGAGCGTGTGAGCATAGGGAGTATACTCGGTTTCCTTGTGTTGCGATAGCACAAGAGTTTGCTTCGTGGTATCGAAGTGGTTGTAAGGGTATTGTGCTCTCACCTCGGTTAAGAGAGACACGGGAGCTTAATGAAAAGCTTGAAATACTAAGGAGGCTTCCTTAGGTAGTGGATGTAGGGATAACCAAACCACTATACATCGTTGTGTACTTTCTATCCCTTATCTCTTTACTTATCGTTTATTGATTGCTCGTATTTTTCTTTATATCAAACCCAGCAACCCTATTGCATGATTCCTTAGTGTTTGATATATATTGACTTAGAAGTTATTCTTTAAACTTATAATTGTCCAAAATATTTTTAATTAGGCATTAATATTATTAGTAATCCTATTCACCCCCCTCTTGGACTTTCAATTGGTATCAGAGCCTAACTCTACGTGAATAGCTTAATCGTTAGTAGAGTAAACGACATGGAATTTTATCTTTTGGAATATTCGTCTTCTACATGATCTCCACATTTTGTAGGCACTTACTATCTTGCTTGGAGAACAAAAATTGAGGAATTTATCAAAGCCGAAGATCCCGATCAATGGAGAATAGTTATGGAAGGTCCATTCTTTCCATACAAAGAGGAATTAAATGAAGCGGGATTTCTTAAGTTGAATCAAGAAGAAAAATACTACGATGAACTCACCGATGATGATAAATCTAAACTCACTCAAAATGCAAAACCGATGTATACTATAATATGTGGAATAGTCGAAGAGATTTTCTCAAAGATGTTTGATTGTGAGTCGGCAAAGAAAATTTGGGATCGATTGGAGTTCCTATATGGGATTATCGATATTGACGAAGAAGAAAGCAAAATCCATGATGAAACTCATGATAATCCAAAATCAAACCATGATGTAGTAATCTATCATAGCTCTTTGTCACTTCCATATGATTATGATCATATGAGGTATATTTCATCCCTTCTAAATATTCTTGACTCTCAAATCCACTTGAATAACCTTTCTTTGAAAAAAAATGAGCAGAAGAATTGTTTTAATTGTTGTCTCACTTTTGATGATATTTTGGGTTACAATAAAAACCTGTGTTTTGAAAATATTTTCTCTTCGAATAAAAATCAACATCTTATGAAGAAAAATATAGTAGGTTTTGAGAAAGTGGATGAATCATGTTATATTGTTTTTAAAATCTTTAAAAATCATCCCTATTTAAATTTCACTCCCTTTGATGAAAATAAAGTTTTTAAAGAGAAATTATTTTTGAGTGAAATTTTGGTTATACAAAAGAACGATAAAAAATCATGTTCAAAACCTTCTCGTAATATTTCTATTCACAAAAAAAATATTTTCAATTATTGCGGAAAACCCGGTCATCGTGTTTCTACGTGTCATTACCACAAACAACTTGAATACGTGTCTTTAATACCTTCTTGGGAAAAACCGACATGGATCGTGAAAAGTACTAATCGTTTTCTCGGATCTAGTCCACCGTGGATACCTTAGAAATATTACTGTAGGTGTTGAGCGTCAAGGAAATGAAATGATATACAAAAGGACGCTCAAATCTCGTTAAAGGAAAATCCGGTGAATTCTTTCTTTATCTCGTTTTTATTTGTGTTTTATTATGTGTGTTTGTGTTTCTTTTTATATGTGCAAATATCTTTTAGGTTTTACCCTTTATCATACGTGATGTTTGATTTTTGTTTTGGGTCTTTTTGTACTTTTTAGAAAATATAGGGATCTTTGTGCAAGTATCTGTTTTCATTTTTTTCGAGATTTCTACTTCGTATTTTTTCAAAACAAAATTTATTTTGGAAGTTTTAAAACATTCTTAAACTATTGGGGAGCTTTTGGTTTGGTTTTGGGCTTTTTTAAAGAATCCTTAAATTCCACTTTTACCCAAATTTACGAGACCGGAGCGGCATACCGGCTGTAGGAGAGGCATGTCGGCGCGATAATTTTTTTACGGGTTTCTACTGACCAACATACCGGCGAAACGAGCGGCATACCGGTCTCGTAATCAGTATTGACGAAAAACGGATTTTATAGCTTTTTAACCCAGAGAGAGTTTGGACCGGAAGAGATATTTCCTACAAACATTTGAAGGTGTTCAGGTGTAGAGCATTTGTACATATTCCGAGGGACGAAAGATCAAAACTCGATAGTAAGACCACGAAATGTATACTCTTGGGTTATCCTCAAGAAGAATTTGGTTACAAATTGTGGGATCCTGTTGCTAAGAAAATTGTCCGAAGTAGAGATGTGGTATTCTTCGAAGACCAAACAAGAGAAGACTTTGAGAAACCAGAAAATCCAGAATCTTCTACTCCTACTATTACAGTGAACTTGGTCCAAATTCAACCTATTGTGATAGACGAAGAATTGGGGGGAGACCAAGAGAATATCGATTATAATGCTCATCATGAATAAGAAGGTGAACCAAATCAACCTGTACAACAACCACCAAGACGTGGTACGAGAATCCGAAGACAAAATACGAGGTATCTAGAAAACGAGTATGTGACACTGACATATCAGGAGGAGCCCCAGAGTTTTGATGAAACTATGTCAGATCCACAAAGTCAAGAGTGTTTAAAAGCCATGCAAGAAGAGATCGGTTCCTTGCACGAGAACAACACATTTGATTTAGTCCCTTTGCCAGAAAAGAAACATTCGTTGAAGAACAAATGGGTTTATAGGTTGAAGACTGAAGAGGGTAATCCACAACCGAGGTACAAAGCGAGACTAGTTGTGAAGGGATTCAGTCAGAAGAAAGGAATAGATTTTGATGAAATCTTCTCTCCAGTGGTAAAAATGTCTTCTATCCGAGTTATCCTTGCTTTAGCTGCTAGCATGGATTTGGAAATTGAACAACTCGATGTTAAGACCGCTTTCCTACATGGTGACCTCGAGGAGGAAATTTACATGGATCAACCCGAGGGATTTCAGGTCAAGGGTAAAGAGGACTTGGTATGCCGACTGAAGAAGAGTCTATATGGCTTGAAACAAGCACCTCGGGAGTGGTACCGGAAGTTCGAGTCTTTCATGATAGACCATGGGTTCAACAAGACTATGACCGATCACTGCGTATTCGTGAAGAGGTATGACAATGATGATTTTATCATTCTTCTCCTTTATGTCGATGATATGTTGATCGTAGGACGAAACACAACAAAGATAACTGCTTTAAAGAATGCCTTGAACAAATCTTTTTCTATGAAAGATTTAGGACCAGCTAGACATATGTTGGGTATGAGAATTTCTCGAGACCGTACTAATAAGAAGCTGTGGTTATCACAAGAAAGGTACATCGAGAAAGTGTTGCAGAGGTTCAACATGGACAAGGCAAAACCAGCTAGTTCTCAACTTGCTGGACATTTCAAATTGAGCTCAAAGCAATGTCCTACGAGCAAAGAAGATCAAGTGGAGATGGGTAATGTTCCATATGCATCAGTCGTCGGTAGCTTGATATATGCGATGGTATGTACAAGACCCAATTTAGCATATGTCGTGGGAGGTGTAAGTCGTTATCTATCAAATCCAGGCAAGGCACATTGGGCTGCTGGTAAATGGATTCTCAGGTTTCTTCGAGGAACTTCAAATATGTGTTTGTGTTTTGATTCCGGGGAACCAGTGTTAGATGGGTACACTGATGCTGATATGGCTGGTGATGACGATTCTCGCAAATCCACATCGAGGTACATGATGACTTTTGCAGGGGGAGCTGTATCATGGCAATCAAAACTACAACTACTGAGGATGAGTACATCGCTGCAACCGAAGCTTTCAAAGAGTTACTATGGATGAAAAATTTCTTAAAGGAATTGGGTTCTACACAAGAAGACTTCATCCTTTACTGTGACAATCAAAGTACAATTCACTTGGCCAAGAATCATGGTTATCATTCTCGGACCAAGCACGTTGATGTAAGGTATCATTGGATACGAGACCAGATAGAGTCGAAGTTGTTTCAACTCGAGAAGATCCATACCGAAGATAATGGGTCGGATATGATGACAAAGAACCTTTCGTTGAAGAAGTTCGAGACGTGTTGTTCGAAGGCCGGGTTAGTCGTTCCTCCTAACTGATTCGGAAAGGGGAGATTTGTTGGGTTAGTTCCTCTTCATTGGAGGACAACTCATACATTGGTATGTGAGAAACATTGGAACCAATGAAGTCAAACCTTGTAAATCATGAAAGAGTGTATTGGGAATACACTAATTGCTTTGGTATCTTCAAGTCATTAACTCATGTCTTGAAAGACTCGCCTCTCTCTCCTCTCTTGAGTCCTATATAAGGAGGTCCATTAGATATCATTTTCATCAAGTAAGAGCAAGAGTGAAACACTTAGAGAGTGAGTTTAGAGAGCACAAAAGATAGAAATCCGTAGAGGAGTTCCGGTAAATTCTTCTGCGACAGAATCTTGAAAGCCTCCGTTGGATGGTCAAATCAAGCCCGATCGAGACGAAATTTTGAAAGGGTGTTCCTAACATCTTTAAGTTCAGATCCAACGGTGGGTTTGTTAAGTTAACAGTTCAAACTAAAGTTATAGCCTCATTTCAGGCCTGGTGAGTTTGTTCCGGTTTTGTATATTCCATTAGATGATATATTCGGTAATCCTCTAGTGTTGTCTAGAGAGAACCTCTTGTAATCCCATTATTATATTGTTATAGTTGAGTATTTGAACCTTTGGTCCACCCGTGGTTTTTCTTACCTTCTCTTTGGAGGGTTTTTTTACGTAAATCTTTGTGTCGTTTACTTTCTTTTCTTACCTATTCATATCACACAAGTGGGGGAAAACGAGATTCAATCTATTTCCGCTGCGTTTATTAGTGACCTTTCCCAACATCCGGGCATGCTTAGTCAATTTTGAATTTTGGTCTGTTCAGTGGTACAACAATTCAAGATCTGGTAAGAGCGATTCAGAACTTCATGTAGATTTGTGATGCCTATATTACTCCAGCCATTACACGCGGGCAATTGTATTGTCATATGTTTTTGTTCTTCCTGACCGGCAAAGCTGGTTATTGGCTAGATAGATAACCACCGGGTACGATTAATACTTGTGAAGAACTTCAAGCCACATTTTTTAACCGTTTTTATCTGAATAGTATGAGACTCAAAGATCAGAGTGAGATTGCTAAGTTTCGCCAAGAGAATGAAGAAGAAGTAGGAGACGCATGGACAAGGTTCCAACTGAAGTTAGCTAGATGTCCACTTCATGGTTATACCCCTTATTTACTGTTAGCGATGTTCTATCAAGGTACAATGCTGATGTCTCCCCATTTGTAATGATTTAATATTAGTTGGAGACATCATTTAAGGTGTACTTATTAGGTTATAGGTCGAATTTTCTCATGATGTAGTACACTTTCCTATTTCGTGTCTTGATTTAATTATTTATTATTTTTAGAGCATATTGGGTTTAATTGTTTGTTAATTGTGAAGCTTTAAAGATACATGGTAATTAATTAGATGCCAATTTAATTCTAAGAGATAAGGGAAAGAAGATAAACATAGAAATTGGAGATCAAGGAAAGAAATATGAAAAAGGAAATGATTCAATACGTAGCCATTTACCGAATAAATCTGAATTCCAGCAGCTACGAACATAAACGTGATCATAACTCAAGATTGGCTAAGAATTTGGAAGAATGGTCTGAATTAAAGTTATAGAGCGTTCCGATACGATCAGTTTCGACTACTGGAACGCGTCAAACGGATACGTATTAAAGGAGTTACGGCCAAAATAACACAACACCAGAATCTTACCTTTTCTCTATGTTAGGGTTACGAATTTGAGTTGGGCTAGAGTCCAAGTTACTTGTCTTCTACTACAAGAAACGTTTTAGGGTTTCCTATACCCTATAAATACACCCTCTTATCAGAATAAATACATCCTTGGCAAACCTTAAGCCAAGAGGAAGCTTACAACCCAAGAAGAGAAGTCTGGAAGGAGCTGAACACCATATCATGTCTTCTTCAACCTTTAAATTTGTAATTTCTTTCTTTTCTTTCTTAGGTATGAACTAAATAATTTTAGCTTGAGATTTATCATATATGTATGAACCCTAGTTCTTATCTATCTAATTTGGTATACTATCGTATTTATTTTGAATTCATGTTTTATTCTATGTTTATGTGTTTTGATTTATTGTATGTTTTCCTTGCTAGTGCACGAGTATAGGATTACCTTAATAGTAGTTTGATGGTCGCCCGGAAAGGGTGTTTAACTATTGAAACACCACATAACGTCTAGAATAAGGAATTGGTCCTGACAACTCCAACCTAACTAGATAGTCATTAGGGTTTGTTTTAATCACCATATCACCAATTGAAGGAATTGTTTGCTTAAGAACCTAGTGGCGTAGGATAACCCTATTTTAAATTGCCTCGTGTTTGTGTCGTAGCCTACCTATTCTCTCTCTGGGTGTAGGTAGGAATTTAGAATCCTGGTTATTGCAATACTACATGATTAACCCTTACATGTTTAGAGTAAACAAGACTAGTGGGGATTACTTGCTAATTTCTCAAGATAAACTCTCATAATATCTGTTCTTTGCTTATTTACTTTTCTTGTCTTTAATTTATTAGTCTAATTTTCTATTTCTCAAAACCAAACAAAAATATCTTTTCTTTTATTTTCATGCGTATTAATCTATAAAATCCGTTTTTCGTGTATTAATCAATTAAATTTCCATATACTTGAGAATCGCATAAAAGGAATGAACCTTAATTAATTAAATTATGTTTTGAATTTGGGATTGTTATGATTTAAATTGAATTGAGTTTTATATATTGGATATTACTTTGTTTTCATTACTATTTCTTTTAGGAACAACTAGAAATAGCTTTTAGTATTTGGGCTATTCACTTTAGTGGCGAAGTGATCATCCGACAGGGGGGTTTGAATACAGATCTAGGTAATACCCGTGTAATATCCGTTATTGACCGATAGGCTTAACTAGTTACATAGCCAAAGAGGTAAAATCATATCATCTGAAGAGGCATATTCGCCCATACAGGGTTTTATAGTACTCTAGGATAGCTCCTAGGTCCACCCGACAGGGGGCTAGGAGATATTAGAGTCCCGACTAATACTATAATTCCAATTCTACCCTTAAACATAGCATAAATTATATTGATTAAGTGGATTCCTTGCGAGACTCAAGTATCTCTCTTATCTAAAGTTAGTCAGTTTTATTTGCTTTATTTCTTTCTAGTTAATTTACTAATAGTCTTTATTTTATTTGCATCATTTAATTCATAAAAACCAAACAAAAATCTTATCTTTTATTTTCCTGTTAAGAAATTATTCTTACTACTTGATTAATATTTGGGTTGAACCTAATCCGTCCCTGAAAACGAACTTGATTATCATATATTACTTGGGACAACTGTACACTTGCAGTTTGTTGTTCCTCTTATTTATCACTTTATTTTCTAACACCCTAGGACCCACCAAGTTTTTGGCGCCGCCGGGGACGGTAGCGTGTGACCCCGGTATTAATAGTTTTAATTGTTTATTTATTTTTTCAGTTTTATGCTTGGTTTTTGTTTTTGGTTTTGTTGTACAGATTTTTATTCAGGTAATGATCAAGAGGTTTTATTGAAGATGTATAGAGGACATTACCCGGATCCCGATCCATACGACTATTGGGAAGACTCTTCGGGACAACAACAATGTGTTAGTAACTTCTACCAACAATCTTATCAATACCCGCAAGTGCAGGATTGGAACAACCAATGGATCGGGAGTAATCAACAACAAACATCATATCACTATCAGCAAGAGCAAGGATGGAACAACCAGTGGGTTGAAACATTCAACAACCTCCACCTTCACCACTAAGTTCTGAAATAAATATATCAGTAAAGAAATCATGCGCTTATACGAACAAACACCTGAGGCAGTGGAGAAAAAGGATTCGGAGCAAGGATGGAACAACCAATGGGTTGAAAACATTCAACACTATCCACCTCATCACTATCCGCAAGAGACACTACAAGAGACATGTGCTAGAATTCACCGTCTAGCAGAGGAAACTAAGGCAGAAGAAGAAGAAAGAAAATCCATCCGTGCATTCACACAGAAGGAAATAGACGAATATATTGCCATCTGTAGCAAGTTTTGTGTAGAGTCAACCCCCCAAGGGATGAAAGACTTGAAGAAGTAGTTGAGGAAGAGGTGTTGAAGGAAGATATTAGTGATAGTGATATGACCACCATGCCAATTACAAACGGAGACCAACATGTGGTTGAGAATCTTGTTAGCATAGTGGAAGGAGGAGTAGCAACGAAAATCCTAGAAATTGAAACTGAGATTGCTATTCCTATGGTGCGAGCACATGATCAAGATACAGAACGCTAATAGGAAAAGAGGTGATCGAGATTAGAGAGATTCCACAACAAAAACATGATGAGGTAATAGTGGAATATTTGGTTGAAAGCGAAGACGAATGTGAAGTGGTTGAGGTATCAATTTAAGAGATAAAGGTTCACAATAAAATAGAACCGCCACAAAAAGTTCACCAATCACCATCTCCACCACAAATCATCATTAGAGATAAAAAATCGGAATCACCTCTATTACTAAAAATGATCAATAGGTGCTACGCAAGAAAGGTGCTACACCGCGAGAGTAAAGCGGCAAGGAGGAGCACCTACCCACCACACTTTAAAGACGAACGCGAGATCGGAAAGAATAAATATGAGCTTATACCGTTGAGGACGGTTATCTGCTATCGTGTGGTGAAGAATAAGTTTCGTCTTGAAAGTAAGAATGCGAAACAGAGATACTACCCTCCCCCTTTCAGAGATCGATTAAATATAATTCTAAGGGGGAAGGTTATTAAGCGTACATGCCAAGGACGAGGCGAATTTAAGCGGAGGAGAACCGCAAAGGCCTCAATACCATCTTCATGGAAGGTAACACGTCGAACTTAAAGACGTAATAAACAAAAGTGCTTCTTGGGAGACAACCCACGTTTTAATTTTCTTTCTGTTTTTCAATTCCTGGTGTATAATTCTAAGTAATTGTCGAGTCTTAGTGTCTATTTGTAAAAGAAATTAGAAAGGTAGTGTGTTAATGGTGCAGGAATTGAGTTTGGGATGCTAAAGAACGAAAAGGAGAAATCTGTTGCACTGGCCGGCTAGCCGGTGGAGGATAAACTCGTGCCCACGGGTCTAAGGCTCGGGTTGTTTGCCGAGAGGGAGGAAAAAATTAAATAGCCGCATCGTCTAGCCGGTCACATGACCGGTATGCCGGCCAGAAGGAAAACCCGTGCCCTCGGGGTGCTCGACTCGGGTTTTTTGACAGAGCGAGAATGTGCGAAGAACAGCGCACCAGCTAGCCGGTGATACCGCCGGTATGTCGGTTCCCAAAAACACGTGGCCTCAGATATTGGATTCGGGTTCAAGGCAGAATGTAACAAAAGGAAGAGGTCCAGCACCAGTATGCCGGCGATACCGCCTGTATGCCGGCTATGGCGGTTTTGAAGTGTTTTATTCCAATTCACTTCTTACCTTATAAAGAAGTAACCCTAGCCTCTCCAAAATGAATTTTTCAGACCCTAACTGGTGTTGCCTAGGGTGTGATAAAAATAAGATTAAAATAAGCCAAGAAATTACGCACTCTCACCCAAGACATGCACAGTACTTCAAGTATTTGATGTCTCCCGATTTTTTCTAATTATTAGCCCCTTGGAGACATCCTTTTAGGTGAATAAATGACTGATTTGATAGACTTTTAGGCTTATTTGATCATATTACACTTTCTCCCCTTGGAAATTAACTATTTGCAGAATCTGAGTTTTTGTGCCTAAATTTGACTATTTTTAATGCAAAGTTAATTGGTTCTTGAATTTCATGAAAGACCAATCCAAGGAGAAAAAGTGAGAATAAAGTCTTAGTGTATTTTAGAGTGTTAGGAAATGATTTTGAGTCGAGTTTCTATTTTTAGAGTACACTTTCCTATTTCTATTTCTTGATTTGTTGATTTATTCTTTTTAAGCATATGCGGTTTAATTATTTATTTAATGTGAAACTTTAAGAGATAAATGGTAATTACTTAGAGACCAAGTCAAGATAAAGATGAAAGGAAAGAAGATTTACATGGAAATAAGAAGATTTGGTAATGATTTATTCAAAGAAGGAAAAGATAAAGCTGCCTTTTGAATCTGAAAATCCAGCCACGTTTTAGAAATTAAATCATAATAAAAGATTGGCTAGGATTCTGGACGAATGGTCTGAACCAATAGAAAGCTCTTTCCAAGACAAGCAGTTTCATATATTGGAACTTCTCAAACGGATAAGTATTGAAAAAGATATGACCAAATCAAATCAGCAGAATCTTATCTTTTAGAGCTACGAATTTGAGAGTCCTTGACTTGTCTTCCACTCCAAGCAAAATCGACCTAGGGTCTTCCAACACCTATAAATACACCCCTTAGCCTCCTCTTTTACACACACTTCATATCATTATCAAAGAGGCTTAAGGATTCAAGTCAGAGCAAGCAGGAAGGAAGAACGCTGAGAGCTGGAGACTGTCTATATCTCCAAATCGAAGCCAAACCCAACCTCTTAATTAGGTTCCTTTATTTTCTTTTTGTAAAACATTATGTCTTTTAATTTCATTATTTTAGTTTTATTTTCCATTATGAGCTAAACTGCTTAAGTGCTTGAGAATCGCTGTCAGGGTTGAACCTTAATTTATTTAATGAATGTTTTCTGATTTGGGATTTTTATAATTTAATTCGAGTTGAGTAATTTAGTATTGTTTGTTATCGTAAGTTAATTTCACTATATTTAATTTGGCCAATTAGACATAGGTTTGAGTAATTAAGCTATTCCAATTAGTGGCGATTGGATCATCTTGGCGGGGGGTTTAATTACTGACATAGGTAATAAACGTAAGATATAAATTATTGATCCTGACGGACTTAGTTAATCTTATAGCCAATTGGGTAGAAAACTTGACATTCGAAGGTGGATTATGATCGCCCTGACGGGGTTTGTAACACCTGAGAATAGCTCCTAAGTCCACCCTGACGGGGGTTAGGAGAATCTAGAATCCCGACTATTACTAGTTACTAGTTTGTCCCTTAGAAGAAGCATTGGTTAAGTTTATTTTGGTAAAACCTAGCGTGACTCAAGTACTATTCTCTCATCTTTTAGTCTCTTCATATTTACTTTCTTGCATTAATTTAATTTCAGTTTAATATTTACTTTATTTGCACTTTAGTCCTTTAATCAAAAATCAAATAAAAATCTATTTTCTTTACTTTTAATTTTCATTCAAGCAACTAGTTCCATTTATTGTATAACACTTTTAAATCATACCTAATCCGTCCCTGAGATCGAAATCCCGTTTACCGGATATTACTTGGACGACCCGTACACTTGCGGTACGTGTCTTGCCTTTTTAGGTGTGTTCACACACTAGGAGACACCAAGTTTTTGGCGCCGCTGCCGGGGACGGTAGCGTGTGACCACGGTGTTATCCGTAAGTGTTTTAGTTGCTAGTTTTATTTTAGTTTACATTTTTATTTTTCCGTTTTACGCTTTGGTTTTGTTCTTGCTTTCTCAGATTTACAGGTTTGGTGCATGTACTCAAACCCCGAGAGGTTAATTCGAGAGAAAAACAAAAGAGATAAAGAAGCAAGAAAACAGGCAAGGTTAGAAAAAGAAATGGCAGAAGATAATGCTCAAGATCTTGTGATTCAAGATCCCGTGATTCAATTGGATGACAACGGTCTCCCAATAGCTCCACCGGTAGGAGTTCAATTACCAATTCCACCGGTAGGAGTCCAATTACCAGCTCCTTCCGGAAATCAACAGCAAGTCAATAATAATGGTGGAGTACTTCTCGATCATGGACCGCAGATCTTTCAACCGAACGACCATAGACCTTTTCTTCTACCACCACTGGGACTCCGTCCTCCCGCAATTAAAGGAGTTCGATTCAGACCAGACGCAGGGATGATCAACCAGTTTACAACCGTGGGACAGTATAGTGGTGCAGCTCGTGAAGATCCTTTTCTTGCTATGTACAAGTTTATGCAAATCTGTGATGCATATGTCACCCCTGTAGTAACCCAAGAACAAATCTACTTCCATATGTTTCCATTCTTCCTCACCGGAGGAGCAAGTGGGTGGTATGATCAACAACCACACAACGCGATTGTGACTTGGGATCAACTTCAGAAAGCTTTTTTCGATAGGTACTATCCTCAAAGTGTTCGACTCAGTGGGCAATTAGATATTGTTTATTTCCGCCAAGAGCCAGGAGAAACTGTAGGTGCTGCATGGACTCGTTTTCAAACATTATTACGCAAGTGCCCATTACATGGGTACTCTCTTGAATTACAACTTGGAATATTTTATCGAAGTTTAGGTGATGCTGCAAAAGATAAAATCGATACTATGTGCCAAGGTGGTCTCATGATGGTCACAACTGATCAAGCTCTGATTATCATGGACCGAATTGTGAAGAATGAAATGAGTTGGCAATCCTCAAAATCATCGGTTAGAGCTTTGGAAAGAGGTACTTTGAATTTGGATACAGAAACTGCATTGAACGCTAAGATTGCTGCACTTGAGAACAAGCTGAAACAATTATCTATGTCAAATAAAGCTGTGGTAAACGTTGTGAATGAACCAGAATTATGTTCCAGTTGTGGAGGAAATGATCATGGCTGGGAAGAATGTGCCAACAACCCAGAATCCGTATACTTCATTAATCAGCGAGGTAACTATTCAGGTGGTCAAGGGTATGGAAATCAAAACATAAATCATCCAGGCTTTCATTATTCGAATCCACATGGAGCAGCCAATCCTGGAACTTATCAACAAAGGCCTCAAGGGAACAATTACCAGTTTAAATCACAGAATCAACCTAGAGCCGATCAAGACGCGTATGCCGACACGTTAGCTCAAAAGGCGCTTCCCTCTCGACCTCACGAAGGCGAAATTACCGCAAGTGAGTTAGCACTTACTTTGACGCAATACATATCCCATGCGGATAAGAGGTCGGAGAAAATTGAAAACCAGCTATCGCGATTCATGGATGAAACCCACACGAGAGAAAATAGGATGGAAGAAACATTAAACTCACATTCCGCTTCGTTAAAAGTCTTAGAGAGTCAAATATCAAAGATCGCCAATAATTTAAATGTCCGAGGGAAAGGCCAACTTCCAACTGATACGGAGGTTCCTAAGCAATTTGAAAGTTGTAAAGCGATCACTACCAGAAGCGGTAAAACTGTGCAACCACCACCCTTCCCGGTTATGAAAGAAAAAGAAGTAACTAGAAAAGAAAAACCATTAGAGGAGGTGGAAGAAAAATATGAAGAACCTGAAGTGGTAGAAGTGGAGAAGATTCCGGAAAAGCCAAAAAAGAAAGATGTTATAGAAACCCGTCCTCCTCCACCATTCCCGTCCAGAGTTCAGAAGAAAGGAGATACGGCTGAATATGAAAGATTCATGAACATGGTGAGTAAGCTCAATATTAATATACCTTTCTTAGAAGCTATCAAGGGGTACCAAAATATTTGAAATTCCTGAAAAGAGCCCTCACAAACAAACGCCGGTATCTTGTGAATGAAATGGTAGGGTTGCCAGAAGAATGTAGTGCGATATGTCAGAGTAAGTTACCACCGAAGTTACTTGATCCTGGGAGTTTTACTATTCCCATATCCATTGGTAATGAGTGGCAAGCGAAAGCTTTATGCGATTTGGGAGCGAGTATTAATCTTATGCCCAAATCAGTTTTTGAAAAGTTGAAGATAGGAGACGCAAGACCAACTTCTATGGTCTTGCAAATGGCTGACAGATCCCTCGTGCATCCAGAGGGAAGAGTAGAAAATGTCCTCGTCAAGGCAGGTACGTTAATTTTTCCAGTTGATTTTGTTATACTTGACTACGACGCGGATAGGAATGTCCCCATTATTTTGGGAAGACCATTCCTAGCCACGGGGCGTACTTTGATTGATGTAGAGAATGGAGAATTAACGATGCGAATCCAAGACGAGGAAGTGAAGTTTAACGTGTTCAGAACAATGAAGTTTCCGGAATCCAAGGAGGAGTTCTTCCGGATGGATGTGATTGAGAAAGAGCCAACCAAGGTTATGGGAACCTTAGGAATGGAGGAAAAAGAGCTCAGAAAGAAACCACCTAACATAAATCCTCCATATTCTAAGAAAAATCCACACCTTGACCATGCTAAAAAGAAAGAAAAGGTGCGAGCAACGAAGGTTCCAAAAGAACCTAAGAAGGAAAGAAAGAAGAGGGAATTCAGTGTAGGCGAAGAGGTCGCAATGAAGAATCCTGATCTCCCTCCGAAAGCGCGCAAAGCCAAGAGTTCTTGGCAAGGACCGTTCATGGTCACAAGGGTTATCTCTGATCAATTGGTGGTAATAAAAGCTAAGGGATGCAAGTTCCGTGTAGCAAACATTGATGACCTCACTCACTGCTGGGGAGGTTATGTGAAAAAGTGATACGAGAGGTAACCCGTCGAGCTTAACGACGTTAAACAAAAGCCATTACATTGTATATTAGTTTATTGCTTTAAGTTTTTCATCCTAGTGTATAATTCTAAGTTAGTGTCAAGTTTTAGTGTCTACTTTCTAAAGAAATGAGAAGGGTATTGTGTTGATAGTGCAGGAATCGAGTTTGGGGTGCTAGGAAAAAAAAATTGGAGAATTCAAGGCTGGCGCGGACTACCCCGCGGTGTACCCCCTATACCGCAGGGATGTACCGCGCCCCAAAAACCCGTACCACGGGTCTTATCCAGAAGCAAAAAAAAGAAGACGATCGGCGCGGTGCACCGCACCCTGCACCGCACGCCCAAAACGCGTGCCACGGGGTATGTACCGCGGGTTTTTTGACGGAGAATGTACGGACTACCCCATGCATCGCACCCCTGCACCGCAGGGCAAAACCCGTACCACAGGGTGCTAGCACGGGGTCAAGACAGGAGCAAAAAAAAATCAAACCAACAGCGTTGCGGTGTACCCCGCGGACTACCCATGCACCGCAGGGATGCACCACGCCAGGCGGTTTGTGAAGAGACCAAAGCCCAGTCAACTTCTAACCTTAAGGAGATAAACCCTAGCCTCTTCCATACGAATTTTCCAGCTCCCAACCTTATAAAAACACCTTGAAGCTTGATTAAACCTCCACAACAAACACAATAACATCATTAAATCTCTCCTCCATCCTCCATAATCATAACCTCTTCATCAAATTCATCACGAAACACCATTAAACACAACCAAGATCATCAAGCTTCCAAGAATTCTTCCAAAGCTCATCAAGAAACAACTTCCTTCATCTAATCCAAGCAAGGAACTCAAGCTATACCAAGTTTTCTTAACTTTATTCTATCCTTGGTATAACTTGAGTTTGGGGTCAATTCAACCATGATGCTATGGATTATAAGAGGAAGTGTTATGTCCTAGGGAAGAACAAGAATTTGCCTAGTTCCACAATTGAAAAGGCCATCAATCTCGATGAGCCTACTGAAGAACATGAAGAAAAGGCACCTGCACAACCACTACACAAGGAACTCACAGCTAGAATGAAGGTACAATCAAAGCCTAAAGAAAAGACACCAATCCAAGATCAAGGTTCTTCTTCCTCTTCTCCGAATGATTCTTACACACCCCCATGGGCTATCAAACATCAACAACAAATCAATAATCTAAGAAAACAAGTCTTAGCACTATGGGAGGAAATTGCCAAGATGAATTCAACAAGGGACAAGGTAACTTTGAACATGGATATTGATAATAATTCTTCTCCTTCGGAGGAGGATATAATGGATCTTTATGGCCAGGTACCCCGTTCTAATTCTTCTTCTTAATTTATGGTAGGCACTAGGTAGTTTAGTTTTTATTGCTTTATTGAGTCTATTTCAAGTCGTGGGGACACGACTCACTTTTGAGTTTGGGGTGGGGTTCGTTGCCTCATCCCAATTTTTTTTGTTTTACATGCTTTTTAGAAAGAATTTTTTTTAGGGTTGTGTTTGACTGTAGAGTGTTTTAAATTCCCCATCAAGCATGTTTTTTATGAATTTATGATAGAAAATAGTTGACTTTAGGAGTTAGTATAAAACGCACTTTGATTGCATGCAAATATGAGATAATTGATAGGAAGAATTTATGAAGAATGCAAAAGAAGTAAACTTGTGCTTAAGGATAATTGGTGGTTTGTAGAACGTGAGATCTAAATGAGTAGAGAACCCACTTAGGTATGAACTAGAGGAAAATTGTGTAAATAGGAAGATGATAGAGGCAGTTCTTTGTTAGCCCTTTGAATCCTTTTTTACTGTCTATCCCTTAATTAATTTTATCCTTCTTAGACAAATTTTTAGCCTTTAAGACTTTCTTTTGTCGCCACATTATAAGCCAATATCCCTTTAGATTGTTAGGCATGACCATATGACCCGCACTTGAATCACGACCCTGAGACTTCCTGTCTTGAGCTTGAGTTTGGGGTGGTGGGTCCACCATATGGGAATTTATTGGGTTGGGATTTTTGAGCTTATCAATTGTGCTCGGTTATACATTTTGATGATTCACAGGTTTATGATATTGTAACCCTTTGTTGGGGTAATAGTGAATGGAAAAGAAGCTTCGAGCTCAAGTTATGAATAGGCATAACTATGAAAAATAGCACGATATCTCAAACATTAAAACGAGAGTCATAGCTATATAAAAGAAGAAAAAATGAATTATTTGAAAAAGATTATATATTCGGACCGGCAAAGTGGAAATTTTTATGTGAATCATCCTTAGTGCTTATTGGGTTAATTTGGGGACGCTAATTAAAGTGCGTCAATTGGGTTGAGTGAGAACGTTATTCGAGTGTAAACTCAAGCTCTTGGACAGTTATTGATGGTAAGTGAGGAGAGAGCCAAAAGCTCACTTCAAATTTACCAAATATACATACCATACCGTCCTTCAGCCTATGCTAAAACCGTAAAGACCTCGTGATTCCTAGATGCACAGTGAGTTAATAGGGATTATTCTAAGTGGAACATTCAACACAAGTAAAGATCGAGGAACACCCTATAGCCACCATCTTGAGATAAGTAATAAGCGTAACCTTCTAGCATTGTGAAATTAATTTAGGATTGATATTGTTTTGTATTTGATTTTGCATGATAAGTGTAGGTGTATATTAATTCCTAGGTTATACTATATGAAATTTGTTTTAAGCTTTGCTTTGGGATTATTTACTAGATTCTACCTTCTTCGTTCACCTAAAAGATCCTTTGTTTTTATTTTACTTTGTCGGGACGACAAAGGTTTGAGTTTGGGGTCTTGATGTCTCCCGATTTGTTCTAATTATTAGCCCCTTGGAGACATCCTTTTAGGTGAATAAATGACTGATTTGATAGACTTTTAGGCTTATTTGATCATATTACACTTTCTCCCCTTGGAAATTAACTATTTGCAGAATCTGAGCTTTTGTGCCTAAATTTGACTATTTTTAATGCAAAGTTAATTGGTTCTTGAATTTCATGAAAGACCAATCCAAGGAGAAAAAGTGAGAATAAAGTCTTAGTGTATTTTAGAGTGTTAGGAAATGATTTTGAGTCGAGTTTCCATTTTTAGAGTACACTTTCCTATTTCTATTTCTTGATTTGTTGATTTATTCTTTTTAAGCATATGCGGTTTAATTATTTATTTAATGTGAAGCTTTAAGAGATAAATGGTAATTACTTAGAGACCAAGTCAAGATAAATATGAAAGGAAAGAAGATTTACATGGAAATAAGAAGATTTGGTAAAGATTTATTCAAAGAAGGAAAAGATAAAGCTGCCTTTTGAATCTGAAAATCCAGCCACGTTTTAGAAATTAAATCATAATAAAAGATTGGCTAGGATTCTGGACGAATGGTCTGAACCAATAGAAAGCTCTTTCCAAGACAAGCAGTTTCATATATTGGAACATCTCAAACGGAAAAGTATTGAAAAAGATATGACCAAATCAAATCAGCAGAATCTTATCTTTTAGAGCTACGAATTTGAGAGCCCTTGACTTGTCTTCCACTCCAAGCAAATTCGACCTAGGGTCTTCCAACACCTATAAATACACCCCTTAGCCTCCTCTTTTACACACACTTCATATCATTATCAAAGAGGCTTAAGGATTCAAGTCAGAGCAAGCAGGAAGGAAGAACGCTGAGAGCTGGAGACTGTCTATATCTCCAAATCGAAGCCAAACCCAACCTCTTAATTAGGTTCCTTTATTTTCTTTCTTTAAAACATTATGTCTTTTAATTTCATTATTTTAGTTTTATTTTCCATTATGAGCTAAACTTCTTAAGTGCTTGAGAATCGCTGTAAGGGTTGAACCTTAATTTATTTAATGAATGTTTTCTGATTTGGGATATTTATAATTTAATTCGAATTGAGTAATTTAGTATTGTTTGTTATCGTAAGTTAATTTCACTATATTTAATTTGGCCAATTAGACATAGGTTTGAGTAATTAAGCTATTCTAATTAGTGGCGATTGGATCATCTAGACGGGGGGTTTAATTACTGACATAGGTAAATAACGTAAGATAGAAATTATAAATCCTGACGGACTTAGTTAATCTTATAGCCAATTGGGTAGAAAACTTGACATTCGAAGGTGGATTATGATCGCCCTGACGGGGTTTGTAACACCTGAGAATAGCTCCTAAGTCCACCCTGACGGGGGTTAGGAGAATCTAGAATCCCGACTATTACTAGTTACTAGTTTGTCCCTTAGAAGAAGCATTGGTTAAGTTTATTTTGGTAAAACCTAGCGTGACTCAAGTACTATTCTCTCATCTTTTAGTCTCTTCATATTTACTTTCTTGCATTAGTTTAATTTCAGTTTAATATTTACTTTATTTGCACTTTAGTCCTTTAATCAAAAATCAAATAAAAATCTATTTTATTTACTTTTAATTTTCATTCAAGCAACTAGTTCCATTTATTGTATAACACTTTAAATCAAACCTAATCCGTCCCTGAGATCGAAATCCCGTTTACCGGATATTACTCGGACGACCCGTACACTTGCGGTACGTGTCTTGCCTTTTTAGGTGTGTTTATTTAGAAAACACTAGGAGACACCAGTATTACAGGACGTTTGCAAGTTTTAATGATAAGTAGAGTTCGTTCTCAGGGACTTAAGTGTGTTAATCGCGTAGGTAGAAATAACGAGTAAAAGTAATTAATTAAAAGACAGAAAATAAAGCAAATAGATTTAAAGATTAATAAACTAAAACTAGGAAAATAAAGACAATAAAGTAAAAGATTAGGAATATGAGATGAGAAGTATAGCTCAGGTTTTGCTAGTATGCACTAATCCTTCTAATTCTATCTACAAATCTAGTTCATAAGGGAGAATATTAGCTCTTGGTATACTTAGTCAGGATTCTAAATTCCCATACCTTAGACCTTGAGAGCGACTAAGGGGGCTACGGCACAACCAAGACGAGGATTCAAATAGGGTTATCAAACGCCAATAAGGCCCTATCCAGCACAGTACAATCAATTGGTGATATGGTGATTAGAACAAACCCTAATGACTATCTAGTTAGAAGCATGTTTTGTCAGAACTACTATCGACACTAGACATTATGTGGTGGTTCAATAGTTAAACACCCTGTCAAGGAGACCATCTAACTACTATTAAAACAATCCTAATGTGATCAGTTCTAAGAAAGACATTAAATCAAAACACATAAACAAATATAAAGTAAGTAGCTAATATCAGATTAAAACATATAATTCCCAAAGAACTTAGATAGAAGAATTAGAATTCATAGATTATACATATGCAAAACCCAAGCTATGGGAGGTTTAGTTCATACCTGAAGGAAATAAACTAAAAAAAATTACAAAAGACATCATCTTGCTCTCTACAATAAACTGGAAGAATAAAACCTTAAGAACTAATTACTATGAGGCAAGGATGATTTACAAGTGATATAAGGGTGTATTTATAGGTGTTTAGAAGACCTAATTCGTTTTCTTGAGGAATAGGTAAGTTATTGGACTTCTAGCCCAACTCAAATTCGCATGGAAATAAAGATAAACACTGCTGCACCGTTTTGAGCATATCTTCTTCATTATTGGTCGGATTTTGTTCCATAAGATACCAAAAGAATCGCAACAGAATTACCTTGACCCTGAAGAAGGAAATTACCAAAATCGGCCTATTTCTTAGGTAAAAACCCATATCTTTGGACGTATATGCAGAATCCCAGATTTAGGCAACTTTTCCTTTTCCATCTTTTTAGCTTTTGTTTCCTTATCTCCAATTACCATGTAAATCTCTTTCCGTAAGTTATTGTCTTTGACTTGGACTCTAATTAATCTCCATAATTATATTTAAAGCTACACACTAAATAAACAATTAAACCCAATATGCTCTAAAAATAATAATTCTACAAAGCAAGACTCAAAATAGGAAAGTGCACTAAAACTCAAGAAAATCGACATTATTGACTTCTAAATCACTAAAAATGATGTCTCATCCTAACATAAATCTATCACAAATGAGGAGACATCAAGACCCCCAACTCAAAGTTGTATCATCCCGATACAATAAAGATAAAAACAAAGGGAAGTCTATAAATACACACTTATAAAATTCTCAATACAAGGGAAAAAGCATAGCAGAATATATAGAATAAACCTAAAGCAAATAACTCAGAAAATTTCATGCAATAATGCTCATAAACTACATACCTGTACACTTCTCATATCCACAGTCAACACGGCTTGAATTCAAGATCAGATTAGTTTCGCAATGTAAGAAGGATTGGGACTTTACTCAGTTCCCCAAGAGAGCTATAGATTGTTCATCAAACCTCACTAGTATCCAAGGATCCACTCAACTACTCTCTAATGGCTCAATCACTTCTCAATTACATAGCAAAGAATCAAAAGGTCTTTAAGGTTGTAATGTAGGCTTAGGGATGGTATGATAGTATATTCGGATAATTTGGAGTGAGCTTTTGGCTCTCTCCTCACTAGCCATCAACGAATCGCCCTAGAGCTTGAGTTACTCTCATAAAACGTTTCTCACTCAACCCAATGAATTCCTTGATGCACAATTTAGCATCCCCGATAACCCAATTAAAACTTAAGATGTTCACATAAAAATCCACTTTGCTGGTCCGAATATATATATTTTCTTTTCTTTTCAAATCAATTTCTTAAGCTATGACTCTCTTTTAATGATGAGATATCACGCTATTTTTTCATATATATATTTTTTTCTCTTTTAATGCCCTTGTTGGCAACTTTAGCTCGAAGCTTCTTTTTCATTCACTATTACCCCGACAAAGGGTTACAATAAAAATCTGTGAATCATCATCAATTATAAAGCACAAAGCACAATTAATAAGCTCATAAATCCCAACCCCATAATGGTGGACCCACCACCCCAAACTCAAGCTCTAAAACAACTGCCTATGCATCGCGATTCGAGTGCGGGTGATATGGAAAAGTCCTATAATCTAAAGGGATATGGCTTATAACGTGTTTCAATAAAAAGCTTTAGAAAGACTAGATGAGGCTGAGAAGGATATAGCATATAAAATAAAAAATCACAAGGTGAGAAGGTATAAAAAGGCTTCAAGGGCTTCAACATATGAAAGAATCGCCTTAATCACTTTCTACACTATGTAATTAATTATTTTCTTACCTTTAGCACTTTCATCAAATGGTTTTTCAACTAGCTTGGATCTCACGGCCTACACACTTCTCAAGGTTCCCTGAGATCGAACATACTTTCTATCGCATTGCTCACTAATCTTTTCTTTACTATCAACGTATGTTTTCCTGCAAATACTCAAAGCATACAAATACATAGCTCATAAACCTATCACTTACTATCATTAATCTACTGAGCTTATGCTTTCAAGCTATTAAACACACTCTAAATCTAATTCGCATGTATCAAAAAAATTTAATTTCTACCTAAAAACAGAAAAATGGAGATGAGAGACAACGAATCCCCACACCCCCAACTCAAAAATGAGCCGTGTCCCCACGACTCGAAAAAGACTCGAAAAACAGAAATTAAAATTAGCAGATAGACATATTTACAGAAATGGTAAGGAAGAAAGAGAACATACTCTCAAGGCTATTGCCTCGCATCATTGATATCCAAGGTTGGAATTGCTGGACCCTTCGTTAATTGCTCAAGGAGTTTCATGATGTGCACTTGATTAGCATTGATTTGTGCCACATCATTGACTAAAGAAGTTTGAGCTGCTTCGAATTTCGTTAAACGCTCCTCCGTCTTCTCTTGCCAACTTTGCTCCTTTTCTTCTTTCGAGACTTGCGTAGAACCCGCTCTTCGAAAGATATCCTTGATCCAAGCATTATCAATATAACTCCCTTTAAATTCGAGTTTCTCTTCTTCACCCAATACTACATTTTCTTTTTGCACAAGACACGTGATCATAGTAGGAAATTTAACATTATAAACTGATTTAGGAGAGACCGAGAATCGTATCACCTCCTCATAGATCAACTGTGCCACATCAACTTCTTCTCCTCTCAAAATACAGTCCAAAAGTAGAGCGTACTTCATAGTCACATCCAAAGTTCGTGTGTTCCCAAAAATATTAGGGACAAGGAAATTGTGCCAAATTCTTGCATTTGCTTGAAGATATTTGTAATGCCAAGGTGCCTTCAATTCTCCCTTATGTGATTGCACTTTCTCTTTGTCTAATACATGCTCAAAAAGTAATTCCTCATCAAAGATTTTTCGTTTAGCAACCGCTTCTTCAAATTTGCAAAAACCTTTCAATTTCTTAAACTTGAAGTGGTTCCTAATCTCCTCAACTGTGAAAGGAACTAACTTTCCTCTAATCGGAACACACCCTTTACTATCTCGGCTAAAGAGGCCTAAATAGAATTCTAAAACTAATTCGTGACATAGTTCAGAACGTCTTACCATGAACGTAGACCAACCAAATTTCTCACCAAGCTCTAAGAATCTCTTGTATTCTCCATCTCCAACTTCTTCCTTGAATACTTTCTCATAAGCAAAAGGTAGTTCTTTTAATTGTTTCTCTGCAGAAATCTCAGGGCCCTTGAAGCATCCACATTCTCTATAGGTATAAGATCTTGTTGAGGTTGAGTTTTCTCATTTGCATATTAATAAAGCTTTTTACCATTACGATCAAACAAAGGTATCCCACTCTTCTCTACTTTCTCTTTTCCCTTTGATTTAGAACTAGAACCTTTGTCAATTGATTTCTTCTTGTTTAAATCCAATCCCTTGCTACTCTTCACCTCCCTCTTGTTAGATAAAATTGTTGTTCTATTAGTCATCTTCAATTAACCCCCAACTCAAAGCTTTAGCAACCCTTGAAATTTGAACTTGTGAATTATTGATTGAACAAGATTGATTTGGCCTAGGATGGGTGAATTGGTGATGAATATCTATGTGGGTGAGGTGGATTCGTAATGGGTTGGCTTGGATTTAAGAAATTGTAGGATGAATTTTGAAATTTTAAGCTCTTGATTCTTCAATTTGAATGGAATTAGTGATGATTGGGTGCTTGATTCTCTCTTGTAATGATGTGGAGAGAAGGTTTGATGTGTTTTTCTTGATGATTGGGTAGTGTTTTGGTGATTGGGGAAGGTTTTGATGAGCTTCAATGGAGTTAGGAGAGTTTTGGAGAGAAGAAAGAGGTTTAATAAATTCGGAATAATAAGCTTTAGATCTTCATATAGCCTTGAAACCCTTTCTTTTCTCTCTCTAGCGGCTCGTGCGGACTACCCCTGCGGACCATGGGGTATACCGCGGGGTACACCGCAGCTTCTGATGGTTGAAATTTTTTACCCACTGGATAATACCCGTGGTACAACCCCGTGGCACGCGTTTTGGCTCTGCGGACCATGGTGCGGTGTACCGCGGGGGTGCTCCGCGCCTCCTACGTCAAAATACACGTGGACCTACCCCGTGGCACGCGTTTGTGCCTCGCGGACCATGGGGTATTCCGCGGTTAATTTTTTTCCGGTTTCTGGATCAAACCCGGGGCTCCACCCGTGGCACGTGTTTTGACCTCGCGGACCAGGGCACGGACTAGGGGGTAGTCCGTGGGGGTAGTCCGCGGGGGTCAATCTTTGCTCCGAAATTTTTTCCTCGTGTTCCCTAACTCGATTTCTCCAATTCCTACACACCAAAAACACTAATACCTTTCTCAAATATTCATTATCGACTAAAAACAACTAAAATAAACTTAAACCAAAAACGTAAAAGATATGAAAACTAGAAAAACTACGGGTTGTCTCCCGTACAGCACTTTTGTTTAACGTCTTTCAAAGTTAGACGTGTTACCTCTGTCAAGATTTTCGAATATAGCCTCCCCAACAACGAGTAAGGCTATGAACGTCAACTAATCTGCGCTTGACCCCAGTTTTGGGGCGAATTTCTATCACCTTGGCTGAAACAACCTTAGTGATGATGAATGGTCCCATCCACGAATCTTTGAAACTTCGTGGCCTATTCTCGCGTTTGTGAGCTTTCCATAGAACTTCATGGCCAACCCCAAACTCAATGTTTGGCTCAGTATCCACAAGCTTTAAGTGGATCTTCTCAGGAGGGACTTTGTGATGTGAAAGGCTGTGGATGATGGGAACTGTGGGATCCAACTTCCTCGGTTTTTTACCCAAGACATAGAAGGTCTCAGATACATTCTTTGCATGAAGGGTGATGGTCCCTTCTTGGAAGTTGATCACACTTTGACTTGTGGACATGAAGGGCCGTCCAAGTATGATTGGAACCTGCTTATCTGCATCAAACTCAAGAATAACAAAGTCAGTAGGGATGGCGATATTACCTGCACGGACTAAGACGTCCTCCACTGTTCCCCATGTCCTTTTTACTGAGTTGTCAGCAAACTGCAACTTCACTGGTGTCTTCTCTGATTTCTGAAGTCCCAGTCTGTCGAACACGGACTTAGGCATAAGAATCACACCAGAACCCACATCGTACATAGCTTTCACCTTGAGCATACCATGTAATTGAATAGGAAGGTTAAAACTTCTCGGATCCTTAAGCTTTGTTGGTAGCTCTTTTTCACTTCTTCTCGAAACCCTCGGGTTCTCTCTTGGGATCTCTACAAATCGCCTCTTTCTCAGGAATAACTTGCGCATAAACTTGTTGCGGTGTGAGTCCTCTCTTCGCAATCTCAAGCATTTGGGCGTTAATATTTTCAGGTTGGTATGCCTCTACAAATGTCTTGAGAACAGTGTCATCCTTTGGATTTGTATCAG
Source organism: Nemophila menziesii (assembly GCA_029959085.1). Lineage (NCBI taxonomy): Eukaryota > Viridiplantae > Streptophyta > Magnoliopsida > Boraginales > Hydrophyllaceae > Nemophila > Nemophila menziesii. Next base: position 82,617,553 of record JARWIR010000001.1, read on the forward strand.
GAATAGTTGATGACACTGGTTGAATACTAGGTGGCGATTCCACCTTCTCTTCTTCTTCCTCTTCATGCACAGTAGGTGCAACTTCATCTTCTTTCTCTTTTGAGGCTTCTTCCTCTTTCTCTTTGGCCAACTCAGCTGCAGAATCTACTACCGATCGAATCTCCTCTTGCATTTTCCTCAGTAGCTCTATAAATTCGGCTTTCTCTTGATCATCCTCCACATAAACTTCAGAACAGTCAGATTCCACAGGGCTAGACTTGGTTGGTTCTTCTTCAGTACTTGGAACTTCCACGGCACTAATGGCAGCATGTGGTGCTTCCTCTTTTGCTTCTTCAATCTCAAGGCATATATCCTTGCAAACTTCGAACCCAACATTGTTTTCACCTCCTTCGATTGCCTTTACTTCCTTTTGTTCTACTACATTTGTTAACACTTTGTTTAACTGTTCTACTTGAGTACTTAACATCTGAAGTATGGCATCGTGTCCTCGGACCTTCTCTTCTTAAGCGTTTATAGTCGTGTTCAAACGATCTAGAGCTTGTACTATCTGTTGATTGTCCATAGACCCTTCTTGCGGATACTGAGGTAAGGCTTTCTGATCTAGTGAATTGGTATAGGCGTCTTGAGCAGGTTGTTGTGGAGGAGCAGGTCTATTCTGATATTGATTTTGGTACTGACCTCTCTGTTGGTAAGAGTTCTTTTGGAGGCGCTATTGATAATGACTAGGATTAGCAGCCCCTTGTGGATTTGAATACTGCATACCCGGATGGTTTTGGTTACCCCATCGGTTGGATATAAAGTAAACAGATTGCGGATTTGATTCACACTCTTCCCATGTATGATCGTTAACTCAACATTGTTGACAACCTTGTGCTTCTTGTACTACTTTTGTAGCGGCTAAATTCTTCTCCATCGCGATTCTCAGCTCCTTGATTTGATTTTCTAACGAGGATATCTGAGCCGAGTTTGCAGTTTCTGCATCTAAACGAAGCGTTCCTCTGGTCTTTGCTACAGAAGCTCGCGTTGAAGGCCAACTTCTTTCTTGTTCCATAATGTTCTCTAGCACCTCGGAAGCTTCATTGTGATTCATGGACACGAAATTACCCTTTCCAATGTTATCCACCTTCTCTCTACCTTTATCATTAAGCCCTTCATAGAATATCGCAAGTTGTAGAGCAGGTGTATGACCATGGAGCGGACATCTAGCTAATTTTTGTTGAAACCTTGTCCATGCTTCTCCCACTGTTTCTCCATCTTCTTGGCAAAATCTTGCAAGCTCGGTCTGATCTTTAAGTCTCATGCTCTTCGGATAAAATCGGTTAAAGAACGCGGCTTGAAGTTCTCTCCAAGAATGAATGGTTCCATGTGGTTGTCTTTCTAGCCAATCGCTAGCTCTTCCTGTCAAGAAAAACGAAAACATATGACAATACAGTTGCTCGCGTGTAATGCCAGGAGTAATGTAGGCATCACAAATCTGCATGAACTTCTGAATCGCTTTTACCAGATCTTGTATTGCTGTACCAGTATAGAGTCCGAAACTTTGGAATTGACTGAGCATACCCGGATCGGGTCTAAATTTGATATTCGGAATCTCAGGAGGGCAGTAACCGATGGGTTGAACATGGAATGGTACATTAAGGCTAGGAAGGTCTTGTTCAACTCGGTTCTGTTGATTATTCTGATTATTCTGCCCATTACCTCCTCCTACTGGTTTTTGTACACCAGGTGGTGGATCTTGTTGTTGTCCACCTGGTTGATTATTCTGAACTCCACCAAGGGATACACCGAGTGGTGGATCTTGGGCTGCCATGACTCTTCTTAAGGTTCTTTCCTCACGAACTCGTTTGTTGTAAGGTCTGAAGCTCCTCTCAGGCTCCGATAAGGGAGGCCAAGAATTAAACACTGTGAAACCTGAAAAAGACTAAAGCAAACCACAAGCGTAAATCTGGAAAAAATAAAAACTAAACTAAAAACTGAAAAGTAAAAACTAATTAAAAACTAAAACTCGAAATAGATAACCCACACGCTAACGAGACACAAGTCCCCGGCAGCGGCGCCAAAAATTTGGTGTTGCCTAGGGTGTGATAAAAATAAGATTAAAATAAGCCAAGAAATTACGCACTCTCACCCTAGACAGGCACAGTACTGCAAGTATTACCAGACGTATGCAAGTTTTACTGATAAGTAGAGTTCGTTCTCAGGGACTTAAGTGTGTTAATCGCGTAGGTAGAAATAACGAGTAAAAGTAATTAATTAAAAGACAGAAAATAAAGCAAATAGATTTCAAGATTAATAAACTAAAACTAGGAAAATAAATACAATAAAGTAAAAGATTAAGAATATGAGATGAGAAGTATAGCTCAGGTTTTGCTAGTATGCACTAATCCTTCTAATTCTATCTATAAATCTAGTTCATAAGGGAGAATATTAGCTCTTGGTATACTTAGTCAGGATTCTAAATTCCCATACCTTAGACCTTGAGAGAGACTAAAGGGGCTACGGCACAACCAAGACGAGGACTCAAATAGGGTTATCAAACGCCACTAAGGCCCTATCCAGCACAGTACAATCAATTGGTGATATGGTGATTAAAACAAACCCTAATGACTATCTAGTTAGAAGCATGTTTTGTCAGAACTACTATCGACACTAGACATTATGTGGTGGTTCAATAGTTAAACACCCTGTCAAGGAGACCATCTAACTACTATTAAAACAATCCTAAAGTGATCCATTCTAGGAAAGACATTAAATCAAAACACATAAACAAATATAAAGTAAGTAGCTAATATCAGATTAAAACATATAATTCCCAAAGAACTTAGATAGAAGAATTAGAATTCATAGATTATACATATGCAAAACCCAAGCTATGGGAGGTTTAGTTCATACCTGAAGGAAATAAACTAAAAGAAATTACAAAAGACATCATCTTGCTCTCTACAATAAACTGGAAGAATAAAACCTTAAGAACTAATTACTATGAGGCAAGGATGATTTACAAGTGATATAAGGGTGTATTTATAGGTGTTTAGAAGACCTAATTCGTTTTCTTGAGGAAGAGGTAAGTTATTGGACTTCTAGCCCAACTCAAATTCGTATGGAAATAAAGATAAACACTTCTGCACCGTTTTGAGCATATCTTCTTCATTATTGGTCGGATTTTGCTCCATAAGATACCAAAAGAATCGCAACAGAATTATCTTGACCCTAATAAAGAAAATTACCAAAATTGGCCTATTTATTAGGTAAAAACCCACATCTTTGGACGTGTATGCAGAATCCCAGATTTAGGCAGCTTTTCCTTTTCCATCTTTTTAGCTTTTGTTTCCTTATCTCCAATTACCATGCAAATCTCTTTCCATAAGTTGTTGTCTTTGACTTGGACTCTAATTAATCTCCATAATTATCTTTAAAGCTATACACTAAATAAAAAATTAAACCCAATATGCTCTAAAAATAATAATTCTACAAATCAAGACTCAAAATAGGTAAGTGCACTAAAACTCAAGAAAATAGACATTATTGACTTCTAAATCACTAAAAATGATGTCTCATCCTAACATAAATCTATCACAAATGAGAAGACATCACTAACCCTTTATATACATGCACAAAGACCACTACAACACCAAAGAACATTAAATCCTTCCTCCTATTTCATTCCAAACACACATCCAACACCACAATGCTTCAAGAACATCAAGAAATCTTCTCCTTCAACCTCAAGCCTCTTCATCAAATCTTCAATCCTATTCATCAAACCTTCCCCAAGCCATTACATATTCATTACCCATCTCATATAGCACCATAATCCTTCATTATAAATCCTCAAAACATCAAATTTCAAAACTCTTCTCTTGTTTTTGATTATTTGAAGTTTTGAGTTTGGGGTTCATTGAGATGTCGAAGATTGGGAAGACAAGAATACCATGGAGAGGAAGAAGAAGTTGGAGAACCTCTTATTACTTTTGAGTGTTGAAAGATGTAGTTGAAAGAATGGAAATTTTGGAGGATAATCATGAAGAGGTGTTATCAACCATAGGAAAAGTCACAAAAGAGTTGGAGCTTATGCAATCATATTATGTGGAGTGAGCAATGTTCAACATGCCACCTACGCAGGAGAAGGAGATCAACCTACACACAACCATGGAAACCAGCTTCGTGCTGGTTCAGATACGTTTTCCTATCCCTTTCTCATTTGTTTTATTTGTTTATTTTCTTTATTGAGTCTTTTTCGAGTCATGTGGAAACGACTAACTTTTGAGTTTGGGGTGGGGTCCGTTGCCTCATCCCAATTTTTCTGTGTTATTTGTTTTACATGCATCCAATAAAATTAATCTAAGGGTTGCGTTGACTGTAGAGTATTTTAAATGCCCCCATCAAGCATGATATTTTTTAATTAATGATAGAAAATAGTTGACTTTAGGAGTTAGTGTAAAACGCACTTAGATTGCATGCAAATATGAGGTAATTGATAGAAAGAATTAATGAACAATGCAAAAGAAGTAAACTTGTGCGTATGGATAATGAGTGGTTTGTAGAACGTGAGATCTAAATAAGTAGAGAACCCACTTAGGTATGAACTAGAGGCAAGTTGTGTAAATTGGAAGATGATAGAGGCAGTTCTTTGTTAGCCCTTTGAATCCTTTTTGGCCTCCTATCCCTGAATTAATTATATCCGTCTTAGCCAAATTTTTAGCCTTTAAGCCTTTCTTTTGTCGCCACATTATAAGACAATATCCCTTTAGTTTGTTAGGCATGACCATATGACCCACACTTGAATCGCGATCCTGAGACTTCCTGTCTTGAGCTTGAGTTTGGGGTGGTGGGTCCACTATATGGGTGGGGATTGTTGAGCTTATCAATTGTGCTCTATTCTATATATTGCTGATGATTCACAAGTTTGTTATATTGTAACCCTTTGCCAGGGTAATAGTAAATGAAAAAGAAGCTAAAAAGCTAAAGTTATGAAAAGGCATAATTTATGAAAAAATAGCATGATATCTGAACATTAAAAAGAGAGTCATGACTATACAAAAGAAAAGATAAATTTCATATGAAAAGAATATATTTGGACCAGCAAAGAGGAAATTTGTATGTGAATCGTCTTTAGTGCTTATTGGGTTAATCTGGGGACGCTAAATTAGCGCGTCAAATGGGTTGAGTGAGAACATATTCGAGTGTAAACTCAAGCTCTTGGACATTTGTTGATGGTAAGTGAGGAGAGAGCCAAAAGCTCACTTCAAATTTACCAAATATATATCATACCATCCCTAAGCCGATATTAAAACCGTAAAGACCTCGTGATTCCTAGATACACATTGAGTTAATAGGGAGTACGCTAAGTGGAGCGTCCAAAGCAAGTAAAGATCGAGAAACACCCTATAGCCACCATCTTGAGATAATTAATAAGTGTAACCTTCTAGCATTGTGAAATTAACTTTGGCTTGAAATTATTTTGTGTTTGATTTTGCATGACATGTGTATGTGTATATTAATTCCTAGATGAAACTATATGAGATTTGTTTTAAGTTGTGCTTTGGGAATATTTACTACATTCTACCTTCTGCGTTCACCTAAAACACCTTTGATTTTAATTTACTTTGTCGGGACGACAAAGGTTTGAGTTTGGGGTCTTGATGTCTCCCTATTTGTTATAATTATTATCCCTTTGGAGACATCCTTTTAGGTGAATATTTGACTTATTTGATAGACTTTTATGCCTATTTCGTCATATTACACTTTCTCCCCTTGGAATTAGACTATTTTCATTTTTATAGCTTTTGTGCGTTAATTTGATTATTTTTAGTGCAAAGTAAGTAGGTTCTTGAATTTCATGGAAAACCACTACAAGGAGGAGAAGTGAGAATTATCAAAGAGGCTTAAGGATTCAAGTCAGAGCAAGCAGGAAGGAAGAAAGCTGAGAGCTGGAAGAGTCATCTTCTCCAATTCGAAGCCAAACCCAACCTCTTCCTTAGGTTTTATTTATTTTCTTTTTGTTAAACATTATGTCTTTTAATTTTATTGCTTTAGTTTTATTTTCCGTTATGAGCTAAACTTCTTAAGTGCTTGAGAATCTCTATATGGGTTGAACCCTTAATTTATTTAATTGATGTTTTCTGATTTGGGATTTTATAATTTAATTCGAATTAAATAATTTAGTATTTTTATTATCGTAAGTTAATTTCACTATCAATGAATTAGCTAATCGGAGATAGGTTTGAGTAATTAGGCTATTCACTTTGGTGGGGAAGTGATCATCTTGACGGGGGGGGGGGGGTGTTTAATTATATACATAGGTAATAAACGTAAGATAGAAATTATTGATCCTGACGGACTTAGTTAATCTTATAGCCAATTGGGTAGAGAACCTGACATTCGAAGGTGGATTATGATCGCCCTAGCGGGGTTTGTAACATCTGAGAATAGCTCCTAAGTCCACCCCGACGGGGGTTAGGAGAATCTAGAATCCCGACTATTACTAGTTACTAATTTTTCCCTTAGAAAAAGCATTAATTAAGTTTATTTCGGTGAAACCTAGCGTGACTCAAGTACTATTCTCTCATCCTTGCATCTCTTCATATTTTATTTTCTTGCATTAGTCTTAATTTAGTTTAATATTTTACTTTATTTTCACTTTAGTCCTTTAAACAAAAACCAAACAAAAATCTATTTCTTTTAATTGTTATTCAAGCAACTATTTCCATTTATTGCATAACACCTCAGTCTTACCTAATCCGTCCCTGAGATCGAAATCCCGTTTACCGGATATTACTTGGACGACTGATGTCTCCTCAATTGTGATAATAAAATCTATTTCTGAGACATCATTTTAGGCTTATTTATTAGTTTATATGTCGATTTTAGCTTGAATTAGTGTACTTTCCTATTTTGGGTCTTGAATTAATTATTTATTATTTTTAGAGCATATTGGGTTTAATTATTCATATAGTGTGAAGCTTTAGAGATATATGGTAATTAATTAGAGTCCAAGTTGGTTCAAAGAGCTAAAGGAAAGAAGATAAACATGGAAATTGAAGATAAGGAAGTAAAAGCTAAACACATTGAAAAGGAAAACCTGCCTTAAATCTGAATTTCTGCACCTACGACCACAAATCAACTTATATCTTAAATTCGGTCAAGAATTTGGAGAAACGGTCAAGAGCAAAGTTGAAGATATTTCCGAGAAGATAAATTTGGTATACTCATACGCATCAATCGGATAAATATTGAAGCTGTTAGGACCAAAACACGTACGGGGCTGATTGCATGTTTTTGGGCTACGAATTTGAGTTGGGCTAGGAGCCCATATTTACCTTTTCCTTCAAGAAAACGAATTAGGTCAACCTATACACTATAAATACACCTCTTAACACTAGAAAATCATCTTTGACCAAACCTTAAGGTCAGGAAGAAGTTACAACACAAGAAGAGAAGTCTGGAAGGAGTTGTGCATCAATTATGTCTCCTTCAACTTTAATTCTGTAATTCTTTTCTTTTCTTTCTTTAGTATGAACGAAATTTATATTAGCTTGAGTTTTAGAATATATGTATGAACCCTAGTTTTGGTTGGCATCTATCTAATTTGGGAATTCTATGTTTTAAATTGAATTATAGTTTTTATTCTCTGTTTATGTGTTTGGATTTATATTCTGTGTTCTTGTGGATCGCGACCATATAGAATTACCATCTAGTAGTTAGGTCACCATTGACAACGGTGTTTAGTTACATGTTTAGCACATAAAGTCTAGTATTCGGTTTAGATCTGAGAAATCAACCTAACTAGATAATCACCATGGTTTAGTGTATTGCTATTTACCGATTGCAGGAACAGTTTGCTTAGGACTCCTTATTGACATAGGTAAATCCTATTTAAAACTACCTAGCGCAATTGGAACCGATTATTGAAATACTAGATAATTCACCCTTACATGTTTAGAACGGCAAAACTAGTAGAGATTACATGCTAATTACTCAAGCTAAAGTTTCATACTATCTTCTTTTCTTTTCTTTTATTTATTTTCTGTCTTTAAATTTATTAGTTTAGTTTTATTATTTAAAAACCAAATAAAAACCTATCTTTCTCTTCTTTACTCTTGCGTATATTTATTCTAGCTTGATTATTTGCACTTGAATATTTGCATAAGTTCTTCTTAACTTTCGTAGTCCCTGAGGAATGAATTCTACTTATTCATTAAAACTTACATACGATCTGTATACTTGCAGAACCGTGCTCAGCTTAGGATGTTTATTTGCACTTATTTTATACATCTTTTTATCACACCTTAGGCCACACCAAGTTTTTGGCGCCGCCGCCGGGGACTACATCGTTAGTCCTTGTGCAATTATCTAGTGCTTTTATTTTAGTTAGTTTTATTTTACGCTTTTCTTTTTAGTTTTTGTTTTACAGGTTTTTTTCCAGGCAAGAGCAGATTTTTTAGGAAAGGGAAGTTTCATATTATTAGATCCTATAGAAGCTAATTAGCAAGAGCAGACTTGTTAGGAGATAAAGGTTTCATATTATTAGATCCTGTAGAAGCTGAAAGTATTATAGGGAAAGTTCTTGAGACCGAGAGAAGTTGGCCAACTGAATCAGAAAATCAAGAAGAGACCTTAGACTCTCTAAGGCTCAAATAATTAAACCAGCAACTCAAGGAATTACGAGAACAAGCACGAACAATAACTCAGGTGAATCTAGTACATACTTTACCTTCATGTCCAGGTTGTGGAGCAGGAAATCATGCGTGGGAAAAGTGTATGAATAATCCAGCTGCAACTTACTTTGTTCCTCATCAAGGTTACCGTTATTCTAATGGTTATTATCAATCTCAAGGGAATTACGCTAATTATCAGCCCCCACAAAATCAGAATTGGGTCAGAGATCAAGAGAATTATAATCAAACTAGACCCCCAATCCTACTATCAACCACAAACCATATATCAAGAAGTGCCTATTTATGAAGAAGTTTATCAAGAACCACCTAAACATTCAATTCAACAAGCTAAACAAGAACAGCCTTCGAGGTTGGATTCAAGTATGGCTAATATGATGAAATTAGTTGAAGAAAATCTGAAGATGAGCCAGCGAAGACTCCAAACCCAATCCAAGGTGATAAAACATCTCGAGAATACTCTATCACAGATGGTGAGTACATTACAGAACAGACCAAAAGGGAAACTCCCAAGTGATACTATTGCTCCTCAAGATGATGCTTGTCATGCAGTTGAATTGAGAAGTGGAAAACAATTACCTCCGCCTAGAAGAGAACCAGAATCAACCGCTATTTCAGAAAAAATGGTTGAAGAAACAATAGAAGATAAGGTCGAAGAGGTAGTTGAACCAAAAAGTGTCCAAGAAAAGACACCAGAAAAGAAGAAAAGCTCAGTGGAATCTAATACACGCCCTCCTCCACCATACCCATCATGTGTCAAGAAAAAAGACAATGAAAAAGAATTCAAGAAGTTCCTTGACATGGTAAGCAAGCTAGATATTAATATTCCGTTTGTAGAAGCTATCAAGAGAATGCCAAAATATCTGAAATTCATGAAAGACATTCTTTCTAACAAATGAAGTTTAGAAATTGGGGAAACAATTGGATTGCCAGAGGAGTTTAGTGATATTTGTCAAAACAAGTTACCACCGAAGCTACAAGATCCCGGAAGTTTTACGATTCCCATTGGTATTGGAGACAGTTGGACCGGGAAAGCATTATGTGATTTAGGCGCGAGTATCAATCTCATGCCAAAGTCCCTGTTCGAGAAGCTTAATATAGGAGAGGTAGTGGTGGGTTCTAGGGTGTTAGAAAGTAAAGTGATAAATAAGAGGAACCACAAACTGCAAATGTACATTTGTCCCAAGTAATATATGATAATCAAGTTTGTTCTCAGGGACTGATTAGGTTTAACCCAAATATTAATCAAGTAGTAAGAATAATTGCTTAACAGGAAAATAAAAGATAAGATTTTTGTTTGGTTTTTATGAATTAAAAGATGCAAATAAAATAAAGACTAAAAGTAAATTAACTAGAAAGAAATAAAGCAAATAAAAGTGACTAACTTCAGATAAGAGAGATACTTCAGTCTCGCAAGGAATCCACTTAATCAATATAATCTATGTTATATTTAAGGGTAGATTGGAATTATAATATTAGTCGGGACTCTAATATCTCCTAGCCCCCTGTCGGGTGGACCTAGGAGCTATCCTAAAGTACTATAAACCCCTGTATGGGAGAATATGCCTCTTCGGATGATATGATTTGACCTCTTTGGCTATGTAACTAGTTAAGCCTGTCGGTCAATAACGAATATTCCCTATCGGATGATCACTTCGCCACTAAAGTGAATAGCCCAAATACTAAAAGCTATTTCTAGTTGATCCTAAAAGAAATAGTAATGAAAACAAAGTAATATCCAATATATAAAACTCAATTCAATTTAAATCATAACAATCCAAAATTCAAAACATAGATTAATTAATTAAGATTCATCCCTTTTATGCGATTCTCAAGTATATGGAAATTCAGCTCATGATAAAATTAAAGACTGAAAATAAATAAAAGGAGTTCATGTTCAAATACAAAAGATAAATTAATAACCTAAAGGGTAGGATGACTGTTGATGGAAGAACAGGACTCCTCCAGCACTAGCTTCTCCTTGCCTTCTTACTCTGACTTGAAAACCTTTAGCCTCTTGTGTAATTCTCTGAAGTGTTTGGCTCTCTCTCTAAGGATGTTTGGAATTGAATGAATTGTGAGAGGTACTGAATAATGAGGTCTAAGGGGTGTATTTATAGGTGCTAGGAAGCCCTAATTCGTTTTACTTGGATCGGAAGATAAGTAAATGACTCTTTAATTCGCAACCCTAAAATCTATGAAATGTAAGATTTAGCTGCTGATTTGTTTTGGTCATATCTTCTTCAATACTTATCCGTTTGACGCGTTCCAATAGTCGAAACCGCTTGTCTCGGAAAGCTCTTTCCATTGGTCCAGACCATTCTCCCAATTTCCTAGACAATCTTGAGTTATGCGCTCGTCTTTAGAACGTGGCTGGAATTTCAGATTTATTTGGCAGCTTTATCTTTTCCTTATTTGCATATATCCTTCCTTAATCTTCTTATTTCCATGTATATCTCTTTTCCTTACTTCTTTGACTTGACTTGGTCTCTAATTAATTACCAATTATCTTTTAAAGCTTCACAATAAATAAATAATTAAACTGTATATGCTTTAAAAAATAATAAATCCATAATTCAAGACTAGAAATAAGAAAGTGCACTCTAAAATTTGAAACACGATATAATACTTCCTAACACACTAAAAATAATCTAAGAATTTAATTCTCAATTCTCACTTCCTAACACACCAAAAACTTGGTGTCTCCTTGTTTGTTCTAAATAAACACACCTAAAAAGGCAAGACACGTACCGCAAGTGTATGGGTTGTTGGTGTGGCCTAAGGTGTGATAAAAAGATGTATAAAATAAGTGCAAATAAACACCCTAAGCTGAGCACGGTTCTGCAAGTATACAGATTGTATGCAAGTTTTAATGAATAAGTAGAATTTGTTCCTCAGGGACTACGAAGGTTAAGAAGAACTTATGCAAATATTCAAGTGCAAATAATCAAGCTAGAATAAATATACGCAAGAGTAAAGAAGAGAAAGATAGATTTTTATTTGGTTTTTAAATAATAAAACTAAACTAATAAATTTAAAGACAGAAAATAAATAAAGGAAAAGAAAAGAAGATAGTATGAAACTTTAGCTTGAGTAATTAGCATGTAATCCCCACTAGTTTTGCCGTTCTAAACATGTAAGGGTGAATTATGTCGTATTTCAATAATCGGTTCCAATTGCGCTAGGTAGTTTTAAATAGGATTTACATGTGTCAATAAGGAGTCCTAAGCAAACTGGTCCTGCAATTGGTAAATAGCAATACATTAAACCATGGTGATTATCTAGTTAGGTTGATTTGTCAGATCTAAACCGAATACTAGACGTTATGTGCTAAACATGTAATTAAACACCGTTTTCAATGGTGACCTAACAACTAGATGGTAATTCTATATGGTCGCGATCCACAAGAACACATAATATAAATCCAAACACATAAACAGAGAATAAAAACTATAATTCAGTTTAAAACATAGAATTCCCAAATTAGATAGATGTCAACCAAAACTAGGGTTCATACATATATTATACAAGTCAAGCTAATAGAAATTTAGTTCATAATAAAGAAAGAAAAGAATTACAGAATTAAAGGTTGAAGGAGACATAATTGATGCACAGCTCCTTCCAGACTTCTCTTCTTGTGTTGTAACTTCTTCATGACCTTAAGATTTGGTCAAGGATGATTTTCTAGTGTTAAGAGGTTGTATTTATAGTGTATAGGTTGACCTAATTCGTTTTCTTGAAAGAAAAGGTAAATATGGGCTCCTAGCCCAACTCAAATTCGTAGCCCAAAAACATGCAATCAGCCCCGTACTTGTTTTGGTCCTAACAAGTTCAATATATATCCGATTGATGCGTATGAGTATACCAAATTCATCTTCTCGGAAAGATTTTCAACTTTGATCTTGACCGTTTCTCCAAATTCCTCACCTTTTTTAAGAAATAAGCTGATTTGTGGTCGTAGGTGCAGAAATTCAGATTTAAGGCAGTTTTCCTTTTCCATGTTTTTAGCTTTTACTTCCTTATCTTCAATTTCCATGTTTATCTTCTTTCCTTTAGCTCTTTGAACCAACTTGGACTCTAATTAATTACCATATATCTCTAAAGCTTCACACTAAATAAATAATTAAATCCAATATGCTCTAAAAATAATAAATAATTAATTCAAGACCCAAAATAGGAAAGTACACTAATTCAAGCTAAAATTGACATATAAACTAATAAATACGCCTAAAATGATGTCTCAGAAATAGATTTTATTATCACAAATGAGGAGACATCAAGACCCCCAACTCAAAGTTGTATCGTCCTGATACAATAAAAGTAAAGAACAGTTGGGTAGTCGAAACAAGAAGAAGAAGTCGGAGGATAATAAGAACAAAACATAAGGAATGATCCTAGAGCATAAATATCTAAAAAGTATCATGTAGAAATGCTCAAGAAATAATGCACAAATATGCTTAATATGCACATAATCAACAATCCATAAATTCAAGTCCAGATTAATTTCGCAATGCCAGAAGGATAGGATGATAACTTAGTTCATGTTAATGGCTATAGGTTATTCATAGGTCCTAATATAGCATCCAATGGTCCACTTACCTACTACCTAATAGCTCAATTGTTTCTCCACCAAGTAGTTAGAAATCCTAAGGTCTTTGGTTATAACTTGGCTTAGGGACGGTGTGGTATATTTGGATAAATGAAACGTGAGCTTTTGGCTCTCTCCTCACATTCCATCAACTAATCTCCCTAGAGCTTGAGTTTTCACTCGAAAATGTTCTCACTCAACCCAATTTATTGATGCTTTTGATGTGCATCCCCAATAATCCCAAATAAAACCTTTTATGATGATATAAAATCCATTTTGTCGGTCTGAATATATATATTCTTTTCATATCAATTTCGCTTTTGTATAGCTATGATTCTCTTTTTGATGTTCGAGATATCACGCTATTTTTTCATATATATATTTTCTTTTTATGCCCTTGTTGGCAAATTTAGCTCGTAGCTTCTTTTTCATTCACTATTACTCCGGCAAAGGGTTACAATAATAACTTTTTCATCATTAATAAAATCACAATTACAAATTCCCAAACCCCCAAAGTTCCCTAAAGATGAAACCGACCACCCCAAACTCAAGCTCTAAAAACGACTTGTTTCAGGTTTTGCAATTCGAGTGCGGGTCATATAGATAAGTCCTATAAACTAAGGGTATGAATTATAATGTGGCTAAATAAAAGGCTTTAGAAAGGCTCAGAGGGGCTAAGACGGATAAATAATAACAATAATCAAATAAAAAGGGTGAGAAGGTATAAAGGGCTTCAAGTGGTTTTAACATGAAAGACCTGCCTTATTCATTTTTCTAACTACCGGATTTTGTTACTTTTTCACTAATAGTTCATAGATAAGTGGGTTTTCAACTAATTTCAAACCTCACGTTCTACACACCAAATAACTCTCCCTAAGTTTCAATGTAACTTCTTAGCATTGCTCATTAACTTAACTATCTTTTATTTCCTGTTTTCATACATGCATGCTAAACAAATTTGTGACATCTTTCAAAAAACATACTACTTACTATCATTAACTTAATTAAAATCATGCTCAATAGGTACATTCAACATATTATATGCCTTTTTCGACCTAAATTTTTTTAAAATTTTATGAAAAAAAACAAAAAGGAAGATGAGGACAACGAATCCCCACCCCCAACTCAAAAATAAGCCGTGTCCCCACAACTCAAAAAAAAACTCAAGAAAGAAATAAAATTTAAAATTAGCAGAAATATTGCACATAAAGAAATGGTAGGGTAGAAAGAAAACACACTCTTCGAGGCTATTACCTCGCCTTATTGACGTCCCAAGATAGGATTTTGCTGGATTTTTCTTTAATTGCTCACGGAGTGGTGTGATGTACTCCTTTTCTACTTTTGAAAGTTGAGTAATTACTCTCAAAACTTTAATGATCCAAGCATTGTCAATATTGTTACTCATTCTAAACTCACATGTTTCTTCTTAACCCAACTTCTTATTCGCTTTCCGATCAATACACGTGATCATAGTAGGATATTGCATTAAATAACGACATGGGAGAGATCGAAAAATTGTATCACCTCCTCATAGATCAACTGTGCCACATCTTCTTCTTCTCCTCACACAATACAATTCACAAAAAGAACGTCTTTTAGAACGTCTTACCATTAACGTAGATCAACCCAATCTTTCCAAATCTCCACGAATCTTCTTGTATTCTCCGTTATCAATTTCTTCTTCAAATACTTTCTCATAAGCAAAAGGTAGTTCCTTTAATTGTTTCCTTGGAGAAGCTATCAGGGCCCTTGAAGCTTTCTCTTTTTCTTCGGGTGTAGGGTCTTCGATCTGTAGAGGTTGTGTTGTTTTCGTCACTAAAGTTAGAACCTTTTTGCCCATTGAATCGACACAGCATGCTAACCTCTCTTCTCTTGATTTGTTTTACCCTTTGAATTGGAAGTAGGACTTTTCTCACTTGATTTCTTCTCAACTAATCCAATACCTTGCTTTTCTTCATCTCCCTTACAGTAGATAATGTTTATGTTCTCTTAATCATGTCAATTGACCCCCAACTCAAAGCTTTAACCACTCTTGAAATTTGAAACTCTTGATTATTGGTTGTACAAGCTTTATTTAGGTTAGGAAAGGTGATTTTATGATGATTCTCTATGTGGGTAAGATGGATTCTTCATGGATTGGTACGGATTTAAGAAATTGTAGGATGAATTTCTGAAATTTAAGCTTTTGATTCTTCGATTCAAGGTGTTTTGGTATGATATGGGTGATTGAATCGTTTTTGTAATGATGTGGAGAATAGATTTGATGTGTTTTCATGGTGATTGGGTAGTGTTTTGATGATTAGGGAAGGTTTTATGAAGCTTTCATGGAGTTGGGAAAGGTTTGGGGAAGAATAAGAAGCTTAAGGATTAAAAAATTCGTAATAGAGCAACCTACTCACCCTTATAACCTGAAAAACGCGAAAATTTATTCTTTCCAGCAGTGTCGGGCGGTATACCGGCCGTAGGGCCCGGTATACCGGAGTTACTTGCTTTCGAAAGGGACCTCTCGGCATAGAACACGTGACGACATCCCGTGGGCACAGGTTTTCTGGCCGGCATACCGGACTTCTGACCGGTATACCGGTCGAGAATGAAAACCTCCCCAACAGCTAGATCTCGAAAAGTTATGCAGTTTAGGCTCAAAGATCACCTGATTCCGACATCCGAGCGAAAAGATATGACTTGCCGAAGTTTTCTCAGATTGTGTCCAAATTTATTTTTTTTCGACACAGCGGGGTTGGGCGGTATACCGGAGCTGCTGTTCATGGAGTCCAAGTTACGTCAAAATACCCGAGTCCTCTACACGTGGGCACGGGTTTTTGAATGAATGAATTAGGATGGGCTGCTAAGGTACAACCCCCTTTCGTGTTTGAGCATTTTGTTCAGTTCCTATGTGATGGTGAAGGGATGCTTTAGCTTTTAATGGGTACAGCCGATTGTTTTTCCTATGCTATTTGATAGTGGGAATGGAGTCCAACTGTACAACCCTTAGGGTACACGCATTGTTTTTTGGGTATTGGACAAACACTTTGAAAAAATAGGTTTGGGGACAGCCCCTAGGGTATATTGTTCGACACGATTGACACAATAGATGTGGATATATAAAAAAAACGAGACTTGGGTACAACCCTTAGTGTATTTGGACTATATAAGAAATTTCGCATAACTTAAACAAACAAAAAACCAATATAGGTCCGTACCAATAGGTACGGACCCATCCGCTTAATGGATAGAATAGAAATATTGAAAAACGAATTACTGGAGAAAAAGGAAAAAATAACATTGGAAAAAATCCAACTAAAGATTGAAACTAAGCGTTAGTTAGAATTATTTTCTAACTAGGCTTTAAAAAATAACTTGGATGGAGTCTAGGCTCTGAGTTGTATTCTCCTCTTAGAGTAATGCTGGGTATCACCCAAAAAAGTGATCACCCAAATATCACCTTCCTAGGTGGTCCAATGAAACTGTTTCATATAAGAGAGAGAGAAAAAGTAATTAGAAAAGAGAAACAGATTCATTGGACCACCTAGGAAGGTGATATTTGGGTGATCACTTTTTGGGTGATACTCAGTATTACTCCTCCTCTTAATACTATGTTGAAAATAACGCTTGAAGCTCCTTGTCACTTTGGAATATGGACATGACTTTTTCATCAAGAGTTACCGCTGCTTCTATTCCATCCCCATTGTTATCATCAATCAATGTGAAATAATTCTTTTTAGGTACAGTCCCAGTACTCAATTTTACAGGTTTTCCCCATCCGAAATCTAAATTGTTTAACGGGAATTTGCACGCGCTGCTACATGTATAAATATCCATACCTTGGAAGGGTGGTACTTCTCTAGATTTTCGCGAATATTCGAGATGTTCTAAGAGGATTATATCTTCCAGATTCATACGCTTACATTTCTCGTGGAACTCTATTTTACTCTTCCTTATCTTACTAACCAATCTTGATAACTTCATTTCTCCTTGGTCCACAATTGGTATATGAAACGCAGTAAACGCGTTTCCTGTATAATTTTGTGGAAGTGGTGGCATTGTTTTGTGGCCACGCAGGTTTACCAATAGGGCTAAAACAGATGGTACAAATTTCCCTGAGTTCACCATTGATGCGGCCATTGAACGTTTCCATAAAAATGCTGTAATAACTTCGACTCGAGTAGGGTTTACTACTCCTGATTCAGCAGCTACTAATTCCTTGAGTTGAGCTATTATTTTGCCATCAAATGTGAATCTTCTACCAGCACATAATTCATATCCAGTATGTTCGAAAGCAGGGGCAATATGTGTGTCCTTAGGTGGAAATATAGACGCTCCATTAAATTGTGGTGATAATTGTTCTATATTAGTATCTTGAAGAGCCAAGGCTGCCCAATCCCTCAAAAAACTCACCATTGTAAAACCATCACCCAATTTATGTGTAATGCACAAACTGAGAGCTTTACCTCCACAGTTAAAATGGGTGAGTTGAGCAACTACAAGTTTATCTTTGTTTACAGGGCTCCAAGTTAACGCACTAGGAAAGATGATATCTTGAACACTTGAATCTGGTTCGTGTAGAATTTCTGCCATTGAACACTTGATTCGTGCTTCTATAAAGGTAGCTCCCGTATCGTCACAATTGACTGTGTAATCGTCTACTAGTGTTCCAGCATATGGATAGTACGATGTTAGAAGTATTGATAAAGACCTTTCAAGAAGATGAGATATTTGGGTGGTGTAAAACGAATCGTTATTTGGCTGGTTGGGATAAAATGCAGCTAAGGGCATATATGAATTAGTTGTTAATTGATCCCAAAAAGAGAGCTTGTAACATTTGAGTGAAGGTGGTGTTGGAGATGAAGGCTTAATCACCTTTGTGGAAATTAATTGAATCATAGATGCATCCATCTTCTTTTATCAGATTGTAGATAGAAAACAACTCTGTTATTGGCCGTGAACAGATGCGAATTTGACAACCACTATATCACCTAAATGTCTGCTTATTCTTGATTCGTTTTCTAAGTGGCTTGGATTATTGTTAATGACTATTGATCCACATGTAGTATTTTATATAAATTTATTGTGTATATAATTTGCTTAACGTGGATATGAATTTTGCACTTTAATATAATATTTAAAAGACAGGGCATAACCAGATGAATTAACTTATTTAAGTAGAACCTTACTTCTTTTGTTCTAAAAATAATGTCTACTTTGCTTTTTACACAAATTAAAAACTACAATTATTATATTTGCCATTACTAAAATACTCTTAATAAAGTGTTTTGATATTTTAAATATTCATTAAAAATATAAATTTAAATATATTAATAAAAGTAATAGTAGAAAAATATGAAATATAGTGTCTTGAATTTTTAAATAGACATTATTTTTGAAACATTATTTTTAGTAAGGTGGATATTATTTTTGAAACAGAGAAAGAGGAAGTAATATATTTTCTATACTTAGAAAGAGTATATAGTGAAAGATATTCAGCTGAGATATGTATGAAAAGTATGTATATTTTGTAGGATTAGTTGAACTGCCGTGTACCATTTGGTATATAAAAAACTAAATTAAAAAGAAGTTTGTGGGATTAGTTGAACATGGGTTTGGGCCAATTCGGCAACAGAAGCAGAAGCAATGGCGGTATATGAAACGACTAAGATGGCATACCAAGACATGGGTCAACAGATTATCATGTACTCAGATAACCTTGAAGTTATTCAAGGTATCCAGCAGAGGCCAGCAGCGTGGTGGAAGATTAGACCGTTCGTTGGGCAGATTCGGCACCTTGCGGAATCACATGGACAGATGTCCCACAGACATCTCCCGAGACGCCTCAGTGGATGCGCTGATAGAGCCGCACGGAACGCTAAGCTTCGGTAGCAAGGACAACACGATCAGCACCAGAATCTCACCTTGGTGCAGGATTTTGGAAGACTTGGCATCGGATAAGGGCAATAGGAATTTATTATTGTATCCGGCTGAAAAAAAAAAAGTTGAACATGGGTTAATGTGAAGTATATGCTAACTTATACGTTTGGTTTTTCTTTTGGTCGTATAGTAGTTGGTTGGCTCATTATACATTATAAAATGTGGATAATATTTTAAAACATAATATGATATTTTTAGTGTTTTTTTTTTTGGACGAGAATATTTTTAGTGTTTTTTTTTTTTTTTTTTTGGTCAAAGTAAAACTAACAACCAACAACCCCTCAAGCTGAGCTCTGAGAGGTCATCCAATTCCCATTCTCTTCATCCGATCGGTGATTTGAAGTGAAACCTGTTGTAATTGCTTGGCTCCGTGTCTAGCATGTTTCGCGAGACGGTCCGCCTGACTATTAATCCTTCGGGGGATATATTTGAAGGAGGTTAGTCCTGCTTCTTCCGCAATCCGCCTGATTTGACGTATTAACGGCTGAACTGTCCATCTCACCGCTGACACCTGCCGGATACCTTGTATTAATTCAAGGTTGTCTGAGCAGATTATCTTCGACTCTTCCGTTGATTCGTTACATATTTTAACGGCTTCCAGAACTGCAAGCGCTTCACCTTCTAGGCTTGTGTTGCACCGTACAGTCCCACTGAAATTTGCTTGCTTGTTCCTCTTTCGGTCATTCATGTGTATACCTATTCCAGTTGGTTCGTATTTCGTGTTGAAAGATGCATCGCATGTGAATATAATATCTTGGTTTAGGGTCTCCGTTTCTCTGTCACTTTGGATAGTTTGGTTTCCTATCACTTCTTGTCTATTCCAATTATTTCCGTGTAATTCTCCCATTAGTTTATTCGAGTTTTTAATAATTTGATCCACCTGAACATTTGTCCCTTCATGTATTGTCTTCATTTTGGCCTTCCATATATTCCAGAGTAAAATTAAAATGTAATCGGTAACTATTTTCTTGTCCCATCCGCCTTTGTTGTATGTTTCAATGATCTCTAGCATCCAATCCCCGATTTTAGATATTTCTCCTTGTTGAATGTTGATTTGTAGTGACGATGCTGCCCATATCGATTTGTTAATTGTGCATTGTAGAAGTATGTGCTCTGTTGTTTCGTTTTGATTTTGACACCAAGGGCATCCTGGAGAATCTGAGCAGTTTCTGTTGAACAAATTGGTTGCTGTCGGTATCGCGTTATTACATGCTTTCCACGCGAACAGACGGATCTTTTTCGGTGTGTTTCCATTCCATATAGTTTTCCATAAGGTTGGTTTGATATTATCCGCTATAGTCGTCGATGCTTGTGGTTCATCTAAGATTGCTTTATCCGTGAGTATTTTGTACCCTGTTTTAGTAGTATAACTTCCTTCTTTAGAGTGTGGCCAGATGATTCTATCTTGTTGATCCGTATTCATAATTCTGATTTTTGTAATCTCCGGTATTACCGGTCTTGGGAAAATTTCATCTAGTATCTCTGCATTCCATTCATTTTTGCCTTGCTTCCATAGGTCTCGAACTTGTAGGTATGTGCAATTTATCGGTTTCTCCAGTTTCCAACTTGTATCTATCCATTTATCAGTCCATATATTTGTTGTCCGCCCATCCCCGATCTGGTGGATCAGGTGTTGCTTAATAAAGTCTCTTCCTTCCATAATGCTTGCCCAGCTCCATGTTCTGTTTTGTCTAAGTTTTATATTCAAGAATTCAGATTTGGGATAGTAGATACCTTTTAGGAGCCGAGCCGCAAGGGATTTGGGATTATTAAGTATTCTCCATGCTTGTGCACCCAGAAGCGCCGTATTCATTCTTTTTAAATCTTTGAATCCGAGTCCTCCTACAAGTTTCCCGACTGTTAATTTCTCCCAAGCCAGCCAGTGTATTCGATTTCTTTCGCCCGAACTCCACCAGAAGTTTGCGATAGCAGAAATTAACCGCTTGCAGAACGTAATAGGGTATGAGAAGATTGACATAGTATACACCGGTAGTGCTTGTAAAACTGCTTTTATAAGGACTTCTTTGCCACCATCTGATAATAATTTTGCTTTCCATCCTTCCGTTTTCGAGAATAACCTCTTTGCAATCCATTCTAGCGCTTCAATTTTTGATCTCTTGTGGCATAACGGTATACCTAGGTATTTTCCTAGGTCCTCCGTTTCTACCATTTGAAGTTGGTTTGTAATATGTGCCCGTGTCTCTTCTGGTGTGTCTTTGCTAAATAGAATCGCTGATTTGTTGTAGTTGATTTGTTGTCCGGATCCGTCCCAATAATCTGTAAGACATTTCTTGAAAACATCTATATTAGTATTATTGATAGTGAGAAAAAACAGAGAGTCGTCCGCGAAAAGGAGATGTGAAATTTCCGGACAATTCCTCGTAATTTGTATTCCTTGTATTTGTCCTTCATTGCACGTTGCGTCAATGAGACTGATCAGTGCTTCAGTCATAATGGAGAAAAGGAAAGGAGATAGCGGATCTCCTTGTCTTAAGCCCCTTCCTGATTTGAACTTCGGTAGTCGTTGTCCATTAAAGTTAATTTGAAAAGTAACGTCTGAAATACATGTTTTTATCCATTGTATCCATTTCTCGTGAAATCCAAGTTTGTCTAATAGTGTAAGCAAAAAATCCCATCTAACCTGGTCATAAGCTTTTGCCATATCAATTTTTATACTCGCCATTGGTTTTGGGATCTTTCTTTTCCTCGTCATGTAATAAGATAGTTCTTGTGCTATTAATATGTTATCTTGAATGGCTCTTCCTTTTATGAAAGCCGCTTGTGTTGGTGAGACGATTTCATTCATTATTTTTTGGAGACGATTTGCCAGCATCTTTGCTATAAGTTTGTATCCAAAGTTAATGCAAGAAATCGGTCTGTAATCGCCCATTATTTCCTGTATATCTCCTTTAGGTATTAGCGTAATTAAAGTATCATTCATATCTTCGAGCGGTATATTATTATAAAAGAAATCTTCCACAACTTTGAAGACATCATATTTAATTATATCCCAATATTCAATATAAAATTTACCGTTCAGACCATCGGGTCCCGGGGCTTTTGTTGGGGACATCTGGTTAAGGGCTGCTTCCAGTTCTTCCATTGTTGGGTTTTTTATCAACTTTCGGTTCATTTCTTCATTAACTTTTGGTTTTAAATACCTTAGTGCATTGTTTATTTGTCCCCGATTACCTTGTTTTTCTCCAAACAGCTGGTTATAGAAACCCTGAAAATTAGTTTTTACCTCAGCTATTTCTTCTATCCAATGCCCTTGCGTATCCTTGATTCTTGTAATTTTGTTAATGGACCTTCTCTGCATGGTGGCCATGTGGAAAATTTTTGTATTCTTATCCCCACATGTGAGCCACTGTTGTCTTGATCTATCCGCCCAATATTTTTCTTCACAACTGTATTCAAAAGAGAGTTCTCTCCTAAGTTCTTCTTCCTCGCGTTGATTCTCATTCGTAGGTGTCATGTTTGTAATTTGAATCAATCTATTTTGTATTCGTTTAATCTGTTTTTGGTGGTTCTTGAAAGTGTTATTACTCCAAGCTCTGAGTGCATGAGTTGTAGCCCGTTTTTTGTTAAGAAAATTCAATAAAGCTTGTTGGTTGGATATACCCTCCCAACTATGTTGCACCACCTCCCTACATTCACTTTTATCAAGCCAGTGAGATTCAAATTTAAAGAATTTTTTACCCCGTGGCGCTTTAACGTCTTGTTGAAGTATAAGTGGTGAATGGTCAGATCCAATTGCTGGGGGGATGTATACTTGAGCATTGCTAAATTTGGTGATCCATTCGTAGGATCCGAACGCTCTATCAATTTTGCTCTTTACTGTTTTGTTTCCTGTTTGTCTATTATTCCATGTGAAATTGCATCCCTTTGAGTTAATTTCTGCTAGTCCGTTATGATTGATAAAGTTCTTGAAGTCGATGATTTGTTGTGTATTTGGTGGTGAAGAACTACATTTGTCTTCCAAATTGAGAAGATTATTGAAGTCCCCCATGAGTATCCACGGTGTGTTGTTATTGTCATTCCACTTTGTAATTTGATTCCATAGTATTAATCTATCATCATAATTGTTAGGTGCATGTACACAAATCAAATAGTACGGGAATACGGTATCATTAATACGGATAATAATATGATAGCGATTGCAAAAGATAATTTCTAACTTAGTACTATCGTTCCAAACCACCAAAAAACCCCCCGAATGGTACGCACTACCTAAGGGGTCAAAACAGAAAGAGTTTTTAAAACCAAGCATCCTAAGAGTTTCTTTCGCATCTGTTTCCCGTAACATAGTTTCGCAAAAACAAAAGATATCGGGCTTATAATTGGTCAAAAGGTTCCTAGTGTGAGTAACTGTCAAGGGGGCCCTCAACCCCTGACAGTTCCAAAAGATTGTGTTCATTTTCCGGTGGCGGCTTTCGGAAAGCCGCTAACCTCTTGGATATTGGCAGGAATGATCTTCTTTTTCTTACTTTTTCTTACACTCTGGACTTCTTCTCCACTTTCCACTTCCTCTGCATCATGACCCCTCACCCAACCATGAGTTTCATCGTCATTCTCTTCCTCCTCCGGTACATAGCGCGAGTCTTCTTCTGTTTCATTGTAATTTCCTTTTGTGGTTTCAGAACTAACCCTATAAATATGTGTCTTACCCCCTCGTTTAAACTGAAAATCAAGGAGGATCGAAGCCTTAGTATTGCAAAACGAAAAAGTTTCACATGGCAAAAACGCCGAAAGACCTGTAGACCAACTACAATAACCTCTCGAAATATGCCAATCTTCTTTTGGTAATTGGAAGTTGAGTATATTCACTCGATTATGAGAAGACTTTATCTTGTTCAATAGTTTTAGATCAACTTCTGTTATGTCCAGCTTCTGCGTCTTATGTTTGCAGTATGTGTGAAAGATACTAAGTCGATAGATAAATAAACCGACATATAAGATCTTCTTATAATAATCATCCTTATTCGTATCAGTAGAAAACTCAAAATTACTAATATCAGAGATTGTAAAATCAAGGATCATACCTTTCTTAATGATGATTTATTATGGGCAGCCCAAAATATGTAATAATATCGATTGTGAATGAAATTTAACCCTTCTTCTTCCCCTAAGAGCAACTCGTTGACTTTGATTCCTATTTCGTAATTCTTGGTGATAATATTATGATCAAAAACCCGATTAATATTGTTTTGCTGATACTGATTACCCACTAGATTAAAGAAATTGATTTTGATGACTTTAAACCGAACGAAACAGATCTCGCCATCGGAAAAAGAGTTCATTGTGCCAAACCCTAATTTAAGAAAAGAGGGGTTAATCGAAAGAGGAAACCTGATTAAGAATATTTGAACCACCGATCTAATTTGATGAGTACGATTATTGATGCTGATAATCAGTAGATGAATTGAAAACCTTCCTATCTTGCTATGCTATGTTATCGCTGATATCGCCTCTCAGAGAGAGAGAGCTTTTTCGAATATTTTTAGTGTTCAAAAAGTAATATTACGTTCACAGTATATACATAATTATTTTATCAATGGACTAAATTTTAGCCTTTGTCTCTCACCTTTCTAGGGTAGATGCTTTATTTCTACCGTTTATTTTTTTCAAAGCATGAATATATTATACATTCAGTGGCAAAAAATCACAATATCACCTCACCTAGCTCTTATTTTATCGTTGTCCAATAAAAAAAAGCTATTATTTTATCTAATACGAATATATTTATATATTATTTTATCTAATACAAATACATTTATATCTAGCGATCAAATTTTTAGCCACCACTAACCCTACTCACTAGAAATAAATGTAAGATCCTCTTTGCCGATTATGTGTAACTTTTAGCGACTACAAGTCGGTTACAAAAGGTCGCCGGTCGGTACCTTTACCAACCACTAATATAGGCGATACAATACTCATCCGAATAATACGCTCAATTTTAACGATGCCTTCTAACTATCATATACTCAGATAACCTTGAAGTTATTCAAGGTATCTAGCAGAAGTCAGCAGCGTGGTGGAAGATTAGACAGTTCGTTGGGCAGATTCGGCACTTTGCGGAATCACATGGACAGATGTCCCACAGACATCTCCCGAGATGCCTCAATGGATGCGCTGACAGAGCCGCGCGGAACGTTAGGCTTCGGCAGCAAGGACAACACGATCAGCACCAGAATCTCACCTTGGTGCAGGATTTTGGAAGACTTGGCATCGGATAAGGGCAATAGGAATTTATTATTGTATCCGGCTGAAAAAAAAAGTTGAACATGGGTTTTTTTTTTGTCAATAAAATTATCTCATAGATGTCTATTACATGCCAAATATACATTACTAATATGTTCGTAAAATTCAACTAGGGATTTAGTAGGGCATGTTGAAATATCTAGGTTGAGTCTCGTACATTTAGCTAGCGCATCTGCCACATTATTGAATTTCCTTCTTATGTGAACAACTTTCCAGTCAGGGAATCTTCCAATCCATCTCCATGCTTCTAAGATCATGGGGCAGATCCTCCAATCGATTCCGTTCAGTTTATTAATACCTTGAATCACCTCAAGGTTATCCGAGTAGAAAGAACTACTCGTCATACCAATATTTGCATCCGACCTCATAGCCAACAAGACCGCCCACATTTCACCTTCAAGGCTACTGTTAACTCTTGCTCTTTTCTTGATAACCTCCTTCACTTCCCTTCTTTAATGTGAAGGATATGTTAACTTATACATTTGGTTTTTCTTTCGGTTGTATAGTAGTTGGTTGGCTCATTATACATTATAAAATGTGGATAATATTTTAAAACATAATATGATATTTTTAGTGTTTTTTTTTGGACGAGAATATTTTTTAGTGTTCAAAAAGTAATATTACGTTCACAGTATACATAAGAGATTATTACACCTAGGGTCTTGAACACACCCCCCTCTTCAAGATGGGGACCCGGCCTAGAGCCTCTTCTTACTAAAGACCTCAGGAAGTTTTTAACACATGAAGCCTAAAACCCCAATTACTAAACTACCCTCTTTTGCTTTTTTAATTCCTATATATACTAAATTAGAGAATTTTACATTTCCATTCACGTATTATCTCTCTTCTCTCATACCTCTCTCCTCCACTACCTCTCTCATACCCCACCTCCCTCCCAAACCGCCACCACCACCACCATAACACAACCACCACCGTAAATGCAGAAAACCACCACCCTTACCTCTATCTCCTCCCATACTCTATCCATGGATGAAATCACACCACAAAGAAGATTACGCACCACCACACCTCCTCGTTCGAGCTCGCCGGAGCAAGTCACGGCCTCCTCGCACCCCTCGCGCCACCACTCTGATGCGCTTCTCCTTCTTCGCGAGCTAACTGAGATCCGCAGCCATGGGTTCTCCTCCTCCTTCGAGCTCGCCGGAGCAAGTCACGGCCTCCTCGCACCCCTCGCGCCACCACTCCGATGCGCTTCTCCTTCTTCGCGAGCTAACTGAGATCCGCAGCCATGGGTTCCCCTCCTCGTTCGAGCTCGCCGGAGCAAGTCACGGCCTCCTCATTCGCTGGTTCGAAGCTCGATGGAGGTGGTGTTGTCAAAACGAGTTGCTGCTTTGAAGCTTTCCGGCGTGGTGATGCTGCAGCGAAGAAATCCGGCGAGGATGGTGTTATTTCGTGGCTCGCCGGAGAGAGCCGTGGCTCGACGAACAGGCGAACAGGTGGTGGTGTTTTGGTGGTGCTGCTGCTCCGTCGTTCAAGATCTCGCTGCATTTTTTTTTAAATTTTTTTTTCAGATCTGGTTTGACCAGATCTGGTCAAACTCAAACCTAGGTATTTTTTTTATTCGTTTGAATTTCTTTTTTAATGTGTAATTCATTTGAAAATGTATAGAAAATATTTGAAAAGTGAATAAATTATTTTTTAAGATTTATTCTTTATTTATTTTTGTAAAATACTCATCAAATATGCAGAGTACTCATCAAAATTACGGAGTACTCATCAAAATTACGGAGTACTCATTAAAATTATCTAAATACTCATTAAAATTCATAGAGTAACTCATTAAAATTCATAGAGTACTCATTAAAATTATTCGGAGCACTCAATAAATATATAGAGTACTTAGCAAATTCTCGGAGTACTCTATGTTTTTCTCGGAGTACTCTATGTTTTTTTCCGGTGACCATGACTGGTGGTCGGAGGTCGGTGGTCGGAGGTCGGTGGTCGGAGGTCGGTGGCGGAGGTCGGTGGTCGGAGGTCGGTGATAGGTGGTTGGAGGTTGGAGGTAGGTGGGTAGTGGTAGGTAGAGGAGAGAGAAACAGTGACATCACACTTTTTTGTCTTTTAGTGGTAGTAAAGGTAGGAAAGACTATTGTCAAAATTGAGGTCCCTAAGAAGAATAACATTTTTGAAACTACTCTATAGAGTAGAAAGATGTTTTCCAAGACCCTATATATAATTCACCCTATACATAATTATTTTATCAATGGACTAATTTTAGCCTTTGTCTCTCACCTTTCTAGGTAGATGCTTTATTTCTACCGTTTATTTTTTTCAAAGCATGAATATATTATATATTCAGTGGCAAAAAATTACAATATCACCTCATCTAGCTATTATTTTATCGTTGTCCAAAAATTAGAAGAAAAAGCTATTATTTTATCTAATACGAAAATATTTATATATTATTTTATCTAATACAAATACATTTATATCTAGCGATCAAATTTTTAGCCACCACTAACCATACTTACTAGAAATAAATGTAAGATCCTCTTTACCGATTATGTGTAACTTTTAGCGACTACAAGTCGGTTACAAAAGGTCGTCAGTTGGTACCTTTAACAACCACTAATATAGGCGATACAATACTCATCCGAATAATACGCTCAATTTTAACGATGCCTTCTAACTATTAATTATTTTAATCTCTAGCGACCACCACGTGGTCGTTAGAGATCTCAAACATGATAAAACTCAGAATGGGATAAACACTTTAGTTATCTTTTTCCCAAACCCCACCCCTCCATTTGATTAGCTCCTCCACCTTTCCTTTTTGATTAGCTCAGCTCCTCCACTGTCTCTACTTCTTCCCCACTTCCGGTTCTCTATTTCGCAGAGTATCATCACCTCCTCCATTTCTATCATCAAGGAATCCAGCATCGTTTCAGTCCGACATCGATTTATTTGTCCCCAATAAATATATGTTTTCAATTTTTTTTCATTTTTTAAAACCCTATTATCAGTGTAAATATGTGTGTATAATTGTGTGAAATTTAGTTATATAGGGATTTTTGGTGCAATTATGCAAAATTTAGGGACTAATAAGGAAATTTCCGAAAGTTTTAGGGAATTACAGAGACTATTAAGGGAATTTTTGAGTGATTTAGGGAAACCCAGGGACTATTTGGGGAAATTTTGAGAGGATTGGGGAGTCAAAGTGCAATTTAAATTATATAGGGACTTAACGCAATTTTTACAAAATATAGAGACCATTGTGCAATTTTGCATAATTTAGGGACACTAGTGCAACTCAGGAACCACATTGTACTTTTTGCATAACTTGGGAACCATAGTGTAGATTTTGCATAACTCAGGGACCATAATGTAATTTTTTCATAACTTAAGGACCTATTGTCCTTGTTTCGAGTTATATATGGACCACAGTTCAAGTTTAGCATAAGCTAAGACTAAAGGGGATTTTTTTAGAATTATATGGACTTATATTGTAAATCCTAAGGTAATAGGATTAAAATGTATATTTATTTCGAAATATAGGGACTAAATTGTAATATTTTTGAAATCTAAGAACAAAACTATATATTTATTTATAGGGACTAAACAACAAAATTATAAAAATATAGGGACTAAATAGCAATATTTTAGTAATTTAGGGATTAAATAATTTTTTTCAAAAATACAAGGACTAAACGATAATTTTTTTCGGAATATAAGGACTAAACTGTATATTGCTTTGAAATATATGGAATAAAAACTAAATTGTAGTATTTTAATAAATAAGATCTAAACTGAAATATTTTAGAATTATAATTACTGAACTGAAAATCTCAATTACAAATTTCAAAATTTAAAGGGGTTTAAATGCTCCCTACCCTTACATATATTGTTCAAATTGTATAGAAAATTTTCCTTTCTTTTGCTTTTTCTTTGATGTCTTTCAGCTTTTAATCACACCACTAAGTAAAATTCTTGACTACTTTGTCTTTTTTCATGGAAAAATACAGCTTAAAATCTTTATTTATATTCTTCTTGTTTTCTCTTCATCTTAGTGGTAGCTAGTTTTAATTCATTTTTCGGTAGGGTTTTGTTTATTTTTTTCTCAATTTCCTGGCTTTGGTGTGGCTAGTGGTGTATCAATTTATTTGAGCGTTCCAAGGGATTTCTTGAGTACAATATCACGCTTAGTACTCTCGTTCTTCTTCTTTTCAGACATTTGTCTTACATGCACTAAACACAAAAAGAATTCAGTTTCCCTCTTCTCATTTTGTTGATTGTTCTGCTTATTGTGTGTGTATATATATCTATATCTGCTATTATAACATTACTAAGACTACAAAACAAATATATACTCTACCAACATTCTACGGAATCATGGCAAATAGAAACAACCATCTCTTACCTCTTGCAAAATCCAAAAACGATACCATCAAAAAGTTGGAAACACTCTCATTATCCACAAAAAGTTCCATCAGTCAAACCAGATATCCCACGTTTCAGTTTTGTGGCTAGAATCGTTTCAGACAGAACAATCATTTTTGGAACTTTTAGAAAGATTGTTTTGGAAGCATGGGGGGTTAACTGTAGTACTATCTTCGAGGAGATAATGGAAAACACCTTCAAAATTTCTCTTGATCAATATGAGGAAGCTGAAAGGATTTTCTTCAACAAACATGTTCGTTTTCATACAATGCATGTGAACATTGTCAAATGGGAGAATGGTGTGGCGTTTAAATACCTCGACCTAATCCGGTCGTCTGCTTGGGTTAGAATCTATGGTCTTGTAGGGGTTCAAAACAACCCTGAAGCTATTCTTACTTTTGGGAGCTATATCGGGGAAACTTCTGAAATTGATTTTCCAGTGGTTGATAACGACGACTTGAGTTTCATTAGGTTCAGGGTCATCTTCAATACCTCTGAACCTCTATAAATTGGGGTTTTCTTTAGAACAAACCGATGGTAAAGTTTAGGTTTCTTTTACATACGAGAGTGTGGGTCTTTATAGTTTTAGTTGCGATAGATTGGGTCACAGCAAATTTGCTTGTCACACAGCTATGGTGAAATCAAAATGGAATAATGATTATAAGGGTATTGCAATTGGAGTAAGGAACTTTGCATTAGGAGTGAATACTGTTGGAATTATTAAATGAATGATTATTTAATTTATTAATTCTTTCAATGTTCATGGGAGAAGTGGGAAAAACTATTTGTGTTCTAATAGTCCCACATAAAAATTTGAGAAAGAAATTGTTGGAAAGAGTTTTATTTTATTAATTCTTTCTTTCTCTAAAGAAAAGTGAGTAAACTTTATATGTGTTAAAAAATCCCACCTAGAAAATGAAAAAGAAAAACCATTGGAATTATTGAATTTCAAATAACTCCTTATTCTTGATGGAGGATTATTAGTTTTTTTTATATTAGTGGTTATGGGAGTTACAAAATTTTGATAAAGAAAAAAAACGGCTAGCATTAAAGAGCATTGAAAAGGCATTTATGTGACGGTTTTTTTTCCTTTGTCTCATCATTTTCTCTATAAATAGTGACTTTGTCACTTGCTTTTCAAGAGAAGAGAAAAAATGTAATTCTAGAGAGAATGGAAAAATTATTATAGAGAGAATAGGAAAATACTTTTAGTGAGAAAGAATATCATTCTAAAGAGAATGATATATTATTCTAGAAATTCAGAAAATGAAACTCTCTATTCTCAATGATTAGTCAAATTATTTTGACATAGAGATAAGAGTAGAAGAGGGATACGATTGTTGGAGATACCGGTACTCCCGGAATATCTTTTTCAACGATGCACGTTTTGTGTAATCGTATTTAGTAATTTTTTTTGATATTTCCAAGTAAGTTCTTTTCCCATTTCTTGTAATAGTTGTTGTATTACGGTTTTTGGGATACCTATATATTCCTTTTTTCCATTGTATTGTAATAGTTGTAGTATTACATTTTTTCTAAATATTTTTATATGAAAACAATTTTTACTGTATCGGTGATTGTTAGTTTTTACCAACAATTTGAAAAAGATATTTTCAATATCACCGATTGTAAAATAGTTTTTCTATTTCGGCGGTTGCTTCATCCTTGAACGCAAAAGCCATTCCCGACGTGATTATGTTGGATCCTTTCAATTGTTCCAACTACAAACGTTGGGCACAAAAGCCACTGATATTCATTGAACCATATGAACTAGATCTTGTTGTTCTCGAGGTACTCCCTGCCATTGGGGGAAATGTGGAAATTACCAAAGAACACTATGCTAGGATCCTAGCTCTTGAAGTTGGGTTCAAGAAAGATAATTCAGTGGTTAGGGAATGGATCTTGGATAATGTGACGAACATTGCCTTTTATCTGTAGTCGTTGAGAAGTCAATAAAGAATCTGTGAAACGGTTTAGAAAAGGTACGAGAGTGATGATTCTGATGAGAAGAAATACATCACTTGGGAATGACCCAAAAAGATCCAATCGGTCCCATACGAGTTAGAAAAGTGAATCGGCTCAAGGATAAGTCCTTAATTTTCCATGTTTATATAAGTTTAAGGACTACTTTTTCCCTTTCTATTACAACTATTTAACTCTTGATGCACTAAATATCATTCATAGATTATATATCAATTGGATATTAAATCTATGTGTGAATGAAGATCTATATGAAGAGATCTATATGTTGCAACATGAAGGGTTGGTGGTTTTGGATTAAAGGGATAAAGTATGAAAACTTGGAACATTGTTTTGTGTTGTTAAACATGCACCTTGCTAATAGTACCTTAATAAAAGATAGATCAGGTTGTGTTACACTTTTTTCAATAGGTGTATGACATGATTGTCTTTTGGTACTCCATTTCATGGGGCTTACTGCTTCCAATCTTCTTTTTATATATAAAATATGTGGGGAAGCTAATCATAAGGATGAAATTCATTAGTCAATAATGGAATTTACCTTAGTTAGTCTCATTTTTTGTGGAAATGTTTTACTCTCTTGATATAATGTATGGTAAAACTCCTTATAATACAAATATTCATGAATAAGAGAATTGTGGGGGTGTGTACCCCTTGATGAATATGAAATAATTATAAGGACTATGATGTTATAAATGAACCATACTCAACTTGGTATTTTCCATATTGTAAAGAGACTCAAGTGTTGAACATTGGATTATTTTTTGTCATTTAATAAAGTACGAGAGAGTACTATTGATCTAATCCGCGTTTTAAAATAATTCATGTAGTTCTTGAAGGATTTTTTGTTACGCAAACTGGGTCTCATATAAATGATGAAATAAATGGTTGATTCTTTTACTAATAGACTTAATTGGGAGAATAATCCTAGAAATGTTGAGTGATAGGTTTAGAACCCATTAATGGGGAACCTATCACTAATGATTATATATGATGCACTAACTTCCGATCATTATAGTGTAAATTGTGCATACATGAGAAAATTCAAACTTAATGAATTCATAACCATGCGTGGTGGTCCTATTGAGATGGACTTGATGAATTCACCGTTGAGGTTGTTGTATATTTCTCAAACTTAATGAATTCATAGCCATGCGTGGTGGTCCTATTGAGATGGACTTGATGAATTCACCGTTGAGGTTGTTGTATATTTCTCAAACTTAATGAATTCATAGCCATGCGTGGTGGTCCTATTGAGATGGACTTGATGAATTCACCGTTGAGGTTGTTGTATATTTCTCAAACTCAATGAATTCATAGCCATGCGTGGTGGTCCTATTGAGATGGACTTGATGAATTCACCGTTGAGGTTGTTGTACATCTATCAAACTTAATGAATTCATAGCCATGTGTGGTAGTCCTATCGAGAAGGATTTGATGAATTCACCGTTGAGGGTGTTTGTGTATTGCTTAAACTCAATGAATTCATAGCCATGTGTGGCGGTTCTATTGAGATGAAATTGATGAATTCACTGTTGAGATTGTTGTATATTGATCATAATATGACTTTAAGGAGACGTCCTTGATATTCCCAAGGGATGAGTTTTTAAACTCACCTCAAATTCATAGCCCATAAGGGTGGTCCTAAAGAGAAAGGACTTGATGAATTCGCGAGACACATAATGAGGTTGGGCTTTATTGCTCTTAATGATCTTGAAATCCGAGAGAGGTCGGCTAATTAGGCTAGACGCTCTTGGAGATCACCTATGTGTAAGAAAAAGGTGATGTTTGAGGAATTTGTAACTATCAGCCGGGTAGAGTATGTGTTGTGAGGGTCTCGATCGAAAACCGTCAAGTTCAAGAGTACGTTCACTTGACAGGAATTTAGTGGTTGCCTCACTTCACTACGTGTCAATTCAAATCGAAAGATATTGCCACTTAAGTACAATTCACCCAAATGTTGGTATTTACGGAAACCTGTTCACCTTCTCTCCCAAAGAACATGAGTGGGGGATTGTTGGAATTATTAAATGAATGATTATTTAATTTATTAATTCTTTCATGTTCATGGGAGAAGTGGGAAAAACTATTTGTGTTCTAATAGTCCCACATAAAAATTTGAGAAAGAAATTGTTGGAAAGAGTTTTATTTTATTAATTCTTTCTTTCTCTAAAGAAAAGTGAGTAAACTTTATATGTGTTAAAAAATCCCACCTAGAAAATGAAAAAGAAAAACCATTGGAATTATTGAATTTCAAATAACTCCTTATTCTTGATGGAGGATTAATAGTTTTTTTATATTAGTGGTTTTGGGAGTTACAAAATTTTGATAAAGAAAAAAAACGGCTAGCATTAAAGAGCATTGCAGAGGCATTTATGTGACGGTTTTTTTTCCTTTGTCTCATCATTTTCTCTATAAATAGTGACGTTGTCACTTGCTTTTCAAGAGAAGAGAAAAAATGTAATTCTAGAGAGAATGGAAAAATTATTATAGAGAGAATAGGAAAATACTTTTAGTGAGAAAGAATATCATTCTAAAGAGAATGATATATTATTCTAGAAATTCAGAAAATGGAACTCTCCATTCTCAATGATTAGTCAAATTATTTTGACATAGAGATAAGAGTAGAAGAGGGATACGATTGTTGGAGATACCGGTACTCCCGGAATATCTTTTTCAACGATGCACGTTTTGTGTAATCGTATCTAGTAATTTTTTTTGATATTTCCAAGTAAGTTCTTTTCCCATTTCTTGTAATAGTTGTTGTATTACGGTTTTTGGGATACCTATATATTCCTTTTTTCCATTGTATTGTAATAGTTGTAGTATTACATTTTTTCTAAATATTTTTATATGAAAACAATTTTTACTGTATTGGTGATTGTTAGTTTTTACCAACAAATACAAATCCTTTCATGTCATTTTCAAAAGAGATAGGTAGGGTCACTTTGATGAAATCATAATGTTTTACCCTTTTAGAAGGTTTAAGGGTGATAGAGAAGATGGTGATAGAAATGGCTTCGATGATGGAATCGCAAATATTGGTGGTAATATCCAGTTTGGTCCAGTAATGGTGAACATAGGTGATAGTAAGGGGACTAACAACAATGAGGATGACAAGAAAAATTCTGTTAGAGAATCAACAAAAAGAAAATAGGAGAACTCAGATTTGTAGGATGGGCTATTCAGTAATTTTGAACAGGAAGATGGTAATTTTGAAATTTCAAAAAAAAAGGTATCCAGAACTTTTTAAATTCTTTAGAAAATAACTGGGAGATATCAGACTCAGTATCCTTGTTAACAACAAAACTCTAAGGAAGTTTTAGATGCGCAAGAATATAATGTTGATAAGATGTACAAAAAGTTTATTAATGGTTCGTCAAGTGGTATGGGTGGTAAGAAAGTTTATAATCTCAACAGTGGTATGGGTATTGAAGGACACGAGTTTAATATCAACATTGGTCAAGGTGGGGGCGTCTTCCTGCGTTCATCCATGTTTTTAATCGGGAGATGCTTTTTCCAAACAGGTTTATGAGATAGGAGGTCTGGTTAACAATATAAATAATACTAAGAATGATGAGGTGGAACCAGTTGGTGACGCTATTACGGAGTTCGTTAATCCAAATATGGAAGATGGTAGTTTCGACGTGGACGAGGAATCTCCAAACTCTCTGTCTATTCACATCAGCAGACATGAACACCCTATGAAGAAGTTTAACCAAGGTTGGGTATCTAACCCTCGTAGTAGGACTTTTAAACCTCGAGTTAAGTTTAATTGGCCAAAAACTCTTAAAATAAAGGTTGCTTCAAGTGAAATTGAGGGTAATCCAAAGCAGCTGAAGTTTACAAATGAGGATTTCAATAATATGGAGAAAAGAATTCTAGGTATGCAAGGGTTCATCGATGAATTATGCGATAGTTTTTATGAGGTAAAAAATAAGATGATTGGGGAAAGTAAGGTTTGTGATGGAGAGAATTTGAATCTTGTGGAGGAGTTTGAAGATAATCAGAAGCTGTATTTTTGTGGTGCGACCGAATGCTATGGTCACTTGGAGGATGGTTCAAGCAATGATGAATCAGATGGGGTAGTGAGTACCCAGGTTTTACCCGCGGTGGAAAACAATCCCCTATTTGCTTTAAAGGAAGGCGGACGATCCTTCAATGAGGTCAGGTTTAATGGATAGTACGATGGTATGGAACTGTCAAGGGGCTAGGGAACCTTTTACAAAAAAGTCCTTTAAGTCCCTAGTCTCGAATTTCAATATTTCTATTGCATGTTTGTTTGAAACTAGATTAAGAAGAAAAGATCTTAAATCCTGCTCCCACTTTAAGCTTTTTAATAACTTCCATATAGTGTATCCCGAAGAAAGAACACATATGTCCGGTGGTATACTACTTTTATGGAAAGACGATGTATCGTTTCGTGTAGTTCATTCGAACTCCCATTTTGTAATTTCATAAATTAATGAATCTAATGGTTTCTCGGGGTACCTCTATTGTATTCATGCCCCGAACGATGAATCGGAAAGGGCTAAGGTATGGTCTTCTTTATCAAGTTGGATGATACGATATGACAAACCTTCTATTTGAATGGGTGATTTTAATGAGATCACCAAGTTCTCCCAAAACAACGGAAGAAAGCACCTAATATTGAATTATTCGGTTTACGCCTTATATTAACGATAACCATCTCATTGATCTTCCTACCAAAGGATGCTATTTTACGTCTGATCACTTCCCGAAAGCTATTGTTAAAGCGTTACCGGCGATCGGTTCTAACCACTCATCGTTTATTTTTCAAAAGGAACATGACGGATATTTACGTGAGAAATATTTTGTGTTTGAATGAAGGTGGCTTGATCATATTTAGTGTAGGGAATTCATTGAAAGTAGTTGGGTCTCGGATAATGGTATATCTAATATTCGTGATTTTTGTAACAAAAGGGATGCTACTTTGATGTCTCCCGTTTTGTTATAAATATATGCCCCTAGGAGACATCATTTTAGGTGAATATTAGACTTATTGATAAACTTTTATGCTTATTTTATTATATTGCACTTTCTCCCCTTGGAATTATGTATTTTCAATTTTAGAGCTTTTTTACTTTGATTTATTTGTTTTTAGTATAAAGCTCTTAGGTACATGAATGCTATGGAGTACCAATATAAGGAGGAGAAGGGGTGATTAAAGTCTTAGATACCTAGTACTTTAGAATCGCAATAATGGGTTGAAGCCCTAGTTTATGAAATTAATGTTTTTCTGAATTTGGGATTTTATTATTTAATTTAAGTTTGGTATTTTGTGCTGGCTATTACCGTGTACTTGTTCACTATTTATTTTCGGTACAACTAGAAATAGGTTTTAGTAATTTGGCTATTCAATTTAGTGGTGAAGTGATCATCCGACATGGGGGTTTAATTACAGACATTGGTAATATTCGTGTGTTGTCCGTTATTGACCGACAGGCTTGACTAATAACATAGCCAAAGAGGTAAGAACTTCACATCTGTAAGTAAATAGACTAGCTGAGATGGGTTTATCTTACCGTAGGATAGCTCCTAGGTCCACTCGATAGGGGGCTAGAAGATGTTAGAATCCCGACTAGTATACAAATACCAACTTAGCCCTTAAACGGAAACATTAGTTATACAAACTTAGGTGGATCCTTTGCGAGACTCAAGTACATCTCTCATATTTGCGTCCACACTTATTTACTTTCAGTATTTCCTTTTTGTTAATATTTTTATTCAGTAATTTATTTTATTGCATCTTTAGTATTAAATTAAAACCAAAACAAATATATATTTATCTTTTATTTTTCTATTTTAGCAATTACTTCTACTTATCTGATAAACACTAGGGTTATAACAATCCGTCCTTGAGAACGAAACCCGATTATCGGATTATAACTTGGACGACCCGTACACTTGCGGTCTGTGGATCCTTTATTTATTGCTTAATTTTATCACAAGCCAAGACCCACCATGTTTTTGGCACCGTTGTCGGGGACAGTAGCGTGTGACCACGGTGTTAATCCATTAGTAGATTAATTATTATTTATTTTTCAGTTTTACTCTTTTTTTTGTCTTTCTCAGGTTTTACAGGTTTAGTGCATTCTCTCATAACCTGAGA
The DNA here is from genome assembly GCA_029959085.1 of Nemophila menziesii. Taxonomy (NCBI): domain Eukaryota; kingdom Viridiplantae; phylum Streptophyta; class Magnoliopsida; order Boraginales; family Hydrophyllaceae; genus Nemophila; species Nemophila menziesii. The sequence continues at coordinate 82,655,513 of JARWIR010000001.1, forward strand.
TATTATTCTGACTTAAAAATAAAAAAGAGAAGGAAGAAAGACTAGCAAGAGAAAAGGAAATGGCCGTAAACAACAAAAATGTTAATGATCTTCAAGTGGAATTTGATAATGCGGAAAATCCAATAATCCGTAATCCTCCAATTCCTCGAGTTCAGAATAATTAGAATCAAGAAATTCCCCCTCCACCTGGAAGGCAAGCTCAACCTCAATTCAGATACGATCCTTGGTTCGTGCGAGGTCCAGAACAAATTCCATATCGCGCTCCTGCACTTGGTGTTGGTCCTCTAAATATTAATGTTGCAAGATACAGACCCGATCCGGGTATTATGCTAAACCAATTCCGAGACTTCGGACATTTTCGACGAGTGAATGTAGAAGACCCAATTCATGCAGTACAGAAGTTTATGCAAATATGTGACGCGTATGTAGCGCAAGGTGTAATAAGGGAACATATGTACTTTGCGAATTTTAGATTTTCGTAATAGACGCAGCGAGTGTATGGGATGATCAACAAGAACCAGGACTGATCAACAATTGGGATAAGCTACAAACATCGTTCTTTTATCGTTATTATCCAAAGAATATAAGATTTAACGCACAAATCGAGTTGACATCATTTGAAAAAGATCACGGCGAGTCCATAGGTATGTGTTGGACAAGGTATCAATTGTGTTTAAGAAGAGTTCCAGATCATGGTCTTTCATAAGAGAAATATATGTCAATAATCTATAAAGGCCTTGAAGGACGCTCAAGAAAAGATCTAGAGTTACTTTGTGGTGGAGGATTTTTACAGGTACTACTAGCTAATGCTAAAATTATATTAAATAGAACAGTTTAGAATGAGATGGGTTGGAGTAATGTGAGAGCACCTTCCTGATGTATAGGTCATAAAGAGAGTAGTGCTGGAATTGATGAGAAATTTTCTTTGTTAGAAAATAAATTGAAGAACACACTTGAGCAACAATTGAAACAACTTACTTTAGCTATTAAAGAAGGGTTTTAAGGTAAAAGAGACGATGTGAATGTTACACATGAAATATATGGGTGTCCAAATGTGGTGTACAAGACCATGATTGGGAGAATTGTCAAAGCAACCCAGAATTCGTAATGTTTGTTTCCAACCGAGGGAATTATAATTCAGGTGGTCAAGGTTACCAACCAAACAGAAACCATCCGGGTTTCCAATATTCGAATCCGAACGGGGTCGCGAATCCGACTTATGCGTATCAAACACGACCCCAAGGAAATAACTATCAACAGAGACCACAGAACAACTACCAAGGGGGACAGAATTAAGGAAATCAAGCTCGGAGACAACCTCCTCAGGACACCTATACCGATACTATGAATCAAAAATCTCTACTTGCTCAACCTCAAGAACGTGCGTTAGATGTTCAACAAACTTTACAGACACTAATTTCTATGAAAGCGAAAACGCAACAAGATCAGCAAGCTTCTACCGAAGCGTTCAAAATGTTAGAAAATCAAATAGCTCAGATGGTAAAATAGTTAAATCAGCGTCCACAAGGGCAACTCCCAAGTGACACTGAAAATACAAAACAAAGAAAATAGTGTAACGCTATAGCGCTCAGAAGAGGTAAGAAGCTACCACCACCTTTTCTCGTTGTGAAAGAAAAATAAACAACCGTGAAGGAGTAAGCGATAGAGGATGTGGTGGAGAAAGAAGGTGAACCAGAAGTAGAAGAGGTGGAAGTTGAGAAAATCTTGGAAAAGCCAAGGACCTCCGCCTTTCCCCTCAAGAGTTCAGAAGAAATGAGATATGGCCGAATATCAGAGATCATGAATGTGGCAAGAAATCTTAACATTAATGTACTGTTCTTAGATGCTATTAAAGTTGTACCAAAATATTTGAAATTCCTGAAAAGAGAAATCACCAATAAACACCCATATCTTGAGAATGAGATGATAGGTTCGCCATAGGAATGTAGTGCAATATGCCAGACTAATTTGCCCCCTAACACTACAAGAAATAGTAGCATTAGCGGGGAAGCTATTGCGGCAACAACTAAAATGGCCTCTAATGATATTTTTAAAAACCAAAATGGCCTCTAATTATATTTTTAGCGGCAATATTTGCCGCTAAAGATTAAGTTAATAGAGTAAAAAACAAATAATTTGCTACTAAAGGTATCTTTAGCGAGGAACTTATAGAGGCGACAAATAACGACTATTAGCGGCAATATTAAGATTTTTAGTGTTAAATTTTTTGCCGCTAAAGATACTATTTCTTGTAGTGTAAATTACTTGATCCTAGGATTTTTACTTTTCCTACTTCTATGGGTGATGAGTGGAAAGGGAGAGCTTTGTGTGATTTGGGTGTGAGTATTAATCCCATGCCTAGATCGGTTTTTGAGAAGTTGAAGATAGGAAATGCAAGAATGACCTCTATGGTCTTGCAAATGGCTGATAGATTCCTCGCACATCCGGAGGGAAGAATCGAAGATGTCCTCGTCAAGGCAGGTAGTTTAATTTTCTGTTGATTTTGTTATACTTGAATACGAGGCGGATAGGAATGCCCCCATTATTTTGGGAAGACCATTTCTAGCCACGGAGCGTACTCTTATTGATGTAGAGAACGGAGAATTAATCATGTGTATTCAAGACGGGGAGGTAAAGTGCAACGTGTTTAGGGAAATGAAGTTTCTGGATTCCAAGGAGGAATGTTTCCGGGTGGATTCAATTGATCATGCCGCGCAAGAGGTATTTAATGATATGAATTTTGATGATATCTTGCACGTTTCCCAAATAATTGATTTACCAAAGATGATGGAAGAGCTTCCTATAACACTGTCAACTCTAAATTCTGAAAATCCAAAGTATAGGCGTCTAGCCTATGAACCCGTAAGAGAACCAGGCGAGACAAAACCTACAAAGAAACCGTCTATTTAATCTCCTCCGCAATTAGAAGAGAAGCCGCTTCCGTCAGACTTGAGGTATGCCTATTTGGGTACTAACAACACTTTACCTGTTATTGTTTCGGCTACTTTAACAGGTCCTCAAAAAGACAAAATGTTGCGTGTACTAAGATCCAATAAAGAGGAAATTGGATGGACTATTGTTGATATCAAAGGTATTAGTCCTACAATTTTCCAACACAAAATTATTCTGCCAGATGATAGTGCACACTTAGTTGAAGACAAAGGAGGTTGATGCAATTTATGAAGGAGGTGGTAAAGAGAGAAGTAATCAAACTACTAGATGCATGAATCATATTTCCCATAGCTAGTAGTGAGTGGGTGAGTCTGGTTCAATGCGTACCAAAGAAGGGTGGTATCACTACTATCCGGAATGCTCAAATGAAGCCATTACCTCGAGAACTATTGGAGAGTGTGCATGGATTATCGTAAGTTGACAAAGGCCACCAGAAAAGATCATTTTCCTCTTCCTTTCATAGATCAGATGTTAGAAAATTTAGCTGGAAAAGAGTAATATTGTTTTCTAGATGGGTACTCAGGATACAATTAGATATATGTAGATCCAAAAGACCAAAACAAGACGACATTTACATGTCCTTTTGTTACCTTTTCTTATCGAAGGATGCCATTTGGATTGTGTAACACACCTTCTACTTTCCAAAGATGCATGATGGAAATATTTTGGTACATGATCGGTCGATCCCTTGAGGTATTTATGGATGACTTTTCTATTTTTGGGGATAATTTTGATGAGTGTTTGCGGAATCTAGAAAAGGTGTTAATTAGATGCAAGGAAACTGATATGGTTTTGAATTGGGAGAAATGTCACTTCATGGTTCGTGAAGGAATAGAGCTCGGGCACAAGGTTTCTAGTTCAGGCTTAGAGGTTGATCGTGCAAAGGTTGATGTAATCAAGGCTATTCCGCCTCCCGTTTCTATAAAAGGGGTGAGAAGTTTCTTGGGTCATGCTTGGTTTTATCGCCGTTTCATAAAAGAGTTCTCTAAAATTGCTAAGCCATTGTGTAACTTACTCGAGAAGGACACCAAATTCCTTTTTGATGAAGCTTGCATGGTGGCATTCAATGAGATTAAGGAGAAACTCGTATTTGCACCGATTGTATTACCTCCTGATTGGAATATGCCATTTAAAGTTATGTGTGATGCTAGTGATCTTGTGATGGGTGCTGTGTTAGGTTAGAGAAAAGATAAGGTATTTCATTCCATTTACTATGATAGTAAGACCTTCACAAGTGCTCAGAATAATTATACCGTGACAAAAAAGGAATTACTAGCTGTAGTGAATGCATTTGACAAATTTCGTTCCTATCTTCTTGGAGCGAAAATTGTTGTGTATACCGATCATTCCGCGATTAAATACCTTATGGAGAAGAAAGATGCAAATCCGCGCTTTATCAGACGGGTATTGTTGTTACAAGAGTTTAACTTAGAGACTTGAGATCAGAAGGGTTGTGAGAATCAAGTTGCAGATCATTTGTCGTGTCCCAAGGGTTCTGAGCTTAATAGTGGACCAGAGTTGGTCAAAGATGAGTTTCCCTGATGAGAGTCTATTTTCGATACATTAAATGAGTACTCCTTGTATGCAGACATAGAAAATATTATTGTAAGTGGTTCTTTTCCTGAAGGAGCTAGCTCACAAGAGAGGAAGAGATTAGTGCACCGTGCAAAGTAGTTCTTTTGGGAGCATCCTTTCCTCTACAAAACATGTAATGATCAGATGGTGAAAAGATGCATACCTGAAGGTGAAGTCCGTGTGGTAGTAGCTAGTTTTCATGATTCACCCTATGGAGGACATTTTAAAGGTGATCGTACAACTGAAAAGGTACTTCAATCCAGTTTTTATTGGCCTACTTTACATAAAGATTGGCATGCATATGCGAGAGAATGCCACATATGCCAATTTACTGGTAATATATCTAAGAGAGATGAGATGCCACGTAATAATGTTCTTGAAGTTGAGATATTTGATGTATGGGGCATTGATGCCATGGGTCCCTTTGTACCATCTAATGGAAATCTTTACATCCTGTTAGCTATGGATTAAGTATCTAAATGGGTAGAGGTTGTAGCTCTACCAACGAATGATTCGTGAATGGTAATAAAGTTCTTGAAATCACACATCTTCACGAGACATGGTACGCCTAGAGTTATTATTAGTGATGGAGGTTCTCATTTTGTGTATAGATACTTGAAGGTTGTATTGGAGAAATATGGGTTGAGACATCGTGAATCTACTTCGTATCATCCACAAGCGAATGGTCAAGCTGAGGTCTCTAATGGAGAGATCAAATATGTTCTAGAAAAGACTGTTGTACCCACACGCAAGGATTATTAACAAAGTTAGATGATGCATTGTGGGAATATCGTACTGTGTTTAAGACACCCGTTGGTGCATCTCCGTATCACATAGTTATGGTAAGGATTGTCACTTACCTCTTGAACTTGAATTAGTTGCGTATTGGGTGATTACAGAATTTAACATGGATCCTACTTTAGCAGGTGAAAATCGTATGATGAAACTGAATGAACTTGATCAGATTCGATTTCATGCCTATGAGAATGCTAAACTTTATAAAGAAAAGACGAAGAAATGACATGATAATCTCATTCGTGAAAAGAAATTTAAAGTTGGACAGAGGGTCCTTAAGTACAACTCCAAGTTCAGTAATCATCCGGGTAAGGTGAGATCAAAGTGATCTGGTCCTTTTGTAGTAAAGTTGGACAGAGGGTCCTTAAGTACAACTCCAAGTTCAGTAATCATTCAGTAAAGTTGAGATCAAAGTGATCTGGTCCTTTTGTAGTAAAGTTGGACAGAGGGTCCTTAAGTACAACTCCAAGTTCAGTAATCATTCAGTAAAGTTGGACAGAGGGTCCTTAAGTACAACTCCAAGTTCAGTAATCATCCGGGTAAGTTGAGATCAAAGTGATCTGGTCCTTTTGTAGTGACCAAAGTCACGCCTCATGGAGCTATAGAAATTGAAAATCCAGCTGAGCGACGCACCTTCATGGTGAATGGGCATAGGTTAAAGATTTATCATGGAGGCGAGGATATTAATCGCATGGAAGATCCACATCTTGGGGAGGTTATGTACCTCCTTGAAGATCAATAAGTGCGAGAGGTAACCCGTCGAGCTTAACGACGTGAAATAAAAGTCATTTCAATTGTATATTAGTTTATTGCTTTCATGTCCTCTAAAATATTAGTGTAAATTAGAGCAATTTATGTGTATTAGCGTATAAGTTCAAAAAAATGATAAAACGTTGGAGTTTAGATTTCGCAGGTATGTTAATTCTTGAGTTTGGGGTAAAATAGGTGTAAGACGGAGAAATCGGCGTTTAATAGTGATTAAATTGAACCAGCCGCACCGGCAAGCCGGCGAGCTCTCGACAAAGTGACATTTAATTTTATTGTTAAACACAGCTATTTTTTGCGTCAGCAATATTTGGTTCGCGCGACCGGTATTGCCGGTTAGCTCGCCGGTGTGACGGTCCCGGATTTTTGTTACAGCTCTGGCTACTGTATTGATGACACATACACGCATATATTTTTCGCATCAGCGAGAAAACATATTCGCGCCGTTGGCTAGCCGGTCAGCTAGCCGGCGTGCCGATCAGCTCTCGGCGAAAAACAATTAAAATTAATTCATCGACGCAAGTTTGTGCGTGTAGAATTTTCCTTTTCTCTTAGTCTTTGACTTGGAATCTAATTAATCTCCATAATTATCTTTAAAGCTTCACACTAAATAAATAATTAAACCCAATATGCTCTAAAAATCATAATTTATTAAATCAAGACTAGAAATAGGAAAGTGTATTAATTCTCAAGAAAATCGACTTGATGACTTCCTAATTCACTAAAAATGATGTCTCATCTTAATATTAAATCATCACAAATGAGGAGACATCAAGAATAAATGGAATAGAAGCTTAACCCGTATTGCCGGTGAGAAGCCCGGTATGTCGACCCGAGCATCGCGTTTTTTACCTAAATTTAAGAAAACCAAATTTCTCCCTTTTTAACCTAGCTTTTCACGCAAAACATCATTATAGACGAACAAAAACTCATTAAGTACCTGCAAAACATCATTAAAACACCCAAACACCATAAATCCTTCCTTCTAATCTATTCCAAACACATACTCAAACATTAAATCCTTCCAAAACACCAAGAAATCTTCACCTTATCCTATATCCTTCTTCATCAAAGATTTTTAATATTACCCATTAAAACTCTCTTAATACATAACATAATCATTACAGATCTCATATAACACCACAAACCTTCTTTCTATATCCTCAAAACATCAAAGTTCAAAACTTTTCTATAGTTTTTAAATTTTTTAAGTTTTGAGTTTGGGGTTCATTGAGATGATGAATAAAACCTATTCCTTGTTCTACAATTGTAAGACAAGAAGTAATCCCAGAACTAGAAATACTTCTGGGGCTACTCCAGACAAAGCTATTGAGATTATGTATTCTAGTTCTAAGCCTAAGTTGGAGAATTCAAGAATACTATGAAGAGGAAAGAAAACCCAAGTGAGGCTACTCCTAAAAATCCAAACTTGAAATCAAAAGAAGTTGAATAACAAATTGTGAGCGAACCAGTTAATGAACAACGCTCTGTGAGAAGGAAAATAATGGCCGTGAAACCTAAACCTAAGAGTCCATTCATGAGTTTGAAAGAACAAGTTTGTGACCGGTTTGCTAAGTTGCTTTTTGGTGTTGAGAAAGGATTTCCGAGTATATTATGAACGGTGAATGCAAAGATTACGCAATAGTTTGTGACAAGTTGGGATGGAAAGAGTTTGGAGAAAGAGAATTGTTTTACCTTCCATATTTAGTTTGTGAATTTTATGAAGAATTGGTTTTTGTAGAAGGTAATTCAATTGAAGTTTGTAAAAAGTTTCTTTCTTTCTCATTCGAGCGCATCCCTGAAGTATTTAAATTACCTAACTTAAAGGGTCCATTCCAATACCATGAAGAACTTAATGATCCGACTTTCCAATGGGATTCACTTTACAAACAAGTTTTAATCTATGGGGTCAAGCCCATCCCCAAAGGCAGAGAAATCAAGTTATGGTCCTTTGTAGTCAATTGATACCATGCGTGAGAGTATGGTCCCATTTCATCATTCCTACCTTCTTTGGTAATGCCCACACTTTCGAGGTATCATGTGAGCAACTCATCTTTATTTAATTCATACTTGAAAAGAAAGAAATAGATGTAGCTCGCATGATTTATGATTTCATAATGGTTTACGTAAAATCTCCTATTGGGCAATGCAACCTTAAGTTTCTGTGTTTAATTACTTTGTTATGTAAGAAAGCACAGATGCCACGCAAAAACAAAGAAGAAGACCCATTTGAGTTGGGAGATAACCTCACTATGGTTGCAATTGCAAACATTCAAAACAAAGCCAAGAAAGTGGGTATGGAGCAAGACCTCCACAAATAAAGAAGAAGACTCCCAAAGATAATGATGTGATCGAGAGAGTAAGAAGTTTGGAAGAGACGCAAGTGGGATTGGTGAAGAGTTTGGGAAATATGACAAAAGAGTTTGAGGTAATGAAGGACATTTTATTCAAGATGAACGCAACAATTAATGATCTTTACAACTTGATGAAGAAGAATTCAGAACCTCGACCTAAGACTACACGTGATAAACCTAGTGCTGATTAAGATATGTTTCCCTATCGTTTTCTTATTTAGTAGTGTATAGTAGTTTATTTGCTTTATTGAGTCTTTTCGAGTCATGGGGACACGACTCATTTTTGAGTTTGGGGTGGGGTTCGTATCCTCATCCCAATTTTATGTGTTATTTGTTTTACTGCTTTCGATAAAATGTCCCCATTAAGCATGATTTATATGAATTTATGATAGAAAATAGTAGACCTTAGGAGTTAGTATAAAACGCTCTTTGATTGAATGCAAACATTAGATAATTGATAGGAAAATTAATGAATAAGGCAAAAGAAGTAAGCTTGTACTTAGGGAAAATGAGTGGTGTGTAGAACGTGAGATCTAAATGAGTAGAGAACCCACTTAGTTATGAACTAGACGAAAGTTATGTAACTAGGAAAATGATAGAGGAAGTTCTTTGATAACCATTTGAGACTTTTTAGCTTTCTATCCCATAATTTAATATTATCCTTCTTAGCCCCATTTTTAGCCTTTAAGCCTTTCTTTTATCGCCACGATATAAGTCATATCCCCGTAGTTTATTAGGCATCTCCATATGACCTACACTTGAATCACGATCCTGAGACTTCCTGTCTTGAGCTTGAGTTTGGGGTGGTGAGTTTCATTATTGGGAAATTATATTGGGAGGGAATTCTTATGCGTTTGTATTTATGCGCAATTGTTGATGATATATTATGTTGTAACCCTTTGTCGGGGTCTTCAAATATATATATATATATATATATATATATATATATATATATATATATATATATATATATATATGAACAAAGTAACCGACAAAGTGGAAGTTTAGAAATCATCTTTAGTGCTTATTGGGTAAAACTGGGGACACTAAATTGATGCTTCAAATGGGTAGAGTGAGAAAATATTAGAGTGTAAACTCAAGGTCTTAAATAGTTGTTGATGGTAAGTGAGGAGAGAGCCAAAAGCTCACTTCAAAAATTTACCAAATATACACACCATACCGTCCCTAAGCCTACACTAAAACCGTAAAGTCCTCGTGATTCCTAGGTACATAGTGAATTTATTATTCAGCTAATAGGGAGTAAGCTAAGTGGAGCGTTCAAAGAGGGTAAGGATCGATGAACACCCTATATCAACCATCTTGAGCTAAGTAGTAAGTGTAACCTTCTAGCATTGTAAAACTAATTTTGGATCTATATTATTTGTGTTAGATTTTGCATGATAGGTGCATGTGTATATTAATTACTAGGTAACACTATATGAGATTTATTTGAAGTTTTGCATTGGGTATCATTCACTAGACTCTGCATTTTTGCGTTTCACCTAAGCCTTATGTTTTGTTTTACTTTGTCGGGATGACAAAGGTTTGAGTTTGGTGTCTTGATGTCTCCCGTTTTGTTATAAATATATGCCATTAGGAGACATCATTTTAGTTGAATATTAGACTTGATAAACTTTTATGCTTATTTTAATATATTGCACTTTCTCCCCTTAGAATTATGTATTTGCAATTTTAGAGCTTTTGTACGTTAATTTGTTTGTTTTTAGTATAAAGCTCTTAGGTACATGGATTCTATGGAGCACCAAGATAAGGAAGAGAAGTGACGATTAAAGTCTTAGATCAAGCGGAGAGGTCAAAAGCAAGAAAGAATCACTCGAAGAGTTGACTAAAAGAGATGAAAATCTGGATAGCTGTTACTAATTTCTGATTTCGAGCCACATCGGCACTGATTCAGGCCTGGAGATCTGAAAGAGAAAGTTGCGCCTTTGAGTTAGCAAGAATTGAGGACTCAAATCAGGTGATTTGGATGTGATATACAAAAGTTATGGCTATTTTACTGAACGGTAGACAATAGTTACAGGATTCTCTAATTTGGGCTTGGGTTTTTCATCATTTGACTTATTATTATTATTTAAAACCCCAATCTGAATTAGTGTATTATATATAGGCTTTCAGACCTCATTTTTAAAGACGTTTCATTATTTTTCAAAGTCAGAGTCAGTGTAAAAAGGCAAATATGAGAGCAAGAGCGGGAGAATTCTTAGAGCCCGTTTGGGATTGATTATTTTGGAGCTAAAAGCGCTTTTTGATTAAAATTAAATTATTTGTAAAAAATATTAAAAAATATTTTGACATCTAAAATCACTTTAAGTGATTATTTTAATAATCACTAATCTAGTGCTTTTCCTAAAAGTGATTTTAAGAGTCTAAAATAATGATATGGATATAAAATCACTTTTAGTGATTATTTTGAAAAGCAATCCCAAACGGGCACTTATTCTTTCAACGGCAGCTCAATCTGACACCTTAATTAGGTTCCTTATTTTATTTTTGTAATCTAGGATAATGACTTCTTTTAATTTATTTTCAGTTTTTAGTTTGAATATGAGCTAAATTTTCTAGTACTTGAGAATCCCAATAATGGGCTGAAACCCTAGTTTATGAAATTAATGTTATTCCAAATTTGGGATTTTATTATTTAATTTATGTTTGGTATTTTGTGCTGGCTATTACCGTGTAGTTGTGTACTATTTCTTTCCGGTACAACAAGAAATAGGTTTTAGTAATTGGGCTATTCAATGTAGTGACGAATTGATTATCCGATAGGGGGTTTGGTTACAGACATAGGTACTATCCGTGTGATATCCGTTATTGACCGACAGGCTTGACTAATCACATAGCCAAAGAGGTAAGAACTTCACATCCGTAAGTAAATAGACTATCTGAGAGTGGTTTATCTTACCGTAGGATAGCTCTTAGGTCCACCCGACAGGGGGCTAGGAGATGTTAGAGTCCCGACTAGTATATAAATACCGACTTAGCCCTTAAATGGAAAAATTAGTTATACAAACTTAGATGGTCCCTTACGAGACTCAAGTACATCTCTCATATTTGCGCCTACACTTATTTTCTTTCAGTATTTCCTTTCTGTTGATCTTTTCATTCAGTAATTTATTTATTGTATCTTTAGTATTAATTCAAAACCAAAACAATTTTATATTTATCTTTTACTTTTTATATGATAAAGACCAGGGTTATAACTATCCGTCCCTGAAAAATGAAACCTGATTGTTGGATTATTACTTGGACGACCGTACACTTGTGGTATGTGAATCCTTTATTTATTGTTTAATTTAATCACACCCCAAGACCCACCATACTTGTTTGGCACTAAAGGGACGGAGTAGGAAAACTTTTCTTAACAATAGAAAAGTTATTGATAACTTGCAAAGAGAACTCACAAGTCTCCAAAATGATACCGCTTTGGTGGAGAATTCGTTTAAAGAGAGATAATTAAAAAATAAAATTGAAGATTCTTGGGATATAGAGGAAACTTTTTGGGTCGATAAAGCCAGAGATCAATAGATTGAAAAAGGTGATAAAAATACCAAATATTTCTATGTCGCAACAATGAGGAGAAGGAAAATAAATAGAATATGTTTCATTAAAAATCAAGATGGTTTTTGGATTGAAAACCCGGAAGATATAAATTCTACTATCGAAAATTATTATATCAATTTATTTAAATCTAATCCTTGCACAAATGAAGAAGGAATCACATGTCTTGTACCTTGTAAGATCAATAACGAAATAAATGAGAGCTTATCTGAATTGCCAGATCTAAATGAGGTTAAACAAGTTGTCTTTGATATGTATGGTTCAATATCCCCGGGGCCGGATGGGCACCCTGGTAAATTCTATCACGAATTCTGGAATCTAGTCAAAGAAGATTTATTTACCATGATTTCAGGTTTTTTGTGCATAATTATAGCCTTGAAGAGATCAACGATACAGTTATCTCCCTAATTCCTAAAGGAATCACTCAAGAAACGGTTAAAGATTACCGGCCGATCTCTAGTATTAATTTTGTGATAAGATTATAACAAAAAATTTGGCTAGTAGGCTTCAGTCGTTTATGGACGAAATCAGATCGTCTACGCAATCGTCATTCATCAAAGGAAGAAGCATACATGATAATATTCTCATTGCTCAGGAACTTGCGTTCTTTTCAAATACTAATAGAAGATCCAAAAGAATTATGCAACAGTCAAAATTGATATGGAAAAAGCATATGATCGAGTCAATTAGAATTTCCTTATCAAAAATTTGAGAAGTTTGGGTTTTTGCGAAAAGTGGATTAATTGGATATATAATTGTATTTCATTAGTTTCAATGCAAGTTAAAGTCAATGGTCAGAGACTTAGGAAATTTCATCCAGAACAAGGACTCCGACAAGGTGACCCCTTTTTGCCTCTCCTTTTCTCGCTCCTCATGGAAAGCCTTATTAGTCTTATCAGTTTTCATTGTAGAAATGGGTCTATCAAAGGAATCTCTATCACTAGACAATTCCCAAAAATTACGCATTTATTGTTTTCAGACGATGCGTTTTTTTAATTAATATTAATGACGTAAAAATTGGTACATTCACGTCTCTACTTGAAGAGTATTGTGATGCTTCGGGGCAGAAAATCAATATTAGTAAATCCAACATTAGTTTTAGCAAAGATACTCTGAAGGTGAAACGTGAGGAAGTTTCGAAGATCCTCAATATTGAAAAAACAAGAGATTTAGGCAGGTATCTTGGAATTCCGCTTTCTATCAAGAGAGCTAGATTGGAAAATTTCAATTATATTAAAGATAGAATGCTTTCTAAATCAGCAAGCTGGATTGCTACCCTCATGTCTGTTGGGGGGAAAGGAGGTTTTAATTAAACCCGTTCTACAGGCAATCCCTAATTATGCCATGTCGATTTGTGAATTCCCTAAAGATCTCTGTCATAAACTGTCTAGCTTAATTGCTATTTTCTGGTGGGATTCTGGGAATAAAAATAAGATTCATTGGGTCTCATGGAAAAAGCTTGCTAAAGCTAAGAATATTGGTGGAATCGGCTTTAGAGATTTTCAAAAAATGAATTTAGCCATGTTTGCATTCAAGCGTGGATAATCTTTAGTAAACCAGATTCTTTGGTGGCCAAGATCCTTGAAACCATTTATTTTTCTGTTCAAGAATGTTTGGGAAGTAGATTTAAAGAGAAAAAAAGATCATGGAGTTGGGCCAGTATCTTCAAAGGTCTCCAATTTTTTATATCTGGAATCATAAATGGATAGGTAAGGATATTAGAATTGAAAAGCCAGAGAACTGCACATTAAATGTTGTGGTGGAACTCCTTAATGAAAATATGAAAGGATGGAATGTCGACTAGGTTAACTCCATTATCTTTAGAATTTGGGATATGCTTATCGAAGAAAATGAAAAAATTATATGGCCTTTTAACAAAAATAGCATCTACTCTACTAAATCGAGATATCACACTTTAGTTGATGAATAGATAGCTCGGGAAGCTCAACCTTCAGAGGATGGGGAACAAAACAGGAAAGAAGTTTGGAGTACTATTTGGAATTCGAACGTTCCGTCTAAGATCAAGAATTTCTGCTGCAAAGTTTGTAATGAAGAGATACCCACGAAAGTTAATCTCAAAAAAAGGAGATGTGTTGATAGTAACACCTGGCAATAGTGTGAAGGGGAGTCTGAAAGTGTGGAACACTTAGTTATTAGATGCACTTTTAGTTTAAAGCTTGAGAGATGTCAAACATGAAAATTAAAGTGGATAAGGACAGTAAAGAAAATTCCGCTGACTGGCTTATAAAAATATTATAGAGAGCTATACTGAGAATGGATGGGATAAAAAGAGGATAACTGTGTACATTCTGATAACCGCATGGAACATCTGGAAGGAAAGAATGAAAGGTTTTTTCGACAATAAAGAATGGTCAGCTCATGATATTTCCAGAAATTCTAACGACCTTATCTTTTGATTATTTGAAAAAAAGAGTTGCGACAAACTCAAATAAAGAACCTCTGTGCAAAACTGACAAGGACAAATTAGGTTACCCGTTTCTTTGGGACGATGCATATATGGTTTGGCTTTGTGATTCATCTTTTACAAAAGAATGGGAGCCTGCATCTGTTGCAACAGTTGGTATTAGCCAGGATCGTTTTATCAGGCAAAGATTTAGTAGCAAATGCAGGATCATAAGTGTTATTGAAGGGGAGACACGGGCTCTCCTTCTGGCAATGAGAGCTGCAACTAACCTCAATACTCAAAGTATCTCTTTTTACTCTGATAACCTTGAGCTTGTTCAAGATATGAATTCGATACAGGGCACCACTTGAGTCTCAAGCGTATCCAAGCAGAGTTTGGGTGAGGGCTAGGTCATTTCCCGCTTTGGAGGATTTCCTATTGCAACAAGGAATTTAACACCATTCCGGATGCATTAGCTAAGTGTACTAGGCTTAATATTAGTCTTAGTAATTGGAAAGATTTATCTCTCACGAGTTCCCATGTTTTCTTTTCGAATTTTCGTTGTCATTTGTAAGTTTTTTTCTTATGACAAAAAAGGGGTTTAAATGCATATTTCAAATTAGTTAGAAACTTTAAGCATTTTGCGAAACTCCATGAGGGTGTTAATGCAAAATTTAAACTATAAGTTTTTTAATTCAAAATATTAACAATTTGAAATATTATTACTTTAGTACTAAGGTTTGAATCATTTATATTTAAGTCTCTATGGGCTAAAATATACAATTAAATCTCTATATTTTACAAATATATAATTAAGTCCCTAAGAATTACAAATTATACATTTAAGTCCATAGACTTTTAAAAATTTACAAATAAGTCTCTAGAATCTTATAATATATCAAATTTAGTTCATTGCTTCAACTGATAGGGGTAATACCTTTTTACGGACGGCAATTTCTTGTTTATTCGAAAAGGCTACTCCTTCATAGAAATCACGGACCAAGGTGGGGAAAATGTAAGCTTTCTCTGTCTCAATTCAGTCCACCCAAACTTATCACAAGTAGTTGCATAACTCTTAAATTCGCTAGTCATAATGCTAGAAGGGAATGTTTTCTCAATACCAAACTTCAAGAAATTAAAGCGATCACGAACCTGTTCATCCCAACGCACAGCTTACGAAACCGGGTTCCCGGTTTGTGTGAAACCGGGTTCCCGGTTTTTCCTCTACAATTTTCTGAAAAATTTGCACTTCTAACACTTTTAACCCCAAACTCATGACCTTTTGCACTCCTGAAATCATCAAAAACAACTACCCTTTCTCATTTCTTAAAAATAAACACTAATCAATAAAACGTACTAATATACACTACGAATTAATGAAAATACGAAGCTAATATACAATGAATTGGCTTTTGTTTAACGTCGTTAAGCTCGACGGTTACCTCACACTTCTAAGGTGCTTCAAGGAGGTACATAACCTCTCCGGGATGTGGATCAACCGTGCGATTAATATCTTCGCCTCCGTGATAAATCTTCAATCGATGACCGTTTACCATGAAGGTACGGTGCTCGATCGGATTCTCAATCTCAATAGCTCCATGAGGCGTGACTTTTGTTACGATATAAGGACCCGGCCATTTTGACCTCAACTTACCCGGATAATTGCTGAACTTCGAGTTATATTTAAGGACCTTTTGTCCAACTTTAAACTTCTTCACTCTGATTCGATTATCATGCCATCTTTTCGTGTTTTCTTTATACAATTTAGCATTCTCATAAGCATGCAGTCGAAACTCATCTAGTTCATTTAATTTCATCATTCTATTCTCAGCGGCTAAGGTAGGATCTAAATTCAACTCAGCTATGGCCCAATATGCACCCAATTCAAGTACAAGAGGTAAATGACAAGCCTTACCATACACCATTCGAGACGGAGATGCACCAACATGAGTTTTGAAAGCAGTACGATAAGCCCATAGCGCATCATCTAACTTTAAAGACCAATCTTTTCTCGTAAGACCAACAGTCTTTTCAAGGATAGATTTTACCTCTCGATTTGAAACTTCAGCTTGACCATTGGCTTTTGGATGATAAGCAGTGGAAACGCGATGTCTAATCCCATGTTTCTCTAGAACAGTCTTCAAATATTTGTTCACAAAATGTGTACCTCCATCACTTATAATTACTCGAGGTGTGCTATGTCTAGTGAAAATATGAGATTTCAAAAACTTAATTACCACTCGCGAATCATTCGTAGGTTGAGCTACAGCCTCTACCCATTTGGACACGTAATCAGCAGCTAGCAAGATATATAAATTCCCATTGGATGGTACAAAAGGACCCATAAAATCAATACCCCAAGCATCAAATATCTCTACCTCAAGAATGTTATTACGCGGCATATCATCCCTCTTAGATATATTCCCATTAAATTGACATCTGTTACTCTTCTTTACATATTCATGACAATCTTTATGTAATGTAGGCAAATAAAAAACAGATTGAAGTACCTTAGCAGCTGTGCGATCACCTTTAAAATGTCCTCCATAGGGAGAATCGTTACAACCTGCAATAACTCCATAAATCTCATTCTCAGGTATGCATCTTCTTACCATTTGATCACCACACACTTTGTAGAGGAAAGGGTCCTCCCAAAAGAACTGTTTAGCACGTGTACTTAATCTCTTCTTGTCTTGAGAAGTAGCTCCTTCAGGAAAAGAACCACTTACCACATGATTTGCAATATCAGCATACCACGGTGAACCATTAAAGATAGCAAATAAACTTTCATCTGGGAATTCTTCGCGAACTAACTCTGGACTAGTGTTTGATTCAGAACCTTCAAGACGAGACAAATGATCTGCAACCTGATTCTCACAACCCTTTCGATCTCGAATCTCTAAATCAAACTCTTGAAGCAATAAAACCCATCTGATTAACCTCAGCTTAGCATCTTTCTTTTCCATAAGGTACTTTATAGCGGAATGGTCGGTAAATACTACAATTTTCGCTCCCAAAAGATAGGAACGAAACTTGTCAAAAGCATAAACTACCGCTAAGAGTTCCTTCTCAGTCACTGTATAATTAACTTGAGCACTAGTGAATGTCTTACTCGCATAATAGATAGAATGAAATACCTTGTTCTTCCTTTGACCCAATACAACACCCATAGCTAAATCACTCGCATCACACATAACTTCAAAAGGAATTTTCCAATCAGGAGGTAACACAATCGGTGCAGTAATTAGCTTCTCCTTCAAATCTTGAAATGCCTTCATGCAAGCTTCATCGAAAAGGGTTTTGGTGTCCTTCTCGAGTAAGTTACACAAAGGTTTTGTAATCTTTGAAAAATCCTTGATGAAACGACGATAGAATCCAGCATGGCCTAAAAAACTTCTTACCCCTTTTACAGAGATTGGAGGGGGAAGAGTTTTTATTACCTCAATCTTTGCGCGATCAACTTCTAACCCTGCACTTGAAACTTTATGACCCAAAACTATTCCTTCTCGAACCATAAAATGACACTTTTCCCAATTCAACACCAAATCTATTTCCTTGCATCTTATTAATACCTTCTCCAAATTTTGTAAACACTCATCAAAGTTATCACCAAATAAGGAAAAGTCATCCATAAATACCTCGAGGAAATTATCTATCATATCCCAGAAAATAGCCATCATACATCTCTGAAAGGTAGCGGGTGCGTTACATAACCCAAAAGGCATCCTCCGATAGGCAAAGGTACCAAAAGGGCATGTAAATGTGGTTTTGTGTTGATCAGCTGGATCTACATAAATCTGATTGTACCCTGAATAACCATCCAAGAAACAGTAATATTCCCTACCAGCCAATTTGTCTAACATCTGATCAATGAAGGGAAGATGAAAATGGTCTTTTCTGGTCACCTTGTTCAACTTGCGGTAATCCATAGAAACCCTCCAACCAACATCTGTCCTCGTGGAGATGGCTTCATTCTGATCATTGAGGATGGTAGTCATTCCTCCTTTCTTTGGTATGCACTGAACCAGACTAACCCATTCACTACTAGCTATGGATAAGATGATTCCCGTGTCTAGTAGCTTAATCACTTCTTTCTTCACTACTTCCTTCATTCCTGGCATCAATCTCTTTTGACCTTCAATTGAACGTGCACTATCATCTTCAAGAATAATTCTATGTTGACAATAGGATGGACTAATGCCTTTGATATCAGCAATGGTCCAACCTATCGCCTCTTTGTTCGCCCTTAGTACACGTAGCAGTTTATCTTCTTGGAAACCTGTTAAATTTGCTGAAACAATAACATGTAAAGTATTATTAGTACCCAAATACGCATACCTCAAGTGAGCTGACAATGGTTTTTCTTTTAAATTCGGAGGAGATTCAATGGATGGTTTATTTTTAACGACCATCTCCCCCGGTTCTCTCACAGGTTCATAGGCAGGACACCTATATGTTGGGTTTCCCGAATTGAGAGCTGCCACTGTTTCGGCAAGCTCTTCCATCATCTCAGGTAAGTCTAATGTCAAAGTGGCCTGCAAGATATCATCATAATTAAAACAATCAAATACCTCTTGTGTGGCATGTTCAGCTACATCCATTTGAAAGCAATCTCCTGGAATATTTGGAAATTTCATAGCTCTGAACACATTAAATTTCACCTCCTCGTCTTGGATTCTCATGGTTAATTCTCCGTTTTCTACATCGATCAAAGTACGCCCCGTGGCTAAGAATGGTTGTCCCAAAATAGTGGGGATATTCCTATACGCGTCGTATTCAAGTATAACAAAATCAACGGGAAAAACTAAAGTACCTGCCTTAACGAGGACATCTTCGATTCGTCCCTCCGGATGAACGAGTGATCTATCGGCCATTTGTAAAACCATAGAAGTAGGTTTCAAATCTCCTATTCTCATCTTATCAAAGATCGATTTGGTCATAAGATTGATACTTGCACCCAAATCACATAATGCTTTTCCTTGCCACTCCTTACCAATCGATATCGGAATTGTAAAACTCCCAAGGTCAAGCAACTTAGGTGGCAACTTACTTTGGCAGATAGCGCTGCACTCTTTGGGTAAACCAATCATCTCATTATCACAATACGACCTTTTGTTTGTTAGGTTTCTCTTCAAAAACTTCACGTATTTCAGTATATCTTTAATAGCTTCAAGTAACGGAATATTTATTTTGAGACCCCTTGCCCTATTGATGAAACTCTGATGTTCGGCCATATCTCCTTTTTTTGAACTCTCGAAGGGAAAGGCGAAGGAGGACGGTTCTCCACAATATCTTTCTTTTTCTGAACTTCTGGAATTTTCTCCACCTCTATTACTTCAGGTTCATTTTCTTTTTCTACCTCCTCCACTTCTGGTTTATCTTTATTTATCACTTCTTTTTCTTTCATGACTGGAAATGGGGGTGGATGAAGTTTCTTACCACTTCTCAACGCTATGGCATTACAATCTTTGGTTTGTTTTGGGACTTCTGTATCACTAGGAAGTCTTCCTTGTGGACGCTGATTTAATTGTTTCGACATTTGATCTACTTGAGTCCCCAACAATTTTAATGCAGCTTCATAGGTTTGTTGATTCTGAATGGATTGTGCCTGCATTGCCATTAATTTGTCTACTGTTAGCCGAAGATCTTCAGTTCCTTCTTGAGGTTGAGAGGGTAAGGCTTTTTGATTCATTGTATCATTGTAACTATTTTGAGGAGGTTGCCTTTGAGCCTGATTTCCGTAATTTTGTCCTCCTTGATAGTTATTTTGTGGTCTAGGTTGATAAGTGTTACCTTGGGGGCGTGGTTGATATGCCTATGTAGGATTAGCTTCCCTATTAGGATTTGAGTATTGGAAAACCGGATGGTTTCTGTTGGGTTGATATCCTTGTCCATTCGAATTATAATTTCCCCTATTAGAAACGAACATCACGACTTCGGTATTATACTCACAATGTTTCCAATCATGGTCTTGAACACCACAATTCGAACACCCATACACTTCTTGCGTAGCATTCACTTCAACCCTTTTACTTGAAAAACCTTCTTTCACGGCTAACGTGAGTTGTTTCAATTGTTGTTCTAAAGTGGTTTGTATTTTGTTCTATAAGGCGGTGAACTTCTCTTCCATGTTGACATTAATAACTCCCCCTTTAGCTGGTGTTCTCACGGTATTCCACCCTACTTCATTATCGATTGTTCTATCCAAAATGATTTTTTGCGTGAACGGGCTGAAATCGTAAGAACGCACCACCACATAACAAATCTAAATCTTTTCGTGAACTCCCATCAAGACCGTTATAGAAAATTTTCAATTGATGTTGATCTGAAAGGCCATGATTGGGGACTCTTCGTAAAGAATTCTGAAATCTCGACCAACTTCTACCCAACGCTTCATCATATTCTTGTCGGAAATGTGTTAACTCGAGTTGAGCATCTAACCTCATGTTGGACGGATAATACCTGTCGAAAAACGCAGCCTGTAACTGTTCCCAATTAGTAATCTTTCCCGGCTCTTGTGAATCATGCCAATCACTCGCTCTATCTATCAAGAAAAATCTGAATGTAGCAAAATACATTTGCTCTTTTGTTACACTTTGAGTGATATACGAATCACAGATTTGCATAAATTTTTGTACTGTGCGAATTGGATTTTCTCCAGGCTTGCCACGAAAATTTCCAAAAATCTGAAAATGAGCTAACATACCCGAATCAGGACAAAATCTCGGAACATTGATATTAGCTGATCCAATCCCAAGAGGAGGAGCAAGGAATGGTTCTTGTGCTGGACCGGTAAGGAACCATGGTTTTGCTACTTGGATTTGAACTGGAGGATTAGGAATGACTGGTGGCGCTAGAGG
Organism: Nemophila menziesii; assembly: GCA_029959085.1. Taxonomy (NCBI): domain Eukaryota; kingdom Viridiplantae; phylum Streptophyta; class Magnoliopsida; order Boraginales; family Hydrophyllaceae; genus Nemophila; species Nemophila menziesii. The sequence goes on from JARWIR010000001.1 coordinate 82,676,797, forward strand.
GTTAAGAACTGGCAGCGCTATTGGCTGGCCATTCGTGTCTAGCTGAACTCCTTGTCCTTTGTTGTTTTGAATGTTAAGATTATCCATTTCGGTAGCTAGTCTTTCTACTTCTTGTGCTTCTTGTTCTTTCCTTCTCATGTTAGCAAGTCTGACTAATGATTCCGGATTATCAAGGATCGGAGGTAATGTTTCAAGATCCATAAAAAGTCTCCTTCGCATACACCAAACCTAAAAACCTGAAAAAGATGAACAAACAAAGCGTAAAATTGAAAAATAAAAATGCAACTAACACTAAAGGATAAACACCGGGGTCACACGCTACCGTCCCTGGCAGCGGCGCCAAAAACTTGGTGGTCCTTAGTGTGTTCTAAAATAAATGCAATAAGAAAAGAGAACCACAACCACAAGTGTACGGTTGTCCCAAGTAATAATAGTGATAAACAGATTCGTTCAGGGACGGATTGGTTGACTCTAATGCTTATCATATAGTGACTAATTGCAGGCAAAGCAAGTAAATGATTTTAAGATTGGTTGTTTGTTTTTCTAATAACTAAGACAAATAACGAAAAGACTAAATTAATGCAAATATAAAGCTAGACGCAAGTAAAAATAGTTGGACGCAAGATATGAGAGGTAGTACTCGAGTAACGCTAGGGTCTCACCTAAATCTAACCATTCCATGTATTGTTTAAGGGACGAATTCGGTAATTAATATTGGTCGGGATTCAATTATCTCCTTACCCCCGTCAGGGTGGACTAAGGAGCTCTTATTAGGTGCTACAAACCCCGTCAGGGTGAATATAGTCCACCTTCGAATGATTAAAGCCTAACTACCCAATTGGTCGTAGTATTAATTAAGCCTGTCAAGGTCAAATAATTTCTATCCTACATTCGTTAATTAGTTCCGTACCTAGAACCCCCGTCAAGGTGATCCAATTGCCACTAATTGGAATAGCCTAAGTACTAATTCCTAAAATTGATTAATTACTTCAATAATAGTTAATAAGTGTAACTTAAAGAAAACTATTAAATACCCAATTCGATTTCAATTAAAATAATCCCAAATTCAAAGACATAGAATGGAAAAGATTGGGGTTCAACCTATTACGCGTTCTCAAGTACTTAATGAAATTATCTCATAATCGTAAAAACTAAGAAAATAAATTGAAAGGAATTCATAATTGTTTTACAGAAATAGAAATAAGAAACCTAATTAGGAAGATGATTCGGCTGCAAAGTGGAGATATAGACAGTCTCCAGCTCCAAACTTCTTCTTTTCCTTGCTCCTCCTTCTTTTCTTCTTGTCTGACTTTGTAAATAATAATTTGTGTGAAAAATAGAAGTCAAAACCCTTATTTATACGTAAAATTTTGGACTTGGACCTTAGGCTAAATGTTAAATGAAATAATAAAGGCCCAAATCCATTATCTTAGCCCAAAATCTCGTAACTGCTGCACCATCTCCACTGAAACAACTCTAACCGACTCGTTTCAACTCGGATTGACCTCATTACAGTTGCTAAAGTTCCGTAAATCAATGGGGCACGTTTTTTCTTCACAAGTCAGTGGCTAAATCTACTTTTAGGTGGCTCGAAATCAGCAATCTTCAGCAACTTTCCAGATTTGCAGCTCTAAAATCTCAATTCTTTCGGGATTCGTCTTCATGCTTTGACTCCATATCACGATCTTTGACTTTATTCTCGAACTCCTCTTGTAGCTAGTACTCAAAACCTACAAACTTTTCACTAAAATACACAATATTACGCGCAAAAGTTTAATAAATTAAAATTACTAGAAATTAAAGAGGAAAAACGGATTATTGCATATTTAGTCCAAATGTCTATCAAAATAGTCAGATAATCACCTAATTTGGTGTCTCCTAAGCATATAAATATAGAAAAAAGAGGAGACATCACACACTATTCTGAGCGTACCCTATGAAAATTGAGTCAACGGTTTTGGGTCCAACGACGACAGTTTTAATATCAGGTAGTTTGACTTTGGCTAGGCACCCCCACACTTTTAAAAATTTCAGGTTTGGTGGAAAACCCTTCCACATCTCATGGGGGGTCTTTTCTAGGGATTTATGTGGTACCCTATTAAGTACATAACAGGCTGATAGGACAGCTTCCCCCCACATGTTGTTTGGTAAAACTGAACTTATTAACATGGCATTCATGGTCTCTTTAAGGGACCTATTCTTTCTTTCTGCTATGCTGTTTTGTTGGGGTGTATAAGGGGCACTATGTTCGTGGATAATCCCATTTGTTTCACAAAACTCTTTAAGGGAATTAGAACTATACTCGCCTCCTCTATCAGACCTAAGTCGTTTGATTTTACAGTCTAGTTGGTTTTCAACTTCGGCTTTATATTTTAAAAACGCATGTTCCGCCTCATCTTTAGTTTTAAGAAGATACACTTTAGTAAACCCAGAGTAGTCATCTACGAAAGTTATGTAATAAAGTTTTCCTCCTCTACTAGCGGAGTTTTTAAACTCAGCTAAGTCCGAATGAACTAATTCAAGCAATTTAGTTTGTCTCGTGGTAACGGGTTCAAAAGGTTTTTTCGCAAGTTTGGATTCTACACATATTTGACATTTTTCAAAGTCATCCACGTTGTGAAGGGGTATTAGTCCAATATTTTTAAGCCTTTTAATAGATGCAACATTTAAATGACCTAGTCTACCATGCCACGTTTGAACACACTCAACAATATAAGCAGAATTAGATGTATTCTCAAATAAGGGTTACAGTGTTTAACACAGACAAGCCATTATTTAAGTACCCTTTCCCCACGAACTCGTCATTTTTCGTGATAATGACTTTCCCCCCTTGAAAACAAGTTTTAGACTTACTTTGTTAAGAAGTGCCCCAGAAACTAAGTTCCTCGGAGAGAGGGGACGAAGAGAACATCATTTAGTTCAAGAATCTTACTAGAGGTGAGTTTGAGGGGAACCTGACCTTTCCTGAGAACTGTAGCGGTGGAAGAGTGACCCAAGTACACACACTCACCATCAGTTGCTTTTTTGAATTTCTTGAACAAGGCTTTGTTTGCGCAGAAATGTCGAGAAGCTCCAGTGTCGAGGATCCACTCACTCTTGTTCTCTACCAAGTTTACCTAAACCATTACCGCGACAATTATTTCTTCTGTCTCAGTCAGATTAGCGGCAACTTTTGGACCCTGGCCATCCCTAAGGGGACATTCGAAAGCTCTATGTCCTTCTTTTCCACAACAATAACAGGCCCCTTTAGGTTTTTGAATCTTACCAGAAGTTTTGAATCCTCCACCTTGTTTGCTGGAGTTGCCGCGGTTCTTGTTTCCCCCAAACTTTGACTTGTTGGAGCCTTGTTGCTTTCCCTTCCCTTTGAACCTGTCTTTGTTACCTTGTCCAGAAACTTTGACGAGATTAGCTTTCGAGGAATGAGAAGGGATAGAGATTGACTTATCCTTGAGTCGATTGGCTTCTTCGACTTGAATGTCGCTGATGAGCTCTTGGAGGGTCATTTCTTTCTTTTTGTGTTTGAGGTGGTTGCGGTATTCACTCCAAGATGGGGGAAATTTATCAAGCAAAATGTTGGCTTGAAGAATACCTCACATCTTCATGCCTTCGACGATTACCTCCGCGCATAGGTTCTCGTACACATGAAGTTGTTCAGTCATGGGTTTCTGATCCGTGAGTCTAAAATTGTAACAGTTCCCAGTTACGTACTTTTTCTTACCAGAGTCATCAACCCCATATTTCTTCTCGATAGTTTCCCATATGATCTTTGCCGATGTCTCTTTGGCAAGGAGATCACAGATGGGATTGGTAACGTTGTTCAACATCCAGCACCGAGCCATGGTATTAGCTCTTTTGAACCTGGATGCGAGGGCAGCATGCCTAGCTAGCCCTTGTTCAGCATGAGCTCCAATATCCAAAAGTGGAGGAGCCTCGACTATAGCAAAGTCGAGTTCATACTATTCAAGGAAAATCATAATTTTTTGCGCCCAACACTTGTAGTTAGAACCATTAATGGGTTCCAACTTGTTCACGTCGAGAAGTGGCTTTGGGTTCAAAGATGAACCAACAGCCGAAATAGGAAGAGCCATTTCAGAAAATAACTGGTGAAAAAAGAAAATGAATATCTTTTTAAATTGTGATTAAAATGATCACCGGTTTTGACAAAAGAAATGGTTTCCCAAAACAAAAGAAATAAAATTTGATTTTAATGTAAACTAACTATTACAGAAAAATGAATAACGATTACAAGAAAATAAACTATTAACGGAAAATAAATACACTTACACGAAAAGAAAACAACAACTATTACACCGACGGTTGTTAAAAAGATATTCTGGCGTACCGGTATCTCTAACGAAAAAACGAAACTAATTTAGCGTTTTTAGAGAGAAGGTGAGGCAGAGTGTTTGTTCTTTCTGTTGTATTTCGTAGCTGGTATGGGTGGAGTGGGAGCTCTTTATATAGGGGAGAGGTGAGGAGTCAAACCAATTCAGAAACGTCCCCATTAAGGCCCTTGATTACCTCCCGTAATTGACTTGATTGGGTTGAAGGTTTTGATTGGCTCTTAATCTCCAAGTTTTTATATTCTATAACAGCTGGTTGACTTGACTTTGATATTCCCACGTGTTGACTATCTCCTTGTAACAGCGGCTGGAATACTATTCTTCTTTAACGCGTGCTTGATTGGTGGGGACTTGTCTTTACGTTTGAGTTTGAATTGTCAACGACATCTATAAGAGCTGATAGGAAAACCCATTTCATTTTTAATTTTTTGACTCCCCAACCCCCCAACTCCCCAACGAGCCCACGACTCACGACTCACGACCCACGACATCGCCGTCGCCGGTGCCGGGCCAGGCCGGGGGTCGTGGTGGTGGTGGTGCGCGTGTGTGGGGCTTCCTTGTTCCCTTTTAGCTTCCATAGTGACTAGCTATTGTAATAGGAATACATAGGTAAGTTATTTTATATAGATAAAATTTCTTACTCACCTCCTATGTGGGACAAAAACCTTCACAAAAGTTGTCTTTTCTACTTCTCAAAGGGAATGGGAAGAGTCTTAGCTAATCCTCTATATTATTCTAAGTCTCTTCCACTTCTCCTAAAAGAACATTTCGGATTAAAGATTATATGATTAAAGTTAATAATTATATAACTTTAATCCAACAATTTGTAAATGATTATTATATGTAAATCCATTTTCTTGATTATTGAATTGAAAATCATTTGGTTACCCAAAATAGGTGCTTCTATCATAGTCATTGGTTATGGATGACTGAGATGTGTATGCATTTGTGTATGTGAAGAAGAAATATATGATCATTTATCTTAATGAGGAATGGGGTGGAGAGGCGTGTGCAAAAAGTATACAAAATTTTGAGAGTTCATCTTTTAAATTTTTTTTCAAAACGTATGTGGTTAAATAGGTGGATGGGTGAGGAGGTGGGTGCAAAGAAAATGATAATTATTGGGGTTTCATTTGATTTTTAAAGTTTATGGGATTAAATAATAAAATTGAAGGTGGGTACAAATAAAATAATAAAATTAGGGTTTTTTAGATGATATATAATGGGTTAAATAATATTTGAATAATTATTTAAATATTTTTTAGAGTTTGAGAATTTTTGTAATTTTTTTGAATTTTAAATGATTAAATATGACTTGGGAGTAGAAATTGACGAAAAAAAATAAAAAAATGGGTAAGAAGGGCGTATATCTAAAGTTCAAGATAACTTTAAAAAATAAAGGGTGTCGTGTCAAAACACGAATAGTTCAGGTAACAGGTTAAAACTAGTAAAAAGATTAATGTAGGCATTTTATCTATATATATTTTAGTATTTTTTTTATTCAATGTAATTCTAAAAGAATGGTAAAATCAAGTAGCTCATTTGTCTCAATAAAACTCGTGTCGAGATCCTAGTGGTCAATCTTCTAAAAATTAAACAGGTCAAAAAATATAAAATAAATAATTAAATGGACTAAAAATCAAATTAAGGTTATATCTAAACTTCCTATTTCCACATCACAACTCTCTTCCCTCACCCTCTCAACCAGAACCCCATTTCCCTATCTCTGTTACGACGCCTTCTTCTCATCTTAAGGCTCAATCCCTCTCAGATCCATAAACGATGGCAAATGGTTTTTAAAAACGCCACACCCTTCAACCTCATCATTTTCTCTTCCAACTCATCTAGCAGAGATAATATTATCTATATAAGGTCCTTGTAAGTCATTCTCTTTATAAAGATTAATTTTATTGTTAAAACTACATATATCAAATATTCTTTATCTTTTTTTCTAGATCTGATAATAAATTAATTATTGCTATACTATAGATTTGATGATTAATTGACTGTTAACATATTGTGAAGTTGTGGTAAATTTTTTATTCACTATAAATTTTCGATAATAAAAGTTTAATCATATGGATTTTAATTACTGCTTACAACTTCAATATGGAGAAACTTGCACGAATTTTATTGTTATTTTTTATTGACTGTTTATTTGGTAAATATTTTCTGATTTTCTCCATTTTAAGTTAGAAATTTGTTTTTGGTTTCTTTCGTAAATTTTGTTGAGATTGTATTCTATTCAACAGATCTGTTAAAAAAAATAAAATTCATATTGGGTATCATACAATGATTGAATTTGATCTTTTTACAGGTGATATATATGCAAAAATCATTTTTTATTTAAATTAAAAGATCAATGGTCATGTCATTTCAATCATCAATAAAAACAGAGTCAACAATGAGAGAAAAGGTAAAACATACTACTTGGATGTAATTTTTCAAAATTGATTATCTAATAACTCCATTTATAAAGGTAACTTTAAGTCTAATGAGTCCCTAATTTTAGTAGAAAGTTTGGGGGTTGGATTTTAGATAATGGACCTCTAACTTACATATTATAGAAAACTCAATTCTTGGGTACCGAATTTATAGAATTTTTAAGCCACATATGACTAGATTTACATGACTCGTTACATTTTCTTTCAATTTTTTTAGGGTTAATGCTCAATAGGCACCTACCACCTTACACCCTTACCCATAAAAGACACCGTTTTTTTAAAGAACAACGAGTAATGGGAAGCTTCCCATTACTCAAAGAATTATATGTTAAAAGGAAAATAGTGGTAGCTAATATTTTAATTATAAAATGCATGAAAAAAATAAAAAAGAGAAACATCCTTATGTATGCAACATAATTAAAAAATGAAATCATTGTGGCTAGAATTTGTATTGATCAACAGATATAGCTAAATGCAAGCAAGTAATATGTAGCATATCCTATTCTATTAAACTGGTTGAAGATCAAAAGTTGAGAAGTCAAACTCCAATTCTACCTTTTTGCTAGAATTGGTTACTTGTACACAGCCTTAGAATATACTTGTTTTATAATATTGCTAAAGTAGATTTTCTTCTTAATACATATGAGAGTCACTTTGGACTCGTAATTATCTTGACTCCAATAAAATTCGATCCATAACCTCTTAGTCTCTGTAGAGTAGTCTAACAACTAGACCAACTATCGATCTTAAAAGGTAGATTCATATTGTAATATTTTTATGATTATTTATTTATAAGTTGATTTCTTATTTGGTAATATATATATATATATATATATATATATATATATATATATATATATATTGAGAGAGAGAGAGAGAGATGACAACAATTAAAAGTAGGTTACCATGCATTAGTATATATATAAAAAATTAGGATCGATTATTCTCTATCAACCTACAAATTAGAATTGATTATTCATTCTCTTCATTCTTCGCTTCCGAACCAGTCACCACACCGCCTCGAAATTTCCTCATAAGATTGTTATTCTCTATCAACATAAAGTGTTGAATTCCATCAGAAGAATGATAAGGTTGTTAAAAGTGTCAACGTGTAACTTAAATCAGTGGGCTATGGATATCGATAATAATATAAAGAACATTAAAGAATCGATTACTAGCTTGGAATCACTGTTTATGGCTGCGAAAATCATTTCTTAGAGCTTGATACCATCTCTCATGCATAAGTTCCTTCACTTTCACCCTTGCATGCTCTAAATTTTTAATAGATTCCTCACCTAAATTGAATGAAATAGCGCACATGGGAGTGTTTAAAAGAGCTTCTTCTCGGTGATTGGACTGATAACATATTATGCAGCTTCAGAATGCCTATAATCAAAGATTCAGAGCGTCATAAAAATACTCGTGATTCGTCCCAAAATGTGGTTAGCTAGTGATGGAAACTATATAATTCGGCCTTATGATGAAAATTTGAGATCAGAATCAAATCTATGTCAAATAAGGAAACTGGATTTCCATCTCAATTATACTATCTCTATTCCATAATAATAGTCTTTTTAGCCAAAAAACCATATTTCATAATATATGTCACTTTTAAAGTTTCAAAGAAAAATAAATGATGTCTTTCCTATTCTACCCTCTTTTTAAAATCTCTTACCAACTAAATATTTAATTTTCGCTCTCTTATAATTAGGGATATGTTGGTCATTTTGAACTAAATTTTACCTACTTTTTAGGTTTCTTAGTATGTGTGAAAAACTCTAAAGAGTCCATTATTATAGAATGGGGGTAGTATGTTTTAAAGGCTTTTTTACGTCTGAGTTCTGACAAGGATAAAGATTTTGATTTAGGAATATCAGGCACCACAGGTTTCTGTCGTCTATGCTGAAGTTGAAGGAATTACTATCCTAGCCCTCATAAGTGAGGCTCACATACTATTCATATATACTATATACACCATTAAATTCTTATTTTTTAACGCTTTTAAGTTTATGACATGTACTTTTTTGCATAATCATATGCAAATGTGAATCTTGTGTACTTAGTGAATGGGTGAAACACACGGGCCAAACTCAGAAACTGGAAAACTAGTGTTAAAGTTAAAGGTTTGTTAGGCCACTTGAGCAATGGGTTAGTATTTGAACTCAATAAAACACCAAAAGATCGTGTTAATGTTATAGTAACTATAAGTTATAATGGGGAATTTGCTTTTAGTTTTTCTTTATATGCATCTTTAGAGTGTAAATTTGGCTTTATAGATGATGGATATAGGAGAAAATCATGCACAATGTCTTTCTTTTTTTAAATCTACTAAACACATGAAAGAACGAAAGTACAAGTGACTTACTTTTCTGCAAGGTATATATATTCTTTTCCGAGTATTTAAGTTGATGATTACTTGTAGAGAAAATGTCCATTTAAACCATGATTAGGAAAGTCTATGCCAAAACTTGACATGTTATTATTTCTTCCCAATTAGATTATCCAGTTTCTCATTTAAATCAAAAATCTATTACCATTTTATTTTTTTACCCTTTTTATTTTTATTAATTAAAAATAGAGGTATTTCTTAAAAGAAACCTAATAAAATTACATAATTGTTAAATTAAGCCTTTAATAATTTATTTTATAAAAAAATTTATAATAAAATAATTATTTATAGAAAATATTCCTTTTTTATTTTCTATACCTTTACCACACTTATTATATATTATTTTCAATACAATATTTATTTTTAAATATTAAACAAATAATAGGGTACTACCACCACCACCACTACTGATGTGTTATTCAACTAATATGATTTTTTTATTGATATGTAAGGTGTGTTTGATATCGTGGCGCTTAGTGGGTCCTTCATATTGAGGGACGTTGATGGCCAGCCGAGTAGAACTGGTGGTTTAAGCATCACACTGTGTAATGAAGAAGGTAAGTTCGCTGGTGGCGGGGTGGCTGGGTTGGTGATTGCAAACTCACATGTACAGGTTTGTTTCTCATACTTATCAATTTTATTTCATTTTTGGGTCAAAACACTTCACTAAAATTGGTTTTTGTACAGATTTCATGTGCTAGTTTCATTTCTGAAGCAAAAAAGGAAGGCAAACGTGCCGCAGCTGCGGCGATGGTGAACGCCTCTGGTGGTGACAAAGGAGAAGGTGGTGGTAGTAGCTCTCCATAAACTGAGGGTGAATCTTCTGGTAGAGGTCTGCCACCACTACCAAGGATAGTGACTCGAGATGATGGCATGCCTGGGTTAGGCATGCCATGGAAATGATTGTGTTAACCCCCGAGCTATGGATCTTGCTGAGCAGCTCGGGGTTTTTTATGTATTTTTTAGTTGAAAAAACCACACTAGTTGTAGTATTTATCTTTTTGCATACATCAGTTGTAGTGTTTATCGATGTTAGTTTTTTATGGTAGTTTGACTTGTGGTGGTACCTTTTGTTGTTGTTCAATGGGTTGTTTTTATAAAAAGAAGTTACAAAATTTTGAAAAATTGAAGTGTTAGAATTTTAATTTTTTTAATAATATTGTTTGATGTTTAATTAAACCCTCTTGATAAGGTATACGAGTAATCGTCCTATTTCAGTTTGCTAAATCTCCTCCCATAATGGAGAGAGAGACACTGAAGTGGTTGAATCTAAAGCTTGGTGGAAATAGCATATACGGAAAGTAAATTATTCCATAAAAAATCGGATATTATAGCAGCTCGACTCAGCTCTCTGTATCTTATTTCGATTTGCATACATGTTGTTTATCACTACTTTCTAGATTTTGTATCAACATTCTTGCTTTTTCCTTCACACGGTCAACCATTAAAATATAGAAACTCTATAAACCATCTGCCCTATTTGTTATCAAGTGATACGTGAATAAACAATTAAATAAAATATATTTTAATATTATCAAACTTTATAAATAGTCAGTCTTATTGTTGAATCATATTGATGAATTAAAAAACAGCCAGCGAGATGGCCTTGTACATACCTTATAATTTAGAAATATATTTCCGGAGCTTCCTCTCATGTATGAGTAACCATCTCCACCTGTAATTCAACACTCTTGCAAAACAAATATGTTGGTTATTAGAATAAGCATATCATGTATATAATATCCATGTCTTTACTTTGTGGATTATTAATACAAGAAATGGTGCAAAAATTTCTTATCTCCACGAAAGAATTATCAACGTAATAACCTATCAAGTTGTCTTATTTGACTAAAAAAGGATAACCTATCAAAGAAATGGTTAATATGTGACAATGTAAAACGCTGAGAAAGAGAGGAGAGGAAGTCCGATGAGTGGAGAGAAGAGGAGGGTGAGGAGGGGAGAAAATGACTGTATATATATTTATGTATGTCTTTTTTATAATAGTAATATGTTAAAGTCGAACTGAAATTACAGTCTCGTCATGCTAGTTGTCAACTTGGGAGCAACTATCATTTTTTGATGCGATGGAATTTTTCTCGAGATTAAGAATTGACTAATAACCGAAGAATGATATAGCGATACTAAACGAACAAAAAAATCAAATCGGAATTACATCTAAAGAATTCCTATCTTCTTAGGTAGTGTTGTTCTCAAACCAGGGCTACATCTCCACATCTAGTCAAAATCCATTTGCATTGATTAATTAACGGACGCGTGTTAGCCTAAAAGATAGATTTTGATTGATGTGTTGGTGACAATACATTGCATCTTGAGTATACTTAATCTTACGAGAAATGTCAAGCTTAGTATAAACCATGCAGATTCTACAAAGCATGAAAAAAATGAGGAAATAGGGTTAACAGACCCCCGAGAAGGTGAAACAAGAAGTGATGAAGTAGACCAGTTGAAGAAGACGAAAGAAGAGATGAATTCCAACCATCTGATTCAGGAATCAGACAGAGTGCCAAAAGACGTTCGGGATTGAAGACTCATATATGAAGAAGTCCATACCTCCAAAGATTGGGAAGATAGAGTTTCAATACTTTTTCGAGAATGAAGTCTAAGAAGAGAAGAAGAGCGGACGTCCAAAGTGAAGAAAAGCAGATTGTTGAAGTTCACCCGAAGTTAGCCAATAGAAGTTGAAGACTGGAGAAGAAGAAATGCCAGATTCCCGATTTGCATACTCATCAAATTTGAAAACTCGAGTCCAAGCAAATAATATATGGAGAAGACAAATGGTATTTGAGGAGAGGAAGATAACTACTAGAAAGGACATAGACAGAAAAAGAGTCGTGAGTGTACTATTTGTCCGGAATCGTCAGATCCACGTCATCAGCCATCCCACCCGAGGATTCTAGATGTATGGAAAGTTGATACTCAACCAACCGAGAGCTGATACGTGGACAAGTGTGTTGAGAAGATTTTTCCTATATGGAGGCATTGAGAACTTCCAAAATTTACTCTTCTCTACACCAAATTTAAATGCTTTTCAAAACTATCTTTAAAGAGAGACTCAAAGTAATAAATAATCCAAATATCTATATTGTGTTGTAAATTTTAGCTAAATTTTTTTTACATACTCATTGAAGAGTATAGAGGATAGGATAGGTAGATTAAATTTAATCATTAAACCCAGGGTTTTCTCTTGGTCTATTGAAGAAGCGTCACCTTCCATAGACTAGACAAAAGTGGTTTAGAGTTTGTGTGGTGTAGACATACGAATTTCAAGGCTTCATGGAGTGTGAGGTGGTATAGTGTAAGTGGAATTTTTTCACTCGGGTTTGTCAGGTGATACACAAGTGGAAGACTTCATGTGCTTTTAAAGTGGTATATCATTTGTTTGAATTATTTATAATATTGTGTAATCCTTGGAGATTAAAATGATGTCTACCAAGATAAACAATATGTCCAAATATGATGGAATCGGTAACAACATCATCGAAAATTTCAGTTATGAAAAATGAATTTGTGGGGCCACCTAACATGTATGTTATGAGAAAACGATGTTCAAGACATACAAAGTTGCAACTACTGAATAGACTTTATGTATTGGAAATTTCTCTACATCAAAAGTAGTTGGATCTGGAATCGTTATTCTAAAAATGACTTCTGGAAAAAATTTGAGTCTCAATAACGTTCTCCATGTGCCTGACATTAGAAGGAATCTAGTTTCAGGTTCGTTATTGAGTAAGAATTGTTTCAAACTAGTAATTGAGTCTGATAAATTTATTCTCACTAAAGGTGGAATATTTGTGGGCAAAGGGTACCTATGTGACAGTTTATTTAAGATGAATGTAATGACCGTAGTACCTACCAAAAATGTAACCAAGAAAGTAATATATGCTTGACTCACCTAATTTATTGCACGATGGATTAGAAAATGTTAATTTCGGTTAATTAAATAAGTTAGTTTACGTTGGGTTATTACCTAATGTGAACTTCAATTCTCAAGAGGAATGTGAAGTATGTGTTGAGTCAAAATTAACCAAAACCTCGTTGAAAACTATAGAAAGGACTTTGGTACCTTTAGAGTTAATTCACAATGACATATATGACTTAAAATGAGTGCAAACTAAAAGTAGGAAAAAGTATTTTATAAATTTCATTGATGATTGCACAAGATATTGTCAAATATACTTGCTTTGAAGCAGGGGCGGATCCAGGACAAAAGTTGAGGGGGGGAGGGCTTTAAATATATGGGGGTTTGGGGCAAGGCCCAAAAAAAAAATTGGGACGTATAGTAAAATAAAAATTATAATAGATTCAACTTTCTATTAAATATTATCCTAAGAAAAATTTACACATAAATTCTTTGAGGTAAAGTAATCAATGAAGTCAAATTTTATAAATACATCAACTATCTGTTTAATTCACTGCTATATAATCAACGATTCTCCAATTCTATGTGATAATCCTTTATCAAATAAATTATATTCTGTTAAAATTAAAATAATTAAATCAATAAATATTTTTTTTTCATTTTTAAGTTCCAATTAGTTGTTTTAGTAAAAAAAGTTCTAATTCGTACGCACATGCTATGAAGTTTTTATTTTTTCCTTTCGTACAAAGTGTTTAATTACTAATACTGTAAACCTAATTCCTTTTCTATGTACTATGCAGCATAAAAAGTGATTAGAACAAAAATAAAAAAACACTATAAAAAGTTATTAGAACAAAAAGATAAAAACACTATGTAGCATAGATTTCTAGAGAGTTTCGACAATAGATTAAACTAAAAGAACCAAAATTTAAGAAGGGCATTAAATATTCATTCATATGAAATAAAATTTAAATTTCCATCCAAGAATTTTATTCATAAATTTTAAATTCGTATAAAAAATTTAATAACTCACATACAATTATCCAAATTCTTATAAAAACACTCAAATAAAAAAACTTGGCGAATTTTTTAGCTATTATAAAGAAGTAGACTGCGGCTGTGGAATAGATCCAAAATTATTTATAAATTTGATTAAAGTAATGTTTTTAGAGACAGTATTCTGCAATTTATTAAAAATAATATATTTAAATATGGTTAAAAGAATTACTGGACTTAAAAAAAATTTAAAAAATTATTTAGTATTAAATTATTAGTATATAGGATAAATTTTTATTTTTTAAAAAAGTCGGGGGAGGGGGGGGGAGGGGGGCTTGAGCCCCCTCTGGGCCCAATGATGGTCCGCCAATGCTTTGAAGTAAGGATGAGTCCTTACAAGCATTTACACAATACAAAACTGAAGTTAAGAATTAACTAAATAAAAAGACTAAGAATCTTAGAACAGATAGGAGAGGAGAATATATGTCTCATTTTGAAGAGTTTTGCGCTGGACATGGAATTATCCATCAAACACACATCCTTTATTCACCTCAACAAAACAGAATTGCTGAACGCAAGAACCGCATGTTGAAGAAATGATGAATGCATTGGTGATTGTCTCAGGGTTACCACAGAACTTGTGGGGAGAGGCTTTGCTCACTGCAAACCACATCCCAACACAGTACCACACAAGAAGGTAGATAAAACTCCTTATGAATTATGGAAAGGAAAACCACCTTCCTTAAAATACTTAAAAGGTTGCTCCTAATATAGTCAAAATAGGACCAACGACCATCGATTGCATCTTTATTGGATATGTTCAAAACAGTGCTGCATATAGATTCATGGTACACAAATCTTGTCATGCTGACATTCACGTCAATACGGTGGTTGAATAAAGAAATGCACATTTCATTGAAACAACTTTTTCGTACAAGACCGCACCAGAATCTGGTTCCTCAAAAAGAACACGTGATGCAATTCAAGAAGAGCAAGATTTAGAATAATTGATAAATGAAGGAGAACCAAGAAGAAGTAAGCGGATGAGAACCTCTACGTCTTTTAGTCCTTACTTTCTATCTTACATTCTAGATGACGAACCATGAACATTCAAGGAGGCTATGTCAAACCCTAATGCCCCATATACTGGAAATAAGTGGTAAATAGCGAGATAGGTTCCAGTATGAAAAACCATACATGGAAACTAGTGGATATACATCCTGGCAATAAAACACTTGGATGCAAATGGATATTCAAGAAGAAACTAAAGACCGATGGGTCTATTGAAAAAATACAAGACTCGCCTTGTTGTAAAAGGTTATAGTAAAAAAGAAGGACTTGACTATTTTGATACTTATTCTCAAGTCACGAGAATATCATCCATTTGAATGTTAATTGTTATAGCTTCAATATTCAAGCTCGAAATTCCTCAAATGGATGTAAAAACAGCTTTCCTAAATGGAGATCTAAATGAAGAGATATATATGTGGAACAAGCTGAGAGTTACGTAGTTACAGGTAAGGAGAATCAAGTATGTAAGCTTGTTAAATCTTTATATGGTTTAAAACAGACACCGAAGCAATGGAATGACAAATTTGATAGATTCATGATTTCGAATGATTTCAAGATCAATGAATGTGACAAATGTGTTTATATAAAATGAAATGAGACAGAATATGTCATTGTCTGTTTATATGTGGATGATATGTTAATCATTGGAAGTAATAATGACGTGATTACATTAACCAAAAGGATGCTTTCAAGTAAGTTTGACATGAAAGATCTAGGCCTTGCAGATGTTATTTTGGGAATCAAGATTCTCCGAACATCAGAAGGTATTATACTATCTAAGTCACACTATATTGAGAAAGTATTTAACAAATTTAGTAATGGCGACACAAATATCGCCAAGACACCTGTTGATGTAAATTTACATCTTGCTAAGAACATTGTTGTGGCGCTCAACCAGATGGAGTACTCTCGGATTATTGGGAGTCTCATGTACCTAACAAACTGCATTAGGCCAGATATAGAACATGTAGTAAGAAAGCTAAGTAGGTTTACAAATGATCCAGAGAAGAACCATTGGATTGCTATTGTAAGAGTTCTAAGGTATCTTAGATACACTATGAACAAAGGATTGTTGTACATGAGATATCCAGTTGTACTAGAAGGATAGAGTGATGCAAACTGGATTTCAGTTTCCACTGACTCAAAATCCACAAGTAGATTTGTCTACATGTTAGGAGGAGCAGTCGTTTCTTGAAAATACAAGTAGACAAAATTCAATTAGACCATTGCTCTCAAACGAAGTTATCACAATTGATTACTTTCGATAAAAGGATAACATAACTGATCTACTGACCAAAGGTTTACAAATAGAGCAAGTACGAGCATTGTCAGTGGAATGGGTCTTAAGCCTATGAAATTTGAGTTTTTATGATGTGAACCCTACCTAGAAGAGTGGAAATCCCACAATATAGGTTCAAAGGGAAAACTGAATCATGAAATTGCAACTTGGTACAACGCACTGCGAGGATACCTCCCCAAACCATTCCTAGGGAAAAATTAAACAGTGCTACTTGTAAAAGTGAAGGATAAGTTAAAATTTTAATGGTTCTTGTATTTTCTATATCATAAGATAGAGTAATGCAGAATACTCTCGACAAGAGATCATCTATATGAATAACATGGGTAGGGCCTCCCTACGAGAATTTTTAAAGGCAAAATTCTCCGACGGTTATTCATGAAATACCTAGAGTTGTCCAGGGCCATAAATGGACACAACCATGAGAACCAAATAATGTTTGGAAGTATACTATGTAAGTTCTGTTGTCTTGGTTTACACAAAAGCTGAATAGTTCAAGACATCACGTTCACTAGTTAGGAAGTAAATTCGATAGCTCTTACTAGAGAAGGTTCAAGGCCAAAGTTACCTTTCTCGATGTAGTATTCTTCCACGCTTCTCTCTCGTGTTTAGAATTCTTTTACATAATTTGGTTTGAGGTGGTTAGTCAATTTCCATCCATGTGGGGATTGTTGGTCAAATGGAATTTTACCCAAGTGATGATTATGTTTGCAATGATAGTCGGTGACTCGAATTAAAAAAATGATTCGAATATTGATACGTTTATTCTAGTTGTAAAGATTAACCTAAAATATTCACTTGGTTAAAAATCATTTGAAATTGAATGAGAAAATGAGTTACATTTTTTTTCCTTTTAATTATAAAGCAAAGGAAAAAGAATACTAGTGGTGTGGTTCAAACCTAGCCCATGGGCTTATTGGGCCTTTGGCCTTTGGCTCATACCATAAACCAAGCTTTTTGTTTATTAGTAAACGTTGTATCTTTTAATTAATTCATCATATTTTCAAATGAAGCATCACAACTCTTTGCCAAGACACCTTTTCTTCTTCTATAATTAGTTGGCCAACTCAACCATTTTCTAGATTCAGTTTTTCAAAGCATTAAGCATTAAAATTATAAGAGAGAGATAGAAAGAAGCAGCATTTTTTAAGTTTGTTGAAATTCTTAAGAATTCATGTGTCAGTTTCTTTTGAATAGTTTTGTCATTGTATCCTGGAGGTTGAAGCCAACAAACGTAAGACACCGGTACGTGGCCTAAATACCTTAAAGACATCAGATCAAATCTGAGCCTCGACAAGTAAAGTTATTTGTTTATTTACTTTTATTTTATTTTATTTTTGAGTTATTTTTTATATTGTTTTACTAGTTTATACAAGTAAAACACAACACTATAACACAGGTTATTCATAGGATCATCCTAACATAGTACATGAATTCAACCAATAGTCATATACATGTCATCTTTCAATCGCACGGAATCTAGACAATTCTAAACATTGAACTTATCTAAATTAACTTAATAAAGGTTAATTTCCAACTTAAATGACACGTTTCAGTGAAGTGAAATGATGATAGTTAAAAATTTGTTACGAAGATCATTGTATTCCTTCTTTTAGATATCATACCCTTATAATCTCTAATAAAAATAGTTTCTACTACATTCTGAAAACCCTAAATGTCCAAATGGTTTATAGAACTAATTATCCATTATTATTTGCCAACAATCTAATTTGTTTTTAGCCAGAATGTGCCTCATATCATTAAATCTGATTATAGAGACTTAGTGTTTTTCTATTTATCTCAAGCGAGCATGACTCTTCAATTGGTGAGTTTAGTTTACCTCAAGCCTGATTTTTATAAATTTAATTATGTCATTGATGGTTTTGGATATACCTCAAGCGAGTTTGACTCTTCTCTTTTCATTCATCACTCTTTTGTTGGTATGATATTATTATTATTTTTTGGTAGATGATATAGTTATTACATCAGACGATTCAAGGGGTATTTCTAACCTTAATAAGTATCTTGGTTAAAATGTTTAGACGAAGGATCTCAAAATTCTTAATTATGTTCTTGGGACTAAGGTTTTGTCTAATTCAGGTGGCTATTATCTCTTCCAGGGTAACTACTAATTAGATCTTATTGCTCGTGATGGACTCATTGATAGTAAGACATTATATACTCTCTTGGTCCTACTTTCCGTCGTACATCAGTGTGTATACTTCTTTTAAGGATCCCTCTATATATATGTAGTTGGTTGGTCTTATATATCTCACTGTCACTCGGTATGATCTTGCTTATGATGTCCACTTAATTAGTCAGTTTATGTATGCTTCTCGCTCCAATCCCTATGCAACTTTCATTTTCCTTTTGCGTTACATGAAGGGTAACCTTATAAATAGTTATTCTTTTATGCGAGCTCATCACTCATTTTACAGGGTTATTTAGATACAGTCTGGGCTGGTGATCCCACTGATAATAGCTCAACAATTGAGTACTGTTTTCAGTTAGGTAATTATCTCATCTTTTGGTGAAGTAAAAAACAAATAGTTGTGGCTCGATCCAATACAAAAACAAAATATCTTACACTTGTCGATGCTACTCAGGAGTTGATATGGCCTAACGGGCTCCTTTCAAATATGGGTTCTCCTCATTCTCATGGTACGATTCTTCATTATGGTAATCAAAGTGATCTAAAAATTTGTATAATGATATTTTTCATGTGATCACTCTTCATATTGAGTTTTATTTTCGTTTCATTCATCAACATGTTGCTCAAAGTACTACGAGACTTCAATACACACCTTTTACTGGCCTGTTAACAGATATTTTCACCAAAACTCACCCTACATATCGTTTTATGGATTTGATTTCTAAACTCAAGATAGTGTCGTTCTCACCCCTTGATTTTGACAGGGAGTGTCAGATTATCTATATTATATATCGTAAATTTATTTTTACATTAGTTAGAGAGATAATCTACCATGGTTATTACCTTCTCTCCAAATTTAGAATTATTATTAATATAACTATGTAATGTATCATAGGTATCACTTATATATATATAAAGTACAATTTTCTAATAGTCTTTTTACATTTCAAAAATTGCAATGAGAAATGGAAACAACATAGTCGGACCCAGAGCATTCACATAGGATATATTACAGTAGTTCTAGAGGCTTCTTAATTCAAACAACATACAGTATATAGTTTACATCACCAAGACAATTCTTAATTTAATTTCTTTTATCCTCTTTAGTGATTACATATTTTTTAAATTTTTAAATTTTTAATATGGAGTTGCGCATCTAGCTATGTAATCTTCTTTGATGGTTTTCAATAAATTTTCTTGTAACTTATTACTTCTCTCGCGATTAATATTATTTATTAAGCTTCCATTGTGTTCCAGACTCAAAATCATAATAATCAGTATCAATTCGATCAAATGTTGAATACAATGAAGAACATGGATTTACACATAATAAATATTTTTTTACGCGATGACCAAAATTAAATATATGGCATCATTTTTCTCTCTCCCCCAAGTTTCTTGTTTTCCAAGAGCATAGTATGGTATAATACTCAAACTTACCATCTAATAAAATATGTAAATAGTCGTTATTTGTGTGATTAAAATAATCACCGGTTTTCACAAAAGAAATGGTTTCTCAAAACAAAAGAAATAAAATTCGATTTTAATGTAAACTAACTATTACAGAAAAATGAATAACGATTACAAGAAAATAAACGATTACACGAAAAAGAAATACACCTACACGGAAAAAAAAACAACAACTATTACACCGACGGTTGTTAAAAAGATATTTCGGCGTACCGGTATCTCTAATGAAAAAACGAAACTGACTTAGCGTTTTTAGAGAGAAGGTGAGGCAGAGTGTTCGTTCTTTCTGGTGTATTTCGTAGCTAGTATGGGTGGAGTGGGAGCTCTTTATATAGGGGAGAGGTGAGGAGTCAAACCAATTCAGAAACGTCCCCATTAAGTCCCTTGATTACCTCCCGTAATTGACTTGATTGGGTTGACGGTTTTGATTGGCTCTTAATCTCCACGTTTTTATATTCTGTAACAGCTGGTTGACTTGACTTTGATATTCCCACGTGTTGACTATCTCCTTGTAACAGCTGCTGGAATATTCTTCTTCTTTAACGCGTGCGTGATTGGTGGAGACTTGTCTCTACGTTTGAGTTTAAATTGTCAACGACCACTATAAGAGCTAATAGGAAAACCCATTTCAGTTTTCATTTTCTGACCCCCCCAACCCCCCAGCCCCCCAACTTCCCCACGATCCCACGGCCTACGCTGTCGCCGGTGCCGGTGCCATGCGGGCTGGGCGGGTGGGTGGTTGTGTTGGTGCGCGCGTATGGGGCTTCCTTGTTCCTTTTTAACTTCCATAGTGACTAGCTATTGTGATAGGAATACATAGGTAAGTTATTTTATATAGATAAAATTTCTTACTCACCTCCTATGTGGGACAAAAACCTTCACAAAAGTTGTCTTTTCTACTTCTCAAAGGGAATGGGAAGAGTCTTAGCTAATCCTCTATATTAATCTAAGTCTCTTCCACTTCTCCTAAAAGAACATGATCGGATTAAAGATTATACGATTAAATTTAATACTTATATAACTTTAATCCAACAATCCCCTACTCAGGGTCTTTTTGGAGAGACAGTGATCAGGTTTCCATACCTATCAGTATTTGGGTGAATTGTACTTAATTGGCAATATCTTACAATTTGAATTGACACGTAGTGAAGTGAGACAACCACCGAATTCCGTTTAAGTGAACTTACTCTTGAACTTTAACGGGTTTCAATCGAGACCCCCACAGCACATACTCTACCCTGCTGAAAGCTATAGTTCCGTCAAACATCACCTTTCAGTTCATCAAGTCCTTCTTTAAGGACCACCCTTTATGGGCTATGAACTTTTGATTTCTTCATTTAAAGATTCTTTAAGGATGTCTCCTTTAAAATTCTATTATGAAGTTTAGGTCTCGTGATTACCCGTGAATTCATCAAGTCCTTCTAGAAAGGACCACCATTTAGGCTATGAAATTTCTATGAGTTTAAACACTCAGTACGTCTTATTCATCAAGTCCTTCTCAACAGGACCACCACAAGTGGCCATGAATTTTTTAAGACGATTTTGTTTTGAGCCATATGGATGGAGAGAATCACATTGACTCATTGGTCACATGTTCCCCATTAATGGTTTTCAATCCCATCCTCCTCGACGTCTCCAGGACTACTCTCCTGGTTAAGCCTTTGGTAAATGGACCAGCTAGGTTGTTCTCTGATCGTACATATTCTGAGGTTATCACACTATTTTTCAGTAACTGTCTTACTGACCCATGTTTGATGCGAATATGTCTCTTCTTCCCATTATAGGGGCTATTATGAGCGACTCAAATGGCTGCTTGTGAGTCACAATGGATACACTCAGGTGTGGCACTTCCTTCCCAAAGTGGCACATCTGATAAGAGACTTCTCAACAACTAAGCTTCTTGCCCAGCTAACTCTAGTGCTATGAACTCAGACTCTATGGTGGAGCGTGCTATACAAGTCTGTTTTGAATACTTCCACGATACAACACCTCCCCTTAAGGAGAACACATAGCCACTGGTGGAGTTTACTTTGTCATTGTTAGAGATTCAGTTTGCATCACAAAATCCCTCAAGGACTGCAGGGAATTTGTTATAGTGCAAGCCTAGATCAATGGTACCCCTCAGGTATTTCAATAGATAGAGAAGGGAAACTCAGTGGTCACTACTCGGGTTATGAGTATAGCGACTAAGTCTACTCACGGCATAGGAAATATCGAGTCGAGTATAGTTCATCAAGAACATCACACTCCCTATGATCTTAGCATATTCATTTTGGGATACAGCATCCCCAACATGTTGGGATAAATGAATGCTGGAATCATAAGGAGTGTTTACAGGCGTTACCTCAAAGGAATTGAACTTCTCCACCATCCTTTATACGTAATGAGACTGATTCAGGGAAATACCATTACTGCTCCTAATGATTTTTACCCCAAGTATTACATCAACTTCTCCCATATCTTTCATATCGAATCTGGAAGACAAGAAGCGTTTAGTCTCATTTATAATATGAATAGTAGTACCAAATATGAGCATGTTATCTACATAGAGGCAGATGATAACACACTCTGAATTTGTTACCTTGGAGTAAACACATGAATCAGAAGTGTTAGCTACAAAACCATTTGAAATGAGAGTACATCTAGTTTGTCATACCATTTTTTTGGTGCTTGTTTCAAACCATACAAGGATTTTTTTCAACTTACACACTTTGTCCCGTTGACCAGGGACCACACACCCTTCAGGTTGAGCCATGTAGATCTCTTCGTCTAGATCTCCGTTCAGGAACGCGGTTTTGACATCCATTTGATGTATTACAAGTTCGTGAATGACGACTAGAGCAATAAGGGTTCTTATCGTGGCAATTTTGGTCGCTAGGGAGTAAGTGTCAAAGTAGTCTAAGCCTTTCTTTTGGGTGAAGCCCTTAATAACAAGTCTTGCTTTGAATTTTTCTATTGAGCCATCGAGTCTCAACATTTTCTTAAAAATCCATTTGCTACCCCTAGGTAAGTCGGTTAATTCCCATGTATGGTTACTATTAATTGACTCAAGTTCACTATTAATGGCCTCTTTCCAAAAACTAGCATATATAGATTTTAAAGCATCGTCATAAGTTTTTGGCTCTTCCTCCACGAGGAGGCAGTTGACTACTTGTTTGTTTAATAGGTGAATGTGAAAAACTTTGGTCATAAAGACTGTTATAAAGTCAGGGCCAAAGCTGGACTCGATCCTACGCCTCTTACTTCTCCTAGGTTCTTCCTTAGGAATACTACTAGGCTCCATGGAAGTGGAGGGGTTAGGAAAAACATCAAAAAGATGTAAAACATCATTAGTAGATATGTTATCAACATGTAAAGAAGCATTGACAGTATTAAAATTTTTCAAAGGGAAAACATGTTCAAAGAACTCAGCATCTCTAGATTCACTAATAGAGTTATCATCTAAGGACAAGAATTCGTATGCCGCACTGGTGGTCCTTAGTGTGTTCTAAAATAAATGCATTAAGAAAAGAGAACCACAACCACAAGTGTACGGTTGTCCCAAGTAATAATAGTGATAAACAGATTCGTTCAGGGACGGATTGGTTGACTCTAATGCTTATCAGATAGTGATTAATTGCACGTAAAACAAGTAAATGATTTTAAGATTGGTTGTTTTTTTTTTTCTAATAACTAAGACAAATAATGAAAAGACTAAATTAATGCAAGTATAAAGCTAGAAGCAAGTAAAAATAGTTGGACACAAGATATGAGAGGTAGTACTCGAGTAACGCTAGGTTCTCACCTAAATCTAACCATTCCATGTATTGTTTAAGGGACGAATTCGGTAATTAATTTTGGTCGGGATTCAATTATCTCCTTACCCCGGTCAAGGTGGACTAAGGAGCTCTTCTTAGGTGCTACAAACCCCGTCAGGGTGAATATAGTCCACCTTCGAATGATTAAAGCCTAACTACCCAATTGGCCGTAGTATTAATTAAGCCTGTCAAGGTCAAATAATTTGTATCCTACATTCGTTAATTAGTTCTGTACCTAGACCCCCCGTCAACGTGATCCAATTGCCACTAATTGAGATAGCCTAAATACTAACTCCTAAAATTGATTAATTACTTCAATAATAGTCAATAAGTGTAAATTAAAGAAAAAATATTAAATACCCAGTTCGATTTCAATTAAAATAATCCCAAATTCAAAGACATAGAATGGAAAAGATTGGGGTTCAACCCATTACGTGTTCGCAAGTACTTAATGAAATTAGCTCATAATCGTAAAAACTAAGAAAATAAATTGAAAGGAATTCATAATTGTTTTACAGAAATAGAAATAAGAAACCTAATTAGGAAGATGATTCGGCTGCAAAGTGGAGATATAGACAATCTGCATCTCCAAGCTTCTTCTTTTCCTTGCTTCTGCTTCTTTTCTTCTTGTCTGACTTTGTAAATAATGAATTGTGTGAAAAATAAAAGTCAAAACCCTTATTTATACTTAAAATTTCGGACTTGGACCTTAGGCTAAATGTTAAATGAAATAATAAAGGCCCAAGTCCATTATCTTAGCCCAAAATCCCGTAACTGCTGCACCACGTCCACTAAAACAGCTCTAACCAACTCGTTTCAACTCGGATTGACCTCATTATAGTTGCTAAAGTTCCGTAACTCAATGGGGCACGTTTTCTCTTCACAAGTCAGAGGCTAAATCTACTCTTAGGTGGCTCGAAATCAGCAATCTTTGGAAACTTTTCAGATTTGCAGCTCTAAAATCTCAACTCTTTCGGGATTTGTCTTCATGCTTTGACATCCATATCACGATCTTTGACTTTATTCTCGAACTCCTCTCCTAGCTAGTACTCAAAACCTACAAACATTTCACTAAAATATACAATATTACGCGCAAAAGTTTAATAAATTAAAATTACTAGAAATTAAAGAGGAAAAACGGATTATTGCATATTTAGTCCAAAAGTCTATCAAAATAGTCAGATAATCACCTAATTTGGTGTCTCCTAATAATATAAATATAGAACAAAAGAGGAGACATCTAGACCCCAAACTCAAACTTTTGTCGTCCCGACAAAGTGAAATTAAAAACAAAGGGAAAAGGTGATTACGAAGAAGTAGACACAAATAAATTCACCCAAAGCATTACCAAAAATAAATCTCATATAACAAACATTAGGAAATAATATACACATACACTAATCATGCAAAAATCAAACATAAATAAATTCATTCATAAAATTAACTTCGCAATCCTAGAAGGTTAAATTCGTATTTATCTCAATATGATGGCTATAGTTTGTTCCTCGATCCTTACTCGCTTTTAACGCTCCACTTAGTATACAACCAATTAACTTACCATGCACCTAGGAATCACGAGGACTTTATGGTTTTAGCGTATGCTTAGGGACGGTGTGGTATGTATATTTGGTAAATTTGACGTGGGCTTTTGGCTCTCTCCTCACTTACCATCAACAAATGTCCACGAGCTTGAGTTTACACTCTTATAACGTTCTCCCTCACCCCTTTTATGCGCTAATTAGCATCCCCAAGTTAACCCAATCTATACTAAGATGATTTCAAAAACTTCCACTTTGCCGGGTGTTTATTCTTTTTCATTTTATTCTTTTTCTTTTCTTTTTCTTGTTTTCTCGGAAAATTCATACAGGAGAAACCAGGTTCCCGGTTTTGTGAAATCCGGGTTCCAGGATTCTACTATCTTGAGAATTTTATTTCACTTTTTTTTTTCAATCCCGGCAAAGGGTTACAATTAACAATATCATCTGAATTTTCTTTTCGTGCATCAATACAAATTCGTTAGCTATGGCACCAAGAAAGAGAACTGTGAAGGTCGATATTACGAGGCAGATGTTTGAAGATGCTCAGTTGAGTAAAGAGACTTAAGGAATTGTAGAACAATACAAAAGGGGAGTGTTCGGTGATGGGTAAATCGGAGACGGGCAAATCAACGGCGGGTAAATTGGTGACGGGAAAAGTGGTGGCGGTGAAATCGGTGACGGGAATAAATGAAAATAAAGGAATTGTGAGAACTGTAACAAAGAGACGGGCAAAAATACTGTTACTCCTCTCAAAACAAAGAATAATGAAGGAGGAGATACGATAACAAAGGAGACGGGTAATTCTATTGGTAGTCTGAGGAAGAACAGTGAGAAAAGTCCGAGTACACCGAGGAATAAGGTGAGTAATCAGAAGGAGAATCAAAGTCTATTTGTTATAACTGATACAATAGTGAATGAAAAACAGTGTGAGGTAAGTGTGGCTAAACCTTGGGTCAATTTGTTTGAAAGTAGAGATACAGATAAACTGGAATTAGATTATCACGAGCCAATTGCTCATGAGGGGAAGATGATAATTAAACCACCTAAACAAGTGTTTGAGAATGGGGGTAAGGTGTGGGAAAATTGCTTAATAGGACAATTCATAGGGCAAGCTCCTCAGTTCTATGCGATTACAAACTTTGCGCATTACCAGTGGAGAGAATTTGGAAAGGTGGATGTGAAATCTAAAGGGAATATGTATGTGTTTACATTTGATGATGTGGAGAAGAAGGCTAAAGCATTGGAGAAGATTTGGCATATTAGTGGTAGGCCTCTTTTCTTGAGAGAATGGTCAGCTGATATGAAATTTGGAAAAATTGAACTGGATAGGGTTCCATTATGGGTTAGGCTAAGAGATGTACCTATGAATTTGTGGAATAAAGATGGTTTAAGCTATATAACTAGTGGTGTAGGACATCCTATACAAATGGATTCGGTAACTGAATCAAGAACAAGGCTAGGGTATGCAAGGGTGTGTGTGGAAGTAAACTTGAAGAAGGAGTTGCAGAGGAAGGTTTATGTAGACACAGGGGTGAGTGAATTACATGAAGTGGATGTTCTCTATGAATGGGCACCAAAAAAATGTGAGAGATTCCAGAGTTATGAACATGACATTTGTAAACCTGAGAGAAAGGTATGGGTACCCAAAACAAATCAGGGTGTGAAGAAAAAGGAAAAATTCAGAAGTTTAGATAAAGGGAAAGTTGTCATGAGTGAGGAAGAAGTGCAAACTGGAAATGGGATAGTAGATAAACAAAATGAAAAGTGGAGTGTGGTGTCAGGTAAGAATAGAAGTGGAAGTAGTAAAATTGAGTCACCTACAACAAACAATACATTTAATATATTAAGAAGTCCTCTATCTGCTCTTGATGAAGATATTGAAAAGCTGATTGGAAGTGCACAGTTAGAGGATGTGCATAAACATAAACCCCCTGATCCATGATCATTGGATCATGGAATGTTAGGGGGTTGAATATGACCCTAAGACAACTTGATGTCTTGAACTACATATTCACTAATAAGGTTCAGATCATGTGCTTATTGGAGACTAAAGTAACCTATGAGAACATGATTCATATAAAGAAAGAAAGGTTTCAACAATATAATATGATTCACAACTATGCTAAGGACCCTAGGGGAAGAGTTTGGGTGTTGTGGAGGGAGAATGAGTGTAAGGTGGATTTAATTGAAGAGACTTATCAAGCTGTGTTATTAAAAATTGATGAAGTCAGTACAAATATTAGTATATATTTGAGTGTGGTTTGTGCGAGTAATGATGAGAAGGAGAGAAGGGAGTTGTGGAAAGATCTAGTGAGGTGGAGCAAGTTATATAATGGAGAGAGTTTTGGGTGTGTTGGTGATTTCAATGAAATTATGAAGATAGAGGATAGATTGAATTGTGAAGAGATTAATCAATATACTCAAGAGTTTATAGATAGTGTAGAAGAGGCAGAGATGTTTGAACATAAATCAGTGGGTAACTATTATACTTGGACAAATAGAAGTTTGGTAAATCTGAGAGCTAGCAGAATAGATAGGCTACTAATAAACATAAAATGGATGGATTCTGTGTATTCTAATGTTCTATATTTGGCACCTTCAACATCAGATCATTGTGTTGTTCAATTGGAGATTGGTAAAGTGCAGAAAAGGGGCCCCACCCCATTTAGGTTTTTCAATATTTGGTGTAGTCATGAGAGGTTTTTAGAGGTGGTAGAGAAGGCTTGGAAAACTGGAGTGGAAGGATCAGCTATGTTCAAGTTGTGCACAAAGCAGAGTATTGTTAAAAAGTCCCTTAAAGCCTTTAATATAATGTATTTTAAGAAGGATCCTTTATATATTACTAACATGAGGGTTAAATTGCGAGAGGTGCAGGACCTTATTATGCAGGGGAAGTTTGATCAAGCTACACTAACTGAGGAAAAGATTTTAATGCACAAACTGGAGGAAGCTATCACTCAGGAGCATGAGATACTTAAGCAAAAAGCTCGAGCCACATGGACAAGAGATAGTGATGCAAGCACAGCTTATTATTTCAAGCTAATAAAGGGGAGGCAGGCTAGGAATAGAGTCACTACCTTGATAAATGATAATGGTGAAGTATTAAGCAGTCCTGAAGAGATTAAAAAAGAATTTATATCTTTTTATCAGAACTTAATTGGTACTGAAGACAGTCTTGAGGAGAATTGTAGTATAGAGAGTATAAAGAAGCTTTTACAAACCAACCTTACAGTGGAACAGAGGGACAAGCTGATCAGACCTATTACACCTGATGAGGTAAAAAAAAGCATTGTTTTCTATAAGTGAGGAGAAATACCCTGGCCCAGATGGGTTTACTTCCAAGTTCTACAAAGTGTGTTGGAGTATTGTGGAAGATGAGTTTTGTGAGGCAGTTTTGGAGATATTTGAAAGTAGGAAGATGCTAAGGGAAGTTAATACTACCAATATAACTTTGATCCCAAAAGTAGCTAACCCCTCAAATGTAAGGTTGTTTAGGCCAATATCCTGTGTTAACACAACTTATAAGACACTGTCAAGGATCTTAACTGAGAGATTAAGTGAAGTCATGAATTATATGGTATCCAACAATCAAGAAGCTTTTGTGAAGGGGAGGTATATTTGTGATAATATCATAGTAGCTCAAGATGTTTTACATGACTATGATAATAATAATGTAGGCCCCAGTTGTACTATTAATGTAGACATTCAAAAGGCTTATGACAGTTTGAATTGAAAATTCATTTTCAAGACCTTATGTGCAATGGGTTTCCCAAGGATTTTCATTGAGTGGGTTGAGATGTGTGTGACAACTCCTAGCTACTCTATAGGTGTTAATGGAGAAATGGTGGGGGGTTTTTCAAGGTAGAAGGGGTTTAAGACAAGGCGACCCACTGTCCCCTTATCTATTTGTTTTGAGCATGGAGGTGTTAACTTCAATCTTCAAGGTGTGTGGTCAGAATCAAAATTTCTCATTTCATCCAAGGTGTGAAGAGCTCAAACTTAACCATATGATGTTTGCTGATGATTTGTTGATTTTCATGAGAGCTGATGTGAAATCAGCTGAGGTGATAAAGGAAGGTTTAAATATTTTTTCTAGAATGTCAGGATTAAGAATAAATAGTAGTAAAAGTGAGGTATATTTTGGAGGAGTGTCTGATGATGAGATTGGGAGAATTGTGCAGATTTTGGGAATTAGGGAGGGTAAATTGCCTGTAAGATACTTGGGTGTGCCCTTAAGTACTCAGAAATTGAGTGTAGGGGATGCGAATAAGATAGTAGAGAAAATTTGCGAGACTATAAACAATTGGAGTAATAAAAAGTTAACCTATGCAGGTAGACTAGAACTTATAAAGGTAGTGCTGGTGAGTAAGGTTCTCTACTAGTGTAGAGTGTTTATGCTCCCAAAACAGGTTATTTACAAGTTGAATCAAAAGTTCACCAGCTTTCTTTGGAGGGGTAACTTGGAAGGGGCTAGGGGAGCTAAGGTTGCTTGGAAAAAAATATGCACACCTATGGCTGAAGGTGGATTAAACGTACCTGATTTGGAGGTGTTAAACAAGGTGTGCTTACTTAGTTTATTTTGGAGAGTTTATAAGAGGAGTGATAACTTGGTGAGTTGTTGGGCCCATAAAAATGTGTTAAGAGGGCAATGTATATGGAGTATGAGTGAGAGACTAACATGGCATGGATTTGGAAGAAACTTCTTAAGTTAAGGAGTATAGCTTATGAATTCATAACTCATGAGGTAAGAGATGGAGGTAGTACTTTTTTGTATTGGGACAGGTGGATTGGAGGTAAGAATGTGAATGAAGTGTTGAGTAGAGGTATGGAGGTTAGCAGTTTGTGGGTGAACAAGACAGTTAAAAGTTGTTACAATAGAGGGAGCTGGAATTTCTCTAAGGAGTTGAGAGGATTAACTGAATTTGCTCCAAAACTGAGTAATGGTGAGGATAAAAAAAGGTGGATAGCTAATTGTAAGGGTAACTTCTCTTTCAAGAAAACATTACAGACTATCAGAGGGACAAGGCCTATCTTGGAGTGGACAAGAATTGTATGGTATAAAACAAATGTGGCTAAGTGTAAATTCATAACTTGGCTTGCTTGCCTTGATAGATTACCCACGAAATTTAGGATGCGTGAGTGGGGTGTGGAGATGGATAGTAATTGTAGTATGTGTTTGAATGGAGTGGAAGATAGGGATCATGTGTTTGTGGGATGTCCTTATGCGAGAAGGATTTTGATTCAGTGTATAGAAAAGTGTGGAGTAGTATGGCCTAACTGCAATACTTGGGATGAAGTGCTGGAGTTGGTTATAAATAATGCTCAATCTAAATTCCTGAATTTTATCCATGGAGGATGGTTTACAGCCTATGTTTATTATATTTGGTTGAACAGGAACTCAAAGATACATGATGGTAAGATGAAAAATGAAGAGGAGTTGCTGCACAATATACAAAATTTATTATATATCAAATCTTGTGACTGCAGGAGATATAGGGAGAATAGTAGAAATAAAGATATTGTTAAAAGTTGGAAGTTATGTAATGTGTTTAGTTAGCTTTGCTTTGTAATAGATAGATGTAATGCTTAATTGAACAATGTACTGATAAGGGTTTGTTAATAAAAGCTTGTTTAGCGAAAAAAAACACATATTTCTCCCTCCCAATAAAATTCCCCAAAATATGGACCCACCACCCCAAACTCAAGCTCGAGACATGTCTCAGGATCGTGATTCAAGTGCGGGTCATTTTGGAAATGCCTAATAAACTAAGGGGATATGGGCTTATATCATTGCGACAAAAGAAAAGGCTTTAAGGCTCAAAATTGGGCTAAGGCGGGTAATATTAATACAAGGGATAGACAGCTAAAAGGCTCGAATGGCTATCAAAGAACTGCCCCTATCATTTTCCTAGTTACATGGTTCGTCTCTAGATCATATCTAAGTGGGTTCTCTACTAATTTAGATCTCACGTTCTACACACCAAACATTTTCCTTAAGTACGAACTTACTTCTTTTGCATGGTTTGTTAATTTTTCCTATCCAATATCTATGTTTGCATGCAATTAAAGCACGTTTTATACTAATTCCTAAAGTCCATTATTTACTATCATTGATATATCAAAAGTATGCTTAATGGGGACATTTAAGAGCTTCCACAGTCAAACACAACTCTTAATTAATTTTATTGAAAGCGATAAAAACACATAACACATAAAACTGGGATGAGGCAACGAACCCCACCCCAAACTCAAAAACGAGTCGTGTCTCCACGACTCGAAAAGACTCAACGCAAATAAATTAATATACACTAAATGAGAAAGGAAAGAAAACGTATCTTAACTAGCGCGCGGCTGGTTATCAGTGTTGCGTCCAGGTATAGATTCCTTCGCGAGTAGAGCATAGGTGGCGTGTTGAATGGTGCTCACCCCAAGTAACATGTTGCGAAGAAGATCTAACTCTTTGATGAAGTTTCCTAAGGTAGCAATCATCTTTTCTTGATTCTCTTTCAACACTCGAATCTCTTCTTCTAACCCATTATCAGTATGTACCTTCTTCTTTGGCGGAGGAGCTCTAGGGTTCTTAATTGGATGGGTTGCTTCATTGTGGGCGTTGTCAATGGAGTTTAAAGTCATTGTGTCTCCCTCTTCAGATGCGTCAATTTCCTCGTTCTTTCGCGGTATTTTTGCGTCTAGACACAAGGTAGTGATAGTACAAGGAAACTTGAGGTTTTTTTGACTAGTAGGGATTTTCTCAAACTCCATTATCGTCTCGTAAATTACACGCGCAACATCCATCTCCCGATTCTCAACAATGTTCTTAATAAAAATAACATGCTCGTTCTTGAACTCGGAAGTGTGATTAATACCAAACAATGTAGGTACTACGAATCTAGACCATACCTTTGCACAAGGTAACAAACAACTACTATAAACCTGCCCACCATATCTCACCCATCAGAATAGGGCGTTTCCCACGAATCAAAACTGTGTCCTAAAGGGATTCCCACTCAAAAGATGGGTCATTTAGCGTTTCGAAATACGGACATGGACCGGTAAATTTGGGGAGTTTCAAGGCTCTGCGAATAAGTTCAACTGATAGGGGTAATACCTTTTTACGGACGACAATTTCTTGTTTATTCGAAAAGGCTACTCCTTCATAGAAATCACGGACCAATGTGGGGATAAATGTAAGCTTTATTTGTCGCAATTCAGTCCACCCAAACTTATCACAAGTAGTTGCATAACTCTTAAATTCGCTAGTCATAATACCAGAAGGGAATGTTTTCTCAATACCAAACTTCAAGAAATTAATGCGATCACGAACCTTTTCATCCCAACGCAAAGCTACCCTCTTGGGTTTGTGTGCAATAGCTTTTCTTCTCGGAGCTCGCGGTTCTGGAACAGGTTCTTCTGGAATTTCCTCTTCAATCTCTTCCTCTTCCTCTTCATCAACCAAAGTAGGCTTAGCAAGAGTAGCCTTACTTGGGTTTTCTTTTCTCTTCATAGCAGTCTTAACCTCTTCAGTCTTTTGTTTAGGACCCGCATCTGGAATCTAAATAGTTCTTTCTTGTGTAGCACCAGGATTTTTTCTTGTTCTTGGGTTGTTTCTTCTTGTGTAACTGAAAGAATGTTTCCTGTTAGTCATGGCTTTCCACCCCAAACTCAAAACTTCAAAGAGTTTAAAACTAGGGAAAAGTTACAATCTTTGATGTTTTGAGAGAATATTAAGGTGAATTTATGTGAGTAATGAGGTGGGTTAGGCTCAATTTGAAGGATTGGTAAGGTTTAGTGGTTCAATTTAAGGTTTTGGGTGAAGAAGGAATTTGAGGAAAAAGTATGAATTTGGTGAAGATTTGGAAAGATTTTGGGTTGATTATGTGTTTTTAGGAGGAAAGAGAGCAAGAATTGGTGAATAAAACCTATTTTAATGATGATTTTCGGAGTTGTGTAAAGCTAAAATCGGATGTGGAGGCTAACTTGAGCAAGAAGCTAAATAAATAGGTTAAAAGAACTCAAAACCGCCTTTACATTGGCGAAACCGGGTTCCCGGTTTCGACGCGATGTCGGTTAGAAAAAAATTCGAAATCCTTTTTTTTTGTAGCCTTGGACGCAGCTGACTGCGTTTCGCGCCACGCAGTGGTCAGAACTTTTGGAATCAGCAGCTATTGAAACCGGGTTCCCGGATTGCGTCTGAGGCACGAGCGTGGGATGGCTTGGACGCAACCCCTTGCGTCTCGAGCAACGCAAGGGTCAAAACTTTTGATCTCTTCAGCTTTCAAAACCGGGTTCCCGGTTTGTGAAAAACCAGGACCCCGGATTTTGTCGACGCTCGAATCCAGACGCAGCGTGTTGCGTCTCGCGCCACGCCGTGGTCAGAAGTTTGGGTCTGCACAGCTTACGAAACTGGGTTCCTGGTTTATGCGAAACCGGGTTCCCGGTTTTTCCTCTACAATTTTCTGAAAAATTTGCACTTCTAACACTTTTAACCCCAAACTCATGACCTTTTGCACTCCTGAAATCATAAAAAACAACTACCAAATCTCATTTCTTAAAAATAAACACTAATCAACAAAAAGTACTAATATACACAACGAATTAATGAAATACAAAGCTAATATACAATTAATTGGCTTTTGTTTAACATCGTTAAGCTCGACGGTTAGCTAACACTTCTAAGGTTCTTCAAGGAGGTACATAACCTCTCCGGGATGTGGATCAACCGTGCGATTAATATCTTCGCCTCCGTGATAAATCTTCAATCGATGACCGTTTACCATGAAGGTACAGTGCTCGATCTGATTCTCAATCTCAATAGCTCCATGAGGCGTGACTTTTGTTACGATATAAGGACCGACCATTTTGACCTCAACTTACCCGAATAATTGCTGAACTTTGAGTTATATTTAAGGACCTTTTGTCCAACTTCAAACTTCTTCACTCTGATTCGATTATCATGCCATATTTTCGTGGTTTCTTTATACAATTTAGCATTCTCATAAGCATGTAGTCGAAACTCATCTAGTTCATTTAAAATAATCTTTCTATTCTCAACGGCTAAGGTAGGATCTAAATTCAATTCAGCTATGGCCCAATATGCACCCAATTCAAGTACAAGAGGTAAATGACAAGCCTTACCAAACACCATTCGAGACGGAGATGCACCAACATAAGTTTTGAAAGCAGTACGATAAGCCCATAGCACATCATCTAACTTTAAAGACAAATCTTTTCTCGTAGGACCAACAGTCTTTTCAAGGATAGATTTTACCTCTCGATTTGAAACTTCAGCTTAACCATTGGCTTTTGGATGATAAGCAGTGGAAACGCGATGTCTAATCCCATGTTTCTCTAGAACAGTCTTCAAATATTTGTTCACAAAATGTGTACCTCCATCACTTATAATTACTCGAGGTGTGCCATGTCTAGTGAAAATATGAGATTTCAAAAACTTAATACCACTCGCGAATCATTCGTAGGTAGAGCTACAGCCTCTACCCATTTGGATACGTAATCAACAGCTGGCAAGATATATAAATTCCCATTGGATGGTACAAAAGGACCCATAAAATCAATACCCCATACATCAAATATCTCTACCTCAAGAATGTTATTACGCGGCATTTCATCCCTCTTAGATATATTCCCATTAAATTGACATCTGTTACACTACTTTACATATTCATGACAATCTTTATGTAATGTAGGCCAATAAAATACAGATTGAAGTACCTTAGCAGCTGTGCGATCACCTTTAAAATGTCCTCCATAGGGTGAATCGTTACAACCTGCAATAACTCCATAAATCTCATTCTCAGGTATGCATCTTCTTACCATTTGATTACCACACACTTTGTAGAGGAAAGGGTCCTCCCAAAAGAACTGTTTAGCACGTGTACTTAATCTCTTCTTGTCTTGAGAAGTAGCTCCTTCAAGAAAAGAACCACTTACCACATGATTTGCAATATCAACATACCACGGTGAACCATTAAAGATAGCAAATCAACTTTCATCTGGGAATTCTTCGTGAACTAACGCTGGACTAGTGTTTGATTCAGAACCTTCAAGACGAGACAAATGATCTGCAACCTGATTCTCACAACCCTTTCGATCTCGAATCTCTAATTCAAACTCTTGAAGCAATAAAACCCATCTGATTAACCTCAGCTTAGCATATTTCTTTTCCATAAGGTACTTTATAGCGGAATGGTCGGTAAATACCACAATTTTCGCTCCCAAAAGATAGGAATGAATCATGTCAAAAGCATAAACTACCGCTAAGAGTTCCTTCTCATTCACTGTATAATTAACTTGAGCACTAGTGAATGTCTTACTCGGATAATAGATAGAATGAAATACCTTGTTCTTCCTTTGACCCAACACAACACCCATAACTAAATCACTTGCATCACACATAACTTCAAAAGGAATTTTCCAATCAGGAGGTAACACAATCGGTGCAGTAATAAGCTTCTCCTTCAACTCTTGAAATGCCTTCATGCAAGCTTCATCGAAAAGGGATTTGGTTTCCTTCTCGAGTAAGTTACACAAAGGTTTTGTAATCTTTGAAAAATCCTTGATGAAACGACGATAGAATCCAGCATGGCCTAAAAAACTTCTTACCCCTTTTACAGAGATTGGAGGGGGAAGAGTTTTTATTACCTCAATCTTTGTGCGATCAACTTCTAACCCTGCACTTGAAACTTTATGACCCAAAACTATTCCTTCTCGAACCATAAAATGACACTTTTCCCAATTCAACACCAAATCTGATTCCTTGCATCTTATTAATACCTTCTCCAAATTTTGTAAACACTCATCAAAGTTATCACCAAATACGGAAAAGTCATCCATAAATACCTCGAGGAAATTATCTATCATATCCCAGAAAATAGCCATCATACATCTCTGAAAGGTAGCGGGTGCGTTACATAACCCAAAAGGAATCCTCAGATAGGAAAAGGTACAAAAAGGGTATGTGAATGTGGTTCTGTGTTGATCATCTGGATCTACATAAATCTGATTGTACCCTGAATAACCATCCAAGAAACAGTAATATTCCCTACCAGCTAATTTGTCTAACATCTGATCAATGAAGGGAAGAGGAAAATGGTCTTTTCTGGTCGCCTTGTTCAACTTGCGGTAATCCATACAAACCCTCCAACCAACAACTGTCCTCGTGGAGATGGCTTCATTCTGGTCATTGAGAATGGTAGTCATTCCTCCTTTCTTTGGTACGCACTGAACCGGACTAACCCATTCACTACTAGCCATGGGAAAGATGGTTCCCGTGTCTAGTACCTTAATCACTTCTTTCTTCACTACTTCCTTCATTGCTGGCATCAATCTCCTTTGACCTTCAATTGAAGGTGCACTATCATCTTCAAGAATAATTTTATGTTGACAATAGGATGGACTAATGCCTTTGATATCAGCAATGGTCCAACCTATCGCCTCTTTGTTCGCCCTTAGTACACGTAGCAGTTTATCTTCTTGGAAACCTGTTAAATTTGCTGAAACAATAATAGGTAAAGTATTATTAGTACCCAAATACGCATACCTCAAGTGAGCTGACAATGGTTTTATTCTAACTTCGGAGGACATTCAATGGATGGTTTATTTTTAACGACCATCTCCCCCGGTTCTCTCACAGGTTCATAGGCAGGACGCCTATATTTTGGGTTTCCCGAATTGAGAGCTGCCACTGTTTCGGCAAGCTCTTCCATCATCTCAGGTAAGTATAATGTCAAAGCGGCCTGCAAGATATCATCATAATTAAAACAATCAAATACCTCTTGTGTGGCATGTTCAGCTACATCCATTCGAAAGCAATCTCCTGGAACATTTGGAAATTTCATAGCTCTGAACACATTAAATTTCACCTCCTCGTCTTGGATTCTCATGGTTAATTCTTCGTTTTCTACATCGATCAAAGTATGCCCCGTGGCTAGGAATGGTTGTCCCAAAATAATGGGGACATTCCTATCCGCGTCGTATTCAAGAATAACAAAATCAACGGGAAAAACTAAAGTACCTGCCTTAACGAGGACATCTTCGATTCGTCCCTCCGGATGAACGAGTGATCTATCGGCCATTTGTAAAACCATAGAAGTAGGTTTCAAATCTCCTATTCTCATCTTATCAAAGATCGATTTGGGAATAAGATTGATACTTGCACCCAAATCACATAATTCTTTTCCTTGCCACTCCTTACCAATCGATATTGGAATTGTAAAACTCCCAAGGTCAAGCAACTTATGTGGCAACTTACTTTGGCAGATAGCACTGCACCCTTCGGGTAAACCAATCATCTCATTATCACAATACGACCTTTTGTTTGTTAGGTCTCTCTTCAAAAACTTTACGTATTTCGGTATATCTTTAATAGCTTCAAGTAACGGAATATTTATGTTGAGACCCCTTACCCTATTGATGAATCTCTGATATTCGGCCATATCTCCTTTTTTTATTAACTCTTAAAGGGAAAGGCGAAGGAGGACGGTTCTCCAAAATATCTTTCTTTTTCTGAACTTCTGGAATTTTCTCCACCTCTATTACTTCAGGTTCATTTTCTTTTTCTACCTCCTCCACTTCTGTATTTTCTTTATTTATCACTTCTTTTTCTTTCATGACTGGAAATGGGGGTGGAGGAAGTTTCTTACCACTTCTCAACGCTATGGCATTACAATCTTCGGTTTGTTTTGGGACTTCTGTATCACTAGGAAGTCTTCCTTGTGGACGCTGATTTAATTGTTTCGACATTTGATCTACTTGAGTCCCCTACAATTTTAATGCAGCTTCATAGGTTTGTTGATTCTGAATGGATTGTGCCTGCATTGCCATTAATTTGTCTACTCTTAGCCGAAGAACTTCAGTTCCTTCTTGAGGTTGAGAGGGTAAGGCTTTTTGATTCATTGTATCATTGTAACCATTTTGGAGGAGGTTGCCTTTGAGCCTGATTTCCGTAATTCTGTCCTCCTTGATAGTTATTTGTGGTCTAGGTTGATAAGTGTTACCTTGGGGGCGCGGTTGATATGCGTATGTAGGATAAGCTGCCCCATTAGGATTTGAGTATTGGAAACCCGGATGGTTTCTATTGGGTTTATATCCTTGTACATTCGAATTATAATTTCCCCTATTAGAAACGAACATCACGGCTTCGGTATTATACTCACAATGTTTCCAATCATGGTCTTTAACACCACAATTCGAACACCCATACACTTCTTGCGTAGCATTCACTTCAACCCTTTTACTTGAAAAACCTTCTTTCACGGCTAACGTGAGTTGATTCAATTGTTTTTCTAATGTGGTTTGTATTTTGTTCTCTAAGGCGGTGAACTTCTCTTCCATGTTGACATTATTAACTCCCCATTTAACTGGTGTTCTCACGGTATTCCACCCTACTTCATTATCGACTGTTCTATCCAAAATGATTCTTGCGTGAACGGGTTGAACTCGTAAGAACGCACCACCACATAACAAATCTAAATCTTTTCGTGAACTCCCATCAAGACCGTTATAGAAAATTTCTAATTGATTTGATCTGAAAGGCCATGATTGGGGACTCTTCGTAAACAATTCTGAAATCTCGACCAACTTCTACCCAACGCTTCATCATATTCTTGTCAGAAATGTGTTAACTCGAGTTGAGTATCTAACCTCATGTTGGACGGATAATACCTGTCGAAAAACGCAGCCTGTAACTGTTACCAATTAGTAATCTTTCCCGGCTCTTGTAAATCATGCCAATCACTCGCTCTATCTATCAAGAAAAATCTGAATGTAGCAAAATACATTTTCTCTTTTGTTACACTTTGAGTGATATACGAATCGCAGATTTGCATAAATTTCTGTACTGCGCGAATTGGATCTTCTCCGGGCTTGCCACGAAACTTTCCGAAAATCTGAAACTGAGCTAACATACCCGAATCTGGACGAAATCTCGGAACATTGATATTAGCTGATCCAATCCCAAGAGGAGGAGCAAGGAATGGTTCTTGTGCTGGACCGGTAAGGAACCATGGTTTTGCTACTTGGATTTGAATTGGAGGATTAGGAATGACTGGTGGCGCTAGAGGGTTAATAACTGGCGGCACTATTGGCTGGCCATTCGTGTCTAGCTGAACTCCTTGTCCATTGTTGTTTTGAATGTTAAGATTATCCATTTCGGTAGCTAGTCTTTCTACTTCTTGTGCTTCTTGTTCTTTCCTTCTCATGTTAGCAAGTTTGACTAATGATTCCAGATTATCAAGGATCGGAGGTAATGTCTCAAGATCCTTAAAAAGTCTTCTTCGCATACACCAAACCTAAAAACCTGAAAAAGATGAACAAACAAAGCGTAAAACTGAAAAATAAAAATGCAACTAACACTAAAGGATAAACACCGGGGTCACACGCTACCGTCCCCGGCAGCGGCGCCAAAAACTTGGTGGTCCTTAGTGTGTTCTAAAATAAATGCAATAAGAAAAGAGAACCTGCGGTTGTCCCAAGAAATAATAGTGATAAACAGATTCGTTCAGGGACGGATTGGTTGACTCTAATGCTTATCAGATAGTGATTAATTGCACGTAAAGCAAGTAAATGATTTTAAGATTGGTTGTTTGTTTTTCTAATAACTAAGACAAATAATGAAAAGACTAAATTAATGCAAATATAAAGCTAGACGTAAGTAAAAATAGTTGGACGCAAGATATGAGAGGTAGTACTCGAGTAACGCTAGGGTCTCGCCAAAATCTAACCCTTCCATGTATTGTTTAAGGGACGAATTCAGTAATTAATATTGGTCGGGATTCAATTATCTCCTTACCCCCGTCAGGGTGGACTAAGGAGCTCTTATTAGGTGCTACAAACCCCGTCCGGGTGAATATAGTCCACCTTCGAATGATTAAAGCCTAACTACCCAATTGGCCATAGGATTAATTAAGCCTGTCAAGGTCAAATAATTTCTATCCTACATTCGTTAATTAGTTCCGTACCTAGAACCCCCGTCAAGGTAATCCAATTGCCACTAATTGGAATAACCTAAGTAATAATTTCTAAAATTGATTAATTACTTCAATAATAGTCAATAAGTGTAACTTAAAGAAAACTATTAAATACCCAATACGATTTCAATTAAAATAATCCCAAATTCAAAGACATAGAATGGAAAAGATTGGTATTCAACCTATTACGCGTTCTCAAGTACTTAATGAAATTACCTCATAATCGTAAAAACTAAGAAAATAAATTGAACGAAATTCATAATTGTTTTACAGAAATATAAATAAGAAACCTAATTAGTAAGATGATTCGGCTGCAAAGTGGAGATATAGACAGTCTCCAGCTCCAAACTTCTTCTTTTCCTTGCTCCTGCTTCTTTTCTTCTTGTCTGACTTTGTAAATAATAATTTGTGTGAAAAATAGAAGTCAAAACCCTTATTTATACTTAAAATTTCGGACTTGGACCTTAGGCTAAATGTTAAATGAAATAATAAAGGCCCAAATCCATTATCTTAGCCCAAAATCCCGTAACTACTGCACCACCTCCACTAAAACAGCTCTAATCGACTCGTTTCAACTCGGATTGACCTCATTCCAGTTGCTAAAGTTCCATAACTCAATAGGGCACGTTTGTTCTTCACAAGTCAGCGGCTAAATCTACTCTTAGGTGGCTCGAAATCAGCAATCTTTGGCAACTTTCCAGATTTGCAGCTCTAAAATCTCAATTCTTTCGGGATTTGTCTTCATGCTTTGACTCCATATCACGATCTTTGACTTTATTCTCAAACTCCTCTCGTAGCTAGTACTCAAAACCTACAAACTTTTCACTACGCGCACAAGTTTAATAAATTAAAATTACTAGAAATTAAAGAGGAAAAACGGATTATTGCATATTTAGTCCAAAAGTATATCAAAATAGTCAGATAATCACCTAATTTGGTGTCTCCTAAGCATATAAATTTAGAACAAAAGAGGAGATATCATGCACTATTCTGAGCGTACCCTATGAAAATTGAGTCAACGGTTTTGGATCCAACGGTGACAGTTTTAATATCAGGTAGTTTGACTTTGGCTAGGCACCCCCACACTTTTAAAAATTTTTGGTTTGGTGGAAAACCCTTCCACATCTCATGGGGGTCTTTTCTAGGGATTTATGTGGTACCCTATTAAGTACATAACAGGCTGATAGGACAGCTTCCCCCCACTTGTTGTTTGGTAAAACAAAACTTATTAACATGGCATTCATGGTCTCTTTAAGGGACCTATTCTTTCTTTCTGCTATCCCGTTTTGTTGGGGTGTATAAGGGGCACTAAGTTCGTGGATAATCCCATTTGTTTCACAAAACTCTTTAAGGGAATTAGAACTATACTCGCCTCCTCTATCAGACCTAAGTCGTTTGATTTTACAGTCTAGTTGGTTTTCAACTTCGGCTTTATATTTTAAAAACGCATGTTCCGCCTCATCTTTAGTTTTAAGAAGATACACTTTAGTAAACCTAGAGTAGCCATCTACGAAGGTTATGTAATAAAATTTTCCTCCTCTACTAGCGGAGTTTTTAAAATCAGCTAAGTCCGAATGAACTAAGTCAAGCAATTTAGTTTGTCTCGTGGTAACGGGTTCAAAAGATTTTTTCGCATGTTTGGACTCTACACATATATGACATTTTTCAAAGTCATCCACATTGTGAAGGGGTATTAGTCCAAGATTTTTAAGCCTTTTAATAGATGCAACATTTAAATGACCTAGTCTACCATGCCACGTTTGAACACACTCAACAATATAAGCAGAATTAGATGTATTCTCAAATAAGGGTTACAGTGTTTAACACAAACAAGCCATTATTTAAGTACCCTTTCCCCACGAACTCGTCATTTTTGGTGATAATGACTTTCCCCCCTCGAAAACAAGTTTTAGACTTACTTTGTTAAGAAGAGCCCCAGAAACTAAGTTCCTACGGAGAGAGGGGACGAAGAGAACATCATTTAGTTCAAGAATCTTACCAGAGGTGAGTTTGAGGGGAACCTGACCTTTACCGAGAACTGTAGCGGTGGAAGAGTCACCCAAGTACACACACTCACCATCAGTTGATTTTTTGAATTTCTTGAACAGGGCTTTGTTTGCGCAGAAATGTCGAGAAGCTCCAGTGTCAAGGATCCACTCACTCTTGTTCTCTACCAAGTTTACCTCAACCATTACCGCGACAATTATTTCTTCTATCTCAGTCAGATTAGCGGCAGCTTTGGGACCCTGTCCATCCCTAAGGGGACATTCGAAAGCTTTATGTCCTTCATTTCCACAACAATAACAGGCCCCTTTAGGTTTTTGAATCTTACCAGAAGTTTTGAATCCTCCACCTTGTTTGCTGGAGTTTCCGCGGTTCTCGTTTCCCCCAAACTTTGACTTGTTGGAGCCTTGTTGCTTTCCCTTCCCTTTGAACCTGTCTTTGTTACCTTGGCCAGAAACTTTGACGAGATTAGCTTTCGAGGAATGAGAAGGGAAAGAGATTGACTTACCCTTGAGTCGATTGGTTTCTTCGACTTGAATGTCGCTATTGAGCTCTTATAGGGTCATTTCTTTCTTTTTGTGTTTGAGGTGGTTGCGGTATTCAATCCAAGATGGGGGAAATTTATCAAGCAAAATGTTGGCTTGAAGAATTTCTCACATCTTCATGTCTTCGACGATTACCTCCGCGCATAGGTTCCCGTACACATGAAGTTGTTCAGTCATGGGTTTCTGATCCGTGAGTCTAAAATTGTAACAGTTCCCAGTTACGTACTTTTTCTTACCAGAGTCATCAACCCGATATTTCTTCTCGAGAGTTTCTCATATGATCTTTGTCGATGTCTCTTTGGCAAGGAGATCAAAGATGGGATTGGTAACGTTGTTCACCATCCAGCCCCGAGCCATGGTATTAGCTCTTTTGAACCTGGATGCGAGGGCAGCATGCCTAGCTAGCTCTTGTTCAGTATGAGCTCCAATTTCCAAAAGTGGAGGAGCCTCGACTATAGCAAAGTCGAGTTCATACTGTTCAAGGAAAATCATAATTTTTTGCGCCCAACACTTGTGGTTAGAACCATTAATGGGTTCCAACTTGTTCACGTCGGGAAGTGGATTTGGGTTCAAAGAAGAACCAACAGCCGATATAGGAAGAGCCATTTCAGAAAATAATCGTTGAAAAAAGAAAATGAATATCTTTTTAAATTGTGATTAAAATGATCACCGGTTTTGACAAAAGAAATGGTTTCCCAAAACAAAAGAAATAAAATTCGATTTTAATGTAAACTAACTATTACATAAAAATGAATAACCATTACAAGAAAATAAACTATTAAACGGAAAATAAATACACTTACACGAAAAGAAAACAACAACTATTACACTGACGGTTGTTAAAAAGATATTCTGGCGTACCGGTATCTCTAACGAAAAAACGAAACTAACTTAGCGTTTTAAGAGAGAAGGTGAGGCAGAGTGTTTGTTCTTTCTGTTGTATTTCGTAGCTGGTATGGGTGGAATGGGAGCTCTTTATATAGGTGAGAGGTGAGGAGTCAAACCAATTCAGAATCGTCCCCATTAAGGCCCTTGATTACCTCCCGTAATTGACTTGATTGGGTTGAAGGTTTTGGTTGGCTCTTAATCTCCACGTTTTTATATTCTATAACAGCTGGTTGACTTGACTTTGATATTCCCATGTGTTGACTATCTCCTTGTAACAGCGGCTGGAATACTATTCTTCTTTAACGCGTGCGTGATTGGTGGAGACTTGTTTTTACGTTTCAGTTTGAATTGTCAACGCCCAC
Organism: Nemophila menziesii; assembly: GCA_029959085.1. Classification (NCBI taxonomy): domain Eukaryota; kingdom Viridiplantae; phylum Streptophyta; class Magnoliopsida; order Boraginales; family Hydrophyllaceae; genus Nemophila; species Nemophila menziesii. The sequence goes on from JARWIR010000001.1 coordinate 82,720,957, forward strand.
AATAAGAGCTGATGAAAAAACCAATTTCATTTTTAATTTTTTTGACTCCCCAACCCCCCAACTCCCCAACGAGCCCACGACCCACGACCCACGATGTCGCCGTCGCAAGTGCCGGGCCAGGCCGGGGGTGGTGGTGGTGGTGGTGCGCGTGTGTGGGGCTTCCTTGTTCCCTTTTAGCTTCCATAGTGACTAGCTATTTTGATAGGAATACATTGGTAAGTTATTTTATATAGATAAAATTTCTTACTCACCTCCTATGTGGGACAAAAACCTTCACAAAAGTTGTCTTTTCTACTTCTCAAAGGGAATGGGAAGAGTCTTAGCTAATCCTCTATATTATTCTAAGTCTCTTCCACTTCTCCTAAAAGAACATGTCGGATTAAAGATTATATGATTAAAGTTAATAATTATTTAACTTTAATCCAACAATTTGTAAATGATTATTATATGTAAATCCATTTTCTTGATTATTGAATTGAAAATCATTTGGTTACCCAAAATAGGTGCTTCTATCATAGTCATTGGTTATGGATGACTGAGATGTGTATGCATTTGTGTATGTGAAGAAGACATATATGATCATTTATCTTAATGAGGAATGGGGTGGAGAGGCGTGTGGAAAAAGTATACAAAATTTTGAGAGTTCATTTTTTAATTTTTTTTCAAAACGTATGTGGTTAAATAGGTGGATGGGTGAGGAGGTGGGTGCAAAGAAAATGATAAATATTGGGGTTTCATTTGATTTTTAAAGTTGATGGGATTAAATAATAAAATTAAAGGTGGGTATGAATAAAATAATAAATTTAGGGTTTTTTAGATGATGTATAATGGGCTAAATAATATTTGAATAATTATTTAAATATTTTTTAGAGTTTGAGAATTTTTGTAAATTTTTTGAATTTTAAATGATTAAATATGACTTGGGAGTAGAAATTGACGAAAACAATAAAAAATGAGTAAGAAGGGCGTATATCTAAAGTTCAAGATAACTTTAAAAAATAAAGGGTGTCGTGTCAAAACACGAATAGTTCAGGGAACAGGTTAAAACTAGTAAAAAGATTAATATAGGCATTTTATCTATATATATTTTAGTATTTTTTTATTCAATGTTATTCTAAAAGAATGGTAAAATCAAGTAGCTCATTTGTCTCAATAAAACTCGTGTCGAGATCCTAGTGGTCAATCTTCCAAAAATTTAACAGGTCAAAAACTATAAAATAAATAATTAAAAGGACTAAAAATCAAATTAAGGTTATATCTAAACTTCCTATTTCCACATCACAACTCTCTTCCCTCACCCTCTCAACCAGAACCCCATTTCCCTATCTCTGTTAATTACAGTTCTTATCAACTCCACTTACGACGCCTTCTTCTCATCTCAAGGCTCAGTCCCCCTCAGATCCATAAACGATGGCAAATGGTTTTTGAAAACGCCACGCCCTTCAACTTCATCATTTTCTCTTCCAACTCATCTAGCAGAGATAATATTATCTATATAAGGTCCTTGTAAATCATTCTCTTTATAAAGATTAATTTTATTAATAAAAACTACATATATCAAATATTCTTTATCTTTTTTTCTAGATCTGATAATAAATTAATTATTGCTATACTATAAATTTGATGATTAATTTACTTTTAACATATTGTGAAGTTGTGGTAAATTTTTTATTCACTATAAATTTTCGATAATAAAAGTTTAATCATATGGATTTTAATTACTGCTTACAACTTCAATATGGAGAAACTTGCACGAATTTTATTGCTATTTTTATTGACTGTTTATTTGGTAAATATTTTCCGATTTTCTCCCTTTTAAGTTAGAAATTTGTTTTTGGTTTCTTTCTTAAATTTTGTTGAGATTGTATTTTATTCAACAGATCTGTTAAAAAAATTAAAATTCATATTGGGTATCATACAATGATTGAATTTGATCTTTTTACAGGTGATATATATGCAAAAATCATTTTTTATTTAAATTAAAAGATCAATGGTCATGTCATTTCAATCATCAACAAAAACATAGTCAACAATGAGAGAAAAGGTAAAACATACTACTTGGATGTAATTTTTTAAGATTGATTGTCTTATAACTCCATTTATAAAGGTAAGTTTAAGTCGAATGAGTCCCTAATTTTAGTAGAAAGTTTGGGGGTTGGATTTTAAATAATGGACCTCTAACTTACATATTATAGAAAACTCCATTCTTGGGTACCGAATTCATAGAATTTTTAAGCCACATATGACTAGATTTACATGACTCGTTACATTTCCTTTCAATTTTTTTAGGGTTAATGCCCAATAGGCACCTACCACCTTACACCCTAACCCATAAAAGACACCGTTTTTTTAAAGAACAACGAGTAATGGGAAGCTTCCCATTACTCAAAGAATTATATGTTAAAAAGGAAAATAGTGGTAGCTAATATTTTAATTATAAAATGCATGAAAAAAATAAAAAAGAGAAACATCCTTACGTATGCAACATAATTAAAAAATGAAAAAATTGTGGCTAGAATTTGTATTGATCAACAGATATAGCTAAATGCAAGAAAGTAATTGGGCTTTATATGTAGCATATCCTATTCTATTAAACTGGTCGGAGATCAAAAGTTGAGAAGTCAAACTCCAATTCTACCTTTTTGCTAGAATTGGTTACTTGTACACAGCCTTAGAATATACTTGTTTTATAATATTGCTAAAGTAGATTTTCTTCTTAATACATATGAGAGTCACTTTGGACTCGTAGTTAATTTGACTCCAATAAAATTCGATCCGGAACCTCTTGGACTCTGTAGAGTAGTCTAATAACTAGACCAACTATCGATCTTAAAAGGTAGATTCATATTATAATCTATTATGATTATTTATTTATAAGTTGATTTCTTATTTGGTAATATATATATATATATATATATATATATATATATATATATATATATATATATATATATATATATGTAGAGAGAGAGAGAGAGAGAGAGAGAGAGAGAGAGAGAGAGAGAGAGAGATATGACAACCATTAAAAGTAGGTTACCATGCATTAGTATATAAATAAAAAATTAGGATCGATTATTCTCTATCAACCTACAAATTAGAATTGATTATTCATTCTCTTCATTCTTCGCTTCCGAACCAGTCACCACACCGCCTCAAAATTTCCTCATAAGATCGTTATTCTCTATCAACATAAAGTGTTGAATTCCATCAGAAGAATGATAAGGTTGTTAAAAGTGTCAACGTGTAACTAAAATCAGTGGGCTATGGATATCGATAATAATATAAAGAACATTAAAGAATCGATTACTAGCTTGGAATCACTGTTTATGGCTGCGAAAATCATTTCTTAGAGCTTGATACCATCTCTCATGCATAAGTTCATTCACTTTCACCCTTGCATGCTCTAAATTTTTTAATAGATTCCTCACCTAAATTGAATGAAATCGCGCACATGGTAGTGTTTAACAGAGCTTCTTCTCGGTGATTGGACTGATAACATATTATGCAGCTTCAGAATGCCTATAATCAAAGATTCAGAGCGTCATAAAAATACTCGTGATTCGTCCCAAAATGTGGTTAGCTGGTGATGAAAACTATATAATATGATGAAAATTTGAGATCGGAATCAAATTTATGTCAAATAAGGAAACTGGATTTCCATCTCAATTATACTATCTCTATTCCATAATAATAGTCTCTTTAGCCAAAAAACCATATTTCATAATATATGTCACTTTTAAAGTTCCAAAGAAAAATAAATGATGTCTTTCCTATTCTACCCTCTTTTTAAAATCTCTTACCAACTAAATATTTAATTTTCGCTCTCTTGTAATTAGGGATATGTTGGTCATTTTGAACTAAATTTTACCTACTTTTTAGGTTCCTTAGTATGTGTGAAAAACTCTAAAGAGTCCATTATTATAGAATGGGGGTAGTATGTTTTAAAGGCTTTTTTACGTCTGAGTTCTGACAAGGATAAAGATTTTTATTTAGGAATATCAGGCACCACAGGTTTCTATCGTCTATGCTGGAGTTGAAGGAATTACTATCCTAGCCCTCATAAGTGAGGCTCACATACTATTCATATATACTATATACGCCATTAAATTCTTATTTTTTAACGCTTTTAAGTTTATGACATGTAATTTTTTGCATAATCATATGCAAATGTGAATCTTGTGTACTTAGTGAATGGGTGAAACACACGGGCCAAAATCAGAAACCGGAAAACTAGTGTCAAAGTTAAAGGTTTGTTAGGCCACTTGAGCAGTGGGTTAGTATTTGAACTCAATAAAACACCAAAAGATCGTGTTAATGTTATAGTAACTATAAGTTATAATGGGGAATTTGCTTTTAGTTATATGCATCTTTAGAGTCTAAATTTAGCTTTATAGATGATGGATATAGGAGAAAATCATGCACAATGTCTTTCTTTAGTTAAATCTAATGAAAGAACGAAAGTACAAGTTGCTTACTTTTCTGCAAGGTATATATATTCTTTTCCGAGTATTTAAGTTGATGATTACTTGTAAAGAAAATGTCCATTTAAATCATGATTAGGAAAGTCTATGCCAAAACTTGACATGTTATTATTTCTTCCCAATTAGATTATCCAGTTTCTCATTTAAATCAAAAATCTATTACCATTCTATTTTTTTACCCTTTTTATATTTATCAATTAAAAATAGAGGTATTTCTTAAAAGAAACCTAATAAAATTACATAATTGTTAAATTAAGCCTTTAATAATTTATTTTATAAAAAAATTTATAATAAAATAATTATTTATAGAAAATATTCCTTTTATATTTTCTATACCTTTACCACACTTATTATATATTATTTTCAATACAATATTTATTTTTAAATATTAAACAAATAATAGGGTACGACCACCACCACCACCACTACTGATGTGTTATTCAACTAATATGAATTTTTTATTGATATGTAGGGTGTGTTTGATATCGTGGCGCTTAGTGGGTCCTTCATATTGAGGGACGTTGATGGCCAGCCGAGCAGAATTGGTGGTTTAAGCATCACACTGTGTAATGAAGAAGGTAAGTTCGCTGGTGGCGGGGTGGCTGGGTTGGTGATTGCAAACTCACATGTACAGGTTTGTTTCTCATACTTGTCAATTTTATTTCATTTTTGGGTCAAAACACTTCACAAAAATTTGTTTTTGTACAGATTTCATGTGCTAGTTTCATTCCTGAAGCAAAAAAGGAAGGCAAAGGAGAAGGTGGTGACAGAGGAGAAGGTGGTGGTAGTAGCTCTCCATCAACTGAGAGTGAATCGTCTGGTGGAGGTCCGCCACCACTACCAAGGAGAGTGACTCGAGATGATGGCATGCCTGGGTTAGGCATGCCAAGGAAATAATTTTGTTAACCCCCGAGCTATGGATCTTGCTGAGCAGCTCGGGGTTTTTTATGTATTTTTTAATTAAAAAAACCACACTAGTTGTAGTCTTTATCTTTTTGCATACATCAATTGTAGTGTTTATCGATGTTAGTTTTTTTATGGTAGTTTGACTTGTGGTGGTACCTTCTGTTGTTGTTCAATGGGTTGTTTTTATAAAAAGAAGTTACAAAATTTTGAAAAATTGAAGTGTTAGAATTTTTTTTTTAATAATATTGTTTGATGTTTAATTAAACCCTCTTGATAGGGTATACGAGTAATCCTCCTATTTCAGTTTGCTAAATCTCCTCCATAATGGAGAGAGAGAAACTGAAGTGGTTGAATCTAAAGCTTGGTGGCAGTAGCATATACGGAAAGTAAATTATTCCATAAAAAATCAGATATTATATCAGCTCGACTCAGCTCTCCGTATCTTATTTCGATTTGCATATCTGTTGTTTATCACTACTTTCTAGATTTTGTATTAACTTTCTTCCTTTTTCCTTCACACGGTCAACCATTAAAATATGGAAACTCTATAAACCATCTGCCCTATTTGTTATCAAGTGATACGTGAATAAACAATTAAATAAAATATATTTTAATATTATCAAACTTTATAAATAGTCAGTCTTATTGTTGAATCATATTGATGAATTAAAAAACAGCCAGCGAGATGGCCTTGTACATACCTTATAATTTAGAAAGTTATTTATGGAGCTTCCTCTCATGTATGAGTAACCATCTCCACCTGTAATTCAACACTCTTGCAAAACAAATATGTTGGTTATTAGAATAAGCATATCATGTATATAATATTCATGTCTTTACTTTGTGAATTGTTAATACAAGAAATGGTGCAAAAATTTCTTATCTCCACGAAAGAATTATCAACGTAATAACCTATCAAGTTGTCTTATTTGACTAAAAAAGGATAACCTATCAAAAAAATGGTTAATATGTGACAATGTAAAACGCTGAGAAAGAGAGGAGAGGAGTCCGATGAGTGGAGAGAAGAGGAGGGTGAGGAGGGGAGAAAATGACTGTATATATATTTATGTATGTCTTTTTTATAATAGTAATATGTTAAAGTCGAACTGAAATTACAGTCTCGTCATGTATATATGAGATACCAAAATTTTAGGAGATGTGCCACATCAAAATATGCTAGTTGTCAACTTGGGAGCAACAATCATTTTTGGATGCGATGGAATTTTTCTCGAGATTAGGAATTGACTAATAACCGAAGAATGATATAGCGATACTAAACGAACAAAAAAAATCAAATCGTAATTACATCTAAAGAATTCCTATTTTCTTAGGTAGTGTTGTTCTCAAACCAGGGCTACATCTCCACATCTAGTCAAAATCCATTTGCATTGATTAATTAACGGACGCGTGTTAGCCTAAAAGATAGATTTTGATTGATGTGTGGGTGACAATACATTGCATCTTGAGTATACTTAATCTTACGAGAAATGTCAAGCTTAGTATAAACCATGAAGATTCTACAAAGCATGAAAAAAATGAGGAAATAGGGTTAACAGACCCCCGAGAAGGTGAAACAAGAAGTGATGAAGTAGACCAGTTGAAGAAGACGAAAGAAGAGATGAATTCCAACCATCTGATTCAGGAATCAGACAGAGTGCCAAAAGACGTTCGGGATTGAAGACTCATATATGAAGAAGTACATACCTCCAAAGATTGAGAAGACGGAGTTTCAATACTTTTTCGAGAATGAAGTCTAAGAAGAGAAGAAGAGCGGACGTCCAAAGTGAAGAAAGGCAGATCGTTGAAGTTCACCCGAAGTTAGCCAATAGAAGTTGAAGACTGGAGAAGAAGAAATGCCAGATTCCCGATTTGCATACTCATCAAATTTGAAAACTCGAGTCCAAGCAAATAATATATGGAGAAGATGAATGGTATTTGAGGAGAGGAAGATAACTATTAGAAAGGACATAGACAGAAAAAGAGTCGTTAGTGTACTATTTGTCTGGAATCGTCAGATAAACGTCATCATCCATTCCACACGAGGATTCTAGATGTATGGAAAGTTGATACTCAACCAACCGAGAGCTGATACGTGGACATGTTGAGAAGATTTTTCCTATATGGAGGCATTGAGAACTTCCAAAATTTACTCTTCTCTACACCAAATTTAAATGCTTTTCAAAACTATCTTTCAAGAGAGACTCAAAGTAATAAATAATCCAAATATCTATATTGTGTTGTAAATTTTAGCTAAATTTTTTTTACATACTCATTGAAGAGTACAGAGGATAGGATAGGTAGATTAAATTTAATCATTAAACCCAGGGTTTTCTCTTGGTCTATTGAAGAAGCGTCATCTTCCATAGACTAGACAAAAGTGGTTTAGAGTTTGTGTGGTGTAGACATACGAATTTCAAGGCTTCATGGAGTGTGATGTGGTATAGTGTAAGTGGAATTTTTTCACTCGGGTTTGTCTAGTGATACACAAGTGGAAGACTTCATGTGCTTTTAAAGTGGTATATCATTTGTTTGACTTATTTTTAATATTGTGTAATCCTTGGAGATTGAAATGATGTCTACCAAGATAAACAATATGTCCAAATATGATGGAATCAGTAACAACATCATCGACAATTTCAGTTATGAAAAATGAATTTGTGGGGCCACCTTACATGTATGTTATGAGAAAACGATGTTCAAGACATACAAAGTTGCAACTAATGAATAGACTTTATGTATTGGAAATTTCTCTACATCAAAAGTAGTTGGATCTGGAATCGTTATTCTAAAAATGACTTCTGAAAAAAATTTGAGTCTCAATAAAGTTCTCCATGTGCCTGACATTAGAAGGAATCTAGTTTCAGGTTCGTTATTGAGTAAGAATTGTTTCAAACTAGTAATTGAGTCTGATAAATTTATTCTCACTAAAGGTGGAATATTTGTGGGCAAAGGGTACCTATGTGACGGTTTATTTAAGATGAATGTAATGACCGTAGTACCTACCAAAAATGTAACCAAGAAAGTAATATATGCTTGACTAACCTAATTTATTGCACGATGGATTAGGAAATGTTAATTTCGGTTAATTAAATAAGTTAGTTTACGTTGGGTTATTACCTAATGTGAACTTCAATTCTCAAGAGGAATGTGAAGTATGTGTTGAGTCAAAATTAACCAAAACCTCGTTGAAAAATATAGAAATGACTTTGGTACCTTTAGAGTTAATTCACAATGACATATATGACTTAAAATGAGTGCAAACTAAAATTACCAAAAAGTATTATATAAATTTCATTGATGATTGCACAAGATATTGTCAAATATACTTTCTTTGAAGCAGGGACAGATTCAGGACAAAAGTTGAGGGGGAGGGGGCTTTAAATATATGGGGGTTTGGGGGCAATGCCCAAAAAAAAAAAAGAAAAATTGGGACGTATAGTAAAATAAAAATTATAAGAGAATTAACTTTCTATTAAATATTATCCTAAGAAAAATTTACACATAAATTCTTTGAGGTAAAGTAATCAATGAAGTCAAATTTTATAAATACATCAACTATCTGTTTAATTCACTGCTATATAATCAACGATTCTCCAATTCTATGTGATAATCCTTTATCAAATAAATTATATTCTGTTAAAATTAAAATTATTAAATCAATAAATATACTTTTTTCATTTTTAAGTTCTAATTAGTTGTTTTAGTAAAAAAAGTTCTAATTCGTACGCACCTGCTATGAAGTTTTTATTTTTTCTTTTGAACAAAGTGTTTAATTACTAATACAGTAAACCTAATTCCTTTTCTATGTACTATGCATCATAAAAAGTGATTAGAACAAAAAGAAAAAAACACTATAAAAAGTTATTAGAACAAAAAGATAAAAGCACTATGTAGCATAGATTTCTAGAGAGTTTCGACAACAATAGATTAAACTAAAAGAATCAAAATTTAAGAAAGGCATTAAATATTCATTCATATGAAATAAAATTTATATTTCTATCCAAGAATTTTATTCATAAATTTTAAATTCGTATAAAAAATTTAATAACTCACATACAATTATCCAAATTCTTATAAAAACACTCAAATAAAAAAACTTACCGAATTTTTTAGCTATTATAAAGAAGTAGACTGCAGCTGTGGAATAGATCCAAAATTATTATAAATTTGATTAAAGTAATGTTTGTGGAGATAGTATTGTGCAATTTATTAAAAATAATATATTTAAATATGGTTAAAATAATTACTGGACTTAAAAAAATTTAAAAAAATATTTAGTATTAAATTATTAATATATAGGATAAATTTTTATTTTTTAAAAAAGTCGTGGGGGGGGGGGGGGGGGAGGGGGGCTTGAGCCCCCTCTGGGCCCAATGGTGGTCCGCCAATGCTTTGAAGTAAGGATGAGCCCTTACAAGCATTTACACAATACAAAACTGAAGTTAAGAATTAACTAAATAAAAAGACTAAGAATCTTAGAACAGATAGGAGAGGAGAATATATGTCTCATTTTGAAGAGTTTTGCGCTGAACATGAAATTATCCATCAAACACACATCCTCTATTCACCTCAACAAAACAGAATTGCTGAACGCAAGAACCGCATGTTGAAGAAATGATGAATGCATTGGTGATTGTCTCAGGGTTACCACAGAACTTGTGGGTAGAGGCTTTGCTCACTGCAAACAAAATATGTACAATAAAGTTTCTAAATTTGGTAAAATTATATTGTGGTCCCCAAAATTTAACAAAATTATACTTAGGTCCATATAATTATATGAAATATTTATTAGGTCCCTAACATTAAATAAAATTAAAATTTGGTCCCTAGAATTAAATAAAATTAAAATTAGGACCCTACATGTTAGTAAATGTATGATTAGGTCTTTAATTTAGAATAAACTTATAATTAAGTTCCCAAAGTTTATTAAAATTATAATTAGGCCCCTAATATTTATTAAAAAATATACTAGGGGCCTAAATTTTAATAAATGTATAGTTAGTTCCAAAACTCAGATTTTAAGTTTTGGGAAACTTCCCATAACTCACTGTTCCTTAAGAAAAGTGTCTTTTATAGGCCAGGGTATAAGGTGGCAGGTGCCTATTGGGCATTAACCCTAATTATAATTAGGTTCCTTAAAATTTAATAAAATCATCACAAGGGGACTAAATGTTAATAAATATATAATTAGGTATTTCTAATAATCTTATAATTAGGTCCCTAAAATTTATTAAAATTATAGTTAGGTTCCTAAAATTTAATAACATTATAATAAAGGGCCAAAATTTTAAGAATTTTATAATTAGGTCTCTAATATTTATTAAATTTCAGTTAGGTACCTATATTTTTTTACAAATATCTAACCGAATCCCAAAAAAATTAAAAAAGATAATCTATTTACGTCCCTAATTTTTCAAAAAAATCAAAAATTGTCCCTACAATTTAATTTTGAGAGGTATATTATTATGTTTGACGCGATGCTAGACGTCACGATGGAGATGGAGAGGGAAGAGACCCCACTCGGGGATCCATTGATCTTGTATTCGGGTATAATAGCAAAGGTAAAAGGAACTTGGTTATTTATTTAGCGGGAAAATATATTTGTTTATACATCGATATTATTTTTCAGGTAAACATATAAATAAAGTACGGGGCAAGAGAATTCCCCGATCGACAGAGAAGGTCAAAGAAAAATTTAGGGGTGTCTTGCTGGTTGATTGTTGTACTGAAGATGGCACGTGGAACCCCGTTGGGGAATTGGGGTATTATGTGACACAGGTAGTAGGAAACATATTCAGGATCATATTTCAAAATATTATTTTGAGTGGAAACACATCCCACAATACCACATTGATCTCATTTGGACTAATCTCAAAGTAAATGACTTGTTTGTAAGATAAAAAATTCCAGGCAATTACCAACTGTTTGGCAGCTAGTAGGGTTTGATAAAATAATTATAATAAAAGTAAGAACTATCACCCTAACCAATCACGTTACTCACTGCAGGTATCATAGATCGTATGTAAGTTTAGTTGATAAATAGAATTCGTTTGCAGGGACTATGAAAGTTTGCTAGGACTAATGCAAATATAAAGTGCAAATAGAAGAAGTTAGAAGAATAATACACTAAAAGAATCTGAAATATTTGTTTTGTTTTATGACTCTAAGCAATTAACTAAATAAAATAAAGATAGAAAATTAAATAGAAGAAATGAAAGAAGTAGTATGAGAGTTTAGCTAGAGATATAGAAAGCCTTGTGTTATTACCTATTTATTTAAGGGAGAACTGTGTGATATGCAATAGCCAGGATTCTATATTCCTCCTAACCCCCTTCCGGGTGGACTTATGAGGCGACCTAACAATTACCAGGGGACTTGGGCAAGTGGACCCTGCGCAATGATCGGTGGTTAATCTCAAACCCTAGTGACTATCTAGTTAGGCAAGACAGTCAAGATCACTACGGTACACTAGACATTTATGTGGTGTTTCAATAATTAGACACCCTTTCCGGGTGACCATCTAACTACTATTATGGTAATTTAATACGTTGGCCACCGCAAGAACTATAGAAAATACATCAAGCACATAAAAACAGAGATAACACAACTAATTTAAATTAAATGTAAAAGGACATCCCAAATTAAAATAGATATAAAACAAGTCTAGGGTTCTGGTGTCGCCTAAGGTGTAATAAAATAATGAATAAAATAAGTGCAAATAAACACCCTAGGCTGAGCACGGATCTGCAAGTATACATGACGTATGCAAGTTTTAATGATAAATAGAATGCGTTCCTCAGAGACTACGAAAGTTAGAGAGAACTTATGCAATTTATCAAGTACAGATAATAAAGCTAGATCAAATTAATACGCAGAAAAATAAAAGAAAAGAGAATTTTGTTTGATTTTGGGAAATAGAAAATTAGACTAATAAATTAAAAGACAGAAAATTAAATAAGCAAAGAACAGATAGTATGAGAGTTTAGCACAAGATATTAGAAAGTAATCCCCACTAGTCTTGTTTATTCTAACATGTAAGAGTGAATCATGTAGTATTACAATAATCAAGATTCTAAATTCCCATTCCTTAGACCTTGAGAGCGACTAAGGGGGCTACTGCACAACCACGAGGCAGTCTAAAATAGGGTTATCAAGCGCCACCAAGGCCCCTAAGAAGAACAATTCCTTCAATTGGTGATATGGTGATTATAACATACCCTAATGACTATCTAGTTAGGATCGATGTTGTCAGGACCAATACCGGACACTAGACGTTATGTGGTGTTTCAATAGTTAAACACCCCTTTCGGGCGACCATCTAATTACTATTACGGTAATCCTATACGTTGCACACCGCAAGGAAAACAGACAATAAATCAAAAGAAATAAACAGAGAATAAACATGAATTCAAATTAAATACGAAGTATCCCAAATCAGATAGAAAGAACTAGGGTTCATACATATATGCTAAATCTCAAGCTAAAATGATTTAATTCATACTAAGGAAAGAAAAGAAAACAATTACAGATTTGAGGGTTGAAGATGACATAATATGGTGTTCAACTCCTTGCAGACTTCTCTTCTTGTGCTGTAAGCTTCTTCCTGGCTGAAGGACTAGCCAATGATATGTTTTTTCTAATAAGAGGGTGTATTTATAGGGTGTAGGAAACCCTAAAATGTTACTTGGAGTAGACGATAGGTATTGGGCTCCTAGCCCAACTCAAATTCGTAACCCTAAAATATAGGAAGGTAAGATTCTGGTGCTGTTTTGTTTTGCCGTAACTCCTTCAATATTTATCCGTTTGACGCGTTCCAGTAGTCGAACTAATCGTATCTATAACTTTGATGCATACCATTTTTTCAAATTCCTAGCCAATCTTGGGTTATGATCACTTTTATGTTCGTAGCTGCTGGAATTCATATTTATTTGGCAACTTTATCTTTTCCTTTTTCATATTTCTTTCCTTTATCTCCAATTTCCATGTTTATATTCTTTCCCTTATCTTTTAGAATTAACTTGACATCTAAATAATTACCATATATCTTTAAAGCTTCACAATTAACAAACAATTAAACCCAATATGCTCTAAAAATAATAAATAATTTAATCCAGACACGAAATAGGAAAGTTTACTAAATCATGAGAAAATCAACCTATATTCTAATAAATACACCTAAAATGATGTCTCCAACTAATATTAAATCATCACAAATGGGTAGACATCAAAACCCCCAACTCAAAGTTGTATCGTCCCGATACAATAAAAATAAAAATAAAGAACAGTAGGGTAGTCAAATAATAAACAGAGAAGAAGAAGTAGGAGGAGAATAAGAACAGAACACAATGAGTGATCCTAGAGCAAAATACCTAAAAAGTCTCATGTAGTAATGCTAAAAAATTATGCACATGTATGCTTAATATACACATAATCAACAATTTATAAATTCAAGTCCAGATTAATTTCGCAATGCCAGAAGGAGAGGTCTCAACTCAGTTTATGTTAATGGCTGTAGGTTGTTCATAGGTCCTAATATAGCATCCAATGGTCCACTTACCTACAACCTAATAGCTAAATTGTTTCTCCATCAAGTAGCTAAAAATCCTAAGGTCTTTACGGTTATAACTTGGCTTAGGGACGGTGTGGTGTATTTGGATAATAATAAGCGAGCTTTTTGCTCTCTCCTCACGTTCCATCAACGAATCGGCCTAGAGCTTGAGTTTTTCACTCGAAAATGTTCTCACTCAACTCAATTTTTGACAACCCAATTTTTGATGCTTTAATGTGCATCCCCAATTATGCCCAAATAAAACCTTTTCATGATGATATAGAATTTCCACTTTGCCGGTCCAAATATATATTCTTTTGATATCAATTTTTTTCTTTTGTATAGCTATGACTCTCTTTTTGATGTTGAGATATCACGCTATTTTATTCTCATATTTTTTTCTTTTCAATTCATGCTTCTCATCATTTTTCAGTTACTATTACCCCAGAAAAAGGGTTACAATAATAACTTTTTCATCATCAATAATATCACAATTACAAATTCCCAAACCCAATGTCCCTAATGATGAAACCCTCCACCCCAAACTCAAGCTATAAAAACGACTTGTCTCAGGTTTTGCGATTCGAGTGCGGGTCATATAGGTAAGTTCTAAAAACTAAGGGGTATGGTTTATAATGTGGTTAAATAAAAGGCTTTAGAAAGGCTCAGAGGGGCTAAGACGGATAAATACTAATAGTAATCAAATAAAAGGGCTTCAACTGGCTTCAATATGAAAGAACTGCCTTATTCACTTTTCTAACTACCGGATTTTGTTACTTTTTTACTACTAGTTCATAGATAAGCGGATTTTCAACTAATTTCAGACCTCATGTTCTACACACCAAATAACTCTCCCTAAGTTTCAACTTGACTTTTTAGAATTGCTCATCAACTTTTCTATCTTTTATTTACTGTTTGTATACATGCATATTAAACATATTTGTAACAGCTTTAAAAAACATACTACTTACTATCATTAAATCAATTAGATCATGCACAAATAGATACATTCAACATATTCTATGCCTATTCAAACCCAAAAATTTAATGTTTTATGCGAAAACATAAAGGAAGATGAGGACAACGAATCCCCACCCCCAACTCAAAAGTGAGTCGTGTCCCCATGACTCGAAAAAGACTCAAGAAATAATTAAAATTTAAAATTAGCACACATATTGCACATAAAGAAATGGTAGGGAAGAAAGAAAACATACTCTTCGAGGCTATTGCCTCGCATTATCGACATCCAAGATAGGATTTGCTGGATCTTTCTTTAATTGCTCAAGGAGTGTTATGATGTGCTCCATTTCTTCTTTTAGAAGGTGCATAATTCCTCTCAAAACTTTCATGATCAAAGCATTGTCAATATTGTTACTCATATTAAACTCAAGTGTCTCTCCTTCACCCAAAATCATATTCGCTTTCCGAACAAGACACGTGATCATAGTAGGATATTTCACATTAAATAACGATATGGGAGAGACCGAAAGTTGCATCACCTCCTCATATATCAACTGTGCCACATCCTCTTCTTCTCCTCAAAATACAATTCAACAAGATAGCGCTCTTTATAACGCCTTACCATGAACATAGACCAACCCAATCTTTCACCAATCTCCAAGAATCTTCTTGTATTCTCCTTTACCAACTTCTTCTTCAAATACTTTCTCATAACCAAAAGGAAGTTCTTGTAATTGTTTCTTCGCAGAAGCTATCAGGGCCCTTGAAGCTTTCTCTTTTTCCTCGGGTGTAGGACCTTCGATCTATAGAGGTTGTGTTGTTTTTTTCACGAAAGCTGGAACCTTTTTGCCCATTGAATCAAACACAGCAAGTTGACCTCTCTTCTCTTGACCTGTTTTACCCTTTGTGTTGGAACTAGAACTTTTCTCACTTGATTTCTTCTCAATACAACCCAATACCTTGTGTTTCTTCATCTCCCACATAGTAGATAATGTTTATGTTCTCTTAGTCATCTCAATTGACCTACAACTCAAAGCTTTAACCACTCTTGAAATTTGAAACTCTTGATTTTCGGTTGAACAAGCTTTATTTGGGTTAGGAAATGTGTTTTGATGATAATTCTCTATATAAGTAAGATAGATTCTTAATGGATTGGTATGGATCTAAGAAATTGTAGGATGACTTTTTGAAATTTAGGCTTTTGATTCTTGGATTCAATGTGTTTTGGTATGATATGGGTGGTTGAATCTTCCTTGTAATGACGTGGAGAAAGGATTGGATGTGTTTTTATGGTGATTGGGTAGTGTTTTGATATTTGGGGAAGGTTTAGGGAAGAAAGAGAGGCTTAAGGATTGGAAAATTCGTAATACACTAGCCTTCCTCTTCTTTATAACCTAAAAAACTCGAAATTTTTCTCTCTCCAGCGGTGCGGACCGGCATACCGCCGATGTGGCTGGCATACCGATGCTGCGCTTCTAAAAATCGTGCTTCGTCAATAAAACTGATTCTCGAACCCGTGGGCACGTGTTTTTGTCGGACCGGCATACCGGTGCGGTATGTCTCGCAAATACACCTCTCGGCAAAGAACCCGACGTATGAACCCGTGGGCACCCCTTTTTGACCCGCCGGCTGATGTCTCCCTTTTTGTCCTAATTATATGCCGTTAAGAGACATCAAAATAGGTTATTATTTGACTTATTTACTAGACTTTTAAGCTTATTTGGTCATATTACGATTTCTTCCCTTGGATTTGGATTAATGGTGTTTTAGAGATTTTATGCATTAATCGTTTATTTTTAGTGTAAAGTTCTTAGTTTTATTATTTGGTCATATTACCAAATTGATAACCTCCTCGGTTGGATATGAAGTAAACAGATTGTGGATTTCCTTCGCACTCTTCCCATGTATGATTATTAACCCCACACTGTTGACAACCTTGTGCTTCTTGTACTACATTTGCCGCGGCTAAACTTTTCTGCATCTCTAGCTTAAGTTCTTTGATTTGATTTTCTAATGTGGATATTTGAGCTGAGTTTGCAGTTTGCGTCTAATCGAAGCGTTCCTTGGGTCTTTGCTACAGGAGCTCGCGTAGAAGGCCAACTCCTTTCTTGTTCAATAATATTCTTTAAAACCTCGGATGCTTCATTATGATTCATGGACACGAAATTTCCTTTCCCTATGTTATCCACCTTCTCTCTACCTCTATCATTGAGACCTTCATAGAATATTGTTAATTGTAAAGAGGGGGTATAACCATGGAGCGGACATCTTGTTAATTTATGTTGAAACCTTGTCCATGATTCTCCTACTGTTTCTCCATCTTCTTGACAAAACCTTGCAAGCTCGCTATGATATTTTAGTCTCATACTCTTCGGATAAAAACGGTTAAAGAATGCGGCTTGAAGTTCTGTCCATGAATTAATTGTTCCTGGTGGTTGTCTATCTAGCCACTCACTAGCTCTACTGGTCAGGAAGAACGAAAACATATGACAATACAGTTGCTCGCATGTAATGCCTGGAGTAACATAAGCATCACAAATCTGCATAAACTTCTGAATCGCTCTTACCGGATCTTGAATTGTTGTACCACTGTAGAGTTCATAACTTTGAAATTGACTGAGCATAACCGGATCGGGTCTAAATTTAATATTCTGGATCTCTGGAGGACGGTAACCTATAGGTTGAACATGGAATGGCACGTGAAGACCAGGAAGGTCTTGCTCAACTCGATTTTACCCGTTACCTCGTCCTTGTTGTTGTACACCAGGTGGAATGAATGGTGGTGGTCCTCCTGGTGCATAGTATTGTAATCCCTCAGGTGGGATTCCAAGCGGATCTAACTGCTCTTGTGCTCCTGCCATAGCTCTTTTTAGGGCTCTTTCCTCACGAACACGTTTGTTATAAGATCTGAAGCTCCTCTCAGGCTCCGGTAAAGTAGGCCAAGAATTAAACACTGTGAAGCAAACCACAAGCGTAAATCCGAAAAAAAACAAAAACTAAATACTGAAAAATAAAAATTAATTAAAAACTACTACTCGAAATAGATAACCCACACGCTAACGAGACACAAGTCCCCGACAGCGGCGCCAAAAACTTGGTGTCGCCTAGGGTGTGATAAAAATAAGATAAATATAAGTCTAGAAAACTACGCACTCTCACCCTAGACAGGCACAGTACTGCTAGTATTACAGGACGTATGCAAGGTTTAGTTGATAAGTTGAGTTCGTTCTCAGGGACTTAGTGTGCTAGTCGAATGGGTAACAATAACGAGTAAGAAGTAAATAATTAAAAGACAGAAAATTAAAGGGAATAAATTCGAAATTCTAAATTAAACTAGGAAAATAAAGACAATAGAGTAGATATGAAGAAATACGAGATGAGAAATATAGCTTAGGTTTTGCTGGTATGCACAAATCCTTCTAATTCTTTCTATTAAATCTAGTTAATAAGGGAGATAATTAGCTCTTGTATACTTATTCAGGATTCTAAATTCCCATACCTTAGACCTTGATAGTGACTAAGGGGGCTACAGACACACCACGAGGCTGGTTCAAATAAGCTTATCAAACGCTACTAAGGCCCTAAGCAATCAATTTCCATACATGGTGATAGTGATTAAATCATACCCTAATGACTATCTAGTTAGAATCAGTGTTGTCAGGACTAATATCGACACTAGATGTTATGTGGTGTTTCAATAATTAGACACCCAGCTAAGGTGATCATCTAACTACTATTAAGGTAATCCTATACTCGTGCACTAGCATGGTAAGCAGTCATTAAATCAAAACAAATAAACAAATATAAAGGTAAGCAGCAAATATCAGATTAAAACATGTAATTCCCAAAGAAACTTAGATAGAAAGAAATTAGAATTCATAGATTATACATGATGCAAAACCCAAGCTATGGGAGGTTTAGTTCATGCCTGAAGGAGAATTCCGAATCCCGACCAATATTCACCCTGACGGGGTTTTTAGCACCTAAGAAGAGCTCCTCAGTCCACCCTGACGGGGGTAAGGAGAATTCCGAATCCCGACCAATATTATTTTCTGAATTCGTTCCTTAAACGAAACATGGAATGAATAGAGTTAGGTGAAATCCTTGCATCTCTCAAGTACTGCCTTTCATACCTCACGTCTAGCTATTTTATTTACTTGCGTCTAGTTTAATATTTGCATTAATTTAGTCTTTTAAATTATTGTCTTAGTTATAGAAAACCAAAAAAACATTCTCAAAATCAATTACTTGCTTTTACGTGCAATTAATCACTATTAGATAAGCATTAGAGTCCACCAATCCGTCCCTGAGAACGAATCTGCTTATCACATATATTACTTGGGACAACTGTACACTTGCAGTTGTGGTTCTCTTTTCCTTATTTGCATTTTATTTTAGAACACACAAAGGACCACCAGATATCGCCTTGACGGGGGGTTTAATTACAGAACTAAATAATAGACGTAAGGTAGAAATTATTGACCCTGGCGGGCTTAGTTAACCTTATAGCCAATTGGGTAGAATACTTGACCATTCGAAAGTGGATTATAATCACCCTGACAGAGTTTGTAACACCTAAGAATAGCTCCTAAGTCCACCCTGACGGGGGTTAGGAGACTATAGAATCCCGACTAGTACTTAATCCCGATTCATCCCTTAAACAGAAACATTGATTTAATAGATTTAGGTGAAACCCTTGCGAAGCTCAATACCTGCCCTTAAATCTTTGCGTCTACTCATTTCTATTTACTTGCCTCTTATTTATTTGCATTTGTTAATTTAGTATTTTATTTTATTTGCATTCTACTCCTTAATCAAAAACCAAAACAAATCTTTATATCATTTATTTTCCGTATCATATAACAATTAATCGCACTTATTACATAACATCGAAACTCATATCTAATCCGTCCCTGAGATCAAAATCCCTTTTACCGGATATTAATTGGACGACCCGTACACTTACGGTACGTGTCTTGCCTTTTTTTAGGTGTGTTATTTTAGAAAACACAAGGAGACACCACTGGCATACCGGTGGGTAGGTCAAAATATGCTTAAAAAATTTGTTTTTCCTCCCTAACTCGTTTTCTTCAATACCTGAACATCAAAAACACTAATACCTTTCTCTAATATGCAATATTAACTAAAAACAGCTATACTAAACATGAATTAAAAACATAAAAAAATTGCAGGTTGTCTCCCGTATAGCACTTTTATTTAACGTCTTTTTAAGTTAGACGTGTTACCTCGGTCATGTTTGAACATCACCTCCTTAGCAACAAGCAAGTTTATCAATATCTGGCATGCGAAATTCAAATTCCTTGCCTTTCACTCCCACGAACTCCTCAGATCTATTCTTTATAGCCATAAATGGTCTCATCCAAGAGTTATGGGGTTTATGTGCGTCTTGTGGTAACTTTATTTCGTTTGTAGCATTACACTTCCCTGGCAATCCATTCATCTCTTCAGTTTCTAAAATTTGTTTATTAGAAATAATATCCTTCATGAATTTAAGATATTTTGGCATTCTTGTGAGAGCTTCTACAAACGGGATGTTGATATCTAACTATTTCACCATGTCAAGGAACTTCTTGAATTATTTTTCATTGTTCTGTTTTTTGACACGTGATGGGAATGGTGGGGAAGGACGTGTATTGTTTACCACTGAGCTCTTCTTCTTTTCCGGTGTCTTCTCTGGGACACTCTTTTGTTCAATTACTTCTTCAACGTTGTCTTTAATTGTTTCT
Source organism: Nemophila menziesii (assembly GCA_029959085.1). Taxonomy (NCBI): domain Eukaryota; kingdom Viridiplantae; phylum Streptophyta; class Magnoliopsida; order Boraginales; family Hydrophyllaceae; genus Nemophila; species Nemophila menziesii. Next base: position 82,741,599 of record JARWIR010000001.1, read on the forward strand.
TCAACCACTTCAGGATTAGAGGTTGGTTCTGGTTCTACTCTAGGCGGAGGTAATTGTTTTCCACTTCTCAATTCAACTGCATGACAAGCATAATCTATGGAGCAATAGTATCACTTGGGAGTTTCCCTTTTGGCCTGTTTTGAAGTGTACTCGCTATTTGTGACAGTGTATGCTCGAGATTCTTAATTACCTTGGACTAGGTTTGGATTCTTTGCTTGCTTATCTTCATATTTTCTTCAACTACTTTCATCATTGCAGCCATACTTGAATCCAAACTCGCAGGTTGCTTTTGTGTAGCTTGTTGCATTGAATATTGAGGTGGTTTTTGATAAGCTTCTGTGTAAATTGGTTCTTCTTGGTAGATTTATTTATAGATCGGTGCTTCTTGATAGATAGGTTGTGGTGGATAGTAAGATTGAGGTCGAGGTTGATAATAAGTCTCTTGATTTCTGACCCAATTTTAATTCTATGGGGACTGATAATTAGCATAATTTCCTTGAGGATGATGATAACCATTAAGATAATTGTTTCTTTGATGAGATACGAAGGAAATCGAAGCTAGATTATTCATACAATTCTCCCACGAATGGTTTCTTACTCCACAACCTGGAGATGAAGGTAAAGTATGTACTAGATTCACCTGAGCTATTTTTCGCGCTTGTTCTCGTAATTCCTTGAGTTGTTGGGTTAACTCTTTGAGCCTTAGAGATTCTAAGGTCTCTTCTTGTTTTTTTGTTTCAATCGGCCAACTTCTCTCGGTCTCGAGAACTTTCTTCATAATACTTTCAGCTTCTACATGATCTAATAATACGAAACCTTTATCCCCTAACGAATCTGCTCTTCATCTGGACTCGTTATTGAGTCGTCCATAGAACATGGTTAATGAATATTCTGGTGATGATACATGGAATGGACATCTCGCCGTCTTCTCGTTAAAACGTAACCATGCTTCACGAACACTCTCTCCGTCTTCCTGCATAAATTGTTCAAGCTCCAACATATCTTTTAATCATCTACTAACCGGATAAAATCGGTCTAAAAATTTGGATTGAAACTTGTCCCAATCTGTAATAACATCAGGGTGTTGGGTATCGTACCAATCGTTTGCACTTCCGGTCAAAAAGAACTGGAACATAATGTAGTACATCTGCTCCTTTGTAACACCTTTAATGATATAAGCGTCACAGATCTGCATATATTTCTGAACATACCAGACCGGATCTTGTTGTGCAGCACCGTTAAATTGTCCATGACTCGCAAATTGCGGTATCATGCCTGGATCTAGTCTAAATTTAGCGGCTTGGATTTCTGGAGTGCAGATTCCTCGTGGTTGCACTCTGAATGAGATTGGAAGATCAAGTCTCCTCGGGCTTTCCATCTGTAAAAACCTGTAAAGACAAAACTAAAAAGAAAAGAGTAAAATAGAACTAACTGAAATAAAAGCACTAAATAAATGCACAAGGACTAATGATGTAGTCCCCACCAGCGGCACCAAAAACTTGGTGTCGCCTAAGGTGTGATAAAATAATGAATAAAATAAGTGCAAATTAACACCCTAGGCTGAGCATGGTTCTGCAAGTATACATGACGTATGTAAGTTTTAATGATAAATAGAATTCGTTCCTCAGAGACTACGAAAGTTAGAGAGAACTTATGCAATTTATCAAGTGCGGATAATAAAGCTAGAACAAATTAATACGCAGAAAAATAAAAGAAAAGAGAATTTTGTTTGATTTTGGGAAATATAAAATTAGACTAATAAATTAAAAGATAGAAAATCAAATAAGCAAAGAACAGATAGTATGAGAGTTTAGCTCGAGATATTAGCAAGTAATCCCCACTAGTCTTGTTTATTCTAACATGTAAGGGTGAATCATGCAGTATTACAATAACCAGGATTCTAAACTCCCATTCCTTAGACCTTGAGAGCGACTAAGGGGGATAGAACACAACCACGAGGCAGTCGAAAATAGGGTTATCAAGCGCCACCAAGGCCCTAAGCAAAACAATTCCTTCAATTGGTGATATGGTGATTAAAACATACCCTAATGACTATCTAGTTAGGATCGATGTTGTCAGGACCAATACCGGACACTAGACGTTATGTGGTGTTTCAATAGTTAAACACCCCTTCCGGACGACCATCTAACTACTATTAAGGTAATCCTATACGTTGCGCACCGCAAGGAATATAGACAATAAATCAAAACACATAAACAGAGAATAAAACATGAATTCAAATTAAAAACGAAGTATCCAAAATCAGATAGAAAGAAATAGGGTTCATACATATATGCTAAATCTCAAGCTAAAATTATTTAATTCATACTAAGGAAAGAAAAGAAAAAAATTACAGATTTGAGGGTTGAAGATGACATAATATGGTGTTCAACTCCTTCTAGACTTCTCTTCTTGTGTTGTAAGCTTCTTCTTGGCTTAAGGACTTGCCAAGGATGTGTTTATTCTGATAAGAGGGTGTATTTATAGGGTATAGGAAACCCTAAAACGTTTCTTGGAGTAGAAGATAGGTATTGGGCTCCTAGCCCAACTCAAATTCGTAACCCTAAAATATAGAAAATGTAAGTTTCGGGTGTTGTTTTGTTTGGCCGTAACTCCTTCAATAATTATCCGTTTGACGTGTTCCAATAGTCGAACTAGTCGTCTCAGAAAGCTCTATAACTTTGATTCAGACCATTCTTCCAAATTCTTAGCCAATCTTGAGTTTTAATCACTTTTATGTTCGTAGCTGCTGGAATTCATATTTATTTGGCAACTTTATCTTTTCGTTTTTCATATTTCTTTCCTTTATCTCCAATTTCCATTTTTATCTTCTTTCCATTATCTCTTAGAATTAACTTGGAATATAATTAATTACCATATATCTTTAAAGCTTCATAATTAACAAACAATTAAACCCAATATGCTCTAAAATAATAAATAAGTAAATCAAGACACGAAATAGGAAAGTGTACTAAATCATGAGAAAATCGACCTATATCCTAATTAATACACCTAAAATGATGTCTTCACTAATATTAAATCATCACAAATGGGGAGACATTAGATTCATACCCTTATTCTAATCTCATACTAAATAAAATTAGCTCATGCTAGAGAAAGAAAGAAAATAAAATACAAAGGTAAAGGGTTGGAATGGCATGTGTAGTGTCCAACTCCTTCTTGTCTTCTCTTTTCTTGATGTAAGCTTCCTCTTTGTCTTTTGATGATTAAGGACTGACCAAGGATGATTTATATAATGGATGAACGGATATATATATATATATATATATATATATATATATATATATATATATATATATATATATATATATATATATATATAGGCCCTTGATCAAAATATGAAGTAATCCCTAAGTCAAGGAATCCTGATCTTACCAAAGTCGTATTCTTACCTTGTAGGACAAGATAAACCTTTGCATATATTTATTTGGTTATATCTTCTTCATTACTAATCGGAATTTAATGTTCTTCGTATGGAAAAGACCGCAACTGAAAGATCTTTCTGGTATACAAAAATATCCTTCTAATTCCTGACCGAAACTATGCAACAATTTAATTAGTCGACGTATGTGCAGTTTTTGGTAGCTTCTTTACTTTCCAAATATATCCAAACTTTTCCTTTTTACCTTTGACTAAGGGATTTCCTTTACTTTTCCACTTCAAATCAGTTTCCATAGGTGTATTAGCTTCCATATACTTAAGTTCTACACAACCTAAAACTAGACAAGAAAGTGTAAAGTATGAATAAATTGGAAGAAATCAAGAAATTAATTACTAAATAACTCTAAAATGATGTCTCAGGTTTAGATTAATAGTTCACAAATATGCAGACATCAAGACTCCCAACTCAAAGTTGTATCGTCCCAATACAATAAAGATAAGAACATTAGGGGGGTAACTAAGAAGAAGAACAAGAAGAAGAAGAAGAAGAAGAAGAAGAAGAAGAAGAAGAAGAAGAAGAAGAAGAAGAAGAAGAAGAAGAAGAAGAAGAAGAAGGAGGAGGAGAAGAAGAAGAAGAAGAAGAAGAAGAAGAAGGAGAGATAGTAATGAATTACCCTAGATCAATATCCTAAAAAATATCATGTAGTAATGTTACAGAAATAATGCACACATATGCTTAATATACACATAATCAACATTCCATAAATTCAAGTCCAGATTAACTTCGCAATGCCAAAAGGAGAGGTCTTCAACTTAGTTTGAGTAAACGGCTATATGGTGATCATAGTGCCTAATATAGTATCAAATGGTCCACTCAACTATGCCCTAATTGTTCCAGTGTGCCTATACAAAGTAGTTAGAAAGCCTAAAATCTTTATGGTTATAATCGTGGCTTAGGGACGATATGATATATTTGGATAATGAAAAGTGAGTTTTTGTCTCTCTCCTCACATTCTATCAAGGAATCGCCCTAGAGCTTGAGTTTCACTCGAAGATGTTCTCACTCAACCATTTTTTGATGCTTTGATTTGCATCCCCAAATAACCCAAATAAATCTTTTTATGATGATTACATTACAAATTCCACTTTGCTAGTCCAAATACTTTCAATATTTTTCATATATTTTTCTAAGTTGGTTATGACTCCCTTTTTTAGTTGAGATATCATACCACTTTTTCTCATATTTCAATTTCTTTTCAACTTTTTTTTCTTTTACCCCGGCAAAGGGTTACAATAATAAACTTTATCATCATTAATAATATCAAAATTACAATAAATTTCCCAAACCAAATATTTCCCAATGATGAAACCCACCACCCCAAATCAAGCTCTAAAACAACTTGTCTCAGGTTTTGTGATTCAAGTGCGGGTCACATGCATAAGTCATATAAACTAAGGGGTATCGCTTGTAATGTGGTTAAAAAAAGGCTTTAAAAAGTCCAAGAAGGGGCTAAGACGGATAATAATAATAGCCAAATAAAAGGGTGAGAAAGCGAAAAGGCTTCAAGTGGCTTGAATATGAAATAACTGCCTTATTCACTTTTCTAACTATCAGATTTCGTAACTTCTTCACTATTAGTTCATAGACAAGCGGGTTTTAAACTAATTTCAAACCTCACATTCTACACACCAATTACTCTCCGTAAGTTCAAACTTGATACTTCATATGCATTGCTTATTAATCTTCCCTATCTTTTACTTCCTGTTTACATACATGCATACTAAATATATTTGCGACACTGTTCAAAAACATACTACTTACAATAATTGACAAATTTAAACATGCTCAATAGGTATATTAACCATATTCTATGCCAGTTATAACCCTTAAAAAATTAAATTTTATGCAAAAAACAAAAAGGAAGATGAGAACAATGAATCCCGACCCCCAACTCAAAAATGAGTCATGTCCCCGTGACTTGAAAAAGACTCAAAAAGCAATTAAATTTAAACTAATCTAATGCATATAATCAATGAAGGAGAAGGATTAGAAGGTGGTACCTTGCCATAAATCATCTTTTGTCATTCCTTTTCTGAAGGAGAATCATTTTCTAAATCCAATTTATATGTGATCTTGTTCATGTTGTAGTCCATCCTCTGAGTTTCCATCCAACATGAGTTATAATTGTATTCTAATCTTTTGAAATTGTCCATCAATGTTACTGCCCATGCTGGTGGTATGGATACACATTCTAATTTGTCATTAAGATTTGAAGATGAACCTTGATCTTGGATTGGTGTCTTTGCTTTAGGCTTGACTAGTACCCTCTTTCACTTGTTATTTCTTTATAGTGGTTGTGCAGTTGTCTTGAGCTTTGGATTTTCTGGCCTTGGCTTATCAAGATCGATGGCTTTCACTTTTGTAGCTCCAGGCAAATTCTTTTTCTTCCGTAAGATGTAACACTTCCTCTTGTAATACATATCATCTGTTCTGTTAGTCATCTTTGTTTAACCCACAACTCAAGATGCACCAAGTATGGAATAAAGTTATGAAATATTGGTGTGGCTTGAGGTTTTTGTTTGGATGATGGATTATCAATGGTAGTTGAAGGAAAAATTTAATTGTGGTGGAAGAAATCTTGAAACTTGATGATCTTTGGTGTTTTGTGGTGTTGTGTAATGGATTTGATGAAGACTATGTGATTTTTGAAGATGGAGGAAAGATTTGATGATGTTGGTGTGCTTGTTTGAAGGTTTGATCAAGCTTCATGGTGTATTTATAGGGTCCGGGTCTAAAAATTCCATGTTGGGAAGGTTGGAAGAGGCTAGAATTAGGTCTTGTATGGTAAGAATCCAAAAAGGAATCAACTTTCTCTCTTCAAACCGCCTCCCTGCGGTGTACGGCAGGTGACGTCATGCACCGGTAGAACAGTCTTGCACTTTTGACGAAACTGTGTGTGACATGTGGGCTCTCGGCAATGACCCTGAATTCGTTGGCCGTGGTGACGGTCTTCTTGTTTGCGCGGTATACTGTTGTACTCATGTGGTGTACCGCATGAACTCACTGACTTGGATCGTGACACAGTCCATCGTGACCGAGACACGGTTCTTCTCCTTTAACTCTCGTAACCAGACCGTAATTCATGAACCGTTGTCACAGTTTTTCTTCTGCGGTGTACTGCAGCTCTTTTGTGGTGTACCGCACGAGTCTTCTGGATTACACTTTGGCACGGTCACGCGTATGTGACGACACATTTTTTCGTCCTTTAGTCTCGCACGTGTACCCGACTTCCTATACCGTTGTCGCGGTTTTGTGGGGTGTGGTGCACCCCGCCTAGGGTGCGGTACACTAACTTACGATTATAGACTACAAAACATATAATTAACTAAAAGCAGTTCAAAAAAGGGATGTCTCACAAGGGAACTTTTGTTTAACGTCGTTTAGTTCAACGGGTTACCTTTGTTTAAGCGTGTTCTTGGAGATGTATCGTCTCCTCGCTTCCTGAGTCCTCACTATCATGGTATATCTTCAAGCGATTACCATTCACCATTAAGGTCCTTTGTTCCGTGGCTGTGCAACTTTGATCGCGCCATGAGGTGTGACTTTCATAACAATGTATGGTCCTCCCCAAGGAAATTTTAGCTTACCCGGGTAGTTCGAGAATCTTGAATTGTATAGGAGCACTTTTTGTCCTCTCTCGAACCTCTTTGGATGAATCCGGTTATCATGCCATCCTTTTGTTTTCTCCTTGTATAGACACGAATTATCATATGCATGAAAACAGAACTCATCTAACTCGTTCAACTGCATCATCATACGCTTACCCGCTAACTCTACGTTCAGGTTTAGATCCTTAATAGCCTAAAAAGCACAAGATTCAATCTCGGTAGTAAGATGACAGGCTTTTTCGTAGACCATGCGGTATGGAGATGCCCCAACTGGTGTTTTGAATGATGTTCTGTAAGCCCAGAGAGCATCGTCTAGCTTTAATGACAAGTCCTTCCTCGTTTTGTTCACAGTTTTCTCTAGGATAGATTTGATCTTTTTGTTAGAAGCCTCGGCTTGATCGTTAGTTTAGGGATGATAACTCATTGAAGTGTGATGTCTCACCCCAACTTACGAAGGGCATCTCTCAAATGAAATTTTCTAAAGTGGGTACCTTTATCGCTAATGAGAACACATGGCGTACCATGTCTTGAAAAGATATTTGATTTGAGGAACGAAATGACTGTCTTGACATCGTTCTTTGGTGTTGCCACTGCTTCTACCCACTTTGACACATAATCTACTACTAGAAAAAATAAAGATTACCATGGGAAGAGATGAAAGGTCCCATGAAATCTATACTCCAAACATCAAATATTTTTACTTTTAACACGTTATTTAGTGGAATTTCGTCTCTTTTTGACATGTTGCCAGTGAATTGGCATCTTTGACAAGTTTGGACGAACCGATGACAATATTTGTGTATGGTGGGCCAATAGAATTCGGGTTGAAGAATTCTTGTTGCGGTTCTATCTCCCTTGAAGTGGCCACCATATGGTGAGCCATAACAGCTTGCAATGATTTTCCTTGTTTCACCTTCATGAACTCATCTTCTAATGACTTGGTCACTGCAAACTTTAAAGAGGTAGGGCTCATCCCGAAAGAATTGTCTTGCTCGATGGCTTAACCTCTTTTGTTGTTGTGGATTGAAATCCGTAGGGAATACACACTCACTAAGAGGTTAACTATATCTGCATACCAAGGAACAAACGCATCTTTAATAGTAGAAAGTTGTTCATCGGGAAATACCTCTTTAACCAATTCCGGTCTTGTGTTGACGTTAGATCCTTCGAGCTTGGAGAAATGATCAGCTACTTGATTCTCGCACCCTTTCCAATCTCAAATATCTATGTCAAATTCTTGTAGAAATAATACCTATCTAATAAGACGCGGCTTTGCGTTCTTTTTCTCTATAAGATACTTTATTGATGAATGATCCGTGTATACGATAGTTTTCATCCCAAGTAGATAGGAACAGAACTTATCAAAATCATATACTACAGCTACTAATTCATTCTCTGTAACTGTATAGCTCAATTGGGCTGTTGTAAAAGTCTTACTTGCATAATATATTGTGTGGAAGATCTTTTCTTCTTTTTTCCCTAAAATAGCTCACATTGCATGATCACTTGCATCGCACATAATTTCAAACGGAGAGTTTCAGTCTTGAGGTATGACAATTGGTATGGAGATGAGTTTCTCTTTGATCGTCAAATTCGCTTCAAGACATGCATCATTAAAATTGAAGGGAGTATCCTTCTCAAGTAATTTAGCGATTTTGGAGAAATCTTTAATAAATCTTCGATAAAATCCTTCGTGACCCAAGAAACTTCTTACTCCACTAACGGAAACGGGAGGTGGTAAGGTTTTTATAACATCAATTTTAGCACGATCAACCTCCATTTCTGCACTTGAAACTTTATATCCCAATACAATTCCTTCCCGAACCACGAAGTGGCATTTTTTCCAATTAAGAACAAGATCTATTTCTGTACATCACAAGAGTACCTTTCAAAGATTGTTAAGGCACTCGTCAAAACTATCTCCAAATATCGAAAAGTCATCCATAAAAACTTCTAGGAACTTATCAATCATGTCCCAAAATATAGCCATCATACACCTTTGAAATGTGGCGGGTGCATTGCATAACCCAAACGGCATCCTTCGATAGGAAAAGGTGCCAAACGGACAAGTGGAAGTTGTTTTATGTTGACCAGATTGATCTAAACAAATCTGATTGTAGCCTTAATAGACTTCAAGGAAGTAGTAATACTCTCTCCCTGCAAGCTTGTCTAAATTTTGATCAATGAACAGTAATGGGAAGTGATCTTTCTTTGTGGCTTTGTTGAGCTTGCGTTAATCCATTCATACTCTCCACCCACAACTGTTCTTGATGGAATGGCTTCCTTTTTATCATTAAGCATGTTAGTGATACCTCCTTTCTTTAGAACACACTGCACTAGACTCACCCACTCACTACTCGAAATCAGGAAGATAATACCCGCATCTAACAACTTAATTACTTCTTTTCACCACCTCCTTGATTGCGGGCATAAGACTTCTTCGTCCCTCTATATAACACCCTCCTTAGTCTTCAAGAATGGTTTTTTGTTGGCAAATGGTAGGACTAATCCCCTTTACATCGGGTATAGTCAACTAATTGCCTCTTTGTTGGCTCGAAGCACACGTAATAACTTATCTTCTTGAGGACGTGAAAGGTTAGCAGAAATAATAGCAGGCAGAGTTTTGTTTATACCTAAATACACATATCGCAAATGAGCAGGAAGTGGTTTTTCTTCAAGGACAGGAGGACAAATTATAGACGGTTTCTTCATTGTTTCAATGTCTCTTGCCTCTCAGAGTTGTTCACGCATTCTTGCTTTCAGTCTATCGTCAGTTGAATCTAAAGCAACCACTTCTTCGGCTTAATCTTCATATACATCTGGTGATTCCAGTGCTAAGGCTGGCTGGTGTTAAGGTGTCATCGAAGCTTGATTCACTAAAAACTTCTTGCGTAATTTTTCTCATGACATCTATTCTAAAACATTTATCTTTCGTATATGGATATTTCATAGCCCTAAACACACTGAATCTCACATGTTCGTCTTGGACCCTCATGATCGATTCACCATTCTCAACATCTATTAGTGTACGCCTCGTGGCTAAGAATGGTCTACCCAAGATGATAGGGACATTATTATCCGCGTCGTAGTCAATAATAATACAATCACAAGGAAATATAAAACTACCAGCTTTAACTAAAATATATTCAATTTTACCTACTGGTTGGGAGAGGGAGCAATCCGCCATTTGAAATACCACTGAGGTAGGTACCACTTCTCCTATGTTGAGCTTCTCGAACAGGGACTTTGGAATGAGATTGATACTCGCACCTAAATCACATAAAGCTTTCCCGGTCCATCTTTCGCCAATGGCAATAGGAATTGTGAAACTTTCGGGATCTTGTAACTTTAGTGGCAACTTGCTTTGACATATATCACTACACTCCTCTGGTAATCAAGTCATCTCCCCAGTTTCTAAACTTCATTTGTTAGAAAGAATGTCCTTCATGAATTTAAGATATTTTGGCATTCTCTTAAGACCGTCTACAAAAGGTATGTTGATATCTAATTTTCTCACCATGTCAAGGAACTTCTTGATTTATTTTTTCATTGTGCTTGTTTTTTACAAGTGATGTGAATGGTGGTGGCGGACGTGTGTTTCTTACCACTAAGCTTTTCTTCTTTTCTGGTGTATTCTTTGTAGGGACACTCTCTGATTCAATTACCTCTTCAATTTTATCTTCAACTATTTCTTCAACCACTTCTTCAAAAATAGGGGTTGGTTCTTTTGGTTGTTCTTTTTCTTCCACTCTGAGTGGAGGTAATTTCCACTTCTTAATTTAACTGCATGACAAACATCATCTTGAGGGTTTATAGTATCGCTTGGAAGTTTCCCTTTTTGCCTGGTTTGTAATGAACTGGCAATTTGTGAAAGCTGATACTCGAGTTGCTTAATAAACCCTATCTTTTTCTTTAAAATCTTTGTTGACTCATCTTCATGCTTTCCTTCATAGTATCCATGAATTTATCTAGGCTTTGTTTCAAACTGTTACTTGAAGGTGAAGGTTGATCATATGTGTCTTGTTGCATTGAATATGAATCGTAATGTCGAACTTGATCTTCATACTTTGGCATTTGTTGATAGATTGATTGTGGTTGAGCTTGATGATAATAGTTTTAAGCTTGATTTTGATAATATTTACCTTGATTTATGACCCAACTCTGATTCTGTGGGGAGTAATAATCTGCGTGATTTTCAGGAGTATGATAATTGCCATTCGGATAATGGACTCTTTGATGAGATATGAAATAAATCGAAGCTGATTGTTAACGCAATTCTCCCACAAATGATTACTTTCTCCAAAACCAGGAGATGGAGGCATTGTGTTTATCTGGCCCACCTGGGCTACAAAACCATTCTCTAAACTTGATTCTCCTTGTAATTCTTTGAGCTGTTGGCTTAATTCTTAAATCCTTATGCCCTAAGGAATCTTTTTCTTCTGTCTCTAACGACCAACTTCTTTCAGTTTCAATAACTCTTTTCATAGTGATACAGGCATCTTCTGGATCTAATAACACAAAACTTCCATCTCCTAAGTTAATTACCTTTGCCTTTGACTCGCTGTTGAGTCCTCCTAGAACATGGTTAATTGATATTCAGGCAAGGAGACGTGGAATGGACACCTCGCTTTATTTTTGTTAAAACGTAACCATGCTTCACCAACACTTTCCCCTTTTCTTGCATAAATTATTCTAACTCCAACATGTCTTTTAAACGTCTACTAATCAGATGGAATCGATCTAGGAAATTTGCTTGGAGTTTATCCCGATCTGGAATTGAATCAGGGTGTTAGTAGTCATACCAATCACTTTCATTTCCGCTTAAAAAGAATTGGAACATAATGTAGTACACATGTTCTTGTCTGACACCTTCAATGATGTAGGCATCACAAATCTGCATGAATTTCTGAATGTAACAAACCAGATCATAATGCGCAGCACCACTAAATCGACCATAACTCGAAAATTGTTCAATCATGCCTGAATTTAATGGCTTGGATCTCTGGAGTGCGGATACCTCTGGGTTGCACTTTAAATTAGATGGGAAGCTCTAGATATCTCGGACTTTCCATATGAATAACCTGAAATAAACAAAACTAAAACCAAAAGTGTGAAGTAGAACTAACTAAAAAATAAAAACACCAGGACTAATGATGTAGTCCTTGGCAGCGGCGCCAAAAACTTGGAGGCTGGTAGAATGTGACAAAATAATGATAATAAAAGTAAGAACTATCACCCTAACCAATCACGTTACTCACTACAAGTATCACTGATCGTATGCAAGTTTAGTTGATAAATATAATTCATTCGCAGGGGGCCTACGAAAGTTAGCTAGGACTAATGCAAATATAAAGTGCAAATAGAAGAAGTTAGAAGAATAATACGCTAAAAGACTCTAAAATATTTGTTTGGTTTTATGAGTCTAAGCAATTAACTAAATAAATCAAGACAGTAAATGAAATAGAAGAAAAGAAAGAAGTAGTATGAGAGTTTAACTCGAGATATAACAAGTAATCCCCACTAAACTTGTGTTATTACCTATTTATGTAAGGGAGAATTGTGTAATATGCAATAGCCATGATTCTATATTTCTCCTAACCTCCTTCCAGGTAGACTTAGGTGACGGCCAAAAATTACCAGGGGACTTTAGTTGTGATACCCCGCAAAAATAGTTCAATTTTAAATACCTTACTCGAGATTAAATTGTTAATTCTTATGAGTAAAAATATTTATTTAATTATTATTTATTATTTAAATTAACATTCAAGATTCAATATATTTAATTTATCATCAATATTTAGATAAGATGCAATTTGACTTTTGGTCAACAATACTGGCTAACTATTATTTCTGAAACATTCCCAAAATGATTACCCTTATATTGATTTTTCCCTACCCTATAATCCATTGTCTTCGTTTTCCATTAGCATATTTTATATTTTGATATATATGATACACCATTCTTATTTATTTAAGATTCCGGGACATATTATTACGACTGATGGAACATATGGAACATATGGAAGAATGAAATATTTCTTTGAAAAAGAAAGATAGATTATTAAGAACATTATAAAGAAAACTAAATTTATTATTAAACATCTATTTGATGAGACAGAAATAGTAAGCCAAAGAAAGATTATTACGACTGATAAAGAACACGATATTGAGGAGGAAAATAATCCAATATTGAGAGATGAATCTGACAGCATATTGTGATTAAAATAATCACCGGTTTTGACAAAAGAAATGGTTTCCAAAAACAAAAGAAATAAAGTCCGATTTTAATGTAAACTATTTATTACAGAAAATGAATAACAATTACAAGAAAGTGAATGACTATTACACGGAAAAGAAATACACTTACACGGAAAAGAAAGAAAAACAATAACAGTCACCGACGGTTGTTAAAAAGATATTCCGGCGTACCGGTATCTCTTACGGAAAAAATGAAAGCGTTTTAGAGAGAAGGTGAGGCAGAGTGTTTGTTCTTTCTGGTGTATTTCGTAGCTGATATGGGTGGAGTGGGAGCTCTTTATATAGGGGAGAGGTGAGGAGTCAAACCAATTCAGAAACGTCCCCATTAAGTCCCTTGATTACCTACTGTAATTGACTTGACTGGGTTGACGGTTTTGATTGCCTCTTAATCTCCACGTTTTAATATTCTGTAACAGCTGCTGGTGGACTTGACTTTGATATTCCCACATGTTGACTATCTCCTTGTAACAGCTGCTGGAATATTCTTCTTCTTTAACGCGTGCGTGATTGGTGGAGACTTGACTTTACGTTTGAGTTTGAATTTTCAACGACCACTATAAGAGCTGATAGGAAAACCCATTTCATTTTTCATTTTTTGAATCCCCAAACTCCCCAAACTCACCCACGAAACCATGGCACACGGCCCACGCCCCACGCAGGTGCCAGGCCGGGCCGGGTGGGTGGTAGTGGTGGTGGTGGTGGTGCGTGCGTGTGGGGGCTTCCTTGTTCCCTTTTAGCTTCCATAGTGACTAGCTATTGTGATATGAATACATAGGTGAGTTAATTTATATAGATAAACTTTTTTACTCACCTCCTATGTGGGACAAAATCCTTCACAAAAGTTGTCTTTTCCACTTCTCAAAGGGAATGGGAAGATTCTTAGTTAATCCTCTATATTAATCTAAGTCTTTTCCGCTTCTCCTAAAAGAACATGATCGGATTAACGATTATACACTTAAAATAATAAATATATAATCATTAATCCAACAATACCCCACTCAGGGTCTTTTTGGAGAGACATTGATCAGGTTTCTATACCTATCAGTATTTGGGTGAATTGTACTTAAGTGACAATATCTTTTGATTTGAATTGACACGTAGTGAAGTGAGGCAACCATCGAATTCCATTTAACTGAACTTACTCTTGAACATTAACGGTTTTCGATCGAGACCCCCACATCACATACTCTACCCTGCTGAAAGCTATAGTTCCCTTGAACATCACCTTTCAGTTCATCAAGTCCTTCTCTAAGGACCGCCCTTTATGGGCTATGAACTTTTGATTTCTTCATTTAAAGATTATTTTAAAGACGTCTCCTTTTAACATTCTATTATGAAGTTTGGGTCTCGTGATTACCCGTGAATTCATCAAGTCCTTCTCGAAAGGACCACCATTTAGGCTATGAATTCTCTATGAGTATAAACACTCAGTACGTCTTATTCATCAAGTCCTTCTCAACAGGACCACCACAAGTGGCTATGAATTTTGTAAAGACGATTTTGTTTTTGAGCCATAGTGATGGAGAGAATCACATTGACTCATTGGTCACATGTTCCCCATTAATGGGTTTTAATCCCATCCCCCTCGACGTCTCCAGGACTACTCTCCTGGTTAAGCCTTTGGTAAACGGATCACCTAGGTTGTTCTATGATCGTACATATTCCAAGGCTATCACACCATTTTTCAGTAACTGTCTTACTGACCCATATCTGATGCGAATATGTCTCTTCTTCCCATTATAGGTGCTATTATGAGCGACTCCAATGGCTGCTTGTGAGTCACAATGGATACACACGGGTGTGGTACTTCCTTACCAAAGTGGCACATCTGATAAGAGACTTCTCAACCACTCAGCTTCTTGCCCAGCTAACTCTAGTGCTATAAATTCAAACTCCATGGTGGAGCGTGCTATACAAGTTTGTTTGGAAGACTTCCACGATACAACACCTCCCCCTAAGGAGAACACATAGCCTTTGGTGGAGTTTACTTCTTCATTGTCAGAGATCCACTTTGCATCAAAAAATACCTCAAGGACTGCAGGGAATTTGTTATAGTGCAAGCCTAGATCAATGGTACCCCTTAAGTATTTCAATAGATGGAGAAGTGCAACCCAGTGGTCACTACTCGGGTTATGAGTATAGCGACTAAGTCTACTTACATCATAGGTAATATCGGGTCGAGTATAGTTCATCAAGAACATCACACTCCCTATGATTTTAGCAAATTCATTTTGGGATACAGCATCCCCAACGTGTTTGGATAAATGAATGCTGGAATCATAAGGAGTATTTACAGGCGTTACCTCAAAGGAATTGAACTTCTTCAGCATCCTTTCTACGTAATGAGACTGATTCAGGGTAATACCACTACTGCTCCTAATGATTTTTACCCCAAGTATTACATCAGCTTCTCCCATATCTTTTATGTCGAATCTAGAAGACAGGAAGCGTTTAGTCTCATTTATAATATGAATAGTAGTACCAAAGATGAGCATGTCATCTACATAGAGGCATATGATAACACACTTTGAATTTGTTACCTTGGAATAAACAAATGAATTAGAAAATGTTAGCAACAAAACCATCTGAAATGAGAGTACTATCTAGTTTTTCATACCATTTTTTCGGTGCCTGTTTCAAACCATACAAGGATTTTTTCAACTTACACACTTTGTCCCCTTGACCAGGGACCACACACCCTTCAGGTTGAGCCATGTAGATCTCTTTATCTAGATCTCCGTTCAAGAACGCGGTTTTGACATCCATTTAATGTATTACAAGTTCGTGAATGACGGCTAGAGCAATAAGGGTTCTTATCATGGCAATTTTGGTCACTGGGGAGTAAGTGTCAAAGTAGTCTAAACCTTCCTTTTGGGTGAAGCCATTAATAACAAGTCTTGCTTTGAATTTTTCTATGGAGCCATCAGGTCTCAACTTTTTCTTAAAAATCCATTTGCTACTAATAGGTTTGCTACCCCTAGGTAAGTCGGTTAATTCCCATGTATGGTTACTTTTAATAGACTCAAGTTCACTATTAATGGCCTCTTTCCAAAAACTAGCATCTATAGATTTTAAAGCATCGTCATAAGTTTTTGGGTCTTCCTCCATGAGGAGGCAGTTGACTACATGTTTGTTTAATAGGTCAATTTGAAAACCTTTGGTCATAAAGGCTGTTATAAAGTCAGGGCCGAAGCTGGACTCGATCCTACGCCTCTTACTTCTCCTAGGTTCTTCCTCGGGAATACTACTAGGCTCCATGGAAGTGGAGAGGTTAGGAAAAACATCACAAAGAGGTAAAACATCATTAGTAGATAAGTTATCAACAGGTAAAGAAGCATTGGCAGTATTTAAATTTTTCAAAGGGAAAACATGTTCAAAGAACTAAGCATCTCTAGATTAACAAATAGAATTATCATCTAAGGACAAGAATATGTATGCCGCACTATTCTGAGCGTACCCTATGAAAATTGAGTCAACGCTTTTGGGTCCAACGGTGACAGTTTTAAAATCAGGTAGTTTGACTTTGGCTAGGCACCCCCACACTTTTAAAAATTTCAGGTTTGGTGGAAAACCCTTCCACATATCATAAGGGGTATTTTCTAGGAATTTATGTGGTACCCTATTAAGTACATAACAAGCTGATAAGACAGCTTCCGCCCACATGTTGTTTGGTAAACCTGAACTTATTAACATGGAATCCATGGTCTCTTTAAGGGACCTATTCTTTCTTTTTGCTATGCTATTTTGTTGGGGTGTATAAGGGGCACTAAGTTTTTGGATAATCCCACTTGTTTCACAAAACTCTTTAAGGGAATTACAACTATACTTGCCTCCTCTATCGGACCGAAATCGTTTGATTTTATAGTCAAGTTGGTTTTCAACTTCGGCTTTATATTTTAAAAATGCATTTTCTGCCTCATCTTTAGTTTTAAGAAGATACACTTTAGTAAACCTAGAGTAGTCATCTACGAAGGTTATGTAATAAAGTTTACCTCCTCTACTAGCGGAGTTTTTAAAATCAGCTAAGTCCGAATGAACTAATTCAAGCAATTTAGTATGTCTAGAGGTAACGGGTTTAAAAAGGTCTTTTCGCAAGTTTGGACTCTACACATATTTGATATTTTTCAAAGTCATCCACGTTGTGAAGGGGTATTAGTCCAAGATTTTTAAGCCATTTAATAGACGCAACATTTAAATGGCCTAGTCTACCATGCCACGTTCGAACAGACTCAACAATATAAGCAGAATTAGATGCATTCTCATTAAGGGTTACAGTGTTCAAAACAAACAAGCTATTATTAAGGTACCCTTTCCCCACGAACTCGTCATTTTTGGTGATAATGACTTCCCCCCTCGAAAACAAGTTTGAGACTTACTTTGTTAAGAAGAGCCTCGGAAACTAAGTTCCTACGGAGAGAGGGGACGAAGAGAACATCATTCAGTTCAAGAATCTTACCAGAGGTGAGTTTGAGGGGAACCTGACCTTTCCCGAGAACCGTAGCGGTGGAAGAATCACCCAAGTACACACACTCATCATCAGTTTCTTTTTCGAATTTCTTGAACAGGGCTTTGTTTGCGTAGAAGTGTCGAGAAGCTCCAGTGTCAAGGATCCACTCACTCTTGTTCTCTACCAAGTTTACCTCAACCATTACCGCGGCAATTATCCTTGAGCCGATTAACTTCTTCGACTTGAATGTGGCTGATAAGCTCTTGGAGGGTCATTTCTTTCTTTTTGTGCTTGAGGTGGTTGCGGTAGAAATTAAAGAGGAAAAACGGATTATTGCATATTTAGTCCAAATGTCTATCAAAATAGTCAGATAATCACCTAATTTGGTGTCTCCTAAGCATATAAATATAGAAAAAAGAGGAGACATCACACACTATTCTGAGCGTACCCTATGAAAATTGAGTCAACGGTTTTGGGTCCAACGACGACAGTTTTAATATCAGGTAGTTTGACTTTGGCTAGGCACCCCCACACTTTTAGAAATTTCAGGTTTGGTGGAAAACCCTTCCACATCTCATGGGGGGTCTTTTCTAGGGATTTATGTGGTACCCTATTAAGTACATAACAGGCTAATAGGACAGCTTCCCCCCACATGTTGTTTGGTAAAACTGAACTTATTAACATGGCATTCATGGTCTCTTTAAGGGACCTATTCTTTCTTTCTGCTATGCTGTTTTGTTGGGGTGTATAAGGGGCACTATGTTCGTGGATAATCCCATTTGTTTCACAAAACTCTTTAAGGGAATTAGAACTATACTCGCCTCCTCTATCAGACCTAAGTCGTTTGATTTTACAGTCTAGTTGGTTTTCAACTTCGGCTTTATATTTTAAAAACGCATGTTCCGCCTCATCTTTAGTTGTAAGAAGATACACTTTAGTAAACCCAGAGTAGTCATCTACGAAGGTTATGTAATAAAGTTTTCCTCCTCTACTAGCGGAGTTTTTAAACTCAGCTAAGTCCGAATGAACTAATTCAAGCAATTTAGTTTGTCTCGTGGTAACGGGTTCAAAAGGTTTTTTCGCAAGTTTGGATTCTACACATATTTGACATTTTTCAAAGTCATCCACATTGTGAAGGGGTATTAGTCCAATATTTTTAAGCCTTTTAATAGATGCAACATTTAAATGACCTAGTCTACCATGCCACGTTTGAACACACTCAACAACATAAGCAGAATTAGATGTATTCTCAAATAAGGGTTACAGTGTTTAACACAGAGAAGCCATTATTTAAGTACCCTTTCCCCACGAACTCGTCATTTTTTGTGATAATGACTTTCCCCCCTCGAAAACAAGTTTTAGACTTACTTTGTTAAGAAGAGCCCCAGAAACTAAGTTCCTCGGAGAGAGGGGACGAAGAGAACATCATTTAGTTCAAGAATCTTACCAGATGTGAGTTTGAGGGGAACCTGACCTTTCCTGAGAACTGTAGCGGTGGAAAAGTCACCCAAGTACACACACTCACCATCAGTTGCTTTTTTGAATTTCTTGAACAAGGCTTTGTTTGCGCAGAAATGTCGAGAAGCTCCAGTGTCAAGGATCCACTCACTCTTGTTCTCTACCAAGTTTACCTCAACCATTACCGCGACAATTATTTAATCTGTCTCAGTCAGATTAGCGGCAGCTTTTGGACCCTGACCATCCCTAAGGGGACATTCGAAATCTCTATGTCCTTCTTTTCCACAACAATAACAGGCCCCTTTAGGTTTTTGAATCTTACCAGAAGTTTTGAATCCTCCACCTTGTTTGCTGGAGTTGCCGCGGTTCTTGTTTCCCCCAAACTTTGACTTGTTGGAGCCTTGTTGCTTTCCCTTCCCTTTGAACCTGTCTTTGTTACCTTGTCCAGAAACTTTGACGAGATTAGCTTTCGAGGAATGAGAAGGGAAAGAGATTGACTTATCCTTGAGTCGATTGGCTTCTTCGACTTGAATGTCGCTAATGAGCTCTTGGAGGGTCATTTCTTTCTTTTTGTGTTTGAGGTGGTTGCGGTATTCACTCCAAGATGGGGGAAATTTATCAAGCAAAATGTTGGCTTGAAGAATACCTCACATCTTCATGCCTTCGACGATTACCTCCGCGGATAGGTTCTCGTACACATGAAGTTGTTCAGTCATGGGTTTCTGATCCGTGAGTCTAAAATTGTAACAGTTCCCAGTTACGTACTTTTTCTTACCATAGTCATCAACCCCATATTTCTTCTCGATATTTTCCCATATGATCTTTGCCGATGTCTCTTTGGCATGGAGATCAAAGATGGGATTGGTAACGTTGTTCAACATCCAGCACCGAGCCATGGTATTAGCTCTTTTGAACCTGGATGCGAGGGCAGCATGCCTAGCTAGCCCTTGTTCAGCATGAGCTCCAATATCCAAAAGTGGAGGAGCCTCGACTATAGCAAAGTCGAGTTCATACTATTCAAGGAAAATCATAATTTTTTGCGCCCAACACTTGTAGTTAGAACCATTAATGGGTTCCAACTTGTTCACGTCGAGAAGTGGCTTTGGGTTCAAAGATGAACCAACAGCCGAAATAGGAAGAGCCATTTCAGAAAATAACTGGTGAAAAAAGAAAATGAATATCTTTTTAAATTGTGATTAAAATGATCACCGGTTTTGACAAAAGAAATGGTTTCCCAAAACAAAAGAAATAAAATTAGATTTTAATGTAAACTAACTATTACAGAAAAATGAATAACGATTACAAGAAAATAAACTATTAACGGAAAATAAATACACTTACACGAAAAGAAAACAACAACTATTACACCGACGGTTGTTAAAAAGATATTCTGGCGTACCGGTATCTCTAACGAAAAAACGAAACTAATTTAGCATTTTTAGAGAGAAGGTGAGGCAGAGTGTTTGTTCTTTCTGTTGTATTTCGTAGCTGGTATGGGTGGAGTAGGAGCTCTTTATACAGGGGAGAGGTGAGGAGTCAAACCAATTCAGAAACGTCCCCATTAAGGCCCTTGATTACCTCCCGTAATTGACTTGATTGGGTTGAAGGTTTTGATTGGCTCTTAATCTCCAAGTTTTTATATTCTATAACAGTTGGTTGACTTGACTTTGATATTCCCACGTGTTGACTATCTCCTTGTAACAGCGGCTGGAATACTATTCTTCTTTAACGCGTGCTTGATTGGTGGAGACTTGTCTTTACGTTTGAGTTTGAATTGTCAACGACATCTATAAGAGCTGATAGGAAAACCTATTTCATTTTTAATTTTTTGACTCCCCAACCCCCCAACTCACCAACGAGCCCACGACTCACGACCCACGACATCGCCGTCGCCGGTGCCGGGCCAGGCCGGGGGTGGTGGTGGTGGTGGTGCGCGTGTGTGGGGCTTCCTTGTTCCCTTTTAGCTTCCATAGTGACTAGCTATTGTGATAGGAATACATAGGTAAGTTATTTTATATAGATAAAATTTCTTACTCACCTCCTATGTGGGACAAAAACCTTCACAAAAGTTGTCTTTTCTACTTCTCAAAGGGAATGGGAAGAGTCTTAGCTAATCCTCTATATTATTCTAAGTCTCTTCCACTTCTCCTAAAATAACATTTCGGATTAAAGATTATATGATTAAAGTTAATAATTATATAACTTTAATCCAACAATTTGTAAATGATTATTATATGTAAATCCATTTTATTGATTATTGAATTGAAAATCATTTGGTTACCCAAAATAGGTGCTTCTATCATAGTCATTGGTTATGGATGACTGAGATGTGTATGCATTTGTGTATGTGAAGAAGAAATATATGATCATTTATCTTAATGAGGAATGGGGTGGAGGAGGCGTGTGCAAAAAGTATACAAAATTTTGAGAGTTCATCTTTTAAATTTTTTTTCAAAACGTATGTGGTTAAATAGGTGGATGGGTGAGGAGGTGGGTGCAAATAAAATGATAATTATTGGGGTTTCATTTGATTTTTAAAGTTGATGGGATTAAATAATAAAATTGAAGGTGGGTATAAATAAAATAATAAAATTAGGGTTTTTTAGATGATATATAATGGGTTAAATAATATTTGAATAATTATTTAAATATTTTTTAGAGTTTGAGAATTTTTGTAATTTTTTTGAATTTTAAATGATTAAATATGACTTGGGAGTAGAAATTGACGAAAAAAATAAAAAATGCGTAAGAAGGGCGTATATCTAAAGTTCAAGATAACTTTAAAAAATAAAGGGTGTCGTGTCAAAACACGAATAGTTCAGGGAATAGGTTAAAACTAGTAAAAAGATTAATGTAGGCATTTTATCTATATATATTTTAGTATTTTTTTATTCAATGTTATTCTAAAAGAATGGTAAAATCAAGTAGCTCATTTGTCTTAATAAAACTCGTGTCGAGATCCTAGTGGTCAATCTTCCAAAAATTAAACAGGTCAAAAACTATAAAATAAATAATTAAATGGACTAAAAATCAAATTAAGGTTATATCTAAACTTCCTATTTCCACATCACAACTCTCTTTCCTCACCCTCTCAACCAGAACCCCATTTCCCTATCTCTGTTAATTACAGTTCTTATCAACTCCACTTACGACGCCTTCTTCTCATCTTAAGGCAGACCCTCTCAGATCCATAAACGATGGCAAATGGTTTTTAAAAACGCCACGCCCTTCAACCTCATCATTTTCTCTTCCAACTCATCTAGCAGAGATAATATTATCTATATAAGGTCCTTGTAAGTCATTCTCTTTATGAAGATTAATTTTATTAATAAAAACTACATATATCAAATATTCTTTATCTTTTTTTTCTAGATCTGATAATAAATTAATTATTGCTATACTATAGATTTGATGATTAATTGACTGTTAACATATTGTGAAGTTGTGGTAAATTTTTTATTCACTATAAATTTTCGATAATAAAAGTTTAATCATATGGATTTTAATTACTGCTTACAACTTCAATATGGAGAAACTTACACGAATTTTACTGCTATTTTTTATTAACTGTTTATTTGGTAAATATTTTCTGATTTTCTCCCTTTTAAGTTAGAAATTTGTTTTTGGTTTCTTTCGTAAATTTTGTTGAGATTGTATTCTATTCAACAGATCTGTTAAAAAAAATAAAATTCATATTGGGTATCATACAATGATTGAATTTGATCTTTTTACAGGTGATATATATGCACAAATCATTTTTTATTTAAATTAAAAGATCAATGGTCATGTCATTTCAATCATCAATAAAAACAGAGTCAACAGTGAGAGAAAAGGTAAAACATACTACTTGGATGTAATTTTTCAAGATTGATTATCTAATAACTCCATATATAAAGGTAACTTTAAGTCTAATGAGTCCCTAATTTTAGTAGAAAGTTTGGGGGTTAGATTTTAGATAATGGACCTCTAACTTACATATTATAGAAAACTCAATTCTTGGGTACCGAATTCATAGAATTTTTAAGCCACATATGACTATATTTACATGTCTCGTTACATTTTCTTTCAATTTTTTTAGGGTTAATGCTCAATAGGCACCTACCACCTTACACCCTTACCCATAAAAGACACCGTTTTTTTAAAGAACAACGAGTAATGGGAAGCTTCCCATTACTCAAAGAATTATATGTTAAAAGGAAAATAGTGGTAGCTAATATTTTAATTATAAAATGCATGAAAAAAATGAAAAAGAGAAACATCCTTATGTATGCAACATAATTAAAAAATGAAATCATTGTGGCTAGAATTTGTATTGATCAACAGATATAGCTAACTGCAAGCAAGTAATATGTAGCATATCCTATTCTATTGAAGTGGTTGAAGATCAAAAGTTGAGAAGTCAAACTCCAATTCTACCTTTTTGCTTGAATTGGTTACTTGTACACAGCCTTAGAATATACTTGTTTTATAATATTGCTAAAGTAGATTTTCTTCTTAATACATATGAGAGTCACTTTGGACTCGTAGTTAATTTGACTCCAATAAAATTTGATCCAGAACCTCTTGGACTCTGTAGAGTAGTCTAATAACTAGACCAACTATCGATCTTAAAAGGTAGATTCATATTATAATCTTTTTATGATTATTTATTTATAAGTTGATTTCTTATTTGGTAATATATATATATATATATATATATATATATATATATATATATATATATATATATATATATATATATATATATATATATATGTATAGAGAGAGTGAGAGAGAGAGAGAGATATGACAACCATTAAAAGTAGGTTACCATGCATTAGTATATAAATAAAAAATTAGGATCGATTATTCTCTATCAACCTACAAATTAGAATTGATTATTCATTCTCTTCATTCTTCGCTTCCGAACCAGTCACCACACCGCCTCAAAATTTCCTCATAAGATCGTTATTCTCTATCAACATAAAGTGTTGAATTCCATCAGAAGAATGATAAGGTTGTTAAAAGTGTCAACGTGTAACTAAAATCAGTGGGCTATGGATATCGATAATAATATAAAGAACATTAAAGAATCGATTACTCTCTTGGAATCACTGTTTATGGCTGCGAAAATCATTTCTTAGAGCTTGATACCATCTCTCATGCATAAGTTCATTCACTTTCACCCTTGCATGCTCTAAATTTTTTAATAGATTCCTCACCTAAATTGAATGAAATCGCGCACATGGGAGTGTTTAAAAGAGCTTCTTCTCGGTGATTGGACTGATAACATATTATGCAGCTTCAGAATGCCTATAATCAAAGATTTAGAGCGTCATAAAAATAATCGTGATTCGTCCCAAAATGTGGTTAGCTGGTGATGAAAACTATATAATTCGGCCTTATGATGAAAATTTGAGATCGGAATCAAATTTATGTCAAATAAGGAAACTGGATTTCCATCTCAATTATACTATCTCTATTCCATAATAATAGTCTCTTTAGCCAAAAAACCATATTTCATAATATATGTCACTTTTAAAGTTCCAAAGAAAAATAAATGATGTCTTTCCTATTCTACCCTCTTTTTAAAATCTCTTACCAACTAAATATTTAGTTTTCGCTCTCTTGTAATTAGGGATATGTTGGTCATTTTGAACTAAATTTTACCTACTTTTTAGGTTCCTTAGTATGTGTGAAAAACTCTAAAGAGTCCATTATTATAGAATGGGGGTAGTATGTTTTAACGGCTTTTTTACGTCTGAATTCTGACAAGGATAAAGATTTTTATTTAGGAATATCAGGCACCACAGGTTTCTATCGTCTATGCTGGAGTTGAAGGAATTACTATCCTAGCCCTCATAAGTGAGGCTCACATACTATTCATATATACTATATACGCCATTAAATTCTTATTTTTTAACGCTTTTAAGTTTATGACATGTAATTTTTTGCATAATCATATGCAAATGTGAATCTTGTGTACTTAGTGAATGGGTGAAACACACGGGCCAAAATCAGAAACTGGAAAACTAGTGTCAAAGTTAAAGGTTTGTTAGGCCACTTGAGCAATGGGTTAGTATTTGAACTCAATAAAACACCAAAAGATCGTGTTAATGTTATAGTAACTATAAGTTATAATGGGGAATTTGCTTTTAGTTATATGCATCTTTAGAGTCTAAATTTAGCTTTATAGATGATGGATATAGGAGAAAATCATGCACAATGTCTTTCTTTAGTTAAATCTACTAAACACATGAAAGAACGAAAGTACAAGTTGCTTACTTTTCTGCAAGGTATATATATTCTTTTTCGAGTATTTAAGTTGATGATTACTTGTAGAGAAAATATCCATTTAAATCATGATTAGGAAAGTCTATGCCAAAACTTGACATGTTATTATTTCTTCCCAATTAGATTATCCAGTTTCTCATTTAAATAAAAAATCTATTACCATTCTATTTTTTTACCCTTTTTATATTTATCAATTAAAAATAGAGGTATTTCTTAAAAGAAACCTAATAAAATTACATAATTGTTAAATTAAGCCTTTAATAATTCATTTTATAAAAAAATTTATAATAAAATAATTATTTATAGAAAATATTCCTTTTATATTTTCTATACCTTTACCACACTTATTATATATTATTTTCAATACAATATTTATTTTTAAATATTAAACAAATAATAGGGTACGACCACCACCACCACCACCACTATTGATGTGTTATTCAACTAATATGAATTTTTTATTGATATGTAGGGTGTGTTTGATATCGTGGCGCTTAGTGGGTCCTTCATATTGAGGGACGTTGATGGCCAGCCGAGCAGAACTGGTGGTTTAAGCATCACACTGTGCAATGAAGAAGGTAAGTTCGCTGGTGGCGGGGTGGCTGGGTTGGTGATTGCAAACTCACATGTACAGGTTTGTTTCTCATACTTGTCAATTTTATTTCATTTTTGGGTCAAAACACTTCACAAAAATTTGTTTTTGTACAGATTTCATGTGCTAGTTTCATTCCTGAAGCAAAAAAAGAAGGCAAAGGAGAAGGTGGTGACAGAGGAGAAGGTGGTGGTAGTAGCTCTCCATCAACTGAGAGTGAATCGTCTGGTGGAGGTCCGCCACCACTACCAAGGAGAGTGACTCGAGATGATGGCATGCCTGGGTTAGGCATGCCATGGAAATGATTGTGTTAACCCCCGAGCTATGGATCTTGCTGAGCAGCTCGGGGTTTTTTTATGTATTTTTTAGTTAAAAAAACCAGACTAGTTGTAGTCTTTATCTTTTTGCATACATCAGTTGTAGTGTTTATCGATGTTAGTTTTTTTATGGTAGTTTGACTTGTGGTGGTACCTTCTGTTGTTGTTCAATGGGTTGTTTTTATAAAAAGAAGTTAAAAAATTTTGAAAAATTGAAGTGTTAGAATTTTTTTTTTAATAATATTGTTTGATGTTTAATTAAACCCTCTTGATAGGGTATACGAGTAATCCTCCTATTTCAGTTTGCTAAATCTCCTCCCATAATGGAGAGAGAGAAACTGAAGTGGTTGAATCTAAAGCTTGGTGGCAGTAGCATATACGGAAAGTAAATTATTCCATAAAAAATCAGATATTATATCAGCTCGACTCAGCTCTCCGTATCTTATTTCGATTTGCATACCTGTTGTTTATCACTACTTTCTAGATTTTGTATTAACTTTCTTGCTTTTTCCTTCACACGGTCAACCATTAAAATATAGAAACTCTATAAACCATCTGCCCTATTTGTTATCAAGTGATACGTGAATAAACAATTAAATAAAATATATTTTAATATTATCAAACTTTATAAATAGTCAGTCTTATTGTTGAATCATATTGATGAATTAAAAAACAGCCAGCGAGATGGCCTTGTACATACCTTATAATTTAGAAAGTTATCTCCGGAGCTTCCTCTCATGTATGAGTAACCATCTCCACCTGTAATTCAACACTCTTGCAAAACAAATATGTTGGTTATTAGAATAAGCATATCATGTATATAATATTCATGTCTTTACTTTGTGAATTGTTAATACAAGAAATGGTGCAAAAATTTCGTATCTCCACGAAAGAATTATCAACGTAATAACCTATCAAGTTGTCTTATTTGACTAAAAAAGGATAACCTATCAAAGAAATGGTTAATATGTGACAATGTAAAACGCTGAGAAAGAGAGGAGAGGAGTCCGATGAGTGGAGAGAAGAGGAGGGTGAGGAGGGGAGAAAATGACTGTATATATATTTATGTATGTCTTTTTTATAATAGTAATATGTTAAAGTCGAACTGAAATTACAGTCTCGTCATGTATATATGAGATACCAAAATTTTAGGAGATGTGCCACATCAAAATATGCTAGTTGTCAACTTGGGAGCAACAATCATTTTTGGATGCGATGGAATTTTTCTCGAGATTAGGAATTGACTAATAACCGAAGAATAATATAGCGATACTAAACGAACAAAAAAAATCAAATCGTAATTACATCTAAAGAATTCCTATTTTCTTAGGTAGTGTTGTTCTCAAACCAGGGCTACATCTCCACATCTAGTCAAAATCCATTTGCATTGATTAATTAACGGACGCGTGTTAGCCTAAAAGATAGATTTTGATTGATGTATGGGTGACAATACATTGCATCTTGAGTATACTTAATCTTACGAGAAATGTCAAGCTTAGTATAAACCATGCAGATTCTACAAAGCATGAAAAAAATGAGGAAATAGGGTTAACAGACCCCCGAGAAGGTGAAACAAGAAGTGATGAAGTAGACCAGTTGAAGAAGACGAAAGAAGAGAAGAATTCCAACCATTTGATTCAGGAATCAGACAGAGTGCCAAAAGACGTTCGGGATTGAAGACTCATATATGAAGAAGTACATACCTCCAAAGATTGAGAAGACGGAGTTTCAATACTTTTTCGAGAATGAAGTCTAAGAAGAGAAGAAGAGCGGACGTCCAAAGTGAAGAAAGGCAGATCGTTGAAGTTCACCCGAAGTTAGCCAATAGAAGTTGAAGACTGGAGAAGAAGAAATGCCAGATTCCCGATTTGCATACTCATCAAATTTGAAAACTCGAGTCCAAGCAAATAATATATGGAGAAGACGAGTGGTATTTGAGGAGAGGAAGATAACTATTAGAAAGGACATAGACAGAAAAAGAGTCGTTAGTGTACTATTTGTCTGGAATCGTCAGATCCACGTCATCAGCCATCCCACCTGAGGATTCTAGATGTATGGAAAGTTGATACTCAACCAACCGAGAGCTGATACGTGGACAAGTGTGTTGAGAAGATTTTTCCTATATGGAGGCATTGAGAACTTCCAAAATTTACTCTTCTCTACACCAAATTTAAATGCTTTTCAAAACTATCGTTCAAGAGAGACTCAAAGTAATAAATAATCCAAATATCTATATTGTGTTGTAAATTTTAGCTAAATCTTTTTTACATACTCATTGAAGAGTATAGAGGATAGGATAGGTAGATTAAATTTAATCATTAAACCCAGGGTTTTCTCTTGGTCTATTGAAGAAGCGTCATCTTCCATAGACTAGACAAAAGTGGTTTAGAGTTTGTGTGGTGTAGACATACGAATTTCAAGGCTTCATGGAGTGTGATGTGGTATAGTGTAAGTGGAATTTTTTCACTCGGGTTTGTCTACTGATACACAAGTGGAAGACTTCATGTGCTTTTAAAGTGGTATATCATTTGTTTGACTTATTTATAATATTGTGTAATCCTTGGAGATTGAAATGATGTCTACCAAGATAAACAATATGTCCAAATATGATGGAATCAGTAACAACATCATCGACAATTTCAGTTATGAAAAATGAATTTGTGGGGCCACCTTACATGTATGTTATGAGAAAACGATGTTCAAAACATACAAAGTTGCAACTACTGAATAGACTTTATGTATTGGAAATTTCTCTACATCAAAAGTAGTTGGATCTGGAATCGTTATTCTAAAAATGACTTCTGAAAAAAATTTGAGTCTCAATAAAGTTCTCCATGTGCCTGACATTAGAAGGAATCTAGTTTCAGGTTCGTTATTGAGTAAGAATTGTTTCAAACTAGTAATTGAGTCTGATAAATTTATTCTCACTAAAGGTGGAATCTTTGTGGGCAAAGGGTACCTATTTGACGGTTTATTTAAGATGAATGTAATGACCGTAGTACCTACCAAAAATGTAACCAAGAAAGTAATATATGCTTGACTAACCTAATTTATTGCACGATGGATTAGGAAATGTTAATTTCGGTTAATTAAATAAGTTAGTTTACGTTGGGTTATTACCTAATGTGAACTTCAATTCTCAAGAGGAATGTGAAGTATGTGTTGAGTCAAAATTAACCAAAACCTCGTTGAAAAATATAGAAAGGACTTTGGTACCTTTAGAGTTAATTCACAATGACATATATGACTTAAAATGAGTGCAAACTAAAAGTACCAAAAAGTATTATATAAATTTCATTGATGATTGCACAAGATATTGTCAAATATACTTTCTTTGAAGCAGGGACAGATTCAGGACAAAAGTTGAGGGGGAGGGGGCTTTAAATATATGGGGGTTTGGGGGCAATGCCCAAAAAAAAAAGAAAAATTGGGACGTATAGTAAAATAAAAATTATAAGAGAATTAACTTTCTATTAAATATTATCCTAAAAAAATTTACACATAAATTCTTTGAGGTAAAGTAATCAATGAAGTCAAATTTTATAAATACATCAACTATCTGTTTAATTCACTGCTATATAATCAACGATTCTCCAATTCTATGTGATAATCCTTTATCAAATAAATTATATTCTGTTAAAATTAAAATTATTAAATCAATAAATATACTTTTTTCATTTTTAAGTTCCAATTAGTTGTTTTAGTAAAAAAAGTTCTAATTCGTACGCACCTGCTATGAAGTTTTTATTTTTTCTTTTGAACAAAGTGTTTAATTACTAATACAGTAAACCTAATTCCTTTTCTATGTACTATGCATCATAAAAAGTGATTAGAGCAAAAAGAAAAAAACACTATAAAAAGTTATTAGAACAAAAAGATAAAAGCACTATGTAGCATAGATTTCTAGAGAGTTTCGACAACAATAGATTAAACTAAAAGAACCAAAATTTAAGAAAGGCATTAAATATTCATTCATATGAAATAAAATTTATATTTCTATCCAAGAATTTTATTCATAAATTTTAAATTCGTATAAAAAATTTAATAACTCACATACAATTATCCAAATTCTTATAAAAACACTCAAATAAAAAAACTTACCGAATTTTTTAGCTATTATAAAGAAGTAGACTGCAGATGTGGAATAGATCCAAAATTATTATAAATTTGATTAAAGTAATGTTTGTGGAGATAGTATTGTGCAATTTATTAAAAATAATATATTTAAATATGGTTAAAATAATTACTGGACTTAAAAAAATTTAAAAAAAATATTTAGTATTAAATTATTAATATATAGGATAAATTTTTATTTTTAAAAAAAGTCGTGGGGGGGGGGGGGGGGGGAGGGGGGCTTGAGCCCCCTCTGGGCCCAATGGTGGTCCGCCAATGCTTTGAAGTAAGGATGAGCCCTTACAAGCATTTACACAATACAAAACTGAAGTTAAGAATTAACTAAATAAAAAGACTAAAAATCTTAGAACAGATAGGAGAGGAGAATATATGTCTCATTTTGAAGAGTTTTGCGCTGAACATGAAATTATCCATCAAACACACATCCTCTATTCACCTCAACAAAACAGAATTGCTGAACGCAAGAACCGCATGTTGAAGAAATGATGAATGCATTGGTGATTGTCTCAGGGTTACCACAGAACTTGTGGGTAGAGGCTTTGCTCACTGCAAACAAAATATGTACAATAAAGTTTCTAAATTTGGTAAAATTATATTGTGGTCCCCAAAATTTAACAAAATTATACTTAGGTCCATATAATTATATAAAATATTTATTAGGTCCCTAACATTAAATAAAATTAAAATTTGGTCCCTAGAATTAAATAAAATTAAAATTAGGACCCTACATGTTAGTAAATGTATGATTAGGTCTTTAATTTAGAATAAACTTATAATAAAGTTCCCAAAGTTTATTAAAATTATAATTAGGCCCCTAATATTTATTAAAAAATATACTAGGGGCCTAAATTTTAATAAATGTATAGTTAGTTCCAAAACTCAGATTTTAAGTTTTGGGAAACTTCCCATAACTCACTGTTCCTTAAGAAAAGTGTCTTTTATAGGCCAGGGTATAAGGTGGCAAGTGCCTATTGGGCATTAACCCTAATTATAATTAGGTTCCTTAAAATTTAATAAAATCATCACAAGGGGACTAAATGTTAATAAATATATAATTAGGTATTTCTAATAATCTTATAATTAGGTCCCTAAAATTTATTAAAATTATAGTTAGGTTCCTAAAATTTAATAACATTATAATAAAGGGCCAAAATTTTAAGAATTTTATAATTAGGTCTCTAATATTTATTAAATTTCAGTTAGGTACCTATATTTTTTTACAAATATCTAACCGAATCCCAAAAAAATTAAAAAAGATAATCTATTTACGTCCCTAATTTTTCAAAAAAATCAAAAATTGTCCCTACAATTTAATTTTGAGAGGTATATTATTATGTTTGACGCGATGCTAGACGTCACGATGGAGATGGAGAGGGAAGAGACCCCACTCGGGGATCCATTGATCTTGTATTCGGGTATAATAGCAAAGGTAAAAGGAACTTGGTTATTTATTTAGCGGGAAAATATATTTGTTTATACATCGATATTATTTTTCAGGTAAACATATAAATAAAGTACGGGGCAAGAGAATTCCCCGATCGACAGAGAAGGTGAAAGAAAAATTTAGGGGTGTCTTGCTGGTTGATTGTTGTACTGAAGATGGCACGTGGAACCCCGTTGGGGAATTGGGGTATTATGTGACACAGGTAGTAGGAAACATATTCAGGATCATATTTCAAAATATTATTTTGAGTGGAAACACATCCCACAATACCACATTGATCTCATTTGGACTAATCTCAAAGTAAATGACTTGTTTGTAAGATAAAAAATTCCAGGCAATTACCAACTGTTTGGCAGCTAGTAGGGTTTGATAAAATAATTATAATAAAAGTAAGAACTATCACCCTAACCAATCACGTTACTCACTGCAGGTATCATAGATCGTATGTAAGTTTAGTTGATAAATAGAATTCGTTTGCAGGGACTATGAAAGTTTGCTAGGACTAATGCAAATATAAAGTGCAAATAGAAGAAGTTAGAAGAATAATACACTAAAAGAATCTGAAATATTTGTTTTGTTTTATGACTCTAAGCAATTAACTAAATAAAATAAAGATAGAAAATTAAATAGAAGAAATGAAAGAAGTAGTATGAGAGTTTAGCTAGAGATATAGCAAGCCTTGTGTTATTACCTATTTATTTAAGGGAGAACTGTGTGATATGCAATAGCCAGGATTCTATATTCCTCCTAACCCCCTTCCGGGTGGACTTATGAGGCGACCTAACAATTACCAGGGGACTTGGGCAAGTGGACCCTGCGCAATGATCGGTGGTTAATCTCAAACCCTAGTGACTATCTAGTTAGGCAAGACAGTCAAGATCACTACGGTACACTAAACATTTATGTGGTGTTTCAATAATTAGACACCCTTTCCGGGTGACCATCTAACTACTATTATGGTAATTTAATACGTTGGCCACCGCAAGAACTATAGAAAATACATCAAGCACATAAAAACAAAGATAACACAACTAATTTAAATTAAATGTAAAAGGACATCCCAAATTAAAATAGATATAAAACAAGTCTAGGGTTCTGGTGTCGCCTAAGGTGTAATAAAATAATGAATAAAATAAGTGCAAATAAACACCCTAGGCTGAGCACGGATCTGCAAGTATACATGACGTATGCAAGTTTTAATGATAAATAGAATGCGTTCCTCAGAGACTACGAAAGTTAGAGAGAACTTATGCAATTTATCAAGTACAGATAATAAAGCTAGATCAAATTAATACGCAGAAAAATAAAAGAAAAGAGAATTTTGTTTGATTTTGGGAAATAGAAAATTAGACTAATAAATTAAAAGACAGAAAATTAAATAAGCAAAGAACAGATAGTATGAGAGTTTAGCACAAGATATTAGAAAGTAATCCCCACTAGTCTTGTTTATTCTAACATGTAAGAGTGAATCATGTAGTATTACAATAATCAAGATTCTAAATTCCCATTCCTTAGACCTTGAGAGCGACTAAGGGGGCTACTGCATAACCACGAGGCAGTCTAAAATAGGGTTATCAAGCGCCACCAAGGCCCCTAAGAAGAACAATTCCTTCAATTGGTGATATGGTGATTATAACATACCCTAATGACTATCTAGTTAGGATCGATGTTGTCACTAGACGTTATGTGGTGTTTCAATAGTTAAACACCCCTTTCGGGCGACCATCTAACTACTATTACGGTAATCCTATACGTTGCACACCGCAAGGAAAACAGACAATAAATCAAAAGAAATAAACAGAGAATAAACATG
Organism: Nemophila menziesii; assembly: GCA_029959085.1. Taxonomy (NCBI): domain Eukaryota; kingdom Viridiplantae; phylum Streptophyta; class Magnoliopsida; order Boraginales; family Hydrophyllaceae; genus Nemophila; species Nemophila menziesii. The sequence goes on from JARWIR010000001.1 coordinate 82,775,406, forward strand.
AATTCAAATTAAATACGAAGTATCCCAAATCAGATAGAAAGAACTAGGGTTCATACATATATGCTAAATCTCAAGCTAAAATGATTTAATTCATACTAAGGAAAGAAAAGAAAACAATTACAGATTTGAGGGTTGAAGATGACATAATATGGTGTTCAACTCCTTGCAGACTTCTCTTCTTGTGCTGTAAGCTTCTTCCTGGCTGAAGGACTAGCCAATGATATGTTTTTTCTAATAAGAGGGTGTATTTATAGGGTGTAGGAAACCCTAAAATGTTTCTTGGAGTAGAAGATAGGTATTGGGCTCCTAGCCCAACTCAAATTCGTAACCCTAAAATATAGGAAGGTAAGATTCTGGTGCTGTTTTGTTTTGCCGTAACTCCTTCAATACTTATCTGTTTGACGCGTTCCAATAGTCGAACTAATCGTATCTATAACTTTGATGCATACCATTTTTTCAAATTCCTAGCCAATCTTGGGTTATGATCACTTTTATGTTCGTAGCTGCTGGAATTCATATTTATTTGGCAACTTTATCTTTTCCTTTTTCATATTTCTTTCCTTTATCTCCAATTTCCATGTTTATATTCTTTCCCTTATCTCTTAGAATTAACTTGACATCTAAATAATTACCATATATCTTTAAAGCTTCACAATTAACAAACAATTAAACCCAATATGCTCTAAAAATAATAAATAATTTAATCCAGACACGAAATAGGAAAGTTTACTAAATCATGAGAAAATCAACCTATATTCTAATAAATACACCTAAAATGATGTCTCCAACTAATATTAAATCATCACAAATGGGTAGACATCAAAACCCCCAACTCAAAGTTGTATCGTCCCGATACAATAAAAATAAAAATAAAGAACAGTAGGGTAGTCAAATAATAAACAGAGAAGAAGAAGTAGGAGGAGAATAAGAACAGAACACAATGAGTGATCCTAGAGCAAAATACCTAAAAAGTCTCATGTAGTAATGCTAAAAAATTATGCACATGTATGCTTAATATACACATAATCAACAATTTATAAATTCAAGTCCAGATTAATTTCGCAATGCCAGAAGGAGAGGTCTCAACTCAGTTTATGTTAATGGCTGTAGGTTGTTCATAGGTCCTAATATAGCATCCAATGGTCCACTTACCTACAACCTAATAGCTAAATTGTTTCTCCATCAAGTAGCTAAAATCCTAAGGTCTTTACGGTTATAACTTGGCTTAGGGACGGTGTGGTGTATTTGGATAATAATAAGCGAGCTTTTTGCTCTCTCCTCACATTCCATCAACGAATCGCCCTAGAGCTTGAGTTTTTCACTCGAAAATGTTCTCACTCAACTCAATTTTTGACAACCCAATTTTTGATGCTTTAATGTGCATCCCCAATTATGCCCAAATAAAACCTTTTCATGATGATATAGAATTTCCACTTTGCCGGTCCAAATATATATTCTTTTGATATCAATTTTTTTTCTTTTGTATAGCTATGACTCTCTTTTTGATGTTGAGATATCACGCTATTTTATTCTCATATTTTTTTCTTTTCAATTCATGCTTCTCATCATTTTTCAGTTACTATTACCCCAGAAAAGGGTTACAATAATAACTTTTTCATCATCAATAATATCACAATTACAAATTCCCAAACCCAATGTCCCTAATGATGAAACCCTCCACCCCAAACTCAAGCTATAAAAACGAATTGTCTCAGGTTTTGCGATTCGAGTGCGGGTCATATAGATAAGTTCTAAAAACTAAGGGGTATGGTTTATAATGTGGTTAAATAAAAGGCTTTAGAAAGGCTCAGAGGGGCTAAGACGGATAAATAATAATAGTAATCAAATAAAAGGGCTTCAAGTGGCTTCAATATGAAAGAACTGCCTTATTCACTTTTCTAACTACCGGATTTTGTTACTTTTTACTACTAGTTCATAGATAAGCGGATTTTCAACTAATTTCAGACCTCATGTTCTACACACCAAATAACTCTCCCTAAGTTTCAACTTGACTTTTTAGCATTGCTCATCACCTTTTCTATCTTTTATTTACTGTTTGTATACATGCATACTAAACATATTTGTAACAGCTTTAAAAAACATACTACTTACTATCATTAAATCAATTAGATCATGCACAAATAGATACATTCAACATATTCTATGCCTATTCAAACCCAAAAATTTAATGTTTTATGCAAAAACAAAAAAAAAAAGATGAGGACAACGAATCCCCACCCCCAACTCAAAAGTGAGTCGTGTCCCCATGACTCGAAAAAGACTTAAGAAATAATTAAAATTTAAAATTAGCACACATATTGCACATAAAGAAATGGTAGGGAAGAAAGAAAACATACTCTTCGAGGCTATTGCCTCGCATTATCGACATCCAAGATAGGATTTGCTGGATATTTCTTTAATTGCTCAAGGAGTTTTATGATGTGCTCCATTTCTTCTTTTAGAAGGTGCATAATTCCCCTCAAAACTTTCATGATCAAAGCATTGTCAATATTGTTACTCATATTAAACTCAAGTGTCTCTCCTTCACCCAAAATCATATTCGCTTTCCGAACAAGACACGTGATCATAGTAGGATATTTCACATTAAATAACGATATGGGAGAGACCGAAAGTTGCATCACCTCCTCATATATCAACTGTGCCACATCCTCTTCTTCTCCTCAAAATACAATTCAACAAGATAGCGCTCTTTATAACGCCTTACCATGAACATAGACCAACCCAATCTTTCACCAATCTCCAAGAATCTTCTTGTATTCTCCTTTACCAACTTCTTCTTCAAATACTTTCTCATAACCAAAAGGAAGTTCTTGTAATTGTTTCTTCGCAGAAGCTATTAGGGCCCTTGAAGCTTTCTCTTTTTCCTCGGGTGTAGGACCTTCGATCTATAGAGGTTGTGTTGTTTTTTTCACGAAAGCTGGAACCTTTTTGCCCATTGAATCAAACACAGCAAGTTGACCTCTCTTCTCTTGACCTGCTTTACCCTTTGTGTTGGAACTAGAACTTTTCTCACTTGATTTATTCTCAATACAACCCAATACCTTGTGTTTCTTCATCTCCCTCATAGTAGATAATGTTTATGTTCTCTTAGTCATCTCAATTGACCTACAACTCAAAGCTTTAACCACTCTTGAAATTTGAAACTCTTGATTTTTGGTTGAACAAGCTTTATTTGGGTTAGGAAATGTGTTTTGATGATAATTCTCTATATAAGTAAGATAGATTCTTGATGGATTGGTATGGATCTAAGAAATTGTAGGATGACTTTTTGAAATTTAGGCTTTTGATTCTTGGATTCAATGTGTTTTGGTATGATATGGGTGGTTGAATCTTCCTTGTAATGACGTGGAGAAAGGATTGGATGTGTTTTTATGGTGATTGGGTAGTGTTTTGATGTTTGGGGAAGGTTTAGCGAAGAAAGAGAGGCTTAAGGATTGGAAAATTTGTAATACACTAGCCTTTCTCTTCTTTATAACCTAAAAAACTCGAAATTTTTCTCTCTCCAGCGGCGCGGACCGGCATACCGCCGATGTGGCTGGCATACCGATGCTGCGCTTCGAAAATTCGTGCTTCGTCAATAAAACTGATTCTCGAACCCGTGGGCACGTGTTTTTGTCGGACCGGCATATCGGTGCGGTATGTCTCGCAAATACACCTCTCGGCAAAGAACCCGACGTATGAACCCGTGGGCATCCCTTTTTGACCCGCCGGCTAACCGGTCATATGGCCGGCTGATGTCTCCCTTTTTGTCCTAATTATATGCCGTTAAGAGACATCAAAATAGGTTATTATTTGACTTATTTACTAGACTTTTAAGCTTATTTGGTCATATTACGATTTCTTCCCTTGGATTTGGATTAATGGTGTTTTAGAGATTTTATGCATTAATCGTTTATTTTTAGTGTAAAGTTCTTAGTTTTATGATTTGGTCATATTACCAAATTGATAACCTCCTCGGTTGGATATGAAGTAAACAGATTGTGGATTTCCTTCGCACTCTTCCCATGTATGATTATTAACCCCACACTGTTGACAACCTTGTGCTTCTTGTACTACATTTGACGCGGCTAAACTTTTCTGCATCTCTAGCTTAAGTTCTTTGATTTGATTTTCTAATGTGGATATTTGAGCTGAGTTTGCAGTTTGCGTCTAATCGAAGCGTTCCTTGGGTCTTTGCTACAGAAGCTCGCGTAGAAGGCCAACTCCTTTCTTGTTCAATAATATTCTTTAAAACCTCGGATGATTCATTATGATTCATGGACACGAAATTTCCTTTCCCTATGTTATCCACCTTCTCTCTACCTCTATCATTGAGACCTTCATAGAATATTGTTAATTGTAAAGAGGGGGTATAACCATGGAGCGGACATCTTGTTAATTTATGTTGAAACCTTGTCCATGATTCTCCTACTGTTTCTCCATCTTCTTGACAAAACCTTGCAAGCTCGCTATGATATTTTAGTCTCATACTCTTCGGATAAAAACGGTTAAAGAATGCGGCTTGAAGTTCTGTCCATGAATTAATTGTTCCTGGTGGTTGTCTATCTAGCCACTCACTAGCTCTACTGGTCAGGAAGAACGAAAACATATGACAATACAGTTGCTCGCATGTAATGCCTGGAGTAACATAAGCATCACAAATCTGCATAAACTTCTGAATCGCTCTTACCGGATCTTGAATTGTTGTACCACTGTAGAGTTCATAACTTTTAAATTGACTGAGCATAACCGGATCGGGTCTAAATTTAATATTCTGGATCTCTGGAGGACGGTAACCTATAGGTTGAACATGGAATGGCACGTGAAGACCAGGAAGGTCTTGCTCAACTCGATTTTGCCCGTTACCTCGTCCTTGTTGTTGTACACCAGGTGGAATGAATGGTGGTGGTCCTCCTGGTGCATAGTATTGTAATCCCTCAGGTGGGATTCCAAGCGGATCTAGCTGCTCTTGTGCTCCTGCCATAGCTCTTTTTAGGGCTCTTTCCTCACGAACACGTTTGTTATAAGATCTGAAGCTCCTCTCAGGCTCAGGTAACGTAGGCCAAGAATTAAACACTGTGAAGCAAACCACAAGCGTAAATCCGAAAAAAAACAAAAACTAAATACTGAAAAATAAAAATTAATTAAAAACTACTACTCGAAATAGATAACCCACACGCTAACGAGACATAAGTCCCCGACAGCGGCGCCAAAAACTTGGTGTCGCCTAGGGTGTGATAAAAATAAGATAAATATATGTCTAGAAAATTACGCACTCTCAACCTAGACAGGCACAGTACTGCTAGTATTACAGGACGTATGCAAGGTTTAGTTGATAAGTTGAGTTCGTTCTCAGGGACTTAGTGTGTTAGTCGAATGGGTAACAATAACGAGTAAGAAGTAAATAATTAAAAGACAGAAAATTAAAGGGAATAAATTCGAAATTCTAAATTAAACTAGGAAAATAAAGACAATAGAGTAGATATGAAGAAATACGAGATGAGAAATATAGCTTAGGTTTTGCTGGTATGCACAAATCCTTCTAATTCTTTCTATTAAATCTAGTTAATAAGGGAGATAATTAGCTCTTGTATACTTATTCAGGATTCTAAATTCCCATACCTTAGACCTTGATAGTGACTAAGGGGGCTACAGACACACCACGAGGCTGGTTCAAATAAGCTTATCAAACGCTACTAAGGCCCTAAGCAATCAATTTCCATACATGGTGATAGTGATTAAATCATACCCTAATGACTATCTAGTTAGAATCAGTGTTGTCAGGACTAATATCGACACTAGATGTTATGTGGTGTTTCAATAATTAGACACCCAGCTAAGGTGATCATCTAACTACTATTAAGGTAATCCTATACTCGTGCACTAGCATGGAAAACAGTCATTAAATCAAAACACATAAACAAATATAAAGGTAAGCAGCTAATATCAGATTAAAACATGTAATTCCCAAAGAAACTTAGATAGAAAGAAATTAGAATTCATAGATTATACATGATGCAAAACCCAAGCTGTGGGAGGTTTAGTTCATGCCTGAAGGAGAATTCCGAATCCCGACCAATATTCACCCTGACGGGGTTTTTAGCACCTAAGAAGAGCTCCTTAGTCCACCCTGACGAGGGTAAGGAGAATTCCGAATCCCGACCAATATTATTTTCTGAATTCGTTCCTTAAACGAAACATGGAATGAATAGAGTTAGGTGAAATCCTTGCATCTCTCAAGTACTGCCTTTCATACCTCGCGTCTAGCTATTTTATTTACTTGCGTCTAGTTTAATATTTGCATTAATTTAGTCTTTTAAATTATTGTCTTAGTTATAGAAAACCAAAAAAACATTCTCAAAATCAATTACTTGCTTTTACGTGCAATTAATCACTATTAGATAAGCATTAGAGTCCACCAATCCGTCCCTGAGAACGAATATGTTTATCACATATATTACTTGGGACAACTGTACACTTGCAGTTGTGGTTCTCTTTTCCTTATTTGCATTTTATTTTAGAACACACAAAGGACCACCAGTGATCGCCTTGACGGGGGGTTTAATTACAGAACTAAATAATAGACGTAAGGTAGAAATTATTGACCCTGGCGGGCTTAGTTAACCTTATAGCCAATTGGGTAGAATACTTGACCATTCGAAAGTGAATTATAATCACCCTGACGGAGTTTGTAACACCTAAGAATAGCTCCTAAGTCCACCCTGGCGGGGGTTAGGAGACTATAGAATCCCGACTAGTACTTAATCCCGATTCATCCCTTAAACAGAAACATTGATTTAATAGATTTAGGTGAAACCCTTGCGAAGCTCAAGTACTGCCCTTAAATCTTTGCGTCTACTCATTTCTATTTACTTGCCTCTTATTTATTTGCATTTGTTAATTTAGTATTTTATTTTATTTGCATTCTACTCCTTAATCAAAAACCAAAACAAATCTTTATATCATTTATTTTCCGTATCATATAACAATTAATCGCACTTATTACATAACATCGAAACTCATATCTAATCCGTCCCTGAGATCAAAATCTCGTTTACCGGATATTAATTGGACGACCCGTACACTTACGGTACGTGTCTTGCCTTTTTTTAGGTGTGTTATTTTAGAAAACACAAGGAGACACCACCGGCATACCGGTGGGTAGGTCAAAATATGCTTAAAAAATTTGTTTTTCCTCCCTAACTCGTTTTCTTCAATACCTGAACATCAAAAACACTAATACCTTTCTCAAATATGCAATATTAACTAAAAACAGCTATACTAAACATGAATTAAAAACATAAAAAAAAAAATTGCAGGTTGTCTCCCGTATAACACTTTTATTTAACGTCTTTTTAAGTTAGACGTGTTACCTCGGTCATGTTTGAACATCACCTCCCTAGCAACAAGCAAGTTTACCAATATTTGGCATGCGAAATTCAAATTCCTTGCCTTTCACTCCCACGAACTCCTCAGATCTATTCTTTATAGCCATGGATGGTCTCATCCAAGAGTTATGGGGTGTATGTGCGTCTTGTGGTAACTTTATTTCGTTTGTAGCATTACACTTCCCTGGCAATCCATTCATCTCTTCAGTTTCTAAACTTTGTTTGTTAGAAATAATATCCTTCATGAATTTAAGATATTTTGGCATTCTTGTGAGAGCTTCTACAAATGGGATGTTGATATCTAACTATTTCACCATGTCAAGGAACTTCTTGAATTCTTTTTCATTGTTCTGTTTTTTGACACGTGATGGGAATGGTGGAGAAGGACGTGTATTGTTTACCACTGAGCTCTTCTTCTTTTCTGGTGTCTTCTCTGGGACACTCTTTTGTTCAATTACTTCTTCAACCTTGTCTTTAATTGTTTCTTCAACCACTTCAGGATTAGAGGTTGGTTCTGGTTCTACTCTAGGCGGAGGTAATTGTTTTCCACTTCTCAATTCAACTGCATGACAAGCATAATCTATGGAGCAATAGTATCACTTGGGAGTTTCCCTTTTGGCCTGTTTTGAAGTGTACTCGCTATTTGTGACAGTGTATGCTCGAGATTCTTAATTACCTTGGACTAGGTTTGGATTCTTTGCTTGCTTATCTTCATATTTTCTTCAACTACTTTCATCATTGCAGACATACTTGAATCCAAACTCGCAGGTTGCTTTTGTGTAGCTTGTTGCATTGAATATTGAGGTGGTTTTTGATAAGCTTCTGTGTAAATTGGTGCTTCTTGGTAGATTTATTTATAGATCGGCGCTTCTTGATAGATAGGTTGTGGTGGATAGTAAGATTGAGGTCGAGGTTGATAATAAGTCTCTTGATTTCTGACCCAATTTTAATTTTGTGGGGACTGATAATTAGCATAATTTCCTTGAGGATGATGATAACCATTAAGATAATTGTTTCTTTGATGAGATACGAAGGAAATCGAAGCTAGATTATTCATACAATTCTCCCACGAATGGTTTCTTACTCCACAACCTGGAGATGAAGGTAAAGTATGTACTAGATTCACCTGAGTTATTTTTCGCGCTTGTTCTCGTAATTCCTTGAGTTGTTGGGTTAACTCTTTGAGCCTTAGAGATTCTAAGGTCTCTTCTTGTTTTTTTGTTTCAATCGGCCAACTTCTCTCGGTCTCGAGAACTTTCTTCATAATACTTTCAGCTTCTACAGGATCTAATAATACGAAACCTTTATCCCCTAACGAATCTGCTCTTCATCTGGACTCGTTATTGAGTCGTCCATAGAACATGGTTAATGAATATTCTGGTGATGATACATGGAATGGACATCTCGCCGTCTTCTCGTTAAAACGTAACCATGCTTCACGAACACTCTCTCCGTCTTCCTGCATAAATTGTTCAAGCTCCAACATATCTTTTAATCATCTACTAACCGGATAAAATCGGTCTAGAAATTTGGATTGAAACTTGTTCCAATCTGGAATAACATCAGGGTGTTGGGTATCGTACCAATCGCTTGCACTTACGGTCAAAAAGAACTGGAACATAATGTAGTACATCTGCTCCTTTGTAACACCTTTAATGATATAAGCGTCACAGATCTGCATATATTTCTGAACATACCAGACCGGATCTTGTTGTGCAGCACCGTTAAATTGTCCATGACTCGCAAATTGCGGTATCATGCCTGGATATAGTCTAAATTTAGCGGCTTGGATTTCTGGAGTGCAGAATCCTCGTGGTTGCACTCTGAATGAGATTGGAAGATCAAGTCTCCTCGGGCTTTCCATCTGTAAAAACCTGTAAAGACAAAACTAAAAAGAAAAGAGTAAAATAGAACTAACTGAAATAAAAGCACTAAATAAATGCACAAGGACTAACGATGTAGTCCCCACCAGCGGCACCAAAAACTTGGTGTCGCCTAAGGTGTGATAAAATAATGAATAAAATAAGTGCAAATTAACACCCTAGGCCGAGCATGGTTCTGCAAGTATACATGACGTATGTAAGTTTTAATGATAAATAGAATTCGTTCCTCAGAGACTACGAAAGTTAGAGAGAACTTATGCAATTTATCAAGTGCGGATAATAAAGCTAGAACAAATTAATACGCAGAAAAATAAAAGAAAAGAGAATTTTGTTTAATTTTGGGAAATATAAAATTAGACTAATAAATTAAAAGACAGAAAATCAAATAAGCAAAGAACAGATAGTATGAGAGTTTAGCTCGGGATATTAGCAAGTAATCCCCACTAGTCTTGTTTATTCTAACATGTAAGGGTGAATCATGCAGTATTACAATAACCAGGATTCTAAACTCCCATTCCTTAGACCTTGAGAGCGACTAAGGGGGATAGAACACAACCACGAGGCAGTCTAAAATAGGGTTATCAAGCGCCACCAAGGCCCTAAGCAGAACAATTCCTTCAATTGGTGATATGGTGATTAAAACATACCCTAATGACTATCTAGTTAGGATCGATGTTGGCAGGACCAATACCGGACACTAGACGTTATGTGGTGTTTCAATAGTTAAACACCCCTTCCGGACGACCATCTAACTACTATTAAGGTAATCCTATACGTTGCGCACCGCAAGGAATATAAACAATAAATCAAAACACATAAACAGAGAATAAAACATGAATTCAAATTAAAAACGAAGTATCCAAAATCAGATAGAAAGAAATAGGGTTCATACATATATGCTAAATCTCAAGCTAAAATTATTTAATTCATACTAAGGAAAGAAAAGGAAAAAATTACAGATTTGAGGGTTGAAGATGACATAATATGGTGTTCAACTCCTTCTAGACTTCTCTTCTTGTGTTGTAAGCTTCTTCTTGGCTTAAGGACTTGCCAAGGATGTGTTTATTCTGATAAGAGGGTGTATTTATAGGGTATAGGAAACCCTAAAACGTTTCTTGGAGTAGAAGATAGGTATTGGGCTCCTAGCCCAACTCAAATTCGTAACCCTAAAATATAGAAAATGTAAGTTTCGGGTGTTGTTTTGTTTGGCCTTAACTCCTTCAATAATTATCCGTTTGACGTGTTCCAATAGTCGAACTGGTCGTCTCAGAAAGCTCTATAACTTTGATTCAGACCATTCTTCCAAATTCTTAGCCAATCTTGAGTTTTAATCACTTTTATGTTCGTAGCTGCTGGAATTCATATTTATTTGGCAACTTTATCTTTTCGTTTTTCATATTTCTTTCCTTTATCTCCAATTTCCATTTTTATCTTCTTTCCATTATCTCTTAGAATTAACTTGGAATATAATTAATTACCATATATCTTTAAAGCTTCATAATTAACAAACAATTAAACCCAATATGCTCTAAAATAATAAATAAGTAAATCAAGACACGAAATAGGAAAGTGTACTAAATCATGAGAAAATCGACCTATATCCTAATTAATACACCTAAAATGATGTCTCCACTAATATTAAATTATCACAAATGGGGAGACATTAGGTTCATACCCTTATTCTAATCTCAAACTAAATAAAATTAGCTCATGCTAGAGAAAGAAAGAAAATAAAATACAAAGGTAAAGGGTTGGAATGGCATGTGTAGTGTCCAACTCCTTCTTGTCTTCTCTTTTCTTGATGTAAGCTTACTCTTTGTCTTTTGATGATTAAGGACTGACCAAGGACTGACCTTTCCCGAGAACTATAGCGGTGGAAGAATCACCCAAGTACACACACTCATCATCAGTTTCTTTTTCGAATTTCTTGAACAGGGCTTTGTTTGCGCAGAAGTGTCGAGAAGCTCCAGTGTCAAGGATCCACTCACTCTTGTTCTCTACCAAGTTTACCTCAACCATTACCGCGGCAATTATCCTTGAGCCGATTAACTTCTTCGACTTGAATGTGGCTGATAAGCTCTTGGAGGGTCATTTCTTTCTTTTTGTGCTTGAGGTGCTTGCGGTAGAAATTAAAGAGGAAAAACGGATTATTGCATATTTAGTCCAAATGTCTATCAAAATAGTCAGATAATCACCTAATTTGGTGTCTCCTAAGCATATAAATATAGAAAAAAGAGGAGACATCACACACTATTCTGAGCGTACCCTATGAAAATTGAGTCAACGGTTTTGGGTCCAACGACGACAGTTTTAATATCAGGTAGTTTGACTTTGGCTAGGCACCCCCACACTTTTAGAAATTTCAGGTTTGGTGGAAAACCCTTCCACATCTCATGGGGGGTCTTTTCTAGGGATTTATGTGGTACCCTATTAAGTACATAACAGGCTAATAGGACAGCTTCCCCCCACATGTTGTTTGGTAAAACTGAACTTATTAACATGGCATTCATGGTCTCTTTAAGGGACCTATTCTTTCTTTCTGCTATGCTGTTTTGTTGGGGTGTATAAGGGGCACTATGTTCGTGGATAATCCCATTTGTTTCACAAAACTCTTTAAGGGAATTAGAACTATACTCGCCTCCTCTATCAGACCTAAGTCGTTTGATTTTACAGTCTAGTTGGTTTTCAACTTCGGCTTTATATTTTAAAAACGCATGTTCCGCCTCATCTTTAGTTTTAAGAAGATACACTTTAGTAAACCCAGAGTAGTCATCTACGAAGGTTATGTAATAAAGTTTTCCTCCTCTACTAGCGGAGTTTTTAAACTCAGCTAAGTCCGAATGAACTAATTCAAGCAATTTAGTTTGTCTCGTGGTAACGGGTTCAAAAGGTTTTTTCGCAAGTTTGGATTCTACACATATTTGACATTTTTCAAAGTCATCCACATTGTGAAGGGGTATTTGTCCAATATTTTTAAGCCTTTTAATAGATGCAACATTTAAATGACCTAGTCTACCATGCCACGTTTGAACACACTCAACAACATAAGCAGAATTAGATGTATTCTCAAATAAAGGTTACAGTGTTTAACACAGAGAAGCCATTATTTAAGTACCCTTTCCCCACGAACTCGTCATTTTTCGTGATAATGACTTCCCCCCCTCGAAAACAAGTTTTAGACTTACTTTGTTAAGAAGAGCCCCAGAAACTAAGTTCCTCGGAGAGAGGGGACGAAGAGAACATCATTTAGTTCAAGAATCTTACCAGATGTGAGTTTGAGGGGAACCTGACCTTTCCTGAGAACTGTAGCGGTGGAAGAGTCACCCAAGTACACACACTCACCATCAGTTTCTTTTTTGAATTTCATGAACAAGGCTTTGTTTGCGCAGAAATGTCGAGAAGCTCCAGTGTCAAGGATCCACTCACTCTTGTTCTCTACCAAGTTTACCTCAACCATTACCGCGACAATTATTTCTTCTGTCTCAGTCAGATTAGCGGCAGCTTTTGGACCCTGGCCATCCATAAGGGGACATTCGAAAGCTCTATGTCCTTCTTTTCCACAACAATAACAGGCCCCTTAAGGTTTTTGAATCTTACCAGAAGTTTTGAATCCTCCACCTTGTTTGCTGGAGTTGCCGCGGTTCTTGTTTCCCCCAAACTTTGACTTGTTGGAGCCTTGTTGCTTTCCCTTCCCTTTGAACCTGTCCTTGTTACCTTGTCCAGAAACTTTGACGAGATTAGCTTTCGAGGAATGAGAAGGGAAAGAGATTGACTTATCCTTGAGTCGATTGGCTTCTTCGACTTGAATGTCGCTGATGAGCTCTTCGAGGGTCATTTCTTTCTTTTTGTGTTTGAGGTGGTTGCGGTATTCACTCCAAGACGGGGGAAATTTATCAAGCAAAATGTTGGCTTGAAGAATACCTCACATCTTCATGCCTTCGACGATTACCTCCACGCATAGGTTCTCGTACACATGAAGTTGTTCAGTCATGGGTTTCTGATCCGTGAGTCTAAAATTGTAACAGTTCCCAGTTACGTACTTTTTCTTACCAGAGTCATCAACCCCATATTTCTTCTCGATAGTTTCCCATATGATCTTTGCCGATGTCTCTTTGGCAAGGAGATCAAAGATGGGATTGGTAACTGATGTCTCCCTAATTGTTCTTATTTTCGACCCTTGGGAGACATCATTTTTGGTGTTTATTTAATTAATTTGATAGACTTTTGTACTAAATATTCAATCATCCGGAATTTCCTTTTTATTTCTAGCATTTTTAATTTATTAAACTTTTGCGCGTAATATTGGTATTTTTAGTGTAAATTTTACAGGTTTTAGATGTTAGCTAGGAGAGGAATCCGAAGAGAAACTCAAAGATCGTGAATTAGAGTCAAGACTTGAAGATAAATCCCGAAGATATTATTTTTAGAGCTGAAAATCCATTTTCCAGGCCATAGATTGCTGATTTCGAGGTGCTTACGCGATGATTTAGTTGTTGACCTTTGAAGAGAAAACATTCCTTATCGATTTACGGAACTTTAGCAACTAGAATGAGGTCAATCGGAGTCATAACTCATCGGGAAAAGCCGTTTTAGTGAAGGTGTATCAGCAGTTACGGGATTTTGGGCTTAGAAATTGGGCTTGGACATGTAATTAATATTCTATTTTCTGGTCCAAGCCCTAGAACGAATTTATGCTTATAAAAGGAGGTCTGGACTTCTATTTTTCACACAATTCACATTCCACAAGATTAAAACACCAGAGAGAAGCAACAGAAGGAAGAAGAAGAAGCTACAAGAGCTGGAGTGGGTCTATAGCTCCGTTCGTAGTCATTCCAATTCCGGAAATTAGGTTCTTTTTATATTTTAATTCTGTAAACAATATGAAGTCCATTTCTTTCAATTTAGTTTTTAATTTTAATATGAGCTAAGCTTTTCATAGTGCTTGAGAACAAAAAATGGGTGAATCTTAATTTTTTGAAATAACGAATGTTGAATTTGGGTTTATGCTAAATTAAATTAGATTGGGTTTATTACTCTTTTCGATAATTTGTGATTATTTACTGATTTTAGAGTCGCGAACTAAGATTAGGTATTAGTATCTAAGCTATTCCACATAAGTGGCGTGTGGATCATCCTGACGGAGGGTTTAGGTATAGAATTAATTATTCAATCTAGGATAAAAGCTATTGATTCTGACGAACTTAGCTAATTCTTGGGCCAATGAGGTAAAACACTTAATCATCCAACGGTGGATCATATTTACCCTGACGGGACTAGTGACACTTTAGGATCGCCTTATAGTCCACCCTGACGGGGGTATAAGGATTTTAGAATTCCGACCATTGTAATTGACCGATTTAGCCCTTAAACAACATAAGTTAGGAAGTAAGATTAGGAGGATCCTTGCGTTCTCAAGTACTACATCTCATATTGCGTTTTCTCTTATTTTACTTGCGTCTTAGCTTCTACTTGCATTTAATTATTTGTCTTTTATTCATTAGCTTTAATCAACAAAACCAAACAAACATTTTATTACCTTTTATTTTCATAAGTGCATCAATCACTACTTGCTAAACATTGTGATCAACCATCCGTCCTTGGAACGAATCTGTATTATCATACATACTACTTGGGACAACCATACACTTGCGGTTGTGGTTCGATTAGCATTTGCATTTATTTTTAGAACACACAAAGGACCACCAAGTTTTTGGCGCCGCTGCCGGGGACGGTAGCGTGCGACCACGGTGTTTATCCTTTAGTGATAAGTGCATTTATTTTATTTTATCAGTTTTACGCTTTTTGTTTGTTAGCTTTTTCAGGTTTTTAGGTTTGGTGTATGCGAAGAAGGCTATTCAAGGATCTAGAGCCAGCACCTCCGATCCTTAGTAATCCAGAATCGTTGATCAGACTTGCGAACAGAAGAAGAAGAGAACGAGAAGCTTTAGAAGTAGAAGAATTAAGTAACAGAATGGAGAATATCACTCTTCAAGGTCAACAGAATGGACAAGTCCAGTTAGATGCAAATGGCCAACCTTTAGCTCCAGGCGTTATTCCTCAAGTTCAACCACTAAATCCTAATCCTCAAGTCCAGATAGTGATGAATCAAGATCCGTGGTTTACTAATGGTCCTCCAGAAGTTCCATTCCGCGCTCCAGCTATAGGAGTAGGTGCTCCAGATATTAATGTTCCGAGATTCCGTCCAGATTCGGGTATGCTAGCTCAGTTCCAAAACTTTGGAAATTTTCGCGGAAGACCATCGGAAGATCCTCTTAGAGCGGTACAGAAATTCAAACAGATATGTAATTCCTATATCACACAAGGGGTTTCAAGAGAACAAATGTATTTTGCTGCTTTTAAATTCTTTGTCATTGATGGAGCAAGTGAATGGCACGATACGCAAGATCCTACGAAGATTACTAATTGGGACCAATTAGAGATTGCGTTCTTTGATAGGTATTACCCAAGTAACATGAGGTTAGATGCTGAATTAGAATTGACGCATTTCCGTCAAGAGTATGAGGAAACTGTGGGTAGGAGTTGGACAAGATTTCAGATGTGTTTGCGGAAAGTTCCCAATCATGGCTTTTCAGAACAACAACAGTTAAAGATCTTTTATAGAGGCCTTGATGGAACTTCGAGAGAGAAGTTGGATACGCTATGTGGTGCAGGTTTTCTTCAAGTTCAACCCGCTCATGCCAAGATCATTTTAGAGAGAACAGTCAAGAATGAAGTTGGGTGGAGCTCAGTAAGAACACCAGTTAAGGGAGTAAATAATGTTGACATGGAAGAGAAATTTGCTACGCTTGAGAATAAGAGTCAGAATACTATAGAGCAACAGTTGAAGCAGCTTACTTTAGCTGTAAAAGAAGGTTTTTCGAGTAAGAAGGTAGCTGTGCATGCTGCACAAGAGGTTTATATGTGTTCGATTTGTAAGGTAGATGATCATGATGAGGAAAGTTGTCCGAATAACCAAGAATCAGTGAATTTTATGTCTAATAGAGGTAATTTCAATTCAAGTGGTCATGGATATCAGCCTAACAGAAACCATCCTGGGTTTCAATACTCAAATCCCAATGGGGCAGCCAATCCTACTTACGCGTATCAGCCGCGTCCTCAAGGCAACAACTATAATCCAAGACCACACAACAATCATCAAGGAGGACAGAATCAAAACAATTATGTACAAAGACAAGCTCCTCAGAATACCTACGATGAGAATTTAAACCAGAAAGCTTTACCTGCCCATCCACAAGAGGGAGTAGTTACCCTTCAAAAAACCGTTGAAAATTTGATTGCTCTTCAAACACAAGCTTTGGAACGACAGAACGCAGCTGAAGCGAATATGAAGATTTTCCAGAATCAGCTAAGTCAAATTAATAAACAGCTGAATCAGCGTCCACAAGGGCAACTCCCTAGCGATACGGAAAATCCAACACAACGTGAAGATTGCAAGGCTGTTACATTAAGAAGTGGTAAGAACCTCCCTCCACCTCCTTTTCCCGTTATGAAAGAGAAAGAAGTCCCAAGAAGAGAAAAGGAAGTGGGTGAGAAAGAGAAAGAGAATGAGAAAGATAGTGAGGTGGAAGAAATAGAAAGACCAAGAGAAATTCCGAAAAAGAGAGATGAAATTGTAAGCAATCGCCCTCCACCACCGTTTCCATCACGAGTTCAGAAAAAGGGTGATATGGCTGATTTTCAGAAGTTCTTTAATAGAGTGAAGGGTTTGAGTATTAATATTCCGTTACTTGAGGCAATTCGAGATATTCCTAAGTATACGAAGTTTTTGAAGAGGGCACTCACTAATAAAAGGCCCTACTGTGATAATGAGATGATTGGCCTTCCTGAAGAGTGTAGTGCGATTTGCCAGAGTAAATTACCTCCGAAGTTAGTTGATCCGGGGATTTTCACGATTCCCATATCGATTGGAGAAGAATGGAAGGGAAAGGCGCTATGCGATTTGGGGGCAAGCATCAACTTGATGCCCAAGTCAGTCTTTGATAAGCTTAAAATTGGAAACGCAAGACCTACCTCTATGGTCTTGCAAATGGCGGACAGGTCTCTTGCTCATCCTGAAGGCCGCATTGAGGATGTTCTTGTTAAGGCAGGTACACTTATATTTCCTGTTGATTTCGTAATTCTTGAATACAATGCAGATAGAAATGTCCCCATTATTTTGGGTAGACCGTTCCTAGCTACAGGGAGAACATTGATCGATGTAGAAAATGGCGAATTGACAATGAGGATACAAGATGAGGAAGTGAAATTCAATGTATTTCGAGCTATGAAATTCCCAGATTTTCAGGAAGATTGCTTCAGAATGGATGTGGTAGAGCAAGCATCGCAAGAGGTATTTAATTGCTTAAATTTTGATGATATCTTGCAGGCTGCTTTGACATTAGATTCACCTGAGATGATGGAGGAGCTTACCGAAGCAGTAGCAGCTCTCAATTCTGAAAATCCGAAGTATAGGCGTCTTGCCTATGAACCTGTTCGAGAACCGGGGGAGATTATTCCTTAAAAGAAGCCTTCAATTGAATCTCCTCCGGAGTTGGAAGAAAAACCATTGCCATCACACTTGAGGTATGCTTATTTGGGTACTAAAGAAACTCTACCTGTTATTGTTTCAGCTAATTTAACAGGTCCTCAAGAAGATAAACTGTTGCGTGTGTTAAGAGCCAACAAAGAAGCAATAGGTTGGACAATTGCTGACATCAAAGGCATTAGTCCATCCTATTGTCAACACAAAATCATACTTGAAGATGTTAACGCACGCTCAGTTGAAGGCCAAAGGAGATTGATGCCCGTGATGAAAGATGTGGTAAAGAAAGAGGTGATCAAGCTTTTAGATGCGGGGATTATTTATCCCATTTCGAGTAGTGAATGGGTGAGTCCGGTTCAGTGTGTACCAAAGAAAGGAGGAATGACAACAATTCTTAACGATAAAAATGAGGCGATTCCTTCAAGAACGGTAGTAGGTTGGAGAGTTTGCATGGATTACAGAAAGCTGAACAAGGCCACCAGAAAAGATCATTTCCCTTTGCCCTTCATTGATCAGATGTTAGACAAATTAGCCGAAAGGGAATATTACTGTTTCTTGGATGGCTACTCCGGGTACAATCAGATTTACGTGGCTCCAGAAGATCAACATAAGACTACTTTTACATGCCCTTTTGGTACGTTTGCATATCGCAGAATGCCATTTGGGTTGTGTAATGCTCCCGCTACTTTTCAAAGATGCATGATGGCCATCTTCTGGGATATGACTGATAATTTCCTAGAAGTGTTTATGGACGATTTCTCCGTGTTTGGTGATGATTTTGATAAGTGTTTGGACAACTTGGAGAAAGTGTTGGTTAGATGCAAGGAATCAGACCTGGTGTTAAACTGGGAGAAGTGTCATTTCATGGTTCGCGAAGGTATTGTTCTGGGTCACAAAGTTTCGAGTGCTGGATTAGAAGTTGATAGAGCAAAGATAGAGGTAATTAAAACTCTTCCCCCTCCTGTTTCTGTTAAAGGGGTAAGGAGTTTTCTTGGCCATGCTGGTTTTTATAGGCGTTTTATTAAGGATTTTTCTAAGATTGCTAAACCGTTATGCAACTTACTCGAAAAGGATTGCAAATTCCTTTTTGATGAAGCTTGTTTAGCGGCCTTCAAAGCAATCAAAGAAAAGCTTATTTCTGCTCCTATAGTGTTACCTCCAAATTGGAATTTACCGTTTGAAGTTATGTGTGATGCGAGTGATTTGTGTATGGGAGCTGTATTAGGACAGAGGAAAGAGAAGGTTTTTCATTCGATTTACTATGCTAGTAAAACTTTTAGTGGTTCTCAGATTAATTACACAGTTACAGAAAAAGAGTTGCTAGCAGTTGTATATTCGTTTGATAAATTTCGCTCTTATCTTCTTGGAGCGAAAGTTATTGTTTATACAAATCATTCCGCGATCAGATTTCTTATGGAGAAGAAAGATGCGAAACCAAGGTTAATCAGATGGGTGTTATTGCTTCAAGAGTTCGATTTAGAGATCAAAGATAGAATGGGTTGTGAGAATCAGGTTGCAGATCATCTATCGCGTTTAGAGGGTTCAGAGATGAATAGTGGTACTGAAGCAGTTAGAGAAGAGTTTCCTGATGAGAGTTTATTCGTTGTTCGAGATTATGAGGCTCCGTGGTATGCAGATATTGCGAATTTAGTGGTGAGTGGTGTTTTTCCTGAAGGTTCTACTTATCAAGAAAGAAAGAGGTTAGCTCATCGTGCTAGACAGTTCTTTTGGGAGGATCCGTTCCTCTATAAAGTTTGTGCTGACCAAATGATACGAAGATGTGTAGCAAGGGAAGAGACTCAAGCCATTATAGCTGGATGCCATGATTCATTATATGGAGGACATTTCAAAGGAGACAGAACTGCTGCAAAGGTATTTCAATCAGGTTTTTACTGGCCTTCTCTTATAAAAGATTGTCATGAATATGTTAAGAAATGTACGAGATGCTAGTTTACCGGAAACATATACAAGAGGGATGAGATGCCGCGTAATAATGTGTTAGAGGTCGAGATATTCGATGTGTGGGGCATAGACTTTATGGGTCCTTTCGTTCCTTCAAATGGTAACCTCTACATCTTATTAGCTGTTGATTATGTGTCTAAGTGGGTAGAAGCAGTGGCTTTACCAACCAATGATTCACGAGTGGTGATCAAGTTCTTGAAATCACATATTTTCACTAGACATGGCACACCTAGAGTGATTATTAGCGATGGAGGATCTCATTTCGTAAATAAATATCTGAAGACTGTTCTAGAGAAATATGGAGTTAGGCACCGTGTATCTACTGCATACCATCCACAATCCAATGGTCAAGCTGAAGTTTCGAACCGTGAAGTCAAGTCAATCCTAGAGAAAACCGTTGGTCCTACAAGAAAAGATTGGTCAATGAAGTTAGATGATGCGTTGTGGGCCTATCGTTCTGCGTTTAAGACTCCAGTTGGTGCATCTCCATATCGTATAGTGTATGGTAAGGCTTGTCACTTACCTTTAGAGCTTGAAATTGGTGCCTATTGGGCAATTGCGCAGTTGAACTTAGATCCTATCTTAGCCGGAAAGAATCGTATGATGAAGCTTAATGAACTTGATGAATTCCGATTGCATGCTTATGAAAATGCCAAACTTTACAAATAAAACACAAAGAAATGGCATGACAATCGGATTCGTCCAAAGAATTTTGAAGTAGGGCAAAGAGTATTGAAATATAACTCAAAGTTCAGCAATTATCCGGGTAAGTTAAGATCTAAGTGGTCAGGTCCATACATTGTGACCAAAGTTACACCTCATGGGGCGATAGAAATAGAACATCCGCTAGAGAACCGTACCTTTATGGTTAACGATCACAGATTGAAGATATACCATGGAGCTGAAGATACCAATCGCTCGGAAGATCCACATCCCGGGGAGGTCATGTATCTCCTCGAGACTCCTTAGAAGCGTGAGGTAACCCGTCGAGCTTAACGACGTTAAACAAAAGCCAATTCATTGTATATTAGCTGAGTTTTAAATTTTTGCAATTTCGAGTAGTTTGATTTTCGTAATTTTAGTGTTTATTATTAAGAAATGAGGAAGGGTAGTTGTTTTTGATGATTTCAGGGGTAAAAAGGTCAAGAGTTTGGGGTCGATGAGGCGAAATTAGGAGAAAATATGTTGGATGTCCAGGAGAAACCGGGAACCCGGTTTCACAAAACCGGGAACCCGGTTTTGGAGCTGGTACCAACACTATATACGCAGCACCTTGCGTTTTAAGTTCATGACACAGCGTCGGAACCGGGAACCCGCATTTGGCGAAACCGGGTACCTGGTTTTGGTGCTGTAACTTTTAAAAATCTCTGACCCAGCGTTTTGGTGGCTTGCGTTTTGCTGCGTTTTGGTTCGCGCCATCGACACAAAACCGGGAACCCGCATTTGGCAAAACCGGGTACCCGGTTTCGGAGCTGTTGTCTTCAAAATTCTCTGGTCCAGCGTTTTGGGGTGCTGCGTTTTGGCGCGTTTTGACTCGCGCCATCGAGAAAATCCGGGAACCCGCATTCCACAGAACCGGGTACCCGGTTTCGGCGAGTAAAATCTCTGACCCCGCATCTTGAGGTCTAGCGTGTTGGTGCGTTTAAAAAAAAAAAAGTCCATAATTGTTTTTCCGAGCCGTCACAGCGACGCGGAACCGGGAACCCGGTTTGAAAGCTGTGAGAGGCGGTTTTGGGTGTTTTAACCTAGTTTTCTTAGCCTCTTTTGCAAGTATTTACCTAAAACGCACCAATAGCCTCCCCACCTCCGAAATTCATC
Source organism: Nemophila menziesii (assembly GCA_029959085.1). NCBI lineage: Eukaryota > Viridiplantae > Streptophyta > Magnoliopsida > Boraginales > Hydrophyllaceae > Nemophila > Nemophila menziesii. The sequence goes on from JARWIR010000001.1 coordinate 82,796,999, forward strand.
ATCCAAAACACTATATATCATCAAATCCTACCCTCTTTCACCACAAAAACACAAAATTAACTCACCTCCTCTCCAAAATAGCATCAAATCCTTAGTTTTTCCCAAAATTCTTCTTCACCAAATCCTTAAATTAAAACCCAATTCTTTCTTCTCCCATCCATAATAAACAAGACCCATCTCATATTCACCCTAGTTCTTCAATTCCTAAGCCTCAAAACATCAAAATTCTAAACTTTTTCCTAAGCTTTTCATTATTTGAAGTTTTGAGTTTGGGGTGAAAAGAGATGACTAACAGAACCGGTGATTTCCGAAGAACTGCTCCTAGAAGAAAGACCACCACTGGTGGTTCTCAAGAACAAGCTATTGAGATTCCTGATTCGCGTCCTAAACGAAAAATTGACGAAGTTAAGCTTGATTCTAACAGAAAAGAAGTCACGGGTCAAAAGAGAAGATTGATTGATGAGATTGAAAGTGAGAAGGAACCAGAAGAGGAAATTGCGAATAACATTGAGAAGGAAATTGAACAAGAGATTCCGGAAGCACCAGTTCAGAAACCCCCGCGTATGAAGATGTGGGCCGACAAGCCTAAGAGGGTTTACACTTGTTGGAATACTCAGGTTCGTGAAAGAATTGAATTTTTGAAATTTGGTGAGGAGACGAATTTTCCTAAGGGTATTATGGGTAGTGAATACAATGAGTATGCTGTGACATGTGCTAAGTTTGGTTGGAAAGAGTTACAAGAAAGGAAGCTTGAGTTTATTCCTACTTTTGTGCGAGAATTTTACGAAGGTTTAGCTACCTCCCATGATGCCATTGATATCCGCAAAAAGGTAGTTCCTTTCTCTATTGAACGTATTCGGAAATCCTTGAAATTACCCAACTTTTCTGGTACATGCCCTTTCCAAGAAACTCTTAATGACCCTTCTTTCGATTTTGAATCCCTTTGGGGGACCATGCTTGTTAATGGGACTAGCCCAATTCCTGAAGGTGAAAGGTATCCTGGACAGTTTTACAGCAGTAGTTTGACACCTCGTGCTAAGGTTTGGTCTCGTTTCATAATACCCACTTTCTTTGGTATTAAACACACTTCCGAGTTGAAGAAAGAGCACATATTGGTTACTAAGTGTATTTTGGAGGAGAAACCATTTGATGTTGCTAAGATCATTTATGATACAATCATGGAGTTCGCGAAATCACCAATGAAACAACAAAATCTGAAGTTTCCTTGTACTATTACTCTGTTGTGTCTAGACGCAAAGATTCCGCGTAAGGACGCAGATATTGACACTGTTTCAGTTGGTGTGAGTATAGCTTTGAGCACAATCAAGAACATCCATGAAGAAGCAACACGAACTACAAGAAGTCCGAGAACCCCTCAATCAAAGAAAGTGAAAACTGTACCTGAGTTGGAAGCGAAGATTCAGGTGTTGGAAGAGAATCAGGAGAAGATGATTGCTACCTTGGGTAATGTTACAAAAGAGTTGGACCTGCTTTGAAATTTAATCTTAGGCGTAAATACACTTCAAAACGCGATTTATGATGCTGTTACGCGAGATAAGGGTCCAGAACGCAACACCGACAACCAGCCTCGCGCTGGTTAAGATACGTTTTCTAAACTTTCCTCTTAGTGTAGATTAGTTTAAATGCTTTATTGAGTCTTTTCGAGTCGTGGGGACACGACTCATTTTTGAGTTTGGGGTGGGGTTCGTTGCCTCATCCCAGTTTTTATGTGCTATTTGTTTTATTTGCTTTCAATAAAAGAATTTTCGGAGTTGCGTTTGACTGTAGAAATTTTTAAATATCCCTTTAAGCATACTCTTGATAAATCTATGATAGTAAATAGTGGACTTTAGGGATTGATATAAAACGCACTTACAATTGCATGCGAACATAGGTAATTGATAGGAAAAATTAATGAACAATGCAAATGAAGTAAGCTTGTACTCAAGGAATATGTTTGGTGTGTAGAAAGTGAAATCCTAATTAGTAGAGAACCCACCTAGATATGAACTAAAGACAAGCTATGTACTTAGGAACATGATAGGGGCAGTTCTTTGTTAGCCATTTGTGCCTTTTTAGCCTTCTATCCCTTGTATTAATGATTATCCGTCTTAGCCCACTTTGAGCCTTTAGCCTTTTCTTTGTAGCCACGATATAAGCCTTTATCCCTTAGATTAGTAGGCATGACCATAAGACCCGCACTTGAATCACAATCCTGAGACATGTCTCGAGCTTGAGTTTGGGGTGGTGGGACCACATATGGGGAATTTAATGGGTTGGGATCGATGTGCTTTGTATTGTAGCACAATTGCAGATGATATATAGTTGTAACCCTTTGCCGGGAATGAGAAAAAGTGAAAATGAAAAAAAAAATGAAAAATCCATACAGTAGGAACCGGGAACCCGGATTCATCAAAACCGGGAACCCGGTTTGCTTCTGTTCAAAAAAAAAAAGAGAAAAGAAAAGAAAAAGAAAAATATGAATGAATAAAACATCCGGCAAAGTGGAATTTTCTGAAAATCATCTTGTTCATAGTGGGTAGACATGGGACGCTAAATTGTTGCGTATATGGGTGAGTGAGAACATCTTTTTGAGCGTTACCTCAAGCTCGAGGGCACTGTTGATGGTAAGTGAGGAGAGAGCCAAAAGCTCACTTCAAATTTACCAAATATACATCCACACCCGTCCTTAAGCCAATATTATAACCGTAAAGACCTCGTGATTCCTAAGTGCATAGTGAATTTATGATTCTGTTAATAGGAAATACACTAGGTGGAACGTTCAAAGCGAGGTAGGATTAATGACCACCCTATAGCCATCATACAGATATGAGTACAAGTGTAACCTTCAAGCATTGCAACTTTAATTTTATGATTGAGATTATTTATGTTTGATGTTGCATGATTAGTGTATGTGTATACTAGTTTCTAGAGTTTGCTATATGAGATTTATTTTGAGAATTGCTTTAGGGTTTATTTGCTAGCTTCTATTGGTTTATACGCTTACTTCTACCCCTTTGTTTTGTTTTACTTTGTCGGGACGACAAAGGTTTGAGTTGGGGGTCTTGATGTCTCCCTAATTGTTCTTATTTTCGACCCTTGGAAGACATCATTTTTGGTGTTTATTTAATTAATTTGATAGACTTTTGTACTAAATATTCAATAATCCGGATTTTCCTTTTTATTTCTAGCATTTTTAATTTATTGAACTTTTGCGCGTAATATTGGTATTTTTAGTGTAAAGTTTACAGGTTTTAGATGTTAGCTAGGAGAGGAATCCAAAGAGAAAGTCAAAGATCGTGAATTAGAGTCAAGACTTGAAGATACATCCCGAAGATATTATTTTTAGAGCTGAAAATCCATTTTCCAGGCCATAGATTGCTGATTTCGAGGTGCTTAAGCGATGATTTAGCTGTTGACCTTTGAAGAGAAAACATTCCTTATCGAGTTACGGAACTTTAACAACTGGAATGAGGTCAATCGGAGTCATAACGCATCGGGAAAAGCCGTTTTAGTGAAGGTGTATCAGCAGTCACGATATTTTGGGCTTAGAAATTGGGCTTGGACATTTAATTAATATTCTATTTTCTGGTCCAAGCCCTAGAACGAATTTATGCTTATAAAAGGAGGTCTAGACTTCTATTTTTCACACAATTCACATTCCACAAGATTAAAACACCAGAGAGAAGCAACAAAAGGAAGAAGAAGAAGCTACAAGAGCTGGAGTGGGTCTATAGCTCCGTTCGTAGTCATTCCAATTCCGGAAATTAGGTTCTTTTTATATTTTAATTCTGTAAACAATATGAAGTCCATTTCTTTCAATTTAGTTTTTTAATTTTAATATGAGCTAAGCTTTTCATAGTGCTTGAGAACAAACAATGGGTGAGTCTTAATTTTATGAAATAACGAATGTTGAATTTGGGTTTATGCTAAATTAAACTAGATTGGGTTTATTACTCTTTTCGATAATTTGTGATTATTTACTGATTTTAGAGTCGCGAACTAAGATTAGGTATTAGTATCTAAGCTATTCCACATAAGTGGCGTGTGGATCATCCTGACGGAGGGTTTAGGTATAGAATTAATTATTCAATCTAGGATAAAAGCTATTGATTCTGACGAACTTAGCTAATTCTAGGGCCAATGAGGTAAAACACTTAATCATCCAACGGTGGATCATATTTACCCTGACGGGACTAGTGACACTTTAGGATCGCCTTATAGTCCACCCTGACGGGGGTATAAGGATTTTAGAATCTCGACCATTGTAATTGACCGATTTAGCCCTTAAACAACATAAGTTAGGAAGTAAGATTAGGAGGATCCTTGCGTTCTCAAGTACTACATCTCATATTGCGTTTTCACTTATTTTACTTGCGTCTTAGCTTCTACTTGCATTTAATTATTTGTCTTTTATTCATTAGCTTTAATCAACAAAACCAAACAAACATTTTATTATCTTTTATTTTCATAAGTGCATCAATCACTACTTGCTAAACATTGTGATCAACCATCCGTCCTTGGAACGAATCTGTATTATCATACATACTACTTGGGACAACCGTACACTTGCGGTTGTGGTTCGATTAGCATTTGCATTTATTTTTAGAACACACAAAGGACCACCAGTAACGTTGTTCAACATCCAACACCGAGCCATGGTATTATCTCTTTTGAACCTGGATGCTAGGGCATCATGCCTAGCTAGCCCTTGTTCAGCATGAGCTCCAATATCCAAAAGTGGAGGAGCCTCGACTATAGCAAAGTCGAGTTCATACTATTCAAGGAAAATCATAATTTTTTGCGCCCAACACTTGTAGTTAGAACCATTAATGGGTTCCAACTTGTTCACGTCGAGAAGTGGCTTTGGGTTCAAAGATGAACCAACAGCCGAAATAGGAAGAGCCATTTCAGAAAATAACTGGTGAAAAAAGAAAATGAATATCTTTTTAAATTGTGATTAAAATGATCACCGGTTTTGACAAAAGAAATGGTTTCCCAAAACAAAAGAAATAAAATTAGATTTTAATGTAAACTAACTATTACAGAAAAATGAATAACGATTACAAGAAAATAAACTATTAACGGAAAATAAATACACTTACACGAAAAGAAAACAACAACTATTACACCGACGGTTGTTAAAAAGATATTCTGGCGTACCGGTATCTCTAACGAAAAAACGAAACTAATTTAGCATTTTTAGAGAGAAGGTGAGGCAGAGTGTTTGTTCTTTCTGTGTATTTCGTAGCTGGTATGGGTGGAGTAGGAGCTCTTTATACAGGGGCGAGGTGAGGAGTCAAACCAATTCAGAAACGTCCCCATTAAGGCCCTTGATTACCTCCCGTAATTGACTTGATTGGGTTGAAGGTTTTGATTGGCTCTTAATCTCCAAGTTTTTATATTCTATAACAGCTGGTTGACTTGACTTTGATATTCCCACGTGTTGACTATCTCCTTGTAACAGCGGCTGGAATACTATTCTTCTTTAACGCGTGCTTGATTGGTTGAGACTTGTCTTTACGTTTGAGTTTGAATTGTCAACGACATCTATAAGAGCTGATAGGAAAACCTATTTCATTTTTAATTTTTTGAATCCCCAACCCCCCAACTCCCCAACGAGCCCACGACCCACGACATCGCCGTCGCCGGTGCCGGGCCAGGCCGGGGATGGTGGTGGTGGTGGTGCGCGTGTGTGGGGCTTCCTTGTTCCCTTTTAGCTTCCATAGTGACTAGCTATTGTGATAGGAATACATAGGTAAGTTATTTTATATAGATAAAATTTCTTACTCACCTCCTATGTGGGACAAAAACCTTCACAAAAGTTGTCTTTTCTACTTCTCAAAGGGAATGGGAAGAGTCTTAGCTAATCCTCTATAATATTCTAAGTCTCTTCCACTTCTCCTAAAAGAACATTTCGGATTAAAGATTATATGATTAAAGTTAATAATTATATAACTTTAATCCAACAATTTGTAAATGATTATTATATGTAAATCCATTTTCTTGATTATTGAATTGAAAATCATTTGGTTACCCAAAATAGGTGCTTCTATCATAGTCATTGGTTATGGATGACTGAGATGTGTGCATTTGTGTATGTGAAGAAGAAATATATGATCATTTATCTTAATGAGGAATGGGGTGGAGAGGCGTGTGCAAAAAGTATACAAAATTTTGAGAGTTCATCTTTTAAATTTTTTTTCAAAACGTATGTGGTTAAATAGGTGGATGGGTGAGGAGGTGGGTGCAAATAAAATGATAATTATTGGGGTTTCATTTGATTTTTAAATTTGATGGGATTAAATAATAAAATTGAAGGTGGGTATAAATAAAATAATAAAATTAGGGTTTTTTAGATGATATATAATGGGTTAAATAATAGTTGAATAATTATTTAAATATTTTTTAGAGTTTGAGAATTTTTGTAATTTTTTTGAATTTTAAATGATTAAATATGACTTGGGAGTAGAAATTGACGAAAAAAATAAAAAATGGGTAAGAAGGGCGTATATCTAAAGTTCAAGATAACTTTAAAAAATAAAGGGTGTCGTGTCAAAACACGAATAGTTCAGGGAATAGGTTAAAACTAGTAAAAAGATTAATGTAGGCATTTTATCTATATATATTTTAGTATTTTTTTCATTCAATGTTATTCTAAAAGAATGGTAAAATCAAGTAGCTCATTTGTCTCAATAAAACTCGTGTCGAGATCCTAGTGGTCAATCTTCCAAAAATTAAACAGGTCAAAAACTATAAAATAAATAATTAAATGGACTAAAAATCAAATTAAGGTTATATCTAAACTTCCTATTTCCACATCACAACTCTCTTTCCTCACCCTCTCAACCAGAACCCCATTTCCCTATCTCTGTTAATTACAGTTCTTATCAACTCCACTTACGACGCCTTCTTCTCATCTTAAGGCAGACCCTCTCAGATCCATAAACGATGGCAAATGGTTTTTAAAAACGCCACGCCCTTCAACCTCATCATTTTCTCTTCCAACTCATCTAGCAGAGATAATATTATCTATATAAGGTCCTTGTAAGTCATTCTCTTTATAAAGATTAATTTTATTAATAAAAACTACATATATCAAATATTCTTTATCTTTTTTTTCTAGATCTGTTAATAAATTAATTATTGCTATACTATAGATTTGATGATTAATTGACTGTTAACATATTGTGAAGTTGTGGTAAATTTTTTATTCACTATAAATTTTTGATAATAAAAGTTTAATCATATGGATTTTAATTACTACTTACAACTTCAATATGGAGAAACTTGCACGAATTTTACTGCTATTTTTTATTAACTGTTTATTTGGTAAACATTTTCTGATTTTCTCCCTTTTAAGTTAGAAATTTGTTTTTGGTTTCTTTCGTAAATTTTGTTGAGATTGTATTCTATTCAACAGATCTGTTAAAAAAAATAAAATTCATATTGGGTATCATACAATGATTGAATTTGATCTTTTTACAGGTGATATATATGCAAAAATCATTTTTTATTTAAATTAAAAGATCAATGGTCATGTCATTTCAATCATCAATAAAAACAGAGTCAACAATGAGAGAAAAGGTAAAACATACTACTTGGATGTAATTTTTCAAGATTGATTATCTAATAACTACATTTATAAAGGTAACTTTAAGTCTAATGAGTCCCTAATTTTAGTAGAAAGTTTGGGGGTTGGATTTTAGATAATGGACCTCTAACTTACATATTATAGAAAACTCAATTCTTGGGTACCGAATTCATAGAATTTTTAAGCCACATATGACTATATTTACATGACTCGCTACATTTTCTTTCAATTTTTTTAGGGTTAATGCTCAATAGGCACCTACCACCTTACACCCTTACCCATAAAAGACACCGTTTTTTTAAAGAACAACGAGTAATGGGAAGCTTCCCGTTACTCAAAGAATTATATGTTAAAAGGAAAATAGTGGTAGCTAATATTTTAATTATAAAATGCATGAAAAAAATAAAAAAGAGAAACATCCTTATGTATGCAACATAATTAAAAAATGAAATCATTGTGGCTAGAATTTGTATTGATCAACAGATATAGCTAAATGCAAGCAAGTAATATGTAGCATATCCTATTCTATTAAACTGGTTGAAGATCAAAAGTTGAGAAGTCAAACTCCAATTCTACCTTTTTGCTAGAATTGGTTACTTGTACACAGCCTTAAAATATACTTGTTTTATAATATTGCTAAAGTAGATTTTCTTCTTAATACATATGAGAGTCACTTTGGACTCATAATTATTTTGACTCCAATAAAATTCGATCCATAACCTCTTGGTCTCTGTAGAGTAGTCTAACAACTAGACCAACTATCGATCTTAAAAGGTAGATTCATATTGTAATCTTTTTATGATTATTTATTTATAAGTTGATTTCTTATTTGGTAATATATATATATATATAGAGAGAGAGAGAGAGAGCGAGAGAGATATGACAACAATTAAAAGTAGGTTACCATGCATTAGTATATAAATAAAAAATTAGGATCGATTATTCTCTATCAACCTACAAATTAGAATTAATTATTCATTCTCTTCATTCTTCGCTTCCGAACCAGTCATCACACCGCCTCAAAATTTCCTCATAAGATAGTTATTCTCTATCAACATAAAGTGTTGAATTCCATCAGAAGAATGATAAGGTTGTTAAAAGTGTCAACGTGTAACTTAAATCAGTGGGCTATGGATATCGATAATAATATAAAGAACATTAAAGAATCGATTACTAGCTTGGAATCACTGTTTATGGCTGCGAAAATCATTTCTTAGAGCTTGATACCATCTCTCATGCATAAGTTCCTTCACTTTCACCCTTGCATGCTCTAAATTTTTAATAGATTCCTCACCTAAATTGAATGAAATAGCGCACATGGGAGTGTTTAAAAGAGCTTCTTCTCGGTGATTGGACTGATAACATATTATGCAGCTTCAGAATGCCTATGAATCAAAGATTCAGAGCGTCATAAAAATACTCGTGATTCGTCCCAAAATGTGGTTAGCTAGTGATGGAAACTATATAATTCGGCCTTATGATGAAAATTTGAGATCAGAATCAAATCTATGTCAAATAAGGAAACTGGATTTCCATCTCAATTATACTATCTCTATTCCATAATAATATTTAATTTTCGCTCTCTTATAATTAGGGATATGTTGGTCATTTTGAACTAAATTTTACCTACTTTTTAGGTTCCTTAGTATGTGTGAAAAACTCTAAAGAGTCCATTATTATAGAATGGGGGTAGTATGTTTTAAAGGCTTTTTTACGTCTGAGTTCTGACAAGGATAAAGATTTTGATTTAGGAATATCAGGCACCACAGGTTTCCGTCGTCTATGCTGAAGTAGAAGGAATTACTATCCTAGCCCTCATAAGTGAGGCTCACATACTATTCATATATACTATATACACCATTAAATTCTTATTTTTTAACGCTTTTAAGTTTATGACATGTAATTTTTTGCATAATCATATGCAAATGTGAATCTTGTGTACTTAGTGAATGGGTGAAACACACGGGCCAAAATCAGAAACTGGAAAACTAGTGTTAAAGTTAAAGGTTTGTTAGGCCACTTGAGCAATGGGTTAGTATTTGAACTCAATAAAACACCAAAAGATCGTGTTAATTTTATAGTAACTATAAGTTATAATGGGGAATTTGCTTTTAGTTTTTCTTTATATGCATCTTTAGAGTGTAAATTTGGCTTTATAGATGATGGATATAGGAGAAAATCATGCACAGTGTCTTTCTTTAGTTAAATCTACTAAACACATGAAAGAACGAAAGTACAGGTGGCTTACTTTTCTGCAAGGTATATATATTCTTTTCCGAGTATTTAAGTTGATGATTACTTGTAGAGAAAATGTCCATTTAAATCATGATTAGGAAAGTCTATGCCAAAACTTGACATGTTATTATTTCTTCCCAATTAGATTATCCAGTTTCTCATTTAAATCAAAAATCTATTACCATTTTATTTTTTTACCCTTTTTATTTTTATTAATTAAAAATAGAGGTATTTCTTAAAAGAAACCTAATAAAATTACATAATTGTTAAATTAAGCCTTTAATAATTTATTTTATAAAAAATTTTATAATAAAATAATTATTTATAGAAAATATTCCTTTTATATTTTCTATACCTTTACCACACTTATTATATATTATTTTCAATACAATATTTATTTTTAAATATTAAACAAATAATAGGGTACTACCACCACCACCACCACTACTGATGTGTTATTCAACTAATATGAATTTTTTATTAATACGTAGGGTGTGTTTGATATCGTGGCGCTTAGTGGGTCCTTCATATTGAGGGACGTTGATGGCCAGCCGAGCAGAACTGGTGGTTTAAGCATCACACTGTGTAATGAAGAAGGTAAGTTCGCTGGTGGCGAGGTGGCTGGGTTGATGATTGCAAACTCACATGTACAGGTTTGTTTCTCATACTTGTCAATTTTATTTCATTTTTGGGTCAAAACACTTCACTAAAATTGGTTTTTGTACAGATTTCATGTGCTAGTTTCATTTCTGAAGCAAAAAAGGAAGGCAAACGTGCCGCAGCTGCGGCGATGGTGAACGCCTCTGGTGGTGACAAAGGAGAAGGTGGTGGTAGTAGCTCTCCATCAACTGAGAGTGAATCGTCTGGTGGAGGTCTGCCACCACTACCAAGGATAGTGACTCGAGATGATGGCATGCCTGGGTTAGGCATGCCATGGAAATGATTGTGTTAACCCCCGAGCTATGGATCTTGCTGAGCAGCTCGGGGTTTTTTATGTATTTTTTAGTTGAAAAAACCACACTAGTTGTAGTATATATCTTTTTGCATACATCAGTTGTAGTGTTTATCGATGTTAGTTTTTTTTATGGTAGTTTGACTTGTGGTGGTACCTTCTGTTGTTGTTCAATGGGTTGTTTATATAAAAAGAAGTTACAAAATTTTGAAAAATTGAAGTGTCAGAATTTTTTTTTTTAATAATATTGTTTGATGTTTAATTAAACCCTCTTGATAAGGTATACGAGTAATCGTCCTATTTCAGTTTGCTAAATCTCCTCCCATAATGGAGAGAGAGAAACTGAAGTGGTTGAATCTAAAGCTTGGTGGAAATAGCATATACGGAAAGTAAATTATTCCATAAAAAATCGGATATTATATCAGCTCGACTCAGCTCTCTGTATCTTATTTCGATTTGCATACATGTTGTTTATCACTACTTTCTAGATTTTGTATCAACATTCTTGCTTTTTCCTTCACACGGTAAACCATTAAAATATAGAAACTCTATAAACCATCTGCCCTATTTGTTATCAAGTGATACGTGAATAAACAATTAAATAAAATACATTTTAATATTATCAAACTTTATAAATAGTCAGTCTTATTGTTGAATCATATTGATGAATTAAAAAACAGCCAGCGAGATGGCCTTGTACATACCTTATAATTTAGAAAGTTATCTCCGGAGCTTCCTCTCATGTATGAGTAACCATCTCCACCTGTAATTCAAAACTCTTGCAAAACAAATATGTTCGTTATTAGAATAAGCATATCATGTATATAATATTCATGTCTTTACTTTGTGAATTGTTAATACAAGAAATGGTGCAAAAATTTCGTATCTCCACGAAAGAATTATCAACGTAATAACCTATCAAGTTGTCTTATTTGACTAAAAAAGGATAACCTATCAAAGAAATGGTTAATATGTGACAATGTAAAACGCTGAGAAAGAGAGGAGAGGAGTCCGATGAGTGGAGAGAAGAGGAGGGTGAGGAGGGGAGAAAATGACTGTATATATATTTATGTATGTCTTTTTTATAATAGTAATATGTTAAAGTCGAACTGAAATTACAGTCTCGTCATGTATATATGAGATACCAAAATTTTAGGAGATGTGCCACATCAAAATATGCTAGTTGTCAACTTGGGAGCAACAATCATTTTTGGATGCGATGGAATTTTTCTCGAGATTAGGAATTGACTAATAACCGAAGAATGATATAGCGATACTAAACGAACAAAAAAATCAAATCGGAATTACATCTAAAGAATTCCTATTTTCTTAGGTAGTGTTGTTCTCAAACCTGGGCTACATCTCCACATATAGTAAAAATCCATTTGCATTGATTAATTAACGGACGCGTGTTAGCCTAAAAGATAGATTTTGATTGATGTGTTGGTGACAATACATTGCATCTTGAGTATACTTAATCTTACGAGAAATGTCAAGCTTAGTATAAACCATGCAGATTCTACAAAGCATGAAAAAAATGAGGAAATAGGGTTAACAGACCCCCCGAGAAGGTGAAACAAGAAGTGATGAAGTAGACCAGTTGAAGAAGACGAAAGAAGAGATGAATTCCAACCATCTGATTCAGGAATCAGACAGAGTGCCAAAAGACGTTCGGGATTGAAGACTCATATATGAAGAAGTCTATACCTCCAAAGATTGAGAAGATAGAGTTTCAAAACTTTTTCGAGAATGAAGTCTAAGAAGAGAAGAAGAGCGGACGTCCAAAGTGAAGAAAAGCAGATTGTTGAAGTTCACCCGAAGTTAGCCAATAGAAGTTGAAGACTGGAGAAGAAGAAATGCCAGATTCCCGATTTGCATACTCATCAAATTTGAAAACTCGAGTCCAAGCAAATAATATATGGAGAAGACAAATGGTATTTGAGGAGAGGAAGATAACTACTAGAAAGGACATAGACAGAAAAGGAGTCGTGAGTGTACTATTTGTCTGGAATTGTCAGATCCACGTTATCAGCCATCCCACCCGAGGATTCTAGATGTATGGAAAGTTGATACTCAACCAACCGAGAGCTGATACGTGGACAAGTGTGTTGAGAAGATTTTTCCTATATGGAGGCATTGATAACTTCAAAAATTTACTCTTCTCTACACCAAATTTAAATGCTTTTCAAAACTATCTTTAAAGAGAGACTCAAAGTAATAAATAATCCAAATATCTATATTGTGTTGTAAATTTTAGCTAATTTTTTTTTACATACTCATTGAAGAGTATAGAGGATAGGATAGGTAGATTAAATTTAATCATTAAACCCAGGGTTTTCTCTTGGTCTATTGAAGAAGCGTATCCTTCCATAGACTAGACAAAAGTGGTTTAATGTTTGTGTGGCGTAGACATACGAATTTCAAGGCTTCATGGAGTGTGAGGTGGTATAGTGTAAGTGGAATTTTTTCACTCGGGTTTGTCTGGTGATACACAAGTGGAAGACTTCATGTGCTTTTAAAGTGGTATATCATTTGTTTGAATTATTTATAATATTGTGTAATCCTTGGAGATTGAAATGATGTCTACCAAGATAAACAATATGTCCAAATATGATGGAATCGGTAACAACATCATCGACAATTTCAATTATGAAAAATGAATTTGTGGGGCCACCTAACATGTATGTTATGAGAAAACGATGTTCAAGACATACAAAGTTGCAACTACTGAATAGACTTTATGTATTGGAAATTTCTCTACATCAAAAGTAGTTGGATTTGGAATCGTTATTCGAAAAATGACTTCTGGAAAAAATTTGAGTCTCAATAACGTTCTCCATGTGCCTGACATTAGAAGGAATCTAGCTTCAGGTTCGTTATTGAGTAAGAATTGTTTCAAACTAGTAATTGACTCTGATAAATTTATTCTCACTAAAGGTGGAATATTTGTGGGCAAAGGGTACCTATGTGACAGTTTATTTAAGATGAATGTAATAACCGTAGTACCTACCAAAAATGTAACCAAGAAAGTAATATATGCTTGACTCACCTAATTTATTGCACGATGGATTAGGAAATGTTAATTTCGGTTAATTAAATAAGTTAGTTTACGTTGGGTTATTACCTAATGTGAACTTCAATTCTCAAGAGGAATGTGAAGTATGTGTTGAGTCAAAATTAACCAAAACCTCGTTGAAAACTATAGAAAGGACTTTGGTACCTTTAGAGTTAATTCACAATGACATATATGACTTAAAATGAGTGCAAACTAAAAGTAGGAAAAAGTATTTTATAAATTTCATTGATGATTGCACAAGATATTGTCAAATATACTTGCTTTGAAGCAGGGGCGGATCCAGGACAAAAGTTGAGGGGGGGGGGCTTTAAATATATGGGGGTTTGGGGGCAAGGCCCAAAAAAAAAAATTGGGACGTATAGTAAAATAAAAATTATAATAGATTCAACTTTCTATTAAATATTATCCTAAGAAAAATTTACACATAAATTCTTTGAGGTAAAGTAATCAATGAAGTCAAATTTTATAAATACATCAACTATCTGTTTAATTCACTGCTATATAATCAACGATTCTCCAATTCTATGTGATAATCCTTTATCAAATAAATTATATTCTGTTAAAATTAAAATAATTAAATCAATAAATATACTTTTTTTCATTTTTAAGTTCCAATTAGTTGTTTTAGTAAAAAAAGTTCTAATTCGTACGCACATGCTATGAAGTTTTTATTTTTTCTTTTGTACAAAGTGTTTAATTACTAATACTGTAAACCTAATTCCTTTTCTATGTACTATGCAGCATAAAAAGTGATTAGAACAAAAAGAAAAAAACACTATAAAAAGTTATTAGAACAAAAAGATAAAAACACTATGTAGCATAGATTTCTAGAGAGTTTCGACAATAGATTAAACTAAAAGAACCAAAATTTAAGAAGGGCATTAAATATTCATTCATATGAAATAAATTTAAATTTCCATCCAAGAATTTTATTCATAAATTTTAAATTCGTATAAAATATTTAGTAACTCACATACAATTATCCAAATTCTTATAAAAACACTCAAATAAAAAAACTTACCGAATTTTTTAGCTATTATAAAGAAGTAGACTGCGGCTGTGGAATAGATCCAAAATTATTTATAAATTTGATTAAAGTAATGTTTTTAGAGATAGTATTGTGCAATCTATTAAAAATAATATATTTAAATATGGTTAAAAGAATTACTGGACTTACAAAATTTTAAAAAATTATTTAGTATTAAATTATTAGTATATAGGATAAATTTTTATTTTTTAAAAAACTCGGGGGAGGGGGGCTTGAGCCCCCTCTGGGCCCAATGATGGTCCGCCAATGCTTTGAAGTAAGGATGAGTCCTTACAAGCATTTACACAATACAAAACTGAAGTTAAGAATTAACTAAATAAAAAGACTAAGAATCTTAGAACAGATAGGAGAGGAGAATATATGTCTCATTTTGAAGAGTTTGCGCTGGACATGGAATTATCCATCAAACACACATCCTTTATTCACCTCAACAAAACAGAATTGCTGAACGCAAGAACCGCATGTTGAAGAAATGATGAATGCATTGGTGATTGTCTCAGGGTTACCACAGAACTTGTGGGGAGAGGCTTTGCTCATTGCAAACCACATCCCAACACAGTACCACACAAGAAGGTAGATAAAACTCCTTATGAATTATGGAAAGGAAAACCACCTTCCTTAAAATACTTAAAAGGCTGATCCTAATATAGTCAAAATAGGACGAACGACCATCGATTGCATCTTTATTGGATATGTTCAAAACAGTGTTGCATATAGATTCAAGGTACACAAATCTTGTCATGCTGACATTCACGTCAATACGGTGGTTGAATCAAGAAATGCATATTTCATTGAAACAACTTTTTCGTACAAGACCGCACCAGAATCTGGTTCCTTAAAAAGAACACGTGATGCAATTCAAGAAGAGCAAGATTTAGAATAATTGATAAATGAAGGAGAACCAAGAAGAAGTAAGCGGATGAGAACCTCTACGTCTTTTAGTCCTTACTTTCTATCTTACATTCTAGATGACGAACCGTGAACATTCAAGGAGGCTATGTCAAACCCTAATGCCCCATATACTGGAAATAAGTGGTAAATAGCGAGGTAGGTTCCAGTATGAAAAACCATACATGGAAACTAGTGGATATCCATCCTGGCAATAAAACACTTGGATGCAAATGGATATTCAAGAAGAAACTAAAGACAGATGGGTCTATTGAAAAAATACAAGGCTCGCCTTGTTGTAAAAGGTTATAGTAAAAAAGAAGGACTTGAATATTTTGATACTTATTCTCAAGTCACGAGAATATCATCCATTTGAATGTTAATTGTTATAGCTTCAATATTCAAGCTCGAAATTCCTCAAATGGATGTAAAAACAGCTTTCCTAAATGGAGAACTAAATGAAGAGATATATATCTGGAACAACCTGAGAGTTACGTAGTTACAGGTAAGGAGAATCAAGTATGTAAGCTTGTTAAATCTTTATATGGTTTAAAACAGACACCGAAGCAATGGCATGACAAATTTGATAGATTCATGATTTCGAATGATTTCAAGATCAATGAATGTGACAAATGTGTTTATATAAAATGAAATGAGACAGAATATGTCATTGTCTGTTTATATGTGGATGATATGTTAATCATTGGAAGTAATAATGACGTGATTACATTAACCAAAAGGATGCTTTCAAGTAAGTTTGACATGAAAGATCTAGGCCTTGCAGATGTTATTTTGGGAATCAAGATTCTCCGAACATCAGAAGGTATTATACTATCTAAGTCACACTATATTGAGAAAGTATTTAACAAATTTAGTAATGGCGACACAAATATCGCCAAGACACCTGTTGATGTAAATTTACATCTTGCTAAGAACACTGTTGTGGCGCTCAACCAGATGGAGTACTCTCGGATTATTGGGAGTCTCATGTACCTAACAAACTGCATTAGGCCAGATATAGAACATGTAGTAAGAAAGCTAAGTAGGTTTACAAATTATACAGAGAAGAACCACTGGATTGCTATTGTAAGAGTTCTAAGGTATCTTAGATACACTATGAACAAAGGATTGTTGTACATGAGATATCCAGTTGTACTAGAAGGATAGAGTGATGCAAACTGGATTTCAGTTTCCACTGACTCAAAATCCACAAGTAGATTTGTCTACATGTTAGGAGGAGCAGTCGTTTCTTGAAAATACAAGTAGACAAAATTCCATTAGACCATTGCTCTCAAACGAAGTTATCACAATTGATTACTTTCGAAAAAAGGATAACATAACTGATCTACTGACCAAAGGTCTACAAATAGAGCATGTACGAGCATTGTCAGTGGAATGGGTCTTAAGCCTATGAAATTTGAGTTTTTATGATGTGAACCCTACCTAGAAGAGTGGATATCCCACAATATAGGTTCAAAGGGAAAACTAAATCATGAAACTGCAACTTGGTACAACGCACTGCGGGGATACCTCCCCAAACCATTCCTAGGGAAAAATTAAACAATGCTACTTGTAAAAGTGAAGGATAAGTTAAACTTTTAATGGTTCTTGCATCTTCTATATCATAAGATAGAGTAATGCAGAATACTCTCGACAAGAGATCATCTATATGAATAACATGGGTAGGGCCTCCCTACGAGAATTTTTAAAGGCAAAATTCTCCGACGGTTATTCATGAAATACCTAGAGTTGTCCAGGGCCATAAATGGACAAAACCATGAGAACCAAATAATGTTTGGAAGTATACTATGTAAGTTCTGTTGTCTTGGTTTACACAAAAGCTGAATAGTTCAAGACATCACGTTCACTAGTTAGGAAGTAAATTCGATAGCTCTTACTAGAGAAGGTTCAAGGCCAAAGTTACCTTTCTCGATGTAGTATTCTTCCACGCTTCTCTCTCGTGTTTAGAATTCTTTTACATAATTTGTTTTGAGGTGGTTAGTCAATTTCCATCCATGTGGGGATTGTTGGCCAAATGTAATTTTACCCAAGTGATGACCATGTTTGCAATGATAGTCGGTGACTCGAATTAAAAAAATGATTCGAATATTGATACGTTTATTCTAGTTGTAAAGATTAACCTAAAATATTCACTTGGTTAAAAATCATTTGAAATTAAATGAGAAAATGAGTTACATTTTTTTTCCTTTTAATTATAAAGCAAAGGAAAAAGAATACTAGTGGTGTGGTTCAAACCTAGCCCATGGGCTTATTGGGCCGTTGGCCTTTGGCTCATACCATAAACCAAACTTTTTGTTTATTAGTAAACGTTGTATCTTTTAATTAATTCATCATATCTTCAAATGAAGCATCACAACTCTTTGCCAAGACACCTTTTCTTCTTCTATAATTAGTTGGCCAACTCAACCATTTTCTTGATTCAGTTTTTCAAAGCATTAAGCATTAAAATTATAAGAGAGAGATAGAAAGAAGCAGCATTTTTTAAGTTTGTTGAAATTCTTAAGAATTCATGTGTCAGTTTCTTTTGAATAGTTTTGTCATTGTATCCTAGAGGTTGAAGCCAACAAACGTAAGACACCGGTACGTGGCCTAAATACCTTACAGACATCAGATAAAATCTGAGCCTCGACAAGTAAAGTTATTTGTTTATTTACTTTTATTTTATTTTATTTTAGAGTTATTTTTTATATTGTTTTACTAGTTTATACAAGTAAAACACAACACTATAACACATGTTATTCATAGGATCATCCTAACATAGTACATGAATTCAACCAATAGTCATATACATGTCATCTTTCAATCGCACAGAATCTAGACAATTCTAAAGATTGAACTTATCTAAATTAACTTAATAAAGGTTAATTTCCAACTTAAATGACACGTTTCAGTGAAGTGAAATGATGATAGTTAAAAATTTGTTACGAAGATCATTGTATTCCTTCTTTTAGATATCATACCCTTATAATCTCTAATAAAAATAGTTTCTACTACATTCTGAAAACCCTAAATGTCCAAATGGTTTATAGAACTAATTATCCATTATTATTTGCCAACAATCTAATTTGTTTTTAGCCAGAATGTGCCTCATATCATTAAATTTGATTATAGAGACTTAGTGTTTTTCTATTTATCTCAAGCGAGCATGACTCTTCAATTGGTGAGTTTAGTTTACCTCAAGCCTGATTTTTATAAATTTAATTATGTCATTGATGGTTTTGGATTTACCTCAAGCGAGTTTGACTCTTTTCTTTTCATTCATCACTCTTTTGTTGGTATGATATTATTATTATTTTTTGGTAGATGATATAGTTATTACATCAGACGATTCAAGGGGTATTTCTAACCTTAATAAGTATCTTGGTTAAAATGTTTAGGCGAAGGATCTCAAAATTCTTAATTATGTTCTTGGGACTAAGGTTTTGTCTAATTCAGGTGGCTATTATCTCTTCCAGGGTAACTACTAAATAGATCTTATTGCTCGTGATGGACTCATTGATAGTAAGACATTATATACTCTCTTGGTCCTACTTTCCGTCGTACATCAGTGTGTATACTTCTTTTAAGGATCCCTCTATATATATGTAGTTGGTTGGTCTTATATATCTCACTGTCACTCGGTATGATCTTGCTTATGATGTCCACTTAATTAGTCAGTTTATGTATGCTTCTCGCTCCAATCCCTATGCAACTTTCATTTTCCTTTTGCGTTACATGAAGGGTAACCTTATAAACAGTTATTCTTTTATGCGAGCTCATCACTCATTTTACAGGGTTATTTAGATACAGTCTGGGCTGGTGATCCCACTGATAATAGCTCAACAATTGAGTACTGTTTTCAGTTAGGTAATTATCTCATCTTTTGGTGAAGTAAAAAACAAATAGTTGTGGCTCGATCCAATAACAAAACAAAATATCTTACACTTGTCAATGCTACTCAGGAGTTGATATGGCCTAACGGGCTCCTTTCAAATATGGGTTCTCCTCATTCTCATGGTACGATTCTTCATTATGGTAATCAAAGTGATCTAAAAATTTGTATAATGATATTTTTCATGTGATCACTCTTCATATTGAGTTTTATTTTCGTTTCATTCATCAACATGTTGCTCAAAGTACTACGAGACTTCAATACACACCTTTTACTGGCCTGTTAACAGATATTTTCACCAAAACTCACCCTACATATCGTTTTATGGATTTGATTTCTAAACTCAAGATAGTGTCGTTCTCACCCCTTGATTTTGACGGGGAGTGTCAGATTATCTATATTATATATCGTAAATTTATTTTTACATTAGTTAGAGAGATAATCTACCATGGTTATTACCTTCTCTCCAAATTTAGAATTATTATAAATATAACTATGTAATGTATCATAGGTATCACTTATATATATACAAAGTACAATTTTCTAATAGTATTTACATTTCAAAAATTGCAATGAGAAATGGAAACAAAATAGTCGGACCCAGAGCATTCACATAGGATATATTACAGTAGTTTTAGAGGCTTCTTAATTCAAACAACATACAGTATATAGTTTACATCACCAAGACAATTCTTAATTTAATTTCTTTTATCCTCTTTAGTGATTACATATTTTTAAAATTTTTAAATTTTTAATATGGAGTTGCGCATCTAGCTATGTAATCTTCTTTGATGGGTTTCAATAAATTTTCTTGTAACTTATTACTTCTCTCGCGATTAATATTATTTATTAAGCTTCCATTGTGTTCCAGACTCAAAATCATAATAAT
Organism: Nemophila menziesii; assembly: GCA_029959085.1. Lineage (NCBI taxonomy): Eukaryota > Viridiplantae > Streptophyta > Magnoliopsida > Boraginales > Hydrophyllaceae > Nemophila > Nemophila menziesii. The sequence continues at coordinate 82,817,573 of JARWIR010000001.1, forward strand.
CAGTATCAATTCGATCAAATGTTGAATACAATGAAGAACATGGATTTACACATAATAAATATTTTTTTACGCGATGACCAAAATTAAATATATGGCATCATTTTTCTCTCTCCCCCAAGTTTCTTGTTTTCCAAGAGCATAGTATGGTATAATACTCAAACTTACCATCTAATAAAATATGTAAATAGTCGTTATTTGTGTGATTAAAATAATCACCGGTTTTCACAAAAGAAATGGTTTCTCAAAACAAAAGAAATAAAATTCGATTTTAATGTAAACTAACTATTACAGAAAAATGAATAACATTTACAAGAAAATAAACGATTACACGAAAAAGAAATACACCTACACGGAAAGAAAACAACAACTATTACACCGACGGTTGTTAAAAAGATATTTCGGCGTACCGGTATCTCTAATGAGAAAACGAAACTGACTTAGCGTTTTTAGAGAGAAGGTGAGGCAGAGTGTTCGTTCTTTCTGGTGTATTTCGTAGCTAGTATGGGTGGAGTGGGATCTCTTTATATAGGGGAGAGGTGAGGAGTCAAACCAATTCAGAAACGTCCCCATTAAGTCCCTTGATTACCTCCCGTAATTGACTTGATTGGGTTGATGGTTTTGATTGGATCTTAATCTCCACGTTTTTATATTCTGTAACAGCTGGTTGACTTGACTTTGATATTCCCACGTGTTGACTATCTCCTTGTAACAGCTGCTGGAATATTCTTCTTCTTTAACGCGTGCGTGATTGGTGGAGACTTGTCTCTACGTTTGAGTTTGAATTGTCAACGACCACTATAAGAGCTAATAGGAAAACCCATTTCAGTTTTCATTTTCTGACCCCCCAACCCCCCAACTTCCCCACGATCCCACGGCCCACACTGTCGCCAGTGCCGGTGCCATGCGGGCTGGGCGGGTGGGTGGTTGTGGTGGTCCGCGCGTGTGGGGCTTCCTTGTTCCCTTTTAACTTCCATAGTGACTAGCTATTGTGATAGGAATACATAGGTAAGTTATTTTATATAGATAAAATTTCTTACTCACCTCCTATGTGGGACAAAAACCTTCACAAAAGTTGTCTTTTCTACTTCTCAAAGGGAATGGGAAGAGTCTTAGCTAATCCTCTATATTAATCTAAGTCTCTTCCACTTCTCCTAAAAGAACATGATCAGATTAAAGATTATACGATTAAATTTAATACTTATATAACTTTAATCCAACAATCCCCTACTCAGGGTCTTGTTGTACCTAATCAGGTTTCTATACCTATCAGTATTTGGGTGAATTGTACTTAATTGGCAATATCTTACAATTTGAATTGACACGTAGTGAAGTGAGGCAACCACCGAATTCCGTTTAAGTGAACTTACTCTTGAACTTTAACGGTTTTCAATCGAGACCCCCACAGCACATACTCTACCCTGCTGAAAGCTATAGTTCCGTCAAACATCACCTTTCAGTTCATCAAGTCCTTCTTTAAGGACCACCCTTTATGGGCTATGAACTTTAGATTTATTCATTTAAAGATTCTTTAAGGATGTCTCCTTTTAAAATTCTATTATGAAGTTTGGGTCTCGTGATTATGTGTGAATTCATCAAGTCCTTCTAGAAAGGACCACCATTTAGGCTATGAATTTTCTATGAGTTTAAACACTCAGTACGTCTTATTCATCAAGTCCTTCTCAACAGGACCACCACAAGTGGCCATGAATTTTTTAAGACGGTTTTTTTTTAGCCATAGGGATGGAGAGAATCACATTGACACATTGGTCACATGTTCCCCATTAATGGTTTTCAATCCCATCCCCCTCGACGTCTCCAGGACTACTCTCCTGGTTAATCCTTTGGTAAATGGACCAGCTAGGTTGTTCTCTGATCGTACATATTCTGAGGTTATCACACCATTTTTCAGTAACTGTCTTACTGACCCATGTTTGATGCGAATATGTCTCTTCTTCCCATTATAGGGGCTATTATGAGGGACTCAAATGGCTGCTTGTGAGTCACAATGGATACACTCAGGTGTGGCACTTCCTTCCCAAAGTGGCACATCTGATAAGAGACTAAGCTTCTTGCCCAGCTAACTCTAGTGATATGAACTCAGACTCCATGGTGGAGCGTGTTATACAAGTCTGTTTGGAATACTTCCACGGTACAACACCTCCCCTTAAGGAGAACACATAGCCACTGGTGGAGTTTACTTTGTCATTGTCAGAGATCCAGTTTGCATCACAAAATCCCTCAAGGACTGCAGGGAATTTGTTATAGTGCAAGCCTAGATCAATGGTACCCCTCAGGTATTTCAATAGATAGAGAAGTGAAACTCAGTGGTCACTACTCGGGTTATGAGTATAGCGACTAAGTCTACTCACGGCATAGGCAATATCGGGTCGAGTATAGTTCATCAAGAACATCACACTCCCTATGATCTTAGCATATTCATTTTGGGATACAGCATCCCCAACATGTTGGGATAAATGAATGCTGGAATCATAAGGAGTGATTACAGGCGTTACCTCAAAGGAATTGAACTTCTCCATCATCCTTTATACGTAATGAGACTGATTCAGGGAAATACCATTACTGCTCCTAATGATTTTTACCCCAAGTATTACATCAACTTCTCCCATATCTTTCATGTCGAATCTGGAAGACAAGAAGCGTTTAGTCTCATTTATAATATGAATAGTAGTACCAAAGATGAGCATGTTATCTACATAGAGGCAGATGATAACACACTCTGAATTTGTTACCTTGGAGTAAACACATGAATCAGAAGTGTTAGCTACAAAACCATTTGAAATGAGAGTACTATCTAGTTTTTCATACCATTTTTTCGGTGCCTGTTTCAAACCATACAAGGATTTTTTTCAACTTACACACTTTGTCCCCTTGACCAGGGACCACACACCCTTCAGGTTGAGCCATGTAGATCTCTTCGTCTAGATCTCCGTTCAGGAACGCGGTTTTGACATCCATTTGATGTATTACAAGTTCGTGAATGACGACTAGAGCAATAAGGGTTCTTATCGTGGCAATTTTGGTCGCTGGGGAGTAAGTGTCAAAGTAGTCTATACCTTTCTTTTGGGTGAAGCCCTTAATAACAAGTCTTGCTTTGAATTTTTCTATTGAGCCATCAAGTCTCAACTTTTTTTTAAAAATCCATTTGCTACTAATAGGTTTGCTACCCCTAGGTAAGTCGGTTAATTCTCATGTATGGTTACTTTTAATTGACTCAAGTTCACTATTAATGGCCTCTTTCCAAAAACTAGCATCTATAGATTTTAAAGCATCGTCATAAGTTTTTGGCTCTTCCTCCATGAGGAGGCAGTTGACTACTTGTTTGTTTAATAGGTCAATGTGAAAACCTTTGGTCAATAAGGCTGTTATAAAGTCAGGGCCAAAGCTGGACTCGATCCTACGCCTCTTACTTCTCCTAGGTTCTTCCTTAGGAATACTACTAGGCTCCATGGAAGTGGAGGGGTTAGGAAAAACATCACAAAGAGGTAAAACATCATTAGTAGATATGTTATCAACAGGTAAAGAAGCATTGACAGTATTAAAAAATTTCAAAAGGGAAAACATGTTCAAAGAACTCAACATCTCTAGATTCACTAATAGAGTTATCATTTAAGGACAAGAATCCGTATGCCGCACTGGTGGTCCTTAGTGTGTTCTAAAATAAATGCAATAAGAAAAGAGAACCACAACCACAAGTGTACGGTTGTCCCAAGTAATAATAGTGATAAACAGATTCGTTCAGGGACGGATTGGTTGACTCTAATGCTTATCAGATAGTGATTAATTGCACGTAAAGCAAGTAAATGATTTTAAGATTGGTTGTTTTTTTCTAATAACTAAGACAAATAATGAAAAGACTAAATTAATGCAAGTATAAAGCTAGAAGCAAGTAAAAATACTTGGACACAAGATATGAGAGGTAGTACTCGAGTAACGCTAGGTTCTCACCTAAATCTAACCATTCCATGTATTGTTTAAGGGACGAATTCTTTAATTAATTTTGGTCGGGATTCAATTATCTCCTTACCCCGGTCAAGGTGGACCAAGGAGCTCTTCTTAGGTGCTACAAACCCCGTCAGGGTGAATGTAGTCCACCTTCGAATGATTAAAGCCTAACTACCCAATTGGTCGAAGTATTAATTAAGCCTGTCAAGGTCAAATAATTTCTATCCTACATTCGTTAATTAGTTCTGTACCTAGACCCCCCGTCAAGGTGATCCAATTGCCACTAATTGAGATAGCCTAAGTACTAATTCCTAAAATTGATTAATTACTTCAATAATAGTCAATAAGTGTAAATTAAAGAAAAAATATTAAATACCCAATTCGATTTCAATTAAAATAATCCCAAATTCAAAGACATAGAATGGAAAAGATTGGGGTTCAACCCATTACGTGTTCGCAAGTACTTAATGAAATTAGCTCATAATCGTAAAAACTAAGAAAATAAATTGAAAGGAATTCATAATTGTTTTACAGAAATAGAAATAAGAAACCTAATTAGGAAGATGATTCGGCTGCAAAGTGGAGATATAGACAGTCTGCAGCTCCAAGCTTCTTCTTTTCCTTGCTTCTGCTTCTTTTCTTCTTGTCTGACTATGTAAATAATGAATTGTGTGAAAAATAGAAGTCAAAACCCTTATTTATACTTAAAATTTCGGACTTGGACCTTAGGCTAAATGTTAAATGAAAAATAAAGGCCCAAGTCCATTATCTTAGCCCAAAATCCCGTAACTGCTGCACCACGTCCACTAAAACATCTCTAACCAACTCGTTTCAACTCGGATTGACCTCATTCAAGTTGCTAAAGTTCCGTAACTCAATAGGGCACGTTTTCTCTTCACAAGTCAGAGGCTAAATCTACTCTTAGGTGGCTCGAAATCAGCAATCTTTGGAAAATTTCCAGATTTGTAGCTCTAAAATCTCAACTCTTTCGGGATTTGTCTTCATGCTTTGACATCCATATCACGATCTTTGACTTTATTCACGAACTCCTCTCCTAGCTAGTACTCAAAACCTACAAACTTTTCACTAAAATACACAATATTACGCGCAAAAGTTTAATAAATTAAAATTACTAGAAATTAAAGAGGAAAAACGGATTATTGCATATTTAGTCCAAAAGTCTATCAAAATAGTCAGATAATCACCTAATTTGGCGTCTCCTAAGAATATAAATATAGAACAAAAGAGGAGACATCTAGACCCCAAACTCAAACTTTTGTCGTCCCGACAAAGTGAAATTAAAAACAAAGGGAAAAGGTGATTACGAAGAAGTAGACACAAATAAATTCACCCAAAGCATTACCAAAAATAAATCTCATATAACAAACATTAGGAACTAATATACACATACACTAATAATGCAAAAATCAAACATAAATAAATTCAATCATAAAATTAACATCGCAAGGCTAGACGGTTAAATTCGTATTTATCTAAATATGATGGCTATAGTTTGTTCCTCGATCCTTACTCGCTTTTAACGCTCCACTTAGTATACAACCAATTAACTTACCATGCACCTAGGAATCACGAGGACTTTACGGTTTTAGCGTATCCTTAGGGACGGTGTGGTATGTATATTTGGTAAATTTGACGTGGGCTTTTGGCTCTCTCCTCACTTACCATCAACAAATGTCCACGAGCTTGAGTTTACACTCTTATAACGTTCTCCCTCACCCCTTTTATGCGCTAATTAGCATCCCCAAGTTAACCCAATCTATACTAAGATGATTTCGAAAACTTCCACTTTGACGGGTGTTTATTCTTTTTCATTTTTTTCTTTTTCTTTTCTTTTTATTTTCTTTTTCTTGTTTTCTCGAAAAATTCATACAGGAGAAACCGGGTTCCCGGTTTTGTGAAATCCGGGTTCCTGGATTCTACTATCTTGAGAATTTTATTTCACTTTTTTTTCAATCCCGACAAAGGGTTACAATTAACAATATCATCTGAATATTCTTTTCGTGCATCAATACAAATTCGTTAGCTATGGCACCAAGAAAGAGAACTGTGAAGGTCGATATTACGAGGCAGATGTTTGAAGATGCTCAGTTGAGTAAAGAGACTAAGGAATTGTAGAACAATACAAAAGGGGAGTGTTCGGTGATGGGTAAATCGGAGACGGGCAAATCAACGGCGGGTAAATTGGTGACGGGAAAAGTGGTGGCGGTGAAATCGGTGACGGGAATAAATGAAAATAAAGGAATTGTGAGAACTGTAACAAAGGAGACGGGCAAAAATATTGTTACTCCTCTCAAAACAAAGAATAATGAAGGAGGAGATACGATAACAAAGGAGACGGGTAATTCTATTGGTAGTCTGAGGAAGAACAGTGAGAAAAGTCCGAGTACACCGAGGAATAAGGTGAGTAATCAGAAGGAGAATCAAAGTCCATTTGTTATAACTGATACAATAGTGAATGAAAAACAGTGTGAGGTAAGTGTGGCTAAACCTTGGGTCAATTTGTTTGAAAGTAGAGATACAGATAAAGTGGAATTAGATTATCACGAGCCAATTGCTCATGAGGGGAAGATGATAATTAAACCACCTAAACAAGTGTTTGAGAATGGGGGTAAGGTGTGGGAAAATTGCTTAATAGGATAATTCATAGGGCAAGCTCCTCAGTTCTATGCGATTACAAACTTTGTGCATTACCAGTGGAGAGAATTTGGAAAGGTGGATGTGAAATCTAAAGGGAATATGTATGTGTTTACATTTGATGATGTGGAGAAGAAGGCTAAAGCATTGGAGAAGATTTGGCATATTAGTGGTAGGCCTCTTTTCTTGAGAGAATGGTCAGCTGATATGAAATTTGGCAAAATTGAACTGGATTGGGTTCCATTATGGGTTAGGCTAAGAGATGTACCTATGAATTTGTGGAATAAAGATGGTTTAAGCTATATAACTAGTGGTGTAGGAAAGCCTATACAAATGGATTCGATAACTGAATCAAGAACAAGGCTAGGGTATGCAAGGGTGTGTGTGGAAGTAAACTTGAAGAAGGAGTTGCAGAGGAAGATTTATGTAGACACAGGGGTGAGTGAATTACATGAAGTGGATGTTCTCTATGAATGGGCACCAAAAAAATGTGAGAGATTCCAGAGTTATGAACATGACATTTGTAAACCTGAGAGAAAGGTATGGGTACCCAAAACAAATCAGGGTGTGAAGGAAAAGGAAGAATTCAGAAGTTTAGATAAAGGGAAAGTTGTCATGAGTGAGGAAGAAGTGCAAACTGGAAATGGGAGAGTAGATAAACAAAATGAAAAGTGGAGTGTAGTGTCAGGTAAGAATAGAAGTGGAAGTAGTAAAATTGAGTCACCTACAACAAACAATACATTTAATATATTAAGAAGTCCTCTATCTGCTCTTGATGAAGATATTGAAAAGCTGATTGGAAGTGCACAGTTAGAGGATGTGCATAAACATAAACCCCCTGATCCATGATCATTGGATCATGGAATGTTAGGGGGTTGAATATGACCCTAAGACAACTTGATGTCTTGAACTACATATTCACTAATAAGGTTCAGATCATGTGCTTATTGGAGACTAAAGTAACCTATGAGAACATGATTCATATAAAGAAAGAAAGGTTTCAACAATATAATATGATTCACAACAATGCTAAGGACCCTAGGGGAAGAGTTTGGGTGTTGTGGAGGGAGAATGAGTGTAAGGTGGATTTAATTGAAGAGACTTATCAAGCTGTGTTATTAAAAATTGATGAAGTCAGTACAAATATTAGTATATATTTGAGTGTGGTTTATGCGAGTAATGATGAGAAGGAGAGAAGGGAGTTGTGGAAAGATCTAGTGAGGTGGAGCAAGTTATATAATGGAGAGAGTTTTGGGTGTGTTGGTGATTTCAATGAAATTATGAAGATAGAGGATAGATTGAATTGTGAAGAGATTAATCAATATACTAAAGAGTTTATAGATAGTGTAGAAGAGGCAGAGATGTTTGATCATAAATCAGTGGGTAACTATTATACTTGGACAAATAGAAGTTTGGTAAATTTGAGAGCTAGCAGAATAGATAGGCTACTAATAAACATAAAATGGATGGATTATGTGTATTCTAATGTTCTATATTTGGCACCTTCAACATCAGATCATTGTGTTGTTCAATTGGAGATTGGTAAAGTGCAGAAAAGGGGCCCCACCCCATTTAGGTTTTTCAATATTTGGTGTAGTCATGAGAGGTTTTTAGAGGTGGTAGAGAAGGCTTGGAAAACTGGAGTGGAAGGATCAGCTATGTTCAAGTTGTGCACAAAGCAGAGAATTGTTAAAAAGGCCCTTAAAGCCTTTAATATAATGTATTTTAAGAAGGATCCTTTATATATTACTAACATGAGGGTTAAATTGCGAGAGGTGCAGGACCTTATTATGCAGGGGAAGTTTGATCAAGCTACACTAACTGAGGAAAAGATTCTAATGCACAAACTGGAGGAAGCTATCACTCATGAGCATGAGATACTTAAGCAAAAAGCTCGAGCCACATGGACAAGAGATAGTGATGCAAGCACAGCTTATTATTTCAAGCTAATAAAGGGGAGGCAGGCTAAGAATAGAGTCACTACCTTGATAAATGATAATGGTGAAGTATTAAGCAGTCCTGAAGAGATTAAAAAAGAATTTATATCTTTTTATCAGAACTTAATTGGTACTGAAGACAGTCTTGAGGAGAATTGTAGTATAGAGAGTATAAAGAAGCTTATACAAACCAACCTTACAGTGGAACAGAGGGACAAGCTGATCAGACCTATTACACCTGATGAGGTAAAAAAAAAGCATTATTTTCTATAAGTGAGGAGAAATGCCCTGGCCCAGATGGGTTTACTTCCAAGTTCTACAAAGTGTGTTGGAGTATTGTGGGTGATGAGTTTTGTGAGGCAGTTTTGGAGATATTTGAAAGTAGGAAGATGCTAAGGGAAGTTAATACTACCAATATAACTTTGATCCCAAAAGTAGCTAACCCCTCAAATGTAAGGTTGTTTAGGCCAATATCCTGTGTTAACACAACTTATAAGACACTGTCAAGGATCTTAACTGAGAGATTAAGTGAAGTCATGAATTATATGGTATCCAACAATCAAGCAGATTTTGTGAAGGGGAGGTATATTTGTGATAATATCATAGTAGCTCAAGATGTTTTACATGACTATGATAAGAATAATGTAGGCCCCAGTTGTACTATTAATGTAGACATTCAAAAGGCTTATGACAGTTTGAATTGGAAATTCTTTTTCAAGACCTTATGTGCAATGGGTTTCCCAAGGATTTTCATTGAGTGGGTTGAGATGTGTGTGACAACTCCTAGCTACTCTATAGGTGTTAATGGAGAAATGGTGGGGTTTTTTCAAGGTAGAAGGGGTTTAAGACAAGGGGACCCACTGTCCCTTTATCTATTTGTTTTGAGCATGGAGGTGTTAACTTCAATCTTCAAGGTGTGTTGTCAGAATCAAAATTTCTCATTTCATCCAAGGTGTGAAGAGCTCAAACTTAACCATATGATGTTTGCTGATGATTTGTTGATTTTCATGAGAGCTGATGTGAAATCAGCTGAGGTGATAAAGGAAGGTTTAAATATTTTTTCTAGAATGTCAGGATTAAGAATAAATAGTAGTAAAAGTGAGGTATATTTTGGAGGAGTGTCTAATGATGAGATTGGGAGAATTCTGCAGATTTTGGGAATTAGGGAGGGTAAATTGCCTGTAAGATACTTGGGTGTGCCCTTAAGTACCCAGAAATTGAATGTAGGGGATGCGAATAAGATAGTAGAGAAAATTTGCGAGACTATAAACAATTGGAGTAATAAAATGTTAACCTATGCAGGTAGACTAGAACTTATAAAGGTAATGCTGGTGAGTAAGGTTCTCTACTAGTGTAGAGTGTTTATGCTCCCAAAACAGGTTATTTACAAGTTGAATCAAAAGTTCACCAGCTTTCTTTGGAGGGGTAACTTGGAAGGGGCTAGGGGAGCTAAAGTTGCTTGGAAAAAAATATGCACACCTATGGCTGAAGGTGGATTAAATGTACCTGATTTGGAGGTGTTAAACAAGGTGTGCTTACTTAGTTTATTTTGGAGAGTTTATAAGAAGAGTGATAACTTGGTAAGTTGTTGGGCCCACAAAAATGTGTTAAGAGGGCAATGTATATGGAGTATGAGTGAGAGACTAGACATGGCATGGATTTGGAAGAAACTTCTTAAGTTAAGGAGTATAGCTTATGAATTCATAACTCATGAGGATGGAGGTAGTACTTTTTTGTATTGGGACAGGTGGATTGGAGGTAAGAATGTGAATGAAGTGTTGAGTAGAGGTATGGAGGTTAGTAGTTTGTGGGTGAACAAGACAGTTAAAAGTTGTTACAATAGAGGGAGGTGGCATTTCTCTAAGGAGTTGAGAGGATTAACTTAATTTGCTCCAAAACTGAGTAATGGTGAGGATAAAAAAAGGTGGATAGCTAATTGTAAGGGTAACTTCTCTTTCAAGAAAACATTACAGACTATCAGAGGGACAGGGCCTATCTTGGAGTGGACAAGAATTGTATGGTATAAAAAAAATGTGTCTAAGTGTAAATTCATAACTTGGCTTGCTTGCCTTGATAGATTACCCACGAAATTTAGGATGCGTGAGTGGGGTGTAGAGATGGATAGTAATTGTAGTATGTGTTTGAATGGTGTGGAAGATAGGGATCATGTGTTTGTGGGATGTCCTTATGCGAGAAGGATTTTGATTCAGTGTATAGAAAAGTGTGGAGTAGTATGGCCTAACTGCAATACTTGGGATGAAGTGCTGGAGTTTGTTATAAATAATGCTCAATCTAAATTCCTGAATTTTATCCATGGAGGATGGTTTACAGCCTATGTTTATTATATTTGGTTGAACAGGAACTCAAAGATACATGATGGTAAGATGAAAAATGAAGAGGAGTTGCTGCACAATATACAAAATTTATTATATATCAAATCTCGTGACTGCAGGAGATATAGGGAGAATAGTAGAAATAAAGATATTGCTAAAAGTTGGAAGTTATGTAATGTGTTTAGTTAGCTTTGCTTTGCAATAGATAGATGTAATGCTTAATTGAACAATGTACTGATAAGGGTTTGTTAATAAAAGCTTGTTTAGCGAAAAAAAAACACATATTTCTCCCTCCCAATAATATTCCCCAAAATATGGACCCACCACCCCAAACTCAAGCTCGAGACATGTCTCAGGATCGTGATTCAAGTGCGGGTCATTTTGGAAATGCCTAATAAACTAAGGGGATATGGGCTTATATCATGGCGACAAAAGAAAAGGCTTTAAGGCTCAAAATTGGGCTAAGGCGGGTAATATTAATACAAGGGATAGACAGCTAAAAGGCTCGAATGGCTATCAAAGAACTGCCCCTATCATTTTCCTAGTTACATGGTTCGTCTCTAGATCATATCTAAGTGGGTTATCTACTAATTTAGATCTCACGTTCTACACACCAAACATTTTCCTTAAGTACGAACTTACTTCTTTTTGCATGGTTTGTTAATTTTTCCTATCCAATATCTATGTTTGCATGCAATTAAAACACGTTTTATACTAATTCCTAAAGTCCATTATTTACTATCATTGATATATCAAAAGTATGCTTAATGGGGACATTTAAGAGCTTCTACAGTCAAACACAACTCCTAATTAATTTTATTGAAAGCGATAAAAACACATAACACATAAAACTGGGATGAGGCAACGAACCACACCCCAAACTCAAAAATGAGTCGTGTCTCCACGACTTGAAAAGACTCAAAGCAAATAAATTAATATACACTAAATGAGAAAGGAAAGAAAACGTATCTTAACCAGCGCGCGGCTGGTTATCAGTGTTGCGTCCAGGTATAGATTCCTTCGCGAGTAGAGCATAGGTGGCGTGTTGAATGGTGCTCACCCCAAGTAACATGTTGCGAAGAAGATCTAACTCTTTGATGAAGTTTCCTAAGGTAGCAATCACTTTTCTTGATTCTCTTTCAACACTCGAATCTCTTCTTCTAACCCATTATCAGTATGTACCTTCTTCTTTGGCGGAGGAGCTCTAGGGTTCTTAATTGGATGGGTTGCTTCATTGTGGGCGTTGTCAATGGAGTTTAAAGTCATTGCGTCTCCCTCTTCAGATGCGTCAATTTCCTCGTTCTTTCGCGGTATTTTTGCGTCTAGACACAAGGTAGTGATAGTACAAGGAAACTTGAGGTTTTGTTGACTAGTAGGGATTTTCTCAAACTCCATTATCGTCTCGTAAATTACACGCGCAACGTCCATCTCCCGATTCTCAACAATGTTTTTAATAAAAATAACATGCTCCTTCTTCAACTCGGAAGTGTGTTTAATACCAAACAATGTAGGTACTACGAATCTGGACCATACCTTTGCACAAGGTAACAAACAACTACTATAAACCTGCCCACCATATCTCTCACCCATCAGAATAGGGCGTTTCCCACGAATCAAAACTGTGTTCTAAAGGGATTCCCACTCAAAAGATGGGTCATTTAGCGTTTCGAAATACGGACATGGACCGGTAAATTTGGGGAGTTTCAAGGCTCTGCGAATAAGTTCAACTGATAGGGGTAATACCTTTTTACGGACGACAATTTCTTGTTTATTCGAAAAGGCTACTCCTTCATAGAAATCACGGACCAAGGTGGGGATAAATGTAAGCTTTATTTGTCTCAATGCAGTCCACCCAAAATTATCACAAGTAGTTGCATAACTCTTAAATTCGCTAGTCATAATACCAGAAGGGAATGTTTTCTCAATACCAAACTTCAAGAAATTAATGCGATCACGAACCTGTTCATCCCAACGCAAAGCTACCCTCTTGGGTTTGTGTGCAATAGCTTTTCTTCTCGGAGCTCGCGGTTCTGGAACAGGTTCTTCTGGAATTTCCTCTTCAATCTCTTCCTCTTCCTCTTCATCAACCAAAGTAGGCTTAGCAAGAGTAGCCTTACTTGGGTTTTCTTTTCTCTTCATAGCAGTCTTAACCTGTTCAGTCTTTCGTTTAGGACCCGAATCTGGAATCTAAATAGTTCTTTCTTGTGTAGCACCAGGATTTTTTCTTGTTCTTGGGTTGTTTCTTCTTGTGTAACTGAAAGAATGTTTCCTGTTAGTCATGGCTTTCCACCCCAAACTCAAAACTTCAAAGAGTTTAAAACTAGGGAAAAGTTACAATCTTTGATGTTTTGAGAGAATATTAAGGTGAATTTATGTGAGTAATGAGGTGGGTAAGGCTCAATTTGAAGGATTGGTAAGGTTTAGTGGTTCAATTTAAGGTTTTGGGTGAAGAAGGAATTTGAGGAAAAAGTATGAATTTGGTGAAGATTTGGAAAGATTTTGGGTTGATTATGTGTTTTTAGGAGGAAAGAGAGCAAGAATTGGTGAATAAAACCTATTTTAATGATGATTTTCGGAGTTGTGTAAAGCTAAAATCGGATGTGGAGGCTAACTTGAGCAAGAAGCTAAATAAATAGGTTAAAAGAACTCAAAACCGCCTTTACATTGGCGAAACCGGGTTCCCGGTTTCGACGCGATGTCGGTTAGAAAAAAATTCGAAATCCTTTTTTTTGTAGCCTTGGACGCAGCTGACTGCGTCTCGCGCCACGCAGTGGTTAGAACTTTTGGAATCAGCAGCTATTGAAACCGGGTTCCCGGTTTGTGAGAATTCGGGTTCCCGGATTGCGTCTGAGGCACGAGCGTGGGATGGCTTGGACGCAACCCCTTGCGTCTCGAGCAACGCAAGGGTCAGAACTTTTGATCTCTTCAGCTTTCAAACCGGGTTCCCGGTTTGTGAAAAACCAGGACCCCGGATTTTGTCGACGCTCGAATCCAGACGCAGCGTGTTGCGTCTCGCGCCACGCCGTGGTCAGAAGTTTGGGTATGCACAACTTACGAAACTGGGTTCCCGGTTTATGCGAAACCGGGGTCCCGGTTTTTCCTCTACAATTTTCTGAAAAATTTGCACTTCTAACACTTTTAACCCCAAACTCATGACCTTTTGCACTCGTGAAATCATAAAAAACAACTACCAAATATCATTTCTTAAAAATAAACACTAATCAACAAAAAGTACTAATATACACTACGAATTAATGAAATACGAAGCTAATATACAATGAATTGGCTTTTGTTTAACGTCGTTAAGCTCTACGGTTAGCTCACACTTCTAAGGTGCTTCAAGGAGGTACATAACCTCTCCGGGATGTGGATCAACCGTGCGATTAATATCTTCGCCTCCGTGATAAATCTTCAATCGATGACCGTTTACCATGAAGGTACGGTGCTCGATCGGATTCTCAATCTCAATAGCTCCATGAGGCGTGACTTTTGTTACGATATAAGGACCCGACCATTTTGACCTCAACTTACCCGAATAATTGCTGAACTTCGAGTTATATTTAAGGACCTTTTGTCCAACTTCAAACTTCTTCACTCTGATTCGATTATCATGCCATATTTTCGTGTTTTCTTTATACAATTTAGCATTCTCATAAGAATGTAGTCGAAACTCATCTAGTTCATTTAAAATAATCTTTCTATTCTCAACGGCTAAGGTAGGATCTAAATTCAATTCAGCTATGGCCCAATATGCACCCAATTCAAGTACAAGAGGTAAATGACAAGCCTTACCAAACACCATTCGAGACGGAGACGCACCAACATAAGTTTTGAAAGCAGTACGATAAGCCCATAGCGCATCATCTAACTTTAAAGACAAATCTTTTCTCGTAGGACCAACAGTCTTTTCAAGGATAGATTTTACCTCTCGATTTGAAACTTCAGCTTAACCATTGGCTTTTGGATGATAAGCAGTGGAAACGCGATGTCTAATCCCATGTTTCTCTAGAACAGTCTTCAAATATTTGTTCACAAAATGTGTACCTCCATCACTTATAATTACTCGAGGTGTGCCATGTCTAGTGAAAATATGAGATTTCAAAAACTTAATACCACTCGCGAATCATTCGTAGGTAGAGCTACAGCCTTTACCCATTTGGATACGTAATCAACAGCTGGCAAGATATATAAATTCCCATTGGATGGTACAAAAGGACCCATAAAATCAATACCCCATACATCAAATATCTCTACCTCAAGAATGTTATTACGCGGCATTTCATCCCTCTTAGATATATTCCCATTAAATTGACATCTGTTACACTACTTTACATATTCATGACAATCTTTATGTAATGTAGGCCAATAAAATACAGATTGAAGTACCTTAGCAGCTGTGCGATCACCTTTAAAATGTCCTCCATAGGGTGAATCGTTACAACCTGCAATAACTCCATAAATCTCATTCTCAGGTATGCATCTTCTTACCATTTGATCACCACACACTTTGTAGAGGAAAGGGTCCTCCCAAAAGAACTGTTTAGCACGTGTACTTAACCTCTTCTTGTCTTGAGAAGTAGCTCCTTCAAGAAAAGAACCACTTACCACATGATTTGCAATATCAGCATACCACGGTGAACCATTAAAGATAGCAAATCAACTTTCATCTGGGAATTCTTCGTGAACTAACGCTTGACTAGTGTTTGATTCAGAACCTTCAAGATGAAACAAATGATCTGCAACCTGATTCTCACAACCCTTTCGATCTCGAATCTCTAAATCAAACTCTTGAAGCAATAAAACCCATCTGATTAACCTCAGCTTAGCATATTTCTTTTCCATAAGGTACTTTATAGCGGAATGGTCGGTAAATACCACAATTTTCGCTCCCAAAAGATAGGAATGAAACATGTCAAAAGCATAAACTACCGCTAAGAGTTCCTTCTCATTCACTGTATAATTAACTTGAGCACTAGTGAATGTCTTACTCGCATAATAGATAGAATGAAATACCTTGTTCTTCCTTTGACCCAACACAAAACCCATAACTAAATCACTTGCATCACACATAACTTCAAAAGGAATTTTCCAATCAGGAGGTAACACAATCGGTGCAGTAATAAGCTTCTCCTTCAACTCTTGAAATGCCTTCATGCAAGCTTCATCGAAAAGGGATTTGGTTTCCTTCTCGAGTAAGTTACACAAAGGTTTTGTAATCTTTGAAAAATCCTTGATGAAACGACGATAGAATCCAGCATGGCCTAAAAAACTTCTTACCCCTTTTACAGAGATTGGAGGGGGAAGAGTTTTTATTACCTCAATCTTTGTGCGATCAACTTCTAACCCTGCACTTGAAACTTTATGACCCAAAACTATTCCTTCTCGAACCATAAAATGACACTTTTCCCAATTCAACACCAAATCTGTTTCCTTGCATCTTATTAATACCTTCTCCAAATTTTGTAAGCACTCATCAAAGTTATCACCAAATACGGAAAAGTCATCCATAAATACCTCGAGGAAATTATCTATCATATCCCAGAAAATAGCCATCATACATCTCTGAAAGGTAGCGGGTGCGTTACATAACCCAAAAGGAATCCTCAGATAGGCAAAGGTACAAAAAGGGTATGTGAATGTGGTTTTGTGTTGATCATCTGGATCTACATAAATCTGATTGTACCCTGAATAACCATCCAAGAAACAGTAATATTCCCTACCAGCCAATTTGTCTAACATCTGATCAATGAAGGGAAGAGGAAAATGGTCTTTTCTGGTCGCCTTGTTCAACTTGCGGTAATCCATACAAACCCTCCAACCAACAACTGTCCTCGTGGAGATGGCTTCATTCTGGTCATTGAGGATGGTAGTCATTCCTCCTTTCTTTGGTACGCACTGAACCGGACTAACCCATTCACTACTAGCCATGGGAAAGATGGTTCCCGTGTCTAGTACCTTAATCACTTATTTCTTCACTACTTCCTTCATTGCTGGCATCAATCTCCTTTGACCTTCAATTGAAGGTGCACTATCATCTTCAAGAATAATTTTATGTTGACAATAGGATGGACTAATGCCTTTGATATCAGCAATGGTCCAACCTATCGCCTCTTTGTTCGCCCTTAGTACACGTAGCAGTTTATCTTCTTGGAAACCTGTTAAATTTGCTGAAACAATAACAGGTAAAGTATTATTAGTACCCAAATACGCATACCTCAAGTGAGCTGACAATGGTTTTATTCTAACTTCGGAGGAGATTAATTGGATGGTTTATTTTTAACGACCATCTCCCCCGGTTCTCTCACAGGTTCATAGGCAGGACGCCTATATTTTGGGTTTCCCGAATTGAGAGCTGCCACTGTTTCGGCAAGCTCTTCCATCATCTCAGGTAAGTATAATGTCAAAGCGGCCTGCAAGATATCATCATAATTAAAACAATCAAATACCTCTTGTGTGGCATGTTCAGCTACATCCATTCGAAAGCAATCTCCTGGAACATCTGGAAATTTCATAGCTCTGAACACATTAAATTTCACCTCCTCGTCTTGGATTCTCATGGTTAATTCTTCGTTTTCTACATCGATCAAAGTATGCCCCGTGGCTAGGAATGGTTGTCCCAAAATAATGGGGACATTCCTATCCCCGTCGTATTCAAGAATAACAAAATCAACGGGAAAAACTAAAGTACCTGTCTTAACGAGGACATCTTCGATTCGTCCCTCCGGATGAACGAGTGATCTATCGGCCATTTGTAAAACCATAGAAGTAGGTTTCGAATCTCCTATTCTCATCTTATCAAAGATCGATTTGGGAATAAGATTGATACTTGCACCCAAATCACATAATTCTTTTCCTTGCCACTCCTTACCAATCGATATCGGAATTGTAAAACTCCCAAGGTCAAGCAACTTAGGTGGAAACTTACTTTGGCAGATAGCACTGCACCCTTCGGGTAAACCAATCATCTCATTATCACAATACGACCTTTTGTTTGTTAGGTCTCTCTTCAAAAACTTTACGTATTTCGATATATCTTTAATAGCTTCAAGTAACGGAATATTTATGTTGAGACCCCTTACCCTATTGATGAATCTCTGATATTCGGCCATATCTCCTTTTTTTTTAACTCTCGAAGGGAAAGGCAAAGGAGGACGGTTCTCCAAAATATCTTTCTTTTTCTGAACTTCTGGAATTTTCTCCACCTCTATTACTTCAGGTTCATTTTCTTTTTCTACCTCCTCCACTTCTGTATTTTCTTTATTTATCACTTCTTTTTCTTTCATGACTGGAAATGGGGGTGGAGGAAGTTTCTTACCACTTCTCAACGCTATGGCATTACAATCTTCGGTTTGTTTTGGGACTTCTGTAGCACTAGGAAGTCTTCCTTTTGGACGCTGATTTAATTGTTTCGACATTTGATCTACTTGAGTCCCCTACAATTTTAATGCAGCTTCATAGGTTTGTTGATTCTGAATGGATTGTGCCTGCATTGCCATTAATTTGTCTACTGTTAGCCGAAGAACTTCAGTTCCTTCTTGAGGTTGAGAGGGTAAGGCTTTTTGATTCATTGTATCATTGTAACTATTTTGAGGAGGTTGCCTTTGAGCCTGATTTCCGTAATTCTGTCCTCCTTGATAGTTATTTGTGGTCTAGGTTGATAAGTGTTACCTTGGGGGCGCGGTTGATATGCGTATGTAGGATTAGCTGCCCCATTAGGATTTGAGTATTGGAAACCCGGATGGTTTCTGTTGGGTTGATATCCTTGTCCATTCGAATTATAATTTCCCCTATTAGAAACGAACATCACGGCTTCGGTATTATACTCACAATGTTTCCAATCATGGTCTTTAACACCACAATTCGAACACCCATACACTTCTTGCGTAGCATTCACTTCAACCCTTTTACTTGAAAAACCTTCTTTCACGGCTAACGTGAGTTGATTCAATTGTTGTTCTAATGTGGTTTGTATTTTGTTCTCTAAGGCGGTGAACTTCTCTTCCATGTTGACATTATTAACTCCCCCTTTAACTGGTGTTCTCACGGTATTCCACCCTACTTCATTATCGACTGTTCTATCCAAAATGATTCTTGCGTGAACGGGTTGAACTCGTAAGAACGCACCACCACATAACAAATCAAAATCTTTTCGTGAACTCCCATCAAGACCGTTATTGAAAATTTCTAATTGATTTGATCTGAAAGGCCATGATTGGGGACTCTTCGTAAACAATTCTAAAATCTCGACCAACTTCTACCCAACGCTTCATCATATTCTTGTCAGAAATGTGTTAACTCGAGTTGAGCATCTAACCTCATGTTGGACGGATAATACCTGTCGAAAAACACAGCCTGCAACTGTTCCCAATTAGTAATCTTTCCCGGCTCTTGTGAATCATGCCAATCACTCGCTCTATCTATCAAGAAAATTCTGAATGTAGCAAAATACATTTTCTCTTTTGTTACACTTTGAGTGATATACGAATCGCAGATTTGCATAAATTTCTGTACTGCGCGAATTGGATCTTCTCCGGGCTTGCCACGAAACTTTCCGAAAATCTGAAACTGAGCTAACATACCCGAATCTGGTAGAAATATCGGAACATTGATATTAGCTGATCCAATCCCAAGAGGAGGAGCAAGGAATGGTTCTTGTGCTGGACCGGTAAGGAACCATGGTTTTGCTACTTGGATTTGAACTGGAGGATTAGGAATGACTGGTGGCGCTAGAGGGTTAATAACTGGCGGCGCTATTGGCTGGCCATTCGTGTCTAGCTGAACTCCTTGTCCATTGTTGTTTTGAATGTTAAGATTATCCATTTCGGTAGCTAGTCTTTCTACTTCTTGTGCTTCTTGTTATTTCCTTCTCATGTTAGCAAGTTTGACTAATGATTCCAGATTATCAAGGATCAGAGGTAATGTCTCAAGATCCTTAAAAAGTCTTCTTCGCATACACCAAACCTAAAAACCTGAAAAAGATGAACAAACAAAGCGTAAAACTGAAAAATAAAAATGCAACTAACACTAAAGGATAAACACCGGGGTCACACGCTACCGTCCCCGGCAGCGGCGCCAAAAACTTGGTGGTCCTTAGTGTGTTCTAAAATAAATGCAATAAGAAAAGAGAACCTGCGGTTGTCCCAAGAAATAATAGTGATAAACAAATTCGTTCAGGGACGGATTGGTTGACTCTAATGCTTATCAGATAGTGATTAATTGCACGTAAAGCAAGTAAATAATTTTAAGATTGGTTGTTTGTTTTTCTAATAACTAAGACAAATAATGAAAAGAATAAATTAATGCAAATATAAAGCTAGACGCAAGTAAAAATAGTTGGACGCAAGATATGAGAGGTAGTACTCGAGTAACGCTAGGGTCTCGCCAAAATCTAACCCTTCCATGTATTGTTTAAGGGACGAATTCAGTAATTAATATTGGTCGGGATTCAATTATCTCCTTACCCCCGTCAGGGTGGACTAAGGAGCTCTTATTAGGTGCTACAAACCCCGTCCGGGTGAATATAGTCCACCTTCGAATGATTAAAGCCTAACTACCCAATTGGCCGTAGGATTAATTAAGCCTGTCCAGGTCAAATGATTAAAGCCTAACCCCACACTTTTAAAAATTTTAGGTTTGGTGGAAAACCCTTCCACATCTCATGGGGGGTCTTTTCTAGGGATTTATGTGGTACCCTATTAAGTACATAACAGGCTGATAGGACAGCTTCCCCCCACATGTTGTTTGGTAAAACTGAACTTATTAACATGGCATTCATGGTCTCTTTAAGGGACCTATTCTTTGTTTCTGCTATGCCGTTTTGTTGGGGTGTATAAGGGGCACTAAGTTCGTGGATAATCCCATTAGTTTCACAAAACTCTTTAAGGGAATAAGAACTATACTCGCCTCCTCTATCAGACCTAAGTCGTTTGATTTTACAGTCTAGTTGGTTTTCAACTTCGGCTTTATATTTTAAAAACGCATGTTCTGCCTCATCTTTAGTTTTAAGAAGATACACTTTAGTAAACCTAGAGTAGCCATCTACGAAGGTTATGTAATAAAATTTTCCTCCTCTACTAGCTTAGTTTTTAAAATCAGCTAAGTCCGAATGAACTAAGTCAAGCAATTTAGTTTGTCTCGTGGTAACGGGTTCAAAAGATTTTTTCGCATGTTTGGACTCTACACATATATGACATTTTTCAAAGTCATCCACATTGTGAAGGGGTATTAGTCCAAAATTTTTAAGCCTTTTAATAGATGCAACATTTAAATGACCTAGTCTACAATGCCACGTTTGAACACACTCAACAATATAAGCAGAATTAGATGTATTCTCAAATAAGGGTTACAGTGTTTAACACAAACAAGTCATTATTTAAGTACCCTTTCCCCACGAAATCGTCATTTTTGGTGATAATGACTTTCCCCCCTCGAAAACAAGTTTTAGACTTACTTTGTTAAGAAGAGCCCCAGAAACTAAGTTCCCACGGAGAGAGGGGACGAAGAGAACATCATTTAGTTCAAGAATCTTACCAGAGGTGAGTTTGAGGGGAACCTGACCTTTATCGAGAACTGTAGCGGTGGAAGAGTCACCCAAGTACACACACTCACCATCAGTTGATTTTTTGAATTTCTTGAACAGGGCTTTGTTTGCGCAGAAATGTCGAGAAGCTCCAGTGTCAAGGATCCACTCACTCTTGTTATCTACCAAGTTTACCTCAACCATTACCGCGACAATTATTTCTTCTATCTCAGTCAGATTAGCGGCAGCTTTGGGACCCTGTCCATCCCTAAGGGGACATTCGAAAGCTTTATGTCCTTCTTTTCCACAAAAATAACAGGCCCCTTTAGGTTTTTGAATCTTACCAGAATTTTTGAATCCTCCACCTTGTTTGCTGGAGTTGCCGCGGTTCTCGTTTCCCCCAAACTTTGACTTGTTGGAGCCTTGTTGCTTTCCCTTCCCTTTGAACCTGTCTTTGTTACCTTGGCTAGAAACTTTGACGAGATTAGCTTTCGAGGAATGAGAAGGGAAAGAGATTGACTTACCCTTGAGTCGATTGGCTTCTTCGACTTGAATGTCGCTATTGAGCTCTTGGAGGGTCATATCTTTCTTTTTTTGTTTGAGGTGGTTGCGGTATTCAATCCAAGATGGGGGAAATTTATCAAGCAAAATGTTGTCTTGAAGAATTTCTCACATCTTCATGCCGTCGACGATTACCTCCGCGCATAGGTTCTCGTACACATGAAGTTGTTCAGTCATGGGTTTCTGATCCGTGAGTCTAAAATTGTAACAGTTCCCAGTTACGTACTTTTTCTTACCAGAGTCATCAACCCGATATTTCTTCTCGAGAGTTTCTCATATGATCTTTGCCGATGTCTCTTTGGCAAGGAGATCAAAGATGGGATTGGTAACGTTGTTCAACATCCAGCCCCGAGCCATGGTATTAGCGCTTTTGAACCTGGATGCGAGGGCAGCATGCCTAGCTAGCTCTTGTTCAGTATGAGCTCCAATTTCCAAAAGTGGAGGAGCCTCGACTATAGCAAAGTCGAGTTCATACTGTTCAAGGAAAATCATAATTTTTTGCGCCCAACACTTGTGGTTAGAACCATTAATGGGTTCCAACTTGTTCACGTCGGGAAGTGAATTTGGGTTCAAAGAAGAACCAACAGCCGATATAGGAAGAGCCATTTCAGAAAATAATCGTTGAAAAAAGAAAATGAATATCTTTTTAAATTGTGATTAAAATGATCACCGGTTTTGACAAAAGAAATGGTTTCCCAAAACAAAAGAAATAAAATTCGATTTTAATGTAAACTAACTATTACATAAAAATGAATAACCATTACAAGAAAATAAACTATTAAACGGAAAATAAATACACTTACACGAAAAGAAAACAACAACTATTACACCGACGGTTGTTAAAAAGATATTCTGGCATACCGGTATCTCTAATGAAAAAACGAAACTAACTTAGCTTTTTAAGAGAGAAGGTGAGGCAGAGTGTTTGTTCTTTCTGTTGTATTTCATAGCTGGTATGGGTGGAGTGGGAGCTCTTTATATAGGGGAGAGGTGAGGAGTCAAACCAATTCAGAATCGTCCCCATTAAGGCCCTTGATTACCTCCCGTAATTGACTTGATTGGGTTGAAGGTTTTGATTGGCTCTTAATCTCCACGTTTTTATATTCTATAACAGCTGGTTGACTTGACTTTGATATTCCCACATGTTGACTATCTCCTTGTAACAGCGGCTGGAATACTATTCTTCTTTAACGCGTGCGTGATTGGTGGAGACTTGTTTTTACGTTTCAGTTTGAATTGTCAACGCCCACTATAAGAGCTGATGAAAAAACCAATTTCATTTTTAATTTTTTTGACTCCCCAACCCCCCCAACTCCCCAACGAGCCCACGACCCACGACCCACGATGTCGCCGTCGCCAGTGCCGGGCCAGGCCGGGGGTGGTGGTGGTGGTGGTGCGCGTGTGTGGGGCTTCCTTGTTCCCTTTTAGCTTCCATAGTGACTAGCTATTTTGATAGGAATACATAGGTAAGTTATTTTATATGGATAAAATTTCTAACTCACCTCCTATGTGGGACAAAAACCTTCACAAAAGTTGTCTTTTCTACTTCTCAAAGGGAATGGGAAGAGTCTTAGCTAATCCTCTATATTATTCTAAGTCTCTTCCACTTCTCCTAAAAGAACATGTCGGATTAAAGATTATATGATTAAAGTTAATAATTATTTAACTTTAATACAACAATTTGTAAATGATTATTATATGTAAATCCATTTTCTTGATTATTGAATTGAAAATCATTTGGTTACCAAAAATAGGTGCTTCTTTCATAGTCATTGGTTATGGATGACTGAGATGTGTATGCATTTGTGTATGTGAAGAAGACATATATGATCATTTATCTTAATGAGGAATTCGGTGGAGAGGCGTGTGCAAAAAGTATACAAAATTTTGAGAGTTCATTTTTTAATTTTTTTTTCAAAACGTATGTGGTTAAATAGGTGGATGGGTGAGGAGGTGGGTGCAAAGAAAATGATAAATGTTGGGGTTTCATTTGATTTTTAAAGTTGATGGGATTAAATAATATAATTGAAGGTGGGTATGAATAAAATAATAAATTTAGGGTTTTTTAGATGATGTATAATGGGCTAAATAATATTTGAATAATTATTTAAATATTTTTTAGAGTTTGAGAATTTTTGTAAATTTTTTGAATTTTAAATGATTAAATATGACTTGGGAGTAGAAATTGACGAAAACAATAAAAAATGAGTAAGAAGGGCGTATATCTAAAGTTCAAGATAACTTTAAAAAATAAAGGGTGTCGTGTCAAAACACGAATAGTTCAGGGAACAGGTTAAAACTAGTAAAAAGAATAATGTAGGCATTTTATCTATATATATTTTAGTATTTTTTTATTCAATGTTATTCTAAAAGAATGGTAAAATCAAGTAGCTCATTTGTCTCAATAAAACTCGTGTCGAGATCCTAGTGGTCAATCTTCCAAAAATTAAACAGGTCAAAAACTATAAAATAAATAATTAAATGGACTAAAAATCAAATTAAGGTTATATCTAAACTTCCTATTTCCACATCACAACTCTCTTCCCTCACCCTCTCAACCAGAACCCCATTTCCATATCTCTGTTAATTACAGTTCTTATCAACTCCACTTACGACGCCTTCTTCTCATCTCAAGGCTCAGCCCCCCTCAGATCCATAAACGATGGCAAATGGTTTTTGAAAACGCCACGCCCTTCAACTTCATCATTTTCTCTTCCAACTCATCTAGCAGAGATAATATTATCTATATAAGGTCCTTGTAAATCATTCTCTCTATAAAGATTAATTTTATTAATAAAAACTACATATATCAAATATTCTTTATCTTTTTTTCTAGATCTGATAATAAATTAATTATTGATATACTATAAATTTGATGATTAATTAACTTTTAACATATTGTGAAGTTGTGGTAAATTTTTTATTCACTATAAATTTTCGATAATAAAAGTTTAATCATATGGATTTTAATTACTGCTTACAACTTCAATATGGAGAAACTTGCATGATTTTTATTGCTATTTTTATTGACTGTTTTTTTGGTAAATATTTTCCGATTTTCTCCCTTTTAAGTTAGAAATTTGTTTTTGGTTTCTTTCTTAAATTTTGTTGAGATTGTATTTTATTCAACAGATCTGTTAAAAAAATTAAAATTCATATTGGGTATCATAAAATGATTGAATTTGATCTTTTTACAGGTGATATATATGCAAAAATCATTTTTTATTTAAATTAAAAGATCAATGGTCATGTCATTTCAAGCATCAACAAAAACATAGTCAACAATGAGAGAAAAGGTAAAACATACTACTTGGATGTAATTTTTTAAGATTGATTATCTTATAACTCCATTTATAAAGGTAAGTTTAAGTCGAATGAGTCCCTAATTTTAGTAGAAAGTTTGGGGGTTGGATTTTAAATAATGGACCTCTAAGCCACATATGACTAGATTTACATGACTCGTTACATTTCCTTTCAATTTTTTTAGGGTTAATGCCCAATAGGCACCTACCACCTTACACCCTAACCCATAAAAGACACCGTTTTTTTAAAGAACAACGAGTAATGGGAAGCTTCCCATTACTCAAAGAATTATATGTTAAAAAGGAAAATAGTGGTAGCTAATATTTTAATTATAAAATGCATGAAAAAAAATAAAAAAGAGAAACATCCTTACGTATGCAACCTAATAAAAAATGAAAAAAATTTGGCTAGAATTTGTATTGATCAACAGATATAGCTAAATGCAAGCAAGTAATTGGGCTTTATATGAAGCATATCCTATTCTATTAAACTGGTTGGAGATCAAAAGTTGAGAAGTCAAACTCCAATTCTACCTTTTTGCTAGAATTGGTTACTTGTACACAGCCTTAGAATATACTTGTTTTATAATATTGCTAAAGTAGATTTTCTTCTTAATACATATGAGAGTCACTTTGGACTCGTAATTAATTTGACTCCAATAAAATTCGATCCAGAACCTCTTGGACTCTGTAGAGTAGTCTAATAACTAGACCAACTATCGATCTTAAAAGGTAGATTCATATTATAATCTTTTTATGATTATTTATTTATAAGTTGATTTCTTATTTGGTAATATATATATATATATATATATATATATATATATATAGAGAGATAGAGAGAGAGAGAGAGAGAGAGAGAGAGAGAGAGAGAGAGATATGACAACCATTAAAAGTAGGTTACCATGCATTAGTATATAAATAAAAAATTACGATCGATTATTCTCTATCAACCTACAAATTAGAATTGATTATTCATTCTCTTCATTCTTCGCTTCCGAACCAGTCACCACACCGCCTCAAAATTTCCTCATAAGATCGTTATTCTCTATCAACATAAAGTGTTGAATTCCATCAGAAGAATGATAAGGTTGTTAAAAGTGTCAACGTGTAACTAAAATCAGTGGGCTATGGATATCGATAATAATATAAAGAACATTAAAGAATCGATTACTAGCTTGGAATCACTGTTTATGGCTGCGAAAATCATTTCTTAGAGCTTGATACCATCTCTCATGCATAAGTTCATTCACTTTCACCCTTGCATGCTCTAAATTTTTAATAGATTCCTCACCTAAATTGAATGAAATCGCCCACATAGGAGTGTTTAAAAGAGCTTCTTCTCGGTGATTGGACTGATAACATATTATGCAGCTTCAGAATGCCTATAATCAAAGATTCAGAGCGTCATAAAAATACTCGTGATACGTCCCAAAATGTGGTTAGCTGGTGATGAAAACTATATAATTCGGCCTTATGATGAAAATTTGAGATCGGAATCAAATTTATGTCAAATAAGGAAACTGGATTTCCATCTCAATTATACTATCTCTATTCCATAATAATAGTCTCTTTAGCCAAAAAACCATATTTCATAATATATGTCACTTTTAAAGTTCCAAAGAAAAATAAATGATGTCTTTCCTATTCTACCCTCTTTTTAAAATCTCTTACCAACTAAATATTTAATTTTCGCTCTCTTATAATTAGGGATATGTTGGTCATTTTGAACTAAATTTTACCTACTTTTTAGGTTCCTTAGTATGTGTGAAAAACTCTAAAGAGTCCATTATTATAGAATGGGGTAGTATGTTTTAAAGGCTTTTTTACGTCTGAGTTCTGACAAGGATAAAGATTTCTATTTAGGAATATCAGGCACCACAGGTTTCTATCGTCTATGCTGGAGTTGAAGGAATTACTATCCTAGCCCTCATAAGTGAGGCTCACATACTATTCATATATACTATATACGCCATTAAATTCTTATTTTTTAACGCTTTTAAGTTTATGACATGTAATTTTTTGCATAATCATATGCAAATGTGAATCTTGTGTACTTAGTGAATGGGTGAAACACACGGGCCAAAATGTGGTTAGCTGGTGATGAAAACTATATAATTCGGCCTTATGATGAAAATTTGAGATCGGAATCAAATTTATGTCAAATAAGGAAACTGGATTTCCATCTCAATTATACTATCTCTATTCCATAATAATAGTCTCTTTAGCCAAAAAACCATATTTCATAATATATGTCACTTTTAAAGTTCCAAAGAAAAATAAATGATGTCTTTCCTATTCTACCCTCTTTTTAAAATCTCTTACCAACTAAATATTTAATTTTCGCTCTCTTATAATTAGGGATATGTTGGTCATTTTGAACTAAATTTTACCTACTTTTTAGGTTCCTTAGTATGTGTGAAAAACTCTAAAGAGTCCATTATTATAGAATGGGGTAGTATGTTTTAAAGGCTTTTTTACGTCTGAGTTCTGACAAGGATAAAGATTTCTATTTAGGAATATCAGGCACCACAGGTTTCTATCGTCTATGCTGGAGTTGAAGGAATTACTATCCTAGCCCTCATAAGTGAGGCTCACATACTATTCATATATACTATATACGACATTAAATTCTTATTTTTTAACGCTTTTAAGTTTATGACATGTAATTTTTTGCATAATCATATGCAAATGTGAATCTTGTGTACTTAGTGAATGGGTGAAACACACGGGCCAAAATCAGAAACTGGAAAACTAGTGTCAAAGTTAAAGGTTTGTTAGGCCACTTGAGCAATGGGTTAGTATTTGAACTCAATAAAACACCAAAAGATCGTGTTAATGTTATAGTAACTATAAGTTATAATGGGGAATTTGCTTTTAGTTATATGCATCTTTAGAGTCTAAATTTAGCTTTATAGATGATGGATATAGGAGAAAATCATGCACAATGTCTTTCTTTAGTTAAATCTACTAAACACATGAAAGAACGAAAGTACAAGTTGCTTACTTTTCTGCAAGGTATATATATTCTTTTCCGAGTATTTAAGTTGATGGTTACTTGTAGAGAAAATGTACATTTAAACCATGATTAGGAAAGTCTATGCCAAAACTTGACATGTTATTATTTCTTCCCAATTAGATTATCCAGTTTCTCATTTAAATCAAAAATCTATTACCATTCTATTTTTTTACCCTTTTTATTTTTATCAATTAAAAATAGAGGTATTTCTTAAAAGAAACCTAATAAAATTACATAATTGTTAAATTAAGCCTTTAATAATTTATTTTATAAAAAAATTTATAATAAAATAATTATTTATAGAAAATATTCCTTTTATATTTTCTATACCTTTACCACACTTATTATATATTATTTTCAATACAATATTTATTTTTAAATATTAAACAAATAATAGGGTACGACCACCACCACCACCACTACTGGTGTGTTATTCAACTAATATGAATTTTTTATTGATATGTAGGGTGTGTTTGATATCGTGGCGCTTAGTGGGTCCTTCATATTGAGGGACGTTGATGGCCAGCCGAGCAGAACTGGTGGTTTAAGCATCACACTGTGCAATGAAGAAGGTAAGTTCGCTGGTGGCGGGGTGGCTGGGTTGGTGATTGCAAACTCACATGTACAGGTTTGTTTCTCATACTTGTCAATTTTATTTCATTTTTGGGTCAAAACACTTCACAAAAATTTGTTTTTGTACAGATTTCATGTGCTAGTTTCATTTCTGAAGCAAAAAAGGAAGGCAAAGGAGAAGGTGGTGACAGAGGAGAAGGTGGTGGTAGTAGCTCTCCATCAACTGAGAGTGAATCGTCTGGTGGAGGTCCGCCACCACTACCAAGGAGAGTGACTCAAGATGATGGCATGCCTGGGTTAGGCATGCCATGGAAATGATTGTGTTAACCCCCGAGCTATGGATCTTGCTGAGCAGCTCGGGGTTTTTTATGTATTTTTTAGTTAAAAAAACCACACTAGTTGAAGTCTTTATCTTTTTGCATACATCAGTTGTAGTGTTTATCGATGTTAGTTATTTTATGGTAGTTTGACTTGTGGTGGTACCTTCTGTTGTTGTTCAATGGGTTGTTTTTATAAAAAGAAGTTACAAAATTTTGAAAAATTGAAGTGTTAGAATTTTTTTTTTAAAAATATTGTTTGATGTTTAATTAAACCCTCTTGATAGGGTATACGAGTAATCCTCCTATTTCAGTTTGCTAAATCTCCTCCCATAATGGAGAGAGAGAAACTGATGTGGTTGAATCTAAAGCTTGGTAGCAGTAGCATATACGGAAAGTAAATTATTCCATAAAAAATCAGATATTATATCAGCTCGACTCAGCTCTCCGTATCTTATTTCGATTTGCATACATGTTGTTTATCACTACTTTCTAGATTTTGTATTAACTTTCTTGCTTTTTCCTTCACACGGTCAACCATTAAAATATAGAAACTCTATAAACCATCTGCCCTATTTGTTATCAAGTGATACGTGAATAAACAATTAAATAAAATATATTTTAATATTATCAAACTTTATAAATAGTCAGTCTTATTGTTGAATCATATTGATGAATTAAAAAACAGCCAGCGAGATGGCCTTGTACATACCTTATAATTTAGAAAGTTATTTCCGGAGCTTCCTCTCATGTATGAGTAACCATCTCCACCTGTAATTTAACACTCTTGCAAAACAAATATGTTGGTTATTAGAATAAGCATATCATGTATATAATATTCATGTCTTTACTTTGTGAATTGTTAATACAAGAAATGGTGCAAAAATTTATTATCTCCACGAAAGAATTATCAACGTAATAACCTATCAAGTTGTCTTATTTGACTAAAAAAGGATAACCTATCAAAGAAATGGTTAATATGTGACAATGTAAAACGCTGAGAAAGAGAGGAGAGGAGTCCGATGAGTGGAGAGAAGAGGAGGGTGAGGAGGGGAGAAAATGACTGTATATATATTTATGTATGTCTTTTTTATAATAGTAATATGTTAAAGTCGAACTGAAATTACAGTCTCGTCATGTATATATGAGATACCAAAATTTTAGGAGATGTGCCACATCAAAATATGCTAGTTGTCAACTTGGGAGCAACAATCATTTTTGGATGCGATGGAATTTTTCTCGAGATTAGGAATTGACTAATAACCGAAGAATGATATAGCGATACTAAACGAACAAAAAAATCAAATCGTAATTACATCTAAAGAATTCCTATTTTCTTAGGTAGTGTTGTTCTCAAACCAGGGCTACATCTCCACATCTAGTCAAAATCCATTTGCATGTATTAATTAACGGACGCGTGTTAGCCTAAAAGATAGATTTTGATTGATGTGTGGGTGACAATACATTGCATATTGAGTATACTTAATCTTACGAGAAATGTCAAGCTTAGTATAAACCATGCAGATTCTACAAAGCATGAAAAAAAATGAGGAAATAGGGTTAACAGACCCCCGAGAAGGTGAAACAAGAAGTGATGAAGTAGACCAGTTGAAGAAGACGAAAGAAGAGATGAATTCCAACCATCTGATTCAGGAATCAGACAGAGTGCCAAAAGACGTTAGGGATTGAAGACTCATATATGAAGAAGTCCATAACTCCAAAGATTGAGAAGACGGAGTTTCAATACTTTTTCGAGAATGAAGTCTAAGAAGAGAAGAAGAGCGGACGTCCAAAGTGAAGAAAGGCAGATCGTTGAAGTTCACCCGAAGTTAGCCAATAGAAGTTGAAGACTGGAGAAGAAGAAATGCCAGATTCCCGATTTGCATACTCATCAAATTTGAAAACTCGAGTCCAAGAAAATAATATATGGAGAAGACGAATGGTATTTGAGGAGAGGAAGATAACTATTAGAAAGGACATAGACAGAAAAAGAGTCGTTAGTGTACTATTTGTCTGGAATCGTCAGATCCACGTCATCAGCCATCCCACCCGAGGATTCTAGATGTATGGAAAGTTGATACTCAACCAACCGAGAGCTGATACGTGGACAAGTGTGTTGAGAAGATTTTTCCTATATGGAGGCATTGAGAACTTCCAAAATTTACTCTTCTCTACACCAAATTTAAATGCTTTTCAAAACTATCTTTCAAGAGAGACTCAAAGTAATAAATAATCCAAATATCTATATTGTGTTGTAAATTTTAGCTAAATTTTTTTTACGTACTCATTGAAGAGTATAGAGGATAGGATAGGTAGATTAAATTTAATCATTAAACACAGGGTTTTCTCTTGGTCTATTGAAAAAGCGTCATCTTCCATAGACTAGACAAAAGTGGTTTAGAGTTTGTGTGGTGTAGACATACGAATTTCAAGGCTTCATGGAGTGTGATGTGGTATAGTGTAAGTGGAATTTTTTCACTCGGGTTTGTCTGGTGATACACAAGTGTAAGACTTCATGTGCTTTTAAAGTGGTATATCATTTGTTTGACTTATTTATAATATTGTGTAATCCTTGGAGATTGAAATGATGTCTACCAAGATAAACAATATGTCCAAATATGATGGAATCAGTAACAACATCATCGACAATTTCAGTCATGAAAAATGAATTTGTGGGGCCACCTAACATGTATGTTATGAGAAAACGATGTTCAAGACATACAAAGTTGCAACTACTGAATAGACTTCATGTATTGGAAATTTCTCTACATCAAAAGTAGTTGGATCTGGAATCCTTATTCTAAAAATGACTTCTGAAAAAAATTGAGTCTCAATACAGTTCTCCATGTGCCTGACATTAGAAGGAATCTAGTTTCAGGTTCGTTATTGAGTAAGAATTTTTTCAAACTAGTAACTGAGTCTGATAGATTTATTCTCACTAAAGGTGGAATATTTGTGGGCAAAGGGTACCTATGTGACGGTTTATTTAAGATGAATGTAATGACCGTAGTACCTACCAAAAATGTAACCAAGAAAGTAATATATGCTTGACTAACCTAATTTATTGCACGATGGATTAGGAAATGTTAATTTCGGTTAATTAAATAAGTTAGTTTACGTTGGGTTATTACCTAATGTGAACTTCAATTCTCAAGAGGAATGTGAAGTATGTGTTGAGTCAAAATTAACCAAAACCTCGTTGAAAACTATAGAAAGGACTTTGGTACCTTTAGAGTTAATTCACAATGACATATATGACTTAAAATGAGTGCAAACTAAAAGTAGGAAAAAGTATTATATAAATTTCATTGATGATTGCACAAGATATTGTCAAATATACTTGCTTTGAAGCAGGGACAGATTCAGGACAAAAGTTGAGGGGGAGGGGGCTTTAAATATATGGGGGTTTGGGGGCAATGCCCAAAAAAAAAGAAAAATTGGGACGTATAGTAAAATAAAAATTATAAGAGAATTAACTTTCTATTAAATATTATCCTAAGAAAAATTTACACATAAATTCTTTGAGGTAAAGTAATCAATGAAGTCAAATTTTATAAATACATCAACTATCTGTTTAATTCACTGCTATATAATCAACGATTCTCCAATTCTATGTGATAATCCTTTATCAAATAAATTATATTCTGTTAAAATTAAAATTATTAAATCAATAAATATACTTTTTTCATTTTTAAGTTCCAATTAGTTGTTTTAGTAAAAAAAAGTTCTAATTCGTACGCACCTGCTATGAAGTTTTTATTTTTTCTTTTGAACAAAGTGTTTAATTACTAATACAGTAAAGCTAATTCCTTTTCTATGTACTATGCATCATAAAAAGTGATTAGAACAAAAAGAAAAAAACACTATAAAAAGTTATTAGAACAAAAAGATAAAAACACTATGTTGCATAGATTTCTAGAGAGTTTCGACAACAATAGATTAAACTAAAAGAACCAAAATTTAAGAAAGGCATTAAATATTCATTCATATGAAATAAAATTTAAATTTCTATCCAAGAATTTTATTCATAAATTTTAAATTCGTATAAAAAATTTAATAACTCACATACAATTATCCAAATTCTTATAAAAACACTCAAATAAAAAAACTTACCGAATTTTTTAGCTATTATAAAGAAGTAGACTGCGGCTGAGTAATAGATCCAAAATTATTTATAAATTTGATTAAAGTAATGTTTGTAGAGATAGTATTGTGCAATTTATTAAAAATAATATATTTAAATATGGTTAAAATAATTACTGGACTTAAAAAAATTAAAAAAAATATTTAGTATTAAATTATTAATATATAGGATAAATTTTTATTTTTTAAAAAAGTCGTGGGGGGGGGGGGGAGGGGGGCTTGAGCCCCCTCTGGGCCCAATGGTGGTCCGCCAATGCTTTGAAGTAAGGATGAGTACTTACAAGCATTTACACAATACAAAACTGAAGTTAAGAATTAACTAAATAAAAAGACTAAGAATCTTAGAACACATAGGAGAGGAGAATATATGTCTCATTTTGAAGAGTTTTGCGCTGAACATGGAATTATCCATCAAACACACATCCTCTATTCACCTCAACAAAACAGAATTGCTGAACGCAAGAACCGCATGTTGAAGAAATGATGAATGCATTGGTGATTGTCTCAGGGTTACCACAGAACTTGTGGGTAGAGGCTTTGCTCACTGCAAACAAAATATGTACAATAAAGTTTCTAAATTTGGTAAAATTATATTGTGGTCTCCAAAATTTAACAAAATTATACTTAGGTCCATATAATCTTATAAAAAATTTATTAGGTCCCTAACATTAAATAAAATTAAAATTTGGTCCCTAGAATTAAATAAAATTAAAATTAGGACCCTACATGTTAGTAAATGTATGATTAGGTCTTTAATTTAGAATAAACTTATAATTAAGTTCCCAAAGTTTATTAAAATTATAATTAGGCCCCTAATATTTATTAAAAAATATACTAGGGGCCTAAATTTTAATAAATGTATAGTTAGTTCCAAAACTCAGATTTTAAGTTTTGGGAAACTTCCCATAACTCACTGTTCCTTAAAAAAAGTGTCTTTTATAGGCCAGGGTATAAGGTGGCAGGTGCCTATTGGGCATTAACCCTAATTATAATTAGGTTCCTTAAAATTTAATAAAATCATCACAAGGGGACTAAATGTTAATAAATATATAATTAGGTATTTCTAATAATCTTATAATTAGGTCCCTAAAATTTATTAAAATTATAGTTAGGTTCCTAAAATTTAATAACATTATAATAAAGGGCCTAAATTTTAAGAATTTTATAATTAGGTCTCTAATATTTATTAAATTTCAATTAGGTACCTATATTTTTTTTCAAATATCTAACCGAATCCCAAAAAAATTAAAAAAGATAATCTATTTACGTCCCTAATTTTTCAAAAAAATCAAAAATTGTCCCTACAATTTAATTTTGAGAGGTATATTATTATGTTTGACGCGATGCTAGACGTCACGATGGAGATGGAGAGGGAAGAGACCCCACTCGGGGATCCATTGATCTTGTATTCGGGTATAATAGCAAAGGTAAAAGGAACTTGGTTATTTATTTAGCGGGAAAATATATTTGTTTATACATCGATATTATTTTTCAGGTAAACATATAAATAAAGTACGGGGCAAGAGAATTCCCCGATCGACAGAGAAGGTGAAAGAAAAATTTAGGGGTGTCTTGCTGGTTGATTGTTGTACTGAAGATGGCACGTGGAACCCCGTTGGGGAATTGGAGTATCATGTGACACAGGTAGTAGGAAACATATTCAGGATCATATTTCAAAATATTATTTTGAGTGGAAACACATCCCACAATACCACATTGATCTCATTTGGACTAATCTCAAAGTAAATGACCTGTTTGTAAAATAAAAAATTCCAGGCAATTACCAACTGTTTGGCAGCTAGTAGGGTTTGATAAAATAATTATAATAAAAGTAAGAACTATCACCCTAACCAATCACGTTACTCACTGCAAGTATCATAGATCGTATGTAAGTTTAGTTGATAAATAGAATTCGTTTGCAGGGACTATGAAAGTTTGCTAGGACTAATGCAAATATAAAGTGCAAATAGAAGAAGTTAGAAGAATAATACACTAAAAGAATCTGAAATATTTGTTTTGTTTTATGACTCTAAGCAATTAACTAAATAAAATAAAGATAGAAAATTAAATAGAAGAAATGAAAGAAGTAGTATGCGAGTTTAGCTAGAGATATAGCAAGCCTTGTGTTATTACCTATTTATTTAAGGGAGAATTGTGTGATATGCAATAGCCAGGATTCTATATTCCTCCTAACCACCTTCCGGGTGGACTTATGAGGCGACCTAACAATTACCAGGGGACTTGGGCAAGTGGACCCTACGCAATGATCGGTGGTTAATCTCAAACCCTAGTGACTATCTAGTTAGGCAAGACAGTCAAGATCACTACGGCACACTAGACATTTATGTGGTGTTTTAATAATTAGACACCCTTTCCGGGTGACCATCTAACTACTATTATGGTAATTTAATACGTTGGCCACC
Source organism: Nemophila menziesii (assembly GCA_029959085.1). NCBI lineage: Eukaryota > Viridiplantae > Streptophyta > Magnoliopsida > Boraginales > Hydrophyllaceae > Nemophila > Nemophila menziesii. The sequence continues at coordinate 82,853,318 of JARWIR010000001.1, forward strand.
GCAAGAACTATAGAAAATACATCAAGCACATAAAAACAGAGATAACACAACTAATTTCAATTAAATGTAAAAGGACATCCCAAATTAAAATAGATATAAAACAAGTCTAGGGTTCTGGTGTCGCCTAAGGTGTAATAAAATAATGAATAAAATAAGTGCAAATAAACACCCTAGGCTGAGCACGGATCTGCAAGTATACATGACGTATGCAAGTTTTAATGATAAATAGAATGTGTTCCTCAGAGACTACGAAAGTTAGAGAGAACTTATGCAATTTATCAACTACAGATAATAAAGCTAGATCAAATTAATACGCAGAAAAATAAAATAAAAGAGAATTTTGTTTGATTTTGGGAAATAGAAAATTAGACTAATAAATTAAAAGACAGAAAATTAAATAAGCAAAGAACAGATAGTATGAGAGTTTAGCTCAAGATATTAGAAAGTAATCCCCACTAGTCTTGTTTATTCTAACATGTAAGAGTGAATCATGTAGTATTACAATAATCAAGATTCTAAATTCCCATTCCTTAGATCTTGAGAGCGACTAAGGGGGCTACGACACAACCACGAGGCAGTCTAAAATAGGGTTATCAAGCGCCACCAAGGCCCCTAAGAAGAACAATTCCTTCAATTGGTGATATGGCGATTATAGCATACCCTAATGACTATCTAGTTAGGATCGATGTTGTCAGGACCAATACCGGACACTAGACGTTATATGGTGTTTCAATAGTTAAACACCCCTTTCGGGCGACCATCTAACTACTATTACGGTAATCCTATACGTTGCGCACCGCAAGGAAAACAGACAATAAATCAAAAGAAATAAACAGAGAATAAACATGAATTCAAATTAAATACGAAGTATTCCAAATCAGATAGAAAGAACTAGGGTTCATACATATATGCTAAATCTCAAGCTAAAATGATTTAATTCATACTAAGGAAAGAAAAGAAAACAATTACAGATTTGAGGGTTGAAGATGACATAATATGGTGTTCAACTCCTTGCAGACTTCTCTTCTTGTGCTGTAAGCTTCTTCCTGGCTTAAGGACTAGCCAATGATATGTTTTTTCTAATAAGAGGGTGTATTTATAGGGTGTAGGAAACCCTAAAATTTTTCTTCGAGTAGAAGATAGGTATTGGGCTCCTAGCCCAACTCAAATTCGTAACCCTAAAATATAGGAAGGTAAGATTCTGGTGCTGTTTTGTTTTGCCGTAACTCCTTCAGTACTTATCCGTTTGACGCGTTCCAATAGTCGAACTAATCGTATCTATAACTTTGATGCATACCATTTTTTCAAATTCCTAGCCAATCTTGGGTTATGATCACTTTTATGTTCGTAGCTGCTGGAATTCATATTTATTTGGCAACTTTATCTTTTCCTTTTTCATATTTCTTTCCTTTATCTCCAATTTCCATGTTTATATTCTTCCCCTTATCTCTTAGAATTAACTTGACATCTAAATAATTACCATATATCTTTAAAGCTTCACAATTAACAAACAATTAAACCCAATATGCTCTAAAAATAATAAATAATTTAATCAAGACACGAATAGGAAAGTGTACTAAATCATGAGAAAATCAACCTATATTCTAATAAATACACCTAAAATGATGTCTCCAACTAATATTAAATAATCACAAATGGGTAGACATCAAAACCCCCAACTCAAAGTTGTATCGCCCCGATACAATAAAAATAAAAATAAAGAACAGTAGGGTAGTCAAATAATAAACAGAGAAGAAGAAGTAGGAGGAGAATAAGAACAGAACACAATGAGTGATCCTAGAGCAAAATACCTAAAAAGTCTCATGTAGTAATGCTAAAAAATTATGCACATGTATGCTTAATATACACATAATCAACAATTTATAAATTCAAGTCCAGATTAATTTCGCAATGCCAGAAGGAGAGGTCTCAACTCAGTTTATGTTAATGGTTGTAGGTTGTTCATAGGTCCTAATATAGCATCCAATGGTCCACTTACCTACAACCTAATAGCTAAATTGTTTCTCCATCAAGTAGTTAAAAATCCTAAGGTCTTTACGGTTATAACTTGGCTTAGGGACGGTGTGGTGTATTTGGATAATAATAAGCGAGCTTTTTGCTCTCTCCTCACATTCCATCAACGAATCGCCCTAGAGCTTGAGTTTTTCACTCGAAAATGTTCTCACTCAACCCAATTTTTGACAACCCAATTTTTGATGCTTTAATGTGCATCCCCAATTATGCCCAAATAAAACCTTTTCATGATGATATAGAATTTCCACTTTGCTGGTCCAAATATATATTCTTTTGATATCAATTTTTTTTTCTTTTGTATAGCTATGACTCTCTTTTTGATGTTGAGATATCACGCTATTTTTTTCTCATATTTTTTTCTTTTCAATTCATGCTTCTCATCATTTTTCAGTTACTATTACCCCAGAAAAGGGTTACAATAATAACTTTTTCATCATCAATAATATCACAATTACAAATTCCCAAACCCAATGTCCCTAATGATGAAACCCTCCACCCCAAACTCAAGCTATAAAAACGACTTGTCTCAGGTTTTGCGATTCGAGTGCGGGTCATATAGATAAGTTCTAAAAACTAAGGGGTATGGTTTATAATGTGGTTAAATAAAAGGCTTTAGAAAGGCTCAGAGGGGCTAAGACGGATAAATAATAATAGTAATCAAATAAAAGGGCTTCAAGTGGCTTCAATATGAAAGAACTGCCTTATTCACTTTTCTAACTACCGGATTTTGTTACTTTTTTACTACTAGTTCATAGATAAGCGGATTTTCAACTAATTTCAGACTTCATGTTCTACACACCAAATAACTCTCCCTAAGTTTCAACTTGACTTTTTAGCATTGCTCATCAACGTTTCTATCTTTTATTTACTGTTTGTATACATGCATACTAAACATATTTGTAACAGCTTTAAAAAACATACTACTTACTATCATTAAATCAATTAGATCATGCACAAATAGATACATTCAACATATTCTATGCCTATTCAAACCCAAAAATTTAATGTTTTATGCAAAAACAAAAAGGAAGATGAGAATAACGAATCCCCACCCCCAACTCAAAAGTGAGTCGTGTCCCCATGACTCGAAAAAGACTCAAGAAAGAATTAAAATTTAAAATTAGCACACATATTGCACATAAAGAAATGGTAGGGAAGAAAGAAAACATACTCTTCGAGGCTATTGCCTCGCATTATCGACATCCAAGATAGGATTTGCTGGATCTTTCTTTAAATGCTCAAGGAGTGTTATGATGTGCTCCATTTCTTCTTTTAGAAGGTGCATAATTCCTCTCAAAACTTTCATGATCAAAGCATTGTCAATATTGTTACTCATATTAAACTCAAGTGTCTCTCCTTCACCCAAAATCATATTCGCTTTCCGAACAAGACACGTGATCATAGTAGGATATTTCACATTAAATAACGACATGGGAGAGACCGAAAGTTGCATCACCTCCTCATATATCAACTGTGCCACATCCTCTTCTTCTCCTCAAAATACAATTCAACAAGATAGCGCTCTTTATAACGCCTTACCATGAACATAGACCAACCCAATCTTTCACCAATCTCCAAGAATCTTCTTGTATTCTCCTTTACCAACTTCTTCTTCAAATACTTTCTCATAACCAAAAGGAAGTTCTTGTAATTGTTTCTTCGCAGAAGCTATCAGGGCCCTTGAAGCTTTCTATTTTTCCTCGGGTGTAGGACCTTCGATCTATAGAGGTTATGTTTGTTTTTTCACGAAAGCTGGAACCTTTTTGCCCATTGAATCAAACACAGCAAGTTGACCTCTCTTCTCTTGACCTGTTTTACCCTTTGTGTTGGAACTAGAACTTTTCTCACTTGATTTCTTCTCAATAGAACCCAATACCTTGTGTTTCTTCATCTCCCTATAGTAGATAATGTTTATGTTCTCTTAGTCATCTCAATTGACCTATAACTCAAAGCTTTGACCACTCTTGAAATTTGAAACTCTTGATTTTCGGTTGAACAAGCTTTATTTGGGTTAGGAAATGTGTTTTGATGATAATTCTCTATATAAGTAAGATAGATTCTTGATGGATTGGTATGGATCTAAGAAATTGTAGGATGACTTTTTGAAATTTAGGCTTTTGATTCTTGGATTCAATGTGTTTTGGTATGATATGGGTGGTTGAATCTTCCTTGTAATGACGTGGAGAAAGGATTGGATGTGTTTTTATGGTGATTGGGTAGTGTTTTGATGTTTGGGGAAGGTTTAGGGAAGAAAGAGAGGCTTAAGGATTGGAAAATGCGTAATACACTAGCCTTCCTCTTCTTTATAACCTAAAAAACTCGAAATTTTTCTCTCTCCAGCGGCGCGGACCGGCATACCGCCGATGTGGCTGGCATACCGATGCTGCGCTTCGAAAAATCGTGCTTCGTCAATAAAACTGATTCTCGAACCCGTGGGCACGTGTTTTTGTCGGACCGGCATACCGGTGCGGTATGTCTCGCAAATACACCTCTCGGCAAAGAACCCGACGTATGAACCCGTGGGCACCCCTTTTTGACCCGCCGGCTAACCGGTCATATGGCCGGCTGATGTCTCCCTTTTTGTCCTAATTATATGCCGTTAAGAGACATCAAAATAGGTTATTATTTGACTTATTTACTAGACTTTTAAGCTTATTTGGTCATATTACGATTTCTTCCCTTGGATTTGGATTAATGGTGTTTTAGAGATTTTATGCATTAATCGTTTATTTTTAGTGTAAAGTTCTTAGTTTTATGATTTGGTCATATTACCAAATTGATAACCTCCTCGGTTGGATATGAAGTAAACAGATTGTGGATTTCCTTCGCACTCTTCCCATGTATGATTATTAACCCCACACTGTTGACAACCTTGTGCTTCTTGTACTACATTTGCCGCGGCTAAACTTTTCTGCATCTCTAGCTTAAGTTCTTTGATTTGATTTTCTAATGTGGATATTTGAGCTGAGTTTGCAGTTTGCGTCTAATCGAAGCGTTCCTTGGGTCTTTGCTACAGGAGCTCGCGTAGAAGGCCAACTCCTTTCTTGTTCAATAATATTCTTTAAAACCTCGGATACTTCATTATGATTCATGGACACGAAATTTCCTTTCCCTATGTTATCCACCTTCTCTCTACCTCTATCATTAAGACCTTCATAGAATATTGTTAATTGTAAAGAGGGGGTATAACCATGGAGCGGACATCTTGTTAATTTATGTTGAAACCTTGTCCATGATTCTCCTACTGTTTCTCCATCTTCTTGACAAAACCTTGCAAGCTCGCTATGATATTTTAGTCTCATACTCTTCGGATAAAAACGGTTAAAGAATGCGGCTTGAAGTTCTGTCCATGAATTAATTGTTCCTGGTGGTTGTCTATCTAGCCACTCACTAGCTCTACTGGTCAGGAAGAACGAAAACATATGACAATACAGTTGCTCGCATGTAATGCCTGGAGTAACATAAGCATCACAAATCTGCATAAACTTCTGAATCGCTCTTACCGGATCTTGAATTGTTGTACCACTGTAGAGTTCATAACTTTTAAATTGACTGAGCATACCCGGATCGGGTCTAAATTTAATATTCTGGATCTCTGGAGGACGGTAACCTATAGGTTGAACATGGAATGGCACGTGAAGACCAGGAAGGTCTTGCTCAACTCGATTTTGCCCGTTACCTCGTCATTGTTGTTGTACACCAGGTGGAATGAATGGTGGTGGTCCTCCTGGTGCATAGTATTGTAATCCCTCAGGTGGGATTCCAAGCGGATCTAACTACTCTTGTGCTCCTGCCATAGCTCTTTTTAGGGCTCTTTCCTCACGAACACGTTTGTTATAAGATCTGAAGCTCCTCTCAGGCTCCGGTAACGTAGGCCAAGAATTAAACACTGTGAAGCAAACCACAAGCGTAAATCCGAAAAAAAACAAAAACTAAATACTGAAAAATAAAAATTAATTAAAAACTACTACTCGAAATAGATAACCCACACGCTAACGAGACACAAGTCCCCGACAGCGGCGCCAAAAACTTGGTGTCGCCTAGGGTGTGATAAAAATAAGATAAATATAAGTCTAGAAAACTACGCACTCTCACCCTAGACAGGCACAGTACTGCAAGTATTACAGGACGTATGCAAGGTTTAGTTGATAAGTTGAGTTCGTTCTCAGGGACTTAGTGTGCTAGTCGAATGGGTAACAATAACGAGTAAGAAGTAAATAATTAAAAGACAGAAAATTGAAGGGAATAAATTCGAAATTTGAAATTCTAAATTAAACTAGGAAAATAAAGACAATAGAGTAGATATGAAGAAATACGAGATGAGAAATATAGCTTAGGTTTTGCTGGTATGCACAAATCCTTCTAATTCTTTCTATTAAATCTAGTTAATAAGGGAGATAATTAGCTCTTGTATACTTATTCAGGATTCAAAATTCCCATACCTTAGACCTTGATAGTGACTAAGGGGGCTACAGACACACCACGAGGCTGGTTCAAATAGGGTTATCAAACGCTACTAAGGCCCTAAGCAATCAATTTCCATACATGGTGATAGTGATTAAATCATACCCTAATGACTATCTAGTTAAAATTAGTGTTGTCAGGACTAATATCGACACTAGATGTTATGTGGTGTTTCAATAATTAGACACCCAGCTAAGGTGATCATCTAACTACTATTAAGGTAATCCTATACTCGTGCACTAGCATGGAAAACAGTCATTAAATTAAAACACATAAACAAATATAAAGGTAAGCAGCTAATATCAGATTAAAACATGTAATTCCCAAAGAAACTTAGATAGAAAGAAATTAGAATTCATAGATTATACATGATGCAAAACCCAAGCTATGGGAGGTTTAGTTCATGCCTGAAGGAAATAAACTAAAAGAAATAATAAAAGACTTCATCTTGCTCTCTACAATAACTTGGAAGAATAAAACCTTAAGAACTAATTACTATGAGGCAAGGATGATTTACAAGTGATATAAGGGTGTATTTATAGGTGTTTAGAAGACCTAATTCGTTTTCTTGAAGGAGAGGTTAAGTAATAGACTCCAAGCCCAACTCAAATTTGTAACCCTAAAAACATGAAATCAGGCCCGTTTTTCTTTTGGTCCTAGCAGTTTTAATTTTTATTCGTTTGACGCGTATGAGTACACCAAACTCATCGTCTCGGAAAGATATTCAACGTTTCTCTTGACCGGTTCTCCAAATTCTGCATCGTTTTTGAGATATAAGCTGATTTATGGTCGTAGGTGCAGAAATTCAGGATTAAGGCAGTTTTTCCTTTTCCATGTTTTTAGCTTTTATTTCCTTATCTCCAATTTCTATGCTTATCTCTTTCCATATCGCGTAGTATTTGACTTGGACTCTAATTAATCTCCATAATTATCTTTAAAGCTTCACACTAAATAAATAATTAAACCCAGTATGCTCTAAAAATATTATTTTACTAAATCAAGACTCAAAATAGGAAAGTGCACTATTTCTCAAGAAAATCGACTATTATGACTTCTAAATCACTAAAAATGATGTCTCATCCTAATATAAATCTATCACAAATGAAGAGACATCAGTTTGCTATATGAGATTTATTTTAAGAATTGCTTTAGGGTGTATTTACTAGTTTCTATTTTCTCTTGCATCTACTTCATTCCTCTTGTTTTTAGTTTTGCTTTGTAGGGACGACAAAGGTTTGAGTTGGGGGTCTTGATGTCTCCCTAAATTTTCTAATTTTATACCCTTGGGAGACATCATTTTTTGTGTTTATTCGTCTATTTAGATAGACTTTTGGTGTTAATATGCAATAAATCGATTTTCCTCTTTTAATTCCAGTATTTTTCATTTATTAAACTTTTGCGCGTAATATTGTTCTTTTTAGTGAAACGTGTGTAGGTTTTGAATACTAGCTAGGAGAGGAATCCAAGAATAAAGTCAAAGATCGTGTAATGAAGTCAAAGCAAGAAGAAATATCCCGAAAGAATTGACGATTTCAAGCTACAAATCTGGAAAGTTGATAATGATTGCTTATTTCGAGTCATCTAAGAGTGGATTCAGCCTCTGACTTGTGAAGATAATTCGTTCCCCATTGAGTTACGGAAATTTAGCCACTAGAATGGAGTCATTCCGAGTTGAAACGAGCCGGTTAGAGCTGATTTAGTGAAGGTGGTGCAGCAGTTACGGGATTTGGGCTTAATTAATGGACTTGGGCTTTTCTAATTTTCATTTAATCCTTTAGAAAATCCCTAGTCCTAATTTCATAGTATAAATAAGCTCTAGACTCACACAATTCAGATACAATTCATACGCTTAGAAGTCAGAACACCAGAGAAGAAGCTAGAGCAAGGAAGAGAAGAAGCCAAGAGATAGAGATTATCAACATCTCCGATTCTCAGCCAATTCAACTCTGTAATTAGGTTCTTCTATTTTATTCTGTAAAACAATTATGAATTCACTTTATTTTAATTTCTTAGTTTTTCGTATTAGTATGAGCTAAACTTATAAAGTACTTGAGAACGCATAATGGGTTAATCCCAATTGGATTTCATTTCATGTTTTTGGATTTGTGATTATTATAATTGAAATCGAATTGGGTAATTAATATTTTTATTTAATTTGCAATTATCAACTATCATTGAAGTAATTAATCAACAATAGGACTTAGTACTTAGGCTATTCCATTTAGTGTCGAATGGATCACCTTGACGGGAGGGTCTAGGTACGGAAATAATTAACGAATATAGGATAAAAATTATTTGACCTTGACAGGCTTAATTAATCCTATGGCCGATTGGGTAATTAGACTTTAATCATTCGAAGGTGGACTATATTCACCCTGACGGGGTTTTTAGCACCTAAGAAGAGCTCCTTAGTCCACCCTGACGGGGGTAAGGAGAATTCCGAATCCCGACCAATATTATTTTCTGAATTCGTTCCTTAAACGAAACATGGAATGAATAGAGTTAGGTGAAATCCTTGCATCTCTCAAGTACTGCCTTTCATACCTCGCGTCTAGCTATTTTATTTACTTGCGTCTAGTTTAATATTTGCATTAATTTAGTCTTTTAAATTATTGTCTTAGTTATAGAAAACCAAAAAAAACATTCTCAAAATCAATTATTTGCTTTTACGTGCAATTAATCACTATTAGATAAGCATTAGAGTCCACCAATCCGTCCCTGAGAACGAATCCGTTTATCACATATATTACTTGGGACAACTGTACACTTGCAGTTGTGGTTCACTTTTCCTTATTTGCATTTTATTTTAGAACACACAAAGGACCACCAGTGATCGCCTTGACAGGGGGTTTAATTACAGAACTAAATAATAGACGTAAGGTAGAAATTATTGACCCTGGCGGGCTTAGTTAACCTTATAGCCAATTGGGTAAAATACTTGACCATTCGAAAGTGGATTATAATCACCCTGACGGAGTTTGTAACACCTAAGAATAGCTCCTAAGTCCACCCTGACGGGGTTTAGGAGACTATAGAATCCCGACTAGTACTTAATCCCGATTCATCCCTTAAACAGAAACATTGATTTAATAGATTTAGGTGAAACCCTTGCGAAGCTCAAGTACTGCCCTTAAATCTTTGCGTCTACTCATTTCTATTTACTTGCCTCTTATTTATTTGCATTTGTTAATTTAGTATTTTATTTTATTTGCATACTACTCCTTAATCAAAAACTAAAACAAATCTTTATATCATTTATTTTCCGTATCATATAACAATTAATCGCACTTATTACATAACATCGAAACTCATATCTAATCCGTCCCTGAGATCAAAATCCCGTTTACCGGATATTAATTGGATGACCCGTACACTTACGGTACGTGTCTTGCCTTTTTTTAGGTGTGTTATTTTAGAAAACACAAGGAGACACCACCGGCATACCGGTGGGTAGGTCAGAATATGCTTAAAAAATTTGTTTTTCCTCCCTAACTCGTTTTCTTCAATACCTGAACATCAAAAACACTAATACCTTTATCAAATATGCAATATTAACTAAAAACAGCTATACTAAACATGAATTAAAAACATAAAAAAATTGCAGGTTGTCTCCCGTATAGCACTTTTACTTAACGTCTTTTTAAGTTAGACGTGTTACCTCGGTCATGTTTGAACATCACCTCCCTAGCAACAAGCAAGTTTATCAATATTTGGCATGCGAAATTCAAATTCCTTGCCTTTCACTCCCACGAACTCCTCAGATCTATTCTTTATAGCCATGGATGGTCTCATCCAAGAGTTATGGGGTGTATGTGCGTCTTGTGGTAACTTTATTTCGTTTGTAGCATTACACTTCCCTGGCAATCCATTCATCTCTTCAGTTTCTAAACTTTGTTTGTTAGAAATAATATCCTTCATGAATTTAAGATATTTTGGCATTCTTGTGAGAGCTTCTACAAACGGGATGTTGATATCTAACTATTTCACCATGTCAAGGAACTTCTTGAATTCTTTTTCATTGTTCTGATTTTTGACACGTGATGGGAATGGTGGAGAAGGACGTGTATTGTTTACCACTGAGCTCTTCTTCTTTTCTGGTGTCTTCTCTGGGACACTCTTTTGTTCAATTACTTCTTCAACCTTGTCTTTAATTGTTTCTTCAACCACTTCAGGATTAGAGGTTGGTTCTGGTTCTACTCTAGGCAGAGGTAATTGTTTTCCACTTCTCAATTCAACTACATGACAAGCATAATCTATGGAGCAATATATTCACTTGGGAGTTTCCCTTTTGGCCTATTTTGAAGTGTACTCGCTATTTGTGACAGTGTATGCTCGAGATTCTTAATTACCTTGGACTAGGTTTGGATTCTTTGCTTGCTTATCTTCATATTTTCTTCAACTACTTTCATCATTGCAGCCATACTTGAATCCAAACTCGCAGGTTGCTTTTGTGTAGCTTGTTGCATTGAATATTGAGGTGGTTTTTGATAAGCTTCTGTGTAAATTGGTGCTTCTTGGTAGATTTATTTATAGATCGGCGCTTCTTGATAGATAGGTTGTGGTGGATAGTAAGATTGAGGTCGAGGTTGATAATAAGTCTCTTGATTTCTGACCCAATTTTAATTCTGTGGGGACTGATAATTAGCATAATTTCCTTGAGGATGATGATAACCATTAAGATAATTGTTTCTTTGATGAGATACGAAGGAAATCGAAGCTAGATTATTCATACAATTCTCCCACGAATGGTTTATTACTCCACAACCTGGAGATGAAGGTAAAGTATGTACTAGATTCACCTGAGCTATTTTTCGCGCTTGTTCTCGTAATTCCTTGAGTTGTTGGGTTAACTCTTTGAGCCTTTGAGATTCTAAGGTCTCTTCTTGTTTTTCTGTTTCAATCGGCCAACTTCTATCGGTCTCGAGAACTTTCTTCATAATACTTTCAGCTTCTACAGGATCTAATAATACGAAACCTTTATCCCCTAACGAATCTGCTCTTCATCTGGACTCGTTATTGAGTCGTCCATAGAACATGGTTAATGAATATTCTGGTGATGATACATGGAATGGACATCTCGCCGTCTTCTCGTTAAAACGTAACCATGCTTCACGAACACTCTCTCCGTCTTCCTGCATAAATTGTTCAAGCTCCAACATATCTTTTAATCATCTACTAACCGGATAAAATCGGTCTAGAAATTTGGATTGAAACTTGTCCCAATCTGGAATAACATCAGGGTGTTGGGTATCGTACCAATCGTTTGCACTTCCGGTCAAAAAGAACTGGAACATAATGTAGTACATCTGCTCCTTTGTAACACCTTTAATGATATAAGCGTCACAGATCTGCATATATTTCTGAACATACCAGACCGGATCTTGTTGTGCAGCACCTTAAATTGTCCATGACTCGCAAATTGCGGTATCATGCCTGGATCTAGTCTAAATTTAGCGGCTTGGATTTCTGGAGTGCAGATTCCTCATGGTTGCACTCTGAATGAGATTGGAAGATCAAGTCTCCTCGGGCTTTCCATCTGTAAAAACCTGTAAAGACAAAACTAAAAAGAAAAGAGTAAAATAGAACTAACTGAAATAAAAGCACTAAATAAATGCACAAGGACTAACGATGTAGTCCCCACCAGCGGCACCAAAAACTTGGTGTCGCCTAAGGTGTGATAAAATAATGAATAAAATAAGTGCAAATTAACACCCTAGGGTGAGCATGGTTCTGCAAGTATACATGACGTATGTAAGTTTTAATGATAAATAGAATTCGTTCCTCAGAGACTACGAAAGTTAGAGAGAACTTATGCAATATATCAAGTGTGGATAATAAAGCTAGAACAAATTAATACGCAAAAAAATAAAAGAAAAGAGAATTTTGTTTGATTTTGGGAAATATAAAATTAGACTAATAAATTAAAAGACAGAAAATCAAATAAGCAAACAACAGACAGTATGAGAGTTTAGCTCGAGATATTAGCAAGTGATCCCCACTAGTCTTGTTTATTCTAACATGTAAGGGTGAATCATGCAGTATTACAATAACCAGGATTCTAAACTCCCATTCCTTAGACCTTGAGAGCGACTAAGGGGGATAGAACACAACCACGAGGCAGTCTAAAATAGGGTTATCAAGCGCCACCAAGGCCCTAAGCAGAACAATTCCTTCAATTGGTGATATGGTGATTAAAACATACCCTAATGACTATCTAGTTAGGATCGATGTTGTCAGGACCAATACCGGACACTAGACGTTATGTGGTGTTTCAATAGTTAAACACCCCTTCCGGACGACCATCTAACTACTATTAAGGTAATCCTATACGTTGCGCACCGCAAGGAATATAGACAATAAATCAAAACACATAAACAGAGAATAAAACATGAATTCAAATTAAAAACGAAGTATCCAAAATCAGATAGAAAGAAATAGGGTTCATGCATATATGCTAAATCTCAAGCTAAAATTATTTAATTCATACTAAGGAAAGAAAAGAAAAAAATTACAGATTTGAGGGTTAAAGATGACATAATATGGTGTTAAACCCTTCTAGACTTCTTCTTGTGCTGTAAGCTTCTTCTTGGCTTAAGGACTTGCCAAGGATGTGTTTATTCTGATAAGAGGGTGTATTTATAGGGTATAGGAAACTCTAAAACGTTTCTTGGAGTAGAAGATAGGTATTGGGCTCCTAGCCCAACTCAAATTCGTAACCCTAAAATATAGAAAATGTAAGTTTCGGGTGTTGTTTTGTTTGGCCGTAACTCCTTCAATAATTATCCGTTTGACGTGTTCCAATAGTCGAAATGGTCGTCTCAGAAAGCTCTATAACTTTGATTCAGACCATTCTTCCAAATTCTTAGCCAATTTTGAGTTTTGATCACTTTTATGTTCGTAGCTGCTGGAATTCATATTTATTTGGCAACTTTATCTTTTCGTTTTTCATATTTCTTTCCTTTATCTCCAATTTCCATTTTTATCTTCTGTCCCCTATCTCTTAGAATTAACTTGGCATATACTTAATTACCATATATCTTTAAAGCTTCATAATTAACAAACAATTAAACCCAATATGCTCTAAAATAATAAATAAGTAAATCAAGACACGAAATAGGAAAGTGTACTAAATCATGAAAAAATCGACCTATATCCTAATTAATACACCTAAAATGATGTCTCCACTAATATTAAATCATCACAAATGGGGAGACATTAGGTTCATACCCTTATTCTAATCTCAAACTAAATAAAATTAGCTCATGCTAGAGAAAGAAAGAAAATAAAATACAAAGGTAAAGGGTTGGAATGGCATGTGTAGTGTCCAACTCCTTCTTGTCTTCTCTTTTCTTGATGTAAGCTTCCTCTTTGTCTTTTGATGATTAAGGACTGACCAAGGATGATTTATATAATGTATGAACGGATATATATATATATATATATATATATATATATATATATATATATATATATATATATATATATATATATATATATATATATATATATATATATGCCCTTGATCAAAATATGAAGTAATCCCCAAGTCAAGGAATCCTGATCTTACCAAAGTCGTATTCTTACCTTGTAGGACAAGATAAACCTTTGCATATATTTATTTGGTTATATCTTCTTCATTACTAATCGGAATTTAATGTTCTTCATATGGAAAAGACCGCAATTGAAAGATCTTTCTGGTTATATAAAAATATCCTTCTAATTCCTGACCGAAACTATGCAACAATTTAATTAGTCGACGTATGTGCAGTTTTTGGTAGCTTCTTTACTTTCCAAATATATCCAAACTTTTCCTTTTTACCTTTGACTAAGGGATTTCCTTTACTTTTCCACTTCAAATCAGTTTCCATAGGTGTATTAGCTTCCATATACTTAAGTGCTACACAAATAACACACAAATTACGCGCAAAAGCTCACAAAATATCGAAACACCTAAAACTAGACAAGAAAGTGTAAAGTATGAATAAATGGGAAGAAATCCATAAATTAATTACTAAATAACTCTAAAATGATGTCTCAGGTTTAGATTAATAGTTCACAAATATGCAGACATCAAGACTCCCAACTCAAAGTTGTATCGTCCCAATACAATAAAGATAAGAACATTAGGGGGGTAACTAAGAAGAAGAAGAAGAAGAAGAAGAAGAAGAAGAAGAAGAAGAAGAAGAAGAAGAAGAAGAAGAAGAAGAAGAAGAAGAAGAAGAAGAAGAAGAAGAAGAAGAAGAAGAAGAAGAAGAGATAGTAATGAATTACCCTAGATCAATATCCTAAAAAATCTCATGTAGTAATGTTACTGAAATAATGCACACATATGCTTAATATACACATAATCAACATTCCATAAATTCAAGTCCAGATTAACTTCGCAATGCCAAAAGGAGAGGTATTCAACTTAGTTTGAGTAAACGGCTATAGGGTGATCATAGGTCCTAATATAGTATCAAATGGTCCACTCAACTATGCCCTAATTGTTCCAGTGTGCCTATACAAAGTAGTTAGAAAGCCTAAAATCTTTATGGTTATAATCGTGGCTTAGGGACGATATGATATATTTGGATAATGAAAAGTGAGTTTTTGGCTCTCTCCTCACATTCTATCTAGAGCTTGAGTTTCACTCGAAGATGTTCTCACTCAACCATTTTTTGATGCTTTGATTTGCATCCCCAAATAACCCAAATAAATCTTTTTATGATGATTACATTACAAATTCCAATTTGCTAGTCCAAATACTTTCAATCTTTTTCATATATTTTTCTAAGTTGGTTATGACTCCCTTTTTTAGTTGAGATATCATACCACTTTTTCTCTTATTTCAATTTCTTTTCAACTTTTTTTTCTTTTACCCCAGCAAAGGGTTACAATAATAAACTTTATCATCATTAATAATATCAAAATTACAATAAATTTCCCAAACCAAATATTTCCCAATGATGAAACCCACCACCCCAAATCAAGCTCTAAAACAACTTGTCTCAGGTTTTGTGATTCAAGTGCGGGTCGCATGCATAAGTCATATAAACTAAGGGGTATCGCTTGTAATGTGGTTAAAAAAAGGCTTTAAAAAGTCCAAGAAGGGGCTAAGACGGATAATAATAATAGCCAAATAAAAGGGTGAGAAAGCTAAAAGGCTTCAAGTGGCTTGAATATGAAATAACTGCCTTATTCACTTTTCTAACTATCAGGTTTCGTAACTTCTTCACTATTAGTTCATAGACAAGCGGGTTTTCAACTAATTTCAAACCTCACGTTCTACACACCGATTACTCTCCGTAAGTTCAAACTTGATACTTCATATGCATTGCTTATTAATCTTCCATATCTTTTACTTCCTGTTTACATACATGCATACTAAATATATTTGTGACACTGCTCAAAAACATACTACTTACAATAATTGACAAATTTAAACATTCTCAATAGGTATATTAACCATATTCTATGCCAGTTATAACCCTTAAAAAATTAAATTTTATGCAAAAAACAAAAAGGAAGATGAGAACAATGAATCCCGACCCCCAACTCAAAAATGAGTCATGTCCCCATGACTTGAAAAAGACTCAAAAAGCAATTAAATTTAAACTAATCTAATGCATATAATCAATGAAGGAGAAGGATTAGAAGGTGGTACCTTGCCATAAATCATCTTTTGTCATTCCTTTTCTGAAGGAGAATCATTTTCTAAATCCAATTTATATGTGATCTTGTTCATGTTGTAGTTCATCCTCTGAGTTTCCATCCAACATGAGTTATAATTGTATTCTAATCTTTTGAACTTGTCCATCAATGTTACTGCCCATGCTGGTGGTATGGATACACATTCTAATTTGTCATTAAGATTTGAAGATGAACCTTGATCTTGGATTGGTGTCTTTGCTTTAGGCTTGACTAGTACCCTCTTTCACTTGTTATTTCTTTGTAGTGGTTGTGCAGTTGTCTTGAGCTTTGGATTTTCTGGCCTTGGCTTATCAAGATCGATGGCTTTCACTTTTGTAGCTCCAGGCAAATTCTTTTTCTTCCGTAAGATGTAACACTTCCTCTTGTAATACATATCATCCGTTCTGTTAGTCATCTTTGTTTAACCCACAACTCAAGATGCACCAAGTATGGAATAAAGTTATGAAATATTGGTGTGGCTTGAGGTTTTTGTTTGGATGATGGATTATCAATGGTAGTTGAAGGAAAAAATTAATTGTGGTGGAAGAAATCTTGAAACTTGATGATCTTTGGTGTTTTGTGGTGTTGTGTAATGGATTTGATGAAGACTATGTGATTTTTGAAGATGGAGGAAAGATTTGATGATGTTGGTGTGCTTGTTTGAAGGTTTGATCAAGCTTCAAGGTGTATTTATAGGGTCCGGGTCTAAAAATTCCGTGTTGGGAAGGTTGGAAGAGGCTAGAATTAGGTCTTGTATGGTAAGAATCCAAAAAGGAATCAACTTTCTCTCTTCAAACCGCCTCCCTGCGGTGTACGGCAGGTGACGTCATGCACCGGTAGAACAGTCTTGCACTTTTGACGAAACTGTGTGTGACATGTGGGCTCTCGGCAATGACCCTGAATTCGTTGGCCGTGGTGACGGTCTTCTTGTTTGCGCGGTATACTGTTGTACTCATGTGGTGTACCGCATGAACTCACTGACTTGGATTTTGACACAGTCCATCGTGACCGAGACACGGTTCTTCTCCTTTAACTCTCGTAACCAGACCGTAATTCATGAACCGTTGTCACAGTTTTTCTTCTGCGGTGTACTGCAGCTCTTTTGTGGTGTACCGCACGAGTCTTCTGGATTACACTTTGGCACGGTCACGCGTATGTGACGACACATTTTTCGTCCCTTAGTCTCGCACGTGTACCCGACTTCCTATACCGTTGTCGCGGTTTTGTGGGGTGTGGTGCACCCCGCCTAGGGTGCGGTACACTAACTTACGATTATAAACTACAAAACATGTAATTAACTAAAAGCAGTTTAAAAAAGGGATGTCTCACAAGGGAACTTTTGTTTAACGTCGTTTAGTTCAACGGGTTACCTTAGTTTAAGCGTGTTCTTGGAGATGTATCGTCTCCTCGCTTCCTGAGTCCTCACTATCATGGTATATCTTCAAGCGATGACCATTCACCATAAAGGTCCTTTGTTCTGTGGCTGTGCAACTTTGATCGCGCCATGAGGTGTGACTTTCATAACAATGTATGGTCCTCCCCAAGGAAATTTTAGCTTACCCGGGTAGTTCGAGAATCTTGAATTGTATAGGAGCACTTTTTGTCCTCTCTCGAACCTCTTTGGATGAATCTGGTTATCATGCCATCCTTTTGTTTTCTCCTTGTATAGACACGAATTATCATATGCATGAAAACCGAACTCATCTAACTCGTTCAACTGCATCATCATACGCTTACCCGCTAACTCTACGTTCAGGTTTAGATCCTTAATAGCCTAAAAAGCACAAGATTCAATCTCGGTAGTAAGATGACAGGCTTTTTCGTAGACCATGCGGTATGGAGATTCCCCAACTGGTGTTTTGAATGATGTTCTGTAAGCCCAGAGAGCATCGTCTAGCTTTAATGACAAGTCCTTCCTCGTTTTGTTCACAGTTTTCTCTAGGATAGATTTGATCTTTTTGTTAGAAGCCTCGGCTTGATCGTTAGTTTAGGGATGATAACTCATTGAAGTGTGATGTCTCACCCCAACTTACGAAGGGCATCTCTCAAATGAAATTTTCTAAAGTGGGTAACTTTATCGCTAATGGGAACACATGACGTACCATGTCTTGAAAAGATATTTGATTTGAGGAACGAAATGACTGTCTTGACATCGTTCTTTGGTGTTGCCACTGCTTCTACCCACTTTGACACATAATCTACTACTAGAAAAATATAAAGATTACCATGGGAAGAGATGAAAGGTCCCATGAAATCTATACTCCAAACATCAAATATTTTTACTTTTAACACGTTATTTAGTGGCATTTCGTCTCTTTTTGACATGTTGCCAGTGAATTGGCATCTTTGACAAGTTTGGACGAACCGATGACAATATTTGTGTATGGTGGGCCAATAGAATTCAGGTTGAAGAATTCTTGTTGCGGTTCTATCTCCCTTGAAGTGGCCACCATATGGTGAGCCATGACAGCTTGCAATGATTTTCCTTGTTTCACCTTCATGAACTCATCTTCTAATGACTTGGTCACTGCAAACTTTAAAGAGGTAGGGCTCATCCCGAAAGAATTGTCTTGCTCGATGGCTTAACCTCTTTTGTTGTTGTGGATTGAAATCCGTAGGGAATACACACTCACTAAGAGGTTAACTATATCTGCATACCAAGGAACAAACGCATCTTTAATAGTAGAAAGTTGTTCATCGGGAAATACCTCTTTAACCAATTCCGGTCTTGTGTTGAAGTTAGATCCTTCGAGCTTGGAGAAATGATCAGCTACTTGATTCTCGCACCCTTTCCAATCTCAAATATCTATGTCAAATTCTTGTAGAAATAATACCTATCTAATAAGACGCGGCTTTGCGTTCTTTTTCTCTATAAGATACTTTATTGATGAATGATCCGTGTATACGATAGTTTTCATCCCAAGTAGATAGGAACAGAACTTATCAAAATCATATACTACAGCTACTAATTCATTCTCTGTAACTGTATAGTTCAATTGGGCTGTTGTAAAAGTCTTAATTGCATAATATATTGTGTGGAAGATCTTTTCTTCTCTTTTCCCTAAAACAGCTCACATTGCATGATCACTTGCATCGCACATAATTTTAAACGGAGAGTTCCAGTCTTGAGGTATGACAATTGGTATGGGGACGAGTTTCTCTTTGATCGTCAAATTCGCTTCAAGACATGCATCATTAAAATTGAAGGGAGTATCCTTCTCAAGTAATTTAGCGATTTTGGAGAAATCTTTAATAAATCTTCGATAAAATCCTTCGTGACCCAAGAAACTTCTTACTCCATTAACGGAAACGGTAGGTGGTAAGGTTTTTATAACTTCAATTTTAGCACGATCAACCTCCATTCCTGCACTTGAAACTTTATATCCCAATACAATTCCTTCCCGAACTACAAAGCGGCATTTTTTCCAATTAAGAACAAGATCTATTTCTTTACATCACAAGAGTACCTTTTAAAGATTATTAAGGCACTCGTCAAAACTATCTCCAAATATCGAAAAGTCATCCATAAAAACTTCTAGGAACTTATCAATCATGTCCCAAAATATAGCCATCATACACCTTTGAAACGTGGCAGGTGCATTGCATAACCCAAACGACATCCATCGATAGGCAAAGGTGCCAAACGGACAAGTGGAAGTTGTTTTATGTTGACCAGATAGATCTACACAAATCTGATTGTAGCCTTAATAGACTTCAAGGAAGTAGTAATACTCTCTCCCTGCAAACTTGTCTAAATTTTGATCGATGAACGGTAACGGGAAGTGATCTTTCTTTGTGGCTTTGTTGAGCTTGCGTTAATCCATTCATACTTTCCACCCACAATTGTTCTTGATGGAATGGCTTCCTTTTTATCATTAAGCATGTTAGTGATACCTCCTTTCTTTAGAACACACTGCACTAGACTCACCCACTCACTACTCGAAATCAGGAAGATAATACCCGCATCTAACAACTTAATTACTTCTTTTCACCACCTCCTTCATTGCGGGCATAAGACTTCTTCGTCCCTCTATATAACACCCTCCTTAGTCTTCAAGAATGGTTTTTTGTTGGCAAATGGTAGGACTAATCCCCTTTACATCGGGTATAGTCCACTAATTGCCTCTTTGTTGGCTCGAAGCACACGTAATAACTTATCTTCTTGAGGACCTGAAAGGTTAGCAGAAATAATAGCAGGCAGAGTTTTGTTTATACCTAAATACACATATCGCAAATGAGCAGGAAGTGGTTTTTCTTCAAGGACAGGAGGACAAATTATAGACGGTTTCTTCATTGTTTCAATGTCTCTTGCCTCTCAGAGTTGTTCACGCATTCTTGCTTTCAGTTTATCGTCATTTGAATCTAAAGCAACCACTTCTTCGTCTTAATCTTCATATACATCTGGTGATTCCAGTGCTAAGGCTGGTGTTAAGGTGTCATCGAAGCTTGATTCACTAAAAACTTCTTGCGTAATTTTTCTCATGACATCTATTTTAAAACATTTATCTTTCGTATATGGATATTTCATAGCCCTAAACACACTGAATCTCACATGTTCGTCTTCGACCCTCATGATCGATTCACCATTCTCAACATCTATTAGTGTACGCCTCGTGGCTAAGAATGGTCTACCCAAGATGATAGGGACATTATTATCCGCGTCGTAGTCAATAATAATACAATCACAAGGAAATATAAAACTACCGGCTTTAACTAAAATATATTCAATTTTACCTACTGGTTGGGAGAGGGAGCAATCCGCCATTTGAAATACCACTGAGGTAGGTACCACTTCTCCTATGTTGAGCTTCTCGAACAAGGACTTTGGAATGAGATTGATACTCGCACCTAAATCACATAAAGCTTTCCCGGTCCATCTTTCGCCAATGGCAATAGGAATTGTGAAACTTTCGGGATCTTGTAACTTTAGTGGCAACTTGCTTTGACATATATCACTACACTCCTCTCTGGTAATCAAGTCATCTCCCCAGTTTCTAAACTTCATTTGTTAGAAAGAATGTCCTTCATGAATTTAAGATATTTTGGCATTCTCTTAAGACCGTCTACAAAAGGTATGTTGATATCTAATTTTCTCACCATGTCAAGGAACTTCTTGATTTATTTTTTCATTGTGCTTGTTTTTTACAAGTGATGTGAATGGCGGTGGCGGACGTGTGTTTCTTACCACTAAGCTTTTCTTCTTTTCTGGTGTATTCTTTGTAGGGACACTCTCTGATTCAATTACCTCTTCAATTTTATCTTCAACTATTTCTTCAACCACTTCTTCAAAAACAGGGGTTGGTTCTTTTGGTTGTTCGTTTTCTTCCACTCTGAGTGGAGGTAATTTCCACTTCTTAATTTAACTGCATGACAAACATCATCTTGAGGGTTTATAGTATCGCTTGGAAGTTTCCCTTTTTGCCTGGTTTGTAATGAACTGGCGATTTGTGAAAGCTGATACTCGAGTTGCTTAATAAACCCTCTCTTTTTCTTTAAAATCTTTATTGACTCATCTTCATGCTTTCCTTCATAGTATCCATGAATTTATCTAGGCTTTGTTTCAAACTGTTACTTGAAGGTGAAGGTTGATCATATGTGTCTTGTTTCATTGAATATGAATCGTAATGTCGAACTTGATCTTCATACTTTGGCATTTGTTGATAGATTGATTGTGGTTGAGCTTAATGATAATAGTTTTAAGCTTGATTTTGATAATATTTACCTTGATTTATGACCCAACTCTGATTCTGTGGGGAGTAATAATCTGCGTGATTTTCAGGAGTATGATAATTGCCATTCGGATAATGGACTCTTTGTTGAGATATGAAATAAATCGAAGCTGATTGTTAACGCAATTCTCCCACAAATGATTACTTTCTCCAAAACCAGGACATGGAGGCATTGTGTTTATCTGGCCCACCTGGGCTACAAAACCATTCTCTAAACTTGATTCTCCTTGTAATTCTTTGAGTTGTTGGCTTAATTCTTAAATCCTTATGCCCTAAGGAATCTTTTTCTTCTGTCTCTAACGACCAACTTCTTTCAGTTTCAATAACTCTTTTCATAGTGATACGGGCATCTTCTGGATCTAATAACACAAAACTTCCATCTCCTAAGTTAATTGCCTTTGCCTTTGACTCGCTGTTGAGTCCTCCTAGAACATGGTTAATTGATATTCAGGCAAGGAGACGTGGAATGGACACCTCGCTTTATTTTTGTTAAAACGTAACCATGCTTCACCAACACTTTCCCCTTTTCTTGCATAAATTATTCTAACTCCAACATGTCTTTTAAACGTCTACTAATCAGATGGAATCGATCTAGGAAAGTTGCTTGGAGTTTATCCCGATCTGGAATTGAATCAGGGTGTTAGTAGTCATACCAATCACTTTCATTTCCGCTTAAAAAGAATTGGAACATAATGTAGTACATATGTTCTTGTCTGACACCTTCAATAATGTAGGCATCACAAATCTGCATGAATTTCTGAATGTAACAAACCAGATCATAATGCGCAGCACCACTAAATCGACCATAACTCGAAAATTGTTCAATCATGCCTGAATTTAATGGCTTGGATCTCTGGAGTGCGGATACCTCTGGGTTGCACTTTAAATTAGATGGGAAGCTCTAGATATCTCGGACTTTCCATATGAATAACCTGAAATAAACAAAACTAAAAACAAAAGTGTGAAGTAGAACTAACTAAAAAATAAAAACACTAGGACTAATGATGTAGTCCTTGGCAGCGGCGCCAAAAACTTGGAGGCTGGTAGAATGTGACAAAATAATGATAATAAAAGTAAGAACTATCACCCTAACCAATCACGTTACTCACTACAAGTATCACTGATCGTATGCAAGTTTAGTTGATAAATATAATTCATTCGCAGGGGGCCTACGAAAGTTAGCTAGGACTAATGCAAATATAAAGTGCAAATAGAAGAAGTTAGAAGAATAATACGCTAAAAGACTCTGAAATATTTGTTTGGTTTTATGAGTCTAAGCAATTAACTAAATAAAATCAAGACAGTAAATGAAATAGAAGAAAAGAAAGAAGTAGTATGAGAGTTTAACTCGAGATATAGCAAGTAATCCCCACTAACCTTGTGTTATTACCTATTTATGTAAAGGAGAATTGTGTAATATGCAATAGCCATGATTCTATATTTCTCCTAACCTCCTTCCGGGTAGACTTAGGTGACGACCAAAAATTACCAGGGGACTTGAGTTGTGATGCCCAGCAAAAATAGTTCAATTTTAAATACCTTACTCGAGATTAAATTGTTAATTCTTATGAGTAAAAATATTTATTTAATTATTATTTATTATTTAAATTAACATTCAAGATTCAATATATTTAATTTATCATCAATATTTAGATAAGATGCAATTTGACTTTTGGTCAACAATACTGGCTAGCTATTATTTCTGAAACATTCCCAAAATGATTACCCTTATATTGATTTTTCCCTACCCTATAATCCATTGTCTTCGTTTTCCAATAGCATATTTTATATTTTGATATATATGATACACCATTCTTATTTATTTAAGATTCCGGGACATATTATTACGACTGATGGAACATATGGAAGAATGAAATATTTCTTTGAAAAAGAAAGATAGATTATTAAGAACATTATAGAGAAAACTAAATTTATTATTAAACATCTATTTGATGAGACAGAAATAGTAAGCCAAAGAAAGATTATTACGACTGATAAAGAACACGATATTGAGGAGGAAAATAATCCAATATTGAGAGATGAATCTGACAGCATATTGTGATTAAAATAATCATCGGTTTTGACAAAAGAAATGGTTTCCAAAAACAAAAGAAATAAAGTCCGATTTTAATGTAAACTATTTATTACAGAAAATGAATAACAATTACAAGAAAGTGAATGACTATTACACGGAAAAGAAAGAAAAACAATAACAGTCACCGACGGTTGTTAAAAAGATATTCCGGCGTACCGGTATCTCTTACGGAAAAAATGAAAGCTTTTTAGAGAGAAGGTGAGGCAGAGTGTTTGTTCTTTCTGGTGTATTTCGTAGCTGATATGGGTGGAGTGGGAGCTCTTTATATAGGGGAGAGGTGAGGAGTCAAACCAATTTAGGAAACGTCCCCATTAAGTCCCTTGATTTACCTACCGTAATTGACTTGACTGGGTTGACGGTTTTGATTGCCTCTTAATCTCCACGTTTTTATATTCTGTAACAGCTGCTGGTTGACTTGACTTTGATATTCCCACATGTTGACTATCTCCTTGTAACAGCTACTGGAATATTCTTCTTCTTTAACGCGTGCGTGATTGGTGGAGACTTGGCTTTACGTTTGAGTTTGAATTTTCAACGACCACTATAAGAGCTGATAGGAAAACCCATTTCATTTTTCATTTTTTGAATCCCCAAACTCACCCACGAAACCATGGCCCACGGCCCACGGCCCACGCCCCACGCAGGTGCCAGGCCGGGCCGGGTGGGTGGTAGTGGTGGTGGTGGTGGTGGGTGTGTGTGGGGGCTTCCTTGTTCCCTTTTAGCTTCCATAGTGACTAGCTATTGTGATATGAATACATAGGTGAGTTAATTTATATAGATAAATGGTGGTCCTTTGTGTGTTATAAAATAAATGCAAATAATAATCGAACCACAACCGCAAGTGTACGGTTGTCCCAAGTAATATAGTTGATAAAACAGATTCGTTCCAAGGACGGGATGGTTGACTACAATGTTTAGCAGATAATGATTGGTTGCACTTATGAAAGCAAGTAAATAAAATATGTTTGTTTGGTTTTGTTTGTTAAAACTACTAAATGAAAAACAAATTATAAATGCAAGTAAAAAGCTAAGACGCAAGTAAAATGATGTAAAACGCAATATGAGAAGTAGCACTTGAGAACGCAAGGATCCTCCCAATCCTATTTCCTAACTTATGTTGTTTAAGGGCTAAATTAGTCAATTACAATGGTCGGGATTCTAAATTCCTTATACCCCCGTCAGGGCGGACTATAAGGCGATCCTAAAGTGTCACTAGTCCCGTCAGGGTAAATATGATCCACCATTGGATGGTTAAGTGTTTTACCTCATTGGCCCTAGAATTAGCTAAGTTCGTCAGAATCAATAGCTTCTATCCTAGATTGAATAAATGGTTCTGTATCTAAACCCTCCGTCAGGATGATCCAATTGCCACTAATTGGAATAGCCTAAATACTAACACCTGTTCCAAGTTAATGACGCTAAAAACAGTAAAATAATCTCAATTTATTGAAAAGAGTAAAAACCCTAATTTAGTTTAATTCAATAAAAACCCAAATTCAACATTCGTTAATTAATAAGATTGGGATTCACCCATTGTTTGTTCTCAAGCACTATGAAAAGCTTAGCTCATATTAAAATGAAAAACTAAATTAAAATAAATGGAATTCATAACTGATTACAAATAAAAGATAAAAGAAACCTAATTTCCGGAATTGGAATGACTGAGAACGGAGCTATAGACCCACTCCAGCTTTAGCAGCTTCTTCTTCCTTCCTTCTGTTGCTTCTCTCTAGTGTTTTTAATTGTAAAGAATGAATTGTGTGAAAAATAGAAGTCCAGACTACCTTTTATAAGCATAAAAACGGCTTAGGGCTTGGACCAAAAAATAAAACACTAATTAAATGTCCAAGCCCAATTTCTAAGCCCAAAATCCCGTAACTGCTGATACACCTTCACTAAAACGGCTTTTCCCGATGCGTTATGACTCCGATTGACCTCATTCCAGTTGCTAAAGTTCCGTAACTCGATAAGGAATGTTTTCTCTTCTAAGGTCAGGGGCTAAATCATCGCTCAAGCACCTCGAAATCAGCAATCTATGGCCTGGAAAATGGATTTTCAGCTCTAAAAATAATATCTTCGGGATTTATCTTCAAGTCTTGACTCTAATTCACGATCTTTGACTTTCTCCTCGGATTCCTCTCCTAGCTAACATCTAACCTGTAAACTTTTCACTAAAAATACCAATATTACGCGCAAAAGTTTTATAAATTGAAAATGCTAGAAATAAAAAGGGAATTCCGAATTATTGCATATTAAGTCCAAAAGTCTATCAAATTAATTAAATAAACACTAAAAATGATGTTCCCAAGGGTCGAAAATAAGAACAATTAGGGAGACATCAAGACCCCCAACTCAAACCTTTGTCGTCCCGACAAAGTAAAACAAAACAAAGGGGTAGAAGTAAGCGTATAAACAAGTAGAAGCTAGCAAATAAACCCTAAAGCAATTCTCAAAATAAATCTCATATAACAAACTCTAGAAACTAATATACACATACACTAATTATGCAACATCAAACATAACTAATCTCAATCATAAAATTAAAGTCGCAATGCTTGAAGGTTACACTTGTACTCATCTCTGTATGATGGCTATAGGGTGGTCATTAATCCTAACTCGCTTTGAACGCTCCACCTAGTGTATTCCCTATCAACAGAATCATAAATTCACTACGCACTTAGGAATCACGAGGTCTTTACGGTTATAATATTGGGTGTGGATGTATATTTGGTAAATTTGAAGTGAGCTTTTGGCTCTCTCCTCACTTACCATCAACAGTGTCCTCGAGCTTGAGTTAACGCTCAAAAAATGTTCTCACTCACCCATATACGCAACAATTTAGCGTCCCATGTCTACCCACTATAACCAAGATGATTTTCAGAAAATTCCACTTTGCCGGATGTTTTATTCATTCATATTTTTCTTTTTCTTTTCTTTTTTTTGTACAGAAGCAAACCGGGTTCCCGGTTTTGACGAATCCGGGTTCCCGGTTCCTACTGTATGGATTTTTTCATTTTTTCATTTTTTCTTTCTTTTTCACTTTTTTCTCATTCCCGGCAAAGGGTTACAATTATAAATCATCTGCAATTGTGCTACAATACAAAGCACATCAATCCCAACCCATTAAATTCCCCATATGTGGTCCCACCACCCCAAACTCAAGCTCGAGACATGTCTCAGGATTGTGATTCAAGTGCGGGTCATATGGTCATGCCTAATAATCTAAGGGATAATGGCTTATATCGTGGCTACAAAGAAAAGGCTAAAGGCTCAAAGTGGGCTAAGACGGATAATAATTAATACAAGGGATAGAAGGCTAAAAAGGCACAAATGGCTAACAAAGAACTGCCCCTATCATTTTCCTAAGTACATAGCTTGTCTTTAGTTCATATCTAGGTGGGTTCTCTACTAATTAGGATTTCACGTTCTACACACCAAACATATTCCTTGAGTACAAGCTTACTTCATTTGCATTGTTCATTAATTTTTCCTATCAATTACCTATGTTTGCATGCAATTGTAAGTGCGTTTTATATCAATCCCTAAAGTCCACTATTTACTATCATAGATTCATCAAAAGTATGCTTAAAGGGACATTTAAAATCTTCTACAGTCAAACGCAACTCCGAAAATTATTTTATTGAAAGCAAATAAAACATATAACACATAAAAACTGGGATGAGGCAACGAACCCCACCCCAAACTCAAAAATGAGTTGTGTCCCCACGACTCGAAAAGACTCAAAGCAATAAAATAATATACACTAAATGAGAAGGGATAGAAAACGTATCTTAACCAGCGCGAGGCTGGTTGTCGGTGTTGCGTCCATGAACTTATTCTCGCGTCTAGACATCGGAAGTTGTGCATTGAACAAATAACGTTCAGATTGTTTGTAACATTTCCCAAAATATCAATCATCGCATCTCGATTCTCTTTCAACACCTTGATTTTCGATTCCAACTCATCATCGGATCATTTTCTTCCTCACTTTCAGGTTCTTCAATCACTTCCCTCTTCTTCGGATTAACCTTAATTTGAACCTCTTCAGTCTTGTGTTTGAAACGTGAAATAGGAATCTCAATAGCTTGTTCTTGAATAGCACCAAAAGCGTTTCTTGGAGAGTTCCTTCGATAAGCACACATGAAAACGGTTTTTTTTTTATAGGCATCTCTTTCCACCCCAAACTCAAAACTTCAAATAGTGAGAAGCTAAGGCTTAGAACTTTGATGTTTTGAGGCTTAAGACTTGAATATTGTGGTGTAATATGAGATGGGTAAAGGCTAATTGATGTGTGGGAAGAGGGAATTGGATTTTCTTTGAAGTATGGATGAAGAATAATCGGAGGAAAGTGGGAATTTTATCGTAATTTGGATGGGAGATGAGTTGATTGCATGTTTTTGTGGTGAAAGAGAGTAAGATTTGAGGATTGTGTGGTTGTAGATGATGATGTTCAGGAAATTCTGGGTTTTGGGAGTGTTTTTGGAGGCTGGGTTGAAGAAAGAGGTAAAAATCTAGGGCTAAAAAGCTTCAAAACGACCCTGTCACAGATGAAACCGGGTACACGCATTTGCAAATGCGGGGCCCCAGTTTCGCGTCGCTGTGTCGACGCGATTTTTTTTTTTTGGCGTCTGACAATAATGGACGCAATAATTTTTTTTTATTTTTTATTTATTTAAACCTCAAAACGCAGCCAAAACGCGGGACCCAAAACGCGGGGTCAGAGAATTGCCCTTCGAAACCGGGTTCCCGCATTTGCAAATGCGGGTACCCACATTCTCGTCGATGGCGCGAGCCAAGACGCACCAAAACGCAACCTCCCAAGACGCCGGGTCAGAGAATTTGGAAAAGTACAGCTCCGAAACCGGGTACCCGCATTTGCAAATGCGGGGACCCGGTTTGTGTCGATGGCGCGAATCCAAAACGCAGCAAAACGCAGTGGTGACGCAACAAAACGCGGGACCCAAGACGCTGGGTCAGAAAGTTAGAATTTTTAGTTTTCGAAACCGGGTACCCGCATTTGCAAATCCGGGGACCCGGTTTGGCCCCTGGAACACCACAAATTTTTCTCCTATTTTCGCCTTTTCGACCCCAAACTCATGACCTTTTTACCCCTGAAATCATCAAAAACAACTACCCTTCCTCATTTCTTAATAATAAACACTAAAATTACGAAAATCAAACTAATCTAAATTGCAAAAATTAAAAAACTCAACTAATATACAAGAAATTGGCTTTTGTTTAACGTCGTTAAGCTCGACGGGTTACCTCATTCATTAGTCATTGACATAACCTCCCCAGCAGTGAGTGAGGTTGTCAATACTTGCAACTCGAAATTTGCATCCCTTAGCTTTTATTCCCACTAGTTTATCTGAGATAACTTTCGCGACCATGAATGGTCCTAGCCAAGAACTTTTGGATTCACGTACCTCTGGATGGGGGTTTGGTTTCTTCATAGCTACTTCTTCACCTACCTTGAACCCCTTTTTCTTTCTTTCTTTCTTAGGTTCCTTCGGAACCTTCGTGGCACGTGCTTTCTCTTTCTTCTTCGCATATTTGAGTTGTGGATTTTTAGGATATGGAGGAGCTTTAATTGGTGGTTTCTTTCGTAGCTCTTTCTCCTCCACCCCTAAAGTGTCCACAACATTAATTTGCTCTTTTCTTACCGATTCCATTACATCTACACGAAAACATTCTTCCTTTGAAACCGGAAACTTCATAGGTCTAAATACATTAAACTTCATTTCCTCGTCTTGGATTCTCATAATCATTTCGCCGTTTTCTACATCAATCAAAGTACGCCCCGTGGCTAGGAATGGTCTTCCCAAAATAATGGGGACATTCCTATCCGCGTCGTAATCAAGTATAATGAAATCAGCGGGAAAAATTAACGTACCTGCCTTAACGAGGACATCTTCGATTCGGCCTTCCGGATGTGCAAGAGATCGATCCGCCATTTGCAAGACCATAGAAGTGGGTCTTGCTTCGATATTAAGCTTATCAAAGATCGATTTGGGCATCAAATTGATGCTTGCCCCCAAATCGCATAATGCTTTTCCTTTCCATTCATTACCAATAGATATCGGAATTGTAAAGCTCCCACGATCAACTAACTTTGGAGGTAATTTACCTTGACAAATAGCACTACATTCCTCAAGGAGACCAATCATCTCATTATCACAATATGGCCGTTTGTTAGTGAGGGCTTTCTTCAGGAACTTAGCATACTTGGGTACATCTCGAATAGCTTCTAGCAACGGAATATTTATGCTAAGACCTCTTATTTTGTTAAAGAATTTTTGGTAATCAGCCATATCACCCTTCTTTTGAATTCGCGATGGAAATGGTGGAGGTGGACGATTGATTATAGTATCATTTTTCTTTTTCGGAATCTCATTAGACCTCTCCACTTCTTCCACTTCAACTTCTTGATCTTCATTCACAACCTCTTTCTCTTTTCTAACTTCTTTTTCTTTCAATACCGGGAAAGGAGGTGGAGGAAGGTTCTTACCACTTCTGAGAGTAATAGCTTTACAATCTTCGATTTGGATTGGATTCTCAGTATCGCTAGGGAGTTGCCCTTGTGGACGTTGATTCAGTTGTTTGTTATTTTGACTTAGCTGATTCTGGAACAACTGCATATTTGCTTCAACTGCGTTTTGACGTTCCATAGCTTGTGTCTGAAGAGCAATCAAACTTTCAACGGTTTTCTGAAGGGTAAATACTCCTTCTTGTGGATGGGCAGGTAAGGCTTTCTGGTTCATTGTGTCATCATAATTATTCTGAGGAGCTTGTCTCTGTATATAATTGCCTTGATTTTGTCCTTCTTGATAATTGTTGTGTGGTCTTGGATTATAGTTGTTACCTTGGGGACGCGGCTGATACGCATATGTAGGATTGGCTGCCCCATTAGGATTTGAGTATTGAAACCCAGGATGGTTTCTGTTAGGCTGATATCCATTACCACTCGAATTAAAGTTACCTCTATTGGACACAAACATCACGGATTCTTGATTATTCGGACAATTTTCCTCATCATGATCATCTACTCCGCAAATCGAACACATATATACCTCTTGTGCAGCATGCACAACTACCTTCTTACTTGAAAACCCTTCTTTTACAGCTAAAGTAAGCTGCTTCAATTGTTGCTCTATCGTATTCTGAATCTTATTCTCTAGCGTAGCAAACTTTTCTTCGATATTAACATTATTGACTCCTCCTCTAACTGGTGTTCTTACTGAATTCCACCCAACTTCATTCTTAACTGTTCTCTCTAAAATTATTTTAGCATGAGCGGGTTGAACTTGAAGAAAACCTGCACCACATAGCGTATTCAACTTCTCTCTTGAAGTTCCATCAAGGCCTCTATAAAAAATCTTTAATTGTTGTTGTTCTGAGAAGCCATGATTGGGAACTCTACGCAAACACATCTGAAATCTTGTCCAACTCTTACCCACAGTTTCATCATATTCTTGACGGAAATGCGTCAATTCTAATTCAGCATCTAATCTCATGGTACTTGGGTAATACCTGTCAAAGAAAGCAATCTCTAATTGGTCCCAGTTGGTTATCTTCGTAGGATCTTGCGTATCGTGCCATTCACTCGCTCCATCAATAACAAAGAATTTAAAAGCAGCAAAATACATCTGTTCTTTTGAAACCCCTTGTGTGATATAAGAATCACATATCTGTTTGAACTTCTGTACGGCTCTAAGAGGATCTTCCGATGGTCTTCCGCGAAAATTTCCAAAGTTTTGGAATTGAGCTAGCATACCCGAATCTGGACGGAATCTCGGAACATTAATATCTGGAGCACCTACTCCTATAGCAGGAGCACGGAATGGAACTTCTGGAGGACCATTAGTAAACCATGGATCTTGAATATTCGCCATTTCTCTTTCCTCTTGTTCTCGTCTTTTCTTATTTGCAAGTCTGATTAACGAATCCGGATTATCAAGGATTTGAACTGGCGGTTCAAATCTGAGCCTTCTTCGCATACACCAAACCTAAAAACCTGAGAAAACTAAACAAGAAAAAAGCGTAAAACTGATAAAAACAAAAATAAAAATAAATGCAACTATCACTAAAGGATAAACACCGTGGTCACACGCTACCGTCCCCGGCAGCGGCGCCAAAAACTTGGTGGTCCTTTGTGTGTTATAAAATAAATGCAAATAATAATCGAACCACAACCGCAAGTGTACGGTTGTCCCATGTAATATAGTTGATAAAACAGATTCGTTCCAAGGACGGGATGGTTGACTACAATGTTTAGCAGATAATGATTGGTTGCACTTATGAAAGCAAGTAAATAAAATATGTTTGTTTGGTTTTGTTTGTTAAAACTACTAAATGAAAGACAAATTATAAATGCAAGTAAAAAGCTAAGACGCAAGTAAACTGATGTAAAACGCAATATGAGAAGTAGCACTTGAGAACGCAAGGATCCTCCCAATCCTATTTCCTAACTTATGTTGTTTAAGGGCTAAATTAGTCAATTACAATGGTCGGGATTCTAAATTCCTTATACCCCCGTCAGGGTGGACTATAAGGCGATCCTAAAGTGTCACTAGTCCCGTCAGGGTAAATATGATCCACCGTTGGATGGTTAAGTGTTTTACCTCATTGGCCCTAGAATTAGCTAAGTTCGTTAGAATCAATAGCTTCTATCCTAGATTGAATAAATGGTTCTGTATCTAAACCCTCCGTCAGGATGATCCAATTGCCACTAATTGGAATAGCCTAAATACTAACACCTGTTCCTAGTTCATAACGCTAAAAACAGTAAAATAATCTCAATTTATTGAAAAGAGTAAAAGCCCTAATTTAGTTTAATTCAATAAAAACCCAAATTCAACATTCGTTAATTAATAAGATTGGGATTCACCCATTGTTTGTTCTCAAGCACTATGAAAAGCTTAGCTCATATTAAAATGAAAAACTAAATTAAAATAAATGGAATTCATAACTGATTACAAATAAAAGATAAAAGAAACCTAATTTCCGGAATTAGAATGACTGAGAACGGAGCTATAGACCCACTCCAGCTTTAGCAGCTTCTTCTTCCTTCCTTCTGTTGCTTCTCTCTAGTGTTTTTAATTGTAAAGAATGAATTGTGTGAAAAATAGAAGTCCAGACCTCCTTTTATAAGCATAAAAACGGATTAGGGCTTGGACCAGAAAATAAAACACTAATTAAATGTCCAAGCCCAATTTCTAAGCCCAAAATCCCGTAACTGCTGATACACCTTCACTAAAACGGCTTTTCCTGATGCGTTATGACTCCGATTGACCTCATTCCAGTTGCTAAAGTTCCGTAACTCGATAAGGAATGTTTTCTATTCTAAGGTCAGGGGCTAAATCATCGCTCAAGCACCTCGAAATCAGCAATCTATGGCCTAGAAAATGGATTTTCAGCTCTAAAAATAATATTTTCGGGATTTATCTTCAAGTCTTGACTCTAATTCACGATCTTTGACTTTCTCCTCGGATTCCTCTCTTAGCTAACATCTAACCTGTAAACTTTTCACTAAAAATACCAATATTACGCGCAAAAGTTTTATAAATTGAAAATGCCAGAAATAAAAAGGAAATTCCGAATTATTGCATATTAAGTCCAAAAGTCTATCAAATTAATTAAATAAACACCAAAAATGATGTCTCCCAAGGGTCGAAAATAAGAACAATTAGGGAGACATCAATAAACTTTTTTACTCACCTCCTATGTGGGACAAAATCCTTCACAAAAGTTGTCTTTTTCACTTCTCAAAGGGAATGGGAAGAGTCTTAGTTAATCCTCTATATTAATCTAAGTCTTTTCCGCTTCTCCTAAAAGAACATGATCGGATTAACGATTATACACTTAAATTAATAAATATATAATCATTAATCCAACAATACCCCACTCAGGGTCTTTTTGGAGAGACATTGATCAGGTTTCTATACCTATCAGTATTTGGGTGAATTGTACTTAAGTGGCAATATCTTTTGATTTGAATTGACACGTAGTGAAGTGAGGCAACCATCGAATTCCATTTAACTGAACTTACTCTTGAACATTAACGGTTTTCGATCGACACCCCCACATCACATACTCTACCGTGCTGAAAGCTATAGTTCCCTTGAACATCACCTTTCAGTTCATCAAGTCCTTCTCTAGGGACCGCCCTTTATGGGCTATGAACTTTTGATTTCTTCATTTAAAGATTATTTTAAAGACGTCTTCTTTTAACATTCTATTATGAAGTTTGGGTCTCGTGATTACCCGTGAATTCATCAAGTCCTTCTCGAAAGGACCACCATTTAGGCTATGAATTCTCTATGAGTATAAACACTCAGTACGTCTTATTCATCAAGTCCTTCTCAACAGGACCACCACAAGTGGCTATGAATTTTGTAAAGACGATTTTGTTTTTGAGCCATAGGGATGGAGAGAATCACATTGACTCATTAGTCACATGTTCCCCATTAATGGGTTTTAATCCCATCCCCCTCGACGTCTCTCCAGGACTACTCTCCTGGTTAAGCCTTTGGTAAACGGATCACCTAGGTTGTTCTATGATCGTACATATTCCAAGGCTATCACACCATTTTTCAGTAACTGTCTTACTGACCCATGTCTGATGCGAATATGTCTCTTCTTCCCATTATAGGTGCTATTATGAGCGACTCCAATGGCTGCTTGTGAGTCATAATGGATACACACGGGTGTGGTACTTCCTTACCAAAGTGGCACATCTGATAAGAGACTTCTCAACCACTCAGCTTCTTGCCCAGCTAACTCTAGTGCTATAAATTCAGACTCCATGGTGGAGCGTGCTATACAAGTTTGTTTGGAAGACTTCCACGATACAACACCTCCCCCTAAGAAGAACACATAGCCTTTGGTGGAGTTTACTTCTTCATTGTCAGAGATCCAGTTTGCATCAAAAAAATACCTCAAGGACTGCAGGGAATTTGTTATAGTGCAAGCCTAGATCAATGGTACCCCTTAAGTATTTCAATAGATGGAGAAGTGCAACCCAGTGGTCACTACTCGGGTTATGAGTATAGCGACTAAGTCTACTTACATCATAGGTAATATCAGGTCGAGTATAGTTCATCAAGAACATCACACTCCCTATGATTTTAGCAAATTCATTTTGGGATACAGCATCCCCAACGTGTTTGGATAAATGAATGCTGGAATCATAAGGAGTATTTACAGGCGTTACCTAAAAGGAATTGAACTTCTTCAGCATCCTTTCTACGTAATGAGACTGATTCAGGGTAATACCACTACTGCTCCTAATGATTTTTACCCCAAGTATTACATCAGCTTCTCCCATATCTTTTATGTCGAATCTAGAAGACAGGAAGCGTTTAGTCTCATTTATAATATGAATAGTAGTACCAAAGATGAGCATGTCATCTACATAGAGGCAGATGATAACACACTTTGAATTTGTTACCTTGGAATAAACAAATGAATTAGAAAATGTTAGCAACAAAACCATCTGAAATGAGAGTACTATCTAGTTTTTCATACCATTTTTTCGGTGCCTGTTTCAAACCATACACGGATTTTTTCAACTTACACACTTTGTCCCCTTGACCAGGGACCACACACCCTTCAGGTTGAGCCATGTAGATCTCTTTATCTAGATCTCCGTTCAAGAACGCGGTTTTGACATCCATTTAATGTATTACAAGTTCGTGAATGACGGCTAGAGCAATAAGGGTTCTTATCATGGCAATTTTGGTCACTGGGGAGTAAGTGTCAAAGTAGTCTAAACCTTCCTTTTGGGTGAAGCCCTTAATAACAAGTCTTGCTTTGAATTTTTCTATGGAGCCATCAGGTCTCAACTTTTTCTTAAAAATCCATTTGCTACTAATAGGTTTGCTACCCCTAGGTAAGTCGGTTAATTCCCATGTATGGTTACTAATAATAGACTCAAGTTCACTATTAATGGCCTCTTTCCAAAAACTAGCATCTATAGATTTTAAAGCATCGTCATAAGTTTTTGGGTCTTCCTCCATGAGGAGGCAGTTCACTACATGTTTGTTTAATAGGTCAATTTGAAAACCTTTGGTCATAAAGGCTGTTATAAAGTCAGGGCCAAAGCTGGACTCGATCCTACGCCTCTTACTTCTCCTAGGTTCTTCCTCGGGAATACTACTAGGCTCCATGGAAGTGGAGGGGTTAGGAAAAACATCACAAAGAGGTAAAACATCATTAGTAGATAAGTTATCAACAGGTAAAGAAGCATTGACAGTATTTAAATTTTTCAAAGGGAAAACATGTTCAAAGAACTCAGCATCTCTAGATTAACAAATAGAGTTATAATCTAAGGACAAGAATATGTATGCCGCACTATTCTGAGCGTACCCTATGAAAATTGAGTCAACGCTTTTGGGTCCAACGGTGACAGTTTTAAAATCAGGTAGTTTGACTTTGGCTAGGCACCCCCACACTTTTAAAAATTTCAGGTTTGGTGGAAAACCCTTCCACATATCATAAGGGGTATTTTCTAGGAATTTATGTGGTACCCTATTAAGTACATAACAAGCTGATAAGACAGCTTCCGCCCACATGTTGTTTGGTAAACCTGAACTTATTAACATGGCATCCATGGTCTCTTTAAGGGACCTATTCTTTCTTTCTGCTATGCTATTTTGTTGGGGTGTATAAGGGGCACTAAGTTTTTGGATAATCCCATTTGTTTCACAAAACTCTTTAAGGAAATTAGAACTATAATTGCCTCCTCTATCGGACCGAAATCGTTTGATTTTATAGTCTAGTTGGTTTTCAACTTCGGCTTTATATTTGAAAAATGCATTTTCTGCCTCATCTTTAGTTTTAAGAAGATACACTTTAGTAAACCTAGAGTAGTCATCTACGAAGGTTATGTAATAAAGTTTACCTCCTCTACTAGCGGAGTTTTTAAAATCAGCTAAGTCCGAATGACTAATTCAAGCAATTTAGTATGTCTCGA
Organism: Nemophila menziesii; assembly: GCA_029959085.1. Lineage (NCBI taxonomy): Eukaryota > Viridiplantae > Streptophyta > Magnoliopsida > Boraginales > Hydrophyllaceae > Nemophila > Nemophila menziesii. The sequence continues at coordinate 82,890,285 of JARWIR010000001.1, forward strand.
GGTAACGGGTTTAAAAAGGTCTTTTCGCAAGTTTGGACTCTACACATATTTGATATTTTTCAAAGTCATCCACGTTGTGAAGGGGTATTAGTCCAAGATTTTTAAGCCATTTAATAGACGCAACATTTAAATGGCCTAGTCTACCATGCCACGTTTGAACAGACTCAACAATATAAGCAGAATTAGATGCATTCTCATTAAGGGTTACAGTGTTCAAAACAAACAAGCCATTATTAAGGTACCCTTTCCCCACGAACTCGTCATTTTTGGTGATAATGACTTCCCCCCTCGAAAACAAGTTTGAGAATTACTTTGTTAAGAAGAGCCTCGGAAACTAAGTTCCTACGGAGAGAGGGGACGAAGAGAACATCATTCAGTTCAAGAATCTTACCAGAGGTGAGTTTGAGGGGAACCTGACCTTTCCCGAGTACTGTAGCGTTGGAAGAATCACCCAAGTACACACACTCATCATCAGTTTCTTTTTCGAATTTCTTGAACAGGGCTTTGTTTGCGCAGAAGTGTCGAGAAGCTCCAGTGTCAAGGATCCACTCACTCTTGTTCTCTACCAAGTTTACCTCAACCATTACCGCGGCAATTATCCTTGAGCCGATTAACTTCTTCGACTTGAATGTGGCTGATAAGCTCTTGGAGGGTCATTTCTTTCTTTTTGTGCTTGAGGTGGTTGCGGTAGAAATTAAAGAGGAAAAACGGATTATTGCATATTTAGTCCAAATGTCTATCAAAATAGTCAGATAATCACCTAATTTGGTGTCTTCTAAGCATATAAATATAGAAAAAAGAGGAGACATCACACACTATTCTAAGCGTACCCTATGAAAATTGAGTCAACGGTTTTGGGTCCAACGACGACAGTTTTAAAATCAGGTAGTTTGACTTTGGCTAGGCACCCCCACACTTTTAAAAATTTCAGGTTTGGTGGAAAACCCTTCCACATCTCATGGGAGGTCTTTTCTAGGGATTTATGTGGTACCCTATTAAGTACATAACAGGCTGATAGGACAGCTTCCCCCCACATGTTGTTTGGTAAAACTGAACTTATTAACATGGCATTCATGGTCTCTTTAAGGGACCTATTCTTTCTTTCTGCTATGCTGTTTTGTTGGGGTGTATAAGGGGCACTATGTTCGTGGATAATCCCATTTGTTTCACAAAACTCTTTAAGGGAATTAGAACTATACTCGCCTCCTCTATCAGACCTAAGTCGTTTGATTTTACAGTCTAGTTGGTTTTCAACTTCGGCTTTATATTTTAAAAACGCATGTTCCGCCTCATCTTTAGTTTTAAGAAGATACACTTTAGTAAACCCAGAGTAGTCATCTACGAAGGTTATGTAATAAAGTTTTCCTCCTCTACTAGCGGAGTTTTTTAACTCAGCTAAGTCCGAATGAACTAATTCAAGCAATTTAGTTTGTCTCGTGGTAACGGGTTCAAAAGGTTTTTTCGCAAATTTGGATTCTACACATATTTGACATTTTTCAAAGTCATCCACATTGTGAAGGGGTATTAGTCCAATATTTTTAAGCCTTTTAATAGATGCAACATTTAAATGACCTAGTCTACCATGCCACGTTTGAACACACTCAACAACATAAGCAGAATTAGATGTATTCTCAAATAAGGGTTACAGTGTTTAACACAGACAAGCCATTATTTAAGTACCCTTTCCCCACGAACTCGTCATTTTTCGTGATAATGACTTTCCCCCCTCGAAAACAAGTTTTAGACTTACATTGTTAAGAATAGCCCCAGAAACTAAGTTCCTCGGAGAGAGGGGACGAAGAGAACATCATTTAGTTCAAGAATCTTACCAGATGTGAGTTTGAGGGGAACTTGACCTTTCCTGAGAACTGTAGCGGTGGAAGAGTCACCCATGTACACACACTCACCATCAGTTGCTTTTTTGAATTTCTTGAACAAGGCTTTGTTTGCGCAGAAATGTCGAGAAGCTCCAGTGTCAATGATCCACTCACTCTTGTTCTCTACCAAGTTTACCTCAACCATTACCGCGACAATTATTTCTTCTGTCTCAGTCAGATTAGCGGAAGCTTTTGGACCCTGGCCATCCCTAAGGGGACATTCGAAAGCTCTATGTCCTTCTTTTCCACAACAATAACAGGCCCCTTTAGGTTTTTGAATCTTACCAGAAGTTTTGAATCCTCCACCTTGTTTGCTGGAGTTGTCGCGGTTCTTGTTTCCCCCAAACTTTGACTTGTTGGAGCCTTGTTGCTTTCCCTTCCCTTTGAACCTGTCTTTGTTACCTTGTCCAGAAACTTTGACGAGATTAGCTTTCGAGGAATGAGAAGGGAAAGAGATTGACTTATCCTTGAGTCGATTGGCTTCTTCGACTTGAATGTCGCTGATGAGCTCTTGGAGGGTCATTTCTTTCTTTTTGTGTTTGAGGTGGTTGCGGTATTCACTCCAAGATGGGGGAAATTTATCAAGCAAAATGTTGGCTTGAAGAATACCTCATATCTTCATGCCTTCGACGATTACCTCCGCGCATAGGTTCTCGTACACATGAAGTTGTTCAGTCATGGGTTTCTGATCCGTGAGTCTAAAATTGTAACAGTTCCCAGCTACGTACTTTTTCTTACCAGAGTCATCAACCCCATATTTCTTCTCGATAGTTTCCCATATGATCTTTGCCGATGTCTCTTTGGAAAGGAGATCAAATATGGGATTGGTAACGTTGTTCAACATCCAGCACCGAGCCATGGTATTAGCTCTTTTGAACCTGGATGCGAGGGCAGCATGCCTAGCTAGCTCTTGTTCAGCATGAGCTCCAATATCCAAAAGTGGAGGAGCCTCGACTATAGCAAAGTCGAGTTCATACTATTCAAGGAAAATCATAATTTTTTGCGCCCAACACTTATAGTTAGAACCATTAATGGGTTCCAACTTGTTCACGTCGAGAAGTGGCTTTGGGTTCAAAGATGAACCAACAGCCGAAATAGGAAGAGCCATTTCAGAAAATAACTGGTGCAAAAAGAAAATGAATATCTTTTCAAATTGTGATTAAAATGATCACCGGTTTTGACAAAAGAAATGGTTTCCCAAAACAAAAGAAATAAAATTAGATTTTAATGTAAACTAACTATTACAGAAAAATGAATAACGATTACAAGAAAATAAACTATTAACGGAAAATAAATACACTTACACGAAAAGAAAACAACAACTATTACACCGACGGTTGTTAAAAAGATATTCTGGCGTACCGGTATCTCTAACGAAAAAACGAAACTAATTTAGCATTTTTAGAGAGAAGGTGAGGCAGAGTGTTTGTTCTTTTGGTTGTATTTCGTAGCTGGTATGGGTGGAGTGGGAGCTCTTTATACAGGGGAGAGGTGAGGAGTCAAACCAATTCAGAAACGTCCCCATTAAGGCCCTTGATTACCTCCCGTAATTGACTTGATTGGGTTGAAGGTTTTGATTGGCTCTTAATCTCCAAGTTTTTATATTCTATAACAGCTGGTTGACTTGACTTTGATATTCCCACGTGTTGACTATCTCCTTGTAACAGCGGCTGGAATACTATTCTTCTTTAACGTGTGCTTGATTGGTGGAGACTTGTCTTTACGTTTGAGTTTGAATTGTCAACGACATCTATAAGAGCTGATAGGAAAACCTATTTCATTTTTAATTTTTTGACTCCCCAACCGCCCAACTCCCCAACGAGCCCACGACTCACGACCCACGACATCGCCGTCGCTGGTGCCGGGCCAGGCCGGGGGTGGTGGTGGTGGTGGTGCGCGTGTGTGGGGCTTCCTTTTTCCCTTTTAGCTTCCATAGTGACTAGCTATTGTGATAGGAATACATAGGTAAGTTATTTTATATAGATAAAATTTCTTACTCACCTCCTATGTGGGACAAAAACCTTCACAAAAGTTGTCTTTTCTACTTCTCAAAGGGAATGGGAAGAGTCTTAGCTAATTCTCTATATTATTCTAAGTCTCTTCCATTTCTCCTAAAAGAACATTTCGGATTAAAGATTATATGATTAAAGTTAATAATTATATAACTTTAATCCAACAATTTGTAAATGATTATTATATGTAAATCCACTTTCTTGATTATTGAATTGAAAATCATTTGGTTACCCAAAATAGGGGCTTCTATCATAGTCATTGGTTATGGATGACTGAGATGTGTATGCATTTGTGTATGTGAAGAAGAAATATATGATCATTTATCTTAATGAGGAATGGGGTGGAGAGGCGTGTGCAAAAAGTATACAAAATTTTGAGAGTTCATCTTTTAAATTTTTTTTCAAAACGTATGTGGTTAAATAGGTGGATGGGTGAGGAGGTGGGTGCAAATAAAATGATAATTATTGGGGTTTCATTTGATTTTTAAAGTTGATGGGATTAAATAATAAAATTGAAGGTGGGTATAAATAAAATAATAAAATTAGGGTTTTTTAGATGATATATAATGCGTTAAATAATATTTGAATAATTATTTAAATATTTTTTAGAGTTTGAGAATTTTTGTAATTTTTTTGAATTTTAAATGATTAAATATGACTTGGGAGTAGAAATTGACGAAAAAAATAAAAAATGGGTAAGAAGGGCGTATATCTAAAGTTCAAGATAACTTTAAAAAATAAAGGGTGTCGTGTCAAAACACGTATAGTTCAGGGAACATTAAAACTAGAAAAAAGATTAATGTAGGCATTTATCTATATATATTTTAGTATTTTTTTATTCAATGTTATTCTAAAAGAATGGTAAAATCAAGTAGCTCATTTGTCTCAATAAAACTCGTGTCGAGATCCTAGTGGTCAATCTTCCAAAAATTAAACAGGTCAAAAACTATAAAATAAATAATTAAATGGACTAAAAATCAAATTAAGGTTATATCTAAACTTCCTATTTCCACATCACAACTCTCTTCCCTCACCCTCTCAACCAGAACCCCATTTCCCTATCTCTGTTAATTACAGTTCTTATCAACTCCACTTACGACGCCTTCTTCTCATCTTAAGGCAGACCCTCTCAGATCCATAAACGATGGCAAATGGTTTTTAAAAACGCCACGCCCTTCAACCTCATCATTTTCTCTTCCAACTCATCTAGCAGAGATAATATTATCTATATAAGGTCCTTGTAAGTCATTCTCTTTATAAAGATTAATTTTATTAATAAAAACTACATATATCAAATATTCTTTATCTTTTTTTCTAGATCTGATAATAAATTAATTATTGCTATACTATATATTTGATGATTAATTGACTGTTAACATATTGTGAAGTTGTGGTAAATTTTTTATTCACTATAAATTTTCGATAATAAAAGTTTAATCATATGGATTTTAATTACTGCTTACAACTTCAATATATAGAAACTTGCACGAAATTTACTGCTATTTTTTATTAACTGTTTATTTGGTAAATATTTTCTGATTTTCTCCCTTTTAAGTTAGAAATTTGTTTTTGGTTTCTTTCGTAAATTTTGTTGAGATTGTATTCTATTCAACAGATCTGTTAAAAAAAATAAAATTCATATTGGGTATCATACAATAATGAATTTGATCTTTTTACAGGTGATATATATGCAAAAATCATTTTTTATTTAAATTAAAAGATCAATGGTCATGTCATTTCAATCATCAATAAAAACAGAGTCAACAATGAGAGAAAAGGTAAAACATACTACTTGGATGTAATTTTTAAAGATTGATTATCTAATAACTCCATTTATAAAGGTACTTTAAGTCTAATGAGTCCCTAATTTTAGTAGAAAGTTTGGGGGTTGGATTTTAGATAATGGACCTCTAACTTACATATTATAGAAAACTCAATTCTTGGGTACCGAATTCATAGAATTTTTAAGCCACATATCACTATATTTACATGACTCGTTACATTTTCTTTCAATTTTTTTAGGGTTAATGCTCAATAGGCACCTACCACCTTACACCCTTACCCATAAAAGACACAGTTTTTTTAAAAAACAACGAGTAATGGGAAGCTTCCCATTACTCAAAGAATTATATGTTAAAAGGAAAATAGTGGTAGCTAATATTTTAATTATAAAATGCATGAAAAAAATAAAAAAGAGAAACATCCTTATGTATGCAACATAATTAAAAAATGAAATCATTGTGGCTAGAATTTGTATTGATCAACAGATATAGCTAAATGCAAGCAAGTAATATGTAGCATATCCTATTCTATTAAACTGGTTGAAGATCAAAAGTTGAGAAGTCAAACTCCAATTCTACCTTTTTGCTAGAATTGGTTACTTGTACACAGCCTTAGAATATACTTGTTTTATAATATTGCTAAAGTAGATTTTCTTCTTAATACATATGAGAGTCACTTTGGACTCGTAATTATTTTGACTCCAATAAAATTCGATCCATAACCTCTTGGTCTATGTAGAGTAGTCTAACAACTAGACCAACTATCGATCTTAAAAGGTAGATTCATATTGTAATCTTTTTATGATTATTTATTTATAAGTTGATTTCTTATTTGGTAATATATATATATATATATATATATATATATATATATATATATATATATATATATAAAGAGAGAGAGAGAGAGAGAGAGCGAGAGAGATATGACAACAATTAAAAGTAGGTTACCATGCATTAGTATATAAATAAAAAATTAGGATCGATTATTCTCTATCAACCTACAAATTAGAATTGATTATTCATTCCCTTCATTCTTCGCTTCCGAACCAGTCACCACACCGCCTCAAAATTTCCTCATAAGATCGTTATTCTCTATCAACATAAAGTGTTGAATTCCATCAGAAGAATGATAAGGTTGTTAAAAGTGTCAACGTGTAACTTAAATCAGTGGGCTATGGATATCGATAATAATATAAAGAACATTAAAGAATCGATTACTAGCTTGGAATCACTGTTTATGGCTGCGAAAATCATTTCTTAGAGCTTGATACCATCTCTCATGCATAAGTTCCTTCACTTTCACCCTTGCATGCTCTAAATTTTTAATAGATTCCTCACCTAAATAGAATGAAATAGCGCACATGGGAGTGTTTAAAAGAGCTTCTTCTCGGTGATTGGACTGATAACATATTATGCAGCTTCAGAATGCCTATAATCAAAGATTCAGAGCGTCATAAAAATACTCGTGATTCGTCCCAAAATGTGGTTAGCTAGTGATGGAAACTATATAATTCGGCCTTATGATGAAAATTTGAGATCAGAATCAAATCTATGTCAAATAAGGAAACTGGATTTCCATCTCAATTATACTATCTCTATTCCATAATAATAGTCTCTTTAGCCAAAAAACCATATTTCATAATATATGTCACTTTTAAAGTTTCAAAGAAAAATAAATGATGTCTTTCCTATTCTACCCTCTTTTTAAAATCTCTTACCAACTAAATATTTAATTTTCGCTCTCTTATAATTAGGGATATGTTGGTCATTTTGAACTAAATTTTACCTACTTTTTAGGTTCCTTAGTATGTGTGAAAAACTCTAAAGAGTCCATTATTATAGAATGGGGGTAGTATGTTTTAAAGGCTTTTTTACGTCTGAGTTCTGACAAGGATAAAGATTTTGATTTAGGAATATCAGGCACCACAGGTTTCTGTCGTCTATGCTGAAGTTGAAGGAATTACTATCCTAGCCCTCATAAGTGAGGCTCACATACTATTCATATATACTATATACGCCATTAAATTATTATTTTTTAACGCTTTTAAGTTTATGACATGTAATTTTTTGCATAATCATATGCAAATGTGAATCTTGTGTACTTAGTGAATGGGTGAAACACACGGGCCAAAATCAGAAACTGGAAAACTAGTGTTAAAGTTAAAGGTTTGTTAGGCCACTTGAGCAATGGGTTAGTATTTGAACTCAATAAAACACCAAAAGATCGTGTTAGTGTTATAGTAACTATAAGTTATAATGGGGAATTTGCTTTTAGTTTTTCTTTATATGCATCTTTAGAGTGTAAATTTGGCTTTATAGATGATGGATATAGGAGAAAATCATGCACAATGTCTTTCTTTAGTTAAATCTACTAAACACATGAAAGAACGAAAGTACAAGTGGCTTACTTTTCTGCAAGGTATATATATTCTTTTCCGAGTATTTAAGTTGATGATTACTTGTAGAGAAAATGTCCATTTAAATCATGATTAGGAAAGTCTATGCCAAAACTTGACATGTTATTATTTCTTCCCAATTAGATTATGTAGTTTCTCATTTAAATCAAAAATCTATTACCATTTTATTTTTTTACCCTTTTTATTTTATTAATTAAAAATAGAGGTATTTCTTAAAAGAAACCTAATAAAATTACATAATTGTTAAATTAAGCTTTTAATAATTTATTTTATAAAACAATTTATAATAAAATAATTATTTATAGAAAATATTCCTTTTATATTTTCTATACCTTTACCACACTTATTATATATTATTTTCAATACAATATTTATTTTTAAATATTAAACAAATAATAGGGTACTACCACCACCACCACCACTACTGATGTGTTATTCAACTAATATGAATTTTTTATTGATATGTAGGGTGTGTTTGATATCGTGGCGCTTAGTGGGTCCTTCATATTGAGGGACGTTGATGGCCAGCCGAGCAGAACTGGTTGTTTAAGCATCACACTGTGTAATGAAGAAGGTAAGTTCGCTGGTGGCGGGGTGGCTGGGTTGGTGATTGCAAACTCACATGTACAGGTTTGTTTCTCATACTTGTCAATTTTATTTCATTTTTGGGTCAAAACACTTCACTAAAATCGGTTTTTGTACAGATTTCATGTGCTAGTTTCATTTCTGAAGCAAAAAAGGAAGGCAAACGTGCCGCAGCTGCGGCGATGGTGAACGCCTCTGGTGGTGACAAAGGAGAAGGTGGTGGTAGTAGCTCTCCATCAACTGAGAGTGAATCATCTGGTGGAGGTCTGCCACCACTACCAAGGATAGTGACTCGAGATGATGGCATGCCTGGGTTAGGCATGCCATGGAAATGATTGTGTTAACCCCCGAGCTATGGATCTTGCTGAGCAGCTCGGGGTTTTTTATGTATTTTTTAGTTGAAAAAACCACACTAGTTGTAGTATTTATCTTTTTGCATACATCAGTTGTAGTGTTTATCGATGTTAGTTTTTTTATGGTAGTTTGACTTGTGGTGGTACCTTCTGTTGTTGTTCAATGGGTTGTTTTTATAAAAAGAAGTTACAAAATTTTGAAAAATTGAAGTGTTAGAATTTTTTTTTTAATAATATTGTTTGATGTTTAATTAAACCCTCTTGATAAGGTATACGAGTAATCGTCCTATTTCAGTTTGCTAAATCTCCTCCCATAATGGAGAGAGAGAAACTGAAGTGGTTGAATCTAAAGCTTGGTGGAAATAGCATATACGGAAAGTAAATTATTCCATAAAAAATCGGATATTATATCAGCTCGACTCAGCTCTATGTATGTTATTTCGATTTGCATACATGTTGTTTATCACTACTTTCTAGATTTTGTATCAACATTCTTGCTTTTTCCTTCACACGGTCAACCATTAAAATATAGAAACTCTATAAACCATCTGCCCTATTTGTTATCAAGTGATACGTGAATAAACAATTAAATAAAATATATTTTAATATTATCAAACTTTATAAATAGTCAGTCTTATTGTTGAATCATATTGATGAATTAAAAAACAGCCAGTGAGTTGGCCTTGTACATACCTTATAATTTAGAAATATATTTCCGGAGCTTCCTCTCATGTATGAGTAACCATCTCCACCTGTAATTCAACACTCTTGCAAAACAAATATGTTGGTTATTAGAATAAGCATATCATGTATATAATATTCATGTCTTTACTTTGTGAATTGTTAATACAAGAAATGGTGCAAAAAATTCTTATCTCCACGAAAGAATTATCAACGTAATAACCTATCAAGTTGTGTTATTTGACTAAAAAAGGATAACCTATCAAAGAAATGGTTAATATGTGACAATGTAAAACGCTGAGAAAGAGAGGAGAGGAGTCCGATGAGTGGAGAGAAGAGGAGGGTGAGGAGGGGAGAAAATGATTGTATATATATTTATGTATGTCTTTTTTATAATAGTAATATGTTAAAGTCGAACTGAAATTACAGTCTCGTCATGTATATATGAGATACCAAAATTTTAGGAGATGCGCCACATCAAAATATGCTAGTTGTCAACTTGGGAGCAACAATCATTTTTGGATGCGATGGAATTTTTCTCGAGATTAGGAATTGACTAATAACCGAAGAATGATATAGCGATACTAAACGAACAAAAAAATCAAATCGGAATTACATCTAAAGAATTCCTATTTTCTTAGGTAGTGTTGTTCTCAAACCTGGGCAACATGTCCACATCTAGTCAAAATCCATTTGCATTGATTAATTAACGGACGCGTGTTAGCCTAAAAGAAAGATTTTGATTGATGTGTTGGTGACAATACATTGCATCTTGAGTATACTTAATCTTACGAGAAATGTCAAGCTTAGTATAAACCATGCAGATTCTACAAAGCATGAAAAAAATGAGGAAATAGGGTTAACAGACCCCCGAGAAGGTGAAACAAGAAGTGATGAAGTAGACCAGTTGAAGAAGACGAAAGAAGAGATGAATTCCAACCATCTGATTCAGGAATCAGACAGAGTGCCAAAAGACGTTCGGGATTGAAGACTCATATATGAAGAAGTCTATACCTCCAAAGATTGAGAAGATAGAGTTTCAATACTTTTTCGAGAATGAAGTCTAAGAAGAGAAGAAGAGCGGACGTCCAAAGTGAAGAAAGGCAGATTGTTGAAGTTCACCCGAAGTTAGCCAATAGAAGTTGAAGACTGGAGAAGAAGAAATGCCAGATTCCCGATTTGCATACTCATCAAATTTGAAAACTCGAGTCCAAGCAAATAATATATGGAGAAGACAAATGGTATTTGAGGAGAGGAAGATACCTACTAGAAAGGACATAGACAGAAAAGGAGTCGTGAGTGTACTATTTGTGTGGAATCGTCAGATCCACGTCATCAGCCATCCCACCCGAGGATTCTAGATGTATGGAAAGTTGATACTCAACCAACCGAGAGCTGATACGTGGAAAAGTGTGTTGAGAAGATTTTTCCTATATGGAGGCATTGAGAACTTCCAAAATTTACTCTTCTCTACACCAAATTTAAATGCTTTTCAAAACTATCTTTAAAGAGAGACTCAAAGTAATGAATGATCCAAATATCTATATTGTGTTGTAAATTTTAGCTAAATTTTTTTTACATACTCATTGAAGAGTATAGAGGATAGGATAGGTAGATTAAATTTAATCATTAAACCCAGGGTTTTCTCTTGTTCTATTGAAGAAGCGTATCCTTCCATAGACTAGACAAAAGTGGTTTAGAGTTTGTGTGGTGTAGACATACGAATTTCAAGGCTTCATGGAGTGTGAGGTGGTATAGTGTAAGTGGAATTTTTTCACTCGGGGTTGTCTGGTGATACACAAGTGGAAGACTTCATGTGCTTTTAAAGTGGTATATCATTTGTTTGAATTATTTATAATATTGTGTAATCCTTGGAGATTGAAATGATGTCTACCAAGATAAACAATATGTCCAAATATGATGGAATCGGTAACAACATCATCGACAATTTCAGTTATGAAAAATGAATTTGTGGGGCCACCCATGTATGTTATGAGAAAACGATGTTCAAGACATACAAAGTTGCAACTACTGAATAGACTTTATGTAATGGAAATTTCTCTACATCAAAAGTAGTTGGATCTGGAATCGTTATTCTAAAAATGACTTCTGGAAAAAATATGAGTCTCAATAACGTTCTCCATGTGCCTGACATTAGAAGGAATCTAGTTTCAGGTTCGTTATTGAGTAAGAATTGTTTCAAACTAGTAATTGAGTCTGATAAATTTATTCTCACTAAAGGTGGAATATTTGTGGGCAAAGGGTACCTATGTGACAGTTTATTTAAGATGAATGTAATAACCGTAGTACCTACCAAAAATGTAACCAAGAAAGTAATATATGCTTGACTCACCTAATTTATTGCACGATGGATTAGGAAATGTTAATTTCGGTTAATTAAATAAGTTAGTTTACGTTGGGTTATTACCTAATGTGAACTTCAATTCTCAAGAGGAATGTGAAGTATGTGTTGAGTCAAAATTAACCAAAACCTCGTTGAAAACTATAGAAAGGACTTTGGTACCTTTAGAGTTAATTCACAATGACATATATGACTTAAAATGAGTGCAAACTAAAAGTAGGAAAAAGTATTTTATAAATTTTATTGATGATTGCACAAGATATTGTCAAATATACTTGCTTTGAAGCAGGGGCGGATCCAGGACAAAAGTTGAGGGGGGGGGGGCTTTAAATATATAGGGGTTTGGGGGCAAGGCCCCAAAAAAAAAATTGGGACGTATAGTAAAATAAAAATTATAATAGATTCAACTTTCTATTAAATATTATCCTAAGAAAAATTTACACATAAATTCTTTGAGGTAAAGTAATCAATGAAGTCAAATTTTATAAATACATCAACTATCTGTTTAATTCACTGCTATATAATCAACGATTCTCCAATTCTATGTGATAATCCTTTATCAAATAAATTATATTCTGTTAAAATTAAAATAATTAAATCAATAAATATACTTTTATTCATTTTTAAGTTCCAATTAGTTGTTTTAGTAAAAAAAAGTTCTAATTCGTACGCACATGCTATGAAGTTTTTATTTTTTCTTTTGTACAAAGTGTTTAATTACTAATACTGTAAACCTAATTCCTTTTCTATGTACTATGCAGCATAAAAAGTGATTAGAACAAAAAGAAAAAAACACTATAAAAAGTTATTAGAACAAAAAGATAAAAACACTATGTAGCATAGATTTCTAGAGAGTTTCGACACTAGATTAAACTAAAAGAACCAAAATTTAAGAAGGGCATTAAATATTCATTCATATGAAATAAAATTTAAATTTCCATCCAAGAATTTTATTCATAAATTTTAAATTCGTATAAAATATTTAATAACTCACATACAATTATCCAAATTCTTATAAAAACACTCAAATAAAAAAACTTACCGAATTTTTTAGCTATTATAAAGAAGTAGACTGCGGCTGTGGAATAGATCCAAAATTATTTATAAATTTGATTAAAGTAATGTTTTTAGAGATAGTATTGTGCAATCTATTAAAAATAATATATTTAAATATGGTTAAAAGAATTACTGGACTTATAAAAAAATTTAAAAATTATTTAGTATTAAATTATTAGTATATAGGATAAATTTTTATTTTTTAAAAAAGTCGGGGGAGGGGGGGGGGGCTTGAGCCCCCTCTGGGCCCAATGATGGTCCGCCAATGCTTTGAAGTAAGGATGAGTCCTTACAAGCATTTACACAATACAAAACTGAAGTTAAGAATTAACTAAATAAAAAGACTAAGAATCTTAGAACAGATAGGAGAGGAGAATATATGTCTCATTTTGAAGAGTTTGCGCTGGACATGGAATTATCCATCAAACACACATCCTTTATTCACCTCAACAAAACAGAATTGCTGAACGCAAGAACCGCATGTTGAAGAAATGATGAATGCATTGGTGATTGTCTCAGGGTTACCACAGAACTTGTGGGGAGAGGCTTTGCTCACTGCAAACCACATCCCAACACAGTACCACACAAGAAGGTAGATAAAACTCCTTATGAATTATGGAACGGAAAACCACCTTCCTTAAAATACTTAAAAGGCTGCTCCTAATATAGTCAAAATAGGACCAACGACCATCGATTGCATCTTTATTGGATATGTTCAAAACAATGCTGCATATCGATTCATGGTACACAAATCTTGTCATGCTGACATTCACGTCAATACGGTGGTTGAATCAAGAAATGCACATTTCATTGAAACAACTTTTTCGTACAAGACCGCACCAGAATCTGGTTCCTTAAAAAGAACACGTGATGCAATTCAAGAAGAGCAAGATTTAGAATAATTGATAAATGAAGGAGAACCAAGAAGAAGTAAGCGGATGAGAACCTCTACGTCTTTTAGTCCTTACTTTCTATCTTACATTCTAGATGACGAACCGTGAACATTCAAGGAGGCTATGTCAAACCCTAATGCTCCATATACTGGATATAAGTGGTAAATAGCGAGATAGGTTCCAGTATGAAAAACCATAAATGGAAACTAGTGGATATCCATCCTGGCAATAAAACACTTGGATGCAAATGGATATTCAAGAAGAAACTAAAGACCGATGGGTCTATTGAAAAAATACAAGGCTCGCCTTGTTGTAAAAGGTTATAGTAAAAAAGAAGGACTTGACTATTTTGATACTTATTCTCAAGTCACGAGAATATCATCCATTTGAATGTTAATTGTTATAGCTTCAATATTCAACCTCGAAATTCCTCAAATGGATGTAAAAACAGATTTCCTAAATGGAGAACTAAATGAAGAGATATATATGTGGAACAACCTGAGAGTTACGTAGTTACAGGTAAGGAGAATCAAGTATGTAAGATTGTTAAATCTTTATATGGTTTAAAACAGACACCGAAGCAATGGCATGACAAATTTGATAGATTCATGATTTCGAATGATTTCAAGATCAATGAATGTGACAAATGTGTTTATATAAAATGAAATGAGACAGAATATGTCATTGTCTGTTTATATGTGGATGATATGTTAATCATTGGAAGTAATAATGACGTGATTACATTAACCAAAAGGATGCTTTCAAGTAAGTTTGACATGAAAGATCTAGGCCTTGCAGATGTTATTTTGGGAATCAAGATTCTCCGAACATCATAAGGTATTATACTATCTAAGTCACACTATATTGAGAAAGTTTTTAACAAATTTAGTAATGGCGACACAAATATCGCCAAGACACCTGTTGATGTAAATTTACATCTTGCTAAGAACACTGTTGTGGCGCTCAACCAGATGGAGTACTCTCGGATTATTGGGAGTCTCATGTACCTAACAAACTGCATTAGGCCAGATATAGAACATGTAGTAAGAAAGCTAAGTAGATTTACAAATGATACAGAGAAGAACCACTGGATTGCTATTGTAAGAGTTCTAAGGTATCTTAGATACACTATGAACAAAGGATTGTTGTACATGAGATATCCAGTTGTACTAGAAGGATAGAGTGATGCAAACTGGATTTCAGTTTCCACTGACTCAAAATCCACAAGTAGATTTGTCTACATGTTAGGAGGAGCAGTCGTTTCTTGAAAATACAAGTAGACAAAATTCCATTAGACCATTGCTCTCAAACGAAGTTATCACAATTGATTACTTTCGATAAAAGGATAACATAACTGATCTACTGACCAAAGGTCTACAAATAGAGCATGTACGAGCATTGTCAGTGGAATGGGTCTTAAGCCTATGAAATTTGAGTTTTTATGATGTGAACCCTACCTAGAAGAGTGGCTATCCCACAATATAGGTTCAAAGGGAAAACTGAATCATGAAACTGCAACTTGGTACAACGCACTGCGGGGATACCCCCCAAACCATTCCTAGGGAAGAATTAAACAGTGCTACTTGTAAAAGTGAAGGATAAGTTAAACTTTTAATGGTTCTTGTATCTTCTATATCATAAGATAGAGTAATGCAGAATACTCTCGACAAGAGATCATCTATATGAATAACATGGGTAGGGCCTCCCTACGAGAATTTTTAAAGGCAAAATTCTCCGACGGTTATTCAGGAAATACCTAGAGTTGTCCAGGGCCATAAATGGACACAACCATGAGAACCAAATAATGTTTGGAAGTATACTATGTAAGTTCTGTTGTCTTGGTTTACACAAAAGCTGAATAGTTCAAGACATCACGTTCACTAGTTAGGAAGTAAATTCGATAGCTCTTACTAGAGAAGGTTCAAGGCCAAAGTTACCTTTCTCGGTGTAGTATTCTTCCACGCTTCTCTCTCGTGTTTAGAATTATTTTACATAATTTGTTTTGAGGTGGTTAGTCAATTTCCATCCATGTGGGGATTGTTGGTCAAATGGAATTTTACCCAAGTGATGACCATGTTTGCAATGATAGTCGGTGACTCGAATTAAAAAAATGATTCGAATATTGATACGTTTATTCTAGTTGTAAAGATTAACCTAAAATATTCACTTGGTTAAAAATCATTTGAAATTGAATGAGAAAATGAGTTACATTTTTCCTTTTAATTATAAAGCAAAGGAAAAAGAATACTAGTGGCGTGGTTCAAACCTAGCCCATGGGCTTATTGGGCCTTTGGCCTTTGGCTCATACCATAAACCAAACTTTTTGTTTATTAGTAAACGTTGTATCTTTTAATTAATTCATCATATCTTCAAATGAAGCATCACAACTCTTTGCCAAGACACCTTTTCTTCTTCTATAATTAGTTGGCCAACTCAACCATTTTCTTGATTCAGTTTTTCAAAGCATTAAGCATTAAAATTATAAGAGAGAGATAGAAAGAAGCAGCATTTTTTAAGTTTGTTGAAATTCTTAAGAATTCATGTGTCAGTTTCTTTGAATAGTTTTGTCATTGTATCCTGGAGGTTGAAGCCAACAAACGTAAGATCAGATCAAATCTGAGCCTCGACAAGTAAAGTTATTTGTTTATTTACTTTTATTTTATTTTATTTTTGAGTTATTTTTTATATTGTTTTACTAGTTTATACAAGTAAAACACAACACTATAACACAGGTTATTCATAGGATCATCCTAACATAGTAAATGAATTCAACCAATAGTCATATACATGTCATCTTTCAGTCGCACGGAATCTAGACAATTCTAAACATTGAACTTATCTAAATTAACTTAATAAAGGTTAATTTCCAACTTAAATGACACGTTTCAGTGAAGTGAAATGATGATAGTTAAAAATTTGTTACGAAGATCATTGTATTCCTTCTTTTAGATATCATACCCTTATAATCTCTAATAAAAATAGTTTCTACTACATTCTGAAAACCCTAAATGTCCAAATGGTTTATAGAACTAATTATCCATTATTATTTGCCAACAATCTAATTTGTTTTTAGCCAGAATGTGCCTCATATCATTAAATTTGATTATAGAGACTTAGTGTTTTTCTATTTATCTCAAGCGAGCATGACTCTTCAATTGGTGAGTTTGGTTTACCTCAAGCCTGATTTTTATAAATTTAATTATGTCATTGATGGTTTTGGATTTACCTCAAGCGAGTTTGACTCTTCTCTTTTCATTCATCACTCTTTTGTTGGTATGATATTATTATTATTTTTTGGTAGATGATATAGTTATTACATCAGACGATTCAAGGGGTATTTCTAACCTTAATAAGTATCTTGGTTAAAATGTTTAGACGAAGGATCTCAAAATTCTTAATTATGTTCTTGGGACTAAGGTTTTGTCTAATTCAGGTGGCTATTATCTCTTCCAGGGTAACTACTAATTAGATCTTATTGCTCGTGATGGACTCATTGATAGTAAGACATTATATACTCTCTTGGTCCTACTTTCCGTCTTACATCAGTGTGTATACTTCTTTTAAGGATCCCTCTATATATATGTAGTTGGTTGGTCTTATATATCTCACTGTCACTCGGTATGATCTTGCTTATGATGTCCACTTAATTAGTCAGTTTATGTATGCTTCTCGCTCCAATCCCTATGCAACTTTCATTTTCCTTTTGCGTTACATGAAGGGTAACCTTATAAATAGTTATTCTTTTATGCGAGCTCATCACTCATTTTACAGGGTTATTTAGATACAGTCTGGGCTGGTGATCCCACTGATAATAGCTCAACAATTGAGTACTGTTTTCAGTTAGGTAATTATCTCATCTTTTGGTGAAGTAAAAAACAAATAGTTGTGGCTCGATCCAATAACAAAACAAAATATCTTACACTTGTCGATGCTACTCAGGAGTTGATATGGCCTAACGGGCTCCTTTAAAATATGGGTTCTCCTCATTCTCATGGTACGATTCTTCATTATGGTAATCAAAGTGATCTAAAAAATTTTATAATGATATTTTTCATGTGATAACTCTTCATATTGAGTTTTATTTTCGTTTCATTCATCAACATGTTGCTCCAAGTACTACGAGACTTCAATACACACCTTTTACTGGCCTGTTAACAGATATTTTCACCAAAACTCACCCTACATATCGTTTTATGGATTTGATTTCTAAACTCAAGATAGTGTTGTTCTCACCCCTTGATTTTGACAAGGAGTGTCAGATTATCTATATTATATATCGTAAATTTATTTTTAAATTAGTTAGAGAGATAATCTACCATGGTTATTACCTTCTCTCCAAATTTAGAATTATTATAAATATAACTATGTAATGTATCATAGGTATCACTTATATATATACAAAGTACAATTTTCTAATAGTCTTTTTACATTTCAAAAATTGCAATGAGAAATGGAAACAACATAGTCGGACCCAGAGCATTCACATAGGATATATTACAGTAGTTCTAGAGGCTTCTTAATTCAAACAACATACAGTATATAGTTTACATCACCAAGACAATTCTTAATTTAATTTCTTTTATCCTCTTTAGTGATTACATATTTTTTAAATTTTTAAATTTTTAATATGGAGTTGCGCATCTAGCTATGTAATCTTCTTTGATGGGTTTCAATAAATTTTCTTGTAACTTATTACTTCTCTCGCGATTAATATTATTTATTAAGCTTCCATTATGTTCCAGACTCAAAATCATAACAATCAGTATCAATTCGATCAAATGTTGAATACAATGAAGAACATGGATTTACACATAATAAATATTTTTTTACGCGATTACCAAAATTAAATATATGGCATCATTTTTCTCTCTCCCCCAAGTTTCTTGTTTTCCAAGAGCATAGTATGGTATAATACTCAAACTTACCATCTAATAAAATATGTAAATAGTCGTTATTTGTGTGATTAAAATAATCACCGGTTTTCACAAAAGAAATGGTTTCTCAAAACAAAAGAAATAAAATTCGATTTTAATGTAAACTAACTATTACAGAAAAATGAATAAAGATTACAAGAAAATAAACGATTACGCGAAAAAGAAATACACCCTACACGGAAAGAAAACAACAACTATTACACCGACGGTTGTTAAAAAGATATTTCGGCGTACCGGTATCTCTAATGAAAAAACGAAACTGACTTAGCGTTTTTAGAGAGAAGGTGAGGCAGAGTGTTCGTTCTTTCTGGTGTATTTCGTAGCTAGTGTGGGTGGAGTGGGAGCTCTTTATATAGGGGAGAGGTGAGGAGTCAAACCAATTCAGAAACGTTTCC
This sequence comes from Nemophila menziesii, assembly GCA_029959085.1. Lineage (NCBI taxonomy): Eukaryota > Viridiplantae > Streptophyta > Magnoliopsida > Boraginales > Hydrophyllaceae > Nemophila > Nemophila menziesii. The sequence continues at coordinate 82,909,634 of JARWIR010000001.1, forward strand.
ATTAAGTCCCTTGATTACCTCCCGTAATTGACTTGATTGGGTTGATGGTTTTGATTGGCTCTTAATCTCCACGTTTTTATATTCTGTAACAACTGGTTGACTTGACTTTGATATTCTCACGTGTTGACTATCTCCTTGTAACAGCTGCTGGAATATTCTTCTTCTTTAAAGCGTGCGTGATTGGTGGAGACTTGTCTCTACGTTTGAGTTTGAATTGTCAACGACCACTATAAGAGCTAATAGGAAAACCCATTTCAGTTTTCATTTTCTGACCCCCCCCGACCCCCCAACTTCCCCACGATCCCACGGCCCACGCTGTCGCCGGTGCCGGTGACATGCGGGCTGGGCAGGTGGGTAGTTGTGGTGGTGCGCGCGTGTGGGGCTTCCTTGTTCCCTTTTAACTTCCATAGTGACTAGCTATTGTGATAGGAATACATAGGTAAGTTATTTTATATAGATAAAATTTCTTACTCACCTCCTATGTGGGACAAAAACCTTCACAAAAGTTGTCTTTTCTACTTCTCAAAGGGAATGGGAAGAGTCTTAGCTAATCCTCTATATTAATCTAAGTCTCTTCCACTTCTCCTAAAAGAACATGATCAGATTAAAGATTATACGATTAAATTTAATACTTATATAACTTTAATCCAACAATCCCCTACTCAGGGTCTTTTTGGAGAGACAGTGATCAGGTTTCTATACCTATCAGTATTTGGGTGAATTGTACTTAATTGGCAATATCTTACAATTTGAATTGACACGTAGTGAAGTGAGGCAACCACCGAATTCCGTTTAAGTGAACTTACTCTTGAACTTTAACGGTTTTCAATCGAGACCCCCACAGCACATACTCTACCCTGCTGAAAGCTATAGTTCTGTCAAACACCACCTTTCAGTTCATCAAGTCCTTCTTTAAGGACCACCCTTTATGGGCTATGAACTTTAGATTTATTCATTTAAGGATTCTTTAAGGATGTCTCCTTTTAAAATTCTATTATGAAGTTTGGGTCTCGTGATTACCCGTGAATTCATCAAGTCCTTTTAGAAAGGACCACCATTTAGGCTATGAATTTTCTATGAGTTTAAACACTCAGTACGTCTTATTCATCAAGTCCTTCTCAACAGGACCACCACAAGTGGCCATGAATTTTTTAAGACGATTTTTTTTTGAGCCATAGGGATGGAGAGAATCACATTGACTCATTGGTCACATGTTCCCCATTAATGGTTTTCAATCCCATCCCCCTCGACGTCTCCAGGACTACTCTCCTGGTTAAGCCTTTGGTAAATGGACCAGCTAGGTTGTTCTCTGATCGTACATATTCTGAGGTTATCACACCATTTTTCAGTAACTGTCTTACTGACCCATGTTTGATACGAATATGTCTCTTCTTCCCATTATAGGGGCTATTATGAGCGACTCAAATGGCTGCTTGTGAGTCACAATGGATACACTCAGGTGTGGCACTTCCTTCCCAAAGTGGCACATCTGATAAGAGACTTCTCAACAACTAAGCTTCCTGCCCAGCTAACTCTGGTGCTATGAACTCAGACTCCATGGTGGAGCGTACTATACAAGTCTGTTTGGAATACTTCCGCGATACAACACCTCCCCTTAAGGAGAACACATAGCCACTGGTGGAGTTTACTTTGTCATTGTCAGAGATCTAGTTTGCATCACAAAATCCCTCAAGGACTGCAGGGAATTCGTTATAGTGCAAGCCTAGATCAATGGTACCCCTCAGGTATTTCAATAGATAGAGAAGTGAAACTTAGTGGTCACTACTCGGGTTATGAGTATAGCGACTAAGTCTACTCACGGCATAGGCAATATCGGGTCGAGTATAGTTCATCAAGAACATCACACTCCCTATGATCTTAGCATATTCATTTTGGGATACAGCATCCCCAACATGTTGGGATAAATGAATGCTGGAATCATAAGGAGTGTTTACAGGCGTTACCTCAAAGGAATTGAACTTCTCCATCATCCTTTATACGTAATGAGACTGATTCAGGGAAATACCATTACTACTCCTAATGATTTTTACCCCAAGTATTACATCAACTTCTCCCATATCTTTCATGTTGAATCTGGAAGACAAGAAGCGTTTAGTCTCATTTATAATATGAATAGTAGTACCAAAGATGAGCATGTTATCTACATAGAGGCAGATGATAACACACTCTGAATTTGTTACCTTGGAGTAAACACATGAATCAGAAGTGTTAGCTACAAAACCATTTGAAATGAGAGTACTATCTAGTTTTTCATACCATTTTTTCGGTGCCTGTTTCAAACCATACAAGGATTTTTTTCAACTTACACACTTTGTCCCCTTGACCAGGGACCACACACCCTTCAGGTTGAGCCATGTAGATCTCTTCGTCTAGATCTCCGTTCAGGAACGCGGTTTTGACATCCATTTGATGTATTACAAGTTCGTGAATGACGACTAGAGCAATAAGGGTTCTTATCGTGGCAATTTTGGTCGCTGGGGAGTAAGTGTCAAAGTAGTCTAAACCTTTCTTTTGGGTGAAGCCCTTAATAACAAGTCTTGCTTTGAATTTTTCTATTGAGCCATCGAGTCTCAACTTTTTCTTAAAAATCCATTTGCTACTAATAGGTTTGCTACCCCTAGGTAAGTCGGTTAATTCCCATGTATGGTTACTTTTAATTGACTCAAGTTCGCTATTAATGGCCTCTTTCCAAAAAATAGCATCTATAGATTTTAAAGCATCATCATAAGTTTTTGGCTCTTCCTCCATGAGGAGGCAGTTGACTACTTGTTTGTTTAATAGGTCAATGTGAAAACCTTTGGTCATAAAGGCTGTTATAAAGTCAGGGCCAAAGCTGGACTCGATCCTACGCCTCTTACTTCTCCTAGGTTCTTCCTTAGGAATACTACTAGGCTCCATGGAAGTGGAGGGGTTAGGAAAAACATCACAAAGAGGTAAAACATCATTAGTAGATATGTTATCAACAGGTAAAGAAGCATTGACAGTATTAAAAAATTTCAAAGGGAAAACATGTTCAAAGAACTCAGCATCTCTAGATTCACTAATAGAGTTATCATCTAAGGACAAGAATACGTATGCCGCACTGGTGGTCCTTAGTGTGTTCTAAAATAAATGCAATAAGAAAAGAGAACCACAACCACAAGTGTACGGCTGTCCCAAGTAATAATAGTGATAAACAGATTCGTTCAGGGACGGATTGGTTGACTCTAATGCTTATCAGATAGTGATTAGTTGCACGTAAAGCAAGTAAATGATTTTAAGATTGGTTTTTTTTTTCTAATAACTAAGACAAATAATGAAAAGACTAAATTAATGCAAGTATAAAGCTAGAAGCAAGTAAAAATAGTTGGGCACAAGATATGAGAGGTAGTACTCGAGTAACGCTAGGTTCTCACCTAAATCTAACCATTCCATGTATTGTTTAAGGGACGAATTCGGTAATTAATTTTGGTCGGCATTCAATTATCTCCTTACCCCGGTCAAGGTGGACTAAGGAGCTCTTCTTAGGTGCTACAAACCCCGTCAGGGTGAATATAGTCCACCTTCGAATGATTAAAGCCTAACTACCCAATTGGCCGTAGTATTAATTAAGCCTGTCAAGGTCAAATAATTTCTATCCTACATTCGTTAATTAGTTCTGTACCTAGACCCCCCGTTAAGGTGATCCAATTGCCACTAATTGAGATAGCCTAAGTACTAATTCCTAAAATTGATTAATTACTTCAATAATAGTCAATAAGTGTAAATTAAAGAAAAAATATTAAATACCCAATTCGATTTCAATTAAAATAATCCCAAATTCAAAGACATAGAATGGAAAAGATTGGGGTTCAACCCATTACGTGTTCGCAAGTACTTAATGAAATTAGCTCATAATCGTAAAAACTAAGAAAATAAATTGAAAGGAATTCATAATTGTTTTACAGAAATAGAAATAAGAAACCTAATTAGGAAGATGATTCGGCTGCAAAGTGGAGATATAGACAGTCTGCGGCTCCAAGCTTCTTCTTTTCCTTGCTTCTGCTTCTTTTCTTCTTGTCTGACTTTGTAAATAATGAATTGTGTGAAAAATAGAAGTCAAAACCCTTATTTATACTTAAAATTTCGGACTTGGACCTTAGGCTAAATGTTAAATGAAATAATAAAGGCCCAAGTTCATTATCTTAGCCCAAAATCCCGTAACTGCTGCACCACGTCCACTAAAACAGCTTTAACCAACTCGTTTCAACTCGGATTGACCTCATTCCAGTTGCTAAAGTTCCGTAACTCAATGGGGCACGTTTTCTCTTCACAAGTCAGAGGCTAAATCTACTCTTAGGTGGCTCGAAATCAGCAATCTTTGGAAAAATTTCAGATTTGCAGCTCTAAAATCTCAACTCTTTCGGGATTTGTCTTCATGCTTTGACATCCATATCACGATCTTTGACTTTATTCTCGAACTCCTCTCCTAGCTAGTACTCAAAACCTACAAACTTTTCACTAAAATACACAATATTACGCGCAAAAGTTTAATAAATTAAAATTGCTAGAAATTAAAGAGGAAAATCGGATTATTGCATATTTAGTCCAAAAGTCTATCAAAATAGTCAGATAATCACCTAATTTGGTGTCTCCTAAGAATATAAATATAGAACAAAAGAGGAGACATCTAGACCCCAAACTCAAACTTTTGTCGTCCCGACAAAGTGAAATTAAAAACAAAGGGAAAAGGTGATTACGAAGAAGTAGACACAAATAAATTCACCCAAAGCATTACCAAAAATAAATCTCATATAACAAACATTAGGAACTAATATACACATACACTAATCATGCAAAAATCAAACATAAATAAATTCAATCATAAAATTAACTTCGCAATGCTAGACGGTTAAATTCTTATTTATCTCAATATGATGGCTATAGTTTGTTCCTCGATCCTTACTCGCTTTTAACGCTCCACTTAGTATACAACCAATTAACTTACCATGCACCTAGGAATCACGAGGACTTTACGGTTTTAGCGTATGCTTAGGGACGGTGTGGTATGTATATTTGGTAAATTTGACGTGGACTTTTGGCTCTCTCCTCACTTACCATCAACAAATGTCCACGAGCTTGAGTTTACACTCTTATAACGTTCTCCCTCACCCCTTTTATGCGCTAATTAGCATCCCCAAGTTAACCCAATCTATACTAAGATGATTTCAAAAACTTCCACTTTGCCGGGTGTTTATTCTTTTTCATTTTTTTCTTTTTCTTTTCTTTTTCTTGTTTTCTCGAAAAATTCATACAGGAGAAACCGGGTTCCCGGTTTTGTGAAATCCGGGTTCCTGGAATCTACTATCTTGAGAATTTTATTTCACTTTTTTTCAATCCCGGCAAAGGGTTACAATTAACAATATCATCTGAATTTTCTTTTCGTGCATCAATACAAATTCGTTAGCTATGGCACCAAGAAAGAGAACTGTGAAGGTCGATATTACGAGGCAGATGTTTGAAGATGCTCAGTTGAGTAAAGAGACTAAGGAATTGTAGAACAATACAAAAGGGGAGTGTTCGGTGATGGGTAAATCGGAGACGGGCAAATCAACGGCAGGTAAATTGGTGACGGGAAAAGTGGTGGCGGTGAAATCGGTGACGGGAATAAATGAAAATAAAGGAATTGTGAGAACTGTAACAAAGGAGACGGGCAAAAATACTGTTACTCCTCTCAAAACAAAGAATAATGAAGGAGGAGATACGATAACAAAGGAGACGGGTAATTCTATTGGTAGTCTGAGGAAGAACAGTGAGAAAAGTCCGAGTACACCGAGGAATAAGGTGAGTAATCAGAAGGAGAATCAAAGTCCATTTGTTATAACTGATACAATAGTGAATGAAAAACAGTGTGAGGTAAGTGTGGCTAAACCTTGGGTCAATTTGTTTGAAAGTAGAGATACAGATAAAGTGGAATTAGATTATCACGAGCCAATTGCTTATGAGGGGAAGATGATAATTAAACCACCTAAACAAGTGTTTGAGAATGGGGGTAAGGTGTGGGAAAATTTCTTAATAGGATGATTCATAGGGAAAGCTCCTCAGTTCTATGCGATTACAAACTTTGTGCATTACCAGTGGAGAGAATTTGGAAAGGTGGATGTGAAATCTAAAGGGAATATGTATGTGTTTACATTTGATGATGTGGAGAAGAAGGCTAAAGCATTGGAGAAGATTTGGCATATTAGTGGTAGGCCTCTTTTCTTGAGAGAATGGTCAGCTGATATGAAATTTGGCAAAATTGAACTGGATTGGGTTCCATTATGGGTTAGGCTAAGAGATGTACCTATGAATTTGTGGAATAAAGATGGTTTAAGCTATATAACTAGTGGTGTAGGAAAGCCTATACAAATGGATTCGATAACTGAATCAAGAACAAGGCTAGGGTATGCAAGGGTGTGTGTGGAAGTAAACTTGAAGAAGGAGTTGCAGAGGAAGGTTTATGTAGACACAGGGGTGAGTGAATTACATGAAGTGGATGTTCTCTATGAATGGGCACCAAAAAAATGTGAGAGATTCCAGAGTTATGAACATGACATTTGTAAACCTGAGAGAAAGGTATGGGTACCCAAAACAAATCAGGGTGTGAAGGAAAAGGAAGAATTCAGAAGTTTAGATAAAGGGAAAGTTGTCATGAGTGAGGAAGAAGTGCAAACTGGAAATGGGATAGTAGATAAACAAAATGAAAAGTGGAGTGTGGTGTCAGGTAAGAATAGAAGTGGAAGTAGTAAAATTGAGTCACCTACAACAAACAATACATTTAATATATTAAGATGTCCTCTATCTGCTCTTGATGAAGATATTGAAAAGCTGATTGGAAGTGCACAGTTAGAGGATGTGCATAAACATAAACCCCCTGATCCATGATCATTGGATCATGGAATGTTAGGGGGTTGAATATGACCCTAAGACAACTTGATGTCTTGAACTACATATTCACTAATAAGGTTCAGATCATGTGCTTATTGGAGACTAAAGTAACCTATGAGAACATGATTCATATAAAGAAAGAAAGGTTTCAACAATATAATATGATTCACAACTATGCTAAGGACCCTAGGGGAAGAGTTTGGGTGTTGTGGAGGGAGAATGAGTGTAAGGTGGATTTAATTGAAGAGACTTATCAAGCTGTGTTATTAAAAATTGATGAAGTCAGTACAAATATTAGTATATATTTGAGTGTGGTTTATGCGAGTAATGATGATAAGGAGAGAAGGGAGTTGTGGAAAGATCTAGTGAGGTGGAGCAAGTTATATAATAGAGAGAGTTTAGGGTGTGTTGGTGATTTCAATGAATTATGAAGATAGAGGATAGATTGAATTGTGAAGAGATTAATCAATATACTCAAGAGTTTATAGATAGTGTAGAAGAGGCAGAGATGTTTGATCATAAATCAGTGGGTAACTATTATACTTGGACAAATAGAAGTTTGGTAAATTTGAGAGCTAGCAGAATAGATAGGCTACTAATAAACATAAAATGGATGGATTCTGTGTATTCTAATGTTCTATATTTGGCACCTTCAACATCAGATCATTGTGTTGTTCAATTGGAGATTGGTAAAGTGCAGAAAAGGGGCCCCACCCCATTTAGGTTTTTCAATATTTGGTGTAGTCATGAGAGGTTTTTAGAGGTGGTAGAGAAGGCTTGGAAAACTGGAGTGGAAGGATCAACTATGTTCAAGTTGTGCACAAAGCAGAGAATTGTTAAAAAGGCCCTTAAAGCCTTTAATATAATGTATTTTAAGAAGGATCCTTTATATATTACTACCATGAGGGTTAAATTGCGAGAGGTGCAAGACCTTATTATGTAGGGGAAGTTTGATCAAGCTACACTAACTGAGGAAAAGATTCTAATGCACAAACTGGAGGAAGCTATCACTCAGGAGCATGAGATACTTAAGCAAAAAGCTCGAGCCACATGGACAAGAGATAGTGATGCAAGCACAGCTTATTATTTCAAGCTAATAAAGGGGAGGCAGGCTAAGAATAGAGTCACTACCTTGATAAATGATAATGGTGAAGTATTAAGCAGTCCTGAAGAGATTAAAAAAGAATTTATATCTTTTTATCAGAACTTAATTGGTACTGAAGACAGTCTTGAGGAGAATTGTAGTATAGAGAGTATAAAGAAGCTTTTACAAACCAACCTTACAGTGGAACAGAGGGACAAGCTGATCAGACCTATTACACCTGATGAGGTAAAAAAAGCATTGTTTTCTATAAGTGAGGAGAAATGCCCTGGCCCAGATGGGTTTACTTCCAAGTTCTACAAAGTGTGTTGGAGTATTGTGGGTGATGAGTTTTGTGAGGCAGTTTTGGAGATATTTGAAAGTAGGAAGATGCTAAGGGAAGTTAATACTACCAATATAACTTTGATCCCAAAAGTAGCTAACCCCTCAAATGTAAGGTTGTTTAGGCCAATATCCTGTGTTAACATAACTTATAAGACACTGTCAAGGATCTTAACTGAGAGATTAAGTGAAGTCATGAATTATATGGTATCCAACAATCAAGCAGATTTTGTGAAGGGGAGGTATATTTGTGATAATATCATAGTAGCTCAGGATGTTTTACATGACTATGATAAGAATAATGTAGGCCCCAGTTGTACTATTAATGTAGACATTCAAAAGGCTTATGACAGTTTGAATTGGAAATTCATTTTCAAGACCTTATGTGCAATGGGTTTCCCAAGGATTTTCATTGAGTGGGTTGAGATGTGTGTGACAACTCCTAGCTACTCTATAGGTGTTAATGGAGAAATGGTGGGGTTTTTTCAAGGTAGAAGGGGTTTAAGACAAGGGGACCCACTGTCCCCTTATCTATTTGTTTTGAGCATGGAGCGGTTAACTTCAATCTTCAAGGTGTGTTGTCAGAATCAAAATTTCTCATTTCATCCAAGGTGTGAAGAGCTCAAACTTAACCATATGATGTTTGCTGATGATTTGTTGATTTTCATGAGAGCTGATGTGAAATCAGCTGAGGTGATAAAGGAAGGTTTAAATATTTTTTCTAGAATGTCAGGATTAAGAATAAATAGTAGTAAAAGTGAGGTATATTTTGGAGGAGTGTCTAATGATGAGATTGGGAGAATTGTGCAGATTTTGGGAATTAGGGAGGGTAAATTGCCTGTAAGATACTTGGGTGTGCCCTTAAGTACTCAGAAATTGTGTGTAGGGGATGCGAATAAGATAGTAGAGAAAATTTGCGAGACTATAAACAATTGGAGTAATAAAATGTTAACCTATGCAGGTAGACTAGAACTTATAAAGGTAGTGCTGGTGAGTAAGGTTCTCTACTAGTGTAGAGTGTTTATGCTCCCAAAACAGGTTATTTACAAGTTGAATCAAAAGTTCACCAGCTTTCTTTGGAGGGGTAACTTGGAAGGGGCTAGGGGAGCTAAGGTTGCTTGGAAAAAAATATGCACACCTATGGCTGAAGGTGGATTAAATGTACCTGATTTGGAGGTGTTAAACAAGGTGTGCTTACTTAGTTTATTTTGGAGAGTTTATAAGAAGAGTGATAACTTGGTGAGTTGTTGGGCCCACAAAAATGTGTTAAGAGGGCAATGTATATGGAGTATGAGTGAGAGACAGGGCATGGCATGGATTTGGAAGAAACTTCTTAAGTTAAGGAGTATAGCTTATGAATTCATAACTCATGAGGTAAGAGATGGAGGTAGTACTTTTTTGTATTGGGACAGGTGGATTGGAGGTAAGAATGTGAATGAAGTGTTGAGTAGAGGTATGGAGGTTAGTAGTTTGTGGGTGAACAAGACATTTAAAAGTTGTTACAATAGAGGGAGGTGGCATTTCTCTAAGGAGTTGAGAGGATTAACTGAATTTGCTCCAAAACTGAGTAATGGTGAGGATAAAAAAAGGTGGATAGCTAATTGTAAGGGTAACTTCTCTTTCAAGAAAACATTACAGACTATCAGAGGGACAGGGCCTATCTTGGAGTGGACAAGAATTGTATGGTATAAAACAAATGTGGCTAAGTGTAAATTCATAACTTGGCTTGCTTGCCTTGATAGATTACCCACGAAATTTAGGATGCGTGAGTGGGGTGTGGAGATGGATAGTAATTGTAGTATGTGTTTGAATGGAGTGGAAGATAGGGATCATGTGTTTGTGGGATGTCCTTATGCGAGAAGGATTTTGATTCAGTGTATAGAAAAGTGTGGAGTAGTATGGCCTAACTGCAATACTTGGGATGAAGTGCTGGAGTTGGTTATAAATAATGCTCAATCTAAATTCCTGAATTTTATCCATGGAGGATGGTTTACAGCCTATGTTTATTATATTTGGTTGAACAGGAACTCAAAGATACATGATGGTAAGATGAAAAATGAAGAGGAGTTGCTGCACAATATACAAAATTTATTATATATCAAATCTTGTGACTGCAGGAGATATAGGGAGAATAGTAGAAATAAAGATATTGTTAAAAGTTGGAAGTTATGTAATGTGTTTAGTTAGCTTTGCTTTGTAATAGATAGATGTAATGCTTAATTGAACAATGTACTGATAAGGGTTTGTTAATAAAAGCTTGTTTAGCGAAAAAAAAACACATATTTCTCCCTCCCAATAAAATTCCCCAAAATATGGACCCACCACCCCAAACTCAAGCTCGAGACATGTCTCAGGATCGTGATTCAAGTGCGGGTCATTTTGGAAATGCCTAATAAACTAAGGGGATATGGGCTTATATCATGGCGACAAAAGAAAAGGCTTTAAGGCTCAAAATTGGGCTAAGGCGGGTAATATTAATACAAGGGATAGACAGCTAAAAGGCTCGAATGGCTATCAAAGAACTGCCCCTATCATTTTCCTAGTTACATGGTTCGTCTCTAGATCATATCTAAGTGGGTTCTCTACTAATTTAGATCTCACGTTCTACACACCAAACATTTTCCTTAAGTACGAACTTACTTCTTTTGCATGGTTTGTTAATTTTTCCTATCCAATATCTGTGTTTGCATGCAATTAAAGCACGTTTTATACTAATTCCTAAAGTCCATTATTTGCTATCATTGATATATCAAAAGTATGCTTAATGGGGACATTTAAGAGCTTCTACAGTCAAACACAACTCCTAATTATTTTTATTGAAAGCGATAAAAACACATAACACATAAAACTGGGATGAGGCAACGAACCCCACCCCAAACTCAAAAATGAGTCGTGTCTCCACGACTCGAAAAGACTCAACGCAAATAAATTAATATACACTAAATGAGAAAGGAAAGAAAACGTATCTTAACCAGCGCGCGGCTGGTTATCAGTGTTGTGTCCAGGTATAGATTCCTTCGCGAGTAGAGCATAGGTGGCGTGTTGAATGGTGCTCACCCCAAGTAACATGTTGCGAAGAAGATCTAACTCTTTGATGAACTTTCCTAAGGTAGCAATCATCTTTTCTTGATTCTCTTTCAACACTCGAATCTCTTCTTCTAACCCATTATCAGTATGTACCTTCTTCTTTGGCGGAGGAGGTCTAGGGTTCTTAATTGGATGAGTTGCTTCATTGTGGGCGTTGTCAATGGAGTTTAAAGTCATTGCGTCTCCCTCTTCAGATGCGTCAATTTCCTTGTTCTTTCGCGGTATTTTTGCGTCTAGACACAAGGTAGTGATAGTACAAGGAAACTTGAGGTTTTGTTGACTAGTAGGGATTTTCTCAAACTCCATTATCGTCTCGTAAATTACACGCGCAACGTCCATCTCCCGATTCTCAACAATGTTCTTAATAAAAATAACATTCTCCTTCTTCAACTCGGAAGTGTGATTAATACCAAACAATGTAGGTACTACGAATCTAGACCATACCTTTGCACAAGGTAACAAACAACTACTATAAACCTGCCCACCATATCTCTCACCCATCAGAATAGGGCGTTTCCCACGAATCAAAACTGTGTCCTAAAGGGCTTCCCACTCAAAAGATGGGTCATTTAGCGTTTCGAAATACGGACATGGACCGGTAAATTTGGGGAGTTTCAAGGCTCTGCGAATAAGTTCAACTGATAGGAGTAATATCTTTTTACGGACGACAATTTCTTGTTTATTCGAAAAGGCTACTCCTTCATAGAAATCACGGACCAAGGTGGGGATAAATGTAAGCTTTATTTATCTCAATTCAGTCCACCCAAACTTATCACAAGTAGTTGCATAACTCTTAAATTTGCTAGTCATAATACCAGAAGGGAATGTTTTCTCAATACCAAACTTCAAGAAATTAATGCGATCACGGACCTGTTCATCCCAACGCAAAGCTACCCTCTTGGGTTTGTGTGCAATAGCTTTTCTTCTCGGAGCTCGCGATTCTGGAACAGGTTCTTCTGGAATTTCCTCTTCAATCTCTTCCTCTTCCTCTTCATCAACCAAAGTAGGCTTAGCAAGAGTAGCCTTACTTGGGTTTTCTTTTCTCTTCATAGCAGTCTTAACCTCTTCAGTCTTTCGTTTAGGACCCGAATCTGGAATCTAAATAGCTCTTTCTTGTGTAGCACCAGGATTTTTTCTTGTTCTTGGGTTGTTTCTTCTTGTGTAACTGAAAGAATGTTTCCTGTTAGTCATGGCTTTCCACCCCAAACTCAAAACTTCAAAGAGTTTAAAACTAGGGAAAAGTTACAATCTTTGATGTTTTGAGAGAATATTAAGGTGAATTTATGTGAGTAATGAGGTGGGTAAGGCTCAATTTGAAGGATTGGTAAGGTTTAGTGGTTCAATTTAAGGTTTTGGGTGAAGAAGGAATTTGAGGAAAAAGTATGAATTTCGTGAAGATTTGGAAAGATTTTGGGTTGATTATGTGTTTTTAGGAGGAAAGAGTGCAAGAATTGGTGAATAAAACCTATTTTAATGATGATTTTCGGAGTTGTGTAAAGCTAAAATCGGATGTGGAGGCTAACTTGAGCAAGAAGCTAAATAAATAGGTTAAAAGAACTCAAAACCGCCTTTACATTGGCGAAACCGCGTTCCCGGTTTCGACGCGATGTCGGTTAGAAAAAAATTCGAAATCCTTTTTTTTTTGTAGCCTTGGACGCAGCTGACTGCGTCTCGCGCCACGCAGTGGTCAGAACTTTTGGAATCAGCAGCTATTGAAACCGGGTTCCCGGTTTGTGAGAATCCGGGTTCCCGGATTGCGTCTGAGGCACGAGCGTGGGATGGCTTGGACGCAACCCCTTGCGTCTCGAGCAACGCAAGGGTCAGAACTTTTGATCTCTTCAGCTTTCAAAACCGGGTTCCCGGTTTGTGAAAAACCAGGACCCCGGATTTTGTCGACGCTCGAATCCAGACGCAGCGTGTTGCGTCTCGCGCCACGCCGTGGTCAGAAGTTTGGGTCTGCACAGCTTACGAAACTGGGTTCCCGGTTTATGCGAAACCGGGTTCCCGGTTTTTCCTCTACAATTTTCTGAAAAATTTGCACTTCTAACACTTTTAACCCCAAACTCATGACCTTTTGCACTCCTGGAATCATCAAAAACAACTACCAAATCTCATTTCTTTAAAATAAACACTAATCAACAAAAAGTACTAATATACACTACGAATTAATGAAAATACGAAGCTAATATACAATGAATTGGCTTTTGTTTAACGTCGTTAAGCTCGACGGTTACCTCACACTTCTAAGGTGCTTCAAGGAGGTACATAACCTCTCCGGGATGTGGATCAACCGTTCGATTAATATCTTCGCCTCCGTGATAAATCTTCAATCGATGACCGATTACCATGAAGGTACGGTGCTCGATCGGATTCTCAATCTCAATAGCTCCATGAGGCGTGACTTTTGTTACGATATAAGGACCCGACCATTTTGACCTCAACTTACCCGAATAATTGCTGAACTTCGAGTTATATTTAAGGACCTTTTGTCCAACTTCAAACTTCTTCACTCTGATTCGATTATCATGCCATATTTTCGTGTTTTCTTTATACAATTTAGCATTCTCATAAGCATGTAGTCGAAACTCATCTAGTTCATTTAAAATAATATTTCTATTCTCAACGGCTAAGGTAGGATCTAAATTCAATTCAGTTATGGCCCAATATGCACCCAATTCAAGTACAAGAGGTAAATGACAAGCCTTACCAAACACCATTCGAGACGGAGACGCACCAACATAAGTTTTGAAAGCAATACGATAAGCCCATAGCGCATCATCTAAATTTAAAGACAAATCTTTTCTCGTAGGACCAACAGTCTTTTCAAGGATAGATTTTACCTCTCGATTTGAAACTTCAACTTAACCATTGGATTTTGGATGATAAGCAGTGGAAACGCGATGTCTAATCCCATGTTTCTCTAGAACAATCTTCAAATATTTGTTCACAAAATGTGTACCTCCATCACTTATAATTACTCGAGGTGTGCCATGTCTAGTGAAAATATGAGATTTCAAAAACTTAATTACCACTCGCGAATCATTCGTAGGTAGAGCTACAGCCTCTACCCATTTGGATACGTAATCAATAGCTGGCAAGATATATAAATTCCCATTGGATGGTACAAAAGGACCCATAAAATCAATACCCCATACATCAAATATCTCTACCTCAAGAATGTTATTACGCGGCATTTCATCCCTCTTAGATATATTCCCATTAAATTGACATCTGTTACACTACTTTACATATTCATGACAATCTTTATGTAATGTAGGCCAATAAAATACAGATTGAAGTACCTTAGCAGCTGTGCGATCACTTTTAAAATGTCCTCCATAGGGTGAATCGTTACAACCTGCAATAACTCCATAAATCTCATTCTCATGTATGCATCTTCTTACCATTTGATCACCACACACTTTGTAGAGGAAAGGTCCTCCCAAAAGAACTGTTTAGCACGTGTACTTAACCTCTTCTTGTCTTGAGAAGTAGCTCCTTCAAGAAAAGAACCACTTACCACATGATTTGCAATATCAGCATACCACGGTGAACCATTAAAGATAGCAAATCAACTTTCATCTGGGAATTCTTCGCGAACTAACGCTGGACTAGTGTTTGATTCAGAACCTTCAAGACGAGACAAATGATCTGCAACCTGATTCTCACAACCCTTTCGATCTCGAATCTCTAAATCAAACTCTTGAAGCAATAAAACCCATCTGATTAACCTCAGCTTAGCATATTTCTTTTCCATAAGGTACTTTATAGCGGAATGGTCGGTAAATACCACAATTTTCGCTCCCAAAAGATAGGAATGAAAAATGTCAAAAGCATAAACTACCGCTAAGAGTTCCTTCTCAGTCACTGTATAATTAACTTGAGAACTAGTGAATGTCTTACTCGCATAATAGATAGAATGAAATACCTTGTTCTTCCTTTGACCCAACACAACACCCATAACTAAATCACTTGCATCACACATAACTTCAAAAGGAATTTTCCAATCAGGAGGTAACACAATCGGTGCAGTAATAAGCTTCTCCTTCAACTCTTGAAATGCCTTCATGCAAGCTTCATCGAAAAGGGATTTGGTTTCCTTCTCGAGTAAGTTACACAAAGGTTTTGTAATCTTTGAAAAATCCTTGATGAAACGACGATAGAATCCAGCATGGCCTAAAAAACTTCTTACCCCTTTTACAGAGATTGGAGGGGGAAGAGTTTTTATTACCTCAATCTTTGTGCGATCAACTTCTAACCCTGCACTTGAAAATTTATGACCCAAAACTATTCCTTCTCATACAATAAAATGACACTTTTCCCAATTCAACACCAAATCTGTTTCCTTGCATCTTATTAATACCTTCTCCAAATTTTGTAAACACTCATCAAAGTTATCACCAAATACGGAAAAGTCATCCATAAATACCTCGAGGAAATTATCTATCATATCCCAGAAAATAGCCATCATACATCTTTGAAAGGTAGCGGGTGCGTTACATAACCCAAAAGGAATCCTCGGATACGCAAAGGTACAAAAAGGGTATGTGAATGTGGTTTTGTGTTGATCATCTGGATCTACATGAATCTGATTGTACCCTGAATAACCATCCAAGAAACAGTAATATTCCCTACCAGCCAATTTGTCTAACATCTGATCAATGAAGGGAAGTGGAAAATGGTCCTTTCTGGTCGCCTTGTTCAACTTGCGGTAATCCATACAAACCCTCCAACCAACAACTGTCCTCATGGAGATGGCTTCATTCTGGTCATTGAGGATGGTAGTCATTCCTCCTTTCTTTGGTACGCACTGAACCGGACTAACCCATTCACTACTAGCCATGGGAAAGATGGTTCCCGTGTCTAGTAGCTTAATCACTTCTTTCTTCACTACTTCCTTCATTGCTGGCATCAATCTCCTTTGACCTTCAATTGAAGGTGCACTATCATCTTCAAGAATAATTTTATGTTGACAATAGGATGGATTAATGCCTTTGATATCAGCAATGGTCCAACCTATCGCCTCTTTGTTCGCCCTTAGTACACGTAGCAGTTTATCTTCTTGGACACCTGTTAAATTTGCTGAAACAATAACAGGTAAAGTATTATTAGTACCCAAATACGCATACCTCAAGTGAGCTGACAATGGTTTTATTCTAACTTCGGAGGAGATTCAATGGATGGTTTATTTTTAACGACCATCTCCCCCGGTTCTCTCACAGGTTCATAGGCAGGACGCCTATATTTTGGGTTTCCCGAATTGAGAGCTGCCACTGTTTCGGCAAGCTCTTCCATCATCTCAGGTAAGTATAATGTCAAAGCGGCCTGCAAGATATCATCATAATTAAAACAATCAAATACCTCTTGTGTGGCATGTTCAGCTACATCCATTCGAAAGCAATCTCCTGGAACATCTGGAAATTTCATAGCTCTGAACACATTAAATTTCACCTCCTCGTCTTGGATTCTCATGGTTAATTCTTCGTTTTCTACATCGATCAAAGTATGCCCCGTGGCTAGGAATGGTTGTCCCAAAATAATGGGGACATTCCTATCCGCGTCGTATTTAAGAATAACAAAATCAACGGGAAAAACTAAAGTACCTGCCTTAACGAGGACATCTTCGATTCGTCCCTCCGGATGAACGAGTGATTTATCGGCCATTTGTAAAACCATAGAAGTAGGTTTCAAATCTCCTATTCTCATCTTATCAAAGATCGATTTGGGAATAAGATTGATACTTGCACCCAAATCACATAATTCTTTTCCTTGCCACTCCTTACCAATCGATATCGGAATTGTAAAACTCCCAGGGTCAAGCAACTTAGGTGGCAACTTACTTTGGCAGATAGCGCTGCACCCTTCGGGTAAACCAATCATCTCATTATCACAATACGACCTTTTGTTTGTTAGGTCTCTCTTCAAAAACTTTACGTATTTTGGTATATCTTTAATAGCTTCAAGTAACGGAATATTTATGTTGAGACCCCTTACCCTATTGATGAATCTCTGATATTCGGCCATATCTCCTTTTTTTTAACTCTCGAAGGGAAAGGCGAAGGAGGACGGTTCTCCACAATATCTTTCTTTTTCTGAACTTCTGGAATTTTCTCCACCTCTATTACTTCAGGTTCATTTTCTTTTTCTACCTCCTCCACTTCTGTATTTTCTTTATTTATCATTTCTTTTTCTTTTCATGACTGGAAATGGAGGTGGAGGAAGTTTCTTACCACTTCTCAACGCTATGGCATTACAATCTTCGGTTTGTTTTGGGACTTCTGTATCACTAGGAAGTCTTCCTTGTGGACGCTGATTTAATTGTTTCGACATTTGATCTACTTGAGTCCCCTACAATTTTAATGCAGCTTCATAGGTTTGTTGATTCTGAATGGATTGTGCCTGCATTGCCATTAATTTGTCTACTGTTAGCCGAAGATCTTCAGTTCCTTCTTGAGGTTGAGAGGGTAAGGCTTTTTGATTCATTGTATCATTGTAACTATTTTGAGGAGGTTGCCTTTGAGCCTGATTTCCGTAATTCTGTCCTCCTTGATAGTTATTTTGTGGTCTAGGTTGATAAGTGTTACCTTAGGGGCGCGGTTGATATGTGTATGTAGGATTAGCTGCCCCATTAGGATTTGAGTATTGGAAACCCGGATGGTTTCTGTTGGGTTGATATCCTTGTCCATTCGAATTATAATTTCCCCTATTAGAAACGAACATCATGGCTTCGGTATTATACTCACAATGTTTCCAATCATGGTCTTTAACACCACAATTCGAACACCCATACACTTCTTGCATAGCATTCACTTCAACCCTTTTACTTGAAAAACCTTCTTTCTCGACTAACGTGAGTTGATTCAATTGTTGTTCTAATGTGGTTTGTATTTTGTTCTCTAAGGCGGTGAACTTCTCTTCCATGTTGACATTATTAACTCCCCCTTTAACTGGTGTTCTCACGGTATTCCACCCTACTTCATTATCGACTGTTCTATCCAAAATGATTCTTGCGTGAACGGGTTGAACTCGTAAGAACGCACCACCACATAACAAATCTAAATCTTTTCGTGAACTCCCATCAAGACCGTTGTAGAAAATTTCTAATTGATTTGATCTGAATGGCCATGATTGGGGACTCTTCGTAAACAATTCTGAAATCTCGACCAACTTCTACCCAACGCTTCATCATATTCTTGTCAGAAATGTGTTAACTCGAGTTGAGCATCTAACCTCATGTTGAACGGATAATACCTGTCGAAAAACGCAGCCTGTAACTGTTCCCAATTAGTAATCTTTCCCGGCTCTTGTGAATCATGCCAATCACTCACTCTATCTATCAAGAAAAATCTGAATGTAGCAAAATACATTTTCTCTTTTGTTACACTTTGAGTGATATACGAATCGCATATTTGCATAAATTTCTGTACTGCACGAATTGGATCTTCTCCGGGCTTGCCACGAAACTTTCCGAAAATCTGAAACTGAGCTAACATACCCAAATCTGGTCGAAATCTCGGAACATTGATATTAGCTGATCCAATCCCAAGAGGAGGAGCAAGGAATGGTTCTTGTGCTGGACCGGTAAGGAACCATGGTTTTGCTACTTGGATTTGAACTGGAGGATTAGGAATGACTGGTGGCGCTAGAGGGTTAATAACTGGCGGCGCTATTGGCTGGCCATTCGTGTCTAGCTGAACTCCTTGTCCATTGTTGTTTTGAATGTTAAGATTATCCATTTCGGTAGCTAGTCTTTCTACTTCTTGTGCTTCTTGTTCTTTCCTTCTCATGTTAGCAAGTCTGACTAATGATTCCAGATTATCAAGGATCGGAGGTAATGTCTCAAGATCCTTAAAAAGTCTTCTTCGCATACACCAAACCTAAAAACCTGAAAAAGATGAACAAACAAAGCGTAAAACTGAAAAATAAAAATGCAACTAACACTAAAGGATAAACACCGGGGTCACACGCTACCGTCCCCGGCAGCGGCGCCAAAAACTTGGTGGTCCTTAGTGTGTTCTAAAATAAATGCAATAAGAAAAGAGAACCACAACCGCAAGTGTACGGTTGTCCCAAGAAATAATAGTGATAAACAGATTCGTTCAGGGACGGATTGGTTGACTCTAATGCTTATCAGATAGTGATTAATTGCACGTAAAGCAAGTAAATGATTTTAAGATTGGTTGTTTTTTTCCCTAATAACTAAGATAAATAATGAAAAGACTAAATTAATGTAAATATAAAGCTAGACGCAAGTAAAAATAGCTGGACGCAAGATATGAGAGGCAGTACTCGAGTAACGCTAGGGTCTCGCCAAAATCTAACCCTTCCATGTATTGTTTAAGGGACGAATTCAGTAATTATTATTGGTCGGGATTCAATTATCTCCTTACCCCCATCAGGGTGGACTAAGGAGCTCTTATTAGGTGCTACAAACCTCGTCAGGGTGAATATAGTCCACCTTCGAATGATTAAAGCCTAACTACCCAATTGGCCGTAGGATTAATTAAGCCTGTCAAGGTCAAATAATTTATATCCTACATTCGTTAATTAGTTCCGTACCTAGAACCCCCGTCAAGGTAATCCAATTGCCACTAATTGGAATAGCCTAAGTAATAATTTCTAAAATTGATTAATTACTTCAATAATAGTCAATAAGTGTAACTTAAAGAAAACTATTAAATACCCAATTCGATTTCAATTAAAATAATCCCAAATTCAAAGACATAGAATGGAAAAGATTGGGGTTCAACTCATTACGCGTTCTCAAGTACTTAATGAAATTACCTCATAATCGTAAAAACTAAGAAAATAAATTGAAAGAAATTCATAATTGTTTTACAGAAATATAAATAAGAAACCTAATTAGTAAGATGATTCGGCTGCAAAGTGGAGATATAGACAGTCTCCAGCTCCAAACTTCTTCTTTTCCTTGCTCCTGCTTCTTTTCTTCTTGTATGACTTTGTAAATAATAATTTGTGTGAAAAATAGAAGTCAAAACCCTTATTTATACTTAAAATTTCGGACTTGGACCTTAGGCTAAATGTTAAATGAAATAATAAAGGCCCAAATCCATTATCTTAGCCCAAAATCCCGTAACTCCTGCACCACCTCCACTAAAACAGCTCTAACCGACTCGTTTCAACTCGGATTGACCTCATTCCAGTTGCTAAAGTTCCATAACTCAATAGGGCACGTTTGTTCTTCACAAGTTAGCGGCTAAATCTACTCTTAGGTGGCTCGAAATCAGCAATCTTTGGCAACTTTCCAGATTTGCAGCTCTAAAATCTCAATTCTTTCGGGATTTGTCTTCATGCTTTGACTCCATATCACGATCTTTGACTTTATTCTCGAACTCCTCTCGTAGCTAGTACTCAAAACCTACGAACTTTTCACTAAAATACACAATATTACGCGCACAAGTTTAATAAATTAAAATTACTAGAAATTAAAGAGGAAAAACGGATTATTGCATATTTAGTCCAAAAGTATATCAAAATAGTCAGATAATCACCTAATTTGGTGTCTCCTAAGCATATAAATATAGAACAAAAGAGGAGATATCACGCACTATTCTGAGCGTACCCTATGAAAATTGAGTCAACGGTTTTGGATCCAACGGTGACAGTTTTAATATCAGGTTGTTTGACTTTGGCTAGGCACCCCCACACTTTTAAAAATTTTAGGTTTGGTGGAAAACACTTCCACATCTCATGGGGGGTCTTTTCTAGGGATTTATGTGGTACCCTATTAAGTACATAACAGGCTGATAGGACAGCTTCCCCCCACATGTTGTTTGGTAAAACTGAACTTATTAACATGGCATTCATGGTCTCTTTAAGGGACCTATTCTTTGTTTATGCTATGCCGTTTTGTTGGGGTGTATAAGGGGCACTAAGTTCGTGGATAATCCCATTTTTTTTCACAAAACTCTTTAAGGGAATTAGAACTATACTCGCCTCCTCTATCAGACCTAAGTCGTTTGATTTTACAGTCTAGTTGGTTTTCAACTTCGGCTTTATATTTTAAAAACGCATGTTCCGCCTCATCTTTAGTTTTAAGAAGATACACTTTAGTAAACCTAGAGTAGCCATCTACGAAGGTTATGTAATAAAATTTTCCTCCTCTAGTAGCGGAGTTTTTAAAATCAGCTAAGTCCGAATGAACTAAGTCAAGCAATTTAGTTTGTCTCGTGGTAACGGGTTCAAAAGATTTTTTCGCATGTTTGGACTCTACACATATTTGACATTTTTCAAAGTCATCCACAATGTGAAGGGGTATTAGTCCAAGATTTTTAAGCCTTTTAATAGATGCAACATTTAAATGACCTAGTCTACCATGCCACATTTGAACACACTCAACAATATAAGCAGAATTAGATGTATTCTCAAATAAGGGTTACAGTGTTTAACACAAACAAGCCATTATTTAAGTACCCTTTCCCCACGAACTCGTCATTTTTGGTGATAATGACTTTCCCCCCTTGAAAACAAGTTTTAGACTTACTTTGTTAAGAAGAGCCCCAGAAACTAAGTTCCCACGGAGAGAGGGGACGAAGAGAACATCATTTAGTTCAAGAATCTTACCAGAGGTGAGTTTGAGGGGAACCTGACCTTTACCGACAACTGTAGCGGTGGAAGAGTCACCCAAGTACACACACTCACCATCAGTTGCTTTTTTGAATTTCTTGAACAGGGCTTTGTTTGCGCAGAAATGTCGAGAAGCTCCAGTGTCAAGGATCCACTCACTCTTGTTCTCTACCAAGTTTACCTCAACCATTACCGCGACAATTATTTCTTCTATCTCAGTCAGATTAGCGGCAGCTTTGGGACCCTGTCCATCCCTAAGGGGACATTCAAAAGCTTTATGTCCTTCTTTTCCACAACAATAACAGGCCCCTTTAGGTTTTTGAATCTGACCAGAAGTTTTGAATCCTCCACCTTGTTTGCTGGAGTTGCCGCGGTTCTCGTTTCCCCCAAACTTTGACTTGTTGGAGCCTTGTTGCTTTCCCTTCCCTTTGAACCTGTCTTTGTTACCTTGGCCAGAAACTTTGACGAGATTAGCTTTCGAGGAATGAGAAGGGAAAGAGATTGATTTACCCTTGAGTCGATTGGCTTCTTCGAATTGAATGTCGCTGATGAGCTCTTGGAGGGTCATTTCTTTATTTTTGTGTTTGAGGTGGTTGCGGTATTCAATCCAAGATGGGGGAAATTTATCAAGCAAAATGTTGGCTTGAAGAATTTCTCACATCTTCATGCCTTCGACGATTACCTCCGCGCATAGGTTCTCGTACACATGAAGTTGTTCAGTCATGGGTTTCTGATCCGTGAGTCTAAAATTGTAACAGTTCCCAGTTACGTACTTTTTCTTACCAGAGTCATCAACCCGATATTTCTTCTCGAGAGTTTCTCATATGATCTTTGCCGATGTCTCTTTGACAAGGAGATCAAAGATGGAATTGGTAACGTTGTTCAACATCCAGCCCCGAGCCATGGTATTAGCTCTTTTGAACCTGGATGCGAGGGCAGCATGCCTAGCTAGCTCTTGTTCAGTATGAGCTCCAATTTCCAAAAGTGGAGGAGACTCGACTATAGCAAAGTCGAGTTCATACTGTTCAAGGAAAATCATAATTTTTTGCGCCCAACACTTGTGGTTAGAACCATTAATGGGTTCCAACTTGTTCACGTCGGAAAGTGGATTTGGGTTCAAAGAAGAACCAACAGCCGATATAGGAAGAGCCATTTCAGAAAATAATCGTTGAAAAAAGAAAATGAATATCTTTTTAAATTGTGATTAAAATGATCACCGGTTTTGACAAAAGAAATGGTTTCCCAAAACAAAAGAAATAAAATTCGATTTTAATGTAAACTAACTATTACATAAAAATGAATAACCATTACAAGAAAATAAACTATTAAACGGAAAATAAATACACTTACACGAAAAGAAAACAACAACTATTACACCGACGGTTGTTAAAAAGATATTCTGGCGTACCGGTATCTCTAACGAAAAAACGAAACTAACTTAGCGTTTTAAGAGAGAAGGTGAGGCAGAGTGTTTGTTCTTTCTGTTGTATTTCGTAGCTGGTATGGGTGGAGTGGGAGCTCTTTATATAGGGGAGAGGTGAGGAGTCAAACCAATTCAGAATCGTCCCCATTAAGGCCCTTAATTACCTCCCGTAATTGACTTGATTGGGTTGAAGGTTTTGATTGGCTCTTAATCTCCACGTTTTTATATTCTATAACAGCTGGTTGACTTGACTTTGATATTCCCACGTGTTGACTATCTCCTTGTAACAGCGGCTGGAATACTATTCTTCTTTAACGCGTGCGTGATTGGTGGAGACTTGTTTTTACGCTTCAGTTTGAATTGTCAACGCCCACTATAAGAGTTGATGAAAAAAACAATTTAATTTTTAATTTTTTTGACTCCCCAACCCCCCAACTCCCCAACGAGCCCACGACCCACGACCCACGATGTCGCCGTCGCTAGTGCCGGGCCAGGCCGGGGGTGGTGGTGGTGGTGGTGCGCGTGTGTGGGGCTTCCTTGTTCCCTTTTAGCTTCCATAGTGACTAGCTATTTTGATAGGAATACATAGGTAAGTTATTTTATATAGATAAAATTTCTTACTCACCTCCTATGTGGGACAATACCTTCACAAAAGTTGTCTTTTCTACTTCTCAAAGGGAATGGGAAGAGTCTTAGCTAATCCTCTATATTATTCTAAGTCTTTTCCACTTCTCCTAAAAGAACATGTCGGATTAAAGATTATATGATTAAAGTTAATAATTATTTAACTTTAATCCAACAATTTGTAAATGATTATTATATGTAAATCCATTTTCTTGATTATTGAATTGAAAATCATTTGGTTACCCAAAATAGGTGCTTCTATCATAGTCATTGGTTATGGATGACTGAGATGTGTATGCGTTTGTGTATGTGAAGAAGACATATATGATCATTTATCTTAATGAGGAATGGGGTGGAGAGGCGTGTGCAAAAAGTATACAAAATTTTGAGAGTTCATATTTTAATTTTTTTTTCAAAACGTATGTGGTTAAATAGGTGGATGGGTGAGGAGGTGGGTGCAAAGAAAATGATAAATATTGGGGTTTCATTTGATTTTTAAAGTTGATGGGATTAAATAATAAAATTGAAGGTGTGTATGAATAAAATAATAAATTTAGGGTTTTTTAGATGATGTATAATGGGCTAAATAATATTTGAATAATTATTTAAATACTTTTTAGAGTTTGAGAATTTTTGTAAATTTTTTGAATTTTAAATGATTAAATATGACTTGGGAGTAGAAATTGACGAAAAAAATAAAAAATGAGTATGAAGGGCGTATATCTAAAGTTCAAGATAACTTTAAAAAATAAAGGGTGTCGTGTCAAAACATGAATAGTTCAGGGAACAGGTTAAAACTAGTAAAAAGATTAATGTAGGCATTTTATCTATATATATTTTAGTATTTTTTTTATTAAATGTTATTCTAAAAGAATGGTAAAATCAAGTAGCTCATTTGTCTCAATAAAACTCGTGTCGAGATCCTAGTGGTCAATCTTCCAAAAATTTAACAGGTCAAAAACTATAAAATAAATAATTAAAAGGACTAAAAATCAAATTAAGGTTATATCTAAACTTCCTATTTCCACATCACAACTCTCTTCCCTCACCCTCTCAACCAAAACCCCATTTCCCTATCTCTGTTAATTACAGTTCTTATCAACTCTACTTACGACGCCTTCTTCTCATCTCAAGGCTCAGTCCCCCTCAGATCCATAAACGATGGCAAATGGTTTTTGAAAACGCCACGCCCTTCAACTTCATCATTTTCTCTTCCAACTCATCTAGTAGAGATAATATTATCTATATAAGGTCCTTGTAAATCATTCTCTTTATAAAGATTAATTTTATTAATAAAAACTACATATATCAAATATTCTTTAAATTTTTTTCTAGATCTGATAATAAATTAATTATTGCTATACTATAAATTTGATGATTAATTGACTTTTAACATATTGTGAAGTTGTGGTAAATTTTTTATTCACTATAAATTTTCGATAATAAAAGTTTAATCATATGGATTTTAATAACTGCTTACAACTTCAATATGGAGAAACTTGCACGAATTTTATTGCTATTTTTTATTGACTGTTTATTTGGTAAATATTTTCCGATTTTCTCCCTTTTAAGTTAGAAATTTGTTTTTGGTTTCTTTCGTAAATTTTGTTGAGATTGTATTTTATTCAACAGATCTCTTAAAAAAATTAAAATTCATATTGGGTATCATACAATTATTGAATTCGATCTTTTTACAGGTGATATATATGCAAAAATCATTTTTTATTTAAATTAAAAGATCAATGGTCATGTCATTTCAATCATCAACAAAAACATAGTCAACAGTGAGAGAAAAGGTAAAACATACTACTTGGATGTAATTTTTTAAGATTGATTATCTTATAACTCCATTTATAAAGGTAAGTTTAAGTCGAATGAGTCCCTAATTTTAGTAGAAAGTTTGGGGGTTGGATTTTAAATAATGGACCTCTAACTTACATATTATAGAAAACTCCATTCTTGGGTACCGAATTCATAGAATTTTTAAGCCACATATGACTAGATTTACATGACTCTTTACATTTTCTTTCAATTTTTTTAGGGTTAATGCCCAATAGGCACCACCTACCACCTTACACCCTAACCCATAAAAGACACCGTTTTTTTAAAGAACAACGAGTAATGGGAAGATTCCCATTACTCAAAGAATTATATGTTAAAAAGGAAAATAGTGGTAGCTAATATTTTAATTATAAAATGCATGAAAAAAATAAAAAAGAGAAACATCCTTACGTATGCAACATAATTAAAAAATGAAAAAATTGTGGCTAAAATTTGTATTGATCAACAGATATAGCTAAATGCAAGCAAGTAATTGGGCTTTATATGTAGCATATCCTATTCTATTAAACTGGTTGGAGATCAAAAGTTGAGAAGTCAAACTCCAATTCTACCTTTTTGCTAGAATTGGTTACTTGTACACAGCCTTAGAATATACTTGTTTTATAATATTGCTAAAGTAGTTTTTCTTCTTAATACATATGAGAGTCACTTTGGACTCGTAATTAATTTGACTCCAATAAAATTCGATCCAGAACCTCTTGGACTCTGTAGAATAGTCTAACAACTAGACCAACTATCGATCTTAAAAGGTAGATTCATATTATAATCATTTTATGATTATTTATTTATAAGTTGATTTCTTATTTGGTAATATATATATATATATATATATATATATATATATATATGCAGAGAGAGAGAGAGAGAGAGAGAGAGATGACAACCATTAAAAGTAGGTTACCATGCATTAGTATATAAATAAAAAATTAGGATCGATTATTCTCTATCAACCTACAAATTAGAATTGATTATTCATTCTCTTCATTCTTCGCTTCCGAACCAGTCACCACACCGCCTCAAAATTTCCTCATAAGATCGTTATTCTCTATCAACATAAAGTGTTGAATTCCATCAGAAGAATGATAAGGTTGTTAAAAGTGTCAACGTGTAACTAAAATCAGTGGGCTATGGATATCGATAATAATATAAAGAACATTAAAGAATCGATTACTAGCTTGGAATCACTGTTTATGGCTGCGAAAATCATTTCTTAGAGCTTGATACCATCTCTCATGCATAAGTTCCTTCACTTTCACCCTTGCATGCTCTAAATTTTTTAATAGATTCCTCACCTAAATTGAATGAAATAGCGCACATGGGAGTGTTTAAAAGAGCTTCTTCTCGGTGATTGGACTGATAACATATTATGCAGCTTCAGAATGCCTATAATCAAAGATTCAGAGCGTCATAAAAATACTCGTGATTCGTCCCAAAATGTGGTTAGCTGGTGATGAAAACTATATAATTCGGCCTTATGATGAAAATTTGAGATCGGAATCAAATTTATGTCAAATAAGGAAACTGGATTTCCATCTCAATTATACTATCTCTATTCCATAATAATAGTCTCTTTAGCCCAAAAACCATATTTCATAATATATGTCACTTTTAAAGTTCCAAAGAAAAATAAATGATGTCTTTCCTATTCTACCCTCTTTTTAAAATCTCTTACCAACTAAATATTTAATTTTCGCTCTCTTATAATTAGGGATATGTTGGTCATTTTGAACTAAATTTTACCTACTTTTTAGGTTCCTTAGTATGTGTGAAAAACTCTAAAGAGTCCATTATTATAGAATGGGGGTAGTATGTTTTAAAGGCTTTTTTACGTCTGAGTTCTGACAAGGATAAATATTTTTATTTAGGAATATCAGGCACCACAGGTTTCTATCGTCTATGCTGGAGTTGAAGGAATTACTATCCTAGCCCTCATAAGTGAGGCTCACATACTATTCATATATACTATATACGCCATTAAATTCTTATTTTTTAACGCTTTTAAGTTTATGACATGTAATTTTTTGCATAATCATATGCAAATGTGAATCTTGTGTACTTAGTGAATGGGTGAAACACACGGGCCAAAATCAGAAACTGGAAAACTAGTGTCAAAGTTAAAGGTTTGTTAGGCCACTTGAGCAATGGGTTAGTATTTGAACTCAATAAAACACCAAAAGATCGTGTTAATGTTATAGTAACTATAAGTTATAATGGGGAATTTGCTTTTAGTTATATGCATCTTTAGAGTCTAAATTTAGCTTTATAGATGATGGATATAGGAGAAAATCATGCACAATGTCTTTCTTTAGTTAAATCTACTAAACACATGAAAGAACGAAAGTACAAGTTGCTTACTTTTCTGCAAGGTATATATATTCTTTGCCGAGTATTTAAGTTGATGATTACTTGTAGAGAAAATGTCCATTTAAACCATGATTAGGAAAGTCTATGCCAAAACTTGACATGTTATTATTTCTTCCCAATTAGATTATCCAGTTTCTCATTTAAATCAAAAATCTATTACCATTCTATTTTCTACCCTTTTTATTTTTATTAATTAAAAATAGAGGTATTTCTTAAAAGAAACCTAATAAAATTACATAACTGTTAAATTAAGCCTTTAATAATTTATTTTATAAAAAAATTATAATAAAATAATTATTTATAGAAAATATTCCTTTTATATTTTCTATACCTTTACCACACTTATTATATATTATTTTCAATACAATATTTATTTTTAAATATTAAATAAATAATAGGGTACGACCACCACCACCACCACCACTACTGATGTGTTATTCAACTAATATGAATTTTCTATTGATATGTAGGGTGTGTTTGATATCGTGGCGCTTAGTGGGTCCTTCATATTGAGGGACGTTGATGGCCAGCCGAGCAGAACTGGTGGTTTAAGCATCACACTGTGCAATGAAGAAGGTAAGTTCGCTGGTGGCGGGGTGGCTGGGTTGGTGATTGCAAACTCACATGTACAGGTTTGTTTCTCATACTTGTCAATTTTATTTCATTTTTGGGTCAAAACACTTCACAAAAATTTGTTTTTGTACAGATTTCATGTGCTAGTTTCATTTCTGAAGCAAAAAAGGAAGGCAAAGGAGAAGGTGGTGACAGAGGAGAAGGTGGTGGTAGTAGCTCTCCATCAACTGAGAGTGACTTGTCTGGTGGAGGTCCGCCACCACTACCAAGGAGAGTGACTCGAGATGATGGCATGCCTGGGTTAGGCATGCCATGGAAATGATTGTGTTAACCCCCGAGCTATGGATCTTGCTGAGCAGCTCGGGGTTTTTTATGTATTTTTTAGTTGAAAAAACCACACTAGTTGTAGTCTTTATCTTTTTGCATACATCAGTTGTAGTGTTTATCGATGTTAGTTTTTTTATGGAAGTTTGACTTGTGGTGGTACCTTCTGTTGTTGTTCAATGGGTTGTTTTTATAAAAAGAAGTTACAAAATTTTGAAAAATGGAAGTGTTAGAATTTTTTTTTTAATAATATTGTTTGATGTTTAATTAAACCCTCTTGATAGGGTATAGGAGTAATCCTCCTATTTCAGTTTGCTAAATCTCCTCCCATAATGGAGAGAGAGAAACTGAAGTGGTTGAATCTAAAGCTTGGTGGCAGTAGCATATACGGAAAGTAAATTATTCCATAAAAAATGAGATATTATATCAGCTCGACTCAGCTCTCCGTATCTTATTTCGATTTGCATACCTGTTGTTTATCACTACTTTCTAGATTTTGTATCAACTTTCTTGCTTTTTCCTTCACACGGTCAACCATTAAAATATAGAAACTCTATAAACCATCTGCACTATTTGTTATCAAGTGATACGTGAATAAACAATTAAATAAAATATATTTTAATATTATCAAACTTTATAAATAGTCAGTCTTATTGTTGAATCATATTGATGAATTAAAAAACAGCCAGCGAGATGGCCTTGTACATACCTTATAATTTAGAAAGTTATTTCCGTAGCTTCCTCTCATGTATGAGTAACCATCTCCACCTATAATTCAACACTCTTGCAAAACAAATATGTTGGTTATTAGAATAAGCATATCATGTATATAATATTCATGTCTTTACTTTGTGAATTGTTAATACAAGAAATGGTGCAAAAATTTCTTATCTCCACGAAAGAATTATCAACGTAATAACCTATCAAGTTGTCTTATTTGACTAAAAAAGGATAACCTATCAAAGAAATGGTTAATATGTGACAATGTAAAACGCTGAGAAAGAGAGGAGAGGAGTCCGCTGAGTGGAGAGAAGAGGAGGGTGAGGAGGGGAGAAAATGACTGTATATATATTTATGTATGTCTTTTTTATAATAGTAATATGTTAAAGTCGAACTGAAATTACAGTCTCGTCATGTATATATGAGATACCAAAATTTTAGGAGATGTGCCACATCAAAATATGCTAGTTGTCAACTTGGGAGCAACAATCATTTTTGGATGCGATGAAATTTTTCTCGAGATTAGGAATTGACTAATAACCGAAGAATGATATAGCGATACCAAACGAACAAAAAAAATCAAATCGTAATTACATCTAAAGAATTCCTATTTTCTTAGGTAGTGTTGTTCTCAAACCAGGGCTACATCTCCACATCTAGTCAAAATCCATTTGCATTGATTAATTAACGGACGCGTGTTAGCCTAAAAGATAGATTTTGATTGATGTGTTGGTGACAATACATTGCATCTTGAGTATACTTAATCTTATGAGAAATGTCAAGCTTAGTATAAACCATGCAGATTCTACAAAGCATGAAAAAAATGAGGAAATAGGGTTAACAGACCCCCGAGAAGGTGAAACAAGAAGTGATGAAGTAGACCAGTTGAAGAAGACAAAAGAAGAGATGAATTCCAACTATCTGATTCAGGAATCAGACAGAGTGCCAAAAGACGTTCGGGAGTGAAGACTCATATAGGAAGAAGTCCATACCTCCAAAGATTGAGAAGACGGAGTTTCAATACTTTTTCGAGAATGAAGTCTAAGAAGAGAAGAAGAGCGGACGTCCAAAGTGAAGAAAGGCAGATCGTTGAAGTTCACCCGAAGTTAGCCAATAGAAGTTGAAGACTGGAGAAGAAGAAATGCCAGATTCCCGATTTGCATACTCATCAAATTTGAAAACTCGAGTCCAAGCAAATAATATATGGAGAAGATGAATGGTATTTGAGGAGAGGAAGATAACTACTAGAAAGGACATAGACAGAAAAAGAGTCGTTAGTGTACTATTTGTCTGGAATCGTCAGATCCACGTCATCAGCCATCCCACCCGAGGATTCTAGATGTATGGAAAGTTGATACTCAACCAACCGAGAGCTGATACGTGGACAAGTGTGTTGAGAAGATTTTTCCTATATGGAGGCATTGAGAACTTCCAAAATTTACTCTTCTCTACACCAAATTTAAATGCTTTTCAAAACTATCTTTCAAGAGAGACTCAAAGTAATAAATAATCCAAATATCTATATTGTGTTGTAAATTTTAGCTAAATTTTTTTTACATACTCATTGAAGAGTATAGAGGATAGGATAGGTAGATTAAGTTTAATCATTAAACCCAGGGTTTTCTCTTGGTCTATTGAAGAAGCGTCATCTTCCATAGACTAGACAAAAGTGGTTTAGAGTTTGTGTGGTGTAGACATACGAATTTCAAGGCTTCATGGAGTGTGATGTGGTATAGTGTAAGTGGGATTTTTTCACTCGGGTTTGTCTGGTGATACACAAGTGGAAGACTTCATGTGCTTTTAAAGTGGTATATCATTTGTTTGAATTATTTATAATATTGTGTAATCCTTGGAGATTGAAATGATGTCTACCAAGATAAACAATATGTCCAAATATGATGGAATCAGTAACAACATCATCGACAATTTCAGTTATGAAAAATGAATTTGTGGGGCCACCTAACATGTATGTTATGAGAAAACGATGTTCAAGACATACAAAGTTGCAACTACTGAATAGACTTTATGTATTGGAAATTTCTCTACATCAAAAGTAGTTGGATCTGGAATCGTTATTCTAAAAATGACTTCTGAAAAAAATTTGAGTCTCAATAAAGTTCTCCATGTGCCTGACATTAGAAGGAATCTAGTTTCAGGTTCGTTATTGAGTAAGAATTGTTTCAAACTAGTAATTGAGTCTGATAAATTTATTCTCACTAAAGGTGGAATATTTGTGGGCAAAGGGTACCTATGTGACGGTTTATTTAAGATGAATGTAATGACCGTAGTACCTACCAAAAATGTAACTAAGAAAGTAATATATGCTTGACTTACCTAATTTATTGCACGATGGATTAGGAAATGTTAATTTCGGTTAATTAAATAAGTTAGTTTACGTTGGATTATTACCTAATGTGAACTTCAATTCTCAAGAAGAATGTGAAGTATGTGTTGAGTCAAAATTAACCAAAACCTCGTTGAAAAATATAGAAAGGACTTTGGTACCTTTAGAGTTAATTCACAATGACATATATGACTTAAAATGAGTGCAAACTAAAAGTAGGAAAAAGTATTATATAAATTTCATTGATGATTGCACAAGATATTGTCAAATATACTTGCTTTGAAGCAGGGACAGATCCAGGACAAAAGTTGAGGGGGAGGGGGCTTTAAATATATGGGGGTTTGGGGGCAATGCCGAAAAAAAAGAAAAATTTGGACGTATAGTAAAATAAAAATTATAAGAGAATTAACTTTCTATTAAATATTATCCTAATAAAAATTTACACATAAATTCTTTGAGGTAAAGTAATCAATGAAGTCAAATTTTATAAATACATCAACTATCTGTTTAATTCACTGATATATAATCAACGATTCTCCAATTCTATGTGATAATCCTTTATCAAATAAATTATATTCTGTTAAAATTAAAATTATTAAGTTAATAAATATACTTTTTTCATTTTTAAGTTCCAATTAGTTGTTTTAGTAAAAAAAGTTCTAATTCGTACGCACCTGCTATGAAGTTTTTATTTTTTCTTTTGAATAAAGTGTTTAATTACTAATACAGTAAACCTAATTCCTTTTCTATGTACTATGCATCATAAAAAGTGATTAGAACAAAAAGAAAAAAACACTATAAAAAGTTATTAGAACAAAAAGATAAAAACACTATGTAGCATAGATTTCTAGAGAGTTTCGACAACAATAGATTAAACTAAAAGAACCAAAATTTAAGAAAGGCATTAAATATTCATTCATATGAAATAAAATTTAAATTTCTATCCAAGAATTTTATTCATAAATTTTAAATTCGTATAAAAAATTTAATAACTCACATACAATTATCCAAATTCTTATAAAAACACTCAAATAAAAAAACTTACCGAATTTTTTAGCTATTATAAAGAAGTAGACTGCGGCTGTGGAATAGATCCAAAATTATTTATAAATTTGATTAAAGTAATGTTTGTAGAGATAGTATTGTGCAATTTATTAAAAATAATATATTTAAATATGGTTAAAATAATTACTTGACTTAAAAAAACTAAAAAAATTATTAATATATAGGATAAATTTTTATTTTTTAAAAAAGTCGTGGGGGGGGGGGGGGGGAGGGGGGGCTTGAGCCCCCTCTGGGCCCAATGGTGGTCCGCCAATGCTTTGAAGTAAGGATGAGTCCTTACAAGCATTTTGAAGAGTTTTGCGCTGAACATGGAATTATCCATCAAACACACATCCTCTATTCACCTCAACAAAATAGAATTGCTGAACGCAAGAACCGCATGTTGAAGAAATGATGAATGCATTGGTGATTGTCTTAGGGTTACCACAGAACTTGTGGGTAGAGGCTTTGCTCACTGCAAACAAAATATGTACAATAAAGTTTCTAAATTTGGTAAAATTATATTGTGGTCCCCAAAATTTAACAAAATTATACTTAGGTCCATATAATTTTATAAAAAATTTATTAGGTCCCTAACATTAAATAAAATTAAAATTAGGACCCTACATGTTAGTAAATGTATGATTAGGTCTTTAATTTAGAATAAACTTATAATTAAATTCCCAAAGTTTATTAAAATTATAATTAGGCCCTTAATATTTATTAAAAAATATACTAGGGGCCTAAATTTTAATAAATGTATAGTTAGTTCCAAAACTCAGATTTTAAGTTTTGGGAAACTTCCCATAACTCACTGTTTCTTAAAAAAAGTGTCTTTTATAGGCCAGGGTATTAGGTGGCAGGTGGGCATTTACCCTAATTATAATTAGGTTCCTTAAAATTTAATAAAATCATCACAAGGGGACTAAATGTTAATAAATATATAATTAGGTATTTCTAATAATCTTATAATTAGGTCCCTAAAATTTATTAAAATTATAGTTAGGTTCCTAAAATTTAATAAAATTATAATAAAGGGCCTAAATTTTAAGAATTTTATAATTACGTCTCTAATACTTATTAAATTTCAGTTAGGTACCTATATTTTTTTACAAATATCTAACCGAATCCCAAAAAAATTAAAAAAGATAATCTATTTACGTCCCTAATTTTTCAAAAAAATCAAAAATTGTCCCTACAATTTAATTTTAAGATGTATATTATTATGTTTGACGCGATGCTAGACGTCACGATGGAGATGGAGAGGGAAGAGACCCCACTCGGGGATCCATTGATCTTGTATTCGGGTATATCAGCAAAGGTAAAAGGAACTTGGTTATTTATTTAGCGGGAAAATATATTTGTTTATACATCGATATTATTTTTCAGGTAAACATATAAATAAAGTACGGGGCAAGAGAATTCCCCGATCGACAGAGAAGGTGAAAGAAAAATTTAGGGGTGTCTTGCTGGTTGATTGTTGTACTGAAGATGGCACGTGGAACCCCGTTGGGGAATTGGGGTATCATGTGACACAGGTAGTAGGAAACATATTCAGGATCATATTTCAAAATATTATTTTGAGTGGAAACACATCCCACAATACCACATTGATCTCATTTGGACTAATCTCAAAGTAAATGACTTGTTTGTAAGATAAAAAATTCCAGGCAATTACCAACTGTTTGGCAGCTAGTAGGGTTTGATAAAATAATTATAATAAAAGTAAGAACTATCACCCTAACCAATCACGTTACTCACTGCAAGTATCATAGATCATATGTAAGTTTAGTTGATAAATAGAATTCGTTTGCAGGGACTATGAAAGTTTGCTAGGACTAATGCAAATATAAAGTGCAAATAGAAGAAGTTAGAAGAATAATACACTAAAAGAATCTGAAATATTTGTTTTGTTTTATGACTCTAAGCAATTAACTAAATAAAATAAAGATAGAAAATTAAATAGAAGAAATGAAAGAAGTAGTATGAGAGTTTAGCTAGAGATATAGCAAGCCTTGTGTTATTACCTATTTATTTAAGGGAGAATTGTGTGATATGCAATAGCCAGGATTCTATATTCCTCCTAACCCCCTTCCGGGTGGACTTATGAGGCGACCTAACAATTACTAGGGGACTTGGGCAAGTGGACCCTGCGCAATGATCGGTGGTTAATCTCAAACCCTAGTGACTATCTAGTTAGGCAAGACAGTCAAGATCACTACGGCACACTAGACATTTATGTGGTGTTTCAATAATTAGACACCCTTTCCGGGTGACCATCTAACTACTATTATGGTAATTTAATACGTTGGCCACCGCAAGAACTATAGAAAATACATCAAGCACATAAAAACAGAGATAACACAACTAATTTTAATTAAATGTAAAAGGACATCCCAAATTAAAATAGATATAAAACAAGTCTAGGGTTCTGGTGTCGCCTAAGGTGTGATAAAATAATGAATAAAATAAGTGCAAATAAACACCCTAGGCTGAGCACGGATCTGCAAGTATACATGACGTATGCAAGTTTTAATGATAAATAGAATGCGTTCCTCAGAGACTACGAAAGTTAGAGAGAACTTATGCAATTTATCAAGTACAGATAATAAAGCTAGATCAAATTAATACGCAGAAAAATAAAAGAAAAGAGAATTTTGTTTGATTTTGGGAAATAGAAAATTAGACTAATAAATTAAAAGATAGAAAATTAAATAAGCAAAGAACAGATAGTATGAGAGTTTAGCTCAAGATATTAGAAAGTAATCCCCACTAGTCTTGTTTATTCTAACATGTAAGAGTGAATCATGTAGTATTACAATAATCAAGATTCTAAATTCCCATTCCTTAGACCTTGAGAGTGACTAAGGGGGCTACGGCACAACCACGAGGAAGTCTAAAATAGGGTTATCAAGCGCCACCAAGGCCCCTAAGAAGAACAATTCCTTCAATTGGTGATATGGTGATTATAACACACCCTAATGACTATCTAGTTAGGATCGATGTTGTCAGGACCAATACCGGACACTAGACGTTATGTGGTGTTTCAATAGTTAAACACCCCTTTCGGGCGACCATCTAACTACTATTACGGTAATCCTATATGTTACGCACCGCAAGGAAAACAGACAATAAATAAATAAAAAATAAACAGAGAATAAACATGAATTCAAATTAAATACGAAGTATCCCAAATCAGATAGAAAGAACTATGGTTCATACATATATGCTAAATCTCAAGCTAAAATGATTTAATTCATACTAAGGAAAGAAAAGAAAACAATCACAGATTTGAGGGTTGAAGATGACATAATATGGTGTTCAACTCCTTGCAAACTTCTCTTCTTGTGCTGTAAGCTTCTTCCTGGCTTAAGGACTAGCCAATGATATGTTTTTTCTAATAAGAGGGTGTATTTATAGGGTGTAGGAAACCCTAAAATGTTTCTTGGAGTAGAAGATAGGTATTAAGATCCTAGCCCAACTCAAATTCGTAACCCTAAAATATAGGAAGGTAAGATTCTGGTGCTGTTTTGTTTTGCCGTAACTCCTTCAATACTTATCCGTTTGACGTGTTCCAATAGTCGAACTAATCGTATCTATAACTTTGATGCATACCATTTTTCCAAATTCCTAGCCAATCTTAGGTTATGATCACTTTTATGTTCGTAGCTGCTAGAATTCATATTTATTTGGCAACTTTATCTTTTCCTTTTTCATATTTCTTTCCTTTATCTCCAATTTCCATGTTTATATTCTTTCCCTTATCTCTTAGAATTAACTTGACATCTGAATAATTACCATATATCTTTAAAGCATCAAAATTAACAAACAATTAAACCCAATATGCCCTAAAAATAATAAATAATTTAATCAAGACACGAAATAGGAAAGTGTACTAAATCATGAGAAAATCAACCTATATTCTAATAAATACACCTAAAATGATGTCTCCAACTAATATTGAATCATCCCAAATGGGTAGACATCAAAACCCCCAACTCAAAGTTGTATCGTCCCGATACAATAAAAATAAAAATAAAGAACAGTAGGGTAGTCAAATAATAAACAGAGAAGAAGAAGTAGGAGGAGAATAAGAACAGAACACGATGAGCGATCCTAGAGAAAAATACCTAAAAAGTCTCATGTAGTAATGCTAAAAAATTATGCACATGTATGCTTAATATACACATAATCAACAATTTATAAATTCAAGTCCAGATTAATTTCGCAATGCCAGAAGGAGAGGTCTCAACTCAGTTTATGTTAATGGCTGTAGGTTGTTCATAGGTCCTAATATAGCATCCAATGGTCCACTTACCTACAACCTAATAGCTAAATTGTTTCTCCATCAAGTAGCTAAAAATCCTAAGGTCTTTACGGTTATAACTTGGCTTAGGGACGGTGTGGTGTATTTGGATAATAATAAGCGAGCTTTTTGCTCTCTCCTCACATTCCATCAACGAATCGCCCTAGAGCTTGAGTTTTTCACTCGAAAATGTTCTCACTCAACCCAATTTTTGACAACCCAATTTTTGATGCTTTAATGTGCATCCCCAATTATGCCCAAATAAAACCTTTTCATGATGATATAGAATTTCCACTTTGCCGGTCCAAATATATATTCTTTTGATATCAATTTTTTTTCTTTTGTATAGCTATGACTCTCTTTTTGATGTTGAGATATCACGCTATTTTTTTCTCATATTTTTTTCTTTTCAATTCATGCTTCTCATCATTTTTCAGTTACTATTACCCCAGAAAAGGGTTACAATAACAACTTTTTCATCATCAATAATATCACAATTACAAATTCCCAAACCCAGTGTCCCTAATGATGAAACCCTCCACCCGAAACTCAAGCTATAAAAACGACTTGTCTCAGGTTTTGCGATTCGAGTGCGGGTCATATAGATAAGTTCTAAAAACTAAGGGGTATGGTTTATAATGTGGTTAAATAAAAGGATTTAGAAAGGCTCAGAGGGGCTAAGACGGATAAATAATAATAGTAATCAAATAAAAGGGCTTCAAGTGGCTTCAATATGAAATAACTGCCTTATTCACTTTTCTAACTACCGGATTTTGTTACTTTTTTACTACTAGTTCATAGATAAGCGGATTTTCAACTAATTTCAGACCTCATGTTCCACACACCAAATAACTCTCCCTAAGTTTCAACTTGACTTTTTAGCATTGCTCATCAACTTTTCTATCTTTTATTTACTGTTTGTATACATGCAGACTAAACATATTTGTAACAGCTTTAAAAAACATACTACTTACTATCATTAAATCAATTAGATCATGCACAAATAGATACATTCAACATATTCTATGCCTATTCAAACCCAAAAATTTAATGTTTTATGCAAAAACAAAAAGGAAGATGAGGACAACGAATCCCCACCCCCAACTCAAAAGTGAGTCGTGTCCCCATGACTCGAAAAAGACTCAAGAAAGAATTAAAATTTAAAATTAGCACACATATTGCACATAAAGAAATGGTAGGGAAGAAAGAAAACATACTCTTCGAGGCTATTGCCTCGCATTATCGACATCCAAGTTAGGATTTGCTGGATCTTTCTTTAATTGCTCAAGGAGTGTTATGATGTGCTCCATTTCTTCTTTTAGAAGGTGCATAATTCCTCTCAAAAATTTCATGATCAAAGCATTGTCAATATTGTTACTCATATTAAACTCAAGTGTCTCTCCTTCACCCAAAATCATATTCGCTTTCCGAACAAGACACGTGATCATAGTAGGATATTTCACATTAAATAACGACATGGGAGAGACCGAAAGTCGCATCACCTCCTCATATATCAACTGTGCCACATCCTCTTCTTCTCCTCAAAATACAATTTAACAAGATAGCGCTCTTTATAACGCCTTACCATGAACATAGACCAACCCAATCTTTCACCAATCTCCAAGAATCTTCTTGTATTCTCCTTTACCAACTTCTTCTTCAAATACTTTCTCATAACCAAAAGGAAGTTCTTGTAATTGTTCTTCGCAGAAGCTATCAGGGCCCTTGAAGCTTTCTCTTTTTCCTCGAGTGTAGGACCTTCGATCTATAAAGGTTGTGTTGTTTTTTTCACGAAAGCTGGAACCTTTTTGCCCATTGGATCAAACACAGCAAGTTGACCTCTCTTCTCTTGACCTGTTTTACCCTTTGTGTTGGAACTAGAACTTTTCTCACTTGATTTCTTCTCAATAGAACCCAATACCTTGTGTTTCTTCATCTCCCTCATAGTAGATAATGTTTATGTTCTCTTAGTCATCTCAATTGACCTACAATTCAAAGCTTTAACCACTCTTGAAATTTGAAACTCTTGATTTTCGGTTGAACAAGCTTT
The DNA here is from genome assembly GCA_029959085.1 of Nemophila menziesii. Taxonomy (NCBI): domain Eukaryota; kingdom Viridiplantae; phylum Streptophyta; class Magnoliopsida; order Boraginales; family Hydrophyllaceae; genus Nemophila; species Nemophila menziesii. The sequence continues at coordinate 82,949,254 of JARWIR010000001.1, forward strand.
ATTTGGGTTAGGAAATGTGTTTTGATGATAATTCTCTATATAAGTAAGATAGATTCTTGATGGATTGGTATGGATCTAAGAAATTGTACGATGACTTTTTGAAATTTAGGCTTTTGATTCTTGGATTCAATGTGTTTTGGTATGATATGGGTGGTTGAATCTTCCGTGTAATGACGTGGAGAAAGGATTGGATGTGTTTTTATGATGATTGGGTAGTGTTTTGATGTTTGGGGAAGGTTTAGGGAAGAAAGAGAGGCTTAAGGATTGGAAAATTCGTAATACACTAGCCTTCGTCTTCTTTATAACCTAAAAAACTCGAAATTTTCCTCTCTCCAGCGGCGCGGACCGGCATACCGCCGATGTGGCTGGCATACCGATGCTGCGCTTCGAAAAATCGTGCTTCGTCAATAAAACTGATTCTCGAACCCGTGGGCACGTGTTTTTGTTAGACCGGCATACCGGTGCGGTAAGTCTCGCAAATACACCTCTCGGCAAAGAACCCGACGTATGAACCCGTGGGCACCCCTTTTTGACCCGCCGGCTAACCGGTCATATGGCCGGCTGATGTCTCCCTTTTGTTCTAATTATATGCCGTTAGGAGACATCAAAATAGGTTATTATTTGACTTATTTACTAGACTTTTAAGCTTATTTGGTCATATTACGATTTCTTCCCTTGGATTTGGATTAATGGTGTTTTAGAGATTTTATGCATTAATCGTTTATTTTTAGTGTAAAGTTCTTAGTTTTATGATTTGATGGAATATCAAGACAAGGAGAAGAAACGGGAATTAAAGTCTTGGATTGAGCGTTGAAGTCAAAGGAAATAATAATTGATTCGAAAAAGTAATTAGTGGAGAATGAAATCTGGAATGCTGTCACAAATCACTGTTTTTGAGCATCTTAGATACTTATTAAGCCTTGGAGAATAAAATGAGGTCGATAGAGCTTGACGTCAGGAAGAGTTTCCAAGTTGAACGAAGTGATTCCGAGTCCGGACTCAAACATTACATCTGTTTTAGTAACACCTATACACCAGTTACGGGATTTCATTAAAGGGATTGAGCTTTTATTCTAATTAACCTAATTCTTCTTTTTAAAAGCCCAATACGTTTTTCCCACTATAAAAAGGCTTTAGACTTCAGTTTTTAGACACACGATTCATATTAGAGAAGAAAGCAACGCTTGGAGAAGTCAGAGAAGCAAAAAGGAGAGAGAAAGCTGAAGCTGGAGAATTATTTCTTCCAACCATCAGTCCTATCAATCCTTTAATTAAGTTTTTCTATTTTTGTAATCATTATGAACACTTTTTATTTTAATTCAGTAGTTTTTAACATTAGCATGAGATAAATTTCTTAAGTGCTTGAGAATCACATTAATGGGTTGAACCCAAGTTTGTTGAATTTATATTTTTGAATTTGGGATTGTTTAATTAAAGTGAAATAAGTAATTTCGTATTGACTATTATTTTGCAATTAAATACCGTCTTTGAAGTCATGAATCAAATATAGGAATTAGTAATTAATCTATTCACTTTGGTGGGGAAGTGATCGCCTTGACGGGGGGTTTAATTACAGAACTAAATAATAGACTTAAGGTAGAAATTATTGACCCTAGCGGGCTTAGTTAACCTTATAGCCAATTGGGTAGAATACTTGACCATTGGAAGGTGGATTATAATTACCCTGACGGGGTTTGTAACACCTAAGAATAGCTCCTAAGTCCACCTAGACGGGGGTTAGGAGACTATAGAATCCCGACTAGTACTTAATCTCGATTCATCCCTTAAACAGAAATATTGATTTTATAGATTTAGGTGAAACCCTTGCAAAACTAAAGTACTGCCCTTAAATCTTTGTGTCTACTCATTTCTATTTACTTGCGTCTTATTTATTTTCATTAGTTAATTTAGTATTTTATTTTAGTTGCATTCTAGTCCTTAATCTAAAACCAAAACAAATCTTTATATCATTTATTTTCCGTATCATATAACAATTAATCACACTTATTACATAACATCTAAAGTCACATCCAATCCGTCCCTGAGATCGAAATCTCGTTTACCGGATATTACTTGGACGACCCGTACACTTGCGGTACGTGTCTTTGCCTTTTTTTTTAGGTGTGTTATTTTAGAACACACAAGGACACACCAAGATTTTGGCGCCACTGCCAAGGACGGTTGCGTGTGACCACAGTGTTATCCGTAAGTGTTTTAATTGTTATTTTTAATTTTTATTTTTAGTTTAATGCTTTTCTTTGTTTTTGTTCTTTTTCAGGTCTTATAGGTTTGTTGCATGTACTCAAACCCTGAGAGTTTAATTCGAGAGAGAAACAAAAGAGATAAATAATCAAGAGAACAAGCAAAGAGAGAAAGGGAAATGGAGGATTTGAATATTCATCACGTTGAAGATCCTGGCGTTCAGTTGGATGAAAATGGCCACCCAATAATACCGCCAGTCATTCTGAATCCAGTTCTCAACAATCAACAAAACCATCCGCCTATGCATCAAGCTCAACACCCTATTTATTATGATCCATGGTGCGTATATGGTCCAGAACAAGCTCCCTATCGCGCTCCTGCTCTCGGTATTGGTCCTGCAAATATCAATGTTGCACGTTATAGACCCTATCCCAATTTCGAAACTTCGGAAAATTTCGTGGAACACGTGGAGAAGACCTTATTCGTGCAGTTCAAAAGTTTATGCAAATATGTTATTCGTATATAACTCAAGGAGTGACCAAAGAGCAGATGTACTTTGCTAATTTCATATTTTTCGTGATAGACGCAGCTAGTAAGTGGCACAATTCGCAAGAACATGTAACAATCAATACTTGGGATGAGATACAGACAGCATTTTTAGATCGCTATTATCCGACGAATATGAGATTAGACGCACAGGTAGATTTGACAACGTTTGTCCAAGAGCAAGATAAAACTTTGGGAAGATGTTAGACAAGATTTCAATAATGTTTGAGAAGAGTTCCTGACCATGGCCTTAATGAACAACAATAGTTGAAAATCTTTTATAAAGGCTTATATGGAGGATCAAGAAAAGACCTCAACTTATTATGTAGTGGTGGATTTTTACAAGTAGCTCCAGTCCATGCGAAGATTATTTTAAATAGAACGGTAACAAATGAGCAAGGTTGGAGTACAGTGAGAACACCTACCCGAGAAAGAAAAGAAAGTAATATGGGTATTAATGAGAAATTCTTCTCTTTGGAGGATAAATTGAAGAGTACTTTAAATCAACAAATGAAACAGCTCACTTTAGCTGTTAAAGAGGGTTTTTCAGGTAAGAAGGCAAGCATTAATGTGACTCAAGAGGTATATGGGTGTTCAAATTGTTGTGTTCAAGACCATGACTGGGAACATTGTGAAAGTAATCCAGAAGCTGTAAAATTTGTTTCTAATAGGGGGAATTACAATATGACTGGTCAAGGATACCAACCCAACAGAAACAATCCGGGTTTCCAATATCTGAATCCTAATGGGGCAGCTAATCCTACTTATGCTTATCAACTGCTTCCCAAAGGTAACACTTATCAACCTACACCACAAAATAATTATCAAGGAGGACAGAATTATGGAAATCAGGTTCAGAGACAACCTCCTCAAGGTAATTACAATGATACTATGAATCAAAAAGCCTTACCTTCTCAACCTCAAGAAGGTATAGATGATCTTCATCAAACTGTAGAAAGATTAATGGCACTTCAGGCACAATCTATTCAAGTCAGCAAGCTAATGAAGCTATAATTAAGCTACTAGGGAATCAAATTAGTCAGATGTCAAAACAGATAAATCAACATCCACAAGGGAAACTCCCTAGTGATACTGAAGTTCCAAGACAAACCGAAGATTGTAATGCTATTGCGTTAAGAAGTGGTAAGAAGCTTCCTCCACCTCCTTTTCATGTTATGAAAGAGAAAGAAGTTATCAATAAAGAGAAACCGGTAAAAGAGGTGGAAGAAAAAGAAAATGAACCTGAAGTGGTAGAAGTGGAAAAGAGTCCGGAAGATCTAAAAAAGAAGGATGTTGTAGAAACCCGTCCTCCTCCACCGTTTCCTTCAAGAGTTCAGAAAAAAGGAGATATGGCTGAGTATCAGAGATTTTTTAATAGGGTGATAGGTCTTAACATTAACATTCCGTTGTTAGAAGCTATTAAGGACATACCAAAGTACGTGAAGTTTTTGAAGAGAGCCCTCACCAACAAGAGACCATATTGTGATAATGAGATGATTGGGTTGCCTGAAGAATGTAGCGCCATTTGTCAAAGTAAGTTGCCACCTAAGTTTCTTGACCCTGGGAGTTTTACAATTCCGATTTCAATTGGTAATGAGTGGCAAGGAAAAACTCTATGTGATTTGGGTGTGATTATTAATCTCATGCCCACAATCAATTTTTGATAAGTTGAAGATGGGATATGTGAGGCCTACCTCTATGGCCTTACAAATGGCTAATCGATCCCTCGTATATCCTGAGGTATGAATCAAAGTTGTCCTCGTCAAGGCAGGTACTTTAGTTTTTCCCGTTGATTTTGTTATTCTTGAATACGACGCGGATAGGAATGTCCCCATCATTTTGGGATGACCATTCCTATCCATGGGGCGTACTTGAATTGATGTAGAAAACAAAGAATTAACCATGAGAATTCAAGACGAGGAGGTAAAATTCAATGTGTTCAGAGCCATGAAGTTTCCAGATGTTCCTGGAGATTGTTTTCGAATGGATATAGCAGAATATGCCACGCAAGAGGTATGTGATTGTTTTAATTATGATCATGTCTTGCAGGCTAGTTTGACACTTGACCTACCTAAGTTGATGGAAGAGCTTGCCGAAACAGTGGCAGCTCTTAATCCGGAGAATCCAACATATAGGCGTCCTGCCTATGTACCTGTGAGAGAACCGGGGGGAGATGGTCATTAAAAATAAACCATCCATTGAATCTCCTCCGAAGTTAGAAGAAAAACCATTGCCAGCACATTTGAGGTAAGGTATTTGGGTACTAATGATACTTTACCTGTTATTGTTTCAGCAAATTTAACAGGTTCTCAAGAAGATAAACTGTTGTGTGAATAAAGAGGCGATTGGTTGGACTATTGCTGACATCAAAGGTATTAGTCCTTCCTATTGCCAACACAAAATCATTCTTGAAGATGATAGTGCATACTCAGTTGAAGGCCAAAGGAGACTAATGACAACAATGAAAGAAGTGGTAAAGAAAAAAGTTATCAAGCTACTAGATGCGGGAAACATCTATCCCATAGCTAGTAGTGATTGGGTAAGTCCAGTTCAATGCGTACCAAAGAAGGGTGGTATCACTACCATCTTAAATGCTCAGAATGAAGCCATTTCCACGAGAACCGTTGTTGGTTGGAGAGTGTGTATGGACTATCGCAAGTTGAACAAGGCTACGAGAAAAGATCACTTCCCCTTCCTTTCATGGATTAGTTGTTGGATAAATTGGCTGGTAGGGAGTATTATTACTTTTTGGATGGTTATTCAGGGTACAATCAAATTTATGTAGATCCAGCTGACCAATACAAAACCACCTTTACATGTCCTTTTGGTACCTTTTCCTATCAAAGTATGCCATTTGGATTGTGTAATGAACCTTCTACTTTTCAAAGATGTATGATGGCGATTTTCTGGGATATGATTGATATTTTCCTTGAGGTATTTATGGATGACTTTCCAGTGTTTGGTGATAACTTTGATGAGTGTTTACAAAACTTGGAGAAGGTGTTGATTAGATGCAAGGAAACTGATTTGGTGTTAAATTTGGAGAAATATCATTTTATGGTGCGTGAAGGTATAGTGTTGGGACACAAAGTTTCGAGTGCAGGCTTAGAAGTTGATCGTGCTAAGATTGAGGTAATAAAGACTCTTCCCTCTCCCATTTCCGTAAAAGGGGTGAGAAGCTTTTTAGGCCATGCTGGGTTTTATCGATGATTCATCAAAGACTTTTCAAAGATCACAAAACCTTTGTGTAACTTACTCGAAAAGGACACCAAATTCCTTTTTGATGAAGCTTGCATGAAGGCATTTCAAGAGTTAAAGGAGAAACTTATCACTGCGCTTATTGTACTACCTCATGATTGGAAGATTCCGTTTGAAGTTATGTGTGACGCTAGTGATTTAGCTATGGGTGATGTGTTGTGTCAGAGAAAGGACAAGGTATTTCATTCTATCTATTATTCGAGTAAGACCTTCACTAGTGCTCAGATTAATTATACAGTTACCGAGAAGGAACTTTTAGCGGTTGTTTATGCCTTTGACAAATTTCGTTCCTATCTTCTTGGGGCGAAAATTGTTGTATTCACCGACCATTCCGCTATTAAGTACCTTATGGAGAAGAAATATGCGAAGCCGAGGTTAATCAAATGGGTTTTATTGATTCAAGAGTTTGATTTTGAGATTCGAGATTGTAAGGGTTGTGATAATCAGGTTGCAGATCATTTGTCACGTCTTGAAGGTTCTGAATCGAATAGTAGTCCTGAATTAGTTAGAGAGGAGTTCCCAGATGAGAGTTTATTTGCGATTTATAATGGAGCTCTTTGGTACGCAAATATTGCAAATCTTGTTGTAAGTGGTTCTTTTCCTGAAGGGGTTACTTCACAAGACAAGAAGAGATTAATAAGCCGTGCTAAACAATTCTTTTGGGAGGATCCTTTCCTCTACAAAGTATGTGGTGATCAAATGGTAAGAAGATGCATACCTGAGAGTGAGATTTATTCAATAGTTGCAGGTTGTCTCAATTCACCATATGGAAGACATTTCAAGGGTGACCGCACAGCTGCTAAGGTATTGTAATCTTGTTTTTATTAGCCTACGTTACATAAATATTGTCATGACTATGTTAAGAAGTGTCACAGATGCCAGTTTACTGGTAATATATCCAAGAGGGACAAGATGCCACGTAGCAATGTTCTTGAAGTAGAAATATTCGATGTTTAGGGTATTGATTTCATGGGTCCCTTTGTACCATCCAATGGAAATCAATACATCCTATTAGCTGTTGATTACGTGTCTAAATGGGTAGAGGATGTAGCTCTACCAACCAATGATTCACGAGTAGTGATCATATTTTTTAAATCTCATATTTTCACTAGACATGGCACACCTAGAGTTATAACTAGTGATGGAGGTTCACACTTTGTGAACAAATATCTGAAGACAGTTCTAGAGAAGAATGGTATAAGACATCGTGTATATACTGCTTATCATCCTCAAGCCAATGGTCAAGTTAAAGTATCTAATCGAGAGGTAAAATCTATCTGGAAAAGACTGTAGGTCCCACAAGAAAATATTGGTCCATGAAGTTAGGTGATGCATTGTGGGCATATCGTACTGCGTTCAAGACTAGTTGGTGCATCTCCGTATCGCATGGTATATGGTAAGGCGTGTCACTTACCTCTTGATCTTGAATAAGTTGCATATTGGGATATAGCGTAGTTGAATCTTGATCCTACCTTAGCCGGTGAGAACCGTATGATGAAGTTAAATGAACTTGATGAGTTTCGGTTACATGCCTATGAGAATGCTAAACTTTACAAAGAAAACACCAAGAGATGGCATGATAATCGTATTCGTGCGAAAAGGTTTGAAGTTGGACAAAGGGTCCTAAAATACAACTCCAAGTTCAGCAATTATCCGGGTAAGTTGAGGACGAAATGGTCTGGTCCCTACATTGTGAACAAAGTCACGCCTCATGGAGCTATAGAGATTGAACATCCAATCGAGCACCGCACCTTTATGGTGAATGGTCATCGATTGAGAATTTATCATGGAGGAGAGGATACCAATCGCTCGGAAGATCCACATCCCGGAGAGGTCATGTACCTCCTCGAAGCTCCTTAGACGCGAGAGGTAACCCGTCGAGCTTAACGACGTTAAACAAAAGCCATTTCATTGTATATTAGCTTATTTCAGTCAAAAGTCTTTCAATTCTGTAGTGTAGAATAGCTAAGTGTTGTTTATTAATGTATAAAGGTCTGGTGTTTTCATAATTACAGGTACTTAATCCATGAGTTTGGGGTTCACAGGTGTGAGACGCGAGAAAAAGCGTGTTTTGGTCATAATACTGATCACTCGTACCGGCTAGCCGGTCACATGACCGGTATGCCAGTCAACGAGGATCAAACAAAGACCATTACACGCACCTATATAGTGCGTCGCCGAAAAAAAAACACTCGCGCGACCGGCTAGCTGTTCATCTGACCGGTATGTCGGCCAAAGGAAAACACGAGGCCTCGGGTTCAGACATCGTGTATTTTTCTGAGAGGGAGTTGTTTTGAAAAAGAGCCCGCTGGTATGCCGGTCGTCTGACCGGTATGCCAGCCAAAGAATGCATGAGCTGCTGTCTTCAAGGATGTTCCACGCAACTATTTGTTGCGTAAAAAAAAGCGAGGCCTCGGGGTCTTGACTCGGGTATTTTTCCGAGAGGAAGTATTTTGAAAAGTCCCCCACCGGTATGCCGGTCGTCTGACCGGTATGCCGGTGCGGCTGCCGACTTGAAACCCTAGTGTGTACATTTTACCTTATTTTCTTCTCTTAGACACAACTGCTCACGAAAGACACCACTATTGACGAACCTTTAATCACTATATACCTGCAATTCATCATCAAAACACATAAAATATTTCCCTTTAAACTACTCCTAACACATAATCAACATCAAATCCTTCCACCAAACACCAAAATCCTTACTTTTCTTTCATCAAATATTCAATCCTACCCAATAAAACTTCTCCTCCCCCACTAGATATTCATTACCCATATCATATAACACCTTAATAAACTTAATAAACTTGATGAATTCCGATTACATGCTTATGAAAATGCTAAGCTTTACAAAGAAAACACTAAGAGGTGGCATGATAATCATATTCGTGAGAAAAAATTTGTAGTAGGACAAAAGGTATTGAAATATAAATCAAAGTTCAGCAATTATCCGGGTAAATTAAGATCGAAGTGGTCGGGTCGTTATATTGTGACCAAGGTTACACCTCATGGGGCAATTGAAATAGAACATCCACTTGAGAACCGTACTTTCATGGTGAACGGTCATCGATTAAAGATATACCATGGAGGTGAAGACACCAATCGCTTGGAAGATCCACATCCCGGGGAGATCATGTATCTCATCGAAGCTCCTTAGAAGCGTGAGGTAACCCTTCGAGCTTAACGACGTTAAACAAAAGCCAATTCATTGTATATTAGTTTAAGTCTTTTATTTTTCGTAGTGTATATTAGATAAATTCGTCTAAATTAGTGTTTATTATTAAGAAATGAGGAAGGGTAGTTGTTTTTGATGATTTCAGGGGTAAAAAGGCCATGAGTTTGGGGTCGAAAAGATGAAAAATGAAGAAAATTGGGTTGGAAAACAGGAGCCCACCGAGAACCCGGTGGCTGACCGGGTACCCGGTCATTGCATTGAAGACCGCCAAACTTTCTGGTTAGTGCGTCAAGTTTGACGCATGTCGTTGCGTCCACGTTTGCGCCAGCGAGAGCCCACCGGGTACCCGGTGGATGACCGGTAACCCGGTTAGCGAAGGTGGAATGTTCTGATTAGTGCGTCAAGTATGACGCAAGGTGTTGCGTCTGAGGTTGCGCCAGCGATGCCCACCAGGTACCCGGTGGCTGACCGGCTAGCCGGTTAACAAAGAAGGATTCTCTGGTTAGTGCGTCAAGTATGACGCAAGGTGGATTGCGTCTGAGGTTAAAAAAATTCAATTTGGTAATTTATTTCGAACCGACACAGCGACCGGTAACCAGGTCAGCTGCTGTGCTAGGCGGTTTTAAGGGTTAAAACCCTATATTTTTAGCTTCTTTCCCAAGCCAACCTCTTATTCCGAATCCTAGCCTCCACCCACTCCAAAAACCATCATCAAAACACTATATAATCATCAAATCAAACCCTCTTACCTCACAAAAACACACAATCAACTCATATTTTTTCCAAAACACCATCAAATTCCCACTTTTCTTCAAGAATTTTTCGAATTAAACCCAAATTCTTCCTAATTCACATCAATTAGCCTCTACCCATCTCATATCTCACCATATTCTTCAAGTTTTAAACCTCAAAACATCAAAGTTCTAAGCTTTTCTCTAGCTTTTCACTATTTGACGTTTTGAGTTTGGGGTGAAAAAAGATGACTAACAGAACCGATTCCATGTGTACTTATCGAAGGAACTTTCCGAGAAACAGAAACACTATTGGTACTACTCCAGAACAAGCTATTGAGATTCCTGATTCGCGTTCCAAACGCAAGACTGAAGAAATCCCAGCTGTTCCCAAAAGGAAAGAGAATCTGATTAAGGCTAATCCTAAGAAAAGTATATTAATTGATGAACCAGAAAGTGAGGAAGAGTCTGAAGAAGAAATTCCGCAAGCACCCGTTCAAGAACAAAGATCCACACAAAGAAAGATGTTTGCTCAAAAACCGAAGGGAGTTGCTATGACTTGGAATGATCAGGTTCGTGACAGAATTAATTACTTGAAGTTTGGTGTTGAGAAGGGTCTGCCAATGGGTATTTTGAATAGTGCTTTTAAGGATTATGCTACTACTTGTGACAAGTTTGGGTGGAAAGAGTTGAGAGAAAGAAAACTTGAATATAATCCTACCTTGGTGTGTTATTTTTACGAGGGTCTAGCTTTTTTCAAAAGAAGCAATTATTTTTCGCAAAAAGGTAATACCTCTCTCTATTGAGTTTATTCGGAAATCATTGAAATTGCCCAACTTCATTGGCCCTTGTCCTTTCCAAGAAACCCTCACCGATCCTTCATTCACTTTTGAATCTCTTTGGGGAAAAGTGCTTATTCATGGGGCCCGCCCAATTCCTGCAGGAGAACGTTATCATGGACAGATTTATAACATCAATTTGTTTCCTTGTGCTAAGGTTTGGTCCCGTTTCATAATCCCTACCTTCTTTGGTATAATACACACTTCAAAATTGAAAAAAGAGCATATTATATTCATCAAGTGTATTATTGAGAACAAACATATGGATGTGGCTTGTGTGCTTTATGACAATATTATGGAGTTCGAGAAAACCCCTACTACTCAGCAAAATCTCAAATTTCCTTGTACCATTACCACCTTGTGTTTAGACGCTAAAATCCAACGTAGGTGTGAAGAAGCTGAACCTTCCGTAGTTGGGGAACAAATGTCTTTAATCTCGATTCAGAATGCCCATGACGAAGCCACACAAGCCGTAGGAAATCCTAGAGCTCATCTGCCAAAGAAGAAGGTACAATCCGATAATGAGTTGGAATCCAAAATTAAAGTGTTGGAAGAGAATCAAGATAAGATGATTGCTACTTTAGGGAACGTTACAAAAGAGCTGGACCTTATCCGAAACATGCTACTTGGGGTGAGAACCATTCAACACGCCACCCATGGTTTACTTACGAAGGATAAAGTCCATGGACGCAACACCGATGACCAGCCTAACGCTAGTTAAAATACGTTTTCTATCCCTTTCGCGTTTAGTGTAGAATAGTTTAATTGCTTTGCGTCTTTTCGAGTCGTGGGGATATGACTCATTTTTGAGTTTGGGGTGGGGTTCATTGCCTCATCCCATTTTTTATGTGTTATGTGTTTATAATTGCTTTCAATAAAATAATTAGGAGTTGCGTTTGACTGTAGAAGTTTTTAAATGTCCCTTTTAAGCATACTTTTGATGAATCTATGATGGTATCTAGTGGATCTTAGGGAATAATATAAAATGCACTTTAATTGCATGCAAACATAGGTAATTGATAGGAAGAATTAATGAACAATGCAAATGACGTAAGCTTGTACTTTAGGAATATGTTTGGTGTGTAGAACGCGAGATCCTAATTAGTAGAGAACCCACATAGATACGAACTAGAGATGAACTATGAAACTAGGAAAATGATAGGGGCAGTTCTTTGTTAGTCATTTGTGACCTTTTTAGCCTTCTATCCCTTATATTAATTTTATCCGTCTTAGCCCAATTTGAGCCTTAATACTTTTCTTGTGTAGCCACGATATAAGCCCATTATCCCTTAGATTATTAGGCATGACCAAATGACCCGGACTTGAATTACTATTCTGAGACCTGTCTCGAGCTTGAGTTTGGGGTGGAGGGTCCACATTTGGGAAATTTCATTGGGTGGGAACTTATGTGTTTGTACTGAGGCACAAAACTTCAGATGATATTATTATTTGTAACCCTTTGCCGGGATTGAAAAAAAAAGTTTCGAAAAGTCAACACAGTAGCTGACAGGGAACCCGGTCAACGCAAAACCGGGAACCCGGTTATCAACTGTACAAAAAAAAGAGAAAAAGAAAAGAAAATAAAAATAAAAAGAAAGAAGTTGAATAAAATAACCGACAAAGAGGAAAGTTTCTGAAAATCATCTTATTATGTATTGCGTTGACATGGGACGCTAAATTAGTGCGTGAATGGGTTGAGTGAGAACGTTATATGAGTGTAAACTCAAGCTCGTGGACAGTTGTTGATGGTAAGTGAGGAGAGAGCCAAAAGCTCACTTCAAATTTACCAAATATACATACATACCGTCCCTAAGCCTACGCTAAAACCATAAAGTCCTCGTGATTTCTAGGTGCATAGTGAATTTATGATTCAGTTAATAGGGAATATACTAAGTTGAGCATTTAAAGCGAGTTAGGATCAATGACCTCCCTATAGCCATCATACTGAGATAAGTACAAGTGTAACCTTCTAGCATTGCGACTTTAATTTGATGATTGAAATTATTTATGTTCGATTTTGCATGATTAGTGTATGTGTATGTTAGTTCTTAAGGTTTGTGGTGTCGCCTAGGGTATGATAAAAATAAGATAAATATAAGTCTAGAAAACTACGCACTCTCACCCTAGACAGGCACAGTACTGCAAGTATTACAGGACGTATGCAAGTTTTAGTTGATAAGTTGAGTTCGTTCTCAGGGACTTATTGTGCTAGTCGAATGGGTAGCAATAACGAGTAAGTAATAAATAATTAAAAGACAGAAAATTAAAGGGAATAAATTCGAAATTCTAAATTAAACTAGGAAAATAAAGACAATAAAGTAGATATGAAGAAATACGAGATATGAAATATAGCTTAGGTTTTGCTGGTATGCACTAATCCTTCTAATTCTTTCTATTAAATCTAGTTAATAAGGGAGATAATTAGCTCTTGTATACTTAGTCAGGATTCTAAATTCACATACCTTAGACCTTGAGAGCGACTAAGGGGGATACAAACACACCACGAGGCTGGTTCAAATAGGGTTATCAAACGCTACTAAGGCCCTAAGCAATCAATTTCCATACATGGTGATAGTGATTAAATCATACCCTAATGACTATCTAGTTAGAATCAGTGTTGTCAGGATCAATATCGACACTAGATGTTATGTGGTGTTTCAATAATTAGACACCTAGCTAAGGTGATCATATAACTACTATTAAGGTAATCCTATACTCGTGCACTAGCAAGGAAAACAGTCATTAAATCAAAACACATAAACAAATATAAAGGTAAGAAACTAATATCAGATTAAAACATGTAATTCCCAAAGAAACTTAGATAGAAAGAAATTAGAATTCATAGATTATGCATGATGCAAAACCCAAGCTATGGGTGGTTTAGTTCAAACCTGAAGGAAATAAACTAAAAGAAATAATAAAAGACTTCATCTTGCTCTCTACAATAACTTGGAAGAATAAAACCTTAAGAACTAATTACTATGAGGCAAGGATGATTTACAAGTGATATAAGGGTGTATTTATAGGTGTTTAGAAGACCTAATTCGTTTTCTTGAAAGAGAGGTTAAGTAATGGACTCCAAGCCCAACTCAAATTCGTAACCCTAAAAACATGAAATCAGGCCCGTTTTTCTTTTGGTCTTAGAAGCTTCAATTATTATCCGTTTGATGCGTATGAGTACACCAAATTCATCGTATCGGAAAGATCTTCAACTTTGCTCTTGACCATTTCTCCAAATTCTGCACTGTGTTTGAGATATAAGCTGATTTGTGGTCGTAGGTGCAGAAATTCAGGATTAAGGCAGCTTTTCCTTTTCCATGTTTTTAGCTTTTATTTCCTTATCGCCAATTTCTATGCTTATCTCTTTCCATATCTTGTAGTCTTTGACTTGGACTCTAATTAATATCCATAATTATCTTTCAAGCTTCACACTAAATAAATTATTAAACCCAATATGCTCTAAAAATATTATTTTACTAAATCAAGACTCAAAATAGGAAAGTGCACTATTTCTCAAGAAAATCGACTATTATGACTTCTAAATCACTAAAAATGATGTCTCATCCTAATGTAAATCTATCACAAATGAAGAGACATCAAGACCCCCAACTCAAAGTTGTATCGTCCCGATACAATAAAGATAAAAACAAAGGGAAGTTTATAAATACACACTTATGGAATTTTCAACACAATGGGAAGAACATAGCAGAATATATAGAATAGACATAAAGCAATAACTCAGAAAATTTCATGCAATAATATTTATAAACTACATACCTGTACACTTCTTATATCCATAGTCAACACGGCTTGAATTCAAGATCATATTAGTTTCGCAATGTAAGAAGAATTGGGACTTTACTTAGTTCCCCAAGGAAGCTATAGATTGTTCATAGAACATCACTAGTATTCAAAGATCCATTTAACTACTATCTAATGGCTCAATCACTTCTTAATTACATAGCAAAGAATCAAAAGGTCTTTAAGGTTGTAATTTAGGCTTAGGGACGGTATAATAGTATATTTGGATAATTTAGAGTGAGCTTTTGGCTCTCTCTCCTCACTAGCCATCAACGAATCTCCCTAGAGCTTGAGTTACTCTCATTAAACGTTTCTCACTCAACCCAATGAATTCCTTGATGCACAATTTAGCATCCCCAATAACCCAATTAAAGCATAAGATGTTCACATAAAAATTCCACTTTGTCGGTCCGAAATATATATATTTTTCTTTTCAATCAATTTTTTTAAGCTATGACTCTCTTATTAAGGTTGAGATATCACGCTCTTTTTTTCATATATATATTTTTTTCTTTTTATGCCCTTGTTGGCAAAATTAGCTCGTAGCTTCTTTTTCATTCACTATTACACCGGCAAAGGGTTACAATAATAATCTGTGAATCATCATCAATATAAAGAACAGAGCACAATTAATAAGCTCAAAAATCCCATCCCATTAACAATTCTCATAATGGTGGACCCACCACCCCAAACTCAAGCTCTAAAACAATTGTCTATGCATCGCGATTCGAGTGCGGGTCATATGGAAAAGTCCTATAATCTAAAGGGATATGGCTTATAATGTGTTTCAATAAAAAGCTTTAGAAAGGCTAGAAGGGGCTGAGAAGGATATAGCATATAAAATCAAAATAACAAGGTGAGAAGGTATAAAAAGGCTTCAAGTGGCTTCAAATATGAAAGAACCGCCTTAATCACTTTCTACACTATGTAATTTCGTTATTTTCTTACCTTTAGCACTTTCATCAATGGGTTTGTCCACTAGCTTGGATCTCACGGCCTACACACTTCTCAAGGTTCCCTGAGATCGAACATACTTTCTATCGCATTGCTCACTAATCTTTTCTTTACTATCAACGTGTGTTTTCCTGCAAATACTCAAAACATACAAATAACATAGCTCATAAACATACTACTTACTATCAGTAATTTACTGAGCTTATGCTTTCAAGCTATTAAACACACTCTACATTTAATTCTCATGTATCGAAAATTTTAATTTCTACCTAAAAACAGAAAATGGAGATGAGAGACAACGAATCCCCACACCCCCAACTCAAAAATGAGCCGTGTCCCCACGACTCGAAAAAGACTCGAAATAGAAATTAAAATTAGCAGATAAAAGCTTTTATAGAAATGGTAAGGAAGAAAGAGAACATACTCTCGAGGCTATTGCCTCGCATCATTGACATCCAAGGTAGGATTTGCTCGATCTTTCGTTAATTGCTCAAGGAGTTTCATGATGTGAACTTGATTAGCGTTGATTTGTGCCACATCATAGACTAAAGAAGTTTGAGCTGCTTCGAATTTGGTTAAACGCTCCTCCATCTTCTCTTGCCAACTTTGCTCCTTTTCTTCTTTTGAGATTTGCGTAGAACTCGCTCTTCTCAAGACTTCCATGATCTAAGCATTATCAATATAAATTGTCTTAAACTCGAGTTTCTCTTCTTCACCCAATGTAACATTCGCTTTTCGCACAAGACACGTGATCATAGTAGGAAATTTAACATTAAAAACTGATTTGGGAGAGACCGAAAATCGCATCACCTCCTCATAGATCAACTGTGCCACATCCACTTCTTCTCCTCTCAAAATACAATCCAAAAGTAGAGCGTTCTTTTTAGTCACATCCAAAGTTCGTGTGTTCCCAAAGACATTAGGAATAAGGAAATTGAGCCAAACTCTCGCATCCGGTTGAAGATATTTGTAAGGCCAAGGTTCCTTCAATTCTCCCTTATGAGTTTGCACTTTCTCCTTGTCTAAAAAATGCTCAAAAAGTAATTCCTCATCAAAGATTTTTCGTTTAGCAACCGCTTCACTATACTTGCAATATCCAATTAATTTCTTAAACTTGAAGTGGTTCCTAATCTCATTAACCGTGAAAGGAACTAACTTTCCTCTAATCGGAACACAACTTTTACTATCTTGGCTAAAGAGGCCTAAATAGAATTCCAAAACTAAATCATGACATAATTCAAACGTCTTACCATGAACGTGGACCAACCCAATTTTTTACCAAGCTCTAAGAAACTCTTATAATTTCCTGTACCAACTTCTTCATTGAATACTTTCTCATAAGCAAAAGGTAGTTCCTTTAATTGTTTTTCTGCAGAAGCTTTTAAGGCCTTTGAAACTTCCTCTTTATCCATGGGTGTAGGACCTTTGAAGGGTGGAGGTTGTGTTTTCTCTTTTGAATAAAAGTAAAGCCTTTTTCCATTACGATCAAACATAGCTAGCTTACCTCTATCTTCAAAGTCGTTTTACCCTTAGCTTTAGAACTAAAACCTTTGTTATTTTATTTCTTCTCAATTGAACCCAATACCTTGCTATTCTTCACCTCCCTCTTGTTAGCTAATATTTATGTTCTATTAGTCATCTTCAATTAACCCCCAACTCAAAGCTTTAACAACTCTTGAAATTTGAACTTGTAAATTTTTGGTTGAACAAGCTTGATTTGGTTTAGGAAAGGTGAATTGATGATGAATCTCTATGTGGGTAAGGAGAATTCTTGATGGATTGGCTTGGATTTAAGAAATCGTAGGATGAATTTTGAAATTTTGTAGCTCTTGATTCTTCAATTAAATGTGTTTGGTGAGAATTGGGTGCTTGAATCTCTTGTAATGGTGTGAAGATAGGATTTGATGTGTTTTTATGATGATTGGGTAGTGTTTTGATGATTGGGGAAAGTTTGTATGAGCTTTAATGGGGTTGGGAGAGTTTTGGAGAAGAAAGAGAGGCTTAAGGATTTGTAAATTCGGAATAATACCTAATATCCCTCTTTTATAAGCTTTAAAACGCAACTTTCTCTCTCCAGCGGCGACCTCCGGTATAACGGGTATATGGTCCGGTATACCGGACCTTCTGTTGTTCCAAAAATTTTCTTCTCATCAAAATACGCGCATCTCCTACCCGTAGCACGGGTTTTTGGTCCAGCGGTATACCGGGGTTTAGGTCCAGTGTACCGGACCACTGGTCCAGATTTTTTTTCTTCTCGGCACAAAACCTGAGTTACCTACACGTGGTACGGGTTTTTCTTCTCTGCGGTATACCGGGGCTGAGGTCCGGTATACCGGCCCGATGTTCAGAATTTTCCGAAAAACTTCGAACAACTTCGTTTTCTCCTCCTGGACTCGATTTCTCCAGTACCTAAGCATCAAAAACACTAATACCTTTCTCAAATATGCAATATCAACTAAAAACAACTAAACTAAACATAAACTAAAAACGTAAAAGACATAAAAGACATAAAAACTTAAAAAATTGCGGGTTGTCTCCCGTACAAAACTTTTATTTAACGTCTTTCAAAGTTAGACGCGTTACCTCTATCAAGATTTGCGAATATAGCCTCCCCAACAACGAGTTAGGCTATGAATGTCAACTAATCTGCGCTTGATCCCCTTCTTGGGTCGGATTTCTATCACTTTGGCTGAAACAACCTTAGTGACGATGAATGGTCCCATCCACGAGTCTTTGAAATTACGTGGACTATTCTCGTGCTTGTGAGCTTTCCATAGTACTTCATGGCTAACCCCAAACTCAACGTTTGGATCAGTATCCACAGGCTTTAAGTGGATCTTCTCTGGAGGGACTTTGTGATGTGAAAGGCTGTGGATGACAGGAACGGTGGGATCTAACTTCCTCGGTTTCTTGCCCAAGACATAGAAGGTCTCGGATACATTCTTTGCATGAAGGGTAATGGTCCCTTCTTGGAAGTTGATGACACTTTGACTTGTGGCCATGAAAGGCCGTCCAAGTATGATTGGAACCTGCTTATCTGCATCGAACTCAAGTATAACAAAGTCAGTAGGAATGGCGATACTACCTGCACAGACTAAAACGTCCTCCACTGTTCCCCATGTCCTGGTAACTGAGTTGTCAGCGAACTACAACTTCACTGGAGTTTTCTCTGATTTCTGACGTCCAAGTCTCTCGAACACGGACTTAGGCATAAGATTCACACCAGAACCCACATCGTACATAGCCTTCACCTTGAGCATACCATTTATATGAATAGGAAGGTTAAAACTTCCCGGATCTTTAAGCTTTGTTGGTAACTCTCTTTCACTTCTTCTTGAGACTCTCAGGTTCTCTCTTGGGATCTCTACACTCACTTCTTTCTCAGGAATAACTTGCGTAAAAACTTGTTGCGGTGTAAATCCTTTCTTTGCAATCTCAAGCATTTGGGCGTTGATATTTTCAGGTGTATACGCCTCTACAAATGTCTTGAGTTCAGTGTCATCCTTTGGATTTGTATCAGGAATAGTTGGTGACACTGTTTGAACAATAGGTGGCGGTTCCACCTTCTCTTCTTCTTTCTCTTCTTGAACAGCAGGTGCAACTTCAACTTCAACTCTTGATTCCTCCTTTGAGGCTTCTTTCTCTTTCTCTTTAGCCAGCTCAGCTTGATAATCCATAACCGATCTAATCTTCTCTTGCATATCTTTCAGAAGCTGTATAAATTCGGCCTTTTCTAAATCGTCCTCCACATCAACCTCAAAACAGTCAGATTCCACGGGGCTAGACTTGGTTGGTTCGTCTTTGGTACTCGAAGTCTCCACGGCACTAATGGCAGCATGTGGTACTTCCTTCTTTTCAATTTCAAGGCAAATAGCCTTACAAGCTTCGAACCCAACATTGTCATCACCTCCTTCGATAGCCTTTAATTCTTTTTGTTCCATTAAATTTGTTAGAACTTTGTTTAATTGTTCTACTTGAGTACCTAAAATCTGAATTGCGGCATCTTGTCCTCGTAACTTTTCATCCTGAGCGTTCATATTCGTGGTCAAACGGTCTAAGACTTTTACTAATTGTTGATTATCCATAGATCCCTCTTGAGGATACTGTGGTAAAGCATTCTGATCTAACGCATCGGTATAGGCATCTTGAACAGGTTGTTGAGGGGGAGCAGGTCTATTTTGATACTGACCTCTTGGTTGGAAAAAGTTGTTCTGGGGACGTGGTTGATAATGACCAGGATTAGCGGCCCCTTATGGATTTGAATATTGCATACCCGGATGGTTTCAGTTACCAAATTGAAAACCTCCTCGGTTGGATATGAAGTAAACAGATTGTGGATTTCCTTCGCACTCTTCCCATGTATGATTATTAACCCCACACTGTTGACAACCTTGTGCTTCTTGTACTACATTTGCCGCGGCTAAACTTTTCTGCATCTCTAGCGTAAGTTCTTTGATTTGATTCTCTAATGTGGATATTTGAGTTGAGTTTGCATTTTGCGTCTAATCGAAGCATTCCTTGGGTCTTTGCTATAGGAGCTCGCGTAGAAGGCCAACTCCTTTCTTGTTCAATAATATTCTCTAAAACCTCGGATGCTTCATTATGATTCATGGACACGAAATTTCCTTTCCCTATGTTATCTACCTTCTCTCTACCTCTATCATTGAGACCTTCATAGAATATTGTTAATTGTAAAGAGGGGGTATAACCATGGAGCGGACATCTTGTTAATTTATGTTGAAACCTTGTCCATTATTCTCCTACTGTTTCTCCATCTTCTTGACAAAACCTTGCAAGCTCGCTATGATATTTTAGTCTCATACTCTTCGGATAAAAACTGTTAAAGAATGCGACTTGAAGTTATGTCCATGAATTAATTGTTCCTGGTGGTTGTCTATCTAGCCACTCACTAGCTCTACTGGTCAGGAAGAACGAAAACATATGACAATACAGTTGCTCGCATGTAATGCCTGGAGTAACATAAGCATCACAAATCTGCATAAACTTCTGAATCGCTCTTACCGGATCTTGAATTGTTGTACCACTGTAGAGTTCATAACTTTGAAATTGACTGAGCATACCCGGATCGGGTCTAAATTTAATATTCTGGATCTCTAGAGGACGGTAACCTATAGGTTGAACATGGAATGGCACGTGAAGACCAGGAAGGTCTTGCTCAACTCGATTTTGCCCGTAACCTCGTCCTTGTTGTTGTACACCAGGTGGAATGAATGGTGGTGGTCCACCTGGTGCATAGTATTGTAATCCCTCAGGTTGGATTCCAAGCGGATCTAACTGCTCTTGTGCTCCTGCCATAGCTCTTTTTAGGGCTCTTTCCTCACGAACACGTTTGTTATAGGATCTGAAGCTCCTCTCAGGCTCTGGTAACGTAGGCCAAGAATTAAACACTGTGAAGCAAACCACAAGCGTAAATCCGAAAAAAAAAAAACTAAATACTGAAAAATAAAAATTAATTAAAACTACTACTCGAAATAGATAACCCACACGCTAACGAGACACAAGTCCCCAACAGCTGCGCCAAAAACTTGGTGTAACCTAGGGTGTGATAAAAATAAGATAAATATAAGTCTAGAAAACTACGCACTCTCACCCTAGACAGGCACAGTACTGCAAGTATTACAGGACGTATGCAAGGTTTAGTTGATAAGTTGAGTTCGTTCTCAGGGACTTAGTGTGCTAGTCGAATGGGTAACAATAACGAGTAAGAAGTAAATAATTAAAAGACAGAAAATTAAAGGGAATAAATTCGAAATTCAAATTTAAACTAGGAAAATAAAGACAATAGAGTAGATATGAAGAAATACGAGATGAGAAATATAGCTTAGGTTTTGCTGGTATGCACAAATCCTTCTAATTCTTTCTATTAAATCTAGTTAATAAGGGAGATAATTAGCTCTTGTATACTTATTCAGGATTCTAAATTCCCATACCTTAGACCTTGAGAGCGACTAAGGGGGCTACAGACACACCACCAGGCTGGTTCAAATAGGGTTATCAAACGCTACTAAGGCCCTAAGCAATCAATTTCCATACATGGTGATAGTGATTAAATCATACCCTAATGACTATCTAGTTAGAATCAGTGTTGTCAGGACTAATATCGACACTAGATGTTATGTGGTGTTTCAATAATTAGACACCCAACTAAGGTGATCATCTAACTACTATTAAGGTAATCCTATACTCGTGCACTAGCATGGAAAACAGTCATTAAATCAAAACACATAAACAGATATAAAGGTAAGCAGCTAATTCAGATTAAAACATGTAATTCCCAAATAAACTTAGATAGAAAGAAATTAGAATTCATAGATTATACATGATGCAAAACCCAAGCTATGAGAGGTTTAGTTCATGCCTGAAGGAAATAAACTAAAAGAAATAATAAAAGACTTCATCTTGCTCTCTACAATAACTTGGAAGAATAAAACCTTAAGAACTAATTACTATGAGGCAAGGATGATTTACAAGTGATATAAGGGTGTATTTATAGGTGTTTAGAAGACCTAATTCGTTTTCTTGAAGGAGAGGTTAAGTAATAGACTCCAAGCCCAACTCAAATTTGTAACCCTAAAAACATGAAATCAGGCCCGTTTTTCTTTTGGTCCTAGAAGTTTTAATTTTATTCGTTTGACGCGTATGAGTACACCAAACTCATCGTCTCGGAAAGATCTTCAACTTTTCATTTGACCGGTTCTCCAAATTCTGCATCGTTTTTGACATATAAGCTGATTTATGGTCGTAGGTGCAGAAATTCAGGATTAAGGCAGTTTTTCCTTTTCCATGTTTTTAGCTTTTATTTCCTTATCTCCAATTTCTATGCTTATCTCTTTCCATATCGCGTAGTCTTTAACTTGGACTCTAATTAATCTCCATAATTATCTTTAAAGCTTCACACTAAATAAATAATTAAACCCATTATGCTCTAAAAATATTATTTTACTAAATCAAGACTCAAAATAGGAAAGTGCACTATTTCTCAAGAAAATCGACTATTATGACTTCTAAATCACTAAAAATGATGTCTCATCCTAATATAAATCTATCACAAATGAAGAGACATCAGTTTTCTATATGAGATTTATTTTAAGAATTGCTTTAGGGTGTATTTACTAGTTTCTATTTTCTCTTGCATCTACTTCATTCCTCTTGTTTTTAGTTTTGCTTTGTCGGGACGACAAAGGTTTGAGTTGGGGGTCTTGATGTCTCCCTAAATTTTCTAATTTTATACCCTTGGGAGACATCATTTTTGGTGTTTATTCGACTATTTAGATAGACTTTTGGTGTTAATATGCAATAAATCGATTTTCCTCTTTTAATTCTAGTATTTTTCATTTATTAAACTTTTGCGTGTAATATTGTTCTTTTTAGTGAAACGTGTGTAGGTTTTGAATACTAGCTAGGATAGGAATCCAAGAATAAAGTCAAAGATCGTGTAATGAAGTCAAAGCAAGAAGAAATATCCCGAAAGAATTGACAATTTCAAGCTACAAATCTGGAAAGTTGATAATGATTGCTTATTTCGAGTCATCTAAGAGTGGATTCAGCCTCTGACTTGTGAAGATAATTCGTTCCCCATTGAGTTACGGAAATTTAGCAACTAGAATGGAGTCATTCCGAGTTGAAACGAGCCGGTTAGAGCTGATTTAGTGAAGGTGGTGCAGCAGTTACGGGATTTGGGCTTAATTAATGGACTTGGGCTTTTCTAATTTTCATTTAATCCTTTAGAAAATCCCTAGTCCTAATTTCATAGTATAAATAAGCTCTAGACTCACACAATTCAGATACAATTCATACGCTTAGAAGTCAGAACACCAGAGAAGAAGCTAGAGCAAGGAAGAGAAGAAGCCAAGAGATGGAGATTATCAACATCTCCAATTCTCAGCCAATTCAACTCCGTAATTAGGTTCTTCTATTTTATTCTGTAAAACAATTATGAATTCACTTTATTTTAATTTCTTAGTTTTTCGTATTAGTATGAGCTAAACTTATAAAGTACTTGAGAACGCATAATGGGTTAGTCCCAATTGGATTTCATTTCATGTTTTTGGATTTGGGATTATTATAATTGAAATCGAATTGGGTAATTAATATTTTTATTTAATTTGCAATTATCAACTATCATTGAAGTAATTAATCAACAATAGGACTTAGTACTTAGGCTATTCCATTTAGTGTCGAATGGATCACCTTGACGGGCGGGTCTAGGTACGGAAATAATTAACGAATATAGGATAGAAATTATTTGACCTTGACAGGCTTAATTAATCCTATGGCCGATTGGGTAATTAGACTTTAATCATTCGAAGGTGGACTATATTCACCCTGACGGGGTTTTTAGCACCTAAGAAGAGCTCCTTAGTCCACCCTGACGGGGGTAAGGAGAATTCCGAATCCCGACCAATATTATTTGCTGAATTCGTTTCTTAAACGAAACATGGAATGAATAGAGTTAGGTGAAATCCTTGCATCTCTCAAGTACTGCCTTTCATACCTCGCGTCTAGCTATTTTATTTACTTGCGTCTAGTTTAATATTTGCATTAATTTAGTCTTTTAAATTATTGTCTTAGTTATAGAAAACCAAAAAAAACATTCTCAAAATCAATTACTTGCTTTTACGTGCAATTAATCACTATTAGATAAGCATTAGAGTCCACCAATCCGTCCCTGAGAACGAATCTGTTTATCACATATATTACTTGGGACAATTGTACACTTGCAGTTGTGGTTCTCTTTTCCTTATTTGCATTTTATTTTAGAACACACAAAGGACCACCAGTGATCGCCTTGATGGGGGGTTTAATTACAGAACTAAATAATAGACGTAAGGTAGAAATTATTGACCCTGGCGGGCTTAGTTAACCTTATAGCCAATTGGGTAGAATACTTGACCATTCGAAAGTGGATTATAATCACCCTGACGGAGTTTGTAACACCTAAGAATAGCTCCTAAGTCCACCCTGACGGGGGTTAGGAGACTATAGAATCCCGACTAGTACTTAATCCCGATTCATCCCTTAAACAGAAACATTGATTTAATAGATTTAGGTGAAACCCTTGCGAAGCTCAAGTACTGCCCTTAAATCTTTGCGTCTACTCATTTCTATTTACTTTCCTCTTATTTATTTGCATTTGTTAATTTAGTATTTTATTTTATTTGCATTCTACTCCTTAATCAAAAACCAAAACAAATCTTTATATCATTTATTTTCCGTATCACATAACAATTAATCGCACTTATTACATAACATCGAAACTCATATCTAATCCGTCCCTGAGATCAAATCCCGTTTACCGGATATTAATTGGACGACCCGTACACTTACGGTACGTGTCTTGCCTTTTTTTAGGTGTGTTATTTTAGAAAACACAAGGAGACACCACCGGCATACCGGTGGGTAGGTCAGAATATGCTTAAAAATTTGTTTTTCCTCCCTAACTCGTTTTCTTCAATACCTGAACATCAAAACACTAATACCTTTCTCAAATATGCAATATTAACTAAAAATAGCTATACTAAACATGAATTAAAAACATAAAAACATTGCAGGTTGTCTCCCGTATAGAACTTTTATTTAACGTCTTTTTAAGTTAGACATGTTACCTCGGTCATGTTTGAACATCACCTCCCTAGCAACAAGCAAGTTTATCAATATTTGGCATGCGAAATTCAAATTCCTTGCCTTTCACTCCCACGAACTCCTCAGATCTATTCTTTATAGCCATGGATGGTCTCATCCAAGAGTTATGGGGTGTATGTGCGTCTTGTGGTAACTTTATTTCGTTTGTAGCATTACACTTCCCTGGCAATCCATTCATCTCTTCAGTTTCTAAACTTTGTTTGTTAGAAATAATATCCTTCATGAATTTAAGATATTTTGGCATTCTTGTGAGAGCTTCTACAAACGGGATGTTGATATCTAACTATTTCACCATGTCAAGGAACTTCTTGAATTCTTTTTCATTGTTCTGTTTTTTGACACGTGATGGGAATGGTGGAGAAGGACGTGTATTGTTTACCACTGAGCTCTTCTTCTTTTCTGGTGTCTTCTCTAGGACACTCTTTTGTTCAATTACTTCTTCAACCTTGTCTTTAATTGTTTCTTCAACCACTTCAGGATTAGAGGTTGGTTCTGGTTCTACTCTAGGCGGAGGTAATTGTTTTCCACTTCTCAATTCAACTGCATGACAAGCATAATCTATGGAGCAATAGTATCACTTGGGAGTTTCCCTTTTGGCCTGTTTTGAAGTGTACTCGCTATTTGTGACAGTGTATGCTCGAGATTCTTAATTACCTTGGACTAGGTTTGGATTCTTTGCTTGCTTATCTTCATATTTTCTTCAACTACTTTCATCATTGCAGCCATACTTGAATCCAAACTCGCAGGTTGCTTTTGTGTAGCTTGTTGCATTGAATATTGAGGTGGTTTTTGATAAGCTTCTGTGTAAATTGGTGCTTCTTGGTAGATTTATTTATAGATCGGCGCTTCTTGATAGATAGGTTGTGGTGGATAGTAAGATTGAGGTCGAGGTTGATAATAAGTCTCTTGATTTCTGACCCAATTTTAATTCTGTGGGGACTGATAATTAGCATAATTTCCTTGAGGATGATGATAACCATTAAGATAATGGTTTCTTTGATGAGATACGAAGGAAATCGAAGCTAGATTATTCATACAATTCTCCCACGAATGGTTTCTTACTCCACAACCTGGAGATGAAGGTAAAGTATGTACTAGATTCACCTGAGCTATTTTTCGCGCTTGTTCTCGTAATTCCTTGAGTTGTTGGGTTAACTCTTTGAGCCTTAGAGATTATAAGGTCTCTTCTTGTTTTTCTGTTTCAATCGGCCAACTTCTCTCGGTCTCGAGAACTTTCTTCATAATACTTTCAGCTTCTACAGGATCTAATAATACGAAACCTTTATCCCCTAACGAATCTGCTCTTCATCTGGACTCGTTATTGAGTCGTCCATAGAACATGGTTAATGAATATTCTGGTGATGATACATGGAATGGACATCTCGCCGTCTTCTCGTTAAAACGTAACCATGCTTTACGAACACTCTCTCTGTCTTCCTGCATAAATTGTTCAAACTCCAACATATCTTTTAATCATCTACTAACCGGATAAAATCGGTCTAGAAATTTGGATTGAAACTTGTCCCAATCTGGAATAACATTAGGGTGTTGGGTATCGTACCAATCGCTTGCACTTCCGGTCAAAAAGAACTGGAACATAATGTAGTACATCTGCTCCTTTGTAACACCTTTAATGATATAAGCGTCACAGATCTGCATATATTTCTGAACATACCAGACCGGATCTTGTTGTGCAGCACCGTTAAATTATCCATGACTCGCAAATTGCGGTATCATGCCTGGATCTAGTCTAAATTTAGCGGCTTGGATTTCTGGAGTGCAGATTCCTCGTGGTTGCACTCTGAATGAGATTGGAAGATCAAGTCTCCTCGGGCTTTCCATCTGTAAAAACCTGTAAAGACAAAACTAAAAAGAAAAGAGTAAAATAGAACTAATGGAAATAAAAGCACTAATTAGATGCACAAGGACTAACGATGTAGTCCCCACCAGCGGCACCAAAAACTTGGTGTCGCCTAAGGTGTGATAAAATAATGAATAAAATAAGTGCAAATTAACACCCTAGGCTGAGCATGGTTCTGCAAGTATACATGACGTATGTAAGTTTTAATGATAAATAGAATTCGTTCCTCAGAGACTACGAAAGTTAGAGAGAACTTATGCAATTTATCAAGTGCGGATAATAAAGCTAGAACAAATTAATACGCAGAAAAATAAAAGAAAAGAGAATTTTGTTTGATTTTGGGAAATATAAAATTAGACTAATAAATTAAAAGACAGAAAATCAAATAAGCAAAGAACAGATAGTATGAGAGTTTAGCTCGAGATATTAGCAAGTAATCCCCACTAGTCTTGTTTATTCTAACATGTAAGGGTGAATCATGCAGTATTACAATAACCAGGATTCTAAACTCCCATTCCTTAGACCTTGAGAGCGACTAAGGGGGATACAAAACAACCACGAGGCAGTCTAAAATAGGGTTATCAAGCGCCACCAAGGCCCTAAGCAGAACAATTCCTTCAATTGGTGATATGGTGATTAAAACATACCCTAATGACTATCTAGTTAGGATCGATGTTGTCAGGACCAATACCGGACACTAGACGTTATGTGGTGTTTCAATAGTTAAACACCCCTTCCGGACGACCATCTAACTACTATTAAGGTAATCCTATACGTTGCGCACCGCAAGGAATATAGACAATAAATCAAAACACATAAACAGAGAATAAAACATGAATTCAAATTAAAAACGAAGTATCCAAAATCAGATAGAAAGAAATAGGGTTCATACATATATGCTAAATCTCAAGCTAAAATTATTTAATTCATACTAAGGAAAGAAAAGAAAAAAATTACAGATTTGAGGGTTGAAGATGACATAATATGGTGTTCAACTCCTTCTAGACTTCTCTTCTTGTGTTGTAAGCTTCTTCTTGGCTTAAGGACTTGCCAAGGATGTGTTTATTCTGATAAGAGGGTGTATTTATAGGGTATAGGAAACCCTAAAACGTTTCTTGGAGTAGAAGATAGGTATTGGGCTCCTAGCCCAACTCAAATTCGTAACCCTAAAATATAGAAAAGGTAAGTTTCGGGTGTTGTTTTATTTGGTCGTAACTCCTTCAATAATTATCCGTTTGACGTGTTCCAATAGTCGAACTGGTCGTCTCAGAAAGCTCTATAACTTTGATTCAGACCATTCTTCCAAATTCTTAGCCAATCTTGAGTTTTGATCACTTTTATGTTCGTAGCTGCTGGAATTCATATTTATTTGGCAACTTTATCTTTTCCTTTTTCATATTTCTTTCCTTTATCTCCAATTTCCATTTTTATCTTCTTTCCCTTATCTCTTAGAATTAACTTGGCATATAATTAATTACCATATATCTTTAAAGCTTCATAATTAACAAACAATTAAACCCAATATGCTCTAAAATAATAAATAATTAAATCAAGACACGAAATAGGAAAGTGTACTAAATCATGAGAAAATCGACCTATATCCTAATTAATACACCTAAAATGATGTCTCCACTAATATTAAATCATCACAAATGGGGAGACATTAGGTTCATACCCTTATTCTAATCTCAACCTAAATAAAATTAGCTCATGCTAGAGAAAGAAAGAAAATAAAATACAAAGGTAAAGGGTTGGAATGGCATGTGTAGTGTCCAACTCCTTCTTGTCTTCTCTTTTCTTGATGTAAGCTTCCTCTTTGTCTTTTGATGATTAAGGACTGACCAAGGATGATTTATATAATGTATGAACGGATATATATATATATATATATATATATATATATATATATATATTATATATATATATATATATATATAGGCCCTTGATCAAAATATGAAGTAATCCCCAAGTCAAGGAATCCTGATCTTACCAAAGTCGTATTCTTACCTTGTAGGACAAGATAAACCTTTGCATATATTTATTTGGTTATATCTTCTTCATTACTAATCGGAATTTAATGTTCTTCATATGGAAAAGACCGCAATTGAAAGATCTTTCTGGTTATATAAAAATATCCTTCTAATTCCTGACCGAAACTATGCAACAATTTAATTAGTCGACGTATGTGCAGTTTTTGGCAGCTTCTTTACTTTCCAAATATATCCAAACTTTTCCTTTTTACCTTTGACTAAGGGATTTCCTTTACTTTTCCACTTCAAATCAGTTTCCATAGGTGTATTAGCTTCCATATACTTAAGTGCTACACAAATAACACACAAATTACGCGCAAAAGCTCACAAAATATCGAAACACCTAAAACTAGACAAGAAAGTGTAAAGTATGAATAAATGGGAAGAAATCCAGAAATTAATTACTAAATAACTTTAAAATGATGTCTCAGGTTTAGATTAATAGTTCACAAATATGCAGACATCAAGACCCCCAACTCAAAGTTGTATCGTCCCAATACAATAAAGATAAGAACATTAGGGGGGTAACTAAGAAGAAGAAGAAGAAGAAGAAGAAGAAGAAGAAGAAGAAGAAGAAGAAGAAGAAGAAGAGATAGTAATGAATTACCCTAGATCAATATCCTAAAAAATCTCATGTATTAATGTTACAGAAATAATGCACACATATGCTTAATATACACATAATCAACATTCCATAAATTCAAGTCCAGATTAACTTCGCAATGCCAAAAGGAGAGGTCTTCAACTTAGTTTGAGTAAACGTCTATAGGGTGATCATAGGTCCTAATATAGTATCAAATGGTCCACTCAACTATGCCCTAATTGTTCCAGTGTGCCTATACAAAGTAGTTAGAAAGCCTAAAATCTTTATGGTTATAATCGTGGCTTAGGGACGATATGATATATTTGGATAATGAAAAGTGAGTTTTTGGCTCTCTCCTCACATTCTATCAAGGAATCGCCCTAGAGCTTGAGTTTCACTCGAAGATGTTCTCACTCAACCATTTTTTGATGCTTTGATTTGCATCCCCAAATAACCCAAATAAATCTTTTTATGATGATAACATTACAAATTCCACTTTGCTAGTCCAAATACTTTCAATCTTTTTCATATATTTTTCTAAGTTGGTTATGACTCCCTTTTTTTAGTTGAGATATCATACCACTTTTTCTCATATTTCAATTTCTTTTCAACTTTTTTTCTTTTACCCCGGCAAAGGGTTACAATAATAAAATTTATCATCATTAATAATATCAAAATTACAATAAATTTCCCAGACCAAATATTTCCCAATGATGAAACCCACCACCCCAAATCAAGCTCTAAAACAACTTGTCTCAGGTTTTGTGATTCAAGTGCGGGTCACATGCATAAGTCATATAAACTAAGGGGTATCGCTTGTAATGTGGTTAAAAAAGGCTTTAAAAAGTCCAAGAAGGGGCTCAGACGGATAATAATAATAGCCAAATAAAAGGGTGAGAAAGCTAAAAGGCTTCAAGTGGCTTGAATATGAAATAACTGCCTTATTCACTTTTCTAACTATCAGAGTTCGTAACTTCTTCACTATTAGTTCATAGACAAGCGGGTTTTCAACTAATTTCAAACCTCACGTTCTACACACCGATTACTCTCCGTAAGTTCAAACTTGATACTTCATATGCATTGCTTATTAATCTTCCCTATCTTTTACTTCCTGTTTACATACATGCATACTAAATATATTTGTGACACTGTTCAAAAACATACTACTTACAATAATTGACAAATTTAAACATGCTCAATAGGTATATTAACCATATTCTATGCCAGTTATAACCCTTAAAAAATTAAATTTTATGCAAAAAACAAAAAGGAAGATGAGAACAATGAATCCCGACCCCCAACTCAAAAATGAGTCATGTCCCCATGACTTGAAAAAGACTCAAAAAGCAATTAAATTTAAACTAATCTAATGCATATAATCAATGAAGGAGAAGGATTAGAAGGTGGTACCTTGCCATAAATCATCTTTTGTCATTCCTTTTCTAAAGGAGAATCATTTTCTAAATCCAATTTATATGTGATCTTGTTCATGTTGTAGTTCATCCTCTGAGTTTCCATCCAACATGAGTTATAATTGTATTCTAATCTTTTGAACTTGTCCATCAATGTTACTGCCCATGCTGGTGGTATGGATACACATTCTAATTTGTCATTAAGATTTGAAGATGAACCTTGATCTTGGATTGGTGTCTTTGCTTTAGGCTTGACTAGTACGCTCTTTCACTTGTTATTTCTTTGTAGTGGTTGTGCAGTTGTCTTGAGCTTTGTATTTTCTGGCCTTTGCTTATCAAGATCGATGGCTTTCACTTTTGTAGCTCCGGGCATATTCTTTTTCTTCCGTAAGATGTAACACTTCCTCTTGTAATACATATCATCCGTTCTGTTAGTCATCTTTGTTTAACCCACAACTCAAGATGCACCAAGTATGGAATAAAGTTATGAAATATTGGTGTGGCTTGAGGTTTTTGTTTGGATGATGGATTATCAATGGTAGTTGAAGGAAAAATTTAATTGTGGTGGAAGAAATCTTGAAACTTGATGATCTTTGGTGTTTTGTGGTGTTGTGTAATGGATTTGATGAAGACTATGTGATTTTTGAAGATGGAGGAAAGATTTGATGATGTTGGTGTGCTTGTTTGAAGGTTTGATCAAGCTTCAAGGTGTATTTATAGGGTCCGGGTCTAAAAATTCCGTGTTGGGAAGGTTGGAAGAGGCTAGAATTAGGTCTTGTATGGTAAGAATCCAAAAAGGAATAAACTTTCTCTCTTCAAACCGCCTCCCTGCGGTGTACGGAAGGTGACGTCATGCATCGGTAGAACAGTCTTGCGCTTTTGACGAAACTCTGTGTGACATGTGGGCTCTCGGCAATGACCCTGAATTCATTGGCCGTGGTGACGGTCTTCTTGTTTGTGCGGTATACTGTGGTACTCATGTGGTGTACCGCATGAACTCACTGACTTGTATCGTGACACAGTCCATCGTGACCGAGACACGGTTCTTCTCCTTTAACTCTCGTAACCAGACCGTAATTCATGAACCGTTGTCATAGTTTTTCTTCTGCGGTGTACTGCAGCTCTTTTGTGGTGTACCGCACGAGTCTTCTGGATTACACTTTGGCACGGTCACGCGTATGTGACGACACATTTTTTCGTCCCTTAGTCTCGCACGTGTACCCGACTTCCTATACCGTTGTCGCGGTTTTGTGGGGTGTGGTGCACCCCGCCTAGGGTGCGGTACACTAACTTACGATTATAGACTACAAAACATATAATTAACTAAAAGCAGTTTAAAAGAGGGATGTCTCACAAGGGAACTTTTGTTTAACGTCGTTTAGTTCAATGGGTTACCTTAGTTTAAGAGAGTTCTTGGAGATGTATCGTCTCCTCGCTTCCTGAGTCCTCACTATCATGGTATATCTTCAAGCGATGACCATTCACCATAAAGGTCCTTTGTTCTGTGGCTGTGCAACTTTGATCGCGCCATGAGGTGTGACTTTCATAACAATGTATGGTCCTCCCCAAGGAAATTTTAGCTTACCCGGGAAGTTCGAGAATCTTGAATTGTATATGAGCACTTTTTGTCCACTCTCGAACCTCTTTGGATGAATCCGGTTATCATGCCATCCTTTTTTTTTCTCCTTGTATAGACACGAATTATCATATGCATGAAAACAGAACTCATCTAACTCGTTCAACTGCATCATCATACGCTTACCCGCTAACTCTATGTTCAGGTTTAGATCCTTAATAGCCTAAAAAGCACAAGATTCAATCTCGGTAGTAAGATGACAGGCTTTTTCGTAGACCATGCGGTATGGAGATGCCCCAACTGGTGTTTTGAATGATGTTCTGTAAGCCCAGAGAGCATCGTCTAGCTTTAATGACAAGTCCTTCCTCGTTTTGTTCACAGTTTTCTCTAGGATAGATTTGATCTTTTTGTTAGAAGCCTCGGCTTGATCGTTAGTTTAGGGATGATAACTCATTGAAGTGTGATGTCTCACCCCAACTTACGAAGGGCATCTCTCAAATGAAATTTTCTAAAGTGGGTACCTTTATCGCTAATGAGAACACATGGCGTACCATGTCTTGAAAAGATATTTGATTTGAGGAACGAAATGACTGTCTTGACATCGTTCTTTGGTGTTGCCACTGCTTCTACCCACTTTGACACATAATCTACTACTAGAAAAATATAAAGATTACCATGGGAAGAGATGAAAGGTCCCATGAAATCTATACTCCAAACATCAAATATTTTTACTTTTAACACGTTATTTAGTGGCATTTCGTCTCTTTTTGACATGTTGCCAGTGAATTGGCATCTTTGACAAGTTTGGACGAACCGATGACAATATTTGTGTATGGTGGGACAATAGAATTCGGGTTGAAGAATTCTTGTTGCGGTTCTATCTCCCTTGAAGTGGCCACCATATGGTGAGCCATGACAGCTTGCAATGATTTTCCTTGTTTCACCTTCATGAACTCATCTTCTAATGACTTGGTCACTGCAAACTTTAAAGAGGTAGGGCTCATCCCGAAAGAATTGTCTTGCTCGATGGCTTAACCTCTTTTGTTGTTGTGGATTGAAATCCGTAGGGAATACACACTCACTAAGAGGTTAACTATATCTGCATACCAACGAACAAACGCATCTTTAATAGTAGAACGTTGTTCATCGGGAAATACCTCTTTAACCAATTCCGGTCTTGTGTTGACGTTAGATCCTTCGAGCTTGGAGAAATGATCAGCTACTTGATTCTCGCACCCTTTCCAATCTCAAATATCTATGTCAAATTCTTGTAGAAATAATACCTATCTAATAAGACGCGGCTTTGCGTTCTTTTTCTCTATAAGATACTTTATTGATGAATGATCCGTGTATACGATAGTTTTCATCCCAAGTAGATAGGAACAGAACTTATCAAAATCATATACTACAGCTACTAATTCATTCTCTGTAACTGTATAGTTCAATTGGGCTGTTGTAAAAGTCTTACTTGCATAATATATTGTGTGGAAGATCTTTTCTTCTCTTTTCCCTAAAACAGCTCACATTGCATGATCACTTGCATCGCACATAATTTCAAACGGAGAGTTCCAGTCTTGAGGTATGACAATTGGTATGGAGATGAGTTTCTCTTTGATCGTCAAATTCGCTTCAAGACATGCATCATTAAAATTGAAGGGAGTATCCTTCTCAAGTAATTTAGCGATTTTGGAGAAATCTTTAATAAATCTTCGATAAAATCCTTCGTGACCCAAGAAACTTCTTACTCCATTAACGGAAACGGGAGGTGGTAAGGTTTTTATAACTTCAATTTTAGCACGATCAACCTCCATTCCTGCACTTGAAACTTTATATCCCAATACAATTCCTTCCCGAACCACGAAGTGGCATTTTTTCCAATTAAGAACAAGATCTATTTCTTTACATCACAAGAGTACCTTTTAAAGATTGTTAAGGCACTCGTCAAAACTATCTCCAAATATCGAAAAGTCATCCATAAAAACTTCTAGGAACTTATCAATCATGTCCCAAAATATAGCCATCATACACCTTTGAAACGTGGCAGGTGCATTGCATAACCCAAACGGCATCCTTCGATAGGCAAAGGTGCCAAACGGACAAGTGGAAGTTGTTTTATGTTGACCAGATAGATCTACAGAAATCTGATTGTAGCCTTAATAGACTTCAAGGAAGTAGTAATACTCTCCCCCTGCAAGCTTGTCTAAATTTTGATCGATGAACGGTAACGGGAAGTGATCTTTCTTTGTGGCTTTGTTGAGCTTGCGTTAATCCATTCATACTCTCCACCCACAACTGTTCTTGATGGAATGGCTTCCTTTTTATCATTAAGCATGTTAGTGATACCTCCTTTCTTTAGAACACACTGCACTAGACTCACCCACTCACTACTCGAAATCAGGAAGATAATACCCGCATCTAACAACTTAATTACTTCTTTTCACCACCTCCTTCATTGCGGGCATAAGACTTCTTCGTCCCTCTATATAACACCCTCCTTAGTCTTCAAGAATGGTTTTTTGTTGGCAAATGGTAGGACTAATACCCTTTACATCGGGTATAGTCCACTAATTGCCTTTTTGTTGGCTCGAAGCACACGTAATAACTTATCTTCTTGAGGACCTGAAAGGTTAGCAGAAATAATAGCAGGCAGAGTTTTGTTTATACCTAAATACACATATCGCAAATGAGCAGGAAGTGGTTTTTCTTCAAGGACAGGAGGACAAATTATAGACGGTTTCTTCATTGTTTCAATGTCTCTTGCCTCTCAGAGTTGTTCACGCATTCTTGCTTTCAGTCTATCGTCATTTGAATCTAAAGCAACCACTTCTTCGGCTTAATCTTCATATACATCTGGTGATTCCAGTGCTAAGTCTAGTGTTAAGGTGTCATCGAAGCTTGATTCACTAAAAACTTCTTGCGTAATTTTTCTCATGACAACTATTTTAAAACATTTATCTTTCGTATATGGATATTTCATAGCCATAAACACACTGAATCTCACATGTTTGTCTTGGACCCTCATGATCGATTCACCATTCTCAACATCTATTAGTGTACGCCTCGTGGCTAAGAATGGTCTACCCAAGATGATAGGGACATTATTATCCGCGTCGTAGTCAATAATAATACAATCACAAGGAAATATAAAACTATCAGCTTTAACTAAAATATAGTCAATTTTACCTACTGGTTGGGAGAGGGAGCAATCCGCCATTTTAAATACCAATGAGGTAGGTATCACTTCTCCTATGTTGAGCTTCTCGAACAGTCACTTTGGAATGAGATTGATACTCGCACCTAAATCACATAAAGCTTTCCCGGTCCATCTTTCTCCAATGGCAATAGGAATTGTGAAACTTTCGGGATCTTGTAACTTTAGTGGCAACTTGCTTTGACATATATCACTACACTCCTCTGGTAATCAAGTCATCTCCCCAGTTTCTAAACTTCATTTGTTAGAAAGAATGTCCTTCATGAATTTAAGATATTTTGGCATTCTCTTAAGACCGTCTACAAAAGGTATGTTGATATCTAATTTTCTCACCATGTCAAGGAACTTCTTGATTTATTTTCTCATTGTGCTTGTTTTTTACAAGTGATGTGAATGGTGGTGGCGGATGTGTGTTTCTTACCACTAAGCTTTTCTTCTTTTCTGGTGTATTCTTTGTAGGGACACTCTCTGATTCAATTACCTCTTCAATTTTATCTTCAACTATTTCTTCAACCACTTCTTCAAAAATAGGGGTTGGTTCTTTTGGTTGTTCTTTTTCTTCCACTATGAGTGGAGGTAATTTCCACTTCTTAATTTAACTGCATGACAAACATCATCTTGAGGGTTTATAGTATCGCTTGGAAGTTTCCCTTTTTGCCTAGTTTGTAATGAATTGGCGATTTGTGAAAGCTAATACTCGAGTTGCTTAATAAACCCTCTCTTTTTCTTTAAAATCTTTGTTGACTCATCTTCATGCTTTCCTTCATAGTATCCATGAATTTATCTAGGCTTTGTTTCAAACTGTTACTTGAAGGTGAAGGTTGATCATATGT
The DNA here is from genome assembly GCA_029959085.1 of Nemophila menziesii. Lineage (NCBI taxonomy): Eukaryota > Viridiplantae > Streptophyta > Magnoliopsida > Boraginales > Hydrophyllaceae > Nemophila > Nemophila menziesii. The sequence continues at coordinate 82,985,932 of JARWIR010000001.1, forward strand.
GTCTTGTTGCATTGAATATGAATCGTAATGTCGAACTTGAACTTCATACTTTGGCATTTGTTGATAGATTGGTTGTGGTTGAGCTTGATGATAATATTTTTAAGCTTGATTTTGATAATATTTACCTTGATTTATGACCCAACTCTGATTCTGTGGGGAGTAATAATCTGCGTGATTTTCAGGAGTATGATAATTGCCATTCGGATAATGGACTCTTTGATGAGATATGAATAAATCGAAGCTGATTGTTAACGCAATTCTCCCACAAATGATTACTTTCTCCAAAACCATGACATGGAGGCATTGTGTTTATCTGGTCCACCTGGGCTACAAAACCATTCTCTAAACTTGATTCTCCTTGTAATTCTTTGAGCTGTTGGCTTAATTCTTAAATCCTTATGCCCTAAGGAATCTTTTTCTTCTGTCTCTAACGACCAACTTCTTTCAGTTTCAATAACTCTTTTCATAGTGATACGGGCATCTTCTGGATCTAATAACACAAAACTTCCATCTCCTAAGTTAATTACCTTTGCCTTTGACTCGCTGTTGAGTCCTCCTAGAACATGGTTAATTGATATTCAGTTAAGGAGACGTGGAATGGACACCTCGCTTTATTTTTGTTAAAACGTAACCATGCTTCACCAACACTTTCCCCTTTTCTTGCATAAATTATTCTAACTCCAACATGTCTTTTAAACGTCTACTAATCAGATGGAATCGATCTAGGAAATTTGCGTGGAGTTTATCCCGATCTGGAATTGAATCAGGGTGTTAGTAGTCATACCAATCACTTTCATTTCCGCTTAAAAAGAATTGGAACATAATGTAGTACATATGTTCTTGTCTGACACCTTCAATGATGTAGGCATCACAAATCTGCATGAATTTCTGAATGTAACAAACCAGATCATAATGCGCAGCACCACTAAATCGACCATAACTCGAAAATTGTTCAATCATGCCTGAATTTAATGGCTTGGATATCTGGAGTGCGGATACCTCTGGGTTGCACTTTAAATTAGATGGGAAGCTCTAGATATCTCGGACTTTCCATATGAATAACCTGAAATAAACAAAACTAAAAACAAAAGTGTGAAGTAGAACTAACTAAAAAATAAAAACACTAGGACTAACGATGTAGTCCTTGACAGCGGCGCCAAAAACTTGGATGCTGGTAGAATGTGACAAAATAATGATAATAAAAGTAAGAACTATCACCCTAACCAATCACGTTACTCACTACAAGTATCACTGCTCGTATGCAAGTTTAGTTGATAAATATAATTCATTCGCAGGGGGCCTACGAAAGTTAGCTAGGACTAATGCAAATATAAAGTGCAAATAGAAGAAGTTAGAAGAATAATACGCTAAAAGACTCTGAAATATTTGTTTGGTTTTATGAGTCTAAGCAATTAACTAAATAAAATCAAGACAGTAAATGAAATAGAAAAAAAGAAAGAAGTAGTATGAGAGTTTAACTCGAGATATAGCAAGTAATCCCCACTAACCTTGTGTTATTACCTATTTATGTAAGGGAGAATTGTGTAATATGCAATAGCCATGATTGTATATTTCTCCTAACCTCCTTCCGGGTAGACTTAGGTGACGACCAAAAATTACCAGGGGACTTGAGTTGTGATGCCCCGCAAAAATAGTTCAATTTTAAATACCTTAATCGAGATTAAATTGTTAATTCTTATGAGTAAAAATATTTATCATTTATTATTTAAATTAACATTCAAGATTCAATATATTTAATTTATCATCAATATTTAGATAAGATGCAATTTGACTTTTGGTCAACAATACTGGCTAGCTATTATTTCTGAAACATTCCCAAAATGATTACCCTTATATTGATTTTTCCCTACCCTATAATCCATTGTCTTCGTTTTCCAATAGCATATTTTATATTTTGATATATATGATACACCATTCTTATTTATTTAAGATTCTGGGAAATATTATTACGACTGATGGAACATATGGAACATATGGAATATATGGAAGAATGAAATATTTCTTTGAAAAAGAAAGATAGATTATTAAGAACATTATAGAGAAAACTAAATTTATTATTAAACATCTATTTGATGAGACAGAAATAGTAAGCCAAAGAAAGATTATTACGACTGATAAAGAACACGATATTGAGGAGGAAAATAATCCAATATTGAGAGATGAATCTGACAGCATATTGTGATTAAAATAATCACCGGTTTTGACAAAAGAAATGGTTTTCAAAAACAAAAGAAATAAAGTCCGATTTTAATGTAAACTATTTATTACAGAAAATGAATAACAATTACAAGAAAGTGAATGACTATTACACGGAAAAGAAATACACTTACACGGAAAAGAAAGAAAAACAATAACAGTCACCGACGGTTGTTAAAAAGATATTCCGGCGTACCGGTATCTCTTACGGAAAAAATGAAAGCGTTTTAGAGAGAAGGTGAGGCAGAGTGTTTGTTCTTTCTGGTGTATTTCATAGCTGATATGGGTGGAGTGGGAGCTCTTTATATAGGGGAGAGGTGAGGAGTCAAACCAATTCAGAAACGTCCCCATTAAGTCCCTTGATTACCTACCGTAATTGACTTGACTGGGTTGACGGTTTTGATTGCCTCTTAATCTCCACGTTTTTATATTCTGTAACAGCTGCTGGTTGACTTGACTTTGATATTCCACATGTTGACTATCTCCTTGTAACAGCTGCTGGAATATTCTTCTTATTTAACGCGTGCGTGATTGGTGGAGACTTGACTTTACGTTTGAGTTTGAATTTTCAACGACCACTATAAGAGCTGATAGGAAAACCCATTTCATTTTTCATTTTTTGAATCCCCAAACTCCCCAAACTCACCCACGAAACCATGGCCCACGGCTCACTCCCCACGCAGGTGCCAGGCCGGGCCGGGTGGGTGGTAGTGGTGGTGGTGGTGGTGCGCGCGTGTGGGGGCTTCCTTGTTCCCTTTTAGCTTCCATAGTGACTAGCTATTGTGATATGAATACATAGGTGAGTTAATTTATATAGATAAACTTTTTTACTCACCTCCTATGTGGGACAAAATCCTTCACAAAAGTTGTCTTTTCCACTTCTCAAAGGGAATGGGAAGAGTCTTAGTTAATCCTCTATATTAATCTAAGTCTTTTCCGCTTCTCCTAAAAGAACATGATCGGATTAACGATTATACACTTAAATTAATAAATATATAATCATTAATCCAACAATACCCCACTCAGGGTTTTTTTGGAGAGACATTGATCAGGTTTCTAAACCTATCAGTATTTGGGTGAATTGTACTTAAGTGGAAATATCTTTTGATTTGAATTGACACGTAGTGAAGTGAGGCAACCATCGAATTCCATTTAAGTGAACTTACTCTTGAACATTAACGGTTTTCGATCGAGACCCCCACATCACATACTCTACCCTGCTGAAAGCTATAGTTCCCTTGAACATCACCTTTCAGTTCATCAAGTCCTTCTCTAAGGACCGCCCTTTATGGGCTATGAACTTTTGATTTCTTCATTTAGAGATTATTTTAAAGACGTCTCCTTTTAACATTCTATTATGAAGTTTGGGTCTCGTGATTACCCGTGAATTCATCAAGTCCTTCTCGAAAGGACCACCATTTAGGCTATGAATTCTCTATGAGTATAAACACTCAGTACGTCTTATTCATCAAGTCCTTCTCAACAGGACCACCACAAGTGGCTATGAATTTTGTAAAGACGATTTTGTTTTTGAGCCAGTGGGATCGAGAGAATCACATTGACTCATTGGTCACATGTTCCCCATTAATGGGTTTTAATCCCATCCCCCTCGACGTCTCCAGGACTACTCTCCTGGTTAAGCCTTTTGTAAACGGATCACCTAGGTTGTTCTATGATCGTACATATTCCAAGGCTGTCACACCATTTTTCAGTAACTGTCTTACTGACCCATGCCTGATGCGAATATGTCTCTTCTTCCCATTATAGGTGCTATTATGAGCGACTCCAATGGCTGCTTGTGAGTCACAATGGATACACACGGGTGTGGTACTTCCTTACCAAAGTGTCACATCTGATAAGAGACTTCTCAACCACTCAGCTTCTTGCCCAGCTAACTCTAGTGCTATAAATTCAGACTCCATGGTGGAGCGTCCTATACAAGTTTGTTTGGAAGACTTCCACGATACAACACCTCCCCCTAAGAAGAACACATAGCCTTTGGTGGAGTTTACTTCTTCATTGTCAGAGATCCAGTTTGCATCAAAAAATACCTCAAGGACTGCAGGGAATTTGTTATAGTGCAAGCCTAGATCAATGGTACCCCTTAAGTATTTCAATATATGGAGAAGTGCAACCCAGTGGTCACTACTCAGGTAATGAGTATAGAGACTAAGTCTACTTACATCATAGGTAATATCGGGTCGAGTATAGTTCATCAAGAACATCACACTCCCTATGATTTTAGCAAATTCATTTTGGGATACAGCATCCCCAACGTGTTTGGATAAATGAATGCTGGAATCATAAGGAGTATTTACAGGCGTTACCTCAAAGGAATTGAACTTCTTCAGCATCCTTTCTACGTAATGAGACTGATTCAGGGTAATACCACTACTGCTCCTAATGATTTTTACCCCAAGTATTACATCAGCTTCTCCCATATCTTTTATGTCGAATCTAGAAGAAAGGAAGCGTTTAGTCTCATTTATAATATGAATAGTATTACCAAAGATGAGCATGTAATCTACACAGAGGCAGATGATAACACACTTTGAATTTGTTACCTTGGAATAAACAAATGAATTAGAAAAGGTTAGCAACAAAACCATCTGAAATGAGAGTACTATCTAGTTTTTCATACCATTTTTTCAGTGCCTGTTTCAAACCATACAAGGATTTTTTCAACTTACACACTTTGTCCCCTTGACCAGGGACCACACACCCTTCAGGTTGAGCCATGTAGATCTCTTTATCAAGATCTCCGTTCAGGAACGCGGTTTTGACATCCATTTAATGTATTACAAGTTCGTGAATGACGGCTAGAGAAATAAGGGTTCTTATCATGGCAATTTTGGTTACTGGGGAGTATGTGTCAAAGTAGTCTAAACCTTCCTTTTGGGTGAATCCCTTAATAACAAGTCTTGCTTTGAATTTTTCTATGGAGCCATCAGGTCTCAACTTTTTCTTAAAAATCCATTTGCTACTAATAGGTTTGCTACCCCTAGGTAAGTCGGTTAATTCCCATGTATGGTTACTTTTAATAGACTCAAGTTCACTATTAATGGCCTCTTTCCAAAAACTAGCATTTATAGATTTTAAAGCATCGTCATAAGTTTTTGGGTCTTCCTCCATGAGGAGGCAGTTGACTACATGTTCGTTTAATAGGTCAATTTGAAAACCTTTGGTCATAAAGGCTGTTATAAAGTCAGGGCCGAAGCTGGACTCGATCCTACGCCTCTTACTTCTCCTAGGTTCTTCCTCGGGAATACTACTAGGCTCCATGGAAGTGGAGGGGTTAGGAAAAACATCACAAAGAGGTAAAACATCATTAGTAGATAAGTTATCAACAGGTAAAGAAGCATTGACAGTATTTAAATTTTTCAAAGGGGAAACATGTTCAAAGAACTCAACATCTTTAGATTAACAAATAGAGTTATCATCTAAGGACAAGAATATGTATGCCGCACTATTCTGAGCGTACCCTATGAAAATTGAGTCAACGCTTATGGGTCCAACGGTGACAGTTTTAAAATCAGGTAGTTTGACTTTGGCTAGGCACCCCCACACTTTTAAAAATTTCAGGTTTGGTGGAAAACCCTTCCACATATCATAAGGGGTATTTTCTAGGAATTTATGTGGTACCCTATTAAGTACATAACAAGCTGATAAGACAGCTTCCGCCCACATGTTGTTTGGTAAACCTGAACTTATTAACATGGCATTCATGGTCTCTTTAAGGGACCTATTCTTTCTTTCTGCTATGCTATTTTGTTGGGGTGTATAAGGGGCACTAAGTTTTTGGATAATCCCATTTGTTTCACAAAACTCTTTAAGGGAATTAGAACTATACTTGCCTCCTCTATCGGACCGAAATCGTTTGATTTTATAGTCTAGTTGGTTTTCAACTTCGGCTTTATATTTTAAAAATGCATTTTCTGCCTCATCTTTAGTTTTAAGAAGATACACTTTAGTAGACCTAGAGTAGTCATCTACGAAGGTTATGTAATAAAGTTTACCTCCTCTACTAGCGGAGTTTTTAAAATCAGCTAAGTCCGAATGAACTAATTCAAGCAATTTAGTATGTCTCGAGGTAACGGGTTTAAAAAGGTCTTTTCGCAAGTTTGGACTCTACACATATTTGATATTTTTCAAAGTCATCCACGTTGTGAAGGGGTATTAGTCCAAGATTTTTAAGCCATTTAATAGACGCAACATTTAAATGGCCTAGTCTACCATGCCACGTTTGAACAGACTCAACAATATAAGCAGAATTAGATGCATTCTCATTAAGGGTTAAAGTGTTCAAAACAAACAAGCCATTATTAAGGTACCCTTTCCCCACGAACTCGTCATTTTTGGTGATAATGACTTCCACCCTCGAAAACAAGTTTGAGACTTACTTTGTTAAGAAGAGCCTCGGAAACTAAGTTCCTACGGAGAGAGGGGACGAAGAGAACATCATTCAGTTCAAGAATCTTACCAGAGGTGAGTTTGAGGGGAACCTGACCTTTCCCGAGAACTGTAGCGGTGGAAGAATCACCCAAGTACACACACTCATCATCAGTTTCTTTTTCGAATTTCTTGAACAGGGCTTTGTTTGCGCAGAAGTGTCGAGAAGCTCCAGTGTCAAGGATCCACTCACTCTTGTTCTCTACCAAGTTTACCTCAACCATTACCGCGGCAATTATCCTTGAGCCGATTAACTTCTTCGACTTGAATGTGGCTGATGAGCTCTTGGAGGGTCATTTCTTTCTTTTTGTGCTTGAGGTGGTTGCGGTATTCACTCCAAGATGGGAGGGAATTTCTCAAGTAAAATGTTGGCTTGAAGAATTTCGCACATCTTCATGCCTTCGGCGATTACCTCCGCGCATAGATTCTCGTACACATGAAGTTGTTCAGTCATGGGTTTCTAAAATTGTACCAATTCCCAGTGACGTACTTTTTCTTACCAGAATCATCAGCCCCATATTTTTTCTCGAGAGTTTCCCATATGACCTTTTCCGATTTCTCTTTGTCAAGGAGATCAAATATGGGATTGGTAACGTTGTTCAACATCCAACCCCGAGCCATGATATTAGCTCTTTTGAACCTGGATTCAGGAGCAGCATGCCTATCTAGCTCTTGTTCAGTATGAGCTCCAATTTCCAAAAGTGGAGGAGCCTTAACTATAACAAAGTCGAGTTCATACTGTTCAAGGCAAATTATAATTTTTTACGCCCAACGCTTGTAGTTAGAACCATTAAGGGGTTCCAACTTGTTCACGTCGAGAAGTGGCTTTGCGTTCAAAGAAGAACCAACAGCCGAAATAGGAAGAGCCATTTCAAAAAATAACCGGTGAGAAAATAAAATGACTACCTTTGTAAATTGTGATTAAAATAATCATCGGTTTTGACAAAAGAAATGGTTTCCAAAAACAAAAGAAATAAAATCTGATTTTAATGTAAACTAACTATTACATAAAAATGAATAACAATTACAAGAAAGTGAATTACTATTACACGGAAATGAAATACTTACACGGAATAGAAAGAAAAACAATAATAGTCACTGACAGTTGTTAAAAAGATATTCCGGCGTACCGGTATCTCTAACTGAAAAACAAAAGCCTTTTTTGACTCCCTAAACTCCCTCACGAGCCCACGGTCCACGGCCCACGTCCCAGGCCGTCGCTGTCGCCGGTGTCGGGCCGGGCGGGTGGGTGGTGGTGGTGGTGCGCGCGTGTGGGGTCTTCCTTGTTCCCTTTTAGCTTCCATAGTGACTAGCTATTGTGATAGGAATACATAGGTGAGTTACTTTATATAGATAAAAAAATTTACTCACCTCCTATGTGGGACAAAATCCTTCACAAAAGTTGTCTTTTCCACTTCTCAAAGTGAATGGGAAGAGTCTTAGTTAATCCTCTATATTAATCTAAGTCTCTTCCGCTTCTCCTGAAAGAACATAATCGGATTAACGATTATACACTTAAATTAATAAATATATAATCATTAATCCAACACATATAGATTTTCGGCTTTTCTCACATTATCAACTGGGCTCCAAATAGTATGGCTTCCCTTGCAGTTAATAAGGAGGGCGTAATTAAAAAGGTTATTACAAAAAGAGCGAGAATAAACAGCAATGTGGAAGGAGAAATGTGGGTTGTTCTGTTGGAAGGAGAAATGTGGGTCGTTCATTCTACTCCGATAACCTTGAGGTCGTTCAAGGTATCAATCGACGAATAGGAGTTAACTGGAGGATTTGCCCCATGATTTCCGAAGCATGGAGGTGGATAGGACAATTTCCGGAATGGAAAGTGTTGGATTAATGCTATACTTTTAGTATAGGCTATAATCCGTTCATGATCTTTAGGAGAAGCGGAAGAGACTAGGATTAATATGGAGGATTAACCAAGACTCTTCCCATTTCCTTTGGAAGTGGAAAAGTCACTTTTTGTGAAGGATTTTGCCCCACATAGGAGGTGAGTAAAATAATTTTACAGTATAAATATACTCACCCATGTATTGCTATCAAAATGACTAAACACTATGCAAGCCAAGAAGGGAAAGCAAAGCCCCACACACGCGCACCACCACCACAACCACCCACCCGCCCGGCACGGCACGACCCCGCTCGGCCCGGCACCAGCACCGGCGAGGGAGTGGGCGTGGGCGTGGGCTCGTGGGGGAGTTGGGGATTTGGGGGAGTCAATAAATGAAAAATGAAATGAGTTTTCTTATCAAGCTCTTATAGTGTCGCTGGCAATCAATCAGAAGACAAACGTAAGACAAGACTCCACAAATCACGCGCCCGTTAAGAAGATTATTCCATCAGCTGGTCAACTCATCAGGTCAAGTCAACTAGCTGTTACACAAGTATTCAAAACGTGTGGAATAAAAGAATCAATTAGAAAACCGTCAATCAATCACTGGAGGCAATCACGGAATTGATTGATCCGTTACTGCTGACAAAGGTTTTCAAACCCACCTCTCCCCTATATAAAGACCTCATTCTCCACCAGTATTCACTACGAAACTACAAAGCAAAAAGCATAATATATCTCTCTCTATATTTCTTTATGTTAGAGATACCGGTACTACGCCGGAATATCTTATTAACATCGGGATTAATTTCCTATTTCCGTGTAAGTTTTGCTTTTGGATTTTCCGTGTAAAGGTTTGTAAGTTTCGTTGTACTTCAATTTCCGTGTAATAGTTAGTTTACTCGTTAATTGATTTTACTTTTTACCCCGATTTGTTTTCTTTCTCAAATCTTTTTCTAAAACGGTGATATTTTTCATTACAATTTAAAAAGATATTCAGTTGTTTTCTTTAATCATCGTTTTATCTTATGTCTTTTCCAAACTCGGCTGTTGCTTCATCATTGAATGCAAAGGCCTTTCCCGACGTGAATAAGTTGGAGCCTCTTAGTGGTTCCAACTACAAGCGTTGGGCACAAAAGATCCTTATCTGTCTTGAACAGTACGAACTGGACTTTGTTTTATACGAAGATCCTCCACTTTTAGTGGACAGTGGAATTCCTACTGAAGAAGAATAGACTAGGTATCGTGCTCTGGAAGCCAAGTTTAAACGAGCTAATACCATGGCTTGAGGATGGATGTTGAATAATGTGTCGAACCTCATCTTTGATCTTCTTGCCAAAGAAAAATCGGCAAAGATCATATGGGAGACACTTGAGAATAAATATGGGGCCGAGGATTCTGGTAAGAAGAAATATGTCACTGGGACTTGGTACAACTTTCGTCTCACCGATCAGAAACCCATGACCGAACAACTCCATGTCTATGAAAACCTTTGCGCGGATGTGATTGCTGGAGGTATGAAAATGTGTGAAGTGTTCCAAGCCAATATCCTGTTAGAGAAGTTCCCACCTTCCTGGAGCGAATACCGTAATCACTTGAAGCACAAGAAGAAGGAAATGACGCTACAAGAGTTCATTAGCCACATACAAGTCAAGGAGGCAAATCGACTCAAAGACAGGTCTATTCCTTTCCCTTATCAATCATCCAAAGCTAATCTTGTCGAAAGTTCTGGTCAAGGTAACAAAGACAGGTTCAAAGGGAAGGGTAAACAACAAGGCCACAACAAATCCAAATCTGGGGGCAACAAGAACCGCGGCAATTCCAAAGGTGGTGGGTTCAAAACCTCTGGTAAGATTCAGAAACCCAAAGGAGCTTGTTACTGTTGTGGGAAGGAAGGACATAGAGATTTCGAGTGCAACCTTAGAGCCGGTCAAGGTCCCAAACCTGCCGCAAATCTAGTCCAGGCCGAAGAGGTTATTGCTGCAGTGATGGTTTAGGTAAACCTAATTGAGAACAAAACCGAGTGGATTCTTGACACTGGAGCTCGTCATTTCTGCTCAACGAGATCTATGTTCAAGAAATTCGAAGAAGCAACAAATGGTGAATTTGTCTACATGGGTGACTCCTCAACCGCCATGGTCTTCAGACATGTTTCTCTAAAACTCACTTCTGGTAAAATCTTAGAATTGAATGATGTTCTCTTCGTCCCTTGTCTCCGTAGGAACCTAGTTTCCAGAGCTCTTCTTAATAAAGTAGGCCTTAAACTTGTATTTGAAGGGGGGGAAATGGTTATTACCAAAAATGATGAGTTTGTGGGGAATGGGTACATGAATGGTGGTTTATTTGTTTTAAATATTGTACCAATGAATGAGAATGCCTCTGAGTTTGCTTATGTCGTTGAATCTCTTGACACTTGGCATGGTAGACTAGGTCACCTTAATATCTCTTCTATTAAAAGGCTTAAATAACTTGGACTAATACCCCTCAATAAAATAGATGACTTTTCCAAATGTCAAATATGTGTAGAGTCCAAACTTGCGAAGAAACCTTTTAAGCCTATGACCACGAGAAAGACAAAACTACTAGAATTAGTGCAATCTGACTTAGCTGATTTTAAAAACTCTGCGAGTAGAGGAGAAAAACTTTACTATATAACCTTCGTAGATGACTACTCTAGGTTCACTAAAGTGTATTTCCTTAAAACTAAAGACGAGGATGAAAACGTGATTTTAAAATGCAAAGCCAAAGTAGAAAATCAACTAGACTGTAAAATCAAAAGATTTAGGTCAGATAGAGGAGGCAAATATAGTTCTAATTCACTTAAAGAGTTTTGTGAAACAAATGGAATAGTCCACGAACTTAGTGCCCCCTATACACCCCTACAAAATGGCATAGCCGGGAGAAAAAATAGATCCCTTAAAGAGACTATGAATGCTATGTTAATAAGTTCAGGTTTACCAACGAACATGTGGGGGGGAAGTTGTTTTGTCAGCTTGTTATGTCCTTAATAGGGTACCCCATAAATCCCTAGATAAGACCCCCTATGAGATGTGGAAAGGCTTTCCACCTAACCTGAAATTTTTAAAAGTGTGGGGGTGTCTGGCCAAAGTCAAACTACCCGATTTTAAAACAGTCACTGTTGGACCCAAAACAATAGACTCTGTATTCATAGGGTATGCTTAGAATAGTGCAGCCTATAGATTCCTATCATTATATGATAACTCTATTTTTGAATCTAGAGATGCTGAATTTTTTGAAAACATTTTCCCTTTGAAAAGTGTGAATATTGTAGATGCTTCTTTGTCTTCTAGTAACTTATCTGATAATGTTAATGTACCTCTGCGTGATAGTTTCCATGTCCCCTCTACTTCCTTTGAACCTGGTAGTATTCCTGAGGAAGAACTTAGGAGGAGTAAGAGACGTAGGACCGAGTCCAGCTTCGGACCCGATTTTATCACAGCCTTCTTAACCGAAGGTCTTCACATTGACCTGATAAGTGAACAGGTTGTCACCTGGCTCCTCATGGAGGAAGACCCAAAAACTTATGTCGATGCCTTGAGATCGGTAGATGCTAGTTTTTGGAAAGAAGCTATTAATAGCAAACTTGAGTCTATTAGAAGTAATCACACGTGGGAATTGACTAACTTACCTAAAGGCAGCAAACCCATCAATAGCAAATGGATTTTTAAGAAAAAATTTGAGACCGGATGTCTCAATAGAAAAATTCAAAGCTAGGCTTGTTATTAAGGGTTTCACCCAAAAGAAAGGCCTTCATTACTTCGACACTTACTCCCCTGTGACCAAAATCGCCACCATTATGACCCTCGTCGCTCTTGCGGTCATTCACAAACTGGTCATACATCAGATGGATGTTAAGACTGTGTTTTTGAATGGGGACCTAGACGAAGAGATCTATATGGCCCAGCCTTAAGGGTGTGTGGTTCCCGGTCAATGGGATAAAGTGTGCAAGCTAAAAAAGTCTTTGTATGGCTTAAAACAGGCACCCAAAAAATGGTATGAAAAACTCGATAGTACCCTCATTTCAAATGGGTTTGTGGTCAACACTTCTAACTCGTGTGTTTACTCCAAAGTAACAGGATCAGAGTGTACCATCATTTGCCTATATGTAGATGACATGCTCATCTTCAACACTTCCCTTCATACCATAAATGAGACCAAACGCTTCTTGTCTTCTAAGTTTGACATGAAAGACATGGGAGAAGCAGATGTAATTCTTGGGGTAAAAATCATTAGGAGCAGTAATGGTATTTCCCTGAACCAGTCTCATTATGTAGAAAGGACGTTGAAGAAATTCGACTCCTTTGAGGTGACACCTGTAAATACTCCTTATGATTCTAGTATTCATTTGTCTAAAAATTATGGGGATGCTGTATCCCAAAATGAATATGCCAAAATCATAGGTAGTGTGATGTTCTTAGTGAACTACAATCGACCCGATATTGCCTACGCCGTTAGTAGACTTAGTCGCTATACTCATAACCCGAGTAATGACCACGGGGTTGCACTTCATCGTCTTCTAAACTACTTGCGAGAAACTATGGATCTAGGCCTGCATTACAGCTCATTCCCTGCAGTTCTTGAGGGATTCTGTGATGCAAACTGGATCTCTGACAATGACGAAGTTAACTCCACCAGTGGTTATGTTTTCTCCTTAGGAGGAGGTGCTGTATCGTGGAAGTCCTCTAAACAGACTTGTATAGCACGCTCCACCATGGAGTCTGAGTTTATAGCACTAGAAATGGCTGGACAAGAATCTGAGTGGTTGAGAAGTCTCTTATCAGATGTGCCACTTTGGGAAGGTAAGGCCACACCTGTGTGTATCCATTGTGATTCACAAGCAGCCATTGCAGTCGCTCATCAAAGTGCCTACAATGGAAAGAAGAGATATATACGCATCAGACATGGTTCAGTAAAACAGTTACTGAAGAATGGTGTGATGGCCTTAGAGTTTGTACGATCAGAGGAAAATCTCGCTGATCCATTTACCAAAGGCCTACCCAGGAGAGTAGTCCTGGAAACATCGAGGGGGATGGGATTGAGACCCATTAATGGGGAACATGTGACTCTTGAGTCAAAGTGATCTCTCTCCATCCCTATGGCATAAAACTAAAGTAATATGGATTCATAGACACTTGTGGTGGTTCTTTTGAGAAGGACTTGATGAATCAGAATTCATAGCCTCTGTGGTGGTCCTTTCGAGAAGGACTTGATGAATTCAAGGGTAGTAGCAGAACCCAAACCTTTATATACAGAATGTTAAGGAGACGTCCTTGGACAGATGTAAATAAAGGTATCCACAAATTTCATAGCCCGCAAGGGTGGTTCTTATAGAAGGACTTGATGAACTAAACTGTAAGGTGAGGTTTGAGGAGACCATAACCTTCAGCAGGGTAGAGTGTGTGTTGTGAGGGCCTCGATCGAAAACCGTTAAAGTTCAAGAGTATGTTCACTTAAACAGAATTCGGTGGTTGCCTCACTTCACTACGTGACAATTCAAATCAAAAGATATTGGCACTTAAGTACAATTCACCCAAACGCTAAAAGTCATGGAAACCTGATCACTGTCTCTCCAAAAGACCCTGAGTGGGGGATTGATGGATTAATGCTATACTTTTAGTATAGGCTATAATTCGTTCATGATCTTTAGGAGAAGCGGAAGAGACTTGGATTAATATGGAGGATTAACCAAGACTCTTCCCATTTCCTTTGGAAGTGGAAAAGTCACTTTTTGTGAAGGATTTTGTCCCACATAGGAGGTGAGTAAAATAATTTTACTGTATAAATATACTCACCCATGTATTCCTATCAAAATGACTAAACACTATGCAAGCCAAGAAGGGAAAGCAAAGCCCCACACGCGCACACCACCCCCACCACCACCCACCCGCCCGGCACGGCCCGGCACCGGGACGGCGACGGCGTAGGCGTGATCGTGGGTCGTGGGTCGTGGGGGAGTTGGGGAGTCAAAAAATAAAAGAATCAATTAGAAAACCGTCAATCAATCACTGGAGGCAATCACGGAACTGATTGATCCGTTACTGCTGACAAAGGTTTTCAAACTCACCTCTCCCCTATATAAAGACCTCATTCTCCACCAGTATTCACTACGAAACTACAAAGGAAAAAGCATAAAATATCTCTCTCTATATTTCTTTCTGTTAGAGATACCGGTACTACGCCGGAATATCTTTTTAACACCGGGATTAATTTCCTATTTCCGTGTAAGTTTTGTTTTTTGATTTTCCGTGTAAAAGTTTGTAAGTTTCGTTGTACTTCAGTTTCCGTGTAATAGTTAGTTTACTCGTTAATTGATTTTACTTTTTATTCCGATTTGTTTTCTTTCTCAAATCTTTTTCTAAAACGGTGATATTTTTCATTACAGAAAGTTACGCATGTTAAAAGGGAATACAATGGAGTTGCTGACACACTTGCTAAGTGTACTAAGAATAACTTGGATATTTTATCGTGTCCATGTAATTCACTAGTTAATTTATATAGTAGTATTAATAAGATATATTCGGATTGTAATAGGTAACAATTACGTATCTTGTATTTGGAAAAAAAAAACATTCCAGGAAATAGGTCAAATAGAAACTCCACTTTACTTTCTTAAGTAATTACACGTTAGTAATGCATCACTAATGTCATTGATCCTTAGTCATAAATACAAAACTAATATAATATTAAAGGTATTTGGTGACTCTTGAACAGCTTCTACCACGGTCAAATTACACGTTTTTTTTTTATTACATTGGAGACCCAAGACATGGGTCGTGTTACGAAATCACAAACACTAATCTATTACATTATTGAGTAGCCTAGACTCATATATCAATCTAGGTAACTTAAAACCCATTCGGTCCTTCGTGAGAAGTCCCCAAATACCATCTGGCGGATCTTCAAAAAACATGAAATCCTCTTCAAGTCTTCTTCCTTTTTTAGCCAGCCAGTCTGCACATGCATTAGCTTCCCTATAGATATTTCTCAACTGAAAGCCCTTATTTCTATCCAAGATTAAACGAACTTGCGTTATCCAATGTGCCCCAGGCCCTCTACCATTCGTTGCATTAAGCACTAGCTCAATCACTTCCCTTGAATCCACCTCCACTATCACATCTTGAAAACCCAATCTCTCCACTTGCTTGAGACCCTTACAAAGTGCAATAAGCTCTACAAGACTTGGAGAATCTTGATGCACCTTCATAATAAAGCCACCAAGCCAATCTCCGTTACCATCTCTCACGAGGCCACCACCTCCACCTCCTTGTCCTCCACTAATAAAACTTCCGTCCGTGTTGAGCTTGACCCCTCTAATAGGTTTTGACCACCCTACTAACGAGATAACAGATTTCTTTGACACGGAAAGCACCGGTAAATGTCCCCACGCTTTCGTGATTCCAATAGCTATGTACCTTGCTTTTCTTACTATGGCCGCTTCGTTAATAGATGTAACCCCATTGAAAACTACCTCGTTTCTTTGTTTCCAAATATTGTCTAGTAGTGCGCCAAAGAATACTCCCCATCGAACCCCGGCGAAAAGCATATTACTGGCTATATTCTTGATCCACCAGGCTTTATCATCCTCCGTCAATTCCAAGTTAACCTCCTGCTGAGCTGCTCCGTCCGAATTACACACCTGGCCTGCTTGCGTCGCCTGCAGCCTTCCCTGATCCGCCGCCAATTCAGTCTCCTCCGTCCCTCCAGCAGCCTGTTCTCTTAGTACCGAACCAGCAGACCTGTTGTGCGATGGAATTCTGCTGTCCGAGTCCAGTTCCAGAGAAGCGCCATACCTGTTCCTTAGTTCCGGCAGCAGGGACCTGTTATGCAAATAAATAACATTAGTTTCCAAACCTAGCCCCCCACCCCCAGTATCACTACCCAAAGCCGAATTAGAACAGGGAGTATAAATACTTACCTCCTCCTCCCCCCCATGTTTAAATACCTCGCGTTTAACCATGTCCCAAATCCGTTTAACCTTTAAACATTTCCGAAACAGATGGATTGCCGATTCCACCTCCGTCTCGCAAAGCGGGCATGATCCCGGCACATTCATACCTCTCCTAACTAGATTTCCTCTAGTAGCAATTCTTTCCCGGACCGCTCGCCACAAGAACACTCTAGTCCGTTGCGTAGACTTTAATCCCCAAATTTTCTTCCATGTATATGCCATACTAGTATCGAAAGACCTACTCCCCCACCCTACTGATCTCACCGAAAAAACCCCACTAGCTTCCGATAACCATGACACCAAATCATTCATAGCTGCATCCCTACCCAATCTAGACTCCGCTATTTCTAATAATTTCGCTGGTGGTAGAAAATTCTGAAAATCCTCCCATTCCCAAGTGCCATCCGCTCTCATATAATCACAGACCCTTTTCGTCAATTCACTAGCCTCAAAAATCCCTATGACATGTTCAATAAGGGGAGAATCTCCTATCCAAACATCACACCAAAATGCCACCTTTTCCCCATTGTGTACTACCCACCTTGAGCCCCGTCTAATCACCTCTAACCCCTCCACAATTGCTCGGCACATCCTTGAATCATTTTGCTTGATCAAATATTGCATAGGCGGCCCCTTGAAATATTTTTCTCTCATTATCTTCGTCCATAGAGTAGATGAATCATGTATTAATTTCCACCCTATCTTACCCAAAAGCGCTTTGTTCATATCCTCCGCATACTTAAAACCCAAACCACCAGCTTCTTTAGGACTACAAATATCACTCCAGGCAACCCAATTAATACACTTCTGGTTTTCCGAAGAACCCCAAATAAATTCCCGTCTAATCCGATCAATTTCTTCACATACATAACTTGGTAACTTTTCAACTTGCATGATGTACATAGGCGCCGCACTAAGGATTGATTGGGCTAGTGTAATCCGTCCTGCTAATGATAATGTATTACCCTTCCACTTCGCCAACTTTCCACGAATGTCATTTAAGAACTCACCGAAGAAGCCCCTCGGACGACGCCCCGAAAGAATATTCACACCCAAGTATTTGCCAATCCCATCACTTCTTTGGTATCCACTCCTCATCGAGATGTCAGACGCCACATCCTCCTCTACATTTTTGGAGAAATAAATTATCGATTTTTCTTTGCTAATTGTCTGTCCCGCCTCCCTACAGAAAATATCAAGGGATTCCTGCAATAACATAAAATTATCAACAGACGCTTCTGCAAATAAAACCAAATCATCTGCAAAAAAGATATGTGAAATAGGAGACCCCCCTGGACAAATGAATAAAGGCTTCCAAGACCCATTTCGCACCAAACCTTGAATAAGTAGCGAAAGCCTCTCCATACAAATGACAAAGAGATAAGGCGACACGGGGTCGCCTTGCCGAATTCCTCTCTTAGGCTTAATTGGTTCGAGTGGCGCTCCTCTCCATAAGACACTAAGCTCATTATCCTCCATTCTTGAAATAATGACTGAGACCCACATAGGTGGTATCCCTAGAAGCTCCAAAGATTCTCGAATGAAAACCCACTTTAACTTATCATACGCTTTAGCTAAATCAACTTTAATTGCCATGTACCCTCTTTTTCCTTTCGCATGCCGCATCACAAAATCTACCTCGCTTACAAGAATAACATTGTCAATGGTTGATCTATTCGGTAAGAAACTACTTTGGTAAGGTCCGATGCTCTTAGCTAATAGAGGCCTTAACCTATTAACCAATACTTTCATACAGATCTTGTAACAAACATTAATCAAACTGATGGGCCGAAACTGTGTAATAAACTCCGGATTTCCTATCTTCGGAATCAAGTGAATTAACGTACCTAACACCTCCTTAGGGAATCTCCCTACTCCCAACGCACCTCTAATCATATCACAAACAGACGGTCCCACTAAATCCCAACACTGTTGATAGAAACCTGCTGTAAACCCATCCGGACCCGGCGCCTTATGCGGTGACATTTAAAAAACTGCAAGACGGACTTCTTCATCAACTACCACTCCACCTAAACCCTCAATATCACTATCCTCAAATCTCCGCGGAGGAGGAAGTCCTCCTAAGGTAGGGGCACAAGCTTCGTGGGAGAAAAGACTCTCGAAGAAACCTCTAACCCAAACCTTATCTATCTCCATATCCTCAATCCATATCTGATTATCATCTCGGATACGCACCTCCTCTATTATCTTCTTTTTAATTTTAGCCGCACAATGGTAAAATCTTGTATTACGCTCCCCTGAATTAACCCATTCGGTGTGCGCTCTTTGAAACCAAAATACTTCTTCCTGTTCAAGTAGACTCTCGAACTCACCAACCAACCTCGCCTCTAATCTTACCAAAGAAGAATTATATGAGTTCTGAATCGCCTTTTGAATACCCGAAATCCGTGCTATTAATCTCCGCTTCTTACGAAAAATATCTCCAAAAAATTCAAACTTCCATATCTCTAGCTCCTTTCTTAAAATTGCGATATTATCACTAAGACTTCTTCCTATCACCAGCCATTTTTTCTCCACTAAATCCCTGAAACCCTCATGATAACACCAAGCTGATTCAAAACGAAAGCGCTTCAAACCCGGGGGCCTTACCGATTGCGAAATTAGTGACACTAAGATAGGCGCATGATCCGAATGCACACGAGGAAGATGTAAGACCTTAGAATCGCTAAATGTCTCGAACCACAAACGATTACCATAAGCTCTATCCAGGCGCTTGAGAATACGAACCCCAGACTTCCACGAATCGCTCCATGTAAATCTAGGTCCCACAAAACCCATATCCTCTAATCCACACTGATCCCTCCACCTTTCAAATTTTACCATGCTCCGATTCATGCCCTCCACACCTCCAACCTGATCATCCGTTATCCCTATCTGATTAAAATCCCCTACCACAAGCCAAGGTTCCATAATCTGGGTTGACGCCACTTCAAGAGAGTCCCATAAAGAATCACGAATCCAACACTTCGGGCTCGCATACACTGGGGAGAGCAACCAGGGACCACAAGAGTCTCTAGAAATTCTTAAATTAATAACCTGATTGCTGGCCGATAGCAACTGAACGGATACACGAGATTGGTTCCAAAGAACCCATATTCCACCAGCAAAACCAACCGCATCTACCCGAATGGACTTCTCCATTCGAAGAGACTTGATTATATTTGTCGCCTCAACACCAGACGCTTTGGTCTCCACCACAATCGCAATTATGGGTTTATGTTGATCCGCTAAATCACGCAATGCGCGTCTAAAGCCATCGCTATTAGCCCCCCTACAATTCCAAAATAAAACGTTAACTGGATGGTTAGTCATTGACCAACTTCCCCTATTAGTTATATCAGGTGTATTATTCATAAGAATATTTTTATTAAAAATAAAACAATTAAAAAGCTCATCATTAAAAGCAGAAGAAAAAATTCAAACACAGTATAACTAAAATTAAAGAAAAGAAAGAGAGTACTTCCCTAGGAGTCCAGGAGTTCCCCCTGCCTTAATGACCCACTAAGCTCTCCATCTGAATGCATCAAAATATGCTGCTGTTCATGTGATTCTTCTCCACCTGACAACTTGCAAGACTCCCCGCTGCACTTCTCCCCAGCTGCCAGCAAAGATTTCCGCGGTACCTGATCATGACCAGGAGGGTTCGCCAGGTGGCTGACCTCGGTTGGTGGACCTGATTCTATGGCGGCACTACTGTACTGAATGGCTTCCACCTGCATAAAATCATCCTCTCGGCCCCCTTGTGGTGTAACATCCGTATCCAAGTTTTTCTGGAGTTCTACATTAGCTCTAGTCCCTGAATTTTCAAAATTTGCAAAAAGGTCCCTGTGATTACCAATCTCTTCTGTAATATTATTAATAGCCCTGTGACGCCCACTTTCTTTAACGCTCTTATTGCCCGGACTCGCTAATGCTCTATCCCCACTAAGTACCTCCCGACGTTCCGAATTAAGCTCCTTATCCGCCCCACTATTTATTTTAGTCCCCGTTTTCGCGTTCTTTTTTTCTTTCCGACTCATCATAGGACCAATCAACTCTCCATCCACTACACTTTGTTTTTCCTTATTGAAGAAGCCCCCTTCTAGTGTATTCGATGCAACCTCAATTACCCCATGTTTTACCTCTTTTACCCCTGAAATTGATTGTCTTTCGATCACTTGTCCCACGGTTATCCCCTCTTCAGTACTCTTATCACCACTACCACTAGGATCCTCGCTTCCCAAAGCCGCTAGAATTTCGTATCTTGATCCAATTGCACGTTCACTAGCGGTACTAGTCTTTGTTTTTCTAGGCGTCGCTACTGGTTTCTTGTTACCCCCACCGTTCCATTTCTGATTTGGTTTTTGAGCTAGCCCACCACCATTATTTCGCGGCCTTCCTCTGGTTCGGTCTACAGTCATCCATTCCCCATACATTGGCGCCCCCTTATCCACCCCATTCACCACCTCTCTTACTGGCATATCCACACTCACACCCTCTTTTCCCTTCTTACCACCCTCCGATTGAACCCCACACTCATCTTTGATGTGGCCGAATTTACCGCAAGCAAAACAAATGCGATGGAGTCCCTCGTATTCCACTTTCTGGAGGTGATTTTGGATTCTTATAATCGGTACAAGTGGTTTATCAAGCTCTACTTCAACCGCAATTCGAGCAAAATTGCCTCTAGCTCGTGACTTTGTGAACGGGTCAATTCGGACCATTTTCCCAATTAAGTTACCTATGGCTGTTAAAATTTCTTCAGTATAGTTCATTAATGGTAGCCAAGGTAATCTCACCCAAACCGTTGTCCTAAGGACCGGGGCGTCCTGCGGCATAAAATACGGATCCCAAGGCCTCACTATTAAATATCGATCAAGTATCATCCATGGACCCCCATTCAAAACCCTTTCGTAGTCCTCTGAGTTACTGAACTGAGCCATAAAATACCCGAAACCCACCTCAACTAGGTCCATATGCGCTTTGGGGGACCAAATTTGCGTTAACTTATTCAGCAAATACCTGAAACCGACATTATATCCAAGTAATCTCAAGATTAGCGTATTTTTCCATACCTTACACCCACGCTTCTTTTGTTCAGCCGTCCGGATTAATTGGGGATAAGTGTTATCGGTTAAAGGAATATCGTCTTCCATTAAGAACTCATCCAAACCCCTTGATTGTTCCGAGTGATTGGGATTTTTGTCTCGTCCTACCCTGCTGGTAAAGTCCTCCCTTTGGTCTCCTCCATCACCTGTTCCAAATTTTACAGTATCTAAAAACGACAAAGCATTACCTTTACTTACCTCCCCTGCAATGGCCACCTTTAAGCACGGTTCATCCTCCCCAGTCTTCCCCGAAGCACCCTTATCTGCAGCAGATTTTGAGCAAGCAAAAGAGGAGGATATAGAAAGCATACCTGGTGTCGAAAGTGGAAGCTCCTCGGTGGAGAGCTGTTGAGGTACCTCCTTCGCGCTCTGCAAGACATTTTGTTCTCCCATTGTAGCATTCTCTTTATCCAAATCAGCGTGGAAAGTAGGATTTTCGATCATTATAGCAGTTGCAGCTGCTATTTTCTCTGTCTCGGCCCCCATAGCTCCTCCAAGTGCAGCGTTCAGCGGCATAACTTCTAGGGAACCATTGCCCTGCCTCTCGATCCGTTCATTCAAGGCCGGTGATAGATCATCTCTGTCCATGAAATCCAATGCCCGTTTGAGTTTACGCTGCTGCGCTGTATTTTCCTCTTCGCCGGCAACTACCAAAGCTCGAGACATGTCCTCATTCTGACCAGCCTCGCCAAACACTTTAAGGCGTTTCGAAGACAAACGTTTCACTGAGTTTGCTTTCTCCTTGGCACTAATGATCCTACTCGACGGAGTGGTCGGAAGTGATGCAGAAGATAAGAGCCCGGTTCTATTGCGTCGAATTTTATTTCCGGTGGAAGAATCCGGCGGTTGTGGTGGTTGTGGTGGCGGAATCCGCCCCCTCCCCTCCATCTTTTGACCGTTACTACCACCCAAGAAGGAAGGCAAAGATAACTAAGGAAATAAATCTGATTCGAATGGAAAAAAGCTTAAAAGAAGGAGCTGAAAAAGTCAGCGCCACCACAAGTCTAGAGAGAAAAAATTAGCGAATAATCTAGAATTGAATTTTGACTAATAAAAGTAGATAAATCTTGTTTTTGTCAAATTACACGTTAGTAACACTAATGACTAAGACAAGTATATCTATACAAACAGAGGGTTAATGCGTACAAAAAGAATAGAGAATTAACTGAATTAAAAGAATACCTAATTAATCCGATTTAGTACCTTGAAACGCTCTCGCTTCTCTCTTAGGGTTTGTTTGGATATAGAGGGGATTAATTATTAAAGGATAGAAAAGGATAGTATATTAAAGGAAAGGAGAGGAAAGTATTAATCTTGTTTGGATTGAGTAGAAAAAGAAAGGAAAATATTAGTAAAGGATTATTTGAATGTTGTGTTTGGATTGTATAAGTAAAGGAAAGGAAGGGATTATTTTATAACTAAATTACTTTTATACCCCTAATAAAATATATTTTAAATAGAACATAAGGATAATAAAGATATTTTACTATTAAAGCTAATCCCTTCCTTCTAATGACTCCAAATTGGAGGGATAGGATATAAAGGATTAGAAGGTATAACTTTAATCCATTAATAACTTATCCCTTCAAACATTTATAATACAAACAAAGGGAGGATAACTATTATCCTTTATAATCTCTTCCCTCCCTTTCGAATCCCTCAATCCAAACATACCCTTAATTTTGAAGGAAAAATTTCCCAAAAAAATAAATAATTTCTTCTCTGTTAAAGGTGAAGACCCTCTGTCTTCACCATCGCCATCGATCTAATACGCTCGCAGAAGAATCTTTCCACTGCCATCGATCTATTACGCTCGCAGAAGAATCCTCCCACCACCATCGATCTATTACGGTGGAAATGAGTTCATCTTCTGATGGATCTTACCTGGGTTTTAGGAGTTATAACCCTAAAATTTACAGATCTATTCCTCACAAACCCAAAGAAAGCCCTCTAATCAAAATTTCTGCGACACCCAAAAGAGCCAGGGAGTATGTATCTTAGACACATAAGTTTCTTCCTTGAACAGATGGCTACTTCTGCAGGTAAGTTAAATCTTGGAAATAACAGATCCTTGAATTGGATGTGCAGCAACTATTTGATATTTTGCAGCAACTTTCTGATAATTTCTAGAAATATTGTGATTTTTTATTTTACTGGGAGAAATCAGAAGAGATATTCTATTTATGGTCGGTATAGGAACTGTTTCATGGTATTTTGTGGCCGTGAGTCGGACCCTTATTGCGATAGTGAGGAAAGAAATTGTCTTCTATTTCGATTAGATAAATGCAGTAAAGTCAATAAAGCTTGGTTTAATAACATTAAGAAACGGGATACTTTAATCTTGGCCATGGAAAAAATTACAGTTACACATATTTATAATCCTATTAGTGTTAAGGACAAAATTGATGTAAAACTAATTAATAGGAAAGGAGTCAAGAATGCTAAGGAATATTTCGAGACTAATATTTTAATGATAAATGTTGGACCAAATAGCAACAATACTGAAGTAGTCAAATTACATCAAGACTTTTTATGTTCCAAGTTTTTCTAGAAACTTGATTTCTGTTTCCAGACTTGTACCTTTGGGTTATTCCTTTACATTTTCAGAGACATTTTTTAGTATTTTCAATAAATCTAAATGTGTTTGGAATGGTATTTTTTCTGAAGGTCTTTATTGCATTAATTTACAAAACAATGCTACTAACAATAGTTTTCATGTCCAAATTGATACAAAGAGGTGTAATATAAATGAGGATTCCTCGACTCTATGGCACCGGAGATTAGGGCATATCTCTATTGAAATAATCAAAAGGTTGGTAAAAGATGGAGTACTTAGTACTCTAGATTTTACCGACTTTGAAACTTGTGTGGATTGAATTTAGGGAAAGCAGACCAACAAAACAAAGAAAGGTGCCAATAGGAGTTCAAATTTATTAGAAATCATACATACAGATATATGTTGTCCTGACATGGATATGCATGGTCAGAAATATTTTATAACCTTTATTGATGATTACTCACGATATATGTATCTCTACATGCTTCATAACAAGAGCGAAGCATTAGATGCCTTTAAAATATTTAAGGCTGAAGTAGAGAAACAATGTGGAAAACATATAAAGATTGTGAGATCAGATAGAGGTGGTGAATATTATGGTAGATATACTGAAGATGGACAACCACCTGGTCCGTTTGCTCAGTTTCTCCAAGAGCATGGGATTGTTGCCCAGTACACCATGCCTGGTTCACCGGATCAGAATGGTGTAGCAGAAAGGAGAAATCGAACATTATTGGACATGGTACGGAGTATGATTAGCAACTCCAATCTTCCTAAAAACTTGTGGATTGAAGCTTTAAAAACGGCAGTGTATATATTAAACCGAGTTCCAACCAAGGCTGTCTCAAAGACACCATTTGAATTATGGAAAGGTTGAAAACCGAGTTTGAAACATATGCGCGTATGGGGATGCCCGTCTGAAGTCAGGATTTATAATCCACAAGAGAAAAAACTGGACCCAAGGACCATCAGTGGGCATTTCATTGGATATGTTGAGCGGTCTAAAGGTTACAGATTTTACTGTCCATCTCACAACACTAGATTTGTGGAATCAAGAAATGCAAAGTTTCTCGAATATGACTTAATCAGTGGGAGCGATCAAATTAGAAATGTAATTTCTGATATTGACCATTCATAAATTCAACCTTCCAGTTCAAGTGATAGAATGATTATTGTTCATAACACCCCTCAAGTACAATCTAGTGTTGAACGTTCAATCGTTGAAGAACCACAAGTTGTTGACGATATTCTGATAGATCAAGTTGTTCATGATGAACCTAGTAATTATGAACAACAAGTTGAACCTCATACAGATAATGATGATACAACATTAAGAAGGTCTACCAGGTTTAAGAAATCATCAATTTCTAGTGATTATGTAGTATATCTTCAAGAATCTGACTATCATTTTGGAGTCGAAAATGATCCTTCTGACTTTTCACAAGCCATAAGTTGCAAAGAATCAAATTTATGGTATAATGCGATGAAAGAGGAAATGAATTCCATGAAGAACAATGATGTCTGGGAACTTGTGGAATTGCCTAATGGGGCTAAAGCAATTGGTTGAAAATGGGTATTTAAAACCAAGAAAGACTCATTAGGCAATATCGAGAGATACAAAGCCAGACTTGTTGCTAAGGGATTTACTCAGAAAGAAGGAATTGATTACACAGAGACTTTTTCTCCTGTATCTAAGAAAGATTCCTTACGCATTATTTTATCATTAGTCGCACATTTTGATCTTGAGTTGCACCAAATGGATGTGAAAATGGCATTCCTTAATGGAGATCTAGAGGAAGAGGTTTATATGAAACAACCTGAAGGTTTTATCTCTAGCGCTGGTGAGCAGTTAGTTTGTAAGCTTAAGAAATTCATATACGGATTAAAACAAGCTTCCCGTCAATGGTATTTTAAATTTCATGGAGTAATTTTATCATTTGGATTTGTTGAAAACCCCATGGATCAATGTATATACCAAAAGATTAGTGGGAGCAAAATTTGTTTTCTTGTTTTATATGTGGATGATATTTTGCTTGTGACTAATGATAAGGGTTTGCTTCATGAGGTGAAACAATTTCTCTCCAAAAATTTTGATATGAAAGATATGGGTGAGGCGTCTTATGTCATTGGCATTAAGATTCATAGAGACAGATTTCAAGGTGTCTTGGGCTTGTCTCAGGAAACTTATATCAATAAAGTTTTAGAGAGATTTCGGATGAAGGATTGTTCACCAAGTGTTGCTCCCATAGTGAAGGGTGATAGATTCAAATTTGAACCAAACCCCGAAGAATGATTTAGAGAGAGAACAAATGAAGAACATTCCATATACTTCTGCTATCGGAAGTTTGATGTATGCTCAGATTTGCACAAGACCTGATATCGCATTTGTAGTTGGAATGTTGGGTAGATATCAAAGTAACCCAGGTATTGACCACTGGAAAGTTGCAAAGAAAGTAATGAGATATCTCCAAGGAACCAAGGAGTATATGCTTATGTATAGGCGAACAAACAATTTAGAGGTGGTCGGATTCTCAGATTCTGATTTTGCCGGTTGTGTTGATTCACGCAAGTCAACATCAGGATACATTTTTATGATGGCCGGTGGAGTTGTGTCATGGAGGAGTGTCAAACAGACTATGACTGCAACTTCTACTATGGAAGCTGAGTTCGTCTCTTGTTTTGAGGCTACTTCACAAGGTGTATGGCTTAAGGGTTTTGTATCTGGACTTAGAATTATGGATTCTATCTCTAGACCATTAAGAATATAAGTCATTTTTTTATTTTATTAATATAAAACTTCATTTTATTTTATTTGTCTTTATTTTAAATTGATGAATAAAATAAACTTATGACTTTTGGCTTTTCATGATCCAACATTAATCCATCCACTAATTTTATCTTAATGATTTTTTCATTAATCTTATGCAAATGAAAAGTTGTAACACTTTTCTATTAACCATTTGCAAATGAAAGGTTGTAACAACTAGTAATTCATTGCCATTAAAAAGCTTGATGGGAGCTTGGCTATATAAACTAGAGTTTTGGTCCCTAAACTCAATTCATTCACACAAAAATTATACACCATCTATAGTTGAATGCTTGAGAGTTTGGATAAACAAAACATAAGGAATAGTTTCTTGAGACATCAATGGCCGGAGGTATCATTACTCTTTTTCGATCTATTTATTTATTCCGCATTTTAGTTTGATCGTTTTTTCTAACAGGTCGTGCACGAAGGGACGTCAGTTTGTGGGACGGGAATTAATATTGCTTCAAAAAAACTAATGAATGAAATTCACGGAATAAACTGGACAACGGGAAAATACAAGGGTTTCAAAAGAGAGGAGGAAGTAAATGCCAGACGAGAAGGGGAGGAACAAAGAAAAAATCTATCACTCTTCCGTGACGCCTCTTTTCATAACAAATGGGAACCGACAGGAATGGCAATCGTAGGGAAACAAACAATAATAACACAACTTTTGAATATAGCTACAACAAAGATTGTAACTCGGCCTTGGAAGGAGAAGCCAACGCGGTTCTCAAAGCTACCCAAATAGGAGCAACACATGCAAGGAAGAAGATAGCAATTTTTTCAGCTTACCTTGAGGTCATTCAAGGTATAAAGCAGGTGTCAGCAGCTCGTTGGAATATCCAACCTATCCTGCGCAGGATTATCCGCAACGCTGAAGAGTTTGGGCAGATCACATTCCACCACATTTGTAGGAAGCTCAACGGTAGGGCGGACAAGCTTGCTAAGGAAGCTAGGCACGGGGCGACGGTTTTGGGTCGAAACACGCTTAGTGTTTTCGATCTCTCATCTAGATTTGGAAAATTAGGAATAGGATGATTTAGGTTCTTTTTCTTTGGTGCTTCGGCACCTTCCTATGTCCAAAAAAAAAACTGAATTAAAAGACATTTGAAAATAAATATAGGATTAGTATATACTTTTTTTATAAAAGAGAATATATTAAGGAATAAGAATAGTAAATAGAGGGTATCTTTGAAGATAGAGAATTATAACAGTTCCGTTTAGGAAGGCGGTCATCTGATAGAATATTCGCAAATAGCCTCTTTTAAGGTGAGGATTTAAATAATGTTTAATATGTTTATCTTTAACCCTATTTTAAATTATTCATATATTGATTTGATGATTTTGAACTCTGTCTGAAATTATTTATCTGAATTATAGTGTCTCGTTATTATTAGATTAATTGTATTATTTCGTTATTACATGATTAATTATATATTTGGGATAGCACGGCCTGCTTCGTCGTCTATCCATTAATTGTTAATTGTTATCGTTGTTGAATCGACCTACTTAGTCGCTTCATATTTAATATTTGACATATTTATCGATCGATCATTCGACATGATACAATCGTGTTGCACTGGTCGGCAACGGGCTTGCCAGGGTCAACACGACTATCATGATATATTCCCACCTGGCGCATGCGACAAAGAGTTCCTTGGCTAGTGGGTCGTAGGTTCATTTTACCCGAGGTATTACCAATGCAAGTGGTAAGGGATCGAGGTTGCGACCGGAGTCACAAGTGCAAGACCACAATATCCTTTGCAACGTGATTATTACTTGTTAGTGTATATGACTTGCTGGGTAGTATGGGCTGCCTAGTTTGATATATACACCTAATCTGGTTTATTTATTACTATATGAATGTTTAATATATATTTCTGACCTATACCAGTTCAATGACAACGACTTAAATATAATTATTGCCTCTATATAACCATTATTTGTTTTCTCATTGAGCTAGTGGAAGCTCACCCCCCTCTTTCCCACCCTTTCAAGAAGAAGATAATTTAAGGATTTGGGTAGTGGTCAGTAGCTCAGGATCAATTGCAGACGAAGAATAGATTTTTATATTTATTAGTTTGTATTTAATTCATTTTAATCAATGTAATGTAATGAATAATTATTTTATTGTAATAAATTGTACTTGAATTTATATTAGATTAGATAGAATAGTCGTGTTTTTCAAGGCGTGACAAGTTGGTATCAGAGCTTGGAGTAGTCTCTAAGCGTAACTGGGGATAGGATTCTCAGACTGTGGGAAATGGGTAGAAAAAATAAATAAAACCGATAAAAATTAAGAAATAATCTAATTAGTAGTTGTCATTGAACCAACCACAATATAACTCTTGAGGTTGATCCCTTGTCTAGTGCTAGAAACGATGGTATTTTCTTGAGTCTGGCCAGCTCGAATGAGTGTCATTACTTTTAGTTACTACTTACTAGATTAACCTATATCTAGACATTTAGAAGTTCAGTTTCAATTTAATCAAAAAATAACTTTGTAAGTGCTTTTTAAGTGATTTGATTTTTAATATTTATACTTGGTGATTTCTAATGATTTGATGAAGTTTGTATTGGTGTGTTATGTTTTATCTGTTAATTTCTTATAACTGGAGTTAGTTTACAACGTAAAAATCGGGAAATTACATAATTAAGATATAAATTATTAGGAAGATGAATATCGAGGGCGAAATTCTTTTAAGGTGGGGTGTATGTGATGTCCCGTAAAAATAGTTCAATCTTAAATACCTTAATTGAGATTAAATTGTTAATTCTTATGAGTTAAAATATTTATTTAATTTTTATTATTTAAATTAACATTCAAGATTTCATATATTAATTTATTGTTAATATTTAGATATGATGTAATTTGACTTTTGGTCAACAATAGTGGCTAGCTATTATTTTTTAAACATTTCCAAAATGATTACCTTATACCGACTTATTCCTACCCTATAATCTATTTTCTTCATTTTCCAATATTATATTTTATATTTTGATATATATGATACACCATTCTTATTCAAAAATTTGGAAATTTAATGTGCCTAGTAAGGTGCGTAATTTTGTTTGGCGAGCTTGCAGGAACATTTTACCTATACTGGTTAACTTGTTTAACAGAAAATGTAGTGATAATAATTGGTGCACCTGGTGTAAGGAACAAACTAGAAAACACTGTTCATTTACTCTTAACATGTTCATTTTGTAAACAGGTGTGCGTGGGTTCCGCTTTAGAAATACGTATCCCAGAGATGGCCCCAACTCTGGGAGAATGGTTTCTACTTATTACTGACATGGCTACTAAATCAAATTGGGACATAAGAGTGGTCACAACTTACATTCTTCTCCTTCTTTGGCAAATTTAGAAACATATAATGAAAAGTTTACATGAAAATGGGTTACTTGATGTGAATACAGTTCTTTATGCCACTAACACCGTTATGAAGGACCTGTTTGGACAAACTTGGATGGATACCTTACCCGAGATTGTTAGTGGACGACAACCAGAGAATCGAGACACGCGAACATTCCAGACTCCTTCAGGTACACAAGTTTTATACACATGTGATGCCTCTTTTACACAGGAATCGGAGCAAGGTGGAATTGGATTGGTACGGAGATTTTCAATCTAACACACTGCAGGTGTATTCCAAAAGCATTTTGACGGAGTCCATAGTAGAAAGGGAGGCAATTGCGGTACTCGAAGCCGCAGAACTAGCCAAACAGGATACGACCAAGAAGACTGCGATTTGCTTAGACAACCTTGACTTGATTCAAGGTATCAAATCACTGTCAGTAGAGTGGTAGAAGGTCAAGCCTTATATTAATAAGATTTGGGCTATTGCGGAGGAGCATGGCTACATGTTCTTTATGCATATCCCGAGGTGTTGCAATTGCTTGACAGATCGAGCTACGCGGCTTGCTAGACAGCGGGATTAGGGACATCTTTTGTTGGTTCAACTGACCGAGAGATTTGGATGATTGGGTATTGGATAATGGTGAGGAGGTTTCGTTTGGCCGGTTTACAAAACAAATTCATTTAACATTCCAGGAAATAGGTCAAATAGGAATTCCACTTTACTTCCCTAAGTACTTTTTTTGTGTCAAAAAGAAACCAAAAACTACCTAAATCTATTACAGAGACTAGTAAGAAATTCATTAGAGGCAATAATAGACTGATCGTTCTAATTAGAGAAGTCCAAATTCCTTCTCGTACATTTGCTAGAACATCCGCTGTTGAATTAAGTCTTCTATTAATATAGTCAACTTTCCACGCAGAAAACTGACCTAACCATTTTCTAGCTTCCAACAGAATAGGTTTAAGGCTCCAATGAAGCGTGACCATACCCAAAATTCCTTGAACTAAATCAAGGTTGCCAGAGTAAAAGGAAACACTCTGATTTGAGAGGTCCTTACTCGACCTCATGGCCACAATATGGTCACAAACTTCCCCTTAAATAACTTTATTAACTTTACATCTGATATTAACCTTTCTAGATATTGTTCCTTCCTTCTTATAGCGGCAATAGCAGCTATCTCTTTATTCGTTTTAAAGGAAGTGTCACACATCCATACCATTTCAGCCTTATCTTCAAGTAATGGATTTTTAATTTGATCAGTATCATCATTCCTCCTACGATCATTGTTATGTTTCCCCCACTCGTTACATGACCAAACAAATAGGTTATGATTTCCCTAGATTTATCCAAAATATTTTCAATACACCACTGTTTACCTTTATGAAAGAATCTCATTCTTTCTTTCCACAAATACCACATTAATACCATAATATATGCAGTTACAATCTTAGTTTCCCATCCATTTTCAAAATAAACCTGGTTCACTGTTAAAAACCAATCCGCGAAATTTCCATTAAACTCCTTATCAATCTTGATTTAAAGTGGGGAAAAGGCCCAAACTTTCATACTAAATGGGCACTTAAGAATAAGATGATTAACATCTTCATTCTCTATATCACAGCATTCACATACTTCATTATTCATACACTTTCTCTTCTTAAGAATCTTTTTAACCAGAACAACATTATTACAAATTCTCCAGCAGAAGTTTTTAATACGAGCCGGGACATTAGTCCTCCATATGATATTCCAGATATTATTGTCTTTGCTTTCACCCATAACAGAAGATTGAGTTTCACCAGCAACCTCTTCATTGACAAGGGTATGATACCCTGATTTTGTCGAATATTCACCATCTTTACTAAAGGGCCAAATAATCTTATCGTCATCTTTAGTTTTGCATTCGGAATTCTAACAATAATTTGACCAACACTTTGTGGAAATAGTTTGTAAATAAGCTCATTCTTCAATCCAACACCCGATTCATCAAATAACTCATACATATATTTTATTGGACACTTAATCGGTTTTTTCAAGTATATACCTTTACTTAGCTAACAATGTTTGCAAACATGAATACTCTTCCCATTTCCAATCTACCAAATAGCGTGCTTTTTCAAAAATTGTACTCCCTTAAAGATGCTTGCCCAACTCCACGGCCTTCTTTTTGATAAATTAACATCACACATATTACAATTTGGAAAATAAATAGCTTTAAGAGATTTATATGCGAAGGAATCTAGGTTATTTAAAAGCCTCCATGCTTGATTATCTAACATAGCGATATCATTTTATGAAATTCTCTAAACCCCAAACCACCAATTTTTTTTTTTTGATCTTGACAATTTCTTCCAATTAACCCAATGAATTTTCTTTTTGATCCCTGAATCCCACCAAAAATTTGCCACGATACTTGAAAGTTTTTTACATAAATTCTTTGGGAACTCAAAAGTCGACATTGCATAGTTCGGAATTGCCTGAAGGACAGCTTTAATAAGAACTTCTTTCCCACCTTCAGAAAGTAAAGAAGCAACTCAATCTATCTTTAATATAATTAAGGTTTTCACTCTTGGCTCTCTTAAGTGTTAGTGGAACCCCTAAATATTTACCCAAGTCATTAGTAACTCCAATATGTAATCGTTGAGATATTTCAAATTTTCATCGTTTTTGGCGTATTTTTACAAAACAAGATGGCCGATTTGCGTAAATTAACACGTTGATCAGAGGCGTTACAGTAATCACTTAGCAGAATCTGAAATGTCTCGATTTTCTTTGGATTAATATTAACAAAGAAAAGCGCATCATTCACAAAGAGAAGATGAGTTAATTTCGGACATTGTCTAGTAATCGCCAGTCCTTTAATTGACCCATTTCGATAGTGGTAATAAATCAAACTTATAAGACTTTCAGTTTGCAATGAAAATAAAAGAGGAGATAAAGGATCTACTTGTTTAAGTCTTGCTCAGGTTTGAATTTCTTCACTCTTTGATCGTTGACTTTGACTTGGAAAGAGACTGAGGATATACAATTCTGAATCCAACCAATCCATTTTCACAAAAACCGAGTGCACGTAATGTTTTAAACAAGAAATTCCAATTTACTTGATCATAAGCCTTTTCCATATCAACTTTAACCGCTCCAAAATACTTCTTCGACTTCCTTTTAGTATTAAGATAATATGAAACTTCTTGCGCAATAGTAATATTGTCTTGTATATTACGTCCTTTAATAAAAGTTGATTGCGTTAGTAAGACGATCAAATCCATAAACGGTTGTAATCTAGAAGCCAAAAAATTTGCAATAATTTTATAGCAAATATACATGAAATAGGTCTAAAGTCTTTGATTGACTCTTGAGACGATCCTTTAGGAATTAACGTGATAACCGAGTTGTTGACTTTACTAATATCCAAGTTCGAGTCAAAGAAATCTTTAATAAATCTAAAAACATCATCTTTAATAATCTCCCAAAACTCATGATAAAATTTCCCTGGTAATCCATCTGGACCAGGAGCTTTCGTTCCAGACATACCAAACACGGCTCTTCTAACTTCATCCATACTCGGCGGTAAAATAAGGGACTCATTCATATCAAATGTTACTTTAGATGGAATGGATTGTGTAATATTATTAGGATCCGAAGTGGCATTTTTTTTAACAAATTAACGTAATAATCTTGTATAATCTCATTAATTTCCTTAGGTTCATCCACCCATTCTTCATTTCTAGTTTTAAGAGCACATATTCTATTAACTTTCCTTCTCTTCATATTTTTAGCAAAGAAATATTTAGTATTTGTATCACCCTTTTTAATATTAAGATCATGTGCTCTATCTTCCCAGTATATTTCTTCTTTTCTCCATAATTCCTGAATATATTCTTTAATATATTTTTCTCTTATTTTATTTTCTTATGTAGTCTGTTCATAATTAATTATAGCAAGATCTTCATGTAACTCGTCAATTTTCCTTCTATTATTAAAGAACGTAATCTTGCTCCAACCTTTAAGAGCCAGACATGTTGTGTCTCTCTTATTGCAGAAATTAGAAATGCTATCGCATCTAGTTAACAATTCCAATTTTCCTTAGTAACCTCCTTACGTTGGCTATGCTCAAGCCATCAAGATTCAAAATTAAAGTATTTTTCGGTTTTCCCTTTTTTTATATCTCGAATAAGAACCATAGGAGAATGATCTAATCCCATGGCTGGCAGGACTTTAATAATGGCATTAGGGAAACAAGCACACCAATCCATTGATGCGAGAGCTTTATCCAATCATTGTTTCACATTATTCTAATTATTACGATGATTAAACCACGTACAATGGCATCCGTTGATAGGTAAGTCCACGAGATGATTATTATTAATGAACTCATTGAATTTTAAAATTCGATCTAGATTAGCAGATTTTTTTCTTTTGCTTTTTAGAGAACTTAGATATATCATTAAAATACCCAACAATAATATACAGTTTATCCAATTAACTAATCTTTTTTGATAGAGTTTGACACAATTTAATTCTTTCATCGTCATTGTTAGGTGCATAAACACAAACAAGATACCAAGAACTATCATTATATTCATTCACTTCAACTATAACATAATTTTGACATGAAAACCTAACAAAAATTGAAACTGGATCCTTCCACAAGAGTAGAATTGCTGGGGGAAAAGGTGTGATAAATAAATAGATAATTAAAGATAATAATAAAGAGCACACACCCTTGAGAACCACGGAACTCACTGCAAGTATCACAGATCGTTTGCAAGTTTTAATGATAAGTTAAGTTCGTTCGCAGGGATTTAATCCGTTAGATCTATTTATATTTAACAAGCGTAGATGAATTTAGATGTTTTAGATAAAAATATAAAAAGATGAATAAATATCTGATATGAAATAAACAAATATGAATGCTGATAAATAAATATGAATGTAAGTTAAATAAATTAGGATTAATATTATGGGTCTATTTTACTAAGTTGTTATTCTAACTTGTCACAGATTAAGCATTATATATTAACCAGGATTCTAAATTCTACCTAGCCTTTTCTAGGCTTAGGAGCAACCTCTCCACTACCAAGGTCTTGGGTAATGATTGGTGATTAAATCAAACCTTTATGGCTATCTAGTTAGGCAAAGGATCAAAACTAGACGATTATGTGGTGTTGTCAATAACTAAAAATAATCCTAAGATTGACAAAATCTAGGGATGCAACAATAAGTCAAAACACATAATAACAATATATGCCAAGCTCAATCAATTAGAATAAACAAATAGTATTTATGAATATAGACAAAATAATAACCCAACAATTAAAAGTAAAACTTACAGAATAAAAGCTTAGAAATATGGTTGAGAATAGATCTATAGCTAATTACCCTAAATATAGAGAAGGTGAGATGTAGAAGAGGAGTTTGTCACTCTCCAACTTCTTCTTCTTGTCTTCCTCTATAGGTCAGCTTGCTTCTTGGATGAATAGCTTGATTCTAAGGATGAATAATAAATTAAAGGCTAAGCTATTATTTAAAACTAAGAAAATACAAGTAAGGACTAAGCCTAAGCTTGAAAGTGAGCAAGGACATGTTTACAATGGTATAAGGGTGTATTTATAGGTGTCTTGGAAGCCCTAATTCGTTTTCTTGAAGGAGAAGTAAGTAGTGGACTCCAAGCCCAACTCAAATTCGTAACCCTAAAAACATGAAATCATGCCCGTTTTTCTTTTGGTCCTAACAGCTTCAATACTCATCTGTTTGATGCGTATGAATATACCAAATTCATCGTCTCGAAAAGATCTTCAACTTTACTCTTGACCGTTTCTCCAAATTCCACACCGTTCTTGAGATATAAGCTGATTTGTGGTCGTAGGTGCAGAAATTCAGGATTAAGGCAGCTTTTCCTTTTCCATGTTTTTAGCTTTTATTTCCTTATCTCCAATTACCATACTTATCTCTTTCCATATCTTTTAGTCTTTGACTTGGAATCTAATTAATCTCCATAATTATCTTTAAAGCTTCACACTAAATAAATAATTAAACCCAATATGCTCTAAAAATATTATTTTACTAAATCAAGACTCAAAATAGGAAAGTGCACTATTTCTCAAGAAAATCAACTAAAAGACTTCCTAAATCACTAAAAATGATGTCTCATCCTAATATAAATCTATCAAAAATGAGGAGACATCAAGAATACACCCAGACCTAAATGCTCTTCCTCCGGGGTCAACTACGTGAGAATTATTAAAAGGGTAAAGCCCTCCCGTGTCCCTCTAACTATGGCCAAAGTGCAGCATCTTCTCCTGGTCTTTGGTTTTACCCTTTCGCGCCCTTGATCTAACTAGTTTTTGTCGTTGTTAGCCCTTTTTCCATTTTTCTGTCAATTGACCGTTAGTCAACGCCACATGGCGCCATGTCAGTGCCACGTCACCTCAGCTTCATCTCTAACTTAAAAAAAACTTTGAAGGTTTGAATACTTCAACCTTCAACAAGGGAGGAAATCTGGAGCTTTACTACACTAAATCTATGCTTTCTTGTTGATTAAATCATGATTCTTGAATGATTTAATTAGTAAAATTAAAAAAATCAACCGTGAAATCCATTTGGGCGAAGCTTCTTGTGGGCTTGCGGATCTAATCAAGGGCAAAGCTACGACTTCAAAAAAGAAGATTCAGGAGCAGAGATTCAGCAAGTGTTATCACCATCTATGCCAGGTCCAAGTGCTAAATGGGACAATATCTAAATCAATAGAGTCAAATACTAAAGGGCAATTCAGTTAATTAGCAAACACAATTCAAGGCACACAAACAGGAAGGTAAGCGAATTTAGGGATTTTTTGGTCTCGTTTATCAAAATCATAAATTTTTGCTGAAAATAGAAATATATATGTACATTTTGGAGATTATATGGATGTAAAGGAGAAGCCCAATGTTTTGTGGAGAATAGAAGAGTATCTTTGCACTGGTGATTTTTTTTAGGGATTTGTTTTGTACATGAATCCTTACAACAATTAACTGTTTATGTTTCATTTTGCTATAATTGAACAATTCTATGGATTCTATATATTTCTGTTTCGACATTGATTTTATGCCAATTTGAAGTTTTAAATATTTTATTGTCAGTTTGATTATGTTTATATAATTGTTAGTTTCTTGTTAGTGAGATGGGATCTTACGGTGGAGGGAGGAATAATAGATCTTTGGGGGGCCAAAAGGCAAAAAATGGGGACCTGCAAAAAGGGTTTTGATTCAGGACATGGTGTGGATGCGCCGGAGGTGCTGCTCTGGCGTCCGCAGCAGCAATGGCTGCCGCCGTAGCTCCTGAATCGCTGCTCCTAAATCTTCTTTTTTGAGGCCGTAGTTTTGCCCTTGATTAGATCCTCAAGCCCACAAGAAGCTTCGCCCAAATGGATTTCACGGTTGATTTTTTTTTATTTTACTCATAATCATTCAAGAATCATGATTTAATCAACAAGAAAGCATAGATTTAGTGTAGAAAAGCTCCAGATTTCCTCCATTGTTGATGGTTTGAAGCATTCAAACCTTCAAAGTTTCTTTTTAAAGTTAGAGATGAAGATGAGGTGACGTGGTGGTGATGTGGCGCTAACATGGCGCCATGTGGGGTTGACTAACGGTCAATTGACTTAAAAATGGAAAAAGGGCTAACGGCGACAAAAACTAGTTAGATCAAGGGCGCGAAAGGGTAAAAACAAAGATTAGGGGCGGATGCTGCACTTTGGCCATAGTTAAAGGGTTTCTGGAGGGCTTTACCCTTATTAGAAAAATTAAAATACGAACAAGCACTAAGGTCTTCTATTCGAAGTTTAGATTCTTAAAGGCACACAAAAGAAGCATTATTTTTCCTAACAAGGGATTTGAACGACTTTCTCGTCAAGGGGGACCTAGTCCCTTGACATTTCAAGACAATAAAATTATCCATTCCTCCCGGCCGCATTAACGGATCGGCCGCCATCCTCAGTCGAGACTGGAGGTGCATTTTCCTTCATGGGAAATCCCCGTGTACTCATGTCCTTGTCGGAATCGCTGCTACTTCTCAATACACTATCCAAATAACCATCACAATTTTCTGCACTACAAAAGAACAATTTATGATGATACGCAAACTCTTCCATCAAAACTAAATTCTTCCCGTCACACCCACCGTCTTTCATCACCATCTTATTTTTAACATCATATAAATTATCACATATCTCGTCAATGAATCCTTGCATGTCAAAATTCCTTTTCTCCATATTTGTGAAATCCTCCTTTGTGAATTTCTGCACTTTAGCATTTCCAGGTTCACCACTTAGCGCTTTTTTCCTTTTAAGTGTCTTAGGCCATGTAAATTTAACTTAGGGCTTAAAGGACTTACTTCCAGAACTATCAACACACTCACCCTTCCTTCTGTCATCAAACCTTGGGTGATCACTAATGTAAATTGGTTGTAAGTTTTCAGATGCCAAAGACTCATGATATCCGATATCTTCAAGGTTAGGGATCCCAAGATCATTTCTGGTAAAACGTTTACAAAGTCAAAATCATCATCCCTCCGCGCAATTACACTCTTATCAATAAAAACCTATGTCTATATGTGTTGTCCTTGACTGTGTATATAGCCATCATCTTCATCGAAGTAGTTAAGATCAACAATTCTTTTACCTTTCTCCATAATCCGATTAGTATCAAACCCGTAGTTAGTATCCTCAATAGGGCCATTCCTGAATCTATTGTACATATCATCAACACTAATGTCTTGAGCTTTCAAGACATCTTTAAGGGTTTCTTGGTTAACCATGATGATCATACCAATGTCACCAAGCTCTTTCCTAAAGACTATGCATAATCCGGAAAATCGTTTTTCTGAAATCTCCACAGGTCCCTCAAAGTTGCCATCATTGTTCAGTAAACCTTCAAGTAGCTTCTCGTTCTCTCGCTTCCTTTTGGAAGTGTCATTAACGTTAGTTTTAGTATCACCATCTTTACCATCTCCCAAATCATTTCCATGTGTTGAAAGAACCAAACTGAATCATACCACCGCTATTACCCATACCACCCTGACCTTTATAGTCTTCATCATCTTCACCATCATTATCAAATCTTCGTAAGGGATGGAATTTGATCACCTCGTCAAAATGACCCCATCTGTCTGTTTTCCTTATAACATGAAACACCTTGTATTTACTTCTCATTGTAAGGTCCTTACTCCAATTATAGTATCTAGCAGCATCGTCGGTCCATTTAGGTCAAACCATGGCAAGCGAACAACCATTCCTATTGTGTCCTAGTTTCCGCAGTTGAAGAAGAAAAGACCAATACTTTTATACACAAAAGCCACCCATGCTTTACCATCCAGCTGTTGAAGAAAAACTCCCGTCTTGAGTGGTTGAAGAGTATTTATTTTAACCCTAAACCTTATAAACTTAAGCTCATCACTATCAACAATCAGAAAATCGACTTCAAAAGTTTAACAAATAAAATCACCAAAGAGTTGAATAGCGTCAAGGTTATATTGAGAACCAGCTAACCCGTAAATTCTGACCCAAACCATCGAAGAAATAAGATCAAGGTCTTTAATAGCCATACCTTCACCATATTTGACTATGATGACATGCATTCCTTGAACCAGTAACAGGCGAACAAAGAATAATTGCTCAGCTTCATCTTCATCAAACAAGCAGACTTTAAAAACATTTTATGAAATTTCGTCAAAAGGATTCTTCTTATGATACCTCAAGTATCTAACACCACCTTTCACAATGTACCAAACGGAATTACCCTATCTGACACCACCTTCGCAATAAAGTTAAACTTAGTAACATTTGGTTTGGCTGATGGAACCTTGGTAGAGAGTGATAAAGTTTCGATTTTAAGGATGTTTTCAGTTTTTGCTTTGACTAAAGGTAAGAGATGACAATTTTTCTCTGCCAATTTTGGAGAGTTGTTTTGATAGTAAAGGAGGATTTTGTCTTTAAGTGGAGAATTCCAGAAGACATCTAATATATAAGGAACAAGACACCAAAAAAGAGAAGAGGAATAAGAAGCACTAACCTCACGCATTCCAAGCTACATGCTGGACAAGTGTTGGAAAGAGAAGAAGTAAGATAAACAAGGCGTGTAAAAAACAAAAACCATCACCATGGAGAAGAGAACGACCAATGCATGTTGGCATTTAAGAATCTTGAGATATATGTTTTCTGGTTTATACCACGTGAATCATAAATACCTTAAAGTGTTGTGTTTTATTTGTATAAACCAGTAAAACAATATAGGAACTAATGCAGAAATAAAATAAAAGTAAATAATCAAATAACAATAATTAAATAACTTTACTTGTCGAGGCTCGGATTGGATCCGATGTATTTAAGGTATTTAGGCCACGTACAGGTGTCTTACGTTTGTTGGCTTCAACCTCCAGGATACAACGACAAAACTATTCAAAAGAAACTGACACACGAATTCTTAAGAATCTCAACGAACTTAATAATGTTGTTTCTTTCTATCTCTCTCTTATAATTTTAATGCTTTGAAAAATAAATGAAGAAAATTGTTTAGTTGGCCAACTAATTATAGAAAATGAAAAGGCGGCTTGCCAAAGGTTGTGATGTTTCATTTTGGAGTTACGTTGTATTAATTTAATATACAACGTTTTCTTAAAAGACCAAAAAAAATTGTGCTGGTCCAGATGGTATGAACCTAAGGCCCAAAAGCCCTACAAAGATGATGGTCCAGGTTCATACCCCACCTAAGGCCCAACAAAGGTATGGACCTAAGGCCCAAAAGCCCAACAAAGCTAATGGTCCAGGTTCAACCCCTACCAGGCCTTTTTTTTCTTACTTTCTTTCTTTGATTTATAAGAAAAGAAATAAAATAACATATATTGTTTTTTTTCCTTTTAATTTCTCCAAATTACATGACTCAATTTCTCATTCAATTTCAAATAATTTTAACCAAGTGAATATATTACGTTAATCTTTACAACTTGAATAAACGTATTAATATCCGAATTATTTCATTAAATTGAGTCACCGACTAACATCATAAACATGGTCAACACTTGGGTAGAATCCCATTTGTCCAACAATCCCCACATGAATGAAAATTGACTAACCACCTTAAAATATTATGCAAAAGAATGCTAAACACTTGAGAGAGAGCGAGAGAGAATCGTAGAAGAATACTACATCGAGAAAGGTAGCTTTTGGCCTTGAACCTTCTGTAGTAAGAGCTATCGGATTTACTTGCTAACCAGTGAACATGATGTCTTGAACTATTCAGCTTTTGTGTAAACCAAGACAATAGAACTTACATAGTATACTTCCAAACATTATTTGGTTCTCAAGGTTGTGTCCATTTACGGCCCTGGACAACTCCTGGTATTTCATGAATAACCGTCGGAGAATTTCGCCTTTAAAAATTCTCGTAGGGCAGCCCTACCCATGTTATTCATATAGGTGGTCTCTTGTCGAGAGTATTCTGCATTACTCTATCTTATGTTATCGAAGATACAAGAACCATTAAAAGTTTAACTTATCCTTCACTTTTACAAGTAGCACTCTTTAATTTTGTCCTAGGAATGGTTTGGGGAGGTCTCCCCACAGTGCGTCACACCAAGTTGTAGTTTCATGAGTCAGTTTTCCCTTTGAACCTAGATTGTGGGATCTCCACTCTGCTAGGTAGGGTTCCCATCATGGAAACTCATCTTTTGTAGGCTTAAGACCCATTCCCCTTGACAACACTCGCACTGGGTCTCTTTGTAGACCTTTGGTCAGTGGATCCGCTATATTATCCTTTGATGATAACTCTGTTTGAGAGCAGTTGTCTAACAGAATTGTGTCTACGATGTATGTGTCGAGACTTACCGTTATACATTTCGTTTAGTGCCCTACCAATGGCACTTTGACTATCTCAATGTATGCAGATAGCTGACGCAGGCTTTGGCCAATTAGGAATATCCTCTAAGAAATTCCGAAGCCACTCGGCTTCCTCAGTAGCTTTGTCTAAAGCTATAAACTTAGATTCCATAGTGGATCTAGCTATGCACGTTTGCTTAGTGGATTCCCAAGACACGACTCCTCCTCATAACATGTAGACAAATCCACTTGTGGATTTTGAGTCGGTGGAGTCTGATATCCAGTTTGCATCACTATATCCTTCTAGTACAGCTGGATATCCTGTGTACAGCAACCCTTCGTTCATAGTGTATCTAAGATACCTTAGAACTCTTACAATAGCAATCTAGTGGTTCTTCCCCGGATTATGTGTAAACCTACTTAGCTTGTTTACTGCATTTGCTATGTCTGGCCTAGTTCATTTGTTAGGTACATGAGACTCCCAATAATCCGAGAGTACTCCAACTGGTTGATCGTATCACCAGTGTTCTTAGCAAGATGTAAATTTACATCAACAAGTGTATTGGAAATATTTGTGTCGCCATTACTAAATTTATTTAATACTTTCTCAATATAGTGTGACTGAGATACTATAATACCTTTAGATGTTCGGAGAATCTTGATACCCAAAATAACATTCGCAAGGCCTAGATCTTTCATGTCAAACTTACTTGAAAGCATCCTCTTGGTGAATGTAATCACATCATTGTTACTTCCAGCATATCATCCATATATAAACAGACAATGACATATCCTGTGTTATTTCATTTTACATAAACGCATTTGTCACATTCATTGATCTTGAAATCACTCAAGATCATGAATCTATCAAATTTGTCATGACATTGCTTCGGTTCCTGTTTTAAACCATATAAAGATTTAACAAACTTACATACTTGGATCTCCTTCCCTGGAAATACGTAACCCTCAGGTTGTTCCATATATATCTCTTAATTTAGTTCTCCAATTAGGAAAGCTGTTTTTTACATCCATTTGATAAATTTCAAGCTTGTATATTGAAGCTATAGCGATTGCATTCGAATGGATGATATTCTCGTGACTGGAGAATAAGTATCAAAATAGTCAAGTCCTTCTCTTTGACTATAACCTTTTCCAACAAGGAGAGCCTTGTATTTCTTAATAGACCCATAGGTCTTTAGTTTCTTCTTGAATATCCATTTGTATCCAAGTGGTTTATTCCCAGTAGGGAGATACAAAAGTTCCCACGTATAGTTTTGCCTAATGGATTCTATCTCGCTATTCATCGCTTATTATAGTAAGAGGTGTCAAGGTTTGACATAGAATCCTTGAATGTTCGTGGTTCGTCATCTAGCATGTAAGATAGAAAGTCAAGACCAAAAGACGTAGAGGTTCTCACCCGCTTACTTCTTCTTGGTTCTCCTTCATTTGGAACTGATTCTTGATCTTGCTCTTCTTGAACTGTATCACGTGTTCTTTTCAAGGAACCAGATTCTGGTGTGGTCTTGTACGGAAAGGTTGTTGCAAAG
Organism: Nemophila menziesii; assembly: GCA_029959085.1. Lineage (NCBI taxonomy): Eukaryota > Viridiplantae > Streptophyta > Magnoliopsida > Boraginales > Hydrophyllaceae > Nemophila > Nemophila menziesii. The sequence goes on from JARWIR010000001.1 coordinate 83,029,650, forward strand.
AAATGTGCATTTTTTTATTCAATCACCGTATTGACGTGAATGTCAACATGACAAGATTTGAGTACCAGGAGTCTATATGCATAACTGTTGTGATCATATCGAATGAAGACGCAATCAATGGTCTTTGATCCTATTTTACCATTTTATGAGCAGTAATTGATACCTTTGCCAAGCATCCCCACACTTTTAAGTATTTGAAGGAAGGTGGTTTTCCTTTCCATAATTCGTAAGGAGTTTTATCTACCTTCTTGTGTGGTACCTTGTTGAGGATGTGATTTGCGGTGAGCAAAGCCTCTCCCCATAATTTCTATGGTATCAGTAAGGTATTCATCATTTCCTTCAGCGTGCGGTTCTTGCGTTCAACAATCCCATCTTGTTGAGGTGAGTAGGGGGCCGTGGTTTGATGGATGGTTCCATGTTTAGCGCAAAACTCCTCAAAAGGAGACACATATTCTCCTCCCCTATCTGTTCTAAGATTCTTAATCTTTTTATTTAGTTGATTCTCAACTTCAGTTTTGTATTGCATAAATGCTTCTAAGGCCTCATCCTCACTTCGAAGCAAGTATATTTGACAATACCTTGTGCAATCATCAATGAAATTTATGAAATACTTTTTACCACTTTTAGTTTACACAAATTTCAAGTCACATATGCCACTGTGAATTAACTCTAAAGGTACCAAAGTCCTTTCTATAGATTTAAATGAGATTTTTGTTAATTTTGACTCAGCGCATACTTCACATTCTTTTTGAGAACTGAAGTTCACATTAGATAGTAACCCGACGTTTACTAACTTATTTAATGAACCAAAATTAACATCTCCTAATCTCTCGTACCATAAATAAGGTGAGTCAAGGATATATTACTTTATCGGTTACATTTTGGTAGGGACTATGGTCATTCCATTCATCTTAAATAAACCATCACATAGGTACACTTTGCCCTCAAATATCCCACCTTTAGTGAGAATAAATTTATCAGACTTAAATACTAGTTTGAAGCAATTCTTACTCAATAATGAACCTGAAACTAGATTCCTTCTAATGTCAGGCACATGGAGAACGTTATAGAGACTCAACTCTTTTTTAGAAGTCGTTATTAGAATAACGATTCCAGATCCAACTACTTTTGATGTAGAGAAATTTGCCATACATAAAGTCTCTTCAGTAGTTGCAACTTTGCATGTCTTGAACATACATGTCAGGTGGCCCTAGTATCCACCCACCAATGTTTGGTATTGCCAACCAAATTTACTTTGGAAACTATTGTAGTAAAATAAATCTTATTTAATCTTAGTCATGGTTGCTTAGCCTTATTTTCTTTCATGGAATTGCCTTTACCCTCTGTGATTTCGGCCGTCTATTCCTTTACACAGATAGTCATTTCCATTTAACCTCTTAGACTCCTCAACGGGTCTATAAGAGTCGGGATCATGTCCCACAAATGTATTTTCCATAAGTGAAATTGTTGATGGCATGTTGCTACCGATTCCATCATTTATGGACATATTGTTTATCTTGGTAGACATCATTTCAATTACCAAGGATTACACAATATTATAGATAATTCAAACAAATGAATTATTCAAACTTTCTCACTAAAAGACAACACAAAAACTTGATTCTTTCTTACGACAAAATGATTAAATTAATTTTAATTTCCCAAGTTTTTATATTCTTGTTAGTCCCCCAAGTTTTTATATTCTTGTTGTAGAGGATAGAAGAAATTAAAGAGATGATCAATTCACGTAAAAGAAGAATCTCAATCAATTAAGAATTCTTTTAGCGGAAAATTTTCAAACCACAAGGTTCGACAAGTATGTTGATACTAGCGAGATTGATATTAGTTGTTAAAAAACACACTAATATTACAACGTAATATGACGTTAGTAAGCGAGTATTTTTCTAGTATGTATACACAAGTCTAGAAATCGGAATAAGAGAAAAGAAATAGAATGTAATATTCATGTTCTGTATACACAGACCCAAAAAAATTTCCAAAAGTAAATTTGTAATGACATAAAAAGAAAATGTTTTCTGGTTTATACTACGTGAATCATAAATACCTTAAATTGTTGTGTTTTATTTGTATAAACCAGTAAAACAATATAGGAACTAATGCAGAAATAAAATAAAAATAAATAATTAAAAAAAATAATTAAATAACTTTACTTGTCGAGGCTCGGATTGGATCCGATGTCTTTAAGGTATCTAGGCCACGTACATGTGTCTTACGTTTGTCTGCTTCAACCTCCAGGATACAACGACAAAACTATTTAAAAGAAACTGACACACAAATTCTTAAAAAAATCTCAACGAACTTAATAATGTTGCTTCTGTCTATCTCTCTCTTATAATTTTAATGCTTTGAAAAATGAATGAAGAAAATGGTTTAGTTGGCCAACTATTTATAGAAAATGAAAAGGTGGCTTGCCAAAGTTTGTGATGTTTCATTTTGGAGTTACGTTGTATTAATTTAAGATACAACGTTTACTTAAAAGACCAAAAAAATTTGGGCTGGTCCAGATGGTATGAACCTAAGGCCCAAAATCCCAACAAAGATGATGGTCCAGGTTCATACCCCACCTAAGGCCCAACAAAGGTATGGACCTAAGGCCCAAAATCCCAATAAAGCTAATGGTCCAGGTTCAACCCTTACCAGGCTTTTTTTTTTCTTTCTTTCTTTGATTTATAAAAAAAAAAAACTTGAGTAATGCTGGATATCACCCCAAATTACATCACCCTTTCATCGCCTCCTATGTGGACCAATTATAATAGAGAGAGAAAATGATAAATCTAGAAAGAGAATTTATATGATTGGTCTATTTGGAATCCACATAGGAGGCGATGAAAGGGTGATGTAATTTGGGATGATATCCAGCATTACTCAAATAACATATATTGTTTTTTTCCTTTTAATTTCTCCAAATTACATGACTCAATTTCTCATTCAATTTCAAATGATTTTAACGAAGTGAATATATTACGTTAATCTTTACAACTTGAGTAAACGTATTAATATCCGAATTATTTCATTAAATTGACGACTAACATCGTAAACATGGTCAACACTTGGGTAGAATCCTATTTGTTCAACACAAATAAAGAAGAAAAGGTCAACATAAAGAGGAAATAGCTAGACGATTTGAACAGTAATTGTTACTCCCTCCGTCCCAAAAATAATGTCCACATATTAAAAATTGTGTCCCACAAATAATGTCCACTAAGAATTTCAAGACACTTTATTCCACCTTTTTCCACTATTACTCTTATTAAAATATTTAAATTTATGTTTCCAATGAATATTTAAAGTATCAAGACACTTTATTAGGGGTATTTTAGTAATGGGGAAGATAATAATTGTTTTTCTTAATTTTGTGTGAGAAACAAAGTGGACATTACTTTTAGAACGGAGGGAGTAATAGAGAGCATTTTAATTCTAGAGAGATAAAATCTCATTTTTCAAATGCTTGTCAATAGGGGTTGTAAAATATTTCCTTTAAGTAATTATACGTTAGTAATGCATGAATAATGTTATTGGTCCTTAGTCATAAGTCAGAATATAATATAATATTAAAGGTATCTGGTTTTTTTTTATGAGTAAAAAGATTAAACCTTAAATACAACCAAGAACAAGCAAAATCAAAATGATTAACCTATTCCTAACTTCGAGAAATAACACTGAAGAGTTGTAGTTGTAACGTGGTGTTGTAATGCCCTGTGTCTGGCGTCTTTTGCTAGAGAATCTGCTCCTTTGTTGAAACGTCACAGGATGTGTTTGAAGAAAACTTTCCCGGATTCTTTGGTCAGTTGATGGATACGCCTAATCCATGGTCTGAGCTCCCATCTAGCCGCCGACACTTGCTATATTCCTTGGATTAAATCCAAGTTATCAGAGAAGATCGTGTTCTCTTTGTTTTTCCAAGTCTTCCCGATCGCAAGGGATGAGACTACTGCTTGGGCTTCCCCAATGTAGCTGGAGTTGCAGAGTGTTGTTGATTGGTATTTAATTCGAGATCCATTGACTTTGTTGTGTTGTACAACTCCAATTCCAGTTGGTAGATGTGCTTCTGAGAACGAGGCATCGCATAGAAAAGTTATTTCTGAATTAGAGTCGAGATCTGTTCCAGTATTTTCCGATGTAATATTTGGTGGCGGTTGATTGTAACCACTCGTGAACCAATTCTTACCAAAGTGTTCCTGAATATTTACTGTTGTAATACGTATTACCTCCGTTGAGTCGACTTCAAGATTTGAGTGCCTGCTTTTCATTTTCGCTTTCCAGATATTCCAAATCATGAGAAGTAAGTATGATGTGACAACTGCCTTATTCCATCCCCCGGAAGTATATAAGTTAATTGTATTCAGTAGCCATACGCTGATGTGATCCTCCGAGGGTTCAATATGTATTTGTAACGCTGATCCAGCCCAAATGCGTTTAGAGAGTCCGCAAGTAAGTAATAGGTGTTCTATAGTTTCCTGTTCGGCACATCACCAGCTGCAGTTACTTTGTACATCGCATTTTTGTTTTTCGAGATTTGAACCTGTGGGAATAGCATTGTCGCATACTTTCCAATTAAAAATTCTGACCTTTGTCGGGACATTTGACCACCAAATTGTTTTCCAAAGCACACTTTCTGTCGCGACATTTGATGACTAGTGTGGTTCCTCGTATATCACGTGATCGGTTAGAATTTTATTCCCAGTTTTCGTGACATATTCTCCTTGTCTAGAATGAGGCCAGATAAATTTGTCCGGTTCGTCGTTTGGAAAAACCTTTTCTCGTAATATAGTTGGAATAATAGGGCTTGGGAAAAGGTCATTAAGAAGATCTGTATTCCAATTTGTTGTATTTGCGGTCCATAATTCATTAAGATTTTTGAGTATGCACCCTTCTGGCCGTTCGAGTTTCCATTGAGTATCTAACCATTTATCTTCCCAAATGTTAATAGTTTTACCGTTACCTATTTGGAATTTACCGTATTTTTTCAACAAATCTCTACCTTCTAATAAGCTAGCCCAAGACCAAGTTCGAGACTTTCGTAATTTAACATCTAGAAAGTTAGTTTTAGGATAGTAAATACCTTTTAGTAGACGGGCTGCCAAAGATTCTGGATGTTAGAGGATTCGCCATGCCTGCGCTGCTAGTAGAGTGGTGTTCATACGTTTAAAGTCCTTGAAACCCATTCCACCCAGAAGTTTGCTCATTGCTAATTTTTCCCAAGCTAGCCAATGTATTCGAGATTTTTCTCCAGAATTCCACCAGAAATTCGAGATTGCCGAGATTAGTTTATTACAGAAAGTAATCGGAAATGAGAAAATAGACATAGAATAAGATGGAAGCGCTTGGAGGACCGCTTTGATGAGAACTTCCTTACCTCCTTCCGATAAAAGGTGTGCTTTCCATCCTTCCGTTTTATCAAAGAAACGTTCTGCGATCCACTGAAGCGTCTCTACTTTCGACTGTTTATGGCAGAGTGGGATTCCAAGATAATTCCCAAGGTCTTCTTTCTCCTGTACCGCTAGTCTGGATGTTACTTGCCTTCGTAGTAGTTGCGGTGTATCCATACTGAAGCAGATTGATGACTTTTGATAGTTAATTCGTTGACCTGATCCCTTGCAGTACTTCTGAATGCATTCTTCAAAGTGGTCGATGACATTGCCTAGTAAAGTGAGAAAAAATAGAGAATCGTCTGCAAATAACAGGTGCGAAACCACCGAACAGTTTCTGGTAATTTGGATTCCCATATGAGGATATTTTCTGACCTTCGTGTCAATCAAACTGATTAGATATTCATTCATAAGAGAAAATAAGAAAGGGGATAGGGGGTCTCCTTGTCTTAACCCCCCCCCCCTCTGTGGTGTAAATTTACGTAGTCTGTCTCCATTAAAATTAAGTTGGAAACTAACCGACCTTAAACAGTTCGAGTTCCAAGTTATCCAAGTCTAATGGAAACCAAGTTTATTAAGAACAAGTAACAAAAAGTCCCACCGTACCTGATCATAGGCTTTGGCCATATCCAGTTTAATTGCTACCATTGGTTTGGGAATTTTCCGCTTCTTTTTCATGTAAAATGAGATTTCCTGAGCTACTAGAATGTTATCTTGAATAGCATGTTGTTTGATAAAAGTCGTTTGTGTTTCAGAAACGAGGACTGGCATGAACTCTTGTAGTCTATTAGCTAAAATATTTGCTATAATCTTGTAACCAAAGTTAACGCAAGAGATTGGTCTATAATCTCCGACATTTTCTTGGGTAATACCTTTCGGGATCAGCGTGATTAGTGTTTCTTTTAAAGTGTCGAGAGAAATATTATTATCGAAAATGTCTTAAATCATAAAGAAGACGTCAAATTGAATAATATGCCAGTATTCTTGGTAGAACTTACCGTTAAGGCCGTCTGGTCCTAGCGCTTTGTTTGTTGACATGTCAAAAATTGCTCGCCTTGTTTCATCCATAGTTAATGTCCTAAGGAGTCTATCGTTCATACTTTGGGTGACCTTTGATGGTATTGCTTCCAGTGCTGGTGACATGTCTTCGTGATTTGGCTCTTGAATTAAGTCTTGATAGAAGGTCTGAAAACCTTGACGAACCTCGGATGCCTCTTCGATCCAGTTTCCTTGAGAATTTATTATTCGGTGTATTCGGTTTAAGTTCCTTCTAGAAATAGTTGACAGAAAGAAAAAATTTGTATTTCGATCCCCATATTTAAGCCATCCTTTCCTTGCTCGATCGTACCAGTATTTCTCTTCCGCCTCGTATGACTTCTTAATTTCTTGTTTTATATCCATCTGTCCTATTGTAATTTGATGTGTTATAGGTTGACTCTCGAGATAATTTAGTCTATCAGTCATCTGTTTAATTTTTAACGCGTTGTTTCGAAATGTTCGTCTACTCCACGAAGTTAGAGAAGTAACGATATTGTCTCTCTTATGCACAAAAAGTGGTAGTGAAGGTGAGTTACCTGATTCTTGATGTCTCCCTAATTGTTCTTATTTTCGACCCTTGTGAGACATCATTTTTGGTGTTTACTTAATTAATTTGATAGACTTTTGGACTAAATATGCAATAATTCGGAATTTCCTTTTTATTTGTAGCATTTATAATTTACTAAGCTTTTGCGCGTAATATTGGTATTTTTAGTGAAAAGTTTACAGGTTTTAGATGTTAGCTAGGAGAGGAATCCGAGGGGAAAGTCAAAGATCGTGAATTAGAGTCAAGACTTGAAGATAAATCCCGAAGATATTATTTTTTAGAGCTGAAAATCCATTTTCCAGGCCATAGATTGCTGATTTCGAGGTGCTTAAGCGATGATTTAGCTGTTGACCCTTGAAGAGAAAACATTCCTTATCGAGTTAAGGAACTTTAGCAACTGGAATGAGGTCAATCGGAGTCATAACGCATCGGGAAAAGCCGTTTTAGTGAAGGTGTATCAGCAGTTACGGGATTTTGGGCTTAGAATTTGGGCTTGGACATTTAATTAGTATTTTATTTTCTAGTCCAAGCCCTAATCCGTTTTTATGCTTATAAAAGGAGGTCTGGACTTCTATTTTTCATATAATTCACATTCCACAAGATTAAACACCAGAGAGAAGCAACAGAAGGAAGAAAGAAAAAGCTACAAGAGCTGGAGAGGGTCTATATCTCCGTTCGTAGTCATTCCAATTCCGGAAATTAGGTTCTTTTTATCTTTAATTTTGTAATCAAATATGAATTCCATTTCTTTTAATTTAGTTTTACTTTTTAATATGAGCCAAGCTTTTCATAGTGCTTGAGAACAAACAATGGGTTAATCCCAATTTTATGAAATAACGAATGTTGAATTTGGGTTTATGTAAATTAAATTAGATTGGGGTTTTTACTCTTTTCGATAATTTGTGATTATTTACTGTTTCAAGAGTCGCGAACTAAGAACAGGTATTAGTATCTAGGCTATTCCACATATGTGGCGTGTGGATCATCCTGACGGAGGGTTTAGGTATAGAATTAATTATTCAATCTAGGATAAAAGCTATTGATTCTGACGAACTTAGCTAATTCTAGGGCCAATGAGGTAATAAAACTTAAACATCCAACGGTGGATCATATTTACCCTGACGGGACTAGTGACACTTTAGGATCGCCTTATAGTCCACCCTGACGGGGGTATAAGGAATTTAGAATCCCGACCATTGTAATTGACCAATTTAGCCCTTAAACAACATAAGTTAGGAAATAAGATTGGAAGGATCCTTGCGTTCTCAAGTACTACTTCTCATACTGCGTTTTCACTCATTTTACTTGCGTCTTAGCTTTTACTTGTATTTATAATTTGTCTTTCATTTAGTAGTTTTAATAAACAAAACCAAACAAACATATTTTATTTACTTGCTTTCATAAGTGCAACCAATCATTATTTGCTAAACATTGTAGTCAACCATCCCGTCCTTGGAACGAATCTGTTTTATCATACATATTACTTGGGACAACCGTGCACTTGCGGTTGTGGTTCGATTATTATTTGCATTTATTTAGAACATACAAAGGACCACCAAGTTTTTGGCGCCGCTGCCGGGGACGGTAGCGTGTGACCACGGTGTTTATCCTTTAGTGATAGTTGCATTTATTTTTTTTTATCAGTTTTCCGCTTTTTGTTTGTTCATTTCTTTTCAGGTTTTTAGGTTTGGTGTATGCGAAGAAGGCTATTCAAGGATCTAGAGCCAACACCTCCGATCCTTAGTAATCCAGAATCGTTGATCAGACTTGCTAACAAGAGAAGAAGAGAACGAGAAGCTTTAGAGGTAGCAGAATTAATTAACAGAATGGAAGAGATCAATCTTCAAGATAATCAACCAGGTCAACTAGGCGCAAATGGCCAACCTTTGGCTCCAGGCGCTATTCCTCCAATTCCACCAGTGAATCCTAATCCTCAAGTTCAGATAGTGATGAATCAAGATCCGTGGTTTACTAATGGTCCACCAGAAGATCCATTCCGTGCTCCTGCTATAGGAGTAGGTGCTCCAGATATTGATGTTCCACGATTCCGTCCTGATTCGGGTATGTTAGCTCAATTCCAAAATTTTGGGAATTTTCGTGGTAGACCATCAGAAGATCCTCTTAGAGTAGTACAAAAGTTTAAGCAGATATGTGATTCTTATATCACACAAGGAGTTTCAAGAGAACAGATGTATTTTTCTGCGTTTAAATTTTTTGTTATTGATGGAGCGAGTGAATGGCACGATACGCAAGATCCTACGAAGATAACCAACTGGGACCAATTAGAGACTGCTTTCTTTGACAGGTATTACCCAAGTAACATGAGATTAGATGCTGAATTAGAATTGACGCATTTCCGTCAAGAATATGATGAAACTGTGGGTAAGAGTTGGACAAGATTTCAGATGTGTTTACGTAGAGTTCCCACTCATGGCTTTTCAGAACAACAACAGCTTAAGATCTTTTACAGAGGCCTTGATGGGACTTCAAGAGAGAAATTGGATACGTTATGTGGTGCAGGTTTTCTTCAAGTTCAACCCGCTCATGCTAAAATTATTTTAGAGAGAACAGTCAAGAATGAAGTGGGATGAAATTCAGTAAGAACACCGGTTAAGGGAGTGAATAATGTTGATATGGAAGGAAAATTTTCTACGCTTGAGAATAAGATTCAGTATACTATAGAGCAACAATTGAAGCAGCTTACCTTAGCCGTAAAAGAAGGATTTTCGGGTAAGAAGGTAGCTGTGCATGCTGCACAAGAGGTTTATATGTGTTCGATTTGCAGAGTAGATGATCATGATGAGGAAAATTGTCCAAATAACCAAGAGTCCGTGATGTTTATGTCCAATAGAGGTAATTTCAATTCAAGTGGTAATGGATATTAGCCTAACAGAAACCATCCTGGGTTTCAATACTCAAATCCTAATGGGGCAGCCAATCCTACCTATGCGTATCAGCCGCGTCCCCAAGGTAACAACTATAATCCAAGACCACACAACAATTATCAAGGAGGACAGAATCAAGGCAATTATGTACAAAGACAAGCTCCTCAGAATACTTATGATGAAAATTTGAACCAGAAAGCCTTACCTGCCCATCCACAAGAAGGAGTAGTTACCCTTCAGAAGACGGTTGAAAGTTTAATTGCTCTTCAGACACAAGCTATGGAACGTCAAAATGCAGCCGAAGCAAATATGAAGTTGTTTCAGAATCAGCTAAGTCAAATTAATAAACAACTGAGTCAACGTCCACAAGGACAACTTCCTAACGATACTGAGAATCCAATACAACGTGAAGATTGCAAAGCCGTTACATTAAGAAGTGGTAAGAACCTTCCTCCACCTCCTTTTCCCGTTATGAAAGAGAAAGAAGTTCCAAGAAAAGAAAAGGAAGTGGGTGAGAAAGAGAAAGAGAATGAGAAAGATAGTGAGGTTGAAGAAATCGAAAGACCAAGAGAAGTTCCGAAAAAGAAAGATGATATTGTGATCAATCGCCCTCCACCACCGTTTCCATCTCGAGTTCAGAAAAAGGGTGATTTGGGTGATTTTCAGAAATTCTTTAATAGAGTGAAGGGCCTAAGTATCAATATTCCGTTATTAGAGGCAATTCGAGGTATTCCTAAGTATACAAAATTTTTGAAGAGGGCCCTCACTAACAAAAGGCCTTATTGTGATAATGAGATGATTGGTCTTCCTGAAGAGTGTAGTGCAATTTGCCAGAGTAAATTACCTCCGAAGTTAGTTGATCCAGGGAGTTTCACGATTCCGATATCGATTGGAGAAGAATGGAAAGGAAAAGCGCTATGTGATTTGGGGGCAAGCATCAATTTGATGCCCAAGTCAATCTTTGATAAGCTAAAAATTGGAGACGCAAGACCCACTTCTATGGTCTTGCAAATGGCGGACAGATCTCTTGCACATCCTGAAGGCCGCATTGAGGATGTCCTCGTTAAGGCAGGTACACTTATATTTCCAGTTGATTTCGTAATACTTGAGTACGATGCAGATAGAAATGTCCCCATTATTTTGGGTAGACCATTCCTAGCTACAGGGCGTACATTAATCGATGTAGAGAACGGAGAATTAACGATGAGGATACAAGACGAGGAAGTTAAATTCAATGTATTTTGAGCAATGAAATTTCCAGATTCTCAGGAAGATTGCTTCAGAATGGATGTAGTTGAGCAGGCATCGCAAGAGGTATTTGATTGTTTTAACTATGATGATATTTTGCAGGCCGCTTTAACATTAGACTTACCTGAGATGATGGAAGAGCTTGCCGAAACAGTAGCAGCTCTTAATTCTGAAAATCCAAAGTATAGGCGTCTTGCCGATGAACCTGTGAGAGAACCGGGGGAGATTATTCCTAAAAAGAAGCCTTCAATTGAATCTCCTCCGGAATTGGAAGAAAAACCATTGCCATCACACTTGAGGTATGCATATTTGGGTACTAATGAAACTCTACATGTTATTGTTTCAGCTAATTTAACAGGTCCTCAAGAAGATAAACTGTTGCGTATGTTGAGAGCCAACAAAGAGGCAATAGGTTGGACAATTGCTGACATCAAAGGCATTAGTCCATCCTATTGTCAACACAAAATTATACTTGAAGATAACAACGCACGCTCAGTTGAAGGTCAAAGGAGATTGATGCCCGTGATGAAGGATGTAGTGAAGAAAGAGGTGATCAAGCTTTTAGATGCGGGGATTATCTATCCCATTTCGAGTAGTGAATGGGTAAGCCCAGTTCAGTGTGTACCGAAGAAAGGAGGAATGACAACAGTTCTTAACGATAAAAATGAGGCGATTCCTTCAAGAATGGTAGTTGGTTGGAGAGTTTGCATGGATTACAGAAAGCTGAACAAAGCCACTAGAAAAGATCATTTCCCTCTGCCCTTCATCGATCAAATGTTAGATAAATTAGCCGGAAGGGAATATTACTGTTTCTTGGATGGCTACTCCGGGTACAATCAGATTTACGTGGCTCTAGAAGATCAACATAAAACTACCTTTACATGTCCATTTGGTACTTTTTCATATCGCAGAATGCCATTTGGGTTGTGTAACGCTCCCGCTACTTTTCAGAGATGCATGATGGCCATCTTCTGGGATATGATTGATAATTTCCTGGAAGTGTTTATGGACGATTTCTCCGTGTTTGGTGATGATTTTGAGAAGTGTTTGGACAACTTGGAGAAAGTGTTGATTAGATGCAAGGAAACAGACTTGGTGTTAAACTGGGAGAAGTGTCATTTCATGGTTCGTGAAGGAATTGTTCTGGGTCACAAAGTGTCGAGTTCTGGGTTAGAGGTTGATAGAGCAAAGATAGAGGTAATTAAAACTCTTCCCCCTCCTGTCTCTGTTAAAGGGGTAAGGAGTTTTCTTGGCCATGCTGGCTTCTATAGACGTTTTATTAAGGATTTTTCTAAGATTGCTAAACCGTTATGCAACATACTTGAAAAGGACTCCAAATTCCTTTTTGATGAAGCTTGTTTAACGGCCTTCAAAGCAATCAAAGAAAAGCTTATTTCTGCTCCTATAGTGTTACCTCCAGATTGGAATTTACCGTTTGAGGTTATGTGTGATGCGAGTGATTTGTGTATGGGAGCTGTATTGGGACAGAGAAAAGAGAAGGTTTTTCATTCGATTTACTATGCTAGTAAAACTTTTAGTGGTGCTCAGATTAATTACACAGTTACAGAAAAAGAGTTACTAGCAGTTGTATATTCATTTGATAAATTCGCTCTTATCTTCTTGGAGCGAAAGTTATTGTTTATACAGATCATTCCGCGATCAGATATCTTATGGAAAAGAAGGATGCGAAACCAAGGTTAATCAGATGGGTGTTATTGCTTCAAGAGTTCGATTTAGAGATCAAAGATAGAAAGGGTTGTGAGAATCAGGTTGCAGATCATCTATCGCGCTTAGAGGGTTCAGAGATGAATAGTGGTACTGAAGCAGTTAGAGAAGAGTTTCCTGATGAGAGTTTATTCGTTGTTCGAGATTATGAAGCTCCGTGGTATGCAGATATTGCGAACTTAGTGGTAAGTGGTGTTATTCCTGAAGGTTCTACTTATCAAGAAAGAAAGAGGTTAGCTCATCGTGCTAGACAGTTCTTTTGGGAGGATCCGTTCCTCTACAAAGTTTGTGCTGACCAAATGATACGAAGATGTGTAGCAAGGGAAAAACTGAAGCCATTATAGCTGGATGCCATGATTCATTATATGGAGGACATTTCAAAGGAGATAGAACTGCTGCGAAGGTATTTCAATCAGGTTTTTACTGGCCTTCTCTTGTTAAAGATTGTCATGAATATGTTAAGAAATGTACGAGATGCCAGTTTACCGGAAACATATCTAAGAGGGATGAGATGCCGCGTAATAATGTGTTAGAAGTTGAGATATTCGATGTTTGGGGTATAGACTTTATGGGTCCTTTCGTTCCTTCAAACGGTAACCTCTACATTTTATTAGCTGTCGATTATGTGTCTAAGTGGGTAGAAGCGGTGGCTTTACCTACTAATGATTCACGAGTGGTGATCAAGTTCTTGAAATCACATATTTTCACTAGACATGGCACACCTAGAGTGATTATTAGCGATATAGGATCTCATTTCGTTAATAAATATCTGAAGACTGTTCTAGAGAAGTATGGAGTTAGACACCGTGTATCTACTGCATACCATCCACAATCCAATGGTCAAGCTGAAGTATCGAACCGTGAAGTCAAGTCAATCCTAGATAAAACCGTTGGTCCTACAAGAAAAGATTGGTCAATGAAGTTAGATGATGCGTTGTGGGCCTATCGTACTGCGTTCAAGACTCCAGTGGGTGCATCTCCCTATCGTATGGTGTATGGTAAGGCTTGTCACTTACCTTTAGAGTTTGAAATGGGTGCCTATTGGGCAATTGCGCAGTTGAACTTAGATCTTATCTTAGCCGGAAAGAATCGTATGATGAAGCTTAATGAACTTGACGAATTCCGATTGCATGCTTATGAAAATGCCAAACTTTACAAAGAAAACACGAAGAAATGGCATGACAATCGGATTCGTCTAAAGAACTTTGAAGTGGGGCAAAGAGTATTGAAGTATAACTCAAAGTTCAGCAATTATCCGGGTAAGTTAAGATCTAAGTGGTCAGGTCCATACATTGTGACCAAAGTTACACCTCATGGGGCGATAGAAATAGAACATCCGCTAGAGAACCGTACCTTAATGGTAAACGGTCACAGAATGAAGATATACCATGGAGGTGAAGATACCAATCGCTCGGAAGATCCACATCCCGGGGAGGTCATGTATCTTCTCGAAACTCCTTGAGAGCGTGAGGTAACCGGTCGAGCTTAACGACGTTAAACAAAAGCCAATTCATTGTATATTAGCTGGGTTTTTAAATTTTGCATTTTAGAATAGTTTGATTTTCGTAATTTTAGTGTTTATTATTAAGAAATGAGGATGGGTAGTTGTTTTTGATGATTTCAGGGGTAAAAAGGTCATGAGTTTGGGGTCGATTTGGCGAAAAAAGGAGAAAAAGAGGTTGGATGTCCAAGAGGAACCGGGAACCCGCATTGCGCAAAAACCGGGAACCCGGTTTTGGAGCTGGTACCAACCTTTTCAACGCAGCACTTGGCGTCTTGGTTCACGACACAGCGTCGGAACCGGGTACCCGGATTTTCAAAACCGGGAACCCGGTTTTGGTGCTGTAACTTCTGAAAATCTCTGACCCAGCGTCTTGGTGGCTTGCGTATTACTGCGTTTTGGTTCGCGCCATCGACACAAAACCGGGAACCCGCATTTGGCAAAAACCGGGTACCCGGTTTCGGAGCTGTAGTCTTCAAATTTCTCTGACCCGGCGTTTTGAGAAGTGGCGTTTTGGCGCGTTTTGACTCGTGCCATCGAGAAAATCCGGGTACCCGCATTCCACAGAACCGGGAACCCAGTTTCGGCGAGTAAAATCTCTGACCCCGCGTATTGGTGTCCAGCGTTTTGGTGCGTTTCGAAAAAAAAAAAGAATTTAATAATTGTTTTTCCGCGCCGTCACAGCGACGCGGAATCGGGAACCCGGTTTGCCAAAACCGGGAACCCGGTTTTGAAGCTGTGATGTCGGTTTTGGAGGCCTTACCTAGTTTTCTTAGCCTCTTCTGCAAGTTTTTACCTAAAACGCACCAATAGCCTCCCCACCTCCGAAAATCATCAACAAAAACACTATATATCATCAAATCCTACCCTCTTTCACCACAAAAACATAAAATCAACTCACCTCCTCTCCAAAATAACATCAAATCCTTAGTTTTTCCCAAGATTTTTCTTCATCAAATCCTTAAATTAAACCCAATTCTTTCTTCTCCAATCCAAATTAAATAAGACCCATCTCATATTCCACCTAGTTCTTCAATTCCTAAGCCTCAAAACATCAAAATTCTAAACTTTTTCTCTAAGTTTTTCATTATTTGAAGTTTTGAGTTTGGGGTGGAAAGAGATGACTAACAGAACCGGTGATTTTCGAAGAACTGCTCCTAGAAGAAAGACCACCGTTGGTGGTTCTCAAGACCAAGCTATTGAGATTCCTGATTCGCGTCCTAAACGAAAAATTGACGAAGTTAAGCTTGATTCTAACAGAAAAGAAATCACAGGTCAAAAGAGAAGATTAATTGATGAGATAGAAAGTGAGAAGGAACTAGAAGAGGAAATTGAGAAGAACACTGAGAAGGAAACTGAACAAGAGAGTCCGGAAGTACCAGTTCAACAGAAACCTCCGTGTATGAAGATGTGGGCCCACAAGCCTAAGAGGGTTTATACTTGTTGGAATACTCATGTTCGTGAAAGAATTGAATTTTTGAAATTTGGTGAGGAGACGAATTTTCCTAAGGGTATTATGAGTAGTGAACACAAGGAATATGCTGTGACATGTGCTAAGTTTGGTTGGAAAGAGTTGCAAGAAAGGAAGCTTGAGTTTATTCCTACCTTGGTGCGAGAATTTTATCAAGGTTTAGCCACCTCCCGTGATTCCATTGATATCCGCAAAAAGGTAGTTCCTTTCTCTATTGAACGTATTCGGAAATCCTTAAAATTACCCAACTTTTCTGGAACATGCCCTTTCCAAGAGACTCTTAATGACCCTTCTTTCGATTTTGAATCCCTTTGGGGGACCGTGCTTGTTAATGGGGCTAGCCCAATTCCTGAAGGTGAAAGATATCCTGGACAGTTTTACAGCAGTATTTTGACACCTCGTGCTAAGGTTTGGTCTCGTTTCGTAATACCCACTTTCTTTGGTATTAAACACACTTCCGAGATGAAGAAAGAGCATGTATTTGTTATTAAGTGTATTTTGGAGGAGAAACCATTTGATGTTGCTAAGATCATTTATGATACAATCATGGAATTCGCGAAATCACCAATGAAACAACAAAATCTGAAGTTTCCTTGTACTATTACTCAGTTGTGTCTAGACGCAAAGGTTCCGCGTAAGAACGCAGATATTGACGCTGTTTCAGTTGGTGTAATTATAGCTTTGAGCACGATAAATAACATCCATGAAGAAGCAACACGAGCTACCAAAAGTCCTAGAAGTTCTCAATCAAATAGAGCGAAGACTGTTCCTGAGTTGGAGTCCAAGATTCAGGTGTTGGAAGAGAATCAGGAGAAGATGATTGCTACCTTGGGGAACGTTACAAAAGAATTGGACCTACTGCAAAATTTAATCCTAGGCGTAAATACTTTTCAAAACGTGACTTATGATGCTGTTACGCGAGACAAAGGTCCAGAACGCAACACCGATAACCAGCCTCGCGCTGGTTAAGATATGTTTTCTAAACTTTCCTCTTAGTGTAGATTAGTTTAAATGCTTTATTGAGTCTTTTCGAGTCGTGGGGACACGACTCATTTTTGAGTTTGGGGTGGGGTTCGTTGCCTCATCCCAGTTTTTATTTGCTTTATTTGCTTTCAATAAAAGAATTTTCGGAGTTGCGTTTGACTGTAGAAATTTTTAAATATCCCTTTAAGCATACTTTTGATGAATCTATGATAGTAAATAGCGGACTTTAGGGATTGATATAAAACGCATTTAGAATTGCATGCAAACATAGGTAATTAATAGGAAAAATTAATGAACAATGCAAATGAAGTAAGCTTGTACTCAAGGAATATGTTTGGTGTGTAGAACGTGAAATCCTAATTAGTAGAGAACCCACCTAGATATGAACTAAAGACAAGCTATGTACTTAGGAAAATGATAGGGGCAGTTCTTTGCTAGCCATTTGTGCCTTTTAGCCTTCTATCCCGTATATTAATTATTATCCGTCTTAGCCCACTTTGAGCCTTTAGCCTTTTCTTTGTAGCCACGATATAAGCCATTATCCCTTAGATTATTAGGCATGACCATATGACCCGCACTTGAATCACAATCCTGAGACATGTCTCGAGCTTGAGTTTGGGGTGGTGGGACCACTTATGGGAAATTAAATGGGTAGGGATCGATGTGCTTTGTATTGTAGCACAATTGCAGATGATGTATACTTGTAACCCTTTGCCGGGAATGAAAAAAAATGAAAAAATTTGAAAATTCATACAGTAGGAACCGGGAACCCGGATTCGTCAAAACCGGGAACCCGGTTTGCGTTTGTACAAAAAAAAAAAAGAGGAAAAGAAAAGAAAAAGAAAAAATATGAATGAATAAAACATCCGGCAAAGTGGAATTTTTCTGAAAATCATCTTGTTAATAGTGGGTAGACATGGGACGCTAAATTGTTGCGTATATGGGTGAGTGAGAACATTTTTTGAGCGCTAACTCAAGCTCGAGGACACTGTTGATGGTAAGTGAGGAGAGAGCCAAAAGCCCACTTCAAATTTACCAAATATACATCCACACCCGTCCTTAAGCCAATATTATAACCGTAAAGACCTCGTGATTCTTAAGTGCATAGTGAATTTATTATTCTGTTGATAGGGAATACACTAGGTGGAGCGTTCAAAGCGATTTAGGATTAATGACCACCCTATAGCCATCATACAGAGATGAGTACAAGTGTAACCTTCAAGCATTGCAACTTTAATTTTATGATCGAGATTATTTATGTTTGATGTTGCATTCTAGGTGTATGTGTATATTAGTTTTTAAAGTCTGCTATATGAGATTTATTTTGAGAATTGCTTTAGGGTTTATTTGTTAGCTTCTACTTGTTTATACGCTTACTTATACCCCTTTGTTTTGTTTTACTTTGTCGGGACAACAAAGGTTTGAGTTGGGGGTCTTGATGTCTCCCTAATTGTTCTTATTTTCGACCCTTGGGAGACATCATTTTTGGTGTTTACTTAATTAATTTGATAGACTTTTGGACTAAATATGCAATAATTCGGAATTTCCTTTTTATTTCTAGCATTTTTAATTTATTAAGATTTTGCGCGTAATATTGGTATTTTTAGTGAAAAGTTTGCAGGTTTTAGATGTTAGCTAGGAGAGGAATCCGAGGGGAAAGTCAAATATCGTGAATTAGAGCCAAGACTTGAAGATAAATCCCGAAGATATTATTTTTTAGAGCTGAAAATCCATTTTCTAGGCCATAGATTGCTGATTTCGAGGTGCTTAAGCGATGATTTAGCTGTTGACCCTTGAAGAGAAAACATTCCTTATCGAGTTACGGAACTTTAGCAACTAGAATGAGGTCAATTGGAGTCATAACGCATCGGGAAAAGCCGTTTTAGTGAAGGTGTATCAGCAGTTACGGGATTTTGGGCTTAGAATTTGGGCTTGGACATTTAATTAGTATTTTATTTTCTGGTCCAAGCCCTAATCCGTTTTTATGCTTATAAAAGGAGGCATGGACTTCTATTTTTCATATAATTCACATTCCACAAGATTAAACACCAGAGAGAAGCAACAGAAGGAAGAAAGAAGAAGCTACAAGAGCTGGAGAGGGTCTATATCTCCGTTCGTAGTCATTCCAATTCCGGAAATTAGGTACTTTTTATCTTTAATTTTGTAATCAAATATGAATTCCATTTCTTTTAATTTAGTTTTACTTTTTAATATGAGCTAAGCTTTTCATAGTGCTTGAGAACAAACAATGGGTGAATCCCAATTTTATGAAATAACGAATGTTGAATTTGGGTTTATGTATATTAAATTAGATTGGGGCTTTTACTCTTTTCGATAATTTGTATTTATTTAATGTATTTATAGTCGCGAACTAAGAACAGGTATTAGTATCTAGGCTATTCCACATATGTGGCGTGTGGATCATCCTGACGGATGGTTTAGGTATAGAATTAATTATTTAATCTAGGATAAAAGCTATTGATTCTGACGAACTTAGCTAATTCTAGGGCCAATGAGGTAATAAAACTTAAACATCCAACGGTGGATCATATTTACCCTGACGGGACTAGTGACACTTTAGGATCGCCTTATAGTCCACCCTGACGGGGGTATAAGGAATTTAGAATCCCGACCATTGTAATTGACCAATTTAGCCCTTAAACAACATAAGTTAGGAAATAAGATTGGAAGGATCCTTGCGTTCTCAAGTACTACTTCTCATACTGCGTTTTCACTCATTTTACTTGCGTCTTAGCTTTTACTTGCATTTATAATTTGTCTTTCATTTAGTAGTTTTAATAAACAAAACCAAACAAACATATTTTATTTACTTGCTTTCATAAGTGCAACCAATCATTATTTGCTAAACATTGTAGTCAACCATCCCGTCATTGGAACGAATCTGTTTTATCATACATACTACTTGGGACAACCGTGCACTTGCGGTTGTGGTTCGTTTATTATTTGCATTTATTTAGATCACACAAAGGACCACCAGTTCTCCCCAAGCTGTTTTGATAATCCCCTCGCATTAATCGTGTTCGATCCAGAGAGTTTCAAATTCAAACCATTTCTTCCCTTGGAATCGAGAGCGGTCCGTGTGAAGAATTAAAGGGTTGTGGTCAGAGCCAATCGCAGGTGGTATCGTAACCAGCGCCCCTGGGTACCTGGTTAACCAATTATTATAAGCAAAAGCTCGATCAAGTTTTACCTTGACGAGTTTATCGAGACAGCGGTTAGTCCAAGTATAAAAATTACCTCTAGAGTAAATTTCGCTAAGGCCATTATTAGAGATAAATAAATTAAAGTTCTGAATACGGTTATAATTAGGAGGTGTATTGCTAAAATTTTCAGAAGAGTTTAGAATTTCGTTAAAGTCGCCAATTAGTATCCAAGGTTTATTAACATTATTATTCCAGATAGAGATTTCGTCCCAAAGTTTTATACGTTGTTTTAAAGCGTTAGGAGCATGAATACACATAATATAATACGGGAAATATTTATCTTTTATATATAGTAGTACAAAATGCTGACTAGAATCTATAACTTCTAGCCTAATATCGGAGTGCCATAGGACCAAAATGCCCTCGGAGTGGAAAGTTGTGCCGGTAGGATCCCTAACAAAACCAGCGTCTGTAGCGCGCAACATGGTTTAAAAAAGGCACGTCACTCCTGGTTTAAACCTATTTACTAAGGATTTTAGATTAGAAATTGTCAGAGGAGCCCGAATCCCCTGACAATTCCACAATAGCGTATTCACTGAATATTCTTGGACGTCTTGGGGACAGACCGGATATCCCATATGAGCTTATAATTAGAAAGGAAGATGTAGTGAGTCGAGATAGATTGAAATTTGCTGATATAAAAGGCAGAAGAGGAGTACAGTGAAACTCCACTTGGTTGGTTGCATGAATTTTCATTGGACCATTTCCTTTGGACCAAAGGGTGACGCAAGTTGAGAAGCTGCCACCTATTTAACCTCATATCATGGAGCATGCATGTGGGCCACATGGCAAGCCCGCTAATTGCGTCATCATATGCAGTCGACCAAGAACAACCTTATGTGTGAAGCCTCGAATTTCCTGAAGTTGACGGGTTGTAACCGGTGTGTCAACATGAAGAAAACCAATCGAGAAGATGAAGTATAACACCTTGGTTAATAAGTTTGACCACCCAAGATGTTGTTGCAACATAAATCCGTCAGAAAAAAAAACTCATAGTCTAGATACGTAATAGGAGATGATGAGGATAACAAACAGGAAAGTTGGTAGATTTATGGTTGGATGATATGAGAAAATTTGTCGAAGAAGATGGGGTTTACTGTAGCTAAGTCGAGAGCTCCTGTAGGCAGTGACATATGAGTAGTCGACTCCATGGTTTAACTTGCGAAAAGAAGACAATCTTTGATGGTTTTGGATGGTTTAATCATCTACTAGTCGGGAAATACTTACTCTTGAACAGTTTCTACATAGCTCGAGCTAGGGGTGAGCACGGGTCGGGTTTACCCGGGTTGGGGTCTAGGGTAAGGGTAGGGTAATATTGGAAAGTGGTAAATGTTGGAGGGTAAACCCGTGTTAATGGTAAAATAAAAATTACCACGGGTTAAGACGAGTTAACTAACGGGTTACCCGGGTTTTACCCTTGGTAAAATTCATAATTTAATCACAATAAAAAACATAAAACCAAATAAAGTTTAAATGCTACTATTCAATTAAAAGAATTTTTGTTCTTCAAAATAAAGTACATATTAGGTAAAATTCAAAGAAGAGACGCGGATAAGATTTCGGTGAACGAAGTAGCTAAATGTGTCAAATGGCCAGGTCTTGACCATATACACACACACACACACACACATATATATATATATATATATATATATATATATATATATATATTAAATGAACAGTATACGGGTTGGACGGGTCCAACCCGTGTGGTAATGTATAGAAGGTAAACCCGTGGTAAAAAAATTAACATGCCCAAAATTGAAGGGTAAGGTATGTTATAAAATGGGCTAGGGTAATTTTTACCCTATTTTAGGTCGGTTTTTATTACCCTAACGGGTCGGTTTACCATTTACCACTATTCTGCTCAACCCTAGCTCAAGCCGAGAAGAATAAAAGTCAACATGCGCTCTCCTTTAGTCAACTTCTTCTTCGTACGATTTTCTTTTCTTTTGATCCTTTTTTTTGTGCATGTCTTCCTTTTCTTCTATTTTTAATTTACCCATGCTTTTATCTATCTCTTTTTGTACTTATAGCTGTTTCTTTAGTTCCCTTTCTTCCTTTATTTCCTGCGTTTTTCTTTGAATACTAGTTTGGGTCTATTTCTTATCAGAGGTGGCTTTTGACTACGCAGAGGCTCTGCATATGGTAGTTTGTTGATTGGCAATTGGCTTGGCTGCTCTTTAGCCTTCTTCTTTTGTCTGCTCTGGTTTTCTCAAGTGCTGTGATTCTGGGCTCTGGTTTCTTGGTCTCCTCTCTCAGCTTTTTCTATTACCTACCGGCGTGGGTACTGTCATCTTCTTCGAGCTTTACCCACTTTTCTCCGGTTAGGACATGTGATTGGGTTAGCCACTAAATATTGGATTGCATGATGATTAGTCATAGTAGCTTTGGAATTCGAATATATCCCAAGAATTTGTTATTATTAATCACAACATACTTTTGGTTCTTGACTTCAACTGGTTTTCTCTCAAGTTAATTTTTTTCCAGCAAGCTAACTAAATTTTTAAGTTCTTATACTTTCTGCATTCCTAATTTATCGCTTGTTCATCTACACAAGGATTTAGCTAAGATTGGCTTTCTTTATTTATTGAAGTTACATACGTAATCAACTTGCATTTTGGTGTTCGTCAATCTTCTTTAGCAGGCTTGCGGGCCTTCACCTATTGTTATATTAAGGACTACATCCATAGATAAGTCATACTTCACCTGTTATTTTTATATATACTGGTTTTTGTGTTTCTATTCTACAGGTGGCCCGTTTTGGCTTTGGGCTTTGAGTAATCTTTTGGGTTGTGGTTTATTTCTTATCGTTTATTGGTGTAGGCAGATTTCCTTTTGGTCCTATAATATTTATAATCTTATTGGACTTATTTATAATGATAGTTTTAGCCTCATCGATTTCTTATCGCTAGTTCGTTACATGTGGATTGTTATTTCTCTTTACTCTGTTCCTTTATCGTGGGGCTACTCACATAGCAGCTATTTAGCTGATATCCTATTGTCTCGTGCTACATTCCAATATATTGGGAAGCATTTTAGAGGATTTTTTCGTTTAAAACAAGTTTCTCTTTGAACTAAACCTATAATATTCAGAGCGAGACGCTTCATATTACTATCTAAACAAATCTTTTAACTTACCAAGATCAAAGCGTGCACCCTTCCAATATTCTTTGTATGTTTTCGAGAGCATATTTTATCTTGCTTCTATTAATACACATCTGTCAAGATTTATCAGTAATTACATTAAACACACCAAAGGTTGCAGTAGAAATCATATGAAGTCTTCTTCTTCTATATATAAGGCTTCTAGTAGTGTGAGCAGATACAATCAAACCACACTTTACAAAATTATTCTCTATCATTGTCTTGCCTTTTCCTTTTCAACTATGGCCAATGAAAACAATCAAGACCTCCCTTTAGCTAAAACCAGAAACAATATCTTGAAGAAATTTGTGGTTCTATCACTAGCTACTAAAACAACTGCTACTCGAACTCGTATTGAAGAATTTATCATTGTAGCTAAGTTGGTTTCTGCAAGGACATTTCCTCTTGGAGTGTTCCGTAAGGAAGTTATTGACTCGTGGGGGATCAACTGTCGCGTTCTATTTGAAGAACTCAGCATCAATACGTTTAAACTCACTCTTGAGGAGGCTGAAGAAGCTGAAAGATTATGATACCTTCGACCCACGCAGATTCAATCAATGCATGTGATCCTTTGCAAATGGGATAACAAAACTTATATTAAACAACTTGATTTGGTTAATTTGAAGGAATCGCAATTACGATTATATCACATATAATACATCAACGGAAACAAGTAATTGCAATCCTAAAACCATCTAGTTGCGATCTAAGAATTTAAACAGAAACAAAAAACGATTACATACCTTAAGCCTTTGTATGAGAATCGAATTGACTTGTGACCGAGCTTCAAAATTCTTGAAGCCTCCACGCTTTGCACACCGAGGATTTGAGCCTTGCTTTCAGAAACACATTCTGACTTGGAGACAAAAGACCTTTTATTTTCTTTGTGGGTTTTTTTTCTTGGAAGAAAAATGATGGAAGAGATATACTTGTATAATGACTTTCATTATCTTATAAAACCCCAACATAAGAAAATGAAAAGACAAGAATAGGAAAAGTCAGGAACGTATAATGAAATTGATTATCTTAATAATCTAGTTCATTACCACTTGTGAAGTGGATTTGGACCCTCTACATTATACAAAAACAATTGACTAGCCTAGCAGTTAGTGACACATTTCACACTACTAGAGGTCCGTGGTTTGATCCACAAACTTGTCAATTTTTTCCTTTTCCTTTTTGTCTTAGTTCGGTCTTATATTAGAATATTAAATTGTGCTAGCAAATTAATATACCAATATTCCAAGTATATATTTAATTAATATGTATTATCTAATAATAAAATTAATTAACGACATGAAGCAAGATCAATACACTCGTTAGTGTGCGACTACGTGGGATCATCGTTAAACCGGTAGTATTTAACTTAATTAACTACTAATCGAGGTTGGCGTCTAACAACACTCCCCAACGACCGGATAACGTGAAGTAACTCTATACAAAGAACCCGGTAAAGGATCATACATGTACTCTCTCTATCTTTACAGCTCCGGATCATCCTGGGATATGGTACAACTGTCAAATCCCATTAGAAAATCAACTACGTTACACGTCGATTATCAACGATTGACGAATGACCTAAGAAACTCCTTTCTTCATTCATTCTATCACCTTGTCCAAGGATTCGATACAATCGTTATAATCTTATGACATCGTAGAGCTCAAACTCTTTACCTAGAGTTGATAGATTCCATCTTGACTCATCCCTATGAGCATATATACTTAGCTATGTCCAATATCCTTTCGACTAGCATTATGACACACTAGTAGTCCAGTATCAAAACATAACAAGCACATACACAACTATAGTGATGATCTCAGGTCAAAGGATTATAAGTATAAAAATCCTTATAGAGATTAACCTATTTGACAGTTCAAGATAATTAACCATTAGGAATCTCTAGTTTTAGTCGGTTCGATAATCACATCTCTATGTGCATTATCTATGCACCTAACTCGGTAAACGAGAACTACCGATATTTATCCAATAAATACTTGTTAGCTACATATTAATCTAACTGAATCATCGAGGTCCTAACTCGATGATCCTACGATTAAGAACAAGTTTAGATTAAGTCCTATAAGCTAGATTCTCATTATCATAACACCTTATGATATCTAGTTCGTAACTTAATCAAGGATTTGCCTTTATATTATGTAGATTAATACCATAATCATAAAGGCTTGCCATAGATTCAAGGAAACAATTTCTTTAATCAAAACTGCAGGGATAACTATTATCGTGTACAGTAAACACTTGTGTTCAATTCATTACAAGACGATCGGGGCTAGGGCATAATTCCAACAATCTCCCACTTGGCCTAGACCCAATCATTCAAGTACCATAATTCATAAACAGTTTTTTCTCATCAGACTCTTCTGATAGACAACTTAGACGAATAGATATACATCGTGTTCCTTCTTCTACCTATTGAATGTGAACATCTTCATGTTCAATCATATCTCGAATCAAGCGGTACTATTGCAGAATTTGTTTGGATCTATAGTTTATTCTAGGTTTTTTTAATCATACAATATCTCAAATATTGTCATCGTATAAAGAAACAATATCTACATCGTGAAACCACACTATGTATATATAAAGAACTATTTTATCCAAACCACTGGCATAGTTGCATCTTATGCTGCTATGTATTCTACTTCTAGTAACCGAAATCTGCTACATTGTCTTGATTGGAACTATTCCAATTTACTTCTCCTCTATATAGACACAACCATATTTTGATTTGCTATCATCCACTTTTGAAGCAAAAACAAGCATCTATATACCCAATTAGCTTCAACTTATATTCTCCACATATGAGGAATTGGTCTTAATACTTCTTAAGTACTTAAGGATAGTCTTTACTACTTTCCAACATTTCTCATCAAGGTTACCTTCATACCTACTCGCTACTCCTAGCGTGTAGTGTACTTTAGGTCTTATACATTTTTCATGGTGTGTTAGATAGATCCTTATTGTTTTAACAAATAGGACTATACACATTCATTCTCTTACTTTTAGGGTCCTAGAACAAACCCTAACATTAAGAGTAACTCCAAAGCCTATTGTCGAATAGATACTCTTGGAATTTCCATGCGATACTTCTAAAAAAGTATAAATGTAGTAAGATTGATATAGGTCAAGTAGCTTCTTTGATCTATCTCTGTAGATCCCAATTCAAAGAATAAAAGCTACTATCCTAAATATTTCATGGAGAACTATTTAACAATCAAAAACTTGGTTAATTGCTTGGTTGGTATATCATATCCCTATGTGATAATATGTCATCTACATATAACATTAGGAAGATAAGTGTACTCCCACTAGTCTTTTGTACTCTTATGACTCTTATTCTAAAATCATAAAATCAAACTATTTGATTGTATGAAAGAGAATAATCCAACTTAGTGACATTTGTTAAACCCATTAAATGTATTTTGGAACTTACATATTTTATTATGAGTAAATGGAAATATTAGACCTTTAGGATTGGTCTTAAGGACGTCATAAACTCCCATTTAGTGAAAACTATTTTTCACATGAAATTACCATATCTCAAAATAATAGTATGTAGTTACCAATCGAATAATCTGAAATGAATTAAGTATTTCTATCAAAAAGGAATTCACCATAATAAATGGTTTCCTTTTAATTTAACGCTTAGCAATTAGAAGGACGTTACAGGTCTATACCTTACCGTTTACTCCAATCATTTCTCTAGCACCCATTTACTATAAATGGATCTTATATCTATTAAAGATTCAACCAAAGTACTATACTTTGTTGATTCTTATAGATACAAATACAGATTCTATGGTTCTTAACCACTTGTCACTATCTAGACTAGTCATAGCCTCTTCATAGGGATTTAGGATCATCACTTGATGGGGTTATCATCTATATGATCCCCTCATCAACTATCACCATTATTACAATTGATTTTGGTGTATGATGATATCTATATAACCTATAGGAAGCTTGTGTACAATAAATTCTTCTTTCTATTGATTTGTTAACTTCCTTTTTCCAAGAAAGGTTCATGAATCGTCCCTAATCCTCAAAGTGTGAGACTTGAACCTTGAATGAAACTATTAACTCATCAAGGAAAGAAAGACTGGCATGCATCAGATGCTCTTTAGCTTGTATAAATAACTCTGAAATCTTTATTTCATTATGATCTATTTCCACATTATGAATTCCTTCACTGTGCAATTCCAATCTATAAAGGTTGTCTACCTTACCACAAACCCTTTGTGTTCAGAATGGTGTGGAAATATTACCTCGTTATTTTCTTTGGGTATCCAACAAATCTATATTTGAAAGATATCAACTCAAGCTTAGCCATTATAAGTCGTTTAGTATAAATCAGACATTTCAAATTCTACATTTTAAGGTTTGATTTATATCATCTCCATACCACATATGGATTTCATCGACTGTTTAGTGGGACCTAAGAGTTCATTATATATGCAATTGACTTTAAAACATAATTCCATAGGAATATTTAAAACCTAGTGAATCACTGAGACAAAATCTAATTTTGTCATAGATAATCTATTAATTCATTGCTAAGATATTCACCTATACAGGTTGATATCCTACTTCCTTCATACTCTTATATACTTGCTTTCAACTTCACTCAATAGTAATTTGAACATTTCAAATTATTTATATTGGTGTTACATTTGGTAAACACATCTATATCTGTTATATAGTTTGTGAAGGAGATGAAGTAAGAATATCTATCTTTGGATAAAGTTCAGACTGACCACATACATCAATATATAGTGGGCATAAGAACTCATTAGCATTGTCTCTATTTTCATCAAAATGAGATTTAGTCATATTTCAGTGAGATAAGTCTCACAAGTTTCATATGATTCAAAATCATATTCTTCAAGGAAATCTTCCTTGTGAAACTAGTAAACTTTTCCTCACAATTTATGACTTAGTCTATAACACCAAAGATAAGGTTTGATTAGTATGATTATCTATTTTTGATTTATGACCAGAAACAACTATAACACTGTTACGTAGTTACTTCAGGCAATTATAATCACCATATTGTAAGTATCCAATGGGGTGTAATTCATCACTATGGAAAACTCCATTGGTCATTTTATATTACATTAATACACCATAACTATCTTATGATCAAATGACTATTTTGTTCGAAAACAAGTTTACGAACAAAACTAGAGTTTTCTTACAATATATTTTGCCATATGCATCTTTAAAGAATTAGTTATTACAATTATGGCTGCAACAATTGCTCCATTACCGAAATTGTAATTTAACTTCTCTTATTCTTATTTGTCTATTAATATTTAGAGTATGCAACATTTTGCATATTTCTAAACTACTACGAGTATCCAATACCCTTTCTTTGTAATTAATAGAAGTTCAAGAAATTATAGAAACAATTTCCATTAATGCCCTTACCTTGTTTCTTGGTATTAGATATCTAGTATCTAACGGTCATACTAAGTTACTTATACATCTTCTAACGATATTTAAGGATTCATGGGAATATCATGCTTAAAATGTCTTCTGGAGTTCATAACTCATGGATACAAGAATATACACTTAGTACCATTACTAGGTTCATATTACTTTAGACATGCATCATATACATTCTATTCATCCTCAAGAGACACTTTAGTCAATAGCTCATTGAGCATATCAATGAGTCTCATGTGCATAAGAAAGACTCTCAAGTTGCGGTCACAAATCTTGAGATTAACAACCAACTTGTGATGATTTGAGAAGTGATTTTGCAGAAATATCAAGAAATCTAATCATAGGAAGGAATAGGGAACAACGCTTTAAGAACACTATTATATAACTGTCAAAGATATGGACTGTTATCTTAGAGATATATAATTGGAAACTTTAAAACATGAATGAGCCCCCTGGTAGTCACGTCGTTTCTCACGCATAATTAAAGTGAATAATGAAAACTTTAAAACATGAATGAGCCCCTGGTAGTCAGGTCGTTTCTCACGCATAATTAAAGTGTGGTACATTACCTATTTTATCATATAAAAAGAGACTCAAAACTATTTAGCCCCCTGGTAGTCAGGTCGTTTCTATTTAGTTTTGTTGAGTTTATCCATCATATAATAGAATATTATCTATCTCACATCCTCTGGGTAGTCTAGACTAAAAACGTGAAATCGGTAATTTATTCCTATTATCAAACAATATAGTTTTTTATAATTTGTACTTGAACTACAAGTCTACCTGGTAGTCAGATCAAAACTTGTAAACTTAACAAATTTAAAACTCTACTTACGATGGACAAGTCTCACGAAACATCTTATGTGTCGTTTAATAAACTCAATAATTTTTAATTATCAAGTGGGAATTAATCTAGGATTCATAATCTAAGAGTTGGGATGAAACCAAAACGATCACATCGGAAAACGGCCGAAAACTGTAATTTCGAAAATACAATTTTTTTTCAATTTTTTTTTTTTTTTTGAGAAAAAAAATATGATCCATTAAAAAAAAAAAACTTTTTGGATTTTTTTTTCAAATAACGTGATTGTAAAATCACTATGGTTCCATATAAAAGAAACTTTAAACTTCTGTTGCACGGTCACATTGATTTTTTTTTTCTTATTAAACAATTTAATGAAAAAAACGTTTGTCTATAGCAGATCTAATTGACCAACATTTAATGAACAAATTCATTCAGGTGAATCGTCACATTACAACCCAAACATTGATAATACAATCACTCTTGTAAAGGCTCTAATTGTTTGGTAAAGTGCCATGGATAATAAAATACAATGCAACACAATTACTATACTCATTGATAAGTCTATTGTATCTCTGATAATGAGACAACAATCAAAACAAGAAAAGCAACGTGGCAACAGAACAATAATAAAAAAAATAAAATGTGTTCATGTGCCCAAAAAAAAACACAACAGCCGCGAAGATTTATCCAGTAAAATTAAAAAGAACCACAGACCGCTATGACCATCACAGCAGAAGCAAAATGATTTTTTAATAACAACAATTTTTCTTTTCCAACTACAATTGGTATACAAAACCAACGGCTAAGGGTCCTTTTCTTTTCACTGAATTCTAATTAAACAATTTAATACAAATCATAGCAAATAATCTCATATATAAAAATCTTGATTTTTATATAAACTTTAAAAACAAGAATCATATATTATCCAATAGTATCATGTTTAAATACCTAAATCACAACAATTGGCTCTGATACCACTTGAAGGAATCGCAATTACGATTATATCACATATAATACATCAACGGAAACAAGTAATTGCAATCCTAAAACCATCTAGTTGCGATTTAAGAATTTAAACAGAAACAAAAAACGATTACATACCTTAAGCCTTTGTATGAGAATCGAATTGACTTGTGACCGAGCTTCAAAATTCTTGAAGCCTCCACGCTTTGCACACCGAGGATTTGAGCCTTGCTTTCAGAAAC
The DNA here is from genome assembly GCA_029959085.1 of Nemophila menziesii. NCBI lineage: Eukaryota > Viridiplantae > Streptophyta > Magnoliopsida > Boraginales > Hydrophyllaceae > Nemophila > Nemophila menziesii. The sequence continues at coordinate 83,060,284 of JARWIR010000001.1, forward strand.
ACATTCTGACTTGGAGACAAAAGACCTTTTATTTTCCTTGTGGGTTTTTTTTCTTGGAAGAAAAATGATGGAAGAGATATACTTGTATAATGACTTTCATTATCTTATAAAACCCCAACATAAGAAAATGAAAAGACAAGAATAGGAAAAGTCAGGAACGTATAATGAAATTGATTATCTTAATAATCTAGTTCATTACCACTTGTGAAGTGGATTTGGACCTTCTACATTATACAAAAACAATTGACTAGCCTAGCAGTTAGTGACACATTTCACACTACTAGAGGTCTGTGGTTTGATCCACAAACTTGTCAATTTTTTCCTTTTCCTTTTTGTCTTAGTTCGGTCTTATATTAGAATATTAAATTGTGCTAGCAAATTAATATACCAATATTCCAAGTATATATTTAATTAATATGTATTATCTAATAATAAAATTAATTAACGACATGAAGCAAGATCAATACACTCGTTAGTGTGCGACTACGTGGGTTCATCGTTAAACCGGTAGTATTTAACTTAATTAACTACTAATCGAGGTTGGCGTCTAACAACACTCCCCAACGACCGGATAACGTGAAGTAACTCTATACAAAGAACCCGGTAAAGGATCATACATGTACTCCCTCTATCTTTACAGCTCCGGATCATCCTGGGATATGGTACAACTGTCAAATCCCATTAGAAAATCAACTACGTTACACGTCGATTATCAACGATTGACGAATGACCTAAGAAACTCCTTTCTTCATTCATTCTATCACCTTGTCCAAGGATTCGATACAATCGTTATAATCTTATGACATCGTAGAGCTCAAACTCTTTACCTAGAGTTGATAGATTCCATCTTGACTCATCCCTATGAGCATATATACTTAGCTATGTCCAATATCCTTTCGACTAGCATTATGACACACTAGTAGTCCAGTATCAAAACATAACAAGCACATACACAACTATAGTGATGATCTCAGGTCAAAGGATTATAAGTATAAAAATCCTTATAGAGATTAACCTATTTGACAGTTCAAGGTAATTAACCATTAGGAATCTCTAGTTTTAGTCGGTTCGATAATCACATCTCTATGTGCATTATCTATGCACCTAACTCGGTAAACGAGAACTACCGATATTTATCCAATAAATACTTGTTAGCTACATATTAATCTAACTGGATCATCGAGGTCCTAACTCGATGATCCTACGATTAAGAACAAGTTTAGATTAAGTCCTATAAGCTAGATTCTCATTATCATAACACCTTATGATATCTAGTTCGTAACTTAATCAAGGATTTGCCTTTATATTATGTAGATTAATACCATAATCATAAAGGCTTGCCATAGATTCAAGGAAACAATTTCTTTAATCAAAACTGTAGGGATAACTATTATCGTGTACAGTAAACACTTGTGTTCAATTCATTACAAGACGATCGGGGCTAGGGCATAATTCCAACATAATTCATATGCGTGGATGAGGGTTTACGGTTTAGCGAAGTCCCAAAATACTATTGACACTATGGAAACGCTTGGGAACTACATTGGTAGCTTGGAAGAGATTGATCATCCTGTGAATGACAACAAATTTTCTGAGTTCATCAGGTTTAGAGTAAAAATTAACACCCTTAACCTTATTAAGTCAGGAGTTTTTGTTGAGCAACATGAAGTAGTTGCTTGGGTGGATTTTCGTTATGAAAGTCTTGGCTTGTTCTGTTATAACTGTGGATATCGTGGCCACAACAAAGGAGTATGTACAATTGGTATGGTTAGACCAAGTTGGAGCGATGACTCTTATATGTATTTCAACTAGAGCCAGGAAACTGCAGTGCATAGTGAAGATAAAGTTTTTCACCTGATTCAAAGAAGAGATAGGTTTGGTGTGTTTGATGAAGTGGTTAGATTATTCCCCTTCAGAAGGAATGCTGATGATGGCGATGATGATGGTGACTTTAATCCAAATAATGGCCGTGGGGGTAACATACAATCGGGTGCTAATTTAACGACTACACAGGCATTAGGCAATGTTCAAGGTGTTAAAGAAGTTGGTGAATCTAGCAACAGAGAGGGGAGCAAATCCTCTAAACGCAAAAGGGAGAATACGTTGGATTTTCCTGAACTATTTGGTATTAGTGCAGACATTGATGAAGCCACAGAGGTTAATAATCTAAATTTTCCTACTCTTTTCAAGATTCTACAAGACGAAATGAGTGACTTTGGCGACACAATTATAATTAGTAATCAAAACATCTTTGAGATTCTTAATGCAAGGGAGTCTGAGATTCAACGTTTGTATGGAAAATTTCTGGAGGAAAGTAACATGGGAAAAGATGAGAACTTTGTTGTAGGTAATTATGTGGATTGGAACAGTAATGTTGGAAACAAAGAGGTGGTGATCACGGAGCTAGGAGTAACCATGCCGAATGATTTCTCTCGTCAAACCAGGGTTAATAATTCTGGTGAGGACTTTGGTGTATCTGATGGCTCTAAAAGGGTTATACATAAAGGTAAGGAGAAGCAGCTTATGGTTTTAGAAGAATGTGATGATGAGGATTTCGAACCTGAGGAAGAATCTTCAAATTCTCTGTCTATCCATATCAGTAGGCACCCTAGGTAAGATGATGATTTCAACCAAAAATATTATAGAACTCCTAGGATGAGAGTGAGTAACGAATTCCAAAGGTTCACATGGCCTAATAACTTAAAGAGAAAAGAAGCTCTGGCAGGCGAGTTAGCTGTTTCTGGGAAGAACAAAGTTTGCCTTAACAATGTTAGTAATCTCGGAAAGTGAATTTTGGAAGCAAAAAAATTCTTGGAGGAATTGTTTGTTAGTTACGGAGAGATCAAGGACAATTTCATGGAGTACGAGTATTTAAAGGTGTGTGGACCTGACAAAACTGTTGATCGTGATATGGAGGAAAGATCCTACTACTACTGCAGCGCTCCAGCCTGTGATGGCTATTTGAGGGACGATGATGTTTCAGAGACTGATACAGAGGGTGACTTCAGTACCCAGGTGGAACTTGTGGAGAAAACTTGGACCCATTTAAAGTTAAGGGTAGCGGCCAGTCAAAAGTGAAAGCGGCCGGAGTTGATGGATAATATGTTAATTTGGAATTATCAAGGTGCTGGGGCGACCTCGACAAGGAAAATGATTCGCCCCCTGACTTCGAAGTTTGATATTTCTCTTCTGTGTTTGTTGGAGTCTCGTGTCAAGTCTAGTGATATCCAATCTTGTTGCTTTCTTAAATCGTTTGATAATAAATTTGTAATCGACCATGGGGGAAGATCGTTTAGGTCCGGGAGGATCATAATCGCGTGGAAAAGAACCTTAATTTTAATATTACTTTCTCGTGTTCGTGTTATGCTATTGCTCGTATCTCTGAACCTAATTCTATGGTGTGGTATTTCATTGTAATTCATGCACCGAATGATCAAAAAAAAAGGGAGCTAATTTTAAATAATATATCTAAGTGGAAACAAAAAATGAAAGAGCCTGTACTAATCGCCGGGATTTTTAAGGAGATCTCTAAGTCATCGGAGAAACAAGGTAAAGTGGCACCAAACCTTGATCAAATAATACGTTTTAACGAGTTTATCAATAATAACAATATTATAGATATTCCTTAAAAAGGTTGCCAGTTCACTTGGACTAATAAACGTAAGGGTGAAGAGAATGTTAAGGAGAGACTTGACAGGGCTCTAGACTCTGAACTTTGGTGCAATAATTTTCCGCAAACCATTGTTAAAGTTCCACCGGCTATTGGGTCGGATCATTCTCTACTTATCATCAAAAGGGATGCCAATTGTAAGGGTAATAAAAATACTTCATGTTTGAATCGCGTTGGCTAGATAATATACATTGTAGGGAGGTGGTAGATAAGGCCTGGAATGAGACTAGGAACATTACAAATATTCAGGATTTTGTTGATAAAAAGATGTTATGTGTCTCACTCTGACAGGTTGAAGCTGTGAAACTTTCTGTAATAGCCGAAAAATGTTAGGAAAATATCAAACTTGTAAAGATTCAAAATGGGGAGGCGACTGATGAAAACATTAGAATTGAGTCAGATATTAAACAAGAAATGGATAGACTTTGGAAGCAGGAAGAAGCATTTTGGGCCGATAGGGCTCGGGATTTCTATATCAAAAAAGAAGATAAAAATACAAACTATTTCTTTGCAAAAACTACTCATAGGAGAAATATTAATCGCATTTCTTGTTTAAAGAACGATAACGGTGAATGGTGTGATGACCTGAAGGAGATTAAATATATAATTTAAAATTATTTTGTTAATTTTTTTAAAGAGAATCTGGTTTCAAATATTGATGAGGTTGTTGTACATACACCATGTAAGATGGATGAAGATACCAATTCTCTCCTTACAAAAATCCCCGATTTGGAAGAGGTTAGAGTAGCGGTTTTTTCTATGTCTGGTTCAAAAGCGTCGGGACCGGATGGGTTACCGGGTAATTTTTATCAAGAATTTTGGGACATTCTTAAGGATGATATTTGCAAAATGGTACATGATATTTTCGCCTTTAATACCCCTTCGACAGTATTAATGATACGATTATATCCCTTAACGGGAAAGGTACTTCTCAGGAATCTATAAAGGATTTTAGGCCAATTTCTTGTATTAATTTTAGCTATAAAATCATCGCTAAAATTATGGCCCTCAGACTTCAACCTTTGATGGATAATATTATTTCTCCAACTCAATCCTCTTTTATTAAGGGAAGAAGTATACATGACAACATTATTATTGCACAAGAAATTGGTTTTTTCCTTAAAGCAAAGCGAAGATCAAATAAGCACTATGGAGCTGCTAAGATTGATATGGCTAAGGCATATGACCAAGTTAATTGGAATTTTCTTATGGCAATATTAAGAAATCTTGGGTTTTGTAGAAAATGGAGAGACCTCATATATAACTGTATTTTGTCGGTGTCATATCAAGTTAAAGTTAATGGTGAAAGGTTGGAAAAATTCAAACCAAGCAAGGGGTTAGGAAAGTGACCCGCTTTCCCCTCTATTATTTTTTATGCTCACGGAAAGGCTGATAGGACTTATTAATTTAGAAGGTCGTTAAAGGAATATCGCTTGCTAGAGCAGCACCTAGACTTATACGTCTTTTGTTTGCTAATGATTCTTTTTTTTCCTGGAAGTCAATGAAAAAGGAAATTAACGCATTCAGAAATGTCTTGTCAAGATATTGCGGCGCTTCGGGTCAAAAGATCAATTTTAATAAGTCAACTATTATGCTTAGTAATGGTCTCATTGAAAATGAAGAAAAGGATATTGCGTGTTCTTTAAGCACTGAACATACTATGTCAATGGGAAAATATCTTGGGATACTGGTGACCCTTAAAAGATCCAAAGTTGAAAACCTTAAGTACATTACAGACAAACTCTTGGCTAAATCGGAAAGTTGGATTTTGAATTTACTATCGGATGGTGGTAAAGAAGTCATGATTAAAGAGGTCCTCCAGTCGATCCCCAATTATGCAATGTCTATCTTTGAGTTCCCGATCACATTATGTAAGAAGCTTAGTAGTATCGTTGCGAAATTTTGGTGGAACTCAGGTGACAAAAAGAGAATTCACTGGGTTATATGGAAAAAACTAGCAAAAGCTAAGAAAATGGGTGGTATTGGTTTCAAAGATTTTCATGAAATGAATTTGTCTTTACTCGGAAAACAAGCATGGCGAATCCTTCATATGCCTGATTCTTTGGTCGCGAAAGTACTTAAGGGGATTAATTTTCCTAATTCAGACATGTGGAATGCTAAACTCAAAAATAAGAGATCTTGGAGTTGGGGTAGCATTTCTAAAGGTTTAAAGTTTCTTAAAGATGAATGTACCTAGCAGGTTGGTAATGGTCTTAGTATCAATCTGTGGGATGATGCCTAGATCTTGAAGGGATAGAAATTGGAAAAGCCAAAGGATTGTATGATCAACAAGCTTGCACGGTTCTTTAACAATAATTTTACTAATTGGAACTTCAACATTCTGAAGGATTTCTGTATATCGAGGGATATTGTGAAAATTATAAGAATTCTGATTATGCAGCTGGAAAAATAGGATGTAATTATTTGGCCAGAAACTAAAGATGGGGAATATTCGACCAAATCTGGATATCATAGATTGGTGCAAAAAGAGAATGATTAGGAAGGGGAATCTTCTAAAGATGGTGAAATGAATGATATCAAAATGTGGAATGTTATTTGGTAATTGAATGTACCTCTTACGATAATGAACTTTATATGAAAATTGCATAATAACGCTATCTCGACTAAGAGTAATCTCAAAAAGGGGAAAAATGCATTAAGACAGATGCCTGTGAATGGTGTGAGAAGGAAGCCGGATCTATTATCCATCTTTTTATTAAATGCCCATTTAGTAGGGGTGTTTGGGCTAATTCACAACTCCAGTGCAAAATCAACGATTCCTTTAATGGTTCTATTAGTGAGAGGATCAGAATTATTATTGCTAACTACTCAAAAGATGGATGGAATAGGAGAGTGGTTACAGCTACAGTGTTTGTAAAAATTTGGAATATTTGGAAGGCACGGATGAAGGTTTTTTTGAAAAAAGGCATGGAACATTATGGAGATCAACTAAAAGTCAAAATCATTATTAAAATATATTTTTTCAAACGATCTAGGGATAAGTAGCGAGCGGCGATCTGATTTCAATAAGGGTAGTTTAGATAAAACTGATTCAAATCCCCTCATTAATGACAATGCGGACTATATTTGGCTGAAAGACGCTTCATTTGTCAATACTTGGGAGCCAACATGCATGGAATCAATAGGTGTTAGTAAGGAAGGGGCGATTGTGCATAAAATTATCAAGAGAGCAAGGGTTAATACGACGGTGGAGGGTGAAATATGGGCCGTCCTTCAGGCTATGAGATCTGCAGCAGATCACAATTTCCAGAGTAGCTCATTTTACTTTGATAACCATGAAGTTGTTAAAGGTATTCTGAAAAAATAAATAACTAATTGGCGAATACGTCCAATGATTGGTGAAGCACTTAGTTGGATTAAGAGGTTTCCAAGATGGAATGTCATTCACATCATAAGAGAACTTATTCAGATGGCGGATAAAGTTGCAAAATACGGTAGACTTAAAATTGACATCTCTAGATGTCCGACGGGTTTTATGATTGATTTTTTCGATAGTCTTTCTTTATTAAAATGTACTAGTAGACCGGGGCAGTATTTCTTTCGGTGTTTATTGACAAAAAAACAGCTTATACCATTGTCATTACACGTTAGTAACACTAATGACTAAGACAAATATATATATATATATATATATATATATATATATATATATATATATATATATATATATATAAATAGAGGGTTAACTGAATCAAAAGACATTTAAAAAATAAATATAGGATACTATATAATTATTTCATAACAGAGAATATATTAAGGAATAATAATAGTAAATAGCAGGTATCTTTGAAGACAGAGAATTATAACAGTCCCATTTAGGAAGGCAGCCACTCATTTTAAGGTAAGGAATTTAAATAATATTTAATATGTTTATCTTTAACCCTATTTTAAATTATTTAGTAATATATTTAATTTGATGATTTTGGACTCTGTCTGTTATTATTTATTTGAATTATATCTTCTCGTATTATTTGATTAATTGTATAACTGGGATAGCACGACCTACTTTGCCGTCTATTCATTAATTGTTAATTGATGTCGTTGTAAAATCGACCTACTTAGTTGTTTCATATTTGATATTTGATATATCTATCTATCGATCGTGTTGCACTGGGAGGCAGCGGGCATTCCAGGGTTAACACGACTATCATGATCCAATCCCACCCGGCGCTTGTGATGAAGAGTTCCTTGGCCAGTGGGTCGTAGGTTCGATTCACCCGGGGTATTACCAATGGGAGTGTGATGTCTCCCTATATTTTCTAATTTTATGCCCTTGGGAGATATCATTTTTGGTGTTTATTCGACTATTTAGATAGACTTTTGGTGTTAATATGCAATAAATCGATTTTCCTCTTTTAATTCTAGTATTTTTCATTTATTAAACTCTTGTATTGTTCTTTTTAGTGAAAAGTTTGTAGGTTTTGAATACTAGCTAGTAGACGAATCCAAGAATAAAGTCAAAGATCATGTAATGAAGTCAAAGCAAGAAGAAATATCCCGAAAGAATTTACGATTTCAAGCTGCAAATAAATAGAAAGTTGATAATGATTGCTGATTTCGAGCCATCTAAGAGTGAATTTAGCCTCTTACTTGTGAAGATAATTTGTTCCCCATTGAGTTACGGAAATTTAGCAACTTGAATGGGGTCAATCCGAGTTGAAACGAGCCGGTTAGAGCTGATTTAGTGAAGGTGGTGCAGCAGTTACTGGATTTGGACTTAATTAATGGACTTGGGCTTTTCTAATTTTCATTTAATCCTTTAGAAAAGCCCTAGTCCGAATTTTATAGCATAAATAGGCTTTAGACTCTTATTTTTAACATACAATTCATACGTTTAAGAAAAGAGAGAAGTCAGAACACCAAAGAAGAAGCTAGAGCAAGGAAGAGAAGAAGTCAAGAGCTGGAGATTAACAACATCTCCAATTCTCAGCCAATTCAACTCCGTAATTAGGTCTTCTATTTTATTCTGTAAAACAATTATGAATTCACTTTATTTTAATTTCTTAGTTTTTCGTATTAGTATGAGCTAAATTTAATAAGTGCTTGGAAACGCATAATGGGTTAACCCCAATTCTATTTCATTTCATGTGTTTGAATTTGGGATTTTAATAATTGAAATCAAACTGGGTATTTAGTATTTTTCCTTACATTGTATTTTATTGACTATTAGTGAAGTTGAGAATCAATAATAGGACTTAATACTGGAAAATTCTTCCATCCAATATAGGATGATCCTACACTAATTATATTCATACACATACCCTATATTTTAAACTTACAAAAGTAACTAACTTATTAATTTAATGACATGTGTTTTGTTATAATAATGAATGATTGTGATGTAAATATTGGACCATCCAATATTGGATGGAAGTCTTACCCCTTAATACTTAGGCTATTCCATTTAGTGGCGAATGGATCACCTTGACGGGGGGTCTAGGTATGGAACCAATTAATGAATGTAGGATAGAAATTAATGACTTTGACGAGCTTAATTAATCCTATGGCCTAAGTGGTTATCAAGTTATGTTATTGTTTTATGCAATAGTTATGTGGTGTTTTAGTATAATTATGGAAGAGAAAAGGTGGTGAGGGTTAGGGTTTTCAGTTTGGTGGAATGCTATGGTTAGTTTTTTTTTTTTGTCCCATGCTATGGTTAGTTAACTCATCGAAATTCTTACGTATTTTGTATTATTATTTTTAATTCATTTTCATAGGTTGTTGAGTACATTGGTGAAATAATTGGGCTTCGAGTGGCTGATAAAAGAGAAAGTGAATATCAATGTGGAGTATAATATAAAAGTGCTTTTTATTTCCTTAAAGTTGATTAAGAATATATTATTAATTCTACACGTAAAGATGCCAATTTTCCAAAGATTACCCGTTTACCCAATCTAAACTAGCAAATGTGTTCTAAAAAGCAGAATATGTAACAATCATCTGGAGGAATTTTACTTTTGTAAGATAAGAGACTAAAAGTGCAATAAACTTGAAAAGATAAGGAAATAAAATATAACTTTCGTAAGATTGGGGACTATAAGTGCAATTAATTCATTCTCAGCGGTGTCTCGACCCATAAAAACACACACAACACAACTAAGAAAAACCCATATAAAATACACACTGCACACTACACTACAATGACTACTTCATATGATTACAACATCTACTCATCAGAAACCAATGAAACGGCTGTCGAAAGATCACCCAGCGGCTAACCGATTGGTCTCTGATCGTGGCCTCCCTTAAAACGTATTAGAGATGCAAGTTTTGTGCTTTTACACTAACTGATATGCAGATTAGTACTAGATTTTTATAATTAAACATTTTCTATTAAGAATATGAAAATCGAAATCATGTAATAACTGAAAATCGTGAACTTTTTTCAGGGAATGAAATTGTTACTTGCAAATTGTTATCTAGGGTTCAAACAAAAATACTCTATTGGAGAACTCATACCTTGAAATGTGTTACAAAGAAGTTGCACTTGTTGAGAATTTGGGGTTACGAATCACAGTTTGGCTTATACCACTTCAATAAATCATGTGCATGGTGATGATTTTTGCTGTGAAGATGAAAAAGAAAAAGACTCCATGATTCTATTACTCGAGATAAGAAGAAATTGTGTACAACAAATTCTAATTCGGGTGTTTGGCACTTGCCTGAACCTTACGCATAAGAAGAACATAGTAATTAAAAAAAGAAAAAAAATTAAATAAAAAACAAAACAAAAACTAATAAACACACGCACGACCGTGTTTTTTTTTTTAAATCGTCCTAACTAATTCTAAAAAAATCAAAAAATTTATATATTTGGATTAATCAAATTGATATTTACGTCTATTATGTTTTTTGGAAATTTTTGAATTTTTTCGCAGACACGAAATTTCATGTTTTGAACATGGAATTTCATGTATTAAACATGAAAATCCGTTTCCGCGGAAAAAAATCACTATTTCAAACCATGAATTCCATGTTTTGAACATGAAAACCAGTGTCTGCGAAAAAACAAAAAAAAACTAAACGTAAATATTAATTTGCTTTATCCGAAAATGCGAATTTTTGATTTTATTGGTTTTTTTGATTATTTAAGAATTAGTTATGACGATTTTAAAAAAAAATCACAAACGCGCATATGTGATGGAATTAGTAGTAGGTGGTGGAGGTGGTGATGGTGGTGGTTGTAGTGGTGGCTGTAATGGTGGTGGTGGGACCCTATTATTTATTTAATATTTAAAAATAAATATTGTAAAAAAAATAAAATAATATATTTAATAATAAGGGTAGTAAAGGTATAAAAAAATATAAAGGGGATGTTTTTTTATAATAAACATTTTTTATTAAATAAATAATTGAAATCTTAATTTAATAATTAGATACTTTTATTAGGCATATTTTAGCAAATACCTTAAATCAAAATCCAAAGCTACATAAATGGGCGTTTAAATGATTTTGGGGGTGCAGCAAAGTAGGGCTGTAATCGAACCAAACGGCTCGCGAGCAGTTCGAACTCGGCTCAGAGAAATACTCGTTCGAGATCGGGTCAAATATAAACAAGCTCAAGCTCCATTTTAAACCCGATAAGCAAACGAGCCTGCTCGAGCTTGACTCGTGAGCTCGTTTAAAATATGAATGTTATTTACTTATAAATATATTATTATCAAATTGGATATTTTAAATTTTTTTAGACATTTATTTTTCATTAATGTTATGTTTCATATTTTCATACCAAACAATCCATCAAATACCAGCGATTCATGAAAGTCCTATTTCAACCATAAAAAACATCTAAAAGAGATTGTTCTATAAGTTAAATAAACAACTTCTAACATTTCTGATTTGGATCATTGGAAGTTCAGGCTCAACTCGTTTAAATTTGAGATCGGCTCGGCCCGGCTCGTTCTAATTTGAGCTCGGCTTGATATATTAAACAAACAAGCCTTTACATCTAGTATTCGGCTCGGCTCATTTACAGCCCTACAACAAAGAAATGTAAGGCAGGTAGTGATGTGGTGGGATTAGGTGGGGTGAGGTGGGGTGAGGTGAGATAGGGGTAGGGTGGGGTGGGATGGTGGTGGGGGGTTGGGGTGGGGTGGGTTGGGAGGTAGAGTGGGGGGGTAATTTTTATCATTTTTAAAAATAATTTTTGGTTTTTAAATATTTATATAAAATTTTGAATATTAATTATAAAAAATTCATTTTTAATTTGGGGCAACGCCCAATTAATTACGCGGAGAAGGTAAGTATTCCCTATTAATTACAACTTCAACTTAATTCCCAATTAAGCACAAAATATTACCCAATTACCAAAATATCCTTCCACCTATTATTAATTACTTTAATTATATATTTTATTAATTATAGTTTAATGTTTATTTATTTTTTTCAGATTTTCTTTTTAAAATATTTTTTTTTCGAAATTTTTTTTTTCGAAATTTTTTTTTTCGAAATTTTTTTTTTTCGTAATTTTTTTTTTCCGATTTTTTTTTTTTTCGAATTTTTTTTTTTTTTCAAAAAAAAAATTTTCCCCGAATTTTTTTTTTTCGATTTTTTTCCCCGGAATTTTTTTTTCCATGATAACATGATGTAGGATTAGTACATATGATAATTGTGTGTTAAAGTAACACAAAATCATATGTTGTGTATTGCATGAACACTCAAATATGTATAATATTGAGTTGCTTAAACACACTTAAATAGCATATTGTGTGATACATGAACACAAAATCAGACAGACAGAATATTTGTACAAAAAGGTATAGAATAATGTATATGTAGGCTGATTATGTGTTCATGCAACAAGCAATTGCTGGACGTATGTGTTACAGTAACACACAACAGTATGGGTTTTGTGTTTGTAAGACACACAATGCGTTTATCATTTACAGTTTTGCGTTGCTTAAACACACACAAATAACAATTGTGTGTTGCAGGAACACATAATAAGATATACAAAATATTTGTACACAGTAATAGATAATAGTGTACAGATAGTCTGAACATCTGATTGTGTGTTAATGTAACACACAATTGCTTGATGTGTGAGTTACAGTAACACACAATTGCTTGATGTGTGAGTTACAGTAACACAAAACAGTATGGACTTGTGTGTCATTTACAGTTTTGCGTTGCTTAAACACACACAAATAACAATTGTGTGTTGCAGGAACACAGAATAAGATATACAGAATATTTGTACACAGTAATTGATAATAGTGTACAGATAGTCTGAACATCTGATTGTGTGTTAATGTAACACACAATTGCTTGATGTGTGAGTTACAGTAACACAAAACAGTATGGACTTGTGTGTTAATGAAAAAATCTTTGAAAAAAAAGATTCAGGAAAAAAAATTTCGAAAAATAAAAATTCGGGAAAAAAAATTTAAAAAAAAATTTCCGAAAAAAAACCAATTCGAAAAAAAAATAAAAAAAAATCGAAAAAAAAATTATTTAAAAAATTGAAGAAATAAATTCAGATATTAAATATAAATATAAATATAATATAAATATATAATAAAATAAAAAACCATATAAGGGCAATAATGAAAGGTAAATATGACCATGTGCTTAATTGAGAATTAAGTTGAAAATTTGTGAGTAAGTAGGAAGTAATTTCCTCCTTTTTTTTTAAAAATGAAAAGTGAGGAAGTGTAATTAATTGGGAATTATCTCTTTTAATTTTTTTTAGTCAATTAATTATAGTTTTTATAAATTTTCTATGATTTTTTGAATAATTTCTGAATAAATTACAATTTTTAAAGAACTTATGATTTTTAATGTGTTTTGAAGAATTTTTTTTCTTTTTAAATAATTATGGGTCAATTACCCAAGGAGACTTGAGAAAAATCAATGTGCCACTTAGGAGCTAGTCAATTATTCTCTCCTTCCTAGAGGCCAATAAAATGTTCAATGTCATAACTACCCTTCTAGTGCATATAAGACAAAAAAATAGATTATTTCTCTCTCCTCCACTACCATTACTCTCTCTCCTCCATTACCATTAATCTCTCTCCTCCTTTATCATTTTTTCTCTCTCCTCTTTCATTAATTATCAAATATTTTCCAGCTCCGACCACAACCACCGATCACCGCCGGCCGCCTCCGGCCACAGCCGGAAAAAGTTCTGAGCGTGGAAAAAAGTTCTGAGTTTGGAAAATAGTTCTGAGTCTGGAAAAAAGTTCTGAGTCTGAGTGCAAAAATTCTGAGTCTGAGTGCAAAAGTTCTGAGTCTGAGTGCAAAAGTTCTGAGTCTGAGTGCAAAAGTTCTGAGTCTGAGTGCAAAAGTTCCATTAACGCCAGATTTTTAATCGCCAACAGTGTTGAGCGCAAAAGTACTGAGTCTGAGTGCAAAAGTTCTGAGTCTGAGTGCAAAAGTTCTGAGTCTGAGTGCAAAAGTTCCATTAACGCCAGATTTTTAATCGCCAACAGTGTTGAGCGCAAAAATTCTGAGTCTGAGTGCAAAAGTTCTGAGTCTGAGTGCAAAAGTTCTGAGTCTGAGTGCAAAAGTTCTGAGTCTGAGTGCAAAAGTTCCATTAACGCCAGATTTTTAATCGCCAACAGTGTTGAGCGCAAAAAGTTTTGTGTGCAAAAGTTCTGAGCGCAAAAGTTCTGAGCGCAAAAGACCAAAAAAACAAACAGAAACACGAAGCAAGAACAAATCTGCTACATAAACTTGCTGAGCATCTCGAATCGACTTGCTACCGGAGATCCAAGCTTCTTCTTCACAAATATAAGCACAAAAACAACTTCGTTTATCCATGGCTTTCAAATCCGATTTTAGAGATTATTGTGCAGCAGATCAATTTCTTCCTTCCATGGCGGAACCCTAGATCGAAACTCTATTTCGGATCGGTCAAATCTCCACCTTCACTGCGGTATTCATCGAAGTTCATGCCAACGGTCTTCTTCTCCGCGCTCTCTTCTTCGGTTGCTTGGTGGCTGCGTGCTTCAAGTGAAGCAATGGAAAGAAGGAATATTATGGAGTGGAGAAGAGAGGCGTTGATTGTAAGAGGTGAGGAGAGAGGTAGAAAGAGAGAGATAAATATTTCTGAAAATGTAATTTAGGATTTAAAAGATATTATGATAATATTTAGTATATATAGAGAATAAAAAAGGGTAGGAAAGTAATTGGAAAATTAGGTTCTAGTGTTAAAATTAGTTTGTGGCCTTTAGTAAGAAGAGCCAATAGAGGCGGTCTTGTTAGGTCTCGGTGTAGTGATTTCAAGACCCTTTGGGTAATAATCTCAATAATTATATGAATTTTAGAATATTAAGTTAAAATTTTTAATTTTTTAATTTTTTTTAAATTAAATGTATTTTTGTAATTACTTTTTATGAATTGATAATAAATTTTTTAATTTTTTTTAACATTTTTGTGAATCAATTATGATTTTTTTATTTTTTTATTTTTTAAATATTTATACAATTTTTAGAATATTAATTATTTATTTCTTATTTTAATTATTTAATCATTTTTATATTAATTATACTTTTTTAATATGTTTATAATTTTTTAAATATTTGTATGAATCAATTATGATTTTAAAATATTTTTAATGAATATATTTTGATTTTTAAATATTGGGTTCCGCCCAATCCGTTACACGAAGAGTAAAATTATTCTCAATTAACTACAAATTCAACTTAATTCTCAATTAATAACAAAAAATTCGAAATTACAAAAATACACATAGGTTTACTAATTAATTGCTTTAATTATACCATTTGATTTTTATTATCTTCACGATTTATTATAATAATATTTATTTTCTTCACCCCCACCCGCACTATGATGTCTCCCTTTTTGGTCTAAATATAAGCCATTAGGAGACATCATTGTAGGGTGAAAATAGTCTTTTTATATTGCCTTTTGTGCTTAAATGGCAATATAACACTTTCTCCCCTTGGAATTAGACTATTTGCATTTACAGAGCTTTTAAGCGTTAATTTACTTATTTTTAGT
The DNA here is from genome assembly GCA_029959085.1 of Nemophila menziesii. NCBI lineage: Eukaryota > Viridiplantae > Streptophyta > Magnoliopsida > Boraginales > Hydrophyllaceae > Nemophila > Nemophila menziesii. Next base: position 83,075,939 of record JARWIR010000001.1, read on the forward strand.
GCAAAGTTAGTAGGTTTATGAACTTCATGAGAAACCAATCCAAGGAGGAGAAGTGAGAATTAAAGTCTTAGAATATTTCTAGTGTGTTAGTCGAATTTCCTAAATTTAAATTGCACTTTCTTATTTCTAGTCTTGATTTAATGATTTATTATTTTTAAAGCATATGCGGTTTAATTATTTATTTAATGTGAAGCTTTAGAGATAATATGGAAATAAATTAGATGCTAAATCAATTCTAAGGAGATAAGGAAAGAAGATCTTGAACAAATCTGGAGATAGAAGGAAGTAGAGTTCAACTAGGAAAAGGAAAAGCTGTCTTATAAATCTGAAATTCCAGCCACGTTTCAAAGATTAATTCATAACTAAAGATTGGCTAGGAATTTGGGCAAGTGGTCTGCACCAATAGAAAGCTCTTTCCAAGACAAGCAGTTTCATATATTGGAACTCCTCAAACGGATAAGTATTGAATGAGATATGACCAAATCAAATCATCAGCAGAATTTTACCTTTCCTAGATTTTAGGGCTACGAATCTAAGAGTTCTTGCCTTGTCTTCCACTCCAAGTAATTCGACCTAGCGCCTATAAATACCAGCTCTAAACCTTAGAAAATCATCCCTTGGCTGCATAAGCTTAATATACATATATAATTCATCCTAGAAGCAATCAAGAGGATCTAGAGGAGGAAGAAGCAAGAGCTAGAACTTAATTTCATCAATTCAACACTTCTCCATCTCTATTCTTTGGGTAATTCAGTATTAGATCTATTTTGTCTATGAGATATTTCTAAACTATTTATTCAAGAAGTTTTAGTATGCATAATTTCTCTTTAGGATTGTAATTATATGAACCATTGATTATTGTTTTGCTGTTTTAATTTGAATCTGAGATTTTAGTATTTAATTGAACTGGTTCTTAATTTCCGTTGACTATATTCTTGTGCTTATTCACTATCATTGACGTCGCGAATCAAGGGTAGGTTTTAGTAATTAGGCTATTCACTTTGGTGGGGAAGTGATCGCCTTGACGGGGGGTTTAATTACAGACTTAGAATATAGACACGTGGTATACGTTATTTGACCCTGACGGGCTTGACTAACCACGTAGCCAATGAGGTAAAATAGTATTCATCTGAAAGTAGCTTATAATCGCCCTGACGGGGTTTGTAATACCGTAGGATATCTTCTAGGTCCACCCTGACAGGGGCTATGAGATTATAGATTCCCGACTATTGTGAGATTTCCCATTCACCCTTATTCTTAGTAATCATTAACTCAATAGGATAGATTCATACTTGCATCTCCTTATCTTTCTTGCATAATTATTAATTGTTTATTTTATTGTCTATTTTATTATTTAATTAATTAGAAAACAACTCCTTTAATATTTATCTTTTTAAAACGATTAGAACTATCTATTCTGATATTGAACACAACTTTAGAATAATTACTTAAATCCCTGTGGAGACGATAATCCCGATTTTACTTATCTATTACTTGGTACGACCCGTACACTTGCGGTCTGTGGATCCTTATCCCTTTGCTTTTATTTCATTATTTTATAACACACAAGGACCCACCAAGTTTTTGGCGCCGCTGCCGGGGATTTAAAGCGGTTATTTTATTTTGTGTTTAAGTTAGGTTGGTAGTTTTAGTTGTTTTCAGTTTTACGTTTGTTTAGTCTCTTTTCAGTTTTTTAGGTATGGAGTTTTCCCCCTATCAAGATCATGATCTACCACTTGTGACGCCTAGTTATCAAGGTCAAAGTCCACCACAGTGGTGGATGGCACTTTTGGAAGACTCTTTGAATATTCACTTTCGCGATCTTTATAATAGGGTCACCAAGTTGGAGGACTCCCTCAGTTGTTTCATTAAGGCCACACACGAGAACATAGTAAAGAGTGATGCAAAAATCGATGCTACCATATCACTAGTGCAAGTCATGCAACAAAGCCATCAATTAATGGAGCAACGATTGACGCAACTCACAGAAACAATTGAGAAATTACAACAAGCACCATCTATGCAACCGGGCCAAAGTACAAATTTAGATGATGAAGCCAGTCAAATTGATAGCGATTTTTATTCGATGTAGCTACAAATTTTAGCCTTCAAAAAGAGAAGGAAGTGGAATCACCACAAGTTGCACCTAGTGAACTAGAGATTCCAACAATAGAAGAATCAACCACGCTAAGCATAGATGAGTTAATTGTTGGTAATGGAGTCGAAATTGAAAGTAAATCTTGTGAAGGGAGGATTACACCCATGGAAAATTCAACCAAGCCGCGTTTAGAGGAATAAAAAATTGAGGTCTTGGTTAGAAAAGAGATTGAAGAAGAAGATACTAGGATGGATTCACCACCTAGTACTCCATTGATGTCACCTCCCAATCCAATAACGACGAATTATTCAAATGGTGACATCGATAAAGCATTTTTAGAGGTATGTAAAGACAAAGCCTACACCCAAATGCTTGAAAGTAATACAAAAGAACTCACACCGCAACAAGTATTCATAGAAGCTATTTCGGAAACAAAGGAGAATGCGAGTGTAGAGATCGAGATTGAAAGTGTGGCCCTCATAACAAAAGAAAGCTCTGAAACATCCCTTGTTTTAGACAAAATTCTAGAGGAGGAGCCACTTGAGTTCCCCATTATTCCAGAAGTATCTAACGAGGTTAAAGAGAAGGACGACCACCATGAACCTGTGAAGAAGAAAGCTAAAGATGAGTTTGGGGTCGGAACCACGGTTGTTTGGAAGGCCTCCAAACAAGAGAATAGACCACGAGGTTTCAAAAACGCGTGGATGGGACCATTTGTTGTTACTCGAGTGGTGACACCAAAATAAATAGAGATACAAGCTTTGAGAGGTCAAAGGACACGAATTGTAGACATACACAGCCTTACCCACTGCTGGGGAGGTTACATACTCAAGGGATAATGGAGGTAACCCGTCAAACTTTAAATGACGTTAAATAAAAGTGCTCTTGGGAGACACCCCAAGCTTTAAATTGCTTTATTAGTTTAGTTTTTCTTTGTGTATATTATTTAGTTACGCATTTTTTAGTTGATAGTGCATTATTGAGGAAGGTTTTAGTGTTTTTGGTGTTTAGGTGCTAACGAAATCGAGTTTGGGAGGAGAAAACTAAATTTTTCGGAAAAATCAGACCCTCGGTGCGGTACACCGGACGCCATCCGCGGTACACCGCAAGGCCCAAAAACCCGTGCCACGGGTTGTCACCACGGGTTTTATGCAGAGGAGAAAAATTTCGAAGAGCAGAAGGTGCGGTACACCGGACCATAGCCGCGGTGTACCGCAGGTAGCCGACTGGAGAGAGAAAAAGTTGCGTTTTGAGCTTATAAAAGGAGGAGATTAGGTATTATTCCGAATTTCTCAATCCTTAAGCCTCTTTTTCTTCCCCAAACCTCTCCCAACTCCATTAAAGCTTCAACAAACCTTCACCTAACATCAAAACACAACCAAATCACCATGAATTCACATCCAAATCCTTCCCTACATCATTACAAAGAAGATTCAACAATCCAAACCATATCAAAACATCTAGAATCCAAGAATCAAGAGCCTAAATTTTCAAAATTCATCCAAAATTCCTTAAACCCATATCATCAAAGCTTGATTTAATCATACCCACATAGAGAATTGTCATCCTAAGACCTTTCCTAATCCAAATAAAGCTTGTTCCACCTATTATCAAAGTCACAAATTTCAAGAGTGTTCAAGGCTTTGAGTTGGGGGTCAAAAGAGATGATAAAAAGAACAAAGATATTGTTAAAGGGTATGAAGAATAGAAGCAAGGTATTGGGTGAGCTCTAGAAGAAATCAATTGAGATGGATAAACACCTTCACATGAAAGATTATTCAAAAGCGAAGTTGGAGGATGAGAAACAAGAGATCTCTAGAGTGTTATTAATTGGGATGGAGCATAAGAGGATGTAAGGGAAAGCGAAATTGGTGATACATGAAATTTACATACACGGAAATCACTGCATCCTATCTTGGGTATTAATCAAGCGAGGCAATAGCCTCGAAGAGTATGTTTTCTTTCTTCCTTACCACTTCTCTATATGCATTATTAGCTATTTTTATTTTATTGAGTCTTTTCGAGTCGTGGGGACACGACTCATTTTTGAGTTGGGGGTGGGGATTCGTTGTCCCTAATCTCCATTTTTATGTGATTTACTGTTTTTTTAGAGAAATTTGAAAAAATTTGAAATTTTTAAGAGATGGATTAGATGTAGAATGTGTTTAATAGCTTGAAAGCATAAGCTTAGTAAGTTGATGATAGAAAGTAGTATGTTTATGAGCTGCTTTATTTTGTATGCTTTGAGTATTTGCAGGAAAACACACATTGATAGTAAAGAAAAGATTAGTTAGCAATGCCATAGAAAGTATGTTCGATCTCAGGGAGCCATGAGTGGTGTGTAGACCGTGAGATCCAAGCTAGTTGATAAACCCATTTAATGAACGTGCTAAAGGTAAGAGAATGACATAATTGCATAGTTTAGAAAGTGATTAAGGCGGTTCTTTCATAAGCCCCTTGTTGCCTTTTAGCTTGCTGTCCATTTTATTATTATATATCCTTCTCAGCCCCTTCTAGCCTTTCTAAAGCCTTTTTATTAGCCACATTATAAGCCATATCCCTTAAGATTATAGGACTTTTTCCATATGACCCGCACTCGAATCGCGATGCATAGACAATTGTTTTAGAGCTTGAGTTTGGGGTGGTGGGTCCACCATTATGGGAAATATTATTGGGTTGGGATTTTTGAGCTTATTAAGTGTGCTCTGTTCTATATATTGATGATGATTCACAGGTTTATTATATTGTAACCCTTTGCCGGGGTAATAGTAAATGAAAAAGAAGCTACGAGCTAAAGTTATGAAAAGGCATAATTTATGAAAAAATAGCGTGATATCTCAACATCAAAAAGAGAGTCATAGCTATACAAAAGAAAAAAAATTGATATGAAAAAAATATATATTTGGACCGGCAAAGAGGAATTTTAATGTGCACATCATATTGCTTTAATTGGGTTATTGGGGATGCTAATTAGTGCATCAAGGAAATTCATTGGGTTGAGTGAGAACGTTTTACGAGAGTAACTCAAGATCTAGGGCGATTTGTTGATGGCAAGTGAGGAGAGAGCCAAAAGCTCACTCTAAATTATCCAAATATACTTATCATACCGTCCCTAAGCCAACATTACAACCCTAAAAGACCTTTTGACTCTTTGCTATGTAATCTAGAAGTGATTGAGCCGTTAGAGATTAGTTAAGTGGATCTATGGATACTAGTGAAGTTTGATGAACAATCTATAACCTCCATGGTGAACTGAGTAAAGATCCTCTCCTTCTTACATTGCGAAGCTAATCCAATCTTGAATTCAAGCCGTGTTGATTGTAGATATGACAAGTGTGCAGGTATGTAGTTTGTAAATATTATTACATGAAATTTTCTAAGTAGTTGCTTGAGTTTATTTTATATATTCTGCTATCTTCTTCTCCCCTGTGCTTCATTGACTTAGCTGATATTTTTGAGACTTCCCTATGTTTTTATTTTTATTGTATCAAGACGATACAAGTTTGAGTTGGGGGTCTTGATGTTTCCCTTTTTGGTCTAAATATAAGCCAATAGGAGACATCATTTTAGGGTGAAAATGGTCTTTTTATATTGCCTTTGGTGCTTAAATGGCAATATTACACTTTCTCCCCTTGGAATTAGACTATTTGCATTTACAGAGCTTTGGAGCGTTAATTTACTTATTTTTAGTGCAAAGTTAGTAGGTTTATGAACTTCATGAGAAACCAATCCAAGGAGGAGAAGTGAGAATTAAAGTCTTAGAATATTTCTAGTGTGTTAGTCGAATTTCCTAAATTTAAATTGCACTTTCTTATTTCTAGTCTTGATTTAATGATTTATTATTTTTAAAGCATATGCGGTTTAATTATTTATTTAATGTGAAGCTTTAGAGATAATATGGAAATAAATTAGATGCTAAATCAATTCTAAGGAGATAAGGAAAGAAGATCTTGAAGAAATCTGGAGATAGAAGGAAGTAGAGTTCAACTAGGAAAAGGAAAAGCTGCCTTATAAATCTGAAATTCCAGCAACGTTTCAAAGATTAATTCATAACTAAAGATTCGCTAGGAATTTGGGTGATTGGTCTGCACCAATAGAAAGCTCTTTCCAAGACAAGCAGTTTCATATATTGGAACTCCTCAAACGGAAAATATTGAATGAGATATGACCAAATCAAATCAGCAGCAGAATCTTACCTTTCCTAGATTTTAGGGCTACGAATTTAAGAGTTCTTGCCTTGTCTTCCACTCCAAGTAATTCGACCTAGCACCTATAAATACCAGCTCTAAACCTTAGAAAATCATCCCTTGGCTGCATAAGCTTAATATACATATATAATTCATCATAGAAGCAATCAAGAGGATCTAGAGGAGGAAGAAGCAAGAGCTAGAACTTAATTTCATCAATTCAACACTTCTCCATCTCTATTCTTTGGGAAATTCAGTATTAGATCTATTTTGTCTATGAGATATTTCTAAACTATTTATTCAAGAAGTTTAAGTATGCATAATTTCTCTTTAGGATTGTAATTATATGAACCATTGATTATTGTTTTGCTGTTTTAATTTGAATCTGGGATTTTAGTATTTAATTGAATTGGTTCTTAATTTCCGTTGACTATATTCTTGTGCTTATTCACTATCATTGACGTCGCGAATCAAGGGTAGGTTTTAGTAATTAGGCTATTCACTTTGGTGGGGAAGTGATCGCCTTGACGGGGGGTTTAATTACAGACTTAGAATATAGACGCGTGGTATACGTTATTTGACCCTGACGGGCTTGACTAACCACGTAGCTAATGAGGTAAAATAGTATTCATCTGAAAGTACCTTATAATCGCCCTGACGGGGTTTGTAATACCGTAGGATAGATTCTAGGTCCACCCTGACGGGGGCTAGGAGATTATAGATTCCCGACTATTGTGAGATTTCCCATTCACCCTTATTCTTAGTAATCATTAACTCAATAGGATAGATTCATACTTGCATCTCCTTATCTTTCTTGCATAATTATTAATTGTTTATTTTATTGTCTATTTTATTATTTAATTAATTAGAAAACAACTCCTTTAATATTTATCTTTTTAAAACGATTAGAACTATCTATTCTGATATTGAACACAACTTTAGAATAATTACTTAAATCCCTGTGGAGACGATAATCCCGATTTTACTTATCTATTACTTGGTACGACCCGTACACTTGCGGTCTGTGGATCCTTTATCCCTTTGCTTTTATTTCATTATTTTATAACACACAAGGACCCACCACACTATCACCCCCACCACCACCCTCACCACCACCCCCACTCCTACTACCACCACCCTACCACCACCACCACCATCACTAAAAGGGAATACATGATTTTATGTGTTGCTGTGATACACAAATGACTATATTGTGTATTAGACCAACACACAAAATAACAAAAAGAGGTTCGACATAAAGATAATACAACAAAATAGTAAAAAACAAGTAAAATAGGGTATATGCAATTAATAAAGAGAAAAAATGATTTTACTTGTTTTTAACTATCTTGATGTATTAACTTTTTGTCCAACCCTTTCTTGTTATTTTGTTTGTTGATGTAATACAAAAAACAGTCATTTGTGTATTACAGTAACACACAAATTCATTTTTCCCTTCCAACCGATCGGTTTGTGTGTTCATGTGATAACAAAATCACAGACTAAAAAGGGCATCACTAAAAGGGATTACATGATTTTATGTGTTGTTGTAATACACATAACAGTCATTTGTGTATTACTAAACACACAAATTCATTTTTTTTCCTTCCAGTCAAACCGATCTGTTTGTGCGTTCATGTGATACACAAAATCACAAACTGAAAAAGGCATGACTAAAAGGGAATACGTTATTTTGTGTGCTGCTGTAATACACAAATGACTGTTCTGGATATTAGATCAACACACAAAATAACAAAGAGGTTGGACAAAAAGATAATAGATCAAGATAGTAAAAAACAAGTAAAAATACGGTTTATGCGATTAATGAAGAGAAAAAATAATTTTGTTCAAGAATGGGATGTTTTAGATTGATACTATGATTTTATGTGTTATATGAATACATAAATATATAAAACTGAATATCGAAAGTTAAAAAAAAATCAAAAAAATCGCAAATGTAGATATGAACTTTTTACTATCAAAAAATACAATTTTTGATTTTTTTTGGATTTAATTATGATTTTTTGTAAAAAAATTACAGACGCGCGCGTCTTGTGGAATTTGAGAAATCTTTTTTTGTATGTTATAGCAACACATAAAACAGATTATTGAAATAAAAAAAATAAAAAATAAAAAAATAAATTCAAAAAAATAAAAAAATATGCATAAACGTAAATAATAATTTGTCTCATCCACAAATGAAATTTTTTTATCTTTACGATTTTTTTAGAATTATTTATGAATTTCTTTTAAAATTTTCACTGACGCGCGTGTATGATGGAATTAGTTGGTGGTGACTAGTGGTGATGGAACTAGTTGGTGGTGGTTATAGACGACGGTGGTAGTCGGCGAAGAATAATGGTGGTGATGGTGGTAGGTGGGGGTGGGTGGTGGTGGTTGGGGTGGATGGTGGTTGGAGTTGTGGTGGGGTGGTGGGGTGGGTGGTGGAGGTCTGTGGAGAATATATGAGGTGGGGGTGATAGTCGGTGGTAAATGCATAAGAAGCCAGATTTTATAATAAAAGAAAAGTAAAATATATAAATAATATATTATGAATAATATAAATTATAAATAAAGAATAAATAATTAAAATGACAGTAAGCGTAATAGTGAAAGGTAAATATGATAAAGTGTTTAATTGAAAATTAATCCTTTAAACTAGGGGTGTGCGCGGGTCGGTTTTGGATGAAAAATGCTCAACCCACAAACCACCCGTTCTTATGCGGGTTTTGAAAAATAAGACCCGCACCCGCTCAATCTATTATATAAACCATTGAGTTTCGGGTTGAGCGGGTTGCGGGTGCATTGCGGGTGATTTAGTTTAATAAATGAGCCAAATTTGTATCCATAATCATTCGGTGGGTCAATTTTATATTATAAATGAATTTCGCAACAAAAAATATAGTTTAGTATTCTCATATACACTTAAAATCATCTCTGATTTTTAAATATATAAAATGATATTTTAGGAAAATAAATTTATGCATTAAACAAAAAAATGGAGATGATATCATAATTTAAATGAAAACAGATTCATTAGATAAAATATTTTTGAAATACTAAGAGATTTAAATAAAAAAATTAAGAAAAAGGAATAAAAAAATAAAATAAATTGAGAATCACATGACTATACTATTTTATTTGAATAAAATAAGCAATACAAATTTTTCTAATAATTTATACTACATGGTGATCGGGTATATGCGGGTTTGCGGGTTTCAAGTTTAAAATCCACAACCCACAAACAGTGTATATTTTTTTCTAAAATGTAAACCGCAACCCACCCAATAAAAAACTAACCCGCATTATTTCGGGTTAGTGTAATCGGGTTGGTCGGGTTATGCGGGTTTTCTAACCCGATGCACACCCCTACTTTAAACTATGAGTAAGTAGGAAGGATTTTTCTCCTTCCTTTTTTTTGGAATGAAATTTGAGGATGCGTAATTAATTGGTAATTATCTCTTAAATATTTATCATTAATTTATTTATTTTTTTATTAATTAAATATATTTTTTATTATTTTTATAAATTAATTATGAATTTTTAAAATCAATTGTAATTTTTAAATATCAGGTATTTAATTTATTTGTCAAAAATTATATTAATAACCACTCTTATTAGATGTAGTAAAAAAATGTAAATTACTCACTCCTATTAAGGTGGGTTGGGAAAGTTTTAGACGTAATAGACGACTATCATTAGGATGGGGTGAGAAATTGGTAGAACTAATGAACTACTCTTGTTATGGGAAAGTAGTCAATAACAATATTGATATTCTTAACAACTAATACATAGGGGGTAGGAAAAAAGAGTTGGCATATCACAGTTTTCTTGTTGTGCTTAGAATAAGATTGCAAAAGCAAAAAACATGGGGGAATTGGCTTTGAAGATTTTCGTAAAATGAATCTGGCTATGCTAGGAAATTAAGCTTGGAGAATCCTTCATAACCCGGACTGTCTTGTTGCTAAAGTCCTTGAAGGTATATAATTTTCTAATGACCTATGGAACGCTAAATTAAAAAAATAGACACTCCTGGAGTTGGGGGAGTATTTTAAAGGTCTTACGTTTCTCAGAGAAGAATGTATATGGCAGATAGGGAACAGTTTAAAAGTTAACATTTGGGACGATGTTTGGATTAATAAGGGATACAAGTTGGAAAAGCGAGGAAACTGTAATCTCACTAAAGTGGTGGAACGTTTTAACCAAAATATGTCTAATTGGAAATTTGACACGCTTTACAAATTCTATTCTAGTCGTGATATTGCATACATTATGAAGATACATATAGTACAGTTGGATAAAGATGATACGATCATATGGCCTGAAGCGAAAGATGTTATTTATACGACTAAATCAGGTTATCATCGACTAGTGCAGAAGGAACTCGAAAAGGAAGGTCAATCGTCTACGGAAGGTGAAAATTTGAACAAAAAAATAGTGGATCTGATTTGGAAACCGAATATACCTCTAAAAATCAGGAACTTTATTTGGAAAGTTTGTAATAATTCTATTCCCACAAAGTAGAAACTGAAGAAGAAAAATGTCTTGAAACTGACACTTGTGAATAGTGTGAATCGAAGAAGAATCCATCAAACATATATTCATCAAGTGTCCTTTTAGTAAAGGTGTTTAGGCCAACAGTCAACTGCAATGTAAAATCGAGGATAACTTCGGAGGGAAGGTAGGTGATTGGATACAAGATATGATCACTAGCTACACTAAGAATGGATGGGACGGAAAACTGCTCACGTCCATAATTTTTGGTACTTTATGAAATATTTGGAAAGGCAGAATGAAAGGTTTCTACGAGAAATTTTTTTGGAATATTTGGGAAATCAATGACCGGACTAAAAGCCTTTTGAAACATCTTTTTGGTGATAATGTCAGAGGTATGAAGGGGGACATAGCCACGAGAAGTATGGTGATAAAGATCTCATGGGTGAGAAGGAGGTTCTAAATGATGAGACATATATCATTTGGCTTAGTGACACTTCATTCTGTAAATCGTGAGAGCCGGCTAGCATGGTGTCAATTGCTTTCAATAAACATGGTGAGATTAAACATAAGATTACTAGGCGAGATGAGTTAAATTCTGTCATAGAGGGAGAAATGTGGGACATTTTTTTGGCAATGAGATCTGCAGTTGATCTCAACTTACAGAGTTGCTCATTCTACTTTGATAGCCTTGAAATTATTCAAGGTATATTGTCAAAAAAATGGAATTAACTGGAAAACTCGCCCAATGGTCAATGAGGTTTGGAGGTGGATGAATCAATTCCCTAGACGGAGATCGGTTAAACTTTGCTTTGTTCTTGTTGTAATGACAAAATAAAAAATACACACGGAGTAATCAATTTCTTTACGAAGGAACTTGTCGAGCCTTAAGGTTCACACTATCTTATCTACACAAGATACACCATCAAATACGCTTTGAAGTTTCTTACCCGGCGATATTTGTCTTCTACAACAAACATTATACGAGATTCTTTATGCTTATTTGATTCACCCTGAGATGAGATAGAGTGTTTAGTTAGAGAAATATGAGGAGGAGTTTAGGATGATGATGCATCTGGATCACCATGTGTGGGGAGTATGGACTCAGGTCCGGTGATGACTTATCCTTTTTAACCGTTTCCTTAAACACTATTGCCAAGCCCTTTAAAACACTCCCTAGATGTTGACCATCTTATTTATTAAAAATCATAAACCCAAACCCTAAAATAAACTCATTCGACCATATAAAAATACCCCAAAATCCAAGCCTAAACCTTTAAATCAAATCCCCAAAATAAAAAATCCAATTCAAACTTAAAAAAATTCTAATCCGAGCAAATATAGTCGGTGACTAATGATAAACTTTCACCACTGATAAATGGCGGTCAATACTCCGACCATCGGTATAACGCACTTCCGACAATTTTATCTCTTTATACCTACATTTACGTAATATTTCTAGACTTAACGATATACGAGAGAAGTAGAGACACGCAAAAGATTAGAAAGTAAAAGTGGAAATAGGATATAAATAGATTGTGGAGTGAAAAATGAATTATTTCTTTCGTTCTTAAAAGGTTGTCACTAATACTAAAAATAGTTGTTTCAAAAAAGTTGTCACTTTAAAAAAAAAAATTCTTTATACAACTTTTAACCCTAGTTAAATATTATAATATAGGTTTTAAATATGTATTCAAGATATTTTATAGATGACATTTTAATAATCTTATGATAATAAATGACATTTTTTAATTTGTGTAAAAAGCGACCTTACAAAAAAAAATTGTGTAAAAAGCAACAACTTTATTATAGATTGCGATAAATAAAACGTTGTTAAAGAAAATTCTGTGGGAAAAACTTCAAAAGGACAAGGAAAATAATTTAGAAAGTAAATAACAATTAATCATAATCGTCGATCTATTAATATGTTGAAGAAAACGCTTGTAGCTCCTTGTCACTTTGGAATATAGACATGACTTTTTCCTCAAGAGTCACAGCTGCTTCTATTCCATCACCATTGTCATCATCAACCAATGAGAAATAATTTTTTTGAGGTACAGTAGCAACACTCACTTTTACAGGTTTTCCCCATCCGAAATCCAAATGGTTCAACGTGAATCTGCACAAACTGGTACATGTATAAATATCCATACCTTGGAAGGGAGGTACTTCTTTGGATTTTTGCGAATATTCAAGATGTTCTAAAAGGATTATCTCTTCCAGATTCATACGCTTACATAACTCATAGAACTCTATTTTACTCTTTCTTAGCTTACTAACCAAGCTCGATAACTTCATTTCTCCTTGGTCCACAATTGGTATATGAATAGCAGTAAATGCATTTCCTATATAATTTAGTGGAAGTGGTGGCATTGTCTGTGTTGGAATTATGCCCTAGCCCCGATCGTCTTGTAATGAATTGAACACAAGTGTTTACTGTACACGATAATAGTTATCCCTACAGTTTTGATTAAAGAAATTGTTTCCTTGAATCTATGGCAAGTCTTTATGATTATGGTATTAATCTACATAATATAAAGGCAAATCCTTGATTAAATTACGAACTAGATATCATAAGGTGTTATGATAATGAGAATCTAGCTTATAGGACTTAATCTAAACGTGTTCTTAATCGTAGGATCATCGAGTTAGGACCTCGATGATCCAGTTAGATTAATATGTAGCTAACAAGTATTTATTGGATAAATATCGGTAGTTCTCGTTTACCGAGTTAGGTGCATAGATAATGCACATAGAGATGTGATTATCGAACCGACTAAAACTAGAGATTCCTAATGGTTAATTACCTTGAACTGTCAAATAGGTTAATCTCTATAAGGATTTTTATACTTGTAATCCTTTGACCTGAGATCATCACTATAGTTGTGTATGTGCTTGTTATGTTTTGATACTGGACTACTAGTGTGTCATAATGCTAGTCGAAAGGATATTGGACATAGCTAAGTATATATGCTCTTAGGGATGAGTCAAGATGGAATCTATCAACTCTAGGTAAAGAGTTTGAGCTCTACGATGTCATAAGATTATAACGATTGTATCGAATCCTTGGCCAAGGTGATAGAATGAATGAAGAAAGGAGTTTCTTAGGTCATTCGTCAATCGTTGATAATCGACGTGTAACGTAGTTGATTTTCTAATGGGATTTGACAGTTGTACCATATCCCAGGATGATCCGGAGCTGTAAAGATAGAGGGAATACGTGTATGATCCTTTACCGGGTCCTTTGTACAGAGTTACTTCACGTTATCCGGTCGTTGAGGAGTGTTGTTAGACGCCAACCTCGATTAGTAGTTAATTAAGTTAACTACTACCGGTTTAACGATGAACCCACGTAGTCGCACACTAACGAGTGTATTGATCTTGCTTCATGTCGTTAATTAATTTTATTATTAGATAATAAATATTAATTAAATACATACTTGGAATATTGGTATATTAATTTGCTAGCACAAATTAATATTCTAATATAAGACCGAACTAAGACAAAAAGGAAAAGGAAAAATTGACAAGTTTGTGGATCGAACCACGGACCTCTAGTAGTGTGAAATGTGTCACTAACCGCTAGGCTAGTCAATTGTTTTTCTATAATGTAGAAGGTCCACGTCCACTTCACAAGTGGTAATGGACTAGATTATTAAGATAATCACTTTCATTATACGTTCCTGACTTTTCCTATTCTTTGTCTTTTCATTTTCCTTTTGTTGGATTTATAAGAATATAATGATAGTCATTATATTACAATAATTTTCCATCAGTTTTTTCTTCCAAGAAAAAAAAACCCACAAGATACAAAAGGTCTTTTTGTCTCCAAGCTAGAATTGTGATTCTGAAAGCAAGACTCAAGCTCGGTGTGCAAAGCGTGGAGGCTTCAAATCTTTGAAGCTAGAATTTGACAATTCAATTCTCACACAACGGGTTTAAGGTATGTAATCGTTATTATACTTTGTTTTAAATTCTTAAATTGCAACTAGATTGGCTTAGGATTGCAATGTTATTTTTCCGCTGTATTATATGAGATATAATCGTTATTGCGTTCCTTCAATTGGTATCAGAGCAAGGTTGTTGCAATTTAAGAATATAAACATAAACAAGTACGTTTTAGTTTTCAAAACTTTCATGATAGTTTATAATTTTTGTTATTAAAAATGTTTTAATGATAAAACTTATTTATATAATGAATGGTGATTTAAGTATTTTTATAATTAAGTATAAAGTTGTTATACGTTAATTTAAATATTTATCTTTTTATCATATAAATTCATTTTCGATTTGATCGTTAATTTTTGTATGATTTTTAAAAAAAAAAAATTGTAGTTTTCCGAAAGCGCATGCCTTGACCAAATAAACTAAACTAATCGATCCTATCGATCGGTCTGTTTATTTAGTACATATCCAGTTACCTGTCTCGTAGCGTTTTGAACGGTACTTCCATTCCATAGTTTGGAATTTTGAATCCTACAGTATTCCCACTTGACAATTAATATTATTGGGTTTATTATAAACGAAATATATGATATTTTGTGAGACTTTTCCATCACAAGTATTTTTTTTAAATTTGTTAAGTTTGCAAGTTTTGATCTGACTACCAGGTGGACTTGTAGTTCGAGTACAAATTATAAAAAGCTATATTGTTTGATAATATGATTATATTATTGATTTCACGTTTTTAGTCTGGACTACCCAGAGGATGTGAGATTGATAATATTCTATTATAGGATGGATTAACCCAACGAAACTAAATAGGAACGACCTGACTACCAGGGGGCTAAATAGTTTTGAGTCTCTTATTTTATATGATAAAATAGGTATTGTACCACACTTTAATTATGAGTGAGAAACGACCTGACTACCAGGGGGCTCATTCATGTTTTAAAGTTTTTCAATATTCTTTTTAATTATGCGTGAGAAACGACCTGACAACCAGGGGGCTCATTCATGTTTTAAAATTTCCAATTATATATCTCTTGGATAAAAGTCCTTATCCTTGTCAGTTATATAATAGTGTTCTTATAGCGTTAATTCTCTTTTCTTCCTAATATTGGGTTTCTTGATATTTCTGCTACATCACTTCTCAAATCATCCCAAGTTGGTTGGATAATCTCAAAAGTTGTGACCGCAACTTGAGAGTCTTTCTTATGCACATGAGACTCATTGATACGTTCGATGAGCTATTGACTAAAGTGTCTCTTAAGGATGCATAGAATGTATATGATGCATGTCTAAAGTAATACAAACTTAGTAATGGTACTGAGTGTATATTCTTGTATCCATGAGTTATGAACTCCAAAAGACATTTTAAGCATGATATTCCCATGAATCCTTAAATATCTTTAGAAGATGTATAAGTAACTTAGTATGACCGTTAGATACCAGTTATCTAATACCAAGAAACAAGGTAAGTGCATTAATGGAAATTGTTTCTGTAATTTCTTGAACTTCTATTAATTACACAGAAAGGGTATTGGATACTCGTAGTAGTTTAGAAATATGCAAAATGTTGCATACTCTAAAGATTAATAGACAAACAAGAATAAGAGAAGTTAAATTACAATTTCGGTAATGGAGCAATTGTTGTAACCACAATTGTAATAACTAATTCTTCAAAGATGCATATGGCAAAACATATTGTAAGAAAACTGTATTTTTGTTCGTAAACTTGTTTTCGAACAAAATGTTCATTTGATCATAAGATAGTTATGGTGTATTAATGTAATATAAAATGACCAATGGAGTTTTTCATAGTGATGAATTACACCCCATTGGATACTTACAATATGGTGATTATAATTGCCTAAAGTAACTATGTAATAGTGTTATAGTTGTTTCTGGTCATAAATCGAAATAGATAATCGTACTAATCAAACCTTATCTTTGGTGTTATAGACTAAGTCATAAAGTGTGAGAAAAAAGTTTACTAGTTTCAGAAGGAAGAATTCCTTGAAGAATACGATTTTGAATCATATGAAACTTGTGAGACTTATCTCGATGAAATATGACTAAATCTCATTTTGATGAAAATGGAGACAATGTTAATAAGTTCTTATGTCCACTATATGTTGATATATGTGGTCAGTCTAAACTTTAGCTAAAGATAGATATTCTTACTTCATCTCCTTCACAAACTATATAACAGATATATATGTGTTTACCAAATGTAACACCAATATAAATAATTTGAAATGTTCAAATTACTATTAAGTGAAGTTGAAAGCAAGTATATAAGAGTATGAAGGAAGTAAGATATCAACCTGTATAGGTGAATATCTTAGCAATGTATTAATAGATTATCTATGACAAAATTAGATTTTGTCTCAGTGATTCACTAGGTTTTAAATATTTCTATGGGATTATGTTTTAAAGTCAATTGCATATTTAATGAACTCTTAGGTCCCACTAAACAGTCGTTAAAATCCATATGTGGTATGGAGATGATGTAAATCAAACCTTAAAATGTAGAATTTGAAATGTTTGATTTATACTAAACGACTTATAATGGCTAAGCTTGAGTAGATATCTTTCAAATATAGATTTGTTGGATACCCAAAGAAAATAACGAGGTAATATTTCCACACCATTCTGAACACAAAGGGTTTGTGGTAAGGCAGACAACCTCTATAGATTGGAATTCCATAGTGAAGGAATTCATAATGTGGAAATGGATCATAATGAAATAAAGATTTCAGAGTTATTTATACAAGCTAAAAAGCATCTGATGCATGCCAATCTTTATTGTACACAAGCCTCATATAGGTTATATAGATATCATCATACACCAAAATTAATTGTAATAATGGTGATATTTGATGAGGAATCATATAGATGATAACCCATCAAGTGATGATCTTAATCCTTATGAAGAGGCTATGACTAGTCTAGATAGTGACAAGTGGTTAAGAACCATAGAATCTGAATTAGTATCTATAAGAACCAATAAAGTATAGTACTTTGGTTGAATCTTTAATAGATACAAGATCCATTTATAGTAAATGGGTTCTAGGGAAATGATTGGAGTAGACAGAAAGGTAGAGACCTATAACGTCTTTCTAATTGCTAAGCGTTTAAATCAAAAGGAAAACATCAATTGTAGTGAATTCCTTTTCTCATAGCAATGCTTAATTTATTTCAGATTCTACTATTGGTAACTACATACTATTATTATGAGATATGGTAATATCATGTGAGAATAGTTTTCACTAAATGGGAGTCTATGACGTCCTTAAGACCAATCCTAAAGGTCTCATATTGCCATTTACTCATAATAAAATATGTAAGTTCCAATAATCCATTTAATGGATTCAGCAAATGTCACTAAGTTGGATTATTCTCTTTCATACAATCAAATAGTTTGATTTTATGATTTTAGAATAAGAGTCATAAAAGTACAAAGGACTAGTGGGAGTACGCTTATCTTCCTAGTGTTATATGTAGATGACATATCATCACATAGGAATATGATATGCCAACCAAGCAATTAACCAAGTTTTTGATTGTTAAATAGTTCTCCATGAAATATTTAGGATAGTAGTTTATATTCTTTGAATTGGGATCTACATAGATAGATCAAAGAAGCTACTTGACCTATATCAATCTTACTACATTTATACTTTTTTAGAAGTATCGCATGGAAATTCCAAGAGTATCTATTCGACAATAGGCTTTGGAGTTACTCTTAATGTTAGGGTTTGTTCTAGGACCCTAAAAGTAAGAGAATGAATGTGTATAGTCCTATTTGTTAAAACAATAAGGATCTATCTAACACACCATGAAAAATGTATAAGACCTAAAGTACACTACACGCTAGGAGTAGCGAGTAGGTATGAAGGTAACCTTGATGAGAAATGTTGGAAAGTAGTAAAGACTATCCTTAAGTACTTAAGAAGTATTAAGGACCAATTCCTCATATGTGGAGAATATAAGTTGAAGCTAATTGGGTATATAGATGCTTGTTTTGCTTCAAACGTGGATGAGAGCAAATCAAAATATGGTTGTGTCTATATAGAGGAGAAGTAAATTGGAATAGTTACAACCAAGACACTGTAGCAGATTTCGGTTACTAGAAGTAGAATACATAGCAGCATAAGATGCAACTATGCCAGTGGTTTGGATAAAATAGTTTTTTATATATACATAGTGTGGTTTTCACAATGTAGATATTATTTCTTTATACAATGACAATATTTGAGATATTGTATGATTAAAGAAACCTAGAATAAACTATAGATCCAAACAAATTCTGCAATAGTACCGCTTGATTCGAGATATAATTGAACATGAAGATGTTCACATTCAATAGGTAGAAGAAGGAACACGATGTATATCTATTCGTCTTAGTTGTCTATCAGAAGAGTCTGATGAGAACAAATTGTTTATGAATTATGGTACTTGAATGATTGGGTCTAGGCCAAGTGGGAGATTGTTGGAATTATGCCCTAGCCCCGATCGTCTTGTAATGAATTGAACACAAGTGTTTACTGTACACGATAATAGTTATCCCTACAGTTTTGATTAAAGAAATTGTTTCCTTGAATCTATGGCAAGTCTTTATGATTATGGTATTAATCTACATAATATAAAGGCAAATCCTTGATTAAATTACGAACTAGATATCATAAGGTGTTATGATAATGAGAATCTAGCTTATAGGACTTAATCTAAACGTGTTCTTAATCGTAGGATCATCGAGTTAGGACCTCGATGATCCAGTTAGATTAATATGTAGCTAACAAGTATTTATTGGATAAATATCGGTAGTTCTCGTTTACCGAGTTAGGTGCATAGATAATGCACATAGAGATGTGATTATCGAACCGACTAAAACTAGAGATTCCTAATGGTTAATTACCTTGAACTGTCAAATAGGTTAATCTCTATAAGGATTTTTATACTTGTAATCCTTTGACCTGAGATCATCACTATAGTTGTGTATGTGCTTGTTATGTTTTGATACTGGACTACTAGTGTGTCATAATGCTAGTCGAAAGGATATTGGACATAGCTAAGTATATATGCTCTTAGGGATGAGTCAAGATGGAATCTATCAACTCTAGGTAAAGAGTTTGAGCTCTACGATGTCATAAGATTATAACGATTGTATCGAATCCTTGGCCAAGGTGATAGAATGAATGAAGAAAGGAGTTTCTTAGGTCATTCGTCAATCGTTGATAATCGACGTGTAACGTAGTTGATTTTCTAATGGGATTTGACAGTTGTACCATATCCCAGGATGATCCGGAGCTGTAAAGATAGAGGGAATACGTGTATGATCCTTTACCGGGTCCTTTGTACAGAGTTACTTCACGTTATCCGGTCGTTGAGGAGTGTTGTTAGACGCCAACCTCGATTAGTAGTTAATTAAGTTAACTACTACCGGTTTAACGATGAACCCACGTAGTCGCACACTAACGAGTGTATTGATCTTGCTTCATGTCGTTAATTAATTTTATTATTAGATAATAAATATTAATTAAATACATACTTGGAATATTGGTATATTAATTTGCTAGCACAAATTAATATTCTAATATAAGACCGAACTAAGACAAAAAGGAAAAGGAAAAATTGACAAGTTTGTGGATCGAACCACGGACCTCTAGTAGTGTGAAATGTGTCACTAACCGCTAGGCTAGTCAATTGTTTTTCTATAATGTAGAAGGTCCACGTCCACTTCACAAGTGGTAATGGACTAGATTATTAAGATAATCACTTTCATTATACGTTCCTGACTTTTCCTATTCTTTGTCTTTTCATTTTCCTTTTGTTGGATTTATAAGAATATAATGATAGTCATTATATTACAATAATTTTCCATCAGTTTTTTCTTCCAAGAAAAAAAACCCCACAAGATACAAAAGGTCTTTTTGTCTCCAAGCTAGAATTGTGATTCTGAAAGCAAGACTCAAGCTCGGTGTGCAAAGCGTGGAGGCTTCAAATCTTTGAAGCTAGAATTTGACAATTCAATTCTCACACAACGGGTTTAAGGTATGTAATCGTTATTATACTTTGTTTTAAATTCTTAAATTGCAACTAGATTGGCTTAGGATTGCAATGTTATTTTTCCGCTGTATTATATGAGATATAATCGTTATTGCGTTCCTTCAGTCTGGTGGCCTCGCAGGTTTACGAGTAGGGCTAAGATAGACGGTACAAATTTTCCTGATTTCACCATTGATGCGGCCATGGAACATTTCCAAAGGAATGCTGTAATAACTTCAACTCGAGTAGGGTTTACTACTCCTGATTCAGCAGCTACTAATTCCTTGAGTTGAGTTATTGTTTTGCCATCAAAAGTAAACCTTCTACCAACACATGAATCAAATCCAGTATGTTCGAAAGTTGGTGTAATATGTGTATCCTTAGGTGGAAATATAGATGCTCCATTAAATTGTGGTGGTAATCGTTCAATCTCAGTATCTAAACGAGCCAAGGCTGCCCAATCCCTCATAAAAATTGAGATTGTAGTAGCATCACACAATTTATGTGTGATGCATAAACCGAGAGCTTTACCTCCACATTTGAAATGGTTGAGTTGAGCAACTACAAGTTTATCTTTGTTTACAGGGTTATAAGCTAAGCCATTAGGAAAGATGATATCTTGAACAGTTGAATCTGGTTCTTGTAGAACTTCTGCCATTGAATACTTGATTTGTGCTTCTATGAAGGTAACTCCCGTATCGTTACAATTGACTGAGAAATCATCTACTAGAGTTCCAGCAAATGGATAGTATGATTTTAATAGTATTGATAAGGATCTCTCTAGAAGGTGAGATATTTGGGTAGTGTCAGGTGAATTGTTATGTGATTGGTTGGGATAGAATACAGCTATGGGCCCATATGAATTGGATGTTAATTGATCCCAAAATGTAAGCTTGTAAGATTTGAGTGAAGGTGGTGTTGGAGATGAAGGTTTAATCATCTTTGTGGAAATTAATTGGATCATAGATGCATCCATCTTATATATTTGATCAAATTGTAAAGAGGAAACAATGAGTTTCTTTTGTAATTGGTCGTGAACATATGCGAATTTGACAACCACTTAAATAGAAATATGATTAATGTTAGATATCACCTAAATGTCTGCTAATTCGTGATTTGTTCTGCTAAGTAGCTTGGCAACGAATACTGTTCCACATGTAGTATTTTATATATAAATTTATTGTTTAAATAATTTACCTAACGTGGATATGATCTTTTTCTTTTTCTTTTTGTCACTAAAATCAAAAAGAGTTTAGTTACAGATAAGGTGGATATGAATCATACACCATAATATAAGGATATATGCTAATGAATTTGATATAAAATTGTATAGTTGGTTTTTCTTTCTGTTTCTTTCTGTTGTAGTATAGTTGGTTGGCTCATTATAAATATAAAATGTAAATATTATTTTTAAGATAATGATATATAATTTAGTTTTGCCTCCAATAAGATTCCATCTTAAGAGTTAGATCTATGAGGAATAGTCTAATTATTAAACCAACTATATTTAGTGTTTAAAAAAGTAAAATTTAATTTTAAACATAATACGAATATTTTTAAAGATTAATGCCCAAAAAACATCTCAAGTTAAAACTAATTCCTCTTTAGCCCAACCATTATTTTTTTTCTTATAAAAGGGCACATATATTTTGCTTTTTTCTTTTTTTTTTCTATAAAAAGAATCGTTTGAGTTATGAGAAACTTCCCAGAACTCAAATTTTGAGTTATGAGAAACTTCCCAGAACTCAAATTTTGAGTTATGGGAAGCTTTCCAAGACATAGATTATGAGTTTTGAAAAACTTCTCACTGTTCTTTAAAAAAGACGGCGTCTTTTATGGACCAGGGTGTAAGGTAACAGGTGCCTATTGGGCATTAGCCCTATTTTTAAGAGTAATGATATATACCATCCAAAATCATACCATCCAATGATGTGGCGTGAATTGGTTGGGTATAAATCGTTTATTAGATCAAGAAAATAAGCTAATTAACGATTTATAGTCAACCAATTCACGCCACGTCACTGGGTGATAATTGGGTGGTATGATTTTGGGTGGTATATATCGTTACTCTATTTTTAATGTTAAAAAAGTAATATTAAGGGTTAATGCTTAGTAAACTCTTGCAGCGTTGTCCACTATCCTGTAAAAGGCACTGTCTTTTTTACCCTCCTAAGATATCTTGAGTTCTCTCCCAAAACTCAAAATCTGAGTTTTGGGATTTTTCCCATAGCTCAAAATTTGAGTTTTGGGAAGCTTCCCATAACTCAAACTGCTCTTTTTATGGGCAAAAAAGAAAATAATAAAATATATGGTGCCTTTTATGCACAAAAAAGATAATGGATGTGGTGAGGGGGAATTAATTCTAACTTGAGGGGTTGCTTGGACATTAATCCTAATATCTAAATCATTGTATACATAATTACTTTATCTATCGATTGAATTTTAAACCTTTAGTCTCCGACCTTTTCTAGGTAGTTGCTCTATCTTTGTCGTTTTATTTTGTCAAAAAACATGAATATATACATTTAGTGGCTAAACACCACATTATTAGCACATGTATATTTTTCCTATTGGTTTGATCATGTAAGACTTTATTCTGATATCGTTTACCCTCGGCTAGGGTAGTAATCCTTGGTTGTGGCTTTATCTTCAGCTTGATAACCTTATGTTGGACAATTACTATTGCCGTTTCATTGTGGCTTATCAATACCCCCTTAAATTTGCATGATCAATGTTTCCCCTTATAGCATGGTAAAAAATTCATTTTCGCTTTTCATGAAGTGTCAACGCATTATCCGGCCTTGAATATCCTATAATGTGCTGAATAAATAATCGGTCTTTGAATAATTTTTATATTGAGACGATATCTAAGTATTCGGGCTTTTGTATGACTTCATGATTATCAACTCGGAAGTTAGGCTTTTGAATAATTTCATGATATGCCAGCTCAAAAGTCGGGTTTTTTGATTGATTTAACGACATGCTAACTTAGAAGTTGCGCTTTTAAATTATTTTACGATATGCCAACTCAAAAGTCGAGCATTTGAATTAATTTCACTTTTGAAAATTTGTGTAAAAATTGTTTTTTGGTCTATCTAATTATGATGTTTATGAGAATCTCTAATATTGAGCTGACCCAACTCTACATAAGCGCATATTACATATTGCATTTGTTCAAATAGCAAATTATGTGATATAATGAATGTATATATGAAGTCTAAAACAGTTAAACTTTACCATCACTGTCTTCCGAACTATAAAAAAAGAATGCATCACCTTATTAGTTACCTTATAATATGTAGGTTAATGTTGAAGATGAATTGATCCACATTTATATGTGGTTGTAACTCTCATATATTTATAGGAATGATGTACATGCCAAAGAATAATTATATAACTTTATCTACAATGTATTCAAATTTGAAATTTATAATGTTTCATCTTTATCAATATTTGGTTTTGTTAACCGCTCAAAATATCTTGATTGAGGTTGATATACACGTTGGTTAAAATATGAGCTTTTTATGTTTTAATGTTGATGTATTAAATCTAGAGGGTGTCTTCACTAACTTTTTCCCGAATTAAGTGAGAATCGATTGTAATATGTTTACTCTACTGATAAATAATGAAATTAGTCACCATGCAAATGGAAATAATATTGTTGCAAAAGTCGATAGAGTCTATTCTTGGGGGATATGGTGAGAAAAATCAAAATGTGAAGGACCCGTAGGAGTTCAAAACCAAGTAATTCAAGCAATATGTATTCAACCATTTTTTTTTTAAATTTTGACATCACTTTATTCGAGGCCACCCAAAAAAGCGACATCATCATACTAGATTCATAGACTCGACAAATAATTAGACGATATTTTCACAAAGTCGCTACCTCAAGATCAATGTGAGAATATACGAGGTGACTTTGGAATGAAAGTCTTCTAAAGATACTTAATTTCTTAATCCCATATATTTCTTCATTTTAGTTTTGCCAATGGGGGATAAGAAGCACTATAATTGCACAACACATACATTATCAATGGTGAAGATTGCATAGAAGAAAAAAAGACAAAATTGTCTATGGGGGAACTTTTCTTTGCAATTAAATGAATTCAAAGAATAAATATTGTCACCAATCAAAATATCGGAGAATGTTAGCCCAAAAAATATTTTTGATTGATTAATACACAAGAAGGAAAAATAAAGAAGCTAGTAGTTCCGGTCAAGAGAAACTTGGACGCAACCTCCCGAACTACATGAAACAGACTACCTAAGAAGACCGAGGAGAGAGAATAAGGAGACAGACCTCCGAGTAGCAAGAATGGAGAAATTTCTAAATTCATTATAGAATGAAATTGAGGAAACAGACAAAATAAAGATAGAAAACTAGGTTTGGACCCCTATAGATTCAAATCTATGGTACAAATATTCTAGAAGAATTTGACATTCAGGGTATCAGATACACAAAAAATAAAAATAACATTTGAAAAGTAAAAATAGAATTATTTTATAGTCATTCTCTATCCATTGGAATATATGGTACACATATCAGGCATTGATTCTAGTCAATAAGACGTTTGACCTACAAATTCGGGATCTAGAATAAAGTCCAAGGATAAAGAGTCTTCAGACACATATTACTATAAAGACCATATATCTATCTCCTCTTGAGAAAAGTTAACCTCTCACAACATCATTTATAAAAAGTTTTAAAAAACACATTCAAGAAGGATAAGTTAAACTTTTAATGGTTCTTGTAAAAGTGCTACATGTAAAAGTGAAGGATAAGTTAAACTTTTAATGGTTCTTGTATCTTCTATAATATAAGATAGAGTAATTCAGTATACTCTCGAGAAGAGACCACTTATATGAATAACATGGGTAGGGCTGTCCTACGAAAAATTTTAAAGGCGAAATTTTCCAACGGTTATTCATGAAATACCAAGAGTTGTCCAGGGCCGTAAATGGACACAACCGTGAGAACCAAATAATGTTTGGAAGTATACTATGTAAGTTCTATTGTCTTGGTTTACGGAAAATCTTATTAGTTCAAGACATCACGTTCACTAGTTAGCAAGTAAATCCGATAGCTCTTACTAGAGAAGGTTTAAGGCCAAAAGCTACCTTTCTCGATGTAGTATTCTTCCACGCTTCTCTCTCGCTCTCTATCGTGTTTAGCATTCTTTTGCATAATTTTTTTAAGGTGGTTAGTCAATTTCCATTCATGTGGAGATTGTTGGTCAAATGAGATTTTACCCAAGTGATGACCATGTTTACGATGATAGTGGGTGACTCAATTTAAAGAAATGATTCGAATATTGATACGTTTATTCTATTTGTAAAGATTAACGTAATACATTCATCTGGTTAAAATCCTTTGAAAACGAATGAGAAATTGATTTATAGAATTTGAAGAAATTAAAAGAGGAAAAAATGATAATACATGTTATTTATTTTATATTTTCTTTGGTTATGAAGCAAAAAAAAACAGCTGGGCTAGGATTTGATCTTGGGCCTCCAGGCGAGTGGGCTTTTGGGCCAGACTTTCATACCATTTGGACCAGTCTATGCTCTGGTCTTCTATACTAAACGTTGTGTCTTTTAATATAACGTGTCTTCAAATGAACCATCACAACTCTTTGCCAAGTCCACCTTTTCATCTTCTATAAATAGTTGGCCAACTCAACCATTTTATTCATTCATTTTTCAAGGCATTACAATTATAAGAGAGAGAGATAGAAAGAAGCAGCACTATTAAATTCGTTGAAATTCTTAAGAATTCGTGTGTCAGTATTTTTTGAATAGTTTTGTCGTTGTATCCTGGAGGTTGAAGCCAACAAACGTAAGACACCGGTACGTGGCCTAAATACCGTAAAGACATCGGATCCAATCCGAGCCTCGACGAGTAAAGTTATTTATTTATTTAATTTAATTTTATATCTGCATTAGTTTTATATTATTTTACTGGTTTATACAAATAAAACACAACACACCCTTCGGGTTCCCCAGGTTGATTACATACCCATTCATTGTCTGCTAAGGTAGCAAAAACTATTAAAAGCAGAAACTTTACTAAACCAAAAAAAATCATGCAATGTCAACAACACCATAAAATTTAGTAATCCAAAGAACTGGAATAACATTTGATATCACCCACAGAATATCAACTTTGAAAAGAAATAGACTGGTCATGTCTGGTGTCTCCTTGTGTGTTCTAAATTAACACACCTAAAAAGGTAAGATACCTACCGCAAGTGTACGGGTCGTCCAAGTAATATCCGGTAAACGGGAATTCGATCTCAGGGACGGATTAGATATGACTAAGGTGTTATGCAATAAATGGAAATAGTTGCTTGAATGACCAATTAAAATAAAAGGAATAAATTTTTGTTTTGTTTTTGATTAAGGACTAAAGTGCAAATTAAGTAAAATATTAAACTAACTTAATGCAAATAATGAGACGCGAGAAAATAAAATATGAATGGACGCAAGAATGAGAAATAGTACTTGAGTCACGCTAGGGTTTCACCGAAATAAACTTAATCAATGCTTCTCTTAAGGGACAAATTGGTAACTAGTAATAGTCGTGATTCTAGATTCTCCTAAACCCCGTCAAGGTAGACTTATGAACTATGTTATGGTGTTACTGATGTCTCCTCATTTGTGATAATAAAATCTATCTCCGAGACATCATTTTAGGCGTATTTATTAGTTTATAGGTCGACTTTAGCTTAATTTAGTGCACTTTCCTATTTTAAGTCTTGATTTAGTAACATAATATTTTTAGAGCATATTGGGTTCAATTGTTTATTTAGTGTGAAGCTTTAAAGATAATTATGGAGATGAATTAGAGTCCAAGTCAAAGACTACACGATATGGAAAGAGATAAGCATGGTAATTGGAGATAAAGGAAACAAAAGCTAAAATCATGGAAAAGGAAAAGCTGCCTAAATCTGAATTTCTGCAGCTACGCCTAAAGAAGTGGTGATAACTCCAAAACCAAGCCGATTTTGGAAGATTCCTTTCATAGGGACGTAGATAATTCTGTGAGGATTATTTTGGTATATTGTCGAGACGAAAAAATGAAACAGCAGAAGCTGCGGTGCACCGCGGCCTAGGTCTGGTGCACGTGTGAGGAGTTTGAGGCCCATTCAACTTCTTACCTTATCAAAACTCAACCCTAGCTCCTCCCACACGAAATTTACAGACCCAAACACTATATATACATCTTAAAGCTTGTACAAACCTTCACAATTAACACAACAACAACACAAATTCTCTCCTCCATCCTCCATAATCACAAACTCTTCATCAAATTCATCACACTACACCATTAAACACCATCAAATTCAACAAGCTTTAAAGAATTCTTCCAAGATTCATCAAGAAACCTTTCTCTTTCATCAATTCCAAGCAACAACCTCAAGCTAAACCAATTTCTCTTAAACTTTTAATTCATCCTTGGTTTGACTTGAGTTGTGGGTAATTCAAGCATGACTAATAGATCTGAAGCTATGGAATACAAGAGAAAGTGCACCATCCTTGGGAAGAATAAGAAATTGCCTGGAGCCACCATTGAAATGCCTATCACTATTGATGAGGCTACTGAAGAATCAAAAGAAAAGGCACCAGCACAACCACTACCAAAGAAGTTAACTGCTGGAATGTCTATACCATCAAGGCCTTTGAAGAAGACAAAGATTTATGACCAAGTTTCTTCTACTTCTTCCTCTAAAATTGATCATGATCTTCCCCCATGGGCTCTCAAATTACAACACGAAATCAAAAGATTACAAGAAGATAACAGAGAACTTTGGGTGGAAGTCGTACAGATGCAATCACAGCTGGAAGATATAACCTTGGAAAGGGATATTGATAGTTATACCGATCCCTCGGCTTCGGATGAGGAGGAGGATATAATGGATCTCTATGGCCAGCCAGGTAAGTCATTCTAATTCTCTTAATAGCTTGTATGCATTAGGTAGTTTAGTTAGTTTTAATTTTTAAATTTTATTCCATTCTTGAATCTTTTTCGAGTCGTGGGGACACGGCTCACTTTTGAGTTGGGGGTGGGGATTCGTTGTCCTCATCTTTTTTTCGTTTTTGCATAAAATTTAAAATTGTTAGGTTGAATTAAGGCATAAAATGTTTTGAATGAACCTATTTGAGCATGATTTTATTAGGTCAATGATAGTAAGTAGTATGTTTTTGAAAGATGTCATAAGTTTGTTTAGATGCATGTATGAAAACAGGAAATAAAGGATAGGAAAATTAATGAGCAATGTTATGAAGTCACGTTGAAACTTAGGGAGAGTTATTTGGTGTGTAGAACGTGAGGTTTGAAATTAGTTGAAAACCCGCTTATCTATGAACTAATAATGAAAAACGTAACGAAATCCCATAGTTAGAAAAATGAATAAGGCAGTTCTTTCATGATTAAAACACTTGAAGCCTTTTATACCTTCTCACCCTCTTTATTTGATTATTGTTATTATTTATCCGTCTTAGCCCCTCTGAGCCTTTCTAAAGCCTTTTTATTGAAACCACATTATAATCCATACCCTTAGTTTGTAGGACTTATCTATATGACCCGCACTTGAATCGCAAAACCTGAGACAACTCGTTTTAGAGCTTGAGTTTGGGGTGGTGGGATTTCATTATTCGGGAACATTGGGTTTGGGAATTATATTTGTGATTTTATTGATGATGAAATTGTTATTATTGTAACTAATAGTGAATGAAAAAGAAGCTTGGTGGTGCCTAGGGTGTGATAAAAATAAGATTAAAATAAGCCAAGAAACTACGCACTCTCACCCTAGACAGGCACAGTACTGCAAGTATTACAGGACGTATGCAAGTTTTAGTTAGTAAGTTGAGTTCGTTCTGAGGGACTTAAGTGTGTTAATCGCGTGAGTAGGAATAACGAGTAAAAGTAAATAATTAGAAGACAAATAAATTAAAGAGAGAATTTCGAATTTAACTAATTAAAACTAAGAAAATAAAGATAACAAAGTAAAAGATTAAGAATATGAGATGAGAAGTATAGCTTAGGTTTTGCTAGTATGCACTAATCCTTCTAATTCTATCTATAAATCTAGTTTATAAGGGAGAATATTAGCTCTTGGTATACTTAGTCAGGATTCTAAATTCCCAGACCTTAGACCTTGAGAGCGACTAAGGGGGCTACGGCACAACCAAGAAGTGTTTTATCTTAGGGTTATCAAACGCCACTAAGGCCCTAAGCAAATATTGCAATCCTGGTGATATGGTGGTTAAAACAAACCCTAATGACTATCTAGTTAGAATCATGTTTTGTCAGAACTAATATCGACACTAGACATTATGTGGTGGTTCAATAGTTAAACACCCTGTCAAGGAGACCATCTAACTAATATTAAAACAATCCTAAAGTGATCAGTTCTAGGAAAGACATTAAATCAAAACACATAAACAAATATAAAGTAAGTAGTTAATATCAGATTAAAACATATAATTCCCAAAGAAACTTAGATAGAAGAATTAGAATTCATAGATTATACATGATGCAAAACCCAAGCTATGGGAGGTTTAGTTCATACCTGATGGAAATAAACAAAAAGAAATTACAAAAGACATCATCTTGCTCTCTACAATAAACTAAGGAATAATATTAAGGTTTTTTTAAGCAATGATGATTTACAAGTGATATAAGGGTGTATTTATAGGTGTTTAGAAGACCTAATTCGTTTTCTTGAGGAGGAGATAAAGTATTGAACTCCTAGCCCAACTCAAATTCGTATGGAAATAAAGATAAACACTGCTGGACCGTTTTGAGCATATCTTCTTCGTTATTGGTCGGTTTGAGCTCCATAAGATACCAAAAGAATTGCAACAGAATTATCTTGACCTAAAGAAGGAAATTACCAAAATCGGCCTATTTCTTAGGTAAAAACGCATATCTTTAGACGTCTATGCAGAATCCCAGATTTAGGCAGCTTTTCCTTTTCCATCTTTTTAGCTTTTGTTTCCTTATCTCCAATTACCATGCAAATCTCTTTCCATAAGTTGTAATCTTTGACTTGGACTCTAATTAAGCTCCATAATTATCTTTAAAGCTACACACTAAATAAACAATTAAACCCTATATGCTCTAAAAATAATAATTCTCTAAATCAAGACTCAAAATAGGAAAGTGCACTATTTCTCAAGAAAATCGACTATTATGACTTCTAAATCACTAAAAATGATGTCTCATCCTAACATTAATCTATCACAAATGAGGAGACATCAAGACCCCCAACTCAAAGTTGTATCGTCCCGATACAATAAAGATAAAAACAAAGGGAAGTCTATAAATACACACTTATAAAATTCTCAACACAATGGGAAAAAGCATAGCAGAATATATAGAATAAACCTAAAGCACATAACTCAGAAAATTTCATGCAATAATATTCATAAACTACAAACCTGTACACTTCTCATATCCACAGTCAACACGGCTTGAATTCAAGGTCAGATTAGTTTCGCAATGTCAGAAGGATTGGGACTTTACTCAGTTCCCCAAGAGAGCTATAGATTGTTCATTAAACCTCACTAGTATCCAAGGATCCACTCAACTACTCTCTAATAGCTCAATCACTTCTCAATTACATAGCAAAGAATCAAAAGGTCTTTAAGGTTGTAATGTAGGCTTAGGGACGGTATGATAGTATATTTGGATAATTTGGAGTGAGCTTTTGGCTCTCTCCTCACTAGCCATCAACGAATCGCCCTAGAGATTGAGTTACTCTCATAAAATGTTTCTCACTCAACCCAATGAATTCCTTGATGCATAATTTAGCATCCCCAATAACCCAATTAAAGCTTTAGATGTTCACATAAAAATCCACTTTGCCGGTCCGAATATATATATTTTCTTTTCTTTTCAAATCAATTTTTTTCTATACCTATGACTCTCTTTTAATGTTGAGATATCATGCTATTTTCTCATATATATATTTTTTCTTTTAATGCCCTTGTTGGCAAAATTTTAGCTCGAAGCTTCTTTTTCATTCACTATTACCCCGGCAAAGGGTTACAATAAAAATTTGTGAATCACCATCAATATAAAGCACAAAGCACAATTAATAAGCTCAAAAATCCCAACCCAATAACAATTCCCATAATGGTGGACCCACCACCCCAAACTCAAGCTCTAAAACAACTGTTTATGCATCGCGATTCGAGTGCGGGTCATATGGAAAAGTCCTATAATCTAAAGGATATGGCTTATAACGTGTTTCAATTAAAGGCTTTAGAAAGGCTAGAAGGGGCTGGGAAGGATATAGCATATAAAATCAAAAATCACATGGTGAGAAGGTATAAAAAGGCTTCAAAGGCTTCAAATATGAAAGAACCGCCTTAATCACTTTCTACACTATGTAATTTCGTTATTTTCTTACCTTTAGCACTTTCATCAAATGGTTTTTCAACTAGCTTGGATATCACGGCCTACACACTTCTCAAGATTCCCTGAGATCGAACATACTTTCTATCGCATTGCTCACTAATCTTTTCTTTACTATCAACGTGTGTTTTCCTGCAAATACTCAAAGCATACAAATACATAGCTCATAAACATATTACTTACTATCATCAATCTACTGAGCTTATGCTTTCAAGCTATTAAACACACTCTATATCTAGTTCCCATGTATCAAAAATTTTAATTTCTACCTAAAAACAAAAAAAATGGAGATGAGAGACAACGAATCCCCACACCCCCCAACTCAAAATTGAGTCGTGTCCCCACGACTCGAAAAAGACTCGAAAAATAGAAATTAAAATTAGCAGATAGGCATATTTACAGAAATGGTAAGGAAGAAAGAGAACATACTCTCGAGGCTATTGCCTCGCATCATTGATATCCAAGGTTGGAATTGCTGGACCTTTCGTTAATTGCTCAAGGGGTTTCATGATGTGCACTTGATTAGCATTGATTTGTGCCACATCATTGATTAAGGAAGTTTGAGCTGCTTCGAAATTCGTTAAACGCTCCTCCATCTTCTCTTGCCAATTTTGCTCCTTTTCTTCTTTCGAGACTTGCGTAGAACCCGCTCTTCGAAAGATATCCTTGATCCAAACATTATCAATATAACTCATCTTAAATTCAATTTTCTCTTCTTCACCCAATGTAACATTCGCTTCTCGCACAAGACACGTGATCATAGTTGGAAATTTAACATTATAAACTGATTTAGGAGAGACCGAAAATCGTATCACCTCCTCATAGATCAACTGTGCCACATCAACTTCTTCTCCTCTCAAAATACAGTCCAACAGTAGAGCGTACTTCATATTCACATCCAAAGTTCGTGTGTTTCCAAAGATATTAGGAACAAGGAAATTGTGCCAAATTCGCGCATCCGGTTGAAGATATATGTAAGGCCAAGGTGCCTTCAATTCTCCCTTATGTGATTGCACTTTCTCTTTGTCTAATACATGCTCAAAAAGTAACTCCTCATCAAAGATTTTTTGCTTAGCAACCGCTTCTTCAAATTTGCGAAAACCTTTCAATTTCTTAAACTTGAAGTGGTTTCTAATCTCCTCAACTGTGAAAGGAACTAACTTTCCTCTAATTGGAACACAATTGCTATCTCGGCTAAAGAGGCCTAAATAGAATTCCAAAACTAACTCATGACATAGTTCAGAACGTCTTACCATGAACGTAGACCAACCCAATTTCTCACCAAGCTCTAAGAATCTCGCATATTCTCCTATACCAACTTCTTCCTTGAATACTTTCTCATAAGCAAAAGGTAGTTCTTTTAATTGTTTCTCTGCAGAAGTCTTCAGGGCCCTTGAAGTATCCTCTTTCTCTTTGGGTGCAGGATCTTGTTGAGGTTGAGTTTTCTCCTTTGCATAATAGTAAAGCTTTTTACCATTACGATCAAACAAAGGTATCCCACTCTTCTCAACTTTCTCTTTACCCTTTGATTTAGAACTAGCACCTTTGTCAATTGATTTCTTCTTGTTTAAATCCAATCCCTTGTTACTTTTCACCTCCCTCTTGTTAGCTAAAATTGTTGTTCTATTAGTCATCTTCAATTAACCCCCAACTTAAAGCTTTAGCAACCCTTGAAATTTGAACTTGTGAATTAATGGTTGAACAAGCTTGATTTGGCTTAGGATAGGTGAATTGGTGATGAATTTCTATGTGTGTGAGGTGGATTTGTAATGGGTTGGCTTGGATTTAAGAAATTGTAGGATGAATTTTGAAAATTTGGCTCTTTGATTCTTCAATTTGAATGGATTTGGTGAAGATTGGGTGTTTGATTTTCTCTTGTAATGATGTGGAGAGAAGGTTTGATGTGTTTTTCTTGATGATTGGGTAGTGTTTTGGTGATTGGTGAAGGTTTTGATGAGCTTCAATGGAGTTAGGAGAGTTTTGGAGAAGATAAAGAGGTTTAAGATTTAATAAATTCGGAATAATAAGCATTAGATCTCCTTATAACCTTGAAACCCTTTCTTTTCTCTCTCTGGCGGCTCATGCGGACCATGGTGCGGACCATGGGGTACACAGCGGGGTACACCGCGACATCTGATGGTTGAAATTTTTTTCCTTCTGGATGATACCCGTGGTAGGATCCGTGGCACGTGTTTTTGAGTTGCGGACCATGGCGCGGTACACCGGAGGGTACCCTGCACCTTCTGTAGCTTTCCACGTCAAAATACCCATGGACCTACCCCGTGGCACGTGTTTTGACCTCGCGGACCATGGCACGGTTCAGGGGGTAGTCCGCGGGTCAATTTTTTCTTGGTTCTGGATCAAACCCGTGGCTCCACCCGTGGCTCCACCCGTGGTACGGGTTTTGACCCTGCGGACCAGGGCACGGACTAGGGGGTAGTCCGCGGGGGTCATTCCTTCGCTCCGAAAATTTTCCTCGCGTTCCCTAACTCGATTTCTCCAATTCCTACACACCAAAAACACTAATACCTTTCTCAAATATGCATTATCAACTAAAAACAACTAAAATAAACTTAAACTAAAAACATAAAAGACATGAAAACTAAAAAAAACTACGGGTTGTCTCCCGTACAGCACTTTTGTTTCACGTCTTTCAAAGTTAGACGTGTTACCTCTGTCAAGATTTGCGAATATAGCCTCCCCAACAACGAGTAAGGCAATGAACGTCAACTAATCTGCGCTTGACCCCAGTTTTGGGGCGAATTTCTATCACCTTGGCTGAAACAACCTTAGTGACAATGAATGGTCCCATCCACGAGTCTTTGAAACTTCGTGGCCTATTCTCGCGTTTGTGAGCTTTCCATAGAACTTCATGTCCAACCCCAAACTCAATGTTTGGCTCAGTATCCACAGGTTTTAAGCGGATCTCCTCAGGAGGGACTGTGTGATGTGAAAAGCTGTGGATGACAGGAACTGCGGGATCTAACTTCCTTGGTTTCTTACCCAAGACATAGAAGGTCTCAGATACATTCTTTGCATGAAGGGTGATGGTCCCTTCTTGGAAGTTGATCACACTTTGACTTGTGGCCATGAAAGGCCGTCCAAGTATGATTGGAACCTGCTTATCTGCATCAAACTCAAGAATAACAAAATCAGTAGGGATGGCGATATTACCTGCACGGACTAAGACGTCCTCCTCTGTCCCCCATGTCCTTTTAACTGAGTTGTCAGCAAACTGCAACTTCACTGGAGTTTTCTCTGATTTCTGAAGTCCAAGTCTCTCGAACACGGACTTAGGCATAAGATTCACACCAGAACCCACATCGTACATCGCTTTCACCTTGAGCATACCATGTAATTGAATAGGAAGGTTGAAACTTCCCGGATCTTTAAGCTTTGTTGGTAGCTCTCTTTCACTTCTTCTTCAAACCCTCAGGTTCTCTCTTGGGATCTCTACACTCGCCTCTTTCTCAGGAATAACTTGCGTAAAAACTTGTTGCGGTGTAAGTCCTCTCTTTGCAATCTCAAGCATTTGGGCGTTGATATTTTCAGGTTGGTACGCCTCTACAAATGTCTTGAGAACAGTGTCATCATTAGGATTTGTATCAGGAATAATTGATGACACTGGTTGAACAACAGGTGGCGATTCCACCTTCTCTTCTTCTTTCTCTTTATGCACAGCAGGTGCAACTTCATCTTCTAATCTTTCTTTTAAGGCTTCTTCCTCTTTTTCTTTAGCCAGCTCAGCTGCGTAATCCACAACCGATCGAATCTCCTCTTGCATCTTCCTCAGTAGTTATATAAATTCGGCTTTGTCTTGATCGTCCTCCACATAAACTTCAGAACAGTCAGATTCCACGGGGCTAGACTTGGTTGGTTCTTCTTCAGTACTCGGAATTTCCACGACACTAATGGCAGCATGTGGTATTTCTTCTTTTGCTTCTTCAATTTCAAGGCATATAGCCTTGCAAGCTTCGAACCCAACATTGTTTTCACCTCCTTCGATTGCCTTTACTTCCTTTTGTTCTACTAAATTTGTTAGAACTTCGTTCAATTGTTTCACTTGAGTACTTAACATTTGAAGTACGGCATCGTGTCCTCGGACCTTTTCATCCTGAGCGTTTATAGTCGTGGTCAAACGGTCTAGAGCTTGTGCCATCTGTTGATTGTCCATAGAGCCTTCTTGCGGATACTGAGGTAAGGCTTTCTGATCTAGTGAATCGGCATAGGCATCTTGAGCAGGTTGTTGTGGGGGAGCAGGTCTATTCTGATATTGATTTTGATACTGACCTCTCTGTTGGAAAGAGTTGTTCTGGGGGCGCGGTTGATAATGACCAGGATTGGCGGCCCCTTGTAGATTTGAATACTGCATACACGGATGGTTTCGGTTACCCCATCGGTTGGATATAAAGTAAACAGATTGCGGATTTGATTCGCACTCTTCCCATGTATGATCGTTAACTCCACATTGTTGACAACCTTGTGCTTCTTGTACTACTTTCGCAGCGGCTAAATTCTTTTCCATTGCTATTTTCAGCTCTTTGATTTGATTTTCTAAAGCGGATATTTGAGCTGAGTTCGCAGTTTCTGCATCTAAACGAAGCGTTCCTCTGGTTTTTGCTACAGAAGCTCGCGTTGAAGGCCAATTTCTTTCTTGTTACATAATATTTTCTAACACCTCGGAAGCTTCATTGTTATTCATGGACACGAAATTACCCTTTCCAATGTTATCCACCTTCTCTCTACCTTTATCGTTAAGACCTTCATAGAACATAGCAAGTTGTAGAGCAGGTGTATAACCATGGAGCGGACATCTAGTTAATTTTTGTTGAAACCTTGTCCATGCTTCTCCCACTGTTTCTCCATCTTCTTGGCAAAATCTTGCAAGCTCAGTGTGATCTTTAAGTCTCATGCTCTTCGGATAAAATCGGTTAAAGAACGCGGCTTGAAGTTCTCTCCAAGAATGAATGGTTCCATGCGGTTGTCTTTCTAGCCAATCGCTATCTCTTCCGGTCAAGAAAAACGAAAACATATGACAATACAGTTGCTCGTGTGTAATACCAGGAGTAATGTAGGCATCATAAATCTGCATGAACTTCAGAATCGCTTTTACCGGATCTTGAATTGCTGTACCAGTATAGAGTCCGAAACTTTGGAATTGACTGAGCATACCCGGATCGGGTCTGAATTTGATATTCGGAATCTCAGGAGGGCGGTTACCGATGGGTTGAACATGGAATGGTACATTAAGGCCATGTAGGTCTTGTTCAACTCGGTTCTGTTGATTATTCTGGTTATTCTGCCCATTACCTCCTCCTGCTGGTAATTGTTGTCCTTATTGTCCACCGAGTGGTGGATCTTGAGCACCAAGGGGAGGATCTTGTTGAACCCCTCCAAGTGGTGGATTTAGTTGGGTTTCCATTGATCTTCTTAAGGCTCTTTCCTCACGAACTCGTTTGTTGTAAGGTCTGAAGCTCCTCTCAGGCTCGGATAAGGGAGGCCAAGAATTAAACACTATGAAACCTGAAAATGACTAAAGCAAACCACAAGCGTAAATCTGGAAAAATAAAAACTAAACTAAAAACTGAAAAGTAAAAAGTAAAAACTAATTAAAAACTACTACTCGAAATAGATAACCCACACGCTAACGAGACACAAGTCCCCGGCAGCGGCGCCAAAAACTTGGTGGTGCCTAGGGTGTGATAAAAATAAGATTAAAATAAGCCAAGAAACTACGCACTTTCACCCTAGACAGGCACAGTATTGCAAGTATTACAGGACGTATGCAAGTTTTAGTTAGTAAGTTGAGTTCGTTCTGAGGGACTTAAGTGTGTTAATCGCGTGAGTAGGAATAACGAGTAAAAGTAAATAATTAGAAGACAAATAAATTAAAGAGAGAATTTCGAATTTAACTAATTAAAACTAAGAAAATAAAGACAATAAAGTAAAAGATTTAGAATATGAGATGAGAAGTATAGCTTAGGTTTTGCTAGTATGCACTAATCCTTCTAATTCTATCTATAAATCTAGTTTATAAGGGAGAATATTAGCTCCTGGTATACTTAGTCAGGATTCTAAATTCCCAGACCTTAGACCTTGAGAGCGACTAAGGGGGCTACGGCACAACCAAGAAGTGTTTTATCTTAGGGTTATCAAACGCCACTAAGGCCCTAAGCAAATACTGCAATCCTGGTGATATGGTGGTTAAAAGAAACCCTAATGACTATCTAGTTAGAATCATGTTTTGTCAGAACTAATATCGACACTAGACATTATGTGGTGGTTCAATAGTTAAACACCCTGTCAAGGAGACCATCTAACTACTATTAAAACAATCCTAAAGTGATCAGTTCTAGGAAAGACATTAAATCAAAACACATAAACAAATATAAAGTAAGTAGCTAATATCAGATTAAAACATATAATTCCCAAAGAAACTTAGATAGAAGAATTAGAAATCATAGATTATACATGATGCAAAACCCAAGCTATGGGAGGTTTAGTTCATACCTGATGGAAATAAACTAAAAGAAATTACAAAAGACATCATCTTGCTCTCTACAATAAACTAGGGAATAATATTAAGGTTTTTCTAAGCAAGGATGATTTACAAGTGATATAAGGGTGTATTTATAGGTGTTTAGAAGACCTAATTCGTTTTCTTGAGGAGGAGATAAAGTATTGGACTCCTAGCCCAACTCAAATTCGTATGGAAATAAAGATAAACACTGCTGGACCGTTTTGAGCATATATTATTCGTTATTGGTCGGTTTGAGCTCCATAAGATACCAAAAGAATCGCAACAGAATTATCTTGACCCTTAAGAAGGAAATCACCAAAATCGGCCTATTTCTTAGGTAAAAACGCATATCTTTAGACGTGTATGCAGAATCCCAGATTTAGGCAGCTTTTCCTTTTCCATCTTTTTAGCTTTTGTTTCCTTATCTCCAATTACCATGCAAATCTCTTTCCATAAGTTGTCATCTTTGACTTGGACTCTAATTAAGCTCCATAATTATCTTTAAAGCTACACACTAAATAAACAATTAAACCCAATATGCTCTAAAAATAATAATTCTCTAAATCAAGACTCAAAATAGGAAAGTGCACTATTTCTCAAGAAAATCGACTATTATGACTTCTAAATCACTAAAAATGATGTCTCATCCTAACATTAATCTATCACAAATGAGGAGACATCAAAGCTACGAGCTAAATTTGCCAACAATGGCATAAAAAGAATATATATATATATATATATATATATATATATATATATATATATATATATATATATATATATATATATATATATATATATATATATATATGAAAAAATAGCATGATATCTCGAACATCAAAAAGAGAATCATAGTTATATAAAAGAAAAAAATCGATATGAAAAGAAAATATATATTCGGACCAGCAAAGTGGAATTTATATATCATCATAAAAGGTTTTTATTGGGTTTATTAGGGATGCACATCAAAAGCATCAATAAATTAGGTTGAGTGAGAACATCTTCGAGTGAAAACTCAAGCTCTAGGGCGATTTGTTGATGGCTAGTGAGGAGAGAGCCAAAAGCTCACTTTTCATTATCCAAATACACCACACCCGTCCCTAAGCCACGTTATAACCAAAGACCTTAGGATTTCTAACTACTTGGTGGAGAAACAATTGAGCTATTAGGTAATAGGTGAGTGGACCATTGGATGCTATATTAGGACCTACGAACAACCTATAGCCATTAACCTGAACTAAGTTATCATCCTCTCCTTCTAGCATTGCGAAATTAATCTTGACTTGAATTTATGGATTGGTGATTACATGTATATTAAGCATATTTGTGCATTATTTCTTGAGCATTACTACATGAGACTCTTTAGATATTTTGCTCTAGGATCATTCATTATGTTCTGTTCTTATTCTCCTCCTACTTCTTCTTCTTGTTTATTTGACTACCCTACTGTTCTTTACTTTTATTGTATCGGGACGATACAACTTTGAGTTGGGGGTCTTGATGTATCCTCATTTGTGATAATAAAATCTATCTTTGAGACATCATTTTAGGCGTATTTATTAGTTTATAGGTCGACTTTAGCTTAATTTAGTGCACTTTTCTACTTTGAGTCTTGATTTAGTAACATAATATTTTTAGAGCATATCTGGTTTAATTGTTTATTTAGTGTGAAACTTTAAAGATAATTATGGAGATGAATTAGAGTCCAAGTCAAAGACTACAAGATATGGAAAGAGATAAGCATGGTAATTGGAGATAAAGGAAACAAAAGCTAAAATCATGGAAAAGGAAAAGCTGCCTAAATCTGAATTTCTGCAGCTATTCCTAAAGAAGTGGTGATAACTCCAAAACCAAGCCGATTTTGGAAGATTCCTTTCATAGGGACATAGATAATTCTGTGAGGATTCTTTTGGTATATTGTGGAGCGAAAACCGACCAATAACGAAGAAGATATGCTCAAACCAGTTCAGCAGTAATTATCTTTATTTCCATACGAATGTGACTTGGAGTCCATTACTTAACCTCTCCTTCAAGAAACTAATTAGGTTAACCTATACACTATAAACACAGCCTCTTAACACTTTTAAATCATCCTTGGTGAAACCTTAAACCAAGAGGAAGCTTATAACACAAGAAAGAAGTCTGGAAGGAGCTGTTCATCACAATGTCTTCTTCTACCTCTGAATTTGTAATTTCTTTCTTTTCTTTCATGAACTAAATTTATTTAGCTTGAGTTTTTAGCATATATGTATGAACCCTAGTTTTGGTTGACATCTATCTAATTTAGGAATTCTATGTTTTGAATTGAATTATTGTTTTTATTCTCTGTTTATGTGTTTGGATTTATATTCTGTGTTCTTGTGGATCGCGACCATATAGAATTACCATCTAGTAGTTAGGTCACCATTGACAACGGTGTTTAATTACATGTTTAGCACATAACTTCTAGTATTCGGTTTAGATCTGACAAATCAACCTAACTAGATAATCACTATGGTTTAGTACATGTGACTATTTACCAATTACAGGAACAGTTTGCTTAGGAAGCCTTATTGACACAGGTAAATCCTATTTAAAACTACCTAGCGTAATTGGAACCGATTATGGAAAT
Source organism: Nemophila menziesii (assembly GCA_029959085.1). NCBI lineage: Eukaryota > Viridiplantae > Streptophyta > Magnoliopsida > Boraginales > Hydrophyllaceae > Nemophila > Nemophila menziesii. Next base: position 83,117,264 of record JARWIR010000001.1, read on the forward strand.
ACTACATAATTCACCCTTACATGTTTAGAACGACAAAACTAGTGGGGATTACATGCTAATAACTCAAGCTATATTCTCAACTACTTCTTCTTTCGCATTTAAGTTTCTGTCTTTAAATTCTCAGTTTTAATTTAGTTTAGTTAGAAAACCGAATAAATATCTACTGTCTTTATTTTTCTTGTGTTTAGTTGTTCTAGCTTTAATTATTTGCACTTGATTTTTGCATAAGATTCCCCTAACCTTCGTAGTCTCTGCGGAACGAATCTTACTTAATCATTAAAACTTGCATACAATCTGTATACTTGCAGAACCGTGCTCAGTCTAGGGTGACTAATTGCACTCTATTTATATCATATTTCTATCACACCCTAGGCCGTACCAGTTACAAACCCCGCCAGGGCGATTATAATCCACCTTTGAATGTCAGGTTCTCTACCCAATTGGCTATAAGGTTAACTAAGCCCGCCAGGATCACTAATTTCTACCTTACGTTTATTACTTATGTCTGTAATTAACCCCCCCCCCCCAATCAAGGCGATCACTTCCCCAACAAAGTGAATAGCTTAATTACTAAATCATATGTCGAATTGGTCAGATTAAAAATAGTAAAATAATCTTACGATAATAAAAAATACTAATTGCCCAATTCAATTTAAATTATAAAAATCCCAAATTAGAAAACATTAATCAAATTAATTAGGGTTCAACCCATGTAGCGATTCTCAAGCAATTAAAAGGTTTATCTCATAATTGAAATTAAAACTAAGAAAATAAAAGTAAAAGACATTATGTTTAACAGAAAGAAAATAAAATAAAACCTAATTAAGAGGTTGGGTTTTGCTGCGATTTGGAGGAGATGACTTTCTCCATCTCTTAGCTTTCTTCCTTCCTTCCTTCTGGCTTGTGAAAATTGAATGCTTTGAAGAAATTATATGAAGTGTGTTTAAAGAGGTGGCTAAAGGGTCTATTTATAGGTTTTAGGAAGCCTTAATTCGTTTTACTTGGAGTGGAAGACAAGTAAAGGACTCTTTAATTCGCAACCATAAAATATAGGAAAGGTAAGATTCTTTTGCTGATTTGTTTTGGTCATATATCCTTCAATACTTCTCCGTTTGACAAGTTATTTATATCGAAATCACTTGTCACAGAAAGCTCTATCCATTGGTCCAGACCATTCTCCCAAATTCCTAGACAATCTTGAGTTATGAGCTAGTCTTTGAACGTGACTAGAATTTCAGATTTATTTGGCAACTTTATCTTTTCCTTCTTTGCATATTTCCTTCCTTAATCTTCCAATTTCCATGTATATCTTCTTTCCTTTACTTCTTAGACTTGACTTGGTCTCTAATTAATTACTGATGTCTCCTCATTTGTGATAGATTTATGTTAGGATGATACATCATTTTTAGTGATTTAGAAGTTATAATAGTCGATTTTCTTGAGAAATAGTGCACTTCCCTATTTTGAGTCTTGATTTAGTAAAATAATATTTTTAGAGCATATTGAGTTTAATTATTTATTTAGTGTGAAGCTTTAAAGATAATTATGGAGATTAATTAGAGTCCAAGTCAAAGACTACAAGATATGGAAAGAGATAGACATGGTAATTGGGGATAAGGAAATAAAAGCTAAAAATATGGAAAAGGAAAAGCTGCCTAAATCCTGAATTTCTGCACCTACGACCACAAATCAGCTTATATCTCAAAATCGGTGTGGAATTTGGAGAAACGGTCAAGAGAAAAGTTGAAGATCTTTTCGAGACGATGAATTTTGTATATTCATACGCATCAAACGGATGAAAATAGAAGCTGCTAGGTCCAAAAGAAAAACGGGTCTGATTGCATGTTTTTAGGGTTACGAATTTGAGTTGGGCTTGGAGTCCACTACTTACTTCTCCTTCAAGAAAACGAATTAGGTCTTCTAAACACCTATAAATACACCCTTAAACCATTGTAAACATGTCCTTGCTCAGTTTCAAGCTTAGGCTTAGTCCTTACTTATATTTTATCACTTTTAAATAATAGCTTAGTCCTTTAAATTAAATATTCACCCTTAGTATCAAGCTATTCATCCAAGGAGCAAGCCGACCTATAGAGGAAGACAAGAAGAAGAAGTTGGAGAGTGACAAACTCCTCTTCTACATCTCACCTTCTCTATATTTAGGGTATTTAGCTATAGATCTATGCTCAACCATAATTCTAAGCTTTTATTCTGTAAGTTTTACTTTTAATTGTTGGGTTATTATTTTGTCTTAAATTCAATAATACTATTTGTTTATTCTAATTGATTGAGCTTGGCGTATATTGTTATTATGTGTTTTGACTTATTGTTACATCCTTAGATTGGGTCAATCTTAGGATTATTCTTAGTTATTGACAACACCACATAATCGTCTAGTTTTGATCCTTTGCCTAACTAGATAGCCATAAAGGTTTGATTTAATCACCAATCATTACCCAAGACCTTGGTAGTGGAGAGGTTGCTCCTAAGCCTGGAAAAGGCTAGGTAGAATTTAGAATCCTGGTTAATATATAATGCTTAATCTGTGACAGGTTAGAATAACAACTTAGTAAAATAGACTCATAATATTAATCCTAATTTATCTGACTTACATTCATCTTATTTAGTTGTTTTCATTGTTTATTTATTTGCGTTAGATTATTATTTATCTTATTATATTTTTATATAAACATCTAAATTCATCTACGCTTGTTAAATATAAGTAGATCTAATGGATTAAATCCCTGCGAACGAACTTAACTTATCATTAAAACTTGCAAACGATCTGTGATACTTGCAGTGAGTTCCGTGGTTCTCAAGGGTGTGTGATCTTTATTATTATCTTTATTTATCTATTATTTTATCACACATTTGCCCCCACCAATTACCATATATCTTTAAAGCTTCAAAATAAATAAATAATTAAACCGCATATGCTTTAAAAATTAATAAATCATTAAGTCAAGACTCGAAATAAGAAAGTGCACTCTAAAATTAGAAACTCGAATAAAATACTTCCTAAAACACTATAAATAATCTAAGACTTTAATTCTCACCTCTCCTCCTTGTATTGGTTTTCCATGGAATTCAAGAACCTACTAACTTTGCACTAAAAATAACCAAATTAACGCACAAAATCTCTAAAAATGCAAATAGTCTAATTCCAAGGGGAGAAAGTGCAATATGACGAAATAAGCATAAAAGTCTATCTAATAGGTCAAATATTCACCTAAAATGATGTCTCCTAAGGGCTAATATTTAGAAAAAATAGGGAGACATCAATGTCCAACAAGGAAATGAGAATACGTCTAGGGATTGTGGGAGTGTCATTTGAAGCTAGATCACAAGATCACAAAAAGTAAACATTTGTGCAGCAATATGTGTTGTTGATCCTTGTTTTGCAAGTCCTGTTCCCTTCTTTACCTTATTGTCTTCGCATACACCAAACCTAAAAACCTGAGAAAACTAAACAAGCAAAAAGCGTAAAACTGATAAAAACAAAAATAAAAATAAATGCAACTATCACTAAAGGATAAACACCGTGGTCACACGCTACCGTCCCCGGCAGCGGCGCCAAAAACTTGGTGGTCCTTTGTGTGTTCTAAAATAAATGCAAAAGTAAAGAGAACTACAACCGCAAGTGTACGGTTGTCCCAAGTAGTATATCTGATAATACAGATTCGTTCCAAGGACGGAATGGTTGATCACAATGTCTAGCAAATAGTGATTGATGCACTTACGAAAATAAAAGACAATAATATGTTTGTTTGGTTTTGTATTAATCCTAAGGAATGAAAGACTAATGCGAAAATGTAAATAAATAACTAAGACGCAAGTAAATAAAAGTGATACGCAAGTAAGAGCAGGTAGTACTTGAGAGGCGCAAGGGTTTACCTAACTATCATTCATTTCATACATTGTTTAAGGGGCAAATTGGTATATTTGTATTGGTCGGGATTCTATAATCTACTTACCCCCGTCAGGGTGGACTAAGGAGAAACTCTCAAATGCTACAAACCCCGTCAGGGTGATTATAGTCCACTCTCAAGTGTTTAAGTTCAAATTACCCAATAGGCCATAGGTTTAATTAAGCTCGTCAGAGTCAATAATTTCTAACCTACATTCATTAACTAGTTCGGTACCTAAACCCCCCGTCAAGGTGATCCAATCGCCACTAATTGGAATAGCTTAGATACTAAGTCCTATCATTGATTGATCAGGTCAAAAATAGTAATTAAAATACAAATTAAAGAAAAATACAATTTACCCAATTTGATTTAAATAATAATAATCCCAACTCCAAATGTATAAAACGAAATCAAATTGGGATTAACCCATTATGCGTTCTCAAGCACTAATTTAGTTTAGCTCATAATAATTGAAAAGACAAAAACTAAAGAAACAAATAGGTTCAACATGTTTTACAGAATAAAATAGAGCAACCTAATTACGGAATTGAATTGGCTGAGAAGTGGAGATATAGACCGTCTCCAGCTCTTGCTTCTTCTCTTCCTGCCTCTAGCTTCTTCTCTGGTGTCTGACTCTTAAGCGTATGTTGTATTATGAAAAAGATATTCAAGAGTGTGTGAAGATAGAGGTCTAAAGCCCTTTTATAATGTTCAAAACGGATTAGGGCTTGAACCTAATAATAAAACACTAATTAAATGTCCAAGCCCAAATTCTAAGCCCAAAATCCCGTAACTGCTGATACACCTTCACTAAAACGGCTTTTCCCGATGCGTTATAACTCCGATTGACCTCATTCCAGTTGCTAAAGTTCCGTAACTCGATAAGGAATGTTTTCTCTTCAAAGGTCAGCGGCTAAATCATCTCTTAAGCACCTTGAAATCAGCAATCTATAGCCTGGAAAATGGATTTTCAGCTCTAAAAATAATATCTTCGGGATTTATCTTCGAGTTTTGACTCTATCTCTTGATCTTTGACTTTCTTCTCGGATTCCTCTTCTAACTAACATCTAAAACCTGTAAACTTTACACTAAAAAATACCAATATTACGCGCAAAAGCTTAATAAATCAAAAATGTTAGAAATAAAAGAGGAAAATCATATTATTGCATATTTAGTCCAAAAGTCTATCGAAATGATTAAATAAACACCAAAAATGATGTCTCCTAAGGGTCGAAAATAAGAACAATTAAGGAGACATCAACAAATCAAACCATTAACTTAAATTTTTAGCTCAATATCATATCAAGCTACCAGATTTTTAAAAAGGCCTAAATAATATACAAAAAAGGATTCTAAGAGCAACCATGAATTACTTTTAATGAGTTGATGAAGCTGAACTATCCATGAACGACTCCTTCATCCCCAATTGTTTCATTATATTCCCACCTTTCCATGATTATCTAAAGCATGAAAAACATCCACCCATAATCTAATCCCAAATTCAACACTCTTTTTCACCTTTTCACACTAACCCAACTCATAAATTTACAGATTCGAAACTCCCTTTTTACATTTTTCATCAACTCTTGATGAACACCTTATTTACACGAATAAAAAATCCTAAATAAATAAATAAATTCATCGATAATAAGAACACCCTATAATCAAATACAATATTTATTTTATTTCGAATTCAAATTTGTTATGTAGAAAATCACAAACCTGGAAAATATGCAAAAGGGAAATGATTTTCCAGAGCATTTGTGATCTAGAATAAAACTCCAATGCATGTTCCACCACCTATCACTGTACATTATCAAAGGACTCCAACAACCATTTGGGATATCAACTGGAAAAAATTGAAGTCATCTTCTGAAACATCTGCAAGAATCTGCAAGATTTGTAAGATTTTTATTTATCTTTTGGCTTGATATGCACCAATTGTCAAATGAGAGTATGAGTAATGATAACATGAATGCATAAACCAATATATAATTAGTATATACCTTAAGGAGGATGATTGTCGATTTCAGGAGCAATTGTCTTCATATCTTTAACCTTCAAGTCTTAATCAGCAAGTATAAAATATGAACAACAAATTTCTTTGGATCCTGCCAAAACAAAAGATAAAATTCATTTTACTTAGTATCCAATATGGGATCTACTATATATAAATAAAGATCCATTTTAATTGGATAAAGGGATATATATATATATATATATATATATATATATATATATATATATATATATATATATATATATATATATATATATATATATATATATATATATATATAATATTTCAGAGTTTTTTCTACGGTCTAAATTTACCCACATAAGTGGTGACCAGGATTAAATCTGGCTAAACATAAGTGGTGGCTAGGATTTAATCTGGCCAAACATAAGTGGTGGCCAGGATCGTTTCTGGCCCCACCTATCATTAATACCTTAATAATTTACTATTACTTTTTTTTAAATAAAATCTCAAACATATCATTTTTATTATAATCAATTACCTCTCTTTTTAACTTAACAATCCCCCAATTACCTTCTTTAATATCACCCTTAAACTTAAACTTAATCTTAACTTTACACTTAACTTTAACCTTAATGATAACCTTAAACTTAACCTTAACCTTAACCCTTACACTTTAAACTTTAAACCATAAACCTTAATCTTTACCTTCACCTTCACCTTCACCTTAAACTTAACCTTTAACTTTAACCTTAAACCTTAAAACAAAACTTTAAACTTAAAATTAACCTTAACCTTAACCTTAAAATAAACCTTGACCTAAACCTTATCCTTAGCCTTAGCCTTAACATTAACCTTGACCTTGACCTTAACCCTTAACCCTTAACCTTAAACTTAAACTTAACATATACTTTTACCCTTAACGTTGACCTTGACCTTAATGTTGACTTTGGCCTAGAAATATGCGTTCAATTTCCGTCAACAAAATAAAAAAAATCTATAGTCAAATGCAACTCCTAATTAATTTTATTGAAAGCGATTAATACAAATAACACATCAAATTGGGATGAGGCAACGAACCCCACCCAAACTCAAAAGTGAGTCGTGTCCCCACGACTCGAAAAGACTCAAAGCAAATAAACTAATCTACACTAAATGAGAAGGAATTAAAAATGTATCTTAACCAATGCGAGGCTGGTTGTCGGTGTTGCGTCCAAGTAGAGAGTCTTTCGTAAGTAATCCATAGGTAGCGTGTTGCATTGTGCTCACCCCAAGTAGCATATTTCGGAGAAGGTCTAACTCTTTTGTGATGTTTCCTAAAGTAGCAATCATCTTATCTTGATTCTCTTCCAACACCCGAAATTTATTTTCCAACTCATTATCAGAATGTACCTTCTTCTTAGGTGCAGGAGCTCGGGGATTCTTCATTGGATGGGTTGCATCATTATGGGCGTTTTCAATGGAATTCAATGTCATTGCGTCTCCTTGTTCGGAAGGCTCAACCTCTTCGCTTATATGCGGTACTTTTGCATCTAGACACAAGGCAGTGATAGTACATGGGAAATTAAGGTTTTGCTGAACAGTTAGGATTTTCTCGAACTCCGTGACAGTGTCATAAATCACACGAGAAACATCAATTTCTTGATTTTCAATAATACACTTTATGAAGATTACATGTTCCTTCTTCAATTCAGAAGTATGGGTAATACCAAAGAAGGTAGGGATTATGAAACGTGGCCATACCTTAGCACAAGGTAACAAATAGCTACTATAAACTTGCCCATCATATCTCTCACCAGTTGGAATAGGACGTTTCCCATGAATTAAGACATTGTCCCAAAGAGATTCCCAGTCAAAAGATGGGTCATTAAGTGTCTCATGATATGAGAAAGGACCAGTAAAGTTCGGTAATTTCAAAGTCTTGCGAATAAGCTCAATTGAGAAGGGTAATACCTTTTAACGGACGATAATAGACTGTTTGTTCGAAAAGGCTACTCCTTCATAAAAATCACGTACAAGGGTGGGGATAAAAGTCAGGTTTCGTTGTCTCAATTCGGTCCACCCAAACTTATCACAAGCAATAACATAACTCTTAAACTCGTTGTTCATAATTCCGGAAGGGAATCCTTTTTCAACACCAAACTTCAAATAATTAATTATGTCACGAACCTGATCAGGCCAACTCATTGCTACACTCTTTGGTTTTTGTGCCATATTTTTTCTTTGGGTGGCTCTTTGTTCAAGAATGGGTTCGTTGGGAACTTCTTCTTCGATCTCTTCTTCTTCTTCAATTACCAAGGGAGGCTTTGTAGGAGTAGCCTTGCTTGGGTTTTCTTTCCTCTTCATAGCAGGTTGAACTTCTCCAATTTTTTGTTTACGAGCAGAATCTGGAATCTCAATAGCCCTTTCTTGTGTAGCACCAAGATTGTTTCTGGTTCGTGGATTGGTTCTTCGAGAATAGCTAAAAGAATCTGTCTTGTTTGTCATGTCTTCGCACCCCAAATTCAAAACTTCAAAAAAGTCTAAAAATGGAGAGATGTTTCGAAATTTGATGTTTTGAGGCTATAAGGATGAAGATAGTGGTGAGATATGAGATGGGTAAGGATTATTTTATGTGATTGAAGAGGTTTAGTGGTACAGTTTATGGTTTTGATGAATGAGGGATCTTGAAGAAAGTAGGAATTTGTTGGTGTTTTTGAAAGAATATGAGTTGATTATGTGTTTTTGTGGTGAAAGAGGGAGGGATTTGATGATTAGAAGCTGTTTTAATGATGATTTTCGGAGAGGTGTAAAGCTGGAAAATGGATGTGGAGGCTACTTGAGAAGGAAGGTAAAGATATAGGCTTTAGGTTACAAAACCGCCTAACATAGTAGCAAAACCAGGTTTCCGGTTCTTGTCGCTATGTCGGCGTAAATAAATTACTAAATTCGATTTTTTTACCTGGACGCAGCCTCCTTGCGTCTGAGCACACGCACTAGTCAAAGAATTGGACTTCATGACCGGGTTCTCGGTTTGTGTCGATGGCGCAAATGAAGATACGCTGGACGCGGCCCCTTGCGTCTGAGCACACGCAGGGGTCAGAGAGTTGGAGATCCTACAACACCACCACCGGGTTCCTGGTGGTCCTTTGTGTGTTCTAAAAATTAAATGTAAATGCTAATCGAACCACAACCGCAAGTGTACGGTTGTCCCAAGTAGTAATCCTGATAAATCAGATTCGTTCCGAGGACGGATGGTTGATCACAATGTTTAGCAAATAGTGATTGATGCACTTATGGAAATGGAAGATAATAAATTGTTTGTTTTGGTTTTGTTTATTAATTCTAAATAAATGAAAGACAAATAATTAAATGCAAGTAAAAGATAAGACGCAAGTAAAATAAGTGAAAACGCAATATGAGATGTAGTACTTGAGAACGCAAGGATCCTCCTAATTTTACTTTCTAACTTATGTTGTTTAAGGGCTAAATCAGTCAATTACAATGGTCGGGATTCTAAATTCCTTATACCCCCGTCAGGGTGGACTATAAGGCAATCCTAAAGTGTCACTAGTCCCGTCAGGGTAAATATGATCCACCGTTGGATGATTAAGATTTATTACCACTTTGGCCCTAGGATTAACTAAGTTCGTCAGAATCAATAGTTTTTATCCCAGATTGAACAATTCAAACTGTACCTAAACCCCCCGCCAAGATGATCCACACGCCACATATGTGGAATAGCTTAGATACTAATACCTAATTTTTGTTCGCGACTCTAAAATCAGTAAATAATCATAAATTGTCGAAAAGAGTAAAAGACCTGATTTAATTTAATTCAATATAAACCCAAATTCAACATTCGTTATTTCATAAAATTAAGATTCACCCATTGTTTGTTCTCAAACACTAATGAAAGCTTAGCTCATATTAAAATTAAAAACTAAATTAAAAGAATTGGAATTCATATTGTTTACAAAATTAAAATACGAAAAGAACCTAGTTTCCGGAATTGGAATGACTACGAACGGAGCTATAGACCCACTCCAGCTCTTGTAGCTTCTTCTTTCTTCCTTCTGTTGCTTCTCTCTGGTGTTTAATCTTGTGGAATGTGAATTGTGTGAAAAATAGAAGTCCAGACCTCCTTTTATAAGTAAAAATTCGGACTAGGGCTTGGACCAGAAAATAAAAGCCTAATTAAATGTCCAAGCCCACTTTCTAAGCCCAAAATCCCGTAACTGATGATAGGCCTTCACTAAAACAGCTTTTCCCGATGCGTTACAACTCCGATTGACCTCATTCCAGTTGCTAAAGTTCCGTAACTCGATAAGGAATGATTTCTCTTCAAAGGTCAGCGGCTAAATCATCGCTTAAGCACCTCGAAATCAGCAATCTATGGCCTGGAAAGTGGATTTTCAGCTCTAAAAATAATATCTTCGGGATTTGTCTTCAAGTCTTGACTCTAATTCACGATCTTTGACCTTCTCCTCGGATTCCTCTCCTAGCTAACATCTAAAACCTGTAAACTTTACACTAAAAATACCAATATTACGCGCAAAAGTTTAATAAATTAAAAATGCTAGAAATAAAAAGGTAATTCCGGATTATTGAATATTTAGTACAAAAGTCTATCAAATTAATTAAATAAACACCAAAAATGATGTCTCCTAAGGGTCTAAAATAAGAACAATTAGGGAGACATCAAGACCCCCAACTCAAACCTTTGTCGTCCCGACAAAGCAAAACTAAAAACAAAGGGGTAGAAGTAAGCGTATAAACAAATAGAAGCTAGCAAATACACCCTAAAGCAAGTCTCAAAATAAATCTCATATAGCAAACTCTAGAAACTAATATACACATACACTAATCATGCAAAATCAAACATAAATAATCTCAATCATAAAATTAAAGTCGCAATGCTTGAAGGTTACACTTGTACTCATCTCTGTATGATGGCTATAGGGTGGTCATTAATCCTAAGTCGCTTTGAACGCTCCACCTAGTGTATTCCCTATCAACAGAATTATAAATTCACTATGCACTTAGGAATCACGAGGTCTTTACGGTTATAATATTGGCTTAAGGACGGGTGTGGATGTATATTTGGTAAATTTGAAGTGAGCTTTTGGCTCTCTCCTCACTTACCATCAACAATGTCCTCGAGCTTGAGTTAACGCTCAAAAGATGTTCTCACTCACCAATATACGCAACAATTTAGCGTCCCATGTCTACCCACTATAAACAAGATGATTTTCAAAAAAATTCCACTTTGCCAGATGTTTTATTCATTCATATTTTTCTTTTTTCTTTTCTTTTCTCTTTTTTTCTTCTTTTTTTTTGTACAGGAGCAAACCGGGTTCCCGGTTTTGACGAATCCGGGTTCCCGGTTCCTACTGTATGATTTTTCAAAAATTTTCATTTTTTCTTTCTTTTTCATTTTTCTTCATTCCCGGCAAAGGGTTACAAGTATATATCATCTGCAATTGTGCTACAATACAAAGCACATCGATCCCTACCCATTTAATTCCCCATATGTGGTCCCACCACCCCAAACTCAAGCTCGAGACATGTCTCAGGATTGTGATTCAAGTGCGGGTCATATGGTCATGCCTAATAATCTAAGGGATAATGGCTTATATCGTGGCTAAAAAGGCTAAAGGCTCAAAGTGGGCTAAGACGGATAATAATTAATACAAGGGATAGAAGGCTAAAAAGGCACAAATGGCTAACAAAGAATTGCCCCTATCATTTTCCTAAGTACATAGCTTGTCTTTAGTTCATATCTAGGTGGGTTCTCTACTAATTAGGATTTCACGTTCTACACACCAAACATATTCCTTGAGTACAAGCTTACTTCATTTGCATTGTTAATTCATTTTTTTTATCAATTACCTATGTTCGCATGCAATTGTAAGTGCGTTTTATATCAATCCCTAAAGTCCACTATTTACTATCATAGATTTATCAAGAGTATGCTTAAAGGGATATTTAAAAATTTCTATAGTCAAACGCAACTCCGAAAATTCTTTTATTGAAAGCAAATAAAGCAAATAACACATAAAAACTGGGATGAGGCAACGAACCCCACCCCAAACTCAAAAATGAGCCGTGTCCCCACGACTCGAAAAGACTCAACAAAGCATTTAAACTAATATACACTAAGAGGAAAGTTTAGAAAACGTATCTTAACCAGCGCGAGGCTGGTTATCGGTGTTGCGTTCTGGACCTTTATCTCGCGTAACAGCATCATAAATCGCGTTTTGAAGTGTATTTACGCCTAGGATTAAATTTCGAAGCAGGTCCAATTCTTTGGTAACGTTTCCCAAGGTAGCAATCATCTTCTCCTGATTCTCTTCCAACACCTGAATCTTTGCTTCCAACTCAGGTACAGTTTTCACTTTCTTTGATTGAGGAGTTCTCGGACTTCTTGTAGTTCGTGTTGCTTCTTCATGGACGTTCTTGATTGTGCTCAAAGCTATACTCACACCAACTGAAACAGTATCAATATTTGCGTCCTTACGCGGAATCTTTGCGTCTAGACACAACTGAGTAATAGTACAAGGAAACTTCAGATTTTGTTGTTTCATTGGTGATTTCGCGAACTCCATGATTGTATCATAAATGATCTTAGCAACATCAAATGGTTTCTCCTCCAAAATACACTTAATAACAAATATGTGCTCTTTCTTCAACTCGGAAGTGTGTTTAATACCAAAGAAAGTGGGTATTATGAAACGAGACCAAACCTTAGCACGAGGTGTCAAACTACTGCTGTAAAACTGTCCAGGATACCTTTCACCTTCAGGAATTGGGCTAGTCCCATTAACAAGCACGGTCCCCCAAAGGGATTCAAAATCAAAAGAAGGGTCATTAAGAGTTTCTTGGAAGGGGCATGTTCCAGAAAAGTTGGGTAGTTTCAATGATTTCCGAATACGTTCAATAGAGAAAGGAACTACCTTTTTGCGGATATCAATGGCATCATGTGAGGTAGCTAAACCTTCGTAAAATTCTCGCACAAAAGTAGGAATGAACTCAAGCTTCCTTTCTTGTAACTCTTTCCAACCAAACTTAGCACATGTCACAGCATATTCCTTGTAATCACTACTCATAATACCCTTAGGAAAATTCGTCTCCTCACCAAATTTCAAAAATTCAATTCTTTCACGAACCTGAGTATTCCAACAAGTGTAAACCCTCTTAGGCTTGTGGGCCCACATCTTCATACGCGGAGGTTTTGGAACGGGGGCCTCCGGAATCTCTTGTTCAGTTTCTTCCTCAATGTTCTTCGTAATTTCCTCTTCTGGTTCCTTCTCACTTTCAATCTCATCAATCAATCTTCTCTTTAGACCTGTGATTTCTTTTCTGTTAGAATCAAGCTTAACTTCGTCAATTTTTCGTTTAGGACGCGAATCAGGAATCTCAATAGCTTGTTCTTGAGAACCACCAATGGTGGCCTTTCTTCTAGGAGCAGTTCTTCGGAAATCACCGGTTCTGTTAGTCATCTCTTTTCACCCCAAACTCAAAACTTCAAATAATGAGAAACTTAGAGAAAAAGTTTAGAATTTTGATGTTTTGAGGTTTAAGAATTTAAGAACTAGGTGAAATATGAGATGGGTCTTGGATAATTTGTATGGGAGAAGAAAGAATTGGGTTTAATTTAAGGAATTGGGTGAAGAAGAATCTTGGGAAAAACTAAGGATTTGATGTTATTTTGGAGAGGAGGTGAGTTGATCTTATGTTTTTGTGGTGAAAGAGGGTAGGATTTGATGATATATAGTGTTTTGGTAGATGAATTTCGGAGGTGGGGAGGCTATTGGTGCGTTTTAGGTAAATACTTGCAAAAGAGGCTAAGAAAACTAGGTTAAAATACCCAAAACCGCCTCTCACAGCTTTCAAACCGGGTTCCCGGTTTTGGCAAACCGGGTTCCCGGTCCCGCGTCGCTGTGACGGCGCGGAAAAATAATTGTGGACTCTTTTTTTTTTTTTCCAAAACGCACCAAAACGCTGGACCCCAAGACGCGGGGTCAGAGATTTTACTCGCCGAAACCGGGTACCCGGTTCTGTGGAATGCGGGTTCCCGGATTTTCTCGCTGGCGCGAATCAAAACGCGCCAAAACGCAGCAACTCAAGACGCCGGGTCAGAACTTTTGGGTGTTTACAGCTCCGAAACCGGGTACCCGGTTCTGCCAAATGCGGGTACCCGGATTTGTGTCGATGGCGCGAACTAAAACGCACGAAAACGCAAGCCACCAAGACGCTGGGTCAGGGATTTTCAGAAATCACAGCACCAAAACCGGGTACCCGGTTTTGCCAAATGCGGGTTCCCGGTTCCGACGCTGTGATATTACCCAAAAACGCCAAGTGTTGCGTTAAAATGGTTGGTACCAGCTCCAAAACCGGGTTCCCGGTTTTGCGAAATCGGGTTCCCGGTTTCTCCTGGACATCCAACCTCTTTTTCTTCTGTTTTCGCCAAATCGACCCCAAACTCAAGTCTTTTTTACCCCTGGAATCATCAAAAACAACTACCCTTCCTCATTTCTTAATAAAAACAATACAATTACGAAAATCAAACTAATCTAAATTGCAAAAATGTAAAAATTCAGCTAATATACAAGTAATTGGCTTTTGTTTAACGTCGTTAAGCTCGACGGGTTACCTCACGCTTCTAAGGAGTCTCGAGGAGATACATGACCTCCCCGGGATGTGGATCTTCCGAGCGATTGGTATTTTCACCTCCATGGTATATCTTCAATCTGTGACCGTTAACCATAAAGGTACGGTTCTCTAGCGGATGTTCTATTTCTATCGCCCCATGAGGTGTAACTTTGGTCACTATGTATGGACCTGACCACTTAGATCTTAACTTACCCGGAAAATTGCTGAACTTTGAATTATACTTTAATACTTTTTGCCCCACTTCAAAGTTCTTTGGACGAATCCGATTGTCATGCCATTTCTTTGTATTTTCTTTGTAAAGTTTAGCATTTTCATAAGCATGCAATCGGAATTCGTCAAGTTCATTAAGCTTCATCATACGATTCTTTCCGGCTAAGATAGGATCTAAGTTCAACTGCGCAATCGCCCAATAGGCACCCATTTCAAGCTCTAAAGGTAAGTGACAAGCCTTACCATACACCATATGATATGGAGATGCACCAACTGGAGTTTTAAACGCAGTACGATAGGCCCACAACGCATCATCTAACTTCATTGACCAATCTTTTCTTGTAGGACCAACGGTTTTCTCTAGGATTGACTTGACTTCGCGGTTCGAAACTTCAGCTTGACCATTGGATTGTGGATGATATGCAGTAGATACACGGTGTCTAACTCCATATTTCTCTAGAATAGTCTTCAGATATTTATTAACGAAGTGAGATCCTCCATCGCTAATAATCACTCTAGGTGTGCCATGTCTAGTGAAAATATGTGACTTTAAGAATTTAATCACCACTCGTGAATCATTAGTAGGTAAAGCCACCACTTCTACCCACTTAGACACATAATCAACGGCTAATAAGATATAGAGGTTACCATTTGAAGGAACGAAAGGACCCATAAAGTCTATGCCCCACACATCGAATATCTCAACCTCTAACACATTATTACGCGGCATCTCATCCCTCTTAGATATGTTTCCGGTAAACTGGCATCTCGTACGTTTCTTAACATATTCATGACAATCTTTTATAAGAGAGGGCCAGTAAAAACCTGATTGAAATACCTTTGCAGCAGTTCTGTCTCCTTTGAAATGTCCTCCATATAATGAATCATGGCATCCAGCTATAATGGCTTGAGTCTCTTCCCTTGCTACACATCTTCGTATCATTTGGTCAGCACAAACTTTATAGAGGAACGGATCTTCCCAAAAGAATTGTCTAGCACGATGAGCTAACCTCTTTCTTTCTTGATAAGTAGAACCTACAGGAAAGACACCACTCACCACTAAATTTTCAATATCTGCATACCAAGGAGCTTCATAATCTCGAACAACGAATAAACTCTCATCAGGAAACTCCTCTCTAACTGCTTCAGTACCACTATTCATCTCTGAACCCTCTAAGCGCGATAGATGATCTGCAACCTGATTCTCACAACCCTTTCTATCCTTGATCTCTAAATCGAACTCTTGAAGCAATAACACCCCATCTGATTAACCTTGGTTTCGCATCTTTCTTCTCCATAAGAAATCTGATCGCGGAATGATCTGTATAGACAATAACTTTCGCTCCCAGAAGATAAGAGCGAAATTTATCAAACGAATAGACAACTGCTAGCAACTCCTTTTCTGTAACTGTGTAATTGATCTGAGCACCACTAAAAGTTTTACTAGCATAGTAAATCGAATGAAAAACCTTCTCTTTTCTTTGTCCTAATACAGCTCCCATACACAAATCACTCGCATCACACATAACCTCAAACGGTAAATTCCAATCTGGAGGCAACACTATAGGAGCGGAAATAAGCTTTTCTTTGATTGCTTTGAAGGCCGTTAAACAAGCTTCATCAAAAAGGAATTTGCAATCCTTTTCGAGTAAGTTGCATAACGGTTTAGCAATCTTAGAAAAATCCTTAATAAAACGCCTATAAAAGCCAGCATGGCCAAGAAAACTCCTTACCCCTTTAACAGAAACAGGAGGGGGAAGAGTTTTAATTACCTCTATCTTAGCTCTATCAACCTCCAAACCAACACTCGAAACTTTGTGACCCAGAACAATACCTTCGCGAACCATGAAGTGACACTTCTCCCAGTTGAGCACCAAATCTGTTTCCTTGCATCTCACTAACACTTTCTCCAAGTTATCCAAACATATATCAAAATCATCACCAAACACGGAGAAATCATCCATGAACACTTCCTGGAAATTATCAATCATATCCCAGAAGATGGCCATCATGCATCTCTGAAAGGTAGCGGGAGCATTACACAACCCAAATGGCATTCTGCGATATGCAAAAGTACCAAATGGGCATGTAAAGGTAGTCTTATGTTGATCTTCTGGAGCCACGTAAATCTGATTGTACCCGGAGTAACCATCCAAGAAACAATAATATTCTCTTCCGGCTAATTTGTCTAACATCTGATCAATGAAGGGTAAAGGGAAATGGTCTTTTCTGGTGGCCTTGTTCAGCTTTCTGTAATCCATGCAAACTCTCCAACCAACTACCGTTCTTGAAGGAATCGCTTCATTTTTATCATTAAGAACTGTTGTAATTCCTCCTTTCTTCGGTACACACTGAACTGGGCTCACCCATTCACTACTCGAAATGGGATAAATAATCCCCGCATCTAAAAGCTTAATCACCTCCTTCTTCACCACATCCTTCATGGCTGGCATTAATCTTCTCTGACCTTCAACTGAGCGTGCATTAACATCTTCTAGTATGATTTTGTGTTGACAATAGGATGGACTAATGCCTTTGATATCAGCAATTGTCCAACCTATTGCTTCTTTGTTGGCTCTTAACACACGCAACAGTTTATCTTCTTGAGGACCTGTTAAATTAGCTGAAACAATAACAGGTAGAGTTTCATTAGTACCCAAATAAGCATACCTCAAGTGTGCTGGCAATGGTTTTTCTTCCAATTCCGGAGGAGATTCAATTGAAGGTTTCTTTTTAGGAATAATCTCCCCCGGTTCTCTCACAGGTTCATAGGCAAGACGCCTATACTTCGGATTTTCAGAATTGAGAGCTGCCACTGTTTCTGTAAGCTCCTCCATCATCTCAGGTGAATCTAATGTCAAAGCAGCCTGCAAGATATCATCAAAATTTAAGCAATTAAATACCTCTTGCGATGCTTGCTCTACTACATCCATTCTGAAGCAATCTTCCTGAGAATCTGGGAATTTCATAGCTCGAAATACATTGAATTTCACTTCCTCATCTTATATCCTCATTGTCAATTCGCCATTCTCTACATCGATCAATGTCCTCCCTGTAGCTAGGAAGGGTCTACCCAAAATAATGGGGACATTTCTATCTGCATTGTATTCAAGAATTACGAAATCAACAGGAAATATAAGTGTACCTGCCTTAACAAGGACATCCTCAATACGGCCTTCAGGATGAGCAAGAGACCTGTCCGCCATTTGCAAGACCATAGAGGTAGGTCTTGCGTTTCCAATTTTAAGCTTATCAAAGACTGACTTGGGCATCAAGTTGATGCTTGCCCCCAAATCACATAACGCCTTTCCTTTCCATTCTTCTCCAATTGAAATCGGAATCGTGAAACTCCCCGGATCAACTAACTTTGGAGGTAATTTACTCTGGCAAATCGCACTACACTCTTCCGGAAGGCCAATCATCTCATTATCACAGTAGGGCCTTTTATTAGTGAGGGCCCTCTTCAAAAACTTCGTATACTTAGGAATATCTCGAATTGCCTCAAGTAACGGAATATTAATACTCAAACCCCTCACTCTATTGAAGAATTTCTGAAAATCACCCATATCACCCTTTTTCTGAACTCGCGATGGAAACGGTGGTGGAGGGCGATTGCTTACAATTTCATCTCTCTTTTTCGGAATTTCTCTTGGTCTTTCTATCTCTTCAACCTCACTATCTTTCTCATTCTCTTTCTCTTTCTCACCCACTTCCTTTTCTTTTCTTGGGACTTCTTTCTCTTTCATAACGGGAAAAGGAGGTGGAGGAAGGTTCTTACCACTTCTTAATGTAACAGCCTTGCAATCTTTCACGTTGTGTTGTAAGAGAGATGAAGGGCAACTTCCTAGCGATACGGAAAATCCAACACAACGTGAAGATTGCAAGGCTGTTACATTAAGAAGTGGTAAGAACCTTCCTCCACCTCCTTTTCCCGTTATGAAAGAGAAAGAAGTTCCAAGAAAAGAAAAGGAAGTGGGCGAGAAAGAGAAAGAGAATGAGAAAGATAGTGGGGTTGAAGAGATAGAAAGACCAAGAGAAATTCCGAAAAAGAGAGATGAAATTGTAAGCAATCGCCCTCCACCACCGTTTCCATCGCGAGTTCAGAAAAAGGGTGATATGGGTGATTTTCAGAAATTCTTCAATAGAGTGAGGGGTTTGAGTATTAATATTCCGTTACTTGAGGCAATTCGAGATATTCCTAAGTATACGAAGTTTTTGAAGAGGGCCCTCACTAATAAAAGGCCCTACTGTGATAATGAGATGATTGGCCTTCCGGAAGAGTGTAGTGCGATTTGCCAGAGCAAATTACCTCCGAAGTTAGTTGATCCGGGGAGTTTCACGATTCCCATATCGATTGGAGAAGAATGGAAGGGAAAAGCGCTATGCGATTTGGGGGCAAGCATCAACTTGATGCCCAAGTCAGTCTTTGATAAGCTTAAAATTGGAAACGCAAGACCTACTTCTATGGTCTTGCAAATGGCGGACAGGTCTCTTGCTCATCCTGAAGGCCGTATTGAGGATGTCCTTGTTAAGGCAGGTACACTTATATTTCCTGTTGATTTCGTAATTCTTGAATACAATGCAGATAGAAATGTCCCCATTATTTTGGGTAGACCCTTCCTAGCTACAGGGAGGACATTGATCGATGTAGAGAATGGCGAATTAACGATGAGGATACAAGATGAGGAAGTGAAATTCAATGTATTTCGAGCCATGAAATTCCCAGATTCTCAGGAAGACTGCTTCAGAATGGATGTAGTAGAGCAAGCACCGCAAGAGGTATTTAATTGTTTAAATTTTGATGATATCTTGCAGGCTGCTTTGACATTAGATTCACCTGAGATGATGGAGGAGCTTACAGAAACAGTGGCAGCTCTCAATTCTGAAAATCCGAAATATAGGCGTCTTGCCTATGAACCTGTGAGAGAACCGGGGGAGATTATTCCTAAAAAGAAACCTTCAATTGAATTTCCTCCGGAGTTGGAAGAAAAACCATTGCCAGCACACTTGAGGTATGCTTATTTGGGTACTAATGAAACTCTACCTGTTATTGTTTCAGCTAATTTAACAGGTCCTCAAGAAGATAAACTGTTGCGTGTGTTAAGAGCCAACAAAGAAGCAATAGGTTGGACAATTGCTGATATCAAAGGCATTAGTCCATCCTATTGTCAACACAAAATCATACTAGAAGATGTTAATGCACGCTCAGTTGAAGGTCAGAGAAGATTAATGCCAGCCATGAAGGATGTGGTGAAGAAGGAGGTGATTAAGCTTTTAGATGCGGGGATTATTTATCCCATTTCGAGTAGTGAATGGGTGAGTCCAGTTCAGTGTGTACCGAAGAAAGGAGGAATTACAACAGTTCTTAATGATAAAAATGAGGCGATTCCTTCAAGAACGGTAGTAGGTTGGAGAGTTTGCATGGATTACAGAAAGCTGAACAAGGCCACCAGAAAATATCATTTCCCTTTGCCCTTCATTGATCAAATGTTAGACAAATTAGCCGGAAGAGAATATTATTGTTTCTTGGATGGTTACTCCGGGTACAATCAGATTTACGTGGCTCCAGAAGATCAACATAAGACTACCTTTACATGCCCATTTGGTACTTTTGCATATCGCAGAATGCCATTTGGATTGTGTAACGCTCCCGCTACTTTTCAAAGGTGTATGATGGCCATCTTCTGGGACATGATAGATAATTTCCTTGAAGTGTTCATGGATGATTTCTCCGTGTTTGGTGATGATTTTGATATATGTTTGGATAATTTGGAGAAAGTGTTAGTGAGATGCAAGGAAACAGATTTGGTGCTCAACTGGGAGAAGTGTCACTTCATGGTTCGCGAAGGTATTGTTCTGGGTCACAAAGTTTCGAGTGTTGGTTTAGAAGTTGATAGAGCAAAGATAGAGGTAATTAAAACTCTTCCCCCTCCCGTTTCTGTTAAAGGGGTAAGGAGTTTTCTTGGCCATGCTGGCTTTTATAGGCGTTTTATTAAAGATTTTTCTAAGATTGCTAAACCACTATGCAACTTACTCGAAAAGGATTGCAAATTCCTTTTTGATGAAGCTTGTTTAGCGGCCTTCAAAGCAATCAAAGAAAAGCTTATTTCTGCTCCTATAGTGTTACCTCCAGATTGGAATTTACCGTTTGAGGTCATGTGTGATGCGAGTGATTTGTGTATGGGAGCTGTATTAGGACAGAGGAAAGAGAAGGTTTTTCATTCGATTTACTATGCTAGTAAAACTTTTAGTGGTGCTCAGATTAATTACACAGTTACAGAAAAAGAGTTGCTAGCAGTTGTCTATTCGTTTGATAAATTTCGCTCTTATCTTCTTGGAGCGAAAGTTATTGTTTATACAGATCATTCCGCGATCAGATTTCTTATGGAGAAGAAAGATGCGAAACCAAGGTTAATCAGATGGGTGTTATTGCTTCAAGAGTTCGATCTAGAGATCAAAGATAGAAAGGGTTGTGAGAATCAGGTTGCAGATCATCTATCGCGCTTAGAGGGTTCAGAGATGAATAGTGGTACTGAAGCAGTTAGAGAAGAGTTTCCTGATGAGAGTTTATTCGTTGTTCGAGATTATGAGGCTCCGTGGTATGCAGATATCGCGAATTTAGTGGTGAGTGGTGTTTTTCCTGAAGGTTCTACTTATCAAGAAAGAAAGAGGTTAGCTCATCGTGCTAGACAGTTCTTTTGGGAGGATCCGTTCCTCTATAAAGTTTGTGCTGACCAAATGATACGAAGATGTGTAGCAAGGGAAGAGACTCAAGCCATTATAGCTGGGTGCCATGATTCATTATATGGAGGACATTTCAAGGGAGATAGAACTGCTGCTAAGGTATTCCAATCAGGTTTTTACTGGCCTTCTGTTATTAAAGATTGTCATGAATATGTCAAGAGATGTTCGAGATGCCAGTTTACCGGAAACATATCCAAGAGGGATGAGATGCCACGTAATAATGTATTAGAGGTTGAGATATTCGATGTTTGGGGCATAGACTTCATGGGTCCCTTCGTTCCTTCAAATGGTAACCTTTATATACTATTAGCTGTTGATTATGTTTCTAAGTGGGTAGAAGCGGTGGCTTTACCTACCAACGATTCACGAGTGGTGATTAAGTTCTTGAAATCACATATCTTCACTGGACATGGCACACCTAGAGTGATTATTAGCGATGGAGGTACCCATTTCGTTAATAGATATTTGCAGACTGTTCTAGAGAAGTATGGAGTAAGACACCGTGTATCTACTGCATATCATCCACAATCCAATGGTCAAGCTGAAGTTTCAAATCGAGAAGTTAAGTCTATCCTAGAGAAAACCGTTGGTCCTACAAGAAAAGATTGGTCAATGAAGTTAGATGACGCGTTGTGGGCCTATCGTACTGCGTTTAAGACTCCAGTTGGTGCATCTCCCTATCGTATGGTGTATGGTAAGGCTTGTCACTTACCTTTAGAGCTTGAAATGGGTGCCTATTGGGCAATTGCGCAGTTGAACCTAGATCCTATCTTAGCCGGAAAGAATCGTATGATGAAGCTTAATGAACTTGACGAATTCAGACTGCATGCTTATGAAAATGCTAAACTTTACAAAGAAAATACAAAGAAATGGCATGACAATCGGATTCGTCCAAAGAACTTTGAAGTGGGGCAAAAAGTATTAAAGTATAATTCAAAGTTCAGCAATTTTCCGGGTAAGTTAAGATCTAAGTGGTCAGGTCCATACATAGTGACCAAAGTTACACCTCATGGGGCGATAGAAATAGAACATCCGCTAGAGAACCGTACCTTTATGGTTAACGGTCACAGATTAAAGATATACCATGGAGGTGAAGATACCAATCGCTCGGAAGATCCACATCCCGGGGAGGTCATGTATCTCCTCGAGAATCCTTAGAAGCGTGAGGTAACCCGTCGAGCTTAACGACGGTAAACAAAAGCCAATTACTTGTATATTAGCTGAGTTTTTACATTTTTGCAATTTAGATTAGTTTGATTTTCGTAATTTTATTGTGTTTATTAAGAAATGAGGAAGGGTAGTTGTTTTTGATGATTTCAGGGGTAAAAAGGACTTGAGTTTGGGGTCGATTTGGCGAAAACAGAAGAAAAAGAGGTTGGATGTCCAGGAGAAACCGGGAACCCGGTTTCACAAAACCGGGGACCCGGTTTTGGAGCTGGTACCAACCACTTTTAACGCAACACTTGGCGTTTGGGTAATGTCACAGCGTCAGAATCCGGGTACCCGCATTTGGCAGAACCGGGTACCCGGTTTTGGTGCTGTGATTTCTGAAAAACTCTGACCCAGCGTTTTGGTGGCTTGCGTTTCCGTGCGTTTTGATTCGCGCCATCGACACAAATCCGGGTACCCGCATTTGGCAGAACCGGGTACCCGGTTTCGGAGCTGATGAAACCCAAAAGTTCTGTCCCAGCGTCTTGAGAAGTGGCGTTTTGGCGCGTTTTGATTCGCGCCAGCGAGAAAATCCGGGAACCCACATTCCATAAAACCGGGTACCCGGTTTCGGCGAAGAAAATCCCTGACCCCGCGTCTTGGGGTCCAGCGTTTTGGTGCGTTTTGAAAAAAAAAAAAAAAAAAAAAAAAAAAAAAGAGTCCACAATTATTTTTCCGCGCCGTCACAGCGACGCGGAACCGGGAACCCGGTTTGAAAGCTGTGAGAGGCGGTTTTGAGGTGTTTTAACCTAGTTTTTTTAGCCTCTTTTCCAAGTCTTTACCTAAAAACGCACCAATAGCCTCCCCACCTCCGAAATTCATCTACCAAAACACTATATATCATCAAATCCTACCCTCTTTCACCACAAAAACATAAGATCAACTCACATCCTCTCCAAAATAACATCAAATCCTTAGTTTTTCCCAAGATTCTTCTTCACCAAATTCCTTAAATTAAACCCAATTCTTTCTTCTCCCATACAAATTAACCAAGACCCATCTCATATTTCACCTAGTTCTTAAATTCTTAAACCTCAAAACATCAAAATTCTAAACTTTTCCCTAAGTTTTTCATTATTTGAAGTTTTGAGTTTGGGGTGAAAAGAGATGACTAACAGAACCGGTGATTTCCGAAGAACTGCTCCTAGAAGAAAGACCACCATTGGTGGTTCACAAGATCAAGCTATTGAGATTCCTGATTCGCGTCCTAAACGAAAAATTGACGAAGTTAAGCTTGGTTCTAACAGAAAAGAAATCACAGGTCTAAAGAGAAGATTGATTGATGAGATTGAAAGTGCAAAGGAACCAGAAGAGGAAATTGCGAAGAACATTGAGGAAGAAACTAAACAAGAGATTCCGGAAGCACCCGTTACGAAACCTCTGCGTATGAAGATGTGGGCCCACAAGCCTAAGAGGGTTTACACTTGTTGGAATACTCAGGTTCGTGAAAGAATTGAATTTTTGAAATTTGGTGAGGAGACGAATTTTCCTAAGGGTATTATGAGTAGTGATTATAAGGAATATGCTGTGACATGTGCTAAGTTTGGTTGGAAAGAGTTACAAGAAAGGAAGCTTGAGTTTATTCCTACTTTTGTGCGAGAATTTTACGAAGGTTTAGCTACCTCACATGATGCCATTGATATCCGCAAAAAGGTAGTTCCTTTCTCTATTGAACGTATTCGGAAATCATTGAAACTACCCAACTTTTCTGGAACATGCCCCTTCCAAGAAACTCTTAATGACCCTTCTTTTGATTTTGAATCCCTTTGGGGGACCGTGCTTGTTAATGGGACTAGCCCAATTCCTGAAGGTGAAAGGTATCCTGGACAGTTTTCCAGCAGTAGTTTGACACCTCGTGCTAAGGTTTGGTCTCGTTTCATAATACCCACTTTCTTTGGTATTAAACACACTTCCGAGTTGAAGAAAGAGCACATATTTGTTATTAAGTGTGTTTTGGAGGAGAAACCATTTGATGTTGCTAAGATCATTTATGATACAATCATGGAGTTCGCGAAATCACCAATGAAACAACAAAATCTGAAGTTTCCTTGTACTATTACTCAGTTGTGTCTAGACGCAAAGATTCCGCGTAAGGACGCAGATATTGATACTGTTTCAGTTGGTGTGAGTATAGCTTTGAGCACAATCAAGAACATCCATGAAGAGGCAACACGAGCTACAAGAAGTCCAAGAACTCCTCAATCAAAGAAAGCGAAAACTGTACCTGAGTTGGAATCGAAGATTCAGGTGTTGGAAGAGAATCAGGAGAGGATGATTGCTACCTTGGGAAACGTTACAAAAGAATTGGACCTGCTTCGAAATTTAATCCTAGGCGTACATACACTTCAAAACGCGATTTATGATGCTGTTACGCGAGATAAAGGTCCAGAACGCAACACCGATAACCAGCCTCGCGCTGGTTAAGATACGTTTTCTAAACTTTCCTCTTAGTGTATATTAGTTTAAATGCTTTATTGAGTCTTTTCGAGTCGTGGGGACACGACTCATTTTTGAGTTTGGGGTGGGGTTCGTTGCCTCATCCCAATTTTTATGTGTTATTTGCTTTATTTGCTTTCAATAAAAGAATTTTCGGAGTTGCGTTTGACTGTAGAAATTTTTAAATATCCCTTTAAGCATACTTTTGATAAATCTATGATAGTAAATAGTGGACTTTAGGGATTGATATAAAACGCACTTACAATTGCATGCGAACATAGGTAATTGATAGGAAAAATTAATGAACAATGCAAATGAAGTAAGCTTGTACTCAAGGAATATGTTTGGTGTGTAGAACGTGAAATCCTAATTAGTAGAGAACCCACCTAGATATGAACTAAAGACAAGCTATGTACTTAGGAAAATGATAGGGGCAGTTCTTTGTTAGCCATTTGTGCCTTTTTAGCCTTCTATCCCTTGTATTAATTATTATCCGTCTTAGCCCACTTTGAGCCTGTAGCCTTTTCTTTGTAGCCACGATATAAGCCATTATCCCTTAGATTATTAGGCATGACCATATGACCCGCACTTGAATCACAATCCTGAGACATGTCTCGAGCTTGAGTTTGGGGTGGTGGGACCACATATGGGGACTTTAATGGGTTGATTTGTATTGTAGCACAATTGCAGATGATATATACTTGTAACCCTTTGCCGGGAATGTAGAAAAGTGAAAAAGAAAGAAAAAAAATGAAAAATTTTGAAAAATCATACAGTAGGATCCGGGAACCCGATTTCGAAAATCCGGGTACCCGGTTTGCCTCTGTACAAAAAAAAAAAAAGACTTGAAGAAAAGAAAAAGAAAAATATGAATGAATAAAACATCCGGCAAAGTGGAATTTTCTGAAAATCATCTTATTTTTAGTGGGTAGACATGGGACGCTAAATTGTTGCGTATATGGGTGAGTGAGAACATCTTTTTGAGCGTTAACTCAAGCTCGAGGACATTCTTGATGGTAAGTGAGGAGAGAGCCAAAAGCTCACTTCAAATTTACCAAATATACATCCACACCCGTCCTTAAGCCAATATTATAACCGTAAAGACCTCGTGATTCCTAAGTGCATAGTGAATTTATAATTCTGTTGATAGGGAATACACTAGGTGGAGCGTTCAAAGCGAGTTAGGATTAATGACCACCCTATAGCCATCATACAGAGATGAGTACAAGTGTAACCTTCAAGCATTGCGACTTTAATTTTATGATTGAGATTATTTATGTTTGATGTTGCATGATTAGTGTATGTGTATATTAGTTTCTAGAGTTTGCTATATGAGATTTATTTTGAGAATTGCTTTAGGGTTTATTTGCTAGCTTCTATGTGTTTATACGTTTACTTCTACCCCTTTGTTTTGTTTTACTTTGTCGGGACGACAAAGGTTTGAGTTGGGGGTCTTGATGTCTCCCTAATTGTTCTTATTTTAGACCCTTAGGAGACATCATTTTTGGTGTTTATTTGATTAATATGATAGACTTTTGGACTAAATTTGCAATAATCCGGAATTACCTTTTTATTTCTAGCATTTTTAATTTATTAAACTTTTGCGCGTAATATTGGTATTTTTAGTGTAAAGTTTACAGGTTTTAGATGTTAGCTAGGAGAGGAATCCGAGGAGAAAGTCAAAGATCGTGAATTAGAGTCAAGACTTGAAGACAAATCCCGAAGATATTATTTTTAGAGCTGAAAATCCACTTTCCAGGCCATAGATTGCTGATTTCGAGGTGCTTAAGCGATGATTTAGCCGCTGACCTTTGAAGAGAAATCATTCCTTATCGAGTTACGGAACTTTAGCAACTGGAATGAGGTCAATCGGAGTTGTAACGCATCGGGAAAAGCTGTTTTAGTGAAGGCCTATCATCAGTTACGGGATTTTGGGCTTAGAAAGTGGGCTTGGACATTTAATTAGGCTTTTAATTTCTGGTCCAAGCCCTAGTCCGAATTTTTACTTATAAAAGGAGGTCTGGACTTCTATTTTACATACAATTCACTTTCCACAAGATTAAAAACACCAGAGAAGCTACAGCAGGAAGAAAGGAGAAGCTACAAGAGCTGGAGTGGGTCTATAGCTCCGTTCGTAGTCATTCTGATTCCGAAAATTAGGTTTTTCTTATATTTTAATTTTGTAACGAATATGAATTCCATTTCTTTTTATTTTGTTTTTAACTTTAATATGAGCTAAATTTCCATTAGTGCTTGAGAACAAAACAATGGGTGAATCTTAATTTTATTATTACAACGAATGTTGAATTTGGGTTTTTATTGAATTAAATTAAATTAGGGCTTTTACTCTTTTCGACAATTTGTGAATGTTTACTGATTTTAGAGTCGCGGACTAAAATTAGGTGTTAGTATCTAAGCTATTCCATATATGTGGCGTATGGATCATCCTGACGGGGGGTTTAGGTGCAGAATTAATTGTTCAATCTAGGATAAAAACTATTGATTCTGACGAACTTAGTTAATCCTAGGGCCAATGTGGTAATAAATCTTAATCATCCAACGGTGGATCATATTTACCCTGACGGGACTAGTGACACTTTAGGATCGCCTTATAGTCCACCCTGACGGGGGTATAAGGATATTAGAATCCCGACCATTGTAATTGACTGATTTAACCCTTAAACAACATAAGTTAGAAAGTAAAATTAGGAGGATCCTTGCGTTCTCAAGTACTACATCTCATATTGCGTTTTCATACATTTTACTTGCGTCTTATCTTTTACTTGCATTATTATTTTATCTTTCGTTTAGTTATAATAAACAAAACCAAAACAAACAATTTATCCTCTTTCATTTTCATAAGTGCATCAATCGCTATTTGCATAAACATTGTGATCAACCATCCGTCCTTGGAACGAATCTGATTATCAGAATTACTACTTGGGACAACCGTACACTTGCGGTTGTGGTTCGATTATTATTTACATTTATTTAGAACACACAAAGGACCACCAGTTGCCCTTGTGGACGCTGATTTAGCTGTTTATTAATTTGACTTAGCTGATTCTGGAAAATCTTCATATTCGCTTCAGCTGCGTTCTGACGTTCCAAAGCTTGTGTTTGAAGAGCAATCAAATTTTCAACGGTTTTCTGAAGAGTAATTACTCCTTCTTGTGGATGGGCAGGTAGAGCTTTCTGGTTTAAATTCTCATCGTAGGTATTCTGAGGAGCTTGTCTTTGCACATAATTGTTTTGATTCTGTCCTCCTTGATGATTGTTATGTGGTTTTGGATTATAGTTGTTGCCTTGAGGACGCGGCTGATACGCGTAAGTAGGATTAGCTGCTCCATTAGGATTTGAGTATTGAAACCCAGGATGGTTTCTGTTAGGCTGATATCCATTACCACTTGAATTGAAATTACCTCTATTGGACATAGAATCCACTGCTTCTTGGTTATTCGGACAACTTTCCTCATCATGATCATCTACCTTACAAATTGAACACATATAAACCTCTTGTGCAGCATGCACAGCTACCTTCTTACCCGAAAATCCTTCTTTCACAGCTAGAGTAAGCTGCTTCAATTGTTGCTCTATGGTATTCTGGATCTTATTCTCAAACGTAGCAAATTTCTCTTCTATGTCAACATTATTTACTCCCTTGACTGGTGTTCTTACTGAGCTCCACCCAACTTCATTCTTGACTGTTCTCTCTAAAATAATTTTGGCATGAGCGGGTTGAACTTGAAGAAAACCTGCTCCACATAGCGTATCCAACTTCTCTCTCGAAATTCCATCAAGGCCTCTATAAAAGATCTTTAACTGTTGTTGTTCTGAAAAGCCATGATTAGGAACTTTACGCAAACACATCTGAAATCTTGTCCAACTCCTTCCCACAGTTTCCTCATACTCTTGACGGAATTGTGTCAATTCTAGTTCAGCATCTAACCTCATGCTACTTGGGTAATACCTGTCAAAGAAAGCAACTTCTAATTGGTCCCAGTTAGTAATCTTCGTAGGATCTTGCGTATCGTGCCATTCACTTGCTCCATCAATGACAAAGAATTTGAAAGCAGCAAAATACATCTGTTCTCTTGAAACCCCTTGTGTGATATAAGAATCACATATCTGTTTGAATTTCTGTACCGCTCTAAGAGGATCTTCCGATGGTCTTCCGCGAAAATTTCCAAAGTTTTGGAACTGAGCTAGCATACCCGAATCTGGACGGAATCTCGGAACATTAATATCTGGAGCACCTACTCCTATAGCTGGAGCGCGGAATGGAACTTCTGGAGGGCCATTAGTGAACCACGGATCATGATTCATCACTATCTGGACTGGAGGATTAGGATTTAGTGGTTGAACTTGAGGAATAACGCCTGGAGCTAAAGGTTGGCCATTTGCATCTAACTGGCCTTGTCCATTCTGTTGACCTTGAATAATGATATTCTCCATTCTGTTACTTAATTCTTCTACTTCTAAAGCTTCTCGTTCTCTTCTTCTTCTGTTCGCAAGTCTGATCAACGATTCTGGATTACTAAGGATCGGAGGTGTTGGCTCTTGATCCTTGAATAGCCTTCTTCGCATACACCACACCTAAAAACCTGAAAAAGCTAACAAACAAAAAGCGTAAAACTGATAAAATAAAATAAATGCACTTATCACTAAAGGATAAACACCGTGGTCACACGCTACCGTCCCCGGCAGCGGCGCCAAAAACTTGGTGGTCCTTTGTGTGTTCTAAAAATTAAATGTAAATGCTAATCGAACCACAACCGCAAGTGTACGGTTGTCCCAAGTAGTAATCCTGATAAATCAGATTCGTTCCAAGGACGGATGGTTGATCACAATGTTTAGCAAATAGTGATTGATGCACTTATGGAAATGGAAGATAATAAATTGTTTGTTTTGGTTTTGTTTATTAATTCTAAATAAATGAAAGACAAATAATTAAATGCAAGTAAAAGATAAGACGCAAGTAAAATAAGTGAAAACGCAATATGAGATGTAGTACTTGAGAACGCAAGGATCCTCCTAATTTTACTTTCTAACTTATGTTGTTTAAGGGCTAAATCAGTCAATTACAATGGTCGGGATTCTAAATTCCTTATACCCCCGTCAGGGTGGACTATAAGGCAATCCTAAAGTGTCACTAGTCCCGTCAGGGTAAATATGATCCACCGTTGGATGATTAAGATTTATTACCACTTTGGCCCTAGGATTAACTAAGTTCGTCAGAATCAATAGTTTTTATCCCAGATTGAACAATTAATTCTGTACCTAAACCCCCCGTCAAGATGATCCACACGCCACATATGTGGAATAGCTTAGATACTAATACCTAATTTTAGTTCGCGACTCTAAAATCAGTAAATAATCATAAATTGTCGAAAAGAGTAAAAGACCTGATTTAATTTAATTCAATATAAACCCAAATTCAACATTCGTTATTTCATAAAATTAAGATTCACCCATTGTTTGTTCTCAAGCACTAATGAAAGCTTAGCTCATATTAAAATTAAAAACTAAATTAAAAGAATTGGAATTCATATTGTTTACAAAATTAAAATACGAAAAGAACCTAGTTTCCGGAATTGGAATGACTACGAACGGAGCTATAGACCCACTCCAGCTCTTGTAGCTTCTTCTTTCTTCCTTCTGTTGCTTCTCTCTGGTGTTTAATCTTGTGGAATGTGAATTGTGTGAAAAATAGAAGTCCAGACCTCCTTTTATAAGTAAAAATTCGGACTAGGGCTTGGACCAGAAAATAAAAGCCTAATTAAATGTCCAAGCCCACTTTCTAAGCCCAAAATCCCGTAACTGATGATAGGCCTTCACTAAAACAGCTTTTCCCGATGCGTTACAACTCCGATTGACCTCATTCTAGTTGCTAAAGTTTCGTAACTCGATAAGGAATGATTTCTCTTCAAAGGTCAGCGGCTAAATCATCGCTTAAGCACCTCGAAATCAGCAATCTATGGCCTGGAAAGTGGATTTTCAGCTCTAAAAATAATATCTTCGGGATTTGTCTTCAAGTCTTGACTCTAATTCACGATCTTTGACCTTCTCCTCGGATTCCTCTCCTAGCTAACATCTAAAACCTGTAAACTTTACACTAAAAATACCAATATTACGCGCAAAAGTTTAATAAATTAAAAATGCTAGAAATAAAAAGGTAATTCCGGATTATTGAATATTTAGTACAAAAGTCTATCAAATTAATTAAATAAACACCAAAAATAATGTCTCCTAAGGGTCTAAAATAAGAACAATTAGGGAGACATCAGTTCCCGATCAGCGCGAAACTGGGTTCCCGGTTTTTTTCGCTGCCGCGAATCCCGACGCAGCTCCTTGTGTTTCCCCTTACGCACTAGTCAGAGAGTTGGGGTCCTTCAGCGCCGAAACCGGGTTCCCGGTTTTCTCCTGGAATTCTACCCAAAAATTTCAATTTGTCACTCTTTTAACCCCAAACTCATGACTTTTGTACTCCTGAAATCATCAAAAACAACTACCCTTTCTCATTTCTTAAAAATAAACACTAATCAATCAACAATTACTCTAATTTACACTAAAAATTTGAACTAATATACAATGAATTGGATTTTGTTTAACGTTGTTAAGCTCGACGGGTTACCTCTTGCTTCTAAGGAGCTTCAAGGAGGTACATGACCTCCCTGGGATGTGGATCATCCGCGCGATTGGTATCCTCGCCTCCATGATAAATCTTCAATTGATGACCATTCACCATGAAAGTGTGGTGCTCGATTGGATGCTCAATTTCTATAGCTCCATGAGGCGTGACTTTGGTTACAACATAAGGACCAGGCCATTTTGATCTCAACTTACCCGAATAATTACTGAACTTGGAGTTGTATTTAAGGACCCTTTGTCCAACTTCAAACTTCTTCACACGAATGCGATTATCATGCCACCTCTTAGTGTTTTCTTTGTAGAGACACGTCACCACGAGACTTAAACTGAGTCAAAAGACCACTTCACCGAATATATAACTTTTAACATAACATATGTATATATTCAACAGTAACAAATTAGTAAGAAAAGCAAACGATCGATTTGTTTAATTTAATTACAAAGAGTTGTTCTTGCTTTTTTATTTACTAATGAAGATTATGTTAGCCTCCATTGTAAGGGTGAGCGCGGGTAGGTTTTGGATAAAATGTTCAACCTGTAAATCGTTTAGGTCTTGTAAAATTAGACCCGCACCCCGCCCAGTATATTATATAAACCATTGATTTTGGGTAGGTTGGATTGCATGTGACATGATTCAATAAACGGGTAAAGTTTGTATCCAAATCCATTGGTCGAGTTAATTTTATATTAAAATGAAAGTTTTTTTTTTTACGGAAAGAAAAAAACAAATGAAAGTTTTTACAAAAGAATATAACTTAGGATACTCATATACATTTTAAATAATCTCTGATTTTGAAAAATATAATATAAAATTTTAGAAAAAAATTATAAATTAAACAAAATATAGAGATATTATCATAATTGAATACAAAAAGTAGACTTGTTTTTTTATGTTGCAATGGAGGTCATAAGACCGGGTCTAGAAACAATCTATTTCCAATTCATAAGATTAGCTAGACCACTCGTGTAGATCCTTCTCGGAACCTTGTAACCAAAGTGGTCTTTATCGATCACTTTTCACGCTACATCTGGTGAATCTTCCAAAATAACTAAGCCCCTTTCTAACTTTGAACCCAAGCGAGCTAAAAAATCTTCATGTTAGCTTCCCGAAATATGCGTGATTTGTGAATCCACTGTTCTCTCGTAGCATCTCCCTGATTTTAAAAATCCACTCTCCAGACGGTCCCCTGTCACCGTTGTTCGAATTGAGCATACGCAAAGCTTCTTTCGAGTCAACTGCCACGCTAAGATCCCGAATTCCCAGGCCAATCGCCAATTTAAACCTTCATATAACGCAAAAAGTTCTGCCATTATAGCCATTTGACACCTTAAACTCGTGTAATACCCTTTTTTCCAGATTCCCTCTCGATCTCTAATTAAACCTCCAGCTCCACCCATACCTAGCCAATCATTGAAGCTTCCATCTGTGTTTAATTTAAGGCCCCCAACAAGCTTGATCCATTCCACGCGGCTGCTGATCATCACGTCTTTCCGTTGATTGGACCACCATGCTTTCATGAACTCAAGAGCCCCGTTTTTGGCCTTATGGATTATGACCTCACCTCTCGAGAACTCGCCATTCTTGAAGACCAAGGAGTTTCTTTCCGTCCATATCACATTGATTAAGGAAGCAAAAAACACTTCCCAATTTAGACATGCAAAAAACCATTAGTTTCAATATTTTTAAGCCACCAGCTCTTACATGCCTGTTCACCATCTTCCACTTGTTATATAGAATATAATTAAAATATTAGGAATTGTAAAATTTTAAAACCAAAAAGAAAAATTTAAGTTTGTGTAGTTCAATGTAACTGAGATTCTGATAAATCTATATAATAAAGTAGGATAAACCTAACTCTCCCTATTAACAATCAAAAGTCCCCTACTTTTCTCATAATTCCCTTATTTTTCCCATTCTCTCATTTATTATATTCATATACGTATAATTTTAACAAAAAAAATTAAAAGATTATTTTAGTAGATTTATATTCTTTCAAAATAAAGAATTATAAGTCTTATTTTTATTTTCTAAACTAAACAACATGAAAAATACTAGTAATGCAAATAATATATAAAAATAATCTCATTTGAAACATGAACATCATGATAATGACAATAGGACGTGATATCTTTTTATCTCCTATAATAATAGTTTTTTATTTATTTATCTTTGTGACACGAGAACTTAATTAGTAGAATATCTTAATCACCTCTGAAAAATAAAGCCTTATCACATTTCGGTAAACCTTTTGAAATAAATGGTATATTTCATTTACATGCATTAGTTTAAATTTTAATTAAAATACAAAGATAGTCATCTAAAAAATAAAAATATGAATAGAAAAGATTGAGCATTATTTCCCTCGAGGCTGGTCCCGACAAGATCCGGTTTGACATGGAACTAAGGCGAATTTACAAAATGATACCCCTTTATGCAAAAAAATTATAAATTGAAGACCCCTAAAAACATAAAAAAATCAGAGGCCTGAAGCGGACGCCTCTTCGTCCGACCCTCAGAACCGGCCCTGGGCCTTCCCTGTATGATTTAATTACTATATTGATTCATGACTTGAATTGATAATATATTTTTTGGATTAAGGGACCAAATGTTGAATAGGATTAAAATGAACCTTAACCCTCATCCTATTAACCATAACCTCAACTTCTTAACTATTATTATCTTTAACCTTAACCCTAACCTTGACCTTAAATTTAACCTTAAACTTAATCTTAACCTAAACATTAATCTTAACCTTAACTTTAACCTTAAACCTTAAACCTTACACCTTAAACCCTAATCTTCATCTTCATTTTAACCTTAAATTTAATCTTAATGCCTAAACATTTATCCTTAGTCATTACATCTTAAACATTAAACCTTAAACCTTAATCTTCATCTTCACCTTAACCTTGACTTTAAACTTAACCCTTAAACCTTTAACCTTAACCCTTAAACCTTTAACCTTAACCCTTAAACCTAAAACATAAATTTTACCTTCACCTTTATCTTAAATTTAACCTTAACCTTAACCATAACCTTAACTTTGATGTTAAAACTTAACCTTAACCTTGAACTTAAACCTTAAACCTTAACTTTAACCTTAAACCTTAAACCTTAAACCCTAATCTTCATCTTCATTTTAACCTTAAATTTAATCTTAACACCTAAACATTTATCCTTAAACCTTAGATATTAAACATTGAACCTCAAACCTTAATCTCCATCTTCACCTTAACCCTAACTTTAAACTTAACCCTTAAACCTTTTACCTTAACCCTTAAACCCTAAACCTTAAACCTAAAACCTTAAATTTTACCTTCACCTTTATCTTAACTTTAACCATAACCTTAACCTTAACCATGACCTTAACCTTGACGTTAAAACTTAACCTTAACCTTGAGCCTTAAACCTTAAACCTTGACCTTGACCTTAACCTTAACTTTAACCATGACCTAACCTTTACATTTAACCTTAAACTTTACCTTAAAACTTAAACTTTAAACCTTAACATTTAACCTTAAACTTTACCGTAAAACTTAAACTTTAAAATGTAAACTTAACGTTAACCTTAACTGTAACCTTACCATTAAACTTAACCTTAAACTAAACCTTAACCTTAACCCTCAATCCATTATCATTTAACCAGCGAATTTCGGGCATGAAGAACTCTTATGTTTAGGAATATCTCAAGTTCCTCCTTTTACTAGCAATTGAGTATTAGTATATTTTTTATTCTTTTGCTTTTGTCTTTTTCCCTCACTAATTAATCGTGAAATCATCAGGGAAGAGTTGAAAGGATTAAAGGGTATTAAACTGAAGAGAGCTACTTATATTCTTGACTTACGCGAAGATTCTCCTAATCCATTCAAGTC
The DNA here is from genome assembly GCA_029959085.1 of Nemophila menziesii. NCBI lineage: Eukaryota > Viridiplantae > Streptophyta > Magnoliopsida > Boraginales > Hydrophyllaceae > Nemophila > Nemophila menziesii. The sequence goes on from JARWIR010000001.1 coordinate 83,152,928, forward strand.
TGTAAAGGCTATATTTTTCTTTTGTATTGTGATGGATCATGTATGATAGTTTTTGTTGTTTGTTTTTAACAGCTTGAAGATTTGGAAAGAATTGGTAAATCTACGAAGTATGAATTATTTTAAACTTAGGTAGTTACTTTTTAAGGTTGTTAGTGTTAGAAAGGTTTATTTTTCGAGTAATGTTAAAAAAAAAAAGAATCTCTTAATGGCTACAGGTGAAAATTGATGAAAGGGATAGTTGGAGATCGTTTCAGTTTTTTGTAATAAAGTCATATGTTTTTTGTAACCAAGGATATATGAAGTAAGGACAGCTGGAGATCTTTTACTTTTTTGTAATCACTTCATATGTTTTTTGTAACCAAGGATATATGAAGTAAGGACAGCTTGAAATCTTTTCAGTTTTTTGTAATAGCTTCATATGTTTTTTGTAAACAAGGATATATGTTATTGTGATTAATTCATAAAATCACTTCATATATCTATAGTTTATCCCACAAAGGCCAAAGTGTATGATATGAATGTCATGTAAATCTTTAATATTTCCTTTGGGAGGAAAATGCTTTTAATTAAGAAAATTGTGTATTATATATATCTCAAAAGTTTTGATTCAACTATACACGCGGAAGAATTGTTCATCTCAACTGTAAAGAGCTAGATAAAGTACAGGAATTTACACTAAACTGTATAAGTTAAATGTCAATATTATGGTGATAATTTGTAGAAAGGATGAGATGTAAATGCAGCTGATCGTACAGGTCAAACAGCTATACATTGGCTTGCAGTTTGAGGTGTAGTTCAAGTTGCTGAGCTTTTAGTACAAGAAGGTGGCATGTATGATTTGGGGGTGACTGATCGGTGTATATAATTTCTTTATGATTTTGGGTAAAATGCTGCATTGGTACATGTATTATAGGAAATGGCACAATATATTATATTATTGGTCTCCGTGTTTATATTATTATTGTTGAAATGTGATAAACCGTTTTAACTGTCCATGTTTCCAAATTGGAAAATCTACAGGGATTAGTGGTACAACATAAATTGCATAATGTGTTTCATTTAGCACTACTTGAAGAATCGGGTTTCATTGGGACGATAACGGGTGTTCAAGTGGATCCAAAATGGGGTTGCAGTTTCATCGTATTGTAATAAGAATGGGGTGAATCGGGGAGCAGTTCAGTGCCAGAAGAGATGGAGAATTCATAATTGAAAATAAGTGCTAGGTTTTTCAGTTGGTCATAGTGAATAAGAGATATATTTTTTAATTCATAGTAACTCAATGGGAATTTTTTGGTTGTTATTCCTTTTTTTTCTAATGTGGAATTGGGAGAAAACTCAATAGAGAAAATACAAAAAAGGTCCCCTTTTGATTCGTTTGGTTTTTCTTCTTCATTTCTAATTTTACTGTAACTCTGGACATATTTCATTTTATTTAAAATAGAAATTTATATCCATTTTTTAAAATGTCACATATATTCATGGATTTTTTAGAGAGTTTCTTAGATAATATTTGGAAAAATGTAGGATCAAAGGCAAAATGCGGTGGTTAAAGAGAATTTTCATGTCCTTCATATATCATTTAGGATTCGATAATCCTCAATATTTTTTGTTTTATATGTAATTTTTTAGCTCAATTTAATCATCGATCTTTCTTATTATTGCGTAATTTCTTTTAATCATCAAAGTGCCTTAAGGCACTGGTACTACCTAGTATAAATTAGAGTTATTTTTTCTTTTTCTCATCAAATTAGGGCTTCATCTAACTCACGAAAAAACGGGCGCAGCTTCATAGTAAAATTTCAATATGAGAAAATTGAAGACGAAGATCACAACGTTAATAACATTTGATGATGAAGAGGTTACGACGTGAAGATAGGAAGAAGAAGAAGACTATGAGTTTAAGTGAAGGTAATTAGGTAATGATATTACTATTAAGAAACATGAAGAGTTCGCCGGAAGATATAATAATATTTATACTGGCTAGGATGCCAGTGAAGCCATTGATGTGTTTTAAATGTGTTTGTAAATCTTGGTATCATTTAGGGTCTGTTTGTATTTAGGAGGGAAAAAATAACAAAGGAAAATAAAAGATAAATTACAAAAGAAAAGAAAGAAAAGGAATTTTTTTGTTTAGATTAGAAATTTTATTAAAAGAAGATTTCATAGATGATTTTAGATATATTTTTTTTTAATTGAAAAAAATACAAAAAGAGAGAAAAAAAGGTTAATTTTGGTCTATAATCATTAATAAAATTCTTTTTTTTCCATTTGACTCCAATCTAGAGTGATAATAAAATTGGACATAGGAGTGATCTTTGGAATGATTCCTTTTCTTTTCTTTCATAAAATTTTCTAATACAAACAATGTAAAAAATAAAAAATCATTTCTATTCTTTTCTTTCCGTTTCTCTCAATCCAAATAGACCCTAATTTCATTAAAATGCATCAGTGGTCCAAGAAGAATGAATGTATCCTAATTAAGCGTATAATAAATGATAATAATATAATAATGAATGATGATAGAACAGTAATCTCGATTCATTTATATGAACCCCATGATGTTATATCACCACATTAGGAGATACCTTTCTCCAACAAAAACTATGATATTTCATGGCCTTGTAATGGATTATTGGCTTGTGTCTCAAAGGATAGAATGATTATTGGTTTATGTAACCTAGCAACTAGGGAAACCAAATTGCTTCCTCCACTTCCCTTTCCACTAGAGGATTCTATGAACCTCAAATTATGAGGGTTGGGTTATGATTCCAACAAAGATGTTTACAAGGTTGTTGTATTTGTTGAGTTATATACCGAAGATGGATATGAAGGTTTTGAAACAGGTGTCTACAATCTGAGTTGTGATTTTGGGAGAGAAATCTAAAATAACATGCCATGGGATTGTGATTTTCGTCATAGTTCTGTTGAGGGGGTACTAGTCAATGGATCATTGCATTGGTCTGCAGAATCATACAGTGACTTTGACAGGATTAGCAGAATTATTTGTTTCAATGTGAGCACTGAGGTGATTCATATAATACGGTTACTGTAGCTATCACTATGAATTATCACAGTCTTATTGTCGTAAACGACTCCATTGTCTTTTTTTTTTAAAAATATAATTCTGAACAAATATTAGTCGACATATGGGTAATGAAGGAATATGTCATGATGGAACCATGGACAAAAAATGTCACCATTGATGCATCAATTATGAATGGAGAAATATCTTATGATGCTCGTTTCTTGTGGAAAAATGAAATCATACTTGTCGAAACTGGGAAATCACGGAAACTGTTATCATGCACCCGTGACAATACTTATAATATGATGGATACAAGAGTGATTTGCTATGATTACAAGTCACTTGTAGTCATGTTTTATGAGGAGACTTTAGTTTCTATAAAATGAGAGAGATGGTGACGTAACAATGAACCAAGTCAAGAAGAGTTTACATACAGCCTTTTATTTTAATTACAATTTGTTTGCTTTACATTTGTGTTTTTACAAATTCAGTAATTGAACAGCTAGAGTATTTATTTATGAGAAAATTCCATTTTTAGGTCATTACCAATGGCCTAAAAACATTTTTAGTCCAAACATTTCAAAAGTCATATTTTTAGGTCAAACGTATTCAAAACGCTCATTTTTAGGTCATTTCACTAATTTCGTGGATTTTAAGGACAATTTGGAAACTTTAGATAGAGTTCCTAATTTGTGATGCATCCAAATAAGCATATAGTTTATTTATAATGCCTAAATTGTCCTTAAAACTAATGAAATATCTCATGAAATTAGTAAAATGACCTAAAAATAGACGTTTTGAATACGTTTGGCCTAAAAATGTGATTTTTAAAACGTTAGGCCTTACTTAATGGCCTAAAAATGGAATTTGATCTTTATTTATTAAGGAATCTCTCGTGTTGTTAGGTATAATTCATCTATTTGCTCACATATGCTATACGGGCTGGCCTCTTGAATACTTTTGGAATCCATCATCCGCTAGCTATTTAGTGAATAATGTAGTGTGTCCATGTGTATTCATTGGGAGCTTCTTTCCACCATTGATGTTTGGCTTTCTTTTGATGACCACTGTAGTTTCAAGTGCTTAATTATTTTGTTCTTGAGTTTGTAAGCATCATTCGGTTATTTTGGTGTCACTCATTGTCTACGGTTATGTTGTCTTTAGTGTTGGTTCACCGTATTTAAAGGAGCCTCTTCTCCGACTGTCTTCAGATTCTGATATTGCTTCTAAAAAATTAAATAGATTAACGATTTATAACAAACCAATTCACGTCACGTCATTTGGTGGTATTTGGATGGTATGAATTTGCTTCTAAAGAAATAAATAGATTAACGATTTATAATCAACCAATTCACATCACTTCATTGGGTGGTATTTAGGTGGTATATATCATTGCTCTGTTTCTAACTATTTCGAGAGTAAAGTTTGTCTTATGTTTTGTTGTTTAGGGTCGAGTGAACTTCTTTTATATATTGTATCATATTATTATAGTGCAAGTTTACTATGAGTATGAGAAGGGCCTAAGGATCTCCATCTTCTGGAGTGGTATTATACAATCATCCTTACGGAATTATTCCAGATATATACTTCTTTGTATTTCCATCAATTTGGGATAGAAATACATAGAACATCCTTCCCTCATCAATTTTTATTGATAAAAATAAATATAATTATTTAACAAAAACACAGGTCCAGACAAAAACTTGACATTTTCATGTGACTAAGATTATGAATTTTGGGCAATGTTCAAATTTAATCCCCTAGAAAACCACATGTTTTACTTACCGGTTCAGCCGGCACCTTAATTTAAGGAGATTAGTTCCACCCCTAGTAAGATATTAATCAGCGAGTTAGCCATCACAAAACATGTTTATGTATCGTAAAGAAATAACTTAATTATTTGGAGGAACAAGCTCATGATTATGCCCCTTTATAAATTCTGATGCATGGCGTGTTTTAAACAATAAGAAAGCGTCGAAGTAGAAGAGATAGAGTCTTGAAGGATAAACATGATAACTTCTCGAGACTCGAGAGCGATGTCATAACAATCTAGTAGGTTTATGTTGATGAAAAAATAGAATCGGAAATGATGGACATTGTGAAAACGTGGAAGAAATTGGATGTGAAGTGTAGAGTGAGAAATATCTCAGTGTGTGGCTCATATTTAAGTTTAAAAACGATGAAGATGCAAGTTTATTCACTCCAAAGGGTCATATTTCCTATGGAATATCAGTCCTACTTTTCGACATCCTGTATTTCTTCGACTTCAGGAATTACGAGATAACTAAAGTTCCTACTCCAATTGTGATTTGAAATCCACTGGCAAAATCACGCACAAAATTAAGTATTGCAAAAATTGCTTCACGGGTCGAAAGACCAATTCGCACGGATAGTAATACAATGGTTAATAATGATTTTTTTTTTTGCGCGTATACTTGTTGAATTGAACATTAAGAAGACTCGCAAGAATGATGTTGAATAAAGACGCAAAAATGTAGGGATTATATATTGAAGGTTGAGTTCAATAAATTACCTAAGAGTAATGCTAGATATCACCCCAAATCGCATCACCTTTTCATCGCCTCCTAGGTGGACCAATCATAAAGGAGAGAGAAAATAATAAATCAGGAAAGAGAAATCATATGATTAGTTAATTTAAAATCCACATAGGAGGCGATGAAAAGGTGATACGATTTGAGGTGATATCCAGCATTACTCATTACCTAATTGTTGTGAAATTTGCAAAGGTATGGGATATTCCGAGAGATATTGCCTCTAATTTGCGAATCGCGTGAGTAAAGGGAAAATAAGTAATATAGATGATTTATCTCCTAAATATGATACAAATAATGTGGATTTGAGAAAAGTTAGGGGTCAGAGCACGAGACAAAGTATCATGAGATATGGGACTACAAAAAATAAATTCAGCACCTGTAAAAAAGAAGTCGGATCAGCCGTTGATATGAGCTTCTCAGACTTCATTATTTGCATGAGGAAGAAGAAACAGGGGTAAATCGGGGAGGCCGACCCCTCTGACACAATGAGAAACATTCGATTTTTGTTTCGAAAAGTCCTATAGAAAAATAAACTTCGCCACCCCCCCCCCTCCCCCCCCCCCCCCCCCCCAAATCCCTTCCCAAACTATAAATTGCCCCAAACAATAGAAGAAATTACCTAAGTTCTCTAATTGGAAATGCTATCCAATAAGCGCAAAATTGATAAATTCACATTAATTGGGATTCAAAATCACACTAAACCCCTCCCAGGTGATTAGATTCTACTCCCACAGATACAGAGCCCCTTTCAGAGTAACCAAGATACTCTATAAAAAGATAAAAACTCGAACTCGCATAGTGGCTATGCACACGTCTAGGATCTATTGATTCAATAGATAAATGCAACCTCAAATTACCTAAATCTACCCTCAAACCCTCCCTTCCCAGGTGTAATTTAATAATTGGCGATAATCAACTAATTAGCCAAATTAATCAATCACAATTCAATACAAGGTAAAATATGTCATATAATCCATCTTAATTAAGCTAAAGTGACCCTAATTACATAAAATTGCCCAAGAAGTCAAATCTCAAATTCAATTAAGAAATAGCTCATGTTTAGATGTAATAAAGGCACAAGTAATAAACTAGTGTTATAAAAAGAAATAAAGAGAAAAGGAAGTTACAAATTTTTATGTGAAAATGATGAACTTGAAGATTTGAAAAGAAGGATATGATGAATTTTAAGTTCTTTCCAATCTTCTCTTTACAAGCCTTGTTTCCCGTTGATAACATGAATGAGGTGTATGTAAAATATGAGAAATAAGGCCTTTTATAGCTTCTTATTTCGTGGCTCATGGGACGATGAGTTGCTTCATGGGCCAAAAACACATAAAATGTGGAGCATTTAGGGTTTGGTGCATAATGGTCATTTTTGGGCCACCAAAATGATTATAAATTGACCGTCCAAACTTTGAACCGTGCTCAATTTTTTCACGTGTTTGTCTTTCCGAGAACTTTCCAATGGTCCATAATTTAGTACCAACCTCCTCTCGGATCGGCTTGGGAATTGATCTGAAAATTCTGGGCTAATCGTAAAACCTCTCTTCATTGAGTTTTAAGTCGATTATTAACTTCCCGAGTCACCTTTTGGTCTTTTTTTTGCTTCCTTGGAGGTTCCTCCTCGCTTTTTCGACTCCTTGGATAATCCATTACTCCCGGACACCACGTCTCCCTGCGAGTTTCACCTATAAATCAGAAAAAACCTCAAAAATGCTTCAAATGTGAATCGTTAACATTAGCTCAAAACTCTAAATTATCAAATAAAGGGAAAAATATCAACTTTATACTTAAAAATCCCTAGCTCATATGTTCCTGTCCAGCCGAATATTGTCAAATTTCTCCCATCTCCTTAGTACGACTCGAACGGATGGTGCATCTGTTCCAGCCAGATGGTCTTTGCGTGGATACTCTCTTCAATCTCATTGGTACGCCTCGGTCGGATGGTGTATTCGGTCTAGCTAGATCCTTTTGTACAAACAATTATTGTCATCCAGCTCAACCAGACCGAGCGTCCGGCTCGGTTGGATGGGGTTGGGACCTCTTTATTTTTTATTTTACTTTTCTTCTTTTTGGCATAACTTCTCACATTAAGCTCAAAATTCACCAAAATTTTCCCCATTAATATTAAAAACATTTATCCCGACCCATTGGACTACTCATATTATCCAACTGAGGTTCTAATTTTCATACATTTCACCGTTTACTATTTTACCCCTTTGTTTTGATCTCAAACCTCAACTAAATTAACCTGGGCATTATATAAACATCTTACCCTTCTCTGTATGAATAATATACACTAATTGAATTTTAAAATACTGCAAATAATATATACTAAATTTATAAAATACAAGAAAGCATTTAAAATGTGAGTCATCTCCCACAAACACTTTTGTTTAACGTTTTTCAAAGTTAGACGTGTGTACCTTGGATTTTATCTTAACGTAGCCTCCATAACAACGTGCACGACTACTCTTGTCAACAAAACAAAACTTGCAACTCTTCTTCCCTTGCACTTCAATCACGTTGTCTGAGATGACTCTGGTAATTGTTAATGGCCCAATCCACATCGGTTGGTAGTTTCGTAGTTTATTCAAGAGCGTGGGAGCTCTCTAGACGTAATCATCTCCCATCTTGGACTCATTTTTGTCTCTCTTTCGCACATTTTCGTTGGGGTCTTAAATTTGATCTCTTGGCCACACTTTGGACCACTGAAACATTCTTCACCTCCCTTTCATTCATGTTTCCTGTAACAAAGAATGTTTGGAATTCATATTTAATGCTCAAGGCAATGAATCCTTCATAAACATTGATCATTGTGTAGCTCGTGGCCAAGAATGGACGTTCCAATATGAGAGTGACGTTCTTATCTACATCATACATCAGTATAACAAAGTTAGTACGTATAATGAGGTTACCTACTTGAATACGTCCTCGATCAATCTCCATGGCGTTTTTAGTGTAAAGTCCCCCATTTGCAATATGACAGAGGTCAGTTTTGCTTCTTCAATGCCCATCTCGTCAAACACACTCTTGGGCATGAGTTTACGCCCGCTCTCAATTCATACAACGCTTTTCCATTGGAAGTACCCCCAATTTTGATTGGAAGCTTGAAATCTCTCGGATCTTTGAGCTTCGATGGCAGCTTCCTTTACACTTTGCTGGATATCTCCTCGTTTAATGCGACGGCCTTGTAATATACAAAAAAATTCTTCTTGGAGAGTGTTTCCTTGAAGAATCTCAGATATTTAGGTACTCCCTTTATGGCTTCGAGAAATGTTGATCTTGATTTGACTCAATATCTCGATAAATTGCTTGTACTCGGAATCATCACTATTGTTGGCGACCCATGATGGAAAAGGTATTTGTGTGCGAATTTCTGGTGGTGGAGGTTCCATTTTGGATTTCTCTTGCACTTGCGATTCCTTCAATGGCTTCTTGGCTACTTCCTCTTCCACGTCGTCAAACTAATCTTCAACTGTTACCTCAATTATATTTTACTTGATAAATACTTTCTCTTTTTTGGTCCCATCTTCACTAGACACAATTGGTGGTGGTGCTACGATCTTACCATTTTGAAGAACAATGTCCATACACGATTCATAACCACCATTGTCATCCCCAGTCTGAAGTAACTTGACATCAGCATTCGTACCTTGATTGAGTTGCATGAGTTGACCTTGTTGTGGTTGTTGAAGAGCTTTAACGATCTGAATCATATATTGTTTCAATATTTACAATGTTTCCCCGTGATAATTGAGCATATCATTGGTATTCACCATATTCTCACATGTCATCATCATTAATTCATGTAGAATCTTCTCTAACTCACTCGCACATTCTTGTAGATGGGTTGGTATTGCCTTTTGAGCTAGGTTATCCTCGTATGAATTATAAACAGGTGGTTGAGGAGCTTGGTTCCCATAGACTTGTCCATTTGAGTCTTGATTCTATGGCAAAGCCAGTTTATTTTAAAAATCTCAAACATAATTTTTTGATATATCTGAGAGTCGTTCTTTTTTGGACAAGGAAGGGGTACGCAGTACCCCAAAGAACAAAACACATTAACCAATTCTTAACTTATTAAAAGACTCAAGTAAAGATAAACCAAGGTCTAGCCCTAGAAGATTCCGAGCTTCATGCCTAGCGCTTTTTGCAAGTTGATCCGCTCTTTGGTTAAGTTTCTAAGGTAGGAAACAGAAGGAAACTGCTCATGCTTCCTCCGCAATTCACTTAATCCTAGCAATAATAGGTTTAATAACCCAACTCGCCTCTGGCATCTGCTTTATACCTTGGGTTACTTCAAGGTTATCGGAGTACACTCGCTTCCTGAGATTTGGGTATCTTGTTCCAATAGTAGTAGCTTTAAATACTGCCCAAGCTTCTCTTATGAGACTCGAGTTACAATGAACCGCGTCTTTGAAATCTCTTCTGAAACTATTGTCCTTGCTTCTAACCGTAACTCCTATCCCAGTTGGCTCAAAAGGAAAGCTGAAAGAAGCGTCGCAAGGATTAAGTCCTCTTCCACTTGCTCATGAGGCGTTTGGATGTGCCCCCTTTCCCCTGGATATCTCTTTTTTCAAAAAGCTTATCCATGCCATTTCCAATTTTTGGTGGAACTTAGGTGGGAGAAGAGGATTCACTGGCTAGCTGGAGAGAAAATGGCTATTGAAAAACTTCTACGAGGCTTGCGGTTTCGAGATTTCAAACGTATGAATACTGCTTTACTTGTCAAACAAGCGTTGAGGTTACTCAACAATCTTGATTGATTGGTCTTCAAAGTTTTTAAATGTATTTATTTCTCTAAATGCAACTTTATGGTCGTTGTACGTAGGCAAAGATGCACGTGTAGTCCTTTGTTTTGGATAAAATTTATCCTCAAAACATTTTAATCCCGTAAAGTATTTTTACCATTAGAACAATTGATCTTTACTTTTTTATATTTTTAGTAGATTATTATGAATGTTAAATTATCACAAAAAAAAAAAAAAGGATTTAGGACGGGTCTTTTTTTCTTTTTAGGCTCATTGGAAGGCCCAATAGCGTGAGTTTTGCTAAGCCCTAAATCAAATTAACGACGAAGAATTAGTATTCATCTATTACTCGTTTGGAAAACGCAGAGGGTAACCTTGAGCTCACAAAATTGGGAAAAATTGAAGAAGATGAAGAAAATCAAGAGTTCACAACGCGAAGATAAAAAGAAGCTAATGAAGAGGTTACGAAAAGATAAGAAGATGATAAAGGAGAAATTACCTGAAGATGTAATGATATTAATACTATTGAAGTTGCCTGTGAAGCCATTGATGCGTTTCAGGTGCGTTTGTAAATCGTGGGACCATTTAATCAAAAGCCCTTTTTTCATTAACAAACATCAGCTTTCCATGAAAAATAAAAAGAATGAATGCATCTTAATTAGAGGAAAGAACACTGATTATAGAACAGTATTGTCCTTTCATTCGTATGAATCGTTTAATGAAATCTCACCATGTCTTGAAATACCCACCTTCGAGAATAATGCTGGCTATGATATTTCATGGCCTTGTAATGGATTGTTAGTTTGTGTCTCATTTGATAGAAGTACCTTAGTTTTATGTAACCCAGCCACTAGAGAATTTAAACTTCTTCCTCCACATCCCTTTCCAGATGATAAATTATATATGATTTACAAAACTGGGTTGGGTTTTGATTCGAACAAAGATGATTACAAGGTTGTTGTATTCTTTGAAGTACATATCGATTGTGATATTTATAACGAAGGTTTTATTACTGCAGTGTACAATCTAAGTAGTAATTCTTGGAGACAAATCGAATGTGTAGCTCATAATTTTGAGTGTGATTTTATCTATGATAATCATCCTCAAGGAGTACCAATAAATGGAGCATTACATTGGGATTCGTATAATAACAGGATTCAATATATCCTTTGTTTGAATGTGAGTACTGAGGTGTTTTATGAGATAGAGCTTCCTGATACTCTCAAACATGGTGATGGACTTTGCAAGATTGTTACAGTTTTAAAAGATTCTCTTGCCTTGTTTGTATACCCTTTTGATATATTAACACATGAACAAAACTTTGTGGAGATTTGGGTAATGAAGGAATATGGGTTAGTGAGATCTTGGACCAAACAAGTCACTATTAATGGACTTTTGATGACAGATTTATGGTGGCGTCCTCGTTTCATGTTGAGAAATGAAGCTGTATTTATTGAAATTGAAATTATGAAAGATAATAAAAGGAGAACACGCAAACTATTATCGTGGACCCTCGATGAAACTCATAAAATGACTGATACAGGATTTACTAGTGAGGAGAAGTCATGGTTACGTAGAGGCATAGTTTATAAGGAGAGTTTAGTTTCTTTAAAATGAATTTATTTATCTCAATGATAGTTATAAATTGAATTGTTTGCTTGTAATTGTTCTGTCCTATATTTAAATTGCAGAATTAAGTTCCAGCTGGCACTCTTTTGCACCAGCCATGCCACTAAACTTTCCCAGATGGAGAAAAGACTCATAAAAATTACACTGAGATTTATTAGTTTTTGTAATTTCCTAAACAAGACAGATTTATTTTGTATTAGCAAAATAGATTACAAAGGCTTACTACTAATCTTTATAAGAGGATGATTCGTCTCTCTTTATCACAGTAATTCAAAAAATGTGCATCAGATTCTTTTTAAATATTATACAAGTTTAAGTTTTCGTACCTTTTCATTTTTTGGAAAGTTGTATTAAATTCCACAAGAACGAGGCTGTTTAAACTTTCAATCGAAAAATCAGTAGTGATTTTTGGTTCATGTATATGTATATGTTTATGTGACTGGTGCAAAAACTTTCACCAAAAAAAAATAAAGACGGATGCAAATTTAAGAAAGCTTGATATACACAAAATTTCAAGGATAAGATCTTGTAGTTATAAGCACTTTTGTGAAGTTTGAGCATTTCCTTGATTCGCTGGCATATTGACTACAGTAATTTTAACGCAAGTTTGCAAACAATTTTTATAAATTCGTAAATTGAGGTCTACATTGGGCAGATTTCATGGCTCAAAGAATTAAAAGCAAATACCAGATGCAAGCAAATAAATAAATTAGTAATATAATGATGATCAAATTATAACTAACACCCAGGAGATCTAGATCAACACAACTTCAAAAACAAATACTCTGTTTAAGTATAAAAATTGTTAAAAACATAATTAAAAAGCACAAAATTATTAAACATAAACTCTCCTTAACTTGACTTGCTTCATTGTTACGTAACCATCTCTCTCAATTTAACGGAACTAAACTCTCATTGTACATTATGACTCCATTTGACCCGCGATCATAGGTATTTATTCCTGTCATTTCATGAGTGTCGAGGCTCCAAGATAACAGTTCCCGTGTTTTCTTTTCCTTAGCTTTGGTTTGGATAAATAAGGTTTCATTATTCCACAACAAACAAGGGTACCACTCACTCGATGAGATATAACAACTACCAATGCATACTTGTTTTGTCCAAGATTCCACCACACCATATTCCTTCATTACCCATATCTCTAATGGTTCAGAATTATAGCCATGTGTAAATGCAAACAAGGCAAGAGAATCATTTACAATTGTAAGAGTTTGAAAATCGTGAGTGATAGTTGGAAGCTTTATGTTTTGAAATACCTCAGTATTAACATTAAAAGAAAGAACACTATAGATTCCTTCTTTTAGGATAACCCAATGCAATGCTCCATTGACTAGTACTCCCTGAGGAGAATCTTCATAAGCAAAATCCTGAGGCTTATATGGCGAGTTACGGAAGATTTGTCTCCAAGAGTTACTACTCAAATTATAGACTACAATTTCATAACGAGGACAAATCCAATGACCAATAAAACCATAAAATTTATCATCGACATCAACATATTCAACAAATGCAACTACTTTGTAATCGTCTTTGCTGGAATCAAAAGCCAACCCAAATTTGTACACAATAGAATTTCTATGAATGGGGAGTTTAGGAAGAAGTTTATATTCCCTAGTTGCTGGGTTCAATAAAACTAACATCCTAGTTAGAAGAATCATATCTGAAACAAAAAGCAACAATCCATTACAAGGCCATGAAATATTGAAGTTATCTTGATAATAGATGGATTCGGATATAGGTATTTCAAGACATGGTGATATTTCTTTGAGCGAGGGATTATAAAAATGAAAGGACAATACTGTTATCTGACCATCAATGGTGTCATTCTTAATTAGGATACAGTCATTCTTCTTATTTTCCATGGAACGTCTATGCATGTTGATAAAATAAGGGCTTTTGATTAAACTGTACCAAGATTTACAAACGCACCTGAAACGCATCAATAACTTCACGGGCAAAGTCGCTAGTATTAATATTATTACATCTTCAGGTATATCCATCATCGTCTTAGATTCACAAAGGAACCTCTTCTTCTTAACTTTACATCTTAACCTATTCTTCATTTTTTCTACAATTGTTTACTTTTGAGAGCTCGATGAAGTTGTGTAGACCTATGCGTTTCCCAAACGCGTAATAGATGAATACCACTAATTCTTCGTAGTTATTTAATTTATAGTAAGGGTTTACCAAAACTCATAATATTAGGCCTTTTAAATAAGCCCAAAAACAGACCCATTTTAATTCTTAAACATTTTTTTTTTTACAATTTAACATTCATAATATTCTAAGAAATTTTGATTGAGAATTTTTATTAGGGTTATAAAACGGTGATATTAACATAAAATTACTAAAATTAGCCAATTCCTAGAAAAGATATCAATATTTAGGAATTGGCTAATTTTAGTAATTTTATTTTATTTTAATGAGTTCCAATGTTCTAATAGGAATTAGCTAATATTCTAAGAAATTTTGATTAAGAATTTTTTAAGGCTATCATGGTTAAGGGATCAAATGGGAATGTCCAAAAGTGGGGCCTCAACCAGCTTGTCATCAACTTCACTATAACCAACTATCTCATCACGGGGTTAGCTTACGTTTCTTAGCGATTGGGTCTGGACGCCCCTCCACGAGATTCTCCAAGTTAATAGCAAATTCTGTGAAGGAGGAACTTTGGTCAGGTATCGGAGTGTCTGGAACCAAGTAAGAGCAAGGGGATACTGTATGAGTAGATGAATCAGACTTTTGTGACTCTGAAGAACGAGATCTCGGGAGATGAGCGGTGAAACCGCCATAAGGATGGGGTTAGCATTATCAACAAGGTTGACGGTTGGTGGTATTGCGGTGGGGAATATCGGAGGTGATGTTGAAGAACTGGGATTGGGGCTTGCAGGATTACTTTGTGTGGGATTAGGAATCGGGTTTGTGTGAATCATCGGGCTAGCATGGATCTGACCTTCGGTAAGAGATGGAATCTTAGCTTTAGTATTGACCCATTGGAGGTTGGTTTTCCCATGAGTTGGGATGGCTCTAGTCCAAGAACGAATAGGCCACATATTACCGATGGCGGGCTTGGGTTGGTTCACAGTAGCTTTTGTATCTGGCCAGGCTAGCGAATCTTCCTTAGATCTTTCAAAAGAGTACTTTCTCTTGGACCCTGTGGATCTAGAAGACAAGTTGGGCTTAGAAATACCCTTTGTGGGTCTAGAAATTGATTCGCTCGCAAAATGTCTTTTAGGCCCAGATCTTGGGCCCTCAACTTTAAGGCTGGCGTTTTTATCTTCGAACTCTTGGGTTGGTCTGTCTAAGGTCATCTAAACACATGTATATAAAAATCTGGTTAGAAGAGAGGGAAGCTACCTCTGTACCTAATTTGTCCACCACAATTAAAGTCGATCCTCATGTAGTTCCATCAGGATCCACATAACATATCAACTTCATTTTTAGCTTTTTTGCCATTATTAACATTTTTTGTCTTGGTTTCAGAAAGCCCAAGAACCCATGGTTTCTTTCTAGAGAGGATATCTTTAAGGTTTTTGGACTGTCAAGGGTGACCCGTTACCTGACAATTCTAGAAAACACCTATCATGGTTGTGGTGGGGATGCGTTGAGCACCCTCCCACGTTTCCAGGGTTTATCGTCTTCATTGGGGTAGCTGAAATATGGATATCGAGCAAAGGAACCTTAACCATTCTACTACCAACCTCTTCAAATTCGACCATCTGTGCATGCACAAGCTTTCTCTTCTTTCCGCTCGGCTTAAGTCTTTCTTCAAGGGGACGCTCCATGATAATAGAAACATCAATGAAGGGGGAGTCGTTGCCTGTTGATGTCAGGAAAAGGAGAACAAAGCCATTTGTATAGTCAGATGGTAATGTAGAGTCTGAGCGATGAGATTCAATAATAGGGGTTTCATTACTTTGAACATCTGATGATATGTTGATTGTTTGGGTGTAGATGATAACTAGAAGGGAGTGAAAGAATTGGGGTTGGTTGATATATGAGTGGGTGAGAAGGATATGAATTCAGTTGGTGAAGGAGATCAGGTAAGTGGAATATAAGATTGGTTTGTTATAGAAATTTTTCACTTAAAATTCTAATTCGTCAATTTTTTTGTCATAGGAATAAAAAAGTTAATCGTTATTACACATAAAGTTTAGAAAACTGATCGCTCCAAATAGAGAATATCATTCCATTGAGAAAGATTCACATTGCGTCTAGTGCATTTAGCCAAAGCATTCGCTGCAGAGTTAAAAGATCGATTAATATGAAAGACCTTCCCCTCAGGAAATTTGGCCAGCCAGTTCTTCATCTCGGCAATGATTCTTCAGATTGGGATTAATTTAAATTAACTATTTTTTTATGTGAGAATACTTTTTCCTAGAAAAAAGAATAAGATTAACTACTTAAGCGAAATGGCTAGTGACTACCCATATGGGAGTGTAATCATAGAGAATGATGCGGCGAAAATCATGTACCCGCTCATATCTTGTCAAACTTTTAACATTTCTTTAATTAACAATATCATTTGTAATTTATGGGTTTGCAGAACTTTCCAACCCTACTTCTGCTACTATCTCTAGGAACAGTAATATGGCGGCTGACTGAGTTGCCAAACATAAGCTTTTGAGCACCTTGTTTGGCAATTGAAATGTATGAATTCCTACCCAGTTAGTTAACATCATCTCGAATGACAATGAGCCTGTAAAAGTAGGATAATTTGTAATCTTTTTGAAACTACCTATTTAATATATTATGCTTTCGAAAAAAAAATTAGTCCCGATTTTTAAACCTTCTTTTTTTCCCAAAATATTTAAACTTGTTGGAGGTTTAAACTTATATTCATCACGAAAATCAATTTTGGAATTTTGGGTACCTCAAGGTATATTTTGATAGGGGATTTAATCTTTTAAGGACCCAAAGCCTATACATTTCATAAAATAAGTCTCACCCTTTAAACACCAATTGAAACCCAACTAGAAGGTAAGTAAAAGCCCAAAATACCCCCAAACCTTATCCCACAATGAAACACAAAATTCCACCCCCCAAACCTTAATATGAACCGAATCCCCTGGTGTTGCCTAGGGTGTGATAAAAAGATATAATAATTAGATGCAAATAAACACCTTAAACTGAGCAAGGTTCTGCAAGTATACAGATCGTATGCAAGTTTTAATGATTAAGTAAGATTCGTTCCGCAGAGACTACGAAGGTTAGGGGAATCTTATGCAATAATCAAGTGCAAAAATTAAAAGCTAGAACAAATAAAACGCAGAAAAAGTAAAGACAAATAGATTTTTATTTGGTTTTCAATTAACTAAATTAAACTAATAAAGTAAAGACAGAAATTTAAATGCAAGAGAAGAAGTAGTATGAGAATATAGCTTGAGTAAATAGCATGTAATCCCCACTAGTATTGCCGTTCTAAACATGTAAGGGTGAATTATGTAGTATTTCAATAATCGGTTCCAATTGTGCTAGGTAGTTTTAAATAGGGTTTACCTGTGTCAATAAGGAGTCCTAAGCAAACTGTTCCTGCAATGGTAAATAGCAATACACTAAACCATGGTGATTATCTAGTTAGGTTGATTTGTCAGATCTAAACCGAACACAAGACGTTATGTGCTAAACTTGTAATTAAACACCGTTGTCAATGGTGACCTAAGTACTAGATGGTAATTCTATATGGGCGCGCTACAACAAGAACACAGAATATAAATCCAAACACATAAACAGAGAATAAAAACAATAATATAATTTAAAACATAGAATTCCCAAATTAGATAGATGTCAACCAAAACTAGGGTTCATACATATATGCTAAAAACTCAAGCTAATAGAAATTTAGCTCATACTAATGGAAGAAAAGAAAGAAATTACAAATTCAAAGGTAGAAGAAGACATATTAATGCACAACTCCTTCCAGACTTCTTTTCTTGTGTTGTAAGCTTCCTCTTGGTTTAAGGTTTAACCAAGGATGATTTTCTAATGTTAAGAGGATGTATTTATAGTGTATAGGTTGACCTACACGTTTTCTTGAAGGAAAAGGTAAATATGGGCTCCAAGCCCAACTCAAATTCGTAGCCCAAAAACATGCAATCAGCCCCGCTTTTGTTTTGGTCCTAGCAAGCTTCAATACTTATCCGTTTGATGCATATGAGTATACTAAATTTATCGTCTCGGAAAGATCTTCAACTTTGCTCCTGACCGTTTCTCCAAATTCCTCACCGATTTTAAGTTATAAGCTGATTTTTGGTCGTAGGTACAGAAATTCAGATTTAAGACAGCTTTTCCTTTTCCATGTTTTTAGCTTTTACTTCCTTATCTTCAATTTCCATGTTTATCTTCTTTCCTTTAGCTCTTTGAACCAACTTGGACTCTAATTAATTACCATATATCTCTAAAGCTTCACACTAAATAGGGGTGAGCAAAACAAAACCGAAAAAACCGAACCGAACAAAAAAAAAACGAAAAATCTGAACCGAAAAACCGAAAACTGACAAAACCGTTTGGTTCGGTATAAGCTTTTTTAAAAACCGAAAAGTTCGGTTCGGTACGGTTTTTCTATGCTAAACCGAACCGAAAAACCGAACCAAAAAAATATAAAAACTAAAACATTTTTATTTTAATTTATATTCTTTAAAAGATTATGACAATGGGATAGAAAATGGAGTAATTTTTTAAACAAAAATGTTCATATATGACATGAATCGCCCATAAAAATGTTATAATATGCAACATATTTTTACATAAGTCATGAGTTGATATAATTTTAAAAACTCTTTCGTTTATTAATATTTGTTGAAGGTAAAGCATAAACATCAAATTTTATAAATATTCCCTTTGATATTATTATTCGTTTACGACTTATATAATATTTGAGTCGCAAAAATATAATTTCTTACATGAAACATGAAGATCAAGCACTTCATATATGGATTTTCTAGAAAATAAAATGTCTCAAGTAAAATATATCCAACTATTGAATAAAACATATACCAAAACCGAAAAAAACCGAACCAAACATATAGCAAACCGAAAACCGATGAAACCGAACCGATGAAAACCGTTCGGTTCGGTACTGACCTCTTAAAAAAAACCGAATGATTCGGTTTCGGTTTCGGTTACGGCAAAAAAAACCGAGCCGAACCGAACCATGCTCACCCCCTAACACTAAATAAATAATTAAACCCAATATGCTCTAAAAATAATAATTAATTAATTCAAGACCCAAAATAGGAAAGTGTACTAAATCATTGCAAAATTCGACCTATAAACTAATAAATACGCCCTAAAATGATGTCTCAGAAATAGATTTTATTATCACAAATGAGGAGACATCATCCCCCACACCCCATCCCATTCTCTCTCTCTCTCTCTCTCTCTCTCTCTCTCTCTCTCTCTCTCTCTCTCTCTCTCTCTCTCTCTCTCTCTCTCTCTCTCTCTCTCTCTCTCTCTCTCTCTCTCTCTCCTCTCTCTCTCTCTCTCTCTCTCTCTCTCTCTCTCTCTCTCTCTCTCTCTCTCTCTCTCTCTCTCTCTCTCTCTCTCTCTCTCTCTCTCTCACTGTTCTCTCTGTAACGTACCCGCCTCCCCCACCAAATCACTCTCCACCACCGCCCTCCTCCACCATGTCTGGCCTCACCACCACCTAAGAAATCCACACAAACATCAACCCCACCACACCACCACACAGATCCCACCATCTCTACTGCTTCATCTCAGAGAGCCCACCATCCCCACCATCTCTGCTGCTTCATCTCGGCGCTGGAAGAACCTCCCCCCCCCCTACCCCGTCGCTGGAAAGACCCCCCACCCCGTCGCATCGCTGGAAGACCCCACTCTCTGCTGCACGTTCCCCCCCGGCCGCTCAGCTTTGCGTGCCAGAACTGATCGTGTTCCATCACCGTTCGTGGATCCACCTCCTTCTCTGATCTGTTTTCTGCTGTGCCGCCACCCCTCGCCACCAGGAAACCACCACGACAGACCCCTTGCTGGATCTGGATCTGAGCGTGATGGGGCCAGCCCTCTGTGCTCCAGTTTCTTCTTCGGCGTCGATCCAAATTCAGAACCACCGCTGTCCTTCCCACTCTACCGCCGACGAGACCATTCGGACACCAGTTGCTCGATCCGTTCACGCAGGGATTTTTTGTTTTTTATTTCATTCGTAATGAGGTAAGCCCCAATATGTGGTGTGATGGTTTGTGTTGTATTGGGTCCAGCCCCATATAGTTTGTTTGTAGGTAATGGGCTGGCCCATTATGGTTTAAAGTATTGGGTCCCTTTATGTATATAGATTCCCTTTATGGGGACTGCCCGCTTTCGTTAAAAATGTTTTTTTTGTTCTTCAAGGGCCCAGCCCCAAATAAACTTAATAAAAACACACATAACAAATTAATTAAAAAGAGAAGAAATTGTAACCCGAGTTTGTACCATGAAGAACAAGGGTAAAATGGGAAAATACCAAACCAAAAGATTAGAATTAGGCCTTAATACTGAAACCATTAGGACTAGCTCAATGGCCAGGACCTTGTCTCTCATCTAGGATGTACAGTACAGGGGTCGAATCCCCCTTATTATTTCTTGAGCCCTTAAAGGAGGTAAGCAAGAGGTGTAAGGTTTGAGTCCCCTCCCTGAACATGGGTAACCTAGTTCTGATTAAGTTGGAGTATGCATGAGGAGACGTGTACATTTCCTATGGGAATAGTCGTGGTGCACGTAAATACATCAAAAAAAAGAAAAAAAATGTCTTAAAAAAAATTCTAATTAGGATTTTAATCAAAAAAGAAAATTCCTTTTTCTGGATCTAATTTATATTTTCCTCATTTTGATACTTTTTGTATTTAAAATTCTTATTTATCATTCTGTCCAAAAAAAAATAAAAATAAATTCTTATACAGGGTTGGGGATTTACACGAAAACTATTTATTAATTTCACAGTCTGTTTTCCAAGTCAGCCGCGAATTTCCATATAAACATATTTCAATTTCCACCATCGTTTCCATTCACTTAGCAGCTTATCAAACATCTTCACACATAAAGAAAATGGTGTGGGGCCTTTTTCCTGTTGACCCTCTTCCAGGTTCGTTGAAAAAATTCTTCTTTTCATTTTGTACCATATTTGAACTGAAATTACATAAATTTGAAAAGGGTTTTGTTAATTTTCCCCATGTATGTTATCAATTCAATTAGTGTCGCAAATAATTTACCGGTGAGTAAACTTTAACCCTGTTCATTCTTGCCACAGGTGAAGATACATATTACATTTTCAAAATTGGAACGTATAAAATCGGTCGAAAAGGTAAAATAGATTGTAGATAATACGATACACTTTTAGTTTGAAATTATTGATTTTTATTTTTTCGATTATCAGGATGTGATGTAATAATCAACAAGGATAAAGGGGTTTCAAGAATCCACGCGGAAATTCTAGTAGATGAAATGGTTTCTTTAGATAACCAGAAGAAATTATCAAGCATATCCTCTAAAGTTCGGATTAAAGATTGCTCTAAATATGGAACATTTGTTAATAATACTACAGGCTTGAAAGAAAAAGTTCATGAATTCCCAAATAAAGAAACGTTGCTTAAAGATGGGGATTTAATCTCATTTGGCACTGGAAATGCAACTTACAAGTAATTAAACGGTTAATTCTCTGTAATTTTATAGTTAAAAACTTACTCAAACTATGCACTTTGTCAGGTTTTGTTATGTCTCTCTAATATTCCTTGTGTACTCTAAGAAGCTTCTAGATCAATTTCTTCAAGATAAGATATCATCTATAGGTGTTAAACTTTTTCCGCTTTCTCTTGAATTTTCTTTTGATCATAACATAGTACACTTGTTTATTACATTTAGGTGCTTCTATTATTCGAAAATGGAATCCAAAATGCACACATGTAATCTTGGAGGATTTAATTCCATTAAAAGAAGATATTCTTGATCCTTTACTAGCTAAGAAGCCTTTTGTGCGTCTTAATTGGGTCGAAGTAATGTTTCTTTTTACTATTTTTGTTGAAAAATTAGCATTTTATTTACTGATTTGTGGATTATATTCAGTTAATTGCAGGTAAAAGTATTTGCACAGAAATTCCAAGCTGTATTTCGTAAGTTACTTAACAAAATCTCGTTTTTTCAAGGACTATTCAGTTAATTACAGGTGTAAATTGTTTTCTCAGTTATGCTCCAAGTTTGACCATGGAAGATAATGCTTCTATCAGAATTGTGGACCCACAATCTCGAGAACATTGTTTGAATGGATACACATTTTTGTTGGAATCAATTCGCAAGGTTAATTTCGTCATTTTTAATTTACTCATTTTTTCAGTTCTTTGACTATTTTTTTTACAGTATAAATTTAGGGACAGGTTTATGGCATTATTAGAAATTGGTGGTGCAAAAGTTGCTTTTCTCGAAACATTCTCTTCGAATACACAAGTATGTGATTTATTTACTTCACCTATTTTTACTCATATCTAACTTTGACTTTGACTTTGACTTTGACTTTGACTTTAATAGGGTGTGGAAGAAGAAGAAAACAATCGTGTGGTGCGTGTTATTCCAACGGGTCCCACAAACATATCTGAGGGTGCTAATAACACTAAGTCTTTACTTACTGTAAAAGAAGCTGAATTAATCTCTGCTGTTATAAATGGACACTTGGATCCTTCTCTCATATTATCACCTCCAGGTATATATTTATTTACTTGTCCCCATTTTATCAGATCTAGTCCTTTATCTTTGCATAATTACAATCTAGTCCCCAAATTTGCAGTTCTTATCACATCTTCATGCTCTACAGACGAAACAGTAGTAGCAGATTCCGATACAGAATTAGAAACTGCCACATCACTTCGTACAACTAATTTAATTGAATCTGACACTAATATAATAATCGATACACACGTAATAGAAAGTGAAGAAGAAACTGAAATACTCATGGTTCCATTAACTGAATCTCAAGGCAAAAACGAGGTACAAGAAGTAATTGTACCTCAAAACTGGTCAGATACAGCTCATATAACAGTGTCAAGTGAAATAGAAAATTCGATAAAAACCGAAACTGGAAATATAGATATTATATACAGTCAAGATTTGATAGTTAGGGATATTACTAATTTTCCTTTATCTAGTCACAATACAACAAAGAGTTCAGGTGTTAATTTCAAAGGTTTTAGAAAGGTAATTATTATTTTTTCCATTTTTTTAATTTTTTGAGTTCTAATTGTTATTGTAATATCTAGAAAGGTGTAGTACAATCTGGAAATAGCTTCAGCAGTCTCATTCCATTTGCAAAGTATCCATATAAGTATGAAATTCATTTATCTAGATATATATTTTATTTTATTTTAGAGATTATGTAAAATAAATTATTATTATTTTAGAGAATCGGAGAATGGGAATGAAGAAGTTGTGGAGTCAATAAAGGAGGAGAAAAAACGGAAACAAAGGGAAGCTGTAGCGGAAGATTTATTTAACAATGAGAAGGTGTGTTTTTTGTGATATAATATTTAATTTTATTTGGATTAAATGAAATTTTGTGTAATTTTTTACTTTTTGTTTTGTTTTAAAAATTAGGCGAGAAAGCGAGGAGCAGCAGGGCGTGGTACAGCTGGTACTATTAGTGAGCTACTAGCTTGAAGTTAATGGAGAATGTATGTAAGATTTAGTTGTGGTTATGATATTTGGTTGAAGCTTTTTAATACTATGTATGAAATTTTTATTTTGATGGTTACATTTTTGATTGTATCTTTAAGGTGGTGGTTAACATCCACATATGTGGTTCTAAAATGGGGCTTTGGCGCTCTATATTTACCCATAAACCCCAAAAATGATCTTGAGTACCCAAACTCCAAATGGAGGATATCAAAGCCCCGCATCAGATTAAAGTTGCGACTAAAGTAAATTAAGCCAAGATAAGAATCAACCTCTAAAGACTAGGAATGTAAATAACTAGTAAGGTAGATAACTAAGAGATGAGATGGGGACTCGCAAGTAATCCCCATTAGTATTGATTTTACGTTTATTGTTCGAGGGTGAATTGATCAAACATGCAATAGCCGAGATTCTAACTTATTCCCAACTCTCGTCAAGGTAAGTTTAGGAAGCTGCCTCAACACTACTAGAGGTCTCTTCCAAGGGAACTTTACGCAATGATCGGCGCTAAAAGTCTCTTGTCGTATTACCTCGGTCAGTCAAACCCGTTAGGATCACTAACACACACCAAACGTTTATGTATCGTTATCCTGTAACCCGAACTCCCGTCAGGGTGACAGATCTAATTACTAAGTGCAGACTTATACTTGGTCAATATAAGGGCTGAATTTGAATGCCAAGTACATAATCAAAGCATTAAAAGTAAGAATTCAATTAAATTTACATTATCCCAAATTCAATAAAAGTACTAAAACAATATTAGGGTTCCGGTTCATTCATAATCGTTATTCTCAAGTTATGAGAACTTAATTCATACTAAGATAATTAAGATTAGCAAGTAATAATGTAATATTCAGGTTCAAGAGATAAAATAAAATAAATTTACACTAATAGTTGATGACGATGGATGAAGGATATATGTAGAGGGTCATAAAATGATTCCAAACTTTTTCTCTTAGTTCCTGCTCTGCTCCATGCGTGTGGAATTCTTCTAACGGAATTGGGACCTTTTTCTAATGATAAAAACTGATAGACCAAGGGTCCATCGCGTTTTGGGTATTGTGGACCCCTTTTAAATGACCTAAGTCAACCCAAAAATGTTTTAATGAAAGAGTGGACTAGTTCAAACCACGATGACGATAAATTATATAACTCCTTCATTTCAGCTTCAAATCACAAACGTCATTTCTCACGCGCTCCTAACTTCAATTAATACCATGATTTTTAAGGGCTCATCTATCATCCTAACCAATTTCACGTGGTGACTCTATTAAGTCCAAGTTCTGCCGATAAATACTCTAGTTGTCCAAAAGTGGTCGAATCATCCTCTAACGCCATGACTTTGGGGTCAATTTTCTTTTCTTGACTTCTTATTGTTGTCCCGGGATATCATATAATCCAAGTACCTAAGAGTTACACACTTAACACACGATTTACGCACAAAAAAATCTAAAAGTAACATAAAAGCCAAAATCAGACAAAAATCATAAGACGTCAAAGAATAGGTAAAAATATTTAAACTAAGTCCTACATACCCCTAAAAAGATGTATCATGGCTAGATCAATCTATCACATAAAAGGAGACATCAAGACCCCCAACTCAAAGTTTTGTTGTCCCAACAAAATAAGAACTAAACTAGGGGACTAAGTCCAACTAATCATAGAAGAAGAGGATAAAATAATAAATGATCCCAAAGCACTATCTTAACAAGTCTTATGATGTCTAAGAACTAGTATTTCAGCTGGAACAACTATGTACATTTTCTAGCACTTGCTTCGATGAAAGTCTTCTTTCCCATCTTCAATTAATAGATATAGAGCACTCACACATGCAGTTTGTGTATTATCATAGAAAGGCGGTCTCAAGAGATGGAAAGCAACAGATCGGTTCCATCTACCTTCTGAGACAATAATCCACCAATATCTCTACGTATTTCCATTTTCAAATCCTCACCGGGCTTGGACCATGTCTCCCGAACAATCTCAGTACATATAGCGCAAGACGATTCCACTAATACACACATACTATCAATATATAAACAATCAACACGTCATAAATCCAAGGGTAGATTAGTTTCGTAATGTAAGAAAAATTGGTTTCCTCTTAGTTTGATATGGTGGATATAGGGTGTTCTTTGATCCTAACATAGTATTCAATGGTCACTTCACTACTCCCTAATCTATCAATTGTTTCTTAACCTCATAGTTAGAACTCCTATGGTCTCTTCGCTTATAGCGTAGGCTTAAGGTCAGTATGATACGTATTTGGATAGTTTGAAGTGAGATTTTGACTCTCTCTTCCCTAGCCATCAACGAATTGCCATAGATCTTGAGTTTTACACTCAAAGATATACTCACTCAATCCCACTTGATGCACTTGATATGCATCCCCAATAGTCATTAACCATTTCATGATTTTTTTCAAAATTCATTTGTCGGTTATTTTATTTTCACTTTTTTTTATACATTCTCGTTTTTATAAGTTAAACATGACACTCTTTTTTATGTGATACGTCATGCCAACTTATTTTTCAATTTTTTTTCTTTATTTCTTTTGTTTTTCTCAGTATCTTTTCTTTTAGAAATCTGGCAAAGGATTACAATAATTACATCATCGAGTAGCATAAATAAGCTACCCACCCAATGTATTTCCTACAGTGAAATCCCACCACCCCAAACTCAAACTCAAAGGAAGAAGGTCTCAAAGCGTTGCAATTTGCGTGTGGGTCATATGGACAAGTCCTATAATCTAAGGGGAATGTGGTGGTCCTTTGTGTGTTCTAAATAAATGCAAATAATAATCGAACCACAACCGCAAGTGTACGGTTGTCCCAAGTAGTAATTCTGATAATCAGATTCGTTCCAAGGACGGATGGTTGATCACAATGTCTATGCAAATAGTGATTGATGCACTTATGAAAATAAAAGAGGATAATTTGTTTGTTTTGGTTTTGTGATTTATTACTAAATAAATGAAAGACAAAATAATAATGCAAGTAAAAAGCTAAAACGCAAGTAAAATGAGTGAAAACGCAAGTATGAGCAAGTAGTACTTGAGAGACACAAGGGTTTTCCTAACTATCATTCATTTCATACATTGTTTAAGGGACAAATTTGTAAATTGGTATTGGTCGGGATTCTATAATCTCCTTACCCCCGTCAGGGTGGACTAAGGAGCAACTATCAAATGCTACAAACCCCGTCAGGGTGATTATAGTCCACTCTCAAGTGTTAAAATGTTCATTACCCAATAGGCCATAGGTTTAATTAAGCTCGTCAGAGTCAATAATTTCTAACCTACATTCATTAACTAGTTCGGTACCTAAACCCCCCGTCAAGGTGATCCAATCGCCACTAATTGGAATAGCCTAGATACTAAATCCTATCATTGGTTAATTACGTCAATAATAGTAATTAAAAATGCAAATTAAAGAAAAATACAATTTACCCAATTTGATTTAAATAATAAATATCCCAAATTCAAATGTATAGAATGAAATCAAATTGGGATTAACCCATTATGCGTTCTCAAGCACTATGAATTGTTTAGCTCATATTAAAAAGAAAAACTAAATTAAAATAAATGGAATTCATAATTGATTACAAATAAAAGATAAAAGAAACCTAATTTCCGGAATTGGAATGACTGAGAACGGAGCTATAGACCCACTCCAGCTCTAGCAGCTTCTTCTTCCTTCCTTCTGTTGCTTCTCTCTGGTGTTTTTAATTGTAAAGAATGAATTGTATTAAAAAATAGAAGTCCAGACCTCCTTTTATAATAAGAAAAACGGATTAGGGCTTGGACCAGAAAATAAAAGCCTAATTAAATGTCCAAGCCCACTTTCTAAGCCCAAAATCCCGTAACTGATGACAGGCCTTCACTAAAACTGCTTTTCCCGATGCGTTACAACTCCGATTGACCTCATTCCAGTTGCTAAAGTTCCGTACTTCGATAAGGAATGTTTTCTCTTCAAAGGTCAGCGGCTCAATCAGCTCTTAAGTACCTCGAAAACAGCAATCAAGGGCCTGGAAAAATGGATTTTCAGCTCTAAAAATAATATCTTCGGGATTTCTCTTCAAGTCTTGACTCTATCTTTTAATCTTTGACTTTATCTTCGGATTCCTTTCCTAGCTAACATCTAAAAACCTGTAAACTTTACACTAAAAATACCAATATTACGCGCAAAAGTTTAATAATTCAAAAATGCTAGAAATAAAAAGGGAAATCCGAAATATTGCATATTTAGTCCAAAAGTCTATCGAATTAATTAAAATAACACCAAAAATGATGTCTCCTAAGGGTCTAAAATAAGAACAATTAAGGAGACATCAAGACCCCCAACTCAAACCTTTGTCGTCCCGACAAAGCAAAACAAAATAAAACGAGGGGTAGAAGCAAACGTATAACACATAGAAGCTAACAAATAAACCCTAAAGCAATTCTTAAGATAAATCTCATATAGCAAAACTTTAAAAACTAACATCTACATACACTAATCATGCAACATCAAACATAAGTAATCTCAATCATAAAATTAAAGTCGCAATGCTTGAAGGTTACACTTGTACTCATCTCTGTATGATGGCTATAGGGTGGTCATTAATCCTACCTCGCTTTGAACGCTCCACCTAGGCTATTCCCTATCAACAGAATCATAAATTCACTATGCACTTAGGAATCACGAGGTCTTTACGGTTATAATATTGGCTTAAGGACGGGTATGGATGTATATTTGGTAAATTTGAAGTGAGCTTTTGGCTCTCTCCTCACTTACCATCAACATTGTCCTCGAGCTTGAGTTAACGCTCAAAAAGATGTTCTCACTCACCCATTACGCAACAATTTAGCGTCCCATGTCTACCCACTATAAACTAGATGATTTTCAGAAGAATTCCACTTTGCCGGATGTTTTGTTCTTTCATACTTTTCTTTTTCTTTTCTATTCTCCTTTTTTTTTTTTTTTTTTGTACAGAGGAAAACCGGGTACCCGGATTTTGAAAACCGGATCCCCGGATCCTACTGTATTGATTTTCAAACTTTTTTTTTCATTTTCAAATTTTTTTTTTTCATTCCCGGCAAAGGGTTACAAGTACATATCATCTGCAATTGTGCTACAATACCAAGCACATCAATCCCAACCCATTAAATTCCCCATATGTGGTCCCACCACCCCAAACTCAAGCTCGAGACATGTCTCAGGATTGTGATTCAAGTGCGGGTCATATGGTCATGCCTAACAATCTAAGGGATAATGGCTTATATCGTGGCTACAAATAAAAGGCTAAAGGCTCAAAGTGGGCTAAGACGGATAATAATTCATTCAAGGGATAGAAAGCTAAAAGGCACAAATGGCTAACAAAGAACTGCCCCTATCATTTTCCTAAGTACATAGCTTGGCTTTAGTTCATATCTAGGTGGGTTCTCTACTAATTAGGATTTCACGTTCTACACACCAAACATATTCCTTGAGTACAAGCTTACTTCATTTGCATTGTTCATTAATTTTTCCTATTAATTACCTATGTTCGCATGCAATTGTAAGTGCGTTTTATGTTAATCCCTAAAGTTCACTATTTACTATCATTGATTCATCAAAAGTATGCTTAAAGGGATATTTAAAAGTCTCTATAGTCAAACGCAACTCCGAAAATTCTTTTATTGAAAGCAAGTAAAACAAATAACACATAAAAACTGGGATGAGGCAACGAACCCCACCCCAAACTCAAAAATGAGTCGTGTCCCCACGACTCGAAAAGACTCAAAGCAATAAAATAATATACACTAAATGAGAAGGATTAGAAAACGTATCTGAACCAGCGCGAGGCTGGTTTTCGGTGTTGCGTCCATGAACTTTATCTCGCGTCTAGACATCGTAAGTTGTTCTTTGAACAATTAAAGTTCAACTTGTATGTAACGTTTCCCAAAATATCAATCATCGCATCCCGATTCTCTTTCAACACCTTTATTTGTGATTCCAACTCATCATCGGATTGTTTTCTTCCTCACTTTCAGGTTCTGCAATCACTTCCCTCTTCTTCGGATTAGCCTTAATTTGAACCGCTTCAGTCTTGTTTGAAACTTGAAATAGGAATCTCAATAGCTCGTTCTTGAATAGCACCAAAAGCGTTCCTGTTTCTTGGAGAATTCCTTTGATAAGTACTCATGAAAACGGTTCTGATAAGCATCTCTTTCCACCCCAAACTCAAAACTTCAAATAGTGAGAAGCTAAGGCTTAGAACTTTGATGTTTTGAGGCTTAAGACTTGAAAATTATGGTGGAATATGAGATGGGTAAAGGCTAATTGATGTGGGAGAAGAGGGAATTGGATTTAATTTGAAGCTTGGATGAAGAACAATTGGAGAAAAGTGGGAATTTTATCGTATTTTGGATAGGAGATGAGTTGATTGTATGCTTTTGTGGTGAAAGAGAGTAAGATTTGAGGATTGTGTGGTTGTAGCTGATGATGTTCATGAAATTCTGGGTTTTGGGAGTGTTTGTGGAGGCTGGGTTAAGGACGGAGGTAAAAATATAGGGCTAAAAAGCTGAAAAAACGGACTTGGCACAGATGCAAACCGGGTTCCCGGTTTTGAAAATCCGGGTTCCCGGTTCCGCGTCACTGTGACGGCGCGAAAAAAAATAAAAATACTCTTTTTTTTTTTTTTTTTTTTTTTTTTTTTTTTTTTTTTTTTTTTTTTTTTTTTTTTTTTTTTTTTTTTAACTCGAGACGCGCCAAACCGCTGGACTCCAAGACGCAGGGTCAGAAATTCTGCTCGCCGAAACCGGGTACCCGGTTTTGCCAAATGCGGGTACCCGGATTTTGTCGATGGCGCGAGTCAAAACGCGCCAAAACGCCACCTCTGAAAACGCTGGACCAGACTTGAGGAAAATTACAGCTCCGAAACCGGGTACCCGGTTTCGCCAAATGCGGGTACCCGGATTTGTGTCGATGCGCGAATCAAAAACGCTCCAAAACGCCATCTCTCAACACGCTGGACCAGAGTGCTCCTGGTTTTACAGCACCAAAACCGGGTCCCCGGTTCTGAAAATCCGGGTACCCGGTTTCGACGCTGTTGTCGTGAACCAAGATGCCATTGTTGCGTTGAAGGGGTTGGTACCAGCTCCAAAACCGGGTTCCCGGTTTTGTGAAACCGGGTACCCGGATCCTCCTGGACATCCAACCTCTTTTTCTTCTATTTTCGCCAATTCGACCCCAAACTCAAGTCCTTTTTACCCCTGAAATCATCAAAAACAACTACCCTTCCTCATTTCTTAATAATAAACACTAAAATTACGAAAATCAAACTAATCTAAAATGCAAAAATTTAAAAACTCAGCTAATATACAAGTAATTGGCTTTTGTTTAACGTCGTTAAGCTCGACGGGTTACCTCAATCATTAGTCATTGACATAACCTCCCCAGCAGTGAGTGAG
The DNA here is from genome assembly GCA_029959085.1 of Nemophila menziesii. Taxonomy (NCBI): domain Eukaryota; kingdom Viridiplantae; phylum Streptophyta; class Magnoliopsida; order Boraginales; family Hydrophyllaceae; genus Nemophila; species Nemophila menziesii. The sequence goes on from JARWIR010000001.1 coordinate 83,183,990, forward strand.
GTTGTCAATATTTGCAAGTCGAAATTTGCATCCCTTCGCTTTTATGCCCACTAGTTTGTCTGAGATAATCTGTGCGACCATGAATGGTCCTATCCAAGAACTTTTTGATTCACGTACCTTTGGGCGGGGGTTCGGTTTCTTCATAGCTACTTCTTCACCTACTTTGAACCCCTTTTTCTTTCTCTCTTTCTTAGGTTCCTTCGGAACCTTCGTGGCACGTGCTTTCTCTTTCTTCTTCGCATGATTGAGTTGTGGATCCTTGGGGTATGGAGGAGCTTTAATTGGTGGTTTCTTTCGTAGCTCTTTCTCCTCCACCCCTAAAGTTTCCACAACACTAATTGGCTTTGTTCTTACCGGTTCCATTACATCTACACGAAAACATTCATGCTTGGAATCCGGAAACTTCATAGGCCTGAACACGTTGAATTTCACCTCTTCGTCTTGGATCCTCATAATCATTTCTCCATTTTCTACATCAATAAGGGTACGCCCCGTGGCTAGGAATGGTCTTCCCAAAATAATGGGGACATTCCTATCCGCGTCGTAATCAAGAATAACGAAATCAGCGGGAAAAATTAACGTACCTGCCTTAACGAGGACATCTTCGATTCGGCCTTCCGGATGTGCAAGAGATCGATCCGCCATTTGCAAAACCATAGAAGTGGGTCTTGCTTCAATATTAAGCTTATCAAAGACTGATTTGGGCATCAAATTGATGCTTGCACCCAAATCACATAGCGCTTTTCCTTTCCACTCATTACCAATAGATATCGGAATTGTAAAGCTCCCAGGATCAACTAACTTTGGAGGTAATTTACCTTGACAAATAGCACTACATTCCTCAGGAAGACCAATCATCTCATTATCACAATATGGCCGTTTGTTGGTGAGGGCTTTCTTCAGAAACTTAGCATACTTGGGTATATCTCGAATAGCTTCTAACAACGGAATATTTATGCTAAGACCTCTTATTTTGTTAAAGAATTTTTGATACTCACCCATATCACCTTTCTTTTGAACTCTTGATGGAAATGGTGGAGGTGGGCGATTGATTATAGTCTCATCTTTCTTTTTCGGAACCTCAACAGGCTTCTCCACTTCTTCTACTTCAACTTCTTTATCTTTATTCACCACCTCTTTTTCTTTTCTAACTTCTTTTTCTTTCATAACCGGAAAAGGAGGTGGAGGAAGGTTCTTACCACTTCTAAGATTAATAACTTTACAATCTTCGATTTGTAACGGATTCTCAGTATCACTAGGAAGTTGTCCTTGCTGACGTTGATTGAGCTGTTTATTGATTTGACTCAGCTGATTTTGGAACATCTTCATATTTGCTTCAAGTGCATTTTGTCTTTCTATAGCTGCGTTCTGACGTTCGATCGCTGCATCCTGACGCTCCATCGCTGCGTTCTGCCGTTCCATTGCTTGTGCTTGTAGAGCGATTAAACTTTCAACTGTTTTCTGAAGGGTATTTGCTCCTTCTTGTGGATGGGCAGGTAAAGCTTTCTGGTTCAAATTCTCATCATAAGTATTCTGAGGAGCTTGTCTCTGTACATAATTTTGATTCTGTCCTCCTTGATAGTTATTGTGTGGTCTAGGATTATAGTTGTCACCTTGGGTACGCGGCTGATACGCATGTGTAGGATTGGCTGCCCCATTAGGATTCGAATATTGAAACCCAGGATGGTTTCTGTTAGGCTGATACCCATTACCACTCGAATTAAAATTACCTCTGTTGGACATGAACATCACTGATTCTTGATTACTCGGACAATTCTCCTCATCATGATCATCAACTCTACAAATCGAACACATATAAACCTCTTGTGCAGCATGCACAGCTACTCTCTTACCCGAAAATCCTTCTTTCACAGCTAGAGTAAGCTGCTTCAATTGTTGCTCTATGGTATTCTGGATCTTATTCTCAAACGTAGCAAATTTCTCTTCTATGTCAACATTATTTACTCCCTTGACTGGTGTTCTTATTGAGCTCCACCCAACTTCATTCTTGACTGTTCTCTCTAAAATAATCTTGGCATGAGCGGGTTGCACTTGAAGGAAACCTGCACCACATAACGTATCTAACTTTTCTCTCGAAGCTCCATCAAGGCCTCTATAAAAAATCTTTAACTGTTGAAATTCTGAAAAACCATGATTTGGAACTCTACGCAAACACATCTGAAATCTAGTCCAACTTTTACCCACAGTCTCATCATATTCTTGACGAAAATTAGTCAACTCCAATTCAGCATCTAACCTCATATTACTCGGATAATATCTGTCGAAAAACGCGGCTTCCAATTGATCCCAATTGGTTATCTTCGTCGGATCTTGTGTATCATGCCATTCACTTGCTCCATCAATAACAAAAAATTTAAACACAGCGTAGTACATCTGTTCTTTTGAAACTCCTTGTGTGATGTAAGAATCACATATCTGTTTGAATTTTTGTATCGCTCTAAGAGGATCTTCTCCAACTCTACCACGAAAATTTCCAAAGTTTTGGAACTGAGCTAGCATACCCGAATCTGGACGGAATCTCGGAACATTAATATCTGGAGCACCTACTCCTATAGCTGGAGCGCGGAATGGAACTTCTGGAGGGCCATTAGTGAACCACGGATCATGATTCATCACTATCTGGACTGGAGGATTAGGATGTGGTGGTTGAACTTGAGGAATAACGCCTGGAGCTAAAGGTTGGCCATTTGCATCTAACTGGCCTTGTCCATTCTGTTGACCTTGAATAATGATATTCTCCATTCTGTTACTTAATTCTTCTACTTCTAAAGCTTCTCGTTCTCTTCTTCTTCTGTTCGCAAGTCTGATCAACGATTCTGGATTACTAAGGATCGGAGGTGCTGGCTCTAGATCCTTGAATAGCCTTCTTCGCATACACCAAACCTAAAAACCTGAAAAAGCTAACAAACAAAAAGCGTAAAACTGATAAAATAAAATAAATGCACTTATCACTAAAGGATAAACACCGTGGTCACACGCTACCGTCCCCGGCAGCGGCGCCAAAAACTTGGTGGTCCTTTGTGTGTTCTAAATAAATGCAAATAATAATCGAACCACAACCGCAAGTGTACGGTTGTCCCAAGTAGTAATTCTGATAATCAGATTCGTTCCAAGGACGGATGGTTGATCACAATGTCTATGCAAATAGTGATTGATGCACTTATGAAAATAAAAGAGGATAATTTGTTTGTTTTGGTTTTGTGATTTATTACTAAATAAATGAAAGACAAAATAATAATGCAAGTAAAAAGCTAAAACGCAAGTAAAATGAGTGAAAACGCAAGTATGAGCAAGTAGTACTTGAGAGACACAAGGGTTTTCCTAACTATCATTCATTTCATACATTGTTTAAGGGACAAATTTGTAAATTGGTATTGGTCGGGATTCTATAATCTCCTTACCCCCGTCAGGGTGGACTAAGGAGCAACTATCAAATGCTACAAACCCCGTCAGGGTGATTATAGTCCACTCTCAAGTGTTAAAATGTTCATTACCCAATAGGCCATAGGTTTAATTAAGCTCGTCAGAGTCAATAATTTCTAACCTACATTCATTAACTAGTTCGGTACCTAAACCCCCCGTCAAGGTGATCCAATCGCCACTAATTGGAATAGCCTAGATACTAAATCCTATCATTGGTTAATTACGTCAATAATAGTAATTAAAAATGCAAATTAAAGAAAAATACAATTTACCCAATTTGATTTAAATAATAAATATCCCAAATTCAAATGTATAGAATGAAATCAAATTGGGATTAACCCATTATGCGTTCTCAAGCACTATGAATTGTTTAGCTCATATTAAAAAGAAAAACTAAATTAAAATAAATGGAATTCATAATTGATTACAAATAAAAGATAAAAGAAACCTAATTTCCGGAATTGGAATGACTGAGAACGGAGCTATAGACCCACTCCAGCTCTAGCAGCTTCTTCTTCCTTCCTTCTGTTGCTTCTCTCTGGTGTTTTTAATTGTAAAGAATGAATTGTATTAAAAAATAGAAGTCCAGACCTCCTTTTATAATAAGAAAAACGGATTAGGGCTTGGACCAGAAAATAAAAGCCTAATTAAATGTCCAAGCCCACTTTCTAAGCCCAAAATCCCGTAACTGATGACAGGCCTTCACTAAAACTGCTTTTCCCGATGCGTTACAACTCCGATTGACCTCATTCCAGTTGCTAAAGTTCCGTACTTCGATAAGGAATGTTTTCTCTTCAAAGGTCAGCGGCTCAATCAGCTCTTAAGTACCTCGAAAACAGCAATCAAGGGCCTGGAAAAATGGATTTTCAGCTCTAAAAATAATATCTTCGGGATTTCTCTTCAAGTCTTGACTCTATCTTTTAATCTTTGACTTTATCTTCGGATTCCTTTCCTAGCTAACATCTAAAAACCTGTAAACTTTACACTAAAAATACCAATATTACGCGCAAAAGTTTAATAATTCAAAAATGCTAGAAATAAAAAGGGAAATCCGAAATATTGCATATTTAGTCCAAAAGTCTATCGAATTAATTAAAATAACACCAAAAATGATGTCTCCTAAGGGTCTAAAATAAGAACAATTAAGGAGACATCAGAATGACTTATATCGTGGCTACAAAGAAAAGGCTACATGCTAGTATGGGGCTTAGAGGAATATATAATTCAACTAAACTGGGTTAGCAAGCTAAAGGCTCTAAGTGGCTTATAAAATAAATGCCTTAATCATCTTCCTACTGTAAGGTCCCGTTACTTTTTCACTTTTAGTTCATAGGTTAAGCGGGCTTTCAACTAGCTCGGACCGAACATTCAACACAATGTTCATTCTCCCTAAGATCGAACTTGCCTCTACGCATTGCTTACTAATTATTTATATACTTTAATTAATAAGTTTATGCAAAATACATCAGGCGCGTTATGACTTAGTTCCAAGACACAATACTTGCTATCATTAACTCACAAAAACTATGCTTAATGGTAGGAGTGTTAAACCCAAACTGAAAACCCGCCCACCCGTTAAAACCGATCCAAAAAAACCGAGTCCGAAAATTACCCGAGCCCATTAGGCCAAAATTCTAATTTTTTGGGTATTGGGCCGGGATGTGGGTTTGGTCGTGCCCAACCTGCGGGTAACCGAACCCGACCCGCCCATTAGATTTTTTTTAATATAATAATGTATATATAATATTTTATAAATTAAAAAAAAACCAAACTCTTGCGTATCACATACACGTGAGTTGTTTGGCTTTTTACTTTTCAGACTTTGAAGGGTCATTTGACCCTTATCTCTCTCTTTCTTGCACACGAGCTACCCTATTCTCCCCTATCTCTCTCCATGTATCTCGAAAACCCTAAGCTTCTAGCCCTGTCTTCTCCATCGCCGTCTAATTCGCCAGCCAAAAGGAGCGGGAATGTACTCCGCATTAAACTCTCGTCACCTAATTTTGTGGGTCGCATTTATTGCTCTGATAAAGCTCGTCCTCTGGGTTCTTGGTGTAATAATCTAACTCCTAACCATGGTTAAAGAGAGGTTAGGGTGTTGGTTGGAGATAGATGAAGCCTATAAATGGCACGACAATTGCTTTATTCCGATTAAAACCCCCTTTGGAAAGGTATGTTGATTTTCGAAACCCTAATCTTTGATTTATGTTATTACAAAACTCTGATTGAGTTTTAATCAATAGGAAGTGTAAAACATATGGATTTGTATCAATTTTAATGTTTATTGGGGTATTTTCTGGGTTTTACTATAAACCTAACGTGTTTCTGAGATAAGATTTAACTGATTTGAGATGGGAAAACGTAAATTAGTTGTGATTTAAATTGTTTGTTGAGTTGAGTTATTGAGTTTTAAAAACCCATATGTTTTTAAAAGTCTGATTATGTTCTGAGTTTTTTATTTGAGCTTGTGATTTAATTTGTATTTATACTTTCATATGATTTATGAATATTGGCTAATAAATGGTTGCCTTTTTTACTTTCATGGGCTGGGCTCTCGCTAATGTGATTATTGGACCTGTTATGAATCTTGTTTGCTTAAATCTTGCTTACTACATTTACAGGTAATTTCTTAACCTTTACTATTCTAATACTAACTTTTACTTCATTTACGATTCTGATTTGACTTGTTTTTTATTCTTAAAAACTGAAATAGTGGAATTTGTGATATTGTACAGGCTAATATGGCTTGGATGAGTTAAGTGAGACTTCACAAGAATCCACTATAACAAGTTTGTAGCCAATAACCTAAGGTATAAGTCTATTCTTATGATTTACAAGTTAACAGTTTTAAACAACCACACAACATTGTTTGCATCTCCCATTTTCTCTTGTCCCAAAACTATAGAATAATTAAATAAAGATATCTTAATATCTTATGATGAATGAGTTATAAAAGGTTGAAAATGGCTGAGTTGGCAACAATTGAGTTGGAAACTGTTTCTTGTGAATCATAACATTTGTCCCTTGTCCCTTAAGAGGTCCCTAAGTATATAAAGCCAATGAAGATATTAAATTTGAGGCTAAATGTGAAGCCAATTGTGAAACTAAATCTGAGGCTATCCACTTATCAAATTCTTCTGTTTTGTTGTTGAAAATCCGCAGGTAACTGTATTTTGGATTCTCAAAGGCTTGAATGACCCTGTTTCAAGCATCGGAGGTTGTTTTTTGTTGAGGCACAAAGGATTTGCACCCCAAGTTGTACAAGATTTGAATTTTGCACATTTTAGGTTGCAAATTATGTTTAAATCTAATGTTATTAAAGTGCTTCAGTTTTTGTAAATGTAACGGATTGTAATTTATGTATTCTGTTGGGAAAATATGATGTTAGGTAAAAAAACTTGTTATTTTTAGAAAGTTACTATTTTTAGTAACTTTCTATTTTGGGAAAGATTCTATTTATGGCAGTTTTTTTGGAATTTTTTTTATTATCTGTTTTAGGCTATTTGACTATTTGTTGAACAAACCCTAAAACGACCCAACCCAACAATTGTGGATTTAAAAAAAATTAGGGTATTAGGTTTAACAAGGTAAAAACCGAGCCTTAGGGTTAGGTAATGGGTTCACCTCTACGGGTCGGTTAACCGACCCGTGAGCACCCCTACTTAATGGGGATATACACTAAATTTTATTCCATATTCTAATATTATAAACTACATATATTTAAAATTATATGGGTTTTTCATGAAGTAAGTAAAAAGAAAAACGGGGATGGGGACAATGATCCCCCCACCCTTAGCTCAAAAGTGTATCGTATCCCCACGACTTGAAAAGACTCAAAAAAAATTATAGACTAACAAATAAGTAGTTAAGGAGAGAGTTCAGGAAACATTACTCGACATGCGAATGACCCATCCAAGTTGCGATCAACATGTCTTTTCGGTTTTTTGGCAAGCATGAAGAGGATATGGACTAGTTTTGTTTCCAAGACTAGCTAAATACTCAAGGAATGTCAAATAAAAGGATAAATTCCATATTAAATCTCAACCCCTCAAATGATATCTCGTGAGTCTCTAAATCTATCACAAAAGACGAGACATCATATACCAAGTTCATAATGAAAATAACCAAAGCTAAAATTGCCAAACTAAAAGGAAAAGAAAAAGACAATAATAAGGGATAGACACCCATCGAGTAATCCCAAAACTAATTACAAAACAGCCTGCTAAAAGTAGAGTCGTTTCCATTGCTGAAGTTTTTCTCGAGCATCAAGATCAAGGTATTATCTCACAAGTCACACCAATGTAAAGTCAAATAAGCCAAGATGATGGCGGGATCAGAGACTGGAACTGAACGAGCCATAAAGATGTCCAAAATAGAACCCAAAACTGCTTGGATAGTCGAATGTTTAGGATGAGGATTCCAACTCACAAAAAACATCTCACATCATTTCAATTTCAACTAGGATAGGTTAAATAACACATAGATTTATGGAGATAGAGGACTTGATGGAACCTAGAACGACAAACTCATCACTGTGGAACAATTAAGGGTGATGCTAAAAAAGACTATCATGGTGACAGACAAATAGAAATTGATACTAGCTTGGTATACAAAGGAGAAGACTAAAACCAATTATGGCCCAAATTCACCAAATACTATACTTGCAAACAAACAACCCTCAAAAGTTGAAGAATCAACATTCTCTACCCACTTAAAAAGGAACACACAGCGTAATAAATAAACACTAAGACTAGGCTATTTTTACCAATTCCAAGTGAAACTAGAAATAAATAGAAATATCCAGAAAATCTCAAAGGCAAGACCTTCATGCCTGATTCAACACCTTCAAATGAATTTGAAAAAAAGAAGCATGTGTGGAAAGACCAACCACCTGAATAAATTTTCTAGTATTAAGAAGGATGAAACTAAATGAGGCATATATCAACTCCAATCTTTGGACAATAAGTCAACTGCCTGCAGTAAAATTTATACCACTGAGAACACTACAAGAAGCTAAGAGTGTATTCTTCAGATTTTCTTGTGGGGGTGCCAGAGTTCTAAAAAGAGATATCAACATTGAAGAGCACAACCATTAAGGGAGTATCTGGTACGTGTAAACTAAGGAAGTTAACAAATACACAAACAACTACAAGCAAGAGACTAGAGAGCCTAGTTTCAAACATTGGAAAACAAATGCCAGCTAACTCAGAAATGCTGAGCCTTTAAATGTACACAAATGAGCTTTTTTTCCATTGAAATTAACCTAACCAAAGGATTTCTACTCCGACCAGTGAGCAGCAAACTCAGCATGAGGCTCCATTCAAATCTATTAAGGGACTTTAAAACAATAGATTTACTTATTGGATGTGTAAAGGTCATCGGGAGGTTGGTAAAGGATTCAAGGAGAAAGAAAAAGAGGGGAAGGAGGGGGGGTTGTGCTACTGTGGAGGGGTGAAAGGAGGCGGTAGTAAGTAGAGGATTTTAAAGTTCTTTCTAAAGAGAGTTGATGCATCTCAACATTTTTGGGTCATTTTACCTACCAATCAACCTTATATATAGTTTCAAAAAAATTAATTCAATCTTATTTAAAAGTTCGATTCACATTTTGATTATAATTGTGTTTAAAGATAAATAAATATTTCATATTTAAGTTTTTTTTGGACATAGGAAGGCGCCTAAGCACCGAAAACTACAACACCATCGATCAACCAATTCCTAATATACCAAACCTAGCAGAGACGTCAGAAAGACTTAAAGTCGATCGACGCTGAAAAATTGCCCCATGTCTAGCTTCCTTTGCAATCTTATCCGCTTTGTTGTTGAGTCTCCGGTTGATGTGGCAAAAAGAAACTTGCCCAATCTCTCCAGCTTTGTGGATAATCTTACGAAGAATAGGTTGGATATTCCAACGTGTGGCTGACACCTGCTTTGTACCTTGAATAATCTCAAGGTTATCTGAATAAGTGACTTTCTCTTTTCCCTGAAATTCAGCACAAAGTTCTGTGGCTCTCAATACCGCATATGCTTCACCTTCTAAAACTGAGTTGCAGTCTAAGTCGAAGTTGTACATGGAAGATGATTTTGTGTCATTGTTGACCCCAACCATAGAAATTCCCGAGGGATCCCATTTATTTGAAAAAGATGCATCACAATAAAAAGCGATTTCTGGGTTCGGAGCCGTTGATGAAGTCTCTTCCTCTCTAACTCTTTGTTTTTGGAAACCCTTGTAGTATTTTTTATTCCAATCTATGCCATGGATTTCTTGCATAAGTTTCTTTGTTGCTAGGTTGATTCCTGTTCCGCAGACTTTTGTACCTTCGTGTACCGCTTTCATCTTCCCTTTCCAGATATTCCAAAGATTTATCATGATGAGATCTCTGACCACGTTTTCCTCCCATCCCCTTCGACAAAACTTTTAATTATCTTTAAAAACTAATCCTCAAACTTTTCTTCAAAGTTGTCTTGAATTTTAATTCGAAGAGGGGAACCTGCCCAAATGTCTTTACACATGTTGCAATGCAATAATAAGTATTCAACATCCTTTTTGGGTGATTGCACCAAAGGCAATTAGTTGAATCCGCATATTTTCTTCTATATAAATTTCCTCTTGTGGGAATTGCGTTGTTTGCTATTCTCCATATAAATAATTTTATTTTTTTGGGATTTTAGATCTCCAGATTGTCTTCCAAATAAGAGTCATGCGTTGATATTGATTTTGCTGTTGTAGGTTTGTTGACTATTTGATCCTCCGTTATAACTTTGTAACATGTTTTCGTATCAAACATTCCATCTTTCGAGTATGGCCACACAAATTTGTCCTTTTCATTGATATTAGTAAATCTAATTTTCTTTATTAATGGGATTATAGGTTCTGGGAAAATGTTATCCAAAATTTCTAGGTCCCATCTTGTAGATCCTTGTTTCATAAGTTCGTTAACTTTAGTTATCGTAACCCCTTCTGGTTTATCTATTTTCCAATCTGTATCAATCCATTTCTCATTCCATATATTTGTATCTCTTCCATTTCCTATTATTTTGATTCCATGTTTTTCTATAAAATCCCTACCTTCTATTAAACTCGCTCAACTCCAAATCCTACTTTGTTTAAGTTTACAAGTCATAATATCAGATTTGTTATAGTAGATACCTTTCAATAGTTTAGTAGCTAGGTTATCCGGATTATTCATCAATCTCCAAACCTGTGATGCCAATAAGACTGTATTCATTTTTTTGAAATCTTTGAATCCTAGCCCTCCCAAAAGCTTGCTGATCGCGATCTTTTCCCAAGCAACCCAATGTATCCTGTTTTTTTCACCTGAGTTCCACCAAAAATTAGATATGGCGGAGATTAGTTTGTTGCAAAACGAAATTGGAAAAGAAAAAAATAGACATATAGTAATTGGGGATAGCCTGTAAAATTGCTTTGATTAACACTTCTTTGCCTCCTTCTAATAGCAGTTTTGCTTTCCAACCTTCTGTATTTTTGAAGAGTTTTTTCGCTATCCATTCCAGTGACTCAATTTTTGATCTTTTGTGGCATAATGGGATCCCTAAGTAGTATCCTAAATCATTTGTTTCCTAAATATTTAAATCAGTTATGACTCTATCTTTAATCTCTTGAGGGGTTTCTTTACTGAATCGGATGGCCGATTTATGAAAGTTAACTTTTTGCCCTGATCCAAGATAGTAAAGGTCAAGACATTCTTTAAAGTGAGTTATATCCGTATCCTCAAGGTTAATGAAAAAAAGACAGTCATCTGCGAACAATAAATGAGAAATACTCGGACAGTTTCGGTTAATTTGTATTCCTGTAATTAGGCCACTATCGACATAGTGGTCAATAATACTAATGAGGGATTCTGTTAAAATAGAAAAAAGAAAGGGGGATAAAGGGTAACCTTGACGAAGGCCTCTACCTAGTTTAAAATTGCCAAGCCTTTCTCACCATAAAGCATAGTAAAAAAAGCCATTTGAAGTCAGTGAAGTTACTGTCAAAAAATTGTGGCCAAGTGTGGGCTTTACCACCAGCTCCGATATTTCAGCTGGAACAGCTATGTACATTTTCTATTTTCTATTCACTCATGATCTGGCCTGGTCGACCCGATCATGATATTTCACTCATGATCTGGCCTGCGGCTCTTACACTATTGCAGAAAGAACAAAGAAAAGTAAAAGCCTTAGCATCTTTTGCTTTTCTTTGCTCGAGATTGGGTTGGTGTTCCGTGTACTAGTTACTATTAATGTTAAAAGATGTCGTAGTAACACAATTCTTGATCCAATTGATCCAAGTATTATCAAAACCTAATTTTTCCGAAACTAGAAATAAAAAATACCATCTTACCTGATTATATGCCTTAGCCATATCTATTTTAATAGTTGCCATATGTTTCTTGTTTTTCCTTTTCCTGCTCATAAAGAAAGAAATTTCTTGTGCAATGATAATATTATCTTGGATAGCACGTCCTTTGATAAGCGCTGCTTGTGTCGGCGAGACTATTTTGTTCATAATATTTCTAAGTTTATTAGACAGAACTTAGTAATAATTTTGTAGATAAAATTCACACAAGATATAGGTCTAAAGTATCATAAATTCTCTTGGGTAACACCTTTCGAGATAAGAGTAATAAGGGTATCGTTAATAGTTTCAACTGAGCAATTATTCCTGAAAAAATCCTCAATAATATTGAAAACATCCTGTTTAATAATGTCCCATAATTCTTTGTAAAACTTACCGTTCAAACCGTCTGGTCTAGGAGCTTTTGATGCGGATAATTCTGTAACTGCTTTTTCTACTTATTCTAAAGTTGGTTTTCTTGTTAATTCTTTATTCATATCTTCTATTACCCGAGGTTTTATATATTCAATCGCTTTCCTCATGTTATCCTCAATTCCTATATTTTCTTTGAAAAACTCTTTATAGAAGCTTTGGAAACAGTTTTTTATATCCTCGGTATCCTCATTCCAAATACCCTCTGTATTCCTAATTATCGTAATTCAATTTAGTTTTCTTCGTTGAATAGTAGCTAAATGGAAAAACTTAGTATTTTTACACCCATAAATAAGCCAATTTTGTCTAGCTCTGTCACTCCAATATTTTTCCTCTCTACTCTATTCTATTTTAATTAGTTCTTTTATCTCGTTTTCTTCCCCAGAAGTATCATTATTCCCTTTTTTTGTTAATCGTAATAAGCTTGTCTTAATATTTTAATTGTTTTTTCATGATTCCTACAGATTTTAGAACTCCAGTTAACAAGCTCTCTCTTAGTATAATCCCTTTTTTTTAAATAAAATTAGGGATATGGATATTATCATTTGGAATTTTCTAACTTTTGTAAATAACTTCTCTACAATCTTCATGTTCTAACCATCTAGTTTCGAATTTAAAATGTTTTCTACCAATTTTTATATTAATATCAAAATGGAGGAGAAGGGGTGAGTGATCCGACCTTATAGCTGGAGGAATGAAAATTTGAGATCGGGGAAATTTCTCCATCCATTCATAAGTAGCCAAACCACGATCTATTCTTGTCTTGACATGCTTTTCTCCTTCTCTCCTGTTAGACCATGTAAAGAAACAACCATTAGATTTGATTTCAACAAGCGAATTGTAATAAGTAAAATCTCGAAAAGCGTTGATGTGATTTGAGTTTGCTTGATTTTTGCTTTGTTTCTCCATAGTGTTGAGTATTTCATTAAAATCTCCTAGAATCATCCAAGGTTCTGTAACCTCTCTGCTCTGATATTTCATTCCATATCTCTATTCGTTGATTAAAATCATTAGGAGCATGTATAAAGATCATGTAGTACGAAAACGAAAGTTCATTAATTAAAACGATGATAAAAAAAAGTACAACTAAAGACCACACTTAAATGCACATTATCGTGCCACAAAAGAAGAGTCCCCCCCTGAATGGAAAGAAGTTCCAGTGGGTTCCACAAAAAACCTGTTACTAAAACCGAAACGAGCCACAATGTCTTGAGAGTCAGCCTCTCTCAGCATTGTTTCACAAAAAGCCACTACTCCAGTGAGCCAATATCGAGCTTATTCTGGATAATGTTAAGGGCGCTCGAATGCCTTGAACATTCTAGAAGAGGGTCGTCACTTAATCTTTGCGGATTTTTTGGAGTAGCCGCCTCCAGCTTTCTTCTTCTCTGTCTCCGTCTCATCCTCTTCTGCATCAGCATAGTTGAAGTTAATATCATGATCTTCACCACCACCTTCATAGTCTTTTTAAAAGTAATTTTCACTATTCTCAAAACTACCTTCATTCTCCTCCTCAGGCTCATACTGCGAATCATAGTCCTCAATCATTTTTGAAATATCATCAGTATTCGTCCCACCCTCCTTAGAAAAGTCCTCATCAGTTTCCCTTTCCCTTACATTTTCTAGAATACTAAATTTGTTATTGTTTACAAAACTTTCAATTGCATCTACTACTCTAAGTTTCTTGAAATTTCCTGAAATGTTCGAACTAACACTTCTATTACCAATCTCTGAAGGTCCAACCCTTACTTCTCTTCTTCTTTTAATTTTGTGCTGGAAAGTTGAAGAGTTCTCCTGGTTGGATTCAGAATTTTCACTGTTATTCGCAGCTTGTTTGCCCTTTATTTTCCTCACCTCTTCTTCAATAGCCATCAGCGCGGCTCTTATATCTCTTTCATTGCCTGCTTCTCTATCGTCAGTTATCTCGTGCGCCTTCTTGAAAGCCTCAATCTTCAACGTTAACTCATGTAACTCGTTGCAAAGGTCGTACATTTGTTTGTTCCAGGAGTCCCATTCCCTCTCTTCCCCTTCGTTTGCTTTCTCAATCTCCCTCTATAATATCGCTTTACTTGTACCCCTTTCTTTGTGTAATTAAACCTGCTTAAGATATTTTCTCCTCCTTCATTTATGACAATGCCTCTAACTGAATTAGCACTTCTGTACATATGACCTGCATTCTTAACAGAGTTATCATTATACTGATAGATAACAAAATCACCATTTACATTAATATGTAAACCATATATTGGGTTAAAAGGTGGAAATTTAGCCACGTTGTCAATACTCCAGGTTACTTTTCTCCGCTCGTCTATATCTTCCACCTGCTTGATACCCTTAACTGGACAGTCACCATACTGGTGACCTATTTTTCCATATCTAAAGCATAATAAGCCTGTGTTTTCGTATTAGAAAACAACCCACGCAGCTCCTTCTTCTCGATAGAGATAAGTCCCAGATGGTAGTGGGAACTTAGTGTTAAACTTGACTCTAAATCTACGTATTTTAATATCAGTATTGATGGTAACTGGGAAATCAACAGCTTCTATTTTGATGAAATATTTCTCTAGAGCTTTAACAATGGTTATATTATTCTGTTTAGAAGCCAATCCACGTATTTGAACCCAAATAGATGAGTAATTAGTTGAGAGCTCCTTGAATTCTATAGCTTGTGGCCTGATTGTCATGCTTAGATGCATCTTCTGATAAATACTGGGCCTCATCTCCCAGACTCTTTTGAACACCTTTTCGTTGAAAATCTCAAGTTTAAACATGTTTTTCTTGATCTCAGAAAGTCGAAAATGGCCTTGTATACCCCACCTTTCCTCAATAAACTTTTGGAGTTGAACAACATATATTGTTGACTCACCAACTACTTTGAGGACAATCGCTTTCTCCTCTTTCATACTTTCAGCTAGTCTAGCCTTCATTCCTATATCAATAACCCCAAGTTTTCTAGCGTTGTGATCGTTCAATGGCACTATAGGTAACACATGAAAATCTCTTGTAGCCATTACTTTTAGAATACTACAAAAAAAAAAGGATGGAAACAACTACAAATTGAAAGGTTAGATTTATAAAGTGGCAGAGAGACGGAAGAACAAAGAGAAGTAGCAGTAAGATTATAGGGAAGCAATATGTAAGCGTAAGAGAAGCAGATAGGGTTGTGGAAAATGAAGTTATTACCTATTCCCAGATATATATAGTCAGAACTTACCCACTCTTCGTTTGCTAGCTTCTTAGGTACGAAGACTGTTGAGGGTTTTGAGTTCTGCTTCTTTTGATTATTGCAAAGCTTCATAGCGCTGCCTATCTTCGTTATACCTCTTTCTTCATTACTACTAGACGTGGTTATTGTTCTTGGAAAGAGATGCTTGTCGTAACCCCTATTAATTATTACCTTATAGCACGCACAGTTTATGTTAACTTGCTTGACCTTCCAATTTCATCTTTCGATTTCATATTTCCTTTCTTTGTCATCCTCACCTGCTAGTTTCAAAAGAACACGCCAAAACTCAAGAATGATTATACTTACCTCACAATCGAGGAGATTAAGACTTGTTTTGGAAAACTTATTTGGGGAAATCAACTTTAGCTTCAGATCGAGGTTTAATCCTTCATCATTAGCTTCGATAGCTCCATCTAACCCGTCTCCAAAGGCCGCCATAAAAAGTTTCTCAACATCGAGGCGTTAGTAGATAATATTTTTTTTTTAAATTTACGTAAACATTAGTAAATCATTATATGTATCGAACTCACCAAAATTCCATTATTTTCCCCAATATATTATTTTTTCTAGGACATTTTTCTATATTTGGTCCAAAAACATTTTGCTGACATAGAGATTATAATCTCTAACATACCCCCAAGTATAACGCCCTAAACCCCCGAATCTGTGTATAATACATACAACCTATATATACAATCCCTCCCTATAAATAATGCTCATTCGGACTCATCTCTAACGCGGGTGGTTCAAAACCCTAACTTTTTACAAATTCAAAATTCCAGAAGAATTTTAGTTTTTTTGGTGAAAATTAACAATCAAAAATCGAAAAAACAAATGGAGGATGGGAGGTACAAGCCAATGCCAATGCAAAACGACACCGTCGCCGTTTCAGGAAAGCCGCCTCCGCCACAAATACTGGAGCGGTTTAAAGAAATGGTAAGGGAAAGAAATGGAGGGTTCGATATAGTTTCAGAAGATGAGGAAAATGACGCCGTTTTAAGTTTTGACGAAATTGTGAGGCTTTATGAAATTTTTCTTTCCGAGCTCACTTTGAATTCAAAGCCGATCATCACCGAGCTTACTATAA
This sequence comes from Nemophila menziesii, assembly GCA_029959085.1. Taxonomy (NCBI): domain Eukaryota; kingdom Viridiplantae; phylum Streptophyta; class Magnoliopsida; order Boraginales; family Hydrophyllaceae; genus Nemophila; species Nemophila menziesii. Next base: position 83,200,511 of record JARWIR010000001.1, read on the forward strand.
TTGCCGGAGAGCAGAAAGAGCATGGTGTAGGAATCGCAGATGCCATTTGTAATCGTATCATGGAGGTATAATTTCTGTTGCTTAATGTGTATTGAGTTGTTGTATTTGTGCACCTTTAATGTGTTTAATTGCATGAAATTAAAGGTTTAGTTTTGTATCTTTGCCTAAAAATTAGAATTTGGGCTTCTCTGATGAATTTTCTGAGACTTATCACTTATGGTTGATAAGCACTTAGTTTGATGTTATCATTTAATCAAACACATTATGTTTCTTTAGCATCTCTGTTCAAATTATACTAGATTTGTAGAGTATTACATTCTAGTAATGATAAATTTGATTCTTTTAGCTTAGAAAGATGTAGTAATGATAAATATACATACTGAAGCTTCTAATTTTACGATTCTTGAAATAATTTAGACTATGGTTCAAGAATTAAGTGTGAAATTATACCTTTAATTTAGTGTATTAATGGTTTTGTATCTGTTATGGTGGCACATATCTTTGGTTGTTACTTTATTTGATATACTAGATTTGAATAGTATTGATTTCTCGTTTTCACATCCAGTGATTCTGATAGTTAAGAAAAAAGTAGATGTTATGTCTGTATCTGAGTTAATATAGATACCGAAGCTTCTAAAGTTACGATTTTTAAGAATTTAGTGTGAATTCAAGACTTTTGTTTAGTGTATTAGTGGTAAATACTTTTGGTTTGTTATGCACACGTGTTTCGAGTATATACTAGATTTGAAGAGTATCGAAATCTTGTTTTGATGTATGTGATTCTCGAGTGAATTAATATAGATACTAAAGCTTTTAATGTCACGATTTTTAAGGAATCTAAGCTATGATACAAGAATTAGTGTGAAGTTAAGATTTATTTTAGTTTTGATCGTTTATTCGTTCATTTATAGGTACCAGTTGATCAAAAGCTACCTGTTTTGTACCTTTTGGACAGTATCGTGAAAAATATCGGAAATGAATATATTAAATACTTCTCTGCGCGATTACCTGAGGTAAGTATTGAGTATTAACAATTTAATTTCACTTTAAAAACAAATTATTATATTATAATTATTTTTGTAGGTTTTCTGTGATACATACAATCAAGTACATCCTAATATGCATTCAGCTATGCGCCATTTATTTGGTACCTGGAAAACAGTTTTTCACCCATCAGTCCTTCATGAAATCGAGTCTCATTTGCAATTTAACCCCCAATCTTCTAGAAATGTCGAATCTCCAAGACCAAGCCATGGTATACATGTAAATCCTAAGTATCTTGAAGCAAGGCGTCAATTTGGAAATGAAACTGTAGATGCTGTAAGAATTTATTTACTTTTTAGGACTTTTGAGGATGTTTTTTTAACATTTGTTTAATATTTTGCAGAATATTCAAGCTCCGAGGGGTAGTTCTACAAGTTCGAGGACTTATGGGCAAAAACCTGTGATTGAATTTGAAGAATTTAACTCTGATGAAGAGGAGATTAATGAATTACATGAGAAAAACACAAGTGTTAGTGCAGTTCCTATTTCATCAACTAGGGTTAGGGTTAGAAGTCCGTATAATGCCAGGTCATCATCACCTTTACTCGATAATTCTAATAGGGTTTCACCGATGAAACATACGGGTGTATTAAGGTATAGAAATGAAGTGGATCTTGATCCTAGAGCTTTGATTTCTGCTTATGGAATTGATAAAAGGGAGGAGGGTATTTTAGTCCATAAACATCGTAAAGTAGATATAAATAGAGGTGTAAAGTCATGGCAAAATGCTCCTGAAGAAGAATTTGATTGGGATGATATGAGTCCTACTTTAGTAGCAGATCATAGTAGACTTAGTAATAAAGATGTTTTCTCTTCATCTCTTCCTTCTTCCGGAAGCTTCCGTAACTCAACCCTGGGCCCACAAGATTCTTTGCTTTTACAGCCAGATATGCGTCACCAGATTCACGGTACTAATCTTGACCGTTCACATTTCGATCTTGGAAAAACTGTAAGAAATATACACCTCGAAACAGATCCTCGAAATCAAAACCCACCTTTTCCATCTAATATCATATCTCCTCCTAGTTTTGACTATTCTACCCCTGTAATTCCTTTAGTTACTACACCCGGTCCCACATTTCCATGGCCACCAAATACTCGTCCTTCTTTATCTTTTCGACCAAATACATATTCAGGTCAAATCCAAGGTAGTAATAATAATATGTTACCTTTATTATCCGGGCCGGGTACTGGGCCCGGGCCCGGGCCCATGCTTCCTCAAGTTTCAATGCAATATCCACCTCAGATGAACCGTGGATATGCTCCACCACCACCGCGTACTCACATGACTAATTTTAGAAATCCAGTTCCAATGCAGTTTCCTTATTATCCACGTGGGCCCCACCCTGGCCCATCTCAAATACGTCCTGTTAATAACCCGCTCGGAGGTGCGGATTATTCAAATCTATTCACTTCATTAATGGAACAAGGCGTGATTTCGTTAAAAGATCAAGCTTCAGAACAGGTATTAATATTTAAACTTTATTTTAATTTCTTTAATTAACGATGAATTTAACGGTTCATTTATTAGGATTCGGGTGGGGTAGATTTCGATCCGGAAAGGCTAAAAAAGCGTGAAATATCAACATCGACAATAAAAGCGTTATACTATGATCTACCAAGACAATGTACAACATGTGGATTACGATTCAATTCACAAGAAACACACCGGGCCCACATGGATTGGCACGTGACAAGAAACCGAGTATCGAAAAACCGAAAACAAAAACCTTCACGTAAATGGTTTGTGAGTGTAAACATGTGGCTTACTGGTAGTACAGAAGGAGTAAATACAGATCCTATACAAAGTTTTCAACCAATTGAAAATATTGTTGAAGAAAAAGATGAAGATGAATTAGCTGTACCTGCTGATGATGATCAAAAAGAATGTGCACTTTGTGGTGAGCCTTTTGAAGATTTTTATAGCGATGAAATGGAAGAATGGATGTATAAAGGAGCTGTTTATACTAATGCTCCTAATGTTATGACACCTGGTATGGATATGAGTCAGTTAGGTCCGATTGTTCATGCCAAGTGTAGGTCTGAGACTGGGGGTATGTTCGTCTTTTTTTAATATTGTGTTGGATTGTGAAGTTGATTTATGGTTTGTGATTTTTGCAGGAGTGTAATTGAATGAAGAAAAGGAGAAGGGATTGAGATTGTGTGTAGATTATTTATTATATGTGATAAAAATGTAGTACTTGTATTATAGGTATAGGTGAAATTGTACTATAATGTGTTCTTGAGGAAAATGTTTTCTTATACTCATGCAACCTATATCTTTTTTAACATTCTCCTGCATTTTAAAACTATTGTTAAAAAATAAAAAAAAGGAAAAAAGAATTTGGTGGTATAAATTGCAGGGTAATAATAATGCAGCGTTTTGGAATATAGTGGCAGCTTGAGAGAGGAAGTGGAAGGAATGTGACAGGTGTCTTTTATTGATTTTAGTTATTTTTGTTTACTCTCTGGAGATGGATATTTTATGTACTAGAATTGGTTTTGATTTTCATGTGTTTTTGCAAGTATTGTTGGTGTATTTGGTGATGTTTTTTGGTACTTTTTGTCTCATGGTTTTTGCTGTTTGTATTGGAAAACATAAATATTAATCGTATCACAAACTATATTTCGTACATGGTATTGTCTTTTTGGTCTTATTTTAGTTCATGTATATGCTTCATTATTTGTGCTACATTGCTACATGAAATAATATTTTCGGCTAAATTGTATTTTCGTCCAATTATAGATGGAGAATGCTAGTGCTACATGCGCGTTAATTGATCAATTATACTATTTTTAAAATAAAATAAATCCTTTTTTGTCATCTTTTTTTTTTTGTTAATATCACCTACTATTAAAAAACATATTAGTAACATTTAGAAACATTGATATTATGTAAAAAGGATGGAATACATAGATTACAATGCAGTATCCAAAGTTGATCCTTGTTAATCCTTTCAGTCTTTCACCATTTCTAAGTTCACTAGAAAATTGCTATCGCCAAGTGAATGGTACCTAACCAATCTATATCGGTATATGCATCATTAAATTAAGAAGATAATTAATAGGCCTATTTAAGTTTCATCCTTTGATATTTAGCATAAACCTTGTGTACAACACTAAAGAGTTTTAGAGTTTTAGAGTTACTTAAGTTTCATCATTTTTCTCTTGTTTCGAATTGTCTCCATCCCACATATCATAACCATTTGTAGCCACAAATGACATTAGATTATCGATACGATCATTATCTTCTATGCTCTTCTCTTAGTAATTGGAATCGTCATCCAAATTAGCTTAAGCATGCATAGCCTTTCTTGGCTTTCCTTTGAAGAGCTTAGGACAATAATTCTTTATGTGTCCGATCTTCCAACAGTAATAACACATCGTGTCTTCTTTTGCCTTTTTTCACTCTTAATAAGCGCTTTGTTAATTTTTTTTTTAGCAAAACCCTTGTACTCCACGATTTTATTTTTATAATTCCTTTGCAAGCTTTTCAACACTACCATCACTTGAGCCTTCACTGTTGGGTTTTCTTCCAAGTCATTTTTTTCTTTCGTCTTGAGGCACAAAAAGCAATAGGCTCTTTAGCTCTCGTCTCCTTATCATCTTAAATCTTCTCTTTGGTCAAGGACGAGCTCTTCTGTCATTAGATTGCATATAAGCTCATGCACCGGTGTTTTTGATAAGTCATTTGACTCACTAGTTAAGTTCACCTTTTGGTTTGTACTCCTTTGGAAGAGTGGATAAAAGCTTCTGAAAAGTTTTTTTGTTTGTTTAGGCTTGTCCAAGTGTTTTTAATGTGTTGATGATGTTCAGAATACTTTGGTGCTTCGTATTCAAATTCTCACCAAGATCCATCTGAAATAACTCATATTGAGTGATTTAGAGTCCAATTATGGTGTCTTTTACATCCTTGTTAACTTGGTGCGATAGATCCAAAAGTTTCCAAATTTCGTGAGCCAAGTCACATTTACTTATTCGGCTATACACTACCCCCTGTTGTTTTGGGTAAGCCTACCAATATCACGTTGATTAAGTTCTCCATCTGTCTTTGTGGGAATATGTGAAGTGTACTGAGCTGACGTGGAAGGTTGACCAAGTCAATGCTTATGTGGACAAGCTGAATAAGGAGGACCTTTTACACTTTGGCTCATGACTTGGCTATACGATGTCGTTTACTTAAAGAAATGTGGAGCTATTATGGAGCGTTGATCTTATATCATATAGACGGCTGAGATTAAGTCTCATTATGTCTCATATATATACCCTCTTCTCTTCACAACCCTATTCATTCTTTCGTTCACTTTTAGTCAGATATTCTCTCGCCTCTTTTACGAGACAAACTAGGGTTTGCTCTTTCTTTGTGATCAATCTGTAATCTCTTGTAATAGATAGCGTAATCTAGTGTTTCTCCTTTGAATCGTGCTGATTCAAAGATAGATATTCAGCGTAGTTGAGTATTGGTTAGATTTGCTGGTTCTGTTCATTAGGGTTGGTTGATTCAAGTGGTTTTTGTAATAGTGAAGATTGTATTCGGTGATAAACAGTGGTGATAGTGGAAATGCGCTCTCTAATCCGAGCCCAACGTGGATGTAGACTATTTTGTCGAACCACGATATATCCTGTGTTCTTATATTCTGTTTATCTTTAATTCTTGTTTTAAACCTATTCAAAACTCAATCTAAAACTCAACGAGTTTACAACAGTGGTATCAGAGCTTGTTTAAAATCACGAATTAGGTTGTTTTGATTCACAACTCTTTTCTAGGGTTTTGGATCCGACCTAAATTGCGATTTACTTTTTCTTAAAATTGTTGAGTGTTTCTTGATTGGTGTTTTGGTTCTTGACCGATTTGTTTCAAAAGGTTTTTTAAACGGCTTTTCAGATCGAGTGTGAGACATTAACTTGTTTCCCGATCTATTGTTTTCACATTCTTGTGATTTTAAAAGTATTTCTTACTTTGTGATTTTCTCTGTTCTAACCTGATGGCTACAACTCGTATTGAGATGTCAGTCTATGATGGGAAAATTGATTTTGGTGTTTGGCAGAAAAAGATGAAGGCTCTGCTGTCTCATCATAAGGTTGCACCTGCTCTGGTTGAGGACATTAAAGAATGGCCTGAAGGTACTTTGGATAAAAAGGCTGAAATTCTTGAAGAAGCATATAACATCATCTTCTTAAACCTCTCTGACTCTGTGATACGAAAGGTAGATGGATGTGAAACTGCTCTTGAACTATGGAACAAGTTAGATTCTCTATACTCTACTAAATCTTTGCCTAATTTAGCTTTCTTGAAAGGGTCTCTGTTCAATTATAAAATGGATACTAGTAAGTCATTAGATGATAACCTTGATGAATTCTTGAAAATGACCCTTGTGCTAAATAATACCCCTCAGGCCTTAGATGATACTAGTAAGTGTATGATTATTCTAAATTCTATACCTGAATCTTATCAAGTGGTGAAAGACGTGTTCCAATATGCTAGTACTGTCCCAACATTTGAACAAGTTGTTACTGCCTTAAAGACCTGAGAAAATGAGATTAAGATTAGCAGAAGATCAGGCTCTAATTTGTTTATGAAACCTAGAACAGATACTACACAAGTCCCTGATGTGAATAAACATAAAAAATCTGGTCCTAACAATAAACCTAAGGGTAAGGAGACTAGGAAATGTTTTCACTATGGTAAAATTGGGCACCTAAAGAAAAATTGTTTCAAACTGAAAAACAAATTATCTGCTAATGTGAATGAGTCCAATGTGGTTAGCATGCCTAAGATAGATGATGATGTATATGAGGTACTGAATGTCACTGATAAGTCTAGTCATGTTAGTTGGATTCTTGATTCTGGTTGTACTTTCCATATGTGGCCCTCTTCTGAATTATTCCATGATTTGATTGAAATATGTAATGAAACTGTTTATATGGGAAATGATCAAACTTGTGATGTTAAAGGTGTTGGAAAGGTGAACTTGAAATTGTATAATGGTAAACAAATTACTCTTACCAATGTGAGATACATACCTGATTTAAAAAGAAACTTGATTTCTTTATGAGCCCTTGATGACCTTGGTTGTGTTTCTGAGGTGTCTAAGGGTAATATAAATGTGTATAGAAATTCCAAATTACTTTTTACTGGAACTAAAAGTGCTGGCTTATATGTGTTGAATGGTACTCATATTTCTTGTTTGACTAATATTGTTTCTGAGCCTAAGCTTGCAGCTACACATAAATGGCACTTGAGGCTTGGACATATGAGTCAACAAGGGCGTTATATCCTTTGTAAAAATGGTAGTTTTGGTAAGGATACACTAAGTGATCTCCCATTCTGTGAGAACTGTGTTTTGGCAAAACAACATAGACAAAAATTCAAGACTGGAGCTCATCTAGCTTCTCAATGTCTTGAATATGTTCATGCAGATTTATGGGGTCCTGGAAGGTATGATTCTCTTGGTAATTACATGTATTTTCTCTCTATTGTTGATGATTATAGTAGGAGGGTTTGGACTTTTCTTTTGAAAACTAAAGATGAAACTTTTTCAAAAATAAAAGATTGGAAAGTTTTGGAAGAAAATCAAACGGGTAAAACAGTTAAAGTTTTTAGAACTGACAATGGTCTTGAGTTTTGTAATGAACAGTTTGATAATTTTTGCAAAGAAAATGGGATTTTGAGACATAGAACTGTTAGAAAAACACCTCAGCAAAATGGTGTTGCTAAGAGAATGAACAGAACTCTTTTAGAAAAAATCAGATGTCTTTTACTTACTTCTGGTTTACCAAAATGTTTTTGGGGGGAAGCTTTATATACAGCCACATATTTGATTAACACGAGTCCCAATAGGTCTATTGAGTTTAAATCTCCTATGGAGATTTGGACTGGAACTAGACCTGACTTGTCCCACTTGAGAATTTTTGGTTATAGTGTATTTACAAGTCTATTCCATCTTAACTTATTGTTGATTATAGTGTTAGTATCTAGGCCGCAACTAGTGAGAGTTTCCTTAATTTTATATCTCATCGAATCAAGTATATTAGGGGATATTAATAATTTTATATATCTTCAGTGTACATGCAATAGTTTAGCGTAAGATAAATGGAAGCGAGAATCTACAAATATAGTAATTATGGAGAGAAATTCAAACAAATTCATTAAACTGTAAAAATTTAGTATAAATAAAATATGTAAAAAGAAAGATGAATTTTTTTTTTGCTAGCATTGTTTAATCAATTTACAAATGAAAGATCCCCTTTTCGGTTAAACTAGAATTATTGAATTGTTTATATTACGAGAGTTTCGACCAAAATAAATAAGTTGGATTCATAATCTATTTTAACCATGTAGTATGCTAAAAAAATTTAACTTTTGACGTAATTAGTAGAGATATTTTTTCAAGTTTAGTCAATATTTATTTTCTTTTAGAAGTTTATATTATTTAATTAAATAATTAAGGGCAAAATTGTAACTTAATTTGAATAAATAGTTAACCATTAAAAATAGGGACTAATTTATCCATTTAAATTTGTGAGGGACTAAATCATGATTTATGCGTTTTGTAAGGAATGAAATTATTTTTAACCCAAATGGTAAAATGCAATGATCTAAACTCTTACTTATTTTTTTCTTTCTATAAAAATATCTTCACGTCTTGCATTGTTTGACAAGAGAAAAAAATGTTGGCATTAAAAATGAGAGATACATTATTTGTTTTTAATTCATTTCCAATTCTAAATTTTTTTAATTAAAAAAAGGTTAAGTATAATTAATTTTAGAGGCAGTGTTGATATTGACCTTAAAAGTCATGTATAATATAAATGACATAATAGACAATAATACCCTTTATTTTTCCTACCAAAAAATTTTCCCACCAAGAAATTCCTAAAAAAAATTCCCGGCCAAACTTTTTTCCGCCAAATTTTCCGACCATATTTTTTTCCCACCAAATTTTTATGCGTTATTTGGTGGAAAATCTCACCAAATTATATTTGGGGGTTTATGTTGTTCACTAGACAAATCTTACCAAACTATATTTTAGTCTATTTTGTTATTTTCCACGAAATTACTTTTGTATTCATTCATCAAAATTTATGTTGTTTGGTGAATCAAACGCCACCAAATTACATGTAGAAGTTTATATTATTGTTTGGTGGGACAATTCCCACCAAAATATATGAAGAAATATTTATAAGCAGCTAACTAAAAGTGATTGAGCGTTTACATTTTACTCAACAACTAAGATAATAAAAGTAATAATTGCAAGTAAAAAAGGCGTTGAAAATTTTACACAATCTAAAAGTTCCAACTGCTTCAAATCACGTAGCTGCTTCTAAATGCTTTATTACCAATGAAGATACTCCAAAGCAAGAACCTGAACATGCACAAATCTCATTACAAAAGGTCAAAAGAGTAAAAAGTGTAACTTCTAAATGCTTTATTACCAATTTTGCTACATATACACGCACCACATCTTCATCTAAGCAACAAACTTTGCTAAGCAAAGAGCAAAGAATATAAATCTCCACCATTCAAATATTCCATAACTAAAAACAGATTCTCCTTACTAGTGAATGAGTAAAAAAATCAAACCTGCACCAAAATATGTCACTTCTTTTAATAAGTAAAACAAATTTCTTAGCAATTTAAATTATTACCACAAAATATAAACCTTATTTTATATGTTTACCTTAGTAGATTCTCTATTCGAGAACCAAACGTATCCACTACAAGAGATTTAAACTTTCTCTTTAACAAAACGTTCTTTAAATCCTGAATACAAGTAAGTAAAACCTTATGTGATTGCAGAACTTTGATTTTTCATGTTAGCACATTACCATGTCTTGATTAAACCTTCTCGATTGAACTTTATTTGCATCATATCATCAAGCCTTCACCATAATCGAGAGCTTTTTCGTCCTTCTATCATGGCCGAGCATGGAATTCACACCCACAACTACCAATACAATCTGCAATATAATGTAGCTCACACAAATAATTTTTAATTTTAACAACACGATGAAATTAATTAATCTGAAAAGCAAATCTGGAAGCTACTAGCTTATGTCATTCCCATTGCAAAATTGAAGTTTACATTTTTTGTCCCTGCAAATATTCATTTTCGTACATTAACAAACAATTCCTCAAACACCTTGGACTCAATTTCTGTTTTTTGAATAACAATGATTAATTTAGCTTTTCTAGCCATTAATTCACCTATTGTTGATAATGAATTACATGAATTAATGCTTGAAGAAGCTTCTTTACCTTTACTAGATAACAAATCATCATTTTGTATGCACAAAACTCAATAGGTTGCCGATTGTTGGTGATGCCGCCGCCAAATATCCCATCGACGTGAGGCTCGGGGTGGTGATTCTAATGAATTGCCCTAATTGTTGCTTGATTCTTCCGATGCTAGAATTTCATCAATGGTTTGAATTTTCTGTTTCCCCATTTTTTTGGCACGGGCTTCAGGTGTCAGTGCCTTTATTAGCCTTCGGAAATCCTTTGACACTAGAACGGAGGTCGCGCTCGAATAGATATGCGTGGAAGAGCGGTGGTGATGATGTATCTATTGATGGTGGTAGTGGTCGTGTCGGTGGTGATGGCGGCATCAGGCTGCTCTTCACATAGGATAGAAGATGGAGATGCGTTTTTATCTTTTTCTATTTTTTGGGTTAAGTTGTATTAAATTAAAAAAGGGTATATATGGTATAACAATTTTTGATGGGAAATATTTAAAGTGGGGATGGGAGAGGGATATTAATGTTAGATTCGGGGTGTAAATGGTAATAAATCCTTAATTATATCATGACAAAATTAGAGGGTCGATGGTGAACAGTCACTTACCTACTTTGAAATATGGTAAAATATTTATCCTAACAAAATTTATTTTAGTTAAAAAACCTTACGAAAATTAGTTTTTTGCCCTTTCCTCTCCGAGCATAAATTACTCCCCAACTCTCATCAAACTAGGCCAAATTTTCTTTTTTCGGACATGCTCCAAACCATAATGATTTTCCTAATTTTTCATCCTCAGAAATAAATATTGGATCCACTCCTAAATTATATAACAGCATCCGTTTCTAACACTGGGTGTTGCTATAAATATTTTTCACTAGAATACTCAGTATCGACATGGATCGTGCTCAGTGTCACCATCGGTTGTACTCAATATTACCTTCCATTATACAAGGTATTAGTTAAGAACTCATGTCTTATATTGTCGATGATGTGTGAACTTGAATTAAGAAAAAAATTCAATTCCTTGATTTTTTTATGGATGAAAACCCTCCACTCTCACGAAAATACAAATAGATTCAGGATATTTTTTATATTTTATTTGATTAAATAAATTTAATATTATATTTTAGTATACACTATATTTTTTATAATATTTTTTTTTATTGATATAGCACTTTTTTTTTGTAATTTTAGATATAATATATATTATTTAAATATAGTTTTCAGTCATATATTTATTGGCCTAGTTTGGTGAAGGTCTGGGGAGATATTTTATGACCGGAGAAGAGGGGGCAAAAATCTAATTGTAGTAAAAAAAAATTAGTTAAAATAAATTTTTTTGGGATAAATTTTTTATTGTATCCAAAAATAAGTAGATGAATGTTCATTTATGATATAATTGATTGTACTTTACTATTTTTAATAAAAAAGAAATATTTCAGATAGAACTGTAAAAGAATAAAAAACAAATAATGTTTTTCTTCATTTTCATGCCAAAATTTTATTTCTTGTCAAGTTATGCAAGAGGTGATGATATTTTTGAAGAAAGAAAAAAAAAGTAAAACTTTGGATCATTGCACTTTCATCATTTTGTACAAATATCATATTTTTTTAATATTAAAACCATGACCCCACCTGTAGTCATGGGTTATATAAGAATTTCCCATGATAGACTTTAGTTTTCTTTTTTTAGTCAAAGACTTCAATGATAAGACAAATAAAATTAGTGTATTTTTAATATTAAAACCATGACCCCACTTGTAGTCATAGTTTATCTAAGAATTTCCCGTGATAGGCTTTAGTTTTCTTTTTTAGTCAAAGACTTCAGTGATAAGAAAAATAAAATTAGTGTAAGTAAAGTAGTTAAATGAATAAAACAAAATCTGTTAGAATAATATAGATACAAAGTATGTATGTATCGTATGAGAACATTACATCTAAATTGGATATAAATAGCACACTATTGTAATCACTTTACTCATGAAATAAAATACAGAAGTTTTACAGTTTTTTCTCTTCTTTAACATGGTATCACATTAGCTAAAGGGGATTTTTCATTTCTGCAAAATTTCCATCAAAATCGACAGCTTCTTCTTCCTCCTATTTCATTACCAATAACTTGAACTTATAATCCCCGCTACTCGATCCTATTCCAATGATCATTCTAAATCATAATGGACGATTCTTCTTCCTCGTTAACGACTCCGTTCATAAACTCATCTACATCGATTCCGGTTGGGCTTCTTCTTCTCCGCCAAAGTTGGTCAAGCTTGGTTCAAGTAAAGCTTGATTCAACAAACTACATTCTTTGGCGAGCTCAACTAGAAGTTGTCCTTGAAGCTCATGGCTATCTCAACCATGTTAGTGGTACTTTTCTGCAAACAACTCCCTCTGATCCTCTATTTTCTAAGTGGTTGATTGAAGACCAACAACTCAAGGTCTCTCTATTTGCCTTAATGATTCTATCTATCTTGTCACAGGTGATTAAATTGCCTCATGCCTTTGATGTATGGTACAACCTTGATGAGATCTTTGTCTCTCAATGTCGTCCACATGCCCATCATCTTAAAATGAAGCTTTGTAACATTCAGAAAGGTGATAGATCTATGAATGTGTATTTAAATGAGATTCAAGAGCTTTGTGATGGTTTAGAAACTGCTGCGTCGTCTTTGCCTCTCGAAGATATGATAATGTACACTCTAAAAGGCTTACCCTCTGAATATAACCAGTTTTAAGTCGAGTATTCGTATTTCAAATGCTCAATCCTCCACATTGAGCTTTCCCTCTCTTGGTAGCTTACTTGTCTCTAAGGATCTCCACATGAAAATGGCGGATTCCTGTGATATCTCATCCTCACACACCGAAATGTTTACAAACAATCAAGCTTCCTTCAACAATCGTGGTAGTGGTTCTTCATTTCGAGGTCGGGGTCGAAATTGATCCCGTGGTCCTCCATAAAATTCACCCACAATTTTGGGAGCGCCTCCATCTCTTTTTCTGCATACGCTATGGTCATATAGCCATTAACTGCTGGTTTCGTAATGATTATGTTAATTTTCCCTCACCTAAAGCTCAACAACGTACTACATTAGCTGCTCAAGTTTCCTCTTCATCTCACTCATCTTCATCGTCTACATATGATCCTGAGTTATGGTATTTGGATTCTAACGCTAACAGTCATGTCATGAATGACATTAATCTTCTGCAAACTTCTTCCCCGTATAATGGTTCTGCAGTTGATGTGGGAAATGGTAATGACTTGTCTATTTCTAACATTGGAAATAGTAAGTACTCAAATTTGAAGTATTATTTTCATTTTACATGTCCCTAACATTACTTCTAATCTGCTTTCAATTTCTACATTCACTCGTGACAATAATTGTGTCAACACATTCACTTCAAGTTCAGTGTCTATCTTTGATGCTCATAGTCGCACTTTATTGTTTCAGGGCCCTTGTAAGGGTGGCTTATACTCTCTCCATTTAGGTTCTCTAGCGAACTCTTCCAAGTCTTCTTCTCAGTCAACAGCGTGTCTCTCCTCCAAATCAACTGTTTCTTTTGCAATGTTGTGGCATTTTCGCCTTGGTCAACCATCCACAAATGCTTCAACTCAGTTGGCTTCTCTTTTAAATAATAGAGTAGACTTTCATGGTGTGAAATGTAATGATTGTGTTGTGTCTAAGGCGCATAAATTGTTGTTTACTTATTTTATAACTCGTAGTGCTAGTATTTTATGTCTTGTACACAGTGATGTATGGGGTCCCTCCCCTATCACTTCTTCTTCATTGTTTAAATATTACTTGGTTTTTATTGATGATTTCTCACGCTATACTTCGATATATCCATTAAAACTCAAGTCACGTGTGTTTCTTTCATTTCAAAATATTTACTCTATGATTTTCATTTAATTCTCTACTAAGATCTTAATTCCCTACTAAAATTAAAATACTTCGTACTGATAATGGTGGAGAATATTTGAGTAACTCTGATGTCTCCCTAAATGTTCTAATTTTATGCCCTTGGGAGACATCATTGTTGATGTTTATTCGTTTATTTTGATAGACTTTTGGGCTAAATATGCAATAATCCTATTTTCCTCTTTTATTTCTAGCATTTTTAATTTATTAAGCTTTTGCGCGTAATATTGGTATTTTTAGTGAAATGTTTGTAGGTTTTGGATGTTAGCTAGAAGAGGAATACGAGAAGAAAGTCAAAGATCGTGATATGGAGTCAAACCTTGAAGATAAATCCCGAAAAGAATTAGATTTTTGAAGCTGCAAATCTGGAAACAGGCCAAAGATTGCTGATTTCGAGGCACTTACGGGTTTATTTAGCCACTTACCCTTGAAGAGATTAGATTCCTTATCGAGTTACGGAACTTTAGCAAGTGATTTCAGGTCAATCGGAGCTATAACGAATCGGCTAGAGCAGTTTTAGTGAAGGTGGTGCAGCAGTTACGGGATTTTGGGCTAAGATAATGGACTTGGGCCTTTATGATTTCATTTAATTACTAACCTAGAGGCCTAGTCCGAATTTATAAGTATAAAAAGGGGTTTTGACTTCTATTTTACACACAATTCACTTTTTACAAAAGAAAACATTAGAGAGAAGTCAAAGCAAGGAAACAGGAAGGCTAGAGAACTGGAGACTGTCTATATCTCCACCTCACAGCTAACTCAATTCCGGAATTAGGTTTTTCGTTAGTTTCATTCTGTAAAACAATATGAATTCGTCTTTTAATTTAGTATTTGTTTTTCCTTTAATTATGAGCTAAATCCTTTTGGTACTTGAAAGCTTAATGGGTGATCCCTAAAACTATTTAATTTCATATGTTTGAATTTGGGTTTTTATGAATTAAATCAAATTGGGTCATTTACATTATTCGGTAATTTATGATTATTTACTGTTTTTGGAGTAGCTAACTAAGAACAAGTGTTAGTACCTAGGCTATTCCACATATGTGGCGTGTAGATCATCCTGACGGAGGGTTTAGGTATGGAATCAATTACTCAATATAAGGTATAAACTATTTGACTTTGACGAGCGTAGTTAATCTTAGGGCCAATGAGGTAATATAAACTTAATCATTTGAAAGTGGATCATATTTACCCTGACGGGACTAGTGACACTCTAGAATAGCTTTGTAGTCCACCCTGACGGGGGTACAAATACTCTTGAATCCCGACCAATGTTATTTGACCGATTTGACCCTTAAACAACATATGATATGAAATAGAGTTAGGAGGACCCTTTACATTTCTCGAGTACTACCTTTCTTATTTGCGTCTCATCTTTATTTACTTGCGTCTAGTTAATTATTTACTTTTTTACTTTAGTTTTTCATTTTTAGGACTAATACAAACCAACCAATCAACCATTATATCTTTTACTTGCTTTCATAAGTGCAATCGTTTATTAATCGATAAGCATTGTAGTTAACCAAACCGTCCCTGCGATCGATCCTGTTATCACTATTATTACTTGGGACAACCGTACACTTGCGGTTGTGGTTCAATTACTTTTTGCATTTATTTTAGAACACACAAAGGACCACCAAGTTTTTGGCGCCGCTGCCGGGGACGGTAGCGTGTGACCACGGTGTTTATCCTTTAGTGGAAGTTGCATTTTTTTTTTCAGTTTTACGCTTTTTGTTTGTTCATCTTTTGTAGGTTTTTAGGTTTGGTGTATGCGAAGGAGACTCTTTAAGATCTAGATCCATCACCTCCGATCCTTAATAATCCAGAATCATTAATCAGACTTGCTAACAAGAGAAGGAAAGAACAAGAAGCTAGAGAAGTAGAAGAATTAGCGAACATAATGGAAAACATTAATCTTCAGAACCAACAAAACAATAACGGACAAGTTCAGCTAGACACAAATGGACAGCCTATAGCGCCACAAGTTATTAATCCTCAGGTCCCACCGGTCAATCCTTATAGGTGGTGGTGGTGGTAGTGGTGATTGTATATTAGAGGGTTGGGAAGATGGTGGTGATGTAGATAAATTTGAGGAGGATAAAGATGATGATGGAGCAACTGAAACTTGAGGTGATGTAAGAGTTGAATCAAAAGGATTAGATAAAGAATGTGGATTAATATTGAAGTTGAATAAATCAATAAAAGAAGTAGGCACAACCTCAGTAGGAGAAGATGATAAAGGTGGAGGAGAAGCAAAAGGAAAGACCTGTTCATTAAATAAGACATGTCTTGAGATATAAATTTTCTGAGATTTTAAGTCAAGACATTTGTAACCTTTTGAGAAGTTACAATAACCCAGAAAAACACAAGGTATGGACTTAGAGGCTAATTTATTTAGAGCATAAGGTTTAAGCCAAGGAAAACATTGAAAACCAAAGACCTTAAGGTGTTTATAAGAGGGACTAATTTTATATAACAATTCATAAGGACTGAGATTGGCTAAATTTGGAGAAGGTAAAAGATTTATAAGATAGATGGAAGAAGCTAAAGCTTCAAGCCAATACTTAGGAGGCATAGAACTATGATTAAGAAGAGTTCTAGTAGTTTCAATTAAATGTCCGTGCTTCCTTTTAGACACTCCATTTTGTTCAGGAGTGTGTGGACAGCTGGTTTGGTGAATTACACCATTTGATTGAAGAAATAAAGAGAAGGCTTTATTCAAATATTCACCACCATTATCAGTGCGCAAAATTTGGATTGACTTATTAAATTGAGTTTGAATCATTTTATAAAAGGTTTGAAAAACAGATAGAACATCAGATTTGAGTTGTAAAGGATACACCCAAGAAAATTTGATAAAATCATCAATGAAAATTACATAATATTTAAAAGAAGAACAAGAATTAATAGGAGAAGGTCCCCATACATCTGAATGAATAAGTGTAAAAGGTACTAAATTCCTAGTTACAGAAGAAGAAAAGGGGAGCTTATGAGCTTTAGACACTGAACAAGCCACACAAGCAAAACCATGAAAGTTGAGTTTAGTATCTAATAGAGGTGCTAAAATAGAAGAGGCATTTGCTGAAGGATGACCCAACCTAAAATGCCATAGCATAGCTGAAGAGACTTGAGACTTGGAAGACAAACAAAGGAGACTTGAAGAAGATGAAGACACTGAGTCACCATGAAAAGAGATAGGGTACAGACCATCTTTACAAGGGCCCTGAAATAGAATTTGATTAAAATGATTATCAATAATGAACACTGAGGAAGAATTAAAGGTTATAGAACAATTTTTATCAAGTGTAAAACGAGATATGGATAAGAGATTAGAAGAGATTTGAGGAACATGAAGGATGTAGTTTAGTTGAAAAGAAGTTGAGGGTGTAAGGAGCTTACTATGACCTGTATTGGCAATCTCAAGAGCAGCACCATTACCAACTGAAACATTATTTCCTCCTTTTTTTTTTGTTCAAATTCATTATTTCCTCCTTGATAAGGAGTTGAACTGTGAATAAGATTTAGATCATTAGTAATGTGAATATTTGCACCTGAATCCAAAAACCATTGCTCAACATCATAAGAAGGTGAAGAAGATGACTGAGAATAATGTGAGGACTGTGTTGATGATTGTGGATTAGTTTGAGCATCCAAAGCAATACGATTAGCTCTTGGTGAGGGAAAGGTAACAAAATCAGTACGATACCAGCAATCCAAAGCATTGTGTCCAATTTTAGAACAAATTTGACAGGTAGGTAAAGAAGAATGAGTACCAGTCTGAGAAACAGAGGTTTGAGTTCCGAAATTTGAAGAAGCATAAGAATTGGTACCACGACCTCGACCAAAGAAACCACGACCACGTCCTCGTTGAGTTGAACCACGACCTCGATTATGTGTAGAGGGCGATGAATTGGAATAAAGAGCAGTATGAGATTGAACATTAGATTCAGAATGTTCAGTCATATGCATACGAAGCTCTTCGGACACAAGTAAGCTACCCAAAGAGTGAAAACTAATAGGAGTAGATTGAGCATTCGTTATACGGATACTGGATTTAAATTGATTGTACTCATTAGGTAAACCTTTAAGGGTATACATAATAATATCCTCTAAAGGAAGAGCTTCAGAAGTAGTTTCAAGCCCATCACAAATCGATTGAACAGAGGCTAGATAATCACTCATTTTGAGGTCACCTTTTTTTATGTTGCAGAGTTTCATTTCGAGTTGATGAACATGAGTTCTGCATTGAGTTATGAATATCTCCTCTAACTTACTACAAACATCACCAGCTCGAGATAAACGAACCACCTGAGACAAAATCGATGGAATCATCGATGATAATAAGGATACTTTGAGCTGTTGGTCCTCAATCAACCATGTCGCATATAGTGGATCAGATGACAAAGGCTGAGTAACAGAACCATTTAAATGACCCAAGTAACCATGAGCATCGAGGACAACCTCAATTTGAGACTGCCATAACACATAATTAGACGAATCGAGCTTGACTTGTACTAAGCTACTCCAATTTTGACGAAGTAGGAGTAGACCAGCAGGAATGGAAGCACTAGATGTAATATGAGGAGAAGAAGAGGGTGATGACGAAGAAGACGCCATAAGGAAAGCGGAAGAGGATCGATTTTATATGAGAGAAGCGAAGCTTATGAAAACGCCATTAATGTCGAAAATTTTGAGCTTCATAAAAGCTTCTCATTGGCTCTGATGCCATGTTATGATTTTGAGTAAAGATAAGAATAATGTATATTGATTGTGATGATAGATAGTACATTATATAGGATTGGAGTGAGTGTTTACAGCATGACACAATGCACTCACTCATACTATTATTCCATTCAACAAACTATTTTGTCTTCTAGCTTAACAAACTAATTAACACTAGTTGAGTTAAATAACTCGATATGTAAACTATAGTTGTCACTTCCATGGTCTTGCAAATGGCGGATCGATCTCTTGCGCATCCAGAAGGACGAATTGAAGATGTCCTCGTTAAGGCAGGTACTTTAATATTTCCCGTTGATTTTGTTATTCTTGAATACGACGCGGATAGGAATATCCCCATTATTTTGGGAATACCATTCCTAGCCACGGGGCGTACATTGATTGATGTGGAAAACGGCGAATTGACGATGAGAATCCAAGACGAGGAGGTCAAATTTAATGTGTTCCGAGCTATGAAGTTTCCAGATTCTCAAGAAGATTGCTTCCGAATGGATGTAGTTGAGCATGCCACACAAGAGGTATATAATGAATTTAATTATGATGATATCTTGCAGGCAGCTTTAACTATTGATGCACCTGAGTTCATGGAAGAGCTATCCGAAACAGTGGCAGCTCTTAATTCTGAGAATCCTAAGTATAGGCGACCTGCCTATGAACCTGTGAGAGAGCCGGGGGAGATTATTCCTACAAAGAAGCCTTCAATAGAATCTCCTCCGGAAATTGAAGAAAAGCCATTACCAGCACACTTGAGGTATGCGTATTTAGATACTAATGAAACTCTACCTGTTATTTTTTCAGCAGATTTAACAGATCATCAAGAAGATAAACTGTTGCGTGTGTTAAGAGCTAACAAAGAGGCAATAGGTTGGACAATTGCTGACATCAAAGGCATTAGTCCCTCCTATTGTCAACACAAAATCATACTTGAAGATGATAACGCACGCTCAGTTGAAGGTCAAAGACGATTAATGCCCGCTATGAAGGAAGTAGTAAAGAAGGAAGTGATCAAGCTTTTAGACGCGGGGATTATATATCCCATCTCAAGCAGTGAATGGGTGAGTCCGGTTCAATGTGTGCCAAATAAAGGAGGAATCACAACAATCCTTAATGATCAAAATGAAGCGATTCCTTCGAGAACGGTTGTTGGATGGAGAGTTTGTATGGATTACAGGAAATTGAACAAGGCCACCAGAAAAGATCATTTCCCTTTGCCCATTATTGATCAAATGTTAGATAAATTAGCTGATAGAGAGTATTACTGTTTCTTAGATGGCTATTCTGGGTATAATCAGATTTATGTGGCTCCAGAAGATCAACATAAAACAACATTTACATGTCCCTTTGGTACTTTTGCATATCGCAGAATGCCATTTGGGTTGTGTAATGCACCTGCTACCTTTCAAAGATGCATGATGGCCATCTTCTGGGATATGATTGATAATTTCCTTGAAGTTTTTATGGACGATTTATCCGTGTTTGGTGATGATTTTGATAAATGTTTAGATAACTTGGAGAAAGTGTTAATCAGATGCAAGGAAACAGATTTGGTCCTAAACTGGGAGAAGTGTCATTTCATGGTTCGCGAAGGTATCGTTCTGGGTCATAAGGTTTCAAGTGCTGGGTTAGAAGTTGATAGAGCAAAGATAGAGGTAATTAAAACTCTTCCCCCTCCTGTTTCTGTTAAAGGGGTAAGAAGTTTTCTGGGCCATGCTGGCTTTTATAGGCGTTTCATTAAAGACTTTTCTAAGATTGCTAAACCGCTATGTAGCCTACTTGAAAAGGATTCCAAATTCCTTTTTGATGAAGCTTGCTTAGCGGCTTTCCAAGCAATCAAAGAAAAACTTATTTCTGCTCCTATAGTATTACCTCCAGATTGGAGTTTACCTTTTGAAGTTATGTGTGATGCGAGTGATTTGTGTATGGGAGCTGTATTGGGACAAAGAAAAGATAAGATATTTCATTTGATTTATTATGCTAGTAAAACTTTCGATGATGCTCAGATTAATTATACAGTTACAGAGAAAGAATTACTAGCAATTGTGTACTCATTCGATAAGTTTTGCTCTTATCTTCTTGGAGCGAAAGTTATTGTTTATACAGATCATTCAGCGATTAGATATCTTATGGAAAAGAAAGATGCTAAACCGAGGTTAATCAGATAGGTTTTATTGCTTCAAGAATTCGATTTAGAGATTAAGAACAGAAAGGGTTGTGAAAATCAGATTGTAGATCATTTATCGCGTCTTGAAGGTTCAGAAACAAATGGTGGAGTTGAAGCAGTTAGAGAAGAATTTCCTGATGAGAGTTTGTTCGCGATTCACCTAGAGAACACTCCTTGGTATGCCGATATTGCGAATTTAATTGTAAGTGGTTCTTTCCCTGAAGGTTCTACTTATCAAGATCGAAAAAGATTAGCTCACCGCGCTAGACAATTCTTTTGGGAGGATCCTTTCCTCTACAAAGTGTGTGCTGACCAAATGGTGAGAGATGTATACCAAAGGAAGAAACTAAAGCGATTGTAGCTGGGTGTCACGATTCACCTTATGGTGGACATGTTAAAGGAGATCGAACTGCTGCTAAGGTATTACAATCAGGTTTTTACTGGCCTTCTATTATGAAAGATTGTCATGAGTATGTTAAGAGATGTGAAAGATGTCAGTTTACCGGAAACATATCCAAGAGGGATGAGATGCCACGTAATAATGTGTTAGAAGTTGAAATATTTGATGTTTGGGGTATAGATTTTATGGGTCCGTTCGCTCCTTCAAATGGTAACCTCTACATCTTATTAGCTGTTGATTACGTGTCTAAGTGGGTAGAGGCCGTTGCTTTACCAACCAATGATTCGCGAGTAGTGATTAAATTTCTTAAATCACACATTTTCACTAGACATGGTACTCCGAGAGTAATTATTAGCGATGGAGGTACTCATTTCGTTAATAGGTATTTGAAGACAGTCTTAGAGAAGTATGGGGTGAGACATCGTGTATATACCGCTTATCATCCACAAGCCAATGGTCAAGCTGAAGTCTCAAATCGTGAGGTAAAATCTGTTCTAGAGAAAACCGTTGGTCCTACAAGAAAAGATTGGTCAATGAAATTAGATGATGCATTATGGGCTTATAGTACTGCGTTCAAAACTCCAGTTGGTGCATCTCCGTATCGAATGGTGTATGGTAAGGCTTGTCACTTACCTCTTGAGCTTGAAATGGGTGCATATTGGGCTATTGCGTAGTTAAACTTAGATCCTACTTTAGCCGGTCAGAATCGAATGATGAAACTTAATGAGCTTGATGAATTTCGATTACATGCTTATGAGAACGCTAAACTTTACAAAGAGAATACCAAGAGATGGCATGATAATCGGATTCGTGAGAAGAACTTTGTGGTGGGACAAAAAGTATTGAAATATAACTCAAAGTTCAGCAATTATCCGGGTAAGTTAAGATCGAAGTGGTCAGGACCGTATATTGTGACCAAAGTTACACCTCATGGGGCGATAGAGATAGAACATCCACTGGAGAACCGTACATTCATGGTGAACGGTCATCGTTTAAAGATATGTCATGGAGGTGAAGATACCAATCGCTCAAATGATCCACATCCTGGGGAGGTCATGTACCTCCTCGAAGCTCCTTAAGCGTGAGGTAACCCATCGAGCTTAACGACGTTAAACAAAAGCCAATTTCTTGTATATTAGTTTAAGTATTTCAATTTTTATAGTGTAAATTAGTTTGATTTTCGTTAAATTTAGTGTTTATTATTAAGAAATGAGGAAGGGAAATTGTTTTTGATGTTTTCAGGGGTAAAAAGGTCATGAGTTTGGGGTCAAAACGATGAGAAAACGAAAAATTATGGTGTCAAAAGCAGGTTTGACCGGCTAGCCGGCGAGCTGGCCGGCATACCAGCCAAACGAGTTGAGAGACCCCAACTCTCTGACCACTGCGTCAGCAATGACGCAGCACAGTTGCGTCTCGGAATGCGCCAGCGAGGAGCCGCCGGCATGCCGGTCAGATGACCGACTAGCCGGCCGATGACGATGATGTTTCTGATCCCTGCGTCAGCAATGACGCAACTACGCTGCGTCTGAGAATGCGCCAGCGACACGCCGCCAGCATGCCGGTCAGACGACCGGCTAGCCGGCCAATGACGAGGAGGTCTTCGATCATTGCGTCAGCAACGACGCAAGGTAGCTTGCGTCTGAGGTTTAAAAAGAAAATCGAATTTAGTAATAATTTTCCACCGCCTTCGCGACTGGCATGCCGGTGAAACCGCCGGCTAGCCGGCGCGCTGTTGCGAGAGGCGGTTTTAGTTGCTTTTAACCTAGTTTTTTGCCTCCTTTTTCCAAGCTAGCCTCATATTCCGAATCCTTGCCTCCACCTACTCCAAAAATCACCAATAAACAGTTATAAAATCATCAAACCAAGCCTTCTTTCATCACAAAAACACACAATCAACTCATATCTTCTCCAAAACATCATAAAATTTCAACTTTTCTCCAAAAATTTCTTCTTCCTAACCTTGAAATTAAACTCAATTCTTCGACAATTCTTCTCAATTAACCTTAACCCATCTCATATTCCACCATACTCTTCAAGTTTAAAGCCTCAAAACATCAAAGTTCTAAGCTTTCCTCTAGCTTTTTCACTTTGAAGTTTTGAGTTTGGGGTAAAAAGGGATGACTAACATAACCGATTCCATGTGTAACTATCAAAGAAACTTACCAAGAAATAGGAACAATGTTGGAGCTAGCCCAGAACAAGCAATTGAGATTCCGGATTCGCGTTCCAAAAAGACTGAACAAATCCCAATTGCTCCAAAAAGTAAAGAAAATCCAAGCAAGGCTAATCCGAAAAAGAGCAGATTAATTGATGAAAGTGAGGAAGAGAGTGAAGAAGAGATTGAGGAAGAAACAGAACAAGAAGTTCCCGAAGAAACCGTGCAACAATAGAAACCTCCGCGTAGGAAAACATGGGCTCAAAAGCCAAAAAGAGTTTTCGTTCCTTGGGCCGATCAGGTTCGTGATAGAATCAATTTCTTGAAGTTTGGTGAGGAGATGAATCTTCCTAAGGGTATTATGACTAGTGCTTATAAAGATTATGGTATTACGTGTGACAAATTGGGTTGGAAAGAATTAAGAGAAAGGAAGCTTGAGTATATTCCTACTTTGGTGCGAGATTTTTATGAAGGATTCGCCTTCTCGAAAGATGCAGTTGTGATTCGCAAAAAGGTAGTTCCTTTCTCCGTTGAGCTTATTAGGAAATCGTTGAAATTACCCAACTTTTCTAGTGTATGTCCTTTCCGAGAATCTCTTACAGACGCGTCTTTCGGTTATGAATCCCTTTGGGGAAAAGTACTTATTGATGGGGCTCGCCCAATTCCCGAAGGAGAGAGATATCCTGGACAGATGTATAGTAGTAATTTGTTACCGTGTGCTAAGGTATGGTCCCGTTTCATAATCCCTACCTTCTTCGGAATTAAACACATATCGGAAGTGAAGAAGGTGCATCTTATGTTTATCAAGTGTATTGTGGAGGAGAAACCAATGGATGTTGCTCGTGTGATTTATGATACCATCATGGAGTTTGCTAGAATTCCAACTTCGCAACAAAATCTGAAATTTCCTTGTACCATCACTACTTTGTGCTTAGACGCAAAAGTTCCGCGTAAAGACGCAGAGATTGACCGTGTTGTAGTTGGAGAGGGCATGGTTATCACTTCAATCCAGAATGCTCATGATGAAGTTTTGAAAGCGGTGAGAACTCCTAGAGCTCCTCCAAAGAAAAAGATGCATACCGATAACGAGTTGGAAGCGAAAGTTAAGGTGTTAGAAGAGAACCAAGTGAAGATGATTGCTTCTTTGGGAAACGTTACAAAAGAGCTAGAACTTCTCCGAAACATGCTTATGGGGGTGAGCACTATTCAACACGCCACCTATGGTTTACTTACAAAGGAGAAAGTTCATGGACGCAACACCGATGACCAGCCACGCGCTGGTTGAGATACGTTTTCTATCCCTTCCGCGTTTTAGTTTAGTTTAGTTTATTTTGAGTCTTTTTCAAGTCGTGGGGACACGGCTCATTTTTGAGTTTGCGGTGGGGTTCGTTGCCTCATCCCAGATTTTATGAGTTATGTGTTTTAATTGCTTTCAATAAAATAATTTCGGAGTTGCGTTAGACTGTAGAAGATTTTAAATGCTCCTTTAAGCATACTTTTAGTAAATCTATGATAGTAAATAGTGGACTTTAGGGAAGAATATAAAACGCACTTAGAATTGCATGCGAACATAGGTAATTGATAGGAAAAATCAATGAACAATGCAAATGAAGTAAGCTTGTACTTAAGGAATATGTTTGGTGTGTAGAACGTGAAATCCTAATTAGTAGAGAACCCACCTAGATATGAACTAAAAACGAACTATGTACTTAGGAAAATGATAGGGGCAGTTATTTGTTAGCCATTTTGTAGCCTTTTAGCTTGCTATCCCTTATAATAATTTTATCCGTCTTAGCCCAATTTTGAGCCTTAAGCCTTTTCTTTTGTAGCCACGATATAAGCCCATTATCCTTTAGATTATTAGGCATGACCAAATGACCCGCACTTGAATCACAATCCTGAGACCTGTCTCGAGCTTGAGTTTGGGGTGGAGGGTCCACATTTGGGAAATTTCATTGGGTGGGATTTATGTGTTTGTATTGAGGCACAAAAATAAAAGATGATCTTATTATTTGTAACCCTTTGCCGGGATTTGAAAAAAAAAAAAAGAGAAAAAGAATTTTTTTTTATAAGAGACATGACCTTTCACATAAAAAACGAGGGTCATGGGTATCTTATACAAAAAAAAGAAGAAAAGAAATGAAAAAGAAAGAATAAAATAAACCGGCAAAGTGGAATATTTTTGGAAATCATCTTAGTTTATATTGGGTTGACATGGGGACGCAACATTAGCGCATCAAATGGGTTGAGTGAGAACATTATATGAGTGTAAACTCAAGCTCGTGGACAGTTGTTGATGGTAAGTGAGGAGAGAGCCAAAATCTCACTTCAAATTTACCAAATATACATACCACACCGTCCCTAAGCCTACGCTAAAACCGTAAAGTCCTCGTGATTCCTAAGTGCATAGTGAATTTATAATTCTGTTGATAGGGAATATACTTAGTGGAGCGTTCAAAGCGAGTTAGGATTGAGGAACAACCTATAACCATCATAAAGAGATAAGTACAAGTGTAATCTTCAAGCATTGCTAATTTAATTTTACGATTGATGTTATTTATGTTCGATTTTGTATGATAGGTGTACGTATATCTTAGTTCCAAGAGTTTTACTATATGAGATTTATTTGAAGAATTGCTTTAGGTTTATTTACTAGTTTCTGCTTTCTATTGCAATGACTTTCTT
The DNA here is from genome assembly GCA_029959085.1 of Nemophila menziesii. Taxonomy (NCBI): domain Eukaryota; kingdom Viridiplantae; phylum Streptophyta; class Magnoliopsida; order Boraginales; family Hydrophyllaceae; genus Nemophila; species Nemophila menziesii. Next base: position 83,226,851 of record JARWIR010000001.1, read on the forward strand.
ACCCCTTAGTTTTGTTTTGATTTGCTTTGTCGGGACGACAAAGGTTTGAGTTGGAGGTCTTGATGTCTCCCTAAATGTTCTAATTTTATGACCTTGGGAGACATCATTTTTTATGTTTATTCGTTTAGTTTGATAGACTTTTGGGCTAAATATGCAATAATCCGATTTTCCTCTTTTATTTCTAGCATTTTTAATTTATTAAGCTTTTGCGCGTAATATTGGTATTTTTAGTGAAAAGTTTGTAGGTTTTGGATGTTAGCTAGAAGAGGAATACGAGAAGAAAGTCAAAGATCGTGATATGGAGTCAAACCTTGAAGATAAATCCCGAAAAGAATTAGATTTTTGAAGCTGCAAATCTGGAAACAGGCCAAAGATTGCTGATTTCGAGGCATTTACGGGTTTATTTAGCCACTTACCCTTGAAGAGATTAGATTCCTTATCGAGTTACGGAACTTTAGCAAGTGATTTCAGGTCAATCGGAGTTATAACGAATCGGCTAGAGCAGTTTTAGTGAAGGTGGTGCAGCAGTTACGGGATTTTGGGCTAAGATAATGGACTTGGGCCTTTATGATTTCATTTAATTACTAACCTAAAGGCCTAGTACGAATTTATAAGTATAAAAAGGGGTTTTGACTTCTATTTTACACATAATTCACTTTTTACAAAAGAAAACATCAGAGAGAAGTCAAAGCAAGGAAGCAGGAAGGCTAGAGAACTGGAGACTGTCTATATCTCCACCTCACAGCTAACTCAATTCCGGAATTAGGTTTTTCTTTAGTTTCATTCTGTAAAACAATATGAATTCGTCTTTTAATTTAGTATTTGTTTTTCCTTTAATTATGAGCTAAATTCTTTTGATACATGAGAATGCTTAATGGGTGATCCCTAAAACTATTTAATTTCATATGTTTGAATTCGGGTTTTTATGAATTAAATCAAATTGGTTCATTTACATTATTCGGTAATTTATGATTATTTACTGTTTTTGGAGTAGCTAACTAAGAACAGGTGTTAGTACCTAGGCTATTCCACATATGTGGGGTGTGGATCATCCTGACAGAGGGTTTAGGTATGGAATCAATTACTCAATATAAGGTATAAACTATTTGACTTTGACGAGCGTAGTTAATCTTAGGGCCAATGAGGTAATATAAACTTAATCATTTGAAAGTGGATCATATTTACCCTGACGGGACTAGTGACACTCTAGAATAGCTTTGTAGTCCACCCTGACGGGGGTACAAAGACTCTTGAATCCCGACCAATGTTATTTGACCGATTTGACCCTTAAACAACATATGATATGAAATAGAGTTAGGAGGATCCTTTGCATTTCTCGAGTACTACCTTTCTTATTTGCGTCTCATCTTTATTTACTTGCGTCTAGTTAATTATTTACTTTTTTACTTTAGTTTTTCATTTTTAGGATTAATACAAACCAACCAATCAACCATTACATATTTTAGTTGCTTTCATAAGTGCAATCATTCATTAATCGATAAGCATTGTAGTTAACCAAACCGTCCCTGCGATCGATCCTGTTATCACTATTATTACTTGGGACAACCGTACACTTGCGGTTGTGGTTCAATTACTTTTTGCATTTATGTTAGAACACACAAAGGACCACCAAACTCCATTAAGTCGTTTCTTGCTCTTCATGGTATTTTAAATCTCACTTATTGTCCTCAAACACCTGAACAAAACGGTATCTCTAAAACTAAACACCGTCACCTCATTGAAACCACCACGGTTCTACTAAATCATGCTTCTATTCAATCAAAATACTAGCTCGATGCTTTGTATACAACTATTTTATCTTATAAATTTACTCCCTACCTTTGTACATTCAAATTCAAGTCTATTCTCTATGTTGTTTAACAAATTGCCTTCTTACTCACACCTAAAAATGTTTGGCTGTTTATATTATCCATGGCTTCAACCCTATGCTCCAAAACAATTATTACCCAAGTCTAAGATTTTATTTTATTGGGTTATTGTAGCCTCTCTAAAGGTTATAAGTGTCAATCTATCAATACTCATCATATGTTTATTTCTCTCACGTGTTTTTTTATGAAATCTCTTTTCCATATCACAAACAACATACTTCATCTAAACCAGCCTTGAATAATTCTCACACTACATTTATATGTGTTTTATTTAACTCTACCATAAATCCACACACTATTTGTCAAACATATACCTCCCCCATAGTGTCGTCTTCCTCGAGTAATGAGTCTAGTCAACCCTCGTCTCTTGTTAATCCACCACCTCCTTCTCCTCCACCCCCACCACCCAATCATCATATGGTGACTCGTCTTCATATGAGAGCACTTAAGCCTACATAAAAGCGTCAACACGTGTATGTTTCTCCTTCTTTAATTGATCCCACCTCGTTTAAAGAGGCTTAAATTACAATGTCGGCAAGACACAATGGCTGATGAATGTAATGCGTTAATTATTTAATGTACGTGGGAATTGGTACCTTCACCATGCAATAGGACACCCATCACATGCAAATGGATCTATAGTAAACATGATAATGATGGGTCGATTGCTAGATATAAAGCACGCTTAGTGGCTCGATGTTTTCTCCAAGAATATGGGTTTGACTACACGGGAATTTTAGACCCGTGGTCAAACACCAAACAATTTGCCTCATTCTTTCCTTAGCTGCTAGTTTTAACTGGCCTATTAAACATCTCGACGTCTCAAACGCGTTTATTCATGGTGTGCTTAATGAGGATGTTTATATGGCTCAACCTATTGGATTTATTAATAAGATCATCCTAACTATGTTTGCAAGTTAAAGCGTTCTATGGCCTTAAGCAGGCCCCACGTGCATGATACCAACTATTAACCTCATTTTTACTCTTTCACAAATTTGGTGTTAGTTTTACAGACACGTCAATGTTAGTGTGTGGATCAAATGACACTCTTACAATTATTTTGGTGTACGTTGATTACATATTGGTCATAGGCGCCAACTCTACACTTATTTCTACAGTTATTCAAGCTCTTAAGTCCCGTTTCTCTATGAAGGACTTAGGTGACTTGTCATACTTTCTTGGCCTAGATATAACAAGGTCTTCTAAGGGGTTTACCGTTAATCAGTACGCGAATGCTTTTTCTATTCTTCAAAGAGCTGGACTCAGTAAAAGTGTATATTAATTATTAAATGTTAGAATAGTTATTAAATAATAATTAGTAAAAAATAGGATTGTTTAATGGTGATTTAATCTCTAAGTAGTATTTAATTGGTAATTATTTCTATTATTTATAGGAGTGTTGAAAGAAAATAATATTTGTTCACTTGTTGAAAGGTGAAGTAAACCAAAGAAGAACTGAAGTACGATTTTGAGAATTTGAAGATTGTGTACAATTTTTTTTTGTTACATGGGGAGCCACTATTGGACCCTGTGTCATTGACACGGTTCGAACCTGTACCGCCTAGAAGGATAACCAAGGATTTGTCCAGTTGAGCTAACGCCAACTGGTTAAACTGTAAAGTCATAGTTACTCGTTTAAAACTTTAAATTATATCTAATAAAACTAATATTAAAAATAATAAAGTATTGGAGAAATTATGAAAAACAAAATTGTGTAGTTAAATGGTAGAATAATTTTTTTTTAAAATAGAATAGATGTTAGGTCTATGAAATTTAAATTATAGAGTTTGAGGTTAAAAGTTTGTTGAGAATGTTTTCAATTTTTTTTTAACATTTAGATTATTAATTATAGGATAATGAAATAAAATCAAACTATTTTTTAATATGACATTTCATATTTATTTAAAATAAATTTAATTGTCTAAATTTTACCATTTAATGACAGTTACTTGAGAATAATATTATGTTATAGAACTTTGCATGTTTTAATTATATATCATTACTTTATCCAAAATCACTATACCTACATATAAATTATATACAAAATTTAAATATATATTATTCTTTAAATATAACTTATACAAAAGTATTATCAACGTAGATTAATTAGTGTTGAATTAACAATATAATAATTCATATGAAAAATATCATTTATAACATTGTTTAAATGTATATAACACATTTTTACCTAGTTAATATTTAAAATTAATGACAATAATGATTTTTGTTCGATCTAAAATTCTACACCCCAAAATATAGTTTTCCCTTGAGATCAAACAATTCTTTTCTCCCCCAAAAATTATGAATATTGTTTAATTGATATAACTTTATTTTTTAACTCTTACTAATTGATTTGATTTTTTTATTAATTAATAAAAACAATCAAACACATATGAACATATTAAGGAGAGTGGTGCTAAGAAGAGCAGACAGCTAGGATTTGAACAAAGGTTCCTTCACAGTTGTTAATGACGGTAGTGGTTCAAAAGTTGCAAGTTTATTTATGACTATAATTGAGTAAAAAAAGAAGGTGGTGGCTATGTAGATATGAAAATTCTCGAGCTTCCATGTAAACTCTATGGCGTTAATTGTAGTGTTGTTTGAAGGTTGCAAACTATTTTCGAACTGCAGATATGGTTGTTGCGGAATCGTCTGAAATATTTCGGGCTTCCAAGGTAGATGTGTGGTCTTAATAGTGGCGGTGGAGATTCCATTACTAATGAAGAAGGAGACGTTATATACGAATGAGTTGCACACTGTTTTTAATAGGTTGCTTGATTTACAAATAGGTTGTGCGTATTTTACGAATGAGTTGGGCGTTGTTTACAGTTAGGTTATTTATGTAATGGGATATGTTTTTAGTTTGATTTAGTTTTATGAATTGTGGCAATTCGATTTAGTTATGTTAAATGTTAAAATCTAACCTAGGTTTGGTTAGACATAGGTTAGGTTAGGTTTTAGTTTGGTTCGGTCTTATTTTTTTTGTTCGACTTAAGGTTGTTTTCTAGGTCTTGTCATTTCTTTTAAAGCTTCGAACCAAATTATGTACAATAGGATAAATAATGGTTTGAGCTAGTCGATAATGATATGAGTTAGGTAGTTGGGGTTGGCCTAGGTTGAGAGTGGTTTGGTCAGGGAAATAGGGTTGGGCTAGGTAGTAAACGTGATACATTTAAATGGTTAAATATGGTTATACCAGTCTCAATCTTGTTTTTTAACAGTTATTTCGTTGTTTGGCCTGTCTGTTTCCTAACGGTTTTGTTTGTTTGGTCCGGCTTTTTCCCGGATCGATTTGACAATACTAAAAACATAACCTAACTATACTAGTCTGATATCATACTATTCATTCTGGATCGGTTATCTGTTAGTTCGGAAATCGGTTGAACAAAATCGATTGCCACCCGAAATTGTATGAGCAAGTATGTCAAAAATCTTATTACTATTGGTGTGGTCTTTTTGGGGTAAATCATCGATAACATGGACACTTGCAATAAAAAAACATAAAAACGACATAAAATATCGATAACGTGATAGGTGATTTTTTTAAAAGATTATTATCAAAAAGATACATTTTGAAAACATAATAAATTATGGTTAAAACTAGGGTTGTGCAACGGTTTAGAAAACTTGACCAACCAAATCAACCCGCATAAATTAACCCGAAACTAAATAGGATGTTACTTTATTGCGCGGGTTGTGGTTTAAATATTAACAAAATATATTTTATTTTGTGGTTTTTAAATTTAAAACCTGCATACCCGCATGATCTAATTGTCATATTAGTATAAAAACTAGATAAATTTATATTGTTTATTTTACTTCAAAAAATCTATTGAATTTTTATTTTTTGGACTAAAGAAGGTGCCTAAAGAACCAAAACAAAATACAAAAAAACTAGGGTTTTAACCAACCCCAGCTCTACCAAAGTTTTCCACAAATTCAAATAGTGCTCTTGATGAGTCAAGAGTCGAGAGTGCCCCATGCCTAGCTTGTTTTGTCAGATTGTCCGACAAACTACTGCGTCCCCTTTTGGTATGATAAAAGGCTATTGGACCAAGGTCCTTCGCCTTTTGTTTGATCTTCTGAATAGTCCATCGGATACGCCAATCTGCAGCTGACACATGCTTGATACCTTGAATAACTTCAAGGTTGTCAGACAATACCGTTTTTGTTCTTTGTTGTGTTCCTTCAAATGCTTGTACTACTCTAAGTACTGCATATGTCTCTCCTTCCAACACATAATCACACATGATATATGTTTTTATGGTTGAACACTTCCCTGTTATTCCATCCTTTATTGCTATTCCAATGCCTGTTGGCTCATACTTTACGTTAAAGGAGGCATCACAATTTATAATAATATCTGCATTCTCTTCATTGTATTCTACTTCTGCATTCCCAATATCCTTTCCCCTTATTGTTTTGGTAGTATTTATTTTTTTCCAATCGATTCCATGAATTTCTCTCATAAGTTTTTGTGTTGCATAAATTATGTTATCTCCCATAAGCTTATCATTAAATAATCCCTGATAACTTCTTTATCCCATCCTTTTTCCGTATATGTTCGTATTATTTCTAGTATCCACTCATCTATCGTCATTTTCTCATCTTCATTTATTCGTAATTGTAAAGTTGTCCCTGCCCAAATTTGTTTACAGAATTTACATTGTCTCAAAAGATGTTCCACTGCGTGTTTCTCATTACATCCCCAGATACATTAATTAGAGTCCACACATTTTCTTTTATATAAGTTATTTTTTGTTGGAATGACATTATTGTACACTTTCCAAACAAAGATTTTAATTTTTTTCGGTATATTTGAAGACCATACCATATTCCATATGTCTGAATTGTACATATTCCTATTATCTGCCTTTTGTGGTCCATTAATAACTTGTTCTTCTACCAATTTTTTGTATCCTGTTTTTGTGTTATATTTTCCATCTTTTATGTATGGCCAGACGAATATATCATCATTCTCGATGTCTAATATATGTATTCTAGTAATTGAAGGTATAATAGGTGTAGGAAAGACCTTATTTATGATCTCTAAGTTCCATATATTAGTATTAGGATATAGCAATTGACTAACCTTTTGAAGTTCACATCCTTTTGGTTTTTCCAATTCCCATTGTGAGACTATCTACTTGTCATTCCAAATATTTATACTCTTCCCATTACCAATTTGATATAATCCAAATTTCTTTATAAAATCTCTGCCTTCCAACAAGCTCGCCCAACTCCATGTTCTACTTTGTGCTAATTTGACTTCCATGAATTATTTTTTATTGAAATAGATACCTTTTAATAATCTTGCCGTCAGGTTATTTGGGTTGTGCATAATTTTCCATGCCTGTGCAGCTAAAAGAGTTGTGTTCATCTTTTTAAAATCTTTAAATCCTAGTCCTCCATTGATCTTCCCCATAGCTACTTTTTCCCATGCTATCCAATAGATCCTGTTCCTTTCTCCTGAATTCCACCAAAAATTTGATATCGCTGAGACAAATTTTTTACAAAAAGAAACCGGAAAAGAGAAAATTGACATAAATAGTTCGGGATGTCCTGTAAAATAGCATTAATGATGACCTCCTCTCCTCCTTCGGATAGCTGTCTTGCTTTCCATCCTTCTGTATTTTTAAATAGTTTCTCCGCTATCCATGTCAGCGATTCTACCTTTGATCTTTTATGACACAAAGGTATTCCTAGATAGTTTCCCAAGTCTTCTTTTTCATTGATATTGACTTGCTTTGTAAAATTATCCCTATCCGCTTGTGGTGTTTCTTTACAAAAAATTATTGCTGATTTATTGAAATTAATCCTCTGTCCTGATCCTTGGCAATAAATACTTAGACATTCATTAAAGACTTGAGTGTCAGTTTCCTCTATTGTTATAAAACAGTGAATCATCTGCCAAGAGAAGATGTGAAATATCCGGATAGTTTCTATTAATTTGTATACCTTTTAATTTGGCCGTTGTTAGTATGATGGTTAATTAAACTAATCTGTGTCTCCGTCATAATCGTAAATAAGAACGGTGATCTCCCTGTCTAATACCTCGACCCGGGTAAAATTTATCAAGTCTTTCCCCATTGAGGTTGATGTTGAAAGAAACTAATGAGATGTAATTCTTGATCCAAGCTATCCATTTATTACAAAAGCTTAATTTTTTAAGTACATTGATGTCTCCTCATTTGTGATAATAAAATCTATTCCCGAGACATCATTTTAGGCGTATTTATTAGTTTATAGGTCGATTTTCTCATGATTTGGTGTACTTTCCTATTTTGGGTTTTGAATTGATTATTTATAATTTTTAGAGCATGTTGGGTTTAATTATTTATTTAGTGTGAAGCTTTAGAGATATATGGTAATTAATTAGAGTCCAAGTCAATTCTAAAAGCTAAAGGAAAGAAGATAAACATGGGAATTGAAGATAAGAAAGTAAAAGCTAAAAATATGGAAAAGGAAAAGCTGCCATAAATCTGAATTTCTGCACCTACAACTACAAATCAGCTTATATCTTAAAATCGGTAAGGAATCTAGAGAAATGGTCAAGAGCAAAGTTGAAGATCTTTATGAGACGATAAATTTCAACTACTCATACGCGTCAATCGGATGAGTATTGAAGTTGCTAGGACCAAAACGAAAACGGGGCTGATTCCATGTTTTTGGGCTACGAATTTGAGTTGGGCTAGGAGTCCACTACTTACCTTCTCCTTTAAGAAAACGAATTAGGTCAACCTATACACTATAAATACAACCTCTTAACATTAGAAAATCATCCTTGGTGAAACCTTAAGCCAAGAGAAAGCTTACAACACAAGAAAAGAAGTCTGGAAGGAGCTGTTCATCAACAATGTCTTCTTCGACCTTTGAATTTGTAATTTCTTTCTTTTCTTCCATTAGTATGAACTAAATTTCTATTAGCTTGAGTTTTTAGCATATATGTATGAACCCTAGTTTTGATTGACATCTATCTAATTTGGGAATTCTATGTTTTAAATTGAATTATTGTTTTTATTTTCTGTTTATGTGTTTGGATTTATATTTTGCGTTCTTGTGGATCGCGACCATATAGAATTACCATCTAGTAGTTAGGTCACCATTGACAACGGTGTTTAATTACAAGGTTAGCACATAACGTCTAGTGTACGGTTTAGATCTGACAAATCAACCTAGCTAGATAATCACCATGGTTTAGTGTATTGCTATTTACCAATTGCAGGAACAGTTTGCTTATGACTCCTTACTGACACAGGTAAACCCTATTTGAAACTACCTAGCGCAATTGGAACCGATTATTGAAATACTACATAATTCACCCTTACATGTTTAGAACGGCAAAACTAGTGGGGATTACATGCTATTTACTCAAGCTAGACTCTCATACTAACTTCTTCTCTTGCATTTAAATTCCTGTCTTTAATTTATTAGTTTAATTTACTTTTTATTGAAAAACCAAATAAAAATCTATTTGTCTTTACTTTTTCTGCGTTTTATTTGTTCTAGCTTTTAATATTTGCACTTGATTATTGCACATGATTCCCCTAACCTTCGTAGTCTCTGCGGAACGAATCTTACTTATTTACTAAAACTTGCATACGACCTATATACTTTCAGAACTGTGCTAGATTAGGGTGATTAATTGCGCTTATTTATTTCATATTTTTATCACACCCTAGTCGACACCAAGTTTTTGGCGCCGCTGCCGGGGACTACATCGTTAGTCCTTGTGCATATATCTTGTGCTTTTATTTCAGTTAGTTCTATTTTACACTTTTGTCTTTTAGTTTTTGTTTTATAGATATTTACAGATGGAGAATCCGAGGAGACTTGAGTTACCCATCGAATTTAAAGTGCAACCACGCGGAATCCGCACTCCAGAAATCCAAGCCGCTAAATTTAGGCCAGATCCAGGGATGTTAACACAGTTTGCAACTCATAGACTATTAAGCGGTGCTGCATAACAAGATCCGATCCGATATATTCAGAAATTCATGCAAATTTGTGATGCTTATATAGTAAGAGGAGTTACTAAGGAGCAGGTGTATTACGTGATGTTCCTGTTCTTCTTGACCGGAGGTGCAAGCAATTGGTACGATACTCAATATCCTCATGTCATTCCAGATTGGGATAAGCTCCAAGCAAGATTCCTAGACCGCTTCTATCCGGTTAGTAGACGATTAAAAGATATGTTGGAGCTTGAACAGTTTATACAGGAAGGCGGAGAAAGTTTGGGTGAAGCATGGTTACGATTTAATGAAAGAAGGCGAGATGTCCATACCATAAATCATCCCCGGAATATTAGTTAACCTTGTTCTATGGAGGACTTAATAACAAGTCAAGGGCAAAAGCAGATTCTTTAGGAAACAAAGGTTTTGTGTTGCTAGATCCTGTAGAAGCCGAAGTTTGTATGGAGAGAATTCTTGAGAACGAGAGAAGTTGGCCGAGTGAACCAGAAAAAGTAGACATTTCAGAATCTCTGAAGCTTAAAGAATTGAGCCAACAACTCGAAGAACTGCAAGAACAAGCTCGAACCATCGCTCAGGTAAATCTAGTACGTACTATACCTTCGTGTCCAGGTTGTGGATCAAGAAATCATGTGTGGGAAAGGTGTATGAATAATCCAGCCCCAGCTTCCGTAACATATCCTCAAGATAACTATTATTCTAATGGTTACGTTTATCTGCAAGAAAACTACGCTAATTATCAACAACCTCCATCAAGAGACTTATCATCAACCCCAACCTCAATCCTATTATCCACCACAACCTATACATCAAAAGGCGCCCATTGTTGAGAAAGCTTATAGAGAACCACCAAAACAGTCAGTGCAACTAGCAAAGAAAGAACAAACCTTGAGCTTGAATTCGAGTATGGCTAAACTGATGCAAGCAATTGAAAAGAATATGAGTAGGAGCCAACAGAAAATTCAAGCCCAGCAAAAGGTGATCAAAAAACTCGAGCATACTCTATCACATATGGCGAGTACATTACAATACAAGCCAAAAGGGCAACTCCCAAGTGATACTATTGCTCCTCAAGATGATGCTTGTCATGCAGTTGAATTGCGAAGTGGAAAACAACTACCTCCACCTAGAAGAGAACTAGAACCAATCCCTATTCCAGACAAGGGGGGGAGAAGAAACAACATAAGATACAGTAGAAGAGTTAGTTGAACCAAAGAGTGTCCAAGCTAAGACACCTGAAAAAACGAAAAACTCAGTGGAACTTAATGCACGCCTTCCACCACCATACCCTTCACATGTCAGAAAAAAGGACAATGACCTAGAATTTAAGAAGTTCGTTGACATGGTGAGCAAGTTAGAGATTAATATGCCGTTTGTAGAAGCTCTCAAGAGAATGCCGAAATATCTAAAATTCATGAAGGACATTCTTTCTAACAAACAAAGTATAGAAACCGGGGAAACAATTGGATTGCCTGTGGAGTGTAGTGCTATATGTCAAAACAACTTGCCACCGAAGCTAGAAGATCCCAGAGGTTTTACAATACCCATTGGCATTGGAGACAGTTGGAACAGGAAAGCATTATGTGATTTAGGCGCGAGTATCAATCTCATGCCAAGATCCCTGTTCGAGAAGCTTAACATAGGAGAGCTAGTACCCACATCTGTGGTATTACAATTGGAGGATCGCTCTCTCTCCCGACCCGACCGGTAGGGAAAATTGAAGATGTTTTAGTTAAAGTTGGTACTTTTATTTTTCCTTGTGATTTTATCATTCTTGACTACGATGAGGATAAGAATGTCCCCCATCATCTTGGGTAGACCATTCTTAGCCACGGGGCGTACACTAATAGATGTTGAGAATGGTGAGTTGATCATGAGGGTACAAGACGAACAGGTACGATTCAATGTGTTTAAGGCTATGAAGTTACCAAATTCAAAAGATGAATGTTTCAAAATAGATGTCATCGGAAAAATTACACAAGAAGTCTTCAATGAAGCAACCTTAGATGATGATCTTGACGAGGCCTTAACACTTGAATCACAAGAGGAAAACGAGATTCCCCCTGAAGAAGTTGCTGCATTAGGATCAAATATACGAGAACTACTTCGAGAATCAGGTGACATTGAACCTATAAAGCAACCATCCATAATATGTCCACCTGTTCTCGAAGAAAAACCGCTTCTAGATCATCTACGCTATGCATATTTAGGTACGAACAAAACTTTGCCTGTTATTATTTCTGCTAACCTTTCAGGTCTTCAAGAAGAAAAGCTACTTCATGTACTTCGCGCGAACAAAGAAGCAATCGGATGGACTTTTGCTGACATCAAAGGAATTAGTCCTTCCGTTTGCAAACACAAAATCATTCTTGAGAACGAAGGTGGGCGATCTATAGAGGGGAAAAGAAGACTCATGCCAGCTATGAAAGAAGTAGTAAGGAAGGAGGTAATCAAGTTACTAGACGCAGGAATTATCTATCCAATTGCTAGCAGTGATTGGGTTAGTCCAGTGCAATGTGTTCCGAAGAAAGAAGGTATTACTACCATCCTTAATGATCAAGGTGAAGCCATACCATCAAAAACAGTTGTGGGGTGGCGAGTATGCATGGACTACCAAAGAATCAACAAAGCTACAAAGAAATATCACTTCCCTCTACCATTCATTGATCAGATGCTAGACAAACTCGCAGGGAAAGAGTATTATGGTTTCCTTGACGGATATTCGGGTTATAATCAAATTTGTGTGGATCCCCTTGATCAACACAAAACAACTTTTACTTGTCAGTTTGGCACCTTTACTTATAGAAGGATGCAGTTGGGTTTATGTAATGCACCTTCCACGTTCCAGAGGTGCATGATGGCTATATTTTGGGACATGATTGATGAATACTTGGAGGTTTTTATGGATGATTTTTCAGTGTTTGGGGATAGTTTTGATGATTGTTTGAATAATCTTGAGAAAGTCCTTGTGAGATGTAAAGAAAAATATCTTGTGCTTAACTGGGAAAAATGCCACTTCATGGTTCAAGAGTGAATTGTGTTGGGACATAAAGTTTTGAAGGCAGGAATAGAGGTTGATCGTGCTAAAATTGAAGTAATCAAAACATTACCACCTCCAGTTTCTGTAAAAAGAGTGAGAAGCTTCTTTGGTCACGCAGAATTTTATCGAAGATTTATTAAAGATTTCTCCAAGATTGCCAAACCGCTTTGCTCTTTGCTTGAAAAGGATACTCCTTTTAACTTTACTAACGAATGTCTTCAAACGTTTCTGACGATTAAGGAGAAACTGGTCTCCACACCTATTGTTATACCTCCTGATTGGAAAGCTCTGTTTGAACTTATGTGCGATGCTAGTGATCACGCAATGGATGTTGTGTTGGGACAGAGGAAAGACACGATCTTCCACATGATTTATTATGCAAGTAAGACTTTCAACGCTGCCCAGATGAATTATACAGTAACGGAGAAAGAGATGTTGGCCGTAGTATATGCTTTTGATAAATTTCGTTCCTATCTGATTGGGAAGAAAACTATTGTATACACGGATCATTCAGCTATCAGATACCTCATGGAGAAAAAGGACGCTAAGCCGCGTCTTATTAGATAGGTACTGTTGCTTCAAGAGTTCGACAAAGATATTCGAGACCGAAAGGGATGCGAGAATCAAGTTGCTGATCATTTATCAAGGCTCGAAGGATCTAATGCGAACAAGGAACCATTAATGGTTAAAGAGGTATTCCCTGATGAACAACTTTTTGCTATTAAAGATGCGTTTGTGCCATGGTATGCAGATCTAGTTAACCTCATTGTGAGTGGTGTATTCCCCAAGGATATCCACCCACAACAAAGACAACGATTATCTCACCAGGCTAAACAATACTATTGGGATGAACCGTACCTCTGGAAAATTTATAGTGACCAAGTAGTTAGAAGATGTGTCCATGAAGGCGAAGTTGATAAAATTATAGCGAGCTGTCATGGATCACCATATGGAGTTCAATTTAAAGGCGATAGAACTGCAGCTAAAATTCTTCAATCCGGTTTCTATTGGCCTACCCTACACAGAGATTGTCATCGTTTTGTCCAGTCATGTCAAAGATTCCAGTTCACTGGTAATATATCAAAAAGGGATGCGATGCCGCTTAACAATATTCTAGAAGTAGAAATCTTTGATGTATGGGGAATAGATTTCATGGGACCTTTCATCACTTCCCATGGAAATCTTTATATTTTGCTTGCGGTAGATTATGTATCAAAATGGGTAGAAACAGTGGCAACACCAAAGAACGATGCGCAAACAGTGATAAAATTCTTAAAGACAAACATCGTTTCAAGACATGGTACGCCACGTGTTCTCATCTGTGATAAAGGTACCCATTTCATCAATGCTCAACTGAGAAACCTCCTTCCTAAGTTTGACACCGCATTTCAACCGGTTATCACCCACAAACTAACGGTCAAGCTGAAGTTTCCAATCGGGAAATCAAATCTATTCTTGAGAAGACCGTGAAAAAAACGAGGAAAGATTGGTCATTAAAGCTAGATGATGCTCTCTGGGCTTACAGAACAGCATTTAAAACACCAGTTGGGGCATCTCCGTATCGCATGTCTACGGCAAAGCGTGTCATCTACCTATTGAGATTGAAGCTCGAGCCTTCTGGGCTATTAAAACTCTGAATCTAGATCCAGAACTGGCAGGGAAACAAAGGTTGATGCAATTGAACGAGTTGGAGGAGTTTTGCTATCTGGCTTATGAAAATTCACGCCTCTACAAGGAGAAAACAAAGAGATGGCATGATCGGCGACTCTGTCCAAAGCATTTCGAGAGAGGAAAAAAGGTACTATTATACAACTCTCGATTCTCGAACTACCTAGGAAAGCTTAAATCCTGTTGGGGAGGATCTTACATTGTTACGAAAGTCACACCTCATGGAGAGATAGAAATAGAACATCCAATCGAGCAAAGTACATTCATGGTGAATGGCCAGCGTTTGAAAAAATACCAGGACAGTGAGGACTTTGGAAGAGAGGAGACAATCCATCTCGTAAAAAACGCTTAGCCTGAGGTACACGTCTAACTCAAAGACGTTAAACAAAAGTGATCTTGGGAGACACCCTTTGTTTTTAATTGATTTTTAGATTAGTTTATTGCTTTGTAGTGTATAATTTTAAGTTAGTGTGGATTTTTAATTGTGTTTACAAGCTAATAGGAGAGAAAGGGATTGTGTTATTGTGCAGGAAATGAGTTTGGGGTCACAAGGAAACACTTGGAAAAATTTGGAGGTCAATCCGGTATACCGCGCCATGAAAAACCCGTGACCAGGGGTTGATGACTCGGGTTTTCTGCCGAGAGTTCGAAAAACGAAGGTTCACAGGTCCGGTATACCGCGCCTCATGTCCGGTATACCGCAGGAAGAAAAACCCGCTACCATGGGTATAAGACTCGGGTTTTTTGCCGAGGATTGAAAAAAGGAAGACGCCTAGGTGCGGTATACCGCACCATATGTCCGGTGCACCGCACTAGGTCGGTTTTGAAGAAGTTTATTCCTAGTCAAACTCTTACCTTATCAAACTTAACCCTAGCCCCTCCTACACAAAATTTTCAGACCAAAACACTATAAATACACCTTGAAGCTTGTACAAACCTCCACAATTAACACAATAACATCAATAATTCTCTCCTCCATCCTCCATAAACACAATTTCTTCATCAAATTCATCACATTACACCATTAAAAACCATCAAGAACATCAAGCTTTCAAGATTTCTTCCAAGATTCATCAAGAAATCAAGAAACCTTTCTCTTTCATCAATTCCAAGCAACAACCTCAAGCTACACCAATTTCTCTTAAACTTTTAATTCATCCTTGGTATAACTTGAGTTGTAGGTAAAATCAAACATGACAAATAGATCTGAAGCTATGGAATACAAGAGAAAGTATACCATCCTAGGGAAGAACAAGAAATTGCCTGGAGCCACCATTGAAAAGCCTATCAACCTTGATGAGGCTACTGAAGAATCAAAAGAAAAGGCACCAGCCCAACCACTACCAAAAAGATTAACTGCTAGAATTTATGTACCAGCAAGGCCTAGGAAAAAGACAAAGATTCATGATCAAGGTTCTTCTACTTCTTGCTTTAAAGATTATTCTTGTATTCCCCCATGGGCTCTTAAATTACAACATGAAGTTGAACGGTTACGAGAAGAAAACAGAGAACTTTGGGTAGAAATTACACATATACAGTCACAGTTGGAAGACGTAACTTAGAACATGGATATTGACAATTATTCTGCTCCATCTTCGGAGGAGGAGGAGGACATAATGGATCTCTATGGCCAGCCGGGTACGCCACTCTAATTCTTTTTCTTAATAGCTTGTATGCATTAGGTAGTTTAGTTAGTTTTGATTTTAAATTTTATTTCTTTATTGAGTATTTTTCGAGTCGTGGGGATACGGCTCACTTTTGAGTTGGGGGGTGGGGATTCATTGCCCTTATCTTCTTTTCGTTTTTGCATAAAATTTAATTTTTTTTAGGTTGAAATAGGCATAGAATATGTTGAATGTACCTATTTGAGCATGGTTTTAATTAGTTCAATGATAGTAAGTAGTATGTTTTTGAAAGATATCATAAAGATGTTTAGCATGCATGTATGAAAAAAGGAAATAAAAGATAGAAAAGTTAATGAGCAATGCTAAGAATTTACGTTGAAACTTAGGGAGAGTTATTTGGTGTGTAGAACGTGAGGTTTGAAATTAGTTGAAAAACCAGCTTATCTATAAACTAATAATGAAAAAGTAACAAAATCCAGTAGTTAGAAAAATGAATAAGGCAGTTCTTTCATATTGAAGCCACTTGAAGCCTTTTATACTTTCTCATCCTTTTATTTGATTATTGATATTATTTATCCGTCTTAGCCCTCCTGAGCCTTTCTAAAGCCTTTTATTGAAACCCACATTATAATCCATACCCTTAGTTGTAGGACTCATCTATATGACCCGCACTCGAATCGCAAAACCTGAAACAAGTCGTTTTTAGAGCTTGAGTTTGGGGTGGTGGGTTTCATCATTAGGGAACATTGGGATTTGGGAATGGTAATTGTGATTTTATTGATGATGAAAAAGTTATTATTGTAACCCTTTGCCGGGGTAATAGTGAATGAAAAAGAAGCAACGAGCTAAAATTGCCAACAAGGGCATAAAAATAAATATATATATATATATATATATGAAAAAAAATAGCGTGGTATCTCGAACATTAAAAAGAGAGTCATAGCTATACAAAAGAAAAAATTGATATGAAAAGAATATATATATTCGGGCCGGCAAAGTGGAATTTGTATATCATCATGAAAGGTTTTATTTGGGATTAATTGGGGGATGCACATCAAAAGCATCAATAAATTGGGTTGAGTTAGAACATCTTCGAGTGAAAAATCAAGCTCTAGGGCGATTCGTTGATGGAATGTGAGGAGACAGCTAAAAACTCACTTTTTATTTATCCAAATATACCACACCGTCCCTAAGCCAAGTTATAACCAAAGACCTTAGGATTTCTAACTACTTAGTGGAGAAACAATTGAGCTATTAGGTAGTAGGTAAGTGGACCATTGGATTCTATACTAGGACCTATGAACAACCTATAGCCATTAACATGAACTAAGTTATCAACCTCTCCTTCTGGCATTGCGAAATTAATCTGGACTTGAATTCATGGATTGTTGATTATGTGTATATTAAGCATACTGTGCATTATTTCTTGAGCATTACTACATGAGACTTTTTAGGTGCTATGCTCTAGGATCATTCATTGTGTTCTATTCTTATTCTCCTCCGACTTCTTCTTGTTTAAATGACTACCCTTCTGTTCTTTACTTTTATTGTATCGGGACGATACAACTTTGAGTTGGGGGTCGTGATGTCTCCTCATTTGTGATAATAAAATCTATTCCCGAGACATCATTTTAGGCGTATTTATTAGTTTATAGGTCGATTTTCTCATGATTTAGTGTACTTTCCTATTTTGGGTCTTGAATTGATTATTTATTATTTTTAGAGTATATTGGGTTTAATTATTTATTTAGTGTGAAGCTTTAGAAATATATGGTAATTAATTAGAGTCCAAGTCAATTCTAAAAGCTAAAGGAAAGAAGATAAACATGTGAATTGAAGATAAGGAAGTAAAAGCTAAAAATATGGAAAAGGAAAAGCTGCCATAAACCGGAATTTCTGCACCTACAACTACAAATCAGCTAATATCTTAAAATCGCTGAAAAATCTGGAGAAACGATCAAGAGAAAAGTTGAAGATCTTTCCGAGACGATAAATTTCGACTACTCATACGTGTCAATCGGATGAGTATTGAAACTGCTAAGACCAAAACAAAAACAGGGCTGATTCCATGTTTTTGGGCTACGAATTTGAGTTGGGCTAGGAGTCCACTACTTACCTTCTCCTTCAAGAAAACGAATTAGGTCAACCTATACACTATAAATATAGCCTCTTAACATTAGAAAATCATCCTTGGTGAAACCTTAAGCCAAGAGGAAGTTTACAACACAAGAAAAGAAGTCTGGAAGGAGATGTTCATCAACAATGTCTTCTTCAACCTTTGAATTGGTAATTTCTTTCTTTTCTTCCATTAGTATGAACTAAATTTCTATTAGCTTGAGTTTTTAGCATATATGTATGAACCCTAGTTTTGATTGACATCTATCTAATTTGGGAATTCTATGTTTTAAATTGAATTATTGTTTGTATTCTCTGTTTATGTGTTTGGATTTATATTATGTGTTCTTGTGGATCGCGACCATATAGAATTACCATCTAGTAGTTAGGTCACCATTGACAAAGGTGTTTAATTACAAGGTTAGCACATAACGTCTAGTGTACGGTTTAAATCTGACAAATCAACCTAGCTAGATAATCACCATGGTTTAGTGTATTGCTATTTACCAATTGCAGGAACAGTTTGCTTAGGACTCCTTATTGACACAGGTAAAACCTATTTAAAACTACCTAGCGCAATTGGAACCGATTATTGAAATACTACAAATTCACCCTTACATGATTAGAACGACAAAACTAGTGGGGATTACATGCTATATACTTAAGCTAGACTCTCATACTAACTTCTTCTCTTGCATTTAAATTCCTGTCTTTAATTTATTAGTTTAATTTAGTTAATTGAAAAACCAAATAAAAATTCATTTGTCTTTACTTTTTTTGCGTTTTATTTGTTTTAGCTTTTAATATTTGCACTTGATTATTGTATAAGATACCCCTAACCTTCGTAGTCTCTGTGGAACGAATCTTACTTATTTACTAAAACTTGCATACGATATGTATACTTGCAGAAGTGTGCTAGATTAGGGTGATTAATTGCACTTATTTATTTCATATTTTTATCACACCCTAGTCGACACCATACATTAAGAAGAAAATCCCAACATACCTGGTCATATGCTTTTGCCATGTCAATCTTAATAGCTGCCATATTTTTTTTAATTTTTCCTTTTCCTGCTCATAAAGAAAGAGATTTCTTGAGCAATTTATTGAGTATATGTTATTCTCCTTCAACATTGTTTTTTCCCTTCATTTTATTTTAAAATCTTTCAAACTTTTAATAATATATCATTTAATAAGTCTAATTTTATATTCTATCATGATATTATCTCTATATTTCTGAAATTATAAATTTATTAATTTTAAATCTCAAGTTATATTTTAAAAACCAAATATTATTTTAGTATAGATCCAAAGTTATATTATTTATTTTGAACTTTTATTTTTTAAAAATTACATTGACCCGTCTAATGAAATTGGATACAAATTCAACTTGTTTATCGACCCAATTCATCCTCAATGTACTTTACAACCCGCCAGACCCGAAACACAATGGTTTATATAATGTATTGGACGAATATGAGTCTAATTTATCAAGACCCACACATGAATGAGCGATTTGTGGATCGAACATTTTTTACGCCAATGCGATTTGTGCGTATCCCTAGTTAAAACATGATTAAACGATGTTTTATACTTTAAAATTTCAATTTTTTTCCTATTTTATATAAAAAAGATAGTAAAAAGTAACAATTAAACTAGTATTTTGAGTCCAAAGTTGTTGCCCCAGAGGTCGTGGTTTTTATGGACCAAGCCTTCTTGTTGGGAACATTTAAGTTATATATTCTTTTTGATTGGGCTAGGCTTATCATTTGTCTTTTGACTCATTGTTATATTCTTTTTTATTTTATGTTCTTTAATAAAGAATTTGTGAGGTGCTCTAAACTCTGGTCGACCCGAAACCCTTCTATAATCAAAATCGGGTCATAACACCAAAATTCGATTTTTGTGTTTTGTAAAAGAGAAGGAGGAGAAAGAACTCTCCAATATTTTGTTATCAAAAAATCGAAAATCTCGTGCTCCTCTTACACCGTAGCCCATCTACAGATAGTGAAGGGGATGAATCCGCTTTTAGGACTCAATAAATAATTCTTCTGATCTATCATGGAAATTCTTTGAAAGGGAAGAATCAAATAATTTTATGTGGTGGAACAAAATATCTCTCATTTCCCCCTCAAATAGATTCTTTTTTTTTTGTTTCCAAAGGAAGCTTGTTATGGTGTTTTGAAAGGTGCACTAATCCTTTGAATCCGGTACCAACATTTATTACCTTTATTTCCCCACCAAAATTTTGTGATTTGTGATGAAATCAAATCACAATTTTTTTTGGTAGAATGAATGATGACATATAATAGTTAGGGATGCTTGAAAGGACAGCTTTAATGAGAATGTCTTTACCAGCATTCGAGAGATGCAAATTTTTCCAGTTTTCAGTTATATTAATAGTTTTCTCTACTAGATTATTGAGTTCTTTAATTTTTTATCTATCCCATTCAGTGGGGAGACCCAAATATATACCCAAATCATCCATAATTTGCATATTCAATTTATTAGCATACACATTTTGTATAAAATCCGGTGTGTTGGGACTAAACTTGATCCCACGTTTATTATAATGAAATTTCATACCTGTAGCATATCCATACTTGTTGATAACATCGTTGAAACTGTCAATTTCATAACCATTTGCTTTCATAAAAAAGATACTATCATCAGCGAATAGTAAATGTGTAATACAGGGTGAATATTTTGCTATTTTAATACCCTCCATCAGATTTTTATTAACTTTTTCTTTAATCAATATTGAAAGAAGTTGGGTTACAAGGGTAAAAAGGAAGGGTGATAATGGATCACCCTGCCCTAAATCCCCTCTTAGGTTTTTTTAAGGGAAAAGGTGTTCCATTAATAAGTATATAATAAGAGACTGTTGTAACACAACCCATAATTTTATCAACCCATTTTTTACTAAAACCCAAGTTTATTAGAATAGTTTCAAGGCAATCCCACTCTAAATTTTCATATGCTTTTTGGATATCCGCTTTAATAGCAATATACGAGGTCTTTGTGTGTCTATTTCCCTTTATATAATTTATAATCTCATGGGAAATATACGTATTATCTTGTATATGTCTATCCGCTATGAAAGCTGATTGGTTTTCATCAATTAGACAGTTCATATAGGGTTGCATTCTATTCACTAGAAGTTTAGCAATGATTTTATAAATAAAATTAGAACAACTTATGGGGCGAAAATGTTTGATATTTTTAGGATTTTTATTTTTTGGTATTAGGGATATAAAGGTGTTATTTAAGTCTACAAGCGAGTCCCCATTATACCAAAAGTTATTAATGGTTTTAATAACATCAAGTTTAATTATCTCCCAATATTTTTTGTAAAAGAACCCTGGATACCCATCAGGTCCAGGTGATTTGTGGGCCCCAAGTTCATTAATAGCTTTCCAAATTTCATTAATTTCCAAGTTCATTAATAGTTTCTCCAGGTTATCATTCATATGAGCATTTACTTTCTTTTTTATTAAATCTGTTATAGGGGTATAGTTTCTATTATCCACAGATTCGAATATGTTATTAAAGTAATTACAGATCTCATTTTTAATTTCTCCCTCTGTTTCTATCCAGGTTCCATCATCTTTTGTTAAGCGCATAATCTTATTAATATGTCTTCTCTCTTTAGTATAAGCATGGAAATACGAGGAATTCTTATCTCCTCTTTTCAACTACGTAATTCTAGACCTAGAGGCCCAATAGTCCTCCTCGTTTTTCCACGCTTTTTCAATTTTTCCTATTAGAATGTTATACTCATTCCAATTAGTGGTATTAGGATCATCATAAATTCTTTCTATTTCCTTCATGTAAACATTGATATTCTTTTTATTAATTGTTATTATATTTTTTCTTACTCCAATTACTAAGTAATACACTACAGTTCCTCAATTTTATATTCATTTTATTACAAATATAAGATAAGTTATTTTTCCTATCCTCCCAAACTTTTTTTAATAATTACATAACATTCTTTTTCCTCCACCCAATTATTTTCAAAATAGAATCTTCTTTTTCTATTTTTCTTACTATCTTTCATAATAAGGATTTGTGGGGAATGGTCAGATCCTATGGCAAGAGAGCAACCCATGCATTTGGAATTCTATCATTCCATAACATATTACCAAATGCTCTATCAATTAAGGATTTAATCATTTCATCCCCATCTCTTTTGTTAGACCAGGAGAATTTAACTCCTTTAATCTCAATTTCAATTAGTTTATTATGTTTAATAAAGCCATTGAACTGTTTTATTTGTTTTTTACATTTATCATCTCTACCTTTTTTATCCTTCAATGTTATAATATTGTTGAAATCCCCAATTAAATTCCAAGCTTCTTTATTACCAGGGCTACAATTAGTAAACATTTTGAGGTCTTTATTTTTATCAAGAGGTGCACCGTACACAAAAGTGGTATAAAATTATTCATTTTCATAATTAAATTCGCAATGTATATAATTAATTGTTTTGTGGAGGATTTTAATATCAATGCCATATTTAATAAATAAGGCTAGACCTTCCCCTATACGCACAGGCTCCACAGTATCAATTAGAGTCATATTAATAATTTTCTCAAGTTTCTTCACATTTTTATAAGGATTTTTAGTTTCAGATAAGAATAGTACCTGTGTCTGGTATTTGGAAACGATACCAGGTAGGATCTGGACTGTCAGGGGTGTGCCAATTCCAGGCAGTTTGTATCATTGGCTTGTTTGGGGTTGATTTGGGTCAACCCCGTAAACCACTTCAGTAGCATTTCCATTCATTGCTTTTCCCTCTTCATTACCATCTTCTTGTTCATTCATACCTTGTTTTGTTCTTGCAGCCCATAATGTTTTCTGCCTTTTAGCATTTGTCTGATCAAAGTTGGTTTTCTTTACCTTCTTTCGTTTAGCTTTTAGAGATTGCATTCCTTCATGTATGATTATGCCTTTTCCTTTAATATCTCTTCGAAAACCAGTGCTAGTTTCCGCTTCTTCATTATCTTCATTACCATCAAATAAACTCGACTCTTCCATCTCTTTATTCTTCTTGGCTTTAAAGATACGTGTATTGAAGTCTTCATCAGTTAATATTTTAGTAGTGGTGTTGTTGATTAGAAGTTGAGGGTTGTTTGAGGGTCCAGATTGAGGGTTAGGGTTTGATCAAATTGGGGTTTTGTCGAGAGAGAGTTGTGTTTTGGTGAGACGAGGAGTTTGAGATGTTTTGAGAGTGGAGGTGGGTTTGGCTGTTGTCTAAAGAAGATGAGTGTGGGCTTGAAAGCTGATGGATAATAACGTTTGGGCTTTTAATACTTCGGCTAGCTTCAGTGAATGAACCAAATAAGAGTTCATTGTTTTGGGCTGGGCTATTGTTAAGTTTCACGTACATTTCATGGGCCACATTAGCTAGATTAATTTCTTTTTCTAATAAAATTTTACTTCTCAAAGCCTTCTCTCTTACACCTTCAAACCCGTACTCCTTCTTTTTGTATTTTCCTTTCTCTGTACCCGATCTCGTACCATTACTACTTCCTTTACCACCATCCTTGCCACTACCTTGATTCGTACCAAATTCAAAAACTCCGTTAGGCACATAGACGAAATCTGCTCTACCGTAAACTTCTCCGTTAGTATTGCTGCTGATTGTGGGTTTACTCAGTTTCATAGCTCGGTAACTCGGTTCTTCTCCTAAATACTTTTTTCTTCATTGATAATAATCTTCTTACTGTTATCAACAATTTCCCTTAACATATATATTTGTGAAGGACCTCTAGTAGATAATTTGATCCAACTTCCTAATCTAGGGTTTAGTTTTGTATTAGTGCATCCTTTTTCAAGATGTCCAAAAATTCCACACCCATAGCAAACATGCCCTATGTTTTCGTAGCAAAACTTGATCCAAGCTGGTTTATTTTTATTTTCCCAGAAATTGATTCCCGGAATTAGATGCCTTGTTAAGTCCCAGTCCACTTGGACTCTAGTAACTGTTTTTTCATCTATTTCCAATGTATTTGGTAAAATAATTTTATGAACTTTGCCAAAATAGGTAAGCAGCTCTCATAGACAGGTAGTAGAGAGAAGATTGACTGGTATACCTGAGAGTTGGATCCACAGTGTTGTATTGTTGGCAACACTCTTCTCTGTAGCCTTGTACTGGTTTACAGCGAAATGTTTGCCTTGTATAGTCCAAGGCCTTTGTTCCCATACCTTGATCATATCTTCTTCCTTTTCAAACCTTATAACAAAGGTGTTTTTTCCAGTTTTTCAACTTCAACTGGTTTTTTTAGTGACCAGTGTTTGTTAATGTGATTTTTGATAAATACATGGTTGATTTGCTCCTTTACTAGAATTCTTGCAGTAAGTTTGTGCTCATTTAATAGCTTGTATTGTGAGTTGGTGTCTGGTGTAATAACTAAGTTTGTGTTTTTTGCTAAAGGGTGTGAAGCAGCGAAGAAATCCATTGATTCAAGTGTTGAAGCAATGGAGGAGGTTTGGAGGAGGGAAGAGAGCTAAGAAGAGGAGGAAAGAGGGAAGAGCTTTATGAAAGAGAGGGTGGGTGAAAAGGAATTTATGTATTGAATTGAAAGTGATTTGTTTGAATTTGTTAAGGCAAACCACTTGATCAGAGAATCACACTCCAAAAAATAGGAAATTTTAGAGTATGATAGGTTTTGGATGGTTAGATTATGTGTTTGGGAAATTTTGTGTTTTGAGAGAGAGGGGAGAGCGGATTTTCATAATTCCCTTTTAAAATAATCGCTTGAAATGAAATCCATGAAAGTATTTTATGCTAATAAAATTATTTAAAAAAAGATACTAGATAAGTAATTATTAAAGTAATTTTAGAGATAAAATATTTTTTAAATTATTTGTATAAGAGAAAATTCCCAATTAATTACACTTACTCATTTTTCATTCTAAAAAAAAATAAAGGAGGAAATTATTTCCTACTTACTCACAAATTTTCAACTGAACACATTGTCATATTTACCCTCCAATGTTACCCTTATGTGATTTTTTATATTTTTTTTATTGTTTTTTATTTTTTATTTAATATTTAATTTTAATATTTATTTTCAGATTTCTTTTTCGATTTATTTTTTAATTTTTTTTCCTAATTTTTTTTCGTATTTCTTTTTATGTTTTTTTTTTTAAAAATTTCGAAATTTTTTTTTTCAATTTTTTTTTACGATTTTTTTTTTAAATTATTTTTTTCGAAATTATTTCAAAATATTTTTTTTTCAAATTCTTTTTATAGAAATTTTTTCCCGGATTTGTTTTTTCAAAAATCGAAATTTCAGGTTATGTGTTGTTGAAAGTTTTAAAATCGATCTAAATGATTCTCTTCTTTAACAATATTGTTTTTTTTATATTTATTAATTACATACACCTTATTTTTATTCGTCTTTAACTATCTTGATATGTTATATTTTTGTCCAACTCTTTTTTGTTATTTTTGTGTTTATGTTTTAGGGTTTTGTGTTATTCCAATTCTGTGTATTCCTGGAACACATAAATCTCAGAATTGTGTATTCTTAGAACGCACAAATATAAGATTTGTGTATTCATGGAATACACAAATCTCAATTTTGTGTATTCATAGAACACATAAAAATTGAATTTATGTATTACTAGAATACATAAAACTTGATTTTGTTTATTCCAATTCTGTGTATTCTTGGAACACAATCTTCAGATTTGTGTGTTCCTGGAAAACACAAGTCTCAGATTTGTGCGTTCTTGGAACACACAAGTCTCTGATATGTGTGTTAGTCTCTCATTTGTGCGTTCTTGGAACACACAAGTCCCTGATTTGTGTCTGGAACACACAAGTCCCTGATATGTGTGTTCTTGGAACACACAAGTATCTGATTAGTGCGTTCTTGGAACACACAAGTCTCTGATTTGTGTCTAGACTACACAAGTCTCTGATTTGTGCGTTCCTGGAACACACAAGTCTCAGGGTTGTGCGTTCCTTGAACACACAAGTCTCTGATTTGTGTATTGATGGAACACATATAAATCAAATCACAAAACTTGATTTTGTTTCTTCCAATTTTGTGTATTCCTGAACACACAAATCGCAAAATTGTGTATTACTGCAACACACAAATCTGAGATTTGTGTATTCATTGAACACATAAAACTCAAATTTATGTATTTTTTAATACAAAAAACTTGATTTTGGTTGTTCCTGCAACACACAAATCTCAGAATTGTGTGTTCATGGAACACATAAAAAAAATTCGGGGAAAAAAAATCGAAAAAAAAAATTCCGAAAAAAAAAATTTAAAAAAAATCCCAAAAAAAATTTCCGAAAAAAATTAATTTTTTTTTTTAAATTCCGTAAAAAAAAATTCAGAAAAAAAATTAAAAAGAATATAAATAAATACTATTATAACTAAAGTAATTAATTAATTGTCTACGGAATTTTGTAATCTTTCATTTTTTTGTGCTTAGGTAAAAATTAAGTTGAAGTTGTAATTAACTGAGAATTTTTACACTCCCCGTGTAATCAATTGGGCATTGCCCCTTTTTATAAAAATTTTAATTTTAATTAAAAAATGCTTTTAACTTTAAAATAATCAATTCCAAACAGACACTTATCTTTTTCTTTTTTTAAAGTCAAATGTCACTGAATTAATATAAGGGTGATTGACTTTGGTTTTTTTTAATTGACCCTCCTTTTTGAGAAAATTACTTTAAGAGTCTAAAATTCCAAAAATTAGTCACAAAGTGCCCATTAAAAAAGTATTTTAAAAAAGACCTAGTTTTGATTTTTAAGTTAAACTTTTTACCCTTATACCCATATTCATTGCTTTTTTGGTACGATCCAATATTTTTACGTTTTGGTATAAACCAATATTTGTCTATTTAGAACACAGCAATTTTTCTGTTTGGTACGTACAACTGCTATTATGTTTCGTTTTACGATTTATTATACCATCATTCTTTTGTTATTGCATGATAGGTCCTTAATAGTATAGTAGTGTTTAGTTGTTTTTTAAAGCTTGGTTTTGGTTTTTGTCCCAACTTTTGAAAAATTACCTCTGGTAATATCCGACCACCTAAAAACAACCAAGTAAAATAAAAGGGACCACAAATCTGAATCTATACCAAAACAAAATTAAACAAAACTCAAGACCAGATCTTGATATAGATCGATCTACGATCACAAACCCCGATCTTGAGACCGAAAATAAGAAGATTTGAAGAGAACATTTTTTATGTTAATGAAAACTTGAAGGAGAAGTATGGATGGTTATGTTTCAAATATTAACCGTAACCGATGGATATCCGATCCGATAAAAAATCCGTTAGTGAAACCGATGGTGCATCCATGAGGGTTTGGTTCTCATAAAAGGTAACCACTGAATTATCCGTTAGGATTTGGTCTTTTACAATAATCCGACGGATAATCCAAAATCCAAATAAAATAAAAAATCAAAATATATATACTATATATAAAGATATTCTATATATGCAAATTTCATACATAATATCGATCAAATATAATCGTTTCATACATAAACTAGCTAATTGATTATTATCTATTTTATTATTATATTACCTAATATCATTTTATGGTCTTCCAATAATTTTGTAGCTAATTTTAGAATTTTAAAAATATTTAATACTTTATTTTATTTAAATCATTTTAAATGATTGCGGATACGGATTAACTGTGGATAAACCGCATCTGTCGCGGATGCGGATTTGGTAAATAATTCTAAAATCCGATGGTTAATGGATGCAGATTTGGCGTCGGGCAGTGTGTGCAGGAGACCTGACTCTTGCAGGCCGTGGTTTTCTCATGCTGAGGCGCTGCTGCTTGGTGGTGGAGATGGTGAGAGGCGCTGCTGCTTGGTGGTGCTTCGTGGTGAGAGGCACTGTTTTGTGGTGAGAGACGCTGGGTGGAGGCGTTGCTGCTTCGTGGTGGAGATGGTGAAAATGGGTGGTGTGGGAGTGAAGGTGAGCGACATTAGAGAGAGAGAGAGAGAGAGAGAGAGAGAGAGAGAGAGAGAGAGAGAGAGAGAGAGAGAGAGAGAGAGAGAGAGAGAGAGAGAGAGAGAGAGAGAGAGGGGTGTAGCCAGATTTGAACAAAAATAAAACCTATTATTTTAGCTTTTATTTTTTTACTAGTAATAGAATAGTTGGAGGGTTTTTTGGGCTTTTGTTGTTTTTGGTTGATTTTTAATGGTTTAGTTAGGGGTGAGACTTTGTGAGTATTGTGAAGCTTATTAGGGCCTTTATAAATAATTGCCCTTTTTTTCTTTTTTTTAGTCAAATACTTCGGATATTGAAGTTCAGTTTTATTCTTAAATACAGCGAACCTTACTACTACTTTTTTTTGCTGGGCAAGTAGCAATTTTATATATCATCAAACATATCAAAGTATACATGGGCCTATTGGGCTATTACATAATAAACAAGCCTAAATACAAAATGACTTACTACTTTGGACTCTAAGTTAAGTTCGAAACATCATGCGACAAAATCAAAGAACATAAAACTTGTACTTCAATCGACTTTTCACCTACTCCACTTACCCTTCACCGGATCTATCTGCTTCGCCTCTTTCTCTCTCTAAACCTTGCAAGGTTCTCTCGGAACGCTATGGAGATATCATCAAATATTTATCCACTTTGAATTCCTTCTTGAAAGCTCTATTATTTCGCTCAATCCAAACGATATACACCACCACCGATAGAAGAACATTCAAGACGTGCCGAAATGTTAATTAAATTGATTAGGCGGAACCCTTGCGAGACTCAAGTACACCTTCTCATTCTTGCATCTACTCATTATTTACTTTACTTGCATTAATTTAGTATTTTAATTACTTGCATCTTAGTTTCATAATCAAAACCCAAACAAATATTTATCATTTATTTTCTTGTCATATAACATTATCCTCACTTATTGCATAACATCTTAAGTCATATCCATCCGTCCCTGAGAGCGATTCTCATTTATCGGATTATTACTTGGACGCCCCGTACACTTGCGGTTCGTGTCCCTCTATTTTAGGGGTGTGATTTTATCACACACCAGGAGACACTATCATCTAAACTCTTATCTTATGCTGGGATTGTAAGTAAAATATTGTCATGGTGTAGAGTTTTTATGTTACCAGAACAAGTCATTTACAAGCTCAATCAAAAGATGTCCAGTTTTCTATGGAGAAGCAATGATGAAGGTGCACAAAGAGAAAAAATTGCTTGGAATAATATATGTGCAAGTAAAGAATCTGGAGGTCTTGGAATCCCAAACATTAAGGACTTGAACAATGTATGTCTACTCTTTACCTTTTGGAGAGTGTACTCACAAGATCATAACCTGTGCAGCTAAAAGAGTCGTGTTCATCTTTTTAAAATCTTTAAATCCTAGTCCTCAAATGATCTTCCCCATAGCTATTTTTTCCCATGCTATCCAACGGATCCTGTTTCTTTCTCCTGAATTCCACCAAAAATTTGATATCGCTGAGAAAAGTTTTTTACAAAAAGAAACCGGAAAAGAGAAAATTGACATATAATTGTTCGGGATGGCCTGTAAAATAGCTTTAGAGAGGACCGCCTTTCCTCCTTCAGATAGCAGTCTTGCTTTCCATCCTTCTGTATTTTTAAATAGTTTATGTCAGCGCTTCTACCTTTGATCTTTTATGACACAAAGGTATTTCTAGATAGTTTCCCAAAGTCTTCTTTTTCATTGATATTGACTTGCTTTGTAAAATTATCCCTATCCGCTTGTGGTGTTTCTTTACTAAAAATTACTCTCGATTTATTGAAATTAATCCTCTGTCCTTATCCTTGGCTATAAATACTTAGACATTCATTAAAGACTTGAGTGTCAGTTTCATTTATTGTTATAAAAAAGTGAATCATCTGCAAAGAGAAGATGTGAAATATCCGGACAGTTTCTATTAATTTGTATAGCTTTAATTTGGTCGTTGTTAGTATAATGATTAATTAAACTAATCAGTGCCTCCGTCATAAGCGTAAATAAGATAGGTGATAGTGGGTCTCCCTGTGTAATACCTTGACCTGGGTAAAATTTATCAAGTCTTTCCCCATTGAGGTTGATGTTGAAAGAAACTGATGAGATGCAATTCTTGATCCAAGCTATCCATTTATTACAGAAGCCTAATTTTTTAAGTACATTAAGAAGGAAATCCCAACATACCTGGTCATATGTTTTTGCCATGTCAATCTTAATTGCTGCCATATTTTTTTATTTTTTCTTTTCCTGCTCATAAAAAAAGAGATTTCTTTAGCAATTTATTGAATATATGTTGTACTACTTCAACATTATTTTTTCCCTTCATTTTATTTTAATATATTTCGAATTTTTATTAATATTCTATTTAATAAGTCTAATTTAATATTCTATCATGATATTATCTCTATATTTCTGAAATTATAAATTTATTAATTTTAAATCTCAAGTTATATTTTAAAAGCCAAAGATTATTTTAGTATAGATCCAAAGTTATATTATTTATTATGAACTTTTATTTTTATTAAATTACATTGACCCGTCTAATGAAATTGGATACAAATTCAACTTGTTTATCGACCCAATTCATCCGCAATGTACTTTACAACCCGCCACACCCGAAACACAATGGTTTATATAATGTATTGGACGAATATGAGTCTAATTTTTCAAGACCCGCACATGAATGAGCGATTTGTGGATCAAACATTTTTTACGCCAATGCGATTTGTGCGCATCCCTAGTTAAAACATGATTAAACGATGTTTTATACTTTAAAATTTCAAACCTTTTTATATTGTAAATAAAAAATATAGTAAAAGGTAACAATTAAACTAGTATTTTGAGTCCGAAGTTGTTTTCCCAGAGGTCGTGGTTTTTATGGACCAAGCCTTCTTGTTGGGAACATTTTAGTTATATATTCTTTTTGTTTGGGCTAGGCTTATCGTTTTTCTTTTGACTCATTGTTATATTCTTTTTTATTTTATATATTTTAATAAAGAATTTGTGATGTGGTCTAAACTCTGGTCGACCCGAAACCCTTCTATAATCGAAATCGGGTCATAACACCAAAATTCGATTTTTGTGTTTCATAAAAGAGAAAGGGGAGAAAGAACTCTCCAATATTTTGTTATCAAAAAATCGAAACCCTCGTGCTCCTCTTTCACCATAGCCCATCTACAGATAGTGAAGGGGATGAATCCGCTTTTAGGACTCTATAAATGATTCTTCTGATGTATCATGGAGATTCTTTGAAAGGGAAGAATCAAATAATTTTATGTGATGGAACAAAATATCTCTCATTTCCCTTTCAAATAGATTCTTTTTTTTGGTTTCCAAAGGAAGCTTGTTAAGGTGTTTTGAAAGGTGCACTAATTCTTTGAATCTGGTACCAACGGGTATCACCCCCATCCCGAAAAAAACAACGTTCTCTTTCAGGCATTTTAACCAATCGATACGACCCCGGAGCTGCTTTTGCTAAAACCCGAGTAGTTTCTTGAAAACTCGCTTCAGATATAAAACTTTGAGTATTCTTGAAAACTTGCTTAAGATATTGCAAAAAGCCCCTTCTTTATACAAAAATGATGAAAAAGTGCAATCCAAAGTAAAAGCGTCTATCTTTTTTAATATGGTTTTAATTTAAAGTAAGGACTTGTGGGGAGTGGTCTGACCCCAAAGCTGGTAGGAGTGCAATCCAAACTGAGGGGTAGAGATCATTCCAAGATTTGTTACAGAGGCCTCTATCTATGAGGGATTTAATCATTTCATCATTATTTATTTTGTTTGTCCAAGAGAATTTACAGCCTCTTGTGATAATTTCATCCAGTTTTTGATATTTAATAAACCCATTGAACATGTCTTAGGTTGTATACTTAGGTTGTGTATTTAGTCAAATTATATTTTATAATAAGGAAAGCATTAAGGAGTTAAGTTTTTTTTGTCTATATAATCTTAATTTAGTTAGAAAAAAAATCTAGTCTTAAAAATTCAATTTTCATTATTATATTTATGTTTTAATTTGGTTATATAATCTCATTTTCAATATTTTTTATTATTTTTTATTGATAAATCGATTTAAAAATATGTTTGGTTCAAAATATTCTCTAAAACTGTCAATTACCCAAAAAATTATATTAAAATTAATATTGATTAAAACATCATGGGTTTTAACTCAAAAGTAGCCTAACAACGTTGTTTCATAAGCTCCAACCTATTTCACTAAACATTATGGTCTAAATTACCCTTGAGTATGCACCACACCTATTTCATAAGTTATACTTCTCATCTCATATTTCTTTATCTTTTATTTATTGTCTTTTATTTTTAGTAGTTTAGTCATTAATCTCTCAATCAATCATCTTTATTTTCTGTCTTTTAATTAATTACTCTCTACTCTTGATAATTGCTCATAACGTATAACACACTAAGTCCCTGAGAACGAATCTAACTTATCATTAAAACTTGCATACGTCCTGTAATACTTGCAGTACTGTGCTTGTATAGGGTGAGAGTGCATTGTTTTCTGGCTTATTTTTATCTTATTTTTATCACACCCTAGGCGACACCAATAACGTAACTTATTTACACCTCGAGAGAGCTAACTACCGCAAGTGTATAGATCGTTGACAAGTAATAAAAGTAAGTATGTAAAGAGTATTGTATCCACAGTGACTACAAAGGTTAATTCTTAGGCAATGTTCTTGTAAAGTGTACTAGAATGAATGATTCAACTAAAAAGATAAAGATAAGTTAAGGCAAGTAAATCAAATAAACTACAGAGGGGAGATGAGAATATACCTCAAGAACTCGCAAGTAATACCCCTATTATTGCTTTTATATGTTATTAATTAAGGATAAATTGGTAATTATGCAATAGTCAAGATTCTAACTTCTTCCTAACTCCCACCAGGGTAGCTTAGGAAGTGACTTCAACACTATTAGGTGACACAGGTGAGGTGAATAAAAGTCTCTAACCCTATTAACTATCTAGATATGCAGGCCCGTTAGGATCACTACTACACACCGGATAATTATGTATAGTTTTCAGTAACCAAACCCCCGTCAGGATGACAATCCTGATTACTAAGGGCAACCCATTACTTGGCCAGAACTTTATTTTATTTTCATACATTTAAGATCAATGGCGAGTAAGAAAATATTAAACATACTTGTAGAATTATCTAAAACAAAGAG
This sequence comes from Nemophila menziesii, assembly GCA_029959085.1. NCBI lineage: Eukaryota > Viridiplantae > Streptophyta > Magnoliopsida > Boraginales > Hydrophyllaceae > Nemophila > Nemophila menziesii. The sequence continues at coordinate 83,260,350 of JARWIR010000001.1, forward strand.
ATTTCCCAAAATTAATAGGGATTTTTATCTCTAGGCAGAAAAAGTTTGGAAAAGTCGCCCACTAGTCAAAATTACTCGTGTTATTGTGCATCCATTGTAATTTGCCTACTGATAATTTGAAGAATCTAAGACAAAATATCATAAATGAAAAACCCCGTGTTATGATATTGTGGTTCTTAATGAAGTTATATGCAATTACAAGCATCAATGATTGTCACATACGCGTGAAAATTTCACCCATGTGTTCTGTTTGTCCAACTTATGGACAAATTATCAACTTTTCAAAACGTAGTTATTACTGGAAATCTGCGCATAAGAATGGAGAAAGTTCTTAATATCGTCAACCATTTTACTTATCGTTTTGCATATAGTGTGGATATCTTAGCTTTCTTTTCTTGGTCGCCTCCCTGAGTTTTGGGAAGGGGGAGGGAATGATCATCCCTTTTACTAGGTGAAGAGATTGATAAGTTAAACCATATGGCTAACAGGCAGAAAAGAAGAAATTAATGTTTGTGAAACCATGGTTCTTATGATCTGACATATCACATATATTTAGCTACATGACCTCATAATTTTGATGATTGTAGCCCCGTGACTGATAATATTGATTACTCGATTATTGTGTGAAATATCTCTTTGGATCATTATAACGACTACTGCCATGAGTAAGAATCCCTGACAACTCTTTCCTCTTTTGGACACTGATTGTCTGCAGATGTTGTGCCTTTAACTCTTCAATTATTTATACTATAAGATCCTTTTCGAGAACCTCTTCAAGGGTATTACACGAGTGGGTCATTACTATACCATAAATTCCATCTTTTAGCCCTCTTTAGAACATTATTGCAATTACTTGAGGGGTCAACACTATATACAGAGCAAATACAACCAATTCAGTAAATTTATTGCTATGTGGTGCCACAGTCAAGTCACCTTGCACTATATGCATCAATTCTTTGATTTGTGAATACTAATACAAGTCAAGATAGCATGTTTCCTCAAATATCTTTCGAAATCTCCACATCCAATGTCTTGTTGCATTTGTGTGAATTTCATCCTCCACCAACTATCTACTTCTCCTTCAAACACATGTGTTGCAATTTGACCCTTGTATATTCCTCTGGTCTCATGACCCTTAGCAATTTCTCTATGGACTCTAACTTTTCACATTTTGGGTCATTTTTACCTTTAAATTCTCTCAGACAATTTGTGAAGAATCTCTCCAACATTTGTGCGTCATTTGGTGGTTCTTTCTGGGCTTTGTTATTTGGTGAAATAGTTTGAAAGAAATGGCACAATCATCTTCATGTGAAGCTAAAACCTCTACTCTTAAAAATTTCCACCAAACAAACATCGTCGTCCAAATCTGGATCATTTGGCGCACACTCCATATCTCTATATCTAGTCACAAAATATTCCCAATACGTTAAAACACAAAAGATATAACACATTATGCATTATGAATACATAACATTTAGACACACAACTTTTATCAATATGCAAAACTAGCACGAACAAAACCAAGCTACCAGTGACATAGATCTCACTCATCATCAACCTATTGATCTGATACCAACCTGTCACGCTCCAATTTCCCACCTATGGATCTCAGGACGTGACATGCCACAACTCCAAGTCAATGCCCTAAGCCTGCCAGGCCTTTTACACGACAACTATTTCTTAATAAGTTCCATTTACCTACTACAAGCCAAAATATGAGTACATCAAAAGACTTTCTGGATTATAATACAAAATAATCCAACTAGCATAAATATATCTAGAACGAGGGTGCTAAGTCTGGTTCTCTTCCTAGAAATCATGCCCACCTCCCTCTGCATACAGTAACACACAGAGTAAGCTACAAAATCTTAGTAAGTCGAAACATCTCCCAGGATAAGTGAATCTATATGAAACAGTATAAGCATAATCATATCAATAACATATACTGAGTTCAACATGTGTCATTACCCCCATTCCATTTCCAGTATTCCCCGTCTCAATACAATATAATGCATACACATAACTTAGAGCTGCAATACAATACTAGTGGACCGACCCACCTACGTCAACATATACTAATATACATAGTTGACCGATCCACCTATGGCAAAGTATATCCCTTACCCATAGTAGACTGATTCACCTATGGTACAATGTACATCATACTCATAATGGACTGATCTATCTATAGTACATCTCAAAACTTTCATCTGTCGGATAGGTGTCACAGCTCTAAGGATCACAAGAAATAATATGGACAAGACATGCCCGTCTGTATACATTCTAACTAGCTCATATATCAAAAAAAATTGTTTATCGACCGTAATTATATACAACCAATTTAATGGCAATAGTCACATTATCATGCATGATAAAAGGATGAGAGACCAACTTGGAATCAATTAAGTCTTTGTATTTTATTCACTTTTAATAAATTAGTTTTGACCCTACATATATGGGTAAGACTTCCATTTAATATTGGATGGTCTAATAATTACATTATATTCATTAATTTTGATAACAAGATATGTGTCATAAGAATAGATATGTGGGTGTTATAATGAGTTTATATGAGTTCAAAACATAGGTTAGGTTTAATAATATCATGAGTAATGAATACCACCCAAATTTATACCACCCAAATTCATACCACCCATGATGTAGCATGATTTTGTTGGAGGTAAATTGTTATCAAACCGAATAAATAAATAAATTAACGATTTACTTCCAATAAAATCCCACCACGTCATGGGTAGTATGAATTTGGGTGGTATATATATTATTACTCTAATCCATTACTTGATGTAAGAATCTTCCACACATATATTATAATATATATATATTATTATAATATATATAATATATATATTATATATATATATATATATTTCCTTCGAGAAACACAACTCATCGTCTTCTTTTCAACTTCAGTGCCTTTTCTACATGTTTATTTTTTGAATAATGGAATTGGGGGCCTTAAGGACATGTGAATTATGAATTATTGATAGATCAAATATAAAACATAGATCATTATTTATATCTTAAAATATTTTTAGGCCAAATTTTTTAAAAGTGTCATTTTTAGACCAAACGTATTCAAAAGTGTTATCTTAGGCCATTTCACTAATTTTGTTATATATTTGATAAATTTTTAAAAGAAATTTAGATATTTTAAATAAAGTTCCTAATTCGTGATATGGTCAAGTAAAAATATTATTATTTGAAATGTCAAAAAACTCTTAAAATCTGTGAAATATCTTATGTAATTAGTAAAATAGCCTAAAAATAATACTTTTGAATACGTTTGGTTTAACATGATACTTTTGAAACGTTTGATTTAAAAATGTTTTTTTTAATACATGTGAGAGCCACTTTGGACTCGGAGTAAATGACTCCAATGAGATTCGATCCCAGGACCTCTTGGTCTCTGCGGAGTAACATAACCACTAGGTCAACTATCGATCTCTAAAAATGTTTTTAGGTTATAGATAATGGTCTAAAAAATGAAATTTACTTATGATAATATCAAGTTCAGCTTTTGTGTTAAATGGTGTTAAAACACTTGATTATATGTTAGTGAAGTTTTGGAGTTTGAATGTATCTTTGTGTTTGGGGCGCATAGCTAGTGAGATTCTAACGAAACACGACAATTGGAGGTTGAAAACTATTTCCAAACCCCCTCTTTGGCTTGAGCTTGCTACAATTCCTAGTTTAAACTTTTTATAGTTTGTTTTATGCGGTTAACAATTATTGTAGGATAATTGCTAGAAAATACCCTCAACAAAACAATTATACGACAAGTAACTTTCAAGAAATCAAAGCAATATGAACATGAAAATGATTAAGTACAACGTTTCTCTCCCATTACTCTTGGAATTCCCAAGTTACATATTTTCTGTACATACGTATATGTCAGCCTGGCTAACGGTCCAGTTTGGACCGGTTCTTAGCGGACCTGGGCCTTATCGGTCCGGTCCGGCTTACCTGTTCTTCCTTACCAGTTCCGGATCGGACCGGTTCTTGGTTGCTTGAAGGAGGGAGTCGAACCGCTAACAGGACCGCCACTGCCGGTTTCGGTTCCGATTCCGGTTCCGGTCCGGTTCCAAACGTTTTTTCTTTCTTCAATAACATGCTTGGGGTGAGGGATGGGTTAAAAGGGATGAGTTGGGCTAAATAGGTTATGGTCTGAGGGGTGGGCTTAATAGGCGAGGGATGCAAAAATGTAGAATACAGAAAGACAAAATCGTGTGTATTAATTGTATAGTTCTTCAATGTGAATTCATTTTTTTTGCTTGTTCTTATTTTGTTATTATATATAAAATGAATCTTTATGGTTATGAAAGTGCTGAGAACCAAGAGGTTTTCTCTTTCAGCAACTATGACACCTTATCCAGGCAATCCTCCTAATTCTCAAGTTAGTTTAGAGCTTTTCATTTCGACTTTCTGTTACATATACTAATCCATGAACATTACAATCTTTAGGTGGATTTATTTGTTAGTTTAGGGTAGGTACCGTGTAAACAAAGGAATTTGTTTTCTAAAAGCATCTATCGCATTAAATGTTGATACAGCTGCTCCTTCTCCCCCTCCAATGAGCTTAAATATTAAATATAAAAAAGAAAAATTAACGGTCTGGACCGGTTCCGTATAAGGTGATTTTTTATTTTGCAAGAACCGGACCGTTACCACTCAAACCGGTTCGGACCGGTTCCAGAACCGTTAACAGCTCCGGTTCGGTCCGGTTCCAGAACCGACCGGTCCGGTGGACCGGAGAACCGGGACCAATAGCCGGGCTGACGTATATGATATTAATTGAGTCCTCTTTCATATAATCTACTTTCACTTTTCATAAAATCCTCTACACTACAATAGTGAACCGCACCGCTTGCTCTAATTCACGCGTTTTTTTCCAACCATTTCAACTAATTCACATGAAACATTCGACTTCAACATATCTCAAGGCGACAACACTTTCTTTTAACCCAAAATTCAATATACTCATCGAATGGTTGAAACCGAGTTAGAAATATATTACTTGTACGATACGGATTTGAAGTCTTGAGCTTGAGCTTAGTGACAGATAGGACTTGAGATTACAAAACCAAACAGCTCCTATTGGTGATTTTCGTACTAAAAGTACTTGTTTCAGATATAGGAGAAATGTAGCGAACTAAAGAATAAGTGAAAAGACAAGTCCCGAGTTGATTTGGATAAGAGCAGCAGTTGCACCAATTGAACCCAAGAGATGACGAGATGCATGTGCGATTTATCTCCATTCCCTTGGAGTTCGGGCTCTCGTATGTAAATATCAAGGCTACAAGGAAATTATGATAAGCATTTGAAAGCGTGAGATAAAGAAAAATAGCTATGAAAGAACTAGCACAAGTATTACAAAATACTAATGCTAATACTTGAATTGTAAATCAATGTATTTAGGCAGTAGTATATCACAAGATAGAATAAAAGACTGACTTCAGTCAAATGCTTTTTAGACAGAGATGAATGCCAATATAAGTAATCAAACCTAATTCCCACATCGCTAAGAATCTAGACTTTTGAAGGGAAACATGAGTATAAGATCAATAAGAAAAAACAGAATAAAGCATACCTTTCTCGGCCTTTTGGCTAAGATCAAGTGTAGTATCTGTTCTTATCAGTTTAATATTTGATATGTGAGCCATCGGCTCACACGATATTAAATTTATTTTTTGAGTGGGAAAGTCCATTAAGGTAGCTTGCTATCTTGGCTTTCGTGTGTCGCTTAGGTGTTGCACTATTTACCTTAGCCTGGCACACTCCACTCAAATCTTTAGTTCAATTTTATTGAAACTGTTTGTGATTTTTACTCAATGCTTTAATTGAAAAATCTCAATAGTCAATCAAAATATTTTATTAGAAATGTAACTGTTGAACTGTGCTTGTGATTATTATTTTTTTGTTAAACGGTAATAAATCTAAGAGTAATGATATAATACCACCCAATGACGTGACGTGAATTGGTGGTATATATCACTACTCTAAATCTATCACTGTCCCTTGTCATTTCGATCCAGAATAAATTAATGCGAAAGTTAATTCGAAGTTGATCCCCCTTTCTCATGCGAAAGTTAATTCGAAGTTGATCCCCCTTTCTCATTTAGCATCTGTACTTTGATTTTGTAACCCAGGCTTTAGTATATATATTTTATAGTTTTGTGTCTTTAATATACTTACTATTTCAGACAAAATTAAATTTTGATGTAGAAGATATGCCCGTGGCCTCCTTTTCAAATACAGACCATCTTTTACCATGTTCATTTTTTTCCGGATAATATGAGGTAACGGAATTGGGTCTTGAGAACTTAGAATTGTAGATGAGATAAACTTAAGTGTTTGTCCCACATCGAAAAACATGAGGAGATAGTGTTAGAAGAATTGAGTATAAGTTAGTGAAATATTGAAGGCTCAAAGTATCTTTGTGCTTGGGGCAATGCCGCAGCTAGTGAGGTTCTAACCGAAGCGCGGCAATTGCTGGTTGAAAACTATTTCCAAACCCCCTCTTTAGTCTTGCTTTTGTGAGGCTATCGAGAATTTCTGGAAGGGCTCCCTTTATTGGGTAAGGCTCTACAATTCTTATTTCAATTTCTTTTTACAGCAAAGGAATACATATGAAACAGAGGAAGTTATAGTGAAAGTGAGGATGCTCTCTATATGAAATAACGTTTCTTTCAATTCATTTACCTACATTATCATCTCATCTAAGCAATCACTATCACTATAAACAAATAAAGATTTGACGCCAAACCAGAAACAAGCCCTATCCGGAATATCAAAATGGCCCAACACTAAAAATTAATTTGAACTAAGCCTTGGTCCATTCATTATCTACGAAACTGAGACGCTTCTTGCTTTCTTCCACTTTCTTTGTTATGCATCATCAGATGACCACACTTTCTTTGGCTGTATCATACAAAAATAACCTATACTTTTAAAATAATTGCACTATAGGTCCTTATATTATGCAAGAAGAATCAGGTTCCTATATTATCCAAAATTGCACTGTAGGTCCCTAAATTAAAAAACTTACCGTGACAGACTTTAAATTGCGTAGAACTTATGACTTCATCTTCAAAAAACAATAGTGTTGTAGCTTTATTTTAATTGTAATGTTTCAAAATGCAAAATCTTTTACTTAACAAAGTGGACTAAACGGAAATGCAGAGACTGTTGATATTTAAAAGTTTACATTTTTTGAATCATATCAAGTAGCTTAGGATGTTTAAATATGATTTCATAAGTAATTTCATCTACTGAGAAACCATATTTTCTCATTTCCTTGACTGATTCAATTGCCTCTTCATACTCTTTTTTCTTCATAAACCCTTGGATAACAACATTGTAGGTCACACTATTTGGCGACAAACCATGTTTCTTCATACTTGAGACCCACTCTTTTGCATCTTCCAACATTCCTTTGCGAAAAAATCCACCAATCATAATAGTATATGTATGTATATCAGGCTTCAAACCTTTGGACGATAAGTTGTTAAAAATGTCAATTGCAGCATCAACTTGACCATCTTTACATAATCCATGAATAATAGTATTATATGTCACAATGTTAGGAGTTATATTACTACTTTCCATGGAGACTAATAAAGACATAGCCTCGGTAAAACGTCTATTATTGCACAATCCGTTTAACATTGTATTATATATCACAATGTTAGGAGTAATATGACTACTTTCCATGGTGTCTAATAAAGACATAGCCTCGGTTACACGTCCATTATTGCACAATCCGTTTAACATAATATTATATGTCACAATGGTAGGAATTACTCCCTCAGCCTCAGTCTCAGATTTCATCTTCTTGAATAATTCCTGCGCAATGACACATCTACCCTTCTGAAACAACCCTTGTATCACACTGTTGTATGTAACAGTATTAGGCTGCAGTCTCTTTGAAGGAATACCTTGAAAAAGTTGAAAAGCTTTATCAACCATGCTATCCTTGCATAGACAATCAACAATGGTGGTATAAGATTGGATGTTAGGTTTACATCTCCCCTTTTCAAATATTCGTAGCAATTCAAGAGCCTTAAGTGTATGTCCATGTTTGCAAAGCCCATCCAACACGACCCCTAATGTAACTGCACTAGGCTCACAAAGATTTTCCCTCTGTATCCTATTAAACAACTCTACAGCCTCTTCTCCTCTATCTTCACCAAAGAGGCCCTTAATCAGGGTGTTATACGTAACCACATCAGGAACATGGCCGCTTTTGAAGAGACATCCTAATACCGCAAAACCCATATTACTTTTTTTTAAAGAGCTGTAACAATTTATAGCTATAGTCATTGTGTAATTATTTACCGGAGCCCCCAAAATACGCATTTCTCTGAATAAAGAAAGAGCATAAGGGTAATTTTTCATCTTCACAACAGTACCCAATAGCTTAGTGTAATATATAACAGAAAGCTTAGGTCGCGTACGGATCATTTGATTCACAGTAAAACGAGCATCTTCGATAAGATTGATATCATCAAAAGATGAAATTGAAGAATAAAAGAAGAGGGAAAAAGGGTTACCAATTGTGTTGATGGAAGAAAGAGAAGATCTAAAGCTAAACAAAGAAGAACCAATCAGCTTCATGATGTTATGTTATGCCTTCCAACTAATGACGTGAGAAGGGAATGGTTGTTTCTGAAATTGCAGTAAAAATGATTGTGATGTTGGGGGAAGACGGCGACTTGATGCTGTTCTTTTGTGAACTGGTTACAAATTCAGATCGATGATTAGCTTCAATTTTTTTAGTCAAAGACTATGGGTATTCAAGTTCATTTTTATTCTTAAATATGGATTAAAAACTTTTTTTAGAAGGGCCAATTGATTTTATAATGGATCACATATTTAAATATTTTAAATAAAAATTATATAAAAATAAAAAATAAGTGACAAATAATCAAAGATCATTAATTGAACGAGTCATTAAGTACGGGTCACTGTTCATCTCCGACTATCGATCATCGTCGACACCGTTACTCGAGACGGGTCAATGAGTACAAAGTTACTAAGAGGGGTGTATTCAATTGAGAATATATTGAATATTTTTATATTTTAAGAGATGTGTGGTATTCAATTAATTAAGATTTCAAAGACGGGAGTACCTAAACAACTAGGTGAGCCTACTGGTGGTCCTTTGTGTGTTCTAAAAATAATGTAATAAGTAAAGAGAACCACAACCGCAAGTGTACGGTTGTCCCAAGTAATAATAGTGATAACATGATCGTTCGCAGGGACGGTATGGTTGACTTCAATGCTTATCAATCAATGAATGATTGCACTTATGAAAGCAGATAAATGATTGATAGTTGATTTGTTTTTTGTTTTTTTAGTCGAAAGAAGCATAGATTAAAAAAACTTCCAAAATTACATCACCCTATTCCTACAGAGTTAAAGTCTCTAGCTAAGAGAGAAGCGAGTTTGGGAGGTGGAAAAGAGTTCCAAAGGCTAAACAAGGAGCCTTTAATCTCCTGTTTAGCCACCCAATCTAGGCAATAGTTATTTGATCTCCTAACATAGGAGATTTTTAAATTACAACATTGTTTAATCTTACAAATACTACTAACTAGCCCTTTAATATTACAAAAAATGTTCTCTCCACTAGAACATTGTTGAATAAGGGTTAAACAGTCATTTTCCACTTCAACTTTGCCTAAAGGAAGACTTGAATCCATAAAGCATGCTTGAAAAAGTCCTCTAGCCTCTGCTTCAAGTGGAGAATGAGCAAAAAACTTCTTAGAGCATCCATCAATTAAGATCCCTTTACTGTCCCTGGTAAGACAAGCATAGGCAGCTTGGTTAGTTTTATAATCAAAAGTGGCATCACAATTAACTTTAAAACTTCCATTTTCAGGTGGTGTCCAATTCTCTACTCTGCCTTCTCTAAGGTGAAGCACCTGAGTTGCATTATTAGGTGAAATATAAGGTTGTTGAGAGTTAAGAACCCTCATGATTTCATTATTTTCCTGATTAGCCTTAGTCTTAATCCTTTTGGATAATTTAAAGTCATCATTGGCTTTTAAAGCTTCTGATAAGATTTCCAAAGGGTCAGGTGTTTTGCCTCTAAAAATAGCCTCATTTCTGCCTTTCCAAATTAACCAAACAATGTAAAATGCCAATTCTCCAATGCCTTTATTGCTTAGTTCAGTATCAGAGATACTTAATCTAATGAAATAAATCCATTTCTTGAAATTAAAAGAAGGCTCGGTTAAAGAGATAAAATTCAAAGGACTTGCAAGCCAAACTGCCCTAGCCCAAGAACAGTGAAAAATAAGTTGTTCAACATTTTCAGTAGCCAGCCCACAAATAGAGCATAAGTCAGAAGTGCAAGACTTCCTAATTTTCCTGTTCTCATTAGTTGGTAAGGCATTTTCACAACATTTCCACACAAAGTTTTTCACTTTTGGAATTACATTCATATTCCAAACAGTTTTCCAGTCCTCAGATAGTAACTTGAAAGATTGTTCACCTTTGCTTTTAGAAGAATTCTCCTCCTTTTGTTGCTGAGCCATCCAAATCCTCTTATACATTTCTTTCACTGAAACTCTACCAGTTGAGGAGTGTGGCCAGAAGGGCAGATCCTCAAGGTAAAGTTGAGAAAGATGTGTAGAGGAGATGGTTGCTACAGCTTTAGAAGGGAAGAACTGATTTAGAATCTCCAGATTCTAAGAAAGAGAATCTGAATTAATAAGATCTGAAACCAGCTTCAAATTACACCCATTAGGTTTGGTGAGTTTATCCTCATAAGGTAACCAAATGTCATCCCATATACTCACACTTTTACCATTTCCAACATTCCATTTGATTTCCTTCAAATAACAATTTCTTCCCTCAATGAGACTCTTCCAGCCCCATGAGTAATTACCATTCAGTTGAGCTTTAAAGAATTCAGTCTTAGGGAAATACTTCCCTTTGAATAATTTATAAAGTAGTGAGTTTTTATTGATGTTGAATTTCCAAGCATTTGATGCCAAAAGAGCTAGGTTTTGACAATGAAAGTCCTTAAAGCCTAAACCTCCATCTTCTTTACAGTTCATTAGGGTTTGCCACTTAATCCAGTGGCATCTTCCTTCTCCTTGATTATCCCAATAGAAATTAGAAATCAAAGAAGTTAAATGAGATGTTACTTTCTTAGGGATTAGAAAATCTGACATTATATAGTTAGGGATTGCCCCAACCACTGCTTTAATGAGCACCTCTTTACCACTTTTAGACAACATCTTAGTGTCCCATCTGTTCATGTTTTTCAGAACCATATCAATTAACCATTCCAAAGATTTCACCTTAGATTTTCCCCAAGAGGAAGGAATGCCAAGGTATTTCCCTAAATGTTCAATTTTATTCATTCTCAGAGAAAGGGAGAATTTATTCCTCAAGTCTTGTGGTGTGTTCTTACTAAAGAACTCTACACTTTTATTAAGGTTAATTTTTTGACCAGAAGCAAAAGTGTACCAGTTTAAAATGTTGTTAAAAATATCAATATTATTCTCACTAGCTTCAAGGAAGAACAAGCTATCATCTGCAAATAGGATATAAGTAATTTTTGGGGCACCTCTTGCAATTGCAATGCCCTTAAACAACCCTATTCCCACAAAGTGATCAATCAGGTGAGAAAGAGCTTGAGTAACTATGCAAAACAGGTATGGGGAGAGTGGGTCCCCTTGCCTAAGTCCTTTCTGAGGTTTCTCAAGGTCAAGTAATGAACCATTCACTTGAACTTTATATGAAACTGTTGTAACACAATTTTTAATCCATCCTACCCAAGTAGAATTAAATCCCATTTGAGATAAAACATCAATTAAGAAATCCCACTCTATATTGTCATAAGCTTTACTCATATCTGCCTTTATAGCCAAGTAATATTTCTTAGAATCTCTTTTGTTGTTAAGGAAGTGTGAAACTTCCTGAGCTATCAATATATTCTCAAAAATTGATCTTCCAGGAATGAAGGCAGTTTGAGTCTCAGAGACCAAACTACCAATCCATTCTTGAAGCCTCAAAGTCAAGATTTTCGAAATTACCTTATATAAAAAGTTTGCACAACTAATGGGCCTAAAAGAAGCAACCATCTCTGGATTTTCACACTTAGGTATTCGAGCAATGATAGTGCAATTTATTTCCTCCAATGATGAATTATTCAAAATAAAATCAGACACTAATGCCACAAGATCATCTTTCAATAAGTCCCAAAACTTTTTATAAAAGAAACCTCCATAGCCATCTGGTCCTGGGGATTTATCACTCCCTAAGGACCAGATTGCTTTTTTAATCTCATCACAATCAACACTTTTAGTTAAGGCACAATTCATTTCATCAGTTACCACTTTCTTAACTTTGCATAAAATTGGATGATAATTTCTTTCTCCCACTGACTTGAAAATATCATTGTAATATCCCACAATTTCATTAGAAATTTCATTTGAATCTGAGATCCATTCTCCTTCAGTATTCTTAAGTTTAGAGATTCTATTTCTAGATCTCTTTATTTTAGTAGAGGCATGAAAATACTTAGTATTTTTGTCTCCCAATCTTAACCAATTATTCTTTGATCTTAAAGACCAATACAGTTCCTCTTTTTTCCAAAACTCTTCAAGCTCCATACTCAGAGAATTAAAGATATCATTATTCTCATCACTGTATGGCTCATTGAAGATAAATTCCAACTGAGATAAGTTTTTTTTGATAAGAATTCTATTATTTAGGATTCTTTTCCGAGCCCACCAAGAAATGTGTTTTTGAATTTGTGATAATTTGTATTTCATGAGTGAAATACCTCACAAATCCATATAATGCCCTTTTTTCCATTTCTCAATAATTGTTTGACAAAGAGTTTTGTCATATATCCATCCTTTCTCAAGAATAAAACATTTTTTGAAGGTTTTTGTAAAAATCCCAAGATTCAGAACAATAGGAGAGTGATCTGAACCAAGTGGAGGTAACACTTCATTCCAAGAGTTTGGATATAGAGTCATCCAGTCCTGATTAACCAAGATTCTGTCTAGCCTTTGTTTTATCATCTGGTTTCCATTTCTCTTGTTTGACCAAGAGAAATTACATCCTAAAGCTGATAATTCACAACGGGCATTTGAATCAATGAAAGCATTGAAGATATCCATATTCCACTTATGAGTTGAGTTAATATTACCTCCTATCTTTTCAGATGTAAATCTGATCAAATTGAAATCCCCCAACATGCACCATTGTTTCTCAACATGTTTCAAATCATTAAGTTTCCTTAAAAAGGAACTTTTATCCTCATCTGCAGTAGGGCCATTTTACAAAGTTAATTTCACATAATTTAATCTTTGAACTATAATAAGTGCACTGTATAAGATTCTTATCAGAGCTAATTTGAGTATAGTTACCAGGTTCTTTAACAAAAACTGCTAATCCCCCAGATAAACCAATAGGGTCTACTTGTGAAACAAGTGTCAACTTCAGTTTATGACTTAAGGAAATTAAAAAATCAAGTTTTTGTTTAGTTTCAGATAAAAAAATTACCTCCAAGTGATGAGTCTTGATCATTTCCACCAAGCTCATTTCTGTCAAGGCTGTGCCAATGCCTTGACAGTTCCAAGCTTGTATCATTGAGGGTTTTGGGGTTGATGTGGGTCAACCCCGCAAACCTCATCAGCTTCCATCTCTTCTGGTATACCTTCTTCATACCAAATCTCTATATTTTCATCAGTGTCAATTTTAACATCCTCAAGTAACACAACCATCTCATCATCACCACCTGAGGCTGGGGTAATAAGAGTTGCTGGACTTGAGAATTTAGTTCATCATCAGTAGAAAGACCAAGGTCCTCTCTAACCTGTTTTGTTCTATTTTTATTCCTTTCTAGTGATCCAAAACAAATAGTTTGATCTGAATTTTCAGTGATAGAAGGGTCAATCTTGACTTTATTCTCTAACTCAAACATAGGACTCAGCTTCAAGTTAGCTTCATTTGCCCCACAGAGTTTAAGTATTTCATCATTTACCAATGGTCTCAGATCAGTCTTAAAGGCAACTCCTTGAATCAAGGTTTGATCAAGTTTAACAGTAGGAGTAAGTAAGGAGTTTTGAATAGAATTCATACCTCCTTCTTTAATCATTTCTATTCCATCATTAGTGCCAATTTCACCTTCCTCAAGCACTTCAACTTTCTTTTTAAATTTGTTTTTCAAAGGTTTTTTAGCTCTTTGAATGGTGTTGTTGTTCTTCACAACTTTAAAAACAAATTCCTTTTCTCTTTTCACATTCTCAGAGTATTTAATCCAGTTTCCCAGCCTATTAGTTAAAGAGTTTGGATTATCACAATTCTTTTCTTCATGAGAGACTATTCCACACTTAAAACAAAAGTCAAAGAGCTTTTCAGACTTGAAAGAGATCCAAACACTCTGTCCTTTAGAGATTTTGAAATTAAAACCCTCCAATAATGGAGTTAAAACCAAGCGTTCTACCCTTGCTCTGATGCAAGGGTCATCTTTATACTTAATCGGATCAGGCAAACATATATCAATAACTCTTCCAGCCTTTGATGCTATTTTACAAGCATTAGATTCTTTAATGAAAAGTGGTGGGACACCATAGATTCTAACCCAGAACACAGTCTCATCAAGAAGTGATCGATTAATGATTGTTTCCTCTTGTTTTTGAACCAAGACATGAAAACCAAAAATGTGATAAGGCCTATTATTCTAAACAGTCTCATAATCTTTCTCTATATCAAACTGAACTGTGCAAAGATTGAAGCCTTTCTTATCAAGAGTAATCCTTCCAGTGATACCCCAGTGCTGGATAATAATTTTCTTTAAGTAACTAAGGTTAATCATACCTGTTGCAATCACTCGAAGAATAAGTTTGGGTTTATCAAACTTTGAATAAATAGCATCTTTGTCCGGTGAGAGACAAAGTTCATCGTTTTCCTCTTCTTGCTTGCCCTCTTTGAGGTTCAAAGATGAAGCCATCAAAAGGGAAGTTTAGAAGATAATAGTGAAAGAGAACATTACAAAGCACTTGAAGGTGACTTTTAAGAATCTGAAGCTTGCTACCGAGAAATAGAAAAAGCTTATTTTCATAGATCTAAGAATAGATCTTAACTTGAAAATAAGTAAATGAGCTCTTATCGGACTATCGGAGAGAGAGGGGATGTTAGGGTTGAGAAGGAGGGTTAAAAAATAAGGGTTAGAAGAGGTGGTTTGTGGTGGTGTGCGGTGGATTGAGGAGGTGGATCGGGTTTCAGATGGAGAGGGAGGGTTTCTCGGGAAGAGTGTCTGAGAGCATTCTAAAAATTCTATTATAATCTTTTTTAATGTCTACTATGATAGTTGATTTGTTGGTTTGTTACTAATTCTAAGTATGAAAGACTAATGTAACAATACAAATAAATAACTAGACGCAAGTAAATAAAGACTAGACACAAATATGAGCAGGCAGTATTTGAGAGACGCAAGGATTTCTCCTAACTCTATTTCATTCCATATGTTGTTTAAGGGACAAATTGGTCAATTAACATAGGTCGGGATTCGGGAATCTCCGTACCCCCGTCATGGTGGACTACAAAGCTATTCTAGGGTGTCACAAACCCCGTCAGGGTGATTATGATCCACCTTCGAATGATTAAGCTAAAAATACCCAATAGGCCATAAGGTTAATTACGCTCGTCAGAGTCAAATAATTCCTACCTTATATTCTATAATTAATTCTGTATCTAAACCCCCCGTCAAGATGATCCACACGCCACTATGTGGAATAGCCTAGATACTAACACCCATTATTAATTAGCTATGTTAATAACAATAAACAATTGCAAATTACAGAAACATGTAAAAGACCCAATTTGAATTAAATTACTGAAATCCCAAATCCAATCATATGAAATAAAACAAAGTAGGGATTAACCCATTATTCGTTCCCAAGTACTAAATGGAATTAGCTCATAATTAAAGAAAAGACAAAAACTAAATTAAAAGAAGAATTCATATTGTTCATAGAAAGAAAATACAAAGAAACCTAATTTCGGATTAGGAATGGCTGAGAATCGGAGATATAGACAGTCTCCAGCTCCGTAACTTCTCCCTTCTTCCTTGCCTTAACTTCTCTCTGATGCTCTGACTTATGAAAATTGAATTGTGTGTAAAATAGAAGTCAAAACCTCTTTTTATAAGGTGAAAAACGGACTTGGACCTAGCTGATAAGTTAAATGAAATATTAAAGGCCCAAATCCATGATCTAAGCCCAAAATCCCGTAACTGCTGCACCACCTCCACTAAAACAGCTCTAGCTGATTTGTTACAACTCCGAATGACCTCAAATCACTTGCTAAATTTCCGTAACTCGATAAGGAACATAATCTCTTCTAAGGTCAGCGGCTAAATCAACTCGTAAGCGCCTCGAAATCAGCAATCTTTGGCAGGTTTCCAAATTTGCAGCTTCAAAATATAATTCTTTTCGGGATTTATCTTCAAGCTTTGACTCCATATCACGATCTTTGACTTTATTCTCGTGTTCCTCTCCTAGCTAATATTCAAAACCTACAAACTTTTTACTAAAATACACAAGATTACACGCAAAAGTTTAATAAATTAAAAATACTAGAAATAAAAGAGGAAATTCAGATTATTGCATATTTAGCCCAAAAGTCTATCAAATTAATCAAATAAACACCAAAAATGATGTCTCCCATGGGTATAAAATAAGAACAATTAGGGAGACATCACCTACTCAAATGAATTAGCTAGAAAAACATATAGGATAAAAAAGAACATGAACTAGAACATGTGCAAAAATATGCATCAAATAGAATAGTAAGGATAGAAATTTTCTACTTTATGCATACTAAATATTTTGCTTACTCAAGATTTTCTCAAAAGGCTTTTGTCAAGTGAACAATATATCGACACAAAGGTTAGTGCAAAGCAATATATAATAATAGAAATACTACAAAAAAAAAAGAGAAATAGATTGCATAAAAACTTATTCATCCCAAAAGAAATAGAACGAAATAATTAAAATAGTAGAGTTATTACAAAAAGACATAAGAAGAACTAGCGACATTAAAATCCAAATCTTATCACAAGGCAAAAAAACCAAATTTATACAAAAAAAAAAGCATAAAACAACCCTTAACATTTTCCAAAATACACGTGTCAGGTCATGTTGCCTCAGGGTGAACGATTCCCTAATCTTGTATAATCCTGAGATCTCCTCAGTATGCAAGAAATATCTTGTCAAAGTTTATCAATATTTTCTTCAAGTTTCTCAAGAAAGTAACTTCGTTCCTAGAATTAGAGTTTGTATTATGTGAAATATAATTGCGGTGAGGGGGATTAGGAAGGGAATATGGAGGGGCATGAATGCAAGGATTTTCCTTAGGCCTACGAGGAATGCCAAGAGTGGACAAAGGAGGACCCTAATAAATAATTCCATTTGCTACATCATCACGTATTCATTTTTGAAGAGGTTCGGGAAAATTTATTGATTCATGGACTCCAAGATATTCATTGTTGTAGACCCAAATGCCCATTAAATTTAGACAACTAAGATCGATGTTCCAAGTGGATTTAAAAGAGTTTTAAAATAGGAACATCTAAAGCTTTAAGAATGATACCTAGGGTTATTCCATATGGAACAATGGAGGATTTATGCCTTCTATAAAACATGTTTTCCAAGATAGTTTGAAGAAAAACATTGGGAGTTTTTTAGTAAAGATGGTACACAAGAGTATCTTTTTAAGTGAAGATTATTCCACTATATTTGTCTTTGCACAAGAGACCTTTGGTGATTATTTTATGATCAATTCTAAAATCATTGAAAAGAAGTTCACATTAAAGGTTATTTGGTAGCATACATAGCTTTTGAATCCATCAAATCAACAATAAGATTCATTCCAATTATATCAATAACATCATTTTTCTTGTTCTAACCACTAACAAGATACTTATGATAACCATCTTCAACAAGACCAAATATATTTGAAATGGTTTTGGGATTGATAGAGATTTCAATACCAGACATGGGTGGAGTAAGAGAGTGAGTTTCACAATCATAATCATAATATTTTTTTATAAAATTCAATACTTTGAGGTTAGTAAATACTTCCTTCAAATGAGAGGAAGTTAACAAGATTTTGACCTGAGACAAAAGCATAGAGGCTTGAGCTTTCCTATAATTTCAAGAGGATGTTCACACATAAGGCATTTTCTTCAATCACTCTCTCGGAAATCACCTTCGATTCTTTGATAGCGTGTTTCATAGATTTCATTGACAGACCTACTCTTCCAAAAATTGTTCCTTCAAACTCTTCTGCATATGGGTCTTCATAAAAGATATATTTCTTTCTAGATGCCCTTGTGGAATTTTCCCTATTAGGGCCTTTAAAGGAATATGGATTCTTATATGAGGAAGGTTTTGAGGTCGGGGATGATTTATATTT
This sequence comes from Nemophila menziesii, assembly GCA_029959085.1. Taxonomy (NCBI): domain Eukaryota; kingdom Viridiplantae; phylum Streptophyta; class Magnoliopsida; order Boraginales; family Hydrophyllaceae; genus Nemophila; species Nemophila menziesii. The sequence goes on from JARWIR010000001.1 coordinate 83,278,812, forward strand.
TATCAAGGAGGAAGAAGGTTTTGAGAACCACTTTGCCTATCCATTTTAATAGATATTAAGATGAGGGTTTTTGAAGAGGATAAAAGGTAGGGTTGTGTGTGTTTGTGTGTGTATGTGTGTGTGTGAGAGAGAGAGAGAGAGAGAGAGAGAGAGAGAGAGAGAGAAGTAGTTTTCTAAATGATTATGGGTATAAGAGGGCTTTGAGACGATTTTTGGAAAAAGAAAGGTTAAAGAATGGGAAAATAATGAAATGGATTTAAATTCTGTAGAGCGGCTGAAAACGCATGCCGTTTTGCAAGAAACATAATCCCATTTTGTGAAAACAGGAATTTTGGGATTTTGCAATAAGGTCCTTAAAGAAATTGGGTTTTATCCTTTCTACCCCGCACGTTTTTAATTTTATATAAGACCTATAAACTAGTGTTCAAAACATGAAAAAACACCCACAAGAACACACATAAAGAATTGCAAGAAGAAGAAAAAAAGGATGTTTAAAAAACAAGAACTATTAGTTGGAATATGTCAACAAGAAAAGAGAAATAAGTTAATAATAACATGATATAAAAGGATTAAAATAAAAGGGAACAGATGTTAATAAGAAATGTTAACTAACAATTTTTTGGTTGATCACCCTCAATGTGAACTTCAAGTGAGATTGATCCTCAACCTTTCTGTTTATGCCCTTACTCCTGAGAGGAGTTTCATGAGTGATGTCGCCTAGGGTGTGATAAAAATTAGATAAATATAAGTCAAGAAAACTACGCACTCTCACCCTAGACATGCACAGTACTGCAAGTATTACAGGACGTATGCAAGTTTTAGTTAGTAAGTTGAGTTCGTTCTCAGGGACTTAAGTGTGTTATACGAGTGGATAGTAATAACGAGTAAAAGTATATAATTAAAGATAGAAAATAAAAGCAAGGATATTTTCGAAATTAATTAATTAAACTAAGAAAATAAAGACAATAAAATAAAATACTAAGAATATGAGATGAGAAATATAGCTTAGGTTTTGCTAGTATGCACTAATCCTTCTAATTCTTTTAGATCTAGTTTATAAGGGAGAATATTAGCTCTTGGTATACTTAGTCAGGATTCTAAATTCCCATACCTTAGACCTTGAGAGCGACTAAGGGGGCTACGGCACAACCAAGACGTCATTTCAAATAGGGTTATCAAACGCTACTAAGGCCTTAAGCAAACACAACAATCAATTGGTGATATGGTGATTAAAACAAACCCTAATGACTATCTAGTTAGAATCATGTTTTGTCAGAATTAATATCGACACTAGACGTTATGTGTTGGTTCAATAATTAGACACATAATTAAGGAGACCATCTAACTACTATTAAGGTAATCCTAATCGTTGCGCACCGCAAGGAAAACAAGCATTAAATCAAAACACATAATCAAATATAAAGGTAAGTAGCTAATATCAAATTAAAACATATAATTCCCAAAGAAACTTAGATAGAAGAATTAGAATTCATAGATTATACATTATGCAAAACCCAAGCTATGGGAGGTTTAGTTCATACCTGATGGAAATAAACTAAAAGAAATTACAAAAGACATCATCTTGCTCTCTACAATAAACTGGAAGAATAAAACCTTAAGAACTAATTACTATGAGGCAAGGATTATTTTACAAGTGATATAAGGGTGTATTTATAGGTGTTTAGAAGACCTAATTCGTTTTCTTGAGGAAGAGATAAAGTATTGGACTCCTAGCCCAACTCAAATTCGTATGGAAATAAAGATAAACACTGCTGGACCGTTTTGAGCATATCTTCTTTGTTATTGGTCGGTTTGAGCTCCATAAGATACCAAAAGAATCCTCACAGAATTATCTATGTCCCTATGAAAGGAATTTACCAAAATCGACTTCCTTGTAGGAGTAAATACCACTTCTTTAGGCGTGTGCTGCAGAATCTCAGATTTAGGCAACTTTTTCTTTTCCATATTTTTAGCTTTTGTTTCCTTATCTCCAATTACCATGCTCATCTCTTTCCATATGTTGTAGTCTTTGACTTGGACTCTAATTAATCTCCATAATTATCTTTAAAGCTACACACTAAATAAACAATTAAACCCAATATGCTCTAAAAATATTATTTTACTAAATCAAGACTCAAAATAGGAAAGTGCACTATTTCTCAAGAAAATCGACATTTATGACTTCTAAATCACTAAAAATGATGTCTCATCCTAATATAAATCTATCACAAATGAGGAGACATCAAGACCCCCAACTCAAAGTTGTATCGTCCGGATACAATAAAGATAAAACATAGGGAAGTCTATAAATACACACTTATAAAATTCTCAACGCAATGGGAAAAATATAGCAGAATATATAGAATAAACCTAAAGCAACAACTCAGAAAATTTCATGCAATAATATTCATAAACTACATACTTGTACACTTCTCATATCCACGGTCAACACGGCTTGAATTCAAGATCAGATTAGTTTCGCAATGTAAGAAGGATTGGGACTTTACTCAGTTCCCCAAGGAAGCTATAGATTGTTCATCGAACTTCACTAGTATTCAAAGGTCCACTCAACTACTCTCTAATCGCTCAATCACTTCTTAATTACATAGCAAAGAATCAAAAGGTCTTTTAGGTTGTAATTTAGGCTTAGGGACGGTATGATCATATATTTGGATAATTTGGAGTGAGCTTTTGGCTCTCTCCTCACTAGCCATCAACGAATCGCCCTAGAGCTTGAGTTACTCTCATAAAACATTTCTCACTCAACCCAATGAATTCTTTGATGCACAATTTAGCATCCCCAATAACCCAATTAAAGCTTAAGATGTTCACATAAAACTCCACTTTGACGGTCCGAATATATATATTTTCTTTTCTTTTCAAATCAAATCTTTTATAGCTATGACTCTATTTTAATATTGAGATATCACGCTATTTTCTCATATATATATTTTTTCTTTTAATGCCCTTGTTGGCAATTTTTAGCTCGTAGCTTCTTTTTCATTCACTATTACCCCGGCAAAGGGTTACAATACAAATTTGTGAATCATCATCAATATAGAGCACAAAGCACAATTAATAAGCTCAAAAATCCCAACCCAATAACAATTCCCATAATGGTGGACCCACCACCCCAAACTCAAGCTCTAAAACAACTGTCTATGCATCGCGATTCGAGTGCGGGTCATATGGAAAAGTCCTATAATCTAAAGGGATATGGCTTATAACGTGTTTCAATAAAAAGCTTTAGAAAGGCTAGAAGGGGCTGCGAAGGATATAGCATATAAAATCAAAAATCACATGGTGAGAAGGTATAAAAAGGCTTCAAGGGCTTCATATATGAAAGAACCGCCTTAATCACTTTCCACACTATGTAATTTCGTTATTTTATTACCTTTAATACTTTCATCAAATGGTTTTTCAACTAGCTTGGATCTCACGGCCTACACACTTCTCAAGGTTCCCTGAGATCGAACATACTTTCTATCGCATTGCTCACTAATCTTTTCTTTACTATCAACGTGTGTTTTCCTGCAAATACTCAAAGCATACAAGTAAAATACTGGTGGTCCTTTGTGTGTTCTAAAATAAATGCAAATGTAATCGAACCACAACCGCAAGTGTGCGGTTGTCCCAAGTAGTAATGAGTTATCTAGGATCGTTCGCAGGGACGGTTTGGTTAACTACGATGTTTATCAAGTAATGAATGATTGCACTTATGTAAGCAAGTAAAGGAATAATGATTGATTTGGTTTTTGGATTAATTCTAATTAATAAAAGACTAATTATATAATGCAAATATATAGTAAAACGCAAGTAAATAAGAGTAAAACGCAGTATGAGAAGATAGCACTTGAGAACGCAAGGGATCCTCCGAATTCTATTTCATAACCTATTCTGTTTAAGGGTCAAATTGGTCAATTGAATTGGTCGGGATTCAATAATCCTTGTACCCCCGTCAGGGTGGACTACAAGGCTATTCTAGAGTGTCATTAATCCCGTCAGGGTAAATATGATCCACTTTCGAATGATTAAATTAAATTACCTCATTGGCCATAAAATTAACTACGCTCGTCAAAGTCAAATAGTTTATATTTTATATTCTGTAATTATTTCTGTACCTAAACCCCCCGTCAAGGTGATCCAATCGCCACTAATTGGAATAGCCTAGATACTAAACCCTATTATTAATTGATCAGGTCAATAATAGTAAATAAGCACAAATAAAGGAAAAATGTAAAAGACCCAATTCGATTTAATTAACAGAAACCCAAATTCAGGACATGAACTTCAATGGAATTGAGATTCACCCATAAAGCATTCTCAAGCACTAATAATTGTTTAGCTCATACTAATTAAAACAAAAACTAAATTAAAAGTAAAGGAATTCATATTGTCTTACAAATAAAAGATAAAAGAAACTTAATTTCCGGAATAGGAATGACTGAGAACGGAGATATAGACCCTCTCCAACTCTTGCAGCTTCTTCTTTCTTCCTTCTGTTGCTTCTCTCTGATGTTTTTAATTGTAAAGAATGAATTGTATGAAAAATAGAAGTCAAGAGCTCCCTTTATAAGCTCAAATTCGGACTTGGACCTAGGCTTTTAATTAAATGAAATATTGAAGGCCCAAGTCCACTAACTTAGCCCAAAATCCCGTAACTGCTGATGTACCTCCACTAAAACAGCTTTTCCCGCTTCGTTATGACTCTGATTGACTTGATTCCAGTTGCTGAAATTCCGTAACTCGATAAGGAATGTTTTCTCTTCAAAGGTCAGCGGCTAAATCATCTCTTAAGCGCCTTGAAATCAGAAATCTTTGGCCTGGAAAACAGATTTTCAGCTTTGAAAACAATTCTTTCGGGATTTATCTTCAAATCTTGACTCCATATCACGATCTTTGACTTTCTTCTCGGATTCCATTCCTAGCTAATAATTAAAACCTACAAAGTTTCCACTAAAATACACAAGATTACGCGCAAAAGTTTAATAAATCAAAATTACTAGAAATAAAATGGAAATTCCGGATTATTGTATTTTTAACTCAAAAGTCTATTAAAACATTCAAATAAACACCAAAAATGATGTCTCCCAAGGGTCGAAAATAAGAACAATTAGGGAGACATCAAGACCCCCAACTCAAACCTTTGTCGTCCCGACAAAGTAAAACAAAACAAAGGGGTAGAAGTAAGCGTATAACAAGTGGAAGCTAGCAAATAACCCTAAAGCAAGTCTTAAGATAAATCTCATATAGCAAACTATAGAAACTAATATACACATACATCTAAAACGAAACATCAAACATAAATAATCTCAATCATAAAATTAAAGTTGCAATGCTTAAAGGTTACACTTGTACTCATCTCTGTAAGATGGCTATAGGGTGGTCATCAATCCTAACTCGCTTTGAACGCTCGACCTAATATATTTCCTATCAACAGAATCATAAATTCACTATGTACTTAAGAATCAAGAGGTCTTTATGGTTTAATAATGGCTTAAGGACGGTGTGGATGTATATTTGGTAAATTTGAAGTGAGCTTTTGGCTCTCTCCTCACTTACCATCAACAAAGTCCTCGAGCTTGAGTTTACGCTAAAAAATGTTCTCACTCACCCATTTGACGCACCAATGTTGCGTCCCCATGTCAACCCAATAAAAACTAAGATGATTTCCAAAAATATTCCACTTTGCCGGTTTATTTTATTCTTTCTTTCTTTTTATTTTCTTTTTTTCATTTTTTTTCTTTTTTTTGTACAAGATAGCCATGACCCTCATTTTGATGTGAAAGGTCATGTCTCTTATAATATTTTTTTTTCTTTTTCTCTTTTTTTTTCTTTTCAAATCCCGGAAAAGGGTTACAAATAATAATATCATCTACATTTTTGTGCCTCAATACAAACACATATAATCCCTTCCCAATGTATCTTCCCAAATGTGGTCCCACCACCCCAAACTCAAGCTCGAGACTAGTCTCAGGATTGTGATTCAAGTGCGGGTCATTTGGTAATGGCTAATAATCTAAAGGATAATGGGCTCATATCGTGGCTACAAAAGAAAAGGCTTAAGGCTCAAAATTGGGCTAAGACGGATAAAATTATAATAAGGGATAGCAAGCTAAAAGGCTTCAAATGGCTAACAAAGAACTGCCCCTATCATTTTCCTAAGTACATAGCTTGTCTTTAGTTCATATCTAGGTGGGTTCTCTACTAATTAAGATTTCACGTTCTACACACCAAACATAATCCTTAAGTACAAGCTTACTTCATTTGCATTGTTCATTAATTTTTCCTATCAATTACCTATGTTCGCATGCAATTCTAAGTGCGTTTTATATCAATCCCTAAAGTCCACTATTTACTATCATTAATTCATCACAAGTATGCTTAAAGGGACATTTAAAATCTTCTACAGTCAAACACAACTCCGAAAATTATTTTATTGAAAGCAAATAAAACATATAACACATAAAAACTGGGATGAGGCAACGAACCCCACCCCAAACTCAAAAATGAGTCGTGTCCCCACGACTCGAAAAGACTCAAAGCAATAAAATAATCTACACTAAATGAGAAGGGATAGAAAACGTATCTTAACCAGCGCGAGGCTGGTTGTTGGTGTTGCGTCCATGAACCTTATCTCGCGTAAGTTGTAGTTTGAACGGATAAAGTTCAGCTCGTTTGTAACGTTTCCCAAAATATCAATCATCGCATCCGAATTTTTTTTTTCAACACTTTAATTTTCGATTCCAACTCATCATCGGATCATTTTCTTCCACACTTTCAGGTTCATCAATCAATTTCCTCTTCTTCGGATTAGCCTTAATTTGAACCTCTTCAGTCTTGTGTTTGAAACGTGAAATAGGAATCTCAATAGCTTGTTATTGAATAGCACCAAAAGCGTTTCTGTTTCTTGGAGAATTCCTTCGATACGTACACATGAAGCGGTTCTGATAGGCATTTCTTTCCACCCCAAACTCAAAACTTCAAATAGTGAGAAGCTAAGGCATAGAACTTTGATGTTTTGAGGCTTAAGATTTGAAGAGTATGGTGGAATATGAGATGGGTAAAGGCTAATTGATGTGGGGGAGGAGGGAATTGGATTTAATTTGAAGCTTGGATGAAGAACAATTGGAGAAAAGTGGGAATTTCATGGTGATTTGGATAGGAGATGAATTGATTGTATGTCTTTGTGATGAAAGAGGATAGGATTTGATGATTGTGTGTTGGAGATGATGATTTTCAAGAAATTCTGGGTTCTGGGAGTGTTTTTGGAGGCTGGTTTGAAGAAAGAGGTAAAAATCTAGGGCTAAAAAGCTGAAAATCGGCCTGTCACAGAAGAAACCGGGTTCCTGCATTTGCAAATGCGGGTACCCGGTTTCGCGTCGCTGTGTCGGCGCGAAATTTATTTTATTTTATTTTTTTTAAATTTTTTTTATATATATACCTCAAAACGCAGCCAAAACGCAGGACCCAAGACGCGTCCGAGAAATGCCCTTCGAAACCGGGTTCCCGTATTTGTGAAATGCGGGTACCCGGATTTTCGTCGATGGCGCGAGCCAAGACGCTCCAAAACGCAACCTCCCAAGACGCCGGGTCAGAGAAATTGGAAAATTACAGCTCCGAAACCAGGTACCCGCATTTGCGAATTCGGTAACCCGGTTTGCGTCGATGGCGCGAATGGTGACGCAGGTGGTGACGCAGCAAAACGTGGGACCCAAGACGCTGGGTCAGAAAGTAAAAAATTTTAGCTTTCGAAACTGGGTACCCGCATTTGCGAATGCGGGTACCCGGTTTGCCCCTGGAACACCACAAATTTTTCCTCTATTTTCGCCCCTTCGACCCCGAACTCATGACCTTTTTACCCCTGAAATCATCAAAAACAACAACCCTTCCTCATTTCTTACAAATAAACACTAAATTAACGAAAATCAAACAAATTTAAACTACGAAAAATAAAAACTTAAACTAATATACAAGGATTGGATTTTGTTTAACGTCGTTAAGTTCGACGGGTTACCTCATTCATTAGTCGTTGACATAACCTCCCCAGCAGTGAGTGAGGTTGTCAATATTTGCAACTCGAAATTTGCATCCCTTAGCTTTTATTCCCACTAATTTATCTGAGATAACCTTCGTGACCATGAATGGTCCTAGCCAAGAACTTTTTGATTCACGTACCTTTGGAGGGGAGTTTGGTTTCTTCATAGCTACTTCTTCACCTACTTTGAACCCCTTTTTCTTTCTTTCTTTCTTTGGTTCCTTCGGAACCTTCGTGGCACGTGCTTTCTCTTTCTTCTTCGCATGATTTAGTGGTGGATTTCTCTTAGGATTTGGAGGAACTTTGATCGGTGGTTTTTTTCTTAGCTCTTTTTCCTCCACTCCTAAGGTTTCCACAACCTCATTTGGCTCTTTTGGTACATGTTCAACAACATCTACACGAAAGCAATCCTCATGTGCATCTGGGAATTTTATTGGTCTGAACACGTTGAATTTAACTTCCTCGTCTTGGATTCTCATGATCATTTATCCGTTTTCTACATCAATCAAGGTACGCCCCGTGGCTAGGAATGGTCTTCCCAAAATAATGGGGACATTCCTATCCGCGTCGTAATCAAGTATAACGAAATCAGCGGGAAAAATTAACGTACCTGCCTTAACAAGGACATCTTCGATTCGGCCTTCTGGATGTGCAAGAGATCGATCCGCCATTTGCAAGACCATAGAAGTGGGTCTTGCTTCAATATTAAGCTTGTCAAAGATCGATTTGGGCATAAGATTGATGCTTGCACCCAAATCACATAGTGCCTTACCTTTCCATTCTTCTCCAATCGATATCGGAATTGTGAAACTCCCAGGATCAACTAACTTTGGAGGTAATTTACTTTGACAAATGGCGCTACATTCTTCAAGAAGACCAATCATCTCATTATCACAATACGGCCTTTTATTGGTGAGGGCTCTTTTCAAAAACCTCGCATACTTAGGTACATCTCGAATAGCTTTTAAAAATGGTATGTTGATGTTAAGATTACTTAGCTTATCCAAGAATTTATGATATTCAGCCGTGTCATCCTTCTTTTGAACTCGCGATGGAAATGGTGGAGGTGGACGATTGATTATAATATCATTTTTCTTTTTCAGAATCTCAATGGACCCCTCTACTTCTTCAACTTCCACTTCTTTCTCTTTACTAACCTTATCATTTTCTTTTCTAACTTCTTTTTCTTTCATAACCGGAAAAGGAGGTGGAGGAAGGTTCTTACCACTTCTGAGAGTAATAGCTTTACAGGCTTCGATTTGGATTGGATTCTCAGTGTCGCTAGGGAGTTACCCTTGTGGACGTTGATTCAGTTGTTTTGAAATTTGATTCATTTGATTTTGTAATAGCTTCATATTCGCGTCAGACACTTGTTGAAGAGCAATTAAACTTTCTACGGTTTTCTGAAGGGTAACTACACCTTCTTGTGGATGAGCAGGTAAGGCTTTTTGGTTCATTGTTTCATCGTAAGTGTTTTGAGGAGCTTGTCTTTGCACATAATTACCCTGATTCTGTCCTCCTTGATAATTGTTGTGTGGTCTTGGATTGTAATATTTACCTTGGGGGCGCGGCTGATACGCATATGTAGGATTGGCTGCCCCATTAGGATTTGAGTATTGAAACCCAGGATGGTTTCTGTTAGGCTGATATCCATTACCACTTGAATTAAAGTTACCTCTATTGGACACAAACATCACAGGCTCTTGGTTATTCGGACAATTTTCCTCATCATGATCATCTACCCTGCAAATCGAACACATATAAACCTCTTGTGCAGCTTGCACAGCTACCTTCTTACCCAAAAATCCCTCTTTCACAGCTAGTGTAAGCTGTTTCAATTGTTGCTCTATAGTAGTTTGAATCTTATTCTCAAGCGTAGCAAATTTTTCTTCGATATTAACATTATTCACTCCTTTAACCGGGGTTCTCACCGAAGTCCACCCAACTTCATTCTTGACTGTTCTTTCCAAAATGATTTTAGCATGAACGGGTTGAACTTGAAGAAATCCTGCACCACATAACAGATCCAATTTCTCTCTCGAAGTCCCATCAAGGCCCTTGTAAAATATTTTTAGTTGTTGTTGTTCTGTAAAACCATGATCGGGAACCCTTCGTAAACATATCTGAAATCTTGTCCAGCTCTTACCCAAAGTTTCATCATACTCTTGACGGAAATGTGTTAACTCAAGTTGATCGTCTAACATCATGTTACTTGGGTAATACCTGTCAAAGAAAGCAGTTTCTAATTGGTCCCAGTTTGTTATCTTCGTAGGATCTTGTGTATCGTGCCATTCACTTGCTCCATCAATGACAAAAAATCGAAACGCAGCATAATACAGTTGTTCTCTTGAAACTCCTTGTGTGATGTAAGAATCACATATCTGCTTAAATTTTTGTACAGCTCGGATAGGATCTTCTCCTGGTCTACCATGAAAATTTCCAAAATTTTGGAATTGAGCTAACATACCCGAATCTGGACGAAATCTTGGAACATTGATATCTGGAGCACCTACTCCTAGAGCAGGAGCACGAAATGGAGCTTCTGGTGGACCATTAACAAACCATGGATCTTGATTCATCACTATCTGAACATGAGGATTAGGATTCAGTGGTTGAACTTGAGGAATAATGCCTGGTGGCGCTAAAGGTTGGCCATTTGCGTCTAGCTGGCCTTGTCCATTATTTTGTTGAATGTTGATCTCCTCCATTCTATTAATTAATTCTTCTACCTCTAAGGCTTCTTGTTCTCTCCTTCTCTTGTTGGCAAGTCTGATTAATGATTCTGGATTACTAAGGATCGGAGGTGTTGGCTCTAGATCCTTGAATAGTCTTCTTCGCATACACCAAACCTAAAACCTGAAAAAGATGAACAAACAAAAAGCGTAAAACTGATAAAATAATATAAATGCAACTATCACTATAGGTAAACACCGTGGTCACACGCAAAAAACTTGGTGGTCTTTTGTGTGTTCTAAAATAAATGCAAATGTAATCGAACCACAACCGCAAGTGTACAGTTGTCCCAAGTAGTAATAAGTGATCTAGGATCGTTCGCAGGGACGGTTTGGTTAACTACGATGTTTATCAAGTAATGAATGATTGCACTTATGTAAGCAAGTAAAGGAATAATGATTGATTTGGTTTTTGGATTAATTCTATTTAATAAAAGACTAATTATAAAATGCAAATAAATAGTAATACGCAAGTAAATAAGAGTAAAACGCAGTATGAGAAGATAGCACTTGAGAACGCAAGGGATCCTCCGAATTCTATTTCATAACCTATTCTGTTTAAGGGTCAAATTGGTCAATTGACATTGGTCGGGATTCAATAATCCTTGTACCCCCGTCAGGGTGGACTACAAGGCTATTCTAGAGTGTCACTAATCCCGTCAGGGTAAATATGATCCACTTTCGAATGATTAAGCTAAATTACCTCATTGGCCATAAAATTAACTATGCCCGTCAAAGTCAAATAGTTTATATTTTATGTTCTGTAATTATTTCTGTACCTAAACCCCCCGTCAAGGTGATCCAATCGCCACTAATTGGAATAGCTTAGATACTAAACCCTATTATTAATTGATCAGGTCAATAATAGTAAATAAGCACAAATTAAAGAAAAATGTAAAAGACCCAATTCGATTTAATTAACAGAAACCCAAATTCTAAAGGCATGAACTTCAATGGAATTGGGATTCACCCATAAAGCATTCTCAAGCACTAATAATTGTTTAGCTCATACTAATTAAAACAAAAATTAAATTAAAAGTAAAGGAATTCATATTGTCTTACAAATAAAAGATAAAAGAAACCTAATTTCCGGAATAGGAATGACTGAGAACGGAGATATAGACCCTCTCCAACTCTTGCAGCTTCTTCTTTCTTCCTTCTGTTGCTTCTCTCTGATGTTTTTAATTGTAAAGAATGAATTGTATGAAAAATAGAAGTCAAGAGCTCCTTTTATAAGCTCAAATTCGGACTTGGACCTAGGCTTTTAATTAAATGAAATATTGAAGGCCCAAGTCCACTAACTTAGCCCAAAATCCCGTAACTGCTGATGTACCTCCACTAAAACGGCTTTTCCCGCTTCGTTATGACTCCGATTGACTTGATTCCAGTTGCTAAAATTCCGTAACTCGATAAGAAATGTTTTCTCTTCAAAGGTCAGCGGCTAAATCATCTCTTAAGCGCCTTGAAATCAGCAATCCTTGGCCTGGAAAACAGATTTTCAGCTTTAAAAACAATTCTTTCGGGATTTATCTTCAAATCTTGACTCCATATCACGATCTTTGACTTTCTTCTCGGATTCCATTCCTAGCTAATAATTAAAACCTACAAACTTTCCACTAAAATACACAAGATTACACGCAAAAGTTTAATAAATCAAAATTACTAGAAATAAAATGGAAATTCCGGATTATTGTATTTTTAACTCAAAAGTCTATTAAAATATTCAAATAAACACAAAAAATGATGTCTCCCAAGGGTCGAAAATAAGAACAATTAGGGTGACATCAAATAGCTCATAAACATACTACTTACTATCATTAATTCACTGAACTTATGCTTTCAAGCTATTAAACACACTCTACATCTAATTCCCATGTATCAAATATTTTAATTTCTACCTAAAAACAGAAAATGGAGATGAGAGACAACGAATCCCCACACCCGCAACAAAAAATGAGCCGTGTCCCCACGACTCGAAAAAGACTCGAAACAGAAATTAAAATCAGCAGATAAACATATTTACAGAAATGGTAAGGAAGAAAGAGAACATACTCTCGAGGCTATTGCCTCGTATCATTGACATCCAAGGTTGGATTTGCTGGACCTTTCGTTAACTGCTCAAGGAGTTTCATTATGTGCACTTGATTAGCGTTGATTTGTGCCACATCATTGACTAAGGAAGTTTGAGCTGCTTCGAATTTCGTTAAACGCTCCTCCATCTTCTCTTGCCAACTTTGCTCCTTTTCTTCTTTCGAGACTTGCGTAGAACCCGCTCTTCGAAAGATATCCTTGATCCAAGCATTATCAATGTAACTCGTCTTAAACTCGAGTTTCTCTTCTTCACCCAATATTACATTCGCTTTTCGCACAAGACACGTGATCATAGTAGTAAATTTAACATTATAAACCGATTTTACTCCTCTCAAAATACGATCCAATAGTAGCGCGTACTTCATAGTCACATCCAAAGTTCGTGTGTTTCCAAAGACATTAGGAATAAGGAAATTGTGCCAAATTCTCGCATTTGAAGGAATATCTTGAAAAAGTTGAAAAGTCTTATCAACCAATCCTTTCTTCTCTAAACCATTTATTATACTGCTATATGTTTTAATATTAGGCTTTAATTTTCTACCTACCATTGTACTTAAGACCCCCATAGCTTCCTCCATCTCACCCCTTAAACAATATGCATCTACCAATGTAGTATAAGTAACTACATCCGGTTTTAGGCCTCTTTCAATCATGATTTCTACAAATTTTTGTGCTTCTTCTACTAAACCTTCCTTACCATGTGAATCCACCAATATATTGAATGTATATACATCTGGAAGAATTTTATAATCTAACATCTCAATCAACAACATCTTAGCCTCTTCCTTCCTATCAAACTTACACAATCCATGAATCAACGAAGAATAAGTGACAACATCTGGGGTTATGACCTTATCTTTCATCTCAGAAAATAATTTAAGAGCATCATCAACCATGCGATCCTTGCATAGACAATCAACAATGGTGGTATAAGATTGGATGCCAGGTTTAGAAATCTCCCTTTTTTCAAATAATCTTAGCAATTCAAGAGCCTTAAGTGTATGTCCATGTTTGCAAAGACCATTTAGCACGATCCCAAAAGTAACTTCACTAGGCTCACAAAGTTTTTCCCTACTTAACCTTTGAAACAACTCTACATCCTTTTTACCTCTATCTTCACCAAAGAGGCCCTTAATCAGAACATGATCGCTTTTAAAGAGACAGCCTAATACCGCAAAACCCATATTTCTTTTTTTTGAAGAGCAATAACAATTTATAGCTATATTCATTGTGTAAATATCTACCGGAACCCCCAAAATACGCATTTCTCTGAATAAAGAAAGAGCATAAGAATAATTTTTTATCTTCACAACCGTACCCAATAGCTTATTGTAATCTATAACAGTAAGCTTAGGTCGCGTTCAGATCATTTGATTCACAGTGAAACGAGCATCTTCGACAGGATTGATATCATCAAAAGATGAAATTGAAGAATAAAAGAAGATGGGAAAAGGGTTACCGATTGTGTTGATGGAAGAAAGAGAAGATCTAAAGCAAAACAAAGAAGAACCACTCAGCTTCATGATCTTAATGTTGACGAGAGAAGGAAATGGTTGTTGCTAAAAATGTAAAATGATTGTGATGTTAGGTGAAGAGGGCGACTTGAGATGTTCTATTGTGAACTGGTTACAAAAGCAAATCAGATAAGACTGTAGGGTTTTTTGGGTAGAATTGTCTTTTTTTTTAAGTCAAATGTCATTGAATTAATAGAAGAGTGATAGACTGGGAAATTCTAAGTTAAACCATGACTACCATTGGGGTTATGGTTTTAATATTAAATAAATACTAATATTTGTACGAAATGGTAAAGGGTTAAAAATGATTTTTCCTTTTACAAAATTCGTAAATCATGATTTAGTGCCTCTAAATTTTAAATAAATAAATTAGTTTCTATCTTTTAATGATCAATTATTAAAGTAAGGTAAGTTATAATTTTACCCTTTATAATTTAATTAAATAATATAAAATTGTAAAGAAAAATAAATATAGAGCAAAATCAAAAAAATATCCCTACTAATTATGTCATAAGTTAAGAATTTTAAGTATATTATATAGTTAAAATAAATTAAGGATCCAAATCTCTTATTTTTATTTTAGTCAAACCTCTCTTGATCTAAACAATACAATTCTTCTATTTTAACCGAAAATGGTCACTTTTATTTTTAAATTAATGAGATTATTACCAAAAGGGTCTTGAAAACACCACCTCATGACCTAATAAGATCGGCTCTTTAGCCTCTTCTTACTAAAGGCCACAAACTAAATATTACACTATAAGAAAAAATTTCAATTACCTTTTTGTCCCTTTTTGTTTTTTATTTCCTATATATATTAATATTTTTACAATTTATTTCTAAATCTAAAAAATTACACGCCTCTTTTATTTCTCTCTCTCCAATCATCCTTTTCTTTTCTTTTCCAGCCATCGCCTGTTTTCTTGTGCCATCTGGTGGTGCGTTCTCCGGTGGATGCTCGAACACGGCTTCACGGAGTTTCAGCAAATCTTCCGAGCTTTGGGGAGATATGGTAACGTGTGGCGGCTGTACCACATGTACCATGTTTGTGAAGCTCCGATTAGGAAAAATCCAGATCCAACTGTTGGTGTGAACGATGTTTATGCTAGTGATTTGGAGGTCAAATTCGTTTGAGATTCGCTCAGCCTCTTCTCCGGTCTCCGTTATCCGTTCGCCGGAGGTTTGTGAAGAGTCTCGCCGGAGCTGACTTTTTTTTTCAGGTTAATTGTATTTTGAAGAGTCTCGCCGTGTTTACCTTATTCTCTTTGTTAGCTTCATCAGCAGTTTGAAATCTATATTTTTGCTTAAAGAATCGCAGAATGTTTGTAAAGTCAAATAGTTCACACTTCTTTTGCGATTACCATGGCATCTAAGCCACGCGTTAGTAAAGCTGCAGCACTTGTGATTCTAGGTTCCTTATTTTGTTTTCATATACATTAATTCTCTTAATCATGAATCTGATATGAATGAATAAAATAATATATTATTAGGGAGAATGATTAATGATTTGTGCAGTGATAACTTAGACAATTATTCTTAGCTATATGGTTAATGATAGTTGGTGGATAATTTTTTTTTCCTTGGCTATCTTGTAATATTGAGTTGTTTTTTTCATATAAATGAATTTGAATCACGAAAATAATATACTAGAAATGCTTAATAATTTTACTGATTATATACAAAACGCTCAGTAAGTTACTGAGCATGCCCAGTAAAGATACTGAGCAAACGAGCATGCTCAGTAAAGTCATTCAACAAAAAAATCCGAATACTCAGCAATTTTTTTCGACACTTAGAACTTTTTTCCGATACTCAGCACTTTTTTCATGCTCAGTACCCCAGACTCAGAACTTTTTCCATGCTCAGCACCCCAAGCTCAGAACTTTATTCTACGCTCAGAACTTTATTCTACGCTTAGAACTTTATTCTACGCTCAGAACTTTATTCTACGCTCAGAACTTTATTATACACTCAGAACTTTATTCCACGCTCAGAACTTTATTCCACGCTCAGAACTTTTTCCGGCGGTGGCCGGCGGTGATCGGTGGTTGTGGTCGGAGCTGGAAATTATTTGATAATTAATGAAGGAGGAGAGAGAAAAAATGATAAAGGAGGAGAGTGATTAATGGTAATGGAGGAGAGAGAAAGAATCTATTTTTTGTTACAAAGAATCTATATTTTTTTCTTATATGTACTAGAAGGGTAGTTATGACATTAGATATCTTGTTGGCCTCGAATAAGGAGAGAGGAATTGGCTAGCTTCTATGTGGCACAATAATATTCTTTAAGACGCTTTAGGTAATTGACCCTAAATTAATTACACAATACTAGAAAGATTTTTTTTACCATTATATATTACCCGTTCTTATTTAATTAAATAAAATAACCTCTAAGTAACAAATTCATTTCCCATCACTCACTTTATCCCTCTATACTAAACTTGATCGTAAAAATTCCCTAAATTAGGGGCAGACTTAGGGGTCTATTGGGATGTGAGGCCGCCCACCTCATTCCCAGAATGTAAATCGTGCAAATTATTTTAACAAAAAAACATTAGTAGAAATTTACTTTTTCACAGAGCCTATATATTCTCCCCCAAGCCTTCCAAAACTAGAAATTACATTTAAAAAATATTGGGACTACATTCGCAAACCTTACTTGTTGTTCTAACTTTTTACCCCTCAGAGAAAATCTGACCTGCCCTACTAGACGATAAAGTCATTGTTGTATCATCTACAATGGATTATTGATGAATCTAGTAGTCCAGTTAAAGTGGCGATGCTACCTTCTCTGGATGAGGAAAAGTAATTAACCATATTTTTTCAAGTTAAGTTAGCGGTGGTCGTTGTTAGCTGTCAGACGGAGTTGGGTATTTCTCGTTCTGGTATATCTGTAGTAAATTATTGTTGGATTTATTTGACGAGAACTAAAGTCAAAGGATGAGCTATTTTGATTTTTTAAGTATTTATTCTGGTTTTTCAAGGTGTATCTAACATATTTCTTAACTTATTGTTGATTATAGTGTTAGTTACTAGGCCACAACTAGTGAGAGTTTCCTTAATTTTATATCTCATCGAATCAAGTATATTAGGGGATATTAATAATTTTATATATCTTCAGTGTACATGTATTAGTTTAGCGTAAGATAAATAGAAGCGGGAATCTACAAAAATAGTAATTATGGAGAGAAATTCAAACAAATTCATTAAACTGTAAAAATTGAGTATAAATAAATATATGTAAAAAAAGATGAAATAACAAATCTTGCTAGCATTGTTTAATCAATTTACAAATGAAAGATCCCCTTTTCGGTTAAACTAAAATTATTTAATTGTTTATATTATGAGAGTTTCAACCAAAATAAATAAGTTGGATTCATAATCTATTTTAACCATGTAGTATGCTCAAAATTGTTAACTTTTGACGTAATTTGTAAGGATATTTTTTTTGAGTTTGGTCAATATTTATTTTCTTTTAGAATTTTATACTATTTAATTAAATAAGTAAGGGAAGAATTGTAACTTAAATTCTCTGCAAGTGTTTTCCCTTTTTCCTTTTCAAGTTTCTTTAGTAAATATAACCAAAATCTATTTTATGTCTTGAACCTGAACAATATATACTAAGGCATTCGATTAAAGCATTAATATTAGTTCCATCAATATATAGAAAAAAAGAGTCATCCACAAAAGGCGGATGAGATATCTCCGGACAGTTTCTATTTATTTGTATCCCTATAATGAGCCCCTTTTGAGAGTAGGATTTGACTAGACTTATTGGTGATTCAATCATCAATGTAAAGAGGAAGGGTGATAAAGGGTCGCCCTGTCTGATTCTTCTTCCTGGATAAAATTTCTCAAGTCTTTCCCCATTTAGATTAAGGTTAAACGAAATCGTAGTAATGCAATTCCTGATCCATGATATCCATTTCTCACAAAAACCGAGCTTTACCATAACTAGAAGTATAAATTCCAATTGCACTTGATCACATGCCTTTGCCATATCTATCTTGATTGCTGCCATATGTTGCTAGTGTCCTCCTCCTCGATGTCATAATAATTGTAGTTCATATTCTCATCCTCATACTCTCGACTTCCATTCTCCTCTTCTCCACCTGCTCGTTCTCAAGAATATGTCATTGATAACCCCAATAGTTCTAGCTATATAAAAATAGGAGTGATGATCAAGATTATATGCGTGAAAAGCACTAATTGTTATATTTTCTATAAGATCAATGGCCATTTGAAAAATAACAAAAAGATACTGAGAAGCGCCATAGAATCCATCAAACACAGATCGATGGCCTTCTAAGAGTCATAAATCGCTTGTTACAATAGAACCAAAATAACCATAAGGATTTGAAGGAGCATAACTAGAATAAATCAAAATATTACTATCACTGATAAAATTAATATTAATACTGTAAAAATCAATTTTTACTAACTCAGGAAGAAATTTGATAATACTAACAAGAATATCACATGCAATATCATTAATCGCATTAGGTATCTTAAAATATTGCTTACTGTCAAAGATATCAATCATATAACCAATCCAATTCTCTCTGTAGATCTGTCCATATAAATGATTGAAGCTAATCAAATGGGTATGCATTATCTCATTATATGTTTCATTTTCAAATACTAGCTTATCATGTATCATTATATTGTGTCTTAGTTTAACATATATGTTAACATAATTAAACTCAAGTTTAATCATATAGAAAAATACAAAAATTTCATAGAAATATGTTAATTCTTTGAAACATAAAACCAATTTTATCATCATAGTAAAGGTTAAAAAACAGAAGTTGTGTAACTAAGGTATAGAAACACCTAGCTTTTCTTGCATCTCTGTTAAATGTAACTCTTAAACCTTGTTCTATACAATTATAACATTGAATATAAATGATTAGAGGATAGATCTCATACAAATGTTTATAAATAATTAAACCATATTCAAGATCATCACATGCATGTGTTGTTATAAGGCCAAAAGTATAGATCTGAGCATTGATAGTATGTTTATATAATTTCTGATTCTTATAATGATCCTAAAAAATAATCGGATATATATTTTGCTGTTTTTGAACCCCATCTGAAAATGCGTTCATCCTTCTCTTCTTGGAGATGAGAACACAGGAGAATCTTATGCAAATTTTCTTCAATAAGCAAGATTGAAAGAGGAGGGCTCAAAGTTTTTTAGATGATTATAGATGGGGTTAGGAAAGAGGGAGTTTCTTGAGAATGGTCAATGATCTAGAAGTTTGTGATGGTCGTCTATGGAAATTTTTCAAGAGATAAGGTAGAGTGAATTTTTAGAGAGAGGATTTTCCCTACCTCTATTGACACTTTAATTTAGTTTCTAAATAAAAGGAAATAAATACGCTTAATTAAATCTTATTGTTACCCTAACAAAATTTGAGGATATCAAATCAAATCATTTTCAAAATATTCCATACATACAAGCGTATTATTCATTCCATAATTCATTCGAAACTTTTCTTTCTCCTTAACAATCCATTTCTCTCCATGCGATGCTACAACTAAGCCACCTCACCACACAAAAATTGGCATATGATCTTCTAACCATCATTGCAACATCATCATGCACCATCCCTGCCATAAAAGATACCACCACCACACCCATTTATGCCACCACAACTTCCACCACCACCACCAACATTAACAAAACTACGAGCAACCAAGTTTTGCAGCGCATCACGAGTTAATGTCATAACCACCATCATTAAGACCAAATCGTTAATGTCATCCTTTACAAATTGATATCAATCATTTTTGAAAAAAAAACAAGGTAACGTGTTTCAAAGATGAATTACATACCCAACCATTTTCAATGGCAACCGCCAACAGAATAATATTTACACATAACCCAATCATGTTTCACTGACAGTCCATTAAAACATGCACACAACCTAATAATTTTTAATTGTATTCCATTCATACATACACACAACCCCAATCATTTCTCACTGGTAACCCGTTAAAACATGTACACAACCCACTTTAAGGCAATCCATGCAAAAGTGCACAGAATCTAATCAATTTTCAATGCCAACCCATCTAAAAATTGCATACAACATATTTATTTTCATACACTAGTTTATACTCTAAAACATTTAATAATCACCAGACAATCAATAATAAATATTTGTTCAACCCATAATTAGTGCCCTATTTTTTTATTATTGTCTTTTACAATCTATAAAATATTTTCATATCTGATGATTAATTATTTATGTGTTTGAATGCACAAATCATGGTAAGAAACGTGATTTATAACATCGAAATATTGTTATTAGAAAGAAAAATAAAGATGATATATAATTTAAGGCGCGTGGAGAAAAAATTTGTTTTATTCAACCAGTAATTAAAGCACATTATAACAATCTTCATGTAAAATAGTATGATTTGGGTTGAACTTGATATGGAAAATTTCATAAAACACTGTCTCTTTAAGTCGATCACCCTTATTTAAATTCCCACAATATATCAGATTTAAAAAAGGCCTTAACTTTTTTCTTAATTTTATGTTGTTTCTTTGCTCCTTTTCCACTCTTTACTCTCAGACCATCACCTTTTTCAAGATTGTCATTTTCATCATTGATACTGTTTGACCATCAATGTAAGCCTGGGGAGGGGTGGTTTAAATAAGTCACTTAAAAAAATAATGTCTAATTATAATTTTAATTAACAGAATTTATTAGATGAAATCAAATGTCCATTTAACAAACTTAAGAATTATACAATAGATCAAGATAAGTTTGTTTGAAAGAAAGATGCAAGCAATTAGAAATTTGAAAATTAGTTTAGACAATGTATTAAATGTTAACGGATCATGCAATAAGGATAATTATGAATCTATAAATAAACTAAGCAAGTATATGGAAATGATATGTAAATAGATAGGGACAGAAGAGACCCATTCATTATCGAGTGGTTCAAACTCCCAAGAGTCTAATCCACCATCTAACTAATCACCCTTACAATTTTAAATTTCTCCACTAAACTTCTTGTAATTCCTGAAGACGAGATACAAAACCCTTACTATGCGGCATGCATGGAACACGCTAGCTTTCGAGAAAACGATTCTTGTTCAGGAAACCATTTTTAAGGAAGTTCAAACCTGTACACATGGTTCTATTTTCGCCTTGTATACATTTATCTATTTATAGGATCTAGGAGACAACATAACTACCTTTAGCATTTCACAGGGTAGCAATTTTGGCCCGGGAACTATGGAATTATTGATAATGTCAAATTCAGCTTTTGTCCCACATCGTGAGCCTGAGCAAGTGATGTTTTAAAATTTTAGTATAAAGTTAGTGAATTTTGGAGTTCTAAAACATCTTTGCGCTTGGGGCAATGCCTCAGCTAGTGAGGTTCTAACCGAAGCGCGGCAATTGTTGGTTGAAAACTATTTCCAAACCCCCTCTTTAGTCTTGCTTTTGTGAGGCTATCGAGAATTTCTGGAAGAGCTCCCTTAATTGGGTAAGCTCTACAATTCTTAGTTCAAATTTTTTACAATAATAGAATACATATGATTTGTTTTTCTTTCGGTTGGGTAATACATATGATTTGTTTTTCCTTCGGTTGGGGAATACATATGATTTGTTTTTCTTTCGGTTGTGTAATACATATGATTTGTTGTAGAAATATCATGACCAGAAACAACACGATTGCATTTCTCTGGTTTGTAACAGCTGGGAATAGTGGATCCACGTCATTATGGATTTAAAGTCCTTGGATGAATTGACTGGTATTATATTCAGATTACAAAGCATGTGGGTCCAGGTTATCTCACAAAACAAAGCAAGAGAAAGTGGAGTTCAAGACTGTAAACAGTTAGCTAATGCTAATACCAAGCATAATTCCTATAGATTTGTTCACCATCCCCTGAGCTTCACCCTCTATAATTAATTGAAATTTATGTCTATTTTTAAGTATAAAGTTTTATACAAAAACCACCATGACTAATAAATGTGCATACGTATGAGGTTGCTCATACCATTCCAATATTTACAATTTACAACACAATAGGTAGAAAGAGTTACCTCAGCGAAATTCTTCTGAGCAGCAAAGTCGGCATAGAAATAACTCGTAGTTGATGCCTGTCCTTACTGACCTAGAAAAAAAATGAAGAGAATTAAAGAAAAGTGGAAACATCTAATTTGATAATATGTTCCTTTATTAATAATATGTTCCCTTGACCAAAAAGAAAAAAGAAAAATAGCTATGAGAAAAGAATAAGACGGCTACAAGGAAATTAGCATAAGCATTAGAAAGTGTGAGAAAGAGATAAATAGCTACTACAAGAGAATTAGCACAAGTATCAAAAAGACACTAATGTTACATTTAAATTGTAAAGCAATGGACTAAGGCAGTACTCTATCACAATATGGGGAATTAGGATAAATGATAAATGCTACACTTTTTAAATGGTTACAAACCTTATTCCCACATTGCTAAAAAGCTTCGGATTTGAAGGGAAACAGGAGTACAAGATGAATAAGAAAAAACAAAATAAAGTATACCTTTCTCGGCCTTTTGGCTAAGATCAAGTGTAGTATCTGTTCTTATCAGTTTAATATCTGATATGTGATCCATCGGCTCACACGATATTAAATTTATTTTTTTGAGGGGGAGAGTCCATTAAGGTAGCTTGCTATCTGGGCTTTTGTGTGTCGCTTAGGTGTTGCACTATTACCTTAGCCTGGCACACCCCACCCAAATCTCTAG
This sequence comes from Nemophila menziesii, assembly GCA_029959085.1. Taxonomy (NCBI): domain Eukaryota; kingdom Viridiplantae; phylum Streptophyta; class Magnoliopsida; order Boraginales; family Hydrophyllaceae; genus Nemophila; species Nemophila menziesii. The sequence goes on from JARWIR010000001.1 coordinate 83,301,943, forward strand.
TTCAATTTTGTTGAAAATGCTTATGACTGAAACTCAATGCTCAAAAATGAAAATCTCAACAGACATATCACAAGATAAGACGTAGGGGATCAAATTTTTGAAACTGAGTACTAGTAATAAGAACCAATGTGCTTACACAATACTCTCCATTTTAACCCAAATGATGGCTGCATTTTATTTGGAAGAGGCTGAGAAGCAAAGGGCTAACGAGCTTGATAATTTGCAATTCTCAAAGATATTCTAGTGAGCTAAGTGAGATATTGAATTGTTTAAAAAGTAATATTTTTTCTCCAGATTTGCATCCTTCTGTTTATGAGGATGCTTGTAGCATGCTTACTTAGTATCATATCCAAATTCTACTATCCATACTAAATTGCCGAAACTGCTGAAAAGAATGTTCGTCTCGTTGTACAAGAAAAGAGGAAGCTGGGAAAATGTTCATGAACATTGCTTTGAGTTGTTGCATAACCTTCTCACTCTAAAGCTTTATTTTCTTCACTTGAAGATGCTTTTATGATGGAAATTTTCATGTTCTTGGATTGTGTTGTCTTTAGTGGACAAAGTCATGTCCATAAGATGCACAACCAGTACCTAAAATAGCTAGTGATTAAGTGTTTTCCAAGATTGTATATAGTCTTGGGCATGCTGATGATATATGCTTGGCGTCTGAAAGTGTGCCAGAGTTTTTATTGTATGTCGATGATTTTAAGAGGAATTTTTTTGTTAAGATAAATAAATTCTTTAAACAAGCTGCTTAGCCATGTCAAATAATTTTTATACTATTGAATCTGCAGATGACCCTCATAATTTGGTTGCAGGCTATAAGTTGTTGGGGATTGTGGACCAAAATGCCATTTATAATGAATAGCAGGTCCTCTATGTGCTTGTCATTCATGATCTTAATGGAAGTATTATTTGGACGAAAATAGAATTGGAAGTATCGTGAAGTCTAGCATTACTTCATGCATAGAAGAAGACCTCAAAGTTTATCTACTTTACTATTACCTACAATTATTCTTTTTATTTTGTTTAAAGTAGCTATTACCTACCATTACACATGCTTTTGATAATTTTGTCCAGAAAAGATAATGTGGAAGTTTGTTTTAAGCTTTTCCCCAACTTAGTATTTTTAAAACATAATAATACCTTGGTTGTAACCAATATGGATTTGATGGGTCCGATATATAATGAGTATCATGAGGAGGTTTATGATATGGGAGATGGGCTAGTTTAAGTTTCTAAAACTATAGAAGAGTTAATGCACTCAGTGGAATCTTCAAACGTCTTGTTCTCGACTCATATGAAAAAAATTGCAAATGTGGCTAGTTTAGGAATTGGGGGTATTGGTTTTTCTCTGGAAAGAAGATTTCACCTGGGCCACAGATAGTACATCGCGATCCTCATTGCTCCCACAATTATGAATCTTTATTGCAACATTATACTTGGGTCTTGTAAATGGCAGTGTGCTATATGCTGCAACTTGAATGGGAGCGAAGGTGAATATATACATAGCTCCCAGCAAGAAAAAGCTTCATAATCTATCTAATTTATCATTTTCCTTAGTTGATTATGTTCAGATTAGGAATAATAGACCTATTTTTGTTCCGCTATCTTCCGATTCTAGATAGTGTAAAGCTTAATGTACAAAGTTGTGTGCTTTTGGAGATGGACTTTTAAGTGTAAAAATTTGTGCTCTATGCTTATCAGTTTTTGGATTATTATACATTTTGTTTTGCTTGTGGCTGTTTTATATTTTTGTTGTTGTTACTTCCATTTAGTTTATAGTTAGTATGATTAAGAGTTAATTGCATAGTTGGTCCCTGAGTCTACATACACCCCCCCCCTATGCTTTAAAAAAGTAGCAAATGTAACAATCCCTTTGTTATACTCCTCCATAAACACTGCAACGCACGGAATATATTTGCTATATTTAAGATTATTACCGGGGTTTATTTGTTACTTTTTGAAAATATAACTGTGCAATTTACCCTATATAACTTTGCAAATATGATTTAAAACTTCAATTGCACAATTGCTCCCTGCATTATGCAAAATAGTCAAATATAACCTTACATTTCAAAATGTAGCAAATATTTGCATTCTGATACATTCATGTGTAATCTCCAGGCCAGATAAATATACTGATTAGTAAACAAGATGAATTGTATGAGAGAAAATCCGAACTTAAAGCATTATTAGAAAGTTCTGAGATTGTAAAAAGCCCCAGAAAAGAAGGCACTTCCGAAACTATAGAAAATTGGTCCGGATCATTTAATTGGGATTCACAAGCTGAAGATCTTCGATTCAATATGTTTTAATTTTGTTAGCACAGTGAATAGACCCAATTTTTTTTACATGGTAAATTTTACTTTTTTTACTACTCTTCAAATGTTACTATTCTGAACAATAAAAAATGGGTTTTGCAGGTCTGTAAAAAATCATCTGTGGCAAAGATAGTTATTGATTAAATAGCTGAGTATATATACAAACTTCTTACTCGAATAATGAATCTGGAATTGTTTACTGTTTCGGATCCGATTTCCACCCCTAGTGATAACTGTGCTTTTTCATGAGATCTTAATGAAATGGATGTCTTTGTGGTATAGTTACATTTGTAAATTTAATAAATTTCTTATTTTTTCTTTTATTTATATTTCTGAATATCTCTAATTTTTAGGTCAGACAAGGCTTATAGTATCGACATTAAAGGATTTACAAGATAATGATCAGAGAGCAACAATGTTGCAACTACTGGACATGATAAAGACTAAGAACAAAGAAATAGGTGGGTCCCACAATGTTTTTATAAAAGAATTAATAATTATGCATTAATCTTTATAAAATCTTAATAAGTTGATGTATTTTCTCAGGTCCTGAGTTGAAAAGGGAGAAGTTTGAACAACTTGTTATTCAACTCATAGTGGAACGAGTCCTGGTATATATATAAATATAATTTAATATTAGTTAATATACATGAATTAATCTTTATTTTATTTTTGATTCAGAAAGAAAAGTTTCAGCACACTGGTTATGCTACAAATGCTTATGTAAAAATTGGTCCACTTGCAAAGCAAGTATTACAAGATAAAGGACGCTTCATTTATTTTTGAGAAAGGAATTTAGACTTGATGAGTTGAGAAAGGAATTAGCTTCGATTCATGGAGGAATATTTTCTCATTCTGTTTTATCTACTCAATAAATTACAATACTTAGTAGTGAGAAACCAAAATCAGTGTAACAGGTAGTTTCTGAGTATATTTTGTTGGGAAATGTAACTTATGATTGTATTTATGTTGTATAGTTGGAGATGATAATTAAAAAATTGAAAACAGCAAATTATGGGAAGAGAATAGTTGAGGAAATTGAGAATTATGAATCCAAATGTGAAGTTAAGGATGATGAGAATAAAAGACCTATAAAGAAGTTTAGAAGTAGGAAAGATGTTCTTATTATCCAGAGTAGTGAAGATGAAGATGAAGATGATGAAGAAGAAGCTTATAGTAGTTGTTTAAGGATTTAGAAAAATGAATGTTTTGTGTTTCTATTGAAATGAAATGGAATGAATGTGTGTTTTGCTCAACTAGCTAAATAATTAGACAACTGATTTGATTATGGTTGGGGTTGGAAATATTTAATCCAATAGCGGCATTGTGTTGTAATATTTACAGAAGTATATGATATAATGTTATTATTAGTGTTTAATTGATTAACCACATGCATATGAATCTTTGCAACAAATCCAAACATCAATAGGCTTATCCTGAGGAATCTCTAAAGTACATATACAATTGTAAAAAAGAAATGGAGTGCAGAGTACATATTTACGTTGCTATGATATTTTTTGCAAGTTCAATATGTTAACTCTGATTTCGAGCTGTGTTTTTTTGAGAGTGAGTGATAAATAAAAAAGACTTACCTTTTATGTTGAAATAATATTGCAGGTGGGATTCAATTGGAGCTTCTTATTCATGTATGAACATAGTGCAACTTCAAATTATTGGACAAAAATGTAATTGGGGACTTTTAGCAGTGTAAAAGAAAAAAAATTAGCTGAGGTGTTATCTGAGACGGAGAGGGTGTTATTATAGAAAAAAGAAAAAAAATTCGTCAAATATCTAAATGAAACCGTCTTAAAGAGTGTAAAAAAAACAAGAACATGTTATGTAGTTATTATTACACACCACATTTTTACTAAGCCGTTCAAATATTTAATGCTAACATTACTCTCTCTTTCCAAATTAAAAGATTCTTGCTATTCAATACAAAAGTTGACTCAAACTTCATTCTGATTTGAAACCTGACTATCTTTTACTTAATATGGTGACTACGACAAATATACAAAGACTGCTGATTTTTGAAAGTTTACATCTGTTAGAATCATATGAAGAAGCTTAGGATGTTTAAATATGATTTCATAAGTAGTTGCATCTACTGAGAAGCCATGTTTTCTCATTTTCTTAACTGATTCAATTGCCTCTTCATACTTTTCATTCTTCATAAACCCCTGTATAATAACTTTGTAGGTCACACTATTTGGCGACAAACAATGTTTCTTCATACTTGAGAGCCACTCTTTTGCCTCTTCTAATAATCCTTTCCGACAAAGTCCACCAATCATAATAGTATATGTATGTATATCAGGCTTCAAACCTTTGTTTGATAACTTGTAAAAAACATCTAATGCAGCATCAAGTTGGCCATCTTTACATAATCCATGAATAATTGTATTATACATCACAATGTTAGGAGTAACATTGCTACTTTCCATGGAGACTAATAAAGATATAGCCTCGGTAAGTCGTCCATTATTGCACAATCCGTTTAACATTATTCCATATGTAACAAAGTTAGGACTAATTACTCCCTCAGCCTCAGACTCAGCCTCAGATTTCATCTTCTTGAATAATTCCTGCGCAATGACACATCTACCCTTCTGAAACAACCCTTGTATCACACTGTTGTATGTAACAGTATTAGGCTGCAGTCCCTTTGAAGGAATATCTTGAAAAAGTTGAAAAGCTTTATCAACCCACCCTTTCTTCACTAAACCATTGATTATACTATTATACGTTTGAATATTAGGCTTTAATTTTCTACCTACCATTGTACTTAGCACCCCCATAGCTTCCTCCATCTCACCCCTTAAACAATATGCATCTACCAATGCAGTATAAGTAACTACATTAGGTTTCAGGCCTCTTTCAATCATGATCTCTATAAATCTTTTTGCATCCTCTACTAAACCTTCCTTTCCATGTGAATCAACCAATATACTAAAAGTATGTACATCTGGAACAACTTTATAATCTAACATCTCAATCAACAACATTTTAGCCTTTTCCTTCCTATCAAACTTACACAATCCATCGATCAACGAATTATAAGTGATAACAGTTGGATATATGCCCTTATCTTTCATCTCAGAAAATAATTTAAGAGCATCATCAACCATGCGATCCTTGCATAGACAATCAACAATGGTGGTATAAGATTGGATGTCAGGTTTAGAAATCTCCCTTTTTTCAAATACTCTTAGCAATTCAAGAGCCTTAAGTGTATGTCCATGTTTGCAAAGCCCATTCAACACGACCCCAAAAGTAACTGCACTAGGCTCACAAAGATTTTCCCTCTGTATCCTATTAAACAACTCTACAGCCTCTTCTCCTCTATCTTCATCAAAGAGGCCCTTAATCAGGGTGTTATACGTAACCACATCAGCAACCTGACCGCTTTTAAAGAGACATCCTAATACCGCAAAACCCATATTGCTTTTTTTTAACGAGCAGTAACAATTTATAGTTATAGTCATTGTGTTATTATCAACCGGAGCCCCAAAATACGCATTTCTCTGAATAAAGAAAGAGCATAAGAATAATTTTTTTATCTTCACAACAGTACCCAATAGCTTATTGTAAGGCCTTCAATTTATTAGCCCAACTTAAAAAAGGCCAATCCAAAAGAAACAAAGAATAAACCTAGCGGCCTTTTAATATTTTTTTTGTTTGATTTTTAAAAAATATTAAAACTTGTTAATCAGTGTATATATATATATCCATACTCAAGTAGTGGTGTGCGGGATTGGAACAAAAAGAATAAGTGGTGCATCTGATTTATAACTTTTTTTATTCTTCAAAAATATCAAACGAATGAAAGGTATGTTTTTTCTTTTCTAATTTATTTTTTAGTTATTATGATATTAATATGCTAACTAGTGAATTTGTATCAAAAAGTATAAGAAAAGAAGTGTTCAAGTGATAAATTTGTTTGTATATTTTAAAAACTTATCTAGTTGTTTTTCTTATCATATTTGATTTTTTTTTCTTTATATAAATTATATCAGGGGCCTTTTTTTTTAAGTTTGGCTTAGACCCGTAAAATGTCAGGACCGACCATGAACGAAACAAACTCAAATATCAACACCTTCACAAAATGAACCAGTAACTTAGATGTTATCGAAATAGCGGGTTGGTACCGCTAATGATTGAAAAAATATGATTATTAAGAAAAACAAACTCAATCATTTATGTTATTGTTCATGGATTGGGTTCATAACAGGATAGGGATGGTAGTTTTTCCGACCTCAAAAAATATTGTGTAAATTCATTCTAAAAGAAAAATTGACAAAAAAACGAGTGAAAGAATTTATTACCCAAACTAAAAATTAACTACCTCCACCTTTGAAAAAAATTACAGTTTCAGCGAAACTTTAATTGGGTAAAAAATTTAGGTAAAATTACTCTCTCTCTCTCTCTCTATAACTAAAAAGTCTGGATCCTTCCATGTTTATATGTTTATAGTAGTGTTCTATTATTGTTAAAATTATTGTATGTTTTAGCGGAGTAATATATCGGAGAGTGTTGTCGATCATGTTTTCTAAACTATGTCCTATCCTAACATTCTAACAGAATAACAAAGTGGAAAATGTTTTAGAATGTCGGTCAAGTATTGTCGAAAATAAGGTTTGGACTATATTTTTTTGGTCTTACTCTTATCAAACAAGTTAGAAAAACTAAAATTTGTGCACTAAAAACACTGCATGCTAATGACGAGAAACATTAGTTGACCATTTACAACCAACAACCGTGAAAATATTCAAAAATTATAAAAGGACCGTGAAACTTATTTTGTAAGTATAACATTTAATCTTTATCCGTCAACAAGACAATCATTACAATTCATGATCTTTGTAAATTAAACTAGGATCTTCTCCACTTGTTAGTATGAAGATTGGTTGGCAAACCAAAATTAAAAAGGTCATAACATTCTATATTCTTATTGATTTCTGGAAAAAAAAAACTAATAATGGACATAAAAAATATTATTCAAATATCACACAATGTCTTGTCCAAAAAAAAAATGAGGCAATGTAAATTTAAAATTGAAGAATAATATAAAAGAAATTAATATAATTAGATCATTTAACATACATAGTGTAATATTTAAATAGATGCATTTTATTTTAAATGATAGCCGATACTACTTAAAAATATAAATATTTAAGAAGAATTCCTGAAGGGCTCATCCAGTCGAGCTAGGTTTGCTTGTGTTACCAATTTTTAAGTATGATTCCTTACCCAAAGTATCCAATTCAGAGATAGCTTCATTAAAAGCCTATAAAAACAAAAAAGAAGATGAAGACACCGAATCCCCACAACCAACTTAAAAGTGAGTCGTGTCCCCACGACTCGAAAAAGACTCAAGAAAGAAATAAAATTTAAAATTAGCAGAAATATTGCACATAGAGAAATGGTAGGGAAGAAAGAAAACATACGCTTCGAGGCTATTGCCTCGCCTTATCGACATCCAAGATAGGGTTCGCTGGATATTTCTTTAATTGCTCAAGGAGTGTTGTGATGTTCTCCTTTTTCTTCTTTTGAAAGTTTCGTAATTACTCTCAAAACTTTCATGATCCAAGAAGTGTCAATATTGTTACTCATCTTAAACTCATGTTTTTTTTTCTCCTTCACCCAAAATTATATTCTCTTTCCAAACAAGACACGTGATCATAATAGGATATTGCATATTAAATAACGACATGGGAGAGACCGAAAATCACATCACCTCCTCATAGATCAACTGTGCCACATCCTCTTCTTCTCCTCAAAATACAATTCAACTAAAAGAGCGTTTTTTAGAACGTCTTACCATGAACGTAGACCAACCCAATCTTTCTCCAATCTCCAAGAATCTTCTTGTATTCTCCTTTACCAACTTCTTCTTCAAATACTTTCTCATAAGCAAAAGGATGTTCCTATAATAATTGTTTCTTTGCAGAAGCTATCAGGGCCCTTGAATCTTTCTCTTTTTCCTCGGGTGTAGGACCTTCGATCTGTAGAGGTTGTGTTGTTTTCTTTACGAAAGTTGGAACCTTTTTGCCCATTGAATCAAACACAGCAAGCTGACCTCTCTTCTCTTGACCTGTTTTACCCTTTGTATGGAACTAGAACTTTTCTTACTTGATTTCATCTCAAATAGAGTCCAATACCTTGCTTTTCTTCATCTCTCTTACAGTAGATAGTGTTTATGTTCTCTTAATCATCTCAATTGACCCCCAACTCAAAGCTTTAACCACTCTTAAAATTTGAAACTCTTGATTATTGGTTGTACAAGCTTTATTTGGGTTAGGAAATGTGTTTTGATGATGATCCTCTATGTGGGTAAGATGGATTCTTGATGGATTGGTATGGATCTTAGAAATTGTTTGATGAATTTCTTAAATTTAAGCTTTCGATTCTTGGGTTCAATGTGTTTTGGTAAGATGTGGTGGTTGAATATTCTTTGTAATGATGTAAAGAGAAGATTTGATGTGTTTTTATGGTGCTTGGGTAGTGTTTTGATGTTTAGGGAAGGTTTGATGAAGCTTTAATGGATTATAAAATTCGCAATAAACTAACCTCCTCTTCTTTATAAGCTGAAAAACACAATTTTTCTCTCTCCAGCGGCGCTTGCCGGCATACCGGTGCTGCTCCTCCTTGAAAATCATGCTTCGGCAAAAAACCCAAATTGCGACCCCGAGGCCTCGTGTTTTGTCTTGACCGGCATACCGGTGGAATGGCCCGGCATACCGGTGCGGTCAGCTTTCGAAATTCTACTCTCGGCAAAGAACCCGAGACGAGCACCCGAGGGCTCGTGTTTCTGACACGCCGGCTTACCGGTCATATGGCCGGCATATTGGTGGGTAGGTCTAAATATGCTCAAAAATTTCATTTTTATTTTACCTCCAAATCAGTTTTTCTCCACTCCATTGGATAGATCTCGAAAAAATATGCGATTTAGACTAAAAAAAGTGAATTCTGATACCCGAGCGCAAAGTTATGCCAATTCGATTTTTTTGTAAATATTTCTCGCGCTGATAGATGCGGTACACCGCAGGTAAAGTTTTGTCCAGCCATTTTCAACTCCGGAAATTTTCCACTTTTCCCCCCCAAATTCGAACCCTTGCATACCTACACACCAAAAACACTTATACCTTTCTTATTACTGCAATATGCACTAAAAAACACATAAACTCACTTAAACGAACAAAAACATAAATACCTAAAAACATAAAAGAATGTGGGATGTCTCCCAAGCGCACTTTTGTTTAACGTCATTAAGTTTGACGTGTTACCTCGGTGATTATGTATGAACATCACCTCCCAAGCAACAAGCAAGATTATTAATATTCGGCATGCGAAATTTGAATCCCTTGCCTTTCACTCCCACGAACTCCTCAGATGTATTCTTTATAGCCATTGATGGTTTCATCCATGAGTTCTGGGGGGTGTGTGTGTCTTGTGGTAACTTTAATTCATTTGTAGCTTTGCACTCCTCTAGCAATCCATTCATCTCTTCGGTTTCTAAGCTTCGTTTGTTAGAAAGAATGTCATTCATGAATTTAAGATATTTTGGCATTCTTGTGAGAGCTTCTACAAACGGGATGTTGATATTTAACTTGTTCACCATGTCAAGGAACTTCTTGAATTCTTTTTCATTGTTCTTCTTTTTGACACATGATGAGAATGGTGGAGGAGGACGTGTGTTGTTTACCACTGAACTCTCTTTCTCTTCTGGTGTCTTCTCTGGGACACTCTTTTGTTCAATTACCTCTTCTACCTTATCTTTAATTGTTTCTTCAACCACTTTTTCAGGTATAGAGGTTGGATCTGGTTCTACTCTAGGTGGAGGTAATTGTTTTCCACTTCTTAATTCAATTGCACAACCAGCATAGTCTTCGGGAGCAATAGTATCACTTGGGAGTTGCCTTTTTGGCCTGTTTTGAAGTGTACTCGCCATGTGTGACAGTGTATGCTCGATATTATTGATTATATGGGACTGGGTTTGGATTCTTTGCTGTCTCATCTTCATATTTTCTTCAACTAATTTCATCACTGCAGCCATACTTGAATCCAAACTCGAAGGTTGCTTTTGTGTAGCTTGTTGCATTGAGTATTGAGGTGGTTCTTGATGAGCTTCTTTATAAACTGGCGCTTCTTGGTAGATTTATTTATTGATCGGCGTTTCTTGATATAAAGGTTGTGGTTGATAGTGAGATTGAGGTCGAGGTTTGATGTCTCCTCATTTGTGATAGATTTATGTTAAGATGAGACATCATTTTTAGTGATTTAGAAGTCTTTCTAATCGTTTTTCTTGAGAAATAGTGCACTTTCCTATTTTGAGTCTTGATTTAGTAAAATAATATTTTTAGAGCATATTCGGTTTAATTATTTATTTAGTGTGAAGCTTTAAAGATAATTATGGAGATTAATTAGAGTCCAAGTCAAATACTACAAGATATGGAAAGAGATAAGCATGGAAACTGGAGATAAAGAAAGAAAATCTAAAATCATGGAAAAGGAAAAGCTGCCTTAAATATGAATTTCTGCACCTACGACCACAAAACAGCTTATATCTCAAAATCGGTGTGGAATTTGGAGAAACGGTCAAGAGCAAAGAAGATCTTTCCGAGACGATGAATTTCGACTACTCATACGCGTCAAACGGATGAGTATTGAAGCTGCTAGGACCAAAACAAAAACAAAAACGGGCCTGATTTCATGTTTTAGGTTTACGAATTTGAGTTGGGCTTTGAGTCCATTACTTACCTTCTCCTTCAAGAAAACGAATTAGGTCTTCTAAACGCCTATAAATACACCCTTATATCACTTGTAAATCACCTTGCCTCACAGTAATTAGTTCCTAAGGGTTTATTCTTCCAAGTTATTGTAGAGAGCAAGATGATGTCTTTTATTATTTCCTTTAGTTTATTTCCTTCAGGTATGAACTAAACTTCCCATAGCTTGGGTTTTGCATCATGTATAAACTATGAATTCTAATTTCTTTCTATCTAAGTTTCTTTGGGAATTACATGTTTTAATCTGATATTAGCTGCTTACCTTTATATTTGTTTATGTGTTTTGATTTAATGACTGTTTTCCTTGCGGTGCGCAACATTTAGGATTACCTTAATAGTAGTTAGATGATCGCCTTAGCTGGATGTCTAATTATTGAAACACCACATAACGTCTAGTGTCGATATTGGTCTTGACAACACTAATTCTAACTAGATAGTCATTAGGGTATAATTTAATCACTATCGCCATGTATGGAAATTGATTGCTTAGGGCCCTAGTAGCGTAGGATAACCATATTTGAACCAGCCTCGTGGTGTGTCCGTAGCCCCCTTAGTCGCTCTCAAGGTCTAAGGTATGGGAATTTAGAATCCTGACTAAATATCTAAGAGCTAATTATCTCCCTTATTAACTAGATTTGATAGAAAGAATTAGAAGGATTAGTGCATACTAGCAAAACCTAAGCTATACTTCTCATCTCATATTTCTTCGTATTTAATTTACTGTCTTTATTTTCCGTAGTTTAAATTAATATATTGAAATTGATTTCTTTTATTTTCTATCTCTTAATTAATTATTTCTTACTCATTATTATTTACCCATTTGATTAACACACTAAGTCCCTAAGAACGAACTCAACTTATCATTAAAATTTGCATACGTCCTGTAATACTTGCAGTATTGTGCATGTCTAGGGTGAGAGTGCGTTGTTTTCTGACTTATTATTTATCTATTTTTTATCACACCCTAGGCGACACCAAGGTTGATAATAAGTCTCTTGATTTCTGACTCAATTTTGATTCTGCGGGGACTGATAATTAGCGTAACTTCCTTGAGGATGATAATAACCATTAGAATAATGGTTTCTTTGATAAGATACGAAGGAAATTGAAGCTATATTATTCATGCAATCCTCCCACGAATGGTTTCTTGCTCCACGACCTGGACATAAAGGTAAAGTATGTACTAGATTTACCTGAGCTATTGTTCGCGCTTGTTCTCGTAATTTCTTGAGTTGTTGGTTTAACTCTTTGAGCCTTAGAGATTCTAAGGTCTCTTCTTGTTTTTTTGATTCAATCGGCCAACTTCTCTCGGTCTCGAGAGCTTTCTCCATAATATTTCTAGCTTCTTCAGGATCTAATAATACGAAACCTTTATCTCCAAACAAATCTGCTCTTCTTCTGGACTCGTTATTGAGTCCTCCATAGAACATGGTTAATAAATATTCTGGCGATGATACATGGAATGGACATCTCGCCTTCATCTTATTAAAACGTAACCATGCTTCACCAACACTCTATCCGTCTTCCTGCATAAATTTTTCAAGCTCCAACATATCTTTTAATCGTCTACTAACCGGATAAATCGGTCTGGGAATTTGGATTGAAGCTTGTCCCAATCTGGAATAACATCATGTTGTAGGGTATCATACCAATCGCTTGCACTTCCGGTAAAAAAAACTAGAACATAATGTAATACATCTGCTCCTTTGTAACGCCTCTAGTAATATAAGCGTCACAGATCTGCATAAATTTCTGAACATACCGGACCGGATCTTGTTGTGCAGCACCGCTAAATTGTCCATGACTCGCAAACTGCGCTATCATGCCTGGATCTGGTCTAAATTTAGCGGTTTGGATTTCTGGAGTGCAGATTCCTCGTGGTTGCACTCTAAATTTGATGGGAAGATCAAGTCTCCTTAGGCTCGCCATCTATAAAATCTGTAAAACAAAATTTAAAAAGAAAAGCGTAAAATAGAACTAACTAAAATAAAAGCACTAAATAAATGCACAAGGACTAACGATGTAGTCCCCGGCAGTGGCGCCAAAAACTTGGTGTCGCCTAAGGTGTGATAAAATAATGAATAAAATAAGTGCCAATAAACACCCTAGGCTGAGCACGGTTCTGCAAGTATTACAGGACGTATGCAAGTTTTAATGATAAATAAGATTCGTTCCTCAGAGACTACGAAAGTTAGGAAGAACTTATGCAATTTATCAAGTGAAAATATTCAGGTAGAAATAATAATACGCAAGTAGAAAGAAGAGATATATAGATTTTTATTTGGTTTTTGAATAAGAAAACTAAACTAATAAATTAAAGACAGAAAATTAAATAAAAGAAAAGAACAAATAGTATGATAATTAGCCTGAGTAATTAGCAAGTAATCCCCACTAGTCTTGTTGTTCTAAACATGTAAAGGTGAATCATGTAGTATTCCAATAATCGGTTTCAATTGTGCTAGGTAGTTTAAATTAGGATAATCCTTTGTCAATAAGGGGTCCTAAGCAAATTTTTCTTACAGTTGATTAATGATGATAACACCAAACCATAGTGACTATCTAGTTAGGTTGATTTGTCAGGTCTAAACCTTACACTAGATGCTATGTGTTGTTTCCAATAGTTAAATATGCCTTAGCTATTGACTATCTAACTATTATTAGAGTAATCCTATACGGTTGCAATCCGCAAAGAAAACAGACAATAAATCAGAACACATAAATAGAGAAATAAAACATGAATTCAATTTAAAACGTATAATTCCCAAATTAGATAGATGTCGACCAAATATAGGGTTCATACATATATGCTAAAACTCAAGCTAAATTTATTTAATTCATACTAAATAAAGAAACGAAAACAATTACAGATTTTAAGGTTGAAGGAGACATAAATGATGCACAGCTCCTTCCAGACTTCTCTTCTTATGTTGTAGCTTCTTCCTGGCCTAAGGACTGGCCAAGGATGATTTTCTTATGATAAGAGGGTGTATTTATAGGGTATAGGAAACCCTAAAACGTTTCTTGGAGTATAAGGTAGGCATTGGACTCCAAGCCCAACTCAAATTCGTAACCCTAGAATATAGAAAAGGTAAGATTTTAATGATGTTTTGTTTTGGCCGTAACTGATTCAATACTTATCCGTTTGACGCGTTCCAATAGTCAAAACTGATCGTCTCATAAAGCTATTTAACTTTTCTTTATACCATTCTTCCAAATTCCTAGCCAATCTTGAGATATAATCCCTTTTGTGGTTGTAGCTGCTGGAATTCAGATTTATTTGGCAACTTTATCTTTTCCTTTTTCATATTTCTTGCATTTATCTCCAATTTCTATGTTTATCCTCTTTCCTTTATCTCTTAGGATTAACTTGGCATCTAATTAATTACCATATATCTGTAAAGCTTCACACTAAATAAACAATTAAACCCAATATGCTCTAAAAATAATAAATAATTAAATCAAGACTCAAAATAAGAAAGTGTACTAAATCATGAGAAAATCGATCTATACTCTAATAAATACACCTAAAATGATGTCTCCAAGATAGTTTAAATCGTCACAAATGGGGAGGCATCAATAGACATGGCTTACATCTCGCATAAGAAATCTAAAATTTCACGGGTAACATGTCAACAAAAAAAATTATGCAAATCCTGTATATCGTGAACTACATTCGAGATTTTGTCTCGCAAGTTTCATAGTATACCAGCCAAATTTATCTGATGTTAAAAACAAATGGGCCTCCATGGGGACCTATACAGTCTGAATCTACCTGGGAACTTAATAAGTTATGCCAAGATCCAAAATCACTGAAGATTCAAGGCATACGTAAAAGAATCCTACAGACAGACGCTAGTGACGAATATTGGGGGGCAATCCTACTTAATGAAATTGAAGAAATTGAAGAAAAGTACCACTTTGAGGCAATGCCAGCGGCCAATTCAAGAAATTAGAAAAACACTATCATACTAAAATCAAATAAATACTAGTAATAAAGTATGGTATCGACAAAAATGCTTTGAATCTCCACGATGTTGATTGATAAGCTTTTCATGTGTGATCCTCACTTAACAAGAAACAACAACTCTATTATTTGAGCTAATGAAACATGCATGACATTTCATAACAATAATATGTCAAATGCAACGTAATTATACAAGACGATAATAATCCATCATATTAACTTTAACAAAATTTAATTTAAACAAATTTGTCTAAGAATTTGAAAAAATACGATGTTCTTTTTCTTCTTCTCGTGACTCTAAAATCCAATGTAAGTTATTTTTTGTTTATGTATTGGGTTGGGTAGTGTGTTAGGTTAATATTTTGTTTTATATAATGGGCTACTCGGTGAAATAGAAACGGGAGGCTATATATAAAAATATTTTATTGAACCACCTATGAAATACTTGTATGTATATCTATTATTAGTAGCAAATAACATACATGTAATATTTTCTACTCTTGAAACACTAAACACTGCATAGATAGCTATTTACATATATATGCTAATTTTTGAAACAATTTATAGTTACTAATCCACATATATAGGGACCAATGGTACAATAAAATAGGACCAAGGGTCTAAAAACTTGGCCAATAATGTACAAATCTTATGACTGTAAATGCTAAATGGTGGCCTATGAGTTAGCCACACCACCAAATTGTGTGTACCAGCCGTTCAAAACTTATTTTTCGGCTTATTAAGGCTTGTTAGAACGAAACTGATCCAAGTGTCAATCTGAAATAACATACACCAATCTCAAATTTTGACACTATGCAATACACTTACAATTAGATCAGATGCATCATCTTGTAACACACTGGCTGCAAGTCTCACAATCATAATGGTTGCTGAAAATTTTGTATAAGCTTTAACGAGGCCAACAATTTCACATTTCTTTCTCCTTGAAGTTCAAACAACTTTGTGACTTCATTATGTTGACAATCTTTTCTACAAATCCTTGAATTTTCACCTTCATATAAAGACTTTATCTTAAACTTAACCCCTTAAACCCCTAAACTATTAACATAAATCGTATCCTTATCCTTAAGTGCACCCAAGTTTATATTTTTGTTGAAGGAAATTAACCTCGACCTTTGCAAGAGTCCTAGCCATATTCCGAAGTTCGATTAACTCATCAAAATTTATATTACTACCCAAGTTTCATTGAAAACTAACCTTGACCATCTCAAGAGCTTCTTTAGCTCTTTTTGCTCTTTCAAAAATATATAAACATTGCTCCTTATTAAGCTTTCTTAGATCTACTTTCAATGCCCGAAATATTTGGCATAAATCATATTGTCTATTTCCGCAAATTTGACTTTTGTTCCACCAATTTTTAATCACATTATTATATTTCTTATCTTCCACCCCCATACTGAATAATCAAAAAAGTGAATGACACAATACAAGGTGAATGATCTGAGACACTAGATTTTGATCAAAAAACTGCGTGAACATAGTGATCCGAAGTTTCAAGTCTCCTATTACCCATGACTCGATCAATACAACTAAGAACATGATTGTTCCCTTAAAGGGGTAAAGCAAGAGGTACAGGGTTCGAATCTCCTCCCTAAACATTGGTTCTGATTAAGTGGGAATATGCATGAGCAGGCGTGTATATTTTCTATGGAAATAGTCGTGGTTTGCGAAAGCTGGCCCGGACACGCATATATAAAAAAAACATGATTGTTATCCGAAGTAAAAAAATTGCCTCGAATATTGTACTTCCTCTAAACCAAGATTATTACAACAATTCGCAAAGTCATTAGAATCTTCCATTGTTACAAACCTACCATCTTTTTCTTTTGTTATAAGGTAGAATGTTGTTAAATCACCCAAAATAAACCATTGTTCATCAAAAGTAGTAGCGAAGTAAACAAGTTTTTCCACAATTTTCTTCTCTCAGTTTTATCATCAAATCCATATATAAAGGAAGTGTATAATCTAATGGAGATTATCTTACACATAATCTTACAATGGATAGCATGTGCTTTCTTGAAAGTAAAATCACATCAACTTTCTCTGGGTCTTAAATTACAAGGATCCTCCCATGTTCAACCATATAAATATTATCTTCATGTTTCCAACCTTGTAGCATAGGGTTCATGAATTTATCTAAATTTAGTCGATTGCTTTACGTTTTTAAAATTCCCAAAATATCAATACAGTCTTAGTCTTAGATTGTCGATGAAGATGTCTACTCTTTACTTATAATCTATAAATGAATATTTCTAATTTCTAATTATTAACTTGATAAATTTTTATATTCTATGATTCTCAAATAGAATTAAACTAAACTTAAAACTTTGTGAACGTCGTATTTTTTATTATTTTTGGTTAATTGGTTTTTAAATTTTAAGAAATTCAAGGCCTTTGAGCTATATTTACCTAATATATTATGAATTTTACTTTTTGGAGTCCATGAAAGAACTTATTTAGTATATATATATATATATATATATATATATATATATATATATATATATTGGAGGCTGTTGAAAATATTAATATTATGAGATCAAAGACTACATTATCAAATCTTTAATACAAAACTAGCTTTGAATATAGAACTAGTCTTGATCACAAGTAATCAATATCGTAAATTTAGTTATAGAATATTTTAATACTTAACTATTAAAAACTTCTTAAATTTAGTAATCATCATATTAATAGTATAATAATTAGTATCATGAACAACTTTTTTCCATGTCTTTCCTTGAATATGGAGTAAAGCCACCTATAATAGTTTTGTGACCGCTTTGATATTTAATTTTGTCTTTTGAACCTTTAGAGCTTAGTTATTTGATGCTAATTATCCAACTTAAGATAAGACACATGATAATTCAACGTTACTTTAACGAGGCAAGTTCAACTGTGGACACTAAACATGCATCTATAGGCCAATAAATCCAACCGCTCAATGGAAAGACTCAAATCACAAGTAGGTTCATCTAAGTTAAAACAACTATTGGAAGATTTGAATCCTCTAATAGTAAACCATCCAATGAACAAAGCCTCCTTACAAGTGGATCCAGCTACGTCAAGCAAACATTGAAAGATTTTAATCTTTTTTTTCTTTCAAATAACTTGTATTAAAAGAAAATTACGTAATACACAAGTTTGATCAACCAAACTCGAAAAAAGACATTCAAAAACCCACAAGTAATAGCAAAGCCGGCATTTTGGCAAAGCCACCAAGGCGACCGCTTTAGGCCCACTTTTTTATATATAAAAAAAGTCTCAATTTTGTTTAAACAAATTTTTTATAGTTACAAAAGACCCCAAAAAAAATCTTGCTTTAGGTAACTAAAAATATTTTGGTTTCTTGGGCCGGCCTTGAGTAATAGAGAAAAACAACTAGAACAAAGATAAAAATGAAACCATGGCCGGTTTCGAGGGGAGGCCGAGGAGGCCATGGCCTTGCCCCCCCCCCCCCCCCCCCCCCCAATTCATATAATATATAGGGCCCTAAATATTTTTTATGGGCCTTCTAATATTTTTTTTTTGTTTTATTTTTAAAAAATATTAAAACTTGTTAATCAGTGTGTGTATATATATAGAAACACACACATATATATCTATATCTATATAATATTGGAGAAGGGCCAACGGCCCGAAATGTCTCCAGTTTTTCTCCACATTTTTTAGCCTTCAGATCAAATTTCTATCATTTTTGGCCTTTAGATCGATTTCAATTAATGGTCTAGATTGTCTAAATTCAATCCACGGTTTAAAATATCTTGATGTCTCCTCTATATTTTTCAGCCGTTGGATTCTACTTTCTTATCTAAATAATGCCATTTAAATATCATTCTACCTAAAACCTAAAACTAATCTCTTCACGTCATTCATCGCGCATTGGAATACATAAAAAAAAATTCTTCAAACATACCTTCCCACCAAGCCGTTCATCTCTTCCAACCAAGACGCTCATTCCCACAAGAAAACGGCCGCCGTTCGCCACTCAAGCCGCTCATCTCTTCCCACCAATCCGCTCATTCTTCACAAGAAAACCGCCGCCACTCGCCACTCGCCACTCGGCAACCATTCTCTACCATCATCAATCGGCTCGGCAAAGAATCCAAATTAAGGTAAAAAAAGAATTAATTTTGTCACTGAAACTCTAATAATTTAATTATTTTTTAACCTAATCTCATTGTTTTTACAATTATATTTTTATACTAATCCTACAGATTAGCACCAGAGTATATTTTTATACTAATCCTACAGTTATTACTTTTTATACTAATCCTACAATTATTACTTTAATCTTTGTACAGCAGATTTGTCTATGCTTGAAGAAGTAGCTTTAAAAAGTGCAATTCTTGCTGATAAATTTGCTCCTGATTTGTCATGGTAAGTTTGAATTTAGTACAATTTTGATCATATAAATGAGTCATAAATCTTGATATTGTGTTGGTAAAGGTATGTGGATGTAATACTTCAGTTAATTGACAAAGCAGGAGATTTTGTTAGTGATGATATTTGGTTCCGTGTAGTACAATTTGTAACAAACAATGAGGATTTACAGGTAACTCAAACTATTATTTATTTATTTTTAAAATTATTTTTCCGTTAAAGCTTCAAGATAAGGGATTTAATAGTGTATGTATTGTTTATTAGCCTTATGCAGCATTGAAAGCTAAAGAATATCTTGATAAACCTGCTATTCACGAGACAATGGTGAAGGTATGTTTAAGATTTGTGTGTTTAAAATAAAAGAAATTATGAAGTGTAAATTGAGATGTATGTATTGGTGTAGGTAAGTGCGTATATTCTTGGAGAGTTTAGTCATCTTTTAGCAAGACGTCCAGGGTGTACTCCACCAATGGGAATCTGCCACCTATTGTAGCAGGACAGCTTAGTGTTGTAAAGGTGAGTGAGAGAATCTTTAGTTATTATTAATTGATTTAATTAATTTAAAACATTGGATTTGCTTATGCAAAACAGGAACAGGAATCGAGAGAGCATGTGGGGTTGAAAGAATCAAATGGGGCTTTAACAGTAGTAGATCCTCCTCCTCCTGCTCCTCCTTCGGGTGATCTTCTTGGAGATCTTTTGGGACCATTGGCTATTATTGATGGCCCGGGCCCGCAAAATTTAAAT
Source organism: Nemophila menziesii (assembly GCA_029959085.1). Lineage (NCBI taxonomy): Eukaryota > Viridiplantae > Streptophyta > Magnoliopsida > Boraginales > Hydrophyllaceae > Nemophila > Nemophila menziesii. Next base: position 83,322,168 of record JARWIR010000001.1, read on the forward strand.
GTAGAAGACGAGTCTTTAGCTATCGCACCTATTGAAGACCACGCAAACACTGTCCAGGTGTGTAGAGATGGATTTGCATGATTTTTGCACAGTGGTGACTTATAGTGCAATTTATGCACAATACAGGGGTGCAATATAGAGTATAAAAGAGTTGTGTTGTTATAGGGACCTATACTGTGATTTTTGCACAGGGACCTATACTTTGATTTTTGCACAGAAAAATATATACAGTGACTTATATGCAATTTATGCACAATACAGGGACCAATAGTGCAATTTTGCGCAATCTAGGTCGCCGGCAATATAGGTCGCTATTTTTTTGCAATAAAGGGACCTATAGTGGGATTTTTTGCACAATACAAGGACATAGAGTGCATCAGGGACCTATAGTGCGATTTTGCACAATACAGGGACCTATTGTGCAATTTTCTTATACTGCATTTTTTTAAAATTGTTTTGCTAGCGCCGCCTCTAATAGACCATTCTTCACCATCAACCCCGGGTTGGCTAATAAAAAATCGAAGAACCCAAATCCATATCAAACTATATGCTACTTATCATTCTTTGCGAGTCCATACAAAAACAATTAGAAACCATAGATCTTAAGCGACTTATAAAACTCAAGAAAATAGAGAAAAAATAGGGAACAGATTGGTACGAGGGAGGAAGGAAGCAAAAATATTGAAGATTAGTGGTGAATCATTCAAACTAAAAATACCATCGACAGTCTATGACATGTTATATAATCCAACTCATGTTTTAATGGAAGCAGTTAAGAGATATGGGATAAGAGAAACTCAAGAAAATTTGGAGTTGAATAAGCCTTTGGCTGCCTATGTATTTCTTATTTATTTGAATCTAAAATTTTACCTTCAAAATTTTTTCTCTAGAATTTATTTTTTTAGATTTCTCTTACAATGCTATAAAATTCAAAATATTAGCAAAAACAACAAAAAGTAGGACCTTCAAATTACCTGTATAATTTCCTTTCTCACTTTCTCATTTACTTTATTTCCATTGCATTTTTTATAAAACATTATACCTAATGTTCAAAGAAATAAGAAATCTAGAAGCAGTGGCCAAATTTAAGGTTTAATTTTTACTCCTTTGTATAGGAAAAATTAAAGTTTGAGACTTGTGTTGGTTATATAATCTAATAATGTATATGTATGTATGTTTATAGGAAAGAACACATACTGTTGTAGGATGTTTTAAAAATAATATTGTCTCTATTATGAGATTTACATATATATAAAAATAATTTAATTTAATATTTTATTTTACTTAATTAATAATAAAATTAAACCAAAACAATGTTTTTTTGTGTAATCCAGATTTTTTGAATAGTAATTACAATTTATCAATATTTACAGGTAATTAAACAATCAAATCCTAACAAAAGAGTATAATCCTAATCAAAAAAGAATTAACAATAAAATTTTAACTTTTTTCATTTTGTTTTTATCTCAAAAAGTATTTATATTCGATGTTTATTTTAATTATTTTAAATTAAATTTTCAGAGTGCCTTCAGACACGCGTTCAAACCTAGTATATATATATATATCCATACTCAAGTAGTGGTGCGCGGGATTGGAACAAAAAGAATATATATATATATATATATCCATACTCATGTCCCTATGTTATGCAAAAATTGCACTATAGGTCCCTATGTTGATATTTTAAGTTGTAACGCTTTTAATTCCTATATTATACAAAGTAACTTATATTTTATCATAACATAAGGATAGTCACTTTGAAACATAAAGGACTATATAGACATAAAGTGGCGTAATATTATATTATGAAGTATAATAATTGTCGAAAATAAACATTTAAAAGAGCTGGCCCCATTTTCAGATTCTCCCTGAAAAATATACACGTTAAAGGGCATATTAGTATAATATCACAAGATCATAACAGAAATTTAAATGATTTAACGATTAGTATATTTTTAAAATTACTAAAAGGGATCTTGGAATTGTTCTTATGAATTAATTGCACTATAGGTCCCTATATTTTGCAAAAATGTATTATAGGTCCCATATTATGCAAAATAAGTTCAATCTTTTGAATTAATTGTACTATAGGTCCCTATATATATATTTTGACTTACCTGACTTCCAAGAGATGGAATTGTTTGATGAACAATCCATTGAGCATCAACTACACCAATTTTCTCATGTGCCGGCTACAGTACCAAAACTAAGATTATTTAAATTGCACTATAGGTCCCTATACTATACCAAAATTGCAATATAGGGGTGCACTGAACTCTACACATCTTCTGAGAGCAAAATCAAGTCCCCGTCAATGTACTAAATCATTCTACAACAAAATTGTAATATAGGTCCCTGTATTATTCGATAATTGCACTATAGGTCCTTACAATAATATAGGTCCTTATATGTACACTTTTTGGCTACTTTGGGTAATACAAGTTCATACATTATGTGAACTTCTGCTTCTATAGTTATACTTTTTGTTTGAAAGAAGTTTAACTTGTTTAAATGATAAAGTAGGATTTTGTAAGAAAATATTTCTTGTTTAATTGCACCACAGGTCCGTATATTAATGTAATGAAATTACTTAATGGAAACAACTTTTAATTAAATAATGAGAAATCTTTTATTTAGCCTTGAATTACTTTTTAAATAAACTCTATCGTGACTTGTTAAATCACAGTACTGAATGTGTAAATCTTAATCTACTTAAATGCAGCTTGTCCATGGTGGTTCCCCAGGTCCAGAATAAGTGTTCTGCTTAATTTACTAAATGTTCTGTTCAAAAATGAAATTTGAACAACAATAACTCGGCTATATATATATAATATTTCTTGTTTAATTGCACCACAGGTCCGTATATTAATGTAATGAAATTACTTAATGGAAACAACTTTTAATTAAATAATGAGAAATCTTTTATTTAGCCTTGAATTACTTTTTAAATAAACTCTATCGTGACTTGTTAAATCACAGTACTGAATGTGTAAATCTTAATCTACTTAAATGCAGCTTGTCCATGGTGGTTCCCCAGGTCCAGAATAAGTGTTCTGCTTAATTTACTAAATGTTCTGTTCAAAAATGAAATTTGAACAACAATAACTCGGCTATATATATATATATATATATATATATATATATATATATATATATATATATATATGAACAAAATGAAGAAGCCAATTCAAATACAATCTGCGGATATTTCCCATATTATCCAACCAGGAAGCACCAGATACTATGAACTCACATATATTTAGCTAAAGGACCTCATAATTTTAATCAACCACCACTAAAACCCACAAATTTATCAAACCAAACAGTAGTATTACTTTTACATTTTAATTGTATATTCGAAATGCAAAATTTATGAAGAATTTCCACAACTTAACAGGAAAGATATAGTTTACTTGGAATTACTTTCAAGTCCTTGTAGACCCTGAGATCTTTCTTCATTATTCACTAAAACTGAGAAACAACACCAAATTTTTTTTTTTTTTTTTCACTGCTTGCTTCCTTGTTTTGATACCTGATAACATTTTCTACAACAATAATTAAAAGTTGAACAGTTGAGATAATGTGTAGCATAATATTCCTCAATACAAATACTAAAACTTCCATTAAAACATAAAATAAACGACATAATTAATTCACAACAAGTCAAACTCATCCTGATTTAAAACCTGAAAATCTTTTACTGAATAAGGTGACTACAGATTGGTACAGAGCCATGAAGAGACTGTTGATTAAATTAAAAGTTTACATCTGTTAAAATCATATCAAGAAACTTAGGATGTTCATATATGATTCTATAAGTAGTTGCATCCACTGAGAAACCATGTTTTCTCATTTCCTTAACCCATTCAATTGCCTCTTCATACTTTTTTTTCTTCATAAACCCCCGGATAATAATGTTGTAGGTCACACTATCCGGGGAGAAACCTTTTTTCTTCATACTTGAAACCCACTCTTTTGCATCTTTAAACATTCCTTTGTGGCAAAGTCCACTTATAATGGTATTATGGGTATATATATCAGGCTCCAAACCTTTGGACGATAGCTTGTAAAAAATGTCAATTGCAGCATTAAGCTGTCCATCTTTACATAATCCATGAATAATTGTATTATACATGACAATGTCAGGAGTAACATTGCTATTTTCCATGGAGTCTAATAAAGATATAGCCTCGGTAAGACGTCCATTATTGCACAATCCGTTAAACATTATTCCATATGTAACAAAGTCAGGACTAATTACTCCCTCACCCTCAGATTGCATCTTCTTGAATAAATCCTGCGCAATGACACATAAACCCTTCTGAAACAACCCTTGTATCATAGTGCTGTATGTAACAGTATTAGGTGAAGGAATATCTTGAAAAAGTTGAAAAGCCTTATCAACCCAACCTTTCTTCACCAAACCATTGATTAAAGTGCTGTATGTTTGAATATCAGGATCACAACCTTTAGCTATCATGATAGCTAATAACCCCACAGCTTCCTCCATTTCTCCACGTAAACAATGTGCATCTATCAATGCATTATAAGTAACAACATTCGGTTTTAGACCTCTTTCAATCATGACTTTTACAAATTCTTGTGCTTCTTCCACTAACCCTTCCCTACCGTGTGAATCAACCAATATGTTAAATGTATATACATTTGGAAAAACTTTATAGTCCAACATCTCAATCAACAACATCTTAGCCTCTTCCTTCCTATCAAACTTACACAATCCATGGATTAGCGAAGAATAAGTGACAACATTTGGGGTTATACCCTTATCTTTCATCTCGCAAAATAGTTTAAAGGCATCATCTACCATGCGATCCTTGCACAGACAGTCAACAATGGTGGTATAAGAATAGATGTCAGGTTTACAGCTCCACTTTTCAAATACACGTAGCAATTCAAGAGCCTTGAGAGTATGTCCAAGTTTACACAGCCCATTTAGTACCACCCCAAAAGTAACTTCACTCGGCTCACAAAGATTTTCCCTCAGTAACCTATTAAACAACTCTACAGCCTCTTCTCCTCTATCTTCGCCAAAAAGGCCCTTCATCAGATTGGTATAGGTAACGACATTAGGAACATGACCGCTTTTCAAGAGACAACCTAATACCGCAAAACCAGAATTGATGCATTTCAAATAACAGTAACAGTTCAAAGTAATATTCATCGTATAGTCATCTATTGGAACACCTAACATGCGCATTTCTTTGAAAAGAGAAATAGCAGCAGAGTGTTGTTTCATCTTCTTTACAACGACGACTAATAGCTTATTATAAACTTTAATTGAAGGCCTAGGTCGCATTTGGACAATTCGATACAGTGCAAAACCAGCGTCTTCAACATTATTGATATCTTTTTCGAAATCATATGAATAAGAATAAGATGAAAATGAATTATAACAGAATTGGGTAAAAGGGTTACCAATTTTGTTGAAGTAAGAACGAGACGATCTATAGCAAATCAGATTCCACCCAATTAATGAACTACTCAGTTTCATCTTCAATTCCTAATTTTTCGGTTTCTTTTAATCATTTTGTTTTGAAATCACGGTAGAGTGAATCCCTTATTAGGGGTTTTGAAGTATTACAGTGGTTAAGAAAGAAAGAAAGAAAGGGAGGATGTTTTGGGTGTTAGGCGATGTAGTTGGGCTACTAATAGATTAGTTAGGTTAAGAATGTCAGGAGTGTGATGCGCATAAGCAATCCATCTTTACAATTTTAACCAAAATCAAATACAACATAGAAGTTAGGCGAAACTTGGATATTCTTCGCAATTTACACGAGTCCTAACTATAAAGAAAGAGAGAAACTTTGGGTGGCCCTCCATCAAGCTTTTAATAATATTCAAACACCGTGGTTAGTCGCTGGCGATTTTAACCAAGTTGGTTTGGAAATTGATAAGAAAGGCGGGGTACCCGGGGTTTCAAGAAGGATGGAAAAATTCGAAGAATGGAGAAATTCATGTGGGTTAATTGACTTGGGATTCGAGGGTCCGCGTTATACGTGGTGTGATTCATGGAACACGGGACAGCAAATCATGGAAAGATTAGATAGAGCGTATGGTAACGTAGAGTGGCAATTCATGTTTCCGAATGCTCGGGTGGTTCATCTTGCGAGAGTTCATTCAGACCACATGTCAATCCTAATACAGTTATGCCCTAACCAGGGGGCCAAAGTGAACTCTCGTCGATTTAGATTCGAAACAGCATGGTGTTTACATAAAGGCTTCCAAGAACTCATAAGTAACAAATGGGAAGGGAATGAAATATTGGGGTCAGTGAAGGTATTTTAGCCATACAAAAGTCACTGAATACTTGGAAAGTAGAGGTATTTGGAGACATAAATCGGAGGAAGTGAGAGTTGAGCGCAAGAATTAGAGGTATCCAAAAATCGTTGCAAGTTTCATACAATTCGTCACTTCGAATGATGGGTATTCGATTTGAGAAAGAGTACGAAAGCGTCCTAGAACAAGAGGAAAACATGTATTTTCAAAAGTCAAGAGATAAATGGGTTAATTCGGGGGATCGAAATACGAGATTCTACCAACTCTCGGTCGGTACTAGAAAGAAGTCGGCCTTTTGTAGAGGAATGTTTGATAATTTGGACAATTGGGTAGAAGATGATGAAACTCTTAAGAGGATGGTCCGTGAATATTTCGAAGAATTGTATGAAAGTCCGAGTGATCATATTGCGGAGTTTACGTTACCACAAGTAAAGGTTATTGAGGACGATGTACGAAGTGAAATTAGTCAGCCATTTTCGGATGAGGAAATCCGTATTGTTGTGTTCCAATCTGACCCAACCAAAGCTTCTGGGCCCGATGGAATGTCTGCAGCATTTTATCAGAAGTGCTGGGATACTGTAGGCCCCTCGGTATGTAACATGGTTTGAGAAGTAGTAAGTGCAGGTCGGCTTCCCTCGGGTCTGAATGGAACACTTATACATCTTATCTCTAAAGTGTCAGACCCGAACCGGGTACGTTTATTTCGACCTATCAGTCTCATTAATTGTCCGGTTAAATTTATAATGAAGGCAATAGTCAATAGACTAAGGCCTATTGTTGCTAACTGTATTGGTCCTTGTCAAAGTAGCTTTTTACCAGATCACTCTACAATGGATAATATAGTGTTGATTCGGGAGGTAGATCATAGTATGCGCCATACCCAAGGGAATACATGAATAATGGCCGTTAAAATTGATCTCACGAAAGCATATGACAGAATCAGATGAGAGTTTATACGAGATACAATCTCTCATTTTGGACTGTCGGCTAGTTGGGTGTCACTAATAATGACAAGCATGGAGGAGAATGAAATGAGGGTGTTATGGAATGGCGAGCCACTGCCCCCGTTCAAACCCCACCGGGGTATTCGACAAGGAGACCCGCTTTCCCCATATATCTTTATCCTATGCATGGAAAGACTTTCACTTCTAGTTCAAAAAATTGTGTAGGACTGGAAAATGGAAAGAAATAAAGATGGTTCGCCAAGGACCTAAACTTTCACATTTATTTTATGCTGTCGATCTAATATTATTTGGTGAGGCATCTTTTTTGCAGGTACCGTTGATACAGGAGACGATGAATTTATTCTGTAAAGACCATTTAGCACGATCCCAAAAGAAACTTCACTAGGCTCACAAAGTTTTCCCCTCATTAACCTTTGAAACAACTCTACAGCCTCTTTACCTCTATCTTCACCAAAGAAGCCCTTAATCAGGGTGGTATACGTAACCACAGTAGGAACGTGACCGCCTTTGAAGAGACAACCTAATACCGCAAAACCCATATTGCTTTTTTTTAACAGCAATAACAATTTATAGCTATATTCATTGTGTAATTATCTAACGGAGCCCCCAAAATACGCATTTCTCTGAATAAAGAAAGAGCATAAGGGTAATTTTTTATCTTCACAACAGTACCCAATAGCTTAGTGTAGTCTATAACAGTAAGCTTAGGTCGCGTTCAGATCATTTGATTCACAGTAAAACGAGCATCTTCGACAGGATTGATATCATCAAAAGATGAAATTGAAGAATAAAAGAAGAGGGGAAAAGGGTTACCGATTGTGTTGATGGAAGAAAGAAAAGATCTAAAGCAAAACAAAGAAGAACCACAAAGTTTCATGATGTTAATGTTGACGAGAGAAGGAAATGGTTGTTGCTAAAAATGTAAAAATGATTGTGATGTTAGGTGAAGAGGGCGACTTGAGATGCTCTATTGTGAACTGGTTACAAAAGCAAATCAGATAAGACTGTAGGGTCTTTTTTGGGTAGAATTGTTTTTTTTAAAAGTCAAATGTCATGGAATTAATAGAAGGGTGATAGACTGGGAAATTCTAAGTTAAACCATGACTACCATTGGGGTTATGGTTTTAATATTAAAAAATACTAATATTTGTACGAAATGGTAAAGGGTTAAAAATAATCTTTCCTTTTACAAAATTCGTAAATCATGATTTAGTGCCTCCAAATTTTAAATAAATAAATTAGTTTCTATCTTTTAATGATCAATGATTAAAGTAAGGTAAGTTACAATTTTACCCTTTATAATTTAATTAAATAATATAAAATTGTAAAGAAAAATAAATATAGAGCAAAATCAAAAAAATATCCCTACTAATTATGTCATAAGTTAAGAATTTTAACTATATTATATAGTTAAAATAAATTAAGGATCCAAATCTCTTATTTTTATTTTAGTCAAACCTCTCTTAATCTTTTTTTTTTGGACGGTAAACCTCTCTTGATCTAAACAATACAATTCTTCTATTTTAACCGAAAATGGTCACTTTTATTTTTAAATTAATGAGATTATTACCAAAAGGGTCTTGAAAACACCACCTCAGGACCTAACAAGACCGGCTCTTTAGCCTCTTCTTACTAAAGGCCACAAACTAATTTTTACACTATAAGCAAAAATTCCAATTACCTTTTTGTCCCTTTTTGTTTTTTATTTCCTATATATATTAATATTTTACAATTTATTTCTAAATCTAAAAAATTATACGCCTCTTTTATTTCTCTCTCTCCAATCATCCTTTTCTTTTCTTTTCCAGCCATCGACTGTTTTCTTGTGCCATCCGGTGGTGCGTTCTCCGGTGGATGCTCGAACATGGCTTCATGGAGTTTCAGCAAATCTCCCGAGCTCCGGGGAGATATGGTAACGTGTGGCGGCTGTACCACATGTACCATGTTTGTGAAGCTCCGATTAGGAAAAATCCAGATCCAACTGTTGGTGTGAACGATGTTCCTCAACTTATAACATAATAAATGAATTACCGTAACATCTAATTTTCATGGTATACGTTATTGAAAATTAAAAGTGGAGAAAGGTACATTGAAGCTTAAGGTACAACGTTGTATGCTTATTAGGGGTGGAAATCGGCCGGATCGGATCGGAAAATGTATTGTTCGGAAATTTCCAATTTTTTTTCGGAAAAGCAAAATCTGATCCAATTCCAATCCAAAAAAAATCGGAATTCAAAATTTCGTTCCAATTTTGGAACACCCGGAAATTTTCGGAATTTCGGAATTTTCGGAAATTCTAATTTATTTATTTTTAAGATACAAAAATAAAAAAAAATATCTTTTTTTGAACACTTGAAGTGAAAAGACAAGGCGTGTACTCCTTTATCATGCATTGAGTTAGCAACTATCATTGTATTCCAAGCAATTGTATCCTTTTTTTTTTATTAAAACAAAAACTTTACAAGATTTACCCAAATCACCATATTTGGCATACATGAACATTAAAGCAGTAAGGGCGGTTATGTCTTCCAAGAATAAATGCCTAAAATCATACCCCTGAATCTCTTTTCCACCCTTTAAACTTTCTAAATCCTATTTATTAACTCAATTCAGTGGAATGTTCAAATTCAAAAAGTTTGTTCGTATACACGTGATCATTAGAATTATAGGAGTTATATATGTTGTAGCAGATCTGGAATAAAAAAGAAAGTAAACAGACAAGTTCTACTTTTAGTCTGTAGCACCCTTACTTACTTTAAATTACGAATTAGTCTCTGCAGATTTTTTATTTTAAGATAAAAAATTAAAAAGAGTAATATTTTTTACAACACTTGAGGTGAAAAAACAATTTCTATTTTTAACCCATATCACTAGTGGCACCCTTAGTTACTATAAATTGTGAATTAGTTCCTTCAGATTTTTTTTTTGTCAACCGTTCCAAAGCGATTTTGTATATGACTTCACTGAACCATTTTTAGCTTGATTTGAAGTGGCAACAGTAGCTAAACTTTTTGAAATTTTCTTTGCTCGTTTTAATCACCTCGGCATCTGTTTTAAAATTTACATATATGTATATATTATATTCTATATATTATATATTAATATATAAATATATAAATATTTCAAAATATAAAATATTATTTAGGAAAATCTTCGGAAAAATAATTGGAAAAAACCGGAAAAAATCCGGAAATAGAAATCGGATCGGATTTCGGAAATTCCAAATTTTCAATATGTAATTCCAATTCCAATCCAAAAAAAGTCGAAAAAATCGGAATTCGGAAATTCAGAAATCGGAAAGTAAAAAAACAATTCCAAATACGGAATTTTCGGATTGGAATCGGTCGGAAATCGGAAATTTCCGTTCCAATTCCACCCCTAATGCTTATGGAGCTGGAATTTTAAGTGTAAAAGTTTGTGTTCATTCTTATTAGTTTTTGAATTACTATACATTTTGTTTTGCTTGTTTTGTTTTATATTTTTGTTGTTGTTTCTTTCATTTAGATTAGTATGATTAAGACTTAATTGCGCAGTTGGTCCCTAAGTCATGCGAAATAGCTAAATAGTAAATACACCCCGTGCTTAAAAAAGTAGCAAATATACCCATCCCTTTGTTATACTTCTCTTGCAATTATCCATGCAGGGAATATATTTGCTATTTTTAAGATTATTACAGGGATATATTTGTTACTTTTTGAAAGACAGGTTTATGTTTGGCTATTCTCATAACACATCCACTATGGTGCAATTTACCCTATTTAACTTTGCAAATATGATTTAAAATTTAAATTGCACAATTGCTCCCTGCATTATCCAAAGTAGTCAAATATAACTTTGCATTTCAAAACTTAGGAAATCTTTGCATTCTAATACATTCATGTACATTCTCCAGACCAGATAAATATACTGATTAGTAAACAAGATGAGTTGTACAAGAAAATCCGAACTTAAAGCATTATTAGAAAGTTCTGAAATCGCAAAAAGCCCCTCAAAAGAAGGCACTTCCGAAACTATAGAAAATTGGTCCAGATCATTTAATTGGGATTCTCAAGCTGAAGATATTCGATTCAATATCTTTGGCATATCATCATATCGCGCAAATCAAAAAGAGGTTAATTTCAATTCATTTTCACTCTATAAAACCATTTTTAATTTTTTTTATTATCAGGTAGTAAACGCAGTCATGAGTGGAAAGGACGTTTTAGTAATTATGGCAGCTGGTGGTGGTAAAAGTCTTTGTTATCAACTTCCAGATATTCTTAAAAATGGAGTTGCTCTTGTTATTAGTCCTTTACTTTCTCTTATTCAAGACCAGGTCCCTAAATTTCTCTAATATATCTTTTGTAAATTAACCTTTCATGTTGATAAATGATAACTGATAAACTTTTAGGTAATGGGTTTAGCTGGATTAGGCATTTCAGCATATATGTTAACTTCTACTACAAGTAAAGAAAAAGAGAAATTTTTATACAAATCCCTCGAAATAGGTGAAGTAGAGCTTAAAAATATTATATATGTCACATTTGAAAAAATATCAAAGAGTAAAAGATTTATGTCGAAACTCGAAAAATGTAATAATTCTAATCTTCTTTCACTAATTGTTGTTGATGTAAGTTATAATTTCATTTTCATAATTATTTAAATTTTATTTATAGGAGGCACATTCATGATTTTCGACCAGATTACAAAAATCTCGGTATTTTAAAAACTCAATTTCTTAAAGTACCCATCATTGCTCTAACTGCATGTAATTTTATTTTAAAAAATTCAATTTATATATATAAATCTGGAAATTATCGAAATACTTAATTGTATTCTGTTCGTTAGGAAACTGCTACTAAAAAAGTTCAATAAGATTTAAAGGAAATGCTGCGCATACCACAATGTGTTAAATTGTTAACACAGTAAATAGACCCAATATTTTTTACATGGTAAATACATTTTTTTCTTTTTTTTAACTCCTCTTCTAGCGTTACTATCTGAACAGTAAAAAATGGAGTTTCCAGGTCCTTAAAAAATCATCTGTGGCAAAAATAGTTACAGATGAAATAGTTGAGTATATACAAACTTCTTACTCGAATAATAAATTGGGAATTGTTTAATGTTTCTCGATAAAAGAGTGTGAGCTGGTATGTTATTTTTATTATTAATTTTATGTTTTTGTTACACTTTATAACTGTCTAAACATTTAGGTTGTAAAAGAATTACGTGGAAGAGGAATTAAAGATGATCATTATTATGCAGATATGGATGTAAGTACTTGTGAAAAAGTTCATCTTCAGTAAGATTTAAGATCATTTCTTTTTATTATTATTATTATTTTTATTTTTATTATTCTTGTACATGTATGTGGAGCAATGGAAAATTGCAGATTATAGCTGGCACGGTATGTTAACTCTTTTACAGTTTTACCCTTATATATATATCCATATATATATATATATATATATATATATATATATATATATATATATATATATATATATATATATATATATATATATATATATATATATATATATATATCTAAAGGGTATAAAGAGATGCTAGGATTTGTTTTAAGCAAAAAATATGTTACATCGAACGGTTAAGATCATTTTATTACTTATAAAATTACCATCTTCCAAAAATATCCCTACTATATATACTACTAAAAATAAAAAAAAGCTAAACAATAACACCAAGGGCCCGTTTGGAAGTGCTTATTTTAGAGTAAAAAAGTCGCTCCACTAATATTCTATCTTTTTTTCATTTCATTTTTCTTTTTCTTTTTCTTTTTCTTTTGTTTGTTCAACACGTTCATGAAAAGTCTCACAATCACAAGTAGGGCAGAGCAAACAAAGGTCGAACCCGAAGTTTGGGCCCAACCCGGTTACAACTGATCCGGGAAAAGCAATTTTAAAACTTAACTTATTAATTGAGTCGGATCACATATCATATAAACCAAACCGGACATAACCCGGGTAGGGTTAAGATTACACCTAGAAAAACCCGGATTAACCCGTACCACCCGAACACTCCATTTATAAGCAGTATATTTCACATTTTCCCTTGAAACTTTCGATGTGGGACAAGTTGGAGTAACCTTATGCGCAAGGCTGCCTGGATTTCTCGGCATTTAAGTGTTTTCTCGGCAACAGCACCTGTGTTTTTCTTTTTAAAACCTTTTGTCCCACATCGTTAGTTTACAAAAAGGTTTTCAAAACTTTTCCTATAAATACTAAGGCCAAAGCTGTATGCTACTTGTCTCTTAACAACTCCCCTCCTTACCTATATTTTGTAGGTGATGTGTATATGGGTATCGTTGGTTAAATACTTATTAATAAATATAATTCAGCTTTCCTGGGTTGATTATGTATAATAGTAATTCATAGTTTAACCCTTCGGTTAGACTGTTTCAGTATAGAATTTGACCCGTTCTAAAGCCCGTAACCCGATTGTAAACCGGTATGGACGGTTATGGTTTAGGAAACTTGGGTTAGATTATTTATTGTTGTACCCGACCATCACAGTATCGGTTTAATAAATCTTCTAAACCCGGTCTAACCCGGTTCATGCTCTAGCCTAATCACAAGTAACCTTACACTCAACCCAACACCTCGCCCTCTCTTCAGTCTCTCGACCAATATGCACGGCGCCTCGCCATCCTACCTCCACCGTACTCCCACACTACACCCACGCGGCTGACCCGATCAAGACACTACTCTTACACCGACAGCATCTCCTCTGTGCCTACTGTCTTAAGGTAGTGATGTATGAAAGTATTGTTATAGAACTCCAAATCGAAGAGAAAAGGCTTCAATTAGCGGATATTCAATTACAAGATGAAATTGAGCTTCAACAGCAAAATTGGTGTGGCTTGGGTTTGTGTTGAAATTGGCTTCGATTGGGCTTGACTTCGGGTATCGAAGGTTGATGTCTTGAACGGAGGTTGTTGATTGTGGTGGATTAGAGGGGCAAAATTGGTGTGGCTTTTGTTCGGATTTGTAAGTATTTTTGAATCGTGTTAAAGGTGATCAATCAAATGTGTGAGAGACTAAAGGTACACCACCCCCACTTTATTCTCCATCTTTTTCAAATAGTAGTTACCAGGTCTGATAAAGAACTTTACAAGAATTACTAAGGTGGAAATCTAAAGTTATTGCCTATTGGTAATTTCAGTTAGAGTAAATTCGAGTTACTGAATAAAATTTTCATTCATTTGGGACATTGTAACATACTTGGTCCCTTATGTTTGTAAAAAATTGATATAGGGACTTATAGTGCCTTTTTGGCATTATATAAGGATCTATAGTTCATTTTTGCATAATATAGGGACCTCTAGGCATTTTTTGCATACTATAGGGGCCTGTAATGATTTTTTTTATGATATAGGGACTTATAACGCGTTTTTTGCATTATATAAGGACCTGTACTTCATTTTTTGCACAATATATGGACCTCTGGTGAAGCTAATATTTCGTGTGATTAATGATAATTTGATGGCTACACCTGGAAATTCTGGTACTTTGTGGACCAATGTGTGTTATTTTGGTATTTCGAGTGATTTGATGAAGCTTAGTTATTATGAATATGTAGATGATGGAGTAAGATCTGTTCCAAGCTCTGTATCTGGACACATTTTTACTTCACTTAATCTAGAAATTAATTCAGGGTGGTTAGTAAAGTTTGTTGATTGATTAATTTACACTTTTTCTTGTAAAAAGTGTATATATATATATATATATATATATATATATATATATATATATATATAATTTACACATTATATATATATATATATATATATATATATATATATATATATATATATATATTGTCTGATGATGTGTCTTCTGTGTATGTGTACAGGTGGCATTTGGAATGGGTATTAACAAACCAGATTGTAAAATAGTGTAATTATGTTTATTTACATAGAGTGTGTATTCTAATTAGTGATACATTTATAGTGAGGTTTGTAATTCATCACAGCTTAAGCAAATCAAAGGAAATGTATTATCAGGTAATTAACTATAACCCCTCGATGAAATTACTTTTGATTATAGAGGGGTACTTTAGTGATTTTCCAATTTTAGGAAAGTGGTAGGGACGGAAAAGATGCACTTCCTTCTTACTTTAGACCTGGTGATGTATCTAGACATTTAATTAATTATCTTTCTTTCTATTTATAACTTATACTCAGAGTATAAAAAGTCTTTTTCGAAAATGCTGGGCTACAAAATCTTTACGATGTAGTACGCTTCAGTCAGGTAAGTGTGAAATAATACATTTTCATTTATTTTTCACAAATAAATATTAGTTCATTTTTTATTTCAACTTGGCAGGCTAAAAGAGAATGTCGAAGAAATGCTTTATTTAAACATTTTGCTGAGCCTTTACAAGACTGTAATGGTACCAATTTTTTATTTATTTTTAACCAGAAAAAAAAAATCTAAACTTTGTATCCTTTCACAGGGATGTGTGATAACTGTGCTTTTCTGCGCGATCTTAATGAAATGGATGTTCGGGCTATAGCTCTTATGCTACATTTGTAATTTTATTAAATTTATTATTTTTATTTATTTATTTATTTATTTATTATCATCAATTGCTTGACTATTCTGAATATCCATAATTTTTAGGTCAGGCAAGGCTTATAGTGTCAACACTTAAAGATTTACAAGATAATGATCAGAGAACAACAATGTTGCAACTACTGGACAGGATAAAGACTAAGAACAAAGAAATAGGTGGGTCCCACAATGTTTTTATAAAAGAATTAAAAACAGAAAAGTATGGGAAGAGACCTATAAAGAAGTTTAGAAATAGGAAAGATATTCTTATTATCCAGAGTAGTGAAGAAGAAAATGAAAAAGAAGAAGAAGCTTAAAGTAGTTGTTTCGGCATTAAGAAGAAGCTCAATTTGTTGATGTATTTTCTAAGTAGTAATATTTTCTTCTCATTAAGAACACACTATGTAGATATTACACACAAGTAAATACTCGATTTAATTATAAATATTATTAAAACACAATAGTGAAGCAAAAAATGTAAATTATATAGAAACTAAAGTCTCCATGTAACCTCCTGTGATCATATCTATTTATTTATTCATGTATCTGTCACATCACAAGTAAATATTCCTGTAAATGAATGTCCTTTTCTACAGTTTGATCTACTTTTCAAAAATTAAAGGTATGAGAACTCGTTTAATATAAAAGGTAAGAAACAAAATATCAAACCTTTGTCATTCTTTTTTTCTTTTGACTAATACTACTAAATAAAATTTCCTTGTTCAAAAAATTACAAAAGATGAAATTGGTAAGCAAGTTTCCAGAGACACAATACCAAAACAACAAAAATTTAGTCCCGAAAATACAATGTGGTAATATTTACTTGTCAACAAGAACATATTATGTAGTTATTATTACACACACCACATTTTTTACCAAGCCATTCAAATATTTAATGCTAACATTACTCTCTCATCCCAATTTAAAAGTTTCTTGCCATTCAATACAAAAGCTGACTCAAAACTTCATTCTGATTTGAAACCTGAATATCTTTTACTTAACAAGGTGACTACACAAAGATGCAAGGAGATAAGTAGTTGCATCTACTGAGAAACCATGTTTTCTCATTTCCTTAATTGATTTAATTGCCTCTTCATACTCTTTTTTCTTCATAAACCCCTGGATAATAACGTTGTAGGTCACACTATCTGGAGAGAACCCATGTTCCTTCATACTTGAAAGTTGAAACCCACTCTTTTGCATCTTCCAACATTCCTCTTTGACAAAGTCCGCCTATAATAGTATTATGAGTATATAAATCAGGCTTCAAACCTTTGTTTGATAGCTTGTAAAAAACATCTAATGAAGCATCAAGTTGGTCATCTTTACATAATCCATGAATAACAGTTGTATATGTCACAATGTCAGGTTTTATGTTGCTACTTTCCATGGAGTCTAATAAAGACAGAGCCTCGGTAAAACGTCTATTATTGCACAATCCTTTTAACATTATATTATATGTCACAATGGTAGGAGTAATATGACTAATTTCCATGGAGTCTAATAAAGATATAGCCTCGGGAACACGTCCATTATTGCACAATCCGTTTAACATTATTCCATATGTAACAAAGTTAGGACTAATTACTCCCTCAGTCTCAGTCTCAGCCTCAGATTTCATCTTCTTGAATAATTCCTGCGCAATGACACATCTACCCTTCTGAAACAGCCCTTGTATCACACTGTTGTACGTAACAGTATCAGGTTCTAGTCCCCTTGAAGGAATATCTTGAAAAAGTTGAAAAGCTTTATCAACCCACCCTTTCTTCACTAAACCATTGATTATACTGCTATATGTTTGAATATTGTTGGAATTTTTTAAATAAAGAGAATTTATTTTATTAATTCTTTCATGTTTTTGAAAGAACTGGAAAATACCATTTGTGTATAATAGTCCCACTTTATTATTTGGGGAAAAAAACCATTAGAATTATTTAATTTCAAATTATTCCTTATTCTTCATTATGGATTAATGGTTCTTTATGTATTAGTTGTTATGTGAGTTACAAAAACTTGATAAAGAAAAAACGAACGACTTTAATATGAGCATTAATGTGACGGTTTTCTTGTCTTACTTTTTTTTCTATAAATAGTGACTTTGTCACTTTCATTTCAAGAGGAGAAGAAAAAAGATTATTTTTGAGAGAATGGAAAAATCTAGAGAGAAGAGAAGAGAAAAGAAAATATTCTAGAGAGAATGGAAAAATTATCCTAAAGAGAATAGAAAAAAGCTATTCTATAGAGAATAGAATATAGAATAGTATGTAGACGAAAACTAAGAACAAGAAAAGACTACTCTACTTCTCTCTCAAATTTCTGATATAATTTAGAGTAGAATTTGTTAGAGATAACCGGCATGACCGGAATATCTTTTTAACGCAAGTTTTATATACTGTTTAATCTTTTCTTTATTCCGTGTAAGTTTTCGTTATTTTCAATTTATTGTAATAGTGTAATGTTACTTTAATTGAAAATTATCTTTTGTTTTTTTTTTGGAACTCCATTTCTCTATTTGAAAACCAGTGATATTGTTATTTTTCCAACAAATATTAGGCTTTAATTTTCTACCTACCATTGTACTTAACACCCCCACAGCTTCCTTCATCTCTCTCCTTAAACAATATGCATCTATCAATGTAGTATAAGTAACTACATCCGGTTTTAGGCCTCTTTCAATCATAATTTCTACAAATTCTTGTGCTTTTTCAACTAAGCCTTCCTTTCCATGTGAATACACCAATATGTTAAATGTATATACATCTGGAAGAATTTTATAATCCAACATCTAAATAAACAACACTTTAGCCTCTTCCTTCCTATCAAACTTACACAATCCATGTATCAACGAAGAATAAGTCACAACATCTGGGCTTATGCCCTTATCTTTCATCTCAGAAAATAATTTAAGAGCATCATCAACCATGCTATCCTTGCATAGACAATCAACAATGGTGTTATAAGATTGGATGTCAGGTTTAGAAATCTCCCTTTTTTCAAATATTCGTAGCCATTCAAGAGCCTTAAGTGTATGTCCATGTTTGCAAAGCCCGTTTAATACAACCCCAAAAGTAACTTCACTAGGCTCACAAAGTTTTTCCCTCATTAACCTTTGAAACAACTCTACAGCCTCTTTACCTCTATCTTCACCAAAGAGGCCCTTTATCAGGGTGGTATACGTAACCACAGTAGGAACGTGACCGCCTTTGAAGAGACAGCCTAATACCGCAAAACCCATATTGCTTTTTTTTGAAGAGAAATAACAATTTATAGCTATATTCATTGTGTAATTTTTTTTTGGTCAGCAAGCCCAGCCAATTTTATATCATTAAGCTCAAACCATCCAATACAAAGCCCATATCTAATAGGCCCATTACATTACACTTCACTACTCGGTCTAAAGACCACTAACATAATAAGACAAAGAAACGTACTTTAGCTTATTACATACAAGTACAAAGTGAATCTAATATCTCATCCTATATTCTCTCTCTACGCGTTAGGTTTTCTTCTCCACCGAATCATCTCCTCTTCGATCTTCTCTGATCCATACATTTTCAGCTTTACAAGATTTTCAATCAGGTAACTTCCTATCTTCTCTGTGATTTCCTCTTCACTTTGATAGACTTTATTAAATAGTCTATTGTTTCTTTCCAGCCACACGGTGTGTGTAGCAATCGGCATAATTATCCTGGCAACTTCTCTTCTGAGGGTTTTATTCCCTTTAGAAGAAAGTCCCTCAATTATAGTGTTCCAATCGTATGATATACAGCTAAATCCAGCTTTTGATCGACATGTGGCCCATATACGAGCCGTGAAGGTACAGTTCCAAAAAAGATGGTTCCTATCTTCACTCATCAGCCCACAAAATTCGCAGATCGTACTTGAGATAAGTCCCCAGTTCAATAATCTTTGTTTTGTGGGTAATTTGTCTAAATGAGCAAGCCAGTAGATTACTTTATATTTTGGTAATCCCTTGTTCCTCCAAATAGTATGAGACCAGTTGTTAATTACCCCCTTCTTTCGAATGTGATTATACACCTCGGATGTAACGAAATTACCTTTCTTTGTACAGGTACATTTAATTCTATCCTCAGTGTCTGAAATTGTGATTTCCTTCACCCACTCTTTCATAAAACTGAGCATCGGTGGCCATTTCCATCTACCATTACAGTAGAATTGAGCTAGTTTACTATCATCATAGTAGCCTGATGCAAATTTACTGTTTTTAACTTCAAAGAGGTTTGTATTATTTGGTAACCAATAGTCCCACCATAAAGATATGTTCTTTCCATTACCAACTACATATTTTACCAAGTTTTTTGCTATGTCTCTGCACTTTAGGATTTTTCTCCATCCCCATGAACAGTCAGTAGGAATTTTCACTTGCCAAAAAGATTTGCCTTTAAGATGATTTATATTAATCCATTTAGACCATATACTGTCTCTAGGAATACAGCATCCCCATAGTAATTTTAGAGTAGCCACCTGATTTTGAACATAAAGATCTTTAATACCCAGCCCCCCTTCCTCCAGAGGCTTACACACTTGTTCCCATGAAACTTTTGCCCCTCCCTCATAATTACTCTTACCACACCATAGGAGAGCCATGATTTTACTCTGGAGCTGCTTTACCACTCTCTTAGGGAGTGTATAAACATTGTGTAATTATCTAACGGAGCCCCCAAAATACGCATTTCTCTGAATAAAGAAAGAGCATAAGGGTAATTTTTCATCTTCACAACAGTACCCAATAGCTTAGTGTAATCTATAACAGTAAGCTTAGGTCGCGTACGGATCATATGATTCACAGTAAAACGAGCATCTTCGACAGGATTGATATCATTAAAAGATGAAATTGAAGAATAAAAGAAGAGGGAAAAAGGGTTACCGATTGTGTTGATGGAAGAAAGAGAAGATCTAAAGCAAAACAAAGAAGAACCAATCAGCTTCATGATGTTAATGTTGACGAGAGAAGGAAATGGTTGTTGCTAATATTGTAAAATGATTGTGAATCTGTGATGGACTTGAGATGCTCTTTTGTGAACTGGTTACAAAAGCAAATCAGATAAGACTGTAGGTTTTTTTTTGGTAGAATTGTCTTTTTTTTTTTTAAGTCAAATGTCATTGAATTAATAGAAGAGTGATAGACGTTAAACCATGACTACCATTGGGGTTATGGTTTTAATATTAAAAAAATACTAATATTTGTACAAAATGGTAAAGGATTAAAAATGATTTTTCCTTTTACAAAATTCGTAAATCATGATTTAGTGCCTCTAAATTTTAAATAAATAAATTAGTTTCTATCTTTTAATGATCAATTATTAAAGTAAGGTAAGTTACAATTTTACCTTTTATAATTTAATTAAATAATATAAAATTGTAAAGAAAAATAAATATAGAGCAAAATCAAAAAGATATCCCTACTAATTATGTCATAAGTTAAGAATTTTAACTATATTATATAGTTAAAATAAATTAAGGATTCAAATCTCTTATTTTTATTTTAGTCAAACCTCTCTTGATCTTTTTTTCTGGACGGTAAACCTCTCTTGATCTAAACAATACAATTCTTCTATTTTAACCCAAAATGGTCACTTTTATTTTTAAATTAATGAGATTATTACCAAAAGGGTCTTGAAAACACCACCTCAGGACCTAACAAGACCGGCTCTTTAGCCTCTTCTTACTAAAGGCCACAAACTAATTTTTACACTATAAGCAAAAATTCCAATTACCTTTTTATCCCTTTTTGTTTTTTATTTCCTATATATATTAATATTTTACAATTTATTTCTAAATCTAAAAAATTATACGCCTCTTTTATTTCTCTCTCTCCAATCATCCTTTTCTTTTCTTTTCCAGCCATCGACTGTTTTCTTGTGCCATCCAGTGGTGCGTTCTCCGGTGGATGCTCGAACACGACTTCACGGAGTTTCAGCAAATCTTCCGAGCTCTGGGGAGATATGGTAACGTGCGGCGGCTGTACCACATGTACCATGTTTGTGAAGCTCCGATTAGGAAAAATCCAGATCCAACTGTTGGTATGAACGATGTTTATGCTAGTGATTTGGAGGTCAAATCCGTTTGAGATTTTCTCAGCCTCTTCTCCGGTCTCCGGTCTCCGTTATCCGTTCGCCGGAGGTATGTGAAGAGTCTCGCTGGAGCTGACTTTTTTTTTCCAGGTTAATTGTATTTTGAAGAGTCTCGCCGTGTTTACCTTATTCTCTTTGTTAGCTTCATCAGCAGTTGGAAATCAATATTTTTTCTTAAAGAATCGCAGAATGTTTGTAAAATCAAATAGTTCACACTTCTTTTGCGATTACCATGACATCTAAGCCACGCGTTAGTAAAGCTGCAGAACTTGTGATTCTAGGTTCCTTATTTTGTTTTCATATACATTAATTCTCTTAATCATGAATCTAATATGAATGAATAAAATAATATATTATTAGGGAGAATGATTAATGATTTGTGCAGTGATAACTTAGACAATTATTCTTAGCTATATGGTTAATGATAGTTGGTGGATGATTTTTTTTCCTTGGCTATCTTGTAATATTGAGTTGTTTTTTCATATAAATGAATTTGAATCACGAAAATAATATACTAGAAATGCTCAATAATTTTACTGATTATATAAAAAACACTCAGCAAGTTACTGAGCATACCCAGTAAAGATACTGAGCAAACGAGCATGCTCAGTAAAGTCATTCAACAAAAAAATCCGAATACTCAGTAATTTTTTTCGACACTCAGAACTTTTTTCCGATACTCAGCACTTTTTTCATGCTCAGTACCCCAGGCTCAAAACTTTTTCCATGCTCAGCACCCCAAGCTCAGAACTTTATTCTACGCTCAGAACTTGATTCTACGCTCAGAACTTTATTCTACACTCAGAACTTTATTATACACTCAGAACTTTATTCCACGCTCAGAAATTTATTCCACGCTCAGAACTTTTTCCGGCGGTGATCGGTGGTTGTGGTCGGAGCTGAAAATTATTTGATAATTAATGAAGGAGGAGAGAGAAAAAATGATAAAGGAGGAGAGTGATTAATGGTAATGGAGGAGAGAGAAAGAATCTATTTTTTTGTCTTATATGTACTAGAAGGGTAGTTATGACATTAGATATCTTGTTGGTCTCGAAGAAGGAGAGAGGAATTGGCTAGCTTCTATGTGGCACAATAATATTCTTTAAGACGCTTTAGGTAATTGACCCTAAATTAATTACACAATACTAGCAAGATTTTTTTACCATTATATTTTACCCGTTCTTATTTAATTAAATAAAATAACCTCTAAGTAACAAATTCATTTCCCATCACTCACTTTATCCCTCTATACTAAACTTGATCGTAAAAATTTCCCAAATTAGGGGCAGACTTAGGGTTCGATTGGGGTGTGAGGCCGCCCACCTCATTCCCAGAATGTAATAAAAATTCGTGCAAATTATTTTAACAAAAAAACATTAGTAGAAATTTACTTTTTCACAGAGCCTATATATTCTCCCCCAAGCCTTCCAAAACTAGAAATTACATTTAAAAAATATCGGGACTACATTCGCAAACCTTACTTGTTGTTCTAACTTTTTACCTCTCAGAGAAAATCTGCCCTGCCCTACTAGACGATAAAGTCATTGTTGTATCATCTACAATGGATTATTGATGAATCTAGTAGTCCAGTTAAAGTGGCGATCCCACCTTCTCTGGATGAGGAAAAGTAATTAACCATAATTTTTCAAGTTAAGTTAGCGGTGGTCGTTGTTAGCTGTCAGACGGAGTTGGGTATTTCTCGTTCTGGTATATCTGTAGTAAATTATTGTTGGATTTATTTGACGAGAACTAAAGTCGGAGGATGAGCTATTTTGATTTTTTAAGTATTTATTCTGGTTTTTCAAGGTGTACCTAACATATTTCTTAACTTATTGTTGATTATAGTGTTAGTTACTAGGCCACAACTAGTGAGAGTTTCCTTAATTTTATATCTCATCGAATCAAGTATATTAGGGGATATTAATAATTTTATATATCTTCAGTGTACATGTAAAAGTTTAGCGTAAGATAAATGGAAGCGGGAATCTACAAAAATAGTAATTATGGAGAGAAATTCAAACAAATTCATTAAACTGTAAAAATTGAGTATAAATAAATATATGTAAAAAAAGATGAAATAAAAAATCTTGCTAGCATTGTTTAATCAATTTACAAATGAAAGATCCCCTTTTCGGTTAAACTAGAATTATTGAATTGTTTATATTATGAGAGTTTCAACCAAAATAAATAAGTTGGATTCATAATCTATTTTAACCATGTAGTATGCTCAAAATTGTTAACTTTTGACGTAATTTGTAAGGATATTTTTTTGAGTTTGGTCAATATTTATTTTCTTTTAGAAGTTTATACTATTTAATTAAATAAGTAAGGGAAAAATTGTAACTTAATTTCTCTGCAAGTGTTTTCCCTTTTTCCTTTTCAAGTTTCTTTAGTAAATATAACCAAAATTTATTTTATGTCTTGAACCTGAACAATATATACTAAGGCATTCGATTAAAGCATTAATATTAGTTTCATCAATATATAGAAAAAAAAGAGTCATTGGTGGTCCTTTGTGTGTTATAAAAATAATGCAATGAATAATCGAACCACAACCGCAAGTGTACGGTTGTCCCAAGTAATATAGTTGATAAAACAGATACGTTCCAAGGACGGGATGGTTGACTACAATGTTTAACAAGTAATGAATGGTTGCACTTATGAAAACAAGTAAAGAAATAATGATTGTTTTGATTTTTGTATTAATTCTACTGAATGAAAGACTAATGTTAAAATGCAAGTAAAAGGTAAAACGCAAGTAAAAAGATGTAAAACGCAGTATGAGAAGTAGCACTTGAGAACGCAAGGGTTCTTCCTAATCCTATTTCATAACCTATGTTGTTTAAGGGTTAAATTGGTCAATTACAATGGTCGGGATTCTAAATTCCTTATACCCCCGTCAGGGTGGACTATAAGGCTATCCTAAAGTGTCACTAGTCCCGTCAGGGTAAATATGATCCACTTTTAGATGTTTAAGTTTTATTACCTCATTGGCCTTAGAACTAGCTAACTTCCTCAGAATCAATAGCTTCTATCCTAGATTGAATAAATGGTTCTGTATCTAAACCCTCCGTCAGGATGATCCAATTGCCACTAATTGGAATAGCCTAGATACTAACACCTGTTCCTAGTTCATGACGCTAAAAACAGTAAAGATTCTCAATTTATTGAAAAGGGTAAAAGACACAATCTAATTTAATTTAACAGAAACCCAAATTCAACATATGAAATTCAATAAGATTTGGGAATTACCCATATAGCATTCTCAAGCACTAATAAATGTTTAGCTCATACTAATTAAATGAAAAACTAAATTAATTGAAATGGAATTCATATTTCATTACAAAATTAAAATTGAAAGAAACCTAATTTCCGGAGTTGGAATGACTGAGAACGGAGATATAGACCCTCTCAAGTTCTTGCAGCTTCTTCTTTCTTCCTTCTGTTGCTTCTCTCTGATGTTTAATCTTGTAGAATGTGAATTGTCTGAAAAATAGAAGTCAAAGGCTCCTTTTATAAGTTTAAAAACGGATTAGGGCTTGGACCTAAGAATAAAACACTAATTAAATGTCCAAGCCCAAATTCTAAGCCCAAAATCCCGTAACGGCTGATACACCTTCACTAAAACGGCTTTTCCCGCTTCGTTATGACTCCGATTGACTTAATTCCGGTTGCTAAAGTTCCGTAACTCGATAAGAAATGTTTTCTCTTCAAAGGTCAGCGGCTAAATCAGCTCTTAAGCACCTCGAAATCAGCAATCTATGGCCTGGAAAACAGATTTTCAGCTCTAAAAATAATATCTTCGGGATTTATCTTCAAGTCTTGACTCCATATCACGATCTTTGACTCTCTTCTCGGATTCCATTCCTAGCTAATAATCAAAACCTACAAACTTTCCACTAAAATATACAAGATTACGCGCAAAAGTTTAATAAATCAAAATTACTAGAAATAAAATGGAAATTCCGGATTATTGTATTTTTATCTCAAAAGTCTATTAAAATATTCAAATAAACATACAAAATTATGTCTCCTAAGGTTCGAAAATAAGAACAATTAGGGAGACATCAAGACCCCCAAATCAAACCTTTGTCGTCCCGACAAAGTAAAACAAAACAAAGGGGTATAAGTAAACGTATAAACAAGTAGAAGCTAACAAATAGACCCTAAAGCAATTCTTAAGATAAATCTCATATAGCAAACTCTAGAAACTAATATACACATACATCTAAAATGCAACATCAAACATAAATAATCTCAATCATAAAATTAAAGTTGCAATGCTTGAAGGTTACACTTGTACTCATCTCTGTATGATGGCTATAGGGTGGTCATTAATCCTAAATCGCTTTGAACGCTCCACCCAGTATATTCCCTATTAACAGAATCATAAATTCACTATGCACTTAGGAATCACGAGATCTTTATGGTTATAATATTGGCTTAAGGACGGGTGTGGATGTATATTTGGTAAATTTGAAGTGAGCTTTTGGCTCTCTCCTCACTTACCATCAACATGTCCTCGAGCTTGAGTTAACGCTCAAACGATGTTCTCACTCACCCATATATGCAACAATTTAGCGTCCCATGTCTACCCACTATAAACAAGATGATTTTTCAGAAAATTTCCACTTTGCCGAATGTTTTATTCATTCATATTTTTTCTTTTTCTTTTCTTTTCTCTTTTTCTTTTTTTTTTTGTACAGATGCAAACCGGGTTCCCGGTTTCTACTGTATGATTTTTCGAAATTTTTTATTTTTTTCTTTTTCATTTTTCTTCATTCCCGGCAAAGGGTTACAAGTATATATCATCTGCAATTGTGCTACAATAAAAAGCACATCGATCCCAACCCATTAAATTCCCCATAAGTGGTCCCACCACCCCAAACTCAAGCTCGAGACATGTCTCAGGATTGTGATTCAAGTGCGGGTCATATGGTCATGCCTAATAATCTAAGGGATAATGGCTTATATCGTGGCTACAAAGAACAGGCTAAAGGCTCAAAGTGGGCTAAGACGGATAATAATTAACATAAGGGATAGAAGGCTAAAAAGGCACAAATGGCTAACGAAGAACTGCCCCTATCATTTTCCTAAGTACATAGCTTGTCTTTAGTTCATATCTAGGTGGGTTCTCTACTAATTAGGATTTCACTTTCTACACACCAAACATATTCCTTAAGTACAAGCTTACTTCATTTGCATTGTTCATTAATTTTTCCTATTAATTACCTATGTTTGCATGCAATTCTAAATGCGTTTTATATCATTCCCTAAAGTCCACTATTTACTATCATTGATTCATCAAAAGTATGCTTAAAGGGATATTTAAAAATTTCTACAGTCAAACGCAACTCCGAAAATTCTTTTATTGAAAGCAATTAAAACAAATAACACATGAAACTGGGATGAGGCAACGAACCCCACCCCAAACTCAAAAATGAGTCGTGTCCCCACGACTCGAAAAAACTCAATAAAGCATTTAAACTAATCTATACTAAGAGGAAAGTTTAGAAAACGTATCTTAACCAATTTCGAAGCAGGTCGAATTCTTTTGTAACATTTCCCAAGGTAGCGATCATCTTCTCTTGATTCTCTTCCAACACCCGAATCTTCGATTCCAACTCAGGAACAGTCTTCGCTTTCTTTGATAGAGGAGTTCTAGGACTTTTGGTAGCTCGTGTTGCTTCCTCATGGATATTCTTGATCGTGCTCAAAGCTATACTCACACCAACTGAAACAACGTTAATATCTGCGTTTCTACGCGGAATCTTTACATCTAGACACAACTGAGTAATAGTGAAAGGGAACTTCATATTTTGTTGTTTCATTGGGGATTTCGTGAACTCCATGATTGTATCATAAATAATCTTGGCAACATCAAATGGTTTCTCCTCCAAAATACACTTAATAACAATTACATGCTCTTTCTTCAACTCGAAAGTGTGCTTAATACCAAAGAAAGTGGGTATTATGAAACGAGACCAAACCTTCGCTCGAGGTGTCAAACTACTGCTGTAAAACTGTCCAGGATATCTTTCTCCTTCACTAATTGGGCTAGCCCCATTAACAAGCACGGTCCCCCAAAGGGATTCAAAAATCGAAAGAAGGGTCATTAAGAGTTTCTTGGAAAGGACATGTTCCAGAAAAGTTGGGTAATTTCAAGGATTTTCGAATACGTTCAACAGAGAAAGGAACTATCTTTTTGCGATATCAATTGCATCACGGGAGGTAGCTAGACCTTCATAAAATTCTCGCACAAAAGTAGGAATAAACTCAAGCTTCCTTTCTTGCAATTCTTTCCAACCAAACTTGTTACATGTCACAGCATATTCCTTGTGTTCACTACTCATAATACCCTTAGGGAAATTTGTCTCCTCACCAAACTTCAAAAATTCAATTCTTTCACGAACCTGAGTATTCCAACAAGTATAAAACCTCTTAGGCTTGTGGGCCCACATCTTCACACGCAGAGGCTTCTGTTGAACTGGCACTTCGGGAACCTCTTGTTCAGTTTCATTCTCAATGTTCTTCTCAATTTCCTCTTCTTGCTCCTTCTCACTTTCTAGCTCATCAATTAATCTTCTCTTTTGTCCTGTGATTTCTATTCTTTTGGGATCAAGCTTAACTTCATCAATTTTTCGTTTAGGACGCGAATCAGGAATCCCAGTAGCTTGGTCTTGGGAACCACCAATGGTGGTTTTCCTTCTAGGAGCAGTTCTTCGGAAATCACCGGTTCTGTTAGTCATCTCTTTCCACCCCAAACTCAAAACTTCAAATAATAATAAACTTAGAGAAAAAGTTTAGAATTTTGATGTTTTGAGGCTTAGGAATTGAAGAACTAGGTGGAATATGAGATGGGTTTTGTTTAATTTGGATGGGAGAAGAAGGAATTGGGTTTGATTTAAGGATTTGATTAAGAAGAATCTTGGGAAAAATAAAGGATTTGATGTTATTTTGGAGAGGAGGTGAGTTGATCTTATGTTTTTGTGGTGAAAAAGGGTAGGATTTGATGATATATAGTGTTTTGTTGATGATTTTCGGAGGTGAGGAGGCTATTGGTGCGTTTTAGGTAACAACTTGCAAAAGAGGCTAAGCAAACTAGGTTAAACACCTAAAAACCGACATCACAGCTTCAAAACAGGGTTCCCGGTTTCGAAACTCCGGGTACCCGGTTCCGCGTCGCTGTGACGGCGCGGAAAATTACTTGATTAATGAATTTTAATTTTTACCGCAATACGCACCAAAACGCTGGACCCCAAGACGCAGGGTCAGAACTTTTACTCGCCGAAACCGGGTTCCCGGTTTTGTAGAATGCGGGTACCCGGATTTTGTCGATGGCGCGAGTCAAAACGCGCCAAAACGCTGGGAAAGAGATTTTGCAAGATTGCAGCTCCGAAACCGGGTACCCGGTTTTGCCAAATGCGGGTCCCGGTTTTGTGTCGATGGCGCGAATCAAAACGCAGCAAAACGCAAGCCACCAAGACGCTGGGTCAGAGATTTTCACAAGTCACAGCACCAAAACTGGGTTCCCGGTTTTGAAAATCCGGGTACCCGGTTCCGACGCTGTGTCGTGAACCAAGACGCCAAGTGTTGCGTGTATAAGGTTGGTACCAGCTCCAAAACCGGGTTCCCGGTTTTTGCGAAACCAGGTACCCGGTTTCTCCTGGACATCCAACCTATTTTTCTCCTATTTTGGCCTTATCGACACCAAACTCGTGACCTTTTTACCCCTGAAATCATTAAAAACAACTACCCTTTCTCATTTCTTAATAATAAAGACTAAAATTACGAAAATCAAACTATTCTACATTGCGAAAATTTAAAAACTCAACTAATATACAAAGAATTGGCTTTTGTTTAACGTCGTTAAGCTCGACGGGTTACCTCACGCTTCTAAGGAGTCTCGAGGAGATACATGACCTCCCCGGGATGTGGATCTTCCGAGCGATTGGTATCTTTACCTCCATGGTATATCTTCAATCTGTGACCGTTTACCATGAATGTACGGTTCTCTAGTGGATGTTCTATTTCTATAGCTCCATGAGGTGTAACTTTGGTCACAATGTATGGACCTGACCACTTAGATCTTAACTTACCCGGATAATTGCTGAACTTTGAATTATACTTCAATACTCTTTGCCCCACTTCAAAGTTCTTTGTACGAATCCGATTGTCATGCCATTTCTTCGTGTTTTCTTTGTAAAGTTTGGCATTTTCATAAGCATGCAATCGGAATTCGTCAAGTTCATTAAGCTTCATCATACGATTCTTTCCGGCTAAGATAGGATCTAAGTTCAACTGCGCAATCGCCCAATAGGCACCCATTTCAAGCTCTAAAGGTAAGTGACAAGCCTTACCATACACCATACGATAAGGAGATGCACCAACTGGAGTTTTGAACGCAGTACGATAGGCCCACAACGCATCATCTAACTTCATTGACCAATCTTTTCTTGTAGGACCAACGGTTTTCTCTAGAATTGACTTGACTTCACGATTCGAAACTTCAGCTTGACCATTGGATTGTGGATGATATGCAGTAAATACACGGTGTCTTACTCCATACTTCTCTAGAACAGTCTTCAGATATTTATTAACGAAATGAGATCCTCCATCGCTAATAATCACTCTAGGTGTGCCATGTCTAGTGAAAATATGTGATTTCAAGAACTTAATCACCACTCGTGAATCATTGGTAGGTAAAGCCACCGCTTCTACCCACTTAGATACATAATCAATAGCTAATAAGATGTAGAGGTTACCATTTGAAGGAACGAAAGGACCCATAAAGTCTATACCCCAAACATCGAATATTTCAATTTCTAACACATTATTACGTGGCATCTCATCCCTCTTTGATATGTTTCCGGTAAAATGTCATCTCGTGCATTTCTTAACATATTCATGACAATCTTTAACAAGAGAAGGCCAGTAAAAACCTGATTGGAATACCTTGGCAGCAGTTCTATCTCCCTTGAAATGTCCTCCATATAGTGAATCATGGCATCCACCTATAATGGCTTCAGTTTCCTCCCTTGCTACACATCTTCGTATCATTTGGTCAGCACAAAATTTGTAGAGGAAAGGATCCTCCCAAAAGAATTGTCTAGCATGATGAGCTAACCTCTTTCTTTCTTGATAAGTAGAACTTTTAGGAAAAACACCACTCACCACTAAATTCGCAATATCTGCATACCACGGAGCTTCATAATCTCGAACAACGAATAAACTCTCATCAGGAAATTCTTCTCTAACTGCTTCAGTACCACTATTCATCTCTGAACCCTCTAAACGCGATAGATGATCTGCAACCTGATTCTCACAACCCTTTCTATCTTTGATTTCTAAATCGAACTCTTGAAGTAATAACACCCATCTGATTAACCTTTGTTTCGCATCTTTCTTTTCCATAAGATATCTGATCGCGGAATGATCTGTATAAACAATAACTTTCGCTCCCATAAGATAAGAGCGAAATTTATCAAATGAATATACAACTGCTAGCAACTCCTTTTCTGTAACTGTGTAATTAATTTGAGCACCACTAAAAGTTTTACTAGCATAGTAAATCGAATGAAAAACCTTCTCTTTTCTCTGTCCCAATACAGCTCCCATACACAAATCACTCGCATCACACATAACCTCAAACGGTAAATTCCAATCTGGAGGTAACACTATAGGAGCAGAAATAAGCTTTTCCTTAATTGCTTGAAAGCCGCTAAACAAGCTTCATCAAAAAGGAATTTGGAGTCCTTTTCGAGTAAGTTGCATAACGGTTTAGCAATCTTAGAAAAATCCTTAATAAAACGCCTATAAAAGCCAGCATGGCCAAGAAAACTCCTTACCCCTTTAACAGAAACAGGAGGGGGAAGAGTTTTAATTACCTCTATCTTTGCTCTATCAACCTCTAACCCAGCACTCGAAACTTTGTGACCCAGAACAATACCTTCGCGAACCATGAAATGACACTTCTCCCAGTTTAGCACCAAGTCTGTTTCCTTACATCTTATCAACACTTTCTCCAAGTTATCTAAACATTTATCAAAATCATCACCAAACACGGAGAAATCGTCCATAAACACTTCAAGGAAATTATCGATCATATCCCAGAAGATGGCCATCGTACATCTTTGAAAAGTAGCGGGAGCGTTACACAACCCAAATGACATTCTGCGATATGCAAAAGTACCAAATGGGCATGTAAAGGTAGTCTTATGTTGATCTTCTGGAGCCACGTAAATCTGATTGTACCCGGAGTAGCCATCCAAGAAACAGTAATATTCTCTTCCGGCTAATTTATCTAACATTTGATCGATGATAAGAAAAGGGAAATGATCTTTTCTGGTGGCTTTGTTCAGCTTTCTGTAATCCATGCACACTCTCCAACCAACTACCATTCTTGAAGGAATCGCTTCATTTTTATCATTCAGAACTGTTGTCATTCCTCCTTTCTTCGGTACACACTGAACTAGGCTCACCCATTCACTACTCGAAATGGGATAAATAATCCCCGCATCTAAAAGCTTGATCACCTCTTTCTTCACTGCATCCTTCATAACGGGCATTAATCTCCTTTGACCTTCAACTGAGCGTGCGTTTTCATC
Source organism: Nemophila menziesii (assembly GCA_029959085.1). Lineage (NCBI taxonomy): Eukaryota > Viridiplantae > Streptophyta > Magnoliopsida > Boraginales > Hydrophyllaceae > Nemophila > Nemophila menziesii. The sequence continues at coordinate 83,354,684 of JARWIR010000001.1, forward strand.
TTCAAGTATAATTTTATGTTGACAATAGGATGGACTAATGCCTTTGATGTCAGCAATTGTCCAACCTATTGCTTCTTTGTTGGCTCTCAACACACGCAACAGTTTATCTTCTTGAGGACCTGTTAAATTAGCTGAAACAATAACAGGTAGAGTTTCATTAGTACCTAAATACGCATACCTCAAGTGTGCTGGTAACGGTTTTTCTTCCAATTCCGGAGGAGATTCAATTGAAGGCTTCTTTTTAGGAACAATCTCCCCCGGTTCTCTCACAGGTTCATAGGCAAGACGCCTATACTTTGGATTTTCAGAATTTAGAGCTGCCACTGTTTCGGCAAGCTCTTCCATCATCTCAGGTGAATCTAATGTCAAAGCAGCCTGCAAGATATCATCAAAATTTAAGCAATTAAATACCTCTTGCGAAGCTTGCTCAACTACATCCATTCTGAAGCAATCTTCCTGAGAATCTGGAAATTTCATAGCTCGAAATACATTGAATTTGACTTCCTCATCTTGAATCCTCATCGTTAATTCGCCGTTCTCTACATCAATTAATGTACGCCCCATGGCCAGAAATGGTCTACCCAAAATAATGGGGACATTTCTGTCCGCGTCGTATTCAAGTATTACAAAATCAACGGGAAATATAAGTGTACCTGCCTTAACGAGGACATCCTCAATTCGGCCTTCAGGATGTGCAAGAGACCTGTCCGCCATTTGCAAGACCATAGAAGTGGGTCTTGCTTCTCCAATTTTTAGCTTATCAAAGATCGATTTGGGCATCAAATTGATGCTCGCACACAAATCGCATAGTGCTTTTCCTTTCCATTCTTCTCCAATCGATATCGGAATCGTGAAACTCCCAGGATCAACTATTGGAGGTAATTTACTCTGGAAAATCACACTACACTCTTCAGGAAGACCAATCATCTCATTATCACAATAAGGCCTCTTGTTAGTGAGGGCCCTCTTCAAAAACTTTGTATACTTAGGAATATCTCGAATAGCCTCTAGTAACGGAATATTAATACTTAAGCCCTTCAATCTATTAAAGAATTTCTGAAAGTCAGCCAAGTCACCCTTTTTCTGAACTCGCGATGGAAACGGTGGTGGAGGGCGATTACTAACAATATCATGTTTCTTCTTTGGAATCTCACTTGGACTCACTATTTCTTCAACCTCACTATCTTTCTCATTCTCTTTCTCTTTCTCACCCACTTACTTTTCTTTTCTTGGAACTTCTTTCTCTTTCATAACGGGAAAAGGATGTGGAGGAAGGTTCTTACCACTTCTTAATGTAACAGCTTTGCAATCTTCATGTTGTCTCGGATTTTCTGTGTCACTAGGGAGTTGCCCTTGTGGACGCTGATTAAGCTGTTTTGCAAATTGCTCCATTTGATTCTGCATTAATTTCATATTTGCTTCAGATGCTTGTTGACGTTCCATAGCTTGTGTCTGAAGAGCAATTAAACTTTCAACGGTTTTCTGAAGGGTAACTACTCCTTCTTGTGGGTGGGCAGGTAAGGATTTTTGGTTCAATGTTACATCGTAAGTATTTTGAGGAGCTTGTCTTTGTACATAATTACCCTGATTATGTCCTCCTTGATAATTGTTGTGTGGTCTTGGATTGTAGTTGTTTCCTTGGGGACGCGGCTGATACGCATATGTAGGATTGGCTGCCCCATTAGGATTTGAGTATTGAAACCCAGGATGGTTTCTGTTAGGATGATATCCATTACCACTTGAATTAAAGTTCCCTCTGTTGGACACAAACATCACAGGCTCTTGATTATTCGGACAACTTTCCTCATCATGATCATCTACCCTGCAAATCGAACACATATAAACCTCTTGTGCAGCTTGCACAGCTACCTTCTTACCCGAAAATCCCTCTTTTACAGCTAGTGTAAGCTGTTTCAATTGTTGCTCTATAGTAGTCTGAATCTTATTCTCAAGCGTAGCAAATTTTTCTTCGATATTAACATTACTCACTCCTTTAACCGGTGTTCTTACTGAAGTCCACCCAACTTCATTCTTGACTGTTCTTTCCAAAATGACTTTAGCATGAACGGGTTGAACTTGAAGAAAACCTGCACCACATAACAAATCCAATTTCTCTCTCGAAGTCCCCTCAAGGCCTTTGTAAAATATTTTCATTTGTTGTTGTTCTGTAAAGCCATGATCGGGAACCCTTCGTAAACACATCTGAAATCTTGTCCAACTCTTACCCAAAGTTTCATCATATTCTTGACGGAAATGTGTCAACTCAAGTTGATCATCTAACCTCATGTTACTTGGGTAAAACCTGTCAAAGAAAGCAGTTTCTAATTGGTCCCAGTTTGTTATCTTCGTAGGATCTTTTGTATCGTGCCATTCACTTGCTCCATCAATGACGAAAAATCGAAACGCGGCATAATACAATTGTTCTCTTGAAACTCCTTGTGTTATGTAAGAATCACATATCTGCTTAAATTTCTGAACGGCTCGAATGGGATCTTCCAATGGTCTACCACGAAAATTTCCAAAATTTTGGAATTGAGCTAACATACCCGAATCTGCACGAAATCTTGGAACATTGATATCTGGAGCACCTACTCCTAGAGCAGGAGCACGAAATGGAGCTTCTGGTGGACCATTAACAAACCATGGATCTTGATTCATCACTATCTGAACTTGAGGATTAGAATTTAGTGGTTGAACTTGAGGAATAATGCCAGGTGGTGCTAAAGGTTGGCCATTTGCGCCTAGTTGACCTTGCACATTATTTTGTTGATTCTGAAGATTTATCTCCTCCATTCTGTTAATTAATTCTTCTACTTCTAAAGCTTCTTGTTCCCTCCTTCTCTTGTTAGCAAGTCTGATTAATGATTCTGGATTACTAAGGATCGGAGGTGTTGGCTCTAGATCCTTAAAGAGTCTCCTTCGCATACACCAAACCTAAAAACCTGAAAAAGATGAACAGACAAAAAGCGTAAAACTGATAAAATAAAATAAATGCAACTATCACTAAAGGTAAACACCGTGGTCACACGCTACCGTCCCCGGCAGCGGCGCCAAAAACTTGGTGGTCCTTTGTGTGTTCTAAAATTAATGCAATGAATAATCGAACCACAACCGCAAGTGTACGGTTGTCCCAAGTAATATAGTTGATAAAACAGATTCGTTCCAAGGACGGGATGGTTGACTACAATGTTTAACAAGTAATGAATGGTTGCACTTATGAAAACAAGTAAAGAAATAATGATTGTTTTGATTTTTGTATTAATTCTACTGAATGAAAGACTAATGTTAAAATGCAAGTAAAAGGTAAAACGCAAGTAAAAAGTTGTAAAACGCAGTATGAGAAGTAGCACTTGAGAACGCAAGGCATCTTCCTAATCCTATTTTATAACCTATGCCGTTTAAGGGTTAAATTGGTCAATTACAATGGTCGGGATTCTAAACTCCTTATACCCCCGTCAGGGTGGACTATAAGGCTATCCTAGAGTGTCACTAGTCCTGTCAGGGTAAATATGATCCACTTTTAGATGTTTAAGTTTTATTACCTCATTGGCCCTAGAATTAGCTAAGTTCGTCAGAATCAATAGCTTCTATCCTAGATTGAATAAATGGTTCTGTATCTAAACCCTCCGTCGGGATGATCCAATTGCCTCTAATTGGAATAGCCTAGATACTAACACCTGTTCCTAGTTCATGACGCTAAAAACAGTAAAGATTCTCAATTTATCGAAAAGGGTAAAAGACACAATCTAATTTAATTTAACAGAAACCCAAATTCAACATATGAAATTCAATAAGATTTGGGAATTACCCATATAGCATTCTCAAGCACTAATAAATGTGTAGCTCATACTAATTAAATGAAAAACTAAATTAATTGAAATGGAATTCATATTTGATTACAAAATTAAAATTGAAAGAAACCTAATTTCCGGAGTTGGAATGACTGAGAACGGAGATATAGACCCTCTCCAGTTCTTGCAGCTTCTTCTTTCTTCCTTCTGTTGCTTCTCTCAGATGTTTAATCTTGTGGAATGTGAATTGTATGAAAAATAGAAGTCAAAGGCTCCTTTTATAAGTGTAAAAACGGATTAGGGCTTGGACCTAAGAATAAAACACTAATTAAATGTCCAAGCTCAAATTCTAAGCCCAAAATCCCGTAACTGCTGATACACCTTCACTAAAACAGCTTTTCCCGCTTCGTTATGACTCCGATTGACTTAATTCCGGTTGCTAAAGTTCCGTAACTCGATAAGAAATGTTTTCTCATCAAATGTCAGCGGCTAAATCAGCTCTTAAGCACCTCGAAATCAGCAATCTATGGCCTGGAAAACAGATTTTCAACTCTAAAAATAATATCTTCGGGATTTATCTTCAAGTCTTCACTCCATATCACGATCTTTGACTCTCTTCTCGGATTCCATTCCTAGCTAATAATCAAAACCTACAAACTTTCCACTAAAATATGCAAGATTACGCGCAAAAGTTTAATAAATCAAAATTACTAGAAATAAAATGGAAATTCCGGATTATTGTATTTTTATCTCAAAAGTCTATTAAAATATTCAAATAAACATAAAAAATGATGTCTCCTAAGGTTCGAAAATAAGAACAATTAGGGAGACATCAGGCATCCACAAAAAGCGGATGAGATATCTCCGGACAGTTTCTATTTATTTGTATCCCTTTAATGAGCCCCTTTTGAGAGTAGTATTTGACTCGACTTATTGGTGATTCAATCATCAATGTAAAGAGGAAGGGTGCTAAAGGGTCGCCCTGTCGGATTCTTCTTCCTGGATAAAATTTCTCAAGTCTTTCCCCATTTAGATTAAGGTTAAACGAAATCGTAGTAATGCAATTCCTGATCCATGATATCCATTTCTCACAAAAACCGAGCTTTACCATAACTAGAAGTATAAATTCCAATTGCACTTGATCACATGCCTTTGCCATATCTATCTTGATTGCTGCCATATGTTTCTAGTGTCCTCCTCCTCGATGTCCTAATAATTGTAGTTCATATTCTCATCCTCATACTCTCGACTTCCATTCTCCTCTTCTCCACCTGCTCGTTCTCAAGAATATGTCATTGATAACCCCAATAGTTCTAGCTATATAAAAATAGGAGTGATGATCAAGATTATATGCGTGAAAAGCCCTAATTGTTATCTTTTCTATAAGATCAATGGCCATTTGAAAAATAACAAAAAGATACTGAGAAGCACCATAGAATCCATCAAACACAGATCGATGGCCTTCTAAGAGTCATAAATCGCTTGTTACAATATAACCAAAATAACCATAAGGATTTGAAGGAGCATAACTAGAATAAATCAAAATATTACTATCACAGATAAAATTATTATTAATACTGTAAAAAATCAATTTTTACTAACTCAGGAAGAAATTTGATAATACTAACAAGAATATCACATGCAATATCATTAATCGCATTAGGTATCTTAAAATATTGCTTACTGTCAAAGATATCAATCATATAACCAATCCAATTCTCTCTGTAGATCTGTCCATATAAGTGATTGAAGCTAATCAAATGGGTATGCATTATCTCATTATATGTTTCATTTTCAAATACTAGCTTATCATGTATCATTATATTGTGTCTTAGTTTAACTTATATGTTAACATAATTAAAGTCAAGTTTAATCATATAGAAAAATACAAAAATTTCATAGAAATATCTGTTAATTCTTTGAAACATAAAACCAATTTTATCATCATAGTAAAGGTTAAAAAACAGAAGTTGTGTAACTAAGGTATAGAAACACCTAGCTTTTCTTGCATCTCTGTTAAATGTAACTCTTAAACCTTGTTCTATACAATTATAACATTGAATATAAATGATTAGAGGATAGATCTTATACGAATGTTTATAAATAATTAAACCGTATTCAAGATCATCACATGCATGTGTTGTTATAAGGCCAAAAGTATAGATCTGAGCATTGATAGTATGTTTATATAATTTCTGATTCTTATAATGTTCCTAAAAAATAATCGGATATATATTTTGCTGTTTTTGAACCCCATCTGAAGATGCGTTCATCCTTCTCTTCTTGGAGATGGGAACACAGGAGAATCTTATGCAAATTTTCTTCAATAAGCAAGATTGAAAGAGGAGGGCTGGTGGTCCTTTGTGTGTTCTAAAATAAATGCAAATGTAATCGAACCACAACCGCAAGTGTACGGTTGTCCCAAGTAGTAATAATGATTCTAGGATCGTTCGCAGGGACGGTTTGGTTAACTACAATGTTTATCAAGTAATGAATGGTTGCACTTATGAAGACAAGTAAAGAAATAATGATTGATTTGGTTTTTGTATTAATTCTAATTAATGAAAGACTAATTATAAAATGCAAATAAACAGTAAAACGCAAGTAAATAAGTGTAAAACGCAGTATGAGAAGGTAGCACTTGAGAACGCAAGGGATCCTCCTAATTCTATTTCATAACTTGTTCTGTTTAAGGGCTAAATTGGTCAATTATAATGGTCGGGATTCTAAATTCCTTATACCCCCGTCAGGGTGGACTATAAGGTTATCCTAGAGTGTCACTAGTCCCGTCAGGGTAAATATGATCCACTTTTAGACGTTTAAGTTAATTACCTTATTGGCCCTAAAATTAGCTAAGTTCGTCAGAATCAATAGCTTCTATTTTAGATTGAATAAATATTTCCGTACCTAAACCCTCCGTCAGGATGATCCAATCGCCACTAATTGGAATAGCCTAGATACTAATACCTGTTCTTAGTTCATGACTCTAAAAACAGTAAATAACCTTAATTTATCGAAAAGAGTAAAATCCCTAATCTAATTTAATTTAACAGAAACCCAAATTCAGGACATGAAATTCAATAGAATTGGGAATTACCCATAAAGCATTCTCAAGCACTAAAATGTGTTTAGCTCATACTAATTAAAAAGAAAACTAAATTAAAATAAATGGAATTCATATTGTGTTACAAAATTAAAATTAAAAGAAACCTAATTTCCGGAATTGGAATGACTGAGAACGGAGATATAGACCCTCTCCAGCTCTTGCAGCTTCTTCTTTCTTCCTTCTGTTGCTTCTGTCAGATGTTTTAATTTGTAAAGAATGAATTGTCTGTAAAATAGAAGTCAAGAGCTCCTTTTATAAGTGGAAAAACGGATTAGGGCTTGGACCTAATAATAAAACACTAATTAAATGTCCAAGCCCAATTTCTAAGCCCAAAATCCCGTAACTGCTGATACACCTTCACTAAAACGGCTTTTCCCACTTCGTTATGACTCCGATTGACTTGATTCCAGTTGCTAAAGTTCCGTAACTCGATAAGGAATGTTTTCTCTTCAAAGTTCAGCGGTTAAATCATCTCTTAAGCGCCTTGAAATCAGAAATCTTTGGACTGGAAAACAGATTTGCAGCTCTAAAAACAATTCTTTCGGGATTTATCTTCAAGTCTTGACTCCATATCACGATCTTTGACTCTCTTCTCGGATTCCATTCCTATCTAATAATTAAAACCTACAAACTTTACACTAAAATACACAAGATTACGCGTAAAAGTTTAATAAATCAAAATTACTAGAAATAAAATGGAAATTCCGTATTATTGCATTTTTAACTCAAAAGTCTATAAAAATATTCAAATAAACGTAAAAAATGATGTCTCCCAAGGGTCGAAAATAAGAAAAATTAGGGAGACATCAAGACCCCCAACTCAAACCTTTGTCGTCCCGACAAAGTAAAACAAAACAAAGGGGTAGAAGTAAGCGTAATAACAAGTAGAAGCTAACAAATAAACCCTAAAGCAAGTCTTAAGATAAATCTCATATAGAAAACTCTAGAAACTAATATACACATACATCTAGAATGCAACATCAAACATAAATAATCTCAATCATAATATTAAAGTTGCAATGCGTGAAGGTTACACTTGTACTCATCTCTGTATGATGGTTATAGGGTGGTCATTAATCCTAAATCGCTTTGAACGCTCCACCTAGTATATTCCTTATCAACAGAATCATAAATTCACTATGCACTTAAGAATCACGAGGTCTTTATGGTTTTAATAATGGCTTAAGGACGGTGTGGATGTATATTTGGTAAATTTGAAGTGAGCTTTTGGCTCTCTCCTCACTTACCATCAACAATGTCCTCAAGCTTGAGTTTACGCGAAAAAATGTTCTCACTCACCCATTTACGCCACAATTTAGCGTCCCATGTCTACCCACTATATACAAGATGATTTTCAGAAAAATTCTACTTTGCCGGATGTTTTATTCGTACATATTTTTCTTTTTCTTTTCTTTTCTCTTTTTTTTCTTTTTTTTGTACAGACGCAAACCGGGTTCCCGGTTCCTACTGTATGATTTTTCGAAATTTTTCATTTTTTCTTTCTTTTTCATTTTTTTTCTCATTCCTGGCAAAGGGTTACAAGTATATATCATCTGCAATTGTGCTACAATACAAAGCACATCAATCCCACCCCTTTAAATTCCCCATAAGTGGACCCACCACCCCAAACTCAAGCTCGAGACATGTCTCAGGATTGTGATTCAAGTGCGGGTCATATGGTCATGCCTAATAATCTAAGGGATAATGGCTTATATCGTGGCTACAAAGAAAAGGCTAAAGGCTCAAAGTGGGCTAAGACGGATAATAATTAATACAAGGGATAGAAGGCTAAAGAGGCACAAATGGCTAACAAAGAACTGCCCCTATCATTTTTCTAAGTACATAGCTTGTCTTTAGTTCATATCTAGGTGGGTTCTCTAGTAATTAGGATTTCATGTTCAACACACCAAACATATTCCTTAAGTACAAGCTTACTTCATTTGCATTGTTCATTAATTTTTCCTATTAATTACCTATGTTTGCATGCAATTCTAAATGCGTTTTATATCAATCCCTAAAGTCCACTATTTACTATCATCGATTCATCAAAAGTATGCTTACAGGGACATTTAAAATCTTCTACATTCAAACGCAACTCCGAAAATTATTTTATTGAAAGCAAATAAAACAAATAACACATAAAAACTGGGATGAGGCAACGAACCCCACCCAAACTCAAAAATGAGCCGTGTCCCCAAGACTCAAAAAGACTCAATAAAGCATTTAAACTAATCTACACTAAGAGGAAGGTTTAGAGAACGTATCTTAACCAGCGCGTGGCTGGTTACCGGTGTTGCGTTCTGGACCTTTATCTCGCGTAACAGCATCATAAATCGCGTTTTGAAGTGTGTTGACGCCTAAGATAAAATTTCGAAGCAGGTCCAATTCTTTTGTAACGTTTCCCAAGGTAGCAATCATCTTCTCTTGATTCTCTTCCAACACCTGAATTTTTTTATTCCAACTCAAGAACAGTCTTCGCTTTCTTTGATAGAGGAGTTCTAGGACTTTTGGTAGCTCGTGTTGCTTCCTCATGGATATTCTTGATCGTGCTCAATGCTATACTCACACCAACTGAAACAATGTCAATATCTGCGTTCTTACGCGGAATCTTTGCGTCTAGAGAAAACTGAGTTATAGTGCAAGGGAACTTGAGATTTTGTTGTTTCATTGGGGATTTTGCGAACTCCATGATTGTGTCATAAATAATCTTAGCAGCATCAAATGGTTTCTCCTCCAAAATACACTTAATAACAATTATATGCTCTTTCTTCAACTCGGAAGTGTGCTTAATACCAAAGAAAGTGGGTATTATGAAACGAGGCCAAACCTTCGCACGAGGTGTCAAACTACTGCTGTAAAACTGTCCAGGATATCTTTCTCCTTCAGTAATTGGGCTAGCCCCATTAACAAGCACGGTCCCCCAAAGGGATTCAAAATCGAAAGAAGGGTCATTAAGAGTTTCTTGGAAATGACATGTTCCAGAAAAGTTGGGTAATTTCAAGGATTTCCGAATACGTTCAACAGAGAAAGGAACTACCTTTTTGCGGATATCAATTGCGTCACGGGAGGTAGCAAAACCTTCATAAAATTCTCGCACAAAAGTAGGAATAAACTCAAGCTTCCTTTCTTGCAATTCTTTCCAACCATACTTACCACAAGTCGCAGCATATTCCTTATGTTCACTACTCATAATACCCTTAGGAATATTTGTCTCCCCACCAAACTTCAAAAATTCAATTCGTTCACGAACCTGAGTATTCCAACAAGTATAAACCCTCTTAGGTTTGTGGGCCCACATCTTCATACGCGGAGGTTTTTGTTGAACTGGCACTTCCGGAACCTCTTGTTCAGTTTCATCCTCAATGTTCTTCTCAATTTCCTCTTCTTGTTCCTTCTCACTTTCTGGCTCATCAATTAATCTTCTCTTTTGACCTGTGATTTCTATTCTCTTGGGATCAAGCTTAACTTCATCAATTTTTTGTTTAGGACGCGAATCAGGAATTTCAATAGCTTGGTCTTGGGAACCACCAATGGTGGTTTTCTTTCTAGGAGTAGTTCTTCGGAAATCACCGGTTCTGTTAGTCATCTCTTTCCACCCCAAACTCAAAACTTCAAATAATGAGAAACTTATAGAAAAGTTTAGAATTTTGATGTTTTGAGGCTTAGGAATTGAAGAACTAGGTGGAATATGATGTGGGTTTTGTTCAATTTGGATGGGAGAAGAAGGAATTGGGTTTAATTTAAAGATTGGGTGAAGAAAAATCTTGGAAAAAACTAAGGATTTGATGTTATTTTGGAGAGGAGGTGAGTTAACCTTGTGTTTTTGTGGTGAAAGAGGGTAGGATATGATGATATATAGAGATTTCAATGATGATTTTCGGAGGTGGGGAGGCTGTTGGTGCGTTTTAGGTAAAAACTTGCCGAAGAGGCTAAGAAAACTAGGTTAAACACCCAAAAACCGACATCACAGCTTCAAAACTGGGTTCCCGGTTTCGAAAATCCGGGAACCCGGTTCCGCGTCGCTGTGACGGCGCGGAAAAATTACTTAATTGATTTTTTTTATACCTCAATACGCACCAAGACGCTGGGCCCCAAGACGCAGGGTCAGAACTTTTGCTCGCCAAAACCGGGTTCCCGCATTTGTGAAATGCGGGTTCCCAGATTTTCGTCGATGGCGCGAGCCAAGACGCACCAAGACGCAGCCTCTCAAAACGCCGGATCAGAGAATTTGGAAAATTAAAGCTCCGAAACCGGGTAACCGGTTTTGCCAAATGCGGGTTCCCGGTTTTGTGTCGATGGCGCGAATCAAAACGCAGCAAAACGCAAGCTACCAAAACGCTGGGTCAGAGATTTTCAAAAGTCACAGCACCAAAACCGGGTACCCGGTTCTGACGCTGTGTCGTGAACCAAAACGCCAAGTGTTGCGTGTATAAGGTTGGTACCAGCTCCAAAACCGGGTTCCCGGTTTTTGCGAAACCGGGTACCCGGTTTCTCCTGGACATCCAACCTATTTGTCTCCTATTTTCGCCTTATCGACCCCAAACTCGTGACCTTTTTACCCCTGAAATCATCAAAAACAACTACCCTTCCTCATTTCTTAATAATAAACACTAAAATTACGAAAATCAAACTATTTTACATTGCGAAAATTTAAAAACTCAGCTAATATACAAAGAATTGGCTTTTGTTTAACGTCGTTAAGCTCGACGGATTACCTCACGCTTTTAAGGAGTCTCGAGGAGATACATGACCTCCCCGGGATGTGGATCTTCCGAGCGATTGGTATCTTCACCTCCATGGTATACCTTCAATCTATGACCGTTCACCATAAAGGTACGGATCTCTAGCGGATGTTCTATTTCTATAGCCCCATGAGGTGTAACTTTGGTCACAATGTATGGACCTGACCACTTAGATCTTAACTTACCCGGATAATTGCTGAACTTTGAATTATATTTCAATACACGTTGCCCCACTTCAAAGTTCTTTGTACGAATCCGATTGTCATGCCATTTCTTCGTGTTTTCTTTGTAAAGTTTGGCATTTTCATAAGCATGCAATCGGAATTCATCAAGTTTGTTAAGCTTCATCATACGATTCTTTCCGGCTAAGATAGGATCTAAGTTCAACTGCGCAATCGACCAATAGGCACCCATTTCAAGCTCTAAAGGTAAGTGACAAGCTTTACCATACACCATACGATAGGGAGATGCACCAACTGGAGTCTTGAACGCAGTACGATAGGCCTACAACGCATCATCTAACTTCATTGACCAATCTTTTCTTGTAGGACCAACGGTTTTCTCTAGAATTGACTTGACTTCACGATTCGAAACTTCAGCTTGACCATTGGATTGTGGATGATATGCAGTAGATACACGGTGTCTTACTCCATACTTCTCTAGAACAGTCTTTAGATATTTATTAACAAAATGAGATCTTCCATCGCTAATAATCACTCTAGGTGTGCCATGTCTAGTGAAAATATGTGATTTCAAGAACTTAATCACCACTCGTGAATCATTGGTAGGTAACTTCTACCCATTTAGACACATAATCAACAACTAATAAGATGTAGATGTTACCATTTGAAGGAACGAAAGGACCCATAAAGTCTATACCCCAAACATCGAATATTTCAACTTCTAGCACATTATTACGTGGCATCTCATCCCTCTTGGATATGTTTCCGGTAAACTGGCATCTCGTACATCTCTTAACATATTCATGGCAATCTTTAACAAGAGAAGGCCAGTAAAAACCTGATTGGAATACCTTAGTAGCAGTTCTATATCCCTTGAAATGTCCTCCATATAGTGAATCATGGCATCCAGCTATAATGGCTTCATTTTTCTCCCTTGCTACGCATCTTCGTATCATTTGATCAACACAAACTTTGTAGAGGAAGGGATCCTCCCAAATGAACTTTCTAGCACGATGAGCTAACCTCTTTCTTTCTTGATAAGTAGACCCTTCAGGAAAAACACCATTCACCACTAAATTTGCAATATCTGCATACCACAGAGCTTCATAATCTCAAACAACGAATAAACTCTCATCAGGAAATTCTTCTCTAACTGCTTCAGTACCACTATTCATCTCTGAACCCTCTAAACGCGATAGATGATCTGCAACCTGATTCTCACAACCCTTTCTATCTTTGATTTCTAAATCAAACTCTTGAAGTAATAAAACCCATCTGATTAACCTTGGTTTCACATCTTTCTTTTCCATAAGATATCTGATCGCGGAATGACCTGTATAAACAATAACTTTCACTCCAAGAAGATAAGAGCGAAATTTATCAAATGAATATACAACTGCTAGCAACTCCTTTTCTGTAACTGTGTAATTAATTTGAGCACCATTAAAAGTTTTACTAGCATAGTAAATCGAATGAAAAACCTTCTCTTTTCTCTGTCCCAATACAGCTCCCATACACATATCACTCGCATCACACATAACCTCAAACGGTAAATTCCAATCTGGAGGTAATACTATAGGACCATAAATAAGCTTTTCTTTGATTTCTTGGAAGGCCGCTAAACAAGCTTCATCAAAAATGAATTTGGAATCCTTTTCGAGTAAGTTGCATAAAGGTTTAGCAATCTTAGAAAAATCTTTAATAAAACGCCTATAAAAGCCAGCATGGCCAAGAAAACTCCTTACCCCTTTAACAGAAACAGGAGGGGGAAGAGTTTTAATTACCTCTATCTTCATTCTATCAACCTCTAATCCAGCACTCGAAACTTTGTGACCGAGAACAATACCTTCGCGAACCATGAAATGACACTTCTACCAGTTTAGAACCAAGTCTGTTTCCTTACATCTTATGAGCACTTTCTCCAAGTTATCTAAACATCTATCAAAATCATCACCAAACACGGAGAAATCGTCCATACACACTTCAAGGAAATTATCGATCATATCCCAGAAGATGGCCATCATACATCTTTGAAAGGTAGCAGGAGCGTTACATAACCCAAATGGAATCCTGCGATATGCAAAAGTGCCAAAGGGGCATGTAAACGTAGTTTTATGTTGATCTTCTGGAGCCACGTAAATCTGATTATACCCGGGGTGGTGTCGCCTAGGGTGTGATAAAAATAAGATAAAATTAAGCCAAGAAACTACGCACTCTCACCCTAGACAGGCACAGTACTGCAAGTATTACAGGACGTATGCAAGTTTTAGTTAGTAAGTTGAGTTCGTTCTCAGGGACTTAAGTGTGTTAATCGCGTGAGTTGGAATAACGAGTAAGAAGTAAATAATTAAAGACAGAAAAGTAAAGGGAACAGATTTCGAAAATAGCAAATTAAAACTAAGAAATTAAAAGACAGTAAAGTAAAAGATAAGAAATATGAGATGAGAAGTATAGCTCAGGTTTTACTAGTATGCACTAGTCCTTCTAATTCTATCTATAGATCTAGTTAATAAGGGAGAATATTAGCTCTTGGTTTACTTAGTCAGGATTCTAAATTCCCATACCTTAGACCTTGAGAGCGACTAAGGGGGCTACGGCACAACCAAGAAGTGATTTCAAATTGGGTTATCAAACGCTACTAAGGCCCTAAGCAAATACTGCAATCATTGGTGATATGGTGATTAAAACAAACCCTAATGACTATCTAGTTAGAATCATGTTTTGTCAGAACTAATATCGACACTAGACATTATGTGGTGGTTCTATAGTTAAACATCCTGTCAAGGAGACCATCTAACTACTATTAAAACAATCCTAAAGTGATCAGCTCTAGGAAAGATAATAAATCAAAACACATAAACAAATATTAAGTAAGAAGCTAATATCAGATTAAAACATATAATTCCCAAAGAAACTTAGATAGAAGAATTAGAATTCATAGATTATACATTATGCAAAACCCAAGCTATGGGGAGTTTAGTTCATACCTGAAGGAAATAAACTAAAAGAAATTACAAAAGACATCATCTTGCTCTCTACAATAAACTGGAAGAATAAAACCTTAAGAACTAATTGCTATGAGGAAAGGATGATTTTACAAGTGATATAAGGGTGTATTTATAGGTGTTTAGAAGACCTAATTCGTTTTCTTGAGGAAGAGGTAAGGTATTGGACTTCTAGCCCAACTCAAATTCGTATGGAAATAAAGATAAACACTGCTGGACCGTTTTGAGTATATCTTCTTCGTTATTGGTCGGTTTGAGCTCCATAAGATACCAAAAGAATCGCAACAGAATTATCTTTGTCCTTAATCGGCCTATTTCTTGGGTAAAATAGCACTTCTTTAGGCGTGTACGGCAGAATCCTAGATTAGGCAGCTTTTCCTTTTCCATCTTTTTAGCTTTTGTTTCCTTATCTCCAATTACCATGCAAATCTCTTTCCATAAGTTGTAATCTTTGACTTGGACTCTAATTAAGCTCCATAATTATCTTTAAAGCTACACACTAAATAAACAATTAAACCCAATATGCTCTAAAAATATTATTTTACTAAATCAAGACTCAAAATAGGAAAGTGCACTGTTTCTCAAGAAAATCGACATTAAAGACTTCTAAATCACTAAAAATGATGTCTCATCCTAACATAAATCTATCACAAATGAGGAGACATCAAGACCCCCAACTCAAAGTTGTATCGTCCCGATACAATAAAGATAAAAACAAAGGGAAGTCTATAAATACACACTTATAAAATTCTTAACACAATGGGAAAAAGCATAGCAGAATATATAGAATAAACTTAAAGTAACAACTAAGAAAATTTCATGCAATAATATTCCTAAACTACATACATGTACACTTCTCATATCCACAGTCAACACGGCTTGAATTCAAGATCAGTTTAGTTTCGCAATGTAAGAAGGATTGGGATATTACTCAGTTCCCCAAGAGAGCTATAGATTGTTCATCGATTTTCACTAGTATTCAAAGGTCCACTCGACTAATCTCTAATGGCTCAATCACTTCTCAATTACATAGCAAAGAATCAAAATGTCTTTAAGGTTGTAATGTAAGCTTATGGACGGGTATGATAGTATATTTGGATAATTTGGAGTGAGCTTTTGGCTCTCTCCTCACTAGCCATCAACGAATCGCCCTAGAGCTTGAGTTACTCTCATAAACGTTTCTCACTCAACCCAATGAATTCCTTGATGCATAATTTAGCATCCCCAATAACCCAATTAAAACTTAAGATGTTCACATAAAAATCCACTTTGCCGGTCCGAATATATATTTTCTTTTCTTTTCAAATCACTTTCTTTTCTATAGCTATGACTCTCTTTAATGTTGAGATATCATGCTAATTTTTCATATATATATTTTTTCTTTTAATGCCCTTGTTGGCAAAATTAGCTCGTAGCTTCTTTTTTATTCACTATTACCCCGGCAAAGGGTTACAATAAAAACATGTGAATCATCATTAATATAAAGCACAAAGCACAATTAATAAGCTCAAAAATCCCAACAACAATTCCCATAATGGTGGACCACCACCCCAAACTCAAGCTCTAAAACAACTGTCTATGCATCGCGATTAAAGTGCGGGTCATATGGAAAAGTCCTATAATCTAAAGGGATATGGCTTATAACATGTTTCAATAAAAGGCTTTAGAAAGGCTAGAAGGGCCTGAGAAGGATATAGCATATAAAATCAAAAATCACAAGGTGAGAAGGTATAAAAAGGCTTCAAGGGCTTCAAATATGAAAGAACCGCCTTAATCACTTTCTACACTATGTAATTTCGTTATTTTCTTACCTTTAGCACTTTCATCAAATGGTTTTTCAACTAGCTCGGATCTCACGGCCTACACACTTCTCAAGGTTCCTTGAGATCGAACATACTTTCTATCGCATTGCTTACTAATCTTTTCTTTACTATCAACGTGTGTTTTCCTGCAAATACTCAAAGCATACAAATACATAGCTCATAAACATATCACTTACTATCATCAATTCACTGAGCTTATGCTTTCAAGCTATTAAACACACTTGGTGTGGCCTAAGGTGTGATAAAAAGATGTATAAAATAAGTGCAAATACACACCCTAAACTAACACTGTACTGCAAGTATACAGATCGTATGCAAGTTTTAGATTGAGATTCGTTCCGCAGAGACTACAGAGGTTAGGAGAATCTTATGCAAATACCAAGTGCAAATAAATTAAAGATAGAACAGATAATACGCAAGTAGAAAGAAGAGATAGACAAATATTTATTTGGTTTTTTAATAAATAAACTAAACTAATAAACTAAAGACAGAAAATAAATAGAAGAAAAGAAAAGAAGATAGTATGAAAGTTTAGCTTGAGTTATTAGCATGCAATCCCCACTAGTTTTGCCGTTCTAAACATGTAAGGGTAAATTATGTAGTATTTCTCTAATCGGTCCCAATTCGCTATCGGTAGTTCAAAATAGGATTTACCTGTGTCAATAAGGCTTCCTAAGCAAACTTTTCCTGTAATTGGCCAATAGTCACAAGGACTAAACCATAGTGATTATCTAGCTAGGTTGGGTTGTCAGATCAGACCTAATACTAGACGTTATGTGCTAAACATGTAATTAAACACCATTGTCAATGGTGACCTAATTACTAGATGGTAATTCTATATGGTCGCGGTTCCACAAGAACACAGAATATAAATCCAAACACATAAACAGAGAATAAAAACTATAATTCAATTTAAAACATTAAGTTCCCAAATTAGATAGATGTCAATCAAAACTAGGGTTCATACATATATGCTAAACACTCAAACTAAAAGGAATTAGTTCATACTAAGAAGAGAAGAGAAAAGAATTACAAAATAAGAGGTTGAAGGAGACATAGTTGTTGCACAGCTCCCTCCAGACTTCTTCTCTTGTGTTGCAGCTTCCTCTTGGCCTTAGGGTCTGGCCAAGGATGATTTTAGAGTGTTAAGAGGCTGTATTTATAGTGTATAGGTTGACCTAATTCGTTTCTTTAGAGATAAGTTAAGTAATGGACTCCTAGCCCAACTCAAATTCGTAAGGATACAAAGATAAACACTGCTGGACCGTTTTGAGCGTATCTTCTTCGTTATTGGTTGGATTGAGCTCCATAAGATACCAAAAGAATCGCAACAGAATTATCTTGACCCTTTAGAAGGAAATCACTAGATTCGGCCTATTTCTTAGGTAAAAACGCATATCTTTGGACGTGTATGCAGAATCCCAGATTTAGGCAGCTTTTCCTTTTCCATCTTTTTAGCTTTTATTTCCTTATCTCCAATTTCCATGCAAATCTCTTTCCATAAGTTGTAATCTTTGACTTGGACTCTAATTAATCTCCATAATTATCTTTAAAGCTTCACACTAAATAAACAATTAAACTCAATATGCTCTAAAAATAATAATTCTACAAATCAAGACCCAAAAATGCACTAAACTAAGCTAAAATCAACCTATAGACTAATAAATAAGCCTAAAATGATGTCTCAGAAGTATATTATATTATCACAAATGAGGAGACATCAAGACCCTCAACTCAAAGTTGTATCGTCCCGATACAATAAAAGTAAAGAACAATAGGGTAGTCAAGAAGAAGAAGTAGGAGGAGAATAAGAACATAACATAATGAATGATCCTAGAGCAAAATATCTAAAAAGTCTCATGTAGTAATGCTCAAGAAATAATGCACAAATATGCTTAATATACATGTAATCAACAATCCATAAATTCAAGTCCAGATTAATTTCGCAATGCCAGAAGGAGAGGATGATAACTTAGTTCAGGTTAATGGCTATAGGTTGTTCATAGGTCCCAAATACAGCATCCAATGGTCCACTTACCTACCACCTAATAGCTCAATTGTTTCTCCATCTAGTAGTTAGAAATCCTAAGGTCTTGGTTATAGCTTGGCTTAAGGACGGGTGTGGTATATTTGGATAATGAAAAGTGAGCTTTTGGCTCTCTCCTCACTAGCCATCAATTAATCGCCCTAGAGCTTGAGTTTTCACTCGAAGATGTTCTCACTCAACCCAATTTATTGATGCTTTTTAATGTGCATCCCCCATAATCCCAATTAAAACCTTTGATGATATAAAATCCACTTTGCCGGTCCGAATATATATTTTCTTTTCATATCAATTTTTTCTTTTGTATAGATATGATTCTCTTTTGATGTTGAGATATCACACTATTTCTTTCATATATATATATATATTCTTTCTTTTTATGCCCTTGTTGGCAAATTTAGCTCGTAGCTTCTTTTTCATTCACTATTACCCCGGCAAAGGGTTACAATAATAACAATTCATCATCAATAAAATCACAAAGATAATTCCCAATTCCAATGTTGCCTAATAATGAAACCCACCACCCCAAACTCAAGCTCTAAAACGAGTTTGTCTCAGGTTTTGCGGTTCGAGTGCGGGTCATATAGATAAGTCCTAAAAACTAAGGGTATGGATTATAATGTGGCTCAATAAAAAGGCTTTAGAAAGGCTCAGAGGGGCTAAGACGGATAAATAACAATAATATCAAACAAAAGGGTGAGAAAGTATAAAAGGCTTCAAGTGTTTTAATCATGAAAGAACTGCCTTATTCATTTTTCTAACTACCGGATTTTGTTACTTTTTCATTATTAGTTCATAGACAAATGGGTTTTCAACTAATTTTAAACCTCACGTTCTACACACCAAATAACTATTCCTAAGTTTCAACGTGACTTCATAGCATTGCTCATTAACTTTTCTATCTTTTATTTCCTGTTTTCATACATGCATACTAAAAAACTTGTAACATCTTTCAAAAACATACTACCTACTATCATTGACCTAGTTAAATCATGCTCAATAGGTACATTCAAAGATATTATATGCCTAATTCAACCCAAAAAAATTTAAATTTCATGCAAAAAAAAAGGAAGATGAGGACAACGAATCCCCACCCCCAACTCAAAAATGAGCCGTGTCCCCACGACTCGAAAAAGACTCAAGAAAAATAAAATTTAAAATTAGCATACATATTGCACATAAAGAAATGGTAGGGAAGAAAGAAAACATACTCTTCGAGGCTTTTACCTCGCCTTGTCGATACTCGGATTAAATTCGTATGTATCTTCTTCACCCAGCTTCTTATTCGCTTTTTGTTCAGGACACGTGACCATAATAGGATATTGCATTATATAACGACATGGGAGAGATCAAAAATCCGTATCAACTCCTCATAGATCAACTGTGCCACATCTTCTTCTTCTCCTCACAAAATACAATTCACAAACAACCCAAGCATTCCAAATCTCCATGAACCTTCATGTATTCTCCTTCAACTTCTTCAAATACTTTCTTATTAGAAAAAGGTAGTTCCTTTAATTGTTACTTCAGAGAAGCTATCATGGCCATTGAAGCTTTCTCTTTTTCTTCGGGTGTAAGGTCTTTGGTTTGTAGAGGTTGTGTTGTCATCTTCACTAAAGTTAGAATCTTTTTGCTTATCGAATCAAACACAGCTAGCTAACCTCTCTTCTCTTGACTTGTCTTACCCTTTGAATTGGAACTAGGACTTTTCTCACTTGATTTCTTCTCAATTAAATCCAACACCTTGATTTCTTCATCTCCCATACAGTAGATAATGTTCATGTTCTCTTAATCATCTCAATTGACCCCCAACTCAAAGCTTTAACCACTCTTGAAATTTGAAACTCTTGATTATTGGTTGTACAAGCTTAATTTGGGTTAGGAAAAGTGATTGGATGATGATTCTCTATGTGGGTAAGATGGATTCTTCTTGTATGGTATGGATTTAGAAAAGTGTAGGATGAATTTTTGAAATTTAAGCTTTTGATTCTTGGATTCAAGGTGTTTTGGTATGATATGGTTGATTGAATCTTCTTTGTAATGATGTGGAGAATGAATTGGATGTGTTTTCATGGTGATTGGGTAGTGTTTTGATGATTGGTGAAGGTTTTTATGAGCTTCAATGGAGTTAGGAGAGTTTTTGGGAAGAGAAAGAGGTTTAAGGTTTATAAAATTCGGAATAATGAGCATTAGATCTTCATATAACCTTGAAACCCTTTCTTTTCTCTCTCTGGCGGCTCGTGCGGACTACCCCTACGGACCATTGGGTGTACCGCGGGGTACACCGCGATATCTGATGAAATTTTTTTTTGCTCACTGGTTAACACCCGTGGTAGGACCCCGTGGCACGTGTTTTTGCTCTGCGGACCAGGGTGCGGTGTACCGCGGGGGTGCTCCGTGCCTCCTACGTCAAAATACCCGTGGTAGGACCCCGTGGCACGTGTTTGTGCCTCGCGGACCATGGCACGTGAAAGTCCTAGAGGGGGGTGAATAGGATTACTAATAAGATTAATGCCTAATTAAAAATCTTTTGGACAATTATAAGTTTAAGAAAGAAACTTCTAAGTCAACTAATATATCAAACTCCTAAGGGATCATACAATGGATAAGCTAAGAGGTTCGATATATAAGTGATACAAGTAAAACGAGTTTCTAATCTCTTACTACTCTAGATGACAATATGTTTGATAAATTAGATAAGCAATATCACAATATTCATACTAGCTATTCATGTAGGCATATTATCAAACATATTAAGTGCGGAAAGTAAATAGTGTAGGGATAGAAAGATACACACGATTTATAGTGGTTCGGTTTCCCTACATCTACTACCTAAGGAAGCCTCCTTAGGATTTCAAGCTTTTCACTAAGCTCCCGTGTCTCTCTTAACCGGGTCGAGAACACAATAACCCTTACAACCTCTTCGATAACACGAAGGACAACCTCTTCGAAACCACGAAGGAAACTCTTGTGTAATCACAACACAAGGACACCGAGTATACTCCCGATACTCAAATTCTCTCTTAATCTATCTATTACAAGAACTAGACTTAAGAGGATAAATACAAAGTGTTTAAAGGGTGAAACTACTTTGCTAACAATCTCCTAATGAGTAGATATAACACTTAAGCATGAAAGACTCCTCTTGAGTAGATAGAACTTTGTGGCTTATTGGATTAACTCCTTAATTGAGTGGATATGACAAGGTATAGCTCTTGACACCTTCTTGGATGATAACAATTAAGCCCCTAAGTGTATATGGGTTGAAGGTGTAATTGTAGCCTTGAAAGACCTTCAATTTATAGCTGCAAAATGCTCCCAACGGTCATAAGACTTGTCTCCAACGGATATATTAATATCCCCAACGGATCTATTCCTTTTGTCTTCATTTTGCTGCAGGAAACCCTAATCTGCGGTGCACCGCGGGGTTGGTGAGGTGCACCGCGCCAAGCTTCGCTTATTGCTCATTTTCTAGTCCCGGGCTAGCCATGCTCCGTGCCCTGGTCCGCACATCTGCGGTGTACCGTGCCCATAGTGCGGTGTACCGCACCAAAGGTCTAAAACACCTTTTAATGAGTATATCTTCCACTACGATGCTCGGATCAGAAAACCTTCTTCACGAGAATTGTTGGAAACATCATTCTAAGAAACTTTGTAGTTGATCACTAAAGCTAATTCTCAATGTACACAAAGATATGAATAAAAGTATTTGTAAGAGAATTAGTTTCTTAAGATATAACAATAAAGCTTTGATCTAAATGATAAAGAAGTGCTTTTTGATGAATTAGAGTGCAAGATAGAATATGTAAAACAGGAGTAATTAGCACACTAAACACAAGAGGATTTGTCACATTAAAACAACCTATTAAGGGAGGCTATATGCCAACAGCACGGACCATGGGGTAGTCCGCGGGTCACTTTCTCGGTTTCTGATCACAACCCGTGGCTCCACCCGTGGTACGGGTTTTTGACCTGCGGTCCACCGCGGCTGAAGTCCGGTGTACCGCACTAGGCAAAAACCTCCCCAACAGCTAGATCTCGAAAAGTTATGCAGTTTAGGCTCAAAGATCACCTGATTCCGACATCCGAGCACAAAGATATGACTTGCTGAAGTTTCTCCGTTCCGAAAATTTTTGCTCGCTTCCCTAACTCGATTTCTCCAATACCTAATCATTAAAAACACTAATACCTTTCTCAAATATGCAATATCAACTAAAATTACCTAAGTTAAACATAAATTAAAAACTGAAAATGTAAAAACATAAAAGAAATTACGGGTTGTCTCCCGTATAGCACTTTTGTCTTACGTCTTTCAAAGTTAGACGTGTACCTCGATCAAGGATGACGAAATTTCCACCCTTTGCCTTTAATTCCCACGAACTTTTCAGCTCGATTCTTAATAATCATGGATGGTGCCATCCAAGATTTCGTGGGAATAGGTGAATCTGGTGGTAACTCGATTTCAAGTGTAGCATTACACTCCTCTGGTAACCCATTCATCTCGAATCTTCGTTTGTTAGAAAGAATGTCCTTCATGAACTGACCGTATTTTGACATTCTTGTGAGAGCTTCTACAAACGGAGTGCTGATCTTTAACTTGTTCACCATGTCAACGAATTTCTTGAATTCTAGGTAATTGTCCTTTCTAACACGTGACGGGAATGGTGGAGGAGGACATGTGTTGGTTACCACTGGGCTCTCTTTCTTTTCTGGTGTCTTCTCTTGGACACTTTTTTGTTCAACTACCTCTTCGACCTTATCTTATGTTGTTTTTTCTCCCCCCCCGTTTCTGGAATAGGGACTGGTTCTGGTTCTGGTTTTGGTGGAGGTAGTTGTTTTCCACTTCCTAATTCAACTGCATGACAAACTTTGTTTTCTGGAGCACTAGTATCACTTCGGAGTCGCCTTTCTGCAAGGATTTTAGTTTTTTCCACCATTTGCGACACTGACTGCATAAGCTTCTCAAGCGCATTGTCTGAGTCTTGGATTCTTTGCTGGTTATTCTCCATCTTTTCAATTAGGTTCATCATCTTAGCCATGGTTGAATTCGAACTCGACGGTTGTTCTTGTACCATTTGCTGCATTAAATAAGGAAGTGGTTCTTGATAAGCTTCATTGTAAATCGGCGCTTCTTGATAGATAGGTTGTGGAGGATAGTAAGATTGTGGTCGTGGTTGATAATAATCATCATAATACTGGTTATTATGATAATATGTCTGTTGATTTCTGACCCCATTGTAACTCTGTGGGGGTTGATAGTCAGCGTAATTTCCTTGAGATTGATAATAACCATCATAATAATGGTCTCTTTGATAAGGCATGAAGGAAATTGAGGCTGGATTGTTCATGCAATGTCCCCACGAGTGATCTCTTGCTCCACAACTAGGACATGCAGGTGAGGTATGTACTAGATTCCTCTGAGCTAGTTTCCGCGATTGTTCTCGTAATTCCTCAAGTTGTTGGGTTAACTCCTTGAGCTTTAGAGATTCCATCTTGTATTAGCTTCTTCAGGATCTAATAACACGAGACCTTTATCTCCTAATGAATCTGCTTTCGCCTAAAAAAATCTGTAAAACAAAAACTAAAAAGAAAAGCGTAAAATAGAACTAACTAAAATAAAAGCACAAGATAATTGCACAAGGACTAACGATGTAGTCCCTGGCAGCGGCGCCAAAAACTTGGTGTGGCCTAAGGTGTGATAAAAAGATGTATAAAATAAGTGCAAATACACACCCTAAACTAACACTGTACTGCAAGTATACAGATCATATGCAAGTTTTAGATTGAGATTCGTTCCGCAGAGACTACAGAGGTTAGGAGAATCTTATGCAAATACCAAGTGCAAATAAATTAAAGATAGAACAGATAATACGCAAGTAGAAAGAAGAGATAGACAAATATTTATTTGGTTTTCTAATAAATAAACTAAACTAATAAACTAAAGACAGAAAATAAATAGAAGAAAAGAAAAGAAGATAGTATGAAAGTTTAGCTTGAGTTATTAGCATGCAATCCCCACTAGTTTTGCCGTTCTAAACATGTAAGGATAAATTATGTAGTATTTCTCTAATCGGTCCCAATTCGCTATCAGTAGTTTAAAATAGGATTTACCTGTGTCAATAAGGCTTCCTAAGCAAACTTTTCCTGTAATTGGCCAATAGTCACAAGGACTAAACCATAGTGATTATCTAGCTAGGCTGGGTTGTCAGATCAGACCTAATACTAGACGTTATGTGCTAAACATGTAATTAAACACCATTGTCAATGGTGACCTAATTACCAGATGGTAATTCTATATGGCCGCGGTTCCACAAGAACACAGAATATAAATCCAAACACATAAACAGAGAATAAAAACTATAATTCAATTTAAAACATTAAGTTCCCAAATTAGATAGATGTCAATCAAAACTAGGGTTCATACATATATGCTAAACACTCAAACTAAAAGGAATTAGTTCATACTAAGAAGAGAAGAATTACAAAATAAGAGGTTGAAGGAGACATAGTTGTTGCACAGCTCCCTCCAGACTTCTTCTCTTGTGTTGCAGCTTCCTCTTGGCCTTAGGGTCTGGCCAAGGATGATTTTAGAGTGTTAAGAGGCTGTATTTATAGTGTATAGGTTGACCTAATTCGTTTCTTTAGAGATAAGTTAAGTAATGGACTCCTAGCCCAACTCAAATTCGTAAGGATACAAAGATAAACACTGTTGGACCGTTTTGAGCGTATCTTCTTCGTTATTGGTCGGATTGAGCTCCATAAGATACCAAAAGAATCACAACAGAATTATCTTGACCCAATAGAAGGAAATCACTAGATTCGGCCTATTTCTTAGGTAAAAACGCATATCTTTGGATGTGTATGCAGAATCCCAGATTTAGGCAGCTTTTCCTTTTCCATCTTTTTAGCTTTTATTTCCTTATCTCCAATTTCCATGCAAATCTCTTTCCATAAGTTGTAATCTTTGACTTGGACTCTAATTAATCTCCATAATTATCTTTAAATCTTCACACTAAATAAACAATTAAACCCAATATGCTCTAAAAATAATAATTCTACAAATCAAGACCCAAAATAGGAAAGTATACTAAACTAAGCTAAAATCAACCTATAGACTAATAAATAAGCCTAAAATGATGTCTCAGAAGTATATTATATTATCACAAATGAGGAGACATCAACACTCTACATCTAATTCCCATGTATCAAAAATTTTAATTTCTACCTAAAAACAAAAAAAATGGAGATGAGAGACAACGAATCCCCACACCCCCAACTCAAAAATGAGTCGTGTCCCCACGACTCGAAACAGACTCGAAAAACAGAAATTAAAATTAACAGATAAACATATTTACAGAAATGGTAAGGAAGAAAGAGAACATACTCTCGAGGCTATTGCCTCGCATCATTGACATCCAAGGTAGGATTTGATGGACCCTTCGTAATTGCTCAAGGAGTTTCATGATGTGTACTTGATTAGCATTGATTTGTGCCACATCATTGACTAAGGAAGATTGAGCTGCTTCAAATTTCGTTAAACGCTCCTCCATCTTCTCTTGCCAATTTTGCTCCTTTTCTTCTTTCGAGACTTGCGTAGAACCCGCTCTTCGAAAGATATCCTTGATCCAAGCATTATCAATATAACTCGTCTTAAACTCGAGTTTCTCTTCTTCACCCAATGTAACATTCGCTTTTCGCATAAGACACGTGATCATAGTTGGAAATTTAACATTATAAACCGATTTAGGAGAGACCGAAAATCGTATCACCTCCTCATAGATCAACTGTGCCACATCAACTTCTTCTCCTCTCAAAATACAGTCCAAAAGTAGAGCGTACTTCATAGTCACATCCAAAGTTCGTGTGTTCCCAAAAATATTAGGGACAAGGAAATTGTGCCAAATTCGCGCATCTGCTTGAAGATATTTGTAAGGCCAAGGTGCCTTCAATTCTCCCTTATGTGATTGCACTTTCTCTTTGTCTAATACATTCTCAAAAAGTAATTCCTCATCAAAGATTTTTCGTTTAGAAACCGCTTCTTCAAATTTGCAATAACCTTTCATTTTCTTAAACTTGAAGTGGTTTCTAATCTCCTCAACTGTGAAAGGAACTAGCTTTCCTCTATCGGAACACAATTACTATCTCGGCTAAAGAGGCCTAAATAGAATTCCAAAACTAACTCATGACATAATTCAGAACGTCTTACCATGAACGTAGACCAACCCAATTTCACACCAAGCTCTAATAATCTTGCGTATTCTCCTGTACCAACTTCTTCCTTGAATACTTTCTCATAAGCAAAAGGTAGTTCTTTCAATTGTTTCTCTACAGAAGCTTTCAGGGCCCTTGAAGTTTCCTCTTTCTCTTTGGGTGCAAGATCTTGTGGAGGTTGTGTTTTCTCCTTTGCATAAAAGTAAAGCTTTTTACCATTACGATCAAACAAAGGTATCCCACTCTTCTCAACTTTATCTTTACCCTTTGATTTAGAACTAGCACCTTTGTCAATTGATTTCTTCTTGTTTAAATCCAATCCCTTGTTGCTCTTCACCTCCCTCTTGTTAACTAAAATTGTTGTTCTATTAGTCATCTTCAATTAACCCCCAACTCAAAGCTTTAGCAACCCTTGAAATTTGAACTTGTGAATTATTGATTGAACAAGCTTGATTTGGCCTACGATAGGTGAATTGATGATGATTTTCTATGTGGGTGAGGTGGATTTGTAATGGGTTGGCTTGGATTTAAGAAATTGTAGGATGAATTTTGAAAATTTGGCTCTTTGATTCTTCAATTTGAATGGATTTGGTGAAGATTAGGTGTTTGATTCTCTCTTGTAATGATTTGGAGAGAAAATTTGATGTGTTTTTCTTGATGATTGGGTAGTGTTTTGGTGATTGGTGAAGGTTTTGATGAGCTTCAATGGAGTTGGGAGAGTTTTGGAAAAGAGAAAGAGGCTTTAGGTTTAATAAATTCGGAATAATGGGCATTATATCTCCTTATAACCTTGAATCCCTTTCTTTTCTCTCTCTGGCGGCTCGTGCGGACCATGGTGCGGACCATGGGGTATACCGCGGGGTAGTCCGCGACATCTGATGCTCGAAAATTTTTACCCGCTGGATAATACCCGTGGTAGGACCCTTGGCACGCGTTTTTGCTATGCGGAACACGGCGCGGTACACCGCAGGGTACCCCGCGCCTTCTTGAGGTGTCTTCGTCCAAATACACGTGGATCTACCTCGTGGCACGCATTTTTGACCTGCGGACCAGGGCACGGTGCAGTGGGTAGTCCGCGGGTCAGTTTTTTCTCGGTTCTGGATAGGACCCGTGGCTCCACCCGTGGTGCGGGTTTTGACCCTGTGGTGCATACCTGCGGACTAGGGGGTAGTCCGCGCGGGTCATTCCTTTGCTCCGAAATTTTTTCCTCGCGTCCCTAACTCGATTTCTCCAATTCCTACACACCAAAAACACTAATACCTTTCTCAAATATGCATTATCAACTAAAAACAACTAAATTAAACATAAACTAAAAAAGTAAAAGACATGAAAACTAAAAAAACTACGGGTTGTCTCCCGTACAACACTTTTGTTTAACGTCTTTCAAAGTTAGACGTGTTACCTCTGTCAAGATTTGCGAATATAGCCTCCCCAACAACGAGTAAGGCTATGAACTCAACTAATTTGCGCTTGACCCCAGTTTTGGGGCGAATTTCTATCACCTTAGGTAAAACAACCTTACTGACAATGAATGGTCCCATCCACGAGTCTTTGAAACTTTGTGGCCTATTCTCGCGTTTGTGAGATTTCCATAGAACTTCATGGCCAACCCAAAACTCAATGTTTGGCTCAGTATCCACGGGCTTTAAGTGGATCTTCTCAGGAGGGACCTTGTGATGTGAAAGGCTGTGGATGACAGGAATGGTGGGATCTAACTTCCTTGGTTTCTTACCCAAGACATAGAAGGTCTCGGATACATTCTTTGCATGAAGGGTGATGGTCCCTTCTTGGAAGTTGATCACACTTTGACTTGTGGCCATGAAAGGCCGTCCAAGTATGATTGGAACCTGCTTATCTGCATCAAACTCAAGAATAACAAAGTCAGTAGGGATGGCGATATTACCTGCACGGACTAAGACGTCCTCCACTGTTCCCTATGTCCTTTTAACTGAGTTGTCAGCGAACTGCAACTTCACTGGAGTTTTCTCTGATTTCTGAAGTCCAGGTCTCTCGAACACGGACTTAGGCATAAGATTCACACCAGAACCCACATCGTACATAGCTTTAACTTTGAGCATACCATGTAATTGAATAGGAAGGTTGAAACTTCCCGGATCTTTAAGCTTTGTTGGTAGATCTCTTTCACTTCTTCTTGAAACCCTCAGGTTCTCTCTCGGGATCTCTACACTCGCCTCTTTCTCAGGAATAACTTGCGTAAAAACTTGTTGCGGTGCAAGTCCTCTTTTCGCTATCTCAAGCATTTGGGCGTGTACTGCAGAATCCTAGATTAGGCAGCTTTTCCTTTTCCATCTTTTTAGCTTTTGTTTCCTTATCGCCAATTACCATGCAAATCTCTTTCCATAAGTTGTAATCTTTGACTTGGACTCTAATTAAGCTCCATAATTATCTTTAAAGCTACACACTAAATAAACAATTAAACCCAATATGCTCTAAAAATATTATTTTACTAAATCAAGACTCAAAATAGGAAAGTGCACTGTTTCTCAAGAAAATCGACATTAAAGACTTCTAAATCACTAAAAATGATGTCTCATCCTAACATAAATCTATCACAAATGAGGATACATCACGGATTAACCATCCAAGAAGCAATAGTACTCTTTTCCGGCTAATTTATCTAACATCTGATCAATGAAGGGCAAAGGGAAGTGATCTTTTCTGGTGGCTTTGTTCAGCTTTCTGTAATCCATGCAAACTCTCCAACCAACTACCGTTCTTGAAGGAATCGCTTCATTTTTATCATTTAGAACTGTTGTCATTCCTCCTTTCTTAGGTACACACTGAACTGGGCTCACCCATTCACTACTCGAAATGGGATAAATAATCCCCGCATCTAAAAGCTTGATCACCTCTTTCTTCACCACATCCTTCATAACGGGCATTAATCTCCTTTGACCTTCAACTGAGCGTGCGTTGTCATCTTCAAGTATAATTTTGTGTTGACAATAGGAGGGACTAATGCCTTTGATATCAGCAATTGTCCAACCTATTGCCTCTTTGTTGGCTCTCAACACACGCAACAGTTTATCTTCTTGAGGACCTGTTAAATTGGCTGAAACAATAACAGGTAGAGTTTCATTAGTACCTAAATACGCATACCTCAAGTGTGATGGCAAGGGATTTTCTTCCTATTCCGGAGGAGACTCAATTGAAGGCTTCTTTTTAGGAATAATCTCCCCTGGTTCTCTCACAGGTTCATAGGCAAGACGCCTATACTTCGGATTTTCAGAATTGAGAGCTACCACTATTTCGGCAAGCTCTTCCATCATCTCAGGCATATCTAATGTTAAAGCGACCTGCAAAATATCATCATAATTAAAACAATCAAATACCTCTTGCGATGCCTGCTCAACTACATCCATGCGAAAACAATCTTCTTGAGAATATGGAAAATTCATAGCTCGAAATACATTGAATTTGACCTCCTCGTCTTGTATCCTCATCGTTAATTCGTCATTCTCTACATCAATCAAAGTACACCCCGTGGCTAGGAATGGTCTTCCCAAAATAATGGGGACATTCCTATCCGCGTCGTATTCAAGTATAACGAATTTAACGGGAAATATAAGTGTACCTGCCTTAACGAGGACATCTTCAATTCGGCCTTCTGGATGTGCAAGAGACCTGTCCGCCATTTGCAAGACCATATAAGTAGGTCTTGCTTCTCCAATTTTTAGCCTATCAAAAATCGATTTGGGCATCAAATTGATGCTTGCTCCCAAGTCGCATAGCGCTTTTCCTTTCCATTCTTCCCCAATCGAAATCGGAATAGTGAAACTTCCCGGATCAACTAACTCTGGAGGTAATTTACTCTGACAAATCGCACTACACTCTTCGGGAAGACCAATCATCTCATTATCACAATAAGGCCTTTTATTAGTGAGGGCCCTCTTCAAAAACTTTGTATACTTAGGAATATCTCGAATCGCCTCTAGTAACGGAATATTAATACTGAGGCCCTTCACTCTATTAAAGAACTTTGAAAAATCAGCCAAATCACCCTTTTTCTGAACTCTAGATGGAAACGGTGGTGGAGGGCGATTGCTAACAACATCATCTTTTTTCTTTGGAATTTCAATTGGCCTTTCTATTTCTTCAATCTCAGCATCTTTTTCTTTTTCTTTCGCACCCACTTCCTTCTCTTTTCTTGGAACTTCTTACTATTTCATAATTGGAAAAGGAGGGGGAGGAAGGTTCTTACCACTTCTTAGCGTAACAACTTTGCAATCTTCATGTTGTCTTGGATTTTCTGTGTCACTAGGGAGTTGCCCTTGTGGACGCTGATTAAGCTGTTTTGCAAATTGATCCATCTGATTCTGTAATAGCTTCATATTTGCATCAGATGCTTGTTGACGTTCCATAGCTTGTGTCTGAAGAGCAATTAAACTTTCAACTGTTTTCTGTAGGGTAACTACTCCTTCTTGTGGATGGGAAGTTAAGGCTTTTTGGTTCATGGTTTCATCGTATGTGTTTTGAGGAGCTTGTCTCTGAACATAATTTCCCTGATTCTGTCCTCCTTGATAATTGTTGTGTGGTCTTGGATTGAAATTGTTACCTTGGGGACGCGGCTGATACGCATATGTAGGATTTGCTGCCCCACTAGGATTTGAATATTGAAACCCAGGATGGTTTCTGTTAGGCTTATATCCATTACCACTCGAATTAAAGTTACCTCTGTTGGATACAAACATCACGGATTCTTGGTTATTCTGAAAATTCTCCCAACTATGATCATTTACACCGCAATACTCACATCCATATACCTCTTGTGCAACCTTTACCTCACCTCTTTTGTTCGAAAACCCTTCTTTTATGGCTAGAGTAAGTTGTCTCAATTGTTGCTCTAGTGTGGATTGAATCTTTGTTTCTAAGGAGTTGAACTTTTCTTCAATGTTAACGTTATTCAATCCTCCTCTAACTGGTGTTCTTGCGGTGTTCCACCCAACTTCATTTTCAACTGTTCTATCTAAAATAATTCTTGCATACGCAGGTTGAACTCGCAAAAACGCACCTCCACACAACAAATCTAAATCTTTCCTAAAGCCACCTTCAAGAACATTATAAAAAATCTTCATCTGTTGTTGTTCAGTGAGGTCATGATTCAGGACTCTTCGCAAACATCTCTGAAATCTTGGCCAACTTTTACCTAATGTTTCATCATACTCTTGCTTGAAATGTGTCAACTCTAGCTCAGCATCTAACCTCATATTAGACGGATAATACCTGTTGAAAAACGCAGTTTCTAATTGTTCCCAGTTTGTTATCTTGGCCGGATCTTGCGTATCGTGCCATTCACTCGCTCCATCTATAAAGAAAAATCGAAACACAGCAAAGTACATCTGTTCTTTGGAAACTCCTTGTGTGATGTAAGAATCACATATCTGCTTGAATTTATGTACTGCTCTAAGAGGATCTTCTCCAGATTTACCACGAAAATTTCCAAAGTTTTGGAATTGAGCTAACATACCCGAATCTGGACGAAACCTCGGAACATTCATGTTTGGAGAACCTACTCCTATAGCAGGAGCACGGAATGGGACTTCTGGTGGACCATTAATGAACCATGGATCTTGATTAATCACCGTCTGAGCTTGGACTTGAGGATTAGGAATGCCAGGTGGAGCCAAAGGATTAAGATTCTGTGGTGCTATGGGTTGGCCATGCGTATCTAATTGACCTTGTCTGTTATTTTGTTGGTTCTGAATATTGATATTCTCCATTCTGTTAATTAATTCTTCTACTTCTAAGGCTTCTTGTTCTCTTCTTCTCTTGTTAGCAAGTCTGATTAACGATTCTGGATTATTAAGGATCGGAGGTGTTGGCTCTAGATCCTTGAATAGTCTTCTTCGCATACACCAAACCTAAAAACCTGAAAAAGATGAACAAACAAAAAGCGTAAAACTGATAAATACAATAATAAAAATAAATGCAAATATCACTAAAGGCTAAACACCGTGTTCACACGCTACCGTCCCCGGCAGCGGCGCCAAAAACTTGGTGGTCCTTTGTGTGTTCTAAAATAAATGCAAATGTAATCGAACCACAACCGCAAGTGTACGGTTGTCCCAAGTAGTATTAATGATTCTAGGATCGTTCGCAGGGACGGTTTGGTTAACTACAATGTTTATCAAGTAATGAATGGTTGCACTTATGAAGACAAGTAAAGAAATAATGATTGATTTGGTTTTTGTATTAATTCTAATTACTGAAAGACTAATTATAAAATGTAAATAAATAGTAAAACACAAGTAAATAAGTGTAAAACGCAGTATGAGAAGGTAGCACTTGAGAACGCAAGGGATCCTCCTAATTCTATTTCATAACTTGTTCTGTTTAAGGGCTAAATTGGTCAATTACAATGGTCGGGATTCTAAATTCCTTATACCCCCGTCAGGGTGGACTATAAGGCTATCCTAGTGGTGTCGCCTAGGGTGTGATAAAAATAAGATTAAATTAAGTCAAGAAACTACGCACTCTCACCCTAGACAGGCACAGTACTGCAAGTATTACAGGACGTATGCAAGTTTTAATGATAAATAGAGTTCGTTCTCAGGGACTTAAGTGTGTTAATCGCGTGAGTAGAAATTACGAGTAAAAGTAAATAACTAGAGAACAGAAAAGTAAAGGGAACAGATTCGAGATTCAAGAAGTAAACTAAATAAAACTAAGAAAATAAAGACAGTAAAGTAAAATACGAAGAAATATGAGATGAGAAGTATAGCTTAGGTTTTGCTAGTATGCACTAATCCTTCTAATCCTATCTATAATCTAGTTAATAAGGGAGAATATTAGCTCTTGGTATACTTAGTCAAGATTCTAAATTCCCCAATCTTAGACCTTGAGAGCGACTAAGGGGGCTACGGCACAACCAAGACGAGGACTCAAATAGGGTTATCAAATGCCACTAAGGCCCTATCCAGCACACTACAATCAATTGGTGATATGGTGATTAAAACAAACCCTAATGACTATCTAGTTAGAAGCATGTTTTGTCAGAACTACTATTGACACTAGATATTATGTGGTGGTTCAATAGTTAAACACCCTGTCAAGGAGACCATCTAACTACTATTAAAACAATCCTAAAGTGATCAGTTCTAGGAAAGACATTAAATCAAAACACATAAGCAAATATTAAGTAAGAAGCTAAGCTATGGGGAGTTTAGTTCATACCTGATGGAAATAAACTAAAAGAAATTACAAAAGACATCATCTTGCTCTCTACAATAAACTAGAAGAATAAAACCTTATGAACTAATTACTATGAGGCAAGGATGATTTACAAGTGATATAAGGGTGTATTTATAGGTGTTTAGAAGACCTAATTCGTTTTCTTGAGGAAGAGTTAAGGTAATGGACTTCTAGCCCAACTCAAATTCGTATGGAAATAAAGATAAACACTGCTGGACCGTTTTGAGCATATCTTCTTCGTTATTGGTCGGATTGAGCTCCATAAGATACCAAAAGAATCGCAACAGAATTATCTAGACCCTATAGAAGGAAATCATCAGATACGGCCTATTTTTTAGGTAAAAACGCCTATCTTTGGACGTGTATGCAGAATCCCAGATTTAGGCAGCTTTTCCTTTTCCATCTTTTTAGCTTTTGTTTCCTTATCTCCAATTACCATGTGGTGGTCCTTTGTGTGTTCTAAATAAATGCAAATAATAATCGAACCACAACCGCAAGTGTACGGTTGTCCCAAGTAGTAATTCTGATAATCAGATTCGTTCCAAGGACGGATGGTTGATCACAATGTCTATGCAAATAGTGATTGATGCACTTATGAAAATAAAAGAGGATAATTTGTTTGTTTTGGTTTTGTGATTTATTCTAAATAAATGAAAGACAAAATAATAATGCAAGTAAAAAGCTAAAACGCAAGTATGAGCAAGTAGTACTTGAGAGACGCAAGGGTTTTTCTAACTATCATTCATTTCATACATTGTTTAAGGGACAAATTTGTAAATTGGTATTGGTCGGGATTCTATAATCTCCTTACCCCCGTCAGGGTGGACTAAGGAGCAACTATCAAATGCTACAAACCCCGTCAGGGCGATTATAGTCCACTCTCAAGTGTTAAAATGTTCATTACCCAATAGGCCATAGGTTTAATTAAGCTCATCAGAGTCAATAATTTCTAACCTACATTCATTAACTAGTTCGGTACCTAAACCCCCCGTCAAGGTGATCCAATCGCCACTAATTGGAATAGCCTAGATACTAAATCCTATCATTGGTTAATTACGTCAATAATAGTAATTAAAAATGCAAATTAAAGAAAAATACAATTTACCCAATTTGATTTAAATAATAAATATCCCAAATTCAAATGTATAGAATGAAATCAAATTGGGATTATCCCATTATGCGTTCTCAAGCACTATGAATTGTTTAGCTCATATTAAAAAGAAAAACTAAATTAAAATAAATGGAATTCATAATTGATTACAAATAAAAGATAAAAGAAACCTAATTTCCGGAATTGGAATGACTGAGAACGGAGCTATAGACCCACTCCAGCTCTAGCAGCTTCTTCTTCCTTCCTTCTGTTGCTTCTCTCTGGTGTTTTTAATTGTAAAGAATGAATTGTTTGAAAAATAGAAGTCCAGACCTCCTTTTATAATAAGAAAAACGGATTAGGGCTTGGACCAGAAAATAAAAGCCTAATTAAATGTCCAAGCCCACTTTCTAAGCCCAAAATCCCGTAACTGATGACAGGCCTTCACTAAAACTGCTTTTCCCGATGCGTTACAACTCCGATTGACCTCATTCCAGTTGCTAAAGTTCCGTACTTCGATAAGGAATGTTTTCTCTTCAAAGGTCAGCGGCTCAATCAGCTCTTAAGTACCTCGAAAACAGCAATCAAGGGCCTGGAAAAATGGATTTTCAGCTCTAAAAATAATATCTTCGGGATTTCTCTTCAAGTCTTGACTCTATCTTTTAATCTTTGACTTTATCTTCGGATTCCTTTCCTAGCTAACATCTAAAAACCTGTAAACTTTACACTAAAAATACCAATATTACGCGCAAAAGTTTAATAATTCAAAAATGCTAGAAATAAAAAGGGAAATCCGAAATATTGCATATTTAGTCCAAAAGTCTATCGAATTAATTAAAATAACACCAAAAATGATGTCTCCTAAGGGTCTAAAATAAGAACAATTAAGGAGACATCAAGACCCCCAACTCAAACCTTTGTCGTCCCGACAAAGCAAAACAAAATAAAACGAGGGGTAGAAGCAAACGTATAAACACATAGAAGCTAGCAAATAAACCCTAAAGCAATTCTTAAGATAAATCTCATATAGACAAACTTTAAAAACTAACATCTACATACACTAATCATGCAACATCAAACATAAATAATCTCAATCATAAAATTAAAGTCGCAATGCTTGAAGGTTACACTTGTACTCATCTCTGTATGATGGCTATAGGGTGGTCATTAATCCTAACTCGCTTTGAACGCTCCACCTAGTCTATTCCCTATCAACAGAATCATAAATTCACTATGCACTTAGGAATCACGAGGTCTTTACGGTTATAATATTGGCTTAAGGACGGGTGTGGGTGTATATTTGGTAAATTTGAAGTGAGCTTTTGGCTCTCTCCTCACTTACCATCAACATTGTCCTCGAGCTTGAGTTAACGCTCAAAAAGATGTTCTCACTCACCCATTACGCAACAATTTAGCGTCCCATGTCTACCCACTATAAATTAGATGATTTTTAGAAAAAATTCCACTTTGCCGGATGTTTTATCCTTTCATACTTTTCTTTTTCTTTTCTATTCTCTTTTTCTTCTTTTTTTTTTTGTACAGAGGAAAACCGGGTACCCGGATTTTGAAAACCGGATCCCCGGATCCTACTGTATTGATTTTCAAACTTTTTTTTTCATTTTTTTTTTTTTTTTCTTTCTTTTTCAAAATTTTTTTTTTTTTTTTTTTTTTTTTTTTTCATTCCCGGCAAAGAGTTACAAGTATATATCATCTGCAATTGTGCTACAATACCAAGCACATCAATCCCAACCCATTAAATTCCCCATATGTGGTCCCACCACCCCAAACTCAAGCTCGAGACATGTCTCAGGATTGTGATTCAAGTGCGGGTCATATGGTCATGCCTAACAATCTAAGGGATAATGGCTTATATCGTGGCTACAAATAAAAGGCTAAAGGCTCAAAGTGGGCTAAGACGGATAATAATTCATTCAAGGGATAGAAAGCTAAAAGGCACAAATGGCTAACAAAGAACTGCCCCTATCATTTTCCTAAGTACATAGCTTGTCTTTAGTTCATATCTAGGTGGGTTCTCTACTAATTAGGATTTCACGTTCTACACACCAAACATATTCCTTGAGTACAAGCTTACTTCATTTGCATTGTTCATTAATTTTTCCTATTAATTACCTATGTTCGCATGCAATTGTAAGTGCGTTTTATGTTAATCCCTAAAGTTCACTATTTACTATCATTGATTCATCAAAAGTATGCTTAAAGGGACATTTAAAATCTTCTACAGTCAAACGCAACTCCGAAAATTATTTTATTGAAAGCAGATAAAACACATAACACATAAAAACTGGGATGAGGCAACGAACCCCACCCCAAACTCAAAAATGAGTCGTGTCCCCACGACTCGAAAGGACTCAAAGCAATAAAATAATATACACTAAATGAGAAGGATTAGAAAACGTATCTGAACCAGCGCGAGGCTGGTTTTCGGTGTTGCGTTCATGAACTTTATCTCGCGTCTAGACATCGTAAGTTGTTCTTTGAACAATTAAAGTTCAACTTGTATGTAACGTTTCCCAAAATATCAATCATCGCATCCCGATTCTCTTTCAACACCTTTATTTGTGATTCCAACTCATCATCGGATTGTTTTCTTCCTCACTTTCAGGTTCTGCAATCACTTCCCTCTTCTTCGGATTAGCCTTAATTTGAACCGCTTCAGTCTTGTTTGAAACTTGAAATAGGAATCTCAATAGTTTGTTCTTGAATAGCACCAAAAGCGTTCCTGTTTCTTGGAGAATTCCTTTGATAAGTACATATGAAAACGGTTCTGATAAGCATCTCTTTCCACCCCAAACTCAAAACTTCAATTAGTGAGAAGCTAAGGCTTAGAACTTTGATGTTTTGAGGCATAAGACTTGAAAATTATGGTGGAATATGAGATGGGTAAAGGCTAATTGATGTGGGAGAAGAGGGAATTGGATTTAATTTGAAGCTTGGATAAAGAACAATTGGAGAAAAGTGGGAATTTTATCGTATTTTGGATAGGAGATGAGTTGATTGTATGCTTTTGTGGTGAAAGAGAGTAAGATTTGAGGATTGTGTGGTTGTAGCTGATGATGTTCATGAAATTCTGGGTTTTGGGAGTGTTTGTGGAGGCTGGGTTAAGGACGGAGGTAAAAATATAGGGCTAAAAAGCTGAAAAACGGACCTGGCACAGATGCAAACCGGGTTCCCGGTTTCGAAAATCCGGGTTCCCGGTTCCGCGTCGCTGTGACGGCGCGAAAAAAATAAAAATACTCTTTTTTTTTTTTTTTTTTTTTTTTTTTTTTTTTTTTTTTTTTTTACCTCGAGACGCGCCAAACCGCTGGACTCCAAGACGCAGGGTCAGAAATTCTGCTCGCCGAAACCGGGTACCCGGTTTTGCCAAATGC
Source organism: Nemophila menziesii (assembly GCA_029959085.1). Lineage (NCBI taxonomy): Eukaryota > Viridiplantae > Streptophyta > Magnoliopsida > Boraginales > Hydrophyllaceae > Nemophila > Nemophila menziesii. The sequence goes on from JARWIR010000001.1 coordinate 83,393,279, forward strand.
GGGTACCCGGATTTTGTCGATGGCGCGAGTCAAAACGCGCCAAAACGCCACCTCTGAAAACGCTGGACCAGACTTGAGGAAAATTACAGCTCCGAAACCGGGTACCCGGTTTCGCCAAATGCGGGTACCCGGATTTGTGCCGATGCGCGAATCAAAACGCTCCAAAACGCAGGTCACCAACACGCAGGGTCAGACTCTTCAACTGTTATAGCACCAAAACCGGGTTCCCGGATTTCGCAAACCGGGTACCCGGTTTCGACGCTGTTGTCGAACCCCACACGCCACGTGCTGCGTTTGAAGAGGGTGGTACCAGCTCCAAAACCGGGTTCCCGGTTTTGTAAAAACGGGTACCCGGATTCTCCTGGACATCCAACCTCTTTTTCTTCTGTTTTCGCCAATTCGACCCCAAACTCAAGTCCTTTTTACCCCTGAAATCATCAAAAACAACTACCCTTCCTCATTTCTTAATAATAAACACTAAAATTACGAAAATCAAACTAATCTAAAATGCAAAAATTTAAAAACTCAGCTATTATACAAGAAATTGGCTTTTGTTTAACGTCGTTAAGCTCGACGGGTTACCTCAATCATTAGTCATTGACATAACCTCCCCAGCAGTGAGTGAGGTTGTCAATATTTGCAAGTCGAAATTTGCATCCCTTCGCTTTTATGCCCACTAGTTTGTCTGAGATAATCTGTGCGACCATGAATGGTCCTATCCAAGAACTTTTTGATTCACGTACCTTTGGGCGGGGGCTCGGTTTCTTCATAGCTACTTCTTCACCTACTTTGAACCCCTTTTTCTTTCTCTCTTTCTTAGGTTCCTTCGGAACCTTCGTGGCACGTGCTTTCTCTTTCTTCTTCGCATGATTGAGTTGTGGATCTTTGGGGTATGGAGGAGCTTTAATTGGTGGTTTCTTTCGTAGCTCTTTCTCCTCCACCCCTAAAGTTTCCACAACACTAATTGGCTTTGTTCTTACCGGTTCCATTACATCTACACGAAAACATTCATCCTTGGAATCCGGAAACTTCATAGGTCTGAACACGTTGAATTTCACCTCCTCGTCTTGGATCCTCATAATCATTTCTCCATTTTCTACATCAATAAGGGTACGCCCCGTGGCTAGGAATGGTCTTCCCAAAATAATGGGGACATTCCTATCCGCGTCGTAATCAAGAATAACGAAATCAGCGGGAAAAATTAACGTACCTGCCTTAACGAGGACATCTTCGATTCGGCCTTCCGGATGTGCAAGAGATCGATCCGCCATTTGCAAAACCATAGAAGTGGGTCTTGCTTCAATATTAAGCTTATCAAAGATTGATTTGGGCATCAAATTGATGCTTGCACCCAAATCACATAGCGCTTTTCCTTTCCACTCATTACCAATAGATATCGGAATTGTAAAGCTCCCAGGATCAACTAACTTTGGAGGTAATTTACCTTGACAAATAGCACTACATTCCTCAGGAAGACCAATCATCTCATTATCACAATATGGCCGTTTGTTGGTGAGGGCTTTCTTCAGAAACTTAGCATACTTGGGTACATCTCGAATAGCTTCTAACAACGGAATATTTATGCTAAGACCTCTTATTTTGTTAAAGAATTTTTGATACTCACCCATATCACCTTTCTTTTGAACTCTCGATGGAAATGGTGGAGGTGGACGATTGATTATAGTCTCATCTTTCTTTTTCGGAACCTCAACAGGCTTCTCCACTTCTTCTACTTCAACTTCTTTATCTTTATTCACCACCTCTTTTTCTTTTCTAACTTCTTTTTCTTTTATAACCGGAAAAGGAGGTGGAGGAAGGTTCTTACCACTTCTAAGATTAATAACTTTACAATCTTCGATTTGTAACGGATTCTCAGTATCACTAGGAAGTTGTCCTTGCTGACGTTGATTGAGCTGTTTATTGATTTGACTCAGCTGATTTTGGAACATCTTCATATTTGCTTCAAGTGCATTTTGTCTTTCTATAGCTGCGTTCTGACGTTCTATCGCTGCATCCTGACGTTCCATCGCTGCGTTCTGACGTTCCATTGCTTGTGCTTGTAGAGCGATTAAACTTTCAACTGTTTTCTGAAGGGTATTTGCTCCTTCTTGTGGATGGGCAGGTAAAGCTTTCTGGTTCAAATTCTCATCATAAGTATTCTGAGGAGCTTGTCTCTGTGCATAATTTTGATTCTGTCCTCCTTGATAGTTATTGTGTGGTCTAGGATTATAGTTGTCACCTTGGGGACGCGGCTGATACGCATGTGTAGGATTGGCTGCCCCATTAGGATTCGAATATTGAAACCCAGGATGGTTTCTGTTAGGCTGATACCCATTACCACTCGCGTTAAAATTACCTCTGTTGGACATGAACATCACTGATTCTTGATTACTCGGACAATTCTCCTCATCATGATCATCAACTCTACAAATCGAACACATATAAACCTCTTGTGTAGCATGCACAGCTACTCTCTTACCCGAAAATCCCTCTTTTACAGCTAAAGTAAGCTGCTTCAATTGTTGCTCCAAAGTGTTTTGAATTTTTGTCTCAAAGGTAGCAAGTTTCTCTTCTATGTTAACATTATTAACACCCTTAACAGGTGTTCTCTCTGATTTCCACCCAACCTCATTCTTGACTGTTCGTTCTAAAATAATTTTGGCATGAGCGGGTTGAACTTGAAGGAAACCTGCACCACATAACGTATCTAACTTTTCTCTCGAAGCTCCATCAAGGCCTCTATAAAAAATCTTTAACTGTTGAAATTCTGAAAAACCATGATTTGGAACTCTACGCAAACACATCTGAAATCTAGTCCAACTCTTACCCACAGTCTCATCATATTCTTGACGAAAATTAGTCAACTCCAATTCAGCATCTAACCTCATATTACTCGGATAATATCTGTCGAAAAACGCGGCTTCCAATTGATCCCAATTGGTTATCTTCGTCGGATCTTGTGTATCATGCCATTCACTTGCTCCATCAATAACAAAAAATTTAAACACAGCGTAGTACATCTGTTCTTTTGAAACTCCTTGTGTGATGTAAGAATCACATATCTGTTTGAATTTTTGTATCGCTCTAAGAGGATCTTCTCCAACTCTACCACGAAAATTTCCAAAGTTTTGGAACTGAGCTAGCATACCCGAATCTGGACGGAATCTCGGAACATTAATATCTGGAGCACCTACTCCTATAGCTGGAGCGCGGAATGGAACTTCTGGAGGGCCATTAGTGAACCACGGATCATGATTCATCACTATCTGGACTGGAGGATTAGGATGTAGTGGTTGAACTTGAGGAATAACGCCTGGAGCTAAAGGTTGGCCATTTGCATCTAACTGGCCTTGTCCATTCTGTTGACCTTGAATAATGATATTCTCCATTCTGTTACTTAATTCTTCTACTTCTAAAGCTTCTCGTTCTCTTCTTCTTCTGTTCGCAAGTCTGATCAACGATTCTGGATTACTAAGGATCGGAGGTGCTGGCTCTAGATCCTTGAATAGCCTTCTTCGCATACACCAAACCTAAAAACCTGAAAAAGCTAACAAACAAAAAGCGTAAAACTGATAAAATAAAATAAATGCACTTATCACTAAAGGATAAACACCGTGGTCACACGCTACCGTCCCCGGCAGCGGCGCCAAAAACTTGGTGGTCCTTTGTGTGTTCTAAATAAATGCAAATAATAATCGAACCACAACCGCAAGTGTACGGTTGTCCCAAGTAGTAATTCTGATAATCAGATTCGTTCCAAGGACGGATGGTTGATCACAATGTCTATGCAAATAGTGATTGATGCACTTATGAAAATAAAAGAGGATAATTTGTTTGTTTTGGTTTTGTGATTTATTCTAAATAAATGAAAGACAAAATAATAATGCAAGTAAAAAGCTAAAACGCAAGTATGAGCAAGTAGTACTTGAGAGACGCAAGGGTTTTTCTAACTATCATTCATTTCATACATTGTTTAAGGGACAAATTTGTAAATTGGTATTGGTCGGGATTCTATAATCTCCTTACCCCCGTCAGGGTGGACTAAGGAGCAACTATCAAATGCTACAAACCCCGTCAGGGCGATTATAGTCCACTCTCAAGTGTTAAAATGTTCATTACCCAATAGGCCATAGGTTTAATTAAGCTCATCAGAGTCAATAATTTCTAACCTACATTCATTAACTAGTTCGGTACCTAAACCCCCCGTCAAGGTGATCCAATCGCCACTAATTGGAATAGCCTAGATACTAAATCCTATCATTGGTTAATTACGTCAATAATAGTAATTAAAAATGCAAATTAAAGAAAAATACAATTTACCCAATTTGATTTAAATAATAAATATCCCAAATTCAAATGTATAGAATGAAATCAAATTGGGATTATCCCATTATGCGTTCTCAAGCACTATGAATTGTTTAGCTCATATTAAAAAGAAAAACTAAATTAAAATAAATGGAATTCATAATTGATTACAAATAAAAGATAAAAGAAACCTAATTTCCGGAATTGGAATGACTGAGAACGGAGCTATAGACCCACTCCAGCTCTAGCAGCTTCTTCTTCCTTCCTTCTGTTGCTTCTCTCTGGTGTTTTTAATTGTAAAGAATGAATTGTTTGAAAAATAGAAGTCCAGACCTCCTTTTATAATAAGAAAAACGGATTAGGGCTTGGACCAGAAAATAAAAGCCTAATTAAATGTCCAAGCCCACTTTCTAAGCCCAAAATCCCGTAACTGATGACAGGCCTTCACTAAAACTGCTTTTCCCGATGCGTTACAACTCCGATTGACCTCATTCCAGTTGCTAAAGTTCCGTACTTCGATAAGGAATGTTTTCTCTTCAAAGGTCAGCGGCTCAATCAGCTCTTAAGTACCTCGAAAACAGCAATCAAGGGCCTGGAAAAATGGATTTTCAGCTCTAAAAATAATATCTTCGGGATTTCTCTTCAAGTCTTGACTCTATCTTTTAATCTTTGACTTTATCTTCGGATTCCTTTCCTAGCTAACATCTAAAAACCTGTAAACTTTACACTAAAAATACCAATATTACGCGCAAAAGTTTAATAATTCAAAAATGCTAGAAATAAAAAGGGAAATCCGAAATATTGCATATTTAGTCCAAAAGTCTATCGAATTAATTAAAATAACACCAAAAATGATGTCTCCTAAGGGTCTAAAATAAGAACAATTAAGGAGACATCACCATGCAAATCTCTTTCCATAAGTTGTTGTCTTTGACTTGGACTCTAATTAAGCTCCATAATTATCTTTAAAGTTACACACTAAATAAACAATTAAACCCAATATGCTCTAAAAATATTATTTCTACAAATCAAGACTCAAAATAGGAAAGTGCACTAAAACTCAAGAAAATCGATATTAATGACTTCTAAATCACTTAAAATGATGTCTCATCCTAACATTAATCTATCACAAATGAGGAGACATCAAGACCCCCAACTCAAAGTTGTATCGTCCCGATACAGTAAAGATAAAAACATAGGGAAGTCTATAAATACACACCTATAAAATTCTCAATACAATGGAAAAAGCATATATATAGAATAAACCTAAAGCACATAACTCAGAAAATTTCATGCAATAATATTCATAAACCACATACCCGCACACTTCTCATATCCACAGTCAACACGGCTTGAATTCAAGATCAGATTAGTTTCGCAATGTAAGAAGGATTGGGACTTTACTCAGTTCCCTAAGAGAGCTATAGATTGTTCATCGATTTCCACTAGTATCCAAGGATCCATTTAACTACTCTGTAATGGCTCAATCACTTCTCAATAACATAGCAAAGAATCAAAAGGTCTTTAAGGTTGTAATGTAGGCTTAGGGACGGTATGATAGTATATTTGGATAATTTGGAGTGAGCTTTTGGCTCTCTCCTCACTAGCCATCAACGAATCGCCCTAGAGCTTGAGTTACTCTCATAAAACGTTTCTCACTCAACCCAATGAATTCCTTGATGCATTATTTAGCATCCCCAATAACCCAATTAAAGCTTAAGATGTTCACATAAAAATCCACATTGCTGGTCCGAATATATATATTTTCTTTTCAAATCAAATTCTCAAGCTATGACTCTCTTAATGTTGAGATATCATGCTAATTTCTCATATATATATTTTTTCTTTTAATGCCCTTGTTGGCAAATTTAGCTCGTAGCTTCTTTTTCATTCACTATTACCCGGCAAAGGGTTACAATACAAATCTGTGAATCATCATCAATATAAGCACAAAGCACAATTAATAAGTTCCAAAATCCCAACCCAATAACAATTCCCATAATGGTGGACCCACCACCCCAAACTCAAGCTCTAAAACAACTGTCTATGCATCGCGATTCGAGTACGGGTCATATGGAAAAGTCCTAAAATCTAAAGGGATATGGCTTATAACGTGTTTCAATAAAAGGCTTTAGAAAGGCTAGAAGTGGTTGAGAAGGATATAGCATATAATATCAAAAATCACAAGGTGAGAAGGTATAAAAAGGCTTCAAGGGCTTCAAATATGAAAGAACCGCCTTAATCACTTTCTACACTATGTAATTTAGTTATTTTCTTACCTTTAGCACTTTCATCAAATGGTTTTTCAACTAGCTTGGATCTCACGGCCTACACACTTCTCAAGGTTCCCTGAGATCGAACATACTTTCTATCGCATTGCTCACTAATCTTTTCTTTATTATCAACGTGTGTTTTCCTGCAAATACTCAAAGAATACAAATACATAGCTCATAAACATATCAATCTACTGAGCTTATGCTTTCAAGCTATCAAGCACACTCTACATCTAATTCCCATGTATCAAAAAATTTAATTTCACCCAAAAAAAGAAAAATGGAGATGAGAGACAACGAATCCCCACACCCCCAACTCAAAAATGAGCCGTGTCCCCACGACTCGAAAAAAGACTCGAAAAACAGAAATTAAAATTAGCAGATAAACATATTTACAGAAATGGTAAGGAAGAAAGAGAACATACTCTCGAGGCTATTGCCTCGCATCATTGACATCCAAGGTTGGAATTGCTGGACCTTTCGTTAATTGCTCAAGGAGTTTCATGATGTGTACTTGATTAGCGTTGATTTGTGCCACATCATTGACTAAGAAAGTTTGAGCTGCTTCAAATTTTATTAAACGCTCCTCCATCTTCTCTTGCCAAGTTTGCTCCTTTTCTTCTTTCGAGACTTGCGTAGAACCCGCTCTTTGAAAGATATCATTGATCCAAGCATTATCAATGTAACTCGCTTTAAATTCGAGTTTCTCTTCTTCACCCAATACTCCTCATAGATCAACTGTGCTACATCAACTTCTTCTCCTCTCAATATACAGTCCACCAGTAGAGCATACTTCATAGTCACATCCAAAGTTCGTGTGTTTCCAAAGATATTAGGAACAAGGAAATTGTGCCAAATTCGCGCATCTTCTTGAAGATATTTGTAAGGCCAAGGTGCCTTCAATTCTCCTTTATGTGATTGCACTTTCTCTTTGTCTAATACATGCTCAAAAAGTAATTCCTCATCAAAGATTTTTCGCTTAGCAACTGCTTCTTTAAATTTGCAAAAACCTTTCAGTTTCTTAAACTTGAAGTGGTTCCTAATCTCTTCAACTGTGAAAGGAACTATCTTTCCTCTAATCGGAACACCATTACTATTTCGGCTAAAGAGGCCTAAATAGAATTCCAAAACTAATTTATGACATAATTCAGAACGTCTTACCATGAACGTAGACCAACCCAATTTCTCACCAAGCTCTAAGAATCTCTTGTATTCTCCATCTCTAATTTCTTCCTTGAATACTTTCTCATAAGCAAAAGGTAGTTCTTTCAATTGTTTCTCTGCAGAAGCTTGTAAGATATTCAAAGCTTCCTCTTTCTCCATGGGTTTAGGACCTTGTGGAAGTAGTGTTCTCTCCTTTGCATAATAATAAAGCTTTTTACCATTACAATCATACGAAGGTATCCCACTCTTTTTCACTCTATCTTTACCCTTTGATTTAGAACTAGCACCTTTGTCAATTGATTTCTTCTTGTTTACCTCCAATCCCTTGTTACTCTTCACCTACCTCTTGTTAGCTAATATTGTTGTTCTATTAGTCATCTTCAATCAACCCCCAACTCAAAGCCTTAGCAACCCTTGAAATTTAAACTCTTGAATTAATGGTTGAACAAGCTTGATTTGGCTTAGGAAATATGAATTGATGATGAATATCTATGTGGATGAGGTGGATTTGTAATGGGTTGGCTTGGATTTAAGAAATTGTAGGATGAATTGTTGAAAATTTGGCTCTTTGATTCTTCAATTTGATGGATTTGGTGATGATTGGGTATTTGATTCTCTCTTGTAATGATGTGGAGAGAAGGTTTGATGTGTTTTTCTTGATGATTGGGTAGTGTTTTGGTGATTGGTGAAGGTTTTGATGAGCTTCAATGGAGTTAGGAGAGTTTTGGAGAGAAGAAAGAGGTTTAAGGTTTAATAAATTCGTAATAATAAGCTTTAGATCTTCATATAGCCTTGAAACCCTTTATTTTCTCTCTCTGGCGGCTCGTGCGGACTACCCCTGCGGACCATGGGGTGTACCGCGGGGTACACCGCGATATCTGATGCTCGAAAATTTTTGCTCACTGGTTAACACCCGTGGTAGGACCCGTGGTAGGACCCGTGGCACGTGTTTCTTCCTCGCGGACCAGGGCGCGGTACACCGGAGGGTACCCCGCGCCTTCTGTAGCTATCTCCGTCAAAATACCCGTGGCACCTACCCCGTGGCACGCGTTTTCGAGGCGCGGACCATGGTGCGGTATAGGGGGTAGTCCGCGGGTCATTTTTTCTTCGGTTCTGGATCAAACCCGTGGCTCCACCCGTGGCACGTGTTTTAACCACGCGGACCATCCCTGCGGTATAGGGGGTACACCGTGGGGTAGTCCGCGCAATTCATTCTTGCGCTCCAAAAATATTCCTCGCGTTCCCTAACTCGATTTCTCCAATTCCTACACACCAAAAACACTAATAACTTCCTCAAACATGCATTATCAACTAAAAACACTAAAATAAACATAAACTAAAAACATAAAAGACATGAAAAATAAAAACTACGGGTTGTCTCCCGTACAGCACTTTTGTTTTACGTCTTTCAAAGTTAGACGTGTTACCTCCGTCAAGATTTGCGAATATAGCCTCCCCAACAACGAGTAAGGCAATGAACGTCCACTAATCTGCGCTTGACCCCAGTTTTGGGGCGAATTTCTATCACCTTGGCTGAAACAACCTTAGTGACAATGAATGGTACCATCCACGAGTCTTTGAAACTTCGTGGCCTGTTCTCGCGTTTGTGGGCTTTCCATAGGACTTCATGGCCAACCCCAAACTCAATGTTTGGCTCAGTATCCACAGGCTTTAAGTGGATCTCTTCAGGAGGGATTTTGTGATGTGAAAGGCTGTGGATGATGGGAACGGTGGCATCTAACTTCCTTGGTTTCTTACCCAAGACATAGAAGGTCTCGGATACATTCTTAGCATGAAGGGTGATGGTCCCTTCTTGGAAGTTTATTACACTTTGACTTGTGGCCATGAAAGGCCGTCCAAGTATGATTGGAACCTGCTTATCTGCATCAAACTCAAGAATAACAAAGTCAGTAGGGATGGCGATATTACCTGCACCGACTAAGACGTCCTCCACTGTTCCCCATGTCCTTTTGACTGAGTTGTCAGCAAACTGCAACTTCACTGGAGTTTTCTCTGATTTCTGAAGTCCAAGTCTCTCGAACACGGACTTAGGCATAAGATTCACACCAGAACCCACATCGTACATTGCTTTCACTTTGATCATACCATGTAATTGAATAGGAAGGTTGAAACTTCCCGGATCTTTAAGTTTGGTAGGTAGCTCTCTTTCACTTCTTCTTGAAACCCTCAGGTTCTCTCTCGGGATCTCTACACTCGCCTCTTTCTCAGGAATAACTTGCGTATAAACTTGTTGCGGTGTAAGTCCTCTCTTTGCAATCTCAAGCATTTGGGCGTTGATATTTTCAGGTTGGTACGCCTCTACAAATGTCTTGAGCACAGTGTCATCTTTAGGATTTGTATCAGTAATAGGTGATGACACTGGTTGAACAATAGGTGGTGATTCCACCTTCTCTTCTTCTTTCTCTTCATGCACAGCAGGTGCAACTTCATCTTCAACTTTTGACTCCTTCTTTGAGTCTTCTTTCTCTTTCTCTTTAGCTAGCTCAGCCGCATATTCTACCATCGATCGAATCTCCTCTTGCACCTTCCTCAGTAACTCTATAAATTCGTCTTTCTCTTGATCGTCCTCCACACAAACTTCAGAACAGTCAGATTCCACGGGGCTAGACTTGGTTTGTTCTTCTTCAATACTGGGAACTTCCACGGCACTAATGGTAGCATGTGGTGCTTCCTTCGCTTCTTCAGTCTCAAGGCATATAGCCTTGCAAGCTTCGTACCTATCATTGTCTTCACCTCCTTCGATTGGCTTTACTTCTTTTTGTTCTACTACACCTGTTAACACTTTGTTTAACTGTGTTACTTGTGTGCTCAGCATTTGAAGTATGGCATCGTGTCCTCGGACTTTTTCTTCTTGAGCGTTTATGGTCGTGTTCAAACGGTCTAGAGCTTGTACTATCTGTGTATTATCCATAGATCCTTCTTGTGGATACTGAGGTAAAGCTTTCTGATCTAATGAATCGGTATAGGCATCTTGAGCAGGTTGTTGTGGAGGAGCAGGTCTATTCTGATATTGGTTTTGGAACTGACCTCTCTGTTGGTAAGAGTTGTTCTGGGGTCGCGGTTGATAATGACTAGGATTAGCGGCCCCTTGTGGATTTGAATACTGCATACCCGGATGGTTGCGATTGCCCCATCGGTTGGATATAAAGTAAACAGATTGCGGATTTGATTCGCACTCTTCCCATGAATGATCGTTAACTTTACATTGTTGACAACCTTCTGCTTCTTGTACTACTTTTGCAGCGGCATAATTCTTCTCCATTGCGATTCTCAGCTCCTTGATTTGATTTTCTAACGAGGATATTTGAGCTGAGTTCGCAGTTTCTGCATCTAAACGAAGCGTTCCTCGGGTCTTTGCTACAGAAGCTCGCGTTGAAGGCCAACTTCTTTCTTGTTCCATAATATTCTCTAACACCTCAGAAGCTTCATTGTGATTCATGGACACAAAATTACCTTTTCCAATGTTATCCACCTTTTCTCTACCTTTGTCATTAAGACCTTCATAGAACATAGCAAGTTGTAGAACAAGTGTATAACCATGGAGCGGACATCTAATTAATTTTTGTTGAAACCTTGTCCATGCTTCTCCCACTGTTTCTCCATCTTCTTGGCAAAATCTTGCAAGCTCAGCTTGATCTTTGAGTCTCATGCTCTTAGGATAAAATCGGTTAAAGAACGCGGCTTGAAGTTCTCTCCAAGAGTGAATGGTTCCATGTGGTTGTCTCTCTAGCCAATCGCTAGCTCTTCCGGTCAAGAAAAACGAAAACATATGACAATACAGTTGCTCGCGTGTAATGCCAGGAGTAATGTAGGCATCACAAATCTGCATGAACTTCTGAATCGCTTTTACTGGATCTTGTATTGCTGTACCAGTATAGAGTCCGAAACTTTGAAATTGACTGAGCATACCCGGATCGGGTCTAAATTTGATATCGGAATCTCAGGAGGGCGGTAACCAATTGGTTGAACATGGAATGGTACATTAAGGCCAGGTAGGTCTTGTTCAACTCGAATTTGTTGATTATTAAGATTATTCTGCCCATTACCTCCTCCTGCTGGTAATTGTTGTCCTTCTTGTCCAACGAGTGGTGGATCTTGTTGACCGAGAGGTGCTCCAAGTGGTGGATCTTGTTGCAATCCTCCTACTGGTAATTGTTGTCCTCCTACTGGCGGGGTTAGTTGGGCTGCCATAACTCTTCTCAAGGCTCTTTCCTCACGAACTCGTTTGTTGTAAGGTCTGAAGCTCCTCTCAAGCTCCGATAAGGGAGGCCAAGAATTAAACACTGTGAAACCTGAAAAAGACTAAAGCAAACCACAAGCGTAAATATGGAAAAATAAAAACTAAAAACTGAAAAGTAAAGACTAATTAAAAACTACTACTCGAAATAGATAACCCACACGCTAACGAGACACAAGTCCCCGGCAGCGGCGCCAAAAACTTGGTGTCGCCTAGGGTGTGATAAAAATAAGATTAAATTAAGTCAAGAAACTACACACTCTCACCCTAGACAGGCACAGTACTGCAAGTATTACAGGACGTATGCAAGTTTTAATGATAAATAGAGTTCGTTCTCAGGGACTTAAGTGTGTTAATCGCGTGAGTAGAAATTACGAGTAAAAGTAAATAACTAGAGAACAGAAAAGTAAAGGGAACAGATTCGAGATTCAAGAAGTAAACTAAATAAAACTAAGAAAATAAAGACAGTAAAGTAAAATACGAAGAAATATGAGATGAGAAGTATAGCTTAGGTTTTGCTAGTATGCACTAATCCTTCTAATCATATCTATAATCTAGTTAATAAGGGAGAATATTAGCTCTTGGTATACTTAGTCAGGATTCTAAATTCCTCAATCTTAGACCTTGAGAGCGACTAAGGGGGCTACGGCACAACCAAGACGAGGACTCAAATAGGGTTATCAAACGCCACTAAGGCCCTATCCAGCACACTACAATCAATTGGTGATATGGTGATTAAAACAAACCCTAATGACTATCTAGTTAGAAGCATGTTTTGTCAGAACTACTATCGACACTAGACATTATGTGGTGGTTCAATAGTTAAACACCCTGTCAAGGAGACCATCTAACTACTATTAAAACAATCCTAAAGTGATCAGTTCTAGGAAAGACATTAAATCAAAACACATAAGCAAATATTAAGTAAGAAGCTAATATCAGATTAAAACATGTAATTCCCAAAGAAACTTAGATAGAAGAATTAGAATTCATAGATTATACATATGCAAAACCCAAGCTATGGGGAGTTTAGTTCATACCTGATGGAAATAAACTAAAAGAAATTACAAAAGGCATCATCTTGCTCTCTACAATAAACTGGAAGAATAAAACCTTAAGAACTAATTACTATGAGGCAAGGATGATTTACAAGTGATATAAGGGTGTATTTATAGGTGTTTAGAAGACCTAATTCGTTTTCTTGAGGAAGAGTTAAGGTAATGGACTTCTAGCCCAACTCAAATTTGTATGGAAATAAAGATAAACACTGCTGGACCGTTTTGAGCATATCTTCTTCGTTATTGGTCGGATTGAGCTCCATAAGATACCAAAAGAATCGCAACAGAATTATCTAGACCCTGTAGAAGGAAATCATCAGATTCGGCCTATTTCTTAGGTAAAAACGCCTATCTTTGGACGTGTATGCAGAATCCCAGATTTAGGCAGCTTTTCCTTTTCCATCTTTTTAGCTTTTGTTTCCTTATCTCCAATTACCATGCAAATCTCTTTCCATAAGTTGTTGTCTTTGACTTGGACTCTAATTAAGCTCCATAATTATCTTTAAAGCTACACACTAAATAAACAATTAAACCCAATATGCTCTAAAAATATTATTTCTACAAATCAAGACTCAAAATAGGAAAGTGCACTAAAACTCAAGAAAATCGACATTAATGACTTCTAAATCACTTAAAATGATGTCTCATCCTAACATTAATCTATCACAAATGAGGAGACATCACCTAGAGTGTCACTAGTCCTGTCAGGGTAAATATGATCCATTTTTAGATGTTTAAGTTAATTACCTCATTGACCCTAAAATTAGCTAAGTTCGTCAGAATCAATAGCTTCTATTTTAGATTGAATAAATATTTCCGTACCTAAACCCTCCGTCAGGATGATCCAATCGCCAATAATTGGAATAGCCTAGATACTAATACCTGTTCTTAGTTCATGACTCTAAAAACAGTAAATAACCTTAATTTATCGAAAAGAGTAAAAGCCCCAATCTAATTTAATTTAACAGAAACCCAAATTCAGGACATGAAATTCAATAGAATTGGGAATTACCCATAAAGCATTCTCATGCACTAAAATGTGTTTAGCTCATACTAATTAAAAAGAAAACTAAATTAAAAGAAATGGAATTCATATTGTGTTACAAAATTAAAATTAAAAAAAACCTAATTTCCGGAATTGGAATGACTGAGAACGGAGATATAGACCCTCTCCATCTCTTGCAGCTTCTTCTTTCTTCCTTATGTTGCTTCTCTCTGATGTTTTAATTTGTAAAGAATGAATTGTCTGTAAAATAGAAGTCAAGAGCTCCTTTTATAAGTGGAAAAACGGATTAGGGCTTGGACCTAATAATAAAACACTAATTAAATGTCCAAGCCAATTTCTAAGCCCAAAATCCCGTAACTGCTGATACACCTTCACTAAAACGGCTTTTCCCGCTTCGTTATGACTCCGATTGACTTGATTATAGTTGCTAAAGTTCCGTAACTCGATAAGGAATGTTTTCTTTTCAAAGGTCAGCGGCTAAATCATCTCTTAAGCGCCTTGAAATCAGCAATCTTTGGCCTAGAAAACAGATTTGCAGCTCTAAAAACAATTCTTTCGGGATTTATCTTCAAGTCTTGACTCCATATCACGATCTTTGACTCTCCTCTCGGATTCCATTCCTAGCTAATAATTAAAACCTACAAACTTTCCACTAAAATACACAAGAATACGCGCAAAAGTTTAATAAATCAAAATTACTAGAAATAAAATAGAAATTCTGGATTATTGCATTTTTAACTCAAATGTCTATAAAAATATTCAAATAAACATAAAAAATGATGTCTCCCAAGGGTCGAAAATAAGAACAATTAGGGAGATATCAAGGGCTCAAAGTTTTTAGATGATTATAGATGGGGTTAGGAAAGAGGGAGTTTCTTGAGAATGGTCAATGATCTAGAAGTTTGTGATGGTCGTCTATGGAAATTTTTCAAGAGATAAGGTAGAGTGAATTTTTAGAGAGAGAATTTTCCCTACCTCTATTGACACTTTAATTTAGTTTCTAAATAAAAGGAAATAAATACGCTTAATTAAATCTTATTGTTACCCTAACAAAATTTGAGGATATCAAATCAAATCATTTTCAAAATATTCCATACACACAAGCGTATTATTCATTCCATAATTCATTCCAAACTTTTCTTTCTCCTTAACAATCCATTTCTCTCCATGCGATGCTACAACTAAGCCACCTCACCACACAAAAATTGGCATATGATCTTCTAACCATCATTGCAACATCATCATCGTCATCCCTGCCATAAAAGATACCACCACCACACCGATTTATGCCACCACAACTTCCACCATCACCACCAACATTAACAAAACTACGAACAACCAAGTTTTGCAGCGCATCACGAGTTAATGTCATAACCACCATCATTAAGACCAAATCGTTAATGTCATCCTTTACAAATTGATATCAATCATTTTTGAAAAAAAAAACAAGGTAACGTGTTTCAAAGATGAATTACATACCCAACCATTTTCAATGGCAACCGCCAACCGAATAATATTTACACATAACCCAATCATGTTTCACTGCCAGTCCATTAAAACATGCACACAACCTAATAATTTTCAATTGTATTCCATTCATACATACACACAACCCCAATCATTTCTCACTGGTAACCCATTAAAACATGTACACAACCCACTTTAAGGCAATCCACGCAAAAGTGCACAGAACCTAATCAATTTTCAATGCCAACCCATCTAAAAATTGCATACAACATATTTATTTTCATACACTAGTTTATACTCTAAAACATTTAATAATCACCAGACAATCAATAATAAATATTTGTTCAACCCATAATTAGTGCCCTATTTTTTTCTTATTGTCTTTTACAATCTATAAAATATTTTCCTATCTGATGATTATTTATTTATGTGTTTGAATGCACAAATCATGGTAAGAAACGTGACTTATAACATCGAAATATTGTTATTAGAAAGAAAAATAAAGATGATATAATTTAAGGCGCGTGGAGAAAAAAATTGTTTTATTCAACCAGTAATTAAAGTACATTATAACAATCCTCATGTAAAATAGTATGATTTGGGTTGAACTTGGTATGGAAAATTTCATAAAACATTGTCTCTTTAAGTCGATCACCCTTATTTAAATTCCCACAATATATCAGATTTAAAAAAGGCCTTAATTTTTTTCTTAATTTTATGTTGTTTCTTTGCTCCTTTTCCACTCTTTACTCGCGGACCATCACCTTTTTCAAGATTGTCATTTTCATCATTGATACTGTTTGACCATCAATGTAAGCCTGGGGAGGGGTGGTTTAAATAAGTCACTTAAAAAATAATGTCTAATTATAATTTTAATTAAGAGAATTTATTAGATAAAAATAAAATGTCCATTTAACAAACTTAAGAATTATACAATAGATCAAGATAAGTTTGTTTGAAAGAAAGATGCAAGCAATTAGAAATTTGAAAATTAGTTTAGACAATGTATCAAATGTTAACGGATCGTGCAATAAGGATAATTATGAATCTATAAATAAACTAGGCAAGTATATGGA
This sequence comes from Nemophila menziesii, assembly GCA_029959085.1. Taxonomy (NCBI): domain Eukaryota; kingdom Viridiplantae; phylum Streptophyta; class Magnoliopsida; order Boraginales; family Hydrophyllaceae; genus Nemophila; species Nemophila menziesii. The sequence continues at coordinate 83,409,886 of JARWIR010000001.1, forward strand.
AATGATATGTAAATAGATAGGGACAGAAGAGACCCATTCATTTTCGAGTGGTTCAGTATCCCAAGAGTCTAATCCACCATCTAACTAATCACCCTTAGAATTTTAAATTTCTCCACTAAACTTCTTGTAATTCCTGAAGACGAAATACAAAACCCTTACTATGCGGCATGCATGGAACACGCTAGCTTTCGAGAAAACGATTCTTGTTCACGAAACCATTTTTAAGGAAGTTCAAACCTGTACACATGGTTCTATTTTCGCCTTGTATACATTTATCTATTTATAGGATCTAGGAGACAACATAACTACCTTTAGCATTTCACAGGGTAGCAATTTTGGCCCGAGAACTATGGAATTATTGATAATGTCAAATTCAGCTTTTGTCCCACATCGTGAGCCTGAGCAAGTGATGTTTTAAAATTTTAGTATAAAATTAGTGAATTTTGGAGTTCTAAAACATCTTTGCGCTTGGGGCAATGCCTCAGCTAGTGAGGTTCTAACCGAAGCGCGGCAATTGTTGGTTGAAAACTATTTCCAAACCCCCTCTTTAGTCTTGTTTTATTGAGGCTATCGAGAATTTCTGGAAGAGCTCCCTTAATTGGGTAATCTCTACAATTCTTAGTTCAAATTTTTTACAATAATAGAATACATATGATTTGTTTTTCTTTCGGTTGGGTAATACATATGATTTGTTTTTCCTTCGGTTGGGTAATACATATGATTTGTTTTTCTTTCGGTTGGGTAATACATATGATTTGTTGTAGAAACATCATGACCAGAAACAACACGATTGCATTTCTCTGGTTTGTAACAGCTGGGAATAGTGGATCCACGTCATTATAGATTTAAAGTCCTTGGATGAATTGACTGGTATTATATTCAGATTACAAAGCATGTGGGTCCAAGTTATCTCACAAAACAAAGCAAGATCAAGTGGAGTTCAAGACTGTAAACAGTTAGCTAATGCTAATACCAAGCATAATTCCTATAGATTTGTTCACCATCCCCTGAGCTTCACATTCTGTAATTAATTGAAATTTATGACTATTTTTAAGTATAAAGTTTTATACAAAAACCACTATGACTAATAAATGTGCATACGTATGAGGTTGCTCATACCACTCCAATATTTACAATTTACAACACAATAGGTAGAAAGAGTTACCTCAGCGAAATTCTTCTGAGCAGCAAAGCCGGCATAGAAGTAACTCGTAGTTGATGCCTGTCCTTACTGACCTAGAAAAAAAATGAAGAGAATTAAAGAAAAGTGGAAACATCTAATTTGATAATATGAAAAAAGGGATGTTCCTTTATTAATAATATGTTCCCTTGACCAAAAAAAAAAAGAAAAGAAAAATAGCTATGAGAAAAGAATAAGGCGGCTACAAGGAATTTAGCATAAGCATTAGAAAGTGTGAGAAAGAGATAAATAGCTACTACAAGAGAATTAGCACAAGTATCAAAAACACACTAATGTTACATTTAAATTGTAAAGCAATGGACTAAGGCAGTACTCTATCACAATATGGAGAATTAGGATAAATGATAAATGCTACACTTTTTAAATGGTTACAAACCTTATTCCCACATCGCTAAAAAGCTTCGGATTTGAAGGGAAACGGGAGTACAAGATGAATAAGAAAAAACAAAATAAAGTATACCTTTCTCGGCCTTTTGGCTAAGATCAAGTGTAGTATCTGTTCTTATCATTTTAATATCTGATATGTGAGCCATCGGCTCACACGATATTAAATTTATTTTTTGAGGGGGAGAGTCCATTAAGGTAGCTTGCTATCTGGGCTTTTGTGTGTCGCTTAGGTGTTGCACTATTACCTTAGCCTGGCACACCCCACCCAAATCTCTAGTTCAATTTTGTTGAAAATGCTTATGACTGAAACTCAATGCTTAAAAATGAAAATCTCAACAGACATATCACAAGATAAGACGTAGGGGATCAAATTTTTGAAACTGAGTACTAGTAATAAGAACCAATTTGCTTACACAATACTCTCCATTTTAACCCAAATGATGGCTGCATTTTATTTGGAAGAGGCTGAGAAGCAAAGGGCTAACGAGCTTGATAATTTGCAATTCTGAAAGATATTCTAGTGAGCTGAGTGAGATATTGAATTGTTTAAAAAGTAATATTTTTTCTCCACATTCAGATCCTTCTGTTTATGAGGATGCTTGTAGCAAGCTTACTTAGTATCATATCCAAATTCTACTATCCATACTAAATTGCCGAAACTGCTGAAAAGAATGTTCGTCTCGTTGTACAAGAAAAGAGGAAGCTGGGAAAATGTTCATGAACATTGCTTTGGTTGTTGCATAACCTTCTCACTCTAGAGATTTATTTTCTTCACTTGAAGATGCTTTTATGATGGAAATTTTCATGTTCTTGGATTGTGTTGTCTTTAGTGGACAAAGTCATGTCCATAAGATGCACAACCATTACCTAAAATAGCTAGTGATTAAGTGTTTTCCAAGATTGTATATAGTATTGGGCATGCTGATGATATATGCTTGGGGTCTGAAAGTGTGCCAGAGTTTTTATTGGATGTCGATGATTTTAAGAGGATTTTTTTTGTTAAGATAAATGAATTCTTTAAACAAGCTGCTTAGCCATGTCAAATAATTTTTGATACTATTGAATCTGCAGATGGCCCTCATAATTTGGTTGCAGGTTATAAGTTGTTGGGGATTGTGGACCAAAATGCCATTTATAATGAATAGCATGTCCTCTATGTGCTTGTCATTCATGATCTTAATGGAAGTATTATTTGGACGAAAAAAGAATTGGAAGTATCGTGAAGTCTAGCATTACTTCATGCATAGAAGAAGACCTCAAAGTTTATCTACTTTGCTATTACCTACAATTAATGTTTTTATTTTGTTTAAAGCAGCTATTACCTACCATTACACATGCTTTTGATAATTTTGTCCAGAATATATAATGTGGAAGTTTGTTTTAAGCTTTTCCCCCCTTAGTATTTTTTAAAACATAATAATACCTTTGTTGTAACCAATCTGGATTTGATGGGTCCGATATATAATGAGTATCACGAGGAGGTTTATGATATGGGAGATGGGCTAGTTTTTCTAACGCTATAGAAGAGTTAATGCACTTAGTGGAATCTTCAAACGTCTTGTTCTCGACTCATATGAAAAAAATTGCAAATGTGGCCAGTTTAGGATTTGGGGGTATTGGGTTTTCTATGGAAAGAAGATTTCACCTGGGCCACAGATAGTACATCGCGGTCCTCATCGCTCCCACAATTGTGAATCTTTATTGCAACATTATACTTGGGTCTTGTAAATGGCAGTGTGATATATGCTGCAACTTGAATGGGAGTAAAGGTTAATATATACATATCTCCCAGCAAGAAAAAGCTTCATAATCTGTCTAATTTATCATTTTCCTTAGTTGATTATGTTCAGATTAGGAATAATAGACCTAGTTTTGTTCCGCTATCTTCCGATTCTAGATAGTGTAAAGCTTAATGTACAAAGTTGTGTGCTTTTGGAGATGGACTTTTAAGTGTAAAAATATGTGCTCTATGCTTATCAGTTTTTTGGATTATTATACATTTTGTTTTGCTTGTGGCTGTTTTATAATTTTGTTGTTGTTACTTCCATTTAGTTCATAGTTAGTATGATTAAGAGTTAATTGCATAGTTGGTCCCTGAGTCTACATACACCCCTATGATTTAAAAAAGTAGCAAATGTAACTATCCCTTTGTTATACTCCTCCATAAACACTGCAACGCACGGAATATATTTGCTATATTTAAGATTATTACCGAGGTTTATTTGTTACTTTTTGAATATATAACTGTGCAATTTACCCTATATAACTTTGCAAATATGATTTAAAACTTCAATTGCACAATTGCTCCCTGCATTATGCAAAATAGTCAAATATAACCTTACATTTCAAAATGTAGCAAATATTTGCATTCTAATACATTCATGTGCAATCTCTAGACCAGATAAATATACTGATTAGTAAACAAGATGAGTTGTATGAGAGAAAATCTAAACTTAAAGCATTATTAGAAAGTTCTGAAATTGCAAAAAGCCCCAGAAAAGAAGGCACTTGCGAAACTATAGAAAATTGGTCTGGATCATTTAATTGGGATTCTCAAGCTGAAGATCTTCGATTCAATATGTTTTAATTTTGTTAGCACAGTGAATAGACCCAATCTTTTTTACATGGTAAATTTTACTTTTTTACTGCTCTTCAAATGTTACTATTCTGAACAGTAAAAAATGGGTTTTGCAGGTCCGTAAAAAATCATCTGTGGCAAAGATAGTTATTGATGAATTAGCTGAGTATATATACAAACTCCTTACTCGAATAATGAATCTGGAATTGTTTATTGTTTCGGATCCGATTTCTACCCCTAGTGATAACTGTGCTTTTTCATGAGATCTTAATGAAATGGATGTCCCTGTGGTATAGTTACATTTGCAAATTTAATAAATTTCTTATTTTTTTCTTTTATTTATATTTCTGAATATGGATAATTTTTAGGTCAGGCAAGGCTTATAGTATCGACATTAAAGGATTTACAAGATAATGAACAGAGAGCAACAATGTTGCAACTACTGGACAGGATAAAGACTAAGAACAAAGAAATAGGTGGGTCCCACAATGTTTTTATAAAAGAATTAGTAATTATGCATTAATCTTGATAAAATCTTAATAAGTTGATGTATTTTCTTAGGTCCTGAGTTGAAAAGGAAGAAGCTTGAACAACTTGTTATTCAACTCATAGTGGAACGAGTCCTGGTATATATATATAAATATAATTTAATATTATTTAATTTACATGAATTAATCTTTATTTTTTTTTATTCAGAAAGAAGAGTTTCAGCACACTGGTTATGCTACAAATGCTTATGTAACAATTGGTCCACTTGCAAAGCAAGTATTACAAGGTAAAGGATACTTCATTTATTTTTTATATGTATATTCTTAACTTTTACTCTTTGAAATACAGGAAATAAGAATATCGGAAGATAAGAAGATTAGCTCAAGTATTATTATTAATCGATCTAATAATAAGTGAAAGACTTGTGATTTGGAATTAAGATTTGATGAGTTGAGAAAGGAATTAGCTTTGATTCATGGAGGAATATTTCCTCATTCTGTTTTATCTACTCAACAAATTACAATACTTAGTAGTGAGAAACCAAAATCAGTGGAACAGGTAGTTTCTGAGTATATTTTGTTGGGAAATGTAACTTATGATTGTATTTATGTTGTGTAGTTGGAGATGATAATTAAAAAATTGAAAACAGCAAAGTATGGGAAGAGAATAGTTGAGGAAATTGAGAATTATGAATCCAAATGTGAAGTTAATGATGATGAGAATAAAAGACCTATAAAGAAGTTTAGAAGTAGGAAAGATGTTGTTATAATCCAGAGTAGTGAAGATGAAGAAGAAGAATCTTATAGTAGTTGTTTAAGGATTTATAAAATGAATATTTTGTGTTTCTATTGAAATGAAATGGAATGAATGTGTGTTTTGCTCAACTAGCTAAATAATTAGACAACTGATTTGATTATGGTTGGGGTTGGAAATATTTAATCTAATAGCGGCATTGTGTTGTAATCTTTACAGAAGTATATAATACAATGTTATTATTAGTGTTTAATTGATTAACCACATGCATATGAATCTTTGCAACAAATCCAAACATCAATAGGCTTATCCTGAGGAATCTCTAAAGTACATATACAATTGTAAAAAAGAAATGGAGTGCAGAGTACATATATACGTTGCTATGATATTTTTTGCAAGTTCAATATGTTAACTATAATTTCGAGCTGTGTTTTTCTGAGAGTGAGTGATAAATAAAAAAGACTTACCTTTTATGTTGAAATAATATTACAGATGGGATTCAATTGGAGCTTCTTATTCATGTATGAACATAGTGCAACTTCAAATTATTGGACAAAAATGTAATTGGGCACTTTTAGCAGTGTAAAAGAAAAAAAAATTAGCTGAGGTGTTATCAGAGATGGAGAGGGGGTTATTATAGAAAATTAAAAAAAGATTCATCAAATATCTAAAAGAAACAGTCTTAAAGAGTCTGAAAAAACAAGAACATGTTATGTAGTTCTTATATTACACACCACGTTTTTTACTAAGCCGTTAAAATATTTAATGCTAACATTACTCTCTCTTTCCAAATTAAAAGATTCTTTTACCATTCAATACAAAAGCTTACTCAAACTTCATTCTGATTTGAAACCTGAATATCTTTTACTTAACAAGGTAACTACACAAAGATACAGAGACTGTTAATTTTAAAAAGTTTATATCTGTTAGAATCATATGAAGAAGCTTAGGATGTTCATATATGATTCTATAAGTAGTTGCATCTACTGAGAAACCATGTTTCCTCATTTCCTTAACTGATTCAATTGCCTCTTCATACTTTTTTTTCCTTCATAAACCCCTGTATAATAACATTGTAGGTCACACTATTTAGGGAGAAACCCTTTTTCTTCATACTTAAAACCCACTCTTTTGCATCTTCCAACATTCCTCTGTGACAAAGTCCACCTATCATGATATTATGGGTACGTATATCAGGCTTCAAACCTTTGTTTGATAGCTTGTAAAAAACATCTAATGCGGCATCAAGTTGGCCATCTTTACATAATCCATGAATAATTGTATTATACCTCACAATGTTAGGAGTAACATTGCTACTTTCCATGGAGACTAATAAAGATATAGCCTCGGTAAGACGTCCATTATTGCACAATCCGTTTAACATTATTCCATATGTAACAAAGTTAGGACTAATTACTCCCTCAGCCTCAGCCTCAGATTTCATTTTCACAACAGTACCCAGTAGCTTAGTGTAGTCTATAACAGTAAGCTTAGGTCGCGTTCGGATCATTTGATTCACAGTAAAACGAGCATCTTCGACAGGATTGATATCATCAAAAGATGAAATTGAAGAATAAAAGAAGTGGGGAAAAGGGTTACCGATTGTGTTGATGGAAGAAAGAGAAGATCTAAAGCAAAACAAAGAAGAACCACAAAGTTTCATGATGTTAATGTTGACGAGAGAAGGAAATGGTTGTTGCTAAATGTGTCGAGAAACAAACAAAATGAAAGGTTAATTTTTTCTATGTTTTTTCGAATAACAATCTTATTAAATGTGTTCGGTAAAAAAAGACGGGTGTATAGTTCCTTATTTCCCCTCCAAGTGGTTGGCTGCTTTGACCAGTTGGAATCTCAAGGGAACGTCTTTTTATGGAAAACAAATAATATTGGGAAAGTACAGGATATTTTGCTATACTAGTTTCAATCGTCTGAATATGACCTGGATGTTATTTATTGTTTTACCTTTATCTTAATGACCTTCTATTATTTTCTCTTTTTCTCTATTTATTCTTTAAACACTTTACATATTTGGTCCTTGTATAATATGCAACACTCAGATATATTCAAATAATATATGCTAACCGTACTATATATAAATATGCCCCTCAGTAGAGACTAACTAAACAAATTTGTGGAATAACACAATGATATTTATTTAATATATTTTTTGAATGTTAATTTGTAGTTTCCTCTCAAAAAATTCTCATTGACCCATACGATCTCATATTGAAGTATGGCACATGCCCATTTCAAATAGAATTTGGAAAACTAATCTCTAAACTTTCTTATTTCAAATCTCTTTTTCTTTTTGCAATTAGGGGTAATATAATGCTTTTTTCTAATTTATATACATCTTACAAAACATTTTTTTTACCCCATTATGTTTTCTATAATATGTTGTTGAATATAAAATTATATGAATAATAATAGACATGATAAGGTATAATTTGAATTTCTTATTCAAAAATATTTTCTTTTAATTTACATATATTTCCAAAAGTTTGTTTTTACCTCAATCCGTACCAAATGAACTATTATGTGGAGGTCTGCTTCAAACTCTCAAATTCAAATTCATTTACATCTCCATCCCCATTTCCTTTTCCCCTTTCTCTCTCTTCCGATACAAACACATAACACTTATTCTTCACTGTGATAAACCTAAATATAAAAGGTTTAATAGATTTACATACCAAATAAACTAGAACACTGAGGATAAAGTGGAAAAAATCATTAAAAGCCACTGGAATTCGTATCTTCATAATATTTACATAGACATTATCAACTTATCAATATATCTCATATGATCCCAATTTGTAATAGACTTAAGAGATTAAACAACATAAATATCACAAAAAGATCTTATGAAAAAGTTTGAAGAGCTAAATTCTCAATCTCATAGTAATTCGGAGGAACACAACTATATATAATTCTGCCCAATTGGAGAATTTTTAGAATAATGAAATACAACATTCTTCCATAATACCACTAAAAATAGAAGGAAACACAATAAAATTCGTAGAATTATGAAACCTGATGGTACTTGGATTGATAACCAAGGGGAAATTGAAAATCTTATTGGCGAACACTATACTACATCCTATACTGCAATAGTTCCAAGAAATTATCAACCAATCCTTAATAAGATACAACCTTATGTTACTGAAGCTATGAATAAGATTCTTGGGCTACTTGTCTCAATAGAGGAAGTAAAAGAAGCTGTATGGGGCCTAAGGAGCAATAAATCCCCTGGTCCAGATGACTTCTCATATAACTTTTACAAGAAACATTGACATACAATTAAATATGAGCTGATGAGAAGTATATCTAAATTTCTATGGAACAAAGGTGATCTTACTTCAATAAATAAAACATATATTACTCTTATTCCTAAAATAAAATCTTCTGCAACTATTGGACATTTCGTAGCAATTAGTTGCCCAAATTTTAATTACAAAATTATTGCTGCTATATTGGTTAAAAGGCTAAAACCTTTTATGAACAATATTATATCTTATAAACAGTCAACCTTTATAAACACTCGTAATATCACTACTAATCTCCTTATAACCTAGGAAGCTTGTACACTACTTACAAAACAAAAGAAATTCTAATACTTATGCATCTACTATAAAGGAAGACGTCTTTAAGGCTTTTGAAAACATAGAATGAGATTTTTATTTGATACTATGAAGGCAATTGGTTTCTCTAATCTTTGGATATCTTGGATGGAACAATATGTTAAAACTACATCTCATGCAATTCTAATCAATTGTAGTCCTATAGATATTCCTAAACCAACTAAAGGACCGAGGCAAGGGGACCCATTGTCCTACTTACTCTTTTGCATTGTAACACAATATCTTCTTGCCCCAATCAAAGATAAAGTGAACAAAAATCTTACCACCAGAATAAAATGGAGTAAATTTTGTCCCAACTTAACTCAAATATTATTCGCAGATGACAACTTATTTTTTCTTAAAGCTGAAGAAATGTATTTCAAAACTTCAAGAATGTGATGAATATGTATAGATTTGCTTTACGGCAATGTATTAACCTAGATAAGAGTGGAGTCATTTACAGCAAAAACACTCCACCAAATGTTGCTCACGATCTCACAAAAATTCTTGACATGAATCATCTATCAAAGATTGGAAATTATTTAGGATTACCCTCTAATTGTGGTAGGTCCAAAACCAAGGCCCTAAAATTGATCATATAAAGAGTGATAACTGGACTTGATGATTGGAACTATAAACTCCTTCTTGAGGCTAATAAAGAAACCTTAATCAATGTTGTAATTCAATCTATCCTAGTTTACATTATGTCTATATTTCATATACATGATGCAATGTGTCATAAAATCGCCTCTCTTATTGCTTCTTACTGGAGGGGTAACAAAAAAAAATACTAAAATTCATTGGAAAATTAGAAATATATGGAAATGCCCAAAATAGAAGGTGAAATGAACTTCAAAAACTTCATACAAATGAATATAGCATTCTTATCATCTTCAACCTAAAAATTTAACCAGAACAAAAACTCTATAGCCTATAAAATCATTAAAGGCTTTTACTTTCCTCATGAGGATTTTGCTGATGCAAAAATTGGATATAACCCCTCCTGGGAATGGAGAAGCTTACTCATAGGTAGATATAATTACTCAAATGATACCTTATATCCGCTGATATTGTATAACCTATAAAAAGAAATAGGACATATACACAAGACACATATGTTTCTTATGCATATATTCACTGATAGATCATAACTCTATAATGAAAAGAAATTTAGGTCATATATTATTATTATGCGAAAGTATAACTTGAAATAAAATAACATATTTGGTATTTAAAGAATTATTTTATTTGCATATTTATAATTATTACATAATTTACCCATTCATTCGTTTAAATTTTTTTACCTCAATATATTGTAGATTTTAACATAGGGTGAATTATATATAGGGTCTTGGAGACTAATTGTCTTCTCTATAGAGTAGTTTCTTAAATGCCATTCATCTTAGGGACCTAAATTTTGACAATTGTCTTTTCTACCCTTGGGGTATAAATACTCTCAGATTCCCGTTTCTCTCTCCATTCTCCTCAGATCCGCTCGATCTAGTTTCCAAAAAACGCTCTCGTTTCTCTCTCCTAATTTTCTCTCTCCTAATTCAATAGACGAATCAAACACTCTCTCAAATCAACAACAAAACGATGAGTAGCGGAGATTCCGACAACGATTCTAGTGAAGCTAAGAAGGTGAGCACCGTTGTTTGAGTACTCTTTGATTGTAACGGGTTTTTTTTGTAGATTTTGCATGTGTACTCTTAGTTTATGGCTCGATACTCACTGTTTGATTCGAATATGCCTGAGTTTGTACTGGGTTTTTGTGATTTGTACTTGTTTTCACGGGTTTATGGTTGATACTCACTGATTTTCTGGGTTTTGTAATTTTTTCATGTGTACTCTCTGTTTTGGCTCGATACTCACTGTTTTGATATGAATACGAAGCGTCTTTTCTGGGTTTTGTAGATTTTGCATGTGTACTCTTAGTTTTTTGCTCGATACTCACTGTTTTGGCTCGATACTCACTGTTTTGATATATATATATGAACTGTCTTTTCTGGGTTTTGTAGTTTTTTCATGTGTACTCTTAGTTTTTTGCTCGATACTCACTGTTTTGATATGAATATGAAGCGTCTTTTCTGGGTTTTGTAGATTTTGCATGTGTACTATAGTTTTTTGCTCGATACTCACTGTTTTGATATGAATATGAAGCGTCTTTTCTGGGTTTTGTAGATTTTGCATGTGTACTCTTAGTTTTTGGATCGATACTCACTGTTTTGATATGAATATGAAGCGTCTTTTCTGGGTTTTGTAGATTTTGCATGTGTACTCTTAGTTTTTTGCTCGATACTCACTGTTTTGATATGAATATGAAGCGTCTTTTCTGGATTTTGTAGATTTTGCATGTGTACTCTTAGTTTTTTGCTCGATACTCACTGTTTTGGCTCGATACTCACTGTTTTGATATGAATATGAGCTGTCTTTTCTGGGTTTTGTAGTTTTTTCATGTGTACTCTTAGTTTTTTGCTCGATACTCACTGTTTTGATATGAATATGAAGCGTCTTTTCTGGGTTTTGTAGATTTTGCATGTGTACTCTTAGTTTTTTGCTCGATACTCACTGTTTTGATATGAATATGAAGCGTCTTTTCTGGGTTTTGTAGATTTTGCATGTGTACTCTTAGTTTTTGGATCGATACTCTACAGATTCGGTGAAATACTCTATGATTTGATATGAATATGAAGCGTCTTTTCTGGGTTTCGTTAGTATTTGCATGTGTACTCTTAGTTTTTTGAATACTCTCTGTTTGTTATGGAGTACTCTTAGTATTATTATATAAAACTGTGAGTACTCTTAGTAGTGTTATACAAAACTGAGAGAGTACTCTGATATTTGTGTAGTAAAACTAAGAGTATTCTCTAATTTGTGTTTAAAAACTCAGAGTACTCTCTGTTTACGTAGTAAAATTGATCTTGTTGTTGTTGAACCATCTACAGAATAAAAAGAAGGGTATACAGTACAAATCAAACATCAATGGATTACTAGGAATCATGAAGATTCATGGCATGACTGAGAGTCACTTATCAGAGTGCAAAAGGACACCGTTTTACAGGCTCTGGAAAGGGCTGTATGACAGAAGGGATCAATATACGTCTTTGATGGTGGTTGTTGTGCTCGTCGACGAACTTCAAAGACTTTTTATGTAATGAGTGTTGGGAGTTTGATTTAAGATTTAGACTTTGATTTAGACTTTTTGATGGGTTTTTATCTATGTTTGATACGTATTTTATGTTGGTTTAAGGTATGTAACTAGATTATTGGGTTGTTTGGGGACTTTAAACTGGTTTTTTGGATGTTTTTGGATGTTTTTTAAACTTGATATGAAATATGAATGAAACAGGGTTTTGGTATTTAATTGATTGTTGAACAGATAAAAATAGTATGAAATGAATGTGTAGAATTAAAGTTAAAGCTTATAAATACACACTAAAAGTAAAGAGTACTCAAAACAATTTGTAGAGTGCTCAGACAAATATGTGAGTACTCCGAGAAAAAAAAAGAGTACTCAGTATAAAATAACAGAATACTCTGGGTAAAAAAAGAGAGTACTCAGACAAATGTGTGAGTACTCAGACAAATATGTGAGTACTCAGACAAATGTGTGAGTACTCTGATAAATGATAGAGTAATCATACAATTATATAGAGTACTCATACAATTATATATATTATTCATAGAAGTATAATTAGTGTTAATTCATAGATATGGAGTACTTAAAAAAATATAAATCAAATTCAACACAGATCAAAGAGTATAACAAGAATGACATGCTTAAATCAATAAAACTTCTACAACTTAAAAAAATATAACTGTAAAAATAGTTCAATGGCACCAACGAGTGAAAATAAACATTAACAAGAAGTTAATAAGCATGATTCCAATTTAAAAATAAGAGTTGAATTATCATTTGGGTGGAGCTCTACAAGTAGATTTATTATGTCCCACCTTCTTGCAATTGCCACAACGAATTGCACGGACAACCTTCTCGGTGCATGAACAAAAGCGCTTAGTCTGAGGCCTACCAGCTGCTTGAGTTTTTCTTGCTAAATATTGTACACTCAAATTACCATCTGCATCATACTTTCTTGGCCTTCCCCTTTTCTTTTTCCCAGACGTATCAGCACCACTTCCACCATAGTATAAGAAGTAACAGCAGATTTAGATAGCTGAGGCCACCTAGACTGAACAAACTTCTTTACTGAGTTAATGACATTGAGCTGATGAAAAGGGAGGAAAATCTGATCAGTTCCCATCTTGAACACAACAAGCACATCTTGGATCATTATAACTGTCACAGTAAATGGTAAACAGTGAGTAAACACAAGACAAATAAAACTTAGAGTACTCTATGGAATAGTATCAATAAGATGAGCACTCACTGTTTTTAAAACTCAGAGTATTCTATAAAACTCAGAGTACTCTATAAAACTCAGAGTATTCTATAAAAACAGTGAGTACTCTATAAAACTCAGAGTATTCTATAAAACTAAGAGTACTCTATAAAAACAGTGAGTACTCTATAAAACTCTGAGTACTCTATAAAACACAGAGTATTCTATAAAAACTCGGAGTACTCTATGAAACACAGCGTATTCTATAAAATCCAGAGTACTCTGTAAAACCGTGAGTCCTGCACCAACCACTAAACCGTACAATACGCTGAAAAAAGCGTAAAATATGGATTACTCTGTATATTTGAAAAACAGTGAGTACTCTCAGAAATTCAAAAAAGCAGAGTTTCGTACTGTACTGTACTTTCATGCATGCAACGGCTGTGATAAACCCTAAAAAACTCAGATCGAAGAACACTAACGTTATAACTGAAAAACAATGAAATAAACACGTAAAATGACATGAATATATGCCATAACAAACATATCATGAACAAATCTACCATGAAACACATTAAAAAAGATCAAAAACCTCTAAAACAAGGATGATATAGTCACGAAATCATGGCTTAAATGGAAAAACTAAACATATAAGACGATATATACTGGATATTGGGATTAAACAATGCTATTACTTTGCAGAAAACAAATTTAACACCAACGAATATGAATCTCTGAGTAAAAAAAGTTAATAGATTTGAAACAAACCTTATAACGAAAATAACACTGCAAATTTTAGAGAGAATGAGACGATAGAGACGTGGTGAATCTATAAAAACAACAGAGGAAGGTTGAAATCGGAAGGGATGATATGAAATAAATATGGAAAGCTCCAAAATAGAGCTCACGAAAATGAAGAGGGAGAGGAGTAAAATAAGCTCATGTAATTTACAAGAGAGAGAAAATGGAAAAGACTATATATATGATTCTAAAAAACATTTGAGGGTAGAAAGGTAACAGGGTTTTGGGTTTCATGTGTTAAAAAGTTTCTGAGGTCTTTAGTAAGAAGAGGCTCTAGGCCGGGTCCCCATCTTGAAGAGGGGTGTGTAGTCAAGACCCTAAATGTAATTATCTCTTCAACATATTATACCAAAATCGTATTTTCAAGATTATAAAAAGACCAATAAAATTATGGGTGAATACCCAATAAGCACCTGCCGCCTTAGCCATTTGCTCATAAAAGGCACTTAAGGTAAATATACTTTAATTCCTTTTCTGCTGTCTACTGCTGTCTGCTGCTGCTGCCAAGGGCGAGTAATGAGAATGTTTCCCAGCACTCGTGCAAGTACACTTTTGTAAAGGGTGAGTAATAGGAATGTTTCTCAACACTGGTGCAAGTACACTTTTGTACTTGTGGGCTAATGTTGAGTAATGGGAATGTTTCGCAGCACCCGTGCAAGTACACTTTTGTACTTGTGGGCTAATGTTGAGTAATGGGAATGTTTCCCAGCACTCGTGCAAGTACACTTTTGTACTTGTGGGCTAATGTTGAGTAATGGGAATATTTCCCAGCACTCGTGCAAGTACACCTTTTTACTGTCTACTGCTGCCAAGGGTGATTTTTGCGTGTAATTTGAAATTTAAACGGTAATGAAGAGATATGAATGAGATAGAGAGAGAAAGAGGTAGAGAGAGAGAGAGAGAGAGAGAGAGAGAGAGAGACAGAGAGAGACAGAGGAGATATATATATAACTAACTCAATGTATACGAACTAACGACTAATAAACAGACGACGGCTAGGGTGAGGGGGTAAAATAGGAAAGAAAAAAAAAGTGCCTTTTATAGGCAAGAAGAAAGCGGCGGGGGTGAGGGGGCATTAATTCTAATTTGAGGTGTTTCTTGGGCAATAATCCTAAAATTATTCAATATTTTATGATATTTTTGACATTTTTTCACATATACCAATAAAATTATTTTTATTATATGATAACATGGCAACCCTCCCGAAACTCAACTTTATTTCTCTCGACCTTTCAAGAGACAACTATATATCATGGTACCTGGATGCCGAAATCCACTTGGATGCTAAGAACCTTTGGACGATAAGTTGTTAAAAATGTCAATTGCAGCATCAAGTTGGCCATCTTTACATAATCTATGAATAATTGTTGTATATGTCACAATGTTAGGAGTTATATTACTACTTTCCATGGAGACTAATAAAGACATAGCCTCGGTATAACGTCTATTATTGCACAATCATAGCCTCGGTAAAACCTTCACGTAAATGGTTTGTGAGTGTAAACATGTGGCTTACTGGTACAGAAGGAGTAAATACAGATCCTATACAAATTTTTCAACCAATTGAAAATATTATTGAAGAAAAAGATGAAGATGAATTAGCTGTACCTGCTGATGATGATCAAAAAGAATGTGCACTTTGTGGTGAGCCTTTTGAAGATTTTTATAGTGATGCAATGGAAGAATGGATGTATAAAGGAGCTGTTTATACTAATGCTCCTAATGTTATGACACCTGGTATGGATATGACTCAGTTAGGTCCGATTGTTCATGCCAAGTGTAGGTCTGAGACTGGGGTATGTTTGTCTTTTTTGAATATTTGATGATATATTGGGTTATAAAGTTAATTTATGGTTTGTGATTTTTGCAGGATTGTACCATTCCTCGTTGAAGCTCGAGTAAACATATCTCTTATGTAGATAATCTAACCCTGACCCGCATCCTGAGATGCCAATCCCGACCTACCCTTCCCACCGTCTCCGCCTCCGCTTAACCCCTAACCACCAGTAAATCTCCGTCTTCTAACCCTGATTCTCTCCCTCTCTCTCCCATCACTACCCTCTCCCTCTTCTCCCCGATCTATGAAGTTTGATTTAATCTATATTACTTTTGCTAATATCAGATTTATTAGGGTTTCGATCTCTTTCTTTGTAGACTTTACTTTCACATTTATCTTCTGATCTAGATTCTCCATCTCTCCGTCTTTATGGCGCTCTTTAAAGATGATGGGATGAATGGTACAGAGGAAGAATTTACTCTCTCGCCTGACAGAGAAGCTATTTACGCCGCCTTTGAGGAGCCAAAACTGTTTACTCGAGTTATTGCTTCTGGAAACATCAATCTCAACTATTTAAAGAAAGTTATTACCCAATATTGGGGTATCTCTGGTAAGATTTCTTTAGATAAACGTGGATCTAACCTTTTTGTGATTAGCTTTGAGAAACAAGAGGACCTTGAAATTGTCTGGAAGAATAGACCCTATCATGTTTGCGGATTTCATGTTCTTGTGCAAAAATTCGATGAATGTTTACAGAACCCTAAACTTCTTGATGAAACTTCATTCTGGATTCGTATTTATGGTATTCCTCCCCTATTCATTAAAGAAGCTAATGTTGCTAAGATAGCCTCTAGATTGGGGGAAGTTATTGCAGTTGAATTACCTGACCCTAACAATTTTAAAGATGATAAAACTGTTAGAGCTCGAGTTAATGTTGCTATTAAAAACCCACTCTCTTCGGGGTTTATGTTTAAAATTTCAAGTGGTCAATCTGTGTGGATATCATTTAAATTCGAAAAACTTTTTGACTTCTGTCATGTTTGTGGTATCTTATCTCATGAAGAAAAGAATTGTGATAATCCTACAAAGCTCATCAATAAACTTGGTAATTGGATTAGGTTTTCAGAAAATGAGAAAAAAGCTAATGAATTTGTATTCAAAGCTGAGGATAAAGGTCAGTCAGGGAAGAAGAGGGCTAAAGGGCCTTTGAAGAACAAAAATAAGATTATTAACAGTAAGACTGAAAATAATGTGGAGAAAGTTAAAATTGAGCAAGGAAATTTGGTTCAATCCATCATTGTTATGCCTAAAGCTGACTTGGGCCTCAATATTTCAGGAGGGGTTGCTTTTAAAACTTATATTAGGCCTCTTAGCACAGGAGAGGTTCATTCTCTCTGTGGGCCTCAGCCCAAAAAGACTTCTTGCTTCAGCCCTAAAGTCCTGATAGATCCTTCTATTACTCTTAACTCTGATAAGAATATATGCTTTGGCTCTTTGGAAAGGAACAAAAATCGCACTCTTCAAGTGAGATCTGATCTTGGTCTCCCTATAGATGATGATGAAGTGTCCCAAGTTCCTGCAACTCTCTCTTCTCCCCTCAAGGCAGAAGATGATGAGATGGCAGATGCTTTGGACTATGCAAATGATGAAACTGAAGATGGTGAGCTTAAGTGGGAGGATGGTGGTAATTTGGAAGCTTCTGATTCTGAAGTGGTTTGCGGGGTTGTCCCAAATCAACCCCAAAACCCAAGATGATTCTAGCTTGGAACTGTCAAGGTGTTGCAACAACCTTGACAGAACTGAGCCTAGTTGACATGGTTAAGGCTCACCAAATTGAGGTACTTTTCCTCTCTGAAACTAATAATAAATCTCCTTTTATTTATAATATTAGTACTAAACTTGGTTTAAGTTTAGTTGAATTTGTTGACCCTTTAGGATTATCAGGTGGCCTGGCAATTTTTGCTAAAATACCAGACAAATTCAATATTATAGGTTCTGAAAAGAACTTAATTCACTGCCTATATGATTTTTATATGATGGGTAAGTGTGAAATGGTTTTTGTATATGGTCCTCCAGTTGATGCTGATAAATCTGTCTTCTTGGAAAAAATTAATCTTCTCCCTCAGACTGCTTTGTGTAGATGTCTTATGGGAGATTTCAATATTATTAGATTTCCTCTGAGAAGTTGGGAGGTGGAATCTGTAACTCTCATAAGAATTTAATGGATTTATTTAATTCTACAATTTATTCTAATAATCTTGTTGAGTTAACAGATAAGGGATGTAACTACTCTTGGTCTAATAAGAGAAGTGGCAACCAACTCATTAAACAAAAGCTTGATAGGATTCTAATTAATGAGGAATGGAGTTCTAAATTCCCAAATTCTTGGTGCTCAGTGTTACCTCCTGTGGGCTCAGATCATTCTCCTATTTTATTAAATCATGGTATATCTAAAACCTCTAAGAAGCTTTTCATGATAGATAAAAGTTGGTTGATTGATGAATCTTTCTGTAAACTTATTACTGATAAATGGAGTACTAAAATCTTTGATTCTTTCTCAGGTGTGCTCAAATTTGATCTGAAACTCAAACATATTAATAAATATGTTTCTCTCTGGGCTAGGAAGAGGGTTCTAAATAATAGACTACTCATAAAAACTTCCTTAGCTCAGATTGAGAAGCTATTTAATAGTCCCTACTCGGAAATTAACAAAACTAAGCTTGAAAAGCTTAATTTTGAACTGGAATCTCATTGGAAAAAAGAGGAAATGTACTGGCAATTGATATCTAGAAATTTATGGCTTAAATTGGGTGAAAAAAATACAAAGTACTATCATGCTATCACTAAGGCAAAAAGAAATTTAAATCGAATTTCTCAAATTAAAAATGAGAATGGAGATTGGATTTATGATAAGGATGAGATTATCTCTGAGATTAAATCTTATTACAATAAGGTTTTTTAAATCAGATGGAAATAGATTTTATGAACCTATACTCCATAGGGTCAAAAAAAATGTTACAGCAGAAATGAATGAATGTTTAACTTGCAAGGTTACTATGGAGGAGGTTAAGAATGCGGTTTGGGCTATGGGATCTGATAAATCTCCAGGCCCTGATGGCTTTGGAGGCTTCTTTTTTAGAAAATTTTGGAATGAAATTAAATTTGATGTCTTCTCACTAGTGGAAGACTTCATGTCTAATAATACTTCTCTGAAAGATATTAATTGTACTATTATTGCGTTGATTCCTAAAATTAGGTCTCCTGATTTTGTGGCTTCTTTCAGGCCTATTAGCTGCGCAAATTTCATTTATAAGGTAATCTCTAAAATTTTATCAACAAGATTACAACCTTGGATGGATAAAATTGTTTCTGAAACTCAAACAGCTTTCATTCCAGGTAGATCAATCTTTGAAAATATTTTGATTGCCCAAGAAGTTAGTCACTTTCTTAAAAACAAAAGAACTTCAAAAAATTATTCATTAGCCATTAAGGCAGATATGTCTAAGGCCTATGAAAATATTGAATGGGATTTTTTGTTGGATTTAATGAGATATATGGGTTTTCATCAAATTTGGATTAAGTGGATTGAAAATTGTATATCATCAGTTTCTTATAAGGTGAAAATCAATGGTGAATTTCATACTATAGATGAACCTCACAAAGGTATTAGACAAGGAGATCCAATCTCTCCTTACTTATTTTGTATTGTGACTCAAGCATTATCCTATCTTATTGAATATTATGTTCAAATGGATCTTCTCCGAGGTATTAAAATTGCTATTAAAGCCCCTATGTTAACTCATCTGCTTTTTGCAGATGATAGCCTTTTCTTTTTAGAGGCTGAGGAATATAATGTTGAGATGTTTGTTACAGTCCTTAACTGGTATTGCTTTGCTTCTGGTCAAAAGTTAAATTTAAATAAGAGTGGTGTTCTCTTTAGTAAGAATACCCCTTCTGAGGTGAAAAATAAACTAAGTTCTTTGCTTAGAATGAATCAATTACAAGATCTTGGTAAATACTTAGGTATTCCCTCTTCTTGGGGTATTTCTAAAGTTAAATCTCTGGAATGGCTTGTAGAAATGATAATGAAAAGAATGGATAATTGGGAAACAAAATTATTATCCAAAAGTGGAAAAGAGATACTTATTAAAGCCATTATAGGCTCTATACCAAATTATATTATGTCAGTCTTCTTGATTCCTAAAAAGTTGACATCTCATCTTACATCACTGGTTTCTAACTTCTATTGGAACAATCAAGGTGAATATAGGTGTCATTGGATTAAATGGCAAACATTGATGACTGCCAAAGAGGATGGTGGTCTGGGATTTAAGGACTTCCATACTCAGAACCTGGCTTTGTTGTCTTCAAATGCATGGAAATTTCTCAACAATGAAAACTCTCTTATTCATAAAGTTTTTAAAGGAAAATATTTTCCTGAATCTGACTTCATTGAAGCCTCTCTGAAGTGCAATTGTTCATGGGGCTGGAAGAGCCTTATAGAGGGTAGAAACTGTTTTCTTGATAAAATTCATTGGTCTATTGGAAATGGTGAAAAAATCTCTATTTGGAGGGATAAATGGATCCCTTCTGAACCTTATATTATCAAACCTTCAGGTTGTGTTTTTGAGTTTGTTTCAGATTTAATCCTACCCTCTAAGGTATGGAATGTCCCTCTATTACAATCTTTATTTGAGGACTCTGTTGTAGCAACCATCTGCTCTATTAACATTCCCTCCTTTTACTGCATTAATACCCCCTTTTGGATTGGCTCTAAGAGTGGAGATGTAAAAGTGAAGGATTGTTATAATCAGATATGGAAGGCTCAACAAGTCCTTGAAGTTAGAAAAAATGGTAATAAAGGATCCACCTCTTTTAGACTTGAAACTATTGACTGGAACTTTATTTGGCAGTTAAAATTTTCTCCTAAAATTAGAAACTTTATTTGGAAATGTTGTGGTAATGGTCTTGCTACTAATGTTAACAGGTTTAAGAGGAGGTCCTCTCCTTCACCTAAATGTGAACTTTGTGGTTGCTTTGATGAAACAATTGAACATTTGCTTTTTCATTGCTCTTGGGCTAGAGCTGTTTGGCTTGCTAGTCTCTTGTCCTTTTTATCAACAGCTGAGCCCTCGAAAAACTTTATTAAATGGATCTCTTTCTTGAGACTAAGCTCCATTGACAGAACAGATATACTTACTGATCTTAGTGAAGTAACTATGAACATTTGCTGGTTTATTTGGAAAGGCAGAAATGAATTTTTGTTCAAAGGAATCTCTCCTGACCCTTTACTTACACTTCAAAAATGCAATATGGCCTATGATGAGTATAAAAATGCTAATTTTAAAATCTCTGAGGCTACTCAAAATATAATCCCAGATAATATTTTTGGAGGTTTGAATTCTAGGAATGTTAACTTGGATTTACTTAATTCAAATGATACAATTGAGATTAATTCTTCTTATAACCTCAAATGGGATCCCCCTCCAAATGGGAAGTTTAAAATTAATACTGATGCATCAGATTTACTAAAAGCTAACAAATGTTCTTTTGCTTGTGTTCTAAGGAATGAAAAGGGACAGTTGGTGGAAGGTTTTGCGAGAACTTCTTTTACACATTCAATAGAGGAAGCTGAAGGTTTTGGTGTCTTGGCAGCTTGTGAGATGGCTTCGAGATACCCTGTTGGAAGTGTCCAAATTGAATGTGATAACTCTAGATTAGTAGATCAAATTAATGTTAAATGTAATTTATCTAGTTTGACTAAGGTTTTGGTTAAAAACATTATGTTTTGTAAAGAGCTATATAACTTGAAAATCTCCTTTGTTAGGAGAGAAAAGAATAGGATAGCGGATTGGGTGGCCAAACATAAACTTAAAGGAGATTTGTTTGGCCTTTGGAGTAGCCACCCTCCTTCCCAATTAGCTTCTTTGATTAGGCTTGACTTTGAACCTACCGGAATTGGCTAACTTGTAATATTTTGTGAATTTTATGATATTTTAACTTTCGACTAAAAAAAAAAAAAAAAAGAATGAAGAAAAGGAGAAGGGATTGAGATTGTGTGTAGATTATTTATTATATGTGATAAAAATGTAGTGTACTTGTATAGGTATAGGTGAAATTGTACTATAATGTCTTCTTGAGGAAAAAGTTTTCTTATACTCATGCAACCTATATCTTTTTTAACATTCTCCTGCATTTTAAAACTATTGTTTGTTTTTTTTTTCTTTTTTTTTTTTTTGGACGTTTAAAACTATTGTTAAAAAATAAAAAAAGGAAAAAAGAATTTGGTGGTATAAATTTGCAGGATAATAATAATGCAGCATTTTGGAATATAGTGGCAGCTTGAGAGAGGAAGTGGAAGGAATGTGACAGGTGTCTTTGATTGATTTTAGTTATTTTTGTTTAATATCTGGAGATGGATATTTTATGTATACTAGAATTGGTTTTGCTTTTTTATGTGTGTGTTTTTTTTTTTCAATACTTCAGTTTTATTACTTCAAACCAAGATATTACAACCTCTATGTACTGTACTAATATTAACATACAAGAAACTTAATAAACGTATCGGACTATCCATTTGAACGTCTATTATCCACCTATCCCACTATAACCTTTGTAGATTGTAAGATGTGCTAGTCATCAAGAAATAATACCATTCCATCCTTATATCGCAAGTCTTATAACCCCTCGCACCTCTCCGAACCCTCGTGAAAAGAACAACACCATCATCACACACACAATGACCAAGAACCATCAGGAGGTACTTAATCACGATTAGCATCGCTACCGTGATTTGCCCCAGTGTAAGACACCAGAAGTCCTCCCAAATAAACAAAACCCAAATTTGGGTTTGAACCACGAAAGAGAGGACAAGCCGAGGGTGCTTTTTATGTGTGTTTTTTGCAAGTATTGTTAGTGTATTTGTGATGTTTTTGATACTTTTTGTCTCATGGTTTTTGCTGTTTAAAATTGGAAAACATAATATTAATCGTATCACAAACTATATTTCTTTACTACATGCTGTTGTCTTTTCGGTCTTATTTTAGTTCATGTATACGCTTCATTATTTGTGTTATATTGTTACATGAAATAATATTTTCGGCTAAATTGTATTTTCGTCCAATAATAGATGGAGAATGCTAGTGCTACATGTGCGTTAATTGATCAATGATACTATTTTTAAAATAAAATAAATCCTTTTTTGTCATCTTTTTTTTTTTTTGTTAATATCACCTACTGTTAAAAAATATATTAGTAACATTTAGAAACATTGATATTATGTTAAAAGGATGGAATATATAGATTCCAATGATTGAATATAAACACAACAATATAATGCACAAGGCAGTATCCAAAGTTGATCCTTGTTAATCCTTTCAGTCTTTCACCATTTCTAACTTCACCAGAAAATTGTTATCGCCAAGTGAATGGTTTCTAACTAGGGCTGCAAACGAGCCGAGTCGAGCCGAATACTAGATGTACAGACTTGGTTTGTTTAATTTCTCGAGCCGAGCCGAGCCGAGCTCAAATTTAAACGAGCTGGACCGAGCCGAACTCAAATTTAAACGAGCCGAGCCCGAGCTTCCAATCATCCAAATCAGAAATGCTAGAACTTGTTTGTTTAACTTATTGAACAATCTTTTCTAAGTCGAGCACAAGTTGCTCATGAACAATTTGTTTTTTATGGTTGAAATGGGTCTTTCATGAGTGTGTGGTATGAAAATATGAAACATAACACTAATGAAAAAATAAATGTCTAAAGAAATTAAAAAAATCCAGTTAGATATTGAAGGTTTAATAATATATTTATAAGTGGATAATTTATTTTTATTTATAATTCATAATTTTAAACGAGCTCACGAGCCGAGCTCGAGCAGACTCATTTACGTATCGAGCTTAAAATGGAGCTTGAGCTTGGGCTTGTTTACATTCGAGCCGATCTCGAACGAGCTTTTCTTCGAGCCGAACTCGAGCGGCTCGCGAGCGGCTTGGTTCATTTGCAGCCCTGTTCCTAACCAATCTATATCGGTATATGCATCATTAAATTAAGAAGATGATTAATAGGCCTATTTAAGTTTCATCCTTTGATCTTTGAGCATAAACCTTGTGTACAACACTTAAGAGTTACTTAAGTTTCATTATTTTTCTCTTGTTTTGAATTGTCTGCATCGATTTTTTTTTGTATAGTCTGATACCAGTACTCCGTGATCTATTTGTGATATTGGTTTTATATAAGATGAGATCAGTAAAAGAAAATGATTTGAACAAAAAAAAAATCAGTAAAAGAAAATGATGTGAATAAGGTTATTGTTGATAGAGTAATGATATATGTCACCCCTTCTCATGTCACCCTTTTATCACCCTTCTATATATATGTATTGATTTCCTTGAATAAAAGATAGAGAAAAATTAAATAGGATAGAGAAATCAATTCATTGGTCCATGTAGGCATACACGTAGGAGGTGATAAATGGGTGATACAAAAAGGGTGACAAATATCATTACTCTTGTTGATAACATCTCTATTAAGGTTCTTAATTTTTTATTTAAGACTTTAATTATTTTATTTATACATATATACCTCCCTAATTACTTATTTGTAAAAAACATCCCTTATCTATTTTTGTTTTCTAATTTACCCATATATATACTATATTAGTTTAACAATTAATTAAGAGTCAATTAGAGAGTAATGCCTATTAAAAAACTTATTTAAAAAAGGTGCCTATAATAAGATTTTTTATAGAAAATAGTCTCATCCCAAACTACCCTTATAATTAACAATTAAAAAAAGAAATTTGAAAAAAACAAAACAAAAACTAATAAACACACGCGCGCGTCCGTGAAATTTTTTTAAAATCGTCATAACTAATTCTTAAAAAATCAAAAAAATCAAAAAAAATCAAAAAAAGTTATATTTGGATAAAGCAAATTAATATTTACGTCCATGATTTTTTTCAGAATTTTTTGAATTTTTTGATTTTTTGAATTTTTTGATTTTTTTGAATTTTTGAATTTGCTGAACATGGAATTCCATGTTTTAAACATGGAATTCCATGTTTTAAACATGGAATTCCATGTTTTGATATAAGGTATTTGTTTTCTGCAGACACGAAATTCACTGTTTAAAACATGGAATTCCATGTTCTGCGAATTAAAAAATTAAAAAAATCAAAAAAACCAAAAAATTCAGAAAATTCTGAAAAAAATCATAGACGTAAATATTAATTTGATTTATCCAAATATGATTTTTTTCGATTTTTCTGATTTTTTTTTGAATTTGTTATGGCGATTTTAAAAAAAATTCACGGACGCGCGCGTGTGATGAAATTAGTAGTAGGTGGTGGTGGTGGTGGTGGTGGTGGTGGTGGAGGTGATGATGGTTGTGGTGGTTGTAGTGGTGGTGGTGGTTGTGATGGTGGATGTGGTGATGGTTGTGGTGGTGGTGGTGGTGGTGGTGGTGGTGGTGGTGGTGGTGGTGGTGGAAATACCCTATTATTTGTTTAAGATTTAAAAATAAATATTGTATTAAAAATAAAATAATATATTTAATAATAAGGATAGTATAGGTATAAAAAATATAAAGAGGATGTTTTCTATAAATAATTGTTCTATTAGGCATTTATCTCTAAATAAGAAAATTAGAGGCTTAAAAAAATTAAAGGCATCATTAAGGAGGCATTTATCTCTAATTACCCCCATTAATTAATTATTCTCATAATCTATTTAGATCTTCTCTCTCTTCCACTTTATCTCTATTCTCTCTCTCTCCATAACGGCCGAATCTCTCACAGTCTTCCCCCTCTCGCCATAACTGCCAAGCTCACTGTCCTTCTTCTCTCTCTCATGTGAAGCCAGGTTCTCTTCTACTCTCTTCTCCTCTATCTTTTTCTAGCTCGGCTCATTACTTCATTCCATAATTTCTCCTGCTATTTCTCTTTTTTTTTCTTTTTTTTTTCTTCTAATTTTTTATTTCATTTGTTCGATTTTTTGTTGCAGATTTGTGTTACTTTTACGAATTCATATATTCAAGAGCTTTAGTGTTTGAATTGTTCATTGTTACTGCAATTTGATTGAAGTTTCTTACTCTTTCTCCTGCAATTTCCTTCCTTTTCCCCTGTTTTTCAAGGTTTGTACTGCAATTTGATTTTTTGTTTGAATACTTTCTGAATTCGTTCATATACATGTTCTGTTGTGTTATGTGTTTGTTGTTCTTCCTTTTTTTGTTTCATTTTATACATATTTCTGTTTTTTTATTACGTTTTCCTGCATTTTTTATATGTATGTGTAGTATATTCTTCATTTTGTTGATGTGTTGCTTCAGTTTTGATTAATTTCGTGTTTAAGCTGCATTGATTTGATTGGAGTTTGATTTTCAGCTGTTATGTTCTGCCTTTGTTTATGCAGTTGCAGAATTCCATGTTTCAAACATGGAATTCCATGTTTTGTACAGTTATCAAAACATGGAAACTGTATAAAACATGGAATTCCATGTTTGAAACATGGAATTCTGCAACTGCAACAATGTTATGACTTGTTTGCTTGTGTATGTGATTATGTCCAACTCCTAATGTTATGAATTGTTTACTGCAGATGGTTATGGCTGTTGTTAGGTTCGGTTCCCAACGTTCTATGCGTTCGTTTGATCTTTTCCCGAGTCTTGATTCTGTTCTCGAGTACGTGACTTCTAAATGGCCTTCCTTGGTATTAAACTCCACTCATTTATTGTATTCAGTCGGAGATGACGTTAACTGAGTGTTGAAAAACGAAGAAGACTTCTCGAACATGCTGCTTTTGGTGAACGAGTCAACTCTGCAGCGTATGGATATATACGTCACGGATGATCGGGAAATAGATGTGTCTCAGTCTACGGCTTGCTCGGCAATCACGGTTGTTGATTCTTGCTCCCCTTATAAAAGGTCCTTGTCTTTGCACGATCCCAAGGAGCATACATTCGGTGGTCATAAAGATTTGGTTCTCAAGAGTAACACTTGGGGTCAACTAATCAGTCATGTTGGTCAATGCTTTTACGGAGGCGTTACTGAATTTCGTTCTGCAGTTGCCAAATTTGCGAGCGAAGTGGGGTTTAACTATTACTTCACTCATAATTATAAGATGAAATGTTTCGTGCATTGCAAAGGTTTTAGAACCGTAGAATGTCCTTGGAAAGTGTACGCCTCTCTTGAAGGTAGCAACGGATTCTTTTACATACGTACCTTGGTGAACGAGCACAACTGTGGTGCGGTTATGAAATCCATGGTTAGCAAGGCTATGAACTCCAATGTTATATCTGATTTGGTTGTTGAAGAAGTTAGGGCTCGGCCGGATATTGTTCTGAAAGACATTATTAGGGAGATGAAACACGGTTATGGTTTCGACATAACCTACGCCGTAGCTTATTATAGTCTAAAAAAGGCCAAGGACGAAGTTCACGGCGATTTTTCCTTGTCTTTCCATCGATTACGATCTTACCTAGACAAGTTGAAATCAGTCGATCCATCCACACAGGTTCATTACGAGTTTGATCCCGTAACTTTCACGTTTGAACGATGCTTTGTTGCGTTTGGAGGGTGTGTTCACGGTTTTAAATCTTGTTGTCCAATGCTATTTTTAGACAGCACACACCTGAACAGCAAGTACAAGGGACACCTTCTAGTTGCAACTGCAAAGGACGCGAACAAATGTACCTTTTCGTGACCTTATCCCCTGTTTTCCCCTGTTTCTGAGAAGGAATTCCATGTTTAAAACATGGAATTCCATGTTTATAACATGTAATTGCATGTTATAAACATGGAATTCCATGTTCTAAACATGGAATTCCTTCTCTGCACTTCTTCTTCTTCTAACCCCTGTTTCTAAGAAGAAATTCCATGTTTAAAACATGCAATTACATGTTATAAACATGGAATTCCATGTTTTAAACATGGAATTTCTTCTCTGCACTATTCTTTTTCTTCTACTATTCTGTTTCTTTTGTTTATGGTGTGTTTCCCCTCTTTGTTTGTTTTGATGCAGGCATATTCCCAGTTGCATTTGCAGTCGTTCGACCCGAGGACACGACAAACTGGAACCTGTTTCTCAGGTTTCTTAGACCTTTGGTCCAAGATCGTCGAATCACCTTCATCTCCGACCGTTTCCAAGGCATTATATCATCGGTCAGGGAGGTTTTTCCAGACGGCTTCCATTCTTTCTGTTTATTTCATATAAAAAACAACCTACGCGACGCTATAAAAGGAAAAGGCATGGGTGCATACAAGGAATCGATGATTACTTTGCTAAATAGGGTTGCACATGCTCCAAATGTTGCAGAATTCGAGATAGCTTTTTGAAGTTTTTATCCGTGAAGGCAAAGGCGTAGGTCGTACTTTCATGGACAATCTTCCGAAAGAGAACTTCTCCAATGCGTTTTTTCCGGGGAGATGACTTCAAACGCCGCCGAGTCATTGAACTCTAGAATCAAGCGTGAACAGTGGGACGAACTTCCTGTCATTGAGCTAATCGATCAAATCCGTCTTTGGGTAATGCGTAAATTTTCAGAGAGGTTTGTAGATTCTTCGAAGTGGACAACAAAATTGGTTCCCGAGGCCGAGCTTCTTTACGCTTCTAATTTCGATAAATCTCGTCCTTGGACCGTGTGTCGTCAATCTGGAGGTTTGCATCAAGTTGTTTCCGACCCGTCTCACGCTGTTGATATTCAAAGTTGCTCTTGTACTTGTGGAGGTTGGCAGTTTATGGGGTTTCCTTGTCCTCACGTTGTTGCGGTTTCGCAAAAAGCAGTAGAGCCATGTCATCGTTTAGAGTACATCGAGAGGTACTACCACACGGCTTTATATAGGGAATGCTACTCGCGCAACGTTCTTGCTTTCTCCACGTTTAGTCCACCTTCACCAATCCTCGGGCCGGGTGATCTTTTTGTCCTTCCTCCAATCGTCAAAGTTCCTCCCGGAAGACCAAAAACGAAGTGTTTCAAGTCTCGTGGTGAATTTGAGCACGAACCTAGGATGATAACATGTGGACGTTGCCACACCCGAGGACACCATAATGCTAAATCCTGTCAAGCACCTCTATGAGTGATGTTTTTTATTTTTATGATCTTTATATTCTTGTAACGGTCTATTAATATTCACGTATTTAACATTGTTTTGATTTTGTATTGTTAAATATTTGAACTTTTTTGTGTTTATATGTTTTGTTGTTCATTATGTTAGTATTATTATCTTTTAATACAGATTTGGAGTCATGTAGCATGACTCGCTATCTTAATATTCATGTTTTAAAGATGGAGTTTCATGTTTGAAACATGGAATTGCATGTTTTGTACAGTTACCAAAACATGGAATTCCATGTTTTGTACAGTTACAAAACAATGAATTCCATGTTTCATACAGTTACATGTACATTCTGTAGAGCACACATGTTTTGAAACATGGAATTCCATGTTTTATACAGTTAACAGAACATGGAATTCCATGTTTTATACATGGAAATTTTTCTCTGTATTTGACTTTTGTCCCGTGTTTTGCTGACCTTCACTTTTCCCTTGAACTTTGTATTTGTGACACATACTTATACATACAAAACTATGCCTATTTGTTTGTTTTTTTAATGTAGTTTGTATCGTGAATATTTGAGCATTACATAACATTTTCGTTTTTTTTTCTTAACAGTTAGTTTTTAACAAAAATAATAATAAATCATATCAATATCACTAGTTATCAAATCCTTGGTAATACTTAACAAGTCTAAATATGTATCTTAAACATTACAAATTAAAACTCCCCAAATAAGTCAAATAACATACTAAATAAAAATTAACTTCAACAGAATATTAAAAAACTTAAAACAAATTTTTCATTTTTCTTCTTCATAATTGATTCTTTGGTCTTTGGTGTCTATGAACCGCATATACATCTTTGCTCGGTACTTCTCTGCTGCAATCTCTTCATATTCGTCCATTACTTTTGCGTTTTTGTATATGTCATCCGCATACATGCTAATACACACTCCACTGTCTTTGCTTCCTTTACTCATCTGTGGGCAGTTCATAATCTTTAGTTCTGGTTGGGTTGGGTTCTCGGAATCTGGTCCTGCTCCTGGTTCTAGGTAGTTGAATACCTTTTCAGCATTCTTCTTGCTTTTTTCTGATAATGCATGGTTCATAATTGTGCTTGCTGGGTCGTAAAGTTTCCATGCGGTTCAAACACGAGCAGCGTCCAGTGCACGTCTTTCAATACATCGTCGTCCTCTGCAGTTTGTATCGGAAACAGGATGATTGAATTCTTGTCCTCGAAAGCTTTCATGAATATACTTTTCATATGTTTTTCCATGATTTCCTCATCAGTTCCAAGCACATACCCCTGCATAAACAGAAAAAATTTCAGAATTAATCTTTTTTACTGGTTTAGGGACCTTATAGTCTAATTACTGCATAATATAGGCACTTAACATGGAATTCCATGTTTAATACAGTTATTAAACACGAAATTCCATGTTTAACAACTGTATTAAACATGAAATTCCATGTTTAATACATTTGATCAAAACATGAAATTACATGTTCTTAACTGTACTAAACATGGAATTCCATGTTTAGTACAGTTAGCAACATGGAATTTCATGTTTTTCCATAACATTGTTTATATGTACATAACTAAAACTATTTTACTCACCATTGTTTCAGTCCCCATGAAGAAAACCTTGTACTCCACAGCATAGATCATTTGTACAGTTGATATGTGATTACTTGAATTATTGAATTCTCCCTGTAATATTGTGAAGTATGCTTCTATTACCTGCTAAAAAAAATTTGTTATTATTATAATTAGTCTTTAATTATCACTTTTTATACTTACTTTCACTTACATTTTCCTCGATTGACTTCTCCTCTGCAATTGCTTCCATGTCTTCCACAGTTACTGGGCTATCCAGTTCCGATCCCCACACTCCAAACCTGTAAATTGATACATTTTTCAAATTTTAGTATATATATCTTTTAAATAATTATAAAATTTTCACTTTTTCTTACAATTTATCTTTCTGTATATTATAAATTTTGTTCACTGTCTGAACATATTTTTTTTCGATTAACTCGTACGGTGTCTTTTTGTTGATTTTTCTTTTGTACACTACTTTCCCCCATCTTTTTTCTTCTTCATTAATTTTGCCTTTTCCTTTTCCCTGATCTTGTTTTGTCTTCTTTGGAACCTCTTTTTCTTGTTCTTCTTGTGTAACCGGCTCCTCTATCTCGAATTCAATTTCTTTACTTACTTTTCTTCTTTTCATTTTCTGTGTTGTGAAATCTGAACCCATCTTCTTCTTTGCGTTTCTTGGCTTATTCTTCACCCGTGTTACCAATGAGCTCACTTTCACTCCATCTGTCTTCTTCCCTATCACTACAACTTCACCTTCATCCATTCCTATAGGAGTGTTTTCAGTTTCTTCAGTTTCACCAACAACCCGATCATTCTCCTTTCCTACACTTTCTCCAGTCTCTTTCTCTTTACTCGTTCCCTCTTCGTTTTCCACTGCCATCTCAGTTTGTTTTTCCATGTTCCCCTCCATCTCTTTTCTCGTTCCTTGTTCATTTTCCTTTGACACCTTAGGTTGTTTTTCCAGGTTCCCCTCCATCTCTATTTCTTGCTCAGTTCATGGTGGTGTGTTTTGGTTCATTCCGTAGTTTACTGCTTCATCTATTTTTCTGTTCATTTATGTTTCTTCCTTTTCTTCCTCGAGTTGCTTGATTCTTGCATCTCTTTTTTCCTTTTCTACCTCGAGCTGCTTGATTCTTGCATCTCTTTCTACCAGTTGTACGTTAACCTTGATGTTGTCTATCTTCAACTGTTTGACTTCATCTTTCAGTTTTTTTATATTTTCCTCCATCTTCTTTGTTTTCCTGTCTTCTATTTCTTTTCTTTCTTTTAACTGTTTCTGCAAATTGCATTTTTCCTTCTGTAGGGTATGCTGTATTTTGTAAGCCGCGTCTAACTCATCATGTAATTCTTTGATAGTATTATCTTCTTCATTTTCTTCATCTGCAACCATCAAGTCAAAAAAATACAGTTAGTCTATTATAAGGGAATGTGTTGTGTTTTTCTGTTAAAAATATGGAATTTCATGTTTTAAACATGCAATTCCATGTTTCTAACATTGAATTGCATGTTTGAAACATGAAATTCCATGTTTTTAACAATTTACTAATTTGGAACATGGAACATGTTGTGTTTTTCTGTTAAAAACATGGAATTGCATGTTTAAAACATGAAATTACATGTTTTTAACAGTTTACTAATTTGGAGTTCTATAGCTGTTTTTTACCTTTTTCATTTTTCTCGGCTTCTTCCTGGTCCTGCGCCTCCTCCTCCTCTTCATCCTCTTCCTCATCTTCTGACTCTCTTTGTGTCAGAGATACGACACTATCGTCTTCATCTTCTTCTTCATTCTCTTTTTTCAAATTGAGTTTTTTTTTTCCTCATCACTTATGAAGATCTTCTTTTTAACCTGTGTAAGATATGTAGAGTTTTAGTTAAATGTTTAAGTTATATATATATAAACCTCATCTTCACTTTACCTCTTTTTTTCTGAGTTTGTCAATTACTTCCGATTTAAACTTGCTATCTCTATCATCTAGCTTCCATTTCAATATTCTTGGCCAAGCTCTTGGCCTTAATTCAGTTCCCAAATTTGTGTATTCGTACAACCAAGGCTGCGAAACATAACAAACTATTATATTAGTACAATTTATAAATTTATATATATGTATAATATTTTTTTTTCTTACCACCAGCACTGTGACACATCCGATTACTTTCTTCGGATTTCTACTACTATAAGCTTCCAAGGACTTCTCTAACAAATCTACCAGTCTCCCCGTCCAGTCATAGTCAGTCAATTTTTCTCTTATCATTTCTATTGTCCTGATATCTCTTTTCTTAACTACACTTCCTGTAGTTGGGTACATTACATTCCCCATTACATAAAGTGTCATTAGTAGCAGGAAATCTGCCTTCCTTTATTTCTCGATTCTTTCTCTTCTTTCCTTCTTTTCTTCTTCACTTTCTCCGTCCACCGACGAGCTCTGAGAGGGCGGTAACACATGGCACATCTTGAATGTCTTCAAACATAATTTTCAACGAATCTCTTATCATTTGTACAGTCACCTTCTTTTCCTCTCCAAAGTATTTCATATGTCACTCTGTAAATTCACCAACTTCTTCATTTGTTAGACTACGGAATTCTTCTACTCCACCTTTAATTCCCATTATTACAGCTACATCTTCTCTTCTGAGTTTTATTACTCTTTCTTCTAATTTAAATCCTTTTTTCTGACTTGAGTAGCATCTTATGATTTCTTGAGTAATAATGTCACCCTTCCTTAGTATAATCTTTCCTTTTCTTTTTTTTTCAGGTTGTATAATCCTTTCAATAGCTCATAGAATGGTGTTTCCTAACACCATTCTAGGTGTTTCTCAGCAAATGGGTTGTCATTCATTAACTTTACAATTGGAGCTAGAGTTGACTTGTATGTTTCTTTATATGTCCTCTTTCCTCCTTCTTCTTCATCTTCTTCTTGATTTTTCTCTTTTCTTCTTGGTGCCATTTTCACCTGTTTTTACACAATATCCAAGCACAAGAAAATATATTAGTAGTCTGAAATTGAGTTAATTCCATGTTTTGTAACTGTAGAAAACATGGAATTCCATGTTTTGTAACTGTAGAAAACATGGAATTCCATGTTTTATACAGTTACAAAACATGGAATTCCATGTTTCCAACAGTTACCACTACATTTCTGCAGAACACACATGTTTTACCTTCTAAGTGTCTATATATTTGTAGTAATTACACTATAAAGTCCCTAAACTACCCATTCTGTATATAATATGCACAATATATACCAAAATTTCAATGTAAGGACCCTGTTTATATATATTTTACAGTTATTCCTCAAAAAAATTCAAATAATTGCACTATAGGTCCTTGTTTAACACAGTAATCACGTTTTACGACTCTATTCCATCATTCGCTCATGTCGATCAAACTTTATAGAACACATTCATCAAATAATCATATTTTAAACCCTAGAAATATCTAAATTCTGTTTTTATATATAAATCAGTAAGAATTTGTTTATAACTTATTAAGAAATCGGTAGAAATTAAACAAAATCCACATGCACTATATTTGTGTTGTGTTTTTGTTCAATAATCAGACAAAAACAGTTTCTAACTTGTGAAACACTATCAAAAACCTCGAAATAAACATAGAAATAGCATTATATTTGAGGTTTCACTTACGTAATGGTTTTTTTGTGTTTTTGAGTCGAATCTCTTCGTTGATCGACTGAGTTTGTTGCGTAGTTTGCTCGCCGTTCGCCGTTCGCTCACTGTTCCGCCGTTCGCTCACTGTTCCGCCGTCGCCTTCGCCGCTTCTTGTCGTCTCCGATTCTCTCTCTCTGACGTTTCAATATCTGTACTGTGTTGTGTGTGTGTGTGTTGCGTGAAGTTTGTATTTTTTTTTTTTTTAATAACCGATTTTAGAATCAGCAGCCAATAGTTGATTTACTATTTTTTTTTATTATTATTATTTGGAAGGGTATTTTGGGATGAGGCTGTTTTCTATAAAGTATTTTATTCTAGGTACCTTTTTCTAAATAAATTTTTTAATGGGCATTTCTTAACAATTGGCTCTATTTTTATTTGTAATATTATCGTGTGGGATAAAAAATCCCCAAAATAGATATTTAGCTATTTCATTTCAAGACTTTCACTATCATTGACCATTCGTTATTGACCTTTCGTTAAAAATTAAATTAAATTAGCTCTTGAACAACATCACCGAACTTTGTCCAATAGGAGTAAAAAGGAGAACAACATCACCTGCCTTTGTCTTAAAGTCTTTAAGTTGGTGATTAAGACTTAGTGGATTCATTGTATTTTTGTATCATTTATTGATTAACATGATTTAGTAAATGCATAGTAAAAATTAAATCAATAAGGTTAGCTTTAACTGGTGAACAGTTAAAAAAAGTTCTGGTAAAATATATAATCTATTGAAATAGTAAAAGAACTTGGAAACAAAAAGAATACTTTTTATTAAACCTAAAAACCTCTCAAAAATTCCGCTTTCAAAACCCTAAACCTAATTTCCCATTTTGCTTAAATCTTCACTAAATCCTCAACTAATCACGGTTCCTACGTCTCTTTTAGGTTACTCAGCCGCTCTGAGGTTGACTTAGGGTGGTAGTGTTATGGCTCACGAGCATAAGAAAGTTTAATTGGGTTTGGATGGTAAGGTTTCGACCGGGTCTCGTTAAGGTAAATACAAATCTTTTGGGAAATTGTTTGGATGGTTTCTTGTCCTTATTTGGTAAAGAGGTTCTGCTAGATGGTAATTATAACTCTGGTAAGGTTAGAAGGGTTTAGATGGCTTTCAAGATGGTGGTATTGACAAGACTAAGAATTTTTCCATTACACCTCGTAATGGCAACTCAATTAATATTTTTCTTTCTTCCAAAGCTCAATCGACAATGGTTGATTGGGTTTAACCAGATGAAATTGGCGCTTCAACTCTTTTTCTTTGTTACA
The DNA here is from genome assembly GCA_029959085.1 of Nemophila menziesii. Taxonomy (NCBI): domain Eukaryota; kingdom Viridiplantae; phylum Streptophyta; class Magnoliopsida; order Boraginales; family Hydrophyllaceae; genus Nemophila; species Nemophila menziesii. The sequence continues at coordinate 83,445,412 of JARWIR010000001.1, forward strand.
CGTCTTGTTTGGCTTACCCCGAGGAAGGATAGCTGAAATGCCAAGGTTATCATTATGGAGTTAAAGAGACCGATTGGTTGAATTGGCCTCGTTTGCTTAAAAAAATCTTTTTACAAGATTGGCCCTACACCATTTACTAGCTGTAAGGGTAATGACTATGTCTATTTTTATTTTTTAAGATTACCCCCTTCGTTTCTTGTGTGTGCAGGTACTTAGGTAAGGAGTGTTATACTCTCTCTGTTGGAGCACGCCTGACTCTTGTGATAAAACCGAGGCTGGATCATTATTACTTTGTTAACTCTGGTAGTATTTATAGAGGCTCTCGTGACCAGCTTGGTATTGTGTGGTTTCTCGAGTCCCTTCATTCCTTTACTCTTTCACATTATTCTCCCAGACCTTTACTCTTTCTTTCTTCACTTTTATTTCTATGTGTCTACATTGCCTTTCACTCACCTTTTCCCAATGTTTTCCTGAGTGTCATGGATACCTGTGACCGTCATGCTTTAGCTCTTATCCCTATTGAAGGGACTGATATACAAAACTTGGGGTCATTCGTATTGGCTCTAAGACTCGTATCATTGATGATCAGAGGGATGATACTGCTTTTATGCTGCGGGCGTTTGGGGATACTAAGGTTTTCACTATTTGGATTCAGAAAGCACATAGCAGATGTTTGGTTTTCATAACCTTTAGTTATTTTGGAGGAATAGATAGGTAAGATATTATATTTAACTTTTTTTTCTACTTCACTTCTTAAGTAGGATATTTTTTTCAATAAAATTTCTTTTTCACTTTTTCCTTAAGAGCATAAAAGAAATTAATTAATATCTTGCATTCAAATGATTTAAATCCTTTATGTATGCGGGGTAATTACCATAACCACTCCATATGGAGGTGATATTTCCCTTAAGAAGTAAAAAATTCATGACTAAATTTTCCCGCCAAAATTTTCCGACCAAAAATTTTCCGTCCAACTTTTCCCGTCAAATTTTTCCCACCAAACAAAATTCTCAACAAAAAATTTCACGTCAAAATTTGGTAAGAAAAGTTGGTCGTAAAAATTTTGACGTAAAAATTTAGCTAAAAATATTTTCGCGGGAAAATTTTGTCAGAAATTTTTTGGTAGGAAAATTAATAAGAAAATAGTTAATTATACTGAATTAGAAAAAAATCAACTTGGTATAAAAAAAAATTTAATGATAATTCCAACAGAGAGGTTAATTCGACAATTTACGAAGAATCGGTTGATGTATTCCTGTTTTCTATCGCAATATAATCTTTTGAAAAGAAATATAGTTTCACTTGGTCACTATGCTGTAGATCTCGGTTTTGCTGCCTAGGCGGTCGGCCAGGGCCTAACGCGTAGGCGGGATTAGGCGGTTTTAAATCCCGTTATGTAATTTAGTTTATTTAGTAATATTATACATAGTAATTATAACAATTTTAACTATTTAAGACATAAAATTCATCTAACAACACTATAGTATATTTGAAAATACTAAAATTTGAGTTATAATATCAATTCTCAAGAATTCTAAAGAAAAAAACCCCTAGATGGCTATTTATTACCATAATAGGCACCTAGACGGGTTAGGCGCCTCTTCCACAGTGACTAAGACGCTACGCGAAAAGGCCTAATATTTTTACTAAATGTAAGCGACTGAGAGGCAAAGCCGGTCCGGATAATTTTGAGGCCTCAGGCAAAAATTTAAATTGGGCCTCATCTGATATATGTAATATATGATATTTTGAAACAAATTCTTATAAGAAATGAAATTAAATGATCAATGAAATTAGTAAAAAAATCATTAATCCAAATCTTAATAGATAAATATAAGAATTAACATTTATAGTATCATTTTATGTAATACGAGGTACAAAACTATCATTTAAGTAATGGATAAAACACCTATTAAAATCAACATACACTACAAGAAAGGTTATATTTAGCGGGAAAAGATTTACCACTAAAATATTTAATTTTGCCGCTATCTGTTCGTCGCAATAAGTTCGTCTCTAAAGACATTTTTAGTAGCAAATTATTTGTTTTTGCCTCTATTAACTTTATCTTTAACAACAAATATTGCCGCTAAAAATATAATTAGAGACCTAACTAATGTTTAAAAATATAATTGGAGACCATTTTAATATTGTCGCAATATACCCGTCTCTAACGATACTATTTTTTGTAGTGATATTACTTTTGGTCTTAAAAACTAAAAACAAAGGTTAAATATTTTAAATATATATCACAATAGGTAATTAGATAAGATGGCTCAAGAGAAAATGATAATTTAAAATATTAACTTTGAAGATCAAATAATATTATTAACAGTTCAATTATAAATAAATCGTAAAATCATAAATTCAAATATCAATAATATATACCGTTGCAATTTATTTTCTCGGTTGAAATAAAAAAGTCTTAAGTCAAAGGATGACATTGCAATTAAGTGAGTAAATTTTTTTTTTTTTGACAGGTAATTAAGTGAGTAATTGCAATGCGGTTTACTCTTTACAACACAAATGAAAAGAAACACCGGTCACCGTATAAGTCTTTTTTTCATACAAATTCTAAAATAATACCACCTTCCTAGAAGGCATAATGGATGGGCTGATCGGGCGGCGCGAATTGCTAGACAACGAACGATCCTGGGAGAGGGACCGAATCAGCTGGCCCTCATTTTTGGAAGATTGGGAATTAGGTGAACGATGTAGCGAGTGACTTATTGTACGGATGACAAAAAAAAGTAAAGCTAATATATAAAAATAAACAAATTACACATCAAAACAAAAATTAAAATCTTGTCCAAAAAAAATTCAAAACTAAATTTAACAAAACACATCAAATAATTAATTAAAATAAATTGAAACTAAAATTATCTGAAAAAAAAAATTATAAATATATCTTTAATCCAAATTTCAATATATATTTAGATTTTTACTGAATTTTAATAAGGAAATAAGAAAAAGGATAATTTTTTTTAAAGAATGGAATCCGTTTGTTGGCAGGGGCCTTTTTCTTTGGGATATGCTTTGTGAAATTTTGTTTAATTTTTTGGCTTAATAACAAAGTTTGATGGTTAATTACTTGAGGAAAATACAAAATAAAGCACAATTACCCAAAACTTAATATGATAAGGCCAACTTAGAAAAACTTATTTTTTAAGATCACTATTCAATTTTTTGGTTGGGGGTTTGACCTTTTTACCTTTATTCGTAATGGGTACGGACCCATCACGTATTCACATTTCATTCATTTTTCATTGGTGGGTACAGACCCGTGACGGTTTTACATAGTTTTTTAACACTAAACAATAAACAAACCGACTTCACACTGTAGTGAACTTGACCTCTTTACCATTCTTTTATTACTTCATTATTTGTTTATTAAGTCATTCATCATGTTCGGTCATTCATAGCGTCATGGGTCCAGTCCAAATGGTGTTTATCAAAATAACGGGTTGTACTCATAACCATTCCTTTAACACAGTTCTAGGGCTGTACCCAATATGGACAAAAACAAAAAAGAAAACTCTTCACAGTCCTAACTTAAAAATACAGGACTGTACAACAAACTCAGAATCTCTCATCACTCGCAATACATGAACTAAAAATAGGATCTCTGCACAATTATCACCATACGAACAAAACACAACAACAAATACATTTCACAATCGAATTACTGTAACAAAGAACCAAAAATACTCACTGAATGTCAAAATAAATAAATATTCTAGCACAGAAGAAAAAACAACAACAAATGAATTACTGATGGTTGTACACACAACATTATTTTGCAGGATTGGACCCATTACTCGTATTGCCATTGATGGTTGTACCCACGACTGTATTTCTCTGGATTGGAGCCATTACTCGTATTGTCATTGACGGGGCTGTACCCACAACAGATTTTGATTGTATTGGACCCATGAAGGTATTTTTCTTGGGCTGGATCCATGGTGGGTAGGGTTTTAGCCGGTGTTGAAAGGCGGAAAGGTCAGTGGTGGTGCGAAACTTTGGGATGTTGCGAATCTTGGTCTCATTCGAACCCAAGCTGCGAACTGTGATTGTTGAAGCTCGATATCACCGGAGTTGTTGGACCTCAAGATCTCCATAAAATCTCATCGATATATGCTGCTTGTCCATGGCTGATGAAGCACAATCGGAGCTTGGACCACTGGAGCTTGAAATACCGTAGCTATTGCACCTCGAGATCTCAATGGAAACTCATTAAGATCAGTTGTGGTGCTGATGGAGGCCATTGATGTTGATGATGGTGGGCACAGTGGGGTGATGATGGTTGTTAATGGTACACAGTGGGGTGGGGTGGGTGATGATGGTGGGGATGGTTCGTAAGAGAGAAACAAATAGGGGACAGAGAAGAGAGATGTGAGAGGGAAAGGTGGGATGGCTTTTGGTTTTCCCATATCATATAATGGTTTGGATTTTTGTTTTTGCTTTTTTATCTGTAGTTAAAGAGGGAAGGAGGGTAAATTTGATCTTTCTCTCTTTTGTAACCAGCTGATTACAACTGGGCTCTATAATATAAAACCAAAAATTTATGAGGCCTTAGATTATAATTGCCCATTACTAATGAGGAAACTTCAAAATGAAGCCTAATATGTAACAAAGAGTATTTTTAAAGCCTAGTTACAAAATTGTTCTAAATAAAGCCTAACTAGGTAAAACAAGGTAACTAACTCATTTTCTCTCTCTTACTTTTCCTAACACACATGACCATCCGTGTACAAGGGGCTGTACCTAAGCCATATTCTTTATTCGCCCATTTTTTTTCTATGTTGTAACTGGGTTTTTTCCAAGTCAAAATCCGTGTCCATGGGGCAGTACCTAAGTTATTTTTTTGTCCATGCCCATTTTCAAAGTGTTCAATATTATACCCAAGGGGTTGTACCCAAGCTCGGGATTTATCCATTCCATGTCATTTTTTGTTCCAATTCTTATTGTTTGTCTAGTCCTTGTACCTAGTTCGTGTACACAATAGGCTGTACACAAGTCATTCTTTGTCCATATTCATGCCAATGTCCTTTTTTAGTTTTTTAAAAAAAAAAAGGAAAAAAGACCCGGGTTTTAGTAGATGAGTTAATTAGATGAGCCCTTAGGTCTGGACAAATTGTGTCCTGGAGCCCAACAAGTCTTTGAGCCCAACAAGTCATATAGCCCCTTATGTCTGGACACACACGCAAAAAAAATTAAACAGATTTGAGACAAGGGGCTTGGCTATTGAGACAAGCGGCTGGGCTGGGCTATTGAGTCAAGGGGCTGGGCTGGGCTGGGCTATTGAGACAAGCGGCTGGGCTGGGAGGTGAAGTAAGAATATTGACGTGTGTGGTGGACTCCTGGAGGCGCGAGAATGACTCGTTGGATGAGACTGGATAAGCTGGACTGGACCACGGTGGCTGGACCATGGTGTTGGTGTTGCAGGGATGGTGTCATCGTGGTCGGGATATCGGTGAGAAATGAGAGCAGATTTGTTCGTGAGTTTTTGCAGTGCTGCAGTTTCCAGATCTGCAGCAGCAGCGACGTGGTGATGAAGGTGGAAGGTCAGATCGGCCTCTGTGGCGGTGGTGGTCTCTGAGCGCGACTATCGAGATCTGTGGTGGTGGTGTTATGGTGGGAAGCTAGTCGAGGGGGTGGGGACGGCGTTGCAGCAAGATGGCGCTGCTGCTGACGGAAGGGGAAGGAAGCAGCAGGTGGAGATGGAGTGCTGACGGAGGGGGAAGGAAGCAGCAGTGGAGGTGGGTTAGGTGTTGCTCGGTGTTGTGCAGTGACGAAGGTGGAGGGGATGGTGGTGAGATCCACGCAGTGAAGGTGGGCAACGAGAGGGCGTTTCTTGGTGGTAGGTGGGATGGTGAAGGTGTTGCAGCAGGTGGCTATGGTGGAAGTTTGAGATGGAAGGGGGTGGGGGGCGGCGTTAGGTCTTGAGCAGAGAGAGAGAGCTGTGAGAGAGGGGGGGTTTGATCGAAACCCCTATATGGGTTCTTTGTTTTTGTTTTTGGGTTCTCACTGTATTGGTTACATTAGTATAGAAAGACTAGTTGGATAGTTGTGGGGCTTTTGTTTGGTAAGTAGAAGGTTATTGGGCTTTAAATAATTATTCCCCCATTACTAATAGCAGTCCCATACAAAAATAGTTGTCACTAAAAATTAGTTTTAAATATTTTACTATATTCATTAAACCTGGTCGTTTCATGTAGTATTTCAAATATACCACCAACTGATTTTAATTGTAGTTTAATGTACTGTGGCTTTAAAGATTACTGACTTTTATCTAGTTCTACCAATAAAAGAATTTCGTATAATTTTTTATATGGCGTGCAATTATAACTAACCATCTTTTTATGGCGCCGTGTATGAAAATTAAATGATTACATGATGCGCAAGGTATGACTGATATAGTACTAGACCATGACTTTTTTTTTTTTTTTTCAAACATATAAGTACAGAATATAAAGATCTAAATTAGCCTATCCCCAGTCTCGTAAAAGTCGACCCCAATTCCAAGGGATCCAAATGATTCGGTGCCGATTGCCTAGCTAAACGCGCGGCTCGATCAGCCAGACCGTTCCATCTACGCGGAAGATGTTTGAAGCAAAGCGCTCCATGATCCTCAACCATCTTGTGGATTCACGTAACGTACAGACGGACTTTCCACCATGCAGCTGACAACGACTTAATACCTTGAACAAAGTCAAGGTTGTCTGACAAAAGGTAGGTATTTCTCTTTCTCAAAAATAATATTAACTTATTAAGTATCTTAAAAATATCATTCATTTGAAATATTAAAATATGTTAAAATTATTAAATATTAAACAATTTATTTTATTATTCTTTCATACTTTTTAAAAAAGTAAAAAAAAATGTATGTACTAATTATCTCACAATTAAAAATTAGGAAAAAATCATTAGAAATTATGTAATATAATATGATTTCCTTTTCTTTATAACAAATTAATGGATCTTAATCACTAGTTAATTGCTCTTTATTTTAGTTGTTACGGGAGTTACCAAAGTTTGGTCAATATAACGACTAACTTTAATAAGTATTGAAAAACATTTATGTGACGGTTTTTTGTCTTACCATTTTCTCTATATGTAGTGACTCTATCACTTGCATTTTTTAGAGAAAAGGAAAAAATAATTCTAGAGAGAATGGAAAAATAATTCTAGTGAGAATAGGAAAAATAATTCTAGGGAGAAAGAATATAATTCTATAGAGAAAGAAAATTATTCTAGAGAGAATAGAAAACTATTCTAAAAATTCAAAAAACGAAACACTCCCTTCTCAATGATTAGTCAAATCATATGATATAGAGATTAGAGTAAAAGAGGGATACGGTTGTTGGAGATACCGGTGTTTCCGGAATATCTTTTTCAACGCTGCACGTTTTTGTGTATTCGTATCTAGAATATTTTTTGAATATTTCCATGTAAGTTTTTTTCCCATTTCTTGTAATAGTTGTTGTATTACGGTTTTTGGGATACCTTTATATTTTGACTTTACATTGTATTGTAATAGTTGTAGTATTACATTCTTTTGGAATATTGGTGGGTCCTTGTGTGTAATAAAATAAAATGCTAAAGTTTAGGACTCACAAACCGCAAGTGTACGGTGGTCCAAGTAATAAACCGATAAATCGGGGATTCGTTCACAAAGACGGAATATGTACAACTTAGATGTGAATCAGATAGTGATTTAATTGCAAATACGGGAAAGTAAATGATATAATATTTGTTTTGGTTTTCTAAAACCAAGGTGCAAGTAAATTAAATGCTAAATTAATTAAACTGAAATGAAAATAATGCAAGTAAAAAGGCTAGACGCAGGGGAAGAAGTAGTACTTGAGTCTCGCTAGGGTTTCACCTCAAACCTTCTTAATTAATGATTTCTGTTAAGGGATGAATTGTTATATTTTTGCTAGTCGGGATTCTAAAGTCTCCTTACCCCCGTCAGGGTGGACTAAGGAGTTCTCCTACGGTATTCTAAACTCCGCCAGGATGATTAAAATTACTTTCAGATGGTTCAATTTCTTACCACATTGGTTATTGGTTAGTCAGGCCTGTCAAGGTCATTGGCGAATACCAACGACAATTACCTAGTTCTGTATCTAAACCCCCCGTCAAAGTGATCAATACGCCATTATATTGAATAGCCTAGATACTAAAAATTACCCTTAGTTCATGACTTTAAAGATAATAATTCAAGTATAAAAAAAAAATCCAACACAAATAGCAAATTCAATTTAAATTACTTAAATCCCAAATTGGAAAAACATAAATTAATCTAGTTTGGGTTCAACCCAATATGCGATTCTCAAGTATAAAGGGAAAATTAGCTCATATCAGAAAGAAAAATTAAATTAATAAAAATAAAGGAACTCATGTTTATTACATAATTAAAAGATAAGAAAACCTAATTAAGGATTGTGTTTGGCTGTGATTTGGAGAAGATGACTTCTCCAGCTAAGTTTGGCGCTTCTCACTTTAGTAAAATTGAGTTGTGTGAAAATTAAAGGTCAAAAGGTCTATTTATAAGCTCAAAATTGGACTTGGGCTATTACTTAAGTAAATTAATAAGATATCCAAGTCCAATCTTATAATTAAAATCCCGTAACTGGTGTACACCCTTCACTAAAACGGCTTTAACTTTCTCAAATCAACTTCAAATTGACTAATTCCAGATTCTAAATCTTCCGAACTCAATAAGGAATCAAACCTTGTTTCAAAACTCAAGGCTAATTCCATGTTTAAGTCGCTCAAAATCAGCAATCAATATCAGCCTTCCAGATTTTTGCAGCTTTCCTTGTCAATTCTTCGGGAAATCTTTTCTCGCCTTTGACTTTTTCACACGATCTAAGACTTTAATTCTAGATTCCTCTCTCTATATTGGTGCCCCCTAGCATCCATGAACCTGCAAACTTTGCACTAAAAACAAACCATTTAACGTGCAAAAGCTTTATAAATGAAAAATAATAAATTCCAAGGAGAGAAAATGAAATATAACGAAATAACACTAAAAGTCTATCATATTAGTCAATTATTCACCTAAAATGATGTCTCCTAAGGGCATAAAATTAGAACAAAAAGGGAGACATCAAATATTTTTATATGAAAACAATTTTTACTTTATCGGTGATATTATTAGTTTTTACCAACAATTTGAAAAAGATAATTTTTTTAATATCACTGGTTGTAAAATAGTTTTTCTATTTCGGCAATTGCTTCATCCTTGAATGCAAAAGCCTTTCCCGACGTGACTATGTTGGAGCCTTTCAATGGTTTCAACTACAAACGTTGGGCACAAAAATCACTAATATGCCTTGAACAACATGAACTAGATCTTGTCGTTCTCGAGGTACTCCCTGCCATTGAGGCCTATGAGGAATATACCAAAGAACTACACGATAGGTTTCTGGCTCTCAAAGTTGGATTCAAGAAAGCTAATTCAGTGGTTATGGGATGGATCTTGGATAATGTATCGAACCCCACCTTTTATTTGTGTGCCGTTGAGAAGTCAATAAATACTATCTATGAAACGGTTCATAAAGGCATGGTGGTAATGATTCTGATGAGAAAAAATAACGTCACTTGAAATAACTCAACAAGATCTATTTAGTCCTATACAAGTCGATAAGTGAATCAACTAAAGGATAAGTTCTTGTTTTTCCACCTTTATGTAAGTTTAAGAATTACTTTGACTCCTACTTTCTTATACAACCATCCTTTGACTCTTGTTACACTAACTATCATTCACAAACATGATTATACAGCATTTGAATGTTAAATCAATATGTGAATGAAGATCTATATGAAGGGATCTATATGGTGCACATTGAAGGGTTGGTGGTTTTGGGTCAAGGGGATAAAGTAGGAAAACTTATGAAATTGTTTTGGGTTGTTAAACGACCACCTAGCTAATAGAATTGTATCTCAATAAAATATGGATCATATTGTGTTACATTTTTGTCAATATGTATATGACATGATCTACTTTTGGTATTTTCATTCATGGGACTTACTTCTTTTATTCTTCCATTTGTGAATAAAAGAGTGGTGTCGCCCAGGGTGTGATAAAAATAAGATAATAAAATAGAATAAATGATGCACTGACACCCTAGACTAAACACGGTACTCACTGCAAGTATCACAAGTCGTGCGCAAGTCTTAATGATAAGTAAGAATTCGTTCTCAGGGACTTAGTGCGCTATACAAATGGAATAACAGGAAAGCGTAATAATAATTAGCTTAAAGACAAAAAAGTAAATAATAATGATTGGAGAGAATATTGATTAATTAAACTAAAATACAATAAATTAAAAGATGTAAGAATGAGATGACAAAGTATAGTCCAGGTTTTGCTAGTATACACTAATCCTTCTATTTCTTCTACTAGTTAATAAGGGTGATTAAAACTCTCAAATAAGTAGCCAGGATTCTATATTCCTCCTAACCCCTTTTCGGGTGGACTTAAGAGGCGAATTAATATTTACCAGGGGACTTGGGTAAGGGGACCCTGCAAATAATGATCGGTAATTAAATCTCAAACTCTAATGACTATCTAGTTAGCAAGCCCTTCCGGAATACTACCGCACACTAGACGTTTATGTGATGTTTCAATAATTAGACACCCAATTCCAGGTGACCATCTAAATACTATTAGCACAACCCTAATTTGATCAAGATTAAGATAGACAATAAATCAAAGCACATAAAACAAATATATGGTTAAGAAGCTATAATCAATTAAAAATAGTTTTCCCAAAGAAACTTAGAAAGAAGAAAACAGAATTCATAGATTATACATATTCAAAACCCAAGCTATGGGAAAATTAATTCATACTAGAAAGAAATAAACTAAAAGAAAGATACACACTGTCAACTTGCTCTCTTGAATGATCTATAATGATGAATAAAACTTAAGGACTAATTGTGGAGGCAAGGACTAAGCAAGGACATGTTTACAATAGTTATAAGGTGTATTTATAGGAGTATAGGAAGCCCTAATTCGGATTTCTTGGATCAGGAGGCAATCAATTGGACTTCTTTTCCAAATCAAATTCGTTTCCTAAACTATAAGAGAAGGAAAAAATGGATGTTGTCTTGTTCTGGTCATAACTTCTTCAATAGTGCTCCGATTGACACGTTATTTGTATCGAAACTGACTGCGTCGAAAAGATAGGGTATATGCAGTTATTTTATGTGTGCCTACAATACACAGAAATATATTTATGTATTCATGTAACACACAAAATTATAAAATCAATCTAAAGCATTCTTTTCTTTAACAAAATCGTTTTCTTCTTTTTATTAGTCACATATGCAATATTTGTACTCGTTTTTAACTATCTTGATTGTATTAACTTTTTGTCTAGCCCTTTTATGTTATTTTTGTGTTGCTATAATACACAAAACAAACATTTTTGTATTACAATAACACACAAATTCATTTTTTCTCTTCTAGTCAAACCGATCGATGTCATGTCATACAAAAAATCACAGACTGAAAAGGGAATGACTAAAAGGGAATACATGATTTTGTGTGTTGTTGTAATTCACAAATAACTATTTTGTGTATTAGATCAACACAAAAAATTAAAAAAAGATGTTGGACAAAAGGATAATACATCAAGATAGTAAAAAACAAGTAAAAATAGGGTATTATTATGAACGGTAGAGAAAGAAAGAATAACATCTGGTTTATTATCAGAGAGTGTAATAATTACATAATGGGAGCTCCTATTTATAGGTAATAGGTAACCCTAAACCCTAGTGTTCATGGGCTTGACTACTAGCCCATGGGCTGGAATGAATATCCACTAAATGGGTTTATAACACTCCCCTTGGATATTCAGTCCCTAAGAATATGTCTTGTTAAAACTTTACTAGAAAAAACCTAGTAGGAAAAATCTAGTGAAAGAAAAAGAGTACATTTCTTTATACGCTTTCTAAAACTACCTCATTAAAAACCTTTATCAAGAAAACCTATTAGGACAAAACTGTGATGAAAGAAAAGAGTGTAGTGCGTATTTGTCTCCCCCTTTTGTCAGACTCTTAAGAAAGATCTTGAAATCCTTGCATGCTAATCTTGTGTATAAATTTCTTGAACGTAGATGTAGGTAATGATGTCTTTGTAAATAAATCGTCCAAATTGTCACTTGAGCGAATTTGATGAAATCTATTTCACATTTCTTCAAGAGTTCATGTCTAAAGGATAACTTTGGAGAGATATGTTTGGTTCGATCACCTTTGATGTAGCCTCCTTTATCTTGAGCGATACAAGTAGCATATTGTTGGACTTTGTTTACTTGCTGAAAGATTGCATTCCCCGTGAATATTTTTTAGAATATGCCTCATTAAAACATTTTTAAGAAAGACCCGATAGGACAAAATCTTAGTAAAGGAAAAAGAGTACAGTATTCTTCTATACGCTTATATAAATTGCCTCATGAAAAACCTTACAAGGAAACCCATGTGGGAAAAAACCTATGCTAAGGGAAAAAGAGTGCATTGCGTAAATGTTTCCCCTAGATGTAAGTATAACACAATGGTGTATAATTTAAGACATTTAATAGGAGTAATAATAATAAGACATAAATTGGATCGACGTTTCATTCATATACAATGATTTAAAGTGCTCGACATACGACTTATATGAAGTCTTTTATATATATATATATATAATAGCAAATAAAAGTGCATCCACCACCGGAGACTATATCTCTTTAATAAATATATTACGTGTGCTACAACATACTATCTTGTATAGTGACTCCTCCTTGTAGCACATTTATTTCAAAATTGTGAAAATTTCACGTCGTGCAAGTGAAATTAAAAAATATTTGCTTTATTTATGTCTTTGTACTGATGGTCAGTCAGTTTATTTAGACATTTTAACTAAAAAAATCCTCGATTTATTACGCGCATATATAAATATTCGATCATGATCAATTTTAAGTTTCAATAATTTAAAGTAGTAAAATAACTGCTTGAGATCTCAATATATAATCAAGTACCTGATACTCAGTAGGAGTATTTTAATTCTCAGTTGTATACACTACTTTGACACTTATAAGATGTCAAAAGTCTCATAATTAACAACTTGCTCATGTTGTTGCTCCTTTATGCTATCTTTGGAACTCAATAGTTCTATTGCGCTTTCAGCGTACAATAGTCTAATTTTATAAGATAGCTCTTTTGAGACATAAATTTAATCAGGAGCATTGATATCTGGATACTTTGACTTAATCACTACACCGTTACATTATTTTTATTTGTATGATTGTACGAGGATCAATATAAATGGTGTATTCTTATATTCCAAATGTTCTTTTTAAATCTCTCTAATCCAGAGAATAACTTAAATAACATGTATTCTCAGATTCTATCCTTTTGCGCGGTGGTGGAGCAATTGTAACGTAAATTGCGTAGTTAATATATTTTGATGAAATATTTTTTTGTTGGTCTCTGACTAATAGGGAGTATTTATTATGAGCAATGGTCATAGCATTTCGTCACAGAAGATTCAATAGTTAAGTTTGCTAGACTCGTATATATCCCTTGATTTTGTCATGAAAAAAATAAATGATTTAGTATCAAAATGATTTGGGACACAAATTTTTGTTTGGACATAGCCAGTTTGATAATATGTATTTGATCATCTAGATCTTTAATTTTTTTCCCTTGTGAATTTTCACTAATATTTATATTATAAAAAAAAATACAGATGGTGATATTGGCAAGATAAAAAACCCAGTGATACGTTACCAAATGTAAGCGATAGTGATCTGCGTTATTTAGTTCATGATTTCGCATAGGATCACAATAACATTTAATCTCCAAAATTTTGTAGAGAAAAAATTCCAAAAGAGTAAAAAAATGCTTATTGAATTATATTCCTTCAAAAAACATATTTTTGGTTCTTCAAGAACTTTATACATAATTTCCATTATCATATATCATTTGAATTTGGATAAATGTAAATCTTGGAAGTACAATACAAACTTTTTCAAACCCTTCTATTAGGTTGGATGTACCAGATATGGTATTGACATTTGCTTTGGAAACTTAATAATCTGAGAAATATATTTTATTTCTTAGGTTATAGGAATGAAAAATGAATTAATTGATAGATTATGCGATATATGCGCATAAAATATATCTTAAGTTATCCTATATTTGTTTAATTTGTTAATCGAGTCTCAAATTGTCATCTATGCGTTCACATAAGTTACATAAAGTTACGTCTAATATTTTTTTCGTTATATGTTATGCTATATCAGCGGATATGTATAAAAAACGTATTGCCACTTGTGTATACGCCCAATTTTTCCTATATGTTATATTATATCAGAGGATATATCCAAATAATATATATACATCTTGTGTATATGTCATTTTTTTGTATAAATTATGTTATATCAAAAGATATAATCATAAACTATATACAATTAACGTATATACTGTATTTATTTAATATATACTATTAATTAAGTATAATATATGTATTTTAATAATTGTAAAATTAACAATATTAATTCATAATAATAAAAATAAATATAAAAATAAAAAAACATTCTATATTACATACAAGGAAAAGAAACTATATAATGAAAGAAAAATTATCACGGCAGCAAAATAATTTTATTTTTTTAAAAGAAAAAAAAACATATTTATGATTCTCTGTAGTATATTTGTTCATTTTCTTTAGACTTTTTTTTGACAATAGAACATTACAAACTAACTACAACGATCTAACTTATAAAGACTGCAAAAATCTCAATAATCGAGTTCGTCGGGTAATTAGAAACGTCGAGTCCTCGTCGATTGAGTTTGGCGACCATATCCGCAATCTGATTCAACTCTCTCTTAATATGAAAAACCTTCCAATTCGGAAATCTTTTCATCCAACTGAGTGCACTAATCATTGGACAGATTCTTCAATTGATACACCCGCCTTTAACAATACCTTGTACAATTTCAAGGTTATCAGAATAGAATGAACTACTCTGTAGATGGAGGTCTGCTGCAGACCTCATGGCCTGAAGGACGGCCCAAATTTCCCTTTCAGGAGCTGAATTAACTTTTGCTCGTTTATTAACCTTATGCGCTACCTTACCGTCTTTATTGACTCCAACTGATACAATTCCAGTAGGTTCCCAACTCTTGGAGAAGGATGCATCATTCATCCAACCCAACTCCGCATCATCTTCTACAAAAGGATTTTTTACATTTCCTTCACTAGATAAATTTTTTTCACCCTTCCGGTGAATCTCATCGTCATTTTCTTTAGACAAGGAAATGATTTTTTATCTTTTTTTTCTCTTCTTGCTTTTTTTTGGACAATTCTCTTCTTGTTCACAGCCCTGAACATAAGACTTTTTTTCTGAAGTGAATATAATGTTAGCCTCACCTTGTTTTTATTCCCGTTTTAATATTCGACAAATCATCATTTAAACTAAAATTCATTTGGTATCACTTTTAAAGGTTTTCCAAAACCCCTCATTAGATTAGTTGTCTTTAATCCTTTATCTTAAGCTTGAGTTTCAAAAGAGCAGCACCGCGGTACACCGGACGAGAGCTGCGGTACACCGAAGTATCACAGACCAAAGGCACGGTGGACAGGATAGTCCGACCAGTAAGCTAAGAAAACGTGTGGTACACCGGAAAAAGGCGCGGTACACCGGACTGAGACACGGACCAGAGATACGGTGCATAGTATAGCCCGTAAGTCAGCAATGAAATTAAGACGAGGAGATTTGCGGTGCACCGGACAATACCCGCGGTACACCGCAAGATAGGGTTTCTGCGTTATTACTAAAGGACAAAGCTTATATCCGTTGGAGTTTAAATCTATCCATTGGAGAGAAGCCTTTTGACCGTTGGAAGCTTATTTCAGCTATATATTGAAGCTCATTCAAGACACCAATCATCCCTTCCATCTACCAATCTTAAGAGCAATTAATATTATCATTGAAGAAGGTTTCAAAGGAGCATTCAAGTCATATTCATTCTCAAGCTACATAGTTTATATCTACTCATTTAGGAGTTTAATTACAAAGCTTTTATAGCACCCCTAAACACTTTTCCTTTCCTCTTAAGTACTTGTAATAGATTAAGAGAGTAGTGTGAGTATAGGTTTATACTTGGTTCCTTGTGTTGGTGATAACACAAGTGTAGTTCCTTCAAGGTTTTGAAGTGGTTGTAAGGGTTTGTAATCTCACCCGGGTTAAAGAGTTACGGAGCTTAGTGAAAAGCTTGAAATCCTAAGGAGGCTTCCTTAGGTAGTGGATGTAGGGAAACCGAACCACTATACATCGTTGTGTATCTTTCTATCCCTACACTCTTTACTTTTCCGCACTCTATATGCTTGATAAAATGCTTACATGAATAGTTTGATAATATTGTCTTATTTATCTAGTTTTAACTATTTAGTTTGCTATATCAATAGGATTCAAATTAGCCTTTAATTTTATTTACTTGAAATAAAATTAGCCGATTAATTTCAATTGTCCAATTCAACCCCCCTTCTAGGACGCATATAGACTTTCAATTGGTATCAGAGCCTAGCTCTATTGTACTTTATAGTTTCTAGAGTTAAAAACGATATGGACTCTAATCAACCGGAAGGTTCATGTTCTACTAGACCTCCGCTTTTTGTAGGGAAAGACTATTTCGGTTGGAAAAATAAGATGGAAATACATGTCAAAGGAATCGATTACTTCTTATGGCTTGTTATCAAGAAGGGTCCTTACATTCCATACGTTGATGGTAGTACAATGGAGGAGAAAGAGGAAGATGCTTACAATACTCAAGACATAGCCAAACTCACCAAAAACAACAAGGCTATGAACATACTCATCAATGGCTTGAGTGTCACGGAATATGCTAGAGTGAGCGAATGCAATTCGGCTCATGAAATGTGGCAACTCTTGGAGCTATTATATCAAGGAACGGAAGATGTTAAAGAAACTAAGATTGGTATTTTCATCACCAAATATGAACTATTTCGTATGGAGCCCGATGAAGCCTTAAATGCTATGCATCAAAGATTTTCTAACATTGTTAACACCTTGAAGACTCTTGGTCAAGAGTACACCAACAAAGAACAATGCCGAAAGATCTTATTTGCTCTTCCAAAGAAATACAAATCAAAAATCAACTCTATAAGAGATACTAAAGATCTTTCAAAAATGACGGTTCATGAACTCATTTGCAACCTCATGATGGAAGAGCTTGTGCTTGAAGAAGAAAAGATAAGAGATGATGAGGAGAAGAAAATTAAGAAATCCATTGCCTTCCATGCCTTGAGTAGTAAGTTGAAAGAACGAAAAGAAAGGAAGGAAAGTGAAGAAGAAGAAAATTCACATGAAGAAGAAACTAGTGAAGATGAAGGAGTAGCTATGTTGGCAAGAGATATGAAAAAATTTATGAGATACAAACGCTTTGCCAAGAAAGGAAGTTCATCCACACCTTATAAGAAGAATGTTAGAGCTATCAAACAAGATGAACCCACTTGCTATCATTGCAAGAAAGTTGGTCACATCAAAACCTATTGTCCTCTTCTTCTTAAGGAGAAACCGAAGAGAGCAATGCATGCTAATATCACTTGGGATACTCAAAATTCGGATGAAGAAGAAAGTGATAATGAGAATGTCAATCTTGTTGCTTTTATGGGAAAACTTGGAAATGATGAAGATGCTTCTTCGGATGATGATACCGGTTCAACTCACTTTGCCTTTATGGCATATCATGATGAGGTATCTCCTAAATCAAAACTCTCTTTATCTAATGATGATGCTAGTGAGCAAGATATTCATGAGGCATTTGATTCTCTTTACAATGATTTCTTAAACTCTATTGAAACAAACAAAGTTTTAACAAAAGATTTAGAAATTGAGAAAACTAGAACTAAAGAGGTTTTGAAAGCTTTGGAGGATTGTCAAAATCTTTGTGATGAATGTATAGATGAAAATGAGAAACTTCATCTTATTGAGAAAAATCTTTTGGAAGAAAAATCTTTGTTAGAGAAAAAGATTGTTGATCAAAATGATATTATTTTAAAATTTACAAATGGGCAAGAAAACTTGGAATTGATTTTAGGTTCTCAAAAAATGGCTTTTGAAAAAAGTGGTGTTGGATATGATCCATCAACCAAACAAAAACTCTTGAAAAATGTTTTTGTAAAATCAAAAATTTCAAATGCAATTCCATCTTCTTCAAAATCGTCTATCACTTGCACTTATTGTGAAAAACTTGGTCATGATGCATCTCATTGTTACTATCGTAAATTATTGGATTTGGGATCTCTTGTGCCACTTTGGAAAAGGCTTATATGGGCTATAAAAAGAAAATCCACTAACCCTCATGGACCCAAACCAAATTGGGTACCTAAAGCCTAAATTATTTTTGTGTGTAGGGATTGAGCATCAAGAAGCAAAATATTTGGCTACTTGATAGTGGATGCTCAAGACATATGACCGGGAACCCATCATTATTCACACATCTATATAAAACAAAAGGTGATCGAGTTACTTTTGCCGACAATACTAAGAAACGCGTTTTGGGTAAAGGTTACATTGGTAATATGAATTCTTTGCTTATCTCAAATGTGTTGCTTGTTGAGGGTCTATCTTTTAACTTGCTTAGTATTAGTCAACTTTGTGATGTTGGTTATAGTGTTAAATTTGAAGCATCTAGATGCATTGTTTTAAAAAATGATGAGTTAGATACTATTTTTATTGCTAAAAGATCAGATAATGTTTTTGTTGTTGATCTTGAGAGTCTTATGTGTCAACGTATTAAATGCTTATCCGTGGTAAATGATAGTTGGCTTTGGCATAGACGTTTAGGACATGCTAGCATGGATTTGATTTCTAAATTGTCTAGGAAAAATCTTGTTGTTGGTTTGCCTATTTATAAGTTTGATAAAGATAAATTATGTGATGCATGTCAACTTGGTAAACAACATCGTTCATCTTTTAAATCCATAAATAAGGTCATCACCGTTAGGCCACTTCAATTATTGCATATGGATCTTTTTGGTCCCGTTGATGTCACTAGTCTAGGAGGATCTAGATATGTCTTTGTTGTTGTTGATGATTACACTAGATATACATGGGTGATGTTCCTTGCTTTAAAAAATCAAGCCTTCAATGAATTTGCAAAACTTTGTAGAAAGGTGCAAAATGAGAAAGGTTACTCTATTACTTGCATTCGTAGTGATAATGGTAGTGAATATGTGAATTATCCTTTTGTGCATTTTTGTGATGAATTTGGGATTGAGCATAATTTTTCGGCTCCTAGAACTCCCCAACAAAATGGGGTAGTGGAAAGGAAAAACCGAACTCTACAAGAAATGGCTAGAACAATGCTAAAAGAACATAGCTTGCCTACATACTTTTGGGGTGAAGCCGTTCATACGGCTTGTTATGTGTTAAATAGAGTTCTTATTAGACCCCTTATTAAGAAAACCCCTTATGAGCTTTGGAATGGTAGACCACCAACTATTGCTTATTTTCGTGTTTTTGGATGCAAATGTTTTATCTTAAACACTAGGGATTATTTGGGCAAATTTGATGCTAAATCGGATGAAGGTATTTTTCTTAGTTATTCCACAAAGGGAAAAGCCTTTCGTATTTTCAACAAACGCACTCGTACCATCGAAGAATCTATGCATGTTGACTTTGATGAGACTAATCCTTTTTGTATCAAGAAAGTAGTAGATGTTGATTTACATGAAGATGCTCCACAAGAGCAACCCTTAGAATCTCCTACTCAAGAATTAAAATCTCTTGATGAATCTATTAAGGAAAATGGTCAACTCTCAAATGAAGCAAGTACGGATTTACCAAAGTGTTGGAAAAATATCAAAGATCACCCAAGTGAATTAATTCTAGGTGATTCAAAAGAAGGTGTTACCACTCGTTCTCGAATAATTGCTCTATGTGCTCATCAAGCATTCTTATCTCAAGTTGAGCCCAAAAATATCAAGGAAACCTTGCTAAATGATCATTGGATAAACGCTATGCATGAGGAATTAAATCAATTTGAGCGTAGTAAAGTTTGGACGTTAATTGAGAAACCAATTGGCCCCATTATTATTGGCACAAAGTGGGTATTTCGCAACAAGCTAGATGACACCGGTATTATCACTAGAAATAAAGCAAGGTTAGTTGCTCAAGGATACAATCAAGAAGAAGGTATTGATTTCGATGAAACTTTTGCTCCGGTAGCTAGACTTGAATCTATTCGTATGTTACTTGCTTTTGCTTGTTATATGAATTTTAAACTTTACCAAATGGATGTCAAAAGTGCCTTTTTAAATGGTTTTATTGATGAGGAGGTTTTTGTTAAACAACCTCCGGGTTTTGAAGATCCAAAATTTCCAAATCATGTTTTCAAACTTTCAAAAGCTTTATATGGTTTAAAACAAGCACCTCGTGCTTGGTATGAACGTTTAAGCAAATTTTTGTTAAATGATGGTTTTAAACGAGGAAAAATTGACTCCACTTTATTTATAAAAAGGTCTTCGAAAGATATCCTTCTTGTTCAAATATATGTGGATGATATTATATTTGGTGCTACTAATGAAAATCTTTGTGAGAATTTTTCTAAAAGCATGCATAAGGAATTTGAGATGAGCATGATGGGAGAATTGAATTACTTTCTTGGACTTCAAATCAAACAAATGAAGGATGGCATCTTTGTAAATCAAGCCAAATACACAAAAGAATTGATCAAAAAATTTGGACTTGAAGATGCAAAGGAAATTGGAACTCCAATGAGCACATCCACAAAATTAGACAAAGATGAAGATGGTAAAGATGTTGATGAGAAAGCATATCGAGGTATGATTGGTAGCTTACTTTATTTAACCGCTTCTAGGCCCGATATTATGTTCTCCGTGTGTCTTTGTGCTCGATTTCAATCCTCTCCTAAAGAATCCCATCTTAGTGCCGTTAAGCGTATTTTTAGGTATTTGAAAGGAACCCTAAGTCTAGGACTTTGGTACCCAAGATTTACCTCTTTTGAACTAATAGGGTATTCGGATGCCGATTATGCCGGTTGTAGACTTGATAGGAAGAGTACTAGTGGAAGTTGCCAATTCTTAGGTCAATCCCTTGTTTCTTGGTCTAGTAGAAAACAAAATAGTGTTGCTTTATCCACGGCCGAAGCCGAATATGTTGCGGCCGGAAATTGTGTGACTCAAATTCTTTGGATGAAACAAACCTTACTAGATTTTGGCCTAGAGTATGATTGTGTACCCATTCGTTGTGATAACACTAGTGCTATCAACCTTACCAAAAATCCAATTCAACACTCTAGAACGAAACACATAGAAATCCGTCATCACTTTATCCGTGATCACACTCAAAAAGGGGATATTGTACTTGAATTTGTTACCTCGGAAAATCAACTAGCCGATATTTTTACCAAACCTCTACCCCAAGATCTCTTTGAGAAAATTCGTTGTGAGCTTGGCATGCAAATTCTCTAACCTCTTATCTTGCCATTAGTTTAGTGCTTTTTGTGTATGTTATCTTGTTGCTAATATTTTCTTGGTGTTATAGGGTACTTGAAGCTTCTAAATTTGTTATCCATTTATTCCTTTAGTCCTTGTTTTTACTCAAAATGTATTTTGACCCCTTAAAAATTTTCAAAAATCGTATCATTGATTCTTTTTGTTGTTGACAAAGGGGGAGAAATTTTAGTTAAACTTTTTCAAATGCATTTTGTGAGGGGGAGTTTTTCTAAAAACTCTAGGGATTAGGTTGAGGGGGAGTTTTTGATTAAAACTTTATCTAAGGCATCTTCAAAAGTTTATGATTTGTCAAACATCAAAAAGGGGGAGATTGTTAGCCTCACCTTGTTTTTATTCCCGTTTTAATATTCGACAAATCATCATTTAAACTAAAATTCATTTGGTATCACTTTTAAAGGTTTTCCAAAACCCCTCATTAGATTAGTTGTCTTTAATCCTTTATCTTAAGCTTGAGTTTCCAAAGAGCAGCACCGCGGTACACCGGACGAGAGCTGCGGTACACCGAAGTATCACGTACCAAAGGCACAGTGGACAGGATAGTCCGACCAGTAAGCTAAGAAAACGTGCGGTACACCGGACAAAGGCGCGGTACACCGGACTGAGGCACGGACCAGAGATACGGTGCATAGTATAGCCCGTAAGTCAGCAATGAAATTAAGACGAGGAGATTGGCGGTGCACCGGACAATACCCGCGGTACACCGCAAGATAGGGTTTCTGCGTTATTACTAAAGGACAAAGCTTATATCCATTGGAGTTTAAATCTATCCGTTGGAGAGAAGCCTTTTGACTGTTGGAAGCTTATTTCAGCTATATATTGAAGCTCATTCAAGACACCAATCATCCCTTCCATCTACCAATCTTAAGAGCAATTAATATTATCATTGAAGAAGGTCTCAAAGGAGCATTCAAGTCATATTCATTCTCAAGCTACATAGTTTATATCTACTCATTTAGGAGTTTAATTACAAAGCTTTTATAGCACCCCTAAACACTTTTCCTTTCCTCTTAAGTTCTTGTAATAGATTAAGAGAGTAGTGTGAGTATAGGTTTATACTTGGTTCCTTGTGTTGGTGATAACACAAGTGTAGTTCCTTCAAGGTTTTGAAGTGGTTGTAAGGGTTTGTAATCTCACCCGGGTTAAAGAGTTATGGAGCTTAGTGAAAAGCTTGAAATCCTAAGGAGGCTTCCTTAGGTAGTGGATGTAGGGAAACCGAACCACTATACATCGTTGTGTATCTTTCTATCCCTACACTCTTTACTTTTCCGCACTCTATATGCTTGATAAAATGCTTACATGAATAGTTTGATAATATTGTCTTATAGGATTATCTAGTTTTAACTATTTAGTTTGCTATATCAATAGGATTCAAATTAGCCTTTAATTTTATTTACTTGAAATAAAATTAGCCGATTAATTTCAATTGTCCTATTCAACCCCCCTTCTAGGACGCATATAGACTTTCATATAAGACTAACGTCTTTTGCTTTATTTTTATTTTTTTCTTCACAGTAGTGAATGGATAATACTGGTTTTTGTTTTGATTTTCTTTTTCATTGTTTCTTTCGTTCATAGAGATAAAACCATTTCATCAATTATTTATATTAAAATAAATACATAAGTATTGAAAGCAAATATGCTATAAAGGATCTATTATATTATAGATCAAAAGATAGAATGATCTCTTTTTTTCATTCGAATTGATGAGGAATTTGTTTCCTTTACTTTTTTTGAATAGATCAAAATTTTTTTACAAACAACATTTTATGAAATATATAAATATTACAATTTAATATATTAAATGATTTTAAAATAGTAATAATTACCTGAATGTCAAATGATAGAGACTATCGTGTTGATAATGTATTATGAACGGTAGAGAAAGAAAGAATAACATATACTTTATTATCATAGAGTGTAAAGATTACATAGTGGGAACTCCTATTTATAGGTAATAGGTAACCATAAACCCTAGTGTTCATGAGATTGACTACTAGCCCATGGGCTGGAATGAATATCCACTAAATGGGTTTATAACAGGTATATGCAATTAATAAAGAGAAAAAATGATTTTGTTAAAGAAGAGAATGTTTTAGATTGATTTTATGATTTTGTGTGTTACAATAATAATTAAATATATTTTTGTGTATAGTAGGAACACATAAAACTGAATAATGAAAGTTAAAAAAAAAATAGTTGATGTAGATATGAACTTGCCCCGTCAAAAAATACAGTTTTTAAAAATTTTCTAATTTTTTATTAAAAAAAATTACGGACGCGCAAGTGTAGTGGAATTTGGATTTTTTTGTGTGTTATAGCAACATATAAAACGGATTATCGAAATAAAAAAATTCAAAAAAATTCATAGACGTAAATATTAATTTGTCTCGTCTAAAAATGCAATTTTTTTATTTTTACGATTTTTTTAGAATTAGTTATGAATTTATTTTAAAAAAATTTCACGGACGCGCACATGTGATAGATTTAGTAGGTGGTGATTGGTGGTGACGGAATTAGTCGATGGTGGTTATAGACGAAGGTGGTGGTCGGCGGAGAATAATTATGGTGATGGTGGTAGGAGGGGGTGGTGGGTTAGGGTGGGGATGGTGGTGGTGGGAATGGTGGTAGGGGTGTTGTGGTAGTTGTAGTGGTGGGTGGTTGGGGTGGGATGGTGGTAGGGGTGTTGTGGTAGTTGTGGTGGGGGTGGTGGTGGTGGTCGGTGGAGAATGTATGAGGTGGTGGTGATAGTTGGTGGTAAATGCATGAGGTGGTAGTAGCCAGTGGTGGTGGCTGGATTTTATAATAAAAACTAAATAAAATAAATTAAATAATATATTATGAATATTATATAATAAAAATAAAAAATTAAAATGACATTAAAATAATAGTTGAAGGTTAATATGACAAAGTATTTAATTAGAAATCAATCGTTTAAACTATGAGTCGGGATTTTTTTTTTTAAAAAAAAAAAATTGAAAATTTATAATTAATTAAGAATTATCCTTAAAATATTTTAATTGTTATTTTTTTAAAAGCTCGCATCTAATTATTTTTAAAAAAATAGGTATGGAAACATTTTGAGTGACTTTAGAAAATACTTCCAACATGGGCGCTTAGCAAAGTTGTATCATGGACCATATCTCACATTTTTCCGACCAAAAATAATTCCGGCCATATTTTACATTTCCAACAAAAAAAAGACCATGAAAAGCAAAAATGATACTCCTTAGAATTGAGAAAAAGAAAAAAAAAAAAAAAAATGATCCTTAGAGGTAATTTACCTACATTAGGAGAAAAAAGGAACTACTAGAAGAACGCGGTTATTTGACCTTTTTATCACTCGACGTTGAAAAATTGTGTTTAAAATATAAGAAAGACATGTGAATGCGACCATTTCTCACCATTTCAAAACAATGACTCTTCACCCAATACCAATTTTCAAAGTCAAACAAAAGGAAGCTTCAGTTAAACATCCATGACGTCTTTAACATTATATCTTTTGACACTTCAAACTTCCAACAATTTATTCTATAACGCATATATATAAATCCATCTAACCCAAACACAAAAAATAGAAGCTAATTAACTTGTCCGTGTCTGTTAGCTACATATATTTTGCAAATTTAATTTTCAACATCAAGCTCACTAATGGCGGATCATCAAAAAATTCACCCTGTTCACGACCCCGAAGCTCCACCACCATTACCCACAGCTCCATTGGTGCCTAGAGACTCCTCCAGATCCGATAAAGGCGACCCAGATAATCACTACCCCCACCACCAACGGCCATTGCCACCACCAAAGAAGAAAAGAAGCTGTTGCACAAGATGCTTATGCTGGACATTTTCTCTCATACTACTCTTGATCGTCATTCTAGGAATTGCAACTGCAGTCATCTACCTCGTATTCCGACCAAAACTACCGAAGTACTCCGTCGATGGTTTGAGAATCACAGAATTCAATCTCACCAACGATAATAGATTACACACTAAGTTCAACGTGGACATAACCTTCAGAAACCCTAACAAGAAAATCGGAATATACTATGAAAATAAAAGCCATATCAGTGTTTTGTATTCCGGGACAACACTTTGTGAAGGATCATTACCTAAGTTTTATCAAGGTCATAGAAATACGACGACGTTGGATTTGGTTTTGACCGGACAAGCGATGGACGCTAGCACTTTGATACGTTCGGTGCAGGCTCAGCAACAGACGGGAAGTATTCCGTTGAATCTTAGGGTTAAGGTTCCTATAAGAATTAAGCTTGGGAAGTTGAAACTTATGAAGTGGAAGTTCTTGGTTAGGTGTAATATGATTGTGGATAATTTGAGCACAGACAACGTTATCAGGATCCGAGATAATAGTTGTAACACTCGGTTCAGAGGCTTTGATTGATTTGCTCTAGTGATTGGGAGTACGTTCTTGAGATCCTGAGATGCCTTCGTCGATGGTTTGTTCCATCCATGGCAACTCCAGTTATACATTCATTTGTTTGGATATTTCTTTTATGTATAAATACGCATGGATGATTATAGATTATATACAGCTCCATGTTGTAATTGCTTATGATTTTGTTTCATACTTTTGTACTATATTTTATTCAGTTATGTATAATAAAAAATTTCTTTCCATTTAAATTGCTTTATATATTACTCCCTCCGTCCACAAATGTTTGTCACAATTTCTAAAAATGGATGTCCACAAAAGGTTGTCATTTTAAAATATCAAGGCACTTTTTTACATGTTCTACCAAGTTTACCCTTATTTAATTTTCAAAAAGTAAAAGGCATTAATTGCTTTTCTTAATCATTTAATAGTTGGTGGAGGGTAATTTAGTAAAAGTAGAAGGCATTAATTGCTTTTCTTAATCTATGTGAAGAAAAAGGTATGACAAACATTTGTGGACGGAGGGAGTAGTAATTTGGAAAAGATAGGCCAAGAAAGCCTACAATAAATCGATATTGATCATCCGGCACATTAAACAAAAAGTCAGAAACCCTCACTTTCTTGACTGGGAATATGATTTTTTTTTTCAACATAACGAACTATACTAATTTCAAAACAAATTATCCTATCCCTTTACTAGTTGTTCAAACAGACTCCGGCTCACCGTTTTAATCAAAGTGTCTGTTCGTGTGTTAAATTTTCTCGAAACATGAAAAAATCTATTAAACTCAAAAGTTTTCTTAATATCCATGATTCTTCTTAATACATATTCGATCCACCATTTGACTATTAATGGTAGATAAATATCGTGAATGACTTCAAGATTATTAGAGAATACATTTCCTACCCTTGGATATTGTTTGCACATCTTTGTTGTTGTCCTGAGTGCATATACTTCTTTTCTGTAGACGATGAGCACATCGTTGTTTTTCAATGAACTATTGTCGCCCTAGTTGACTTATAGATATCCACCACCCTCATACCTATAGACTCCCATGCATGCATAAAGGATGCATTGCACATGAAGGAAATGTTACTTTTGTCGTTTAAAGCGGGAAGATTATGGTTGTCTCGGAATATTGGTGTAACTTTCGTATTCCCCACTTGTTGTCATTCTATCTCATACAATTTTGTGTGATCGGTCAATATAACTAACATCTTTATATCCAAACTAACTTTCACGTGATATGCTATCATCTTGACTTTTCAAATATTTCAAACCATTAATATAAGATATGTCCTAATTACTTGATCTCATCTGCCTTTCACAAAATTTTAGACAATACGCAACATCAATTCGTCCAAAGTCTCAGTTAAAGCTCTATCGATCATAAATTGTAACATTGACACCGCCCAAATCTACATACTAATTGGACAATATAGAAACAGATTCTTGACTGTTTCCCTTTCCTCTGGACACCAATAACAAATATCATTCTTAACCCACTTCCTTTTATGTAAATTAACAGTCATAGGAAGTGCCTTATTAGCACACTTCCATGCAAAAATGTGTACCTTAGTCGGCATATTAGATTTCCAAACCAAATTTATATTGATTAACCATTGAAGGTTGAGCTTGCCGATTCCGATCTATTTTTTTAAGGACTTGATATCATGTCTTAGTTGAATATTCTCTAGAATTAGAGTGAGGCCAAATAAACCGATCTGACATATTTCTATGAAAGATACCAATGCGTAAAATTTGCATCACCACTTGTATTGGAAAAATATTATCAAGAATCTTTGTATCCAATTCATATGTATGTTGTCTCATATATTGTGATACTAGGCTTCAAGCATATTAGATTTTTTTTCTGCATGTAAAATCGTGACAGGTTTCCGGCCTATAAAATTTGTTATATACTTTTAGCATATAAAAATTTGTGTTGGCTTCGGGCCTATAAAATTTAGGGGGGTGTATTCAACTCGGAGTTTGTTGGATTTTTTTGGATTTTTAAAATCCGTAGATTTTGCAAACTCTACGGATTGTTTTAATTCTATATGGAGTTTATAAGATTTTATATAGAATTTAACGGATTCTTATATAAAGATTTTAATGAATTTTGATGGATTTTAATAGATTTTGATCTTTTTTAAAAATAAAATAAAATATACATTCATATAAACAGTTAAAAAAATATTCCTCCTAGCCAATTCGATATTTATTTTCGATTTATAATTCTGATTTTACCTTCTGAAAATTAAATAAATAATAAATTTTTAAAATAAAAAAAATATACATCCAGAAACGTTGAAAAAATTCAGAACTGAAAAAGAAAAAAAAATAGACGATGAAACATTTTTTATGTTCGGATTAAAATACAATGAAACATGATAAAACCTAAAAGCCATCTCTTCACACTTGCATTGGAACAGAAATCCCTGCACACTCAAGTTGAAAAAATTTCAGAACAGACAAAGAAAAGAAAAAGTAAACGATAGAAACATTTTCTTTTATGTTTGGAAAAAATTCAATGAAACATGATAAAACCTAAAACCCATCTCTTCGATTGGAAAAAAAAAAATCCCCAATTAAAACAAAAAATTAAAAAGAAATCCCTTCATATTTATCTTCCCAACAAAAGTTTTTGGTAACAAATTTAACTAACGTGTATATACATAGCTTAATTTTAATTTATTTAAAATATTTAGCCATGAATAATTAGATATTAGAATAATTATAAAATAGTTTATGATTTTTTTTTACCTTGGTCGTTGTTTTGCTTGGAGTTTATGAAATCTCTGCTTCTAATGGTAGATTTGTTAAAGACTTTTTTATTTATACTTAAACCTTAAACTCCTATAAAATCCAATGACTTGGAAAGTCTAATAACGTTTGAATACCTCAAAATTTCAATAGATTTAAAAAAGTCTTGATTGAATACATCTAGATTTTAAAAGAGTTTTTAAAAACTTAATTGAATACCTCAAGATTTTAATGGACTTTAAAAATCCTGATTGAATACACCTAGACTTTTAAAATCCAAAAAATACACCAGAATTCTAATTGAATACCTCCCCGTTAGTATATGCTCCCGGTAATATAAATTACGGCATAGGCTTCGAGCCTATAAGTTATAGAATATGAAGAATATATGCTCCAACAATATATAAAATAATAGATTATATTCTATGAGAATTATTGGTATAAATAAATAAATATATATATATATATATATATATATATATATATATATATATATATATATATATATATATATATATATATATATATATATATATATATATATAACACAAGATACAAAATACATATGTCTTACCAAATCACTTACCTCTTCCACAAGATCAAAAAGCAAGCTCGTGCTTACAACATGTTATAAACTAAAAGGGAATAAGATAAACATATAGAGATTATATTTCTTGTATTCCAATAACTCTAAGGGGGTGTTTGTTTGCACTTAATGAGATCTTAATTTGTTTTATTAAGACACTAGATCAATAAGACTGTTTAGTTTTCCTAACTAATTTAGATCTAAATAACTTTTAACAAATCTGTTTAATTAAGTTTTCAAACTAATGTGTCGTTTGATTTTTTTAAGTGATAAGTATTGGATGCTGAATAACAGTTGTGAATGAATACCTCTTAACAAAATAAGTTTTATACAACATTCAATACTTATCACTTGAAAATATCAAACGGCACATAAGTATCACAATGAAATAAGACTCATATTTTATAGGGAAATGAGTGACCCTTCACTTACCACATTACAAGCCATAATAGGAAAATTGAACTTTACAAGCCATAATAGGACTTTTTTTTTGTTACATAAGAGAGCCACTTTGGACTCGAAGTCATTGGCTCGCTTTGAACCTGCACCACTAGATTGGATGACCAAGGCCCTGGCCAATGAGCTAATCCTAACTGGTTATGAAGATTGAACTTAGTCCTTTAGACATCCACTATTAACAAAGTATTATGTATTCATAATGGGCGAGTATTTTCAAAGGTCTGAAGTTCCTTAAAGATGAATGCATTTGGCAGGTTGGTAATGGATTAAAGATTAATATTTGGGAAGACACATGGATTAGTAAAGACTACAGGCTTGAAAAACCACAAAATTGTGAATTTAATAAAGTGGCGGAATGTTTTAATATTGGGATGACAAATTGGAATGTTGAGAATTAAATAAAGTATGTACGAGTAGAGACTTAACAAATATTAGGAAAATCCAAATTATGCATTTAGACAAGGAGGATTCTCTGGTTTGGACAGAAACAAAAAATTGGTTATACTTTACAAAGTTAGGATATCACCGACTAGTACCAATAGAATGTGACAAGGAGGGACAATCGTCAATGGAAGGGGAGCTCAATGACAAGAAGCTTTATAATCTAATTTGGAAATCGAATGTTCCCCTGAAAATTAGAAACTTTGTTTGGAAAATTCATAATAGCTCTATTCCCACAAAGTGTAATCTAAAAAAGAAGAAATCAGTGGAGGAGGATACATGTGAATAGTGTGAAGATGGTGCGGAGTCGATTGAACATATTTTACTTAAATGCCCACTCAGTAAAGGGGTGTGGGCAAATTCTCAACTTCAATGTAGAGTTGATGAAAACTTTAATGGAAGAATAGGTTAATGGATTCTAAATATCATTGAGAGTTACACATCGAATGGATGGGACCAGCGGTTGGTTACGACAATTGTGCTTATAACAATATGGAATATTTGGAAAGCTCGGATGAAAAGTTTTTTCGAGAAAAAGAAATGGAATATGTGGGATATCATTAACAAATCAAAATCTATCACCCGTCATTTATTTGGGGAAGTTAATTTAAGGATTAAAGGAAAAAGATATGATTTTGGGTAGTAAATGTGAAGAAAAGGATGAAGAGAATACGATCTTAAGGGATGAAACGGACAATATTTAGTTAAATGATTCTTCATTTTTAAACATTTGGGAGCCAACTAGTATGGTTTCATTAACAGTTAATAAGGAGGGGAAAATTGTACATAAGATCACTAAGAGAGCGAGAGTTAATACCAGTGTGGAGGAAGAAGCGTGGGCTATTTTCCTGGCCATGAGATCTGCAGCAGATCTCGGATTCCAGAGTAGTGTTTTCTATTATGATAACCTTGAAGTAGTGCAAGGTATTAGTCTTCGGAAGGAGATCGATTGGAGGATCCGCCCTATGATTTCAGAAGGATGGAGGTGGATATGACGATTTCCAAATTGGAAAGTTGTTCAAGTAAAGAGGGAATTTAACGGTGTTGCAGACAGACTTACCAAATGTGTGAGACGTAATATGAACATTTCTGGGTGTCCTTGCGATTTGTTAGTAGAGTTCTTTAATAGTATTAGTAAGTTATATCCTTTTTAATTCCGTTATGTAATATATTATTGTTTCCGACAAATAAAAAAATAGAATTGTTACACTAATACTAACGGATTAACCATAAAACCATATGGAAATGCTGTTAATAATCTAAACAAATTTTAGCATAGAAAACCTGTGTTATAAGAATAGACACGTGAACAACAAAAGGAAGTCTTTCCTTAAAAAAATGAAAAAGACAAAACTACGGATGAAATCTTTCGGTAGATTCCTTATTTTTCTCAGATTAATCACACAGTCCTGAGTTAAAGAAGAAGAAGATGGCATATTTGATGATGAACACTTGCACCTCATGTTCATCCACAACAATCCTTAACTATTCACTCCACTCCAAACCCATCTCCCCATTACAACACCTCAAATATCCCACCACAAAATCATATCATACCTCATTTTTCGCCATTAATCTCATCCCAGTGAGCTCTCATCCTCGTAAAAATGGGATTAAATCCAACTCCGAAACATCATCTGAATCGGAATCGGAACGTTTAGACACAGGTTCAGATGTAGAATGTATAGTGTCCACAACTACAAATGAATTGTCTAAAAACACAAACATATCGGCCAAGCAAGATAATTTAGAATCATCCGAAACATCATTAATAAGGACAATATGGGAATGGGGATTATTAATATCCCCTTTCTTCTTTTGGGGTACTGCTATGGTAGCAATGAAGGAAGTTTTGCCCAAGACTGGTGTATTTTTCGTGTCTGCTTTTCGATTAATTCCAGCTGGATTATTGTTAATTGGTTTCGCGGGTTTTAAGGGTAGGAAATTTCCTTCTGGTTTTAATGCTTGGTTTTCTATTGCCTTGTTTGCTCTTGTCGATGCCACTTGCTTTCAGGTAGCGTTTTTTTTGTCCCTTTCCATATCATAGGGGTTATTTGCACTTAAACAAACCACATATGTAATAGTTGCACTGAATATTTTGTTGATGCAACAGGGTTTTCTTGCACAAGGATTATCAAAGACATCAGCTGGTTTAGGCAGTGTATGTTAAGCACTTCATAGTATGCTTTGAGTTTATCTTGAAATTTTCCAGTTTCTACAGTTTTGCTCAGTGTTAGTATTACTTTGATGATATATCAATGGAGATTCAAACGATGTGTTACAGGTGATAATTGATTCACAGCCTTTAACAGTGGCTGTACTTGCTGCCTTATTATTTGATGAGTCCATTGGTGTTATTGGAGCAGCAGGACTTGCACTTGGTGTAATAGGCCTTTTACTTCTCGAGGTATGTATATCACCAACTAGTCCCTTTGTTTAAGCTAAATTACACTATTAGTCACTGTTTTGTGTTGTTTGAAGACAAATTGAACCCCGAGTTAAGAAAGACACGGTATATGCCCATGTAGAATTAAAGAATGTTATAAAAATATCCTGAGTTTACGTAAATCAATAAAAATGTTTTTAAACCAGTTGGGATAGCTCAATTGTTCTCTATCTTGCGAGAGTATGAACGAGAAATAAAGATTTGGGCCCATTTGAATCATCCAAAATCCAAAAAAAATGACTCGGGAGGCCTAAGATGGCAGAAAATTGTGCAATTTGGGCTCATTTTCGGCTTGCAAACGGGCATTGCATTGACCCGTTGGGCCTTTGGTTGATCAAACGGGCCTGTGTGTATTTTGCGATTCGGATAACACAGGGATTTTAATTTTACTATATACTAATATTGCTATTCTTTACAATGTCAACAATTTATTAGTTACCCGCTATTTCCTTGGAAAACGAGAATTTTTCACTATGGGGAAGTGGGGAATGGTGGATGCTTCTTGCAGCCCAAAGTATGGCGATCGGGACAGTCATGTTCCGTTGGGTTTCTAAATACTCCGACCCAATTATGGCTACAGGCTGGGTAAGTTCGCGAGTTTATACCCCTGTAATACTATAAATTTGCACAATGGTCCATTCTGAGGTGCAGAAATGAAAAGTTTACTAACTAACATGATCCAATCCCCAGCACATGGTTATTGGTGGTCTTCCACTTGTGGCTATTGCGATTCTCAATCACGATCCTATCTTTAACGGGTCCCTTAACGAGCTCTCGACAAATGATTTATTGGCTTTACTTTATACATCTATATTTGGAAGTGCCATAAGTTATGGTTTATACTTCTATAATGCTACAAAAGGTAGGCATTTAAATCGTTTGGCTTTGCGTATAAATAATAAATTTATCATGTATATTTTGGAGTTGACGAAGCCTCATGCATTTCAGGTAGCTTGACAAAGCTTAGTTCTTTGACGTTTTTAACTCCAATGTTTGCCTCGTTTTTTGGGTAAGATTTTTTGACAAGTAAAATTGATATAACAACGCTGAACGAAGGCATAATTACTCAGGGGACCATTGTGTAATTACTAATGCGTTCTTTATGTGTTTCATTGTAGGTTCCTATATCTCAATGAGACATTTTCTCCTGTCCAACTTAGCGGAGCATTAGTAACTGTGGCGGGCATATACATGGTTAATTACAAAAAGACTATAGAATGAAGCATTGGATTTAACTACAAAATAGTGTATGCTTTTGGGGTAACATTTTTCTTCAGAGATGTTTTCACATAGTACACAAATTGTCTGAGGAGATAATTGGATGGGTCGTGGATTTTCTTTTCCTACAGGGAATGAGAGAGAGAGGGAAAGTATTTTACCGTTACGGTATATAATGGTTTGTCTCTATAGTGTACATATGTTGTATAGGGAAACTCATAAAATTCAGATAAAAATATGTATTGAGTTAATTGCTAAATTGGATAATAAAAATATATATATGCGCTAATTTCCAAAATACCCCTGAATTAAAGCATGATGCATGGCTGTAAATCAGCCGAGCCAAGTCGAATATTAGATGTATATGCTTGTTTGTTTAATTTCTCGAGTCGAGCCGAACTCAAATTTAAACGAAACGAGCCCGAGCTTCTAATTATCCAAATTAGAAATGTTAGAACTTGTTTGCTTAAGTTATTGAACAATCTTTTTTAGAATCGAGTACGAGTACGAATTGCTCATGAACAAATTGTTTTTCATGGTTAAAATGAGACTTTTATAAACGGCGGGTATTTGATAGAGAATGATATGAAAATATGAAACATAACATTAATGAAAAATTAAATAACTAAAAAAATAAAAAATATCCAATTGGATATTGAAGGTTTAATAATATTATTTATAAGTAGATAATATATTAATTGATAATTCATAATTTTAAACGAGCTCACGAGCCGAACTCTCATTACTTATCGAGCTTCTTTATATTCGAGCCGATCTTGAACGAGTTTTTCTCAGAGCCGAGCGCAAGCGGCTTGGTTATATCTTTAATGCATGATAGCATGGTTAAACTAAACAGTCACAACGAGCTTATAAGCTTAAAAACAGCATACAAAGATGTAAACAAATTCAAGCAAATTATCTAAAGTCGTTACAGATTATTAGATTTCAGCATAGTTCCAAACTAAACATCTGCTTAGAGGTCAAAGTAACATTATTATAAAGTAAATAAACAACTTCCGACGAACACACGAGTAAGAAGACAACAACTTTCATTGATCTTTTGTTACCAATTCACGACATAAGTAGACTGATTCCAAATGAAATGGAGGTGATCATAAGTCCCAAAATAGACACGAAACCATATTTCCTGAGAATAAATAACAAACATATGTTAGATAAGTGTATCCCCATAGGTTTCCCAAAAAAAAAAAACAAAGATCCAAGTGCGATTTTCGCATAATATAGGGAGCTAGAGTGCAAATAAACAAACCCGATTGAAAGGCGATTCATGGGATCACCGGTGGAATAGCCAGTGAAGTAGAAATAGCGAGTTACGATGTAAAGACCACCTAACGATGAACTCACGATTGGATGTTTAATTCCTCCCAATATCATTAACACGAAAAACATAGGCATTAATTCCAGTGAATTTTGGTGCCCTCTCTATATTCACAAAAAGAACATAACAGGTTAATTTCGCATAACAGAAGGACTAATAATGCAATTTGCCGTAAGAAAAACATACCTGAACACAGTTAAAGCGCATAGCATCTTTGTTTTCAGCTTCAGTTGCATACATAGTCGGATAAGCCACTTTGTACCTGAACAAAATTACCATAATAACAAATCATTTATAGAGGAAAATAAGAAAAAATTAGTAACTTCCCATCTCATTAAAATCTTAAATAACTGGATATCTTTACACATTAACATTTAAATTGTTCTGCATATAATACAACTAATTATATAATATAGGCTATTTTGCTTAATTTGGGGACATATAGTGTAATTTTTGCATAATGTAAGAGATCCTTAGCCCACAATTAAAATTCGTTGCTCTGCTTTACACCTACTCATCTAACGGTTAACGATCAAACACATAAAAAATGGCAGAAACATATAAAATTCAGATATAAAGTTTTTTCGAAGAATTTAGAGTAATTAGATATACGATAAGAATTGAGAAAAAGAGAATAATACTTTCTACGGGCTTTGCCGACTTGGGCCGCCATCCAGAAATTGAGTAAACAGTAAAGGACAAGATCAAGAACAACATAACCATATTCTTTAGGGAAAAGCTCAAGAGCAGCCATGGTTTTCGATCTGAAGATAAAGATAGATTAATGAAGAAGATGTTTGGTGTGTGGAGTTGTAATAATGGTGGTGGTTTTTTTTATAAATGCGGCATGGTTGAATAGTTCAGTATCTAAATGGCTTAACTGCCAAGGCAGCAAATGGGATCCATTGAATAGTCTAAGCACACTTTTCCGATAGGTTTAATAGTTTTTTTTTTTTTTAAATCTTAGGACTTATTTTCCAAATTATTGTTCGATCTATACCTCTTAGGGTCTGTTTGGAGGTGTTTATTTTAGAGTTAAAAATAGTTTTTAAAATAAAATTTAAATTTTGAAAAAACTATCAAAAATAATTTTAAAATATAAAATAATTTTAAGTGTTTTTTAAGAAATATCTATTTGGTGCTTTTACTAAAAGTATTTTTTATGGTCTAGAACGCTTTTAAACACCTAGAAACACTTTGAAGTGTTTTTTTAAATAAAAAACACTTTCAAACGAGCAATTATTTACATCCTTAAAGATAGAAAGAATTAATAACATTTTGGCTAACTAAGATAACCCAACTGGTTATGTATGGTTAAGATTCAACACCTTTAATCTCCACTATCTCGAAAGAGTTTGGTATGATTTAAATTGAGTGATTTTAGTTAAGTATGAGTGTTGGTTTTGGATAGACATGACTTTAACACATATTAGTAATATAGATTTATATAATTGTATAAGATTCGAGTATAAATTATATTTCCATTGTTTCAAAAATTTTGTCCACTTATTGTTATTGTTATTTCAAAATGTTGTCCACCTAGTATTTCAAAATACTTTTTCTCAATATGTTCTATTATTACCCCTAATAAAAAATTACAATCTATATTTTCAATACACATTTAAGATATCAAGACACTTTATGAAGGGTAATTTTGTAATATGGAATCGTGTGAAAAATAAAGTGGACAAACATTTTGAAACGGAGGAAGTTATAGAAATGCAAATGGATAGATGGATCTTTACTGTAAATGGTTAAATATAAATGCAGACGGATAGATGGATTTTTATTGCAAATGATTAAGGCAAAAAAGCTTATATTACATTAACGGTCTTTTCTATACATTTCACACCCTACTTATAGATTTTATTTGAGCAATTACATCACCCCACTCCCATTAATGCACGATGCCTATGTAGTGTCTTGTCTAGCGGTTACTCTAAGATCATAAACTCAAACCTTGATACGAATGATGGCCTTATTTTCCAACTGCTAGGCGAGTGGGGTTGGAAGGATTTCCTATCGTCCTCGAGTAAACAAATTCATGCTCTAACGCGCCTTGAGCTGGTAACTTTAACATTTTCGTTGTCCATACTCGCTTTTCGATCTCAACCTCGAATTCTCGGGGTTGGTGGTATTTTCTCCCCATCAAGTACCCATTTAAACCACTAAATGTTGGTTAGAAGGGTTTAAAGTTTACGCCGATGCTTGGACTTACTTTATTCCTTGCTTGGTAAGGATGTTTTTGTTCGTCAATTAACTCAATGCTTGGTACCAGGAGTTGTAGTTACGTCTATCTAGGGGATAGGCATCACGTCACTTCATGAAACACCCGGAAAATTCCCCTAATTATGGAGGTAGCATAATCATAATGTAAAATAACACATCCCTAAGTTTTGGACGGTGATTGAACTTTCATATTCCATGTTCTTTATATGTGTGTAGATCAAATCTTGCTAAGTACAAAAACTCGATTCTCTTTCTTCTTCATTCTCTTTCCTATATTTTCAGAGAGACCATTATTTGTTGACTCCTTCATACTTCCCCATTTTTCATAGGCTAACATTCACTTCATTTATCATTTCAGTGTTATGTCTCATCATCAACAACTTTCCTTGCTTTATCTTGTACTATTTCTATGCATGAGCTCATAGCTCTAGTCCGTAAGCTTAGTATTGACAAACCTTCCATTACATCTGATGATTAATTGATCCTAAAAGATCCAGTATTAGCTATAAAATCCAATAATCCTTTATACCTAGAGATGGCCAATGACCACTCGTTGTAAGAGGTTGAGGTCTTATTTTTACGGGATAGTACCCCTCGTTATTTTAAGTGCAAGGCTAGGTTAAACCCGAATCTTCATATTAGTTTTGGGACGCCATATAAAAGGTTCTTAGAGCCTAAAACGGTGAATCTATTTTTGTGCTCCAGAGATGTTTTTCTAGGAGTAGAAATTAGTGTTTAAAAGGTGTCAGAATGAGCATCTAACAGTTATAATGATGATATAGTGATATCTCCATATTTGTGATATAGTGATATCTCCATATTTGTGATATATTAACCTATACTTGAGATATCATT
Organism: Nemophila menziesii; assembly: GCA_029959085.1. Lineage (NCBI taxonomy): Eukaryota > Viridiplantae > Streptophyta > Magnoliopsida > Boraginales > Hydrophyllaceae > Nemophila > Nemophila menziesii. The sequence continues at coordinate 83,483,703 of JARWIR010000001.1, forward strand.
TTAGGGGTATTTGGTACTTAATTTCAGGTTTTCCCCCATTTGTTCATACTTTACACTTTCTTGTCTAGTTTAAGGTGTTTTTCTATTTTGTATGCTTTTGCGCATAATTTTTGTAGAACTTAGTTAATGGAAGATATAACACCTATATAAACTGACTTGAAGTGGAAAAGTAAAGAATATCCCTTAGTCATAATGAAAAAGGAAAAGTTTGGATATATTTGAAAATTAAAGAATTTGTCATGCTGTAAAAACGTTCACTAATTGGAAAGCTGCAGAAAGTTGGTCACGAATTTAAAGGAGCCCTTTGACCAGCTTATATATATTTTAATCATGGTTATTTTGACTAGTCGTACATTAAATTCTGATAAGTAACAAAGGATATATGATAAAATCAATCTGCAAAGGTTTATCTTGTCCTACAATTTAGGAATGCAAATTTTGGTAAGATTAAGACTCCTTAAATTGGGGCTTACTCCATATTTTGACTAAATGCCTACATATATCCATTCCTACCTTAGAGAAATCATCATTGCTGTTCCGAATCAACCTTTAATCAACATAGATGCAAGTGACAAGAAGACAAGAAGGAGTTGGAAGTTGTGCATGCCATTCCAACCCTTCACCTTTGTAATTTATTTTCTTTCTTTCTCTAGTATAAACTAATTCGATTTAGCTTGAGATTAGCATAAGGGTGAGAGACCTAGACTTTTTTTATATCTATTTTAATTTGGGATGTCCTTATACATTTAATTGAAATTAGTAGTGTTATCTCTGTTTTTATGTGCTTTGATGCATTGTCTGTAGTTGTTGTGGTTGCAAACGTATAAGATTACCATAGTAGTTTATGGTCACTAGTGGTCCTTTGTGGGTTCTAAAATAAAATGCAAATAAGGATAAGAGAACCACAACTGCAAGTGTACAGTTGTCCCAAGTAATATATGTGATAATACAGATTCGTTCTCAGGGACGGATTGGTTGACTCTAATGCTTATCGAATAGTGATTAATTGTACGTAAAAGCAAGTAAATGATTTTGAGAATGTTTGTTTTGGTTTTCTATCACTAAGACAATAAATTAAAATACTAAATTAATGCAAGTATTAAACTAGACGCGAGAAAGTAAAGTAGTTTACGCAAGGTATGAAAGGCAGTACTTGAGAGACGCAAGGGTTTCACCTAATTATCATTCATTTCATGTTTAAGGGACAAATCGGTAAATGTGTAATGGTCGGGATTCAGAATTCTCCTTACCCTCCGTCAGGGTGGACTAAGGAGCTACTCTCAGGTGCTACAAACCCCGTCAGGGTGATTATAGTTCACCTTCAAGTGATTAAGTCTATTTATACCCAATTGGCCATAGGATTAACTAAGCTTGTCAGAATCTATAATTTCTATCCTACATTCACTAATTGGTTCTGTACCTAGACCCCCGTCAAGGTGATCCATACGCCACTATATGGAATAACCTAGATACTAAGTCCTATGATCGATTAATTACGTCAATAATAGTGAATAAAAGCAAATTAATGAAATATACAATTTACCCAATTTGATTTCAATTATAAAAATCCCAAATCCAAACACATGAAACGAAATCAAATCGGGATTAACCCATTATGCGTTCTCAAGCACTATTTAAGTTTAGCTCATAATAATTAAAAAGAAAAAAACTAAAGAAATAAACAAGTTCATCATGTTTTACAGAATGAAATTGAAGAACCTAATTACGGAGTTGAATTGACTGAGAATTAGAGATATGGACAGTCGTCAGCTCTTGCTTCTTCTCTTCCTTGCTCTAGCTTCTTCTCTGATGCTCTGTCTATTTAGCGTATGAATAATATGTGTAAGGTGTGTAAAAATAGAAGTCTAAAGCCATTTTATAATCTAAAATTCGGATTAGGGCTTTTCATAGGGATTAAATGCAAATTAAGAAAGCCCAAGTCCACCAATTAAGCCCAAATCCCGTAACTGCTGCACCACCTTCACTAAATCAGCTCTAAACGGCTCGTTTAAACTCGGATTGACCTCATTTTAGTTGCTAAAGTTCCGTAACTCAATGGGGCACAAATTCTCTTCACAAGTCAGAGGCTAAATCCACTCTTAGATGGATCAAAATCAGCAATCTTTATCAACTTTCTAGATTTGCAGCTTGAATACATCAATTCTTTCGGGATATTTCTTCTTGCTTTGACTTCATTACACGATATTTGACTATATTCTTGGATTCCTCTCCTGGCTAGTATTCAAAACCTACAAACTTTTCACTAAAAAGAACAATATTACGTGCAAAAGCTTAATAAATGAAAAATACTAGAATTAAAAGAGGAAAATCGATTTATTGCATTTTAACACCAAAACTCTATCTAAATAGTCGAATAAACACAAAAAATGATGTCTCCCAAGGGCATAAAATTAGAACATTTAGGGAGACATCAAGACCCCCAACTCAAACCTTTGTCGTCCCGACAAAGCAAAACTAAAAACAAGGGGAATGAAGTAGATGCAAGAGAAAATAGAAGTTAGTAAATACACCCTAAAGCAATTCTAAAAATAAATTTCATATAGCAAACATTAAGAATTAACATACACATACACTAATCATGCAACATCAAACACAAACAACTTCAATCATAAAATTAACTTTGCAATGCTAGAAGGTTACACTTGTACTTATCTAAATATGATGACTATAGTTTGCTCCTCGATCCTTACTTGCTTTGAACGCTCCACTTAGCATACTCCATATTAACTTACCATGTACCTAGGAATCATGAGGACTTTACGGTTTTAGCGTAGGTTTAGGGACGGTGTGGTATGTATATTTGGTAAATTTGAAGTGAGCTTTTGGCTCTCTCCTCACTTACCATCAACAACTGTCCACGAGCTTGAGTTTACACTCATATAATGTTCTCACTCAACCCATTTGACGCGCTAATGTTGCATCCCCATGTCAAACCAATATACAATAAGATGATTTTTCAAAATATTCCACTTTGCCGGTTATTTTTATTCTTTCTTTTTATTTTCTTTTTCATTTTTTTTCGATTCAGTCCCGGCAACGGGTTACAAATAATCATATCATCTAAATTTTTGTGCCTCAGTACAAACACATATAATCCCCTCCCAATGTAATTTCCCAAATGTGGACCCTCCACCCCAAACTCAAGCTCGAGACAGGTCTCAGGATCGTGATTCAAGTGCAGGTCATTTGGTCATGCCTAATAATCTAATGGATAATGGGCTTATATCATGGCTACAAAAGAAAGGCTTAAGGCTCAAAATTGGGCTAAGACGGATAATATTCATATAAGGGATAGCAATCTAAAAGGCTCCAAATGGCTAACAAAGAACTGCCCCTATCATTTTCTAGTTACATGGTTCATCTCTAGTTCATATCTAAGTGAGTTCTCTACTAATTTAGATCTCACGTTCTACAAACCAAACATTTTCCTTAAGTACAAGCTTACTTCTTTTGCATTGTTTATTAATTTTTCCTATTCATGATCTATGTTTGCATGCAATTAAAGTGCGTTTTATGTTATTCCCTAAAGTCCACTATTTACTATCTTAGATTCATCAAAAGTATGCTTATAAGGGACATTTAAAAACTTCTACAGTCAAACGCAACTCCTAATTATTTTATTGAAAGCGATTAAAAACAAATAACACATAAAAACTGGGATGAGGCAACGAACCCCACCCCAAACTCAAAAATGAGTCGTGTCCTCACGACTCGAAAAGACGCAAAGCATTTAAACTAATCTACACTAAACGCGAAAGAAATAGAGAACGTATCTTAACCAGCGCGTGGCTGGTCATCGGTGTTTCGTCCATGGACTTTATCCTTCGTAAGTAAACCATAGGTGGCGTGTTGAATGGTGCTCACCCCTAGTAGCACGTTTTGGATAAGGTCCAGCTCTTTTGTAACGTTCCTAAAGTAGCAATCATCTTCACCTGGTACTCTTCCAACACTTTAATTTTTTACTCAACTCGTTATCGGATTGTACCTTCTTCTTTGGAGGAGGAGCTCTAGGAGTTCTTACAGCTTGTGTGGCTTCGTCATGGTCATTCTGAATCGAGACTAAAGATATCTGTTCCCCAACTACAGAAGGTTCAGCGTCTTCACACCTACGCGGGATTTTAGCATCTAGACACAAGGTGGTGATGGTACAAGGAAATTTAAGATTCTGCTGAGTAGTAGGGGCTTTCTCGAACTCCATAAAATTGTCATAAAGCACACGAGCCACATCCATATGTTTGTCCTCAATAATACACTTGATGAATATAATGTGTTCCTTTTTCAATTTCGAAGTGTGTGTTATACCAAAGAAGGTAGGGATTATGAAACGGGACCAAACCTTAGCAGAAGGCAACAAATTGCTGATATAAATCTGTCCATGATAACGTTCTCCATTGGGAATTGGGCGGGCCCCATGAATCAACACTTTTCCCCAAAGAGAATCAAAATTGAATGAGGGATCGGTAAGGGTTTCTTGGTAAGGACAAGGGCCAGTAAAGTTGGGCAATTTCAACGATTCCCGAATAAGCTCAATAGAGAGAGGCAGTACTTTTTTGCGTACAACAATCGCTTCTTTTGAAAAAGCGATGCCCTCGTAAAAATCACGCACCAATGTAGGAATATATTCAAGCTTTCTTTCTCTCAACTCTTTCCACCCAAACTTGTCAAAAGTTGTAGCATAATCCTTAAAATCACTATTCATAATACCCTTTGGAAGACCTTTCTCAACACCAAATTTCAAGTAATTGATTATGACACGAACCTGATCATTCCAAGTCATAGCAACTCTCTTTGGCTTTTGAGCAAACACCTTTCTTCGCGTTGATCTTTGTTCTTGAACGGGTGCTTGCGGAGTTTCTTCTTCAGATTCTTCCTTACTTTTCTGGTTCATCAATTAGTCTACTTTTCTTAGGATTAGCCTTAATCAGATTCTCTTTCCTTTTCGGAGCAGCTGGGACGTCTTCAGTCTTGCGTTTGGAACGCGAATCAGGAATTTCAATTGCTTGTTCTGGACTAGCACCAACATTGTTTCTGTTTCTTGGAAAGATTCTTCGATAAGTACACATGGAATCAGTTCTGTTAGTCATCTCTTTTCACCCCAATCTAAAAAATTTAAATAGTGAAAAGCTAGAGAAAAACTTAGAACTTTGATGTTTTGAGGTTTAAAACTTGAAGAATATGGTGGAATATGAGATGGGTAAAGGCTAATTGGTAAGAATTATGGAGGAATTGGGTTTAATTTGATATTAGGAAGAAGAACAATCTTGGAGAAAAGTGGGAATTTGTTGTGTTTTGGAGAGGATATGAGTTGATTGTGTGTTTTTGTGATGAAAGAGGGCTTGATTTGATGATTAGAAAGTGTTTTGATGATGATTTTCGAAGTAGGTGGAGGCTAGGATTTGGAATAAGAGGTTGGCTTGGGAAAGAAGGTAAAAAATCTTGGTTAAAAGCTTAAAAACCGCCTCTCGCAACAGCGGACCGGCAAGCCGGTGGCTGACCGGCATGCCGTCGCAATGTCGGCGCAAAATTAATTTCCAAAATTGATTTTTTTACCTCCGACGCAAACCTTCTTGCGTCATACATGACGCTCTAACCAGAGAATCCAACTTCACGGGCCGGCAAGCCGGTCAGATGGCCGGCATACCGGTCGCGTCTCGCTGGTGCAACCTCAGACGCAGCACCTTGCGTCATACTCGACGCACTAATCAGAACTTTTCTTCTTTGCTGGCCGGCAAGCCGGTCAGCCACCGGCATGCCGGTGGAGTCTCGCTGGCGCAATCGTGGACGCTATGTCATGCATCCAAGTGGACGCACTAGTCAGAGTCTGGGGGATTTTTCAGCGTGTTTGACCGGCATGCCGGTCAGCTCGCCGGCTAGCCGGTCATGCCTGTCTTTGAACTCAAATTTTTCGTTTTTTTTTTCATCTTTTCGACCCCAAACTCATGACCCTTCTACCCCTGAAATCATCAAAAACAACTACTCTTCCTCATTTCTTAATAATAAACACTAAACTATACGCTACGAAAATTAAAAGACTTAAGCTAATATACAAAGAATTGGCTTTTGTTTAACGTCGTTAAGCTCGACGGGTTACCTCACGCTTTCAAGGGGCTTCGAGGAGATACATGACCTCCCCGGGATGTGGATCTTCCAAGTGATTGGTGTCTTCACCTCCATGGTATATCTTTAATCGATGACCGTTCACCATGAAAGTACGGTTCTCGAGTGGATGTTCTATTTCTATTGCCCCATGAGGTGTAACTTTGGTCACAATATAAGGACCCGACCACTTCGATCTCAATTTACCCAGATAATTGCTGAACTTTGAGTTATAATTCAATACCTTTTGTCCGACTACAAAGTTCTTTTCACGAATCTGATTATCATGCCACCTCTTAGTGTTTTCTTTGTAAAGTTTAGCATTTTCATAAGCGTGTAATCGGAATTCATCAAGTTCATTAAGCTTCATCATTCGATTATGACCGGCTAAAGTAGGATCTAAGTTTAACTGCGCAATAGCCCAATATGCACCCATTTCAAGCTCAAGAGATAAGTGACAATCCTTTCCATAAACCATTCGATACGGGGATGCACCAACTGGAGTTTTGAACGCAGTACGATAAGCCCATAATGCATCGTCTAACTTCATTGACCAATCTTTTCTTGTAGGACCAACAGTCTTCTCTAAAATAGATTTTACCTCACGATTGGAGACTTCAGCTTGACCATTAGCTTGTGGATGATAAGCGGTAGATACACGATGTCTCACTCCATACTTCTCTAAAACTGTCTCCAAGACAAGAAATAGGAAAGTGCACTAATACATATGAAAATTGAGTATTTAGACTTCTAAAACACTAAAAATGATGTCTCCAATTAATATTAAATCATCACAAATGGGGAGACATCAATGATCTTTACTTTGTTCACCAAGGAGGCTATAGATTGTTCATCGAACTTCACTAGTATCCAAAGATCCACTTAACTACTCTCTATTGGCTCAATCACTTCTAGATTACACAGCAAAGAATCATGAGGTCTTTAAGGTTGTAATGTTGTCTTATGGACGATATGATAAGTATATTTGGATAATTTAGAGTGAGCTTTTCGCTCTCTCCTCACTAGCCATCAACGAATCGCCCTAGAGCTTGAGTTACTATCATAAAACATTCTCACTCAACCCAATGATTTTCTTGATGCACTAATTAGCATCCACAATAACCCAATTAAAGTATAAGATATTCACATAAAAATTCTACTCTGCCGGTCCAAATATATATTCTTTTCATATCAATTTTTTATTTTTTTGTATAGCTATGACTCTCTTTTTGATGTTGAGATATCACGCTATTTTTTTCCTCATAATTTTTCTTTTCTTTTCATGCTTTTCATTTACTATTACCCCGTCAAAGGGTTACAATATAATAACCCGTGAATCATCATCAATATATAGAACAGAGCACAATTACTAAGCTAAAAAATCCCAACCCAATAACAATTCCCATAATGATGGACCCACCACCCCAAACTCAAGCTCTAAAACAATTGTCTATGCTTCGCGATTCGAGTGCGGGTCATATGGAAAAGTCCTAACATCTAAAGGGATATGACTTATAATGTGGCTAATAAAAAGGATTTAGAAAGGCTAGAAGGGACTAAGAAGGCTATAATAATATGATAAATTTGGACAACAAGCTAAAAGGAAACAAGGGGCTTATGAAAGAACCGCCTTAATCACTTTCTAAACTACGCAATTTTGTTATTCTTTTACCTTTAGCACGTTTATCAAATGGATTTATCAACTAGCTTGGATCTCACGGCCTACACACCACTCATGGCTCCCTGGGATCGAACATACTTTCTTTCGCATTGCTCACTAATCTTTTCTTTACTATCATTGTGTGTTTGCCTGCAAATACTCGAAGAATACAAAATAAAATAGCTCATAAACATATCACTTTCTATCATTAACTTACTGAGCTTATGCTTTCAAGCTATTAAACACACTTTACATCTAATTCCCATGTATCAAAAAATTTTAATTTCTACCTAAAAACAGAAAATCACATAAAAATGGAGATGATTAAAATTGACAGATAAGGCATATACAGAAATGGTAAGGAAGAAAGAGAACATACTCTCGAGGCTATTGCCTCGCATTATCGACATCCAAGATAGGATTTACTGGATCTTTCTTTAATTGATTAAGGAGTGTCATGATGTGCACTTGATTAGCTTTGATTTGTGACACATCTTCGGCTAAGGAAGTATGAGCTGCTTCAACTTTATTTAATCGCTCTTCCATCTTCTCTTGCCAAATACGATCCTTTTCTTCTTTTGAAAGTTGCGTAACTCCTGCTACTCTCAAAACTGTCTTGATCCAATTGTTGTCAATATTTTTCATCATATTATACATTACTTTCTTTTCTTTACCCGGAATCACACTCGCTTTCCAAACAAGGCACGTGATCGTAGTCGGATATTTCAAACTAAACAACGAAGTAGGAGAGACCGAAAATCGCATTACCTCCTCAAAGATCACTTGTGCCACATTCACTTCCTTCTCCCTTTAAAATACAATTCAACAAGATTGTGTTTTTCTTAATTACCTCCGAGTTTCTCAGATTTCCATAGAAATTAGTTGTAAGGAAATGGTGCCAAACTTTTGTATCTACTTGAAGATATTTGTAAGGCCAAGGTGCCTTCAAATCTCCCTTACTTTCTTGCACTTTATCCTTGTCTAATACATGCTCAAAAAGTAGATTCCAATCAAAAGTCTTGATGTTTTTCACCGCTTCTCTATACTTACATGGTCCAACCAATTTCTTAAACCGGAAGTGGTTCCGAATCTCTTCAACTGTGAAAGGAAATAACTTGCTGATGTCTCCCTAAATGTTCTAATTTTATGCCCTTGGGAGACATCATTTTTTGTGTTTATTCGACTATTCAGATAGACTTTTGGTGTTAATATGCAATAATTCGATTTTTCTCTTTTAATTCTAGTATTTTTCATTTATTAAACTTTTGCGAGTAATATGGTTTGTTTTGAGTGAAAAGTTGTAGGTTTTGAATACTATCTAGGAGAGGAAGTCAAGAATAAAGTCAAAGATCGTGTAATGAAGTCAAAGCAAGAAGAAATATCCTGAAGGAATCAATAAATTCAAGCTGCAAATCTGGAAAGTTGATAAAGATTGCTGATTCCGAGACATTTAAGAGTGGATTTTGTTGGACAAATGGGATTCTACCCAAGTGTTGACCATGTTTACGATGTTAGTCGGTGACTCAATTTAATAAAATGATTCGAATGTTAATGTGTTTATTCAAGTTGTAAAGATTAACGTAATATATTCACTTGGTTAAAATCATTTGAAATTGAATGAGAAATCGATTCATGTAATTTGGAGAAATTAAAATAAAAAAAAACAATATATGTTATTTTATTGCTTTTTGTTATAAAGCAAAGAAAGAAAAAAAAAGGCCTGGTAAGGTTTGAACCTGGACCATTAGCTTTGTTGGGCTTTTGGGCCTTAGGTTCATACCTTTGTTGGGCCTTAGGTTGGGTATGAACTTGGGCCATCAACTTTGTTGGGCTTTTGGGCCTTAAGTTCATACCATCTGGACCGGCCCAAGTTTTTTTATCTTTTAAGTAAACGTTGTATCTTAAATTAATACAACGTAACTCCAAAATGAAACATCACAACCTTTGGCAAACCACCGTTTCATTTTCTATAAATAGTTGGCCAACTAAACCATTTTATTAATTCATTTTTCAAAGCATTAAAATTATAAGAGAGATAGAGAGGAGCAGCATTATTAAGTTCGTTGAAATTCTTAAGAATTCGTGTGTCATTTCTTTTGAATAGTTTTGTCGTTGTATCATGGAGGTTGAAGCCAGCAAATGTAAGACACATGTACGTGGCCTAAATACCTTAGAGACATTGGATCCAATCCGAGCCTCGACAAGTAAAGTTATTTATTTTTTACTTTTATTTTATTTCTGGATTAGTTTCTATATTGTTTTAATGGTTTATACAACTAAAACACAGTAGATTTAGCCTCTAACTTGTGAATAGAAAGTGTGCTCCATTAAGTTACAGAACTTTAGCAACTGGAATGAGGTCAATCCGAGTTGAAACGAGCCGGTTAGAGCTGATTTAGTGAAGGTGGTGCAACAGTTACAGGATTTGGGCTTAATTAGTGGACTTGGGATTTTCCAATTTTCATTTAATCCTTATGAAAAGACCTAATCCGAATTTCAGCTTATAAAAGGGCTTTGGACTTCTATTTTCATACACCTTTTTCATACCAATTTCATACGCTTAAGAAAAGAAAAGAGTCAGACACCAGAGAGGAAGCTAGAGCGTAGGAAGAGAAGAAGTAAGAGCTGGAGACTGTCTATATCTCCAATTCTCAGCCAATTCAACTCCGTAATTAGGTTCTTCTATTTTATTCTGTAAAACATGATGAACTCAATTATGTCTTTAGTTTTTGTCTTTTCAATTATTATGAGCTAAACTTAAATAGTGCTTGAGAACGCATAATGGTATAATCCCAATTCGATTTTATTTCATGTGTTTGGATTTGGGATTTTTATAATTGAAATCAAATTGGGTAAATTGTATTTTTCATTAGTTTGCTTTTATTCACTATAATTGACGTAACTAACCAATCATAGGACTTAGTATATAGGCTATTCCATTTAGTGGTGAATGGATCACCTTGACGGGGGGTTTAGATACAAACCTAGTTAATGAATGTAGGATAGAAATTAGAGACTCTGACGAGCTTAATTAATCCTATGGCCAATTGGGTAAAGTAGACTTAATCACTTGAGAGTGGACTATAATCCCCCTGACGGGGTTTGTAGCACTTGAGAGTAGCTCCTTAGTCCACCCTGGCGGGGGTAAGGAGAATTCCGAGTCCCGACCAATACATATTTACCAATTTATCCCTTAAACATGACATGAAATGAATGATAATTAGGTGAAACCCTTGCATCTCTCAAGTACTGCCTTTCCCATCTTGCGTAAACACTTTATTTTCTTGCGTCTATTTTAATACTTGCATTAATATAGTATTTTAGTTTATAGTCTTAGCATTAGAAAACCAAACAAACAATTCTCAATATCCTTTACTTGTTTTCACGTGCAATTAACTACTATTTGATAAGCATTAGAGTCAACCATTCCGTCCCTGAGAACGAATCTGTATTATCACGTGAAATCAAGTCTTTTAAATTTTCGTAGTGTATAGTAGATAAATTTCGTTAATTTAGTGTTTATTATTAAGAAATGAGGAAGGGTAGTGGTTTTTGATGCTTTCAGGGGTAAAAAGGTCATGAGTTTGGAGTCTAATTGATGAAAAGAAAACGAAAAAAATTGGAATTAAAAAAACTGTGCTCGCCGGCATACCGGTCATACGACCGGCTAGCCGGTCAAACACGCTGAAGACCCCCCACACTCTGACTAGTGCGTCCACTTGGACGCAAGACGTAGCGTCCACGATTGCGCCAGCGAGACACCAACGGCATGCCGGTGAGTTGACCGGCTTGCCGGCCAGCAACGAAGAAAAGTTCTGATTAGTGCGTCGACTATGACGCAAGGTGCTGCGTCTGAGGTTGCGCCAGCGAGACGCGACCGGTATGCCGACCATCTCACCGGCTTGCCGGCCCGCGAAGGAGGATGTTCTGGTTAGTGCGTCAGCTATGACGCAAGGAGGCTTGCGTCAGAGGTAAAAAAAAGTCAATTTCATAATTTATTTTTCGCCGACACAGCGACCAGCATGCCGGTCAGCCACCGGCTTGCCGGTCAACTGCTGTGATAGGTGGTTTTAAGGGTTAAAACCCTATATTTTTAGCTTCTCTCTCATGTTAGCCTCCACTTACGAATCATAACCTCCAACTACTCCGAAAATCATCATCAAAACACCAAAATATCACCAATCCGCCTCTCTAAACATCATCCAAGCACACAATCATATCATACATCTTTCCAAAACACCACAGAATTCACACTTTCATCCAAATTTCTCTTTCACCAAAGCTTAAAGTTTATCCATTAAACCTTTCCCAAACCTTGAAATATCTATGACCCAGCTCTAAACAATCCATAATTCATATCCATACACCTTCAAGAACACCAACATCATAAATTTCATCCAAATCTAATGAGAGTTCTTGAAGCCTTGAGTTTGGGGTCATCAAAGATGACCATGAAGGTTGGAAAAGGTACAAAGAACATGATGAAGAGAGAAAGTTGGGTATGGAGGGAAGACTTTCGAAGAGGAGATGATGATTAGAGAGATAGGAATAGATGAAAACGTGGAAATTTGATGGAAAGTTCGAGGTAATGAAGAACACTATATGATCTTTACAACTTGATGAAGAAGATTTCAAAACGTCAACCTAGACACAACAATGGTAACCAGCCTAGCGCTGATTAAGATATGTTTTCTATCCCATCTCATTTAGTGTAAATTAGTTTATTTACTTTGAGTCTTTTCGAGTCGTGGGACACAACTCATTTTTGAGTTTGGGGTGGGGTTCGTTGCCTCATCCCAGTTTTTATGTGTTTATTTGTTTTAATTGCTTTCAATAAAATAATTAGGAGTTGCGTTTGACTGTAGAAGATTTTAAATGTCCCTTTTAAGCATACTTTTGATGAATCTATGATAGTAAATAATGGACTTTAGGGAATAACATAAAACACACTTTAATTGCATGCAAACATAGATAATGAATAGGAAAAAGTAATAAACAATGCAAAAGAAGTAAGCTTGTACTTAAGGAAAATGTTTGGTTTGTAGAACGTGAGATCTAAATTAGTAGAGAACACACTTAGATATGAACTAGGGACGAACCATGTAACTAAGAAAATGATAGGGGCAGTTATTTGTTAGCCATTTGAAGCCTTTTAGCCTGCTATCCCTTATAATAATTTTATCCGTCTTAGCCCAATTTTGAGCCTTAAGCCTTTTCTTTTGTAGCCACGATATAAGCCCATTATCCTTTAGATTATTAGGCATGACTAAATGACCCGTACTTGAATTACGATCCTGAGACCTGTCTCGAGCTTGAGTTTGGGGTGGAGGGTCCACATTTGGGAAAGTACATTGGGAGGGGATTGTATGTGTTTGTATTGAAGCACAAAAATTTAGATGATAATATTATTTGTAACCCTTTGTCGGGAATTGAAAAAAAAGGAAAAACAATATAAGAGACATGACCTTTCACATCAAAATGATGGTCATGGGTATCTTGTACAAAAAAAAGAAGAAAAGAATTGAAAAAGAAAATAAAAATAAAGAAAAAATAACCAGCAAAGTGGAATATTTTGAAAAATCATCTTAGTATATATTGGGTTGATATGGGGACACAACATTAGCGCGTCAAATGGGTTGAGTGAAAACATTATGTGAGTGTAAACTCAAGCTCGTGGACAGTTGTTGATGGTAAGTGAGGAGAGAGCCAAAAGCTCACTTCAAATTTACCAATTATACATACCACACCGTCCCTAAGCCTACGCTAAAACCGTAAAGTCCTCGTGATTCCTAGGTGCATGGTAAGTTAATAGGGATTATACTAAGTGGAGCTTTCAAAGCGAGTAAGGATCGAGGAACAAACTATAGCCATCATAATGACATAAGTACAAGTGTAACCTTCTAGCATTGCAAAGTTAATTTTATGATTGAAGTTATTTGTGTTTGATGTTGCATGATTAGTGTATGTTAGTTTTTAATGTTTGTTATATGATATTTATTTTAGGAATTTCTTTAGGGTGTATTTACTAGCTTTTATTTTCTATTGCATTTACTTCATTCCCCTTGTTTTTAGTTTTCCTTTGTCGGGACGACAAATGTTTGAGTTGGGGGTCTTGATGTCTCCCTAAATGTTCTAATTTTATGCCCTTGGGAGACATCATTTTTGGTGTTTATTCGACAATTCAGATAGACTTTTGGTGTTAATATGCAATAATTCGATTTTCCTCTTTTAATTCTAGTATTTTTCATTTATTAAACTTTTGCGCGTAATATGGTTTGTTTTGAGTGAAAAGTTGTAGGTTTTGAATACTAGCTAGGAGAGGAAGCCAAGAATAAAGTCAAAGATCGTGTAATGAATTCAAAGCAAGAAGAAATATCAATTGATAAATTCAAACTTCAAATCTGGAAAGTTGATAAAGATTTCTGATTCCGAGCAATCTAAGAGTGGATTTAGCCTCTTACTTGTGAAGAGAAAGTGTGCTCCATTAAGTTATGGACCTTTAGCAACTGGAATAAGGTCAATCCGAGTTGAAACGAGCCGGTTAGAGCTGATTTAGTGAAGGTGGTGCAGCAGTTACGGGATTTGGGCTTAATTAGTGGACTTGGGCTTTTCTAATTTTCATTTAATCCTTTTGAAAAGCCCTAATCCAAATTTCAGCTTATAAAAGGGCTTTGGACTTCTATTTTCACACACCCTTTTCATACCAATTTCATACGCTTAAGAAAAGAAAAGAGTCAGACACCAGAGAGGAAGCTAGATCATAGGAAGAGAAGAAGCAAAAGCTGGAGACTGTCTATATCTCCAATTCTTAGCCAATTCAACTCCGTAATTAGGTTCTTCTATTTTATTCTGTAAAACATGATGAACTCAATTATGTCTTTAGTGTTTGTCTTTTCAATTATTATGAGCTAAACTTAAATAGTGCTTGAGAACGCATAATGGGTTAATCTGAATTTGATTTTATTTCATGTGTTTGGATTTGGGATTTTTATAATTGAAATCAAATTGGGTAAATTGTATCTTTCATTAGTTTGCTTTTATTCACTATAATTTACGTAATTAACCAATCATAGGATTTAGTATCTAGGCTATTCCATTTAGTGGCGAATGGATCACCTTGACGGGGGGTTTAGATACGGACCTAGTTAATGAATGTAGGATAGAAATTAGAGACTCTGACGAGCTTAATTAATCCTATGGCCAATTGGGTAAAGTAGACTTAATCACTTGAGAGTGGACTATAATCACCCTGACGGGGTTTGTAGCACTTGAGTGTAGCTCCTTAGTCCACCCTGCCGGGGGCAAGGAGAATTCTGAGTCCCGACCAATACATATTTACCGATTTATCCCTTAAACATGATGTGAAATGAATGATAATTAGGTGAAACCCTTGCGTCTCTCAAGTGTTGCCTTTCCCATCTTGCGTAAAAACTTTATTTTCTTGCATCTAGTTTGATACTTGCATTAATTTAGTATTTTAGTTTATAGTCTTAGCATTAGAAAACCAAACAAACAATTCTCAATATCATTTACTTATTTTCACGTGCAATTAACTACTATTTGATAAGCATTAGAGTCAACCATTCCGTCCCTGAGAACAAATCTGTATTATCACATATATTACTTAGGACAACCGTACACATGCGGTTGTGGTTATCTTTTCCTTATTGCATTTATTTTAGAACACACAAAGGACCACCACTTGCCTCTTACTGGAACACAACCATTACAATCTCGGCCAAATAAGCCTAAATAGAAATCGGAAACTAACTCTCTACATAAATTCGATCTTCGCAACATGAATGTATACCAACCCAATCTATCACCCATCTCTATGAATCTCTTGTACTCACCCTCTTCAACTTCTTCTTAAAATACTCTCTCATAAGCCAAAGGAAGTTCCCTTAAGTGTTTCTCTACTGAAGCTAACATAGCCTTGGAAGCTTCGTTGATCTTGGTCACAGGATTCTCGATTTGTAAAGGTTGTGGTATCTTCCTTATTAAAGTTGAAACCTTTTTGCTTTTTGAATTTACCACAGCTAGCTATCCTTTATTTTCAGAACCTAATTTACCTTTCAAATTGGAACTTGAACTTTTCTCAATTGGTTTCTTCTCACTAGAGCCCAACACTTTATTTTGATTGTTCTTCATCACCCTGACAGTAGATAATGTTTATGTTTTTTTCGTCATCTCAATTGACCTCCAACTCAAAGATTTAACCACTCTTGAAATTTGAAACTCTTGATTATGGGTTGAACAAGCTTTATTTGGGTTAGGAAAGGTGTTATGATGATGATTCTTTATGCGGGTAGGATGAATTCTTCTTTGTTTGGTATGGATCTAAGAAATTGTAGGATGAATTTTGGAAATTTAAGCTTTTGATTCTTGGATTCAAAGTGTTTTGGTATGATATTGGTGGTTAAATCTTCTCTATGATGCGGTGGACAAAGGATTAGATGTGTTTTGATGGTTATTGGGTAGTGTTTTGATGTTTGGTGAAGGTTTGATGAAGCTCTAATGAAGTTAGGGAAGGTTTGGGGAAGAAAGAGAGGCTTAAGGATTGAAAATCTCGTGTAGAAAGTAACCTCTTCTTTTAGTTCCGTAATATAACTCTACCTTTTGGATCTGTCGGTGTCGTGCGGTGCACCAGAAGTGGGCTGCGGTGTACCGGACCTGAGGGTTTGGAAACCGTATTAGCGAGTTGTCGATACAGTTTTTGATAGCTGGTCTTTTTACTCTCGTAAGTGTACTGTAGTGAAAAACCGTCGCCACGGTTTTTGTTGGTGCGGTACACCAGAAGGCTGGTGCAGTGCACCAGATTTATCTGCTGTTCATACCGTATTTGCGCTACGCGATACGGTTTTTAACTCTTCTCCTCGACAATATACCGTAGCGAAAACCGTCGCCACAGTTTTTTGGACCTGCAGTGTACCGGACCTTTCCTACGGTGTACCGCAGATGTGGTCTGATTTTTGCCGAATTTTTGTTTTTCTTTTCCTACCTCGATTTCTTAAGTGCTTGAACATCAAAAACACTCATACCTTTCTAAATAATGCAATATGCACTAAAAACAACTAAACTAAACAAAATTTCAAGACATAAAAACATAAAAAAATAAAAAAAATTGCGGTTTATCTCCCGTACAACACTTTTATTTAACGTATTTTAAAGTTAGACGTGTTGCCTCTATCAAGATTGCGAATATAGCCTCCCCAGCAACGAGCAAGGATATGAACGTCCATTAATCTCCGTCTAGTTCCCCTCTTGGTCCTGATCTCTATCACCTTAGCTGAAACAAGTTCAGTGACTACAAATGGTCCCATCCACGAGTCTTTGTGAACTCGTGGCCTATCCTCTGGTTTGTGGGCTTTCCATAGAACTTCGTGGCCGACCCCAAACTCAATCTTTGGCTCAGTATCCACAGGCTTTGTGTGGATCTTTTCTTTAGGGACTTTGTGATGTGAAAGGTTGTGGATGATAGGAACGGTGGAATCTGACTTCCTTGGTTTATTACCCCAGACATAGAATGTCTCAGATACATTTTTAGCATAAAGGAAAATTGTCCCTTCCTGGAAGTTGATTATGCTTTGACTTGTGGCCATGAAAGGCCTTCCAAGTATGATTAGAACCTGCTTATCTGCATCGAAATCAAGTATAACAAAGTCAGTAGGGGTGGTGATATTACCTGATCGGACGTGAACGTCCTCCATTGTTCCCCATGTCTTGGTAGCTGAGTTGTCAGCAAACTGCAACTTCACTGGAGCTTTTTCTGATTTCTGAAGTCCAAGTCTCTCAAACCGGACTTTGGCATAAGATTCACACCTGAACCCACATCACACATAGCTTTCACCTTGAGCGTACTATTTATCTGAATAGGAAGATTAAAGCTTCTTGGATCTTTGAGTTTTAATGGTTACTCCTTCTCTACTTTTCTCGAGACTTTCACAGTCTCTTTATTGGCCTCTACACTCGCTTCTTTCTCTGGAATAACTTGCGTGAATACTTGTTGCGGTGTAAGCCCTTTCTTCGCAATCTCAAGCATTTGGGCGTTGATATTTTCAGGAGTATACGCCTCTACAAATGTCTTGAGTTCAATGTTAACCTTTAGATTTGTATCTGGAATAATTGGTGACACTGTTTGAATAACTGGTGAAGATTCCACCTAACCGATCTAATCATTTCTTGCATATCTCTCAGAAGCTGTAAATTCGGTTTTTTCTGAATTTTCCTCATCTTCAGAACAGTCAGAGTCCACGGGGCTAGACTTGGTTGGTTCTTCTTCGGTTTTAGGAACTTCAACGACACTTTCTGCAGCATGCGGTACTTCCTTATTTTTTTTCAATCTCAAGGCAAATAGCCTAACAAGCTTCGAACCCAACATTGGCATCACCTCCTTCGATAGCCTTCAGTTCAGTCGCTTCCATAATATCAGTAAGAACTTTATTCATTTGTTCTACTTGCATACCTAAGATCTGAATTGAAACTTCGTGTTCTCTTAATTCTCGTTTTGTGAATGCATATTAGTGGTCATCATATCCATAAAATTCTTCAATTGTTGATCACCCACAACTCTTTGAGGATATTATGGTAGAGCCTTCAAAGCTAAAGCATTGGAATATGCATCATTAACAGGTTGTTGTGAAGGAGCAGATCGATTATAATTCTGATTTCCCTGATATGGAGCTTGACCTCTTAGGTGGAAAGAGTTATCCTGGGGACTAGGTTGACAATGACCTGGATTAGCGGCCCCCTATGGATCTGAATACTGCGTACCCTGATGACTCCTTTTACCAAAATGATAAATTCCTTGGTTGGATATGAAATAAACAGATGCATGATTTCCTTCGCACTCTTCTCATGTATGATTCGTGACCCCACACTGTTGACAACCTCGTGCTTCTTGCACTACATTTGCTGCGGCTAAATTCTTCTGCATCTCAAGCTTAATTTCTTTGATTTGATTCTCTAATGCGGCTAATTGAGCTGAGTTTGTAGTTTTTGCATCTAATCGAAGCGTACCTCTGGTATTTGTGATAGGAGCTCGTGACAGTGGCCAACTCCTTTCTGTTCTATTATGTTTTCCATACCTTTGGCGGCTTCTGTATGATTCATGGACACAAAATTTCCCTTTCCAAGATTATCTACCCTCAATCTACTTTCGACATTGATACCTTGATAATATATAGCTAATTGTAAAGACGGGGTGTAACCGTGGAGTGGACATCTAGCTAACTTCTGTTGAAACCTTGTACACGCGTCTCCTACTTCTTCTCCATTCTATTGACAAAACTTGTCAAGCTCGCTCGTATCTTTGAGTCTCATACTCTTCGAACAAAAACGGTTAAAGAATATGGCTTGAAGTTCTGCCCACACAGTAATTGTACCTGGCGGCTGTCTATCTAGCCAATCACCAGCTTTGCCGGTCAGAAAGAACGAAAACATGTGACAATACAGTTGCTCGCGTGTAATGCCTGGAGTAACATAGGCATCACAAATCTGCATGAACTTCTGAATCGCTCTTACCGGATCTTGAACTGCTGCACCACTATAGAGTCCGAAATTCTGGAATTGACTGAGCATGCCCGGATCGGGCCTGAACTTGATATTCTGGATCTCTGGAGGAAGATAACCTAATGGTTGAACTCGAAACGGTGCTCCCAAGCCTGGAAGATATTGTTCAGTTTTGTTGTTGTTTCTATTATCTCCTGGTGGTGGTTGTCCTTGGCCTAAAGGACCAAGTGGTGGATCTAATGCTTCTTGAAATTCTTCCGTAGCTCTTCTTCGGTTTCTCTCTTCTCTGATACGTTTATTATAAGCTCTGAAGCTCCTTCCGGGCTCCGCAAAAGGAGGCCAAGGATGCACTGCTAAAACCTGAAACAGACTAAAACAAACCAACAAGCGTAAATCTGGAAAAAATAAAAACAAAAACTAGAAAATAAAAATTAACTAAAAACTACTACTAAAATTAAATAACCCACACGTTAACGAGACACAAGTCCCCGGCACCGGCGCCAAAAACTTGGTGACGCCTAGGGTGTGATAAAAATATGATAAATAAATACGGGAAATAATGCACTAATCACCCTAGACTAGCACAGTACTGCAAGTATTATAGGACGTATGCAAGTTTTAATGATAGGAAGATTCGTTCCCCAGGGACTTAAATGTGTTAACAGATGGGTAAATAAATCAGAGTAGCAATTAATAATTAAAAGACAGAAAATAAATACGATTGATTGAGAGATTAATGACTAAACTACTTAAATTAAAAGACAATAAAATAAAGATGGAAGCATATAAGATGAGAGAGTATAGCTTAGGTTTTGCTAGTATGCACTAATCCTTCTAATGCTTTCTATCAATTTCAGTTTATAAGGGTGATAATAGCTCTTAGATAAATAGTCAGGATTCTAAATTCCCCCTATCCCCAGAGAGCGAACTAGGGTGGCAACTTCACAATCACGAGGGGACTCAAATAGGGTTATCCTGTTCCACTACGGTCCTAGGTGCAGTATGGCCTACTAATGATGACTGGTGATTAAATTAAACCCTAATGACTATCTAGTTAGGCTGGCGTTGTCAGGCACAATTCCATGTACTAGACGTTTATGTGGTGTTTCAATAATTTGGCACCCCTTCCGGGTGACCATCTAACTACTATTAGCAAAGCCTTAAATAGATCAGGTTTAAGACAAACAATATATCAAAGCACATAAATCAAATATATGGTTAAGCAACTAGAATCAATTTAAAACATATAATTCCCAAAGAAACTTAGATAGAAAGAAAATATAATTCATAGATTATACATAATGGAAAACCCAAGCTACGGGAAAATTAGTTCATACCTGAAGGAATAAAACTAAAAGAATGATACATATTGTCATCTTGCTCTCTTCAATAACTCTAATGATATAAAATTTAAGGACTAACTTATAGGAGGCAAGGATGATTTTACAATGTTTTAAAGGTGTATTTATAGGTGTTTAGAAGACCTAATTCGTTTTCTTGGAGTGGAAGACAAGTAACTTGGACTCCTAGCCCAACTCAAATTCGTAACCCTAAAATATAAAAAAGGTAATAATCTTCCGTTGTTTTATTTTGGCCGTAACTTCTCCGTTTCAACTCTGGTTGACGCGTTCTTTATATCGAAACTGATCGTCTCGGAATTATTTATAACTTTTCTTCAGACCATTCTTCCAAATTTTTAGCCGATATTGCGTTATGATGACTTTAATGGACGCACCTGCTGGAATTTAGATTTACTTGGCAACTTTATCTTTCCATACTTATCCTTTCTTTCCTTTATCTCCAATTTTCATGCATATTTTCTTTCCTTTATCTCTTAGAATTGATTTGACATCTAATTGATTTCCATACATCTTTAAAGCTTCACACTAAATAAATAAATTAAACCCAATATGCTCTAAAAATAATAAATAATCAAATCAAGACTAGAAATAGGAAATTTTAATATTTCATGTAAAAGTTGACTACTAGACTTCCTAAAACACCTAAAATGATGTCTCCAACTAAGATTAAATCATCACAAATGGGGAGACATCAGTGTTCAAGGTGGTATCGGTAGTCATGCTACTTTGGGATGTTGGTTGGCTCGATCCTTCCATGCTGAGCGTAAGGGTTACCTTAGCCCATAAACTAAAACAATTCATACATCCTTAAATTGACGAGTCTAGAAGAACCTCATAATAGAAACTGGGGAGTTTTGTCCTACTACAGCGTACACTCAAGAATGAAATCTCTCAAGCACACTGTCGTGGAATACGAAGAAATCCCAACTAGTTTTATTGGGTTTTCCTTATCTATAAAAATCTCTTTCATGCGCTTAAAGAGTTATCATTTATATTCTTACACTTTTCATATTGTAGTCGGAACTAGTCCATATATATTCTTGTCGGCCATCGTTCCTAAAAGTAATTTGATATGCAGAGTGCCATCAAGAGGCACACCTCCATTAAGTCCTGACCTTTGTCTAATTTCAGGACACTAGGCTCAGTAGAAGATAGATCCATATCAAGCATCACACACAAGAAGCACCAGATTTCCAATGTTTGTGTATATCTAATGGTCAAGTGTTTTATGATGTATCGTCGTCGGGGTCACATAAGTAGTTGTAATATACTAGATCTTTTTATACTTCCACCTGATAAACACCTTTATTATACACTTTTCCTCTACCTCATGTTTATCTCATATTGTTTTCTTTGAGGTAAACGTAATTTAAATCCACTAGAGACTGTTGAAGGTTCATATAAATATAACACATTTACGAAAGCACATGCCTAATGTCACAACCTACTATGTCTAGTCTAGGTCTTCATCCGACTATAAACTGGTCTCTCAATTGAAAATATCAGTTGTACAAAAAATCACCAATTATTTAGACTGATTCTTTAGAAGTCTAACAACTAGTCTCTCGACCAAATATAGTACTTAGACAAAAAATCACTAAATATGTAGTTTGGCTCTACGTCGACTAATAATGGTATTTCGACCAAAAATACAACTTAAACACAAAATTCTGAAGTATCTAGTTCAGCTCTTCAGCTGACTAAGAATTGATCTCTTGTCAGTAATATCACTTACACAAAATATGCCTATGTACCTTGTTTGTCTCTTTAGGTGACTAAGACCTGGCCTCTGAACAAAAATTCACACTTTGATAAAAAATCCCAAAGTATCTAGTCCAGCTCTTCAAGCTACTAACAACTAGTCTCTTGACTAAAAATCTTATTTAGTCAAAATCCTTAAGATTCTCGTTTGGATCTTCATCTGACTAAACACTGGTTTCTCGACCAAAATATCACTGAGGAGAAAAATCCATAAGTGTCTAGTTAGTATATTCTGCAAACTAACTGTTACACCAACAAAAAATCATAACTAGACAAAAAATCCCTTACAATCTATTCTGACTCTTTAGCTGACAAAGAAATGGTCTCTGGCAACGTCTTGCGTACATCCCGTGTAGGTACGCTGAAGTGATCTCGCGCCACGTGGCAGCGGATCGATGAGGTGGCGACATCTCGGCCACCGAAATAATAATATTATTTAATTAGTTTGACAAATGACCAAAACAACCCTCTGCAAGTAATCATTACGTATTGTCACGTCAATGAACAGTGATTTTTTTTTTATTCGATGAATAGTAAATAAATTATTATTTAATGTAAAAATATTATTATTTTATTAATGTTTTTGTTCCGACATTGTTCTGTAATGTCGGCTGCTGTGTAAATTTTTGTACCAAAAATACGGCACGGCATAATTTTTGTTCCAAAAAGAAGTACACGTGTCAAGCTGTAATTAAATTGGAATATTTTATTACGTCACATCGAAGCAAGTGGATTGGTATTTTTGAATTAATTTTCGTAGTGTATTTTTTCGTTCCAAGATAGGTAGATGTAGTGTAATTTTTTGTTCCTTTGCTCTTTATTTTTTTTGTTTGTCGTTTAGTGAAGATATTTCTTTAGGATTTACGTAATTAGTTTCCGATCGGGTCGGATTAAACCTTTGCTTAGGTTCGTTTTTTTCTTAGGATCTAGTTGTTTTTTATTTACAATTTAAAATTGCATATATTGTATTTGTTGTTGTCTTTTTTTTTTTAAATTTTTTTTAGGTATTATGTATATTAAATATGAAGGGATATTTATGTATTATGTTAATTGTCTAATTAAAAAATGTATATTAGTAGTGGTGTGGTGTTGTTGTAATTTGTATTACTTGTCTAGGTAGTAGATATAGTACGGCTGACGGGATGTTGACGGGACGGGTGATTGTGATTTGGTAGTTAGATAATGTGGTGGATATAGAGTGACCTTTCAACCACCGAAGAGGTGTTTTAGTGAGTGAAGGATGTATAATTTGCCTATAAAAGGAAGAGTGGTGAGGGGTTAGGGAAAACCATCCAAAGTTGTATCATATTACTTGAAGTTTCGAGATTATTATAGTGTATGAGTTTTTAACCGGTTGAGAAACCAGCAAGAGGAATGTCTTTAAACGGTTAGTGGTTGCATTTAATCTATTATTTTTTAGGGTTGGAGTATCGTATTTACTATACTATAGTTTTTGTGCTTTTAATATTTTAAATTAATAGTAGATCGATAATATTTACCCATTATATATTGTTTATAGAATATTATGTAGGTAAAAATTGTTAAATTTTTATCTTGGCGTATAAAATTTATATATTGTTGATATTTTTTCCCTTTATTAAAATTTATATCAAACATCGGCAATAATTGTTGTAAAAGTTAACGTAGTAGTTATGTACATTGGAAAATCAACATTATGTAGTTGTTTTAAGTAAATCCTTAATTTTTTTCCCATCCTAGACATTAAATAATATTTTTTCCGTTTAGTTTACGAAAGAGTTAGATTTATGTAGTCAATATTAATAATACTATCATAAACGTATTTACGGATGTATTTGATTCGGTGGTCTTCTATGTTACGTTTTTTAATGTAAAGAGAAATCTAATTACACGGATTTGCTATATTTTCGAATTTCATATTCTAACATGCAAACCCTAGTACTTGCGTCCTAATCCTGTGCCAGTTGTAGGCCTTGTAGGTAGCAGTTCCGTAAACGTTGTTGCCCAACCGATTGGTGAGGACATGGTAACATCTCTGACCCATGAAGATGTGATGAGGATGCGGTTCAATAATGAGGAAGAAGCTTACGTGTTCTATAACAATTACGCTCGTTCAATCGGGTTTAGTGTTCGGAAGGATCGGTTGGATAGGGCGGCGGGCAAGGGTAGCCAAGTCGTTGGTAGGCTGTTCCTTTGTTCGTGTGCTGGCTTTCGTCTAAAAGAGTATGTCGATATGAAAGAAAGAGTTCGAGGTCACAGGGTCGAGACAAGGTGTGGATGTAAGGCTCGTCTACAGATAAAATACGAGAAATCATTTGGATGCTTCGTTGTGATTCAATTTGTGTATGAGCACAATCACGATTTATCTCCATCAGCTAGCTGTCACCACCTGCGGTCCCACAGGCGCATTAACGAAGGCCATCTCGGTCAAGCCAAATCGTTGAGAGCTTCGGGTGTTCCTACTACTAAGATAATGGACGTGTTAGTTAGGGAGGCCGGGTCATATCAAAACGTGGGTTTCTTGAGGAAAGACCTCTACAACGCTCTAGGTAGGATTAGGTCGGACGAGGTTAGCGCTGGGGATGTTAACGCGACACTGGCCTACCTGGATGCACGTTGTGAGACCGATCCGTTGTTTTTTTTTAAATACACGTTAGACGGAGAGAAACGTTTGGAAAGGATGTTCTTTTGCGATGGGAGGTCCAGGAGAGAGTTCACGCTATTCGGAGACGTCCTCGTTTTTGACGCCACCTACAAGACCAACGCCTATTGTTTCCCGGTCGTTGTGTTGGCTGGGGTCAACAACCACCGTAAGACATGTATATTCGGTATCGCGTTGCTTAAGTACGAGACAACGGAATCGTATGTTTGGGTCCTAGAGACACTGACTGAGTCAATGCACGGGAAGAAACCGATTTCCGTTGTAACGGACGGCGATAGATCAATGTCTGCGGCAATCGAACTAGTTTACCCCCGCGTAGGCCACCGTTTATGTTCCTGGCATCTAACTCGCAACGCCGTTACAAACGTTAAAGTGGAGGGATTTGGTAGTATCTTCAAGAAGCTCATGCGGCTTCCAGTTACGATCAAGTTGTTTGAAGAAGCCTGGTGGCAGATGGTTACTGAGAACGGTCTACTAGATGACAAATGGGTACGTGAGACTTACGCGAAGCGTGCCATGTGGGCTGAGGCATATTTACGGGGTAATTTTTTTGGTTTTGTCAAGTCAACGCAGCGCTGTGAAGGTATGAACGCTTACATTAACAGGTTCTTAAACAAGCAGCTCAGGTTTATAGAATTTGTAAAACTGTTTCTGAACGGGATGGTCACTATTAGGGAAAACACCACCAAAGATGAATACCTCACGAACCAAACTACTCCCGTGCCCATGACTTTGTTGCATGAGATCGAAGTTAAAGCCAATAAGCAATTCACCCGGGCTCTTTTTTTAAAGGTTAAAAAGGAAATTGTCAACCAAGGAGACCTATCTCATTCAACAGCGTCACAGATATACGGAAGTCGGACCTTTGTTGTCACGTCCTACCAAAACCCCAGGCTTGTCAGGAAAGTTTGTATCTCCTCTGACGGGTGCACTCTACGGTTGGCTTGCAATTGCCTCCTGTTTGAGTCACATGGAATACCATGCAGACATATGTTCTACGTGATGAAGATCGAGCGGATTAGACAGATCCCAGATAGTTGTGTTATGTTTAGATGGACCCCTAACAGCAGCCTTACAATAAGAGACAAGTGTTTAGCCGATTTCAGACCATCAGATAAAGAGTTAGGCAGGTTGGGTTACCTAAATGCAAAGTGGAAGGACGTGCGGTACCACGCGGCCCGTAGCGATAGGGGTTAGAACGATACACTAGAAGCGTTCACAAACTTGGTCGCTAGGACAAGTAACTTTCCAAACACAGATGGTACGAATTTCGAGATTCCACCTCCTCCAACACAGAACCTCGCTAATGACCCGCTCGTTGCAAGACCCAAAGGAACAACCACTGCCCAGCCTCGTCGGTGTAGTCGATGTAGACTACCAGGACACCAAAAGAATAACTGCCCGGTCAAACGATCCAGGTTGCAGGACGAGGCTTCCGAGGCCGATATATCTCATTCCGATGTTGTACCAGAAATGTCCCCCCATTTCGTGTTTTATTAATGTAGTGTAACTGATGCTGTTTTGTTTTTTGTATTCCCTATTATTTAATGTAACCTTGCTCCATTAGGTATTACTATCCCTATTATGTAATGTAATCTCGCTCCATTTCGTGTTTTATTATTGTTTTTTTCATAAAAACTAGTGATTCTACGATGAAAGAGTCTAAATCAAGCGAAAGTTGATATCCGGTCAAAGTTAGTTGACTAGCGGTCAAATCTCACTCTTTTTTCCTAGAAACTAGTGATTCTTCCATGAAAGAGTCTAAAACAAGCGAAAGTTGATATCCGGTCAAAGTTAGTTGACTAGTGGCCAAATATCACTCTTTTTTCATAAAAACTAGTGATTCTACCATGAAAGAGTCCAAAACAAGCGACAGTCGATATCCGGTCAAAGTTAGTTGACTAGCGGTCAAATCTCACTGTTTTTTCCTAGAAACTAGTGATTCTTCCATGAAAGAGTCTAAAACAAGCGAAAGTTGATATCCGGTCAAAGTTAGTTGACTAGTGGTCAAATCTCACACTATTTTCATAAAAACTAGTGATTCTACCATGAAAGAGTCTATAACAAGCGAAAGTTGATATCCGGTCAAAGTTAGTTGACTAGAGGTCAAACATCACTCTTTTTTCCTAAAAACTAGTGTTTCTACCATGAAAGAGTCTAAAACAAGAGAAAGTTGATATCCGGTCAAAGTTAGTTGACTAGTGGCCAAATATCACTCTTTTTTTATAAAAACTAGTGATTCTACCATGAAAGAGTCTATAACAAGCGAAAGTTGATATCCGGTCAAAGTTAGTTGACTAGTGGTCAAATCTCACACTATTTTCATAAAAACTAGTGATTCTACCATGAAAGAGTCTTAAACAAGCGAAAGTTGATATCCGGTCAAAGTTAGTTGACTAGCGGTCAAATATCACTCTTTTTTCCTAAAAACTAGTGATTCTACCATGAAAGAGTCTAAAACAAGAGACAGTTGATATCCGGTCAAAGTTAGTTGACTAGAGGTCAAATATCACTCTTTTTTCCTAAAAACTAGTGATTATACCATGAAAGAGTCTAAAACAAGAGAAAGTTGATATCCGGTCAAAGTTAGTTGACTAGTGGTCAAATCTCACACTATTTTCATAAAAACTAGTGATTCTACCATGAAAGAGTCTATAACAAGCGAAAGTTGATATCCGGTCAAAGTTAGTTGACTAGAGGTCAAACATCACTCTTTTTTCATAAAAACTAGTGATTCTACCATGAAAGAGTCTATAACAAGCGAAAGTTGATATCCGGTCAAAGTTAGTTGACTAGAGGTCAAACATCACTCTTTTTTCCTAAAAACTAGTGATTCTACCATGAAAGAGTAAAAAACAAGCGAACGTTGATATCCGGTCAAAGTTAGTTGACTAGTGGCCAAATATCACTCTTTTTTTATAAAAACTAGTGATTCTACCATGAAAGAGTCTATAACAAGCGAAAGTTGATATCCGGTCAAAGTTAGTTGACTAGTGGTCAAATCTCACACCATTTTCATAAAAACTAGTGATTCTACCATGAAAGAGTCTTAAACAAGCGAAAGTTGATATCCGGTCAAAGTTAGTTGACTAGAGGTCAAATATCACTCTTTTTTCCTAAAAACTAGTGATTCTACCATGAAAGAGTCAAAAACAAGAGAAAGTTGATATCCGGTCAAAGTTAGTTGACTAGAGGTCAAATATCACTCTTTTTTCCTAAAAACTAGTGATTCTACCATGAAAGAGTCTAAAACAAGAGAAAGTTGATATCCGGTCAAAGTTAGTTGACTAGAGGTCAAATTTCACTCTTTTTTCCTAAAAACTAGTGATACTACCATGAAAGAGTCTTAAACAAGCGAAAGTTGATATCCGGTCAAAGTTAGTTGACTAGCGGTCAAATATCACTCTTTTTTCCTAAAAACTAGTGATTCTACCATGAAAGAGTCTAAAACAAGAGAAAGTTGATATCCGGTCAAAGTTAGTTGACTAGAGGTCAAATATCACTCTTTTTTCCTAAAAACTAGTGATTCTACCATGAAAGAGTCTAAAACAAGAGAAAGTTGATATCCGGTCAAAGTTAGTTGACTAGTGGTCAAATCTCACACTATTTTCATAAAAACTAGTGATTCTACCATGAAAGAGTCTTAAACAAGCGAAAGTTGATATCCGGTCAAAGTTAGTTGACTAGAGGTCAAACATCACTCTTTTTTCCTAAAAACTAGTGATTCTACCATGAAAGAGTCAAAAACAAGCGAACGTTGATATTCGGTCAAAGTTAGTTGACTAGTGGTCAAATCTCACACTATTTTCATAAAAACTAGTGATTCTACCATGAAAGAGTCTTAAACAAGCGAAAGTTGATATCCGGTCAAAGTTAGTTGACTAGCGGTCAAATATCACTCTTTTTTCCTAAAAACTAGTGATTCTACCATGAAAGAGTCTAAAACATTTTCACTAAGAAAGATAAGTCGACCAAATATTACATAAACTAAGTTGGCTATATCTACTAGTACTAACGAAACCTAGATAAAGATTTTCCTAATCAATAATTAAAAAACTAGCCTAACGTGAAAGATAATTCATCCTAATATTACATAAAATAAACTATGTAGCTAAAATCCTATTCAAATAGTCGGTTGGTCAACGGAAATCAAACTTTCCTTGTACGGTTGAATGTGTTTGAAGTAGATTCTCAACCTGCCTATAATTCTTTGGTTAATATCACACGAGACTAGTTCTTCCTCGAATCGGTGGTCCTCGTTGTAGTGGTCACTCCCGCAAAGCAGCGCTCGGTCTCGCCAATAGAATAAGCAATGATTGTAACCTAACGGACCAACTCGGTATAGCTGGGCCCATGACTCTTCCACACCATAATCGGGCATCGACCAAACATCAATACACCACGCATGTGCTCCATATAATTCGTTTGTTACTCTTTCGAACACGGCCAGGGATCCGTTCACCAACCCTAAATTGTTGCCAAGAACACCCCTAGGTAACTCCATTTCTCCGAATTCATTTGTTGTGACATCACAAGTGACGATTGAATATCTAGAAAGATGAATGTCGGTTGGTTCTGTGGACTGAAACCTACCATTTCTCGGTCTAGCCGTCCAATGGAGGACTCCGTTGCATGGTACACCTTCACCGCTCAAGTGGGGGTATTTGTAATCAAGCCTTAACCATGTTCCACTTGTAAAATTGTACACGCACGTAGTTAAAGTCCTATCAACTTGTACGAACGCGAATATTTTGAACTCGTTAGTTACCGGTGAGCATCCAAGACCAATCGTTCGTACTGTAGCAAATCCGTTCCATCCTTTGAATCTTTTCGCCTTTCTAGTTACGCCATCAGCTTCAACATAATTTGCCAAATATTGTACTACGTCTGGAATCTTGTTGAATGTTCTAGTTGCGGGGTTGCACAAGATGATGTTTGTATAGATAAAAAAACCAACTAGTCCATGAGTGGACCAGGACATTGAAGGTGGGAAATTAAAAATTCGTGGCCTTACATCTTTGACAGAGTGTAAAGATAGTGTTTCAGACCGGATAATTGATAATCTTGAAAATGGTTCTTCAAATAAGGGGTGGGTAGCCAAAAAATAGTCACTGTTGTTCCTATTAGCCTGGAAATGCAATCTTACAAAGTAATCAGACTCTATCAAATGGCGCCACCTTTGACTAACACACTTCATACGCATGAGTTGCATGACGGTGTAGTTTAGCAAAATAAGAACAAGAACATGGTCTGGTAAATAAAATTCCATTGGTTGCATGGTAATGTTTGGAGAATAAGTTTTGAAGTTACAGATGTTTAAAGAATGGTTGTTTGTTTAATTAAAAGCGTGAGACAATAATGGCTTTTTATAGATTTTTTGTAACTAAATATGTAATGGGTAAGTTCATTTTGTACGTGGGGAGGTTTTTTTTCTTAGTGGGAGAGATATACGTGTTATTGTTTAGTGGAGGAGTTATTTGGAGTGGTTTATTTTAATGAAATATTTTTTTAAATTTACATTCTTGATAAACCGTAGTATTATTGATATGAAGATAATGAATATTTTATAAATTCTTGTGTATATTTATTTTTAATTGGAGAAGTTATATATTGAATAATTGATTAAGATTTGTTTACTAAGAAGTTGTTAAATAGTGGAATCGTGTGTTATAATTTGGATATTTTTTCAAATTGATTAGTTAATATCTTAAGAATCTGACTATATAGTAATCGTGGCTAAAATTCGGATTAAATTTATTAGATTAGATTTATTTAGGTGGATTTATAAGTATTACTTATCTTAATTATTTTATCTTCTACGTTAATGAATTGTGGAAATTTCCTCTGCTTAACATAGTTAATGTAGGCCATATTATATTATATTTGTATATAGCTTGGATTGTAGGAGGTGTAGGCTTAGCTCATCACACCTATATGGAGCATTTGTCAACACTACCTACACACGTTTTAGGGTTTGAGTATTTAGCCACCCTATAGCCTATCTCTATCCCATCACAATAATTCATACACCTCCATCTTCATCTTCCTCCACAAAACATTCCTTTCGCATATCCTATACTCCAAATCAAGAGAAATGGCTGATGAAATTTTTGGGTACCCCATAACACCTTTTTTCCTTCAAGAAAGTGACTCAATCAGTGCCGAGCAACAAAACTCCTCCACAGACATGGATCCACGACAACCAACATTAGATAACACCATCAGGGACGCGATGTTAAGGTTAACAAGAATCAATCGCGGCGAAAGGCTTGTTGAAGGTGGAGACCAGGTATTGTTAATTATTTGTGTATGAGTCTCTCTTCATAGGACACGATATATTACTGAATTTATGCTGCTTGAGCGGTAGGTATTTAGGGTTACAAACTGTCTTCGGTCAGGAATATTGTTATTACGTCCATGTTATCAAATTAATTCAGCGACCTAAAAATACCCTATACCAATTTCCAAACTAATTCCACAGTATTGTTTAAACATAAGATGTATGCAACTAAAATTAAAATGTATCCTGTTTTATTTGATCTGTTCAACCACGTAGTACAAGATTTTTTTTAAATTGATTTTGTAAAGTTGTAATTGTTTATCAAAATTGGTTGAGGCTTTGAATTTATTTTTTGTAGAGTAATCCGATTAACAACCCACCCAATCATGGTTTCTCAAGACGAAAACAATTTGTCAATGTGGTGGCGACGAATTCACCTTGTCCCCCTTGTCGCATCACGTTCCTTGAACGTCAAATTCTTGATCGCCTACGCATTATGATTCAAAGGAACTTGATGTTAGAGCGTAAGTACGAGGATTTAAACGAGCGTATTGCGAATGTGGAAGCTAAACTAATGCGCATAGAACGTGAAGGAGGTAGTGCTAGTTGTTTAGGGAAAAGAATGAGGGAACTAGATTTCACTTAAAGATCTACTTAGTTCTACTAGTTCTATGCCAGTCAAGTTTGTTATTGTAATGGTAATTTAAGATTGTATGTTATGTGATCACTTCCTGGGATGCTAGGTTGTTCAATAATTCTGTATGTGTTGTTGTTCATTGAGAAAATGTAATAATAAACAAATTTTATGTAACAATTTCATGCTCTATTCAGTTGTTTATGATGATTTTGATTTAGCAAAGAACTTCTGCAGTGGTAGTGGCTATGATACTATGTTATACACCCATACATTGGTAATTAATTTTCGGTTTATAAACAAATCCAATGTTGATTTGATACATCTTATGAAAAAAAATATTAATAATGTCAACGCATTTATGTTTTGAGGACTAAGACATAAGTGGCAAATATTAATAATTTAGGAATAAGCAAATACTCATTAATAAGTGAAAACTGTATTAGTTATGGTACTTAAGAATTTTTTACAACCCTTTTTCCGAAATAATGGTTTAGTCAAATTTACATTTTTCCAGGAATTTTTTTTGAAAAAGACGAAAACTCAAAAATGTATTCAAATGGAATACATTTAATCTGATGTCATTTTTTATAACTCATTTTTTCTCACAACAAAAAAGTAATCCTTCCCAAGTAATAAAATTATGTTACTTAAGTAATCGAGTACTTCCATCTCATATAAGGGCCCAAAGCGTGAACACGCATCACGATTAGCCATGCCACACAACTCTATATAACCCTTATCATCTAACCCTTTATCTCCCCCACTTCAAACGCCTTTTCTTTTCTCAAAATAAGAATAAGATTGCCAATAACCATGGCAGAAGAAGCATGCCTTAGGACACTAGAACGAGTTTTAGGTAAGAGAAAATTATCTGCCTATGAAACTGATCTCAAAGCACATCAACAAAACAGCCACGCATTCAATCAAAACCACGCGAGGGATTCAATGAGTAGCCATCATCAAAAATATAACATGTTCGAGAGCTTCGAATCGAACCCGAAGGTAAAGGTCTATCCAGTTTTTTTTTAAATACATAAAACGCAAGCGCTTTTTATACATGCATGTTGTATTCTTGATAGTTCTTTAGTATTTTTATAGTAATAAATACGGATGTTTTGTTAAAACAGCAGATTCCCATCTATAATAATATGCCTACACGTTCATTATTCCACCCCAACGTCTCTAATCCTTTCAAGGATTTTTTGACAAAATCCGGTCATTACAACGCTGAAAGATCCTCAGTTGAATCAGAGAAAGTATCCACAACGGCTCTATTGAGGTTAGTCAAGGACCTTACTGAAAAGAACAGGGTTTTAGAGAGGAGAATGTTTGACTTCGAATGGCGTATGGTGAACATGGAACAGAAGCTGGAATCAACATCTAGAGGAGCTGTTAATAGAGTGCAAGAACACTCGTTCTTTTGAACGTTCTAATGTGGGTGAGGCATTGTTGGTTGGGTGTTTTATTTCAATTCTCAAAAACTGCTTATTTTGTATCGCTTTAGGTTTGGTTTGGATTGTCTTCTTAATCAAATACAGTAGTTATATTTTCAATGTTATCAAGTCAAGGGTCAAAATGTTTTGTATAAACATTATCCTTGTAAGGTAACATTGAATTTTGTGGGATTAAATCTGGCATGGGGATAAAAATGTTTTTATTTTAATTATGAGTTGAATTATCTAGAACATTTTGTTTTCTATTTTAAACCTGGAATCTAGAACCTGGTTTATGATATCAACATAGTATTCTACTTCTTATTGCATAACTCCATTTCTCGTAGGGAGATTGTTTTCTATATCAT
Source organism: Nemophila menziesii (assembly GCA_029959085.1). Taxonomy (NCBI): domain Eukaryota; kingdom Viridiplantae; phylum Streptophyta; class Magnoliopsida; order Boraginales; family Hydrophyllaceae; genus Nemophila; species Nemophila menziesii. The sequence goes on from JARWIR010000001.1 coordinate 83,517,472, forward strand.
TCTACTCAATGTTTCAATGAATACCCTAAAGAAATACAGTATGCCCAGCCAATTTTGTGACTACTATATATACCTCGTATTGTTTAAAATACAACCCTCAATTGGAGAACCGTTAAATCAAAGGCTAATACCTAATTCATCAAGGTTTTATATCTCTAAGAAAGGAACCTAAAGGTTCCTTCGAAAACAGTATATAAAATTATCCATTTTTTTCCCAAATATAAATTATGAGAATGTATACACAGGAATTAATTTCCTTCCTTTAACTGTATAAGATGGTATATGTGTTTTATAATTTTAATTAAAATGCATGCTATCTGACTCTTTTTATAGTTTTAAAAAAAAAGCCTTGTTTTGTACACGCATGCAAGTCATTCGTTGCAAAACAAATTTTAATCTATGAGTTTATAAATTCAAGGTGATTGTCTAACCATATACGGTGTGCATAATGGTCTTCATGATTGTTAAGTTCGTCAAGAACATACGTGGGAAACTTATTCTCAAGCTTAAACTCCAAAAATGGAATTGTTTTATATTAAAAAACCGTCACTTCATAAAGGTCAAAATACCAATCAACTTAGAGTGTATATTATGCCAAAATGTCGCTTCCTAGTAGGTAGCCTAGGTGTAGGAGTTGACAAATCAAAAACAGTCCAATCACCACCACCCTACAATAAAGTTTTCTCCCTCCCACATCCTTCTTTTCTTTAACTAATCCTCCAAAAACAAAAATAGAAAATTAAGCAACTCAAATTAATACTCGATTCAAAAAGTACAGGAATAACCTTAATATGCAGCTGAGATAATCTTCTAAATAACCTCTAAATTTAAATTACTTCAAAACAACAATAATTAAGACAACAAAAAGGATTGCAAACACACATTTTAATGTCTTCATAAAATCTGCAACAGATTGATTTAAGTCTATGGGGTTTACTGAAGATATGTCATTATCACTAAGGTTATTTGAGGAGGTCTCTCCTACTTCGGAAGTAAGGGTTTCTTCACCCATTTGCCGGCACCATCGCCAAAATCCACAGTTGTTGCAGTAGAAGTACAGAGCACCATAGTTCCCAGTGTAGCCTCCTCGTGTTATAATAGGATCTAGCAAGGTTGGTGGCTTACAGCGGCAGTGGACTGGTGCTACAAAAATTGAAGCCTTATTCCTCTTCCTTCCAGCCATTAGAGTGTAACACGGTTAGTTGATGAAGATGTGTTTTATATGGATATTACTCCCTATTCGGTCTGTTATATATGATCTGAAATGAAGATATAGCCGTTGCGAAATCAACGGCTTGATTTTTATTATTTAAACAATATATAATTAACGATTAAAGAATTGGTATCCAACATGTGTAAAAAATATAATTTTTATCACAGTCCCCGAAGTTTTGTAAAAGCCAGTTTGGTCCTCATATTATATTAGATGACAAAAATCGTCCCAGAAACCAAACCTACCAGGATTATTAACATTTATCACATACTCTTCTTTTATATTGAGTTCTTGCTGCTCAACGTTTTATTTGAGACCTATCTATTCAAAGTAGGTGAACGCGATGAAACCCAGCTCTCAAACCCAGTTTGTTCCTCGATTTTCAAGAACGTACAACGTGCCTAGGAAACATAGGCGTATTGGGGTTATTAAAAAAACTAAACCAGAGAGAAAAATTGATATTGAATCAACAAATTCTACACGAGTTGGATCTGCATCAGGAATAAACGAGGGTGGTAATAAGTATATGTGCGATGGAGAACGTATTTTACCGGCATTGAACGCTGTCTTGGACTGCAACGCGCGTCTTCAAAGTTGTTTGGATAAAATGGAAGAGAGGTTTAAGAGCCTTGAAGAAAAAATTGCAGAATTACATGACATACAACCAAAGACTTGTTTAAAGGAATTCAAGTTCTTTTAACATTGTTTATGTGGGTAATTATGTTTTGGGATCCTTTGATTGAAGAGCCAGATTTATTAACTGACTTTTATTTACTAGTTTGTACTACTTATTTACTATTTGTGTTCTGTGATTTGATTTTTGCAATGTTTTAGAGTGGCTATGTGTTCTGCAATTCCATGTTTTATGCTCTAATAAAATAGAACTGGTTTTAAGTAACCATTAGGCCTTGTTGTTTATGAAGGGGTGAATTTTGGTATATTAATAAGCTTAATAATCATACAATTTTTAGAGTCATACCATTTTACAAAAAAAAACTTGTAGTTCTTATTGTTTCAGATTGAAAATTCTGCAGAAAATTTTTATGGTGATGAAAACCATCAACTATCTAATAACTAATTACATGATTCACTGTCATTAGTATAAGAACACCCCACCAATCTTACAAAATCATACAGGAGAAATTAAAATCAATAATATAACAATCACACAGCTAGTGGCTACCAACTTGCATCATTCCTTTGAAACATGAATCCATACGTGTAAAAAGTACAACCAACCATGCATCTAAAACCACCACTAATCTGTGAAACACGGTACTACCAAAATGCAGACATAAGGAAATCAAGCAGTAACTTACATCTGATAACTGATAACTGTAAAACAAAAGTTCTACTACAGGAAAACCACAACAAAACAAGTAAGTATAAATGTATCCCAAACATAATACAATCTCTTCAACATCAGTCCTCAACAGGTTCTATGTAATATCTCAAAGAATTGTGTTCTGATCTGAATAGCATCTTTGCAAGATCAAACCTTCTTTTACTTGACTCTTTGTAACCCCAATTAATCACTAGACCAGGGAACCTCATCATGTTACAAACATGCAATGCACAATCAAGAGTACCATTTTGCTTGGGCAACCACTTTGGGTAATTCGGCGGGTCTGTACGAATAGCTGGTAATTTATGATCATTGTCTATGAGTCCCAGCCATTCTTCTACTTTTTCCATCTACACCATCAAGAACAACATTTTAAAAATTAGCCAGTTGTGATACTTTGGTTTTCAGTGACATACAAAAGAAAAAAACCATACCACACAAAAATACTGTTTCAAAAATGATCTCCTGGGATTCTCACTTGGAAGCGTAGAATCACAAAAATGTATCACCTTCTCGACAAAATCGACAACGTAGAGGACCCAATGCTTGTCACCCACATTCACCAGAATAAAAATCTGCAAACAACCATCCACACCACCGAAAGAGAATTATAAATCGGGGGCTGTGTTAAAAACAATACAAATAAATATAAATAATGTTGCCCAATAAAGGGTCCACTCATCCAACATACCCGTTCCATAATAAACACGGACATTGTCCTCTGGTGTATGCAAATCACTTACCAATACGGACTACACGGCATTAAGAACCAAAAATATAATTAAACTCTGAATGACCATGTAAATAAAGCTTGAATGGAAACATAACTATCACACTTACTGAAAAATATGTCGGCATATACCATGTTTTGCAAGTTGGATCCCTAGACTTGGTCTCCTCAACCAACATCTCGCCAACCAAATCAATAACCTAAGAAAACGCAAAGTACGGGGTATATATTAATTTAACTTAATCACTTAATGAAATAAATATGAAGTTCAACTATTAATCAAGTTTACAAAATTTATAGATTTAAGGGACTCACATCAGCAGATACATATTTAGCAGGATTTAACAGCTGTCTCATATGTAAACGATTTAGGTTAAAGCGCGGGAACGATATTACCATGTCACTGTCCAACCAAAGTTATAAATTAAACATAAAAAATCGTACAATACCTACACTAAAACCTTTTACGTACCTATCATCCGGTGAAGGGTCACTAAGATACTTCAACAGCAACTTGTCGTCTTTATTTAGAGAAATTGAATAAGAGGACCATCCATGATGATCACCCATTTGTATTTTATAGGGAGAAACAGAAACCTTAAGGGGAGTCAAACAACCGCTAGACAAGTCTATGACATGTTCTCTTTTAGCCTTTTTACCTTTAACATTGATAGAGGGGGGCTTCATCAGTCCAGAATGTGGAGACTGGGGTTTTTTAGCACTAGACTTTACCACGGGACTTGGTGACTCGATTCCCATCTCCACGTCCCTAACCACGGAAGACCCAGTTGGTGAACCAAATAGACTTCGGGTTTCTCCAGCCACGATATCTACAAAAGCTTTACCTTTTCCGGTAATAGAACCGGCTAGACTTTCCACATACCCTCTCAATTCATCTAACTCTCTTCTTCTCACCCACTCCTCCCCGCTACATTTATCGAATCCACACCTTTTGTTCTTCGCGCTTGAGGGGGTCGCAAACAACTCTTCCCGGATACCTTTCCTGGGTGCTTTCTTAACATCGACCATCTCAGCATCACCTTCCTCCTCCTCAGACTCCAACTTCCAAAATCTACAGAACCTATAGTTCTTCCCCCCACACCTTTCGAGTTCCTTCACCTTCTTCGTAGCGGTCTCGGTGGACCAATGCTGACAAAAAGGCAAAGCCGTGGGAACAGGTTTAAATTTGTTCATGCGCTGAACATGTTGAAGAAACAAAATCTGCAAAACAATCATTCCATCAGCAATTCAATAGCAGAACTCCTACTAAAAAGACTCATTAAACTTTCAATACAAAAATAACAAAATTAAGGTATAATACAAAATCACTAACCTGTAACACATACACGCATCCAGGAAAATACTTAGACTTACAACTGGGGTCAGCGCCATTAAAAATCTCAATTCCTCGAACTATATTATTGTACACAAGCAGTGACCAATTAAACTGGCCAATCAAATCAACATCCGCCACGGAATGAAAAAAGGACATATCTAGTCCATGCACGTTGCCCGGACACAACAAAAAACCAGTTACGTACAAGGTAAACAACGCCTTGAACCCGTCTCCGTGACTGGCGCACCCGAGGAATCGAGTCTCCAAGGCGTTCAAGTGGACAACACTTTTTTTAACAATGTTGACTTTAAATAAGTCCTCAAGCTCGCTAACCCTGTCTACATCCCCACCACTCAGGGGGGGTAATTCTCCGGTCATCGGTATCCCAAGAACCCGGTTCACATCCACATAAGAAAAAGACAATCTGCTGCCATACAGGTTAAATTCGCTATTGACGGGATCAAATATTTCCGCCATTGCTGTACAAATGTCATGCTTCAGAACACTCTTTGGAAGAAGAAGTAATCCTCCAAACTCCATTTCATTTACAACCGCCTTCTGTTCCTCGGAAAGGTGCTGGCTTAAAAGGGTAATTTTATTTAATGAAACCTTTGTGGACAGCTGTACCTGCAGTATGACGTACAAAACACAAGCAATTTAGGGAATTACATATACAATACACATCTATAAAAAGTATAATTGCATACACGAAAGATCAACACATGCAATTCACTATTAGAAATTAATATAATTAGAGTAAGACCCGTAGATTATTATACTTTAAACAATAACAATATGCGAAAACTCATTAAAAATACGTATACTATGTTACACTATACAAAAAACTATACCCAATTAGTCCCATAATTCAACAAAATAAAATGTACCCTATAATAAATACAATCACGGCTAACTTCCTATTAAATTATAAGAATCCCAAACCCCATCAACTATAGAGAACATCTAATGAACCACACCCTTTAGGAAACAAATCCACAATATCCATACTCACTAAAATAGGACACTTGAATGTAAGACCAAAATAACTACACAATCAATAATCACTCAGACTGTAATTCAAATGACATATGATGTCGATTAGAGTTAAAAAACATACACATTTTCATACAAGTTTATAATAGCAGACCAAAAACAACAGCAAAATAAAAAAAAATTCCAGAGATTCTTGCCTGATTGCCCTCCGGATTATCCCCACCCATCTCTTTGACGCTAACTTCCTTCTCCACTGCTGGAAGCTTGCTCCCGCGAAAGCCATCTTCATAAATAGCCCTCCGATAAGGTGGAAGCGTGTCAAACAATAAGACTTGGGCATCCCAATCCAAAACGGCATCGGGACAATTAACTAGCACATCACGCGCTACACTTTGCCTAATTATCATACAATCATACATATACATTAAACAAGAAATCAAGTACATAACCATAAACATATTCTTCAAGAAAGTAAATGAAACCACTTACGCATAGTACTCCGCGGCGTTCTTCGGCGGAGGAAACCCAGCTGGGTCTCTTCTAGGTGGGGCTCTACTTACACCAAATGTAAAACAATTTAATTAACATCACTAAAATAATCAAATACAACTTTATTACTAACCCTTTGCTGTTAATCTTCTTCCCTGTGCTGCGACCCATCCTAGAGTTCGCAATAGACCCGCTTAAATTAGATCGAGATGCCATTGAATTGAAAATCAAAGTTGAAAGAAGGCGGAGAAGTTAGAGGAGATGGATGGAAAGAACTTAGAAGGATAAAGAGAAGACAAGGACGATGAAGAGGACGATGAAGAGTGCAACAATGGAGATGTAAAAGAAAAAGAATGAAGACGTAGCTGCAAGACTCCAAGCAAGGCTAGCTCCTAGGAACGTCAACGGTGGGTACCTAGGTGGAGAGAGAAGGTGGATGAAACGGCGAAGTGACATGTCCACTTACCTCGGGACATTCAATTTTTTTTTTTAAACTCAAAAAGACATTACATAGTCCGCATGCTTGACACGTGTTAGTAAAATGTTTAACCTAAATTACAGAAATTGTGTGACAAAGAACGAAAAGATACACTACCCGACAAGATTGAACAAGAAATATCGTACTCGGTGGAACAAAAATTAACAAATAAGCGTGAAGGGATGACACAGGAACAAAAATTTGTACATCATACAGAACAAAAATTTAAAATCTACATCGAGCCCCACAAAATAAAGTACGTTTTAAGGGCATCCTGGTAAATTGCTAAAGCTTTTTTTTTTTAAGCCGTGTACCTACACGGAATGTACTGAAGACAAACTCATGGTCTCTTGACCAAAAAACCATCACTTAGACAAAAATCCCGACATATCTAAGGCCTAAGCCAGGTTTTTGTCTTCCATGTGCTATATTGGTCAAGGGTCTGTCTGTGTCTCATTAATTAATGACGTATGGTGATATAGTCCAAGTCATTGGTTATTTTCTTGACGAGGTAAATTTTATCCTATCACATATGAGTATCCAAAACCCTTCATCATTTAAACTTCCTTAGAGTCTAGTGAGTATCATTATATTTATACTTGTTGAGGTATTGCTTACTATATATGAACTCACTAGTAGAGGAAAATCAAAGTGCATTCCTACCAAAGAGAGTAATACAAGAAAATACTATGATTGCCTATGAAATCATTACTCACATCAAAAGAAGGAAAACAACAAAAAAATATATGATAGCTATTAAAGCTGATATTCAAAAAGCTTATGAATATGTTGAATGGGATTTTCTTCAAGATCTCATGTTAAAAATGGGTTTTAATAGAGATTGGATAAGGAAACTAATGACCTGCATTACCTCTGTAACATACTCTGTTATTATCACTGGTGAAACGCACCAATTACAAAAACCAACCAGAGGCATAAGACAAGGGGACCCCCTCTCACCTTTGATCTTCTGCCTAATATCACAAACCCTAAATGATCAAGGAATCAAAATAGGAAATAAGTGCCCTGAAATTACTCATCTCCTTTTTGCTGATGATAGCCTATTTTTTCTTAAAGCTGAGAATATAGAAATACAATCCTTTATGGAAATCATGAATATTTATAAGAATGGGACAGGACTCTGTCTAAATCTTAATAAATGTGGAGTAATCTTTAGTCCTAATACACCAACATTTCTTCAAAATGTGATGGCAGCTAGGCTAAATATGAAAAAAACACATAATCTTGGAAACTATTTAGGTCTTCCTACAGAATGGAGTAGATCAAAATCAAAAGACCTTCAATTTCTAGTTGATAAGGTCCTACAAAGATTGAAAAACTGGAAAACTTTATTCCTTTCTGAAGGAGGAAAAGAAATACTAATTAAAGCCATCATTCAAAGTTTACCTAACTATATGATGTCTAATTTTATATTTCCCAAAAAGATAGTAAATCAATTACACTCTGTCATTGCACAATTTTGGTGGGGTGACAAAGGAAAAAAAAGAATTCATTGGGCTAAATGGGATCTTTTAACCTTATCCAAATTTGATGGTGGACTTGGTTTTAGAGACCTTCGCCTAATGAACAAAGCATTACTAGGCAAACAAGCTTGGAATATTTCTAATAAAAAAGAATCCTTACTCTATAAACTGTTAAAAGGAAAATATTTCCATAATTGTGATTTCTTAGAAGCCAAATTAGGAAGCTCTCCCTCTTGGGGATGGAGAAGCATTCTAATAGGTAGAGAAACTTTTGAGAATAATATAAAGTGGAAAATAGGTAATGGAGCCAATATTAAATTACATGAACATAATTGGATTAGTAATAATAACAGCGTTATAAAACCAAAGGATAGTGCTGTAACAAATGCCAAACAACTCATGAAAGTTGATAAAACTTGGAATATTGACCTAGTAAGAAAACTCTATAACAAAGAGTCTAGTGATAAAATAGAAAAAATGATAATACCTAAAGTAGAATGTGAATACCTTCTTTGCATTGATTTCTGCAAAAATGGTATATATACAGTTAAAGAAACATACCATAAGTTAAAAAATGAAGAAATCCAAAAGGATATTATTAAAAATCAAAACATACCAACAATATCAATCACTAGGGGTAAAGATCTTTGGAATTTAATTTGGAATATGGAGACCCCAACCAAAATTAGAAATTTCATGTGGAGAGCAATTAGAAATTTACTCCCAACTGAAGAAAACATTTTTAACAGAAAATGTAATGATACAAATATATGCAAAATTTGTAACAATAACATTGAAACAATAGAACACATGCTTTTTAGATGCCCTTGGGCCAAAAGTGTATGGTTCAATAGCCCTCTTAATATAAAGTCAGATAATGATAGCACAAATAGAATAGATCAATGGATCTTAAACTATGTCAAACAAATAACAAATACCTTTGACGAAAAAGATAGGGTATTAGAACTTATTTGTACAATTCTTTGGCAAATATGGAAGAATAGAAACAAATTTATATATAATGGAAAAAAATGTGACCCTATTATCACTATTAATAATTCAATTGAAACTTGGAAAGAATACTATAAAATTTCAAACCCTAATGATATTAACTTTATGGATAAAATTTATGGAGAAGATATCACAAATCAAAACATAAGGCCTATTTACTAACACCAATTTATATAATAATTTAAAATTTAAAGAAAAGTGGAAAAAACCACCACCAAATAAATTTAAAATAAACTGTGATGCTGCTTTCTCTGATAAAGGATCAGCTATTGCATGTTTAGTAAGGAATTCTAATGGTGAATTTGTAGCAGGTAAAAGTTGGAAAATCGAGACAGATTCAGTACTAGAAGCAGAGGCCACAGGGATCCTTAAAGCAACAGAGTTGGCTTTAGATTATCCTTTTGGAAGCGTTATTATAGAGAATGATGCTGAGCAAGTCATGAAGCCCCTATCTTCAGGATTCCCTTTCTCTAATCATTCTATTAAAAACATTGTTTGTAATATTTATATTTTGGCGGAACTTTCGAGTCCTTCTTTTACTCTTATTCCTAGGAGTAGATATGTTGTTGCTGACTGGGTTGCTAAACAAGAGCTCTTAAGCAATTTGTTTGGCAATTGGGATATTTCTATCCCTCCCCAATTAGCAAATATCCTTCGAGTTGACAAGGACCCGATAGAGGTAGGGTAACTTTGTAACCGTTTCTATCTTTCTATTAATCTATATATAATGTTTTGAACAAAAAAAAACTATTTTGATCCACCACGAAGTTGATAGTCACACTTAATTCATTTAATATATCTTATCTTCAATCCTATTTGAATCAATCGAATTTTTTTTGGAAGATATATGTCAATGATTAATATATTTTCCTAAAGAATGATCATCAAAATCTTTCTTTCAAGATAATACTCGGCTAAGTTATACACCTACTAATATTTCAATCCAGTAACAAAATTTTATACAAAGTCTAGTAGGTTTATCAGCCTACGCTTGTTTAAACATGAATTATTATTTTTTTGTTCAAAGCATAATATATTGATATAAGATAAGGTTACAAAAGTTACCCGACCCCTATCGGGTCCAAATCATCATAGAAGATAGATGCCAACTGGGGAGGGATACACGCATCCCAATCACCAAACAACCTGCTTAAAAGCTGTTGTTTAGCGACCCAGTCAGCCGCAAGATTTTTACTCCTAGAAATAAGAGTAAAACAAGGACTCGAAAGTTCCGCAAAAAAATAAATATTACAAATAATGTTCTTAATAGAATGATTAGAGACTGGAGATCCTGAAGAAAGGGGCTTCATGATAAGCTCAGCATCATTCTCAATGATAACGCTTCCAAAAGGGTAGTCAAGTGCCATCTCAGTTGTTTTAAGGATACCCGTGGCCTCTGCTTCTAACACTGAATCTGTCTGGATAATCCAACTTTTACCTGTTACAAGTTCACCATTAGGGTTTCTTACTAAACATGCAATTGCTGCTCCTTTATCCGAAAAAGCAGCATCACAATTTATTTTAAATTTATTAGGTGGAGGTTTTTTCCATTTTTCTTTGAATTTCATGTTAGTGTTAGGGTTGTTGTTATTGCTAAGTATAGCAATTTGAGTTGTTGTATCTCCTCTATTAATTTTATCCATATAATTAATCTCATTTGGGTTAGAAATTTTAAAATAGTCTTTCCAATTTTCAATAGAGTTGTTGATTGTTCTAATAGGGTCACGCATTTTTCCATTATAAATAAAATTGTTCCTATTCTTCCATATTTGCCAAAGGGTGGTGCAAATAAGTTCTAAAATTCTATCTTCTTTTTTAAAAGAATTTGTAATTTGTTGGACATAATTCAAAATCCATTGATCAATTCTATTAGTGCTATCATTATCTGATTTTATATTAAGAGGGCTAGTAAACCAAACACATTTGGCCCAAGGGCATCTAAAGAGCATGTGTTCTACATTTTCAATATTATTATTACAAATTTTGCAAAAGTTAGTGTCACTACACTTTCTATTAAAAAGATTTTCTTCAGTGGGAAGGAGATTCCTAACAGCTCTCCACATGAAGTTTCTAATTTTGGTTGGGGTTTCCATATGCCAAATTAGGTTCCAGAGGTCTTTACTTCTAGTAATAGAAGTAGTTGGTGAATTTTGATTCTTAATAAAATCTTTTTGTTTTTCTTCATTTTTTAACTTATGATAAGTTTCTTTAACAGTAAAGATTCCATTTTTGCAGTAATTAATACAAATAAGGTCTTCACAGTCAATCTTGGGTATAATCATATTTTCAATTTTATCACTAATATCTTTGTGATATATTTTCCTAACAAGGTTTGTATTCCATGTTTTATCCTCTTTCAAGAGGTGTATGACTTTAGTTATGTCATTATCATTGGGTTTTATAATGCTATTATTGTTGTTTATCCAGTTATGTTCATGTAATATAATAGTAGTTCCATCCCCTATTTTCCATATTATATCTTTTTCAAAAGTTCGTCTCCCTATAAGGATGCTTCTCCAGCCCCAAGAGGGAGAGCTGCCTAGTTTGGCTTCTAAAAAGTCACATTTGTGAAAATATTTTCCTTTTAGAAGTTTATAAAGTAGGGATTCTTTTTTATTAGCTATATTCCAAGCTTGTTTACCAAGAAGAGCTTTATTCATAAGGTGTAGGTCTCTAAAACCCAGTCCTCCATCAAATTTGGATAAGGTTAGAAGGTCCCAATTAGCCCAATGAATTCTTTTTTTACCTTTATCACCCCACCAGAATTGTGCAATAATAGAGTGTATTTGATTCACTATATTTTTAGGAAAAATAAAGTTAGACATCATGTAATTAGGAAGACTTTGAATAATAGCTTTTATAAGTATTTCTTTACCTCCTTCAGATAGAAATAAAGTTTTCCAATTTTCAAGTCTTTGTAAGATTTTATCAATAAGGAACTGAAGGTCTTTAGATTTTGATCTACTCCATTCAGTAGGGATTCCTAAGTAATTGCCCAGGTTATGGGGTTTTTTCATGTTAAGTCTTTTAGCCATCACATTCTGAAGAAAGATAGGTGTGTTAGGGCTAAAGATGACATTACATTTATTAAGATTTAGGCAGAGGCCTGTTCCATTTTTATAAATGTTCATGATTTCAATGAAGGATTGTATTTCATTATTCTCAGCATTGAGAAAAAATAGGCTATCATCTGCAAAGAGGAGGTAAGTTATTTCAGGGCAATTGTTTCCAATTTTGATACCATGTATTAGTTGTTTTCCTTTTTTATCCCTTACAAGGTCATTAAGAGTTTGAGATATAAGGCAAAAGATAAGGGGTGAAAGGGGATCTCCTTGTCTTATGCCTCTAGTGGGTTTTTGTAATTGGTGGATCTCTCCATTGATCATAATGGAGTATGATACAGAAGTAATACAGATCATAAGTTTCCTAATCCAATCTCTATTAAAACCCATTTTGATCATGAGATCTTGTAAAAAGTCCCATTCCACATATTCATAAGCTTTTTGAATATCAGCTTTAACAGCTATCATATATTTTTTTGTTTTTTTTCTTCTTTTAATATGGGTTATTAATTCATGTGCAATCATAGTGTTTTCTTGAATAACTCTATCTGGCAAAAAGGCACTTTGATTTTCCCCTACTAGTGAATTCATGTAAGGTTGTAATCTATTAACCAAAATTCTTGCTATAATTTTATAAATAAAATTAGAGCAACTGATAGGTCTATAATGTTTAATGTTAATTGGTTTATTAATTTTTGGGATAAGGGTGATAATGGTTTGATTAATGTCTTTTAAATCCCCTTGATTGTTCCAAAAGTTATTAATAACTCTCATGATATCAAGTTTAATAATATCCCAATAGTGTCTGAAGAAATTACCATTATAGCCATCTGGTCCTGGTGCCTTATTAGGTCCCAGTTCCCAAATTGCCTTTTTAACTTCTTTCTCATTTATGGGTTTATTAAGATTGTCAGCTGCATTTCCATCTATACTAGTGGAGATGAGATCTATTGTGTTATTGTACTCCCTAGAGCCTACAGTTGTGAAGATATTATTGAAATAAGTTGTGATTTCATTGTTAATATCATTCTTATTATCTAGCCAGACTCCATTATCATTGGTTATATTTGTGATTTTATTTTTACTTCTTCTTTCCTTAGTACAAGCATGATAATACTTAGTGTTTTTTTCACCTTTTTCTAGCCATAAGTTTCTAGATCTAGTTTTCCAAAAGGCTTCTTCTCTATTCCAAGTTTCTTCTAATTCTTTTATAGTAGAGTTGTATTCATCCTAATTGAAATTGGGTGTGTTAGAATTAGAAATAACTTCTAATTTTTTGATAAGTTTATCAATTTGGATTTTATTATTACCAAATTTTTTCCTGTTCCAATCCCTCAGTGCAAGACTACATTTTTTGAGTTTGTAGTTAATGACACTATTAGGGTTACCCCTTAGGGTTTTGAAGTCATACCAGACTTTTTTAATAATGTTGAGACAATCAATATCAGATGTCCAGAAGTTTTCAAAATAGAATCTTCTTTATTTATGATTCATGTTCTTATCATGGTGTAGTACAAGGGGACAATGGTCAGACCCTATAGCTGGCACCACAGCTGTCCAGGCATTGGGGAATAAATTGTCCCAGAGGTTATTGTGAAGGGTTCTATCAAGAATAGCCTTAATAATTTTATTATTGGATCTTTTATTAGTCCATGTGAATTTACAACCATAAGAAGTAGTCTCTTCCAATTTATGGAAGTTAATAAAATTATTAAAATTTTTTATGGATTTCTTAAGGCAAACCTTACCTCCTAATTTTTCTTTAAGAAATCTAATGCAATTAAAATCCCCTAAAATAGACCAAGCAAAATTTTGGGTGTTAAGTTTATTTAAGAAATTAAGACTTAATTCTTTTTTATTATCATAGGGGCTTAAGTAAACATAGGTATAAAAGATTGGGGTATTTTTATCATTTAATAAAGAAGTGTGGATAAAAAACTCATTACTTTTTATAACCTTAATCTTTAAATCTTTCTTTACGAATAAAGCTAATCCTCCCCTCACCCCACAAGGTTCAACCGTATGAAGCAGAGACATATCAAGTTTAATGGCTAAATTATTAAGAACATTGAAACCATTCTTAGTTTCGGATAAAAAGAGTACCTCCGGTCTGTGTTTGGAGCAGAGGTCCCGCGCCGCCTGGACTGTCAAAGGGTTGTCGATCCCTTGACAGTTCCAGGCGATTTGAATCATTGAAGAGGATGGAATTGATCGGGCTCAATTCCAGAAGGCCTATCTTCAGCAGCATTTGATTTATCATCTCCAATTTCAATTGATTCGATCACTTGTTCTTCATTTCCGGTATCGGCGATATCTTCTTCTTCAAAATTTTGAATGGGTAAAGCTTCTTCCTTGTGTTTGACCTGCTCAAATTTCTTTCTTCCATCTTTTTTAATACCTTCCAAACTTTCTTTTTCCTTTCGGTCTAAACTTTTTTCGTTTGAAGATTTTTGTTTATTTTTTGAGCTTTTCCTCTTTTCCCAGATAGCTTTGTGTCGCATTTTATCTGACTGAGTGATCTGGTCTTCAATTCTGAAACTATGGGCCATGGACATATGGGTAGACCAGCTATCTTGGTCAATTCTTTCTTTAACACGATTTGCATAGTGAATTTTAGCTGAATCAGATAAAGATGTAAATTTTTCCATGCTGTAGTCAAATAAACTCGCATTATTTGTATTTTCCTCAATAATACAATTCTGATTAACGTTTTCTGCAGGTAAAATTTGGGCTTGGTGGGTGGAAATATTCTGAGCTACGAGAGGATGTAATTCCGTGTTGGTTTGTGGTATGTGTGTTACAGTAGGTATACAAATTAATGAGGGCTTGGTAGGCTTTGGTGTGAAAGGAGATGAAGGTAATTCTGTGGTAGAAGGTGATTGGATAACAGAATCACTTGGTTTGCAATCAAATTGTGGTTTGTTTATAGAAGTGGTGCTAGTAGGTGTTTGGGTTGATGATTGTTTTGGTATGTACGAGGGGTTAAAGGGAGTTACAGATATATGAGAAGGTGTTGAAGGTTTGGTATTAGGGGAAGTTTTAGGAACAGTTGGGGTTAGATGAATGAGATTAGGTGATTTGGTTGAAGTAACAAACGGTGTAGGTGCTGGGGTTTGAAGAATTTCAGAATAAGAAATCATGTTGGGATTTTTACCTGCTGGTGAAATTGAAGTAGCACTAGGGTTGACCTGAGGTGAAGTTATTGCCTCTTCATTATTTTGATTATTTTTTTCTTGAATGTAACTTAAATCTTCTGGTATTTGTTTTTGTGTTTTTTCAGACATGGTAACCTCCATGTCACTAGCCGAGTTTAGTTGACTAGAGGCAGATGGTTGTGGACTCTGCTGAGATGGAAGTTGCTGAGCTGGATAAGAGGTTTCCAAAGTGGACCCCAAAAGATTTGGTGCAGAAAGGTATATCTCCTTTTCTCCAACTTTTGTTGTATTATCCAAAGGACAATAGTGTTGTGTAGTAGCTTTAAAAGTAAAGATATAATCGTCAGAAGATATCCCTTTACCTTTATTGCTTTTACTATTTGCAGACTTAAATTGCGTGTGATTGGGCTTTTTATTGACAGTGACTTGATCAGCTTTTGCATAGGGAGCTGCTCTAGCTTTTCCATGATTTCTGCTAGTGTGTTCATCCATGGAGTTTTGAAAATTTCTGGTAAGAATCTTGACATAGCCTCCAAGATGGGGTGTAACTCTATATGGATCTACACAGTCCTTGTCTTCATGATCAAAATGACCAAATTTATAGCAAATTTGGCCAATATCTTCATACTTCATTCTTATCCATTTAGGTGTGTGAATATTGATCCAAAAATTGAATCCTGCAACTATAGGTCTGTTGATTTCCCATTCAAATCTTACCCTAGTAAATGTTTGATCTGTGACTTTTGTCTCTTTGGGTAGTTGAACTTCATGCACTTTTCCAATATCATGGAGCATTTCTGAGATACTTTTGGTGTTTAAAACAGTAGTGGGAAGGGCATAGAGTCTTAACCATAGAATAGTGTTTGTGACCTTAGTATTAGCTTCATACTCTTTTAAAGCACAGTGTTTCTTCATGATTGTCCAAGGTCTCATGCTCCACACTCTATCTCTATCTTCTTCACTGTCAAACTTGAGAATACATTCATTGTGACCAAGCCTCTCGGTTTGGACTTTGCCTTTGATTCCCCAGTGTCTTTGGATATGATTCCTCATGAAGCCAAAATTCATAAGCTCCTTGTTGAGAACTTTGGCTATAAGACTTGGTTCTTCTATTTCATGGTAGTAATTAGCACTTTCAAGAGAAAGTGATACTACCTTTTTTGCATCAGGGTGGTTAATGGCATAAACATTCATTGTGCAGGAGATATAAATGCCAATGATAAGAAGAGTCTTTAAGACTATAGAGGATGTGTAATAAATGAAGAAAAGGACAGATTTTAAAGATGTTACTGGAAAGGAGGTTTTTTGGAAAAAGGATGGGTGATACAGCTTAGAAAAAAAACAGGGTGGGAAAGAAAGGAAGAAGCAAAGAACACTCAAGAAGATGAGTATCCAGTAAAGAAAAGTTGTTAAAATGGAGGTTTTTTTTGGTTTGAAAAAGCTGTAAAGTTTAAAAGTTGAGGGGAGAGTGGAGAGAGTTTGGGAGAGAAAACATTTCTTTTGGTATATAAGTTATCTTGTGTGTATTTTGACACTCTTCCAGATTTCCTCTCCTATCTCGTGAAAATAAGCCCCCATAGAAGAGGATCCAAATTTTAAACATGAATTAAAGTGTGTTGTCCAAACACGTTTATAATAAATTTTATTTATTAGTAGTAACAACACGTCACATGCTCAAAAAAATTAAACGAATGATAATAAAATTTATACAATCAAATAAGTATTTGAAAATAAAGAGAATTTAATCAAAACATCAACCTAATTCACTACTCCCGCATTTGCCTCTCGCGACTAACATTCTAGCGACTACACGCTGTAGTCGCTAGAACCAGAGCCTCTAGCGACTACTACAATTTTACGACTACAAGTAATGTTCCTCGACTACCGAGTAGTCGTTAGTAAGTTTCGTGTTTAACGACTACAAGAAATAGTCGTTAATAAGTACAAGGTAGTCGCGAATGATTGTTGTAATTTTTTATTAATTTTCCACCGCCATTAAGTAGTCGCTAGATATTAGACTATCTAACGACTACTTTTTGTAATCGTTAGTATGTCTTTCTAACGACTACGTTTATGTCTTTAGCGACTACTCGTGTAGTCGCGAATAGTGGTAGCGTGTTTTCCAACAGTGACTTGCGAATTGCTTTACCCAATACACCATTATTATATAATTTCTCTTTCTTTCTCTCAAAACTCGCCCAATTTTTTTCCACAATTCATCATTAAAAATTATTTCAACACTTGGAAAAGCTTTCCCGGGTCAATCATTGCGTGGGACCGCCTCAATTATCAATTTTTATTTCCAAACTTGCCCAAAAGTAGGTATTTTTTGTTCCATAAAACTCTTTCAAATTTCTTTTAATTTCATTCAATTGTGTAGTAAATGTTAAACAATATCACTTATTAGGTATTTCAAGACGTGGACAAGCTTTCCCGGGTCAAACATCAGCGTGGGCCCGCCTCAATCATCAATTTTTCCTTCCAAATTTGCCCAAACGTAGATATTTTTTGTTCCATAAAACTCTTTCAAATTTCTTTTACTTTCATTCAATTGTGTAGTAAATGTTAAATAGTATCACTTATTAGGTATTTCAACACGAGGACAGGCTTTCCCGGGTCAAACATCAACGTGGGACCGACTCAATCATCAATTTTTCTTTCTAAATTTGCCCAAAAGTATGTGTATTTTTCATCCTTTCCTTATTTGATTACAATTCTATAGTTAATGCTAAATATATAATATCATTATGTATATATCTATAATCATTTAATAATTTCATGTGAATTATAAATATATATATATTTATATATATATGTATTTATATATATATATACATGCACATATATATATATATATATATATTTATATTTGTATGATATATTACTGTATGTTGCTATATTTTGTATGCTTTTAATGTCATATTTATGCATTTATTTGGTGATGTGATATTTTGTGTGCTTTTAATTTTATATTTATTTATTTAATCGGTGATGTAATAATTTTTTTCATTTTATATTTATTTATTTAATCGGTGATGTAATTATTTTTTTTATTTATTTATGTAATCGGTGATGTAATAATTTTTTCTCGTTTTATTTTTATGTATTTATTTGGTGATGTAATAATTTTTTTTTCATTTTATTTATGTTGTATTCTTTCATATTGTAATAGTTGACTATGGCTTCGGGTATTGATAAGAGTTGGATTGGTACCGCTCATAAAGTTTCGCGTGAATTCATTAAGGGGATAGAACCATTCCTTGCTTTTGCTGAAAAAAATAAAACTCCTGGTGAAGAAACAATTTTTTGTCCGTGTAATCAGTGTTCGAATTATCGTCGGTATACGGTGGACAAAGTTAGGTCACATCTGTTATTGCATGGGTTTTTGGAGACGTATGATATTTGGACAAAGCATGGTGAGCCCGAGGATATTCCAGAGATTCAATACGAAGAAAATGAAATGTTGGATGTATACGATGATTTGAGACCTAATTACGAGGTTGGTGGTCATTCTGGTGACACCGAGATGACAGAGTCGAACAGTACAGCTCGTGGCAAATTCGAAACGATGTTTTCCGATTTAGAGACCGAGTTATACCCTGGTTGTGATGTCATGAGTTCATTAAATTTCATTGCGAAGCTAATGCACGTGAAGGTGAGGAACAAGTGGTCTAACACGTCTTTCACCGAGTTGCTTGAGCTTTTGTGCCGTGTGTTGCCCAAACCTCATACGTTGCCCGATTCGTACGAGGCGTGTAACAAAAAGTTAAAAAATTTAGGTATGGGTTACGATACCATCGATGTTTGCGTGAACGATTGTGCTTTGTTTTACAAGGAGAATGCCTCCCTTGAAAAGTGTCCAGTATGTAATGAATCCAGATGGGACCCGAAGAAGGGTCTGAAAGTAGCGCATAAGAAACTCAGATATTTCCCGATTGCCCCTAGGCTGCAGCGACTTTATGCTTCGAGGCACACTGCCGAAAATATGATCTGGCACCAAACAGGGAAGAATACAGATCCAGATTTGTTGCGTCATCCAGTTGACGGAGATAGTTGGAAGAGATTTGTTCAGTTACATCCCGAGTTTGCTAGTGAACCTCGCAACGTCTTCTTGGGTTTGGGTATCGATGGCTTCTGCCCATTCTCTATGCAAAACAACTCATACAGTATGTGGCCGGTTATATTGACCGTCTACAACTTACCACCGTGGGAGTGTATGAAGGAGACGACATTCCAGCTTTGTTTGTTGATTCCGGGACCCCGTTCACCCGGCAAGGACATGGACGTCTTTCTTCGTCCTGTTATAGATGAGTTGGATGAGTTGTGGGGTAAGGGGATTATGACTTATGATGCCCACAAGAAGGAAGAGTTTACTATGAAGGTTTGTTTGTTGTCTACGACTAACGATTTTCCCGCTAGGACATACACCTCGGGATGGTCGGGTCAAGGTTACAAAGCTTGTCCAGAATGTATGGATTCTACTCCGTCTTTGAGCGGGAAGAAAGGGGTTGCTTACTTCGACCATAGACGTTGGTTACCTATCAAACATCGTTTTAGAGACGAAAAAGTTTTGTACAAGAAACCCGAAGAAAGGCGCCCACCGAAAATATAAAACTGCCAATATTCAGACACAGTTAGATGGCCTTCCCATTGTGCTTCCCGGGAAACACAAGGATTTTGGGGGAAAGATCGTGAAGCCAGATGTTAATCGGCGATTCAATTGGAAGAAAAAGTGTATTTTCTATCGTTTACCTTATTGGTCCGAAAACCTGTTGAAACATAACTGATGTCTCCTTAATTGTTCCTATTTTCGACCCTTAGGAGACATCATTTTTGGTGTTTATTTAATTAATTTGATAGACTTTTGGACTAAATATGCAATAATATGATTTTCCTCTTTTATTTCTAGCATTTTTGATTTATTAAGCTTTTGCGCGTAATATTGGTATTTTTAGTGAATATTTTACAGGTTTTAGATGTTAGCTAGAAGAGGAATCTAAGGAGAAAGTCAAAGATCAAAAGACAGAGTCAAGACTTGAAAAGAAATCCCGAAGATATTATTTTTAGAGCTGAAAATCCATTTTCCAGGCCATAGATTGCTGATTTCGAGGTGCTTAAGAGATGATCTAGCTGTTGACCTTTGAAGAGAAATCATTCCTTATTGAATTACGGAACTTTAGCAACTGGAATGAGGTCAATCGGAGTTGTAACGCATCGGGAAAAGCAGTTTTAGTGAAGGCATATCAGCAGTTACGGGATTTTGGGCTAAGTTAGTGGACTTGGGCCTTTTATATTTCATTTAATTAAAAGCCTAGGTCCAAGTCCGAATTTCTAACTATAAAATCAGCCCTTGACTTCTATTTTACACACAATTCACATTCTGCAAGATTAAAAACACCAGAGAGAAGCAACTGAAGGAAGGAGAAGAAGCTACAAGAGCTGGAGAGGGTCTATATCTCCGTTCGTAGTCATTCCGATTCCGGAAATTAGGTTCTTTTATCTTTTTAATTCTGTAAACAATATGAATTCCTTTATTTTTAATTTCGTATTTCATTTTAATATGAGCTAAGTTTTATTTAGTGCTTGAGAACAACAATGGGTGAATCCCAATTCCTATTAATTAACGAATGTTGAATTTGGGTTTTTAATGAATTAAACTAAATTAGGGCTTTTACTCTTTTCGATAAATTATGAATGTTTACTGTTTTTAGCGTCATGAACTAGGAACAGGTAATAGTATTTAGGCTATTCCAATAAGTGGCAATTGGATCATCCTGACGGGGGGTTTAAATACGGAACTATTTATTCAATCTAGGATAGAAGTTAATGATTCTGACGAGCTTAGCTAATCCTAGGGCCAATGAGGTAATAACACTTAATCATCCAACGGTGGATCATATTTACCCTGACGGGACTAGTGACACTTTAGGATCGCCTTATAGTCCACCCTGACGGGGGTATAAGGAAATTAGAATCCCGACCATTGTAATTGACTAATTTAGCCCTTAAACAACATAAGTTAAGAAATAGGATAGGGAGGATCCTTGCGTTCTCAAGTGCTACTTCTCATATTGCGTTTTACATCAATTTACTTGCGTCTTAGCTTTTAATTGCATTTTAATATTTGTCTCTCATTCATTAGTCTTATAAACAAAACCAAACAAATATATTATTGTCTTTTATTTTCATAAGTGCATCAATCACTACTTGCTAAACATTGTGATCAACCATTCCGTCCTTGGAACGAATCTGATTTATCAGAATTACTACTTGGGACAACCGTACACTTGCGGTTGTGGTTCGATTATCTTTTGCATTTATTTTTAGAACACACAAAGGACCACCAAGTTTTTGGCGCCGCTGCCGGGGACGGTAGCGTGTGACCACGGTGTTTATCCTTTAGTGATAAGTGCATTTTATTTTATTTTATCAGTTTTACGCTTTTTGTTTAGTTTCTTTTCAGGTTTTTAGGTTTGGTGTATGCGAAGAAGGCTATTCAAGGATCTAGAGCCAACACCTCCGATCCTTAGTAATCCAGAATCGTTGATCAGACTTGCAAACAAGAGAAGAAGAGAACGAGAAGCTTTAGAGGTAGAAGAGTTAAGTAACAGAATGGCAGACATCAATCTTCAAAATAATCAACAGAATAATGGACAAGGCCAGCTAGATGCAAATGGCCAACCTTTAGCTCCGGGCGTTATTCCTCCAGTTCAACCACTAAATCCCAATGCTCCAGTCCAGATAGTGATGAATCATGATCCGTGGTTTACTAACGGTCCTCCAGAAGTTCCATTCCGTGCTCCAGCTATAGGAGTAGGTGCTCCAGATATTAATGTTCCACGTTTTCGTCCAGATTCGGGTATGTTAGCTCAGTTCCAGAATTTTGGTAATTTTCGTGGTAGACCAGCAGAAGATCCTCTCAGGGCAGTACAGAAATTCAAACAGATATGTGATTCTTACATCACACAAGGGGTCTCAAGGGAACAGATGTATTTTGCTGCTTTTAAGTTCTTTGTTACTGAGGGAGCAAGTGAATGGCACGATACGCAAGATCCTACGAAGATCACCAATTGGGACCAATTAGAAATTGCGTTCTTTGACAGGTATTACCCAAGTAACATGAGGTTAGATGCTGAATTAGAATTGACGCATTTCCGTCAAGAATATGAAGAAACTTTGGGTAGGAGTTGGACAAGATTTCAGATGTGTTTGCGTAAAGTTCCTAATCATGGCTATTCAGAACAACAACAGCTTAAGATCTTTTATAGAGGCCTTGATGGGAAGTCAAGAGAGAAGTTGGATACGCTATGTGGTGCAGGTTTTCTTCAAGTTCAACCCGCTCATGCTAAAATTATCTTAGAGAGAACAGTCAAGAATGAAGTTGGGTGGAATTCAGTAAGAGCACCGGTTAAGGGAGTGAATAATGTTGATATGGAAGAGAAATTTGCTACGTTTGAAAACAAGATTCAGAGTACTATTGAGCAACAATTGAAACAGCTTACTTTAGCTGTGAAAGAAGGATTTTCGGGTAAGAAGGTAGCTGTGCATGCTGCACAAGAGGTTTATATGTGTTCGATTTGTCAGGTAGATGATCATGATGAGGAAAGTTGTCCAAATAACCAAGAATCCGTGATGTTCATGTCCAACAGAGGTAACTTCAATTCAAGTGGTAATGGATATCAGCCTAACAGAAACCATCCTGGGTTTCAATATTCAAATCCTAATGGGGCAGCCAATCCTACCTACGCATATCAGCCGCGTCCCCAAGGTAATAACTATAATCCAAGACCACACAACAATTATCAAGGAGGACAGAATCAGGGAAATTATGTACAAAGGCAAGCTCCTCAGAATACTCCTCAGAATACATACGATGAAACTTTAAACCAAAAAGCCTTACCTGCCCATCCACAAGAAGGAGTAGTTACCCTTCAGAAGACCGTTGAAAATTTGATTGCTCTTCAAACACAAGCCTTAGAACGTCAGAACGCAGCTGAAGCGAATATGAAGATTTTCCAGAATCAGCTGAGCCAAATTAATAAACAGCTGAATCAGCGCCCACAAGGGCAACTTCCTAGCGATACTGAGAATCCGAAGCAACGCGAAGATTGTAATGCTGTTACATTGAGAAGTGGTAAGAACCTTCCTCCCCCTCCTTTTCCCATTATGAAAGAGAAAGAAGTACCAAGGAAAGAAAAGGAAGTGGTGGAGAAAGAGAAAGAAAATGAGAAAGATAATGAGGTTGAAGAAATAGTGAGACCAAGAGAAGTTCCGAAAAAGAAAGATGATATGGTGATTAATCGCCCTCCACCACCGTTCCCATCGCGAGTTCAGAAAAAGAGTGATTTGGGTGATTTTCAGAAATTCTTTAATAGAGTGAAAGGTCTAAGTATTAATATTCCGTTACTAGAGGCAATTCGAGATATTCCGAAGTATACGAAGTTTTTGAAGAGGGCCCTCACTAACAAAAGGCCCTATTGTGATAACGAGATGATTGGTCTTCCAGAAGAGTGTAGCGCGATTTGTCAAAGTAAATTACCTCCGAAGTTGGTTGATCCGGGGAGTTTCACGATTCCCATATCAATTGGGGAAGAATGGAAAGGAAAGGCGCTATGTGACTTGGGAGCTAGCATCAATTTGATGCCCAAGTCGATATTTGATAAGCTAAAAATTGGAAACGCAAGACCCACTTCTATGGTCTTGCAAATGGCGGACAGATCTCTTGCTCATCCTGAAGGCCGCATTGAGGATGTCCTTGTTAAGGCAGGTACACTTATATTTCCTGTTGATTTCGTAATCCTTGAATACAATGCAGATAGAAATGTCCCCATTATCTTGGGTAGACCATTCCTAGCTACAGGGAGAACATTGATCGATGTAGAGAATGGAGAATTAACAATGAGGATACAAGATGAAGAAGTGAAATTCAATGTATTTCGAGCTATGAAATTCCCAGACTCTCAGGAAGATTGCTTCAGAATGGATGTAGTAGAGCAAGCATCGCAAGAGGTATTTAATTGTCTAAATTTTGATGATATCTTGCAGGCTGCTTTAACACTAGATTCACCTGAGATGATGGAGGAGCTTACTGAAACAATAGCAGCTCTCAATTCTGAAAATCCGAAGTATAGGCGTCCTGCCTATGAACCTGTGAGAGAACCGGGGGAGATTGTTCCTAAAAAGAAGCCTTCAATTGAATCTCCTCCGGAATTGGAAGAAAAACCATTGCCAGCACACTTGAGGTATGCGTATTTAGGTACTAATGAAACTCTACCTGTTATTGTTTCAGCTAATTTAACAGGTCCTCAAGAAGATAAACTGTTGCGTGTCTTAAGAGCAAACAAAGAAGCAATAGGTTGGACAATTGCTGACATCAAAGGCATTAGTCCATCCTATTGTCAACACAAAATCATACTTGAAGATGTTAACGCACGCTCAGTTGAAGGTCAAAGAAGATTAATGCCCGCTATGAAGGATGTGGTAAAGAAAGAGGTGATCAAGCTTTTAGATGCGGGGATTATTTACCCCATTTCGAGTAGTGAATGGGTGAGTCCGGTTCAGTGTGTACCGAAGAAGGGAGGAATGACAACAGTTCTTAATGAAAAAAATGAAGCGATTCCTTCAAGAACGGTAGTTGGATGGAGAGTTTGCATGGATTATAGGAAGCTGAACAAGGCCACCAGAAAAGATCATTTCCCTTTGCCCTTCATAGATCAGATGTTAGACAAATTAGCCGGAAGAGAGTACTATTGCTTCTTGGATGGTTATTCTGGGTATAATCAAATTTACGTGGCTCCAGAAGATCAACATAAAACAACATTTACATGCCCCTTTGGTACTTTTGCATATCGTAGAATGCCATTTGGGTTGTGTAATGCTCCTGCTACTTTTCAAAGATGCATGATGGCCATCTTCTGGGATATGATCGATAACTTTCTTGAAGTGTTTATGGATGATTTCTCTGTATTTGGTGATGATTTTGATAAGTGCTTAGACAATTTGGAGAAAGTGTTAATCAGATGCAAAGAAACAGATTTGGTCTTAAACTGGGAGAAATGTCATTTCATGGTTCGCGAAGGTATTGTTCTGGGTCACAAAATTTCGAGTGTTGGATTGGAAGTCGATAGAGCGAAGATTGAGGTAATTAAAACTCTTCCCCCTCCTGTTTCTGTTAAAGGGGTAAGAAGTTTTCTAGGCCATGCTGGCTTTTATAGGCGATTTATCAAAGATTTTTCTAAGATTGCGAAACCGTTATGCAACTTACTTGAAAAGGATTCCAAATTCCTTTTTGATGAAGCTTGTTTAGCGGCTTTCAAAGCAATCAAAGAAAAGCTTATTTCTGCTCCTATAGTAGTGCCTCCAGATTGGAATTTACCGTTTGAGGTTATGTGTGATGCGAGTGATTTATGTATGGGAGCTGTATTAGGACAAAGAAAAGAGAAAGTTTTTCATTCGATTTATTATGCTAGTAAAACTTTTAATGGTGCTCAGATTAATTATACAGTTACAGAAAAGGAGTTGCTAGCGGTTGTGTATTCATTCGATAAATTTCGCTCTTATCTTCTTGGAGCGAAAGTTATTGTCTATACAGATCATTCAGCGATTCGATATCTTATGGAGAAGAAGGATGCTAAACCAAGGTTAATCAGATGGGTTTTATTGCTTCAAGAGTTTGATTTAGAGATCAAGGATAGAAAAGGGTGCGAGAATCAGGTTGCAGATCATCTATCGAGATTAGAAGGTTCAGAGTTGAATAGTGGTATTGAAGCGGTTAGAGAAGAATTTCCTGACGAGAATCTATTCGAAGTTCGCGATTATGAAGCCCCTTGGTATGCAGACATTGCAAACTTAGTGGTAAGTGGTTCCTTTCCTGAAGGTTCAACTTATCAAGAAAGAAAAAGATTAGCTCACCGTGCAAGACAGTTCTTTTGGGAGGATCCGTTCCTCTACAAAGTGTGTGCTGATCAGATGGTAAGAAGATGCGTAGCCAAGGAAGAAATTGAGGCGATTATAGCTGGGTGTCATGATTCACCTTACGGTGGACATTTCAAAGGAGATCGAACTGCTGCTAAGGTATTACAATCAGGTTTCTATTGGCCCTCTATTATAAAAGATTGTCATGAATATACTAAAAGATGTAATAGATGCCAATTTACCGGAAACATATCCAAGAGGGATGAGATGCCACGTAATAATGTGTTAGAAGTTGAAATATTCGATGTTTGGGGTATAGATTTTATGGGTCCGTTCGTCCCTTCAAATGGTAACCTCTACATCTTATTAGCTGTTGATTACGTGTCTAAGTGGGTAGAAGCAGTGGCTTTACCTACCAATGATTCTAGAGTGGTGATTAAGTTCTTAAAATCACATATTTTCACTAGACATGGAACTCCAAGGGTGATCATTAGCGATGGAGGTACTCATTTCGTTAATAAGTATCTGAAGACTGTTCTAGAGAAATATGGAGTCAGACATCGTGTGTCTACCGCTTATCATCCACAAGCCAATGGTCAAGCCGAAGTATCAAATCGTGAGGTAAAATCTATTTTAGAGAAAACCGTTAGTCCTACTAGAAAAGATTGGTCTATGAAATTAGATGATGCCCTTTGGGCTTATCGAACTGCTTTCAAAACCCCAGTAGGTGCTTCTCCGTATCGAATGGTTTATGGTAAGGCTTGTCACTTACCTCTCGAGTTAGAAATGGGTGCCTATTGGGCTATTGCAAAGTTAAATTTAGATCCTACGCTAGCGGGTGAGAATCGAATGATGAAACTTAATGAGCTTGATGAATTTAGATTACATGCGTATGAGAATGCTAAGCTTTATAAAGAAAATACTAAAAGATGGCATGATAATCGAATTCGAGAGAAGAACTTTGTAGTGGGACAAAGAGTGTTGAAATATAATTCAAAGTTCAGTAATTATCCGGGGAAATTAAGATCGAAGTGGTCGGGTCCTTACATTGTAACCAAGGTTACACCTCATGGAGCTATAGAGATAGAACATCCACTTGAGAACCGTACATTCATGGTGAACGGTCATCGTTTAAAAATTTATCATGGAGGAGAAGACACCGATCGTGCAAAAGACCCACATCCCGGAGAGGTCATGTACCTCCTCGAAGCTCCTTAGAAGCACGAGGTAACCCGTCGAGCTTAACGACGTTAAACAAAAGCCAATTTCTTGTATATTAGTTTAAGTATTTCAATTTCCGTAGTGTATATTAGTTAAAGTTTTCGTTTATTTTAGTTTTATTTTTAAGAAATGAGGAAGGGTGTTTGTTTTTGATGATTTCAGGGGTATAATGGTCATGAGTTTGGGGTCAAACGATGGAATAACGGAAAAAAAAAAAAAAATTGAAGTCCACAGCAGGTTTGACCGGCTAGCCGGCGAGCTAGCCGGCATACCGGCCAAACGAGCAGGTAGACCCCAACTCCCTGACCATTGCGTCAGCGACAACGCAGCAATGCTGCGTCATCATTCGCGCCAGCGAGAAAGCACCGGCATGCCGGCGAATCCGCCGGCTAGCCGGCCAACGAGGAAGAATGTTCTGGTCCTTGCGTCAGCGATGACGCAAGGTTGCTGCGTCATCAAATGCGCCATCGAGATTTCATAGGCATACCGGCGAATCCGCCGGCTAGCCGGTCAAGGATTTCAAATTCCCTGACCATTGCGTCAGCGACGACGCAATGCACTGGCGTTTTGAGGTTA
Source organism: Nemophila menziesii (assembly GCA_029959085.1). Taxonomy (NCBI): domain Eukaryota; kingdom Viridiplantae; phylum Streptophyta; class Magnoliopsida; order Boraginales; family Hydrophyllaceae; genus Nemophila; species Nemophila menziesii. The sequence goes on from JARWIR010000001.1 coordinate 83,545,479, forward strand.
AAAAAAAAAAAAAAAAAAAAAAAAAAAAAAAAAAAAAAAAAAAAAAAAAAAAAAAAAAAAAAAAAAAAAAAAAATATTTCGCCGCCCTCTCGGCCGGCATACCGGCGGATCGGCCGGTATACCGGCGAATCCGAAGGCATACCGGCCAGCTGTTACGAGAGGCGGTTTTAACTTCATTAAACCTAGTTTTTTGCCTCTTTTCCAAGCCAAACCTTATAATCCGAATTCTTGCCTCCACCTACTCCGAAAATCATCAACAAACAACTATAAAATCATCAAATCAAGCCTTCTATCATCACAAAAACACAAAATCAACTCATAGCTTCTCCAAAACATCATCAAATTTCACCTTTTCTCCAAAAATTTCTTTCTCCCAACCTTGAAATTAATCCAAATTCTTTCAAAATCTCTCTCAAATAACCTTAACCCATCTCACATAACACCTAGTTCTTCAAGTTTTAAGCCTCAAAACATCAAATTTCAAAGCTTTTCTCTAGCTTTTTCTCTATTTGAAGTTTTGAGTTTGGGGTGAAAAGAGATGACTAACAGAACCGATTCCATGTGTAACTATCGAAGAAACATACCAAGAAACAGGAACACTGTTGGAGCTAGCCCAGACCAAGCAATTGAGATTCCGGATTCAAAATCCAAAAAGACTGTCCAAAACCCAATTGCTCCGAAACGAAAAGAAAATCCGAGTAAGGCTAATCCGAAAAAGAGCAGGTTAATTGATGAGAGTGATGAAGAAAGTGAGGACGAAGTTGAAGAAGAAATTGAAGAAACTGAACAAGAAGTTCCCGAAGAACCAGTGCAACAACCGAAAGCTCCGCGTAGGAAAGCTTGGGCTCAAAAGCCTAAAAGAGTCTTCGCTCCTTGGGAAACTCAGGTTCGTGATCGAATTGACTTTTTGAAGTTTGGTGAGGAGATGAATCTTCCTAAAGGTATTATGACTAGTGCTTATAAAGATTATGGTGTTACTTGTGATAAATTGGGTTGGAAGGAATTGAGAGAAAGGAAGCTTGAGTATATTCCTACCTTGGTGCGAGATTTTTATGAAGGAATCGCCTTCTCAAAGGAAGCTGTTATTATTCGCAAAAAGGTAGTTCCTTTCTCCGTTGAGCTTATTCGTAAATCATTAAAATTACCCGACTTTTCCGGAATATGTCCGTTTCAAGAATCTCTTAAAAAGCCTTCGTTTGACTATGAATCCCTTTGGGGGAAAGTGACTATTGATGGGGCCCGCCCAATTCCCGAAGGAGAGAGATATCCTGGACAGATGTATAGTAGTAACTTGCTACCATGTGCTAAGATTTGGTCACGTTTCATAATCCCTACCTTCTTCGGAGTTAAACACATATCGGAAGTGAAGAAGGAGCATCTTTTGTTCATTAAATGTATTATTGAGGAGAAACCCATGGATGTTGCTCGTGTGATATATGATACCATCATGGAATTTGCTAAAATTCCTACTTCACAACAAAATCTCAAATTTCCTTGTACCGTCACTACTTTGTGTTTAGACGCAAAGGTTCCGCGTAAAGACGCAGAGATTGATCGTGTTGTAGTGTGTGAGAGCATGGGTTTAACTTTGATCAAGAATATTCATGATGAAGTGGTTAAAGCAACAAGGAATCCTAGAGCTCCTCCAAAGAAGAAGATGCATACAACTGATGAGTTGGAAGCTAAAGTGAAGGTGTTAGAAGAGAACCAAGTGAAGATGATTGCATCTTTAGGAAACGTTACAAAAGAGTTAGAACTTCTCCGAAACATGTTAACGGGGGTGAGCACAATTCAACATGCCACCTATGGTATTCTTATGCAGGAGAAAGTTCATGGACGCAACACCGATAACCAGCCTCGAGCTGGTTAAGATACGTTTTCTATCCCTTTCGCATTTTAGTTAGATTAGTTTATTTTTTATTGCGTTGAGTCTTTTCGAGTCGTGGGGACACGACTCATTTTTGAGTTTGGGGTGGGGTTCGTTGCCTCATCCCAATTTTTATGTGTTATATGTTTTATTTGCTTTCAATAAAAATAATTTTCGGAGTTGCGTTTGACTATAGAAGATTTTAAATGTCCCTTTAAGCATACTTTTGATGAATCTATGATAGTAAATAGTGGACTTTAGGGATTGATATAGAACGCACTTACAATTGCATGCGAACATAGGTAATTGATAGGAAAAATTAATGAACAATGCAAATGAAGTAAGCTTGTACTTAAGGAATATGTTTGGTGTGTAGAACGTGAAATCTTAATTAGTAGAGAACCCACCTAGATATGAACTAAAGACAAGCTATGTACTTAAGAAAATGATAGGGGCAGTTCTTTGTTAAGCCATTTGAAACCTTTTAGCTTGCTATCCCTTATTATAATTTTATCCGTTTTAGCCCAATTTTTGAGCCTTAAGCCTTTTCTTTTGTAGCCACGATATAAGCCCATTATCCTTTAGATTATTAGGCATGACCAAATGACCCGCACTTGAATCACAACCCTGAGACTTGTCTCGAGCTTGAGTTTGGGGTGGAGGGTCCACATTTTGGGAATTTACATTGGGAAGGGATTATATGTGTTTGTATTGAGGCACAAAAATGTAGATGATATTATTATTTGTAACCCTTTGCCGGGATTTGAAAAAAAAAAAAAAAAAAAAAAAAAGAGAGAAAAAGAAAAAGAAAATTATAAGAAACATGACTTTTCACATCAAAATGATAGTCATGGGTATCTTGTACAAAAAAAAAAGAAATGAAAAAAAAAAAAAGAAAATAAAAAGAAAGAAAAAAATGAATAAATCGGCAAGGTGGAATATTTTTGGAAATCATCTTAGTATTATTTGGGTTGACATTGGGGACGCAACTTTAGCGCGTCAAATGGGTGAGTGAGAACAATTTTTGAGCGCAACTCAAGCTCGAGGACATGTGGATGGTAAGTGAGGAGAGAGCCAAAAGCTCACTTCAAATTTACCAAATATATATCCATACCGTCCTTAAGCCAATATTAAACCATAAAGACCTCTTGATTCTTAAATACATAGTGAATTTATACTTCTGTTGATAGGGAATATTTAGGTGGAACATTCAAAGCGATTTACGATTAATGACCACCCTATAGCCATCATACAGATATGAGTACAAGTGTAACCTTCAAGCATTGCAACTTTAATTTTATGATTGAGATTATTTATGTTTGATTTTGCATGATTAGTGTATGTATATGTTAGTTCTTAAAGTTTTGCTATATGAGATTTATCTTTAGAATTGCTTTAGGTTTATTTGCTAAGCTTCTATTTGTTCTTGCGTTTACTTCTACCCCTTGTTTTGTTTTGTTTTGCTTTGTCGGGACGACAAAGATTTGAGTTGGGGGTCTTGATGTCTCCTTAATTGTTCCTATTTTCGACCCTTAGGAGACATCATTTTTGGTGTTTATTTAATTAATTTGATAGACTTTTGGACTAAATATGCAATAATATGATTTTCCTCTTTTATTTCTAGCATTTTTGATTTATTAAGCTTTTGCGCGTAATATTGGTATTTTTAGTGAATATTTTACAGGTTTTAGATGTTAGCTAGAAGAGGAATCTAAGGAGAAAGTCAAAGATCAAAAGACAGAGTCAAGACTTGAAAAGAAATCCCGAAGATATTATTTTTAGAGCTGAAAATCCATTTTCCAGGCCATAGATTGCTGATTTCGAGGTGCTTAAGAGATGATCTAGCTGTTGACCTTTGAAGAGAAATCATTCCTTATTGAATTACGGAACTTTAGCAACTGGAATGAGGTCAATCGGAGTTGTAACGCATCGGGAAAAGCAGTTTTAGTGAAGGCATATCAGCAGTTACGGGATTTTGGGCTAAGTTAGTGGACTTGGGCCTTTTATATTTCATTTAATTAAAAGCCTAGGTCCAAGTCCGAATTTCTAACTATAAAATCAGCCCTTGACTTCTATTTTACACACAATTCACATTCTGCAAGATTAAAAACACCAGAGAGAAGCAACTGAAGGAAGGAGAAGAAGCTACAAGAGCTGGAGAGGGTCTATATCTCCGTTCGTAGTCATTCCGATTCCGGAAATTAGGTTCTTTTATCTTTTTAATTCTGTAAACAATATGAATTCCTTTATTTTTAATTTCGTATTTCATTTTAATATGAGCTAAGTTTTATTTAGTGCTTGAGAACAACAATGGGTGAATCCCAATTCCTATTAATTAACGAATGTTGAATTTGGGTTTTTAATGAATTAAACTAAATTAGGGCTTTTACTCTTTTCGATAAATTATGAATGTTTACTGTTTTTAGCGTCATGAACTAGGAACAGGTAATAGTATTTAGGCTATTCCAATAAGTGGCAATTGGATCATCCTGACGGGGGGTTTAAATACGGAACTATTTATTCAATCTAGGATAGAAGTTAATGATTCTGACGAGCTTAGCTAATCCTAGGGCCAATGAGGTAATAACACTTAATCATCCAACGGTGGATCATATTTACCCTGACGGGACTAGTGACACTTTAGGATCGCCTTATAGTCCACCCTGACGGGGGTATAAGGAAATTAGAATCCCGACCATTGTAATTGACTAATTTAGCCCTTAAACAACATAAGTTAAGAAATAGGATAGGGAGGATCCTTGCGTTCTCAAGTGCTACTTCTCATATTGCGTTTTACATCAATTTACTTGCGTCTTAGCTTTTAATTGCATTTTAATATTTGTCTCTCATTCATTAGTCTTATAAACAAAACCAAACAAATATATTATTGTCTTTTATTTTCATAAGTGCATCAATCACTACTTGCTAAACATTGTGATCAACCATTCCGTCCTTGGAACGAATCTGATTTATCAGAATTACTACTTGGGACAACCGTACACTTGCGGTTGTGGTTCGATTATCTTTTGCATTTATTTTTAGAACACACAAAGGACCACCAATAACCTTAATGTTATGCATTGCGAGAAAAACGTGTGCGATGCTCTTCTTGGCACAGTAATAGGTCTTGATGGAAAACTTAACAAAGACAACGTGAAAGCGAGAATTGATCTCAAGGAAATGAATATCAGGCCAGATTTGTGGTTGCAAGAGAGAAATGGTAAGAATGTAATGCCTCGAGCTAATTATACGTTAACCATCGAAAAAAGGAAAGTATTTCTTGATTGGCTGAAGGCACAGAAGTTTCCCGATGGATTCACATCGAGTTTGAGAAATAACGTTCAAAGTGACTTAGGCAAGATTATAGGAATGAAATCTCACGACTGTCACGTGATGATGCAGTACCTATTCGTGGCTAGTCTCCCAGGGCTTTTCGAAGACAAAGCGATAAGTGATGCGATTATCGGGCTAGCCAACGTGTTCAGAGTTGTGTGTAATAAAAACCTGAGTAGGAAAAAGTTAGAAAAGGAGAAGAAGAAAGTGGTTGAATTTATGTGTAGACTGGAGATGATTTTACCTCCCGCGTTTTTCGATATAATGATCCACTTGGTCATTCATTTATACGACGAGGCTTTGTTAGGGGGACCGGTTCAGATGCGTTGGATGTACCCGTTTGAGTGGTATCTAAAGAAATTAAAGGAGTACATACGAAACCCGGCTAGGCCGGAAGGTTCAATTGCCGAGGGATACGTTGTAGAGGAGACTTTGACATTCATATCGCGTTACCTTAAAGAAGAAAAAACAAAGTTTAATGATCCGGGTAGATATATCGATATCGAAGCTCAACCTAAAGATTTGTCCATATTTAAGAGCCAATGTAGCCCGATAGGTAAAAAAGAGTATGGTAATTTGGAATATAACGAGAAGGAGCAAATCGATTGGTATATCCTACTTAATTGCGATGAAATCCAACATTTGATGACGTAAGTTTTCAATTTATTTATTCAATTTATTTATTCAATTTATTTATTCATTTTATTTATTAAATGTTTATTCAAATGTGCAGAGAACACAAAGCCACGTTATCGGGTTCCCAAGCCGAAAAAGATATGAAACACCGGCAAAATTTCCGAGACTGGTTTCTGCATAAGGTATATATCCATTCAAATACGAAAATAACTTTCCATTTTAGGAAACATTGTTATAATTGTTTATGCTTGTAAATTTATGAAATGGAAAAAGAAGGTGATGCATTCGCTACAAGTGAGATGATTGCATTGGCTAGTAAGTCTCATGGTGCAGTTTATAAGTACGATTCATGTGTTGTGAATGGTGTTAAATGGGTCACTAAAGGAAAGGGTGAAACAACGGTGACACAAGATTACGGGGTATACGCCATCTACAATGGAATACCGTTTACGGTGAATTGGTCAAGGTTGTAGAGGTCACATATGACGATGACTGTTCTGTTGTGTTGTTCGAGTGTAATTGGTATGGGGTGAATTTGACCACAAACAATCAACTTTGACTCTAAACACTCAACTTTGACTCTAAACACTCAACTTTGACTCTAAACACTCAACTTTGACTCTAAACACTCAACTTTGACTCTAAACACTCAACTTTGACTCTAAATACTCAACTTTGACCACAAACACTCAACTTTGACCACAAACACTCAACTTTGACCACAAACACTCAACTTTGACCACAAACACTCAACTTTGACCACAAACACTCAACTTTGACTCTAAACACTCAACTTTGACCACAAACACTCAACTTTGACCACAAACACTCAACTTTGACCACAAACACTCAACTTTGACCACAAACACTCAACTTTGACTACAAACACTCAACTTTGACTCTAAACACTCAACTTTGACCACAAACACTCAACTTTGACCACAAACACTCAACTTTGACTCTAAACACCCAACTTTGACCACAAACACCCAACTTTGACCACAAACACTCAACTTTGACCACAAACACTCAACTTTGACCACAAACACTCAACTTTGACCACAAACACTCAACTTTGACCACAAACACTCAACTTTGACTCTAAACACTCAACTTTAACCACAAACACTCAACTTTGACTCTAAACACTCAACTTTGACTCTAAACACTCAACTTTGACTCTAAACACTCAACTTTAACTCTGAACACTCAACTTTGACTCTAAACACTTAACTTTGACCACAAACACTCAACTTTGACCACAAACACTCAACTTTGACTCTAAACACTCAACTTTGACCACAAACACTCAACTTTGACTCTGAACACTCAACTTTGACCACAAACACTCAACTTTGACTCTAAACACTCAACTTTGACTCTAAACACTTAACTTTGACTCTAAACACTCAACTTTGACTATAAACACTCAACTTTGACTCTAAACACTCAACTTTGACTCTGAACACTTAACTTTGACCACAAACACTCAACTTTGACCACAAACACTCAACTTTGACCACAAACACTTAACTTTGACTCTAAACACTCAACTTTGACCACAAACACTCAACTTTGACCACAAACACTCAACTTTGACTTTAAACACTCAACTTTGACCACAAACACTCAACTTTGACTCTAAACACTCAACTTTGACCACAAACACTCAACTTTGACCACAAACACTCAACTTTGACCACAAACACTCAACTTTGACCACAAACACTTAACTTTGACTCTAAACACTTAACTTTGACTCTAAACACTTAACTTTGACTCTAAACACTCAACTTTGACTCTAAACACTCAACTTTGACCACAAACACTCAACTTTGACCACAAACACTCAACTTTGACTCTAAACACCCAACTTTGACCACAAACACTCAACTTTGACTCTAAACACTCAACTTTGACTCTAAACACTCAACTTTGACTCTAAACACTCAACTTTGACTCTAAACACTCAACTTTGACTCTGAACACTTAACTTTGACCACAAACACTCAACTTTGACCACAAACACTTATCTTTGACTCTAAACATTCAACTTTGACTCTAAACATTCAACTTTGACTCTAAACACTTAACTTTGACTCTAAACACTTAACTTTGACCACAAACACTCAACTTTGACCACAAACACTTAACTTTGAATTTAATTTAAATGATTATTTGGTTTTGAATTAAAATATTGGATAATTGTATAGTGTTTAGTGATTTTTTTGTTAAAAAAAAAAAAAATTCTAGCGACTACATTTGACTTATAGCGACTAGTTCATGTACATGAACTAGTCGCTAATTAGTCTAGAGAACTAGCGACTACTTTGTAGTCGCTAAACATCGAAATAACTTCCCCAAAACCGATGGCGGTCCATTTTCCCGCCCACGAAAGGACACGCGTTTCATTCAGCTGTCTAGCGACTACAATGTAGTCGCGAAAGACCTGTTGACTTGGTCAAACATCAATCTAGCGACTATTTTGATTGGTTCTAGCAACTACACGATGTAGTCGCTAGAAAAAAAGCCCTATATCTAACCGAGAGCTCACTTCACTCTTTCATTTCTTATACAATAAACACCAAAAAACGAGAGCAAAAATTTCTGCCATCCAAGCTCCGATTCAAGCATCAAAGGTAATCAAATCCAACCCCTAATCTTATCCCATTCCATTTACTATCTATTAGAAAGCTTTTTCTAATCAATTTTTATATTTTCTAATAATTTTTTTCTTTGTTTGTGTTTCAATCCGAATCAATATGGCTTGGATTCTTCCCCAAATCAGCTCCAATCTCTTCCAATAAGGTAAGTTTTCCAATCCTTTTTTATCTTTTAATTTCTATGCTTTTTTTTTATTGTTTTCTTTGATGATTTCATGGATTTCTTTAATTCCGAGAATTGTATGTGTTGTTAGTGTGTTGTATGCATCATTTTAAGCCTAAAATTTATGTTAAATGGCCTAAAAATTATTTTTTGGAAATCTAATTATTTTTTTTTCCATTTTTTTGTGTTTGATTCATAAATCCGAATATAGTATGTGTTATTAGTGATTCATTTTTGTTATTTTAAGCATGTAATTCATGGTGTATGATTAAAAATTAAATTTGATGATTTTTTGGGATTTTTGTTCATTTTTCACATGATTCTTAGACAATTTTAGATTATAAAAGTGCAAAAATTGTGTTAAAAAATGTGTTAGAATGAAATTGTGTTAAAAATTGTGTTAAAAATTGTGTTAAAAATTGTGTTAAAAATAACTTAGGGACCTTTATGCAATTTTTAAAGTATAATGTTAGGGACTTCTATGCAATTTAAAACTACATAGGGACTTTTATGCAAATTTTAAAAAAAAATTACGAATTTTTATGCAATTTTATAAAAATAAAATATGGACTTTTATGCAAATTTAAAAAAAATATAGGAATATTTATGCAATTTTAGAAAAATCAAATATGGACTTTTATGCAATTTTAAAAAATATAGGGAATTTTATGCAATTTAAAAAATTATAGGGAATTTAGTTTACTATATAATAATAGAATTTTAAATTAAAAAAATATATAAATTAATTTATTATATGACTAATATAATTATTTTTTTGTATAATACAGATTGTACGTGTTCTATATATATTGGATGCTTAAGGATGATTTATTTACGTTTTTAATTTATTTGAATTATTTTATTTATGATTGTAATAATTTATTTAATTTAATTTAATTTTATTTAATTTTATTTTCATGTTTTTTATTTTTGGTGATGTAATAATTTAGTTTTTTTTATGTTATTTTTTATTCTGTATTTTAATTTACCTATAAAATGCTAGATGGCCGATGTCATGACTCGACAGCACGGAGGGGATGGTGGGGGTAGGGAACCAAACCAAAATCCGAACCGAAACTTAGCCGACTGTGCAAACCAACCTGGTAAATAAACAAATTCAACTTTAATTTAATTTAATTTTAAAAAATAAAATCACTACTAATTAATTTAATTTTAAAACAGATCCCCCTAGACGGAAAACAAGAGGTGGAGGTGCCCTAAAAACTGCGATGAAGGCACTCAAAGCTATTGGGTGGCCTTTGCTGGTCAACTTTTGTGTGTTAGACGACACGTGGAGTCCAACAGGCAAGTACGAACACCACGTTGCGCAAGTGATTGGGATTGCCGTTCGAGAGAGGATTCCGCCCTATCACCCGAGATGGAAAAAAGTGCCGGACGCGGACAAAAACGCGGTGATTAAGAGATTAGCGGTATAAATTTAATTTTTAATATTTTTTTAACTTAATTTATTATTCTAATTTAAATTTAAATAATGTATTTTTTTTTCAGAAATATTTTGACATAAAGACTTGGAGAAAGAGGAAAGACTGGGATGAGATTTACGGAAACTTGGACGATACAATGAGGATGAGGTTTAAGGATTACAAATATTATGTGAAGAAGCATTATTGGAGAAAGGGTTTGAAGCCGGATTGGATATCGGACGAGGTGTGGGCTAAGTGCTGTGAGTATTGGGGTTCAAGAAAAGCTAAGGTGAAATCTTGATGATTTTTAATTTTAGTATATATTTAAAATTATAATTGTTTGTATTAATAATTGAATTTTATATTTTTTGCAGAATCAAGCGAAAGAAAATCAAAAGAATCGAGAAAAGCAGAAAAACAAGAGTGGAGCGGGGTCGAGGAGGTATTCCCGAACTCGGGATATGCTATACGAGGTGGTTTTTTATTTAAGTAACTTTTTTAATTATTAATTTATTATTTATTTTGAATATTTTTAATTTTTCTGAAACAGGGTGAAGAATTAATCCCGGGAGGGAATCTGGTGATAAGGGACGAGGCTACGCAACAAGACATCCCTATTCCGCGTATGGGTGGTTTTTACGAGGTTGTGGGGAAAACCAAGAAGACCAGAGAGTGGAGGTCGGTGGGCTACGAAAAAGCCGATGTGAGTTTTTTTCATAACTTTATTATTAATTATTTTTTTCATCTAAAGTCAAATTTAATTGATACATTGTTTATTATGTAACAGAAGCTGCTTAAGGACGCGATGAAGGAAAAGGTGACTCAAAGTCAATCTGAGTCAACTGATTGGGGAGGAATGAGTCAAAAGGAGCAATACGATTACGTTAAGAGCACCGCGAAGGAGATTGGGTCACCGAAGAGGAGCTTTATTCCGGGCATTGGCCGTCCGAGAAAATCGAAGAAGAAGGCTCATACTACTCCAGCCCGGAACGAGCAACACGAGGAGATGATGGCGGCTATTAACGAGCTCCGAGTGTCCAGCGGTCTTCCCCCATTCCCCCGCCCTGAAGATTCTACTAGCACCGCGCCTGCACCTTTTTCGATGGCTGTTGTGAATGATGCCATCGCATACGTTAATCAGTTGAGGGCAGATAAAGGCGAGACCCCCTTCCAGCCTATGAATGCGGGCCCCAATCCTCCTAGCGATGACTCAGATGACTCAGATGATGATAGTAGTACTAGTGGTGAAGATGTTGAGATGGATGTTGATTTGGATGAAGATGATGTCGTGCTTGGGAATGACGAAGACATTTATAGACGGCAAGGATTTTAGTGATGTTTGATTTATTTTATTTTGAGACTATTTGGTTTATTTGGGTTGATTTGTATTAAGACTTTATTTTTTTGTGGTTTGTACTAAACTTATTTAATTGTTTTATGTTTAGTGACTTTGACCTGGCTTGACCGGGTTTGAATTTGGTTTAATTTTATATTTTAATTAATTATTTTGAATTGTTAATTTTATTATTATTTTTAAATTTTTTATTTTTAAAAAAAAAATAAAAAAATATGATTTTCGAATTATTTTTAATTACAGAAATGGAATTAAAAAAAATTCGAAAATTGAGTTTTTTTATTTTTTTTAAAAATAAAAAATTATCATTAGCGACTACTTTGTAGTCGACATTGACTACAAGAAGTAGTAGCTATATCTTTAAGAAATAACGACTACATTGTAGTCGTTAATGTTGTTCACATTTCTCGACTACAAAGTTGTCGCTAGAAGTAGCGTTATCTACCGACTACTATGTAGTCGTTAATACCAACCCAAGCTCTAACGACTATTTATTGTCCACTAGTCGTAAGGTTTAACTTCTAACGACAACTTTTTCGCGACTAATTTCTAGCGACTACTTGTAGTCGCTAGAAACTTGAACTAACTTCTAGCGACTATTTTCTTAACATCTAGCGACTACTTATGTAGTCGCTAGTAGCTTGACGCGGTGTAGTGATTTGATTGACTGCAAATAAAATTCCTCGTGCAAAAAAACGAGGCACTACTAGCTGATATTCCAAAAGTAGAAACTTAAAAAAATCATTAAAAACTCAGAAAATAGAATAAAATTTTGTCTTAAAATCCTCTCATTATAACTCTCAATAACAAAGAAGAAATAAACTAACCTGACCAATTTCCATACACTACCAACTACTTGCAACTCTAGTCCATCTTTGTTGTCAACTTCCATATAATTTGGAAAAAAGAATTATGGGTCACATTTTCTATCTATTGAATTTTCACTATATTATTTAAACATAAACAAAAATGATTTAACTTAAAGCTTATGTAAGTTGGGGCAGACTTTCTTCCAGTTCCTTACTAACCACACTCAGGGGCGGAGCCAGAAATATTTGTAAGGGGAGGCCAAGGGGGTTCGGGGGTAACGCCCTAGAAAAAAAATTTCCGCCATTATTTGTACTATAAGTCTAAATATCATGCAAAAATTGTAAAATAGGTTCCTATATTAGGAGAAATTGCTCTAAAAATCTCTATATTGTGTAAATATTACAATATAAGTCTCGATATTGATTTTTCTAAGTCATTATGCTATAAGTTTCTTTTTTTAATACAAAATAATATATAATTTATTATAAAAATAAAAAAATCCGATAAATAAAATAATTTAAAGCTTAATAAAATTAACTTTTAAAAGTTAGGGAGGGCCAAATAAAAATATTTAAAATATTTAAGGGTTATTTACTTATAAATTGTTTTTTTTCTTTTAAGATAGTTATAAAAAATATTATAAAAAATCAGGGGGGCATGGACCCCCCTACCATGGGCATGGCTCCGCCCCTGACCACACTCGAAGCTTTTCCCTTTAGGGGGATCATTAGGACCTCGTTTCTATCGATCCCTTTATTCTTATTCTTACGAACACGATAGTTGTATGACTGTTTTTCCCTTTCTTGAATGTGACCTTCCTTTCTTATGATGTCCATACATTTGTGTTTTCATCCAAGTAAGAAATGCCTCTCTCTTAGGGTTAATTATGATTGTAGCTAATTGGAGTTCCTTAATTAAATCATAAAAGTTCTTCTCATCCTCTCACATGTTGTGGTTAAACTAGAACTAAGTGAAAGAGGGAGTCATGGATTCACAAATCATATTAATCTTCCTGATATTGTCTATCACAACGACTTGATTCGTGGAATCATTGAAGTTATTGATCATTTTAAGAAAATGTTATCAAATCGAATAAACCTTATCCATTCTAGCACCCGTGAAGTTTCTCAGAGCGAGCATCTTGTCTTGTAGGCATGTTCTTTTCAGTGAAACATGTATATACTCGAGTATATATGTATAGTGGATATACTCACTCAAAACCTTATGCTACTAAGCAAACACATTCCATACTTTTTCCCCTCCTAGATTCATTATCAAACAGGGCCCGCCTCTATGTTCAGTTCACTAACTTGACCGTGCATTTCTCCTTAGCCATTTGTTTTGTAGCTACCGAACACAAATGATCACGCCAATCAGACGGGAATAGTCAGTTTGATAACATATTCATACAAGATTCAAGTTAAAGTTATGGTAAAACCTATAAGTTTTATCTGGTAGAATTTGTACCTATATTACAAAACTTAGAGATATATTATGACTGTCTAAAGACACTTTAAGGCAGTTTTTCCTCATAGCCGATTCTAGCAAGGGATGCAGGTTGCACGTCCATGGCCCAAATTTTTTTAGTAGCCCAATTTCTAGTATATTCTTTTAGTATAATATATTAAAATAATTATTAGGCCCAGTAAGTAAAACCCTAGTATTCAACCTTATTATATTTAGACTAACAAATATTATGTTATTCTCTGCAACTCCCATGTTCAAAAGTGAAAGAACAACTTTTGCATTCTCAACAGATTTCTTCTTTTAAACAAAAGATCTATCATTATCAGGGTTAACTTATATAGTACTTAGGTCGACATATACCAAGAAAACCATTTATCAAATAAATTAACTCAATTTGCAGGTAATTCATTTTTAGATTTCATTTTTTAATGATTATATGTGTTTTCAATTGTATTGTTAAATTTTTTTAATTATTAAAAAAATTGATTGATATCATGTTTGATAAGTATATATTTTCTTAAAATTGAGGTTTTATAAATTTAGCAGGATGATATTCAGATAAATATTTGTTGAACTGTAGTCATTTTTTAATATTGTTTTTTAATAAACACACAACCATCAATGTTATAATTTGCAGAGTCACCCATTTTCCAATCTTTTTGTAATTTTGTATTTTATTTTCTAGTCCTATGTTTTCAAAGTTAGCTAATTTATCTCTAATGAAACTTCTAGAATTATTAATGACCATATAATTCAAGGGATCGTGGATAAATAAGTTATAACTTTCAACTTTTTGAATTGTATATATTTATAAATGATTGTAATAGTAAAATATAAATTATATATTACAAGATATGGTGAAAATTTAATCAAGATAATTAAAATTGGCTAATTTTTTATTTAGTTTTTAATATATACCATGTTTATTGATAAAAAAAGATGACATAAAAAAATGTGTTGTGATAGATTAATAAATTAGGTAAGTTAAATGATTATATTATGAATGTGTTAGCCAAATTATGTGGAATTTTTTTATTAGATTGTTGATACTTTTAGATGATTATATAGCCAATTATTATAATTGTTTATTTATCTTATTTTGTGTTTTAATTTTTTCATGAAACTTTTATTGTTTTTTTCTGATATAACTATTTCATTTCGAGATAAAAATTAGGCATCTCATTTTTATCATATATAGATATATGGAGCCATTTTCAAACGAGGACATTGCAACAAAGATTTTATCTAAAATGACTGTGGAATCACTTCTAGCATTTAAGTGCACGGCTAAGAGATGGTATAGATTTATATCTGATCCCTCATTCTTGCGCATCCATTTTGAAAGAGTAAAAGAATCTCGGATACTCGTCTTGCAAGACATAACTTCAGACCAATATTTGAAGTCAAGCAAAGTCAATCTCTTACCTCTCACTACAATAGGATCTACATTAAGTTATACTATATTGGATTTCCTTCCAGAAAATGTTCAGATTACATCGTCATCTAATGGTATACTTTGTTGTCGGAGTAGTGTTTTGAGAAATGGATATTCTATATACATATGTAACCCAGTGACAAGACAATGGCTAAAAGTAAAAACCAACATAGATTATGGTTGGATGGTAAACCACATTGGATTAGCTTTCTACCCTTTCTGTTCTTCATCAGGGGCATCTTCTTCAATGTTTAAGTTAGTTTGTGCCACAAACTCTAAAGGTAATCCTGGTACATATGTGTTTAACATTTACTCGTCGGATACTAAGAAGTGGAAAATATCCAAAGAGGTACCTGCATTTACGTCGCCCAATTATTTGCATACAGTCATCTTTGCTAATGGTTGGTTGCACTGGTTCACTGACAAATTTAAAATAATAGCATTCCATGTAGAAAAGGAATTTTCTAAGGTGATACAGTTGCCTATTGTGATTAATCGCCCTTATTCTTGTTATGAATATGCTTTCAAGAGTTGTGTGGCCGAATCAGAGGGTTATTTCCATTATCTGCATGTTAATAATACCGAAGAAATTAAAGTTTGGGTTTTAAAAGATTACGAGGATCCAGCTTGGGAACTTTTACACTCTCTAAATATAGCTGAATTTTGTCAACAACATTCAGGGGAACTCAACATTAATTTTGGTGTTATACCATGGACAAGGCTTCAGGCTGCCGAGTGGAAGCCCATGGCTTTTTATGACAACGTTGTATACATAGGAGTATTTATTTTTGGAGATGAATTCATGATTTCATACGACTTCAAAACTAAGAGAATTGTAAGTTGTTGCGCAATTCTACAAAAGAGTGTACAAAAATCTATCGTCTTTCCACATTGTGCTAGTTTGGTGTCTTTACATGAATCTATCTAATCTGAAGTTTTTCATAGCGAAAGGATTAGAAAACAAAAGCTTTACAAAGAATAATTTTGTGTTGTATTGCATATCAAGAATTTTTCAGCCCTATGTATCATGTATGTGAACACTCTATTCATTTTACTAATTCAAATTTAAAGCTATTAGAATGGTTTTAATTTTAGGTGTTATTAAGGGATATTTTTATGTTTTATGGAATCTAATGATGTCCATGAATATTTAATGACAGGTATCCAAGAATCACATTTTCTTCTTATGTTATGGTAAAGTTTGGTTGGAGATGATGGTATGATGAAGATGTGTAAGATTCATATTTATGACTGTATTATTGTTTTAGGTCTGATGAGGTAATATTTGAGGTCCTTTTTGTATTATTTATTTGGTCGGTGTTGATGGTCATATACTGTCATCTATGAAGCTAATTATTATATGGATAATTTCTCATTTTTTGAGTTTACGGTGGTCAAAATCCCCTTAAATGGTGGATATGTTAGAGATAATGATTTATACTACTATATGTCATGAATATCATTGTGTGTCGTCTTTTGTTCATGATGTGAACTTCTATAAGTACCTGGATTTTTTTTTAATCCTCGTAATTGTTGCACCTATACTGATTTGTTTTAGATAGTGGTATAATAATATGTGAGATGAATTTATTTATTTTTGGATTTATGTGTGAAAAAATTCTATAGAATATGGAGCTTAGATATAGTCTTGGGTATTATGGGTTTGTTATTTTATCTTTTCTTTATTGTTTGATTTATTCTATGCTTCGATGTAGTAATTTATTTCAATAAAATAATCATTTATCCCATGAAACAAAAACTATTCAACGTGTGATTAGATTCTCAAAATCCAAATTAAACAAGAAGTAATGTAACATAGTAAAGAGTATCAAAAAACATGAATCAGTAGAATTAATAACTTACCGACACTACATTTTCCCCCATAACATGTGATAAGATTGCTAATTTTTTCCATCCTCGAACTCTAGCTGTTGGAAAGAAAAGGTAAGGATGATAGAACAATTGATCTAAGCAATATTATTAATATTAAACTTAAACAATGCCTCCAAAACAATGAGGCTACAATTATATAAACTAAGGAATTGCCCTATGTCATATAATAAAGATGACTACTGAGCAGATTGCAACGAGAAGTTGTTCTAGAAAACCTATGGAAATTTTATATAGTTACATCTAAACAAATTAGTTTAGTAATTGGTGTGCCTAGGGTGTGATAAAATAATGATATAAATAAGTGCAAATAAACACCCTAAACTAACACGGTACTGCAAGTATTACAGGACGTATGCAAGTTTTAATGATAAGAAGATTCGTTCCTCAGGGACTGACGAAAGTTAGAGAGAACTTATGCAAATTATCAAGTGCAGATATTAAAGATAGAAAAGCTAATACGCTAGTAGGAAGAAGAGATAGACAAATATTTATTTGGTTTTCAAATAATAAAACTAAACTAATAACCTAAAGACAGAAATTAAATAAAAGAAAAGAAAAGAAGATAGTATGAAAGTTTAGGCTCTGTTTGGTTTGTGAAAACATTTTCTGTTTTTGTTTTCAGAATATATTTTCAGAAAATAATTTTCGTTTTCTTTTCAAAATTTTCAGAAAATATGGAAAACGTCGATTTCACGTTCTCCAATATAGCACTGTTTTCAATAAATTTTCCAGAAAACTGTTTTCATTTTCTGTAGCCAAACACGTTTTTATTAGTATTTTCAAAAATATAGAAAATGAAAACAGAAAACACCCATTATTTTCACGAACCAAACAGGGCCTTAGCTTGAGTAATTAGCATGCAATCCCCACTAGTTGTGCCGTTCTAAACATGTAAGGGTGAATTATGTACAATTTCCCTAATCGGTCCCAATTCGCTATTGGTAGTTTAAAATAGGATTTACCTGTGTCAATAAGGCTTCCTAAGCAAACTTTTCCTGTAATTGGTAAATAGTCACAAGAACTAAACCATAGTGATTATCTAGCTAGGTTGAGTTGTCAGATCGGACCTAATACTAGACGTTATGTGCTAAACATGCAATTAAACACTGTTGTCAATGGTGACCTAATTACTAGATGGTAATTCTATATGGCCGTGGTTCCACAAGAACACAGAATATAAATCCAAACACATAAACAGAGAATAAAAACTATAATTCAATTTAAAACATTAAGTTCCCAAATTAGATAGATGTCAATCAAAACTAGGGTTCATACATATATGCTAAAAATCAAACTAAAAAGAATTAATTCATACAAAGAAGAGAAAAGAAAAGAATTACAGAATAAGAGGTTGAAGGAGACATAGTTGTTGCACAGCTCCTTCCAGACTTCTTCTCTTGTGTTGCAGCTTCCTCTTGGCCTTAAGGTCTGGCCAAGGATAATTTTAGAGTGTTAAGAGGCTGTAATTATAGGGTATAGGAAGACCTAATTCGTTTCTTGAAGGAAAGGTTAAGTAATAGACTCCAAGCCCAACTCAAATTCGTAAGGACATAAAGATAAACACTGCTGGACCGTTTTGAGCATATCTTCTTCGTTATTGGTCGGTTTGAGCTCCATAAGATACCAAAAGAATTGTAACAGAATTATCTCTACCCCTATGAAAGGAAATTACCAAAATCGGCCTATTTCTTAGGTAAATCGCCACTTCTTTAGGCGTGTACTGCAGAATTCAGATTTAGGCAGCTTTTCCTTTTCCTAATTGAACTCAGTTTCCTTCTATCTCCAATTTCCATGCATATCTCTTTCCATATCTTGTAGTCTTTGACTTGGACTCTAATTAATCTCCATAATTATCTTTAAAGCTTCACACTAAATAAACAATTAAACCCAATATGCTCTAAAAATATTATGTTACTAAATCAAGACTCAAAATAGGAAAGTGCACTAAACTAAGCTAAGATCAACCTATAAACTAATAAATAAGCCTAAAATGATGTCTCAGAAGTATATTTAATTATCACTAATGAGGAGACATCAAGACCCCCAACTCAAAGTTGTATCGTCTCGATACAATAAAAGTAAAGAACAGTAGGGTAGTCAAATAAAGAAGAAGAAGAAGTAGGAGGAGAATAAGAACTGAACACAATGAATGATCCTAGAGCAAAATCTAAAAAGTCTCATGTAGTAATGCTCAAGAAATAATGCACGAATATGCTTAATATACATGTAATCAACAATCCATAAATTCAAGTCCAGATTAATTTCGCAATGCCAGAAGGAGAGGATGATAACTTAGTTTAGGTTAATGGCTATAGGTTGTTCATAGGTCCCAAATACAGCATCCAATGGTCCACTTACCTACTTCCTAATAGCTCAATTGTTTCTCCATCTAGTAGTTAGAAATCCTAAGGTCTTGGTTATAACTTGGCTTAAGGACGGGTGTGGTATATTTGGATAATGAAAAGTGAGCTTATGGCTCTCTCCTCACTAGCCATCAACGAATCGCCCTAGAGCTTGAATTTTCACTCGAAGATGTTTCTCACTCAACCCAATTTATTGATGCTTTTGAATTGCATCCCCAATAATCCCAAATAAAACCTTTTATGATGATATACAAATTCCACTTTGCCGGTCTGAATATATATTTTCTTTTCATATCAATTTTTTCTTTTGTATAGCTATGATTCTCTTCTTGATGTTCGAGATATCATGCTATTTTTTTTCATATATATTCATTCTTTTTATGCCCTTGTTGGCAAATTTAGCTCGTAGCTTCTTTTCCATTCACTATTACCCCGGCAAAGGGTTACAATAATAACAATTTCATCATCAATAAAATCACAAAGATAATTCCCAATTCCCAGAGTTCCCTAATTATGAATCCCACCACCCCAAACTCAAGCTCTAAAACGAGTTTGTCTCAGGTTTTGCGATTCGAGTGCGGGCCATATAGATAAGTCCTACAAACTAAGGGTATGGATTATAATGTGTTTCAATAAAAGGCTTTAGAAAGGCTTAGAGGGGTTAAGACGGATAAATAGTAATATAATCAAATAAAGGGTGAGAAAGTATAAAAGGCTTCAAGTGTTTTAATCATGAAAGAACTGCCTTATTCATTTTTCTAACTACCGGATTTCGTTACTTTTTCACTATTAGTTCATAGATAAGCGGGTTTTCAACTAATTTCAAACCTCACGTTCTACACACCAAATAACTCTCCCTAAGTTCCAACATACTTCTTAGCATTGCTCATTAACTTTTCTATCCTTTATTTCCCGTTTTCATGCATGCATCTAAACAACTTATGACATCTTTCAAAAACATACTACTTACTATCATTAAATTAATTAAATCATGCTCAAATAGGTACATTCAAAGATATTCTATGCCTAATTCAACCCAAAAAAATTTAAATTTTATGAAAAACACAACAAGGAAGATGAGGACAACGAATCCCCACCCCCAACTAAAAAATGAGACGTGTCCCCACGACTCGAAAAAGACTCAAGAAAAATAAAATTTAAAATTAGCATACATATTGCACATAAATAAATGGTAGGGAAGAAAGAAAACATACTCTTCGAGGCTTTTACCTCGCCTTATCGGTACTCGGATTAAATCTAATGTATCTTCTTCACCCAACTTCTTATTCGCTTTTCGTTCAGGAAACGTGATCATAATAGGATATTGCATTATATAACGTCATGGGAGAGATTGAAAATTCGTATCACCTCCTCATAGATCAACTGTGCCACATCTTCTTCTTCTCCTCACAAAATACAATTCACAAACAACCCAAGCATTCCAAATCTCCATGAATCTTCATGTATTCTCCTTCAACTTCTTCTTCAAATACTTTCTTATAAGAAAAAGGTAGTTCCTTTAATTGTTTCCTTGGAGAAGCTATCAGGGCCCTTGAAGCTTTCTCTTTTTCTTTGGGTATAAGGTCTTTGATTTGTAGAGGTTGTGTTGTCTTCTTCACTAAAGTTGGAATCTTTTTGCTCATTGAATCAACACAGCTAGCTAACCTCTCTTTTCTTGACTTGTTTTACCCTTTGAATTGGAACTAGGACTTTTCTCACTTGATTTCTTCTCAATTAAATCCAATACCTTGATTCTTCATCTCCCTTACAGTAGATAATGTTCATGTTCTCTTAATCATCTCAATTGACCCCCAACTCAAAGCTTTAACCAATCTTGAAAGTTGAAACTCTTGATTATTGGTTGTACAAGCTTAATTTGGGTTAGGAAGGGTGATTTGATGATGATTCTCTATGTGGGTAAGATGGATTCTTCATGGATTGGCTTGGATTTAAGAAATTGTAGGATGAATTTCTGAGATTTAAGCTTTTGATTCTTGGATTCAATGTGTTTTGGTATGATATAGGTGGTTGAATCTTCCTTGTAATGATGTGGAGAATAGATTGATGTGTTTTCATGGTGATTGGGTAGTGTTTTGATGATTAGTGAAGGTTTTTATGAGCTTCAATGGAGTTGGGAGAGGTTTGTAGAAGACAAAGAGGATTAAGGTTTAGTAAATTCGGACTAATAAGAATCAACCCTCTTTTATAAGCTTGAAGACCTGTTTTCTCTTTCTCTGGCGGCGCGCTGCGGTATACCGCGGCTAAGGTCCGGTATACCGCACCTATCAGCGTTCAAAATTTTCGCCTCTGCTCAATACACGTGGTACGACCCCGTGGCACGCGTTTTGGCTTGCGGACCATGGTGCGGTGTACCGCGGGGGTGCTCTGCGCCTTCTGATGCTCCTTCGTCACAAAACGCGTGGTAGCTACCCGTGGCACGTGTTTTCTTCATGCGGTGCATGGCGCGGTATAGGGTCCAGTATACCGGACCCATCAGCTATTTTTTTTCTGTACACAACACGTGGCTGCTACCGTGGCACGGATCTTCACCTGCGGTATACCGCGGCTGAGGTCCGGTATACCGCACCTCTTGCTTCATTTTTTCAAAAAAATTTGTTTGCCTTCCCTAACTTGATTTCTCCAATACCTAATCATAAAAAACACTAATACCTTCCTCAAATATGCAATATCAACTAAATTTAACTAAACTAAACATAAATTAAAAACTAGAAACGTAAAAACATAAAAGAAATTACGGGTTGTCTCCCGTTCAGCACTTTTGTTTAACGTCTTTCAAAGTTAGACGTGTTACCTCGATTAAGGATGACGAAATTTCCACCCTTTGCATTTAATTCCCACGAACTTTTCAGCTCGATTATTAATAATCATGGATGGTGCCATCCAAGTTGTCGTGGGAAGGGGTGTTTCTGGTGGTAACTCGATTTCATTTGTAGCATTACACTCCTCTGGCAATCCATTCATCTCGAATCTTCGTTTGTTAGAAAGAATGTCCTTCATGAATTGACCGTATTTTGACATTCTTGTGAGAGCTTCTACAAACGGGATGCTGATCTTTAACTTGTTCACCATGTCAACGAACTTCTTGAATTCCAGGTCATTGTCCTTTTTGACACGTGAAGGGAATGGTGGAGGAGGACATGTGTTGGTTACCACTGGGCTCTCTTTCTTTTCTGGTGTCTTCTTTTGGACACTTTTTTGTTCAACCACCTCTTCGGCCTTATCTTCTGTTGTTTCTTCTCCCCCAGTTTCTGGAATAGGGACTGGTTCTGGTTCTGGTCTTGGTGGAGGTAGTTGTTTTCCACTTCCTAATTCAACTGCATGACAAACTTTGTTTTCTGGAGCACTAGTATCACTTCAGAGTTGCCTTTCTGCAAGGATTTGAGTTTTTTCCACCATTCGTGACACTCTATGCACCCTCTCCATAAGCGCACTCTGTGAGTCTTGGGATTCTTGCTGGCGACTCTCCATCTTTTCGATTAGGTTCATTATCTTAGCCATGCTTGAATTCAAACTCGGAGGTTGTTCTTATATGGTTTGCTGCATTGAATAAGGAGGTGGTTCTTGATAAGCTTCATTATAAATCGGCGCTTCTTGATAGATAGGTTGTGGAGGATAGTAAGATTGTGGTCGTGGTTGATAATAATCATCATAATAATGGTTATTATGATAATACGTCTGTTGATTTCCGACCCCATTGTAACTCTGTGGGGGTTGATAGTCAGCGTAATTTCCTTGAGATTGATAATAACCATCATAATAATGGTCTCTTTGATAAGGCATGAAGGAAATTGATGCTGGATTATTCATGCAATATTCCCACGAGTGATTTCTTGCTCCACAACTAGGACATGAAGGTAGGGTATGTACTAGATTCCTCTGAGCTAGTTTTCGCGATTGTTCTCGTAATTCCTCAAGTTGTTGGCTTAACTCCTTGAGCTTTAGAGATTCCATCATGAATTAGCTTCTTCAGTATCTAATAACACGAAACCTTTATCTCCTAATAAATCTGCTTTCGCCTAAAAAAAATCTGTAAAACAAAAACTAAAAAGAAAAGCGTAAAATAGAACTAACTAAAATAAAAGCACAAGATAATTGCACAAGGACTAACGATGTAATCCCCGGCAGCGGCGCAAAAAACTTGGTCTGGCCTAGGGTGTGATAAAATAATGATATAAATAAGTGCAAATAAACACCCTAAACTAACACAGTACTGCAAGTATTACAGGACGTATGCAAGTTTTAATGATAAGAAGATTCGTTCCTCAGGGACTGACGAAAGTTAGAGAGAACTTATGCAAATTATCAAGTGCAGATATTAAAGATAGAAAAGCTAATACGCTAGTAGGAAGAAGAGATAGACAAATATTTATTTGCTTTTCAAATAATAAAACTAAACTAATAACCTAACGACAGAAATTAAATAAAAGAAAAGAAAAGAAGATAGTATGAAAGTTTAGCTTGAGTAATTAGCATGCAATCCCCACTAGTTGTGCCGTTCTCAACATGTAAGGGTGAATTATGTAGTATTTCCCTAATCGGTCCCAATTCGTTATCGGTAGTTTAAAATAGGATTTACCTGTGTCAATAAGGCTTCCTAAGCAAACTTTTCCTGTAATTGGTAAATAGTCACAAGAACTAAACCGTAGTGATTATCTAGCTATGTTGGGTTTTCAGATCAAACCTAATACTAGACGTTATGTGCTAAACATGCAATTAAACACCTTTGTCAATGGTGACCTAATTACTAGATGGTAATTCTATATGGCCGCGGTTCCACAAGAACACAGAATATAAATCCAAACACATAAACAGAGAATAAAAACTATAATTCAATTTAAAACATTAAGTTCCCAAATTAGATAGATGTCAATCAAAACTAGGGTTCATACATATATGCTAAAACTCAAACTAAAAAGAATTAATTCATACAAAGAAGAGAAAAGAAAAGAATTACAGAATAAGAGGTTGAAGGAGACATAGTTGTTGCACAGCTCCTTCCAGACTTCTTCTCTTGTGTTGCAGCTTCCTCTTGGCCTTAAGGTCTGGCCAAGGATGATTTTAGAGTGTTAAGAGGCTGTATTCATAGGGTATAGGAATACCTAATTCGTTTTTGAAGGAAAGGTTAAGTAATAGACTCCAAGCCCAACTCAAATTCGTAAGGAAATAAAGATAAACACTGCTGGACCGTTTTGAGCATATCTTCTTCGTTATTGGTTGGTTTGAGCTCTATAAGATACCAAAAGAATCGTAACAGAATTATCTCTACCACTATGAAAGGAAATTACCAAAATCGGCCTATTTCTTAGGTAAATCGCCACTTCTTTAAGCGTGTACTGCAGAATTCAGATTTAGGCAGCTTTTCCTTTTCCTAATTGAACTTAGTTTCCTTCTATCTCCAATTTCCATGCATATCTCTTTCCATATCTTGTAGTCTTTGACTTGGACTCTAATTAATCTCCATAATTATCTTTAAAGCTTCACACTAAATAAACAATTAAACCCAATATGCTCTAAAAATATTATGTTACTAAATCAAGACTCAAAATAGGAAAGTGCACTAAACTAAGCTAAGATCAACCTATAAACTAATAAATAAGCCTAAAATGATGTCTCAGAAGTATATTTAATTATCACAAATGAGGAGACATCGGTAATAGTACGAGAAAATTTGACAAATTAAAACGGTAGGCATTGACATAATTCTGGGTAAAATACGTGGCAAATGACATACGTACTATCAAAAACTAATTCGAAGCCTTGGATATTTCAGAAAATGGTAGGTCTAATTAGGGAGAATAAAACAAGCGTGGAAAAGTAAATAAGTCTTATTCTATACTACAACGTAAGTCTTACTAGGTGAAAGAATAGATTTTGAACAATAAAAAATACACAATTAGAAGATAGGAAAAAGTGGCCTTGTTTGAGGATTGCAGCGCACCGATATTAAATAAAGTATCAACAAACACAATAGTTTTTTTCAGTATATGCTCAATTGAAACTCTAAACTTTAAAGTGTACTATGTGAAATTTTCTCAAATGTCAACCTCCTATCATTATCGGTTGTTCATAAGCTAAGATGTGAGACCCATCTCAATGTGTTTGGACTAAACAGATTACTCACTAATATGCCCTAACAAAAAGATAGAAAATGTTTTAGCCAATGGGTAAATTTATTCTAGCAAACGACTTGACTGTGTTGGAATTTGGGAAGGATGCGTATATAAATGTTATCTATGAAAGATAATGGTTTGCCACCAAACGAGGACATATTGATGTACAAACTAGTCAACTCACTATGAGTGCCCAAGAATAGAGTGTGGTATAAATATAGTATCAAGATTCAAGAGGTATAAGTAAGAATCTAAAACCCAAGGGTAAACAAAGTCAATAAGATGCTAAAGCACTGCCAAATAGTTATTATCAGTCTAAATTTTGTCCCCTCCACTAGTTTTACTAACCTTATCACTTTAATCCACCAATTCATCACTTCTTCTGTGATGTTTCCAGCGCTTACTCGTGTACTACCTATTGTATCAACAAGCTACACGTGTGGTACCTGCAGTCCAGCAGCTGAAGAAGTCCGTTGTTCCCCGGAATCTGCAATTTAGCTCCCCATAAAAAGTGCTGACCAACTCCCATTTATGTTAGCAATACTGTTATTCGAAGGAGTCCATGTGTTGCTAATTTCTGCAGTAATTTTCTGCAGCAAACTCCACGTTTCCGGCCAGGATTTCCACATTGAAATTATGTGTACAACTGACTTTACCTTCATTCCACACCAACTACACAAGGGTGAGCCTATAACTCCCCGACTAAATAAATTATTTCTGGTTGGTAGTCGATCCCAATACCGCCTGCCAAATTAGGATCCTCGATTTCTGCATAAACTTTAAAGACCATGTTGCCTACAAGTTAAAGCTTCCACTTGGTGAAGTGGTCACTAAAGATTCATATGACGATTTTACCGTGAAGTTTCCATTTGCCTCAACTTCCCACTTACACCATGACCCATGTTCATCCTCCAATACCGCAACTCCATTTGTAAGAGTTTTCTTCCCCTCAAGGATCACCTTACACATTCTCGAGTCTGAGGCCTTCGACTCCATAAACATACCCCCATCTAATATATTTCTGCGTAACTGACACTGTCCACAACATTTGCGACTCTTGGATAATATTCCACCCCAACTTTTCCAATAACGCTATGTTATAATTCCTTGCCTCACGCAACCCGATCCCTCCCTTAGTTATCGGTTTACATATTTTCTCCCAAGACAACCAATAAATATTCCTTCCCTCCTCCGATGATCCCAAATTAAAATTTTGGATAATCTGGTCTATCTCCTTACACACATGAATCAGAAGGTTCATAGTCTGCATAATATATATTGAAGTAGCACTCAAAACCGACTGTGCGAGAGTAATTCTCCCCCGCAAGAGATGGGTCTTCTGATTTAGTAATCTACTTTTCCATTTTTTCTGTAATACCCTTGAAGAAACCCCTCAAAAGTCTTCCTGAAATATCTTCCAAGTGAATCACTGAGACAATAACCACCCTGTAGTGCTAATTCCTCTTTTCTCCCTTGTTCCATGTATTTCGAAAAAAAAATTAAATATTTTTCCTCGCTAACTGTCTGACACGCCTCTTCACAAAAGACCCGCATAACATTTATAATCAAATCAACTTGTTTCTCTGTAGTCTCACCAATACGTAACAGGTCATCTGCAAAAAACACATGTGAAATGGGGTAACCCTGCTGATGTAAATAAACAGGCTTCCATTCCCCTCCATCTCACACTTCATGTATAAGAAGAGAAAGTCGTTTCATACACATTACAAATATATATGGGGAGAGTGGATCGCCTTGACGAATTCCCCGAGATGGAAAGAACGGCTCTAGTCTCTCTCCACCCCCAAAGAACTTGCAATGTATTTGTTCTCATGGCCGACATAATGACTTGTACCCACTGCGGCGGTAATCCAAACTGACTAATCGTATCTTCAATGAACCTCCAACTCAGCTTGTCATATGATTTTGCTAAGTTAATCTTAACCGCCAGCATACCTCTTTTCCCTGTCCAATTATGCATCTATGATCCACCTCCTGCACTAGTACAATATTATCTATGGTGGACCTACCGGAAGAAAGCTACTCTGATTCACACCTATTCTCTGCGCTAATAAGGGGCGAATCTTTTTCACCATAGCTTTCATAATAAATTTTACAGGAACATTATTTAGGCTTGGCTGAAAATGGATAACCTTTTCTGGATCAGGTACTTTCGGAATAAGATGAATAATCGTCCCGTATGGTCGTTGAGGAATACTTCCCTTCTCAACCGATTTTCGAACCATATCACATACTCCCAGTCCAACCGTGTCCCAACATTTCTGATAAAATGCCACCGCCATTCCATCCAGTCTCGGTACTTTTATAGGATTTGATTGATACGCTGCAACTCGAATTTCCCCGTCTGTTAACACTTCATCCATTTTCTTTTTTTCCTCCACCCTAATGCTAAACAATCAGGGGTGAGAAAAAGGCCAAATTAACTCACCAGCTACCGAATACAGGTTTTCGAAAAAGCCCGCACTAGCACCCTTTGATCTGCTACTTCTGTTACACAATTATTATTCTCATCCCACACTTGAAACGATGATGTCTCCTCTTTTGTTCTATATTTATATGCTTAAGAGACATCAAATTAGGTGATTATCTGGCTATTTTAATAGACTTTTAGTAATAATATGCAATATTCCAATTTCTCTCCTTTGATTTTAGTATTTTTGATTTATTAAGCTTTTGCGCGTGATATTGTGTATTTTAGTGAAAAGTTTGTAGGTTTTTTATATTAGCTAGGAGAGGAATCCGAGAATAAAGTCAAAGATCGTGATATGGAGTCAAAGCATGAAGACAAATCCCGAAAGAATTGAGATTTTAGAGTTGCAAATCTGGAAAGTTTCTAAAGATTGCTAATTTAGAGCCACCTAAGAGTAGATTTAGCCGCTGACTTGCGAAGAGAAAACGTGCCCCATTGAGTTACGGAACTTTAGCAACTGAAATGAGGTCAATCCGAGTTGAAACGAGCCGGTTAGAGCTGTTTTAGTGGAGGTGGTGCAACAGTTACAAGACTTTGGGCTAAGATAATGGACTTGGGCCTTTATTATTTCATTTAAACATTAGCTAAGGTCCAAGTCCGATTTTAATAAGTATAAATAGGGCTTTTGACTTCTATTTTTCAAACAATTCATTATTTACAAAGTCAGACAAGAAGAAAAGAAGCAGAAGCAAGGAAAAGAAGAAGCTTGGAGCTGGAGACTGTCTATATCTCCACTTTGCAACCGAATCATCTTCCTAATTAGGTTTCTTATTTTCATTTCTGTAAAATAATTATGAATTCCTTTCAATTTATTTTCTTAGTTTTTACGATTATGAGCTAATTTCAATCGGTACTTGAGAACGCGTAATGGGTTGAACCATAATCTATTTCATTCTATGTGTTTGAATTTGAGATTAATTTAATTGAAATCGAATATGGGTATTTAATATTTTTCTTTAATTTATGCTTATTGACTATTATTGAAGTAGCTAATCAATATTAGGATTTAGTACTTTGGCTATTCCAATTAGTGGCGATTATATCACTTTGACGGGGGGCCTAGGTACGGAACTAATTAACGAATGTAGGATAGAAATTATTTGACCTTAACAGGCTTAATTAATCTTACGGCCAATTGGGTAATTAGGTTTTAATCATTCGAAGGTGGACTATATTCACCCCGACGGGGTTTATAGCACCTGAGAAGAGCTTCTTAGTCCACTCTGACGGGGTAAGGAGATAATTGAATCCCGACCAATATTATTTACCGAATTCGTCCCTTAAACAATACATGGAATGATTTGATTTAGGTGAAATCTTAGCGTTGCTCGAGTACTACCTCTCATATCTTGCGTCCAGTTATTTTTACTTGCGTCTAGATTTATATTTGCATTAATTTAGTCTTTTAATTATTTTTCTTAGTTATTAGAAAAACAAACAATCACTCTTAAAATAATTTACTTGCTTTCCGTGCAATTAATCACTATCTGATAATCATTAGAGTCAACCAATCCGTTCCTGAACGAATCTGTTTATCACTATTATTACTTGGGACAACCGTACACTTGCGGTTGTGGTTCTCTTTTCTTATTGCATTTATTTTAGAACACATTAAGGACCACCAAACTACTTATGTAACTTTCTTTTCATGATTGTAGAAGGTGATATATTCTCGTGTTTTATCCTCAGAATGGATCCACTTCTCATTTTGACTGTTGAAACCACTGAACTTTCTCCTCTTCTAAAACACTCAAATACGTATTCCTTACCCGCTTGCCTAGACGAAATAAGGATTAAATTATTTCTTGTTTGAATTCATGTTTTTGCTAGGAATTTGACCATGTGGCCTCATATTAAAATGATTCGAAATTTGAGATACCTTATTTCCAAGCATTTTTAATATCGCAGAATGCTTATTCATCCTCTCATTGTTGAACTTCCACATCTCTTGATTTGACTTCAAATTCTCTTGAGTCATCATCATGGATGAACTCAATGTTTGCGTAAAAGCGTTTGTGGTACCTTCTTGTGGATATTAGAGAAGTGATTTTTGAGAAAGACTCTCAAAATATGCATCTTGAACGAGCATTTGGCCTCCTTGGAATTGATTTTGGGGTCTTGATTGAAGATTTTGTACTTGGGGTGTCTGTTGTGTGATAAAATAATGTAGTAATGGGGTAACAGAGACAAGTAAAAGTGATAAGGAGAGTATCGGTTTCCTCAAGGATTAATTATGATTTATGGTATTTATTCTAGTATAAATGTATGAAGTTTGTAATCCAAATAACAAAATATTAAATTATATAAACAGAAGATGTTTGTTTGGTTTTCAATGATTAACAAAAAAAATTAAATAAATACAAATAAGATTAAACTAAGAATGAGATTAAGAAAATAATTAAATAAGATAACGGGCAAACTATATGAGATAAGTGCTAGAGGAATTGTTGGTAATAAATTATGCCTCTAATTGAACTTGCTATTGATAAACGCGAGTGGTTGTGTTCATATTAGTCGGGATTCAAATGCATCTAAGTCCCCGCTCGGGTGATCTTAGCTCTCACTCGCGGTTTTCGGGTAGGATTAGTTCCTCTAACCCTATTGACTACCTAGTGTGCAAGAACCAACCGGTTCATGGTACTAGGTTCTTATGTACTAATTTGTAATTAGATCCCCCGTCAAGATGTTAGCTCAATTACGGCAGCAACCTGCTACTTGGCCAGAGCACAGGAGTATTTAATATAAATACATAAACAATGGAATATTAAAGTAATACCCAACTCAGTTAATTATCAAATTTATATTCCAAAATCAATAACGTAGGCAAAAAGCTAAACACAAAGTATTACAATAACATCCTCAAGCAATTTAAGTTTAGCTCATACAAGAATAAAAAGTAAATAAAACTAAATTAATGAAAACTAAGAACAAAGTCATGTTTAAAACTGAAAATAAATAAGAGTTACTGTTAATGATAAAAGGAGATGGTGAATGGTCAAGGTAGAATAGCTGGGTTCACAGACAACACCTTGTTCTTCCACTTCCTTCTGTCCCGACGCTTCTCTACTTCTCAGTTGCTTCCCCTTCAATAAATATAAGATTAAAACCAGAGATAATGATATGGGGGTAGGAAAAAGAGATTATATAGCTTCTAAAAACATTTGGTCCCCCTTTAGGTTAAGGAAATTAGGTTTGGAAGGGGCTAACCCGTATTACTTAACCAGATTTCTGGTTTATACCACAATGGATGCAACATGCCTAACTTCTTTATCTTAGCTCCTAACTGAGTTTCGTCACTTTCCACGCAACGCTGACTTCAAGCTCTTTCTAAATCAAAAGAATTTAGGTCCATATCTCTCACCAATAAGTTGTAGTGACTGAAACACTAATGTGCAAGATTTCTTTGGTAAACGTTTAAACATTCCAAAGTGGCTCAAGCTTAATTTCCACTTTGACTTGGGGTTTCTCTTGACTCTTTGACTTATTCTCCACATCTTAGACCCTTGGATCAAGCATATACCCACAAGCTACACACTTAACCCACAATTAAGGCGCAAAATCTCTATAAACAATAATATATCCAAAACAAGGAGTAAAAGTGCAATATATAAATTAACAGGGAAAAACCTCTTACTTAAATATCTCCCATAATAATGTCTTGTGAATGGATTCATCAATCACAAAAGAGATACATCAGGTGTTGTTGATAATTTCCTTGATTTGCCTCCCCATTAGGATTGACTATTAGAATCCGGGATGAGTATGATTTGGTTGCATATAACCATGACCACCAACATAGTGGTTACCTCGATTAGATATGAACACCACAGATTTAGGGTTGATTTGGCACTAGTCACAAGCATGATCATCAATAACACAATTAGAACACACAAGTTTCTCTTGTACCACTTTTACTTCATTCTTTTTATTTAGGAATCCATCCTTCATGACCATAGCCAACAATTTCATTTGATTATCCAATGTATAAAATTCAGCATCTATCGCGCTTTCACATTTAACATGTAACACACCTATTTGCGTTCGTGACACCGGCCAGCTTCTTTCAGTATCAATTATTTTCTCCATTAAATGTGAGGCTTGGATAGTATCTATTGACACCAAACCACTACCACCGAGATTATCAACTCGTAATCTTGTACTTTTATCAAGTCCCTTATTAAGAACATATATAGTTGCACCAAAGGGGTGTACCCATGAAGAGGGAACCTTGTCAACTATTGTTGGAACCTAGACCATGTTTCCCCTAAGCTCTCGCCAGCTTCTTGTTTAACATTTGCAAGCTCTACTTGATCTCTTATACTTATAATTTGGGATATAATCGGTCAAAAAAACTTGCTTGAAGTGCATCCCAATCAGGGATTGTATCAGATGATTTTCTAACTTGCCACTCACTCGCACCTTCTGTTAAGAAAAATTGGAACATGAAATAGTACATTTTTTCCCTTGTAACGTCTTGAGTAATGTAGGTGTCACATATTTTAATTAACCTCATAAATGATCGTACCAGATCTTGGTGGGCGGCTCCACTATAATTCCCATAATTAAGGAATTTATTCAACATTACCCATATCGGGCTTAAACGTTCGACTTGAAAAACTGGAGGGAAAATCCATAAAGGTTGAACACGAAACGGAACTCCTAGTCCCGGAATACCTTGTACTTGATTGTTTTAACCATTTAGTGGTTGGCCTCCATTAAAATTCACTCCTTGTGGATTATTGTTGTGTGGACCCAAAGGTGGGTTATCTCCAACTGGTGCATCCACATGATTCTCATTGAACCCAAAACCAGGTGGTGTGAATATGTCTTGTGAGTAGATTAATTAACACAAAAGAGGAGACATCACCAATTTTTTGCATTACATCGAAATCCTCAGTAAAATTGTCCAAGTTGTTTTCGAATGATGTGCTCTTACCAACCATAATTTCCATGTATTTTTCCATCTTCCAATCTATTTGGTACTCAAACACCTTGTTTACCATGCGCTGGTAAGTTAATCACGCACTCTTTAACCTAAAAGGCATGGCCTTATAACAATATATCCCCTTGGTCGGTGACGATTGCCATTTTTTCCTCATCTTTTTTAGCCATCATAATTTGATTGTAAACTTTAAACACATACATAAAATATATGTATAGGTACCCAAATTGTAGATTCTTCCAATATTTTAGCCTTTGGTAGAGAGATACTATCCTTTGGACACGACTGGTTCAGATTTATGCAATCAATGCACATTCTCCATGACTATTAGGATTCGGTTCCAGGACTGGCCTAGCAATCCATTCCAGGTACTTAACTTCCCATATATGTCCAACTTCTAGAAGCCAATGAACTTGTACTCAGATGGCTATATTTGTATCCTCTGGATTATTTGTTTTCTTTTATGTTATCGGCTTAGAAGTGGGGGTGGACATTCAGGAAGTACTCTGATATACTCCGATCTATTCTGGACATATCCCTAGTGGTCAATGGGAACAAGTTATTGTATTCTTCTAATTTGTCTTGAATGGAGGCTCTTTGTGATCCCTCTAGCGACTCTCCAACATTTACAGTGTTATCCATATTACCTATCGGAACAGATATGACCTTTTCTGCCATAATGGTTTCGCTATAACCTTTTTTTCCCTCAGTACTTCCATCGTGCTATCTCAATTGGATGCAAATTCGATACCCATAGATGACACCATATGATAGAGCATGAAAATCACACTACCATCACCCTCAGAATAATACTCGGTCTGAGGATAAGATAAGAGCAGGCATCTCGCGAAGTGTGATTTAAAAAACAAAACTTGGGAAATACTTCTTTCTAGTGTACTAGTCATCCCAAGTAATAAACTAGTAAGATTTTATCGTTCTCCACGGGGACTATAAGGTTTATTATCATTTTTTAATTAAATGTATTCGAGTATTAGTTGCAAAAACATAATTTAATTGATTGTTTGAGAATTATTATTCTGTAAATATAATTAAAGGACTAAAGTGGAAAATATGGAAATTAAATCTATAATAATAAATAATAAAGGACTTAGATGCAAATAAAGAGATAATAGATAAGAAGTAAGCTTGAGAGACCGCTAGTAATCCATACTAGTTCCTATTTACACGTGATTGACATAGGGACAAATTGGTATTTTGGCAATAGTCGAGATTCTACAATCTCCCTAAATCCCTCCAGGTAGATACGGGTTGTACTAAAACTCTAGGTACCTCTCCTGAGTGACCTGGCAACCCATTCAAACACATATGCACTAACCCAATTGACTATCCAATTAGTCAAGACATCCGGATTCACTAACACACACCAGACATTTATATACTATTTTCCTTAATTCGATACCTCCCCCCTCTCGGTTGATAATTGAACTAACCCAACCCAATACTCGGCCAAGGTAAGGGATAAAATTTCAGTATAAGTATATATCAAAGCATAATAATCAATTCATTTAAAAGCAATCATCCCAAAATACAATTGATTGTCAAAATTGAAAGACTAAAGTTCATACATTAAGCATTTTTCAAGCTAATTGAAAGTTAAGTTCATTATAAAAAAATATAAAAACAGTGAATAGAAGTATTATAATCATGTTTAGAACGAGAAACTAATATAAATTACTCTAAGAATGGCTAAATTCTTGTGAAGGATAGAGGTCGATGGTGGAAAATTGTTTCTTCTTCTTGCTCTTCTATATTTTCTCTATGTGTGTGGAGCTTCTCCCCAATTGTCTAACCCCCTTTTAATTCAAAATATCTTATATATTAAACTCACAAAATGTTTTTGGGAAGAGCCCATTTAAGTGGTCAAAGTCAACCCAAAAAAGTTTCAAGGAACCTTGACTAGTTTGAGCCACTATGGAAGCGGTAACATGACTTTTTCATCCTAAATCCAAAATGCAAATTGTCACCTCTCACGCGCTCCTGATTTCAAGTACTATCTTGAACCCAAAGGGTTTTCTCATAATCCTAGCCAAATGCATGTGGTGACTCTTTTAAGTTGACGTCAAAGTTCTACTGGTAAAAGCACAAGATCTTCGAAAGTGACTTTTTGGTCCTTTTACACCGTGAATTATGGTTATCTTTGTCTTTGACTTCTTCGCATCATATTGGGGTATCGTATCATCCGTGTGCATAAGAGTTTCACACTTAACGCACAATTAACACAGAAAATCTTTTAAAAGTAACAAAATATCTGAAACTAGACACAAAATACCTATATGTCAAATAAAAGACAATAATCCTAAATTAAGTCCAATAAATCCCCAAAATTATGCTTGTGATACGCTTAATCTATCACAAGACACAAGACATCAAGACCCCCCAACTCAAAGTTTTGTCGTCCAAACGCAATAAGAACTTAATTAGGGGTTTGAGTCCAATTAATCAAGCAAGGTACAAAACAAAGTGATGACCCCAAGATGATACCTAAACAAGTATTATGAAGTAATTTCTAAGAAATGATCTACAAATACACGTATCATACAAATACTCAACACAATAACAATATCAAGAATAAATTAGTTTCACAGTGCAAGAAGAGATCGTTTTAACTTAGTTCAAAACGGTGGATATAGGTTGTTCCTCAGTCCTCCCATGGTGTCTAATGGTCCACTCAACTACTCCTTAACCACATAACTAAAAATCTTGAGGTCTTAATGTGTAACACAGGCTTAAGGTAGAGACTGATATAATTTGGGTAATTTAGAGTGGCTTTCGGCCCTCTCCTCACTATCCATCAACTAATTTTACAATAGTTTGATAATATGCTCATAATCACGATCACTCAACCCATTTAGTATCATAAACAAGCATCCCAAGTCCCTAACAAATCACAAATATGTCCTATGTCAGATTTTATTTATTCTTTTCACACACACACACACACACACACATATATATTTCTTTTATTTTTGTAAATCAAACGCGAGACTCTTTTTTTTTGTGAGTTCCCGTGTTGACTTATTTTTCTTGTGTTTCTTTATTTCCCTTTTTTCAAATTTGTTTCGCTTTTTTCTCACACCTACAAGTATAACATATAAGCGCACAATGATAAAGAGCGAAAGAAATTTATACACAACCAATGTATCACATGATCACGTTTACCCACCACCCCAAACTCAAGCTCCAAGACAAATAATCCTAGGCATGTGACTCGAGGACGGGTCATATGGTCCACTCTCAAAACCAAAGGGTAAAGTCTTATAACACGGCTATAAAAGAAAAGGCTCAAAGGCTGGAAGAGGGCTAAGAAGGATATTACATTACATATTTGGTTAGAAAGCTAAAGGTAACAAAGGGCTAACAAAGAAATGCCTCAATTTATTTCCTAACTTATAGGTTTTATTACTTTTTCACTTTAAGTTCGTAAATTAAGTGTTTTTCAACTAGGTTCGACCTTACGTTCTACACACCACTATTTCTCACATCGTTTAAAATTATATTCTTTTCATCACTTACTAATTAGTTCTATCTACAATGACTTGTTTTCATATAAACACTTTTAGCACATTGTAGATAATTCAAAAGACAGACTTTTTTCTATCATTAAATCGTCGAAAAAATGTTTTCGAGTTCATTTTCTAAGTACTAGACACATTCCTTAATCTATTTTTTTCATTTTTCTACGAATTATCTAAGAAAGCCTTAAAACACATAAATGGGAATGAGGACAACGAGTACCCACCAAAACTAAAAAATGAGTCATAACTCCACAACTCGAAAAGACTCTAAAAGAAATAAAACTTTAAAGTTTACAGATAAATAAATAATATACAAAAATAAAGACAAGAAAGGAATAGAGAGGTGTATCTCGAGGCTCAAAGCCCCCACACAATTTCTATTAATAATTTTTGTGGAGTTTTGTGGTTTTTTTTGTCGATTCGGAGCCATGAGAATTTGGGAATTCCTTTACTTCTAGTGTTGCACCTCACCGTTTTGATTATAACATTTTAATGCAATATCCAGATGAGGCGTGGTTTGTTTCTCTAGAATCTAGACTTCTCTAGCTTTCTAGCCGTATAAAGAGCGCTCACTAATTCTTAAACAATCATTCTCAATTTTTTTTGAAGTCGGTGTAGTGTGCAGAATCTCAAGGATTTGGCCATAACTATTTGATTAGATCTTGTATTGAGGCTTCGTCTGCAGCATTGGATATATCTCAAAAAAAAACGATCTAGACTCAAGAAATAGTGAATTCTAATACCCGGGCAAAGAGTTATGACCATTCAGAATATTTCAAAAGAGCGACAAAATGAGTTTAGATTTTTTTCTTTCTGCTAGATTGATTTGAAGTTGAAGAAAAAAAATCTGACGCACAGCTTTGTGGCCCACGGTACGAGAGCTTTCAAGGCGATCTCATCACCTACCCTAAACTCATACTCATCTTTATTTTACACGGTCTCTCTTGGGGTATATGCAACTGAGCTCTTGGACAAACTTCGAACTGCAGACACATTCTTTACCTTTCTTTTATTCGTGTTTCTCGACACGTAGAACGTCTAGAATCTTGATACTCAAGTTAACTAAGCCGTCATGAAGATTTGTCATTTTCTGCCCCATGGCCATGAATGGACGCCCCAAGACAAGAGCTACGTTCGTATCTTTATATAATCAAGTATTATGAAATCAATAGGTATAACGAGATTGCCTACTTTACTAGTACATCTTCAATAGCTCCCAATGGGCATGTCAATGATCGATCCGCCATTTGCAAGATTACGGAGGTCAAATTTGTTTCTCCAATACCCAACTCATTAAAAACACTTCTGGGCATGAGGTTCACACTCACTCCTAACTCACACAATGATTTCCCATCAACGTACCACCAATTATGAGTCGGAGGTTGAAACCTTTTGGGTCTTTGCGTTTTATTGTCTTCTACTCTTCAAACGTTTTCATTTTAGAGAGTATCTCCTTGAAGAACCTAGATATTTTGGAACCTTTCTGATGGCTTCTAGTTATGGGATATTGATCTTTAAATGACTCAAAATTTTGATGAATTTTTTGTACTCGAATTCATCACTCTTCTTGGATCCTCTCGATGAACACGGAGGTGGCGGAATTTATTTTGGCGGAGGTTTCACTCTCGATTTCTCTTGCACTTTTGTTGTTTCGACTACTTTCTCTTCCACATCGTCTACCCACTCTTTGACCGTTACCTCATCTAAATTTGGTTGGTAGGTTCTTACTCTTTTGTGATCTCTGCTTCACTGGGCATAGTCAGTGGTGCTACAAACTTTCCACTCTAAAAACCGATAGCCTTACATGATTATAATTTGCATTCCCGCCACCATTTTGAAGTAACTTAACCTCAACATTCATACCTTGTACTAGTGTCATGAGTTGACCTTGATGTAATTGTTGAATAGGCGTAGTGAGTTGTGTCAGTCATTGTTCCGTGAGTCGATTTTGTTGTTGCATTCTCTTAACCAATGATGTGGTAGATTTGATTTTCACCTCATTTTTTGTAATATTGTCCACTGAAATTTGGATGAACTGATAGAGGTTCTTTTCCAACTCGCTTACTTCTTCTTGTGGGTGGGATGGAAGCGCCTTCTGAGCTAATTTCTTATTATAGGGGGTATACATGATCTCACAACTTTAGACCAGCAGGACAGTTTAGGCAAGAATGGAACCGCTGCAGGTAATGTACCGAGCAAATCTACTGTGACAACAACCTTGTTAGATCTTGAACTGTGACAAGAATTACTTGGTTATAAAGGAACAAAGGAGGGAGTAGAACTTGCGACCGTCGTGATATCTTTATGCTGGCACATTTGGATTAATCGAAACAGAAGATACTTTGAAGAAAATACCCACGAGTATTCGGTAGGAACATTTAAACATATGGATAAAATACAATTGTGGGTTGTATACAGGCTTGGGGAAGACAGAGAGGCGGAAGGACAAGTTTCACGGCGATAAGTACACTAGTTAAGTGGTTTAAACCGACTCTCGATGTTAAACTCAACATAGATGGTTGTTTAGCACTAGGGGATATTAGAGATGGAGTTGGTGGTCTTTTCTGCGGTAGTAAACGAAAACTCTTAGGAAGATTCACGGGTTCTTGTCTGATAAATTTAACGTTCAAGCCAAACTTTTCGCTTTACATTGTGGTTTGTATATAGCAATACATGGAAGTATAAGATGGCTTTCACTGAGATCGGTTCGCTTGAGCTACATACGTTAGTGAAAGACGATGTGAGAAAGAGAGATTGGTCTGATGAAGTATTCAAAGAATGCAAGACTATTTCAAATCATGCTAAGTTTGAGATCTTTTATGTATATCGAAATATGAATTTTTGTGTTAATTGGATGGCGAAAATTAGTATTGAATCGAACAGTAAACAGATCCTATATATAGACCCTCCCAAAAAGTTATGTAAGTTCTTAACGCGAGAAGTACACTAGTTAAGTGGGTTAAACCGACTCTCTATGTTAAACTTAACATAGATGGTTGTTTAGCACTAGGGGATATTAGAGAGGGAGTTGATGGTCTTTTCCGCGATAGTAAAGGAAAATTCTTAGGTGGATTCGCGGGTTCTTGTTTGATAATTCAACGGTCAAGCTGAGCTTTTCGCTTTACATTGTGGTTTGTATATAGCAATTACTCAAAAGTATAAGATGACTTTCACTAAGACTGGTTCGCTTGAACTACATGCGCTAGTGAAAGACGATTGGTCTGATGAAGTACTCAAAGAATGCAAGACTATACTTTCAAATCATGTTAACTTTGGGATCTTTTATGTATATCGAAAAATAAATTTTTGTATTCAAAATTAGTATTGAATCGAATAGTAAACCGATCCTATATATAAACCCTTGCAAAAAATTATGGAAGTTCTTAACGCGAAATAGATATGAATGAACTACACTCCAGTAGACACAAAGGAGCTTAAGCTCACCTAGAACTTCCAACAAAAAGTAAATTTAACATACAAATTTAAGTCAAAAAGCTTATATGGTTTTGAAGCAATTTTTTTAACTTCAAAGTAAGAATATTTCTTAATAATTCATTTATCCAAAACTAAAAAATTTGTTCAACCTAAACTTAACTAATTCTTTTTATTAATTGTCGACTCCGAGGGTGTTACCTCTTTGCCCCTTGGTTCAAACGTTTTAGGTCTGCCACCAACTACACCTTGTATAATATTATGCGCTTTCACAGTTCATCAAGTTCAATGAACTTGTCGCTCTTTATTAAATCTCATATATATATATATATATATATATATAGTAAAATAAAAAAATCGACATACTTTAAAAAAAATTAATTTTGTGAATACGTTCATTTTTTTGTTTAGATTTTTTTTCAGTTCGTAGTAAATTGAAATTTACTTAATGCTTAATTGATATTTATTTTCTTAGAAAAGAATAGTATGCTCTGTTAATACTGATGAATGTTTTTTTCGAAATTGATGAATGTTGCACAAAGTGTTATCTCCAGTGATTTATTTTGATTCAGAAAGCAAAAATGGAGGAAAAACAAAAATGCAGAAATGACATAAATGAAAATTACAGATAACCTATTACTGATCGAGGCTAGGATTGGATCATATGTCTTTAGAGTTTATTAGCCACGCACTGGTGTCTTACGTTTTGTAATGGCTTCAACCTCCAGGATACAACGATCAACAATGCAAATATCAGACACTTGAAAATTTGCAAAACTTCTAACTTTAAATGGTGTTTAATCTCTCTCTTTTATGTTATTTGTTTGTAAAAAAATTGAATGAATGAAAACTAGTTTTGGCCATGTATATATAGGTGTAGAAGCACCTGTTTAAATCCGACCCGCAACGTTTCAGACATGGGAGATGACGTTTGAGAAAGAAGATGTTTCAGGAAAAATTAGAACGTTACAATTCAAATCAAAATGATAGCCCAATCCCTTTTAATTTTAAAAAAGTAAAGTCCAAACCAAGCCAAGCCCAAGCCCAAAAGTGGATGCCCCAAAGGGCCCAATTCTTAAGTGCTAAGAACTTTATATTGAGTGACTACTTTTTTTACTAGTTCATAAAAACTCTTCCT
Source organism: Nemophila menziesii (assembly GCA_029959085.1). Classification (NCBI taxonomy): domain Eukaryota; kingdom Viridiplantae; phylum Streptophyta; class Magnoliopsida; order Boraginales; family Hydrophyllaceae; genus Nemophila; species Nemophila menziesii. The sequence continues at coordinate 83,586,557 of JARWIR010000001.1, forward strand.
ACACTTCAAATTTAACACTCAATTTCTCATTCACCTTTCATTTGTTTTACACAAGTGAATACATAAAATTTATTACCGAAGTAAGACGAAAAACTTTTGTTTTTATCCTGACTTATAACGAGGTCCGAGACCCACGAAAAAACTGAGTTAAAGTAAGAAATTTTACTTGAATAAATTAACCAAATGATAACATTCCCCACATGAATGAAATTGACTGGTCATAATGCATATGAAAAACAAAATGAGAGAGAAAAACATGGAAGAATACTACGTCGAGAAACGTATTTTTTGGCCTTGAACCTTCTCTAGTAAGGGCTATCGGATTTACTTGCTAACCAGTGAACTTGATGTCTTGAACTGTTCAGCTTTGATGTAAATCAAGTCAATTGAACTTACATAGTACCCTGCCGACCATTATATGATTCTCACAGTTGTGTCCATTTTTTGCCCTGGACAACTCCTGGATTCATGAAGAATTTTTCAGAAAATCAGCGTTTCAAAATTTTCTTAGGAGCGGCCCTCACTCCTTTACTCATATAGGTGGTCTCTTGTCAAGAGTATCATGTAATACCCTATCTTTTAATTTAAGATACAAGAACCATTAAAAGCTTTGCTTAACCTCAACTTTGTACAAAAAGCATTGTATTTAGGTTCTAAGAATGGTTTCGGGAGAAATCCCCCCAATGCTTAGTGCCGAGTTGATTTTTGCATAATTCGGTTTTCCCTTTGAACTTAGATCATGGGATCTCCAATCTACTAAGTAGGGTTTCTATTATGGCAACTCATTTCAATAGGCTTTAGACCTATTCCCCTAGATAAGTTACGCACTTTCTCTTTTGGTAATCCTTTAGTCAAGGTATCTGCAATGTTATCCTTTGACCTTACATAGTCAATTGTGATAACCTCATCTGAGAGAAGTTGTCTTATGGTATTGTGTCTACGACGTATATGTCTAGACTTACCATTATACATTTCATTTGAGGCTTTACCGATGGCAGCCTGACTATCACAGTGTATGCAGATAGCTGGCACTGGTTTTGGCCAATTAGGAAAATCTTCTAGGAAATTACGAAGCCATTCGGCTTCCTCAGCAGCTTTATCCAAAGCTATAAATTTAGATTCCATGGTGGATCTGGTTATACATGTTAGTTTAGAAGATTTCCACGAGACTGCTGCTCCTCCTAACATAAAGACAAATCCGCTCGTGGATTTTGAGTCGGAGGAATCAGATATCCACTTAGCATCGCTATATCCTTCTAATACAGCTGGTTCTCTAGTGTAGTGCAATCCTTCGTTGATGTCTCCTCATTTGTGATAGATTTATGTTAGGATGAGACATCATTTTTAGTGTTTTAGAAGTCAATAATGTCGATTTTCTTGAGTTTTAGTGCACTTTCCTATTTTGAGTCTTGATTTACAGAATTATTATTTTTAGAGCATATTGGGTTTAATTGTTTATTTAGTGTGAAGCTTTAAAGATAATTATGGAGATTAATTAGAGTCCAAGTCAAAGACAACAACTTATGGAAAGAGATTAACATGGTAATTGGAGATAAGGAAATAAAAGCTAAAAAGATGGAAAAGGAAAAGCTGCCTAAATCTGGGATTCTGCATACACGTCCAAAGATGTGGGTTTTTATCTAAGAAATAGGCCGAATTTGGAGATTTTCTTCTTTATGGTCAAGATAATTCTGTTGCGATTCTTTTGGTATATTATGGAGCAAAATCCGACCAATAACGAAGAAGATATGCTCAAAACGGTGCAGCAGTGTTTATCTTTATTTCCATACGAATTTGAGTTGGGCTAGAAGTCCATTACCTTAACTATTCCTCAAGAAAACGAATTAGGGCTTCTAAACACCTATAAATACACCCTTATATCACTTGTAATTCTAACCTATTAATCCTTGCCTCATAGTAATTAGTTCTTAAGGTTTTATTCTTCCAGTTTATTGTAGAGAGCAAGATGATGTCTTTTGTAATTTCTTTTAGTTTATTTCCATCAGGTATGAACTAAACCTCCCATATCTTGGGTTTTGCATCATGTATAAACTATGAATTCTAATTCTTCTATCTAAGTTTCTTTGGGAATTATATGTTTTAATCTGATATTAGCTACTTACTTTATATTTGTTTATGTGTTTTGATTTAATGTCTTTCCTAGAACTGATCACTTTAGGATTGTTTTAATAGTAGTTAGATGGTCTCCTTGACAGGGTGTTTAACTATTGAACCACCACATAATGTCTAGTGTCGATAGTAGTTTTGACAAAACATGCTTCTAACTAGATAGTCATTAGGGTTTGTTTTAACCACCATATCAACAATTGATTGTAGTGTGCTGGATAGGGCCTTAGTGGCGTTTGATAACCCTATTTGAGTCCTCGTCTTGGTTGTGCCGTAGCCCCCTTAGTCGCTCTCAAGGTCTAAGGTATGGGAATTTAGAATCCTGACTAAGTATACCAAGAGCTAATATTCTCCCTTATGAACTAGATTTATAGATAGAATTAGAAGGATTAGTGCATACTAGCAAAACCTAAGCTATACTTCTCATCTCATATTTCTTATCTTTTATTTATTTGTCTTTTATTTTCTTAGTTTAATTAGTATTTTCGAAATTCAATTGCTTGTAGTTTCTGTCTTCTAATTATTTACTTTTACTCGATATTCCTACTCACGCGTATAACACACTTAAGTCCCTGAGAACGAACTCAACTTACTAACTAAAACTTGCATACGTCCTGTAATACTTGCAGTACTGTGCCTGTCTAGGGTGAGAGTGCGTAGTTTCTTGGCTTAATTTTATCTTATTTTTATCACACCCTAGGCACCACCATTCGTTCAGAGTGTATCTCAAGTACCGTATAACTCTTACTATTGCAATCCTGTGATCTCTTCCTAGATTTATTGTAAATCTACTTAACGTACTAACTGCATGTGCAATATCAGGCCTTGTGCAGTTCATTAAGTACATTAGACTTCCAATTATACGAGAATACTCTAACTGATTGATTGTATCTCCAGTATTCTTTACCAAGTGTAGATTTACGTCAACTGGAGTCTTTGTGATATTAGTATCGCCTTTACTAAACTTATTTAGTATTTTTCAATGTAATGGGATTGATTTAATACTAACCCCTCAGATTTTCTCATTATCTTACCTAAGATAACATCAGCAATGCCAAAGTCTTTCATGTCGAACTTACTTCAGAGCATCTTCTTTGTAGAAGTGATTATGTCATTATTACTCCCAATAATTAACCTATCGTGTACATATAAACAAACAATGACATATCCGTTATCAATGTCTTTTACATATACACATTTGTCACACTCATTTATTTTATATCCATTACCAATCATGACTTTATCAAATTTTTCATGCCATTGTTTGGGTGCTTGCTTTAATCCATATAAGGATTTGATCAGCCTACACACCTTCCTTTCTTTTCCTGGAACTTTATATCCTTTGGGTTGTTCCATATAGATTTCCTCTTTAAGTTCCCCGTTGAAAAAAGCAGTTTTAACATCCATTTGATGAATTTCAAGCTTATAGATCGATGTTATAGCAATAAGCATTCATATGGATGAAATTCTGGTTACTGGTGAAAAGGTATCAAAATAGTCAAGTCCTTCTTTTTTACTATAACCTTTTACTACCAGTCTTGCCTTATACTTCTCGATAGATCCATCAGTTTTAAATTTTCTTTTGAAAATCCATTTACTTCCCAGTGGTTTACTCCCTGGGGGAAGATCTACTAACCCCCACGTGTGGTTCTGCATGATAGAATATATCTCACTTTAAACCGTTTCTTTCCAATAAGGAGCTTCTGGAGTAGACATAGCTTCTTTAAAAGTTCGCGGTTCATCTTCCAATAAAAAGGTAAGGAAGTCAGGACCAAAAGAAGTAGAGGTTCTCATTCTCTTACTTCTTCTCGGTTCATCGTTATCTTGTAGTGATTCTTGGTCCTTCTCTTGATGACCATCTTCTATGTCAACATGAGTCCTTTTTAAAGAACTTCGTTCTTGTATAATTTTGCAAGGGAAAATTGTTTCAAAGAAATATGCATTTCTTGATTCAATTACCGTGTTAACACTGATGTCGACATTGTTTGATCAATACACAAGAAATCGATAGGCTGCACTATTGTGAGCATATCCAATGAATACACAGTCTATCGTTTTTGGTCCTATCTTGACCATTTTTGGTGATGGAACAACTACCTTTTCTAAGCATCCCACACTTTTAAGTATTTGAACGAAGGAAGTTTTCCTTTCCAAAGTTCGTAGGGGGTCTTATCTAGTTTCTTGTGGGGTACTTTATTTAAGATATGATTTGCACTAAGAAAAGCTTCTCCCCACAAGTTTTGCGGTTCTCCCGAGTTTATCAAAAGAGCATTCATCATTTTCTTTAAAAGTACGGTTCTTGCGTTCTGCAACACCGTTTTGTTGAGGCGAATAAGAGGATGTTGTTTGATGGATTATTCCATGTTGGCACAATATTCTTCAAAAGGAGAAACATATTCTCCTCCACTATCCGTTCTGAGATTTTTGATCTTTTTACTTAGTTGATTCTCAACCTCAGTTTTATATTGCTTAAATGCTTCTAAGGCCTCATCCTTACTATGAAGCAAGTAGATATATCAATATCTTGTGCAATCGTCTATAACGGTAATGAAGTATTTCTTACCACTTCTAGTTTGCACGAACTTTAAGTCACATATGTTACTATGAATTAACTCTAAAGGTTCTGATGACCTTTCAACATTTTTAAACGAGCTTCTTGTCAACTTGGACTCTATGCATATCTCACATTTTTCTTGAGATTTAAAGTTAACATTTGGTAACAAACCATCGTTTACAAGTTTAGTTAATGAACCAAAATTAACATGTCCTGATCTATCATGCCATAAATTAGGAGAATCCAACAAGTAAACGGAAGAAAAATTCTTATTCATCACATCATTTGTTACATTTTTAGGAGGTACCACGGTCATTACAGTTAGCTTAAACAGACTTTCACATAGGTACCCCTTGCCTACATACATCTTATTTTTCGAAAGTACAAATTTATCAGCTACAAATACAAGCTTAAATCCAGCCTTGTTAAGTAAGGAATCGGAAACCAGATTCTTACGGATATCTGGTACATGCAGCATATTGTTCAAGGTTAACTCCTTTCCAGAGGTCATCTTCAACACAACTTGCCCCACTCCTTGAAATTTTGAGGTTGACGAATTTCCCATGTAAAGAATTTCTTCATTTGGAGACGTCTTGTAGGTCTTAAACATGTTTGTCTCCGAACACACATGCCTTGTTGCTCCGTGTCAACCAGCCACTGTTTAGGGTTTCCAACGAGATTCACCTCAAAAATCATTGCAGCGAGATTCATCTCTTCAATACCATTAGAAAGTTCTGTCATATTTGTTTGACTATTGTTACCTTTCTTCTGGTTACCTTGTACCTTCTTGTTTCGAAAATATTTTGCGCGATGACCATGTTTGCCACAGTTGTGACAATTTCCATCAAACTTAGCCTTCTTCTTGTTGTCATTAGATTGTCCTTGACTTTTCCGTTTGTTGTTGTGGTTAGACCTCGGTTGTTCCACAACATTAACCTTAGCTTCAAACAAACGAAAGTTACTTCCTTTCTCGGCTAGTCGGTTGTCTTCTTCGATCCTCAACCTAATGATCAAATCTTCAAGACTGATTTGGTTGCGCTTGTGCTTCAGATAGTTCATGAAGTCTTTGTACATTGGTGGTAATTTTTCAACCAATCCAGCAACTTGGAAGGATTCCACCAATCTCATTCCTTCAGCATCTAACTCATGTAGTATTAACTGAAACTGCTGCACCTGCGATATCAGAGATTTCGCGTCTACCATTTTAAACTCCAAAAACTTACCAACCACAAAATTTTTAGTACCGGCGTCTTCAGTTTTGTATGTTTTCTCTAGGAATCCCAGAGTTGTTTAGCCGATTTTATAGTGCAATACACATTATACAGAGAATTGTCTAGACAATTGAGAATGTAATTTTTTGAACAAAAAGTCTGAATGGTTCCATGCTTCTACGGCATGAACAGTTTGAGCATTGGGATCATCTCCCATTGCTGGAGCATCTTCTTTGAGAAACCTTGCAAGACTCAAAGTAGTCAAATAGAACAACATTTTCTGTTGCCATGTTTTGAAGTTTGCACCACCAAACTTCTCTGGTTTTTAAGCAGGACCCATAGGTGATGTCATATGCATGTTATGCCTTGAAGTACCACCAATTTCATTTTGTTGTTGCATTGTTGCAGTAGCATTTGTATTTTCTGATTCTTTAGACATTCTGTTACTTTCAACAAAACAAAACAGAAGATGAAATTTGATACAGTAGAAGTATACAATACGAAATAAAATCGTCTTACAACTGAATATCTAGATTCTTGTCTTTCCCAAGACTTTAGCTCTTGTTAGGCAGATAAAGTCCCAAGTTTTTAGATCTCGTTGTAGAACTTAAAATTCAGATTAAACAGTTGGAAAAACAAAGTCTGAATCAAAACAACTTGTGAAGTAATAAACCTTAAATTGTTATCTCCGGTGATTTATTTTAATTCAGAAAGCAGAAATGGAGGAAAAACAGAAAAGCAGAAAAAAATGAAAATTAACTGAAAACTTGTTATTGATCGAGGCTAGGATTGGATCCTACGTCTTTAAGGTTTATTAGCCACGCACTGGTGTCTTACGTTTTGTAATGGCTTCAACCTCCAGGATATAACGATCAACAATGCAAATATCATGCACTTGAAAATCTGCAGAATTTCAAACTTTTTTAATCTCTCTTTTATGTTATTTGTTTGTAAAAAAACTGAATGAATAAAAACTAGTTTTGGCCATGTATTTATAGATGTAGAAGCACCTGTTTAAATCTGATCCGCAACGTTTCAGACATAGGAGATAACGTTTGAGGAAGAAGATGTTTCAAAAAAAGTTAGAACGTTACAATTCAAATTAAATGATAGCTCAAGCCCTTTTAATTTTAAAAAAGTATAGTCCAAACCAAGCCAAGCCCAAAAGTGGATGCCCCTAAGGGCTCGATTCTTAAGTGCTAAGAATTCTATATTGAGTGACTAATTTTTTTTGTTACTAGTTCATAAAAACTCTTCATATATGGTGGTCCTTTGTGTGTTCTAAAAATAAATGAAAATGCTAATCGAACCACAACCGCAAGTGTACGGTTGTCCCAAGTAGTATAACTGATAAATCAGATTCGTTCCAAGGACGGATGGTTGATCACAATGTTTAGCAAGTAGTGATTGATGCACTTATGAAAGTAAAAGATTATAAAATGTTTGTTTGGTTTTGTTGATTAAAGCTAATGAATAAAAGACAAATAATTGTTTGCAAGTAGAAGCTAAGACGCAAGTAAAATAAGTGAAAACGCAATATGAGAAGTAGCACTTGAGAACGCAAGGATCCTCCCAATCTTATTTCCTAACTTATGTTGTTTAAGGGTTAAATTGGTCAATTACAATGGTCGGGATTCTAAATTCCTTATAACCCCGTCAGGGTGGACTATAAGGCGATCCTAGGGTGTCACTAGTCCCGTCAGGGTAAATATGATCCACCTTTAGATGTTTAAGTTTTATTACCTCATTGGCCCTAGAATTAGCTAAGTTCGTCAGAATCAATAGCTTCTATCCTAGATTGAATAAATGGTTCTGTATTTAAACCCTCCGTCAGGATGATCCAATTGCCACTAATTGGAATAGCCTAAATACTAACACCTGTTCCTAGTTCATGACGCTAAAAACAGTAAAAATAATCTCAATTTATTGAAAAGAGTAAAAGCCCTAATTTAGTTTAATTCAATAAAACCCAAATTCAACATTCGTTATTTCATAAAATTGGGATTCACCCATTGTTTGTTCTCAAGCACTATGAATTATTTAGCTCATATTAAAACGAAATACTAAATTAAAATAATTGGAATTCATAACTGATTACAAATAAAAGATAAAAGAAACCTAATTTCCGGAATTGGAATGACTGAGAACGGAGCTATAGACCCACTCCAGCTCTAGCAGCTTCTTCTTCCTTCCTTCTGTTGCTTCTCTCTGGTGTTTTTAATTGTAAAGAATGAATTGTATTGACACTATCTTCTAAGGATGAGATGATTTGAAGAACAAATTGAGAGGTGAGAAATAATGAGGTCAAAAGGTCCTTTTATAAGCTTAAAAACGGATTAGGGCTTGGACTTAAGAATAAATCAATAATTAAATGTCCAAGCCCAATTTCTAAGCCCAAAATCCCGTAACTGCTGATACACCTTCACTAAAACGGCTTTTCCCGATGCGTTATAACTCCGATTGACCTCATTCCAGTTGCTAAAGTTCCGTAACTCGATAAGGAATGATTTCTCTTCAAAGGTCAGCGGCTAAATCATCGCTTAAGCACCTCGAAATCAGCAATCTATGTCCTGGAAAATGGAATTTCAGCTCTAAAAATAATATCTTCGGGATTTCTCTTCAAGTCTTGACTCTATCTTTTGATCTTTGACTTTCTCCTCGGATTCCTCTTCTAGCTAACATATAAAACCTGTAAACTTTTCACTAAAAATACCAATATTACGCGCAAAAGTTTAATAAATTAAAAATGCTAGAAATAAAAAGGGAATTCCGGATTATTGCAAATTTAGTCCAAAAGTCTATCAAATTAATTAAATAAACACCAAAAATGATGTCTCCCAAGGGTCGAAAATAAGAACAATTAGGGAGACATCAATATATCTCAAATTTAACACTCAATTTCTCATTTACCTTTCATTTGTTTTATACAAGTGAATACATAAAATTCATTACCGCAGTAAGACGAAAAACTTTCGTTTTTGTCCTGACTTATAACGAGGTCCGAGACCCACGAAAAAATTGAGTTAAAGCAAAAAAATTTACTTGGATAAATTACCCAAATAATAACACAAAGGTGTTTAAGAATACTAGACTACTAGCCTCCATAGAAGAATTTAAATTTGAAAAAGAAAAATCCATGGAAGAATTTAAAAGTTAAGGCACACCAGGCAGACACATGTTTTCCAAAACGTAAAGTACATCAACCCCCTCTAGCTTTGACGTATTAATTCTGAATAAATTATTTAATTTTTTTTAGTTCCACATTATAGTCGGAACTTCTAAAATGGGAACAAAGGAAGGATACATAGATTGTAACAAACCAAGAAATTACATTCATGAATAGAGAATCAATTAACCTTATAAAATTTGATATATTACTTTTCATCACATAAAATATTTTGCTAAACTGCTGGTTAAGGAAAGACTCAGGGGTATCGTAATTGAGCAACCCCACTTCTGCCTTCAACGATTTATCTACCTATAAATAGTAAACTTGCTTTCAGTTAAGGTATGACTACATATAATATACGGGTAAGATAAAGGTGTCAATTAATAATTTGTAAAGCGTTACACATGTTAATATATTGTAATATTGTAGACTCAACTGGAAGAAGTGTTTTGTAAGCGTCTCGTTGGGCATATATTCAGCAACTAGTATCCTTTCCTCTCCTTCACAACAGAAGCCAAATAAATTAGCTAATTTGTTGTTTCGGAGTAGCCCAACTGCTCGTCCTTCTTCCTGTATTTGTTAAACAAGGAAAAGGATAAATAGGGAAATGAAAAATATTATGTGACAACTAATTCATCTTAGATGATTTGGCTATGGACTTACCATATATTGACCAACATATGGCCAAGCAATAGGTGAAAGAGTTTAAAACGTGATCGTACCTGATAAACCCTTTCCCACCTATATAAAACATTGGTAGCGTTCTCTCCCTCCTCTTTAACTATGTCTATCCGGATTTCCGAGTAAATCGAGACACTTCACTAACATTTTCTCCCAAATTTATTTAAAACATTTCTTTCCTTGTCAATAGTTTGTTGTAGTATCACTGACATACATCTCTAGACATTAAATTGAGTTGACTCGGAGAGTGGAAATATACATTACCAGCTGAGTCTCGGCTAATTTTCAATTTAGAACATGAAAAACTGTGAAATGTACGCACGATATTACAAATCTGTCTTAAAGACCCTAAAAATCGATTATATGGTTTTTTGTATAAGAATTAAATAATTTAACAATAATTACTTAACGAACACAAAAGTAAATGTCATATGATCACAAAATTAAACTAAACAAGTAGTAGCGACTCAATTGAGTTAACACGGAGATGATATATTTATATTACCGTTGAATCGCCGCTAATTTCGGATTCCGATTCGAAACACAAAAACTCGGGATCAATCTGATATTAAAATAAAAGATCAAATCAAAGTAGACTTTTCTTATGACTACAAAGTACACGTATATATACTGAGCGAGAGATAAAGAGATAAGCGTTAGTGATATAAGAGACGTGTCTCTTTATCAGGTTTGCATCGGTGAAGAGCGAGAGGGAGCGACACGTAACAAACTTCTTCATTACGTGCTTCTTCCTGAGGCACCCAAACGGAGTGAACTTGACACTCTTCGAATCGGTGATGAGATAATTAAATTAATTAATTATTATATAAAATCCCAAGTTCTTGTCGTTTATTATTGAGCAAAAAGTTGACAAAAAAGAAAAATATATTAAGCAAAAAGTTGACAAAAAAGAAAAAAGTCTAAACATAGTTATTCAATAATAATATTTTTAAACTATTTCAGTAATTTATAAAATATTTCATAGATTATAAGAGAAATTTAAATATTTTACATAAAATTATTATTGTCAAATTTATAAAATATTTTACAAAATTAATAAATAGGTCAATTACCCAAGGAGACTTAAGGAGAATCAATATGCCATATAGGAACTAAGTGATTCCTCTCACCTACTTAGATGTCAATAAGATGTTCAATGTCATAACTACCATTATAGTGTATATAAGACAAAAAAAAAATCTTTCTCCTCCACTACCATTACATTCTCACGTCCATTACCATTAATCTCTCTCCTCCTTTATCATTTTTCTCTCTCCTTCTTCATTAATTATCAAATAATTTCCAGCTCCGACCACAACCACCGATCACCGCTGGCACCGCCGGAAAAAGTTCTGAGCGTGAAAAAAAGTTCTGAGTCTGGAAAAAAGTTCTGAGACTGAAAAATAATTCTGAGCGTGGAAAATAGTTTTGAGCATAGAAAATAGTTCTGAGCATGGGGTATTGAGCTTGCTCAATAACTTGTTGAGTGTTTCTCGTATAATCAGTAAACTTCCTGAGCATTTCTCGTATAATCAGTAAATTGCTGAGCATTTATACAAAAGTTATTGAGTTTAAATAATTTTTTGATTCAACACAAAAAATCAACATCACCACAAAATTTCTGAGCATTTCATAAAGCTTCTGAGCATTTAACAAAAATTCTGAGCAAAACACAAATCCGACATTTAACGACATTTCTGGAAAAAAAGTAATCTAAGTGGGTTAAACCGACTCTCGGTGTTAAACTCAATATAGATGGTTGTTTAACACAAAGGTATTAGAGCGGGAGCTTAGTCTTTTCCGTGATAGTAAAAGAAATTTCTTAGAAGGATTCGCAGGTTGTTGTTTGATAAATTCAGCTGTTAAGCCGAGATTTTCACTTTATATTGTGATTTGTATATAGCAATTACTCAAAAGTATAAGATTGCTTCCATTGAGACTAGTTTCGCTTAAACTACATGCACTAGTGAAAGGCGATGGAAAGAAAAAAAATTGGTCTGGCAAAATACTCAAGAAATGAAAGACTATACTTTCAAATTATGATAACTTTGAGGTATTTTATGTATATCGAAAAATGAATTCTTCTTTTGATTCGATTGCGAACGCGTATTGAAACGAATAGTGAACCAATCCTGTATATGGACCTTCCTAAAAAATTATGATAGTTCTTAAGATAGATGTGATTAAACTACATCCAATAACGGACAAAAGAGCTTAAGCTCACCTAAAACTTCCAAAAAAAGTAAATTTAACTTACAAATTTAAGTAAAAAAAAAGTTTGAAGCAATATCAGAATCTTTCTTAAAAATTCTTTTATCCAAAACCAAAAAATTTACTCAACTTAAATTTAACTAATAATCTATAATTGTCGACTCCGACTGAGGGTGTTACCTCTTTTTTTTTGTTCTAAACGCTTTTTCCATTCATAACCTAGTTAAACTATTACAAGATAAAAGATTATCCATATCCCGTAGGAGAGGACTCGTTTAAGATAAGTTTCGCGAGTTGGGGGGGCAAGGCCCTACCTAAGCTAAAACTATTGCCAAAGGGCGAGTTTTTAGCTAACCAATCCGCAACTCAGTTTTTCTTTCTAGAAATGAAAGAGAATAAAGGATTACAATTTTCACTAATAAAATAAAAACTACGAATGATATTAGCTATTCTTAAACTAGATACAAGTTGATTAGATGCTAGAGGGTCCATGACATCCTTGCAATCGTTCTCAATAATGCACGTTGTGTCTTTGAAGTCTTTAGCCCACAAGGTAGCCTTCAAGATCCCCAAAACTTCGGCTTCCATGGAATTTTCTGCACCTATTCTCCAAGCACCACATTTAATAATATTACCAAAAGACTCCCTAGCAATACACGCAATAGAGGAGTTAGAATTTTTATAAGATGCATCACAGTTGATTTTGTACCAATTTATTGGGGGGTTCCCATTTACTTTGAATTTCATTACCATTAGTGTTATTTGAATTTCTAATGACATTTGAGGATGTAAAATTTATCCTCTTTTGTACACAACTTGGAATATCATTTGCCTTCAGATCATGAAGATCATCATAAGGTGCTTTATTATCAAGCTCATAATCCCAAACTTTGAAGATAGTATTCTCATTATCATTTATCCTCAGTTTTTTGCTAACATCCTCGGATTTTATTAATTCATATTGTTCCTTCCAAATAGCCTGCGCATAGTTACTTATATTCAAGGGACAAGGCTTGATATTTTTAAAAAGAAAAGCATTTCTACTTTTCCATATTTGCCAACATAGGATAGCAATTTACTCCCCGAGAAAAGGGACTTTATTATCATTCGATTCATTCTTACTCATAAGTTCATCCATCCAAGTGTCCAGTTTATTGGAACACTGGTTGCTTGTTCTTATGGTAAGATTGGAGGTAAGCCAAGTAGCTCTAGCATAGTGGCAATCAAATAAGAGATGTTCAACAGATTCAGCTTTCTCATAGCAAATATGGAAAACACTTGATACTTTAACCTTTCTTACAAAGAGGTTTTCATTGGTTGGTAAGAGATTTTTAGTAGCCCTCCACATGAAATTTTTTATTTTTTGGGGAACTTTCAGATTCCAAATGATTTTCCAGGTTTTGGGATTGATATTATGCGAGGTAGAAGGTTTAGTATTTTCAATTTTGCTATCAATTTTTTCTTGATTATCTTTCAAGAAATGATAGGCAATTTTTACACTATAGTTACCATTAGGGTTGAGTTCCCAAAAACAAGTGTCTTTAAGGGGTATAAAGGGAATGAACATATCAAGTATTTTGCAACTTATATTTTCAGGATAAATATGCTTAATAAGATCTATATTCCAATTTCTAGTATTTTGTACTATTAACTCACTTACCCATTTTATAGATTCAGTGGATGGAGTGATTAAATCATTACAATTTTGTATCCATTCTTGAGAATGTAAATTTATACTTGTACCATTTTCCATTCTCTATTTAGTATGTTTAATAATGAAATCTCTTCCAGCTAAAAGACTTCTCCATCCCAAAGAGGGAGTGTATCCAATTTTAGCTTGGAAAAAATTTGAATTTGGGAAGTATTTACCTTTAATAACTTTGTACAGTAGGGATGAGGTGTTAGACATGAAATTCCAAGCCAATTTACCTAGCATAGCTAGGTTCATAAACTGTAAATTCCTAAAGCCGAGGCCTCCAGAAAATTTACTTTTTGTAAGGGAATTCCAGTTTCCCCAGTGTATTTTCTTTTCACCTTTAGAACCCCACCAGAATTTAGCAATTTGTGATGAGATAAGATCACAGATTTTTTTTTTTGGAAGTAAGTAAGAAGCCATAAAGTAATTGGGAATACTTTGAAGAATAGCTTTTATTAGTGTTTCTTTTCCAGCATCATTTAGAAAAAGGTTTTTCCAATTGTCAATTCTTTTAATGACCTTTTCTACAAGGAGATTAAGGTCCCTTATCTTAGATCTTCCCCATTCAGTGGGTAACCCTAGATAAGTTCCCAGATTTTTTGTTATTTTCATATTAATTTTTTTTGCAATTTTTTTTTTAGTATAGCGAGGGGTATTGCTACTGAATTTCACCCCATATTTGTTGAGGTTTAAAGTCAAACCAGTAGCTTTACCATACTTGTTTATTACATCATTAAGACTATTTGTATTTTCAATGGTTGCCCTTAGGAAAAACACAGTATCATCAACAAATAGAAGGTGAGAGAGTTTGGGACAGCTTTTAGATAAAGATATACCTTCATATAAACCAATATCCACTTTGTTTTTTATAAGGGCAGTTAAGGCTTGGGTGATAATACAGAAGAGTAAAGGGGATAAGGGGTCACCCTGCCTTATACCCCTAGTAGGTTTTTGAATGGGGTGGGTTTACCATTTATTAGAACCGAGTATGACACTGAAGTCAAACAGTTCATAATAAGGTCACACCACTTTTTACAAAAACCCAATTTAATCATTATGTTATACAAAAAGTCTCACTCAACAAATTCATAGGCTTTTTGGATATCTGCTTTAACAATCATATAGTATTTCATGGTATTCTTTTTATTTTTAATAAAAGTGCAAGTTTCATGAACTATCATGGAATTATCTTGAATATGCCTTCCAGGGATGAAGGCAGATTGATGATCATCCACAATGATGTTCATAAAAGGTTGCAACCGATTTGCTAAAATTCTTGCAATGATTTTGTATATAAAGTTAGAGACACTAATTGGTCTAAAGTGTTTAATAGTAGCTGGATTATTAATTTTAGGTATAAGAGATATAAAAGTGTGGTTAATATTTTCAAGGGACTGGTTATTATACCAAAAGTTGTTGACAAGTTTTATAACCTCTAATTTTATAATTTGCCAATATTTTTTATAGAAAAAACCCGGGTAGCCATCAGGACCTGGTGCTTTACTAGCACCTAGTTCATTTATAGAGTTCTCAATTTCCATAACTGTGAGGGGTTTAAGTAAATTATCATTCATAACCTGTGTGATAGTAGGTTTTATAATTTCAATAACATCATTGATCTCTCTATGTCCAATAGAGGAGAAAATGTTGTTAAAATAGGTTAAGATATTATCATTAACCTCATAATCCTCAGAAAGACACTGGCCTTCATCATTTTGGATTCTACTAATTTTATTTATTTTTCTTTTTTCTTTTGTAAAAGCATGAAAGAAAGCCGTGTTTTTATCCCCACTTTTAAGCCACATGATTCTAGATCTAGATGCCCAAAAGTCTTCCTCTATTTTCCAAATAATTTCAATCTCTTTTACAATAAAGTTATATTCATCTTTTTCATAATCAGAGAGATTTTTTGAGTTGGTGAGCTTTTCCAATTTATTCATGAGTTTATCAATTTTTTTTTACTATTATTGAGATTCCTTTTACTCCAAACAGCGAGTAATCTTTTACACATATTAAGATTATTAACAAGTCTATTTTTGGTGATAGTATGAATAGTATTCCTAGATTTCCAAACATTATTAATGATTTCATAACAGTCCCTTTCATCCATCCAAAAAATTTCAAAGTAAAACCTTCTAGAGGAAGTTTTTTATCTTCACATAAGTGAAGTAGAAGGAGACTGTGATCCGAGCCCACAGCAGGAAGTAAAGTGGCCCAAGCCTCAGGATTTAAGTCAGCCCAACTAGAATTAAAGAGACATCTATCAAGCATAATTTTAATCTGTTTATTACCAGCTTGTCTATTGGACCAGGAGTAATAAACTCCTTTATGAATAGCTTGATGTAATTTATTATGTTGTATAAATGAGTTAAAGTCATTCATACTTTTAGTAATATGATTATCACCACCAATTTTCTCACTTATATAGCGGTGATTATTAAAATCACCTATAAGGTTCCAAGGCAGATCATTTAAAGGGGCACAGAGGGCCAATTTTTCAAGGGATTTAAGTTTATCTTGATCCTTAGGTGCACCATAAACAAAGGTAGTATATGATCTAAGGCCGCTAGGGTCCATTAATTCGCAATGAATGTAATTAGGGTCTTTACTAATAACTTTAATATTTTCCTTATTATCACTGAACAGGGCTAAACCACCTCCAATCCCCTGAGGGTCAACATAATCAATAAGGTACGTTTTTAATGTATCAGTTAATTTATTAATCACAGAAAATTGATTCTTAGTTTCTGAGAGGAAGATTACCTCAAGTATATATCTCCTCCTAATATCGACTAAGGTCTGGACTGCCAAAGGGGCGCCAATCCCTTGGAAGTTCCAGGCAAGATGTATCATGACTTCTTTTGGGATTGATTTAGGTCAATCCCGCAAACCATATCAGTAGCCTCATTGGATTTTTCATCTTGTGCTTCATTTACCTCATCTTCTTTGTTACTCATTTGATCAGCATTCTTTTCCAACACTTTCTTACCATTACGAGCTTACCAAAGTTGTTTTTCTCTATTCTTACTTGATATAAAGTTTCTTGAGTGTTTATTAATGGGTTTAGGTTTACGGATTGAGGTACGGGTACCTTTGATTTGGTGTTCATTGTTAATAGCAGATTGTGTGGTGTTTTTGATTTTGTAATTTGAGGGTTGAGGGTTTGATGTTGAAGTAATTTCTGAAGGGTTAGATTTGATTAGGTTAGAAGATGGGGTGAAAGGGGAAGATAGAGGAATCGGGGAGAGGGAGGGTTTATTTGGTTTGAGTGGGGTGGGTTGAAATGATTTTGGTGAGGGTAGTCCAATAGTGGGTGAGAAAATGACTTTTGGGCTTGAGGAGGTGGGATTTATTAATTCATTTTGCGTTGGGCTAGGAACTGACCCAAATACAATTTCAGATGTTGGGTTAGGCGGTGATGAAATCCGCCTTGCCATGTGTCCAGCCAGCTCAGCTAAATCTATTTCTTTTTTCTTTAATATATTTTCTCTTTCTTGTTTGTCTTCTTCAGAGAACAATTCCATTACCTCGTACGAAATTTGTTTTTTACCTTTGTTTTGTGTAGAACGCGTTTGAGCACTAAATTCAAAAAAAATTGTACCTTTGTCGTCTTTTGTAGCTGTATTCGTATTCGTACTGGTTGTACCGATGTGGAGGGTTGTACTCACCGAGTTAGCTGAGTTGATTTTCGGCTCTGTAACTGAGTTAGATTTGATTGAGTTTCTAATCCAACTCGATTTGAATGTTCTCTTAACATTCATAGTTGGGTTTACAACTCCTGAGTCATTTCTTGCTTTGAAGAATAAAGAGGATTTAGATGGTCCTCTAGTTGAAATTTTAACCCAACTGCCAATTTTTGGTTCAATCCTTTTGTTACCACAATTTTTCTCTACATGATCAAATAAACCACAATTGTAGCATACTTGACCGATATTTTCATATCGGAAATTGATCCAAGTTTGAGTGTGTTGATCTTCCCAGTAGTTGATTCCTCCGATTATTGGGTTTTTTAAGTCCCAATCCACTTGAATGCGAGTAATGGAATTCTCATCTATGATTTCTGATTCAGATAACTCAATATGATAGACTGTACCAAAATGAGACATGAGCTTCTCAATACAGTTTGTTGTTAGTAGAGTAACTGGGGTGCCGGAAAGTTGCACCCAAAGAGTTGTGTGATTAACTTGATTTTTAGCTCCAGAGATATATTTGTTGATAGCGAAATGCTTACCCATCACTGTCCATGGTCTTTGAGCCCAGACCTTGTTAAGGTCTTCTTCATTTTTAAACTTTAACACATATTCATTTGAAGCAAGTTTCTCTGTTTTGATTTGTTGTTTGAGAGCCCAAAACTTGTTAATGTGGTTCTTAATAAAGGTGTAGTTGATCTTTTCTTTAAGACAAAGCTTAGCAATGAGTTTATACTCTTTAACTGATTTGTATTTGGAGTTTTCATCGGGTGTGATGACCAAATTTTCTGCTTTCGCATAGGGATGATTTGAGGAGTAAAAATTCATGGTTTTTGTAGGAATCGATTTGGAAGAGTTTGATGGTTGGGAGATTAAAAGGAAGAAAACCACTAAACTCGGATGGAAAGGGCGGATAAAAAGAGGGAGGAGGAGGAGATGGTGATGAAAAGAGGAGAAGGACGAAAATTTGGCTATGGCGGTGAGGGGTGTTTGGGAAAGAGAGAGGAGAGGAATTTCATACTTTCTTTGCACATTCAAATATGTTTTACCTCTTTGCCCCTTAGTACAAACGGTTTATCTATTTTCCCATTAGTTTAAACAGTTTAGGTCCACCGCCAGCTACACCTTGTACAATATTATGCGCTTTTAGACTTGCCGCTCTTTATTAAATCTAAGATGTAGAAAATCTATTTTTTTGTTTAGACTTTTTTTTAGTTTGTAAATTGAAATTTACTTGATGCTTAATTGATATTTATTGATTCTAGATATTTTTTCTTAGAAAAGAATAGTTTCCCTGTTAATACCCTTGAATCAGCTGATGTGTTTAAGAATACTAGCCTGCAAAAAAGAATTTTAATCTTGTTGTATGAAATCACTTAGAAATAGTTTTCGTTTGAGGTAAAACAAGTTTCCAAACCCAGAAATCAAGATCAAAATAAAATAGCAGCGAAAAAGAAAGAACACAAGATTTATCGTGGTTCAGCACAAATATGCCTACATCCACGTTGAAGCCCTTCTTCAGAAGACACTTCACACACACTAAAGAACACGGTTACAGCCTCAGTACAAGTCTTACAGCACAAATCAGAATAGAACACCACTAAGGCTTCAATCAGAAACCCTAATCTAACAATCGAGAAATACTACTCAATCAATCAAGCCAGATGATTGATTCCACTATTCTAATTGTTGATCTTTATAGTATAGATTCAACAATATTACAAAACCCTAAGTTTTAGTTGCTGAGAGAAATGAGAGAAAGAGAGGCGTCGAAACAAAGTGAAGAGAAGAGAGAGAAGACCCGAGCGTGTAATGACTCTATTTATATGAGACAAGAAGTAAGTCACCATCTGAGCCGTCCAAGTAATAAGAGATCAAAGGAGAGAATGTTGCCACGTGTAATTTCTCCGTCAGCCTTATTAAGTATCCACATAAGCCTCCACAACACCATATTGACTTTACCAATATATTGACTGAAAATATAACAAATCTGAACAAAAGAAAATCCATGA
Source organism: Nemophila menziesii (assembly GCA_029959085.1). Classification (NCBI taxonomy): domain Eukaryota; kingdom Viridiplantae; phylum Streptophyta; class Magnoliopsida; order Boraginales; family Hydrophyllaceae; genus Nemophila; species Nemophila menziesii. The sequence goes on from JARWIR010000001.1 coordinate 83,605,907, forward strand.
AGAATTTGATAGTTTATGAAAGAGTTAAGGCACACCAGGCAGACCCATGTTTTCCAAAACGTAAAGTACATCAACCCCCTCTAGCTTTGACGTATTAATTCTGAATAAATTATTTAATTTATTTTAGATCCACACTATAGTAGGAACTGCTAAAATGGGAACAAAGGAAGGAAACATAGAGATTATACGTTACATAAAACGAAGAGATTACATTCAACAATAGAGAATCAATTAACCTTATAAAATTTTATATATTACTTTTCATCACATAAAATATCATTTTGCTAAACTGGTTTAAGGAAAGACTCTGGTGTATTGTAATTGAGCAACCCCACTTCTGCCTTCAACGATTCATCTACCTATAAATAGTAAACTTGCTTTCAGTTAAGGTATGACTATATATAATATACGGGTAAGATAAAGGTGTCAATTAATAATTTGTAAAGCGTTACACATGTTAATATATTGTAATATTGTAGACTCAACTGGAAGAAGTGTTTGTAAGCGTCTCATTGGGCATATATTCAGCAACTAGTATCCTTTCATCTCCTTCACAACAGAAGCCAAATAAATTAGCTAATTTGTTGTTTCGGATAAGCCCAACTGCTCGTGCTTCTTCCTGCATTTGTTAAACAAGGAAAAGGATAAATAGGGAAATGAAAAATATTATGTGACAAAAAGAATTCATCTCAGATGATTTGGCTATGGACTTACCAAATATTGACCAACATATGGCCAAGCAATAGGTGAAAGAGTTTAACAGGTAATCGTACATGATAAACCCTTTCCCACCTATATAAAACATTGGTAGCGTTCTCTCCCTCCTCTGAAACTATGTCTCTCCGGATTTCCAAGTAAATCGAGGCACTTCACTAACATTTTCTCCCAAATTTATTTAAAACATTTCTTTCCTTGTCAATAGTTTGTTGTAGTATCACTGACATACATCTCTAGACATTAAATTTGAGTTGACTCGGAGAGTGGAAATATACATTACCAGCTGAGTCTCGGCTAATTTCCAATTTAGAACATGAAAAACTGTGAAATGTACGCACGATATTACAAATCCGTCTTAAGACACTAAAAATCGATTATATAGTTTTTTTATTAGAATTAAATAATTTAACAATAATTACTGAACGAACACAAAAGTAATTGTTATATGATCACAAAATTAAACTAAACAAGTAGTAGCGACTCAATTGAGTTAACACGTAGATGATATATCTATATTACCGTTGAATCGCCGCTAATTTCGGATTTTGATTCGAAACACAAAAACTCGGGATCAATCTGATATTAAAATAAAAGATCAAATCAAATTAGACTTTTCTTATGACTACAAAGTACACGTATATATACTGAGCTAGAGATAAAGAGATAAGAGTTAGTGATATAAGAGACGTGTCTCTTTATCAGGTTTGCATCGGTGAAGAGCGAGAGGGAGCGACACGTAACACACTTCTTCATTACGTGCTTCTTCCTAAGGCACCCAAACGGAGTGAACCTGACGTTCTTCGAATCGGTGATGAGATAATTAAATTAATTAATTATTATATAAAAACCCAAGTTCTTGCCGTTTATTTATTGAGCAAAAAGTTTTCAAAAAAGAAAAATATATTGAGCAATCTAATTTTAGGTCATTACGTAGTCTAAACATAGTTATTCAATAATAATATTTTTAAACTATTTCAGTAATTTATAAAATATTTCATAGATTATAAGAGAAATTTAAATATTTTACATAAAATTATTATTGTCAAATTTATAAAATATTTCACAAAATTAATAAATAGGTCAATTACCCAAGGAGACTTAAGGAGAATCAATGTGCCATATAGGAACCAAGTGATTCCTCTCACCTACTTAGATGTCAATAAGATGTTCAATTTTATAACTACCATTATAGGGTATATAAGACAAAAAAAATTCTCTCTCGTCCACTACCATTACATTCTCACCTCCATTACCATTAATCTCTCTCCTCCTTTATCATTTTTCTCTCTCCTTCTTCATTAATTATCAAATAATTTCCAGCCCCGACCACAACCATCGATCACTGCCGACTACCGCTGGCACCGTCGGAAAAAGTTCTGAGCGTGGAAAAAGGTTCTGAGTCTGGAATAAAGTTCTGAGTCTGAAAAATAGTTCTGAGCGTGGAAAATAGTTCTGAGCATAGAAAATAGTTCTGAGCATTGGGTATTGAGCTTGCTCAATAACTTGTTGAGTGTTTCTCGTATAATCAGTAAACTTCCTGAGCATTTCTCGTATAATCAGTAAACTGCTGAGCATTTATACAAAAGTTATTGAGTTTAAATAATTTTTGATTCAACACAAAAAATCAACATCACCACAAAATTTATGAGCATTTCATAAAGCTTCTGAGCATTTCATAAAGCTTCTGAGCAAAACACAAATCCGACATTTCACGACATTTTTGGAAAAAAAGTAATCTAAGTGGGTTAAACCGACTCTCGGTATTAAACTCAACATAGATGGTTGTTTAACACAAAGGTATTAGAGCGGGAGCTTAGTCTTTTCCGTGATAGTAAAAGAAATTTCTTAGAAGGATTCGCAGGTTCTTGTTTGATAAATTCAACTGTTAAGCCGAGATTTTCACTTTATATTGTGATTTGTATATAGAAATTACTCAAAAGTATAAGATTGCTTCCATTGAGACTAGTTTCGCTTAAACTATATGCACTAGTGAAAGGCGATGGAAAGAAAAAAAATTGGTCTGGCAAAATACTCAAGGAATGAAAGACTATACTTTCAAATTATAATAACTTTGAGATCTTTTATGTATATCGAAAAATGAATTCTTGTTTTGATTCGATGGCGAACGCGTATTGAAACGAATAGTAAACCAGTCCTGTATATGGACCTTCCTAAAAAATAATGAAAGTTCTTAAGATAGATGTGATTAAACTACATCCAATAACGGACAAAAGAGCTTAATGAGACGGGTCGACACTTCGGACGCCGCCCGGCACCCCACTCCCCCGAGGTTTGGGAAGGGGCCACGCCTATCCACTGGGTCGATAGCACATTCACGCTTCGTATAACCGGACCAAGACAGAATAATAACCATATGCACCTGTATCACGGATATCACATGTCAGTAACGCACAGGATTAAGTGCCTCCCGTGTGGCTTAGGCCCAACTTGCATCTCGAGTGAGAGAGAAATGTCAGCCCGTAACAGACTCCCCCACTCAAACCGCTAACGTCCTCGTAGCAGACTGCCTTCTTCGTCGATTGCGCCACACACCAAGCCAATCCGCAAGCGCACGGGCTGACAAGGATAAATCGACCACAGAAGACAATCATCCATGCGCAAGTTGCCCGCCACGCACTTGTATTGCCATCATCTTCTTGGTAATACCTCGTCCAAGCATGCTATCAACCAGTCTTCATTGCGGAAGCTCTTCAAGATCGACTCGCTAGCCCCCCTCCTAGGCAGACTTCATCACAACAGCACTCGCAAGTAAGGGAGTCGGACCACCTGTCCTCTGCGTTCCCTTGGGGTTGGTAAGTCCACCCGACAGACCAAACAGGCATGCACCCCCGCATCCGTCCCCACTGTCGTTTCTCACGCCGCCACAACAATGCCAGCCCACATTGTCCTCGATTGCGGGTATCCCTCGCGTCTGCTTCGGCTTGACTATGACGAGTTCGCTCTGATACCAATTGAGACGGGCCGACACTTCGGACGCCGCCCGGCACCCCACTCCCCCGAGGTTTGGGAAGGGGCCACGCCTATCCACTGGGTTGATAGCACATTCACGCTTCGTATAACCGGACCCAGACAGAATAATAACCATACGCACCTGTATCACGGATATCACATGTCAGTAACGCACAGGATTAAGTGCATCCCGTGTGGCTTAGGCCCCAACTTGCATCTCGAGTGAAAAAGAAATGTCAGCCCGTGACATTAAGCTCACCTAAAACTTCCAATAAAAAGTAAATTTACTTACAAAATTTTAAGTCAAAAAAAAAAGTTTGAAGCAATATCATAATCTTTCTTAAAAATTCTTTTATCGAAAACCAAAAAATTTACTCAACCTAAATTTAACTAATAATCTATAATTGTCGACTCCGAGTGAGGGTGTTACCTCTTTGCCCCTTAGTACAAACGGTTTATCTATTTTCCCATTAGTTCCATTAGTTCAAACAGTTTAGGTCCACCACCAGCTACACCTTGTACAATATTATGCGCTTTTAAACTTGCCGCTCTTTCGCCCAAAAAAAAAAAAAAAACTTGCCGCTCTTTATTAAATCTTAGATGTATAGTAAAATAAAAAAATCTGACATACTTTTTTAGTTTCGTAAATACGTTCATTTTTTTTGTTTAGACTTTTTTTTTAGTTTGTAGTAAATTGAGATTTACTTGATGCTTAATTGATATTTATTGTTTCTAGATATTTTTTCTTAGAAAAGAATAGTTTCCCTGTTAATACCCTTGAATCAGCTGATGTGTTTAAGAATACTAGCCTGCAAAGAAGAATTTGAATCTGAACAAAAGAAGAAAAATCCATGAAGAATTTGATAGTTTATGAAAGAGTTAAGGCACACCAGGCAGACCCATGTTTTCCAAAACGTAAAGTACATCAACCCCCTCTAGCTTTGACGTATTAATTCTGAATAGATTATTTAATTTTTTTTAGTTCCACACTATAGTCGGAACTGCTAAAATGGGAACAAAGGAAGGAAACATAGAGATTATATGTTACATAAAACGAAGAGATTACATTCAACAATAGAGAATCAATTAACCTTACAAAATTTGATATATTACTTTTCATCACATAAAATATCATTTTGCTAAACTGGTTTAAGGAAAGACTCCGGTGTATCGTAATTGAGCAACCCCACTTCTGCCTTCAACGATTCATCCACCTATAAATAGTAAACTTGCTTTCAGTTAAGGTATGACTATATATAATATACGGGTAAGATAAAGGTGTCAATTAATAATTTGTAAAGCGTTACACATGTTAATATATTGTAATATTGTAGACTCAACTGGAAGAAGTGTTTGTAAGCGTCTCATTGGGCATATATTCAGCAACTAGTATCCTTTCATCTCCTTCACAACAGAAGCCAAATAAATTAGCTAATTTGTTGTTTCGGATAAGCCCAACTGCTCGTGCTTCTTCCTGCATTTGTTAAACAAGGAAAAGGATAAATAGGGAAATGAAAAATATTATGTGACAAAAAGAATTCATCTCAGATGATTTGGCTATGGACTTACCAAATATTGACCAACATATGGCCAAGCAATAGGTGAAAGAGTTTAACAAGTGATCGTATGGCGGTCCTTTGTGTGTTCTAAAATAAATGCAAATGTAAATCGAACCACAACCGCAAGTGTACCGTTGTCCCAAGTAATATAGTTGATAAAACAGATTCGTTCCAAGGACGGAATGGTTGACTACAATGCTTATCAAGTAATGATTGGTTGCACTTATGAAAGCAAGTAAAAGATATAATGATTGTTTGTTTGTTTTTATTATTCTAAGTAATGAAAGACTAAATGGAAAATGCAAATAATTAACTAGGACGCAAGTAAATAAAAGTAAAACGCAAGTATGAGAAGGTAGCACTTGAGATACGCAAGGATTTCATCTAACTCTTATTTATTCCATGTTTCGTTTAAGGGACAAATTGGTAAAAAGTAATGGTCGGGATTCTAAGGTCATCCTTACCCCCGTCAGGGTGGACTAAGGAGCTACTCTTAAATGCTACAAACCCCGTCAGGGTGATTATAGTCCATTCTTAAGTGATTAAGTTTATTTTACCCAATTGGCCATAGGATTAATTACGCTCGTCAGAGTCAAATAATTTCTATCCTACATTCATTAATTATTTCTGTACGTAAACCCCCCGTCAAGGTGATCCAATCGCCACTAATTGGAATAGCCTAGATACTAAGACCTATGATTGGTTAATTACGTCAATTATAGTTATTAAGAACAAATTAATGAAAAATACCTAATACCCAATTTGATTTCAATTGTAAAAATCTCAAATACAAAAGCATAGAATAAAATAGAATCAAAATCAATCCATAATGCGATCTCAAGCACTAATTAAAGTTAGCTCATAATTGGAAAAACTAAGAAAATAAATAAAAAGGAATTCATAATTGTTTTACAGAAAGGGAAAATAGAAACCTAATTAGGAAGATGAATTGGCTGCAACGTGGAGATATAGACAGTCTCCAGCTCCAAGCTTCTTTTCTTCTTGACGCTCTCTTCTAATGATGTTTTAATTTGAAGAATATAATGAGAGGTGTTGAATAATGAGGTCTAAAGGCCTATTTATAGTGGTAAAAACGGATTAGGGTTTTACTTAAGGTTTAAATGAAAATTAGAAAAGCCCAACTTCACTCTTGGCCCAAAATCTCGTAACTGCTGATACACCTTCACTAAAACGGCTTTTCCCGCTTCGTTACAACTCCGATTGACCTAAAATCAGTTGCTAAATTTCCGTAACTCGATAAGGAATGTTTTCTCTTCAAAGGTCAGCGGCTAAATCAACTCTTAAGCACCTCTAAATCAGCAATCTATGGCCTGGAAAACAGATTTTCAGCTCTAAAAATAATATCTTCGGGATTTATCTTCAAGTCTTGACTTCATCTCGTGATCTTTGACTCTTCTTTCGGATTCCATTTCTAGCTAATATTCAAAACCTACAAACTTTTCACTAAAATACACAAGATTACGCGCAAAAGTTTAATAAATCAAAAATACTAGAAATAAAATAGGAATTCCGGATTATTACATTTTTAACTCAAAAGTCTATCAAATTAATCAAATAAACACCAAAAATGATGTCTCCCAAGGGCATAAAATTAGAACATTTAGGGAGACATCATCGTACCTGATAAACCCTTCCCCACCTATATAAAACATTGGTAGCGTTCTCTCCCTCCTCTGAAACTATGTCTATCCGGATTCCTGAGAAAATCTAGGCACTTCACTAACATTTTCTGCCAAATTTATTTAAAACATTTCTTTCCTTGTCAATAGTTTGTTGTAGTATCACTGACATACATCTCTAGACATTAAATTGAGTTGACTCGGAGAGTGGAAATATACATTACCAGCTGAGTCTCGGCTAATTTCCAATTTAGAACATGAAAAACTGTGAAATGTACGCACGATATTACAAATCTGTCTTAAAGACCCTAAAAATCGATTATATGGTTTTTGTATAAGAATTAAATAATTTAACAATAATTACTTAACGAACACAAAAGTAAATGTCATATGATCACAAAATTAAACTAAACAAGTAGTAGCGACTCAATTGAGTTAACACGTAGATGATATATCTATATTACCGTTGTATCGCCGCTAATTTCGGATTCCGATTCAAAACACAAAAACTCGGGATCAATCTGATATTAAAATAAAAGATCAAATTAAAGTAGACTTTTCTTATGACTACAAAGTACACGTATATATACTGAGCGAGAGATAAAGAGATAAGAGTTAGTGATATAAGAGACGTGTCTCTTTATCAGGTTTGCATCGGTGAAGAGCGAGAGGGAGCGACACGTACCACACTTCTTCATTACGTGCTTCTTCCTGAGGCACCCAAACGGAGTGAACCTGACGCTCTTCGAATCGGTGATGAGATAATTAAATTAAATAATTATTATATAAAAACCCAAGTTCTTGTCGTTTATTATTGAGCAAAAAGTTGACAAAAAAGAAAAATATATTAAGCAATCTAATTTTAGGTCATTACGTAGTCTAAACATAGTTATTCAATAATAATATTTTTAAACTATTTCAGTAATTTATAAAATATTTCATAGATTATAAGAGAAATTTAAATATTTTACATAAGATTATTATTGTCAAATTTATAAAATATTTTACAAAATTAATAAATAGGTCAATTACCCAAAGAGACTTAAGAAGAATCAATGTGCCATATAGGAACTAAGTGATTCCTCTCACCTACTTAGATGTCAATAAGATGTTGAATGTCATAACTACCATTATAGTGTATATAAGACAAAAAAAATCTCTCTCCTCCACTACCATTACATTCTCACGTCCATTACCAATAACATCTCTCCTCCTTTATCATTTTTCTAACTCCTTCTTCATTAATTATCAAATAATTTCCAGCTCCGACCACAACCACCGATCACCGATCACCGCTTGCACCGCCGGAAAAAGTTCTGAGCGTGGAAAAAAGTTCTGAGTCTGAAAAAAAGTTCTGAGACTGAAAAATAATTCTGAGCGTGGAAAATAGTTCTGAGCATAGAAAATAGTTCTGAGCATGGGGTATTGAGCTTGCTCAATAACTTGTTGATTGTTTCTCGTATAATCAGTAAACTTCCTGAGCATTTCTCGTATAATCAGTAAACTGCTGAGCATTTATACAAAAGTTATTGAGTTTAAATAATTTTTTGATTCAACACAAAAAATCAACATCACCACAAAATTTCTGAGCATTTCATAAAGCTTCTGAGCATTTAACAAAAATTCTGAGCAAAACATAAATCCGACATTTCACGACATTTCTGGAAAAAAAGTAATCTAAGTGGGTTAAACCGACTCTCGGTGTTAAGCTCAATATAGATGGTTGTTTAACACAAAGGTATTAGAGCGGGAGCTTAGTCTTTTCCGTGATAGTAAAAGAAATTTCTTAGAAGGATTCGCAGGTTCTTGTTTGATAAATTCAACTGTTAAGCCGAGATTTTCACTTTATATTGTGATTTGTATATAGCAATTACTCAAAAGTATAAGATTGCTTCCATTGAGACTAGTTTCGCTTAAACTACATGCACTAGTGAAAGGCGATGGAAAGAAAAAAAATTGGTCTGGCAAAATACTCAAGAAATGAAAGACTATACTTTCAAATTATGATAACTTTGAGATCTTTTATGTATATCGAAAAATGAATTCTTCTTTTGATTCGATTGCGAACGCGTATTGAAACGAATAGTGAACCAATCCTGTATATGGACCTTCCTAAAGAATTATGATAGTTCTTAATATAGATGTGATTAAACTACATCCAATAACGGACAAAAGAGCTTAAGCTCACCTAAAACTTCCAATAAAAAGTAAATTTAACTTACAAATTTAAGTAAAAAAAAAAGTTTGAAGCAATATCAGAATCTTTCTTAAAAATTCTTTTATCCAAAACCAAAAAATTTACTCAACCTAAATTTAACTAATAATCTATAATTGTCGACTCCGACTGAGGGTGTTACCTCTTTTTTTTTTTTTTTCTAAACGCTTTTTCCATTCATAACCTAGTTAACTATTACAAGATAAAAGATTATCCAACTCCCGTAGGAGAGGACTCGTTCAAGATAAGTTTCGCGAGTTGGGGGGGCAAGGCCCTACCTAAGCTAAAACTATTGCCAAAGGGCGAGTTTTTAGCTAACCAATCCGCAACTCAGTTTTTCTTTCTAGAAATGAAAGAGAATAAAGGATTACAATTTTCACTAATAAAATAAATACTACGAATGATATTAGCTATTCTTAAACTAGATACAAGTTGATTAGATGCTAGAGGGTCCATGACATCCTTGCAATCGTTCTCAATAATGCACCTTGTGTCTTTGAAGTCTCTAGCCCACAAGGTAGCCTTCAAGATCCCCAAAACTTCGGCTTCCATCGAATTTTCTGCACCTATTCTCCAAGCACCACATTTAATAATATTACCAAAAGACTCCCTAGCAATACACGCAATAGAGGAGTTAGAATTTTTATAAGATGCATCACAGTTGATTTTGTACCAATTTATTGGGGGGGGGGTCCCATTTACTTTGAATTTCATTACCATTAGTGTTATTTGAATTTCTAATGACATTTGAGGATGTAAAATTTATCCTCTTTTGTACACAACTTGGAATATCATTTGCCTTCAGATCATGAAGATCATCATAAGGTGCTTTATTATCAAGCTCATAATCCCAAACTTTGAAGATAGTATTCTCATTATTATTTATCCTCAGTTGTTTTCTAACATCCTCGGATTTTATTAATTCATATTGTTCCTTCCTAATAGCCTGCACATAGTTACTTATATTTAAGGGACAAGGCTTGATATTTTTAAAAAGAAAAGCATTTTTACTTTTCCATATTTGCCAACATAGGATAGCAATTTGCTCCCCGAGAAAAGGGACTTTATTATCATTTGATTCATTCTTACTCATAAGTTCAGCCATCCAAGTGTCCAGATTATTGGAACACTGGTTGCTTGTTCTTATGGTAAGATTGGAGGTAAGCCAAGTAGCTCTAGCATAGTGGCAATCAAATAAGAGATCTTCAACAGATTCAGCTTTCTCATAGAAAATATGGCAAACACTTGATACTTTAACCTTTCTTACAAAGAGGTTTTCATTGGTTGGTAAGAGATTTTTAGTAGCCTTCTACATGAAATTTTTGATTTTTTGGGGAACTTTCAGATTCCAAATGATTTTCCAGGTTTTGGGATTGATATTATGCGAGGTAGAAGGTTTAGTATTTTCAATTTTGCTATCAATTTTTTCTTGATTATCTTCCAAGAAATGAAAGGCAATTTTTACACTATAGTTACCATTAGGGTTGAGTTCCCAAAAACAAGTGTCTTTAAGGGGTATAAAGGGAATGAACATATCAAGTATTTTGCAACTTATATTTTCAGGATAAATATGCTTAATAAGATCTATATTCCAATTTCTAGTATTTTGTACTATTAACTCACTTACCCATTTTATAGATTCAGTGGATGGAGTGATTAAATCATTACAATTTTGTATCCATTTATGAGAATGTAAATTTATACTTGTACCATTTTCCATTCTCCATTTAGTATGTTTAATAATGAAATCTCTTCCAGCTAAAAGACTTCTCCATCCCCAAGAGGGAGAGTATCCAATTTTAGCTTGGAAAAAATTTGAATTTTGGAAGTATTTACCTTTAGTAACTTTGTACAGTAGGGATGAGGTGTTAGACATGAAATTCCAAGCCAATTTACCTAGCATATCTAGGTTCATAAACCGTAAATTCCTAAAGCCGAGGCCTCCAGAAAATTTACTTTTTGTAAGGGAATTCCAGTTTCCCCAGTGTATTTTCTTTTCACCTTTAGAACCCCACCAGAATTTAGCAATTTGTGATGAGATAAGATCACAGATTTTTTTTGGAAGTAAGTAAGAAGCCATAAAGTAATTGGGAATACTTTGAAGAACAGCTTTTATTAGTGTTTCTTTTCCAGCATCATTTAGAAAAAGGTTTTTCCAATTGTCAATTCTTTTAATGACCTTTTCTACAAGGAGATTAAGGTCCCTTATCTTAGATCTTCCCCATTCAGTGGGTAATCCTAGATAAGTTCCCAGATTCTTTGTTATTTTCATATTAATTTTTTTTGCAAATTTTTTTTGAGTATAGCGAGGGGTATTGCTACTGAATTTCACCCCACATTTGTTGAGGTTTAAAGTCAAACCAGTAGCTTTACCATACTTGTTTATTACATCATTAAGACTATTTGTATTTTCAATTGTTGCCCTTAGGAAAAACACAGTATCATCAGCAAATAGAAGGTAAGAGAGTTTGGGACAGCTTTTAGATAAAGATATACCTTCATATAAACCAATATCCACTTTGTTTTTGATAAGGGCAGTTAATGCTTGGGTGATAATACAGAAGAGTAAAGGGGATAAGGGGTCACCCTGCCTTATACCCCTAGTAGGTTTTTGAATGGGGTGGGTTTACCATTTATTAGAACCGAGTATGACACTGAAGTCAAACAGTTCATAATAAGGTCACACCACTTTTTACAAAAACCCAATTTAATCATTATGTTATACAAAAAGTCTCACTCAACAAATTCATAGGCTTTTTGGATTTCTGCTTTAACAATCATATAGTATTTCATGGTATTCTATTTATTTTTAATAAAAGTGCAAGTTTCATGAACTATCATGGAATTTTCTTGAATATGCCTTCCAGGGATGAAGGCAGATTGATGATCATCCACAATGATGTTCATAAAAGGTTGCAACCGATTTTCTAAAATTCTTGCAATGATTTTGTATATAAAGTTAGAGACACTAATTGGTCTAAAGTATTTAATAGTAGCTGGATTATTTATTTTAGGTATAAGGGATATAAAAGTGTGGTTAATATTTTCAAGGGACTGGTTATTATACCAAAAGTTGTTGACAAGTTTAATAACCTCTAATTTTATAATTTGCCAATATTTGTTATAGAAAAAACCCGGGTAGCCATCAGGACCTGGTGTTTTACTAGCACCTAGTTCATTTATAGAGTTCTCAATTTCCATAACTGTGAGGGGTTTAAGTAAATTATCATTCATAACCTGTGTGATAGTAGGTTTTATAATTTCAATAACATCATTGATCTCTCTATGTCCAATAGAGAAGAAAATGTTGTTAAAATAGGTTAAGATATTATCATTAACCTCATAATCCTCAGAAAGCCACTGGCCTTCATCATTTTGGATTCTACTAATTTTATTTATTTTTATTTTTTCTTTTGTAGAAGCATGAAAGAAAGCCGTGTTTTTATCCCCACTTTTAAGCCACATGATTCTAGATCTAGATGCCCAAAAGTCTTCCTCTCTTTTCCAAATGATTTCAATCTCTTTTACAATAAAGTTATATTCATCTTTTTCATAATCAGAGAGATTTTTTGAGTTGGTGAGCTTTTCCAATTCATTCATGAGTTTATCAAAAAAAAAATTACTATTATTGAATTTCCTTTTACTCCAAACAGTGAGTAATCTTTTACACATATTAAGATTATTAACAAGTCTATTTTTGGTGATAGTATGAATAGTATTCCTAGATTTCCATACATTATTAATGATTTCATAACAGTCCCTTTCATCCATCCAAAAATTTTCAAAGTAAAACCTTCTAGAGGAAGTTTTTTATCTTCACATAAGTGAAGTAGAAGGGGACTGTGATCCGAGCCCACAGCAGGAAGTAAAGTGGCCTAAGCTTCAGGATTTAAGTCAGCCCAACTAGAATTAAAGAGGCATCTATCAAGCATAATTTTAATCCGTTTATTACCAGCTTGTCTATTGGAACAGGAGTAAGAAACTCCTTTATGAATAGCTTGATGTAATTTATTATGTTGTATAAATGAGTTAAAGTCATTCATACTTTTAGTAATTTGATTATCACCACCAATTTTCTCAATTATATAGCGGTGATTATTAAAATCACCTATAAGGTTCCAAGGCAGATCATTTAAAGGGGCACAGAGGGCCAATTTTTCAAGGGATTTAAGTTTTTCTTGATCCTTAGGTGCACCATAAACAAAGGTAGTATATGATCTAAGGCCGCTAGGGTCCATTAATTCGCAATGAATGTAATTAGGGTCTTTACTAATAACTTTAATATTTTCTTTATTATCACTGAACAGGGCTAAACCACCTCCAATCCCCTGAGGGTCAACATAATCAATAAGGTACATTTTTAATGTATCAGTTAATTTATTGATCACAGAAAATTGATTCTTAGTTTCAGAGAGGAAGATTACCTCAGGTCGATATCTCCTCCTAATATCGACTAAGGTCTGGACTGCCAATGGGGCGCCAATCCCTTGGAAGTTCTAGGCAAGATGTATCATGACTTCTTTTGGGATTGATTTAGGTCAATCCCGCAAACCATATCAGTAGCCTCGTTGGATTTTACATCTTGTGCTTCATTTACCTCATTTTCTTTGTTACTCATTTGATCAGCATTCTTTTCCAACACTTTCTTACCATTACGAGCTTCCCAAAGTTGTTTTTCTCTATTCTTACTTGATATAAAGTTTCTTGAGTGTTTAATAATGGGTTTAGGTTTACGGATTGAGGTACGGGTACCTTTGATTTGGTGTTCATTGTTAATAGCAGATTGTGTGGTGTTTTTGATTTGGTAATTTGAGGGTTGAGGGTTTGATGTTGAAGTAATTTCTGAAGGGTTAGATTTGATTAGGTTAGAAGATGGGGTGAAAGGGGAAGATAGAGGAATCGGGGAGAGGGAGGGTTTATTTGGTTTGAGTGGGGTGGGTTGAAATGATTTTGGTGAGGGTCGTCCAATAGTGGGTTAGAAAATGACTTTTGGGCTTGAGGAGGTGGGCTTTATTAATTCATTTTGCATTGGGCTAGGAACTGACCCAAATACAATTTCAGATGTTGGGTTAGGCGGTGATGAAATCCGCCTTGCCATGTGTCCACCCAGCTCAGCTAAATCTTTTTCTTTTTTCTTTAATATATTTTCTCTTTCTTGTTTGTCTTCTTCAGAGAACAATTCCATTACCTCGTACGAAAATTGTTTTTTACCTTTGTTTTGTGTAGAACGCGTTTGAGCACTAAATTCAAAAATTTATGTACCTTTGTCGTCTTTTGAGTTGTATTCGTATTCGTACTGGTTGTACCGATGTGGAGGGTTGTACTCACCGAGTTAGCTGAGTTGATTTTCGGCTCTGTAACTGACTTAGATTTGATTGAGTTTCTAATCCAACTCGATTTGAATGTTCTCTTCACATTCATAGTTGGGTTTACAACTCCTGAGTCATTTCTTGCTTTGAAGAATAAAGAGGATTTAGATGGTCCTCTAGTTGAAATTTTAACCCAACTGCCAATTTTTGGTTCAATCCTTTTGTTACCACAATTTTTCTCTACATGATCAAATAAACCACAGTTGTAGCATACTTGACCGATATTTTCATATCGGAAATTGATCCAAGTTTGAGTGTGTTGATCTTCCCAGTAGTTGATTCCTCCGATTATTGGGTTTTTTAAGTCCCAATCCACTTGAATGCGAGTAATGGAATTCTCATCTATGATTTCTGATTCAGGTAACTCAATATGATAGACTGTACCAAAATGAGACATGAGCTTCTCAATACAGTTTGTTGTTAGTAGAGTAACTGGGGTGCCGGAAAGTTGCACCCAAAGAGTTGTGTGATTAACTTGATTTTTAGCTCCAGAGATATATTTGTTGGTAGCGAAATGCTTACCCATCACTGTCCATGGTCTTTGAGCCCAGACCTTGTTAAGGTCTTCTTCATTTTTGAACTTTAACACATATTCATTTGAAGCAAGTGACTCTGTTTTGATTTGTTGTTTGAGAGCCCAAAACTTGTTAATGTGGTTCTTAATAAAGGTGTAGTTGATCTTTAAGACAAAGCTTAGCAATGAGTTTATACTCTTTAACTGATTTGTATTTGGAGTTTTCATCGGGTGTGATGACCAAATTTTCTGCTTTCGCATAGGGAAAATTTGAGGAGTAAAAATTCATGGTTTTTGTAGGAATCGATTTGGAAGAGTTTGAGGGTTGGGAGATTAAAAGGAAGAAAACCACTAAACTCGGATGGAAAGGGCGGATTAAAAGAGGGAGGAGGAGGAGATGGTGATGAAAAGAGGAGAAGGACGAAAATTTGGCTATGGTGGTGAGGAGTGTTTGGGAGAGAGAGGAGAGGAATTTCATACTTTCTTTGCACATTCAAATATGTGTTACCTCTTTGCCCCTTAGTACAAACGGTTTATCTATTTTCCCATTAGTTCAAACAGTTTAGGTCCACCGCCAGCTACACCTTGTACAATATTATGCGCTTTTAGACTTGCCGCTCTTTATTAAATCTTGGGTGAATTAATGTTTAAGGCCCAACATAAGCCATTCTTCTATTAAAGTCCCAAAAGCAACTACCCACTGATGATCCGTCAGAACCTAACTAATGAAGGGGGAAAGACCAAAAACACCCTCTCCTTTCTATATCACTAATACACCACACAGTGAGAAACAAAAAACAAAAACCAAAAACCCATATAGGGTTTCGGTTTCTTTCTCACTCCCCTCTCTCTATCCCACCTTCCCACCACCGATGCCCTCCTCACTTCTTACCACCGCCCCTCCTCATCCCCCACCCACCACCGATGCCCTCCTTCATCACCACCTTCCCACCACCGATGCCCTCCTTCATCACCACCTTCCCACCACCGATGCCCTCCTTCATCACCACCTTCCCAGATCTGCGGACCACCACCACTGCTGCAGATCTGCAGCAGCATTCGGCTGCAGCAACCTTCCCACCACCGATCTGCAACACAAGCTTCCACCGATCTAAAGAGCCACGAAGAACAACCACCACGAAGAGCCACGATCTGCCGTGAAGAGCAACCAACACCATGACCACCACGATCTGATGTGAAGAGCAACCACCACCATGATCTGCTGTGAAGAGCAACCACCACCACGATCTGCTGTGAAGAGCAACCACCACCACGATCTGCTGTGAAGAGCAACCACCACCACGAACCTTGCTGTGACGAAGCCTCTATTCATCTTCTCCGATCTGTGTTCGTCGAATGTCCAGACACGTTGAGCCCCCTTGGTCCAGCGTTGTTCCAGCCATAGGTCCAGGTCCAGCCACTCTTCCATTCTGGTCCAGCCCCATTTGGGCCCAGCTATCTCATTCATGTCCACCCCAACCTCAACTTTCATTCTATTGTTTAGCTCCATTCTGGTCTAGACACGTTTAAGGCCAGACTATTGTTCCAGAGGCCTTTTTGGTTTTTTTTCATTTCTTACAAGCCCATTTGTCTATTTTTTTTGTTTGCCGTGTGAGTGTTAAGAAAGATCCAGCCCCTTTTTATGAAAAAATTGTTTCTTTTGTTTTCAAAACTTGGTCTAGATATTTGGAGTGTCCAGACATAATGGGCTCAAGGGCCTTCGTTTTTTGGTCCAGATAACTTGGGTTCAGACTTGTTGGGCCAGGACACAATGTGTCCAGACCTGATGGGCTCAGCCAATAATTTTTTTTTTTTAAAACCGTGTCTTAGTTCATTAAACTCTAAAATATTTTGTTAATTTTGTAGGTGAAAACTAAACACCAATTACACATTAATCCTGAAGAATCTGTATAAATATGGACACTAATTACATCATTTCCAATATATTAATGGACACATTAGCCTAAATATGGACAAATAATGACTTGTGTACGGACCATTGGGTACACGTACTTGGACATGTCTGAGAAAATGAACATATACAAAAAAAAATCGGCACAAAACACACCTTAAAAACATTAAAAAAATATAGGTCTGTACACACTAATATATATGTCTGGACACATGTCTGGACACATCTAAATATATGTCCGTACCCATGTGTACGGATCCATTCGTTTAAGAAAAGAAGAAAGAATAGAAACGAATTTCTGAAAAAATAAATAATTGAAAAGGGTATAGATGGAAAAATCCAACCCAAATTTGAAACTAGACTTTAATTAGAACAAATTTCTAACTAGGCTTTAAAAACACCTTTGGTTGTCATTTAGGCTCTAAATTGTAGAATCCTCTTAAATCTTAGATGTATAGTAAAATAAAAAAAATCTGACATACTTTTTTAGTTTCGTAAATACGTTCATTTTTTTTGTTTAGACTTTTTTTTAGTTTGTAGTAAATTGAAATTTACTTGATGCTTAATCGATATTTATTGATTCTAGATATTTTTTCTTAGAAAAGAATAGTTTCCCTGTTAATACCCTTGAATCAGCTGATGTGTTTAAGAATACTAGCCTGCAAAAAAGAATTTGAATCTGAACAAAAGAAAATCCATGAAGAATTTGATAGTTTATGAAAGAGTTAAGGCACACAGGCAGACCCATGTTTTCCAAAACGTAAAGTACATCAACCCCCTCTAGCTTTGACGTATTAATTCTGAATAAATTATTTAATTTTTTTTAGTTCCACACTATAGTCGGAACTGCTAAAATGGGAACAAAGGAAGGATACATATATTATATGTTACAAAACCAAATAATTACTTTCATGCATAAAGAATCAATTAACCTTATAAAATTTGATATATACTTTTCATCACATAAAATATCATTTTGCTGAAGTGGTTTAAGGAAAGACTCCGGTGTATCGTAAATGAGCAACCCCACTTCTGCCTTCAACGATTCATCTACCTATAAATAGTAAACTTACTTTCAGTTAAGGTATGACTATATATAATATACGGGTAAGATAAAGGTGTCAATTAATAATTTGTAAAGCGTTACACATGTTAGTATATTGTAATATTGTAGACTCAACTGGAAGAAGTGTTTTGTAAGCGTCTCATTGGGCATATATTCAGCAACTAGTATCCTTTCCTCTCCTTCACAACAGAAGCCAAATAAATTAGCTAATTTGTTGTTTCGGATAAGCCCAACTGCTCGTGCTTCTTCCTGCACTTGTTAAACAAGGAAAATGATAAATAGGGAAATGATAAATATTATGTGACAAATGATTCATCTCAGATGATTTGGCTATGGACTTACCATATATTGACCAACATATGGCCAAGCAATAGGTGAAAGAGTTTAACAGGTAATCGTACCTGATAAACCCTTTCCCACCTATATAAAACATTGGTAGCGTTCTCTCCCTCCTCTTTAACTATGTCTATCCGGATTTCCGAGTAAATCGAGACACTTCACTAACATTTTCTCCCAAATTTATTTAAAACATTTCTTTCCTTGTCAATAGTTTGTTGTAGTATCACTGACATACATCTCTAGACATTAAATTGAGTTGACTCGGAGAGTGCAAATATACATTACCAGCTGAGTCTCGGCTAATTTCCAATTTAGAACATGAAAAACTATGAAATGTACGCACGATATTACAAATCTGTCTTAAAGACCCTAAAAATCGATTATATGGTTTTTTGTATAAGAATTAAATAATTTAACAATAATTACTGAACGAACACAAAAGTAAATGTCATATGATCACAAAATTAAACTAAACAAGTAGTAGCGACTCAATTGAGTTAACACGGAGATGATATATCTATATTACCTTTGAATCGCCGCTAATTTCGGATTCCGATTCGAAACACAAAAACTCGGAATCAATCTGATATTAAAATAAAAGATCAAATCAAATTGGACTTTTCTCTACAAAGTACACGTATATATACTGAGCGAGAGATAAAGAGATAAGAGTTAGTGATATAAGAGACGTGTCTCTTTATCAGGTTTGCATCGGTGAAGAGCGAGAGGGAGCGACACGTAACACACTTCTTCATTACGCGTGCTTCTTCCTGAGGCACCCAAATGGAGTGAACCTAACGCTCTTCGAATCGGCGATGAGATAATTAAATTAATATTAATTAATTATATAAAAAGACAAGTTCTTCCCGTTTATTTATTGAGCAAAAAGTTGACAAAAAAGAAAAATATATTGAGCAATCTATTAGGTCATTACGTAGTCTAAATATAGCCAAATATTATAAAAAAATTATTATGTGTCATACATACTTATTCAATAATAATATTATTAAACTATTTCATTAATTTATAAATATTTCAGAAATTATAAGAGAAATTTAAATATTTTAAATAAAATTATTAGTCTAGGATTTCGTCAAAAATATAATTTATTTAAATATTTAAATTATTTTTAAAATTTTATAAATATCTCACAAAATTAATAACATGACATAAAAATTATATTTTGAAATATATTTGGTTTAAAAATAATACTTTTTAAATATTTGATTTAAAAATGAAATTTGATTTATATTTAATAAATGAAATATGTATTTAAAAACACTTAAAAAAATATTTTATTAACGACAATTGAATTCTTTTTCTTTTTTTCAAACTTTTTTTAGTCAAACTGACCGTAATTGAATTCAACTTATTAGAATTAGTTGAAATAAATAATTTTTAGGATGTACACATTTTAGTCGTTCTGTATATATAGTATTCAGGTTCTCGAAAGATGTCATTTTATATTAGGAATATGTATTTTTGATAAAGAATATACATTGATCGTATTACTCTAAGAATGTCACTAGTTTACTAATCACATCTAAATCAAGTATCAATTTATCATTATACACATTGAATCGATAATAAGGTCTAACTTGGGATCAAATTAATAGTTGAAGCCTTATTTATGTATGTTTTGTGGGTGAAGATTAATTAAAACTTTTGCTATATAATATAGAATATAGACTATTTTAATATGTATATTATCCAATTTAACAATAACCCCAATAGCTTTTAGATTAACATGAAACACAAGCTTCTAATAATATCTTATAATAATATTCTCTTTTAGAAAATACAATATGCTTCTGAACCGGCTGATTCGAACCCATTGCCAAAATAAAAGGCAAAAGAAAAGAAGTAGAATGATGGTTACTTAAGAAACATCGATTTTTATTTTTATTTTTACTTTTTCAAAGAAAACAACAAAGGAAAATAAAGGAAGATAATACCTTATTCCTCGTTTTTTAAAAAGAATGTTTAGATATGAATAAGAGACAATGAGACGCAACAGTCCATCTTGATAAATGAAGGTTTTGCCGAACACATTTGGCCAGAATGTCGCTGCCCTATTGAATTCCCTCTTGACATGACTACAAGTCAAGATAACCAACAAATACACTTTTTTATTAATATCATGTGTCTAAAATGTTGGAAAAAATAACAATCACTGGTTTTAATAAATGAAGAAATTGAATTCCAATAGAAAAACAAAATAATTCTCAATTAAAGTAATACTACTCTATTACAATGAATTGAAAATAATGAAACTTACACCGAAAATATGAGAAAAGAACTATTACACGGAATGTAAATGGCGTTAAAAAGATATTCCGGTCGTGCCGGTTATCTCTAACAAAAGTTCTATTCTATAGAAATATTATACTAGAATATTTGAGAGAGAAATATAATAGTATTTCTAATTCTTAGATTCATTTTACATTCTATTCTTTATTCTCTCTAGAATATTTTTTTTCTTTCTATTCTCTCTATATTTTTCCATTCTCTCAAGAATAATCTTTTTTCTTCTCCTCTTAAAATGAAAGTGACAAAGTCACTATTTATAGAAGAAATAGCAAGACAAGAAAACCGTCACATTAATGCTCGTCAATGCTCATTAAAGTCGTCCGTTTTTTTTTCTTTATCAAGTTTTTGTAACTCCTATAACAACTAATACATAAAGAACCATTAATCCATAATGAAGAATAAGGAATAAATCTAATGGGTTTTTTCCCCAAATAATAAAGTGGGACTATTATACACAAATGGTATTTTCCACTTCTTCCAAAAACATGAAAGAATTAATAAAATAAATTGTCTTTATTTAAAAAATTCCAACAATCCCCCACTCATGTTCTTTGGGAAAGAAGGTGAACAGGTTTCCATAAATATCAGCATTTGGGTGAATTGTACTTAAGTGTCAATATCTTTCGATTTGAATTGACACGTAGTGAAGTGAGGCAACCACCAAAAACATATCAAGTGAACGTACTCTTGAACTTGATAGTTTTCGATCGAGACCCTCACAGCACATACTCTACCCGACTGATAGTTACAGATTCCTCAAACATCACCCTTTCCATACACATAGGTGATCTCCAAGAGCGTCTAGCCTCATTAGCCGACCCTCTCGGATTTCGAGATCATTAAGAGCAATAAAGCTCATCCTCATTATGTGTCTCTCTAATTCATCAAGTCCCTTCTCTTTAGGACCAACTTTACGGGCTATGAATTTGTGGTGATTCTAACAACTCATCCCTTGGGAACATCAATGACGTCTCCTTGTAATCATATTATGAGCAATATACAACAACCTCAACGGTGAATTCATCAAATCCATCTCAAAAGGACCACCACGCATGGCTATGAATTCATTAAGTATGAGGAATATATAACAACCTAAACGGTGAATTCATCAAGTCCGTCTCAATAGGACCACCACACATGGCTATGAATTCATTGTGTTTTAATTTGCTCATGTATGCACAATTTACATTATATGGATGAGAAGTTAGTGAATCATATAGATCAATAGTACATCTCTCGTACTTTATTAAATAAAAAATAATAATAACCCAATGGTCACCACTTTAGTCTCTTTACAATATGGACAATACCAAGTTGGGTTTTATTCATTAAGAGCATCATAATCATTATAATTATTTTATATCCATTAAGGAATACACACCCCCCACAATTCTCTTATTTATGAATACTAGTATTATAAGGAATTTCTTTTTTACTAGATATTATATCAATGGAGTCAAACCTTTCCAACAAAGTGAGACTAACTAAGGTAAATTCTATAATTGACTCTAACGAATTTTTCCCTTAGGCTCATCTTTCCCCACATATGTTATTCACAAATAGAAGAATAAAAGAAGTAAGTCCCATTAATGAAAGTACCAAAAGTGGATCATGTCGTACACATATTGATAAAAGTGTAGCACAACCCGATCCATCTTTTATTAGGATTCTATTTCATTAACACGGTGCCCATTAAAAAAAACACAAAACAATTTCCTTAGTTTTCATACTTTATCCCCTTAATCCAAAACCACCAACCCTTCATGTTGCACCATATAGATCTCTTCACATAGATCTTCATTCACACATATATTTAATATCCAATTGATATATATTCATGTTTGTGAATGAAATTTAGGGCAACAAGAGTTAAAAAGTGATAATATAAGGGGCCAAAGTAATCCTTAAACTCATAAAAACGAGGAAACCTAAGGACTTATCCATGAGTCGATTCACTTTTCGACTTGTATGAGGCTAATTAGATCTTGTTGGGTCATTTCCCGGTGACGTACTTGTTCTCATCAGAATCATCACCCTCATGCCTTTTCTAAACCATTTCACAGATAGTCTTTGTTGACTTCTCAACGGTACACAAATAAAAGGAGGGTTTCGTCACATTATCCAAGATCCATCCTCTAACCACTGAATTAGCTTTCTTGAACCCATTTTTTAGAGCCAGAAACCTAGCATGTAGTTCTTTGGTATATTCCCCATTGGCCTCAATGGCAGGGAATACCTTGAGAACGGCAAGGTCTAGTTCATGTTGTTCAAGACATATCAGTGGCTTTTGTGCCCAACGTTTGTAGTTGGAACCATTGAAAGGCTCCAACATAGTCACGTCGGAAAGGCATTTGCATTCAATAATGAAGCAACTGCCAAGATAGGAAAACCATTTCAAAAAAACAACAACCAGTGATATAAAAGTAATATCTTTTTAAATTGTTGGAAAAAATAACAATCACTGGTTTTAATAAATGAAGAAATGGAATTCCAATAGAAAAACAAAATAATTCTCAATTAAAGTAATACTACTCTATTACAATGAATTGAAAATAATGAAACTTACACCGAAAATATGAGAAAAGAACTATTACACGGAATGTAAATGGCGTTAAAAAGATATTCCGGTCGTGCCGGTTATCTCTAACAAAAGTTCTATTCTATAGAAATATTATACTAGAATATTTGAGAGAGAAATATAATAGTATTTCTAATTCTTAGATTCATTTTACATTCTATTATTTATTCTCTCTAGAATATTTTTTTTCTTTCTATTCTCTCTATATTTTTCCATTCTCTCAAGAATAATCTTTTTTCTTCTCCTCTTAAAATGAAAGTGACAAAGTCACTATTTATAGAAGAAATAGCAAGACAAGAAAACCGTCACATTAATGCTCGTCAATGCTCATTAAAGTCGTCCGTTTTTTTTCTTTATCAAGTTTTTGTAACTCCTATAACAACTAATACATAAAGAACCATTAATCCATAATGAAGAATAAGGAATAAATCTAATGGGTTCTTTCCCCAAATAATAAAGTGGGACTATTATACACAAATGGTATTTTCCACTTCTTCCAAAAACATGAAAGAATTAATAAAATAAATTGTCTTTATTTAAAAAATTCCAACAATCCCCCACTCATGTTCTTTGGGAAAGAAGGTGAACAGGTTTCCATAAATATCAGCATTTGGGTGAATTGTACTTAAGTGTCAATATCTTTCGATTTGAACTGACACGTAGTGAAGTGAGGCAACCACCAAAAACATATCAAGTGAACGTACTCTTGAACTTGATAGTTTTCGATCGAGACCCTCACAGCACATACTCTACCCGACTGATAGTTACAGATTCCTCAAACATCACCCTTTCCATACACATAGGTGATCTCCAAGAGCGTCTAGCCTCATTAGCCGACCCTCTCGGATTTCGAGATCATTAAGAGCAATAAAGCTCATCCTCATTATGTGTCTCTCTAATTCATCAAGTCCCTTCTCTTTAGGACCAACTTTACGGGCTATGAATTTGTGGTGATTCTAACAACTCATCCCTTGGGAACATCAATGACGTCTCCTTGTAATCATATTATGAGCAATATACAACAACCTCAACGGTGAATTCATCAAATCCATCTCAAAAGGACCACCACATATGGCTATGAATTCATTAAGTATGAGGAATATATAACAACCTAAACGGTGAATTCATCAAGTCCGTCTCAATAGGACCACCACACATGGATATGAATTCATTGTGTTTTAATTTGCTCATGTATGCACAATTTACATTATATGGATGAGAAGTTAGTGAATCATATAGATCAATAGTACATCTCTCGTACTTTATTAAATAAAAAATAATAATAACCCAATGGTCACCACTTTAGTCTCTTTACAATATGGACAATACCAAGTTGGGTTTTATTCATTAAGAGCATCATAATCATTATAATTATTTTATATCCATTAAGGAATACACACCCCCCACAATTCTCTTATTTATAAATACTAGTATTATAAGGAATTTCTTTTTTACTAGATATTATATCAATGGAGTCAAACCTTTCCAACAAAGTGAGACTAACTAAGGTAAATTCTATAATTGACTCTAACGAATTTTTCCCTTAGGCTCATCTTTCCCCACATATGTTATTCACAAATAGAAGAATAAAAGAAGTAAGTCCCATTAATGAAAGTACCAAAAGTGGATCATGTCGTACACATATTGATAAAAGTGTAGCACAACCCGATCCATCTTTTATTAGGATTCTATTTCATTAACACGGTGCCCATTAAAAAAAACACAAAACAATTTCCTTAGTTTTCATACTTTATCCCCTTAATCCAAAACCACCAACCCTTCATGTTGCACCATATAGATCTCTTCACATAGATCTTCATTCACACATATATTTAATATCCAATTGATATATATTCATGTTTGTGAATGAAATTTAGGGCAACAAGAGTTAAAAAGTGATAATATAAGGGGCCAAAGTAATCCTTAAACTCATAAAAACGAGGAAACCTAAGGACTTATCCATGAGTCGATTCACTTTTCGACTTGTATGAGGCTAATTAGATCTTGTTGGGTCATTTCCCGGTGACGTACTTGTTCTCATCAGAATCATCACCCTCATGCCTTTTCTAAACCATTTCACAGATAGTCTTTGTTGACTTCTCAACGGTACACAAATAAAAGGAGGGTTTCGTCACATTATCCAAGATCCATCCTCTAACCACTGAATTAGCTTTCTTGAACCCATTTTTTAGAGCCAGAAACCTAGCATGTAGTTCTTTGGTATATTCCCCATTGGCCTCAATGGCAGGGAATACCTTGAGAACGGCAAGGTCTAGTTCATGTTGTTCAAGACATATCAGTGGCTTTTGTGCCCAACGTTTGTAGTTGGAACCATTGAAAGGCTCCAACATAGTCACGTCGGAAAGGCATTTGCATTCAATAATGAAGCAACTGCCAAGATAGGAAAACCATTTCAAAAAAACAACAACCAGTGATATAAAAGTAATATCTTTTTAAATTGTTGGAAAAAATAACAATCACTGGTTTTAATAAATGAAGAAATGGAATTCCAATAGAAAAACAAAATAATTCTCAATTAAAGTAATACTACTCTATTACAATGAATTGAAAATAATGAAACTTACACCGAAAATATGAGAAAAGAACTATTACACGGAATGTAAATGGCGTTAAAAAGATATTCCGGTCGTGCCGGTTATCTCTAACAAAAGTTTCATTCTATAGAAATATTATACTAGAATATTTGAGAGAGAAATATAATAGTATTTCTAATTCTTAGATTCATTTTACATTCTATTCTTTATTCTCTCTAGAATATTTTTTTTCTTTCTATTCTCTCTATATTTTTCCATTCTCTCAAGAATAATCTTTTTTCTTCTCCTCTTAAAATGAAAGTGACAAAGTCACTATTTATAGAAAAAATAGCAAGACAAGAAAACCGTCACATTAATGCTCGTCAATGCTCATTAAAGTCGTCAGTTTTTTTTTCTTTATCAAGTTTTTGTAACTCCTATAACAACTAATACATAAAGAACCATTAATCCATAATGAAGAATAAGGAATAAATCTAATGGGTTTTTTCCCCAAATAATAAAGTGGGACTATTATACACAAATGGTATTTTCCACTTCTTCCAAAAACATGAAAGAATTAATAAAATAAATTGTCTTTATTTAAAAAATTCCAACATAAAATAGTCTGGATGATGTAAATTGGTTCTCTTACTCCTGATTTTTAGATATAATAATAACCTCTTACTTTAGCTGTATATTAATCTTATAATGTTGTCAAGATTAAATTTTCAGAGCATAAAATGCAAGTACAGGATTTGAAGACACTTCAACAATTCATTTGCTTTAAACAATACCACCATATGTCATAAGACATTGATACTTTTTTCATCATAAGTTGTCGAACACAATTATTGTTGATGAGGAAATTGAATTAACATACACTTATTTATATATGATCAATTTAATGGCATGATTATATAGTAGTAACTTGTTAGTGCGTTGATATTTTCGCTACTTTCAAACTTTTCTACCGCATAATTGCTTGGAGCGTTGGTGTTGGTTATTAATTATCTTTTTTTGGAGTCAAGATTTAGCAATTGTCTCTCTTTTTGTGGCACGGGGCATCAATTTTTTCTGTTTTTTTTCTATTTCTTAATCCACCATTCTGCACCAACGCATACATTAATACAATTCAATTGATACAATAATTAATTATTGTGTATAGGGGTATAGAAAGCGGACCAAGTTTGTTTTTAGCTAAAAATATATCACATAGGACCTATCCATAACCAAGAAAATTGAAACTTTTCTAAAATACCCTTATTATATATAGGGTGAAGCCTCTGTGAAACCCCTGATCTTTCGCTAAAGTGCAGAAACCGCCCCTTATCTTTCTTTTTTCCAAAAAACGCCCTTTACGAAATTTTTTTTGTCACCGTTAGCCCTTTTTTCCATTTTCTGTTAGTTGACCGTTAGTCAATGCCATTTGGCACCACGTCTGCGCCACATCACCGACACGTAAGCTCCACGTCCTCCGCATTTACACCTCATTAATTAATTAATTTTATTTTTTAAATTGCAGTTAATCCCTCTTTCTTCTTCTTCTTCTCCTTCGTCTTCTTCTTCGATTGTAAAACCCAAAAATGAAAAAACTTCCTCCAACCAAACCTCCACTCACACCAAGCCGCACAAGGAAACGCCGCCACACATGGTTCCTTCGCCACCATCATCAACCGGCTTGGATACGCCGTCAACAATCGAAGACCCAAATAAAGGGAAAGACAAATAAAAAATCTCCACACTCACCTTCCCACACCAAGCCGCTCTCTGCACAAGTAAACCGCCGCCAGTCATGGTTCCTTCGCCACCACCATTAACCGGCTTGGAGAAGACCCAAATTAAGGTAAATAAAATTTGAATTTATTTTTACCTAATTTCATTACTATTACAATATTTCAGAATTATCTGATTTAATTTAAGTATAACTACAGCCGTGATGTTTATTATGCTTTATACAAATTCTAGAATAGTCATTTTATGCCATGACTGTAGAAGTGAGTAATTTGGTCTTACACTGTATTTTTTGAATTGTTTTGACAGTAAATATCCATTTGGTGCAACTGTTGGGGAGTGAGCAATTGGGTCTCAAGCTGCATTTTTTAAATTGTTTTGCAGTAAATATCCATTTGGTGAAGAAGATTTATAGGGGCTGGGTACAAGTACTTCACAAGAAGCGAAAGAGTATTTTGAAGCAATAGAAATGTATGAATCGATACAGTTGAAAATGCTTGGATACGAGAGATTATAGAAACAGTAAGCAAAGTTGTAGAGGATGTTAAAATTGACAGTGTAAAGCTTGAATCAATGAAGGAAGTGATGGGTAGGATGTTATTCAAGGCTTTGCAAGCAAATGATACGATTTTTATCCGAGTTTCGCGTGCGATATACTTGGCTGCAAGAGGACAACTCCCACTTACTGAGTTGACTTTTGAATGATTTGCATTTCAATTCACATGCCTGTATTAGAGAACTATGCTAGACCTGAGTTCAAACCCTGAGATAATTATTGTGTGTTTTGGAGTCATTTATTCAAAATGTAACTGATTTGACTAAGTCTAGTTTAAAGCTATTGGTTAATAAAATGCAGGTCAATCTTCTTGCATCAAGTCACTGCAGTGAAGAGCATTCTGGATTTTAATATTATTTGCTCTTTAAGTTATAGATTGGGAGGTTAATATATTAATTTACAAGGACCCTTTATGTTGAAAGTGTTGTGTGTTTTAACCAATAGCTTAAAACTAGACTTAAACAATATAAGATTTACCTAAGTAATTTATCCTTATTCTACTTGTATGAAATTCGTATGATAAAATATATGATATTTTTTATAATAATAAGGACTTATAATGTAATTAACTCAGATATTTAATATAGAGACCTATATTGCATTTTGTTACACATAAGGGACCTATAATGCAATTAACTTGAAACAAAGTTTCCTGGCTCCGTCCCTATAATTGATTGATCTTTAACACAAAACATTGAACTGACCAAATAGCTAAACCATGGTGTCACACCAAGTCAAGAATTGCTCTTTTGTTATGAAGGTAAACCAGGTAAGAGAAAAAACATCCTGCTCAATTTGTTCAGAATGTCCTTATTACAAAGACATACTGAACTCATGGCAAATCCAAGTGACCTTCAACTATATTGTTAGTGTTAGATTGAGTAACGCAAGATCTTATAAAATCTTATAAATAAATATTAGATCTCAGAATTAATAAAATTAAGACAACTACATATACTGCAATAATGACTAAATACACCACCTGGTTCCTTCTCATAAATTGAAAAAAAATTAAATTAAATCTTATTCACATCCCCTTTCACCATTCCCATGTCGATGTCTCCTGAAGTAATCCAACCGTGCCTTAGCCTACAAAAAGCACCCAAACTCCTCCGATCAATAAGTTTTCTAATCTTTTAATCAACAATAATTGTATGGAAACATACATATTACAATTAGAGGGAATTATTTGTCCACCAAATTCAAAACCTCTATTTTTCACAAGCTCTCCCCATAATCCACCAGCTCCAACATGCTTTATCTCCTCAAAAAAGATACCAAATAGAGTTTTTGGTATCTTATTTCCCGATGCTTATGAGGCATTAACGAAAAAAAGTGCTGTTTGATTAGCTTCAAGCTCGGTTGCAGAAGAATAATATAGAGAACACAGTCCAATCAAAGATAAAATCAGAAGAAGGTGATTTGAACCCATTTTTTCACTTGTAACATTCAATGCTTCGCACCCCCTATTTAAGCATTTATAAAGATGTTAATATTCAGTTGAGTTAAGAAATTTGCAGGGGAAAAAGCTGTAAAGCATAAACAGAAACAAACTTCTCCAACAACTTGTGTCA
Source organism: Nemophila menziesii (assembly GCA_029959085.1). Classification (NCBI taxonomy): domain Eukaryota; kingdom Viridiplantae; phylum Streptophyta; class Magnoliopsida; order Boraginales; family Hydrophyllaceae; genus Nemophila; species Nemophila menziesii. The sequence goes on from JARWIR010000001.1 coordinate 83,635,491, forward strand.
TTTGAAGATAAGTACAGAACAACTTTATTTTTATCAGACGACAAAATAAGAGTTGAATCAAGCTTTTAGTTCAACTAGACTAATAATTCTACACACATCTAAGTCACCAAACTTTAACTAGCTTTTTAAACAAGAGTAAACTAACTAACAGTAATTAAATAGGAATCAGATTCAGTATAATAAATTATACAGTAATTAAGTCAAGTTTAATTCTTTTGTCCTAAGTATGGCATATCCTCAAGGATATTTCATGACAGGTGTTGCTAAACTTGCAATGTTAGAGCTTGTGGTTCATTAATCCCTGACATGTATATTTTTATAACAACTGTGGTTTAATTGCACCATAGGTCCTTTTGTTTGTAAAGAAAATATACACCTGGAACATCAATTCCCAAACTGAAGGGCAGAGTTGAAAATGCTAAATTAATACTTGCCTGCCTTGTTAAGACCAGGTCCTAAAAGACGAGGAATCTACTTAATCACAGCTTCAGATGCTAAAAATGCATGGTATTTCTTCGCAAGCTTTTTCACCAATTTTTTGTTTTTGTTCAGCTTTTTTAACCCTTCTACATCCATGTATTCAAGGTTAATCTTCTCTGCCTATTTTTGTACATAGATTATAGATCGGAATTAGTATTTTATTAAAGGCCATGATCACAGTGATAGCTTCCCTAACCGCATCACTCTGCAACTTACTATAAAAAACAATAAATAAAACATATTAGTGACGAGCATAATGATTTTAAGGTATCGGAAAAATGTCTGATTTGTGTAAAATTTATAAGAACCCATTTTAAATCTGGTATTAGTTATTAGACAATCGAGCAATTAAAATCTAACGAAAGTATGAAACTAAAAGCATTTGTATGAGAAAAACAAGCTTATGAGATTAAGATTATGATGATGATAAAGTTACCTCATGGTTAAAGATTACTCCTTGATCTGAGAGAGTGCAAACCTTGTTAGACGGCTAAGCATCACTAAATTTACTTCTCTTAAACATCACGACTGTAATTATACTTAAATCAGATACTTCTTAAAAATTATAAAATTGATGAAATTAGGTAAAAATAATTCAAATTTTTACCTTAATTTGGGTCTTCTCCAAGCCGGTTGATGATGGTGGAGAAAGGTCCCGGAGTGGCGGCGGTTTTCTTGTGCAGAGAGCGGCTTGGTGTGGGAAGGTGAGTGTGGCGATTTTTTTTGTTTTTCTATTCATTCGGGTCTTCGATTGTTAATGGCGTATCCACGCCGGTTGATGATGGTGGCGAAGGAACAAAAAGTGGCGGCGGTTTCCTGGTGCAGAGAGTGGCTTGGTGTGAGGGGAAGTCTGGTTGGAGTAAGATTTTTCACTTTTGGGTTATTCGATGGTAAAGGAGGTAGAAGATGAAGAAAGAGAGTTTAATAAAAAATTAAAAAACATATAATGACGTGTAAATGATGGTGATGTCATGTCTTGGTGGAGCTTACGTGTCAGTGACCTGGCATTGACGTGGCGCCAAATGGCATTGACTAACGGTCAACTAACGGAAAATGGAAAAAAGGGCTAACGGTGACAAAAAAAAATTCGTACAGGGTGTTTTTTGAAAAAAAAAAAGATAAAGGGCGGTTTCTGCACTTTGGCGAAAGATCCGGGGCTTCACGGAGGCTTCACCCTTATATATATAAGTTACTAAAAAAATTAAATGATAAAAGTAATATATATATATATACACACATATCTCCTAAACACATTTAACAATTCCTTTCTTTTTTTGGTAAACTTTTTCAATTTACAAACACGCACAACCACTCCCAACCTCCACTGCCTCACCTCCGACGTTGACACCACATCTCACCTCCACCACCTCCAAACCTTAGATACTCGAAGCCAAGACCAATCGAAGTTAAGCCCAACACGGAACCCACACCATCAACCGCCCTACTTCTCCTACTCCCATGGACAAGAATATCATGTATCTATCCAATTCATATATCAACAACTATGACCCTATCAATCTGATGAGCAATTCAGAAGAGCACAACCTTCACATCCGCGGAGATTGCTGAGATCGAACCAAATATAACAACAAATTACTTTTATCTCAAAACCTTCTCCTCATAACCATGTTACGCAGGTAAATCAGGTTTTCAGTTTTATCTTTTTTTTTTCATTTTTTATCAATTTTTTATGTATTTTCTTCATCCTTATAAAATAATTTTTTAGGTAAATTAGGTGTTTGATCAAATAGCCCACAAACAAGCCTCTATGTTTTCCACTTTGGAATGTATACAAGATTGGTGGTATTGGAATTGTTCTCGCTAGATGTGAGGAAATTAGTATCGTGAAGCCTGGTACGGTGGTCACTTTTGGTCCCATAGGGTTAATAATTGAGATTAAGTCTATTAAGATGCACTACGAGTCTCTCTTGGAATCTCTTTCCAATTACATTCTTGGGTTCAATGTTAATAATGTTGTTGTGAAGGATCTAAAACATGGTTTCGTTGCTTCAAACTCTTCATCCTACTGAAACGTAAGTATTCAAGAATTGTATTTTAAGAATATATTTTACTGATTTTTATTTTCTAAACATAGTCTAAAGGGTCTTGGTAAGGGTTGTCAACATTATGAAATTTTCTAAGCACTCAGTTTGATTAATTACAATTTGTTATATGTAAAATGGACTTTTTGTGTACGACATATTCTGGATCTTTTTTACCCATGTGATTGTGATGTCTCCTCTTCTGTGATAGATTAATCTATTCACGAGATATATTTTTAAGAGTTTATGGGACTAAGTGAGGGATTATTCCCTAATATTCGACATATTGCGCTTCTCAATCTTATTTTGGTGATGTTGCTATTTATAGAGTTTTTGTGCCTAAATTGTGTGTTAAGTGTGTAGCTTTAAGTTACATGGTTAACAAAAGATTCTAATATTATGAGGAAAAGTCAAAAAGTCAAGTCAAACCCCAAGTCAAGGAGTGAATTAGCTTAAAGTCACTTTCGGAAGTTAGAGCGTTTACCGTAGAAATATTGACATCATATTGTTTTAGTTACCACGATTAATTGGTCAAATATTTGGACTTAATTCCTTTTTATTTGAATAAAGCTTGAAGTCAGTGAATCATGAGAAGTGATGGAAGTCAATTCAGAGTTGATTAGAAAGTTATGTCATTTGCTTCCACCGTGATTTGAACTAGTCCAACACTAAGCTAAAAACGGGTTGGGCTATTTTAACCCACCTAAGTGATCCCAAGAGGCCCCTAAAACTTTTTAACCTAGTATATAAGTATATTATCAGCTCATTATTCATTACCACTCATACCACACTCTATATTACTCAATTTTTAGAGAGAGCAACGCCTAGAGAAGAGCAGAAGAGGATAAAAAGAAGATTTTTTCACAAAACCTCATCATTCTTCACCATTCCAACACCAAATCATTCTGATTCTTAGAGTAAATTTATTTTATTTTGTCTTTTAAACATGATTCCAGCATTTTTATTCATTAGTTTTTATTTTTCCATTATGAACTAAACCCGCATTGCTTGAGGATTGCTTTTGTATGAACTTATGTTAGTTAATTGAATGTTCCATTTATTCTAGATATATATAATTGAAGTGATTTTTATATTTCCATTGACTATATGTTTGTAATAATTCCTATTCATGTCTAGTGTGCGACGGTGATCCAGGAGGGCTTGCCTAGCTAGATAGCCAATAGGGTTGGAGTTAACCACCAATCATTGCGTACAGTCCCCTTACCCAAGTTCCCTATTAATCCTTCTAAGCTACCAACAGGAGTTAGAAGGATTTTAGAATCATGACTAATGTGAAATTACCATTTTTTTCCTTTATTCATAGAAACATTTAATTAATGACATTAGGGATTACCACCAAAACTCAAGTATATTTAAATAACTTGGATACATTTGCGTTGATTATATTTCTTACGTTTAAGGGTTATTCTTATCTTGATCAAGTATAGGGTAGTAATAGTAGTCAGACTATCACTCGGAGGGTGTTTAGTTACAGACTTAGAATATAAGCGCTCGGTGTGCTTTATTGAGCCGGAAGGTCTTGATTAGCCGAGTAATCAATATGACATGAACTAATTGGCGCCCAAAATTATTATAGGGTCACCCGGGAGGGGTCCCTAGTATCATAGGACAGCGTCCTATTCACCCGAGAGGGGTTAGGACGAGAATTAAATCCCTGTTAACGTAAATTGACCAATTTAACCCTACGTATAGAAACATCCAATTAATTGACTTAGGGGATTACTAGCACTAATAAAGCACTAGTCTCTCATATTTCACCTAATTTATTAGTTAATTTTCCTTTATCTCTTGTCTTTACTTTATTATTTACTTAATTATTCATATTCTAATTATTGCATTTAGTTTAATCTTAAGAAAACCAACCAAACATTTATCTTTTAATTAATTGTATTCGCAACTAAGCCAGGATAACCATAAGCACAATTACATTAACTTTGATAATCGCTAAGAACAAAAACTCTTTTACTTACCCATTTCATTACTTGTCAACGATCCCGGTACACTTGCGGGTGGTTAAATTACTCTTATTTAGGTGATCTTCTATCACACTCAAGGGATCTACAAATACCAAGAACCAACTAAGATACCAAACATTGATATGAATTAAATAATTTGGATAATATAATTCAACCAAATAAAAAATTATTGACTAACTTGTAGGACATAAATGCACCTGTTAAAGTTCTTAATGTTCACATCAGGGGGAGCCGATTTGAATTCCACAATACCGTGGACAATGTTATCATACACAAAATACGACCAATTGAATGTTGGTATCAAATCAACATCCTTTATAGCAAAAAATATGGTCTCGTCCACACCATGCGTTCTAGTAAGGGCCAGCAAATAACCTAACACATACAACACAAAAAGTTGCTTGAACTCCTCACATGAGTCCAAGCAACAAACCTATCTTTGATACAAATCAACTTAACAAACTTATCACTCATCCACTCTTTGGAAAAAACTAACTTTAACTCTCGATACTTGGAAATTGGAAATTTTTTACTTTTGTAGAGATTTTGGTATAATTTGTGTGTTATTGTGAAGCTCTTAAGTAAAAGGAAACATTTATAGGCCAAATCAATATCAAGGAGTTAAGTAAAGAAGATCCAAGGTGAAATGTAAGGATACAAGGAAACAAAGTTGAATTAGAAAAGGAAAATGTGACATGCTGAAAAAGTTGTCCAGTGTTTTGAAGACTGCAGAAAATCTATCACGAATTTGGATGAGATATTTTACTTGAAGATAGATATTTGAATTTCGGTCGTTTTGATTAGTCGTGCACTAAACTTTACCAAGTAACGAAGGAGATATGGTCAAATCTTGAAGCAGTGTTTATCTAGTCCTATATTTTAGGAAACGGATTTGAATTGGAATAAGATTCCAATAACTTGACTCCCGATGTCTCCCTGTTTATGATAGATAAATACCTTTAGGGGACATTAGTTTAGGTATAAATTGGACTTAGTTGATTTATAAGCATATTTTTCTATATTGCACTTACTTCCTTCGGATTTGTAGCATTTTACTTTTAGAGATTTTGTACGTTAAGTCGTTAATTTGCTTATTTGGTGTGAAGTTATTAGGTACATGGATGCTAGGAGACATTAAGATGAAGAGAAGAAGTGAAGTTTGAAGTACAAGAGCAAGCAAAAGAGTTAAAGGAGCAAAAGACACCACTTTAGTGAAGGAGAAGAAATTTCAGATTGAGAAAGTCGTCAATTAGTGGATTCTCCAAGCCCAAACGGTGCAGAATCTGAACTGGTGGTTCAAATAAAAAAGATGCGCCTCTGAGCTATCAAAATTTAAGATGTGGAATCAGGTGACTTGGACCAGCGAATCAAAAGTTATGCTTGTTTTATTGAAATGTGTACAACAAATGCGGGAATTATAAAAGAGGGTAGATATTTTGGGTTTTTAACCCTTTAAATAAAAAGGTAATGTCTCTTTAAAAACTAATCATATGACAACTATTATCACCCTACAAATATAATAAGGGTTGGACCTTGGGAAAAGACAAGTAGAGAGATGGTACAGGACCCCGAGCTAATTGGGGGCCCAAATTTGTCGGCTGTATATATATTTTTGTGAATAAGTAAAATTAGTTATTTAAATCAGATGAGTTAGACTCCTGTCTTCACTGGTAAAAGTGTTCTACTCTCAATTGGTGGACTTGAGTTCGACTAACCTTAGTTACTTTTTTCTTGTTTGTGTAATTTTTTCCTTGTTTACAAAGAGTTTGTGTTTTTAAAAGAATTTAAGATTTTTTTATTAGAAATTAGGATCATAAATTTAATTAATTTTATATCATTTATAAAATAAATTAAGGGATAATTCTCAATTAATTACAATTCTACACTTTTCATTCCTAGAGAAAAGGAATGGGCAAATTACTTCCTACTTAATTACAAATTATCAACTTAATTCCTAATTAAACACATTGTCATATTTACCTTCCAATATTGCCCTTATATGATTTTTTTATTTTTTTAAATTTATTTATATTAAAAAACTTTAGCTTACGGTTGCTAGTATGCACTTCTCCTTCTAATTCTAATTCTAGCTATAAGGGTGATTAAAGCTCTTAGATAAATATTCCTCCTAACCCCCTTCTCGGTGGACTTAGGTGGCGGCCTAACAATTACCAGGGGACTTGGGTAAGGGGACCCCTGCGCAATGATCGGTGGTTAAATCTCAAAACCTAATGACTATCTAGTTAGGCAAGCCCTTCCGGATCACTACCGCACACTAGAAGCTTATGTGATGTTTCAATAATTAGACACCCCTTCTGGGTGACCATCTAACTACTATTAATGGGGTACTCTATGCTCGTGCACTAGCAGGGACTACAGTCAATAAATCAAAGCACATAAAACAAATATATGGTTAAGGAGCTAAAATCAATTTAAAAAGGTTTTCCCAAACAACATACAAAAATAAAGAATTAGAAATCAAAGATTATACATATGCAAACCCAAGCTATGGGAAAATTAGTTCATATCTAAAGAAACGGAAATAAAATACGGATAAAAGTAATTAGAAACAAAGATAAGCTAAAGAATCTAATACAAATTACCCTAATGAAAGAGGGACATGATGGAGAAGAGAAGTTTTCTACTTTCCAACTTCTTGTCTTCTTCTCTACAGGTCTTGTTGCTTATCTTGAATGACTAAGGATAAATCTAAGGTTTAGAACTGAGCAGGTACATGTTTACAATAATAAGATGGTGTTTTATAGGTGTTAGGAAGACCCTATGCCGAAATTGGTGAGTAAAAGGTAAGTAAATTGTTGTCTTGTTTTGGTCGTATCTTCTTCGTTATTGGTCTGATTTTTGCCTACTTTATATCAAAACGACCATAGCGAAAAGATCTACGTTTTCACTTTTGATTGCCTACTCTGTAACCATTTATTATTATCTATATTAGTATGCATTTGAACAAAAAAAAAGATTGCACATCTAAATTCCCAGCAAATTTGAAGTTATCTTCAATTCAGTGGACGTAGCTGCAGAATTTCAGATCTACTTGGCAGCTTTTCATTTCCTATTTTATCTATACTTCTTTTTATCTCTTGATTATTTCCATATCTTCTTTCTTTATCTATTTAGAATTGAATTGGCATCTAATTTTATTCCATATATCTTTAAAGTTTCACATTAAGACACAAATTAAACCAAATATGCTCTAATAATAATAAATCATCAAATCAAGACAAGAAATAATAATTTATCAAAATACGAATAAAAATCTATAATTAATTAATCATAAACACCTAAAAAAATGATGTCTCCAACCTATATTATTATATCACAAATAGGGAGACATCAAGACCCCTAACTTAAAGTTGTATCGTCCCGATACAATAAAGATAAGAACAAAAGAAAGTCTCTAAATACACACCTAATTCAGTTAAGCACAATGGGAAGGAGATAGCAGAATATATAAAATAAAATCAAATCAAGTACTCAGAAAATTCATGTAATAATACTTATAAACTAGATTACTTGTACACTTGTCATACCCACGATCAACACGGCTCAAATTCAAGATCAGATTAGCTTTGCAATACACAAGGGGTTCTTCACTTAGCGTACCAAGGAGGATATAGATTGTTCATCGAACTATACTAGTATCCAAAGATCTACCTAACTACTCTCTAACGGCTCAAGTACTTCTAGATCACATAACAAAGAATCATAAGGTCTTTAAGGTTTAATGTTGGCTTAGGGACGGTATGATACATATATTTGGATAATTTAGAGTGAGCTTTTGGCTCTCTCCTCACTAGCCAACAACGCATCGCCCTAGAGCTTGATTTACTCTCATAAATCTTTCTCACTCAACCCAATGATTTGATGCACTAATTAGCATCCCCAATAACCCAATACTAAAGCATTAAGATGATCACATAAAAATTCCACTTTGCCGGTCCAAATCTATTCAATCTTTTCATATCAATTTTTTTCTATTGTAATATAACTATTACTCTCTTTTTTATGTGAGATATCATACTAAATTTTTTCACATATATTTTTTTACTTCTCATAACTTTTTTCTCATTTACTTTTACCCCGGCAAAGGCTTATAATATAATAAACTTGTGAATCATCATCAATAATTAGAATAGAGCACAAATACATAAACTCAAAAATTCCCAACTCAATAATATTTCCCATAATGGTGGACCCACCACCCAAAACTCAAACTCTAAAACAGCTGTCTATGCATCGCGGTTTGAGTGCGAGTCATACAGGAGAGTCCTAAAATCTAAAGGGATATGACTTATAATGTGGCTAAATAAAAAAGGCTTTAGAAGGCTTGAAGGGGCTGAGAAGGTTATAAATATAATAAATGGACAACAAACTAAAAGGCAACAACGGGCTTATCAAAGAACTGCCTTAATCACTTTCTAAACTATGCAATTTCGTTATTCTCTTACCTTTAGCACGTTCATCAAATGGGTTTATCAACTAGCTCGGATCTCGCAGCCTACACACCCTCAAGGTGCCATAAGATCAAACATTCTTCTGCCGTATTGCTCACTAAACTTTCTTTACTATCAATATGTGTTTCTTGTAAATACTCAAAGCATACAAAATGAAAAAGCTCATAAACATATTACTTGCAATCAGTAACTTACTAAGCTTATGATTTCAAGATATTAAACACACTCTACATCTAATCCCCTCTATCAAAATATTAATTTATTCCTAAAAATAATAAAACACGTAAAAAAGGAGATGAGAGACAACGAATCTCTACACCCAACTCAAAAATGAGTCGTGCCCCCACGACTTAGAAAAGTCTCTAAACAGAAATTAAAATTTAACAAATATTGCAAGTACAGAAAGGATGGTGGGAAAGAAAGAAAACATAGCCATTGCCTCGCTTGATTAATACGCGGAATAGGATTCAGTGCTTTCCTTGTATGTAACCTTCTTGTATCACCAATTTCTCTTTCTCGTACCTCCTCTTATGCTCCGTCCCAATCAATCATACAACTCTAGATTATCTTGTTCTTACCTTCTCCAATTTTCTTCTCGCTTTCTCCTAATACCTTTCTTTGATTCTTCCTTATCTCTCTAATGGGGTAATCCTATACGTTGTACACCACGAGAACTACAGTCATTATATGGGTATGATGGAATCATGCCTGGTTGAGAAAGGTTTAAGAAAATTTGGAAAAGGTATTTTGAAATTTGGAACTTTGATTCTTGAATTCTATGTGTTTTAGAATGATTTGGGTGTTTGATTCTTGTTTATAGGAAGGTTAGGAAGGATTTGGATATGAATTTATGGTTATTTGGAGGTGATTTGATGTGATGTGAAGATTATATAAAGTTTTAATGGAGTTTGGGAAGCTTAGGGAAGAAAGAGAGGCTTAAGGTTAAAGAATTCCGTAAGTATACTACTAACCTCTTCTTTAATCCCTTTTATTACTTCTTCTGGCGGCGTCGTGCGGTGCACCGAACCTGACCTGCGGTTTACCGCACAAAAACTTTGTTGGACCCCGTTGCCACGGTTTTGACGAGACGGTTCGGGCGCTAATCCTCGGCAAAGAACCTGATTTACCATATACCATTGTGACGGTTTTCTTCGGGTGCGGTGTACCGCAAGCACAATATATTTTTCTATTTTTTTTCATTTTATCTCCAAACCAAGTTTTCTCTACTCCATTGGATAGATCTTGAAAGATACATGATTTAGACTCGAGAAAAAGTGAATTCCGATACCTGAGCGCAAAGTTATGCCAAATATTTGTAAATTTTTTTCACGTTGATCGGTGCGGTGCACCGTGAATACATGCGCTGTACTGCAAAAAGCTTATGTCCAACCTTTTTTAACTCCGAAATTTTTCCAATTTTTCACCCTAAACTCGAACCCTTGCATACTTACACATCAAAACGCTCATACTTTCCTCAATACTGCAATATACACTTAAAAATACATAAATCACTAATCTAAACAAAAAGCAAAAACATAAAAACATAAAATACTGTGGGATGTCTCCCGGAAAGGACTTTTGTTTAACGTCTTTCAAAGTTAGACGTGTTACCTAGATTATTTCTTAATTATATAGCCTCCCCAACAGCGGGTGAGGCTATGCACATCTACTAGATGAGAGCGTTATGTTTAAGACGAGTTGATGTCAAAAATGATTTTTTTTTTGTTCCAATGCATATATATTATAAATAGATAGGTGCAAAAGTTACAAAGGTTAGCCTATCCCCTAGGCTTGTTGTCGTTGTACAATATGTTGGCTAACTGGGTAGGGATACAAGTCTCCCAGATACCAAACATGGTGCTCAAAAGCTCCTGTTTAGCAACCCAGTCAGCGACCTCATTTTTACTCCTATGAATAGGGGTAAAACTAGGATTCGACAATTTAACAAAAACATAAATATTAAAAATTAATTTCTCAATCGAAAGACACATAATTGTTTGATTTGAAGACAAAGACTTCATAATCTTTGCTGCGTCATTTTCAATGATAACTTTTCCATGGGGATACTCTGAGCCATCTATGTAGCTTTAAGGATCCCCGTCGCTTCTGCCTCCAAGACCGAGTCTACTCCCACTTTCCAACTCCTACCTGATACAAATTCACTATTAGAGTTTCTTACTATACATGTGATTGCCGCTTTCTTATCCGAGAAGGCTGCATGCCTGCATCTCAGTTTATTTTAAAGAAATTTGGAGGAGGTTTTTTCCATTTTTCTTTAAATTTTCTATTAATAATTATATTTTTAGGATTATGATTTTGAATAATATTAATATCATTTTTATAAGGAATATTTAATTCATGTAATTCCATAAAATTTGAATCGTTTGAAATTTTATAATATTCTTTCCATGCATTTAAAGCTTTATTTAAAGTTGTAACCGGTTCGCATTTTTTATTAATATAGACAAAGTTATTCCTGTCTTTTCAGATCTGCCATAGAATAGTACGGATTAGTTCCAAATTTCTATCTGTTTTGTTAAATTTAGTGGCAATTTCTTAGGTATGGATTGCAATCCATTGATCCAATCCATTATGTTTTAATATTAAAAGGGCTTGTAAACCAAACACCTCTAGACCAATGATATCTAAAAAGAATATGCTCTACCGTTTCTATATTCTCATTACAAATTTTACATAAGTTAGTATCATTACATTTTCTTTTTAATAAATTTTCTTCCGTTAGTAATATCATTACATTTTCTTTTTAATAAATTTTCTTCCGTTAGTAATACATTTTTTAAAGCTCTCCACATAAAGTTTCTAATTTTAGTTGGAGTTTCCATTTTCTAAATCTTATTCCAAACTTCTTTAATACCACTTTTAGAAGAGTTTGGTTTTTGTTGTTTTTTAAACTTATTTTCTTATTTTTCTTCATTTTGAGTTTATGATAAATTTCTTTACCGGATAATTACCATTTTTACATGCTAATGTGGTCTTGACTATCTTTTTTTTTTTTTGTCGAAAGCAAGAAAAACAAATGGTTACATCTTAACCCTAACTAAACTATTATAGAATTCGGTAATAGAACTTGACGGGGTGTCAGAGATGTCGTAACCCCGCCCAGTTGCTTTAGCGGCTAAATCAGCAATCTGGTTCAAATCTCTCTTAATATGAGCAATCCTCCAATTCGGGAATCTTTCAATCCATCTGAGTGTTTCATTAATCATTGGTCGGATCTGCCAACTAATGCACCCACCTTTGGTGATACCTTGTACTAATTCAAGGTTGACAGAATAGAACGAGCTATTATGTAGATGAAGGTCTGCAACAACCCTCATGGCCAAGTGGACAGCCCAACTTTCTCCTTCTAATGCTGAGTTAACTCTTGCACGTTTAACGACTTTGTGTTCTATTCTACCATCTTTATTTGCTCCAAACGCCACAATACCTACATGTTCCCAGCTATGACTGAATGACGCATCACTCATCCAGAGCATATCTGCACTGCCTCTTTTGTCTCTACCGTTCCTGATGTCTGAAAATAAATGTTTTAAAAGTTCCTTCGTCTTCTCATTAATTTCAATAAAATTCCAAGTCTTTTTCTCAAAGAAACCACCCATTCTCGCTTTCCAAATGTTCCAGATTGTAATGAAAACCGTAGTTGAGGCTAGCCTTCTATCCTATCCATTCCTAGAGTAGTTCTCGATGATTAAGTTAATACAATCGCTAATATTACCTTTGAATGACGTGTCGACTATCAAAAATGATAAATACACCTCCACAAAATCTAGTGAGTTCCAAAATAAAAAAGAACTGGTAATTGTATAACTAGGGCTGTAAACGATCCAAGGCGCTCGCGAGCTGCTTGAGCTCAGCTCGGGAAAAAACTCGTTCGAACTCGTTCGTTTATATAAACGAACAAAAAAGTTTGTTCGAGCTCGTTCGTTAACTTGGTAAAAATTTATAATCGGTAAACTAATGTTATAGTTATCAATAAATATACTGTAAAACCTATAAAAAAACAAGAGTAATGATATTTGTCACCCTTTTTGTATCACCCATTTATCACCTCCTACGTGTATGCCTACATGGATCAATGAATTGATTTTTCTATCCTATTTAATTTTTCTCTATCTTCTATTCAAGGAAATCAATACATATATATAGAAGGGTGATAAAAGGGTGACATGAAAAGGGGTGACATATATCATTACTCAAAAAACAATTTATTCGTTAATAACTCGAGATCGGCTCGAAAAAAGCTCGTTTGATATATTAACAAACATAAAAATTTAAGCTCGACTCGACTCGACTCGTTAAAATTTGAGCTCGACTCGACTCATAAATCTTAACAAACATGCACATCTAGTATTTCGACCCGGTTTGTTTACATCCCTATGTATAACTAATATTTTTTGTTTTTCTTTAATTTTTCCCTACTTTCCGTGTAAATACACCTCGTCTCTTCAAACTCGCATTCAGTGGAGAAAAATTTCTTCACACTCACCTTCTCACCAAGCCGCTCTCCTGCACAAGAAAACCGCCGCCACTCGTGGACCATTCTCCACATTTGCCTCAATTGCTAGAGATGGTTTTATCAGATTTGAATCCACGCCCTCTTCTCATGCTTTTCACCTTGTTTAAATTGGGTAGGGATTCAATAATACAGGAAGGCTGTGATGATCTGTCACTGACCCGTATCTTGGCACGACAACCCGGACGGTAAGTGGGTACCACCACATGCAACCGGGTGTTTATGCAGCCATGTAATGTCTGATCTATCTCACAGATCTGAGCTTCGGAGACATTGACTGAATGTGTAGGTGTGAAATTTTGTATTTATCAATCTTTACTTGATCCAAACAAAAATATAAGTAATTTGACGAGGCTGTGATGACTCTATAAGTCTCTGAGTTAATGAATCGAGCAGTGAGAAAAGAATCATCCGTATCTTGGCAGGGCATCACTAAAATTAGTGGTTGCAGCCATGGCGGTTGCTCATATTCTCTACTTTAATAGATCTGAGCCTCATTTTCCTAAGAGATTATAAGCTGAGCTCGCTTTACCATGCTTGTGATTTCTTTATGAAGCACATGAGTGTATTTTGCTATTTTGCATAACACAGGGATCAATCGGAAATTAACCTTATTTATTATTATTATTATTATTATCTTGATCAGACAATATTTTGATACCCACTAAGATTGATAAGATTGATAGTTGGTCTAGTGGTTAGATTCCTAGTCCAAAAGTGACTCTCATATGTATTCAAAAAAAAAAAATCCGTGGTGTTTGTGAAATTACAAATATACCCCCGTGGAGGGGAAAAAAACATTGAGGCTGTGATGATTATTTTCATTGAGGATAAAATCTTGGCGGGGCAGCCGGGAAAGTTATGGTTGCAGCCATGGTGTGGGTACTCATACGATCTGAGCCTCCTTTTAAGCTTAAGAGCCTTTTACTAGATTAAAAAAAAAAAAGGAGATTTTTTATTTTTGCTGTTTTAATGATAGAATATGTAAGTGCAGTTAACTTGTAAATATTTAATATAGAGACCTATAGATGATGCATGTTTTGCGTTATAAAATAACTCTTTTCTCAATTTTATGGATGTTATAGAACCAGTTTGGGCTAATATAATTTATCCCGAAGGCATGTCAGCACCTCAATAAAGTTGAGCTTCTGGCAAAATATATCTTTTTATTGAGCTTACATCCTTTATACTATCTTGCAGTCAATTCTTGTGTACTCAAGCATGTTCTTGTAAGGTCTTTTGTAAAAATGGTTTTCCATTTATGTAAATAAATGGTTCCTCTCTCATGTTATGATAAAGCATTGATGGTGGCCCTACTAATCCGTTGAATGATGGATTGAAACCATCAACTGTTGGATTAGCAACACCATAAACAGGAATTTGCGGACTCTTAGTGGTTAATCATTTTAAGCACGTCATATGTATACAAAAAATATTGAACATAATTTTTTTTTAATTAAAATATTACAATTTGTGACTGCAGTATCAGATTCATGAAGGTGTGAATGATATATCTCCAACCATTTCGAAAGAAAAAAACTGTACTGGGAAATCAACAAAATCTATATAATTATAATCAATTTAACATAGTTTCTTCTGTTTTAGTTACATCTTTCATTTTATTTAATTTAGACCATATCTTTGATTTTTCTCAATTTCGGTCACAATGATTTTTTTTTCTTCCAATATTTATCCTTCTATGAATCGAATGATGAAACAAACAACAAATTGGAAGGATTGAGAAACACGTCATTAACTTTTGATCTATCCAACCCTAAAAACTAAAAAGATAAGAATGAGAAAAAATAAACTTTTTGTGGTCAAAACTGAAGAAAAATGAAAGATATGACTTAAATTGGTGAAAACTTTAAGATTTGGCTAAAATTATGCGAACTAGTAAAATATAGTATTGTAGTGTAATGATTGGTGAAAACTTTAAGATTTGGCTAAAATTAGGCGAACTAGTAAAATGTAGTAGTGTTGAATGAGACTTTATACATCAACAAGTGGGTGAGGATTATGTCATCTTGAAATTGAGTGGTGGCGGATGGAGGGATGCACCATTGTTAGAGACTCGTACTTGTCAATATGATTTAAATGCTTCCTTTTTTATAGTGAGGAGTAACTATTTGGAAATCCTATAACTTTCATATAATAGGTTTAAGTAATGAGGTACTTAAAAAAATTGCAAATTAGTTCATGGTTTACCAAAAATCTATATTGATCAATTACTAAATATTGAAAGTTAGTGCAAATTAGACAAATTGGCAAACACCCCCTGCATTGATCAATATTCGTGGAAAGGGTATATTGCAAAACAACTTTCCCTCTTATGATATGTTATAGATCTTGGTTTTGCAGCTTAGGCGGTCGACCGAGGCCTAGTGCCTAGGTGGAATTTTACGGAGCTTTGAAGAGATTAGACGGTGATATCTCCTTATTTGTGATATAATACATAGGTTGGAGATATCATTTTAGGTGTATTTGATTAGTTAATTATAGATTTTTATTCGTATATTGATAAATTTTTATTTTTTTGTCTTGATTTGATGATTTATTAAATTTTAAAGATTTATGAAATATAATTAGATGTCAAATTAATTCTATAGAGATAAGAAAATAAGATATGGAAGAAATCAAAAGAAACAGGAAAGGAAATGCTATCAAGTAATTCTGAAATTCTGCAGTTACATTCATTAAAGTGAAGATAACTTCGAATCGGCTAGGAATTTGGATGACCACTCAAAAACGTAAACGTATAACTTTTTGTTGCGGTCGTTTCGATATAATGTAGACGAAAATCAGACCAATAACGAAGAAGATATGATCATAACATTGAGTAGTGTTTATCCTCTCCGATATTTTAGAAAATGAATATGAGTTGGACTTGGGCTAAAATTACTTACCTTTTACTCATCAATTTCGACCTAGGATCTTCTTAGCAGTTAGCACATATAAATACATCCTTTTATCATTATAAACATGTCCTTGCTCAGTTATAACCCTTAGTTTAATCCTTAGTCATTCCAGAGAAGCAAGTTGACAGTATATATTTTTATTTTAGTTTATTTCTTGTTAGTATGAACTAATTTTTTCATAGCTTGGGTTTTGCATATGTATAATCTTTGAATTCTATTTTCTTCTATCTAAAGTTTATTTGGGAAAACTTTTTTAAAATTGATTCTAGATTCTTAACCATATATTTGTTTTATGTGCTTTGATTTATTTTTAGTCTTAATTTTGATCACGTTAGGATTGTCTTAATAGTAGTTAGATGGTTATCTGGAAGGGTGTCTAATTATTGAACCATCACATAAGCATCTAGTGTGTGGTAGTGATCCGGAAGGGCTTTCCTAGCTAGATAGTCATTAGAGTTTGAGATTTAACCGCAGATCATTGCGCAGGGTCACCTTACCCAAGTCCTCTGGCAATTGTTAGGTCGCCACCTAAGTCCACTCGGAAGGGGGTTAGGAGGAATATAGAATCCTGCTATTTATCTAAGAGCTTTAATCACCCTTATTAACTAGTAGAAAAGAAGTTTAAATGCATACTAACAAACCTGAGCTACACTCCCTCATCTTATTCTTACATTTTTAATTTATTGTCTTTAGCCTTAATTAATCATTATTCTCCTCAATTATTCATATATACTTTTCTTGTCTTTTAATTCATTGATCTAATCATTAATACGATTTCTGTTAATCCATTCGTATAACACATTAAGTCCTTGAGAACGAATCTTAACTTATCATTAAAACTTGCATACGACCTGTGATACTTGCAGTGAGTAACGTGGAAGTTAGAGTGCCCTATTCTTATTTATTTATTGTTTATTTGATCACACTCTTTCCCCATCAAGCGGTTTTGAATCTCGTTGTGTAATTTTGTATATTTAGTAATATATACATAATAAATTTTAACAATTCTAACTATTAAGTCATGAAATTCATCTAACAACATACTAAAATTTGAGTTATAATATCATTTGAAAAAAATTCGAGAATAAAAAAAAGGTCTATGCGACCATAGTTTTCCATTAATCGGTGTCTACGCAAAAACGCCTAGAATTTTTACTAGGCGTAAGCGGCCGAGGAAAGAGTAAGGAGTTGACGCCTAGGCGGTGATTTCTACAACATAGCTTTTATGTGAAATAGTTAAATATACTTGTGTTTTAAAAGTATCAAATATACATGCTCCCGTGTTATGTTTAGATGTGTTGATAAAGGAAATATCGTGGTCCCATAATTACCTGGCTAGGATGTTATTTTTGAAGCTTTCGTAAAAATACGTACAAACTCGGTTTCACAAAGACTCCATCATGAATACACTCTATCACGAATACAGTTTGTTCAAGAATGTACGTAAATCTTTTCATTAGTCTCTTTATTGTTGGTGAAGAATAAGATAATAACTGGGTTTAAACAAAAAATGGATTCCCAAAAAATAGATTTTGATTAAAAGTAATACTACGTTTATTACAAGAGATTGAAATTACAAAACTTACACGAAAATTCGAGAAAATAATTACGATTACACTATAAAAATGTCGTTAAAAGATATTCCGGGGAGGGGGGGGGGGGGGTAACTCTAACAAATTGTTACTCTAGTCTAGCAGGATAGTATAAGGAAGTAAAGAGTAGAATATTATTTTCTGAAATTATAGTTGTGTAATTTGTAAATGGTTGAAGCTCTATATATAGAAGAGGCATGACGTCTTTCAGAATCGTCACCATAAGTGGGATTTAATACGTCATTTATTGCAGACGTTTTGCTAGTTAAATCTTTTCAAATTGCTCCATGAACCTGGAAAACTTGCTATCTTCTGGTTTATGCACGGATTTGGTCAGGTTTGACCAACTCTTGAAACATCTGTAACCGTTGAGCCTTGATGGTAAAATTTTGAGTTAATGAGTCTTCAATTCGAGGACGTTTTGTTTCTGACTGGGAAGAATATAAAGTACCAACGACTAATATAAGTACTAGCCAATTAGTACTAGCCTTTCTCTCAAAATTTTGTTTTAATTTTATTTTTCAATTCCCCAAGACTCCCTAACTCCCACTACCTCATGCCCCACGCTTCTGGTGTCTGACCGGGCCAGGCGCGCAGGGTGGTGGTGCGTGCGTGTAAGGCCTTCTCAATTATATTCTAGCCTCCATATCCTTTGATCCTTTTGAAATGGATAGCGAGGTTAGCACATAAATACTTACTTAATTTGTTCTTCATTTCCGACGTGGGACTTTTTAACTCATAAAAAAATTCACATCTTCTAATAGGATAAGGAAATAAAATAAAACCATTTTAATTTAATTAATTTCAGTGGTTTATCTTTTTAACTTATAATGTGAAACTATTCAAAACATAAATAGTTTTTCCACTTTTCCCTAAGATCGTGAAGTAATTACCAAAATTAAGCAACATTAATTTAATAATTTCAATCAGGTTTTTTGAAGAAAAGGTGAACAAGGTTCCATAAGTGTCACAATGGTTACACACTAGTGTGACTTCCTTCCCAATGTGGCACATTGGATAGGAGACTCCTCAACCACTCAGCTTCTTTCTCCACCAACTCTAGTGTTATGAACTCGAATTCAATAGTGGAGTGTGTTATACAAGTTTGTTTAGAGGACTTCCACGATATAGCACCTCCTCATGAGGACAACACATAGTCACTGTTAGAGTTCACTTTGTCATTGTCAGAGATTCAGTTTGCATCACAAAACCCATCAAGGACTGCCAGAAATTTGTTATAGTGCAAGTCTAGATCAATAGTACCCCTCAAAAACTTCAAAAGAAGACGAAGTGAAAGCCAGTGGTTGCTACTTGGGTTTTGAGTACGTCGACTGAGTCTACTTACGACATACACAATATCGTGTTGAGTGTAGTTCATCAAGAACATCGTAATCTCTATAATTTTAGCATATTTATTCTAGGATACATTATCCTTATATTTTTTAGACAAATGAATACTAGAATCATAAGGAGTTTTTACAAGCATTACCTCAAAGGAGTCAAACTTCTTCACGTTATGAGACTGTTTAAGGGAAATACCATTACTATATCTAATGTGTTTTAACCCGAGAATCATATTCGCTTCTCCTATGTCTTTCATATCAAATCTAGATGACAAGAAGCTTTTAGTCTCATTTATGATATATATAGAAGTACCACAGATGAGCATATCATCCACACAAAGGCAAATGATAACATAATCTAAACAGTGTTACTTTGGAGTAAAGACACGAGTCAGAATTGTTAGCAACAAATTCATCTTTAATTAGGTTACTATCTAGCTTTTATACCATTTTTGGGTATTTGTTTTAAACCATACAACGACCTTCCTATCTTACAAACTTTATCCCCTTGACCCGCAACCACACACCCCTCAGGTTGCGCCATGTAGATCTTTTCATCTGGATCTCCATTCAGAAATGCAGCTTTAACATCCATCTTATGTATAACTAGTTCATGAATGACAACTTGGGCAATAAGGGTTTTAATCGTTGCTATTTTGGTCAGAGGCGACTAAGTATCAAAGTAATCTAAGCCTTTCTTTTGGGTGAATCCCTTAATAACAAGCTTTGTTTTGAATTTCTCTATTGAACCATCAAGTCTCAACTTTTTCTTAAAAATTCACTTACTATTAATAGGTTTGCTACCCCTAGGTAAGTCAGTTAATTCCCATGTATGGTTGTTTTTAATAGACTCAAGTTCACTATTAATGGATTCTTTCTAAAAACTAACATCAACCAATTTTAAGGCATCATTATAGGTTTTTGGGTCTTTCTCCATGGGGAGGCATGTGACAACCTGTTCGCTTATAAGTCAATGTGACAACCTTCAATCATAAAGGTTGTGATAAAATCAGTTCCGAATTTGGACTCGATCCTATGCGTCTTACTTCTCATAGGTTCTTCATCGAAAATATTACTAAACAACTTTGAAGTGGATGTGTCAGGGAAAATATCACATATAGGCATATCAACATTAACATGTAAGCAATCAGTAGGTATAGAAATGTAAACATAATTCATATTTTTCAAAGGAAAGATATTTTCAAAAAACTCAACATTTCTAGATTCACAAATAGAATTATCATCTAAGGACATGAATCTATATGCAACACTATTCTGAGTATATCCTATGAAAACTGAGTCTGTGGTCTTTGGTCGGATAGTGACCTTTTTGAAATTGGGTATTCCAACTTTGGCCAAACACCCCCAATTTTTTAAAAATTTAAGGTTTGATGGAAAACCTTTCCACAACTCATAAGGGGTCTTGTCTAGGGATTTATGAGATACCCTATTAAGAATATAACATGCCGACAAGACAAATCCCCCACATGTTGGTTGATAGACCTGAACTAGTTAACATGACATTCATAGTCTCTTTAAGGGACCTATTCTTTCTTTCAGCTATGCCATTTTGTTAGGGTGTGTACGACTATCAAAATTCATGTATAGTCCCGTTAGTTTCACAAAAATATTTAAGGAAATTAGAACTATATTCTCCACCTCTATCGAACCTAAGTCTTTTGATTTTACAATCTATTCGGTTTTCAACCTCGGTCTTATATTTTGAAAAAACATGTTTCGCCTCATCTTTAGTTATTAAGATGTATACTTTCGTGAACCAAAGTAGTCATCTACGAAGGTTATATAGTATAGTTTTCCTCCTCTATTAGCGGTGTTTTTAAAATCAGCTAAGTTCGAATGCACTAGTTCTAGTAGTTTAGTCTTTCTGGTGGTCACGATTTTAAAAACTTTTTTTTGTGAGTTTGGACTTTATACATATTTGATATTTTAAAGTCATCAACGTTGTGAATGATTATTAGTCTGAGAGTTTTGTAACCTTTTAAGAGATTTTTAAATAGCCTGGTCTACAATGCCACATATATAAAGATTAAAGGATATAAGCAAAATTAGAAGTATCTCATTAAAGGTAAACTCATCATTTTTGGTAATAACTATTTTCTCTCCCTCGAAAACTAGTTTGAGTCCCACTTTATTAAGAAGAGCTCCGGAAACCGATTTCCTACGGAACGAGGGGACAAAGAGAACATCGTTTAACTCTAAAATCTTACCAGAAGTGAGTTTGAGGGGAACCTGTCGTTTTTCGAGAACCGTAGTAATTGACGAGTCACCTAGGTACACGTATTCACCGTTAGTTACTTCCTCGATCCTTTTGAACATTTATTTGTTTGCAAAGAAGTATCGGGAAGCTCTATTGTCTAGTATCCACTCACTTTTGTTTTCCACCAAGTACGCCTCAATCATTACTGCAACAATTATTTCTTCGGTCTCGGTCAGATTAGCAGCAACTTATGGACCAGGGCCAACTCTATGCGTACACTCGAAAGCTTTGTGTCCTTCTTCCCCACAATAGTAGCAAGCACATTTTGGTTTTTGAATCTTATCAGTGGTTTTGAACACTCCTCCTTGCTTGTTAAAGTGCCCCGGTTCTTGTTTCCACCGGATTTGAATTTGTTACAGCCTTGCTGTTTTCTCTTTCCTTTGAACCTTTTATTGTTTCCTTGATCAAAACTTTCCACGAGGTTAGCCTTCGAGGAATGGGAAGGGAAAAAAGAGACTTATTCTTGAGTCATTTTTCTTCTTCGACTTACATGTGGCTGATGAGTTCTTGGAGAGACATTTTTTTGTGTTTAAGATGGTTACGATATTCGCTCCAAGATGGGGGAGAATTTTTCAAGCGGAAAATTGGCTTGAAAAACTTTGCACTATTGAGCATGTAAAACTCATATATAATGTATAAGATGACCCCTCCTAATAGCTTAAACTTTTAGAAGAATTGGTTAACATGGTATCAGAGCCATAGACCAAAGAGGTCATGGGTTCGAGTCTTGCCAGCACCACCTATTATAAAATTCACATAGCAAAGACTAGACATGCAAAAAAATGACATGAATCTAGCTTGCACATGAGGAGGCGTATTGAGCATGTAAAACTCATATATAATGTATAAAATGACCCCTCCTAAGAGCTTAAGCTTTTAGGAGAATCAGTTGTCTAACATGCATATTTTCATGCCTTCACCGATTACCTCCACACATAGGTTTTTGTACACATGAAGTTGTTCAGTCATAGGTTTCTGGTCAGTGAGTTTGAAATTATACGGGGTACCGGTAAAATTATTTACTAACCTTGTGTGATTATTCAGCTAGGCAAGTCTGTCAGGATCACTTACCGAACGTATATGAACCAGTTTAGTCCCTAACCCCCCCACCCCATCAGGGTGATAATTTAGAGACTTTAGGTTGATATAAAGGTGTACAAGTTCTAGAAAGCACAATTAAAATAATTGATATTCAGCTAAAAAAATAAATCCCAATTCAGTTAAACATAAATTCTAAATAACATACAAAAATTAAATAGTATTTAAGGTTTATATAAGTAAGCAAAACTCAAGCTAAGGAATTATAGTTCATAATGAAAGTAATAATATCAGAGGATAAAAGTGCAAGAATCATGTTTAGGAAAAGAATCTAATACTAAATTACCCTAAGGTCGATGGAGGAATGGTGTAGAAGTGGTGCAATAGGGCTCCAACTTCTTCTCCAAGCTTTTTTCTCTTCTTCAATCGGGTCTCTTAACTTATAATTCTGAGAAATGATGATCAGGGACTAGAAAAAGACTTCCAAGGAAACCTCTCTAATGCTAAAACCTGATATATATAGAGGTCGATCATTTTCAAGGTGGTGGGATATTTTTAAGTGACCTAATACAACCCAAACAAGTTTTGCTTAAGAAGTGAACTGGTTTGACCCACAATAACTACAACTTTAATAACTTCTTCAAAGTATCTCCTAATCACAAGCTGTTAGTCCCCACGCGTTACTAACTCCAGTTTCTAGCTTGATAACAAAGGAATCATCCATAATCCTTATTAATATCCCGTGATAACTCAAACAATCGACTTCCTAATCTGCCCGACAACTGTTTTGACTTTCCAAAATTGGCTTGTTGGTCCTTTAACTCCTTCCTTATGGTTTTATCTTCTTTTCTCGAGTTCTTATCCTTAATTTGGGATCTAATGTCATCCAAGAACGTAAGAGCTTCACACTTAACACACAAATTACGCACAAATAACTCTAAAAGTAACCATTCTCCAAAACTAGTCAAGAAACGAGAAATTATCAAATGATCTATCACAAATATGGAGACATCAAGACCCCTAACTCAAAGTTTTGTCGTCCCGGCAAAATAGGAAATAAGAACTAGTAGGGAAGTCTCTATCAACTAAGTTCAATAAGCAAGAGAGAAGAATAATTTAAAGAATGGTCCCAAAACAACTACTTAGCAAGTTTCATGTAATAATTTTTACAAACTAAATCATATACACTTATCATACAAACAATCAACAGGGTATAATTCTACGATTAGGTTAGCTTCACAATACAAGAAGGATAGGTTTTTAGCTTAGTACGATATGGTGGCTATAGGGTGTTCATCGATCCTAACATACTGTCCAATGATCCACTTAACTACTCTTTATTAGTTCAATCGTTTCTAGATCACATAGTTAAGAATCATAAGGTCTTCAAGGTTGTTATGTTGTCTTAGGGGCAATATGATCGTATATTGTGATGATATGGAGTGAGCTTTTAGCTCTCTCCTCACTAGCCATCGACGAATCACATAGAGCTTGAGTTTACACTCAAAGGTGTTCTTACTCAACCCAATTAATGTGCTTAATTAGCATCCCTAATAACCCAATTACAATTTCTCGATGATTACCTAAAATTTGCACTTTGTCGGTCCTTTTCCTTTCAATTTTCTTTCATATTCTTATTTTTTTGCAAGTTAGCAATGACTCTCTGTTTGATATGCGATATCATGCTACTTCCTTCATCATTTTTCTTTTCTTTTCAATATGTTTTTTTTTCATTAGATCTCGGCAAAGGGTTACAATATAAGAGTGCATCATCAAAATAGCACATATACATACAAGCTCCAAACCCACCCAAGTGTTTCCTATAATCGTTCCCACCACACTAAACTCAAACTCTAAAGACAAGTGTCTTAGCATCGCGATTCGAGTGCATGTCATATGGAAAAGTCCTAAAATCTAAGGGGTATGACTTATATAATGGATACAAATAAAAGGCTTGCAAGGCTATAAAGGGATTAGAATGATACAACAATGACATTTGGTTAGCAAGCTAAAAGGAAACAAGGGTTTATCAAAGAACCGCCATAATCAAGTTCCTAACTACGCAATATTGTTACTTTCTCACCTTTAGCACGTTTATTAAATGGATCTTCAACTAGTTCAGATCTCATGTTCTACACACCACTCATTCTCCATAAGTTTAAACTTACTTTTACTACATTGTTTACTAACCATTTCTTTACTTTCATGATGTGTTTTCATGTTCAAATTTTAAGCATACAATATAACTAGCTCATAAACATGTTACATAATTATCATCAATGCCTTTTCAACGGGAGAAAATGGGACCCATATCTTATCATCCTTTTAAAAACAAGATGATCATGGAGTTTTTTGGGGATCTTAATTTGTCAACGCAGCAAAATCTTTCCCAAAGCCAGAATACTTAATCAACACATTCCCCCAAGAGTAGATCGAGCAGGAGGAAAAATGAAATTCGTTGGTTCAATGATGTGTCTTTTGTCAACTCATGGGAAAGCCGCTAGTATTTCTTCCGTCGTAGTCAACATACAAGGGAACATTACTCAAAACATGGCTAGACATGTTTATGCTAAATCAGTTGCGGGGGGCGAAGCCTACGCTTTGTTGGATGCCATTAAGTTTGCAGCCGATCTAAAACACTCGAGTAATTCCTTTACTCAGATACCCTAGATGTTATCCATGGTATCATCAATTTGTCACGCGCTAACTAAAGTATCAAACCCATCATTTGTGAAATCCATAAATGACTTCGCAAATTTCCAATTTTGAAAAGTCAAACACAATTGCGAATCCAACAAAAAATAGTCGATATTCTCTCCAAATATACCCAACATAACATTGATTTATCACTTGGGTAGATAATTTTTTTATTAACAATTCTAGTTTTCTGCTAATTTTGTATAAAATAGATTCGTATTGGTTGACAATAGATCGACTTACTTTGTTTTGTTTTTTTCCTTTTTGTTTATAACATTTGGTATTCGCACCTATTTTATCAACTTTTAAATTCTTTATATAAAATTCATGGATATGCCCTAGTCCTAAAAGAGTAATGATATATACCGTCCAAATTCATACCACCCAAATACCACCCAACGACGTGGCGTGAATTGGTTGGTTACAAATCTTTAATCAAATCAAGAAAATAAATATATTAACAATTTGTAACCAACCAATTTATGTCACGTCATTGGGTGGTATTTGGGTGGTATGAATTTGGATGGTATATATAATTACTCTTCTAAAAAATATAAAAAAGAAAAAGGAAATAATCTTATTTTTCTTTTTTTATTTGTTCGGAAGTTGGAAGCTTACAAAAGAAGGTTCTTCATTACTCAATAACTTTTTAAATTCTTTTTGGGGGGCGATAACAAAAGAAACTGGGGCCCAAGTGCTATAATAATAATTTAAAAATGAACTTTTCTCCCCAAGTATAAATAGTTTGAAATTCAGTGACAACTCAAAATTTGTCTTCATTCGTGCAAAACCCTCTCTTGGAAGTGTAAGCTGTGAGAAAAGACAGAAAAATGGACGATACAGAGATGTATGAAATTGTAGAACCAGAATCCACAACCGATCATACCAACTTAATAGATACTGTTTTCTCCTGGTCCATTAAAGATGTTCTTGATAAAGAACTCTACAAACACAAGGTTCGTTTCTTCATTTTTCATTTCCAATTTCCAATTTTCTTAATATACAAACTTCTTGCTCTACATTTATTCAACTATTTCGATTTTGGGTTTAAGATACGTTAAATCGTTGCCCCAAAATCAAAATTTGCTTACCCTTTATTTTGGGTTTATAGGTGGAGCTAATTCCTCAGACATTTCAGTCAGTGTCTTCTTATATGGAGTCATTTAAAATCCCTCTAATTGAAGAAACACGCGCTGAGCTATGTTCAAGCATGGACACCTTGTCACGTGCACCTAGTTTCAAAATAGTTTCTATCGAAGCAAAAGATGTTAAATTCTCCTCGGAAGATTTATACTATATAATTGAAGCTAAAAGGGAAAGTGAAGAGAACGATTTTTCTGAGTACGAGCCTAAATCTGGCGATTTAATCGCTATTACAAATGTAAAACCTAAAAGTATTGATGATTTAGATAGATCGACTCTTCCATATGTGATAGCTCTAGTAAATAGATCAGAAATTGGTCCAGATTATGTCAAAATCGAGATTTTACCATCACGAAACATGTTACTCGAAGAAGAAAGGTTAAAAAATGGCGCTTTACGCTCGGTTTATGCAGTTTTTTTAATAAATATGTCAACTAATCTTCGTATATGGAAGGCTTTGAACTTTACACTCCAAGGAAAAAACATAAACATCATCGAGAAAATACTTGTACCTAATCCTTCTTCCGTAAGTCTTTAATCTTTATTTTTTAATTAATTTATAAGCGAAATAACTCAAATCATATTTATTTTCAATGATTATTACAGGTTAAGGAACATTGCAATTTATGCTTAAAAGAAGGAATATTCCGTATCTCATCAAATAAGTTGCAACAAATTTTAACCCCTTTGAATCTAAACGAATCTCAATATGAAGCGGTTAAAAAATGTTTCGTTATGAAAGATTGTAACCATGGTAACTTCGTGAAACTAATATGGGGCCCACCAGGTACGGGTAAAACAAAAACAACAGCTACACTTTTATACGCACTTCTTGAAAGTAAATCCAGAACTTTAACTTGTGCACCAACTAATATAGCTGTATTAGAAGTAAGTGGAAGACTTTTAAGGTTATTTATGGATTCAAATGAGTATGATACTTATGGATTAGGTGATATAGTTTTATTAGGTAACGAAAAAAGAATGAAAATCATCGAAAATATTGAACTTCGTACTATTTATTTAAATTATCGAGTTAAAATACTTGCTCAGTGTTTCGCTCCTTCATCTGGGTGGAAAAATTCTTTAGATTTTTTAATTTCATTACTCGAAGATCCGAAAAAGCTTTATGAATTATATTTACAAGATTATCGAGGAAAAAAGGATGATTTTGATTATGTTAATGAAAATTTTGACGATAATTTGGAGAAAGGGAAAAAGTTATGTAATACACGAGAGTTAAAAATCGAGGATAATAAGAGAATTTGGAAAAATGTTAGTGCACAAACGATGAAACTAGCTAATGATAAGAAGGGGCGTTTTGGGAAAAGAGAAATTCGTGTTCCGGATTGGTACGGAAAAGTTATGACATTTGAGGAGTTTGTGAAACGGAGATTTAACGAGAAATTACAAGTTATAAAATTTTGTGTTATGAATTTTATTGCGCATTTACCAACTTTATTTTTATCTCGTGAAATGGTAAAAAACATGAGAAGAGGTGTTAATATGTTACATTATTTTAATGTTTTATTACATAGGTATGAAAATAGAGATACGAATTTCAATGAGTTGAGATTAGAGTGTATTAAAATGCTTAAATCATTTCCGAAAAGATTTTCACCTTTGGATATACACGATGAATATTCGATAAAGAAATATATTTTGGATTATTCGATTTTATTCTTTTGTACTGCTTCAAGTTCGATTAGATTACATGGTATTTCAGTTGAGTTATTAGTAGTTGATGAAGCAGCTCAGCTTAAAGAATGTGAATTAATTATTCCTTTACAAATTTGTGGGACCCGCCATGCTATTCTTGTAGGAGATGAGCTTCAATTACCTCCAATGATTCTTAGCAAGGTATTTATATACATATACATATATATTTCTTTATTTGCGATTTGGTCCCTTATCTTATTTTTGTGTGTATAGATATGTGGTGAGGCTAATTTCGGAAGAAGTTTATTCGAGAGATTAGTATTAATGGGATATAACAAACAACTCCTCGAAGTTCAATATAGAATGCACCCATTAATTAGTTTATTCCCAAACAAAGAATTTTATCAAATGAAGCTTCATAATTCTTCAAAAGTACAAGATTCAAGCTATAATAAACATTTTCTCGAAGGTGAAATGTATAAATCATACTCATTTATCGATATAGAATACGCAAATGAAGAAGTTTTAGATGGACATAGTAAAAAAAACATGGTTGAAGTAGCTATTATATCTGAATTAATCTCCAAACTTTTTCACGGTACGTATTTATTTACATAAGGACCTATAACGCAAATGTGTTAAATAATGAATTCTTGTTTGTTACAGAGTATAATTTATCTAAAAAGAGGATTAGTATAGGTGTTATATCACCTTATAAAGCTCAAGTTGGTGCAATTAAAGATATGCTTGGAGAAAAATATGAAACAGATGAACAAAATGAATTTTCAGTTAGTGTAAAAACTATCGATGGATTTCAAGGTGGTGAAAAAGATCTTATTATTTACTCAACTGTACGTTGTAATAATTCTATAGGGTTTCTTTCTGATAATCAAAGAGTTAATGTTAGTCTCACTAGAGCAAGGTATGTTTAAATTTAATACCTTTTTTTTTTAATTTTTTTTAATTTTTTTAATTTTTTTTTAATTTTTTTTAATTTTTTTTAATTTTTTTAAAATTTTTTAAATTTTTTTTTAAATTTTTTAATGGTTTTTGATAAATAATTGTAGATACGGGCTATGGATAATAGGACATGGAGCAACTTTAAGAAATAGTAATTCCGTTTGGACAAAAATTTACCGTGATGCTATTTTAAGAAGGTGTTATTATAAAGCTTCAATGGATTTAGCCTTGGTAAAAGTTATGATTGTGGAATTATTAGATACTGATTTATTTGATGTGAAACTTTTACTAGATTCTCTACTAATTAACGCAACTTCGAAGGTACGTAGCTATTTTTTCTAGGGACTTATATTGTAAATAATTTATGATATTAATATTTTGTTACAGGTTAAAATTGATGATTTTTTTTGGAGATCAATGGTGAAATTTAGTAAAGAGATTCGTAAGAAAGGGCTTAATATGTTAGTGGAGCTTTGTAGTGAGACACGTGGAATTAGTAAAGTTGGATTGAGTATGGTAAATGGGATGCTTGCTAATACTTTTATTGAGTATACTATTCATGGTTTGATTCGAATTATCTACACTACGGAAAAACGTAAGGAGAAATTTAATTGCGTTTTAGTCCTTAAAGTTTGGGATATAGTTATATCACCTGAGGTTTTGAGGGTAAGAGATGATCCTGTGTTGGCGTTATGTGAAGACTTTGGGGGTCTTGAAGTGATGGATGAAACATGAATGTTAGGGTAAGTAAGTTTGTTTTTAATAAGATTTATCTATTTATGTTATGTAGAAATTGCATTATAGGTCCCTATATTATTTTGCTTATGTTCTTTGTTTCTTTCTTCTTGCAGTGGATAGTAAGGCTTTTGTGCTGTCACAGTGAAAATGGGTTTCTTTTTGTTAGATGAATCTAGGTGATTTTTGATGTAATGAGAGTATGATTTTGTGTATATATTAGTAAAAATGTTGGTTTACTAATTCTGGAAAAAAGCAAGTAATTGTTCTCACTTTTTTTTTTGTGATTCTTTTTTTTTTTTGTCAACTAGTAATTGTTTTCACTGAGTTGTTTGAATAGTTTATTAAGAGTATCCGCATCCAAAATCACGAGTTCTAATATGGGATCTATATTTCAAAAGAAATAAATGAGGCAAAAGAAAAATATAAATATAAAAAGCAAAAAGTAGACTTAATTCTCCACAACAAATATGATATGGTATTCATAGTATACCATAAAAATTGAATACTTGCAAAGACAAGTTTGACATAGTTTGACAAGTTTAACATTATCGCCTTTATATCGTCTCCTATGTGGATTTTAAATGCACCAATCATGTGATTTCTCTTTCCTAATTTATTATTTTCTCTCTTTTATGATTGGTCCACATAAAGGGCGATATAAAGGCGATGCAATTTGGGGTGATATCCAGCATTACTCAACACCTTATTATTAAGGTTCAATCTCAATTGCCAATTGTTAACAGTAAAAACACGAATAATCCGAAAATTAAATAATTGAATTCATAACCCTCCAAGAATAGGTTGTAACCGAATAAGCACTACCACATAAGACTAAAATACCCGCAGTGAATATCAGAAACCAGGCAAATCATATCATGTCTTACCATTTATTATTTTTAACACTTTTTATCTTTTGGTAAATCAAAACAAGCTTATATATATTGTAGTGCAGCGAAACACAAATAAATCATGAAACGATTGTAATTTTGAAATACATGCATTCAATTCGAGAAACCATTTTTGTATAATACACATCTCACAACAAGAAAAATAGTCACACCCACCAACGACTATTAGTGTGGGTCAACTAGTGACGGGAGTGAATAAGTGACTTTCTAGTATTCCGGACATGCCATTACATCTGTAGGAGTGAGATTCTACAATATAGATCAAGGGTCGGGGTCCTCGATCCTTTCAACTGGGTACTTGCTACAGGTAGGATTTCAGCGATCTGAGTTGGGATTTCCTCACCTAGGATGGGTGAGGGATCGAGGCGACGTGAGTAAAAGACTAGAGGATCTGGTGAGAGTAGGAGGCTTAGGGTTTTGTGTATTCGAATGTCTTATACCTTTGTCGTCCAGGGATATATATATAGGCGTCTCATTCTAGAGGCCCAAGCCATAAGGTATTCATATGGACTTTCTAGGATCCATAAGTAACGTACCACTAGCTCATATAGAAGGATGATATCCTGTTCTTACTGGACCGAACCCTCTTCCGCTTGGACCATGCCGATCCCACACGGGATTCTTGGTCCTAGCCGTATTTTTCCCACTACAGTTTGTCTCCCACTCTCTAACTCAAAAAGTTTTTCTTTGGTTTTTAGTTTAGAGAGTAGTTAGCAAATCGGATCATCCAACTACCGAATATATATTATTATATAAGCGACAGATTGATCTCAATA
The DNA here is from genome assembly GCA_029959085.1 of Nemophila menziesii. Taxonomy (NCBI): domain Eukaryota; kingdom Viridiplantae; phylum Streptophyta; class Magnoliopsida; order Boraginales; family Hydrophyllaceae; genus Nemophila; species Nemophila menziesii. The sequence goes on from JARWIR010000001.1 coordinate 83,667,063, forward strand.
CTAAAAAAAATTCGATCTCAAAATATAAATAATGGTATATATATAAATGGTATAATGATCATTAGGAATATTTATCATCTTATTTATAACATTGTTATATTATTAAGGAAGTAATGATAGGTTATATTTAATAAATCAAAAATTTAAATGTTTAGTAAATGAGATAATAAGAAAGCGTTATTTTGGCAATTCACTAAACTTTTCTTTATTTTGGCAATTCACTAAACTTTTCTTTACGGTGAAATGAGATAATTGAAGGGTAATTGATTTTTTAAGACTTAAAAGGCTACATGTTGTTTTCCTTTTAATTGTTTAACTAGTGGTCTTCTTTTTTTTTTTTAATTTTTTTTCCAATGAATAACAAATCCATCCACCTAAAACATGAACCTCCTACATGTTAACCTCCGATGTTCTTTAAGTTGACGTCCATTATTTCTAAATTGCTTTGAAAGAATATCGTGTAAAGTGCATGTGAAGAAATATTAGCTTTATTTAAGCTAAATGGCCGCTGAGAGAGTAATATAAGATATAGAATATTAGAATCACTTATTTAACAGTTGCTTTTACTTTTGGGCAGTGAAATGTGCTTTTTGGCAGTCGAGAGTGCTTTTAACATTGAAGAATGCTTTTGGCAGTGGGGCATCTTGTTATCAGACGAAAAATCAATATGGAGTGACTAGTCTCCCTCACTAGCTATTGTATAGGGTAACTTTTTTCATGCTTCAAATTTATTTCACGTGTCATGCTAGTCAATTTTTAACTTTTATCAGATGTAACCCATAATAAAGTAAAAGCAATATTTTGACAACTCAAGACCGTTTATATATATAAGGGTTCTCCTTCCTTGTTTCACAATTCCAACGTGATATTGAGTTTTGCCACCAAAGTGAAAGGAGCTTCTTTGGGGACCTTCTGCTTAAGGTATCCTTTTTTTTTAAATCTCTTCTAATTCTTTTAATTTGAATGGATTCCGATTACCCGGAGATGGGGTCGTGGTATTCTGCCGACTATTCATCGACCGTGGATCGTTCTCTGAACGCGGAATCCTGTTACTACGGGGGGTATACCTCAGTTTTTCCTTTTTCAGACACTGTATTTGGGGGCGATTCGGGATTAGATAGTATGACTAGAAATTTTGTTAGCGGTCCGCCAAGAAACGTAATACCCCAGTCCAGCAATGTCCTTATCGACAACCCCGCTTCGACCCTCGAACCCCATGATCTATCCTTGGTCCAATCCACAATTGGTTTCTCGGGGGCGCGTCTTCCATATCCTTATGAGAGAGTTGATTGGAATTGTCCGGGTTGGGTTAGCGTATATATATGGATGTTTAAGGCAGGTATACATTTTCCCCTCCCGCCGTTAGTATGTGACCTTCTTAGATATTATACAATTTGCCCCGGACAATTGATGCCAAATACGTGGCGTATCCTTATGAGTTGTTTGATCTTGGGAGAGAAAATTGGGGACCCATTCGATTTCTAAGATTTGCAAGAGTGCTATTTCTTGAAGGAATCCCGCGACAAGGGTCGGTATTTTTTAGCCTCGTACCACAAAAATGGTCCCCTCGTAACAAACTCCAAACAAAAGAACAATTGGAAAAGTATGTATTTTTGGGTATCGAGTGGAACTATATATAATGAACATAGTGATTTACCCCATTCCTGGTGTAGGACAAGTGAGTCGTTTAGTAGTTCTTGTCTCTTTGTTTCTTGATGTTGCTTGCTTGACATTTGTGCATGTTCATATTGACAGGTCGAGTTGGGGCTTCCACGCACGTTGTAAGCAGGCTTACCACGAACAAACTCGCCATTCCGCCGGAGAAACGAGCGTGCTCTTTTATCCTATCTCAATCAGGTTAGGAGGGTAGTTTCGGTTCAGGTGGTCTATCACACTTTCTTTTATAATTTTCTGAGTTTCATAATTTCTCTCCTTTCCAATGCTCTTTCTAGGTGCTACCATGGCAGAGCGTACCAGACCTCTTCCTGCAGAAGACGCGGCAAAACGGCGTCTTCAAAAAGCTAAGATGAAGAGAAGCAAAGAATCATCCCAAAACGCGGCGCTGGCTCTCCCTCTATCAATTTGCGCAGGTCCGCCGCTCCAACCAAAGGTCAAGGTGTTGGGGGCTCCTCTTCATACTTTGAGGGTCCCTACTATGTCGTGTTTCCTGAAGAAGCGTGCTCCCAGACAGACCCCAAAGATCTCATCCTGGCTATCAAAAAGTTGTTGTTGCCGGAGGATGACCGTTTGCTCACTACTTTGGGTGGTAGCAATGTCGGTGACTGGGGATTGCTTCGCCTTTTCCAGGTTTCATCCCTTAGTTTCGTGACCTTTTTTTTCGAGATATTAACTCTCGTATAATCGACAGGGGCTTGAATCTCTTTTTTTCCTGAAAAGGGAAATCAGTGCTCTTAACGACAAGTTAAAGAAGGCGAATGCGGCCATTGCTACTTTGAGAGAAGAGCCCACTTCTTCCCGCGCAAGCCTGAAGAAAGCCGAGGATCGTGTCGCTCTCCTAGAGGTGGAGCTTTTCGGAGCCAATGCAGAGGTGAAACGCATGGCAGAAGAGAAAGATGACCTAAAATCTCAATAGAGGATGTCGTGGATGATGTGACCCTGGAGGTGTCTGCTCGTTTAATGCGTGAGTTCCAAGATGGTAAGTCTGGTTCGTGGGACCCTGCAGCTGTCATTGCTCGCTTTGAAGAAGTTCAGCGAGAGATTCAAGGTATCCCCATGGAGGGAACCGAGTAGAGAGGGTGCCCCTCTAGCTGGTGGAGGTGACACGTAGCATGTCTTTATTCACGATGTTCAATCGCGTTCTATTTTATCTTTCTTAGTCGTGCATCGTTTTTAGTTATCCCTTTATATAAAAACTGCCTACCCTTGACTTCTTTGTCTTTGATTTTCTTGTCTTCCCAAGTTTCCTTACATTTATGGAGTTCTTATTGACGACGTAATGGATATAGATAGTGAACGATCTCTACTAACTTTCCATTGTCTGTTCATCGAACTTCCTAGTATCACAGCTTATGACTTTCTGTCTAATACCCATGAGACTTAAATACATGGAATTATTAACATTCATGCTAGTTTCTCAGGCATTTACCATTAACATGCAAGCATTGGTTAGCGAGTTGGATTGAGAATAGTGAGCAGGGACTTGAAGCTAAAAATGTAGGGACTTGCTTATGTGAATAGTGTATAACGCATCCTTAGTTCATGTGATACAAATTTCACACCTGCATTTCTTTCAGTTTTTTATGAACTTCGTCCGCCAACGATCTTCTGTATTCATATAACGCATCCTTAGTTCATAGATTCCTTCCATAAATCACTAGAGAATGCCATGATTAATTTAAAGAGCATATCTATCTACATCTTTCCTTGACTGCAGATCGTTGACCCAGATTATAGTCAGTTAATAGCAATTAATTATCATGAGGGGATTTACAGTGAAGGGGTTTGCAGGAGAATTCATGCTAAGAGGTCAAAGCTGACGCGTATACCTTCATCTTTATCTTACATAGAAACACAAATGTTGAGAAACAGGCAAGTCATCACATGTGTTTTAATGGTACGATATTCATTCTACTTAAATCTAAGTCATCAGAGTCTCGTGATTATTCCTAAAAATTGTATAAATTAGTGTACAGAATGTACCAGGCGCATGACATTCACTTTTCTAATCACACCATGTTGAACATTTAAGATCAAACATTAATAAATTATCCATAAATCAGAATGTAGCATCAACGAAACAACAATGTCAAAATATGAGTAAAATCTCCAACGGATAACTAAAGCAAATCATCTAAAGGCAAAAGAATCTTACTAATCCTAATAGAAAAATCAAGATTAGACAGTCTTTTGCCATACTAAAAGATATAGATCTCATAAACCATAAAGTACATTGAAGAGTTTATGAATGCTTCCATCGATCACAATTTGTTATTTGTAATTGGGTGGTTATGCTTTCTTAAAGTGGCGGGTGGACACATGCCTATTTAGGGGCGTGTGGTACCATTGGGCGGCTGTACCCTTGCGCACAGACTCCTCTACTCTTTGGAGTAGCGGACCTTTGCTTAGTATGGAGTATAAGACCTCTTCTTAGGACCTTTACTAACATGGGTCTTTTCTTCTTTTCATATGGGAGGGAGCCATGAGAGCTAGGCCCTTGCTAATATATGGACCTTTGCTAATATATGGACCTTTGCTAATATGGATATTTTTTTCTTTTAATATAGCAGGGAGTCATAAGAGTTAGGCCCATGCTAATATGGACCTTTGTTAATATGGGTTTTTACTTCTTTTAATATAGCAGGGAGTCATAAGAGTTAGGCCCATGCTAATATGGACCTTTGTTAATATGGGTTTTTACTTCTTTTAATATAGCAGGGAGTCATAAGAGTTAGGCCCGTAGCAAGTGGACACCTTTTGGCAAAGGTACTCTCATCTATTTGCTAACACATGGACTTCAGCAAAGGTACTCGGAGTAGTCTAACCACTAGAACAATTATGATCTTATAAACTAAACACTTTGGACTTCAAAGGTGGACCTTCTGGTTAAGGTACTCTTGCCTACTTCAGTAAAGATATTTGCCTAACATATGCTCGTAACAATTTTATTGTGTCGAGAATTAGCACCGAGGATGCGCTGGAAAGTCCTTAGCATCGAAGATGTTTTAGATGAATTTCTGGAGACTTGCACCAAGAGTGCTTTGGAGACTTCTTAGCATCGAGAATGCTTTAGATAAATTTTTGGAGACTTGCACCAAGGGTGCTTTGGAGATTTCTGAGCATCGAGGATGCTTTAGATAAATTTCTGGAGACCTGCACCAAGGGTGCTTTGGAAATTTATTAGCATCGAGGATGCTTTAGACAAATTTCTAGAGACTTGCACCAAAGGTGCCTTGGAGATTTCTTAGCATCGAGGATGCTTTTAGATAAATTTCTGGAGACCTGCACCAAGGGTGCTTTGGAAATTTATTAGCATCGAGGATGCTTTAGATAAATTTCTGGAGAACCGCACCAAGGGTGCTTTGGAATTTATTAGCATTGAGGATGCTTTAGATAAATTTCTGGAGACTTGCACCAAGGGTGCCTTGGATATTTCTTTCTAAAAATAAATAACGACTATGTTCATTAACGGACGGCTTAAGGCCGAAGTACATAATTTCAAAACCAAACAAATAATACTAACTACTCTGAAGACCACTATTCTACCTACTGACGGCCTACGCAAAAGCTAAAACCAAAAAAGCATCACAAAGTAAGCATGAACGACCATGATATTGAACCTTAAAAATGGTACGCTTTGAGATGAACCGTGTTCCAACTGTTGTTGACTTCATTACCTTCTTCGCTGCGAAGTTTGTAAGCTCCATGCCCGATTACTTTCCTGATCTCATATGGTCCTTCCCAATTGGGGCCCAATTTACCTGCATTCACCTCTTTCGTGTTCTGGAAAACCTTTCTTAACACCCAGTCGCCTTCCTTGAATGTTCTGATCCTGACGTTTTTGTTGTAATGTCGTCTTATTTTCTGTTGATACTCTGCGATGCGAACAAAGGCTTTTCCCCTAATCTCATCAATCATATCCAGGTGTGCACCCAATCTTGCGTTGTTCTAATCCTCGATCTGGTGTTTCCCTCTGAGCGTTGGTAGTCCTACTTCTGCGGGGATTACTGCTTCAGCTCCATATACGAGGGAGAATGGGGTCTCCCCAGTCGATTTTCTTGGGGTGGTTCGGTAAGACCATAACACCCCTGGTAATTCTTCAGCCCATCTTCCCTTGGAATTCTCCAACCCCTTATTCAGGGTAGAGATGATGGTTTTGTTGGTTGATTCAGCTTGTCCGTTCGCTTGTGGGTAGCATGGGGTTGAAAAACTTAACTTGATCTTCCATTCAGCGCAAAATGCTTGAAAATCTCGACTTATGAACTGCGACCCATTATCTGTCACGATCTCCTTGGGGATACCAAACCTGCATATGACATTTCTCCATATAAAGTTCTTGACTTCCTTATCCTTAATCTGGGAGAACGCCTCTGCTTCCACCCATTTGGAGAAATAATCTGTGACGGCTAGTATATACACCTTCTGGCCCGGAGCCGTAGGGAGTTTTCCGACAATATCCATCCCCCACTTCATGAACGGCCATGGGGCTGTGATAGTTGTCAAATTCTCCATTGGAATGTGCGATACGTGTGCGAACCTTCGGCAGTTATCGCATCGCTTAACGTAACTTTTCGCATCCCCTCCCATGGTAGGCCAATAATACACCAACGTGAGCGCTCGATGTGCCAAGCTGCATGCTCCAGAATGATTACCGCATTGTCCTTCGTGTAACTCGTCCAATAAATATTCTGCCTCCCTTGAATCGATACAACGAAGGTAAGGTCCTGAATAAGATTTTCGGTAAAGTGTACCCTCGATGAGGGTAAAACGTTGTGCCTTGATCCTGAGGCGTCGCGCCTCGCTTCTATCGACAAGGAGGATGTCCTTCTGCAAATAATCGGTGATTGGGGATATCCAACTTGGTTTAATTTCAAGATCGTTAACTTCTTCTTTTGCTTTCCACGTAACAGGCCATTGCAAATATACCACTGGAATATTCTTTGCGACAGTTGTTTGGGTTGCCGATCCCAGGTTGGCCAGAGCATCTGCATGCACGTTCTCTTCCCTATTCACCTGCTTGATCGAAAAATCCTCAAACGCGAGTTGCAGTACCTTAACTGCGGTGATATATGCCAGCATGGATTGTTCTTTTTCTTTATAGGATCCGAGTACCTGGTTCACCACTAACATTGAGTCGCTACTTACAGAAATTTTTCTGATTCCCATTTCTTTGGTCAGGGTTAAACCAGCGATGAGCGCTTTATTATCTGCTTCGTAGTTGGTTGCTTTGAAACCACATCGAATGGATTGTTCTATGACGCCTCCCTCTGGTGACTGGAGTACCAATCCCAAACCGCATCCTCTTATGTTACTAGACCCGTCAACGTGTAACGTCCAGGTGCCTAGTTTAGAGGTTTGTTTCATACATAAGAGTTCTTCTTAAAACTCTGAGGAAGTTTGGGGTGCAAAGTCGGCTACGAAGTCCGCGAGTGCCTATGACTTTACAGCAGTCCTTGATATAAACGAGATGTCAAATTCGCTCAATTCCACTGCCTATTTGGTTAACCTACCCGAAAGTTCGGGCTTCTGTAATACCGATTTAAGGGGATGTTCGGTTACTACAACGATTGGGTGGCACTGAAAGTAGGGTCTGAGCTTCCGTGCTACTGTTAGGAGAGCTAGTGCAAATTTCTCTATGTGGCTGTATCTTGTTTCCGCGTCTAGAAATGACTTACTTGTGTAATAGACTGGCAACTGGCACTTTCCTTCTTCTCGAACCAACACAACGCTAACGGCCACCTCAGAGACTGCCAAGTAAATGAATAGTGTCTCCCCTAAAGCGGGTTTGGAAAGGAGTGGTGGGTTTGTTAGGTGTTATTTTAGTTGTTGTATTGCTTCCTCGCTTTCCTTTGTCCATTCAAATATTGTGTTCTTTCGTAAGATTTCAAAGAAAGGATGACATCTTTCGGATGAGAGGGAGATGAACCTACTAAGCGTCGCGATTCTTCCTGTTAGCTTTTGTACTTCCTTAGTGCTTGTTGGTGAAGGTATGTCAAGTATGGATCTTATCTGTTCAGGGTGAGCCTCAATTCCCCTCTTTGTTACCATGTAACCCAAGAACTTCCCAGATGTTACTCCGAACGAACACTTATTTGGATTGAGCTTCATGTGTACTTCCTCAAAATCGAAAACGCTTGTCCTAGATGTGACAGATGTTGTTCCGCGACCAGCGATTTTACTAGCATATCATCGATATATACTTCCATTTTGTTTCCAAGTAGCTTAGAGAACATCTTATTTACGAGACGTTGATATGTGGCCCCTGCATTTTTTAATCTGAAAGGCATCACTTTATAACAAAAGATTCCTCGCTCTGTGACAAATGTTGTATTCTCTTGGTCATCTGGGTGCATTAATATTTGGTTGTACCCTGAGAAGGCATCCATGAAGCTGAGTAGTTCGTGTCCTGCTGTCGCATCTACCATTGTATCGATGTGTGGTAACGGGAAAGAATCCTTTGGGCATGCCTTTTTAAAATCCGAGAGTCGATACATACCCTCTATTTTCCATTTTTTTCACGACGACGACATTGGCTAGCCACTATGGATAAGTTACCTCTCTAACAGACGCTATATCGATCAACTTTTGTATTTCTTCATTGATTATTCGATTTCTTTCTGTCGCAAACTTCCTTCTTTTTTGTTTGACTGGTGGGTAGGCCGGATCAACTTGTAACCTATGCACCGTCACGTTAGGATCAATTCCTGTCATATCTTCATGAGGCCATGCGAAGCAGTCGTAATGCTCCTTGAGAAAGGCAATTAGCTCATCACGTATCTCCCTGCTTAGCATTGACCCTATTTGAACTTTATGGTCAGGGTTGTCCGCGTGTATCTGCACGTCGTCTAACTTCTCTAGGTTAGGGGTATCCGATACATTTCGCGCTATGTTTCCCTCCATGTTGAATATACTTCCCTGCGGTTTTTGCCTGAGGGTAGTGTGGTAACAATCACGTGACACCTTCTGTTCGCCTCTGATTTCCCTCACCCCCATCTGGTAGGGAATTTGATCGTCTGGTAGTAAGTTGAGGGAACTGCCTTCATTTCATGGATCCAGGGTCTTCCCAAAATAATGTTGTATGCGGAGCGATAATCTACTACCAAATATTTGGTTTGCAAATTTACACCTTCTGCATAAGTTGGGAGGGTAATTTCGCCAACAGTATACTTCTGCTCTCCGCTAAATCCTACAAGAAGGCTTGGGTTTCGTCTGATGTTTGATACATTGAAACCCATCTCTTCAAGAGTGTGCATCATGAGTACGTTGGCTGAGCTGCCGCCGTCGACCAATATGCGCTTTACTTGGCAGTTAGCGACTGACAGAGAGATTACTAGCGCATCGTGGTGTGGGGCATCTAACTGAGTTGACTTATACCCGGAGAAAATGATAGACTCGCCCTCATCTTGTTTGTTTGATTGTTTATTCTCTGGGTCGTGGTTGTTTGCTTGACGAATGTGCCTTCGGGCTGCCGATAATGTTATGCTACTTACTTCTGAACCTCCTGTGATAACGTTGACTGTGCGCTCTATCATTGGTGTGTTGGGAGGTGTTGGTTCTCGCTCCTTATTTTGTTCACGCTGATTTATTGTGCGTTGTCCTTTATCTGACAACAAGTGTCTCAAGTTCTCTTTTCGTAATAGCTCAGCTACTTCTACTTTAAGACCTATACAGTTTTCAACCGTATGCCCATAGTCTCCATGGAATGTACACCACTTGGACTTGTCTTTCTTGTCTGAAGGTCGTGTTGGTTTGGCTGGCCATCTTACCATATTACCCATTTGTTTCAATGTGTGGATGAGTTATGCTGGGGGAATGGCGAGACAGTACTCTGGTGCTTTGAAGTTGTTGCGACGAGGTGCTGCACCTAGACCAAGTGGGCGTCTATTATCGCGAACACGGTTGGAGTGACGATCTTCCCTGAAGTAGGGTTCCGGCCTTCTGTAATGTTCACGTCGCTCGGGTTGGATGGCTCGTCTCTCATCCCTCGGAATATGTTGATGATTGGCGTGAGCACGTTGATTGGCCTCCTCTTCTTCCCACTTGATTTGGGCCCAGGTTTTAGCTAAGACATCTTCCATAGACTTACATGGATACTTCGTCAACTCTTTGTAGAAATTAGACTGGGGTAGCAACCCCTTACGGAAGGCGGAGATTGCGGTGGCGACATTACACTGAGGGACAACTATCTTTTCCCTATTGAACCTTCCCACATAACTTCACAGTCGTTCATTCTTTCCTTGAGTGATGAGGTATAAATCATCTGACTGCTTTTCCAGCTTGCGACTACTCGCGAATTGTTCCACAAACATGTCTGTTAGTTGCGCAAAAGATTCAATGGACCTGCTTTGAAGGTTGGTGTACCAATGGAGTGCTGGGCCAGTCAGACTCGACCCAAATCCCTTGCACATACACGCTTCTCTCAGTTTCGGAGGAATAGACACCATGAACATACGTTGACGATATCGTGCTATGTGTTCCTCTAGGTCTGTCGTACCATCAAATGAGCTTAAGACAGGGAAGTTAAACCTGGGTGGCATCTCTACAAGAGAGATTTCATCCGAGAATGGGCAATCTGCAAAACTGTTAGCCGCGCTTCTCCTTATGGGAGGAGGAGCTCTTGGTATCCTTCGGACAAGCGATTCCATCTCTCTGAACCGTCTTATCAAGTCTGATCCGGAACCTAACTCTTGGTAATCATCTGATTGTTTGGTGTTTTCTCGGTGCAGGATTCCTTCGCAATGGGATATTTGGAAGGTACCTTGTTGCTGGTTTGTCGGAGGGGTCACCTGCTGCCGGGTAGTTTGTCGAGGACGGGTACCCTGGAGGGAGAGTCCCTGGTAGGTTCCTTCCTTCTGGGTAGTGTGCCGGGGGCCGGTATCCTGGAGGGCGAGTCCCTGGTAGGTTCCTTCCTTCTGGGTAGTGTGTCGGGGGCTGGTGCCCTGGAGGGCGAGTCCCTGGTCAGTTTCTTCTGGGTCGATCTCCACGACGTCACCCTCTTTCTCCTTCGTATAGTTCCTATCAGTTTGGAAAGACACTTCGTTTGCGAGGTTTCTAGGAGTTATTTCATCACAAAGGGTTCCCTTTCCTCGGATTTGTGGCATGGCTGAGGCTTCAATACTTTGTATTTTCTGGAGGATTTGGTTGTTTTGCGCCATCAACTAATCACACATCGTCTTCATCTGTTTCATCGCGTCGGCGTTCGACACTTCTTGGGCTTCCGACTCGTTCTCTAGATTCTTCATCACCTCCGTATCGTTGAGGGTCTTGGTAGCGTCACTTCCTGTCGCCATTACGAAGGCGGCAAGATTCAAGTCAATCGTTGAGTCAGATACTGTCGCTAGTGCCCCTCGGTGGGCGCCAAATTGTAGGAGTGAGATTCTACAATATAGATCAAGGGTCGGGGTCCTCGATCCTTTCAACTGGGTACTTGCTACAGGTAGGATTTCAGCGATCTGATGTGGGATTTCCTCACCTAGGATGGGTGAGGGATCGAGGCGACGTGAGTAAAGGACTAGAGGATTTGGTGAGAGTAAAAGGCTTAGGGTTTTGTGTATTCGAATGCCTTATACCTTTGTCGTCCAGGGATATATATAGGCGTGATTTTACTTGTCCTCCAAGTCATTATCTATTAACCCTAGTGGACCCATTCTAGAGGCCCAAGCCATAGGGTATTCATATGGACTTTCTAGGATCCATAAGTAACGTACCACTAGCTCATATAGAAGGATGATATCCTGTTCTTACTGGACCGAACCCTCTTCCGCTTGGACCATGCCGATCTAACACGGGATTCTTGGTCCTAGCCGTATTTTTCCCATTACAATATCCATGATCGTTTCTTGATTCATCACTATTTATCTTCAGGTGACTACAGGTTCGCTTGTTTTGTAGATGCAAGATAAATGTGCTAAGAACTTCAGTTAAAGATACCACATGTTATTGTTGTCAATTGTTATAATGATAAAACCAGGTGGCTTACCTACTTGTATTACTTGTGCTCATTTGGGTGGACGAACTTCTTATATTAAACGATATTTTTCCCCATCAATGATTTTTTTTTTTTATATAATACAAATATTTGGGCCTCGGTTTGAGGGCTGCAAAAATAAGTGGGTCAAAATCATTCATTTAAGGGTATTGTAATTTTTTGTAATAGTATAAATATCGTTTCGATTTTTAAAATCAGTTGGTTAAAATAAAAAAAAGAAACGCTTAATCGCCGCAACCGTGTGCATCTCTGCCAAACCCTCTGCAGATCCATTATTCAAGTGAAGCGTAAACGTCGATCTGTTGATGTTATCAGACTAAAGGTAGTATAGGACCCTCAAATAAATCTAATTTTATACTGATTTACAATTGCTTTTTTTGTTTTGTTATATTTTGAAGATTTTGATTATATAAACTTAAGATCTGCGATGCTTTTATTGATAGATCAAATCAGTGTTCACAAGGTAACATTTTTTAACCATTTTGTTTTCTGAAAAAGTTAATCATTTACTGTTTGAGGTCCATTGCAAGGTCACCTGTGACAAATGAGACAATAATTAAGTTTTCCTTGTTGAAGTAATAAAAATTGTAGCAAGAAAATGATAATGTTTTTTTAAAGATAACACAATTTGTCTATTTGCTTTGAACCACTGAATTTCATATCTTGTCTCAATTTAGGCATCTTGAGAACTAGTTTTAATAAAACAATACTTTGAACTACATCTTAGATTTCTTCATCTAGATTTTTTTCCTCTTTTGCAACTAATAAGTCATTATGTTATATATTTTACACTTCAATAATTTGTGTATGTTATATTTCATCCTTTGTTCATGAAATTCTTAGAGATCAATTTAATTTTTTTGACAGGAAAAAGATCGTTTGCCATGACATTTCAATAAAAAGGAAGTTTCGTCTTTCATGGGTCGAAGGTAATCTTTTTGACCTCTAAAATGTTATCTTATACTTGGCCCCAACTTTTCAAAATCAACTTTAATAGTTGTAAATGTGAGCGAAGATAATTGAATTTAATGTATATTTCCCAACATGCATTTCTTGCAAAATATAAGGACTTTCACATTTGGTTAATTTTTTTTAATTTTTTTAATTTTTTTTAAATTTTTTTTAAATTTTTTTAAATTTTTTTTTAATTTTTTAAAATTTTTTAAATTTTTTTTTAAATTTTTTAAATTTTTTAAATTTTTTAAATTTTTTAAATTTTTTTATTTATTTTTAAATGGTTTTTGATATATAATTGTAGATACGGGCTATGGATAATAGGACATGGAGCAACTTTAAGAAATAGTAATTCCGTTTGGACAAAAATTTACCGTGATGCTATTTTTAGAAGGTGTTATTATAAAGCTTCAATGGATTTAGCTTTGGTAAAAGTTATGATTGTGGAATTATTAGATACTGATTTATTTGATGTGAAACTTTTACTAGATTCTCTACTAATTAACGCAACTTCGAAGGTACGTAGCTATTTTTTCTAGGGATTTATATTGTAAATAATTTATGATATTAATATTTTGTTACAGGTTAAAATTGATGATTTTTTTTGGAGATCGATGGTGAAATTTAGTAAAGAGATACGTAAGAAAGGGCTTAATATGTTAGTGGAGCTTTGTAGTGAGACACGTGGAATTAGTAAAGTTGGATTGAGTATGGTAAATGGGATGCTTGCTAATACTTTTATTGAGTATACTGTTCATGGTTTGATTCGAATTATCTACACTACGGAAAAACGTAAGGAGAAATTTAATTGCGTTTTAGTCCTTAAAGTTTGGGATATAGTTATATCACCTGAGGTTTTGAGGGTAAGAGATGATCCTGTGTTGGCGTTATGTGAAGACTTTGGGGGTCTTGAAGTGATGGATGAAACATGAATGTTAGGGTAAGTAAGTTTGTTTTTAATAAGATTTATCTATTTATGTTATGTAGAAATTGCATTATAGGTCCCTATATTATTTTGCTTATGTTCTTTGTTTCTTTCTTCTTGCAGTGGATAGTAAGGCTTTTGTGCTGTCACAGTGAAAATGGGTTTCTTTTTGTTAGATGAATCTAGGTGATTTTTGATGTAATGAGAGTATGATATAGTAACTCTTTTGTGTATATATTAGTAAAAATGTTAGTTTACTAATTCTGGAAAAAGCAAGTAATTGTTCTCACTTTTTTTTTTTTTTGTGAACTAGTAATTGTTTTCACTGAGTTGATTGAATAGTTTATTAAGAGTATCCGCATCCAAAATCACGAATTCTAATATGGGATCTATATTTCAAAAGAAATAAATGAGGCAAAAAAAATATAAATATAAATATAATAAGCAAAAGCAAAAAAGTAGACTTAATTCTCCACAACAAATATGATATGGTGGTATTCATAGTATACCATAAAAAAGTGAATACTTGCAAAGACAAGTTTGACATAGGTTTTATCTCTATAACTTCTTATTATTAAAGTTCTATCTCAATTGCCTATTGTTAACAGTAAAAACACGAATAATCCGAAAATTAAATAATTGAATTCATAACCCTCCAAGAATAGGTTGTAACTTAATAAGCACTACCACATAAGACTAAAATACCCGTAGTGAATATCAGAAACCGGGCAAATCATATCCTGTCTTACCATTTATTATTTTCAACACTTTTTTTTTTTGTTAAATCAAAACAAGCTTATATATATTGTAGACTTGTAGTGCAGCGAAACACAAATAAATCATGAAACGATTGTACTTTTGAAATACATGCATTCATTTTGAAATACATGCATTAAGGAACGATATTTTTCCCTATCAAGTACAAATATTTGGGCCTCGGTTGAGGGCTGCAAAAATAAGTGGGTCAAAATCCTTCATTTAAGGGTATTATAATTTTTTGTAAGAGATAATTTCTAATTAGGTCCAAAATCCAACAAATCGTGTCTCAAGAAGTTCAGCCTAAAAGTTTGGATAAATAAAGTCTAAATTTTTATTTTAGACATATGATATACCTAAATTAACCTTAGTCTTCTTTTATATATTATATCAGTATTCTATTTCCCTAATTACATGTCGCATAACAAAAAAAATCATTATCTAAGAATCAATTAGTTCCTAATATAACGGAACTAATTTGTACCATAACGAATTATCTTAATTTCTGGACACAATTAAGACGTATTATCGCAGCCAAAAGATTCATACGAAGCAACGCATAAACAACTCTCCAGAAACAAGTCCACTGATCTTCAAGCTTTTTTGCATCAAAGGTATGTATTCCAGCCACATAATTCTTTACACAATTTTTAAGGTTTAATGATTCAAGTTCGCACGTTTATTTATTTATTATCTGTGTTAGTTTTTGCAAAAAGCTCAGCTCTATTGTAGCTAACCTATGGTGGAATTCAGGCGAGAAAAAAAGGATACATTGGGTTAAATGGGGAAAATTGACAAAGGCTAAGAAAATGGGGGGTATTGGATTCCGTGAGTTTAGGAAAATGAATATAGCTCTACTTGGCAAACAAGCCTGGAGAATATTACACAACCCGGACTCCCTTGTGGCAAGAGTCTTGAAAGGAATTTACTATCCGAATTGTAACATGTGGGATACAAAGTTAAAGAATAAAAGATCTTGGAGCTGGGCAAGTATATATAAAGGCCTTTGTTTTCTCAGAGAAGAGTGCATATGGCAAGTAGGTAATGGTCTTACAATTAATATATGGAATGATAGTTGGATAAAGAAGGGGTATAAACTTGAAAGACCAACCGATTGTAAGTTAGAGAAGCTGGCGGAATGCTTTAATGATAATCTCACAAATTGGAATTTTGATACACTCAAAGACTTTTGTACAACCAGGGACGTGTTGGATATAAGGAAAATTCCGATTCTTCAACTCGAAAAAGAGGACAGATTAATATGGCCCGATACAAGAAGTGGCGAGTACATAACCAAATCAGGGTACCATAAACTGGTCCAAAAAGAAATGGACAAGGAAGGAGAGTCTTCGGCGACCGGCGAAAGCAATGATATGGAATTATGGAAGATTATTTGGGATTGTAACGTACCTCTTAAAATTAGAAACTTCATATGGAAAATTCATAATAATGCTATTCCATCTAAAAGCAACTTGAAAAGGCGAAAATGTAAAGAGGACGACATATGTGAATGGTGTGAGGAAGAAGAAGAATCATGTGCGCATATGTTTATCAAATGCCCTTTTAGTGTTGGGGTCTGGGCTAACTCGCAATTACAGATTAGAATTGATGAGAAATGGGATGGTTCGGTGAGCGAGTGGATTAAAGATATAATAAATAATTATTCAGGTAACGGTTGGGACAAAAGGCTAGTTACGGCCACGGTATTAATCACGATTTGGAATATTTGGAAAGCTAGGATGAAGGGATTACATGATAAAAAACCATGGAATATTTACGAAATCAACAATAGTACGAAAACGATGGTGAAATACCTGTTTGGTGAAGGAAACTCGAAAAATAGGAATCAAAATCACAAGCATAATGCGCATAAGGAGGACATCGATTTTACAGCCGGATTAGAAGAGGCGGATATTCTATGGTTGAATGATGCATCCTTCTCCAATAATTGGGAACCGGCGGGAATCGCCGCGATTGGAACTACGAAAGAAGGAATAGTAAAACATAAAGTGATTAAAAGAGCGAGAGTTAACTCAAGTACTGAAGGAGAAGCGTGGGCCATTCTTCAGGCCATGAGGTTTTCTGCAGACCTCAAGTACCGGAGTTGTATCTTCTACTCCGATAACCTTGACGTTATTCAAGGAATCAACAATGGAGGAGCTACTAATTGGAGAATTAGACCAATGGTTAGTGAAGTCCTCAACTGGTTAAAACTATTTCCATCGTGGAAAATTATACATTGCCGAAGAGATTTCGTCTGCCTCGCGGATAAAGCTGCCAAGCTCGCTAGGAGAGGAACTGACATTTCGTCAAGCCAGCCTATGAGTATGATCGAGTTATTTAACTGGATGGATAGATTTGTAATTCGTTAGCTTTTTTCCTTTTTCTTTTCTCGTGTAATGACAAAAAAAAATACTCTGCGCACATCCCACCAAATTAATAGCCACCACCCAACAAACTCTGCGCGCTAGGGGTGTGCATTGGGTTAGAAAACCCGCATAACCCGACCAACCCGATCACACTAACCCGCAATTATACGGGTTAGTTTTTAATTAAGTGGGTTGCGGTTTACATTTTTGAAAAAATATACACTTTTTTCGGGTTGTGGATTTTAAACTTGAACCCGCAAACCCGCATACCCGATTACCTTGTAGTATAAAAAATTAGAAATATTCGTATTCATTTTTTTATTCAAATAATATAGTGGGGGTCATGTGCTTTCCACTCTAAATTTTTTTATTCCTCCTTTTCTTTTTCAATATATTTTGAAATCCCTCAATATTTCAATAATATTTTATCAAATGAACATGTTTTTCATTTCAATTATGATATTATCTACACTCTTTGTTTAATTCATATATTTAGTTCCCAAAATTTGATTTTATATCGTTTAATCATAAATGATGAAATGCATATCAGTATACTAAACAATATTTTGCGTTACAATTTTCATTTGTAATATAATTTTGACTCGCCAAATGAATATGGATACGAATTCGACTTCTTTGTCGAACAAAATCACCCGCAATGAACCCACAATCCGCCCAATCCGAAACTCAATGGTTTAAGTAATGTATTGGGCGGGTGCGGGTCACATTTTTCAAAACCCGCACAAGAACGGGCGGTTTGTGGGTTGATCATTTTTCATTAAAAAACGATCCACGCACCCCCCTACTGCGCGCAGCCCACCAAATTAATAGCCACAACCCAACATCCTCTGCGCGAAGCCCACCAAAATACTAGCCACAGCCCAACAGACTGTGCGACAGCCCACCACTTTCATACGAACTAGTCCTAAATACCTACACGCTTCGTGTTAGTTGCGCAGCCAAGTACATTTTCACGTAGAGCCAAGCGTAGCTAATAGAAACCCTAACAAACTTTTGGAAACCCTAAAACATATAGTCACATTTTCCGATTCCTTTTCTGGGCTGCTGTTTTTCGATTCCTTTTCTGGGCTGCTATTTTCCATGTCTGTACTTGAAGTTGAACCTCCTTCTGCCTCGGACGGTCTATTGGTCAGTTTCGCCATTCGTTGTCGTCGCCGAGTCGTTGTACTAATTGTAATGGGCTTTCCCGGGTTCAAATCTTTGGGTTTCGCCTTCTTTGCCCTACTGGTTTTGGGCTTCGCCAGGTTCAAACTTTTGGATTTGTCCGACGTGGTAGTCGAAGGCTTCGCCGTGTTTGTTTTACTGGGATTCGCCATCTGGGTTATAATTGTTCTGGGCTTTGGCTTGCTGCTATTACTGGGCTTCGCCGTTTTGTTTTTCGCCGCCGTGTTTTTCAAAGGTTTCGCCGTCTGGGTTATCAGTGTGCTAGGCTCCGCCGTGTTGTTAGAAGATCCTTCTTCATTTCTGCGTGATTGCCGATTCAAAATATTGGATTTCACCGGCCGTTTAGCTTTCTTCATTGTTTCTCTTCTTTGACTGATTGGAGTGATATAATGCTTATTCTTTGGGGTTTGTTTAGAAGATAGTACGGATGATGAATAATTTTTTTTTTTGATCAATCAACGCTATTTCAAATATTAAAATAAATGGGCTGGTCTTTTTATTTAATCATAAAGCTATTAGTTGTTAAGGGTAATAAAGGGCACAAAAAAATTCAGAAATGGGCTGGACTTGATGAAGCAAGTTATATTAGTAATGGACCTTTTAGATTAATGCCCCTTTTTTGTAATGGTATAAATATCGTTTCGATTTTTAAAATCAGTTGTGTCAAAAGAAAAAAAGAAAACACGCTTAATCGCCGCAACCGTGTGCATCTCTGCCAAACCCCTGCAGATCCATTATTCAAGTGAAGCGTAAACGGCGAGCTGTTGATGGTATCAGACTAAAGGTAGTAAAGGACCCTCAAATAAATCTAATTTTATACTGATTTACAATTGCTTTTTTTGTTTTGTTATATTTTGAAGATTTTGATTATCCAAACTTAAGATCTACGATGCTTTTATTGATGGATCAAATCAGTGTCCTCTTGACCAGAATTCGGAGTCTCTGTCACACAATGTAACATTCTTTAACCATTTTGTTTTCTGAAAAAGTTAAATCATTTACTGTTTGAGGTCCATTGCAAGGTCACCTTTGACAAATGAGACAATAATTAAGTTTTCCTTGTTGAAGTAATAAAAATTGTTAGAGCAAGAAAATGATAATGTTCTTTTTTTAAAAGATAACACATTTTGTCTATTTGCTTTGAACCACTGAATTTCATATCTTGTCTCAATTTAGGCATCTTGAGAACTAGTTTTAATAAAACAATACTTTGAACTACATCTTAGATTTCTTCATCTAGATTTTTTCCCTCTTTTGTAACTAGTAAGTCATTATGTTATATATTTTACACTTCAATAATTTCATCTTTTGTTCATGAATTTCTTAGAGAGCTATTTAATTTTTTTGACAGGAAAAAGATCGTTTGCCATGACATTTCAATAAAGAGGAACGTTTCGTCTTTCATGGGTCGAAGGTAATCTTTTTGACCTCTAAAATTGTTATCTTATGGTCCTCAAGGTTTAAGAATCTTCACTTGGCCCCAACTTTTCAAAAGCAACTTTAATAGTTGTGAAATTGAGTGAAGATAATTAAATTTAATGTATATTTCCCAACATGCGTTTCTTGCAAAATATAAGGACTTATAGTACATTTGGTTAAGACTTGGGATTTGGACTTTCACATTTTGTATTTTGTAATGAATTGTTAACTAATTTGAACTTGATCAAATTTAGTAAAAGTATAATTATATATATATGATATATAATTCGTATGTATGTCTCTGTTCGTAACTTATTCCTTTATTTGCAGAAAGCTAAGTATTTTTCTCCTATGGTTTGATTCGAATTATCTACACTACGGAAAAACGTAAGGAGAATTTTAATTGCGTTCTAGTCCTTAAAGTTTGGGATATAGTTATATCACCTGAGGTTTTGAGGGTAAGAGATGATCCTGTGTTGGCGTTATGTGAAGACTTTGGGGGTCTTGAAGTGATGGATGAAACATGAATGTTAGGGTAAGTAAGTTTGTTTTTAATAAGATATATCTATTTATGTTATGTAGAAATTGCGTTATAGGTCCTTATATTATTTTGCTTATGTTCTTTGTTTCTTTCTTCTTGCAGTGGATAGTAAGGATTTAGTGCTGTCACAGTGGAAATGGGTTTCTTTTTTGTTAGATGAATCTAGGTGATTTTTGATGTAATGAGAGTATGATATAGTAACTCTTTTGTGTATATATTAGTAAAAATGTTAGTTTACTAATTCTGGAAAAAAGCAAGTAATTGTTCTCACTTTTTATTTTGTCAACTAGAAATTGTTCTCATTGAGTTGTTAGTTTATTAAGAGTATCTGCATCCAAAATCAAGAGTTTTAAGATGGGATATATATTTCAAAAGAAAAATTAAAATAGTGCTTTTGTATTAATGAAGCAAACCATTGATACAAGGCGTTACTCTAATTCTTGTAAGTCTTATATCGCCTATTTTCAGAAAAGCACAAAATAAATAAAATCTATCCACCATGAGTAAATGCCCAGATTACATTGGTTGGTTCTCTCTACAATGAAATTCCTATTTATAGAGCTACTAAAGAATTTGTTAAAGAGTAATGCTGGATATCACCCCAAATCGCATCACCCTTTTATCGCCTCCTAGGTGGACCAATCATAAAGGAGAGAGAAAATAATAAATCAGGAAAGAAAAATCATAAAATTCGTCAATTTAAAATCCACCTAGGAGACGATAAAAGGGTGATGTAAATTTGGAGTGATATCCAGCATTACTCTTTGTTAAAACGCCTTGTTCACATATCATGTGTCTTGTTAGCATATCATTATTTTGACATCTGTGCATGCTACGGTTAAAGATACCACATGTTTTTGTCAAATATTGTAATGATAAAACCAGGTGGTTTACCTACTTGTATTGCTTGTGCTCAATTGGGTGGACAAACTTCTTATATTGAAGGATCTCTTTCTTTAAGCAATACAAATATTTGAGTCTCGGTTTGATGGGCTGCAAAAATAAATGGGACAAAATCCTTCATTTAAGGGTAATTATAATTTTTTGTAATGGTAAAAAAGTCCTTTCGATATTGAGTGCATTCCAAATCAATTGTGTTAAAAGAAAAAAAGAAACACACCTAATCCGCAACCGTGCACCTCTGCCAAACCCTTTGCAGATCCATTGTAAAAACAGCTACCATAGCAGAAGTGAACGAAAAAAAATCAGAATCGAATAATTTGGGTTATATTTTAGCTTGTGATTATTGGAGCTTCAGTGATCAGGATCTGAATCTAGCTGGGTTAGAAAATGACATGTTGAAGCCACATCTAAGGGATTTGCAAAAAGAAAAATACTTTGAGCCTTTGAAGATGTTTTAGATTGTCTTGTAGAAAAACAAATCGCCAAGGATGTGTATGGTATTTTTACTTTTTCTTACAAGAAAGTTAATATTTATTTAAATAAGAGTAATGCTGGATATCACTCTAAGGTGTCGTTTGTTTTTTTAAGTAATAAGTGCTGAATGCTGAATGAACAGCTGAATAGGACTTATTCTGTTAAGAGGCAGTGTCTGAATGATTCAGACTTAGGGGGTGTTTGTTTGCTCTTAATGAGATCTTAATCTGGTTCATTAAGACACTGGATCAACAAGACTGTTTGTTTTTCTTGTCCAATTCAGATCTGAATGGCTCTTAACGGGTTTGTTTCATTAAGATTTCAAACTATAAGTGTAAATTTGATGTGGTTAATAGAATAATCTGATGGGCAGTGTGCATGTATATGTGAGTTTGTGAGTGATGGTATGCTTGTGTAAATTTGATGGTTTAACTGAATATTATGATGGTTTGTAAGTAATAAAACAAACCTGAGTCTTTTGCTTTGGAGCAGTACGCACTTACACGGTTTGGGCGATTGTGACCGAAATGGAAAGTGAATCCAGTCTCACAAGCGTATTTCGCGAGTGCACATCGAAATTCTTTTATCCCATCTTGGAAACATTGACCGGGTTCTCTGAGGGCATGTTTCCGAACATTGCTCTTTAGTACCCTGACTTTGTGATGGTAGTTGTTTTCATCTGCTTCATCATCTTCTGCGGGGGCTTGATCAACAAATGTTTGTGGTGGTATATGAACAATGTCCATAGAGTCTGGTGCAGCTTGTGGTTGGTGAACAACTGCGAGGCTGTTACATATCACTTCAATTTCAAATTCAGAGACAAGACTATGATCTAGTAACCATATAATCGTCCCAAAGTCTCCTTCACCACCAAACTTGCATCTTTGATGATCAGCAATGGAATACAGTAACTCAACCTCATTATCAACCAAAATTTTCCATGTTTCTTTCACATAGTTTGTTATTGACTCGAAAGAATCAAACAATCTGAATAACGTCAAAGCCTTCTCCTCATTGAAACGAAAAACGACTAGAACATTGGATGCCATACCTATTTCATAGCAACATAAAAAATTGTATATATCATTTAAGAAATCTAATGTTACTAGCTAATTCGTTTGTTATTGATAAACTTATCTTCTAATGATATTAGCTACAGTGTTAATATGTTATAATAGCTTGAATGATATGTAATAACAAGTTATAATAGCTTGAACGATATGTAATAACAAGTTTCATGAAATATAGATGCGATGATAAAGAACAATGGATTAGTAACATACCTTGATGGTGATAGTGGATGAAACCTGCGATGTGAAATTGTGAATATGATATGGTGGAATGACTTCTGGAATGTTATTGTTAAAACGTATAACAAGTTTACTAACATAAGTGCGCATTGAATTATTCATAACCGAGGATCAAGGAAAAGATTATATTATTATTATTTCATTGAGGGGTAATGATGGTATATAGTAAAAAAAACGTTAGACTTGTTAGGGTGTAAATCGTAGGTTAGACTTGATTGGGGTGGATGGGCTCTAGAACTATATGAGCTAATATCTCTTACATCTAATGAATGTTTCTTTTTATAGGGTTATTGTAAGGTTTGCTCTCTTTCTCTCTACCCAGATTCCTTGATGTAAATCTATATTTTTACGATTTTTTTTAAATTAAAAGGGATTGGTATAATGTGAGACATTTGGAATCTTATTCTCTTCAGTCACATACAATCTGATAACAAATCTCAAAAGGTTCGAATTTTTTTTGATGGATCTATGACTGACAAAAATAACAAACAGAAGAAATAAGATCATTAATATCCAATAATTTCCATCATTTGCCTAAAGCTCATGCATTACCAACATTGACAAGAAAGTCTAATCCATTTCATTACAATAGCTAAAAACAAATCTTACAACAAGAAATCTGAAACTTCGATTTTATAAACTTGAGGGACCATTATCTAAATATTTCTATATTTAAAGACTTTCCCACCTATGATAAAGCTGAGAGAAACTTTTGAATCTTTGTTTGTGCCCTTTCCTTCTCTTCAGGCCCATCTAAATCTCCAATATTCTCTTGAAACTCCTGTTTATTCAACCCAAATTTAATTACATCCTCATAAAATATGTTCTTTTTGCAAAATAAACCCTACCTCTAACACATCTTTTACATCCTTTTTAGTCAGTTTGTGCTGCTTTAACAGTAACTCAATTCTCGCTTTAATTCTTGAGTGCCTATATTGTAATAATCAAAAGTTAAAGGATTGTTTTGTTATAACCGAATAGTGGATATCAATACTTACTCAGACGTCCAAAGATGACCCAAAATAACAGCAATTAACTGAAAAAGACACAAAATGTTTAAAATCCATATAAGGGTATATTTGGTATTTTACCCAATATTCATTACCTGAAGAGTATAAAGTCCAGATTCTAACTTTCTGTTATACTTTTCATCTTCATCCATCTATAAAAACAATAAATATACTGTAAAAAAAAACTCCATATATAAAAGAAAAACGTGAAAAATGTTAATTAAAATACCTCTAAATCATCAAGTTCAAGCTCATCGATTCGTTCAGCTTCAGCTTTAACTCTATTGGAATATCTAGTAGTAAAAAAGGATTAAAATGAAATTACATGTTTAGATTTTCATTTTCTTTGTGGGATCGTATATGTAAATATGTAAAAATACTCACCTCATGTACAGTTCCATAAGCCTATCGATTTTTTCACATTCATTTTCAACAAATTTACTTAATAATCTTTCCCTTCTAGAACCTCTTAATATTCCACCTGGCATAAATTTAAACATAGTAAGGTGTAACACAAGTTCAAATCGTGCTTTTGAGTTCACTTACCAAATAATGAAGCAACCATTGAAACAAGGCGTTCTTCTAATTCTTCTTTAGAACGCTTTTTTTTGTTCTTTTTGTTCACAGGAACCTGTTAAATTAATTAATTCATATAAAAAACATTCTTTTGGATTAATAAAGAATTGAAATTAAGAAGGGAAAAGTGAGACTTGCCTTACCCATGAAAGCTGGAAAAGCAGTTTTTAAACCCATAACATCTACAAATCTTTCACAAGCAGGAGGATAACTTGTCATAGCGAAATCTAAAGCTCTTAAAGCTGAATCATAACATGATTTTTTCTGATTCATAATGATAATCATAAGTTCTACACCTTCAGCTTTTACAAACCTTTCTTTATTCTCTAATGGCATTAATAAACAACATAAACAATCAAATAAATTCTCCACCATCTCTTCTTCATCTGTAGTTTTGGGATCTTTAGACTTATACATTGCTACAGCTTGTAACATTGTGTCTACTCCATTCATCTGACCTAATCTCTTTTGATTAACGCTACTGTTTTGTAGTAAAATTGCTAATATCTCGGAAGCGTATTGCTTATTACCATCGAATTCACGAACTTTTATTCTCCCTAATAACCACTTGAATAACTTGGTTCTTTCACCAACTAACTCTGAAACTGAGGGTTTTACTTCTATTAGGTTTTCGATTACTGCTAAGATGCTATATATAGCTGCAGCTTCATCAGGATCTGATTCGGATAATTTACCTAAGTTTTGTGCGAGTAATTCGAGAGCGTTGTTTTCTACTAAAGCATCAACGAGGATTTGAGCTGGCTCATCGTTGTCTTCCAATACGTCTTCGTCAGTGAGGTCTTGGAGGAGACCTATGGCGTCAATGGCGATGTCAATGTTGTCGTGATTTAATAGACCAACGATTGAACTGACGGTGTTAATGCTAACGAGTTCCGGGTAAAATTCAGGTCCACCGGCGAGGATTTTAAGCTTTTCGATTTCTTCGTGAAGTTCGACTTCGGAGTCGGCGAATTTTTCCGGCTGGTCAGGGTATTTGAGACGAGCTGCAATGTTGTCCTTGAGACGGCGTTCAAATGAGAGGGCAAGTTTTTTGACGGTTTTGAGATCGAGTACTTCGATTGAATGCTGTTGAGAATTTTCTAGGGCTTCGAGGAGTGAGAGGTCGACTTCTCCGCGGCGTACGGTGGGTGGTGGTGGTGGTGCGAAGTTGTCTGCTTCGTCGCGTTTGCGTTTTGTGGTGGCGTTTGAGAGCTCCATTGTTGGAGTGGAAAGAACCCTAGCGATTGATTACTTTGTGTTCTTGGTAGCACAAGGATGAACTCAATTTGTGTTTTTTTCGTTTTAGCCCCTGAAAATACAGAAACTTCTTAAGTTGCCCCTTGAATTTCTAGACGTTTATATTATATACCACAAAAACGTCTGTTCACGTGAAGGGGGAAAAAAAAACGTGAACGGCAGGATTCGAACCTGCGCGGGCAAAGCCCACATGATTTCTAGTCATGCCCGATAACCACTCCGGCACGTCCACTTTTTGTTATAAAATAAGAAATTAATATATAACATTTTCGATATTTAATTGCAAGGTGGATCAACACGTGTGCATTATTTATTAAAGAAAAAAGATATATGAATATAATAAATTGTTATTCAAATAATTAAATTTAAATAAAGTGTATTGTAAATAATATGTAAAATACTTACAAATTTGATTTTTATTTTTAATTATTACATTACTACTATAAAATACAAATTTACCAAGACATTTCATAAATTGTCATTAAAATTAGCAGATAAAGCATTTACAGAAATGGTTAGGAAGAAAGAGAACATACTCTCGAGGCTATTGCCTCGCAATATTGACATCCAAGATAGGATTTGCTTGATCTTTCTTTAATTGCTCCAGGAGTGTCACGATGTGCACGTGATTGGCTTTGATTTGTGCCACATCTTCGGCTAAGGAAGTTTGAGCTTCTTCGAATTTGTTTAAACGCTCCTCCATCTTCTCTTGCCAACTTTGCTCCTTTTCTTCTTTTGAGACTTGCGTAGAAACCGCTCCTCTCAAGACTTTCATGATCCAAGCATTATCAATAATACTCTTTTTAAATTCAAGTTTCTCTTCTTTACCCAATATTACATTCGCTTTTCGCACAAAACACGTGATCATAGTAGGATATTTAACATTATAAACCGATTTAGGAGAGACCGGAAATCGCATCACCTCCTCAAAGATCAACTGTGCCACATCTACTTCTTCTCCTCTCAAAATACAATCCAAAAGTAGAGCGTTCTTTTTAGTTACATCCAAAATTCTTGTGTTTCAAAAAACGTTAGGGATAAGGAAATTGTGCCAAATTCTCGCATGCGGTTGAAGATATTTGTAAGGCCAAGGTGCCTTCACTTCTCCCTTATGTGATTGCACTTTCTCCTTGTCTAAAACATATTCAAAAAGTAAATCCCAATCAAAGATTCTTTGTTTAGCCACCGCTTCCCTATAATTGCATGGTCCAACCAATTTCTTAAACTGGAAGTGGTTTCTAATCTCTTTAACTGTGAAAGGAACTAACTTTCCTCTAATCGAAACACAACCTTCACTATCTCGGCTAAAGAGGCCTAATAGAAATCTAAAACTAACTCATGGCATAAATCCGAACGTCTTACCATGAATGCAGACCAACCTAATCTTTCACCAAGCTCCAAGAATCTCTTACACTCTTCTCTACCAACTTCTTCATCGAATACTTTCTCATAAGCAAAAGCTAGTTCCTTTAATTGTTTCTTTGCAGAAGCTATCAAGGCTTTTGAAGCTTTCTCTTTATCTTCGGGTGTAGGACCTTTGAATGGAAGAGGTTGTGTTTTCTTCTTGGTAAAAAGTGGAACCCTTTTGCCCATAGAATTAAATAAAGCTAGCTCACCTCTTTTTACATAGTCTATTTTACCCTTTGTATTGGAACTAGAACCTTTCTCACTTCATTTCTTCTCAATTGGACTGGTGGGGGCAAAGGTGTGATAAATAAATAGATAAATAAGATAATAATAATAAAGAGCACACACCCTTGAGAACCACATAACTCACTGCAAGTATCAAAGATCGTTTGTAAGTTTTAATGATAAGTCAAGTTCGTTCCCAGGGATTGTATCCGTTAGATCTACTTATATTTAACAAGCGTAGATGAATTTAGATGTTTATATAAAAAGATAAAATCATATGAATAATTATCTGATGAGAAACAATAAATAAGAATGCAGATAAATAAATATGGATGTAAGTCTAATAGATTAGGGTCACTAATATGAGTCTACTTTACTAAGTTGTTATTCTAACCTGTCATAGATTAAGCATTATATATTAACCAGGATTCTAAATTCTACCTAGCCTCTATTAGGCTTAGGAGCAACCTCTCCACTACCAAGGATTCCTGAGTAATGATTGGTGATTAAATCAAACCTTTATGGCTATCTAGTTAGGCAAAGGATCAAAACTAGACGATTATGTGGTGTTGTCAATAACTAAGAATAATCCTAAGATTGGCCAAATCTAGGGATGTAACAATAAGTCAAAACACATAATAACAATATACGCCAAGCTCAATCAATTAAAATAACAAATAGTATTAATGAAATTTAAGACAAAAATAATAACCCAACAATTAAAAGTAAAACTTACAGAATAAAAGCTTAGAAATATGGTGAAGCATAAATCTATAACTAAATACCCTAAATATAGAGAAGGTGAGATATAGAAGAGGAGTTTGTCACCCTCCAACTTCTTCTTCTTGTCTTCCTCTATAGGTCAGCTTGCTTCTTGGATGAATAGCTTGATACTAAGGATGAATAATAAATAAAGAGACTAAGCTATTATTTAAAAGTGAGAAAATACAAGCAAGGACTAAGCCTAAGCTTGAAACTGAGCAAGGACATGTTTACACTGGTATAAGGGTGTATTTATAGGTGTTTAGGAACCCTAATTCGTTTTCTTGAAGGAGAAGGTAAGTAGTGGACTCCAAGCCCAACTCAAATTCGTAACCCTAAAACATGAAATTAGACCCGTTTTTGTTTTGGTCCTAGCAGCTTCAATACTCATCCGTTTGACGCGTATGAGTAGTCGAAATTCATCGTCTAGGAAAGATATTCAACTTTTCTCTTGACCGTTTCTCCAGATTCCACACCGATTTTGAGATATAAGCTGATTTTTGGTCGTAGGTGCAGAAATTCAGGATTAAGGCAGCTTTTCCTTTTCCATGTTTTTAGCTTTTCTTTCCTTATCTCCAATTATCATACTTATCTCTTTCCATATCTCCTAGTCTTTGACTTGTACTCTAATTAATCTCCATAATTATCATTGAAGTTTTACACTATATAAATAATTAAACCCAATATGCTCTAAAAATATTATTCTACTAAATCAAGACTCAAAATAGAAAAGTGTACTATTTCTCAAGAAAAACGATTAGAAAGACTTCTAAATCACTAAAAATGACGTCTCATCTTAACATAAATCTATCACAAATGAGGAGACATCAAGACCCCCAACTCAAAGTTGTATCGTCCCTATACAATAAAGATAAAAACAAAGGGAAGTCTCTAAATACACACATAGGTCAATTATGCACAGAGGGAAGAAGATAGTAAAATATGGAGAATAAAATCAAAGCAACTACTCAGAAAATTTCATGTAATAATATTTAAAAACTACATACCTGCACACTTGTCATATCTACCATCAACACGGTTTTGAATTCAAGACTAGAGTAGCTTCGTAATGTAAGAAGGAGAGGAACTTTACTCAGTTCACCAAGGAAGCTATAGATTGTTCATCGAACTTCACTAGTATCCAAAGATCCACTTAACTACTCTCTATTGGCTCAATCACTTCTCGATTACATAGCAAAGAATCAAAAGGTCTTTTAAGGTTGTAATGTTGGCTTAGGGACGGTATGATAGTATTTATGGATAATTTAGAGTGAGCTTTTGGCTCTCTCCTCACTAGCCATCAACGAATCGCCCTAGAGCTTGAGTTACTCTCATAAAACGTTTCTCACTCAACCCAATGATTTCTATGATGCACAAAGTAGCATCCCCAATAACCCAATTAAAGTTCACATAAAAATTCCTCTTTGCCGGTCCGAATATATATTCTTTTCAAATCAATCTCTACAGCTATGATTCTCTTTTAATGTTCAAGATATCATGCTATTTTTTCATATATATATTTTTTCTTTTCTTTTTATTCCCTTGTTGGCAATTTTAGCTCGTAGCTTCTTTTTCATTCACTATTACCCTGGCAAAGGGTTACAATATAAACCTGTGAATCATCATCAATATATAGAACATAGCACAATTAATAAGCTCAAAAATCTCGACCCAATAATATTTCCCATAATGGTGGACCCACCACCCCAAACTCAAGCTCTAAAACAATTGTCTATGCATCGCGATTCGAGTGCGGGTCATATGGAAAAGTCCTATAATCTAAAGGGATATGGCTTATAACGTGGCTTAATAAAAAGGATTTAGAAAGGCTAGAAGGGGTTGAGAAGGATATAAGATATTAAATCAAATAACAGGGTGAGAAAGTTAAAAGGCTTCAAGTGGCTTCAATATGAAAGAACTGCCTTAATCATTTTCTACACCATGCAATTTCGTTATTCTCTTACCTTTAGCACTTTCATCAAATGGGTTTGTCAACTAGCTTGGATCTCACAGCCTACAAACCACTCATGGATCCCTGAGATCGAACATACTTTCTATCGCATTGCTTACTAATCTTTTCTTTACTATCAATGTGTGTTTTCCTGCAAATACTTCAAAGCATACAAAATAAAATAGCTCATAAACATACTACTTACTATCATTAACTCACTGAGCTTATACTTTCAAGCTATTAAACACACTCTACATACATCTAATCCTTCAAAAAATTTATTTTTTACCTAAAAAACAATAAAATACATAAAAATGGAGATGAGAGACAACGAATCCCCACACCCCAAACTCAAAAATGAGCCGTGTCCCCACGACTCGAAAAGACTCACAAATAAAATAAAAGAAATTAAAATTTTATAGATATTGCACATATAGAAATGGTAAGGAAGAAAGAAAACATACTCTTCGAGGATATTTACCTCGCCTGATCAATACCCGAAATAGGGTGCAGTGCTTTCATGTATGTAAACTTCTAGTATCACCACTTTCGCTTTCCCTTACATCCTCTTATGTTCCATCCCAATCAATCACACTCTAGAAATCTCTTGTTTATCTTCTTCCAACTTTGCTCTCGAATACTCTCTCATGTGACAGTGTTCATCCAGGAACATGTTTTGAACACAGCTACTAGCGTCCCAGAAGCTTTGTTCATCTCTGATATAGGAATCTTTGATTAGAAGAGGTATTGGTATCTTCTGCTCCCTAATTACAATTGCTTGCTTTTTAGGATTTGAATCCACCAAAAACCGGTTCCTCTCTAATTGCTTGACTCGAATTATCTTGTAATATATTCCCAAAGTAGTATCCATCTCAATTGATTTCTTCTAGAACTTACCCAATACCTTGTATTGATTCTTCATATCCCTTAATAATATCTTCGTTCTTTTCATCATCTCTTTTGACCCCCAACTCAAAGCTTTGAACACTCTTGAAATTTGTAACTCTTGATCATAGGTGGAACAAGCTTTATTTGGGTTAGGAAAGGTGTTAGGATGACAATTTCTATGTGGGTATGATGGAATCAAGCTTTAATGATGTGGGTTTAAGGATTTTTAAAAGAAGATTTTAAAATTCATGGTTTTGATTCTTGGTTTCTAGGTGTTTTGATATGATTTGGGTGCTTGGATCTTCTTTGTAATGATGTAGGGAAGGATTTGGATGTGAATTCATGGTGATTTGGTAGTGTTTTGATGTTGGGTGAAGGTTTGTTGAAGCTTTAATGGAGTTGGGAGAGGTTTGGAGAAGAAAGTGAGGCTTAAGGATTGAGAAATTCGGACTAGAACTCACCTCCTCTTCTTTATAACCTTAAAAACGTGAATTTTTTTCTCTCCAACGTCATCGGGCGGTATACCAGCCGTAGGGCCCGGTATACCAGAGGTAATGTTCTTCCAGACCCACGTTACGTCAAAATACCCGAGTTGTAAACACGTGGGCACGGGTTTTATGCTGGGCGGTATACCGACCTTAGGGCCCGGTATACCGGAGCTTCTGTTGTTCGATTTGGGACCTCTCGGTAATGAACACGTGGTGATACCCGCGACCACGGGTTTTCTGACCTGCGATATACCGCCGGTAGTAGGGCTGCTCACACCGGACCCAAACCCACCAAACCGAAAAAACCGACCCAAAATGGGCCCTAAAAAATTCAAACCACTCCCCACCCGAGCCCATTGGGCCAAAAGATAAAATTGTTTGGGTATTGGGCCGGTTGATGGGTTTGGCTTTGCCAAACCCGCGGGTAACCGAACCCGACCCGCACTCTTATTTTTTTTTAATATCAGATAGGTATATATGATATTTATATAAAATAAATATCATTCACACGGCGTATAACATACGCTTCATTCCTTAACCTTTTGTCTTTTGGTTTTGGCCTTTCATTACACGAAAGGCCACTCTCTCTCTTACTCTCTGGTTTCTCTCTGGGTCATATCGAAAACCCTACCCCCCGTAGCCCTGCTTCTCTCCTTCCCCATCTAATCTCGCCGGCGTTTTGAGCGATAATATACACCACATTAAGTACTTCTCACCTATTTTTACGGTTTGCATTTATTGCTCTGATAAAGCTCGTCCTTTTGGGTTCTGGGTTTAATCATCTAACCATGGTTAGAGGTGTAGATCGAGGGTTGGATTATGAAGAAGCCTATATATGGCACGGTGGTGGTTTATTATGCATTAAAAATTATTTTCAAGAGGTTTTGGATCTTCGAAACCCTAAGGTTTGTGTTTTGATTTTCTGTAATTCCGATTGTGTTATAAGTTATTGCATGTGTAAATCTTTTGATTTTAACTCAAACTTTTGTTAAACTAAAGGATTTGGGTTTCTTAGTCTTTTGATTTAGAAACAAATAATTGTTTTATTGAAGGATTTTCATTCGATAATTGATATTGGCTAATAGATTGTTTATTTTGTGTTTTTCATGGTCTCGCTATTGTTCAATACTTCAATTGGTGTTGGTGTTTGTCGTGTTCTTGCTTTGTTAATCAAATTAAAGGTAATTTCTAAGCTTTCTTGGTTACATTTTAATGTTGTGTACTTAGTTTTCATTTGAATTATGAATATTGGCTAATAGATTGTTCCCTTGATTTTCTTGCATGATTCGCAATTGTTGTTAACATTAATGGACCTTTTCTGGATTTGATTGTTCAAAGCTTGATTTATTTCTCCATTTACAATTTACAATTTACAATTTACATTTCTGTAACTTCCAAAATAAGGTTATATAGATGACTTTGTCACAATTCTAAATAACAATAAGTCAATAAGTTATTGTTACTAAGAATGGTGGCAAGGTTGTCTATATAACCTTATTGCAAGGAATAATTAATATCCTATGATTACATTATAATGTGAGGATAAGCGCTTACTCCATTTCTGCATTATGTTATTAACACTTTACTTTGGAAGTTGGAACTAAATAAGGGAGGCAATGTTCAAATCTTATGAAACAGGAAGGAAAAGAAAGATAAAAGGCCTTATGCAACTCAAGTTTTGGAATGTTTGTATCTTCAAACCCAACTTTTGCGAGTCTAAATCAACAGTTATTTTGGCTTAGACGAGTTAAGTGAGTCCTCGCAAGACTCATCTTTAACAAGTTATAAACCAATAACCTGAGGTTAAGTTATAAGAATTCTTATAACTTACAAGTTAACAATGTTAATCATCACACTTTTGTATGCATCTCCCAATTAATTTGACCTAACTACAATGATTAAGTTAAGGTTAATGAATGAGTAAATAAAAGTTGAATAATTGGTTGAGTTGGCAACAAGTGACTTGATTTTTGTTTCTTGTAAGTTATTTGATAAGTCCCTTGTCCCTAAACATGTCCTTAAGGTTTTAATGCCAATGAAGATTTAAAATTTGAGGCAATAAATGTAGCCAATGATGAGTCTCCTTCTGAGGCTCAAACAATCTGACTTCATTCTTCTATCCTGTTTTTGGAAATTTGCAGGTTATTTTAAAGTTGGAAGGTGGTTTTTGGATTGTTTTTGGACAGAATTCGGATTCACAACAACGTTTGCACCCAAGGTTGTACAAATTGTTGATTTTGCACAAGTTATGGTTACAAATTGTCAATCTGTGATGATTTTTGATTTACTTATTTGGTTTATAGTTTTGTAATTCAGTTCAATGAGATGTAATTTTGCAATTCAGTTCAATGTGATGTAATTCAATTCAATCAATGTGATGTAAATCATGTAATAGCTGAATTATGTATGGGAAACTACAAAAAAACCTACTATTTTGGGTAACTTACTATATTTAGAAAGTTTATTATTTTAGGAACCTTTCCATTTATGGAAAGTTTTAAGTTAATGAATTTTTTTTAACAATATCAGATGGTTTATTTAAGTCCCTCTATTACCCGAAACCGACCCTAACCCAACCCAATCCGTTACCACCCAACCCGAGGATTTTAATTAAAAAAAATGGATATTGGGTTTAATATATTAAAAACCGAATAATAAGTTTGGGTATTGGGTTTACCCCCACGGGTCGGTTAACCGACCCGCGTGCAGCCCTAGCCGGTAGGGCCCAGTATGCCGGTGGAAGGTCAGAAAACTCCCAAATTTTTTTGTTTTTGCTTCCCAAACTCGATTTCTTTAATACCTAACATCCAAAAACACTAATACCTTCCTCAAATACGCAATATCAACTAAAAAAAACTAAACTAAAACTAAAAACATAAAAAATTACTATGGGATGTCTCCCAGAGGGCACTTTTGTTTAACGTCTTTCAAAGTTAGACGAGTTACCTCTGTTATTTCTTTTTATAGCCTCCCCAGCAGTGAGTGAGATGATTAACACTTACCAATCTGAGCTTGCAACCTTCGATATCTTTTATTTCGACCACTCCTTCTGAGATTATTTGCGTGATAATATATGGCCCCTTCCAAGAACTTTTGGGTAAGGGATTGGGAGGTTTCCACGCCACCTCGTCTCCTACCCCAAACTCAATTCGTTTCTCCATGATTTCTTGGGGGCTTACAGGTTCTGGATTCTTGGTTACAACTCTGATTGGATATAGTTCTTTTGACTCGTTTTTCTTTTTCCTCTTCCCCGAAACATAGAATGTTTCAGAGTTATTTTCAATACGGAGAGTCACGGTTCCTTCATTCACATTCACTATAGTATCGCTGGTGGCTAGGAATGGACGCCCAAGAATGAATGGGACGTTCTTATCTGCTTTATAATCAAGAATAATAAAATCCGTGGGAATAACAAGGTTACCTACTTGAATGAGTACATCCTCTATTACTCCCCACGACTTTGCTGTTGATTGACCCGCAAGTTGTAAGGTTACGGATGTCGGTTTCACATCACTAACACCAATCTTCTTGAATATAATTTTGGGCATGATATTCACACTTACCCCTAAATCACACATGGATTTTCCATGAAATGTACCACCTATTTTGATTGGGAGATTGAAACCTCCAGGATCTTTAAGCTTTGGTGGTAATCTTTGCTGAACTTGTGCAGATATCCCTTCGTTGAGTGTCTCAGATTTGGATCTTGTGAACCTTTCTTTATTATAGAGTGCCTCCATAAAGAATCTATCATAGTTTCGCCTTCCTTTCATAGCTTCGAGTAAAGGGACGTTAATTTTCACTTGTTTTAACGCCTCTATACACTTCTGTTGTTGCTTCTTTGGATAAGAGGGATAGTGGCAATGTATGGGTGGTTGTCTTTCTCTACTTCTCTCTTAAATTCTTGGTTCATCAACCACTCTTGGCTTCTTACTTTCATCGTGTTCAACTTCTTCAACCCAATCTTCAACAATTATCTCATCTAAGTTCATCTGATTTACGTTTGACGTGTTTGATAGGACATCTTCTTTTGAGGAAGATGGTGGCGTTTCCTTTATCTTTTCAGCTTGAAGACTAATAGAACCTTGTCGTCAACGTATTGGATCTTCTTCATGTTAGACGTTGTATCTTGGGTCAATTGTAGGAGTTGACTTTGCATTTGTTCAATGATTATAGTGAGCCGCATTACATTCTTCTCTAATTATGTTGTTTCAAATATTGATTCTGTTGTTGCAGGCTTTGCACTACTGATGCATCGATCTTTGACTCAAGTCTGCTCATTATATCCTTCGAGAAGTTGATGAATTGACTAATAGTCTCTTTTAACTCAGTGATTTCTTCTTGAGGACGTGATTGAGCTTGACTTACATTATGCACATTGCAGCCAGGTGGTTGATTAGCTTGATTTTCATAGGCTTGTTATTGTAGGTATAACTGTTGAGGTGGCTTTGGGATGCTTTCCTTAACTGTTATAGCGAGTTGTTGTATTTAATCTTGCAAGCTTAAAATTCTCGCTTCTTCTTCTTCGTTAGTGGTAGGAATTTGTTCTTGTGGCCAACTTATGTCGGTCTCAATGATTGTTTCCATACCATTTTTTGCTTCTTTCGGATCTTTAGAGACAAAATTACCACGACCCATATTATCTGCTCTCAGCCTTGACTCTCTATCGAGTCCATTATAGAACATGGACAATTTTAATTCTGGCGTGTATCCATGTATTGGACATCTTGCCAACATCTTTTGAAATGTCGTCCATGCTTTTCCAACACTCTCTCCGGCTTCTTGTAAGAAATTCATAGGCTCCAATAGTTCCTTCACTCGCATACTTTTAGGGTAAAATTTATCAAGGAATCTTTCTTGAACCTTGTCCTAATTGGTTATTAGCTCGGGAGGTTGATCATCTGACCAATCGCTTGCTTCCCCAGTCAAGAAAAATTGAAACATTAAATAATACATATGTTCTTGCGTAACACCTTCATTAATGTAGGCATCACAAAATTGCATGAATTTCTGAACAGATCTGACTGGATCTTGATTTGTACCACCACTAAATTTCCCATAGCTCGCTAATTGATTAATTAAATCAGGATCAGGCTTAAATCTAACAGCTTGGATATTTGGGACACGAATCCCAATGCACTGAACTTGAAATTGACTAGGAAAACCTAGCTCTAACCGTTGATTAGTCATCTGAAACCTAAAAAAAGACTAAAACAAAAAGAACGCGTAAAACTGAAAACAAATAAAAACCTCTACACTAAATAAACACAAAATAGATTTAACTTAAAGATAAATCCCCGGCAGCGGCGCCAAAAACTTGGTGGCGGCAAAGGTGTGATAAATAAATAGATAAATAAGATAATAATAATAAAGAGCACACACCCTTGAGAACCACGGAACTCACTGCAAGTATCACAGATCGTTTGCAAGTTTTAATGATA
Source organism: Nemophila menziesii (assembly GCA_029959085.1). Lineage (NCBI taxonomy): Eukaryota > Viridiplantae > Streptophyta > Magnoliopsida > Boraginales > Hydrophyllaceae > Nemophila > Nemophila menziesii. The sequence goes on from JARWIR010000001.1 coordinate 83,703,569, forward strand.
AGTCAAGTTCGTTCGCAGGGATTGTAACCATTAGATCTACTTATATTTAACAAGCGTAGATGAATTTAGATGTTTTTATAAAAAGATAAAATAATATGAATAATTATCTAATGAGAAACAATAAATAAGAATGCAGATAAATAAATATGGATGTAAGTCTAATAGATTAGGGTCACTAATATGAGTCTATTTTACTAAGTTGTTATTCTAACCTGTCATAGATTAAGCATTATATATTACCCAGGATTCTAAATTCTACCTAGCCTCTATTAGGCTTAGGAGCAACCTCTCCACTACCAAGGATTCCTGAGTAATGATTGGTGATTAAATCAAACCTTTATGGCTATCTAGTTAGACAAAGGATCAAAACTAGACAATTATGTGGTGTTGTCAATAACTAAGAATAATCCTAAGATTGACCAAATCTAGGGATGTAACAATAAGTCAAAACACATAATAACAATATACGCCAAGCTCAATCAATTAAAATAACAAATAGTATTAATGAAATTTAAGACTAAAATAATAACCCAACAATTAAAAGTAAAACTTACAGAATAAAAGCTTAGAAATATGGTGAAGCATAAATCTATAACTAAATACCCTAAATATAGAGAAGGTGAGATATAGAAGAGGAGTTTGTCACCCTCCAACTTCTTCTTCTTGTCTTCCTCTATAGGTCAGCTTGCTTCTTGGATGAATAGCTTGATACTAAGGATGAATAATAAATATAGAGACTAAGCTATTATTTAAAAGTGAGAAAATACAAGCAAGGACTAAGCCTAAGCTTGAAACTGAGCAAGGACACGTTTACACTGGTATAAGGGTGTATTTATAGGTGTTTAGGAACCCTAATTCGTTTTCTTGAAGGAGAAGGTAAGTAGTGGACTCCAAGCCCAACTCATATTCGTAACCCTAAAACATGGAATCAAGCCCGTTTTTGTTTTGGTCCTAGCAGCTTCAATACTCATCCGTTTGACGCGTATGAGTAGTCGAAATTCATCGTGTCGGAAATATATTCAACGTTTCTCTTGACCGTTTCTCCAGATTCCACACCGATTTTGAGATATAAGCTGATTTGTGGTCGTAGGTGCAGAAATTCAGGATTAAGGCAGCTTTTCCTTTTCCATGTTTTTAGTTTTTCTTTCCTTATCTCCAATTACCATGCTTATCTCTTTCCATATCTCTTAGTCTTTGACTTGGACTCTAATTAATCTCCATAATTGTCTTTAAAGCTTCACACTAAATAAATAATTAAACCCAATATGCTCTAAAGAAAGCAAAAAACAGATAGGTGCAGAGACTCAATGGAAGCTGTTCTAGCAAATGGAGTTGACTACGTTGGTCGAGGAACCTTTCCATCGAAACAAAAAAAGGAAGAGTTGGTATGAATTGATTCCACATTGCCGAAAGAATCAAATATTCATTGATCAAATAATTCACTCCATAGTATCCTTTTTTAGCTCAATGACTCTGAGTTCGAAAAGTTAGTGATGCAGAGCTTGACGGTAGTGGTCAACACTCACAGCACTTTCCAAATTCTCGCGTACCAGGGTTGAGTTGTGTTGGTAGTCATGAGCTAGTTGAGTTGGGCTTCAAGAACCCGTGCTCACATAACCAGCAACATGGGTCTCTGGCTTGAAAGACGACACTGCCTGAGATACAATACAAGAAGGCGCTCGTTGATGGTGCGAGGAGGCAGACTCTATACATCGTGTTACCACTTAGCAGAGTCCTGTGTTTTTAATAAACATTCGCTAAATATTATTCTACTAAATCAAGACTCAAAATAGGAAAGTGTACTATTTCTCAAGAAAAACGATTAGAAAGACTTCTAAATCACTAAAAATGATGTCTCATCTTAACATAAATCTATCACAAATAAGGAGACATCATGGACCCAATACCTTGCTTTTCTTTATCTCCCTCTTAGTAGATAATGTTTCTGTTCTCTTAGTCATCTCAATTAACCTCCAACTCAAAGCTTTGACCACTCTTGAAATTTGAAACTCTTGATTATAGGTTGAACAAGATTTATTTGGGTTAGGAAATGTGTTTTAATGATGAATCTCTATGTGGGTAAGATGAATTCTTGATGAATTGGTATGGATCTAAGAAATTGTAGGATGAATTTTGAAAATTTAAGCTTTTGATTATTCAATTTAATGTGTTTTGGTAAGTTTTGGGTGGTTGAATCTTCTTTGTAATGATATGGAGAGAAGATTTGGTGTGTTTTTTTGGTGAATGGGTAGTGTTTTGATGTTTGGGGAAGGTTTGATGAAGCTTCAATGGAGTTAGGAGAGGTTTGGAGAAGAAAGAGAGGCTTAAGGATTGTAAAATTCGGAATATACCAACCTCTTCGTCTTTATAACCTAGAAAACGCATCTTTTTTCTCTCTCCAGCGGTGCTGGGCGGCATACCGGCCGTAGGGCCCGGCATACCGGTGTTGGAGCTCTTGAAACTCGAGTTACGTCAAAATACCCGATGCGAGAACACGTGGGCACGAGTTTTTTGTCTGGCCGGCATACAGGAAGAATAGCCCGGCATACCGGTGCTGCTGTCCTTCGAAAACCAACTTTCTGGAATGAACACGTGACGACACCCGTGGGCACGGGTTTTTGATCTGGCCGGCTAACCGGCCGTAGGGCCCGGCATACCGGTGCTGGCATCCTTCGAAAGCTGACTCTCGGCATTGAACACATGACGACACCCGTGGCCTCGGGTTTTCTGATCGCCGGCTTACCACCCATAAGGACCGGCATACCGGTGGTCTGATCTGAATATTCCCAAAAAATTCGTTTTTCTCCCAAAACTCGATTTCTCTAACACCTGAACATCAAAAACACTAATACCTTTTTCAAATATGCAATATCAACTAAAAACAACTAAACTAAATACTAACTAAAAACATAAAAAAAAAAAACCTAGCTTGCATAGCTCTCTTTGAAGTTTCCTAGCAGCTTTTATTATGCCCTCGGGGTTCGAGTACATACACCAAAACCTAAGGACCTGAAAAAGACAAAAACACAAGCCAAGCGTAAAACTGAAAAATAAACAATTAAAAGTACTTAGGGATTAAACACCAGGGTCACACGCTGCAATCCCCGGTAGCGGCGCCAAAAACTTGGTGGGTCCTGGAGTGTGATAAAATTAAGCAATAAATAAAGGATCCACATACCGCAAGTGTACGGGTCATTCAAGTAATATTCCGATAAACACGATTTTGTTCTCAGGGATTGAATAGGTATAACTCAAGTGTTTAATGAAATAAGTAGTAGTAATTGCAAGTACGGAAAATAAAAGATAAAAGATATATTTGTTTGGGTTTTCAAAGATTAAACTACTGAACGCAAGAAAATATAGCAACTAAGATTAACAGAATGGAAATAAATAATAAAGAAGTAGACGCAGATTTGAGAGTTATACTTGAGTCTCGCTAGGGATCCACCCAAGTTCATATATTTAGTGCTTTCGTTTAAGGGACAACTTGGTAATTTTATATTAGTCGGGACTCTACAATCTCCTAACCCCCTGACGGGTGGACTTAGGAGCTATCATACGGTACTACAAACCCCTCCCAGGTGATTATATCCACTTTTGAATGTTGAAGTCACTTACCCAACTGGCTACATAGTTAGTCAAGCCCGTCGGTCAATAACGGACACCACACGTTTATTACCTAGGTCTGTAATTAAACCCCATGTCGGATGATCACTCACCACTAAGTGAATAACCTAATTAGTCATACGTAATTCTAATTCCCAGCTCAATTAAGATTAGTAAATAAGCATGAAACAATAAACAATATGAAAAACCTAACTTGAATTAAATTGATATAATCCTAAATCTGAAAATACTAAATTAAATAAACTAGGGCTTCCCATTATGCGATTCTCGAGTATAATGAAGTTTAGCTCATACTGAAATTACAAACAGAAAAGAAATTACAAGCATTCATAATTCCTAAAAAAGAAATAGGATAAAAACCTAATTAAAGGAATGAGTTGAGCTGTTGTTGAAGAATAATGACTTCTCCGACTCTTCCTCTGCCTTCTACCTTTTTGCTCTGCTCTGATGGTGTCGGTTAAGGTGTGATAAAAATATGATAATAAAATATGCAACTAACACCCTAACCTAAACACGGTACTCACTGCAAGTATCAAGGTCGTACGCAAGTTTAATGTTAAGTAAAGATGCGCTCTCAGGGAATTAGTGTGTTATACGAATGGATTAACAGAAAATCGTAGCAATAAATAGTTCAATGAATTAAAGACAATAAAAGTAAATAAGAATGATTGATTGAGGAAATAATGATTAACTGAACTGAAGACAAGACAGTTAATAAAAGATGAGAGAATACGATGAGAGAGTATAACTCAGGTTTTGCTAGTATGCACTTATCCTTCTATTTATTCTGCTAGTTAATAAGGGTGATTAAAGCTCTTAGATAAGTAGACAGGATTCTATATTCCTCCTAACCTCATTCCGGGTGGACTTAGGTGGCGACCTAACAATTACCAGGGGACTTGGGTAAGGAGACCCTGCGCAATAATCGGTGATTAAATCTTAAACCCCAGTGACCATCTAGTTAGGCAAGCCCTTCCGGATCACTACCGCACACTAAACGCTTATGTGATGTTTCAATAATTAGACACCCCTTCCTGGTGGCCATCTAACTACTATTAAGACAATCCTAACGTGATTAAGATTAAGACTGGAAATAATCAAAGCACATAAAACAAATATATGGTTAAGAAGCTAGAATCAATTTAAAAAGGTTTTCCCAAACAAACTTAGATAGAATAAAATAGAATTCAAAGATTATACATATTCAAAACCCAAGCTATAGGAAAATTGTTTCATGCTAACAAGAAATAAACTAAATTAAAGATACATACGGTCAACCTGCTTCTCTGGAATGACTTTTGTGATGAATAATATTAAGGATTAGTTAGGAGAGGCAAGGACATGTTTACAATAATAAGAGGTTGTATTTATAGGTTTTAAGAAGACCCTAGGTCGAAATCTTGGAGTAGAAGGCAAGTAATTTGAGTCCAAGTCCAACTCAAATTCATTTCCTAAAATATAGGAGAAGGGATAAAACATTGTTGTCTTGTTTTGGTTGTATCTCCTTCATTATTGGTCTGATTTTAGCCTACTTTATATCAAAACGACCAAAGCGAAAAGATCTATGCTTTCTCTTTTGATTTCTCATCCAAATTCCCAGCATATTTTAATTTATCTTCACTTTAGTGGACGTGTCTGCAGAATTTCAAATTTACTTGGTAGCTTTTTCTTTCCTATTTGATCTCTACTTCCTTTTATCTCTTAATTCTTTCCATATCTTCTTTCCTTATCTCTTTAGAATTGATTTGGAATCTAATTATATTCCATATATCTTTAAAATTTCACATTAACACACAAATTAAACCAAATATGCTCTAAAAATAATAAATCACCGAATCAAGACAAGAAATAAGAAATTATCAAAATACGAATAAAATATAAAATTAATTAATCATAAACAACTAAAATGATGTCTCCAACCTAGATTATTATATCACAAATAGGGAGACATCATCTGACTTTTAGAAAATAATGAAGTGTATGTAAAAATAAGGTCTAAAAGTCTATTTATAATTACTAAATCGGATTGGGCTTTTTATTTAATAATATTTCATTTAATTGAGAAAAGCCAAGTCCAATTTAGCAAATCCCGTAATTACAGTACACCCATCAGTAAAATAGCCGTAACTTTTGTGTCTCGTGTCCAAATCACCTGATTCCAGTTATCAATCCTTGCTAACTCTAAGCCGCAATTTTCTCATTCAGCTCTCCAGGCCTGAATCAGTTCCTATGTGGCTCGAAATAAGCAATTAGTAATAGCTATCCCGATTTTCATCTCTTTTAGTCAACTCCTCGGGTGATTCTATTTCGCTTTTGACCTCTCTGCTTGATCTAAGACTTTAATCTTCACTTTTCCTCCTTATCTTGGTACTCTTATACTAAAAACTAACAAATTAACGTACAAAAGCTCTAATTTTGTAAATACATAATTCCAAGGGGAGAAAGTGCAATATATTAAAATAAGCATAAAAGTCTATCAAATAAGTCTAATATTCACCTAAAATGATGTCCCCTAAGGGAATATATTTATAACAAAACGGGATATATCATAGACCATTAGGGTCAGACAACTTTTTGCGTCCCATACAAAAAACCGCTCATTTAACTTCTTCAAGTGCAGGTTCACTGATAAGGTCAAGGTTCATTTTGTGTGTGATTTTGCATGAAATGTGGTCAGCCGCTTCTAGTCCATCTGAACCCTGACAAAACATCAAGACTAAAACAAGTAATAAAATTAGACAAACTATGCCTAGTCAGCGAGGCCCCCGCCCCCTAACATTTACAATAGGCGTATCTCATTTTTTATTGGCCACCTGATTGGAGTAGGTGGTTAACTCTCCAGCTTCAAAATTCCTCATGTGCTAGTGTTCTCTTTCAATTATATTTTATCAGTCCAAACTGTACTGGGCATAGACGTAGCGGACATTGACAAAAAGGTTGCACCTGCACCCATGTATTTGTTTTCCTCTTTCACATCCTTAAGCTCATTCGCAAAAATGGCATATTGGAAGCCTTTTTTACTAATAATTTCAGCACTGTTCTCACTTTCTTCAAATTTATACTCCTCAAATGGTTCTGCAAATTCATCCTCAGTATTATCAAATTTAGTGTTGTTAGTGTGCTTATCAACGAATTCAGGGTAACACTTAGCAATTTTCATTGGTTTTTGTTGCAAAACCCATCCAATAACACTCTTTCTTTTTCCAACACCTAAATAAGTATCATGGCGAGCTTATGTAGGAATAGTAGGAGTACTTGAAGAAGGATTGATACGTTGTTCAGAATTCTTAGAACTTGTTAAGAGTAAGCTTCCAAGGATTGAACTCAAGTCCCTTGTCATATTGAAGACCTATGTGGATAGGCATTTTTTATTCCCATTAGAGACAGTTTGAGAGTCATGGATGTTGAGAAACTCATTAGCAAATTTATCAACATTATTGTTACCCAAAAGTTCCCCATTTCTAAGAGGTGAAGCTCTAGATTCTCAATTAAAAAATTGTTGAGAATTAGCTCTTTTGTTACTCCTCAGTAGGCTAGAGCATTACCCGGTTTAGACCGGGTTTGGAAGTTATTTTAACCCGATTCTGTAAAGACCGGGTGGAAAAATTAACAAACTAACCCTAATATTCCCAACAAAATCCGTACACATCGGGTTACGTCGGGTTACAGCCGGATTACCGGCTTAAAAACGGGTTGAACATTATACTAAAACAATCTAACCATAAGGTCAAATTATAAATAATTATACTTAATTCTACCTTCAAAAAGTAAAATTATTAATCCAGTATATCTATTTAAATAGATGAAGGATTTGTAAAAAAAAATAACTCAAAATCCTCAACCAATTATATATCATATACTGATATATGTGAGAAGGGATGTGGTGGAAGGCAATTTATGTTGAGTTTTGAAGGTCAATATTTATAGGCAATTGTTGGAAAGCCTTTTGTAATATAACGATGTGGGAGAATAAAAAAACAGGTTAAAAAACCCACAGGTGCTGCTGCTGCCGAAAAAGAGCGTTGCTATGCCGAGAATTAAAAATGATGCCGAGAAATCCCGCAGCTATTGCGCATAATGTTAATAGATTTGTCCCACATCGATTTTTTGAAGGAAAAACTTGAAAAAGCCTGTTTATAAATGAAGTGTCGGGTTACACGGGTTAATCCGATATTGATGAGGTAAAATCTTCACCCCACCCGGTTTTGACCGGTTTTGCATATATAATATGGGGTCCGACCTAACTAAAAAAATAAAATTTAAAAATGCCTTTTCCGGATCGGTTTTACCCGGGTTGGGCCCAAATTTCGGGTTAGGCCTTAGTTTGCTCTGCCCTACTCCTCAGACAAGGAGGATTGAGATTAAGTCCTCTTTCTCTAATAATTATTTCATTACCCTATTCATAGTACCAGCACCAGTTTAGGAGTTACTACGGTTTTCACTTGGATTATAACACTTTGGTAAATCTCACTGATCAGCCTCAGCAAGTGTAATCACCTTGTTCATCATCTGAAAATGGTCCATGTGCTCTTGTATCTCTAATGGTTTATTATAGCTTTCCCCTTTTTCAACAGTATTTTCCATCATGTTGTTACATAATTTGTTACCATTTCCCCTGAATTTAAGCCTTCCTTGTTCAAATAACTATTCCTGGATTGCTCTAGAAGTAATTTTATTATAGTGATTGTTTACAGGGATATTAATGATGATGACTTTTTTGAAGTCGGGTAGCCATACCTTGGCCGAACACCCCCACACTTTTCATTATTTTAGGTTAAATGGAAAATCTTCCATAACTCATAAGGGTTCTTGTCTAAGTTTTCACGGATACTCTATTAAGTATTAACAAGACATCTTCCCTGCTCATGTTGTTAGTAAACCTGAACTAATGGCGTTCAAAACTTCTATTGGGTTCGACTATTTCTTCTAGCCATGCCATTTTATTGGGGTGTATATAGGTACTAAGTTCATGTTTCATTATGTTACATTTATCGAAAAAATTAAGGGAATTTGAATTATATTTATTGCCCCTATTAGACCTAAGCCTCTTAATCTTCTCTATCAAGTTTATTTATCACTAGCTTTCTAATTTTTTTAAAAACACTCGTTTGGATTTATATTTAGAAATAAAAAAAAAGGTAGCATATAGCGAACCTAGAGTAGTTATATACACTATTAAACATCTTACCACCTCTACTAACAACATTTTTTAAAGGTTAGTTAAGTTAGAATGCACTAGCTCCCATAGTTTGGTCTTTCTAGTGGTTGTGGATTAAAAGGGGTTTCACATGCTTGGTGATGTCTCCCTATTTGTGATATAATAATCTAGGTTGGAGACATAATTTTAGGTATATTTTATTAATTAATTAATTGTTTTATTAATTAATTATATATTTTTATCTGTTATTTGATAAATTCTTATTTAGTGTCCTGATTTGATGATTTATTACTTTTAGAGCATAGTTGGTGTTATTTGTGTGTTAGTGTGAATCTCTTGAGGTTTATGGAATATAATTAGTTGCAAAATAAATTCTAAGAGGATAAGGAAAGAAGATATGGAAGGAATCAAGAGATAAAAGGAAGTAGAGATAAAATAGGAAAGGAAAAGCTGCCAAGTAAATTTGAATTTCTGCACCTACATCCACTTAAGTGAAGATAAATTCAAATTGGATAGTAATTTGGATGAGAATTCAAAAGAGTAAAGATATAAATTTTTGGTGTGGTCATTTTGATATAAAGTAGTAAAAAATTGGACCAATAACGAAGAATATATGATCAAAATAGTGAAGAGTGTTTATCCTCTCCAGAATTGGAAAAGGATTCCAATTACTTGCCTTCCACTCAATATTTCGCCCTAGGGTCTTCTAAACACCTATAAATACACCCTCTTATCATTGTAAATATGTCCTTGCTCAGTTCTAAGTCCTTGCTTGAATATTAATCCTTAGTATCAAGTTTATCATTCAAAGAAGCAAACTGGCCTGTAGAGGAAGACAAGAAGCAAGAAGAAGGAGAGTGACAAACTCCTCTTCTACATCTCCCCTTCTATATATTTAGGATAATTAGCTATAGATTTTTGGTTTAACCATATTTCTAAACTTTTATTCTATAAGTTTTATTATTAATTGTTTGGGTTATTATTTTGTCTAAATCCCAAGAATACTATTTGTTATTTTAATTGATTTGAGATTGGCGTAAATATGTATTATGTGATTTGACTTATTTCTAGCCCTATATTTTTCCAATCTTAGTACTATCCTTAGTAATTGAGTTAACACCCAGAAGGGGGATTCAATTATTGACAACACCACATAATCGTCTAATGTGCGATAGTGATCCTGACAGGCTTGCCTAGCTAAAAAGCCATATAGGTTTGACTTAACCACTGATTATCACACAAGTCACCTAGTAGTGGAGAGGTTTCCCCTAAGTTCACCCTGACGGGGGTTAGAAATAATTTAGAATCCCGATTAATATATAATGCTCAATTCACCCTTAAGGTTAGAATAACAACTTAGTAAGATAGACTCATATTAGTAACCCTAATTTATCTAACTTACATTCATTTCATTTCTTTGCATTATTTCTTTATTCGCGTCAGGTAATGATTCATCTTATTCTATTTAAATCTAAACATCTAAATTCGTCTACGCTTATTGAATACAAGTAGATCTAACAGATTAAATCCTTGCGAACGAACTATACTTATCAACTAAACTTGCAAACGATCTGTATTCTCTAATACTTGCAGTGAGTTTATAGTGGTAGTCAAGGGGGTATGTCCTTTATTATTATCTTATTTATATGTTTATTTATCACACCTTTGGCCCCCAAGTTTTTGGCGCCGCTGCAGGGGATTTATCTTTAAGTTAGTCTATTTGTGTTTATTTAGTGTAGAAGTTTTTATTTGTTTGCAATTTTACGCGTTTTTTTTTGTCTTTTCCAGATTTTTAGATGGAAAATCAACGGTTAGAGCTAGGTCTTACTGGCCTATTCCAAGTGCAACCCATTGGAATTCTCCCTCCAGCTATTCAAGACGTTCGATTCAAGTCTGATCATGACTTAATTAATCAATTCGTAGCTATGGGAAATATAGTGGTGCTACACATAAAGATCCGGTCCGATCTATTAAGAAATTCATGCAATTCTGTGATGCCCACATTACTGAAGGTGTTAAGCAAGAACAGATGTGTTATTTAATGTTTCAATTCTTCTTGACCGGGAAATCAAGCTATTGGTTAGATGATCAACCTCCCGAGCTAATAACAAATTGGGACAAGCTTCAAGCAAGATTCATTGATCAATTTTATCCTACAAGTATGAGAGTGGAGAACAAATGGAGCTTATGAAATTCTTACAAGAAGCCGGAGAGAGTGTTGGCGAAGCATGAACTAGATTTCACAGAAAGTTGGCAAGATGTCCACTACACGGATACACGCCAGAATTACAATTAGCCATTTTCTATAAAGGACTCAATGCAAAGTCAAGATTGAGAGTATATGATCTGGGTCGTGGTGATTTTGTCTCTATGAATTCGAAAGAAGCAAAGAGTGGTATGGAAAGAATCATTGAGACCGACATGAGTTGGCCACAATCACAAACTCCTACCACTAATATTGATATAGAGGCAAAAAATTTAGGCTTGCAAGATCAAATACAACAACTAGCTATGGCCGTTGAGAGAAGGCGTCCAAGACAAGAGTTCCAAGGTGAAGGTCGTAAACTCAACCCATGGATATTCCATGGGACATTAGGAAAATTTCCAGAATTATCACCAAGGTAATCAAATCCAGCAAGTAGTTCCAAGTAGAGTCGTTATCCGGAGCTATTCATATCAACATCGACCTCAAGAAACTGCTTATCAAGTTCCACCTCAACAACTATACATGCAATAACGAGCCTATGAAAATCAAGCTAATCAACCACTGGGCTACAATGCGTACAATGAAAGTCAAGCACCGATATCACTTCCATCACGTCCTCAAGAAGATATCATTGAGTTAAAAGAGACTATTAGTCAATTCATCAACTTCTCCAAGGACAATATGAGCAGACTTGAATCAAAGATCGATGCATCAGTAGTGCAAGCCTGCAACAACATAATGAAGCTCTGAAACAACATAATCAACTTTTAGAGCAAAATGTGATGCGGCTCACTACAGTCATAGAACAAATGCAAAGTCAACTCTTACAATTAACCCAAAGTGCAAATTCTAACATGAAGAATCACCACCATCTCCATCAAGTAAAGTGGAGGTTCTACCAACCAAGTCAAACGTAGATAGGATGAACTTAGATGAGACAATTTTTGAAGATTGGGTTGAGGATGTTAAACAAGATGAGATTAAGAATCCAAGAGTGGCTGATTCACCAAGAATGGAAGATAAAAGCAGGGTGAGATCACCACCCCCATATTGCTATTTCCCGTAAAATCCGCTTATCCAAAGGAGGATCAGGAAAGGTGTATGGAGACGTTAAAAAAAGTGAAAATCAATGTCCCTCTACTCGAAGCTATGGAAGGAAAGCGAAACTATAAACGATTCTTTATAGAGGCACTCTCCAATAAAGATATGTTCACAGGATCCAAGACTGTGGCACTCAATGAAGGGATATCAGCACAAGTTCAGCGAAAGTTACCGCTAAAGCTTAAAGATCCTGGAGGTTTCAACCTCCCAATCAAAATAGTTGGTATATTCCAAGGAAGGGAAACATGTGATTTAGTGGCGAGTGTGAATATCATTCCCAAAAGTATATTCAAGAAGATTGATAAAAGTGATGCGAAACCGACATCCGTAATTTTACTACTTGCGGATCAATCAACAACAAAGTCGTGGGGTGTAATCGAGGACGTGCTCGTCTAAGTAGGTAACCTTGTTATTCATACGGATTTTATTATTCTTGACTATAAATCGGATAAGAACGTCCCATTCATACTTGGGCGTCCATTCCTAGCCACTAGCGACACCATAGTCAATGTGAATGAGGGAACCGTGACTCTTCGTATTGAAGATGATTTTGAAACATTCTATGCTTCGGGAAATAAGAAGAAAAAAAATTCACGAGAACTATAAGTAATCAGAGCTGTGACCAAGAAGCTAGAACCTGTAAGCCCCCAAGACACCATGGAAAAGAAAATTGAATTTCGGGTGTTGAGACGAGGTAGCATGGAAATCTCCCAACCCCAAACATAAAAGTTCTTAGATAGGGCCATACTTATCACTCGAGTTGTTTCAGCAGGAGTGGTCAAAATAAGAGAGATGGAGAGTTGCAAACTCAGATTGGTAAATGTTAATAACCCCACTCACTGCCGGGGAGGTTATAAAAAGAAATAATCGAGGTAACACGTCTAACTTTGAAAGACGTTAAACAAAAGTGCCTTCTGGGAGACATCCCATACTATTTTATGTTGTTATATATTAATTATGTTTAGTTAAGTTATTTTTTAACAAATATTGCTGTAATGAGAAATGTAGAAGTGTTTTTGATGTGCATGTACTTTAGAAAATCGAGTTCGGGAGATGAAACGCGAAAAATTGGTGAAAACCAGAGCTTTCGTGCGGTATACCGCACGAGTGCTCCGGTGCACCACACGAAGAAAACCATGACACGGTTCAGCAAAAACAGTCTAGCGCATGAACCACATCGTCACTCGCGCCAGACCGTGATGACGGTCCCGAACAAAACTTCCATGCGGTACACCGCAGGTCCAGTCTGGTGCACCGCGCAACATGAAAACGGTTACAACGGTGTGCAAAATTAGGGTCCTTTCCGTGAACCCCTAACCTAAACCATTTCGTCAAGACCGTGGCACGGGGTCCAACAGAACTTTCATGCGGTACACCGCAGGTCCAGTCTGGTGCACTGCACGGCACCGTCAGATCAAGTTATAAAAGGGTTTGAAGATAAGAGGTTAGTCATAGATACGAATTTCTAAACCTTAACCCTATCTTTCTTCCACAAAACTCTCCCAACTCGATTAAAGCTCCTACAAACCTCTACCTCACATCAAAACATTACCAAATAACCATAGATTCATATCCAAATCCTTCCCCACCTTCCTATACACAAGATCAAATACCCAATTCATTCCTAAACACCTAGAGTCCAAGAATCAAAACCATGAATTTTTCAAAATATTTTTCCAAAATTCCATAAACCCATATCATCCAAGCAATATTTCATCATATACCCACATAGAGAATTATAATCCTTACACCTTTTCTAACCCAAATAACACCTTATCTATCTATAATCAAAAGGTAGTTCAAGAGTGTTTAAACCTTTGAGTTGGGGGTCAAAAGAGATGTTGAAAAGAATAGAGATATTATCAAGTGTTAAGGGAGATAAAGAATCAAAGCAAGGTATTGGGTAAGATAAAAAATAAAGCAATTGATATGGGTCCTAGTTCGGGAATAAACTACAAGGTAAATCAGGTCAAGTAAGTAAAGGAAAGCATGCAGTGGTGAAATCAAAGAGCAAAACAGTTACATCTTTCAAGGAGAAAACACCATAACCTCTTCATCTCAAGATTCCTATACCCAAGATGAAGCGAAGCTTATAGGACGCTCTTAGCTATCGTTAAAACGAAGATTATGGATGAACACCCTCACATAAGAGAGTATAAAGAAAAAAGTTGGAAAAGATGAAAAACAAGATATTTCTGGAGTGTGATAGATTGAGATAGAGAATAAGAGGATTTAAGTGAAAGAGAAATTGGTGATACAAGAAAGTTACATACAAGGAAAGAAATGACCTTATTACGGGTATTGATAAAGCGAGGCAATAGCCTTGAGAGTATGTTTTCTTTCTTCCCTACCATCTTTTTGTACTTGCAATATGTGTTAAAGTTTAATTTATTTATTAAGTCTTTTCGAGTCATGGGGACACAACTCATTTTTTAGTTGGGGGTGTGGGGATTCATTGTCCCTCATCTCCATTTTCTGTGATTTACTGTTTTTCGGGAAAAATTAAATTTTTTGAGAGATGGATTAGATGTAGATTGTGTTTAATAGCTTGAAAGCATAAAATTATGAGTTAATGATAGAAAGTAATATGTTTATGAGATGGATATTTTGTATGCTTTGAGTATTTACAGGAAACATACATCGATAGTAAACAAAAGGTGTGTAAGCAATGCGGTAGAAGTATGTTTGATCTTAGGGCGCCTTCAATCCAAGATAGTTGATAAACCCATCTAATGAACGTTCTAAAGGTAAGAGAATAACGAAGTTGCATAGAAAAGTGATTAAGGCGGTTCTTTGATAGCCCCTTGTTGCCTTTTAGCTTGTTGTCCATTTATTATATTTATATCATTCTCAGCCCCTTCTAGCCTTTCTAAAGTCTTTTAATTTAGCCACATTATAAGCCATATCCCTTTAAATTTTAGGAATATTCCATATGACCCGCACTCGAATCGCGATGCATAGACAGTCGTTTTAGAGCTTGAGTATGGGGTGGTGGGTCCACCATTATGGGAATTATTATTGGGTTGGGAATTTTGAGCTTATATATTTGTGCTCTAGTCTATTTGATGATGATTCACTGTTTTATATTGTAAACCTTTGCCGGGGTAAAAGTAAATGAAAAAAGTTATGAAAAGAAAAATATGTGAAAAAGTAGCATGACATCTCACATCGAAAAGAGAGTCATTACTATATTACAAAAGAGGAAAAAAAATGTTATGAAAAGATTGAAAATATTTGGACTAGCAAAGTGAAATTTTTATGTGATCATCTTTATGCTTTAGTATTGGGTTATTGGGCATGCTAATTAGTGCATCAATACATTAGGTTGAGTGAGAATGTTTTATGAGAGTAACTCAAGCTCTAGGGAGATTTGTTGATGGCTAGTGAGGAGAGAGCTAAAAGCTCACTCTAAATTATCCAAATACATGTATCATACCGTCCCTATGCCAACATTATAACCTTGAAGACTGTTATGTAATATAGAAGTGATTGATCCATTAGAGAGTAGTTAGGTGGATCTTTGGATACCAGTGAAGTTCGATGAACAATCTATAGCCTCCTTGGTAAGCTATGTCAAGAATCTCTCCTTCGTGCATTGCAAAGCTAATCTGATCTTGAATTTAAGTCGTGTTGATCGTTTGTATGACAAGTGTACAGGTATTAGTTTGTATATATTATTACATGAAATTTCTGAGTAGTTGCTTTGAGTTATTATTTATATTCTACTATCTTCTTTCCACTGTGCTTAATTGACTTAGGTGTGTATTTAGAGACTTCCCTTTGTTTTTATTGTTATTGTATCAGGACGATAAAACTTTGAGTTGGGGACCTTGATGTCTCCATATTTGTGATATAATAATCTAGGCTGGAGACATAATTTTAGGTGTATATGATTAATTATTTATAGATTTTATCCATTATTTGATAAATTCTTATCTCGTGTCTTGATTTGATGATTTATTACTTTTAGAGCGTATTTGGTTTAATTTGTGTGTTAATGTGAAGCTCTTGAGGTTTATGATGCCAAATCGACTCTAAGTAGATAAGGAAATAAGATATGGAATAAATAAATAGATAAAAGAAAACAGAGATAAAATAGGAAAGGAAAAGCTGTCAAGTAAATTTGAAATTCTGCAGCTACGTCCATTAAAGTGAATATAACATCAAATAGGCTAGGAATTTTGATGATCATTCGAAAGGGTACAGATATAACTTTTCGCTTCGTCCGTTCGATATAAAATAGGAGAAAATTGGACAAATAACGAAGGAGATGTGATCAAAATAGTGAGCAGTGTTTATCCTCTCCAATATTTTAGGAAACGAATTTGAATTGGAAAAGGATTTCAATTACTTTCCTTCCACTAAAGATTTCGACCCAGGGTCTTCTAAACACCTATAAATACATCCTCTTATCATTGTAAACATGTCTTTGCTCAGTTCTAAGTCATTGCTTGAATATTAATCCCTAGTATCAAATTTATCATCCAAAGAAGCAAGCTGACCTGTAAAGGAAGACAGGAAGCAAGAAGAAGGAGAGTGACAAACTCCACTTTTACATCTCTCCTTCTCTATAGTTAGGGTAATTATCTATAGATTTGTGATTTAACCATATTTCTAAACTTTTATTATGTAAGTGTTATTATTAATTGTTTGGGTTACTATTTTATCTAAATCCTAAAAATACTATTTGTTATTTTAATTGATTTGAGCTCCGTGTATATCTGCATTATGTGCTTTGACTTATTTCTAGCCCCAGATTTGGCCAATCTTAGGACTATCCTTAGTAATTGAGTTGACACCCAGAAGGGGGATTCAATTATTGACAACACCACATAATCATCTAGCGTCTGGTAGTGATCCTGACGGGATTGCCTAGCTAGATAGCCATAAAGGTTTGATTTAACACCGTTCATTACGCATGATCCCCTTACCCAAGTCCCCTTGTAGTGGAGAGGTTTCTCCTAAGTCAACCCTGATGGGGGTTAGGAAGAATTTAGAATCCCGGTTAATATATAATGCTCAATTCACCCTTAAGGAACAACTTAGTAAGATAGGCTCATATTATTAACCCTAATTTATCTGACTCACTGATGTCTCCCTATTTGTGATATAATAATCTAGGTTGGAGACATCATTTTAGGTGTTTATGGATAATTAATTATAGATTTTTATTCATATTTTGATAAATTCTTATTTCTTGTCTTGATTTGATGATTTATTATTTTAGATTATATTTGGTTTAATTTATGTGTTAATGTGAAGTTTTAGAGATATATGTAAAATAATTAGATGCCAAATCAATTTTAAAGAGATAAGGAAAGAAGATATGGAAGGGATCAAGAGATAAAAGGAAGTAGAGATAATATAGGAAAGGAAAAGCTGTCAAGTAAATCTGAAATTCTACAGCCACATCCACTAAAGTGAAGCTAACTTCAAATCGGCTGGGAATTTGGATGAGAACTCATAAGAGAAAGTGTATATCTTTTTGCTGTAGTTGTTTCGATATAAATCGGGTAAAAATCGGACCAATAACGAAGGAGTTACGACCAGAACAAGACAAAAATGTTTTTCATATCTCCTATATTTTAGGAAACAAATTTGAATTGGAAAAGGAGTTCAATTACTTGCCTTATACTCCAAGACTTTGACTTAGGGTCTTCTTAACACCTATACATACACCCTTTAATAATTGTAAACATGTCCTTGCCTCTCCTTAACTAGTCCTTAGTATTATTCATCATAGAAGTCATTCTAGAGAAGCAAGTTGACAGTATGTATCTTTCTTTTAGTTTATTTCTTGTTAGCATGAAAGAATTTTCTCATAGCTTGGGTTTTGCATATGTAGAATATTTGAATTCTATTTTCTTCTATCTAAGTTTGTTTGGGAAAACCTTTTTAAATTGATTATAGCTTCTTAACCATATAATTTTTTATGTGCTTTGATTTATTTCTAGTCTTAATCTTGATAATATTATGATTGTCTTGATAGTAGTTATATGGCCACCTGGAAGGGGTGTCTAATTATTGAAACATCACATAAGCGTCTAGTGTGCGGTAGTGATCTGGAAGGGCTTGCCTAACTAGATAGTCATTAGGGTTTGAAATATAATCACCGATCATTGCACATGGTCCCCTTACCCAAGTCCCCTAGTAATTGTTAGGTCACTACCTAAGTCCACCCAGAAGGGGGGTTAGGAGGAATATAAAATCCTGGCTACTTATCTAAGAGCTTTAATCACCCTTATTAACTAGTAGAAGAAATAGAAGGATTAGTGCATACTAGCGAAACCTCTAGATCTATACTCTCCCATCTTATTCTCTCATCTTTAATATATTGTCTTTAGTTTAATTATTGTTTCCTCAATCAATCATCCTATTTACTTTTATCGTCTTTAAATTCAGTAACTATTTTGTTACTATGCTTTCCTGTTAATCCATTCGTATAACATACTAAGTCCCTGAGAACGAATCTTTACTTATCATTAAGACTTGCGTACGACCTGTGATACTTGCAGTGAGTACCGTGTTTAGGTTAGGGTGTCTGATGCATCTTTGATTATTATATTTTTATCTCACCTTAACCGACACCACTTACATTTATATTATTTATTTGCATTATTTATTTATTCACGTTAGGTAATGATTCTTATTCAATTTTAATTTAAACATCTAAATTCATCTACGCTTATTGAATACAAGTAGATCTAACAGATTAAATCCTTGCGAACGAACTTTACTTATCAACTAAACTTGCAAACGATTTGTAATACTTGCAGTGAGTTTCTCGTTGTAGTCAAGGGTGTGTGTCCTTTATTATCATATTATTTATATGTTTATTTATCACACATTTTCCCCCACCACTTAGACTCTTATATATTTAACATTTAATAAAACAATCAATTTGTGAACACGGAATAATTTGAATGTCTTTTAACCTTTTAATATACTAAACATTAATATGTCCTAATCTACCATGCGACACTTCTAAAGACTTACCATTATATACAAAATTCTATGCATTCACATTTACAGTTATGGTATTTAATATTTAATAAAACCCCATTAAGGTCCCCTTACCCAACATAGACATGATTAAAGGTATAAATATTTTTCCCACCCACGGGAACTCGTTTAAGGCCACTTTACTGAGAAGAGCAAGGGATCAAATAGAACAACAATTAAATATAAAATATTACTAAATTAAGTTTTAGAGGAATTCTGTTCATGTTCCGAGGATGGAGACAATGGTTGAGTTTCCCATGTAAACCCACTCTCCAATATCCACTTCCTCAAACTTCTTGAACACCTTCTTGATTGAGCAGAAGTGCTTGGATTCTCTAGTGCGGAGATTCTGTTTGCTCTTGTTATCCATTAGGTCTACCTCAACCCTCACATCGATGGTTATCTTGTTGATCTTAGTTAGGTCAGCGACGGGTTTTGGAGCTTGATACTTTCTCTGTTCACACAGTATGCCTTGTAGTCTTCTTTCCCACAATTATAGTGCATGCCTTTAGACTTGTAATTATTTGGCCACAATTTATAGTTAGATTAGAAAATGACTATTAACACTTGTCCTTTAGATTATTTGCCTATTCGGCTTGCAAATGACTATTCAGTCTTGACGAATCATTTCATTCTTCTGAAATATCCCTCAAATTATCTATACAGACTCCTTCTTAGAGACGGATTAAGAAACATGTTCTTCATATTTTTCAAGAGCCATCCTCTACCCACTGACGTACTATTCTTGAACTTGGCCTCAAGGAAGATATGTCTTGCCAATTTTTCTTCGAGTACGGGTTGCATTGTTAATCGGATAAACTCCTCAAACACAACTAAATCAAGATCAAACTAGTCAAGAGGGATTATCAGTTTTTGTTCCCAACGTTAGTAGTTTGAACCATTCACGGATTCCAACTTGAACACGTCGGGAAATTCATTTGCATTAAAAAATGAAGCAACGACCAAAAAGTGGAAAACCATTTTCGATCAGTGATTTTAATAAAATCCTTTTTAAATTGTTGGAAAAATTACGATAACATTGAGTATGAAATAAACTTATAACAATTTATTAGTTAATATATAACGATTACAACCAAATATTTACAACAAATTCTAGAAATTATGAGTAATAGCGTGACCGTTATACTCACTTTGATAAAAAGGAATTTTTGGGTATGGTCGGTAAACCTCAAATGGATTACTATCACTACTCTAGTTTAGGCTAAAAAATAATTAGAAGGGGAGTTGAGAGCTTTTATTTTCCGGTGAGTTGTTGTCTTCTCTTGGTGTGGTTGAACATATGACTTAGACCCTCTTATATTGTTTATTTCTTTGAAAAGTGGCAAGAAGCTGGACAGTTCTCTTAACAAAGGGAGAAGAAGTATATGAACAAGTTTGTAGCTTATGTAAAAATTGAGTCATAAGTGCGGGAGTTTCAAACTGTTGGGGATGAGAACATTCATGACGATCGCTTAATACGGGAGTTTCTGATCGTTGGGAATGGGAGCAATGAAGATGATTGACAGCTCTTCGAACGAGTACGGGTAGATTTAGTCCCAACTCCATAAATACCCATTCCCAAATTTATTTTATTTTTATTTTTTAATTCCCCAAAACTCCTCAACTATCCCATACCACTCCACGCCGGTGCCGGATCAGGCGGGTGATGGTGATAGTAGTGCGTGCGTGTAGGATATCTGCCTTACTCTCTATGACTAGAGTTTTTAGTCTTTTGAAAAGTATAGAAGAATAAAATAATATAAACAAAATAAGAAAAAGATCTTAGCTTTTATGACTCTTAATTCATAAAACTTTTGATTTTCATTAATGACAAATGGAAAAAAAAATTGATTTTCAACATCTTTATCATTCTTATATCTTCATACCTTTTCATATTATCCCAAGTATTTATAAATAATTTATCACCATCTTTATTATTAGTCCAATTTTTTTTAAAGATAAATCTTCTTTCTTTTATTTTAAATTTGGTATCAAAATTAACTATTATAAGAGAATGATCAAATTTCATAGTAGAAGTGTAGAAACCAGTTAGGATTAGCTCACTGACCAGGGTCTTGGTCATCAAATCTAGTGATGCAGGTTCGAACCGAGTCAATGACTCCGAGTGCAAAGTGGCTCTTCTATGTAACAAAAAAAAGTTTAGAAACCCTAGCTTCTATATAAGTATTAATATAATTTTGATTAGCTAAGGGGGTGTTTGTTTATATTCAATTAGATCATAATCCGATTCATTAAGACACTAGATCAATATTTTTTTTTTTTGACCATTTCAAATTTGAAAAGGTCTTAATTGGTCTGTTTCACTAAAGCTTAATACTAAGTCTTATTCATTCAGACACTGCCTCTTAACAGAATAAGTTCTATTCAACTGTCATTCAACATTCAGTACTTATCAATTAAAAATTCTAACGACACCTAAGTCCTATCAAAATTTTGTTTTATCAATTCAGTATCATTAATTTTATTAAAGAGAAGGAACATCTTTGTGATTTGACGTTATTCCTATTCAAACTATTTAAAAACTCATGTAATTTCTGATTTTTTGGAGATTTTTTTTGTTAAACTTCCTATTTTTTCATGATTGTATAGAATGGGATTTATTAAGATCATTACACAAAGCAATATCTTTCAGAATTTTATTATTTTGTTCATCATATGTATACGTTGTATAAAATTTGTTATGGTTATTATCATTCATTAGACCGTGTATAAGGGAAATCCCTTGTTGTTTCTACCAGGTCAACATATCAATTGCCTAAAAAACATGATCAATAATATTCATTCAAATGTTTTTTTTGACAACCTGTTTGGTGATGGATGATTTCTCTTCCTTCTCAATTAACTCAACTTATTTTACTTGATAAAAGGTATGCAGTATCGGATATACTTTTATAATACTTGACTTTTGTATGCTATTTATATAATTAACCAGTTAAAAAAAGAAATTCCAATGCTTTTTGGAACCTCATTAACAAATCTAAAGAATGGTGTTTTTTCTTTTTTTGGTCGAAATTAAAGAATTGTCGCCTAGCCAATTCTTAGCCAATTCTTAATCATTCCAAAAATTGAAAACATTAGAAAACTGAGGAATCATACTGGGCTCAAAAGTCTAGACTCACACGATTTAAATTAGGGGATAAAGTACGGCGTATTTTCATGCTATAACTAAACAAAGAAGAGCACATAATAAAAATAAAAAAATCCAAAATATGGATGGAGAATGGATCGAAAATCATGAACAAATAAAAGATGAAATAAAAAGATATTACAATAATATCTTTACTACTATTGGGGATATACAGTTTGATTCAGTCATAGAAGTGATTCAGCCATGTGTCACTAATGAAATGAATATTGAACTTACTAAACATGTTCATATAAATGAAGTGAAAAATGCTTTATGGAGCCTGGGGCCTGATAAAGCTCCAGGCCCTGATGGTTATCCTGGACACTTTTATAGAAAAAATTGGGAATTACTAAAATATTATATCCTTTGTGTCACACTTTTTATGGAATAAAGGAGACTCATACACTATTAATAAAACCTATATAACCTTAATACCTAAGGGAATAAATCCAGTAAATGTGGGACACTACATGCCCATAAGTTGCTCTAATACTATATATAAAATTATTGCCAAAATATTAGTACATAGATTAAAAAAATAAATGAATATAATTATTGAAGACACACAATTGGCCTTTATACCAGCAGATCCATTACTAAATACATACTAATTGCACATGAAATGTGTCACTTCTTAAAAACAAAAAGGAATTCAAAAAATCACTATATGGCAATCAAGGTTGACATTGCAAAAGCTTATGAAAGTGTAGAATGGGATTTTCTACAACAAATGCTTAAAAAAATGGGATTTAAAGAAATTTGGGTAGAATGGATAATGGAAACCATAATTTCAGTTTCATACTCTGTACTTATAAATGGAGTACCCTCACCTCTCAATAAACAACAAAAGGATTAAGGCAGGGGGATCCTCTACCCCCTACCTATTATGTATTGTAACACAAGCACTAAATGCTTTGATAAATGATAAAATGGAAAAAAAGTTACTTCAGGGAGTACAAATTACAAAAAAAATCCCCTAATATTAGTCATATCCTTTTTGCCGACGATAGCTTGTTTTTCTTAAAGGCTGAGCAACAAGAAGTTGATACATTTTGTGATATAATGAACCAATATATCATAGCTACAGGTCAAACTATGAATTTGAACAAAAGTGGAGCTATGTTTGGAATAAACACACCTAATGACCTGATACACCAATTAATAAACACGCTTAGAATAAATAAGCTAAATAATCTAGAAAAATACCTAGGATTACCTACATATTGGGGTAGAGCGAAAGTTAGAGCTTTAAATTGGATGGTAGAAAGAATAGAAAAGAAAATGGAAACTTGGAGTACAAAATTTCGCTCTAAAGGAGGGCGCGAAATCCTTATTAAATCAGTTATTAATGCGATACCTTCATATACTATGACAGCCTTTCATATCCCAAAATCCACCTGTGAAAAAATAAACTCTTTAATAGCTAGATTTTGGTGGAATAGACAAGGAAAAAACAAAGTACATTGGGTAAAATGGGAAGAGACGATAATATATAAAATAGAAGGGGGTATGGGGTTTAGGGACATGCAAGCCATGAACACAGCTTTACTAGCTATGAGTGCTTGGAGAGTCCTAAAAAACCCTAATTCCCTTCTTGCAAAACTGTATAAAGGTATTTACCATAAAAATGTAATTTTCATGAAACACAATTGGGTTATCACCCCTCGTGGGGGTGGAGGAGTATAATACATGGGAGAAATAGTTTTAACAAATAAATAAAATGGAATATTGGGGATGGTAATACTGTAAATATATGGAATGACAGTTGGGCCCCAAGTAAAAACCTAATACAAAATGTGTATAATAAACCCTGTAACCGTGTTTATGAGTTGATGTACAAAAATACAAACATTTGGGATGAAAATAGAATACAAGAATGTTGCAATGAAGAAGATAAACAAACTATTCTCAATATAATGTTACCTCTAAACACACATCAGGATGAGGCATATTGGCCTCACTTTATTGATGGAAATGTTACTTCTAAAGGTATGTATCATTTTCTAAAAGAACAAGATATGCAGATTAGTAAAAGTATAAATGATAAACTACCATCTACTTCATATCAAAAACCAAAAAAATTGCGGGATGTTATATGGGGCCTTAATATACCAAAAAAAACTTCCTTTGGAAAGCTTGTAAAGAGGGCTTACCTACTGAAACAAACAAAGTAAGAAGGCATTGTAGTAAAAATGCTATTTGTGGGGTTTGTAACTTGGAAATAGAATCTACAGAACATGTTCTATTGGAATGCTCTTGGGCAAGAGCAACGTGGCTAAACTCGACTATGCAACTCTTGACTAAGAATGAAGGTACAAACAGATTTGAAAAGTGGTTCTTTAGTTTGAGCCAAATACCTGATGAGTCAATGAGATGGCTAGTAGAAAAAATTGTGTTCTTAACTTGGTTTATATGGAAGGCGAGAAACAATTACCTTTTTAATGGGGTAAAAGCTGACCTAATTAACACAAACAAACAAGCAAAAGAGGCCTATGATGAATATATTAAAGCAAATAAATCTGAGGCTAATCCCCAAGAATATTTACAAGTACAAACTAAAATACACAACAAGAAACAACACAGATACAAAAAGAGGCACAAACAGGTATGAAAGCCCAACAAAAAGAACTTAGTAACAGTAATCATACTATACTCTTTGATAATATTACAAAACCCACTCTAACTGTTAACACTGATGCTTCTTTTTGATAATAATCTAAAAGCAGCAGCGGCGTGTATTATTAGAGATGAACAGGGGACTTTTGTACACGGAGCAGCATGGACTTTTTGTAGCAACAACGTTGAAGAAGCGGAAGCTATTGGGATTCGCAACTCAATTCTTACGGCGATGATGTATCAACAACACGATATCAGGATTGCAAATGACTGCAAGAAGGTTATTGATCAACTTCAACACAAGAATGAGTTGTATAACCAAAAGACTTCTATTCTTATTTATGATTGTAATATTTTAGCTGATAAACAATTTAAGTTCTTCCATGTGGGAAGAAAAAATAACTCTATAGCAGATTGGGTTGCTAAACAAATGCTAAAATGCAATTTGCTTGGTAATTGGGCTTCAGAACCTTCTCCTCAATTAGCTAGCCTCATTCAAGCTAATGTTCCCTTTAGAGGCATTGATTAGATTAGATATTTTGTATCCGTGGTTATGTTTCTATATATTATGCTTTCGAAAAAAGAAAAAGAAAACAATTCCAACATACCTTTATCATATCTATTCATTGGTTTTTAGATGAACCCCACAATCTCTACTCTCCTAATATTTTTTCAGCCTTTTTTGTTCAAACATATATATATATATATATATATATATATTAAGATAAATACCTACCAGACGGAAAAACCAAATCCAAGGCATTTAATAACATACACACAAATAAAAGTAAAAACAATACAGAAAGTAAAAATCAAATTACAACACATCCTTGATGCATCTCGCTCCACTATAAAAACCACCCGAAAGCTACCAAGATCCTTTCCCACGAGCCAAAGCAAACTGAAACCGACAAACGAACCCAAACCAAAGAACCATGCCCGGGTGGCAGCCACCACCGAGCTGAGGATGGAAAAAACTTCCAGAATAAAGTCACGAGCTAGTCCAAACCTCCAAACGAAATCACCACAATAAAGGGTGAGAGAAAAGGCCGAGGAAAGGCATAACTCTCTAGATGAAACAAAGATAGCAAACGCGGATAACATCTCAAATGATATGTAAAGGTAACACCACAAAAGGACAAACAAGCGAAAACTTAGCCCATTCATCAATCCGAACCAAACACTCTTGGTCAAGCAAATCAAACATGACAGAAACAAATAAAATAAAATTCGCGCGAACGGCAAACACCCAAATCTCATCTTGTTTGAATCAAATGGAACGATATAGCAGGCCAAAAGTGAGGAACCACCGTCGACTAGTGGGGAAAAGACGCATAAGCCAAGAAGCGCCCGAGTCCCAAAACCAACACAATACCACATTACATATAACTGGAGAAGAGTCCAAAATCGAAGTTCCAAACAAATCAAGAGTACTTTACCAAGGCGGAACAGAGAACCTGTGTAGAAAAAGCTTGGCAGAAACCCATAAAGAAGTGTAAGGAACCTGCAATAAACGAACACACAACCTCCAAGCCAACAAAGGAAACTACAAAAACACCCAAACTCGACCCCTAAGCCCAATCTACCGAGCAAAGAGCCCTCAACAAACCAAAAGGATAAAAATGCCAACTCGTCCTCAACTCCATAAAACCAAATCAAGCCCAAAAAGGACCAAAAGGAGAGAAAGGTCACAACGCCTTCTTCCCTAACACAAACAAGGCGATAGAAGCAGTGACACTTACTCAGTAAAAGTTCGGGACAAGGTTGGCCGCCATGGACAGCAGCGTTGGTTTGTTGGGCCTCCATATGGGCTCTGCCTTCAAAAGGAGTGCAACCAGTAACAGTTCTGATAGGAACACAACCATAGTGGGCCCATAAGGCCGATCTCAGCAAGGGCCTGCCGAACCAGGAAGGAGACAGATCCAGGAAACCTCCGCCACCAAGGAGTGGGGAAGCTCTATACGGTATAAACTGGGGAAGAGATTCAGAAAGAAAAATACAGTAATGAAAGAAAAAGGAAAATGAAATTAAAGGATAAAAGGACAGTAAAGGGAGGGCCGCCATCACCAGCCGGAGACCACCAGCGACGGCGGTCAAGCTTAGGTCAGGAAAGGGTTTTAAAAAAGAGAGGGGAGGGTTTCGGTTGGGAGAGAGCTTTTTTAGGCGTTTACTTAATTGACGCCTATCCGTTAGTTCTTCGATGTCCAGCCACTCTAGTAATAGAAGTATTGTTTTTCTCCATTATCAGACCTGATTCTTAGTTCCCATAAAGTTCTGTATCTTCGGTCCAGGCAGTATTGAGTTGCACAACAATATAAGATACGCATACTGAACAAAATGATAAATTGTTATCATCAATAAAATTAGCTACTCTTTCTCCAATCAGACCACTTTTACTATTAAAATAAAAACCACTATTTTGGACCTCTGGACAATATTGTCGAAACTATAGGCTTTTACCTATAGTGAAAGCAAAATTCTTTTTCTTTTTGTCGGAAAAGGGAATTTCAAGATTTAACATTTCATGCATTAGCACCGAAAGGCTCTTGTTTTGTTGTTTCTTCTATGTGAACGAACATTTCCAACGGGCAATTATGGGATAATTCTCTCTCTAAAAAAAAAAACGTTCACTGTGCAAATCAAAATTCCTCTTTACCCAATTTTCATAACAAATCAAATACCTCTCTTCTTCAATTTTTATTTGTAATCCTAAATTTCGTTGTCAATCTTTCTTATTAACAACCTCATCCTTAATCTCTTCTACCCTACCAATAATTCCCCATCTTTCATTACCTAAAACCAAAAGTGCTTCACGGTTCTTACCCAGATAATCATTACTGACACATGGTGAATGGAGCTTCATGTATTAACAATCATCTGGTTTAGTATTGTCTTTTGCAATTGGCGGAGATTTAGTTTTACACCTATGTCTCACGGATTAACTTCAATTGAGTGGGCTCATCAGCTATATGGAACAAATTGTGACAGGAAATTCTTCCCTAAAGTGGATAATCAAACATGCAGACACATGCAATGGGTTTTCCTTTTGAATTATATGATTTGTGAGCTTGGGATAATGATCAGAAGTATGGGGCAGACCCATCAACAGAAATGGCCTTTATTTCTAATATGGTGGGCTAATAGAAGAGTTTTGAAGTTAATTAGAAAACTAATGGGCTATTCAATCTGTTGGGCTGAAAATAAGCATCCAAGGTATGATCTGAATCCAAATTCACTTAGTTATGCTAGAAACGTTTCAACTTATGGCCATATCTTTACCACGAATCCTATTAATTACATCGGGTGGATGAAATTACTACCTTCAATATTACGCTATGCGAAAACCAAGACCAAATATAGGTTTGATATGCTAAGTAGAGTGAATATTGAGCCTTCAGGTATTATATGTGGTATCAAAACGAGAAGAATAATCATTAATATTCTGGTAGCCCCTATTGGTATCCTCACCATATCCCGCATGCTTTCTTTCTCTAATCTCGATACGAAATTTAAACGTGTGTCAATTTTTAACTGCTATACATGCAATAAAGGTGTTCTGATGGTTTATGAAGAGACTCTTTGGCTCCTATATATGGGGAAGTTATTAATGTACTACTGCAAAAAATATCTTAGTTATAACCACTACCTCAAAGCAAACATATCAAAAATGGCGTCGAAAAGCAACCACTCCTTACCCATAGCAAAAATCTCAGAAGAAAACCTTGAGAAATTTGTTATCCTATCCCTATCAACAAAAGCTGCTGCTATTAAACCTAAAGAACCAGAATTTACCCTAGTAGGCAGAGTAATCTCTGAGAGAGTCATACCACTGCCAGTTTTCAGAAAAGCCGTGCTGGATAATTGGAACATTCGATGCAGAATCATTTTCGAAGAGCATTCTCCAAATGTATTCAAAGTCACTTTGGATAATGAGGAAGAAGCGAATAGACTATATTTCATTAGGCCTGGCCTTATCCAGTCCATGCATGTGGTCATTGCTTGGTTAAGAGATGGAGAAAAAGTGGATAATCTTGATCTTACTAACTCATACGCGTGGGTTCGTGTGTATGGTTTGGCGAGCTTCCAATGTTCCATTGACACTATTGAAACATTTGGAAACTTCATTGGAGAAGTGACTGAAATCGATCATCCAATTATTGACAAAGATGATCAGGAGGTGATTAGATTTAGAGTAAAATTTGATACGAGGAAAGCTTTGAAGACTGGTGTTTATATTGAGCAATTTGAAGGTCCAGCATGGGTGGCCTTTATCTACGAAAACATTGGAATGTTTTGCTTCAACTGTGGGGTTCTGGGACATAACAAGAACGCGTGTTCTACGTGTATTGTTAAACCTAGGTGGAATGATAACTCCTTCAAATATACCAATTGGACTAAAGACTTGACTGTGAAGAGTGAGAACAAACGTCTCTATGTAATAAGGAAGCGCG
Organism: Nemophila menziesii; assembly: GCA_029959085.1. Classification (NCBI taxonomy): domain Eukaryota; kingdom Viridiplantae; phylum Streptophyta; class Magnoliopsida; order Boraginales; family Hydrophyllaceae; genus Nemophila; species Nemophila menziesii. The sequence continues at coordinate 83,732,878 of JARWIR010000001.1, forward strand.
ACAGGTGGGGAGTTTTTGATGAAATCATTAGGTTCTACCCCTTCAGAAGGTATGATGGTGATGATGAAGATACTGATCGTGATTCAAACCAAGGGGGTCAAGCTGGTAATCTATCAAGCCTCAAAATAGGGTCAATTCAAATTCCAATCCAGAAAACTGATGATAACACAAATAAGGAGACAAAGAATGATGGCTCAGAATCTAGTAAAAGGAAACGAGAAAACACGGGTCTTCTAGGAGATATTACAAATGGGATCGAGCTTCCAGATGAGCCATTTGAAATTTCTGCTACTCGATTTCCTGGTTTATACAGGGCATTTCAAAATGAATGGTCTGATGTTGGCAAGAGTTTGATTGTAAACAGTGAATGCGTAAAGGATATGATGAATGCAAAATACTGTAGCATTGAGGAGCTATATAGTGACTTCCTTATGGGATCAAAGGAGAACAAAAATTCTAACAATGGTGGCTGATTTGGGATACAAGACAAAGGCAAAGCCATTGTTATCGAGACAAGTGCTGAAAGAGAAAGGAGAACTAAGTTTAGATATGATGGGAACTTAAGAATTGGGAATAGCTTGAATAATGATGATGCGATTGTTCCAGACGTTGGAAGTGGAGGACCTCAGACTCTCAATAAAAACCAAAATATTGTTCCGTGGAATGGGAATGAAAGCCTCATTAAAATGAACAAAACATCGGAAGTGCAAGCAGCAGGTAATCTCATGGATTTGAACAGAGCTGTAGAAATCAAAAGGAAAGCACCTGAGGAGTCAACTGCTGAAATTTTTGCAAGCAAAAGAAGAAGACAAGAAGAGCTAGAAAACATGGGAAAAAAGATTGGAGAGATTCAATTGTTCATGGACGACCTCTATGATTGTCTAAGCGATGTTAAACATCAATTCATGTTAAAAGAAGGCCTATACCCACAACCAAAAGGAATTATGCAAGAAGAGCCAAATGACAGAAACAACAAGCTTTACTTTTGTGATGGTATATCTTGTGATAGTCACTTTGAAAAGGAGTATGTGAGTGATGGTGATTCAAATGATGCTGCCAACTCCGAGGCAAGACCTGTGAGAGATGGCTTCATCAAATTCAATGGCGTACCTGTGGGTGCTAACAACGTTAATGGATAATTATATGGCTTGGAATTGTCAAGGCTTAAGGGCAACCTTGACTCAATCTAGTTTAAAGTCCCTTCTATCTTATTTTAATATTTCAGTGTTATGTCTTTTCGAGTCTAAGTTAATAAGTTGTAATGTTGGTAGTATTAAAGCTTTGAGTCATTTCAAGTACAACCATGTTGTAAATCCCACTGGTTCTTGTTCGAAATCAGGTGGGATAGTTGTGGCGTGGAAAGAAAATATCTGTCTTAGTATTAGATTTTCCTGCAACTACTATGTAATATGTGAAATCAGTGATGTTTGTAATAGGAGATGGTATGTGGTGTTTGTGTATGGGCCTTGTGATGATTCCTTACGCAACGAAGTATGGAGCGAATTAACTAAATGGATATCTGATAATCAAGAAGCAATTTTACTAATGGGTGATTTCAATGAGGTGGCAAAATTCAGCGAGAAAGAAGGTAAAAACGTAGCTAATATTAACAGAATTTTAAGATTCAACCAATTCATTAATGATAATAGCTTAGTAGAACTGAAATCTAAGGGCTGCTTCTATACTTGGAACAATAATAGAGATGGGAAAGACAATGTGAGGGAAAAACTTGATAGGGGGCTCTGTAATATTAAATTTCTAGACATCTTCCCTAACGCTATCATCAAAATACCTCCGGCGGTGGGGTCAGACCACTCGCCTTTGATACTTGTTAAGGATATCAGGTTTAAACCAAACAAAAAACCTTTTATCTTTGATTCTAGATGGTTAAATGAAGAAAAATGTGCTGAGATTATAAAGAATGCATGGGAAAATCATGAAGAGGGTAATGGAGAAAATGTACTCAAACTTTTCCTGGAGAAAAGGGCAAGAACATGTGCATCATTAACCAAGTGGAGTAAGAATACTTTCTTTAATTGTAGGAAAAGAATAAGTGAATTACAAGATAAACTAGAGACACTTCAAGATGATAATAAGAGCACATATGATCACGAGAAAGTAAAAGAACTTAAAAGAGAAATAGAAGACCTATGGGACAAAGAAGAAATCTATTGGGCGGATCGGGCTAGAGATCAACACATTCAATGTGGTGACAAAAACACGGCATATTTTCATAATATAACAAGAACAAGAAGAAATAATAATAGAATTGTTGCAATAAAAAACGACGAAGGAATATGGACGGAAGATATGAATGAGATCAAGTATATTTTCCAAAATTACTATGTTTCACTTTTTAAAAAAGAAGATAAGGAAACTAAAGACCAAATAGAAGACATTACAAGTATGATACCTCAAAAGGTAACCGACGAAATGAACAAAGATCTAACGATAACACCTGATGTCGATGAGATAAAAAATGCAGTTTTCAACATGTCGGGGGCGAAAGCCCCTGGCCCTGATGGACTTAGCGGAAAATTCTATCAAGAGTTTTGGGAAATTGTTAAAGATGATATTGTTAACGTTGTTCTAGACTTCTTTAATCTAAAATGCAATGTGGAGGATATCAATGACACACTTATAACCTTGATTCCTAAAGGTGACACTCAGGAGAAACCAAAAGACTACCGACCAATCTCATGTATAAATTTTATATACAAGATCATTGCGAAGATATTAGCATCAAGATTACAATTAATTATGGACACGATCATCTCTCCAACACAATCAGCGTTTATAAAAGGAAGAAGTATACAAGATAACATTATCATTGCACAAGAAGTTTCATATTTTTTGAGAAACAAGAGGAACTCTAAGAAACATTATGCAGCTATAAAAATTGATATGGCAAAAGCTTACGATAAGGTTGACTGGAATTTCTTAATGAAGGTATTAGAAAAAATTGGTTTTTGCGAAAAATGGAGGAAATGGATTCAACTATGTATATCTACTACTAGTATGCAAATCAAGATTAACGGGGAAAGACTTATGAATTTCAAACCGGAAAGAGGAATTAGACAGGGTGACCCATTATCACCACTTCTTTTTTCAATTATGACAGAAGTGCTTGTATATATTATCCAACATTATGTTGAGGAAGAGAATTTCAAGGGTCTAAAGATTACCAGGAACTGCCCGGTATTAACTCACCTTCTTTTTGCGGACGATGCGTTATTCTTTATGGAAGCTAATAGTGAAGAGTTTGGAAAGTTCAAGGAATTAATCAACAAATATTGTGAAGCATCGGGACAAGAGGTAAACCTTGAGAAGTCGTCAATTCTTTTTAGTAATGGGATTAATGAAAAAATCAAAAATAATTTGGTGGAAAAAATGGGAATCGCTAGTACAAACTCCTTAGGAAAGTACTTAGGCTTACCCCTCACTTTAAAAAGATCTAAGACCGGAAACCTTGAATATATAAAAGATAGATTGATAAGCAAGGCAGCTAGCTGGTCTTCAAAATATTTATCTGAAGGAGGAAAAGAAGTAATGATTAAAGCCGTAATGCAAGCCATACCTAACTATGCTATGTCGATTTTTGAATTTCCTAAAGATTTATGCAAAAAATTATCAAGTATTGTAGGCAAATTCTATTGGGACTCGACTGAAAAGAAAAAAATTCATTGGGTATCTTGGAAAAAGATGTCTAGGTCAAAAAAGATCGGTGGCCTCGGATTTAGAGATTTCCAAAAAATGAATTTAGCAATGTTGGCGAAACAAGCTTGGAGACTAATTAATAACCCAAATTCACTTGTTGCGAAAGTAGTCAAAGGTATATACCATCCAAATTCGGACATGTGGAATGCAAAACTAAAACAAAAAAGGTCGTGGAGCTGGTATAGCATCATGAAAGGGTTACAATTTCTAAAGGAAAAATGTTGTTGGCAAATTGGCAACGGTCTAACGGCTAATATTTGGAATGATAATTGGGTTGAAAAAGGAATAAAAATTGACAAGTGTAACTGGCTACCCATTGAGAAAGTGGCAAGTTTATTTAACAATGGATGCACGGGATGGAATGAAAATCTAATTGACATAATATGTAACGATAGAGAGAAAAATGAAATCAAGAGGATCCCAATTTTGGACATCGAGGAAGAGGATAAAATAATTTGGCCTTATGCGAAGGAAGGATGTTACACCACTAAATCCGGATACCACCTTCTAGTAGAAGAAGAAATTGCTAATGAATGTGGTAGCTCAATAAAGGCGGAGCAGGAAGGGAAACCAACACTTTGGTCAACGATCTGGTCGTCAAATGTACCGGCAAGAATGCGGAACTTTACATGGAGAATTATAAAAAACGGAATTCCTACAAAAACAAATTTAAAAGTAAGAAAGTGTATGGAGGAAACGACATGTGAATGGTGTGAACAAGATGATGAAACAACCGAACACCTATTATTACAATGTCCTTACTCAATGGCAATTTGGGCTGAAAGCTCTCTACAAGTCAAAATTAAAATGGAAGGAAAATATAATTTCAAGGATTGGTTTACTGAAACCATTGAGAGCTACACAAATGAAGGATGGCCTAAAGAGAAAGTTGTAAGTACAATAATAATAACATTATGGAACATTTGGAAAGCTAGAATGAAAAGTTTCCATGAGCAAAGAAAATGGGATGTTAAAGAAATTACGAATAACATTAATCACACATTGAGCAGACTATACAAAAAAAGACAAGACACGGAACAAAAAAAGGAGCATCTAAAAAATAACCATAAAATCGAAAACCATGGTGCTGAAAACATGGAATCATATGATATAACGTGGTACAACGATACTTCGTATGTAAATAGGAATGAAGTTGCTGGAATAGCATCGGTAGGAATTGACAAAACCGGAAAAATAATTGAGAAGCAATGCCGGAGAGGCTACTATAAAAGTGTTAAAGAAGGGGAAGCGTGGGCTATAATTCAAGCAATGAAGAGATCGGAAAATTTGGAAAATAATAAAATTGCGTTTCTCACGGATAATTTAGAGATAGTTCAAGAAATTAAGTCCGAAAGAGGTGTTGACTGGAGGACGCGGCCTACGATCAAATTGATACGGAAATGGACTACAAGATTCAAAGAATGGAAAGTTCTACATATTCCAAGAGACAGAAATGTAATAGCCGATCTTGCAGCAAGAGGAGTTAGGAAAAAAGGAAATCTTGACCAATGGATGTCTACAAATTTAGATAGTAGTATTAAAATTCTAAATCAAATCCTTCTTGATTGTATCAATTCATAATCTTGTAACCTTTGATAAAAAAAAAAAAAAAAAGAACGAACATTTCCAACGGGTCCCTATTCTCCTATGTATTTCCGCATTTTAGTTATTGAAAGTTTGTTTTAAAAAAATAACGCATACAAAACTCATGGTTTACATTCTGAACTAATTATAATTTATTAAATAAAAATAACAAAATAACTTAATAAAATAAGAACTGAAAATATCATTCTAACAATTTTTAAAGGGTCAATGACCCAAAAAATCAAAATAATATTATACTTGCCCCAAAGAATCATCCATTAACTTACTATTATAAGATTACATGTTTATCCGTCAAGGACGATTCCCATCAAGGACGATTCCCGTTAAGGACGATTCCCGTCAAGGACGATTCCCGTCAAGGACGATTCCCGTCAAGGACGATTCCCGTCAAGGACAAAATTTAGTTAATGATGTTATTGGGAAGAAATTTTGTCATTGATGTTATTGGGCTGAAAATAATATTATTTTGATTTTTTGGGTCATTTTCCCATTTTTAAATTTAAAATATCAATCTAATTATCTTTTTACCAAAAACATCATCCAAATTCAAATGTTAACAATTAATATAAAAATATGTTTGTTTATTATATAAATTAAATTAAATTTTATTTTCTTTCTCTTAATTTTTTTTTTGTTTTAAAACCAACTTTGTGTTGTTGGGATTTATCCCATAAATTTTTTTGATAATCGAATAAATGAGAAAAATTAATCATTTTTTAAAATCTTGAAAATGATAGTTTTTGAGAATTTTTTTATCTATATTTTTTTGAATATGACCACAAAATTTATATGGCGAGACTTGTACCATTAACATTGATATAAGATTTGTCCCAGCGAAATTGAGATAAGGTTGACACATTTTTATTTTAAACTGAGATGAGATATATTCTATTTTCACTAGGTAACACCCGTGTCTGAAAACATTTACGGAAAAAAGATCGTTGACGGGAATCGAACCTAATGAAAGTCAAGGTTAAGATTTTTCTATTTTGCTCATTAAGGAAAAGGTTAAGGTTAAGGTCAAGGGTAACGTTAACATTAACCTTAACCTTAAGAGTTAGGTTAAGTTTTAGGTCAAGATTAAATTTAAGGTTAAGGTTTAATAAGATTTAAGATTTAAAATTGAATATCAATGCGATGAATCTTCATCTGGTTAAGGTTAAGATCAAATTTAAGGTTAAATGTTGAGGTTATAGTAAAGGTTTTGATTAAGGTTAAAGGTTCAAGATTCAAGGTCAATGTTAAGTCTAAGACTAATTTTAAGGCTAAGGCTAAGGCTAAGTCTGAGACTAAGGTTAAGTTCATGGTTAGGCTTAAGGTTAAGGTTAAGGTTAAGGTTGAGGTTGAGGTTGAGTTTGAGTATTATGGTTAATGTTAAGTTTAAGATTAAGGTTAAAGTTAAAGTTAGGGGTAAGGTTAATATGAAAGTTAAGGTTAAGGTTTAAAGCTCGAGGTTTAAGGTAAAGTTCACGGTTTAGTGTTAAAGTTAAGTTTTAGGTTAAGTTTAATTGTAAGGATTTGGTTTAAGATTTAAAGTTTAAAGTTCAAGGTTTACGGTTAAGTTTTCATCAACAGGTTTCGAACTAAGATCCCCTGGGTAAAAGTCAGATATCATAACCGCTGGATAGATATAAATTTAGAGGAACGTAGTCAGCATTGATCAAACAGGGGACTTTAGATCTATAGTGGAGTGATTTAAGGGTCCTAGCCGATCCTAGCAGTCTTTTATCTAACAAATCCGAGCTATTTAAAAAGGTGTGTTTTATAATATGTAGAGTAAATTCCATTTTTAGGTCATTACCTATCGGTTAAATTTATTTTTAGACCAAACATTTCAAATGTGTCATTTTCAAGCCAAAATTCATTTTAACTAATTAATCAAAAGTTATATTAAAACAAAATAAAAAATATATATTCTAATATTAAAGAAAATAATTAATATTAAAAACTTTATTTTAGAAAGTTAGATAAAAATTAAACAAAAAAAAGTATCTAATAATATTTTATTTTATTTTTTCGGTTGACAAAAAAAATTATTCTTTTACTATATGTTATTCATAAATATGATATAGATCCAAACTTTTTTTACTCAAGCAATTTCAAAAGCTTTTATATTTATTTAATTACGACTAAATATTGAGAATATAGTAAATAAACCTGTCATTTTCATAGAATTGAGTTTTGAGTATGAAATTGTTTTTTTTTTTGACAATTTAAGAACAAACAGTTACAAGAGTCTAGAGTTACAAATTTTCAACATAAAATTAAACGAACTAACAACTGAGAAATCATTCCATCCAGATATATCCAAATTCCGTCTGGCACATTTAGCAAGTGCATCCGTTATGAAATTATGCTCTCTACTAATATATGAAATTGTTCTATGGACTTTTTTGGTAAAGAGTTGCATCATGTCATGTACCATTATGAGAATATACTACATAAACATATTATTTAATACAACTAAATTTCGACCCACATGATATATATATATATATATATATATATATATATGAATTGAAAAATATTCATCCCAGAAGGCAGATGATATTATGCCAAAAAGTTACGTTGAAAAATATAATATGATTTAACGTGCTACTTATCTACAATTTTTTAATAATCTAGAAATTCATTAAAAAGAAAAACTATGTTTAATTTAGTGTGGTCTTGCATGACAATAAAGAGTATATCTGATCTAGACAAAAAATAAATCATGAATTATGAGTAGGGGCGGACCCCTTTAAGGCCCAGGGAGGCTCAAGCCCCTGAACCCAGAAATTTTATAATACGTCGGTGTAATTTTATCCCGAAAAATAATTAGTCCCCTCTAAACATTTATGTACAACATGTATGCTCTAAAGGACACATTAGATATTTTTTTGGTTGACAAAAAAAAATTATTCTTTTACTATAAACAATATGTTATTCATAAATATGATATAGATCCAAACTTTTTTTTACTCAAGCAATTTCAAAAGTTTTTATTTTTATTTAATTACGACTAAATATTGAGAATATAGTAAATAAACCTGTCATTTTCATAGAATTGAGTTTTGAGTATGAAATTGTTTTTTTTTTTTGACAATTTAAGAACAAACCGTTAGAAGAGTCTAGAGTTGCAAATTTTCAACATGAAATTAAACGAACTAACAACTGAGAAATCATCCCATCCAGATATATCCAAATTCCTTCTGACACATTTAGAAAGTGCATCCGTTATGAAATTATGCTCTCTACTAATATATGAAATTGTTATATGGATTTTTTTTGGTAAAAAGTTGTATCATGTCATGTACCATTATGAGAATATACTACATAAACATATTATTTAATACAACTAAATTTCGACCCACATAATATATATATATATATATATATATATATATATATGAATTGAAAAAAATTCATCCCAGAAGGCAGAAGATATTATGCCAAAAAGTTACGTTGACAAATATAATATGATTTAGCGTGTTACTTACTTATCTACAATTCTTTAATAATCTAGAAATTCATTAAAAAGAAAAACTATATTTAATTTATTGTGGTCTTGCATGACAATATGGAGTATATCTGATCTAGACAAAAAAAATCATGAATTATGAGCAGGGGCGGACCCCGTTAAGGCACAGGGGGGTTCAAGCCCCTGAACCCAGAAATTTTATAATACGTCGGTGTAATTTTGTCCCGAAAAATAATTAGCCCCCTCTAAACATTTATGTACAACATGTATGCTCTAAAGGACACATAAGATATTATGGCTTAGTGGTTTAAGTACTTTATGTTTTAGCATTTAAAAAAGAGGTTAGGTGTTCTAATCTTAACAATTACTTTATCATTTTTCCAAATAAAGATTTATGTTATAAATTTGTCAATTTTCATAAAACTTATTAATTTATTATTTGTATTACTCCAATAAAATTATAGTGTTTAGTTTTTATAAATGATTTAAATCTCATATTTATACATTAAAATATTAGTTTAACATATAGTATATTAATATAATACTAATGATATTATATAAATTAAGTCTATATAATGATGTTGGTTTACATATTTTTGGGGTAACTAGGAACGAGTAAACTCATCAATTTAAAAAACAAAAAAATGGAGTGGCGTTGGACTCTCATAATTACATTTTTACATTGCTATTTATATGTTTATGTGTCATATTTTTATATTAAAAAAATTTCGGAAAGCGTTGACTTCCAAACTTCCATATATTTCAAGCCGCCCTCAAATTAGTTCCTGGATCCGCCCCTGATTATGAGCCCCGAGCATGAGCTACAACTAATTGACAATTCTCTCTAAAACATCAGCTATACATATCCCTGCAACCAAATATATCTGTGTCACGCCATCTATCTATACAACCTAATGAAAGCAGAGATCATAACACCCCCCCCCCCCCCCCACCCACCTTTACCACTAATTCCTCATCACACAAAACATTATTCATACAAAAAATAAAAAAATCAACATACTACCATTTTAATTTAGTATATGGTTTTATTACGGGTGAATTATCTATAGGGTCTTAGGAGAACTATTTTTTCTCTATAGAGTAGTGTCTTGAAAGTTGTTATTCTTAGAGACCTCATTTTTGACAATAGTCTTTCCTACCCTTACTAACACTAAAAGACAAAAAAATGTGATGTCACTGTTTCTCTCTCCTCTACCACTACCCACCTACCACCTACCCACCTACCACCCATCTCCGACCACCACCACCACCGACCACCGACCACCACCACCGACCACCGATCTCCGACCACGGACCTCCGGCCACCGGTGAACGGAAAAAACATAGAGTATCGGAAAAAACTGAGAGTACTCTCAATTTTTTCCGATGCTCTATGAAATATATAGAGTACTCCGAGAATTAAAAAAATACTCTGACAATTTAAACGAATACTCTATAAAAAAGACGGAGTACTCTATAAAAAATAGAGAGTACTCTATAAAAAATAGAGAGTATTCTTTGAAAATACATAAATACTCTATAAAAATAGAGTGTATCCATTTAATAACATTTCTATTCAAAATTTAAAATCATTTACAATAGATAAAAAAATAAAAACTAAACTATTTACAAGTTTGACCAGATCTGGTCAAACCAGATCTGAAATAAAAAAAAAAAAAAATACACAGCGTACAGTGTACGCGAGAAAAGAAAAAAAAAACAAAACTAAACTCCCATCGAGAACGAAGGATTCTCTTCTCCGGCGATGCTTGTGGTGGCCTCGTCGATGGTTGTGGTGGCTGACGTACGGTGCTGCTGCGCGAATCTCCCATCGAAGAAGAAGAAGAACCATGGAGCTTCGTGGTGCTGCGGTGGTGGAGAGAGCTTGTTCGCCGGAAGGATTCTGCAGCTGTGGTGGCTCGCCGTGGAAGAAGGAGGCAGCAGATCGGGCTATGGTGGTTCGTGAGCTCGCGCAGAAGCTGAGAAGCCATGGTTGCGGATCTCAGCGCCTCCATGAGCTCCGGTGACGAGGCAGGAAGCTCCGATCCAGTTGGAAGAAGCAGGAAAACGCAGGAAGCTCCGATCCAGTTGGAAGAAGCAGGAAAACGAGGATAGTGGAGCAGATTTTGGTGTTATTTTGGTGCTTCATATGGCAGTGGTGGTTGATGGCGGTATGGAGGTGGTGGTGGCGGTTTGGGAGATAGGGGGAGGAGAGAGAAATAGGTGAGAGGTAATGTGGGAGAATAATGAAATAATAAATGTAATAATTGGTATATATAGGGTGATAGAAAACAAAGGAGGGGTAGTCTAGTAATTGGGGATTTGGGGTTCATGTGTTAAAAAGTTATTGAGGTCTTTAGTAAGAAGAGACTCTAGGTGGGGGTGGTATCTTGAAGAGGGGTGTGTCTTCAAGACCCTAAGTGTAATTATCTCTTTTATTACTTGGCAGAATTTAACTAAACATGACATTTTACACTTTGTATAGAAAAAACTATTAACTGAATTTTGAATAGAAGAAAATATAGAATCCAACATCGTACCAACTGAGATTGGTATTGGAGCTGGAATACTGCTCAACCCAGCTTTCTTATATCCTGAAATATGAATAATCTTATCAGGACTTCCAACATCATAGTGTTTAAAATCTGAGAGCAATACATCATCATTGGTCAAAGTGGATGGTGTTAAAGCCAAAGACACCCTAACATCACCACCGACAAGAATATCATAAACCTCCTTATCAAAAAATCCAGGAAGCTTCCTCTCCCTCCTAAAATCATTTCTTATAAGCCAAAACGACTCATTTTTGTCCTGAATCAGAGATTTGTACTCTTTTATCTCCTTAAAATCTTCGGCTAGATTGATCCTAAATATGCTCGTTTCTCACATCAGATAATCAAAGCAAAACATATATTAAAAGGATCGACAATCTTAGTTGAAAGCACAAGTTGTAACCAATTACCTTAAAAGTGCAAATTTCTCATGTTTATGGTCCAACGTTTATGCTCAATTCTTGAAGCCTCTCATTCCTAGCTATCTAAATTCTCACAAAAGTTTTCATTTATTTAATAATCCTTTTATACAATATAATAGTTACTAAATACTCCATTTACATGTGCTCTTAGGTATGCATTCTCCTGCTCCAGATGCATTTCCTATTACACAAAAAGAAAATATATCATCAATTCATTAATTAATTACCTTTTTTGACATGTTCTTGATATGCCTCTTTCAAGTTTGTTATCTAGCGACTTCAACTCTTTCACATTCAAAAAGCCTAACCATCACCCTATAGATATGTGTATATACAATACAATACAATTATCATTTTCAAATTAATTAATTATTGAAATCATATAATATTAACAACCATAACTTACTTATTTTCTCTATGCATCGACTGTATATTCTACTTAAGCTTCTCTTGATGGGAAACTATATGTCCAAAACAAAAAAGCAATGAGAATTACTCTAAATATTGAAAGAGTTTTAAAAAAAATAGTAGAATATTTGGTTATGTATTATATATCTCCGTATTCTCAATAGTACGATTACATATATTTATATATAAAATAATCTAAAAACAAGACTAATCTAAGATCCCATATGATTAGGGATTTATTCTCCTAAATATATACTTTCCTAAATAATTGGTTATGTTAAATCAAATCTTATAACTTAGAAAGTATCAAATTGTATCATATAATTTAGATAGTATCAAATCAAATCAAATCATATCTTAAAGATTAGATTTATCGATACTCCCCTTCAAGTTGGTGCAAAGATATCTATCATGCCTAACTTGCTCACTTGAAGCTCAAATGGTTGTCTTAGCAGACCTTTTGTTAGAACATCTGCAACTTGCTGAGTTGTGGTACAAATGGAGTACAAATTACTCCTTCTTCGATATTTTATTTAATAAAGCTTATATCAACTCCAACATGTTTCATTTTGTCATGTAAAACTGGATTGTGAGCAATACTGATAGCTGCTTTATTATCACAATACAACTTCATAGGAAAACTTACAGGTCCTTTAAGTTCGTTTAGAATCCTTTTTTAACCACACAACTTCAAACACCCCATGAACCATTGATCTAAACTCTGCTTCAACACTACTTCTAGCAACTACACTTTGATTCTTGCTCCTCCAAGTAACTAAATTACCCATACGAATGTACAATATCCAGAAGTTGACCTTCTATCAGTGACTGAACCTGCCCAATCAGCATCAATATAGACTTCAATACCTCTTTTTTCATTTTTCTTGAAATGAAGTCCCTTTCCTGGCATGTTTTTCAAATAACGAAGAATACGCAACACAGCTTCAAAATGTTCTTCATATGGAGAGTGCACAAACCGACTTACCAGACTTACAGCGAAATCAATATCTGGACGTGTGTGTGATAAGTAAATTAACTTTCCGACCAACCTTTGATATCTTCCTTTATTTACTCGAACACCAATTTCTACATTCCCAAACTTAGCGTTAGCTTCTATTAGAGTATCAGATGGTTTACAATCATTCATTCCAGTTTCTTCCAAAAGGTCTAGAATATACTTCCTTTAAGAAACGACTATACCTGTTCTTGATCTTGAAACCTCCATTCCAAGATAATACTTAAGTTGGCCCAAATATTTAATCTCAAATTCTTTAGCTATACTTTGTTTGAGTCTTTCCATTTCTTCTAAATCATCTCTGGTCAGAATTATATCATCTACATAGACAATCAAGACTGTGATTTTGTTTTAATCGACTTCTTTGTGAAAAGAGTATGATCAGATTGTTCTTGTATATATCCTTGGTTCTTCAAAAATTTAGTAAATATTTCGAACCACGCTCTAGGAGATTGTTTGAGACCATACAATGGCTTTTTCAGCATACACACTTTGGTTCCGAACTCCTCAATAAACCCTGGTGGAGGTTTCGTGTAGACTTCTTCTTCTAAATCACCATTCAAAAACGAGTTCCTTACATCTAGTTGATTAATAGGCCAATCAAGATTCACCGTGATAGACAATATTACCCAAATTGTGTTTAATTTTGCTACAGGTGAAAAGGTCTCTAAATAATCCACTCCATATGTTTGCGTAAAATCTTGTGCTACGAGACGAGCCTTGTATCTCTCTAAAGATCCATCTGAATTGTATTTCACAGTGAATACCCATTTACACCCAACAATTGTTTTTCCGTTTAGCCAATCCACTTTTTTCCGAGTAGTATTTTTTCTAGAGCTTTCATTTCCTCAAGAATCGCTTCTTTCTACTCGGGAACCTTTAGAGCATCCTGGTCATTATTAGGGATGATAACACTTGAATTTTCGAAACAAAGGCATAATATGACGGAGAGATGTTTTTGTAAGATACAAAGTTTGACAAAGGATATTTAGCACAAGACCTAGAACTTTTTCTAAGGGCAATAGGAAGATAAAGTTGACTCGATAGACTTGACTCAGAATTACCTGGAGGAATACTTTTGAGGACTATCGAAGGATCACCATGCATTTCATGATCCAACCTCTGATTAGATTCTTGGTTGTGTTGTGGGATGGTACCTTTTTCTTGACGCACCCTTGAATATACAATACCTTTAAATCGTTTTTCACATATCTTTGTATCTTCAGTATTTTGAGATGGCATTACTAAAGGAGGTTCTAATTTCTCAATATTTAATTCATTGTTTTAAAATGTATTTTGCTCGTGTAAAATATTCGAACCATTTATATTAGTATTTTCACTAGTATTCTCCCCCTGGAAATTATAATAGGTTTATCTTAAAAAAATTCCATAGACATACGTTTTTTTTAAAATAGGATCAACACATTTATAACCTTATTTTATTATTAGGATAACCTACAAAAATTCATCTATGTGCTTTTGGATCAAGCTTAGAACGACAAGGATCATCATTATGAACAAAAACCACACTACCAAATATTTTTAAAGGAATATCCATAATTAGCCGAGTTGTAGGGAAACATGCAGTGAAACATTGAATTGGTGTTTTGAAATTAAAAATTCGTGTATGCATTCTATTAATAAATAAGTAGCCGTTAAAATAAATTCTCCCCAAAGATATTTATGAACCTTAGTTTGAAAACTTAAAGCTCTACCTACTTCTAGGAGATGTCTATTTTTTCTTTTGGCGACTCCATTTTGTTGAGGAGTATAAGTACAAGAACTTTGACGAACAATTCCTTTTTCGGAAAAAAAATTTCCTAACATATTATTAAAAAATTCTTTTCCATTATCACTCTGAAAGATTTTAATATGAGTCTGAAATTGTGTTTCTATCATATTGTAGTATTTTTTAAACACTGATTCAATCTCTGATTTGTCTTCTAAAAGAAAAACCCAAGTTATTCTAGTGTGATTACCGATAAAAGTAACAAACCATCGTTTTCCAAAAAAAGTTGGTATTTTAGAAGGCCCCTATACATCAGTGTGAGTCATGGTAAAAAATTCAGATTTTTATGTGGTTGTGAAGGAAAAACAAAACGACGGTGTTTAGCTAATTCACATAATTCACATTTAAACATACATGAGTTTTATTCGTAAATAAAGTGGGTAACAACTGTTTTAAATATTGAAAATTTGGATGCCCTAATCGATAATTCCATAACATAAACTTACTGTCATTAAACATTGAGATAGAATTCAAACAAGTTTGTTGGTCTTTTCGTCCAAGAATTGATCCATTGTTGAAAAGATAGAGGCCACCATCCTGTTTAGCATCCCAAATCACCTTCCCCGAGGTCAATGTTAATTTTAATATAACTTTTTGAACAATTACCAATTTAAAAAATATTTTAAATTAACCTTAACCTTTGTTTCAAATAATTAACTCTAACCTAATTAAGAAAGAAAATGTTAACATTATTTTGCTAAATCAAAATCATATCCCATAAAAAACTTAATGTAAACTTTATTTTAAAGAATTATACAATTTTAAGAAGGGTGATTTACCCATACAGTCCACGGACTATTATCAATTGCCCATCAAGTCCGACCCAACCAAAAAGTCTGTATTGCCCGTCTGATCTATTAATATCTTTTGACTTACCAAAACTAATTTCCTAATTATATGAAACCAATCAATTAATATCAAAACAAAAAGGAAAAAATTGTCAAAAACATTTAATTAAAGTACAAAACAAAATGAATAAAATGAATAGAAATCAATGATTATATATCTTTAATATTTGTTGAAAGTAATCTGTCGTATATAACCCATCAATATAACCTAACACAAATAATATTAATTAGCACGCCACTAATATTCCACATACAACCCATCAAAAACATAAGATTGGATATTTCACTCGCACACCACTAATATTAAATAGCACACAACTAATATTCCACATATAACCCATCAAAAATATAAGATTGAATATTTCAACTCACACACCACTAATATTGATAGGTTATATTCGACAAATAACCCATCAATATTAACTCGCACACCACTAATATTCCACACATAACCCATCAGAATTCTTCATCTTGATCAGCGGCTGTTTATCTGTTTTTCAATTTTACCTGTTCAATCAAAAGAAGAAGAAATGAGGCTCAATTGGTTAGATATGGGATAATGGGGTCGGTGGTTTGGGATTAATTAGATAAAAATCAACACAAACATGTTATGTTGATGAAGAATAGAAAGATCAGTGGCTGAGGTTTTTGTTACAGATATAAGTTGTCTGATTTGGGTGAAAGAATCAGCGGCTGATCTCTATGTTGCAAATACAATATTTTTTTATTTGGGTGAAAGATCAGTGACGGAAGAGTAAACCCATAATTTCATTATCTTCATCGGCTGAATTCTTCATCTTTATCAGAGGCTATTTATATATTCTTCAGTTTTTATTCGTTCAATCAAAAGAAAAAGAACTGAGACTCGATTGGTTTGATATGGGATAATAGGGTCGGTGGTTTGGGATTAATTAGATAAAAATCAACACAAAACTGTTATGTTGATGAAGAATAGAAAGATCAGTGGCTAAGGTTTTTGTTACAGATATAAGTTTTCAGATTTGGGTGAAAGAATCAGCGGTCGATCTCTGATCGGAAGAGAAGAAATCGGATTGGATGCCATTAATTAAAAGATATGCTAATTAAATGGGATTGGTTACCAGAAATAATCATGGGAAAATTTGATATTATATGATTCTGGTGAAGGGTAACGATGGTACATTAAATAATTCGCTGGACCTGTTAGGGGAAAAATCAAGGGCTGGACCTGATGGGGGTGGATAATTGGGTTGTAGAACTTAATAGGCTAATATCCCTTTTAAAAATAACCTAATTATTACAATATTTAATAATAAGTCAACTCTATAAATTATTAGGTTAACTTGTAAAATATGTTGATTTAATGTCCAATTATATCATTTTGAAAAGAAAAAAATCTATCTCCCATATAAATATTTAATTGATACATATATTAATTTCACAATATATTAATTTAACATAAATCCACCATTTACTTTTAACACATCTACACAATCACTTAGACTAAGTCCAACAGCTCCTAATTTTTTTAGTTAGAATAAAAAGTCAAATAGCTAATTTTTCTCAATTATTCACTATATGTCACAACTTTATTTTAGCAGCTTCCTAATTTCAACTTCTCAATCTATATTTTGATTTTATTTTAATAGTTTTTCTATTTCAATTTAAATCAATCATGTTTCTAAATTTTTATGAAATTTCATTTCTTGTAATTTATATATCTTAAAAAACCTTATAAATTATTTTTAATATTTAAATTATAATTATTTCTACCAATTATTATAATTTTTGAATAATATTAAACTTTATTACTTTGTTTTTTGAAAATCTTAAATTTATTAATAAGTTTGTTGAATTATAAAGTACATTAAGAAAAAAAACAATTCATTATAAGTAAAGTCAAAATTAATTTTATATTTATTATTAATTATTATTATGAAAATATTCAATAATGAATAATATAAAATAATAATATGTAATTCATAATTATCCATTAAAGAATTCTATATATATTTTTTTGTTCGGCTGGCTACATCAAAAGATATATATATTTTAAAAGAGATTATTACCCAACAGGTCTTGAAGACACCACCCCATGACCCAACAAGACCGGGTGAATTTCCTCTACTAACTAAATGCCACAAACTAAATTTAACACTATAAGCCTAATTTCTCAATTACCTTCTTTCTCGTTTTGTATTTTAGTTTCCTATATATACGACTTTTTATCAAAAAAAAAAAATTAAAACCCTAAAACACTTCCCTCTCTCCTCTCTTTCGCTCTCTTTTTCTCATATTTCCTTTCCGTCGAATCATCTTCACAAAACCCTAGCTCCAGCTCCGTAGGTAATATATTTTTATTCTTGTGATGTAATTAATTAACTATTTAAATTATATTGCATTGCTTTAATTTCTACCAGCACTATTATATCGTATATTCAACTGTTTTGCCTTGATACTCAGCAAAAATTCTAAAAACTCAATGAATTTTCTTGATAGTCGGAAAATTTACTGAGCATACTCAGTAAAGTGACCCAATAAAAAAATTTAATACTCAGCAACTTTTTCCGATACTCTGAATATTTTCCGATACTCAGTAACTTTTTCCATACTCAGTACTCCATGTTCAGAACTTTTTCCATGCTCAGTAACTTTTTCCATGCTCAGAACTTTTTCTGGTGGTGGTTGATGTCTCCTCATTTGTGATAATAAAATATATTTCTAAGACATCATTTTAGACGTATTTATTAGTTTATAGGTCGATTTCCTCATGATTTAAAACACTTTCCTATTTTGGATCTTGAATTGATTATTTATTAATTTTAGAGCATATTGGGTTTAATTATTAGTGTGAAACTTTAGAGATATATGGTAATTAATTAGAATCCAAGTTGTTTCTAAGAGCTAAAGGAAAGAAGATAAACATGGAAATTGAAGATAAGGAAATCAAAGCTAAAAACATGGAAAAGGAAAAGCTGCCTTAATCCTGAATTTCTACACCTACGACCACAAATCAGCTTATATATTAAAATGGGTGAGGAATCTGGAGAAACGGTCAAGAAAAAAGTTGGAGATCTTTCCGAGACGATGAATTTCGACTTCTCATACACGTCAAACAGATGAGTATTGAAGCTACTAGGACCAAAACAAAAATAGGGCTGATTCCATGATTTTGGGCTACGAATTTGAGTTGGGCTAGGAGCCCAATGTTTACCTTTTCCTTCAAGAAAACGATTAGGTCAACCTATACACTATAAATACAGCCTCTTAACACTAGAAAATCATCCTTGATGAAACTTTAAGCCAAGAGGAAGCTTACAACACAAGAAAAGAAGTCTGGAAGGAGCTGTTCATCAATAATGTCATCTTCAACCTTTGAATTTGTAATTTCTTTCTTTTCTTCCATTAGTATGAACTAAATTTCTATTAGCTTGAGTATTAGCATATATGTATGAACCCTGATATAAGGCTCGCAAATGATTGTAAAAATGTTATTGATCAACTTCAAAATAGGAAAGAGTTGTGTAACCAAATGACTTTGATTTTCATTAATGATTGTAATAGACTAGCTAGTAATCGGTTTAAATTCTTTCATGTTGGAAGAAAAAACAATTCTATTGCAGATTGGGTAGCCAAGCAAATGCTAAAAGGCAATTTGCTTGGCAATTGGGCTTATAACCCCTCTCCCCAACTTGCTAAACTTGTTCAAGCCAATGCTCCTTCTAAGGGGATTGGTTAGACTTGGCTTTTGTAACCGTATGTTGTTTCTTTTTAATATATTAAGCTTTCGACAAAAAAAAAAAGAAAAAAAAAAAAATGTATGAACCCTAGTTTTGGTTGACATTTATCTAATTTGGGAAACTATGTTTTAAATTGAATTATTGTTTTTATTCTCTGTTTATGTGTTTGGATTTATATTTTGTGTTCTTGTGGATCGCGACCATATAGAATTACCATCTAGTAGTTAGGTCACCATTGACAACGGTGTTAAATTACATGTTTAGCACATAACGTCTAGAATAAGGTTTAGATCTGACAAATCAACCTAACTAGATAATCACCATGGTTTAGTGTATTGCTATTTTACCAATTGTAGGAACAGTTTGCTTAGGACTCCTTATTGACACAGGTAAACCCTATTTAAAACTACCTAGCGCAATTGGAACCGATTATTTAAATACTACATAATTCACCCTTACATGTTTAGAACGGCAAAACTAGTGGAGATTACATGTTATTTACTCAAGCTAAACTCTCATACTAACTTCTTCTCTTGCATTTAAATTCCTGTCTTTATTTTATTAGTTTAATTTAGTTAATTGAAAAACCAAATAAAAATCTATTTGTCTTTACTTTTTCTGCGTTTTATTTGTTCTAGCCTTTAATATTTGCACTTGATTATTGCATAAGATTCCCCTAACCTTCGTAGTCTCTGCGGAATGAATCTTACTTATTTATTAAAACTTGCATACGATCTGTATACTTGCAGAACTGTGCTAGACTAGGGTGATTATTTGCACTTTATTTATATCTTATTTTATCACACCCTAGTCGACACCTAGTTTTTGGCGCCGCTGCCGCGGACTACATCGTTAGTCCTTGTGCATATATCTTGTGCTTTTATTTCAGTTAGTTCTATTTTACGCTTTTGTCTTTTTAGTTTTTGTTTTATAGATAGTTATCGATAGAATCCAAAGAGACTTGAATTACCCGTCACGTTTAGAGTGCAACCACGCGAAATTCGCACTCCAGAAATCCAAGCCGCTAAATTTAGGCCAGATCCAGGGATGTTAGTGCAGTTTGCAAATCATGGACTATTTAGCGGTGCTTCACAACAAGATCCGGTCCGATATATTCAGAAATTCATACAAATTTGTGATGCTTATATCGTAAGAGGAGTTACTAAGGAGCAGATGTATTACGTGATGTTCCAGTTCTTCTTGACCGGAGGTGCAAGCAATAGGTACGATACCCAATATCCTCATGTCATTCCAGATTGGGATAAGCTTTAAGCAAGATTCCTAGACCGATTCTATCCGGTTAGTAGACGATTAAAAGATATGTTGGAGCTTGAACAGTTTATGCAGGAAGACAGAGAAAGTTTGGGCGAAGCATGGTTATGATTTAATGAAAAGAAGGCGAGATGTCCTTACCATAAATCATCGCCGAAATATTCTTTAACCATGTTCTACGGAGGACTCAATGACAAGACAAAGGCAAGAGCAGATTCGTTAGGAAATAAAGGTTTTGTGTTACTAGATCCTGAAGAAGCCGAACTTTGTATGGAAAGAATTCTTGAGAACGAGAGAAGTTGGCCAAAGGCACCAGAAGAAAAAGAAGACACTTCAGAATCTCTGAAGCTCAAGGAATTGAGCCAACAACTCGAAGAACTACAAGAACAAGCTCGAACAATTGCTCAGGTGAATCTAGTGCGTACTATACCTTCGTGTCCAGGTTGTGGATCAAGAAATCATATGTGGGAAAGGTGTATGAATAATCCAGCTTCAGCTTCTTCTATATCTCATCAAAATAACCAATACTCTAATGGTTATGATTATCCTCAAGAAAGCTACGCTAGTTATCAACACCATCCACAACAGCGAAGTTGGGTCAGAAATCAAGAGACTTATCATCAACCCCAACCTCAATCATACTACCCACCACAACCTATACATCAAAAGGCACCCATTGTTGAAAAAGCTTATCAAGAACCACCCAAACAGTCAATGCAACTAGCAAGGAAAGAACAAACCTTGAACTTGAATTCGAGTATGGCTACACTGATGCAAGCAATTGAAGAAAATATGAGTATTAGCCAACAAAAAATTCAAGCCCAGCAAAAGGTGATTAAAAAACTCGAGCAAACTCTATCACAAATGGCGAGTACATTGCAAAATAGGCCAAAAGGGAAACTCCCAAGTGATACTATTGCTCCTCGAGATGATGCTTGTCATGTAGTTGAATTGCGAAGTAGAAAACAACTACCTCCACCTAGAAGAGTACCAGAACCAATCCCTATTCCAGAAAAGGGGGGGGGGGAGAAGAAACAATAGAAGATAAGGTAGAAGAGGTAGTTGAACCATAGGGTGTCCAAGCTAAGACACCTGAAAAGAAGAAAAGCTCAGTGGAACTTAATACACGCCCTCCACCACCATACCCTTCACGTGTCAGAAAAAAGGACAATGACCAGGAATTCAAGAAGTTCGTTGACATGGTGAGCAAGTTAGATATTAATATGTCGTTTGTAAAAGCTCTCAAAAGAATGCCGAAATACCTGAAATTCATGAAAGACATTCTTTCTAACAAACGAAGCTTAGAAACTGGGGAAAAAATTGGATTGCCTGTGGAGTGTAGTTACCAACGAAGCTAGAAGATCCCGGAAGTTTTACTATTCCCATTGGCATTGGAGACAGTTGGACCGGGAAAGCATTGTGTGATCTAGGCGCGAGTATCAATCTCATGCCAAGATCCCTGTTCGATAAGCTTAACATAGGAGAGGTAGTACCCACATCTGTGGTATTACAAATGGCGGATCCCTCTCTTTCCCGGCCAGTAGGTAAAATTGAAGATGTTTTAGTTAAAGCTGGTACTTTTATTTTTCCTTGTGATTTTATTATTCTTGACTACGACGCAGATAAGAATGTCCCCATCATCTTGGGTAGACCATTCTTAGCCACGGGGAGTACACTAATAGATGTTGAGAAGGGTGAGTTGATCATTAGGGTACAAGACGAACAGGTACGATTCAATGTGTTTAAGGCTATGAAGTTACCAAATTCGAAAGATGAATGTTTCAAAATAGATGTCATCGGAAAAATTACACAAGAAGTCTTCAATGAAGCAACCTTAGATGATGATCTTGACGAGGCCTTAACACTTGAATCACAAGAGGAAAACGAGATTCCCCCTGACGAAGTTTCTGCATTAGGATCAAATATACGATAACTACTTCGAGAATCAGGTGACATAGAGCCTATTAAGAAACCATCCATAATATGTCCACCTGTTCTCAAAGAAAAACCGCTTCCAGGTCATCTACGCTATGCATATTTAGGTACGAACTACACTTTTCTTGTTATTATTTCCGCTAACCTTTCAGGTCTTCAAGAGGAGAAGCTACTTCATGTACTTCGCGCTAACAAAGAAGCAATTAGATGGACTATTGCTGACATCAAGGGAATTAGTCCTTCCGTCTGCAAACACAAAATCATTCTTGAGAACGAAGGTGGGAGATCTATAGAGGGACAAAGAAGACTCATGCCAGCTATGAAAGAAGTGGTGAGGAAGGAAGTTATAAAGTTATTAGACGCATGAATTATCTATCCGATTGCCAGCAGTGATTGGGTTAGTCCAGTGCAATGTGTTCCAAAGAAAGGAGGTATTACTACTATCCTTAATGATCAAGGTGAAGCCATACCATCAAGAACAGATGTGGGGTAGCGAGTAATTACCGAAGACTCAACAAAGCTACAAAGAAAGATCACTTCCCGCTACCATTCATTGATCAGATGCTAGATAAATTCGCAGGGAGAGAATATTATTGTTTCCTTGACGGATATTCGGGTTATAATCAGATTTGTGTGGATCCCCTTGATCAGCACAAAACAACTTTTACTTGTCCGTTTGGCACCTTTGCTTATAGAAGGATGCCGTTTGGTTTATGTAATGCACCTGCCACGTTCCAGAGGTGCATGATGGCTATATTTTGGGACATGATTGATAAATACTTGAAGGTTTTTATGGATGATTTTTTGGTGTTTGGAGATAGTTTTGATGATTGTTTGAACAATCTTGAGAAAGTCCTTGTGAGATGTAAAGAAAAAGATCTTGTGCTTAACTGGGAAAAATGCCACTTCATGGTTCAAGAGGAAATTGTGTTGGGACATAAAGTTTCGATGGCAGGAATGGAGGTTGATCGTGCTAAAATTGAAGTTATCAAGACATTACCACCTCCATTTTCTGTAAAAGGAGTGAGAAGTTTCTTGGATCACGCAGGATTTTATCGAAGATTTATCAAGGATTCCTCCAAGATCGCCAAACCGCTTTGTTCTTTACTTGAAAAGGATACTCCTTTTAACTTTACTGACGAATGTCTTCAAGCGTTTTTAATGATTAAGGAGAAACTAATTTCCACACCTATTGTTATACATCCTGATTGGAAAGCTTCGTTTGAACTTATGTGCGTTACTATTGATCACGTTATGGATGTTGTGTTGGGGCAGAGGAAAGATAAGCTCTTCCACACAATTTATTATGCAAGTAAGACCTTCAACGCTGCCCAGATGAATTATACAGTAACGGAGAAAGAGATGTTGGCTGTAGTATATGCTTTTGATAAATTTTGTTCCTATCTGATTGGGAAGAAAACTATTGTATACATGAATCATTCAGCTATCAGATACCTTATGGAGAAAAATGACGCTAAGCCGCGTCTTATTAGATGGGTACTGTTGCTTCAAGAGTTAGACATAGACATTCGAGACCGAAAGGGATGCGAGAATCAAGTTGTTGATCATTTATCAAGGCTCGAAGGATCTGATGCGAACAAGGAACCATTATTGGTTAAAGAGGTATTCCCTGATGAACAACTTTTTTCTATTAAAGATGCGTTTGTGCCATGGTATGCATGTCTAGTCAACCTCATCGTGAGTGGTGTATTCCCCAAGGATATCCACCCACAACAAAGACAAAGATTATCTCACCAGGCTAAACAATACTATTGGGATGAACCATACCTTTGGAAAATTTGTAGTGACCAAGTAGTTAGGAGATGTGTCCATGAAGGCGAAGTTGATAAGATTATAGCAAGCTGTCATAATTCACCATATGGAGGTCACTTTAAAGGCGATAAACTGCAGCTAAAATTCTTCAATCTGGTTTCTATTGGCCTACCCTACACAGAGATTGTTATCGTTTCGTCCAGTCTTGTCAAAGATGCCAGTTCACTGGTAATATATCCAAAAGAGACGCGATGCCGCTTAACAATATTCTAGAAGTCAAAATCTTTGATGTTTGGGGAATAGATTTCATGGGACCTTTCATTACTTCCCATGGAAATCTTTATATTTTGCTTGCGGTAGATTATGTATCAAAATGGGTAGAAGCAGTGGCAACACCAATGAATGATGCTCAAACGGTGATAAAATTCTTAAAAACTAACATCTTTTCAAGACATGGTACGCCACGTGTTCTCATCAGTGATAAAGATACCCATTTCATCAATGCTCAACTGAGAAACCTCCTTCGTAAGTTTGGAGTGAGACACTGCATTTCAACCGGTTATCACACACAAACTAACGGTCAAGCTGAAGTTTCCAATTGGGAAATCAAATCTATTCTTGAGAAGACCGTGAACAAAACGAGGAAAGATTGGTCGTTAAAGCTAGATGATGCTCTCTGGGCTTACAGAACAGCATTTAAAACACCAATTGGGGAATCTCCCTATCGTATGGTCTACGGCAAAGCGTGTCATCTACCTATTGATATTGAAGCTCGAGCCTTCTGGGCTATTAAAAATCTAAATCTAGATCCAGAACTGGTCGGGAAACAAAGGTTGATGCAATTGAACGAGTTGGAGGAGTTTCGCTATCTTGCCTATGAAAATTCACGCCTCTACAAGGAGAAAACAAAGAGATGGCATGATAGACGACTTCTTCCAAAGTATTTCGAGAGAGGACAAAAGGTTCTATTATACAACTCTCGATTCTCGAACTACCCAGGAAAGCTTAAATCCCGTTGGGGAGGACCTTACATTGTTATGAAAGTCACACCGCATGGAGCGATTGAAATTGAACATCCAACCGAGCCAAGGACATTCATGGTGAATGGCCAACGTTTGAAAAGATACCATGACAGTGAAGACTTTGGACGAGAGGAGACGATCCATCTCGTAGAAAACGCTTAGCCTGAGGTACACGTCTAACTCAAAGACGTTAAACAAAAGTGCTCTTGGGAGACACCCCTTGTTTTAATTGCTTTTTAGATTAGTTTATTGCTTTGTAGTGTATATTTTTAAGTTAGTGTAGATTTTTAATTGTGTTTACAAGCTAATAGGAGAGAAAGGTAGTGTGCTATTGTGCAGGAAATGAGTTTGGGGACAAAAGGAATCACTTGGAAAAATTCGAGGTCAGCTCTGGTATACCGCACTATACGTCCGGTACACCGCGCCATGAAAAACCCGTGACCACGGGTTGATGACTCGGGTGTTCTGCCGAGAGTTCGAAAACCAAAGGTTCATAGGTATGGTATACCGCGCCTCACGTCCAGTACACCGCAGGAAGGAAAACCCGTGACCACGGGTAGAAGACTCGGGTTTTTTGACGAGAGTTGAAAAAAAGAGACACGCCTAGCTGCGGTATACCGCACCATACCCCCGGTGCACCGCGCTAGGTCGGTTTTGAAGAAGTTTATTCCTATTCCAACTCTTACCTTATCAAACTTAACCCTAGTCCCTTCTACACGAAAGTTTCAGACCCAAACACTATAAATACACCTTGAAGCTTGTACAAACCTCCACAATTAATAAAACAACATCAATAATTCTCTCCTCCATCCTCCATAAACACAATTTCTTCATCAAATTCATCACACTACACCATTAAACACCATCAAGAACATCAAGCTTTCAAGATTTCTTCCAAGATTCATCAAGAACCCTTTCTCTTTCATTACTTCCAAGCAACAACCTCAAGCTACACACTTTTCTCTTAAACTTTTAATTCATCCTTGGTATAACTTGAGTTGTGGGTAAATCAAACATGACTAATAGATCTGAT
Source organism: Nemophila menziesii (assembly GCA_029959085.1). Lineage (NCBI taxonomy): Eukaryota > Viridiplantae > Streptophyta > Magnoliopsida > Boraginales > Hydrophyllaceae > Nemophila > Nemophila menziesii. Next base: position 83,759,448 of record JARWIR010000001.1, read on the forward strand.
GCTATGGAATACAAGAGGAAGTGTACCTTCCTATGGAAGAATAAAAAATTGCCTGGAGCCACCATTGAAAAGCCTATCAACCTTGATGAGGCTACTGAAGAATCAAAAGAAAAGGCACTAGCACAACCACTACCAAAGAAATTAACTGCTAGAATGTCTGTACCAACAAGGCCTATGAAAAAGAATAAGATTCATGATCAAGGTTCTTCTACTTCTTCCTCTAAGGATGATTCTTGTATTCCCCCATGGGCTCTTAAATTTCAGCATGAAGTTGAACATTTACGAGAGGAAAACAGAGAACTTTGGGTGGAAATTACACAGATTAATTCACAGTTGGAAGATATAACCATGATCAGAGATACTGATAATTATTCTTCTCCATCTTCTTCAGAGGATGAGGACATAATGGATCTCTATGGTCAGCCAGGTACGCCACTCTAATTCTTTTTCTTAATAGCTTGTATGCATTAGGTAGTTTAGTTAGTTTCAATTTTAAATTTTATTTCTTTCTTGAGTCTTTTTCGAGTCGTGGGGACACGGCTCATTTTTGAGTTGGGGGTGGGGATTCGTTTTCCTCATCTTCCTTTTCGTTTTTTCATAAAATTTAAATTTTTAGGTTGAATTAAGGCATAGAATATTTTGAATGTACCTATTGAGCATAATTTTATTAGGTCAATGATAGTAAGTAGTATGTTTTTGAAAGATGTCACAAATATGTTTAGCATGCATGTATGAAAACAGGAAATAAAAGATAGAAAAATTAATGAGCAATGCTAAGAATTCACGTTGAAACTTAGGGAGAGTTAGTTGGAGTGTAGAACATGAGGTTTGAAATTAGTTGAAAACCCTCTTGTCTATGAACTAATAATGAAAAAGTAACAAAATCCGGTAGTTAGAAAAATGAATAAGACAGTTCTTTCATATTGAAGCCACTTGAAGCCTTTTATACATTCTCACCCTTTTATTTGATTATTGTTATTATTTATCTGTCTTAGCCCCTCTGAGCATTTCTAAAGCCTTTTATTGAACCACATTATAATCTGTACCCTTAGTTTGTAGGACTTATCTATATGACCCGCACTCGAATCGCAAAACATGAAACAAGTCGTTTTTAGAGCTTGAGTTTGGGGTGGTGAGTTTCATCATTAGGGTACACTGGGATTTGGGAATTGTAATTATGATTTTATTGATGATGAAAACGATATTATTGTAACCCTTTGCCGGAGTAATAGTGAATGAAAAAGAAGCTACGAGCTAAAATTACCAACAAAGGCATAAAAAGAAAGAATATATATATATATATATATATATATGAAAAATAGCGTGATATCTCGAACATTAAAAAGAGAGTCATAGCTATACTAAAGAAAAACTTTTATGAAAAGAATATATATTCGGACCGGCAAAGTGGAAATTGTATGTCATCACAAAAGGTTTTATTCGGGATTGATTGGGCATGCACATCAAAAGCATCAAAAATTGGGTTGAGTGAGAACATCTTCGAGTGAAAACTCAAGCTCTAGGGCGATTCGTTGATGGCTAGTGAGGAGAGAGCCAAAAGCTCATTTTTTTATTATCCAAATATACCACACCCGTCCCTAAGGCAAGTTATAACCAAAGACCTTAGGATTTCTAACTGCTTGGTGGAGAAATAATTGAGCTATTAGGTAGTAGGAAAGTGGACCATTGGATGCTATATTAGAACCTATGAACAACCTATAGCCATTAACATGAACTAAGTCATCAACCTCTCCTTCTGGCATTGCGAAATTAATCTGGACTAGAATTTGTGGATTGTTGATTATGTGTGTATTAAGCATATGTGTGCATTATTTCTTGAGCATTACTACAAGAGACTTTTTAGCTACTATGCTCTACGATCATTAATTATGTTCTGTTCTTATTCTCCTCCGACTTTTTCTTCTTGTTTATTTGACTACCCTACTGTTCTTTATTTATATTGTATCGGGACGATACAACTTTGAGTTGGGGGTCTTGATGTCTCCTCATTTTTTATAATAAAATCTATTTCTGAGACATCATTTTAGGCGTATTTATTAGTTTATAGGTCAAATTCCTCATGATTTAGTACACTTTCCTATTTTGGATCTTGAATTGATTATTTATTATTTTTAGAGCATATTGGGTTTAATTATTTATTTAGTGTGAAGCTTTAGAGATATATGGTAATTAATTAGAGTCCAAGTTGGTTCCAAGAGATAAAGGAAAGAAGATAAACATGGAAATTGAAGATAAGGAAGTAAAAGCTAAAAACATGGAAAAGGAAAAGCTGTCTTAATCCTGAATTTCTGCACCTACGACCACAAATCAGCTTATATATTAAACTCGGTGAGGAATCTGGAGAAACGGTCAAGAGAAAAGTTGGAGATCTTTCCGAGACTTTGAATTTCAACTACTTATATGTGTCAAACGGATGAGTATTGAAGCTGCTAGGACGAAAACAAAAATGGGGCTGATTCCATGATTTTGGGCTACGAATTTGAGTTGGGCTAGGAGCCCAATGTTTACCTTTTCCTTCAAGAAAACGATTAGGTCAACCTATACACTATAAATACAGCCTCTTAACACTAGAAAATCATCCTTGGTGAAACCTTAAGCCAAGAGGAAGCTTACAACACAAGAAAAGAAGTCTGGAAGGAGCTGTTCATCAATAATGTCATCTTCAACCTTTGAATTTGTAATTTCTTTCTTTTCTTCCATTAGTATGAACTAAATTTCTATTAACTTGAGTATTAGCATATATGTATGAACCCTAGTTTTCGTTGACATCTATCTAATTTGGGAACTCTATGTTTTAAATTGAATTATTGTTTTTATTCTCTGTTTAGGTGTTTGGATTTATATTTTGTGTTCTTGTGGATCGCGACCATATAGAATTACCATCTAGTAGTTAGGTCACCATTGACAACGGTGTTTAATTACATGTTTAGCACATAACGTCTAGAATAAGGTTTAGATCTGACAAATCAATCTAACTAGATAATCACCATGGTTTAGTGTATTGCTATTTTACCAATTGCAGGAACAGTTTGCTTAGGACTCCTTATTGACACAGGTAAACCCTATTTAAAACTACCTAGCGCAATTGGAACCGATTATTGAAATACTACATAATTCACCCTTACATGTTTAGAACGGCAAAACTAGTGGGGAGTACATGCCATTTACTCAAGCTAAACTCTCATACTAACTTCTTCTTTTGCATTTAAATTTATTTATTTATTTTATTAGTTTAATTTAGTTAATTGAAAAACCAAATAAAAATCTATTTGTCTTTACTTTTTCTGCGTTTTATTTGTTCTAGACTTTAATATTTGCACTTGATTATTGCATAAGATTCCCCTAACCTTCGTAGTCTCTGCGGAACGAATCTTACTTATTTATTAAAACTTGCATACGATCTGTATACTTGCAGAACCGTGCTAGACTAGGGAAATTATTTGCACTTTATTTATATCTTATTTCATCACACCCTAGTCGACACCAGTGGTCGGAGTTGGAAATTATTTATAGTTAATGAATGAGGAGAGAGGAAAAATGATAAAGGAGGAAATAGATTAATGGTAAATTGGTAATGAAGTAGAGAGAAAATAGTAATGGAGGAGAGAGAAGAATCTATTTTACTTTGTCTTATAATCACTATAAAGATACTAGTAATGACAATGAACATGTTAGAAGTCTCTTTAAAGGAGAGAGGAATGTGATAGTTCCTTTGTAGCACTAAGATGCTCTCCAAAACCCTATAGGTAATTCATCCAAATTAAAATGAATAGAATAGGAATGAAATCCTTAGCCACATCTAGCTAAAAAAGATATATAAATTGGCTACCTTATAATTGAAAACCATATAATCAGGAAGCTGTTGAAATATTACAATCTGATTTTCTACTTTCAATTATAACTTTTTGCTACAATAAAAAAACTCATTAGAATTAGTCTTACTATTACACATATAATCTCCACAATCGAGTTCCCTATCACTAATTTTAATAGATCCAAAAAAATTAATTACAGCGATTAACACAAACACATTATGTGTCTCACCCGTCAAAAATCTAAACTATAATATTCTCAATTCTACCAACAGAGACGAATATGGTAGAGTTTTTTTTTAAGAATATACCAATTTTAAAAAATATTTGTAATAATATACCAAGTCAAAAAATATTTGCAAAACTATACCAATTCGGCAACTCAGTTGTCGAATCAGTTTTTTTTTTGATTATGTATATATATATATACTAGGTATAGCCCGTGCCTTAAGGCACTTCAAAACATAAAAATTGAGTTACTTGTCTACTTTCAGTTTTAACATAGAAAATGTTTAAAAGATATGATGATATTTTGTCTTGAATATGTAAAAACCGAAATAATAGATAGAATGAATACGAAAGTGAGATAAAAAAAATTTGTTATTAAATTCAAATGCACCATAAATCCATGTACAATTTAAACAACTAATAAATAGATTAAAATACGAAAATAATCAAAGAGTGTCATAATCTAAATGTGTGAATCATATAATCTCGAGTTGTTAATATACGTGCATAAATCTCATAACTCTACAAAGTATCATTGTGTCAATATACATATATCTGAAGACACTCAAGATTTTTTTTTCCATTGACGGGAATCGAACCCAGGTTTGATGGGTGAAAGTAAAGGTTAAGATTAAGGTTAAGGTTAAGGTTAAGTTTAATAATAAGGTTAAGGTTATGGTTAAGGTTAAGGTTTATGTCAAAGTTAGTTAAGGTTTAAGATGTAAATTTTAAGGTTCAAGGTTAAGGTTTAATAAGATATAAGGTCGAATATTAACGTTATAAATATTTATTTGGTTAAGTTTAAGATAAAGGTTAAGGTTAAAGGTAAAATTTAAGGTAGTGTTTAAGGTTTTATGTTAAGGTTAAGGTTATGGTTAAAGTTAAGGTTAAGGTTTAGATTTAAGGTTTAAGGTTTAAGGTTCAAGGTAAAAGTTAAGTTTTAACATTTAGGTTAAGGTTAAGTTTTAATTTTAAAGTTAAGATAGTGGCTATAAAATTTAAGATGAAGGTGAAGGTGAAGGTTATAGTTATTGTTTAAGGTTAAGGTTAAAGTTGAGGTTAAGGTTTAAGATTTAAGGTTAAGGTTTAAATTTTAAGATTTAAAGTTTAAGGTTTAAGGTTTAACGTTAAATATTAAGGTTATAGTTAAAATTAAGGTTAAGGTTTAAGGTTTAAGGTTTAAACTTTATGGTTTAAGCTTTAAGGTTCATGGTTCAATTTAAGATTAATTTTATAATTAAGGTTAAAGTTAAGTTGTAACTTTAAGGTTAAGTTAAAGGTTAAATAAGTAAAGGTGAAGGTGAAAGTTAAATTTAAGATTTAAGGTTTCAGGTTAAGGTTAAGGTAAAGGTTAAGGTTTGGGGTTCAAGGTTTAAGGTTTAAGGTTTAAGGTTAAGGTTAATTTTAAGGTAAATTTGTAAGGTTTAAATTTAAAGTTAAGGTTAAGGTTAAGTTTAAGGTGAAGGTGAATTAAGGTTTATGGTTTAAAGTTTAAGGTGCAGGTTTAGGGTGTAATGTCTAAGGTTATGCTTAAGTTTAAGGTTAAAGTTGAGGTTAATATTATTGTTAAGATTAAGGGTAAGGGTGAGGGTAAGGTTAACGTTGACAATAAGGTTAAGTTTAAGTTTATGTTTAAGCTTAAGTTTAAGTTTAAGTGTAAGTTGAAGTTTATGTTTAAGTTTAAGTTTAAGTTTAAGTTTAAGGTTAAGTTTAACGTTAATGTTAGGTTAGGGTTAAGGATATGGTTAAGGTTCTTAGTTAAAAGTTGAGGTTGAGGTTAAGGTTAAGGGGTTAAGGAGTTAATGGTTAAGTTTAAGGTTAATTTTAAGTTTATGGTTATGGTTAAGTCTAAGACTAAGACTAAGGCTACGACTAAGGCTAGGTGTAAGTTTAATGTTAAGGCTAAGGCTAAGGTTAATACTAAGGCTAAGGCTAAGGCTAAGACTAAGGCTAAGGCTAAGGCTAAGACTAAGAGTATGGCTATGCTAAGGATAATGCTAAGGCTAAAGGTAAAGCCAAGGCTAAGGTTAAGACTAAGACTAAGGCTTACGCTAAGTCTAAGGATAGGTCGAGGGCTAGGGCCAGGGCTAGGGTTAAGGAGAAGGTTAAGGTTAAGTTTAAGGTTAATGTTAAGGTTAAATTTAAGTTAGAGGTTGATGTTAAGTTTAATTCAAAGGTTGAGGTTGAGTTTGAGGTTAAGTTTTAGGTTATTGTTAAGAATTGGGGTTAAGGTTAGAGGTTTGTGGACAACGTGGACCAAATACGGAACTTTTAGATGTCTAATGGAGTGGGATAAGGGACAATTAAGTTTTTATTATCCTTTAAGTGTTTATTAATTTTAATTTTTTATATGATAGACATATATATGTTTATTATTCTATGAATTCCATCTTGACTTTATAGTATTCTATAATTTTTATTGGCTGAATCAATATATTTCTTGTCTTGAAAATTTATTTTTATAAAGTTGAAATGATTTCTGTAAAAATTATACATGTTTTGACAATCAAAAATAAAAGAAAAAAAATTATTTATATATTGTAATGTAAAGTGATTTTTTATTTTATTTTATATTGTATCTAGTTAAATTTTTTGTATAATAAATTCTGATTTTTTTAATTATTTAGTACTTTGTAAATTTTAATAAAAAGGAATAAACTTTATTTATATGAAAAATAATATGGATTCTTATAATTTTATTTATATGAACGTTAAGATGATTATATAATGTTAATTATTTTATTTTTATGAAAAATAATATGAATTGTTATAATTTTATTTATATGAAGGTTAAGTGGATTATATATTATTAATTATTTTAATGCGTATATAATAATGTGTATATATTTGAGTCATGTGTATGTGTATATAATAAATGAGAGAATGAGATGAATGGGGGAATTATGAGCTAAATGGGGGAATTATGAGACGAATGGGGAAGTTTGAGGATAAATAGGGAGAGTTAGGTTTCATTCTGCTTTATTATATAGACTAGGTATGACCCGTGTCTGAAGCCACTTAAAAAACTATGAGATTAGTTGTAGAATATACTTCTTTGGAATTCGATCACTGGTTTTCAGTATACCCGATACACTTCAACAATATGTTTATATATAGTCTCTAACCTATAATATAGATACGTATCTTAAGGCTCAAGACCTCTCGTCACTTGCGTTTTCTCCTAAGTAAGGACTATGGGAACGGTCTCACATGCATGTCCATGCACCTCGTTTATTGCCTCTAAACGTTTCTCGTATACAAAAAACAATACTGACAATTTTTTTTGACAATAACGCCCCACACTTTGCATATTCATCATAATACTCGAAATTTCTCGCCTCACAATTTCTTTTAACGATTCACCATTAAAAATTTAGAACATGCCCCAAAATAAAACTTTATCATTTTGCATCAAAACCCCATTCTTACACTTTGGGTATTCGGTCTTGACTGTCGAATTGGATCAATAGATATTTACGTTGGTGCTGTGATATTGAGGTCATGTATGTTTAATTAGAAATATAGATCGGCGACCTCTGTTTGGAATCGGAGTGTGGATTCTGAACGTCGATATTTATGGCAAGGTAGATTGAATTGATGTTGATGGTGGGTTTCAAATCATATGATTGTGATCGATGGCGAAATAATACCTTCAAACATGTATTGAGAAACAATTTCAAATTGAGGACTAAGAACAATGATGAGGTGTTCATAGTTGTTGGTTCAGGGACAGACGATTGGCAACTTGATTGGAAGACCGATTCGTCTCAATAATTTTGTAAAACATCTTGATAGTACAAAATTAAATATAAAATTTTATACACATCAATAGTATTAATCCATATCCATATCCACATGAAACATCTTGCATCTTAATATTCTTATAAGTTAATAATTAATGTGCTACAGAAAAAGCAAAATATAAAATATTTTTGTAAATACTTTGCATCTTGATATAAAATATATCATGTAACAGGATTTTGCAAAGCATCAGGTACTAAAGTATATAAAACTACTGTAAATTGATGGTTATAAGCCCTTTTAGTATTCTCCTTGGTTACCTCAAAACATTGATGTTTATAAAAACATAAGCACTTGATCCTTTTTAATAACTATTTACTCTAGGCTATTTTATTATATGTATCGATTCATCGTGTGTACATTTTTCTAGCCCTTCTAGCATTAAATATTTTTAATACAAATCCTAAAAGATGTTTTATGTGTTACACAGCAGAATATTTAATAATATTTATAATTATGTATATATCATCTCAATGAATTGTAACTCTTAATTCCGTCCAAAAAAAAAAAGAATTGTAACTCTTAATAGTATTAAATTATATGATTTCCGTTGATGATATGAAAAGATGTTTTTGTATTCATCTTAATATTCCGTAGCTTAATTTTCATCAACCACAGTCTCAGATGTCTAGTCTTTCGAAGTTGCAAATGCATAAAAAGCTTCTATAGCTTTGTTTTCAAGTTTTATATAAACCATAGACTCTGAAGCATCATCTTGGCAATTTCACATTCATAAACATCTTCAGACCCTTGTAAGATTGAAAAAAGAAGTCAATGAACTGGTAAAAAATACTCTAAAGCAAACATGTATATGCAAAATAGAGTCTGGATTTATCATCTATTGAGAAAAACCACCAATAACCTTTTCCAATTTCTCAAGCTTTTCACTACATCAGCTTGTGGAGGAGCTTGAACAAAGCCACAAACAATCATATATCACTCAAGGGACAGCAAAAATAGAGACTAATGCTTCAATTAACTCACTTTAAATCATAAAAGCTGAAAATTATCACTTTGCTGCTCATACCTTCATATTCAATTTCTCTACATAAGATGCACGACTTTTCTTTGTGCAAACACTGTAAAGCACAGCAGAAACAGGGACTAATGCTGCAATTAACTCCCCAGCAGTTGCACCAAACGGATATTTACTGCAAATTCAAAAAATGCAATATAAGACCAAAAATTGTTCACTCCAGCAGTAAAAGGCTATTCAGGCTATTCCCAGAACATCACTTCTCCTACGGTAAAAGGCTTCCAACGGTCATAATAATGGCCATTGTAGGATTTGTATTAAGATATAATAAAATTATATTCAAATCAGATAATTCTGAAAATTTGTAAAAGTTATGAGATTAGGTTAAAATTAAGTCAATTTTTCAGAGTTTCAACGATAATAATAGAATTTACCTTAAATTGGGTTTTTCGCCAAGACGGGTTGATGATGGTGGAGAATGGTCCCCGAGTGGTTGCAGTTATCTTGTGAAGGAGAGCGGATTTGCTGATAATAGTGCAGCTACTGATCTCATGAGATCGCTTCTTCAATGTTAACATTCAATGTTAACACTTTTATATTGCAACTTTTGCATAATATGAGGATATATAGTGCATAATGTGAAAAAATTTAAGTAACCAAAATCTTAAATAACAAAATGTGTACATTTTTATCTTTGGTCTCTTCCATAATACGATCTTGCAAATCTTTTTCAAATTCCTTTTCCATTGCTATTTGAACATCTGCTACGACCATTGCTCCAGACACTACTTCCGAAACTGGAACAATTAGTTTCTTCACTTTTTTCTTTGGAGCCTCGACCTGTAAAATATTTAAACAAACATAAAACAAAGACTATGGATATATTCTACATCAAATCTATAAAGACTCGCTCACCTTAGATTCTGTTTCCATTTCAACAGACTCTGGAATACAATCTCAGTCCAGGAGCATCTTGCATATTCGCATCACCTTCAGTATCCATTTTACTCTCTTTCATAACCAAAACTTTGATTTACTATTCTTCCAAAAGTTGAATGAACATCATTAAAACGTACAATATAGGAAAAAAACAAAAATCTGAAACACATTAACCACCATAGATAAACTCTCAAGAACTTACAGTTGCAGACTCTAGTGAAACAATACCATGCAGATTCAAGCGTACTTTCACCTTCAATTTAGCACGTTCTCCAGAGCATTGGAACAATCCAATCTGTATATAGTCGTAATGTTGAAACTAAAAATGGACTATTATTTTCCAACAAAACATGCTAAATATAAATCACATATTGTGTATGTGCTGATCTTAGGTGGGGCTTGCAATTCACTCACAATAGTGCTTTGTTAAAGCCTTAACACTTGGTATTGGATATCCTTTTGGAAAAACAACAGTGCTTTGTTGATTCTCCGTAGCATCACCGAAAGCAACACCTTTCCATGATAAACCTATCGGGATTGGAAAGATCTCGTGAACCTGTTAAACAATCAAATAAGTCAAACAATCATCTCAAAATCTGTTACAAAATATTGAAAAAAATAGAAGGGCATTCCCATTCTCCAGGGTTTAAATCCCTTTTGAGACGTGCCTCCCTACATCGAAAACAACTCATTTTGCTAGCAAAATTCATAAATCCACACCTGTCATAATACTTAATAGAGTTAATAAAAATATATAATATCGAATAGAAATAATAGACTCTACTTAGTACTTACCCTGAGCAATTCCAATCCCCCTTCTTCATTTCAATATCATTAGCATCTACCCTCTTCGGACCTTCTGTTTGGCATTTTAAACATCGTAAATTTCTTGCAAAATTGAGGAAATTGCATCTACAAAATTCCAAATGTATTTAATTAATATCTTTTTCAATCACTCAAAGTAAAGGCTTACACTTACTCAGGACACATCCAATCTCCTCTTTTCATTTCCACATTCTGATAGCTTCTATGTAGTATAAATGGTCATAACAATGGCCATTGTCTATAGAATAGGTAAAATGATAAAAAAAATAAGAAACGGTAACAATTAATTTTACCTAAGTCTTCGATGGTTGATGGTGGAGAATGATCCCGAGTGGTGGCGGAGGTCTTCTCGTTGCAGGAGAGCGGCTTGGTGGGTCTTTTGGGTCTGGTTGATGGTGGCGGAGGTCTTCTCGTTGCAGGAGAGCGGCTTGGTGGGTCTTTTGGGTCTTCGGTGGTTGATGGTGGCGGAGGTCTTCTCGTTGCAAGAGAGCAGCTTGGTGGGTCTTTTGGGTGTTCGATGGTTGATGGTGGCGGAGGTCTTCTCGTTGCAGGAGAGCGGCTTGGTGGGTCTTTTGGGTGTTCGATGGTTGATGGTGGCGGATGAAAATAAAAGAGAATAATAAGGGGATTATGAGCCTAATGGGGGGAGGCTTGGTGGGTCTTTTGGGTGTTCGATGGTGGATAGTTTGGTGGGGATTTATGGGTAAAATGAAAATAAAAGAGAATAATAAGGGAATTATGAGATGAATGGGGGGATTATGAGCCAAATGGGGGGATTATGAGACTAACGGGGGAGTTTGAGGATAAATAGGGTAAATTAGTTTTGGTTCTGCTTTATTATATAGATATACTAGGTATAGCCCGTACCTGAAGGCACTCCGAAAATAAAATTTCAGTTAATTGTCCATTTACACTTTGTACATATAAAATGTTTAAAAGTTAGAATGATATTTTATTTTGAATATGTAAAAACTGAAATTATAGATAGAGTGTATATAGAAACGATATAAAAAATTGGTTATAAAATTCAAATGATCCATAAATCTATGTATAATTTATCAAACAACTAATATATAAGTTGAAATACGAAAAAATTAAAAATAAACGGAATCGAAATGTGTGGATCGTATAAACTTGAGTTTATAATATGCGTGCATAGATCTCATAACTCTACATAATGTCGTTGTACCAAAATACACATATCGTCCAATATGGGGAACCTGAACGACAACCTGTTCATTTGAAAAGTATGGAAAATTAATATATAATTTAAATATGATACACATTAGTGTTAAATTTATGTGAATTTTTACCATGTGATTGAGATTCCATCTAGCCAAGAGTTTTCCTTTTATCCAGTCATCACACATGATTTTCTTCTTATGCTACAAATATAATTAAAATGAACTATTATTAGAAGACAACGAACTTGTGTCAGAAAAAAATTGAAAATAAGAGTTTGTATTATCTCACTTGTGGATATTTTTTGCGAAGACACTTAATAAAAATATAGATAGTGTGTTATACAGAAATTATAAAAAAATTATTATAAAATTAAAATGAACATAAATATGTGTATAATTTATCAAACAACTAATAAAGAAGTTGAAATACGAAAAAAATTAAAAAGAAACAGAATCGAAAATACATATATGATCATTCGTCTTGTGTGCTTACTTATAATAAAGATTATATTAAAACTTCAGGATATACAATATTAGTTGTTGTTTGTTCACCATCAGAAGAAGTACACTTATGCGATCATAACTCGTAGATCTTGATAATGCAACATACAATTGTCCATGACTAAATACTGGTGTTCGCAAATCGATTCCAACGAATTTCACAGATTGACCTTGTGATTTATTGATGGTCATGGCATAGGCTAAACGAACATGAAATTGTCTCCTTGTCATCACAAAAGGTAATTTCGAGTTAGAAGGCGTCAATGATATTCTTGGAAGGAACACCAAATTACTGGATTTATCTCCATTCAAAATGCGAGCTTCAATAACACGTGTTGAACATCTGACAACCATTAACCGCGTGCCATTACACAATCCATCCTTCGGGGCAATATTTCTTAACAACATGATAGGAGCACCCACTTTTAATTCCAATTTAAACGGAGGTAACCCACTTGGATTCAATGAGTTTAAATACTTATTTGGATATCGAGATGTTATAGATTTATCTACTTGATCCTCTTCAACCATCTTATCAGCTGCTAGATACGTCTTCTGTATTCCAGGAAAAATCTTAAGTGCAAGATTGTTGATCTCACTAACATCATCATTTCTCGCAGACAGTATAGTGCGTTCATTGAGATATGTGTCAGTTTCAAGGTCATGCAAGTTAGGATATGTGGTTGATATCAAATTGTTCAAATTTGTGCACTTGCACATTGTTGTTGGGATCTCCATTAATTCTTCTGAGTTAGAGCCAATCTAGAATGATTAACAAACACTTAAATTTATGAGTATAAAAAAAATTATAACAAAATTTAGAGCCATTCAAATTACCTTTAGTAGGAAGTCGGCAAAATCAGTGTTCCCTCTAATTGAGTCGTTGAGACGCATATTAAAATATAATGTAAGCACGTACATTTTTCTCCAAAGTATAGAACGTCTTAATGAGGCTCCGACTATTTGTTCGCGTACACCTTTTGGTACAACTGGTAAAAAAATTCGGAAATCACCTCCGAGAACAACAGTGATGCCCCCGAATGGCTTCTCATTTTTATGTATATCTTGTAGCGTTTGATTAACATCCTCAACACAATTTTGATGTTGCATCGGAACTTCATCCCAAATTATGAGACTTGTTTTTCGTATCAACTCAGCCTGGAGGGATTGTTTAAAAATATTACAAATAGAATCTTTCACAATATTCAGTGGTATCGAGAATGTGGAATGTGCAGTTCGACCTCCAATCAATAACAAAGATGCGATTCCTGACGAAGCTACATTAGACACAAAATAATCTAAACTCCGACATTTTGTTGATATCGTATTGTATAAAAAGGTTTTTCCAGTTCCAGCACCTCCATTCAAGAAGAAAGTTACACCTTTACTATTAAACATGGAATCAACAATCTTATCGTATGCGCGCCTTTGTGCACTGTTAAGTCGATCAACGTTTATATCTGCATCCCTATCTTTCGCTTCCCTTTGAAGTTGTAAATGTTCTCTTATCAATCGATTTTCCACAACCAAGTTTCAATTCATGAGTTGTGGATTTTGTTTCAAAATTGGAGCACGGTTTATTGCGCGAGTTGTGTAGATAGTCATTTCGATTCTTTTATTTTTCTGCGAAACCTGTATATTAATATCAATTATGTATTAGTTACAATATAATGACATTCGTTTTGTGTGTTTACTTGTAATATACATTATTTTGAAACTTCAGGGTATACAATATCAGGTGTTGTTTGTTCAACATCAAGAAGAAATACACGTATTCGATCATAAAGTGAAACTATAGGCTTACTTGAGGTCTGTGAACTTTTGCATTCGATTGGACTCGGGAGGCACTCATTTTTGAGACCTTGTTTTTGTTATTCGATACACTCGTCATTTGATAGTACAATGATCTGAAAATATGATGATTTATTAACATTTGGTAAATAAAACGATAAATCTATATTACATGTTATACAAATGAAACAATTAATCTAGTAATACATATACTGAAATATGACACACGCAAGTATAATTTTAATAAGTTCAACTAATTTATTTCAATACATAAAAAAGTAGTTCTCCAATACAATACAATTATTATCGAATCAAGAACAATTTATTACAAATGACTCCCTAAAAACGATTATTCATAAAAAAGTAGCAAATCAATACCATAAATTTATTGTCGAATCTAGACTAATTTATGAAAATCCACTCCCAAAAGCCTATTACATTGATAAATATCGACCATTCGAATATAAGGTACCCTGCTCCATGTTAGCAAGGGTTAAATCTGCTAGCATCGTAAACTCAATATCATCAAGTAAAACTTTCAAATCTTCTAGTTTATCCATATTTTTTAGTAAAGGTAGAATATTTTCTATTTGCCAATCTTGAGGAAGCGTGGCAACTATGACATATAGCAAGGGGGCAGATCTAAAGGAACGTTTGTACTACTCCTAAAGGAATAATAACTTTCTTCCTTTCGTTTAATGTGATCAAGCACAGATTTAGTTGAATTCATTGGTTCGCCAGTATTCAGTCCATAAAAGGGTTATATTATCGATTTCACCGTATTCATCGTATGAATTTGTTATAGTCTTAGTTAGCCTTTCGAGTGTGTCCATTTTATTTTTTGTTTTAGCCTGCAAAAAATAACTATGTATAGAAAAAATTATATGTAAATATTTGTATGCTATATTTTTTAAAAGTGAGTATTCGAAATGGAAAATATTATCTACAAACTACTCAAATAGTAATACGATTTTTTAGTTTATTAACATAAAATAAATAGGATTTTACAATTTTATAATAAGAATATAGATATACTAAATACCACAAATAGTAATTATTAATTGTAGTAGTATTTTAATTATTTTAATGTTTTTATATTAAAATATAAATATAGAAAATATTTTATTGTTTACTAAATTATTTGTATTTTCTTTTTTTACTACTTTTTTTCTTAAACCCATGTAAATTTCATTTGATTTTTTTTTTTTATTAAATCCAACAGAAATGTATAACATATTCTTGTACAAATGTAAACATTTTAAATATATTTTTTAAAATGTAAAATTTAAGAATATATTTTTGTTCTATGATGCTACGTTTTGATTTGGAATTTATGGGTATCAGTTTTTTTTTCAAACGATTATAGGATATGTAAAATAAAAATAAATGAGAAGAATGAGGAAATTATGAGATGAATGGGGGAATTATGAGACAAATGGGGGAATTATGAGATGAATGGGGAAATTTGAGGATAAATAGGGAGAGTTGGATTTCATTCTGCTTTATTATATAGACTAGGTATTACCCGTGCCTTAAGGCACTTCAATGATTAAAAAAAGTTACGCAATAATAAGAAAGGACGATGATTGAATTGAGCTAAAAAAATTAGATATAAAACAAAAAATATTGACGATTCTCAAATCCTTAACCACCGTATTTTACCTTTGATCCTACATTTTTCAGATTTTATTTAAGAATATTTTTAAAAAAATCCACGAATATATGTGACATTTTACAAAATGTATATAATTTGCTATTTTAAATAACATGAAATATGTCTAGAAGTACAGTAAAATTAGAAATTAAGAAGAAAAACCAAACAAATCAAAAGAGGACCTTTTTTGTGTTTTCACTAATGAGTTTTCACCCAATTCCACATTTAAAAAAAAAATAACAACCACAAAATTTCCCATAGAGTTACGATGAATTAAAAAAAAGAAGTGAAACATAAGTCATCCCTAACTTAATGAAACATTATGATTTTTTTATTGTGGAATGACCAACTGAAAAATATATCACTTATTCACTATGACCAACTGAAAAACCTAGCATTATTTTCAATTATGAATTCTCCATCTCATCTGGCACTTAACTGCTCCTCGGTTCACCTCATTCTTAATACAATATGATGAAACTGCAACCCCATTTTGGCTCCACTTGAACATCCGTTATCATCATAATGAAACCTGATTCTTCAAGTAGTGCTACATGAAACACATTATTCAATTTATGTTGGACCACTAATCCCTATAGATTTTCCAATTTGAAAACGGAGACAGTTAAAACGGTTTATCACATTTCAACAATAAGAATGAATACGGGGACCAACGATGCAATATATTTGGTCATTTCCTATAATACATGTACCAATGAAGCATTTCACCCAAAATTAGAAAGAAATTATAAACACTGATCAATCAAACCCAAATCTTACATGCCACCTTCTTGTACTAAAAGCTCAACAACTTGAACTACAACTCAAACTGCACGCCAGTGTATTGTTTGACTTGTATGATCCGTTGCATTTGCATCTCCTCCTTTCTGCAAATTATCACCATAATATTAACATTCAACTGATACTGTTTAGTGCAAATTCCAATTTTTATCTAGCTCTTTACAGTTGAGATGAACAATTTTTCCGCGTGTATAGTTGAATCAAAACTTTTGAGACATATATAATACAATTTTTTTAATTAAAAGCATTTTCCTCCCAAAGGCAATATTAAAGATTTACATGACATTCATATCATACACTTTGGCCTTTGTGGGATAAACTGCAGATATATGAAGTGATTTTATGAATTAATCACAATAACACTTCATATATCCTTGTGTACAAAAAACATATGAAGCTATTACAAAATCTGAAAAGATTTCTAGTTGTCCTTACTTCATATATCCTTGGTTACAAAAAACATATGAAGTGATTACAAAAAAGTAAAAGATCTCCGTCTGTCCTTACTTCATATATCCTTGGTTACAAAAAACATATGAAATTATTACAAAAAACTGAAAAGATATCCAACTATTCATCATAATTTTCACCTGTAACCATTAAGAGATTCTTTTTTTAACATCACTCGAAAAATAAACATTTCTGATACAACGTTAAAAAGTAACTACCTAAGTTTAAAATAATAACTACTTCGCAGATTTACCAACTTTTTCCAACTCGTCAAGCTGTTAAAAACAAACAACAAAAACTATCATCCATGACCCATCACAATACAAAAGAAAAATATAGACCTTACAGACTTGAATGGATTAGGAGAATCTTCACGTAATTCAAGAATATAAGTAGCTCTCTTCACTTTAATACCCTTAATTCCTTTCAACTCTTCCATGTTGATTTCACGTTTAATTAGTGAGGAAAAAGACGAAAGAAAAAGAATAAAAAATGTACTAATACTCAATTGCTAGTAGAAGTGAGGAACTTGAGATATTCCTGAAAATAAGAGTTCTCCATGCATGAGCTTTGCTGGCAAAATGATAATGGATTAAGGGTTCATGTTAAGGTTTAGTTTAAGGTTAAGTTTAATGGTAAGGTTACTGTTAAGGTTAAAGCTAAGGTTAATGTTAGTTTACGGTTTAAATGTTAAAGTTTTAAGGTAAAGTTTAAGGTTAAATGTTAAGATTAAGATTAAGTTTAAGGTTTAAAGTTAAAGTTTTAAGGTAAAGTTTAAGGTTAAGGTCATGGTTAAAGTTAAGGTTAAGGTTTAAGGTTTAAGGCTCAAGGTTAAGGTTAAGTCTTAACGTCAAGGTTAAGGTTATTTTTAAGGTTAAGGTTAAAGTTAAGATAAAGGTGAAGTAATGTTTAAGATGTAATGTTTAAGGATAAATGTTTAGGCGTTAAGATTAAATTTAAGGTTACAATGAAAATGAAGATTAGGGTTTAAGGTTTAAGGTGTAAGACTTAAGGTTAAAGTTAAGGTTAAGGTTTAAGATTTAAGGTTTAAGGTTTAAGGTTCAAGGTCATGGTTAAAGTTAAGGTTAAGGTTTAAGGTTTAAGGCTCAAGGTTAAGGTTAAGTATTAACGCCAAGGTTAAGTTTATGGTTAAGGTTGAGGTTAAAGTTAAGATAAAGATGAAGGTAAAGGTTAAAGTTAAGGTTTTAGGATTAAGTTTTAGGGTTTAAGGGTTAAGGTTAAAGGTTTAAGGGTTAAGTTTAAAGTTAAGGTTAAGGTGAAGATGAAGATTAAGGTTTAAGGTTTAAGATTTAATGTTTAAAATGTAAGGTTTAAGGATAAATGTTTAGGCGTTAAGATTAAATTTAAGGTTCCAATGAAGATGAAGATTAGGGTTTAAGGTTTAAGGCTTAAGGTGTAAGATTTAAGGTTAAAGTTAAGGTTTAAGATTTAAGGTTCAAGGTCAAGGTCAAGGTTAAGGTTAAGTTTCAACATCAAGGTTAAGGTTATGCTTAAGGTTAAGTTTAAAGTTAAGATAAAGGTGAAGGTAAAGGTAAAAGTTAAGGTTTTAGGTTTAAGGTTTACGGTGGTTAAGGTTAAAGGTTTAAGGGTTGAGGGTTAAGTTTAAAGTCACAGTTAAGGTGAAGATGAAGATTAAGGTTTAAGGTTTAATGTTTAAGATGTAAGGTTTAAGGATATATGTTTAGGCGTTAAGATTAAATTAAAGGTTAAGATGAAGATGAAGATTAGGGTTTAAGGTTTTAGGTGTAAGGTTAAAGTTAAGGTTAAGATTAAGGTTAAGGTTAAATTTAAGGTCAAGGTTAGGGTTAAGGTTAAAGAAATAATAGTTAAGAAGTTGAGGTCATGGTTAATAGGTTGAGGGTTAAGGTTCATTTTAATCATATTCAACATTTAGTCCCTTAATCCTAAAAAATATATTATCAATTCAAGTCATGAATCAATATAGTAAGTAAATTATACAGGGAAGGCCCATGGCCGATCCCGAGGGTAGGTTGAAGAGGCGACCGCTTCAGGCTTCCAATTTTTTGATGTTTTTAGGGGTCTTCAATTTATAATATTTTTGCATAAAGGGGTCTCATTTTGTAAATTAGACCCCTCGAGGGAAACATTGCTCAATCTTTTCTATTCATTTTTTTTTATTTTTTTAATGACTATCTTTGTATTTTAATTATAATTTAAACTAATGCATGTAAAGGAAATATACCATTTACGTTAAAAAGTTTACCAAAAGGTGATAAGGGTTTATTTATCTGTGGTGATTAAGATATTCTACTAATTAAGTTTTTATGTCAAAAAAAAAATTAATTGAAAAATTATTATTATTATTATACGAGATAAAAAAGATATCACGGTCCCATTGTCATTATCATAATGTTCATGTTTCAAATGAGATTAAAAATAAAGAAAATAAAATAAATAAAAAATTATTTAAATATTATAATGTAAAGTGATTTTTTTTAATTTTATATTATATCTAGTTGAACTTTTTTTATAATAAATTTTGAAAAAAATCTTAAATTTTTTAGTACTTTATAAATTTTTATAAAAAGGAATAAATTTTATTTATATGAAAGTTAATTCGAATTTTTATAATTTTATTTATATGAAGGTTAAAAGGATTATATATATTATTTGATATTTCCATGCGTATATGTATATAATAAATAAAAGAATGGGAAAAATAGGAAAATTATGAGATGAATGGGGGGATTATGAGCTAAATGGGGGGATTATGAGACTAACGGGGAAGCTTGAGGATAAATAGGGTAAATTAGTTTTCATTCTGCTTTATTATATAGACTAGGTATAACCCGTGCCTTAAGGCACTGTATAATATAAAATTTCACCGACGGTCAACTTTTAGACTTAACTATCGAATTGGTCGGATAACGAATCTCGACTTTCTAACTTTATATAATGACCACAATGGCTGTCGTTAAAATATGGTCACTGAAGATGTCGCGTGTAGTAGTGTTAGCTGAAATCTCATTTGCGTACTCCAATATAATCTCTTATTACCAAAAAAATTAAATAAAATATTAAGAACTCAATGTCTACATATGCATATAGTAATCTATCAAATTATAAGAAATAAATTATCTTCACGTAGTGATGGGATACAAAACACACGATAGTTGACCATTTTCTTTTCTTTATGCAACATTAAAAAATAGTTCTTGGCGTACTAAATCTAAACAAAGCTTCACATATACTTCACCATTATTACCCTTTGACCTTATAGAAACCGTTAATGCAACTAATAAACCACTATATATAAATAACAAAAGTTCATGTGACATACCATAAATGAAATCTTATAACAATTTTTTCAGTTGTATTAAAAACGAAAACATCACACAATCAATTAATATTATGCCAAGTGTGTATATAACATTTGTACATAAACCTCTCATTATGGTTGTGTAACCAGATATCACAAACTGAGTGCACTGCTAAAGAAGCTTACACTTGGTCTGAGGTATCCTACATGATTGATAATTGTTACTTGCATCGTGGTCCTTTTCTGATACATCACTTGAGTCCTTAATCTTGAATAATAATAATAACGAAGAAAATATTTTCAAGCCTCT
This sequence comes from Nemophila menziesii, assembly GCA_029959085.1. NCBI lineage: Eukaryota > Viridiplantae > Streptophyta > Magnoliopsida > Boraginales > Hydrophyllaceae > Nemophila > Nemophila menziesii. The sequence continues at coordinate 83,780,042 of JARWIR010000001.1, forward strand.
ACACGATATATCAAAAATTAAGATACATACCCGTATTATTTCTCATTACTCAGGGACCAATAATGCAATTTACTTTTAAATTCCACAAACATAATGCAATTTAATTTAAGTTTCTGTGGTTGTTTTTCACAAAATATAGGGCCTTATAGTGCAATTAACTTAAAATATATATTATTTTGCATCCATTACTGCATTTTGCTTATTAGAGCTATGAAACAGAGGGACCAATGGTGTAAATATATGTAACAACAAAAACACATAAAACACGTAAAAATATAGGAATTAAAAAAATAATATACAAAAAAAAAAAGAATACACACCTGCTTAAAACTCCTGTTTTGGGTGATGATTAAATTTCAAAGAAGGGTGAGAAATTTACCTAGCACACACGAAACAAATGCACAATATATTAGAATATATTAGAATATGTTAGAAAAGATGATGGTTTAGGCATAAATTGTATATAAAATGTTATACCTGAAGGTTGAGAAACGTGGTATAGTTAAAATGATCTTTTTCTGATATATATAATTGAGCTAATATAAATTGGAGGGAATTTATGTTTTTCATTTATATTTGGAGGGAATAAAAGGTAGAGTTAAATTATTTTGAGTTACTTAAGAGATAATCCGTTTTTTGAAAACTAAGATAATGTAGTTTATATTTAAACTAAGATAATGTATTCTTGTTAAAGCTAAAGGATAAAATATAAATTTAAGATATTGTAAAAGATAATAAATTGATTATAAATATTTAACATATGTATGTACATTACAGTTTTATACGACACATTGATTAGTTGTCAATTCTAACTTTTTTTTTTGCTTCGTAGATTTGCTTGGAAATAAGAAATAAAAGGAGTAGCTTGGGAGATATTCAAATCCATTAGTCCCTCTGTTTCATAGCTCTAATAAGGAATAAGAGGAGTATACCACTTTAGATTTAAATATGTATTTTGCTTATGTAACAGTTAAATAAGAGGAGTAAAAACATAGTTAGATTTTCAAGTTTAATTACTTCAGAATATCAGTATTTTACTTTTAGATTTAACTATGTTTCTGTCTTTCTTTTCTACTATAATTCATAACTTCATACTATGACTAAAAAGAGAAATTATCCACTGACTATTCAAAAGAGACAATATCTACAAATCTGACAATTTCAGAAATAAAATAAAATGCAAATACAATAGTCCTACTGAATTGTCTATATATCCTAGTCTAGTTATCATAAAATGACAAAACTGACTAAATCAAATCAAATCAATGCAATGCTTGATCAAATCAGGCGCCTTTCTTCATCTCAACATATCAAAACTCACATCTTATTCCCATCTTTTAGCAGTCGTCTCATCGTAATTTACACAATAACTGGAATTAAAAAACAAATTTCCCTTTGTCAAATCCATAAAAATTAAACCAAGTGATTAAGATTAAAAAATTGTACCTTATGACTGTACTTTCTCGTGGAGGATTTTTAGTTCCTCATACTGTGCTTTTGCTTCTGAAGCGTTCATCTACACATCTATATAAAACCTTATCCAGCTAACTAATTACATCAACCTTTTAGTGTAATCACTTGTTCCTGTATAAGCATTCACTTCAAAATACATGTATAATCACTTGTTCCTGTATAACCTTTTAGGCTTTTCATTTGAAGTGTAAGCAAATAAGATTCATACATTAAACAGATTTTTCCTGCAAAACAATTCAAAAATATTGCTACTCTCAGTAATGCATACCTCAGCTACAGAGAAGGATTAGCATTCACTTCAAATGAAAAGCCTAGATAAACAGTTGATTCATCAATAATAAGAACACCACGTATCAGAAACACCTAAATAGACCATAAAAATCAAATATTTTGATCAAATAAGCTAAATATTATTTCCATGGGTTGGATAATTCTGAAATATAAGGTCCTGTGGTTTATTTTTCACAAAATATAGGTCTTTATAGTGCAGTTAAGTATAAAGACTTCATTTTTTGTATAATATAAGGACCTTGAGTGCATTTTTTGCAAAATACAGGCCATCTAATGCAATTAACTCAAGATATATGAATTTTGCATAGTTTAAGGTCCTGGAGTGATTTTTTTTTAAAATTTAGGACCCTATAGTGCAAATAAATCAAGAGATATTTGATCAAATAAGCTAAATATTATTTCCATGGGTTGGATAATTCTGAAAAAATTAAAAAAAAATGCAGTATTAATAAATTGAATTCTTAAAATTTCCATGGTAAAAAAATAGTTTAACCTTTCAGTTTTAGGGTTGTTTTGTATTTTATTCAAAATATAGGGTTTGTTCTGTATTTTATTTAAAATACTAACCTTCCTGCAATTTTTTGATAGGTACTTGCAATTACGAAATCAGTAGCATTCATTGTCATTATATCATCAGTAAATTGACATGAAAAGTGGTACTTTGTGTTTAATTCCTTCCATGTCAGGTCAGAATCTTCGTATTCTGTCTTCTCTAGATCATGAGCAATGGTTCCCCTACATTTCATATATGCGATTTAGTATTATATGGAAGCAGCTAAACCATATAGGATTTTTTCTAAATTCTAAGGCATTGCAGGGACTTCGTGTGCAATTTTAATTTCTTAAGTTTTCAAACCACAGGGACTATACATGCAATTAATCCAAAAAAGTATTGTTGAAGCACCTGAGTAACTCCATCTATGTAGTTTCCAATAATGAAATCTGGCTTACACTCCATAACCTCAAGTATCGTAGCAATAGAATCATGTTTGTCAGAAAACCATAAAGATTTTTAATAACCGTAAGGCTTACAAAGCTTCTAGAAGCGACAAAAAATTGCTCACACGAATTCTTTTTTGGATAATTCTGAAAAATACAAAAAAATGCAGTATAACCTCAACAGTAAAATTGAGGCTTTAAGCGCATCACTTCTCATTAAGTAAAAGGCTTTAGTGATGAGATTAGGCTAAAATTAAACTAATTTGTTACCTTAATTTAATTTGGGTTCTTCGATCGTTGTTCACCCCAACAATAAAATTGCTCCTTAATTTGGGTTCTTCGATTGTGTTTCTTCGACTGTGTTCTTCGATTGTTGACGGTGGAGAATGGTCACGGGTAGTGGCGGCGATTTTAGGTGAGAAGGTGAGTGTGGACAGTGGACAGGAGAGCGGCTTGTGGGAAGGTGAAATAGTCTGTGGCGGTGGTTTTCTTGTTCAGGGGGGCGTCTTGGTGGGAAGGTGAGTGTGAAAGACTTTTTTTTTTTATATGAGTTATAATTCGTAGGAATGAGTTTTTGAGAAATTAAAGCTATTTGATTGGTCAATATTAAAATTATGAGAAGGTTAAGGAGCTAAATGGGGGAATTTTGAGCTAAACAGGAAAGAGGGAAAATAGGAAAAAGTAGGTATGTTCTATTATGTAATATAGACTAGGTATTACCCGTGCCTTAAGGCACTTCGATGATTGAAAAAAGTTACGCAATAATAAGAAAGGTCGATGATTGAGTTGAGCTAAAAAAAATTACATATAAAACAAAAAATATTGACGATTCTCAAATCCTTAAGTGATATATGAAGAACATGAAAATTTTCTTTAACCACCGTATTTTACCTTTGATCTTACATTTTTTCAAATTTTATTTAAGAATCTTTTTAAAAAATCCACGAATATATGTGACATTTTACAAAATGTATATAATTTTCTATTTTAAATAACATGAAATATGTCTAGAAGTACAGTAAAATTAGAAATTAAGAAGAAAAACCAAACAAATCAAAAGAGGACCTTTTTTGTGTTTTCTCTAGTGAGTTTCCACCCAATTCCACATTAGAAAAAAAAAAAGAATAACAACCACAAAATTTCCCATAGAGTTACTATGAATTAAAAAAAAAGTGAAACATAAGCCATCCCTAACTTAATGAAACATTATGATTTTTTTATATTGTGGAATGACCAACTGAAAAATATATCACTTATTAACTATGACCAACTGAAAAACCTAGCATTATTTTCAATTATGAATTCTCCATCTCATCTGGCACTTAACTGCTCCTCGGTTCACCTCATTCTTAATACAATACGATGAAACCGCAACCCCATTTTGGCTCCACTTGAACATCCTTTATCATTCCAATGAAACCTGATTCCTCAAGTAGTGCTACATGAAAAACATTATTCAATTTATGTTGTACCACTAACCCCTGTAGATTTTCCAATTTGAAAACGGAGACAGTTAAAATTTGTTATCACATTTCAACAATAAGAATATGAACGGGGACCAACGATGCAATATATTTGGTCATTTCTCATAATACATGTACCAATGAAGAATTTCACCCAAAATTAGAAAGAAATTATAAACACTAATCAATCAAACCCAAATTTTACATGCCACCTTCTTGTACTAAAAGCTCATCAACTTGAACTACACCTCAAACTGCACGCCAGTGTTTTGTTTGACATGTATGATCCGCTGCATTTACATCTCCTCCTTTCTGCAAATTATCACCATAATATTAACATTCAACTGATACAGTTTAGTGCAAAATCCAGTTTTTATCTAGCTCTTTACAGTTGAGATGAACAATTCTTCCGCGTGTATAGTTGAATCAAAACTTTTGAGAATATATAATACAAATTTTTTTCAATTAAAAGAATTTTCCTCCCAAAGGCAATATTAAAGATTTACATGACATTCATATCATACACCTTGGCCTTTGTGGGATAAGCTGCAAATATATGAAGTGATTTTATGAATTAATCACAATAACACTTCATATATTCTTGTGTACAAAAAACATATGAAGCTATTACAAAAAAAATCTGAAAAGATTTCTAGTTGACTTTACTTCATATATCCTTAGTTACAAAAAATGTATGAAGTGATTACAAATAAGTAAAATATCTCCATCTGTCCTTACTTTATATATCCCTGGTTACAAAAAACATATGAAATTATTACAAAAAACTGAAAAGATCTCCAACTATCCTTTTCATCATAATTTTCACCTGTAACCATTAAGAGATTCTTTTTTTTTAACATCACTCAAAAAATTAACATTTCTGATACTAACAACGTTAAAAGGTAACTACCTAAGTTTAAAATAATACCTACTTCGCAGATTTACCAATTTTTTCCAAATCGTCAAGCTGTTAAAAACAAACAACAAAAACTATCATCCATAATCCATCACAATACAAAACAAAAATATTGACCTTACAGACTTGAATGGATTAGGAGAATCTTCATGTAATTCAAGAATATAAGTAGCTCTCTTCACTTTAATACCCTTAATTCCTTTCAACTCTTCCATGTTGATTTCACGTTTAATTAGTGAGGAAAAAGACAAAATAAAAAGAATAAAAAATGTACTAATACTCACTTGCTAGTAGAAGTGAGGAACTTGAGATATTCCTGAACATAAGAGTTCTCCATGCCCGAGCTTTGCTAGCAAAATGATAATGGATTGAGGGTTAAGGTTAAGTATTAGTTTAAGGTTAAGTTTAATGGTAAGGTTACAGTTAAGGTTAACGTTAAGGTTAATGTTAGTTTACGATTTAAAAGTTAAAGTTTTAAGGTAAAGTTTAAGGTTAAATGTTAAGGTTAAGGTTAAGGTTAAGGTTTAAAGTTAAATTTTTAAGGTAAAGTTTAAGGTTAAATGTTAAGGTTAATGTCATGGTTAAAGTTAAGGTTAAGGTTTAAGGTTTAAGGCTCAAGGTTAAAGTTAAGTCTTAACGTCAAGGTTAAGGTTATTTTAAGGTTAAGGTTAAAGTTAAAATAAAGGTGAAGGTAAAGGTAAAAGTTAAGGTTTTAGGCTTAAGGTTTAGGGTTTAAGGGTTAAGTGTAAAGGTTTAAGGGTTAAGTTTAAAGTTAAGGTTAAGTTGAAGATGGAGATTAAGGTTTAATGTTTAAGATGTATGGTTTAAGGATAAATGTTTAGGCGTTAAGATTAAATTTAAGGTTACGATGAAAATGAAGATTGGGGTTTAAGGTTTAAGGTTTAAGGTGTAAGACTTAAGGTTAAAGTTAAGGTTAAGGTTTAAGATTTAAGGTTTAAGGTTCAAGGTCATGGTTAAAGTTAAGGTTAAGTTTTTAAGGTTTAAGGCTCAAGTTTAAGGTTAAGTATTAACGTCAAGGTTAAGGTTATGGTTAAGGTTAAGGTTAAGGTTAAAGTTAAGATAAAGGTGAAGGTAAAGGTTAAAGTTAGGGTTTTAGGATTTAAGGGTTAAGTTTAAAGTTAAGGTTAAGGTGAAGATGAAGATTAAGGTTTAAGGTTTAATGTTTAAGATGTAAGGTTTAAGGATAAATGTTTAGGTGTTAAGATTAAATTTAAGGTTACAATGAAGATGAAGATTAGGGTTTAAGGTTTAAGGTGTAAGATTTAAGGTTAAAGTTAAGGTTTAAGATTTAAGGTTCAAGTTTCAAGGTTAAGGTTAAGTTTCAACATCAAGGTTAAGGTTATGCTTAAGGTTAAGTTTAAAGTTAAGATAAATGTGAAGGTAAAGGTAAAAGTTAAGGTTTTAGATTTAAGGTTTAAGGTTTAAGGTTTACGGTTTAAGGGTTAAGGTTAAAGGTTTAAGGGTTAAGGGTTAAGTTTATAGTCATGGTTAAGGTGAAGATGAAGATTAAGGTTTAAGGTTTAATGTTTAAGATGTAAGGTTTAAGGATATATGTTTAGACGGTAAGATTAAATTAAAGGTTAAGATGAAGATGAAGATTAGGGTTTAAGGTTTAAGGTGTAAGGTGTAAGGTTAAAGTTAATTAAGGTTAAGATTAACGTTTAGGTTAAGATTAAGGTTAAAGTTAAATTTAAGGTCAAGGTTAGGGTTAAGGTTAAAGAAATAATAGTTAAGAAGTTGAGGTTATGGTTAATAGGTTGAGGGTTAAGGTTCATTTTAATCATATTCAACATTTGGTCCCTTAATCCTAAAGAATATATTATCAATTCAAGCCATGAATCAATATAGTAAGTAAATTATACCGGGAAGGCCCAGGGTCGGTCCTGAGGGTAGGTTGAAAAGGCAACCGCTTCGGTCTCTGGTTTTTTGATATTTTTAGGGGTCTTCAATTTATAATATCTTTGCATAAGGGGTCTCATTTTGTAAATCAGACCCCTCGAGGGAAACATTGCTCAATCTTTTCTATTCATTTTTTTATTTTTTTAATGACTATTTTGTACTTTAAAAGGTTTACCAAAAGATGATAAGGCTTTATTTATCTGTGGTGATTAAGATATTCTACTAATTGAGTTTTCATGTCACAAAAAAAATTAATTGAAAAATTATTATTATTATAGGAGATAAAAAAGATATCACGTCTCATTGTCATTATCATAATGTTCATGTTTCAAATGAGATTATTTTTGTATATTATTTGCATTATTAGTATATTTCATTCTGTTTAATTTAGAAAATAAAAATAAGACTTATAATTCTTTATTTTAGAAAGAATATAAATCTGGTGAGATTAATTTTTTTTTTAAAATCATATATATATATGAATATAATAAATGAGAGAATGAGAAAAATAAAAGAATTAATATATAGAACTTTACAAACCAAACGAAGCCTAATTTTTGAGAAGGATAAGGAGCTATATGGGGGATTTATGAGCTAAAGGGGGAATGAGGGAAAATAGGGAAAATTAGGTAAGTCGTATTATGTAATATAGACTAGGTATAGCCCGTGCCTTAAGGCACTTCAAAACATAAAAATTGAGACAAATTAAGGTTAAGGTTAAGGTTAGGTTTAAGGTTAAGGTTAAGTTAAAGTTAAGGTTAAGGTTAAGGTCAAGGTTAAGGTTAAGATTAAGGTTAAGATTAAAGTTAAGGTTAATGTTAAGTTTAATGTTAGGTTAAGGTTAATGATAAGGTTAAAGATATGGTTAAGGTTAATAGTTAAGAGGTTAAGGTTAAGTTAAGGGGTAAGGTTAGAATTAAGGTTAATGTTAATGTTAAGGTTAAAGTTAAAGTAAAGGTTATTTTTATTTTAAGGTTAAGGATAAGGTTAAGGTTAAGGTTAAGGCTTTGGCTATGGCTACGACTAAGGATACAGTGAAGGCTAAGGCTATGGTTAAATTTCAAGTTAAGGTTAAGGTTGAGGTTGAGGTTAAGGTAAGAGTTAAGGTTAATATTAAGGTTAAGGTTTAAGTTTATGGGTTAAGGGTTAAAATCAAGTTTTTGGTCAAGGGTAAGGTTAAAGTTAAGGTTAAGGTTAATGTTAAGGTTGAGAAATTTGGGAAGTTTTGTAAGGAATGGTTTTATATTATAAATTTAAGGTAAACGTTAGTATTCCGATATATAATATTAATTTTAAAAAAATGTTTGATTAGTTCATATAATATAAACGATCTTGTAATAAAAATAAATAAGAAAATATACAATTAAGTTGTGATGCTCATTTAGTCATATTTTAATATTGATAAAAAATTAAAAGTTAGGTGTATCCTATTTTATATAGATATCGTATTTTGGTTAAGGTAAATTTAAAAATTAAATAAGTATTAATTTTTGTTATGATTCAAATATAAAATGCAAAACTTGGTCTTTTAATAGCAAAAATTGTTTTTCTAATTTATACATGATAGATATTATATAACATATATAGCTACGTTGAGTATAGAATGACACAAACTTTATTAAAAATAGAATGTTTAAACGTGTCTTTCATGAGTAATCATCTTTCAATTTGATTTATCCGTATGTTTGCTACATATATGAGTTTACATTTAGATATATTTATTATTAAAACGACACTATTTTTTGAATACTATAAAATCCGAGATTGAAGGAAATAAATTTGTTACTTACTTGAGTAAAATATGAGGTAAAACGTAAGTATATATATGTTTTTATTTTATATTAATTAATTATGAGAAGAATATGGAAATTATGAGAAGAATAAGGGGTTTTTAAGTATTAAGGTTAAGGTTTAAGGTTTAAGGTTTAAGCTTTAAGGTTCATGGTTCAAGTTAAGATTAATTTTATAATTAAGGTTACAGTTAAGTTTTAACTTTAAGGTTAAGATAAGGTTAAAAAAGTAAAGATGAAGGTGAAAGTTAAACTTAAGGTTTAAGGTTTAAAGTTAAGGTAAAGTTTAAGGTTTGAGGTTCAAGGTTCAAGGTTTAAGGTTTAAGGTTAAGGTTAATTTTAATGTAAATTTTTAAGCTTTAAGTTTAAAGTTAAGGTTGAGGTTAAGGTGAAGGTGAAGATGAAGATTAGGTTTATGGTTTAAAGTTTAAGGTTTAGGTTTAAGGTGTAATATCTAAGGTCATGGTTAAGTTTAAGGTTAAAGTTGAGGTTAATATTATTGTTAAGGTTAAGGGTAAGGGTGAGGGTAAGGTTAAAGTTAACAATAAGGTTAAGGTTAAGTTTAAGTTTAAATTTAAGTGTAAGTTGAAGTTTATGTTTAAGTTTAAGTTTAAGTTTAAGTTTAAGTTTAAGTTTAAGGTTAAGGTTAAGGTTAATGTTAGGTTAGGGTTAAGGTTATTATTTAAAAAGTTGAGGTTGGGGTTAAGGTTAAGGTTAAGGTTAAGGTTAAGGTTAAGGGGTTAAGGGGTTAAGGGTTAAGTTTAAGGTTAATGTTAAGTTTATGGTTATGGTTAAGGCTAAGGCTAAGACTAAGGCTAGGGATAAGTTTAATGCTAAGGTTAAGGCTAAGGTTAAGGCTAAGGCTAAGGCCAAGGCTAAAGCTACGACTAAGGCTAAGGCTACGGCTAAGACTAAGGCTAAGGCTAAGGCTAAGGCTAAGGGTAAGGCCAAGGCTAAGGCTAAGACTAAGACTAAGGCTAACGCTAACGCTAAGGCTAGGTCGAGGGCTAGGGCCAGGGATAGGGTTAAGGAGAAGGTTAAGGTCAAGTTTAAGGTTAATGTTAATGTTAAATTTAAGTTAGAGGTTGATGTTAAGTTTAATTCAAGGTTGAGGTTGAGGTTGAATTTTAGGTTAAGGTTAAAGTCAAGGTTAAATTTAAGTTAGAGGTTGATGTTATGTTTAATTCAAAGGTTGAGGTTGACTTTGAGGATAAGGTTAAAGTTAAGGTTTAGGTTACGGTTAAGAATTTAGGTTAAGGTTAGAGGATCGCGGTCAACGTGGATCAAATACAGAACTTTTAGATGTCTAATGGAGTGGGATAAGGGACAATTAAGTTTTTATTAGAAAAAAATTAATGCAATTAATGTGAAGAAATCAATTAAGGGACCAAAGAAGATCATGCTCGTCTTTTTTGTAGAGGGTTCAACCCGTTTAAAAAAGTACTTTATTATATAGATATAGAGATATAATGAATCATGAATGTTAATAATCAATTATCAGATTATTTTAATTATTAATTATCCTTTAAGTGTTTATTAATTTTAAATTTTTATATGATAGACACACACACACACACACACACACACATATATATATATATATATATATATATATATATATATATATATCTATTATCCTATGAATTTCATCTTGACTTTGTAATATTCTATAATTTTTTATTGGATGAATCAATATATTTCTTGTCTTGAAAAGTTTATTTTTATAAAGTTGAAATGTTTTCTTTCAAAATTATACATGTTTTGACAAAGAAAATAAAAGAAATAAAAAATTATTTTTATATTGTAATGTAAAGTGATTTTTTTTAATTTTATATTATATCTAGTTGAAATTTTCTTATAATAAATTTTGAAAAAATTATTAAATTTTTTAGTACTTTGTAAATTTTAATAAAAATAAATAAAATTTATTTATATGAAAGTTAATTTGAATACTTATAATTTTATTTATATGAAGGTTAAATGGATTTTATATTATTTAATATTTTTATGCATATGTGTATATAATAAATGAAAGAATGAGAAGAATAGGGGAATTATGAGACAAACGGGGGAATTATGAGATGAATGAGGAAGTTTGAGGATGTTTAAGTTTAAGTTTAAGTTTAAGTTTAAGTTTAAGTTTAAGGTTAAGGTTAAGGTTAATGTTAGGTTAGGGTTAAGGTTATTATTTAAAAAGTTGAGGTTGGGGTTAAGGTTAAGGTTAAGGTTAAGGTTAAGGTTAAGGGGTTAAGGGTTAAGTTTAAGGTTAATGTTAAGTTTATGGTTATGGTTAAGGCTAAGGCTAAGACTAAGGCTACGACTAAGGCTAGGGATAAGTTTAATGCTAAGGTTAAGACTAAGGTTAAGGCTAAGGCTAAGGCCAAGGCTAAGGCTACGACTAAGGCTAAGGCTACGGCTAAGACTAAGGCTAAGGCTAAGGCTAAGGCTAAGGGTAAGGCCAAGGCTAAGGCTAAGACTAAGACTAAGGCTAACGCTAACGCTAAGGCTAGGTCGAGGGCTAGGGCCAGGGATAGGGTTAAGGAGAAGGTTAAGGTCAAGTTTAAGGTTAATGTTAATGTTAAATTTAAGTTAGAGGTTGATGTTAAGTTTAATTCAAGGTTGAGGTTGAGGTTGAATTTTAGGTTAAGGTTAAAGTCAAGGTTAAATTTAAGTTAGAGGTTGATGTTATGTTTAATTCAAAGGTTGAGGTTGACTTTGAGGATAAGGTTAAAGTTAAGGTTTAGGTTACGGTTAAGAATTTAGGTTAAGGTTAGAGGATCGCGGTCAACGTGGATCAAATACAGAACTTTTAGATGTCTAATGGAGTGGGATAAGGGACAATTAAGTTTTTATTAGAAAAAAAATTAATGCAATTAATGTGAAGAAATCAATTAAGGGACCAAAGAAGATCATGCGCGTCTTTTTTGTAGAGGATTCAACCCGTTTAAAAAAGTACTTTATTATATAGATATAGAGATATAATGAATCATGAATGTTAATAATCAATTATCAGATTATTTTAATTATTAATTATCCTTTAAGTGTTTATTAATTTTAAATTTTTATATGATAGACACACACACACACACACACACACACATATATATATATATATATATATATATATATATATATTATCCTATGAATTTCATCTTGACTTTGTAATATTCTATAATTTTTTATTGGATGAATCAATATATTTCTTGTCTTGAAAAGTTTATTTTTATAAAGTTGAAATGTTTTCTTTCAAAATTATACATGTTTTGACAAAGAAAATAAAAGAAATAAAAAATTATTTTTATATTGTAATGTAAAGTGATTTTTTTTAATTTTATATTATATCTAGTTGAAATTTTCTTATAATAAATTTTGAAAAAATTATTAAATTTTTTAGTACTTTGTAAATTTTAATAAAAATAAATAAAATTTATTTATATGAAAGTTAATTTGAATACTTATAATTTTATTTATATGAAGGTTAAATGGATTTTATATTATTTAATATTTTTATGCATACGTGTATATAATAAATGAAAGAATGAGAAGAATAGGGGAATTATGAGACAAACGGGGGAATTATGAGATGAATGAGGAAGTTTGAGGATAAATAGGGAGAGTTAGGTTTCATTCTGCTTTATTATATAGATATTTATATTTATGGAATAAGTTTAAAAAAATTAAAAGAATTTTTTTTTTCAAAAAAAAAAAGAAAAAGAAAATTTTAATCAAAGACATTTTTCGGCAACCCATATATTAAAAAGTGGTTTCATTTTTTATTTTCTTAATTATTACATATTTATTATATTGAATGGTTTAAAATAAAAAAATCAAATTTAAATAAAAGAAATGTGTATAATGTATAACAAATAACCATATTTTGTGTAACTTAATTATTTCTAATTAAAATTTTAAATTATTTCAAACTTTTATGGAGTCAATTAAAAAAACCTTTTTGGATAAGTTATAAATACTTATAATTATTTCTATATTAATTATAATTATATATAATATATTAGTATATCAAAAATAATTTTTTTTCTTAATTAATCTTCTACATATCTATCTAAAACTCTATTAAAAATATTTATTCGTAATTATCATTTATTAATTATCAAATACTGATATTCCTCATTTGTCAGCAAAATATATCAAATATTATATAATAAATTAATATAAAAAAATTGATCAATAAAATGATTTAATAGAGTTTTAGATAGACATGTAGAATATTAATTAAGAAAAAAATTATTTTTGATACACTAATATATTATATATAATTCTAATTAATTCAGAAATAATTATAAATATTTATAACTTATCGAAAAAGGTTTTTCTTAATGACTTCATAAAAGTTTCAAATAATTTAAAGTTTTAATTAGAAATAATTAAGTTCCACAAAATACGATCATTTGTCATTTAATTTTTTTATTTTAAACTATTTAATATAATAAATATGTATTAATTAAGAAAATAAAAAATAAAACCACTTTTTAATATATCGGTTGCCGAAAAATGTTTTAGATTAAGTTTTTTTTTGTTTTTTTCATATTCCATATAATATATATACATTATCTAAAAAAATCTGATTCGACAACTGAGTTGTCAAATTGGTATACTCTTGCAAATATTTTTTGACTTAGTATATTATTAAAAATATTTTTAAAAATTGGTATATTAAAAAAAAAACTCGAATATGGTATACATGTATACATATGTAGTCTTATCAATAATCATTTGACAAATAACAAGTCTTATCTTTTTTCTTTTTTGTCAAAAAAGAAAATTCCATACAATAAAATGAGTTTTTTTTTGGACGAAATTGTAAACTGTATCCTTGACTTCTCGTTTATCCAATCCCTGTTTTTGCCACTCCTTCCCTAATCTCGTGTAAATCCACTAGAGGATTCTGGCTCCGCACCTAGCTTCCTTCGCAAGACTGTCCGCCTGACAATTCACTCTTCTCGGAACGTGCCGAAATGAGGTGATGCCATCTTTTTCCGCCATCCTCCTGATCCGTTGGATGATCGGTCGAATCGTCCATCTTGCAGCTGATGCCTGCCTAATACCTTGTATAACTTCAAGGTTATCTGAATGAATCATTTTTGTTATTCCGGGGAGCTTCGCGCATTTCTCCGCTGTCAGTAGGACCGCCATTGCTTCCCCTTCTACCGCTGAATCAAACTCCTGGATCCCTCTGAATTTGAGTGTAAGCTGGCCATAGCCTTGTTTTTGCACTATCCCAATTCCGGTTGGTTTTGTTCGATTAACAAAGGAGGCATCGTAGTAGAATTCCACCTCGGCTCCCCTGCCTCCCTCCTCTTGATTTGTGGTCACCTGATCACCCCTTTGTTCTTGTACAGTCTCGTTCTATCTTTGTCTCCAATCCTTCCCGTGTAATTCTGCCATGAGCTTGTGGGCTTCTAAAATTCTGTCAATATCGACCTTCCTCTCTTCGTGTATGGCTTTCATTTTGACTTTCCAAATATTCCATAGAGTTATAAAGATGTAATCCTTAACTAACTGTTCTTTCCATCCTCCTTTCGAGAAATTGTTAATAATCTCAGTTATCCATACCTTGATGTCAATTGTCGCTTCTGGCTGCACTCGAATCTGTAGGGAAGACGCTGCCCACACAGCTTGAGCCACCATGTATCCCAGAAGAAAGTGTTTGGTTGTTTCTTTCTCAGCTGGACACCAGTCACAATTGGCGTTGTCTGTGCAGTGTCGCTGTACCAGATCCTCTTTAGTTGCTAATGCATTCTTGCACACCCTCCAAATGAATAGTTTGATCTTTTTTGGAATATTGGTCTTCCAAATTAATTTCCATAAATCTTCATTACTATTTGTCTCAGTTTCTGCCGATTGCGGCGCTAGTATTGTCGCTTCATCTGTAAGTATTTTGTATCCTGTCTTGGTGACATACTCGCCGTCTTCTGAAAACGGCCAGATGAACTTATCTTCTTGCTCTGTGTTGAGTAGTCGAATCCTTGTTATTTCCCGGATAATGGGCCCTGGAAAAAGCCCATCAAGCAGTTCCATGTCCCACTCCGTCGATTCTTGCTTCCATAGTTGATTGACTGTTTCCAGTTTGCACTCATGTGGTTGTATTACTTCCCATGTCGTGTTTATCCATTTGTCATTCCATATGTTCATGCTCTTTCCATTTCCTATCTGATAGGTGCAATGTTTGAGGAGGAAATCCCGAACTTCTAGGATGCTACTCCAGCTCCATGTCCGATTATGTCTAAGTTTTACTTTCATAAAATCAGTTTTAGGAAAATAAATACCTTTCAGCAGCCTGGCCGCCAATGTGTTTGGGTTCTTGAAGATACGCCATGCTTGGATTCCTAAAAGTGCCTTGTTCATACGTTTCAGGTCCCTGAATCCTAGTCCTCCCAAAATTTTACTGACCGTTATCTTTTCCCATGCTACCCAATGTATCCTATCGCGTTCTCCTGATCCCCACCAGAAGTTTGAGATTGCTGAGACCAGTTTCTTGTAGAAAGTCTCTGGGTAGGAGAAAAGGGACATAGTATAGACTGGAATTGCCTGGATAACTGCTTTAATGACCACTTCTTTCCCTCCTTCCGATAGTAGCTTTGATTTCCATCCTTCGATTTTAGAGAATAATTTTTTTGCTATCCATTCCAGGGATTCCACCTTTGACCTTTTGTGACAGATAGGAATGCCCAGATACTTACCGAGGTCCTGAGTTTCGTTGATACGTAATTCATTTGCTGCCACGTCCCTCGTTTCTTGAGTTGTTTCTTTACTAAAGTAGATTGCTGATTTATCGCGATTGATAGCCTGTCCTGAAGCCTCACAGTATTCTGAGATGCATTCTTGGAAGGCCTGTATATCTTCTCCCTCTAAATTGATGAAAAATAACGAATCATCTGCAAACAATAAGTGAGATATAGTAGGGAAATTCCTTGTGATTTGTATTCCTTTGATTTCACTTGTTTCCACTTTTGTATCAATTAATGATATAAGTGACTCAGTCATAAGGGAAAATAGAAATGGGGACAACGGATCCCCTTGTCTAAGTCCTCGTCCCGAGCCAAAAGCTTGTAACCTTTCTCCGTTAATATTAATTTGCAAAGAAACTGTTGTAATGCAAATCCTGGTCCAATTGATCCATTTCTCCGCAAAACCAAGATATTGTAATAGAATGAAAAGAAAGTCCCATCTGACCAGATCATACGCCTTTTCCATATCTATTTTAACCGCCGCCATTTGTTTAGCATTCTTCCTTTTTTTCGTCATAAAGTATGATATTTCTTGAGCAATAATAATGTTATCTTGTATCGGTCTTCCTTTGATAAATGTTGCTTGAGTCGGTGATACTATTTCGTTCATCGTGTTTTGGAGTCTGTGAGCCATTATTTTTGTAATGATTTTATACCCAACGTTAATATAGGATATTGGTCTGTAATCCCCTAGCTTCTCCGGTGACTCTCCGTTCGGAATAAGTGTTATCACTGTCTGATTTAGTGCTTTTAGTGAGATATTATTATTATTAAAGAAATCCTGCACCATAAGAAGGACATCCATTTTGATAATGTTCCAGAATTCATGATAAAACTTACCATTTAATCCGTCTGGCCCTGGTGCTTTGGTTGCTGATAGACTTCTCACTGCCAATTCCACTTCTTCCAAGTCTGGTATTTTGGTTAGCTCTTCATTCATTCTTTCCGTAACTTTTGGTTTTATACTTCTAACTGCTCGATACATATTTACTTTTGCAGTGTTCCTTTTGGTAAATAGGTTAGTATAATATCCTTGAAAGCAGGTTTTGACCTCTGCTGCTGCCTCTATCCAGATGCCTTGTTCAATTTGTATTTTCCTAATCTTGTTAATCGATCTGCGCTGAAGCGTAGCCATATAAAAGAATCTTGTGTTTTTATCCCCACAGGTCAGCCATTGTTCTCTGGATCTATCACTCCAGTACTTTTCTTCATAGGAGTATTCATATTGGATTTCGAGTCTTAGATTTTCTTCTTCCTGTTGTAGTATCACGGTTGACGGTTCGTTTGTGATTTCTATTAATCTTCTTTGAATTTCTTGTATACGTTCTTGGTGGTTATTGAATTCCAACTTACTCCATCGCTTGGGTGCTTGTGTCGTGTCCTCTTTCTTTTCTATATACTTGGGAAGAGACGGCTCTATTCCTGGTTCTCCCCAACTTCTTTGGACCACTTCCTTATATTCTGGGTGGTCAAGCCAAAAAGATTCGAACCTGAATTGTCTTTGTCCTTGCCGATTCATCTCATCATGTTGAAGTATGATTGGGGAGTGGTCGGAGCCGATAGCTGGTGGTATAAACACCTAAGCTTTTGGGTAGTTTTGTAGCCAATCATACGATGCTAGAACTCTGTCAATTTTGGTACGCACTGTTTTATGTCCTTGTCTTCTATTTGTCCACGTAAAATTACATCCGTATGAATGATATCCACTAAGTTGTTAGTTGTTGTAAAATTCTTAAAGTCTTGTATATGTTGGATATTAGGAGGTGTAAGGCTGTTCTTTTCTTATAAGTTTAGGATATTATTGAAGTCCCCCGTTATAATCCATGGCTTGTTATTAGTTGAGTTCCAATTTGTTATTTGATTCCAAAGCTGTTGTCTTTGTTCAAAATGGTTAGGAGCATGTATAAAGAGAACATAATAACAAAAAGACATATCTATTACTTCTAGGATAATAAGATAGCGATTACAAAATATGATATTAATATGCATGAAGTTTTTCCAAATGACCAAAAATCCTCCGGAATGGTAAGCCGAACGGGTAGGATCAACAACAAAATCAGGGTCATACCCAAACTTTCTAATGGTGTCGGCAGCATCAACCTTCCGCACCATTGTTTCACCAAAACAAGCCAACCCTGGCTTATACTTGACCAAAATGGACTTAACTTGAGCCACTGTCAGGGGTGCCCGAAGTCCCTGACAGTTCCAAAACACTGTACTCATACTAGATTGGCAGCCAGAGAATGACTGCTTCCTCCTTGGATACCCTCGGGATTCATATTCTTCTTCTTCCTCCTATTCCAGCAACTTTCCACCTCCTCCCCACTCTCCACCTCTTCCTCATCTCCTGTCTCATATTCCATGGCCATCTCTGAATCTTTCATCTCCGATTCGTACTGTGAGTCATCTTCATCAATAGTCATCACTATATTCTTCTTATTCTTACCAACTCTATCCTCATCAACAAACCCCTCGAAGCTACCTGAACACTCAACCTCTTTACCCTTGCCTTTCTTTTCGTTGTCCCCCCTCAATTTCTTGTTGCTTCCCTCTTCTCTTGGATTCTTCTTTTTGTTGTTGTTATTTCCAAACTGAGCTGCATATTCATATCGGCGCTTAAGAGAAATAGCCCTCTGCTCACTATTTGTTCCAACTTTCCATCTTTCTTTAGCTAACCCCTCGTCTCGACCTTTTGCCCTATGCATCTCACATTCTTTCATAATGCCTTTCCCTTTATTCTGCTTCCTATTTTCTGCCCCTCCTTATCTTTATTCATACCAGTCACTTCATTCTGTGCTATATTTAAATCTAACACCACATCCGGGGATAACCCTTCTCGTCCTAAACCGAAATAAGTACCCCTACCAGCCCCTTGAACAACTTCATGCAACAACCCCGTTCCCCGATAATCTTGTTCCCCCACTCTATGACTGTTACCTGCTGTTGTATTTTGACTGCGTCGTTCTTCCCTCGGTGACCCTCTATCTTTAGTGTTCCTCGAACCTCCCATGTCCTTATCGTGATTGTACCTTGATGATTCTCCTCGTTCTCTTTGACCTCCTCCGCCGTGAGGATAGTCGTCGTCGTACCTGTACCATTTGGCGGGGTGCGCATACGGAATGAAGTTGTTCCCTACCCTCTTCCTCACCCCAAAAATTGGATTCACCGGCAGATATCGAGCAATATTCTCCACCGATCATGTACACTTACGCTTCTCATCCGGGTCCATAACTTGCTGTACAATTATGATATCACATTCATCCTCCCAATAACCAACTCGCCCACACTTAAAACACAAAGTCCCCACGTTCTCGTACTTAAAAGTTATCCATCCCGCCCCTTCCTCCTGAGAGAGGTAACAGTCTGGAATAACTGGGTCCTTAATATTATATCAAATTCGAAAGCACAAAATTTTAACATCAACTGTCTCTAATTCTGGATAATCTATGTCTTCTAGGTCTAGAAACCTCGATACTATCGCTAAGAACGTGTCAATCGTATTCTGTATAAACGCCAACCCACTACCTTGAACCCAGATGGATGAATAGTCAAGAGACACCTACGTCCATGGAACTTGAGGCGGGAGAGGGGTGAACCCAAACTGTTATCCTATAAAGACTCCCGGCCTAAGATTCCAAATCCTATTCAACTCCTCACGGTGAAAACATTCCAGTTTGAAAACATTGTAGTCTAGCTCCGTTAATATGTAATCCCCTCGGACACTCCCAACCATCACAAACATGTTTCCTGAAACCATTGACAAAAACACTACCTCGTTCCAACGCGTAGATTAAGATAGCACCTTCATCCTTCATTGTTTCTATACACTTCGTCTTGACTCCTAACTGAATCACATCGAGAATAGCAATATTTTCTGGTGTGATTTTAACTATTGGAAGAGCGTGTCTTTCTCTTGTCGCCATCGGAACTGAATGCAGATGCACTTTTGTATTAATAACAAGTAAGTTAGGTAATTCCTTAAGAAGATGAAACTGAAACGAAACCTCCGCTGTGTTTGTTTCCCTTCGTCGAAGAAAGGATATTTTGTTTCTTAGTGTCTTGGTTTGATCTGTTGTAGTAAGAAAAGGGTTTAACGTGAAAGGTAGGGCAAAAGAAAGGAGATGAATCGTCTTGTTTTGGGACTGGCATTTCACAGCCACAGTATAAATAGTGAGTTGAAGGGTCGGTCTTGATATCGTGGTAGTGGAGGTAATGATTAAAAGAAACGACACCTCACGCGCTACGCCTCGAGGTTTTACCTTCCCGTTATAAAACACATGTATTTTGAATGTAATGTGTTGTTTTGATATATTGCATGTTGTCCATCTGTCCTTAATGGACACCAAAGCTCCACTAAGCACATATTGATCAATGATTAGCCCACTAACTCGTTCGATAAAACCCAATCTCAAATATATCTTCTTTAAACAAATATAACCCATACTCCACCGCCTTTGGTTATCGTCCCAAAAAGAGATTGAACCTCTTTTAGAAGCAAATCGAGTGTGTCTGTGTCTTCCTTTTCTATCTTTCTCAATATAAGAAAAAGCCATCCCATTCCTGCTCACCTGTACCATCCAAAAAGATCTATCCGTACTACCAAATAGAGAATCAAAACGTACTTCCTAATGAATAGAAATTCGAAATTGATTGTGAAACTTGTGACAATTTATAAACCCTAAACCATCCTTGAAAAGTAACTTACCTTTGTGGTTCTTGGCCTTGTTAACAATCATCTTCAAGTCTCTTCCTTTTTCTGTTAATAGTGTCACCGTCCTTGTGATCGTATCATCCCTCTTCTGTTGTCCTATGTGATCCTTCCTAATCCATCGCCAATTAACATTAACTACTAATATATTGATTTTCCGACTAACCCATCGGAGTTGAGGCTTTACGTCAGCCTCCTGATATTGAGTACTAATTGTTCCGCCTGACATCAGACACATCTTCTGGCCTCGCTCGACCTTAATTTGGCATGTGCACCAGACAATATCTATCCTCTCGATCCCGATTACTTCTAGAGTAGACTCAGAGTCGGTATCGTGGGTGTGATAGATCGTAGGGTTGAAATTGAAGTAGCTTAATCTCGCTATCTTGAGTCGCCTCCCTTGAGAGCTTTTTCCCCTTTTTACAATAAAATGAGTTAACCAATTCCTTTATCACAATACACTTTATTTAGAAATATAATTCAAATTCTGTCAACATTTTTGATGTAATGAATTTTTCATCTATTTTTAGTACAACTCCAATAGCATATTAATCAGTTTTATAGGACAATTCAACAAACCCAATGATTGTATTTTTATTTATGTCTTTCAGTTGATTTTTTTGTCCGATATATACAAGTCCCTATCAAAAAGTTCGTATCCTATTTCCAAAATACATCAAATAGTGTTGGTGTGTTCTACGGAAGGAATTTCGTCGCTCTTTGTCTAGCGTTCTTTCCAAGTCTGTTTGCCTGTCTATTGAAACATCTTGGAATATGTTGAAACCTCACTGGCTCTCCAGTACTAGCTTGCCTCTGGATTTCCAAGATTGTTGAGTGGATTGTCCAATTTGCCGCTGACGGTTGTTTTATACCTTAAATCAATTCAAAGTTATGTGAGAAGATAGTTCTCGTCTCATTTAGAAAGTCCTTACATTGTTGATTTATTAACTTAAAATTGATTCATTAGTTGATTTATTAACTTAAAATTGTGTAGGATATATAACTATATATACGAGTGCAAATTTGGATGAGTTGACCCATATATCCTTTCGTTTAAAATTATGACCCATATACTTTTTTTTTGCATACATGAGAGGCTTAGAAAGCCGTTAAGAAAGAGAGATTACAAAAAGAAACAAACATTCCTATTGAGATTCTAGCATGACTCTAGCAATCGCGCGTTTGCTTCTATCTCTAGTTATTAAATTCCAAATAAAATCAGGAGGATCCTTGAAGTCCAGTGATTGGTTATGCAATTTTGCTCCCTCCTTTGCTAATTTATCCGCGCAAAGGTTCGCTTCTCTAAATATATGATTAAGCTCAATCCTTGGGTTACTTCTTAACAAAGAGCGACATTCACTTACTATTGAAACATAGCGACTACCTAAACTCCCACCGCCCTTCACTAGCGCGTGGAGCTTCCCCGAGTCCCCCTCAATGTGAGTCCTTGAGCTCCCACCTCCCTTCACTAGCGCATGAAGCTCCTTCGAATCTGTTTCAATGCATAAGTCCTTATAACCCATATTAATAGCCCATCTAAGCCCAAAATGTAGTGCAAAAATCTCAGATACAAGAGGAGAATCAACCAGACACGGGCCGAAAAATCCTGCAAGACATGATACATTCTTATCCCTCACTATACCTCCTATTCCAGCCAATCTTTTATCGGAGGTGAAACTTCCATCGATATTTAATTTGAGACCCTCAATAGGCTTAACCCACCTAACCATTATATTCCTGGCTAGTTTGGTTAGCCCCCCGTCTAAGCTCTTTCCCCAAGCTAGGATAAAGTTACTAGCTAAAGAAATTATTTCTCTCTTGAGTTCTAACCTATGCGGTAAGCTTGTTCCATCGTTAAAAAGGAGCTGATAACGCTTAGTCCATATTACCCAAATAGTAGCCGCGAAAATATACGACCACTTTATTCCTGCGAAACGAGCCTTTGCCCGAAGGTGCGCCTCAATCTAGCTTTTAATATCAAAATTAGGACTGCCTGTCTCACAAAAAAACGCAGGCTGTTGTTCCTCATTTGCAGCTGCTGATCCAAGTTCTCGGTTCTGCAGCAATTTTCTGTTAATTTCCAGCAGTTTGCAGCGGTCTTCAACGGTCAACCCCTGCATTTCCCACATCTCCAGGCCCCTGCTTCTCTGCCGCGGCTCCAGCTGTCCCACAGCACTAACAAAAGTACACACTCCAACAGCTATTTCCCTCGGTTCTGCAGCACCTCCAGCCTCTCGGAATTCTGCAGCAACTCCAAGAAATCCAGTTGTTATTTCTGTTCTACCCGGTTCCCTTTCCGCAACAGCTCCTCCACCCCGAACACCTGCATTCAAATCAAATAAGTCCCAGACTAAGGAAGAAAATTTACATTTTATTAAAAGATGACAAATGTCCTCCCTTTCGGCTCCGTAAACTTCATATCCCCTCGAATCGACCACGTTCCTTTTGAACAAGTTATCCCTTGTTGCAAGCCGATTAAGAGCTACCCACCAAAGGAGAACGGGAAACTTTTGGGAACACTTAAGTTTCCAAATCAAATCCCAATTAAAAGTCTCATCCACTTCATTAGTTTTCATGTTCTGAAAAGCTTATTTGACCGTAAAAACACCCGAACTCTCGAGTTTCCATATTATCCTTTCGCCCCTTCCATCATTCACCTCAACAATCCCATCACGGAGAAACGAGACCCCAGCTAATATAGCCTTGCAAGCACTTGACTCACTCCCTTTCTGGACACGATTCAGTAAACCATCTCGGAAGTATTTGTTTCTCAATAGTTCCACCCACGCTACGACATCATCTTGTTGTAGGACCTTCCATCCAAGCTTTGCTAGTAACGACAAGTTATATTTCTCCGCGCACCTTATTCCAAGACCGCCTACTTTCTCCGACTTACATATCTGACTCCAACTAACCCAATGATTTTTTCTCTCAGAATCATTCGAACCCTATATGAAATCTCTTACTACCTTATCTATTCCCGTACACACATACTTTGGTAGCTTTATAACTTGAATCTGATAGACCGGCATTGCATTAAGCACTGATTGAGCAAGTGTAATGCGCCCAGCTAGGGATAGGGTTTTAGTCTTCCACGTAGCTAGGTTTTCCCTCATCTTTTCCAATATTCCTTTGTAAAAGCCCTTAGGTACTCTACCAGAAATAATTGGGACTCCTAAATATTTACCAAACGAATCACTATGACAAAAACCACTCTGCAATGCTAGCTCTCTCTGTAACGACATAGGGACATTCTTAGAGAAGTAAATTAACGATTTTTCCGCACTAATCGTTTGTCCAGCTTCTTTACAGAAAGTACCCATTGTCGCATGTATCAACTGTACCTGCAGTAATGAGGCTTCACCAAAGAGAATTAGGTCATCGGCAAAGAACAAATGTGATAACTTAGGTCCCTGGCGACCAACTCGGATTTCCTGCCACCTCCCAACTGCACAAAGCTCTTGAATAAGGATCGAAAGCCTCTCCATGCACATAACGAAAATATATAGAGAGAGGGGATCACCTTGACGAATTCCATGGTGGGGTACAATTGATGGTAAGGGCTCTCCGTTCCAAAATACCCGCATCTCGTTCTCTCTCATACAAGACATAATTAACGAAACCCAACTGCCTGGCAACCCAAAAAATCTGATAGTTTCCTCAATGAACTCCCAACTAATTTTATCATAGGCCTTCGCAAGATCGATTTTGACCCCATGATTCCCTTTCTCCCTTGCTGGTGACGCGTCTTATGATCAACTTCACGTACTAGAACAATGTTATCCACCGTTGAGCGACCTGGTAAGAAGCTACTTTGACAAGGACCAATGATATTGAAAAGTATCGGCCTTAGTCTATCGACCATGGCCTTCATTATAAACTTAACTGGACAATTCATAAGGCTAATAGGACGGAATAAACGTACCTGGTTCGGATCTGACACTTTAGGAATAAGATGTATAGGCGTACCGTTTAGACCCGAAGGTAGCCGACCCATGAGGATAGCTTCTCTGACCATCTTACATACCGTCGGACCAACCGTTGACCAACACATTTGGTAGAAAGCAGCAGACATGCCATCCGGTCCAGGGGCTTTGGTCGGGCTTGACTGAAACACCGCACATCGTATCTCTTCATCCAAAAAGGGGCGTGCAAGATCATTTTCTATCTCATCGCCAATGGGGCCTACAATGGGAAGTGTATGGCCCTCCATATTTAGACTCGTCTTTTCATAAAGTTGCTCAAAATAGATTCTAACCAACTCTTTCAACTCCTTCGCGTCTTCTACCCATTCATCCATATCATTTAGAAGTCTAGTACAAATTGCCTTTTTCTTCCTTATAGATGCTACTAGCGGGTAGAATCTAGTATTCCTATCTCCTGACTCAACCCACTTTTCTCTCGAATTCTGAAAATACATGGCCTCTTCTTGCTCAAGTACACTATCGTATTCCTTAGATAATTAAAATCCCAACTTCCTTAGTGACGAATTATATGAAATCAGAAGCGATCTCTGAGTTCCCCTATTCTTGCAATTAATTCTCTTTTTCGTCTGTATATATCTCTGAACACTTCAATTTTCCATTCGAGTAATTGCTTCTGGATTTCTGCGATTCCATCCCCAATTCCAACATTACAACCCACCCAATTATTTATTATGAACTCTTGAAAATCCCTATGCAGGCACCACGCGGTCTCAAATCTGACTCTGCGTGGTTTAAGCTTTCTCCTCTGATCTGGACAGACTTGTATTAGAATAGGAATATGATCCGAATAAATTCTCAAAAGGTGGATAACTCTTGCTTTTGGAAACATACATTGCCACTCCACATTACCATAAGCCCGATTGAGACGTTCTAAAATGCATTGAACAGTATTTCAGGAATCACACAATATCTCAAGCACTTAATGAAATTAGCTGATACTAATGCGAAAAACTAAATTAAAACAGAAAGAATTCATGTTCTTCAATTACAGAAATAAAAGATAGAACCTAATTAGGAATTGGGTTTGGTTGTGATTTGGAGAAGACGACTTTCTCCGGCTCTTAGCTTTCTCCTTTTCCTTGCTGGTGACTTTCTCTCTGGACACTCTCTTCTGATGATGATTTAATTTAAAGAATAAAATGAGAGGTGCTGAATAATGAGGTCTAAAGGCCTATTTATAGTGCTAAAATCGGACTAGGTCTTTTACTTAGGTTAATTAGTCAAATATTAAAAAGCCCAAGTCCATAATTTAAGTCCAAATCCCGTAACTGTACATTCTTCACTAAAACGGGTGTAACTTTCTCAATATAACTCCGAATTGACTCATTCAACTTGCTAATTCTTCGTAACTCGATAAGGTACAGATCTTCTTTACAACTCAGAAGATTATTCCATCTTTAAGTAGCTCGAAATCAGAAATCTTCATCAGCCTTCTAGATATTTAGCTCAAATTTGTCAACTCTTCGGGATACTCCTTCTCGCCTTTGACTTCTTTACACGATCTAAGAATTCTATTCTTGATTCCTTGCTAGTATTAAAAACCTACAACTTTTCACTAAAAACAACCCATATTACGCGCAAAAGTTTAATAAATCAAAAATATTAAAATCTAAAGAGGAAAATTGAATTATTGCATATTAGCACCAAAAGTCCATCTAAATAGTCAATAAACACCAAAAATGATATCTCCAAAGGGTATAAAATTAGAACATTTAGGGAGACATCAAGACCCCAAACTCAAACCTTTGGCGTCCCGACAAAGTAAAACTAAAAACAAGGGGAATGAAGTAGATGCAAGAGAAAATAGAAGCTTGCAAATAAACCCAAAGCAACACTTTAAACAAACCTCATATAGAAAATATTAAAAATTAATATACACATACACTAATCATGCAAAAATCAACACAAATAATATCAATCATAAAATTAAAGTCGCAATGCTAGAAGGTTACACTTGTACTTATCTCAATATGATGGCTATAGGTTGTTCCTCGATCCTTACTCGCTTTGAACGTTCCACTTAGTATACTCCCTATTAACTTACCATGCACCTAGGAATCACGATGACTTTATGATTTTAGCGTAGGCTTAGGGACGGTATGGTATGTATATTTGGTAAATTTGAAGTGAGCTTTTGGCTCTCTCCTCACCTACCATCAACAACTGTCCACGAGCTTGAGTTTACACTCATATAATGTTCTCACTCAATCCATTTGACGCGCTAATGTAGCGTCCCCATGTCAACCCAATACATAATAATAAGATGATTTTCAGAGACTTTCCACTTTGCCGGTTGTTTTATTCTTTGGGTGAATTACCCAAGGGGTCTTGGGGACCATCTTAGAGTCATATAGGAACCAAGTGGATTCTCTGTTCTACTTAGAGGCCTCTGATGTCTCCTCATTTGTGATAGTAAAATACACTCATGAGACATCATTTTAGGCTTATTTATTAGTTTATAGGTTGATTTTAGCTTAATTTAGTGCACTTTCCTATTTTGGGTCTTGATTTGTAGAATTATTATTTTTAGAGCATATTGGGTTTAATTGTTTATTTAGTGTGAAGCTTTAAAGATAATTATGGAGATTAATTAGAGTCCAAGTCAAAGATTACAACTTATGGAAAAAGATATGCATGGAAATTGGAGATAGAAGGAAACTGAGTTCAATTAGGAAAAGGAAAAGCTGCCTAAATCTGGGATTCTGCAGAACACGTCTAAAGATTGGTGTTTTTACCTAAGAAATAGGCCGAATTTGGTAATTTCCTTCTAAAGGTCCTAGATAATTCTGTTGCGATTCTTTTGGTATCTTGTGGAGCAAAATCCGACCAATAACAAAGAAGTTATGACCAAAACAACGCAGCAGTGTTTATCTTACGAATTTGGGTTGGGCCAGGAGCCCATTACTTGAAGTTATCTCCAAGAAACGAATTAGGTCAACCTCTAACCTATAAATACAGCCTCTTAACACTCTTAAATCATCCTTGGCCAGACCCTAAGGCCAAGAGGAAGCTGCAACACAAGAGAAGAAGTCTGGAGGGAGCTGTGCAACAACTATGTCTCCTTCAACCTCTTATTTTGTAATTCTTTTCTCTTCTCTTCTTAGTATGAATTAATTCTTTATAGTTTGAGTGTTTAGCATATATGTATGAACCCTAGTTTTGATTGACATCTATCTAATTTGGGAACTTAATGTTTTAAATTGAATTATAGTTTTTATTCTCTGTTTATGTGTTTGAATTTATATTCTGTGTTCTTGTGGATGCGCGCCCATATAGAATTACCATCTAGTAATTAGGTCACCATTGACAACGGTGTTTAATTGCATGTTTAGCACATAACGTCTAGTATTAGGTCTGATCTGACAACCCAACCTATCTAGATAATCACTATGGTTGAGTCTTGTGACTCTTTACCAATTACAGGAAAAGTTTGCTTAGGAAGCCTTATTGACACAGGTAAATCCTATTTTAAACTACCGATAGCATATTGGGACCGATTAGGGAAATACTACATAATTTACCCTTACATGTTTAGAACGGCAAAACTAGTGGGGATTGCATGCTAATAACTCAAGCTAGACTTTCATACTATCTTCTTTTCTTTTCTTTTCTTTTATTTGTTTTATTGTCTTTAGTTTATTAGTTTAGTTTATTTATTAGAAAACCAAATAAATATCTATCTTTCTCTTCTTTCTACTAGCGTATTATCTTTTCTATCTGTAATATCTGCACTTGAATAATTTGCATAAGTTCTTCTTAACCTTCGTAGTCCCTGAGGAACGAATCTTACTTATTCATTAAAACTTGCATACGATCTGTATACTTGCAGAACCGTGTTAACTTAGGGTGTTTATTTGCACTTATTTTATACATCTTTTTATCACACCTTAGGCCACACCAAGTTTTTGGCGCCGCTGCCGGGGACTACATCGTTAGTCCTTGTGCAATTATCTTGTGCTTTTATTTTAGTTAGTTCTATTTTACGCTTTTCTTTTTAGTTTTTGTTTTACAGATTTTTTTTTAGGCAAAAGCAGATTTATTAGGAGATAAGGGTCTCGTGTTATTAGATCCTGAAGACGCTAATTCGTGATGGAAGCGCTAAAACTCAAGGAGTTGAGCCGACAACTTGAGGAATTACAAGAACAATCACGAGAACTAGCTCGGAGGAATCTAGTACATACATCACCTTCATGTCCTAGTTGTGGAGCAAGAGATCACTCGTGGGGACGTTGCATGAACAATCCAGCCTCAATTTCCTTCATGCCTTATCAAAGAGACCATTATCATGATGGTTATTATCAATCTCAAGGAAATTACGCTGACTATCAACCCCCACAGAGTTACAATTGGGTCGGAGATCAACAGCCATGTCATTATGATAACCATTATCATGATGATTATTATCAACCACGACCACAAGCTTATTATCCTCCACAACCTATCTATCAAGAAGCGCCGATTTATAATGAAGCTTATCAAGAACCACTTCCTTATTCAATGCAGCAAACCGTACAAAAACAACCTTCGAGTTTGAGTTCAAGTTTGGCTCGACTGATGCAAACACTTGATAATATAGAGAGTCGCCATCAAGAATCCCAAAACTTGCATAATGCGATTATGGAAAATTTGCAGAGAATATCACAATCGATGAATGAAACTCAAATCCCTGCAGAAAGGCAACTCCGAAGTGATACTACTGCTCCAGAAAACAAAGTTTGTCATGCAGTTGAAGTAGAAAGTGGAAAACAACTATCTCCATCAAGACCAGAACCAGAATCAGTCCCTATTCCAGATCAGAGGGGGGAAGAAGCAACAGAAGATAAGGTCGAAGAGGTAGTTGAACAAGAACGTGTCCAAGAGAAGACACCAGAAAAGAAAGAGAGCCCAGTGGTAACCAATACATGTCCTCCTCCACCATTCCCTTCACATGTCAGAAAGGACAATGACCTGGAATTCAAGAAGTTCGTTGACATGATGAACAAATTAAAGAACAGCAGCCCGTTTGTAGAAGCTCTCACAAGAATGTCAAAATACGGTCAATTCATGAAGGACATTCTTTCTAACAAACGAAGATTCGAAGTTAAAGAGATGAATGGATTACTAGAGGAGTGTAATGCTACACTTGGAATTGAGTTACCACCTATTCCCACGAAATCTTGGATGGCACCATCCATGATTATAAAGAATCGAGCTGAAAAGTTCGTGGGAATTAAAGGCAAAGGGTGGAAATTTCGTCATCCTTAATCGAGGTAACACGTCTAACTTTGAAAGACGTTAAACAAAAGTGCTGTACGGGAGACAACCCGTAATTTCTTTTATGTTTTTACGTTTTTAGTTTTTAATTTATGTTTAGATTAGTTAATTTTAGTTGATATTGCATATTTGAGGAAGGTATTAGTGTTTTTGATGATTAGGTATTGGAGAAATCGAGTTAGGGAAGCGAGCAAAGTTTTCGGAACGGAGAAACTTCAGCAAGCCATATCTTTGCGCTCGGATATCGGAATCAGGTGATTTTTGAGCCTAAACTGCATAACTTTTCGAGATCTATCTGTTGGGGAGGTTTTTGTCACGTGCGGTACACCGGACCTCAGCCGCGGTGCACCGCGCGGTCAAAAACCCGTACTACGGGTTGCTACCGCGGGTTTTATCCAGTAACGAAAAAAAAAATAGCTGATGGGTCCGGTATACCGGACCCTATACCGCGCCATGCACCGCACAAACACGTGCCACGGGGTCCTACCACGGGTTTTTTGACGTAGGAGGCGCGGTATACCCCGCGGTACACCCCATGGTCCGCAGGGGTAGTCCGCAGCGCCGCAAGGGAGAGAAAAACCTACGGGATTTGATTATAAAGGAGGTATTAAGCTTTTAGTTCCGAATTTTATAAACCCAAACCCTCTTTTTCTTCTCCACAACTCTCCTAACTCCATTGAAGCTCATCAAAACCTTCACCAATCATCAAAACACTACCCAATCACCATGAAAACACATCCAATTCATTCTCCACATCATTACAAGGAAGATTCAACCACCTATATCATCCCAAAACACCTTGAATCCAAGATCAAAAGCTTAAATTTTCAAAAATTCATCCTACAATTTATTAAATACAAGCCAATCCATGAAGAATCCATCTTACCCACATAGAGAATCATCATCAAATCACTTTTCCTAACCCAAATTAAGCTTGTACAACCAATAAGCAAGAGTTCCAAATTTCAAGAGTGGTTAAAGCTTTGAGTTGGGGGTCAATTGAGATGATTAAGAGAACATGAACATTATCTACTGTAAGGGAGATGAAGAAATCAAGGTATTGGATCTAATTGAGAAGAAATCAAGTGGGAAAAGTCCTAGTTCCAATTCAATGGGTAAAACAAGTCAAGAGAAGAGAGGTTAGCTAGCTGTGTTTGATTCAATGAGCAAAAAGATTCTAACTTTGGTGAAGAAGACAACACAACCTCTACAAATCAAAGACCTTACACCCGAAGAAAAAGGGAAAGCTTCAATGGCCATGACAGCTTCTCCGAAGTAACAATTAAAGGAACTACCTTTTTCTTATGAGAAAGTATTTGAAGAAGAAGTTGAAGGTGAATACATGAAGGTTCATAGAGATTTGGAATGCTTTGGGTTGTTTTTGAATTGTATTTTATGAGGAGAAGAAGAAGATGTGGCACAGTTGATCTATGAGGAGGTGATACGAATTTTCGATCTCTCCCATGACGTTATACAATGCAATATCCTATTATGATCACGTGTCTTGATCGAAAAGCGAGTAAGAAGATGGGTGAAGAAGATACATTAGATTTAATCCGAGTATCGTCTAGGCGAGGTAAAAGCCTCGAAGAGTATGTTTTCTTTCTTCCCTACCATTTCTTTATGTGCAATATGTATGCTAATTTTAAATTTTATTTTTCTTGAGTCTTTTTCGAGTCGTGGGGACACGGCTCATTTTTGAGTTGGGGGTGGGGATTCGTTGTCCTCATCTTCCTTTTTGTTTTTCCATAAAATTTAAAAATTTTTGGGTTGAATTAGGCATAGAATATGTTGAATGTACCTATTGAGCATGATTTTATTAAGTTAATGATAGTAAGTAGTATGTTTTTGAAAGATGTTGCAAAATTGTTTAGATGCATGTATGAAAACAGGAAATAAAGGATAGAAAAGTTAATGAGCAATGCTAAGAAGTATGTTGAAACTTAGGAATAGTTATTTGGTGTGTAGAACGTGAGGTTTGAAATTAGTTGAAAACCCACTTGTCTATGAACTATTAGTGAAAACGTAACAAAATCCGGTAGTTAGAAAAATGAATAAGGCAGTTCTTTCATGATTAAAACACTTGAAACTTTTATACTTTCTCACCCTTTTGTTTGAGATTATTGTTATTATCCGTCTTAGCCCCTCTGAGCCTTTCTAAAGCCTTTTATTAACCACATTATAATCCTTACCCTAGTTTTTAGGACTTATCTATATGACCCGCACTCGAATCGCAAAACCTGAGACAACTCGTTTTAGAGCTTGAGTTTGGGGTGGTGGGTTTCATCATTAGGGAACTTTGGGATTTGGGTATTATCTTTGTAATTTTATTGATGATGAATTGTTATTATTGTAACCCTTTGCCGGGGTAATAGTGAATGAAAAAGAAGCTACGAGCTAAATTTGCCAACAAGGGCATTAAAAAGGAAGAATATATATATGAAAAATAGTGTGATATCTCAACATCAAAAAGAGAGTCATAGCTATACAAAAGAAGAAAAAAATGATTTGAAAAGAGAAAATATATATTCGGACCGGCAAAGTGGATTTTATATCATCAAAGGTTTTAATTGGGATTATTGGGGATGCACATTAAAAAGCATCAATAAATTGGGTTGAGTGAGAACATCTTCGAGTGAAAACTCAAGCTCTAGGGCGATTCGTTGATGGCTAGTGAGGAGAGAGCCAAAAGCTCACTTTTCATTATCCAAATATACCACACCTGTCCTTAAGCCAAGTTATAACCCAAGACCTTAGGATTTCTAACTACTAGATGGAGAAACAATTGAGCTATTAGGTAGTAGGTAAGTGGACCATTGGATGCTGTATTTGGGACCTATGAACAACCTATAGCCATTAACATGAACTAAGTTATCATCCTCTCCTTCTGGCATTGCGAAATTAATCTGGACTTGAATTTATGGATTGTTGATTACATGTATATTAAGCATATTTGTGCATTATTTCTTGAGCATTACTACATGAGACTTTTTAGATTTTTGCTCTAGGATCATTCATTATGTTCAATTCTTATTCTCCTCCTACTTCTTCTTCTTGACTACCCTACTGTTCTTTACTTTTATTGTATCGGGACGATACAACTTTGAGTTGGGGGTCTTGATGTCTCCTCATTTGTGATAGTAAAATACACTCATGAGACATCATTTTAGGCTTATTTATTAGTTTATAGGTTGATTTTAGCTTAATTTAGTGCACTTTCCTATTTTGGGTCTTGATTTGTAGAATTATTATTTTTAGAGCATATTGGGTTTAATTGTTTATTTAGTGTGAAGCTTTAAAGATAATTATGGAGATTAATTAGAGTCCAAGTCAAAGATTACAACTTATGGAAAAAGATATGCATGGAAATTGGAGATAGAAGGAAACTGAGTTCAATTAGGAAAAGGAAAAGCTGCCTAAATCTGGGATTCTGCAGAACACGTCTAAAGATTGGTGTTTTTACCTAAGAAATAGGCCGAATTTGGTAATTTCCTTCTAAAGGTCCTAGATAATTCTGTTGCGATTCTTTTGGTATCTTGTGGAGCAAAATCCGACCAATAACAAAGAAGTTATGACCAAAACAACGCAGCAGTGTTTATCTTACGAATTTGGGTTGGGCCAGGAGCCCATTACTTGAAGTTATCTCCAAGAAACGAATTAGGTCAACCTCTAACCTATAAATACAGCCTCTTAACACTCTTAAATCATCCTTGGCCAGACCCTAAGGCCAAGAGGAAGCTGCAACACAAGAGAAGAAGTCTGGAGGGAGCTGTGCAACAACTATGTCTCCTTCAACCTCTTATTTTGTAATTCTTTTCTCTTCTCTTCTTAGTATGAATTAATTCTTTATAGTTTGAGTGTTTAGCATATATGTATGAACCCTAGTTTTGATTGACATCTATCTAATTTGGGAACTTAATGTTTTAAATTGAATTATAGTTTTTATTCTCTGTTTATGTGTTTGAATTTATATTCTGTGTTCTTGTGGATGCGCGCCCATATAGAATTACCATCTAGTAATTAGGTCACCATTGACAACGGTGTTTAATTGCATGTTTAGCACATAACGTCTAGTATTAGGTCTGATCTGACAACCCAACCTATCTAGATAATCACTATGGTTGAGTCTTGTGACTCTTTACCAATTACAGGAAAAGTTTGCTTAGGAAGCCTTATTGACACAGGTAAATCCTATTTTAAACTACCGATAGCATATTGGGACCGATTAGGGAAATACTACATAATTTACCCTTACATGTTTAGAACGGCAAAACTAGTGGGGATTGCATGCTAATAACTCAAGCTAGACTTTCATACTATCTTCTTTTCTTTTCTTTTCTTTTATTTGTTTTATTGTCTTTAGTTTATTAGTTTAGTTTATTTATTAGAAAACCAAATAAATATCTATCTTTCTCTTCTTTCTACTAGCGTATTATCTTTTCTATCTGTAATATCTGCACTTGAATAATTTGCATAAGTTCTTCTTAACCTTCGTAGTCCCTGAGGAACGAATCTTACTTATTCATTAAAACTTGCATACGATCTGTATACTTGCAGAACCGTGTTAACTTAGGGTGTTTATTTGCACTTATTTTATACATCTTTTTATCACACCTTAGGCCACACCAGCCTCAAAATTGACAAATACCTTTACTACCCTTATAGTGTATATAAGACAAAAAAAATAGATTCTTCTCTCTCCTCCATTACCATTACTCTCTCCTCCATTGCCATTAATCTCTCTCCTCCTTTATCAATTTTTCTCTCTCCTCTGTCATTAACTATTAATAATTCCAGCTCCGACCTCCGGCCACCGACCACCACCGACCACCGCCGGATAAAGTACTGAGCATAAAGTACTGAGCATGGAAAAAGTACTGAGCATAAAGTACTGAGCATGGAAAAAGTACTGAGCATAAAGTACTGAGCGTGAAAAAAGTACTGAGCATAAAGTACTGAGCGTGAAAAAAGTACTGAGCATTAGAAAAATTGCTGATTATTCGAATTTTTTTTAATCGATAAAAGTGC
Organism: Nemophila menziesii; assembly: GCA_029959085.1. Lineage (NCBI taxonomy): Eukaryota > Viridiplantae > Streptophyta > Magnoliopsida > Boraginales > Hydrophyllaceae > Nemophila > Nemophila menziesii. The sequence continues at coordinate 83,814,558 of JARWIR010000001.1, forward strand.
TGAGCATGCTCGTTTAATCAATAAAAGTGCTGAGCATTTCTCGTATAATATACTGAGCATGCTCGTTTAATCAATAAAAGTGCTGAGCATGCTCGTTTAATCAGTAAAAGTACTGAGTATTTAGACAAAATTTATTAAGTTTAATACAAAAATCTACTTTACATACAAAAATTAAATTATTACATTATAAATTAGATGTACTCAATAAAAAAGAAAAAGAAATAATCATCTCAGTAGCACAAAAAGTATTGTTGACTTTTCCAAATTCACGAATTAATGTATCATTTTGTTTTAGGCAAGAATTTGAAAGCCCTACATAGGAAAAAAATAATAAAAAATTAAGATAATGTATTGAGCACGCGTACTTCTACTTTTTCTTTTGCTGAGCATGAACAAATTTGAGTGATTGGAGCTGAAGGTGTCTGATGGCGATAACAAAGGCTTGCAAAAAGTCATAAATGATAATTCCTATTTCCTAGATAGTTAACTCATTTACACACCATTCTTCGCACATCTTTTCTCCTATTTCCATTATCTGTAGAAAGAAACTAACGAATCTGATTTCACTGTGCATCGCCGGAAAATCTAGAGGCGGCGGCGTCAACGGCTTCTTCACGAGCTCGAGCTCGGTCTATTCACGGCAGCAACGAAGCTTCACTGTCGAAGCATCTCCGGTAAGACATATCTGCTTCGAGATCTGAGCAGATCCGCCGGAGCTTCGTGAGCACTGAACAGGTCTCGTCACCGGCCATCTCACGAGCAAATTTGAAAAAAATGGAGCTCCAACTCGAAGCTCCATTAACGCCGTCAATGAAGGCTCCAGCAGTGAAGGCTATAGCCGCTGGAGAAGAAGGCAACGTGATTATTTTAGGTTGTATTGCTTCGGCAGTTTTCTTGTGCTCCATTGTTAGCTTTTCTGAGAAAGTTGGAAAAAGCTGTGTGAAAGAAAACAACGAACAGTGAGAGGAGAGAAATAAAAGATTATTTAGGGTTTTAAAAAAATATATGGAATAATTGATATATATATAGGAAATTAAAATTAAAAGAGGGTAAAATAGTAATTGGAAAATTAGGCTTATAGTGTTAAAATTAGTTTGTGGCCTTTAGTAAGAAGAAGATATGGACCCGGTCTTGTTGGGTCTTGAGGTGGTGTTTTCAAGACCCCTTGGTAATAATCTCTTATTCTTTCTTTCTTTTTATTTTCTTTTTCATTTCTTTTCTTCTATTTTTTTTAATCCTTTTTTTTTCTCTTTTTTTCTTTTCTTTTCAATCCCGGCAAAGAGTTACAAATAATAATATCATCTGAATTTTTGTGTCTCAATACAAACACATTAGTTCCCACCCAATGAAGTTTCCCATAAATGGACCCACCACCCCAAACTCAAGCTCGAGACAGGTCTCAGGATCGTGATTCAAGTGCGGGTCATATGGCCATGCCTAATAATCTAAGGGGATATGGGCTTATATTGTGGCGACAAAAGAAAGGCTTAAGGCTCAAAATTGGACTAAGACGGATATAATTAATACAAGGGATAGAAGGCTAAAAAGGCTTCAAATGGCTAACAAAGAACTGCCCCTGTTATTTTCCTAGCTACATAGCTTGCCTCTAGTTCATATTTAAGTGGGTTCTCTACTAATTTGGATCTCACGTTCTACACACCAAACATTTTCCTTAAGTACAAGTTTACTTCTTTTGCATTGTTCATTAATTCTTCTAATCAATTACCTATGTTTGCATGCAAGTAAAGCGTGTTTTATACTAATTCCTAAAGTCCACTATTTGCTATCATTAATATATCAAAACTATGCTTAATGGGGACATTTAAGAACTTCTACAGCCAAACGCAACCCCTAATTAAGTTTATTGAAAGAAAATAACACAAATAACACATAAAATTGGGATGAGGCAACGAACCCCACCCCAAACTCAAAAATGAGTCATGTCCCCACGACTCGAAAAGACTCAAAGCAAATAAACTAATCTACACTAAATGAGAAAGGATAGAAAACGTATCTTAACCAGCACGAGATTGGTTGTCAGTGTTGCGTCCAGGTTGAGGTTTTGAATTCTTCTTCATCAATGGTTGCGTTTAAAGTGTTCTTCATCACCTCAAACTTTTCGTCAAATTTCCCACGGTTTCATCTATTCCCAGATCTCTAATCATCATCTCCTCTATGAAAATCTTCCCTCAATACCCAATTCTCTTTCTTCATTATGTTCTTCGTACCTTTCCCAACCTTCATGGTCATCTCTGATGACCCCAAACTCAAAGCTTCAAGAACTCTCAAAAGTTTTGGATGAAATTTATGATTTTGGTGTTCTTGAAGGTGTATTGATATGAATTATGGTGTGTTTAGAGCTGGGTCATAGATATTTCAAGGTTTGGGAAAGGTTTAATGGTTACACTTTAAGTTTTGGTGAAAGAAAACTTTGGATTAAAGTGTAAATTATTTGGTATTTTGGGAGATTTATGATATGATAATTTGTTTGGATGATGTTTAAAGAGGTGGATTGGTGGTATTTTGGTGTTTTGATGATGGAATTTGAGTGTTTTTGGAGCTTTGGTTTGTCATCAATGGTGTTTCATATGTAGGAGGCCAAAGGAAAGGAAAAAATAACGTTTTTGTAAGGTTTAGGTCAATTTTCGCCGACAGAAACTGGGTCCCCGCATTTTTGAAACCGGGTACCCCGTTTTGGATTTTTTTTTCCTTTTTCCGGGAAGCATAAAATACTGCGTTCGATTTTCTGATTTTTTTAATACCTAAACGCAACTCTTCTTGCGTCATACTTGACGCACTAACCAGAGAGTTGGCTTTTCACGCGCGGATTTGCCAACTCGCTTCGCTGGACGCAAAGGGTTGCGTATTCGCGCAGAAAATTTCCATCTTATTTTTTCGAGTTCTCCTTGCCTACACCTCGGATTTTTGCGAACCTTATACTCATTTTTAGTAGAAACTGCGCTCCCGATCCATTGGACTACTCATATTTTTCATTGGAGTTACCATTTTTCTCAGAATTACGTTTTCTTCATTTCGCACCATGTATTGCGTCTCTTTACGCACAGGTCAGAAACTTTGGGCTATGTATCAGAAATTTTTGACTTCACCATGGGATAGATCTCGAAAAGTGGTTTAGGCTCAAGAAAAAGTTAATTCCGACCTCCGAGCGTCAAGTTATGATCTTCTGAAGTTTTGATACTTGGGTACAACTCCAAAAACGGGTTCCCGGTTTCTACAAACCGGGTTCCCGGTTTCTACTGTATTGGAACCCAAAATTTTCATTTTTTTTCGTTCTAACTACCCCAAACTCGTGACCTTCAATCCTGTAATCATCAAAAATATCAACCTTTCTCATTTCTTAAAAATAAACACTAAATAAATAACCATTACTCTAATTTATACTAAGAATTTAAAGACATGAAAGCAATTTAAAACATGGGGTGTCTCCTAAGAGCACTTTCATTTAACGTCATTTAAAGTTTGACGGGTTACCTCCATTATCCCTTGAGTATGTAGCCTCCCCAGTAGTGGGTGAGGTTATGTATGTCTACAATTCGCCGCCTTTGACCTCTCAAAGGTTGTATCTCTATTAATTTTGCTGTCACCAATCGAGTAACAACAAATGGTCTCATCCACGTATTTTTGAAACCTCGTGGCCTATTCTCTTGTTTAGAAGCCTTCCAAGCAACCTTGGTTCCAACCCCAAACTCATCTTTAGCTCTCTTTTTCACGGGTTCATGGTGGTGGTCCTTCTCTTTAACCTCTTTAGGTACTTCTAGAACAATGGGTAACTCAAGTTGCACCTCCTCTAGCTTTTTGTCCAAAACAATGGACGTTTCAGAACTTTCTTTTGTTATGAGGGCCACGTCTTCAATCTCAATCTCTACACTTGCATTCTCATTTAATTCTGAAATAGCTTCTGTGAATATTTATTGCAGTGTGAGTTCTTTTGTATTACTTTCAAGCATTTGGGTGTTGGTTTTGTCTTCTTTCCACGCCTCTACAAATGCTTTATCTATGTCACCATTTTAATGATTTGTCTTTATTGGAATTGTTGGTGACATCAATGGAGTACTAGGTGGCGAATCCATCCTAGTATCTTCTTCTTCTATCTCTTTTCTAACCAAGATCTCAATGTTTGATTCCTCTAAACGCGGCTTGGCTGGGTTTTCCATGGATGTCATCTTCCCTTCACAAGATTTATTTTCAACTTCGACTCGATTCTCAATAATTGACTCATCTATGCTTAGCGTGGTTGATTCTTCTATTGTTGGAATCTTTAGTTCACTAGGTGTAACGTCTGTTATTCCACTTCCTTCTCTTCTTGAAGGCTAAACTCTGTAGCTACATCGAACCAAACATCGCTATCTTGAATGGCCTCATCATCATAATTTGTACCTTGACCAGTTTGAATAGATGGTACTTGTTGTAGCTTCTCAATTACTTCTATGAGTTGCGTCAATCGTTGCTCCATTAATTGATGGTTTTGTTACATGACTTGCACTAATGATATGATAGTATCGCTTTTCGCATTTAAACAACTGAGGGATTCCTCCAACTTTCTGAGCCTAAATTCATGATCTATAAAGCTTCCTCGTGTTAGATCCATGAATTTTTGTACTGGCATATACCAGGTCTGTGTTGGGTTTTGCTCTTGATAGGGGGAAATCTCCATACCTAAAGAAAAACCTGAAAATAGACTAAAACAAAACAACGTAAAACTGAAAATAAAGATGCAATTAAACACTAAAGGATAAACACCGGGGTCACACGCTACCGTCCCCGGCAGCGGCGCCAAAAACTTGGTGGTCCTTTGTGTGTTCTAAAATAAATGCAATAAGGAAAAGAGAACCAAACCCGCAAGTGTATGGTTGTTCCAAGTAATATATGTGATAATACAGATTCGTTCTCAGGGACGGATTGGCTGACTCTAATGCTTATTGAATAGTAGTTAGTTACAAGTGAAAACAAGTAAATGATTTTGAGAATTGTTTGTTTTGGTTTTCTAAGACTAAGACGATAAAGTAAAATACTAAATTAATACAAAGATTAGACTAGACGCAAGAAAATAAAGTGTTTACGCAAAGTAGGAAAGGCAGTACTTGAGAGACGCAAGGGTTTCACCTAATTATCATTCATTTCATGCATAGTTTAAGGGACAAATTGGTAAATATGTATTGGTCGGGATTCGGAATTCTCCTTACCCCCGTCAGGGTGGACTAAGGAGCTACTCTCAAGTGCTACAAACCCCGTCAGGGTGATTATAGTCCACTCTCAAGTGATTAAGTCTAATTTACCCAATAGGCCATAGGTTTAATTAAGCTTGTCAGAGTCTCTAATTTCTAAGCTACATTCATTAACTAGTTCTGTACCCAGACCCCCCGTCAAGGTGATCTAATCGCCACTAATTGGAATAGCCTAGATACTAAGTCCTAATATTGAGTCGCGAATTCAATAAAAGTAATTAAAAGAAAATTAAAGGAAAATACAATTTACCCAATTTGATTTCAATTATTAAAATCCCAAATCCAAACACATGAAATAAAATCAAATTGGGATTGACCCATTATGCGTTCTTAAGCACTTAATGAAATTAGCTGATACTAATGCGAAAAACTAAATTAAAACAGAAAGAATTTATGTTCTTCAATTACAGAAATAAAAGATTGAACCTAATTAGGAATTGGGTTTGGTTGTGATTTTGAGAAGACGACTTTCTCCTTTTCCTTGCTGCTGAATTTCTCTCTGGACACTCTCTTCTGATGATGATTTAATTTGAAGAATAAAATGAGAGGTGCTGAATAATGAGGTCTAAAGACCTATTTATAGTGCTAAAATCGGACTAGGGCTTTTACTTAGGTTAATTAGTCAAATATTAAAAAGCCCAAGTCCATAATTTAAGTCCAAATCCTGTAACTGTTGTACACCCTTCACTAAAACGGGTGTAACTTTCTCAGTATAACTCCGAATTGACTCATTCAACTTGTTAATTCTTCGTAACTCGATAAGGTACGAATCTTCTTTAAAACTCAGAGGCTTATTCCATCTTTAAGTAATTCGAAATCAGAAATCTTCATCAGCCTTCTAGATTTTCAGCTCAAATTTGTCAACTCTTCGAGATACTCCTTCTCGCCTTTGACTTCTTTACACGATCTAAGACTTCTATTCTCGATTCCTCTCCTTGCTAGTATTAGAAACCTACAACTTTTCACTAAAAACAACCCATATTACGCGCAAAAGTTTAATAAATAAAAAATACTAAAATCTAAAGAGGAAAATTGAATTATTGCATATTAGCACCAAAAGTCCATCTAAATAGTCAAATAAACACCAAAAATGATGTCTCCCAAGGGTATAAAATTAGAACATTTAGGGAGACATCAACTGGACCCTACTTTGTACAGTGTATTCAGCTCCTCCCGACTCTGACATGTTACCCCTGTTACCCCTTTTAACCGTCATCCATTCTCCGTATTTTTCTTGCGTACTTGGAGTTTCATCCCTAACCTCTATCACTTTCTCCTTGCCTCTAGAGTTAATTGTGTCATCCTCCATTCTTGTCGAGGCATTGGGAGAGCAACTTTCTTTTCTGTGTCCAAACTTCCCACAATCGAAACAAATAAGGTCGAGTCCCTCATACTCCACCTTGCATATATCCAAGCCAATTTTAACTTCCGGTTCTAACGTTTTACTCAATTCTAGTTCGATAGCTAACCTTGCATAATTACCTCTTAGTCTAGCTTTCGTCATAGGGTCGATTTTCACGGTGCGGCCAAGTTTATCCCCAATTTTCCTCAAGATTCGTGCCGTATAATTTTGCATCCCTACATTTGTTACTCTTACCCAGGTAGTTGTTGTCGTTATCGAGTTAGAGATTGCATTAAAATTCGGTGTCCATTCTCTAACAATGAGGTAATGGTCCAGAACCATCCAGGGACCCCCGGATAGGGCAAAATTAAAATCCTCACGCTTCTCGAACTTGACCATGTAATATCCGTGGCCTACATCAACGAGTTCAAAGTGTCCATGGGGGTTCCAAATTTGCCTTAGTTTCGAAGCTAGATAAGTAAAACCCACCTCTCTTCCCAATAGCCTAACAACGGCAGTGTTTCGCCAAAGCCGGATACCCTCTTGTATCTCATCTCTTGTTCTAATCACGGTTGGTATAGAATCGCTTATCATAACCTCATCATCGTCCTCAATTAAATCCTCCAATTCTACAAAATCATCCTCACCCATTACTTTCTTATTCAACGATTCATGTTCATCCTCAATAATAGGTATCACTAGATTATTGTCCGTTACAGTGCCTTTCCAGCTATTAAATTTTGGTCTAGTGATTGAGCTAGTGTTAGTACCTGAGATTGTATTGAATGTATTGACTCCAGGAATTTGGTGGAGCTTCGAATTGTTGATGTGTTCCAGGAGTAGCCCGTTCGAGATAGCAGGTGAGGAGTGGCCTTCTGTGGTGGCACGCTGGCGTTTTCCGACGCGACATTCTTTTAGCGCAGCAGCGAGCTCAGGGAATTCTCCCATGGTCTGGTCCCTTGATTGTTCATCAGCGCATTGCTGGGATGTTGGCGCAGCAACCATGGTTATCATTGTGTTTGCCGGCAGTAGTTTCGGCGGCAAGGCTTCCTCCACCAACGGTGGTGGCTGAGAAACCATCCTAACGTTCGAAATTGTTGTTTTTTTTTCTGAAATTTTAGAGCGTTTTGACTTTTTGAAAGATATCTTTTAAAAGGCTAACTTTATTTTAATACCCATATACTTTCTCTTTTATTAATCAATATTATGACCCATATACTCCTTTCGATCAATATTATGCTGCCTTTCAATTTATTGTCTAATTTCAAATATTAATAAAGGGTTAGAAATTACAGTGTACGGTAGAAATTTTTTATGTGTCCAAAAAAAAAAATATATTAATAAAGGGTTGTGCACGTAATTAGGTGATGTAGCCACACTAATTAATTTTAGATCAAAACTAAAACAGCAATAATCAAAATTTTAGTTCAGAGACATCTATTCAATACTTCTCTTTCTTATGTGGACGGATAAGTATAAGTTTTCTTTTTCCAATATAAGTATAGGTTTGAAGTGGGGGGAGAGACTAGGGAAGGAGGTAGGAGATAAAAAATTGAATTTGATTGGTGTTGCTGACTCACTACCTTGTCATTTCCCCGCGTACGGTACTTTTGGTCATGAACTAATTTTTTTTTTTTTTTGGTCGAACTAATTTTCTTTCTAATAAATAGTTACTTTTTGGGGCGGACTTTCTAAATAGTTAGGAACATATTAATATATTTTTTAAATACACCTCTATCCCAGCCTTTTATTTCTATCATACATAAGATTTTTAAATATTTAAGACCAATTCAAGATATCGATTTTCAGTTTTGCATATTTCGCAACTTGATCCGTAATATCATTCATGTCTCGATTGATATGATAAATTTTTCTAATTTAGAAATATCGTTACCTATTTCTAAATCTCGTCATCGGTAGGATTCTCCAGTTAGTACTTTTTTGAATTCTTTGAATAATTTCAAGAATGTCCGAGTAGAAAGATCTCCTCGTGAAGCTAAAACCATTCGTTGATCTCATCGCAAAGAGCACGACCCAAGCTTACCTTCCGTACACATTGACCCTTCATTTCTTCATAACCTTGTGAACTATATTACCATATTTATTAATCTCCATTAAGGCAACCCCCGCAGGTTTCCAATATTTTGTAAAGGAAGTATCGTTCAACATATTACATCTGTTTTATCTTGGCAAACAAGTGAATTATTCGCGGCTCTGCTTTTCTCCATTGTGTTGTTATTCATTCTCGTTCCCCACTTCTTTCCTAAAAAGTCGCTCTCATGAGTCTATTTGTCTTTCTATTAATTTCTTAGACTAAAAAGATACTTAAAAGTGTCTCATTTCACGTATTCTAAGAAATGCTAGGTACTAGGTGGACAGTTGACTATATTCGAACCTCTAGCGGAAACTAGGCGGAGCCTAGGCGTTTTTTCTCTTGGACGATTTTGAATTTTATTTATGAATATTATAAATATTATTAGTTTATATATTTTTAAATCCACAAAATATACTAGAGAGAATAAAGAAACACAATTGTGAAACTCACACACTTATATGTTATTTCTCAGATTAATAATTGATACAATTAAGAGGAAGGATACTCAACTATATTTGTATATTTTTTTTTAACTTTTTTTATGTTTAATTTTTTAACATAGGTTTATATAACTTTTTGTGTTAAAAATGGAAATTTTTAATTTTTTAGCTTCCAGACTGCATAGGCGGCTTGGATCTGCCTATCCTCGCATGGGACCTTCTGAGAGTGTCTGGAGGCCGCGCGGACCATTTCTGTAAGGTAAGCTACATTTTAGCGCCTACGCCGATTTTTAAAACAACTGTATTAACACACAAAATCAAAACCATTGCAGAATTACAGAACGAGCAATGCAATAAATGACAATACGAAATTTTGGACGAGGTTTTTCCAAAACTAGCACGAGTGGCAATCAATAAGATCAAAATTTTGTAGCTACATAGACAAGTTCACCTGACTTAATACAAAATATGGAACACACACAACAAAAACTAGATATCGCAACCAGATTAATGAAATTTTAAAGAATAAACCCCAATCATCAACAACAAGGAAACACGAAGACCATAGGATCTGGAGTGTTATTTGGAGCACTAATGTTCCAACGAAGATACTTATTTTTGCATGAAAGGGATGTAATAATGCACTACCAATGTGCACTACCAATGACAAAAAATCTTGCACAACGAAAGTGTTCATCTACAACTAACTGTTCCATGTGTCACGAGACAATCAAAATGGTCGACCGTCATTTACTCTCGTGCCATGAGAGTAGTGGTGTGGTCCACTACAACACCTCAAATAAGGATACATGAATTGAAGGACGTAGAATAGATGGAACATCAAATGAAGATAATGAATTGACGGAGCAGCGATTGATAAAAAAATATGCAAACAAAGAGTTGATGGGGAATAAATTGACGAAACACAAGAATAAAACTAAGGAATTATTGGAAAATGGATGGACGAGTAATAGAACATGATGAGTTAAACTTGCAAAATGGACGCCAAAGGTTATACAAACCTACGAAAAGGCTGGTTGTGATAAAAAAAATTATAGCATCTTACATCTTCATTACTATATGGAATATTTGAAAGCTAAGATGGAAAATTATAAATAAGTTAAAGAATTACATATTAAGAAAAATATGTTTTACTCAACGCAAATTGAGTTACATTATTTCAGATTTCAGCTAAGATATATGTTAATGGAGGAGGAGGGGGTGAAAATACTCAATTATCAAGCAAAGTACCCCTACGTGCTTGTTTGACAACCTAATTAGCTGAAGCATTGGGTTTTCTATTGACATGGTTGAATGACATATTACAAGTACTTATAGTGTAAATATCTCTAATATAAGGTAATAATTTCCTACTCGTGACATCTTTTTTTTCATTAGGATTAGAGGCACTCTTTGGCAGTCTCGAACGGAAGACTCCAAGTAGGAGTAGTCACAATCACTGTAGTGATAAGCTTCTCATTGCAGGAAGATTAACAGGCCGATTCACATGCAGTCCAAGGTCCACAGTTTAATTAATCATTTCTCAAATTTTTTAAAGAGATGAAATAAAGCTTGCAAATTTATGAACGTTTTCGGCAACGTGTGATACAAATTCATAGTCCTTGATAACAATTTACAAGATTAGCATACACTCACGATTTGAGAAGAATAGACTTTTAAATCCACCTTGCGGTGAGGTCAGTATTACCATTAGAAGAAAAAAAATACTCTACGAGGCAAAACCTTTATGAAGGTCAAAGTTTTGGTAACGACTTCTAAAAAATGAGCTCGACTACCTACACACATACTCAAAAGACACCTCCAATAAAGGAAAATAAAAGGTACCCTCAACCATGAAAAAGCGTGAAACAAAAAGGTCAAGGGATTATCGCGGTGACAAAAGGAACTCAATGACCTAGAACACATAAATTTTGACGTAATTTAACGATTTCCTCCTTAAAGAAATTTGTATCAAGTCAAGCATAATCCTATTATTCGATGGCCTCTAAATTACTGGGGAACCCAATGGGAATGGATAAGAATTGGTAGTACAATTTCCACCAAGACTTTGGTCACGATACCAATGAGTGTCGCACGCTTATTGGTGAGATCACGAGGCTAAAAAAATTAGAAGATATACCGCCTCCCAAGTAAAAATGTATCTACTAAGTAATAAATACTAGCAGACATTAATACAAAGAAATTCAAAATCTCACCAAAGGCCCATAAGGCATGGATTTCGATTTTGGGCTGTATTACTTGCAAGACTGGATCTGCACTTCGAGATCCATATCTACTCTAGGTCGGCAGCGTGAAGAAACTGGTGTCTCTGCTTCTTCGATGTATGGGCTTGGAGCCGCTGCTGCTCCCTGATATGGGTTGTGATCGGCCAACCAAGGTTTAAAAGGGCCCAAGAAGATGGTCCATCGGCATAGGGTTTGTGCTATGCTAGGCGATAATTGATATGGGGCTTGTATAGGGTTTGGACAACCTTTTTTGGTCCAGGCTGTGAAAGGGATGACAGCGGTAAAAGATCGGCGGCCTGTCTGGAGAGGCTTAGTGATGGAGAAGGAGATGAGGACTCGATGAAAAGAAGAAGGGGGTTTGGATGGTTCAGTGGTGGAAATAGAGGATCGGTAGGGACTGGGGGGTAGTTTGGTGATGGAAGTGGAGGACCGGTGGCTTGGTGGGGTGAAGGAGATGACAGGTCTGTGAGGATGGTTGGGTTGGTAGGCTGACCGTTTGTGGAGGCCAGCGGGGTGGAGGTTAGGTTTGTTTTTTTTTTAAATGTGCCAAGAGCACATTTTGTTTGTTATTGAGTTTGTGCCGTAATAACTTTGTCCAGATTTAATATATTTATTCACTTGCATTAAAAATGGAATATTAGGAAAATACAAAAAGAAAAGAAAGAAGTAGTACAGATTTTACCAATTCCACGCTCCACGTAACTTTGCAGGCTTTTTACTAAGATTACCATTTATAGGTAGGCAAGGGCCCACACGGTGTAGTGGGGTGAAGGGGACAACGCTATCATAAAATGGATAACACCGAATCTTTTACGGGATTTGATATGTCGAAAATTAAATTCCCAATATATAATTCCCAATCCTTATCCACTTTTTCATAACTTCCTCGTTTCCCATAACTTCCATATTTATTATATCTTCTCAGACAACATTAATCCAAACTTGTAACGTTTCTTTACTTCTTATCTTTCTCTTCAATTTGCATGATTAAACAAGACCATGACAATGAGTATAAGATCAATGGATTATTATTCACCATCTTCTTTCAACAAGCAAGACAACTTTGGGACTATGGTTGAGCAAGAAGATGATGATGAGTTTATGGCAAAATATTCCTCTGATGATGATGTTTTAGGTGTTGTCTCAGATGATGAAGAAGAAGATTCAGATTTGTTTGACCAAGTCAACTCTTCTTCTGGTTCTACTTCTCCTACATCACCATTTTCAGGTTGGTTATCCATATAAATTTATCTGCTTGTTTGATCCTGTGCCATGTATTTAACTTTTGATCTATACCCGGTTTAGGATTTTGGTTCAAATATAAAACATATTCATTTTCAGGTTCAAGCTCAAAGTCTTCTTCATCTGAACAATTAGCTAACGAACCTTTACAAGACATGTCCGCTTTGCTTCAAGAGCTTCCCTTCAAGTAAGTTTCAATTTTTTCAAAGTTTACTTATTTATCATTTGTGTAATTTTATTATATGTTTTTTGCTTTGTTCTACAAAGATAATTATATGGTTTTTAATTCCTAGGACACGAACATATGACATAAATTTATATGAACACCATTTATCATCTTCATAACAATTACTATTGAATATGGCGGAGGCACCCATGACTTTGAAAAATGATTTATTTACCCCTATCTTTCTTAGCCTCCGAAGTTTGAGAACTTTTATTTACCCCTTAATAATTATATTTAATAATCAGGGATCTTTAATGCAATTATTCAAAATATATAGTTTATTTTGCTGGTTTATAGTGCAATTTCTTGCTTTGGAGAGTCATTAACACGTTTATGAGTGTAAATTAATTTTGTGTATTAATTTTTCAATTATTTAGGAAAGGTTTGTCAAAGCATTACAATGGAAAATCACAATCATTCACTTCATTAGCAAAGGCGATATGCTTAGAAGATCTAGCTAAACCAGAGAATCCATACAACAAAAGGCTTCAACTAAAATCTTGTAAAAGCTATGGATTGCTAGATAGCTATAGATCAAGTCAACCACATAGAAGTGCAAGTTCTTCAAGATTAATCTCAAAGAAAACACCATCGTCATCAAGATCATCAGGAGCCTCGTTATTAAGCTCATCAATTAAAAGGAATGTTAGCTTTCTTGGGAATAGACCTCCTCCTACATCTAGTACTAGTTTTGCAAATCAAGCCTCTTTATTTGCTTGAAATGCCATTATGAACTTTAGAGAGACTATATATGGAGCATTTTATGCTTCCTTATGTATATATAAGGTACTCCCACTAATGTCACAGTTTGTTTTATGGAATTTTAACTTGCTATTTCATTTCATTTTTGATATTTTTTATGAGATTTCTTTTGCATTTTTAGTGGAATTTCCTCAAATGAATATTTTTGAGTCATTATGGAAGAGGGCTATTACTAGTTTAAATGGGTTTTTAAATTTTTTTTAGTCGAAAAAAATGGTTTTTTACTAAATTGGACAAGTTTGGAATTCCGTCGTACAATTATCTTGGGATACCCTTTTTAATAGAGGAATACTTAGGCAAATAAGAGCAAATTATATTTTTAGATTTATGGTTAAGAAATAATTTTTGGTAAAATATTTTAAGAGTGTTATTTTTAGATTAGATATATAAAAAAAATTAATTTTAACTTCTATTATTTTTTTGAGATATTCTATAAATTTTAAAAGTAATTTAAATATTTTAAATAAATTATATTTATATTTGGGAAAATGACCCAAAAAATCAAAATAATATTATTTTCAGCCCAATAACATCAATGACAAAATTTCTTCCCAATAACATCATTAACTAAATTTTGTCCTTGATGGGAATCGTCCTTGACGGGAATCGTCCTTGACGGGAATCGTCCTTGACGGGAATCGTCCTTGATGGGAATCGTCCTTGACGGGAATCGTCCTTGACGGGTAAACATGTAATCTTATAATAGTAAGTTAATGGATGATTCTTTGGGGCAAGTATAATATTATTTTGATTTTTTGGGTCATTGACCCTTTATATTTAGCTATATCATAAAATATAAAAATATCATAAATTAGCTATATCATAGAATATCTAAAGAGCCAATTATATATTAATACCTATTAAAAACTTATTTAAAAAAAAGGTGTCTAAATAAAATACCTTATAAAAAACACCTCCATCCCAAACTACCCTTATAATTAATAATTAAAAAAAGAAATTAAAAAAACAAAACAAAAACTAATAAACCCGCGCGCGTCCGTAATTTTTTTTTTTTAAAATCGTCATAACTAATTCTAAAAAAATAAAAAAATCAAAAATTTATATATTTGGATAAAGCAAATTAATATTTATGTTTATAATTTTTTTTCGGAATTTTTTGATTTTTTTGATTTTTTAAAATTATTTAATTCGCGGACACGGAATTCCATGTTTTAAACATGAAATTCCATGTTTTGAAATAAGGAATTTGTTTTCCGCAGACACGAAATTCACTGTTTAAACACATGGAATTTCATGTTTTAAACATGGAATTTCGTGTCTACGGGAAAAAAAATTAAAAAAAAATCAATAAATTCGAAAAATTCAAAAAAAATCATAGACGTAAATATTAATTTGCTTTATCCAAAAATGCAAATTTTGAAATTTTCTGATTTTTTTTTAATTATTTATGACGATTTTAAAAAAATTCACGGACGCGCGCGTGTGATTAAATTAGTAGTAGGTGGTGGTGGTGGTTGCGGTGGTGGAGGTGGTGATGGTTGTGGTGGCTGTAGTGGTGGTGGTGGTGGTTGTGATGGTGGAAGTGGTGATGGTTGTGGTTGTGGTAGTGGTAGAAGTAATTTATTATATGTTTAATATTTAAAAATAAATATTGTATTAAAAATAAAATAATATATTTAATAATAAAAAATATAAAAGGGATGTTTTCTATAAATAATTGTTCTATTAGGCATTTATCTCTAAATAAAAAAATTAAAAACTTAAAAAAGTTAAATTAAATATCATAAATTGCGAATTTTATTTGAAATGATTAAATTATTATTAAAAGTAGTGTATTACAAAGTGCAAAATCTATTTAAAACGTCTAAATTGTTATGAAAATTAACAAAATATCAAAAATACTAAAATCGTCTAAAGTAACACTTTCGATTACGTTGGTATAAAATTGATAATTTTAAATGTTACTTTTTTTTGCATACATAGGAGGCTTTAAAAGCCGTTAAGAACAAGAATTACAATTTAAGCACAAGCTATTATTCATAATCTAGAACTACTCTAGGAGTCGCATATTCGCTTCTATCTCTAGTGATTAATTTCCACAAGTACTCTGGAGGCTCTGAAATGGTCATAGGATGCGCATTTATAAAAGCTCCTTCTTTTGCTAACTTATCTGCACATTGGTTAGCTTCTCGGAATACATGATTTAGCTCAATCCTTGGAAAATCTTTTAACCATGAGCAACAATCTTTCACTATTGAAACACAATGACTGCCTAAGTTCCCACCGCCCTTCACTAGCGCGTGGAACTTCCTCGAGTCTACCTCATGATGAGTAGAGCTCCCACCGCCCTTCACTAGCGCGTGGAGCTCCTCCGAATCCGTCTCAATAGATATTT
The DNA here is from genome assembly GCA_029959085.1 of Nemophila menziesii. Taxonomy (NCBI): domain Eukaryota; kingdom Viridiplantae; phylum Streptophyta; class Magnoliopsida; order Boraginales; family Hydrophyllaceae; genus Nemophila; species Nemophila menziesii. The sequence continues at coordinate 83,830,513 of JARWIR010000001.1, forward strand.
CAGTATAGCCTTTATCAATAGCCCATCTGAGCCCAAAATGTAAGGCAAACAATTCCGAACTAAAAGGATAATCGCACACGCAAGGGCCAAGGAAGCCAGATATATACATACCATGTTTGTCTCTAACTAACCCACCAATACCGGCCTTTCTTTCCAACGCAAAATAACTACCGTCAATATTCATTTTAAGTCCGGTATTCGGTTTAACCCAGCTTACCATGATATTCTTACCAAGTTTAATTATACCGCCCTCGATACTCTTACCCCACGCTAATACAAAATTTTTAGCAAGGTAGAAAATTTCATTCTTAAGTTCTTGAGCTTGTGGAACCTTCGATTTCTCATTAAATATTAGCTCATTTCTTTTCGTCCATATAGTCCATATAATAGCAGTAAAAACGTATGGCCAATCTATCCCGAATAATCTTATCTTAGCCTGGAGATGGTTTTCGATCCAAGCTTTAATTGCACCTGTATCCACTTTACTTATACTAATCTGACGCTCCCTTGAATTCGCATAACTTGCAGCATAATCAAGGTGGTTCAGATTTGTTCTGTACCTACTTTTCTCCCATTTCAAGTTCATGGTCTGGAGATTAGTAACGTCCCCTAGTTTCAAAGTTTCAAACGCAGGCCATCCAGCTGGAGATTCCATAGCATCACTGCAATTTCCGAGCATCACAGAAGCAGCCTCTTCCGAGCCTGCATCAGTAACTCTCCGCCGCGAATTTACACCAGGCCTCGCGCCTTTCCTCCTCGAGTCAGTAACGCCAGGTTCCAGCTCCGATCCATCAGTGTCCACAGCAGGTCCCATCCGTGCTCCAGCAGATTGTTCCGGTAAGTTTCCAGTAGCAGGTACAAGCCCTTCTCCAGTTCCTATAGCTGCACTTATTCCACTATTCCCTGCATTAAAACCAAGTGAATTCCAAACCAGGGGGGCTATTTTGCAATTTAAAAAAATATGGAAGAGATCTTCCCTTTGAGCACCACAGATTACGCATTCACGCGACTCCACGATATTCCTATTGTAAAGATTATCCGTCGTAGCTATTTTGTTTTGGACAATTCTCCATAGGAATAGACGAGCTTTTTGTGAACATTTCAACCTCCATATCAATTCCCAGTTGAAAGATCCATCCATCTCCTCCGTTACCATATTCTCATAGGCCGATTTCACCGTAAATACACCCGAAGTTTCAAATTTCCAAACATGCTTCTTACCCTCTATTCCATCTATCTCAACTAACCCACTTCGAAGAGCATTAACCCCGGCTAGGATAGCTTTGCAAATACTTGACTCATTTCCCTTTTGAAGTCGATTCAATAGACCAATTTTGAAATATTTATTTTTAAGGATATCAACCCATGCTACATTTCGCCTATCCTCTAAGAACTTCCATCCTAGTTTTGCCAATAGAGCTAGATTATATCTCTCCGCGCTCCTAATCCCAAGCCCACCGTTCTTCTTCGCTTTGCATACTTGTTCCCAAGCTACCCAATGCAATTTCCTTTCCGAAACCGAAGAACCCCAAATAAAATCTCTAACTATTCTGTCAATCTCATTACAAACGTATTTTGGTAATTTCATAACTTGCATTTGATATACTGGAATCGCGTTCAAGACCGACTGAGCTAAAGTAGCACGACCCGCGAACGAAAGAGTCTTTGATTTCCACGAGGCAAGCTTCCTTCTCATTTTATCAATTATTCCTTTATAAAAACCAGGTGGTAATCTACCCGAAAGAATAGGCACTCCCAAGTATGTACCGAATGATTTACTGAGACAAAAACCACTTAAAGACGCTAATTCTACTTGAATTTGTTCCGGCAAATTAGATGAAAAATATATTAATGATTTTTCCGCACTAATTGTCTGACCAGCCCCTTTACAGAACATTTCCATCGTCTCTTGCATTAAGATTACCTGCGCCGAAGAAGCCTCACCAAATAATATTAAATCATCCGCGAAAAATAGGTGAGATAGCTTCGGACCCCCACGCCCTACTTGAACCTCAATCCACTTTCCCAAGTTACAATGCTCCTGAATTAATAATGAAAGTCTCTCCATGCACATTACGAATATATAAGGCGAGAGCGGGTCCCCTTGGCGAATTCCACGGAAAGGAGAAAACGGTTGAAGAGGTTCTCCATTCCATAGAACCCTCATTTTATTCTCCTTCATACTAGTCATTATAAGCTTGATCCAACTTTCCGGAAGCCCAAAGTGCCTAATTGTCTCTTCAATAAATTCCCACCTAATCTTATCATAGGCCTTTGCTAAGTCAATTTTTAGCGCCATAATTCTTTTTTTCCCTTGTTGATGACGCATTTTGTGATCCATTTCTCGAACGAGCACCACATTATCAATTGTTGAACGACCTGGCAAAAAACTACTTTGGCACGGACCAACAATATTAGATAGAATAGGCCTTAGTCTCTTGACTATTGCCTTCATAATAAACTTAACCGGGGAATTTATGAGGCTAATAGGACGAAAGAAGCGTACCTTGGCCGGGTCAGGAACCTTGGGAATAAGGTGAATGAGGGTACCGTTCAGACCCGGAGGTAACAAACCTGTATCAATAGCCTCCCTCACCATCTTGCAAATTGAGGGGCCCACTGTAGACCAACACTTCTGATAGAACGCAGCCGACATTCCATCCGGATCCGGTGCTTTGTTTGGGTTGGATTGGAACACCACTAATCGTATTTCTTCATCCGAGAAAGGTTGCTCAAGCTCCTTTGTGATTTCCGCGTCAATAGGTCCTATGTGGGGTAATGTCTGGCCATCCATTTGGTCATTTGGTTTCTCGTATAATCGTTCAAAAAATACCCGCACTAAATTTTTTACATCCTCTTCGTCTTCTACCCAAATGTCTTGATCATTTTTCAGTCTAGTACATCTAGCTTTTCTCTTCCGGATAGTTGCAGCAAGGTGGTAGAACCGAGTATTCCTCTCGCCTGACTCAATCCAAGTGTTCTTTGCTTTTTGGAAATACATAGCCTCTTCTTGTTCTAACACACTCTCATACTCTTTCGTTAATTGTAACCCCAACAACCTAAGTGATGAATTATATGAATTTTGTAATGACTTTTGAATCCCTCTAATTCTTGCCTCAAGCTTTCTTTTTTTTCTATGTAAATCACCAAATACTTCAATCTTCCATTCTCTAATACGAGTCTGAATCGCTGTTAGGCCATCATCGAATCCTAGAGTATCCCCTTCCCAATTATTTGTTATGAAATCCTTGAAGCCCTTGTGAAGACACCAAGCATTTTCAAATCTAAATCGGCGAGTATTTTGTTTTGCTCTTAAATTCGGACACACTTGGATTAGAATAGGCATATGATCTGAATGGACTCTAGCCAAATGGATAACCCTTGTATTAGGAAATAAAAGTTGCCATTCCGCATTCCCATAGGCTCTGTCTAAGCGTTCCATTATCTTTTGGCCTGTGTTCCATGAATCACTCCATGTATAACGAGGACCCTCGAAACCCAAGTCAATTAAACCGCAGCTTTGTCTCCATTCTTCGAATTTCTCCATTCTTCTAGAAATCCCTGGTACCCCTCCTCTCTTATCGATTTCTTTACCTATCTGATTGAAGTCTCCCGCTACTAACCAAGGAGTTTTTATGTTATGAAAAGCTTGATAAAGCGCCTCCCATAAGGAATCTCTTTGCTTATAATCCGGGCTCGCATACAAGGCCGAAAAAATCCACGATTCGCAGCCTCTTTGACTAACTTCAATGTTTACCACTTGGCGACCCGCCGATAATACTCTAACATCTATGTCTGAATCGTTCCAAATCAACCAGATACCTCCACTATAGCCTTCCGAATCTACTCTTACGGAGTTGTCCTTTTGTAAAGAGTTAATGATTTTATTAGCTGTTATACCGCTTACACGAGGTTCCACGATTACCGTTAGCCATATATTGTTATTGATCATCATTTCTCGCAACACTCTTCTGAACCTTGGTTTGGCTGCCCCATAACAATTCCAGATCAAAATATTAATGGGAGATTTGGTCTTCTCCCAAGACATATCTGTAAAATTATCACAATTCATTAGTTAAAAAAATAAATTGACTAGGATTACCCATTGGCGCATCAGGCGCGAGTAGCCATATTGACGTCATCGTCCTTGTCTCTTGCCTGCTGTCCGTCGTCCTCATTCGGTGATGTTACGGTTTCTCTGACCTGGCTCTCTATCCACATAAAGTCATCTTCATCATCATTTGAACCCAACTCCCATACCGGATCAGGAGGTCTAGTTGCCCCTCCAAAGGTCACTGCCGCACCTACTGGACTGATGGGATTAGTCACGGTAGCAGCTGCTTCTATTGGTGGGCTGTGTTGAGGAGTTGGGGGCCCCATATCAAAGTTTGAAAATTTAGATTTAATTGCACTTTGGTCCCTGTCTACATTTGCACCATCTGTAACATGAATTTCCACTAAGTCCCTGTTATTTACTATACTAGTTCTGCCCCTTTGTTGCTCTATTTTATTACTGTTATTTTCGACCATCACAGGCCCTTCTTCTGATCCTGCCGAGCTCAACTCAGCTGCAACATCCCCTGTCTTGCTCGATTCTGCACCTGATGTTTTCCGATTTTTCAGCCCTTTTTTTCCAGTTTTTTTTGCGCCATTTTTTGTTCCATTTTGCTGCTCTTCTGAGGCAACAAAACTTACTTCCACTATATCCTCCACAACTCTTCTTTGTTCGAAGTTAGGGGTAGCAATAATGCTATGACCCTTGGTCCTTCTATTCATTTGATTATGTCCTGAAGCATTTTTATTTTTGCTCGAATTTGGTTTTGTTCCGGATGTTTGGCCACTATTAAGCATCTCTTGGAGCCCCTGACCTACCTCATTTTCAATATTTACCATCTGTAGTACCTCAAATCTAGTCCCGAAATTGTTTTTCGAACGAATATTAGCAGCGCTGTTTGAATTGTTTCTCCCGTTCCCTCTATTCCCGCGCCGTACCGTCATCCATTCCCCGTATTTTGCCTTTGTATTCGGAACTTCCTCGGCTTCCTCCGATATTTTTCCTTTCCCCTTTTCATTTCGCCTCTCTTCCTCCATTCTATCTACTCTATTGGGTGGACAATTTTCACTCTTGTGTCCGAATTTTCCGCACTCATAGCATATCAAATGGAGACCTTCATATTCCACTTTGCATATATCCGGTCCGATTCTTACTTCAGGTTCTAAAGGTTTGCATAGATCAAGTTCGATTGCTAGCCTTGCATAGTTTCCCCTTAGTCTTCCCTTGGTCATTGGATCAATTTTAATTGTTCGACCGAGTTTGTTCCCAATTTTTCTCAAAATTCGAGCAGTGTAATTATGCATTCCAACATTAGATATTCTTACCCAAGCAGTAGTCGTTGTGATCGAATTAGTTATAGCATTAAAGTTTGGAGTCCATTCCCTAACAATAAGGTAATGATCAAGGATCATCCACGGACCCCCAGAGATTGCGAAATCGAAATCTTCCCTATTTCCAAACTTTACCATATAGTGACCGTGACCAACATCCACTAGTTCGAAATGACCCGCTGGTGCCCAAATTTGTTTTAGTTTGGATGACAGATAATTAAATCCGACCTCCCTACCAAGGAGTCTAATCACCGCCGTATTACGCCACAATCGAATGCCCTCTTGGATTTCTTCCCTAGTCCGTATAACAGTAGGAATTGAATCATTAATTTCCAAATCCTCATCATCCTCAATAAGTTCCTCTAATTCGAAAAATTCCTCTTCGTCCCTAATACGATTTGTTTTGCACTCTTCACTATCCTCTATTACTGGTATTACTACATTATTACCCGTAACCATATCTTTCCATCCCATTAATTTAGGTTTCAAAACATTACCGGAGGAAATACCTGTTATCACAGTAGGAGCATTTTCTTTCTGATTTTGCATCACAGCCGGCTGTCGATCTTGTGTTTCCAACGCAGCAGGGATGACAATACCTTCCCCATTTGCTCTTTGCCGTTTACCAGCTCTTCCATTTGAGTTTGCTGCAGCCAAGTCTAGATATTCCATCATTTGCTGGTCTTGATCACAATTTCCTTCAGTTTGGTGCCCTTCTTGTGATGCTATCTCTCCTGGTGATATTGGATTGTTCTCCGGTGGTTTTTCTGCCCTTGAATCGCCGGCCATAGGCGGCGGAGGGGTGGCCATTTTTGAACGTTAAAGTTGGTTTTTTTCTTTTCCGAAATCTGTGGAGCGAATTTGAAATAGAAGTTACTATAATGACATAGAAAAAGTACTATTGAGTTTATTTTGCATAAATTTTGCTCTATAACTAACGACATAGAAAAGATACCATTGAGTCCATTTGGTCTAAAGGTAAGAGTTTCGAGATTAGGGTGGCATACGAAAATTCGCACTTGTTGCTTGAAGTGAAAGGCTTTTGGCCGTTTTGAAGTCAATTGCCCCTACACAAATTTGCCGAGAACTTTTAGGATATAGCAATTGAAGTATTGCAGTCGTTCCAAGCAAAATATTTCAAGGAGAATTCATTCCATTTCGCAATAGTATCTAAGAATTATTCTTGCAATGCATTGCACTGTCCTGAAAAACATTCCTCAGATTCTAGCTTAGTGGATAGGAGTTTTTATAGCTATGAGTGAAATTCCAAGTCACTGGAATTAGTTCATGCAGCGTTGATTCAGCGTGGAGTTTTTGTCGAAAGTAGAGTTCAAAAAATTTCATTTCCCCATCCGATATAGATGCATTGCCAGTGGAAAATGCTTACATAATCCTCCAAAGCATCTCTCCGTTTAAGTTACAACAGATATTTACTCACAATTGCTAGGAAGTCATCTATAACAGCTGTCAAGGTGCAGATCCGCAGTTAGCAAAATCTGCCAAGCAACTTCTAGTTTTGGGTGTTGCTATTGATTTGCAAAACTCTCTTTTCCGGACAACTATTATATCAAATGCGCAAATGGTAGATAAGAGTGATGGCCGAATTCGAATGTGAAACTATAAATTTTTGCAAAGGTCGGGTAAGGGACATGTATTTCAGTTTTTAGGACTTTCAGGTTTTAAGAAAGTTGACCTTTGAGTATATTGTTGGAATTATGCCCTAGCCCCGATCGTCTTGTAATGAATTGAACACAAAGTGTTTACTGTACACGATAATAGTTATCACTACAGTTTTGATTAAAGAAATTGTTTCCTTGAATCTATGGCAAGCTTTTATGATTATGGTATTAATCTACATAATATGAAGGCAGATCCTTTGATGAAGTTACGAACTAGATACCATAAGGTGTTATGATAATGAGAATCTAGCTCATAGGACTTAATCTAAACTTGTTCTTAATCATAGGATCATCGAGTTAGGACCTCGATGATCCGGTTAGATTAATATGTAGCTAACGAGTATTTATTGGATAAATATCGGCAGTTCTCGTTTACCGAGTTAGGTGCATAGATAATGCACATAGAGATATGATTATCGAACTGACTAAAACTAGAGATTCCTAATGGTTAATTACCTTGAACTGTCAAGTAGGTTAATCTCTAGAAGGAATTTTATGCTTGTAATCCTTTGACCTGAGATCATCACTACTGTTGTGTATATGCTTGTTGTGTTTTGATACTGGACTACTAGTGTGTCATAATGCTAGTCGAAAGGATATTGGACACAACTAAGTATATATGCTCCTAGGGATGAGTCAAGATGGAATCTATCAACTCTAGGTAAAGAGTTTGAGCTCTACGATGTCATAAGATTATAACGATTGTATCAAATCCTTGGCCAAGGTGATAGAATGAATGAAGATAGGTGTTTCTTAGGTCATTCGTCAATCGTTGATTATCGACGTGTAGCGTAGTTGATTTTCTAAATGGGATTTGACAGTTGTACCATATCCCAGGATAATCCGGAGCTGTAAAGATAGAGGGAATACGTGTATGATCCTTCACCGGGTTCTTTGTACAGAGTTACTTCACGTTATCCGGTCGTTGAGGAGTGTTGTTAGACGCCAACCTCGATTAGTAGTTAATTAAGTTAACTACTACCGGTTTAACGATGAACCCACGTAGTCGCACACTAACGAGTGTATTGATCTTGCTTTATGTCGTTAATTAATTTTATTATTAGATAATAAATATTAATTAAATAAAGGGTGAATTACTCAAAGGGTCTTGGGGACCATCTTAGTGCCACATAGGAACCAAGTGATTTCTCTCTTCTACCTAGAGACCTCAAAATTGACAAATATCATTACTACCCTTCCAGTGTATATAAGACAAAAAAAATAGATTCTTCTCTCTCCTCCATTACCATTACTCTCTCTCTCCTCCATTACCATTAATCTCTCCTACTTTATCATTTTTCTCTCTCCTCCTTCACTGACTATCAATAATTTCCAGCTCCGACCACCGACCACCGCCGGAAAAAGTACTGAGCATAAAGTATTGAGTATGGAAAAAGTACTGAGCATAAAGTACTGAGTATGGAAAAAGTACTGAGCATAAAGTACTGAGCATGGAAAAAGTTCTGAGCATCAAAACAAGGTGTTGAGTATTCAAATTTTTTTCTTGAGTCGCTTTACTGAGCATGCTCGTTTGCTCAGTAACTTTACTGAGCATGCTCGTATGCTCAGTATCTCTACTGAGTATCAAAAAAAATTAACTGAGTTTTTTGAATTTTTACTAAGCAGTTAGAGAAAAGTTTTTGAGCTTAACATTTATTTATATAAGAAAAGGAAAAAAAGTGCTTGTTCTAGGAGTGAGCAAAATTTGGGTAATGGGTAAAATGACCCGTTGGGTAAATAAACCCGGCCCAATTTTGGGTAAAAATTACCCAACCCATTTATTACCCTTACCTTACCCTATTGATTTTGGCCCAAAATATTTTATACCACGGTTTTAACTTTTCCTTCTTACCTGACGGGTCCAACCCGATGGACCCGTCCACTATTCATAAAAAATATTATATATACATTTACATATATAAAGGGTTATACTTTGACCTACGTCTCATTTAATCACTTTCCAGTTTCTATAATCCTCTCCTCTTGCGCCTTTGTCTTCCCTATTTTATATTATGAATCCCTAACTTTTTATTCAGAATATGAACAAATAGAGATCATTGCTATGTTTTCTTAAGGCTTTATGTTCGATTCAGCCCCTTCCGTCCGTGTTGGCTAGGATCTAATTATTTGCTTTTATGAGGCTATATGCCAAATTGTATATCACCATTTTTACAGGTTTAAACTTCTATTTCCTTTGTTATAATTTCTTATAACTATTTGATATTCATTTAATTTTCTATTATGTTGCTTCTGTTAATGAAATCGATTAATAAATTCTAACTTTCTAAGTTTCTGATGTTCTTGGCATAATCGATCTCTGTATTGAAATGATTGTCACCGTGAACTTATGGATTTTTAAGGTATTAGCTTGAAACTAAATGATTCACTTTTCCAATTATTGAAAATTTCTAATCTTGCTGATATATAGAGAGAAAAGAGTATCTAGATGGTGGTTGAAACATAGCTTTACTCATCTCGATTTATCTCTGAAGATTATTGGAAATGTGTACCTGCTTATATATTATGTATTCGGGTATGTGCACTCATACTGAACTGGGGTCTCGATTCAATTTTATTCCTGTATGCAGGTATCTGAGCTGGGTTAATATTGTTTTATACAAATTTGTGACCTTTATTTGAGCTGGGTTATAGTATTTCTTCTCTCTTGAAACTAGTATTTGATTTTAGTAGGTGAATTAAGATTGATTGTTAGTCATCTTATACTTTAAATCAATTCACAATCACATTCTCCAATGTATATATGTATCTATTTTTAGGCACTGTTGTGCCACTTGTGTATTATCCACACCTGGTAGCAAAACAAATGAGTCAATTCATAAACGTAGAAGATTTATCTTAAACCAGTATTTTGTTTTGTTTTGTCGGCAATTATAGTTACGGAGTAAGCACTCCTTCATATTAGTGTGTACTTCACATTGTATTGGTAGCAAATTTTTTTAGTTACCCCATTGTTCCAAACACTAATGAGGTTGAGTTGGCTTACTGGTTGTCTCATGATTATTTGCAATCAACTCTGAGGCCGATGATGATTTATATTAATATGAGGCCGGTGATGATGATCCAAATATATTTGAATGATTTTATCTTCTTTATGATGGTATACGGATGATGTTATCAAAAGTGTATTACTTGTAAGTGTATAATAAATATGTTTAGACTAATTAAATTTATTCTCATTATCTCATTTTAGTTAATGTTTGTTGCAGATAAACCTAGCATATCTTTTTCCAGTCATGTATCCCATCTAAAGTATGGGAGAAGTCAATGAAGTTCAAGCTTGAAATGTTTCGATTTTTTTAAAGTTCAAATAGCATATTATAATTTGTTTCATTTGGAATGGGTGGGAGAATTTGTCCAATAATATGAGCCTACGGTTATTTTTTGTCCAGTTTGTAATTATTTTTTTGCTATAATTTTGAATTTATAGACAAGTTTTGTATAACAATGCAATAGATTTTTACCAAGGGTTAACCCGGGGTAACCCGTTGGTTAACCCGACTTAACCCGTGGTAATTTTTATTTTACCATTAACACGGGTTTACCCTCCATGTTTTACCATTTTCCAATATTACCCTACCCTTACCCTAGACCCCAACCCGGGGTAAACCCGACCCGTGCTCACCCCTAGCTTGTTCCATGATGATGGTCTCTCAAATGTATTGAGCATTAGCCTTACACGTTGACCATGGAAAACTTTCCAATGGCATGATATGTTTAAGCAATTGGACCATACTTTTTTGATAACAAATCAACAAATATATTTAATCATCATCTCCAATTAGTTAACTATTTATTCTAAATCAACAAGATTTATTCATACAAACTTTGTAATTAGATAGGAGTCCTCAGAAGCCAAGCCTCTCACAGCAAGTGAAGAATTCGAATATGGAGCTTTTAATTTGCTTCATGGCCATTTCGAACAAAAAAAAACAGATCTGCTTAATAGCCAAATCAACACCTCTTTTCATCTTCGGCTACCAAAGCTTCTCACAGCATGAAGGTTTTTCCATCGAAGCCACCATATCCAATATCAACACCACCCAACTCTGTTCAACAACAAACAAACGAACCAAACCCGATCTATTGGCCATGATTGAAGGCCGCGTTTGAAGCCCAACACCAGCATCTCGAACGGCCGCCATTACTGAGCTTCGAGAAAACCGCCATTCCCAAGTTCAGATCTATTTCTAAGCTACTTCGTCGGAGTATTTAAGATCTATTAGTTGCTGCACGAACTTCGGTGGTCTGAAAGTTTCTAATGAAGATCCGACGACAACTTCAAGGTCTCCGGTGGAAGTAAATGTGTTTTGTGTTTCACGTGAGAAATAAAGAGAGAGAAAAGGGGGAAGGAAAGAGAAAGGAAAAAGAATAATGATTAGGGTTTTAAATTATTTCAGAATAAATTAATATATATAGGGAAAAAAGGGTAAACAAGTAATTGGGAATTTAGACCTGTAGTGTTAATCTTTGTTTGTGGCCTTTAGTAAGAAGAGAGAATTAGTGGAGTATTGTTGGGTCTTAAGGGGGTCTGTTCAAGACTCTTTGAATAATAATAGCGTAGTTGATTTTCTAAATGGGATTTGACAGTTGTACCATATCCCAGGATAATCCGGAGCTGTAAAGATAGAGGGAATACGTGTATGATCCTTCACTGGGTTATTTGTACAGAGTTACTTCACGTTATCCGGTCGTTGAGAAGTGTTGTTAGACGCCAACCTCGATTAGTAGTTAATTAAGTTAACTACTACCGGTTTAACGATGAACCCACGTAGTCGCACACTAACGAGTGTATTGATCTTGCTTTATAAGAAGCTTAATTAATTTAAAGGTTAATCTAAAATAACATAAAAACAAATAAAGAATTAGAAATCAAAGATTATACATATGCAAATCCAAGCTATGGAAAAATTAGTTCATATCTAAAGACATAGACATAAACTAAGGATAAAAGTAATTAGAAACAAAGATAAGCTAAAGAATCTAATATAAATTACCCGAATGATAGCGGGATAAGGTGGATAAGAGGGGTTTGCTACTTTCCAACTTCTTGTCTTCCTCTCTACAAGTCTTCTTACTTCTATGGATGACTTCTAAGAGTAATAAAAATAGAAGGCTAAGCAAGGACTAAGCCAATGTCAAGAACTGACAGGGACATGTTTATAATGATAAGAGGGTGTATTTATAGGTGTTTAGATAACACTACGTCTAAATCTTGAGTGGAAGGCAAGTAATTGGAATCATTTTCCAATTCAAATTCGTTTCGTAAAATATCGGTGAGGATAAACACTACTCACAGTTTTTATCATATCTCCTTCGTTATTGGTCCGGTTTTCGCCTACTTTATATCGAAACGACCACAACAAAAAGATCTATATTTACTCTCTTGAGTGCGCATCCAAATACCTATCCTATTTGAAGTTATATTTATTTTAGTGGGCGTAGCTGCAAATTTTCAGAGTTACTTGGCAGTTGTTCCTTTTTTGTTTTATCTTTACTTTCTTTTATTTCTTGATTCCTTCCATATCTTCTTTCTTTATCTTCTTAGAACTGATTTGACATCTAATCATATTTCATAAATCTCAAGAGTTTCACATTAACACACAAACTAAACCAAAGAATAAATACATCCAATGCCCCCCTAACTTTGCCTGTTTTTACAGTTTACTCCCTACTAGATTTTTTGGGACTAGATGCCCCTTAAACTTCATTTCCATGACTCGTTGCCCGTTTTTAACGGATTCCGTCCATTTTGACCGTTAAGTGTCATGTGCAGGTCATGTGGTCAATTTTTTTATTTAAATTACATATTTATTTTCTGAATTACTTAATTAAACTCTTTTTTTAATAAGGGTAAAATTAGTATTTCCACATCTTCTTCTTCAAAACTTCTTCTCCAAAGATTCTTCTCAATGACCAAAGCTTGAATCTTCAAATCTTCATATTTTTTTTAAAAAATCCAGAAATTTTACAATATGAATCAATAAATATAATGAATGTATGACAATTTGGAAAAACTCGACAATCAAACATCTCAGTCAATAACATATTAGCCTCTTCCCACTGACCAAAATTGCACAAACCTTGGACCAACAAATTATAAGTGACAACGAATCTGGTTTAATATTCATTTTCTCTAATACCCTAAGCCACTCGATAGCCTTAAGTGTGTGCCCTTATAACAAGCCCTCGACTAAGGTTACCCTCTTCCCCTTTCATTAAAACCATTTTTTACTTCGATCTCACCAAAAACCATTACTTGCTGACATCATTTTATTATCTTGAAAGCATTTGGTCATAATGAAATTGAGTGGTTCTTCTTTGTTCTGCTTTAGATCCCAATCCAAAGTACATAACCCTAAGAGTCTTTACTTCATATCCCCGATTTCTAAAAAACCCGTCTTTCCGGCGGCTAAACAAAGCTAGGGTACATACGGTCATAATGAAACTGAGTGGTTGGTGTGGCCTAGGGTGTGATAAAAAAATGTAATAATTAGATGCAAATAAACACCCTAAGTTGAGCGCGGTTATGCAAGTATACAGATCGTATGCAAGTTTTAATGATTAAGTAAGATTTGTTCCGCAGAGACTACGAAGGTTAGGGGAATCTTATGCAATAATCAAGTGCAAATATTAAAAGCTAGAATAAATAAAACGCAGAAAAAGTAAAGACAAATAGATTTTTATTTGATTTTCAATTAACTAAATTCAACTAAAAAATTAAAGACAGGAATTTAAATGCAAGAGAAGAAGTTAGTATGAGAATATAGCTTGAGTTAATAGCATGTAATCCCCACTAGTTTTGCCGTTCTAAACATGTAAGGGTGAATTATGTAGTATTTCAATAACCGGTTTCAATTGCGCTAGGTAGTTTTAAATAGGGTTTACCTATGTCAATAAGGAGTCCTAAGCAAACTGTTTTTGCAATTGCTAAATAGCAATACACTAAACCATGGTGATTATCTAGTTAGGTTGATTTGTCAAATCTAAACCTTACACTAGATGTTATGTGCTAAACATGTAATTAAACACCGTTGTCAATGGTGACCTAATTACTAGATGGTAATTCTATATGGTCGCGATCCACAAGAACACAAAATATAAATCCAAACATATAAACAGAGAATAAAAACAATAATTCAATTTAAAACATAGAATTCCCAAATTAGATAGATGTCAACCAAAACTAGGGTTCATACATATATTCTAAAACTCAAGCTAATGGAAATTTAGTTCATATTAATGGAAGAAAAGAAAAAAATTACAAATTCAAAGGTTGAAGAAGACATTATTGATGAACAGCTCCTTCCAGACTTCTTTTCTTGTGTTGTAAGCTTCCTCTTGGCTTAAAGTTTACCAAGGATGATTTTCTAGTGTTAAGAGGCTGTATTTATAGTGTATAGGTTGACCTAATCGTTTTCTTGAAAGAAAAGGTAAATATTGGGCTCCTAGCCCAACTCAAATTCGTAGCCCAAAAACATGGAATCAACCCCGTTTTTGTTTTGGTCCTAGCAGCTTCAATACTCATCCATTTGACGCGTATGAGTAGTCGAAATTCATCGTCTCGGAAAAGTATTTAACTTTTCTCTTGACCGTTTCTCCAGATTCCTCACCGATTTTAAGATATAAGCTGATTTGTGGTCGTAGGTGCAAAAATTCAGATTTAAGGTAGCTTTTCCTTTTCCATATTTTTAGCTTTTACTTCCTTATCTTCAATTTCCATGTTTATCTTCTTTCCTTTAGCTCTTTGAACCAACTTGGACTCTAATTAATTATCATATATCTCTAAAGCTTCACACTAAATAAATAATTAAACCCAATATGCTCTAAAAATAATAAAGAATCAATTCAAGATCCAAAATAGGAAAGTGTACTAAATCATGCAATATTCGACCTATAAACTAATAAATACGCCTAAAATGATGTCTCAGAAATAGATTTTATTATCACAAATGAGGAGACATCAGTGGTTCTTCTTTGTTCTTCTTTAGATTTTCTCTTTGTTCCTTGAAAAAACCCGGTAACATCTTTCCGTTCTTCTTTTATTCTTCAATTTCATCTTCTTATTCATACTTTAATGATATCAATTAAGTGTCGAAGATAATGATCAGAAGGCGACCCAAGCTTTCTGTTGTGGACTATAATAAAGGGGTATTAGCTTTTTAAGTCCCAATGGCCAATTGACTTTGTAAAATAAGTCCCACTACTAACTAAGTAGTT
Organism: Nemophila menziesii; assembly: GCA_029959085.1. Classification (NCBI taxonomy): domain Eukaryota; kingdom Viridiplantae; phylum Streptophyta; class Magnoliopsida; order Boraginales; family Hydrophyllaceae; genus Nemophila; species Nemophila menziesii. The sequence continues at coordinate 83,845,815 of JARWIR010000001.1, forward strand.
ACAATCCAACTAAAGAGTACCAAATACCCCAAAACCCCTCCCCTTTCCTATTAACACAGTGAAATACCCAAATCCAAAACCCCCAACCCATATAGCTTCTCCTCTCAACTCACGATCTACCTCTCCCCTCCCCTCCCGTTGAACCACCCCACCACCAACAACCCTACTACCTCAGTACCTCGTTACCCCACCATCACCACCAGATCTCACCTCCTCTCCCGATGACCTTCCCCTTCCCCTTCACACCTGCTGACCTCTGGTGGGTCCTTGTGTGTTATAAAATAATGAAATAAAAGCAAAGGAATAAAGGATCCACAGACCGCAAGTGTACGGGTCGTACCAAGTAATAGATAAGTAAAATCGGGATTATCGTCTCCACAGGGATTTAAGAAGTTATTCTAAATTCGTGTTCAATATCAGAATAGATAGTTTCAATTGCTTTAAAAAGATAAAGAGCAAAGGAGTTTGTTTTCTAACTAACGAAATAATAAAATAGACAATAAAATAAACAATTAATAATTATGCAAGAAAGATAAGGAGATGCAAGTATGAACCTATCCTATTGAATCTATGATTACTAAGAATAAGGGTGAATGGGAAATTTCACAATAGTCGGGAATCTACTATCTCCTAGCCCCCGTCAGGGTGGACCTAAGAGCTATCCTACGGTATTACGAACCCCGTCAGGGCGATTATAAGCTACTTTCAGATGAATACTATTTTACCCAATTGGCTACGTGGTTAGTCAAGCCCGTCAAGGTCAAATAACGGATACCACGCGTCTATATTCTATTTCTGTAATTAAACCCCCCGTCAAGGCGATCACTTCCCCACCAAAGTGAATAGCCTAATTACTAAAACCTACCCTTGATTCGCGACGTCAATGATAGTGAATAAGCACAAGAATATAGTCAATGGAAATTAAGAACCAATTCAATTAAATACTAAAAATTCTAGATTCAAATTAAAACAGAAAAACAATAATCAAAGGTTCATATAATTACAATCCTAAAGAGAAATTATGCATAAATAAACTTCTTAGATAAATAACTTAGAAATACCTCATAGACAAAATAGATCTAATACTAAATTACCCAAAGAATAGAGATGGAGAAGTGTTGAATTGATGAAATTAAGCTCTAGCTCTTGCTTCTTCCTTCTCTAGATCCTCTTTATTGCTTCTTTCATGAATTATTTGTGTATATTAAGCTTATGCAGCCAAGGGATAATTTTATAAGGTTTAGAGCTGGTATTTATAAGTGCTAGGTCGAATTACTTGGAGTGGAAGACAAGTCAAGTACTCTTTAATTCGTAACCCTAGAATCTAGGTTAGGTAAGCTGATTTGATTTGGTCATATCTTTTTCAATACTTATCCGTTTGAGGAGTTCCAATATATGAAACTGCTTGTCTCGGAAAGAGCTTTCCATTGGTGAAGACCATTTTTCCAGAATCCATGCTAATCTTTAGTTATGGAATTATCTTTAAAACGTGGCTGGAATTTCAGATTCACAAGGCAGCTTTATCTTTTCCTAATTGAACTCTACTTCCTTCTATCTCCAGATTTCTTCAAGATCTTCTTTCCTTATCTCCTTAGAATTGATTTAGCATCTAATTTATTTCCATATTATCTCTAAAGCTTCACATTAAATAAATAATTAAACCGCATATGCTTTGAAAATAATAAATCATTAAATCAAGACTAGAAATAAGAAAGTGCAATTTAAATTCAGGAAACTCGACTAACACACTAGAAATATTCTAAGACTTTAATTTTCACTTCTCCTCCTTGGATTGGTTTCTCATGAAATTCATAAACCTACTAACTTTGCATTAAAAATAAGTAAATTAACGCACAAAAGCTCTATAAATGCAAATAGTCTAATTCCAAGGGGAGAAAGTGTAATATTGCAATTTAAGCACTAAAGTCAGTATGAAAAGACCATTTTCAACCCAAAATGATGTCTCCTAAGGGATTATATTTAGACCAAAAAGGGAGACATCAACCTCCACCACGAGGAGCTGCAGAAACCCACCCCCACCAACACCGAAACATCACCAGCCCCAACCCTCCACCGCCTTCATCACCAACAATATCTTGGAGAAGACCACCACCACCCGTGATGTAGATTTGCAGAAAACCAGTGAAGACTCAGAGAAGACCACCCTCCGTTCGAGATCCACCATCCACCAACCCTGCTGCCGCCTCTGAGATGCAGAACACCGCCGCAGCTTCGCTGGACGACCTACCCACCTTCGCGTCTCTCCTGCCACTTCAGCAACTCAGATCGAGGCCATCAAGCAGGTTCCTCTCTCGTTGAAGACCAAGGCCAAGATCGAGGCCACCGTCGTGTTCTGCTGGGTCCAGCCCCATTGGGCTCAGGGTTGTTAGTGGGTCCAGCCCCTCTGCAGTTGAAGACCAAGATCCAGCCCCTATCGGTTTTTTTTGTGTATTGTTAGGCACAATGGGGCCAGCCCATTGGGTTTTGTGTGTAATATGGGCCAACCCCATATAGGTGTATTGTGTATCATGGGCCAGCCCCATGTAGATGTATTTGATAATTTTATTCAATTCATTAATGGGCCAGCCCTATGAAGCTTTAGTTCTTTATTCAACTCATTAATGGGCCAGCCCCATCGAGCTTTAGTTCTTTATTAAATAAACACACAAACACAAAAAGTATTGGAAAAAGACTAAAAATAAAAAGACTTAAAAAATATTGCAAAAAATGTATAGGGTCTGTATTATGGGGCCGTACCCATGTTGCTGAATTCAATATGCACTAATGATTGTTCTGCGTTATGGGGCCGTACCCATAACGAAGAGGGGTAAAACGGGAAAGCCCCAAACCAGCTAGTTAAAAATAGGCCTTACAAAATAAGTTTTTCCAACTAGGATTTAAAATACAAAGTTTTGATTTGTTGGGCCTCAATTTACAATTTCCTCTATAATAAACTATTAAACAGTGTTTCCAAGATGAAAAATTACCCTGATGCTCTTTCATTATGACCAAATGCTTTCAAGATAATAAAATGATGTCAGCAAATAATGGTTTTTGGTGATATCGAAGTAAAAAATGGCTTTAATGAAAGGGGAAGAGGGTAACCTTTTTCGAGGACTTGTTTTAAGGGCACACACTTAAGGCTATCGAGTGGCTTAGGGCATTAGAAAAAAGGAATATTAAACCAGATTCGTTGTCACTTCTAATTCGTTGATCCAAGATATTTGTTGATTCATATTGTTTTATTTTCTTGGGTTTTTTAAAATTATGAAGATTTGAATATTCAAGCTTTGATCATGGTGAAGGAGCTTTGAAGAATATGTGGAATACCAATTTTGCCCTTGTTAAAAAAAGGATTCAATTAAGTAATTCAGAAAAAATAATTTTGTAATTAAGAAAAAGTTGACCACATGACCTGCACATGACACTTAACGGCCAAAATAGACGGAATCCGTTAAAAAGGGGCAACGAGTCACGAAAATGAAGTTTAAGGGGCATCCAGTCCCAAATAATCTAGTAGGGGGTAAACTGTCAAAACAAGCAAAGTTTAGGGGGTATTGGATGTATTTACTCTAAACCGAATATGCTTATAAATCATCAAATCAAGACAAGAAATAAGAAATTATAAAATAACGGATAAAAATATTTAATTAATTAATATAATACACCAAAAATGATTTCTCCAACCTAGATTATTATATCACAAATAGGGAGACATCAAGACCCCCAACTCAAAGTTGTATCGTCCCAATACAATAAAAACAAAAACAAAAGGATGTCTCTAAATACACACCTAAGTCAATTAAACACAATGGGAAGAAGATAACATAATATATATAATAAAATCAAAGCAACTACTCATAAAATTTCATGTAATAATATCTACAAACTAATTTACCTATACACTTGTCATATAAACGATCAACACGACTCAAATTCAAGATCCGATTAGCTTTGCAATGCACGAAGGAGAGGTTCTTCACTTAGCTTACCAAGGGGGCTATAGATTGTTCATTGAATTCTACTAGTACCAAAGATCCATCTAAGTACTCTCTAACGGTTCAATCACTTCTAGATTACATAGTAGAGAATCAAAAGGTATTTAAGGTTGTAATGTTGGCTTAGGTACAATATAATAGTATAATTGGATAATTTAGAGTGAGCTTTTAGCTTTCTCCTCACTAGCCATCAACGAATCACCATAGAGCTTGAGTTACTCTCATAAAACGTTCTCACTTAACCCAATAAATTGATGCACTAATTAGCATCCCCAATAACCCAACATAAAGCATAAAGATGATCACATAAAAATTTCACTTTGCCGGTCCAAATCATATATTCTTTTCATATCAATAAAATTTTGGAATATAGCTATGAATCTCTTTTTGATGTGAGATATAATGCTACAATATAATAAAACAGTGAATCATCATAAAAATAAGTATACAACACAATTAATAAGCTCAAAATTCCCAACCCAATAATATTTCCCATAATGGTGGAACCCACCACCCCAAACTCAAGCTCTAAAACAATTGTCTATGCATTGAGATTCGAGTGTGGGTCATAGGGAAAAGTCCTAAAATCTAAAGGGATATGGCTTATAATATGGCTAAATAAAAAGGATTTAGAAAGGCTAGATGGTGGCTCCTGGTGTGTTATAAAATAATGCGATAAAGCTTGAGGACTCACAAACCGCAAGTGTACGGTTGTCCAAGTAATAAACCGAAAAATCGGATTCGTTCTCAGGGATGGACTAGGTACAACTCAGGTGTGCATCAAATAGTGGATTAATTGTAAGTACAGAAAAATAAATGATATAATGTTTTTTTGGTTTTCTAAAACTAAGATGCTAGTAAATTAAATGCTAAATTAATTAAACTGAAATGAAAATTAAGTGAAAAAATAAGCTAGACACAAGAGGAGAATTAGTACTTGAGTCTCGCAAGGGTTTCACCTAAACCTTCCTAATTAATGTTTTTTTAGTTAAGGGATGAATTGTTATATTTATGCTAGTCGGGACTCTAAAGTCTCTTAGCCCCCGTCAGGGTGGACCTAAGAGCTCTCCTACGGTATTATAAACTCTGTCAGGATGACTACAACTACTTTCAAATGGTTCAAGTTCTTTACCTCATTGGTTATTGGTTAGTCAATCTTGTCAAGGTCATTGGCGAATACCAACGACAATTACCTAGGTCTGTATCTAAATCCCCCGCCAAGGTGATCGCTACGCCACTATAGTGAATAACCTAGATACTAGAAATTACCCTTAGTTCATGACTCTAAAGATAATAATTCAGGAATAAAATAAAAGCCAACATAAAATAACAAATTCAATTTAAATTACGAAATCCCAAACTAGAAATACATTAAGTAATCAAGTTAGGGTTCAACCTAATTTGCGATTCCTAAGTACAAATGAATTTTGTTCATAACGGAATTAAAAACTAAAGAAATAAAAATAAATGAACTCATGTTTAATACAAAAATAAAAGATAAGAAAACCTAATTAAGGATTGGGTTTGACTGTGATTTGGAGAAGATAACTTTCTCCAGCTCTTACCTTTCTCCAGCTCTTACCTTTCTCCTTTTCCTTACTTTTAACTTTCTCTCTGGCGTTTCTAACTTGTGTAAATTGAATTGTGTGTAAATAAAAGTCAAAAGGTCTATTTATAAGCTCAAAGTCGGACTTGGGCTATTACTTAAATGAATTAGTAAAATATTAAAAAGACCAAGTCTAATCTTCTAATTAAAATCTCGTAACTGGTGTACAGTCAGTAGTAAAACGGCTGTAACTTTCTCATTTCAACTCCAAATTGACCCATTCTAGTTGCTAGATCTTCCTAACTCAATAAGGAATAAAACCTATTTCACTACCCAAAGGCTGAATCCAAGTGTAAGTAGCTCAAAATCAGCAATCAATATCAGCCTTCCAGATTTGTAGCTTATGTTGTCAATTCTTCAGAAAGTCTTTTCTCGCCTTTGACTTTTTTACATGATTGATGTCTCCTCATTTGTGATAATATAATATACTTCAGAGACATCATTTTAGGCTTATTTATTAGTTTATAGGTTGATCTTAGCTTAATTTAGTGCACTTTCCTATTTTGAGTCTTGATTTGTAGAATTATTATTTTTAGAGCATATTGGGTTTAATTGTTTATTTAGTGTGAAGCTTTAAAGATAATTATGGAGATTAATTAGAGTCCAAGTCAAAGACTACAACTTATGGAAAGAGATATGCATGGAAATTGGAGATAGAAGGAAACTGAGTTCAAATAGGAAAAGGAAAAGCTGCCTAAATCTAGGATTCTGCAGTACACGTCCAAAGATTGGTGTTTTTACCTAAGAAATAGGCCGAATTTGGTAATTTCCTTCTAAGGGGTCTAGATAATTCTGTTGCGATTCTTTTGGTATCTTATGGAGCAAAATCCGACCAATAACGAAGAAGATACACTCAAAACAGTCCAGCAGTGTTTTCCTTACGAATTTGAGTTGGGCTAGGAGTCCATTACTTGAAGTTATCTCCACCAAACGAATTAGGTCAACCTCTACACTATAAATACAGCCTCTTAACACTCTTAAATCATCCTTGGCCAGACCCTAAGGCCAAGAGGAAGCTACAACACAAGAGAAGAAGTCTGGAAGGAGCTGTGCAACAACTATGTCTCCTTCAACCTCTTATTTTGTAATTCTTTTCTCTTCTCTTCTTTGTATGAACTAATTCTTTAGTTTGAGTTTTAGCATATATGTATGAACCCTAGTTTTGATTGACATCTATCTAATTTGGGAACTTAATGTTTTAAATTGAATTATAGTTTTTATTCTCTGTTTATGTATTTGGATTTATATTCTGTGTTCTTGTGGAACCGCGGCCATTAGAATTACCATCTAGTAATTAGGATACCATTGACAACGGTGTTCAATTACATGTTTAGCACATAACGTTTAGTTTTAGGTTTGATCTGACAACCCAACCTATCTAGATAATCACTATGGTTGAGTCTTGTGACTCTTTACCAATTACAGGAAAAGTTTGCTTAGGAAGCCTTATTGACACAGGGAAATCCTATTTTAAACTACCGATAGCATATTGGGACCGATTAGGGAAATACTACATAATTTACCCTTACATGTTTAGAACGGCAAAACTAGTGGGGATTGCATGCTAATAACTCAAGCTAGACTTTCATACTATCTTCTTTTCTTTTCTTTTACTTGTTTCCTGTCTTTTAGTTTATTAGTTTAGTTTTATTATAAAAACCAAATAAATATTTGTCTATCTCTTCTTTCTACTTGCGTATTATCTTTTCTATCTTTAATATCTGCACTTGATAATTTGCATAAGTTCTCTCTAACTTTCGTCAGTCCCTGAGGAACGAATCTTCTTATCATTAAAACTTGCATACGTCCTGTAATACTTGCAGTACAGTGTTAGTTTAGGGTGTGTATTTGCACTTATTTTATACATCTTTTTATCACACCTTAAGCCACACAATGATCTAAGACATTAATTCTTGATTTCTATCCTTGTATTGGTGCTCCATAGCATCCATGGACTTACAAACTTTGCACTAAAAACAACCCATTTAACGTGCAAAAGCTTAATAAATGAAAAATATAAATTTCAAGGAGAGAATATGAAATATAATGAAATAACACTAAAAGTCTATCCTATTAGTCAATTATTCACCTAAAATGATGTTTACTAAGGGCATAAAAGTAGAACAAAAAGGGAGACATCAAGACCTCAAACTCAAACCTTTGTCGTCCCACAAAGTACAATTAAAAGCAATGGTCTAAGGTGAATGCAAAGATGCGGAATTTAGTAAATATACCCAAAGCAAAACTTAAAATAAATCTCATATAGCAAAAATTAGGAATTAATTTTCACATACACTTATCATGCAAAACTTAAACACAAATAATATCAATCTTAAAATTAATTTCACAATGCTAGAAAGTTACTGGTGGTCCTTTGTGTGTTCTAAAATAAATGCAAAAGTAATCGAACCACAACCGCAAGTGTACGGTTGTCCCAAGTAGTAATAATGATTCTAGGATCGTTCGCAGGGACGATTTGGTTAACTACAATGCTTATCAAATAATGAATGGTTGCACTTATGAAAGCAATTAAAAGATAATATGATTGATTGGTTGTTTTTATTAATTCTAAGTAATAAAAGACTAAATGGAAAATGCAATTAAAAGCTAAGACGCAAGTAAATAAGTGTAAATCGCAAATATGAGAAGATAACACTTGAGAACGCAAGGGGTCTTCCTAATCCTATTTCCTAACCTATGCTGTTTAAGGGTTAAATTGGTCAATTACAATGGTCGGGATTCTAAATTCCTTATACCCCCGTCAGGGTGGACTATAAGGCTATCCTAGAGTGTCACTAGTCCCGTCAGGGTAAATATGATCCACTTTTGGATGTTTAAGTTAATTACCTCATTGGCCCTAGAATGAACTAAGTTCGTCAGAATCAATAACTTCTATTCTAGACTGAATAAATATTTCTATACCTAAACCCTCCGTCAGGATGATCCAATCGCCACTAATTGGAATAACCTAGATACTAACACCTGTTCTTAGTTCATGACTCTAAAAACAGTAAATACTCATAATTTATCGAAAAGAGTAAAAGCCCCAATCTAATTTAATTTAACAGAAACCCAAATTCAACATATGAAATTCAATACGATTGGGATTTACCCATAAAACATTCTCAAGCACTATTATGAAATTAGTTCATACTAATTGATAAGAAAACTAAATTAAATAAAAAGGAATTCATATTGTTTTACAAAATTAAAGATAAAGAAACCTAATTTCCGGAATTGGAATGACTGAGAACGGAGATATAGACCCTCTCCAACTCTTGCAGCTTCTTCTTTCTTCCTTCTGTTGCTTCTCTCTGATGTTTAATCTTGTAGAATGTGAAATTGTTGTGAAAATAGAAGTCAAGGGCTCCTTTTATAAGTGGAAAAATGGATTAGGGCTTGGACCTAAGAATAAAACACTAATTAAATGTCCAAGCCCAATTTCTAAGCCCAAAATCCCGTAACTGCTGATACACCTTCACTAAAACGGCTTTTCCCGCTTCGTTATGACACCGATTGACTTGATTCTAGTTGCTAAAGTTCCGTAACTCGATAAGGAATGTTTTATTTCAAAGGTCAGCGGCTAAATCATCTCTTAAGCGCCTTGAAATCAGCAATATTTGGCCTGGAAAATAGATTTGCAGCTCTAAAAACAATTCTTTCGGGATTTATCTTCAAGTCTTGACTCCATATCACGATCTTTGACTCTCTTCTTGGATTCCATTCCTAGCTAATATTTAAAACCTACAAACTTTTCACTAAAATACACAAGATTACGCGCAAAAGTTTAATAAATTAAAAATACTAGAAATAAAATAGAAATTCCGGATTATTGCATTTTTAACTCAAAAGTCTATCAAATTAATCAAATAAACACCAAAAATGATGTCTCCTAAGGGTCTAAAATAAAAACAATTAGGGAGACATCAGTTACGCTTGTACTTATCTCAGTATGATGGCTATAGGGTGTTCATTGACCCTCACTCGCTTTGAACGCTCCACTTAGCATACTCCCTATTAGCTGAATTATAAACTCACTATGTACCTAGGAATCACAAGGGCTTTACGGTTTTAGCGTAGGCTTAGGGACGGTGTGGTATGTATATTTGGTAAATTTGAAGTGAGCTTTTGGCTCTCTCCTCACTTACCATGAGCAACTGTCCAAGAGCTTGAGCTTACACTCGAATAATGTTCTCACTCAACCCATTTGAAGCACTAATTTAACGTCCCCAAGTTAACCCAATACAAACTAAGATGATTTCAAGAAATTTCCACTTTGCCGGTTATTTTATTCTTTTTCTTTTTCATTTCTTTTCTCTTTTTTTGTACAGTCGATAACCGGGTTCCCGGTTAGTGATGGTCGGATTCCCGGTTGTCTACTGTATTGACAACTTTTTCACTTAAAATTTTTAAATCGCGGCAAAGGGTTACAAATTAATACATCATCAGAAATTGTGCCTCAATACAAACACATAAGTTCCCTTCCAATTTAATTTCCCATTGATGAACCCACCACCCCAAACTCAAGCTCGAGACAAGTCTCAAGATCGTGATTCAAGTGCGGGTCATATGGAAATGCCTAATCAACTAAGGGATATGGGCTTATATCGTGGCGACAAAATAAAGGTTAAGGATAAGAAATGGGCCTTAAGGATATAATCATGGGATATAAGGCTTCTCAAATGGCTAACAAAGAGCTGCCCCTATCACTTTCCTAGTTACATAGCTTGCCTCTAGTTCATATCTAAGTGGGTTCTCTAATAATTTGGATCTCACGTTCTATAAACCAAACATTTTCCTTAAGTACAAGTTTACTTCTTTTGCATTGTTCATTAATTCTTCCTATCAATTACCTATGTTTGCATGCAGTCAAAGTGAATTTTATACTAACCCCTAAAGTCCACTATTTACTATCATATATTTATCAAAAGTATGCTTAATGGGGACATTTAAAATACTCTACAGTCAAACGCAACCCTTAATTAATTTTATTGAAAGAAAATGAAACACATAACACATAGAATTGGGATGAGGCAACGAACCCCACCCCAAACTCAATAATAAGTCGTGTCCCCACGACTCGAAAAGACTCAAAGCAATTAAACTAATATACACCAAAGAGAAGGGATAGAAAAACGTAGCTTAACTAGCACGAGGCTAGTTTTCAGTGTTGCATCCATGTAGAGCTTCTTTTATAAGTAATGACTAAGTGGCATGTTGTATTGTGCTCACCCTAAGTAGCATATTTCGCAAAAGATCCAACTCCCTTGTAACGTTTACTAAAGTAGCAATCATCACATCTTGTTTCTATTCCATTACTCGGATTTTATTCTCCAACTCATTTTTGGAATTTACCTTCTTCTTTGGTGGAGGAACTCTAGGATTCTTCATTGCGTGTGTTGCTTCATTATGAGCATTCTCAATCGAATTTAATGCCATGTATTCGCCATTTTCTGTAGGCTCAACCTCTTCGCTCCTATGCGGTATTTTTGCGTCTAGACACAAAGCAGTGATGGTACACGGAAAATTAAGGTTTTTGTGAACAATTGGGGATTTCTCGAACTCCATAATGGTGTCATAAATCACACGAGCAACATCAATTTGTTGGTTCTCAATAACACGCTTTATAAAGATAATATGTTACTTTTTCAACTCGGAAGTGTGACTAATGCAAAAGAAGGTAGGGACTATGAAACAGGACCAAACTTTAACACAACGTAATAAACTGCTACTATAAACTTGCCCAGAATATCTCTCACCGTTCAGAATAGGGCGTTTCCCACGAATCATAACTTTATCCCAGAGAGACTCCCAATTAAAAAAATATGGATCATTAAGTGTTTCTTGATATGGGCAAGGACCAGTGAAGTTCGGTAATTTCAATTTTTTTTGAATAAGGTCAATTGAGAAAGGTAATAACTTTTTGTGTATGATAATTGACTGTTTATTTGCAAAAGATAGTTCTTCATAAAACTCACGCACCAAAGCAGGGATATACGTGAGGTCTCTCTGTCTCAATTCTGTCCACCCAAACTTATCACAAGTAATAGCATAACCTTTACACTCACTGTCCATAATACCTGAAGGAAACCCTTTCTCAACACCAAACTTCAAATAAGCAATTATGTCACGAACTTGATCAGTCCTACTAACCACAACTCGCTTTGGCTCATGGGCCATCGTCTTTCTACGTGTAGATCTCTGTTCTGTAACGGGTTCGCTAGGAACTTCTTCTTCAACCTCTTCTTCTTCATCTACCAAGGTAAGCTTTATAGGAATAGCCTTACTTGGGTTTTCTTTCCTCTTCATAGCAGTCTTAACTTCTCCAATCTTGCGTTTAAGACCCGAATATGGAATCTTAATAGCTCTTTCTAGTGTAGCACTAGGATTGTTTCTAGTTCTAGGATTGTTCCTCCGATTATAACTGAATGAATCTGTCCTGTTTGTCATATCAACTCACCCCAAACTCAAAACTTCAAAAGTTAAAAAACCAGAGAAAAGTTATGAAATTTGATGTTTTGAGGATAGAAGGAAGAAAATTAAGGTGAGATATGAGATGGTTAAGGATTATTTGATGATTTTGGAGAAGTTTAATTGCTCAATTTAAGGTTTGGATGAAGAATTTTTTGGTTAAAAGTTGAATCTTGTTGTTGTTTTGGAAGGATTATGAGTGGATTGTGTGTTTATGTGGTGTTTGAGGGTAGGATTTTATGATTCTAATGTGTTTTGAAGCTAGAAAAAAAATTAGAGGCTAACTTGTGAAGGAAGGCAAGAAATATAGGTTAAGGTCTCCAAAATAGCCTCTTTTGTTGCGAGACCGGGTTCCCGGTTAATGATGACCGGGTTCCCGGTTTGCGTCGCTGTGTCGGCGTGAATTTTTCCAATTTTTTTACCTGGATACAACTCTCTTGCGTGTCCCTTTACACACAGTTCAAAGAGTTGCTCTCGGATACCGGGTTCCCGGTGAGCTAGCAACCGGGTTCCCGGTTGTCGTCGACGAGCGCGACTTCAAACGCAGCTTAGACGCAACGTGTTGCGTCTCCCTTTACGCACTGGTCAGAGAGTTTGGGGGTTACAGCGCCTGAAACTGGGTTCCCAGTTAGCTGACAACCGGGTTCCCGGTTGTTGTCGACAGGCGCGGGTCCAGACGCACGTGTTTGCGTCTGATAGGTTGGTCGACAGCCGCTCACCGGGTTCCCGGTTTGCTCCTGTCTTGCAACCCATTTCAACTCTTGGACCCCAAACTCATGATCTTTTTATTCCTGAAATCATCAAAAACACTAAACCCTTCTCATTTATTAAAAATAAACACTTATAAACAACAATTACTCTAATTCACACTACGAAATTAAAAAGACATGAAACTAATATACAATGAATTGGCTTTTGTTTAACGCCGTTAAGCTCGACGGGTTACCTCTTGCTTCTAGTGAGCTTCGAGGAGGTACATGACCTCTCCGGGATGTGGATCTTTCGAGCGATTGATATCCTACCTTTATGATAAATCTTCAATCGATGACCATTCACCATGAAGGTGCGGTGCTCGATTGGATGTTAAATCTCTATGGCTCCATGAGGCGTAACCTTGGTCACAATGTAAGGACCAGACCATTTCGATCTCAATTTACCCGGATAATTACTGAACTTGGAGTTGTATTTTAGGACCCTTTGTCCAACTTCAAACCTCTTTTCACGGATACAATTATCAAGCCATCTCTTAGTATTCTCTTTATAAAGTTTAACATTCTCATAGGCATGTAATCGAAACTCATCAAGTTCATTCAACTCCATCATACGATTTTCACCGGCAAAGTAGGATCTAAATTCAACTGCGCTATAGCCCAATATGCACCTAATTCAAGTTCAAGAGGTAAGTGACAAGCCTTACCATAAACCATACGATACGAAGATGAACCAACTGGAGTTTCGAATGCAGTACGATAAGCCCACAATGCATCATCTAACTATATTGACTAGTCTTTCCTTCTGGGGCAAACAGTCTTCTCTAGAATGGGTTTGACCTCTCGATTGGAGGCCTCAGCTTGACCATTGGCTTGTGTATGATAAGCAGTAGATATACGATGTTTTATTGCATACTTCTCTAGAACTGTTTTCAAATATGTGTTCACGAAATGAGAACCTCCATCACTGATAATAACTTTAGGTGTACCATGTCTAGTGAAGACGTGTGACTTCAAAAACTTAATTACTACTCGCGAATCATTAGTTGGTAGAGTCACAGCCTCTACCCATTTAGACACGTAATCAACAGTTAATAGGATGTATTGATTCCCATTGGATTGTACAAAGGGACCCATGAAATCAATACCCCAAACATCAAATATTTCAACTTCAAGTACATTATTACGTGGCATCTCGTCCCTCTTGGATATATTACCATTAAATTAGAATCTATGACATCTCTTAACATACTCATGACAATCTTTATGTAAAGTAGGCCAATAAAAACTAGATTGTAGTACCTTAGGAGCTGTGCGGTCACCTTTGAAATGTCCTCCATAGGGTGAACCGTGACAACCTGCAACTACTGACAAAAGATCTTTCTCAAGTATGCATCTTCTCACCATTTGGTCACTACATACTTTGTAGAGGAAAGGATCCTCCCAAAAGAACTGTTTAGCCTGGTGAATTAATCTCTTCCTATCTTGTGAAGTAGCTCCTTCAGGAAAGGAATCACTCACAATAAGATTCTCTATGTCCGCATACCAAGGAGTTCCCATTGCATAAATAAAAAAACTCTCATCAGGAAACTCTTCTCTAACCAACTTAGGCCCACTATTAGACTCAGAACCTTCAAGACGAGACAAATGATCTGCAACTTGATTATCACAACCTTTTCGATCTCGAATCTCTAAGTCAAACTATTGTAACAATAAAACCAATCTGATTAAGCGTGGCTTAGCATCTTTCTTCTTTATGAGGTACTTAATAGCAGAATGATCGGTAAACACAACAACAATTTTCGCCCCAAGGAGGTAGGAACGAAACTTGTCAAATGCATATACAACAGCTAAAAGCTCCTTCTCAGTCACAGTGTGATTAATCTGAGTGCTAGTGAAAGTCTTACTCGCATAGTAGATAGAATGAAATTCCTTAAATTTTCTCTGGCCTAACACAACACCCATAGCTAAATCACTAGCATCACACATAACTTTAAACTGAATTTTCCAATCAGGAGGTAATACAATAGGCGCCGTAATAAGATTCTCCTTAATCTTTTGAAATTCCATTAAGCAAGCTGCATCAAAAAGGAATTTGGTGAACTTCTCGAGTAAGTTACACAACGGCTTAGTGATCTTAGAAAAATCTTTAATGGAACGACGATAAAACCCAGCATGGCCTAAAATGCTTCTAACCCCTTTCACCGAAATTGGAGGAGGAAGAGTCTTGATTACCTTAATCTTAGCACGATCAACTTCTAACCCTGAACTTGAAACCTTGTGTCCCAACACTATACCTTCACGAACCATAAAATGACATTTTTCCTAGTTCAAAACCAAATCAGTCTCCTTGCATCTAATCAACACCTTCTCCAGGTTTTGTAAACACTCATCAAAGTCACCGCCAAACACATAAAAGTCATCCATAAATACCTCAAGGAAATTATCAATCATGTCCTAGAAAATTGCCATCATACATCTCTGAAAAGTGGCAGGTGCATTTCATAGTCCAAATGGCATCCTTCTAAAGGCAAAGGTACCAAAAGAGCATGTAAAGGTGCTATTGTGTTGGTCTTTCGGATCTACATAAATTTGGTTATATCTTGAATATCCATCCAAAAAACAACAATGCTCTCTACCAGCCAATTTGTCTAACATCCGATCTATGAAAGGAAGTGGAAGTGATATTTTCTAGTAGCCTTGTTTAACTTATGATAATCCATACACACTCTCCAACCAACAAAGATCCTCGAGGGAATGGCTTTATTCTGAGCATTTAGGACGGTAGTGATACCACCCTTCTTTGGTACGCATTGAACCGGACTTACCCACTCACTAATAGATATGGGATAGATGATTCCCGCATCTAGTAGCTTAATAACTTCTTTCTTCACCACTTCTTTCATAGATGGCATTAGTTTTCTTTGGCCTTCAACTGAGCGTGCACTTTCACCATCAAGAATAATTTTGTGTTGGCAATAGGTGGGACTAATACCTTTGATGTCAGCAATAGTCCAACCAATCGCCTCTTTATTAGATCTTAGTACACGCAACAATTTATCTTCTTGATGACCTATTAAATTTGTTGAAACAATAACAGGTAGAGTGTCATTAGTACCTAAATACGCATACCTCAAGTGTGCTGGTAATGGCCTTTCTTCCAACTGCGGAGGTATCTCAATGGATGGTTTCTTTTTAGTTATTATCTCCCCTAGTTCTCTTACAGGTTCATTGACAGGACGCCTATACTTTGGATTTTCAGAGTTAAGAGCTGCCACTGTTTCGGCAAGCTCTTCCATCATCTCAGGTAAGTCAAGTGTTAAGGAAGCCTGCAAGATATTATCATAATTAAAACAATCAAATACCTCTTGCGTGGCGTGTCCTACTACATCGATTTGGAAACAGTCTACCTGGGAATCTGGAAACTTCATAGCCTTAAACACACTGAACTTTACTTCCTCGTCTTGGATTCTCATAGTCAATTCTCTGTTCTCTACATCAATTAAAGTACGCCCCATGGCTAGGAATGGTCGTCCCGAAATGATGAGAATATTCCTATCCGCTTCGTATTCAAGAATAACAAAATCAACGGGAAAAATTAACGTACCTACCTTGACGAGGACATATTCTATTCGTCCCTCAGGATGAGCGAGGGATCTATCAGCCATTTGCAAGACCATAGAAGTGGGCCTTGCATTTCCAATATTCAACTTCTCAAAAACCTATTTGGGCATAAGATTAATACTTGCACCCAAATCGCATAAATCTTTTCCTTGTCACTCATTACCAATAGAAATCGGAATAGTAAAGCTCCCAGGATCAAGTAACTTAGGTGGCAACTTACTTTGACAGATTTCACCACACTCTTCTGGCAATCCTATCATCTCATTGTCATAATATGGCCTTTTGTTGGCCATGGCTCTCTTCAAGAACTTCACATACTTTGGTAAATCTTTAATAACATCTAAAACGGTATGTTAATGTTAAGACCTCTCACCACATTTAAGAATCTCTGATAATCGGCTATATCTCCTTTTTCTGAACTCTTGAGGGAAAAGGTGGAGGAGGACGGGTTTCTACAACATCCTTCTTCTTAGGAACTTCCGGAATCTTCTCGACTTCTACCACTTCAGGCTCATCATCTTTTTCCACCACATCCTTTACTAGTATTCCTTTTCTGGTTGTTTCTTTTTCTTTCATAACAGGTAAAGGAGGTGTGGGAAGCTTCTTACCACTTCTTAGCACTATAGCATTACAATCTTCTTTCTGTCTTGGATTTCAGTGTCACTTGGGAGTTGCCCTTGTGGACGCTGCTGTAATTGTTTTTCCATCTGAGCCATTTGATTCTCTAACAACTTGATTGCTGCGGCAGAAGATTGTTGATCTTGACATGCTTTTTTTTGAAGGGCGACCAATTTATCTAAAGTCTGATGAATATCTACCACACCTTCTTGAGGTTGAGCAGCTAAAGCTCTTTGATTCATGGTGTCATTGTGAGTGTCTTGAGAAGACTGTCTCTGAGCGTGATTTCCGTAACCTTGTCCCCCTTGGTAGTTATTCTATGGTCTTGGTTGATAGTTATTACCTTGAGGACGCGGCTGATATGCATAAGTCGAATTAGCTGCCCCATTAGGATTCGAATATTGGAAACCTGGATGGCTTCTGTTTGGTTGATACCCTTGACCACCTGAACTGTAGTTCCATCGGTTGGAACAAACATTACGGATTCAGGATTACTTTGACAATGCTCCCAATCATTATCTTGAACACCACAGTTAGAACACCCATAAACTTCTTATTTAACACTAACATTTGCTCTTTTACCTGAAAACCCCTCTTTAACGGCTAAAGTAAGCTGCTTCAATTGCTGTTCTAATGTACTTTTCAATTTATTCTCTAAAGAAGAGAACTTTTCTTCAATTCTAGCACTACTCTCTCTATAAAATCCACCTTGGGTAGGTGCTCTCATAGTGTTCCAACCCATCTCATATTTTACTTTTCTATTCAAAATAACTTTAGCATGAACTGGTTGTACCTGTAAAAATACACCACCACAAAGCAGGTCTAAATCTTTTCGTGATTGCCCGTCAAGACCCTTATAGAACATCTTCATATGTTGTGGTTCTGTAAGGCCATGATCAGGGACTCTTCTTAAGCATATTTGAAATCTTGACCAACTCCTACCCAAAGTCTCATCTTGTTCTTGATCAAAGGAAGTTAGAGCAATTTGTGCATTCAATCTCATGTTTGTTGGGTAGTACCTATCGAAAAACGCAGTTTGAAACTCATCTCAAGTATTAATCGATCCTGGTTCATGCGAGTCATGCCACTCACTAGCTGCATCAATCACAAAGTATCTGAAATTCGCGAAGTACATCTGATCTCTAGTCACCCCTTGTATTATAGAGGAGTCGCATATCTGCATGAATTTCTATACTGCACGAATGGGATCTTCTCTAGGTGCTCCTCATAAATTTCCATAGTTCTGAAATTGAGATAACATACCAAGATCGCGAATGTATCTCGCGACATTAATATCTGCTAGACCAATCCTAAGAGCATGAGCGCGATATGGAGCTTGTTCAAGGCCATCTATGAACCCAGGATCATTGTTGACGGGAGGTTGAGCTTGTTGTCCAGGTGGAGGAGGATTCTCCGCCACTCTAGGATTAATTTCATTCTCATTAGCTACTTCTGCTTCTCTGGCTAATCTCTCTCTTTCTTCCTTTTCTTCTTTCTTTCTTCTATTTGCAAGTCTGATTAATATCTCGGGGTTATCGAGCATACACCAAACCTGTAAACCTGAAAAAGGAAGAACAAAAAAAGCCTAAAACTAAAAAATAAAATAAAGATGCAATTAAACACTAAAGGATAAACACCGGGGTCACGCGCTACCGTCCCCGGCACAGGCGCAAAAACCTTGGTGGGTCCTGGTGTGTTATAAAATAATGCGATAAAGCTTGAGGACTCACAAACCACAAGTGTACGGTTGTCCAAGTAATAAACCGATAAATCGGATTCGTCTCAGGGACGGACTAGATACAACTCAGGTATGGATCAAATAGTGGATTAATTGCAAGTAGGGAAAAAATAAATGATATAATGTTTGTTTTAGTTTTAGAAAACTAAGATGCAAGTTAATTAAATTCTAAATTAATTAAACTGAAATGAAAATAAATTGAATAAATAAGCTAGACGCAAGAGGAGAAGTAGTACTTGAGTCTCGCAAGGGTTTCACCTAAACCTTCTTAATTAATGTTTTTTGTGAAGGGATGAATTGTTATATCTATGCTATTCGGGACTCTAAAGTCTCTTAGCCCCCGTCAGGGTGGACCTAAGAGCTCTCCTACGGTATTATAAACTCTGTCAGGATGATTACAACTACTTTCAGATGGTTCAAGGTCTTTACCTCATTGGCTATTGGTTAGTCAAGCCTGTCAAGGTCATTAGCGAATACCAATGACAATTACCTAGGTCTGTATCTAAACCCCTCGTCAAGGCGATGACTACGCCACTATAGTGAATAGCCTAGATACTAGAAATTACCCTTAGTTCATGACTCTAAAGATAATAATTCAGGAATAAAATAAAAGCCAACATAAAATAACGAATTCAATTTAAATTACGAAATCCCAAATTAGAAAAACATTAAGTAATCAAGTTAGGATTCAACCAAATTCGCGATTCTCAAGTACAAATGAATTTAGTTCATAACGGAACTAAAAACTAAAGAATAAAAATAAATGAACTCATGGTTATTACATAAATAAAAGTTAAGAAAACCTAATTAAGGATTGGGTTTGGCTGTGATTTGGAGAAGTTGACTTTCTCCAGCTCTTAGTTTTTTCCCTTTACTTACTTTTGACTTTCTCTCTAGCGTTTCTAACTTGTGTAAATTGCATTGTGTGTAAAATCAAAGTCAAAATGTCTATTTATAAGCTCAAAGTCGGAATTGGGCTATTACTTAAGTGAATTAGTGAAATATTAAAAAGCCCAAGTCCAATCTTCTAATTAAAATCCAGTAATTGGTGTACAGTCCGTAGTAAAACGACTGTAACTTTCTCGATTCAACTCCAAATTGACCCATTCCAGTTTCTAAATCTGCCTAGCTCAATGAGGAATAAAACCTATTTCAAGACCCAAAGGCTGAATCCAAGTGTAAGTAGCTCAAAATCAGCAATCAATATCAGCCTTCCAGATTTGTAGCTTTCGTTGTCAATTCTTCAGAAGTCTTTTCTCGCCTTTGACTTCTTTACACGATCTAAGACTTTAATTCTCGATTCCTCTCCTTGTATTGGTGCTCCCTAGAATCCATGGACCTACAAACTTTGCACTAAAAACAACCCATTTAACGTGCAAAAGCTTAATAAATGAAAAATATTAAATTTCAAGGAGAGAAAATGAAATATAACGAAATAACACTAAAAGTCTATCCTATTAGTCAATTATTCACCTAAAACGATGTCTCCTAAGGGCATAAAAGTAGAACAAAAAGGGAGACATCACTAGAAGGGGATGAGAAGGACATAAATGGACAACAAGCTAAAAGGCAACAAGGGGCTTATCAAAGAACTACCTTAATCACTTTCTAAACTATGCAATTTCGTCATTTTCTCACATTTAGCACGTTTATACTCAAAGCATACAAAATAAATTAGCTCATAAATATATTACTTATTATCATTAACTCACTAAATTTATGCTTTTAAGCTATTAAACACAATCTACATCAAATCCCAACTATCAAAAATAATAATTAATTTATTCCTCAAAATAATAAAACATATAAAATATAGATGAGAGACAAAGAATTCCTACACCCCCAACTAAAAAATTAGCCGTGTCCCCACGACTCGAAAAGACTCTATAAATATTAAAACTTAACAAATATTGCAAGTACAAAAAAATGGTAGGTGTAGAAAGAAAATATACTCTTCGAGACTATTGCCTTGCATGATCCATACTCGGAATAAGGTTCAATGCTTTTCTTGTATGTAACCTTCTAGTATCACCAATTTCGCATTCCCTTACATACTCTTGTGATTTCTCCCAATCAACCATACAACTCTAGAAATCGTTTTTTCTCACTTTCTCTAATTTTCTTTTTTGCTTTCTTCCAATACTGGTGGGGGAAAAGGTGTGATAAAATAATAGATAAATAAAAATAATAATAAAGAGCACACACCCTTGAGAACCACGGAACTCACTGCAAGTATCACAGATCGTTTGAAAGTTTTAATGATAAGTCAAGTTCGTTCGCAGGGATTGTATCTGTTAGATCTACTTATGTTTAACAAGCGTAGATGAATTTATATGTTTTAGAATAAAATATAAAAAGATAAAATAATATGAATAACTATCTGATGAGAAATAATAAATAAGAAAATATGGATGTAAGTTTAATAGATTAGGATTACTAATATGAGTCTATTTTACTAACTTGTTATTCTAACCTATCACAGATTAAGCATTATATATTAACCAGGATTCTAAATTCTACCTAGCCTTTACTAGGCTTAGGAGCAACCTCTCCACTACTAGGGATTTCTGAGTAATGATTGGTGATTAAATCAAACCTTTATGGCTATCTAGTTAGGCAAAGGATCAAACTAGACGATTATGTGGTGTTGTCAATAACTAAGAATAATCCTAAGATTGTCCAAATCTAGGGCTGTAAAAATAAGTCAAAACACATAATAACAATATACGTCAAGTTCAATCAATTAAAATAACAAATAGTATTATGATATTAAAGACAAAATAAACCACTGGGACTAGCTCAGTGGCCAGGACCCTGTCTCTCAACTAGGAGGTACAGGGTTCGAATCCCCTCAGCCGTGTTATTTCTTGAGCCCTTAAAGGGGGTAAGCAAGGGGTGCATGGTTCGAGTCTCCTCCCTGAACATGGGTAACCTAGTTCTGATTAAGTGGGAGTATGCATGAGGAGGCGTGTATATTTCCTATGGGATTAGTCGTGGTGCGCGTAAGCTGGCCCGGACACCCATACATCGAAAAAATTTAAGACAAAATAATAACCCAACAATTAAAAGTAAAACTTACAAAATAAAAGTTTAGAAGTATGGTAAAGCCACAATCTATAGCTAATTACCCTAAATATAGAGAAGGTGAGATGTAGAAGAGGAGTTTGTTACTCTCCAACTTCTTCTTCTTGTCTTCCTCTATAGGTCAGCTTGCTTCTTGGATGAATATTTAATTAAAGGACTAAGCTATTGTTTAAAACTTAAGAAAATACAAGCAAGGACTAATCCTAAGCTTGAAACTGAGCAAGGACGTGTTTACAATGGTATAAGGGTGTATTTATAGGTGTTTAGGAACCCTTATTCATTTTCTTGGAGGAGAAGGTAAGTAGTGGACTCCAAGCCCAACTCAAATTCGTAACCCTAATTATAGAATCAGGCCCGTTTTTGTTTTGGTCCTAGCAGCTTCAATACTCATCCGTTTGACGCATATGAGTAGTCGAAATTCATCGTCTCGGAAAGATATCCAACTTTGCCCTTGACCTTTTCTCCAAATTCCACACCGATTTTGAGATATAAACTGATTTGTGGTCGTGGGTGGTGAAATTCAGATTTATGGCAGCTTTTCCTTTTCCATGTTTTTAGCTTTTCTTTCCTTATCTCCAATTACCATGCTTATCTCTTTCCATATCTCTTAATATTTGACTTGGACTCTAATTAATCTCCATAATTATCTTTAAAGCTTCGCACTAAATAAATAATTAAACCCAATATGCTCTAAAAACAATAATTTACTAAATCAAGACTCAAAATAGGAAAGTGTACTATTTCTCAAGAAAAACGACTAGAATGACTTCTAAATCACTAAAAATGATGTCTCCAACTAATATAAATTCATCACAAATAGGGATAAGGTAACGGGCAAAACAATGTTGATCAGAATCGAGTTGAACAAGACCTTCCTGGCCTTCGAGTGCCGTTTCATGTTCAACCAATAGGTTACCGTCCTCCGGAGATCCAAAATATTAAATTTCGACCCGATCCGGGTATGCTTAGTCAGTTTCAAAGTTTTGGACTCTACAGTGGTACAACAATTCAAGATCCAGTAAGATCGATTCAAAAGTTTATGCAGATTTGTGATGCTTATGTTACTCCAGGCATTACATGCGAGCAACTGTATTGTAATATGTTTTCGTTCTATCTGACGGTAGAGCTGGTGAGTGGATAGATAGGCAACCACCAGGGACAATTAATTCATGGACAGAACTTCAAGCCGCTTTCTTTAACCGTTTTTATCCAAAGAGTATGAGACTCAAAGACCAAAGCGAGCTTGCAAGGTTTTGTCAAGAAGATGGAGAAACAGTAGGAGAATCATGGACAAGGTTTCAACATAAGTTAGCTAGATGTCCGCTCCATGGTTATACCTTCTCTTTACAGTTAGCTATATTCTATGAAGGTCTCAACAGTCAAGGTAGAGAGAAGGTGGATAACATTGGAAAGGGAAATTTCGTGTCCATGAACCATAATGAAGCCGCCGAAGTTTTGGAAAATATTATTGAACAAGAAAGGAGTTGGCCTTCTACGCAAGCTCCTGTTGCAAAGACCCGAGGTACGCTTCGATTAGATACAGAAACTGCAAACTCAGCTCAAATATCCGCATTAGAAAATCAATTCAAAGAACTTAAGCTAGCCCGTGGGATTAGTCGGGTGCGCGAAAGCAAGCCCGGAACCCATGTAACCAAAAAAAAAAGAACTTAAGCTAGAGATGCAGAAAAATTTAGCCGCAGCAAACGTAGTACAAGAAGCACAAGGTTGTCAACAATGTGGGGTTAATAATCATACTTGGGAAGAGTGCGAAGGAAATCCACAATCTGTTTATTTCATATCCAACAGAGGAGGTTATCAATTTGGTAACCGAAACCATCCGGATATGCAATATTCAAATCCTTAGGGGGCCGCTAATCCTAGTCATTATCAGCCGCGTCCCCAGAACAACTTTTTCCAACCAAGAGGTCAGTACCAAAATCAATATCAAAATATACCTATTCCCCCTCAACAACCTATTCAAGATGCCTATGCCGATTCATTAGATCAGAAAGCTTTACCACAGTATCCTCAAGAGGGATCTATGGATAATCAACAATTAGTAAAAGCCTTGGACCGTTTGACCACGAATATGAACGCTCAGGATGAAAAGTTACGAGGACAAGATGCCGCAATTCATATTTTAGGTACTCAAGCAGAACAATTGAACAAAGTTCTAACGAATTTATGGAACAAAAAGAATTGAAGGCTATCGAAGGAGGTGATGACAATGTTGGGTTCGAAGCTTGTAAGGCTATTTGCCTTGAAAAAGAAGAAGAGAAGGAAGTACCACATGCTTCCATTAGTGCCGTGGAGGGTCCGAGTACCGAAGAAGAACCAACCAAGTCTAGCCACGTGGAATCTGACTATTCTGAGGTTGATGTGTAGGAAGATTCTAGAAAAATCCGAATTTATACAGGTTCTGAAAGATATGCAAGAGGAAATTCAATCGGTCATGGATTATCAAGCTGAGCTGGCTAAAGAGAAAGAGGAAGAAGCCTCAAAGGAGGAATCAAGAGTTGAAGTTGAAGTTGCACCTGCTATGCAAGAAGAGAAAGAAGAAGAGAAAGAAGAAGAGAAGGTGGAACCGCCACCTGTTGTTCAAACAGTGTCATCAACTATTCCTGATATAAATCCTAAGGATGACACTGAACTCAAGACATTTGTAGAGGCGTATTCACCTAAAAATATTAACGCCCAAATGCTTGAGATTGCGAAGAAAGGACTTACACCGCAACAAGTTTTTACGCAAGTTGTTCCTGAGAAAGAAGCGAGTGTAGAGATCCCAAGAGAGAACCTGGGAGTCTCAAGAAGAAGTGAAAGAGAGTTACCAACGAAGCTCAAAGATCCTGGAAGTTTTAACCTTCCTATTCAAATTAATGGTATGCTCAAGGTGAAAGCTATGTACGATGTGGGTTCTGGTGTGAATCTTATGCCTAAGTCCGTGTTCGAGAGACTTGGACTTCAGAAATCAGAGAAAGCTCCAGTGAAGTTGCAGTTCGCTGACAACTCAGTTACCAAGACATGGGGAACAATGGAGGACGTCTTAGTCCGTGCAGGTAGTATCGCCATTCCTACTGACTTTGTTATACTTGAGTTTGATGCAGATAAGCAGGTTCCAATCATACTTGGACGGCCTTTCATGGCCACAAGTCAAATTGTCATCAACTTCCAAGAAGGGACCATTACCCTTCATGCAAAGAATGTATCCGAGACCTTCTATGTCTTGGGCAAGAAACTGAGGAAGTTAGATCCCACCGTTCCTGTCATCCACAGCCTGTCACATCACAAAGTCCCTCCTGAGAAGATCCACTTAAAACCTGTGGATACTGAGCCAAACATTGAGTTTGGGGTTGGCCATGAAGTACTATGGAAAGCTCACAAACGCGAGAATAGGCCACGTAGTTTCAAAGACTCGTGGATGGGACCATTCATTGTCACTAAGGTTGTTTCAGCCAAGGTGATAGAAATTCGACCCAAGAAGGGGATCAAACGCAGATTAGTTGACGTTCATAGCCTAACTCGTTGTTGGGGAGGCTATATTCGCAAATCTTGATAGAGGTAACGCGTCTAACTTTGAAATACGTTAAATAAAAGTGCTGTACGGGAGACAACCCGCAATTTTTTAAGTTTTTATGTCTTTTACGTTTTTAGTTTGTGTTTAGTTTAGTTGTTTTTAGTTGATATTGCATATTTGAGAAAGGTATTAGTGTTTTGATGCTTAGGTATTGGAGAAGTTGAGTTCGGGAGGAGAAAACGAATTTTTCGGAAAATTCAGACCTTTAGTCCGGTATACCGCGCTTCAGCCCCGGTATACCGCAGAGGAGAAAACCTATGACCACGGGTATTGACTCTGTTTTTTTGCCGAGAAGAAAAAAATCTGGACTTCAGGACCGGTATACCGCGCCTCAGCCCCGGTATACTGAAGGACCAAAAACCCGTGACACGGGTAGAGGATTCGGGTTTTTTGCCGAGCATTAAAATTTCGAGGAACAGAAGCTGCGGTATACCGCGCCTCAGTTTCCGGTATACCGCAGGTAGCCGCTGGAGAGAGAAAAAATTGCGTATTAAGCTTATAAAAGAAGGAGATTAGGTATTATTCTGAATTTACAAATCCTTAAGCCTCTCTTTCTTCTCCAAACCTCTCCCAACTCCATTAAAGCTCATTCAAACCTTCCCCAAACATCAAAACACTACCCAATCATCATAAAAACACATCAAATCTTCTCTCCACATCATTACAAAGGAGATTCAATCACCCAATTCTCACCAAACACATTAGATTGAAGAATCAAAAGCATAAATTTTCAAAATTCATTCTACAATTTCTTAAATCCAAGACAATCCATCAAGAATTCATCTTACCCACATACAGATTCATCATCAATTCACCTTTCCTAAACCAAATCAAGCTTGTTCAACCAATAATTCAAAAGTTCAAATTTCAAGAGTTGTTAAAGCTTTGAGTTGGGGGTCAATTGAGGATGACTAAAAGAACATAAATATTATCCCACAAGAAAGAGGTGAAGAAGAGCAAGGTATTGGGTTCAATTGAGAAGAAATCAAATAACAAAGGTTCTAGTTCTAAAGCTAAGGGTAAAAACGATGTTGAAGATGGAGGTAAGCTAGCTATGTTTCATCCTAATGGAAAAAGGCTTTACTTTTATTCAAAGGATAAAACACAACCTCTTCCCTTCAAAAGTCCTACACCCATGGATAAAGAGGAAGCTTCAAAGGACTTGAAAGCTTCTGCAGCAAAACAATTAAAGGAACTACCTTTTGCTTATGAGAAAGTATTCAATGAAGAAGTTGGTACAGGAGAGTATAAGAGATTCTTGGAGCTTGGTGAAAAATTGGGTTGGTCAACGTTCATGGTAAGACGTTATGAATTATGTCATAAGTTAGTTTTGGAATTCTATTTAGGCCTCTTTAGCCGAGATAGTAAAGGTTGTGTTTCGATTAGAGGAAAGTTAGTTCCTTCCACAGTTAATGAGATTAGAAACCACTCCAAGTTTAAGAAATGAATTGGATATTGCAAGTGAAGCGGTTGCTAGACGAAAAATCTGTGATGAGGAATTACTTTTTGAGCATGTTTTAGACAAGGAAAAAGTTCAATTACATAATGGGAGAATTGAAGGCACCTTGGCCTTACAAATATCTTCAACCGGATGCGAGAGTTTGGCACAATTTCCTATTCCTAATGTCTTTGGAAACACACAAACTTGGGATGTGACTAAGAAGAACGCTCTACTTTTGGATTGTATTTTGAGAGGAGAAGAAGTGGATGTGGCACAGTTGATCTATGAGGAGGTGATGCGATTCTCGGTCTCTCCTAAATCAGTTTTTAATGTTAAATTTCCTACTATGATCACGTGTCTTGTGCGAAAAGCGAATGTTATATTGGGTGAAGAAGAGAAAATCGAATTTAAGGAGAGTTATATTGATAATGCTTGGATCATGGAAGTCTTGAGAAGAGCGAGTTTTACGCAAGTCTCAAAAGAAGAAAAGGAGCAAAGTTGTCAAGAGAAGATGGAGGAGCGTTTAAACAAGTTCGAAGCAGCTCAACCTTCCTTAGCCAATGATGTGGCACAAATCAACGCTAATCAAGTGCACATCATGAAACTCCTTGATCAATTAAGAAAGATCAAGCAAATCCGACCTTGGATGTCAATAATGCGAGGCAATAGCCTTGAGAATATGTTCTCTTTCTTCCTTACCATTTATGTAAAAGCTTTTATCTGCTAATTTTAATTTCTGTTTCGAGTCTTTTTCGAGTCGTGGGGACACGGCTCATTTTTGAGTAGGGGGTGTGGGGATTCGTTGTCTCTCATCTCCATTTTTTCTGTTTTTAGGTAGAAATTAAATTTTTTGATACATGGGAATTAGATGTAGAGTGTGTTTAATAGCTTGAAAGCATAGGCTCAGTGAATTGATAATAGTAAGTAGTATGTTGATGTCTCCCTAATTGTTATTATTTTCGACCCTTAGGAGACATCATTTTTTATGTTTATTTGATTATTTTAATAGACTTTTGAGTTAAAAATGCAATAATTCGGAATTTCCATTTTATTTCTAGAAATTTTGATTTATTAAACTTTTGCGCGTAATCTTGTGTATTTTAGTGGAAAGTTTGTAGGTTTTAATTATTAGCTAGGAATGGAATCCGAGGAGAGAGTCAAAGATTGTGATATGGAGTCAAGACTTGAAGATAAATCCCGAAGGAATTTGATTTTAGAGCTGCAAATCTAGAAAACAGGCCAAAGATTGCTGATTTCAAGGCGCTTAAGAGATGATTTAGCCGCTGACCTTTGAAGAGAAAACATTCCTTATCTAGTTACGGAACTTTAACAACTAGAATCAAGTCAATCGGAGTCATAACAAAGCGGGAAAAGCCATTTTAGTGAAGGTGTATCAGCAGTTACGGGATTTTGGGCTTAGAAATTGGGCTTGGACATTTAATTAGTGTTTTATTATTAGGTCCAAACCCTAATCCGTTTTTCTACATATAAAAGGAGCTCTTGACTTCTATTTTACACACAATTCACTTTTTACAAATTAAAACATCAGAGAGAAGCAACAGAAGGAAGAAAGAAGAAGCTGTCAAGAGCTGGAGAGGGTCTATATCTCCGTTCTCAGCCATTCCAATTCCGGAAATTAGGTTTTCTTTATTTTTAATTCTGTAATACATTATGAATTCCATTTCTTTTAATTTAGTATTCTTTTTAATTAGTATGAGCTAATTCCACTATAGTGCTTGAGAATGCTTTATGGGTGAATCCCAATTCTATTGAATTTCTATGTCTGAATTTGGGTTCCGTTAAATTAAATTAAATTGGGACTTTTACTCTTTTCGATAAATTGAGATTATTTACTGTTTTTGGAGTAGCTAACTAAGAACAGGTGTTAGTATCTAGGCTATTCCACATATGTGGCGTGTGGATCATCCTGACGGAGGGTTTAGGTACGGATTTATTTATTCAATCTAAAATAGAAGCTATTGATTCTGACGAACTTAGCTAATTTTAGGGCCAATGTGGTAATTTACTTAAACATCTAAAAGTGGATCATATTTACCCTGACGAGACTAGTGACACTCTAGGATAGCCTTATAGTCCACCCTGACGAGGGTATAAGGAATTTAGAATCCCGACCATTGTAATTGACCAATTTAACCCTTAAAAAACATAGGTTATGAAATAGGATTGGGAGAATCCCTTGCGTTCTCAAGTGCTACTTTCTCATATTTGCGTTTCACACTTATTTACTTACGTTTTAGTATTTAATTGCATTTTCCATTTAGTCTTTCATTACTTAGAAATAATAAAAACAAACAATCAACCATATTATCTTTTATTTGCTTTCGTAAGTGCAACCATTAATTATTCGATAAGCATTGTAGTTAACCAAACTGTCCCTGCGAACGATCCTAGATCACTTATTACTACTTGGGACAACCGTACACTTGCGGTTGTGGTTGGATTACTTTTGCATTTATTTTAGAACACACAAAGGACCACCATATGTTTATGAGCTATGTTATTTGTATGCTTTGAGTATTTGCAGGAAAACACACGTTGATAGTAAAGAAAAGATTAGTGAGCAATGCGATAGAAAGTATGTTCGATCTCAGGGAACCTTGAGAAGTGTGTAGGCCGTGAGATCCAAGCTAGTTGACAAACCCATTTGATGAAAGTGCTAAAGGTAAGAAAATAACGAAATTACATGGTAGAGAAAGTGATTAAGGCAGTTCTTTCATATTGAAGCCACTTGAAGCCTATTTATACCTTCTCACCTTGTTTTTTAATTTTATATGCTATATCCTTCTCATCCCCTTCTAGCCTTTCTAAAGCTTTTATTGAAACACATTATAAGCCATATCCCTTTAGATTATAGGACTTTTCCATATGACCCGCACTCGAATTGCGATGCATAGACAGTTGTTTTAGAGCTTGAGTTTGGGGTGGTGGGTCCACCATTATGGTAATTGTTATTGGGATGGGATTTTGTGAGCTTATTAATTGTGATTTGTTCTTTATAGTGATGATGATTCACAGATTTTTATTGTAACCCTTTGCTGGGGTAATAGTGAATGAAAAAGAAGTTACGAGTTAAAATTGCCAACAAGGGCATAAAAAGAAAAACTATATATATATGAGAAAAATAGCGTGATATCTCAGCATTAAAAAGAGAGTCATAACTTAAAAATTTGATTTAAAAAGAAGATATATATATTCGGACCGGCAAAGTGGAATCTTTATGTGAACATCTTATGCTTTAATGGGTTATTGGGGATGCTAAATTGTGCATCAAAGAATTTAATGGGTTGAGTGAGAAAAGTTTTATGAGAGTAACTCAAGCTCTAGGGCGATTCGTTGATGGCTAGTGAGGAGAGAGCCAAAAGCTCACTCTAAATTATCCAAATATACTATCATACCGTCCCTAAGCCTAAATTACAACCTTAAAGACCTTTTGATTCTTTTCTATGTAATTGAGAAGTGATTGAGCCATTAGAGAGTAGTTAAGTGGATCTTTGAATACTAGTGAAGTTCGATGAACAATCTATAGCTTCCTTGGTGAACTGAGTAAAATCCCAATCCTTCTTACATTGCGAAATTAATCTGATCTTGAATTCGAACCGTGTTGACTATGGATATGAGAAGTGTACATGTATGTAGTTTTTGAATATTATTGCATGAAATTTTCTGAGTAATTGTTTTATGTCTATTCTATATATTCTGCTATGTTCTTCCCATTGTGTTGAAAATTACCTAGGTGTGTATTTATAGATTTCCTTTGTTTTATTCTTTATTGTATCGGGACGATACAACTTTGAGTTGGAGGTCTTGATGTCTCCTCATTTGTGATAGATTTATGTTAAGACGAGACATCATTTTTAGTGATTTAGAAGTCTTTTCTAATTGTTTTTCTTGAGAAATAGTGCACTTTCCTATTTTGAGTCTTGATTTAGTAAAATAATGTTTTTAGAGCATATTGGGTTTAATTATTTATTTAGTGTGAAGCTTTAAAGATAATTATGGAGATTAATTAGAGTCCAAGTCAAAGACTACAAGATATGGAAAGAGATAAGCATGACAAAAGTTAAAAACATGGAAAAGGAAAGGCTGCCTTGATCCTGAATT
Organism: Nemophila menziesii; assembly: GCA_029959085.1. Classification (NCBI taxonomy): domain Eukaryota; kingdom Viridiplantae; phylum Streptophyta; class Magnoliopsida; order Boraginales; family Hydrophyllaceae; genus Nemophila; species Nemophila menziesii. The sequence goes on from JARWIR010000001.1 coordinate 83,876,801, forward strand.
TCTGCACCTACGACCACAAATCAGCTTATATCTCAAGATCGGTGTGGAATTTGGAGAAACAGTCAAGAGAAAAGTTGAATATCTTTCCGAGACGATGAATTTCGACTACTCATACGCGTCAAACGGATGAGTATTGAAGCTTCTAGGACCAAAACAAAAACGGGCCTGATATCATGTTTTAGGGTTATGAATTTGAGTTGGTCTTGGAGTACACTACTTACCTTCTCCTTCAAGAAAACGAATTAGGTATTCTAAACACCTATAAATACACCCTTATATCACTTGTAAATCATCCTTGCCTCATAGTAATTAGTTCTTAAGGTTTTATTCATCAGAGTTATTGTAGAGAGAAAGATGATGTCTTTTATTATTTCTTTTAGTTTATTTCCTTCAGGTATGAACTAAACTTCCCATAGCTTGGGTTTTGCATTATGTATAATCTATGAATTCTAATTTCTTTCTATCTAAGTTTCTTCGGGAATTTCATGTTTTAATATGATATTAGCTGCTTACCTTTATATTTGTTTATGTGTTTTGATTTAATGTCTGTTTTCCTTGCTAGTGCACGAGTATAGGATTACCTTAATAGTAGTTAGATGATCAATTTAGCTGGGTGTCTAGTTATTGAAACACCACATAACATCTAGTGTCGATATTGGTTCTGACAACACTAATTCTAACTAGATAGTCATTAGGGTATAATTTAATCACTATCACCATGTATGGAAATTGATTGCTTAGGGCCCTAGTAGCGCAGGATAACCCTATTTGAACCAGTCTCGTGGTGTGTCCGTAGCCCCCTTAGTTGCTCTCAAGGTCTAAGGTATGGGAATTTAGAATCCTAACTAAGTATATAAGAGCTAATTATCTCCCTTATTAACTAGATTTAATAGAAAGAATTAGAAGGATTAGTGCATACTAGCAAACCCTAAGCTATACTTTGCATCTCATATTCTTCGTATTTATTTTATTGTCTTTATTTTCCTTAGTTTAATTTAGTAATTTCGAATTTATCTCTCTTTATTTTCTGTCTTTTAATTAATTACTTCTTACTCATTATTTCTACCCATTCGATTAACACACTAAGTCCCTGAGAACGAACTCAACTTATCATTAAAACTTGCATACGTCCTGTAATACTTGTAGTATTGTGCTTGTCTAGGGTGAGAGTGCGTTGTTTTCAGACTTATTATTTATCTTATTTTTATCACACCCTAGGCGACACCAATTTTTTGGCGCCGCTGAACTAAGTTGTGCTTACTTGACTTAGTGAAGTTCTTTGGATACTAGTGAAGTTCGATGAACAATCTATAGCCTCATTTGTAACCTAAGTGAATAACCTCTCCTTCGTGCATTGCAAAGCTAATCTGATCTTGAATTTGAACCGTGTTGATCGTTTGTATGACAAGTGTATAGGTAATTTAGTTTGTAAATATTATTAAATGAAATTTTCAGAGTAGTTGCTTTGAGTTTATTATCTATATTCTTCTATCTTCTTCCAGTTGTGCTTACTTGACTTAGGTGTGTATTTAGAGACTTCTCTATGTTTTTATCTTTATTGTATCGGGACGATACAACTTTGAGTTGGGGGTCTTGATGTCTCCCTATTTGTGATATAATAATCTAGGTTGGAGACATCATAATTGATAATTTATTAGGCATTTTTATCCATTATTTATGAACTTCTTATTTCTTGCCGTGATTTGATGATTTATTACTTTTAGAGCATATTTGGTTTAATTTGTGTGTTAATGTGAAACTCTTGAGGTTTATGGAATATAATTAGATACCAAATCAATTCTAAGAAGATATGAAATGAATCAATAGATAAAAGGAAGTAGAGATAAAATAGGAAAGGAAAAACCTGCTAAGTAAATCTGAAATTCTGCAGCTACGTCCACTAAAGTGAAGATAATTTCAAATCGTAGGCGAATATGGACGATACTTTGATGAGATAGATAGATCTTTCTGCTACGGTCGTTTTGATATAAAGTGGGAAAAAATTGGCCCAATAACGAAAGAAATATGATCAAAACAGTGAGCAGTGTTTATCCTCTCCTAGATTTTAGGAAACGAATTTGAATTGGAAAAGGATTCCAATTACTTAACTTCCACTCAAGATTTCTACCTAGGGTCTTCTAAACACCTATAAATACACCTTCTTATTATTGTAAACATGTCCTTACCTGGTCCTTAAGTAATATTTTTCATAGAAGTCTATCAAGGGAAGTAAGTTAACAGTATGTATCTTTATTTTAGTTTATTTCCTTTAGCTTGACTGCTTGAGTTTTGCATATGTATAATCTTTGAATTCTATATTTTTCAATTTAAGTTTGTTTAGGAAAAATCTTTTTAAATTGATTCTTGCTTCTTAACTTTTATATTTGTTTTATGTGCTTTGATTTATTAACTGTAGTTCTTGCTAGTGTACATGTATAGACTACCCCATAAATAGCAGTTGGATGGTCACCCAGAAGGGGTGTCTAATTGTTGAAACACCACATAAACGTCTAGTGTGTGTTAGTGATCCGGAAAGGCTTGCCTAATTAGATAGTCATTAGGGTTTGAGATTTAACCACCGATCATTGCGTAGGGTTCCCTTATCCAAGTTCTCTAGTAATTGTTAGGTCGCCACCTAAGTCCACCCAGAAGGGGGTTAGGAGGAATATAGAATCCTGGCTATTTACTTTAAAATATTTAATCACCCTTATTAACTAGTAGAAGAAATAAGAGAATAAGTGCATATAAGCAAACCTAAACTGTACTTTTCATCTTATTCTTACATCTTTATTTTATTGCATTTTTTAGTTAATCATTATTCTCCACCATTATTCATATTTACTTTTATTGTCTTTAATTCATTGAACTAATTATTACCACACTTTCTTGTAATCCATTCATATAACACACTAACTCATTGAGAACGAATCTAACTCAATATTAAAATTTGCGTACGATATGTGATATTTGCAGTGAGTAACGTATTTGGTTAAGATGATAGTTCTTATCTTTTATATCATTATTTTATCACACCCTCCAACCACCAATAATACAACAATTCCAAGCCAACCATTATCACGCTTCGCCTAAGGATTTAGAATACTCCAGCTTTACCTTACAGTATTGTACAGTCTTTCTCTTTCTCTGTTGGTACTTTATTGTGCTCTTCAGTATTGCTCCCAGTGTACCCGTAAATATTGCTGTAAGAGAACCAATTAAAATACTGAGTACTTCATTGTATAAAGTTTAGTATAACTGAAATTGGTTTAACACAAAAATGTGGAACAACAAATTAAATTAAAAATAAGGATAACCTGAAAATAGTCACGTTATGTATATTTATAAAGTACACGTTAGTCAATTCTTCTAAATGGACCAACAAAAGGTATTATAGCATCAGCTATGTAAATAAATACCTAATATCATCACAATATATACTCAAAAGGACACTTATCATAGTATACACTTGTTATTTTCTAAAACAATATCAAGCCAGCTGAAATGAAAAAAATTGGAAAGAAAACTGAATATTAACCTGTAAACCCACTATATTAATCACAGACTAGTATGGAACAAGTTATAATACAATTAATACTGAACTTATTCACAAAATAACACATTGTTGTAACAAATTACACCATATCAGTCAAAAAAATTACACCATATTAGTCAGGAATCATGAGCAGTGAGGAGAGTTATGCTAGCTATTGTTTACTCATATACTTGGTTTAAGAGTTATATTTAAGGACTCTCAGTCAATAGATTTGAAGAGGTCAACGAAATGTATTGGATGAGTTTAAGAAAGAGAAAAAAACTAAGCAATTAATGTTATATAATTGTTTTAACGTAAGACTAACTGCAAATGGGACAACAAGATAGAAGAACAAACCTACAAAAAAAAATTATGAAAGCACTATTTTGTTTCAGAATGGGGTAAGCAAATAAGTAGTTGACGTTTTATAACCTTATAACCGGACTGAAAAACCGAAGAGTTCAATAATGATTTAAGTGATAAAAAGAGAATAAAAGTAACAGATAAACAAGTTGAAACACACATGCATGCAAATCTAAATCTAATTGGAGTGCAAAGAAAGAAAGTTGCAATGTTCGCCAACTTGCCAACTTACTCATCATTGAATGTATGAGTGAAATTGACTTTGAGTTCAGAGTTTCCATATTCCTCCTGATTCTTTTGAACTTCCCTGACAGAATCACACAATGATTGACGACACTCATGGACTGAAATTATTTCTAGTGATGTGAGATCTCCAAAATGAGGAGGGATCTTCTTAAGTTTGAGACAGGTGCGCAAAACTAATTTCTCAAGGACGGGAAAACAATCTTCTGAAGCAATCCACTCTTCACAATTACACCTATATAATTTCAAACATTTTAGTTTTTGAAAATTCTCATCTTCCAAAACCCATATATCATCCTCTTTCCCTGCCATCACTAATTTGAGAACCTCTAGGTTAGGGAGTATCCTCCCAATCTTTGAAATGTCATCCCAATATCCCTTAAAACACGCCAAAGACACTTTTTTAAGATTTAAGGGGAAGTTCAACTCAATATGTTTCTGTTTTAAGTCTTCGTCTTTAAAGAATACCTTCAGTGACGTAAGTTGATCGAGAAAGTCCAATACGGGATATCGAGGCAACTCCGTGGTAGAATCCTCAATATAAAATATGCAACTCAATTTTTGAAGTTTTGGTAACCTTCTCAATAGATTCTCTGCATATTCTCCATAACAAAGACATGGTGTCGTCAAAGTATTTAAATCATCCAATAAGACAGAGTTACTAAGTCTTCTGGGTTGTACCTCAAAGTAAGCTTCGAATGTAATATTCACATTCCTCAAGTGCACCATGTCCCAAAGAGAATCTGGTACACTTACCTTCCCAGACAAAACTTTGAGGCACAGAAATTGCAGGTTCCAAAGTTTGGATATTGATGAAGTAATAGGCATTATTGGATTATATATACTGATGTGTAAGTATTTTAAATGGATGAGTCTTTCTATATCGCTTAAATGCCATCCTCTGTATTCATTACCTAAATCCAACACTCTAAGAAGCTTGAATTTATAACATAAGTGAAACTCGGTCTGACGGTAATTGTCTCTGGTACAGCTAAACAAAGAACGGACACTCCTTAAGCCATAGGGTGTTGCATTGAGAAATTGAAAAAAATTAGAATTAATCTTAAGTCTGCTATGATGATCATATATGCTTGAGGATTTCAACTCATCAACCATAGATATAACCTGCAAAAAACTCTCTTCTTTAGCCTTTTTCAAGCAAAATTCATGTACAAGATCGTGGACGCGACACGATTTAACTCCTCCACTCGATCTTTTTTCGACAGGTATTAAAAGACTTCTACTGATAAGATCCATACAGTGCTTCTCAGCTATGTCTTCCAAATTCATTGCATCTGTTTCTCGCACAAACCCTTCCGCTATCCATAGTCGTTTCAGTTTCGAGAGAAGAATTTCTTCATCCTCTGCAAATGCTCCAAAGTATAACAAACATGATTTCAACGGATCTGGTAAATCATTGTAGCTCAATTCAAATATTGCCTTAAACTGACTTTCTGATTCATTAAAAATCTGTGAACTTAAGTTTGCTGAAATTTCCTTCCACTTATCTAAAGTCTTTTCCTGCTTTGAAAGAAGTGAAGCTATCACAACAATTGCTAGTGGAAGTCCTTTGCAACGCTTTACTATTTTTTTCCCAACTTCTTTAAAATTCTTGGATAATTTTCCTTCATTAAATAGCTTATTTTGGTATAGCTTCTTCTCAAATAATTCCCAACTCTCACTGTCAGTGAATTCACGAAGAAGATGCAACTTGCTATCAACTTTGGTATGTGAAGCAACATTATGGATTCTACTAGTTATGATGATCCGACTTTGATTTTTGTCATCTGGAAAAGGTTTTGACAAATCATTCCAATCCTCAATGTTCCAGATATCGTCAATGACAATGAGATATCTATGTCCTTTCAAATTCTTGTAAAGCTTTACAACTAGATCTTCATCATTGAGCTTTTTCATTTCTTCTATCCTTTCGATATTACTCAAAATCGTAAGCAACACGTCTCTCTTGCGATAGGTTTGTGAAACAGTGCACCATGCTCGAATATCAAAGTGCTTAATGACTAAAGGATCCTCAAACAACTTCCTAGCCAAAGTTGTCTTGCCAAGTCCAGGCAAGCCAACAATTGATATGACATCTCTTTTCTTTGTGTTACTAACAAGAAAATCCATTATTTTCTTTGCCTCATCTTTAAATCCCACTACTGCATCAACTACTAATGTAATAGCTTGTGAAGGAATGTTGTTGAAAGTCTTATCTGCATCGTCTTTGAATCCCACTACCTCATCAGTTGCTAATGGAATAGTTTGTGATGAAACATTTTTGAAAGTATTCTTTTCACCATTGATCCTTGTTGCCTCTGATTGAATAAGCTTGATCTTCTCTAAAATTTTAGAAAGCGTGAACTTACTGCGATGCTCGGAATAATAATATACCAAGTAAGAGTCAATAACATTTTCTGCCTGATATGCCAAGTGTATAGTGTTTGTCCTAATATCTTCAAATCCTTTACAATCCTTTATTTGCTTGAGTAAAGATCTCAATGTATAAAATTCATCCTTTAATGTTTCAGTTTCATTCTTCAGAAACTTTATTAATTCTGGTTGACATTTCAACAACTCCTCAATATGTCCCAAGAAAAGATCCAGAAATCCCAATCCATCAGTTTTGGGATAGTTATACAACATAATTTCTTCAACCTCCTTGTCAGCCATATTGTTCCCTGATCTATTAAAATACCCAAATTAGCTATTTAAAAAATAAATTGGTGTTTGCATGTGAAGATAATCAAACTACAGTATATGTTTAAATATTTTCACCCAAACTGTTTGGCCAATGAAATTTAAAAATCCACCTACATATTTTATCTATAAAGTTACCACAACCCTTATTCGACTAAAACATTTTTATATCATAATAATAATACAGTTTTACCATTGACTAAATATGTTCAACAAACTCAGACAATTTTCCTTTTATCTTTACAACTTTGCTCAAAACAGAGACTAGGAATTTTTCTTTGGGACTATTAAAACTGTTACTTAGAATAATGCAGAAGCAGCATTGCGTGAACAACGAAATGAGACAATGGTAATGTCATTAATACAAAAACAAATAAAAGGCCCTTATTAGCTCATCCAACCCAAATATATATATACTAAATAAATTGTTCCACCTCATTGATGTAAGAAGCTTTTGTGCCCAAACCAAAATAGTCAACATGTCTAGCTTAACGATTTTACAACCCTGGACTAAAATTTGTTTTGGATGAATATTATCCCCAGATTGTAAATTCTAGTTCTATGCACTTGTAAATTATATTTACTTTAATATAAACAACACTATATGCAGAATTATACTGATACACTTAAAAAAAAACTAAAATAACAGTAAAAGAACAACGTAGGGAATTATATGGTATAAAATCAATTATAAGAGACATGTGAAGGAGGTTACCTTGTAGTACTAGTTATGATTCCTTTGCCTATCAGTAACAGATTCTAGAATGTACTGAAGATCGATCAAATCATGATAGAAGAAGATTAGCCTGAGAACCCGTAGCACTAAGCTCAACCTGTAAGCGGGTGTATAAAGATAAGTTTTAGAAGCTGCAAACAAATGTTTTTGGAAAATCACCTTAAATTTATAATGCCGCTTATCACTTTCCTATGACTTGTGTAACATTCAATTACGCTATAGATATATGAATACCAAAAAGGAGGTAAACAGGCGGATTATTAGATATATAAAGGTAAACTATAGATATATAAATACCAAAAAAAACTGCAAAACTGATCCAAATTTATCACTAAACACGTTATAAGTCTTTCTTATATATCCAATACCAAAGAGCCTTAAAGTAGAGAAATAAAGCACAAAGAACCTTACCTTATATTACAGATACTACTTCTTTAACCAGCCGCTAGTAATTGACTCGGGAATATATTGGAAGTCGGTTCGTGAAAGAAACAAGATTGATGGAGTATAGAGAGAGAGTTTCCTTGATCAATATTTGTGATGCTTTTGACTTTGCTATAATAGGTCGGTACCGATTAAGGCTTAATAAACTTCACATATGAGAATGATTCTTCGATGCTAATTGATCATGTATTTAAAATATTGACTCATCTTTGAGCTCATAACAAAGATTTTTAGGCTTAGCAATATATCTTAGCTATATAACTGCCTATGCAGACAATTTAAAACCCCCCCGGCACGATGGACTTGACAATTTAGAAATAGCTAGCTGCATATGTATGTACTTGTCATTTATTAACTGAATGTTGAGCTTAAAACAATAAATTATAGAGAGGAACTTTGACATTTTCCATGATTTTTTTAATACATGTTTAGTGGTTGTTTTCCATCAATTATCAAGAAGTTGATCGTAATATTTTCAAATGTCAGTATCTAATAATTTTTCTTTGAAGTTAAGTAATCGGTTGTATTAGTATGAAAAAAGAAAAATAATATTACTATACAAATGCATCAGTTACTTAATCCCCAGAAACTTAAACTGACATCTATTTACATATTACGAAATATATCAATGCATCGGTTTAAAAGTCTGAACTCATCTTTCGATTTTCAAATTTTTTTAAAAGGTGTAATCCATTTGAAAAACTTCCCCATTCCTGCTTTAATCTTTTAAATATTATTTCTCCATAAACTCATTTGATCCAAAATGAATCATTCTTTTTCACTATTTGCCAAAATATTCTCTTAGATAATATTTTGTTCCAAATACTTAAATCTTTTAGATTAACGTGTTAGAAATTTAAAGGGTTCTTAGAAAAACCTTTTAGGCGGAATTAAGAATCGAAATTCTTTCCGGTGTTGAATATACTTACATGACGAAGAAGATTGTTATTCCACAACATAAATGTCTTTGGATCTTCTGTTATATGCTAAAGAGATTTTGGAAGAATTTCTATTGATTTTTGTTTCTCTCAAGTTCAAGGCAGAGAACAAAAAATAAACGTCTGTGAAAAATGAAATCTAATATGCTGTCTCATGAAATAACTTTCTTAAAGTTATTTATATATATAGTTATTCAAAATATAACTCGACCCCTTGGGTAGGACTTGGGGTATTCGAAAGGGTCAGGCTAACCTATTATGGGCACACAATATGGACTAGGCTAAAAAACCATTTCTTTCATTCTTCCACTTGTACATAATGGGTTCACTCTCATACCCATGTTCTATGCAACATGCAACTCTTTCTCTCATCTCAAACATATCAACAAAATCCATCATACTTGGCAAATAGGTCATGCGACAAGCAAGCATACGAGCATTCCTTTTGCTATAAACCTGTTAGGGTAGATAGCTGCTCAAACGATTTATAATCCTTTCGTATCTTGCTTTTCCCTAGACTAAAAAAAAATATCAATATCATAGTAACTCTGACCCCTCAGATTCCATATCACATCATCTTTGTGATTGGAAGAGTTCACTAGCATAACATCGTGTGTCTCACTATCATGTCATAGTCCTTGATGACTTACATGATTGGTCAACCTGCAAGCACACACTTTGATATCCATTTTAGTCTTCCTTTTGCACTTGACATTTTCTATAATGACCTGGTTGCTTTCCCAGACATACCCCGTTAGGTCGAATCATTCATGACCATCAATAATATGCTATAGTAGCAAACACCAGATCAAAACATCAAATTCAGTCAAAAGTAATAAGAGTACTACTCAAAGATCTCACACAATGAAAAAACATGGATCACTTCTTCACTTCCTTTTGGTCGCAAGCACACACGGTATGACTCGCGTGCTACGATATTATTCATTTTTTTATGTCATATGTCATGTATCCATTAATATCGTACAGATATATATAATTAGACATTCCTCGTTGTCTAAAATTAATCCTTCAATTGATCAACCCTCTCTGAAGTCAATTAAGAATTGCATATCCGGCTTGTATAGACTAAGTAGATAGTGGGGATCTACTTCGATCACAAATTAAAATTAACATGTTGCGCTACATGTTTGTGATCTCATTTTAACATGTTTTAAGGCGACTTTTGTTACTCACGTTATTTACATGAAGGGTTACTCTTTTACATGAGTTAGTCTCATCCTTGCGCATCCTCTAATGCCAAAGGCAATTGCCCGTGTGAGAAGGCCAATCATAGTCTATCTGACATACTTATCCACACGTATATATTACCATTCAATAATGGAAATATAGCATTGCACATTATTTTGCAGTATACATAACAATATAGATCCAACATGATCTGGAATTGCATAACTTGCAATTTGTTCTAAAAATATATTCACAAGAATATCACGTATGGATTTTAACTGCAAATTCTTATAATCTTTTGTGCAATAATGTCTCTTATCACGATATACTTTATATCAATATGTTTGGTTATACTGTAATACTATGTTCCCATCACATAAGTCATTGCAATTTCTTTATTACACTATTTCAAAAATGGACTCCCACTATCACTTGAGAATCATAAAATGTACAAACAAACTTTTTAAACCAAACGAGCATTTTGAATTTTAGTTGAATAAGCCACAAACTCAACATTCACAATGGACATAGCAATATATAGATTTGTTTCTTGCTACTCCATGGATATAACACAATATTTCAGCAAAAATACACAACCTAAAGACATTTACACTCATCCATTTTGTTTAACCAATTAATATATAGTTATACTTTAGGTGTAAATGTTATATTTGAAAACATATAGCATGAGCCCTAATCCTTTTAAGGCATCTCATTACTCATATTTTATGTTTTCAATACTTATGTCCATAATTCAATTTAAAATGGACTAATTAAACCCACGACATAACTAATGTCTGGTCTAGCAAACATCACTGATAAATGGATAACTAAACCCGAAGCATAACAAAATGCATGGCCTAGTACACATCATGACATACAAAATACTATCATCGGTATGTAATTACGAATATGACATTGTTTACCTTTTCTATTTTCATCGATAGAGTACTAGGACACATAAGAAGATTAGAGCTTATTCTCTCATCTATTTGGGGGTGTTAATGACATTAAAGTCTGACATGTAAAAGCGTTCACATTTCTTCTTGATGTATAATTCTTTAGACAGGGACTACAGAAATTCAAACATTCTTTATGAATCATAACATAAAGAATAGAGTTCGCATTTCACATACCTTTCACATCAACAAAGATTTGAAAAGTAACAACTCCTTAATTTTGACAAATCACATGTCATTCCTAACTTGTAGAATATCAATTACATAGAGATATAAATCCATACACTTTCCTTGTGGAACTTTTGATATGTAGACAAAGTGATATTCACATGTCATTTCATAAACTACTTATTGAAATGACTCATGAATCTAAAAAATCACTGTCTTTGGACTTGTTTGAGACCATATATTGTCTTCTTCAATCAACATACAGTATTTTCTTGGTTTTTAACATCATATCTTAAATATTGTTCCAATGAATTGACTCTATTCTTTCATTCTCCATTGAGAAAAATAGTTTCGAAATCAATCTAGTGCAGATCATAATCAAGATGCACCACAACAGCTAGTATATAACCAAATGAGGTAAATATCTTAACAATGGAAAAATGTTAATCCCAAGAAAAATAATTTCTTCCTTGTAATATAGCATTTTTTCTATTAAACGAGATTTGTACTTCTCAAATGAAGTGTCTAGTTTTCTTCTCATATAAGAATGTATTTATTCTCAATCACATTGTGTCCTTGGGAAGATCAACCAAGTTTCTAAATTGATTTCTCTTCATTAGCTCCATCTTTCCTAGTAGAATATGAAGAGTTCATGTACTCTCTGATGTTCTTCTTTGTTTTATGGATATATCATACAGATTTATCCATGGATCTTAAATCGGCAACAAAAAATATCCCTCGATGACTCCTTCTAGGTGAAGTTATTGTATAACAAATTCACTATGTGATGTAATAATTTCTTTCGAGTCAAAATTGAGGCAATCTTGCCCTTCCTCATGCATGTGATACCTTATCTAGTAACACGTTCGATTTGCATACATCATTTTCAACCTCAATTAATTCATGTAAAATGAGATTTTCAATAACAACACCTTTATTTAGGAAAATACACTATCCAAATGTAACATCGTGTAACTCAGTCTTAACAAATTCCATCATTATGTTCAACCTTGAACAAATATCCTTTAGATTCTTTGAACATCTTCTAAAGAAACCATTCTTACCTTTTGTGACCCAACTTTCCATACTCATTGGATAAGTCATAAACGCACGAACTCCCAGGAGATCAAGTATGAAAGGTGATATTTCTTTTGCCATAGTTCGTACAGAGTTTATGGAATTAACTTTGTGGGTAAACTAATAAGTATGTGAGTAGCAATAAAAAAATTATCTCCCAACCATATATTGAGAGATTTATTTGAGCAATCATACACCTTAATCAGGAGAGTTACATTCCTCCTTTTACCTACTATTCCATATCATGGCATGTGAAAGAATCATAAACTTATTTATGATCCCATTCTCATCACACCCTTCTTTAAAATCCCTCAAATAGATTTTCGTGATCACGGGTTCTTCTCAAGGTTTTACCCTTCCTCTCTATCTGATTCTCGATTTTCTAATTAACAAATTTGTGAAGCATCTTAGTGTTTCTAATCTGCAAGAAATCTGATAGATATCACTAAACCGTGTAAAATCATCTATAAGGTGATTAAATAGTATACCCCACATCTTGTTAACTCAATGAGTCTACAAATGTTAAAATGAAACAATTCCAACGGATATTGAAACATTTAGTTTAAGCTTTCCAAAAAAAGTCATATTACTTTCATTACTCGGCAGTATCCACAATTTGGCCAAAAGATTTCATCAAGTGAATAAATGGAATATCCTTCACCAACAATGTGGTTCATGTCATAACTATTATGACATAGCCTAATATTTAATAAAATTTTCCAATACCTTTAGTACTATAAAAGACATTCATAGAAAATCAACCACTATTAAAATTATAGTTGTTGTAGTCAACCTTTGCCAAATACCAAAGAACCATTTGTTCTAAAGACAATTTCATATTATGCAGGACACTTATTGTTTGTCATGAACATGTGTACTGAAATTAATCCCAGAAGAACAATGATTGAGACCAAATTGTGCCAAAAATTTGTACACTTAAGATATCATGTAGATACAAGGTTTGACCACTTTGCAAGCTTAACTACTCGTGCCAAACCATTGAGTTCAACATTATTGTTGTCATCTCCTGATGTCTCCCTATTTGTCATAAAATAATCCTACTTGGAGACATCATTTTAGTTGTATTTATTAGTTTATAGGTCGATTTTCACATGATTTAGTGCACTTTCCTATTTTGTGTCTTGAATTGATTATTTATTATTTTTAGAGCATATTGGGTTTAATTATTTATTTAGTGTGAATCTTTAGAGATATATGGTAATTAATTAGAGTCCAAGTTGGTTCCAAGAATTAAAGGAAAGAGGATAAACATGGAAATTGAAGATAAGGTAACAAAAGTTAAAAATATGGAAATGGAAAAGCTGCCATAAATCTGAATTCCAGCACCTACGACCACAAATCAGCTTATATCTCAAAATCGGTGAGAAATCTGGAGAAACAGTCAAGATCAAAGTTAAAGATCTTACCGAGACGATGAATTCGACTACTCATACGCGTCAAACGGATAAGAATTGAGGCTGTTAGGACTAAAACAAAAACGGGGCTGATTTCATGTTTTTGGGCTACGAATTTGAGCTGGGCTTGGAGTTCAACACTTACCTTCTCCTTCAAGAAAACGATTAGGTCTTCCTATACACTATAAATACAAACTATTATCATTAGAAAAATCATCCTTGGCAAAACCTTAAGCCAAGAGGAAGCTGCAACACAAGAGAAGAAGTCTGGAAGGAGCTGAACACCATATCATGTCTTCTTCTACCTTTAAATTTGTAGTTTCTTTATTTTCTTTCTCTAGTATGAACTAATTAAATTTTAGCTTGAGATTTAGCATTTATGTATGAACACTAGTTTTTCTATTTGATTTGGGATACTACGGTATTTAATTGGAATTTATGTTTTATGTTCTGTTTATGTGTTTTGATTTAATGACCGTTTTCCTTGCGGTGCGCAACGTATAGGATTACCTTAATAGTAGTTAGATGATCGCCTTAGCTGGGTGTTTAACTATTGAAACACCACATAACGTCTAGAACAAGGTTTAGACCTGACAAATCAACCTAACTAGATAATCATTAGGGTATGTCTTCACCACTATCATCATGTTTGGAATTGAATTGCTTAGGGCCTTGGTGACGCTTGATAACCCTAGGTTTAGGCTGCCTCATGATGTGTCTGTAGCCCCTTAGTCGCTCTCAAGGTCTAAGGTATGGGAATTTAGAATCCTGATTATTTCATAATACATAATTCACCCTTAGACGATAGAATAACCAAAACTAGTGGGGATTACCTACTAATATCTCAAGCTAAACTCTCATACTACTTGCTTCTCTCTATTATTTAATTTCATGTCTTTTACTTTATTAGTTAATTTCGAGTTTTGTTAAGCATACAAATCTTTTCCCTTTTTATTTTCTTGCGTATTATTTGTTCTAGCTTCTTAATATCTGCACTTGAATTTGCATAAGTTCTCTCTAACTTTCGTAGTCTATGAGGAACGAATTCTACTTATTCATTAAAGCTTGCATACGTCCTATATACTTGCTGAACCGTGCTAGCCTAGGGTGTTTTATTGAACTTATTTATCTATTACTTTCTAACATCTTAGGCGACACCAAGTTTTTGGCACCGCTGCTGGGGACTACATCGTTAGTCCTTGTGCATATATCTAGTGCTTTTATTTCAGTTAGTTCTATTTTACGCTTTTGTCTTTTAGTTTTTGTTTTACAGATTTTTACAGATGGAGATCCCAAGGAGACTTGAGCTACCCATCTTGTTTAGAGTGCAACCACGCGGAATCCGCACTCCAGAAATCCAAGCCGCTAAATTTAGGCCAGATCCAGGGATGTTAGCACAGTTTGCAAATCATGGGCAATTTAGCGGTGCTGCACAACAAGATATGATCCCATATATTCAGAAATTCATGCAGATCTGTGATGTTTATATCATAAGAGGAGTTACTAAGGAGCATATGTATTACGTTATGTTCCAGTTTTTCTTGACCGGAAGTGCAAGCGATTGATACGATACCCAATACCCTCACGTTATTCCAGATTGGGATAAGCTTCAAGCAATATTCCTAGACCGATTCTATCCGGTTAGTAGAAGATTAAAAAATATGTTGGAGCTTGAACAGTTTATGCAGGAACACAGAGAAAGTTTGGGTGAAGCATGGTTACGGTTGAATGAAAATAAGGCGAGATGTCCATACCACAAATCATCGCCGGAATATTCTTTGACCATGTTCTATGGAGGACTTAATAACGAGTCCAGGGCAAGAGCATATTCGTTAGGAAACAAAGATTTTGTGTTACTAGATCCTACAAAATCCGAAATTTGTATGGAGAGAATTCTTGAGAACGAGAGAAGTTGGCCAAGTGAATTAGAAGAAAAAGAAGACACTTTAGAATCTCTGAAGCTCGGAGAATTGATCCAACAACTCAAAGAACTACAAGAACAAGCTCCAACAATTGCTCAGGTAAATCTAGTACGTAATATACCTTTGTGTCCAGGTTGTGGTTCGAGAAATCATATGTGGGAAAGGTGTATGAATAATCCAGCCTCGGCTTCCTTTATATCTCCGCAAAGTAACCATTATTCTAATGGTTACGATTATCCTCAAGAAAGCTACGCTAGATATCAGCCACCACAATAGCGAAGTTGGGTCAGAAATCAAGAGACTTATCATCAGCCCCAACCTCAATCTTACTATCCACCACAACCTATACAACAGAAAGCGCCAATTGTTGAGAAATCTTATCAAGAACCACCGAAACAATCAATGCAACTGGCAAGGAAAGAACAACCTTTGAGTTTGAATTCAAGTATGGCTAAGATGATGCAAGTAGTGGAAGAGAATATGAAGATGAGCCAACGAATAATTCAAACCCAGCAAAAGGTGATAAAAAATCTCGAGCACACTCTATCACACATGGCGAGTACATTGCAAAATAGGCCGAAAGGGAAACTCCCAAGTGATATTATTGCTCCTCGAGATGATGCTTGTCATGCAGTTGAATTGCGAAGTGGTAAACAATTACCTCCACCTAGAAGAGAACCTGAACCAGCCCCTATTCCAGAAAAGGAGGTTGAAGAAACAATAAAAGATAAGGTCGAAGAGGTAGTTGAACCAAAGAGTGTCCCGGAGAAGACACCAGAACAGAAGAAGAGCTCAGTGGTACTTAATACACGCCCTCCACCTCCATACCCTTCACGTGTCAAGAGAAAAGGACAATGACCAAGAATTCAAGAAGTTCCTTGACATGGTGAGCAAGTTAGATATTAATATGCCGTTTGTAGAAGCTCTCAAAAGAATGCCGAAATATCTGAAATTCATGAAGGACATTATTTCTAACAAACAAAGTTTAGAAACTGGGGAAACGATTGGATTGCCTGTAGAGTGTAGTGCTATTTTTCAAAACAAGTTACCACCAAAGCTAGAAGATCCCCGAATTTTTACGATTCCCATTGGTATTGGAGATAATTGGACCGGGAAAGCATTATGTGATTTAGGTGCGACTCATGCCAAGATCCCTGTTCGAGAAACTTAATATAGGAGAGGTAGTACCCACTTCTGTGGCATTACAAATGGAGGATCGATCCCTCTCCCGACTAATAGGTAAAATTGAAGATGTTTTAGTTAAAGCTGGTACTTTTATGTTTCCTTGTGATTTTATTATTCTTGAATACGACGCGATAAGAATGTCCCCATCATCTTGGGTAGAACATTCTTAGCCACGGGGCGTACACTAATAGATGTTGAGAATGGTGAGTTGATCATGAGAGTCCAAGACGAACATGTAAGATTCAATGTGTTTAAGGCTATGAAATTACCAGATTCGAAAGATGAATGTTTCAAAATAGATATCATCAGAAAACTTACACAAGAAGTCTTCAATGAAGCAAGCATAGATGATGATCTTGACAAAGCCTTAACACTTCGCAAAAGGAAGACGATAGTACCACTGACGAAGTTGCTGCATTAGGATCAAGTATACGAGAACAACTTCGAGAATCAGGTGACATTGAACCAATAAAGCAACCATCTATAATATATCCACATGTTCTTGAAGAAAAACCACTTCCCGACCATCTACGCTATGCATATTTAGGTATGAACAAAACTTTACCTGTTATTATTTCTGCTAACCTTTCAGGTCCTCAATAGGAGAAGCTGCTTCATGTGCTTCGAGCTAACAAAGAAGCAATTGGATGGACTATTGCCGACATCAAAGGGACTAGTCCTTCCGTTTGCAAACATAAAATTATTCTTGAGAACGAAGGAGAGTGATCTATAGAGGGACAAAGAAGACTCATGCCAGCTATGAAAGAAGTGGCAAGGATGGAGGTAATCAAGTTACTAGACGCGGGAATTATCTATCCGATAGAGAGCAGTGATTGGGTTAGTCCAGTGCAATGTGTTCCAAAGAAAGGAGGTATTACTACTGTCCTTAATGATAAAGGTGAAGCCATACCATCAAGAACAGTTGTGGGGTGGCGAGTATGCATGGATTACCGAAGACTCAACAAAGCTACAAAGAAAGATCACTTCCTTTTACCATTCATTGATCAGATGCTAGACAAACCCGCAGGGAGAGAGTATTATTGCTTCCTTGACGTTCTCAGGTTATAATCAGATTTGTGTGGATCCCCTTGATCAACACAAAAAAACTTTTACTTGTCCGTTTGGCACCTTTTCTTATAGAAGGATGTCGTTTGGTTGATGTAATGCACCTGCCACGTTCCAGAGGTGCATGATGGCTATATTTTGCGACATGATTGATAAATATTTGGAGGTTTTTATGGATGAATTTTTAGTGTTCAGAGATAGTTTTGATGATTGTTTGAATAATCTTGAGAAAGTTCTTGTGAGATGTAGAGAAAAAGATCTTGTGCTTAATTGAGAAAAATGCCACTTCATGGTTTAAGAGGGAATTGTGTTGGGACATAAAGTTTCGAAGGCAGGGATGGAGGTTGATCGTGCTAAAATTGAAGTTATCAAAACATTACCCCACCTCCAGTTTCTGTAAAAGGAGTGAGAAGTTTCTTGGGTCACGCAGGATTTTACCGAATATTTATTAAAGATTTCTCCAAGATCGCCAAACCGCTTTGTTCTTTACTTGAAAAGGATACTCCTTTTAATTTTACTGACGAATCTTCAAGCGTTTATGACGATTAAAGAGAAGATAGTCTCCACACCTATTGTTATACCTCCAGATTGGAAAGCTCTGTTTGAACTGATGTGCGATGCAAGTGATTATGCTATGGGTGTAGTGTTGGGACAGAGGAAAGACAAGATCTTCCATACGATTTATTATGCAAGTAATACCTTTAACGCTGCCCAGATGAATTATACGGTAACGGAGAAATAGATGTTGGCCGTAGTATAAGCTTTCGATAATTTTTGTTCCTATTTGATTGGGAAGAAAACTGTTGTATATACGGACCACTCAGCTATCGGATACCTCATGGAGAAAAAGGACGATAAGCCGCGTCTAATCAGATGGGTACTGTTGCTACAAGAATTTGACATAGATATTCGAGACCGAAAAGGATGCGAGAATCAAGTTGCTGATCATTTATCTCGGCTCGAAGGATCTGATGCAAATAAAGAGCCTTTATTGGTTAAAGAGGTATTCCCTGTGATGTCTCCTCATTTGTGATAGATATATATTAGGATGAGACATCATTTTTAGTGATTTAGGAAGTCTTTGAGTCGATTTTCTTGAGAAATATTGCACTTTCCTATTTTGAGTCTTGATTTAGTAAAATAATATTTTTAGAGCATATTGGGTTTAATTATTTATTTAGTGTGAAGCTTTAAAGATAATTATGGAGCTTAATTAGAGTCCAAGTCAAAGATTACAACTTATGGAAAGAGATTTGCATGGTAATTGGAGATAAGGAAACAAAAGCTAAAAAGATGGAAAAGGAAAAGCCGCCTAAATCTTGAATTCTGCATACAAGTCCAAAGATATGCGTTTTTACGTAAGAAATAGGCCGAATCTGGTGATTTCCTTCTAATAGGTCAAGATCATTCTGTTGCGATTCTTTTGGTATCTTATGGAGCTCAAACCGACCAATAACGAAGAAGATATGCTCAAAACGGTCCAGCAGTGTTTATCTTTATTTCCATACGAATTAGAGTTGGGCTTGGAGTCCACTACTTACTTCTCCTTCAAGAAAACGAATTAGGTCTTCCTAAACACCTATAAATACACCCTTATACCATTGTAAACATGTCCTTGCTCAGTTCTAAACATTAGCTTAAATTATAAACAATAGCTTAGTCCTTTACATTAATATTCATCCTTAGAATCAAGCTATTCATTCAAGAAGCAAGCTGACCTGTAGAGGAAGACAAGAAGAAGAAGATTGGAGACTGACAAACTCCTCTTCTACATCTCACCTTCTCTATATTTAGAGTAATTAGCTATAGATCTATTCTCAACCATATTTCTAAGCTTTTATTCTGTAAGTTTACTTTTAATTGTTGGATTATTATTTTGTCTTTAAATACTATTTGTTATTTTAATTGATCGAGCTTGGCGTATATTGTTATTATGTGTTTTGAATTATTGTTACACCTTAGATTTGGCCAATCTTAGGATTATTCTTAGTTATTGACAACACCACATAATCGTCTAGTTTTGATCCCTTGCTCAACTAGATAGCCATTAAGGTTTGATTTAGTCACCAATCATTACTTAGGAATCCCTAGTAATGGAGAGGTTGCCCCTAAGTCTAGAAAAGGCTAGGTAGAATTTATAATCCTGGTTAATATATAATGCTTAATCTGTGACAGGTTAGAATAACGATTTAGTAATAGACTCATAATATTAATCCTAATTTATTTAAATTACATTCATATTTATTTATTTGCATTATTTATTTATTTGCGTTAGATTATTATTTATCTTTTTATATTTTTATCTAAAACATCTAAATTCATCTACGCTTATTGAATACAAGTAGATCTAACGGATACAATCCCTGCGAACGAACTTGACTTATCATTAAAACTTGCAAACGATCTGTGATACTTGCAGTGAGTTCCGTGGTTTTCAAGGGTGTGTGCTCTTTATTATTATTCTTATTTATCTATTTATTTATCACACCTTTGCCCCCACCAAGTTTTTGGTGCCGCTGCCGGGGATTTATCTTTAAGTTAAATCTATCTTGTGTTTATTTAGTGTAGAAGTTTTTATTTGTTTTCAGTTTTACGCTTTCTTTTTGTTTTAGTCTTTCTCAGAATTTTAGATGGATAATCAACGGTTAGAGCTAGGTTTACCTAGTAAATTTCGAGTTCAACGCATTGGGATTCGTGTCCCAACTATCCAAGCCGTTAGATTCAAGCCTGATCCTGATTTAATTAATCAATTCGCGAGCTATGGGAAATTTAATGGTGATACAAATCAAGATCTGGTCAGATCTGTTCAAAAATTCATGCAATTTTGTGATGCCTACATTAATGAAGGTGTTACGCAAGAACAGATGTATTACTTAATGTTTCAATTTTTCTTGACCGGGAAAGCAAGCGATTGGTTCGATGATCAACCTCCCGAGCTAATAACCGATTGGGACAAGCTTCAAGAAAGATTCCTTGATAAATTTTATCCTACAAGTATGCGAGTGAAGGAACTATTGGAGCCTACAAATTTCTTACAAGAAGCCGGAGAGAGTGTTGGCGAAGCATGGACGAGATTTCAAAAGATGTTGGCAAGATGTCCACTACATGGATACACGCCACAATTACAATTATCCATGTTCTATAATGGACTCAATAGAGAGTCAAGGCTGAGAGCAGATAATATGGGTCGTGGAAATTTTGTCTCTATGGATCCAAAAGAAGCAAAAAGTGATATGGAAACAATCATTGAGAACAACATGAGTTGGCCACAAGGAAAAACTCCTACCACTAACGAAGAAGAAGACGCGAGGATTTCAAGCTTGCAAGACCAAATACAACAACTCGCTATAACTGTTAAGGAAAGCATCCCAAAGCCACCTCAACAGTTATACCTACAAGAGCAAGCCTATGAAAATCAAGTTGATCAACCACCGAGCTATACTGTGCATAATGTAAGTCAAGCTCAATCACGTCCTCAAGAAGAGATTACTGAGTTAAAAGAGACTATTAGTCAATTCATCAACTTCTCGAAGGAAAATATGAGCAGACTTGAATCAAAGATCGATGCATCAGTAGTGCAAAGCCTGCAACAACAGATTCAAGATCTTAAACAACATAATCAACTTTTAGAGAAGAATGTGATGCGGCTCACTACAATCATAGAACAAATGCAAAGTCAACTCCTACAATTGACCCAAGATACAA
The DNA here is from genome assembly GCA_029959085.1 of Nemophila menziesii. Classification (NCBI taxonomy): domain Eukaryota; kingdom Viridiplantae; phylum Streptophyta; class Magnoliopsida; order Boraginales; family Hydrophyllaceae; genus Nemophila; species Nemophila menziesii. The sequence continues at coordinate 83,898,441 of JARWIR010000001.1, forward strand.
CTACTAACATGAAGAAGATTCAATACGTTGACGACAAGGTTAAGACTATTAGTCTTCAAGCTCAAAAGATAAAAGAACACGGTGAGATAATCACCAAAGCGCTACCATCTCCCTCAAAAGGGGATGTTCTACCAAACAAGTCAAACGTAAGTCGGATGAACTTAGATGAGATAATTGTCGAAGATTGGGTTGAAGAAGTTGAACCAGATGAAAGAAAGAAGCCAAGAGTGGCTGATGAACCAAGAATTGAAGAGAGAAGTAGAGCAAGGCAAACACCCATGCATTGCCACTATCCCACGGAGCAACATCTGAAGTGTATAGAGGCGTTAAAACAAGTGAAAATTAACGTCCCTTTACTCGAAGCTATGGAAGGAAGGAGAAACTATGATTAATTCTTTATGGAGGCACTCTCCAATAAGAAAAGATTCACAAGAGCCAAGTCTGTAGCAATCAACGAAGGGGTATCAGCACGAGTTCAACGAAGATTACCACCAAAGCGTAAAGATCCGGGAAGTTTCAATCTCCCAATCAAAATAGGTGGTATATTTCATGGAAAAGCCATGTGTGATTTAGGGGAAAGTGTGAATATCATGCCCAAAAGTGTATTCAAGAAGATTGGTATTAGTGAAGCAAAACCGACATCCGTAATCTTACAACTTGCGGATCAATCTACCGTTAAGCCATGGGGAGTAATAGAGGATGTACTCGCTCAAGTAGGTAACCTTGTTATTCCAACGGACTTTATCATTCTTGACTACAAAGCAGAAACGAACGTCCCATTCATTCTTGGGCGTCCATTCCTAGCCACCAGCGATACTATAGTGAATGTGAATGAAGGAACCGTGACTCTTAGTATTGAAGATAACTCTGAAACATTCTATGTTTCGGGAAAGAAGAGGAAAAAGAAGTCAAAGGAACTATATCCAATCAGAGCAGTAACCAAGAAGCCAGAACCTGAAATTCTCCAAGAAACCATAGAGAAAAAGATTGAGTTTTGGGTAGGAGACGAGGTGGCATGGAAACCTCCCAACCCCAAACAGAGCAGTTCTTGGAAGGGACCTTATGTTATCACGCAAATTATCTCAGAAGGAGTGGTCGAAATCAAGGCTATCGAAGATTGCAAGCTCGATTTGGTAAGTGTTAATCATCTCACTCACTGCTGGGGAGGCTATAAAAAGAAATAACCGAGGTAACTCGTCTAACTTTGAAAGACGTTAAACAACAGTGCCCTTTGGGAGACATCCCATATTAAATTTTATGTTTTTTTGTTTTAGTTTTATTTTAGTTTAGTTAATTTTAGTTGATATTGCATATTTGAGAAAGGTATTACTGTTTTTGATGCGTAGGAATTGGAGAAATCGAGTTAGGGAAGAAAATGAAAATTTTTGGAGCGCAAGAATGACCTGCGCGGACTACCCCGCGGTGTACCCCTTATACCGCAGGTATGGTCCGCAAGGTAAAAACCCGTACCACGGGTTTTGTCCAGAACCGAGAAAAAAATACCCCGCGGACTACCCCCCTACACCGTGCCATACACCGCAAGACAAAAACCCGTGCCACGGTATGCTACCACGTGTTTATTGACGAAGCTAAGTTTTGGAGCATCAGTAGATGCGGTACACCGGACCCTAGTCTGTGCCCTACACCGCACGCCTAAACCCGTGCCACGGGGTCATACCACGTGTGTTGTGCAGAGGCTAAAAATTTCACGCAACAGAAGCTGCGGTACACCCCATGGTCCGCAGGGATGGTCCGCACGAGCCGCCAGAGAGAGAAAAGAAAGGGTTTCAAGGTTATAAGAAGATGTAATGCTCATAATTCCGAATTTCATAAACCTTAAGCCTCTTTCTCTTCTCCAAAACTCTCCTAACTCCATTGAAGCTCATAAAAACCTTCACCTAACATCAAGACACCACCAAATCACCATGAATTAACATCCAAATCCTTCCCTACATCATTACAAAGAAGATTCAAGCACCCAAATCATATCAAAACACCTATTATCAAAGAATCAAAACCATGAATTTCAAAATCTTTTTCCAAAATTCCTTAAACCCACATCATTAAAGCTAGATTCAGTCATACACGCATAGAGAATTGTCATCCTAACACTCTTCCTAACCCAAATAAAGCTTGTTCCACCTATTATCAAGAGTTACAAATTTCAAGAGTGCTTAAAGCTTTGAGTTGGGGGTCAAAAGAGATGATGAAGAGAATAGAGAAATTATCAAGTGTTATGGGATATGAAGAATCAAAGCAAGGTATTGGGTTAGTTCTAGAAGAAATCAATTGAGATGGGTACTAGTTTGGGAATAGTTACAAGATAATGGGAGTCAAGTAATTAGAGAGGAACCGGTTTTTGGTGAATTCAAATCCTAAAACGCAAGCAATTGTAATTAGGGAGCAGAAGATTCCAATACCTCTTCTAGTCAAAGATTCCTATATCAGAGATGAACAAAGCTTCTGGGACGCTAGTAGCCATGTTCAAAACATATTCCTGGATGAACACTGTCACATGAGAGAGGATTCAAGAGTAGAATTGGAAGAAGATTAACAAGAGATTTCTAGAGTGTGATTGATTGGGATGGAGTATAAGAAGATGTAAGGGAATGCGAAATTGGTGATAATAGAAATTTACATACATGAAAGCACTGCAACCTATTCCGGGTATTGATCAGGCGAGGTATATAGCCTCGAAGAGTATGTTTTCTTTCTTCCTTACCTTTTCTTTATGTGCAATATCTGTAAAATTTTAATTTTCTTTTATTTTATTTTTGAGTCTTTTCGAGTCATGGGGACACGACTCATTTTTGAGTTGGGGGTGTGGGGATTCGTTGTATTTCATCTCCATTTTTCTGTTTTTTAGGTAAAATTAAATTTTTTGAAGGTTTAGATGTATGTAGAGTGTGTTTAATAGCTTAAAAGCATAAGCTCAGTAGATTAATGATAGAAAGTAATATGTTTATGAGCTATGTTATTTGTATGCTTTTGAGTTTTTGCAGGAAAACACACATTAATAGTAAAGAAAAGATTAGTGAGCAATGCGATAGAAAGTATGTTCGATCTCAGGGAACCTTGAGAAGTGTGTAGGCCGTGAGATCCAAGCTAGTGACAAAACCATTTGATGAAAGTGATAAAGGTAAGAAAATAACGAAATTGCATAGTGTAGAAAGTGATTAAGGCGGTTCTTTCAAAGCCACTTGAAGCCTTTTTATACCTTCTCACCATGTTATTTTTATGCTATATCCTTCTCAGTCCCTTCTAGCCTTTCTAAAGCCTTTTTATTAAACACTTTATAAGCCATATCCCTTTAGATTATAGGACTTTTCCATATGACCCGCACTCGAATCGCGATGCATAGACAGTTGTTTTAGAGCTTGAGTTTGGGGTGGTGGGTCCACCATTATGGGAATTGTTATTGGGATGGGATTTTGAGCTTGTTAATTGTGCTTTGTGCTTTATAGTGATGATGTTTCACAGTTTTGTATTGTAACCCTTTGCCGGGGTAATAGTGAATGAAAAAGAAGCTACGAGCTAATTTTGCCAATAAGGGCATAAAAATATATATATGAGAAAATAGCGTGATATCTCATCATTAAAAATAGAGTCATAGCGTTTGAAAATAAATTGATGTGAAAAGAAAATATATATATTCGGACCGGCAAAGTGGAATTTTTATGTGAACATCTTATGATTTAATTGGGTTATTGGGGATGCTATGCATCAAAGAATTCATTGGGTTGAGTGAGAAACGTTTTATGAGAGTAACTCAAGCTCTAGGGCGATTTGTTGATGGCTAGTGAGGAGAGAGCCAAAAGCTCACTCTAAATTATCCAAATATACTTATCATACCGTCCCTAAGCCTACATTACAACCTTAAAGACCTTGTGATTATTTGCTATGTAATTGAGAAGTGATTGAGCCAATAGAGAGTAGTTAAATAGATCTTTGGACACTAGTGAAGTTCGATGAACAATCTATAGCTTCCTTGGGGAACTGAGTAAAGTCCCAATCCTTCTTACATTGCAAAACTAATCTGATCTTGAATTCAAGCCGTGTTGACTGTGGATATGAAAAGTGTACAGGTATGTAGTTTATAAATATTATTACATGAATTTTTCTGAGTAGTTGCTTCGAGTCTATTCTCCATATTCTTCTATCTTCTGTCTTCTGTGCTTAATTGACCTAGGTGTGTATTTAGAGACTTCCCTTTGTTTTTATCTATATTGTATCGGGACGATACAACTTTGAGTTGGGGGTCTTGATGTCTCCTCATTTGTGATAGATATATATTAGGATGAGACATCATTTTTAGTGATTTAGGAAGTCTTTGAGTCGATTTTCTTGAAAAATATTGCACTTTCCTATTTTGAGTCTTGATTTATTAAAATAATATTTTTAGAGCATATTGGGTTTAATTATTTATTTAGTGTGGAGCTTAATTAGAGTCCAAGTCAAAGATTACAACTTATGGAAAGAGATTTGCATGGTAATTGGAGATAAGGAAACAAAAGCTAAAAAGATGGAAAAGGAAAAGCTGCCTAAATCTTGGATTCTGCATACAAGTCCAAAGATATGCGTTTTTATCTAAGAAATAGGCCGAATCTGGTGATTTCCTTCTAATAGGTCAAGATAATTCTGTTGCGATTCTTTTGGTATCTTATGGAGCTCAAACCGACCAATAACGAAGAAGATATGCTCAAAACGGTCCAGCAGTGTTTATCTTTATTTCCATACGAATTAGAGTTGGGCTTGGAGTCCACTACTTACTTCTCCTTCAAGAAAACGAATTAGGTCTTCCTAAACACCTATAAATACACCCTTATACCATTGTAAACATGTCCTTGCTCAGTTCTAAACATTAGCTTAAATTATAAACAATAGCTTAGTCCTTTACATTAATATTCATCCTTAGAATCAAGCTATTCATTCAAGAAGCAAGCTGACCTGTAGAGGAAGACAAGAAGAAGAAGATTGGAGACTGACAAACTCCTCTTCTACATCTCACCTTCTCTATATTTAGAGTAATTAGCTATAGATCTATTCTCAACCATATTTCTAAGCTTTTATTCTGTAAGTTTACTTTTAATTGTTGGATTATTATTTTGTCTTTAAATACTATTTGTTATTTTAATTGATCGAGCTTGGCGTATATTGTTATTATGTGTTTTGAATTATTGTTACACCTTAGATTTGGCCAATCTTAGGATTATTCTTAGTTATTGACAACACCACATAATCGTCTAGTTTTGATCCCTTGCTCAACTAGATAGCCATTAAGGTTTGATTTAGTCACCAATCATTACTTAGGAATCCCTAGTAATGGAGAGGTTGCCCCTAAGTCTAGAAAAGGCTAGGTAGAATTTATAATCCTGGTTAATATATAATGCTTAATCTGTGACAGGTTAGAATAACGATTTAGTAATAGACTCATAATATTAATCCTAATTTATTTAAATTACATTCATATTTATTTATTTGCATTATTTATTTATTTGCGTTAGATTATTATTTATCTTTTTATATTTTTATCTAAAACATCTAAATTCATCTACGCTTATTGAATACAAGTAGATCTAACGGATACAATCCCTGCGAACGAACTTGACTTATCATTAAAACTTGCAAACGATCTGTGATACTTGCAGTGAGTTCCGTGGTTCTCAAGGGTGTGTGCTCTTTATTATTATTCTTATTTATCTATTTATTTATCACACATTTGCCCCCACCACCCTTTTGAACAACTTTTTACTATTAAAGATGCGTTTGTACCTTGGTATGCAGATGTGGTCAACTTCATCGTGAGTGGTGTTTTCCATACGGAATTCGATTCATAACAACGAAAGAGGTTGGTTAACAAGGCCAAACAATTCTTTTGGGATGACCCATACCTCTGGAAAATTTGTAATGATCAGGTTGTTCAAAGATGTGTCCATGAGAGCGAAGTTGACAATCTTATAGCAAGTTGTCATGGTTCACCATATGGAAGTCACTTTAAAGGCGATAGAACTGCAGCTAAAATTCTTCAATCTGGTTTCTATTGGCCTACCCTACACAAAGATTGTCATAATTTCGTCCTGTCATGTCAAAGATGCCAGTTAACTGGTAATATATCAAAAAGAGACGAGATGCCGCTCAACAATATCTTAGAAGTTGAAATCTTTGATATATGGGGGATAGATTTCATGGGACCTTTTGTCACTTCCCATTGTAATCTTTATATTTTGCTAGCAGTAGATTATGTGTCGAAATGGGTAGAAGCAGTGGAAACACCAAAAAACGATTCTTTAACAGTAATTAAATTCTTAAAATCACATCTTTTTACAAGACATGGTACGCCACGTGTTCTAATCAGTGATAAAGGTACCCATTTCATCAACGTTCAGTTGAGAGCCCTCCTTCGTAAGTTTGGAGTGAGACACCGCACATCAGTCGGGTATCACCCACAAACTAACGGTCTTGCTGGAGTTTCTAACCGAGAAATCAAATCTATTTTAGAGAAGACCGTGAACAAAACAAGGAAAGACTGGTCATTAAAGCTAGATGATGCTCTCTGGGCTTACAGGACAGCATTTGAAACACCAGTAAGGGCATCTCCTTACCGCATGGTCTACGGCAAAGCATATCATCTACCTATTGAGATTGAAGCTCGAGCCTTCTGGGCTATTAAAACTCTGAATCTAGATCCAGAATTGGCCGGGAAAAAAGGTTGATGCAGTTGAACGAGTTGGAGGAGTTTCGATATCATGCCTATGAAAATTTGCGTCTTTACAAGGAGAAAACAAAGAGATGGCATGATAATCGTATCCATCCAAAGCATTTCGAGAGAGGACAAAAGGTACTATTATACAACTCTCGATTCTTGAACTACCCAGGAAAGCTTAAATCCCGTTGGGGAGGGCCTTACATTGTAACAAGAGTCACACCGCATGGAGCGATTGAAATTGAACATCCAACCGAGCAAAGGACATTCATGGTGAATGTCCATCGCTTGAAATGATACCATGACAGTGAAGACTTTGGACGAGAGGAGACAATCCATCTCGTAGAAAATGCTTAACCTGAGGTACACGTCTAACTCAAAGACGTTAAACAAAAGTGCTCTTGGGAGACACCCCTTGTTTTAATTGCTTTTTAGATTAGTTTTATGTTTCGTAGTGTATATTTCTAAGTTAGTGTATATTTTTAAGTGTGCTTACAAGCTAATAAGAGAGAAAGGTAGTGTGTTATTGTGCAGGAAATGAGTTTGGGGTCAAAAGGAAATACTTGGGAAAGATTCGGTTCACTGGCTGGTAGGCCAGTCAAACCACCGGCATGCCGGTGGGGAGACACATGCCCACGGGTTGGTGACTCGGGTTCTTTGCTGAGAGGTCGAAAAATAAAGGCCAGTCGCACCGGTATGCCGCTCAGGGCATCGGCATGCCGACCAAAGGAGAAACACGTGCCCACGGGTTCCAAGGCACATGTTTTTTGACGGAGTTTGTTCTGGACGAAAAACAGCACCTCCATGCCGGTGAAAACTTCCGGTATACCGGCGAAGCAAAAACACGTGGCCTCGGGTATGGTCTCGGGTTCTTTACCGAGAGGTTCAAGAAGGAGACACGTCCAGCACCGGTATGCCGCCGATATGGCCGGTATGCCGGCGCTAGGTCGGTTTTGAAGAGTTTAATTCCTATTCCACTTCTTACCTTATCAAAAATTAACCCTAACCTTCTCTACACGAAATTTTCAGACCCAAACACTATAAATACACCTTGAAGCTTGTACAAACCTCCACAATTAACACAGCAACATCAATAATTCTCTCCTCCATCCTCCATAAACATAAGTTCTTCATCAAATTCATCACATTACACCATAAAACACCATCAAGAACATCAAGCTTTCAAGAATTCTTCCAAAATTCATCAAGAAACCTTTCTCTTCCATTAATTCCAAGCAACAAACTCAAGCCACACCAATATTTCTTAATTTTAAATCCATCCTTGGTGTAACTTGAGTTGTAGGTAAATCAAACATGACAAACATAACTGATGCTATGGATTACAAGAGGAAGTGTTCCATCCTAGGGAAGAACAAAAGATTGCCTGGAGCCACCATTGAAAAGCCTATCAATCTTGAAGAGGCTATTGAAGAATCAAAAGAAGAGGCACCAACACAACCACTACCAAAGAAATTAACAGCTAGGATGTCTGTACCAGCAAAGCCTAAAGGAAAGACAAAGATTCATGATCAAGGTTCTTCTTCTTCTTCCTCTAAGGATAATTCTTGTATTCTCCCATGGGCTCTTAAATTACAACATGAAGTCGAACGTTTAAGAGAGGAAAAAAAAGAACTTTGGGCATAAATTACACAAATTATTCACACTTGGAAGAGGTAACTACGAACATGGATATCGACAATTATTCTTCTCCTTCTTCTTCGGAGGAGGAAGACATAATGGATCTTTATGACCAACCGGGTACACCACTCTAATTCTCTTTATTATTTGCTTGTATGCATTAGGTAGTTTAGTTTAGTTTTAATTTTAAATTTTATTGCTTTATTGAGTCTTTTTCGAGTCGTGGGGACACGGCTCAATTTTGAGTTGGGGGTGGGGATTCGTTGTCCTCATCTTCTTTTCGTTGTTGCAAAAAAATTTAAAATTTTTGGGTTGAATTATGCATAGAATATGTTGAATCTACCTATTTGAGCATGATTTAATTAGGTGATGTCATAACTATGTTTAGCATGCATATATGAAAACAGGAAATAAAAGATAGAAAAGTTAACGAGCAATGCTAAGAATTCACGTTGAAACTTAGGGAGAGTTATTTGGTGTGTAGAACGCGAGGTTTGAAATTAGTTGAAAACCCACTTGTCTATTGAAGCCACTTGAAGCCTTTTTATACCTTCTCACCCTTTTATTTGATTATTGTTATTATTTATCCGTCTTAGCCCCTCTGAGCCTTTCTAAATCCTTTTATTGAAACACATTATAATCCATACCCTTAGTTTATAGGACTTATCTATATGACCCGCACTAAAATCGCAAAACCTGAAACAAGTCATTTTTAGAGCTTGAGTTTGGGGTGGTGGGTTTCATCAGTAGGGAACATTGGGATTTGGGAATTGTAATTGTGATTTTATTGATGATGAAAAAGTTATTATTGTAACCCTTTGTCGGGGTAATAGTGAATGAAAAAGAAGCTACGAGCTAAAAGTTATGAAAAGGCATAACATTGAAAAAATAGCGTGATATCTCGAACATCAAAAAGAGAGTCATAGCTATACAAAAGAAAAAAAAAATGATATGAAAAGAATATATATATATATATATATGGACCGGCTAAGTGGAATTTTGTATATCATCACAAAAGGTTTTATTTGGATTATTGGGGATGCAAATCAAAAGCATCAAACATTGGGTTGAGTGAGAACATCTTCGAGTGAAAACTCAAACTCTAGGGCGATTAGTTGATGGCTAGTGAGGAGGGAGCCAAAAGCTCGCTTTTCATTTATCCAAATATACCACACCGTCCCTAAGCTAAGTTATAACCAAAGATCTTAGGATTTCTAACTGCTTGGCGGAGAAACAATTGAGCTATTAGGTAGTAGGAAAGTGGACCATTGAATGCTATATTAGGACCTATGAACAACCTATAGCCATTAGCATGAACTAAGTTATCAACCCCTCCTTCTGGCATTGCGAAATTAATCTTGACTTGAATTCATGGATTGTTGATTATGTGTATATTAGGCATACTTGTGCTTTATTTCTTGAGCACTACTACATGAGACTTTTTAGGTACTATGATCCTCCTACTTCTTCCTCTTGTTTATTTGACTGCCCTACTATTCTTTACTTTTATTGTATCGGGACGATACAACTTTGAGTTTGGGGTCTTGATGTCTCCCTATTTGTCATAAAATAATCCTACTTGGAGACATCATTTTAGTCGTATTTATTAGTTTATAGGTCGATTTTCACATGATTTAGTGCACTTTCCTATTTTGTGTCTTGAATTGATTATTTATTATTTTTAGAGCATATTGGGTTTAATTATTTATTTAGTGTGAAGCTTTAAATATATATGGTAATTAATTAGAGTCCAAGTTGGTTCCAAGAACTAAAGGAAAGAGGATAAACATGGAAATTGAAGATAAGGAAACAAAAGCTAAAAATATGGAAAAGGAAAAGTTGTCATAAATCTGAATTCCAGCACCTACGACCACAAATCAGCTTATATCTCAAAATCGGTGAGTAATCTGGAGAAACGGTCAAGAGAAAAGTTAAAGATCTTTCCGAGACGATGAATTTTGACAATTCATACGCGTCAAACGGATAAGAATTGAGGCTTTTAGGACCAAACAAAAATAGGGTTGATTTCATGTTTTTGGGCTACGAATTTGAGTTGGGCTTGGACTCCAACACTTACCTTCTCCTTCAAGAAAACAAGTAGGTCTTCCTATACACTATAAATACAACCTATTATCATTATAAAAATCATCCTTTGCAAAACCTTAAGCCAAGAGGAAGCTGCAACACAAGAGAAAAAGTCTGGAAGGAGCTGAACCCCATATCATGTTTTCTTCTACCTTTAAATTTGTAATTTCTTTCTTTTCTTTCTCTAGTATGAACTAATTTACTTTTAGCTTGAGATTTAGCATTTATGTATGAACCCTAGTTTTTCTATTTGATTTGGGATACTACGGTATTTTATTGGAATTTATGTTTTATGTTCTGTTTATGTGTTTTGATTTAATGACTGTTTTCCTTGCGGTGCGCAAAGTATAGGATTACCTTAATAGTAGTTAGATGATCGCCTTAGCTGGGTGTTTAACTATTGAAACACCACATAACGTCTAGAACAAGATTTAGACCTGACAAATCAACCTAACTAGATAATCAATAGGGTATGTTTTCACCAGTATCATCATGTTTGGAATTGAATTGTTTAGGGCCTTGGTGGCACTTGATAACCCTAGGTTTAGGCTGCCTCATGATTTTTCTGTAGCCCCCTTAGTCGCTCTCAAGGTCTAAGGTATGGGAATTTAGAATCCTGATTATTTCATAATACATAATTCACCCTTAGACGATAGAATAACCAAAACTAGTGGGGATTACCTGCTAATATCTCAAGCTAAACTCTCATACTACTTTCTTCTCTCTTTTATTTAATTTCCTGTCTTTTACTTTATTAGTTAATTTCGAGTTCTGTTAGGCATACAAATCTTTTCCCTTTTTATTTTCTTGCGTATTATTTATTCTAACTTCTTAATATCTGCACTTGAATATTTGCATAAGTTCTCTCTAACTTTCGTAGTCTCTGAGGAACGAATTCTACTTATTCATTAAAGCTTGCATACGTCATGTATACTTGCAGAACCGTGCTAGCCTAGGATGTTTTATTGCACTTATTTATCTATTACTTTCTAACACCTTAGGCGACACCATCTACATATATTCATCTTATACCAACTCAATTTTTCATTCATGGTACACTATATATGTCTCTCAATCTCTTGTCACAAGATCTATTGCTTCTAAGTTTATAATCCATATAGGATAAGACCAGTTAGCAACATGATGTTAGAAATAGATGCAAAAATCATAAGAATAAGATAGTTCTACTATATTAAGCTCGCAAGATAAGTGACACAACTTGTCATAGATGTAGCATCTTAAATTACTCTTTTACTTCTCATGATTATACTTTATTTTCTTGTGACTATTGATCTTGATCTTCTTAGAACCATATATATCACCATTTTCTTTCAATCCTCTTGCTCTATACTGCAGATCTGTATGAGAGTTAGACTCAGTAATATATCTTCAAGTATGAAGTCAAGAAACCTCAAATACACTCATTCTTGAGTACAACTCAAGTTGCATCATCAAACGTATTGATGTTTTTACAAGTCACATTCACTTCTCAATACTCTCAATTATCTGAAAGTATTCAAGATATCACCAGATATCTAGATTGTCTTAGTCACTTTAACCACCGTCCTTAGATGTATTAAATGACATGACCAGGTGTCATTTTATGAGTATAATCGTTCATGTACGCTAACGCAACATCGACATGGTAGTATCCTTGATCATCTCCTAAAGAGTATACCACACACATAAGTGGTAGGATACTTGTGATACTCATAAACTAAGCCATCCATATAAGTTATCAATATTTCTCAAATAATAGAGTCTTTATACCTCTAAAACTTGGTAAGTCAATATGCTCCTCATGTGAAGAATTTGAAGCCTTCCTCAAGCTCAAGCATCACATTATTAACAACCTCAAAATTCTAGTTTCTCGAATACTCAATGTAATTCGAGTTATCATAGGGTATAGTTATATCACCATTAATCCTTGTTCTTCTTTAAAGGTCTAAAAGATGTTACTCATAGGCATTTTTTAGTATATCTACAGACTTTCATTAATATATAAAATATATTAAATGATACTATTGTCTCAAGATGCAAATTAAACTCGTAAATAGAAAACAAAATAAGTGAAACAGAAAGTTCACTATGTTTCCAATCATGAATCACCATACTTTCGTTTATCTAATTATTAAACATTTACGGCATGAAAAACATTTCACAAAGAAAAGAACCATGGCTCTGATACCATTTGTTAGAAATTTAAAGGGTTCTTAGACAAACCTTTTAGGCGGAATTAAGAATCGAAATGCTTTCCGGTGTTGAATTTACTTACATGACGAAGAAGATTGCTATTCCACAACATAAATGCATTTGGATCTTCTGTTATATGTTAAATAGATCTTGGAAGAATTTCTATTGATTTTTGTTTCTCTCAAGTTCAAGGCAGAGAACAAAAAATAAGCGTCTGTGAAAAATAAAATCTAATATGCTGTCTCATGAAATAACTTTCTCAAAATTATTTATATATATAGTTATTCAAAATAATAACTGACACAGAATGAGTCAGGCTAACCCATTATAGCACACACAATATGGACTAGGGCCCAAAAACCATTTTTTTCATAACGTCTCATTTTTTCATGAAGCATATAGTTTTCTAATTTTTGAAGATTTACCATTCCAATAAAAGTTTCTACAAATACTCATAATACAATATTTCATATAAATCGAAACCGAAAAGATGGATAACCGAAAAACATAACATTCTTTGAAGCACCGATCTAATAAACTCCAACGAACCCGTATAGAAAAGAGAAGAGACATTCCATGGACGAATATAACTTTCAACTTTATCAATAAAGAGGTTTATAATTTCTAGAGACAACCGGAAACTCATAAAATCAAACATAGGTAGCGAAGGCTTTTTTGCCTTCTCAAGTTGTATAATTTTTAAAGTTTCTTTAAGTTTATCTTATTTAATTCCCAAACGGTAAAGTTTCTTTGTAAGCACATTTAATATTGTATCAATAATAATATTAATAGAGTAATGATATATACCACCCAAATTCATATCACCCAAATGTCACCTAATGATGTGGCGTGAATTGATTGGTTACAAATTGTTAATGCATTTATTTCCTTGATTTGATTAAACATTTGTAACCAACCAATTCATGCCACGTCATTGGGTGACATTTGGGTGGTATGAATTTGGGTGGTATATATCATTACTCATATTAATATTATAAGCTTTACACAAGTTTAATTTAAATATATGAACTGACGATCTATTATTATTGTTATAATCTCTCATCAATTTTTGCATAACATAAATATTACCAGACATCAATATACCGGAAACAAAAGAACTTTGAACTTTATTAACAAGGTTGTCTGAAATTGATTTTATCATATCTAGAATAATCATAAAATAAATATTATTTTCTATAATATATGAATTTATAGGGTACATAATTTTAAAATAATTATTATGGAAGTTTATAGTGCAATCTTTACGTAATATAGAGATTTATAGTGCAATTTTAAATAATATAAAGACCTAAATTATAATTTTTGCATAATATATGGACCTATAGTATAAATACGTGGAGAAAAAAACCGTAGTCGTTGCTCCCAACCCCTTTGACATCCCTAACAGATTTTTTTGCCTCCGTCTTTTTTATAGAGCTTGAAAACTTCTTCTGCAGCTGACAAGCTGACAAAGGGACTGCTTTGGTCAATATGATAGAGCCTTGCTCCAGATCTAATCTTCCTTCAAAGGTTAATAAGGGCGAAGGTGATCTAGTGAAATCTTATAAGAACGCTTATACTGGTACTTTGGATCACGCTGAGATCATTGTCAATAACCCCGTTAGGAGAAAGCAAACCAGATCAGAGACACCGCCATCTAGTAATGTAACGTACGACACAATATATTGGATGAAAGAATTAAATACAAATTCATGGATGACCACAATTAATTTGGATAGCAAAAAGAATTGGCAAGGTACAAGGTAGGGAAAAAATGCTTATTATTTGTTTACTCGATTATTATATTGGTTTTAAATACTTGTTCAATAAGCTTAATCAAATTCGGACACAGAATGTGTGCTTGGACCTTGTTGAAATAGGTTTCTTATACTTTATAAGCAATGAGGATTTTGAAAACTGAGGAGTGGTTTGTGGATGATATTGGATTGGGATCTAATTGTATGTGCTAGGGACCCATCCTTCATGCCCCAACGGTCCTCGAATTAGTTGTGAAATCAACTTAGTAGGTGGCTTCTTATGATCTCAGTTCTTGACCATTAGATGTGACTATCTTCTTTTCTAAAGGCTTGCGAGCTTTGTCTTTATAAGGACAATTCTCGCTTTGCTTATTTCAATTTGAATGATCTATTATTTTGTGTAAATTGTTTATAAACCAATAGTTTAGTTAGATTTATTGTCCGAGAAATAGTACTCTTGTATTTTTGTCACGGCTACCATTTGAGTCTATAACGACCAAAGCTCTAGCAACCATTAGGCATTGTCGCGATAGAGTAGATTATATCGATCACACGGATGGTCCCTAAATACAAAAACAACTAAAATGCCCATATTAACTCGTCCAACCCAAATAATATATATACCTAAATAAATTGGTCCACCTGCATCGATATAAGAAGCGTTTGGGCTCAAAACGAAAAAGTCAATCGGTCTAGCTTAACAATTTTGAACAAATAGCTAAACAAGCTTTAAGCTTTGCTTCAAATCTCATTTACATACCCCTAGAAGAAAACTTAATTTCAGTCTTGAAATCATGTAAAACCTTAAAACACCTCAAACAAATCCAAACCCAGATTACAACTGAAGACATTATACATCACCAATGCAGTCCAACCTTTAATTTCCTAAACAAATGTTTCGAACTCAAGAAAATTTCATATGCCCGTCATGAGTTTGATCAAATTTTGAACCCAAATGTACTGTTTTATAACTCAATCTTTAAAGGCTATCTACATAATGATCGATACAGTGAGCTTATCGGCTTTTTTTATGATATAATGGGAATGAATGTCAGGCACATGTTTATACATTTCCCATGGTTTTAAAATCATGTGCAAAGTTATCTGTAGTTATAGAAGTCGAAATGGTGCATTGTTTGGTGATAAAGATCGGGTATAAATCTAGTTCCTAAATAGTAACTACTTTGATTGATTTGTATTCAGGTGGTGCAAGTGTTAAGTGAGCATATAGAGTATTTGACAAGGTAATTTTGATACTTAAGAAAAGTTCTTGATACTTTCAAGACAATGCTAAACGAATCTAACGTCCAACTATAATACACTACACTAGTTAATGTATTATCCGCTTGTGCAAAACTCGGAGCTCTTGATATGGGTAAATGGGTGCATGTATATTCAAAAGGCATCGAATATGAAGGAAATATTTAGATCAATAATGATTTAATCGATGAGGGATACAAGATCAAAAAAGTCGTGTGTATGTAGCTCGAATTTGAAGTGGTTGAGTTTTATAGTTCTGCTGATAGGCATTCAGAGACTAAGTAAATCTACAATGTATTAAGAGGGTTTTAAAAACTTATAAAATAACCTCTCCATGTTCCTGATACTATGGTGCTTGGACAGGAAATCTAGACAAGTTATTTGAAGAAATCATGACTCTAACTTTTTGTAATGGAATGCAAACAAAATTCTTCTTGAAATTTTATTTAATGAGACCTTTTGATTGCTATTGTTTGTTACTTATGCTCGACGCTCTATAAACATATAAAATAGGATCGGAATAGATTGTAGAAATGCATGACATGACTAGCCTGTTAAAATCCTAAGTACTTCAATATATATTGCGCAGGAATCATGACTAGTGAGCAGATTTTTGCTAGCGATTGTTTACTCATATAATTGGCTTAAAAGTTGTATTTAAGGATGACACAAAATAACATTAACTTTTCATAACTACATCAATGGACTCTTAATTAATCGACTAGAAGAGGTCAAAGAAATCAATTTTGATAAGTTCAACAAAGAGAAAAAAAGATATTCAAGTATTGCTGTAAAGCTGCTTTAATGTCACTCTAACTGAAAATGGGACAAAAGCATAGAAGAATAAGCCTACCTCAGTAGACAATGAAAATCTAAAAAATGGATAGACATATGATTGTGTTTTAGAATGTGGTAAGCAATGAAATAGTTGCCTTATTATAGCCGGTTTGAAAAAGTGAAGAGATCGATTATGAATCAAGTGCTGAAAAGAGAATAAAATAACCAGATAAACAAGTTGAAACACACATGTATAGAAATCTAAATATAATTGGATTGCAAAGAAAGAACTTGAGCAATGTTCATATAAGCCAACTTACTCATCGAACGGTTTAGTGATATAGACTCTGAATTCATTGTTTCTCAATGCCTACTGATTCTTTTGAACTTCCCTAACAGAATCACACAAGGTATTCTTGCAAGTATTGGCTGAAATCATTTCAAGTGTTGTGAGGGGTCTCCAAAATTTGTATTTTATGTTCACATTCCTCAAGTGCACCATGTTCCAAAGACAATCTAGTGTGATTAAAATAATCACCGGTTTTGACAAAACAAAAATAGTTTTCCAAAAAGTAAAAAAAAAATAATAATCGATTTAGCGTAAACTAACTATTACAGCAAAATAAAATACGATTACAGAAATACACTTACACGGAAAGAAAAGGAATAACAAATTACACAAACGGTTGTTAAAAAGATATTCAAACGTACCGGTATCTCTAACGAAGCTCTACTTAGCGTTTTTAGAGAGAAAGAGAGGCAAAGTGTTATTCTTTTATGTTGTATTTCGTCTCTTTGGCTAGTGAGGGAGAGTATCTATTTATAGGAAAATGGGGAGAGTAAGGGTCTTTCAGAAACGTTACCATAAATGGTCTTTAAATGCTCCATTAAGGCTAACGTTTTTGGAGTTACATATGTTACAATTCCAGCCATGAACCTGGACGTTTTGATGACCCTTGATTCATTCCCGTTTTGACCAAGGTTTGTAACAGTTGAGTCTTGATTGAGGAATATTCTGGTTTAATGTGTCTTCAATGGTTGTACGTTATGAAAGTTATGTCTCTTGGCTGGAAGGTTTGAATTGCCAACGATTCCTATAAGTAGTAGCCATTTTCCTGTAGAATCATTTCAGAAAACTTGTTTCATTTTTCATTTTTCATTTTTTGACTCCCCAAACTCCCCAACTCCCCCACGAGCCCACGACCCACGAGCCCACGGCCTACGCCGAGCGGGTGGGTGGTGGTGGTGCACGCGTGTGGGGCTTTGCCTATTCCTCTTTGGCCTCCATAGCCTTTAGGCCTTTTGGAAATAATAGATGGGTAAGTTAATTTATACTAGTATTTTTTTCCATCTCTCCTCCTATGTGGGATATTTCATGCGCAAAAAAGTGACTTTTCCACTTCTCCAAAAGAATAAGAAATGATAGATATGCTTAATACTTTAATTTGAATCTTTCCATCTTTCTAAAAGAGCATGATCAGATTTATAATAACAATTAATCTAAATAATTGGTTTAAATCCTAACAATCCCCCACTCAGGGTCTTTAAATCTAAATTAAGGGTGAATTATATATAGGGTTTTAGAAACACTATTTCTTCTCTATAGAGTAGTGTCTTGAAAGTTGTTCTTCTTAGGGACCTCATTTATTACAATAGTCTTTCCTACCCTTACTAACACTAAAAGACAAAAAATGTGATGTCACTGTTTCTCTCTCCACTACCTACTACTACCCACCTACCTCCAACCTCCCACCACCTACCACCGACCTCCTCCAACCACCGACCACCAACCACCGACCACCGACCACCAGTCACCGATCGCCGGAAAAAACATAGAGTATCGGAAAAAACTGAGAGTATCGGAAAAAACTGAGAGTATTCTCTAAATTTGCTGAGTACTCTATATATTTTATTGAGTGCTCCGAATAATTTTAATGAGTACTCTATGAATTTTAACGAGTACTCTATGAATTTTAACGAGTACTCTATGAATTTTAACGAGTACTCTATGAATTTTAACGAGTAATTAGATAATTTTAATGAGTACTGCGTAATTTTGATGAGTACTCTGCATATTTGATGAGTATTTTACAAAAATAAATAAAGAATAAATCCTAAAAAATAATTTATTCACTTTTCAAACTTTTTTATACAATTTCAAATGAATTACAAATAAAAAAAGCAATTCAAACAAATAATAAAAAAATACTAGTTGTTTGACCAGATATGGTCAAACCAGATCTGAAACAAAAAAGAAAAAAGAAAACAGAGCGCAAGGTCTTCGCCGGAGCTTCTCTGTATCCGTTCGTTGTAGTGGCTTTGAGCAGCAGTCTCGATCTGTAACTCCGATGCTGCAGCCTTCATTTCGCTGCAACTCCGATGCTGCAACCAATCCAGCGCTGCATTACAGCGCTTGTTATCAGCGTGGCTTTTCTGGCAAAAACAGTAGCCATCAGCGTGACTTTTCCGGCGACAACAGTAGCCATCAGCGTGGCTTTTCCGGCGAAAACAGTAGCCATCAACGGAGCTGATTCCATGGTGAATAACAGAACAGATCCTGCAAAAAAAATCTTCTGCAAACAAAACCTTCTCGAACGTCTTCACTGCAAACCGGCGAAGAAGCTTCGAGGTCTTCAAAGCGAACTGGTGGTGGTGCTCGGTTTGACCTACGTGATTCACTACTCCCTTCTTCACGCCTGCTCCTCCCTTCTTCACGCCTACAACTCTGGTGAAGCATAAGGAGGTCCGTTCGAGAACACCATCGAAGCTCCATGGATGGAGGCTAGATCTATGAGAGAGAGGAGATAGGTGGTTGAGCTATGGTGGAGGTTTATGAGGGAGGAGGGAGGTGGTGGTGCTATGGTGGAGGTTTATGAGGGAGGATGTGGTGGTCCTTTGTGTGTTCTAAAAATAAATGCAAATGCTAATCGAACCACAACCGCAAGTGTACGGTTGTCCCAAGTAGTATGTATGATAATACAGATTCGTTCCAAGGACGGATGGTTGATCACAATGTTTAGCAAGTAGTGATTGATGCACTAATGAAAATAAAAGATAATAAAATGTTTGTTTGGTTTTATTGATTAAAGCTAATGTATGAAAGATAAATATTAAAATGCAAGTAAAGCTAAGACGCAAGTAAAATAAGTGAAAACGCAATATGAGATGTAGTACTTGAGAACGCAAGGATCCTCCTAATCTTACTTCCTAACTTATGTTGTTTAAGGGCTAAATCGGTCAATTACAATGGTCGAGATTCTAAATTCCTTATACCCCCGTCAGGGTGGACTATAAGGCGATCCTAAAGTGTCACTAGTCCCGTCAGGGTAAATATGATCCACCGTTGGATGATTAAGTGTTTTACCTCATTGGCCCTAGAATTAGCTAAGTTCGTCAGAATCAATAGCTTTTATCCTAGATTGAATAATTAATTCTATACCTAAACCCTCCGTCAGGATGATCCACACGCCACTTATGTGGAATAACTTAGATACTAATACCTAATCTTAGTTCGCGACTCTAAATTCAGTAAATAATCACAAATTATCGAAAAGAGTAATAAGCCCAATCTAATTTAATTTAGCATAAACCCAAATTCAACATTCGTTATTTCATAAAATTAAGATTCACCCATTGTTTGTTCTCAAGCACTATTAAAAGCTTAGCTCATATTAAAATTAAAAACTAAATTAAAAGAAATGGAATTCATATTGTTTACAAAATTAAAATATAAAAAGAACCTAATTTCCGGAATTGGAATGACTACGAACGGAGCTATAGACCCACTCCAGCTCTTGTAGCTTCTTCTTCTTCCTTCTGATGCTTCTCTCTGGTGTTTTAATCTTGTGGAATGTGAATTCTGTGAAAAATAGAAGTCCAGACCTCTTTTTATAAGCATAAATTCGTTCTAGGACTTGGACCAGAAAATAGAATATTAATTAAATGTCCAAGCCCACTTTCTAAGCCCAAAATCCCGTAACTGCTGATACACCTTCACTAAAACGGCTTTTCCCGATGCGTTATGACTCCGATTTACCTCATTCCAGTTGCTAAAGTTCCGTAACTCGATAAGGAATGTTTTCTCTTCAAAGGTCAGCGGCTAAATCATCGCTTAAGCACCTCGAAATCAGCACTCTATGGCCTGGAAAATGGATTTTCAGCTCTAAAAATAATATCTTCGGGATTTATCTTCAAGTCTTGACTCTAATTCACGATCTTTGACTTTCTCCTCGGATTCCTCTCCTAGCTAACATCTAAAACATGTAAACTTTACACTAAAAATACCAATATTACGCGCAAAAGTTTAATAAATTAAAAATGCTAGAAATAAAAAGGGAATTCCGGATTATTGCATATTTAGTCCAAAAGTCTATCTAATTAATTAAATAAACACAAAAAATGATGTCTCCCAAGGGTCGAAAATAAGAACAATTAGGGAGACATCAAGACCCCCAACTCAAACCTTTGTCGTCCCGACAAAGTAAAACAAAACAAAGGGGTAGAAGTAAGCGTATAAACAAGTAGAAACTAGCAAATAAACCCTAAAGCAATTCTCAAAATAAATCTCATATAGCAAACTCTAGAAACTAATATACACATACACTAATCATGCAACATCAAACATAAATAATCTCAATCATAAAATTAAAGTCGCAATGTTTGAAGGCTACACTTGTACTCATCTCTGTATGATGGCTATAGGGTGGTCATTAATCCTAAATCGCTTTGAACGCTCCACCTAGTGTATTCCCTATTAACAGAATCATAAATTCACTATGCACTTAGGAATCACGAGGTCTTTACGGTTATAATATTGGCTTAAATTTGAAGTGAGCTTTTGGCTCTCTCCTCACTTACCATCAACAGTGTCCTCGAGCTTGAGTTAACGCTCAAGAAGATGTTCTCACTCACCCATATACGCAACAATTTAGCGTCCCATGTCTACCCACTACTAACAAGATGATTTTCAGAAAAATTCCACTTTGCCGGATGTTTTATTCATATGTATTTTTCTTTTTCTTTTCTCTTTTTTTTTTGTACAGAAGCAAACCGGGTTCC
Source organism: Nemophila menziesii (assembly GCA_029959085.1). Lineage (NCBI taxonomy): Eukaryota > Viridiplantae > Streptophyta > Magnoliopsida > Boraginales > Hydrophyllaceae > Nemophila > Nemophila menziesii. The sequence continues at coordinate 83,919,912 of JARWIR010000001.1, forward strand.
CGGTTTTGATGAATCCGGGTTCCCGGTTCCTACTGTATGGATTTTTCATCATTTTTTTTCTTTCTTTTTCACTTTTTCTCATTCCCGGCAAAGGGTTACAAGTATATATCATCTGCAATTGTGCTACAATACAAAGCACATCGATCCCAACCCATTAAATTCCCCATATGTGGTCCCACCACCCCAAACTCAAGCTCGAGACATGTCTCAGGATTGTGATTCAAGTGCAGGTCATATGGTCATGCCTAATAATCTAAGGGATAATGGCTTATATCGTGGCTACAAAGAAAAGGCTAAAGGCTCAAAGTGGGCTAAGACGGATAATAATTAATACAAGGGATAGGAGGCTAAAAAGGCACAAATGGCTAACAAAGAACTGCCCCTATGATTTTCCTAAGTACATAGCTTGTCTTTAGTTCATATCTAGGTGGGTTCTCTACTAATTAAGATTTCACGTTCTACACACCAAACATATTCCTTGAGTACAAGCTTACTTCATTTGCATTGTTCATTAATTTTTCCTATCAATTACCTATGTTCGCATGCAATTGTAAGTGCGTTTTATATCAATCCCTAAAGTCCACTATTTACTATCATAGATTTATCAAAAGTATGCTTAAAGGGATATTTAAAAATTTCTGCAGTCAAACGCAACTCCGAAAATTCTTTTATTGAAAGCAAATAAAGCAAATAACACATAAAAACTGGGATGAGGCAACGAACCCCACCCCAAACTCAAAAATGAGTCGTGTCCCCACGACTCGAAAAGACTCAATAAAGCATTTAAACTAATCTACACTAAGAGGAAAGTTTAGAAAACGTATCTTAACCATTGCGAGGCTGGTTATCGGTGTTGCGTTCTGGACCTTTATCTCGCGTAACAGCATCATAAATCGCGTTTTGAAGTGTATTTACGCCTAGGATTAAATTTCGAAGCAGGTCCAATTCTTTTGTAACGTTTCCCAAAGTACCAATCATCTTCTCCTGATTCTCTTCCAACACCTGAATCTTCGCTTCCAACTCAGGTACAGTTTTCACTTTCTTTGATTGAGGAGTTCTCGAACTTCTTGTAGTTCGTGTTGCTTCTTCAAGGATGTTCTTGATTGTGCTCAAAGCTATACTCACACCAACGGAAACAGTATCAATATCTGCGTCCTTACGCGGAATCTTTGCGTCTAGACACAACTGAGTAATAGTACAAGGAAACTTCAGATTTTGTTGTTTCATTGGTGATTTCATGAACTCCATGATCGTATCATAGATGATCTTAGCAACATCAAATGGTTTCTCCTCCAAAATACAGTTAATAACATATATGTGCTCTTTCTTCAACTCGGAAGTGTGTTTAATACCAAAGAAAGTGGGTATTATGAAACGAGACCAAACCTTAGCACGAGGTGTCAAACTACTGCTGTAAAACTGTCCAGGATACCTTTCACCTTCAGGAATTGGGCTAGTCCCATTAACAAGCACGGTCCCCCAAAGGGATTCAAAATCAAAAGAAGGGTAATTAAGAGTGTCTTGGAAGGGGCATGTTCCAGAAAAGTTGGGTAGTTTCAATGATTTCCAAATACGTTCAATAGAGAAAGGAACTACCTTTTTGCGGACATCAATGGCATCACGGGAGGTAGCTAAACCTTCGTAAAATTCGCGCACAAAAGTAGGAATAAACTCAAGCTTCCTTTCTTGTAACTCTTTCCAACCAAACTTAGCACATGTCATAGCATACTCCTTGTATTCACTACCCATAATACCCTTAGGAAAATTCGTCTCCTCACCAAATTTCAAAAATTCAATTCTTTCACGAACCTGAGTATTCCAACAAGTGTAAACCCTCTTAGGCTTGTGGGCCCACATCTTCATACGCGGGGGTTTCTGAACTGGTGCTTCCGGAATCTCTTGTTCAATTTCCTTCTCAATGTTATTCGCAATTTCCTCTTCTGGTTCCTTCTCACTTTCAATCTCATCAATCAATCTTCTCTTTTGACCCGTGACTTCTTTTCTGTTAGAATCAAGCTTAACTTCGTCAATTTTTCGTTTAGGACGTGAATCGGGAATCTCAATAGCTTGTTCTTGAGAACCACCAATGGTGGTCTTTCTTCTAGGAGCAGTTCTTCGGAAATCACCGGTTCTGTTAGTCATCTCTTTTCACCCCAAACTCAAAACTTCAAATAATGAAAAACTTAGGGAAAAGTTTAGAATTTTGATGTTTTGAGGCTTATTATTGAAGAACTAGGGTGAATATGAGATGGGTCTTGTTTAATATGGATGGGAGAAGAAAGAATTGGGTTTTAATTTAAGGATTTGGTGAAGAAGAATCTTGGGAAAAACTAAGGATTTGATGTTATTTTGGAGAGGAGGTGAGTTGATTTTGTGTTTTTGTGGTGAAAGAGGGTAGGATATGATGATATATAGTGTTTTGGTTGATGAATTTCGGAGGTGGGGAGGCTATTGGTGCGTTTTAGGTAAAGACTTGGAAAAGAGGCTAAGAAACTAGGTTAAAACACCTCAAAACCGACATCACAGCTTTCAAACCGGGTTCCCGGTTCCGCGTCGCTGTGACGGCGCGGAAAAACAATTGTGGACTTTCTTTTTTTTTTTTTTTTAAATGCACCAAAACGCTGGACCCCAAGACGCTGGGTCAGAGATTTTACTCGCCGAAACCGGGTTCCCGGATTTTTTTTCGATGGCGCGAGTCAAAACGCGCCAAAACGCAGCACCTCAAAACGCCGGGTCAGAACTTTTGGAAGATTACAGCTCCGAAACCGGGTACCCGGTTCTGCCAAATGCGGGTACCCGGATTTGTGTCGATGGCGCGAATCAAAACGCACAAAAACGCAAGCCACCAAGACGCTGGGTCAGAGATTTTCAGAAATCACAACACCAAAACCGGGTTCCCGGTTTTGAGAAACCGGGTACCCGGTTCCGACGCTGTGTCGTGAACCAAGACGCCCCATGTTGCGTTGAGGAGGGTGGTACCAGCTCCAAAACCGGGTTCCCGGTTTTTGCGAAACCGGGTTCCCGGTTTCTCCTGGACATCCAACCTCTTTTTCTTCTGTTTTCGCCAAATCGACCCCAAACTCAAGTCCTTTTTACCCCTAAAATCATTAAAAACAACTACCCTTCCTCATTTCTTAATAAAAACAATAAAATTACGAAAATCAAACTAATCTAAATTGCAAAAATGTAAAAACTCAGCTAATATACAAGTAATTGGCTTTTGTTTAACGTCGTTAAGCTCGACGGGTTACCTCACGCTTCTAAGGAGTCTCGAGGAGATACATGACCTCCCCGGGATGTGGATCTTCCGAGCGATTGGTATCTTCACCTCCATGGTATATCTTTAATCTGTGACCGTTAACCATAAAGGTACGGTTCTCTAGCGGATGTTCTATTTCTATTGCCCCATGAGGTGTAACTTTGGTCACAATGTGATAGTCCTAGAGGGGGGGTGAATAGAATTACTAATAAGATTAATGCCTAATTAAAAATCTTTTGGAAAATTATAAGCTTAAGTGAAAACTTCTAAAACAACTTAATATATCAAACACTTAGGATCATGCAAAGGGTAAGTAGGAGGTTTGATATATATAAGTAAAACAAGTAAATCGACAATCCAATATCTTACTACTCTAGAAGACTATATGTTAGATAAACTAGATAGACAATATCACAATGATCAAGCTAGCATATTATCAAACAAATAAAGTGCGGAAAGTAAATAGAGTAGGGATAGAAAGATACACGCGATTTATAGTGGTTCGGTTTCCCTACATCCACTACCTAAGGAAGCCTCCTTAGGATTTCAAGCTTTCCACTAAGCTTCCGTGTCTCTCTTAACCGGGTCGAGAACACAATAACCCTTACAACCTCTTCGATAACACGAAGGACAACCACTTGTGTAATCACAACACAAGGATACCAAGTATACTCCCTATACTTGAATTCTCTCTTAATCTATCTATTACAAGACCTAGACTTAAGAGGATAGAAACAAAGTGTTTAAAGGGTTGCTTATAAAAGCTTGTAACTAAACTCCTAAAAGAGTGGATATGAACTATATAGCTTGTGAACTCCTTTTGAGTAGATAGAACCTTGTGGCTTATTTGATTAACTCCTTGAAAGGATTTAAAATCTCACTAAGATTGATTTTGACTATGTATAGCTCTTGACACCTTCTTGAATGATAACAATTAAGCCCCTTAATGTTTGTAATTAGTTGGTGTAGTTGTAGCCTTCAAAGAGCTTCAATTTATAGTAGAAAATGGCTTCCAACGGTTATAAGGCTTGGGTCCAACGGATCTATTAATCTCCCAACGGATATATTCTTTATGACTTAAACTTTGTGCAGAAAAACCTTCCTTGCGGTGTACCGCAAGTTTTCGTGCGGTGTACCGCACCTCAACGGTTTGATTTTCTAACTTTCTGACGGGCTAGCCTCTGCACCGCGCCCTGGTCCGCATTCTTGGTCCGGTGTACCGCGCCTTTCGTCCGGTGTACCGCGCCAAGTAACTTTGAAAGATAATGACTTGGATCAATAAATCTCCTTCACGAAAGTTGTTGGAAACATCATTCTAAGAATCTTTGAAGTTGATCACTAAGGCTAATTCTCAATGTACACAAGAATAAGGTTAAACTTATTGTAAGAGAATTAGTTTCATAATAAATAACAATAAAGCTATGATCAACATGATAAAGATGTGCTTTTTGAGGAAAAAGAGTGCAATAGAGAATATGTATACCAAGAGTAAATAGCGCACTAAACACAAGAGGATTTGTCACAATAAAACAACCTATTAAGGGAGGCTATATGCCAACAATCACCCCCTTTTTGATGATGACAAATCCTTCACTAAAACACCTTAGGAATGATATGAAAGTTTAAGCACTAATGAAATTAAGCTCCCCCTCACAATAAGCATATAATATTTGAGATGCATTTGTGAGTTTTAAAGCGTGCAAGTTTTGAAAGTTTTAGTGCACATATTTCTCCCCCTTTGTCTTCATCAAAAAGACGGGGTTAATAAAAACAACTACGAATAGAAGAGCTAAAACTCAAGTGAATAGATTTTAAACAACGTTTCTAAGAGTGTGCAAGAGTTTGGAGATTAAAAAACATTTTTAGAAAGAGATGCACAAGGATAGATAATTGAAGAGCTAAGAGATAGAGACTTTTTACCAACTCTTTGATCGATAGATTTTCATTTCATATGCTTTCTAATGACACAAACGATTAGTTGCAATGTATGAGATAAAAGATTAGCCAAAGCATTAGAGTTTTAATAAAAGCTCCCCCTTACAAAATGCATAAAGATTGTTTCAATTTTGTAAAAGTGTGATCTACAATTTCTCCCCAAAAAGATATTTTGAAATCATTTTTAAGAAAGTTTGGGGTAAAATGTAATTTTTGAAAAATATAGGGCCAAAAAGTCATTTGTCAAAAAGTTAGGGGACTAAAAGACAATTTTTAAAACTTTTAGGAACCTAAGTGCATTTTTCAACCATTTTAAGAACAATGACAAAATTTGAACAAACTATAGGGACTAAAATGCAATAAAGGATAAGATCAAGGATAAAAGAGCAATAGTACCTATATCATCAAGGAAAATGTTAGTAATATCAAAGCATAAATTTGAAGCAACTAAACATTAAATTTCCAAAATAAAACCATAGCATACTAAAACAAATATCCAAATTAAACACCATAGCATACTAGATCAAATATCCAAATCAAACCAAGTTAAACATAAAGCATCCTAAACCATTATCCAAATAAAACATGTAGCAATAATATCCTAGATGTCCAAAACACGGACCCATAAACAATTAAAGCATAAACACAAACTTAGTCCAAGACAATAAAAACACATAAAACATTTAGAGAATAATTCACATAAAACACATAATAACACGTAGACAAAAAAAGAAGAAAGGAAAGAATTCACCGTATTTTCCTTTAATGAGGTTTGAACGTCCTTTTGCATAAAATTCCGTTTTCTTGACGCTCAACACCTTCAATAACTATTACTATGGTAATCGAGGTGGAATGGATCCGGAAATGTTGTTAGCATTTGTCACGATCCATATTGGTTTTTCCCATGAGGGTATCAAAGATCCACTTTCAAGTTGTTCATGGTAATGACACGTAGAAGCATGATGACCGGGTTTACCACAATAATTGCAAGAACTTCTTTTTCGAGTAGAGCTACCATGTGAGGGTTTTGAACATGAAGTTCCCACATTCTTACCAATATCCAAATTATCACTTAAATATAATTTTTCTTTAAAAAAGCCATTTGGATCAAAAGGAGTGACATTTGAAAAAGGATGATTTTTTAAAGTATTAAGAGCGAGGGAAAAAGCTTTATCCAATTTTGTAAAACCTTCTATATTTTTCTTCATAGGATGTTGCCATTTATTTGAAGAAAAAATGTTTTCAAAACAAGGGTTTTTAGTATTGCCAAGAATATCATCCAAAGTGATACAACATTTAAAACAAATTTTTAGCTCAACTTTACCCTTTTTTAACAAAAGATTATTCAAATGGATTTGAGAATCAAGAATTTTGAGAAGGGATGAAATTTGCCTAATATCACCATAATTGTAAGGAAGAGATAAAGAGTTAGGATAGAGTGCTACCTCATGGTTTGGTTTAGAATTATCATGAGATTCATTATGGATTAAGACTTCTTCTTCTTCGTTATTTTCGACAATTCCATATAAAAACTCCAAACGATTCCAAAGCTCTTTTGCGGATTTACAATCTAACATTTGTGAGAAAATTTCTTCGGAAATTCCACGAATGAGAGTGTACATTGGTTTTGCATTTTGAGTGAGCTTAGCCTTTTCCTCAATAGTAAGTTCATCAAAATCTTTTTCTTCTTGATTTAGCTTAAGAACTCCCGCTTCATTTAACTCCTCTTTATAAGGAACGAATGGACCTTCCATAACGATTCTCCATTGATCGGGATCTTCGGTTTTGATAAATTCCTCCATTTTTGTTCTCCAAGCAAAGTAGTAAGTTCCTACAAAAAGTGGAGGTCGAGTAGAAGACGACTTTTCCAAAAGATTAAATTCCATATCGTTTACTCTACTAACGATTAAGCTATTCACGTAGAGTTAGGCTCTGATACCAATTGATAGTCCTAGAGGGGGGTGAATAGGATTACTAATAAGATTAATGCCTAATTAAAAATCTTTTGGACAATTATAAGCTTAAGTGAAAACTTCTAAAACAACTTAATATATCAAACACTTAGGATCATGCAAAGGGTAAGTAGGAGGTTTGATATATATAAGTAAAACAAGTAAATCGACAATCCAATATCTTACTACTCTAGAAGACTATATGTTAGATAAACTAGATAGACAATATCACAATGATCAAGCTAGCATATTATCAAACAAATAGAGTGCGGAAAGTAAATAGAGTAGGGATAGAAAGATACACGCGATTTATAGTGGTTCGGTTTCCCTACATCCACTACCTAAGGAAGCCTCCTTAGGATTTCAAGCTTTTCACTAAGCTTATGTGTCTCTCTTAACCGGGTCGAGAACACAATAACCCTTACAACCTCTTCGATAACACGAAGGACAACCACTTGTGTAATCACAACACAAGGATACCAAGTATACTCCCTATACTTGAATTCTCTCTTAATCTATCTATTACAAGACCTAGACTTAAGAGGATAGAAACAAAGTGTTTAAAGGGTTGCTTATAAAAGCTTGTAACTAAACTCCTAAAAGAGTGGATATGAACTATATAGCTTGTGAACTCCTTTTGAGTAGATAGAACCTTGTGGCTTATTTGATTAACTCCTTGAAAGGATTTAAAAGCTCACTAAGATTGATTTTGACTATGTATAGCTCTTGACACCTTCTTGAATGATAACAATTAAGCCCCTTAATGTTTGTAATTAGTTGGTGTAGTTGTAGCCTTCAAAGAGCTTCAATTTATAGTAGAAAATGGCTTCCAACGGTCATAAGGCTTGGGTCCAACGGATCTATTAATCTCCCAACGGATATATTCTTTATGACTTAAACTTTGTGCAGAAAAACCTTCCTTGCGGTGTACCGCAAGTTTTCGTGCGGTGTACCGCACCTCAACGGTTTGATTTTCTAACTTTCTGACGGGCTAGCCTCTGCACCGCGCCCTGGTCCGCATTCTTGGTCCGGTGTACCGCGCCTTTCGTCCGGTGTACCGCGCCAAGTAACTTTGAAAGATAATGACTTGGATCAATAAATCTCCTTACGAAAGTTGTTGGAAACATCATTCTAAGAATCTTTGAAGTTGATCACTAAGGCTAATTCTCAATGTACACAAGAATAAGGTTAAACTTATTGTAAGAGAATTAGTTTCATAATAAATAACAATAAAGCTATGATCAACATGATAAAGATGTGCTTTTTGATGAAAAAGAGTGCAATAGAGAATATGTATACCAAGAGTAAATAGCGCACTAAACACAAGAGGATTTGTCACAATAAAACAACCTATTAAGGGAGGCTATATGCCAACACAATGTATGGACCTGACCACTTAGATCTTAACTTACCGGGATAATTGCTGAACTTTGAGTTATACTTTAATACTCTTTGCCCCACTTCAAAGTTCTTTGGACGAATCCGATTGTCATGCCATTTCTTTGTGTTTTCTTTGTAAAGTTTGGCATTTTCGTAAGCATGCAAACGGAATTCATCGAGTTCATTAAGCTTCATCATACGATTCTTTCCGGCTAAGATAGGATCTAAGTTCAACTGCGCAATTGCCCAATAGGCACCCATTTCAAGCTCTAAAGGTAAGTGACAAGCCTTACCATACACCATACGATAGGGAGATGCACCAACTGGAGTTTTAAACGCAGTATGATAAGCCCACAACGCATCATCTAACTTCATTGACCAATCTTTTCTTGTAGGACCAACGGTTTTCTCTAGGATTGACTTGACTTCGCGGTTCGATACTTCAGCTTGGCCATTGGATTATGGATGATATGCAGTAGATACACGGTGTCTAACTCCATATTTCTCTAGAACAGTCTTCAGATATTTATTAACGAAATGAGATCCCCCATCGCTAATAATTACTCTAGGTGTGCCATGTCTAGTAAAAATGTGTGATTTCAAGAACTTGATCACCACTCGTGAATCGTTAGTAGGTAAAGCCACCGCTTCTACCCACTTAGACACATAATCAACGGTTAATAAGATATAGAGGTTACCATTTGAAGGAACGAAAGGACCCATAAAGTCTATGCCCCACACATCGAATATCTCAACCTCTAACACATTATTACGCGGCATCTCATCTCTCTTGGATATGTTTCCGGTAAACTGGCATCTCGTACATTTCTTAACATATTCATGACAATCTTTTATAAGAGAAGGCCAGTAAAAACCTGATTGAAATACCTTTGCAGCAGTTCTGTCTCCTTTGAAATGTCCTCCATATAGTGAATCATGGCATCCAGCTATAATGGCTTGAGTCTCTTCCCTTGCTACACATCTTCGTATCATTTGGTCAGTACAAACTTTATAGAGGAACGGATCCTCCCAAAAGAACTGTCTAGCACGATGAGCTAACCTCTTTCTTTCTTGATAAGTAGAACCTTCAGGAAAAACACCACTCACCACTAAATTCGCAATATCTGCATACCACGGAGCCTCATAATCTCGAACAACGAATAAACTCTCATCAGGAAACTCTTCTCTAACTGCTTCAGTACCACTATTCATCTCTGAACCCTCTAAACGCGATAGATGATCTGCAACCTGATTCTCACAACCCTTTCTATCTTTGATCTCTAAATCGAACTCTTGAAGCAATAACACTCATCTGATTAACCTTGGTTTCGCATCTTTCTTTTCCATAAGAAATCTGATCGCGGAATGATCTGTATAAACAATAACTTTTGCTCCAAGAAGATAGGAGCGAAATTTATCAAACGAATATACAACTGCTAGCAACTCTTTTTCTGTAACTGTGTAATTAATTTGAGCACCACTAAAAGTTTTACTAGCATAGTAAATCGAATGAAAACCCTTCTCTTTTCTCTGTCCTAATACAGCTCCCATACACAAATCACTCGCATCACACATAACTTCAAACGGTAAATTCCAATCTGGAGGTAACACTATAGGAGCAGAAATAAGCTTTTCTTTGATTGCTTTGAAGGCCGCTAAACAAGCTTCATCAAAAAGGAATTTGCAATCCTTTTCGAGTAAGTTGCATAACGGTTTAGCAATCTTAGAAAAATCTTTAATAAAACGCCTATAAAAGACAGCATGGCCAAGAAAACTCCTTGCCCCTTTAACAGAAACAGGAGGGGTGAGGGTTTTAATTACCTCTATCTTTGCTCTATCAACCTCTAATCCAGCACTCGAAACTTTGTGACCCAGAACAATACCTTCACGAACCATGAAATGACACTTCTCCCAGTTTAACACCAAGTCTGATTCCTTGCATCTAACCAATACTTTCTCCAAGTTATCCAAACACTTACCAAAATCATCACCAAACACGGAGAAATCGTCCATGAACACTTCCAGGAAATTATCAATCATATCCCAGAAGATGGCCATCATGCATCTCTGAAAAGTAGCGGGAGCATTACACAACCCAAATGGCATTCTGCGATATGCAAAAGTACCAAAAGGGCATGTAAAAGTAGTCTTATGTTGATCTTCTGGAGCCACGTAAATCTGATTGTACCCGGAGTAACCATCCAAGAAGCAATAGTACTCTCTTCCGGCTAATTTGTCTTATATCTGATTAATGAAGGGTAAAGGGAAGTGATCTTTTCTGGTGGCCTTGTTCAGCTTTCTGTAATCCATGCAAACTCTCCAACCCACTACCGTTCTTGAAGGAATCGCCTCATTTTTATCGTTAAGAATTGTTGTTATTCCTCCTTTCTTCGGTACACACTGAACTGGGCTCACCCATTCACTACTCGAAATGGGATAGATAATCCCCGCATCTAGAAGCTTGATCACCTCTTTCTTTACCACATCCTTCATCACGGGCATCAATCTCCTTTGGACTTCAACTGAGCGTGCGTTAACATCTTCAAGTATGATTTTGTGCTGACAATAGGATGGACTAATGCCTTTGATGTCAGCAATTGTCCAGCCTATTGCTTCTTTGTTGGCTCTTAACACACGCAACAGTTTATCTTCTTGAGGACCTGTTAAATTAGCTGAAACAATAACAGGTAGAGTTTCATTAGTACCCAAATAAGCATACCTCAAGTGTGCTGGCAATGGTTTTTCTTCCAACTCCGGAGGAGATTCAGTTGAAGGCTTCTTTTTAGGAATAATCTCCCCCGGTTCTCTCACAGGTTCATAGGCAAGACGCCTATACTTCGGATTTTCAGAATTTAGAGCTGCCACTGTTTCGGTAAGCTCCTCCATCATCTCAGGTGAATCTAATGTCAAAGCAGCCTGCAAGATATCATCAAAATTTAAACAATTAAATACCTCTTGCGATGCTTGCTCTACCACATCCATTCTGAAGCAATCTTCCTGAGAATCTGGGAATTTCATAGCTCGAAATACATTGAATTTCACTTCCTCGTCTTGTATCCTCATTGTCAATTCGCCATTTTCTACATCGATCAATGTTCTCCCTGTAGCTAGGAATGGTCTACCCAAAATAATGGGGACATTTCTATCTGCATTGTATTCAAGAATTACGAATCAACAGGAAATATAAGTGTACCTGCCTTAACAAGGACATCCTCAATACGGCCTTCAGGATGAGCAAGAGACCTGTCCGCCATTTGCAAGACCATAGAGGTAGGTCTTGCGTTTCCAATTTTAAGCTTATCAAAGACTGACTTGGGCATCAAGTTGATGCTCGCCCCCAAATCACATAGCGCCTTTCCTTTCCATTCTTCTCCAATTGATATGGGAATCGTGAAACTCCCCGGATCAACTAACTTCGGGGGTAATTTACTCTGGCAAATCGCACTACACTCTTCAGGAAGGCCAATCATCTCATTATCACAGTAGGGCCTTTTATTAGTGAGGGCCCTCTTCAAAAATTTCGTATACTTAGGAATATCTCGAATTGCCTCAAGAAACGGAATATTAATACTCAAACCCTTCACTCTATTAAAGAACTTCTGAAAATCAGCCATATCACCCTTTTTCTAAACTCGCGATGGAAACGGTGGTGGAGGGCGATTGCTTACAATTTCATCTCTCTTTTTCGGAATTTCTCTTGGTCTTTCTATTTCTTCAACCTCACTATCTTTCTCATTCTCTTTCTCTTTCTCACCCACTTCCTTTTCTTTTCTCGGAACTTCTTTCTCTTTCATAACGGGAAAAGGAGGTGGAGGGAGGTTCTTACCACTTCTTAATGTAACAGCTTTGCAATCTTCACGTTGTGTTGGATTTTCCTTATCGCTAGGAAGTTGTCCTTGTGGACGCTGATTCAGCTGTTTATTAATTTGACTTAGCTGATTCTGGAAAATCTTCATATTTCCTTCAGCTGCGTTCTGACGTTCCAAAGCTTGAGTTTGAAGAGCAATCAAATTTTCAACGGTTTTCTGAAGGGTAACTACTCCTTCTTGTGGATGGGCAGGTAGAGCCTTCTGGTTTAGATTCTCATCGTAGGTATTCTGAGGAGCTTGTCTTTGTACATAATTGTTTTGATTCTGTCCTCCTTGATGATTGTTGTGTGGTCTTGTATTATAGTTGTTACCTTGAGGACGCGGCTGATACGCGTAAGTAGGATTGGCTGCCCCATTGGGATTTGAGTATTGAAACCCAGGATGGTTTCTGTTAGGCTGATATCCATGACCACTTGAATTGAAATTACCTCTATTGGACATAAAATTCACTGATTCTTGGTTATTCGGACAACTTTTCTCATCATGATCATCTACCTTACAAATTGAACACATATAAACCTCTTGTGCAGCATGCACAGCTACCTTCTTACTCGAAAAACCTTCTTTTACAGCTAAAGTAAGCTGCTTCAACTGTTGCTCTATAGTATTCTGAATCTTATTCTCAAGCGTAGCAAATTTCTCTTCCATGTCAACATTATTTACTCCCTTAACTGGTGTTCTTACTGAGCTCCACCCAATTTCATTCTTGACTGTTCTCTCTAAAATGATCTTGGCATGAGCGGGTTGAACTTGAAGAAAACCTGCACCACATAGCGTATCCAACTTCTCTCTCGAAGTTCCATCAAGGCCTCTATAAAAGATCTTTAACTGTTGTTGTTCTGAAAAGCCATGATTGGGAACTTTCCGCAAACACATCTGAAATCTTGTCCAACTCCTACCCACAGTTTCCTCATACTCTTGACGGAAATGCTTCAATTCTAATTCAGCATCTAACCTCATGTTACTTGGGTAATACCTGTCAAAGAACGCAATCTCTAATTGGTCCCAATTAGTAATCTTCGTAGGATCTTGCGTATCGTGCCATTCACTTGCTCCATCAATGACAAAGAATTTAAAAGCAGCAAAATACATCTGTTCTCTTGAAACCCCTTGTGTGATATAAGAATCACATATCTGTTTGAATTTCTGTACCGCTCTAAGAGGATCTTCCGATGGTCTTCCGCGAAAATTTCCAAAGTTTTGGAACTGAGCTAGCATACCCGAATCTGGACGGAATCTCGGAACATTAATATCTGGAGCACCTACTCCTATAGCTGGAGCGCGGAATGGAACTTCTGGAGGACCATTAGTAAACCACGGATCTTGATTCATCACTATTTGGACTTGAGGATTAGGATTTAGTGGTTGAACTTGAGGAATAACGCCTGGAGCTAAAGGTTGGCCATTTGCATCTAACTGGCCTTGTCCATTCTGTTGACCTTGAAGAGTGATATTCTCCATTCTGTTACTTAATTCTTCTACTTCTAAAGCTTCTCGTTCTCTTCTTCTTCTGTTCGCAAGTCTGATCAACGATTCTGGATTACTAAGGATCGGAGGTGCTGGCTCTAGATCCTTGAATAGCCTTCTTCGCATACACCAAACCTAAAAACCTGAAAAAGCTAACAAACAAAAAGCGTAAAACTGATAAAATAAAATAAATGCACTTATCACTAAAGGATAAACACCGTGGTCACACGCTACCGTCCCCGGCAGCGGCGCCAAAAACTTGGTGGTCCTTTGTGTGTTCTAAAAATAAATGCAAATGCTAATCGAACCACAACCGAAAGTGTACGGTTGTCCCAAGTAGTATGTATGATAATACAGATTCGTTCCAAGGACGGATGGTTGATCACAATGTTTAGCAAGTAGTGATTGATGCACTTATGAAAATAAAAGATAATAAAATGTTTGTTTGGTTTTGTTGATTAAAGCTAATGTATGAAAGATAAATATTAAAATGCAAGTAAAGCTAAGACGCAAGTAAAATAAGTGAAAACGCAATATGAGATGTAGTACTTGAGAACGCAAGGATCCTCCTAATCTTACTTCCTAACTTATGTTGTTTAAGGGCTAAATCGGTCAATTACAATGGTCGGGATTCTAAATTCCTTATACCCCCGTCAGGGTGGACTATAAGGCGATCCCAAAGTGTCACTAGTTCCGTCAGGGTAAATATGATCCACCGTTGGATGATTAAGTGTTTTACCTCATTGGCCCTAGAATTAGCTAAGTTCGTCAGAATCAATAGCTTTTATCCTAGATTGAATAATTAATTCTATACCTAAACCCTCCGTCAGGATGATCCACACGCCACTTATGTGGAATAGCTTAGATACTAATACCTAATCTTAGTTCGCGACTCTAAAATCAGTAAATAATCACAAATTATCGAAAAGAGTAATAAGCCCAATCTAATTTAATTTAGCATAAACCTAAATTCAACATTCGTTATTTCATAAAATTAAGATTCACCCATTGTTTGTTCTCAAGCACTATTAAAAGCTTAGCTCATATTAAAATTAAAAACTAAATTAAAAGAAATGGAATTCATATTGTTTACAAAATTAAAATATAAAAGAACCTAATTTCCGGAATTGGAATGACTACGAACGGAGCTATAGACCCACTCCAGCTCTTGTACCTTCTTCTTCTTCCTTCTGTTGCTTCTCTCTGGTGTTTTAATCTTGTGGAATGTGAATTCTGTGAAAAATAGAAGTCCAGACCTCTTTTTATAAGCATAAATTCGTTCTAGGGCTTGGACCAGAAAATAGAATATTAATTAAATGTCCAAGCCCACTTTCTAAGCCCAAAATCCCGTAACTGCTGATACACATTCACTAAAACGGCTTTTCCCGACGCGTTATGACTCTGATTGACCTCATTCTAGTTGCTAAAGTTCCGTAACTCGATAAGGAATGTTTTCTCTTCAAAGGTCAGCGGCTAAATCATCGCTTAAGCACCTCGAAATCAGCACTCTATGGCTTGGAAAATGGATTTTCAGCTCTAAAAATAATATCTTCGGGATTTATCTTCAAGTCTTGACTCTAATTCACGATCTTTGACTTTCTCCTCGGATTCCTCTCCTAGCTAACATCTAAAACCTGTAAACTTTACACTAAAAATACCAATATTACGCGCAAAAGTTTAATAAATTAAAAATGCTAGAAATAAAAAGGGAATTCCGGATTATTGCATATTTAGTCCAAAAGTCTATCTAATTAATTAAATAAACACCAAAAATGATGTCTCCCAAGGGTCGAAAATAAGAACAATTAGGGAGACATCAGGATGGAGGAGGGAGGAGGGAGGGAGGTGGTGGTGCTATGGTGGATGTTTATGAGAGAGGAGAGAGCTTTTAGGAATAGAGAAATGATTCACGTAATATGAATGAGAATTAGGATTAGTAATAAAATATTTAGTATATATAGGGAAAAAAAACAAAAGAGGGTAGTAAAGTAATTGGGGTTTTGGGTTTCATGTGTTAAAAAGTTTTTGAGGTCTTTAGTAAGAAGAGGCTCTAGGTGGGGGTGCTAACTCGAAGAGGGGGGTGTGTTCAAGACCCTAAGTGGCATTTACTCCTAAATTAATCATAATTGTGTGGTAAGTGACGAAAGTTAATTCGGAGTTGAGATGAAGAAGTTATGTCATTTGCTTCCACCGTGACTCGAACCAGTCCAGCCTTATCTAAAAACAAGTTAGGTCCTTCTAAACCTAATTAAGTGAGTTAAAGGGGGCTCAAATGTTTTTTAGATAATATATAAGTCATTTAGAAGCTCCTAATTGAGAAAAACTTATCATTTTCTTAATTTTACCTTGGGAGCAAGAGCAGAAGAGTTGGAGAGAAGAAAAGTAGGGTTTGTCTGTAAACCCAATGATTCTTCCTCAACTATCATCGTTTCTCTTCATCGTCAAGAGTAACTATCATTAATTTTTCTTTTAATTAAGATTATACCATTAGCTTTTATTAGTTTTATTCCTTTTAGTATGAACTAAACCCTCATTGCTTAATTATGTAGGAACTTATGCTTAGCTATCTAATATTGTATATAATTTGGGACAAATGTTTAAGTGAGAATGGTTTGATTTTATTCTATTGACTATGTGTTTGTTTTAACACTACTTATGTTCTAGACAAATAGTGAGTAGCCCTAATAATTTAGCTACACCCAAAGTAGGGGGATTGATTGCAAAAATAGCATATTAACATTTAGTGTGTCGTAGTGGTCCTGACAGGATTGCCTAGCTGTATAGTAAATAGGGTTAGAATTATTATATCGAGACATTTTTTTTGTCAATTACAACCGAAATAACCCGACTAAATTTTACAAAGATTGTTCAAGGTCCTATCGAAATCCACTAAAGAGCAGTTCATCCAGCTAGGAATAATAATATTTCTTCTAATACACTTAGCTAGTGCGTCTGCCGTTGTGTTATAGCATCTATTAATATGTTTCACCTCCCATCCTGGGTACCGACCAATCCAACTTTCGATCTCCGAAAGAAAGGGTTTAAGGCTCCAGTGAAGCCCGGTCTTCTTTTTAATTCCTTGAATCAATTCAAGGGTGTCCTTACCCAAGTCCCTTAGTTGTGTTAAGGTTGTTCTCAAAGTTACTGTGACGGGAGTTAGAGAGATATTATAATCTCGGCTAATGTGAATTCACCAACTCACCATTATCAATAAAAACACTGAATTAGCGGTATAGGGGACTACTAGCGAGACTCAAGCAAATCTCGTTCCCATTCTTTACATCCTTTAATTTATTTGTTAAAATTATTTTAATTATTAATTCATAATTATTTTAGTCTTTAATCATTGAAATCCATAGAAATATTTTATTTCCATTTTACTTATTCCTATTGCAAACTCCACATTTTTACACTATTGAAGCAAAATTATCTACAATGATAGTCCATGTGGAGACGATAAACCCCCACTTATCAAATTATTGCTTATCAACAACCCGTACACTTGCGCGAAGTCACCCTCTCTAGTGTTGATTTCATATCACACTCGGAGGGCGAACGTTATTATACAGTCAACATAAATCTTCATAACTCATCAGATCATAATATTATCCACTAGTAACACTATCTTGGAAAGCGAAGCAGAAATAGAAGAGTCGAAGAAAAGAAGACACCTAAAGAGTTAATCAAAAGATTTTACCAATATCCTATATAATCAAAAGATTATAAATCTGTCCACCTTAACGGATCTAAATGTCTTAGTTTATCTAAATTACTATAAGTCCTCAATGGACCGCCCTTTTCCACCACATAGCGGTAAAGAGGAAAATAAATAGTGATAATGATAGTGGCTCGTTGTATAATATTTATTGATTGTGATTCTTTAAGAAATCAACAACCTTGCAAAGTTCGTCAATTATGGGTATTTATAGCGAACCGAGAATCCAATATGTATGCTTATAATAGGTTGTAGAAATATGTTGAAAATTAATATATTGGAATTTGAAATTCAACATTGTCATTTTAAATATCAATGATATTTATATTCAAACAAAAAAATAAAGTGTGATAGTAATATCCAAATTCATGTTAATCGTGTATTCTTTTAACGTCTTTTTCATATTCTTATATTTTTTACTAATAGATTTGGGACACTTTGTTCAAGATTCATTCTTTTATCTTATTATTTTGGGCTTTATTGCTTAGGAACCAAAAAAAGTTTATATAGATTTTTTTAAATATGTGTTTGATGTCACTTTAATTTATATATTTATCATGTTTATTAAGTTATTTGTACATTTGTAATAAATTAATTGACTATTTTTTGCTTTTGTTGATGTTTACATGTTTTATTCGAGAAAATATATTTATTATAGTAAAAATGTAAAAATGAAAATGTAACTCCATAAAAACGTATTTATTAGACAAATGAGGTGATGCGATTTTATATATAAAACATGAGATTATTAGCCCATCATCCATACAATGACGAAATAAATGAAAAAGGGAACTTAAAGTTCAAAGTAATAAAATAGTTGTTCATGAAGAAAGAAACAATATGAAATACATGGAATGATAAAAGGCTAGTGCTTCACTTTAGATTGGGCCCTATGAAATTGCCTAATTTGTCTAGGTTGTGGATATGGGCTCTCACGGTATAATAGGCAAAAACTTGTCTTGCGTAAACTTTAGGCGACCCAAAAACCAAAGTCAATGAACTTCAAGAGTTTATGGGCCTACCTCAAATAAATCACTAGTAATTTCACATTAGTTTTATATATTATATGCATAGGTTTTTATTTTCTGTAACATAAGAACCCTAACCCCCGCAGCTTTTGCTACTCATCTTTTCTGCATTTCAATTTTTCTGTTAGACCTGATCCATTACTGATTAGTATTTCTATTCACATTATCTTCAATTTTCTTAGATTAAATCACAAATATAACTATACTCCCTCATTATTCTTATTTCAATAATCAACAATGTTAATTGTTGTTCGACCATTGTCTTGGTAAGTGATCTGGAGCTTCTAGCAGAGATATAGAAGGTAGGTGTCTTAATAATTTTCATAGAATTTGTTTATGCTAGTATTTATTTGATTATAAAATTGATGAAAAAACTTTAAACCCATAACATCTCGAATACTTATCAGATAATAAAATTTATATTTCTAATGTGTTAAAACATCTTATATTTAAGGTGCGGCTAAATTCGTTATTTTTTTCATTAGAGGATTGTTTGTGATTTGGAATTATACCATCAATATTTTAATATTTTTTGATAAATAAACATAATATATCTAAAATTATGAGG
Organism: Nemophila menziesii; assembly: GCA_029959085.1. Taxonomy (NCBI): domain Eukaryota; kingdom Viridiplantae; phylum Streptophyta; class Magnoliopsida; order Boraginales; family Hydrophyllaceae; genus Nemophila; species Nemophila menziesii. The sequence continues at coordinate 83,939,085 of JARWIR010000001.1, forward strand.
GATGTGAATTGCTAATTAGATCTCATTGTTTATGGATATGTTTAGATGGGTACAAATGTAAATAATGTTATATATATATATGTGTGTGTGTGTGTGTGTGTGTGTGTGTGTGCGTGTGTATGTGCGCGTGTGTGTATTTGTGTGTATATGTATTTACATGTATAAATGTGGGAAAGAATCAAATGATAAACTTTAAAAGTATCAAATTATATATACACATTTAGATATATTTTAATGGATTGTTAGGTATAATGTCGGTCATATACAATCTATTACCATCCTTTTAAGACTTATAATATGTACTCATATTTACATTACCGAGTTTTGCTCCTTATTTATAATGATGAAATAACAATTATTTATGTCAAAATATTTCTAAGAAATTATATGTTAATCATTATAATAGAACACCGATAGTAATTTTTATAATTCTATTTTCAGGTCATATATTTTAATAGAGAACTATTCTCCTCCAAAGGATAAGGTCGATGGTCATGAAATTTCAATCATATGTTTAGTTTTCCATTCTACAAAGTAAGTAATACTAGTATTGACAAATCAACATATTTATAGAAAATCATCACACACAAATTCAATTGCTATTAGTATTATATACTTTATATGTTTATAACGTGTTTCCTCCATGCCAAATTTAGTAATGATCTTTTGAATGTAATATGATTGGGATAGTTTCAATCTTATATTCATGCGATCTCAAATTCGCTTGACCCTAAAGATATAACTTGCTTCTCCCAAGTTTTCTATCTGGAATTGAGAATATAGACAAAATCTAATAGATTTATGTGTTATTATATCGTGATCGATTAATAGGATAACATCCACATGTAGGAATAGTAAATTCATAACTTTGTTGTCATTTCTTTTTATTTACATGCACAAGGTCATTAATGGTTTGAACAAAGCCATATGATTTGATCAATTCATTGAACTTGATGTTCCAAGACCGAGATGATCTCTAGAGTCCGTAAATGGACCTCTTAAACTTATAGAACATGTCTTGTTGAGCAAAAGTACTGTATATATTTGATTATATCATAAGATTCTTTTCTCTAGACTTCTATTCATGAAAGTTGTCTTGACGTACATATGCCATATATCATAGTCCTAATGGCCTGCAATGGATAACAATATCCAGATTGATTTAAGAATTGAACAAGTGATAAGGCTTCATCCTAATTAAAAAATTGTTTACCTTTACATCATTTTCATACTTTCTCTTATAGATACAAATGCATTAAATAAGATTAATGACTTTATTACTTTAGGTTAAACTACAAGATCCCAAACATGATTAAAATGCATAGACCCAATGACTCTTCATTTTTATTTTCCAATTATCAACATCAATATCATTGACTGTTAGTTCGTAATAAGTAGGGTCTACCATATCACCATAATTAGTTTTGAAAGGCTCACTGTAAAAATGACCAAGTTGTCTGATACTCCAACACTGTGATGGGAAACAAATAATTGAGTAGATTGTTGTGTCTCAATCTCATATAATGTGGTGTTAAGAAGGGGGAGTTGAGGTACTTCGTTTAATCAAATAATTAATTAGGCTATGTTTAAGTTATGAAAACATCCTCTTTGTATTTCAACATTGATTCTAACAATAATTCTTCTCTTCAGGTCGGTATAATATCCTACCTTTCCTTTATCGTGGATTTTCTATGAGATGACATAAGAAAAATAAAGCACGTGAAGCCCTTTTAGAAGAACAAAGAGCTCCCATTATTTATGCAGGAGTATCTACACCTGTAGATGATGATGGAACACCCTTTGATTATGTAGAAGCTTTACTAATAGGTTTTTATTTAAATTGGGACAAATATTTACTAAAATGGCTTTCTTCATACCTCATCCTAGAACCGAAGCTATTTAATGTGGAGTTGTTTTCAAGCTGGCCCCATGGTCAAAAACTCATGTTCGATTGTACTTATGTAGTTGTAAATCGTATCGAGGTTCCAAATTAGTAACTTCTCTAATTAGTACATAAGTTGGCATCCACATACATGCAAATTGTTTGAAACTATGTTTCTTTCCATTCCACATCAGGGGATTCTTAGTTACTTATTTCAATGGTACCCGATTGAAAATATATGTCGTTATTTCTATATCATATGCCTAAAAAGTTATTGTCATATCTGCATGTGTCATCATGTCTCTTACCATATCCATGTTTTTTTGTTTCTTCTCTCACCAACAACATTTTGCTGGAGGGGACCTGGCGCAGTAATTTGCATCACAATATATAGTAGATTTTGTACTCAAAATTTCTCGATAAATATTCTCCTTCATGATTATACTGTACTGATTAATCTATTTACCTAGCTAAAGTTAACTTAAACCTTTAAATGTTTGATCTTCCAAACTATTAAGACTGGAGGTACATGAGTTAAATGTAGTCATATATCGAGCAATCTAATTGAAAGTTATGAACCACACACGTTAGTGTGTAGTAACTCGAGAAAATAATTTGTGTCCAATTGATGGTAATGACCATTTGTCATCTTTCGCTTAAGGAAAGATTTTACACTATGGAAATGGTTCAATATCTAATGAGCTGATGAGCCCATTCTCTAATAACGTCCAAATTCGTTTCTGATTAAAATGTCCTTATGTCATATGCCACAAAAAATTAGGATCCAGGAACATCCTTTTTGTAGAGCTTTATGATTCTATGTTTTGCGAAGCATTCACAATAAGGTGTAAACTTAATAATGAATTATTAACAATGCCTTAACAACTAACACAATTTTTTTATATAGTTAGAGTTAATTGAATATCAAGATTCAATCAATTTGATATATATATTGAATTTCATATTGTATTAGGTACAAATAAATCGTTGTTTAATTTTAAAATTCATCCATCAAATCTAATTAAAAATGCTTTCTACTAAACGAGCCCATACTTTAGCTATATTTCCAACTTTGTATGCATACTCTTTCTACAATAATCTTATGTTAACCTAAAACACATGTAACGACTGCATATGATTAGTAGCTCCAGAACATATGGTCCAAGAAACATTAAAACTAACCACAATCAAAATTATAGAGTAGGAAATAGAATTCAGTATACTTGACGCTCTACGATGAGCTTTATGGAATTTCCAAAACACGTGATTGTTTTTGCTATATAAATGACGTCTAGCTTTAACCTTACCCTTTATGCTCCCTTCAATGATATTTGAGAAGCCTCATTCAAGTCAATTTGGATAGCTGCTTCTTCCACATCTAGAGATTCCATAAATTCAACGAGACTCCAATATTTTGACAAAGATCGCTATAAGAGCTCGAAATCCTTATAGGAAGGTAGCATAATTACTAGAATCACTTCTACTCTGCCACTCAGGTTCACTACTCCACTTAGTTCTATGACTAAATTCTATGAATTTATTACTCTTAGAACCAGTGTTCTAAAACAATGCCATCTAGGCGTTCCAAAGTTCAATCCGCCTAGAATTTATTTAGAAGGTGGTTAGAAGGTCCATCTATGCATAATCTAATAAATAAACTACCTTCTCATTAATAGGTCACCCAACCCAAAATCTACCCAGCATGCTAGCCCATAGATAACTAATTCAACTCAACACATAAGAAAAGTATACAGAAAAAACTATTAAGGTTAGAGTTTGAACGCACGAGAAAAAGAAGAAGGTAGGATTTTTCAAATTTCAAGTCTAAATTTCTTGAATTGGTCATTTTTTAGGTTAATAATAATGAATTATTATTATTTTATAGTTAAATATATGTTATTTATGTTAAATTGTTCTACTTTATGTATATTAAGATGTAAATGTTATTTAAATCAATGTATTAGTAATATACATATAATATAAAATAATATAACAACCGCCTAAGTAAAACCAGCCTAATTCCAATTAATGGGCCATCTAGGAGTTCGAAGGTACTCGACCATCCTAGTAACATCTAGCGCTTTTTGGAACAATGCGTGGAACAAATCCCCTAACAAATTTCTCTCCAACCATTTTAGTAGCTAAAACTTTGTCTAGTACATAAGAGAGTGCTCTATAACCCCAACATAAGCTGCTTAAAATTCAAAAGTACTAGTAACATTGAAGGTGTGTTCTCCTTACTTTAAGGAGGTAGAGTTTCCTTATAGATATACTAAATGTCTTTATAACTCTCAAAACCATCATTTCACCAATTATATTTTTCTCTTATGGGTAAACTCGGAATAAGGCTATAAAGATACATTTTTCTGCATAGAAACATTTATAATATATATATATATATATATATCTTAACAAAAAAAGTAATCTAAATAATTTTAGTATCCATGTACACCAAAATGGAATATTAAACATGCATAGATTTAACACTGAAAATCTTATATCCCAAACTAACACTTTGACGGAGCTGACTTTATGCATACTTATAATAAGTTTTGACAAGATTGAAAAATAATCAATGATCGGGTCCGTAACCACATACTTAATATGAGAGTTATGTAGAAAGAATAATATAATAAGAGCACAGTGTTATCAAATCCTTGTAGTCACACCATTACTTCTTTTAATACGATTTGTTAGATGGACATGTATTGAGCTTCTCACACACATTTTGATCTTGATCATCTTCTCTTCTTCATTTTTTTTGGATATTTTCCAAAATAAAATGTTTGTTTACTTAAATAAATAGCATACCAATTTAAATACTTGGAAATTCGTAACAACTATTTATGTTTCAGATTTTCATTTTTTCTACAATTGCAATGGAAATGCTACAAAGAACTATTGTTTTATTTAGATCATGCATTCATACTCCCAACTTTGTACATGTCAAGGGTAAATGTGGAACTTTCAAAGTCTGTTTAAGTCTTGCACTACTCATTTAACAGAAAAATTAATATTACTTTAATAGGGTACGGTATACAAACATATGAACAAACTTATATTCTCGCAAATAGTAAAACTTTAGATTTAATTCAACTTTTCTCTTTCAGGTGAAGGCAGACTTTACAAATCGAAATACAATTGAAGGACTACTCAAGTAATATTAAGAAGGATAAAGTTCTCGTTTATGCAATTGTCGCCTCAAAAACGAAAAACGGGCCCACGTGAGTCTGATTTTGAAGAGTACGTTGAAGATGAGGATCGTGTATCGGATTTTGACTCGGATGAAGAAACTTCTCATAAAACGAAGGAGTCAAAATGAACACATTTATTATCTTCGCGTAAAATGTGATCTTAGTGATTTTTATCAAAAAAATTCGCATCAGCTTATGCAAGTAACAAGTTACTATATATATTTTTTATTTTTAAAGTTTAATTTTCAAGTGTAAGTAATAATCTTGATTAATTATTTTCAAATAATGTTTGGTCTTTTTTAAAATTAATTTATTTGTAATATTATTTAATATTTATTATTAATTAAAAGATTATAATATTTTTATAATAGTAAATCTAGAATATTTTTAACATTTGCGATTCTTAATATTAGAAGGTGAAATTTCCATTTTTTTGAAATATTAAGTGTTGATTTGTTATTGAAAAAATTTAGGCCTAATTTGCAAATTCTAAAATTTGTGGGGTCTAAGTGAAAATTTATAAACTTTTGGGGTCCTTTTGAAAATATTAACAATAATGAGGCAAATATGTAAACCCCAAATTACAAGGGGTCAAACCAAAATTTCAAGGAGTATAGGGACCAAAGAGTAGTTTCGAGTACCTACTCCAAATTTTTTCTAAAATTTAGTAAATCTCGAAATCGACAATTGAGACAGAACGTCATCATCCATGGCCTAATTAGCATCTTACTTGCATATTTTCTATTGTTTAATGCTTATATGTGCATGTATGTGATATTCACTAGATGTATGCATAGGGTCGCGATGGCGTTAAAAATTGAAAACCCCTGGGATTTGGATCATTGTTTGAACATAGTAAATCCTAGGAGAACTTATGATAAAGAAAGCTTAATGAACACTACAATCTTAGAAAGGTTTAATTAAAATTGAATTAAAATATTGAACTAGGAGAGGGTTAAGTGTTAGTCATTTAATTTAAGATCACCTTAGACACCGTTAAGTGCAAATAACTAGGAACTATAGGTAAAGTCCAGAATTAGCGAGAATGGTTGACATTTCTAGTAGACATCGATTAGATCAAGATTGTTTTACATAGAATGTGAGATAAATAATTGAGAATTAAAATGGGCTAGTAGACAACGTCAATTGTAGGTTAAAACTCTTAGTAGGAAATTAGGGTAGCAAATGGAAAGAGAAAAATCCCAAGACTTCACATTTCTCGACTCGTGTTTAGAGATATTTCCTTGGATTTTTAAAAAACGAAAAAGATCTTATAATGATGACTCACATATAGCGGTAGTACGAACAGTCGGACCCACCTCAGAGTTCAACACTATGACACACTATAGAGTATAGGTTCGAACGACTGGCACCACGTCGGAGTTCTAAACTAATTATATCCTAGGAGACTCATAAGATAATGGTACCCACCCAACTTATTAGAGGGTTTGGCCCCCACAACAGAGGAGGATCCTTACACTTTTGAGAAGTCAAACTTAACCGGGACTCTAATTTTAACTCAGGTGCTTTGTGTTGTGATCATTGGTTAATAAAATCAGACTCGAAAGAGCTTATCTTCCCTACTGCATGCGGTATGCCCCACTTTGGAGTATGAAGTACTGAACATGACATTGTTACACTAAGTCTATAAGTTATAAGGGTAGATCGTCTAGGTGACACCTAGTTTAGGAACCAATGCATGAATAGTTTTACAAGTCAAATTCTTGCATAATATACATGACAAATGACATTACCCATACTAGATGTGTTTGTATCAACATCCGACAATGTCGTCTTTAACCTATCTCGCCAGTATTCTCAAGGAGAATAAGATAACTGTAGAAAACTTCGTGGCCTGGGAGAGGAACCTGGTCATAGTTCTTGCTTTAGAAGATTACAAGTTTGTCCTAAGTGATCGTAGGCCATCCCCTGAAGAAGGAATTACTCTTACTATTATTGTGAGAACATCGCACTTTGGTTTTGTCGCGTCCCAAAGTGTGATAAAATAAACCAACACCCTAGAAGTCACTATCAAGGTTAAGTAATGTGTTAAAGAAGTATAATAATGTAAAGTTGCAAAGGAATAAATGACAAGAAGAGAAAATGTTTATTTGGTTTTTATGGGATAATGCTAAAATGTAAGTACAATAATTATAAACTAAAATGAGAATGCAATTAAAAAAAATAAGAAGATGCAAAATGGATGCGGGAGTTGCTTGAGCTTTGCTATTAGTCCCCTATGATGCTACTTTGACAGTTTAATGAATAAGGGTGAGTTTGTGGATTCTCATTAATCGGGATTCTATTATCTCTTTGACTACCGTTAGGGTAGCTTAAAGAGCAACCTAAACACAACTAGGGGAATTGGGTAAGGACTCCCTATGTAAAGAATTGGTGTATTGATTCTAACCCGTCAGGATCACTACCACAAATTAGACGTCTATACGCTACATCCGCAATTATACCCTCCCCCTACTTTGGGTATCAAATTAACTACTTTAGCTACCTACTACTTAGTTACGGTATGGATAGTAATATTACAAAAATTATTAAATGAAATAAAATAAATACCAACCTCAATTAAACATTAATCCCGAATTCAATAAAACACTAAATAATATAATCATAAGTTCTTACAGAAAGTAAGCCTCAAGCAATGAGGGTTAGTTCATGAATAAAAAGTAAAATTTACTAAAAACTAATGCAATAATTATGTCTAAAATTAAGAAACGGAAATTACTCTTTGGAATGATAGGAATCAGATATGGAATGGAGGAAAAATGGTGGAATTGGGCGGAAACCCTCCTCCTATTCTTCTCCTCCTTCTCCAGAAGTTTTTGCTCCTCCCTCTACTGAAATATTTCTTCTCTAATGTTGTATATTGGTTTCCGAGACTCTAATATGCTTATGTACTAACCTAAATACATTTTGGGGGTCAGATAGGCTCACTAAATGAGTTACAAATGGCCCAACCCAATTTTAGGTAGTGATGTCCAAGTTTGAGTCACGGTAGAAGAAATGGCATAACATCTTCATCTTAACTCTGAGTCACTTATGTCACTTCTCACACTCACTGACTTTAATCTTTATCGAAATCAAAAGGAATTAAGTCTAAAGCTCTGACCAGTTAATCGTGGTGATTGAAACAATATGACGTTGAGATTTCTCCGATAAACGCTTCAACTTTTGAAAGTGACTTTGAGCTCATTTAACGCCTTGAATTGGGGTTTATCTTGACTTCGCATCTTTCTTCTCCATAAGGTACTTAATAGCGGAATGATCGGTGAATACAACAATTTTCGCCCCAAGGAGATAGGAACAAAATTTGTCAAAGGCATAAACAACCGCTAAAAGTTACTTCTCAGTTACCGTATAATTAATCTGAGCACTGGTGAAGGTCTTGCTTGCATAGTAAATCGAGTGGAATACTTTATCTTTTCTTTGACCCAACACCGCACCCATAGCAGAATCACTAGCATCACACATAACTTCAAAGGGAATCTTCCTATCAGGTGGTAACACAATTGGCGTAGTAATAAGTTTCTCTTTAAGCTCTTGGAATGCCTTCATGCAAGCTTCATCAAAAAGGAATTTGGTGTCCTTCTCGAGTAATTTACACAAAGGTTTTGAAATCTTGGACAAGTCCTTGATAAAACGACGATAAAACCCAGCATGGCCTAGAAAACTTCTTACCCCTTTTACAGAAACAGGAGGGCGAAGAGTTTTGATAACTTCAACCTTCGCATGATCAAATTCTACACCAGCACTTGATACCTTGTGTCCCAACACTATACCTTCGCGAACCATAAAGTGACATTTCTCCTAGTTCAAGACCAAATCGGTTTCCTTGCATCTAATTAATACTTTTTCTAGATTCTGCAAACAATCATCGAAGTTATCTCCAAAAACAGAAAAATCATCCATGAATACCTCAAAAAATCGATCAATCATGTCTCCAAAGATTGTCATCATGCAACGTTGGAAAGTAGCAGGTGCATTACATAATCCAAAAGGCATCCTTCGGTAGGCGAAAGTACCAAAATGACATGTGAATGTGGTTTTATGTTGGTCATCTGGAGCCACGCAAATTTGATTGTAACCTGAATACCCATCTAAGAAACAATAATACTCTCTACCAGCTGACTTGTCAAACATCTGATCAATAAATGGAAGCAGACAATGGTCTTTTCTAGTCGCGTTGTTCAACTTACGATAGTCCTTACACACTCTCCAACCAAATACGGTTCTTGAGGGTATGGCTTCATTCTTTTCATTCATGATGGTAGTGATACCACCCTTCTTTGGTACGCATTGAACTAGACTCACCCAATCACTACTAGCTATGGGGTAAATGATCCCCGCATCTAGTAGCTTGATTACTTCTTTCTTCACCACTTTTTTCATTGCAGGCATCAACCTTCTCTGTCCTTCAATTGAACGTGTACTGTTATCCTCCAGAATGATCTTGTGTTGGCAATAGGAGGGGCTAATGCCTTTGATATCGGTAATAGTCCAACTTATCGTCTCTTTATTGGCTCTTAGTATACGCAACAATTTGTCTTCTTGAGGACCTGTTAAAGTAGCTGAAACAATAACAAGTAAAGTGTTATTAGCACCTAAATATGCATACCTCAAGTGTGACAGAAGTGGTTTCTCTTCTAACTTCGGGGGAGACTCAATAGATGGTTTCTTTGGAGGTTCAATCTCCCCTGCATCTCGTAATGGTTCGTAGGAAAGACGCCTATACTTTGGATTATTAGAATTAAGAGTTGCCACTATTTCGGAAAGCTCTTCCATCATCTCTGGTAAGTCTAGTGTTAACGCAGCCTGCAATATGTCATCATAATTAAAATAATCAAATACCACTTGCGTGGCGTGTTCTGCTATATGCATTCGGAAGAAATCTCCGGGAACATCTGGGAACTTCATGGCTCGAAATACATTGAATTTTACCTCCTCGTCTTGGATTATCATGGTTAATTATCCGTTTTCTACATCAATTAAAGTACGCCCCGTGGATAGGAATGGTCGTCCCAAGATGATGGGGACATTCCTATCCACGTCGTATTCAATAATAACAAAATCAACGGGAAAAACTAAAGTACCTGCCTTGACGAGGACATCTTTGATTCGTCCCCCAGGATGCACGAGGGATCTATCCGCCATTTGTAGGACCATAGATGTAGGTCTCATATCTCCAATCTTCGACGTATCAAAAATTGATTTGGGCATGAGATTTATACTCGCGCCTAAATCGCATAAAGCTTTTCCTTTCCACTCATTACCAATCGAAATTGGAAGCGTAAAACTCCCAGGATCAAGTAGCTTCGGTGGCAATTTGCTTTGACAGATGGCACTACACTCTTCAGTTAATCCTACCATTTCATTATCACAGTATGGTCTTTTGTTGGTGAGGGCCCTCTTTAAATACTTCACGTACTTTGGTATGTCTTTAATGGCTTCTAACAACGGAATGTTAAAATTGAGACCTCTCACCCTATTCAAAAATCTTTGATATTCAACCATATCTCATTTCTTCTGAACTCTAGAGGGAAAAGGTGGAGGAGGTCGGGTTTCTGCAACATCTTTATTTTTAGGAATTTCCAAAATCTTCTCCACTTCTACTACTTCAGGTTCTTCATCTTTCTCTTCCACTTCCTCCAACGGTTTTTCTTATCTAGTAACTTCTTTTTCTTTCATAACCGGGAAAGGTGGTTGTTGCAATGTCTTACCGCTTCTGGTAGTGATCGCATTACAATCCTCCCTTTGTTTAGGAAATTCTGTGTCACTCGGGAGTTGGCCTTGGCCTCGAACATTTAAACTGTTTGCGATCTTTGATATTTGACTCTCTAAAATTTTTAACGAAGCGGTATGTGAGTTTAATGTTTCTTCCATCTTATTTTCCCTCATGTGGGTGTCCTCCATGAATCGAGATAGCTGGTTTTCAATTTTTTATGACCTCCTCTCCGTATTGGACATATATTGTGTCACAGTAAGTGCTAACTCACTTGAGGTAATTGCGCCTTCTTGAGGTCAAGAGGGAAGCGCCTTTCTGGCTAACGTGTCGGCATAAGCGTCATGATTTGCTCTAGGTTAATTCCCTTGGTATTGGTTTTGCGACTTAAACTCGTAATTGTTCCCCTGAGGCCTTTGTTGATAGGTTTCTGGATTGGCTGCCCCATGTGCATTCGAATACTGATAGCCTGGATGATTTCTGTTCTGATTTCCATACCCTTGACCACCTGAATAATTACCTCGCTGACTAACGAAACAAACGGATTCTGGGTTATTGCCACATTCTTCCCAGTTGTGATCTTCTACTCCACAACTAGAACATATCTCTGGTTCATTAACAACATTTACCACAACTTTATTCGACATAGATCATTGTTTCAGCTTGTTCTCAAGTGCGGCAATCTTAGCGTTCAATTCAGTTTCTATGTCTAGATTCAAAGTACCTCTTTCAGAAGCTCTAACTGATGATTTCGAAGTTTTCCAACTCATTTCATTTTTTACAATTCTGTCCATGATAGCCAGAGCTTGATTAGTTGTGACCATCATGAGACCACCTTGACACATAGTATCGATCTTTTCTTTCGCGGCTTCACCTAAACTTTGATAAAATATCCCAAGCTGTAATTCAAGAGAGTACCCATGTAATGGGCACTTGCGTAACAAAGATTGAAAACGAGTCCACGCAACACCTACAGTTTCTCCTGGCTCTTGGCGTAAACTAACAATATCTAATTGCCCACTAAGTCGAACACTTTGAGGATAGTACATGTCGAAAAATGCTGTCTGAAGTTGATCCCAAGTCAAGATCGCATCGTGTGGTTGTTGATCATACCACTTGCTAGCTCCTCCAGTGAGGAATAATGGAAACATATGGAAGTACATTTGATCTTGTGTTACTCCAGGGGTGACATATGCATCACATATTTGCATAAATTTGTACGTAGCGTGAATAGGATCTTCACGAGCTGCACCACTATACTGTCCAATAGTTGTAAACTGATTAATCATACCCGCGTCTAGTCTGAATCGAATTCCTTGAATTGCGGGAGGACGGAGTCCTTGTGGTGGTATACGAAAAGGTCTTTAGTTATTTGGTTGGAAGATTCGCGGCCCATCATCTTGAGGTACTCCACCATTATTATGGATTTGTTGTTGGCCTGTGGGAGGAATCTGAACTCCCTTCGGTGGAATTGGTAATACTGGTGGGACTATTGGAAAACCGTTTTCATCCAACTGAATTACATGATTCTCAACTAAATCAGCCATTGCTTCTTCTCTTTCGTTTGCTTTAGCTTCTCTATTTCTTTTGTTTGCTCTCGAACTAGGCTTTCGGGATTGTCAAGGATCACGAGATCTTCAAGCATATACCAAAACCTGTAAATCTGAGAAAGAAAGAACAACCCAAAGCGTAAAACTAAAAATAAGAATTAAACTAAAACTAGCAACTAAAACACTTACGGCTAACACCGTGGTCACACGCTACCGTCCCCGGCAGCGGTGCCAACTTGGTGTCTCCTTGTGTGTTCTAAATAAACACACCCAAAAAGTCAAGACACGTACCGCAAGTGTACGGGTCGTCCAAGTAATATCCGGTAAACGGGATTTCGATCTCAGGGACGGATTAGGTATGACTAAAGTGTTATGCAATAAATGGAAATAGTTGCTTGAATGACAATTAAAAGTAAAAGAAATAGATTTTTGTTTTCGTTTAAAGGACTAAAGTGCAAATAAAGTAAATATGAAACTAAATTAATACTAATGCAAGAAAATAAAATATGAAGAGACGCAAGGATGAGAGAATAGTACTTGAGTCACGCTAGGGTTTCACCGAAATAAACTTAATCAATGCTTCTTTTAAGGGACAAATTAGTAACTAGTAATAGTCGGGATTCTAGATTCTTCTAACCCCCGTCAGGGTGGACTTAGGAGATATTCTCAGATGTTACAAACCCCGCCAGGGCGATCATAATCCACCTTCGAATGTCAGGTTTTCTACCCAACTGACTATAAGATTAACTAAGTTCGTCAAGATCAATAATTTCTATCTTACGTTTATTACCTATGTCTGTAATTAAACCCCCCGTCAAGACGATCACTTCCCCACCAAAGTGAATAGCTTAATTGCTCAAACCTATGTCTAATTCACCAAATTAAATATAGTGCAATAACCTTACGATAATAAACAATACTAAATTACTCAATTTGAATTAAATTATAAAAATCTCAAATCAGAAAACATCAATTAAATAAATTAAAGTTCAACCCATATAACGATTCTCAAGCACTTAAAAGGTTTAGCTCATAATATAAAATAAAACTAAGCAAATAAAATTAAAAGACATAATGTTTTACAGAAAGAAAACAAATAAAACCTAATTAAGAGGTTGGGTTTGGCTACGAATTGGAGAAGATGACTGCTCCAGCTCTTAGCTTTCTTCCTTCTTGCTTGCTCTGACTTGAATCCTTAAGCCTCTTTGATAATTATATGAAGTGTGTAAATGGAAGGTTAAGGGGTGTATTTATAGGTGATAGGAAGCCCTAATTCGTTTTTACTTGGAGTGGAAGACAAGCAAAGGACTCTTTAATTCGCAGCCCTAAAATCTAGGAATGGTAAGATTCTGTTGCTGATTTGTTTTGGTCATATCTCTTTCAATACTTAACCGTTTGACTCAGTCCAATAGTCGAAACCGCTTGTCTCGGAAAGCTCTATCCATTGGCCCAAACCATTCTCCCAAATTCCTAGCCAATATTAATTATGGACTCGTCTTTGAACGTGGCTGGAATTTCAGATTTATTTGTCAACTTTATCTTTTCCTTCTTTGCATATATCCTTCCTTAATCTTCTTATTTCCATGTAAATCTCTTTCCTTTACTTCTTAGACTTGACTTGGTCTCTAATTAATTACCATATATCTTTTAAAGCTTCACAATAAATAAATAATTAAACCGCATATGCTTTAAAAATTAATAAATCAATAATTCAAGACTAGAAATAGGAAAGTGCACTCTAAAGTCGAATAAAATACTTTCTAACACACTAAAAATAAGCTAAGAATCTCATTCTCACTTCTCCTATTTGTATTGAAATTCAAGAACCTACTAACTTTGCACTAAAAATAATCAAATTAACGCACAAAAGCTCTAAAAATGCAAATAGTCTAATTCCAAGGGGAGAAAGTGCAATATGACGAAATATGCATAAAAGTCTATCTAATAAGTCAATTATTCACCTAAAATGATGTCTCCAAAGGGCTAAATTTAGAACAAACAGGGAGACATCAGGACAACCCCCCCGAAATTTTTTTTGTCGTATTTTACACGATAAGGCTATATATTACGCAAAAATTACAAAATAGGTCCTTATATTATGCGAAAATGCACTATAGGTGAGTAAAGATTGCAATATAAGTCTTGATATTAATTTTTTAAATTAATTATCTTATAAATTCTTTATTTTTATACAATATAACATATACTTTGTTGTAAAAAATAAAAAAGTTCAAAAATATATTAATTTAAAGTCTAATAAAATAACTTTTAAATTTTAGGGGAGCCAAATTAATATCTTCAGATAAATTGAAGGTTAATTAGTTATAATTTGTTTTTTGAATAAGTTGTAATTTTTTTATTGAAAATTAGCGGGGAATCTAGCAACTAATTAAGTTATTAATTGTAAAGTTATTTAAATGTTATAAACAAATTATTAGTGGCTATTATCATTATAGAGTGGTGGGGTGGTGTAACGTTCACATTTATCCTTTGTAACATCCTACTTATTATGTAATTAGTAGGGTAGTTAGATAGTCTCATATTGCCTATATAAAGGGCTTGTCTATTCCCTCAAAGTAATATTGGAATCCATATAATAATATACTCTTCTTATTTTCATATATCCTCTCATCAACTACATTCTTTCACATATTGTTTCAACACGTTATCAGCACGAGTTCTAACCAACTGAGGTAAAATAATTTCTTATGATTATTATTATATGCATTGTTGATATTCTAATCTTATATCTCTTCTTGAAAAATAATTTCAAAAAAGAGTGTAAAGATTAAACAAAACTTACATCACTTTAAATAAAAATCAATTATTTGAAAGAGTAGTAAGAATCACTATATTTTTGCATCTCTTTGAAAACTAATTTCAAAAGAGAAGTAAAATATGTGTTTAGCATATATAAAATTTTATATTTGTGCATGAGATATATTTCATGATTATTTTTTATAATCGCATATGGATAGAGAAATAGATTTTTTTTAGATTATCTTATTTGTAAATTTTTTTTGTAAGCTACAATATTATTATTTGTTGGCTAATTGATGATTGACTAAAATTCAGATTAAAACTATTAACAATTAAACATAGCCTAGGGGTGACACACTAATACTTTACTTATGAGATCCCAAGTTCGAGTCCCACATGCTACATTAAAAAAATATTTAACACTTTATGCATATTTTAATTTACCGTTATATTTTTTATAGTTTATAATGTCAAATCTCACTAAACTAGAGTTTGTTGCACTTGATATAACTGGTAATAACTATTTGCCTTGGACTCTTGATGCCGAGATCCACTTAGAAGCAAATAATCTTGGAGAAACTATTAAGGCAGGAAATCAAGCAACCGCTCAAAATCGCGCAAAAGCTATGATTTTCCTTCGACATCATCTCCATGAAGGCTTAAAAGCCGAGTATCTTTTTTTTTTTTTTTGGTTACATGGGTTCCGGGCTAGCTTGCGCGCACCCGACTAATCCCACGGAGATATACATGCCTCCCCATATATATTCTCATGGTAAATCAGAACTAGGTTGCCCATGTTCAGGGAGGGGTTCGAGCCTTGTACCTCTTACTTTACACCCGTTAGGGAGGGGATTAAAGCCGAGTATCTTACGGTCAAAGACCCATATGTCCTTTGGACAAATTTAAAAGAAAGATATGACCACCATAAGGCAATAATTTTGCCTAAAGCTCGTTATGAGTGGATCCACTTACGTTTACAGGACTTTAAATCTGTAAGCGAATATAATTCTGTTGTTTTTAGGATTACTTCACAACTGAAATTATGTGGTGAAAAAATATCTGATGCAGACATGTTAGAGAAAACTTTCTCCACTTTTCATGCCTCCAATATGCTCTTACAACAACAATATAGAGAGCGAGGCTTTAAAAAATATTCAGAGCTAATTTCATACCTTCTAGTGGCTAAACAAAATAATGAGCTTTTGACAAAAAATCATCAAACACGACCAACTGGCTCAGAGGCATTTCCTGAGACCAATGCTATATTTGTTGACAATCGAGACAATGGTCGTGATCGTGGTCGTGGACGTCGCCAAAACAGAGGACGTGGTTATAATCACGGTAATGGTCGAAATAATTTTGGCCAACGTAATAATCACCATCACCAAAGTTTTAAAAGGCAAACAAATAAAGGCAATAACAAATATGTGCAAAACAAATCTTCTCAAACAGATACAAATTGCACAAGATGTGGTAATAAAGGACATTGGAATCGTACATGTCGCCCATCATCTTACTTTGTCAAACTTCACCAAGACTCAATTAAGAACAAGAACAAATTCGTTGAGACAATTTTGTTGAAAATTCACAAAATAATCTTCTTGATTATAAAAACATTGGTGAAGGTTCACAAAATAATCTCCTTGATTATAAGAATATTGGTGAAAGTTCATAAAATAATCTTCTTGATTATTTAGATATATTTGGAGATTACGATGGTGCTACTATTTTACCAAATACTGATGAAAATGCTCAAAGTGGCTAAATATTTTGCCTAGATTGCCTAGTAAAAGAAATAATAGGCATTATCGTTTTATTTTTTTTTATTGTTTTTCTTTTTTTAATTGTTTAAGTTCAAGTCTTTAATTTTATGAATAAAATGCCTCCAAGTTGTTCTTTAATTGAAATATTAGTATTTTATTATTCATTAATTGTTTATGTGTATTTTTTTTGAAGAAACATGGAATTACCTAATATCAATGGTGGAGAAATGTGCCTAGCAGACAGTGCTACAACACATACTATTTTGAAAAATAAAAAATATTTCTCCGAACTTAAATCTGCTGAAGCAGCCGTTCTCACAATTTCTGGTGCAACAAATATGATTGAAGGTTTTGGAAAAGCATGCATTGTTTTCCCTACGGGGACAAAATTATTAATAAGAAATGCTTTATATTTCAGTAGATCAAAAAGAAATCTACTAAGTTTTAAAGATATTTGAAATAATGGTTATCACATTGAAACCATAAATGATATAAACAAAGAATGACTCTATATTACATCGCTTGTACCCGGCAAGAAAATAATGATAGAAAAATTACCGATGTTATCTTCTGGATTATATTATACTTATATAAATCCAATCGAATCTAATTTAGCGATTAATAAAAGGATGAACAACCCAAAATCCTTTATTCTTTGGCATGATCGTCTAGGTCATCCAGGAACAATAATGATGAGAAATATAATTGCGTATACGCAGGGTCATCCATTAAAGAACCAAAAAGTTCTTTTATCAAATGATTATTCATGTGTCACATGTGCATAAGGAAAACTAATCATCCGACCATCACCAACTAAAGTCGGTATTGAATCTCCAGCATTTTTGGATAGAATTCAAGGAGATATATGTGGTCCTATTACCCCCATCATGTGGACCATTTCAATACTTTATGGTGTTAATAGATGCATCAACTCGTTGGTCTTATGTCTCCTTATTATCCACCCGGAATGTTGCGTTTGCAAAATTACTTGCACAAATTATCCGACTACGAGCTCAATTTCCGGATTATAATATCAAGAAAATAAGACTTGATAATGCCGGAGAATTCCCATCTCAAACGTTTAATGACTACTGCATGTCAATTGGAATTGAGGTTGAGCATCCTGTAGCTCACACACATACACAAAATGGTTTAGCTGAATCTTTAATCAAACGTATACAACTAATCGCTAGACCATTACTCATGCGAAGTAAGTTGCCTAGTTCAGCTTGGGGTCATGCAATATTACATGAAGCATCATTAATTCGAATAAGACCAACAACTTATCATAAATACTCTCCATTACAATTAGTTTTTGGTCAAGAACCAAATATATCTCATTTAAGAATTTTTGGTTGCGCAGTATATGTCCCAATTGCTCCACCATATCGCACCAAAATGGGACCACAAAGGCAATTGGGAATTTATGTTGGCTATGAATCTCCATCTATTATTAAATATCTTGAGCCTTTGACCGGAGATCTTTTTACAGCACGTTTTGCTGATAGTCAATTCAATGAATCAATATTCCCAGCATTAGGGGGAGAGGAACATAAGCATAAGCTAGGAAAACAAGAAATTTCTTGGAAAGCATCAATATCTCATTTTGATCCTCTCACAAATCAATCTTAACAAAAAGTTCAAAAGAACATTCATTTACAAAGGGTTGCGAATCAATTACCAGATGCATTCATTGATACCAAGAAAGTGACTAAGTCACACATACCAGCTATAAATGCTCCCGCTCGAATAAATATTTTAAACGAGTAACCCGCTAATGAGTCGTTCACACGCCAAAAGCGTGGCAGACCAATCGGTTCCAAAGATAAGAATCCAAGAAAGAAAAGGGAGCTAAACAATCAAGTTGGAAATATTATGATCTTGGATAATCCTGTAGAAATCACAACACCTAATACTGGTGAAAATGAAACGTCAACAGAATCTCAGGTACCTAATCATGAATTAAACAATGAAATTGTTGAAAACGAAGAGATCTCAATCAATTATGTTTCTACGGGAATTATATGGAACCGAGATCAAATCCTTGTTAACAACAGATTTGCATATGCAGTTGCTACAGATTTAATGAATGAAAGTGAGGAACTTGAACTGAAGTCCATTCAAGAATGTCGACATAGAAATGATTGGCCAAAATGGAAAGACGCAATACAAGTTGAATTAAATTCACTTGCCAAACGTGAAGTATTTGGACCTGTAGTTCCAACACCTGAAAATATTAAACCTGTTGGCTACAAGTGGGTATTTGTGCGAAAAAGAAATGAAAAAATGAAATTGTACGATATAAGGCACGACTTGTAGCACAGGGCTTCTCCCAAAGACGTGGGATTGATTATGAGGAGACATATTCTCCAGTGGTGGATGCAATCACTTTCAGGTTTCTAATCAGTTTGGCAATTTCTGAAGGACTTCAAATGCGTCTAATGGATGTGGTAACTGCTTACCTTTATGGATCACTTGATAGTGAAATTTATATGAAAGTCCCAGAAGGACTAAAAGTACCAAAAACATGCAACTTGAATTTCCGGGAAAAATATTCAGTCAAGTTACAAAGATCTTTGTATGGTTTAAAACAATCTGGACGAATGTGGTATAATCGTCATAGTACGTACCTTCTTAAAGAAGGATACACCAATAGTCCCATTTGCCCATGTGTTTTTATAAAGAAATTGAACAATGGGTTTGTCATTATTGCAGTATATGTTGATGATTTGAATCTAATTGGGACCCTTGAAGAGCTCACATCAGCAGCCGCAAACTTGAGTAAAGAATTTGAGATGAAAGATCTTGGAAAAACTAAGTTTTGTCTTGGCTTACAAATTGAGCATTTATTAGATGGGATATTTCTCCATCAATCAACATATACAGAGAAAATACTTGAAAGGTTTAATATGGATAAATGTCATCCATAAAATTCTCCTATGATCGTTCGTTCACTAGACGTACACGAGGACCCTTTTCGTCCTCGAGAAGATAATGAAGAAATACTTGGTCCAGAAGTACCATATTTAAGTGTCATTGGAGCACTAATGTATCTTGCAAATAACACGAGACCAGACATAGCATTCTCTGTAAATTTGCTAGCACGGTATAGTGCTACTCCAACTCGAAGACACTGGAATGGAATCAAACATTTATTTTGTTACCTTCGAGGAACTATTGATAGAGGACTATCGTATTCACGAAATTCTCAAGCGGAACTAGTCGGATATGCAGATGCTGGCTATCTATCTGATCCCCATAAAGGACGATCACAAACTGGATACTTATTCACTTTTGGTGGTACTGCGATATCTTGGCGTTCTACAAAGCAGACTTTATCAGCCACTTCATCAAATCATGCAGAGATACTTGCATTACATGAAGCTAGTCGAGAATGTGTTTGGTTGAGATCTTTGACCCAACATATTCAAGGAGAATGTTGCATTTCAAAGACGACAACCGGTCCAACCGTACTGTATGAAGACAATGCCGCTTGTATTGCTCAAATCAAAGGAGGATTTATCAAAGGTGACAGAACCAAGCATATCTCGCCAAAGTTTTTTTTTGCACATGAACTTCAAAAGAAAGATGAAATAGACGTCCACCGAATTCGATCAAGTGAAAATTTAGCAGATCTGTTTACAAAGGCATTACCTACGAAAACGTTTGAAAGATTGATACACAAGGTTGGGATGCGTCGACTCAGAGATTTATCTTGACTTGTACAAATGAGGAAGAGTACGCGTTGCACTCTTCTTCCCTTGACTAGGTTTTATCCCAATGGGTTTTAATAAGGCAACTACAAATGCGTATCTGAAATAATATCCAAGGGGGAGTGTTATAAACAAATTATTAGTGGCTATTATTATTATAGAGTAGTGGGGTGGTGTAACCTTCACATTTATCTTTTGTAACATCCTACTTATTATGTAATTAGTAGGGTAGTTGGATAGTCTCATATTGCCTATATTAAGTACTTGTCTATTTCCTCAAAGTAATATTGGAATCCATATAATAATATACTCTTCTTATTTTCATATATTCTCTCATCAACTACATTCTTTCACATATTGTTTCAACATTAAAACATTTTTTGTAATATTTACAATATTATGGAGCAAGTCAAACTTATTTTTGTTCTTAATTTTAAGAAAAACAATTTAACTTACGATTAGATAGTTAATCTAAATTTTTAAATACTTTGTTTGATAATTGAAATACTTATATTTCTTCCTAATTGACATCTATATTTTTCAACCACAATTCAATTTGTGGTATAGACTAGTTTGTAATATTTGATATATTATTTATCTATATAATCACTAGAAGAAAAAAGAAAATCAACCTTTTAAATTCTCGGTGTTTGACATATAGTAATCTATGGTGAGTACCAAATCAAAATCTTGAAATAATCTTATCGTTTGGCCAATAAATATATAGAATAACTATGTGTCATTAGAAATTTAAAATGGATGTGAGAGAGGTAGTACATTAATCGACGACTTTTTGCTTAACGGTTGACGAAACACAATTTCCACGAGTTTTCAACGTGAAACGTTCTGTTTTTTGTTGTATTGTATTGGTCGTTTTCTACGTAGAAGTTGAAAGCTTTATCTGTTGACTCAACTCCTCACCACCACCGTGACCATTTCCACAAGGTTAGACTCAGTCACGCCACCATTTTTCTACTGATTTATTTTCTTTTGTATTCATTGCATATAGTAGCTAGATACACAGAAATATATCATCTATTGTGAGAGAAACATAGCAACGATACCAATCGATCTAATGAGTTTAAGTTATAATATTTTGGCTGTGGTGCTAGTATTGGTGATACGGTGGGCGCAAAGCAGCGAAGCATTAGGCAAGTTTGGGTTTGATATACACCATAGATATTCTGATAGTGTTAAGAAAATAGTGGGTATTGATGGGTTGCCGGAAAAGGATACACTTGAATACTACAAAGCCATGGTCCACCGTGACCATCTCCTTAAGGGCCGACGACTTGCTGGTGTTGACTCCACACCTCTAACATTTGTTCAAGGAAATGACACTTATCATATTTCTGAGCTTGGATTGTAAGTCGTCTCTCTTGTATTCTAATATAAAACATATTATAGTTGTTGAATTCAAAATATGTATGTAATTTTTAGTTTGCATTATGCATTTGTGGATGTGGGTACACCAAAGTTAACGTTTCTGGTAGCACTTGACACTGGAAGTGATTTGTTTTGGCTACCATGTGAGTGTACAAACTGTGCTAAAAACTTAACTTTGAGATCTGGAGATGTAAGTCAACTCCTTCATTAAACTTGTGAGGCTTGTTGTTGTGCTAGATTATAAAATAACAAGTTGATTATTAAAACAGAAACTAGATTTCAACATTTACAGCCGTAACGCATCAACAACAAGTTCTACAGTTTCATGCAATAGTAACATCTGTAAAGCGGAAAGTCACTGTTTGCCAGGTAGTACAACTTGTGGTTATCAAGCTCGATATCTTTCAGCTAACACCTCATCCACCGGAGTATTGGTCCAAGACTTGTTGCATTTAGCTACCGATGATGAGAAGAAAGAAGCTATTGATACACAAATTACTTTAGGGTACTCACTACTCACTCATATTATTGGTTAATTAATGTAAAAAAAAATTACAAACTCATATTTGTTTTCATTTCATGTCTTGTTCAGATGTGGAATGGTTCAAACGGGAGCATTTTTAACTAGGGGTGCTCCAAATGGTCTCTTTGGTTTAGGAATGGAAAATATATCTGTTCCCAGCATTTTATCAAACAAAGGTTTGACCGCAGATTCTTTTTCAATGTGTTTCGGCTCTTCTGATATTGTCGGAAGAATCGAATTTGGAGATAAAGGAACCTACGCCCAAGGACAAACACCATTCAATCTTGAACAATTACAGTAAGTTAGATGAGTAATCTAATATTAGAGTAATGATATATATCAGGCTGACTAACGGTTCCCAGAACCGGTGCACCGGACCCCGGACCGGAGAGGAAAGCGGTCCAGAACCGGACCGGACCGATATGCCGGGGTAGCGGCTCGGTTCTTCAAAAAAAAATGGATGTGAAAAACCGGTCTGATAAGGACCGGTCCGAGTGAGCTGTTTTTTTTTTATAAGTTAGCCAAAACCGGATAAGGACCGGACCCGGAACGGAAACCGGAACCGTAAACCGATCCCTTTTACCGGTCGTACTTCTAAGTTTTAGGACCGAAAACCGGACCGGACCGGGACCGATAGCGGAGGACCGGTAAGCCGGAGGTCCGATAAGGACCGGTCTGAAACTGGTCCGAACCGCACGTTAGTCAGGCTGAGATATATACCACCCAATTACCGTTCATGACATGGCGTGAATTGGTTGATAATAAATGGTTAATCATTAATCAGTTCAAGAAAATAAATAGTTTAACGATTTATTGTCGACCAATTTACGCCACGATGGTATACTGGGTGGTATATATCATTACTCCTGATATTAATTGTCTATAAATTGGAAATTAATCCATTGCTACCTTACCAGCCCATCGTACAACATCAGCATTATACAAGTAGCTGCTGGAGAAAAATCTGCAAATCTTACTCTTACAGCAATATTTGACACGGGTACCTCATTTACAATGTTGGAGGATCCATCTTACACCATTATTACTGAAACAGTAAGTCCACCACAATCTTAATTTCAATATGACTCTCCTTTTAGAAAATCTAATACTTTACATGTATCTGCAGTTCAATTCACAAGTAAAAGATAAACGTAATTTAGAATTAGGGGATTATGATATTCCTTTCGAGTACTGCTATTACTTAAAGTAAGAAATACAAGTTAAGATATATATTCTTAAAAAAACACTCAAATTAAGATATATTCTTTTTTTCTAAATGCAGTTCAACTTCAAGCGAATTCTCTAGTTTGAGTTTAACAATGAAAGGTGGAGACCAGTTCAATGTTTCCAGTCCGATTATAGTTTTGATTATTAAGGTAGACGCACTTCATTTCGAATAATCCAGAAGATGAAATTACTTTGATTATACTATAATATTTTTCTTCATGATTTTCAGGATGTTGCTGTTTATTGTCTAGCCATCATCAAAAGTTCTGACATAAGCATTATCGGGCGTGAGTAGATGAATTACTTTCAACAATTTTAGCAATTTTCAATATGACAAATTTAATTTTTTTTGTTTTGTGACACAGAGAATTTTATGACGGGACACCGCATAGTTTTTGATCGTGAGAATATGGTATTAGGTTGGAAAGAATCAGACTGTAAGGACTTCATCCTTCATTCTGTTGATTCCCTTTTTCAAGGTCCTGCATGGTACCATTTGCGAGCTTTCGCTGTAATATGATTAATTTTTTTCAGGTTACGACATTGAAAAGTCGAAATCAGGATCAGGGACTTTACCTCCAACTCCAACTCCACCTCCAACTCCAACTCCACCTCCAACTCCAACTCCATCTCCACCTACTCTACGCGAAAACAACACCGAAACTCCACCTCCCACAGAACTCCCTAAAGCTACACCAGGGAACGATACTGTGTCTCCTAGGGGTGGCAACGCACCCTCATCTAGTTCATTCACGGGTAAATTTGTGATTGTTTTGTTTTCACTTTTGACACATTGTTTGATCAATCTTCATCTGATTCTCTAAACTTGTGTAGCCTTTTTCTCGTGTATATCAAATGAAAGAAAAGTATATAAATTTTATACAATTTGTAATAAGCTTTGATTAAACCTCAGGTCAAATAATGTAAATATTATAGTTTGTCAATGTCAATACATAAATCTTTAATAAAGATGAAACTGCCTTGAGCTTTGCTGCTTTATGTTTCTGTTGTTAACTCCTTGTTAAGTAGTAAATACAACTAATTTTACACTCTGTGAGACAAAATACCTGCCAGGAATCTATTAAATGTAGTAAATAAATGTAGATAAATTAATATGTACAAATACACCAGATATACTCATATAAAATTGCCTTGCGGTGCACCGTTACCAAATGTAGGGGATTCTGTAAAATAGCCATGTTGCAGCTGCTTAAATCGCATGTTGTATTAGATGATGATAACTCATTTAATAGTTATAATATTAGTAGTTTTGTTTCTATGTATACTTCTTCTAGTTAGGGGCGGAGCCAGGATTTTTTGTTAGGGGGCTAACGGGGTTCGGGGGCAACGCCCCCGAAAAAATTTACTTTACCGTATTTGCACGACAAGTCTATATATTATGCAAAAATTGCTAGATAAATCCTTATATAATGCTAAAATGTACTATAAATCCCTGTATTGTGTAAAGATTGCAATATAAGTCCGGATATTATTTTTTTAAATTAATCATCTGATAAATTTCTTTTTTTTTATACAAAATAACATACAATTTGTTGTAAAAAAACAAAAAATCCTATAAATAAAATAATTTAAAGTCTAACAAAATAAATTTTAAAATTTAGGGGGCCAAATGAAATTTTTAACACATTTAAAAGTTAATTACAAAAAAAAAAATCTATGAAAAAAAAATTAAAACGAACCAAGATATTGAATATTTAATGGTATTTACGTTTAAATTTTGTCAATAAATTTTATTATTTGATAAAATTAATCTCTAAAATTTAAGTTAGGGAGGACTAATTTTATGCTATAATTTTTTTAAGTTATATTTTTATCTATTTTTTTTAAAAAAAAATGTTAAATTATAGAGGACTGGGGTGGCTGAGGTGGGTTGCAGCCCGCCCAACCCACCCCCACATCCGCCCCTGCTTCAAGTAATCTAATATAGAAGAAAGTATATGACATTCTAGACGAGGTCATATTGATCAAGATTGTCTGATCTTATTTACAAAGGTGGACTTTTTGGATTCATTGACCAAAGTTAACTTGCCAACTTGTGAACATTGTCTAGTAGGTAAAGAAAAAGAGGTAACCATTTATAAAGTCTAAAAGAGTCGAGTATCCATTACAAGTGATTCATTCAGATATTTGTGGCCCACTAAGTGTTCAATCTACACGTGAGAACATTATTTTATCACTTTTATAGATGATTTCACTAGGTTTGGTTATGTCTACCCGATTTCTTCTAAATCTGATGCATTGAAATGTATTATGACATTTTTTAGTGAATTGGAAAATCAGTTAGAGAGGAAGGTGAAAACCTTAAAAATCATTCGCGGACATAAATATCTATTTGATCAGTTTAAATAACTATGTGATGAAAAAAGGGATAATAAGACAACTTATAATTCCCAGTACACCACAAAAAAATGTTGTGTCTGAAAAGGAAGAACTGTATGCTCCTAATAATGGTTTGGTTTGTGACGGAACAAGCTAATCTTCAAATATCTTATTGGGAGGTGCCTTGCTTACTGCCAATTATATACTTAATCGAGTGCCCGCAAAGATAGTTCCATCAACTCCTTATGAATTGTTGACATGCAAGAAACCTTACTAATCATACTTGCGACCCTGGAGGTCGGCAGAATATGTTCATAACCTATCTCATATATATGGGAAGTTAGGTCCAAGAGACAAGAAGTGTATCTTTATAAGATACCTTGAGAACTGTAAATGATATGTGTTAATTTGTGAACATAAATATTGTGGTCTTACTAAAATTGAGTCACGAGATGTCACATTCTTAGATGATGATTTTCCTAGCAAAAGCAAGGTTGACATAAATTATGTTTTATGTGAATTGAATGAGATTCAGGAAGATGGTATGTAAACACATGTGACACCTGATGAGGTAACACATTCTCAAGAAGTAGAGACTGACACTGCTCTACATCTTAAGACAGAAAAAACCATTGCATTATTTAGTAATCTCATTTCTTGTTTCTACACGATGTTTGTTGATTCTTGATTGCTACTTTTTTGCTTACGTTGCCAGGACGACAATGCTTTGATTTGGGGTTCTTGATGTCTCGTGTTTTATGATATAATCTTATAATCCCGAGACATCATTTCGGGTTGTTTTATGTTTTGAAAACAGTGATTTTTCCCTTGATTAAGCATATACTGAATTCTTAGCTATTATATGAGATTATTTGTATTTTAAAGAAATTTGAGATAATTTTGTGAATTATTGTGTAGCTGTTTGAACATGGAGGATCCGAGGATAAAAGGGATAACCTAAGGAGTCAAGAAGTTAAGGAAACACCCAAGATGAGTGGAAAAGATATCGAGACAAGACAAGGAGTCAAGAAGATCATTAAAAGTCAAAGAACAAAATATGAAAAAATAGATTCGTCAACTTGCAAAAATTGCAACAAATAATTAGTAACGAATTTGATCATGATATTGTGGATCAGTGTATGTCTAGGAATCTAGTAAGTGTGAGAAGATACATAGATTAATTCCAAGTTGAGATGAAGAAATTATGGACGTTTTGGTAAGCTAGCTTGAGTCCTCCAGATTTAACAAAGAAGTCCACATGCCACTTATGACCTTCTGGACCCATCACTGAATTTCCTAGAATATATTATTACATTTTTAGCTTTTTACATGTAGCTCATTAAACCTTACCACAACTCATTACACCTTACCACAACTCATTACAGTTAATTATTCATTCATTAGTATTGACTTATGGAGCAGGAGAGAAGCAAGGAGGGCAAGGATACAACACAATAATTCCTTCTTTGTAATTCTTCTTCCCTTAAACCCTGAATTATGTCATTAAATATTTTATTTCATTATCCAAGCATGAACTAAACCTCTTTTATCTTGATATCGCTCATGTATTAACCCGAGCTATGATTTAAGATTTCTTTTCCATGAATTTTGGGACTACATGCTAATTATTGTGGATTGCTGGTTCATTATAATTCTTGTCCTTACGACAGTTAGTTATATTTATAACATATTGAGTTGTGTTAGGGATTAATCTACGCTAATCTCTAAAAAATAAAATATAATTCTTTTGTTGAGTTTGAGAATCGAAAGATCTAAATTAATTAGATAATTGTCGAACTCAAAGGTGTGATAATAAATCAACTCCTAAAGAAGGGTGATTCCTCGAGATTCCTTATATTTGCATGATATGGTTGGGTGGTCCGATCTTTCAATGAAACTTTCTCACCTACCCCAAACTCATCTTTTTCACTCTCCTTTGTGGATTTTATAGGGATCTTCCCAATTGAGCTATTGATCACACGTTGAATCATTCACACATTTTGTACCGTTCTTCTTATTACATTTCCCTAGACATAAAATGTCTAGGATTCATCTGTGATTCTAAATGTAACGAAACTTCA
Organism: Nemophila menziesii; assembly: GCA_029959085.1. Classification (NCBI taxonomy): domain Eukaryota; kingdom Viridiplantae; phylum Streptophyta; class Magnoliopsida; order Boraginales; family Hydrophyllaceae; genus Nemophila; species Nemophila menziesii. Next base: position 83,967,238 of record JARWIR010000001.1, read on the forward strand.
TAAACATTAATAATCGTTCTTCCCGTGGCTATGAATGGACGTCCCAAGATGAGAGAAACATTTGCATATACATCATAATCCAATAAAATAAAATCAGTGAGAATAACAAGGTTACCTAATCGGACTAGAATGTCCTCAATGATTCCCCACGGATTTTTCAATGATTGATCCGCCATTTGCAATGCAACAGATGTTGGCCTTGCTTCTCCAACACCCAACTCATCATAAACACTCTTTGTCATACGTTCACACTTGCTCCCAAGTCAGACAACAGTAGCTCTTTGAATGTACTCCTAATTTTGATTGAAAGGTTGAATCCTCCAGGATTGTAGAGTTTTGGTGGCAACTTTCTTTACACTTGGGCCTATATTCCTTCGGTTAGTGCTACCGTTTTATACTCCGCAAATTTGTTCTTCTTCGAGAGTGTCTCCTTAAAGAACTTAAGATATTTCTGAATCTTTTTTATGGCTTTGGTTATAGGGATATTAATATTTAATTGGCTCAACATGTCTATAGATTTCTTGTACTCGGCATCATCATAAGTCTTGACTAAACATGATGGGAATAGAGGTGGTGGGTGGATTTATTTTGGTGGCGGTCTTACTCTTGATTTCCCTTGCACCCTTGGTGCTTCTTTAGTCTTCTCAACCACTTCTTCTTCAACCCAATCCTCCACGATTACCTAACTTGGGATTTTATGGTTCTTTTTCTTCCGTGGCCTCTTCTTCATTAGGCTTAAGTTGTGGTGGTTTTACAATTTTTCCACTTCAAAGGTCGATTGCCTTACATGCTTCATATTTACCACTGTTCTCGTCATAATGTAGCAGCATAATCTCACCCTTCTCACATTGGGTGAGTTGCATGACTTGGCTTTGTTGATGTTCTTGAAGATACATTGTGATTTTGTCTAACTTTTGTTGTACATTCTTCATTGTTACCTCGATAGAGTCAATCTTTGCATCACTTTGTGCCATTCTATCTATTGAAACTTTTACGAATGTGGAAATACTCTTCTCAAACTCGCTTGTGCCTTCTTGCATATATGATAAAAGTGCCTTTGGAACTAGATTCTCCTCATAAGATTTATACACGTCATTTTAGGGAGTTTGGGATCCATAGCTCGGACCTCCTTGGTAATGATTTTGAAACTTTGACTGATAATTGGTCTCTTGGGGTAGATGCGGAATTGGTTGTATTGACCATAGCCTTGACCACTCGGGTGGTGGTTCCCTCAATTAGACGCAAAAAAATGTCGATTCAGGATTATTAGGACACTCTTCCCGTACATGGTTTAACACCCCGCAACACGGACAACTTTGTGTCTCTTGAACCATACTCACAATCACTTGATATTTTTTCATCGATATTTGTTTTATTATGTTCTCTATAGTGGCAATCTTTGCATTAAAATCAGTCACCTTTTCCAAATTCATTGCTTCTCTTTCCAAAAATTGAACATGTGATCTTTCTGGTTGACAACTCATCTCGTTACTCACAACTCTATCTATAATGCTAAATGTGTGATTCACGATCACCGTCATAAGAAATAATCCATATAATGTGTTAGCTTTTTATTTGAGAGGGGATATTTAAACTTTGATAAAACATTCCCAATTGCAACTCCGTAGGGTACCCATGTAATGGATATTTCTTTAAGCATGATTGGAATCGAGTCCAAGTTGCTCCTAATGTTTTTCCTTGTTCTTGATGGAAATTTTCAAAGTCTAGTTGACCATTCAATCATACACTTTGAGGATAGTACCTATCAGAAAATGTGGTTCACAATTGGTCCCACGTAATTATTAATTCATGTGGTTGCTGATCATACCATTCAGTTACTCCTTTTGTGAGAAAAATGGGAACATGATAAGATAAAAATGTTTATGAGTGACTCCTTTAGTGATGTACGAATTGCAAAATTGCATGAATTTTTGTATATCTCGAACGAGATCTTCATGGGCAGCCCCGCTATAATGGTCGTAAGTGGAAAATTGATTAATCATGCCCGCACCGGGCTTAAATCGCACAACTTGTATAGCGGGTGGGTGGATGGTGGGTCCTGGTGTGTTATAAACTAATTCAATAAAAGTAAAGGAATAAAGGATCCACAGACCGCAAGTGTACGGGTCGTCCCAAGTAAGAAATAAGTAAAATCGGGATTATCGTCTCCACAGGGATTTAAGTAGTTATTCTAATTGCGTGTTTAATATTAGAATAGATAGTTTTAATTGTCTTAATTACAAAGATAAACAATGAAATATTTTGATTCCTAATTAAATAAATAATAAAATAAATAATAAATACTTAATAACAAATAATTATGAAAATAAGATAAGGAGATGTAAGTATGAATCTATCCTATTGAATTTATGATTCTAAAGAATAAGGGTGAATGGGAAATTTCACAATAGTTGGAACTCTATAATCTCCTAACCCCCGTCAAGGTGGACTTAGGAGCTATCCTACCGTATTACATACCCCGTCAGGGCGATTATAAGTTATGTTCAAATGATTAAGATTTTTACCTCTTTGGCTACGTGGTTAGTCAAGCATGTCGGTCAATAACGGACACCACGCGTCTCTATCCCAGTTCTGTAATTAACCCCCCCCCCCCCCCCCCCCCCCCCGCGTCAAAGTGATCACTTTGCCACTTAAGTGAATAGCCTAATTACTAAAACCTACCCTTGATTCGCGACTTCAATGATAGTAAACAAGCACAAGAATATAGTCAATGGAAATTAAGAACCAGTTCAATTAAATACTAAAATCCCAGATTCAAATTAAAACAAAAAAACAATAATCAATGGTTCATATAATTACAATCCAGAAGAGAAATTATGCATACTAAAACTCTTGAATAATTAGTTTAGAAATACCTCATAGACATAATAGATTTAATACTAAATTACCCAAAGAATGGAGATGGAGAAGTGTAGAATTGATGTAGTTAAGCTCTAGCTCTTACTTCTTCCTCCTCTAGATCAATCTGATTGCTTCTATAATGATTTATGTATGTATATTAAGCTTATGCAGCCAAGGGATGATTTTATAAGGTTTAGAACAGATATATATAGGTGCTAGGTCGAAATCTTGGAGTAGGGGCCAAGTAAAAGAGTCCAAACCCAACTCAAATTCGTAACCCAAAAATATAGAAAAGGTAAGAAACTGTTGCTGTCTTGTTTTTGGTGTAACTTCTTTGTTTCAACTCCGATTGACACGTTCTTTATATCGAAATTGATAATCTCGGAAAGCTCTACACTTTAGCTTAGACTATTCTTCCAAATTCCCAGCCAATCTTGAGTTATTCTCACTATTGTGGACGTAGCTGGTGAAATTCAGATTTATTTGACAACTTTTCCTTTCCTAGTTTATCCTTTCCTTCTTTTATCTCCTGATTTCTTCAAGATCTTCTTTCCTTATCTCCTTATAATTGATTTGACATCTAATTTATTTCCTTATTATCTTTAAAGCTTCACATTAACACACAAATTAAACCAAATATGCTCTAAAGATAATAATTCATTAAATCAAGACAAGAAATAGGAATATTACAAATTAAGCACGAAAGTCAATATAAAAAGACCATTTTCTACCTAAAATGATTTCTCCTAAGGGCTTGTATTTAGACCAAAAAGGGAGACATCAAGACCCCCAACTCAAAGTTGTATCAGACCGATACAATAAGAAATAAGAACATATGGAAGTCTCTAAAATATCAGCTAAGTCAATTAAGAACAGGGGAAAAGAAGATAGCAGGATATAGAATAAACTTAAAGCAACTACTAAGAAAATTTTATGTAATAATATTTACAAACTACGTACAGGCACACTTATCATATCTGCAATCAATATTGCCTTAATTCAAGATTGTATTAGCTTCGTAATGTAAGAATGAGAGGATCTTTACTCAGTTTACCAAAGAGGCTATAGATTGTTCATTGAACTTCACTAGTATCCAAAGATCCACTTAACTACTCTCTAACGGCTCAATCACTTCTAGATTACATAGCAAAGAATCATAAGGTCTTTAGGGTTGTAACGTTGGCTTAGGGACGGTATGATAAATATATTTGGATAATTTAGAGTGAGCTTTTGGCTCTCTCCTCACTAGCCATCAATAAATCGCCCAAGAGCTTGAGTTACTCTCATAGAACGTTCTCACTCAACCCAATAAATTCCTTGATACACTAGTTAGCATCCCCAATAACCTAAAGCATAAAAATGTTCACATAAAAATTTCACTTTGCCGATCCAAATATATATATTCTTTTCATATCAATTTTTTTCTTTTGTATAGCTATGACTCTCTTTTTGATGTTGATATATCATGTTATTTTTTTCTAATTTATTTTTTCTTTTCTTTTCAACTCTTTTCATTTACTCTTACCCCGGCAAAGGGTTACAATATAATAAACCTGTGAATCATCATCAAAATATAGAACAGAGCACAATTGATAAACTCAAAAATCCCAACCCAATAATATTTTCCATAATGGTGGACCCACCACCCCAAACTCAAGCTCTAAAACAATTGTCTATGCATCGCGATTCAAGTGCGGGTCATATGGAAAAGTCCTATAATCTCAAGGGATATGGCTTATAATGTGGTGATGTCTCCCGAAATATTCTAATTTTATGCCCTTGGGAGACATCATTTTTGGTGTTTATTCGTTTATTTTGATAGACTTTTGGACTAAATATGCAATAATACGATTTTCCTCTTTTATTTCTAGCATTTTTAATGTATTAAACTTTTGCGCGTAATATTGGTATTTTTAGTGGAAAGTTTATAGGTTTTGGATGTTATCTAGAAGAGGAATACGAGAAGAAAGTCAAAGATCATGATATGGAGTCAAACCTTGAAGATAAATCCCGAAAAGAGTTAGATTTTGAAGCTGCAAATCTGGAAACAGGTCAAAGATTGCTGATTTCGAGGCACTTGCGAGTTGATTTAGCCGCTGACCCTTGAAGATATTAGATTCCTTATCGAGTTACGGAACTTTAGCAAGTGATTTCAGGTCAATCGGAGTTATAACGAAGCGGCTAGAGCCGTTTTAGTGAAGGTGGTGCAGCAGTTACGGGATTTTGGGCTAAGATAATAGACTTGGGCCTTTATGATTTCATTTAATTACTAACCTAAAGGCCTAGTCCGAATTTATGCATATAAAAAGAGGTTTTGACTTCTATTTTACAAACAATTCACTTTTTACAAAAGAATACACCAGAGAGAAGTCAAAGCAAGGAAGCAGAAAGGCTAGAGAACTGGAGACGGTCTATATCTCCAACTCACAGCTAACTCAATTCCGGATTAGGTTTTTCTTTAGTTTCATTCTGTAAAACAATATGAATTCATCTTTTAATTTAGTATTTGTTTTTCCTTTAATTATGAGCTAAATCCTTTTAGTACTTGAGAATGCTTAATGGGTGATTCCTAAAACTATCGAATTTCTTATGTTTGAATTTGGGTTTTTCATGAATTAAATCAAATTGGGTCATTTACATTATTCGGTAATTTATGATTATTTACTGTTTTAGGAGTAGCTAACTAAGAACAGATTTTAGTATCTAGGCTATTCCACATATGTGGCGTGTGGATCATCCTGACGGAGGGTTTAGGTATGGAATCAATTACTCAATATAAGATAAAAACTATTTGACTTTGACGAGCGTAGTTAATCTTAGGGCCAACGAGGTAATATAAACTTAATCATTCGAAAGTGGATCATATTTACCCTGACGGGACTAGTGACACTCTAGAATAGCTTTGTAGTCCACCCTGACGGGGGTACAGAGACTCTTGAATCCCGACCAATGTTATTTGACTGATTTGACCCTTAAACAACATAAGAGATAAAATAGAATTAGGAGGATCCTTAGCATTTCTCGAGTACTGCCTTTTCTTTCTTGCGTCTAGCTATTTATTATTTGCGTCTTGTCATTTATTTACATTTTTTCATATTAGTCTTAATCATCTTAGGAACTATAAAACAAACCAATCAATCATTATATCTTTTTTTTGCTTTCATAAGTGCAATCATTCATTAATCGATAAGCATTGTAGTTAACCAAACCGTCCCTGCGAACGATCCTAGAATCATTATTACTACTTGGGACAACCGTACACTTGCGGTTGTGGTTCAATTACTTTTGCATTTATTTTAGAACACACAAAGGACCACCAAGTTTTTGGCGCCGCTGCCGGGGACGGTAGCGTGTGACCACGGTGTTTATCCTTCAGTGATAGTTGCATTTATTTTTATTTCAGTTTTACGCTTTTTGTTCATCTTTTTCAGGTTTTTAGGTTTGGTGTATGCGAAGGAGACTCTTTAAGTATCTTGAGCCATCACCTCTGGTCCTTAATAATCCAGAATCATTAATCAGACTTGCTAACAAGAGAAGGAAAGAACAAGAAGCTAGAGAGGTAGAAGAATTAATTAACAGAATGGAGAACATTAATATTCGATCAACAAAACTATAACGGACAAGCTCAGCTAGATGCGAATGGCCAACCCATAGCGCCACAAGTTCTTAATCCTCTAGTTCCACCTGGCATTCCTAATCCAGTCCAAGTTCAAATGGCGATTAATCAAGATCCATGGTTTGTTAATGGTCCAGAAGAAGTTCCATTCTGTGCTCCTGCTCTAGGGGTAGGTGCTCCAAATATAGATGTTCCAAGGTTTCGTCCAGATTCAGGTATGTTAGCTCAATTCCAAAATTTTGGAAATTTTCGTGGTAAAGCTGGAGAAGATCCCCTTCGAGCAGTACGGAAATTCAAACAGATATATGATTCTTACATCACACAAGGAGTTTCCAAAGAACAAATGTATTTTGCTGGCTTTCGATTTTTCGTTATTGATGGAGCGAGTGAATGGCACGATACACAAGATCCTACGAAGATAAAAAACTGGGAACAATTAGAAACTGCGTTTTTCAATAGATATTATCCATCCAATATGAGGTTAGATGCTGAACTAGAGTTAACATATTTCAAGCAAGAATATGATGAAGCGTTGGGTAAAAGTTGGTCAAGATTTCAGAAATGTTTGCGAAGAGTCCCGAATCATGACCTTAATGAACAACAACAGATGAAGATTTTTTATAATGGTCTTGACGGTGGCTCTAGGAAAGATTTAGATTTGTTGTGTGGTGGTGCGTTTTTGCGAGTTCAACCTGCGTATGCAAGAATTATTTTGGATAGAACAGTTGATAACGAAATTTCATGGTTCGCGAAGGTATTGTTCTGGGTCACAAAGTTTCGAGTGATGGATTAGAGGTCGATAGAGCAAAGATAGAGGTAATCAAAACTCTTCCCCCTCCTGTTTCTGTTAAAGGGGTAAGAAGTTTCTTGGGCCATGCTGGCTTTTATAGGCGTTTTATTAAAGATTTTTATAAGATTGCTAAACCGTTATGCAACTTACTCGAAAAGGATTCCAAATTCCTTTTTGATAAAGCTTGTTTAGCGGCCTTTCAAGCAATCAATGAAAAACTTATTTCTGCTCCTATAGTATTACCTCCAGATTGGAATTTACCGTTTGAGGTTATGTGTGATGCGAGTGATTTGTGTATGGGAGCTGTATTGGGACAGAGAAAAGAGAAATTTTTCCATTCGATTTACTATGCTAGTAAAACTTTTAATGGTGCTCAAGTTAATTATACAGTTATAGAAAAAGAGTTGCTAGCAGTTGTGTATTCATTTGATAAATTTCGCTCTTATCTTCTTGGAGCAAAAGTTATTGTTTATACAGATCATTCAACAATTAGATATCTTATGGAGAAGAAGGATACTAAACCGAGGTTAATCAGATGTGTTTTATTGCTTCAAGAGTTCGATTTAGAGATCAAGGATAGAAAGGGTTGTGAGAATCAGGTTGCAGATCATCTATCACGTCTTGAAGGTTCAGAGATGAATAGTGGTACTGAAGCAGTTAGAGAAGAATTCCCTGATGAGAGTTTATTTGTGGTTCGTGATTATGAAGCTCCTTGGTATGCAGATATTGCGAATTTAGTGGTAAGTGGTTCTTTTCCTGAAGGTTCAACTTATCAAGAGAAAAAAAAGATTAGCTCACCGTGCGAGACAATTCTTTTGGGAGGACCCTTTTCCTCTACAAAGTGTGTGTTGATCAAATGGTGAGAAGATGTGTAGCCAAGGAAGAAATTGAGGTGATTGTAGCTGGGTGTCACGATTCACCTTATGGTGGACATTTTAAAGGAGATCGAACTGCTGCTAAGGTATTACAATCTGGTTTTTACTGGCCTTCTATTATGAAAGATTGTCATGAGTATGTTAAAAGATGTGAAAGATGTCAATTTACCGGAAACATATCCAAGAGGGATGAGATGACACGTGGTGGGTCCTGGTGTGTTATTAAATTAAGTACGAAAATAAAGGAACCACAATTACCGCAAGTGTACGGTTGTCCAAGTAATATTCGATAAATCGAGTTCGTTCTCAGGGACGAATTAGGTTCAACTCCAGTATTAATCAGATAGTAAGAATAATTGTTTAACAGAAAAGTAAATAATAAGATTTTTGTTTGGTTTTTCTAATAACTAAATACGCAAATAAATAAAGACTAAATTGAAATAAATAAAAGCAAATAAAAGATTGACTTCAGATAAGAGAGATACTTGAGTCTCGCAAAAAATCCACCTAATTCATACAATCTAGGCTATGTCTAAGGGCAGAATTGGAATTATAATATTAGTCGGGACTCTAATATCTCCTAGCCCCCTGTCGGGTTGACCTAGATGCAATCCTAAAGTATCCTAAACACCTGTATGGTCGAATATGCCTCTTCGGATGATATGATTTTACCTCTTTGGCTATGTAACTAGTTAAGCCTGTCGGTCAATAACGAATATTACACGGGTATTACCAAGATCTGTATTCAAACCCCCCTGTCGGATGATCACTTCACAACTAAAGTGAATAGCCCAAATACTAAAATCTATTTCTAGTTGTACGGAAAAGAAATAGTGATTAAGAACAAAGTAATATCCAATATCTAAGAACTAATTCAATTTAAATCATAACAATCCCAAATTCAAAACAAAGATTAAATTAATTAGGGTTCATCCCTTTAATGCGATTCTCAAGTATATAAAAGTTTAGCTCATGATAAATTTAAAGACTGAAATTAAATAGAAAGACATCATATTTAATTACAGAAAAGAAATATATAACCTAAGGATTAGCTGACTGTTGATGGAAGAACAGAATTCCTCCACCTCTAACTTCTCCTTTGCCTTCTTGCTCTGAAGTGGCTGACTCTCTCTCTAAGGATGCATGAATTAAATAAATTGTGAGAGGTGGTTCTGACTCTCTCTCTCTCTAAAGATGTATATATTGAAGAATAATTGAGAGGTACTGAATTATGAGGTCTTAAGGGTGTATTTATAGGTGTTAGCAAGCCCTAGGTCGAATTACTTGGAGTGGAAGACAAGGCAAGAACTCTTAAATTCGTAGCCCTAAATTCTAGAAAAAGTAAGATTTTGATGCTGATTTGATTTGGTCATATCTTTTTCAATACTTATCCGTTTGAGAAGTTCCAATATATGAAACTGCTTGTCTTGGAAAGCGATTTCTATTGGTGCAGACCATTCGTCCAGAATCCTAGCCAATCTTTAGTTATGGAATTATCTTTAAAACGTGGCTGGAATTTCAGATTCATAAGGCAGCTTTATCTTTTCCTTCTTTGCATATATCCTTCCTAAATCTTCTTATTTCCATGTAAATCTTCTTTCCTTTACTTCTTTATCTTGACTTGGTCTCTAATTAATTACCATATATCTTTTAAAGCTTCACATTAGATAAATAATTAAACCGCATATGCTTAAAAAGAATAAATCAATAAATCAAGAAAACGAAATAGGAAAGTGTACTCTAAAAATAGAAACTCGAGTAAAAATCATTTCCTAACACTCTAAAATACACTAAGACTTTATTCTCATTTCTTCACCTTGGATTGGTCTTTCATGAATTTCAAGAACCAATTAACTTTGCATTAAAAACAATCAAATTTACGCACAAAAGCTCAGATTCTGCAAATAGTTAATTTCCAAGGGAAGAAAGTGCAATATGATAAATTAAGCCTAAAAGTATATCAAATAAGTCATTTATTCACCTAAAAGGATGTCTCCAAAGGGCTAATAATTAGAACAAATAGGGAGACATCAAGACCCCAAACTCAAACCTTTGTCGTCCCGACAATGTAAAATAAAAACAAAGGATCTTTTAGGTGAACGCAGAAGGTAGAATCTAGTAATTAATCCCAAAGCAAAACTTAAAACAAATTTCATATAGTATAATCTAGGAATTAATATACACCTACACTTATCATGCAAAATCAAACACAAAACAGTATCAATCCAAAATTAATTTCACAATGCTAGAAGGTTACGCTTATTACTTATCTCAAGATGGTGGCTATAGGGTGTTCCTCGATCTTTACTTGCTTTGAAAGTTCCACTTAGCATATTCCTTATTAACTCACTGTGCATCTAGGAATCACGAGGTCTTTATGGTTTTAGCATATGCTGAAGGACGGCATGGTATGTATATTTGGTAAATTTGAAGTGAGTTTTTGGCTCTCTCCTCACTTACCATCAACAAACTGTCCAAGAGCTTGAGTTTACACTCGAATAACGTTCTCACTCAACCCAATTGACGCGCTTAATTAGCGTCCCCAAATTAACCCAATAAGCACTAAAGATGATTCACTTAAAAATTTCCACTTTACCGGTCCGAATATATTTTCTTTTCAAATCATTCATTTTTTCTTTTCTTTTGTATAGCCATGACTCTCTTTATGATGTTGAGATATCATGCTATTTTTCATAGTTATGCCTATTCATAACTTGAGCTCGAAGCTTCTTTTCTATTCACTATTACCCCGGCAAAGGGTTACAATATAATAAACCTGTGAATCATCATCATGTATAGCACAAAGCATCATTGATAAGCTCAAGAATCCCAACCCAATGTAAATTCCCATATAGTGGACCCACCACCCCAAACTCAAGCTCAAGACAGGAAGTCTCAGGATCGTGATTCAAGTGCGAGTCATATGGCCATGCCTAATAATATAAAGGGAAATTGGCTTATAATGTGGCGACAAAAGAAAGGCTTAAAGGCTAAAAATTTGTCTAAGAAGGATAAAATTAATCCAGGGATAGAACGCCAAAAAGGATTCAAAGGGCTAACAAAGAACTGCCTCTATCATCTTCCTATTTACACAACTTGTCGCTAGTTCATACCTAAGTGGGTTCTCTACTCATTTAGATCTCACGTTCTACAAACCACCCATTATCCTTAAGTACAAGTTTACTTCTTTTGCATTGTTCATTAATTTTTCCTATCAATTATCTCATATTTGCATGCAATCAAAGTGTGGTTTACACTAACTCCTAAAGTCAACTATTTTCTATCATAAATTCATGAAAAGCATGCTTGATAGGGGCATTTAAAATTCTCTACAGTCAACGCAACCCTAAGATTAATTTTATTGAAAGCATAAAAAAAAAAAATAACACAGAAAAATTGGGATGAGGCAACGAACCCCACCCCAAACTCAAAAATGAGTCGTGTCCCCATGACTCGAAAAAGACTCAAGAAAGCAAATAAAAAATTAATAAAACAAATAAGAAAGGGATAGGAAAACGGATCTGAACCAGCACGAAGCTGGTTTCCATGGTTGTGTGTAGGTTGAGCTCCTTGTGTTGCGTCGGTGGCATGTGGAACATTGCTCACTCCACGTAATATGATTTGCATAAGATCCAACTCTTTTGTTATTTTTCCTATGAGTTTCAATACCTCTTCATGATATATCTCCAAAGTTCCATCTTTCAACTACATCTTTAACACCCAAAAGTAATAAGAGGTTCTCCAACTTCTTCTTTCTCTCCATGGTATTCTTGTCTTCCCAATCTTTGACATCTCAATGAACCCCAAACTCAAAACTTCAAATAGTCAAGAACTAGAGAAAAGTTTTGAAATTTGATGTTTTGAGGATTTGTAATGAAGGATTTAGGTGTTATATGAGATGGGTAATCAATATGTAATAGCTTGGGGAAGGTTTAATGAATAGGATTTGAAGCTTTGATGAAGAGGCTTAAGGTTGAAGGAGAAGATTTCTTGATTTTCTTGAATGATTGTGGTGTTGGATGTGTGTTTGGAATGGATTAGGAGGAAGGATTTAATGTTCTTGGGTGTTGTAGTGGTCTTTGTGCAGGTATATAAGGGTTAAGTTCTGGAAAATTCGTTTTTGAAGAGGCTAGGGTTACTTCTTGATGAAGTAAGAAGTTTATAAGGCACAAACTCTTCAAACCGACATAGCTGCGGTATACTAGACCCATCAGTGCTTCATTTTTTTCGTCTCTGCAATGACCCCGTGGTATATACCCCGTGGCACGGGTTTTTGCCACTGTTCAATTTCTCGTCTTCGTCAAAAAACCCGCGGTATTCAACCCGTGGTACGGTTTTTTTTCACCTGCGGTATACCGGAGGTATGGCTCGGTATACCGGACCGCGAATCGACACTTTTTCTCATCTCTGTATAAAACCCGCGTTAGTAGCCCGTGGCACGGGTTTTCTTCCTACGGTATACCGGGGTTCTGGGGCGGTATACCGGGGTTCTGGGGCGGTATACCGGACCTCGCGCTGAATTTTCCCATGTGTTCCCTTTTTCGTTTCCTAGCACCCCAAACTCAATTCCTGCACCATTAACACACTACCTTTCTCATTTCTTTTAAAAGTAGACACTAAAACTCGACACTAACTTAGAATTATACACTAGGAATTGAAAAACTTAAAGAAAAATTAAACATGGGTTGTCTCTCAAGAAGCACTTTTGTTTATTACGTCTTTAAGTTCGACGCGTTACCTTCCATGAAGATGGTAATGAGGCCCTTGCGGTTCTCCTCCGCTTGAATTCGCCTCGTCCTTGGCATGTAAGCTTTGAAACCTTCCCCCTTAAAATTTTATTCAATCGATCTCTGAAAGGGGGAGGGTAGTATCTCCGTTTCGCCTTCTTACTTTCATGACGAAACGTATTCTTCACCACACGATAGTCGATAACCGTCCTCAACGGTATAAGCTCATTTTTATTTTCCTTAATCTCGTGTTCCTCTTTAAAGTGTGGTGGGTAGGTGCTCCTCCTTGCCGCTTTACTCTCGTGGTGTAGCACCTTTCTTGTGTAACACCTATTGATCATTTGTAGTAATAGAGGTGATTCCGATTTTTTATCTCTAATGATGATTTGTGGTGGAGATAGTGATTGGTGAACTTTTTGTGGTGGGGATTCGATTTCTTTTTTATTGTGAACTTTGAATTCTTCAATTGATTCCTCAACCACTTCACATTCGTCTTCGCTTTCAACCCAATCTTCCACTATTACTTCATCATATTCTTGATGTGGAATCTTAATCTCGATCACCTCTTTTTCTTGTTTGCGTTCAGTATCTTGATCATGTGCACGCACCATAGGAATAGCAACCTCGGTTTCAATTTCTAGGATTTTCGTTGCTACTCCTTCTTCCACCATGCTAATAGGATTGTCAACCACATGGTGGTCTTCATTTATAACCGGCATGATGGTCATAACACTATCACTAATATCTTCCTTTAACACCTCCTCCTCCACTACTTCTTCCAGTTGATCTCTTCCATCCCCCGAGGGAGTGGAAACTTCATAAGACATACTACCCCATTCTTCTACCATCTGTTGCATGCGTGCATGGGTGGCGTTAGTTTCCTCTACTAAGCGCTGGAGTTTAGAACTTATCTCATTGTCAATTTCTTGCTAATAGTGATGAGGTGGAGAGTTTTGAATGTTTTCAACCCATTGGTTGTTCCATGCTTGCTCTTGCTGATAGTGATATGATGGTTGTTGTTGATTACTCCCGATCCATTGATTGTTCCAATCCTGCTCTTGCGGGTGTTGATAAGATTGTTCGTAGAAGTTACTACCCCATTGGTGTTGTCCCGGAGAGTCTTCCCAATATTCGTATGGATCGGGATCCGGGTAATGTCCTCTATACATCTTCAATAGAACCTTTTGATCATTACCTGAATAAAAATTTGAAATCTGTACAACAAAAAAAAAAAAACAACCAAGCGTAAAACTGAAAAAAATAAACAATTAAAACTACTAAAGATTAACACCGGGGTCTCACGCTACCGTCCCCGGTAGCGGCGCCAAAAACTTGGTGGGTCCTGGTGTGTTATTAAATTAAGTACGAAAATAAAGGAACCACAATTACCGCAAGTGTACGGTTGCCCAAGTAATATTCGTTAAATCGAGTTCGTTCTTAGGGACGAATTAGGTTCAACTCCAGTATTAATCAGATAGTAAGAATAATTGTTTAACAGAAAAGTAAATAATAAGATTTTTGTTTGGTTTTTCTAATAACTAAATACACAAATAAATAAAGACTAAATTGAAATAAATAAAAGCAAATAAAATATTGACTTCAGATAAGAGAGATACTTGAGTCTCGCAAAAAATACACCTAATTCATACAATCTAGGCTATGTCTAAGGGCAGAATTGGAATTATAATATTAGTCGGGACTCTAATATCTCCTAGCCCCCTGTCGGGTGGACCTAGAAGCTATCCTAAAGTATCCTAAACACCTGTATGGTCGAATATGCCTCTTCGGATGATATGATTTTACCTCTTTGGCTATGTAACTAGTTAAGCCTGTCGGTCAATAACGGACATTACACGGGTATTACCTAGATCTGTATTCAAACCCCCATGTCGGATGATCACTTCGCCACTAAAGTGAATAGCCCAAATACTAAAATCTATTTCTAGTTGTACGGAAAAGAAATAGTGATTAAGAACAAAGTAATATCCAATATCAAAGACCTAATTCAATTTAAATCATAACAATCCCAAATTCAAAACAAAGATTAAATTAATTAGGGTTCATCCCTTTAATGCGATTCTCAAGTATATAAAAGTTTAGCTCATGATAAATTTAAAGACTGAAATTAAATAGAAAGACATCATATTTAATTACAGAAAAGAAATATATAACCTAAGGATTAGCTGACTGTTGATGGAAGAACAGAATTCCTCCACCTCTAGCTTCTCCTTTGCCTTCTTGCTCTGAAGTGGTTGACTCTCTCTCTAAGGATGTATGAATTAAATAAATTGTGAGAGGTGGTTCTGACTCTCTCTCTAAAGATGTATATATTGAAGAATAATTGAGAGGTACTGAATTATGAGGTCTAAAAGGTGTATTTATAGGTGTTAGCAAGCCCTAGGTCGAATTACTTGGAGTGGAAAACAAGGCAAGAACTCTTAAATTCGTAGCCCTAAATTCTAGAAAAGGTAAGATTTTGATGCTGATTTGATTTGGTCATATCTTTTTCAATACTTATCCGTTTGAGAAGTTCCAATATATGAAACTGCTTGTCTTAGAAAGAGCTTTCTATTGGTGCAGACCATTCGTCCAGAATCCTAGACAATCTTTAGTTATGGAATTATCTTTAAAACGTGGTTGGAATTTCAGATTCATAAGGCAGCTTTATCTTTTCCTTCTTTGCATATATCCTTCCTAAATCTTCTTATTTCCATGTAAATCTTCTTTCCTTTACTTCTTTATCTTGACTTGGTCTCTAATTAATTACCATATATCTTTTAAAGCTTCACATTAAATAAATAATTAAACCGCATATGCTTAAAAAGAATAAATCAATAAATCAAGAAAACGAAATAGGAAAGTGTACTCTAAAAATAGAAACTCGAGTAAAAATCATTTCCTAACACTCTAAAATACACTAAGACTTTATTCTCATTTCTTCTCCTTGGATTGGTCTTTCATGAATTTCAAGAACCAATTAACTTTGCATTAAAAACAATCAAATTGACGCACAAAAGCTCAGATTCTGCAAATAGTTAATTTCCAAGGGAAGAAAGTGCAATATGATCAATTAAGCCTAAAAGTATATCAAATAAGTCATTTATTCAACTAAAAGGATGTCTCCAAAGGGCTAATGATTAGAACAAATAGGGAGACATCAACACGTAATGATGTATTAGATGTGGAAATATTTGATGTTTGGGGTATAGATTTTATGGGTCCGTTCGTTCCTTCAAATGGTAACCTCTACATTTTATTAGCTGTTGATTACGTGTCTAAATGGGTAGAATCCGTTGCTCTACCAACCAATGAATCGCGGGTAGTAATTAAATTTCTTAAATCACACATCTTCACTAGACATGGCACTCCGAGGGTAATTATTAGCGATGGAGGTACTCATTTCGTTAATAGGTATTTGAAGACAGTCTTAGAGAAATATGGGGTGAGACATCGTGTATCTACCGCTTATCATCCACAAGCCAATGGTCAAGCTGAAGTCTCAAATCATGAGGTAAAATCTATTTTAGAGAAAACCGTTGGTCCTACAAGAAAATATTGGTCAATGAAATTAGATGATGCATCATGGGCTTATCGTACTGCGTTTAAAACTCCAGTTGGTGCATCTTCGTATCGAATGGTGTATGGTAAGTCTTGTCACTTACCTCTCGAGCTTGAAATGGGTGCATATTGGGCTATTGCGAAATTAAACTTAGATCCTACTTTAGCCGGTAAAAATCGAATGATGAAACTTAATGAGCTTGATGAATTCCGATTACATGCTTATGAAAACGCTAAACTTTACAAAGAAAATACTAAGAGATGGCATGATAATCGGATTCGAGAGAAGAACTTTGTAGTGGGACAAAGAGTGTTGAAATATAATTCAAAATTCAGCAATTACCCGGGAAAGTTAAGATCGAAGTGCTCAGGACCGTATATTGTGACAAAAGTTACACCTCATGGAGCTATAGAGATAGAACATCCACTTGAAAACCGTACATTCATGGTGAACGGCCATCGTTTGAAGATATATCATGGAGGTGAAGATACCGATCGTGCAAAGGACCCACATCCCAGAGAGGTCATGTACCTCCTCGAAGCTCCTTAGAAGCATGAGGTAAACCGTCGAGCTTAACGACGTTAAACAAAAGCCAATTTCTTGTATATTAGATTAAGTATTTCAATTTTCGTAGTGTAAATTAGTTTGATTTTCGTTAACTTCAGTGTCTATTATTAAGAAATGAGGAAGGGTGTTTGTTTTTGATGATTTTAGGGGTATAATGGTCATGAGTTTGGGGTCAAAACAATGAGAAAACGAAAAAATTTGGAGTCCACAGCAGGTCTGACCGGCTAGCCGACGAGCTGGCCGGCATACCGGCCAAACGAGCTGAGAGACCCCAACTCTCTGACCATTGCGTCAGCAATGACGCAGCATAGGTGCGTCTCGAATTGCGCCAGCGAGGAACCGCCGGCATGCCGGTCAGATGACCGGCTAGCCGGGCGATGACGATGAAGTTTCTGACCACTGCGTCAGCAACGACGCAGCATAGCTGCGTCTCGAAGTGCGTCAGGGACATGCCGCCGGCATGCCGGTCAGATGACCAGCTAGCCGGCCAAGGAATATGAAGTCTCTGATCACTGCGTCAGCAATGACGCAAGGTAGCTTGCGTCTGAGGTTAAAAAAAAAATCAAATTTAGTAATTTTTTCGCCGCCATCGCGACCGGCATGCCGGCAAAACCGCCGGCTAGCCGGTGCGCTGTTGCGAGAGGCGGCTTTCACAGCTTTTAACCTAGTTTTTTGCCTCCTTTTCCAAGCCAACCTCATACTCCGAATCCTTGCCTCCACCTACTCCGAAAATCATCAATAAAAAGCTATAAAATCATCAAACCAAGCCTCCTTTCATCACAAAAACACACAATCAACTCATATCTTCTCCAAAACATCACCACATTTCATCTTTTCTCCACAAATTTCTTTTTCCAAACTTTGAAATTAAACCCAGTTCTTCCACAATTCCTCTCAATTAACCTTAACCCACCTCCTATTCCACCATATTCTTCAACTTTCAAGCCTCAAAACATCAAAGTTCTAAGCTTTTCTTTAGCTTTTTCACTATTTGAAGTTTTGAGTTTGGGGTGAAAAGAGATGAATAATAGGACCGATTCCATGTGTTCTTATCGAAGAACCCTACCAAGAAACAGGAACAATGTTGGTGCTAGCCCAGACCAAGCAATTGAGATTCTGGATTCGCGATCCAAAAAGACTGAACAAATCCCAATTGCTCCAAAAAGAAAGGAAAATCCAAGTAAGGCTAATCCGAAAAAGAGTAGATTAATTGATGAAAGTGACGAAGAAAGTGACGAAGAAGTTGAGGAAGAGATTGAGGAAGAAACAGAACAAGAAGTTCCCGAAGAACCCGTGCAACAACAGAAACCTCCGCGTAGGAAAACATGGGCTCAAAAGCCAAAGAGAGTCTTCATTCCTTGGGAAACTCAGGTTCGTGATAGAATTCAATTTTTGAAGTTTGGTGAGGAGATGAATCTTCCTAAGGGTATTATGACTAGTGCTTATAAAGACTATGGTATTAATTGTGACAAATTGGGTTGGAAAGAATTGAGAAAAAGGAAGCTTGAGTATATTCCTACCTTGGTGCGAGATTTTTATGAAGGAATCGCCTTCTCAAAAGATGCAGTTGTGATTCGCAAAAAGGTAGTTCCTTTCTCCGTTGAGCTTATTCGAAAATCGTTAAAATTACCCGAATTTTCTGGACTATGCCCTTTCCGAGAATCTCTTAAAGAACCGTCTTTCGATTATAAATCCCTTTGGGGAACAATACTTACTGATGGGGCCCGCCCAATTCCCGAAGGAGAGAGATATCCTGGACAGATGTATAGCAGTAATTTGTTACCATGTGCTAAGGTATGATCCTGTTTCATAATCCCTACCTTCTTCGGAATTAAACACATATCAGAAGTGAAGAAGGAGCATCTTATGTTTATTAAGTGTACTGTTGAGGAGAAACCAATAGATGTTGCTCGCGTAATTTATGATACCATCATGGAATTTGCTAGAATTCCAACTTCGCAACAAAATCTCAAATTCCCTTGTACTATCACGATATAAGCCCATTATCCCTCAGATTATTAGGCATGACCAAATGACCCGCACTTGAATCACAATCCTGAGACCTGTCTCGAGCTTGAGTTTAGGGTGGAGGGTCCACATTTGGGAAATTTCATTGGGTAGGATTTATGTGTTTATATTAAGGTACGAAAATAAAAGATGATATTATTATTTGTAACCCTTTGCCGGGATTTGAAAAAAAAAAGAATTATAAGAGACATGACCTTTCACATCAAAAGGATGGTCATGGGTATCTTGTACAAAAAAGAAGAAAAGAAATGAAAAATAAAATAAAAAGAAAAAAATGAAATAAACCGGCAAAGTGGAATATTTTTTGGAAATCATCTTAGTATATATTGGGTTGACATGGGAACGCAACATTAGTGCGTCAAATGGGTTAAGTGGGAACATTATATGAGTGTAAACTCAAGCTCGTGGACAGTTGTTGATGGTAAGTGAGGAGAGAGCCAAAAGCTCACTTCAAATTTACCAAATTTACCAAATATACATACCACACCGTCCCTAAGCCTACGCTAAAACCGTAAAGTCCTCGTGATTCCTAGGTGCATAGTGAATTTATGATTCGGTTGATAGGGAATACACTTAGTGGAGAGTTCAAAACGAGTTAGGATTGAGGAACAACCTATAGCCATCATAAAGAGATAAGTACAAGTGTAACCTTCAAGCATTGCTAATTTAATTTTATGATTGATGTTATTTATGTTCGATTTTGCATGATAGGTGTATGTATATATTAGTTCTTAGAGTTTTACGATATGATATTTATTTTAAGAATTGCTTTAGGTTTATTTGCTAACTTTTACTTTCTTGCTTTTACTTCTACCCCTTTGTTTTATTTTGTTTTGCTTTGTCGGGACGACAAAGGTTTGAGTTGGGGGTCTTGATGTCTCCCGAAATGTTCTAATTTTATGCCCTTGGGAGACATCATTTTTGGTGTTTATTCGTTTATTTTGATAGACTTTTGGACTAAATATGCAATAATACGATTTTCCTCTTTTATTTCTAGCATTTTTAATGTATTAAACTTTTGCGCGTAATATTGGTATTTTTAGTGGAAAGTTTATAGGTTTTGGATGTTAGCTAGAAGAGGAATACGAGAAGAAAGTCAAAGATCATGATATGGAGTCAAACCTTAATCTAAATCCCAAAAAGAGTTAGATTTTGAAGCTGCAAATCTGGAAACAGGCCAAATATTGCTGATTTCGAGGCACTTGCGAGTTGATTTAGCCGCTGACCCTTGAAGAGATTAGATTCCTTATCGAGTTACGGAACTTTAGCAAGTAATTTCAGGTCAATCGGAGTTATAACGAAGCGGCTAGAGCCGTTTTAGTGAAGGTGGTGCAGCAGTTACAGGATTTTGGGCTAAGATAATGGACTTGGGCCTTTATGATTACATTTAATTACTAACCTAATGGCCTATTCCGAATTTATGCATATAAAAAGAGGTTTTGACTTCTATTTTACAAACAATTCACTTTTTACAAAAGAATACACCAGAGAGAAGTCAAAGCAAGGAAGCAGGAAGGCTAGAGAAGTGGAGACGGTCTATATCTCCAACTCACAGCTAACTCAATTCCGGATTAGGTTTTTCTTTAGTTTCATTCTGTAAAACAATATGAATTCATCTTTTAATTTAGTATTTGTTTTTCCTTTAATTATGAGCTAAATCCTTTTAGTACTTGAGAATGCTTAATGGGTGATTCCTAAAACTATCGAATTTCTTATGTTTGAATTTGGGTTTTTCATGAATTAAATCAAATTGGATCATTTACATTATTCAGTAATTTATGATTATTTACTGTTTTTGGAGTAGCTAACTAAGAACAGATTTTAGTATCTAGGCTATTCCACATATGTGGCGTGTGGATCATCCTGACGGAGGGTTTAGGTATGGAATCAATTACTCAATATAAGATAAAAACTATTTGACTTTGACGAGTGTAGTTAATCTTAGGGCCAACGAGGTAATATAAACTTAATCATTCGAAAGTGGATCATATTTACCGTGACGGGACTAGTGACACTCTATAATAGCTTTGTAGTCCACCCTGACGGGGGTACAGAGACTCTTGAATCCCGACCAATGTTAATTAACTGATTTGACCCTTAAACAACATAAGAGATAAAATAGAATTAGGAGGATCCTTAGCATTTCTCGAGTACTGCCTTTTCTTTCTTGCGTCTAGCTATCTATTATTTGCGTCTTGTCATTTATTTACATTTTCATATTAGTCTTAATCATCTTAGGAACTATAAAACAAACCAATCAATCATTATATCTTTTATTTGCTTTCATAAGTGCAATCATTCATTAATCGATAAGCATTGTAGTTAACCAAACCGTCCCTGCGAACGATCCTAGAATCATTATTACTACTTGGGACAACCGTACACTTGCGGCTGTGGTTCAATTACTTTTGCATTTATTTTAGAACACACAAAGGACCACCATGTGGCTAATAAAAAGGCTTTAGAAAGGCTATAAGAGGCTGAGAAGGATATATAATATAATAAATGGACAACAAGCTAAAAGGCAACAAGGGGCTTATGAAAGAACTGCCTTAATTACTTTTTAAACTATGCAATTTCGTCATTCAATTACCTTTCGCATGTTCATCAAATGGGTTTATCAACTAGCTTGGGTCTCACGGCCTACACACCACTCATGGCTCCCTGAGATCGAACATATTTTCTATCGCAATGCTAACTAGTCTTTTCTTTACTATCAATGTGTGTTTTCCTGCAAATACTCAAAGCATACAAAATAAAGCAGTTCATAAACATAATACTTTCTATCATCAACTTACTAAGCTTATGCATTCAAGCTATCAAACACACTCTACATCTAATTCATCTCTAAAAAATTTAAAAATTACAAATTTCTCTAAAAGAAACAATAAATCACATAAAATGGAGGTGAGGGACATCAAATCCCCACACCCCCAACTCAAAAAGGAGTCGTGTCCCCACGACTCGAACCAGACTCGATAAAAAAATAAAAACCAACACATATATTGCAAATAGAGAAATGGTAGGGAAGAAAGAAAACATACTCTCGAGGCTATTGCCTCGCATGATCAATACCCGGACAGCGCTTTTCTTGTATGTAACCTTCTAGTGACACCAATTTTGCTTTCCCTAACATCCTCTTATGCTCCATCCCAATCAATCACACTCTAGAAATCTCTTGTTTTCATTTTCTCCAACTTCTTTTTCACATATTTCTTCTCAATAGAATCCAATACCCAACTGCTTGATTGGTTTGGATTTAAAAAATGGTTGGGTAAGATTTAGAAATTTTGGATTTTGATTCTTGGATTCTAGGTGTTTTGATATGATGTGGGTGGTTGAATCTTCTTTATAATGATGTGGGGAAGGATTTTGATGTGAATTTATGGTAATAGGGTAGTATTTTGATGTTTGGTGAAGGTTTGTTGAAACTTTAATGGAGTTTAGGAAGAATGGGGAATAAATAAAGGCTTAAGGATTGAAAAATTCGTAACTATTCATTAACCTCAATCTTCAAACCCTTTTAACAATTTTTCTGGCGGCGGGCTGCGGTGCACAGGCCGGATGGCGCGGTACACCGGACTCAAGGGTTGAAAACCCGTAGTCGCGAGTTGTCGATACGGTTTAGGGTAGTTAGTCTCATACTCTTCGGTAATGTACCGTTTTCAAAAACCGTAGCTACGGTTTTTGACTTACGGTGCACCGGACTGATCCTACGGTACACCGCACGAAGTCTCTAGATGCCACGAAAAAATACGTTTTTTATTTTATCTCCAACTCAGGTATTCTCACCTCCATTGGATATATCTTGAAAAAATATGCGATTTAGACTCGAGAAAAAGTGAATTTCGATACCCGAGCGCGAAGTTATGTCAGTTCGAAGTTTTTTAAAGAAGTTCACGCTCATAGGTGCGGTACACCGCGAATACCTGTGGTGTACCTCAAAATACTTCTGTCCAAGCCTTTTTATCTCCGAAAATTTTCCAATTTTTCACCCCAAACTCGAACCTTTGCATACCTACACATCAAAAACACTCAAACCTTCCTCATTACTGCAATATGCACTTAAAACACATAAAATAACTAATACACACTAAAAACACTAAACTAATAAAGCAATTAAAACTTTTGGGGTGTCTCCTAAGAGCACTTTTATTTAACGTCATTTAAAGTTTGACAGGTTTTCTCCATTATCCCTTAAGTATCTAGCCTCCCCAGCAGTGGGTGAGGTTATGTATGTCTACAATTCACAGCCTTTGACCTCTCGAAGGTTGTATCTCTATTGATTTTGTTGTCAATACTCGAGTAACAACAAATGGCCCCATTCATGCATTTTTGAAACCTCGTGGCCTATTCTCATGTTTGGAGGCCTTCCAAGCAATCATGGTTCCGACCCCAAACTCATTTTAGTTCTCTTCTTCATGGGTTCATGGTGGTGGTCCTTCTCTTTAACCACTTTAGATACTTCTGGAACAATTGGGAACTCGAGTGGCACCTCCTCGATCTTTTTGTTCAAAACAATGGATGTTTCAGACTTTTGTTTTGTTATGAGGGCCACGTTTTCAACCTCGATCTCTACACTCGCATTCTCATTTGTTTCCAAAATAGTTTCTATGAATACTTGTTGCGGTGTAAGTTCTTTTGTATTACCTTCAAGCATTTGGGTGTAGGTTTTGTCTTCTTTGCATGCCTCTACAAATGATTTATCGATGTCACCAATTAACTGATTTGTCTTCATAAGGTTTGGTGGTGACATCAATGGAGTACTAGGTGGCGAATCCATACTAGTATCTTCTTCTTCTATCTCTTTTCTAACCAAGATTTAAATATTTGATCCTTCTAAACGTGTAATGGTTGGGTTTTCCATGGATGTAATCTTCCCATCATGAGGTTTAATTTCAATTCCGACTCGCTTATCAACACTTGTCTCATCTATGCTTAGCGTGTTTGATTCTTCTATTGTTGGAATCTCTAGTTCACTAGGTGTAACTTGTGGTGATTCCACTTCCTTCTCTTCTTGAAGGCTAAACTATGTAGCTACATCGAACCGAACATCGCTATCTTCATTGGCCTTATGATTAATATTTGTATCTTGGTCCGTTTTCAAAGATGGTCTTTGTTGTAATTTCTCAATTGTTTCACTGAGTTGCGTCAATCGTTGCTCCATCAATTGATGATCTGTTTGCATATTTTTCACTAATGATATGGCAGCATCGCTCTTTGTCTCACTCTTTACTAAATTATCCATTGTAACCTTAAGAAAACGATTGAGGGAGTCCTCCAACTTCCGGAGCCTCTCTTCATGATCTCTAAAGCTCCCTCGTGTCAGATCCATGAAGATGTGTGTTCTGTAAATAAAGTTTTGCACTTGAATACACCAGGTCTGTGGTGGATTTTGCTCTTGTTAGGGGGAAATTTCCATACCTAAAGAAAAACCTGAAAAGAGACTAAAACTAAACAAACGTAAAACTGAAAACAACTAAAACTACCAACCTAACTTAAACACAAAATACAATAACCGTAATAAATCCCCGGCAGCGGCGCCAAAAACTTGGTGGGTCTTGGTGTTTTATAAAATAATGCAATAAAAGTAAAGGAATAAAGGATCCACAGACCGCAAGTGTACGTGCCATTCTAAATAATAAATAAGTAAAATCGGGATTATCATCTCCACAGGGATTTAAGTAGTTATTCTAATTTCGTGTTCAATATTAGAATATAGTTTTAATTGTCTTAATTACAAAGATAAGCAATGAAGTATTTTCATTCCTAATTAAATAAATAATAAAATAAATAATAAAATAAATAATAAATACTTAATAACAAATAATTATGCAAATAAAAATACCATTTTCTACCTAAAATGATGTCTCCTAAGGGCTTATAATTAGACCAAAAAGGGAGACATCAGTGGATCCCAAGAGGAGGCGGCAATCGGAAAGGCTATTGCTCTTGAGGTTGCAAGAACCAAGGCACATCCCCATGTGGGACTTGTGCCCCTTGATTATTATTCTCTTCTAAGTTAACTTGAAAAATTGCACTTTCCATATCTCCTTGCGCGCCTAAAACATGTAAGATACAAAAACAAAGAAACCAACGTAAAACAAAAAAAAAAACTACCTTACTACAAAAATATTATGTTATAGTACTCGGCAACGACACCAATAATTGTCGTCTCCAATGATGTGATAAGTAATCAACACCTAAAATAAGATTGACTTCTCTCAAGTGCACGGGTCGTGAGATTTGAGCTAGTTGATAAAACCATATAATGATTGTTCTAGAGGTGAGAAAGTAACGAAGTTGGATGGTATAGAATGTGATTAAGACGATTCTTTGATAGGCATCTTGTTGACTTTTAGCTTTCTATCATAATTTAATGAATTACTATACGGCTCATCCCCTTCTAGCCTTTCTAAAGCCTTTTTATTAGCCACATTACAAGCCATACCCGTTAGATTATAGGAATTTTCCATATGACCTGCACTCGAATCGCAATGCTAAGATAGTCGTTTTAGAGCTTGATTTTGAGTGGTGGGTTCAAATTATGGGAAACACTTGGGTGGGTTGCTGAGCTTATGTAATTGTGCTTTTAATGATGATTCACATGTTTATATTGTAAGCCTTTTGCCGGATTAAAAGAAAAAGAAAAAGTATTGAAAAGAATTATGTTGAGAAAGAAGTAGCATGACATCTCACATAAAAAAAAGAGTCATAGCTAACTTACAAAAAAAAAAAGAATATGAAAAATATTATATGAATTAGACCAACAAAGTAAAATTTTATGTGATTATCTTGATGCTTTATATTTGGTTATTGGGGAGGCTAATTAATGCATCAAAATCTTGGGTTGAGTGAGAACATTTATGAGAGTAACTCAAGCTCTAGGGCGGTTCGTTGATGGCTAGTGAAAAGAAAACCAAAAGCTCATTCTACATCATCCAAATATACGATCATACCGTCCCTAAGCCTAACATTACAACCTTAAAGACTTTATGAATCTTTACTATGTGATCTAGAAGCGAATAAACCAATAAATAGTAGTTAGATGGATCATTGGAGACTTTGTTAGGATCGATGAACACTCTATAGCCTTATATTACATAAATATAAAAAAATGAGGGACCTTATATTATATTAATACCAAAAATTGAGGGACCAACCTCTATAAGTCATTTTAGACCTATCAGTTGTCCCAACTTTATTTATAAAATTATTGCTGGTATTTTTGTGAATAGATTAAAACATTTTATGAACTATCTTTGAGGAACAAACTGTCTTTGTTCCTGACAGACTTATACATGAAAATATTATAGTAGCTCATGAAGTTGTTACTTATCTTAAGAAGGTTAGACAATCTAAAAATTATACAACTACCATAAATGCTGATATCTCAAATGCTTTTGAGAATGTAGAATGGGATTTTCTCTTTGGTATGATGGAAAGAATCGGTTTCTTAAAACTTATTCATGTATGCATTTCTTTTGTCTCTTACTCTATTCTTATAAATGGAACTCACGCTGGACTTAAAAATCCTACTAAGGGGCTAAGGCAGGGGACCCACTTCCCCCCCCCCCTTCTCTTTTGTATCTTCACACAAGCCCTTAGAACCCTTATGAAAGAGAAAATTGAGAATAATTGTATCCAAGGTATAAAATTGGCAATAAATTGTCCAACAATCTCTCATATTCTATTTTCTAATGATAATTATTCTTTCTAAAGGCAAATTGTGATGAATTTGACCAATTCTTAGATGTAATACATAAATAATCCTATACTTCTGACCAATAAAAGTTGGGTCGTTTACAGCAAGAACACTCCCACTAATATTATGTCCTCCCTTATAAATCAAACCTACCTGATCTTGGAAAATATCTTGGTTTGCCTTCTAATTGGGGCTGATCAAAAATAAAATCCCTAGAATTGATGGTTGATAGAGTTATATAAAAACTTAATCATTTGGAACACAAATCTTCTCTCTTCAGGGGGAAAAGAAACCCTTATAAAAGTTGTAATTCAAGCAATACTAATCTATACTATGTCTTTACTTATTATTCCCATCACCACTTGTGGACTGATGAGTTCCTGGTTGCTTCCTTTTGATGGGGTAATAAAGGAAAGAAAAAAATCCATTGGAAGGATTGGAAAAGCCTTGAGATGCCCAAACTGAGGGTGGCAAGGGTTTCAAATATATATGTACCCTAAACTTATCACTTATCGCTAATACGACCTGGAAATTAAACTGCAATAAAAATTATATGGCCCATATGGTTCTAAAAGGAATCTATTTTCACAACACTGACTTTATAAATGCCTCAGTTAGTAACAAGGCCTCTTGGTGTTTTAAATCTCGTATAAAAAGCAAAGATAATTTTAATAATGATTTGAAATGGGCTACTGGTGATGGTACCGATGTTAATATTTGGAACTCACATTGGCTTAACTCTAAAAAGTTCAATTTAAACATACAAAACTCTAGCCTTGTACAAGTCTCTGATCTTATACAAAATACAAATAAACAATGGAACACTAAACTTATTTATAGAAATTTAGATAACGAAACCGCTTCTGAGATCATAAGTGTAAATCTACCTTTAAACAATACAAAAGATGTTACAGGTTGGACACATTCACCTGATGGTATCTTAACTTCTAAATCTTACTACAACTATATTATTTATAATGATATAATGATAAATAAAGTTATGACTGCTCAAAATCCTACTACTTCTTATTCTAATGATAAGAATTTTCGGAAATCTCTATGGCCTCTCAAATTTCCCCCAAAAATACAATCTTTCTTTGGAAGGCCACAAATAATGCTTTACCAACTCAGGAAGCATTATACAAAAGAAAATATGCTCAATTTTTTTTTTTGGTAAAATATGTGATGATTGTACTGAAAATAATGAGCATATTTAATTTACTTGTCCTAGTTCTAGAGCAACCTGGTTTGCATCCCCAATGTCCTTCTTATCAAATTCTCCTTATACTCACAGTATAGACTCATGGCTCCAATTTTTTATGAGTCTTAGTGATTTTAAAGATGAGTTTGATAGGAACTTGGTTGAGTTGGCAGCCTGAATTGCCTGGTTCTTTTATAAAGTAGTAGAAACAAGAAACTCTTTGAAAATCATGCAATTTTGTCCCTAAGCATTATTATAAAGGCTTACTTAGCTTATGATGGATTCAAAAAATTTAACACTGAAATTCCCGAGATTAACTTGGAAAACACCAATACAAACATTACATGTTAATGTAATTGAAGTAAATATGGCTGAGATTCCCCTACATCTAAAATTAATATGTTCTTCTCACAATACTTTGTATAGTAATACTTATTTATATAATATCTTATCAGATGATATTACTATTATCTACATTGATGCTTTTTTAGTGCAGCCACCAATACATCATTTGTTGCTTTTGTTTTTAGTTTTTCACAGTGCCACTTTTTGTATGGACATACTTGGAAATTTAAAGCTACCTCACCATTTGAAGCTGAACTCATTGTGATTAGGAATGCGGTACTAAAGGCAAATCAAATCATCATCGACTTTGAAACTTTATTCTTAAAAAATGGTTGTCTAACTCTTTTGCACCCTTTCCAATCAAGATTCTCCTTAAATAATCGATTTTTGCTGCTTCTTTTTTAAGATGTTTTATTAACTACTGAGCACATTCGCATCTCCTTTAAACATGTCTCAGTTGATTGACTTAGCTTACGAGACAAGAGATGTCGAATCTTTTGCCTTGTAATTGGGTCTCTCATCCCCTTCCCAATTAGTTTATTTGAAGAGTAATTTATCACTACTACTATTATTAGTTAAAATCTGTGAACTTATTATCCTTTTATTATTAATCTAATTTATCTTTTGACCAAAAATAAAATTAATATTTTTACTTCTGCATGATTATTTATATAAAACAAAAGCCATAGTTTTCGGATAATCACGTGGCATTATCATTGAACGTGAAAGAAACAATTGTTAATCCGACGACTTTTTGTCACAACGTTGACTCACACAGCTTTCTACAAGTCTTCTCTTTATACAACTTGAGAACTCCTCTTCCACCACCAGCATTTCCACCAGATTGGAACATTTTTATTTTTTTAATCAAACAGGTTGGAACTCGTCAAAACCCCATTTTTTAAATCATTTTATCTATAGTTTTTATCTTTAATTTAGTTGAAATATAATTATATATAATCATGCATAAATCATCAAAAAAACGTACCAACAAATCATTCGTTTCATCTAATGGCTTTGAGTTCTCATATTTTTGCATTGTTACTATTGGTGGTGACCTGGCGGACGAAGAGCGGAGAAGCATTAGGCAGCTTCGGGTTTGATATACACCATAGATATTCTAATAGTGTGAAGAGTATATTAGGCGTTGATGGGTTGCCCGAAAAGGATACCATTGAATACTACAAAGCCATGCTCCACCGTGATCATCTCCTCAGGGGTAGACACCTCGCCAGCGAACCTGACCCTTTACTTGTTAATAATCCTGGAGGAAATATCACATTTCAATTGTCTGATCTTGGATTGTAAGCATCTCTCTTTCTTTCTCTTTTGGGTAAAAACAGATTAATATACTAAAAAAACCCAGATGTTAATTTTTTTTTTCAATAACTAATTAGTATGTATATACCATTTTCAGTTTGCATTATGCATTTGTGAACTTTGGTACACCAAGTACACCTTTTCTGGTAGCACTTGACACAGGAAGTGACTTGACCTGGCTACCATGTGAATGTACAACCTGTGCTCGAAACTTCACCTTCAGTTCTGGAACTAAATCTGTAAGTCAACTCTAACTCATAAATAAATAACCTTTTTGTTTTTATCGACTATATAATTTTGCAACAAGCTTCAAAAAAATTCCAATAAGGAGGACACATATAATTTATTATCAAATTTTTAAATATATTATTGAATTACTTATTTGATGTAACCTGTCTGACCACTTTGGTTTTTTGGGTTATGAAACAGACAATCAAATTCAACAGTTACAGTCCTAATGCATCAACAACAAGTTCAATTGTTAGTTGCAAAAGTAGCAGGTGTGGAGCAAGCAATAAATGCTTGCCAGGTCTTAATACTTGTGCTTATCAAACCAATTATTTATTAACAACCAACACCTCATCCACTGGGATATTGGTTCAAGACTTGCTACATTTAGCTACCTATGATGCCGACACACCAGCTATTGATACACAAATTACATTAGGGTGGGTTCTCTAAACGATGAAAACCGTTGTTTTTTTTTATACATATAAGAGCTACTTTGGACTCATAATCATTTTGATAAGATTTGATCCTAGGACCAAACTTTTGGTCTCTGTAGAGTAGTCTAACCACTAGACCAACTATCGATCTTAAAACCCTTGTTTATTCTTAAGCGATAAGTATTGCTAAATGAATTACCAACTGAATGAAACTTATTTTGTTAAAATATAGTGTTCACTTGGAGGCTTATTTGGCCCAGATTAAGACCCATCAAGTGCAGACACACATTTTGCTATAATAATTAAATTAATAGGATTTAAACTTGTGCTCGTAATTCATATGTCAGATGTGGGATGATTCAAACGGGTGCATTTTTAAGAAATCGTGCAACAAATGGCTTATTTGGTCTAGGAATGCGAAATATATCTGTTCCAAGTGTATTAGCAAACAAAGGTTTAACTGCCAATTCTTTCTCCATGTGTTTCGATACCGCTGGTATTGGAAGACTTGAATTTGGAGATATAGGCAGCTACGCCCAAGGAGAAACAAAATTTAATATTCAGCCATCTCGGTACTTATTCCAATTTTAATTAAATACTTTCTATTTTTATAACCTTGTTTTTACTTTTATGGAATTCTCTACCAGCCCATCATATAATATTAGCATTATACAAGTAACTGCTGGAGCAAAATCTGCAAACTTAACCCTTACAGCAGTGTTTGATTCCGGTACCTCATTCACAACCTTGCAAGATCCATCTTATACGATTATAGCCAAAACTGTAAGTCAACAACAATTTAAATATCATTCTGATTTTAATAATCTTTTGTTTATCAAACATTTTTTGTCTATATGCAGTTTAATTCTCACGTACAAGATGCACGTCATCAAAATGATTCAACCATCCCATTTGAATATTGCTACAGCTTTAAGTAACAAAACAATTTTTTTATAATTTCCTTGTCATAATCGTTTTTCTAGTAACTCAAATAAATAATGTCTTTCTACAACAGTTCAACTTCAAAAAGAACTGCACCTGCCTTTAGTTTGAGTTTAACAATGAAAGGTGGAGATCAGTACAATGTGTCCGTGCCGTATGTAATATTTGTCAACATTAAGGTAGCTGACTACTTTCAGATCATCCGAAAGATGAATTTTTTCATAGTGCTCAAATGTTTTTCTTCTTATTTTTAGGGGGCTGATTATGTTTATTGTCTAGCTATCGTCAAAAGTGCGAGTGTTAACATTATTGGGCGTGAGTATTTATTTTGACATACCATATGGTTTTCCAATTTCGGAACTATTTTTCACAGAGAAAAAATTCTAATCATTTCAATGTAGTCCCATGTTGAGACACTATATAAGGATTTTCCTAATTTTCATGGCAAAACAGAGAATTTTATGACGGGCAAGCGCATTGTTTTTAATCGCGAGAAGATGGTTTTAGGTTGGAAAGAAGCAAATTGTAAGGGCTTGTTTCTGCTGCTTTGATTTTTTGATTAAATTTTTCTGGTCCTGCATTGCTATTTTGCTTTAATACTAGGTTTTTTGTCCCCTCAGGTTACGGTACTGAAAAATCAGAATCTGGATTAGGGACTCCACCTCCACCTATTCGTCGGCAAAACACCACTGAAGCTCCTCCAGAAGGCACACTTGAGAACACGGTTCCGTTTAATGACAATGGTTCCCCATCAAATTTGCTCATTGGCCAACTTTTAATTCTTCTGTTTTCACTTTTTAGCCATTATTTTATCCATCTTTCTGCATGAGATTTTTCAGCTGTGTTGCCTTTCTTCGTGTTGCCTTTCTTCTCGGCGTGAATCAAACGAAACGAATTGAAACAAAAGTATATTGACAGGTCCTTGTGTTGAATATTGTATGTGGAGGTTTTTTTTTTGGGTTGCATAGGAGAGCCACTTTGGACTCGTAGTCATTGACTCGGTTCGAACCTGCACCACTAGATTGGTAGACCAAGGCCCTGGCCAGTGAGCTAATCCCATCTGGTTTTTTTTTTTTTTTTTTTGTTACATGAAGATCCAATCCAAAGCGGATCGTGTACTACTATCCTAGGACCTCATTTAACAATCCAGGACTGAACACAAGTCTAGGGGTTTTCCATCCCATCCGATCACGTGTAATAGCCTTCCAGATTCCTTTTGGGGGTTCTTGATATACCACGAGATCTTCTTGTTGCAATAATCCAGCCCGAGCCAACCAATCCGCACTATAATTCGCTTCCCTGTATATAGCCTTAATTCTAAAAGAATTGATGTTCTCTAAGCTTTTATGAATAAGATCGATCCAAGGCGCTAATGGTCCTCGTCCAACTCCTGTATTACGAATTGTATTAATAACTTCCCACGAGTCAACTTCGAATGTCACCTCCTTTAATTGCATCTCCTCAACTAATTTAGCACCTTCACACAAAGCAATTAACTCCACAACCAATGTAGAATCATGCTTGATCTTCATAGAGAACCCCTTGATCCAATTTTCGTCTTCATCACGAATTAATCCGCCACCTCCTCCCTTGTTACGCCACCTATTACTACTACCGCCTGTGTTCATCTTGAATCCGCGAATTGGCTTAACCCAACCAACTAAGCTCGCATTTCCTGTGGTAGCTAGGACCTTACCCGAATTAGTACCCCAAAGCCTTGCGTAGGTAGTAGCAGTCTGTTGTGGAGGTTTGTTAGGGGCAATAAGGTTATAAGGTCCATGACTTGTGATTAACAAAATAAGGCCAAGTCTCAACTAAGCCTCAATTAACCTATCAAAACTTAACTAAGAAAGAAAAAAAACCAAATTTCTCCCCTCTTTTATACCCAGTGAAGATAACAAGTCCAAAACAAAATATTCATTAGGGTTTTGAAACATATCTTCCCTATTTTTTGGTATGTTTGTTTTTTCTCTCTCATCCCAAATCGTATCCGTGCACCCTTTTGCTCTCACCCTCCCTTTTCTCTTCAACCCCCAAACCCCCCCGCCGCCCTATTTGAACGTCGCCGTTCTCCTGCTTAGGAAAACCAACACCCACCACTCTTTCTCACCTTCCCGTCGAAGCTCTAATGGAGAAGAAAATCACCGTCACAGTGGATCCGACCTATCATCTCCACCACCATCATATTCACCATCGTCATCTCCACCACCATCATCTCCACCACTGCAAGAACTCGGGTCTCATCGTCCCGCTTCTGCCGCTGTCCTACACAAGAAACCCTAGCCTCTCACCTTCCCGCGCCGCTGGTGTTTTGCACAAGAAAACCACCATTACCATATTCTTCACGCCGCCCTAGTGGCCCATTCTCCACCATGTTCATGGACCATTTCTCCGGCACAAGGCCTGAACAACCTTTCGTGAACCATTTTCGACCATTTCTCCGGCACAAGGCCTAAACAACCTTTCGTGAATCGTGTCTCCTTATGTGTTCTAAAATAACACACCTAAAAAAGGAAAGACACGTATCGCAAGTGTACGGGTGGTCCAAGTAATATCTGATAAACGGGATTTCGATCTCAGGGACGGATTAGGTATGACTTTAGATGTTATGATATAAGTGTAGATAATTGTTATATGATGCGGAAAATAAATGATATAAATATTTGTTTTGGTTTTTGATTAAGGACTAAGATGCAATTAAAATAAAATACTAAATTAACTACTGCAAATAAATAAAACGCAAGTAAATAGAAATGAGTAGACGCAAAGACTTAGACGCAGTACTTGAGTTCCGCAAGGGTTTCACCTAAATCTATTAAATCAATGTTTCTGCTTAAGGGATGAATCGGGAATTAAGTACTAGTCGGGATTCTTTAGTCTCCTAACCCCCGTCAGGGTGGACTTAGGAGCTATTTTAGGTGTTACAAACCCCGTCAGGGCGATTATAATCCACCTTCAAATGGTTCAAGGTCTTTACCCAATTGGCTATAAGGTTAACTAAGCCCGCCAGGGTCAATAATATCTACCTTACGTCTATTACTTGGTTCCGTAATTAAACCCCTCGTCAAGGTGATCCATACGCCACTATATGGAATAACCTAATTACTAATTCCTAGGTTTGATTCATGACTTCAAAGATAGTAATTTAAATACAAAATAATAGTTAATACGAAATTACCCAATTCAATTTAAATTGAAATAATCTCAAATCCAAAGACATGAATTCAATAAAATTGGGTTCAACCCATTAATGCGACTCTCAATCTCTTAGGAATTTAGCTCATAATGTTAAAATCTACTAAATTAAAATAAAAGAGGTTCATAATAAATTACAGAAATAAGAAGAACCTAATTAAAGGGTTGATAATTGCTGTTGTTGAAGAAGGAATTCTCCAACTTCAGCTTTCTCTCTCCTTTTTGCTTCTCTGAATTATGCTAAACGTTGCCTCTTCTCTCATATGAATTGTGTGTAAATTGAAGGTCTTTTTATAGTGGGAAAAACGACTTGGACTATTAAAAATAAGGATTAGGTTAATTAGAATAAAAGCCCAATCCATTTAATAAAATCCCGTAACTGGTGACCAGCTGTTACTAAAACAGCTGTAACGTTTGCGTCCGGACTCGGAATCACTTCGTTCAACTTGGAAAATCTTCCTGACTTCAAGCTCTAGCTACCTCATTTTATGCTCCAAGGTTGAATCAGTGGCTAAGATGCTCAAAAACAGTGATTTGTAACAGTATTCCAGATTTCATTCTCCACTAATTACTTCTTCGAATCAATTATCCTCGCCTTTGACTTCAACGCTTCATCCAATACTTTATTTCCCGTTTCTTCTCCTTGTCTTGACATTCCATCAAATCATAAACCTAAGAACTTTACACTAAAAATAAACGAATTAACGCATAAAAGCTCTAAAACTCAAATAATCCAAATCCAATGGAAGAAATCGTAATATGACCAGAAATCTTAAAAGTCTAGTAAATAAGTCAAATAATCACCTAATTTGATGTCTCCTAAGGTCTTATAATTAGAACAAAAAGGGAGACATCAGTGAACCATTTCCAAGCATTTCTCCGGCACAAGGCATGCACCGCCGTTCTTACGCAGGTCTCCACCAAATCTGTCCATTTTAGATATCATTTTTTCAGATTTGTTAATAAATTTTTTTATTACCCGCCGAGATGAATCATTATGTTTCATTAATTTTTTTATTACCGCCGAGATGATGAATATTTTGTTACCGTCTTTTTGTTGCTTGGGATGTTAAATTTCCATTTATCTGTCCTAAAAAATGGTGTACGATAAGGTTCATCCCTTAGGGTCCACAACCTTATTCTTGTGATGTTAAATGTTATTGTTCATCCAATGCTAGAGTGTAGAGAGTAATTTGGTTGTGGCTAATTGCTTTTTTGTCCGTATACGATTATGAAGGTGAAGAGATAATTGGGCTTGGGGTACATCCCCTAGGGTACAGAAATTTGACCTTGAGTGTGATTGTGAAGAGATAACTGGACTTGGGGTACAGACATTGGACCTTGAGTGTAAGGGTAAAGAAATAACTGGTCTATCGTTTATTTCCCAAACTTTGACCTGGACAAGTATATAAAAAACACATTATAAAAATAAAAAACCGGCATAGGTACGTACTCTAATAGGAAAAAATCCAACCACAAAATTAGAATAGCCCTTTACTAGAATGTTTTTATAGTTGGGCCTTATATAGAAGTGTTTTTGAAAATTAGGCCTCAATTTGTAATTTTCTCGGTATGTTATTCTACAATAAAGATGAAGTGGAGGTATATATTTCTCGGGTTAATTGCACCTGAACCCCATGTGGTATACCCTAATAGCATGAAACCCTCATGTACTCCAAAAATTGCAGGAAACTCCCTTGTGATCTACCATAATAGCATGAAAACCATATGTACTCTAAAAGTTGCATAAAATCTCCATGTGGTCTACAATAATAAGCACAAAACCCCTTTCGATCAATTTTCAATTAAAAAATGTATTTAAAGGGTCTTAATGTATTTATATAATCTCATTAATGCACTTGAAATATATTTTTTATGATAAAATTGATCAAATGGGGTTTCGTGTTAATTGTTTTAGACCACGTGGGGGTTTTCAGCGATTTTTAGAGTACATGGGGTTTTCGTTCTATCAACGTAGACTACATGTGAATTTCCTGCAATATTTAGACTACATGGGTATCCGTGCTATTAAGCTACACCACATGGCGGCCATGTGTAATTAACCCTATATTTTTAACTTTTTGAAAATCAATATATTTGTCACTATTTTGTATCAGGGGTGATAATGAAACAATATTTTAATGAAGATTCAAAAAGTATATTTCAGTTTTTTTTTTTTTTGGACGGATATTTCAGTTATATATGAGTTTTATATTGTGACAATGATGGTTGCTTTCATCTTTCGTATTATAATCATCAAGATACTTATTTGAAAACTAATTTTTATAGTGTTTACGGGTACAAACAATATGATATATATGATTTAATACAAGGGCAGGAACAATTGCGAGGGAGGGGAAGGGGAGGGGGAGGGTATTAAGGGGATGGATTTGGGTAGCCGCCTCTCTCTCAGAATTCAGTGCAAATTTTCTCAGAATTGTTTTTAGCGAAAAGTCCTTATACATATAGTTTTTTGCCCTTTTTCCTAATATAATTTTTGTCCCTCCAAATCTTATCCAAACTATAAATTAGTATAAAACAAAATTTTATGGCATTTATGTACTAATAAAGGCTTTTAGAACCATTTTTTACTTATGCATAGGAGTAAAAACTTGGTGGGTGACTGTGTTGTTAAATAAGAACTTGCAGACCGATTGTTTGGTAACTGGTTTATTCAAAAACCAGTCCAGATAGCTTATTTACTTTTGACGGACCATTTCCAGTGGAATCGGCTAAACCTTCTCGGTAACCGCTTTTATTTATGTTATATATTTAATTACAGTTTGAAAAAAAAAGTTTTAAAGAAAAAGAAATTGTGATTGAGTTGTGAAAGAAAGGAAGTTTGAAGTGGACTTCCCTTAAAGAAAGGTAATAAACAGACTATTAGGACATATTAAAAATATCAAAAACACTCTAAAAAAAAGAGGCGAAAGAGGCGACACCAAAGTTTCAAACTATCAAATCCCAGACGCAGTTCAAATTGCAACATCATCAAGGAATCCAAATCAATTACAACAAGAATCTTCATCAGGTTTTTTCAGATCCTCTTTCATTTATCAGTTTTCGTTTATTAGGGTTAGAGATATGAATCCCTCTTCCGATGGCAAGATCGAGTTTCTCGATTTTTTACGGTTTATTCAAAGTAAACAACATATCGAAGTCATCTCTCACAGTATTGATATTACAAATCATATTAATAACAAAGTAGAACAAAGGGATTTCATCAATCAGAAGAAAGAATCTTTTAAAAAAATTTACAACAGTACTTGTTCAATCTACGACTATTCAGAGCAGGCCTTATTCTCTTTGGTTTAAACTTTCGATGTTAAAGCAACAGAAGATTTCGAGTAATAGTAATGGGAATACAAAATCAATCACAATAACAAGAGTAGGTAAGTTTCAAGATATCTATGCACTCAAAGTGTTTGTGAAAATTACAGAAAGAAAATAGAGCAAAGAAGAAGAATCAAAAAAAATTATCAGAAGCCTTTTATGCCTAGTGAACCGAAGGCGGTTTGGAGATAAGAGAAGAGATAAGAGAAACGCTTTGAACATCATTGGTGAAGAACCTACAAGACAGCGAAAAGAGTTTAGTGGAATAGGTTTATTGAAAAAAGTAGTACACGAAGGAATACGAGTTCGAAATGAATCTCAACATCAACATTCGTGTCAGGAAAGGTGGTGGGGGCAAAGGTGTGATAAAATAGTAGATAAATAAGGATAATAATAAAGAGCACACACCCTTGAGAACCACGGAACTCACTGCAAGTATCACAGATCGTTTGCAAGTTTTAATGATAAGTCAAGTTCGTTCGCAGGGATTGTATCCGTTAGATCTACTTATATTTAACAAGCGTAGATGAATTTAGATGTTTTAAATAGAAATATAAAAAGATGAAATAACAATCTACGCAGTTAAATAATTAAAACAAATAAACAAAACAAATAACTAAATATGAATGTAAGTCAAATAGATTAGGATTACTAATATGAGTCTATTACTAATTCGTTATTCTAACCTGTCACAGATTAAGCATTATATATTAACCAGGATTCTAAATTCTACCTAGCTTTTTCTAGGCTTAGGAGCAACCTCTCCACTACTAGGGATTCCTAAGTAATGATTGGTGATTAAATCAAACCTTAATGGCTATCTAGTTAAGCAAGGTATCAAAACTAGACGATTATGTGGTGTTGTCAACAACTAAGAATAATCCTAAGATTGGCCAAATCTAAGGTGTAACAATAAGTCAAAACACATAATAACAATATACGCCAAGCTCAATCAATTAAAATAACAAATAGTATATATGAATTAAAGACCAAATAATAATCCAACAATTAAAAGTAAAACTTACAGAATAAAAGCTTAGAAATATGGTTGAGAATAGATCTATAGCTAATTACTCTAAATATAGAGAAGGTGAGATGTAGAAGAGGAGTTTGTCAGTCTCCAATCTTCTTCTTCTTGTCTTCCTCTACAGGTCAGCTTGCTCCTTGGATGAATAGCTTGATTCTAAGGATGAATATCTAACTAAAGGACTAAGCTATTGTTTATAATTTAAGCTAATGTTTAGAACTGAGCAAGGACATGTTTACAATGATAAGAGGGTGTATTTATAGGTATATTGGAAGCCCTAACTCGTTTTCTTGAAGGATAAGTAAGTGGTGGACTCCAAGCCCAACTCTAATTCGTATGGAAATACAGATAAACACTGCTGGACCGTTTTGAGCATATATTCTTCGTTATTGGTCGGTTTTTGCTCCATAATATACCAAAAGAATCGAAACAGAATTATCTTGACCCTTTAGAAGGAAATCACCAGATTCGGCCTCTTTCTTAGGTAAAAACGCATATCTTTGGACGTGATCTGCAGAATCCCAGATTAAGGCAGCTTTTCCTTTTCCATCTTTTTAGCTTTTATTTCCTTATCTCCAATTACCATGCTAATCTCTTTCCATAAGTTGTTGTCTTTGACTTGGACTCTAATTAAGCTCCATAATTATCTTTAAAGCTTCACACTAAATAAATAATTAAACCCCATATGCTCTAAAAATATTATTTTACTAAATCAAGACTCAAAATAGGAAAGTGTAGCATTTCTCAAGAAAATCGACTATAATGACTTCTAAATCACTAAAAATGATGTCTCATCCTAACATAAATCTATCACAAATGAGGAGACATCAAGACCCCCAACTCAAAGTTGTATCGTCCCGATACAATAAAGATAAAAACAAAGGGAAGTCTCTAAATACACACCTAGGTCAATTAAGCACAGAAGACAGAAGATAGAAGAATATGGAGAATAGACTTAAAGCAACTACTCAGAAAATCTCATGTAATAATATTTATAAACTACATACCTGTACACTTCTCATATCCACAGTCAACACGGTTTGAATTCAAGAGCAGATTAGTTTCGCAATGTAAGAAGGATTGGGACTTTACTCAGTTCCCCAAGGAAGCTATAGATTGTTCATCGAACTTCACTAGTGTCCAAAGATCCATTTAACTACTCTCTATTGGCTCAATCACTTCTCAATTACATAGCAAAGAATCAAAAGGTCTTTAAGGTTGTAATGTAGGCTTAGGGACGGTATGATAAGTATATTTGGATAATTTAGAGTGAGCTTTTGGCTCTCTCCTCACTAGCCATCAACGAATCGCCCTAGAGCTTGAGTTACTCTCATAAAACGTTTCTCACTCAACCCAATGATTTCTTTGATGCATATATTAGCATCCCCAATAACCCAATTAAAGCATAAGATGTTCACATAAAAATTCCACTTTGCCGGTCCGAATATATATATTTTCTTTTCTTTTCAAATCAATTTCTTAAGCTATGACTCTCTTTTAATGATGAGATATCACGCTATTTTCTCTTATATATATTTTTATGCCCTTATTGGCAAAATTAGCCCGTAGCTTCTTTTTCATTCACTATTACCCCGGCAAAGGGTTACAATAAAAATCTGTGAAACATCATCACTAATAAGCACAAAGCACAATTAATAAGCTAAAAAATCCCATCCCAATAACAATTCCCATAATGTTGGACCCACCACCCCAAACTCAAGCTCTAAAACAACTGTCTATGCATCGCGATTCGAGTGCGGGTCATATGGAAAATTCTAAAATCTAAAGGGATATGGCTTATAACGTGTTTCAATAAAAAGCTTTAGAAAGGCTAGAAGGGGCTGAGAAGGATATAACACATAAAATCGAAATAACAAGGTGAGAAGGTATAAAAAGGCTTCAAAGGCTTCAAATATGAAAGAACCGCCTTAATCACTTTCCACACTATGTAATTTCGTTATTTTCTTACCTTTATCACTTTCATCAAATGGTTTTGTCACTAGCTTGGATCTCACGGCCTACACACTTCTCAAGGTTCCCTGAGATCGAACATACTTTCTATCGCATTGCTCACTAATCTTCTCTTTACTATCAATGTGTGTTTTCCTGCAAATACTTCAAAGCATACAAAATAAAATAGCTCATAAACATACTACTTTCTATCATTAATCCACTGAGCTTATGCTCTTAAGCTATTAAACACACTTTACCTACATCTAATCCTTCTCAAAAATTTTAATTTTTCCTAAAAAAAACAGAAAAATGGAGATGAGAGGCAACGAATCCCCACACCCCCAACTCAAAAATGAGCCGTGTCCCCACGACTCGAAAAGACTCAAAAATAAAATAAAAGAAATTAAAATTTTAGCACATATTGCACATAAAAGAAATGGTAAGGAAGAAAGAAAACATACTCTTCGAGGCTATTTACCTCGCCTGATCAATACCCGAAATAGGGTGCAGTGCTTTCCATGTATGTAAACTTCTAGTATCACCAATTTCGCATTCCCTTACATCTTCATATATCCCAATCAATCACACTCTAGAAATCTTTTGTTAATCTTCTTCCAACTTTGCTCTTTGAATAACCTCTCATGTGACAGTTGTTCATTCAGGAATATGTTTTGAATACAGCTACTAGCGTCCCAGAAGCTTTTGTTCATCTTTGATATAGAAATCTTTGATTAGAAGAGGTATTGGCATCTTCTGTTCCCTAATTACAATTGCTTGCTTTTTAGGATTTGAATCCACCAAAAACCGGTTCCTCTCTAATTGCTTGACTCCAATTATCTTGTAATATATTCCCAAACTATTATCCATCTCAATTGATTTCATCTAGAACTTACCCAATACCTTGCTTTGATTCTTCATATCCCCTAACACTTGATAATATCTCTATTCTCTTTATCATCTCTTTTGACCCCCAACTCAAAGCTTTGAACACTCTTGAAATTTGTAACTTATGATCATAGGTGGAACAAGCTTTATTTTGGTTAGGAAAGGTGTTAGGATGACAATTCTGATATACTATATGCGTCCTAGAAGGGGGGTTGAATAGGACAATAGAAATTAATCGGCTAATTTTATTTCAAGTAAATAAAATTAAAAGCTAATTTGAATCCTATTGTATTAGCAAACTAAATAGTTTAAAACTAGATAATCCTAATAGACAATATTATCAAACTATTCAAGTAGGCATTTTAACAAGCATATAGAGTGCGGAAATATAAAGAGTGTAGAGATAGAATACGATACACAACGATGTATAGTGGTTCGGTTTCCCTACATCCACTACCTAAGGAAGCCTCCTTAGGATTTGCAAGATTCTCAACTAATCTTCGTAACTCTTAACCGGGTGAGATACAAACCCTTACAACCACTTCAAAAACCCTTTGAAGGAAATACACTTGTGTTATCACCAACACAAGGAACCAAGCATAAACCTATGCTCACACTACTCTCTTAATCTATTACAAGAACTAAGAGGAAAGAAAAAAGTGTTTAGGGGTGCTTATAAAAGCTTTGTAACTAAACTCCTAAATGAGTAGATAAGAACTAATTAGCTTCACAATAAATATGACTTGAATGCTCCTTTGAAACCTCCTTGAATGATAGAATTAATTGATCTTAAGATTGGTAGATGGAAGGCTTAAGTTGTGTCTTGAATGAACTCCATTTTATAGCTGAAAATATGGTCCAACGGTCATAAGGCTTCTATCTAACGGATCTATTTTATCTCCAACGGATATAAGCTTTGTCCTCTAGTAATAGTGCAGAAAACCCTCTTGTGCGGTGTACCGCGGATATGGTCCGGTGCACCGCGGAGCTGTTCGACATAACTTCGAGCTTACTGGTCGGACTATCTAATGTACCGCAACCCTGGTCCGTGCCGTGGTCCGGTGTACCGCGCCTAGGTCCGGTGTACCGTGCAGATTTTTGAGCATACTGACGGGCTATCTTGTGCACCGCTCTTCTGGTCCGTGACTCTGCGGTGTACCGCGTGACTCGTCCGGTGTACCGCGGAGCTGCTCTTTTGAATATCAAGCTAAATACAAGGAAGTAAAACACAACTATTCTAATGAGGGGTTTTGGAAAATGTCTTAAGTGATACCAAAATGAATTTTAGTTTAAATGATGATTTGTCGAATATTAAAACGGGAATAAAAACAAGGTGAGGCTAACAATCTCCCCCTTTTTGATGTTTGACAAATCATAAACTTTTGAAGATGCTTAAGAATAAGTTTTGATCAAAAAACTCCCCCTCAACCTAATCACTAGAGTTTTTATAAAAACTCCCCCTCACAAAATGCATTTGAAAAAGTTTAACTAAAATTTCTCCCCCTTTGTCAACAACAAAAAGAACAAATGATACGATTTTGAAAATTTTAAGGGGTCAAAACACATTTTGAGTAAAAAACAAGGACCAAAGGAATAAATGGATAACAATTAGAAGCTTCAAGGACCCTAAAACATCAAGAAAATATTAGCAACAAGATTATATACACAAAAAGTACTAAACACTAAAGACATGAAAGAAGGGTTAGAGAATTTGCATGCCAATTTCACACCGAATTTTCTCAAAAAGATCTTGGGGTAGAGGTTTAGTAAAGATATCGGCTAATTGATTTTCGGAGGTAACAAATTCAAGTACAATATCCCCTTTTTGAGTGTGATCACGGATAAAATGATGGCGGATTTCTATGTGTTTTGTTCTAGAGTGTTGAATGGGATTTTTGGTAAGATTGATAGCACTAGTGTTATCACAACGAATGGGAACACGATCATACTCTAGGCCAAAATCTAGTAAGGTTTGTTTCATCCAAAGAATTTGAGTCACACAATTTCCGGCCGCAACATATTCGGCTTCGGCCGTGGATAAGGCAACACTATTTTGTTTTCTACTAGACCAAGAAACAAGGGATTGACCTAAGAATTGGCAACTACCACTAGTACTCTTCCTATCAAGTCTACAACCGGCATAATCGGCATCCGAATAACCTATTAGTTCAAAAGAGGTAAATCTTGGGTACCAAAGTCCTAGACTAAGGGTTCCTTTCAAATACCTAAAAATACGTTTAACGGCACTAAGATGGGTTTCTTTAGGAGAAGATTGAAATCTAGCACAAAGACACACGGGGAACATAATATCGGGTCTAGAAGCGGTTAAATAAAGTAAGCTACCAATCATACCTCGATATAGTTTCTCATCAACATTCTTACCATCTTCATCTTTGTCTAATTTTGTGGATGTGCTCATTGGAGTTCCAATTTCCTTTGCATCATCAAGTCCAAATTTTTTGATCAATTCTTTTGTGTATTTGGCTTGATTGACAAAGATACCATCCTTCATTTGCTTGATTTGAAGTCCAAGAAAGTAATTTAATTCTCCCATCATGCTCATCTCAAATTCCTTATGCATGCTTTTAGAAAAATTCTCACAAAGATTTTCATTAGTAGCACCAAATATAATATCATCCACATAAATTTGAACAAGAAGGATATCTTTTGAAGACCTTTTTATAAATAAAGTGG
This sequence comes from Nemophila menziesii, assembly GCA_029959085.1. Classification (NCBI taxonomy): domain Eukaryota; kingdom Viridiplantae; phylum Streptophyta; class Magnoliopsida; order Boraginales; family Hydrophyllaceae; genus Nemophila; species Nemophila menziesii. Next base: position 84,011,527 of record JARWIR010000001.1, read on the forward strand.
AGTCAATTTTTCCTCTTTTAAGACCATCATCTAATAAAAATTTGCTTAATCGTTCATACCAAGCACGAGGTGCTTGTTTTAAACCATATAAAGCCTTTGAAAGTTTAAAAACATGATTTGGAAATTTTGGATCCTCAAAACCCGGAGGTTGTTTAACAAAAACTTCCTCATCTATAAAACCATTTAAAAAAGCACTTTTGACATCCATTTGGTAAAGTTTAAAATTCATATAACAAGCAAAAGCAAGTAGCATACGAATAGATTCAAGTCTAGCTACGGGAGCAAAAGTTTCATCGAAATCAATACCTTCTTCTTGATTGTATCCTTGAGCAACTAACCTTGCTTTATTTCTAGTGATTATACCGGTGTCATCTAGCTTGTTGCGAAATATCCACTTAGTGCCAATGATAGTAGGGCCAATTGGTTTCTCCATTAATGTCCAAACTTTACTACGCTCAAATTGATTTAATTCTTCATGCATAGCGTTAATCCAGTGATCATCTAACAATGCTTCTTTAATATTCTTGGGCTCAATTTGAGATAAGAACACTTGATGAGCACATAGAGCAATAATACGAGAGCGAGTGGTAACACCTTCTTTTGGATCACCTAGAATCAATTCACTTGGGTGATCTTTGATATGTTTCCAACACTTTGGTAAATCCGTACTAGCTTCATTTGGCATTTGATCATTTTCCTTAGGAGATTCATCATGAGACTTTATTTCTTGAGTAGGAGATTCTAAGGATTTATCTTGTGGAGCATCTTCATGTAATTCAACATCTACTACTTTCTTGATATTAAAAGGATTAGTCTCATCAAAGTCAACATGCATAGATTCCTCAATAGTACGAGTACGTTTGTTGAAAATGCGATAGGCTTTTCCCTTAGTGGAATAACCAAGAAAAATACCTTCATCCGATTTAGCATCAAATTTTCCCAAATAGTCCCTAGTGTTTAAGATAAAACATTTGCACCCAAAAACACGAAAATAGGCAATGGTTGGTGGTCTACCATTCCAAAGCTCATAAGGGGTTTTCTTAATAAGGGGTCTAATTAGAACTCTATTTAACACATAACAAGCCGTATGAACGGCTTCACCCCAAAAGTATGTAGGCAAGCTATGTTCTTTTAGCATTGTTCTAGCCATTTCTTGTAGAGTTCGGTTTTTCCTTTCCACTACCCCATTTTGTTGGGGAGTTCTAGGGGCCGAAAAATTATGCTCAATCCCAAATTCATCACAAAAATGCACAAAAGGAGAATTCACATATTCACTACCATTATCACTACGAATGCATGTAATAGAGTAGCCTTTCTCATTTTGCACCTTTCTACAAAGTTTTGCAAATTCATTGAAGGCATCACTTTTCAAAGCAAGGAACATCACCCATGTGAATCTAGTGTAATCATCAACAACAACAAAGACATATCTAGATCCTCCTAAACTAGTGACATCAACGGGACCAAAAAGGTCCATATGCAATAATTGAAGTGGCCTAACGGTGATGACCTTATTTATGGATTTAAAAGATGAACGATGTTGTTTACCAAGTTGACATGCATCACATAATTTATCTTTATCAAATTTGTAAATAGGCAAACCAATAACAAGATTTTTTCTAGATAATTTTGAAATTAAATCCATGCTAGCATGTCCTAAACGTCTATGCCAAAGCCAACTATCATTTACCACGGATAAGCATTTAATATGTTTACACATAAGACTCTCAAGATCAACAACAAAAACATTATCCGATCTTTTTGCAATAAACATAGTATCTAACTCATCATTTTTGAAAACAACACATCTAGATGCTTCAAATTTAACACTAAAACCAACATCACAAAGTTGACTTATACTAAGCAAGTTAAACGAGAGACCCTCAACAAGTAACACATTAGAGATAAGTAAAGAGTTCATATTACCAATGTTACCTTTACCCAAAACGCGTTTCTTAGTGTTGTCGGCAAAAGTAACTCTATCACCTTTAGTTTTATATAAATTTGTAAATAATGATGGATTTCCGGTCATGTGTCTTGAGCATCCACTATCAAGTAGCCATATATTTTGCTTCTTGATGCTCAACCCCTACAAACAAAAAGTAATTTAAGCTTTAGGTACCCAATTCGGATTGGGTCCATGAGGGTTAGTGGATTTTCTTTTTAAGACCCATTTAGGTCTTTTCCGAATTGGCACAAGAGATCCCAAATCCAATAATTTACGATAATAACAATGAGATGCATCATGACCAAGTTTTTCACAATAGGTGCAAGTGATAGAAGATTTTGAAGAGGATGGAATTGCATTTGAAATTTTTGATTTGACAAAGACATTTTTCAAAGGTTTTTGGTGAGTGAATGGATCATATCCAACACCACTTTTTTCACAAGCCAATCTTTGAGAACCTAAAATCAAATCCAAGTTTTCTTGCCCACTAGTAAATTTTAAAATAATAGCATTTTGATCAATAATCTTTTTCTCTAATAAAGCTTTTTCTTCCAAAAGATTTTTCTCAATAAGATGAAGTTTTTCATTTTCATCTATACATTCATCACAAAGATTTTGACAATCTTCCAAAGCTTTCAAAACCTCTTTAGTTCTATTTTTCTCAAATTCTAAATCTTTTGTTAAAACTTTGTTTGTTTCAATAGAATTTAAAAAATCATTATAAAGAGAATCAAATGCCTCATGAATATCTTGTTCACTAGCATCATCATTAGTTAAAGAGAGTTTGGAATTAGGAGTTACCTCATCATGATTTGCCATAAAGGCAAAGTGAGTGGTACCGGTATCATCATCCGAAGAAGCATCTTCATCATTCTCAAGTTTTCCCATAAAGGCAACAAGATTGACATTTTCATTGTCACTTTCTTCTTCCTCCGAATTTTGAGTGTCCCAAGTGATATTAGCATGCATTGCTCTCTTAGGTTTCTCCTTTTGAAGAAGAGGACAATAAGTTTTGATGTGACCAACTTTTTTGCAATGATAGCAAGTGGGTTCATCTTGTTTGATAGCTCTATCATTCTTCTTGTAAGGTGAGGAAGAACTTCCTTTCTTGGCAAAGCGTTTGTATCTCATGAACTTTTTCATATCTCTTGCCAACATAGCTACTCCTTCATCTTCACTAGTTTCTTCTTCATGTGAATTTTCTTCTTCACTTTCCTTCCTTTCTTTTCGTTCTTTCAACTTGGTACTCATGGCATGGAAAGCAATAGATTTCTTAATCTTTTTCTCCTCATCATCTCTTATCTTTTCTTCTTCAAGCACAAGCTCTTCCGTCATGAGGTTGCAAATGAGTTCATGAACCGTCATCTTTGAAAGATCTTTAGTATCCCTTATAGAGTTGATCTTTGTCTTGTATTTCCTTGGAAGAGCAAATAAGATCTTTCGGCATTGTTCCTTGTTGGTGTATTCTTGACCAAGAGTCTTCAAGGTGTTAACAATGTTAGAAAATCTTTGATGCATAGCATTCAAGGCTTCATCGGGCTCCATACGAAAAAGCTCATACTTAGTGATAAAGAGACCAATCTTAGTTTCTTTAATATCTTCCGTTCCTTGATATGATAGCTCCAAGAGTTGCCACATTTCATGAGCGGAATTGCATTCACTAACTCTAGCGTATTCCGTGACACTTAATCCATTAATGAGAATGTTCATAGCTTTGTTGTTTTTGGTGAGTTTCGCTATATCTTGATCATTGTAATCATCTTCATTTTTCACCTCCGTAGTACTACCCGTAACATAAGGAATATAAGGACCTTTCTTGATAGCAAGCCATAAGAAGTAATCAATTCCTTTCACATGAATCTCCATTTTCTTTTTCCATCCAAAGTAGTCTTTTCCTACAAAAAGCGGAGGTCTAGTAGAACATGAACCTTCCGGTTGATTAGAATCCATATCGTATTAACTCTAGAAACGATTAAGTACAATAGAGCTAGGCTCTGATACCAATTGATATACTATATGCGTCCTAGAAGGGGGGTTGAATAGGACAATAGAAATTAATCGGCTAATTTTATTTCAAGTAAATAAAATTAAAAGCTAATTTGAATCCTATTGTATTAGCAAACTAAATAGTTTAAAACTAGATAATACTAATAGACAATATTATCAAACTATTCAAGTAGGCATTTTAACAAGCATATAGAGTGCGGAAATATAAAGAGTGTAGAGATAGAATACGATACACAACGATGTATAGTGGTTCGGTTTCCCTACATCCACTACCTAAGGAAGCCTCCTTAGGATTTGCAAGATTCTCAACTAATCTTCGTAACTCTTAACCGGGTGAGATACAAACCCTTACAACCACTTCAAAAACCCTTTGAAGGAAATACACTTGTGTTATCACCAACACAAGGAACCAAGCATAAACCTATGCTCACACTACTCTCTTAATCTATTACAAGAACTAAGAGGAAAGAAAAAAGTGTTTAGGGGTGCTTATAAAAGCTTTGTAACTAAACTCCTAAATGAGTAGATAAGAACTAATTAGCTTCACAATAAATATGACTTGAATGCTCCTTTGAAACCTCCTTGAATGATAGAATTAATTGCTCTTAAGATTGGTAGATGGAAGGCTTAAGTTGTGTCTTGAATGAACTCCATTTTATAGCTGAAAATATGGTCCAACGGTCATAAGGCTTCTATCTAACGGATCTATTTTATCTCCAACGGATATAAGCTTTGTCCTCTAGTAATAGTGCAGAAAACCCTCTTGTGCGGTGTACCGCGGATATGGTCCGGTGCACCGCGGAGCTGTTCGACATAACTTCGAGCTTACTGGTCGGACTATCTAATGTACCGCAACCCTGGTCCGTGCCGTGGTCCGGTGTACCGCGCCTAGGTCCGGTGTACCGTGCAGATTTTTGAGCATACTGACGGGCTATCTTGTGCACCGCTCTTCTGGTCCGTGACTCTGCGGTGTACCGCGTGACTCGTCCGGTGTACCGCGGAGCTGCTCTTTTGAATATCAAGCTAAATACAAGGAAGTAAAACACAACTATTCTAATGAGGGGTTTTGGAAAATGTCTTAAGTGATACCAAAATGAATTTTAGTTTAAATGATGATTTGTCGAATATTAAAACGGGAATAAAAACAAGGTGAGGCTAACAAATTCTCCATGTGGGTATGATTGAATTAAGGTTTAGTGATGTGGGTTTAAGGTTGAGAAGAAGATCTTGAAATTCATGGTTTTGATTCTTGGTTTCTAGGTGTTTTGATATGATTTGGGTGCTTGAATCTTCTTTGTAATGATGTAGGGAAGGATTTGGATGAGAATTCATGGTGATTTGGTAGTGTTTTGATGATTGGTGAAGGTTTTTATGAGCTTCAATGGAGTTGGGAAAGTTTTGGGGAAGAAGGAGAAGCTTAAGGTTTAATAAATTCGGAATTAAAAGCTTAATACCTCCTTTATACACTCTCTGGCGGCTCGTGCGGACTACCCCTGCAGACCAGGGGGTGTACCGCGGGGTACACCGCGCCTTCTACGTCAAAAAACCCGTGGTAGGACCCCGTGGCACGTGTTTGTGCGGTGCATGGAGCGGTATAGGGTCCGGTATACCGGACCCATCAGCTATTTTTTTTTTCTTTTCTGTACACAACACAACACGTGGCTGCTACCCGTGGCACGGGTTTTTACCCTGCGGTGCACCGCGGCTGAGGTCCGGTGTACCGCACTTGGCGAAAACCTCCCCAACAGCTAGATCTCGAAAAGTTATGCAGTTTAGGCTCAAAGATCACCTGATTTCGACATCCGAGCGCAAAGATATGACTTGCCGAAGTTTCTCCGTTCTGAAAAATTTTGCTCGCTTCCCTAACTTTCTCCAATACCTAATCATCAAAAACACTAATACCTTCCTCAAATATGCAATATCAACTAAAATTAACTAAACTAAACATAAATTAATAACGTAAAAGACATGAAAATTAAAAAACTACGGGTTGTCCCCCGTACAACACTTTTGTTTAACGTCTTTCAAAGTTAGACGTGTTACCTCGATTAAGGCTTGCGTATATAACCTCCCCAACAACGGGTTAGGTTATGCTCATCTACTATCCGAAGTTTGTGACCCTTCTTAGCTTGTATCTCAATCCGTTTTGACGAAATAACTCTCGTAACTACAAACGAACCCATCCACGAATCCTTGAATCCCCGTGGTCTATTCTCTTGTTTGGGGGCTTTCCATGCAACCATGTCACCAACCCGAAACTCACTTTTGATTCTCTTTTTCACGGGTTTACTGTGGACTTTCTTTCTAATTTCTTTTGTCACAACTCGGAGTGTCGGGGCTTCTATACGTGATTCCTCATGCTTTTCATCCACCAAGTGGAATGTTTTAGATTCTTTTCCCACTCGGAAAGTCACGGTTCCCCTAGGAATATCAATTATGCTGTGACTTGTCGCCAAGAATGGGCGTCCAAGTATCAATGGAACATGTTGACCTGCAATGCTATCAAGGATAACAAAATCTGTAGGTATAGTTAAAGTACCTACTTGGACAAGCACGTCTTCAATGAATCCCCATGGTTTTATCGTTGAATTATCTAGGAGCAGCAAATCAATATCTTTTCTTTTGGCATCTCCCATGCCTAACTTCTCGAACAAACTCTTGGGCATGATATTCCTTCCTGAACCCAAGTCACACATCGCTTTGGCTTTGAAATTACTACCTATGTTAATGTGGAGATATAAAGCTCCAAGATCTTGCATCTTTTGTGGTAGTTTCTTTGGAATGGTTGTCAAGCTTTCTTTGGTACGGTCCATATTCTCAATCTCAACTTCTACACTTTCACTCTTTTTAGACAGATCTTCCTTGCAGACTAGTGGTGGTGTAGGCTCTTTATATGTGATTACGTCCTCTATGCATATCGTGCTTTGTTCTTCTAGCTCATTAAGTGGAACTTGTGGTGATTCCACTTCCTCCTCTTCTTGAAGGCTGAACTCTTCAACAACATCGAACCAAACATCGCTATCGATTTCAGTGGCATCATCATCAATTTGTTTACCTAGGCCAGTTTGCATGTATGGGACGTCGAGTATAGGAACAATGATTTCTTCTGGGCTTGACGTTTCAGATTTAGTATCACCACTAGGATAAGTAATTCTTTGTAGATGAGGTGGTGATAGTAACGGATGTGTAGGTGGTGGTTCCACCTTACCTTCTTCTTTTTGCACCTTTTGTGCGGTTGTCTCTTCTTCATCGGTTTCTTTTTCTTCTTCCACATGCTTGAATTCTGGTTCAACCTCCTTCGTAATTTGATCTTTAACAATTACTTCTTCTAAGCTAAGCTTGGTTGGTTCTTCTACGGTTGAAATTTAGAACCCAACATTGCTATAACCCACTAAATAAACACAAAATAGATTTAACTTAAAGATAAATCCCCGGCAGCGGCGCCAAAAACTTGGTGGGGGCAAAGGTGTGATAAAATAGTAGATAAATAAGGATAATAATAAAGAGCACACACCCTTGAGAACCACGGAACTCACTGCAAGTATCACAGATCGTTTGCAAGTTTTAATGATAAGTCAAGTTCGTTCGCAGGGATTGTATCCGTTAGATCTACTTATATTTAACAAGCGTAGATGAATTTAGATGTTTTAAATAAAAATATAAAAAGATGAAATAACAATCTACGCAATTAAATAATTAAAACAAATAAACAAAACAAATAACTAAATATGAATGTAAGTCAAATAGATTAGGATTACTAATATGAGTCTATTACTAATTCGTTATTCTAACCTGTCACAGATTAAGCATTATATATTAACCAGGATTCTAAATTCTACCTAGCCTTTTCTAGGCTTAGGAGCAACCTCTCCACTACTAGGGATTCTTAAGTAATGATTGGTGATTAAATCAAACCTTAATGGCTATCTAGTTAAGCAAGGTATCAAAACTAGACGATTATGTGGTGTTGTCAACAACTAAGAATAATCCTAAGATTGGCCAAATCTAAGGTGTAACAATAAGTCAAAACACATAATAACAATATACGCCAAGCTCAATCAATTAAAATAACAAATAGTATTTATGAATTAAAGACCAAATAATAATCCAACAATTAAAAGTAAAACTTACAGAATAAAAGCTTAGAAATATGGTTGAGAATAGATCTATAGCTAATTACTCTAAATATAGAGAAGGTGAGATGTAGAAGAGGAGTTTGTCAGTCTCCAATCTTCTTCTTCTTGTCTTCCTCTATAGGTCAGCTTGCTCCTTGGATGAATAGCTTGATTCTAAGGATGAATATCTAACTAAAGGACTAAGCTATTGTTTATAATTTAAGATAATGTTTAGAACTGAGCAAGGACATGTTTACAATGATAAGAGGGTGTATTTATAGGTATCTTGGAAGCCCTAACTCGTTTTCTTGAAGGAGAAGTAAGTGGTGGACTCCAAGCCCAACTCTAATTCGTATGGAAATACAGATAAACACTACTGGACCGTTTTGAGCATATATTCTTCGTTATTGGTCGGTTTTTGCTCCATAATATACCAAAAGAATCGCAACAGAATTATCTTGACCCTTTAGAAGGAAATCACCAGATTCGGCCTCTTTCTTAGGTAAAAACGCATATCTTTGGACGTGATCTGCAGAATCCCAGATTAAGACAGTTTTTCCTTTTCCATCTTTTTAGCTTTTATTTCCTTATCTCCAATTACCATGCTAATCTCTTTCCATAAGTTGTTGTCTTTGACTTGGACTCTAATTAAGCTCCATAATTATCTTTAAAGTTTCACACTAAATAAATAATTAAACCCCATATGCTCTAAAAATATTATTTTACTAAATCAAGACTCAAAATAGGAAAGTGTAGCATTTCTCAAGAAAATCGACTATAATGACTTCTAAATCACTAAAAATGATGTCTCATCCTAACATAAATCTATCACAAATGAGAAGACATCAAAAGGGAAGAATTGGATCTCAATTTTACACAGCCTGAAGTAGGAAGAAATGAGAGCAGTAACCCAATAAAAACGCAGTCAATAGTAGAATGGAGTGGCGTAGTGGAAAAGAACCAATGCACGATAACAACGTTACTAGAGGCTACAAACTTAGAAGTAAACTTGGTGTGGCCTAAGGTGTGATAAAAAGATGATATAATTTAGATGCAAATAAACACCCTAAGCTAACACAGTACTGCAAGTATTACAGATCGTATGCAAGTTTTAATGAATAAGTAAGATTCGTTCCTCAGGGACTACGCAGGTTAAGAAGAACTTATGAAAATTATTCAAGTGCAGATATTAAAGATAGAAAAGATAATACGCAAGTAAGAAGAAGAGATAGACAAATATTTATTTGGTTTTTAAATAATAAAACTAAACTAATAAACTAAAGACAAAAAATAAATAAAAGAAAAGAAAAGAAGATAGTATGAAAGTTAGCTTGAGTAATTAGCATGTAATCCCCACTAGTTTTGCCGTTCTAAACATGTAAGGGTGAATTATGTAGTATTTCAATAATCAGTTCCAATTCGCTATCGGTAGTTTAAAATAGGATTTACATGTGTCAATAAGGCTTCCTAAGCAAACTTTTCCTGCAATTGGTAAATAGTCACAAGAACTAAACCATAGTGATTATCTAGTTAGGTTGGGTTGTCAGATCAAACCTTATACTAGACGTTATGTGCTAAACATGTAATTAAACACCGTTGTCAATGGTGACCTAATTACTAGACGGTAATTCTATATGGCCTAGGTTCCACAAGAACACAGAATATAAATCCAAACACATAAACAGAGAATAAAAACAATAATTCAATTTAAAACATAGATCTCCCAAATTAGATAGATGTCAATCAAAACTAGGGTTCATACATATATGCTAAAACTCAAACTAATGGAATTAATTCATACTAAGAAAAGAAGAGAAAAGAGTTACAGAATTAGAGGTTGAAGAAGACATATGGTGTTCTGCTCCTTCCAGACTTCTCCTCTTGTGTTGCAGCTTCCTCTTGGCCTTAAGGTCTGGCCAAGGATGATTTTCTAATGTTAAGAGGCTGTATTTATAGGGTATAGGTTGACCTAATTCGTTTTCTTGAAGGATAAGTAAGTGGTGGACTCCAAGCCCAACTCAAATTCGTAAGGAAATAAAGATAAACACTGCTGGACCGTTTTGGGCATATCTTCTTCGTTATTGGTCGGTTTGAGCTCCATAATATACCAAAAGAATCGTCACAGAATTATCTATATCCCTATGAAAGGAATCTTCCAAAATCTGCTTCCTTGTAGGAGTAATTACCACTTCTTTAGGTGTGTGCTGCAGAATCTCAGATTTAGGCAGATTTTCTTTTTCCTAATTTTTAGCCTTTGTTTCCTTATCTCCTATTTCCATGTAAATCTCTTTCCATAAGTTGTAGTCTTTGACTTGGACTCTAATTAATCTCCATAATTATCTTTAAAGCTTCACACTAAATAAACAATTAAACCTAATATGCTCTAAAAATATTATGTTACTAAATCAAGACTCAAAATAGGAAAGTGCACTAAACTAAGCTAAAATCAACCTATAAACTAATAAATAAGCCTAAAATGATGTCTCAGAAGTATATTATATTATCACAAATGAGGAGACATCATAAACAAAACAAGAACCAAGATACAAAGAATGCGAATTTGTCAAACAAAAAACAGACGTAGAAAATGAAGAAAAGACTTCGACAAGTTTATGGGAGGATGACAGGAGAGGTTGATGATGGTTTAGAGAAAAGGAAAGATGGTATGGCAGAACGAACAAGAAGTAGCAAGAAGAATAGTGAGCGCAACCCTAAAAGGATACGTATTGACATGGTTGATAACAGTAATCTCGAGGTAATTGAAGGTAGGGAAGACAGTGATGATGAAAATCCTATAGATAAAGGTTTTGTCAACATAACTGATTTGGAGATCACTAATGTAAAAGGCAATCCTAAAGTTAACGAAGATGATTCCCAATTAGAACTTCAGGAAGAAATGGAGGAATTCAGTGAAGTTTGGAAGGGTAGGATTGGTATAAGAGACGATATTGAAAGTGGGGAAGAATTTCAAAGCGCTCGTAAATTTAGGAGAAACCGCAACACACCCTTAACTATCCAAAAGGAACGCGGCACTCCTAAAGCCGCCATAAGAAAATGAGTTACATGTTTTGGAACTGTCAAGGGATAAGGGCACCCTTGACAGAAACACTTATAAGATCCCTTTTGAACAGATTTAAGCCCGACTTCGTGTGTTTTTGTGAAACTTTTTTAAGGCGGGTTGATGCGAAGGAGACGCTTCGTAAGTTTGGTTTTAAAAGCTACTTTATTTTTTACCCTCTTGGTAGTGCTTTTCACTCGGGGGGTTTTTTATTTTTGTGGCATGATAACTTGCATCTTGAAATCATATTTTGCAATAGGTACTATGCTATAATATATATAAATGATCCTACTTTTACCTATTACATTGTTTGTATTCATGCGCCTAACAATTATGAAGATAGAATGCAAACTTGGAATCCAATCACCAATTGGAATGATACTAACAACAAACCTGGATAATCATGGGCGATTTTAATAATATTCTCAACATGGACGACACAAGCAGTCTTACACCTCCCAACACACAACACATCATAGATTTCAAATTTTTTATTAACAATAATGGACTAAAAGAAATCAACTCGAATGGATGCAATTTCACTTGGACTAATAGACAAATTGGTAACAAATCAGTAGGAAGCAAGATTGATAGAATTTTGGGATCATATGAGTGGGTCATGAAATTTCCTCAAGCTTGTGTTCATATCCCACCAGCTATTGGGTCAGATCATTCACCTCTTATTCTACAACATGACTCAACAGCGAATATCGGTAAGAAATTTTTTAAATTTGAGTCCCACGGGTTAGATAACACTGAATGCAGGGATGTAGTAGAACATAGCTAGGAAGGAATTAGTAATCAACAACCCCTACCCAATTTCCTAAAGAAAAAAATACTATCCAAGCTCTTGAAAGATGGAGCCAAATCACTTTTAAAAACCACCAAAAAAAATCAAACATATACAAAAAAGACTGACAGAAATTACAAACCAACCCAAAACAATAGAAAGTCAACAGGAAGAATATGACCTTAGAAAGGACCTTTCTTGTGAAGAAAAGTATTGGGCAGATAGAGCTAGACAACAATGGCTCGCATGTGGAGATAAAAACACAAAGTTCTTCCACATGGAGACCATGCAAAGAAGATCTTATAATAAAATTACAAGAATAAAAAATGAAGAAGGACAATGGACGGAGGATATTCAAGAGGTTAAGTCTACCTTCCAATCTTTTTATAATAATCTTTTTGCAGAAAAACAGACTACCTTGGAGAAAATAGATAGAGCATTACGGTTTGTAAAACCAAAGATCACTCACGAGATGAATCAGATACTAACAGCTCCAGGTCTTTAAAGTCGTAGAGGATTTCTTTAAAAATAATATTCTGTTGAAAGATATGAATGATACACTTATAACTCTCATCCCCAAAGGTAACATCCAGGAACTCCTTGGAGATTATAGTCCGATATCTTGCATTAACTTTGGATATAAGTTAATAGCTAAAATGCTTTCTAATCGTCTACAACAATTTATGAATGATATAGTGTCCCCAACACAGGCGTTTTTATTAAAGGCCGGGCTATCCAAGATAATATATTAATTGCACAGGAATTGTCTTTTTACATGAGGCGTAAACGGAAAATTCCAAAACCAATGACAAGTATAAAAATTGATATGACTAAAGCTTATGATCAAGTCAGATGGACATTTATTCTCAAACTTCTCATTTGTATGGGATTCTAGGACAAATGGGTCCAATGGATCAAAATGTGCATAACTGACGTTTCGTTTCAAATAAATCTAAATGGACAAAGACTTCCGTAGTTTCAATCGGGACGTGGACTTAGACAGGGAGACCCTCTTTCACCCTTTCTTTTTTCTCTTATGACCGAAGCTCTTATTAGTCTAATTGAGAATGCGTGTGAAATAGGAGAGATAAAAGGTATTCAAATTACTAGACAATGTCCAGAGATCTCACATCTTCTATTTGCCGATGACTCTCTTTTTTTCATTACGGTTGATAATACAAATATTAGGGCCTTTAATTCTTGTTTAGTAGATTATTGTGAAGGCTCGGACAACAAATCAACTTTTAGAAGTCAGCAATTTTTTTAGCAGTGATACGCCACAGGAACAAAGAGACCAAGTAGCAGAAGAAATTCACATGGTAGAAACGGAGGATCTAGGAAAATACCTGGGTATACCGTTATGCCATAAAAGATAAAAAATAGAAGCTCTGGAATGGATAGCGAAAAAACTATTTGCAAAAACAGAAGGTTGAAAAGCGAAGCTATTATCAGACGGAGGAAAAGAAGTACTAATCAAAGCGGTTCTACAAGCAATCCCAGTGTATACAATGTCAATCTTCTCATATCCGGTTACGTTTTGCAAGAAGCTTGTGTCAGCCATTGCCAATTTTTGGTGGAGCTCAGGGGAACGGAATCGCATTCACTGGCTGGCGTGGGAAAAATTGACTGTTGGAAAACTCCTAGGAGGACTAGGGTTCAAAGATATCAAAAGAATGAATACAACACTATTAGGAGCTCAAGCATTAAGAATATTTTAAAATCCAAATACGTTGGCTGCTCGTCTTTCAAAAGGTATCTACTATCCTAAATCTGATTTTATGAATGTTAAACCAAGACAGAGTAGAACATGGAGTTGGGCAAGTATTATCGAAGGTCGCGATTTTATTAAACAACAGGGTTTTTTATCAAATTGGAAACGGACAGAAAGCTAATATATGGAATGACAAATGGGTAGAAACCTCATGGAAACTTGAAAAACCAGAATCCTTCTCTCTTCAACTGGTTAACGAACTTTGGAAACAAAATACAAAAGAATGGAACATTAAAACACTAGATGAAGTCTTTCCACAACCAATTATACCAAAAATTACGAAGATACGTACACTAGACTATGAGCAAGAAGACCGTTTTATTTGGCCCCACTCAAAAGAAGGCACCTACTAAAAAAAAACGGGATATAAAATTCTTACAGAGATAGTGACGTTACAAGAACCACAAACTACAACGAATACGGATAACATAAAACCCAAACTTTGGAAGACTATATGGGATGCTGATGTCTCCATATTTGTGATGGATTTATATCAGGATGAGACATCATTTTTAGTGTTTTAGAAGTCATAATAGTCACTTTCCTATTTTGAGTCTTGATTTAGAAAAATAATATTTTTAGAGCATACTGGGTTTAATTATTTATTTAGTGTGAAGCTTTAAAGATAATTATGGAGATTAATTAGAGTCCAAGTCAAAGACTACAAGATATGGAAAAGGATAAGCATGGAAATTGGAGATAAGGAAAGAAAAGCTAAAAACATGGAAAAGGAAAACCTGCCTTAATCCTGAATTTCTGCACCTACGACTACAAATCAGCTTATATCTCAAAAACGGTGAGGGATTTGGAGAATTTGTCAAGAGCAAAGTTGAAGAGCTTTCCGAGACGATCAATTTGGTATATTCATACGCGTCAAACGGATGAAAATTGAAGCTGCTAGGACCAAAAGAAAAACGGGCCTGATTTCATGTTTTTAGGGTTACGAATTTGAGTTGGGCTTGGAGTCCATTACTTAACCTCTCCTTCAAGAAAACGAATTAGGTCTTCTAAACACCTATAAATACACCCTTATATCACTTGTAAATCATCCTTGCTCATCCTTGCCTTATAGTAATTAGTTCTTAAGGTTTTATTCTTCTAGTTTATTGTAGAGAGCAAGATGATGTCTTTTATTATTTCTTTTAGTTTATTTCCTTCAGGTATGAACTAAATCTCCCATAGCTTGGGTTTTGCATCATGTATAAATTATGAATTCTAATTCTTCTATCTAAGTTTCTTTGGGAATTACATGTTTTAATCTGATATTAGCTTCTTACCTTTATATTTGTTTATGTGTTTTGATTTATTGCCTGTCCTAGAACTGATCACTTTAGGCTTTCTTAATAGTAATTAGATGATCACCTTAGCTGGGTGTCTAATTATTGAAACACCACATAACGTCTAGTGTCGATATTAGTCCTGACAAAACTGATTCTAACTAGATAGTCATTAGGGTATAATTTAATCACTATCACCATGTATAGAAATTGATTGCTTAGGGCCCTAGCGGCGTAGGATAACCCTATTTGAACCAGCCTCGTGGTGTGTCCGTAGCCCCCTTAGTCGCTCTCAAGGTCTAAGGAATGAGAATTTAGAATCCTAACTAAGTATAAAAGAGCTAATATTCTCCCTTATTAACTAGATCTAATAGAAAGAATTAGAAGGATTAGTGCATACTAGCAAAACCTAAGCTATTTTTCTCATCTCATATTTCTTCGTATTTTATTTATTGTCTTTATTTTCTTTAGGTTAATTATTAATTTCGAAATCCATATCTTTTATTTTTTGTCTTTTAATTAATTATTGCTTACTCGTTATTGTTACATACTCGTATAACACACTTAGGTCCCTGAGAACGAACTCAACTTACTAACTAAAACTTGCATACGTCCTGTAATACTTGCAGTACTCTGCCTGTCTAGGGTGAGAGTGCATAGTTTTCTAGACTTAATTTTATCTTATTTTTATCACACCCCAGGCGACACCAGATGCTAATATTCCAAAGAAAATACGCCTTTTCAGCTGGAAAGCATGTAATAACGCGGTACCCTCAGCTGAAAATCTTGTAATACGAAAATGCACGGATTCTTCAACTTGTACTTGGTGCCAGACAGATACGGAAACAGTAGAACATCTATTACTTCAATGCAAAATCAACAAAACGATTTGGGCGGCATCAACTCTACAAATCTGTATACAACAAGATAAAATCAAGAATCTAGGTGATTGGTTGCTAGAAGTGATAGAAGCATATAGTACTGGAGGATGGGATAAGAAAATAGTGATCAATTATCTACTAATCTTTCTCTGGAACATTTGAAAAGCTAAGATGAAGGCATTACATGAAAACGTTAATATTGATGTCGATCACATTATTCAAGTCACAAATAAACTTATGAGCGAACTAACATGTGATTGATTGGACGAAACAAAATCAACAAACGGATAATAGATCTTCTCATATTAATCTGAAAGATTCCGAAAGTCAAAACACAGAAGAAATTATATATTCTTGCGATGCATCTTTTAATACTAAATATGAACACACAGGAATTGGAATTATAATAACAGATCGACGAACGGGAGCAAGAACAGAAAGTTTCAAAACTGTTAGATGCAATACAATTGTGGAAGGCGAAGCATTAGCAGTGCTAGAAGCAGTACAACTTTGTTCGCAATATAAGGACAACACGAAGGCAATTTTTTCGGATAACCTTGAGTTAATACAAGGTATCAGGCAGGTGTCAACGGCAAGATGGACCATCCAACCGATCCTCTGTCAAATTTGGCAGAGAACGGAAGAAGCAGGATCTTTATCCTTTCGGCATATACCGCGAAGGATGAACAACGGACCGTCTTGCGAAACACGTTAGACACAGGGCCAACTTGAAAGGAGATGATACGTCTGTGCTAATCGGGAATTTTAGTCGTATGGGCGTTGGATAGGATCGAGGGGAGATATTATATCGTTTACTTTGTCCAAAAAAAAAAAAAAAGTGGACTTCCCTTTCTTAAATACTGAACACAATTTATTTTTTTGTCAAACTAATGAACACAAATGGGTTGGGTGGGTCGGTGAGAAAAGTCCAAAATTTCCAGAACAATGAAACTATTCTTGGGTTGGTCTCCGTCTTTATTAGCAACCCAGCCTTTTAAAACACGTCATCTTCACTAAGCTTTTAGTTGAACAAACATTAAAAAGAATAAAAAAACTTATCTTCTAAATTCTTCAATCCAAAAAATTTCTCTGATTTCAATAATTTGAAAAAAATATATAAATTCATTTTCATTTTCCAAAAATCTTTGGATAGGCAGTATGAGTCACAATAATCTCAATGCCAAACTTGTAAGCTACAGTATATATTTCTTAAATTTGAATCTTAATTTCTTAATTTTAAATGTGAATTAATATCTATTTTAGGTATTGCTTGGCGATATGGGAGCTGGTAAATCCAGCTTGGTATTACGCTTTGTCAAGGGTCAATTCCTCGAATTTCAAGTATTTTCATTTTTAAAAAGATTTTCAGTATTTTCGATTGAAAATAAATAAATTATGATGATTATTGTTATAATTATTACTAATATCATTATAGGAATCGACGATCGGAGCGGCGTTTTTCTCACAAACGGTGGCTGTAAACAACGCCACCGTGAAATTCGAGATCTGGGACACCGCTGGTCAAGAACGGTACCATAGTTTAGCTCCGATGTATTATAGAGGAGCTGCAGCAGCAATAATCGTCTACGATATCACTAGCACGGTACTGTATATACAAATCGCTAATTAAAATCCGATTTTATTTAACAATATGTAAAACGAATTAATGACTTTTGTATATATTGATCAGGATTCATTTGCTCGAGCTAAGAAATGGGTCCAAGAATTACAAAAGCAAGGTACTTAAACTCAAACTCAAACTCGGTTATGTCTTAATTAGATTGCATATTAGAGCATTTAATTCCAAAAGTTAATTTCTTTCCATAAGTAAATTGAGAAGCTAGATTATTAATGTTTTTATTTTATTTTTTTCTCAGTGAAATAATTATGATTGGATTTATTTTAAATTTAATGTGGTGAAACTTTACGATAATTTAACAGGTAATCCGAACATGGTGATGGCACTTGCTGGAAATAAATGTGACCTAGATGATAAGAGAAACGTATCTGCAGAGGTAAAATAGATAAGAACAAATGTGACACTATTATGTGCAAAAATCAGTCTGTTTAGATAAGTTTAAGAATGTAAGCAAAAAGCATATGAGGTTCTATGGTGTAGTGGTTAGCACTCTGGACTTTGAATCCAGCGACCTGGGTTCGACTCCCGGTAGGACCTACTTATTTGTTAGAATCTAATTTTTACTTATTTGGCAATGTAGGAGGCACGAGTATATGCTGAAGAAAATGGGCTTTTTTTCATGGAAACCTCTGCTAAAACTGCTGTTAAAGTAAATGATATATTCTATGAAATAGGTATATATATGTTAATAATTGCTTCTTTTAATTTCTGTTAATTTTTTTTTTTAAAATGGATGAAAGTCTTTAAACTATGGATTTGATGGTGTACACAGCTAAAAAGTTGCCTAGAGCTCAACCTGCTCAAAATCCAGCTGGGATGGTTCTTGTGGATAGACCAGGAGAAGGAACACAAGCGCGAACATGTTGCAGTTCATAGACTATCTTATCTTCACTATAGATCACACGTATTTCTCGTATTGAATTTTCTAAAAAGTGGTTTCTTTATCCTTTTAATATGTAAATGATTCTTTATTTTGTTTGTGCTTTAGAAATGGATTTAGTAAACGTTAACTTCATAAAAATAACATGTATCATAAATATTATTTTCTTGGAGAGGTTCGCTAAAATAAACGTAGTGAGTGAATCGCGATTTTAAACTTTTTCGTTTTCTGATGGGACTAAAGTCTTGGCCATATCTCTTAATTCGAATTTCTTAGTCTTCCCAGTTGAAGTCTTTGGCAATTCATCTAAGAAATGAACCTTGTTAGGAACCATATAATGTGGTAAATTGTCACGGCAATGTGTAATTATATCACTTTCTTTTACGTCAATGAAAAAATTCTTTCTCAAAACCACGAATGCACAAGGACTCTTGCCCGTTTTCGAGTGTGGCATTGCCACCACCGCTACTTCAACCACCTCGGAATGCTTGTAAATCGTGTTTTCGACCTCTATACTACTAATAATTTCCCCTTCGGAGATTATCACATCTTTTGATCGATCCTTGATTTCTAAGTAACCGTCTGAATGTATTACACCTATATCACCGGTAATAAACCATCCGTTGTTAAAGGCGTTTAGTGTCGCTTTTCTATCGTTTAAGTAACCTTTCATAAGGGTATTACCTCGTAGGACTATTTCACCCATTGTTTTACCATCGTGTGTGACACTTTGCATTGTCTTCAAATCTTTAACATCAACATCCGCTAACCCTAGTGTGCTTATACCTTGCCTAGCCTTGAGTTCCGCTTGTTTTCTTTTCGGCAATTTGTTCCAATTATCGTTCCATTCGCATACGAGTACTACTCCTGTGGCTTCATTTAAACCATACGCATGAGTAACATGAAACCCTAACTTTTCGATCTTTTCGATAAGTGGTGCCGGTGGGCCTGTGTCGCCGGTGAGTAGTTCGACTGGGGTAGTTATCTCGCAACGTTCATTTGGCTCGGCTTCGATTAGTAATCGGAAAATTATGGGTGTACAAGACATATGTGTCACGTTATGTAAACCTATGTTTGTGTATATTTCTTGCGCGATTGTGTTACGTATGCACACATTGGTCCCACCTCGTGCTGCTATACCCCAAGTTAACGTCCATCCGTTGCAATGAAACATCGGAAACGACCATAAATAAACCGGTTGAGTCCCCATTTGCCATCCTAAAATCAAGCTTAAAGTGTTCAAATAAGCACCTCTATGGCTATATACAACTCCTTTCGGCTCCAATGTAGTATCCGATGTATAATTTAACGTGATCGGGTCCCACTCATCATCAATTTCAGGAGGAATGTAATTCGGATTGCCTTGATTTATCAACTGTTCGTATTCGAGACCATCTAGGCGGGTCCCTGTGGGAGAGTCAATGTCATCGATGGCGATCATCAAAGGCATGAAATCAGTTTTTAGCAATTTAAGAGATTCTTGAGCTAGAGACACGTATTGATAGTCTACAAAGAAAAATTTTGCTTCAGAATGTTTTAGGATTGAAGCAATAGTTTTAGCATCAAGCCTTGTGTTAATAGTGTTTAGTACAGCTCCTACCATAGGTACAGCGAAATGCATTTCATATAATGCTGGAATATTTGGAGCCAATACCGATACCTACACATATTATATTAAATATATAAATGAACCAACACTAGATATTATTTGAGTTTCTTTCTTTTTCATTTTTATTTTTACACATTTCGTTTATAAATAAGATAATATTTTTAACCCATAAATTTTTTAAAAGTTACAAAAATTTAAACACTACATATTTAGTTTTACTACAAAATTTTATATACGATAGTGGAAAAATTTAGATGGATAAAATATTAACAAAACAAATTACATATCTATATGATAAATGTGAAATGTCCAATAGGAAGATCATTTTATAGCTAAATTAACTAATTCTTAGGATGGTTAGAAGAAATAAGTTATATGTTCAATTTCTTTTATTATTTTGTTAAATCTTTCAATAATTTTTATATTTAAAGAAATTAATTATGTATCGTTTATCTATTCATGGGAATTCTCTAAAATCCCCGTGGCATCTAACAATCACGATTTATTCAAAATGTACAGGTAAAACGTATGGTGATCAAAATACAGTTGTAGAAGTTATAACTTGCTGCCATCAAATTGACATGCACCTTAAGTCATCAAGTAATTCATTTTACTCAAGATAATTTGTAATTAATCCAAGGTATCATTTAGCTGTCTTTTACTAAGCGGGAGTATTATTTTTTTATTTGTGAAATCTATAACGAGCTTTACAAATTTCGCCGTGAAAAATCAAATACATATATAGACCGAACAGTATAACGAAAGATATTCTTTTCATTATTTATTACTTTTTTCTTTTGTGATTGGTTCATATACTTCTTTGTTTTAAAAATAATATCTACTTAACTTTTTAAATAAATTAAAAGATCTATAATTACATATATCATTACAAAATTATTTCTTATAAAATGAAATGATATTTTAAATTTACATTGAAAATATAAATTTTAATTTTTTAATAAAAATTATAATAGAAAAAATTGGAAATAAGTATCTAAGTAGATAATAATTTTAGGACAATATTTTAAATGTTAATGCTCAATAAACCTCTGCAGTCTTTATCCACTATCATGTAAAAGACATATGATAAGATTATCAAAACTCAAAATCTGAATTATGAGAAGTTTATCATAATTTAAATGACTATTTTTATAGGAAAAAAAGGAAAAAATTAAATGTGTAGTGTTTTTTATAGGTGAAAAATGATGATTGTGGGAAGGAAAATTAATTATAGCTTAAAGGATTTTTGAACATTAATTTATTTTTAATAACTGAACATTAATTTTAAAATAAAAAAATACAAAATTATAAAAAATAATATATTTTAGAGTGAATGAGTCTTACTTGTAGAATCAAAAGTTAATAATATTTAAAACTATATTTGACACGCGATATAACTCAAATCAATCAAATTAATTTTTTAATAAGTGAAAAAAAAAAATTTAATTTTATTTCTGCACTAACAGAAAATCTTAAATCCATCCAGTTCGTATCCAAAACATATTTCAAAAACTTACAACATTGTTCTTGGCAATATGTAGGGTCCGGAGGAAGGAAGCTAGACGGCGACATCGATCATAGGTTTGACGCCACGTGAAACGGACATTGCCGTATATTATAGAGGTCCTATCATGGTAAACCACTGATGCTCTATTTAGAAAAGTGATAGGAGTAAGAGGCACATAATTTGTATCAGATTTGGATAATTTATCCATTGATAATGAAACACCAAAGCTAAATTATCTTCGTATTAGTAGAAAGACATCAACTTTCACTAAAAGAACAAAGTATTTATGTTTCAATAAAAAACTACACCATTAAGTATATTTAAAGGCCTTCAGCATTTATTAAGCGTTTTAACAACTTTTTAATATAATTTCGACGACATTAATATTATGAAAACGGAATAAAGAAAAGATCATGAGCTCATACATAATTCTTTCTTTTAGGGGTGAGCACGGTTTCGTTCGTCTTGATTTTTGGCAAAAACCGGAACCGAACCGAATATTTCGGTTTTTTATAATTTAATAACCAAATCGGGTGGTTCGCATTTGGTTCCACATTCGGTTTTTGGTTCCGAATTAGTTCGTTTCGGTTCCGTTTTGGTCCGCTTCGAATTCGGATGATTGGTCAATAATATTTTCACCCAATTTTTTGAAGTAAATTGTCCAATAGAGACTAATATTCCAATACAATTATGCTCCCATACAACACTTTTATTTATCGTCTTTTATAGTTAGATGCGTTACCTCTATCAGGATTTCCGAATATAGCCTCCCCAACAACGAACAAGGCTATGAACGTCTACTAACCTTCGTTTAATGCCCCTCTTGGGCCTGATCTCTATCACCTTAGCTGAAACAACCTCAGCTATTACAAATGGTCTCATCCACGAGTCTCTGTGACTTCGTGGTCTGTTCTCTGGTTTGTGGGCTTTTCATACAACTTCATGGCCGACCCCAAAATTAATCTTTGGCTCAGTATCCACAGGCTTTGCGTGGATCTTTTCTGGGACACGATGATGTGAAAGACTGTGGATGATAGGAATGGTGGGCTATGACTTCCTCGGTTTCTTTTCCCAGACATGGAATGTCTCGGATATGTTTTTAGCATGAAGGGTAACCGTCCATTCCGGGAAGTTAATTATGCTCTGACTTGTGGCCATGAAGGGACTTCCAAGTATGATTGGAACCTACTTATCTGCATCGAACTCAAGTATAAGAAAGTCAGTCAGGATGGTGATATTACCTGTTCGGACGTGTACGTCTTCCACTGTTCTCCATGTCTTGGTTAGCGAGTTGTCAGCAAACTGCAACTTCACTGGAGCTTTTGCTGCTTTCTGATGTCCAAGTCTATCGAACACGGAATTTGGCATAAGATTCACACCTGAATCCACATCACACATATCTTTCATCTTGAGCATACCATTAATTTGAATAGGAAGATTAAAGCTTCCTAGATCTTTGATCTTTAATGGCAACTCTTTCTCTTCTTTTCTTGAGACTCTCTCAGTATGAGAAACAGTCTCTTTCTTTGCTTCTATACTCGTTTTTTTCTGGAATAACTTGCATAAATACTTGTTGCGGTGTAAGCTCTTTCTTCGCAATCTCAAGCATTTGGGCATTGATGTTCTATTAGAGTATACACCTCTACAAATGTCTTGATTTCAATGTATACCTTCGGATTTGTATCAGGAATAATTTGTGACATTGTTTGAGCAACTGGTGGCGAATCCACCTTCTCTTCCTCTTTTTTTCCTTGCACAGCAGGTGCAACTTCATCTTTCAGCTCTTTTGAGGCTTCTTCCTCTTTAGCTCTAGCAGCTTGTAACTCAATAACCGACCTAATCTCTTCTTGCATATATCTCAGAAGTTGTATAAATTCGGATTTTTCGGACGAATCTTCATCTTCAGAACAGTCAGAGTCTTCGGGGCTAGAATTGGTCGGTTCTTCTTTAGTTTCTAGAACTTCCACGACAATTTCTGCATCATGCGGTAATTCCTTATTTTCTTCAATCTCAAGGCAAATAGCCTTGCAAGCTTTGAACCCAACATTGGCATCACCTCCTTCGATAGCTTTCAATTAGTTCGCTTCCACAAAATTTGTAAAGACTTTATTTAATTGCTCGACTTGTGTACCTAAAATTTGAATTGAAGCTTCTTGTTCTCTCAACTTCTCGTTCTGTGTATTCATGTTGGTTTTCATCGAATCCATGAAATTCTTTCATTGTTTATCACTCACAACTCCCTCTTGAGGATATTGTGGCAAATCTTTTTGAGCTAGAGTATCGGTATATGCGTCATTGGCAGGTTGTTGTGGAGGAGCAGATCAATTATAATTCTGATTCCCTTGATAAGGAGCTTGACCTCTTGGTTGGAAAGAGTTATTCTGAGGGCGAGGTTGATAGTTACCTGGATTAGCGCCCTCCCGTGGATTTGAATACTGCATACCCGGATGATTCCGATTATCAAATTGATAATTTACTCAGTTAGATATTAAATAAACATATGCCGGATTTCCTTCGCACTCTTCCCATGTATGATTTGGTACCTCACACTTTGGACAACCTTGTGCCTCTTTCACTACATTTGTTGCGGCTAAATTCTTCTGCATCTCAAGCTTAATCACTTTGATTTGATTCCCTAGTGCTGCAAATTAAGTTGAGTTCATATTTTCTGCATCTAATTGAAGCGTACCTCTGGTGTTTGTAACCAGAGCTCGCGAAAGTGGCCAACTTCTTTCTGTTTCTATTATACGTTCCATACCTTCGGCGGCTTCTATAGGATCCATGGACACAAAACCTCCCTTTCCAAGATTATCTACCCTCAGTCTACTTTCGGCATTGATATCTTGATAGAATATAGCTAACTGTAAAGACGGGGTGTAACCATGGAGCGAACATCAAGCTAACTTCTATTGAAACCTTGTCCATGCGTCTCCTACTTCTTCTCCATTTTCTTGGCAAAACTTAACAAGCTCGCTCTGATCTTTGAGTCTCATAATCTTCGGATAAAAACAGTTAAAGAATGCGGCTTGAAGTTCTGTCCAAGTAGTAATTGTACCTGGTGGTTGTCTATCTATCCAATCACCAGCTTTGCCGGTCAAGAAGAACGAAAACATGTGACAATACAGTTGCTCGCATGTAATGTCTGGAGTACTGTAGGCATCACAAATCTGCATAAACTTCATAATCGCTCTTACCGGATCTTGTATTGCTGCACCACTATAGAGTCCGAAATTCTAGAATTGACTAAGCATACTCAGATCGGGCCTGAATTCGATATTATGGATCTCTGGAGGACGATAACCTAATGGTTGAACTCGAAAAGGTGCTCCCAATCCTGGGAGATCTTGTTTAATTCTGTTGTTGTTTCTGTTATCGTCTTGTGGTGGTCATTGTACATGTCCTAAAGACCCAAGTGGAGGATCCACTAGTGGTGGATCTTGTGGTTCTGCCATCGCTCTTCTTCATTCTCTCTCTTCTCTCAAGTGTATGTTATAAGCTGTGAAACACCTCTCGGGTTCCGCAAGCATGCACTATAAACCTGAAAGAGACTAAAACGAACCAAAAGTGTAAAACTGGAAAAAAAAATAAAAAAAAATAAAAAATACTACTACTAAAAATAAATAACCCACATGCTAACGTGACACAAGTCCCCGGCAGCGGCGCCAAAAACTTGGTGTCGCATAGGGTGTGATATAATAAGAGATAAAATAAAGCAATAAACACCCTAGACTTAACATGGTACTGCAAGTATTACAAGACGTATGCAAGTTCTAATGATAAGAAGATTCGTTCCTTAGAGATTTAAGTGTGTTATGCTTATGGGTAAATAAATCAGAGTATCAATTAATAATTGAAAGACGGAAAATAAAGATTATTGATGGAGAGATTAATGATTAAACTAAATAAAATAAAAGCAAAGACAATAAAATAAATATGAAAGAATAAGATAAGAAAATATAGCTCAGGTTTTGCTCATATGCATTAATCCTTCTATTTCTTCACCTAGTTAATAAGGGTGATAATAGCTCTTAGATAAGTAGTCAGGATTCTAAATTCCTCCCTACTCCCGTCAGGGTGGACTAGGGTGGAGACCTCACAATCACGAGGGGACTTAAATAGGGTTCTCTTACGCCACTAGGTTCCTAAATGAGACTGGCCTTCTAATGATGATTGGTGATTAAATCAAACCCTAATGACTATCTTGTTAGGAAAGCCCATCAGGATCACTACCGCGCACTCGACGTTTATGTGGTGTTTCAATAATTAGACACCCCTTCCGGGTGACCATCTAACTACTATTAGCA
This sequence comes from Nemophila menziesii, assembly GCA_029959085.1. Classification (NCBI taxonomy): domain Eukaryota; kingdom Viridiplantae; phylum Streptophyta; class Magnoliopsida; order Boraginales; family Hydrophyllaceae; genus Nemophila; species Nemophila menziesii. The sequence goes on from JARWIR010000001.1 coordinate 84,037,313, forward strand.
CATCCCTAAATTGACCAGTTTTAAGACAGACAATAAATCAAAGCACATAAAACAAATATATGGTTAATCAGCTAGAATCAATTTAAAATAATTCTCCCAAAGAAACATAGATAGAATAAAATAGAATTCATAGATTATACATATGCAAATCTCAAGATATGGAAAAATTAGTTCATACTAGAAAGAAATAAACTATAATAAAGATACACACTGTCAACTTGCTCTCTTGAATGACCTCTAATGATGAATAAAACTTAAGGACTAATTGCAGGAGGCAAGGACATGTTTACAATAGTTTAAGGGTGTATTTATAGGAGTCTAGGAAGCCCTAAAACATTTTGGTAGAGTGGAAGACAAGTAATTGGACTTCTAGTCCAACTCAAATTCGTAGCCTAAAATATAGAAAAGGTAATAAACCGTTGTTGTTTTGTTTTGGCCGTAACGTCTTCGATATTGCTCCGATTGACGCGTTCTTTATATCGAAACTAATCGACTCGGAAAGATCTACAACTTTTATTCAGACCATTCTTCCAAATTCACATCCAATCTTGATTTATAATCACTTTCATGGACGTAGCTGCTGTAATTCAGATTTACTTGCCAACTTTTCTTTTCCTATTTTATCTTTTCCTTCCTTTATCACCAATTTCCATAATTATCTTCTTTACTTTATCTCTTGAAATTGATTTGGTATCTAATTAATTACCATATATATTTAAAGTTTCACAATTAACAAACAATTAAACCAAATATGCTTTAAAATAATAAATTATTAAATTAAGACAAGTAATAAGAAAATACAAAAAATCTAATAAAAATCGAGTATGACTTCCTAATAATTCGTAAAAACGATGTCTCCAGCTAATATTAAATCATCACAAATGGGGAGACATCAAATCTCACAATTGAGTCAACGCCGTTAGTCTAAACTTAGAAAAAACCCAATTGACTAACAATATAATTAAATGTAAGCTCAAATTCAAAATAACTAATTAAATACAAAAGACTAGGTTCGTACAATAACAATTTTAATCAATTTAAAAATAGTTCATAATTGAACTTTGTATTAAACAACTTAGAAAAAGAATAAAGACAAAATGTTTCTAATATTAATTTTCCCAAATATTAGATATGGATAGGTGTCTTACATGATGAATTATTGATGAAAGATAAACTCTGGCGAACAAGGGATGAATTCGTAATGTTAGGAGCTGATATATATAAATCTGAAAATGTTTTTAGGGTTTACATAGGTTATGATCTTGGTTTAGATGACCTACCCCATCCCAAAAATGTTTTTCTTTAAGGTGGGACTAGTTCGAGACACGCCTACTGCAAAATTCATATTTTTTTACGTTACAACTCTAAATTGCAAAAAGTCATTGGCCACGTGCTCCTAGTTCAGAGCCCCATATGGATATATAAATGATCGTCCAAATTCTTTTTAAATATCATGTGACATAAAAAACAATTCACTTTCTAATTATGGCCGACAACTCTTTCACTTTCTAAAAATGATTTTTTAGTCCTTTGCTCTTGGTTATCTTATTTTATCTCCTTTACTTTACTTATTATCCATGATATGGCTTCTCATATAATCCTTGTTCCTAAGAGTTTCACATTTAACACATAAATTACACTCAAATAGCTCTAAAAGTGACAAAACCCCAAGAGGCTTCACATCGAAATATGTGTTTTCTAGGTCTAAGAGGCTTTGCATTTGGTGCAATAAGCTTGTTTATCACAACAAACCCACTTGAAATTTCGCTCTTTGATCTATGAATGATAACATTTTATTCATTTACTTTTTAATTTTCAATTGATTTTGTTTGCCAACATTGTAATAAGTTTTGATATTTTTTGTAAGTGTTGTATTGTTTTAGTTTAGTTTTTCTAATTTAAATATATGTGTTTATTTATTTTGTTTAACTTAATTTAATGACATTTTATATCATGTAACTAGGAAACTCTCTAAATTACACCATTCTTGGATGTTTGTTAAGGATTTCATTTAATGTAACATTTCCCACCAAATGACATTTCACCCATTTACAGGTTCTAGTTGGCTGGTTTATTTATTTTATTTATGATATAGTTTTTTTGTTGGTTTTATTTGTATTAAAAATATAATTTCATTAGTTATCAACAAAATTCATATGAATTTCAATTTCCAGGCTGTTTCGAAAAGAATTTAATTTGGTGGGATCTTTCCCACCAAATGAATAAAATTTGTTTCACTGTTTCTTATTGTTTGGTTTGTTTTTTTAGTTATAATATTTTTTTGTTGATTTTTTTGTCCTAATATATAATTTCATTAAATATATAAAAACCCATGTAAATTGGAATTTTTGGGTTGTTTCATCGAGTATTTCATTTGGTGGGATCTTTTTCACCAAATGAATAAACATTTGTATTTTATTGTTCTTATTGTCTGGTTTGTTCTTTTTAGTTTTATATAGATTTTTTTGTTGATTTTATTTTTTTCTAAGATAGAATTTTCATTAGTTATAAAAAACTCATCTGGGTCGAAATATTTGGGTTGTTCGTAGAGTATTTCATTTGGTGGTATCTTTTCCACCAGATGAGTGAACTCTTTTTACAATTTGATTAAGGTGTTTCTCCGTGGGTTTTAATTATACTATGTGTTTTTTGACCGTACATAACACATATGAAACATTCATCAATCAATATTTGATAATTGACAACAAAAAAATTCACTACAATCAACAACTTAGCACACAAATTCGTATAATCAAATAGTTTCTCGAAAACTTATTTGTTAATTTCTAAGAAATGGTTGTCTTGTAAGTTTAGTATTTTCTTCCTCTTCGTTCTCTCGCTTCTTTTTGGATTTTCTGGTGTATAGGCGCACATACAAAACGAATGATATTATTAGTTTAAAATTGACGATCTTACTAGAAACCCATTCATTTTACCTACTCTTGCGGTTTATTTGTGGTGGTTGTATTCTATTTAGATATGTTTTTGGTTTTTCAACTTACCTTTTCTTTCTTTTCTAGAGGATATTTCATTGGTGCGGCAAGACTATTTTGAATACCGTCATTTCCTTCACCATTACCAAGTTGTGACATTTTGTGATATTGTTTGTGTTCCCATTGTCCTCCAAGGTGTGATAAGAAATACCACTCGAAGGATAAAAAATAGTGTATGAGTAGTCACAACTAATAAAGTTCATATATAAGTTTGTCTCCACGGGAATAAAGTGTTAACACATAATTTTAGGTTTAGATTAGATATTTTGTTGAGGTAAAAGAAACTAAAAAGTAAAAGAAAATAAATATATACTTGATTTTTTGGATTAATATTAACTACTAAAACTATAAACTAAATGCTAGAGAAGTAAACTACTAAGATACGATGAATGAGAAGTATAACTCAAATCTACATACTCATCACTAGCATGAATTAGGACTATTCATGATATTATGGTAAATAGGGTACTGCACTTGCTAATCGGGATTATAAAGTGGTGGGTCCTAGGGTGTTATAAAATTAAGTGCAAAAATAAAGGAACCACAATACCGCAAGTGTACGGTTGTCCCAAGTAATATATGATAATCAAGTTCGTTCTCAGGGACGGATTAGGTTCAACTCCAGTATTAATCAGATAGCAAGAATAATTGTTTAACAGAAAAGTAAATAAGAGATTTTTGTTTGGTTTTCTAAGATGCAAATAAATAAATACTAAATTGAAATAAATAAAAGCAAATAAAAGACTAACTTCAGATAAGAGAATTACTTGAGTCTCGCAAAGAATCCTCCTAACTAATATAATCTATGTTATGTTTAAGGGTAGAATTGGAATTAGTATATTAGTCGGGACTCTAATATCTCCTAGCCCCCTGTCGGGTGGACCTAGAAGCTATCCTAAAGTATCATAAACACCTGCATGGTCGAATATGGCTTTTCGGATGATATGATTTTACCTCTTTGGCTATGCAACTAGTTAAGCCTGTCGGTCAATAACGGACATTACACGGGTATTACCTAGATCTGTATTCAAACACCCCTGTCGGATGATCACTTCGCCACTAAAGTGAATAGCCCAAATACTAAAATCTATTTCTAGTTGTACGGAAAAGAAATAGTGATTAAGAACAGAGTAATATCCAATATCTAAGACCTAATTCAATTTAAATCTAAACAATCCCAAATTCAGAACAAAGATTAAATTAATTAGGGTTCATCCCTTTTATTGCGATTCTCAAGTATATAAAAGTTTAGCTCATGGTAATATTAAAGACTGAAACTAAATAGAAAGACATCATATTTAATTACAGAAAAGAAATATATAACCTAAGGATTAGATGACTGTTGATGGAAGAACAGAATTCCTCCAGCTCTAGCTTCTCCTTTGCCTTCTTGCTCTGAAGTGGTTGACTCTCTCTCTAAGGATGTATGAATTGAATAAATTGTGAGAGGTTATTGTGACTCTCTCTCTCTAAGGATGTTAAGAATTGAAAGATTAATGAGAGGTACTGAATAATGAGGTCTAAGGGGTGTATTTATAGGTGTTGGAAGACCCTAGGTCGAATTTGCTTGGAGTGGAAGACAAGGCAAAGACTCTTAAATTCGTAGCTCTAAAAGATAAGATTCTGCTGATTTGATTTGGTCATATCTTTTTCAATACTTATCCGTTTGAGAAGTTCCAATATATGAAACTTCTTGTCTTGGAAAGCTCTTTCTATTGGTGTAGACCATTCGTCCAGAATCCTAGCCAATCTTTTATTATGATTTAATTCCTAAAACGTGGCTGGATTTCAGATTTCAAAAGGCAGCTTTATCTTTTCCTCCTTTGAATAAATCTTTCCTAAATCTTCTTATTTCCATGTAAATCTTCTTTCCTTTCATCTTTATCTTGACTTGGTCTCTAAGTAATTACCATTTATCTCTTTAAAGCTTCACATTAAATAAATAATTAAACCGCATATGCTTAAAAAGAATAAATCAATAAATCAAGAAATCAAAATAGGAAAGTGTACTCTCAAAATAGAATCTCGACTAGAAATCATTTCCTAACACTCTAAAATACACTAAGACTTTATTCTCACTTTTTCTCCTTGGATTGGTCTTTCAAGAACCTATTAACTTTGCATTAAAAATAGTCAAATTTACGCACAAAAGCTCAGATTCTGCAAATAGTTAATTTCCAAGGGGAGGAAGTGCAATATGATCAAATAAGCCTAAAAGTCTATCAAATAACTCATTTATTCACCTAAAAGGATGTCTCCAAGGGGCTAAGAATTAGAACAAATAGGGAGACATCAAGACCCCAAACTCAAACCTTTGTCGTCCCGACAAAGCAAAATAAAAATAAAACAAGGATCTTTTAGGTGAATGCAGAAGGTAGAATCTAGCAAATATTCCCAAAGCAAAGCTTAAAACAAATTTCATATAGTCTAACCTAGGAATTAATATACACCTACACTTATCATGCAAAATCAAATACAAAACAATATCAATCTAAAATTAATTTCACAATGCTAGAAGGTTACGCTTATTACTTATCTCAAGATGGTGGCTATAGGGTGTTCCTCGATCCTTACTTGTGTTGAATGTTCCACTTAGAATAATCCCTATTAACTCACTGTGCATCTAGGAATCACGAGGTCTTTACGGTTTTAGCATAGGCTGAAGGACGGTATGGTATGTATATTTGGTAAATTTGAAGTGAGCTTTTGGCTCTCTCCTCACTTACCATCAACAAAACTGTCCAAGAGCTTGAGTTTACACTCGAATTACGTTCTCACTCAACCCAATTGACGCGCTTAATTAGCGTCCCCAAATCAACCCAATAAGCACTAAGGATGATTCACTTAAAAATTTCCACTTTGCCGGTCCGAATATAATTTCTTTTCAAATCATCATTTTTTCTTTTCTTATAGCTATGACTCTCTTTATGATGTTGAGATATCATGCTATTTTTCATAGTTATGCCTATTCATAACTTGAGCTCGAAGCTTCTTTTCCATTCACTATTACCCCGGCAAAGGGTTACAATATAATTAAACATGTGAATCATCATCAATATATAGAACGAGCACAATTGATAAGCTCAAAAATCCCAACCCAATGTAAATTCCCATATAGTGGACCCACCACCCCAAACTCAAGCTCAAGACAGAAAGTCTCAGGATCGTGATTCAAGTGCGGGTCATATGGTCATGCCTAATAATCTAAAGGGAAATTGGCTTATAATGTGGCGACAAAAGAAAGGCTTAAAGGCTAAAAATTTGTCTAAGAAGGATAAAATTAATTCAGGGATAGACAGCCAAAAAGGATTCAAAGGGCTAACAAAGAACTGCCTCTATCATCTTCCTATCTACACAACTTGCCTCTAGTTCATACCTAAGTGGGTTCTCTACTCATTTAGATCTCACGTTCTACAAACCACCTATTATCCTTAAGCACAAGTTTACTTCTTTTGCATTGTTCATTAATTCTTCCTATCAATTACTTCATATTTGCATGCAATCAAAGTTCAGTTTCATACTAACTCCTAAAGTCAACTATTTTCTATCATTAATTCACAAAAAGCATGCTTGATGGGGGCATTTAAAACACTCTACAGTCAACGCAACCCTTAGATTAATTTTAAAAAAAAACAGTAAAACACGTAAAATTGGGATGAGGCAACGAAACCCACCCCAAACTCAAAAATGAGTCGTGTCCCCACGACTCGAAAAAGACTCAAGAAAGCAAATAAACAAATAAAACAAATAAGAAAGGGATAGGAAAACGTATCTGAACAAGCACGAAGCTGGTTTCCATGGTTGCGTGTAGGTTGAGCTCCTTGTGTTGCGTAGGTGGCATGTTGAACATTGCTCACTCCACGTAATATGATTTGCATAAGCTCCAACTCTTTTGTGATTTTCCTATGGGTTTCAACACCTCTTCATGATTATCCTCCCAAAATTCTTTCAACTACATCTTCAACACCCAAAAGTAATACGAGCTTCTCCAACTTCTCTTTTCTCTTCATGGTATTCTTGACCTCCCAATTTTTGACATCTCAATGGACCCCAAACTCAAAACTTCAAATAATAAAAAACTAGAGAGGAGTTTTGAAATTTGATGTTTTGAGGATTTGTAATGAAGTATTATGGAGTCATATGAGATGGGTAATGGATATGTAATGGCTTAGGGAAGGTTTAATGAATAGGATTGAAGCTTTGATGAAGAGGCTTAAGCTTGAAGTAGAAGATTTCTTGATGTTCTTGAAGGATTGTGGTGTTAGATGTGCGTTTGGAATGAAATAGGAGGAAGGATTTGATGTTCTTTGGTGTTGAAGTGGTCTTTGTGCAGGTACATAAGGATTAGAATCTGGAAAATTCGTTTTTGAGAGGCTAGGGTTTATCTCGTTAAGGTAAGAAGTTGACTGGGCCTCAAACTCCTCACCAACCGCCTGGCGCGGTGCATCCCTGCGGTGCATGGGTAGTCCGCGGGGTACACCGCAGCACTGATGGTGTTAATTTTTTCGCTCTTGTCTTGACCCCGAGCTAGCACCCCGTGGCACGGGTTTTTGCCCTACGGTGCAGGGGTGCGGTGCATGGGGTAGTCCGCACATGCTCCGTCAAAAAACCCGCTGTACACACCCCGTGGCACGCGTTTTGGGCGTGCGGTGTAGGGCGCGGTGCACCGCACCTATCAGCTTTCGTTTTTTCTCGCCTCTGGATAAGACCCGTAGTGCGGACCCGTGGTACGGGTTTTTTTGGGCGCGGTTCATCCCTGCGGTATAGGGGGTACACCGCGGGGGTAGTCCGCGCCAGCCTCCAAAATTTTCTTTTTGCACTTCCTAGCACCCCAAACTCGATTCCTGCACCAATAACACACTACCTTTCTCATTTCTTTTAAAAGTAGACACTAAAACTTGAAATTAACTTAAAATTATACACTAGGAATTGAAAAACATAAAGAAATTTAAACATGGGTTGTCTCCCAAGAAGCACTTTTGTTTATTACGTCTTTAAGTTCGACGCGTTACCTTCCATGAAGATGGTAATGAGGCCCTTGCGGTTCTCCTCCGCTTGAATTCGCCTCGTCCTTGGCATGTAAGAACCTTCCCCCTTAAAATTTTATTCAATCGATCTCTGAAAGGGGGAGGGTAGTATCTCCGTTTCGCCTTCTTACTTTCATGGCGAAACGTATTCTTCACCACACGATAGTAGATAACCGTCCTCAACGGTATAAGCTCATTTGTATCTTCTTTAATCTCGCATTCCTCTTTAAAGTGTGGTGGGTAGGTGCTTCTCCGTGCCGCTTTACTCTCGCGGTGTAGCACCTTTCTTGCGTAGCACCTATTGATCATTTGTAGTAATAGAGGTGATTCCAGTATTTTATCTCTAATGATGATTTGTGGTGGAGATAGTGATTGGTGAACTTTTTGTGGTGGGGATTCGATTTCTCTTCTATTGTGAACTTTGAATTCTTCGATTGATTCCTCAACCACTTCACATTCTTCTTCGCTTTCAACCCAATCTTCCACTATTACTTCATCATATTCTTGGTGAATCTGAATCTCGATCACCTCTTTTTCTTGTTTGTTTTCTGTATCATGATCCTGTGCACGCGCCATAGGAATAGCAATCTCAGCTTCAATTTCTAGGATTTTCGTTGCTACTCCTTCTTCCACCATGCTAATAAGATTGTCAACCACATGGTGGTCTTCTTTTATAACCGGCATGATGGTCATATCACTATCACTAATATCTTCTTTCAAAACCTCCTCCTCCACTACGTTTCCACATTGAGTAAGAACTTCATCTAGCATATTTTGTATTATTTTACAGCTGGAGTTTATTTCCTCCTGCGTTTGTGCATATGAGAGCATGAGTTCTTTAATTGATCTATCTATTTCAGAACTTTGTGGTGCAGGTGGAGGTTGTTGAATGTTTTCAACCCATTGGTTGTTCCATCCTTGCTCCTGGGGTTAGTGATATGATGATTGTTGTTGATTATTCTCGATCCATTGGTTGTTCCAATCCTGCTCTTGCGGGTATTGATAAGATTGTTGGTAGAAGTTACTACCCCATTGTTGTTGTCCCGAAGAGTCTTCCCAATAGTCGTATGGATCGGGATTCGGGTAATGTCCTCTATACATCTTCAATAAACCTCTTGAGCATTACCTGAATAAATATCTGTACAACAAAAACAAAAACAAAAACCAAGCGTAAAACTGAAAAAATAAATAAACAATTAAAACTACTAAAGATTAACACCGGGGTCTCACGCTACCGTCCCCGGCAGCGGCGCCAAAAACTTGGTGGGTCCTAGGGTGTTATATAATTAAGTGCAAAAATAAAGGAACCACAATACCGCAAGTGTACGGTTGTCCCAAGTAATATATGATAATCAAGTTCGTTCTCAGGGACGGATTAGGTTCAACTCCAGTATTAATCAGATAGCAAGAATAATTGTTTAACAGAAAAGTAAATAAGAGATTTTTGTTTGGTTTTCTAAGATGCAAATAAATAAATACTAAATTGAAATAAATAAAAGCAAATAAAAGACTAACTTCAGATAAGAGAAATACTTGAGTCTCGCAAAGAATCCTCCTAACTAATATAATCTATGTTATGTTTAAGGGTAGAATTGGAATTAGTATATTAGTCGGGACTCTAATATCTCCTAGCCCCCTGTCGGGTGGACCTAGAAGCTATCCTAAAGTATCATAAACACCTGCATGGTCGAATATGGCTTTTCGGATGATATGATTTTACCTCTTTGGCTATGCAACTAGTTAAGCCTGTCGGTCAATAACGGACATTACACGGGTATTACCTAGATCTGTATTCAAACACCCCTGTCGGATGATCACTTCGCCACTAAAGTGAATAGCCCAAATACTAAAATCTATTTCTAGTTGTACGGAAAAGAAATAGTGATTAAGAACAGAGTAATATCCAATATCTAAGACCTAATTCAATTTAAATCTAAACAATCCCAAATTCAGAACAAAGATTAAATTAATTAGGGTTCATCCCTTTTATTGCGATTCTCAAGTATATAAAAGTTTAGCTCATGGTAATATTAAAGACTGAAACTAAATAGAAAGACATCATATTTAATTACAGAAAAGAAATATATAACCTAAGGATTAGATGACTGTTGATGGAAGAACAGAATTCCTCCAGCTCTAGCTTCTCCTTTGCCTTCTTGCTCTGAAGTGGTTGACTCTCTCTCTAAGGATGTATGAATTGAATAAATTGTGAGAGGTTATTGTGACTCTCTCTCTCTAAGGATGTTAAGAATTGAAAGATTAATGAGAGGTACTGAATAATGAGGTCTAAGGGGTGTATTTATAGGTGTTGGAAGACCCTAGGTCGAATTTGCTTGGAGTGGAAGACAAGGCAAAGACTCTTAAATTCGTAGCTCTAAAAGATAAGATTCTGCTGATTTGATTTGGTCATATCTTTTTCAATACTTATCCGTTTGAGAAGTTCCAATATATGAAACTGCTTGTCTTGGAAATCTCTTTCTATTGGTTCAGACCATTCGTCCAGAATCCTAGCCAATCTTTTATTATGATTTAATTCCTAAAACGTGGCTGGATTTCATATTTCAAAAGGCAGCTTTATCTTTTCCTCCTTTGAATAAATCTTTCCTAAATCTTCTTATTTCCATGTAAATCTTCTTTACTTTCATCTTTATCTTGACTTGGTCTCTAAGTAATTACCATTTATCTCTTTAAAGCTTCACATTAAATAAATAATTAAACCGCATATGCTTAAAAAGAATAAATCAATAAATCAAGAAATCAAAATAGGAAAGTGTACTCTCAAAATAGAAACTCGACTAGAAATCATTTCCTAACACTCTAAAATACACTAAGACTTTATTCTCACTTTTTCTCCTTGGATTGGTCTTTCAAGAACCTATTAACTTTGCATTAAAAATAGTCAAATTTACGCACAAAAGCTCAGATTCTGCAAATAGTTAATTTCCAAGGGGAGGAAGTGCAATATGATCAAATAAGCCTAAAAGTCTATCAAATAACTCATTTATTCACCTAAAAGGATGTCTCCAAGGGGCTAAGAATTAGAACAAATAGGGAGACATCATAAAGCCGTCTTAAGTTCCTTCTAGATAAGTAAGGGGATACTATCTAACCTTAGGAGTCTATTCCGAGTGAATCCTACGCAAGTTATCTAGACGCCTGAAGTACAAACCCTATGTGATTATCTAGCTAGTTTAGATCTTCCGACTCTGAAATTCATCTAAAACATTATAATTCTATTTTCCATTACCAAGTTACTCTCCCGAGCATAATTAATATCTAACACAACTTAATATGTGCCCAAGATAAAGAATTACATAAAGTATAAGAATGATAATAAACAAGGAATCCACAATTAATTTAAATTAACATGTAATCTCAAATACTTTAGAAAATAATCCCAAACCATAACTAGGGTTTATACATTTGCAATATCAAGCTAAAATATTTTCACTTCTTGCTTGGATAAAGAAAACCAATAATTAAAGAAATATTATGGAGTTTAAGAGAAGAATAATTACAACATATATAGATCTTGTGTTATCATTTTTCTCTCCTTGCTTTTCTATTACTTTATAAGATAACTCTAATGAATAAATGATGAAGTGAATTTAAGACTGGAAAATCACTAATATATACAAAGAAATTCAGAGGTCTTAATAATGAGCCCACCATTTGAGCTGCATATCGTAATTCTCCTAGGTCATCTACTTTGGTTTAAGGAACGGGACATAAGGAGAATCAACTAGAGGAAAATCAGAAGAAGGGGATGGAGGACACTAGAGTATTGGGAATGGGACTTGCAGGAGGATAGCTTTGATCGAGGAGTTGGGCTTTTTGAAAATTGTCCAAAACTAATCCATGGACTTCTTTGTCAAATTTGGTCTGCTCAAGTCATCTCACCAAAACATCCATAACTTTCTCGTCAGAACTCGGAATTGGACGCCCTTTCTGTCACATATAATAGACTCAAAGATATGTCTTTTGTGTAAATTTCATGAGTATATTTATTACCAATTATATTTTATGATTCAAGCTGAAAAATCCATTTTTCCATATTTTGTGTTTTGACTTTTGATGATCTTCTTGACTCCTTAGCTTGTCCCGATCTCGTTTCCACTCATTTTGGGTATTTTTTCAAGTATTGAATTATTATATTGTACCTTTCATACTTGAATATGCCATGCTCTAAGAGTTAGACAATAATACGCAAAACTATCTCAAATTGCTCTAAAACACGAATAATCTCATAAAATAACTAATAATTCACTATATGCTAAGTCAAGGATAAATACTATCTTCTTAATCATAAAAAAACCCAAAATGATATCTCTGAAGTACTAAATTATATCATAAAACACGATACATCAATACACCCAACTTAAAGTGATATCGTCCCAACAATGTAAGCACAAAATTAGGAACCAAGAATCAAGAAGTATCATGTAGAAACAAGCAATGGTCTATGGTCATTCTCACAAGGTTCATGCAAAATTAATAATAAAAAAAACACTAATCCTTCCATATTGTCTATGGTCATTCTTACTTGTCTCGAAGTGGCGGATATAGTTAGATCAACTACCCTTCCATATTGTCTATGGTCCACTCACTTACTTCCTAGCCAATGGTTAATTGTTTATTTCGAATATTGGGGTAATATGTAGTATTTTAAATATTTGGCCATAACTTTTTGATGGGAGATCCTACCGAGGTGTGGTATGGGAATTAGATAGAGCTCAAAAACATATGCAAACTAGATTTGAGGAAAAGTTAATTCTGACACCCGAGCATAAAGTTATGCCATATCTAAAATTTTCAATTTTTGTCCATCGTCGATATGCTTGCGGTATACACTAAAAATCTGTGGTATTAACGAAAATTCGCTCGACATATCAATTGATTCATATCTAGTGCCCAGCTGATTCTCCTGAAACATTTCTAGTTCCCTTTGATTTTCACCGATATACATGCGTTATACCGCAAAATTACCACTATATATCATACACCTTGTGGAAATTTTTCTTGATCACTTATTTTCTCGATAACTTCTTAAAAAACTCAAAATTCGACGATCCTTTTCATTTATAACAGAAAAATGCTCCCGACGCACCAATAACCTTGTAATTTCCAATGTAGGTGCTAATTCTCCAATATTTCATCATTTCTCTATTTTATCCTTCTCGCTTTATGTAATATACACTAACTAACTCTAAAATACTGAAAATATTATACAGTAAAGCAATAAAAGTGATAAAAAGTATGTTTTTACCTCCTTTAACCTTGGGTTTCCTTCCACGAAGTGTTTTGGTTTATCACATTGTTAAACTCGACATAAGAACTTCCCTGGACCCTGTCTTGAGGCCCTTGCGATACTCCTTTGCTTAAAGTAGCCTCCTTCTTGGAATAATAACTTAGGGAGTTGCTAACCTTTGATTTTTCTTGATTGATATATGTATGGAGTTGGTTAGCTTCTCAATTTTGTTTCCTTATTCTCACGACAAAACAACTTCCTCACACGGTGATGTTTGATGGCCGTCTTGAACGGTAGCATTTGAGTGGTGACTTTTTCATGAAAATTCTCCATTATTTTCCCAAAAAAATGTGTAGATTTTAATCCTTAATCTAATTCAATAATACTTATAATTCTTCAATATATGATTAGTCCTCCCATTTTATGTGTTTATCTCTTTTATCATCAATTGATTATATGTTCGAGGGGTTTACTTTATTGAAACAGTTTGTTGGTCATGCATTTTGGGTTTGTGTTTTAGTATCCTATTTATAACCACATTCACAATAATCTTGGTTGTTGTGAAGTATCATCCCCATGTTTTTATTTAGTAATATAGTTTATAACATTAATAAGTATATCCACTATTACTTAATCAATATGATCATCATGTATGCTGGCTTTTATTTGCACCAAGTTCCTCCTAGTTCCTAGAAACGTGTCTAAACTAACATATACTGGCCATCAATTTATGTGTATATACACAATATATTGGAGAGGTTATACTCAATATGAAGTCTCATCTTCTTGGGTATATACCCAGAATCAGTGTCTTTATCTTCCATGTTCCAGGAAGGATGGGTAAATGCACATGTACTTAGCACCATCTTTATGGGTATATACCCACCTTTTTTGACATCGTTTTCCTGGGTAGATACCCCCTTTTTGGGTAGGTTATACCCACTTTTTCAGTGTCTTATTTGCATATAAGTCCTCCATGTTCCAGTATGGGTGGGTATGACCCATATACCCCCAGTTTGGTTCCTATTTATGAGGGAAGTCTAACTTTTTATATTCGTCGGTGGTTAATTGTTTGGATCTAACACTCGTTTTTGTTTTATGTAGATTCCAAATGGATTATGTAATATGCATATTTAATCTCAACAAAGATAAACATATTTCTCCAATTTGTAACGTCCCGATATTTTCAAGTATGAGAGACTATGTTTCAAGGAAATGGCATGACTTAACATAAAACGCTACTAGTAATGTAAGTTGTTAGTAATGTATTAATCAATCTTTTTATTGCAAAACCAATTTCACATTGGTTTTGAATCGGTCATTAACTATTTTTTGATTTGTTAGTGGTTACGTACATGTTAAACAATCAATATGTCGCATTTGGTGATATAAATATTCAGCATTTAGTGAGTCATAAATCTGCAGGTACCTCTTATCTACTAAAAGCATTAAGTAACTGCTACGGGAAAATACCAAAGTTACATGGTAGTAAATATCCATTATTTTTATGGTTATATACCCCTTTTCTGGATACGTATCCTTTATTTTTTGGGTACATACACAAATATTTAGTGGGTACCTCCAAAAAAGGGGTATATACCCACTATTATGAGGGGTATATACCTGTAGATCCGTTGGTAGTTACATAGTGTGTTAGTGACAACTAGAAAATGATCTCCAAAACAACAATAAACCTTATTGGTTATAACAATACAAATTCCATTACACATAAGTCAAAAAACTTAATATTTAGATCGTTAAACAAACATTAACGTCCTCAAAATTATCCACTAGATAAAAAAAAATTACATACTGTCCAAATAAAACCAAGATACATTAAATTAAAATATATCATGAGATGAAAGTTTATATTCATTACACAATTCAAATCATACTATCGAAAACGGCCAACTAACATTGATCGTTTGTTGTCACGATATGTAGAATCTTGGTATCAGATTTGCTGCTACAAACACCCTCCTCTCGAAGGTGAAATATGGTTGTAAATAGAGTCTCAAAAAGAGACCATCTCAGTTCCCCTATTAATTATGGTGTCACATTGTAATCCTGTAAAACCTCCACCATACTTCTCAACGAACACCTAGATATACCATTTTTTCTGCGATTACAACAAAAAAATACATTACAATTTATATTTAGAAAAACACTTAACCTTAAACCACCTATTAGGGGGTACCTACCCAATTATATCATGGGTATATACCCCCTGTGAACAACTACTAGTGGGTAACACTGAAAATTAATACTGGGTTTATACCCCCTTTAAAAAACTAAAAATGGGTTTATATCCCCTATTACAATAAATAAAAGTGGATTTATGCCTCGTTTCATAGGAATTACCGGGTACATCCTAGCAAAATTATTTTCGAGAATGAAGAAACACTAAATCATGAAGATTTATAACTTTAAACAACTAATAGTAATAAAAAAACAGTAATCCCTACATAATCTATATACCCATCTTTATAGATTGCATCAAATATCAACCATTGCCTTAAACACATACCTATTTTGAATCCTAAGAACCTTATTCTTAATTAATAAGACAAATACACAATATTTCTAAAACCCATTACAAACCCTATAAATTAATCCTCATATGATATTCATCAACCAAAAGAATAACATCATCTAACATAAAAAATTAATTGTATCAAACCCTAAAAAATTCTTTGAACAAAATTTCATATACTATTCAAAAAATTAACTAAAACATCTCCTTTTCATTTGTTCTATTTTTTCAGATTGCTAGAAATTACCTTTAACCACAAAAAAAAACAACCCACAAAATTTTCACTTCTCGTTCTTCGCTACTCGTTCTTTTCTTTCTTCATAAGTTTATAGAGATTTGAAACCTTTCCAATAATGTGTGAGAGAAGTAATAAAATTGTCCTTTGGCAAAAAATGGTATAAGGAAAGGGGTTGTGACTGGGGAATCGCTTTTCGTCATATAAACAGAAAGAGAAGGCGAAAGTGATATTTGAAATAGAAGCACACCCTATGTCAGAGAAGGACAACGAGTGTCCATGGGAGAGATAGAGATAGAGACAGAGAGAGATATAGAAAGAGTTAATAGATGGGGTCATTTGCGTTTTCGCTTGCATTTAGTCAGGATTCAGCGGGCTAGTACTTGACTAGTTAAGGGTTCTTTAGTTTATAAGGCCCAACCCCCTACCCCTTTTTGTTTTAAATCCCAAACCAAACTACTCCCTAACTAGTCCAACTAATAAGGGGATATGGCCAATATACCCCCACCCTTTATCCCACTATGAAAAAGCTAAAACCTACCCCAAAACTCCATTAATATAACCGAAACCCCCTACCCCCTACCCCCATTCACTCTGCTCTATCTCTCTCTCTCTCTCTCTCTCTCTCTCTCTCTCTCTCTCTCTCTCTCTCTCTCTCTCTCTCTCTCTCTCTCTCTCTAGGCGAACCACCCACCCCCACTGCCGAGCCACTACCATCACCACCACTACTTCATCCTTCTTCACCATGCCGATCCACCACCAACAACAGCCTCCTAGCAGCGCCGAGCCACCACCACCGACATCAGGACCAACAGCACCACCGACAGCAACACCTCCACCAACCATCCTTCCCTCTGTCTTCGCCTTGAAGCCCCACACTCCTCCGTCACCATAACACCCCGCTCAGACACAGATCCGCCTTCGCCTTGAAGCCCCACCACCGCCGCGTCAATGAAAGAGCCACCAGCAAGAACCGCGTTCAGATCTGTTCATCCCACCACCAACAACCCTACTACCCCGTTCAGATCTGTTCACCCCACCACCAACAACCCCACCCTCGCAGTTCGCCACCACCACCCCGCCTGCTGCAGTTCACCACCACCACCCCTCCGTTCGAGATCCACCCTTCACCAACCCTGCAGATGCAGAACACCCCCGCAGCAGCGCTGGAAGACCCACCGCCGCAGCATCTCACTCTCGCCGTGAAGAGTCGCTGGAGCAGCAACACCGAGCCACCACCACCATTGGACCTCGCTGTGACCTCGATCTGCAACACCAACACCACCATAGTTCTCCCTCTCCTTCATCTCTGTTAATAACCCCACCACCCAACGCCGCCACCACGCCACAGCCACCAGTTCGTGGATCCAGCCCCAATACCGCGTTTCTGATTGTTGGGTCCAGCCCTATTGGGCTCAAGTATGATAAAGGGTACAACCCCATTGGGCTTAAGGTTGTTAATGGGTCCAGCCCCGTTGGGCTCAATTGTTTTTTTCCCTATAATTTTTATTGGGTCCAGACCCATTTATTTTTTATTCAATGTAGGTACAATCCATTTAGTGTGTGGTTGTATTGGGTCCAGCCCCATCTAGTGTGTTGTTAGGTAATGGGGCTGGCCCATTGTGGTTTAAAAGAAAGGTCTAATTTGTTAATTGTTTTTGTTCGATATGGGTACAAACCATCTAAATATATTGGCTAAAATAGATTGGATTATAAAATTATGTTTGTGTATTTTTTTGTTTTATATGGGTACAACCCGCATTAGTACAAAATGTGAATCTTTGTTCAAATTGGGTACAGACCCATTAGTTTTTTGGTCTATATGGATCGAGGCCATATAATTATTGTAACTTGACAAAATAAATAACCTAATAATTAAGAAAACTTAAAAAACGTGTTGGAACCGTACCCATAACGGGATAATTGAGATCACGATAATAGTCGAGTAGGGTCCATACCCGATAAGAGCAGGGGAAAAGAGGTAAAAATGCCAAACCAGCTATTTGAAAATGGGACTTAAAAAATAACTTTTGCCAACTAGGATTTATATTACAAAGTTTCCAAAAGTTAGGCCTCAAAATATAATTTCCTCACTAGTTAAACTTGGGCCTTTACTTATAACACAAGACTAGTCTAAGGCCTTTATAAGTTTTTCCCCGTGTGTCACGTGTACATAGAAGATGAGAGATAATTAATATTTTTGTGGGATTTTATGTTTTTTTAGCGTACATGAGAGATAGGTGGGATTTTGTTTTTCAAATTTTAAATATGAAATGGTTTTTAGCCTACCGTGTGTATTAGCCATTTGAAAGTTTTTAAAGTGAATAAATATATTTTAAACTAATGATTGAAAAATATAAAAGAAACTAAGAGATATTTTATATTATTGATTTAATTTACATACTTTGACCACTAATTAAAATTGATACAAAGGCTAGAAATAATAACAATCTGATTTAACAACTTACAAATATAAAGAAAAATAGGAGATAATTTAGACAGTTATATATACATTTGGTTTTTATCTTATATTGTACTAGGTATTACCCGTGCCTTAAGGCACTTCGATGATAAAAAAAAGTTACGCAATAATAAGAAAGGACGATGATTGAATTGAGCTAAAAAAATTAGATATAAAACAAAAAATATTGACGATTCTCAAATCCTTAACCACCGTATTTTACCTTTGATCCTACATTTTTTCAGATTTTATTTAAGAATCTTTTTAAAAAAATCCACGAATATATGTGACATTTTACAAAATGTATATAATTTGCTATTTTAAATAACATGCAATATGTCTAGAAGTACAGTAAAATTAGAAATTAAGAAGAAAAACCAAACAAATCAAAAGAGGACCTTTTTTGTGTTTTCACTAATGAGTTTTCACCCAATTCCACATTTAAAAAAAAAAATAATAACAACCACAAAATTTCCCATAGAGTTACGATGAATTAAAAAAAAAAAAGTGAAACATAAGTCATCCCTAATTTAATGAAATATTATGATTTTTTTATTGTGGAATGACCAACTAAAAAATATATCACTTATTCACTATGACCAACTGAAAAACCTAGCATTATTTTCAATTATGATTTCTCCATCTCATCTGGCACTTAACTGCTCCTCGGTTCACCTCATTCTTAATACAATACGATGAAACCGCAACCCCATTTTGGCTCCACTTGAACATCCGTTATCATCATGATGAAACCTGATTCTTCAAGTAGTGCTACATGAAACACATTATTCAATTTATGTTGGACCACTAATCCCTATAGATTTTCCAATTTGAAAACGGAGACAGTTAAAACGGTTTATCACATTTCAACAATAAGAATGAATACGGGGACCAACGATGCAATATATTTGGTCATTTCCTATAATACATGTACCAATGAAGCATTTCACCCAAAATTAGAAAGAAATTATAAACACTGATCAATCAAACCCAAATCTTACATGCCACCTTCTTGTACTAAAAGCTCAACAACTTGAACTACAACTCAAACTGCACGCCAGTGTATTGTTTGACTTGTATGACCCGTTGCATTTGCATCTCCTCCTTTCTGCAAATTATCACCATAATATTAACATTCAACTGATACTGTTTAGTGCAAATTCCAATTTTTATCTAGCTCTTTACAGTTGAGATGAACAATTCTTCCGCGTGTATAGTTGAATCAAAACTTTTGAGACATATATAATACAATTTTTTTAATTAAAAGCATTTTCCTCCCAAAGGCAATATTAAAGATTTACATGACATTCATATCATACACTTTGGCCTTTGTGGGATAAACTGCAGATATATGAAGTGATTTTATGAATTAATCACAATAACACTTCATATATCCTTGTGTACAAAAAACATATGAAGCTATTACAAAATCTGAAAAGATTTCTAGTTGTCCTTACTTCATATATCCTTGGTTACAAAAAACATATGAAGTGATTACAAAAAAGTAAAAGATCTCCGTCTGTCCTTACTTCATATATCCTTGGTTACAAAAAACATATGAAATTATTACAAAAAACTGAAAAGATATCCAACTATCCTATTCATCATAATTTTCACCTGTAACCATTAAGAGATTCTTTTTTTAACATCACTCAAAAAATAAACATTTCTGATACACCGTTAAAAAGTAACTACCTAAGTTTAAAATAATACCTACTTCGCAGATTTACCAATTTTTTCCAACTCGTCAAGCTGTTAAAAACAAACAACAAAAACTATCATCCATGATCCATCACAATACAAAAGAAAAATATAGACCTTACAGACTTGAATGGATTAGGAGAATCTTCACGTAATTCAAGAATATAAGTAGCTCTCTTCACTTTAATACCCTTAATTCCTTTCAACTCTTCCATGTTGATTTCACGTTTAATTAGTGAGGAAAAAGACGAAAGAAAAAGAATAAAAAATGTACTAATACTCACTTGCTAGTAGAAGTGAGGAACTTGAGATATTCCTGAAAATAAGAGTTCTCCATGCATGAGCTTTGCTGGAAAAATGATAATGGATTAAGGGTTCAGGTTAAGGTTTAGTTTAAGGTTAAGGTTATTGTTAAGGTTAAAGTTAAGGTTAATGTTAGTTTACGGTTTAAATATTAAAGTTTTAAGGTAAAGTTTAAGGTTAAATGTTAAGGTTAAGATTAAGTTTAAGGTTTAAAGTTAAAGTTTTAAGGTAAAGTTTAAGGTTAAGGTCATGGTTAAAGTTAAGGTTAAGGTTTAAGGTTTAAGGCTCAAGGTTAAGGTTAAGTCTTAACGTCAAGGTTAAGGTTATTTTTAAGGTTAAGGTTAAAGTTAAGATAAAGGTGAAGTAATGTTTAAGATGTAATGTTTCAGGATAAATGTTTAGGCGTTGAGATTAAATTTAAGGTTACAATGAAAATGAAGATTAGGGTTTAAGGTTTAAGGTTTAAGGTGTAAGACTTAAGGTTAAAGTTAAGGTTAAGGTTTAAGATTTAAGGTTTAAGGTTTAAGGTTCAAGGTCATGGTTAAAGTTAAGGTTAAGGTTTAAGGTTTAAGGCTCAAGGTTCAAGGTCATGGTTAAAGTTAAGGTTAAGGTTTAAGGTTTAAGGCTCAAGGTTAAGGTTAAGTATTAACGCCAAGGTTAAGTTTATGGTTAAGGTTAAGGTTAAAGTTAAGATAAAGGTGAAGGTAAAGGTTAAAGTTAAGGTTTTAGGATTAAGTTTTAGGGTTTAAGGGTTAAGGTTAAAGGTTTAAGGGTTAAGTTTAAAGTTAAGGTTAAGGTGAAGATGAAGATTAAGGTTTAAGTTTAATGTTTAAAATGTAAGGTTTAAGGATAAATGTTTAGGCGTTAAGATTAAATTTAAGGTTCCAATGAAGATGATGATTAGGGTTTAAGGTTTAAGGTTTAAGGTGTAAGATTTAAGGTTAAGGTTAAGGTTTAAGATTTAAGGTTCAAGGTCAAGGTTAAGGTTAAGTTTCAACATCAAGGTTAAGGTTATGCTTAAGGTTAAGTTTAAAGTTAAGATAAAGGTGAAGGTAAAGGTAAAAGTTAAGGTTTTAGGTTTAAGGTTTACGGTGGTTAAGGTTAAAGGTTTAAGGGTTGAGGGTTAAGTTTAAAGTCACAGTTAAGGTGAAGATGAAGATTAAGGTTTAAGGTTTAATGTTTAAGATGTAAGGTTTAAGGATATATGTTTAGGCGTTAAGATTAAATTAAAGGTTAAGATGAAGATGAAGATTAGGGTTTAAGGTTTTAGGTGTAAGGTTAAAGTTAAGGTTAAGATTAACGTTTAGGTTAAGATTAAGGTTAAGGTTAAATTTAAGGTCAAGGTTAGGGTTAAGGTTAAAGAAATAATAGTTAAGAAGTTGAGGTCATGGTTAATAGGTTGAGGGTTAAGGTTCATTTTAATCATATTCAACATTTAGTCCCTTAGTCCTAAAAAAATATATTATCAATTCAAGTCATGAATCAATATAGTAAGTAAATTATACAGGGAAGGCCCATGGCCGCTCCCGAGGGTAGGTTGAAGAGGCGACCGCTTCAGGCCTCCAATTTTTTGATGTTTTTAGGGGTCTTCAAATTATAATATTTTTGCATAAAGGGTCTCATTTTGTAAATTAGACCCCTCGAGGGAAACATTGCTCAATCTTTTCTATTCATTTTTTTTTATTTTTTTTATGACTATCTTTGTATTTTAATTATAATTTAAACTAATGCATGTAAAGGAAATATACCATTTACGTTAAAAAGTTTACCAAAAGGTGATAAGGCTTTATTTATCTGTGGTGATTAAGATATTCTACTAATTAAGTTTTTATGTCACAAAAAAAATTAATTGAAAAATTATTATTATTATTATTATAGGAGATAAAAAAGATATCACGGTCCCATTGTCATTATCATAATGTTCATGTTTCAAATGAGATTAAAAATAAAGAAAATAAAATAAATAAAAAATTATTTAAATATTATAATGTAAAGTGGTTTTTTTTAATTTTATATTATATCTAGTTGAACTTTTTTTATAATAAATTTTGAAAAAAATCTTAAATTTTTTAGTACTTTATAAATTTTTATAAAAAGGAATAAATTTTATTTATATGAAAGTTAATTCGAATTTTTATAATTTTATTTATATGAAGGTTAAAAGGATTATATATATTATTTGATATTTCCATGCGTATATGTATATAATAAATAAAAGAATGGGAAAAATAGGAAAATTATGAGATGAATGGGGGGATTATGAGCCAAATGGGGGGGATTATGAGACTAACGGGGGAGTTTGAGGATAAATAGGGTAAATTAGTTTTGGTTCTACTTTATTATATAGATGTGATGCTTTTGGTACTTTATAATTTTTTGATTCCAAAACGAATTTTAAAATTAGGATTTCGTATATATCAAAAATACTTTTATTTTAAATTTAATAGTGAATAAAAAAGTAATAAAGTAAACAAAAAATTGATATATTAGTCATATGTGTATTTTAAGATACGAGTCGATACAACATGGATGTATTATAATACATATCCAACTCCATATCACAAATAAGAATAATCACAAACCTATATTTAATTTGAGTATCATATTGATCAATATGATATGTGTATCCGTTGATACTATGTACCAAAATCTAGTGATGACTACCTAATAATAATAATAAGGGATGATTTTTTTACTTAAAAGCTACAACCATAAAAAAATCAACCCATTAAACATTAAATAATGACATATTACTAAAATACTCTTTTATAAACCTAACCCTAATTCTAGGTTGGGTCCTCTATCTCATTGTCTCTCATTTTACAAACCTCTCTCTCACGCGCTCTCCCTCTCGCTCTTGTCCTCTCCTGGTTTTAAAAACATGCGACAAAATCAGTGATGCTTTAGGAAGGCGAACTAGCTGGTATCTATGGACAAAGACAAAGACGAATGCGGTTATAAGTGAAGACGAATACTCGAGTAAGGGTTGGCGTATTTTGTCATTTAATATTGTTTTCTTGTGGAGATATTGTCGTCGCTTCTTACATATGATGGTTTAGGAAGGCGAACTGGCTGGTATCTATGGACCAAGACAAAGACGAGTGTGGTTATAAGTGAAGACGAATACTCGAGTAAGGGTTGGCATATTTTGTCATTTAATATTGGTTTCTTGTGGAGATATTGTCGTCGCTTCTCACAGATGATGACCTTAGAAGATTTTGTGTTAGTATGTGCTGCTACGAAAACCTTTTTATTTCTATGTTGGTTTGAGAATGAGGTTGATGCATTGGTGGCTTTCTTCTAATTCACTGAAGATGAAGACGTAGATATTGTATTTTTTTAAAATGATATTTTTACGTAGTTCAAAGAGTAACTTAGGTCTCAGAGTAATTCTTACTCTGATAACAATTTAACCCCTCTTAGTTATGAGATCTCAACCTTTACCACTTTGGTAAGGTCCCATTGACTTTTTTCTAAGTTTGCAAGTATTGCATAATCATATATTTTGGACTTTTTGAAATTGTGCCACATATGATTTTTTTAATATTATTTAATAACTATTTTATTTTTTTTGCTTTTACAAACTTATTTTCACATTTGGTATCTTTTAATTTTTGTGAAAGGGAATTGTAACAAGCATATGGTTGGTAGAAATTATGTTGGCGAGAGGATTTGCCTTTAGTTTTAGTATTCGTGACTTTGACTTGTTCAGTTTCTTCTCTGCCAGAATTTTAAGTCATGTTCCTCCTACAAGTGAAGAAAAGAGAAAAATATTAGTCATGTTAGACTAAATAGTGAACTAGTACGTGTGTTGGTGCTCGTAAATTTCCTAATGGACTTCCATTTTGACTATCATTGTTTCTTCAACATTAGATGGAAATCGCTTTATTATGGATGATTTGCTACATGATTCAAGTGCTCCTTATCCAGGTATCTTCTGCATATTAACATGGGTTAGTTACCAAGTAAAGGGTTCCTCTCGATGCGACGTGATGGTCAAATTAAATTGTTATTAATTATATTGATGACATATTGTTCAAAATAGTGAACATACATCTCTTTTTTGGGGACATGAATATTTGTAGGAGTTTTTGTCAATCCCATAGATTCTTAATGAAATTTTTCCATTCGCAAAGTGTCAGCGAGAATCTTTACCCTCATACCTTCACAAGGGACCCTGAACAGTGGGTTGTAGCTCAGTCTATCATAAACATGGGTAAAGTGTAGTATGAGTCAAGTGGACTCCTTGGAAGGGCTTTCAAGTCTTTGTAAGGGGCAATTATTTTTTAAGAGCATTATTAGTATATCAGTTACCCCTTTAATATGAAAATTATTCACCGGCTTCTATGCAATACACGTGAATTTTGGAAGATATAAGAATTCATTTAGGAGTCGATCATAACATTCGTTTGTGGGGTCTAATACACCGACACCCATGTATTTTTCTCAAAATATTCATTCTATTACACACAATAAATATAATTTTGTTCATAATGTTAAAATATGTATAGTCATGTTGATGTAACATGTTGTGAATTGGCGTTGTTTCATAGTAATTGTATTATGAAGATGAAAAGTCACAGATTATTATATGAATATATGCTTAACCGATATTCCAAAGTCTATCCATACCATCTTCCATCGAAGCTACTACAGGTGTGCCTTCAGTCACCTTTAGGATCCACGTTAGCAATCTACGAAGGTACTACCTTATCTCCATTTTGATTTTTTTAATGGTTTCTTTTCCGAAGTGATACCCTCTAGAGTCGTCAACAGAATTCCTCGGTATGTCCAGGGTGGCGAGCTGATGGAAGATATATCTTCAGGGACACAATCCCCTAAAAATTATATATATTTTTAGACACTATAGGTTTTTCTAGGAAGGACAATGATTACGGTTAAATTGATAGATAACTGAACCGATCGAAAACTGATTATAAAAATTATATTTAAACAGTTAGGTATGTTTTTGAAAAGTTTAACTCATTGTTAAAACTGTTAAAAAAAGGTTTTTGAGAAACGAAAACCATAATAATTAAATAATAGTTATACATATATTATTATTAAAAAAATTTATGGCCTTGTGAATTATAAATTACTTATAAGATCTTTAGATATGCTAAATAATTATATTTATTTTTCAAAATATAACTTAAGTTTGAAAGCAAAAAATAAAATAAAATGCATAAGTATTGGAATTTATATAAAAGAATAAATACAATACAAAATATTAATATTGTGACCATCATATTACTACCATAGTTTTATATATATTATTACGAATTTTGGCCTTGTGGATTAAAACTACTATTAAGATCTTCATACATGCCAAATAATTATATTTATTGTTCAAAAGATAAAAACTACTATTAAGATCTTCTTACATGCCAAATAATTATATTTATTGTTCAAAAGATAATTTAAGTTGAAAAGAAAAAAATGCATAAGCATTGAAATTTTTTTTTAAAAGAAAAAAAGTCGTACAAAATGTAAATGTTGTGACTATCATATCAATGAATCTGAAAAAAATTATTCTCTTAAGAGGCAGTGTCTAAATGAATTAGACTTAGGTGTCCTTTGTTTTTATATGATAAGTACTAAATGCTGAATGAAAATCTAAATAGAATTTATTTTGTTAAGAGACATTGTCTGGAGGAGTCAGGCTTACTTGAAATCTTAATGAAATAGACCAATTAAGAGGCATTCAGATCTGCATTGGTCAGGAAAAAAAAGTATCTTATTGATTCAATGTCTTAATGAGCCAGACGAATATCGCATTAAGTGCAAACAAATACCCCTTTAAATATTAATGAGACAGACCAGTTTAGAGTCATTCAGATCTGAATTATTATGAAAAAATAATTTCTCTTATTGATCCAGTGTCTGAATGAATCAGTTTGGGATCTCATTAAGTGCAAACAAATATCCTCTAAGTGACATCTTAAGTGTGTATAGGAAATGGTTATAGACTTTCTACTTAGAAACAATTGAAATTTCAGAATATTTTTTTGGTCGAGAAAACTTTTAGAATCATGAGGTATTACGCACAAATTTAATAATTATTTTTTTTTTTAAAAAAATTAAGAATTTTAACATGTTTTTTAAAAGATTTTAAATAAATTTAAGTTAAACGGTTTAGTTAGACTTTTTCTATTTTATTTTTCAAAATTTGTCGGTTTGAGTTATGGTTTTTTTAATAACTAAACTTATGGATTTAATTTTTAATAACTAAATGGTTTCCGTTTTGGGTTTTTACATGCTAGAAGGTTTGGTTATGGTTATCGATTTTTTTTTGCGGTTAACTGAACCAAATCCATCTGTAGTATCTTCATCTTTTTGACCTAAAGGTGAAGAAGAATTCCTCCATCAATATTATATTTTTATTTAGCTAATCTAGTTACCTCTTTACCATAATTTTTTTTGCCCATGGTCTCAGTAAAATTATTGCACGAATCATGCCGATGAAGAGAGGATATTACTCTTTCCAATCACTAGCACCCTAGAGAAGTCAATCTATTTTAAAGTGCAGACCCTCAGGGCCAATGATTGTCGGGAAATGGACCCCGAGTCCTCAAATTTCACGTCGCGTATACCCTCCACCTTAGCTCCTCAGGTTCTCGGATTAATGAGTCATGTATCGATTACAAATAACATTTAATAACCGACATGGGTAGTTTGAAACTATTTTAAGAAAATAGTGGTACTTTGGAAACCATCTTTAAGTAAGTGAGCAAAACAAGTCTATTCAAATATATATCTAGTGACCCTATAAGTATTTACCCTATTATATATAGTAGTTTACTTTATATAAAATGATTTTATTTCAAATTATACATGGTATAAATATTATAAGAAAGTTAACCTCTTTCAAATTCTTACAACCTTTAATATATATAGAATAATCAAGTTTCACTGCCAATCACTTTACAAGCGGGAAGTGAGAATCTGGTGGTCTTGAGGTTGACCATTGCATTGAGTTTGTAAACCATCGATTTTCTCCGCCGGTTGACTGGCGACAAGCTTTTCGACTAAGGCTCTCAATTTTGTTTTTAGAACTTTCCCATTCATCCGAGGCATCTCTTCTAAAGGGTAGACCTTCTTAGGTACCATATAGTGTGGTAGACTTTTCTTGCAATGTTCAATAATATCTACTTCAATCTTTTCCCGATCATTAATGATGTTCCTTTTTAATACCACAAATGCACATGGACTTTCCCCCCATCTCAAGTGTGGCATCGCTACTACCGCCGCCTCAACTACCTTCGGATGCTTGTAAATCACATTTTCAATTTCTACACTACTAATATTCTCCCCACCTGAGATTATTATATCTTTGGACCTATCCTTAATTTCCACGTACCCATCAGGATGGATAACACCAATATCACCGGTTAGAAACCACCCATTTTTGAAGGCTTCCGCAGTAGCCTTTTCGTTCTTTAAGTATCCTTTCATAATCGTATTACCTCGTAGGACTATTTCACCCATCGTTTTACCATCATTCGACACACTTTGCATTGTCTTTAAATTTTTAACATCGACATCAGCTAATGTCAATGTGCTAGTACCTGTTGAAAACAAGTATATAGACGAGGTGGTAATTAATGTCCTCATCTGTAGAATAGATTAAACTTTTAAATGAAATGGTAAATTATCAATACCTTGTCTTGCCTTGAGAGCGACTTGTACGTTATAGGGTAATTGGTTCCATTTCTCTTTCCACTCGCAGACTAGTGTGGGTCCAAATGTTTCTGTTAGACCATACTCATGATGGACTTGGAACCCAAGCTTTTCCATCTTTTGGAGAAGTCCCAATGGTGGTGGCGCTCCACCAGTGAGTACTTTGACTTGACTTTTCAATAAGCGACATTCATGAGGTTCAGCTTCTAGAAGAATATTGAATACGACAGGTGCACAACACATGTGAGTCACGTTATGTAATGCGATGTTAGTATACATTTCTTTAGCCGTGGTGTTGCGTATACACACATTGGTCCCACCTCGTGCGGCTATACCCCAAGTAAATGTCCACCCGTTACAATGAAACATAGGGAGGGACCATAGATAAACCGGCTCGATTCCCATATCCCAACATAGAATTGTGCTTAAAGAACTTAAATAAGCACCTCTATGGCTACAAACAACTCCTTTAGGTTCTGATGTTGTTCCTGAAGTATAATTCAGAGTAATGGGATCCCACTCATCATCTATTTCTTTTGAGACATAACTTGGATCACCTTGATAGACTAATTGCTCGTACTCAATTTGCTGGCCTAGATTCATAAGCCCGCCCCTCTGGCCCGATGGGAAACTCCTAGACCTATACTGGTTGAGTTCATCAATGGTTATAATCAATTTGAGTGACATTTTTTCAGAAGTACCAGAGTCTTGATATTCAGCCATTAGGATACAAATAGCCTCGTTAGCCTTTTTTAAGTACTCATAGTCCACAAAGAAAATCTTAGCTTCCGAATGTTTGAGAATAGTGGCGATATGTCTAGCATCAAGCCTTGTGTTGATAGTATTTAACACAGCTCCTGCCATTGGTACGGCAAAATGCATTTCGTACATTGCTGGAATATTCGGTGCCAACACTGATACCTGCGCAGTGAAACTTGTAATTTCTTCAAATTATAAAAAAAATTAAAAAGTAACCTATAAGGCCAACAAAAATAACATGAAATAAAAGAATATCATTAACGAATAGAAAAATTATGGAACATGATCTGGAATACGAAATCACCCCAAAAATAAGAAACTTCATGTGGAGAGAAATACAAAACTTGCTTTCTACTAAAGAGAATTTAAGTAAAAAAATACTACAATAAGGAAAAAACTTGTAAATTATGTGATAATAGTGATGAAACAATAGAACATATGTTATTTATATGTCCATGGGTTAAAGGGGTCTGGATGCAAGCCCTCTTAAT
The DNA here is from genome assembly GCA_029959085.1 of Nemophila menziesii. Classification (NCBI taxonomy): domain Eukaryota; kingdom Viridiplantae; phylum Streptophyta; class Magnoliopsida; order Boraginales; family Hydrophyllaceae; genus Nemophila; species Nemophila menziesii. The sequence continues at coordinate 84,066,744 of JARWIR010000001.1, forward strand.
TTAAAAACCCAAAATGAAACTACTAATTGATTAGATATGTGGTTAACTACAATTACAAGAAATGATCAAAAAGTTTGATAAGAAAGATAGATTACTTGAGTTAATATGCAGTATTGCTTGTCATATATGAAAAAATAGAAACAATTTTATTTATAATAATATACAATGTGACCAATTAGCACAATCACACAATTAGTTAAAGTATGGAAAGAATATTATAGGATTACTAACCCATAAGACAAAAACTTCATGGACATAGATAATAATAAAATGGAGACCAAAGACAACACAAACATAAATACTAATGACAAGAAAACTGAAAATGTAAGTTATAATTATGATCAAATAAAAGAAAATGAAATTATTAAGAAACTGAAGAATAAGTGGAAGAAACCACCTACTAACTTCATAAAAATAAATTGTGATGCAAATTTTTCAAAAAAAGAAGTTCCAGTAGAATGCATAATTAGAAACTCTAATTGTGAATTATTGACAGGAAAGAGTTGGAAAGTTAGCACATAGTTAGCGCTTGAGAAATAAGCAATTATCATTTTAAAGGCGACAAAGGTGGATAAAGACTACCCATAAGAAAATGTTATAATTGAGAAAGATGCGATAAGTAAATTGCAGCCTTAGTCTAATAATCAGGAAATTTTGTGTAATAGTATTCAAAACATAGTTTGTAATATTTATAATTTTTCCGAACAATCCATTCCCATCTCCTCCTATATCTCGAAGGTTAGAAACATGGTTATCGGTTGGATTGCCAAATAGGAACTCCCTAGCACATTGTTTGTCAACTGAAATACCTGTATTCCTACCCAATTAGCTAGTACCTTTAGCAAAGACAAAGAACACTAATTTGTAATTTTCAACTACCAAAAATATATATATATATATATATATATATATATATATATATATATATATATGCTTTCTGACAAAAAAAATATTTCTTATACATAAAGAGTACTGATGGTGTAATTTACCCTTCAATAGAACCTGCTTTAATGATGTTCAAGTTTTGTCTCTTTCTTTTGAGACCATAAGTTTGAATTTTAGTCAAGAATCAGAAAATGCTTACACTTTCATAATACTAAAAAAAAAAAAAAAAAATCAAATGTACACATTCTAACATGGAAAAATAATAAAATTGGTCCACTATCTTTTTATGTGGTTATGTCTGAAAAATCATTATCTTTCTTCTTTTGCTTAAATACAAAATATTATCTTTCAAATAAGTATGTGCATATGTAGTTTTTATATTGTATGTTAACCTATACTTACCTATAGTTAGGATGGAAGTTGAAACAAAATTTTCTTATTCTGACCAATTCTAATATTTGAATTTTCCATAACGAAATTAGAATCCACATATGGAAAATATTGAATTTTTGAATTTCGATCCGACTTCTTTTTTCGAGTTTTCTAAATATTTTTTGATTATAAAAAATGATTGTTTATATTAATTTATACTTACAATTATTTTTTAATATTATTGATATTTAAACACACACTTTATTACTATTTATATATGATGTAAAACTATATGACCACAAACTGCAAAATTCACCTAAAATTAGATTAGTCGCTATGTTTCTTCTCTTCCACAATCTCGAGTCAATCCTTTATCTTCTACCAGATACATATAATCACACACCACCATCATCACATGAACACAGATTTCCTATCACATCACTAAAGATTCACCATCGTATTACCAAATGAAGGTTTAATTTATAATCGTATTAATGTGTTACATATTGGAGGTTATCTCATTCTTATTGTATGAAACTTTGGTTGGAATTTAGAATATATTCTTACATGTTGAATAACATTTCATTTAATTTATATATTTTATTCTTATTTAAATTTTAGAATTAATTGAATATTATATTTTATGGATAGAAAATTAAGTATTGTTATTTTAGTACTCTGGTCTAATTTTATAGTAATATTGATATAATTATAAATTTTATGTAATATTATAAATAATTTAATATTGTGAAATATCCAAAAAAATTGAAATTCCAAAAAATTCGGGTGTTCTGAATTCAGAATTAAACTTTGAATTTCGATATTTTTTGGAATGGAATTGGGTTATTTCCGAACAATCCTGGCAAATTTTTCATGGACAGAAAAATCATGTATGCCTCACGTGATTGTTTTTATAAGAGTATTTGTATGAGAATAATGATGGATATCACCCCAAATCGAATCACTTTTTTACCACATTTTAGATGAATTTTAAATAGACTAATCATATAAATTCTCTCTTTTGATGTTCTCTCTCTCTCTCTCTCTCTCTCTCTCTCTCTCTCTCTCTCTCTCTCTCTCTCTCTCTCTCTCTCTCTCTCTCTCTCTCTCTCTCTCTCTCTCGATTGCTCCATTTAAAAGATGATAAAAGGGGAATTTAGTTTGGATGATATCCAACATTACCCTTTGGATATGTCATTTAATTGTAGTTAAATGATTGTTAACACTATCTTTAGATAAAAATTTAGGTCACCCCTTCCCAACCTCAACATTGGACCTAAGGTTAGCTCATTCCCCAACAAATTGAATGGAGTAAAAACATTTGAATAGTGGCCTCCCTAATTCTATTCCATCTACGTCTCCCTATTCAGCTACCAACAACACCAGAAAATCCCAAACACCACCATCATAGGCTTCTATAGCCACCATAAACACCCATACATTAGACCCACATTCATTCCATTAAGCACTCATGTGTACCCATAAGTATTAAAGCACCAATCACTAGTATTTAAAGTTCACAAACATGAATGTATACTTTGCTAACCACCGTAATGCAAAAGAAGAAGACATTACACTCTTAGTCAACACCACTACTCATTACGAGAAGAAAGTAGACCCAAAGCTTATTGCTAAAGTTTTACATTATGAAAGTATTAACTTCTCTGTGATAATAAACTATATACAAAAACACTGTAGCTTACACAACAAAATCAAAATTTAAAAAAAAGAAGAAATGAATTTGTCATTAGATTTACAAATGAAGAAGACACGAGATCAATATGGGAATGAAGACCCTGGACCTTACTGGGCAAAAACTTAGAAATAAACAAAACAAAGAATAAAAACAAAGAAAGAGTTACTAATACATCACTATGGGTTCAAATTTTTGGCTTACTAATGATGCTTCTCAACAATACCAGCATATCGAAACTCTATGGTCCGATTGGGAAAATTCATAAAATCATCCTCCCACAAGTAATATATCTCACATATCAATTTTACGTAAGAGTCAAAATTCACTGATTCTTGATACTCCCATATTCTTTGGTTTCAATTATAGGGAGATCACGAAGACCCCAATATCCATGTCAAATAGAAGATACAAAGGATTAAAATAAAAAACAGAGGAAGAAGTGTTGCAGATCTTGACCATTAAGAGTAGTACAAAGGTCCTTTCAAGGACATACCTTTAATTTAATAACAGATGGCATAATTTATGAGGAAGAAGTGTTACAGAGCTCGACCACCAAGATCCATGTCAAATAGAAGATATAAATGATAAATAGAAAACTGCTTCAAACCATCAAATAGGAATGAAAAGGAGGAAACGACGTCGTTTCATATTCCCATCGAAGAATTATTTAAAAATAAAATCCATGTCATACATAGTGACATGGACTTCTCTAAACGGGATAAAGTAAAAGCGGACATGGAAAAAATGCCAGCCTCAAAGTTATGTGAGGAGTACATGATATTTGGGATATAGATAATCTCCACGCCACATAATTCAACCGCTTTACCCCCACCATCTACAAATTAAAAAACCTCTCGTCTCTGACCAAATCCTAATCTAGCACAATAACCCAAATCTATCATGACCAACCCAACAAAAATTAAAATAATCTTCACAATCAATACAAAACCCACAAACCAAGGAGTGAACCAACAACATCCACATCCCTGAATACCTAGCCACAATACCAAACACTTTCAAGAACATGAAGATGAAGAGGATGAGGATATGGGGATTTATCTTATGTTTCCGACAACCAAAGAATAATGAAAAATACGAGGAAAGGGGAGGAGGAGTCAGAAATCAAAGAGGAGCGAATCTCAATCAAATATGGGAAGTACAAATTGAACAGGAAAAAATATCATAAGTAAGTGGTAAATATTTGATAGGGCTATTAATTTTAGCTTAGGAAACAGAGTAGAGCTGGTTTTGTCCCATGTAAAAGGAGAGAATATGAAGATTACTAAAGCCCAAGGAAGGAAAGAGTTCAATACCAACCTTTTGAAAGAGTACACCACGATATTGGAAAATAATCCAAACAAATTTGTTTATGCGATTGCACCAAAGAAATCCCAAAAAGACACATGATACAAGTCGTCTGTAATTGTCAAGGAATCAACAAAACATCACCCACAAGCTATCTTTATCTTTGAAACTAAAAATAAATGTGATGTGAATTAGCAGTTAATGTTAATCTTATTGTGATGCATATTGTGGAACCCAATGAGACAAAGAAGTGTTAGATTTACTACGTAAAGAAGACATAAACATATAAATTATTAACAATAGCGATAACTTTATAGGTTGTAGATTTAAAAATGATCAAAATCAAGAGACCTGCAGCACATATGTTTATGGTAGTCCATGTGATAGTCATAAGGCCTTAGTACTTGAAAGAATTGACAACTGCAACCCTGGTAATAAACCTTAGAATTTCATACACACACATATATATAAAAACCATCTCACACACACACACACACACACACACATATATATATATATATATATATATATATATATATATATATATTTTATTATACTAGAAACAAAAAAAATTAAATTCTAAATTTAGATTGTAGTGCTTAATTTAATAAGATTGATTAGAAAACGTGAAGATTGAAGATAAATATTAGGTATGTGCTCACAATAGTATCTTTTAAATTGATAATTCCGAATTCAATTTTGAATATTTGTTTAGCAATATATAATTTTTTTAAGGGAATTAAAGTTAATATTTTTAGATTTCACTGTAATGGGTGATGGATATTGAGGATAGGTATTAATCCACCCTCAAGTTGTAAAAAAAGATTTTTTTTTAATTGTTATAATATGTCAACCTATTTTTATTTTTAAATAAACTACCTATGAATTTATTTCTAAATTTGTATTTCAGTTTAAACTATTAAAATAGAAATTCAGATTTTTTTGGACGGATAAAATAAACTACGTAATACTTCCGAGCGTCATCCAATACCCATCCTTGAGAATATATCCATCATAGAGGCAGGAGAGCCCGAACCTCTATTGGCTCAGTGTCTAGCAAGTTTCGTAAGATTGTCGGCTTGGCCGTTTATCCGACGCGACAGGAAAATCAGATATTTAAAATCGAGATTTATATATTTATATATATACAAGTGAAAAGATGGATATTCTATATTAAATTTTACCGTGGAATTAATTTTCTAACCTAGGTGTTGCTAGTCTTGATCTTTGTAATGAAATTTTCAATTTGTTTATCTTTATTGATAATGATATTTCTGTAACAATTGAGAATACCATGATTTTAAATATATTATTTACTAAAATGAAAATTTATAAAGAACAATTGTAATTTTTGCAATACTTATATAATATTTTATAATTATATATATATATATAAAAGTTTATATTTGTTCATAATTTGTAGTAAAACATTCTAAAAAACCTTACAATTAATGTTCATCTTAAGTTTTATTCTAAAATATTTCACTGAATTTTCCATTAAATTTTATAAAAAAAATCATCTAAATTTATGTGAATTTTATTTAATTTTTTAATATGTGCTTTTTCCATCTCTTTCTTTTGTGATTCAATAAATCTATTGTTTTCATCTATATTTCTTGAGGATAGTGTCTAATAAGCTCATAGTTGTCTCATTAATTCTCGCTCTCACCACACTTGTTAAAAACTTGACCGTAAAAGGCATATTGTATATTTATTTTTTCAATTCTACCCTAACTTGAATGAAGGTTTGGCAGTGAACCGTGTACATAATTTTTTTAATACATGTTTGTTTATTTTTATGATTCAATAAATCTGTTGTTTCCATCTATTTTTCTCAGAGATAATGTCCAATAATTTCATTACTTATTAATTTCTCTATTTCACCACACTTGTTTTAAAATCGTCTATAAAAAGCACCGTGTATATAATCTTTTCTGGTATACCCCTTCCTTGAATGAAGAACATTTTGACAATGCGACAGAGTTTACACAAATAAATTCTAATATATTCTAATTAATTACAAAAAAATATTTTAACAACATTGCTTGAATAAAAAAAAATTGGTTAAGTAAATTACAAAAATTAATAATTCAAATTCGAACGAAATTGGTGTTTGTCTTCTTGAGAAAATAACAACGAAAGATCCTTTTAAAGTGGTTGAAATTTCTGAGGTATGGAAATTTTTTCGTAACTCAACTATTTGAGTTATGAGAATTTCTCAGTAACTCAACTATTGGGTTTCCCTTATGAGTTATAAGAATTCTTACGTAACTCGACTTTTTGAGTTAGGACAATTTTTTAGTTGCTCAATAGTTGCCTTTCTCTTATAAGTTATGAGAATTTTCATATAACTCAATACTTGGGTATCCTTTATGAGTTATGAATATTTTTTGTAAATCAACAGATGGTTTCCCCTTATAAATTATGGAAAGTTTTCAGTGACTCAAACATTTGAGTGTTAGGAATTATCTCGTAGCTCAAACAATTTTTTTATTTAATAAAATTTATTTTTTGATACATATTTTATTTTTTCCCCCTGGTATAACTTTTGGCTAGTATTTCCTATTAGAAATTTAGGTATGTTAATTTTTTGTGCCAAAAGTTGATCTTGTCTTTTACCAGTTTTACACATGAGTTTATTGGTGATCATACTTTTTTCTCATAATACTAAAAAGATAATAGATTTCTTATATAGTTTTGAGTTTTACTTTTGACCATTCTTTTTTATTCAATAAAAAAAATTACCCTAGTGTTTTGTGATTTCTTGTATTTATACTTATTTATCTTACGACCTTTTTTTGGTATATGGAGCATTAGGAGCTTATTGGATATTATTATTTTTTCCAAAAAAGATATAGTGAAATATAAAAAAGATAAAAAAAGAAATGAGTTTAAATAGTCAATATGCTTGGAACAACCGTTGATGAATCATGGTAGAAAAAATATAAAGTACTTACGACATCGTTCTTCTTAAGAAGATTAAGCGAATTGAGAGAGGAAGCAAGGCGACAACACCTTTCATAAGTTTGGTACCACGTAAAACGAAGGTCACCATAGATTATAGACGTGTTTTTGGTATAAACCTTTGAAGCTCTCCTCAAAAATACCAAAGGTGTTAGACCTACATAATTTGCTTCACGTTTTGGTAGCTTTTCCATTTTATGGTTTTGTAAAAGAATGAATGGATTTCTAGTGAATTTATAAAACAAGATAGATGGATAGTGATTACTAAAGAAGGCCAACCATTCTCTATCTCTCTATATATAGTACAGAAAACTTCCTATGGGTTCGAGCCTTGTATCTCTTATATGACCTCTCCTTTAAGTGCTGAAAAAATAGCAAGGCTCTGGCCAGTTGAGCTAACCCAACTGGTTATGCTCATTTATTGTTGTCTTTACATTATTCTTTTTTATTTTACATGTTAGTTGTTAATTTATTTATCTTTTTTTGTTCAAAATGTATGTACTTAATAATAGATAATGACACTAATTTTTTGTAACCATATTTTGGAATTAGTAGTATAAATATTATTTTTCTCAATAATTTACTATATACATTTAAATAAGTTCACTAAAACACCCAATATAAAAGTATAATGGAAAGAATATTACAAATATACTAAAAACAAATTATAACTATATAATATTTTTACGAGTAGAGTCGACCAGAGCCTTTGGAGTATCTAAAGCGAAGAAAAAAATGAGGCCTTTTTTATGATAGATTAATTTTTTCAACTAAAAGTTGTACATACATAATTGATCCGAAAGTTCAGAAAATATTTTAATATTTAAATTAAAACAACTAATTATATTTTTTTTTTGGATTGGGTAAACAACTATTTATATTATCAAAAGTAATACATTTAATTTATATAAATGTTAAAAAATCACAAATTTAATAAATATACTTTGATAATATTTTCTTACTGTTCTACGGGGTGAATATAAATCTAATACTTAAGACATTATGTTTCTTATGAAACTCGAGTTTTAGGTTTGATAAATTTACTGTTCACAGAATACTAATGATTTATATAAGTTAAATTCAAAAATATACAAGGAAAAATAAATTAGAAATGATTTAAATTTAAAGTACATGTAACAATAAATTTAATATATATGTATACTGTATATTAGTATGGTATAATGAAATAAATAAATTTTATTTTATAAATAATAAATCAAAGCTTTATATGATCTATATAATTTAATTTAAAATCAATAATTTGATTCGTAATTTTAAGATTTATATAGTGAAATGTATAAAGTAATTATCTTTTCAACAAAATTATATTTTTACAATCTTAATTTATTAACATAAGATTCTAATTATGTGAAGAATAAAGTTAATATTATACTTGTTAAATAAGGTATTCAATAGTTTAATATTTTAGCTATATATATATATATATATATATATATATATATATATATATATTAATTAGTCCTAAATAAAAAAAATCTAGCAATTCGGTAAAAAAATACAAATCAGTCCTAAAAAAAACTTCTATAGCTGAAGAGAGTAGAACATAGGATCTCACAAGTATAAAAACCTTTACTATCCAAAAATTACCATCAGATGATCAAGTTCTTAGTGTTTATTAGATGGATCATATATAAGGTGAAATTTTGGACCAAAGCGTCCGCTTTGGTTGCCTTGGGCCTGGACCAGCTCTGTTTACAAGAAAAGTAAAACTGATAAGGTAAAGATTAGAGACAAAACATGTTTGCCTTTGAGATTCTTAATTTTGCAAAATGCTATACTTGTAAAATTATATATGGGTCAAGATTAATTCAAATATATTTTATATGTTAATTTTCTGAAAAATATATATCAATTTCTTAAGACTTCAATATGTAATTAACGTAAATAACTATTCAAATCAATTTTGTTGTTGATTTTACCCTCAAGAGTTAGAGTTCTATGTAGTATATTATTATTTATCAAACGAGTCAAAGTATATTATCTTGTATCAAATAAGTCAAGAATCAAAATAAAATTTTAATTATAACTCAAGAAAAAATGACCTATAATAATTTCTAAAAGATTAATATATGATGAGTATTTGAAAATTTAATCTTGAACCATATTTAATTTTGCAAAATTAAGAATTCCACCTTATCACTTTCTCTTCCCTCTTAAATTTTTTTATATAGTTATAAATTTAATTTTAATTTTTTGAGAAATTACTCAAATATTACTTGAATAGTTTTTTCTATTATATTTTTATTTTTTATATATTGGTGAGTTTAGGGATTTTATTTAAATGTATGAAGTAAAATATTGAGCAAAGTAATATTTATATTACTAATTACAAAAGATGGTTAAAAAATTAATGTTATTACGTATTATTACTTATATACACTTTGAACAAAAAAACGTACATATATATTAGCAAATGTGTAAAAAGGAAAACAAAATAAGAAAATAAGAGTTCTTAAGATCGGAATAAATGAACATTATAAAATAGAAAGAGATAATACATTAATTTTGTAATTTTATAATATATTAGTTATCTTTGATTGGTAAAGAATGAAAGTTAGGATGTTAGTAGGCATTATGGGTTAGGATGTTAGCAGGAATTATGGGTTAGGAGAAGAACCTTGTCCCATTAAATTTAGTAATTTCTGAAGTAGGTCAAGACAAAAAAGTTTGTTCAACCAAAATTAAGAAAACAAAAAAGTTCGGTTAAAGTCGTTAATAGTATGTAATAATTATTAGGCGTGTCATAAAACATTATTTATATATTATATAAATAAATTCATATACAAGTTTGGATAAATACACTTATAATATCCACCTAAAATTTAATGTAAGGTCTTAATACGTACAAATTTCATACACAAATTTTTGATAAGGACACTTATAATTGGCACCTAAGATTTATGTAAGGTCATAATCCGTTCAAATTTTAAAACTCCTACCTTGATTCAGTTCGCACGCATTTCAAATATACATGTTTTTCTATGCACACTTTTAGATAAATTAGAACTAGATTGGTCATATTTAGAGAAAGATATGAATTATGTACCTCTCAAATCAAGAAACAAGACATTGACCAATTAAGATAATCTAACTAATTTCCCCAAACTATTTTTTGACTAATCAAATACATATATTAGATATAATTTTTATTAAATAAGTGACAAAAGAATGCACTATTAATTCCTTAAGTTTTATATGGCTAAATTTAACCTTAGTATATAATTAATAAAATAATTTTTTTATTCAACATATCATGTTTAAAGATAATTAAGATCTTATTCCACTATGGTCCTTGATGATTACTAACAAAGTTATACTATCCTCTAAATTTAGGTGTTTAAGCCCTGACATGTATTTTTTATTTTTTATTATTTATAAGATTTTGATCGTCAAAATAACAAAACTGTAATGATAATATTTTGAAATCGAAAAAACTTCTACAAGCTAGAAACAAGATTTAAAGACAAAATTGTAAATTATACACTCCTTGAACATATTATGGTGGTGTGGATGAGAAAACTTCCTTAAAAAACATTCGGTATAATCGAGATGCAACATTGTTTGTTGCCTGAAACTCCCCTACGTATGACTACTACTTCTCCAACTATGTCCACACACAATTGACAGATTGAAATTACTTAGTATTTTTGCTAAGAATCCGTAACCAAAAAAGAAAGGATAAAAATAGCTGTATTGTGTGGATGTGTCAAATGATTTGTTGAAGGTTGATTTATAAAGGAGGTGAACCCGCCACAAATGATAAATTCCATTAAGGCATAAAAATATAGATTCAACGTGATTGGGTATTTAATATATTTAATGAATCAAGGAAGTTATTTCTTATAGAGATGTTGAATTGCCAAGCATGGAAAATATGGGCATAATCACAATTTCAACTAGACAGTTAAGGAGAGGAATCGTCAAATTAAATTAAAGGTATTATATTGCATATAATCTGGTAGGCCACTAATATAGAAAGCTCAACTCATACATAAAAAGACTCACAACCACGTCATGGCGAAGCTGGAGTTGGGACATGTTTGAACCATATATACACATACAGTGTTTAGTCACTTTGAATTTTATTACAAGTGTTGTTAGTAAAAACTAATCCCTTCTTACTCCACCAATACACGTAGAGGCAAAAATACACACAATAATAAAAAAATTCAGCAATTCAAATATTAAAAGTAGGGGCTTAAAGTCATTTCTTCAAACTGGGTTTACATCCCTTAAATGGAATAAAACTAGTCCTTAATTTGGTAACGGAGAAAAACCCTGGCAACAAGATGTTTTGTGTGAAATTTTAATTCTTTCCTTTCTTTCTGGTAATGTTCACCCAATGATGTCTCATTTACAATATGGACTCCACCATATTGTTAAATTTAGGAGTAATTGTTGTGATTTTTCTTCTAAGATATTCAATCCTATTTTCTTTACATGTAATCACATAACCTAGTGTGCATAAAAGATCATGTATCATATTTAACTAAGTAAATCACGAAGAATGAACATATTATAATAAACTAAAGCCATATCGGCATGCTTCTGTCATGAATTTAAATTATTACATCATTTTAAGATTACCAAACTTTAATCATGTTACCATAATTGTATACCAGTTGTTTTAGAATATAATTGACTTCATAGTGGTAATCTTAATATTTCTTGAAAACAAACAAACTCCAATCACCAAGGTGGAAAAATAGAACTTTTGGACTATTCTAGGTGTATGGAGGGGACAAAATTTGATGGTGGTGTATGGAAGAGTTTTAGTTTGGGAGTCTCATGGTTAAAAAAAGTTGTTTACTATAAAAAAGGATTTTAGAGTATTTTAGGTTAACCCAGTTTGAGTGATTATACATCTCTTTATGTAGAGATCGATACAAGAGTTAGAGTTCCTGCCATTATATAACTATTATCATCTCAATTCCTACAATGTTACTTCTGATCAACTTTGTCCATGTTATTTATCTTTAGATAATAATGACGAGTCATCATTTATTATTCTAATAAAGGACAAAATAGGTAATGTTCTTTAAACTGTACTTCCAAAAGTATACTAGGCCCCAAAATTAGAAACCCTTAGAGATTATCCTAATAATATCACACTTGACCTAGTTTACTTGGAGGTTGTACTAGTTGCGTGATTTGCCCATCCCTTAGAATTATTGATATATGATCTATAATTATATAGTATATGGAATGATAGATGCGGTTGGCAGGGCTTATAATGCCTTCTAGACTCCTAGCACCTTATTTACCTTCTAAGGATATATATACTTATTAAATTTTTAATGAACTTGTTATCTTATGAAAAAAATTCTCCTAAACATATTCTGCTTAGGAAACGGAAGAAAATGAGAAGGATAGTAGTAGAACAAAACCAAATTGACTATTATTTCAGGAAATTCAGTTGGGCAGCCCAGCTAACTAAGCCAAGGATACATGCTGGAGTCGCATTTAGTAGTTTTAAAATCTACTTGCTAAGTAAATCACTTAGTATTTGTTTATTTTAAATTTAATTTTTTATTTAGTACAAAGTTGGTGATATCTCTCTATTTATGATATTGATGTAGGTTGGTGATGTCTCCTCATTTGTGATAGTAAAAAATACTCATGAGACATCATTTTAGGCTTATTTATTAGTTTATAGGTTGATTTTAGCTTATTTTAGTGCACTTTCCTATTTTGGGTCTTGATTTGTAGAATTATTATTTTTAGAGCATATTGGGTTTAATTGTTTATTTAGTGTGAAGCTTTAAAGATAATTATGGAGATTAATTAGAGTCCAAGTCAAAGACTACAACTTATGGAAAGAGATTTGCATGGAAATTGGAGATAAGGAAACAATTGCTAAAAAGATGGAAAAAGAAAAGCTGCCTAAATCTGGGATTCTGCACACACGTCTAAAGATTGGTGTTTTTACCTAAGAAATAGACCGATTTTGGTAATTTCCTTCTTAAGGGCCTAGATAATTCTGTTGCGATTCTTTTGGTATCTTGTGGAGCAAAATCCGACCAATAACGAAGAAGATACACGCAAAACAACGCAGCAGTGTTTTCCTTACGAATTTGAGTTGGGCCAGGAGTCCATTTCTTAACTTATCTCTAAAGAAACGAATTAGGTCAACCTATACACTATAAATACAGCCTCTTAACACTCTTAAATTTTCCTTGGTGAAACCTTAAGCCAAGAGGAAGCTTAGAACACAAGAGAGAAGTCCGGAAGGAGCTGTCATCAACAATGTCTTCTTCTACCTTTAGTTTTGTAATTTCTTTCTTTTCTTTCATGAACTAAATTTCTTTAGCTTAAGTTTTAGCATTAATGTATGAACCCTAGTTTTGATTGACATCTATCTAATTTGGGAATTTAATGTTTTAAACAGAATTATAGTTTTTATACTCTGTTTATGTGTTCAGATTTATATTCTGTGTTCTTGTGGACGGCCGCCATTAGAATTACCATCTAGTAATTAGTTTACCATTGACAACGGTGTTTAATTACATGTTTAGCACATAACGTTTAGTTTTAGGTATGATCTGACAACCCAACCTAGCTAGATAATCACTATGGTTGAGTCTTATGACTCTTTACCAATTACAGGAAAAGTTTGCTTAGGAAGCCTTATTGACACAGGTAAATCCTATTTGAAACTACCGATAGCATATTGGGACCGATTAGGAAAATATTACATAATTCACCCTTACATGTTTAGAACGGCAAAACTAGTGGGGATTGCATGCTAATAACTTAAGCTATCTTCTCATATTCTTCTCTTTCATATTTAATTTTCTGTTTTTAAATTCTTAGTTTTAATTTAGTTTATTAGAAAACCAAACAAAAATCTATTTATCTTTACTTTCACTTGCGTTTATTTGCTCTAGCTTTAATTATTTTCACTTGCTATTTGCATAAGATTCTCCTAACCTCTGTAGTCTCTGCGGAACGAATCTTTATCTAAAACTTGCATACGATCTGTATACTTGCAGAACCGTGTAGTTCTAGGGTGTTTTTGCACTTATTTTATATCTTATTCTATCACACCCTAGGCCCCACCAAGTTTTTGGCGCCGCTGCCGGCGACTACATCGTTAGTCCTTGTGCATATATCTTGTGCTTTCATTTTTAGTTAGTTCTATTTTACGCTTTTTGTTTTTAGTTTTTGTTTTTCAGAATTAGTTACAGATGGAGAACCCAAGGAGACTTGAGCTACCCATCGAATTTAGAGTGGAGCCGCGAGGAATTCGCGCTCCAGAAATCCAAGCCGCTAAATTTAAACCTGATCCTGGGATGCTAACTCAGTTCTCATCTCATGGATTATTCAGCGGAGAGGCACATCAAGATCCGATCCGATATATTCAGAAATTCATGCAGATCTGTGATGCTTATATCGTAAGAGGAGTTACTAGGGAACAAGTATATTACCTGATGTTCCAGTTCTTCTTGAGCGGATGTGCAAGCGATTGGTATGATGCCCAATACCCTCATATTATTCCAGATTGGGACAAGCTTCAAGCAAGATTCCTAGACCGTTTCTATCCGGTAGTAGACGTTTAAAAGATATGTTGGAGCTTGAACAATTTATACAGGAAGAGGAAGAGAGTTTGGGTGAACCATGGTTACGATTTACAGAGAAGAAAGCGAGATGTCTTGTTTTATGGAGGCCTTAATGATAAATCCAGAGAGAAAGCAGATTCGTTAGGAAACGCAGGTTTTGTGTTACTAGATCCTGTAGAAGCTGAGTTGGGGATGGAGAGAATTCTTGAGAACGAGAGAAGTTGGCCAAAAAGAGTAATAAAAGAAGACAATTCAACATCTCTGAAACTTGAAGATTTGGCTATACAACTCGAAGAACTTAAAGAACAAGCCCGAACACTTGCTCAGGTGAATACGGTACGCACAATTCCTTCGTGTCTTGGTTGTGGATCAAGAAATCATGTGTGGGCAGGATGTATGAATAATCCAGCAGTAGCTTCCATTCAATATCCTCAAGATAACTATTACTCTAATGATTATAATTATCCTCAAGAAAGCTACACTAGTTATCAACAACCTCCACAACAAAAGAGTTGGGACGGAAAACAAGAAACTTATCAGCAATCCCAACTTCAACCTTATAATCCTCCACAACCTATTCAGAAAAAGGCACCCATTGTTAAGAAAACTTGTCAAGAACCAAAGAAAGATCCACCTAAACAATCAATGCAACTGGCAAAACGAGAACAAATCCAAGACTTGAATTCGAGTATGGCTAAATTAATACAAGCAGCTGAGAAAATGAGTCATAGCCAACAGAAAGTTCAAACCCAGGATAAGATTATCAAGCAACTAGAGCATACTATATCACATATGGCGAGTAAATTACAAAATCGGCCTAAAGGGCAACTTCCAAGTGATACTATTGCTCCTAGAAATGATTCTTGCCATGTAGTTGAGTTGCGAAGTGGGAAACAACTACCTCTACCTAGACCAGAAACAGAACCAATCCCTATTCCAGAACAAAGGGGGGAAGAACCAAATACAATTGAGGAGGTAGTTAAACCAAAGAGTGTCCAAGCCGAGCCACCTGAAAAGACAAGAAAACAAGTGGAACTTAATACACGCCCTTCACCACCATACCCTTCACGTGTCAGAAAGAAGGACAATGACCTGGAATTCAAGAAGTTCGATGACATAGTGAGCAAGGTTGA
Organism: Nemophila menziesii; assembly: GCA_029959085.1. Lineage (NCBI taxonomy): Eukaryota > Viridiplantae > Streptophyta > Magnoliopsida > Boraginales > Hydrophyllaceae > Nemophila > Nemophila menziesii. The sequence continues at coordinate 84,082,679 of JARWIR010000001.1, forward strand.
GATTAAAATGCCGTTTGTTGAAGCTATCAAAAGAACGCCGAAATATCTAAAATTCATGAAGGACATTCTTTCAAACAAACGAAGTATAGAAACCGCGGATACGAGTGGATCACCAGAGGGGTGTTATGTTATCAAGTTACCACCAGAAGAGCCCCTTCCCATGAAATCTTGGATGGAACCATCCATACTTATGAAGAATCGAGCTGAAAAGTTCGTGGGAATCAAAGGAAAGGGGTGGAAATTTCGTCATTATTAATCAAATTAATTTTAGTTGAACGAGTTGGAGGAGTTTCGTTATCTTGCCTATGAAAATTCACGTCTCTATAAGGAGAAAACAAAGCGATGGCATGATAAACGGCTCCGTCCAAAGCATTTCGAGATCGGACAAAAGGTTTTATTATACAACTCTCGATTTTCGAACTACCCAGGAAAGCTTAAATCCCGTTGGGGAGGACCTTACATTGTTACTTAAGTCACACCGCATGGAGCGATTGAGATTGAAAATCCAGCCGAGCAACGGGCATTCATGGTGAATGGCCAGCGTTTGAAGAGATAATATGACAGTGAGGACTTTGGGCAAGGGGAGAAAATCTACCTTGTTGAATGCGCTTAGCCTGAGGTACACGTCTAACTCAAAGACGTAAAACAAAAGTGCTCTTGGGAGACACCCCTTGTTTAAATTGTTTTTTTTAGATTAGTTGTTTTTGCTTTGTAGTGTCTAATTTTAGGTTAGTGTATATTTTTAATTGTGTTTACAAGCTAATAGGAGAGAAAGGTAGTGTGTTATTGTGCAGGAAACGAGTTTGGGGTCAAAAGGAAATATCTGGAGGAACTTCAAGCCTGGCGCGGACTACCCCGCGGACTACCCCCTGGTCCGCAAGGATGCACCGCGCCCCAAAAAACCATACCACGGGTCGGGTATCACGGGTTTCATCCAGAAAGTAAAAAAATTCGAAGGACATGGCGCGGTACACCGGACCCTAGTCCGCACGCCTCAAACCCGTGCCACGGGGTCGGGTACCACGGGTTTTTTGACGGACATGCCGCGGACTACCCCATGCACCGCACCCCTGGTCCGCAGGCACAAAACCCGTGCCACGGGGTGCTAGCTCGGGTATTATCCAGTGGGCAAAAATTTTGGAGCAGCAGAAGTTGCGGTACACCGCAGGAATCGTCCGGTGCACCGCAAGGAGGCGGTTTGTGAAGGAATTCTTTTCCTAATCAAATTCTTACCTTATGAGATTAACCCTAGCCTTCCATACACGAAATTTTCAGACCCAAACCCTATATATACACCTTAAACCTTGTGCAAACCTTCACAATTAACACAACAACTCATCAAGTCCTCTCCATCATCTTCCATAAACACAATCCTTCATCAAATTCATCACACTACACCATCAAAACACCATCAAATTCAACAAGCTTTAAAGAATTCTTCCAAGATCAATCAAACAACCTTTCTCTTTCATCAATTCCAAGCAACAACATCAAGCTAAACCAAATTTGTCCTTAAACTTTTAATCTATCCTTGGTATAACTTGAGTTGTGGGTGAATCAAGCATGACTAACAGATCTGAAGCTATGGAATACAAGAGAAAGTGTTCAATCCTTGGGAAAAATAAGAAACTGCCTGGAGCCACCATTGAAAAACCCATCAATCTTGATGAGGTTTCTGAAGAATCAAAAGATCAGGCACCTGAACAACCACTACCAAAGAAGAGATTAACTGCTAGAATGTCCACACCATCAAGGAGGCCTTTAGACAAGATAAAAATCCAAGACCAAGGTTCTTCTACCTCCTCTTCCAAAATTGCTTATGATCTTCCTCCTTGGGCTATTCAGTTACAGAACAAAGTTGAAAGATTACGTGAAGATAACAAAGACCTTTGGGTAGAAATCATGCAATTGGAAACAAAGATAGAGAATTCGACCTTGTACAAGGATATAGATGATTACACCGATCCCTCAGCTTCAGAAGATGAGGATGATATGATGGATCTCTATGGCCAGCCAGGTAAGTCATTCTAATTGTTCTCAATAGCTTGGATGCATTAGGTAGTTTAGTTAGTTTTATTTTTTTAAATTTTTATTCCATTCTTGAGTCTTTTTTCGAGTCGTGGGGACACGACTCACTTTTGAGTTGGGGGTGGGGATGGGGATTCGTTGTCCTCATCTTCTTTTCGTTTTTGCATAAAATTTAAAATTTTTAGGTTGAATTAAGGCATAGAATATCTTGAATGCACCTATTTGAGCATGATTTTATTAGGTCAATGATAGTAGGTAGTATGTTTTTGAAAGATGCAAACAAATTTGTTTGGATGCATGTATGAAAACAGGAAATAAAGGATAGAAAAGTTAATGAGCAATGCTAAGAAGTATGTTGAAACTTAGGGAGAGTTATTTGGTGTGTAGAACGTGAGGTTTAAAATTAGTTGAAAACCCACTTAGCTATGAACTATTAGTGAAAAAGTAACAAAATCCGGTAGTTAGAAAAATGACTAAGGCAGTTCTTTCATAATAAAACACTTGAAGCCTTTAGACTTTCTCACCCTTTTATTTGATATTATTGTTATTTATCCGTCTTAGCCCCTCTGAGCCTTTCTAAAGCCTTTTATTTAACCACATTATGATCCTTACCCTAGTTTTTAGGACTTATCTATATGACCCGCACTCGAATCGCAAAACCTGAGACACTCGTTTTAGAGCTTGAGTTTGGGGTGGTGGTTTCATCAGTAGGGACTTTGGGAATTTGGGAAGTATCTTTGTGATTTTATTGATGATGAATTGTTATTATTGTAACCCTTTGCCGGGGTAATAGTGAATGAAAAAGAAGCTACGAGCTAAATTTGCCAACAAGGGCATAAAAAAGAGAAAGAATATATATATGGAAAAAAATAGTAGTGTGATATCTCAACATAAAAAGAGAATCATGACTATACAAAAGAAAAAATTGATGTGAAAAGAAAATATATATTCGGACCGGCAAAGTGGATTTTATATCATCAAAGGTTTTAATTGGGATTATTGGGGATGCACATTAAAAAGCATCAAGATATTGGGTTGAGTGAGAACATCTTCGAGTGAAAACTCAAGCTCTAGGGCGATTCGTTGATGGCTAGTGAGGAGAGAGTCAAAAGCTCACTTTTCATTATCCAAATATACCACACCCGTCCTTAAGCCAAGTTATAACCAAGACCTTAGGATTTTTAACTACTAGATGGAGAAATAATTGAGCTATTAGGTAGTAGGTAAGTGGACCATTGGATGCTGTATTTGGGACCTATGAACAACCTATAGCCATTAACCTGAACTAAGTTATCATCCTCTCCTTCTGGCATTGCGAAATTAATCCTAACTTGAATTTATGGATTGTTGATTACATGTATATTGGGCATATTTGTGCATTATTTCTTGAGCATTACTACATGAGATTTTTTGGAATTTATGCTCTAGGATCATTTATTATGTTTTGTTCCTGTTCTCCTCCGACTTCTTCTTGTTTATTTGACTACCCTACTGTTCTTTACTTTTATTGTATCGGGACGATACAACTTTGAGTTGGGGGTCTTGATGTATCCTCATTTGTGATAGTAAAATATACTCATGAGACATCATTTTAGGCTTATTTATTAGTTTATAGGTTGATTTTAGCTTATTTTAGTGCACTTTCCTATTTTGGGTCTTGATTTGTAGAATTATTATTTTTAGAGCATACTGGGTTTAATTGTTTATTTAGTGTGAAGCTTTAAAGATAATTATGGAGATTAATTAGAGTCCAAGTCAAAGACTACAACTTATGGAAAGAGATTTGCATGGAAATTGGAGATAAGGAAACAATTGCTAAAAAGATGGAAAATGAAAAGCTGCCTAAATCTGGGATTCTGCACACACGTCTAAAGATTGGTGTTTTTACCTAAGAAATAGGCCGATTTTGGTAATTTCCTTCTAAAGGGCCTAGATAATTCTGTTGCGATTCTTTTGGTATCTAGTGGAGCAAAATCCGACCAATAACGAAGAAGATACACTCAAAACAACGCAGCAGTGTTTTCCTTACGAATTTGAGTTGGGCCAGGAGTCCATTACTTAACTTATCTCTAAAGAAACGAATTAGGTCAACCTCTACACTATAAATACAGCCTCTTAACACTCTTTAATCATCCTTGGTGAAACCTTAAGCCAAGAGGAAGCTTAGAACACAAGAGAGAAGTCTGGAAGGAGCTGTCATCAACAATGTCTTCTTCTACCTTTAGTTTTGTAATTTCTTTCTTTTCTTTCATGAACTAAATTTCTTTAGCTTAAGTTTTAGCATTAATGTATGAACCCTAGTTTTGATTGACATCTATCTAATTTGAGAATTTAATGTTTTAAATAGAATTATAGTTTTTATTCTCTGTTTATGTGTTCAGATTTTTATTCTGTGTTCTTGTGGACGGCCGCCATTAGAATTACCATCTAGTAATTAGGATACCATTGACAACGGTGTTTAATTACATGTTTAGCACATAACGTTTAGTTTTAGGTATGATCTGACAACCCAACCTAGCTAGATAATCACTATGGTTGAGTCTTATGACTCTTTACCAATTACAGGAAAAGTTTGCTTAGGAAGCCTTATTGACACAGGTAAATCCTATTTGAAACTACCGATAGCATATTGGGACCGATTAGGGAAATATTACATAATTCACCCTTACATGTTTAGAACGGCAAAACTAGTGGGGATTGCATGCTAATAACTTAAGCTATCTTCTCATATTCTTCTCTATCATATTTAATTTTCTGTTTTTAAATTCTTAGTTTTAATTTAGTTTATTAGAAAACCAAACAAAAATCTATTTATCTTTACTTTCACTTGCGTTTATTTGCTCTAGCTTTAATTATTTGCACTTGCTATTTGCATAAGATTCTCCTAACCTCTGTAGTCTCTACAGAACGAATCTTTATCTAAAACTTGCATACGATCTGTATACTTGCAGAACCGTGTAGTTCTAGGGTGTTTTTGCACTTATTTTATATCTTATTCTATCACACCCTAGGCCCCACCAGTTGGAGACATCATTTTAGGTGTATCTGATTAATTGTTAATGGATTTTCGCCCTTTATTAGATAATTTCGTAATTCATGTATTGATTTGATGACTTATTACTTTTCGAGCATATTTGGTTTAATTTGTGTGTTAATGTGAAGATCTTAAGTTTTATGGAATACAATTAAATTCCAAATCAATTTTAAGGAGTTAAGGAAAGAAGATATAGGAGAAAACAGAAGATAAAAGGAAGCAAAGTTGAATTAGGAAAGAAAAAGCTGCCAAATAAATCTAGATTTCTGCAGCTACGTCCACAAAAGTGAAGATATCTCCAAATAGACTGCGTATTTGGATAATCCCTTAAAGAGTAAGATATATCTCTTTGTTGCGGTTGTTTTGATATAAAGTGGGAAAAAATCGGTCCAATAACAAAGGAGATATGACCAAAACAGTGAGCACTGTTTATCCTATCTTATATTTTATGAAACGAATTTGAGTTGGAAAAAGATACCAATTACTTGCCTTCCACTCCAATATTTCGACCTAAGGTTAGAAAACACATATAAATACATCCTCTTATCATTGTAAACATGTCCTTGCTTAATTCTTATTCCTTAGTATCAAGTAGCAATATCAGGAGAAACAAGTTGACAGTATGTATCTTTATTTTAGTTTATTTCTCTCCACCATGAACTAATTTTCCCATAGCTTGGGTTTTGCATATGTATAATATTTTAATTCTATTTTCTTCTATCTAAGTTTGTTAGGGAACTTTTTAAATCGATTGAACTTCTTAACATTCATATTTTTTTTATGTTCTTTGATATATTGACTGTAGTTCTTGCTAGTGCACGAGTATAGACTACCCCATTAATAAAAGTTGGATGGTCATCCGAAAGGGGTGCCTAATTGTTGAAACACCACATAAACGTCTAGTGTGCGGTAGTTATCCGGAAGGGCTTTCCTAACTAGATAGTCATTAGGGTTTGATATTAACCACTGATTATTGCGCAAGGTCCCCTTACCCAAGTCCCCTGGTAATTGTTAGGTCGCCACCTATGTCCACCCGGAAGGGGTTAGGAGGAACATAGAGATCTGGCTACTTACTTTAAGAGGTTTAATCACCTTTATAACTAGTAGAAGAAATAGAAGGATAAGTGCATACAAGCAAACCTGAGCTTATTTGCATTGCTTTAGTCTAATCATTATTCTCTCCACAATTATTCATATTTATTTTATTGTCTCTAATTCCTTGCAACTAATTCTTACTACACTTTCTTCTAATCCATTCGTATAACACACTAAGTCCCTAAGAACGAATCTTACTTATCATTAAAACTTGCATACGATCTGATACTTGCAGTGAGTAAAGTGATTGGTTTGGGTGCTAGTTCTTATATTTATTTATCATTATTTTATCACACCCTACCAACTACCAGTTGGTGTTACATTTTTTATTATTTGTGCTAATTAATTGTGCTAAGTTTATTGCTAAGTTCATAAATTTATTAAAAATACCCTAAATCCTCATAAACGCATAAAACCATATATCCATAAAATATCATGATACACAATAATATTATAAATTCCATAAACTCATCATTGTTTCAATCTCAAAACTTAAGAATGACAACATCAAGTAAATCAAGTTACAAAACGTAGACAACAAAATCAAGATTAGTCTAAAAAATTATTTAAAAAATCAAATTCTAACTCTAGTTTTATTCAACTAATACTAACAAATTATTTTAACAACCAAGACAATTGAAATATTCTTAAATTTCATAGCCATTTGCTTCGATTTTGTTGTTAATTCTTGCAACCTTGTATTTCACCTTTCGATTCATTTATCTCATTATTTAATTCGGTTTTCATCTTAACATCCCAATAATTACATTCATGTTATGTTCACACACTGATGGATTAACATAATGGGACCATCTACAAGAAATTTCTTGTTCATAGAGCTTGGACTTCAAGAAAAGCCTACTTGAATTCCAAGGTGTCGATGAAGTTATTCGCTTTCCTGCTCCACCACAAAAGTAATCGTTTTCCATTGATTAGTTACCAAGAAATTCTAACATGATTATCTGATTGATAATCTAGATTAGAAACTATCGTTTTTCATGAAGATGAACCATATGTATTTTGGCTTTTAAATTAGAGAAGTGGAGTCATGGGAGCTAAATTTGATCTTTTATTTGTTTATATGGATCAAATTGGATCACATCATTAACCATTCATTTGATAAGGAAACCCTCATAATGTTGAATAATTGACTAAGTTGATGGTTGTGTCAACAAACTGAACTTTGGAAACCTTGGTACCTTAAGAGACAAATTTAATACCCTTGGTATTACAAGGTCCATTTAATGATTTCTTGGGCATCGTATGGATAATTTCCCCTTTTTCAATTCGTTAAACATGTAAATATCCTTTTTCTAATATGGAATATCCAATTAACAGAAGGTCTCAATCATGAAAATTTGATGAAATACAACCACCATTAGTATGGGAGAATAAAAAAAAATCAAGACAAGTTAATATCACCCCAAAAAATGCCAAAAAAAGATTTAAGTTTTTAGCCGGGGTAATTTGTAACTTTTTTTGCTCACATTTTTTCCTAAAAATATATTTAAGCAAATTCGTACTATACAATGAAAGAAAGATAATTTTCATTATATCTCCCTACCCAACCCACTCACATGTCTGCCCATGCCCATTATTAACCCTTAAAGGTACATATTTTTTATGGCCTAAAGGGCCAAATTAATTTTTTCGAAGGCCCAACTAGGTTTTTGTTATCCAAAATTCCTCGTTAGATAAAATGGGTATGTGGGTTTACATGATTTCCCTTAGGAATGTTGGCACCTTAAAATCCTATATTGTCGAGCATTGAAATGAAAGGAACAATTAGATAGGGAATGAATAGTCCATAATTCCTTTCATTAAATGTATATATATGGTGATTGTACTCTCTCTCTCTCTCTCTCTCTCTCTCTCTCTCTCTCTCTCTCTCTCACTCACTCACTCACTCACTCACTCACTCACTCACTCACTCACTCACTCACTCACTCACTCACTCACTATTAGTTCCATCATACTAAAACACGTTGGAGGTAGAAATCAAATTAAAATTTGAACCCCATTGCACAATCAAGCTTCTTTCTTGACTGGTTTGGTAGAGTAATGTGATCATATTTGTTTCTTTAAGATAATAGAGCATATATTTGTTTTTTTTATATTGTAACAATAAGATGATATATATTCATGCATACAAATGATTTTAGGGTTAAAAAACATTTAGTTTCATGGTAAAAATGATCATCTTATGGGATTGCTTTGAATTCTACTATAGAATAATTTTTTTTGCTTTGAAAGCGAAACATATATCATTTTAGGGTATACCACATTTTTTGAATAATTCCTATATGTATGTTCATGCACTAGAACATTTAAAACTAATTTTTTGTACTATAACACCGTTCGTTTTGTAATATAGATCAATGTTTTAAGTAACATAGATATTTTATGTATTCGTTAACAATATAGATTCCTTTATCTTTTATATATGCACTATAGGTCCATGCTGTTGGAGTGGCATGTTTATACCCACTCTTACGTGACATAGAACTTTCAAGGACCTATAATGCAATTTGATAACAAAGGGCCCTCTAGTGCAATATAAATCTTGTATAAATACTTATTATATTCAGTGGGTGTATCATCCTTTTAAATTGAAATATAGGACCCTTATTTATGTAATATTGATATTTTATGTGTACGTTAACACTTTAGGGACTTGTGGTGCAATTAGATGACAATTTCAATTTGTACGTGTTTTCTTCGAAACTAACTACATTGTAACTGTTGGGATTACTTGGATGTATTAATCGTTATCTCAAGCATGGCAAGGAGACGTCTATTTTCGTGTATTATTTTTACTCATTTGCCTCAATACATAAATATGTTACAACCAAGTGGATAGAATTGGAAGCCGATTCATGAATTTTTGAGAATTTGTTTGGTGGTCATGCTATGTGCCACATTAATGGGGAGACTGGTGTTTCCTCGTTATTATTGTTGATTGAGTGTGATGCCTTTAATGAGGTTGTGACATACTATCGATAGGAAAGCTTGAAAATGATGTCTACTGGTAAGCTTCTCTAACAACAACTGCTATTTATCACTGCTAGATGATGGTGAAAAGGACTCAACACCTTTTTTTTCTATACTCACCGGGTGAAAGAGATATTTATCCATGACTGGCCCAATATCAAAGGTGAGATCGGTATGTACTATATAGGAGGTATGCCAAAATTAGGCCTAACTCTAGCCAAATATGCATGTGAATTCAATTACACTTACACGCTATCTCACATGAACCATATGAGAGTAATGGAATATTGTAAGAGTCGCAATTTCACTAGCTGTCAATGGTGGGTTTGCGCATCAATATCCAAGCAAGACGGTTTGGTCAACGTGAAGATATTCTATAATTTGCATTATTGTGGGCCGCTTGATTGGACAATGATTTATAAAAGAATGAATACTAGGATAGTAAATGATTTAAATTGTTGATGATGCACAGTCTAGGCTAGACATGAAGCTTATATATATAATACACAGGGTGTGAGATAGTTTCATATCCACTATTCACTACAAGAGGGTGTACAATGATCTGAACCGCGTTAATGAGGTTATCAAAAGGGATTCAAGTGAGTTTTATAATTAAAAAAAAGAGAGTATATATTCCCATATGGAGATAGTCGAACCATTATGTGATTTGCCTCTAGACACTGAAGTTCAGTGGTACCTCAAGGTCATTTATTTCTAACATAGCCTCCCTAGCAAAGAGTAAGGATATTAACATCAACCAAGCAGAATTTTCACCCCTTCTTGACTCTTGCTTAAACTAACTTCTTAGAAACGAACTCTAGTGGCCATGAATAGGCCACTCCAAGAACTCTTATGCTTGCGATATTTGATTGAGGGATTAGGATCTTCAGTGCTACCTCTTCTCCTACCCAAAACTCATACTTTTCTCTACTTCTCATAAGTTCTCTCAGAACCTTCATAAAACTCTTCTTGATCTTCTTCAACTGGGCAAGTTGTGGGTTCCCTTTAAGATTTAGAGAATCTTTAATTGGTGGTTCCTTTCTTAGCTCGTTCTCCTCCAACCTTAAGGTCGCCACAACCTTGATTGATTATTTCTCTACATGATCAATGATGTCCAAGCGAAGATTATCTCCTGGAGAATCGGGGAACTTCATCGCCTTGAACACGTTAAACTTTTCCTCCTCGTATTGCACTCTCATGATCAATTCTCCATTCTCTACATCATAGTATGCCATGTCGCTTATAGTTCCTTCCTTAAGATGATTGACACATTCTTATCTGCATCGTAGTCAAGAATAAGAAAATCACAAGAAATTATAAAGTTACATGTCTTGACGAGTATTTCCTATATCTTTACTTCAGGATGGGAGAGCGATATATCTGCCATTGGCAAAACCATGGTAGTAGTACTCGCATTTCCAATCCACAATTTTCCAAAAAACGACCTAGGCATGACATTTTCACTCACACTCATATCGCCCCAAAGCTCTCTCGGTCCACTCTTTACCAATTTATATAGGAATACTGGACCTCTTGGGATCCTTCAACTTCAGAGGCAACTTTCTTTGACAAATCGCATTATATTTCTCCAACAAACCAACAATCTCTCCCTCCAAGTATTTGTGTTTGTTGCGAGCACATCCTTCATAAATTTCAGATATTTTGGCATGCTTTGGATGGTTCCACAAACGGAAAATTGATTTGTAATTTCTTCACCATGTCCATGAACTTCTTGTACTCTCTGTCACTGTCCTTATTTTGGACACGTGAAGGGAATGGTGGAGGAGGTGAGTTTTGATTAACAACGACTTATTTCTTCTTCTTTTTCTACCGAAATCTTTGCAACATCTTCATTAACAATTATGGCTCAATAACTTCTTCAAAACTTCCTCTACCTCCTTCATCTTGGAGGTCAAATCTTTCTCTTCAAAACGGGAAAGGATAGGGGTAATTGCTTTCCACTCCTTAACGCAATCGCGTTACACTCTTCATTTTTCTACGGATTCTCAGTATTGTTAGAAAATTCACACTGTGGCCTCATATTTAAATGATTAGAAATTTGAGATACCTGATTTTTGATAAATTTCAGTGTTGCATAATGCTCATTCATCCTCTTATTATTAGATTTCCACGCTTCTTGCTTTGACTTAAATTTCTCTTGAGCCAACATCATGAATGAGTTCAGTGTATGTTGAAGAGCATTATAAGTACCATCTTGTGGATATTCGAGAAGTTCTTTTTGGGCAAGTCTTTTAGAATAAGCATCCTGAATGGGCTTTTGGCCTCTTAGGAATTGATTCTGAGGTCTTGACTGAATTTTTTTCTTGGGGGCATGGTTGATAATTACCTTTATTTACCACCCATTAGTATTTGACCACTAGAATCCAAAATTATTATGATTAGGTTGCATATATCCTTGACCACACGTATAGTTGTTACCCAATTAGATATGAACGCCATAGATTTTTGGTTGCTTTGGCACTCTTCCCAAGCATGATCATTAACTTCACAATTAGAACACCCAAACGACTCTTGTACAACTGTATTATGAAATCCCTCCTTCACAACCATAGTCAACTGTTTCACTTGATTCTCCAATATAGAGAATTTGGCATCCTTCGTGGTCTCTCTGTTAACATGTAACACACCTCTCACTGCTCACAATGTTGGACAAGTTCTATCAATGTCTAATATTATTTTCCATTGAGTTCGCGGCTTGAATAGGAGCTATTGAAACAAAAGCACCACCACCGATATTATCAACTCTTAATCTTGAACTCTCATCAAGTCCCTTGTTATACCCATGAAGAGGGAACCTTGTCAATTATTGTTTGAATCTTGTCCATGTTACCCCTAGTCTTTTACAGCTTCGCGTTTAAAATTTTCAAGCTCAACTTGATCTTTCATGTACTTAACGGTTAGAAACATTCCAATAACCTACTTGAAGTGCATCCCAATATGGTATTGTCTCGGATGGTTGTCTATCTAGCCACTCACTTGCACGTGCGGTCAAAAAAGAATTGAAACATGATGTAATACATTTGTTCCCTTGTAACACATTGAGTGATGTAGGTGTCACATATTTGCATAAACTTATGTAAAGCTCGTACGGTATCTTGGTGAGAGCCTCAACTATAATTCCCATGATTTAGGAATTTATTCAACATCCCCATATCGTGCTTAAATCGTGCGGCTTGAATATTTGGTTGGTGAATTCCCAAAGGTTGAACTCGAAAAGGCACTACTGGCTCTAGGATACGCTAAGCTTGATAGTTTTGACCAAGCTAACTAGTGTATTCTTGAGAACCCCCTTTATATAGTATACTTTTATCTTTTTTTAGTTATAACGTAATTTAAATTTAGTTAATTATAAAAATTCAATCTCTTTTTTATTATTTCGTTTTTACATGAAGAATATCGTAATCTTTAATTAAAGGCACTCTTTTAACCCCCTGTTGAGATGATTTACATACTTACTTACTCTTATTACTCAATGACTTGTACACTTAAGGGGTGTAATTTCTTTAGTGTTGAGTTTATATCCCAATCTAGGAACTACCAAGAATATTTTGCGTTATCTTCCCCAAGAATTGAGATTGTTTTTACTATCCCATCAGTCGTGGCTTCAGACAATTTGGAATTTTGGACTATCTCTACTATCACGTCAACCATTGCTTAACATTTTCCATAAACTGGGGCTATTTCTAATTCACCTTCTTGACATGTGTGTTGATAAGGTACCGACGCTATATGGAATGGCTTCTTCATAGTTTTTCTATTCTACATCAAGTTAGGAAGTTTACGCTTGAGTCCCCGGTCCACCTTCTTAACACGATTGAACATAAAGCTTCTTTTTTTCCTCTCCTTCTTCAGGACACAGATGCATCGATTCTTTTTTACCATTTTTACAATGGGATGTTATATTATTTTCTCTCACCTGATCAATATTTGTGCACCTCCCTAGACCTTACACCATAAATAACATAAGTCTATTTTTTGATGTTTGTCGGTGTCTTGTCCTTGGTATCCATTCATGGCTTTAATTAATGTGAACCTCTCGCACTGGTTATTTCAGTCTTGTTGTTTAAATTTTACCCTTGCGTTGTGTACCTGGTCTGAGTCACTACCACCGTACATATACTAGTCTCTGTCTTTACCGGGCGGTGTATTCTATGCACCCTCAAACACTTGATCGAAATGGTTGTGGTCATGGTGACTTAATATTCCCTATATTCATCGTCCTTCTCGGGGGGATGGGGTGATCGTTGTAGAACCCTTTCATATAATCCACAATCTTGAAAAGATTCTTAAACATTTTGTTCTCAGTTATTATATCTCGTCATTGATTAACTTTGGGAATAACTTCCTCATTGAATGATTCTGTCTAGGATTTGAATGCAATCCTTATTATTTCAAGACCCACTCTAAAATCACCAACAAAGGGGATCACTTGATCCCGACCCTCTAATTCCTCGTCATCCACATTAGTCGAGAGAAATTTTGTGTAGGTTTCACAACAAACTCCTCTTCCTTGCAATTTTTCCTCGATACTTACTCACCAACATATTCTGTGTTTCTTCTCCCATGCCTTCTTCTTTGTTATCATTCTCAACTATGCTTTTGATTTACTCATCACGAGTCATTCTAAGCTCAACTGTTATGAGCTACAAATACAAAATGCGATATTCATGAATCCACCTTTATTGGATAACGAAGATTAACGTAACAAATTACAAGTAGTCACTTAACATTGTTGGAGTAATCCTTTCTAGGAAATAAGTCATAAAATATGTCTTCTTCTTCGATAAATTCCGATTCAGCTTCTTGAGGACCGTAGTTGGATCAACCAATCGCCTAGCAGATCTGGTCACATGTTCATGGAACTATGACTGAGATTTAAAGTTAGACTCAAATCAAGCACACGACTATTTGCTTAACGGTTTCAATGTTACAAACACTTATGATCAGCATTATGCATCAACCAACATAGTTCATTAAAGGTTTGTTATGTAATATTCCCAATTATAGTCCTATATCTCATTTAGTTCCTCTAAAACCTTAATGTGCCACTGTCGCCCCCTGAGGGTGATGTGTATATGACACCAAAAAAGGGACTGACATAATCGCAAGTGTACGGGGGCATTTGCAAGTAATAAAACGTGATAAGTAAAAAGGGAATATCGTTTCTACAAAAACTATCAAATTAAATTGATGTGTTTTGAAAGTATAAAAAATGTAAAGCTTGTAAAGGAAATAGAAAATAAGTTAAAGTAATATTAATTTGGTTTATAATGATTAATAAACTAATGTGAAAAATGGAGATAAGAACTAAATTGAAATGAAAATAAAACTAAAGAAAAGATGAAGATATAAGATAAGAAAGCTTTCTTGAGTTTTGCTAGTAATCCCTTATGTAGATAATTTAACATTTCCGTGAATAAGGGTGAAGTGATAATTTTTCATTATTCGGGATTCAAAAATTTCTCTAACTTCCTCCTAGGTAGCTTAGAAAGCCAACTCAACACTACTAGAGGACTTTGGTAAGGGGACCCTAGGCAATTATTGGTGGTTAATTTCAACCCTGTTGACTATGTAGCCAGGCAAGCCCTCCCTGATCAATACCGCATACTAGACGTCTATATACTATATCTGCAACTACACCCCCCTCCCAGATGATAGCCTAATCACTTGAGCTACTCACTATTTGGCCAAAAATATGAATAATAATTATGGAAAATGTATAGTTAATGGAAATACAATACAATACACACTTTAATTAAATAATATCCTATATTCAGTATAACTTTAAAAAGCTACATATGTTCATACAAATAGAAATCTTCAAGCAATGAGGATTTAGTTCATAATTGAATAAAAAAACTAGTGAAAACAAAAGCAAGATTCATGTTTAAAATCTAAAATAAAATAACTTTACTATTTTGATTGACAGGAAATGGTACTCTGATAAGGAAGAATGGTGGATTTTAGTTTAAAAAAAAAACCTTCTTCCTTTCTAATCCGCTCTCTCTAGAATTTATGCTCTTTAAAAATGTGGAATATAGAATTTCGTAAAATCTATTAATAATGAGACGCAAAATGACTTAAATACTACCTAAAAATGTTTGAGGCCTCCATGGGCTCACTTGGGTAGGTTAAAAATAGCTCAACCCGTTTTTAGGTAGTGATGGACTAGTTTGAGTCATGGTGGAAGAAAATGGAACACCTTTTTCATCTCAACTTTGAATTGACTTTCATTACTTCTTACACATCCATAACTTCAATATCTATCCAAATCAAAGGGATTAAGTCCAAAGCTCTGACCAATTGATCATAGTAACTGAAACAACGCGATGTCAAGATTGTTCCAATAAACACTCTAACTTCTTCTCATCATCTTAGCATCTTGTGTCAACCATGAACCTAAATTATACACAATCAACACATAATTAAGACACAAAAGCTCTATAAATAGAAATATGAACAAAACAAGAGAAAAGTACAATATGTTGAATACTAGGGAAAAATCCCTCACTTAGGCCCAATAAACTCCCAAAAATATGTCTCGTGAATAGATTAATCTATAATAAAAGAGGAGACATCAACCATTTCGTTATCCTCCCTGACGAGGAGGGTTAAAATTGTATGGATATGGAAAGCATGTTCTAACATTCTAAGAAGGTTTTTCGATCACCTCCCCTCTTATTCCCAACGTCTCGTGTATTATATTCTTTGACCATCAATTGATTCAGTTTCTCCGTAATGTCCTTCGGGATTCTTTTCTAAAACAACGGTGATTGATCCACCTAATCCCGTTCAAAATTTAGTACAATCACCACACCACCTTCAACATCCATGATAAGGTGTACATCATTACCCATTACTCGTATTAGGATACCACCTAACAAAAAAGCCTAGTCAATAATGTCATACGCCATTACACTGTCGATGATAATGTTATAATTCTTAGCTAACCTCCATTCATATTTGTGAGTAAAGGGTGAGCATACGCACACATCAATATATTATTGTGTCACTTTAATGTCCTTGAGAACTTTGTATACACGCTGTAACGAACATCTTTAAGTTACCATTTTCCTTCAACAATTACACGACCATT
This sequence comes from Nemophila menziesii, assembly GCA_029959085.1. Taxonomy (NCBI): domain Eukaryota; kingdom Viridiplantae; phylum Streptophyta; class Magnoliopsida; order Boraginales; family Hydrophyllaceae; genus Nemophila; species Nemophila menziesii. The sequence continues at coordinate 84,098,944 of JARWIR010000001.1, forward strand.
TTCTGCAGAAATATTAACATAACTTTGTGCTCTCAACTCCAAATTAAAAATTGTTTCCTATCACGCACTCTTCACCTTAATGTATAACTTGATAGAAAAGGTATTGATTAGAAATATTTCCATTTATGAGTGTTGAATCATAGAAGTTGACTATAAAAATATGCCATCGATTGCACTTAACCCTTCTATGTGACTTTATGCTTCTTTTAGACCTTGAATTGGGGTTAACCTTGACTTTTTTAATTTTACTCATCATATAGGGGTCTCATATCATCCAAGTACCTAGGATTTACACATTAACAAACAATTGACACACAAAAGTTCCAAAAGTAACAAAATATTTGAGAATAGACAATAAATCACAATATGTCAAATAATAGGGAATAATCCCTCAAATAAGTTGAAGAACTCCACAAAATAATATCTTGTGACCCTATAAAAACATCACAAACACAAGATAGCACCAAAACTATCACATATTATATTCAAATGATTTAAATATTAAGACATCTACAAATCCATGGGTACAAACCCAAAAATATCATATTACCCCGTATCCCAGTTCCTATTCAATTTGTTTATACCCACGTCATACGTACATTACCACACCATTTTTTATTGGTATACAACTAAACCCACACATGTGGTGGGTCCTTGGGTGTGATAAATTAAAGCTAAATAAGAGGACCTAATAACCGCAACTGTACGGGTCGTCCAAGTAATAATCCGATACTTGGGTTTCGTTCTCAGGGATTGGACTTGTATAACCCAAGTGTTCAATTGATAAATAGTAGTAATTGCAAATACATAAATTAAAAGATGAAATATTTTTGTCTGGTTTTGAGGATTAAACTACTAGATGCAAATAAATAAATAACTAAAGATTAACAGAAAGTAAATGAATTAAAACTAAAAAGATGTGGACGCAAAGATGAGAAGTGTACTTGAGTCTCGCATGGGATCCACCTAAATTCATATAATTGATGCCTTCGTTTAAGGGTAAAGTCGGTATTTATGTATTAGTCGGGACTCTACTATCTCCTAACTCCCTTTAGGGTAGACTTAGGAGCTATCCCACGGTATTACAAACCCCTTCAGGGCGATTATAAGCTACTTTTGGATATTGAAGACTTTTACCCAATTGGCTATGTGGTTAGTCGCTTGTCAGTCAATAATAGACACCACACGTCTATTACCTATGTTTGTAATTAACTCACCCCTGTCAGGTGATCACTCGCCACTAAGTGAATAACCTAATTACTCAACCCTTTTTCTAATTGGCCAGAATAAAAATAGTAAATAAGCATGCGATAACAGTCAATACTAAATACGACCTTAAATTAAATTAAATAATCCCAAAACCAGAAAAACATCAAGTAAAAAAATTATGGCTTGATCCATAATTGTGATTCTCAAGTACTAATTGTTTAGAATATATTCAAAGGAAAAACTGAAAATAAATAAAAAGCATTCATGTTCCTAAATTACAAAAAAGAGATAAAAAAGCTAATTAAGGAATTGGATCGAGCTGTTGTTAGAAGAAATTGAATTCTCAAGCTCCTGCTCTCTCTTCTGCCTTTTTGCTCTGCTCTGACTTTTTAAAATAATGAAGTGGTGTCGTCTAGGGTGTGATAAAAATAAGATCAAATTAAGTATGGAAAACTACGCACTTTCACCCTAGACAGGCACAGTACTGCAAGTATTACAGGACGTATGCAAGTTTTAATGATAAGTAGAGTTCGTTCTCAGGGACTTAAGTGTGCTAATCGCGTAGGAACAGATAACGAGTAAAAGTAAATAATTAGAAGACCGAAAATAAAGAGATATGGATTTTCGCAAATAAGAATTAAAACTAATTAAAACTAATTAAAACTAGAAAAATAAAGACAATAAAGTAAAAGATTAAGAATATGAGATGAGAAGTATAGCTTAGGTTTTGCTAGTATGCACTAATCCTTTTAATTCTATCTATAAATCCAGTTCATAAGGGAGAATATTAGCTCTTGGTAATACTTTGTCAGGATTCTAAATTCCACTACCTTAGACCTTGAGAGCGACTAAGGGGGCTACGGCACAACCAAGAAGTGATTTCAAATAGGGTTATCAAACGCCACTAAGGCCCTAAGCAAATACTGCAATCTTGGTGATATGGTGATTAAAACAAACCTTAATGACTATCTAGTTAGAAGTATGTTTTGTCAGGACTGTTATCGACACTAGACATTATGTGGTGGTTCAATAGTTAAACACCCTGTCAAGGAGACCATCTAACTACTCTTAAAACAATCCTAAAGTGATCAATTCTAGGAAAGACATTAAATCAAAACACATAAGCAAATATAAAGTAAGTAGCTAATATCAGATTAAAACATATAATTCCCAAAGAAACTTAGATAGAAGAATTAGAATTCATAGATTATACATATGCAAAACCCAAGCTATGGGAAGTTTAGTTCATACCTGAAGGAAATAAACTAAAAGAAATTACAAAAGACATCATCTTGCTCTCTACAATAAACTGGAAGAATAAAACCTTAAGAACTAATTACTATGAGGCAAGGATGATTTACAAGTGATATAAGGGTGTATTTATAGGTGTTTAGAAGACCTAATTCGTTTTCCTGAGGAATACTTAAGGTAATGGACTTCTAGCCCAACTCAAATTCGTATAGAAATAAAGATAAACACTGCTGCACCGTTTTGAGTGTATCTTCTTCGTTATTGGTCCAATTTTGCTCCACAAGATACCAAAAGAATCGCAACAGAATTATCTAGGCCCGTTAGAAGGAAATCTCAAAATTCGGCCTATTTATTAGGTAAAAACACCAATCTTTAGACGAGTGTGCAGAATCCCAGATTTAGGCAGCTTTTCCTTTTCCATCTTTTTAGCTTTTATTTCATTTTCTCCAATTACCATGTAAATCTCTTTCCATAAGTTGTTGTCTTTGACTTGGACTCTAATTAATCTCCATAATTATCTTTAAAGCTACACACTAAATAAACAATTAAACCCAATATGCTCTAAAAATATTATTTCTACAAATCAAGACACAAAATAGGAAAGTGCACTAAAACTCAAGAAAATCGACATTATTGACTTCTAAAACACTAAAAATGATGTCTCATCCTATCATAAATCTATCACAAATGAGGAGACATCAAGACCCCCAACTCAAAGTTGTATCGTCCCGATACAATAAAGGATAAAAACATAGAGAAGTCTAGAAATACACACTTATAAAATTCTCAACACAAGGGAAAAAGCTTAACTGAATATATAGAATAAACCTAAAGCACATAACTCAGAAAATTTCATGCAATAATATTCATAAACCACATACCTGTACACTTCTCATATCCACAGTCAACACGGCTTGAATTCAAGATCAGATTAGTTTCGCAATGTAAGAAGGATTGGGACTTTACTCAGTTCCCCAAGAGAGCTATAGATTGTTCATCAAACCTTACTAGTATCCAAGGATCCACTTAACTAATCTCTAATGGCTCAATCACTTCTCAATTACATAACAAAGAATCACAAGGTCTTTAAGGTTGTAATGTAGGCTTAGGGACGGTATGATCATATCTTTGGATAATTTGGAGTGAGCTTTCGGCTCTCTCCTCACTAGCCATCAACGAATCGCCCTAGAGCTTGAGTTACTCTCATAAAACGTTTCTCACTCAACCCAATGAATTCCTTGATGCAAATTTAGCATCCCCAATAACCTAATTAAAGCTTTAGATGTTCACATAAAAATCCACTTTGCCGGTCCGAATATATATATTTTCCTTTCTTTTCAAATCAATTTTCTTTTATAGCTATGACTCTTTTTTTTTGATGAGATATCATGCTACTTTCTCATATATATATTTTTTCTTTTAATGCCCTTATTGGCAAAATTAGCTCGAAGCTTCTTTTTCATTCACTATTACCCCGGCAAAGGGTTACAATATAATTGTGAAACATCATCAATATAAAGCACAAAGCACAATTTATAAGCTCAAAAATCCCAACATAACAATTCCCATAATGGTGGACCCACCACCCCAAACTCAAGCTCTAAAACAATTGTCTAAGCATCGTGATTCGAGTGCGGGTCATATGGAAAAGTCCTATAATCTAAAGGATATGGCTTATAATGTGGTTCAATAAAAACCTTTAGAAAGGCTAGAAGGGGCTGAGAAGGATATATCATATAAAATCAAAATCACAAGGTGAGAAGGTATAAAAAGGCTTCATAGGCTTAAAAATATGAAAGAACCGCCTTAATCACTTTCTACACTATGTAATTTAGAAAATTTCTTACCTTTAGCACTTTCATTAAATGGTTTTTCAACTAGCTTGGATCTCACGGCCTACACACTTCTCAAGGTTCCCTGAGATCGAACATACTTTCTATCGCATTGCTCACTAATCTTTTCTTTACTATCAACGTGTGTTTTCCTGCAAATACTTAAAGCATACAAATACACAGCTCATAAACATATCACTTACTATCATTAATCTACTGAGCTTATGCTTTCAAGCTATTAAACACACTCTACATCTAATTCCCATGCATCAAAAATTTTAATTTCACCCAAAAAAAACTGAAAAATGGAGATGAGAGACAACGAATCCCCACACCCCCAACTCAAAAACGCGCCGTGTCCCCACGACTCGAAAAAGACTCAAAAACAGAAATTAAAATTAGCAGATAGACATATTTACAGAAATGGTAAGGAAGAAAGAGAACATACTCTCGAGGCTATTGCCTCGCATCATTGATATCCAAGGTTGGAGTTGCTGGACCTTTCGTTAATTGCTCAAGGAGTTTCATGATGTGCACTTGATTAGCATTGATTTGTGCCACATCATTGACTAAGGAAGTTTGAGCTGCTTCAAATTTCGTTAAACGCTCCTCCATCTTCTCTTGCCAATTTAGCTCCTTTTCTTCCTTCGAGGCTTGAGTAGAACCGCTCTTCGAAGACTTTCTTTGATCCAAGCATTATCAATATAACTTGCTTTAAATTCGAGTTTCTCTTCTTCACCCAATACTACATTCGCTTTTCGCACAAGACACGTGATCATAGTTGGAAATTTAACATTATAAACTGATTTAGGAGAGACTGAAAATCGTATCACCTCCTCATAGATCAACTGTGCCACATCAACTTCTTCTCCTCTCAAAATACAGTCCAAAAGTAACGCGTTCTTCATAGTCACATCCAAAGTTCGTGTGTTTCCAAAGACATTCGGAATAAGGAAATTGTGCCAAATTCTAGCATCTGCTTGAAGATATTTGTAAGGCCAAGGTGCCTTCAATTCTCCCTTATGTGATTGCACCTTCTCCTTGTCTAAAACATGCTCAAAAAGTAATTCCTCATCAAAGATTTTTCGTTTAGCAACTGCTTCTTCAAATTTGCAAAAACCTTTCAATTCCTTAAACTTGAAGTGGTTTCTAATCTCCTCAACTGTGAAAGGAACTAACTTTCCTCTAATCGGAACACAATTACTATCTTGGCTAAAGAGGCCTAGATAGAACTCCAAAACTAATTCAGGACATAATTCAGAACGGCTTACCATGAACGTAGACCAACCCAATTTCTCACCAAGCTCAAAGAATCTCTTGTATTCTCCATCTCTAATTTCTTCCTTGAATACTTTCTCATAAGCAAAAGGTAGTTCTTTTAATTGTTTCTCTGCAGAAATCTTCAGAGCTCTTGAAGTATCCACTTTCTCTATAGGTATAAGATCTTGTTGAGGTTGAGGTTTCTCCTTTGCATAATAATAAAGCTTTTTACCATTACGATCATACGAAGGTTTCCCACTCTTCTTCACTTTCTCTTTACCCTTTGATTTAGAACTAGAACCTTTGTCAATTGATTTCTTCTTGTTTAAATCCAATCCCTTGTTACTCTTCACCTCCCTCTTGTTAGATAAGATTTTTGTTCTATTAGTCATCTTCAATTAACCCCCAACTCAAAGCTTTAGCAACCCTTGAAAATTAAACTCTTGAATTAATGGATGAACAAGCTTGATTTGGCCTAGGATGGGTGAATTGGTGATGAATCTCTATGTGGGTGATGCTGATTTGTAATGGGTAGGCTTGGATTTTAGAAATTGTGTGATGAATTTGTGAATTTTGGCTCTTTGATTCTTCAATTTGAATGACTTTGGTGATGATTGGTAGCTTGAATCTCTCTTGTAATGATATGGAGAGAAGATTTGATGTGTTTTTCTTGATGATTGGGTAGTGTTTTGGTGATTGGTGAAGGTTTTGATGAGCTTCAATGGAGTTAGGAGAGTTGTGGAGAAGAAAGAGAGGGTTAAGGTTTATTAAATTCGGAATAATAAGATTAATACCTCCTTTATAACTCAATCCCGTAACTTTCTCTCTCCTCTGGCGGCGCTGCGGACTACCCCTGCGGACCATGGGGTGCACCGCAGGATAGTCCGTGACATCTGATGCTCGAAAATTTTTGCTCTCTGGTCTGGACCCGTGGTAGGACCCCGTGGCACGGGTTTTTAGCTCGCGGACTAGGGTGCGGTGTACCGGAGGGTACCCCGCGACATCTGTTGTGGACTCCGTCAAAATACCCGTGGTTCCTACCCCGTGGCACGGGTTTTTGAGGCGCGGACCATGGTGCGGTGCACCGGAGGGTAGTCCGTGGAAATTTTTCTGGTTTCTGGATCAGACCCGCGGTAGCAACCCGTGGTACGGGTTTTTGACCACGCGGACCATCCCTGCGGACCATGGGGTAGTCCGTGGGGTAGTCCGCGGGGTGCATTCTTTTGCTCCAAAAATTTTCCTCGCGTTCCCTAACTCGATTTCTCCAATTCCTACACACCAAAAACACTAATACCTTTCTCAAATATGCATTATCAACTAAAAACAAATAAAGTAAAAACTAAAAACGTAAAAGACATGAAAATATATTAAAAAAAACTTCGGGTTGTCTCCCGAACAGCACTTTTGTTTAACGTCTTTCAAAGTTAGACGTGTTACCTCTGTCAAGATTTGCGAATATAGCCTCCCCAACAACGAGTAAGGCTATGAACGCCAACTAATCTGCGCTTGACCCCAGTTTTGGGGCGAATTTCTATCACCTTGGCTGAAACAACCTTAGTGACAATAAATGGTCCCATCCACGAGTCTTTGAAACTTCGTGGCCTATTCTCGCATTTGTGAGCTTTCCATAGGACTTCATGGCCAACCCCAAACTCAATGTTTGGCTCAGTATCCACAGGCTTTAAGTGGATCTCCTCAGGAGGGACTTTGTGATGTGAAAGGCTGTGGATGATGGGCACGGTGGGATCCAACTTCCTCGGTTTCTTACCCAAGACATAGAAGGTCTCAGATACATTCTTAGCATGAAGGGTGATGGTCCCATATTGGAAGTTGATCACACTTTGACTTGTGGCCATGAAGGGTCGTCCAAGTATGATCGGAACCTGCTTATCTGAATCAAACTCAAGAATAACAAAGTCAGTAGGGATGGCGATATTACCTGCACGGACTAAGACGTCCTCCACTGTTCCCCATGTCCTTTTAACTGAGTTGTCAGCAAACTGCAACTTCACTGGAGTCTTCTCTGATTTCTGAAGTCCAAGTCTCTCGAACACGGACTTAGGCATAAGATTCACACCAGAACCAACATCGTACATAGCTTTCACTTTGAGCCTACCATGTAATTGAATAGGAAGGTTGAAGCTTCCCGGATCTTTAAGCTTTGTTGGTAGCTCTTTCTCACTTCTTCTCGAAACCCTCAGGTTCTCTCTTGGGATCTCTACACTCGCTTCTTTCTCGGGAATAACTTGCGTATAAACTTGTTGCGGTGTAAGTCCTCTTTTCGCAATATCAAGCATTTGGGCGTTGATATTTTCAGGTTGGTACGCATCTACAAATGTCTTGAGAACAGTGTCATCTTTCGGATTTGTATCAGGAATAGTTGATGACACTGGTTGAACAATAGGTGGCGATTCCACCTTCTCTTCTTCTTTCTCTTCTAGCACAGCAGGTGCCACTTCATCTTTCGATTCCTCCTTTGAGGCTTCTTCCTCTTTCTCTTTAGCCAACTCAGCTGCATATTCTACTACCGATCGAATCTCCTCTTGCACCTTCCTCAGTAATTCTATGAACTCGTCTTTCTCTTGATCGTCCTCCAGACAAACTTCTAGATAGTCAGATTCCTCGGGGTTAGACTCGGTTGGTTCTTCTTCATGGCTGGGAACTTCCACGGCACTAATGGCAGCATGTGGTACTTCCTCTTTCTTTTCCGTAATCTCAAGACATATAGCCTTGCAAGCTTCGAACTCATCCTTATCTTCACCTCCTTCGATTGCCTTTACTTCCTTTTGTTCTACAACACTCGTTAACACTTTGTTTAACTGTGTCACTTGAGTAGTTAGCATCTGAAGTATGGCATCATGTCCTCTGACCTTTTCTTCTTGCGCGTTTATAGTTGTGTTCAAACGGTCTAGAGCTTGTACTATCTGTGTATTGTCCATAGACCCTTCTTGCGGATACTGAGGTAAAGCTTTCTGTTCTAACGAATCGGTATAGGCGTCTTGAGCAGGTTGTTGTGGAGGAGCAGGTCTATTCTGATATTGGTTTTGGTACTGACCTCTCTGTTGGTAAGAGTTGTTCTGGGGTCGCGATTGATATTGATCAGGATTAGCGGCCCCTTGTGGATTTGAATACTGCATACCCGGATGGTTGCGGTTGCCCCATCGGTTGGATATAAAGTAAACAGATTGCGGATTTGATTCGCACTCTTCCCATGAATGATCGTTAACTCCACATTGTTGACAACCTTGCGCTTCTTGTACTACCTTTGTAGCGGCTAAATTCTTCTCCATCGCAATTATCAGCTCCTTGATTTGATTTTCTAAAGAGGATATTTGAGCTGAATTCGCAGTTTCTGCATCTAAACGAAGCGTTCCTTGGGTCTTTGTAACAGAAGCTCGCCTTGAAGGCCAACTTCTTTCCTGTTCCATGATATTTTCCAACACCTCGGAGGCTTCATTATGATTCATGGACACAAAATTACCCTTTCCAATGTTATCCACCTTCTCTCTACTTTTATCAGTAATACCTTCATAGAACATAGCAAGTTGTAGAGCAGGTGTATATCCATGGAGCGGACATCTAATTAATTTTTGTTGAAACCTTGTCCATGCTTCTCCCACTGTTTCTCCATCTTCTTGGCAAAATCTTGCAAGCTCGGCTTGATCTTTAAGTCGCATGCTCTTCGGATAAAATCGGTTAAAGAACGCGGCTTGAAGTTCACTCCAAGAGTGAATGGTTCCATGTGGTTGTCTTTCTAGCCAATCGCTAGCTCTTCCGGTCAAGAAAAACGAAAACATATGACAATACAGTTGCTCGCGTGTAATGCCTGGAGTAATGTAGGCATCACAAATCTGCATAAACTTCTGAATCGCTTTTACCGGATCTTGAATAGCTGTACCAGTATAGAGTCCGAAACTTTGAAATTGACTAAGCATGCCCGGATCGGGTCTAAATTTGATATTCGGAATCTCAGGAGGACGGTAACCGATGGGTTGAACATGGAATGGGACGTTAAGGCCAGGTAGATCTTGTTCTACTCGGTTCTGATTATTAAGATTATTCTGTTCATTACCCCCTCCTGCTGGTAATTGTACACCAGGTGGAATGTATGCTGGAGGTCCTCCTGGTGCAAAGTAAACTAACTCCGGATTGTTATCATGTATGTCTGCCATAGCTCTTCTTAAGGCCCTTTCCTCACGAACTCGTTTGTTGTAAGGTCTGAAGCGCCTCTCGGGCTCCGATAGAGGAGGCCAAGAATTAAACACTGTGAAACCAGAAAAAGACTACAGCAAACCACAAGCGTAAATCTGGAAAAATAAAGACTAAAACTAAACTAAACTAAAGACTGAAAAGTAAAAACTAATTAAAAACTAAAACTCGAAATAGATAAGCCACACGCTAACGAGACACAAGTCCCCGGCAGCGGCGCCAAAAACTTGGTGTCGCCTAGGGTGTGATAAAAATAAGATCAAATTAATTATGGAAAACTACGCACCCTCACCCTAGACAGGCACAGTACTGCAAGTATTACAGGACGTATGCAAGTTTTAATGATAAGTAGAGTTCGTTCTCAGGGACTTAAGTGTGTTAATCGCGTAGGAACAGATAACGAGTAAAAGTAAATAATTAGAAGACAGAAAATAAAGAGATATGGATTTTCGCAAATAAGAATTAAAACTAATTAAAACTAGAAAAATAAAGACAATAAAGTAAAAGATTAAGAATATGAGATGAGAAGTATAGCTTAGGTTTTGCTAGTATGCACTAATCCTTTTAATTCTATCTATAAATCCAGTTCATAAGGGAGAATATTAGCTCTTGGTAATACTTAGTCAGGATTCTAAATTCCACTACCTTAGACCTTGAGAGCGACTAAGGGGGCTACGGCACAACCAAGAAGTGATTTCAAATAGGGTTATCAAACGCCACTAAGGCCCTAAGCAAATACTGCAATCTTGGTGATATGGTGATTAAAACAAACCTTAATGACTATCTAGTTAGAAGTATGTTTTGTCAGAACTGCTATCGACACTAGACATTATGTGGTGGTTCAATAGTTAAACACCCTGTCAAGGAGACCATCTAACTACTCTTAAAACAATCCTAAAGTGATCAATTCTAGGAAAGACATTAAATCAAAACACATAAGCAAATATAAAGTAAGTATCTAATATCAGATTAAAACATATAATTCCCAAAGAAACTTAGATAGAAGAATTAGAATTCATAGATTATACATATGCAAAACCCAAGCTATGGGAAGTTTAGTTCATACCTGAAGGAAATAAACTAAACGAAATTACAAAAGACATCATCTTGCTCTCTACAATAAACTGGAAGAATAAAACCTTAAGAACTAATTACTATGAGGCAAGGATGATTTACAAGTGATATAAGGGTGTATTTATAGGTGTTTAGAAGACCTAATTCGTTTTCTTGAGGAATACTTAAGTTAATGGACTTCTAGCCCAACTCAAATTCGTATGGAAATAAAGATAAACACTGCTGCACCATTTTGAGTGTATCTTCTTCGTTATTGGTCCGATTTCGCTCCACAAGATACCAAAAGAATCGCAACAGAATTATCTAGGCCTTGCAGAAGGAAATCTCCAAATTCGGCCTATTTCTTAGGTAAAAACACCAATCTTTAGACGAGTCTGCAGAATCCCAGATTTAGGCAGCTTTTCCTTTTCCATCTTTTTAGCTTGTATTTCCTTTTCTCCAATTACCGTGTAAATCTCTTTCCATAAGTTGTTGTCTTTGACTTGGACTCTAATTAATCTCCATAATTATCTTTAAAGCTACACACTAAATAAACAATTAAACCCAATATGCTCTAAAAATATTATTTCTACAAATCAAGACACAAAATAGGAAAGTGCACTAAAACTCAAGAAAATCGACATTATTGACTTCTAAAACACTAAAAATGATGTCTCATCCTATCATAAATCTATCACAAATGAGGAGACATCATGAAGCGTATGTAAAAAGGAGGTCTAAAAGCCTATTTATGATGTTCTAATTCGGATTGGGCTTTTATTTAATTAAAATAAGTCAAATGATAAAAAGCCCAAGTCCAAATTAGATAATTTTGTAACTACTGTACACTCTTTAGTAAAACAGCCGTAACTTTTGCGTCACACGTCCAAATTACCTGATTTCAGTCCTCAAATCTTGCTAAATCAATGGCACAACCTTCCCTATCAGACTCTAGGCCTGAATTAGTGTCGATGTGGAAATTAGCAATTAGTAACAGTTATCCCGATTTCCCTCTCTTTTAGTCAACTCTTCGGGTGATCCTTTCTTGCTTTTGACCTCTCCGCTTGATCTAAGACTTTAATCTTCACTTCTCCTCCTTATTTTGGCGCTCCATAGCATTCATGTATGTAAGAAATTTATACTAAAAACAAACAAATTAACGTACAAAAGCTCTAAAAGATGAAATATTATAATTCCAAGGGGAGAAAGTGCAATATATTAAAATAAGCATAAAATTCTATCAAATAAGTCTAATATTCACCTAAAATGATGTCACCTAAAGGCATATATTTAGAATAAAACAGGAGATCTCAACATGACACTGCCACAAAACAATCGGGTATACACATACATGTACACCATTCATCTATTTCTACCTACATATATACAATTAGTGGGTATAGCGAACCCCCACCCACAACATTTATCCACATACATATACACATATACAGATTCACATTCTATAATTATAATTTTCACGACAACCTTCATTAATAAGTGTCCAATATTCACTGCACACATAACCATTACCAAAATTAACATCTACAGTAACTCTTTTTCATTAAATAAAAAAATATAAGTTTATGATGGTTAAAACGTCAAAAAATAAACATAAATACACTATTCGTACCGTTTCTTATACATATACGTCTCACGACAATAATTTTAATCCACTGTTACTCTCCTTCCTTCTTCATTTTATCTGTAAATCAATCTTTAGCAGAAAAAAAGGAAATTTTGTAAAAATGGGTTATTTGTGTCACTTTCTCTTTTACCTTCTAGATCATGGGAAATAGTACCCATTCCTATAATTATTGTATATAATTAAGATATAAGGTTATATTAATAACATTTGGTGATGCGTATAATGGCTACCGTGAAAAGCCAGTAGAGACACGTAAAGAGAGGGAGAGTCCATAAGGCAAGGGCATTATGTGTATTTTTCCTATTCTAATCAGAATCTAACTAAGCCCATTACTAGCCATAAAAAATAACTCCACCCTATTTAAGGCCTTATAATTTTATTACCCAATCTTAAAATACAATTATTTTGTCTTTGTACATACACCAACTTGGTTAAAGATATATTCGATGATAATGTACAATCCAAATATAGGACAAAAGTAGTTATTTGAATAGCTTGCTCACCACTCCACCTTATGTAATTGTAAAAGATCATTCAATCAATACAAACAATATATTCGTTTTGTTTTATTCTCTTTGTTATCATTCGACATATCAATGAATCATAACTCGATAATATTTATGAAACTGATACTTTTTATAATAGAAATTAAAACCTTCTCTTCCAAGAATAAGAAGAAAACCCCTCCCCCTATCCTTGTCTCCAGTAAAAGTAAAACCTCTTACTACCTAACTAGTTGATGTCTCCTCATTTGTGATAGATTTATGTTAAGATGAGACATCATTTTTAGTGATTTAGAAGTCTTTCTAATCGTTTTTCTTGAGAAATAGTACACTTTCCTATTCTGAGTCTTGATTTAGTAAATTAATATTTTTAGAGCATATTGGGTTTAATTATTTATTTAGTGTGAAGTTTTAAAGATAATTATGGAGATTAATTAGGGTCCAAGTCAAAGACTAAGAGATATGGAAAGAGATAAAGCATGGAAATTGGATATAAGGAAAGAAAAGCTAAAAACATGGAAAAGGAAAAGCTGCCTTAAAATCTGAATTTCAGTACCTACGACCACAAATCATCTTATATCTCAAAATCGGTGTAGAATTTGGAGAAACGGTCAAGAGAAAAGTTGAATATCTTTCCGAGACGATGAATTTCGACTACTCATACGCATCAAACCGATGAGTATTGAAGCTGCTAGGACCAAAACAAAAACGGGCCTGATTTCATGTTTTAGGGTTACGAATTTGAGTTGGGCTTGGAGTCCGCTACTTACCTTGTCCTACAAGAAAACGAATTAGGTCTTCTAAACACCTATAAATACACCCTTATATCACTTGTAAAATCATCCTTTCTCAGTTCAAAACCTTATATTAATTCTGAGTTATTGTAGAGAGCAAGATAATATCTTTTATTATTTCCTTTAGTTTATTTCCTTCAGGTATGAACTAAACTTCCCATAGCTTGGGTTTTACATCATGTATAATCTATGAATTCTAATTTCTTTCTATCCAAGTTTATTTGGGAATTACATGTTTTAATCTGATATTAGCTGCTTACCTATATATTTGTTTATGTGTTTTGATTTAATGACTGTTTTCCTTGCTAGTGCACGAGTATAGGATTACCTTAATAGTAGTTAGATGATCACCTTAACTGGGTGTCTAATTATTGAAACACCACATAACGTCTAGTGTCGATATTGGTCTTGACAACACTAATTCTAACTAGATAGTCATTAGGGTATAATTTAATCACTATCACCATGTATGGAAATTGATTACATAGGGCCCTAGTAGCGCAGGAAAGCCCTATTTGAACCAGCCTTGTGGTGTGTCCGTATCCCCCTTAGTCGCTCTCAAGGTCTAAGGTATGGGAATTTAGAATCCTGACTAAGTATCTAAGAGCTAATTATCTCACTTATTAACTAGATTTAATATAAAGAATTAGAAGGATTAGTGCATACTAGCAAAACCTAAGCTATACTTCTCATCTCATATTTCTTCGTATTTAATTTACTGTCTTTTAATTTCCTTAGTTTAATTAATTATTTTGAATTTATTCTCTCTTTATTTTCCTGTCTTTTAATTAATTACTTCTTACTCGTTATTGCTACCCGTTCGATTAACATACTAAGTCCCTGAGAACAAAGTCAACTTATCATTAAAACTTGCATTCGTCCTGTAATACTTGCAGTACTGTGCCTGTCTAGGGTGAGAGTGCGTTGTTTTCTGACTTATTATTTATCTTATTTTATCACACCCTAGGCGACACCACTAGTGGTGTTGATAAGAAGTTATGTATTGAGAATAAGCTATAGTCAGGGTTTTTTTCCATATTACCCATTGGAGGTATCTGATGTATCTCTTTTTGTGATGGATTAATCCATTCACGAGACATTATTTTGGTAGTTTATCGGGCATAAGTGCGGGAGTTTTCCCTATTATTTGCTAAATTGTAAGTTTGCTTCTCGTTCCGGCCATATTACTATTTATAAAGCATTTTTGTCTTAATTGTGTGTTACGTGTGTATCTTTTAGGTAGATGGTTGATAAAAGGTACCATGATGAGGAGAAGACGTCAAAAAGTCAAGATAAACCCCAAGCCAAGGCAGAATTTGAGCTTAGAGTCACTTTAAAAAGATGGAACGTTTGTTAGAGAAATCTTCGCGTCTTAGTGTTTCAGTGACTATGAAATATTTGTGAGAGATCTGAATCTGATTCCTTTTGATTTAGAGAAACTTGAAGTTAGTGTCACGTGGGAAGTGATATAAGTCAATTTAGAGATAAGATGAAGAAGATATGCCATTTTCTTCCACCGTTGCTCGAACTAGAATTCTACTAAGCAAAAACAGAGTAGGCCCTTCTAAACCAAATTAAGTGAGCCAATGGGGCCCAAACATTTTTAACTCATATATAAGTCATGTAGCAGTCCCCAACACAATCCATTATCTATCAGAAAGAAACAATTTTCACAAGGGGGGGCAAGAGCAGAAGAGCTGGAGAGGAGAAAAGAAGGGTTTGTCCATAAACCCAATAATTCTTCCCCAACAGTTCATCATTTCACCTCTTCTTGAGAGTAACTCATATTCATTTTTTATTTTGAATATGATTTTTTTCATTGGTTTTAATTATTTTTCTTTATTTTATTATGAACTAAACCCTCATTTCTTGAGGTTGCCTATGTAAGAACTTATCCTTAGTTGGTTAATTGATTTATTGTATTTTGAAAAAAGTGTTCAATTGAGTTTGGTTTGATTATTGATTCCATTGACTACACATTTATCTTAATACTACCTATACTCTGGCCAAGTAGTGGTAGCTTGTGTAATTAACTTCCGCACTATCAGGGGGTTTTAATTGTAGATATAGTGTATAGGCGCCTAGTGTGAGGTATTGAACCAAGAGGTCTTGCCCAATTAGGTAGTTAGTAAGGTTAGAACCCATTTTATTGGAAAGCATTTCTAGGGTCACCTGAGAGGGGTCTCTAATAGTAAAAGGTTGTCTTCTAAGCTACTGGCAGGAGTTAGAAAGATTGTTGACTCCAGGCTAGTGCAAAATTCAGCAACTCTCCCTTATCAATAGAACTATTAACTAGCGGCATAAATTATTACTAGCAATCCCTCAAGCAACTTTCTCATACTTAGTTCATCCTTTATTTATTTACTTGTTTCTTTATATTGTTAGTTTAATCCATTCTCTATTATTATATTATTTATTAATCATTTGAAAATCCAAATAAACATTTTATTATTTAAGTCATTACAATTTCCTAATTCCTGTTACAAGCTCGACGCATTTACACTATTCGAAGCATAATTATTTACACTGATAATCCTTGTGGAGAACGATGCAACCCTACTTATCAATTTATATATGTCATTGATTCATACACAGCCACCTTTTCCATTGTTGTTTTATTCTATCACACCTGGTGGGGAGCAAGTAATGGCACCAATGTCGGGGATTATAGTGTAAATTATTTGTGTTTTTATTTTAGTGTAGAAGTGTCAAGTTTGTTTTCTTGTTTTTGTCTCTTCAATAATTTCCAGGTTTGGTGTATGCTCTCAGATCCCAAGAGGTTGCTTCGAGACCAAAGAAAGAGATAAAGAATAAGGAAAGTGCAAGTACCAATGGCAAATATTGACCTACCGCCTGGTTTTGAGGTCAATGAGAATCAGGTGAACCCACCGGTAGGAGCCCATCCTCCTGAGGGTGTTCAAAATAGTTTTCAACAATGAGTGAAGTTGAATGGATTCAATATACCAAATGGAGCTAATCATCAATAATAATACATCCCTGAGTTAGGAGTGCCTTTTCGTGTTCAACCTTTATGGATTTGCCCTCTAGCTATTCAAGCCGCAAGTTTTAACCCGTCATGGGTATGTTAAATCAGTTCCTTAGCTATGGAGTTATAGTGGTGCCACTCACCAATATTCGGTACATGCTATTCAGGATTCATGGAGATATGTGACAACTACATCACTGAATGCGTTACAATGGAACAAATGTTCTACTCCATGTTCCAGTTTTTCTTAATAGGAGATGCATTTGAGTGGCTAGATAGACAACAATCTGAGACTTCCCTAATTGGGATGCACTTCACACAAGTTTTTTGATCAATTTTACCCGTAGAGTACGAGGATGAAAGTCCAAGTTGAGCTTGCAAAATTCAATCAAGAAGTTGAGGAGAGCTTAGGGAGACATGGGCTAGATTTCAACAACAGTTGGCAAAATTTCCTCTTCACTGGTACACACCTTTGATTCAATTCTCGATGTTCTATAAGGCACTTGATGGAAGTGCAAGATTACAAGTTGATAATCTTGGTGGTGGTTTTGTGTTAATGGATCCTACTCAGGCCGTACAAGCCATGCATAAAATTATTGATACTGAGAGAAGTTGGCCCGTCACGCAAGCAAAAGGAGATATTTTATATGTTAATAATGATAACGCGATAGACGCCAAACTCTCTACATTGGAGAATCAATGAAACAGTTGGCTATGGTAGTGAAGAAATTATTCCAAAATAAACAATAAGATGGGAAAGTTGTACACGAATCCTTTGGATGTTCACATGTTTTAGAGAAGTGTCAAATTAACCAAGAATTTATGGGGTTCATATAAAAGGTAATCCCTATATTGGTGGTCATGGCTATATGCAACCTAATCGCAGTCATCTAGGATTCTAATGGTCAAATCCTAATGGGGAGACAAATCAATGGAATTATCGACAACTCCCGAAGGACAAGATTCTCAAACAAGACCCCAGAATCAATTTTAGAAGGCCATAACCCCATTCAAGATTCTTATTCTAAGAGACTTCCTCAAAAAGAACTTCACCTGTATCCACAAGAAGGTATGTCAAATTCTCTTGCACGAACATCATACTCATTGTTTATGATTGCTCAAGATATTTGAATTCCGATAAAGAAGCGTAGAAGTCCAACAATGAGAGAATGAATGAACACACCGCATCATTAAAGATGCCCAAAAATCATGAACCTTGGATTTCTAACCATTTAAATATGGGAGAACATGGTCAATTACCAAGCAATATTGAGAACCCACAAAAGAATGAAGAGTGTAACAAAATTGCGTTAAGGAGTGGGAAGCAATCACCCCCATACTTTCCAGTGATGAAAGATAAAGAATCAACCTCAAGGGCGAAAGAGGTAGAAGTGGAGATAGAAGAGGTTGTTGAAGATGTAATTGAGCTGGTGATCATTAAAGAAAAATTTAAAAAGGTTCTCAAAATAAGAAGAAAGAAATTGTTAGTGAGAGTTGACCTCCCACACCTTTCCTTTCACGTGTCCAAGATAAGGACAATGACAAGGGGTACAAGAAGTTCGAGGACATGGTGAAGAGGTTAGAAATCAATTTGTCATTTTTCAAAGCCATACAGGGTATGCCAAAGTATTTAAAGTTTATGAATGATGTTCTTCCAAACAAATGAAAGTACATTTAAGGGGAGATGATTGGATTACCAGAGGAATGTAGTACAATATGCCAAAGTAAGTTGTCTCTGAAACTGAAGGATCCCAGAAATTTTAACATCACTATTTCCATTGGTAAAAGATAGATCGGGAAGGCCTTATGTGATTTATGACCAAGTATCAACCTTATGCCAAAGTCATTATTTGAGCGGTTGAACATTGGGGAACCAAGTTCTAGGACAATTGTCTTCCAAATGTAAGATAGGACCCTTTCCCATCTTGAAGGAAAAATCAAAGATGTACTCCTCAAAGCATGTAATTTAATATTTTCATGTGATTTTATTATTCTTGACTATGACGCGGATAAGAATTTTCCAATAATTTTTGGATGGCCATTCTTATCCACATGGCGCACTTTAATTGATGTAGAAAGCGGAGAATTAATCATGAGAGTACAAGACGGGGAAGTGAAGTTTAGTGTGTTCAAGGAAATGAAATTCCTAATCCACTAGAAGATTGATTCTGCTTGGACTCACTCAATCATGTAGGAAAAGATTCAATCAAGGCGATTGAAACCTTAGGGTTGGAAGAGAAAAAGCTAAGAAGAGTATCAATAGCTTGATTACTTGAAGAGAACCAAGAAGAGTACTAGGAAGGTAACCAAAGTATCCAAGAGAAACTGGAAAGGTGATGAGTTTGGGTAGGAATGAGGTAGTAATGAAAGATCCCGATCCCCACAAACAACTCGCGCAAAAACAAGAGTTCTTGGTGTGGCCGTTTAAGGTCACAAAAGTTGTTTCCGAAAGGTTAGTTAAAGGTGAGACCAAGAAGGGATGCAAACCTCACTTGGTAGAAGTAATCTCCTCACCCATTACTGAGGAGGCTATGTTAGAAAGAACTATCCTTTAGGTAACACGTTGAACTTCGATGACGTTAAACAAAAGTGATTCTTGGGAGATAACCCATGTTTCTAATGCTTTAGTGCTTTTTATTTTATGTTTTAGTATTTATTAATAAATTTATTTGGTTTATATTACGTAATGAGAAAGGTATGTAGTGTGTTTGTTGTGTAGATGAGAAATCGATTGAGTTTGGGGTGAAAATTGGAGTTTTACGCTTAACTAGCAGGTCGCAACGATACACCGGCCCTACAAGCGGTATGCCGGCCTACCCTAAATCCGTCAACACGATATGCCGAGTAAAAAACTATGAGAATCTTACCGGCTAGCCAGCTCCTTTGGGGAAATTCCAGTTCGCGCATGAAGACGTGAAAGCATTATCAACACGGTGTGAAGCCACGTAACAACGCAAGGGAGATAGCGACACACCATCCTTTTAGGCGGCATGTCGACGCGTGCCAGACCATCGATATGGTCAACCCACGATCAAAAAGTCAGAAATATGTAAGGTTGGGACCGGCATGTCGGCCTTTTAGGTAGCATGGAAGTGCGCGTCGCGAGGTTTTTATGCGAGAACTGCTACATGTTCAATGTTTAATCTAAACCTTAAGCCTCCCTCTTATCCAAGTCTTCAAGCTCCATTAGAGCTCCGACCAAAGCTTCAACGACCATCAAAATACACCCAAATAACCCAAATTGCACACCTAAAATCATCCTTACATCATTCCTAACAACAATTACCATCCCAAATCATTCCAACATCACAAGAAATCAAAAATCAAGCCATAAAATTTTCAATTTTTTCCTAATTGATGTATCCATTTATGTGATAGAATAATCTAGTAACGAGACGTCATTTTAGGGGTATTCAGTGATTGTTTATGTAATATTTTCCCCATTTATTTATGTTTTACACTTTCTTATCTAGTTTAGGTATTTTGCTATTTTTAGAGCTTTTGCGCGTAACTTTTGTGTTATTTGTGTAGCACGTCGGTACTTTGAAACTAATACACCTTAGGATGATGATAATAAATGAAGAAACCAAGAAAATCCCTTAGTCATGGTAAAAAAGGAAACTTTTAGCACTTTTGCAAAGTAAAAGTTGAGTTGGCTAAATTTGGAAACGTGTAGTATTTTCGATATTGCAGAAAATCGACAAGGAATTCGAAGGAAGAAATGCCTTTGAGTTAAGGTCATGTGGCCTCATGAATCAAGTAATCTGGAGTTGTAATGAAGAATTTATGATGTTTACAAACTCTTTGGGCCAATCAGTCCACTGATTTAGGAAAACAAGTTTGAGTTGGATTTGGACTCTAACGCTTAGTCATAATCCCTAATTTTGTCTCAGTATATATATATATATATATATATATATATATATATATATATATATATATATATATATATGTATCATCTTTTACCTTAAGGAATTCCTCCTTGCTCTGACCCTAATCCTTAATACACCTAGAAGTTACCAGGAGCAAGTGAGAAGAATAGATAAAGGTGGTGAGAAGTTGTTCATGCCATTCCAACCTTCTTTTTATCATTTTCATCAATTATTATAGTTTTCTTATTTTGTTTTGTCTTTTGAACATGAATATGATATTTGTAATTTCATATTTTTCCCTTAGTATTACCGATTTCTATTTAGCTTGAGAATAACATATAGGTATGATCCTAGAATAATTTTATGTTTTATTTGAATTTGGGATTTACATTTAAATAAATGGTTCGTGATAGTTCTGTATTTTTTGTTTGTCTTAATGTTTGTATTCCTTGGTATGCTCAAATTATAAAGTTACACCATTATTAGTTGGATTGTCAATTTGGCGGGGATTCAATAATAGAAAACACCACATGTTGTAGTGATCCAGATAGGCTTTCCTAACTAGATAGTCAATAAGGTTTGACTTAACCACCGATCATTGCACAGTTCCCCTTACCAGAGTCCCTGGTAGTATTGAGGTTGATTCCTAAGCCACCTTGACGGGTGTTAGGAGGATTTTAGAATCCTGGCTATTGCTTTTATATCACAAAATTCTCCCTTAAACAATAAACATATAACAGGGATAGCGGGGATTACTTGCTAATTCTCGAGCTAAACTCTCATAAGTCTTTTCCTAGTATTTACTTTCATGTCTTCTATTTTAAGTCTTAGTGTAATTATAGTTAATTGTTTTAGAGTCTTAAACACCAAACAAATATTTTAGTGTCTTGCGTATTATTTTGTCAACGTCTTCTATTTCACTTAGTAATAACATTAATTACAAACTTACTTTCGTATTCCTTATGATCTATATATGTTTCACTTACACATTACTTGCAAACGATATGTTCACTTGCAGAGAATTTATCGTAGTTGTCTTAGGTGCGCGTGCTTTATTATTTTAATTTATTTGTTATTTTATCACACCTTTGCCCCTACCAAGTTTTTGGCGCCACTACTGGCGAACTACATCGTTAGTTTCATGTTTTTACTTAGTATTTTAGTTTTAGTTGTTCTATTTTACGTTTTTCTTTTTATTTTCTTCTATTTCAGATTATTCTGATAACTGGTCAGAAGAATCTAGGACTTCCAGTTACGCTCAGAGTGCAATCCATGGGGATTCACACTCCAAATATACAAGCCCCTCAATTTAGGTATGATCCTGGCTTGTTGAATCAAATCTCGAGTTATGGAAAATTTAGTGGCGCTTCGCAACAAGATCTGGTCCGTTATGTTCAGTAATTCATGTAGATTTTTTATTCCTACATCACTGAAGGTGTCACAAAGGAACATATGTATTATGTCATGTTCTTGTTCTTCTTGACCGGAAGTGCAAGCGATTGGTATGATGACCAACACCCTAATTCTATCCCAAATTTTGATAAGCTCCAAGAAAATTTCTTCAACCAATTTTATTCGATAAGTAGGAGATTGAAAAATATGTTGGAATTTGAGAACTTTACATAAGAAGCGGGAGACAGTGTTGGTGTATCATGGAAAAAGTTTAAAAAGAGAAGAAAGCGAGGTGTATATTACATGTATCCTCGCCATATTATCAACCATGTTTTATAGGGGACTCAACAGCGAGTCTAAAGTAAGAGTAAATAACCTTGCGGGAGATAGTTTTGTTTTAATGAACCTCAAGGAAGAAAATATGACCATAAATAAAATTATCGAAACTAAAAAAAGTTGCCCATCATCAGATAACACAGCTCCAACAGATATTTCGCAAGAGAAAATCAGGTATATTGCCGACAGCTCATTAATAAAACCGTGTCGACAATTCGCGCCCACTGTATAGTCAACCCTCAAGTCCGGTACACCACACCGTATCTCTGGGTGCACCGCAGCCTGCCGCCAGATCCAAACAGAAAAGGTTATAAGCGGGGTTTCAAAGAGAAGGTTAGTTTTTACACGAATTTCTCAATCCTGAAGCCTCTCTTTTTTCCCCAAAGCTTCCTAACTCCATTAAAGCTTCATCAAACCTTCACCATACATCAAAACACTACACAATCACCATAAATTCACATCAAAATCTTTCCCCACATCATTATAAAGAAGATTCAACCACCCATATCATATCAAAACACCTAAAAAGCAAGAATCAAAACCCAGAATATCTAAATTTCACCCAACAATTTCTTAGATCTATACCAATCAAGAAAGAGTTCATCCTACCCACATAGAGATTCATCGTCATAACACCTTTTCTAACCCAAATAAAGCTTGTTCAACCTAAAATCAAGGGTTACAAATTTCAAGAGTGATTAAAGCTTTGAGTTGGAGGTCAATTGAGATGACAAAAAGAACATAAACATTATCTACTGTTAGGGAGATGAAGAAGAATCAAAGTAAGGTATCATGTTCTATTGAGAAGAAATCAATTGAGAAAAGTTCAAGGTCATGTATGTAGAAAAAGGGTAAAACAGGTCAAGAGAATAGAGGAAAGCTAGTTGTGGTAAATTCAAAGAGCAAAAAGGTTTTAACTTTCAAAGAGAAAACACCACACCCTCTACAAATCAAGAGACATATGCCAGAGATAAATGAAGCTTCAAAGGCCTTGTTAGATTCCAGAAAGAAACGGGTATAGGAACTTCCCTTTGCTTATGAGAGACTATTTGAAAGAATAGTTGGAGAAGGTGATTACAAGAGATTCTTAGAGATGGGAGATAGATTGGGTTGGTCTACATTCATGTTGCGAAGATCGAATTTATGTTTAGAGTTAGTTTCTGATTTCTATCTAGGCCTCTTTAGCCGAGATAGTGAAGGTTGTGTTCCAGTTAGAGGACAGTTAGTTCCTTTTACAGTTGAAGAGCTTCGAAACCACTTCCAGTTCAAAGAATTGGTCGGACCATGTAAGTATAGAGAAGCGGTGGAAAATATCAAGACTTTCTACTGGAATCAACTTTTTGAGCATGTTTTAGATAAGGAAAAAGTGCAATCACATAAGGGAGAATTATAGACACCTTTTGCCTTACAAATATCTTCAAGCAGATACAAGAGTATGGCACAATTTACACAAAACGCCTTTGTAAACACGCAAACTTCGGAGGTAACGAAGAAAAACGAAATCTTTTTGAATTGTATTTTAAGAGGGTGGTGTCGCCTAAGGTGTGATAAAAATATGGTATTAATAAGTGCGAAAATAGACACCCTAGGCTGAGCACGGTTCTGCAAGTATACAGGACGTATGCAAGTTTTACAAATAAATAAGATTCGTTCCTCAGAGACTACGAAGGTTACAGAGAACTTATGCAAATTATCAAGTGCAGATATGAAAGCTAGATCATACTAATACGCAGGAGAATAAAAGAAAGAGATTTTTGTTTGATTTTAAGAGAATAGATTAACTAATAAATTAAAAGACAGAAAATTAAATAAGCAAAGAACAAATAGTATGATAGTTTAGCTCGAGATATTAGCAAGTAATCCCCACTAGCCTTGTTTATTCTAACACGTAAGGGTGAATCATGTAGTATCACAATAGTCAGGATTCTAAATTCCCATTCCTTAGACCTTGAGAGCGACTAAGGGGGCTACGGCACAACCACGAGGCAGTCTAAACTTAGGGTTATCAAGCGCTACCAAGGCCCTAAGCAATACAATTCCTTCAATTGGTGATATGGTGGTGAAAACCTACCTTAATGACTATCTAGTTAGAATCGGTGTTGTCAGGACCAATATCAGACACTAGACGTTATGTGGTGTTTCAATAATTAGACACCCCTTCCGGGCGACCATCTAACTACTATTAAGTTAATCTTATACTCGTGCACTAGCAAGGAAAACAGTCATTAAATCAAAACACATAAACAGAAAATAAAACATGACTTCAATTAAATACGAAAGTATCTCAAATCAGATAGAAAAACTAGGGTTCATACATATATCCTAAATATCAAGCTAAAATAATTTAGTTCATACTATTGCAAGAAAAGAAAGAAATTGCAAATTCAAAGGTTGAAGAAGACATGATATGGTGATCAGCTCCTTCCAGACTTCTCTTCTTGTGTTGTAGGCTTCCGCTTGGCTTAACGTTGGCCAAAGATGTGTTTATTCTGATAAGAGGGTGTATTTATAGGATATAGGAAACCCTAAAACGTTTCTTGGAGTAGAATATAGGGATTGTACTTCTAGCCCAACTCAAATTCGTAACCCTAAAATATAGAAAAGGTAAGATTCTGGTGCTGTTTTGTTTTGGCTTTAACTGGTTCAATACTTATGTGTTTGACGCGTTCCAATAGTCGAAACAGATTGTCTGGGAAAGCTCTATAACTTTGATTCAGACCGTCCTTCCGAATTCCTAGCCAATCTTGATTTATGATCACTTTTATGTTCGTAGCTGCTGGAATTCAGATTTATTTGACAAGTTTATCTTTTCCTTTTTAATATTTCTTGCTTTTATCTCCAATTTCCATGTTTATCCTCTTTCCTTTATCTCTTAAAATTAACTTGGCATCTAATTAATTACCATATATGTTTAAAGCTTCACAATTAACAAACAATTAAACCCAATATGCTCTAAACATATTAAATAATTAAATCAAGACACAAAATATGAAAGTGTACTAAATCATGAGAAAATCGACCTATAACCTAATAAATACACCTAAAAGGATGTCTCCAACTAAGATTAAATCATCACAAATGGGAAGACATTAGAGGGGAAGAAGTAGATGTGGCATAGTTGATCTTCGAGGAGGTGATGCGGTTTTCAGTCTCTCCTACTTTGTTATTTAATTTGAAATATCCTACGATGATCACGTGTCTTGTGCGAAAAGCGAATGTGATTCTGGGTGAAGTAGAGAAACTAGTGTATAAGATGAGTGATAATATTGACAATACTTGGATCAAGACAATTTTGAGAGGAGCGGGAATTACGGAACTCACAAAAGATGAAGAGGATTGTATTTGGCGAGAAATGGTGGAGGAGTGATTGAATAAAGTTGAAGCAACTCAGACTTTCTTGGCCGATGATGTGGCACAAATCAAAGCTAATCAAGTGCACATCATGACACTCTCGGGGCAACTAAAGAAAGATCCAATAAATCCTATCTTGGATGTCGATAATGCGAGGCTATAGCCTTGAGAGTATGTTCTCTTTCTTCCTTACCATTTCTGTATATGCTTTATTTGCTTATTTTAATTTCTTTTTCGAGTCGTGGGGACAGGCCTCATTTTTTGAGTTGGGGGTATGGGGATTCGTTGTCTCTCATCTCCATTTTTATGTGATTTTTCTGTTTTTGGTAGAAATTAATGGTTTGATATATGGTAATTCGATGTAGAGTGTGTTTAATAGCTTTAAAGCATAATCTTAGTAAGTTGATAATAGAAAGTAATATGTTTATGAGATGTTTTATTTTGTATGCTTTGAGTATTCGTAGGAAACACACATTGATAGTTAAGAAAAGATTAGTAAGCAATGCGATAGACGTATGCTTGATGTCAGGGCTCCTTGAGGGGTGTGTAGGTCGTGAGATCCAAGCTAGTTGATAAACCCATTTAATGAACGTGCTAAAGGTAAGAAAATAACAAAACTGCCTAGAAAGTGATTAAGGTGGTTCTTTGATAAGCCCCTTGTTGCCTTTTAGCTTGCTGTCCATTTATTATATTTTATATCCTTCTCAGCCCTTTCTAGCATTTCTAAAGCCTCTTTTATTAGTCGTTTTATAAGTCATATCCCTTTGGATTTTAGAACTTTTCCCACCATTATGAGATTGCTATTGGGTTGGGAACTTTTGAGCTTATTAATTGTTCTATGTTCTATATTTTTTGATGATGATTCACAAGTTTATTATATTGTAACCCTTTGCCTGGGTAAAAATAAATGAAAAAAGTTATGAAAAGAAAATATGTGAAAAAATAGCATGATATCTCACATCAAAAAGAAATTCATAGCTATAGAAAAAAAAATTGATATGAAAAGAACATATATTTGGACCGGAAAAGTGGAATTTTATGTGAACATCTTCATGCTTTATTGGGTTACTGGGGATGCTAATTAGTGTATCAATTCATTGGGTTAAGTGAGAACATTTTATGAAAGTAACTCAAGCTCTAGGGCAATTCGTTGATGGCTAGTGAGGAGCGATTAAAAAGCTCACTCTAAATTATCCAAATATACTATCATACCTTCCCTAAGCCAACATTAGAACCTTAAAGACCTTTGATTCTTTGCTATGTGATCTAGAAGTGATTGAGCCGTTAGATAGTAGTTAAGTGGATCTCTGGATACTATTAAAGGTTTGATGAACAATCAATAGCCTCCTTGGTAAACTGAGTAAAAAACCTCTCCTTCTTACATTGCGAAGCTAATCTAATCTTGAATTTAAGCCGTGTTAACCGTTAGTATGACAATGTGCAGTTAATCTAGTTTGTAAATATTATTACGTGAAATTTTTTGAGTAGTTGTTTTGGGGGTATTTTACATATCCTGCTATCTTTTTTCCACTGTGCTTAATTGACTTAGGTGTGTATTTAGAGACTTCCCTTTGTATTTATTTTTATTGTATCAGGATGATACAACTTTGAGTTGGGGGTCTTGATGTCTCCCTATTTTTGATGAATTAATCTAGGTTGGGGACAACATTTTAGGAGTTTATGGTCAATTTATATTAGACCTTCAGTCATATTTTGATAATTTTCTATTTCTTGTTTTGATTTGATGAATTATTATTTTTAGAGCATATTTGGTTTATTTTGTGTGTTAATGTGAAGCTTTAAAGATATATGGAAATTAATTTGATGCCAAGTCAATTCTATATAGATAAGGAAAGAATATATTGATGGAAATTGGAGATAAAAGGAAGTAGAGATAAAATATGAAAGGAAAAGTTGTCTAATAAATCTGAAATTCTGCATCCACGTCCACTAAAGTGAATATAACTCAAAATCATCTGGGTATTTGGAGATTCAATCTAAATAAAAATTGTATATCTTTTCTACTAGGTCGTTTCAATATAAAGTAGTCGAAAATCGGAGCAATATTGAAGAAGTTACGACCAAAACAAGACATCAACAGTTTATCCCTTCTCCTATATTTTAGGAAACGAATTTGATTTGGAAAAGGAGTACAATTGCTTGCCTTATACACCAAGAAATACAACTTAGGGCTTCCTAAACACCTATAAATACACTCTTTAACTATTGTAAACATGTCCTTGCTCAGTTTAAAACCTTAGTCCAATCCTTAGTCAATCAAGAGAAGCAAGTTGACAGTATGTATCTTTATTTTAGTTTATTTCTTTTTAGTATGAACTAATTTTTCCATATATTAGGTTTTTCATATGTATAATCTTTTAATTCTATTTTTTTCTATCTAAGTTTGTATAGGAAAGATATTTTAAATTGATTATAACTTCTTAACCATATATTTGTTGTATGTGCTTTAATTTATTGGATGTCTTAATCCTGATCAAATTAGGGATATGCTAATAGTAGTTAGATGGTCACCCGGAAGGGGTTTCTAATTATTGAAACATCACATAAGCGTCTAGTATGCGTTAGTGATCCGGAAGGGCTTGCCTAACTAGATAGTCATTAGGAATTGTTATTAATCACCGATCATTATTTGCAGGGTCCCCCCATCTAATAACCTAGTGGCGTAGGACCACCTTAGTTAAGTCCCGTGGTAATTGTTAGGTCGCCTCTTAAGTCCACACAAAAGGGGGTTAGGAGGAATATAGAATCCTGGCTACTTATCTAAGAGCTGTAATCACCCTTATTAACTAGTGGAAGAAATAGAAGGATTAGTGCATACTAGCAAAACCTGAGCTATACTCTCTCATCTCATTCTTACATCTTTTAATTTATTGTCTTTATTTTATTTATTTTAATCTTATCTCCTCATCAATCATATTTATTTTCTGTCTTTAACTATTATCTGCTACGTTATTTTGTTTACCCATTCGTATAACGCACTAAGTCTCTAAGGAACGAATCTTAATTACTATTAAAACTTGCATACGGTCTGTGATACTTGCAGTGAGTACCGTGTTTAGTCTAGGGTGATAGTGCATCGTTTATTCTATTTTATTATCTTATTTTTAGCACACCCTCGGCGACACTAGCTGTTAACAGGAACTAAATTGAAGCCTCTCCTTCTGGCATTGTAAAGTTAATCTGGACTTGAAAAAATGAATGGTTGATTATGTGTATATTATTTATAGATTTGCATTATTTATTTAGCATTACTAAATGAGACTTTTTAGATATATTTCTCAAGGATCATTTATTGTTTTCTATACTTCTTCTTCTTCTTCTGTATTCATTAATGACTACCCTACTGCTTTATCTTTATTGTATCGGGATGATACAATATTGAGTTGGGGGTCTTGATGTCTCCCTATTTGTAATATAATAATCTAGGTTGGAGACATCATTTTAGGTGTATTTGAGTAATTAATTATAGATTTTTTTATTCACATTTTGATATTTTCTTATTTCTTGTCATGATTTAATGATTTATTATTTTTAGAGCATATTAGGTTTAATTTGTTTGTTTAGTGTGAAGCTTTAGAAATATATGGAAATTAATTTGATGTCAAATCAATTCTAAAGAGATAAGGAAAGAATATATGGATAGAAATTGGAGATAAAAGGAAGTAGAGATAAAATAGAAAAAGAAAAGTTGTCAAGTAAATCTAATATTCTGCAGTCGCGTCCACTAAAGTGAAGATAACTTAGAATCGGCTAGTAATTTGGATGAGCAGTCAAAAGAAAAAGTGTGTGTCTTTTCGACGCGGTCATTTCGATATAAAGTAGGCAAATAGTGGACCAATTATAAAGGAGTTATGACCAAAACAAGACAGCAGCAGTTTATCCCTTTTCCTATATTTTAGGAAACGAATTTGAGTTGGACTTTGACTCAAATTACTTGCCTTCTACTCCAATATTTCGAACTAGGGTCTTCTAAAACCTTATAAATACACACTCTTGTCATTAGAAACACATCCTTGGTTAGCCGTTTAACAAAGAGGAAGCTTACATCAAGAAGAGAGAAGACTGGAAGGAGTTAGACAACAAATTATGCATTCCCAATCCTTCAAATTTGTAATTGTTTTCTTTTATTCTCTAGTATGAACAAATTTTGTTTTAGCTTGAAATTAGCATATGGGTATGAACCCTAGACTTGTTTTACATCTATTTTAATTTGGGATGTTCGCATTTAAATTGAGATTAGTGTTAATTCTCTGATTTATGTGTTTTGATTTATTGTCTGTAGTTCTTGCTAGTGCATGAGTATAGAATTACCTTAATAGTTGTTAGATGGTCACCCAGAAGGGGTGTCTAATTATTGAAACACCACATAAACTTCTAGTGTGCGGTAGTGATCCAGAAGGGCTTGCCTAACTAGATAGTCATTAGGGTTTGAGATTTAATCACTGGTCATTATGCAGGGTCCCCTTACCCAAGTCCCCTGGTAATTGTTAGGTCACCACCTAAGTCCACCCAGAAGGGGGTTATGAGGAATATAGAATCCTGGTTATTGCATATCACACAGTTCTCCCTTACATGATTAGAATAGACAAAGATAGTGGGGATTACTTGCTAGATCTCGAGCTAAACTCTCATACTATCTTGTTCTATTTATTTATTTTCCCATCTTTATTTTATTAAGTTAATTGTTTAGATTCTTAAAAACCAAACAAAAATTTCACTGTGTTTTATTTTCAGCAGATTATTCTTCTAGCTTTCTTATTTGCACTTTATATTGCATAAGTTCTTCCTACTTTCGTAGTCTCTAAGGAACAAATTCTATTTATCATTAAAACTTGCATACGACATGTGATACTTGTAGTGAGTAACGTGTTTAGTTTAGGGTGTTAGTTGCATCTTTATTTATCATTATTTTATCACACCTTAACCGACATCAATTACTAACAAAGTTATACTATGCTCAAAATTTAGGTATTTAAACGTCGACGTGTATTTTTATCTTAAATTATTTATAAGATTTCGATGGTCAAAATAACAAAATTGTAATGATAGTATTTTAAAATCGGAAAAACTTCTACAAGCTAGAAACGAGATTTAAAGACAAAACTGTAAATTATACACTCGCTGAACATATTATGGTGGCGTGGATGAGGAAACTTCCTTAAAAACAAATACTCGGTACAATCGAGATGCTACATTTTTTCTCCTGAAACTCCCCTACGTATGACCACTACTTCTTCAACTATGTCCACACACAATTGAAGGATTGAAATTACTTAGTATTTTTGCTAAGAATCTGTAACCAAAAACAAAAGGATGAAAATAGTTATATTGTGTGGATGTGTCAAATGATTTGTTGAAGGTTGATTTATAAAGGCGGTGAACCCACCACAGATAATAAACTCCATTGAGGCACAAAACTCTATAATCGACATGATTGGGTATTTAATATATTTAATGAATCAAGGAAGTTATTTGCTATAGAGATGTTGAATTGCCAAGCCTGAAAACGTGGGAGTAGTCATAATTTCAACTAGACAGTTAAGGAGAGGAAACGTCAAATTAAATTAAATGTATTTTATTGCATAGAATCTGGTAGGCAACTAATATAGAAATCTCAACTCATCCATGAAAAGACTCACAACCACCTCATGCCAAAGCTGGAGTTGGGACAGGTTTGAACCATATATACATATACAGTGTAGTCATTTTGAATTTTATTACCAGTATTGTTAGTAAAAACTAATGCCTTTTTACTCCGCCAATACAGGTAGAGGCAAAATGACACGCAATAATAAAAAAATCACCAATTAAAATATAAAAAGTAGTGGATTAAAGTCATTTCTTTCGAACTGGTTTTACATCCCTTAAATGGAATAAAACTAGTCCTTATTTTGGTCACGGATAAAAACCCTGGCAACAGATGTTTTGTGTGAACTTTTATCTCTTTCTTTTCTTTCTGGTAATGTTCACCCAATGATGTCTCATTTACAATATGGACTGCACCTTATTGTTAAATTAAGGAGTAATTGTTGTGATTTTTCTTCTAGGATATTCAATTCTATTTTCTTTACATTTAATCACATAACCTAGTGTGAATCAAAGATCATGTATCAAATTTTTTAAATAAATCACGAAGAATAAACGTATAATAATAAACTCAAGCCATATCGGCATGCTTATGTCATGAATTTAAACTATTACATCATTTTAGGATTACCAAATTTTAATCATGTACCATAATTGTATACCGGTTGTTTTAGAATCTAATTTAACTTCATAGTGACAATCTTAATATTTCTTGAAAAAACAAACAAACTCCAATCACCAAGGTGAAAAATATGACTTTTGGACTATCCTAGGTGTATGGAGTGGACAAAATTTGATGGTGGTGTATGGATGAGTTTTAGTTTGGGAGTTTTATGGTTAAAAAAAGTTGTTTACTCTTAAATAGGATTCTAAAGTATTTTAGGTTAACCCAGTTTGAATGATCATACACCCTTTATATAGAGACTGGTACAAGAGTTAGAGTTATTGCCATTATATAACTATTATCATGTCAATGCCTACAATCATACTTCTAATCAACTTTGTCCATGTTATTTATCTTTAGATAATAATGAAGAATCATCATTTATTATTCAAATACATGATAAAATAGGTAATGTGATTTAAACTGTACTTCCAAAAGTATACTAGGCCCCAAAATTAGAAACCCTTAGGGATTATCCTAATTATATCCCACTGGACCTAGTTTACTTGGAGGTTGTACTAGTTGCGTGATTTGCCGATCCCTCATAATTATTGATATATGATCTATAATTATATAGTATATAGAATAACATATGTGGTTTGCAGGGCTTATAATGCCTCCTAGACTCCTAGCACCTTATTTTCCTTCTAAGGACATAAAATACTTAAACTTGTTATCTTATAAAGAAACTTATCCTAAACATATTCGGCTTAGAAAACGGAAGAAAATGAGAAGGATAGTAGAACAAGACAAAATTGACTATTATTTCAAAAAATTTGGTTGGGCAGCCCAGCCAACTAAGCCAATGATACTTGCTGGAGTCGCATTTAAAGTTTTTAAATCTACTGGCTAAGTAGATCACTTAGTATTTGTTCATTTTAAATTTAATTTTATTTACTACAAGGTTGGTGATATCTCCCTATTTGTGATATATTAATGTAGGTTGGAGACATCAACATAGGTGTATTTGATTAATTGTTAATGTATTTTTACCCGTTATTAGATCATTTTCATGTCTTGATTTGATGATTTAGTACTTTTCGAGCATATTTATTTTTATTTGTGTGTTAATGTGAAGCTCTTAAGGTCCACGGAATATAATTAGATGCCAAATCAATTCTAAGGAGTTAAGGAAAGAAGATACAGGAGAAATCATGAGATAAAATGAAGCAAAGTTGAATTTGGAAAGGAAAAGTTGCCAAGTAAATCTAAAATTCTGCAGCTACGTCCACTAAAGTGAAGATGTCTCCAAATCGGCTGCATATTTGGATGAGCCTTTAAATAGTTAGATACATATCTCTGCTGCGGTCGTTTTGATATAAAGTGTGCAAAAATCTGCCTAATAACGAATGAGATATGACCAAAACAGTTAGCAGTGTATATCATGTCTTATATTTTAGGAAACGAATTTAATTGGAAAAAGATTTCAATAACTTGTCTTCCACTCCAATTTAGACTTAGGGTTAGAAAAAACCTATAAATACACCATATTATCATTGTAAACATGTCATTTATTAAGTCTTAGTCCTTAGTATCAAGTAGCAATATCAGGAGAAACAAGTTGACAATAGGTATTTTTATTTTACTTTATTTCTCTCCAGCATGAACTAATTTTCCCATACCTTGGGTTTTGCATATGTATAATCGTTTAATTCTATTTTCTTCTATCTAAGTTTGTTTAGGAAAAACCTTTTTAAATTGATTGAGCTTCTTAACCTTTATACTTGTTTTATGTGCTTTGATATATTGACTGTAGTTCTTGCTAGTGCACGAGTATAGACTACCCCATTAATAGCAGTTGGATCGTCATCCGGAAGGGGTGTCTAATTGTTGAAACACCACATAAACGTATAGTGTGCGGTAGTGTTCGAGAAGGTCTTGCCTAACTCGATAGTTATCAGGGTTTGAGATTAACCACCGATTATTGCGCAGGGTCCCCTTATCCAAGTCCCCTGGTAATTGTTAGGTCGCCACCTAAGTCCACCCTGAAGGGGGTTAGGAGGAATATAGAATCCTGGCTACTTACTTTAAGATGTTTAATCACCCTTATAACTAGTAGAAGAAATAGAAGGATAAGTGCGTACAAGCAAACCTGAGCTATATCTTTCATCTTATTATTACATCTTTATTTTTAATAGCTTTAGTTTAATCATTATTCTCTCTGCAATTATTCATATTTATTTTATTGTCTCTAATTCCTTGCAACTAATTCTTACTACACATTCTTGTAATCCATTTGTATAACACACTAAGTCCCTGAGAATGAATCTTACTTATCATTAAAACTTGCATACGATTTGTGATACTTGTAGTGAGTAACATGATTGGTTTAGGTGCTAGTCTTTATCTTTATTTATCATTATTATATCACACCTTACCACCCACCAGTTGGTGTTACATTTTCTATTATTTTTGCTAATTAATTGTGCTAAGTGTATTGCTAAGTTCATAAATTTATTAAAAATACTTTTAATTCTCATAAATGCATACAAAACCATATATTCATACAAAATCATGAGTACACCATAGAATCATAAATTCCATAAACTCATCAGTGTTTCAATCTCAAAAATTAAGAACAACGCATCAAGTAAATCAAGTTATAAGTCTAATCCCAAAATGTAGACAACAAAAGCAAGATTAGTCTAAAAAAGTATTAAAAAAATCAAATTCTAACTCTAGTTTCATTCAACAAATACTAACAAATTATTTTAGCAACCAAGACAATCGAAATATTCTTAAATTTCATAGCCATTTGCTTCTATTTCATTTATAATTCTTGCAACCTTGTCTTTTCTCCTTTCAATTCATTTACCTCATTATTTAATTCGGTTTTCATCTTAACATCCCAATAATTACATTCTATGTTATGTTCACACACTGATGGATCAACATAATGGGACCATCTACAAAAGGTTTCTTCTTTATAGAGCTTGCACGTCAAGAAAAGCCTACTTGAATTCCAAGGTGTCTATGAAGTTATTCGCTTTCCCGCTCCACCACAAAAGTAACTGTTTTCCATCGATTAGTTACCAATAGATTCTAACTTAATTATCTGATTTATAATTTAGATTAGAAACTATGGTTGTTAATAAAGATGAACCAGATATATTCTGGCTCTTAAATTAGAGAAGTGGAGTCATGGGAGCTAATTTGATGTTTTATTTGTTCATATGGATCAAAATGGATCAAAGCATTAACCATTCATTTGATAAGAAAACCCTCATAATGTTTGAAAACATGGTGAATAATTGACTAAGTTGATGGTGGTGTCAACAAACTAAATTTTGAAACCTTGGTACTTTAAGAGACAAATTTAATACCCTCAGTATTAAAAGGTTCATTTAATGATTTCTTGGGCATCGCATGGAGAATTTTCCCTTTTTCAATTTGTTGAACATGTAAATATCCTTTTTTTAATGTGGAATCCAATTAATATAAGGTCTCAATCATGAAAATTTGATGAAATACAACCACAATTAACATGGAAGAATCAAAAAAAATTATCAAGACAATTTAATATCACCCCAAAAAATGCCCAAAAAAGATTTAAGTTTTTGGCCGTGGTAATTTGTAACTTTTTTTGCTCACGTTTTTTCCTAAAATATATTTAAGAAAATTCGTACTATACATTGAAAGAAAGATAAGTTTCATTATATCGCCTACCCAACCCACTATCATGTCTGCCCATGCCCATTATTAACCCTTAAAGGTACATATTTTCTACGGCCTAAAGGCCCAAATTAATATTTTCGAAGGCCCAACTAGGTTTTTGTTATCTAAAATGCCTAGTTAGATACAATGGGTATGTGGGTTTACATTGTTTCCCTTAGGAATGTTGGCACCTTAAAATCCTATATTGACGAGCATTGAAATGAAAGGACCAATTAGATAGAGCATGAATAGTCCACAATTCCTTCTTCTCTCCTCAACATCATTACTACCATAAATCACTCCCAATAACACTATATCACCACTTTCTATGACCTTCATATCAACAAATAAGGCTTGAAAAGTTTCCTAAATCACTTTAACTTCAACATATATTTTGTCCCATAAAACCCAGACCCTGCCAGAGTCATCGTTATTGTAGTTATGCACCATTTCTAAAATTAGAAAATGGGCACTAATTATTGACATAAACCTATCAGACTTTAGTTTAGTTTCTAAAAGTCCAATTAGTCTAATATTATAACTAATTAAAAATTCCTTAACATCAAGCTATCTAAGGATATTATTGAGTCCTCTTACATTCCATGTAGCTATATTCATAAATTTGGTGGCCTGGTAATCTCCTTACCACCATCCTGATTAATGAAACTGAGAACATCTTGATTTATTTCATTATTTCCTTGTAATTGGTCAAATTCGTAAGATACTTGAACAGAGCTTGATTCTCCTTCATGATAAGTGTGTGTACTTCTATTCACCACCTTCCATTCATCAACTATGTTTTTTTCTTTGTTCTCATTAACTTCATCTGCTGCAAGTTTTTTTGGCATCCACATTTTCTGTGTATTATTACACTTGGTCTCAACATGGCCAAACTTGCTGCATTTAGTACATATTATGGGCCCCTTTGACTTCATGTAATTCCTCCAATCCAACATCAACATACACATTATCAGGTAGCTCCTCTTTGGTGTTTACTTCCACACAAACACGGGCATATCCTAATCTCTTTTTAGACTCTGTTACAGAATCCAAATGTAATGAAACACCTATTCCACTTGATACACAACTTAAACCTCTTTAAGTCCATAGATTCATAGGGATGTTAGCTAATTTCACCCAAATCGGTATTTTAGTCACATCGATCTTCTCGAATTGCATATCCACTCTCCATGGTCGTAAAAGTAATGGTTTACCATTTATGTGATATAGTTGTAGTACTATTCATTCTCGTATTTGAAGACATACACACCTTTCCTGCTAGATTTAACCTCGACTTTTCCTAAATTTTTCCATTGATACTTGACGAAGTTGACAACAGCGTAGAACGGAGGAGGACTATCTAAGAATTATCCTATGAAACAGTTTTTTTCCATAGATCTGCTCCTTCATCAAAAACCTTTTGAGGTGGTTTGATAACCTGCTTCCCTTTATGTCTAGTAGGCGCGTGAAACTCTAGCTTTCTTGACTCTTGAGTAAATGCCTTGTTTACCCCCTGAACTATACATGTTTTGATAGATTGCCCCCCATAGAAAAAAATGCGACTAGATGGTCCTTAAACTATGTTTTCGTGACTCGTTAGTCCTTTTTACATAATTCCGTCCATTTTGTCGTTAAATCCGCGAGTGTGTTGCACTCGCGCGTGAACTTTTTTTTAATTAAAAAATTAATTTTCCAGAATTTGTTTATTAAACCTTTATTTTAATATGGGTATTTTGGATATTTTACATCTTCTTCTTTATTAATGTAGAAAGTTTGACAAAAAAATCTAGAAAAACACCCCTTCTTTGTTCTGCTTTCGATCTTCTCGACTAAGGTTACCCTCTTCCCCTTTCATTAGAACCATTTATAATATTCTCTA
Source organism: Nemophila menziesii (assembly GCA_029959085.1). Lineage (NCBI taxonomy): Eukaryota > Viridiplantae > Streptophyta > Magnoliopsida > Boraginales > Hydrophyllaceae > Nemophila > Nemophila menziesii. The sequence continues at coordinate 84,136,441 of JARWIR010000001.1, forward strand.
CCAATATTTAGTTATTCTTCTCTGTTTTGATCTTTAATGAGTTTTTTGATCTCTAACCTACAAAATTGGTCCCTATAACCTGCAAAATTGGTCCATGTAACCTACACAATTGGTCCATGTAACCTGCAAAATAGCCAACAATTGGCATCTTCTCCTTCTTATACTTACCCCGCCACCGGCATAGCCATATCCAAGTGAACCATGGTCCCTGTAACCTGCAAAATAGCAAACAATGTTTAGGGGAGAATCAAAGACGCAATGAGAGATCAGTGTATTAGTCAAACCGTGAGAACATGGTACAATATAATCTCAATGTATCGAAACTCTGATCCAGATTTATGCACTAACGTGTTAGATTCCATGAGAAGATACATTTCATGAAGGGTATGGATTATCCTTAGTGAGGAGTACTTCCATTGGGAGAAAAATGGTTACTTCGTATAATGATAACGAGGAATTTAATTACAATGAATCGACACCATTGTAGAGACAATGCAGTACTGATTCATTTTCAAATACTGAAAAGTCTGCTCTTTGAATCCTTACCTCAAGATGTTTTAGTTAGTACTTTAATCTCTTTTTAGCTTTTAGTAATTTTTTTCTGATTAAATATTTGATTTGTATGGCTATACATATTAGAATATTGTGTGGTCTAGATCATAATGATTTGAAGAGACTGGTTCGTGTTTCGAAAACAATTATGGAAGCGGTAAGATAGTATATGGTTTTTGATAATTTTTATCTCGTTTGTTAATTAAATATGTAATTTGATTTGGGTGTTTGTTGAATATACAGACTTTAATTGCAAAGAAATTGCATTTCGAGTATAGTACACCTAAGAAGATACTGCGTTTTAGAAACGCTACTGATGTGGATGATTTGAATGAGATTGAAGCACCAAATGCTCCTAAGAAATGAAGGATTCGAAGGTCTAGATCGAGCCAGAACTAGCAGTTGGAGCTTTCGGTTAATTTGTTTGCTTCGGATTGTGAAAAGATTTGGCCTAAGAGAGATTTATTTATAGAGATGGAAGAAGAAACATGAATTATTGATGTTGTATATTAGTCAATATTCTTGTTGTTGTACATGTTGGAACAATCTTTTGAAGGTTAATTATTCTTCAATTCTTTCATTGAAGAGATGGGTTGGTTTGTATGAAAATTTGTTTGTAGATAAAGGATCCATGTTGTATGAAGGTACGAAGTTTAAAGGTTTAAACGCTTGAAGTTGGAGATTTGAAGATTTGAAAATATAATGATATGAAGATATGAAGATATGAAGGTTTAAAGGATTAAAGATTTTAAGATTTGAAAATTTGAAGATTTGAAAATTTGAAGCTTTGATCATAGAGAAGAAGTTTTGGAGAAGACGATAATGGAGAAGAAGCTTTGGAAATACCAATTTTGCCCCTGTTAAAACGATTTTTTAAATAATTAATTCTGAAAAAATAGTTCAGGGGGCGACGAGTCACGAAAAATAGGCATGTGCACCCCACTCTGCGACTTAACGACAAAATTGGAAGGAAAACGTTAACAAGGGGCATCGAGTCACGAAAACATAGTTTAAGGACCATCTAGTCGCATTTTTTTCTTTGGGGGCAATCTGTCAAAACGTGTATAGTTCAGGGGGTAGAGCCGATATTTACTCTTGACTCTTTAACACTTCCTTCAAACAAGTTTGACCACGCTACAGGTTTGCTCACACTATTTTTACCCTTCTCCTCTACATTTTTTTGAATTACAGAGGTGACCGGAGTTTGGATCGGCGTGTTCACCGGAGTTTGAACATTGACCGACTGCTCTTCACTTACCATAACATTTGTTTCATAACCTTCTGAGTTATACATATCCAGATCTACACCATCCGGTGAAAGAATCATCTTCATAATGTCACGAAATTTGGTTTTGTTTCTAGGTTTTGATTTGTTGAATTGGTTGACCTTAGCTGAACTTATCATTTTAGTCATATTTGAGAGAAAACAAAAATGAAAAAAAGGGGCTAAAAAGAAAAAGTTGAAAAGCAGAGGTGGATGTCGGTGGTGGAAGGTGAGAGAGTGAGTGGGTGGAGAGAGAATGAGTGTGTTTTCTGAAAAATAGGTAGAAAGAGAAAAAGGATAAGGTGCAAACATTACCCCAAAATTTCACTTTTACGAGAATCCCATATATATATATATATATATATATATATATATATATATATATATATATATATATACTCACAAACATTTGCCCCAAAATTTCACTTTTACGAGAATCTCAAGATCTGAAGACTTTTGAATAAAAGATTAAATATGTTTATACCCCTGGTTCCTATACCCGATTGTATGTATTGGAGCCTTAAAACTGATGGGACATATACAGTCAAATTAGCTTATCATTATATGAAAGAACAACTAAAGAATGATGAAAATGAAAAAGTGAATAGTATCACCTCCATTTCCCATATTATTAATCCAGTAGTATGGAATATGGTGTGGAACCTTAAAACATTACCAAAAGTGAGAAATTTTCTTTGGAAAACATTGAGAAATATGTTACCTGTAAATGTAAACCTTTTTAACATGAAAGTGATTGACCATAAGATATGTAGTATTTGTAATGAGAATGATGAAACCACTGAACATATGTTATTTGAATACCCCTGGGTAAAAGAAATTTGGTTGGCTTCTACACTCACCTTAAAAATTAGCAACCAGTGTACAATTAAATTGGACACTTGGATGGCTAACACCATAACAGAGGCAGGAAAAATTATTTAAAAATAAGTTTTTTAGTGGAACAGATAGCTATTATAACTTGGCACATTTGGAGGGAAATGAATGGTTTGGTTTTTAAAAATAATATCCCTTTCTCTTTGAATACTTTACAAAAAGTGTATGTCATGTGGGAAGAAATGAATAATTTTAAAGTCTAAGGATGACTCCTTGAGTCTGAAGACTTCAAATAATGTCCCTAAATCCGAGGATGACTCTAATAGTCTAAGGAAAGAAGAAAGAAAGGTAGGAAAGGAGTAAAATACCCAATGGTAACAAGAGTATAAACCAGTTTAATGGTGGAACAAGTGGTCCACTACATTGTAATATAGTATTATATATGAACATGAAAAAGAAAGTGATAAGTAAGTGGGATCCTTTCCCCATAAATGGTATAAAATAAATAGCGATACTTCTTTTAAAATTAATAAAGCCTCTATATCATGTGTATGCAGAGATCATAGAGGAGTCATAAAAATATAATGCTTGGGAGATTAGCACGGAGAGCCCTTTGGAAGCTGACACTTTAGGGATTTTGAAAGCATGTTTATGGGCGAGAGAACTCAGGAAACAAGATGTTTGATTGAGAACTATTGCAAGGCTATCATGGAACCCCTCGTGTCTAACCTTTCTTTTTCTATTCCTTGTATTTCTAATATAATTCTTAGTATTTATTTTATTTCTGAGTATTGTAATCCTTCCTTCTCCCTTGTTTCGAGAAGTAAAAACATAGTTGCTAATTGGGTGGCTAAAAACTTGCCTTATGGCAATAGTTTAATCTTAGATAGGTTTTCTATCCCTTCTAAATTAGCGAAACTTGTAAAAGAGGATTCTCCATCGTTGGGGATCGGCTGAAACTATTTTACGATTTTAATATAAGTGTTTTGGAACAAAAAAAATATATGTGAATAAAGGCTAAAAAAAGTATATGTGAGTAATATTTAACCAATAAAGGCTAAAAAACTTTATAAATCAAATTATATATTGATATTAAGATAGGTTTAGAATCGATGAGTATACATATTATACAAATTAGTTGTGCAGTCACGAGAAACGGCCATTTCTTTCCAAGCTCAAAATCCAGTTGGATATATGGGCTACCAAAAGTCTAATATACCATTAAGATTGGACCCTAGTTTGAACATTTTAGAGCACCTATTATAGCATGATTTCCAAAAAATCTTGTATGGTTTAACATTACCAGACTAACTTTGATATTATTATCGGGCAAACTGTGATATTTGTATCACACAGGTGATGTGAGGTCAGTAAGAGGAAAAATGTATGATGACATCAGCTCCACTATCTACTTGTTGCTAATTATTATTATTTTTGGTCGAATGCAGAGTACATTAAAATAAACATAAGTTCATTACAAAGTTAACCAATCCCTATTGGATGTAAGTCATTCTCTAACAATGTAGTTAATTGGGAGGGTGGAAAGCAGTTCCAAAGACTAAAGAAAGAGCCTTTAAGCTCTTGTTTAGCCACCCAATCAGCTATCATATTACATGATCTCCTCACATAGGAGATCTTGAGTTTATAGTTTCTCTTACACAAAAGAATATTACAAACCAACACCTTAGTTTTACAAAAAAAATTGCTATGAGGCTTAGTTTGTTTAATCACATTCATACAGTAATTTTCTATCTCAACGGTTCCAATAGTAAAATTAGAAGCCAAATTGCATGCTTCCAGAATTCCTCTTGCTTCTGCTTCTTGTATAGAATTGATTTGAATCTACTTAGCAACTCCTCCTCGCATTGTACATGTAGAGTCCCTAATAATATAAGCAATAGCAGCTTGGTTAGTGTTAGGATTAATAGATGCATCACAATTAATCTTATAATTCCCCACTGTTGGAGGTTTCAATTTGGAAATCATCCTTCCATTTATGTTATTGATTTCAACAACCCCTCTATCTGTAATAAAGTTTCCATTTTGATTCCCATTCCCATCAAAATCATCAATATTTAGCTCAGAAAGAATTGGCTCAATTGTTACAGAATTGTTTGATTTTTTAACCTCAAAGTTTTGTCTAGTTGCTAGATTATATTCATCATAGGCTTTAATTGCTTCTTGTAATGTATTCAAAGGGACAGGCCTTGTCCCTCTAAATATAAATTCATTCCTTCCTTTCCAAATTAACCATGCAATAAAGAATGAAATTTCACATATTTTACTATCTTTATATTCCTTTTCCTCAGATAACTGTCTGATGAAGTTAATCAATTTCTTAACATTAATCGAAATATCAGTAAAAGGATTATAGCATAAAGGACTTGCTATCCAAACAGCTCTTGCCCATGAGCAATGAAACAGTAAATGCTCTAAGCTTTCATGACATTCACCACAAATGCCACATAAAGCTTGATCTATAGATTTTCTTTTCTTTTTATTCTCATTTGTTGCAAGACCATTCTCGGAACATTTCCATATGAATTTTTTTTTTACTTTAGGTTGCACTTTACTCTGCCAAATAAAGTTCCAATCTTTAGATTCCATTAAAAAGGATGAAGTGCCATTCTTTAACTTTTTTAGTTCTTCCTTCTTTCTTAGTGCCCTCCATAGGAATTTATAAGCATCTTTAACTGTAACGTCTCCATTAATGGAATGAACCCAATATGGAGTGTCAACAGAAAATAAAGAAGGCAAATTAATCACCCTAATGGTTGCAGCTAAGTCAGAAGGTAAATATTCATTAATCAAATTCATATTCCAGCATTTTTTATCAAGGGAAATAAAATCAGAAACCTTGTGAAAAGTACACCCCACTAGTTTGTCAATTTTACCTTGATTTAGGATCCAGTTATCTTCCCATATTCTAATATCCTTTCCATTCCCTACAGACCAAGAAAGATCGTTTTTATACACATTTCTTCCTTCTATAAGGCTTTTCCATCCCTATGAGCAATTTCAACAAAGAGATGCTTCAATGAAGTCAGTATTAGGGAAATATTTCCTTTTAAAAATTCTATATAACAATGATTCTTTATTGTTAAGAAATTTCCACGCATTAGATGCAAGTAATGTGGTGTCGCCTAGGGTGTGATAAAAATGAGATAAAATTAAGCCAAGAAACTACGCACTCTCACCCTAGACAGGCACAATACTGCAAGTATTACAGGACGTATGCAAGTTTTAATGATAAATAGAGTTCGTTCTCAGGGACTTAAGTGTGTTAGTCGCGCAGGTACGAATAACGAGTAAAAGTAAATAATTAAAAGACAGAAAATAAAGCAAGTAGGAATTCGAAAATAGCAATTAAAACTAAGAAAATAAATACAATAAAGTAAAAGATTAAGAATATGAGATGAGAAATATAGCTTAGGTTTTGCTAGTATGCACTAATCCTTCTAATTCTATCTATAAATCTAGTTAATAAGGGAGAATATTAGCTCTTGGTATACTTAGTCAGGATTCTAAATTCCCCAATCTTAGACCTTGAGAGCGACTAAGGGGGCTACGGCACAACCAAGACGAGGACTCAAATAGGGTTATCAAACGCCACTAAGGCCCTATCCAGCACACTACAATCAATTGGTGATATGGTGATTAAAACAAACCCTAATGACTATCTAGTTAGAAGTATGTTTTGTCAGAACTGCTATCGACACTAGACATTATGTGGTGGTTCAATAGTTAAACACCCTGTCAAGAAGACCATCTAACTACTCTTAAAACAATCCTAAAGTGATCAGTTCTAGGAAAGACATTAAATCAAAACACATAAGCAAATATAAATTAGGTAGCTAATATCAGATTAAAACATATAATTCCCAAAGAAACTTAGATAGAAAAATTAGAATTCATAGATTATACATATGCAAAACCCAAGTTATGGGAGGTTTAGTTCATACCTGAAGGGAATAAACTAAAAGAAATAATAAAAGACATCATCTTGCTCTCTACAATGAACTGGAAGAATAAAACCTTAAGAACTAATTACTATGAGGCAAGGATGATTTACAAGTGATATAAGGGTGTATTTATAGGTGTTTAGAAGACCTAATTCGTTTTCTTGAGGAAGAGTTAAGGTAATGGACTTCTAGCCCAACTCAAATTCGTATGGAAATAAAGATAAACACTGCTGCACCGTTTTGAGCATATTTTCTTCGTTATTGGTCGGATTTTGCTCCATAAGATACCAAAAGAATCGCAACAAAATTATCTAGGCCCTTTAGAAGGAAATCATCAGATTCGGCCTATTTCTTAGGTAAAAACGCCTATCTTTGGACGTGTATGCAGAATCCCAGATTTAGGCAGCTTTTCCTTTTCCATCTTTTTAGCAATTGTTTCCTTATCTCCAATTACCATGCAAATCTCTTTCCATAAGTTGTTGTCTTTGACTTGGACTCTAATTAAGCTCCATAATTATCTTTAAAGCTACACACTAAATAAACAATTAAACCCAATATGCTCTAAAAACAATAATTCTACAAATCAAAACTCAAAATAGGAAAGTGCACTAAAACTCAAGAAAATCGACATTATTGACTTCTAAATCACTTAAAATGATGTATCATCTTAACATAAATCTATCACAAATGAGGAGACATCATAATGCTAAATTTTGTGTATGAAAATCTTTAAACCCAAGACCTCCATCTTCTTTAGCAGTCATAAGTGTTTGCCACTTAATCCAGTGGCATCTCTTTTCTCCCTTGTTATTCCAATAGAAATCAGATACAAGAGAAGTGATATATGTTGTGAGTTTCTTAGGGATTAGAAAGACAGACGTAATGAAGTTAGTAATTGCTCCTATTATTGCCTTAACAAGAACTTGTTTTCCACTTTTAGACAGCATTCCTGTTTCCCATTTTTCCATTATATTCAATATCATTTCAATCAGCCATTCAAGAGATTAACCTTAGATTTACCCCCATCCAAATGGGATACCAAGATATTTACCCAAATCTTCTAATTTCCTCAATCTGATAGTTATCTGATTTTCAATGCTCACAGGTGTATTCTTACTAAAAAGAATACTACTTTTGTTGAGATATATTTTTTGTCCAGTTGCAAAACTATACCAATTCAAGATTGTAATAAAGATTTCAATATTATATTCATCAGCTTCCAAAAAACAAGCTGTCATCTGCAAACAAGATATGTGTAATTGATGTCTCCCTTTTTGGTCTAAATATAAGCCCTTAGGAGACATCATTTTAAGATGAAAATGGTCTTTTCATATTATCTTTCGTGCTTAAATGTCCATATTTCACTTTCTCCCCTTGGAATTAGACTATTTGCATTTATAGAGCTTTTGTGCGTTAATTTACTTATTTTTAGTGCAAAGTTAGTAGGTTTATGAATTTCATGAAAAACCAATTTAAGGAGGAGAAGTGAGAATTAAAGTCTTAGAATATTTCTAGTGTGCTTAGTCGAGTTTCCTGAATTTAAATTGCACTTTCTTATTTCTAGTCTTGATTTAATTATTTATTATTTTTAAAGCATATGCGGTTTAATTATTTATTTAATGTGAAGCTTTAGAGATAATATGGAAATAAATTAGATGCTAAATCAATGCTAAGGAGATAAGGAAAGAAGATCTTGAAGAAATCTGGAGATAGAAGGAATTAGAATTCAACTAGGAAAAGGAAAAGGTACCTTATGAATCTGAAATTCCAGCCACGTTTCAAAGACGAGTCCATAACTTAAGATTGGCTAGGAATTTGGGCGAGTGGTCTGCACCAATGGAAAGCTCTTTCCGATACAAGAGGTTTCATATATTGGAACTCCTCAAATGGATAAGTATTGAATGAGATATAACCAAATCAAATCAACAGCAGAATCTTACCTTTCCTAGATTTTAGGGCTACGAATTAAAGAGTTCTTGACTTGTCTTCCACTCCAAGTAATTCGACCTAGCACCTATAAATACCAGCTCTAAACCTTAGAAAATTATCCCTTGGCTGCATAAGCTTAATATACACAAATAATTCATCATAGAAGCAATCAAGAGGATCTAGAGGAAGAAGAAGCAAGAGCTAGAGCTTAACTACATCAATTCAACACTTCCCCATCTCTATTCTTTGGGTAATTTAGTATTAAATCTATTTTGTCTATGAGGTATTTCTAAGATATTTATTCAATAAGTTTTATTATGCATAATTTCTCTTTAGGATTGTAATTATATGAACCATTGAATATTGTTTTTTCTATTTTAATTTGAATTTGGGATTTTAGTATTTAATTCAATTGGTTCTTAATTTCCATTGACTATTATTTTGTTTTAATCACTAATTTTAAAGTCATGAATCAAACTTAGCTCATAGTAATTAGGCTATTCCATATAGTGGCGTATGGATCACCTTGACGGGGGGTTTAATTACAGAACTAGATAATAGACGCGTGGTATCCGTTATTTGACCCTGACGGGCATGACTAACCACGTAGGCAATGAGGTAAAATAGTATTCATCTGAAAGTAGCTTATAATCGCCCTGACGGGGTTTGTAATACCGTAGGATAGCTCTTAGGTCCACCCTGACAGGGGCTAGGAGATAGTAGATTCGCGACTATTGTGGGATTTCCCATTCACCCTTATTCTTAATAATCGTAGATTCAATAGGATAGGTTCATACTTGCATCTCCTTATCTTACTTGCATAATTATTTATTATTTATTGTTTATTTTATTATTTAGTTAATTAGAAATAAACTCCTTTGATATTTATCTTTTTAAAAGCAATTAGAACTATCTACTCTAATATTGACCACATATTTAGAATAACTTCTTAAATCCCTGTGGAGACGATAATCCCGTATTTACTTATCTATTACTTGGTACAACCCGTACACTTGCGGTCTGTGGATCCTTTATTCGGTTGCTTTTATTTCATTATATTATAACACACAAGGACCCACCAAGTTTTTGGCGCCGCTGCCGGGGATTTATAGTGGTTATTTTATTTTTTGTGTTTAAGTTAGGTTGGTAGTTTTAGTTGTTTTCAGTTTTACATTTGTTTTGTTTTAGTCTCTTTTCAGGCTTTTCTTTAGGTATGGAGATTTCCCCCTATCAAGAGCAAAATCCACCACTTTTGATGCCTCTTTCTCAAGGTCAAATTCCACCACAATGGTGGTTAGAAGAATTGCAAGACTCTTTTGATAGAATATCTACTTTCACGAATTCGACACGGGGGAGCTTGACAGATCATTATAATAGGCTCAGGAAGTTGGAGGACTCCCTCAGTTGTTTCATGAAGGCCACAACAGATAAATATAATAAAGAGTAATGCGAAAATCGATGCTATCATATCATTAGTGCAAGTCATGCAACAAAGCCATCAATTAATAGAGCAATGATTGAAGCAACTCACAGAAATAATTGAGAAATTACAACAAGTACCATCTATGCAAACGTGCCAAAGTACAAGTTTTGATGATGAGGCCATTCAAATTGATAGCGATGTTTGGTTCGATGTAGCTACAGAGTCTAGCCTTCAAGAAGAGAAGGAAGTGGAATCGCCACCAGTTGCACCTAGTGAACTAGAGATTCCAACCATAGAAGAATCAACCACGCTAAGCATAGATGAGTCAATTATTGGTAATGGAGTCGAACTCGAAATTAAATATTTTGAAGGGACGATTACATCCATTGAAAACCCAGCCAAGCCGCGTTTAGAGGAATTAAATATTGAGGTCTTGGTTAGAAAAGAGATATAAGAAGAAGATACTAGGATGGATTCACCACCTAGTACTCCATTGATGTCACCTCCCAATCCAATAAAGACGAATCATTCAAACGGTGACATCGATAAAGCATTTGTAGAGGTGTGCAAAGAAGACAAAACCTACACCCAAATGCTTGAAAGTAATACAAAAGAACTCACAGCGCAACAAGTATTCATAGAAGATATTCCAAAAACAAAGGAGAATGCGAGTGTAGAGATCGAGATTGAAGACGTGGCCCTCATAACAAAAGAAAGTTCTGAAACATCCCTTGTTTTGGACAAAATTCTAGAGGAGGAGCCACTTGAGTTCCCCATTGTTCCAGAAGTATCTAAAGAAGTCAAAGAGAAGGACCACCACCATGAACCCGTGAAGAAGAGAGCTAAAAATGAGTTTGGGGTCGTAACCAAGGTTGCTTGGAAGGCCTACAAACAAGAGAATAGACCACGAGGTTTTAAAAATGAGTGTATGGGACCATTTGTTATTACTCGAGTAGTGACACCAAAATTAATAGAGATACGACCTTTGAGAGGTCAAAAGCTGCGAATAGTAGACATACATAGCCTTACCCACTGCTGGGGAGGTTACATAATCAAGGGATAATGGAGGTAACCCGTCAAACTTTAAAAGACGTTAAATAAAAGTGCTCTTGGGAGACACCCCAAACTTTAATTGCTTTCTTAGTTTAGTTTTTTAGTGTATATTATTTAGTTTACGTATTTTCTTAGTTGATAGTGCATTATTGAGGAAGGTATTAGTGTTTTAGATGTTCAGGTAGCAAAGAAATCGAGTTTGGGAAGCAAAAACGAATTTTTTTGGAAGTATTCTGACCTGTCACCGGTAAACCGGGCCCTACCGGCGGTATACCGCAGATCAGAAAACCCGAGGCCACGGGTACTAGCCACGCGTTCTATGCCAAGAGGAAATATTCGAAAGCAAGCAGCTCCGGTATACTGGGCCATATCTCCGGTATACCAGACAGGACAAAAACCCGAGCCCACGGGTTCGCAACACGGGTTTTTTGACGAAGCTTGGACCTGATGGAACAGTAGCTCCGGTATACCGGGCCCTACGGCCGGTATACCGCCCAATCCCGCTGGAGAAAAAAAATTATTGCATTTTTTAGGTTATAAGAAGGAAGAGGTGAGTTCTAGTCCAAATTTCTCAATCCTTAAGCCTCACTTTCTTCCCCAAACCTCTACCAACTCCATTAAAGCTTCAACAAACCTTCACCTAACATCAAAACACAACCAAATCACCATTAATTCACATCCAAATCCTTCCCTACATCATTACAAAGAGGATTCAACCACCCAAATCATATCAAAACACCTAGAATCCATGAATCAAGAGCCTAAATTTTAAAAATTCATTCAAAATTCCTTAAACCCATATCATCAAAGCTTGTTTCCATCATACCCACATAGAGAATTGTCATCCTAAGACCTTTCCTAACTAATTAAAGCTTGTTCCACCTATAATCAAGAGTTACAAATTTCAAGAGTGGTCAAGGCTTTGAGTTGGGGTTCAAAAGAGATGATAAAGAGATGATAGAGCTTTTATCAAGTGTAAGGGAGATGAAGTATCAATGCAAGGTATTGGGTGAGCTCTAGAATAAAATAGATTGAGATAGGTACTAGTTTGGGAATAAAATACAAGGTAAATTGGATCAAGAGAATAGAGGAGAGCATGCAGTGGTGAAATCAAAGAGCAAAAAGGTTCTAATTGCATAAGGAAGACACCACAACCTCTACAAATCGAGCATCCTTTTGACCAAAGATGAGGAAAGCTTCTAGGACGCTAGTAGTTGTTGCCACAACAAAATATTCCTGGATAAACACCTTCACATGAGAGATTATTCAAAAGCGAAGTTGGAGGATGAGAAACAGGAGATCTCTAGAGTGTTATTGATTGGGATGGAGCATAAGAGGATGTAAGGGAAAGAGAAATTGGTGATACATGGAGTTCACATACAAGGAAATCACTGCATCCTATCTTGGGTATTAATCAAGCGAGGCAATAGCCTCGAAGAGTATGTTTTCTTTCTTCCTTACCATTTTCTCTATATGCACTATTTTCTATTTATATTTTATTGAGTCTTTTCGAGTCGTGGGGACACGACTCATTTTTGAGTTGGGGTGGGGATTCGTTGTCCCTCATCTCCATTTTTTTGTGATTTACTGTTTTTTTAGAGAAATTTGAAAAATTTGCTTGAAAGCATAAGCTTAGTAAGTTGATGATAGAAAGTAGTATATTTATGAGCTACTTTATTCTGTATGCTTTGAGTATTTGCAGGAAAACACACATTGATAGTAAAGAAAAGATTAGTTAGCAATGCGATAGAAAGTATGTTCGATCTCAGGGAGCCATGAGTGGTGTGTAGGCCGTGAGATACAAGCTAGTGATGAACCCATTTAATGAACGTGCTAAAGGTAAGAGAATGACGAAATTGCATAGTTTAGAAAGTGATTAAGGCGGTTCTTTCATAAGCCCCTTGTTGCCTTTTAGCTTGCTGTCCATTTTATATTATATATCCGTCTCAGCCCCTTCTAGCCTTTCTAAAGCCTTGTTATTAGCCACATTATAAGCCATATCCCTTTAGATTATAGGACTTTTCCATATGACCAGAACTCGAATCGCGATGCATAGACAATTGTTTTAGAGCTTGAGTTTGGGGTGGTGGGTCCACCAGTATGGGAAATATTATTGGGTTGGGATTTTTGAGCTTATTAAGTATGCTTTGTTCTATATTGTGATGATGATTCACAGGTTTATTATATTGTAACCCTTTGTCGGGGTAATAGTGAATGAAAAAGAAGCTACGAGCTAAAGTTATGAAAAGGCATAATTTATGAAAAATAGCGTGATATCTCAATATCAAAAAGAGAGTCATAGCTATACAAAAGAAAAAGAAAATTGATATGAAAAGAATATATATTTGGACCGACAAAGAGGAATTTTTTATGTGAACATCTTATTGATTTAATTGGGTAATTGGGGATGCTAATTTGTGCATCAAGGAATTCATTGGGTTGAGTGAGAACGTTTTACGAGAGTAACTCAAGCTCTAGGGCGATTCGTTGATGGCTAGTGAGGAGAGAGCCAAAAGCTCACTCTAAATTATCCAAATATACTTATCATACCGTCCCTAAGCCAACATTACAACTCTAAAGACCTTATGATTCTTTGCTATGTAATCTAGAAGTGATTGAGCCGTTAGAGATTAGTTAAGTGGATATTTGGATACTAGTGAAGTTCGATGAAAAACCTATAGCCTCCTTGGTAAACTGAGTAATGATCCTCTCCTTCTTAAATTTCGAAGCTAATCTAATCTTGAATTCAAACCGTGTTGATTGTAGATATGACAAGTGTGCAGGTATGTAGTTTGTAAATATTATTACATGAAATTTTCTAAGTAGTTGCTTTGAGTTTATTTTATATATTCTGCTATCTTCTTCTCCCCTGCGCTTAATTAAATTAGCTGATATTTTCGCGACTTCCCTATGTTTTAATTTGTATCGGGACGATACAAGTTTGAGTTGGGGGTCTTGATGTCTCCCTTTTTGGTCTAAATATAAGCCCTTAAGAGACATCATTTTAGGATGAAAATGGTCTTTTAATATTGACTTTCGTGCTTAAATGGCCATATTGCACTTTCTCCCCTTGGAATTAGACTATTTGCATTTATAGAGCTTTTGTGCGTTAAATTACTTATTTTTAGTACAAAGTTAGTAGGTTTATGAATTTCATGAAAAACCAATCCAAGGAGGAGAAGTGAGAAATAAAGTCTTAGAATATTTCTAGTGTGCTTAGTCGAGTTTCCTGAATTTAAATTGCACTTTCTTATTTCTAATCTTGACTTAATGATTTATTATTTTTAAAGCATATGCGGTTTAATTATTTATTTAATGTGAAGCTTTATAGATAATATGGAAATAAATTAGATGCTAAATCAATGCTAAGGAGATAAGGAAAGAAGATCTTGAAGAAATCTGGAGATAGAAGGAAGTAGAGTTCAACTAGGAAAAGGAAAAGCTGTCTTATGAATCTGAAATTCCAGCCACGTTTCAAAGACGATTCCATAACTTAAGATTGGCTAGGAATTTGGGCAAGTGATCTGCACCAATGGAAAGATCTTTCCGAGACAAGTGGTTTCATATATTGGAACTCCTCAAACGGATAAGTATTGAATGAGATATGACCAATTCAAATCAGCAGCAAAATCTTACCTTTTCTAGATTTTAGGGCTACGAATAAAGAGTTCTTGACTTGTCTTCCCCTCCAAGTAATTCGACCTAGCACCTATAAATACCAGCTCTAAACCTTAGAAAATTATCCCTTGGCTGCATAAGCTTAATATACACAAATAATTCATCATAGAAGCAATCAAGAGGATCTAGAGGAGGATGAAGCAAGAGTTAGAGCTTAACTACATTAATTCAACACTTCTCCATCTCTATTCTTTGGGTAATTTAGTATTAGATCTATTTTTTCTATGAGTTATTTCTAAGCTATTTATTCAAGAAGTTTTATTATGCATAATTTCTCTTTAGGATTGTAATTATATGAACCATTGAATATTGTTTTTCTGTTTTAATTTGAATCTGGGACATTAGTATTTAATTGAATTGGTTCTTAATTTCCATTGACTATTATTTTGTTTTAATCACTAATTTTGAAGTCATGAATCAAACTTAGCTCATAGTAATTAGGCTATTCCATATAGTGGCGTATGGATCACCTTGACGGGGGGTTTAATTACAGAACTAGATAATAGATGCGTGGTATCCGTTATTTGACCCTGACGGGCTTGACTAACCACGTAGCCAATGAGGTAAAATAGTATTCATCTGAAAGTAGCTTATAATCGCCCTGATGGGGTTTGTAATACCGTAGGATAGCTCTTAGGTCCACCCTGACGGGGGGTAGGAGATAGTAGATTCCCGACTATTGTGAGATTTCCCATTTACCCTTATTCTTAATAATCATAGATTCAATAGGATAGGTTCATACTTGCATCTCCTTATCTTACTTGCATAATTATTTATTATTTATTGTTTATTTTATCATTTAGTTAATTAGAAAATAAACTCCTTTGATATTTATCTTTTTAAAAGCAATTAGAACTATCTACTCTAATATTGACCACATATTTAGAATAACTTCTTCAATCCCTGTGGAGACGATAATCCCGTATTTACTTATCTATTACTTGGTACGACCCGTACACTTGCGGTCTGTGGATCCTTTATTCCGTTGCTTTTATTTCATTATTTTGTAACACACAAGGACCCACCAGTAATCATAGGAGCTGCTCTCGCTAATTTAATACCTTTGAAAAGTCCCATTTTAACATAATACTCAATCAAGCTTGTAAGAGCCAATGTGACTAAGCAAAATAGGTAGGGTGATAAAGGGTCACCCTGTCTTAAGCCCTTTTGAGGCTTTTCAATATCATATAGTTGTCCATTAATTTAGACTTTATATGTTACTGTAGAAATACAATTTCTAATCCATCCTACCCAAGTTTCATGAAAACCCATTTTTTTGAGCAAATCAAGCAAGAAGTCCCACTCAATGTTCTCATAAGCCTTACTCATATCATCTTTAATAGCCATACAATATTTCAAAGATGTTCTTTTATTTTTCAAAAAATGACTTGCTTCTTGTGCTATCAATATATTCTCAAGAATAGATCTACCTGGAATAAAGACAGTTTGAGTCTCTGAGATCAAGTCTCCCATCCATTGTTTTAGCCTATTGGCTAATATTTTAGAAATAATCTTGTAAATAAAATTATCACAACTAATTGGCCTAAATGATGAGACCAAATCTGGATTCAAGCATTTAGGAAGTAGCGCTACAATAGTAGCATTTATATCTTTTGAAGAAGAGTTATTCATAATAAAATATGAAACAAGTTTAACCATATCAGGTCTAATTTCTTCCTAGAACTTCTTAAAGAAAAAAAACTCATAGCCATCAGACCCGGGTGATTGATCACTTCCTAATGACCATACTGCAATTTTAATTTCATCACATGAGACATGATATAGTTCAGTAAAGATTTTAAGTGGGTCCGCATATAAGTGTATCATTCATCTCCTTTGTTACCACTCTATCAATTTTATTCAAGATTGGTGAATAGTTTCTTTCACCCACTGATTTGAATAATATTGTTGTAATAGTTTTTGATTTCCTAAGTTATATCATCTTTATCAGTCAACCATACTCTCATTTCATTTTTGATAGTTGAAATTATATTCCCTGTTCTCTTAACTTTTAGTAATAAAGTGAAAGTATTTACTATTTCTATCACCAAGCTTTAACCAGGTATTGTTTGATCTTTGTGCCCAGTAAAGTTCCTCTTTAAGCCAATAGGACTCAAGATTTAAACTCAGTTGTTCAAACTTCACTTTATTTTCATCAGAGTAAGGCTCATTGAATAATTTCTCAAGTCGAGACAATGTGTTGTTGAGCAGAATCCGGTTATTAAGGACTCTTTTCCTAGCCCACTTTGTAATTTGTTTTTTCAAGTTAGAGATTTTATAAACAAATCTCTTGATCCCTCTTAGTTCCATAAAGTTGCCTTTTTTGCTAGTGTTCCAAAACTAATTTGCAAAAAGATTCATCGAAAAACCATCATTTCTTAATAATAAATCTCTTTTTATGAGTTGAGTTATATATATCAAGTTTGAGTATCAGTTGTGAATGGACAGACCCAGTTGGAGGCAATAAAGCACTCCATGAATTAGGGAACTTTTCCATCCATATTTTACTCACAAGTGTTCTATCAAGAATTTGTTTTATCAGCTGGTTGCAATTTCTCTTGTTAGACCAAGAGAAATTACATCCTTTAGCTGGTAATTCAAATAAATTATTTCTATCAATGAATTCATTGAACTGTAACATATTCTTTTTATGAATGCTACCAATTTCACCTCCAAATTTCTCTTAAGAGTACCTAATGAGGTTGAAATCCCCTAAAAAAGGCACCAGCAGTCAGATATATGAGATAAGCCATCCAAACTTTTAAGGAAAAATTCTTTTTCTATATCAGCTGTAGGGCCATATACAAAAATAATTTCACATAATCATGTATTTGAACCATCATACACACATTGAATTAAGTTCTTGTTAGAACTTATAAGTTTGAATTTATCTGAGTTTTTAACAAAAATTGCGAGTCCTCCAGATAATCCCTCAGGGTCAACATGAGCTACAAGAGTCATATTTAACTTAGAGCATAGATTCAGAAGAACATCCAACTTATTTTTAGTTTCAGAAAGAAAAAGTACCTCTATATGGTGAGTCTTGACAATATCTATCAGGCTCAGCTCTGTCAAGGCTGTGGCAATGCCTTGATAGTTCCAGGCTTGCATCATTGATGTTTTTGGGGTTGATTTGGATCAACCCCGCAAACCACTTCAGCTTCTGGTACATCCATCTGTCCTTCTTCATACCATTTTTCAATACCATCTTCATAATTATCTTTGTTAGAGGGGTGAACATCTGCCATCTCATCGTCTTCCTTATAAAAAATAAGGTCAACAAGAGTTGCAGAAGCACCTTCATCATCATCTTGAAGCCCTAGGTCTTCCCTCACTTGCTTAGTTTTGTTTTTATTCTTCTCAAATGACCCAAAACAAATTATTTTGTTCGAGTTTTGGGTAATAAATGGGTCAATAATGACCTTAGGTTCGGGCTGACTTAAAGGACTAGCACACATATTTGGGCCTTTAACAGATGGGCCACATAATTTATTAATCTCATCCAGTTTAAAAGGCCTAAGAGAAGAAGTAGACTCAACACCTTTAAACACAACATGGCCCAAATTAACAGTTGGAAGTATAAGAGAAGATTGGAGCGCACGATCTATAGAAGCAGCAAGTACACCTTCTTCCTTATCAAATTTCTTACTTTTTAAAGGTTTTTTTGATTTTTCTTTTCACTGAGTTCTCAAATCTATCAGCTTTAAAGACAAAATCTTTAGATTTATTATCCACTTCTAAAAATTTGATCCAATTTCCCAGTTTTATAGCCAATTTGTTCACAATGTCTTTCTTCATGAGAAAGTATACCACACTGAGAGTAAAAGTCAAAGAGTTTCTCATATTTAAAAGAGATCCAGACATATTGATCTTTCAAGATTTTGAACATAAACCCAGATAAAAGCGGCTTAGCAATATTAAATCCAATCCTCACTCTAACAAAGGAGTTTTGTTTATACTTCTCAAGGTCTGGTAATTCAATTTCTTTCACAGACCCCAATTTTGCGGCATGATTAGAAACATTCCCTTCCTTAATAAACAATGGTGGAATACCCACTATTCTGACCCAGAAAGAGGTTTCCTCCAACAGATTAGGGTTCCTAATACATTCATCATATTTTTGCACAAGAACATGAAATCCGAACATATGGTTAGGTCTATTATTCCAGGCAATGTCGAGATGCGATTGTTTTTCAAAGAGAACCACACAAAGATTTTTCCCTCTTTTCTCAGTAGATATCCTACCAGTAATACCCCAATACTGTATGATAATTTTCTTAAGATAACTTAGATTGATATTACCTGAGGCTATAATACGAATAAACAGTTGAGGTTCCTCAAATGCAGCATAAATCGCTTCTCTATCATGTGATAGATACAAATCATCCTCATTAATAGACGACACAAATGCTAATAAAGTGAAATAAATGCTCCAAACTAGAAAACCAACGTAAATGAGAAGTCTAAGATACACGTGAAAGTGATCTTAAAGTAACAAATATTCGCAAAAGTGATAAATAGAATATTCAACCTCATGGGAAAGAAGACAAAAGAAAGAGAAAAGGTTAAAGAGAGCGAAAATGAGAAAGGGTTAGTGAGAAGGGTGTCGGTGGTGGTGGTGGATCTGGTCGGAAAAGGTTTTTTTGGTGGTGGTGGGTATCATCTTGGGAGTCGGGCCAGAGAGAATTTAGATTTAATGGTGGATCCGATCTGATTACTTGTTGCTAATTAATTACTGCATTAAATTGATTTTCAATTTACAACAATTTGCTTTCCTTTCAAACTATACCATTCATTAATCACTAAATCATATATTTATAATTACTCACGCCTTTGTCTGAGGCGGGGACCCTTTCCGGGATGGAGGAACAAGAGACTTCACATATGCAACCGGCAAAGAAAGTATCTTCTTCGGTTTGCTTACATACGCCCTTCTCGTGAAATTGTTATAGTCATTAGCTTCAATCTCATCCAATATTTGCCGATACAATAAAAGTGAAGCCCAAACCTACAAATAACAATTTTCATCACCTCAAATATAACTGGTATGTGCAAATTAGTAATTTGTACAAGCGCTTACCGGCCATCTACTAGCTGCGCTAAGTTCAGTAACTCCACTCTCCGCTTCATCAAAGAATTTCCTCGCCCGTTTAATTTGTTTCTTCATGAAAATTCTCCATTTTTCGGTAACTTTTCCTGTGAAAATGTCGTCCTCTGAAAGTCCTGCGTGTGCTAATTCATCCTGAGGGAGATATATTCTTCCTCTCCTAGCGCTAAAACGAACCAAAACGTGTTAGGAGATGAAATGGTAAAAATATCAAACAAACGGTTACGCAATTATTCACTTACTCTTCTCCAACATCTCTGAGTATATTAGTTAACTGGTTAGCAATCCCTAATGCTAAAGCAGCGTTATATACACTCTCAGTGGTTGCTTGTGATTCGGGTGCGATATCCATAATTGGGACACTCATTAACCCCACGGTACCGGCAACATAATAACAATAGAGATATAGCTCATCGAAGTTTTTGTATCTTGATTTATACAGATCCATCCTCATTCCTTCAACCATGTCTCTAAACGGCTACAAAATAAGATACTCAATGATTTAGATGAATAAAAAGAATGGACATTCATGAGGTAGTGGATTTATAACATCAAATTGTGGGTAGAATTTGGTGTAGTTTATTATTACTTGTGACTTAGTAAATTGCTTGGACTAATCATTTTCAAATCCAGTCTTGTCAATTTTTTGAATTTTGAGTTCCTCGTTGCACTTCAAAATATGGATACAAGTTACATGAAGTTTAAATGCACCAAAAATTTTTTGAATTTTGAGTTCCTCGTTGCACTTCAAAATTTTTTTAAATATTTAAATGCACCACGTGTCCTTATATGTCTATATCCCCGTGTTATACCAAATACCTCAATATATAAATGGATACAAGTTACATGAAGTTTGTAAATATTTTAGTGAATATATTAACATGAATACCAACAAGATTCTTAATTAGATTTGAGGATTCTCGCAACAACTTTTATAATTTATTGAGACTCTAACTAATATATAGTTTTTGTGACAATATCTTTAGTTGTTTAGATTTGAAGAAGAATAAAACTTTATTTTATCAACTGGGTAAAGTTTTACTATTTCTTCAACACTTAAAGGACAAGTCCATGGTTCGAATCCTTCTCCCTAACGGATGTAAAATAAGAGATACAAGGCTCGAACCTCTCTCTGAACATGGGTAATCTACTTCTGATTTACCATGAAAATATATACGGGGATACATGTATATCTCCGTGGAATTAGTCGAGTGCGTGCAAGTTAGCCCGAATCATCCACAGTGGCGGATCCAGGACAAAAGTTGAGGAGGGGCTTGAAATACAGGGGGTTCGGGGGCAACGGCCCCGAATTTTTTTTTATATACCTATAGTAAATTTGGGTATATCTTTTCATTTCTTTAGTTATTTAATACTAGTACAATATTTACGTAAATATCAATATTAAAATACGTTTTATATAATTAATATAAATACTAGTAATACTAATTCCTTCCCTATGTACTATGTAGCATAAAATGCGATTAGAACAAAAAGAAAAAAACACTAAGTAGCATAGACTTCTAGAGGGTTTCGGTGATATATTAAATTAAAAGAACCAAAATTTAAGAAATGTATTAACTATTTTATTCATATGAAAGAAAAATTAAATTTGCATTTAATAATTTATTTAATAAAATTTAAATTTGTATATAAAATTTAATAATTCACATAAAATTATTTAAATTCTTCAAAACTATTTATAAATTTAATTAATGTGATGTTTGTAGAGATAATAATGTGTAATGTATAAAAAATAATGTATTAAATAGGGTTAAACAAATTATTGTATTTACAAAAATTAAAAAAAAAATACTTTGATAATAAATTATGAATATATAAGATAATTTTTTTTTTTTTTTAAAAGTGAGGGGGGGGGGGGGGGGGGGGGGGGTTTGAGCCCCTGGCCTAAGGTAGCTCCGCCAATGATCATCCATGTAACCCAAAAAAAAAACTTTATCTTAAATTCTTAACCTTTTTTTAAGAGTGAATAAATAAAATAGGTAAGATGTGATTTTTTTTAGATAAATAGTTGGTCTACTGTGGATCGTATTTATTTTTTGTTCCAAAATCGAATCTTATTTATGAGAGTCAAAATAGTTTGGCGTCCAAAATGGCTCTTAGATGTATAAAAAAAATTAAATATTTTTTAAAAGAAAGAGAAAAAAAGTAAGTTCACGGAATAGTTATATATATATAAAAGAGAATGTAGTTTCACAGATTTATAAAGAATAATGACTTTTTTCATACTGATTGAAAACATGTAAATTTAAATGGTACCATTCAAATTATGACAGATATAAATCATAAACTTGGCTCGAACCAGCAGCAAAAATGTTCATTCTAATTAAAATTTAATTTAGGTACTTATACGTATTATAACTATATAATATATTCAGGGGTCTTTAAATTGTTCGAGACCACCCATTTTGGGATTCTTGTAAACAGTCTCAAATAAATATTTGCTTAAGCCAACAATACCGATTCAACTACGGGCTTAGGGCGTGACAAAATTCAATAATTATACCTGAATATCAACTGGGAATTTGGTTACAGTATCTGATAGAGCAGCATCAAGCATATCAAACGGACTACCTCGAAAAATATCTTCAAGTCTCGCTTCCCACCTATCTAAAGCCTTAGGTGTTATATGTGATGCATTAGGCCCATCAACTAACTCATCCGTTCTCCTACACCACACTGTTTAAACAAACAATAATTAATCAACTCATCTCGCATATTCCTTTTCCCAATTGTATTTATATTACTCACCATATATAGCCCATATAGCTCGTCGCCTCTCCGGAGTCATTAACAAGGTCCCTGAAAATAAAAACAAAAATCAAATATTTCGGAACATTAAAAAATCAAACAAGCTGATTGGCTAAAAAAAAAGGTCAAACCTAAGTAAAATGTCTTTGCATACTCAGCACAAACTTCACGACAACGCTCATATGCTTCGTTTAATAACCCGAATGTACTAGGAAGAGCAATATCCGGTTTCACCTCTATATCTTCGCTAGTTTTAAGCTTTCGTTTCACTAAAGCGGCTTGCTTTAATACCACATCGTACACCTTTTGCTCCGATGTTAAAGCTAATTGTCCGGCTGGACTAGCTATAAGACTTGAGTTTACCGAAAATTTACCTCCGGTTTCGGACCCTGAAGCTCCTAAGCATGAATACTTTAAAACTCCATTGCACAAGCTAAATTTCCCTCTTGTTTTCGCACCTCTCTTGGGTTTCGTATTGTTTACTGATAAGCGATTCCCTTCTCGAATTGATTCCAAGAATCCGGTTCCGTTCGAGACCTCGGGATTTGGGGTAACAACCCATAGCAAAGCAACAGACATGCTAAATTTTGCAACTTTTTAATCCAAATCCAATTCCAAAGAATAAGTTTTCAAGTTAAAAGATTATAAAAAAACAATCAAATCAAGTTTCTTGTTCCAGCAAAGTTCATGAGCTTTTCAGCGTGAAAAAACTCAACTCTTTGCTTACTATCTCTGCAAAATGAACCATATATTAAACAAAATAAACATAACATCATGAAATAGGGTCACTAAAGAGTTGTCGAAAAATTATTGAGAGCAATAATAAAGAAAAGTTTAGCATAACTATTCACACTACACTTCTTCTTAAGTAATGGATACTTTCTAAATATAGTCAACTTTCATATAATAATGTTCCTTTTTTTATAGTATATACACGTAGAAGATATTTGTAAGAGGCAAAGACTCCATTTTCATTTGATTACATTAGAACGCCAATTGACTCATATAATAAAGTTCGATATCAGTATCTCGCACCACTAAAGCAACTAAGACTCAATTTTTAATATTATATAAACATGCCAATGAGTACAGAAATGAAAACAACACCATAGTATATATAAGAAAAGGTACACTAACCCATTGATTATTTAAGCAATAGAAAGAAAACCCACCTTTTTTATTGGGTTCGAAGCTTCAAGAAAATGGTAATGGCGAAATTCAACAGTCCTGCTTGAGGTGCTTTTTTTCTTGATTTTTTTATGTGTTTATTTTTGCTGCAAGTTCACATATGTCTTCGTGTGTTGATTAGAATTGAGTGATTCATATCGTTGCTCCTTATTTTTCTATAGAAGTGTTTGGCTGGAACTTACTCGACATGGTCCCCACCATGCTATAAGTGTAACAAGTTCGGTGAACTTTTAGTCAAAAAGAAATAGTAGTAATGTGTAAAATGACATTTGACATAATGATAATATTCATTAAATTTATGATAGTTTTTTTTTTGTTTTTTTATTGGACATGATTTTTTTTGTTGTCTTTTAATAATTTTTTTTTTGGACAAGTCTTTTTTTTTTTTTTTTTGGTCGCTTAAAACATTACAATTACACCAGTCTACTAACCCTATCAGCCTATCCCCAATCGAGAAAATTGAGAGCTTAGTGAAATGACGTTGTATGTCCCTTCCTGCTGTGCCCTGTGTCTGGCTTGTTCCGCTAAGTTGTCTGCCCGACCATTGAACCGCCTAGGAATGTGCTTGAAAACAACTGGGCCGATTCTCCTTGCCAGTCTTTTGATATGCCAAATCCATGGTCGAAGTTTCCAACTTGCAGCCGACACCTGCTGAATACCCCGAATTAGCTCGAGGTTATCCGAGAAGATAGTAATCTCCTCGTTCTCGTCTTTAATTGCCTGGTTCAGAGCTACTACAACTGCTTGCGCCTCCCCCTCCTCACTTGTATTACAGTTAGCGGTTGCTGAATAGTCCGTTCGTTTACCTGTTTCTTTATCTACTTTCACCACCCCGATTCCGGTTGGTAGGTGGGGTTGTTCAAACGATGTATCACATGAGAAGGCTATTCTCGTACCTATATCTAGTTCCACCACTGATCTTTGTGTTATGTTCATTATCTGTTCTCCTGGTGGTTGACTCGTCTCCCATTCACTACCAAAACGTTCACCCATATGCCTATTCGCCGATCTAATGATATCGTCAGTATCTATTTCCTGATTTGTGTGCCGACTTCTCATTTTTGCTTTCCATATGTTCCAAGTTAATAAGAGCACATATGATATAATAACTTCCCGTCTCCATCCTCCTCGAACAAAGGTATCCACCATCGCCAATAACCATTCTCCGAACTGTTCAACCGTTTGACTAATATGAATTTGTAAAGCAGAGCCCGCCCACACGATTTTAGCAATTGTGCATGTGAGCAGCAAATGTTCAACTGTCTCCTTTTCCGCCTTACACCATTGACACCCTCCATCAACCTCGCAGTGTCGTTGAATTAATTTTTCCCCTGTTGGTAAAGCGTTACTACAAACCTTCCAAGCAAAAATCCTGACCTTGGTGGGCAGGTTAGAGTGCCAAACAGTAACCCATAGCTTGCTTTCTGCCTGTACCGCGTTAGATTGTCCTGGTGTTCTCGAGATTTCTGTCTCCGTAATTATTTTATATCCAGATTTCGTTACATATTCTCCATTTCTTGTGTGAGGCCATATCCATTTATCTGGTACATCTTCGCCATAAGCTTTCTCCCTCAAGATAATTGGTATCATTGGTCCCGGAAACAACTCATCCAATATTTCCCTGTCCCATTCCGTCATACCCTCCTTCCAAAGTTCCTTGACCTTTTGTATTTTGCAGTGTCTCGGCTTTTCTAGTTTCCATGTTGTATTTACCCACGTATCCGTCCAAATATTTATATTTTCTCCATTACCGATTTGATATTTACCGTATTTCTTTAACAAATCACGTCCCTCTATCAAGCTAGCCCATGACCATGTTCGAGATTGTCTAAGTTTTATATCGAGAAAATTACCATTGGGAAAATAGATTCCTTTAAGTAATCTTGCCACTAATGAATTCGGGTTGTTCATTATTCGCCATGCCTGTGCTGCCAGAAGTGCAGTATTCATTTTCTTAAAGTCTCTGAAACCCATACCTCCTATTAATTTGCTTACCGCTAGCTTTTCCCATGCTAACCAGTGAATTCGAGATTTTTCGCCCGAGTTCCACCAGAAATTCGAGATAGCAGAGATTAACTTATTACAAAACGTAATCGGGAAAGAAAAAATCGACATTGCATATATCGGAATAGCTTGTAATATAGCCTTAATAAGTACCTCTTTCCCTCCATCAGATAGTAGTTGTGCTTTCCATCCTTCCGTATGTTTGAAAACTCTCTCGGCTATCCATTGAAGCGATTGTATCTTTGACCGCTTGTGGCATAATGGTATTCCTAAATATTTCCCAAGGTCCTCCTTCTCCTATATTTGGACAAGTCTTTTAATAATTGTATTTGATTAGTTTTATGAACATGAAATTATGTCTGTTTTTATTCCTCAAATAACTAGGTTATTGGTTTATATATCAACATTGTTAGGTTTCTATTATGCAGCCAAACATTTACTTAATAGTTTCAAATCCAACTAAATAGGTTAAAATACCTAAAACACCCCTCTTTATACTATTAATCACAGTAAAAGGGAAACCAAAACATCCACACTATTATAACCAAACCCAAACCCAAACCCCCCATCCTCTTCTTTTCTCTCTCTGTATCGGCTCTTTCATGTTCTCTCGGTAACCAGTCGCCACTCTCTTACCTTCACCTTTCTATTCTCTCTCACAGATGAACCATCTTCCTCCTGCCGCCTACTGATACAGACCATTCACCGCCACCATCACCACTCTACCCTTCTCATTGCTTACACCATCCCCACCATCATCTCTACCATCATCAATATCAACCCTACCCACCCACCCACCCATCCTCCCGTTCCCCACCATCATCAATATACCCACCCCTACTGCCGTTTCCCACCATCATCAACATCAAACCCACCCCACAAAATCCTCCTGCCGTTTCCCACCATCATCACCATTAAACCCAACCCACCATCTTCACCACCATCAACGCTGCTCACCACTGCTCAACATCTCTTGACCACCATACACCCCGATCTCACAATCGAAACCCATCTCCTCACCACCATCAAAACCCATCTCTTCACCACCATCTTCCACAATACCACTGGTGACGCACGTGTACCCTTCACCATGTTGAAGATCTAGACCACCAATACACCGACGCCGTCTTTCATTGCCATGGGTATATACTGTCGAGGTCAAATCGTACCATGGGCCCAGTTTGTTGAAAGTAATTCGAATCATGGGCTCTCTGGAGCACGATTCGCACAACCACCATCAACAACCAACCCAAAGCCCATGATTCGCACACCCACCATCAACAACCAACCCATCACCGCCATGGGCGGAGCCCCGTAAAGGTCCATCAACAACATGGGTCCAGACCCGTGAAGCAGATACACGCCGCGGGTCCAGCCCAAACCCAATCAGCACCGTGGGTAAAGAAACATGAAGGCCGATTATGATTCTGTTTTTGTTTTTTTGTTTTGTTTCTGCTTCAATTTTTGTTTTTGTTTACAGTAAGCGAGTGTGAGTCCTTCTTGTTGTTTTTGTTTTTGTTTTCGTTTTGGTTTGGTTTGTGATTGTTTTCGATCCAATACTATAAAAGATTAGTGTTCATTCTTTGTTCCAATAATCTGTTTTGATTAGATTCCATTTTGTGTATGCTGATGTTGAACCGTTACATGTAGTGTGAATGGATTTGTTTATTTACTTATATGGGTACAACCCATATGGACAATAATACCAATGAAGTGAATAAAAAACAATAAGGAGTCAAGCAACAAAATAAAACACGAGGCGGGTCCGTACCCACTGAGTTAATAATCTAGATGGTCTTTACCCTTATGGGATTTTAAATGGAGGTCCGTACCCACCATGATAAAAATTGAATGAATGTAAAAGATGTGTGGGTTTGTACCTGTTACGAACAGGGGTAAAAAAGTCAAAACCCCAACCAAAAAGTTGTAAAGTGGCTTTGAAAAATAACTTCTTCTAATTTGGATGTATAATATAAAGTTTGGAAAATATAGGCTGTAAAATTTATTTTCCTCAAATAACTAAGCGTGTTTTTAGTGTCAGAAATGCTCTTCTTTTTATAGATAATAGATAAATGGTTACAACTACCTGAGACCTTTAGGAACTAGGTCGAATAGAAAAAGGTGGGTTAATTGGATAGGAGGGGAAATTATCTAATTTCTATACAAAGTTCCGAGTAACGTTTGTGTGGCGACTCAGTCAGTCACGCAATTATTTTTGTGTAAAGCAAAGTAAAATTATGGTCTACTATACTAAACAACACCACAAATAGATGAAATAATATTACAACAATCAAACTTATTAATAAGGGTTTGTGAAATTAAATATTTCAAAATGTTAGGACATCCCTCGGATGATTGAACCTTGAGCGAAAGATTGTGTTGCTTCACATCGCATCAAAACTTCTTGAGTTTAACCTTAGTAGCATTTCTTGCTTCAATCTTCTTAGAGCCTCCATGAATAATATTTTCAAAATGGTCCCAACAACAAAGGCAATGGCAGAGCCAGCAGAAGAAAAAGAAGTATCAGTGTTAATTTTAAACATATTCATAGGCAATTATTCACATTAAGGGAAGTTAAAGCATTACTAGGGTTTGTGTCAACAAAGAAATGGTCTTCCTAAGATATAGTATAATGACATTTTGTGAATTTCTTGCCTCGTTAAATGTCTAGACATTTTTCTGTTGTGTTAGAAATGCTCTTTCTAAGATGTAATATAATGAAGTTAATGGTGGGGGTAAAGGTGTGATAAATAAACAGATAAATAAGATAATAATAATAAAGGGCACACAACCTTGTCTACCACGAGAAACTCTGCCTTATTCATTTTTCTAACTACCGAATTTCGTTACGTTTTCATTATTAGTTCATAGACAAGTGTGTATTCAACTAATTTCAAACCTCACGTTCTACAAACCAAATAACTCTCCCTAAGTTTCAACGTGAATTCTTAGCATTGCTCATTAACTTTTCTATCTTTTATTTCCTGTTTTCATACATGCATGCTAAACAAATTTGTGACATCTTTCAAAAACATACTACTTACTATCATTGACCTAACTAAATCATGCTCAATAGGTACATTCAACATATTCTATGCCTAATTCAACCTAAAATTTTGAAATTTTATGCAAAAACGAAAAGAAGATGAGGACAATGAATCCCCACCCCCAACTCAAAAGTGAGCCGTGTCCCCACGACTCGAAAAAGACTCAAGAAAGAAATAAAATTTAAAATTAAAACTAACTAAACTACCTAATGCATACAAGCTATTAAGAAAAAGAATTAGAGTGGATTACCTGGCTGGCCATAGAGATCTATCATGTCCTCCTCCTCCTCCGAAGAAGAGGGATTGGAATAATTATCAATATCCCTTTCCAAGGTTATATCTTCCAGCTGTGATTGCATATGTGTGACTTCCACCCAAAGTACTCTGTTTTCTTCTTGTAATCTTTCAACTTCATGTTGTAATTTTAGAGCCCATAGGGGAATATCATGATCAATTTTGGAGGAAGAAGTAGAAGAACCTTGGTCATGAATCTTTATCTTTTTCAAAGGCCTTGCTGGTATAGACATTCTAGCAGTTGATTTCTTTGGTAGTGGTTGTGCTGGTGCCTACTCTTTTGATTCTTCAGTAGCCTCATCAAGGTTGATAGGCTTTTCAATGGTGGCTCCAGGCAATTTCTTATTCTTCCCAAGGATGGTGCACTTTCTCTTGTATTCCATAGCATCAAACCTATTAGTCATGTTTGATTTACCCACAACTCAAGTTATACCAAGGATCAATTAAAGATTTAAGAGAAATTGGTGTAACTTGAGGTTGTTGCTTGGAATTGATGAAAGAGAAAGGTTTCTTTATGAATATTGGAAGAAATCTTGAAAGCTTGATGTTCTTGATGGTGTTTAATGGTGTAGTGTGATGAATTTGATGAAGAAATTGTGTTTCTGGAGGATGGAGGAGAGAATTATTGATGTTGTTGTGTTAATTGTGGAGGTTTGTACAAGCTTCAAGGTCTATATATAGTGTTTGGGTCTGAAAATTTCGTGAGGTAGGGGCTAGGGTTAAGTTTGATAAGGTAAGAATTTGATTAGGAATCAAATTCTTCAAAACCGACCTAGTCTGGTGTACCGGACCTAGGGCGCGGTGTACCGGAACTTCTGTTGTTCATTTTTTCACTCCTCATCAAAAAACCCGAGTCTCCTTACCCGTGTCACGGGTTTTTGCTGCTGCGGTATACCGGACGTGAGGCGCGGTATACCGGACCTGTCATGCTCCAACTTTTCGAACTCTCGGCATAAAAACCGAGTCACTGTACCCGTGTTACGGGTTTTTCTAGGCGCGGTACCGAAGAGGACCAGCGCTTCTACTCCTCCACCGAGGAGCCGTTCACAGCCTAGTTCTACCTTTCTTCCCATTCCTAACCATGTCAACTATGATGGTCTTGCTGCTGCCAGTCCTTCCACCAGTGAATGCTGGCACAGCTTTCTTCACTTCAGCGCCATGCGCTTTGCTACCGGACGTGAGGTGCGGTATACCGGACTGGCCTGCGAATTTTTCCAATTTTTTTCCTTTTGACCCCAAACTCATTTCCTGCACAATAACACACTACCTTTCTCTCCTATTAGCTTGTAAACACAATTAAAGTCTACACTAACTTAAAATTATACACTACAAAGCAATAAACTAATCTAAAAAGCAATTAAAACAAGGGGTGTCTCCCAAGAGCACTTTTGTTTAACGTCTTTGAGTTAGACGTGTACCTCAGGCTAATCATTTTCTACGAGATGGATCGTCTCCTCTCGCCTAAAGTCCTCACTGTCATGGTATCTTTTCGACGCCGGCCATTCACCATGAATGTCCTTTCTCAGTTGGATGTTCAATTTCAATCGCTTCATGAGGTGTGACTTTCGTAACAATGTAAGGTCCTCCCCAACGGGATTTAAGCTTTCCTGGGTAGTTTGAAAATCGAGAGTTGTATAATAAAACCTTTTGTCCTCTCTCGAAATGCTTTGGGCGGAGTCGCCTATCATGCCATCTCTTTGTTTTCTCCTTATAAAGACGTGAATTTTCATAGGCAAGATAATGAAACTCCTCCAACTCGTTCAACTGCATCAACCTTTGTTTCCCGGCCAATTCTGGATCTAGATTCAGAGTTTTAATAGCCTAGAAGGCTCGAGCTTCAAGTTCAATAGGTAGATGACACGCTTTGCCGTAGACCATGCGATATGGAGATGCCCCAACTGGTGTTTTAAATGCTGTTCTGTAGGCCCAGAGAGCATCATCTAGCTTTAATGACCAATCCTTCCTTGTTTTATTCACGGTCTTTTCAAGAATAGATTTGATTTCCCGGTTGGACACTTCAGCTTGACCGTTAGTTTGTGGGTGATAACCGGTTGATATGCGGTGTCTCACTCCAAACTTACGAAGGAGGTTTATCAGTTGAGCATTAATAAAATGGGTACCTTTATCACTGATGAGAACACGTGGTGTACCATGTCTTAAAAAGATGTTTGTTTTTAAGAATTTAATCACTGTTTGAGCATCGTTCTTTGGTGTTGCCACTACTTCTACCCATTTTTATACATAATCTACCGCACGCAAAATATAAAGATTACCATGGGAAGTAATGAAAGGTCCCATGAAATCTATTCCCCATATATAAAAGATTTTAACTTCTAGTATATTGTTAAGCGGCATCGCGTCCCATTTTGATATATTACCAGTGAACTGGCATCTTTGACATGACTGGACAAAACGGTGACAATCTTTGTGTAGGGTAGGCCAATAGAAACCGGATTGAAGAATTTTAGCTGCAGTTCTATCGCCTTTAAAATGACCTCCATATGGTGAACTATGAAAACTTGCTATAATCTTATCAACTTCGCCTTCATGGACACATCTTCTAACTACTTGGTCACTACAAATTTTCCAGAGGTATGGTTCATCGCAATAGTACTGTTTGGCCTGGTGAGATAATCTTTGTCTTTGTTGTGGGTGGATATCATTGGGGAATACACCACTCACGATGAGGTTGACTAGA
Organism: Nemophila menziesii; assembly: GCA_029959085.1. Taxonomy (NCBI): domain Eukaryota; kingdom Viridiplantae; phylum Streptophyta; class Magnoliopsida; order Boraginales; family Hydrophyllaceae; genus Nemophila; species Nemophila menziesii. The sequence goes on from JARWIR010000001.1 coordinate 84,168,243, forward strand.
TCTGCATACCATGGCACAAACGCATTTTTAATAGCAAAAAGTTGTTCATCAAGAAATACCTCTTTAACCAACAATGGTTCTTTGTTCGCATCAGATCCTTCGAGCCTTGATAAATGATCAGCAACTTGATTCTTGCATCCCTTTCGGTCTCGAATATCTATGTCGAATTCTTGAAGCAACAATACCCATCTAATAAGACGCGGCTTAGCGTCCTTTTTCTCCATAAGGTATCTGATAGCTGAATGGTCCGTGTATACAACGGTTTTCTTTCCAATCAGATAAGAACGAAATTTATCAAAAGCATATACTACGGCCAACATCTCCTTCTCCGTCACTGTATAATTCATCTGGGCGGCGTTGAAAGTCTAACTTGCATAATAAATTTTGTGGAAGATCTTGTCTTTCCTCTGTCCCAACACAACACTCATAGCGTGATCACTAGCATCACACATAAGTTCAAATAGAGCTTTCCAATAAGGAGGTATAACAATAGGTGTAGAGATCAGTTTCTCTTTAATCGTAAAAAACGCTTGAAGACATTCGTCAGTAAAATTAAAAGGATTATCCTTTTCAAGTAAAGAACAAAGCGGTTTGGCGATCTTGGAGAAATCTTTAATAAATCTTCGATAAAATCCTGCATGACCCAAGAAACTTCTCACTCCTTTGACAGAAACTGGAGGTGGTAATGTTTTAATAACTTCAATTTTAGCACGGTCAACCTCCATTCCTGCCCTCGAAACTTTATGTCCCAACACAATTCCCTCTTGAACCATGAAGTGGCATTTTTCCCAATTAAGCACAAGATCTTTTTCTTTACATCTCACAAGGACTTTCTCAAGATTTTTCAAACAATCATCAAAACTATCTCCAAACACCGAAAAATCATCCATAAAAACCTCCAAGTATTTATCAATAATGTCCCATATCGCCATCATGCACCTCTGGAACGTGGCAGGTGCATTACATAAACCAAACAGCATCCTTCTATAAGCAAAGGTGTCAAACGGACAAGTAAAAGTTGTTTTGTTATGATCAAGGGGATCCACACAAATCTGATTATAACCCGAATATCCGTCAAGGAAACAATAATATTCTCTCCCTGCGAGTTTGTCTAGCATCTGATCAATGAATGGTAGTGGGAAGTGATCTTTCTTTGTAGCTTTGTTGAGTCTTCGGTAATCCATGCATACTCGCCACCCCACAACTGTTCTTGATGGTATGGCTTCACCTTGATCATTAAGGATGGTAGTGATACCTCCTTTCTTTGGAACACATTGCACTGGACTAACCCAATCACTGCTAGCTATCGGATAGATTATTCCTGCGTCTAATAACTTAATCACCTCCTTCCTCACCACTTCTTTCATAGCTGGCATGAGTCTTCTTTGTCCCTCTATAGATCGCCCACCTTCGTTCTCAAGAATAATTTTGTGTTTGCAAACAGAAGGACTAATTCCCTTGATGTCCGCAATAGTCCATCCGATTGCTTCTTTGTTAGCGCGAAGTACATGAAGTAACTTCTCCTCTTGAGGACCTGAAAGGTTAGCAGAAATAATAACAGGCAAAGTTTTGTTCGTACCTAGATATGCATAGCGTAGATGATCTGGAAGCGGATTTTCTTCGAGAACAGGTGGACATATTATGGATGGTTGCTTTATTGGTTCAATGTCACCTGATTCTCGAAATAGTTCTCGTATAGTTGATCCTAATGCAGCAACTTCTTCAGGGGGAATATCGAGTTCCTCTTGTGATTCAAGTGTTAAGGCCTCGCCAAGATCATCATCTAAGCTTGCTTCATTGAAGACTTCTTGTGTAATTTTTCCGATGACATCTATTTTAAAACATTCATCTTTCGAATTCGGTAACTTCATAGCCTTAAACACATTGAATCGTACTGATGTCTCCCTAATTGTTCTTATTTTCGACCCTTAGGAGACATCATTTTTTATGTTTAATTGAATATTTTGATAGACTTTTGAGTTAAAAATGCAATAATCAGGAATTCCTATTTTATTTCTAGTATTTTTGATTTATTAAACTTTTGTGCGTAATCTTGTGTATTTTAGTGAAAAGCTTGTAGGTTTTGAATATTAGCTAGGAAAGGAATCCGAGAAGAGAGTCAAAGATCGTGATAGGGAGTCAAAGCTTGAAGATAAATCACGAAAGAATTATATTTTCGAGCTGCAAATCTGGAAAATAGGCCAAAGATTTCTGATTTTGAGGCACTTACGAGTTGATTTAGCCGCTGACCTTTGAAGAAAACATGTTCCTTATCGAGTTACGAAAATTTAGCAAGTGATTTCAGGTCAATCGGAGTTATAACGAATCGGCTAGAGCTATTTTAGTGGAGGTGGTGCAGCAGTTACGGGATTTTGGGCTTAGAAAATGGACTTGGGCTTTTAATTAGTGATTTAATTTTAAGTCCAAGGCCTAATCCGTTTTTATTAGTATAAAAGGGGCTTTTGACTTCTATTTTTCATACAACTAATTATTCATAAGCAGAAGCATTAGAGAGAAGTCAACGAAGGAGGAAGAAGAAAGCTGTAGAGCTGGAGAGTGTCTATATCTCCATTCTCAGCCAAATCCGATTCCGGAAATTAGGTTATCTTTAATTTTAATTCTGTAAAACATTATGAGTTCTCTTTCTTTTAATTTATTTTTATTTTTAATTAGTATGAGCTAATTTCTTCATAGTACTTGAGAATGCATAACGGGCGAATCCCTATTCTGTTGAATTTCATATGTCTGAATTTGGGTTTTTAATAAATTAAATTAAATTGGTTCTTTTACATTTTTCTGTAATTTGAGATTACTTACAGTTTTCGGAGTGATCAACCAAGAACAGGTGTTAGTATCTAGGCTATTCCACATTTGGTGTGGATCATCCAAACAGGTGTTAGTATCTAGGCTATTCCACATTTGTGGTGTGGATCATCCTGACGGAGGGCTTAGGTGTGGACTTAATAACTCAATCTAAAATAGAAACTATTTGACTCTGACGAGCTTAGTTAATTTAAGGGCCAATGTGGTAAAATTACTTAATCATTCGAAAGTGGATCATATTTACCCTGACGGGACTAGTGACACTCTAGAATAGCCTTGTAGTCCACCCTGACGGGGGTACAAGGAATTTAGAATCCCGACCAATGTTAATTGACCAATTTACCCTTAAACAGCATATGTTATGAAATAGAATTAGGAGGATCCCTTGCGTTTCTCAAGTACTGCCTTCTCATATTTGCGTTTTACCTTCATTTACTTGCGTCTTAGTATTTATTTGCATTTTTACTTTAATCTTTAATTACTTAGAATTAATACAAACAACCAACCAATCATTATTTCTTTTATCTGCTTTCATAAATGCAACCATTCATTATCTGATAAGCATTGTAGTTAACCAACCGTCCCTGAGAACGAATCTGTTATCACTATTATTACTTGGGACAACCGTACACTTGCGGTTGTGGTTCAATTACTTTTTGCATTTATTTTAGAACACACAAAGGACCACCACGTACCTGTTCATCTTGTACCCTCATGATCAACTCACCATTCTCTACATCAATTAGTGTATGCCCCGTGGCTAAGAATGGTCTACCCAAGATGATGGGGACATTCTTATCCGCGTCGTAGGCAAGAATAATAAAGTCACAAGGAAAAATAAAAGAACTAGCTTTAACTAAAACATCTTCAATTTTACCTACTGGTCGGGAGAGAGAGCGATCCTCCATTTGTAATACCACAGATGAGGGTACTACCTCTCCTATATTGAGCTTCTCGAGCAGGGATCTTGGCATGAGATTGATACTCGCGCCTAAATCACATGATGCTTTCCCGGTCCAATTATCTCCAATGCCAATGGGAATTGTAAAACTTCCGGGATCTTCTAGCTTCGGTGGTAACTTGTTTTGACATATAGCACTACACTCCACAGGCAATCCAATTGTTTCCCCAGTTTCTATACTTCGCTTGTTGGACAGAATGTCCTTCATGAATTTCAGATATTTTGACATTCTCTTGAGAGCTTCCACAAACGGCATATTAATCTCTAACTTTCTCAACATGTCAACGAACTTCTTGAATTCCAGGTCATTGTCCTTCTTCCTGACATGTGAAGGGTATGGTGGTGGAGGGCGTGTATTAAGTTCCACTGGTTTTCTTGTTTATTCAGGTGTCTCGGCTTGGACACTCTTTGGTTTAACTACCTCTTTTACTGTATCTTCGGTTGTTTCTTCTCCCCCTTTTTCTGGAATAGGGATTGGTTCTGGTTCTGATCTTGGTGGAGGTAGTTGTTTTCCACTCCGCAATTCAATTGCATGACAAGAATCATCTCTAGGAGCAATAGTATCACTTGGAAGTTTCCCTTTCAGCCTATTTTGCAATGTACTTGCCATATGTGATAGAGTATGCTCGAGTTTCTTGATTACCTTCTGTTAGGCTTGAATTTTCTATTGGCTACGACTCATATTGTTTTCAATTGCTTGCATCAGTTTAGCCATACTCGAATTCAAGCTCAAGGTTTGTTCTTTCCTTGCCAGTTGCATTGATTGTTTTGGTGGATCTTTCTTTATTTCTTGACAAGCTTTTTTAACAATGGGCACCTTTTGCTGAATAGGTTGTGGTGGATAATAGGGTTGAGGTTGGGGTTGATAATAAGTCTCTTGATTTCTGACCCAACTTCTTTGTTGTGGAGGTTGTTGATAATTAGCGTAGCTTTCTTGAGGATAAGCATAACTATTAGAATAATAGTTATCTTGAGGATATATAACGGAAGCTGATGCTGGATTATTCGTATACCTTTCCCACACATGATTTCTTGATCCACAACCAGGACACAAAGGTATTGTACGTACTACATTTACCTGAGCAATTGTTCGAGCTTGTTCTTGTAGTTCTTCGAGTTGTTTGGCCAGTTCATTAAGCTTCAGAGATTCTGAAGTGTCTTCTTTTTCTGGTTTCCTTGGCCAGTAGTGGACCAATTCGTTAGCATACCGCCCAGCCATTTTTTTATTAACATAATGACACCGGGCCCTTATTGCAGCCCATGCTACTGAATCAGCTGCTTTATTTTTTGTACCAACAATTAAGAATTGTTTTCCCCTACTTGCCGCATCAAAAACCAAATCACAAGCTTCTGATAAAAAACGAGCCGTTCTAGTATGATTTATAATATGAATACCTTTCTGCTTTGCAGAGATATAAGGTGCCATTTTAGGATTCCATTTCCTAGTACCGTGTCCAAAATAAACTCCTGCCTCCATCATCTCTTCCAAATCGATGTTCCAATATCTTCTTCTCTCGTTCTCAAGAATTCTCTCCATACAAATTTTGGCTTCTTCAGGATCTAGTAACACAAAACCTCTGTTTCGTAACGAATCCGCTTTTTCCCTTGACTTCTCATTAAGTCCTTGATGTCTCCCTATTTGTTCTAATTCTTAGCCCATTGGAGACATCCTTTTAGGTGAATAAATGACTTATTTGATAGACTTTTAGGCCTATTTGATCATATTGCACTTTCTCCCCTTGGAAATTAACTATTTGCAGAATCTGAGCTTTTGTGCGTAAATTTGACTATTTTTAATGCACAGTTAATCGGTTCTTGAATCTCATGAAAGACCAATCCAAGGAGAAGAAGTGAGAATAAAGTACTAGTGTATTTTAGAGTGTTAGGAAATGATTTTTAGTCGAGTTTCTATTTTTAGAGTGCACTTTCCTCTTTCGATTTCTTGATTTATTGATTTATTCTTTTTAAGCATATGCGGTTTAATTATTTATTTAATGTGAAGCTTTAAAAGATAAATGGTAATTACTTAGAGACCAAGTCAAGATAAGGATGAAAGGAAAGAAGATTTACATGGAAATAAGAAGATTTTGGAAAGATTTATTCAAAGGAGGAAAAGATAAAGCTGCCTTTTGAAATCTGAAAATCCAGCCACGTTTTAGAGATAAAATCATAATAAAAGATTGGCTTGGATTCTGGACGAATGGTCTGCACCAATAGAAAGATCTTTCCAAGACAAACAGTTTCATATATTGTAACTTCTCAAACGGATAAGTATTGAAAAAGATATGACCAAATCAAATCAGCAGCAAATCTTACCTTTTCTAGAATTTAGGGCTACGAATTTGAGAGTCTTTGACTTGTCTTCCACTCCAAGCAAAATCGACCTAGGGTCTTCCAACACCTATAAATACACCCCTTAGACCTCATTATTCAGTACCTCTCACAATTCATTCAATTCTTAACATCCTTAGAGAGAGCGTCAAGAGGCAGAAGCAAGAGCAGAAGCTGGAGACTGTCTATATCTCCAACAACAGTTCAAGCCAATTCCTCTATCTAGGTTCTTAATTTATTTCTGTTATTAGGAACATGTATATTATTAATTTTCTTATTTTTTTTACTTTCAATATGAGCTAAACCTTAATTACTTGAGAATCGAAATGGGATGAACCCTAATTTGTTTAATTCATGTATTTCAATTTGGGATTAGTTTCTAGTTTAATTTGAATTAGGTATTTCATATTGTTTCTTATTTTATATTAATTTCACTATCAATGAATTAGCTAATCGGAGATAGGTCATAGTAATTAAGCTATTCACTTTGGTGGGGAAGTGATCGCCTTGACGGGGGGGTTTAATTACTGAACTAGATAATAAACGTAAGGTAGAAATTATTGATCCTGACGGACTTAGTTAACCTTATAGCCAATTGGGTAAAATAGTATTCATTCAAAGGTGGATTATAATCGCCCTGACGGGGTTTGTAACATCTGAGAATAGCTCCTAGGTCCACCCTGACGGGGGCTAGGAGATTAAGGAGTCCCGACTAATATAGAAATATCAGTTCTGCCCTTAAAGAAAGCATTAATTAGGTAAGTTTAGGTGATTCCCTAGCGAGACTCAAGTATAGTTCATATCTGCATCTAGTCCTTTAGTATTTATTTTCAGTAATTTATTTTCTTGCATTCTTAGGATTAATAGAAAAACCAAACAAATATATTTTATCTTTTAGTTTCTGTATTTGCAATTACTACTACTTGTTTATTGAACACTTGGGTTATACCAGTCCAATCCCTGAGAACGAAACCCGACTTATCGGAGTATTACTTGGACAACCGTACACTTGCGGTTTGTGAGTCCTTAATCTTTATCGCATTATTTTATAACACACCAGGACCCACCAGTCCTCCATAGAACAAGGTTAAATAACATTCCGGCGATGATTTATGGTATGGACATCTCGCCTTATTTTCATTAAATCTTAAACATGCTTCACTCAAACTCTCTTTGTCTTCCTGTATAAACTGTTCAAGCTCCAACATATATTTTAATCGTCTACTAACTAGATTGAATTGGTCTAGGAATCTTGCTTGAAGCTTGTCCCAATCTGGAATAACATGAGGGTATTGGGTATCGTACCAATTGCTTGCACCTCCGGTCAAGAAGAACTGGAACATCACGTAATACACCTGTTCCCTAGTAACTCCTCTTACGATATAAGCATCACAGATTTGCATGAATTTCTGAATATATCGGATCGGATCTTGATGTGCAGCACCGCTAAATAGCCCATGAGTTGCAAACTGCGTCAACATCCCTGGATCAGGCTTAAATTTAGCGGCTTGGATTTCTGGAGCGCGAATTCCTCGTGGTTGCACTCTAAAGTCGATGGGTAACTCAAGTCTCCCTGGATTCTCCATTTGTACTATCTATAAAACAAAAACTAAAAGACAAAAGCGTAAAATAGAACTAACTGAAATAAAAGCACAAGATATATGCACAAGGACTAACGATGTAGTCCCCGGTAGCGGAGCCAAAAACTTGGTACGGCCTAGGGTGTGATAAAATATAATATAAATAAAGTGTAAATAAACACCCTAGACTGAGCACGGTTCTGCAAGTATACAGATCGTATGCAAGTTTTAATGATTAAGTAAGATTCGTTCCGCCGAGATTACGAAGGTTAGGGGAATCTTATGCAATAATCAAGTGCAAATATTTAAAGCTAGATAAAATAAAACGCAGAAAAAGTGAAGACAAATAGATATTTTATTTGGTTTTCAATTAACTAAATTAAACTAATAAAGTAAAGACATGAATTTAAATGCAAGAGAAGAAGTTAGTATGAGCGTTTAGCTTGAGTGAATAGCATGTAATCCCCACTAGTTTTGCCGTTCTAAACATGTAAGGGTGAATTATGTAGTATTTCAATAATCGGTTCCAATTGCGCTAGGTAGTTTTAAATAGGGTTTACCTGTGTCAATAAGGAGTCCTAAGCAAACTGCTTCTGCAATTGGTAAATAGCAATATATACTAAACCATGGTAATTATCTAGTTAGGTTGATTTGTCAGATCTAAACCGTACACTAGACGTTATGTGCTAAACATGTAATTAAGCACCGTTGTCAATGGTGACCTAACTACTAGATGGTAATTCTATATGGTCGCGATCCACAAAAACACAGAATATAAATCCAAACACATAAACAGAGAACAAAAACAATAATTCAATTTAAAACATAGAATTCCCAAATTAGATAGATGTCAACCAAAACTAGGGTTCATACATATATGCTAAAACTCAAGCTAATAGAAATTTAGGTCATACTAATGGAAGAAAAGAAAGAAATTACAAATTCAGAAGTTGAAGATGACATTGTTGATGAACAGCTCCTTCCAGACTTCTTTTCTTGTGTTGTAAGCTTCCTCTTGGCTTAAGATTTCACCAAGGATGATTTTATAATGTTAAGAGTTTGTATTTATAGTGTATAGGTTGACCTAATTTGTTTTCTTGAAGGAAAAGGTAAATATGGGCTCCAAGCCCAACTCAAATTCGTAGCCAAAAAACATGCAATCAGCCCCGTTTTTCTTTTGGTCCTAGCAGCTTCGATATTTATCCGATTTATGCGTATGAGTATACAAAATTTATCGTCTCGGAAAGATCTTCAACTTTTCTCTTGACCGTTTCTCCAAATTCCTCACCATTTTTAAGATATAAGCTGATTTGTGGTTGTAGGTGCAGAAATTCAGATTTAAGGCAGCTTTTCCTTTTCCATGTTTTTAGATTTTACTTCCTTATCTTCAATTTCCATGTTTATCTTCTTTCCTTTAGCTCTCTTTACCAACTTGGACTCTAATTAATTACCATATATCTCTAAAACTTCACACTAAATAAATAATAAAACCCAATATGCTCTAAAAATAATAATTAATTAATTCAAGACCCAAAATAGGAAAGTTTACTAAATCAAGCTAAAATTGACCTATAAACTAATAAATACGCCTAAAATGATGTCTCAGAGATAGATTTTATTATCACAAATGAGGAGACATCAAATCCGTTAGATCTACTTGTATTAAATAAGCCTAGATGAATTTAGATGTTTATATAAAAAGAGAATAATATGAATAATTATCTGATGAGAAATAATAAATAAGAATGCAGATAAATAAATATGAATGTAAGTCAGACAAATTAGGGTCACTAATATGAGTATATCACGAAGTTATTCTAATCTTATGGTGAATTGAGCATTATATATTAACCGGGATTCTAAATTCTACCTAACCCCCGTCAGGGTAGACTTAGGAGCAACCTCTCCACTACTAGGATCTTGGGTAAAGAAAACTTGAGTAATTATTGGTAGTTAAATCAAACCTTTATGGCTATCTAGGTAGGGTCATTACTAGACGATTATGTGGTGTTGTCAATAACTAAGAATAATCTTAAGATTGGCCAAATCTAGGGTACAATAAGTCAAAACACATAATAACAATATACGCCCAACTCAAATCAATTAAAATAACAAAGAGTATTAATGAATTTAAGACAAAGTAATAACCCAACAATTAAGAGTAAAACTTACAGAATAAAAGTCTATAAATATGGTGAAGCCACAAATCTATAGCTAATTACCCTAAATATAGAGAAGGTGAGATGTAGAAGAGGAGTTTGTCACTCTCCAACTTCTTTCTTCTTGTCTTCCTTTATAGGTCATGTTAAATTAAGGACTAAGCTACTATTTAAAATTGAGAAAATACAAGCAAGGACTAAGCCTATACTTGGCACTGGGCAAGGACATGTTTACAATGGTTTAAGGGTGTATTTATAGGTGTTTAGGGAGACCTAATTCGTTTTCTTGGAGTGGAAGACAAGTATTGGACTCCCAACCCAACTCAAATTCGTAACCCTAAAATATAGAAAAGGTAATAATCTGCCGTTGTTTTGTTTTGGCCGTAACTGCTTCAATACTTATCCCTTTGATGCGTTCTAATAGTCGAAACTGATCGTCTCGGAAAGCTCTTTAACTTTTCTTCAGACCATTCTTCCAAATTGCTAACCAATAATCATATTTATTTGGCAACTTTATCTTTCCATATCATAGCTTTTCCTTTCTTTTCTCTAATTTTCATGTATATCTTCTTTTCTTTATCTCTTAGAATTGACTTGGCATATAAGTAATCTCCATATATATCTTTAAAGTTTCACACTAAATAAATAATTAAACCCAATATGCTCTAAAAATAATAAATCATTAAATCAAGACAAGAAATAGGAAAGTGCAATATACATGTGAAAATCGACTGAATGACTTCTTAAAACACTAAAAATGATGTCTACAACTAATATTTAATCATCACAAATGGGGAGACATCAGTTAATTTTGTGGATTTCTTGCCAACTTGGTCAATATTCTGGTTAACCGAATTGGTTTTTGATGGGCTAACGACTTGAGGTTGTTTTCATTGAATCTTATACGAATGATTGGTAATTCTTGTTGCGGGATACTTTTTGTCTTTCTTTTTAGTTTTTATAGACGAATCTTGTTTAGATTCGTATGCATTTATGATTTTGAGAATGTAAAAGAGATAAATCGCAGATTGTACTTCAATTAGACATGTCAATAAGTTTCCATTACTGGTCTCTAAAATTTTGTTTCATGTAAGAATTGAATTTCACTAGGTAATTACTATAACAATATTTTATATGAACTTTTAGATTTTTTTTTTTTTTTTTTTCGATGTATGGGTGTCCGGGCCAGCTTACGCGCACCACGACTAATCCCATAGGAAATATACACGCCTCCTCATGCATATTCCCACTTAATCAGAACTAGGTTACCCATGTTCAGGGAGAAGACTCGAACCATGCACCCCTTGCTTACCCCCTTTAAGGGCTCAAGAAATAACACGGCTGAGGGGATTCGAACCCTGTACCTCCTAGTTGAGAGACAGGGTTCTAGCCACTGAGGTAGTCCCAGTGGTTTTTTAGATTTTTATTTATTTTGCTAGGTGTGTGGTCGGCACATTGAAATTCCTCTTAATCTTTTTACATGATTTTGTTAGTGCTTAATTTAACCTGTTTTTAAACTATTTTTTAAAAGCTTGAAAAAGTAGTTTGTGTGACTTGTTAATTAAGATATCCAGGTTGAATTTACACCGTGGTTGGAATCTCTTGTCACGGTATAAGTAAATATAAATATGTTTATGTTGTTTGTTAAGCTAAACAAAATCTTGACTAAGAAATTACAAGTGTGTAATTCATGAGCTTAGAATATATGTTAAATCTTGTAATATATTATAATATAATTTTGTTCTCTACCACAAGAATACATATTTGAAAAATTAATTTGATAGCTATATATTATCCCCTACTACAAGACGAATCTTACATATTTGAAACAATAATTTAATGAATTATTATCTTATTAGGTTCAAATACACAAAATTCACCCTTAACAAGTCTATAATTTTTTTATCCCTTCAAAAAGTCTATATTTTTTTTATTTTATCATTTCTACCCCTACATTAAATTAAATGTATTAAACATTATCTTATATATATTAAATTATAAATTTCAAAATAAAGAAAAAAACATTGACAAATAATAAAACAAAAAAAATCTACACTCATCTCTTCACACTAGTATTTGGAACAAAAAAGAAAAATAATTCTATTCACAATCACCTTTCCACCAAGTCGCTTTCACGCACAAGAAAACCGCTGCCACTCCGAAATGATTCTCCACCATCATAATCCAGGCTTGACATGGGATGATTTTTAAGTTTCATGTATCATTATTGTCAATGGTTTACTTTTTTTTTTCAATACGATGTGAAAGAGATGAGTTTTAGTTTTATATTTTTTTTTGTCAAAATAAAAAGTACAAAGTTTTATTTTTATATTTCATTTGTTTCCAGTGTTTACTTTTTCTTTTCCTTTTCTTCTTCGACAAAAAAAAATTCATTTCCTTCTTCTAATTATGCGAATGTGAAAAGAGATGTGTTTTAGGTTTAAATTTCATTGATTTTCACGTTTACCTTTTTTTAATACGAATGTGAAAGAGATGAGTTTTAGATTTTATGTTTCGTTGTTTTTCAAGGTTATTTTATCTTTTCTTTTTTTCCAATTAGGTTCTTGGTGTCGCCTAGGGTATGATGAAAATAAGATAAATATAAGATAGAAAACAATGCACTTACACCCTAGACAAGCACGGTGTTGCAAGTATTACAGGACGTATGCAAGTTCTAATGATAAGTTGAATTCGTTCTCAGGTACTTAGTGTGTTCTACGAATGGGTAGCAATAACGAGTAAGAAGTAATTAATTAAAAGACAGAAAACAAAGAGAGAATAATTCGAGATAATTAATTAAGCTAAGGAAAAATAAAAGACAATAAAATAAATACGAATAAATATAAGATGAGAAGTATAACTTAGGTTTTGCTAGTATGCACTAACCCTCCTAACTCTTTTTATCGAATCTAGTTAATAAGGGAGATAATTAGCTCTTAGATACTTACTCAGGATTCTAAATTCCCATACCTTAGACCTTGAGAGCGACTAAGGGGGCTACGGACACACCACGAGGCTGGTTCAAATAGGGTTTTCCTACGCTACTAGGACCCTAAGCAATCAATTTCCAAACATGGTGATAATGGTTAAATTATACCCTAATGACTATCTAGTTAGAATTAGTGTTGTCAAGACCAATATCGACACTAGACGTTATGTGGTGTTTCAATAATTAGACACCCAATTAATGTGATCATCTAACTACTATTAAGGTAATCCTATACTCGTGCACTAGCAAGGAAAACAGTCATTTTATCAAAACACATAAACAAATATATAGATAAGAAGCTAATATTAGATTAAAACATATAATTCCCAAAGAAACATAGATAGAAAGAAATTAGAATTCATAGTTTATACATGATGCAAAACCCAAGCTATGGGAAAATTAGTTCATACATGAAGGAAATAAACTAAAAGAAATAATGAAAGACTTCCTCTTGCTCTCTACAATAATTCTGATGATAAAAACCCTAAGGACTAATTACTATGAGGCAAGGATGATTTACAAGTGATGTAAGGGTGTATTTATAGGTGAATAGAAGCCCTAATTTGTTTTCTTCAAGGAGAAGGTAGGTAGTGAACTCCTAACCCAACTCAAATTCGTAACCCTAAAAATGAAATCAGGCCGGTTTTTATTTTGGTCCTAACAGCTTCAATTCTTATCCGTTTGACGCATATGAGTAGTCGAAATTCATCGTCTCGTAAAGATCTTTAACTTTTCTCTTGATTGTTTCTCCAAATTCCCCACCGATTTTGAGTTAAAAGATGATTTGTGGTCGTGGGTGGTGAAATTCAGAATTAAGGCATCATTTCCTTTTCCATATTTTTAGCTTTTCTTTCATTATCTCCAATTTCCATGCTTATCTCTTTCCATATCTGTCTTTGACTTGGATGCTAATTAATCTCCATAATTATCTTTAAAGCTTCACACTAAATAAATAATTAAACCCAATATGCTCTAAAAATAATAATTTACTAAATAAATACTCAAAATAGGAAAGTGTGACATTTTTCAAGAAAATCGACTAGAAAGACTTCTAAATCACTAAAAATGATGTCTCATCCTAACATAAATCTATCACAAATGAGGAGACATCAAGACCCCCAACTCAAAGTTGTATCGTCCCGATACAATAAAGATAAAAACAAAGGGAATTCTATAAATACACACCTAGGTAATTTCAACACATTGGGAAGAACATAGCAGAATATATAGAATAGACATAAAGCAACTACTCAGAAAATTTCATGCAATAATATTTATAAACTACATACATGTACACTTCTCATATCCATAGTCAACATGGTTTGAATTCAAGATCAGATTAGTTTCGCAATGTAAGAAGGATTGGGACTTTACTCAGTTCACCAAGGAAGCTATAGATTGTTCATCGAACTTCGATAGTATTCAAAGATCCACTTAACTACTCTCAATTGGCTCAATCACTTCTCGATTACATAGCAAAGAATCAAAAGGTCTTTAGGGTTATAATTTAGGCTTAGGGACGGTATGATAGTATATTTGGATAACTTAGAGTGAGCTTTTGGCTCTCTCCTCACTAGCCATCAACGAATCACCCTAGAGATTGAGTTACTCTCATAAAACGTTTGTCACTCAACCCAATGATTTCTTTGATGAACAAAGTAGCATCCCCAATAAACCAATTAAAGCATACAATGTTCACATAAAAATTCCTCTTTGCCGGTCCGAATATATATTTTCTTTTCAATTCATTTTTTTCTTCTTTTGTATAGCTATGACTCTCTTTTTTAATGTTGAGATATAACGCTTATTATTATTTTTTCAATGTTATGCCTTTTCATAACTTTAGCTCGTAGCTTCTTTTCCATTCACTATTACCCCGGCAAAGGGTTACAATATAAATCTGTTAATCGTCATCAATATAATAACATAGCACAATTAATAAGCTCGAAAATCCTAACACAGCAATATTTCCCATAATGGTGGACCCACCATCCCAAACTCAAGCTCTAAAACAATTGTCTATGCATCGCGATTCGAGTGCGGGTCATATGAAAAAGTCCTATAATATAAAGGGATATGGCTTATAATGTGGCTAAATAAAAAGCTTTAGAAAGGCTAGAAGGGGCTGAGAAGGATATAACATATAAAATCAAATAACAAGGTGAGAAGGTATAAAAAGGCTTCAAGTGGCTTCAATATGAAAGAACTGGCATAATCACTTTCTACACCATGTAATTTAGTTATTTTCTTAGCACTTTCATCAAATGGGTTTGTCAACTAGCTTGGATCTCACGGCCTACACACTACTCAAGGTTCCCTGAGATCGAACATACTTTCTATCGCATTGCTCACTAATCTTTTCTTTACTATCAATGTGTGTTTTCCTGCAAATACTCAAAGCATACAAAATAAAATAGCTCATAAACATACTACTTACTATCATCAATTCACTGAGCTTATGCTTTCAAGCTATTAAACACACTCCACATCTCATTCCCATGTATCAAAAATTTTAATTTCTACCTAAAAACCGAAAAATGGAGATGAGAGACAACGAATCCCCACACCCCCAACTCAAAAATGAGTTGTGTCCCCACGACTCGAAAAAGGCTCGAAACAGAAATTAAAATTAGCAGATAAAACATTTACAGAAATTGTAAGGAAGAAAGAGAACATACTCTCGAGGCTATTGCCTCGCATTATCGATATCCAAGATAGGATTTGCTTGATCTTTCGTTAATTGCTCAAGGAGTGTCATGATGTTCACTTGATTGGCTCTTATTTGTGCCACATCATTGGCTAAGGAAGTTTGAGCTTCTTCGAAGTTGTTTAAACGCTCCTCCATCTTCTCTTGCCAACTTTGCTCCTTTCTTCTTTTGAGACTTGTGTAGAACCCGATCCTCTCAAGACTTTCATGATCCAAGCATTATCAATATAACTCTTTTTAAATTCGGGTTTCTCTTCTTCACCCAATATAACATTCGCTTTTTGCACAAGACACGTGATCATAGTAGGATATTTAACATTATAAACTGATTTAGGAGAGACCGAAAATCGCATCACCTCCTCAAATATCAACTATGCCACATCCACTTCTTCTGCTCTCAAAATACAATCCAACAGTATAGTGTTCTTCTTAGTCACATCCAAAGTTCTTGTGTTTCCAAAGACATTAGGAATAAGGAAATTGTGCCATATTCTAGCATCCGGTTGAAGATATTTGTAAGGGCAAGGTGCCTTCAATTCTCCCTTATGTGATTTCACTTTCTCCTTGTCTAAAACATGCTCAAAAAGTAATTCCCAATCATAGATTCTTTGTTTAGCCACCGCTTCACTATACTTGCATGGTCCAACCAATTTCTTAAACTAGAAGTGGTTTCTAATCTGTTTAACTGTGAAAGGAACTAACTTTCCTCTAACTGTAACACAACCTTCATTATCTCGGCCATAAAGGCATAAATAGAAGTCTAAAACTAACTCATGACATAAATCAGAATGTATTACCATGAACATAGACCAACCCAATATTTCACCAAGCTCCAAGAATCTCTTATACTCTCCTGTACCAACCTCTTCATCGAATACTTTCTCATAAGCAAAAGGTAGTTCCTTTAACTGTGTTACTGCAGAAGCTATCAAGTCCTTTGAATCTTTCTCTTTATCTTCGGGTGTAGGACCTTTGAATGGAAGAGGTTGTGTTTTCTTCTTGGAATAAAGTGGAACCCTTTTTCCCATAGAATTGAACATAGCCGGCTTACCTCCCTTTTCATTATCGATTTTACCATTGGCTTTGGAACTAGAACATTTGTTACTTGATTTCTTCTCAATTGAACCCAATACCTTGTTTTTCTTCACCTCCCTCTTGTTAGACAATGTTTTTGTTCTTTGGGTCATCTCAATTAACCCCCAACTCAAAGCTTTAGCAACTCTTGAAATTGAAATTCTTGATTATAGGTTGAACAAGCTTGATTTGGTTTAGGAAAGATAAATTGATGATGAATCTCTATATGGGTAAGGTGATTTCTTGATGGATTGGTATGGATTTAAGAAATTGTAGGATGAATTTTGAAAATTTAAGATTTTGATTCTTCAATCTAATGTGTTTGGTGAGAATTAG
This sequence comes from Nemophila menziesii, assembly GCA_029959085.1. Taxonomy (NCBI): domain Eukaryota; kingdom Viridiplantae; phylum Streptophyta; class Magnoliopsida; order Boraginales; family Hydrophyllaceae; genus Nemophila; species Nemophila menziesii. The sequence goes on from JARWIR010000001.1 coordinate 84,185,203, forward strand.
GTGATTGAATCTCCTTTGTTATGATGTGGAGAGAGGATTTGATGTGTTTTTATGATGATTGGGTAGTGTTTTTGTGTTTGGGGAAGGTTTGAATGAGCTTCAATGGCGTTGGGAGAGGTTTGGAGAAGAAAGAGAGGCTTCAGGATTAAAAATTCAGAATAATACCAACCTCTTTCTCTTTTATAACCTAAAAACGAAGCTATTTTCTCTCTCCAGCGGTGCTGGGCGGCATACCGGCCATAAGGCCCGGCATTCCAGTACTGGAGCTGCTCAAATCCGAGTTATATCAAAATACCCGAGGCGAGGACACGTGGGCACGGGTTTTAGACCTGGCCGGCATACCGGAGATATCTCCTGGCATGCCGGTGCTGCTGATGTTCGAATTTTTGACATTCGGTCTTGCACACGTGACGACACCCGTGGGCACGGGTTTTGGACCTGGCCGGCATACCGGAGATTTCGCCCGGCATGCCGGTGAGGCAGTCTGATTATTCCATAAAATTTCGTTTTTACTCCCAAACTTGATTTTTCTAACACATACACATCAAAAAACACTAATACCTTTCTCAATTATGCAATAGTAACTAAAAACAAATAAACTTCTCAATGGCTTTGGTCTTTGAGTCTCATACTCTTCAGATAAAAACGGTCAAAGAAAGCGGCTTGTAGTTCAGTCCATAAATTTATTGTCCATGGTGGTTGCCTATCTAGCCACTCACCAGCTCTACCGGTCAGAAAGAACGAAAATATATATGACAATACAATTGCTCGCGTGTAATGCCTGGAGTAACATAAGCATCACAAATCTGCATAAACTTCTCAATCGCTCTTACCGGATCTTGTAATGATGTACCACTGTAGAGTCCAAAACATTGAAACTGACTGAGCATACCCAGATCGGGTCTAAATTTGATATTTTGGATGTCCGGAGGACGGTAACCTATCGGTTGAACATAAAACGACACTCTCAAGCCAGGAAGGTCTTGTTCAACTCGATTTTGATTGACATTGTTGTTCCGTTACCTCTTCCTTGTGGTGGTTGTAATGGTGGTTGTCCTCCTGGTGGGACAAGTGGTGGAACAAGTGGTGGATCTAACTGACCTCGATTGTTTGCCATAGCTCTTCTTAAAGCTCTTTCCTCTCGAACACGTCTGTTATAAGGTCTAAAGCTTCTCTAAGGCTCCGGTAACGGAGGCCAAGAATTAAACACGGTGAAACCTAAAAAAGACTAAAACAAACCACAAGCATAAATCTGGAAAAATAAAAACTAAATACTGAAAAATAAAATTTAACTAAAAACTACTACTCGGAATAGATAGCCCACACGCTAACGAGACACAAGTCCCCGGCAGCGGCGCCAAAAACTTGGTGTCGCCTAAGGTGTGATAAAAATAAGATAAATATAAGCCAAAAAACAATGCACTTACACCCTAGACAAGCATAGTACTGTAAGTATTACAAGACGTATGCAAGTTCTAATGATAAGTTGAATTCGTTCTCAGGGACTTAGTGTGTTATACGAATGGGTAGCAATAACGAGTAAGGAGTAATTAATTAAAAGACAGGAAATAAAGAGAGAATAATTTGAGATAATTAATTAAGCTAAGGAAAAATAAAAGACAATAAAATAAATACGAAGAAATATGAGATGAGAAGTATAGCTTAGGTTTTGCTAGTATGCACTAACCCTTCTAACTCTTTCTATCAAATCTAGTTAATAAGGGAGATAATTAGCTCTTAGATACTTAGTCAGGATTCTAAATTCACATACCTTAGACCTTGAGAGCGACTAAGGGGGCTACGGACACACCACAAGGCTGGTTCAAATAGGGTTTTTCTACGCTACTAGGGCCCTAAGCAATCAATTTCTAAACATGGTGATAGTGGTTAAATTATACCCTAATGACTATCTAGTTAGAATTAGTGTTGTCAAGACCAATATCGACACTAGACGTTATGTGGTGTTTCAATAATTAGACACCCAGCTAAGGTTATCATCTAACTACTATTAAGGTAATCCTATACTCGTGTACTAGCAAGGAAAACAGTCATTAAATCAAAACACATAAACAAATATATAGATAAGAAGCTAATATCAGATTAAAACATATAATTCCCAAAGAAACTTAGACAGAAAGAAATTAATATTCATAGTTTATACATGATGCAAAACCCAAGCTATGGGAAAATTAGTTCATACCTGAAGGAAATAAACTAAAAGAAATAATGTAAGACTTCATCTTACTCTCTACAATAATTCTGATGATAAAAAACCCTAAGGACTAATTACTATGAGTAGTCGAAATTCAGTGTCTTGGAAAGATCTTTAACTTTGTCCTTGACCGTTTCCCCAAATTCCCGACCTATTTTGAGTTATAAGCTGATTTGTGGTCGTGGGTGGTGAAATTCAGAATTAAGACAACTTTTCTTTTTCCATATTTTTAGTTTTTTTTCCTTATCTCCAATTTCCATGCGTATCTCTTTCCGTATCTCTTAGTCTTTGACTTGTATTCTAATTAATCTCCATAATTATCTTTAAAGCTTCACACTAAATAAATAATTAAATCCAATATGCTCTAAAAATAATAATTTACTAAATCAAGACTCAAAATAGGAAAGCGTAACATTTCTCAAGAAAATCAACTAGAAAGACTTCTAAATTACTAAAAATGATGTCTCATCCTAATATAAATCTATCACAAATGAGGAGAAATCAGTTCTATATTTCATTGTTTTTTATTTTTTTTAAATATTTTTCAATGTTTTCGGTTATATACTTTTTTTTACTATCAACCTACCGTTGTGTACTATTACACCATTGTTTTTGTACTGTCAATCCACAGTTTTCGCATAGTCACCAACTGTTTTTGCACTGTCAACCCACAGGTTTTTGTGGTGTTACCCACTGTTTTTGCACTATCAACCCATGGTTTTTGTAGTGTCACCCGATTACTTTTGTGTTGTCAACCCACTACGTTTTATTCATGTTTTTAACCCCTGATTTCTAAATAATTTTATTTATTTATGCACATCCAGATTTGATGATTTAAGGAAATGATTTAATTCTCTTTTATAAAATAGAAAATATTATGAAATGTGTTAGTTTTAAAATAGAAAATATTGTAACTAATGAATGCTTTGGTTATAGAATATTGTAATGGTGGAATGTTTTAATTATATATTTTTTTAGTTATGGAAATTAAATATTCTTTTATGGAATAATTTGTTTGAAAAAATGTATTTTGGACATTTGTTTGGTTAGGATCTTCTTGGTCGAAATTAGTGGGTTATGGACTTTATGAGTAAATCATACTAATTTAATAACTAACTAGATGAGTTTGCTTAATTGGCCGAAATCTTAAGATATGTAGAGGAGACGTGCAAATTCCCTATGAAACTAATTAGGGCGCATACAAGTTAACCCGGATTATCCACGTACCAAAAAGAAAATATAATAACTATATATATTAGGCCCTAACACAATATCCTTCTAAAATATTTGAAAACTATAATCTATAGAAAATGTTTAAAATTATTCAATTTTTTTATACATATAATAGTTATTTGATTCTATAAAACCAAATCTCATAATTTTCTAGTTAAAATTATCAATCTGAAATTAATCAATTTTCATCTTTTAGAAATTATTTTAACACACAAATAAATAGTCATGACATTAATTTTTTGGACTGAGGTTGGTAAAAAAAGTAATCAAGACAATCGTGTTTTTCGGATTGTGGTATGTTCTCATTTAAAAAATTTATCACGATTATTTTACTGAATCCATTTATATAATGGGATATAAATATAGAGGTAAACAAACAGAGTCGTTTAACTTAAAATTTTATACATGCCGAGCTCTAATATAGATGAGTCGAATAATAGATGTTCAAAACTTGTTTGTTTTATTTTCAAAACAAATTCAAACTAAAAATAATTTGAGGCAAGCTCGAATTATTTACAAATGACTTATTTTATTTATGGTTGAAACGAAACTTTCAGGAACGATTTATGTAGGATGGGGTGTAAAAAGGAATAAAGTATAAAGCGTGATAATTATGAAGAAAAATACTTTAAGCATATGGTTTGAATAAACACTTAGCAAGATACTACTAACATATGATGTAACATTTGGTTAGTAACATTCTCTAATTAGCAAAGATATTAACAAATTGCTAGTTACTAAGTTTATTAACATCTCTCTAACTAGAAAGAATGTGATCAATAGGTTAGTTAATTACTAATTTTATGATATAAGCTAAACATCTTATTATCAGTACTAATTCTAGCAATGCCAACAATTAGTAAAATAATATAAATTAATCTAAGATACTAATTTACGCATTTTCACAAACACATACAAATATTATATGTAGATATTGTAGGGGAAGTGGTGACAAAGAAGAATTTATAGTAGTTTACACTTCCAAGGTATCTTCCGAAGAGCCTATTTTACTACCTAAGATTACTATTGGTGACAAAGGTGGATAATAATAAAGGACACACACCTTATACTACCACGAGAAACTCACTACAAGTACATATATCCTTTGCAAGTTATAGTTAATAAGTAAAGTTCGTTCACAGAGATTTGGTTTGTTGAATTGAATTGTGTTTAAGATAAAAGCGTTGAAGAGATTAATTGTCAAATTAAAATACAAATAAGAAGATAAGTATTTATTGGATTTTGAATAAGAATTAAACTACTAATGCAAATAATAAACTAAAAGAATGAGGATAAGAGATATAGCTTAGGTTTGCTAGTATGTACTTATCTTTCTAAATCGGTGTTCTTTGGGTAAGTTTGAATAGTCATGTTTCTATAATCCCCCTAACTCCTGTCAGGGTAGGCTTAGGAGACAACCTCAACAATACCAAGGTAATTGGGTAAAAGGACCATGCGCGGAGATCGGTGGTTAAATCAAACCCTAGCGACTATATAGTTAGGCAAGCCTGTTAGGATCACTACCGCACACTAAATGGTTATGTGGTGTTGTCAATAATTGAATCCCCCGCCAGGGCGGCAATCAACTACTAATGGGGTATCAACTACTAATGGGGTAACCCTATACTCGTGCACTAGTAAGGACTACAAACATTAATTCAAATCACATAACACAGACATGTAAATAAGAAGCTCAATCAATTGACTGTCACTTTACCAAATTACATATAATATAGAATTAGAATTCAAATATCATACATATGCATAGCCAAACTATGGGAAAATTAGTCCATACTAGAAAAAAATAAAACTAAAGATAAATTACATACTATCAACTTGTTTCTCTGGATGATCTCTAAGAGCAATATTGACTAATAACTGAGCAAGGGCATGTTTACAAAGGTATGTAGTCATATTTATAGGTGTATGGTAAGAACCTAGAGTGTTTCCCAAGTTATAAAAACTGAATTCAGTTCTAACTCGTAATCCTAAATAATAGGGATTGGTCGACCTAAGAAGTTTGTAAAATTCACAAATCCTTCATCACTTATCCAAATCCAAAATTATTTATATCGAAACGACCTCAATTCAAATAACTTTCTGAATTCTAAAGGGATCCTTTAAATTCATTGTCGATTTTCTACAACATTCAAAATACTAGACATCTTCACAACTGGATGACAACTTTGGGTAGTTTTTCCACTTTCATAAATCAACTTTCTTTCCTTTCAACTCTTGATTTCACCTTGGATCTTCTTTCCTTAACTCCTTACCATTTTTTTGGTATCTAATATCATCATTATACTTAAGAGATTCACATTTAACATACAAATTACACTTAAACGCTCTAAAAGTTATAAACCTCCAAATCAAGGCATGAATTAAGAAACTATCATTTTTCACACATATGGAGACATCAGCTACCCAACCTTAGGATTTTAGGATTCTACTAAAATAAACTCTTACCACTTCAAATAGGCATGATATCACTTTTACAAACCTCTGAACCCTGTCAAATTGACTCTTCATATCACCACACATAAATCTGATTACTCTTCGAGTAGGTGAGATGTCACTTTTTATTACTTTTATAACAAGTGTGCTAGTCACCTCTATAACTCTTCTAATATGTTATCTACAAACCTCTCTAACACTTCCAAAATATGTTTTCCTCACCACTTTAACTATTTAAATAGGTGATTAGACACCTTTACAAACCAATAACGAATCTACAACCCGCTACTTTAGAAGCTTATGTTTTGAGAAAATGTTATAATGGAAGTCCTAATCTCTACATTGTTTAAGAATGATGATAAATTGAGCTCTAATAATGGGTCTCTGATGTCTCCCTAATTGTTCTAAATATAATCCCTTAGGAGTCATCATTTTAGGTAGAAAATGGTCTTTTTATATTGACGTTTGTGCTTTATTCGTAATATTCCTATTTCTTGTCTTGATTTGATGAATTATTATTTTTAGAGCATATTTGGTTTAATTTGTGTGTTAATGTGAAGCTTTAAAGATACTATGGAAATAAATTATATGCCAAATCAATTCCAAGAAGATAAGGAAAGAACATCTGGAAGAAATCGGGAGATAGAAGGAAACAAAGTTCAACTAGGAAAAGAAAAGCTGCTAAATAAATCTGAATTTCTGCAGCTACATCTAAATAAGTGAAGATAAATCCAAATCCGAGATGTTTTTGGAAGAGCCCTTTTAGAGGTAGATAGATCTTTATGTGAGGATTCTTTTGATATCTTATGGGCCAAAAAAGGCCGAGTAACGAAGAAGATATGGTCAAAACAAGTCAACATTAATTATCCTTATCTATTTACGAATTTGAGTTGGGCTTGGACTCTTTTACTTGGTCCCTACTCCAAGATTTCGACCTATCAGCTATATATATCAGTTCTAAACCTTAAAAAATCATCCCTTGGCTGCATAAGCTTAATATACCTACATAATTCATTATAGAAGCAATCAGGAGGATCTAGAGGAGGAAGAAGCAAGAGCTAGAGCTTAACTACATCAATTCAACACTTCTCCATCTCTATTCTTTGGGTAAATTAGTATTAGATCTATTTTGTCTATGAGGTATTTCTAAGCTATTTATTAAATAGTTTTAGTATGCATAATTTCTCTTTAGGATTGTAACTATATGAACCATTGATTATTGTTTTTCTGTTTTAATTTGAATATGGGATTTTAGTATTTAATTAAATTTGTTCTTAATTTCCATTGACTATATTATTGTGTTTGTTCACTATCGTTGAAGTCGCGAATCAAGGGTAGGTTTTAGTAATTAGGCTATTCACTTAAGTAGCAAAGTGATCACCTTGACAGAGGTTTAATTACAGAACTATGATATAGACGCGTGGTATCCGTTAATGACCCTAACGGGCTTGACTAACCACGTAGCCAATTGGGTAAGATATCAATCATCTGTATGTAGCTTATAATCGCCTTGACGGGGTTCGTAATACCGTAGGATAGCTCCTAAGTCCACCCTGACGGGGGTTGGGAGATTATAAAGTCCTGACTATTGTGAAATTTCACATTCACCCTTATTCTTAGGAATCATAAATTCAATAGGATAGATTCATACTTGCATATCCTTATCTTATTTGCATAATTATTTAATGCTTATTATTTATTATTTATTTTATTTAGTTAATTAGAAAACAAACTCCTTTGTTGCTTATCTTTTTAATTAAAGCAATTAAAACTATCTATTCAAATATTGAACACGAATTTTGAATAACTACTTAAATTCCTGTAGAGACAATAATCCCGTATTTACTTATCTATTACCTGGAACGAACCGTACACTTGCGGTCTGTGGATCCTTTATTCCTTTACTTTTATTTCATTATTTTATAACACACAAGGACCCAACAAGTTTTTGGCGCCGCTGTCGGGGATTTATTACGGTTATTGTATTTTGTATTTAAGTTAGGTTGGTAGTTTTAGTTGTTTTTAGTTTTACGTTTGTTTTGTTTTAGTCTCTTTTCAGGTTTTTCTTTAGGTATGGATATTTCCCCCTATCAAGAGCAAAATCCAACACAGACCTGGTGTATTCAAGTGCAAAAATTTATTGATATAACAAACATCTTCATGGATTTGACACGAGGGAGCTTTAGAGATCATGAAGAGAGCCTCAGGAAGTTGGAGGACTCTCTCAATCGTTTCATTAAGGTTACAATGGATAATGTAGTAAAGAGTGAGGCGAAAAGCGATGCTGCCATATCATTAGTGCAAAACATGCAACAACAACATCAACTAATGGAGCAACGATTGACGCAACTCACAGAATCAATTGAGCAATTACAACAAGTACCATCTATGCAAACTGGCCAAGGTACAGATGACAAGGCCATTCAAATTGATAGCGATGTTTGGTTTGATGTAGCTACAGAGTTTAGCCTTCATGAAGAGAAGGTAGTGGAATCGCCACAAATTACACCTAGTGAACTAGAGATTCCAACAATAGAAGAATCAACCACGCTAAGCATAGATGAGACAATTTTTGAGAATCGAGTCGAAGTTGAAATTAAACCTTGTGAAGGGAAGAGTACATCCATGGAAAACCCAGCCAAGTCGCGTTTAGAAGAATCAAATATTGAAATCTTGTTTAGAAAAGAGATAGAAGAAGAAGATACTAGGATGTATTCGCCACCTAGTACTCCATTGATGTCACCACCCAATCCAATAAAGACGAGTCATTCAAATGGTGACATCGATAAAGCATTTGTAGAGGCGTGCAAAGAAGACAAAACCTACACCCAAATGCTTGAAAGTGATACAAAAGAACTCACACCGCAACAAGTATTCACAGAAGCTATTCCGAAAACAAATGAGAATGCGAGTGTTGAGATTGAGATTGAAGAAGTGGCCCTCATAACAAAAGAAAAGTCTGAAACATCCCTTGTTTTAGACAAAACTCTAGAGGAGGTGCCACTTGAGTCCCCCATTGTTCCAGAAGTATCTAAAGAGTTTAAAGAGAAGGACCACCACCATGAACATGTGAAGAAGAGAGCTAGAAATAAGTTTGGGGTCGGAACCACGGTTGCTTAGAAGGCCGCCAAACAAGAGAATAGGTCACGAGGTTCCAACATATGCGTGGATGGGACAATTTGTTGTTACTCGAGTGGTGACATCAAAATTAATAGAGATACGACCTTCTAAAGGTCAAAGGTGGCGAATTGTAGACATACATAACCTCACCCACTGCTGGGGAGGCTACATACTCAAGGGATAATGGAGGTAACCCGTCAAACTTTAAATGACGTTAAATAAAAGTGCTCTTGGGAGACACCCCAAGTTTTAATTGCTTTATTAGTTTATTTTTTTAGTGTGTATTAGTTAGTTTACGTATTTTTTAGGTGATATTGCATTATTGAGGAAGGTATTAGTGTTTTTGATGTTCAGGTGTTAAAGAATTCGAGTTAGGGAAGAAAAAAAGAAATTTTTGGGTATACTCTGACCTGCTCGCCGGTATACCGCCCGTACCGCCGGTATGCTGGTGAGCCAAAAACCAGTGCCCACGGGTTCACGCGTCGGGTTCTTTGCCGAATCATGGATTTTCAAAAATTTCTGCACCGGTATGCCTGTAAAAAAAGGGGTGCCCACGAGTTCGCGGATCAGGTTTATTGACGAAGCGGGTTTTTTCAAAGAGCAGCACCGGTATGCCGGTGCGAGCCGTTGGAGATTTTTTTAGGTTATAAAGAAGAGGATGTGGGCTCTAGTCCGAAATTTCCAATCCTTAAGCCTCTCTTTCTTCTCCAAACCTCTCCCAACTCCATTAAAGCTTCAATAAACCTTCACCAAACATCAAAACACCACCCAATCACCATAAAAACACATCCAAATCCTTCCTTACATCATTATAAAGAGGATTCAACCATCCAAATCATATCAAAACACATAGAATCCAAGAATCAAGAGCCAAAATTTTCAAAATTCATTCAACAATTTCTTAGATCAATATGAGTCTCAAAGTGCAAGTTTTCATATTAAAGGTGATATATATATATATATCCAAGGATCATAAATGAACTAGTTTTAAATTGCTTGAATTTACTCTAGCTTGAAGTGTGTTTTAGTGGGTGCATACTTGTCACTTGGTTTAGTGAGGGTTTGTTACATGTAGATTCTACAATCGTAACATTCTTCTATTATTGCAGCTTTTACGTCATGATACTCACTAACACACTTGATCTTCAAACTCCCATGATTCTTAATCTTCAACTTCTTGATCTTCTCTATCAAGACAAGTATCTTGATGAGTCTTCAAACTCCAACACCAACAAACTCCCTTGATTTAGCTCATTCCAATAACACCATTGGGTCTTGGTCTTCAACGTTTTCAAGGTCGTTCTTTCTTGAGAATTCTATACTCTTGTGCTTATGTCTTGGATTTATTTTCTTTAATATGATCTTGGTCCTTTAAAATCCATAAATCTAGGCATGATATACTCATCTTGCCCATGCACTTCATGTTAAAAATATCTCAAATATCTCAACTATGATTAAATAATACTAAACTTTTAAATATTATAAAAACACTAAAACAAAGCGAGCTAAAATATTGTTGCACTCCGAGTTTATTAAGAGATGGTCATGCTTCTCACTGGTTCATACACTCCACCAATTGAGTGCTAGCTTAATTGAAAAATGTATTATGTAATAACTAAGTATATTTAAGTGGCTCACTCCCTAAAGAGATCAAGCATCTTGGAGGAACAAAATTTCTACTCTCGGAAGGAGGTGGCTTGGCTAATTAGTATCCCAGGACAACCGGTCATAAGCTACTATATTTAAAGCTTTTTTTTACTTTAAAAGATATTCCCAACTTAAAATATAGGGTAAAGGCCACGTGTGGCCCTCGATCTATACCCAAAGTGCACGGGCCGCCCCTGATCTTCAAAATTACCCTTTTACGCCCCATATCTTCACATTTTGTGACACCGTTAGCCCTTTTTCCATTTTTCTGTCAGTTGACCGTTAGTCAACGCCACTTGGCGCCACGTCAGTGCCACATCAGCGCCAACTCAGCACCTCTGTCTTCATCAGCATCCTCCCCTAACTTTTTAAAAAAAAAACATTTGAAGGTTTGAAGGTTTGAAGCATTCAAACCTTCAACAATAGAGAAAAATCAAAAAACTCAAATCAATTAAGATCCATCTCCTTCGCTTTCAATAACCCTTCTTCTTATCTTCACAAACCCCATCAATCTTATTCATTTTCCCTACTCTTTTTCTCTACAACTAAACAAAATCAACCCCAAACATTGTTGAAGTCTCTGAAATACTTGATTAACAAACACCATTTTTCTTTTGAATCGGCTTCAAAAGTTGCATCTCTACATTCACATTTAAAAACCCTAGAAAAACTGATTTTGTATTAACATTTCTTAAAGAAAATGGGTTTTCACAAGCCCACTTAGAGAAAACTTTGATAAAGGCGCCTAAAGTGCTCGCTGCCGATCTTGAGAAAACCATCAAACCCAAATTCATATTTTTCAGAGATTTAGGGTTTACTAATACTGATGTTATTGATATATTATCGTCTGATCCAGTAAGATGGAATTCGATCTCTACTAATGTATAACCCGCTGAAAAGAACAAAATACGCTAAAGTAGCCACAACAATCGCGAATCCCACCATTTCGTTATAGATAATCTCTGACAAGAACGTGACAAATGATTTCCCGACCCAAAACGAAGCCACCATGAATAAGAAGTAAAATAGGAAACCAGAAAGGCCTCCGGCTAATCCCACCGCCCAAAACGTGGTGGCAGAAAACACTAAAGAGAGGAGAAGTAAAGAAGGGGTGGAGATGATTGAATTAGAGAGAACATAAGTGGCGCTCGGAATTTAGCAGGATCAGTGGCGGGTGGAGGCAGGCGGTTTTGGAGATGGGTGATGATTCGATGAAGGCAGGAGACTTTTGTTGTGATGGTGGGATCGAGTAGTTCGATTGATGTCTCAGAGGCGGTGAATTGGGCCTCGAATTTTGGTTGATGTGGAACTGAGGGTGTGGTTACAACGGTTTCAATAGGAATTTTTGCAGATGGTGTGGCACGGCGCGTTGTTTGGAGTTTGAATTTAATGGAGTAGCAGCGCTTAAGTTGATCAAGCAATTGAAGCGTGTCTTTGAGGACAGATGTCAAATAATTTGTTAGGTTGGTTCTAACAAAAGGAATTGAAAGAGGAAGTTAATTTATGGCTATTTCAATTGAGTGCACCATTGGGTAGATTGAAGAAATTAATTTAATTTTTTGATTTTCCTCCATTGTTGAAGGTTTGAATGCTTCAAACCTTCAAACCTTCAAATGTTTTTTTTTTAAAAAAGTTAGGGGAGGACGCTGATGAAGACAGAGGTGCTGAGTTGGCGCTGATGTGGCACTGACGTGGCGCCAAGTGGCGTTGACTAACGGTCAACTGACAGAAAAATGGAAAAAGGGCTAACGGTGTCACAAAATGTTAAGATATGGGGCGTAAAAGGGTAATTTTGAAGATCAGGGGCGGCCCGTGCACTTTGGGTATAGATCGAGGGCCACACGTGGGCTTTACCCTAAAATATATGGCGTTAAATATATATCATTCACATTCTAATATAAGAATAAAAATTCAAATTTAAAATTTAATACAATTGGCTTCCTTCTTTTTTTGGAAAAGAGATAATTTTATTAGACATCGGTTAACCAACTATCGAAAATTACATATTATAAAAAAATTGAAAACAAAAGAATAGTAAAATAATACAATTTTTGAAGAAAATAATGTAAAATGCCCTAAAATGGACTATAAAATGATTATGTATAATTCTCTATCTTTATGTTTTATCTTACTAAAAAGGTATCATTTATTGTAACAAATTAAATTTTACCTAAGATACCACTCTCTCAATATCATAACATAGAATAAGTAAAAAAATTACCCATAAAGTCTCTTCTCCTAACAAACTAATGTGTCTTGATTGATGACACAATTTCATTTTTCTCATATTACTTCAATCACCAAACTTTCCTTTCTGTATTTAATATTCAAAATTCAAATCTTCAATGTTGTAAGGAAAGTGTATCCACGGTGATCATCATCGTTTGAGTTGTTTTTAAACAATTCTGATTATGAATCCATCAATTTAAGTGTTTTTAAATGTTTGATTCAAATTCAAATTGTTTTGCTTTATAAAACAAATCTAAACATTTATTTATGTCATTTTTATTATATGCATACATTTAATCATGCTTGTTTTAGTTTATATGTCATTTTGACTTATTTAGAATAATATATTTTTAAGGGCGCTTAACAAAAATATTGTGAATTTCACTTCTTTAGCTAAATGAGTAGGACCGTTTTATTAGGCCCCGCTCGAAGTCCAAAAAATATACAACTAGAATGAGATATCATATTTTCACTAACAAGTTTCTTAGAGAATATTTGCAAACTTCACAGGCAACTAGATGGTATAATTCAGACGACTGGTAAATAATTTGGAAGACAAATATGCCAAATAAGATCAAGATCTTTATGTAAAAAACTTGTAGGGAATACATTACCCACGAGAATGCATCTTTAACATAGGAAGTGTTCTAAAGGTCATTGGTCTTTTTGGTGTCCATGTACAATAGAATCTATTATCCACTTACTTCTTACTTGTCCGATGTGTTTACAGATTTGGGCAGGTGATGTCTCCCGTTTTGTTCTAAATATTAGCCCCTAGGATACATCATTTTAGGTGAATATTAGACGTCTTTGATAGATTTTTATGCTTATTTAATTATATTGCATTTTCTCCCCTTAGAATTATGATATGTCATTTTTAGAGCTTTTGTGCATTGATTTGTTTTTTTTAGTATAAAGTTCTTAGGTCCATGGATTCTATGGATCACCAAGACAAGGAGGAGAAGTGAGAATTGAAGTCTTAGATCAAGCGGAGGAGTCAAAAGGAAGAAAAAATTTCTAAAGAGTTGACTAAAAGAGATGAAAATCTGGAAAACTGTTACTAATTGCTTATTTCAAGCCACTTAGGCACCGATTTAGCCTTGAAGTTGTGGAATAAGAAAGCTGCGCCTTTGATTTAGGAAGATTTGGGGACTTGAATCAGGTGATTTGGACTTGAAATGCAAAAGTTACAGCTGTTTCAATACGGGCTGTACAACAGTTACGAGATTCTTAAAGATGGACTTGGGCTTTTTATATTTCGACCTAATATTTTTAAGTAAAAGCCCATTCCGAATTTCAACTATATTAATAGGCTTTTGGACATCCTTTTAACACACACTTCAGAGAATTACATTCCACGCTTCATAATTTTCAAGTCAGAGCAAAAAGGGAGAGAAAGCTATAGTTTGAGGAATTCCATTCTTCCAACAACAACTAATCCAACCTTTTGGTTCTTCATTTCTCTTCTGTAATTTAGGAACATGTCTTTTATTTATTTAATTTCAGTTTTTAATTCGAACATGAGCTAAATTTCTAAGTACTTGAGAATCGCATTATTGGGTTGAAACCCTATTAATTAATTTCTGTTTTACGAATTTTGGATTTCTTTATTTAATTTAAGTTGGATAATTTCTATTGGATATTATTTTATGCTTGTTTACTATTTCTTTTTCGTGCAACTAGAAATAGATTTTAGTAATTGGGCTATTCACTTTAGTGGCGAAGTGATCATCCGATCGGGGGGTTCAGTTACAGACTTTGATAATATCCGTGTAATGTCTTTTATTGACCGACAGGCTTGACTAATTGCATAGACAAAGAGGTAAATATCTTCACATCCGTATGTAAACTTTCTATCTTAGAGGGGCTTGTCTTACCATAGGATAGCTCCTAGGTCCACCCGACAGGGGGCTAGGAGATATTAGAGTCCCGATTAGTATAAAATTATCGGCTTAGCCCTTAAACAAAGACATTAATTATATTAAATTTGGTGGATTCCCTTGCGAGGCTCAAGTACATCTCTCATCTCTGTGTCTACATCTTTTTAATTCCAGTATTTTATTTTAGTTAAGCATTTAATTATTTTACTTTCTTGCATCATTAGTTATAGATTAAAACCAAACTAAAAAATCTTATCATATTTTACTTTTTTGTTTTAACAATTACTTCTACTTAGTTGATTAATACCTAAGCTATAACTATCCGTCCCTGCGAACGATCCCCTATTTATTGGAGTATTACTTGGACAACCATACACTTGCGGTTTGTGGATCCTCTACTTTTATTGCATTATTTTATAACACCCCAGAACCCACCAGCAGGATTTAGGCTACAAATTTGGATTAATTCTAGGTTCATAGGTGCCTTTGGGTACCTGGATACTAGACATTACTGAAGTTGATGGGACAAGAGGATTGAATACAAGGGTTGTGACTGCATATGTGTCAATTATGTTATGGAACACACGGGAGGCGGTACAAAGTGTTGGGAGAGACCAGAGGTCATGGCTATACCTCGGATGAGAATGATAGGATTGTTCTCACTGAGTGGGAAGACAATAATAGCAATATTAATATAACGTATGTCACAACTTTTACACACAAATAGAAACCTACAAGTATTGGAATTTTACAATATGACAAAAGTTCATGGAGGAGAATGATACATTCTAAGACGTGTTTTGTTTCTTCTACTACGCAAGCATAAGCACGAGTAATTTGGAAGCAGTTGTATTATGCAAGGATCCATTAAGTACATGAATGACGTTTTTTCGGATAACCTTGAAATAATCATGGGTATCAGGTTACCATTAGTAGCAAATTGGTCAGAACAATAAATGGTGATGAAGATAGTGGAGGTGGCAGAACAATTGGAATTTGTCTCGTTCTACCATGTCCCTAGATGTTTCAATAGGCAAGCTGGCCGCATTACAAAGAACACTAGACAAAAGATCATCGGGTAGGGGGAGCATCTGGAGATGGATTCTCTTTTCCCAAGGATAGGGATGGCTTGACTTTGTGGACTCATACTTTATGCTCGCATCTTCCCAAAAAAGAAGAATAGTTTTTTGTATGTGTTCGTATGAACTTTTTTGTTGCACCAGTAATCGTGTACTTGTGATTATGACATGTTGATGAACTATGATTATTATTATTATTATTATTATCATCTTCATATAGGTTAATCATTTTTTGATCTGTTACTGGAAAAATTCATATTTAATGTTAATAATTTTGTTACTTTTGCATTATTTAATACTGAGAGAGAGAGAGAGAGAGAGAGAGAGAGAGAGAGAGAGAGAGAGAGAGAGAGAGGGGGGGGGGGGGAGAGTGAGAGAATTAGTTAAGCGAGAGAAATTAATTTGTTGAACCATATGAGTGTTACATATGAGGTGATAAAAGGGTGACATGAAAGTTGTTGACATCTATCATTATTCTTTTCATTGAAGGATTGATTGGACAAAAAAGTGGATCTTTCTGATGTTGTGTTAAGTATGAACTACGTTACCAGTTAGATTGGTTTATTCGAAATAAAAGAAACTATAATATAAACACGTACGATATACAAGTGCATTAACACTCTCGAAAGTAAGACTTTTGCTGAAATTTAGACATTCAAATCAGTAAAGGTTTACAATGAAATCCTTCAAATAAAATCTAGTGATAAGATACCATAAGAGTGAATATTAAATGATTATGGTGTAAAAGACAGATATAAATCAGTTAGCTCAACCGTGTTTGAAAAGACAATATATATTTAAAATTGTCGGATAACCGTCTTGACTGTCTGATAATTCTCTGACTGTTATGAAACACATACCTTGTTGTCCGGAATTCAACATAGTTAGCTTATATATAATATAAGGTAGAGATATTACACACGTTGTATATGGTGTCTTTAATCATGATCTAAAAACGATTGAGGTCCTTGGATTAATAATTTAAAATGGAGGTAGTTAGAACGTAGAATTATTTTACGATGATAAAGTATAACTACAGTTGCTTGAGTCATATGTGGACCATTGGGGTGATCTATGATGTGCGCGAGGTTTGATTGTACGATGAGTATGACAGATAAAACAATAATTAAATGTTGAGATAAAATTAAAGTTAATAAATATTAGATGTCGTAGATATAGGATTATGAGAAACATTTATTTTTATTAAAGTTTTGAAAAACAAATTAACTATCCTATGACCAATTAGGTTGTAAAATTTGTAACTAATTAAACTAGGTGAGAATTATTAAAATATGAAATTTTAGAAAAAAAATAGCAAACAAGCGAACTAAAATTAAGAGTAGACAAAATTGTAGAATACGATAAAAAATATGTGTCTTAAACTCGGCAAGTATTCAAGGAAATCTCGTAGAATGACGTGGATTTTTATAGGCTAATAAATATCACCAAAGATCCAAAGTGCAGAGCATCTAGCCCTTGAGGACACGTGTGACATTTTGACCAATCAGAGGATGATAACGTTATCAAAATATAAGTGTTAAAACTGGTGGGACTTTACACGTGGCATCACCTCTATAGAGTTGTGACCTTCTTTAAGTGTCACTATTCGTGGTGTCTGTGGGATCCATATAGCAATCTGCACATAAAAAATCTTTTTTTTTTTGGTTCAGTCTGCACATAGGAATCAAGTAGAGGTTATATTTACGTTTCTGTATGAGGAAACTACAAATTATGGCCCAATTTTGGAATATCTTAATTTTTAAAGCCCATTCCCATAATACTACTAACAAAAGCCTACTTTGTATAATATATATATAAACTTTTACTATTCTACCCCTCCCCTCTATTCTCCCTTCTCTCCTAATTCTGCTGACACAAATTCTTTTCTCTCTCATACTTTTCTATTTTTTTAATTCATTTTTATCCAGTAATTTAATGTTAATATTGTTGTTTTTTTATTTACGAAAGATGTCTGGACCAATAGGTACAGACATACGATAGGTTTAAAGTTTGTTAAGTAAAATGATTTTCTATATAATTACAATTACAAGTGTCCAAGTATAATTGTCCATCTAATTGTCCATGTAATCATTCAATTGTCCAATAATTGTCCGATTTTCTATCTAATTGTCCGATTATCTATCTAATTGTCCGATTGTCCAAGGTAGGGCGGTACACAATACATCCAACGGGCTGTACATATATATTTGTCTGTACAGTAAGGGCTGTACATTCATAAAAACACTAGTAAAACAAGCATAAATCGGCTTAGGTATGGATCCCAGTGTCTATACCAATTAATTCATTTACCTATTACCTGAAAAACAATACAAAAAACAAAAAAAATTAGACAAAACCGAGATTTTAAAAAATATTCCAAAGAAGAATAGACTAAAGTTATTGAGCCCATTAGGTCTGGACCTAGATTAAGGAGTTGTTGGCCCAAAATAATTAAATCAAGTTCTGTTAAAAAAAACAAAAAAAAGGAAAAAACCTGCCCAAAATGGGCTGGACATTTTAGGGCTGGACATATTCAAAAAAAAAGAAAATTAAACTACCAAAACAAAATTAAACTACCGAAGTCCAACTCGTGAATAGCCCAGATCCAGCAACCTTGGTCCAGCCACCTTCGATCCAGCAAGGGCGGATCTGGGGTTGCGCTGGTGGTGGTGGATATGGAGAACGAAGGTGGAGCGAGGGAGGATATAGACTCGGCGTGATGGAGAAGAATGGTGGTGATGGAGAGCTCGGCAAGAAGAGATGATGATGGTGGTGACGAGATCGGTTCACAGCGGCGGCGTGAGTTGTAGACCTGGATGTGAGTTGTGCCGGTGGGGCTGAGTTCGTCTCAGATATGCGAAGGGGGAAGGCGAAGGTGGCTTAGTGGTGGTGGCGAGATACACCTTGAAGAGGCGGTTTAGAGCAAGATGGAGGAGATGGCGGTTTAGAGCAGCGGAGGAGGTT
The DNA here is from genome assembly GCA_029959085.1 of Nemophila menziesii. NCBI lineage: Eukaryota > Viridiplantae > Streptophyta > Magnoliopsida > Boraginales > Hydrophyllaceae > Nemophila > Nemophila menziesii. The sequence goes on from JARWIR010000001.1 coordinate 84,204,021, forward strand.
CGTTTGAGGTGCAGCAGTGGTGGGAAGCGGCGGTTTTCGTTGTTGCAGAAGGCTTCGATGGTGGTGCTGTAGCGTGGATCTGGATCGTGCAGTTCGAACTGGTGGTGCAGTGCTGCGCTGGGATGGAGCGCGGCTGAGTTGTGTGGCTGAGTGCGTCTGGTGCAGCGGATCTGTGAAGAGGGAGGGTGAAGGTGGTTCTATGGTGGTGCAGTGTGGTTCTGTGTTTCAGTGCCTCACTGTTGGTGTCCAGATCTGTTGCAGTGGCGAGAAGGAGGGCATCTCCGGCGGCAGGAGGAGTGCATCAACGGTGGTGGAAGGAGGGCATCAACGGCGTATTTGGTGGGGCGTGGAAAAGCTAGTCGGTGGTAGTGGGTATAGAGAGAGATGGTGAGAGGAGAGAGGTAGAGAGGGTAAGAGGAAAGAGAGATTTTGGAAACCCGTTACCTATTAGGATATTTGTTTTGGATTTTTTCATTTGCACTGTGATAACAAAGAGGAAAGGGTGTATTTGGTCTTTTTACTTGAGAGACCTTATTTCATAAAGAGATAAGTTGTGGGACTCTATATACTACTTACCACTTTCTGTATTGGGTTGATGGTGTTTGTACCGACTAGTTGATCAAATAGTTCGGTCGGCCTACTTGGTTTGTTTGACTAGTTCGATTTGGTTATAGAGTCCGTGATCATAGTTTTTGGATATATTATTATATATTTATATTTCAAAACCTTATATTAAAATTAAAGGAAGGTTGCACAATATTCGGATTTGACCAACCAAACCCAATTAAAGAAAAACAAAGAACAAATAAGCAAAGGACTAAAGTAACAAGAATATAAAAACACGAGACACTCTTGAACCGCAACACCTTTCCATATAGAACCAGAAACGTAGATACCATCGAAGTAGCGGGCTTAGACCGCTAAGGGTCGAAGAAACATGATCTCCTCGAAACGAGGGGGAGTAAATTGACTATTATATAACGATCTCCCGTAGTTACCAACTCGAAGCAGACTCTCATGCCCAAAGTATAAGCTAAGACGACAGTTGAAGGAAAACGAAAGTCCTGATAGCCCTCAGATCAAAGGACGTATTACTAGCCTAAGTGATAATAACGTATACCGAGACAGGAAAGGTTGAACGAGAGAACACATACCAAAGCGTAAAACACAAACACAGTTCTCGAGCCAAACCGAAAAATCTCAAGCCAAACTAACCAAAACAGGATGGTCCAACCACCAAATACCCCGACTGAACGGCAAACACCTGAAACTTCTAAAGTCAGACTCAACTGAATGATTGACCATGACCACAAATAAATCCCCACCCGCGATAGAAAGGATCCTGGAAGAAACTAATAGAAAGCACCAACACATAAAACCACATAAAAGCCACCACTTCTGCATCCCAACACTAGCGCAAGTAAAAAATTTCGAACAAATAAGAATTGAAAAGAGAAAGTGCTGAGTGAACGGCAAACACCCGTAACTCCAAAAATCAAAACCAATTGAACAAGTGAAATTAACCCAAAGTGAAACCACCACAAAACGTTAGCGGATAGCAAATAACGAGGCCAGAACAACTAAAACACACCCAACAACTAAGCAAATAAACTAAACAGTTAACCCATCTAAACAACGCCGTAAAGCCCTGCTTACCAATCTTCTTTCCAAACTGCTTACCAAACAGGAAGCCCAAGAAGGCCCACGCGATGAGATCGGCCATCGCATCTTCAGACCCGACACTCTAGAACATACAGACAATAAATCTCAGAACTGGGACAACAAATTTGTTTAGTTGGGTCATGGCTTTGCCATCTACATGTACAAACTCAGTGGTAGAAGAAGCAAAAACGTTGTGGGCTCACGAAACCCATTTCAGCAAGGTCTTGATTAAACTGGCCGGAGGATGTAGATCATTGAGGTCTCCGACGCCGGGGGGAAGGAATGTGCGACAAGAAGGCTCTGCCGCCTTACCACCACCAAGACCACAACGGAAGCAAAAAATGGTGAACACTGGGATATGCCCAAATGAAACCCAAAACAGATTGGATATGAGAACCAAAGGTGAAATAACTGGTAGGTGATGTCTCCCTTTTTGTTCTAATTATATACCCTTAGGAGACATCATTTTGGTTGATTATTTGACTAATTTGATAGACTTTTAGTGTTAATTCGTTATATTTCATTTTCCCTCCTTGGATTTTAGTATTTTTCATTTATCAAGCTTTTGCACGTTAAATGGTTGTTTTAGTGCAAAGTTTTAGGTCCATGATGCTAGAAAGGAGAGGAATCGAGAATTACAGTCTTAGATCGTGTAAAGAAGTCAAAGGCGAGAAGAAACATCCGAAAGAGTTGACAAGGTGAAGTTGCAAATCTGGAAGGCTGATATTGATTGCTTATTTTGAGCGTCATAAACATGGAATTAGCCTTGAGTCTTGAAACAAGGTTTGATTCCTTATTGAGTTACAAAGATTTAACAACTTGAACGGGTCAATTCGGAGTTGATTTGAGAAATTTACAGCCGTTTTACTAAGGGCTGCACACCAGTTACGGGATTTTAATTAAAAGAGTGGACTTGGGCCATTTAATATTTGACTAATTCACTCAATGAAAGCACAAATCCGATTTTAGCATTATAAATAGACCTTTTGACTCTTATCTTACACACAACTCAATTTACACAAGTCAGAAGCGCCAAAAAGAAAGTCAAAAGCAAGGAAAGGAGAAAGCTAAGAGCTGGAGAAAGTCATCTTCTCTAAATCACAGCCAAACCAATCCTTAATTAGGTTTTCTTATCTTTTAATTCTGCAATAAATATGAGTTCATTTATTTTTATTAATTTAGTTTTTCCTTCAATTATGAGCTAATTTCCCTTTATACTTGAGAATCGCATATTGGGTTGAACCCCAACTAGATTAATTTATGTTTTTCCGATTTGGGATTTAAGTATTTAAATTGAATTTGCTATTTGAGTTGGCTTTTATTTTATGATTGAATTATTATCTTTAGAGTCATGAACTAAGCGTAATTTTTAGTATCTAGGCTATTCAATATAGTGTCGTATTGATCACCTTGACGGGGGGTTTAGATACATAACTAGGTAATTGTCGTTGGTATTCGCCAATGACCTTGACATGCTTGACTGACCAATAGCCAATGCGGTAAGAAATTGAACCATCTGAAAGTAGTTTTAATCATCCTGACGGAGTTTAGAATACCGTAGGAGAGCTCCTTAGTCCTCCCTGACGGGGTTAAGGAGACTTTAGAATCCCGAATAGCACAAATATAGCAATTCATCCCTTAACAAAAAGAATTGATTGAGAAGGTTTAAGGTGAAACCCTAGCGAGACTCAAGTACTACGTCTTCCCTTGCTTCTAGCCTCTTTACTTGCATTATTTTCATTTCAGTTTAACTAATTTAGCATTTAATTTACTTGCACTTTCGTTTTAGAAAACCAAAACAAATATTATATCATTTACTTTTCCGTATTTGTAATTAAATCACTATTTGATTCACATCTGAGTTATACCTATTTCGTCCCTACAAACGAGTCCCGATTTATCGATTTATTACTTGGATAACCGTACACTTGCGGTTTGTGAGTCCTCAACTTTAGCATTTTATTTTATAACACACAAGGACCCACCAAGTTTTTGGCGCCGCTGCCGGGAACGGTAGCGTGTGACCCCGGTGTTTATCCTTTAGTGTTTAATTGTATTTTTATTTTCAGTTTTACGCTTTGATTGTTCTTTCTTTTTTATATTACAGGTTTTGGTGTATGCTCTCGAATCCTGAGATATTAATCAGACTTGCAAACAAAATAAAGAAAGAAGAAAAAACCAAAAGAGAGAGATTAGCAAGAGAATCAGAAGTGGGTAAAGAAGATAATCTTCAACCTAATGGTCAACAAGTGCAACCTCCTATTCCGCAAGTTCAAATTAATAACGACCCATGGTTTATAAATGTTCCTGAACAAGTTCCATATCACGCTCCTACTCTTGGAATTGGTCCAGCAGATATTAATGTCGCGAGATACAGACCCGATACTGGTATGTTATCTCAATTTCAGAATTATGGAAATTTCCGAGGAGCACCTGGAGAAGATATAATTCGTGCAGTACAGAAATTCATGCAAATATGCAACTCCTATATAACACAATGAGTAACTAGAGATCAGATGTACTTTGCAAATTTTAGAAACTTTGTGATATATGGAGCTAGTGAATGGCATGATTCGCAAGAACATGGATCGATTAATACTTGGGATGAGTTGTAAACTGCATTTTTCGATAGGTACCACCCAATAATAATGAGATTAAATGCACAAATTGCTCTAACTTCCTTTGAACAAGAACAAGATGAGACTTTGGGTAGGAGTTGGTCAAGATTTCAGATATGTTTAAGATGAGTTCCTGATCATGGCCTTACAGAACCGCAACAAATGAAGATATTCTACAAGGACCTTGATGGGCAATCAAGAAAAGACTTAGACTTGCTTTGTGGTGGTAGATTTTTACAGGTACAACCAGTTCACGCAAAATTTATTTGAATAGAATAGTAAAGAATGAAATGGGTTGGAACACTGTGAGAACACCTACTCGAGGTGCAGTTTCTAGCGTTGGTATTGAAGAAAAGTTCTCTTCTTTAGAGAATAAATTGAAGAATACATTAGAACACCAATCGAAGCAGCTTACGTTATCCGTTAAAGAGGGGTTTTCAGGTAAAAGAGCAGATGTTAGTGTTACGCAAGAAGTTTATAGGTGTTCTAACTATGGGGTTCAAGATCATGAATGAGAGCATTGTCAAAGTAATCCTAGATCCGTGATGTTTGTTTCCAACAGAGGGAATTACAATTCTGGTAGTCAAGGGTATCAACCAAACAGAAACCATCCTGGTTTCCAATATTCAAATCCTAATGGGGCAGCTAATCATATATATACATATCAGCCGCGTCCCCAAGGTAACACTTGTCAACCTAGACCATAGAATAATTACCAAGGGGGAAAAGGTTACGAAAATCATGTTCAGAGACAACCTCCTCAAGATAATTATAATGACACTATGAATCAAAGAGCTTTACCTGCTCGACCACAAGAAGGTGCGAATGATCTTCGTCAAACTGTAGAAAAATTAATCGAACTTCAAACACAATCGATCCAAAATCAGCAAGCTTCTGAAGCCGCAATTAAGTTATTAGAAAATCAAATAGCTCAGATGTCGAAACAATTGAGTCAGCGTCTACAAGGGAAACTCCCAAGTGACACTGAAAATCCGAGACAAAATGAATATTTCAATGCTATAGCGCTAAGAAGTGGTAAGCAGCTTTCCCCACCTCCTTTCCCTGTTATGAAAGAAAAAGAAGTTACCAACAAAGAAAAACCGGTAAAGGATATGGTAGAAAAGGATGATGAACTGGAAGTGATAGAAGTGGAGAAGATTCCGGAAATTCCTAAGAAGAAAGATGTTGTAGCAACCCGTCCTCCTCCACCCCCTCAAGAGTTTAGAAAAAAGGAGATATGACTGATTATCAAAGATTCTTAAATAGGATGAGAGGCCTGAACATTAACATACTATTTTTATAAGCTATTAAAAAATACCTTAGTATGTGAAGTTCTTGAAGAGGTTCATCACCAATAAGAGGCCATATTGTGATAAAGAGATGATAGGATTGCCAGAAGAGTGTAGCGCAATCTGTCAAAGTAAGTTGCCGCCTAAGTTACTTGATCCTGGGAGTTTTAAGATTCCGATTTCAATTGGGAATGAGTGGCAATGAAAAGATTTATGCGACTTGGGTGCGAGAATTAATCTTATTCCCCTTTGAGAAGTTGAAGATAGGAGATGTGAGACCGACATCTATGGTCTTGCAAATGGCTGGCAGATCCCTCGCACATCATGAGGGACGAAGAGAAGATTTCTTCGTCAAGGCAGGTACTTTAACTTTTCACGTTGATTTTGTTATTCTTGATACGACACGTATAGGAATGTCCCCATCATTTTGGGACGACCATCCCTAGCCACGGGGCGTACTTTAATTGATGTAGAAAACGGAGAATTGACTATGTGAATCCAAGACGAGGAGGTTAAATTCAACGTGTTTAAGGCTATGAAGTTTTCAGATGTTCAAGGATATTGCTTTCAAATAGATGTAGCGGAACATGTCGTGCAAGAGGTATTTGATTGTTTTATTTATGATGATATCTTGCAGGCTGCCTTAACACTTGACTTACCTGAGATGATGGAAGAGCTTGCCGAAATAGTGGCAGCTCTTAATTCTGAGAATCCGAAGTATAGGCGTCCTACCTATGAACCTGCAAGAGAACAGGGGGAGATAGTTACTAAAAAGAAACCATCCATTGAATCCCCTCTGCAGTTGGAATAAAAACCACTACTAGCACACTTGAGGTATGCGTATTTAGGTACTAATAACAATCTACCTGTTATTGTTTCAGCAAATTTAACAGGTCCTCAAGAAGATAAAATGTTGCGTGTACTAAGAGATAATAAAGAGGTGATTGGTTGGCCTATTGCTGACATCAAAGGTATTAGTCCTTCCTATTGCCAACACAAGATTATTTTGAATCATCTATCCCATAGCTAGTAGTGAGTGGGTGAGTCCAGTTTAATGCGTACTAAAGTAGGGTGGTATTACTACCATCCTAAATGCTCAGAATGAATCCATTCTCTTGAGGACCATTGTTGGTTGGAGAGTGTGTATGGATTATCGTAAGTTGAACAAGGCTACTAGAAAAGATCACTTTCCTCTTCCTTTCATAGATCAGATGTTAGATAAATTGTCTGGAAGGGAATATTATTTCTTTTTGGATGGGTATTCAGTATATAATCAAACTTTTGTAGATCCGAAAGACCAACACAAAACCACCTTTACATGTCCTTTTGGTACCTTTGCCTTTCGAAGGATGCCATTTGGATTATGTAATGCACCTGGTACCTTTCAGAGATGTATGATGGCGATTTTCTGGGATATAATCGATAATTTCCTTGAGGTATTTATGGATGACTTTTCTGTGTTTGGGGATAACTTTGATGAATGTTTATAGAACTTGGAAAAGGTGTTGATTAGATGCAAGGAGACTGATTTGGTTTTGAACTGGGAAAAATGTCATTTTATGGTTTTGAACGGAATTTGGTGTCCTTCTCGAGTAAGTTACACAACGTCTTAGCGATCTTTGAAAAATCCTTAATGAAGCGGCGATAAAACCTAGCATGGCCTAGAAAGCTTCTTACCCCTTTAACAGAAATCAGAGGGGGAAGAGTCTTTATTACCTCAATTGGTTAGAGAAGAGTTTCCGGATGAAAGCCTCTGTTCGATTCATGCAGTTGGAACTCCTTGGTATGCGGATATAGCGAATCTTATTGTGAGTAGTTCTTTTCCTGAAGGAGCTACTTCACAAGATAAGAAGAGATTAATAAGTCGTTCTAATCAATTATTTTGGGATGATCCTTTCCTCTACAAAGTATGTGGTGATCAAATGGTGAGAAGATTCATACGTCAGCATGAAACTCAAGTAATTATGGCGAGTTGTCACGATTCACCCTATGGAGGACATTTCAAAGGTGACCGCACAGCTGCTAAGGTACTGCAATCCGGTTTTTATTGGCCTACTTTACATAAAGATTGTCATGAGTATGTTAAGAGATGTCATAGATGCCATGTTACTGGTAATATATCCAAGAGGTATGAGATGCCACGCAATAATGTACTTGAAGTTGAAATATTTGATGTTTGGGGGTATGATTTCATGGGTCCCTTCGTACCATCCAATGGAAATCAATACATCCTATTAGCTGTTGATTACGTGTCTAAATGGGTAGAGGCTGTAGCTCTACCAACTAATATTTCGCGAGTGATAATTAAATTTTTGAAGTTACACATCTTCACTAGACATGGTACACCTAGAGTTATAATCAGTGATGGAGGTTCTCACTTCGTAAACAAATATTTGAATAAAGTTCTAGAGAAGTATGGAATAAGACACCGTGTATCTACCACTTATCATCCACAAGCCAATGGTCAAGCCGAGGTCTCTAATCGAGAGGTCAAATCCATTCTAGAGAAGACTGTTGGTCCTACAAGAAAAGATTGGTCAATGAAGTTGGATGATGCTTTGTGGGCTTATCGTACTGCGTTCAAAACTCCAGTTGGTGTATCTCCGAATCGTATGGGTTATGGTAAGGCTTGTCACTTACCTATTGAACTTGAATTAGGTGCATATTGGGCTATAACGCAGTTGAATTTAGATCCTACTTTAGCCGGAGAAAATCTTATGATGAAGTTGAATGAACTTGATGAGTTTCGATTACATGCTTATGAGAATGCTAAACTGTACAAAGAAAATACTAAGCGATGGCATGATAATCGTATCCGTGAAAAGAAGTTTAAAGTTGGACAATGGGTCCTTAAATACAACTCTATGTTCAGTAATTATCCGGGTAAGTTGAGATCGAAATAATCTGGTCCTTACATTGTGACCAAGGTTACGCCTCATGGAGCCATAGATATTGAACATCCAATCGAGCACCGCACCTTCATAGTGAATGGTCATCGATTGAAGATTTATCATGGAGGCAAGGATACCAATCGCTCGGAAGATCCACATCCCGGAGAGGTCATGCTCCTCCCGAAGCTCCTTAGAAGCGAGAGGTAACCCGTCAAGCTTAACGACGTTAAACAAAAGCCAATTCATTGTATATTAGTTTCGTGTCATTTTGACATCATAGTATAAAGTAGAGTAATTGTTGTTTATTAGTGTTTATTTTTAAGAAATGAGAAAGGGTTAGTGTTTTTGATGATTTCAGGAGTAAAAAGATCTTGAGTTTGGGGTCCAATAGTTGAAAAACAAAGAAAAATGGGTTGTAAGACAGGAGCAAACCGGGAACCCGGTTTTCGCAAACCGAGAACCCGGTAAGCTGTTGTTGATCAACCCATCACACGCAAGAAGGTTGCGTCTGGACCCGCGCTGTCGACAACATTCGGGAACCTGGTTTCAGGCGCTGTAATCCCCAACTCTCTGACCTGTGCGTAAAGGGAGAAGCAACACGTTGCGTCTAAGTTTTGTTTGGAGTCGCGCTCATCGACGACAACCGGGAACCCGGTTTCCGAAGGCAATTCTTTGATCTGTGCCTAAAGGGAAACACAAGAGAGTTGCGTCCAGGTTAAAAAAAAGGAAAATTCGTGCCGATACAGCGATGCAAACCGGGAACCTGGTTTCGCATCAGAAGAGGCGGTTTTGGAGACCTAAACCTATATTTTTTGACTTCCTTCACAAGATAGCCTCCAATTAGTTTTCCAGTTTCACACCACTCCGAAAATCATTATAAAAACACTTTATAATCATCAAATCTCCTCCTCAAACACCACATAAACATAGAATCAACTCACAATCCTTCCAAAACACCATCAAAATTCATGTTTTCCCCAAGAATTTTTCTTCATCCAAACCTTCAATTGAACCATAAATCTTCTCCAAACTCATCATTTAGCCATTACCCATCTCATATCTCACATTAATCTTCTTTATTCGATCCTCAAAACATCAAATTTCAAAACTTTTCTCTACTTTTTGAATTATTGAAGTTTTGAGTTTGGGGTGAGTAGACATGACAAACAAGACAGATTCATTCAGTTATACTCGGAGGAACAATACTAGAACAAGAAACAATCCTGGTGCTACACAAGAACGAGCTATTGAGATTCCAGATTCAGGTCCTAAGCGTAATATTGGAGAAGTTAAGACTACTACGGAGAGGAAAGAAAGCCCAAGTAAGGCCACTCCTAAAAAGCCTACCATCCTCCATCGCTAATAATAACTCTAGGTGTACCATGTCTAGTGAAGATATGTGATTTCAAGAACTTAATCACCACTCGTGAATCATTAGTTGGTAGAGCCACAACTTCTACCCATTTAGACACGTAATCAACAGCTAATAAGATGTAGAGGTTACCATTTGAAGGAACGAACGGACCCATAAAATCTATACCCCAAACATCAAATATTTCAACTTCCAACACATTATTACGTGGCATTTCATCCCTCTTGGATATATTTCTTGTAAACTGGCATCTCTCACAATTCTTCACATAATTATGACAATCTTTTATAAGTGTAGGCTAGTAAAAACCGGATTGGAATACCTTAGCAGTAGTTCTATCCCCCTTGAAGTGTCCTCCGTAGAGTGAATCATGACACCCAGCTATAATCGCATTTGTTTCTTCCTTGTCTACACATCTTCTTACCATTTGGTCAGCACATACTTTGTCGAGGAAAGGATCCTCCCAAAAGAACTGTCTAGCACGATGAGCTAACCTCTTTCTGTCTTGATAAGTGGATCCTTCAGGAAAAGAACCACTTACAATTAAATTTGCAATATCTGCATACCAAGGAGCTTCATAATCACGAACAACAAATAAACTCTCGTCAGGAAATTCTTCTCTAACTACTTCAGTTCCACTATTTGATTCTGAAACTTCAAGACGAGATAGATGATCTGCAACCTGATACTCACAACCCTTTCTATCCTCAATCTCTAAATCAAATTCTTGAAGCAATAATACCCATCTGATTAACCTCAGTTTAGCATTTTTCTTTTCCATAAGATATCTGATAGCTGAATGATCCGTATAAACAATAACTTTCGCTCCAAGAAGATAAGAGCGAAACTTATCGAATGAATACACAACTGCTAGCAATTCTTTCTCTATAACTGTATAATTTATTTGAGCACCATTGAAAGTCTTACTAGCATAATAAATCGAATGAAATATCTTATCTTTTCTTTGCCCCAATACAGATCCCATACACAAATCACTAGCATCACACATAACTTCAAAAGGAAAACTCCAATCTGGAGGTAATACGATAGGAGCAGCAATAAGTTTTTCTTTGATTGCTTGGAAAGCCGCTAAGCAAGCTTCATCAAAAAGGAATTTGGAGTCCTTCTCAAGTAAGTTACATAGCGGTTTAGCAATCTTAGAAAAGTCTTCAATGAAACGCCTATAAAAGCCAGCTTGGCTAAGAAAACTTCTTACCCCTTTAACAGAAATAGGAGGGGGAAGAGTTTTAATTACCTCTATCTTCGCTCTATCAATCTTTAACCCAGCGCTTGAAACCTTGTGACCCGGAACTATACCTTCACGAACCATGAAATGACACTTCTCCCAGTTTAAGACCAAATCTGTTTCCTTGCATCTGATTAACATTTTCTCCAAGTTATGTAAACATTTATCAAAATCATCACCAAACACAGAGAAATCATCCATAAAAACTTCAAGGAAATTATCAATCATATCCCAGAAGATAGCCATCATACATCTCTGAAAGTTAGTAGGTGCATTACACAACCCAAATGGCATTCTGCGATATGCAAAAGTACCAAAGGGACATGTAAATGTTGTTTTATGTTGATCTTCTGGAGCCACATAGATCTGATTATAACCAGAATAGCCATCTAAGAAACAATAGTGCTCTCTAACAACCAATTTATCTAACATCTGATCAATGAAGGGCAGGGGGAAGTGATCTTTCCTGGTGGCCTTGTTCAATTTCCGATAATCCATACAAACTCTCCATCCAACAACCGTTCTTGAAGGAATGGCTTCATTCTGAGCATTTAGAACAGTTTTAATTCCTCCTTTCTTTGGCACACATTGAACAAGACTCACCCATTCATTACTCGAGATGGGATAGATAATCCCCACGTCTTACAGCTTGATAACTTCCTTCTTCACTACATCTTTCATAGAAAACATTAATCTCCTTTGACCTTCAAATGAGCGTGCGTTATCATCTTCAAGTATGATTTTGTGTTGACAATAGGAGGGACTAATGCCTTTGATGTCAGCAATTGTCCATCCTATCGCCTCTTTGTTGGCTCCTAACACACGCAACGATTTATCTTCTTGAGGACCTGTTAAATTTGCTGAAACAATAACAGGTAGAGTTTCATTAGTACCTAAATACGCATACCTCAAGTGTGCTGGTAATGGATTTTCTTCCAACTACGGAGGAGATTCGATTGAAGGCTTCTTTTTAGGAACAATCTCCCTCGGTTCTCTCACAAGTTCATAGGCAGGACGCCTATACTTAGGATTCTCAGAATTAAGAGCTGCCACTGTTTCGGCAAGCTCTTCCATGAACTCAGGTACATCAATAGTTAAAGCTGCCTGCAAGATATCATCATAAGTAAATTCATTATATACCTCTTGTGTGGCATGCTCAACTACATCCATTCGAAAGCAATCTTCTTGAGAATCCGGAAATTTCGTAGCTCGGAACACATTAAATTTGACCTCCTTGTCTTGGATTCTCATCGTCAATTCACCATTTTCTACATCAATTAAAGTACACCCCGTGGCTAGGAATGGTCTTCCCAAAATAATGGGGACATTCCTATCTGCGTCGTATTCAAGAATAACAAAATCAACGGGAAATACTAAAGTACCTTCCTTAACGAGGACATCTTCAATTCGACCTTCCAGATGTGCAAAAGATCGATCCGCCATTAGCAAGACCATAGAAGTAGGTCTTGCTTCTCCAATTTTCAGTTTATCAAAGATCGATTTGGGCATAAGATTGATGCTTGCACCCAAATCACATTGTGCCTTACCTTTCCATTCCTCTCCAATCGATATCGGAATAGTGAAACTCCCAGGATCAAGTAACTTTGGAGGTAATTTACTTTGACAAATATCACTACATTCTTCAGGAAGACCAACCATCTCATTATCACAATACGACCTTTTGTTGGTGAGGGCCCTTTTTAAGAACTTTGCATATTTGGGAACATACCTAATAGCTTGTAACAATGGAATATTAATATTGAGGCCACTCACCTTGTTCAAGAATCTTTGATAACCGGCCATATCACCCTTTTTCTGAACTCGAGATGGAAATGGTAGAGGAGGGCGATTGCTTACAACACCATCTTTCTTCTTTGGAACCTCAATCGGCCTCTCTATTATTTCAGCCTCAACATCTTTCTCTTTCTCAACCACATCCTTTTCTTTCCTTGGAACTTCTTTCTCTTTCATAAATGGAAAAGGAGGTGGAGGGAGGTTCTTACCACTTCTGAGAGTAACAGCTTTGCAATCTTCATGTTGTCTCGGATTTTCTTTGTCACTAGGGAGTTGCCCTTGTGGACGCTGATTAAGTTGTTTTGAGATTTGAGCAAGCTGATTCTCTAATAGTTTAATTTGTGTGTCAGACGCTTGTTGATTCTGAATAGCTTGCGTCTGGAGAGCAATTAAGCTTTCAACGGTTTTCTGAAGGTTATTCGTACCTTCTTATGGTTGAGCAGGTAAGGCTTTTTGGTTCATGGTTTCGTTACAATTTTCTTGAGGAGCTTGTCTCTGAACATAGTTTCCTTGATTCTGTCCCCCTTGATAATTATTATGAGGTCTTGGATTGAAGATGTTACCTTGGGGATGCGGCTGATATGCGTATGTAGGATTGGCTGCCCCATTAGGATTTGAATATTGAAACCCAGGATGGTTTCTGTTAGGCTGATATCCATTACCACTCGAATTAAAGTTTCCTCTATTGGAGACAAACATCACGGACTCTTGATTATTCTGACAATTCTCCCAATCGTGATCATTCACACCACAATACTCACATCCATACACTTCTTGTGCAGCTTTTACCTCAACTCTTTTATTCGAAAAACCTTCTTTCACGGCTAATGTAAGTTGTCTCAACTGTTGTTCTAATGTGGTTTGTATCTTGTTTTCTAAGGAGTTGAACTTCTCTTCAATGTTGACATTATTAACTCCTCCTTTAACTGGTGTTCTTACGGTATTCCATCATACTTCATTATCGACTGTTCTATCTAAAATAATTCTTGCGTAAGCAGGTTGAACTCGTAAAAACGCACCACCACATAACAAATCTAAATCTTTTCGTGAACTCCCCTCAAGACCGTTATAGAAAATTTTCAATTGCTGTTGTTCTGAAAGGTCATGATTGGGGACTCTTCGTAAACATTTCTGAAATCTCGACCAACTTCTACCCAACGCTTCATCATATTCTTGTCGGAAATGTGTTAACTCAAGTTGAGCATCTAACCTCATGTTGGACGGATAATATTTGTCGAAAAACGCAGCCTGTTACTGTTCCCAATTCGTAATCTTTCCTGGTTTTTGCGAATCATGCCAATCACTCGCTCCATCTATTAAGAAAAATCTGAATGTAGCAAAATACATTTGCTCCCTTGTTACTCCTTGCGTAATGTATGAATCGCAGATTTGCATAAATTTTTGTACTGCGCGAAGTGGATCTTCTCTGGGCTTTCCACGAAAGTTTCCGAAATTCTGAAATTGAGCTAGCATACCCGAATCTAGACAGAATCTTGGAACATTGATATTAGCTGAATCCCAAGAGGAGGGGCAAGGAATGGTTCTTGTGCTGGACCAGTAAGAAACCATGGGTCGGCTATTTGAACTTGAACTGGAGGATTAGGAATGACAGGTGGAACTGGAAGATTAGGAATGCCTGGGGGCATTAGTGGCTGACCATTTGCGTCTAGTTGGACTCCTGGGTTCTCTTGGTTACGAAGATTAATATTATCCATTATGTTCGCTAGTTCTTCTACTTCTTTAGCTTCTTGTTCTTTCCTTCTCTTGTTAGCAAGTCTGACTAATGATTCCGGATTATCAAGGATCAGAGGTAATGTCTCAAGATCCTTAAAAAGTCTCCTTAGCATACACCAAACCTAAAAACCTGAAAAAGATGAACAAACAAGCGTAAAACTGAAAAAATAAAAATGCAACTAACACTAAAGGATAAACACCGGGGTCACACGCTACCGTCCCCGGCAGCGGCGCCAAAAACTTGGTGGTCCTTAGTGTATTCTAGAATAAATGCAATAAGTAAAGAGAACCACAACCGCAAGTGTACGGTTGTCCCAAGTAATAATAGTGATAAACAGATTCGTTCTCAGGGACGGATTGGTTGACTCTAATGCTTATCAAGTAGTGTTTAATTGCACATAAAAGCAAATAAATGATTTGATAATTGTTTGTTTGGTTTTTACTAATCCTATGTATTAAAGACTAATGTAAAAATGCAAATAAATAACTAGACGCAAGAAATAAATAGCTTGACGCAAATATGAGAAGGCAGTACTTGAGAGACGCAAGGATTTCTCCTAACTCTATTTCATTCCATATGTTGTTTAAGGGACAAATTGGTCAATTAACATTGGTCGGGATTCGGGAATCTTCGTACCCCCGTCAGGGTGGACTACGAAGCTATTCTAGGGTGTCACAAACCCCGTCAGGGTGATTATGATCCACCTTCGAATGATTAAGCTAAAAATACCCAATATGCCATAAGATTAATTACGCTCGTCAGAGTCAAATAATTTCTATCCTATTATGTTAAACTCACATACTGGTGGTGCCTAGGGTGTGATAAAAATAAGATCAATTTAAGTATGGAAAACTACGCACTCTCACCCTAGACATGCACAGTACTGCAAGTATTACAGGACGTATGCAAGTTTTAATGATAAGTAGAGTTCGTTCTCAGGGACTTA
The DNA here is from genome assembly GCA_029959085.1 of Nemophila menziesii. Taxonomy (NCBI): domain Eukaryota; kingdom Viridiplantae; phylum Streptophyta; class Magnoliopsida; order Boraginales; family Hydrophyllaceae; genus Nemophila; species Nemophila menziesii. Next base: position 84,219,574 of record JARWIR010000001.1, read on the forward strand.
AGTGTGTTAATCGCGTAGGTAGGAATAACGAGTAAAATTAATTAATTAAAAGACAGAAAATAAAGCAAATAGGAATTCGAAATTACTAATTAAAACTAGGGAAAATAAAGACAATAAAGTAAAAGATTAAGAATATGAGATGAGAAGTATAGCTTAGGTTTTGCTAGTATGCACTAATCCTTCTAATTCTATCTATAAATCTAGTTCATAAGGGAGAATATTAGCTCTTGGTATACTTAGTCAGGATTATAAATTCCCCAATCTTAGACCTTGAGAGCGACTAAGGGGGCTACGGCACAACCAAGACGAGGACTCAAATAGGGTTATCAAACGCCACTAAGGCCCTATCCAGCACACTACAATCAATTGGTGATATGGTGGTTAAATCAAACCCTAATGACTATCTAGTTAGAAGCATGTTTTGTCAGAACTACTATCGACACTAGACATTATGTGGTGGCTCAATAGTTAAACACCCTGTCAAGGAGACCATCTAACTACTATTAAAACAATCCTAAAGTGATCAGTTCTAGGAAAGACAATAAATCAAAACACATAAACAAATATAACGTAAGTAGCTAATATCAGATTAAAACATATAATTCTTAAAGAAACTTAGATAGAAGAATTAGAATTCATAGTTTATACATATGCAAAACCCAAGCTATGGGGAGGTTTAGTTCATACCTGAAGGAAATAAAGTAAAAGATTTTATAAAAGACATCATCTTGCTCTCTACGATAAACTGGAAGAATAAAACCTTAAGAACTAATTACTATGAGGCAAGGATGATTTACAAGTGATATAAGGGTGTATTTATAGGTGTTTAGAAGACCTAATTCGTTTTCTTGAGGAAGAGTTAAGGTATTGGACTTCTAGCCCAACTCAAATTCGTATGGAAATAAAGATAAACACTGCTGCACCGTTTTGAGTATATCTTCTTCGTTATTGGTCGGTTTTAGCTCCATAATATACCAAAAGAATCGCAACAGGATTATCTTGACCCTATAAAAGGAAATCGCCAAATTCGGCCTATTTCTTAGGTAAAAACCCACATCTTTGGACGTGTATGCAGAATCCCAGATTTAGGCAGCTTTTCCTTTTCCATCTTTTTAGCTTTTATTTCCTTATCTCCAATTACCATGCAAATCTCTTTCCATAAGTTGTTGTCTTTGACTTGGACACTAATTAAGCTCCATAATTATCTTTAAAGCTACACACTAAATAAACAATTAAACCCAATATGCCCTAAAAATATTATTTCTACAAATCAAGACTCAAACTAGAAAAGTGCACTAAAACTCAAGAAAATCGACATTATTGACTTCTAAAACACTAAAAATGATGTCTCATCCTAACATAAATCTATCACAAATGAGGAGACATCAAGACCCCCAACTCAAAGTTGTATCGTCCCGATACAATAAAAGATAAAAACATAGGGAAGTCTATAAATACACACTTATAAAATTCTCAATACAATGGGAAAAAGCATAGCAGAATATATAGAATAAACCTAAAGCACATAACTCATAAAATTTCATGCAATAATATTCAATAACTACATACCTGTACACTTCTCATATCCACAGTCAACATGGTTTGAATTCAAGATAAGATTAGTTTCGCAATGTAAGAAGAATTGGGACTTTACTCAGTTCCCCAAGAGAGCTATAGATTGTTCATCGAACTTCACTAGTATCAAAGATCCACTCAACTAATCTCTAATGGCTCAATCACTTCTCAATTACATAGCAAAGAATCAAAAGGTCTTTAAGGTTGTAATGTAGGCTTAGGGACTGTATGATAGTATATTTGGATAATTTGGAGTGAGCTTTTGGCTCTCTCCTCACTAGCCATCAACGAATCGCCCTAGAGCTTGAGTTACTCTCATATAACGTTTCTCACTCAACCCAATGAATTCCTTGATGCACAATTTAGCATCCCCAATAACCCAATTAAAGCTTTAGATGTTCACATAAAAATCCACTTTGCCGGTCCGAATATATATATTTTATTTTCTTTTCAAATCAAGTTCTCAAACTATGACTCTCTTTTAATGTGAGATATCACGCTAATTTTCTCATATATATATTTTTTCTTTTAATGCCCTTGTTGGCAAATTTTAGCTCGAAGCTTCTTTTTCATTCACTATTACCCCGGCAAAGGGTTACAATAAAAATCTGTGAATCATCATCAATATAACGCACAAAGCACAATTTATAAGCCCAACAAAATAACAATTCCCATAATGGTGGACCCACCACCCCAAACTCAAGCTCTAAAACAACTGTCTATGCAACGAGATTCGAGTGCGGGTCATATGGAAAAGTCCTATTATCTAAAGGATATGGCTTATAATGTGTTTCAATAAAAGACTTTAGAAAGGCTAGAAGGGGCTGAGAAGGATATAGCATATAAAATCAAAATCACAAGGTGAGAAGGTATAAAAAGGCTTCAAAGGCTTCAAAATATGAAAGAACCGCCTTAATCACTTTCTACACTATGTAATTTCGAAATTTTTCTTACCTTTAGCACTTTCATCAAATGGTTCTTCAACTAGTTTGGATCTCACGGCCTACACACTTCTCAAGGTTCCCTGAGATCGAACATACTTTCTATCGCATTGCTCACTAATCTTTTCTTTACTATCAACGTGTGTTTTCCTGCAAATACTCAAAGCATACAAATGCATAGCTCATAAACATATCACTTACTATCATTAATCTACTAAGCTCATGCTTTCAAGCTATTAAACACACTCTACATCTAATTCCCATGTATCAAAAAAAAATTTAATTTCTCCCAAAAACAGAAAAATGGAGATGAGAGACAACGAATCCCCACACCCCCAACTCAAAAATGAGCCGTGTCCCCACGACTCGAAAAACAGAAATTAAAATTAGCAGATAGACATATTTACAGAAATGGTAAGGAAGAAAGAGAACATACTCTCGAGGCTATTGCCTCGCATCATTGATATCCAAGGTTGGAATTGCTGGACCTTTCGTTAATTGCTCGAGGAGTTTCATGATGTGCACTTGATTAGCGTTGATTTGTGCCATATCATTGACTAAGGAAGTTTGAGCTGCTTCGAATTTCGTTAACGCTCCTCCATCTTCTCTTGCCAAGTTTGCTCCTTTTCTTCTTTCGAGACTTGCGTAGAACCCGTTCTTCGAAAGATATCCTTGATCCAAGCATTATCAATATAACTCGCTTTAAACTCGAGTTTCTCTTTGTCACCCAACGTAACATTCTCTTTTCGCACAAGACACGTGATCATAGTAGGAAATTTAACATTATAAACTGATTTAGGAGAGACCGAAAATCGTATCACCTCCTCATAGATCAACTGTGCCACATCAACTTCTTCTCCTCTCAAAATACAGTCCAGAAGTAGAGCGTACTTTATAGTCACATCCAAAGTTCGTGTGTTTCCAAAAATATTAGGGACAAGGAAATTGTGCCAATTTCTAGCATCCGGTTGAAGATATTTGTAAGGCCAAGGTGCCTTCAATTCTCCCTTATGTGATTGCACTTTCTCTTTGTCTATTACATGCTCAAAAAGTAATTCCTCATCAAATATTTTTCGTTTAGCAACCGCTTCTTCAAATTTGCAAAAACCTTTCAATTTCTTAAACTTGAAGTGGTTCCTAATCTCCTCAACTGTGAAAGGAACTAACTTTCCTCTAATCGGAACACAATCTTTACTATCTCGGCTAAAGAGGCCTAAATAGAACTCCAAAACTAATTCATGACATAGTTCAGAACGTCTTACCATGAACGTAGACCAACCCAATTTCTCACCAAGCTCTAGGAATCTCTTGTATTCTCCATCTCCAACTTCGTCCTTGAATACTTTCTCATAAGCAAAAGGTAGTACTTTTAATTGTTTCTATGCAGAAATCTTCAGGGCCCTTGAAGCATCCACTTTCTCTATGGGTATAAGATCTTGTTGAGGTTGAGTTTTCTCCTTTGCATAATAATAAAGCTTTTTACCATTACGATCAAACAAAGGTATCCCACTCTTCTCAACTTTCTCTTTACCCTTTAATTTAGAACTAGAACCTTTGTCAATTGATTTAATCTTGTTTAAATCCAATCCTTTATTACTCTTCACCTCCCTCTTGTTAGATAAAATTGTTGTTCAATTAGTCATCTTCAATTAACCCCCAACTCAAAGCTTTAGCAACCCATGAAATTTGAACTTGTGAATTAATGGTTGAACAAGCTTGATTTGGCCTAGGATAGGTGAATTGGTGATGAATCTCTATGTGGGTGAGGTGGATTTGTAATGGGTTGGCTTGGATTTAAGAAATTGTAAGATGAATTTTTGAATTTTTGAACTCTTGATTCTTCAATTTTAATGGATTTGGTGATGATTCGGTGTTTGAATCTCTCTTGTAATGATGTGGAGAGAAGATTTGATGTGTTTTTCTTGATGATTGGGTAGTGTTTTGGTGATTGGGGAAGGTTTTGATGAGCTTCAATGGAGTTAGGAGAGTTTTGGAGAGAAGAAAGAGGTTTAAGGTTTAATAAATTCGGAATAATAAGCATTAGATCTCTTTATAAGCTTGACACCCTTTCTTTTCTCTCTCTGGCGGCTCGTGCGGACTACCCCTGCGGACCATGGGGTATACCGCGGGCTACACCGCAGCTTCTGATGGGTGAAAATTTTTACCCACTGGATAATACCCGTGGTACAACCCCGTGGCACGTGTTTTTGCTCTGCGGACCAGGGTTCGGTACACCGCGGGGGTGCTCCGCGCCTTCTACGTCAATATACACGTGGACCTACCCCGTGGCACGCGTTTGGACCTCGCAGACCATGGCACGGACCATGGGGTAGTCCGCGGTCAACTTTTTTCCGGTTTCTGGACACAACCCGTGGTGCAACCCGTGGCACGTGTTTTGACCTCGCGGACCATGGCACGGACCATGGGGTAGTCCGCGGTCAACTTTTTTCCGGTTTCTGGACACAACCCATGGTGCAACCCGTGGCACGTGTTTTGACCTCGCGGACCAGGGCACGGACCAGGGGGTAGTCCGTGGGGGTAGTCCGCGGGGTTCAAAACTTTGCTCCAAAAAATTTCCTCGCATTCCCTAACTCGATTTCTCCAATTCCTACACACCAAAAACACTAATACCTTTCTCAAATATGCATTATCAACTAAAAACAACTAAAATAAACTTAAACTAAAAACATAAAAGACACGAAAACATAAAAAACTACGGAATGTCTCCCGTACAGCACTTTTGTTTAACGTCTTTCAAAGTTAGACGGGTTACCTCTGTCAAGATTTGCGAATATAGCCTCCCCAACAACGAGTAAGGCTATGAACGTCCACTAATCTGCTCTTGACCCCAATTTTGGGGCGAATTTCTATCACTTTGGCTGAAACAACCTTAGTGATGATGAATGGTCCCATCCACGAGTCTTTGAAACTTCGTGGCCTATTCTCTCGTTTGTGAGCTTCCCATAAAACTTCATGGCCAACCCCCAAACTCAATGTTTGGCTCAGTATCCACAGGCTTTAAGTGGATCTTCTCAGGAGGGACTTTGTGATGTGAAAGGCTGTGGATGATAGGCACTGTGGGATCCAACTTCCTCGGTTTCTTACCAAAGACATAGAAGGTCTCGGATACATTCTTTGCATGGAGGGTGATGGTCCCATCTTGTAAGTTGATCACACTTTGACTTGTGGCCATGAAAGGCTGTCCAAGTATGATTGGAACCTGCTTATCTGCATCAAACTCAAGAATAACAAAGTCAGTAGGGATGGCGATATTACCTGCACGGACTAAGACGTCCTCCACTGTTCCCCATGTCCTTTTCACTAAGTTGTCAGCAAACTGCAACTTCACTGGAGTTTTCTCTGATTTCTGAAGTTCAAGTCTCTCGAACACGGACTTAGGCATAAGATTCACACCAGAACCCACATCGTACATCGCTTTCACCTTGAGCATACCATGTAATTGAATAGGAAGGTTGAAACTTCCCGGATCTTTAAGCTTTGTAGGTATCTCTCTCTCACTTCTTCTCGAAACCCTCATGTTCTCATTCGGGATCTCTACACTCGCTTTCTTTCTCTGGAATAACTTGCGTAAACACTTGTTGCGGTGTAAGTCCTCTCTTCGCAATCTCAAGTATTTGGGCGTTGATATTTTCAGGTTGGTAGCCTCTACAAATGTCTTGAGAACAGTGTCATCTTTCGGACTTGTATCAGGAATGGTTGATGACACTGGTTGAACAATAGGTGGCGATTCCACCTTCTCTTCTACTTTCTCTTCATGCACAGCAGGTGCAACTTCATCTTTCGATTCCTCTTTTAAGGCTTCTTCCTCTTTCTCTTTTTCTTTAGCCAACTCAGCTGCATAATCTACTACCGATCGAATCTCCTCTTGCATCTTCCTCAGTAGCTCTATAAACTCGGCTTTCTCTTGATCGTCCTCCACATAAACTTCAGAACAGTCAGATTCCACGAGGCTAGACTTGGTTGGTTCTTCTTCAGTACTCGGAATTTCCACGGCACTAATGGCAGCATGTGGTATTTCCTCTTTTGCTTCTTCAATTTCAAGGCAGATAGCCTTGCAAGCTTCGAACCCAACATTGTTTTCTCCTCCTTCGATTGCCTTTACTTCTTGTTGTTGTTCTACAAAACTTGTCAAAACTTTGTTCATCTGTTCTACTTGAGTCCTTATTATCTGAAGTACGGCATCGTGTCCTCTGATTCTTCTCTTCCTGAGCGTTCATATTCGCGGTCAAACGTGCTAGAGCTTGTGGATCCACAGATCCTTCTTGAGGGTACTGAGGTAAGGCTTTTTGATCTAATGAATCGGTATAGGCATCTTGAGCAGGTTGTTGTGGAGGAGCAGGTCTATTCTGATATTGATTTTGGTACTGACCTTTCTGTTGGTAAGAGTTGTTCTGGGGGCGCGGTTGATAATGACCAGGATTGGCGTCCCTTGTGGATTTGAATACTGCATACCCGGATGGTTTCGGTTGCCCCATCGGTTGGATATAAAGTAAACAGATTGCGGATTTGCTTCGCACTCTTCCCATGTATGATTGTTAACTCCACATTGTTGACAACCTTGTGCTTCTTGAACTACTTTTGTAGCGGCTAAATTCTTCTCCATCGCGATTCTCATCTCCTTGATTTGATTTTCTAACGAGGATATTTGAGCTGAGTTTGCAGTTTCTGCATCTAAACGAAGCGTTCCTCGGGTCTTTGCTGCAGAAGCTCGCGTTGAAGGCCAACTTCTTTCTTGTTCCATAATATTCTTCAAAACTTCGGAAGCTTCATTGTGATTCATGGACACAAAATTACCCTTTCCAATGTTATCCACCTTTTCTCTACCTTTATCATTAAGGCCTTCATAGAACATAGCAAGTTGTAGAGCAGGTGTATAACCATGGAGCGGACATCTAATTAATTTTTGTTGAAACCTCGTCCATGCTTCTCCCACTGTTTCTCCATCTTCTTGGCAAAATCTCGCAAGCTCGGCTTGATCTTTAAGTCTCATGCTCTTCGGATAAAATCGGTTAAAGAACGCGGCTTGAAGTTCTCTCCAAGAATGAATGGTTCCATGTGGTTGTCTTTCTAGCCAATCGCTAGCTCTTCCGGTCAAGAAAAACGAAAACATATGACAATACAGTTGCTCGCGTGTAATGCCAGGAGTAATGTAGGCATCACAAATCAGCATGAACTTCTGAATCGCTTTTACCGGATCTTGTATTGCTGTACCAGTATAGAGTCCGAAACTTTGGAATTGACTGAGCATACCCGGATCGGGTCTAAATTTGATATTCGGAATCTCAGGAGGGCGGTAACCGATGGGTTGAACATGGAATGGTACATTAAGGCCAGTTAGATCTTGTTCAACTCGGTTCTGTTGATTATTAAGATTATTCTGCACATTACCTCCTTCTACTGGTATTTGTACACCAGGTGGTGGATCTTGTTGTTGTCCACCTGGTTGATTATTCTGAACTCCACCAAGGGGTGCACCAAGTGGTGGATCTTGCTGGGTTGCCATAACTCTTCTCAAGGCTCTTTCCTCACGAACTCGTTTGTTGTAAGGTCTGAAGCTCCTCTCAGGCTCCGACAAAGGAGGCCAAGAATTAAACACTGTGAAACCTGAAAAAGACTAAAGCAAACCACAAGCGTAAATCTGGAAAAATAAAACTAAACTAAAAACTGAAAAAGTAAAAACTAATTAAAAACTAAAACTCGAAATAGATAACCCACACGCTAACGAGACACAAGTCCCGGGCAGCGGCGCCAAAAACTTGGTGGTGCCTAGAGTGTGATAAAAATAAGATCAATTTAAGTATGGAAAACTACGCACTCTCACCCTAGACATGCACAGTACTGCAAGTATTACAGGACGTATGCAAGTTTTAATGATAAGTAGAGTTCGTTCTCAGGGACTTAAGTGTGTTAATCGCGTAGGTAGGAATAACGAGTAAAAGTAATTAATTAAAAGACAGAAAATAAAGCAAATAGGAATTCGAAATTACTAATTAAAACTAGGGAAAATAAAGACAATAAAGTAAAAGATTAAGAATATGAGATGAGAAGTATAGCTTAGGTTTTGCTAGTATGCACTAATCCTTCTAATTCTATCTATAAATCTAGTTCATAAGGGAGAATATTAGCTCTTGGTATACTTAGTCAGGATTATAAATTCCCCAATCTTAGACCTTGAGAGCGACTAAGGGGGCTACGGCACAACCAAGACGAGGACTCAAATAGGGTTATCAAACGCCACTAAGGCCCTATCCAGCACACTACAATCAATTGGTGATATGGTGGTTAAATCAAACCCTAATGACTATCTAGTTAGAAGCATGTTTTGTCAGAACTACTATCGACACTAGACATTATGTGGTGGTTCAATAGTTAAACACCCTGTCAAGGAGACCATCTAACTACTATTAAAACAATCCTAAAGTGATCAGTTCTAGGAAAGACAATAAATCAAAACACATAAACAAATATAACGTAAGTAGCTAATATCAGATTAAAACATATAATTCTTAAAGAAACTTAGATAGAAGAATTAGAATTCATAGTTTATACATATGCAAAACCCAAGCTATGGGGAGGTTTAGTTCATACCTGAAGGAAATAAAGTAAAAGATTTTACAAAAGACATCATCTTGCTCTCTACGATAAACTGGAAGAATAAAACCTTAAGAACTAATTACTATGAGGCAAGGATGATTTACAAGTGATATAAGGGTGTATTTATAGGTGTTTAGAAGACCTAATTCGTTTTCTTGAGGAAGAGTTAAGGTATTGGACTTCTAGCCCAACTCAAATTCGTATGGAAATAAAGATAAACACTGCTGCACCGGTTTGAGCATATCTTCTTCGTTATTGGTCGGGTTTAGCTCCATAATATACCAAAAGAATCGCAACAGGATTATCTTGACCCTATAGAAGGAAATCTCCAAATTCGGCCTATTTCTTAGGTAAAAACCCACATCTTTGGACGTGTATGCAGAATTCCAGATTTAGGCAGCTTTTCCTTTTCCATCTTTTTAGCTTTTATTTCCTTATCTCCAATTACCATGCAAATCTCTTTCCATAAGTTGTTGTCTTTGACTTGGACTCTAATTAAGCTCCATAATTATCTTTAAAACTACACACTAAATAAACAATTAAACCCAATATGCTCTAAAAATATTATTTCTACAAATCAAGACTCAAACTAGGAAAGTGCACTAAAACTCAAGATAATCGACATTATTGACTTCTAGAACACTAAAAATGATGTCTCATCCTAACATAAATCTATCACAAATGAGGAGACATCACATACATGTTTGCTAAATTTTTTAGAGAATCAAATATCAAAGATCGCTAATACCTTAAATGTTCGAGGCCAAGGACAACTCCCGGGTGACACAAAAATTCCTAAACAAAGAGAGGATTGTAACGCGATCACTACTAGAAGTGGTAAGATAATGCAACCACCACCTTTCCCTGTTATGAAAGAAAAAGAAGTATCTAGAAAAGAAAATCCGGTGAAGGACGTGGTAGAAAAAGATGATGAACTTGAAGTGGTAGAAGTGTGAAAGATTCCGGAAATTCCTAAAAAGAAAGCTGTTGTAGAAAACCGTCCTCCTCCACCTTTCCCATCACGAATTCAGAAGAAAGGAGATATGGCTGATTATCAAAGATTTTTAAATGTGATAAGAGGGTTGAACATTAACATCCCATTCTTAGACGATATTAAGGATGTTCCGAAGTATGTGTAGTTTTTGAAGAGAGCCCTCACCAATAAAAGGTCATATTGTGATAATGAGATGATAGGACTGCCAGAAGAATGTAGCGCAATCTGTCAGAGTAAGTCTCCACCCAAGTTACTTGATCCTGGGAGTTTTACAATTTCGATATCTATCAAAAATGAGTGGCAAGGAAAAGCTTTGTGCAATTTGGGTGCAAGTATTAATCTCATGCCCAAATCAATTTTCGAGCAATTAAAGACAGGTGGTGTAGCCTAGGGTGTGATAAAAATAAGATAAAATTAAGTCCAGAAAACTACGCACTCTCACCCTAGACAGGCACAGTACTGCAAGTATTACAGGATGTATGCAAGTTTTAGTTGATAAGTTGAGTTCGTTCGCAGGGACGTAGTGTGCTAGTCGAATGGGTAGCAATAACGAGTAAGCAACAATTAATTAAAAGACAGAAAGTAAATAGAGATTGAATTCGAAATTACTAATTAAAACTAAGAAAATAAAGACAATAAATAAATACGAAGAATATGAGATGAGAAGTATAGCTTAGGTTTTGCTAGTATGCACTAATCCTTCTAATTCTTTCTATTATATCTAGTTAATAAGGGAGAATATTAGCTCTTGTCTACTTAGTCAGGATTCTAAATTCCCATTCCTTAGATCTTGAGAGCGACTAAGGGGGCTACGGACACACCACGAGGCTGGTTCAAATAGGGTTATCAAGCGCTACCAAGGCCCTAAGCAATCAATTTCCATACATGGTGATAGTGGTTAAATTATACCCTAATGACTATCTAGTTAGAATCAATTTTGTCAGGACTAATATCGACACTAGACGTTATGTGGTGTTTCAATAATTAGACACCCAGTTAAGGTGACCATCTAATTACTATTAAGAAAATCCTAAAGTGATCAGTTCTAGGACAGACAATAAATCAAAACACATAAACAAATATAAAGGCAAGAAGCTAATATCAAATTAAAACATGTAATTCCCAAAAAAACTTAGATAGAAAGAAATTAGAATTCATAGATTATACATGATGCAAAACCCAAGCTATGGGAAGTTTAGTTCATACCTGAAGGGAATAAATGAAAGACATCATCTTGCTCTCTACAACAAACTGGAAGAATAAAACCTTAAGAACTAATTACTATGAGGCAAGGATGATTTACAAGTGATATAAGGGTGTATTTATAGGTGTTTAGAAGACCTAATTCGTTTTCTTGAAGGAGAGGTTAAGTAATGGACTCCAAGCCCAACTCAAATTCGTAACCCTAAAAACATGCAATCAGGCCCGATTTTCTTTTGGTCCTAACAGCTTCAATTTTCATCCGTTTGATGCGTATGAATATACCAAATTCATCATCTCGGAATGATCTTCAACTTTTCTCTTGACCGTTTCTCCAAATTCCACACCGTTTTTGAGATATAAGCTGATTTGTGGTCGTAGGTGCAGAAATTCAGGATGAAGGCAGGTTTTCCTTTTCCATGTTTTTATCTTTTCTTTCCTTTATCTCCAATTTCCATGCTTATCTCTTTGCATATCTTGTAGTCTTTGACTTGGACTCTAATTAATCTCCATAATTATCTTTAAAGCTTCACAGTAAATAAATAATTAAACCCAATATGCTCTAAAAATATTATTTTACTAAATCAAGACTCAAAATAGGAAAGTGCACTATTTCTCAAGAAAATAGACTATTATGACTTCTAAATCACTAAAAATGATGTCTCATCCCAATATAAATCTATCAAAAATGAGGAGACATCAAGACCCCTAACTCAAAGTTGTATCGTCCCGATACAATAAAGATAAAACAAAGGGAAGTCTATAAATACACACTTATGGAATTTTCAACACAATGGGAAGAACATAGCAGAATATATAAAATAAACCTAAAGCAACAACTCAGAAAATTTCATGCAATAATATTCATAAACTTCATACCTGTACACTTCTCATATCCACAGTCAACACGGCTTGAATTCAAGATCAGATTAGTTTCGCAATGTAAGAAGGATTGGACTTTACTCAGTTCCCCAGGAAAGCTATAGATTGTTCATCGAACTTCACCAGTATTCAAAGATCCACTTAACTACTCTCTAATGGATCAATCACTTCTTAATTACATAGCAAAGAATCAAAAGGTCTTTAAGGTTGTAATATAGGCTTAGGGACGGTATGGTAGTATATTTGGATAATTTAGAGTGAGCTTCTGGCTCTCTCCTCACTAGCCATCAACGAATCGCCCTAGAGCTTGAGTTACTCTCATAAAAAGTTTCTCACTCAACCCAATGAATTCCTTGATGCACAATTTAGCATCCCTAATAACCTAATTAAAGCATAAGATGTTCACATAAAAATTCCACTTTGCCGGCCCGAATACATATATTTTCTTTTCTTTTCAAATCAATTTCTTCTATAGCTATGATTCTCTTTTTATGTCGAGATATCACACTATTTTCTCACATATATATTTTTCTTTTAATGCCCTTGTTGGCAAATTTAGCTCGTAGCTTCTTTTTCATTCACTATTACCCCAGCAAAGGGTTACAATAAAAATCTGTGAATCATCATCAATATAAAGAACAGAGCACAATTAATAAGCTAAAAAATACCATCCCAATAACAATTCCCATAATGGTGGACTCACCACCCCAAACTCAAGCTCTAAAACAACTGTATATGCATCGCGATTCGAGTGCGGGTCATATGGAAAAGTCCTATAATCTAAAGGGACATGGCTTATAATGTGTTTCAATAAAAAGATTTAGAAAGGCTAGAAGGGGCTGAGAAGGATATAGCATATAAAATCGCAAATAACAAGGTGAGAATGTATAAAAAGGCTTCAAGTGGCTTCAAATATGAAAGAACCGCCTTAATCACTTTCTACACTATGCAATTTCGTTATTTTCTTACCTTTAGCACTTTCATCAAATGGGTTTGTCAACTAGCTTGGATCTCACGGCCTACACACTTCTCAAGGTTCCCTGAGATCGAACATACTTTCTATCGCATTGCTCACTAATCTTTTCTTTACTATCAACGTGTGTTTTCCTGCAAATACTCAAAGCATACAAATAACATAGCTCATAAACATACTACTTACTATCATCAATTCATTGAGCTTATGCTTTCAAGCTATTAAACACACTCTACATCTAATTCCCATGTATCAAAAAAATTTAATTTCTACCTAAAAACAAAAAAATGGAGATGAGAGACAACGAATCCCCACACCCCCAACTCAAAAATGAGCCGTGTCCCCACGACTCGAAAAAGACTCACAACAGAAATTAAAATTAGCAGATAAAAGCATTTACAGAAATGGTAAGGAAGAAAGAGAACATACTCTCGAGGCTATTGCCTCACATTATTGACATCCAAGGTTGGATTTGCTCGATCTTTTGTTCATTGCTCAAGGAGTTTCATGATGTTCACTTGATTAGCGTTGATTTGTGCCACATCATTTACTAAAGAAGTTTGAGCTGCTTCGAATTTGGTTAAACGCTCCTCCATCTTCTCTTGCGAACTTTGCTCCTTTTCTTCTTTCGAGACTTGCGTAGAACTCGCTCTTCGAAAGATATCCTTTATCCAAGCATTATCAATATAACTCTCCTTAAATTCGAGTTTCTCTTATGCTTCCAACGTTACACTCGCTTTTTGCACAAGACACGTGATAATAGTAGGAAATTTAACATTATAAACTGATTTGGGAGAGATCGAAAATCGCATCACCTCCTCATAGATCAACTGTGCCACATCTACTTCTTCTCCTCTCAAAATACAATCCAAAAGTAGAGCGTTCTTTTTAGTCACATCCAAAGTTCGTGTGTTTCCAAAGACGTTAGGAATAAGGAAATTGTGCCAAACTCTCGCATCCGGTTGAAGATATTTGTAAGGCCAAGGTGCCTTCAATTCTCCCTTATGTGATTGCACTTTGTCCATGTCTAAAACATGCTCAAAAAGTAATTCCTCATCAAAGATTTTTTGTTTAGCAACCGCTTCATCATACTTGCAATATCCAATTAATTTCTTAATCTTGAACTGGTTTCTAATCTCATTAACTGTGAAAGGAACTAACTTTCCTCTAATCGGAACACAACCTTTACTATCTCGGCTAAAGAGGCTTAAATAGAATTCCAAAACTAACCCATGAAATAATTCAGAATGTCTTACCATGAACGTAGACCAACCCAATTTTGCACCAAGCTCTAAGAATCTCTTGTATTCTCCTGTACCAACTTCTTCCTTGAATACTTTCTCATAAGCAAAAGGTAGTTCTTTTAATTGTTTTTCTGCAGAACCTCTTAAGGCCTTTGAAGATTCCTCTTTTTCCTTGGGTGTAGGACCTTTGAAGGGTGGAAGTTATGTTTTCTCCTTTGAATAAAAGTAAAGCCTTTTACCATTATGATCAAACATAGCTAGCTTACCTCCATCTTCAACATCGTTTTTACCCTTTGTTTTAGAACTAGAACCTTTGTTGTTTGATTTCTTCTCAATTGAACACAATACCTTGCTTTTCTTCACCTCCCTCTTGTTAGCTAATATTTCTGTTCTATTAGTCATCTTCAATTGACCCCCAACTCAAAGCTTTAACAACTCTTGAAATTTGAACTTGTGAATTTTTGGTTGAACAAGCTTGATTTGGTTTAGGAAAGATGAATTGATGATGAATCTATATGTGGGTAAGGTGAATTCTTGATGGATTGGCTTGGATTTAAGAAATTGTAGGATGAATTTTTAAAATTTGAGCTCTTGATTCTTCAATTTAATGTGTTTGGTGAGAATTGGTTGCTTGAATCTCCTTTGTAATGAGGTGGAGAGAAGATTTGATGTGTTTTTCTTGATGATTGGGTAGTGTTTTGATGATTGGTGAAGGTTTATATGAGCTTTAATGGAGTTGGGAGAGGTTTGGAGAAGAAAGAGAGGCTTGAGGTTTTGTAAATTCGGAATACTAAGCATTATCCCTCTTTTATAAGCTCCAATCCGCAATTTTCTCTCTCCAGCGGCGCGCTGCGGTATACCGGGCATATCCTCCGGTATACCAGAACTTCTGTTGTTCCAAAAATTTTCGTCTCGTCAATAAACACGCGCCTCATACCCGTGACACGGGTTTTTGATCCCGCGGTATACCGGGGATATGGTCCGGTATACCGGACCTATCGTCCAGATTTTTTTTCTTCTCGGCACAAAACCCGAGGCACCTACCCGTGACACGGGTTTTTCCTCTCTGCGGTATACCGGGGATGAGGTCCGGTATACCGGCCCGATGGTTAGAATTTTCCGAAATTTTTTGTTTTCTCCTCCCGAACTCGATTTCTCCAATACCTAAGCATCAAAAACACTAATAACTTTCTCAAATATGCAATATCAACTAAAAACAACTAAACTAACATAAACGAAAACGTAAAAGACATAAAAACTTAAAAAAATTTGCGGGTTGTCTCCCATACAGCACTTTTGTTTAACGTCTTTCAAAGTTAGACGTGCTACCTCTATCAAGATTTGCGAATATAGCCTCCCCAACAACGAGTTAGGCTATGAACGTCAACTAATTTGCACTTGATCCCCTTCTTGGGTCGGATTTCTATCACCTTGGCTGAAACAACCTTAGTGACAATGAATGGTCCCATCCACTAGTCTTTGAAACTACGTGGCCTATTCTCGCGTTTGTGAGCTTTCCATAGAACTTCATGGCCAACCCCAAACTCAATGTTTGGCTCAGTATCCTCAGGCTTTAAGTGGATCTTCTCAGGAGGGACTTTGTGATGTGAAAGGCTGTGGATGGCAGGAACGGTGGGATCTAACTTCCTCGGTTTCTTACCCAAGACATAGAAGGTCTCAGATATATTCTTTGCATGCAGAGTAATGGTCCCTTCGCGGAAGTTGATGACACTTTGACTTGTGGCCATGAAAGGCCATCCAAGTATGATTGGATCCTGCTTATCTACATCAAACTCAAGTATAACAAAGTCAGTAGGGATGGCGATACTATCTGCACGGACTAAGACGTTCTCCACTGTTCCCCATTTCCTAGTAACTGAGTTGTCAGCGAACTGCAACTTCACTAGAGTTTTCTCTGATTTTGGAAGTCCAAGTCTCTCAAACACGGACTTAGGCATAAGATTCACACCAGAACCCACATCGTACATAGCTTTCACCTTGAGCATACTAATTTGGATAGGAAGGTTGAAACTTCCCAGATCTTTAAGCTTTGTTGGTAGCTCTCATTCACTTCTTTTTGAGACTCTCAGGTTCTCTCTTGGGATCTCTACACTCGCTTCTTTCTCAGGAATAACTTGCGTAAAAACTTGTTGCGGTGTGAGTCCTTTCTTCGCAATCTCAAGCATTTGGGCGTTGATATTTTCAGGTGTATACGCCTTTACAAATGTCTTGAGCTCAGTGTCATCCTTAGGATTTGTATCAGGAATAGTTGGTGACACTGTTTGAACAACCGGTGGCGGTTCCACCTTCTCTTCTTCTTTCTCTTCTTGCACAGCAGGTGCAACTTCAACTTCATCTCTTGATTCCTCCTTTGAGGCTTCTTTCTCTTTCTCTTTAGCCAGCTCAGCTTGATAATCCATCACCGATCGAATTTCTTCTTGCATATCCTTCAGAAGCTGTATAAATCTGGCTTTCTCTGAATCGTCATCCACATAAACCTCAGAACAGTCAGATTCCACGGGGCTAGACTTGGTTGGTTCTTCTTCGGTACTCGGAACTTCCACGGCACTAACGACAGAATGTGGTACTTCCTTCTTTTCTTCTTCAATTTCAAGGCAAATAGCCTTGCAAGCTTCGAACCCAACATTGTCATCACCTCCTTCGATTGCCTTCAATTCTTTTTGTTCTATTAAATTCGTTAGAACTTTGTTCAACTGTTCTACTTGAGTACCTAAAATCTGAATTGCGGCTTCTTGTCCTCGTAACTTCTCTTCCTGAGTGTTCATATTCGTGGTCAAACGGTCCAAGATTTTTACTACTTGTTAATTATCCATAGATCCCTCTTGAGGATACTGTGGTAAAGCTTTCTGATCTAATGCATCGGTATAGGCATCTTGAACAGGTTTTTGAGGGGGAGCAGGTCTATTTTGATGTTGATTTTGATACTGAACTCTCGGTTGGAAAAAGTTGTTCAGGGGGCGTGGTTGATAATGACCAGGATTAGCGGCCTCCTGTGGATTTGAATATTGCATACCCGGATGATTTCGGTTACCAAATTGATAACCTCCTCGGTTGGATATGAAGTAAACAGATTGTGGATTTGCTTCGCACTCTTCCCATGTATGATTATTAACCCCACATTGTTTACAACCTTTTGCTTCTTGTACTACGTTTGCTGCGGCTAAATTTTCTGCATCTCTAACTTCAGCTCCTTGATTTGATTTTCTAATGCGGATATTTGAGCTGAGTTCGCAGTTTCTGCATCTAAACGAAGCGTTCCTCGGGTCTTTGCTTCAGGAGCTCGCGTTGAAGGCCAACTCCTTTCTTGTTCAATAATATTTTCCAAAACCTTGGAAGCTTCATTATGATTCATGGACACAAAATTACCCTTTCCAATGTTATCCACCTTCTCTCTACCTTTATCATTAAGACCTTCATAGAATATAGCAAGTTGTAGAGCGGGGGTATAACCAAGGAGCGGACATCTAGCTAATTTATGTTGAAACCTTGTCCATGACTCTCCCACTGTTTCTCCATCTTCTTGACAAAATCTTGCAAGCTAGCTTTGATCTTTGAGTCTCATACTCTTCGGATAAAAACGGTTAAAGAATGCGGCTTGAAGTTCTGTCCATGAATTGATTGTCCCAGGTGGCTGTCTATCCAGCCACTCACTAGCTCTACCGGTCAAGAAGAACGAAAACATATGACAATACAGTTGCTCGCGTGTGATGCCTGGAGTAACATAAGCATCACAAATCTGCATAAACTTCTGAATCGACCTTACCAAATCTTGAACCGCGGTACCACTGTAGAGTCCATGACTTTGAAATTGACTGAGCATACCCGGATCGGGTCGAAATTTGATATTCGGGATCTCTGGAGGACGGTAATCTATTGGTTGAACATGAAACGGCACATGGAGACCAGGGAGGTCTTGTTCAACTCGATTTTGATTATTCTGCCCATTACCTCCTCCTTGTTGTTGTCCTTGTTGTTGTCCACCAGGTGGGATCAGGGGTGGTGGTGGTCCTCTTGGTAATACTCCAGGTAGGACTCCAAGTGGTGGATCTAACTGACCTTGTACGCCTGCCATAGCTCTTCTCAAGGCTCTGTCCTCACGAACACGTTTGTTATAAGGTCTGTAGCTCCTCTCAGGCTCCGATAACGGAGGCCAAGAATTAAACATTGTGAAACCCTAAAAATACTAAAGCAAACCACAAGCGTAAATCCAAAAAAACAAAAACTAAATACTGAAAAATAAAAACTAATTAAAAACTATTACTCGAAATAGATAACCCACACGCTAACGAGACACAAGTCCCCGACAGCGGCGCAAAAAACTTGGTGTCGCCTAGGGTGTGATAAAAATAAGATAAATAAAGTCTAGAAAACTACGCACTCTCACCCTAGACAGGCATAGTACTGCAAGTATTACGGGATGTATGCATGTTTTAGTTGATAAGTTGAGTGCGTTCTCAGGGACTTAGTGTGCTAGTCGAATGGGTAGCAATAACGAGTAAGCAACAATTAATAAAAGACAGAAAGTAAATAGAGATTGAATTCGAAATTACTAATTAAAACTAAGGAAATAAATACAATAAAATAAATACGAAGAATATGAGATGAGAAGTATAGCTTAGGTTTTGCTAGTATGCACTAATCCTTCTAATTCTTTCTATTAGATCTAGTTAATAAGGGAGAATATTAGCTCTTATCTACTTAGTCAGGATTCTATATTCCCATTCCTTTGACCTTGAGAGCGACTAAGGGGGCTACGGACACACCACGAGGCTGGTTCAAATAGGGTTATCAAGCGCTACCAAGGCCCTAAGCAATCAATTTCCATACATGGTGATAGTGGTTAAATTATACCCTAATGACTATCTAGTTAGAATCAGTTTTGTCAGGACTAATATCGACACTAGACGTTATGTGTTGTTTCAATAATTAGACACCCAGTTAAGGTGACCATCTAATTACTATTAAGAATATCCTAAAGTGATCAGTTCTAGGACAGACAATAAATCAAAACACATAAACAAATATAAAGGTAAGAAGCTAATATCAGATTAAAACATGTAATTCCCAAAGAAACTTAGATAGAAAGAAATTAGAATTCATAGATTATACATGATGCAAAACCCAAGCTATGGGAAGTTTAGTTCATACCTGAAGGGAATAAACTAAAAGAAATAATGAAAGACATCATCATGCTCTCTACAATAAACTGGAAGAATAAAACCTTAAGAACTAATTACTATGAGGCAAGGATGATTTACAAGTGATATAAGGGTGTATTTATAGGTGTTTAGAAGACCTAATCCGTTTTCTTGAAGGAGAGGTTAAGTAATGGACTCCAAGCTCAACTTAAATTCGTAACCCTAAAAACATGCAGTCAGGCCCGTTTTTCTTTTGGTCCTAGCAGCTTCAATTTTCATTCGTTTGATGCATATGAATATACCAAATTCATCGTCTCGGAAAGATATTCAACTTTACTCTTGACCGTTTCTCCAAATTCCACACCGTTTTTGAGATATAAGCTGATTTGTGGTCGTAGGTGCAGAAATTCAGGATGAAGACAGGTTTTCCTTTTCCATGTTTTTACTTTTTCTTTCCTTTATCTCCAATTTCCATGCTTATCTCTTTCCATATCTTGTAGTCTTTGACTTGGACTCTAATTAATCTCCATAATTATCTTTAAAGCTTCACACTAAATAAATAATTAAACCCAATATGCTCTAAAAATATTATTTCACTAAATCAAGACTCAATATAGGAAAATGCACTATTTCTCAAGAAAATCGACTATTATGAGTTCTAAATCACTAAAAATGATGTCTCATCACTAAATCGACTATTATGAGTTCTATGGTCCTGTAAATGGTTGATTGATCCCTCGTATACCCTGAGGGACGTATAGAAGATTTCCTCGTCAAGGCAGGTACTTTAATTTTTCCCGTTGATTTTGTTACTTTTGAATACGACGCAGATAGGAATGTCCCCATCATTCTGGGATGACCATTCCTAGCCACGGAGCGTACTTTGATTGAAGTAGAAAACAGAGAGTTAAATATGTGAATACAAGACGAGGAGGTAAAGTTCGATGTGTTTAGAGCTATAAAATTTCTAGATTCTCAAGAGGATTGTTTCCGAATGGATGTAGTAGAGCATGCCACAAATGAGGTATATGATTGTTTTAATTATGATGATATCTTGCAGGCCGCTCTGACACTTGATATACGTGAGATGGTGGAAGAGCTTGCTGAAACATTGGCAACTCTTAATTATGAGAATCCAAAGTATAGGCGCTTAGCCTATGAACCTTTACGAGACGCAGGGGAGATTGAACCTCAAAAGAGACCATCTATTGAGTCTCTCTCGAAATTAGAAGAGAAACCACTTTCGTCACACTTGAGGTATGCATATTTAGAAACTAACAATACTCTACCTGTTATTGTTTCAGCTACTTTAACAGGTCCTCAAGAAGACAAACTACTGTGTATACTGAGAGCCAATAAAGAGGTGATAGGCTGGACTATTGCTGATATCAAAGGCATTAGTCCATCCTATTGCCAACACAAAATTATTCTGGAAGATGATAGTACACGCTCAGTTGAAGGAAAAAGAAGGTTGATTAGTTGAACAAGGCTACTAGAAAAGACTATTTTCCACTCCCATTCATCGACCAGATGTTGGATAAGCTAGCAGGGAGAGAATATTATTGTTTCTTAGATGGTTATTCAGGTTACAATCAGATATGCGTAGATCCAGATGACCAACACAAAACCATATTCACATGTCCTTTTTGCACTTTCGCATACCGATTGATGCCTTTTGGATTGTGTAACGCTCCTGCTACTTTTTCAACGATGTATGATGGAGATTTGCTGGGATATGATCGATAATTTCTTGAGGTATTCATGGATGAATTTTCTGTGTTTGGTGATAGCTTTGATGAATGTTTTCAGAACTTGGATAAGGTGTTGATTAGATGCAAAGAACCGATTTGGTCTTGAATTGGGAGAAATGTCATTTTATGGTTCGTGAAGGTATAGTGTTGGGACACAAGGTATCAAGCCCTAGTTTACAAGTTGATCGTGCGAAGATTGAGGTTATCAAAACTCTCCCCTCTTGTTTCTGTAAAAGGGGTAAGGAGTTTTCTAGGCCATGCTGGGTTTTATCGCTGTTTCATCAAAGATTTTTCCAAGATTTCAAAACTTTTGTGTAACTTACTCGAAAAGGACACCAAATTCCTTTTTGATGAAGCTGGCGTGAAGGCATTTCAAGAGATTAAAGAGAAGCTTATTACTGCGCCTATTATGTTACCTCTTGATTGGAAGATTCTGTTCGAAGTGATGTGTGATGCTAGTGATTTAGCCATGTGTGTTGTATTGGGGAAAATAAAGTATAAAGTATTTCATTCTATCTATTATTCAAGTAAGACCTTTACTAGCGCTCAAATTAATTATACAGTAACTGAGAAGGAACTTTTAGCGGTTGTTTACGCATTTGACAAGTTTCGTTCCTACCTCCTTGGAGCAAAAATTGTCGTCTTCACCGATCATTCCGCTATTTAGTACCTAATAGAGAAGAAAGATACTAAACCACGTTTGATTAGATGTGTCTTATTGCTACAAGATTTTGATATAGAGATTCAAGATCGAAAGGGGTGTGATAATCAAGTTGCAGATCATTTGTCTCGTCTTGAAGATTCTGAGTCGAATAGTGGTCCTGAGTTAGTTAAAGAAGGATTCCCTGATAAAAGTTTATTTGCAGTATATGATGCTACTCCGTGGTGCGTAGACATTGCGAATCTTATTGTGAGTGGTAACTTTCCCGAAGAGCCACATCACCGGATAAGAAGAGATTGATAAGTCGTGCTAAACAATTCTTTTGGGAGGACCCTTTCCTCTACAAAGTGTGTAGTGATCAGATGGTAAGAAGATGTATACCTGAGAAAGATGTTTTATCAGTAGTTGCAGGTTGTCATGATTCACCATATGGAGGACATTTCAAAGGCGATCGCGCAACTGCTAAGGTACTACAATCCGGTTTTTATTGGCCTACATTACATAAGGAATGTCATGAGTATGTTAAGAAGTGTCATAGGTTCCAGTTTACTGGTAATATATGCAAGAGGGATGAGATGCCACGTAATAACATTCTTGAAGTCGAAATATTTGATGTTTGGGGTATTGATTTCATGGGTCCCTTTGTACCGTCCAATGGTAATCAATACATCCTATTAGCTGTGGATTACATGTCTAAATGGGTAGAGGTGCTAGCTCTACCAACCAATGATTCACGAGTAGTGTTTAAATTTTTAAAATCTCACATCTTCACTAAACATGGTACACCTAGAGTTATTATCAGTGATGGAGGTTCGCATTTCGTGAACAAATATCTGAAGACAGTTCTAAAAAAGTATGGAGTGAAACATCGAATATCTACCGCAAGCCAATGGTCAAGCTGAGGTGTCTAATCGAGAGGTATAATCTATCCTAGAAAAGACTGTTGGTCCTACAAGAAAAGATTGGTCAATGAAGTTAGATGATGCTTTATGGGCTTATCGTACTGCGTTCAAAACTCCAGTTGGTGCATCTCCATATCGTATGGTTTATGGTAAGGCTTGTCACTTACCTCTTGAACTTGAATTAGGTGCATATTGGGCTATAGCGCAGTTGAATTTAGATCCTACTTTGGCTGGAGAAAATTGTATGACGAAGTTGAATGAACTTGACGAATTCTGATTACCTGCTTATGAGAATGCTAAAATGTACAAAGAAAATACTAAGAGGTGGCATGATAATCGTATCCGTGTGAAGAAATTTGAAGTGGGACAAAAGGTCCTAAAATACAATTCCAAGTTCAGTAATTATCCGGGTAAGTTAAGATCGAAATGGTCAGGTCCTTACATTGTGACAAAGGTTACGCCTCATGGATCCATAGAGATTGAGCATCCAATCGAGAACCGCACCTTCATGGTGAATGGTAATCGATTGAAGATTTATCATGGAGGCGAGGATACCAATCGCGCGGAAGATCCACATCCCGGAGAGGTCATGTACCTCCTTGAAGCTCCTTCATAGCGAGAGGTAACCCGTCGAGCTTAACGATGTTAAACCAAGCCAATTCATTGTACATTAGTTTCATGTTTTCTTTATTTCGTAGTATAAATTAGAGTAACTGTTGTTGATTAGTGTTTATTTTTATGAAATGAGAAAGGTTAGTTGTTCTTGATGATTTCAGGAGTGAAAAAAGTCATGAGTTTGGGGTTAAAAAAGTGAAAAACAAAAGTTTTTGGGTTGCAAAACAGGAGCTAACCGGGAAACCGGTTTTTGCTAAATGGGAACCCGGTGGGCAATTGTTTGACCAACCCATCACACGCAAGAATGGTGCGTCAGTGTCCGCGATGTCGTCGAAACCGGGAACCCGGTTTTGAGCTGACCGGGATCCCGGTGGCTGCGCTGTAGATCCCCAAACTCTCTGACCCCTGCATAACCTGAGGCACAAGGGGTTGCGTCCAAGTTCGCGCCATCGACGCCAATCGGGAACCCGGTTTCGTGTTGACCGGGAACCCGGTCATGAAGGCCAACACTCTAACCCCTGCGTAACCCGAGATGCAAGGGGACAGCGTCCAGGTAATAAAAAATGGAATTTGGAAATTTCTTTGCGCCGAAACAGCGACGTGAACCGGGAACCCAGTTATCGCTATCTAGGAACCCGGTTGTCGCCTGTAAGAGGCGGTTTTGGAGCTCTCTACCCTATATTTTTTACTTCCTTCTCAAGTTAGCCTCCAAGTCTGTTTCTCAGCTTCTCACCACTCCGAAAATCATCAACAAAACCTTATAAAATCATCAAATTCTACCCTCTTCCACCACACAAAAAGATAATCAATTCATAATCCTTCCAAAACACCATCAAAATCCAAATTTTCTCCAAGAATTTTCTTCACCCAAGCTTTAAATTTATCCAGTAATCCTCTACAAACACATCAAATAGCCTTTACCCATCTCATAATTCACCTTAATCTTCTTTCGTCTATCCTCAAAACATCAAAATTCAAAACTTTTCTCTAGTTTTTGAATTTTTGAAGTTTTGAGTTTGGGTGAGTTGAGATGACTAACCGGACATAATCTTTCAGCTATTCTCAAAGAAACACTCCAAGAACACGAAAAATCCGGGTGCTACTTAAGAAAAAGCTGTTGAGATTCCAGATTCAGCTCCTAAACGAAAAATTGGAGAAGTTCAAACTGCCATGAAGAGGAAAGAAAACCCAAGTAAGGCTACTCCTACAAAGCCTACCTTAGTGATTGAAGAAGAAGAAGAGGTCGAAGAAGAAATTCCTAATGAACCCATTCCACAACAAAGAGCTACCCGAAGAAAAATTATGGCACATAAACCAAAGAGAGTAGCAATGAGTTGGCCTGATCAGGTTCGTGAAAGAATTAATTACTTGAAGTTTGGTGTTGAAAAAGGATTCCCTTCAGGTATTATGAACAACGAGTTTAAGAGTTATGCTATTACTTGTGATAAGTTTGGGTGGACCGAATTGAGACAGAGAAACTTTACATTTATCCCCACCATGGTGCGTGATTTTATGAAGGAGTATCCTTTTCGAATAAACAACCAATTATCATACGCAAAAAGGTATTACTCTTCTTAGTTGAGCTTATTCACAAGAATTTGAAATTGCCAAACTTTACTGGTCCTTGCCCATATCAAGAACACTTAATGATCCGTCTTTTGCTTGGGAATCTCTTTGGGATAAATTTTTGATTCATGTGAAACGCCCTGTCCCAAAAGGTGAGAGATATGCTGGGCAAGTTTATAGTAGCCATTTATTACCTTGTGCTAAGGTATGGTCCCGTTTCATAATCCCTACCCTCTTTGGTATTACCCACATTTCCGAATTGAAGAGGGAGCATGTGATCTTCATAAAGTGTATTATTGAGAAACAAGAAATTGATGTTGCTCGTGTGATTTATGACACTATCATGGAGTTCGAGAAAATCCCAATTGTTCAGCAAAACCTTAAGTTCCCATGTACCATCACTGCCTTGTGTCTAGACGCAAAAATACCGCGTAGGAGCTAATAGGTTGAGCCTTTAGAACAAGGGGACGCAATGACATCGAATTCGATTTAGAACGCCCATAATGAGGCAACACAACCAATAAAGAGTCCTAGAGCTCCTCCACCAAAGAAGAAGGTACATGTCGATAATGAGTTGGAAAATAAAATTCGAGTGTTGGAAGAGAATCAAGATAAGATGATTGCTACTTTAGGAAACGCTACAAAAGAGTTAGACCTTCTCAGAAATATGCTACTTGGGGTGAGAACAATACAGCACATCGCCTACGGATTACTTATAAAGGAGTCTCTACTTGGACACAACACCGAAAACTAGCCTCGCGCTGGTTAAGATACGTTTTCTATTCCTTTTCATTTAGTGTAGATTAGTTTATTTGCTTTGAGTCTTTTCGAGTCGTGGGGACACGACTCATTTTTGAGTTTGGGGTGGGGTTCGTTGCCTCATCCCAATTTTACTTGTTATTTGTTTTAATTGCTTTCAATAAAATTAATTAGGAGTTGCGTTTGACTGTAGAAGATCTTAAATGTCCCCAATAAGCATGCTTTTGACGAATCTATGATAGTAAATAGTGGACTTTAGGGGTTAGTATAAAACTCACTTTAATTGCATGCAAACACAGGTAATTGATAGTAAGAATTAATGAGCAATGCAAAAGAAGTAAACTTGTACTTAAGGAAAATGTTTGGTTTGTAGAACGTGAGATCCAAATTAGTAGAGAACCCACTTAGGTATGAACTAGAGGCAAGCTATGTAATTAGGAAAATGATAGAGGCAGTTCTTTGTTAAGCCATTTGAGACCTTTTTAGCCTTCTATCCCTTGTATTAAAATTATCCTTCTTAGCCCAATTTTGAGCCTTAAAGCCTTCCTATGTAGCCACGATATAAGCCCTTATACCCTTAGTTTATTAGTCATTTCCATATGACCTGCACTTGAATCACGATCCTGAAACCTGTCTCGAGCTTGAGTTTGGGGTGGTGGGTCCATATTTGGGAAGTTACATTGGGAGGGAATTATATGTGTTTGTATTGAGGCACAATTTCAGATGATATTATTATTTGTGACCCTTTGCCAGGATTGAAAAAAAATGAATCGCAAAAGCCAATACAATAAGGACCGGGAACCCGGTTAGCTACTGTACAAAAAAAGAAGAAAAAGAAAGAATAAAACACCCGACAAAGTGAAAATTTCTCGAAATCATCTAAGTATATATTGGGTTAACTTGGGGATGCTAAATTAGTGCATCAAATGGGTTGAGTGAGAACATTATTCGAGTGTAAACTCAAGCTCGTAGACAGTTGTTGATGGTAAGTGAGGAGAGAGCCAAAAGCTCACTTCTAATTCACCAAATATACATACCACACCATCCCTAAGCCTAGGCTAAAACCATAAAGTCCTCGTGATTCCTAGATACATGGTAAGTTAATAGGGAATACGCTAAGTGGAGCGTTCAAAGCGAGTGAGGATCAATGAACAACCTATAACCATCATACTGGGATAAGTACAAGTGTAACCTTCTAGCATTGCAACTTTAATTCTAATATTGATAATATTTTTGTTTGATTTTGCATGATAAGTGTATGTGTATATTAATTCCTAATATTTCCTATATGAGATTTATTTTAAGTTTTGCTTTGGGTGTATTTACTAGCTTCTACATTCTTGCGTCTACTTTAGAACTCTGTTTTAGTTTTACTTTTTCGGGACGACAAAGGTTTGAGTTGGGGGTCTTGATGTCTCTCATTTTGTTCTAGTTATATGCCCAAAGGAGACATCATTTTTGGTGATTATTTGATTAATACGATAGACTTTTAGTGTTAAATTGTTATATTTCATTTTCCCTCCTTGAATTGTAGTATTTTTCATTTATTAAGCGTTTGTACGTTAAATGGTTTGTTTTAGTGAAAAGATTGTAGGTGCTTAACGCTAGGAAGGAGAGGAATCAAGAATTAAAGTCTTAGATTGTGTAAAGAAGTCAAAGGCGACAAGAAATATCCCGAAGAGTTGACAAGTTGAAGCTGCAAATCTGGAAGGCTGATGGTAATTTTTGCTTCTGAGCTACTTAAACATGGATTTAGTCTCCGAGTTGTAAAGAGGATTTGTGCCTTATCGAGTTACTAAGAGTTAGCAAGTTTAATGAGTCAATTCAGAGTTAAATTGAGAAAGTTACAGTCGTTTTAGTGAAAAGTGTACACTAGTTACGGGATTTGGATTTGAAAAGTGGACTTGACCCATTTAATATTTCATTAATTCAATTAAAATAAGCCCAAGTCCGAATTTCTGGGTATAAATATACCTTTTTACTTTATTTTTACACAACTCAATTTACACAAGTCAGAAACGCCAGAGAGAAAGTCAGAAGTAAGAAAAAGGAGAAAGCTAAGAGCTAGAGAATTCATCTTCTCCAAATCACAGCCAAACCCAATTCCTCAATTAGGTTTTCTTATATTTTAATTCTTTATTAGACATGAGTTCATTTATTTTTATTTCTTTAGTTTTAATTTCTATTATGAACTAATTTCATTTGTGCTTGAGAATCACTTTAATGGGTTGAGCCCCTATTTATTTAGTTAATGTTTTTTAATTTGGGATTGAAAGATTTAATTCAAATTGGGTAAATTAGTATTTTTTCTATTATCGTGAATTTATTTACTATCTTTGAAGTCATGAATCAGAAATAGGAATTAGTAATTAAGCTATTCATTATAGTGGCGTAATGATCACCTTGACGTGGGTTTAATTACTGAACTAGGTAATAGATGTAAGATATAAATTATTGATCCTGACAGACTTAGTTATTCTTATAGCCAATTAGGTAAAACACTTGAACATTCAAAGGTAGCTTATAATCACCCTGAAAGGGGTTTGTAATACCCTAGGATAGCTCCTAAGTCCACCCTGACGGGGGATAGGAAAAACAAGAATCCCGACTAGTATTAATTACCAATTCTACCCTTAAACGAAAGCCTTAATTGAATAGATTTAGGTGAAACCCTTGCGAAACTCAAGTACCACTTCTCATCCTTGCGTCTACTCATATTTTATTTACTTGCGTCTCATTTATTTGGATTAGTCAATTTAATATGTTACTTTATTTGCACTTTGGTTTGAACAAAAACCAAAAAAATATTTATTCCCATTTACTTTTCATATCATATAACAATTATTCACACTTATTACATAACATCTAAAGTCATATCTAATCCGTCTCTGAGATCGATTTCCTGTTTACCGGATATTACTTGGACGACCCATACACTCGCGGTACGTGTCTTGCCTATTTAGGTGTGTTGTTTTAGAACACACAAGGAGACACCAGATACCCTGGTTTCTTCTATAAAAAATATTAGCATATTATAAAACTTGATGTTATTATAAAAAAATTCTGGTATAATAACCAAAATCTTGAGATGATAAACCATAAATATATTTCAGTTATACCACAACTTGACAACCCTGCTACTATTAAGCATTTTAGACCTATTAGTGTTTCGAATTTTATTTTTAAAATCATTGCGCGTATTTTAGTTAATCGCCTCCAACCCTTTATGAACAATATTATAAAGGAAAACCAGTCTGCTTTTGTTCCAAGCAGACATATTCAAGAAAACTCTATGATTGTGCATGAAATTTGTAACTATATTAAAAATAAAAAAGATACTACGAAGTATAGTATGATTATTATAGAAAATATACAAAAAGCTTATGAATATGTTGAGTGGGACTTCCTCTAGAGTCTTATGTTTAAACTGGGTTTTAGTAAAAGATGGTGTGATCTTATACTTAACTGTATTACTTCTGTTTCTTACTTTGTCCTTATAAATGGGAAACCCCATCCCCTTATTAAACCTACAAAGGGTATTAGACAAGGAGACCCCCAATCCCCCCTATTGTTTTTTTATAATAACCCAAACCCTCTTGATGTCTCCCTAATTGTTCTTATTTTAGACCCTTAGGAGACATCATTTTTGGTGTTTATTTAATTAATTCGATAGACTTTTGAATGAAATATGCAATAATTCGGATTTCCCTTTTTATTTCTAGCATTTTTGAATTATTAAACTTTTGCGCGTAATATTGGTATTTTTAGTGTAAAGTTTACAGGTTTTTAGATGTTAGCTAGGAAAGGAATCCGAAGATAAAGTCAAAGATCAAAAGATAGAGTCAAGACTTGAAGAGAAATCCCGAAGATTTTATTTTAGAGCGAAAAATCCATTTTCCAGGCCCTTGATTGCTGTTTTCGAGGTACTTAAGAGCTGATTGAGCCGCTGACCTTTGAAGAGAAAACATTCCTTATCGAAGTACGGAACTTTAGCAACTGGAATGAGGTCAATCGGAGTTGTAACGCATCGGGAAAAGCAGTTTTAGTGAAGGCCTGTCATCAGTTACGGGATTTTGGGCTTAGAAAGTGGGCTTGGACATTTAATTAGGCTTTTATTTTCTGGTCCAAGCCCTAGTCCGAATTTTTAACTATAAAAGGAGGTCTGGACTCTTATTTTAAACACAATTCACTTTCCACAAGATTAAAAAACACCAGAGAAGCTACAGCAGGAAGAAGGGAGAAGCTACAAGAGCTGGAGTGGGTCTATAACTCCGTTCGTAGTCATTCTGATTCCGAAAATTAGGTTTTTCTTATATTTTAATTTTGTAATGAATATGAATTCCATTTCTTTTTATTTAGTTTTTAATTTTAATATGAGCTAAATTTCCATTAGTGCTTGAGAACAAAACAATGGGTGAATCTTGATTTTATTATTATAACGAATGTTGAATTTGGGTTTTTATTGAATTAAATTAAATTAGGGCTTTTACTCTTTTCGACAATTTGTGAATGTTTACTGATTTTAGAGTCGCGAACTAAAATTAGGTATTAGTATCTAAGCTATTCCATATATGTGGCGTATGGATCATCCTGACGGGGGGTTTAGGTACAGAAATAATTGTTCAATCTAGGATAAAAACTATTGATTCTGACGAACTTAGTTAATCCTAGGGCCAATGTGGTAATAAATCTTAATCATCCAACGGTGGATCATATTTACCCTGACGGGACTAGTGACACTTTAGGATCGCCTTATAGTCTACCCTGACGGGGGTATAAGGATATTAGAATCCCGACCATTGTAATTGACTGATTTAACCCTTAAACAACATAAGTTAGAAAGTAAAATTAGGAAGATCCTTGCGTTCTCAAGTACTACATCTCATATTGCGTTTTCATACATTTTACTTGCGTCTTAGCTTTTACTTGCATTTATAATTTGTCTTTCATTTAGTAGAATTAATAAACAAAACCAAAACAAACAATTTATTGTCTTTTATTTTCATAAGTGCATCAATCACTATTTGCATAAACATTGTGATCAACCATCCGTCCTTGGAACGAATCTGATTATCAGAATTACTACTTGGGACAACCGTACACTTGCGGTTGTGGTTCGATTATTATTTGCATTTATTTTTAGAACACACAAAGGACCACCAAGTTTTTGGCGCCGCTGCCGGGGACGGTAGCGTGTGACCACGGTGTTTATCCTTTAGTGATAAGTGCATTTATTTTATTTTATCAGTTTTACGCTTTTTGTTTGTTAGCTTTTTCAGGTTTTTAGGTTTGGTGTATGCGAAGAAGGCTATTCAAGGATCTAGAGCCAACACCTCCGATCCTTAGTAATCCAGAATCGTTGATCAGACTTGCGAACAGAAGAAGAAGAGAACGAGAAGCTTTAGAAGTAGAAGAATTAAGTAACAGAATGGAGAATATCATTATTCAAGGTCAACAGAATGGACAAGGCCAGTTAGATGCTAATGGCCAACCTTTAGCTCCAGGCGTTATTCCTCAAGTTCAACCACAAAATCCTAATCCTCCAGTCCAGATAGTGATGAATCATGATCCGTGGTTTACTAATGGTCCTCCAGAAGTTCCATTCCGTGCTCCAGCTATAGGAGTAGGTGCTCCAGATATTAATGTTCCGCGTTTCCGTCCAGATTCGGGTATGTTAGCTCAGTTCCAGAATTTTGGTAATTTTCGTGGTAGACCATCAGAAGATCCTCTTAGGGCAGTACAGAAATTCAAACAGATATGTGATTCTTATATCACACAAGGTGTTTCGAGAGAACAGATGTATTTTGCTGCTTTTAAGTTCTTTGTTACTGAGGGAGCAAGTGAATGGCACGATACGCAAGATCCTACGAAGATTACTAATTGGGACCAATTAGAAATCGCTTTCTTTGACAGGTATTACCCAAGTAACATGAGGTTAGATGCTGAACTAGAATTGACACAATTCCGTCAAGAGTATGAGGAAACCGTGGGTAGGAGTTGGACAAGATTTCAGATGTGTTTGCGTAAAGTTCCTAATCATGGCTTTTCAGAACAACAACAGTTAAAGATCTTTTATAGAGGCCTTGATGGAATTTCGAGAGAGAAGTTGGATACACTATGTGGAGCAGGTTTTCTTCAAGTTCAACCCGCTCATGCCAAGATCATTTTAGAGAGAACAGTCAAGAATGAAGTTGGGTGGAGCTCAGTAAGAACACCAGTCAAGGGAGTAAATAATGTTGACATAGAAGAGAAATTTGCTACGTTTGAGAATAAGATCCAGAATACCATAGAGCAACAATTGAAGCAGCTTACTCTAGCTGTGACAGAAGGATTTTCGGGTAAGAAGGTAGCTGTGCATGCTGCACAAGAAGTTTATATGTGTTCAATTTGTAAGGTAGATGATCATGATGAGGAAAGTTGTCCGAATAATCAAGAATCAGTGAATTTTATGTCCAACAGAGGTAATTTTAATTCGAGTGGTAATGGATATCAACCTAACAGAAACCATCCTGGGTTTCAATATTCGAATCCTAATGGGGCAGCCAATCCTACATATGCGTATCAGCCGCGTCCCCAAGGTAACAACTATAATCCTAGACCACAAAACAATTATCAAGGAGGACAGAATCAGAATACTTATGTACCAAGACAAGCTCCTCAGAATACTTACGATGAAACGCTAAACCAGAAAGCTTTACCTGCACATCCACAAGAAGGGGTACTCACCCTTCAGAAAACTGTTGAAAATTTGATTGCTCTACAAGCACAAGCGATGGAACGTCAGAACGCAGCAATAGAACGTCAGAACGCTGCAATAGAAAGACAAAATGCAGCTGAAGCAAATATGAAGATGTTCCAGAATCAGCTGAGTCAAATCAGTAAACAGCTCAATCAACGTCCACAAGGACAACTTCCAAGCGATACCGAAAATCCATCACAACGTGAAGATTGTAAAGCTGTTACCTTGAGAAGTGGTAAGAACCTTCTCCCACCTCCTTTTCCCGTTATGAAAGAGAAAGAAGTTCCAAGAAAAGAAAAGGAAGTGGGTGAGAAAGAAAATGAGAAAGAAAATGAGAAGGAAGATGAAGTTGAAGAAATAGTAAGGCCAAGAGAGGCTTCGAAGAAGAAAGATGATAGTATGGTAAATCGCCCTCCACCACCGTTTCCATCGCGAGTTCAGAAAAAGGGTGATATGGGTGATTTTCAGAAATTCTTCAATAGAGTGAGGGGTTTGAGTATTAATATTCCGTTACTTGAGGCAATTCGAGATATTCCTAAGTATACGAAGTTTTTGAAGAGGGCCCTCACTAATAAAAGGCCCTACTGTGATAATGAGATGATTGGCCTTCCTGAAGAGTGTAGTGCGATTTGCCAGAGCAAATTACCTCCGAAGTTAGTTGATCCGGGGAGTTTCACGATTCCCATATCGATTGGAGAAGAATGGAAAGGAAAGGCACTATGCGATTTGGGGGCAAGCATCAACTTGATGCCCAAGTCAGTCTTTGATAAGCTTAAAATTGGAAACGCAAGACCTACCTCTATGGTCTTGCAAATGGCGGACAGGTCTCTTGCTCATCCTGAAGGCCGTATTGAGGATGTCCTTGTTAAGGCAGGTACACTTATATTTCCTGTTGATTTCGTAATTCTTGAATACAATGCAGATAGAAATGTCCCCATTATTTTGGGTAGACCCTTCCTAGCTACAGGGAGGACATTGATCGATGTAGAGAATGGCGAATTAACAATGAGGATACAAGATGAGGAAGTGAAATTCAATGTATTTCGAGCTATGAAATTCCCAGATTCTCAGGAAGATTGCTTCAGAATGGATGTAGTAGAGCAAGCATCGCAAGAGGTATTTAATTGTTTAAATTTTGATGATATCTTGCAGGCTGCTTTGACATTAGATTCACCTGAGATGATGGAGGAGCTTACAGAAACAGTGGCAGCTCTCAATTCTGAAAATCCAAAGTATAGGCGTCTTGCCTATGAACCTGTGAGAGAACCAGGGGAGATTATTCCTAAAAAGAAACCTTCAATTGAATCTCCTCCGGAATTGGAAGAAAAACCATTGCCAGCACACTTGAGGTATGCCTATTTGGGTACTAATGAAACTCTACCTGTTATTGTTTCAGCTAATTTAACAGGTCCTCAAGAAGATAAACTGTTGCGTGTGTTAAGAGCCAACAAAGAAGCAATAGGTTGGACAATTGCTGATATCAAAGGCATTAGTCCATCCTATTGTCAACACAAAATCATACTAGAAGATGTTAATGCACGCTCAGTTGAAGGTCAGAGAAGATTAATGCCAGCCATGAAGGATGTGGTGAAGAAGGAGGTGATTAAGCTTTTAGATGCGGGGATTATTTATCCCATTTCGAGTAGTGAATGGGTGAGTCCAGTTCAGTGTGTACCGAAGAAAGGAGGAATTACAACAGTTCTTAATGATAAAAATGAGGCGATTCCTTCAAGAACGGTAGTAGGTTGGAGAGTTTGCATAGATTACAGAAAGCTGAACAAGGCCACCAGAAAAGATCATTTCCCTTTGCCCTTCATTGATCAAATGTTAGACAAATTAGCCGGAAGGGAATATTACTGTTTCTTGGATGGTTACTCCGGGTACAATCAGATTTACGTGGCTCCAGAAGATCAACATAAGACTACCTTTACATGCCCATTTGGTACTTTTGCATATCGCAGAATGCCATTTGGATTGTGTAACGCTCCCGCTACTTTTCAAAGGTGTATGATGGCCATCTTCTGGGACATGATAGATAATTTCCTTGAAGTGTTCATGGATGATTTCTCCGTGTTTGGTGATGATTTTGATATATGTTTGGATAACTTGGAGAAAGTGTTAGTGAGATGCAAGGAAACAGATTTGGTGCTCAACTGGGAGAAGTGTCACTTCATGGTTCGCGAAGGTATTGTTCTGGGTCACAAAGTTTCGAGTGTTGGTTTAGAGGTTGATAGAGCAAAGATAGAGGTAATCAAAACTCTTCCCCCTCCTGTTTCTGTTAAAGGGGTAAGGAGTTTTCTTGGCCATGCTGGTTTCTATAGGCGATTTATTAAAGATTTTTCTAAGATTGCTAAACCGCTATGCAACTTACTCGAAAAGGATTGCAAATTCCTTTTTGATGAAGCTTGTTTAGCAGCCTTCAAAGCAATCAAAGAAAAGCTTATTTCTGCTCCTATAGTGTTACCTCCAGATTGGAATTTACCGTTTGAGGTTATGTGTGATGCGAGTGATTTGTGTATGGGAGCTGTATTAGGACAGAGGAAAGAGAAGGTTTTTCATTCGATTTACTATGCTAGCAAAACTTTTAGTGGTGCTCAGATTAATTACACAGTGACAGAAAAAGAATTACTAGCAGTTGTATATTCGTTTGATAAATTTCGCTCTTATCTTCTTGGGGCGAAAGTTATTGTTTATACAGATCATTCCGCGATCAGATTTCTTATGGAGAAGAAAGATGCGAAACCAAGGTTAATCAGATGGGTGTTATTGCTTCAAGAGTTCGATTTAGAGATCAAAGATAGAAAGGGTTGTGAGAATCAGGTTGCAGATCATCTATCGCGCTTAGAGGGTTCAGAGATGAATAGTGGTACTGAAGCAGTTAGAGAAGAGTTTCCTGATGAGAGTTTATTCGTTGTACGAGATTATGAGGCTCCGTGGTATGCAGATATTGCAAATTTAGTGGTGAGTGGTGTTTTTCCTGAAGGTTCTACTTATCAAGAAAGAAAGAGGTTAGCTCATCGTGCTAGACAGTTCTTTTGGGAGGATCCGTTCCTCTATAAAGTTTGTGCTGACCAAATGATACGAAGATGTGTAGCAAGGGAAGAGACTCAAGCCATTATAGCTGGATGCCATGATTCATTATATGGAGGACATTTCAAAGGAGACAGAACTGCTGCAAAGGTATTTCAATCAGGTTTTTACTGGCCTTCTCTTATAAAAGATTGTCATGAATATGTTAAGAAATGTACGAGATGCCAGTTTACC
This sequence comes from Nemophila menziesii, assembly GCA_029959085.1. Classification (NCBI taxonomy): domain Eukaryota; kingdom Viridiplantae; phylum Streptophyta; class Magnoliopsida; order Boraginales; family Hydrophyllaceae; genus Nemophila; species Nemophila menziesii. Next base: position 84,255,414 of record JARWIR010000001.1, read on the forward strand.
GGAAACATATCTAAGAGGGATGAGATGCCGCGTAATAATGTGTTAGAGGTTGAGATATTCGATGTGTGGGGCATAGACTTTATGGGTCCTTTCGTTCCTTCAAATGGTAACCTCTATATCTTATTGGCTGTTGATTATGTGTCTAAGTGGGTAGAAGCGGTGGCTTTACCTACTAATGATTCACGAGTGGTGATTAAGTTCTTGAAGTCACATATTTTCACTAGACATGGCACACCTAGAGTGATTATTAGCGATGGAGGATCTCATTTCGTTAATAGATATCTGAAGACTATTCTAGAGAAATATGGAGTCAGACACCGTGTATCTACTGCATACCATCCACAATCCAATGGGCAAGCTGAAGTTTCGAATCGTGAAGTCAAATCAATCCTAGAGAAAACCGTTGGTCCTACAAGAAAAGATTGGTCAATGAAGTTAGATGATGCGTTGTGGGCCTATCGTACTGCGTTTAAGACTCCAGTAGGTGCATCTCCTTATCGTATGGTGTATGGTAAGGCTTGTCACTTACCTTTAGAGCTTGAAATGGGTGCCTATTGGGCAATTGCGCAGTTGAACTTAGATCCTATCTTAGCCGGAAAGAATCGTATGATGAAGCTTAATGAACTTGACGAATTCCGATTGCATGCTTATGAAAATGCTAAACTTTACAAAGAAAATACAAAGAAATGGCATGACAATCGGATTCGTCCAAAGAACTTTGAAGTGGGGCAAAAAGTATTAAAGTATAATTCAAAGTTCAGCAATTTTCCGGGTAAGTTAAGATCTAAGTGGTCAGGTCCATACATAGTGACCAAAGTTACACCTCATGGGGCGATAGAAATAGAACACCCGCTAGAGAACCGTACCTTTATGGTTAACGGTCACAGATTAAAGATATACCATGGAGGTGAAGATACCAATCGCTCGGAAGATCCACATCCCGGGGAGGTCATGTATCTCCTCGAGAATCCTTAGAAGCGTGAGGTAACCCGTCGAGCTTAACGACGTTAAACAAAAGCCAATTACTTGTATATTAGCTGAGTTTTTCTATTTTTGCAATTTAGATTAGTTTGATTTTCGTAATTTTATTGTTTTTATTAAGAAATGAGGAAGGGTAGTTGTTTTTGATGATTTCAGGGGTAAAAAGGACTTGAGTTTGGGGTCGATTTGGCGAAAACTGAAGAAAAAGAGGTTGGATGTCCAGGAGAAACCGGGAACCCGCATTCCACAGAACCGGGTACCCGGTTTTGGTGCTGTAATTTCTGAAATTCCCTGACCCAGCGTCTTGGTGGCTTGCGTTTTCGTGCGTTTTGATTCGCGCCATCGACACAAATCCGGGTACCCGCATTTGGCAGAACCGGGTACCCGGTTTCGGAGCTGCTGATGGTGAAATTCTCTGGTCCAGCGTCTTGACGTGCTGCGTTTTGGCGCGTTTTCACTCGCGCCATCGAGAAAATCCGGGAACCCGCATTCCACGGAACCGGGTACCCGGTTTCGGCGAGCAAAATCCCTGACCCAGCGTCTTGGGGTCCAGCGTTTTGGTGCGTTTTCAAAAAAAAAAAAAAAAAAAAAAAAAAAATAAAAATAAAAAAAAAATAAAAAAAAAATAAAAAAAAAAAAAATAAAAAAGAGTCCACAATTATTTTTCCGCGCCGTCACAGCGACGCGGAACCGGGGACCCGGTTTTCCAAATCCGGGAACCCGGTTTGAAAGCTGTGAGAGGCGGTTTTGGGTATTTTAACCTAGTTTTCTTAGCCTCTTTTGCAAGTTTTTACCTAAAACGCACCAATAGCCTCCCCACCTACGAAATTCATCTACCAAAACACTATATATCATCAAATCCTACCCTCTTTCACCACAAAAACATAAGATCAACTCACCTCCTCTCCAAAATAACATCAAATCCTTAGTTTTTCCCAAGATTCTTCTTCATCAAATCCTAAACTAAAACCCAATTCTTTCTTCTCCCATTCAAATTAATCAAGACCCATCTCATATTCACCCTAGTTCTTCAATTCCTAAGCCTCAAAACATCAAAATTCTAAACTTTTTCTCTAAGTTTTTCATTATTTGAAGTTTTGAGTTTGGGGTGACAAGAGATGACTAACAGAACCGGTGATTTTCGAAGAACTGCTCCTAGAAGAAAGACCACCATTGGTGGTTCACAAGAACAAGCTATTGAGATTCCTGATTCGCGTCCTAAACGTAAGATTGAAGAAAGTAAGCTTGACTCTAACCGAACAAAAATCACAGGCCTAAAGAGAAGGTTAATTGATGAGATTGAAAGTGAGAAAGAACCAGAAGAAGAAATAGAGAAGAACACTGAGAAGGAAACTGAACAAGAGATTCCGGAAGAACCCGTTCAACAGAAAACTCCGCGTATGAAGATGTGGGCCCACAAGCCTAAGAGGGTTTATACTTGTTGGAATACTCAGGTTCGTGAAAGAATTGAATTTTTGAAGTTTGGTGAGGAGACAAATTTTCCTAAGGGTATTATGAACAGTGAATACAAGGAATATGCTGTAACATGTGCTAAGTTTGGTTGGAAAGATTTGCAAGAAAGGAAGCTTGAGTTTATTCCTACTTTGGTGCGTGAATTTTACGAAGGTTTAGCCACCTCCCGTGATGCCATTGATATCCGCAAGAAGGTAGTTCCTTTCTCTATTGAACATATTCGGAAATCATTGAAACTACCCAACTTTTCTGGTACATGCCCTTTCCAAGAAACTCTTAATGACCCTTCTTTCGATTTTGAATCCCTTTGGGGGACCGTGCTTGTTAATGGGGCTAGCCCAATTCCTGAAGGTGAAAGATATCCTGGACAGTTTTACAGCAGTAGTTTGACACCTCGTGCTAAGGTTTGGTCTCGTTTCATAGTACCCACTTTCTTTGGTATTAAACACACTTCCGAGTTGAAGAGAGAGCACGTATTTGTTATTAAGTGTATTTTGGAGGAGAAACCATTTGATGTTGCTAAGATCATTTATGATACAATCATGGAATTCGCAAAATCACCAATGAAACAACAAAATCTGAAGTTTCCTTGTACTATTACTCAGTTGTGTCTAGACGCAAAGATTCGGCGTAAGGACGCAGATATAGATACTGTTTCAGTTGGTGTGGGCATAGCTTTGAGCACAATCAAGAATATCCATGAAGAAGCAACTCGAGCTACCAAGAGTCCGAGAACTCCTCAATCAAAGAAAGCGAAGACTGTACCTGAGTTGGAATCGAAGATTCAGGTGTTGGAAGAGAATCAGGAGAAGATGATTGCTACCTTGGGAAACGTTACAAAAGAATTGGACCTATTGCGCAATTTAATCCTAGGCGTAAATACACTTCAAAACGCGATTTATGATGCTGTTACGCGAGATAAAGGTCCAGAACGCAACACCGATAACCAGCCTCGCGCTGGTTAAGATACGTTTTCTAAACTTTCCTCTTAGTGTAAATTAGTTTAAATGCTTTATTGAGTCTTTTCGAGTCGTGGGGACACGACTCATTTTTGAGTTTGGGGTGGGGTTCGTTACCTCATCCCAGTTTTTATGTGTTATTTGCTTTCAATAAAAGAATTTTCGGAGTTGCGTTTGACTGTAGAAATTTTTAAATATCCCTTTAAGCATACTCTTGATAAATCTATGATAGTAAATAGTGGACTTTAGGGATTGATATAAAACGCACTTACAATTGCATGCGAACATAGGTAATTGATAGGAAAAATTAATGAACAATGCAAATGAAGTAAGCCTGTACTCAAGGAATATGTTTGGTGTGTAGAACGTGAAATCCTAATTAGTAGAGAACCCACTTAGATATGAACTAAAGACAAGCTATGTACTTAGGAAAATGATAGGGGCAGTTCTTTGTTAGCCATTTGTGCCTTTTTAGCCTTCTATCCCTTTATTAATTATTATCCTTCTTAGCCCACTTTGAGCCTTTAGCCTTTTCTTTGAAGCCACGATATAAGCCATTATCCCTTAGATTATTAGGCATGACCATATGACCCGCACTTGAATCACAATCCTGAGACATGTCTCGAGCTTGAGTTTGGGGTGGTGGGACCACATATGGGGACTTTAATGGGTTGGGATTGATGTGCTTTGTATTGTAGCACAATTGCAGATGATATATACTTGTAACCCTTTGCCGGGAATGTAGAAAAGTGAAAAAGAAAGAAAAAAAAAAAAAAAAAAAAAAATGATGAAAAATTTTGAAAAATCATACAGTAGGATCCGGGAACCCGATTTCCAAAATCCGGGTACCCGGTTTTCCTCTGTACAAAAAAAAAAAGAAAAAGAGAAAAGAAAAGAAAAAGAAAAATATGAAAGAATAAAACAGCCGGCAAAGTGGAATTCTTCTGAAAATCATCTAGTTTATAGTGGGTAGACATGGGACGCTAAATTGTTGCGTAATGGGTGAGTGAGAACATCTTTTTGAGCGTTAACTCAAGCTCGAGGACAATGTTGATGGTAAGTGAGGAGAGAGCCAAAAGCTCACTTCAAATTTACCAAATATACATCCATACCCGTCCTTAAGCCAATATTATAACCGTAAAGACCTCGTGATTCCTAAGTGCATAGTGAATTTATGATTCTGTTGATAGGGAATAGACTAGGTGGAGCGTTTAAAGCGATTTAGGATTAATGACCACCCTATAGCCACCATACAGAGATGAGTACAAGTGTAACCTTCAAGCATTGCGACTTTAATTTTATGATTGAGATTATTTATGTTTGATGTTGCATGATTAGTGTATGTAGATGTTAGTCCTTAAAGTTTGCTATATGAGATTTATCTTAGGAATTGCTTTAGGGTTTATTTGCTAGCTTCTATGTGTTTATACGTTTGCTTCTACCCCTCGTTTTATTTTGTTTTGCTTTGTCGGGACGACAAAGGTTTGAGTTGGGGGTCTTGATGTCTCCCTAATTGTTCTTATTTTAGACCCTTAGGAGACATCATTTTTGGTGTTTATTTAATTAATTCGATAGACTTTTGAATGAAATATGCAATAATTCGGATTTCCCTTTTTATTTCTAGCATTTTTGAATTATTAAACTTTTGCGCGTAATATTGGTATTTTTAGTGTAAAGTTTACAGGTTTTTAGATGTTAGCTAGGAAAGGAATCCGAAGATAAAGTCAAAGATCAAAAGATAGAGTCAAGACTTGAAGAGAAATCCCGAAGATTTTATTTTAGAGCGAAAAATCCATTTTCCAGGCCCTTGATTGCTGTTTTCGAGGTACTTAAGAGCTGATTGAGCCGCTGACCTTTGAAGAGAAAACATTCCTTATCGAAGTACGGAACTTTAGCAACTGGAATGAGGTCAATCGGAGTTGTAACGCATCGGGAAAAGCAGTTTTAGTGAAGGCCTGTCATCAGTTACGGGATTTTGGGCTTAGAAAGTGGGCTTGGACATTTAATTAGGCTTTTATTTTCTGGTCCAAGCCCTAGTCCGAATTTTTAACTATAAAAGGAGGTCTGGACTCTTATTTTAAACACAATTCACTTTCCACAAGATTAAAAAACACCAGAGAAGCTACAGCAGGAAGAAGGGAGAAGCTACAAGAGCTGGAGTGGGTCTATAACTCCGTTCGTAGTCATTCTGATTCCGAAAATTAGGTTTTTCTTATATTTTAATTTTGTAATGAATATGAATTCCATTTCTTTTTATTTAGTTTTTAATTTTAATATGAGCTAAATTTCCATTAGTGCTTGAGAACAAAACAATGGGTGAATCTTGATTTTATTATTATAACGAATGTTGAATTTGGGTTTTTATTGAATTAAATTAAATTAGGGCTTTTACTCTTTTCGACAATTTGTGAATGTTTACTGATTTTAGAGTCGCGAACTAAAATTAGGTATTAGTATCTAAGCTATTCCATATATGTGGCGTATGGATCATCCTGACGGGGGGTTTAGGTACAGAAATAATTGTTCAATCTAGGATAAAAACTATTGATTCTGACGAACTTAGTTAATCCTAGGGCCAATGTGGTAATAAATCTTAATCATCCAACGGTGGATCATATTTACCCTGACGGGACTAGTGACACTTTAGGATCGCCTTATAGTCTACCCTGACGGGGGTATAAGGATATTAGAATCCCGACCATTGTAATTGACTGATTTAACCCTTAAACAACATAAGTTAGAAAGTAAAATTAGGAAGATCCTTGCGTTCTCAAGTACTACATCTCATATTGCGTTTTCATACATTTTACTTGCGTCTTAGCTTTTACTTGCATTTATAATTTGTCTTTCATTTAGTAGAATTAATAAACAAAACCAAAACAAACAATTTATTGTCTTTTATTTTCATAAGTGCATCAATCACTATTTGCATAAACATTGTGATCAACCATCCGTCCTTGGAACGAATCTGATTATCAGAATTACTACTTGGGACAACCGTACACTTGCGGTTGTGGTTCGATTATTATTTGCATTTATTTTTAGAACACACAAAGGACCACCACCTCTCAGCTTTGGTTACTAATGAAGTTGAACTTGGATTTCTGGAAGGAATTACTCTTGCTAGAAATTGTCCTAAACTCACACACCTTTTATTTGCTGATTATAGCTTTTTCTTCCTAAGAGCTAATGATGTCTCCCGATTTTTTCTAATTATTAGCCCCTTGGAGACATCCTTTTAGGTGAATAAATGACTTATTTGATAGACTTTTAGGCTTATTTGATCATATTGCACTTTCTCCCCTTGGAAATTAACTATTTGCAGAATCTGAGCTTTTGTGCGTAAAATTGACTATTTTTAATGCAAAGTTAATTGGTTCTTGAATTTCATGAAAGACCAATCCAAGGAGAAGAAGTGAGAATAAAGTCTTAGTGTATTTTAGAGTGTTAGGAAATGATTTTTACTCGACTTTGTATCTTTAGAGTGCACTTTCCTATTTCGTTTTCTTGATTTATTGATTTATTCTTTATAAGCATATGCGGTTTAATTATTTATTTAATGTGAAGCTTTAAAAGATATATGGTAATTACTTTGAGACCAAGTCAAGATAAAGAATTGAAGGAAAGAAGATTTACATGGAAATAAGAAGATTTAGGAAAGATATATTCAAAGAAGGAAAAGATAAAGCTGCCTTATGAATCTGAAATTCCAGCCACGTTTTAAAGATCAGTCTATAACTTACGATTGACTAAGAATCTGGACGAGTGGTCTGCACCAATAGAAAGCTCTTTCCAAGACAAGCAGTTTCACATATTGGAACTTCTCAAACGGATAAGTATTGAAAAAGATATGACCAAATCAAATCAGCAGCAGAATCTTACCTTTCCTAGAATTTAGGGTTACGAATTTAAGAGTTCTTAACTTGTCTTCCACTCCAAGTAAATTCGACCTAAGGTTCCCTAACACCTATAAATACACCCCTTAACCTCCTCCTTTCACACACTTCAGAGACTAAAACAAGAGGCTTAAGGTTTTCAAGTCAGAGCAAGAAGGCAAGGAGAAGCTAGTGCTGGAGGAATCATGTTCTTCCATCAGCAGTCATCCTACCCTTTAGGTTTTTATTTATCTTTTGTATTTTGAACATGAATTCCTTTTATTTGTTAGTTTTTAATTTTATTATGAGCTAAATTTCTTTATACTTGAGAATCGCATAAAAGGGATGAACCTTAATTAATTAATCTATGTTTTGAATTTGGGATTGTTTAGATTTAAATAGGATTGAGTTTTATATATTGGATATTACTTTGTTTTCATTACTAATTCTTTTCCGCGCAACTAGAATTATCTGTTAGTATTTGGGCTATTCACTTTAGTGGCGAAGTGATCATCTGACAGGTGGGTTTGAATACAGATCTAGGTAATACCCGTGTAATGTCCGTTATTGACCGACAGGCTTAACTAGTTACATAGCCAAAGAGGTAAAATCATATCATCCGAAGAGGCATATTCGACCATACAGGTGTTTATGATACTTTATGATAGCTTCTAGGTCCACCCGACAGGAGGCTAGGAGATATTAGAGTCCCGACTAATATTATAATTCCAATTCTACCCTTAAACATAGCATAGATTATATTGATTAAGTGGATTCCTTGCGAGACTCAAGTATCTCTCTTATCTGAAGTTAGTCTTTATTTTGCTTTATTTCCTTTCTGTTAATTTAATTTTAGTCTTTACTTTATTTGCAATTTTAATTTACAAAAAAACCAAACAAAAATTCTTCTATTTTATTTTCTGTTTAGCAATTATTCTTACTACTTGATTAGTATTTGGGTTGAACCTAATCCGTCCCTGAGAACGAACTTGATTATCATATATTACTTGGGACAACCGTACACTTGCGGTTAAGTGGTTCCTCTTTATTTTGCACTTAATTTTATAACACCCTAGGTGCACCAGCTAACTCTGAGGATATAAACAATTTCAATGATATTATTAATAAATATGCCTTAGCCACTGGTTTAACACTCAATCTTAATAAATGTGGTTATAAATTTAGCAGTTATACCCCTCAATGCATCCAAAAAATGTATTCACATAAAGATAATATGAAAATTACTAGTAACTTTGGGACTTATCTTGGATTACCCACTAAGTGGAGTAGATCCAAGGTTAGAGACTTCAACTTATTAGTAGAGAAAGATATAAAAAAATTGATAATTGGAAAAACCTTTTCCTAAGTGATGCTGGTAAACAAACTTTTATTAAAGAGGTTCTACAAAGCATTCCTAATTACTATATGGCCTCTTACTTACTGCCTTCAAAGATTTGTGAACTTATCTCATCCCTAATTGCGAAATTTTGGTGGTGATCAAAATGTAAGAAAAAAATACACTGGGGTAATTGGAATTCTCTTACCAATAGCAAAGTTAAAGGTGGCCTTGGCTTTAGAAATTTACATCTTATGAATATAGATATGCTTGGTAAACATGCCTAGAGTGTTATGTCTAATACTAACTCCCTCCTCCATAAAGTGTTAAAAGGAAAGTATTTTCCTAACTCAAAATTTCTTCAAGCTAAAATTGGGTACTCTCCCTCTTGGGGATGGAGAAGCCTTTTAGCAGGGAGAAATTTCATTATTAAACACCTCAAATGGAGGATTGGAGATGGTACTAGAATAAATCTCCACACTCATAATTGGATTCATAACTGTAAAGACATCATTCCTCCCTTTAATAATACTATCTAATGGGTTAGTGATTTTATTTCCGAGAATACTAGAAACTGGAATATAAATATTATTCAAGATAATTACCCTAATGAAATCTGTAACAAAATTTGTAACATATTTATCCCTCTCATACCACTAATTGATACTTGCTATTGGGATTTAAACCCAGATGGTAATTACAGTGTTAAAATAGCTTATCACTTCCTTAAGGAGGAGCAAGATAAGAAAGATAGTATACATAATATTATAAAACCCCCCTCCTCGCATAATATTGACCCTAAAGTTTGGAAAATCAATTGGAATCTTAAAGTCCCTCAGAAAATTAAAACTTTCATGTGGAGAGCAGTTAAAAAATTTCTAACTACTAATGAGAACTTATTTTTTAGAAAAGCAAAGGATACGAGTATTTGTACAATATGTAATGAAAAAGCTTAAACATTGGAGCATATCTTTTTCGATTATCCATTGGCCAGGGCCACCTGGTTGACCTCTAACGTTACTTTGAGAACAAACAACCAGAGTATCTCTAATCTAGACACTTGGATGGGTAGACTCCTTAGTAAGAATGACCAACTTAACCCTAAAATTACTCATTTAGGGGAACACGTTGCTATTACTATTTGGCATATTTGGAATGGAAGAAATGGTTTTGTGTTTAACAATATAAAACCATGCCCTCTATCTACTTGTACTAAAGCACATGCACTTTGTAAATAACTATTTAATATACTAAAACCCAAGGATGATAATATATATCTGAGGGCAAAAAATACTCAACTGGAGTATATGGGATAAAGATCTAGAAAATCAATATCCTAAGGATGATTTATGTTATCTGAAGGATAATACTAATCAAGCCAAATGCTCCAATAGTATAAATACAGGTAATATCATTCCACATAGTATGAAAAGCAATTTAGTTAATCAACAGTCCAATACTACTAATTCTAATGCAGATACTAGTACAGTACAATATAAATGGGAACCTCCCCCAGAAAATTGATATAAAATTAATTGTGACACTTCTTACAAAATTTCTAATTCCTCTATTGCATGTGTTGCTAGGGATTGTTTTGGAAAGGTTATTAAATATAGCGCTTGGAGAATAGGAGCTGAGAATTCCATGGAGGCCGAAGCTTTTGGAATCTTGAAGGCATGTATGTGGGCTCGAGATTTCAAGGACACAGGATGCATCATAGAGAATGATTGCAAGGAAATCATGGATCCACTTGCCTCTAATCACCATGTAGCTCGTTTATATACTAGTAGTATTATTAGTAGTATTTACTTTTTTGGTGATAATTGTAGTCCTATCTTCTCTTATATTTCTAGGAAGAAAAACTTAGTTGCAGATTGGTTAGCCAAAAACTCGCCAAGTGGCAATAGTTTAGGCTTTGGTAGCGCCATGCCCCCCCAATTAGCGAAACTTATCTTACAAGAAACTACTCCTATGGGAGTTGGTTAAACGATATTTATAATATTTTGAGGTTTAATGAAATACATTAGAACAAAAAAAAGGAACTAGATTATATGAAGAGGCGTGGTTTTTTTAAAAGAACAAAGAATGTGTCATTAAAATTAAAATTGAATGAAGATTGTGTGAACGAGACAAAGCGGTAAATTCACGTGCATACTGTATTCGAGGAAGTAACACGTATTGCTTTAACACCACCTGTTACTCCTTTGTCTCATTCTAAAGATGACAATATAAAATTTGGTGTCGTAGTTGGAATCTATTTTATCCATGTGTTAGGTTGATGGAAATTATTTCACCTTTAGTTGGAGATCATATCTCCATAATTAATGAGTACTTTTTCTGTCATAGTGATGATGTCACCTTGAATATTAAGGCTATGGAAAAAATTAGTATTTTTTTGTGAGGAAGAATAATTCCTTATTTCATAAATTTGCACTTTGACATGAAATTTTTAACATTCACTACAATGGAAAATCATGTTTATAATTTAGCTATAGCAGATTTTCATTTGAAATGGAAAGTAGCTCCAAGCCAAGTTGGAATACAGGGCTTTAAACGCTGATAGGCAACATTAAATGCGAGGGACTGATAGCTGCCAGGCCCAGTTCTAGCAATGGGTCTGAATGTGAGAAGTGGATAATTCAAACTAGAGTACGTAGCGTGGTGGGCGAAAGGTAATAATAAAAAATTATTCACGAATCCCATAGAATGGACTTTACGCGGTTGTTATTTGGTTGCTTTGGACTCTCCGAAATGATGTGATTGTTATGGACAAGTGTACAATATTGTCACAAAATGAAGAGTCGTCTTATTTTTTGCATTATAAAGGTCTTAACTATCAATATATTGTATTTACCATAGTTGTATGAATAATTTTTTTTTTTCATTTTCTTAATGATGTCATTTTGGTAGCATTTTTTTGATATTGAGTACTTCTATTGAAACTTTGATGATATCATTTTACATATATGGTGATTTCATAAAGTTTTTAAATATGTATTATTGTTACTTACATAAAGTATGATTTTTTTTTATTAAAAATATATAATTTTCTATATTTTTGGCACTATTTTATACCAATACTTAATATTTTTTTATTGGCAAATCAAATTTTTTATTATATTAAATAACCACAAACTATTATCCTTACAACATTTGGGTCCAAGTCTACTATCTAAACTATTTAGAAACTAGACAAGTCCAACAAAACAATTGGGTAAAAACTTTTACAACGAATCAATATTTATGGACCTAACTACAATTACATAAACTATCAATCAAAACATTTGAGAACCATTCCAACACATTATGAAGTGCAAAAAGTAAATATTTCGAAGAAGATGTATATACATTTATATTGTCTAAAAAAAATTCACTGTGCCTTAAGGCACAAGCCATCCCAGTTACTATGTATATACATACCCACCTTTACCCCCTCTTATTTCACTAAACACTATATCCTTATCATCACAATTTTTTCTTATTTTATGATAAAAATTGCGCATAATTGGGACGAAATATCGTTAACCCCCCAAAGATTCTTTAAATTATGCGCATTTACTATAATATACGGAAACCAATTTCTCGTAACTATTGAGCAAAAGCCCTCCATATCTTCACAGATTTATCAAGGCTGCCACTCTACACAATCAATTGTTGTTCCACACCATCATTTTGTTGTTCAACAACCAAACACTTAACCAAGACGCTATGACCACTCAACACCTATAACTAAACATGCTCACCACCATCTATTTTCTATACAAATATATTCATATCAGCCAAACTGCTAAATACTAGATTCTTGGTAGCAAAAGGATTTGATTCCGTGAGTCCCTGTAATGTAACTAGTTCTTTGTAATTACTAACTAGTCATGCGATGATACTTAAAATAACCATCTTTCAGATACAGTTTTCTTCTCCGTAAATAGATTGGGTACACCGATATTAGGGAGCAAACCAACTCAAATTTGTTTTCAACATTAATTTCGACATCGAGTTTCACCATTGACACCTTCCGGCATTATTGATGAATCAGTGTATATGTTGGATCAAATTTTAAGAGTTATGGTGATGACTGGTTATATGAGAAGATGGAATAGGTTAGGGTTACAATGTTGTCTAGTTTGCTTGTTAAGAGTCAGTGGGGCACGATGATTGGAGTGGTTTGATTTATTGGGGCATGTTAGTTGGGAGTGCTTTTCTTTTTTAATATCGGTGTAATTAGGAGATCGGTGGTGGTGGGGGTTATGTTTGAGACAGTGTAGGGTATATTAGTCATTTGTCATGTTTCTTTGTTGTAAGTGGGTAATATTTTTCTTAGATGTAAGTTAGTAGGCAGTATCAACTTTAACATGTTATTAATATAGCATTTTCCCTTTTATTTTCAATACTAAATACTTGTTTGCTGTGAGAAAATTGTGGAGTGAAAACTCAACTTTTCTAATTACTCCTCGCTACGCTATTTTTCAATCTCTTCAACTTTCTCAACAAAATCTCTATTCTCCCCCTTTAGATGCTCATTATTTGATGTTAAATCCTGATGCGAAACCTTTAGCTCTATAACCCGATCTTCCTTACATATGACCAATAACCATTTAATTTATCAAAAATCAAATCCTAATGGATTTAACCATCAGAGTTACTTTTCAAAACCATAACCGAATAATTTGGATTCGGTTTTTTAAGCAGGTTTTCGGATTTTAACCATAACCTTACTATAATTCTATAAATATATTAGTATTTTTTAAAATAAGATCACAAATACATAAAAGTCTTCAAAATATATAAAAAATATTATGTTGATCCTTAAATAAATAACATTTTTGTTAAATTTTAAATTTAGATTTTATTTTTGAGATATGAAAATTCTTTAATATATATTACTATTATAAAATATACAGAAATAGATAATAATAAACGATTTTCGATTATTTAGATTTATTTTATTCTGAACCCATAACCTAACAGATTTAAACATCGGTTACACTTTTCAAAACCATAACCTAACGGTTTTATCCATGGTTGCATAATCGGATTTTAATTGGTTAGGATTCATCGGTTTCGGTTTTAAATCATAACCATTTCCATCCCCCTACCTATACCTCAAAAATTTGTATATATGAGTCTCTCTCGTGGTCTTTCAAGTCACATAGTATCTTCTCTTCTATGTAAGTGTTCTTCAATTTTTTTAATCTCCTCCACCACTCACTCAAGATGATTATGAATGATCTATTGAGACTCATTGACCATACCATATTTTTCCATTGATTCTTTTAACACTTTGTTTTCCTCTCAAGCTTATTAAACATCTCCTCCACTCTTAGAATATGCTTAACACTTATTGAAATCACCTACACATACTGGTTCATTTCATCATCTAATTCTTAAGCTTTCCTCTTCATTCCTCCAGTTCTATAGCCACCAATAACATATTCAAGTTTTCATAACTCGTCATACTAAATGAAATAATAGATCCACACTTTCTATTCTCATCCTCGAGTTGTCAAGCTTATGGTATTATTTTCTCCAATTCACATACCAAACATGAATTCACTGCATCTATGGCTTCAACCCACTAGTTCAGTACAACCATTCCATCTATTTGTTCCTTCAAACCAATTCATTTACATTTTTATTCTTCTTATTTGAAATATTTCACCGACCTACCTAGAATTAAACCTTGTTGAGTGTTGTTCATAATAAAATTGACGGATTAGCTGAACCATTTAGCCTCAACCTCTAATGGTGATTGCATAATTGTCGGACTTATCACCCATCATGTTGGGATGGAATCCTACCCTAACCATCCATTATGTCATCAAAGGTGTCATCAACCAATCCAAACCCGTCACTGTCTCCCTTGTCATCTCCTTATTTCCGTTTTTCTTTGATACTTAGATCTTCTCTGTCACTTTCTTATTTCTTGCCAGTGGGGTATTATTTAATATCTTATGAATCCCCATCCTTCTCACTATCTTCCTCCTCGTCATTCTATTCATCCACATCCTCATCACCTTCTAAGAACTCATATTTGTATTCAGTGTACACAATCAAACTCGTAGTTCCTTACACAAATACTAAAAGACACCATAAGATCGTGTATTTTATACCATAACTTTCTATTATATATAGAATATTTATATAAAATATGTTAAATTTTAGATAATTGTTTTGCAAACACCTTATGCGCACTACACTTTGGCATGTTCGTTGATGTCTCCCCATTTATCATGAATTAATATTAGTTGGAGACATTATTTTTTGTGTTTTAGGAAGTCTTTTAGTCGATTTTCACATGATATATTGCACTTTCCTATTTCTTGTCTTGATTAAATGATTTATAATTTTTAGAGCATATTCGGTTTAATTATTTATTTATTGTGAAGCTTTAAAGATATATATGGAGATTAATTAGATGCCAAGTAAATTATAAGAGATAAAGGAAAGAAGATATACATGGAAATTGGAGAAAGGAAAGGAAACGCTAGAATATGGAAAGATAAAGTTGTCAAATAAATCTAAATTCCGGCACCCACGACCACAAAAGGGTTCATAACTAAAGATTGGCTAGGGATTTGGAAGAATGGTCTGACGAAAAGTTAAAGAGCTTTCTGAGACGATCAGTTTTGACTATTGGAACGCGTCAAACGGATAAGTATTGAAGCAGTTATGACCAAAACAAAAACGTGGCTGATTCTTACCTTTTCTATATTTTAGCGTTACGAATTTGAGTTGGGCTAGGAGTCCATTACTTGTCTTCCACTCCAAGAAAACGAATTAGGGCTTCCAAGACACCTATAAATACACCCTTAAACCATTGTAAACATGTCCTTGCTCAGTGCCAAGTATAGGCTTAGTCCTTGCTTGTATTTCCTCACTTTTAAATATTAGCTTACTCCTTAATTTAATATTAATCCTTAGTATCAAGCTATTCATCCAAGAAGCAAGCTGACCTGTAGAGGAAGGCAAGAAGCACGAAGTTGGAGAGTGACAAACTCCTCTTCTACATCTCTTCTTCTCTATATTTAGGGTAATTAGTTATAGATTTGTGGCTTCACCATATTTCTAAGCTATTATTGTGTAAGTTTTACTTTTTATTGTTGGGTTATTATATTGTCTACCTTCATTAATACTATTTGTCATCTTAATTGATTTGAGCTTGGCGTATATTGTTATTATGTATTTTGACTTATTGTTTCAGCCCTAGATTTGTCCAATCTTAGGACTATTCTTAGTTATTGA
The DNA here is from genome assembly GCA_029959085.1 of Nemophila menziesii. Classification (NCBI taxonomy): domain Eukaryota; kingdom Viridiplantae; phylum Streptophyta; class Magnoliopsida; order Boraginales; family Hydrophyllaceae; genus Nemophila; species Nemophila menziesii. The sequence goes on from JARWIR010000001.1 coordinate 84,271,280, forward strand.
CAACACCACATAATCGTCTAGTAGTGACCCTACCTAGTTAGCCACAAAGGTTTAATTTAACCACCAATCACTACTCAATGTTTCTTTACCCAAGATCCTAGTAGTGGAGAGGTTGCTCCTAAGTCCACCCTGACGGGGTTAGGTAGAATTTCGAATCCCAGTTAATATATAATGCTCAATGTGTGACAGATTAGAATACAACGTAGTAAAATAGACTCATAGTAGTAACCCTAATTTATCTGACTTACATTCATATTTATTTATTTATTAACGTTAGATAATTATTCGTCTTATCCTCATTTTATATAAACATCTAAGTTCATCTACGCTTATTTACTAAAAGTAGATCTTACGGATTAAATCCTCGCGAACGAACTTGACTTATCATTAAAACTTGCAAACGATCTGTATTACCTGCAGTGAGTTTCTCGTGGTAGACAAGGTTGTGTGTCCTTTATTATTATCTTATTTATCTATTATTTTGTCACACCTTTGCCACCACCAAGTTTTTGGCGCCGCTGTCGGGGATTTATCTTTAAGTTAAATCTATTTTGTGTTTATTTAGTGTAGAAGTTTTTATTTGTTTTCAGTTTTACGCGTTCTTTTTGTTTTTGTCTTTCTCAGGATGTTAGATGGCTAATTAAATGTTAAAGATAGGTTTTCCTAGTCAATTTCGAGTGCAACCCATTGGCATTCGCATCCCAACTATTTAAGTCGTTCGATTCAAGCTTGCTCCTGTCTTGATTAATCAATTCGCGAGCTATGAGAAATTTAGTGGTGATACACATCAAGATCTGGTGCGATCTGTTCAGAAATTCATGCAATCCTGTGATGCCTACATTAATGAAGGGTGTACGCAAGAACATATGTATTATTTAATGTTTCAATATTTCTTGACCGGAAAAGCAAGCGATTGGTTAGATGATCATCCTCCCGAGCTAATAACAAATTGTGTCAAGCTTCAAGAAAGACTCCTTGATGAATTTTATCCTACAAGTATGCGAGTGAAGGAACTATTGGAGCTTATGAATTTCTTACAAGAAGCCGGAGAGAGTGTTGGCGAAGAATGGACGGATTTCAAAAGAAGTTGGCAAGATGTCTAATACACGGATACACGCCAAAATTACAATTATCCATGTTCTATAATGGACTCAATATAGAGTCGAGGTTGAGAGTAGATGATATGGGTCGTGGTAGTTTTGTCTATATGGATCCAAAGGAAGCAAAGAGTGGTATGGAAACAATCATTGAGACCGACATAAGTTGGCCACAAGAACAAACTCCTACCACTAATATGGAAACAGATGCGAGGTTTTCAAGCTTGCAAGATCAAATACAACAACTCGCTATAGCAGTTAAGGAAATCAATCAAGTGCCACCTCAACAGTTATACCTGCAAGAACAAGCCTATGAAAACCAAGCTAATCATCCATCAGGCTGCAATGTGCACAATGGATGTCAAGCTCCATCACGTCCTCAAGAAGAAATCACTGAGTTAAAAGAGACTATTAGTCAATTCATCAACTTCTCGAAAGATAATATGAGCAGACTTGAATCAAAGATCGATGCATCAGTAGTGCAAAGCCTACAACAACATAACCAAGATCTGAAACAACATAATCACTTTTAGAGAAGAATGTAATGCGGCTCACTACAGTCATAGAGTAAATGCAAAGTCAACTTTTGCAATTGACCCAAGATACAACTTCTAACATGAAGAAGATCCAATACGTTGATGACAAGGTTAAGACTATTAGTCTTCAAGCTCAAAAGATGAAAGAACACAACGAGATAATCGTTGAAGCGCTACCATCTCCATCAAAAGGGGATGTTCTACCAAACACGTCAAGCGTGGATAGGATGAACTTAGATGAGATAATTGTTGAAGATTGGGTTGAAAAAGTTGAACACGACGGAAGTAAGAAGCCAAGAGTGGTTGATGAACCAAGAATTGAAGAGAGAAGTAGAGTAAGACAACCAACCCTACATTGCTATGATCCCGTAAAGGAGCAACAAGAGAAGTGTATGGAGATGTTAAAACAAGTGAAAATTAACGTCCCTTTACTCGAATCTATGAAAGGAAGGCGAGACTATGAGCAATTATTTATGGAGGAAATCTCCAATAAGGAAAGGTTCACAAGAGCCAAGTCTGTAGCAATCAATAAAGGGATATCAGCACAAGTTTAGAGAAGATTACCACCAAAGCGTAAAGATCATGTAGATTTTAACCTCTCAATCAAAATAGCTGGTATATTTTATGGAAAATCCATGTGTGATTTAGGGGTAAGTGTGAATATCATGCCCAAAAGTGTATTCGAGAAGATTGGTATTAGTGATGTGAAACCGACATCCGTAATCTTACAACTTGCTGATCAATCAACAGCAAAGCCGTGCGGAGTAATCGAGGACGTGCTCGTCCAAGTAGGTAACCTTGTTATTCCCACAGACTTTATTATTCTTGACTATAAATCACATAAGAACGTCCCATTCATTCTTGGGCGTCCATTCCTAGCCACCGGCGACACCATAGTGAATGTGAATGAAGGAACTGTGACTCTTAGTATTGAAGATGATTCTGAAACATTCTATGTTTCAGGAAAGAAGAAGAAAAAGAAGTCACAAGAACTATATCCAATCAGAGTTGTAACCAAGAAGCCAGAAACTGTAAGCCCCCCAAGAAACCATGGGAAAAGAAATTGAGTTTAGGGTTGGAGACAAGGTGGCATGGAAACCTCCCTTTCCGAAACATAACAGTTCTTGGATAGGGTCATGCGTCATCACGCAGATTATCTCAGCAGGAGTGGTCGAAATAAAAACTATCGAGGGTTGCAATCTCAAGTTGGTAAGTGTTAATCACCTCACTCACTGCTGGGGAGGCTATAAAAATAAATAACCGAGGTAACTTCTCTAACTTTGAAAGACGTTAAACAAAGTGCCCTCTAGGAGACATACCATAGTAATTTATGTTGTTATATTTTAGTTTAGATTAGTTGTTTTTAGTTGATATTGCATATTTGAGAAAGGTATTAGTGCTTTTGATGTTTAGGTAGTAAATAAATCTAGTTTGGGAGGAAAAACAAATTTTTTTGGGCATGTTCTGACCTGCCACCGGCATGCCGGCACAAACCGCCGGTAAGCCTTCGGGTCATAAACACGAGCCCTCGTGTACACGTCTCAGGTTCTTTGCCGAGAGTCGATTTTCAAAAGCAAGCAGCACCAGTATGCCTGCCCCTACGGGCAGTATACTGGCCAAGACAAAACACGAGCCCTCGTGTACGTGATTCAGATTTTTTGCCGAAGCATGATTTTCAAGGAGCAGCAGCACCAGCATGCCGGCCAATATGAGCAGTATACCGGCCAGCACCGCTGGAGAGAGAAAAAATTGCGTTTTTAAGGTTATAAAGAAGAGGAGGTAAGTTCTAGTCCGAATTTCTCAATCCTTAAGCCTCACTTTCTTCTCCAAACCTCTCCCAACTCCATTAAAGATTCAACAAACCTTCACCTAACATCAAAACACTACCAAATAACCATGAATTCACATCTAAATCCTTCCCTACATCATTATAAAGAAGATTCAACTACCCAAATCATATCAAAACACCTAGAATCTATGAATCAAGAACCTAAATTTTCAAAATTCATCCAACAATTCCTTAAACCCATATCATCAAAGCTTGATTCCATCATACCCACATAGAGAATTATCATCCTAACACCTTTCCTAACCCAAATAAAGCTTGTTCCACCTATGATCAAGAGTTACAAATTCCAAGAGTGCTCAAAGCTTTGAGTTTGGGGTCAAAGAGATAATGAAAAGAGTGAAGATACTATTAAGGGATATGAAGAATGGTGGGGCTTAGGGTGTGATAAAATAAGATATAAATAAAGAGCAAATAATCACCCTAGACTGAGCACGGTTCTGCAAGTATACAGATCGTATGCAAGTTTTAGAAAATAAGTAAGATTCGTTCCGCAGAGACTACGAAGGTTAGGGGAATCTTATGCAATAATCAAGTGCAAATAATTAAAGCTAGAACAAATAAAACGCAATAAAAGTAAAGACAAATAGATATTTATTTGTCTTTGTTAATTAAACTAATTAAAACTAAGAATTTAAAGACAGAAAATTAAATACGGAAGAGAAGTAGTATGAGAATATAGCTTGAGTCAATAGCATGTAATCCTCACTAGTTTTGCCGTTCTAAACATGTAAGGGTGAATTATGTAGTATTTCAATAATCGGTTCCAATTACGCTAGGTAGTTTTAAATAGGATTTACCTGTGTCAATAAGGCTTCCTAAGCAAACTGTTCCTGTAATTGGTAGATAGTAACATGTTAAAAACATAGTGATTATCTAGTTAGGTTGATTTGTCAGATCTAAACCAAATACTAGACGTTATGTGCTAAACATGTAATTAAACACCGTTGTCAATGGTGACCTAACTACTAGATCGTAATTCTATATGGTCGCGATCCACAAGAACAAATAATATAAATCCAAACACATAAACAGAGAATAAGAACAATAATTCAATTTAAAATATAAATTTCCCAAATTAGATAGATGTCAATCAAAACTAGGGTTCATACATATATGCTAAAACTCAAGCTAAAGAAATTTAGTTCATGCAAGAAAAGAAAGAAATTACAAATTCAAAGGTAGAAGAAGACATATTGATGAACCGCTCCTTCCAGACTTCTTTTCTTGTGTTGTAAGATTCCTCTTGGTTTAAGGTTTCACCAAAGATGATTTAAGAGTGGTAAGAGGCTGTATTTATAGTGTATAGGTTGACCTAATTCGTTTCTTGGAGAAGAGGTTAAGTAATGGACTCCAAGCCCAACTCAAATTCGTATGGAAATAAATATAATTACTGCTGAACTGGTTTGAGCATATCTTCTTCGTTATTGGTCGGTTTTTGCTCCACAATATACCAAAAGAATCCTCACAGAATTATCTACGTCCCTATGAAATGAATCTTCCAAAACGGCTTGGTTTTGGAGTTATCACCGCTTCTTTAGGCGTAGCTGCAGAAATTTAGATTTAGGCAGCTTTTCCTTTTCCATGTTTTTAGCCTTTTTTTCCTTTATCTCCAATTAACATGTTTATCTTCTTTTCATATCTTGTAGTCTTTGACTTGGACTCTAATTAATCTCCATAATTATCTTTAAAGCTTCACACTAAATAAACAATTAAACCCAATATGCTCTAAAAATATTATGTTACTATATCAAGACTCAAAATAGGAAAGTGCACTAAATTAAGCTAAACTCGACCTATACTCTAATAAATACGCCTAAAATGATGTCTCAGAGATAGATTTTATTATCACAAATGAGGAGACATCAAGACCCCCAACTCAAAGTTGTATCTTCCCGATACAATAAAAGTAAAGAACAGAAGGGTAGTCAAATAACAAGAAGAAGAAATAGGAGGAGAATAAGATAGAACATAATGAATGATCCTAGAGCATAGTATCCAAAAAATCTCATGTGGTAATGCTCAAGAAATAATGCACAATTATGCTTAATATACATGTAATTAACAATCCATAAATTCAAGTCCAGATTAATTTCGCAATGCCAGAAGGAGAGGATGACAACTTAGTTCAGGTTAATGGCTATAGGTTGTTCATAGGTCGTAATATAGCATCCAATGGTCCACTTACCTATTACCTAATAGCTGAATTGTTTCTCCATCAAGTAGTTAGAAATCCTAAGGTCTTTGGTTATAACGTGGCTTAAGGACGGGTGTGGTATATTTGGATAATGAAAAGTGAGCTTTTGGCTCTCTCCTCACTAGCCATCAACGAATCGCCCTAGAGCTTGAGTTTTCAGTCGAAGATGTCCACACTCAACCCAATTTATTGATGCTTTTGATGTGCATTCCCAATAAACCCAATTTAAAACCTTTGATGATATAAAATCCACTTTGCCAATCCGAATATATATTTTCCTTTCATATCAATTTTTTTTCTTTTGTATAGATATGACTCTCTTTTTGATGTTCGAGATATCACGCTATTTTTCATATATATATATATATATATATATATATATATATATATATTCTTTTTATGCCCTTGTTGGCACATTTAGCTCGTAGCTTCTTTTCCATTCACTATTACCCCGGCAAAGGGTTACAATAATAACAATTTCATCATCAATAAAATCACAAATATAATTCCCAAAACCCAATGTTCCCTCATGATGAAACCCACCACCCCAAACTCAAGCTCTAAAACGAGTTGTCTCAGGTTTTGCGATTCGAGTGCGGGTCATATAGATAAGTCCTACAAACTAAGGGTATGGATTATAATGTGTTTCAATAAAAAGGCTTTAGAAAGGATCAGAGGGGATAAGACGGATAAATAATAACAAATATCAAATAAAGGGTGAGAAGGTATAAAAAGGCTTCAAGTGTTTTAATCATGAAAGAACTGCCTTATTCATTTTTCTAACTACCGGATTTCGTTACGTTTTCATTATTAGTTCATAGATAAGTGGGTTTTCAACTAATGTCAAACCTCACGTTCTACACACCAAATAACTCTCCCTAAGTTTCAACGTGACTTCTTAACATTGCTCATTAACTTTTCTATCCTTTATTTCCTGTTTTCATACATGCATGCTAAACAAATTTGTAACATCTTTCAAAAACGTACTACTTACTATCATTGAACTAATTAAATCATGCTCACATAGGTACATTCAACATATTCTGTGCCTTACTTCAACCTAAAAATTTTAAGTTTTATGCAAAAACGAAAAGAAGATGAGGACAACGAATCCCCACCCCCAACTCAAAAGTGAGCCGTGTCCCCACGACTCGAAAAAGACTCAAGAAGGGAATAAAATTTAAAATTAAAACTAACTACACTACCTAATGTATACAAGCTATTAAGAGAATTAGAATGACTTACCTGGCTGGCCATAGAGATCCATTATATCCTCCTCCTCATCCGAAGCCGAGGGATCGGTATAACTATCAATATCCCTTTCCAAGGTAAAATCTTCCAGCTGTGATTGCATCTGTATGACTTCCGTCCAAAGTTCTCAGTTATCTTCTTGTAATCTTTTGATTTCATGTTGTAATTTGAGAGCCCATGGGGGAAGATCATGATCAATTTTAGAGGAAGAAGTAGAAGAACCTTGGTCATGAATCTATATTTTTTTCAAAGGCCTTGATGGTATAGACATTCTAGCAGTTAACTTCTTTGGTAGTGGTTGTGCTGGTGCCTTTTCTTTTGATTCTTCAGTAGCCTCATCAACGGTGATAGGCTTTTCAATGGTGGCTCCAGGCAATTTCTTATTCTTCCCAAGGATAGAGCACTTTCTCTTGTATTCCATAGCTTCAGATCTATTAGTCGTGTTTGAATTACCCACAACTCAAGTTATACCAAGGATGAATTTGAAGTATAAGAGAAATTGGTTTAGCTTGAGGTTGTTGCTTGGAATTGATGAATGAGAAAGGTTTCTTGATGGATCTTGGAAGAATTCTTTAAAGCTTGTTGAATTTGATGGTGTTTAATGGTGTAGTGTGATGAATTTGATGAAGAGATTGTGTTTATGGAGGATGGAGGAGAGAATTTGTGGAGTTGTTGTGTTAATTGTAAAGGTTTGTACAAGATTTAAGATGTATATATAGTGTTTGGGTCTGCAAATTTCGTGTGGGAGATGCTAGGGTTAATCTTATTAAGGTAAGAAGTTGAATGGGCTTCAAACTCCTCACAAACCGCCATAGCGCGGTGCACCGGACCTAGGTTGCGGTGAACCGCAGCTTCTATTGTTTCGTTTTTTCGTCTCGACAAAAACCCTGTGGTACACAACCCGTGGTGCGGGTTTTTACTTCTGCTCAAATTCTCGTTCTCGTCAAAAAACCCGCGGTACCAACCCGTGGTACGGGTTTTTTGCCTCTGCGGTATACCGGACATGAGGCGCGGTATACCGCACCTATCATGCTTCCAATTTTTCGTCTCGGTATAAAACCCGTGGTAAGGGTTTTTCCAGGCGCGGTATACCGGGCGTGAGGCACAGTATACCAGACCTGCCTGCGAATTTTTCCGAAAATTTTCCTTTGACCCCAAACTCATTTCCTGCACAATAACACTCTACCTGTCTCTCCTATTAGCTTGTAAACACACTTAAAAATATACACTAATTTAATATTATACACTACAAAGCAATAAACTAATCTAAAAAGCAATTAAAACAAGGGGTGTCTCCTAAGAGCACTTTTGTTTAACGTCTTTGAGTTAGACGTGTACCTCAGGCTAAGCGCTTTCTACGAGATGGATTGTCTCCTCTCGCCCAAAGTCCTCACTGTCATGGTATCTCTTCAAACGCAGGACATTCACCATGAATGTCCTTTGCTCGGTTGGATGTTCAATTTCAATTGCTCCATGAGGTGTGACTCTCGTAACAATGTAAGGTCCTCCCCAACGGGATTTAAGCTTTCCTGGGTAGTTCGAAAATCGAGAGTTGTATAATAAAACCTTTTGTCCTCTCTCGAAATGCTTTGGACGGAGTCGTTTATCATGCCATCTCTTTGTTTTCTCCTTGTAGAGGCGTGAATTTTCATAGGCAAGATAACGAAACTCCTCCAACTTGTTCAACTGCATCATCCTTTGTTTCCCGGCCAATTCTGGGTCTAGATTCAGAGTTTTAATAGCCCAGTAGGCTCGAGCTTCAAGTTCAATAGGTAGATGACATGCTTTGCCGTAGACCATGCGATATGGAGATGCCCCAACTGGTGTTTCAAATGCTGTTTTGTAAGCCCCGAGAGCATCATCTAGCTTTAAAGACCAATCTTTCCTCGTTTTATTCACGGTCTTCTCAAGAATAGATTTGATTTCCCGTTTGGAAACTTCAGCTTGACAGTTAGTTTGTGGGTGATAACCGGTTGAAATACGGTGTCTCACTCCAAACTTACGAAGATAGTTTCTCAGAGGAGCATTAATAAAATGGGTACCCTTATCACTGATGAGAACACGTGGCGTACCGTGTCTTGAAAAGATGTTTGTTTTTAAGAATTTAATCACTATTTGAGCATCATTCTTCGGTGTTGCCACTGCTTCTACCCATTTTGATACATAATCTACCGTAAGCAAAATATAAAGATTTCCATGGGAAGTGATGAAAGGTCTCATGAAATCTATTCCCCATACATCAAAGATTTCAACTTCTAGAATATTGTTAAGCGGCATCGCGTCTCTTTTTGATATATTACCAGTGAACTGGCATCTTTGACATGACTGGACAAAATGATGACAATCTTTGTGTAGGGTAGGCCAATAGAACCCGGATTGAAGAATTTTAGCTGCAGTTCTATCGCCTTTAAAGTGACCTCCATAAGGTGATTTATGACAACTTGCTATGATCTTTTCCATTTCACCTTCATGCACACATCTTTAAACAACTTGGTCACTACAAAAGTTCCAGAGGTACGGTTCATCCCAATAATACTGTTTGGCCTGGTGAGATAATCTTTGTCTTTGTTGGGGGTGGATATCCTTGGGGAATACACCACTCACAATGAGGTTGAGTAGATCTGCATACCATTGCACAAACGCATGTTTAATAGCAAAAAGTTGTTCATCAGGGAATACCTCTTTAACCAAAAATGGTTCTTTGTTCGCATCAGATCCTTCGAGCCTTGATAAATGATCAGCAACTTGGTTCTCGCATCCCTTTCGGTCTCGAATATCTATATCGAATTCTTGAAGCAACAGTACCCATCTAATAAGACGCGGCTTAGCGTCCTTTTTCTCCATAAGGTACCTGATAGCTGAATGGTCCGTGTATACAACAGTTTTCTTCCCAATCTGATAAGAACGAAATTTATCAAAAGCATAAACCACGGCCAACATCTCTTTCTCCGTCACTGTATAGTTCATCTGGGCAGCGTTGAAAGTCTTACTTGCATAATAAATTGTGTGGAAGATCTTGTCTTTCCTCTGACCCAACACAACACCCATAGCGTGATCAGTAGCATCGCACATAAGTTCAAACGGAGCTTTCCAATCAGGAGGTATAACAATAGGTGTGGAGATTAGTTTCTCCTTAATCGTCAAAAACGCTTGAAGACATTCGTCAGTAAAATTAAAAGGAGTATCCTTTTCAAGTAATGAACAATGCGGTTTGGCGATCTTGGAGAAATCTTTAATAAATCTTCGAGAGAATCCTGCGTGACCCAAGAAACTTCTCACTCCTTTAACAGAAATTGGAGGTGGTAATGTTTTGATTACTTCAATTTTAGCACGATCAACCTCCATCCCTGCCTTCGAAACCTTATGTCCCAACACAATTCCCTCTTGAAACATGAAGTGGCATTTTTCCCAATTAAGCACAAGATCTTTTTCTCCACATCTCACAAGGACTTTTTCAAGATTATTCAAACAATCATCAAAACTATCTCCAAACACCGAAAAATCATCCATAAAAACCTCCAAATATTTATCAATCATGTCCCAAAATATAGCCATCATGCACCTCTGGAACGTGGCAGGTGCATTACATAACCCAAACGGCATTCTTCTATAAGCAAAAGTACCAAACGGACAAGTGAAAGTTGTTTTGTGTTGATCGAGGGGATCCACACAAATCTAATTATAACCCGAATATCCGTCAAGGAAACAATAATATTCTCTCCCTGCAAGTTTGTCTAGCATCTGATCAATGAACGGTAGCGGGAAGTGATCTTTCTTTGTAGCTTCGTTGAGTCTTCGGTAATCCATGCATACTCGCCACCCCACAACTGTTCTTGATGGTATGGCTTCACCTTCATCATTAAGAATTGTAGTGATACCTCCTTTCTTTGGAACACATTGCACTGGACTAACCCAATCACTGCTAGCAATCGGATAGATAATTCCTGCGTCTAACGACTTGATAACTTCCTTTCTCACCACTTCTTTCATAGCTGGCATGAGTCTTCTTTGTCCCTCTATAGATCGTCCACCTTCGTTCTCAAGAATGATATTGTGTTTTCAAACGGAAGGACTAATTCCTTTGATGTCGGCAATAGTCCATCTGATTGCTTCTTTGTTAGCGCGAAGTACATGAAGTAGCTTCTCCTCTTGAGGACCTGAAAGGTTAGCAGAAATAATAACAGGAAAAGTTTTGTTCGTACCTAGATATGCAAAGTGTAGGTGATCTGGAAGCGGTTTTTCTTCGAGAACAGGTGGACATATTATAGATGGTTGTTTCATTGGTTCAATGTCACCTGATTCTCGAAGTAGTTCTCGTACATTTGATCCTAATGCAGCAACATCTCAGGGGGAATCTTGAGTTCTTCTTGTGATTCAAGTGCTAAGGCTTCGTCAAGATCATCATCTAAGCTTGCTTCATTGAAGACTTCTTGCGCAATTTTTCCAATGACATCTATTTTGAAACATTAATCTTTCGAATTTGGTAACTTCATAGCCTTAAACACATTGAATCGTATCTGTTCGTCTTGTACCCTCATGATCAACTCACCATTCTCAACATCAATTAGTGTACGCCCCGTGGCTAAGAATGGTCTACCCAAGATGATGGGGACATTCTTATCCGCGTCATAGTCAATAATAATAAAATCACACGGAAAAATAAAAGAACCAGCTTTAACTAAAACATCTTCGTTTTTACCTACTGGTCGTGAGAGGGAGCGGTTCGCCATTTGTAATACCACATATGTGGGTACTACCTCTCCTATCTTAAGCTTCTCGAACAGAGATCTTGGCATGAGATTTATACTCGCGCCTAAATCACATAATGCTTTCCCGGTCCAACTATCTCCAATGCCGATGAGAATTGTAAAACTTCCGGGATCTTCTAGCTTCGGTGGCAACTTACTTTGACATATAGCACTACACTCCACAGGCAATCCAATTGTTTCCCCAGTTTCTATACTTCGTTTTTTGGAGAGAATGTCTTTCATGAATTTGAGATATGTTGGCATTCTCTTGAGAGCTTCAACAAGCGGTATATTAATCTCTAACTTACTCAACATGTCAACGAACTTCTTGAATTCCAGGTCATTGTCCTTCTTTCTCACACGTGAAAGGTATGGTGGTGGAGGGCATGTATTAAGTTCCACTGGTTTTCTTGTCTTTTCAGGTGTCTCGGTTTGGACACTCTTTGGTTTAACTACCTCCTCTACTGTATCTTTAGTTGTTTCTTCTCCCCCCTTTTCTGGAATAGGGGTTGGTTCTGTTTCTGGTCTTGGTGGAGGTAGTTGTTTTCCACTTCGCAATTCAACTGCTTGACAAGAATCATCTCTAGGAGCAATAGTATCACTTGGAAGTTGCCCTTTCGGCCGATTTTGTAATGTACTTGCCATATGTGATAAAGTATGCTCTAGTTTCTTGATTACCTTCTGCTGGGCTTGAATTTTCTGTTGGCTACGACTCATATTGTTTTCAATTGCTTGGATCACTTTAGCCATACTCGAATTCAAGCTTTGGATTTGTTCCTTCCTTGCCAGTTGCATTGATTGTTTCGGTGGATCTTTCTTCGTTTCTTGACAAGCTTTCTCAACAATGGATGCCTTTTGCTGAATAGGTTGTGGTGGATTATAGGATTGAGGTTGGGGTTGATGATAAGTTTCTTGATTTCTGACCCAACTTCTTTGTTGTGGAGGTTGTTGATAATTAGTGTAGCTTTCTTGAGGATAAGTATAACCATTAGAATAATAGTTATCTTGAGGATATGTCACAGAAGCTACTGCTGGATTATTCATACATCCTTCCCACACATGATTTCTTGATCCACAACCAGGACACGAAGGAATTACACGTACTACATTCACCTGAGCAATTGTTCGGGCTTGTTCTTGTAGTTCTTCGAGTTGTTGAGCCAATTCTTTAATCTTCAGAGATTCTGAAGTGTCTTCTTTTTCTGGTTTCTTGGGCCAACTTCTCTCATTCTCAAGAATTCTCTCCATCCCCAACTCAGCTTCTTCAGGGTCTAGTAACACAAAACCTATGTTTCCTAACGAATATGCTTTCTCTCTTGAATTGTAATTAAGGCCTCCATAAAACAAGGTTAAATAATATTCCGGCGAGGATTTATGATATGGACATCTCGCCTTCTTTTCTGTAAATCGTAACCATGCTTCACCCGAACTCTCACCGTTTTCCTGCATAAATTGTTCAAGCTCCAACATATCTTTTAAACGTCTACTAACCGGATAGAAGCGGTCTAGGAATCTTGTTTGAAGCTTGTCCCAATCTGGAATAACGTGAGGATATTGGGTATCATACCAATTGCTTGCACCTCCGGTCAAGAAGAACTGGAACATCACGTAATACACTTGTTCCTTAGTAACTCCTCTGACGATATAAGCATCACAGATTTGCATGAATTTCTGAATATATCAGATCGGATCTTGATGTGCAGCACCGCTGAATAATCCATGAGTTGCAAACTGAGTTAACATCCCTGGATCTGGCTTAAATTTAGCGGCTTGAATTTCTGGAGCGCGAATTCCTCGTGGCTCCACTCTAAACTCGATGGGTAGCTCAAGTCTCCTTGGGTTCTCCATCTGTAACTATCTATAAAAAAAAACTAAAAGACAGAAAAGCGTAAAATAGAACTAACTAAAATAAAAGCACAAGATATATGCACAAGGACTAACGATGTAGTCCCCGGCAGCGGCGCCAAAAACTTGGTGGAGCCTAGGGTGTGATAAAAAAAGATATAAATGAAGAGCAAATAATAACCCTAGACTGAGCACGGTTCTGCAAGTATACAAATCGTATGCAAGTTTTAGAAAATAAGTAAGATTCGTTCCGCAGAGACTAGGAAGGTTAGGGGAATCTTATGCAATAATCAAGTGCAAATAATTAAAGCTAAAACAAATAAAACGCAATAAAAGTAAAGAGAAATAGATATTTATTTGGCTTTTTTAGTTAAACTAATTAAAACTAAGAATTTAAAGACAGAAAATTAAATACGGAAGAGAAGTAGTATGATAATATAGCTTGAGTCAAAAGCATGTAATCCCCACTAGTTTTGCCGTTCTAAAAATGTAAGGGTGAATTATGTAGTATTTCAATAATCGGTTCCAATTACGCTAGGTAGTTTTAAATAGGATTTACCTGTGTCAATAAGGCTTCCTAAGCAAACTGTTCCTGTAATTGGTAGATAGTAACATGTACTAAAGCATAGTGATTATCTAGTTAGGTTGATTTGTCAGATCTAAACCGAATACTAGACGTTATGTGCTAAACATGTAATTAAACACCGTTGTCAATGGTGACCTAACTACTAGATGGTAATTCTATATGGTCGCGATCCACAAGAACACAGAATATAAATCCAAACACATAAGCAGAAAATAAGAACAATAATTCAATTTAAAATATAAAATTTCCAAATTAGATATATGTCAATCAAAACTAGGGTTCATACATATATGCTAAAACTCAAGCTAAAGAAATTTAGTTCATGCAAGAAAAGAAAGAAATTACAAATTCAAAGGTAGAAGAAGACATATTGATGTACAGCTCCTTCCAGACTTCTTTTCTTGTGTTGTAAGCTTCCTCTTGGTTTAAGGTTTCACCAAGGATGATTTAAGAGTGTTAAGAGGTTGTATTTATAGTGTATAGGTTGACCTAATTCGTTTCTTGGAGAAGAGGTTAAGTAATGGACTCCAAGCCTAACTCAAATTCGTATGGAAATAAAGATAATTACTGTTGAACTGTTTTGAGCATATCTTCTTCGTTATTGGTCGGTTTTTGCTCCACAATATACCAAAAGAATCCTCACAGAATTATATACGTTCTATGAAAGGAATCGTCCAAAATCGGCTTGGTTTTGGAGTTATCACCACTTCTTTAGGCGTAGCTGCAGAAATTCAGATTTAGGCAGCTTTTCCTTTTCCATGTTTTTAGCCTTTTTTTCCTTTATCTCCAATTACCATGTTTATCTTCTTTCCATATCTTGTAATCTTTGACTTGGACTCTAATTAATCTGCATAATTATCTTTAAAGCTTCACACTAAATAAACAATTAAACCCAATATGCTCTAAAAATATTATGTTACTAAATCAAGACTCAAAATAGGAAAGTGCACTAAATTAAGCTAAACTCGACCTATACTCTAATAAATACGCCTAAAATGATGTCTCATAGATAGATTTTATCATCACAAATGAGGAGACATCAAAGAATCAAATCAAGGTATTGGGTAAGTTCAAGAAGATTTCAATTGAGATTGGTAGTAGTTCGGGAATAAACTACAAGGTAAATCGGATCAAGAGAATAGAGGAAAGCTAGTTGTGGTAAATTCAAAGAGAAAAAAAATTTCAACTTTCATAAGGAAGACAACACAACCTGTATAAATCAAGACCCCTTTAGCCAAAGATGAGTAAAGCTTCTGGGACGCTAGTAGATGTTGCCACAACAACATATTCCTGGATGAACACCTTAACATGAGAGAGTGTTTGATAGCAAAGTTGGAAGAAGATAACCAAGAGATTTCTAGAGTGTGATTGATTGGGATGGAGCATACGAGGATGTAAAGGAAAGCGAAATTGGTGATACTAGAAGCTTTCATACATGAAAGCACTACATCCTAATCTGGTTATCATTCAAGCGAGGCAATAGCCTCGAAGAGTATGTTTTCTTTCTTCCTTACCATCTCTTTATGTGCAATATCTGTAAACTTTTAATTTTTTAATTTTTAATTTTATTTTTGAGTCTTTTCGAGTCATGGGGACATGACTCATTTTTGAGTTTAGGGTGTGGGGATTCGTTGTCCCTCATCTCCATTTTTATGTGTTTAATTTTTAGGTAAAATTAAATTTTTTTGAAGGAGTAGATGTATGTAGAGTGTGTTTAATAGCTTGAAAGCATAAGCTCAGTAAGTTAATGATAGAAAGTAGTATGTTTATGAGCTATTTTATTTTGTATGCTTTAGGTATTTGCAGGAGAACACACATTGATAGTAAAGAAAAGATTAGTTAGCAATGCGATAGAAAGTATGTGCAATCGCAGGGAGACATGAGTGGTGTGTAGGCCGTGAGGTCCAAGCTAGTTGATAAACCCATTTGATAAACATGCTAAAGGTAAGAGAATGACGAAACTGCATAGTTTAGAAAGTGATTAAGGCGGTTCTTTCATGAGCCCCTTGTTGCCTTTTAGCTTGATGTCCATTTATTATATTTTATATCTTTCCCAGCCCCTTCTAGCCTTTCTAAAGCCTTTTTATTTAGCCACATTATAATCCATATCCCTTTAGATTATAGGACTTTTCCATATGACCCGCACCCGACTTGCGATGCGTAGACAATTGTTTTAGAGCTTGAGTTTGGGGTGGTGGGTTCACCATTATGGGAAATATTATTGGGTTGAGATTTTTGAGCTTATTAATTATGATCGTTCTATATATTGATGATGATTCATAGGTTTATATTGTGACCCTTTGCCGGGGTAAGAGTGAATGAAAAAAGCTAAAAAGCATGAAAAGAAAAGATAAATTATGAGAAAAAATAGCGTGATATCTCAACATCAATAAGAGAGTCATAGCTATACAAAAGAAAAAAAATTATTTAAAAAGAATGTATATTTGGACCGGCAAAGAGAAATTTTTATGTGAACATCTTATGCTTTAATTGGGTTATTTGGGATGCTACTTTGTGCATCAAGAAAATCATTTGGTTGAGTGAGAAACGTTTTATGAGAGTAACTCAAGCTCTAGGGCAATTCGTTGATGGATAGTGAGGAGAGAGCCAAAAGCTCACTCTAAATTATCCAAATAAAGTTATCATACCGTCCCTAAGCCAACATTACAACCTTAAAGACCTTTTAATTCTTTGATATGTAATCCATAAGTAATTGAGCCAATAGAGAGTAGTTTAGTGGATCTTTGGAAACTAGTGAAGTTCGATGAACAATCTATAGCCTCCTTGGTGAACTGAGTAAAGATCCTCTCCTTCTTACATTGCGAAACTAATCTAATCTTAAATTCAAGCCATGTTGATGGTAAATATGAAAAGTGTGGAGGTGTGTAGTTTGTAAATATTATTACATAAAATTTTCTGAGTAGTTGCTTTAAGTCTATTCTCCATATTCTGATATCTTCTTCCCTCTCTGATTAATTGACCTAGGTGTGTATTTAGAGACTTCCCTTTGTTTTTATCTTTATTGTATCAGGACAATACAACTTTCAGTTGGGGGTCTTGATGTCTCCCAATTTTTCATGAATTAATATTAGTTGGAGACATCATTTTTTAGTGTTTTAGGAAGTCTTTTAGTCGATTTTCACATTATATATTGCACTTTCCTATTTCTTGTCTTGATTTAATGATTTATTATATTTGGAGCATATTGGGTTTAATTATTTATTTAGTGGGAAGCTTTAAAGATATATATGGAGATTAATTAGATGTCAAGAGAATTCTAAGAGATAAAGGAAAGAAGATATACATGGAAATTGGAGAAAAGAAAGGAAAAACTAGAATATGGGAAGAAAAAGTTGCCAAATAAATCTGAATTCCAGCACCCACGACCACAAAAGGGTTCATAACTCAAGATTGGATACGAATTTGGAAGAATGGTCAGAAGAAAAGTTAAAGAGCTTTCCGAGACGATCAGTTTCGACAATTGGAACACGTCAAACATATAAGTACTGAAGCAGTTATGACCAAAACAAACACGTGGCTGATTCTTACCTTTTCTATATTTTAGGGTTACAAATTTGAGTTGGGCTAGGAGTCCATTACTTGTCTTCCACTCCAAGAAAACGAATTAGGGCTTCCAAGACACCTATAAATACACCCTTAAACCATTGTAAACATGTCCTTGGTTAGTGTCAAGTATAGGCTTAGTCCTTCCTTGTATTTTCTCACGTTTAAATATTAACTTAGTCCTTAATTTAATATTAATCCTTAGTATCAAGCTATTCATCCAAGAAGCAAGCTGACCTGTAGAGGAAGACAAGAAGCACGAAGTTGGAGAGTAGCAAACTCCTCTTCTGCATCTCTTCTTCTCTATATTTAGGGTAATTAGCTATAGATCTGTGGCTTCACCATATTTCTAAGCTATTATTTTGTAAGTTTTACTTTTTATTGTTGGGTTATTATTTTGTCTACATTCATTAATACTATTTTCTATTTTAATTGATTTGAGCTTGTCGTATATTGTTATTATGTATTTTGACTTATTGTTTCAGCCCTAGATTTGGACAATCTTAGGACTATTCTTAGTTACTGACAACACCACATAATCATCTAGTAGTGACATGGTGGTCCTTTGTGTGTTCTAAAATAAATGCAAAAAGTAATTGAACCACAACCGCAAGTGTATGGTTGTCCCAAGTAATAATAGTGATAACAGATTCGTTCTCAGGGACGGTTGGTTAACTACAATGCTTATTAAATAATGAATGGTTGCACTTATGAAAGCAAATAAAATATATAATGATTGATTGGTTGTTTATATTAATTCTAAGTAATGAAAAACTAAAGTAGAAATGCAAAGAAATAACAAGACGCAAGTAAATGAATGTAAGACGCAAATATGAGAAGGCAGTACTTGAGAAACTCAAGGGATCCTCCTAATTCTATTTCATAACATATGTTGTTTAAGGGTTAAATTAGTCAATTAACATTGGTCGGGATTCTATAATCCTTGTACCCCCGTCAGGGTGGACTACAAAGCTATTCTAGAGTGTCACTAGTCCCGTCAGGGTAAATATGATCCACTTTCGAATGATTAAGTAATTTTACCTCACTGGCCCTAAAATTCACTAACCTCGTCAGAGTCAAATAGTTTCGATTTTAGATTGAGTAATTAAGTCCGTACCTAAACCATCCGTTAGGATGATCCACACGCCACATATGTGGAATAGCCTAGATACTAATACTTGTTCTTAGTTAATTACTCCAAAAACAGTAAATAATCTCAAATTACAGCAAAATGTAAAAGAACCAATTTAATTTAATTTATTAAAAACCCAAATTCATACATATGGAATTCAACAGAATAGGGGTTCACCCGTTATGCATTCTCAAGTACTAAAAGAAATTAGCTCATACTAATTAAAAATAAAACTAAATTAAAAGAAAGAGAACTCATAGTGTTTTACAGAATTAAAAATAAGAAAAACATAATTTCCGGAATTGCATTTGGCTGAGAATGGAGATATAGACACTCTCCACCTCTACAGCTTTCTTCTTCTTCCTTTATTGACTTCTCTCTGATGCTTCTTCTTATGAATAATGAGTTGTGTGTAAAATAGAAGTCAAAAGCTCCTTTTATATTAAGAAAAACGGATTAGGCCTTGGTCTTAAGATTAAATTACTAATTAAAAGCCCAAGTCCATTTTCTAAGCCCAAAATCTCATAACTGCTGCACCACCTCCACTAAAACAGCTCTAGCCGATTCGTTATAACTCCGATTGACCTGATATCACTTGCTAAATTTCCGTAACTCGATAAGGAACATATTTTCTTCAAAGGTAAGCGGCTAAATAAACTCTTAAGTGCCTCGAAATCAGCAATCGTTGGCCTGTTTTCCAGATTTGCAGCTCCAAAATATAATTCTTTCGGGATTTATCTTCAAGCTTTGACTCCATATCACGATCTTTGAATCTCTTCTCAGATTTCTCTCCTAGCTAATATTCAAAACCTACAAACTTTTCACTAAAATACACAAGATTACGCGCAAAAGTTTAATAAATCAAAAATATTAGAAATAAAATAGGAGTTCCGGATTATTTCATTTTTAACTCAAAAGTCTATCAAAATATTCAATTAAACATAAAAAATGATGTCTCCCAGGGGTCTAAAATAAGAACAATTAGAGAGACATCAAGACCCCGAACTCAAATCTTTGTCGTCCCGACAAAGTAAAACAAAACAAAACAAAGGGGTGGAAGTAAACGCAAGAACAAATAGAATCTAGCGAATACACCTAAAGCAATTCTCAAGATAAATCTCATATAGCAAACTCTAGAAACTAATATACACATACATCTATAATGCAAAATCAAACACAAATAATCTCAATCATAAAATTAAAGTCGCAATGCTTGAAGATTACACTTGTACTCATCTCTGTATGATGGCCATAAGGTGTTCCTCAATCCTAAATCGCTTTGAACGCTCCACCGAGTATAATCCCTATCAACAGAATTATAAATTCACTATGCACTTAGGAATCACGAGGTCTTTATGGTTTTAATATTGGCTTAAGGACGGTGTGGATGTATATTTGGTAAATTTGAAGTGAGCTTTTGGCTCTCTCCTCACTTACCATCAACAAATGTCCTCGAGCTTGAGTTTACGCTAAAAAATGTTCTCACTCACCCATTTATGCAACAATTTAGCGTCCCATCTCTACCTATTACAAATAAGATGATTTTCATAAAAATTCCACTTTGCCGGATGTTTATTCTTTCATATCTTTCTTTTTCTTTTCTCTTTTTTTTCCTTTTTTTGTACAGTTGCAAATCGGGTCCCCGGTTTTGCGAAACCGGGTTCCCGGTTTCTACCGTATTGGATTTTCGAATTTTATTTATTTTTTTCTTTCTTTTTCCATTTTTCTCATTCCCGGCAAAGGGTTACAAGTATATATCATCTGCAATTGTGCTACAATACAAAGCACATCAATCCCTACCTAATAAATTCCCCATAAGTGGACCCACCACCCCAAACTCAAGCTCGAGACATGTCTCAGGATAGTGATTCAAGTGCGGGTCATATGGTCATGCCTAATAATCTAAGGAATAATGGCTTATATCGTGGCTACAAAGAAAAGGCTAAAGGCTCAAAGTGGGCTAAGACGGATAATATTAATATAAGGGATAGAAGGCTAAAAAGGTCACAAATGGCTAACAAAGAACTGCCCCTATCATTTTCCTAAGTACATAGCTCGTCTTTAGTTCATATCTAGGTGGGTTCTCTACTAATTAGGATTTCACGTTCTACACACCAAACATATTCCTTAAGTACAAGCTTACTTCATTTGCATTGTTAATTAATTTTTCCTATCAATTACCTATGTTTGCATGCAATTCTAAATGTGTTTTATATCAATCCCTAAAGTCCACTATTTACTATCATAGATTCATCAAAAGTATGCTTAAAGGGATATTTAAAATTTTCTACAGTCAAACGCAACTCCGAATTTTTTTTTATTGAAAGCAAATAAAAACAAATATCACATAAAAACTGGGATGAGACAACGAACCCCACCCCAAACTCAAAAATGAGCCGTGTCCCCACGACTCGAAAAAGACTCAAATCAATTAAACTAATCTACACTAAAAAGGAAAGATTAGAAAACGTATCTTAACCAGCGCGTGG
The DNA here is from genome assembly GCA_029959085.1 of Nemophila menziesii. Classification (NCBI taxonomy): domain Eukaryota; kingdom Viridiplantae; phylum Streptophyta; class Magnoliopsida; order Boraginales; family Hydrophyllaceae; genus Nemophila; species Nemophila menziesii. Next base: position 84,292,571 of record JARWIR010000001.1, read on the forward strand.
CTGGTTACCGTTGTTGCGTTCTGGACCTTTATCTTGCGTGAGAACATTATAAATCGCGTTTTGAAGTGTGTTCACGCCAAGGATCAAATTGCGAATAAGGTCCAGCTCTCTTTTAACGTTTCCTAAGGTAGCAATCATCTTCTCTTGATTCTCTTCAAACATCCTAATTTTTTATTCCAACTCAGGAGCACTCTTTGTTTTCTTTGATGGAGGATCTCTAGGAGTCTTCGTAGCTCGTGTTGCTTCATCATGGATATTCTGAATTGTACTCAATGCCATGCTCACTCCAACTGAAACACCGTCAATATCTGCGTTCCTACGCGGAATTTTTGCGTCTACGCATAAAGTAGTGATGGTACAAGGAAACTTGAGATTTTGTTGTTTCATTGGAGATCTCGCGAATTCCATGATGGTGTCATAAATAATTTTAGCAACGTTCATCAGTTTCTCCTCCATAACACACTTGATAAAAATTATATGTTCCTTCTTCAACTCGGATGTGTGTTTAATTCCAAAGAAAGTAGGGATTATGAAACGAGACCAAACCTTCGCACGAGGTGTCAAATTACTGCTGTAAAACTGTCTAGGATACCTTTATCCTTCTGGAATTGGGCTAGCCGCATTAATAAGCACAGTTCCCCAAAGGGATTCATAATCAAAGGATGGATCATTAAGGGATTCTTGGAACGGACATAACCCAGTAAAGTTGGGTAACTTCAAAGATTTCCGAATAAGTTCAATAGAGAAAGGAACTACCTTTTTGCGAATTTCAATTGCCTCACGGGAAAGGGCTAATCCTTCATAAAATTCTCGCACAAAAGTAGGAATAAACTCAAGCCTCCTTTCTCGCAATTCTTTCCAACCAAACTGGTCACAAGACACAACATATTCTTTGTGAGCACTACTCATAATACCCTTAGGAAAATCCATCTCCTCACCAAACTTCAAAAATTCAATTCGTTCACGAACCTGGTCATTCCAAGAAGTATAAACCCTCTTTGGCTTATGGACACACATCTTTCTTCGCGGGGGTTTCTGTTGAACTGGTACTTCCGGAACTTTTTGTTCGCGTTCATCCTCAATTTCTTTCTCAATCTCATCTTCATGTTCATCCTCACTTTCTGGTTCATCAATTAATCTTCTCTTCTGACCTTTGATTTCTTTTCTCTTGGGAGCAAGCTTAACCTCTTCAATCTTGCGTTTAGGATGCGAATCAGGAATCTCAATAGCTTGTTCTTGAGTACCACCAATGGTGGTCTTCTTTCTAGGAGTAGTTCTTCGGAAATCACCGGTTCTGTTAGTCATCTCTTTCCACCCCAAACTCAAAACTTCAAATAGAACTTTGATGTTTTGAGGCTTAGTAATTGAAGAATAAGGTGGAATATGAGATGGGTAATGGTTAATTTGTGTGGGAGAAGAAAGAATTGGGTGAAGAAAAATCTTGGTGAAAAACTAAGGATTTGATGATATTTTGGAGAGGAGGTGAGTTGATCTTGTGTTTTTATGGTGAAAGAGGGTAGGATTTGATGATATATATATATATATAGGTTTTAATGATGATTTTCGGAGGTGGGAAGTGTGTGGGTGCGTTTTAGGTAAAAACTTGCAGAAGAGGCTAAAGAAACTAGGTTAAAAAACTCAAAACCGCCACATCACAGTGCAAACCGGGTTCCCGGTTCCGCGTCACTATGTCGGCGCGAAAACAATTACCAAATTAATTTTTTTTTATTAAATACCTCAAAACGCAGATTTTGGCTGGACCCCAAGACGCTGGGTCAGAAACTTTACCCTTCGAAACCAAGGCCCCGGTTTAGCTCGGTGGTGTGGGTGAAAACGCGGGCTCGAGACGCAGCAGATGGCTGACTCCAAAACGCTAGGTCAGAAAAGTCCAAAAATCACAGCTCCAAAACCGGGTACCCGGTTTGTGTGAACCTGGGATCCTGGTTTCCGTCGATGGCGCGAGTTGACACGCAGCAAAAGGCGCGCCTCCAAGACGCCGGGTCGGAAAGTTTGAAAATTTCAGCTCTTGAAACCGGGTACCCGGTTTGTGCAAACCGGGGCCCTAGTTTTCGTCGACATCGCGAATCAAGACGCACCTCCTTGCGTTTGGGGGTTGGTTACAGCGTCAGAACTGGGTTCCCGGTTCTTGCGAAACCGGGTACCCGGTTTCTCCTGGACAACCGACCCTTTTTCTTCTATTTTTCGCCTTTTCGACCCCATACTCACGACCTTTTTACCCCTGAAATCATTAAAAACAACTAGCCTTCCTCATTTCTTACTAATAAACACTAAAAATATGAAAATCGAAATAATTTACACTACGAAAATTAAAAAACTCAAACTAATATACAATGAATTGGCTTTTGTTTAACGTCGTTAAACTCGACGTGTTACCTCACGCTTCTAAGGAGTTTCGAGGAGATACATGACCTCCCTGGGATGTGGATCTTCCAAGCGGTTGGTATCTTCACCTCCATGGTATATCTATAAACGATGACCGTTCACCATGAACGTGCGGTTCTCAAGTGGATGTTTTAATTCTATCGCTCCATGAGGTGTAACTTTGGTCACAATGTATGGACCCGACCACTTAGACCTTAACTTACCCGGATAATTGCTGAACTTTGAGTTATACTTCAATAATTTTTGACCCACTTCAAAGTTCTTTACACGAATCCGATTGTCATGCCATTTCTTCGTGTTTTCTTTGTAAAGTTTAGCATTTTCATAGGCATTCAATCGGAATTCGTCAAGTTCGTTAAGCTTCATCATACGATTCTCTCCGACTAAGGTAGGATCTAAGTTCAACTGCGCAATTGCCCAATAGGCACCCATTTCAAGTTCAAAAGGTAAGTGACAAGCCTTACCATATACCATCCGATACGGAGATGCACTAACTGGAGTCTTAAACGCATAACGATAGGCCCACAACGCATCATCTAACTTCATTGACCAATCTTTTCTCGTAGGACCAACAGTCTTCTCTAGGATTGATTTTACTTCACGATTCGATACTTCAGCTTGACCATTGGATTGTGGATGATATGCAGTAGATACACGGTGTCTTACTCCATACTTCTCTAGAACAACCTTCAAATACTTATTAACGAAATCAGATCCTCCATCGCTAATAATCACTCTAGGTGTACCATGTCTAGTGAAAATATGTGATTTCAAGAACTTAATCACCACTCGTGAATCATTGGTTGGTAAAGCCACAACTTCTATCTATTTAGACACGTAATCAACAGCTAATAAGATGTAGAGGTTACCATTTGAAGGAACGAATGGACCCATAAAGTCTATACCCCAAACATCGAATATTTCAACTTCTAACGCATTATTACATGGCATCTCATCCCATTTGGATATGTTTCCGGTAAACTGGCATCTCGCACATTTCTTCACATAATCATGACAATCTTTCACAAGAGTAGGCCAGTAAAAACCTGATTGGAATACTTTAGCAGCAGTTCTATCTCCCTTGAAATGTCCTCCGTAGAGTGAATCATGACATACAAATATAATTGCTTCTGTTTCTTCCTTGGCTACACATCTTCTTATCATTTGGTCAGCACATACTTTGTAGAGGAAAGGATCCTCCCAAAAGAATTGTCTCGCACGATGAGCTAACCTCTTTCTTTCTTGATAAGTTAATCCTTCAGGAAAAGAACCACTTACAACTAAATTCGCAATATCTGCATACCAAGGAGCTTCATAATCACAAACAACAAACAAATTCTCGTTAGGAAACTCTTCTCTAACTACTTCAGTACCACCATTCATCTCTGAACCTTCAAGACGCGATAGATGATCTGCAACCTGATTCTCACAACCCTTTCTATCTTTAATCTCTAAATCGAATTCTTGAAGCAATAAAACCCATCTGATTAACCTTGGTTTAGCATCCTTCTTCCCCATAAGATATCTAATCGCTGAATGATATGTATAAACAATAACCTTCGCTCCAAGAAGATGAGAGCGAAACTTATCGAATGAATACACAACTGCTAGTAATTCTTTTTCTGTAACTGTATAATTCACTTAAGCAACCTTGAAAGTTTTACTCGCGTAATAAATCGAAGGAAATATCTTATCTTTTCTCTGTCCCAATACAACTCCCATACACAAATCACCGCATCACACATAACTTCAAAAGGTAAACTCCAATCTGGAGGTAATACTATAGGAGCAGAAATAAGCTTTTCTTTGATTGCTTGAAAGGCCGCTAAACAAGCTTCATCAAAAAGGAATTTGGAATCCTTTTCAAGTAAGTTGCATAGCGGTTTAGCAATATTAGAAAAGTCTTTAATGAAACGCCTATAAAAGCCAGCATGGCCCAGAAAACTTCTTACCCCTTTAACAGAAACATGAGGGGGAAGAGTTTTAATTACCTCTATCTTCGCTCTATCAACCTCTAATCCAGCACTTGAAACCTTGTGACCCAGAACTATACCTTCGCGAACCATGAAATGACACTTCTCCCAATTTAAGACCAAATCTGTTTCCTTGCATCTGATTAACACTTTCTCCAAGTTACCTAAACATCTATCGAAATCATCACCAAATACGGAGAAATCGTCCATAAAAACTTCAAGAAAATTATCGATCATATCCCAGAAGATGGCCATCATACATCTTTGAAAGGTAGCAGGTGCATTACACAACCCAAATGGAATTCTGCGATATGCAAAAGTACCAAAGGGGCATGTAAATGTTGTTTTATTTTGATCTTCTGGAGCCACGTAAATCTAATTATACCCGGAGTAACCGTCTAAAAAACAATAGTACTCTCTACCAGCCAATTTATCTAACATTTGATCAATGAAAGGAAGTGGGAAGTGATCCTTTCTGGTGTCCTTGTTCAGTTTACGATAATCCATACAAACTCTCCAACCAACTACTGTTCTTGGAGGAATCGCTTCATTTTGATCATTAAGAATTGTTGTGATTCCTCCTTTCTTTGGCACACACTGAACTGGGCTCACCCATTCACTACTCGAGATGGGACAAATAATCCCCGCGTCTAACAGCTTGATCACTTCCTTCTTCACTACCTCCTTCATAGCAGGCATTAATCTCCTTTGACCTTCAACTGAGCGTGCGTTATCATCTTCAAGTATGATTTTATGTTGACAATAGGAGAGACTAATGCCTTTGATGTCAGCAATTGTCCCTCCTATCACCTCTTTGTTAGCTCTTAACACACAACATTTTATCTTCTTGAGGACCTGTTAAATCAGCTGAAACAATAACAAGTAGAGTTTTATTAGTACCTAAATACGCATACCTCAAGTGTGCTGGTAATGGCTTTTCTTCCAATTCCGGAGGAGATTCAGTTGAAGGTTTCTTTTTAGGAATGATCTCCCCCGGTTCTCTCACAGGTTCATAGGCCGGACGCCTATACTTTGGATTCTCAGAATTAAGAGCCGCTACTGTTTCAGCGAGCTTTTCCATCATCTCAGGTAAGTCTAATGTCAAAGCGGCCTGCAAGATATCATCATAATTAAAACAATCAAATACCTCTTGTGATGCCTGCTCAACTACATCCATTCGGAAGCAATCTTCTTGAGAATCTGGAAACTTCATAGCTAACACATTAAATTTGACTTCCTCGTCTTGAATTCTCATCGTTAATTCACCGTTTTCTACATCGATCAATGTACGCCCCGTGGCTAGGAATGGTCTTCCCAAAATAATTGGGACATTCCTATCCGCGTCGTATTCAAGTATAATGAAATCAATGGGAAATACTAACGTACCTGCCTTAACAAGGACATCTTCAATGCGGCCTTCTAGATGTGCAAGAGATCGATCCGCCATTTGCAAGACCATAGAGGTAGGTCTTGCTTCTCCAATTTTCAGCTTATCAAAGATCGATTTGGGCATAAGGTTTATGCTTTCACCCAAATCACATAGTGCTTTACCTTTCCATTCTTCTCCAATCGATATGGGAATTGTGAAACTCCCAGGATCAAGTAATTTTGGAGGCAATTTGCTTTGACAAATAGCACTACATTCTTCAGAAAGACCAATCATCTCATTATCACAGTATGGCCTTTTATTAGTGAGAGCCCTCTTCAAAAACTTCGTATACTTTGGAATGTCTCGGATGACTTCTAATAACGGAATGTTAATACTAAGGCCTCTCACTCTGTTAAAGAACTTCTGAAAATCGGCCAAATCACCCTTTTTCTGAACTCGAGATGTAAATGGTGGAGGAGGACGATTACTCATAACATCATCTTTCTTCTTTGGTATCTCAATCGGCCTCTCTATTTCTTCGACCTCAACATATTTCTCTTTCTCAACCACATCCTTTTCTTTTCTTGGAACTTCTTTCTCTTTCATAACAGGAAAAGGAGGTGGAGGGAGGTTCTTACCACTTTTGAGAGTAACAACCTTGCAATCTTCATGTTGTCTCAGGTTCTCTGTGTCACTAGGGAGTTGCCCTTGTGGACGTTGATTAAGTTGTTTTGTGATTTGATCCATTTGGTTCTGTAATAGTTTGATACTTGCGTCAGACACTTGTTGATTCTGAATATCTTGCATCTGGAGGGAAATTAGGTTCTCAACGGTTTTCTGAAGGGTAATCACACCTTCTTGTGGGTGGGCAGGTAAGGCTTTTTGGTTCATGGTTTCATTGTAAGTGTCTTGAGGAGCTTGTCTTTCACATAGTTTCCTTTATTTTGTCCCCCTTGATAATTATTATGTGGTCTTGGGTTGAAGTTGTTACCTTTGGGACGCGGCTGATACGCATATGTAGGATTGGCTGCCCCATTAGGATTTGAGTATTGAAACATAGGATGGTTTCTGTTAGGCTGATATCCATTACCACTTGAATTAAAGTTTCCTCTGTTGGAGACAAACATCACAGGCTCTTGATTATTCGGACAACTCTCCTCATCATGATCATTTACACCACAATACGAACACATATAAACTTCTTGTGCAGCTTGCACAACTACCTTCTTACCCAAAAATCCTTCTTTTACAGCTAAAATGAGCTGTTTCAATTGTTGCTCTATGGTGGTTTGAATCTTGTTCTCAAGGGTGGCGAACTTTTCTTTGATATTAATTTTATTCACTCCTTTAACTGGGGTTCTTACTGAATTCCATCCAACTTCATTCTTTACCGTTCTCTCTAGGATGAGTTTCGCATGAGTAGGTTGAACTTGTAAAAACCCCGCACCACATAGCAAATCTAAGTCTTTTCTTGAAGTCCCATCAAGGCCTTTGTAAAAGATTTTTAGCTGTTGTTGTTCTGAAAGGCCATGATCGGGAACTCTACGTAAGCACATCAGAAATCTTGTCCAGTTTTTACCCAAGGTTTCATCATATTCTTGACGGAAATGAGTTACTTCAAGTTGATCATCTAACCGCATGTTACTTGGGTAGGAAAGCAGTTTCTAGTTGATCCCAATTTGCTATCTTCGTAGGCTCTTGTGTATCGTGCCATTCACTTGCTCCATCAATAACGAAAAATCGAAATGCAGCAAAATACATTTGTTCCTTTGAAACCCCTTGTGTGATATAAGAATCACATATCTGCTTGAATTTCTGTACTACTCAGACAGGATCTTCTCCAGGTTTTCCACGAAAGTTTCCAAAACTTTGGAATTGAGCTAACATACGCGAATCTGGACGAAACCTCGGAACATCTATATCTGGAGCACCTACCCCTAGAGCAGGAGCACGGAATGGAACTTCTTCTGGACCGTTAACAAACCAGGGATCTTGGTTATTCGCCATTTCTTTTTCCTTTTTTTCTTGTTCTCTTCTTTTCTTAGTTGCAAGTCTGACTAACGAATCCAGATTATCAAGGATTTGAACTTCTGGTTCAAATCTGAGCTTTCTTCGCATGCACCAAACCTAAAAAATCTGTAAGAGAAGAACAAACAAAAAGCGTAAAACTGATAAAAATAAACATAAATGCAACTATCACTAAAGGATAAACACCGTGGTCACACGCCCCCGTCCCCGGCAGCGGCACCAAAAACTTGGTGGTCCTTTCTGTGTTCTAAAATAAATGCAAAAAGTAATTGAACCACAATCGCAAGTGTACGGTTGTCCCAAGTAATAATAGTGATAACAGATTCGTTCTTAGTGACAATGCTTATCAAATAATGAATGATTGCACTTATGAAAGCAAATAAAAGATATAATGATTGATTGGTTGTTTGTATTAATTTTAAGTAATGAAAAACTAAAGTAGAAATGCAAAGAAATAACAAGACGCAAGTAAATGAAGGTAAGACGCAAATATGAGAAGGCAGTACTTGAGAAACGCAAGGGATCCTCCTAATTCTATTTCATAACATATGTTGTTTAAGGGTTAAATTGGTCAATTAACATTGGTCGGGATTCTATATCCTTGTACCCCCGTCAGGGTGGACTACAAGTCTATTCTAGAGTGTCACTAGTCCCGTTAGGGTAAATATGATCCACTTTCGAATGATTAAGTAATTTTACCTCATTGGTAAAATTAACTAAGCTCGTCAGAGTCAAATAGTTTCGATTTTAGATTGACTAATTAAGTCCCTACCTAAACCCTCCGTCAGGATGATCCACACGCCACATATGTGGAATAGCCTAGATACTAATACCTGTTCTTAGTTAATTACTCCAAAACGGTAAATAATCTCAAATTACAGAAAAATGTAAAAGACCCAATTTAATTTGATTTATTAAAAACCCAAATTCAAACATATGGAATTCAACAGAATAGGGATTCACCCGTTATGCATTCTCAAGTACTAAAAGGAATTAGCTCATACTAATTAAAAATAAAACTAAATTAAAAGAAAGACAACTCATAGTGTTTTACAGAATTAAAAATAAGAAAAACCTAATTTCTGGAATTGGATTTGGCTGAGAATGGAGATATAGACACTCTCCAGCTCTACAGCTTTCTTCTTCTTCCTTTGTTGACTTCTCTCTGATGCTTATGAATAATGAGTTGTGTGTAAAATAGAAGTCAAAATCTCCTTTTATATTAAGAAAAACGGATTAGACCTTGGTCTTAAGATTAATTACTAATTAAAAGCCCAAGTCTATTTTCTAAGCCCAAAATCCCCTAACTGCTGCAACACCTCCACTAAAACAGATCTAGCCGATTCGTTATAACTCCGATTGACCTGAAATCACTTTCTAAATCTCCGTAACTCGATAAGGAACATATTCTCTTCAAAGGTCAGTGGCTAAATCAACTCTTAAGTGCCTAGAAATCAGCAATATTTGGGTTTTCCAGAATTGCAGCTCCAAAATATAATTCTTTCGGGATTTATCTTCAAGCTTTGACTCCATATCACGATCTTTGACTCTCTTCTCGGATTCCTCTCCTAGCTAATATTCAAAACCTACAAACTTTTCACTAAAATACACAAGATTACGCGCAAAAGTTTAATAAATCAAAAATATTAGAAATAAAATAGGAATTCCGGATTATTGCATTTTTAACTCAAAAGTCTATCAAAATATTCAGTTAAACATAAAAAATGATGTCTCCCAAGGGTCTAAAATAAGAACAATTAGGGAGACATCATGACCCTACCTAGATAGCCACAAAGGTTTGATTTAACCACCAATCATTACTTAAGGTTTCTTTAACCAAGATCCTAGTAGTGAAGAGGTTGCTCCTGAGTCCACCCTGACGGAGGTTAGGTAGAATTTAGAATCCCGGTTAATATATAATGCTCAATGTGTGACAGGTTAGAATACAACGTAGTAAAATAGACTCGTAGTAGTAACCCTAATTTATCTGACTTACATTCATATTTATTGATTTATTAGCGTTAGATAATTATTCATCTTATCCTCTTTTTATATAAACATCTAAATTCATCTACGCTTATTTACTACAAGTAGATCTAACAGATTAAATCCCTACAAACGAACTTGACTTATCATTAAAACTTGCAAACGATATGTAATACTTGCAGTGAGCTTCTCGTGGTAGACAATGTTGTGTGTCCTTTATTATTATATTATTTATCTATTATTTTTATCACACCTTTGCCACCACCATTCGCCCATAATTTTCAATTTAACAAATGCGTAGGAGCATCCTCTTCCACCATAATCCGAACACTCATAGTCTCATAAAGCCAAGGATGAATAAAATTCATCTCCAACTGGGTAAACACATTACAACTTTATAAACAAAATAAAAAAGGCATGCAACCTTAACTTACCCCTGTACAACATCCATTTATAAATTAAACCCTCTCATGAACATTGAAAAAGATAGACCCCTTCTTTTTGTACTTTACCGAGTTGTATTTTTTCAATCAAAGTAGGTCCTCGGATATCTTTATATGTTCTTGGTTAGCTGTGGTGTTCTTGGTTATATAACACAATGTGTTGAGATAAAAAAATACTCATAAGATTCATGAAATCTCTCTTTCTTCCATTAATTAAGGGTACAATCACCGATCTGTAATATTCCATGCTTTTAGTAGCTTCAAATTAATTCGATTTCATTATCTAATCTAGCTGATGTACCAAGAACTTCTATGCCGCAACTCATATCCAGTGTGAGCTGGAGTATCCCTCTCAACCCTTATATTCTGAGGATCGCCCTTATTTTACTAACAACCATATTAAAAGACATACCTCCAATACATAAATGTTGGACCTCCGATCGTAACATTGGGTGATTGATTATGGTGATATTTCTATTTCTTTATTTCATCCCTTGTTTCACGCCTCTCAAAAAATAAGGTGAACATACAATTGAGTACGTCCAGGTGGCATTTCTCAAACTAATCGAGAAATAAACCGATCAACTTCATCAGATGAAACACAACGTCTATTGTTAATCTATACTACATACACAACTTCCATATTATTCAACTAGTACATTAGTGTCATCTCAAAACCACTATTCAATACATATTACATGATAAATGCATTAATTTATTGTAAATAATACCCTTTCGTATCACAAACTTAAACTACAATTTCGAAGCTCAAAACAATTAAAATTTAAGAAAAAAGAATATTTTTTTATACAACAATTATATGTTCACAAATATGCACCCAATATTTTTCCTTGTAATAAGTAAATGTCAAGCCGTAAGTCTCACCAAGGTGTAATATACATATTGAACAACTTCAGTGTAAACGACTTAACACATATTAACTAACCTAATATATACAAAACCAACATCTAATAAGGAACTTAATGAACAATAGGCTAATATAAACATAATGTGCACTAATTATAATCAATTCCTCCTAAACCCTATGTCATCAACACACTAAAAAACTCTACTCAAAACTACATAAAACATATAAAAAAATTCAGACGCTACATGCAATATTAACAAGTAGGTAAAACTGATTAGCAGACTGAGCATCTCGCCTATAACCTAATAATACCCTAGATGAGAAGTGTACAGAGAAAATTCCCACTATACTTTTAATTTTTATTTTTTTGTCAAATAATTCCCACTACACTACTTGTTACATTTTACTTATACTGTTACTTATAATAATATTATCACATAAACACAACACACAATGACACACACACACACACACACACATATATATATATATATAGTATTGGAGAAGGGCCAACAGCCCGAAATGTCTCCTATTCTCCTCCATATTTTTAAGCCGTCAAATTTTTTTCCTGATTTTCGGCCTTTAGATCAACTCTAATTAATGGTTCAGATTGTTCAATTTAGATCGACATCTCAAAATGTCTTTATTTCCATCTATATTTTTCAGCCGTTAGATTATATGTGGGCCATTTTTTATTATTTTTTTATTTTTAATAAGTTATCTTATTATAACTAATTTCCACAATTTTATATCTTTTCAAATTTTCAATAAACAAAAAAAAAATCACACTCACTTTCCAACTCACGTTCCTGCACTTTTATTAGATATGTTATTTCAACTATTTTTTTTGACATTGTTATTTAAACTATTGGCCTATTTAATTTGTAAAAGTGAACATATACAAAAAAAACTATACAACTTTAATTATCTCAATAATAATGTGTTTATTTTATATTTAATTTATTTTTCTAAATTATCTCAAGAATAATGTATTTATTTTATATCTAATTTATTTTGCTAAATTATATTTTTCAGAGTGCCTTCAGGCACGGGTTTATATATATATATATATATAAATATATAATTGTAAAAAAATGGCCTAACACTCAATCTAAAGAAAACATATCTTGAGTGATGCAGGAAACACCACATGAATTTCATCCTTATACGTCAAATAATCAGTAGCGATCCTTTAACTATACTATACATATAAAAACACATAAAACATAAAATAAAACTCTTTTTTCTTTCATAAAGAACTAAATATTTCTCATTTATGTGTAAAATACTAATAAATAAAACTAAAAAACAAAAACCAGCCATCAACAAATCATCGTTTGATATGAAAAAGAGTGCACGGAGTAAAAAAAAAAATTACACCTAGACTTCCTCATCTTAACCCATTAATATTTGACTTACAAAACTCCTTCAACAATTAAAGACCAACCTTGATAGCTTCTTGAGTGACCCATAAATTCTATGGAATAGTTTTATAGTGGGATTCATTTTATGTAGGTGAATGGTCAGAAAACTCCAAAATATTTCCCTTTGTGCTTTATATATCTAGAATAGTAGTTAGAGGATTTATCCTAAGCAATGAACTTATGAATAATACTTTAACACACCGGCCCTTTAATTCTTTTTTTCTTGGCTCAAGATCATTCCAATGAAGACCCAACTTATAATCAATGAAAAAATTAATAAAAATATACATTTTGAATAAATTAATTGTAATATGTGAACAAGTATATAAATAGAATGAATGGATAATACAAACTTCAATTAAAAAAGATATGTATCTTAAAATTTTATAATTTATCTTAACACTAACAAAAGTTTATTTCTCATTGTTCATATCTTGGAGAAAATTTTATTGGAGAACACTTAGTTTCAATTAATGGAAATCGTTAATCAGACATAAATGACTAGTCATGAGAAAGCGAAAGTTATGAGTATGAATTTAGACATAAATGCATTTAAATACGTTGAGTCATCCTTCATATTCAGAAGTGTGTACAAGTTATCTATAACATTTAAAAGTAACACCCTTTACATATTTTCAGATGGACACCAGATAAAATAAATGGATTTGAAAATTCAATTAAATTTTTTATCTAATAATTTTTTGAATTCAAAATTCAAATACGAATCCTTAAGACTAATAATTTTTTTTGACTTTCTCTCTTTGTTTTTGAATTCTTGGTTTGAAACTTTAAGATTTTGAATTTTTAGATTTTTTCGTCGGAACTTTCATAATTTTTATAATTTTCAAGATATTATTTATTTTCTAAAAAATAAAAAATAATGGATTTTTCCTTGAAGGATATACTTGAAACTTTATAATTATAGTATAATACAAGTCAAATCATATATATATATATATATATATATATATATATATATATATATATATATATATATATATATATTGTTTTCAAATGAAAAGAAAATTATAAAGTTATGGTTATCCAACACCTTTTTCTCTACATCGTTTAGAAAGATATATAGATTAGCCGAATAACGATTTCTCGTTCTATCCAGATAAGTCCATATTTTGTCTCGCGCATTTAGAAAAGTGCATCCTCCACTCCATTAAGTTTTCTTTTTACGTATACTACCTTCCACGCGGGAAATTTTTCCATCCACCAACAGACTTCGGTAGTCATTGGTTGGACCCTACAGTCAAGGTAATCATATTAAAATGAGATACTTTGAAGAGAGAGAGAGAGAGATTTGCAGGCGATCTCATGGCCAAAAGAGTGGCCTAGATTTCGTCCTACGCAATACAATTAATTTTACACTGTTTCATTATTTCATGTTTAATTTCTCCTTGTCTATAGAACGCCATCGAGACAACGCTAGCAGGTTCCCATTTATTGGTGAAAAAATAATCACTGAGCCAAGTTATCTTTGAATCATCCGCTAGGATTGCACTATTATCTTCCGAATCATCTTTGCAAACATCAAATTTATTGTTACCATTATCTCCTTCCATTTCTCCGAATAATTCTTTGATCATGGATTTAGTTTTGTCATTCATCTACCAAATACACCATTATTTTTTCTTGAGAAAATCCTTCATGCATAATTTCTAGATATTTTACAATGTGCAAAAAATGGTTGTTGTGACCTGTCTTTTATTCCATCCATTGCTTGCGTAGTTTTTCAGAGTACTTTTAATCCATTCTCTAATACTACCCTCAAAGTAACGATCAATTTTGCATTGTAATTGTGAATTGGCCAAACTCTGAGGCTAAAAGGACATTTGATGAATACATGTTCCATAGATTCCGATTTTCTTTCGCACAATTTACAAGTATCAAATTGAACAAACTTCCTTTTTTTAAAACCTTTTATATTCAGAATAACATTGGTACATACTTTCCAAATGAAGTTTCTAAATTTTGACAAGACGTTCAAGTGCTAGACCATTTTCCACATATCATGTTCATTATTCTCACCCATCTTCGACGATTGACTCTGTTTTTCCGATTCTCTCCAAACAAGACACTGGTCCTTGATTTAGATGTGTACTTACCATTTTTTGTGTTAGGCCAGATAATTTTATCCTCTTATCTTGTTAAAAATTCGGGTTTTTAATGATTTCAACGATATCCATAGAAGTACACAATCTTTTGATAGTATTAATATCCCATCTGATCAAATTTTTATTGAAGCACTCAGCCACTTTGGCAAGCTTGCATTTTGATGGTTTGTCCAGTTTATATCCTTTTTCAATCCAATGATGATCCCAAATATTTGTATTAAGTCCATTTACGATTTTCCATATACATCCGTCTTGTAAGAATCGCAAGACTTTATAAATGCTCGCCCAACTTCATGTGCATTTTTTCTTGAGTTTAGAATTCCACATGCAATCAAGCCGTTCAATAATATTATCCTCATCTTTGCGTTTATTGATCCAAGTAAATTGACATCCTTTAGAAGGTATCTCGATTAAATTATTCTTATTAAAGTAATTATTAAAGGACAACATCCTTTCCAATATTTACATCATAACAAATAGTTATATTAATAAAACACATGTCATTAAATCAATTAGGACTAATAAAATAGGCCTTGAGCTTTTTGGGCCCTAAGAGGTCTCCCGATTGCCCCTGCCCAGGACCGCTCTTTTAATTGCTTCATAACCTAAATAATTCCAGGGAAGAAAGTCTTATAATATATTCAATAATTAAACTACATATAGTCAGGAATGTTGTCAAATTCATAAAGGACACATATATTATGAGTACGGAATCTTTTACTGAACCTGAGTATCTCACAACTTGAGGATCCACTGAATTCTATACGGTGTCAAGTACCCGCCAAGTTTTCCTGAAGGTCTAATTTTATAAATATAGTCGTTCGTATGTAGCCTATGACTTAAGGATTTTTTGAAAAGGGGACCATGGTTAAAAATATTTACCCTAAATGAACAAATTAAATTAACACTTTAAGTACCCCTAAATTTGTAAAATCTTTACTTGACCCCTACCGTCCTAAACTCGTTGAAATATTATATTTTAAGTTTTTTACTTAATTTTGTATTGTATAAATATGTTTTTGTCACTACTATAATATAAGGATTATTTGCACAATATTTGAAATATAGAGCAATCAACTCATAAAATTGAGTATAAATAGATATAGTGCTATTTTTCGTAATATAGGATCTATAGTTTAATTAAATACAAGAAAATATTTGGGTCAATGCCCAATAATTGTCTTGTCCCCGAAACAAATATATATGTTCCATGAGTGTCTGGAATTATAAGTTTATTTAATCAGTAAATATAAGGACGTAACATAACTAAATTTATGATTTATCACGAAAATATATTTTTAAAGTAAAAATTCAATTGTATTTAAATAAATCCATAACAAACACAACCATCCATATTCAAAGAAGCAACAAAAATCATCAAATTTTATCACGACATTAGTTCGTCGATCAATACTGAAAACAATATTAAAATAGAATCTAGAAAAATCAACTTAACAAAATCCAAAAAAAATTCAAAGAACTCTAATTTCATTCTTGAATATCAGCCCGACATCAATTCCCAAACCTCCTTTTCTCAACTCCAAGTTGCACCTTTGAATACACCATGACTCCTTCCAACTGCTACTCACTGTCAAATAACACATAATTAGAGATGTATACTTTGTAGTAA
The DNA here is from genome assembly GCA_029959085.1 of Nemophila menziesii. NCBI lineage: Eukaryota > Viridiplantae > Streptophyta > Magnoliopsida > Boraginales > Hydrophyllaceae > Nemophila > Nemophila menziesii. The sequence continues at coordinate 84,308,818 of JARWIR010000001.1, forward strand.
AACTAAAGCATTACTTAACTAATAACTACTACTTACGAGGTTGATCCAAATTCATCAATGTGTTGTGCCGCCACGGGGATATGAGATAGGGGGTAGTAGTTATAGACACTATTACCACCATCATTGGTTTCCATAATGGACATACAATCCATCTACGAAAGGTAAGTAATGATATAAAGGTTAATATAATATAATATTTGAATATTATCTTTCAGACATGTTTTAGTTAGTAGCTAGAAGTACCTCTTTATTCATTTTGGCATTTTCGAGACTTGGTTGATGGTCATCAAGAGACGTGTGTCCAACAGTGTTTCCTTTGCAATTTGGACACTTACCACTGTAAAGAATATCTCGAATCCTTTTATTTTCATCCTGGAGTTGTGCATTTTCTACCCGCATTCTCATATTTTCAAAGCATTCTTGTTTTTTCTGTGCATGATAGCCAAACCGTTAGTATTCATCATCATTATTCAATATGAGTTTTAACTACTATTATTTGAAGGAATGGAGGGGGATGTTTGTGTTTAAATATATTTTTTATTTGAAACTCGAATAAGAACCATATAATCAAACTATTTTTTCCCAAATGATGTCATAAATGATAGAACAACATACCTACAAGCGAAACAAAAGTTCAAAGGTCTCAAAAACAAGAGAAATAAAAAAAATTATAAGTCCAACAATCTAACAAAAGGCTCAATATCTAAAAAATAACATAACTCGTAAAATCATCTTATTGCAGTTTTAACCTTCTAACCACAAGTAACTATAAATTTGAAAAACTACAGTTTGTATATTTTAGTTATAATCAATGTGGTTCTCCTAGTTCCTTGAGAGAAATATTTATTTTTCTATATTTTGAAGAGTTTTCTTAACCGAAACATCCTATACCACTGTGATAATCCCTAACCATGTATCCAACGTTAACCCCTATATTTATACCTAAATCCTAATATCAATCCACATACATCTAAAACCTAAAAGCATATTATCACTAAATATACGTCTTTAATGAATTATAATTGATATTCTCTCATGAAACCAAATATAAGTAATAATTACGTTGAATGAAAACTTAATCTTTTTATCATTAATGTAAAACAATTTAAAAGCATAATAATTAATTGTTAACTTTAAATGTTATTCTCATTTTACGTTAACAATAATATCACCATATTATATTTGACATTTAAATTTATTTGCTATATTATGTTTAAATAAGGATGTAGGTTACATAAATTTTAACCTCATAGTGTTACATATAAAATAGATAGAATTTTGTTGGTAAATTTCCAATGCTCCATTTTTTAAAAATTAAACGTTGAAAACAAATAATTATGAAACTTTAGAGCAAACAACTTGATAAATGGGAAATTACTAATTATGAGATAAGACTTCATTGGCTTTTAAGGAGTAGGGAGGAAAGCGTTTAATTTAAAATATATTTACCTTCATTTGATTACGTTTGTTTTGAAACCAATACTTGATTTGCAAAGGATGTAATCCTATCCTATTACTCATCTCTTTCCGCTTCTTGTCATCGGGAAACGGACATTCGACATAAACACTACACATTATGATTAAAAATTAATTAATTAACTAAATCGAATATGATAATCAATTAGTTACAAATAATTAAAAATATTATTAAATTTGTTTTTTCTATAATTTGAGTTATGTGTCTAGGTAAATTTATTTATGGAGTCGTACGCTTTCATTTCTTGAATCTGTCGTTCTGTGTGACGACGATTACGCCCATGTTGTTGATGAATCTGCATGTGTGTCAAATTTTCAATTGACTACATTGAAAAAACAACAATTAAATAAGTTTAATAGATTATGCTCATAAATGAATAAATTATTTATTTATTTCACTCTCAAGGTAAAATATTTTATATAGATAATACAACTTTATTTATATAATATAACCTCTTTGATAGAAAGTTCTACTTAAAAAGCAAACAAAGAAGAAACCCATATATAAGATTATCTATTAAAAATGAAAATGATTTGACCTGTCCAGGCATTCCTTCCATAGAGGATGGTGCCAACGAGTTAATGTTTGAGCAATTTATGTCATTGTCAGACCTTAACATAGTTGATCGTCTCCTTTGGATGATTTGTCTAGATGGCATATTCTTGGCTCCTTGAATTCTATAAAAAATTATATATTAATTATCAGAGTGAATTTAATGAATCTGGTTCACAAATTCACCATACATTTATATACATATATATAAAAAACAAATGGTGGACTTTAGAAAAACAAATCCTATCATGAAATGTTAACAAAGTTTTTCATGTGTTAATTATATTGAATTGATTTGAGAGGAAATGATTTATGAACATTACCTTCAAAATAAGGGCCTTAAAGCAATAAGAAGATAGAATACTGAGTTAGGATGCAAAGTGAGGGTTTTAGCTAGAGTGAGGAAATTAGTATAAATACTGACTAGTAATTATATGAGGTATGGTGATAACAGGTTGCAAGTTGGTAGGCTAAAATAAGAAATGAATGACAGATATAGAAGAATGGTTAGTGCAAAATTTGGGATGCTGCGGAGAATAAAAGGAAAACGAATGAAGAAAGGATGAGGTACGTATGAGCTATAGTGAGTTAATATTGCATTAATTATGGTGGAGTTTTAATAGTAAGCCAGCGATGAAAATTGGGTGGTTGAGATTGGGGTTAGGATAGGGGTTGTGGTGTGGATGTCTTAAAGAGAATATTATTATATCATATGAGTAGAGAAAAATCTAACCTTTAAAAATTTAGCGTGTAAGATGAATGGTGGATTTGAATCTCTCAGTGTTTGAAAATATCTTTTAACATACTATAGACATTTTCAAATTTTAGTGTCCTAAAAACATAAATCCATAAAAGTTAATTCATTAAACACACCTCTCGGATATCGATTAATTAATTGAGATGTGTATAAAAATATGTCAATTTAATTATGACGCAATGAATGATTATTAAAAAAATAGTTAATTTCTGAAAAGATCGAAAAATATTTTTCGCCGTCTTAAGTGAGATATGTACAAAACTATGTTAATTTAGGTATGATGCAATGAATAAATATCTAAAAAATAGTTACTTTCTGAAAAGGTCCAAAAATATTTTTTCTCTATCTTAACAAATTCAAGTTTTTTCCTCTTTCCCAAAAGGTCCAATCATTTACGGGTTATATATTTTTTTGGGTTATGATTTTGTTCAATAGGCTACATATATTATAATAGGTTGCGAGTATTTATTAATGGGTTATAAGTGTGTAATTGGTATGAACCTTATTGGCAACAATTATTTTGCGTGGTCCTTTTGTATCAATCATCCTATTAAAAAATTTAAATTACTGATTACTTGTAAGTCTTAAATTTTAGTAATTATTGTATTTCATCAATTATATAAATTTAATTGCTATGTTTAATTGAGCATATTTGATTAGAGAACGCTTTATTGCAAAACACGAGCAATCAATTTTTTTGAATCATTGTTAAATGACTACTCATGAGAGATATAAAAACATGGATATGAATCTATACAAAATATATTTAAATACATTAAGACATCTCTAGCGCTTAGACATTTGAAAAGTTCTTTTTCTCATTTCAAAGAAAATATTCGCTTGCATATTTTCTAGGAGTAGAAATCGACACAACTAGATTGGATAAAGGGTTGTTTGACAGTTCCTGGTATATATTTTTATTAGAAATATTCATTGCAATTCCTATCCCAAACTATTCAAAATAAAAAAATAAAGTTATATTTCTAAACAACTTGAAGTTATAGGAATTTCGAATTTTTTAAAATTTCTCTATATCTTTTTCCAAAATTTCAATTCCGAACTATCAATTTTTTATTTTTTCAAATACTGTTTCCTTGAACTTTCAGATTTATCGAAATTTTCCTAATTTAATATTCTTTACTAAAAATTACATAAAAAATAAATTTTCTCTAAAATAAACTATTTCAAACTTAATAATTATAACTATATAAATATAAGTCAAATTATAGCATAAAACAATAATACTATTTTTGTTTCTCATCCATAATATTAAGAATTTAATTAGTTCAATCAGTGGAGGTGTGTGATAACGTGTGTCGTGTGGAATAGAAGATCGAATTTTGTGGAATAGAACACTGATTGGATAAGAAGACGAATGTGTCAGATGGGTGTGAAAAAGAAACTAAGTCATTTAATTTTAAATTATGAATGGGATACACACATATATACATATATATATATATATATATATATATATATATATATATATATATATATATATATATATATATATATATATATATATATATATATAATTAGTTTTGACAATCAAAAAAATATTCAGAATTAAAATTCAAAAATTCAAAATTTTGTATAGTTAAAATTCTAATTAGGTTTCTAACATTTTCAGCAAAAACTGAAATCTAAATTCAAATTGTAAAAATATCATTACAAGTTCGAATTTTTCGAATCAGATTTGGCATGTATCTGAATATTTCGATGAGATTTTCACCCTCAATCTTCTATCCTCCAACAGATATTTGTGTGTTGTGCATGACCATTATCCTTTTGCTTTGCTCAACCATAAAGTTCACATTGAGTAATCATGGACCACTGACATTACAAGCTTGGTGGTCCTTTGTGTGTTCTAGAAAAATGCAAATAATGATAAGAGAACCACAACTGCAAATGTACGGTTGTCCCAAGTACTATAAGTGATAATACAGATTCGTTCTCAGGGACGGATTGGTTGACTCTAATGCTTATCAGATAGTAGTTAATTGCACATGAAAACAGGTAAATGATTTTTAGAATTGTTTGTTTGGTTTTCTAATCCTAAGACAATGGATTAAATACTAAATTAATGCAAGTAATTAACTAGACGCAAAAAAATAAAGTGTTTACGCAAGATGGGAAGACAGTACTTGAGAGATGCAAGGGTTTCACCTAATTATCATTCATTTCATGTCATGTTTAAAGGGACAAATTGGTAAACTTGTATTGGTCGGGATTCAGAATTCTCCTTACCCCCGTCAGGGTGGACTAAGGAGCTACTATCAAGTGCTACAAACCCCGTCAGGGTGATTATAGTCCACTCTCAAGTGATTAAGTCTAATTTACCCAATAGGCCATAGGTTTAATTAAGCTCGTCAGAGTCTATAATTTCTAACCTACATTCATTAACTAGTTCTGTACCCAGACCCCCCGTCAAGGTGATCCAATCGCCACTAATTGGAATAGCCTAGATACTAAGCCCTAATATTGAGTCGCGAATTCAATAAAAGTAAATAAAAGAAAATTAAAGAAAAATACAATTTACCCAATTTGATTTCAATTATTAAAATCCCAAATCCAAACACATGAAATAAAATTAAATTGGGAGTAACCCATTATGCGTTCTCAAGCACTTAATGAAATTAGCTCATACTAATGCGAAAAACTAAATTAAAACAGAAAGAATTCATGTTCTTCAATTACAGAAATAAAAGATAGAACCTAATTAAGAATTGGGTTTGACTGTGATTTGGAGAAGATGACTTTCTCCAGCTCTTAGCTTTCCCCTTTTCCTTACTTCTGACTTTCTTTCTGGACACTCTCGTCTAAGGATGATTTAATTTGAAGAATAAAATGAGAGGTGTTGAATAATGAGGTCTAAAGGCATATTTATAGTTCTAAATTCGGACTAGGATTTTTACTTAGGTTTAAGTGAATATTAGAAAAGCCCAAGTCCACTAATTAAGCCCAAATCCCGTAACTGCCGCACCACCTCCACTAAAACAGCTCTAACAGACTCGTTTCAACTCGGATTGACCTCATTCCAGTTGCTAAAGTTCCGACACTCAATGGGGAACGTTTGTTCTTTATAAGTCAGAGGCTAAATCCACTCTTAGATGGCTCGGAATCAGCAATATTTGGCAACTTTCTAGATTTGCAGCTTAAAATAATCAATTCTTTCGGGATATTTCTTCTTACTTTGACTTCATTACACGATCTTTGACTTTATTCTTGGTTTCCTCTCCTATCTAGTATTCAAAACCTACAACTTTTCACTCAAAACAACCCATATTACGCACAAAAGTTTAATAAATGAAAAATACTAGAATTAAAAGAGGAAATCGATTTATTGCATTTTAATACCAAAAATCTATCTAAATAGTCAAATAAACACCAAAAATGATGTCTCCCAAGGGCATAAAATTAGAACATTTAGGGAGACATCAAGACCTCCTACTCAAACCTTTATCGTCCCGACAAAACAAAACTAAAAAGTAGGGGAATGAAGTAGATGCAAGACAAAATAGAAGCTAGCAAATATACCCTAAAGCATTTCTTAAAATAAATTTCATATAGCAAACATTAAGATCTAACATACACATACATTAATCATGCAACATCAAACACAAATAACTTCAATCATAAAATTAACTTTGCAATGCTAGAAGGTTACACTTGTACTTATCTCATTATGATGGCTATAGGTTTTCCCTCGATCCTTACTCGCTTTGAACGCTCTACTTAGTATACTCCCTATTAAATTACTATGCACCTAGGAATCAAGAGGACTTTACGGTTTTAGAGTAGGCTTAGGGACGGTGTGGTATGTATATTTGGTAAATTTGAAGTGAGCTTTTGGCTCTCTCCTCACTTACCATCAACAACTGTCCACGAGCTTGAGTTTACACTCATATAATGTTCTCACTTAACCCATTTGACGCGCTAATCTTGCATCCCCATGTCAACCCAATATAAACTAAGATGATTTTTCAAAATATTCCACTTTGCCGGTTTATTTTATTCTTTCTTTCTTTTTATTTTCTTTTTCATTTCTTTTCTTCTTTTTTTGTACAAGATACCCATGACAATCCTTTTGATGTGAAAGGTCATGTCTCTTATAATTCTTTTCTTTTTCTCTTTTTTTTTTCTTTTTTTCAAATCCCGGCAAAAGGTTACAAATAATAATATCATTTTTTATTTTTGTGCCTCAATACAAACACCTATAATCCCTTCCCAATGTAATTTCCCAAATCTGGACCCTCCACCCCAAACTCAAGCTCGAGACAGGTCTCAGGATTGTGATTCAAGTGCGGGTCATTTGGTCATGCCTAGTAATCTAAAGGATAATGGGCTTATATCGTGGTTACAAAAGAAAAGACTTAAGGCTCAAAATTAGGCTTAGACGGATAAAATTATTATAAGGGATAGCAAGCAGAAAGACTACAAATGGCTAACAAAGAACTGCCCCTATCATTTTCCTAGTTACATGGTTCGCCTTTAGTTTATATCTAAGTGGGTTCTCTACTTATTTGGATCTCACGTTCTACAAACCAAACATTTTCCTTAAGTACAAGCTTACTCTTTTGCATTGTTCATTAATTTTTCCTATTCATTATCTATGTTTGCATGCAATTAAAGTGTGTTTTATGTTATTCCCTAAAGTCCACTATCTACTATCATATATTCATCAAAAGTATGTTTAAAAGGGACATTTAAAATCTTCTACAGTCAAACGCAACTCCTAATTAATTTATTGAAAGCAATTAAAAATAAATAAAACATAAAAACTGGGATGAGGCAACGAACCCCACCCCAAACTCAAAAATGATTCGTGTCCCCACGACTCGAAAAGACTCAACGCAATTAAACTAATTTACACTAAATGAGAAGGGATAGGAAAACATATGTGGATCGGCACTAGGCCGATTACGTGTAGTCTCATGTTGAAGTTTTGAATACTTCTTTATCAAGCTTAAAAGATCATGTATTTGTTGCGTTCATTTTGAATAAAGTGTTCTTCATTACCTCGAACTCTTTTTTCATATTTTCCAAGTCTTCATATTTTCCTAACCCTCTAAATCATCATCTCTTCTACGAAAATCTTTCCTCAACACCCAACTTTCTATCTTCATCATGTTTTTCGTACCTTTTCCAACCTTCATGGTCATCTTTGATGACCCCAAACTCAATTTTTCACCTACTTAAAGATTACTTGCAAAATATAATATTAATAGGCTCAAACAATTCACAACTCCTCCGCTAAATAACTAAAATAAATCTTAATTCCCAACTGGTAATAGAAAAAAAAAAGAATTCTAGATATTTTACCAGATTGGCCATGGAATTTATGATGATTTGATACCTTGCACTTGCAATCTCCAACCTTCAAAGTACAAAAGCTATTGATGAAATTTGTGCCTCTTGATATTGTTGAAAGTGGCACAGTAGTGGGATTGGTGATTTATTTGAGATGGGTATTTAATATCTATGGTGTTGGAGAGGTTTAAAGGATATAATTTAAGCTTTGGTGAAGAAATTTTTGGATTAAAACTTGAATTTCTTGGTGTTTTTGGAAAAATTTGAGATTGATTATGTGTTTCGATGATGTTTAGAGAGATGATTTGATGATATTTTGGTGTTTTGATGCTGGAATTTGAGTGTTTTTGGAGCCTTTGTTCGTTATCAATGGTGTTTCATGTGTTGGAGGCTGGACGCAGCCAACCTTGCGTCAAAATTTACGCACTAATCAGAACTTTTTAGCTGTTCATTTGAACTTTTTGACTTCACCATTGGATAGATATCGAGAAGTTATGCGATTTAGGCTCAAGAAAAAGTTAATTCCGACTTCCGAGCATCAAGTTATGATCTTCCGAAATTACTGATAACCGGGTTACAGCACCATAACTAGGAACCCGGTTAGAGACGAACGGGAACCCGTTTAGCTTCTGTTCAACAGCCTATTATTTGCATCAGGAAGGTGCTACATCAATCGTTTCTTATACCTAGCACCCCAAACTCAATTATTAACACCTGCAAATCATCAAAAACACTACACCCTTCTCATTTCTTAAAATTATACACTAATAAACATCAAATTACTCTATTATACACTACAAATTTAAAGACATGAAAGAAATTTAAAGCATGGGTTGTCTCCCAAGAAGCACTTTTGTTTATTACGTCTTTAAGTTCGACGCGTTACCTTCCATGAAGATGGTAGTGAGGCCCTTGCGATGTTCCTCCTCTTAAACTCGCCTCCTCCTTGATGTAAAAGCTTTAGGACCTTCTCCCTTAGAATTTTATTTAATCGATTTATGAAAGGAGGTGGGTAAGTACTTCGTTTCGCCTTCTTACTTTCACGACGAAACTCATTTTCCACCACAGTAGAGTAGATAACCGTTCTCAACGGTATAAGATTATTTTTATTTATTGTTTCAATCATAGATTCATCTTTAAAATGTGGTGGGTAGGTGCTCCTCCTTGCCACTTTGCTCTCGCGGTGTGGCACCTTGCTTGTATAGCACATGTTGATAATTTGTGGTAGTGGAGGTGATTCTTCAGCTCTATATTCATTCAAGATTCGTAATCGGTATGGTTGAACTTGTTGTGGCGGTGATTCAACTTCTATTTTATTGTGAACCTTTATTTCTTCAATTGACCCCTCTACCATTTCATATTCATCTTCGCTTTCAACCCAATCTTCCACTATTACCTCGTTATATTCTTTCTAAGGATTTTCTACAACCTCGATCACCACCTCTTCTTGTTTGCGTTCTATATCTTGATCATGTGTATACACCTTAGGAATAGCAAAATTTCTTTCAATTTCTAAGATTTTCGTTGCTACTCCTTCTTTCACCATACTAACACGGTCTTCAACCACGTGGTAGTCTCTATTTATACTTAGCACGATGGTCTTATCACTATCAATAATATCTTCTTTCAACACCTCCTCCTCAATTGTTTCTCCAATTTGAGTAAGTATTTCATCTAGCATATTTTGCATTCATTTCAAGCTGGAATTAGTTTTCTTTGTTGACTGCAGCCTTTGTTCATATAAGCACACGAGTTCTTTTAATGATCTATCTAATTTGGAACTTTGTGGTGAAGGTGGAGGTTGTTGAATGTTTTCAACCCACTGGTTGTCCCATTGATGCTCGTGTTGATAGTGATATGATAGCTGCTGTTGATTATTCCCGATCCATTGATTGTTCCATCCTTGCTCTTGCGGGTATTGATAAGGTTGTTGGTAAGAATTAATACCTCATTGTTGAAGAGTCTTCCCAATAGTCATATGGACCGGGATTTGGGTAATGTCCTCTATACATGATTAATTGAATCTTTTGAGCACTACCTGAATAAAAGAACCTGAAAAGAAAAAAAACAAAAACAAAGCGTAAAACTGAAAATAAAAATGCAATTAAACACTAAAGGATAAACACCGGGGTCACACGCTACCATCCCCGGTAGTGGCACCAAAAACTTGGTGGTCCTTTGTGTGTTCTAGAAAAATGAAAATAATGATAAGAGAACCACAACCGCAAGTGTACGGTTGTCCCAAGTAATATAAGTGATAATACAGATTCGTTCTCAGAGACAGATTGGTTGACTCTAATGCTTATCAGATAGTAGTTAATTGCACGTGAAAACAGGTAAATGATTTTTAGAATTGTTTTTTTGGTTTTCTAATGCTAAGAGAATGAATTAAAATACTAAATAAATGCAAGTAATTAACTAGACGCGAGAAAATAAAGTGTTTATGCAAGATGGGAAGGCAGTACTTGAGAGACGCAAGGGTTTCACCTAATTATCATTCATTTCATGTCATGTTTAAGGGACAAATTGGTAAACTTGTATTGGTCGGGATTTAGAATTCTCCTTACCCCCGTCAGAGTGGACTAACGAGCTACTATCAAGTGCTACAAACCCCGTCAAGGTGATTATAGTCCACTCTCAAGTGATTAAGTCTGATTTACCCAATAGGCTATGTTGTAGATCTCGGTTTTGCAGCCTAGGCGGTCGACTGGGGCCTAGCGCCTAGGCGGGATTACACGGGGACTAGGCGGAATTATACGGTTTTGAATCTCGGTTTGTAATTTTATATATTAATAATATATATGTATTAATTATAGCAATTTTAACTATTTAAGTCATAAAATACATATAACAACAATGTAGTAAATATAAAATACTAAAAATTGAGTTATAATATCAATTAAAGAATTCTTGAGAATAAGAAAAATAACAAGAAGGCTTATGCGGACATGTTTTGCCATTAAACGGCGCCTAGGCGGCCATTTTTCCCCATTAATCGGCGCTTAGACGGGCTAGGCGCCAATTCCACGGCGACTAAGGCGCTAGGCAGAAACGCCTAGAGTTTTAACTAGGCGTAAGCGGCAGAGAGGGGAGTTGACGCCTAGGCGGCGCCTAGACGCGCCTAGGCGGGGAGATCTACAGCATAGCCAATAGGACATAGGTTTAATTAAGCTCGTCAGAGTCTATAATTTCTAACCTACATTCATTAACTAGTTATGTACCCAGACCCCCCGTCAAGGTGATCCAATCGCCACTAATTGGAATAGCCTAGATACTAAGCCCTAATATTGAGTCGCGAAATCAATAAAAGTAAATAAAAGCAAATTAAAGAAAAATACAATTTACCCAATTTGATTTCAATTATTAAAATCCCAAATCCAAACACATGAAATAAAATCAAATTGGGATTAACCCATTATGCGTTCTCAAGCACTTAATGAAATTAGTTCATACTAATGCGAAAAACAAAATTAAAACAGAAAGAATTCATGTTCTTCAATTACAAAAATAAAAGATAGAACCTAATTAAGAATTGGGTTTGGCTGTGATTTGGAGAAGATGACTTTATTCACCTCTTAGCTGTCTCGTTTTCCTTGCTTCTGACTTTCTCTCTGGACACTCTCGTCTAAGGATGATTTAATTTGAAGAATAAAATGAGAGGTACTGAATAATGAGGTCTAAAGGCATATTTATAGTGCTAAATTCGGACTAGGGTTTTTACTTAGGTTTAAGTGAATATTAGAAAAGCCCAAATCCACTAATTAAGCCCAAATTCACTAATTAAGCCCAAATCCCGTAACTGCTGCACCACCTCCACTAAAACAGCTGTAACCGACTCGTTTCAACTCGGATTGACCTCATTCCAGTTGCTAAAGTTCCGTAACTCAATGGGGCACGTTTTCAATTCTTTCGGGATATTTCTTCTTGCTTTGACTTCATTACACGATTTTTGACTTTATTCTTGGTTTCCTCTCCTAGCTAGTATTCAAAACCTACAACTTTTCACTCAAAACAATCCATATTACGCGCAAAAGTTTAATAAATGAAAAATACTAGAATTAAAAGAGGAAAATCGATTTATTGCATTTTAATACAAAAAGTCTATCTAAATAGTCAAATAAACACAAAAAATGATGTCTCCCAAGGGCATAAAAGTAGAACATTTAGGGAGATATCAGAGAACCACGAGTAACAAATTACAAGACCAAATAAACATGTTTCCTGTGAGACAAAAGACATAATTGGAATCGACCATGCTATGATCGAGCCCCGCTTGAATGTCAAAACTAATTTGAAGTCGATGATGAAAAATAGAAGGATATTCTTACAAAAGAAGAACAAATCATTACTGAAGAAATCAAGCTACTTTTAGATACATAGTACATCTGTTAAGTTCATTACACTTCTTGGGTAGCCAATCCAGGACAAGTAGCCAATTTTAATATGGTCATGGATTCCTATAAAGGATACAATTTGATTTACATAGTTATAGAGGACGAAGATAAGATTTCATTAATAATCAAACAATGATTGTAAAATTATCAGGTTATGACATTTGAACTGCAAACTCCAAATTCACAAAGTAGAAAATGGGCAAATACACATGTCACAATTAGAAAGGTAAGAATATGGATATCAATGTAGACGTCATGCTTGTTAAAATCCATGCATTTGAGGTTCATCTTAAATATTTGACCAATTATTATAATTTAATAAGGAATTTGTCACCTGACTCATCTATAAAAGTGTGCATTCAACGAAAATTTGAAAAAGTTCCTAGGTGTCATGGTCTTTCATTGAGGAATTGAAGCTAATCCCGAAAAATTTCAGGGAACACTTGATAATACTCCTTCTTCCACACTCAAGAATGTAAAATCTTTAAATGTCCAAGTAGGTGAATTTAATGGACTCATATCCTCGGCTGGATGTGTGCTATATTGTTCCAAAACATTATAAAGTCAGAACATCACCTGGACACAACTAGTGTTAGACTGTGTTGTAAAGTTCGAAGGATTACATATATTCAACAAAACCCAACTTTAGTTACATTATATGCCTTACCTAGTTATAATTTTTGAAGAAGTAGCTTGTTTACTAGTCCGAGAGGTGAAATAAAAGCCTCATTTGGTCTATTTGTTATTTGGTGCTTACATGGAGAATATGTATAGTATTCTTCACTTGAGAAAATCATAAAAGTCTATTGAATGCCTAGTGGAAGGTGCTAATTATGATGCACAAATCATTAGGGTATTCACGCAGTAGCCTTTATGGTAAATATTAACTCGACCCAGCATGTTTGGAAGATTACTAAATTGATCCATCAAACTAGGAGAATACAAAATCAAGCACGTGGGAAGAAACATAATCAAGGCACATGCCCTAGCATATTTTATCGTGGAGAGTACGTGTTGCGATAAGATTGAAGTAGAAAAGAAGTAGAGAAAGACAAACCATAATGTTTAATCAAAGTCGATAAAGGCCAGGACTTGAGGGAAGAGGAGTTAGATAAGTGAAAATCAATCTAGAAGGACAAGAACATTAGTTTACAATCCATCTCATATTCATGGATTCAAAAAATTAAGTCGAGTATGAAGTATTAACCGCATGAATGTAGGCCGCTAATCAACATGGAGCCACTTGAGCAAAGACTACAACCGACTCATAGTTAGTTAACTAAGAAGTTGTCTAAGAATAAGAGAAAAAGTACCCGACTAGAGTGGCCTATTGATGTAACACTAACAATCTAAGAGATGAGTTCGAGAGATTCAACATACTACATCTCTCCCAACATCAACCTAAAAGCGATCTGATGTCTCTCTTTTTGTGATGGATTAATCCATTCGCGAGACATTAATTTGGGAGGTTATTGGGCCCAAGTGAGAGATTTTTCCCTAGTATTTGCTATATTGTACTTTCTCCACTTGTTTTAGTCACATTACTAGTTATAGAGATTTTATGCCTTAGTTATGTGGTTGATACAAGGTACCAAAATGAAAAGAAGAAGTAAAAAATTCAGTATAAACCCTAAGAGAAGGCAGAATTTGACCTAGAGTCACTTTGGGAATTTCGAGCGTTTATGGAAAATTCAAAACGTCATTTTGTTTCTGTCACCGTGAAATACTGGTAAGAGCTTTGGATCTGATTCCGTTTGATTCGGGAAAATCTTGAAGTCAGTGTGATGTCTGCCTATTTGTTCTAAATATTAGCCCTCTGGACATCATTTTAGGTAAATTATTGACTTATTAGCTAGACTTTTATGCATATTTCGTCATATTGCACTTTCTCCCCTTGGAATTAGACTATTTGCAATTTTAGAGCTTTTGTGCGTTAATTTGATTATTTTTAGTGAAAAGTTAGTATGTTCTTAAATTTCAATACAAGGTGGAGAAGTGAGAATTCGAGTCTTAGCTTATTTTGAGTGTATTAGGAAGTATTTGAGTCGAGTTTCTATTTTTAGAGTGCACTTTCCTATTTTTAGTCTTGAATTATTGATTTATTATTTTTAAAGCATATGCGGTTTAATTATTTATTTAATGTGAAGCTTTAAAAGATATATGGTAATTAATTAGAGACCAAGTCAAGTCTAAGAAGGAAAGTCAAGAGATTTACATGGAAAAAAGAAGATTAAGGAAGGATATATGCAAAGAAGGAAAAGATAAAGCTGCCTTATGAATCTGAAATTCCAGCCATGTTTCAAAGACAAGTCCATAACTTAAGATTGGCTAGGAATTTGGGAGAATGGTTTGCACCACTGGCAATAGCTTTCCGAGACAAGCGGTTTCGACTATTGGAACGCCTCAAACAGATAAGTATTAAGAGAGATATGACAAAACAAATCAGCAGCAGAATCTTACCTTTCCTAGATTTTAGGGTGACGAATTAAAGAGTTCTTGACTTGTCTTCCACTCCAAGTAAATTCTACCAAGGGCTTCCTAACACCTATAAATACACCCCTTAGCCTCCTCTTTTATACACACTTCATATAATTATCAAAGAGGCTTAAGGATTCAAGTCAGAGCAAGCAGGAAGGAAGAAAGCTAAGAGCTGGAGCAGTCATCTTCTCCAATTCAAAGCCAAACCCAACCTCTTCATTAGGTTTTATTTATTTTCTTTCAGTAAAACATTATGTCTTTTAATTTATTTGTTTTAGTTTTATTTTCCGTTATGAGCTAAACTTCTCAAGTGCTTGAGAATCGCTATATGGGTTGATCCTTAATTTATTTAACTGATGTTTTCTGATTTGGGATATTTATAATTTAATTCGAATTGAGTAATTTAGTATTGTTTATTATCGTAAGTTAATTTCACTATCATTGACGTCGCGAATCAAGGGTAGGTTTGAGTAATTAGGCTATTCACTTTGGTGGGGAAGTGATCATCTTGACGGGGGGTTTAATTACAGACATAGGTAATGAACGTAAGATAGAAATTATTGATCCTAACGGACTTAGTTAATCTTATAGACAACTGGGTAGAGAACCTGACATTTGAAGTTGGATTATGATCGCCCTGGCGGGGTTTGTAAAATCTAAGAATAGCTCCTAAGTCCATCCTGACGGGGGTTAGGAGAATCTAGAATCCCGGCTATTACTAGTTACTAATTTGTCCCTTAGAAGAAGTCTTGATTAAGTTTATTTTGGTGAAACCTAGCGTGACTCAAGTACTATTCTCTCATCTTTTCGTCTCTTCACATTTACTTTCTTGCATTAGTTCTAATTTAGTTTAATATTTACTTTATTTGCACTTTAGTCCTTTAAACAAAAACCAAACAAAAGTTTATTTATTTTACTTTTAATTGTCATTCAAGCAACTATTTCCATTTATTGCATATCACCTTAGTCTTACCTAATCCTTCCCTGAGATCGAAATCTCGTTTACCGGATATTACTTGGACGACCCGTACACTTGCGGTACGTGTCTTGCCTTTTTAGGTGTGTTAATTTAGAACACACTAGGAGACACCACAGTGTCGGGTGAGAAGTGACGGAGGTCAGTGTAGATGAAGAAGTTATGTCGTTTTTCTTCTACCGTGACCTATGCTGTAGATCTCGGTTCCGCGGCCTAGGCGGTCGACTGGGGCCTAGCGCCTAGGAGGGACTACGCGGGGCCTATTCGGGATTACGCGGTTTTGAATTCTGCTATGTAATTTTATATATTTAGTAATACGCGTGTATAATTATGATAATTTTATCTATTTAAGTCATAAAATTCATCTAACACCACTATATTGAATATGAAAAATACTAAAATTAGAGTTATAATATCAATTCAAGAATTTCCGAGAGTAAAATATATTTAATGGAGGGCCTAGGCGGCAAGTTTTTACCATTAATCGGTGCCTAGGCGGGCTAGGCGCCTCTTCAACGGCGACTAAGGCGTTGGGCAAAAATGCCTAGCATTTTTACTAGGCGTAAGCGGTTGAGGGGGGAGTTGACGCCTAGACGGCGCCTAGGCGCGCCTAGGCGGCGATATCTACAGCATAGACCGTGACTCGAACCAATCTAGCTTTAGTTCAAAACGGGTTATGCCCTTCTAAACCTAATTGAGTAAGCCAAAGGGGGCCCAAAAGTTATTAAAAATTATATAAGTCATTTATCAGCCCTCTTATCAATAATCTATCAATTATTCCATCAATCAATCAGTAGTTTCAAATGGAGAGCTTCAAATGGAGAGCAGGAGAGAAGAAGAGAAGAAGAGAAGAAGAGAAGGGTTTGTCTATGAACCCAACCTTTTTTCCTCAACTATCAGTCAGATCATCTCTTCCTTAATAAAGACTATCATTTATTTTTACTTTTATTTATGATTTTGTCTTTAATTTATATTTTTTTCTTTCTTTTAGTATGAACTAAATCCTCATTTCTTGAGGTTTCTTATGTAAGAACTTACGCTTAACTATTTTATTGATTTCTTGAATTTGGGACAAAGTGTTTAATTAAGTATGGTTTCATTTTCATTCTATTGACTACACGTTTGTTTTAATCTTACCTTTGTTCTGGCCGAATTGTGGGTAGCCCTTGTAATTGAGCTAACACCTAGGAGGGGGGATTGATTCGGGACATAACATGTAGACGCATAGTGTGCGGTAAACCAAGAGGTCTTGCCTAACTAGGTAGTTATTAGGCTTAGAACTTAAGTCATCTGAAAACACTTCTAGGGTCACCCGAGAGGGGTCTATGATAAAGGAAGATTGCTTTCTAAGCTACTGACATGAGTTAGAAGGACTGTTGAATCCCATCTAACGTGAAATTCACCAACTCATCCTCATCAATTAAACCAATACACTAGCGACATAGGATATTACAAGCGTTCCTCAAGCAACTCCCTAATCTCTTAGTTCATTACTGATTTATTTAATTGTTTAATTAAACATTTAGCTTTAATCTTGTTTTATATTATTTTTTAGCCGTTAATCCTTGAAAAAAATAATCATTTGTTATTTAAGTCTTTTCCATTTATTATTCCTTTTGCAAACTATACATATTTACACAATTCGAAGCAAAATCATCTACATTAATAATACATGTGGAACATGATATACCCCCACTTATCAAATTATTACTTGTCAACGACCCATAGATTTGCCAGAAGTAACCTTCTCATGTGTTGATTCCTTATATCACACCGGGGTTTAGTGTAGAAGTGACTAGTTTATTTTTGTATTTAGGTTGTTTTTCTTGTTTTTGTCTGTTCACATATTCACAGGTTTTGGGGTATGCTCTCAGATCCTGAGAAGTTTCTTCAAGACCAAAGAAAGAGAGAAAGAACAATAAAAGCGCAAATAGTAATGGCTAATCTTCACAAAACTGTTTAACAAGGAGAGATCTTAAATGGAGACAATCCACCAAACAAGGTTAATCATCAAGTCCAAGGCATCCCTGAGACGGGAGTGCTTTTTTGTGTTAAACCTTTGGGGATTTTACCTCTGGCTATTCAAGTCGCACGGTTCAAGCCCGATATGGGTAACGTTGAATAAATTCCTTAACTATAGTAATTATAGTGGAGCCTTCCACCAAGGGCCGGTATAAGCTATTCATGAGTTTATGCAGATATTGATGTCTCCCGTTTTGTTTTAAATATTAGCCCTTAGGAGACATCATTTTAGGTGAAGATTAGACTTATTTGATAGACATTTATGCTTATTTCGTTATATTTCATTTTCTCCCCTTAGAATTATGATATTTTATTTTTAGAGCTTTTGTACGTTTATTTGTGTGTTTTTAGTGCAAATTTCTTAGGTACATGGATGCTATGGAGCACCAAGACAAGGAGGAGAAGTGAGAATTAAAGTCTTAGATCAAACAGAGAGGTCAAAGGCAAGAAGAGATGATCCGAAGAGTTGACTAATAGAGAGGAGAATCTGGAAAGCTATTACAAATCACTGTTTTTGAGCCACTTAGCCACTGATTCAGCCTTGGAGCCCTAAATTAAGGAAGCTGCGTTTTTGAGTTATGGAGATATATGGACTGGAATCAGGCGATTTGGAGTTGAGACACAAAAGTTTTGGTCGTTTTACTAATAAATGTACACCAGTTACGGTATTTCTAAATTGGATTGGGCTTTTATTCATTTAAACTATTTCTCTTGAGTAAAAAGCCCAATCTGATTCCTCCACTATAAATAGGCCTTTGACCTCATTTTACACACACTTCATAAGATTACTTTTCTATGCTTCATTATCTTCAAAGTTAGAGCAAGAAGGTAGAGGAAAAGCTAGAGCTGGAGGAATTCCTTTCTTCCAACAACAGCCAATACAACCCCTAGGTTATCTAATTTCTTTTCTGTAATTGAAAAAAATGTCATTTAATTATTGTATTTCAGTTTCTCCTTTGGATATGAGCTAAACAACTAGTACTTGAGAATAACAATTATGGGATAACCCCTTATTTATTTTAATTGACTTTTTTTTGAATTTAGGATTATTTAATTTAATCTAGACCGTGTATTTTGTATTGACTATTATCGCATGTTAATTTACTATTTTTAATTTGGCCAATTAGAAATAGGATTGAGTAATTAGGCTATTCACTTAGTGACGAGTGAGCATCCGACATAAGGGTTTAATTACGAGCCTAGGTAATAGACGCGTGGTGTCCGTTATTGACCGACAGGCTTGACTAACCACATAGCCAACTAGGTAAAAGGCTTCAATATTAGAAATGACATATTTGCCCTGTAGGGGTTTATAGTACTTTAGGATAGCTCCTACGTCCACCCGACAGGGGGCTAGGAGATTGTAGAGTCCCAACTAATACAAAAAAACCAGTTTAACCCTTAAAAAGAAGAATTAATTATATAGATATAGGTGGATCCCTTGCGAGACTCAAGTACCACTTTTATTCTTGCATCCAACCTCATTTACTAGTATTATTTTTTCAGTTAATTATTTTAGCATTTTTCTTTATCGCATCATTAGTTCTTAATAAAAACCAAACAAAAATCTTCATATTTTACTTTTTTGTTTTAACAATTACTTCTACTTAGTTGATTAATACCTAAGTTATAACTATCCGTCCCTGCGAACGAAACCCGATTTATCGGAGTATTACTTGGACAACCGTACACTTTTGGTCTGTGGATCCTTTAATTTTATCGCATTATCTTACAATACCCCAGGACCCACCATGTTTTTGGCGCCGCTGCCGGGGACGGTAGTCTGTGACCACAGATTTAATCCCTTAGTAGTTTAATTGTTATTTTATCACTGTTTTACGCTTTTGTTTGTTAGTTCTTTCTCAGGTTTTACAGGTCTAGTGTATGCTCGATAACCCTGAGATATTAGTCAGAATTCAAAATAGGAGAAAGAGAGAAGAAATATAAGCAATAAAAGAAGGAGAAAGATTAGCCAGAGAAGCAGAAATGGCTAATATTGATGATCTTAATCCTCAGGTTGTAGTAGATGAAAACGGAAATTCTATAATTCGTAATTAGCAAGTTGTTAACCAGAATCAACAAAATTCTCCTCCACCTGGACGACAAGCTCAACCTCAGATGTGTTAAGATCCATGGTTCGTACAAGGTCCTGAACAAATTCCATATCACGCTCCTGCTCTAGTTATTGGTCCTCTAGATATTAATGTCGCAAGATACAAACCCAATCCTGGTATGTTAGCTAAATTATAAAACTTTGAAAATTTTCGTGGAGTAGCTGGAGAAGATCCAATTCGTGTAGTATAGAAATTCATGAAAATATGTGATGCGTATATAATGCAAGGCGTGACAAGAGAGAAGATGTATTATGCAAATTTTAAAATTTTCGTGATAGACACAACAGGTGTATGGCATGAATCACAAGAACGGATCAATCACTAATTAAGATGAGTTACAAACAAAGTTCTTCGATCGTTATTATCCAAGCAACATGAGACTAAATGCACAAATCGCGTTAACATAATTTGAACAGGAACAAGATGAATCAGTGGGTAAATGTTGGACAAGATTCAAATTATGTTTAAGAAGAGTTCCAGATCATGGCCTTACAAAATCACAAAAAATGTCAATATTTTACAAAGGCCTTAAAGGGTGGTCAAGAAAAGATTTAGACTTACTTTGTGGTGGGGGATTCTTACAGGTAACACCAGCTAATGCCAAAATTATTTGGAATAGAACAGTGAAGAATGAGTTGGGTTGGAATACTGCGAGAACACCTATCCGAGGTACAAGTTATAAAGAGAGTAGTGCTGAAATTGATGAGAAATTCTCTTTATTAGAGAATAAGTTGAAAAACACACTTGAGCAGCAACTGAAACAGCTTACTTTAGCTGTTAAAGAAGGGTTTTTAGGTAGGAGAGCTGATGTTAATGTTACACATGAAATATATGGGTGTTCTAATTATGGTGTACAAGAACACGAGTGAGAGAATTGTCAAAGCAACCCAGAAGTCGTGATGTTGTTCCCAATGGGGGGAACTATAATTCAAGTGGTCAAGGTTATCAACCAAACAGAAACCATCCAGGTTTCCAATATTAAAGGAAATGGAGACAGATTTGTACCCCGGTTGTACTAAGATGAGATCTTTGGATTTCATAGCAAAGCTAATGCATGTGAAAGTGAAGAACAAGTGGACGAACACTTCGTTTACCGAACTTCTTCAGTTGTTGGGTCGTGTTTTGCCTGAACCTCATAACTTACCAGAATCTTATGCAGATTGTAATAGAAAGTTGAAAAGTTTGGCCATGGGATACACCACGATCGATGTGTGTTTGAATGATTGTGCATTGTATTACAAAGAGAATGAGAATCTTGAAAACTGTCTAGTTTGTGGAGAATCAAGGTGGAACCCGAAGAAGGGGAAGAAAGTTTCGCATAATAAGCTTCTTTATTTTCTGATTGCTCCTAGGTCATATAGAATGTATGATTCGAGGCACACCGCGAAAGATATGATTTGGCACCATACAGGAAAGAGTACCGACGAAGACGTGTTGTGTCATCTCGTGGATGGTCATAGTTGGAAAACATTTGACGAGAAGAATCCCGAGTTTTCTAGTGAACCACGTATTGTATGCCTTGGTTTGGGGATCGATGGGTTTTGTCCTTTCTCAATGCAAAACAAATCATACAGCATGTGGTCGGTTATACTGATGATCTACAACTTTCCACCTTGGTTATGCATGAAAGAATCCACGTTTATGCTTACTCTATTGATACCGGATCCTCGTTCACCTAGAAAGGATATGGATGTATTTCTCTATCCGGCTATAATGAGTTGGAAATGTTGTGGGTTACGGGGATAGTTACATAGGATGCACATATGAAGGAGGAATTTGTAATGAAGGTTGGTTTATTGTTCACGACGAATGATTACCTGGCTAGATCGTACACTTCAAGATGATCGGGTCAAGGATACTTAGCTTGTCTCGAATGAAAGAAATATACTCCTTATGTGCGTGTTAATAAAGGAGTTGTTTATTTTTATCACAGACGGTGGTTTCCTCTGAACCATTGTTTTCGGAAAGACGATACTTCGTACGTTAAAATTGATAATAGGCCACCCTCTCGGAAACATAGTCTAACAGATATTTAGACGTATTTAGATGGGTGATGATTGTGTTTCCTGGAAAACACAAGGACTTTGGTGGCAAGGTGTCAAAGAGAACTGGGCCTCGTGACTCAAATTGGAAGAAAAAGAGTATATTCTACCATTTACCGTATTGGTCAGAAAATCTTCTTGAAACATAACATCGATGTGATGCATTGTGAGAAGAATGTTTGTGATGCTCTTCTCGGCACATGTGTTGGTGTAGATGGGGAAATTAACAAAGATAACGTGAAGTCGAGGAAAGATCTGCAAGCCATGAACATCAGGTCAGATTTGTGGTTATTTGTCGATTCACGTGGTAAGACCATTCTACCACGTGCAAAGTATGCGATGACACCTGATAAGCGACGAGAGTTTCTAGAGTGGTTGAAGGTTCTAAAGTTTCCATATGGTTTCGTTTCTAGCCCGTGGAACAACATTCAGAGTGACACGGGGAAGATTATCGGTTTAAAATCCCATGATTGTCATATTCTGATGCAGATTCTATTTGTGGCTAGTATTCCAGGGTTAATCGACAACAAATACATTAGCGATCCGATTATTGGGTTGTGCAACGTGTTAAGAATGTTTGTAAGAAGGACCTTAGTAAAAAGGAATTGGAGTCTGGAAAGTCTAAAGTGGTCGAGCTTATGTACAAGTTGGAGATGATTTTTCCTCCATCTTTTTTTGATATTATTATCCACCTTGTTGTGCACTTGTATGAGAAACCTCGGTTAGGAGGCCCGGTTCAGATGCGTTGGATGTACCCGTTTGAGAGATACTTGAAGAAACTAAAAGAATATATTCGAAATCCGGCCAGGCCAGAGGGTTCAATCACCGAGGGGTACGCTGTAAAGGAAACTTTGACTTTTATATCTCGATACTTTCGAGAGGAAAGTACAAAATTCAACGACCCGGGCAGATACAGAGACACGAGTACTGAAAGCAAGGATATATCAGTGTTTAACAGCCAGTGCAAGCCGATTAGTAAGAAAAGGTATGGATATATACCCATCGCAGAGAAGGACCACATCAATTGGTACATCATAATTGTGACGAGATCCAACATTATATGATGTTAGTATTTTAATTAAATGTTAATTACTGTTTATTTAAATATTGTATTATCGATTATTAATACTATGCTTTGTTATTAGGGAAAACAAGTCCTCACTTCCGGTCCGTGATAGAGAGACAAAACACCCGAGATCGTTTTTGTCGATGGTTTAGGAAAAAGGTATAAAACTCAACAAACTAAGTTGACTTTGTTTCAACTAATAACTTACCACGTGTGCATGTGTTCAAAATGGAAGAAGAAGGTAATCTACTTTCTACGAAAGAGCTGCTCTCGTCCCAAATGACGAATAAAATGTCGTATATCAATTTGATTCTTGCGTTGTGAAAAGGGTCAAATGGATAACACGTAAAAAGGGTGAAAAGAGAGTTACTCAAGACTACGGATTTTGTACAATCACGGCTTGGTTTCTTTTATTTTTTTTAGTTGGGTGTTTGTATATAAAATATTTATTCTGTGATTTCATAGGTGAAGATCCTTTTTATGGTGAGTTGGTCAACATTGTCTAGGTTGAATTCATGTGTGGTTGTTCAGTTGTGTTGTTTAAGTGTAATTGGTATAACACAGATGAAAAAAAGAAACTACAAAAAACAGAACACGGAGCAACAATTATCAACATAGGTACTTATAAGTGGACTGAAAAGCCCTACATCTTAGCTACTCAAGCGAAAAAAATATTTTACGTTGATCAAATTAACGCAAGGAAGGTGAAAAAGTGCTGGAAAGTAGTTTGGGAAGTGAACGACCGTCACGGATGGAGTCCCGAGCTATTTGGTGCATAATCGATTTCCACTGGTTCAGATCCGATCGACATTCTGTTGGCTGATTTAATCTTGGATTCGGAATACCCGATGATTGAATTGGCTACTAGACAAGGGATACAGATCAATCTTTCGATTTTTAACCTTGTACCAGAACCCGCTGGTCCCGGTGATGATGAAGATTATGATGACACCTTAGGATAGTACGAGACTGATGAGAAAACTATATATGTTGATAGTGATGATAAACCAGTAATAGTTAATGTTGGGGACGAGACCGATTAGTTGTATACTTCTTTTTTATTATATATTTTTTAATTAGATGGCAGATGTTATGCCCAGAGGACACGATGGCGACGGGGATGGCCGTGATCCCACTCGGATTCCAGGCAATCCCATCGGGGGTTGCAACGCACCGGGTATTCTTTCATTGTAAACATAATTTTGAATAAATTATTATTTTAATCGTAAAATTAAACAGGTAACCAGGTGAGCTAGCTCATCTGGCCAGGGCTCTGTCTCTCAAGTGAGAGGTACAGGGTTCGAATCCCGCAGGCGGCAGAAAGTTATTAGAGTTTGGAATATTCTCTCAAGTGAGAGGTACATGGTTCGAATCAGGCGGCAGAAAAGTTATTAAAGTTTGGAAAGTTCTCTCAAGTGAGAGGTACATGGTTCGGATCTCGCAGGCGGAAGAAAGATATTAATGTTTTGAAAGTTTCCAGTCATATCTCCCGTGGGACTAGTCGGGTGTAAGCCCGGAACCCTCGTACGAACAAAAAATTAAACAGGTAATAACCCGAGAAAACCTTGGGGCAAGACGACTCTTGCTTCGGTAAAAGATTCCAAACGTAAATACGGAGGGAGACTTCTGATAGATTTTTTCACGTATGATAACACCTGGAACCCGGTGGGCCCATACTCCTATCACGTGACTTAAGTAATGAACCTTTTTCACGTATGATAACACCTGGAACCCGGTGGGCCCATACTCCTATCACGTGACTTAAGTAATGAACCGCACTATTCGGGAGAATGATCCACTATACTACAAGTTCTAGACAGATGTGCTCGCCGATGAGCGGAGAAATATTTTGACACGATTAGGGGTAAGTCGACTAATTTTTTTAATTTGTTTGTTGTTAACTAAAAATATATATTTAATTTAATTTTAAATGTAGACGAGAATTTTTCTTGGTAGAGGAGTGGCAGGCCTGCCGCAATTGGAGCGATATACAGATAATGATACCCAATAAATGTGGTAAAGGCTAGAATGACCACAAGTATTGAGTAAAGAGAAAGTATTATGAAAAACAGGTGAAATCGGATGATCAGACACCCGAGAATTGGGAGTACACTTTGAAGATGTGGAACTCGGAGCAAGCTCAGGTAATTGTAGTATTTTAACTTGAATTAAATAAAATATTATCTTAATTTACCAATTTTTTTTATATGTTGTTCAAAAAATAGCACCAAGCTGAAGTAAATAAAACGAATAAAAAGATGATGCAGAATCGAGCGGGGCGGGATCTATGAGCTACACCCGGAGGAGGGATATCTTGATGGAGATAATAAATTTATTTCAATACTTATTTAAATATCATTATTTAACTGTTGGGGTAATCAACCCCCTCGAGTGGCCGGGGTGACGAGGAAGCAGTGCCTCTACCAAAAATAAAAAGATTCTTTTTCGAGATCGGGTGGAGCAATAAGAAGAACAGGTGGAGGAGTCCCGAGTACAAGAGGGCAAACGTAAGTTTAATATTTTAGTATATTTTAATAGTTCTTTAATATTTCATTAATTGTACAGGACGCGTTGAGGGAGATTCTCGAAAATAAAGTTCAGGATTCACAAAGTCGAAGCGGCGATTTATCGTGTTCACCCCCTTGACACAATAGGAGCAGGTTGACGCTGTGATGGAGGCGGGGCGACTAGTGTTAGGAGACGGGACCCGCTACTGGATCCCGGGAGTTGTCCACCCTCTTCCAGAGAAGAGGAATTTTGCTAATGCCTGGGATCCGGTCAGGGAGAATATGTTGGGGGATTACGAGTGGCTGATGAAATCCCTGAACGACTTCCTTTTCTCCATAAGCAAGGACCAGATGCCAGACGACATTTCATGATCCTTAGCTTCCACAACTAGCTAGTACACGACCGACAAAAGAGGCGGTGGACGCACGAATGAGTACAGCCATCATGTTGCTCAATAGGTGCCAAGAAGAACGTGGACACGAGGCACCACTTGTCCCTCCATCCGGCAATCCATATGCTACTCCTGCTGGTCCCTCCCGATCCCGATCACGAGCCCCATTCTGATCCCGACCCCGACACACTCCTACTCCATCAAGCTCGCGACTCCATCTTATGGACCAAGATAAAGATGAAGATCTGTCTAATCCTTAGTGTCTTTGTTATGTATTCGGCTGATTATTTATTATGTTTGACTTTGACTTTGACTTTTTTTTTTACTTTCACTTAATTTGACTTTGACTTTCGGTTTGTAATAACCTATTCCGCATGTTTTTAAATTTAGTTTTCGTATTATATGATTTTTCTCGTTTCATATATAGAATTAAATAAATAAAAGAACGGTTAAATAAATATATGAATAAATTTAAAACAAATAAAAAACAAAAGTAATTAAAACAATTAAATAAATAAAACAAAAAAAAATAAAACAAAAAACAATTTAACTATATAAATAAAATTAAAATAAATAAAAATACAATGATTATTTTTTTAAAAAGTCTTTTGCGAGGACACAGTCGTCGCAAAATAATAAGGTCAATAGTCCTTGCTAAAGAGTTGACCAGCAAAGGCGACGACTAAGTTGTCGCAGTTGACCAGGTCTTTAGCGAGGACAGAGTCGTCGGAAAAGACCTTACCTTGGGTCCTCGCGACAGACAGGTGTCTCATGCGATGACACGAGAAGTCGTTGTGAGTGACTGTCTCTCGCGACCAGGGGCGGACCTACTTGAGGCCCAGGGGGGTTCAAGGCCCCCCTGAACCCGTAAATTTTATGATATGCAAATGTAATTTTTGCTCGAAAAATAATTAGCCGTCTATGAACGTTTATATTATATATTCTTGCTTTAAAGTGCACATAAGATGTCATAGCTTAGCGGATGCTATGCTTAGATTTTAAGATTTAGATAGAGGTCGTGTGTTTGAAACATAGCAATTGCTTTATTTTTTTCTTAAATGCACAAAAAATATAAACTCATTTTTACTTTTTTTTTGTCAACAAAAGTCTATTATAGATGTCTGGTACAACCCGAATATAAGTTACTAATACAAGCATAAAATTCAACTAAAGACCTAGTAGGGCAATTAGATATGTCTAGGTTAAGCCTTGTACATTTAGCTAGAATGTCCGCTACACCATTATACTTCCTTCCAATATGGATAACCTTCCATTTCGGGAATCTCCCTATCCACCTCCACGCCTCGGATATCATGGGGCGGATCCTCGAGTCAATTCCTCTACGCCTATTAATACCTTGAATTTCCTCAAGGTTACCTGAGTAGAACGAGCTACTCTTAACTCCAAGATTTGCGGCCGACCTCATAGCCAATAAGATCGCCCACATCTCACCTTCTAGATTACTATTAAGCCTCGCTCTCTTCGTATTAATGTTTCTAACTTCACCATCTTTGTTAATTGCAATCGACACCATACTTGTCGGCTCCCAACTTTTAGTATGCGATGAGTCACACAACCATAATATATCGGTATCATCATATAAAACTGGATTATCCTTATCCTCCTCCTTGTCTTGTTCCTTAGTTCTACTTTTATTATTTGGCTCCTTATCCTCCTTTTTCTTAAAAAGGTGTTACATGGTGAATTCCGCTTTCTCTAATATTTCCTGCACCACCCATTTCTTTTTTTCAAATAAACCTTTCATTCTAGCTTTCCATATGTTCCACAACGTAAGGAAAATCATAGCCATCACATATCTTTTATCCCATCCGTTCTTTGAGTAGCTTTCAATAATTTTAATTATCCAATTTCCAATCTTATCCTCCATTTTCTCTTCAATCTTGATTTGTAATTGGCAGTTTGCCCATATTCCCTTGCTAAAATTACATTCTAAAAATATGTGCTCAACATTCTCAGTCCCTGCTTCGCACCATTCACAAATGTCATCCTCCATGCATTTTCTTTTCTTTAGATTATTTTTGGTTGGTATAGCATTGTTGTGAATTTTTCAAATAAAATTCCTCACTTTTAACGGAACATTAGATTTCCATATAGCATTGAAAAGTTCTTTGTTAATTACCTCTCCTTACTTTGAGGATGACCCTTTCTTTTCTTCTTCTAACTGGACTAAACAATGATATCCGGCTGCGTAGAATAGTTCCCATCTTTCGTTGATGTCCACACAATCTCATCATCTTTCTCAAGGTTCATTATTGGTATCTTCCTAATTTCCATTATATCTTTTATGGTGCATATACTATTTAGAGTGTCAAAGTTCCAATTGACATATCATTGTTAAAACATTTCGCAACTTTGCTTAATTCACAATTTGTCGGTTTTTCTAGTTTATATATCCTTCCCTAATCCAAACATCATCCCACAAGCTTATTTTTTGACCATTCCCAATCCTCCACAAACTTTCACTTTTAATAAATTGTAAACCTTTATAGATACTTGCCCAGCTCCATGATCTTTTCTTTTTTAATTTGGTGTTCCACATGTCCGTCTTCGGAAAATAAATACCTTTGAGAACTTTGAAAACTAACGAATCTTGGTTATGCCATAATCTCCATGCTTGACCTGCCAGTAAAGCTATATTCATTTTTTGAAAGTCTCTAAATCCAATTCCACCTATATTTTTAGACTTAGCAATTCTTTTCCAAGCTATCCAATGGATTTTCTTTTTGGTTCCCGAATTCCACCAAAAATCCGCGATCATACTACTCATTGCCTTGCAAATATTGTCCGGAAATTCAAAGATTGACATAGCATAGTTTGGAATAGCCTGTAACACTGCTTTGATAAGTATTTATTTGCCACCATCCGATAAAATATTAGCCATCCAGCTAGCTGACTTATTAAGAAGTTTATCTCTAATATAAGATATATTCTCACCCTTAGATCTTTTGAGTGTAAGCAGAATCCCCAAATACTTACCGAAATCATTAGTAACATTTATATTGAGTTTTTCCGCTATCTCCATTGCCTTGTTGTCAGAGAAACCTTTAATAAACATGATATATGATTTTCCAAAATTAATCTTTTGACCTGACGCACAGCAATACAAGTTAAGAACCCTCGAGAAAGCTTCAATATCTGTATCATTTATCTCAATGAAAAAAAGAGCATCGTCCGCAAATAATAAATGTGTAAGTCTTGGTGCCGCCCTAGCCAAGGAGATTCCTTTGATATTACCTTTCCGACATTCATAATTAATGAGACCAATGAGAGCTTCCGTTAGCATTGCGAATAGGAGGGGGTACATCAGATCACCTTGACGGATACCTCTCTCCAGTTTGAACTTCTTAAGACGCTCACCATTAACCTTGACTTGATATGAAACCGACAAAATACATCTGTAGACTAATTCAATCCAGTTTTCACAAAATCCTAATTTTCTCATTATCTCCATCAAAAATTTCCAATCTACTTGGTCGTAAGCCTTGGCCATATCAATCTTTACCGCCCCGTAGTGCTTGTTTGACTTCCTCTTATTTTTTAGAAAAAAACCCACTTCCTGAGCGATTAGGATATTGTCCTGGATACTTCTGCCTTTTATAAATGCCGACTGAGTGGGGAAATAATCTCATTCATCAAGGGTTAAAGTCTCGTAGCCATGATTTTCGCCATAATTTTATAAATGAAATTAATACACGAAATCGGTCTGAAGTCCGTAACCTTCCTGAGTTTTGCCCCTCGGAATCAGTGTAATAAGGGTGTCGTTAATTTTGTCCAATGAATCTTTGTTTTCAAAGAAATCAACAATTATTCCAAATATGTCGAATTTAATTATATCCCAAAACTCTTGATAGAAATTTCCTGGTAACCCATCTGGCCCTGGCGCTTTCGATCCCGACACTGAGAATACCGCCATTCTAACCTCTTCCAAATCAGGTGTTCTGGTAAGCATCTCATTCATCTTATCATCGATTTTACATGGTGTATGATTAGAAACCTCTTCAATATGATCCACCTTGCCTTCCTTAAAAACATTTAAGATGTAATTTTGAATAATACCTTTTATTTCATCTTGATTCTCAATCCACTCACCATTCTCATTCTTTATCTCATTAATACGATTAATATTTCGCCGCATTGTCGTTTTGGCGAAGAAATATTTGGTGTTCTTATCCCCTTTTTTTATCCACTTGTCATACGCTTTATCCGCCCAAAATGCTTCCTCCTGTTTCCACAAATCTTCCATTTCCGTTCTAATCTTTCTTTCCAGATCTAGATTGTCCTTGGTTGGTTCCTCATCTTGTAGTTTCTCTAATATTCCTTGATATTTGTCTAACTGCATTACAAAACTTCTCTTTACTCCACCCCACCAACGCAAGACATGTCGCTTCTCTTTTCATAATAATATTCTTGATATTATCAAAAAATTTGAAGTTATTCTAAGATTTTCTAACCACTTCTTTACATTCAATGTTTTCGAGCCATCTTGATTCAAACATAAAATATTTATTATTAAGTTTACATCTATTCGACCTTTAAACAGTCAGCGGCGAATGATCCGACCCAACCGCTGGTGAAACCTTAATAGTCGCATCTGGGAAGAGATTATACCATTCCTCCATTTCTAATCCTCTGTCCAATCTTTCTTTTACATTATCCGCTCCATGTCTTTTATTCGACCACGTGAAAAAGAAACCTTTTGTAGGTATATCAATAAGGTTGCTTGTATTTATAAAGTCATTGAATTTGGACATCCTTTCTAAATTGGGTTGTAACTTACCTTGTTTTTCCGAATCTTTACATATCTCGTTAAAATCACCAATAATGAGAGTCGGATTTTGATTATTACAAAGCCAATTAGAAATATCACTAAAAACCTTCTCCCTCTTGTTCATATCATTAGGAGCATAAACGAAGATAATATACCACGAAATAGAGCTAGATTCCTCCACAAGAGTAATAACATAATTAGAAAGAGAGTCTACAATAGTTAACTTGATATGATCTTTCCAAGCCAGTGTAATGCCCCCGGACCTATGAGCTCTTCCTCCGGGGTTCACCACAAACTTATTATTAATTTTGCTATGGAAATCACAAGACCTAATATCACTAGACTTAATTTTCGCTTCCAAAAGACAAACTAACGACACATTAAACTTCAAAATGAGGGACTTTACTACATTTCTTGTCACAGGTTCCCTTGCCCCTTGACAATTCCAAATCATAAAATTATCCATCGACACCGGCCGCTTCTAACCCGGGCTGGCCGCTACCCTTGAAATTTGTATTGATGATGGTCTCCTTCACAGGCGCAGCCTGGGTACTACCATCATCGTCATCAGAGCATCACTCGAAATGTTATGAGAATAAGAAATTGCAGATATGATGAACATGATACGTTTAATTGCTGCAATATATAAGGAATTCGATCGAATAAAGAAACCATTGGCGTGAAAGAGAGAATTGCAGATACAGCCATCCATTTGTCCCATTTTTTTTAATCTCGAGGAGAGTATAATAAAATAATTAGGAAGTTGCAGCGTCAAAACCGCACGCTCGAAAAAAAAAATTGTTCTCGTAGCATAGGAGGCATAACAGTCTAAATGAAAAGTAACCTGCCTTTTAGAATTAACCGAATAAGACAACGTATAAAATCTGCAGGCTAGATTCTTCCAATCTTGGGAGTAAAAACCGCCAATAGGAGAGGATAAAATATTATATACGCAGAGGAAAGCGTGATAGAATTTCTAAAGTGAAACTCGGAGATACAAAGAGTGATTAAGTAAAGAAGATCTTTGCCAAACATCCTTCTACAGAAAGAAAAATTTGAGGCCCAAAGATTAAATGTACTATCATGAAACGCTTTAAAATAAGTCCAAAGGATTAGCTTAATAGGGCCATAATCTTTAGTAATTAAAGAAAGCCCAAACCAAATTATTTTCTTATCCCCTGCAAGAAGTTTAATACCCAAAATATCGCCTAAATTATATTGAAATAGATTGAACTTATCTGATAACCAAAAAGCCCAGAGGGAATAAACTCAAATATTTCCATATCTTGTCGTAGAGCAGCGTTGAGATATAACTTAAAATGAAGGATACACTGTGAATCTCCAATCCTGCAATATCTAGCACCAAAACTGTTATTAATTAAATCAAGGTCCAAAATGTAGCAGCAGTAATGAGCCTCGTCCTCAAACCCACACAAAATATGCCTTCTACACCCATCAGAATCACGATACATTCATAACATATGTTCACCCAACTATCGTGTTGAGATCTCCAAACTAAACTTCGAATGATTAATCCATATTCACCAATACCAGTCGTATATCCCTTACTTCTTCGAAGGGCTCTGATTACTCCATTCTGTACAGGTCGTAGTAACCCCAACTGATGGCCACACCTACAACCAAATTTAACACTGGCTCTGTTATTACCAAACTCCACCTTCGAGTTGCTGTCGCAGCTTTGAGACCTGCTCACTTTCCTTCTAACTGTAAGCCTTCTTCGTCCAATAAACCATGAATAAAATCCATAATATATGATCATCCTAATATGTTGCTGAATTATCCATGAGTAATTTCGAATGTGTGTTCCGAACACTCCAAGATAAGCCGTATATCCCTTGCGAAAAAGAAGGGCTTTAATCATACCAGCCAATATACTCCATTGTAAACCCAGAAGATGGTCATTATTGTGAGGAGTTAAGGCACTCCGATTGGGGTCAGTAAAAAGAAGAGTAAGCCAACAGAGGGAGTATGAAAGTTGAATTTGACAAAAGAGAAAGCAATACAACAGGAAATTATGTACATAATTGTTGATTAACAGTACAAAGAACATGAAAATTAACACATGCACGATGAAAATGGAAGTGAAATCAAGGTAAAATGAAAGAAAGATCAAGGAGACATAGTAAGTTGACTGAAATAAACGAGATGGAAACAAGATAATCTGTAAAATTTTGCAGAAAAGGTTTCTTAGGCCATCGTTCTTCTCCAAAACTAATATTATGTTTTTTAGGCCATCGATCTTCTCCAAAACTAATATTATATTTTTTAGGCTATCGATCTTCTCCAAAACTAATATTATGTATAACACCTGCTCCTTGCTGATTATATCGCCATTCTTATCATAGAAGGTATACAGACTACTAGGGAAGATCCTTTTCTTCACCATCTCAAGATAAAACACCACCACTCCATAATCAGATTGAGGAGGCAAAACCCGTTACGAGAGATGATCACCTTCTCAATTCTCCTGACTTTCTCAATTATTAATTCATCAATATACCTTATAATCATGATCAAGTTCACAACGTATCTAATCCTCTCCGTATAGGCACCAAGAGGGTAGAAGTCACCATAACCTGGAGCCACCGTATAACCTTACAGAAATGTAAGGTTTGACACCAAATAATTAAAAACCAGAGTTGTGCCATAAGAATCAGTAGTAATCTTAAGGCACCAAGAGAAAATCAGCTGCTTCCATTGTCGATCAATAAGAAAAAGCCAAGAAAACGGGAAAAGTAGAAGAAGAAGTTACCAAAGAGGGTTCTCCTAAAATTATGTACATAAGTAGCTATAAAGAGGAGGTTAAGAAACATGGAGAATAACACATGCAAACAAGAATGAAAGTAGTAGATGCAAGAATTAAGGGAAAGATAAGAGGAAAAGTGGAGGTTTGACCCAAAGATGCATGTTGACTTTAGAGAGAGAGAAAGATATTTTAGTTAAGACAAGAGTTTCACTCCATTACGAACCAACTCATTTTTACTTGATAGACTTAAAATAGAAAATCTTATATTTTGCGTAATTATTTAATAAAACTTCATAACTATTTTTATAACTTTCCTTTATCCCTATATTTTAACATTTTTTTATTTAAAATACTAAATTTAAGTCATAACTTTGTCAAATTTCACCGACTTATAAGAATATTGTAATTCATTATATTAGTCTTTATTCTAAATTTTAGGCTAGCATTGCTTTTATACATTGCTTGATAAAGTTATAATATTTTCCCTTTACATAATTAGGATATGAATATAACATTAGAAAATATTAATAATTTTTTAGTGATATTGTGTAGAATATGTGTGATGTTTTTTTC
Source organism: Nemophila menziesii (assembly GCA_029959085.1). NCBI lineage: Eukaryota > Viridiplantae > Streptophyta > Magnoliopsida > Boraginales > Hydrophyllaceae > Nemophila > Nemophila menziesii. The sequence continues at coordinate 84,343,034 of JARWIR010000001.1, forward strand.
AAAATGTAGCGTTAAAAGTGTTATTTTGCAGTATTTTCAGGTAAATGCTAACTTTTAAGTTCATTTTGTTGAACGAACGAGAATTACAATAGTGTTGCATGTTCATATCTATATTTTAACATGGGTAGTTATAAATTTATGTTTTTTATATTTACCTTAAAAAGAATTGGAAATGATTACTCCGAATCCTCATATATATCAAGCCCCCCTCATTTTATCTCCTGGATCCGCCCCTGCTCACGACGAAGGTTTAACGACGAGTCTTTAGCGAGGACTTTCGCTGTCTTTAGCGAGAGTGCAGGTCCTCGCTAAAGACAGTATCAGTAGTAGTGTATTATAATGTTGTTATATATACACCTGGAAAAACACAAAGTTGTTGAATACAAAGGCGTTGATAATATAGTAGAATCTTCTCCATAAAGAGAGAAGAGGATTCTCCCATTGAACTATAGGTCGGAGATAATCAATTGATGTAAGAATACCAGGAATAGAACCACTAATACCATTCGTATTGTTACGGTAACCTGGATTTCCAACAACATTCATACGATTTACCATCCATGAATTAATAAATAACTACACTATACACAATAAATACCAAATAATCGGCTAAATATGTGTTTAGAGTCTTGTAGATGCATTTGATATGTGAGACATAGCAACTAGGAGATTATTGGATGAAAAATATCCACTACAAAGGTTACCATAATTCACTAGCTTTCACCATTCCATAAATATTCTTCGTGTTTCCCTTAAATGATGGTTATTCGCATTATGAACCACGAACCAAACATCACCACTTTAATTGACTCTTAGAAATTATAAGCTGGAACATTTTTTGAGATGTAAACCTTGTAATTAACCAGGAATATAGCTCAAATCACAAAGCTAAATACCCAACAAATTTATAATCAATAATCTTAATCAAATTAAACATATAAGATAAGAATCTAACCTGAACAATTTCACCACCCCTCATTACAGACATAGTCAGAGGGCCAAAAGGGACGAGGGGCATCAAATCTTGATTCCCAAATTTTCACGGCTTGGAATCGCCTAATTTATTAGGCCATTTTTGTTACGGTTTACATTGTCCAAAAAAACTTGTAATTCTTTTGTTAAGCTTTAGTATTGTATAAATAAATGACCAAAATTCATAATTGTATGTAGTTGTTTGGTAAATGGTGTAGTTTTGATTATCATCTTATCTTTTGGTATTAAAAAATTCATTATTTATCGTGTTGCTTTCTGTACTACAAATTAGTGAAAGTTACAAAGGGTATGGGTGAAAGGAAAAATATGAATATAAAGAGGATATTAGGGTAAATTGCATGATTGATACATGTGTTGTGTGATATGGCCAAATATATCGTATTCCACAATGTAGCTAAATATACCTTTGTCTTACCATGACATTTCAAATACACTTTGTATAGTTGTTCTGTTTCTGATAACATGAACATATGCTATTTGTTGAAAGACATGTACATTTGGCTATTTTACATGATACAGGGACCCAAAGGTCATATAAATTTTTTCCATTTAAGTGGGAGTTTTACATAATCACTTTTTCCTTCAATTTATACGCTAAATATAATAAATTAAATACAAGGTATTTCAGAATAGTTGATTGATGCTAATACTTCTATTACTGGTTGTTGACATGTGTATGTCCCTAAGAAAGAAATATGCTCACTGAGGTGTCTTATGTTCTACTATTGAAACATTATCAGCTACTCAGCTTTTGTCTAATATATACCTCATGCACCAAGAATAAGGATTTGCCCAAGATTTGTGGATTCACAGTAAGAATCATATGATGTAGTTCTCAACTCTATCATTGAAAATATTTTGTTTTCTGATTCCTCAATTTATATAATTCTACAACAGGCTCTGATAGTAAATCTTGCATAAGTTCTTTGTAATATATAGTTATATCCTATATTGGTGTTTTCATTTTTATGCTAATATTCTTAGAATTATGGATTTGAATGAGCCGAAACAACAAGTGAAACTGAATTATCATGTGGTGAAGTCTTCAAAAAGAATGTGAAAGTACATAAACTAAAATAAACTTTAGGTTTGTTTGAAACTTGATATTAGATATGCTGTTTTGTCCATTCGGCAGTATATTATAATTAAATAGATTGTTTCGTTTAACATTTTGAGGTTTTGAGATTACAAGACCCAACTAATAAACATTGTTTTAAAAGGCGCTAGGCGCTACTAGGGCAGTCGACCACCTTCGAGCGCCTAAATAGCTAAGCGGCCCTTTAGTCGGAATTTAGGCGGATTTTATATTATTTTATATTAAATATAGATTACAAATACATCGATTTGAATTATATTTACATTCTAATGTACTTAAAATAGATCAATTTAACATAAATAACATATATTTAACTATAAAGTAATAATAATTTACTATTATTAACATAAAAATAACCATTTCAAGGAATCTTGACTTAAAATTTGAAAACCCCCTACAATCTTCTTATTCTTGCGCGTTTAAAATATAACCTAAGTAGTAATTTCTTTATATTTTGCTTATGTGTTGGGTTAGATTAAATTGAATTAGTTATTTATGGGTCTAGCATGCTAGGTAGTATTCGGGTTGGTGAACCATTAATCCGATTGGTAGCTTATTAATTTGAGTATGCGTAGACGAACCTTCGAGCCACCTTCGAGAGAAATTCTTGGCGTATCACACTTTGGAATGCCTAGTCGGAGCGCCTAGGCGGCCTTGTTTTAGAACACTGCTAATAAATGAATAATTATATGTGAAGAGAGAAAATTCCTAGAAAAGAAAACAGGTTTGATCAATATTAATTTCTTTATACCGTAGTTTTTATAAATTTCATATATCATATATATAAGTTGTGAATTTTCAGAAAGATTTAAAAAGGGAGGAAAACACAACGTGCACTATGGTGGTGAAACTGCTTCTCTGGTGGATAAATAGTCAAGGAAGACATTACGGCTTATTCAAGGCTTATAATGCACCAATTTAATCGTCCCTTAAATTTTTTAAATAATATTTTAAAGTATATTAAATCATTATGTTATAAACTATAATGTTTTTGACTTAACATGTTTGTTTTTGTATTATGTCAGTCATAATGGAACTAGATTATATGAAGAGGAGTGGTAAATTTTTTAAAAGAACAAAGAATGTGTCATTAAAATTAAAATTGAATGAAAATTGTATGAATGAGACAAAGTGGTAAATTCATGTGTAGAGTGTACTCAAGGACGTAACACGTATTGCTTTAACACCACTTGTTACTCCTTTGTCTCATTTTTACGATGAAAATATAAAATTTGGTTCCGTAGTTGGAATCTATTTTCTCCATGTGTTAGATTGATGGACATTATTTCACATATAGTTGGAGATCGTATCTCCATAATTAATGAGTGTTTTGTTTGTCTTAGTGATGATGTCACCTTGAAGATTAAGGCTATGGCAAAAATTAGTATTTTTTTGTGAGGAAGAATAATTCCTTATTTCATACATTTGCACTTTGACATAAATTTTTAACGTTCACTACAATGGAAAATCATGTTTATACTTCAGCTATAACAGATTTCCATTTTACATGGCAAGTAGCTCCAAGCCGAGTTGGAATACGGGGCTTTAAACGCTGATAGGAAACATCAAACGCGAGTGACTGACAGCTGCCAAGCCCAGTTCTGGTAATGGTTCTGAATGTGAGAAGTGGTCTTTTAAACTAGAGTATGTAGCGTGGTGGGCGAAAGGTAAATAATAAAAAAGTATTCAAGAATCCCATAGAATGGACTTTCGCGGTTGTTATTTGGTCGTTTTGGACTCTCTGAAATGATGTGATAGTTATGGACAAATATACAATATTGTCACAAAATGGAGAGTCGTCTTATTTTTTGCATTATAAAGGTCTTAACTATCAATATATTGTATTTACGACGGTTGTATGAATACATTTTTTTTCATTTTCTTAACGATGTCATTTCGGTAGCATTTTTTGATAGTGAGTACTTTTATTGAAACTTTGATGATATCATTTTACATATATGGTGATTTCATAAAGTTTTTAAATATGTATTAGTGTTATTTAAGCAAAGTATGATTTTTTTTATTAAAAACATATAATTTTCTATATTTTTGGCACTATTTTATAATTGGTATATTCCATTCCAATACTTTTTTTATCGGTAAATCAATTTTTTTATTAAATGAAAGAACCATAAAGTATTATCCTTACAACATTTGGGCCCAAGTCTACTAACTAAACTATTTAGCAACTAAACAAGTCTAACAAAATAATTGGGTAAAAACTTTTACAACGGATTAATATTTAAGAACCTAACTACAATTACAAAAACTATCAATCAAAACATTTGAGAACCATTCCAACACATTATAATGTGTAAAAAGTAACTATCTCTAAAATGATGTATATACATTTATATTGTTTAAATAAAATTTACTGTGCCTTAAGGCACAGGCCATCCCAGTTACTATATATACATACCCACCTTTACCCCCTCTTACTTCACTAAACACTACATTCTTATCATACCAATTTTTCTTTATTTTGTGATAAAAAATTGCGCATAATTGAGACGAAATATCGTTAACCCTCCAAAGATGCTTTAAATTATGTGCATTTACTATAATTTACAGAAACCAATTTCTCACAACTATTGAGCAAAAGCCCTCCATATCTTCCCAAATTTATCAAGGCTACCACTCTACACAATCAATTGTTGTTCCACTGCTCACCGCCATCTTTTTTCTATACAAATATATTCATATCAGTCAAACTGCTAAATACTAAATTCTTGGTAGAAAAAAGATTTGATTTTGCGAGTCCCTATAATGTGACTAGTTCTTTGTAATTACTAACTAGTCATGTGATGATACTTAAAATGACCATCTTTCAGATACATTTGTTCTTCTACGTAAATAGATTGGGCACAACAATATTAGGGAGCAAACCAACTCAAATTTGTTTTCAACATTGATTTAGGTATCGAGTTTCACCAATGACACCTTCCGGCATTATTGATGGATCGGTGTATATGTTGGATCAAATTTTGGGAGTTAGGGTGATGATGTGGTTATAGGAGAGGATGGAATAGGTTAGGAATAAAATATTGTCTAGTTTGCTTGTTAAGCGTTAGTGGGGCACGAGGATTTGAGTGGTTTTATTTAGTGGGGCATGGTAGTTGGGAGTGATTTTCTTTTTTAATCTCGGTGTGATTAGGAGATCAGTGGTGGTGGGGGTTATGTTCGAGACAGTGTAGGGTATACTAGTCATTTAACCTTTGTCTTTGTTAGTAGGTAGTATCAACTTTAACATGTTATTAATATAGCATTTTCCTTTTTATTTTCAATACTAAATACTTGTTTGTTGTGAGTAAATTGTGGACTGAAAACTCAACTTGCCTAATTACTCCTCGCTACACTATTTTCCATCTCTTTAACTTTCTCAACAAAATATCTATTCTTCCCCTTTAGATGCTCATTATTTGATGTTAAATCTAGATGCGAAGCCTTTAGCTCTATAACCTGATCTTCCGTACGTATCAACTATACCTCAAAAATTTGTATATATAAGTCGCGCTCGTGGTCTTTCAAGTTACGTAGTCTCTTCTCCTCTATGTAAGTGTTCTTAAATTTTTTTATCTCCTCCACCACTCAATCAAGATGATTTTGAATGATCTGTTGATACTCATTGACCATACCATATTTTTCATTGATTCTCTTAACACTTTGTTTTCCTCTCAAGCTTATTAAACATCTCCTCCACTCTTAGAATATGCTTAACACTTATTGAAATCACCTACACATACTGGTTCATTTCATCATCCAATTTTAAAGCTTTCCTTTTCATTCTTCCAGTTCTATAGCCACCAATAACATATTCAAGTTTTCATAACTCGTCATACTAAATGAAATAATAAATCCACACTTTCTATTCTCATCCTTGAGTTGTCAATCTTATGGTATTATTTTCTCCAATTCACATACCAAACATGAATTCACTGCATCTATGGCTTTAAACCACTAGTTTTGCACAACCATTCCATCTCTGTATTCCTTCAACCCATTTCATATAAATCTGTATTATTCTTATTTGTAATCTTTCACTAACCTACCTAATTAAACCTTGTTGAGTGTTGTTCATTATAAAAATGACAGATTAGTCGAACAATTTAGCCTCAACCTCTAAGGGTGATTGCATAATTGTTGGACTTATCACCCATCATGATGGGATGAAATCCCACCCTAACCATCCATTATGTCATTAATATTGTCATCAACCAACCCAAACCCGCCACGGTTTCCCTTGTCATATCCTTTTTTCTGTTTTTCTTTGATACTTACATCTTCTCGACGCTATCTTATTTCTTTTCAGTGGTGTATTATTTAATATTTTATGAATCCCCATCCTTCTCACTATCTTCCTCCTAATCATTCTATTCATCCATATCCTTATCACCTTCCAACAACCCATGTTTGTCTTTAGTGTACACAATCAAACTCGTAGTTCCCTAGACATGTACCAAAAGACACCCATAAGATCATGTATTTTATACCATAATATTCTAATATATATATATATATATATATATATGTGTGTGTGTGTGTGTGTGTGTGTATGTATAAATATATATATATATATATATATATATATATATATATATATATATATATATATATATATATATATATATATATATATATAAATATATATATATATATATATATAAAATATGTGTGTATGTATAAATATATATATATAAAATATGTTAAATTTTACGTAAATTTTTTGCTAACACCTTATGCGCACTGCACTTTGGCACGTTCGTCCATAATTTTCACTTTACCAAATGCGTAAGAAAATCCTCTTTCAACATAATGTGAACACTCATAGTCTCATAAAGCCAAGGATGCATAAAATTCATCTCCAAATTTGTAAACATATTACAACTTTATAAACAAAATAAAAAAGTCATGCAACCTTAATTTACCCCCGTACAACATCCCTTTACAAATTAAACCCTCTCATGAACACTGAAAAAGATATAATCCTTCTTTTTGTACTCTACCGAGTTGTACTTTTTCAATCGAAGTAGGTCCTCGGATATCTTTATATGTTCTTGGTTAGCTGTGGTGTTCTTGGTTAGCTGTGGTGTTCTTGGTTGTATAACACAATGATTTGAGATAAAAAATACTCATAAGTTTCATTAAATCTCTCTTGAAACAAAGAAGAAACCCATATATAAGATTTATCTATTAAAAATAAAAATGATTTGACCAGTCCAGGCATTACTTCCATAGAGGATGGTGCCAAATAGTTAATGTTCGGGCAATTCATGTCATTTCCAGACCCTAACATAGTTGATCGTCTCCTTTGGATGTTTTCTCTAGAAGGCATATTCTTGGCTCCTTGAAATCTATAAAAAATCATATATTAATTATAAGAGTGAATTTAATGAATCTGGTTCACAAATTCATCATACATTTATATATATATATATATATATATATATATATATATATATATATATATATATATATATATATATATATATATATATATATATATATATATATATATATATATATATATATATATAACAAATGGTGGACTTTAGGAAAACAAATCCTATCATGAAATGTTAACAAAGTTTTTCATGTGTTAATTATATTGAATTGATTTGAGAGGAAATGATTTACGAACATTACCTTCAAAATGAAGGCCTAAAAGCAAGATGAAGAAAGAATACTAAGTTAGGATGCAAAGTGAGGGTTTTAGCTAGAGTGAGGAAAATTAGTATAAATAGTGACTAGTAATTATATGAGGTATGGTGATAGCAGGTTGCAAGTTGGTAGGCTAAAATAAGAAATGAATGAAAAATATAGAAGAATGGGTAGTGCAAAATTTGGGATGCTGAGGAGAATAAAAGGAAAACAAATGAAGAAAAAATGAGGTACGTATGAGATATGGTGAGTTAATATTGCATTAGTTATGATGGAGTTTTAATAGTAAGCCAGCGGTGAAAAATAGGGTTGTTGAGATTGGGGTTAGGATAGGGGTTGTGGTGTGTATGTTTAAAAAGAATATTATTATATCATATGAGTAGAGAAAAATCTAACCCTTAAAAATTTAACGTGTAAAATGAATGGTGGATTTGAATCTCTAAGTGTTTGAAAATATCTTTTAACATACTATAGACATATTCAAATTTTATTGTCCTAAAAACATACATCCATAAAAGTTAATTCATTAAACACACCTCTCAGATATCGATTAATTAATTGAGATGTGTACAAAACTATGTTAATTTAATTATGACGCAATGAATGATTATTAAAAAAATAGTTAATATCTGAAAAGTCCAAACATATTTTTCTCAGTCTTAACAACCCATAAAAGTTAATTCATTAAACACACCCCTCGGATATTGATTAATTAATTGAGATATGTACAAAACTATGTTAATTTAGTTATGATGCAATGAATGAATATTTAAAAAAATAGTAGATTTTTTAAAAGGTCCAAAAGTATTTTTTTTATGTCTTAACAAGTCCAAGTTTTTTCATCTTTCCCAAAAGGTCCAATTATTTATGGGTTATATTTTTTTATTGGGTTATGATTTTGTTCAATGGGCTACATATATTTCAACGGCGGGCGAGTATTTCTTAATGAGTTATAAGTGTGTAATTTGTATGAACCTTATTAGGTAACAATTATTTTGTGTGGACCCTTTGTATCAACCATCATATTAAAAAATTTAAATTACCAATTACTTGTAAATCTTAAATTTTAGTAATTTTTTTTATTCGTCAATTATATAAATTTAAATGCTATATCTAATTGAGCATATTTTATTGGAGAACGAATTATAATTATCAATTAAACTTGCATACAATCTGTGATACTTGCAGTGAGTAACGTGATTGGTTATGGTGATAATTCATATCTTTTATTATCATTATTGTATCACACCCTACCACCGACTAACTTTTTGGCGCCGCTGCCGGGGACTACATCGTTAATCCTAGTGTTTTTGTTAAGTGACTTTATTTTAGTTAGTTCTATTTTATGCTTTTGTTTTTAGTTTTCTTTTTAGGTTATTCAGATGGAAAGTCTGAGAAATCTAGATCTTCCCATCTCATTCAGAGTGCAACCCAGAGGCATCTGAACTCCATAAATCCAAGCCGCGAAATTTAGACTTGATCTAGGCATGGTTGAACAATTTTCGGGTTATGGCCGATTTAGTGGTGCTGCACAGTAAAATCCGGTATGTTATATTCCGAAATTCATGCAGATTTATGATGCCAACATCGTTAAAGGTGTCACACAGGAACAGATGTACTACGTCTTGTTCCAATTCTTTTTGACCGAAAGTGCAAGCGATTGGTATGACTACCAACACCCTGAGTCAATTCAAGATTGGGATAAACTCCAAGAAAATTTCATTGATCGATTATATCCGATTAGTATATGCTTAATAGACATGTCGGAGTTATATTTGGAAAGTAAAGAAGCTGTCAAAACTGCACATACGTCCACTAATTAAATTGCTGCAGAAATTCGGTCATAAATTAGGAGAAGCCTTTCATATTAGCATATAGATCTTTTAATTGTGGTCCTTTCCATATAAAGATCATTTAATTCTGATAAAAAAACGAAGAAGATATTGCCAAATCAATATTTGCAAAAGTTTATCATATCCTACAAGTTAGGAATACGAATTTTGGTAAAATTCGGGCTCCTTAACATGGGGGTTACTCCATATTTCGACCAAAAGTCTATATATATCCATTCCTACCTTCATCCTTGCATCCTTGTTCAGTTCTTAATCAATATTACACAAAGAAATCATTAGGAGTAAAAAGACAAGAAGGAGTTGGAAGTTGTTCATGCCATTCCAACCATTCACCCTTGTAATTTTTTCTTTCTTTTTATAGTATGAACTAATTCTATTTATCTTGAGATTAGCATAAAGGTATGAACCATATAGTTGTTTTATATCTATTTTAATTTGGGATGTCCTTTTACATTTAACTAAAATTCGTTGTGATATATTTGTTTTTATGTGCTTTGATGTATTGTCTGTAGTTCTTGTGGTTGCTAACGTATATGATTGCCATAGTAGTTAGATGGACACTCGGAATGGGTGTCTAATCATTGAAACACCACATAATCGTCTAATGTGCGGTAGTGATCCGGAAATGCTTGCCTAACTAGATAGTCACTAGAGTTTGAGATTAACTACCAATCATTGCGCAGGGTCTCCTTACCCACGTCCCCTGGCGATTGTTAGGTCGCCACCTAAGTCCACCCGGAAGGGGTTAGGAGGAATATAGAATCCTAGCTAGTGCATATCACACAATTGTCCCTTACATAAATAGGTCATAACACAAGGCTAGTGGGGATTACTTGCTATATCTCGAGCTAAACTCTCATACTACTTCTTCCTTTCTATTTATTTTTGTGTCTTTATTCTATTTAGTTAATCGTTTAGAGTCTTAAAACCAAACAAATATTTCAGAGTCTTTAGTGTATTATTCTTATAATTTCCTTTATTTCACTATATATTTGCATTAGTCCTAACTAACTTCCGTAGTCCCTGCAAACGAATTTTACTTATCAATTAAACTTGCATACGATCTGTAACTAACTTCCGTAGTCCCTGCAAACGAATTTTACTTATCAATTAAACTTGCATACGATCTGTGATACTTGCAGTGAGTAACGTGATTGGTTAGGGTGATATTTCTTACTTTTATTATCACACCTTACCAGCCACCAAGTTTTTGGCGGTGCGCCGGGGACTACATCGTTAGCCCTAGTGTTTTTATTTTAGTTAGTTCTATTTTACGCTTTTGTTTTTAGTTTTGTTTATTTCAGGTTACTCTGATGACAAGTCCAAGAAATCTAGATCTTCCCATATCATTTAGAGTGTAACCCAGAAGGAATCCGCACTCCAGAAATCCAAGGCACTAGATTCAAGCCTGGTCCAAGCATGATAGAACGGTTTTCAAGTTATGGCTGATTTAGTGGTGCTGCACAACAGGAATCTGGTTTGTTATATTGGGAAATTCATGCAGATCTGTGATGCCTACATCATTAAAGGTGTCACAAAGGAACAAATGTATTACGTTTTGTTTCAATTCTTTTTGACCGGAAGTGCAAGTGATTGGTATGACTACCAACTCCCTAAATCAATTCCAGATTTGGGATAAAATCGAAGCAAATTTCCTAGATCGATTATATCCGATAAGTAGACGCTTAAAAGACATATTGGAGTTCGAACAATTCATGCAAGAAGACTGTGAAGTGTTGGTGAATCATGGTTACGTTTTAACGAGAAGAAAGCGAGGTGTCCATTCCACGTCTCCTTGCCCGAATATCAACTATCCATGTTCTATGAAGGACTCAACAACGAGTCCAAGGCAAAAGTAAATAATTTAGGAGATGGAAGATTTGTGTTATTAGATCTAGAAGATACTCGTATCACCATGGAAAATTTTATTGAAACCGAAAGAAGTTGACCCTTAGAGACAGAAGAATATTCCTTTGATGCAAAGGATCGAAGAATTAAGCCAACAACTCAAATAATTTCAAGCGCAATCACGTTTAGAAAACGGTTTTGTAGCCCAGGTAAGCCAGATAAACACAATACCTCCATGTCCTTGTTGTGGAGAAAGCATTCATTCGAGGGAGAATTGCATTAACAATCTAGCCTCAATTCGTGGAACAAAGTCTGGATAAATTCGTAGATACTATGAAGGAAAGCATGAAGATGAGTCAACAGAGATTTAAAGAACAATATAGGATTATAAAGCAAATCGAGTATCATCTATCACGGATTGCTAGTGCCATACAAACCAGGCAAAAGGTACAACTTCCAAGTGATATTATAAATCCTTAAGATAATGCTTGTCATGCGGTTGAATTAAGAAGTGTAAAACAATTACCTCCAGCCAGAGTGGAAGAAACAGAACAACCAAAAGAACCAACCCCTACTCCTGAAGAGGTGGTTGAAGAAACAATTGAAGATAAAATCGAAGAGTTAATTGAACCAAAGAGTGTCCCTACAGAGAAGACACCCGAAAAGAAGAAAAACAACACACATCCTCTTCCACCATTCTCATCACGTGTCAAAAATAAGAACAATGAAAAAGAATTCAAGAATATCCTTGACATGGTGAGCAAATTAGATATCAACATACCGTCTGTAGAATCTCTTAAAAGAATGCCAAAATATCCTAAATTCATGAAAGACATTCTTTCAAACACACGAAGTTTAGAAACTGGGGAGATGATTGGGTTGCCAGAGGAGTGTAGTGCTATATGTCAATGAAAATGGCCACAGATCGTCGTACCAATTGCTTGCACTTCCGGTCAAGAAGAACTGGAACATAACGTAGTACATCTGCTCCTTTGTAACTCCTCGTATGATATAAGCATCACAGATCTGCATGAAGTTCTGAATATATCGGATCGGGTCTTGTTGTGCAGCACCGCTAAATTGTCCATGATTTGCAAACTGCGCTAACATCCCTGATCTGGCCTAAATTTAGTGGCTTGAGTTTCTGGAGTGCGGATTCCGCGTGGTTGCACTCTCAATGAGATGGGTAATTCAAGTCTCCTTGGTTCCCCCATCTGTAACTATCTATAAAACCAAAACTAAAAAGACAAAAGCGTAAAATAGAACTAACTGAAATAAAAGCACAACATATATGCACAAGGACTAACGATGTAGTCCCCGGCAGTGATGTCTCCCTAAATGTTCTAATTTTATGCCCTTGGGAGACATCATTTTTGGTGTTTATTCGACTATTTTGATAGACTTTTGGACTAAATATGCAATAATCCGATTTTCCTCTTTTAATTCTAGTATTTTTGATTTATTAAACTTTTGCGCGTAATCTTGTGTATTTTAGTGAAAAGTTTGTAGGTTTTGAATATTAGCTAGGAGAGGAACACGAGAATAAAGTCAAAGATCGTGATATGGAGTCAAAGCTTGAAGATAAATCCCGAAAAGAATTATATTTTGAAGCTGCAAATCTGGAACACAGGCCAAAGATTTCTGATTTCGAGGCACTTACGAGTTGATTTAGCCGCTGACCTTTGAAGATATTATGTTCCTTATCGAGTTACGGAAATTTAGCAAGTTATTTCAGGTCAATCGGAGCTATAACGAATCGACTAGAGCTGTTTTAATGGAGGTGGTGCAGCAGTTACGGGATTTGGGCTTAATTAGTGGACTTGGGCTTTTCTAATTTTCACTTAATCATTAAGTAAAAGCCCTAATCTGATTTTATCATTATAAATAGGCCTTTAGACCTCATTATTCAGTACCTCTCATTTTATTCTTCAAATTAAAACATCATTAGAAGAGATCGTCAAGAAGAAAAGAAGCTTGGAGCTGGAGACTGTCTATATCTCCACTTTGCAGCCGATTCATCTTCCTAATTAGGTTTCTTATTTTCATTTATGTAAAACAATTATGAATTCCTTTTTATTTATTTTCTTAGTTTTTCCACTTATGAGCTAATTTTAATTAGTGCTTGAGATCGCATTACGGATTGAGTTTGATTCTATTTTATTCTATGTTTTTGTATTTGGGATTTTTACAATTGAAATCAAATTGGGTATTATGTATTTTTCATTAATTTGTTCTTAATAGATATAATTGACGTAATTAACCAATCATAGGTCTTAGTATGTAGGCTATTCCAATTAGTGGCGATTGGATCACCTTGACGGGGGGTTTAGGTACAGAAATAATTAATGAATGTAGGATAGAAATTATTTGACTCTGACGAGCGTAATTAATCCTCTGGCCAATTGGGTAAAATAAACTTAATCACTTAAGAATGGACTATAATCACCCTGACGGGGTTTGTAGCATTTAAGAGTAGCTCCTTAGTCCACCCTGACGGGGGTAAGGATGACCTTAGAATGTCGACCATTACTTTTTACCAATTTGTCCCTTAAACGAAACATGGAATAAATAAGAGTTAGATGAAATCCTTGCGTATCTCAAGTACTGCTTTCTCATCTTGCGTAAACACTTTAATTTCTCGCGTCTAGTTATTTACTTGCATTAATTTAGTCTTTTCATTATTTGTCTTAGTTATTAGATAACCAACAAAACAAACTTAAAATTATTTATCTGCTTTTACGTGCAATTAAACACTACTTGATAAGCATTAGAGTCAACCAATCCGTCCCTGAGAACGAATCTGTTATCACTGTTATTACTTGGGACAACCGTACACTTGCGGTTGTGGTTCTCTTTACTTATTGCATTTATTTTAGAACACACAAAGGACCACCAAGTTTTTTGCGCCGCTGCCGGGGACGGTAGCGTGTGACCCCGGTGTTTATCCTTTAGTGTTAGTTGCATTTTTATTTTCAGTTTTACGCTTGTGTTTGTTTTGTTTTTACAGGTGCTTTATTCAGGTAATGATCAAGAAATTTAATTAAAGATGTATAGAGAACATTACCCAAATCCTGGTCCATTTGACTATTGAGAAGACTCTTCGAGACAACAACAATGGGGTATTAATTCTTACCAACAACCTTATCAATACTCGCAAGAGCAAGGATGGAACAATCAATGGATCGGGAATAATCAACAGCAGCTATCATATCACTATCAACACGAGCATGAATGGAACAATCAATGGATTGAAAACATTCAACAACCTCCACCTTCACCACAAAGTTCCGAATTAGATAGATCATTAAAAGAACTCGTACGCTTATATGAACAAAGGCTGAAGTTACAAGAGAAAAATAATTCCAGCTTGAAAAGAATGCAAAATCAGCTAGATGAAATGCTTACTCAAATTGGAAAAACAGTTGAGGAGGCGGTGTTGAAAGAAGATATTAATTATAGTGATATGACCATCGTGCCAATTATAAATGGAGACCAACTTGTGGTTGAAAATCTTGTTAGCATGGTGGAAGAAGTAGTAGCAGCGAAAATCCTAAAATTTAAACAGAAATTGCTATTCCTATGGTGCGTGCACATGATCAAGGTATAGAACGAAAAAAGGAGGAAGAGGTGATCGAGATTAGAGAGATTTCACAGAAAAAATATGGGAGGAAAGGATCTTCTTACCATTTGGTCACCACACACTTTGTAGAGGAAAGGATCCTCCCAAAAGAACTATTTAGCACGGCTAATTAAACTCTTCTTGTCTTGTGAAGTAGCCCCTTCAAGAAAAGAACCAGTTACCACAAGATTTGCAATATCGGCATACCAAGGTGCTCCATTAAAGATAGCAAATAGACTCTCATTTGGGAAATCCTCTCTAACTAACTCGGGACTACTATTTGATTCAGAACCTTCAAGATGAGACAAATGATCTGCAACCTAATTATCACAACCCTCTCGATCTCAAATCTCTAAATCAAACTCTTGAAGCAATAAAACCAATATGATTAACCTCGGCTTAGCATATTTCTTCTCCATAAGGTACTTTATAGCGGAATGATCGGTAAATACAACAATTTTTGCCCCAAGAAGATAGGAACGAAATTTGTCAAAAGCACA
Organism: Nemophila menziesii; assembly: GCA_029959085.1. Taxonomy (NCBI): domain Eukaryota; kingdom Viridiplantae; phylum Streptophyta; class Magnoliopsida; order Boraginales; family Hydrophyllaceae; genus Nemophila; species Nemophila menziesii. The sequence continues at coordinate 84,358,601 of JARWIR010000001.1, forward strand.
GACAACCGCTAACAGTTCCTTCTCAGTCGCTGTATTATTAACTTGAGCACTAGTGAAGGTATTGCTCGTATAATAGATAGAGTAAAATACCTTGTTTTTTCTTTGGCCCAACACAACACCCATAGCTAAATCACTTGCATCACACATAACTTCAAAAGGGATCTTCCATTCAGGAGGCAATACAATAGGTGCAGTAATAAGCTTCTCCTTCAACTCTTGAAATGCCTTCATGCAAGCTTCATCAAAAAAGGAATTTGGTGTCCTTTTTGAGTAAGTTACATTAAGGTTTTGTCATCTTTGAAAAATCGTTGATGAAACGGCGATAAAATCCAGCATGGCCTAAAAAACTTCTTACCCCTTTTACATAAATGGGAGGGGGAAGAGTTTTTATTACCTCAATCTTTGCGCGATCAACTTCTAAACCTGCACTTGATACCTTGTGACCCAACACTATACCTTCTCAAACCATGAAATGACACTTTTCTAAATTCAACACCAAATCTGTTTCCTTGCATCTTATTAACACCTTCTCCAAATTCTGTAAACACTCATCAAACTTATCACCAAATACGAAAAAGTCATCCATAAATACCTCAACAAAATTATCGATCATATCCTAGAAAATCGCCATCATAAATCTTTGAAAGGTAGCGGGTGCATTACATAATCCAAAAGGCATCCTTCGATCAGAAAAGGTACAAAAAGGACATGTGTATGTGGTTTTGTGTTGCTCAGCTGGATCTACATAAATCTGATTGTACCCTGAATAACCATCGAAAAAGAAATAATACTCCCTACCAACCAATTTATCTAACATCTGATCAATGAAAGGAAGAGGAAAGTGGTCCTTTCTAGTCGCCTTGTTCAACTTACGATAATCCATACATACCCTTCAACCAACAATGGTTCTCGTGCAGATGGCTTCATTCTGAGCATTGAGGATGGTAGTCATTCCTCCTTTCTTCGGTACGCATTAAACTGGACTCACCCACTCACTACCAGCTATGGGATAGATGATTCCCGCATCTAGTAGCTTAATCACTTCTTTATTTACCACTTCTATCATTGCTGGCATTAATCTCCTTTGGCCTTCAACTGAATGTGCACAATCATCTTCAAGAATGATTTTGTGCTGACAATAGGAGGGACTAATACCTTTGATGTCAGCAATCGTCCAACCTATCACCTCTTTATTCGCCCTTAATACACGTAGCAGTTATCTTCTTGAGGACCTGTTAAATTTGCTGAAACAATAACAGGTAAAGTATCATTAGTACCCATATACGCATACCTCAAGTGTGTTGGCAATGGTTTTTCTTCTAACTTCGGAGGTATTCAATGGATGGTTTATTTTTAATGACCATCTTCCCCGGTTCTCTCACAGGTTTATAGGCAGGACGCCTATATTTTGGATTCTCCAAATTGAGAGCTGACACGGTTTCGGCAAGCTCTTCCATCATCTCAAGTAAGTCTAGTGTCAAAGTAGCTTGCAAGATATCATCATAATTAAAAAAAATCAAATACCTCTTGCGTGGCGAGTTCTGCTTGGTGGATGCAAAGGTGTCATAAAATAATAGATAAATAAAGATAATACTAAAGAGCACACACCCTTGAAAACTTCGGAACTCACTGCAAGTATCACAGATCGTTTGCAAGTTTTAATGATAAGTCAAGTTTGTTCTCAGGGATTTAATCCGTTAGATCTACTTGTATTAAATAGGTGTAGATGAATTTAGATGTTTTGAATAAAAATATAATATGAAGAACCAAATAACTGATATGAATAAATAAATTAATAACAATGTAGATAAATAAATATGAATGTAAGTCTAGATAAATTAAGGTTACTAATATGAGTCTATTACTAAATTGTTATTCTAATCTGTCACACATTGAGCATTATATATTAACCGGGATTCTAAATAATGATTGATGGTTAAATCAAACCTTTATGGCTATCTAGTTAGGCAAAGGATCAAAACTAGACGATTATGTGGTGTTGTCAATAACTAAGAATAATTCTAAGATTGGCCAATTCTAGGGCTGTAACAATAAGTCAAAACACATAATGACAATATACGCCAAGCTCAAATCAATTAAAATAACAAATAGTATATGGAATTAAAGACAAAATAATAACCCAATAATTAAAAGTAAAACTTACTGAATAAAAGATTAGAAATATGGTGAATTCACAAATCTATAGCTAATTACCCTAAATATAGAGAAGGTGAGATGTGGAAGAGGAGTTTGTCACTCTCCAACTTCGTGCTTCTTGTTTTCCTCTGTAGGCCAGCTTGCTTCTTGGATGAATAGCTTGATACTAAGGATTAATAATTGTGTAAGGACTAAGCTAATATTTAGAACTGAGTAAGGACATGTCTACAATGGTTTAAGGGTATATTTATAGGTGTCTTGGAAGACCTAATACGTTTTCTTGGAGGAGAAGGTAAGTAATGGACTCCTAGCCCAACTCAAATTCGTAACGCTAAAATATAGAATCAGCCCCGTTTTTGTTTTTGGTCATAACAGATTCAATACTCATCTGTTTGACGCGTATAAATAGTCGAAATTCATCGTCTCGGAAAGATCTTTAACTTTTCTCTTTACCATTCTTCCAAATTCCTCACCGATGTTTAGATATATTCCCTTTTGTGGTCGTGGGTGGTGAAATTTCAGATTTATTTGGCAGCTTTATCTTTCCATACTTTAGCTTTTGTTTCCTTATCTCCAATTTCCATGTATATCTTCTTTCCTTTATCTCTTAGAATTGACTTGGCATCTAACTAATCTCCATATATATCTTTAAAGCTTCACACTAAATAAATAATTAAACCGAATATGCTCTAAAAATAATAAATCATTAAATCAAGACTATAAATAGGAAAGTGCAATATATCATGTGAAAATCGACTAAATGACTTCCTAAAACACTAAAAATGATGTCTCCAACTAATATTAAATCATCAAAAATGGGGAGACATCAAGACCCCCAACTCAAAGTTGTATCGTCCTGATACAATAAAGATAAAAAAAAGGGAAGTCTCTAAATACACACCTAGGTCAATTAAGCACAGAGGAAGAAGATAGCATAATATATAGAATAGACTCAAAGAAACTACTCAGAAAATTTCATGCAATAATATTTTAAAACTACATACCTGCACACTTTTCATCTTTACAATCAACACGGCTTGAATTCAAGATTAGATTAGCTTCGCAATGTAAGAAGGAGAGGAACTTTACTCAGTTCACCACGGAGGCTATAGATTGTTCATCGAACTTTACTAGTATCCAAAGATCCACTTAACTACTCTCTAACGGCTCAATCACTTCTTGATTACATAGCAAAGAATCATAAGGTCTTTAAGGTTGTAATGTTGGCTTAGGGACGGTATGATAAGTATATTTGGGTAATTTAGAGTGAGCTTTTGTCTCTCTCCTCACTAGCCATCAACGAATCGCCCTAGAGCTTGAGTTACTCTCATAAAACATTTCTCACTCAACCCAATGATTTTTCTTGATGCACACAGTAGCATCCGCAATAACTCAATTAAAGAATATAGATGTTCACATAAAAATTCCTCTTTGCCGGTCCAAATATATATTCTTTTCAAATCAATTTTTTTCTTTTGTATAGCTATGACTCTCTTTTTTATGTTGAGATATCACGCTATTTTTTTCATAGATTTTTTCTTTTCTTTTCATGCTTTTAGCTTTTTTCATTCACTCTTACCCCGGCAAAGGGTTGCAATATAAACTTATGAATCATCATCAATATAATAACAGAGCACAATTAATAAGCTAAAAAATCCCAACCCAATAATAATTCCCATAATGGTGGATCCACCACCCCAAACTCAAGCTCTAAAACAATTGTCTATGCATCGCGATTCGAGTGCGGGTCATATGGAAAAGTCCTATAATCTAAAGGAATATAGATTATAATGTGGTTAAATAAAAAGGATTTAGAAAGGCTAGAAGGGGCTGAGAAGGATATAAAATACTAAATAAAATAACAGGGTGAGAAAGTTAAAAGGCTTCAAGTGGCTTCAATATGAAAGAACTGCCTTAATCATTTTCTACACCATGCAATTTCGTTATTCTCTTAACTTTAGCACGTTCATCAAATGGGTTTGTCAACTAGCTAGGATCTCACGACCTACAAACCACTCAAGGCTCCCTGAGATCGAACATACTTTCTATCGTATTGCTAACTAATCTTTTCTTTACTATCAATGTGTGTATTCCTGCAAATACTTCAAAGCATACAAAATAAAATAGCTCATATACATACTACTTTCTATCATTAACTTACTGAGCTAATGATTTCAAGCTATTAAACACACTCTACATACATCTAATCCTTCAAAAAATTTAATTTTACCTAAAAACAATAAAACACATAAAAAATGGAGAGAGGGACAACGAATCCCCACACCTTAAACTCAAAATGAGTCGTGTCCCCACGTCTCGAAAAAGACTCAAAAATAAAATAAAAGAAACTAAAATTAAAATTTTATAGATATTGCAGATAAAGGAATGGTAAGGAAGAAAGAAAACATACTCTTCGAGGCTATTGTCTCGCATGATCAATATCCGGAATAGAGTGCAGTGCTTTCATGTATGAAAACTTCTAGTATCACCAATTTCTCTTTTCCTTACATCCTCTTATGCTCCATCCCAATCAATCAAACTCTAAAAGTTTCTTGTTTATCTTCTTCCAACTTCGCTCTCGAATACTCTCTCATGAGCTAAAGGTAAGTCCAGTAATTATGTTTTTGCGGAAGCTAACAAGGCCCTTGGAAGCTTCATTAATCTCGGGTAAAGGACTATCGATTGTAGAGGTTGTGGTGTCTTCCTTATGAAAGTTTAAACCTTTTTGCTCTTTGAATTCACCACAGCTAGCTTTCCTCTACTCTTTTGATCCGATTTACCTTGTAGTTTTTCCCGAACTAGTACCCATCTCAATTGAAATCTTCTTGATCTTACCCAACACCTTGCTTTGATTCTTCATATCCCTTAACACTTGAGAATATCTCTATCATCTCTTTTAACCGCCAACTCAAAGCTTTGAGCATTCTTGAAATTTGTAACTCTTGATCTTAGGTGGAACAAACTTTAATTGGGTTAGGAAAGGTGTTAGGATGACAATTCTCTATGTGGGTATGATGGAATCAAGCTTTGATGATGTGGGTTTAATGAATTGTTGGATTAGGCTCTTGATTCATGGATTTTAGGTGTTTTGATATGATTTGGGTAGTTGAATCTTCTTTGTAATGATGTAGGGAAGGATTTGGATGTAGATTCATGGTGATTTGGTAGTGTTTTGATGTTCGGTGAAGGTTTGTTGTAATGGAGTCGGGAGAGGTTTGGAGAAGAAAGTGAGGCTTAAGGATTGAGAAATTCGGACTAGAACTCACCTTTCCTCTTTATAACCTAAAAAAAGCGAAATTTGTTTCTCTCCAGTGGCACTGGGCGGTATACCGGAGCTGCTGTTCCTTGAAATCCATGTTACGGCAAAATACACGAGTTGTAAACACGTGGGCTTGGGTTTTGGTCTGTCCGGTATACCGGAGGAATGGTCAGGTATACCGGTGCGGTTAGTTTTTGACATTCAACTTTCTGTAATGAACACGTGACTAGTACCCGTGGGCTCGTGTTTTTGACCCGCGGTATACCGCCAGTAAGGCCAGATATACCAGTGGCAGGTCAGAACATGCCCAAAAGAAATTCTGTTTTTCTCCCAGACTCGATTTCTTTAACACCTGAACATCAAAAACACTAATACCCTTCTCAAATACGCAATATCAACTAAAAACCACTAATCTAAACTAAAATATAACAACATAAATTACTATGGGATGTCTCCTAGAGGGCACTTTTGTTTAACGTCTTTCAAAGTTAGACGAGTTACCTTGGTTATTTATTCTTATAGCTTCCACAGCAGTGAGTGAGGTGATTAACGCTTACCAACTTGAGCTTGCAACCCTTGATAGTTTTTATTTCGACCACTCCTTCTGAGATGATTTGCGTGATAATGTATGGCCCTATCCAAGAACTGCTATGTTTGGGAAAGGGAGGTTTCCATGCCACCTCGTCTCCTACCCCAAACTCAATTTTTTCTCCATGGTTTCTTAGGGGCTTACAGGTTCTGGCTTCTTGGTTACAACTCTGATTGGATATAGTTCTTTTGAATCATTTTTCTTTTTCTTCTTCCCCGAAACATAGAATGTTTCAGAGTTATCTTCGATACGGAGAGTCACGGTTCCCTCATTCACATTCACTATGGTATCGCTGGTGTCTAGGAATGGACGCCCAAGAATGAATGGGATGTTCTTATCTGCTTTATAGTCAAGAATAATAAAGTCCATTGGAATAACAAGGTTACCTACTTGGACGAGCACGTCCTCGATTACTCCCCACGGATTTGCTGTTGATTGATCCGCAAGTTGTAAGGTTACGGATGTCGGTGTCGCATCACTAATACCAATCTTGTTGAATATACTTTTGGGCATGATATTCACACTTTCCCCTAAATCACACATGGATTTTCCATGAAATGTGCCACCTATTTTGATTGGGAGGTTGAAACCTCTAGGATCTTTAAGCTTCGGTGGTAATTTTTGCTGAACTTGTGCTGATATCCCTTCATTGAGTGTCACATATTTGGATCTTGTGAACCTTTATTTATTGGAGAATGCCTCCATAAAGAATCGGTCATAGTTTCGCCTTCATTTCATAGCTTCGAGTAAAAGGACGTTAATTTTCACTTGTTTTAACGCCTCTATACACTTCTGTTGTTGCTCCTTTGGATAAGCGAGATAGTGGCAATGTATGGGTGGCTGCCTTGCTCTACTTCTCTCTTCAATTCTTGGTTCCTCAACCACTCTTGGCTTCTTACTTTCACCGTGTTCAACTTCTTCAACCCAATCTTCAACAATTATGTCATCTTAGTTCATCCAACTTACGTTTGACTTGTTTGGTAGAACATCCCCTTTTGATGGAGATGGTAGCGCTTCAACGATTCTCTCGTTGTGTTCTTTTATCTTTTGAGCTTGAAGACTAATAGTCTTCACCTTGTCGTCAACGTATTGGATCTTCTTCATGTTAGAAGTTGTATCTTGGGTCATTGCAAAAGTTGACTTTGCATTTGTTTTATAACTGTATTGAGCCACATCACATTCTTCTCTAAAAGTTGATTATGTTGTTTTAAATCTTGATTCTGTTGTTGTAGGCTTTGCACTACTGATGCATCGATATTTGATTCCAGTCTGCTTATATTGTCCTTCGAGAAGTTGTGAATTGACTAATAGTCTCTTTCAACTCAATGATGTCTTCTTGAGGACATGATGGAGCTTGACTTCTATTGTGCAAATTGTAGCCCGGTGGATGATTAGCTTGGTTTTCATAGGCTTGTTCTTGCAGGTATAACTGTTGAGGTGGCATTTGGGTGCTTTCCTTAACTGCTATAGCGAGTTGTTGTATTTGATCTTGCAAGCTTGAAAACCTCGCTTCTGTTTCTTTGTTAGTGGTAGGAGTTTGTTCTTGTAGCCAACTTATGTCGGTCTCGAAGATTGTTTACATACCACTCTTTGCTTCTTTCGGATCCATAGAGACAAAACTACCACGACCCATTGATGTCTCCTCATTTGTGATAATAAAATATACTTCTGAGACATCATTTTAGGCTTATTTATTAGTTTATAGGTTGATTTTAGCTTAGTTTAGTGCACTTTCCTATTTTGAGTCTTGATTTAGTAGCATAATATTTTTAGAGCATATTGGGTTTAATTGTTTATTTAGTTTGAAGCTTTAAAGATAATTATGGAGATTAATTAGAGTCCAAGTCAAAGACAACAACTTATGGAAAGAGATTTGCATGGAAATTGGAGATAAAGGAAACAAAAGCTAAAAAGATGGAAAAGGAAAAGCTGCCTAAATCTGGGATTCTGCATACATGTCTAAAGATATGCGTTTTTACCTAAGAAATAGGCCGATTTTGGTAATTTCCTTCATTAGGGTCAAGATAGTTCTGTTGCGATTCTTTTGGTATCTTATGGAGCTCAATCCGACCAATAACGGAGAAGATACGTTCAAAACGGTCCAGCAGTGTTTATCTTTATTTCCTTACGAATTTGAGTTGGGCTAGGAGTCCATTACTTAGAATTATCTCCAAGAAACGATTTAGGTCAACCTATACACTATAAATAGAGCCTCTTAACACTCTTAAATCATCCTTGGTGAAACCTTAAACCAAGAGGAAGCTTAGAACACAAGAGAGAAGTCTGGAAGGAGCTGTTCATCAACAATATCTTCTTCTACCTTTAATTTTGTAATTTCTTTCTTTTATTTCATGAACTAAATTTATTTAGCTTGAGTTTTAGCATTAATGTATGAACCCTAGTTTTGATTGACATCTATCTAATTTGGGAATTTAATGTTTTAAATAGAATTATAGTTTTTATTCTCTGTTTATGTGTTTGGATTTATATTATGTGTTCTTGTGGACTGCAGCCATTGGAATTACCATCTAGTAATTAGGTCACCATTGACAACAGTGTTTAATTGCATGTTTAGCACATAACGTCTAGTTTTAGGTCTGATCTGACAACCCAACCTAGCTAGATAATCACTATGGTTTAGTCCTTGTGACTATTGGCCAATTACAGGAAAAGTTTGCTTAGGAAGCCTTATTGACACAGGTAAAATCCTATTTTAAACTATCGATAGCGAATTGGGACCGATTAGGGAAATACTACATAATTCACCCTTACATGTTTAGAACGGCAAAACTAGTGGGGATTACATGCTAATAACTCGAGCTATATTCTCATATAACTTCTCTTTCATATTTATTTTCTGTCTTTTTAATTCTTAGTTTAATTTAGTTATTTAGAAAATCAATCCATCTTTATTTGTCTTTACTTTTATTTGCGTTTAGTTGTCCTATCTTTAAGTTATTTGCACTTGGTATTTGCATAAGATTCATCTAACATTCGTAGTCTCTGCGGAACGAATCTCAATCTAAAACTTGCATACGATCTGTATACTTGTAGAACCGTGTAGTTCTAGGGTGTTTTTGCACTTTATTTATATCTTATTTTATCACACCCTAGGCCCCACCAAGTTTTTGGCGCTGCTGCCGGGGACTACATCGTTAGTCCTTGTGCATATATCTTGTGCTTTTATTTTTAGTTAGTTCTATTTTACGCTTTTCGTTTTTAGTTTTTGTTTTTCAGATTTAGTTACGGATGGAGAACCCAAGGAGACTTGAGCTACCCATCGAGTTCAGAGTGGAGCCACGAGGAATTCGCGCTCCAGAAATTCAAGCCGCGAAATTTAAACCTGATCCTGGGATGCTAACTCAGTTTGCATCTCATGGATTATTCAGCGGAGATGCACATCAAGCGCCGATCCGATATATTCAGAAATTCATGCAGATCTGTGATGCTTATATCGTAAGAGGAGTTACTAGGGAGCAAGTATATTACCTTATGTTCCAGTTCTTCTTGACCAGATGTGCAAGCGATTGGTATGATACCCAATACCCTCATATTATTCCAGATTGGGACAAGCTCCAAGCAAGATTCCTAGACCGTTTCTATCCTGTTAGTAGACGTTTAAAAGATATGTTGGAGCTTGAACAATTCATACAGAAAGAGGAAGAGAGTTTGGGTGAAGCATGGTTACGATTTACAGAAAAGAAGGCGAGATGTCCCTATCATAGATCCTCGCCGGAATATTATTTAACCGTGTTTTATGGAGGCCTTAATGATAAATCAAGAGAGAAAGCAGATTCGTTAGGAAATGCAGGTTTTGTGCTGCTAGATCCTGAAGAAGCTGAGTTGGGGATGGAAAGAATTCTTGAGAACGAGAGAAGTTGGCCAAAGTAGCAGTAAAAGAAGACAATTCAAAATCTATGAAGCTTAAAGAATTGGCTAAACAACTCGAAGAACTTAAGGAACAAGCCCGAACAATTGCTCAGGTGAATACGGTACGCACAATTCCTTCATGCCCTGGTTGTGGATCAAGAAATTATGTGTGGGAAGGTTGTATGAATAATCCAGCAGTAGCTTCCGTTCAGTATCCTCAAGATAACTATTATTCTAATGGTTATACTTATCCTCAAGAAATCTACACTAATTATCAACAACCCCCGCAACAGAAGAGTTGGGACAGAAAGCAAGAAACTTATCAACAACCCCAACCTCAATCCTATAATCTACCACAACCTATTCAGAAAAAGGCACCCATTGTTAAAGCTTGTCAAGAACCAAAGAAAAATCCACCTAAACAATCAATGCAATTGGCAAAACAAGAAAAACTCCGGAGCTTAAGTTCGAGTATGGCTAAATTGATGCAAACAGTTGAGAAGAAAATGAGTCATAGCCAACAGAAATTTCGAACCCAGGAGAAGATTATCAAGCAACTAGAGCATACTATATCACCCATGGCGAGTACATTACAAAATCGGCCAAAAGGGCAACTCCCAAGTGATACTATTGCTCCTAGAGATGATTCTTGCCATGCATTTGAATTGCGAAGTGGAAAACAACTACCTCCACCAAGACCAGAACCAGAACCAATCCCTATTCCAGAACAAAGGGGGGAAGAAACAATTAAAGATACAGTTGAGGAGGTAGTTAAACCAAAGAGTGTTCAAGCCGAGAAGACAAGCAAACCAGTGAAACTCAATACACACCCTCCACCACCATACCCTTCACGTGTCAGAAAGAAGAACAATGACCTGGAATTCAAGAAGTTCATTGACATGTTGAAGAAGTTGGAAGTTAATATACCACTTGTTGAAGCTCTCAAGAGGATGCCAACCTATATGAAATTCATGAAAGACATTCTCTCCAACAAGTGAAGTATAGAGACTGGGGAAACAATTGGACTACCTAGGGAGTGCAGTGCTATATGTCAAAGTGAGTTACCACCAAAATTAGAAGATCCCGGAAGTTTTACAATTCCTATCGGCATTGGAGATAGTTGGATCGGGAAAGCATTATGCGATTTAGGCGCGAGCATCAATCTCATGCCTAGATCTCTGTTCGAGAAGCTTAATATTGGAGAAGTAGTACCTACATCTGTGGTATTACAACTGCCGGATCGCTCCCTCTCACGACCAATAGGTAAAATTGAATATGTTTTAGTTAAAGCTGGCTCTTTTATTTTTCCTTGCGATTTTATTATTCTTGACTACGACGCGGATAAGAATGTCCCCATCATATTGGGTAGACCATTCTTAGCCACGGGGCGTACACTAATTGATGTTGAGAATGGTGAGTTGATCATGAGAGTACAAGGCGAACAGATACGATTCAATGTGTTTCAGGCTATGAAGTTACCAAAGTCGACGGATGAGTGCGTCAAAATTGATGTCATCGGAAAAATTGCGCAAGAAGTCTTCAATGAAGCAAGCTTAGATGATGATCTTGACGAAGCCTTAGCACTTGAAACACCAGAGGAACTCGAGATTCCCCCTGAAGATGTTGCTGCATTAGGATCAAATGTGCGAGAACTACTTCGAGAACCAGGTGACATTGAACCAATGAAACAACCATCTATAATATGTCCACCTGTTCTCGAAGAAAAACCACTTCCAGATCATCTACGCTATGCATATCTAGGTACGAACAAAACTTTGCCTGTTATTATTTCTGCTAACCTTTTAGGTCCTCAAGAGGAGAAGCTACTTCAAGTACTTCGCGCAAACAAAGAAGCAATCGGATGGACTATTGCCGACATCAAGGGAATTAGTCCTTCCGTTTGCAAACACAAAATACATCTTGAGAACAAAGGTGGGCGATCTATAGAAGGACAGCGAAGACTCATGCCAGCTATGAAAGAAGTAGTGAGGAAGGAAGTTATCAAGTTGTTAGACGCATGAATTATCTATCCGATTGCCAGCAGTGATTGGGTTAGTCCAGTACAATGTGTTCCAAAGAAAGGAGGTTTGGTGGTCCTTTGTGTGTTCTAAAAATAAAATGTAAATGCTAATCAAACCACAACCGCAAGTGTACGGTTGTCCCAAGTAGTAATCCTGATAAATCAGATTCGTTCCAAGGACGGATGGTTGATCACAATGTTTAGCAAGTAGTGATTGATGCACTTATGGAAATGAAGGATAATAAATTGTTTGTTTTGGTTTTGTTTATTAATTCTAAATAAATGAAAGACAAATAATTAAATGCAAGTAAAAAATAAGACGCAAGTAAAATGAGTGAAAACGCAATATGAGATGTAGTACTTGAGAACGCAAGGATCCTCCTAATTTTACATTCTAACTTATGTTGTTTAAGGGCTAAATCAGTCAATTACAATGGTCGGGATTCTAAATTCCTTATACCCCCGTCAGGGTGGACTATAAGGCAATCCTAAAGTGTCACTAGTCCCGTCAGGGTAAATATGATCCACCGTTGGATGATTAAGATTTATTACCACTTTGGCCCTAGGATTAACTAAGTTCGTCAGAATCAATAGTTTTTATCCCAGATTGAACAATTAATTCTGTACCTAAACCCCCCGTCAAGATGATCCACACGCCACGTATGTGGAATAGCTTAGATACTAATACCTAATTTTAGTTCGCGACTCTAAAATCAGTAAATAATCACAAATTGTCGAAAAGAGTAAAAGACCTGATTTAATTTAATTTAACAGAAACCCAAATTCAACATTCGTTATAAAATAAAACTAGGATTCACCCATTGTTTGTTCTCAAGCACTAATGAAAGCTTAGCTCATATTAAAATTAAAAACTAAATTAAAAGAATTGGAATTCATATTGTTTACAAAATTAAAATACGAAAAGAACCTAATTTCCGGAATTGGATTGACTACGAACGGAGCTATAGACCCACTCCAGCTCTTGTAGCTTCTTCTTTCTTCCTTCTGTTGCTTCTCTCTGGTGTTTAATCTTGTGGAATGTGAATTGTGTGAAAAATAGAAGTCCAGACCTCCTTTTATAAGTGCAAATTCGGACTAGGGCTTGGACCAGAAAATAAAAGCCTAATTAAATGTCCAAGCCCACTTTCTAAGCCCAAAATCCCGTAACTGATGATAGGCCTTCACTAAAACAGCTTTTCCCGATGCGTTACAACTCCGATTGACCTCATTCCAGTTGCTAAAGTTCCGTAACTCGATAAGGAATGATTTCTCTTCAAAGGTCAGCGGCTAAATCATCGCTTAAGCGCCTCGAAATCAGCAATCTATGGCCTGGAAAGTGGATTTTCAGCTCTAAAAATAGTATCTTCGGGATTTGTCTTCAAGTCTTGACTCTAATTCACGATCTTTGACCTTCTCCTCGGATTCCTCTCCTAGCTAACATCTAAAACCTGTAAACTTTACACTAAAAATACCAATATTACGCGCAAAAGTTTAATAAATTAAAAAATGCTAGAAATAAAAAGGTAATTCCGGATTATTGAATATTTAGTACAAAAGTCTATCAAATTAATTAAATAAACACCAAAAATGATGTCTCCTAAGGGTCTAAAATAAGAACAATTAGGGAGACATCAAGACCCCCAACTCAAACCTTTGTCGTCCCGACAAAGTAAAACAAAACAAAGGGGTAGAAGTAAACGTATAAACACATAGAAGCTAGAAAATAAACCCTAAAGCAATTCTCAAAATAAATCTCATATAACAAACTCTAGAAACTAATATACACATACACTAATCATGCAACATCAAACATAAATAATCTCAATCATAAAATTAAAGTCGCAATGCTTGAAGGTTACACTTGTACTCATCTCTGTATGATGGCTATAGGGTGGTCATTAATCCTACCTTGCTTTGAACGCTCCACCTAGTCTATTCCCTATTAACAGAATCATAAATTCACTATGCACTTAGGAATCATGAGGTCTTTACGGTTATAATATTGGCTTAAGGACGGGTGTGGATGTATATTTGGTAAATTTGAAGTGAGCTTTTGGCTCTCTCCTCACTTACCATCAACAATGTCCTCGAGCTTGAGTTAACGCTCAAAAAGATGTTCTCACTCACCCATATACGCAACAATTTAGCGTCCCATGTCTACCCACTATAAACAAGATGATTTCAGAAAAATTCCACTTTGCCGGATGTTTTATTCATTCATATTTTTCTTTTTCTTTTCTTTTTTTTTTTTTTTTTTTTTTTTTTTGTGCAGCAGCAAACCGGGTTCCCGGTTTTGACGAATCCGGGTTCCCGGTTCCTACTGTATGATTTTTCAAAATTTTTCATTTTTTTTTTTTTTTTTTCTTTCTTTTTCATTTTTCTTCATTCCCGGCAAAGGGTTACAAGTATATATCATCTGCAATTGTGCTACAATACAAAGCACATCGATCCCTACCCATTTAATTCCCCATATGTGGTTCCACCCCAAACTCAAGCTCGAGACATGTCTCAGGATTGTGATTCAAGTGCGGGTCATATGGTCATGCCTAATAATCTAAGGGATAATGGCTTATATCGTGGCTACAAAGAAAAGGCTAAAGGCTCAAAGTGGGCTAAGACGGATAATAATTAATACAAGGGATAGAAGGCTAAAAAGGCACAAATGGCTAACAAAGAACTGGCCCTATAATTTTCTAAGTACATAGCTTGTCTTTAGTTCATATCTAGGTGGGTTCTCTACTAATTAGGATTTCACGTTCTACACACCAAACATATTCCTTGAGTACAAGCTTACTTCATTTGCATTGTTAATTAATTTTTCCTATCAATTACCTATGTTCGCATGCAATTGTAAGTGCGTTTTATATCAATCCCTAAAGTCCACTATTTACTATCATAGATTCATCAAAAGTATGCTTAAAGGGATATTTAAAAATTTCTATAGTCAAACGCAACTCCGAAAATTCTTTTATTGAAAGCAAATAAAGCAAATAACACATAAAAAACTGGGATGAGGCAACGAACCCCACCCCAAACTCAAAAATGAGTCGTGTCCCCACGACTCGAAAAGACTCAATAAAGCATTTAAACTAGTCTACACTAAGAGGAAAGTTTAGAAAACGTATCTTAACCAGTGCGAGGCTGGTTATCGGTGTTGCGTTCTGGACCTTTATCTCGCGTAACAGCATCATAAATCGCGTTTTGAAGTGTATTTACGCCTAGGATTAAATTTCGAAGCAGGTCCAATTCTTTTGTAACGTTTCCCAAGGTAGCAATCATCCTCTCCTGATTCTCTTCCAACACCTGAATCTTCGCTTCCAACTCAGGTACAGTTTTCGCTTTCTTTGATTGAGGAGTTCTTGGACTTCTTGTAGCTCGTGTTGCCTCTTCATGGATGTTCTTGATTGTGCTCAAAGCTATACTCACACCAACTGAAACAGTATCAATATCTGCGTCCTTACGCGGAATCTTTGCGTCTAGACACAACTGAGTAATAGTACAAGGAAACTTCAGATTTTGTTGTTTCATTGGTGATTTCGCGAACTCCATGATCGTATCATAAATGATCTTAGCAACATCAAATGGTTTCTCCTCCAAAATACACTTAATAACAAATATGTGCTCTCTCTTTAACTCGGAAGTGTGTTTAATACCAAAGAAAGTGGGTATTATGAAACGAGACCAAACCTTAGCACGAGGTGTCAAACTACTGCTGTAAAACTGTCCAGGATACCTTTCACCTTCAGGAATTGGGCTAGTCCCATTAACAAGCACGGTCCCCCAAAGGGATTCAAAATCAAAAGAAGGGTCATTAAGAGTTTCTTGGAAGGGGCATGTTCCAGAAAAGTTGGGTAGTTTCAATGATTTCCGAATACGTTCAATAGAGAAAGGAACTACCTTTTTGCGGATATCGATGGCATCATGGGAGGTAGCTAAACCTTCGTAAAATTCTCGCACAAAAGTAGGAATAAACTCAAGCTTCCTTTCTTGTAACGCCTTCCAACCAAACTTAGCACATGTCACAGCATATTCCTTGTAATCACTACTCATAATACCCTTAGGAAAATTCGTCTCCTCACCAAATTTCAAAAATTCAATTCTTTCACGAACCTGAGTATTCCAACAAGTGTAAACCCTCTTAGGCTTGTGGGCCCACATCTTCATACGCGGAGGTTTCGTAACGGGTGCTTCCGGAATCTCTTGTTCAGTTTCTTCCTCAATGTTCTTCGTAATTTCCTCTTCTGGTTCCTTTGCACTTTCAATCTCATCAATCAATCTTCTCTTTAGACCTGTGATTTCTTTTCTGTTAGAATCAAGCTTAACTTCGTCAATTTTTCGTTTAGGACGCGAATCAGGAATCTCAATAGCTTGTTCTTGAGAACCACCAATGGGGGTCTTTCTTCTAGGAGCAGTTCTTCGGAAATCACCGGTTCTGTTAGTCATCTCTTTTCACCCCAAACTCAAAACTTCAAATAATGAGGAACGTAGAGAAAAAGTTTAGAATTTTGATGTTTTGAGGTTTAAGAATTTAAGAACTAGGTGAAATATGAGATGGGTCTTGGTTAATTTGTATGGGAGAAGAAAGAATTGGGTTTAATTTAA
Organism: Nemophila menziesii; assembly: GCA_029959085.1. Lineage (NCBI taxonomy): Eukaryota > Viridiplantae > Streptophyta > Magnoliopsida > Boraginales > Hydrophyllaceae > Nemophila > Nemophila menziesii. The sequence continues at coordinate 84,375,098 of JARWIR010000001.1, forward strand.
GGAATTGGGTGAAGAATAATTTTGGGAAAAAGTAAGGATTTGATGATATTTTGGAGAGGAGGTGAGTTGATCTTATGTTTTTGTGGTGAAAGAGGGTAGGATTTGATGATATATAGTGTTTTGGTAGATGAATTTCGGAGGTGGGGATGCTATTGGTGCGTTTTTAGGTAAAGACTTGGAAAAGAGGCTAAAAACTAGGTTAAAACACCTCAAAACCGCCTCTCACAGCTTTCAAACCGGGTTCCCGGTTTTGGCGAAACCGGGTTCCCGGTTCCGCGTCGCTGTGACGGCGCGGAAAATAATTGTGGACTCCAATACGCATGTTCCCGGTTTTTTTTTTTTTTTTTTTTTCAAAACGCACCAAAACGCTGGACCCCAAGACGCGGGGTCAGGGATTTTCTTCGCCGAAACCGGGTACCCGGTTCTGTGGAATGCGGGTTCCCGGAATTTCTCGATGGCGCGAGTCAAAACGCGCCAAAACGCAGCACCTCAAAACGCTGGACCAGAACTTTTGGATGTTTACAGCTCCGAAACCGGGTACCCGGTTTTGCCAAATGCGGGTACCCGGATTTGTGTCGATGGCGCGAACTAAAACGCACGAAAACGCAATCCACCAAAACGCTGGGTCAGGGATTTTCAGAAATCACAGCACCAAAACCGGGTACCCGGTTTTGCCAAATGCGGGTTCCCGGTTCCGACGCTGTGATATTACCCAAAAACGCCAAGTGTTGCGTTAGAATGGTTGGTACCAGCTCCAAAACCGGGTTCCCGGTTTGTGCGAAACCGGGTTCCCGGTTTCTCCTGGACATCCAACCAATTTTTCTTCTGTTTTCGCCAAATCGACCCCAAACTCAAGTCCTTTTTACCCCTGAAATCATCAAAAACAACTACCCTTCCTCATTTCTTAATAAAAGCAATAAAATTACGAAAATCAAACTATTCTAAATTGCAAAAATGTAAAAACTCAGCTAATATACAAGTAATTGGCTTTTGTTTAACGTCGTTAAGCTCGACGGGTTACCTCACGCTTCTAAGGATTCTCGAGGAGATACATGACCTCCCCGGGATGTGGATCTTCCGAGCGATTGGTATCTTCACCTCCATGGTATATCTTTAATCTGTGACCGTTAACCATAAAGGTACGGTTCTCTAGCGGGTGTTCTATTTCTATCGCCCCATGAGGTGTAACTTTGGTCACTATGTATGGACCTGACCACTTAGATCTTAACTTACCCGGAAAATTGCTGAACTTTGAATTATACTTTAATACTTTTTGCCCCACTTCAAAGTTCTTTGGACGAATCCGATTGTCATGCCATTTCTTTGTGTTTTCTTTGTAAAGTTTGGCATTTTCATAAGCATGCAACCGGAATTCGTCAAGTTCATTAAGCTTCATCATACGATTCTTTCCGGCTAAGATAGGATCTAAGTTCAACTGCGCAATCGCCCAATAGACACCCATTTCAAGCTCTAAAGGTAAGTGACAAGCCTTACCATACACCATACGATAGGGAGATGCACCAACTGGAGTCTTAAACGCAGTACGATAGGCCTACAACGCATCATCTAACTTCATTGACCAATCTTTTCTTGTAGGACCAACGGTTTTCTCTAGGATTGATTTGACTTCACGATTCGAAACTTCAGCTTGACCATTGGATTGTGGATGATATGCAGTAGATACACGGTGTCTAACTCCATATTTCTCTAGAATAGTCTTCAGATATTTATTAACGAAATGAGATCCTCCATCGCTAATAATCACTCTAGGTGTGCCATGTCTAGTGAAAATATGTGACTTCAAGAACTTAATCACCACTCGTGAATCATTAGTAGGTAAAGCCACCGCTTCTACCCACTTAGACACATAATCAACAGCTAATAAGATATAGAGGTTACCATTTGAAGGAACGAAAGGACCCATAAAGTCTATGCCCCACACATCGAATATCTCAACCTCTAACACATTATTACGCGGCATCTCATCCCTCTTAGATATGTTTCCGGTAAACTGACATCTCGTACACTTTTTAACATATTCATGACAATCTTTTATAAGAGAAGGCCAGTAAAAACCTGATTGAAATACCTTTGCAGCAGTTCTGTCTCCTTTGAAATGTCCTCCATATAATGAATCATGGCATCCAGCTATAATGGCTTGAGTCTCTTCCCTTGCTACACATCTTCGTATCATTTGGTCAGCACAAACTTTATAGAGGAACGGATCCTCCCAAAAGAACTGTCTAGCACGATGAGCTAACCTCTTTCTTTCTTGATAAGTAGAACCTTCAGGAAAGACACCACTCACCACTAAATTCGCAATATCTGCATACCACGGAGCCTCATAATCTCGAACAACGAATAAACTCTCATCAGGAAACTCTTCTCTAACTGCTTCAGTACCACTATTCATCTCTGAACCCTCTAAGCGCGATAGATGATCTGCAACCTGATTCTCACAACCCTTTCTATCTTTGATCTCTAAATCGAACTCTTGAAGCAATAACACCCATCTGATTAACCTTGGTTTCGCATCCTTCTTTTCCATAAGAAATCTGATCGCGGAATGATCTGTATAAACAATAACTTTCGCTCCAAGAAGATAAGAGCGAAATTTATCAAACGAATAGACAACTGCTAGCAACTCTTTTTCTGTAACTGTGTAATTAATCTGAGCACCACTAAAAGTTTTACTAGCATAGTAAATCGAATGAAAAACCTTCTCTTTCCTCTGTCCTAATACAGCTCCCATACACAAATCACTCGCATCACACATAACCTCAAACGGTAAATTCCAATCTGGAGGTAACACTATAGGAGCAGAAATAAGCTTTTCTTTGATTGCTTTGAAGGCTGCTAAACAAGCTTCATCAAAAAGGAATTTGCAATCCTTTTCGAGTAAGTTGCATAGCGGTTTAGCAATCTTAGAAAAATCTTTAATAAATCGCCTATAGAAACCAGCATGGCCAAGAAAACTCCTTACCCCTTTAACAGAAACAGGAGGGGGGAGAGTTTTAATTACCTCTATCTTTGCTCTATCAACCTCTAATCCAACACTCGAAACTTTGTGACCCAGAACAATACCTTCGCGAACCATGAAGTGACACTTCTCCCAGTTGAGCACCAAATCTGTTTCCTTGCATCTCACTAACACTTTCTCCAAGTTATCCAAACATATATCAAAATCATCACCAAACACGGAGAAATCATCCATGAACACTTCAAGGAAATTATCTATCATGTCCCAGAAGATGGCCATCATACACCTTTGAAAAGTAGCGGGAGCGTTACATAACCCAAATGGCATTCTGCGATATGCAAAAGTACCAAATGGGCATGTAAAGGTAGTCTTATGTTGATCTTCTGGAGCCACGTAAATCTGATTGTACCCAGAGTAACCATCCAAGAAACAATAATATTCTCTTCCGGCTAATTTGTCTAACATTTGATCAATGAAGGGCAAAGGGAAATGATCTTTTCTGGTGGCCTTGTTCAGCTTTCTGTAATCCATGCAAACTCTCCATCCAACTACCGTTCTTGAAGGAATCGCTTCGTTTTTATCATTAAGAACTGTTGTAATTCCCCCTTTCTTTGGTACACACTGAACTGGACTCACCCATTCACTACTCGAAATGGGATAAATAATCCCCGCATCTAAAAGCTTAATCACCTCCTTCTTCACCACATCCTTCATGGCTGGCATTAATCTTCTCTGACCTTCAACTGAGCGTGCATTAACATCTTCTAGTATGATTTTGTGTTGACAATAGGATGGACTAATGCCTTTGATATCAGCAATTGTCCAACCTATTGCTTCTTTGTTGGCTCTTAACACACGCAACAGTTTATCTTCTTGAGGACCTGTTAAATTAGCTGAAACAATAACAGGTAGAGTTTCATCAGTACCCAAATAAGCATACCTCAAGTGTGCTGGCAATGGTTTTTCTTCCAACTCCGGAGGAGATTCAATTGAAGGTTTCTTTTTAGGAATAATCTCCCCCGGTTCTCTCACAGGTTCATAGGCAAGACGCCTATACTTCGGATTTTCAGAATTTAGAGCTGCCACTGTTTCTGTAAGCTCCTCCATCATCTCAGGTGAATCTAATGTCAAAGCAGCCTGCAAGATATCATCAAAATTTAAACAATTAAATACCTCTTGCGATGCTTGCTCTACTACATCCATTCTGAAGCAATCTTCCTGAGAATCTGGGAATTTCATGGCTCGAAATACATTGAATTTCACTTCCTCATCTTGTATCCTCATCGTTAATTCTCCATTCTCTACATCGATCAATGTCCTCCCTGTAGCTAGGAAGGGTCTACCCAAAATAATGGGGACATTTCTATCTGCATTGTATTCAAGAATTACGAAATCAACAGGAAATATAAGTGTACCTGCCTTAACAAGGACATCCTCAATACGGCCTTCAGGATGAGCAAGAGACCTGTCCGCCATTTGCAAGACCATAGAGGTGGGTCTTGCATTTCCAATTTTAAGCTTATCAAAGACTGACTTAGGCATCAAGTTGATGCTTGCCCCTAGATCGCATAGCGCCTTTCCTTTCCATTCTTCTCCAATCGATATGGGAATCGTGAAACTCCCCGGATCAACTAACTTCGGGGGTAATTTACTCTGGCAAATCGCACTACACTCTTCAGGAAGGCCAATCATCTCATTATCATAGTAGGGCCTTTTATTAGTGAGGGCCCTCTTCAAAAACTTCGTATACTTAGGAATATCTCGAATTGCCTCAAGTAACGGAATATTAATACTCAAACCCCTCACTCTATTGAAGAATTTCTGAAAATCACCCATATCACCCTTTTTCTGAACTCGCGATGGAAACGGTGGTGGAGGGCGATTGCTTACAATTTCATCTCTCTTTTTCGGAATTTCTCTTGGTCTTTCTATCTCTTCAACCTCATTATCTTTCTCATTCTCTTTCTCTTTCTCACCCACTTCCTTTTCTTTTCTTGGGACTTCTTTCTCTTTCATAACAGGAAAAGGAGGTGGAGGGAGGTTCTTACCACTTCTTAATGTAACAGCCTTGCAATCTTCACGTTGTGTTGGATTTTCCGTATCGCTAGGAAGTTGCCCTTGTGGACGCTGATTCAGCTGTTTATTAATTTGACTTAGCTGATTCTGGAAAATCTTCATATTTGCTTCAGCTGCGTTTTGACGCTCCAAAGCTTGTGTTTGAAGAGCAATCAAATTTTCAACGGTTTTCTGAAGGGTAATTACTCCTTCTTGTGGATGGGCAGGTAGAGCTTTCTGGTTTAAATTCTCATCGTAGGTATTCTGAGGAGCTTGTCTTTGCACATAATTGTTTTGATTCTGTCCTCCTTGATGATTGTTATGTGGTCTTGGATTATAGTTGTTGCCTTGAGGACGCGGCTGATACGCGTAAGTAGGGTTGGCTGCCCCATTAGGATTTGAGTATTGAAACCCAGGATGGTTTCTGTTAGGCTGATATCCATTACCACTTGAATTGAAATTACCTCTATTGGACATAAAATTCACTGATTCTTGGTTATTCGGACAACTTTCCTCATCATGATCATCTACCTTACAAATCGAACACATATACACCTCTTGTGCAGCATGCACAGCTACCTTCTTACCCGAAAATCCCTCTTTCACAGCTAAAGTAAGCTGCTTCAATTGTTGCTCTATGGTATTCTGGATTTTATTCTCAAACGTAGCAAATTTCTCTTCCATGTCAACATTATTTACTCCCTTGACTGGTGTTCTTACTGAGCTCCACCCAACTTCATTCTTGACTGTTCTCTCTAAAATGATCTTGGCATGAGCGGGTTGAACTTGAAGAAAACCTGCTCCACATAGCGTATCCAATTTCTCTCTTGAAATTCCATCAAGGCCTCTATAAAAGATCTTTAACTGTTGTTGTTCTGAAAAGCCATGATTAGGAACTTTACGCAAACACATCTGAAATCTTGTCCAACTCCTACCCACAGTTTCCTCATACTCTTGACGGAATTGTGTCAATTCTAGTTCAGCATCTAACCTCATGTTACTTGGGTAATACCTGTCAAAGAAAGCAATTTCTAATTGGTCCCAATTGGTAATCCTCGTAGGATCTTGCGTATCGTGCCATTCACTTGCTCCATCAATGACAAAGAATTTGAAAGCAGCAAAATACATCTGTTCTCTTGACACCCCTTGTGTGATATAAGAATCACATATCTGCTTAAATTTTTGTACCGCTCTAAGAGGATCTTCCGATGGTCTTCCGCGAAAATTTCCAAAGTTTTGGAACTGAGCTAGCATACCCGAATCTGGACGGAATCTCGGAACATTAATATCTGGAGCACCTACTCCTATAGCTGGAGCGCGGAATGGAACTTCTGGAGGGCCATTAGTGAACCACGGATCATGATTCATCACTATCTGGACTGGAGGATTAGGATTTAGTGGTTGAACTTGAGGAATAACGCCTGGAGCTAAAGGTTGGCCATTTGCATCTAACTGGCCTTGTCCATTCTGTTGACCTTGAATAATGATATTCTCCATTCTGTTACTTAATTCTTCTACTTCTAAAGCTTCTCGTTCTCTTCTTCTTCTGTTCGCAAGTCTGATCAACGATTCTGGATTACTAAGGATCGGAGGTGTTGGCTCTAGATCCTTGAATAGCCTTCTTCGCATACACCAAACCTAAAAACCTGAAAAAGCTAACAAACAAAAAGCGTAAAACTGATAAAATAAAATAAATGCACTTATCACTAAAGGATAAACACCGTGGTCACACGCTACCGTCCCCGGCAGCGGCGCCAAAAACTTGGTGGTCCTTTGTGTGTTCTAAAAATAAAATGTAAATGCTAATCGAACCACAACCGCAAGTGTACGGTTGTCCCAAGTAGTAATCCTGATAAATCAGATTCGTTCCAAGGACGGATGGTTGATCACAATGTTTAGCAAGTAGTGATTGATGCACTTATGGAAATGAAGGATAATAAATTGTTTGTTTTGGTTTTGTTTATTGATTCTAAATAAATGAAAGACAAATAATTAAATGCAAGTAAAAAATAAGACGCAAGTAAAATGAGTGAAAACGCAATATGAGATGTAGTACTTGAGAACGCAAGGATCCTCCTAATTTTACATTCTAACTTATGTTGTTTAAGGGCTAAATCAGTCAATTACAATGGTCGGGATTCTAAATTCCTTATACCCCCGTCAGGGTGGACTATAAGGCAATCCTAAAGTGTCACTAGTCCCGTCAGGGTAAATATGATCCACCGTTGGATGATTAAGATTTATTACCACTTTGGCCCTAGGATTAACTAAGTTCGTCAGAATCAATAGTTTTTATCCCAGATTGAACAATTAATTCTGTACCTAAACCCCCCGTCAAGATGATCCACACGCCACGTATGTGGAATAGCTTAGATACTAATACCTAATTTTAGTTCGCGACTCTAAAATCAGTAAATAATCACAAATTGTCGAAAAGAGTAAAAGACCTGATTTAATTTAATTTAACAGAAACCCAAATTCAACATTCGTTATAAAATAAAACTAGGATTCACCCATTGTTTGTTCTCAAGCACTAATGAAAGCTTAGCTCATATTAAAATTAAAAACTAAATTAAAAGAATTGGAATTCATATTGTTTACAAAATTAAAATACGAAAAGAACCTAATTTCCGGAATTGGATTGACTACGAACGGAGCTATAGACCCACTCCAGCTCTTGTAGCTTCTTCTTTCTTCCTTCTGTTGCTTCTCTCTGGTGTTTAATCTTGTGGAATGTGAATTGTGTGAAAAATAGAAGTCCAGACCTCCTTTTATAAGTGCAAATTCGGACTAGGGCTTGGACCAGAAAATAAAAGCCTAATTAAATGTCCAAGCCCACTTTCTAAGCCCAAAATCCCGTAACTGATGATAGACCTTCACTAAAACAGCTTTTCCCGATGCGTTACAACTCCGATTGACCTCATTCCAGTTGCTAAAGTTCCGTAACTCGATAAGGAATGATTTCTCTTCAAAGGTCAGCGGCTAAATCATCGCTTAAGCGCCTCGAAATCAGCAATCTATGGCCTGGAAAGTGGATTTTCAGCTCTAAAAATAGTATCTTCGGGATTTGTCTTCAAGTCTTGACTCTAATTCACGATCTTTGACCTTCTCCTCGGATTCCTCTCCTAGCTAACATCTAAAACCTGTAAACTTTACACTAAAAATACCAATATTACGCGCAAAAGTTTAATAAATTAAAAAATGCTAGAAATAAAAAGGTAATTCCGGATTATTGAATATTTAGTACAAAAGTCTATCAAATTAATTAAATAAACACCAAAAATGATGTCTCCTAAGGGTCTAAAATAAGAACAATTAGGGAGACATCAAGGTTTCACTACCATCCTTAATGATCAAGGCGAAGCCATACCATCAAGACCGGTTGTGGGGTGGCGAGTGTGCATGGATTACCGAAGACTGAACAAAGCAACAAAGAAAGATCACTTCCCACTACCATTCATTGATCATATGCTAGACAAACTTGCAGGGAGAGAATATTATTGTTTCCTTGACGGATATTCGTGTTATAATCAGATTTGTGTGGATCCCCTCGATCAACACAAAACAACTTTCACATGTCCGTTTGGTACTTTTGCTTATAGAAGAATGCCGTTTGGTTTATGCAATGCACCTGCCACGTTCCAGAGGTGCATGATGGCGATATTTTGGGACATGATTGATAAATACTTGGAGGTTTTTATGGATGATTTTTTGGTGTTTGGAGATAGTTTTGACGATTGTTTGAATAATCTTGAGAAAGTCCTTGTGAGATGTAGAGAAAAAGATCTTGTGCTTAATTGGGAAAAATGACACTTCATGGTTCAAGAGGGAATTGTGTTGGGACATAAAGTTTCGAAGGCAGGGATGGAGGTTGATCGTGCTAAAATTGAAGTTATCAAAACACTACCACCTCCAGTTTCTGTTAAAGGAGTGAGAAGTTTCTTGGGTCACGCAGGATTTTATCGAAGATTTATTAAAGATTTCTCCAAGATCGCCAAACCGCTTTGCTCGTTACTTGAAAAGGATACTCCTTTTAATTTCACTGAAGAATGTCTTCAAGCGTTCTTGACGATTAAAGAGAAACTAATCTCTACACCTATTGTTATACCTCCTGATTGGAAAGCTCCGTTTGAACTTATGTGCGATGCCAGTGATCACGCTATGGGTGTTGTGTTGGGACAGAGGACAGACAAGATTTTCCACACGATTTATTATGCAAGTAAGACTTTCAACGCGGCCTAGATGAATTATACAGTAACGGAGAAAGAGATGTTGGCCGTGGTGTATGCTTTTGATAAATTCCGTTCCTATCTGGTTGGGAAGAAAACTGTTGTATACACGGACCATTCAGCTATTAGGTACCTCATGGAGAAAAAGGACGCTAAGCCGCGTCTTATTAGATGGGTACTGTTGCTTCAAGAATTCGACATAGATATTCGAGACCGAAAAGGATGCGACAATCAAGTTGCTGATCATTTATCAAGGCTCGAAGGATCTGATGCGAACAAAGACCCGTTGTTGGTTAAAGAGGTATTCCCTGATGAACAACTTTTTGCTATTAAACGTGCTTTTGTGCCATGGTATGCAAATCTAGTCAACCTCATTGTGAGTGGTGTCTTTCCCAAAGATTTCCACCCACAACAAAGACAAAGATTAAATCACCAGGCCAAACAGTATTATTGGGATGAACCGTACCTCTGGAAGATTTGTAGTGACCAAGTGGTTAGAAGATGTGTACATGAAGGTGAAATGGAGAAAATCATTGAAAGTTGTCATAGTACACCTTATGGAGGTCACTTTAAGGGCGATAGAACCGCAGCTAAAATTCTTCAATCCTGGTTTTATTGGCCTACCATACACAAAGATTGTCATCGTTATGTCCAGTCATGTCACAGATGCCAGTGCACTGGCAATATATCAAAAAGAGACGCGATGCCGCTTAATAATATTCTTGAAGTTGAAATCTTTGATGTATGGAGAATAGATTTCATGGGACCTTTCATCACCTCCCATGGAAATCTTTATATTTTGCTTGCGGTAGACTACATATCAAAATGGGTAGAAGTAGTGGCAACACCAAAGAACGATGCTCAAACTGTGATTAAGTTCTTAAAATCAAACATCTTTTCGAGACATGGTACGCCACGTGTGCTAATCAGTGATAAAGGTACCCATTTTCTTAATGCTCCCCTGAGACATTTTCTCCGAAAGTTTGGAGTGAACACCGCACTTCAACCGGTTATCACCCACAAACTAACGGTCAAGCTGAAGTTTCCAATCGAGAAATCAAATCTATTCTTGAGAAGACCGTGAGTAAATCGAGGAAAGATTGGTCTTTAAAGCTATATGATGCTCTCTGGGCTTACTGAACAACATTTAAAACACCAGTTGGGGCATCTCCATATCGCATGGTCTACGGCAAAGCGTGTCATCTGCCGATTGAACTTGAAGCTCGAGCCTACTGGGCTATTAAAACTCTGAATCTAGACCCAAACTTGGCCGGGAAGCAAAGCAAAGGATGATGCAATTGAACGAGTTGGAGGAGTTTCGTTATCTTGCCTATGAAAATTCACGTCTCTATAAGGAGAAAACAAAACGATGGCATGATAAACGACTCCGTCCAAAGCATTTCGAGATAGGACAAAAAGTTTTATTATACAACTCTCGATTTTTGAACTACCTAAGAAAGCTCAAATCCCGTTGGGGAGAACCTTACATTGTTACTAAAGTCACACCTCATGGAGCGATTGAAATTGAAAATCCAACCGAGAAACGGACATTCATGGTGAATGGCCAGCGTTTGAAGAGATACCATGACAGTGAGGACTTTGGGCGAGAGGAGACAATCCATCTCGTTGAATGCGCTTAGCCTGAGGTAAACGTCTAACTCAAAGACGTTAAACAAAAGTGCTCTTGGGAGACACCCCTTGTTTTAATTGCTCTTTAGATTAGTTTTATTGCTTTGTAGTATATAATTTTAAGTTAGTGTATATTTTTTAATTGTGTTTACAAGCTAATAGGAGAGAAAGGTAGTGAGTTATTGTGCAGGAAACGAGTTTGGGGTCAAAAGGGAAAAATCTGGAGGAATTCAAGGCCTGGCGCGGACTACCCCATGGTCCGCAGGGATGCACCGTGCCCAGAAAACCCGTACCACGGGTCGGGTACCACAGGTTTCATCCAGAAAGCAAAAAAAATTTCGATCGATAGGCGCGGTACACCGGACCCTAGTCCGCACGCCCAAAACGCGTGCCACGGGGTCGGGTACCACGGGTTATTTGACGGAGCATCCGCGGACTACCCCATGCACCCCACCCCTACACCGCAGGCACAAAACACGTGCCACGGGGTGCTAGCTCGGGTATTATCCAGTGGGCAAAAATTTGAAGAGCTGTTAGGTTCGGTACACCGCGGGTCTAGTCCGGTGCACCGCAGAAAGGCGGTTTGTGAAGGAATTTCTTTCCTAATCAACTTATTACCTTAACAAGATTAACCCTAGCCTCTCCCACACGAATTTTTCAGACCCAAACCCTATATATACACCTTAAAGCTTGTGCAAACCTTCACAATTAACACAACAACTCATCGAATCCTCTCCTACATCCTCCATAAACACAAATTCTTCATCAAATTCATCACACTACACCATCAAAACACCATCAAATTCAACAAGCTTTAAAGAATTCTTCCAAGATCAATCAAATAACCTTTCTCTTTCATCAATTCCAAGCGACAACATCAAGCTACACCAACTTTTCCTTAAACTTTTAATCCATCCTTGGTATAACTTGAGTTGTGGGTAAAACAAGCATGACTAATAGATCTAAAGCTATGGAATACAAGAGAAAGTGCTCAATCCTTGGCAAGAATAAGAAATTGCCTGGAGCCACCATTGAAAAACCCATCAATCTTGATGAGGTTACTAAAGAATCAAAAGAAAAGGCACCAGCACAACCACTACCAAAGAAGAGATTAACTGCTAGAATGTCCATACCATCAAGGAGGCCTTTGAAAAAGATCAAAATTCAAGACCAAGGTTCTTCTACCTCTTCCTCTGAAAATGTTTATGATCTTCCTCCTTGGGCTCTCAAGTTATAGAACAAAGTTGAAAGATTACGTGAAGATAACAAAGATCTTTGGATAGAAGTCATACAGTTGGAGTCACAAGTAGAAGATTTAACCATGGTTAGGGATGTTGATAGTTATACCGATCCCTCAGCTTCGGATGATGAGGATGATATGATGGATCTCTATGGCCAGCCAGGTAGGTCATTCTAATTTTTCTTAATAGCTTGTATGCATTAGGTAGTTTAGTTAGTTTTATTTTAAATTTTATTCCATGCTTGAGTCCTTTTCGAGTCGTGGGGACACGGCTCACTTTTGAGTTGGGGGTGGGGATTCGTTGTCCTCATCTTCTTTTCGTTTTGCATGAAATTTAAATTTTTTAGGTTGAATTAGGCATAGAATATGTTGAATGTACCTATTTGAGCATGATTGTATTAGGTCAATGATAGTAAGTAGTATGTTTTTGAAAGATGCATCAAATTTGTTTAGGATGCATGTATGAAAACAGGAAATAAAAGATAGAAAAGTTAATGAGCAATGCTAAGAAAACACGTTGAAACTTAGGGATAGTTATTTGGTGTGTAGAACGTGAGGTTTAAAATTAGTTGAAAATCCACTTGTCTATGAACTAGTAATGAAAAAGTAACGAAATCCGGTAGTTACAAAAATGACTAAGGCAGTTCTTTCATGATAAAACACTTGAAGCCTTTATACCTTCTCACCCTTTTATTTGATTATTGTTGTTATTTATCCATCTTAACCCCTCTGAGCCTTTCTAAAGCCTTTTGTTGAAACACATTATAATCCATACCCTAGTTTTTAGGACTTATCTATATAACCCGCACTCGAATCGCAAAACCTGAGACAAACTCGTTTTAGAGCTTGAGTTTGGGGTGGTGGGTTTCATCATTAGGGAACTTTGGGGAATTTGGGAATTATCTTTGTGATTTTATTGATGATGAATTGTTATTATTGTAACCCTTTGCCGGGGTAATAGTGAATGGAAAAGAAGCTACGAGCTAATTTTGCCAACAAGGGCATAAAAAGAGAGAATATATATATATATGAGAAAAGAATAGTGTGATATCTCAACATCAAAATAGAATCATAACTATACAAAAGAAAAAAAATTGATGTGAAAAGAGAATATATATTCGGACCGGCAAAGTGGATTTTACATCATCAAAGGTTTTAATTGGGATTATTGGGGATGCACATTAAAGCATCAATAAATTGGGTTGAGTGAGAACATATTGGAGTGAAAACTCAAGCTCTAGGGCGATTCGTTGATGGCTAGTGAGGAGAGAGCCAAAAGCTCACTTTTCATTATCCAAGCATACCACACCCGTCCTTAAGCCAAGTTATGACCAAGACCTTAGGATTTCTAACTACTAGATGGAGAAATAGTTGAGTTATTAGGTAGTAGGTAAGTGGACCATTGGATGCTGTATTTGGGACCTATGAACAACCTATAGCCATTAACCTGAACTAAGTTATCATCCTCTCCTTCTGGCATTGCGAAATTAATCTTAACTTGAATTTATGGATTGTTGATTACATGTGTATTAGGCATATTTGTGCATTATTTATTGAGCATTACTACATGAGACTTTTTAGATATTTTGCTCTAGGGTCATTCATTGTGTTCTATTCTTGTTCTCCTCCGACTTCTTCTTGTTTATTTTGACTACCCTACTGTTCTTTACTTTTATTGTATCGGGACGATACAACTTTGAGTTGGGGGTCTTGATGTCTCCTCATTTGTGATAATAAAATATACTTCTGAGACATCATTTTAGGCTTATTTATTAGTTTATAGGTTGATTTTAGCTTAGTTTAGTGCACTTTCCTATTTTGAGTCTTGATTTAGTAGCATAATATTTTTAGAGCATATTGGGTTTAATTGTTTATTTAGTGTGAAGCTTTAAAGATAATTATGGAGATTAATTAGAGTTCAAGTCAAAGACAACAACTTATGGAAAGAGATTTGCATGGAAATTGGAGATAAAGGAAACAAAAGCTAAAAAGATGGAAAAGGAAAAGCTGCCTAAATCTGGGATTCTGCATACACGTCTAAAGATATGCGTTTTTACCTAAGAAATAGGCCGATTTTGGTAATTTCCTTCATTAGGGTCAAGATACTTCTGTTGCGATTCTTTTGGTATCTTATGGAGCTCAATCCGACCAATAACGAAGAAGATACGTTCAAAACGCTCCAGCAGGGTTTATCTTTATTTCCTTACGAATTTGAGTTGGGCTAGGAGTCCATTACTTAGAGTTATCTCCAAGAAACGATTTAGGTCAACCTATACACTATAAATACAGCCTCTTAACACTCTTAAATCATCCTTGGTGAAACCTTAAACCAAGAGGAAGCTTAGAACACAAGAGAGAAGTCTGGAAGGAGCTGTTCATCAACAATGTCTTCTTCTACCTTTAATTTTGTAATTTCTTTCTTTTCTTTCATGAACTAAATTTCTTTAGCTTGAGTTTTAGCATTAATGTATGAACCCTAGTTTTGATTGACATCTATCTAATTTGGGAATTTAATGTTTTAAATAGAATTATAGTTTTTATTCTCTGTTTATGTGTTTGGATTTATATTTTGTGTTCTTGTGGACTGCAGCCATTGGAATTACCATCTAGTAATTAGGTCACCATTGACAACGGTGTTTAATTGCATGTTTAGCACATAACGTCTAGTTTTAGGTCTGATCTGACAACCCAACCTAGCTAGATAATCACTATGGTTTAGTCCTTGTGACTATTGGCCAATTACAGGAAAAGTTTGCTTAGGAAGCCTTATTGACACAGGTAAAATCCTATTTTAAACTATCGATAGCGAATTGGGACCGATTAGGGAAATACTACATAATTCACCCTTACATGTTTAGAACGGAAAAACTAGTGGGGATTACATGCTAATAACTCGAGCTATATTCTCATATAACTTCTCTTTCATATTTATTTTCTGTCTTTTTAATTCTTAGTTTAATTTAGTTATTTAGAAAATCAATCCATCTTTATTTGTCTTTACTTTTATTTGCTTTTAGTTGTCCTATCTTTAAGTTATTTTCACTTGGTATTTGCATAAGATTCATCTAACCTTCGTAGTCTCTGCGGAACGAATTTCAATCTAAAACTTGCATACGATCTGTATACTTGCAGAACCGTGTAGTTCTAGGGTGTTTTTGCACTTTATTTATATCTTATTTTATCATACCCTAGGCCCCACCACCCATATCATCTACTCTCAGCCTTGACTCTCTATAGAGTCCATTATAGAACATGGATAATTGTTATTGTGGCGTGTATCCATGTATTGGACATCTTGCCAACATCTTTTGAAATCTCGTCCATGCTTTGCCAACATCTCTCCGGCTTCTTGTAAGAAATACATAAGCTCCAATAGTTCCTTCACTCGCATACTTGTAGGATAAAATCTATCAAGTACTCTTTCTTGAAGCTTGTCCCAATTTGTTATTAGCTCGGGAGGTTGATCATCTAACCAATCGCTTGATTTCCCGGTCAAGGAAAATTGAAACATTAAATGATACATCTGTTCTTGCGTAACACCTTCATTAATGTAGGCATCACAGAATTGCATGAATTTCTGAACAGATCTGACCGGATCTTGATGTGTATCACCACTAAATTTCCCAAAGCTCGCGAATTGATTAATCAGGTCAGGATCGGGCTTGAATCGAACGGCTTGAATAGTTGGGATGCGAATCCCAATAGGTTTCACTTGGAATTGGCTAGGAAAACCTAGCTTTACCCGTTGATTAGCCATCTAAAACCTGAAAAAGACTAAAACAAAAAGAACGCGTAAAAAACAAATAAAAACTTCTACACAAAATAAACACAAAATAGATTTAACTTAAAGATAAATCCCCGGCAGCGGCGCCAAAAACTTGGTGGATGCAAAGGTGTGATAAAATAATAGATAAATAAAGATAATAATAAAGAGCACACACCCTTGAGAACCACAGAACTCACTGCAAGTATCACAGATCGTTTGCAAGTTTTAATGATAAGTCAAGTTCGTTTGCATGGATTTAATCCGTTAGATCTACTTGTATTAAATAGGTGTAGATGAATTTAGATGTTTTGAATAAAAATATAATATGAAGAACCAAATATCTAATATGAATAAATAAATAAATAAGAATGCAAATAAATAAATATGAATGTAAGTCTAGATAAATTAAGGTTACTAATATGAGTCTATTACTAAATTGTTATTCTAATCTGTCACACATTGAGCATTATATATTAACCGAAATTCTAAATAATGATTGATGGTTGAATCAAACCTTTATGGCTATCTAGTTAGGCAAAGGATCAAAACTAAACGATTATGTGGTGTTGTCAATAGCTAAGAATAATCCTAAGATTGGCCAAATCTATGGCTGTAACAATAAGTCAAAACACATAATGACAATATGCGCCAAGCTCAAATCAATTAAAATAACAAATAGTATATGGAATTGAAGACAAAATAATAACCCAATAATTAAAAGTAAAACTTACAGAATAAAAGCTTAGAGATATGGTGAAGCCACAAATCTATAGCTAATTACCCTAAATATAGAGAAGGTGAGATGTGGAAGAGGAGTTTGTCACTCTCCAACTTCGTGCTTCTTGTCTTCTCTATAGGCCAGCTTGCTTCTTGGATGAATAGCTTGATACTAAGGATTAATAATTGTGTAAGGACTAAGCTAATATTTAGAACTGAGCAAGGACATGTTTACAATGGTTTAAGGGTGTATTTATAGGTGTCTTGGAAGACCTCATTTGTTTTCTTGGAGGAGAAGGTAAGTAATGGACTCCTAGCCCAACTCCAATTCGTAACCCTAAAATATAGAATCAGCCCCGTTTTTGTTTTTGTCATAAAAGTTTCACTACTTATCCGTTTGACGCGTCTAAATAGTCGAAATCCACTGCCTCGGAAAGATCTTTAACTTTTCTCTTTACCATTCTTCCAAATTCCTCACCGATGTTTAGATATATTCCCTTTTGTGGTCGTGGGTGGTGAAATTCAAATTTATTTGACAGCTTTATCTTTCCATGCTTTAGCTTTGTTTCCTTATCTTCAATTTCCATGTATATCTTCTTACCTTTATCTCTTAGAATTGAATTGGAATCTAATTAATCTCCATATATATCTTTAAAGCTTCACACTAAATAAATAATTATACCCAATATGCTCTAAAAATAATAAATCATTAAATCAAGACTAGAAATAGGAAAGTGCAATATATCATGTGAAAATTAGCTGAATGACTTCCTAAAACACTAAAAATGATGTCTCCAACTAATATTAAATCATCACAAATGGGGAGACATCACTGCTACATCCATTCGGAAGCAACTCTCCTGGAACATCTGGAAACTTCATGGCTCTGAACACATTAAAATTTACTTCCTCGTCTTGGATTCTCATGGTTAATTCTCCGTTTTCTACATCAATTAAAGTACGCCCCGTGGCTAAGAATGGTCGTCCAAAAATGATGGGGACATTTCCTATCCGCGTCGTATTCAAGAATAACAAAATCAACGGGAAAAACTAAAGTACCTGCCTTGACAAGGACATCTTCGATGCGTCCCTCAGGATGTACGAGGGATCTATCAGACATTTGTAAGACCATAGAGGTAGGTCTCACATCTCCCATCTTCAACTTATCAAAAATTGATTTGGGCATAAGATTTATACTTGCACCCAAATCACATAGAGCTTTTCCTTGCCATTCATTACCAATCGATATCGGAATATTAAAACTCCCAGGGTCAAGCAACTTATGTGGCAACTTACTTTGAAAAATGGCGCTACACTCTTCAGGTAACCCAATCATCTCATTATCACAATACGGCCTCTTGTTAGTTAGGGCTCTCTTCAAAAACTTCACGTATTTTGGTATATCTTTAATAGCTTCTAACAACGGAATGTTGATGTTGAGACCCCTTACCCTATTCAAAAATCTCTGATACTCAGCCATATCTCCTTTCTTCTGAACTCTCGAAGGAAAAGGTGCTTCAGGTTCATCTTCTTTCTCTTCCACCTCTACTACTGGTTTCTCTTTATTTTTCACTTCTTTCTCTTTCATGACCGGAAATGGAGGTGGAGGGAGTTTCTTACCACTTCTTAACGCGATGGCATCACAATCTTCGGTTTGTCTTGGGACTTCAGTATCACTAGGGAGTCTTCCTTGCGGACGATGATTCAACTGCTTCGAAATTTGATCAATTTGATTCCCTAATAATTTAAGGGCAGCTTTATTAGCTTGCTGATTCTAAATGGATTGTGCCTGAAGTGCCATTACAAGAAGATCCTCTGTTCCTTCTTGAGGTTGAGCAGGTAAGGCTTTTTGATTCATTGTGTCCTTATAATTATTTTGAGGAGGTTGCCTTTGAACATAATTACCATAATTTTGTCCTCCCAGATAATTATTTTGTGGTCTAGGTTGATAAGTGTTACCTTGGGGACGCGGTTGATAAGCGTAGGTAGGATTAGCTGCCCCATTAGGATTTGAGTATTGGAAACCCGGATGGTTTCTATTGGGCTGGTATCCTTGACCACTTGAATTGTAATTCCCCCTATTAGAAACGAACATTACAGCTTTGGGATTACACTCACAATGTTCGCAATCATGGTCTTGAACACCACAATTTGAACACCCATAGACCTCTTGAGTTAAATTAACACTTGCCTTCTTACCTGTTAAACCTTCCTTTACAGCTATCGTGAGCTGTTTCATCTGTTGTTCCAAAGTAGTCTTTAATTTATCCTCCAAAGAGGAGAATTTCTCTTCAATACCCATATTACTTTCTTTCCTACCTCGAATAGGTGTTCTTACCCTACTCCAACCTTGCTCATTTGATACCGTTATGTTTAAAATAATCTTCACATGGACTGCAGCTACCTGTAAAAATCCACCACCACATAATAAATCGAGGTCTTTTCTTGATCCTCCATATACGCCTTTATAAAAGTTTTTTAACTGTTGTATTTCATTAAGCCCATGGTCAGGAAATCTTCTCAAACACGATTGAAATCTTGTCCAACATCTTCCCAAAGTTTCATCTTGCTCTTGGATAAACGATGTCAAATATACTTGTGCATCCAATCTCATATTAGTCGGATAATAACGATCGAAAAACGCTGTCTGTAAATCATCCCAAGTATTGATTGTTCCTGGTTCTTGCGAATCGTGCCACTCACTCGCTGCGTCTATCACGAAAAATCTGAAATTAGCAAAGTACATCTGCTCTTTGGTCACTCCTTGAGTTATATACGAATCACAGATTTGCATAAACTTTTGAACTACACGAATAGGGTCTTCTCCAGGTGTCCCACGAAAGTTTCCATAGTTTTGAAATTGGGATAGCATACCAGGATCAGGTCTATAACAAGCAATGTTGATATTTTCAGAACCAATACTGAGAGTAGGAGCGCGATAAGGAGCTTGTTCCCGACCATGTACGAACTATAGATCATAATACTTTGGATGTTGAGCTTGTTGCATAGGTGGCTGATTTTATTGATTATTGAGAACTGCATTAGAATTGAGTGGGGGATCGGGAATAACTGGCGGTATGATTGGTTGACCATTTGCATCCAACTGAACTCCAGGATTATCCACGTGATAAATGTTCAAATACTCCATCTCTATTCTTTCTCTCTTTGCTTGTTCTCTAGCTTCCTTGTCTCTTTTGTTACTTTCTCGTATTAACCTCTCGGGGTTTGAGAACATGCACCGAACCTGTAAGACATGAGAAAGAACAAAGACAAATAAAAGCTTAAAATTGAATAAAAATAAAAATGCAATAAAAACACTAAAGGATAAACACCGGGGTCACACGCTACCGACCCCGGCAGCGGCGCCAAAAACTTGGTGGTCCCTTATGTGTTCTAAAAATAATGCAATAAGGAAAAGAGAACCACAACTGCAAGTGTACAGTTGTCCCAAGTAATATATGTGATAAACAAGTTCGATCTCAGGGACGGATTGGTTGACTTTAATGCTTTTTGAATAGTGAGTAATTGCACGGGAAAGCAAGTAAATGATTTTAATAATGTTTGTTTGTTTTTCTAACTCTAAGACAAATAATTAAAAGACTAAAGTAATGTAAATATTAAGCTAGACGCGAGAAAATAAAATAGCAAGACGCAAATATGAAAGGTTGTACTTGAGTAACGTTAGGATTTCACCTAAATCTATTCATTCCATGTATTGTTTAAGGGACGAATTGGTAAATAATAGCGGCCGGGATTCAGGATTCTCCTTACCCCGTCAGGGTGGACTAAGGAGCTATTCTTAGGTGCTACAAACCCCGTCAAGGTGATTATAGTCCGCCTTCGAATGACTAAGTTCTAATTACCCAACTGGCCATAGGATTAATTAAGCCTGTCAAGGTCAATAACTTCTATCCTACATTCATTGATTATGTCCGTACCCAAACCCCCCGTCAAGGTGATCCATATGCCACTATATGGAATAGCCTAGATACTAAATCCTATTGTTGATTCATGACTTCAATAATAGTTGATAATTGAAAATTAATGAAAAATGCTAATTACCCAATTCAATTTCAATTAAAATAATCTCAAAACCAAAAACATGAAATAAAATAAATTGGGGCTTAACCCATTAATGCGTTCTCAAATACTGTATGAACTTAGCTCATAATTACGAAAACTAAGAAAATAAAATTAAAGGAATTCATAATTGTTTTACTGAATAAAAGATAAAGAAACCTAATCGGGGAGTTGATTCGGCTGCGAATTGGAGAAGTTGAATTTCTCCAGCTCTTGGCTTCTTCTCTTCCTTGCTCTAGCTTCTCCTCTGGTGTTCTGACTTCTCTCTTTTTCTTAAGCGTATGAATTGTGTGTGAAAATAGAAGTCTAAAAGCCCTTTTATAATAGAAAATTCGGATTAGGGATTTCTTAAAGGATTAAATGAAAATTAGAAAACCCAAGTCCATAACTTAAGTCCAAATCTCGTAACTGCTGTACACCCTTCACGAAAACGGCTGTAACTTTCTCAATATAACTCTAAATTGACTCATTCAACTTGCTAATTCTTCGTAACTCGATAAGGTACGAATCTTCTTCATAACTTAGAGGCTGAATCCATCTTTAAGTAGCTCGAAATCAGCACTTTCCATCATCCTTCCATATTTTCAGCTCAAATTTGTCAACTCCTTGGGACATTCCTTGTAGCTTTTGACTTCTTTACACGATATTTGACTTCTATTCCCGATTCCTCTCCTTTCTAGTATATTTTAAGTAGCTCAAAACCTGCAAACTTTTCACTAAAACACACCATATTACGCGCAAAAGCTTAATAAATAAAAACTACTAAAATCTAAGGAGAGAACATAAAATATTGCATATTATTACTAAAAGTCTATCGAATTAGCCAGATAATCACCTAATTTAATGTCTCCTAAAGGCATATAAATAGAACAAAAGAGGAGACATCAGCAGAACTTCAAGCCGCATTCTTTAACTGTTTTTATCGAAAGAGTATGTGACTCAAAGACCAAAGCGAGCTTGCGAAATTTTGTCAAGAGAATGGAGAAGAAGTAGGAGAAGCATGGACAAGGTTTCAATAGAAGTTAGCTAGATGTACACTCCATGGTTACACCCCATCTCTACAGTTTGCTATATTTTATCAAGGTATCAATAGAGAAAGTAGATTGAAGGTAGATAATCTTGGAAAGGGAAATTTCGTGTCCAGGGATCTTGCAGAAGCCGCCGAAGGTTTAGAAAATATTATCAAACAAGAAAGGAGTTGGCCATCTTCGCGGGCTTTTATTGCAAACGCCAAAGGTACGCTTCGATTAGATGCAGAAACTGCAAACTCAGCTCAATTGTCCGCATTAGAAAATCAAATCAAAGAACTTAAGCTTGAGATGCAGAGAAATTTAGCCGCAGCAAATGTAGTGCAAGAAGCACAAGGTTATCAATAGTGTGGGGTTATGAATCATACATGGGAAGAGTGCGAAGGAAATCCAGCATCTGTTTATTTCATATCCAACCGAGGAAATTATAAATTTGGTAACAGAAATCATCCGGGTATGCAATATTCAAATCCACAAGGGGCCGCTGATCCTAGTCATTATCAACCTCATCCCCAGAATAACTCTTTCCAACCGAGAGGTCAATATCAAAATCAAAATTCTAATCAACCTGCTCCTCCACAACAACCTATTAATGACGCATATACCGAGACGTTAGCTCAGAAAGCTCTACCACAGTATCCTCAAGAAGGAGTTGTGGATGATCAACAATTGAAGAAATTTATGGATCTTATGACCACTAATATGCATTCGTAGAGCGAGAAGTTAAGAGAACAAGAAGCTTCAATTCAGATTTTAGGTACGCAAGTAGAACAAATGAATAAAGTTCTTACTAATATTATGGAATAAAAAGAATTGAAGGCTATCGAAGGAGTTGATGCCAATGTTGGGTTCGAAGCTTGTAAGGCTATTTGCCTTGAGATTGAAGAAAATAAGGAAGTACCACATGTTGTTGAAAGTGTCATGGAAGTTCCGAGTACCGAAGAAGAACCAACCAAGTCTAGCCGCTACCGTGGACTCTAACTGTTCTGAGGATGATGTGAAGGAAGATTCAGAAAAATCCGACTTTATACAGCTTCTGATATATATGCAAGAAGCGATTAGATCGGTTATGGAATTACAAGCTGAGCAAGCTAAAGAGAAAGAGGAAGAATCCTCAGAAGAACCAAGAGTTGAAGTTGCACCTGCTGTGCAAGAAATGAAAGAAGAAGAGAACGTGGAATCTGGTGGTCCTTTGTATGTTCTAAAATAAATGCAATAAGGAAAAGAGAACCACAACCGCAAGTGTATGGTTGTCCCAAGTAATATAAGTGATAAAACAGATTCGTTCTCAGGGACGGAATGGTTGACTCTAATGTTTATCAAATAGTAGTTAATTGCACGTGAAAACAAGTAAATGATTTTGAGTATTGTTTGTTTGGTTTTCTAATGCTAAGACAATACATTAAAATATTAATTAATGCAAAGATTAAACTAGACGCAAGAAAATAAAGTGTTTACGCAAGGTAGGAAAGGCAGTACTTGAGAGACGCAAGGGTTTCACCTAATTATCGTTCAGTTCATACATTGTTTAAGGGACAAATTTGTAAATTTGTAATGGTCGGGATTCGGAATTCTCCTTACCTCCGTCAGGGTGGACTAAGGAGCTACTCTCAAATGCTACAAACCCCGTCAGGGTGATTATAGTCCACTCTCAAGTGATTAAGTCTAATTTACCCAATAGTCCATAGGTTTAATTAAGCTCGTCAGAGTCTCTAATTTCTAACCTATATTCATTAACTAGTTCTGTACCCAAACCCCCCGTCAAGGTGATCCAATCGTCACTAATTGGAATAGCCTAGATACTAAGCCCTATTATCAATTGACCAGGTTAATAATAGTAAATAAAATGCAAATTAAAGAAAAATACAATTTACCCGATTTGATTTAAATAATAATTATCCCAAATCCAAACATATGAAACGAAATCAAATTGGGAGTAACCCATTATGCGTTCTCAAGCACTTAATTAAATTAGCTCATGCTAATGCGAAAAACTAAATTAAAACAGAAAGAATTCATGTTCTACAATTACATAAATAAAAGATAGAACCTAATTAGGAACTGGGTTTGGCTGTGATTTGGAGAAATGACTTTCTCCAGCTCTTAGCTTTCTCCTTTTCCTTGCTGCTGACTTTCTCTCTGGACACTCTCTTTAAAAGACGATTTAATTTGAAGAATAAAATGAGAGGTGCTGAATAATGAGGTCTAAAGGCATATTTATAGTGCTAAATTCGGACTAGGGTTTTAACTTAGGTTTAAGTGAATATTAGAAAAGCCCAAGTCCACTAATTAAGCCCAAATCCCGTAACTGCTGCACCACCTCCACTAAAACAGCTCTAACCGACTCGTTTTAACTCGGATTGACCTCATTACAGTTGCTAAAGTTCCGTAACTCAATGGGGCACGTTTTCTCTTCACAAGTCAGAGGCTCAATCCACTCTTAGATGGCTACGAATCAGCAATCTTTGACAACTTTCCAGATTTGTAGCTTAAAATAATCAATTCTTTCGGGATATTTCTTCTTGCTTTGACTTCATTACACGATCTTTGGCTTTATTCTTGGCTTCCTCTCCTAGATAGTATTCAAAACCTACAACTTTTCACTCATAACAACCCATATTACGTGCAAAAGTTTAATAAATGAAAAATACTGGAATTAAAAGAGGAAAATCGAAATATTGCATTTTAAAACCAAAAGTCTATCTAAATAGTCAAATAAACACAAAAAATGATGTCTCCCAAGGGCATAAAATTAGAACATTTAGGGAGATATCAAGACCCCCAACTCAAACCTTTGTCGTCCCGACAAAGCAAAACTAAAAACTAGGGGAATGAAGTAGATGCAAGAGAAAATAGAAGCTAGCAACTATACCCTAAAGCAGTTCTTAAAATAAATCTCATATAGCAAACATTAAGATCTAACATACACATACACTAATCATGCAACATCAAACACAAATAACTTCAATCATAAAATTAATTTCACAATACTAGAAGGTTACACTTGTACTTATCTCAATATGATGGCTATAGTTTGTTCCTCGATCCTTACTCGCTTTGAACGCTCCACTTAGTATACTCCCTAATAACTTACCATGTACCTAGGAATCACGAGGACTTTATGGTTTTAGCGTAGGCTTAGGGACGGTGTGGTATGTATATTTGATAAATTTGAAGTGAGCTTTTGTCTCTCTCCTCACTTACCATCAACAACTGTCCACGAGCTTGAGTTTACACTCATATAATGTTCTCACTCAACCCATTTGATGCACTAATATTGCGTCCCCATGTCAACCCAATATATACTAAGATGATTTCCAAATATATTCCACTTTGCCGGTTTATTTTATTCTTTCTTTTTATTTTCTTTTTCTTCTTTTTTTTTGTACAAGATACCCATGACCCTAGTTTTGATGTGAAAGGTCATGTCTCTTATAAAAAAATTATTTTTCTCTTTTTTTTTTCAAATCCCGGCAACTGGTTACAAATAATAATATCATCTTTTAATTTTTGTGCTTCAATACAAACACATATAATCCCCTCCCAATGTAATTTTCCAAATGTGGTCCCTCCACCCCAAACTCAAGCTCGAGACATGTCTCAAGATCGTATTCAAGTGCGGGTCATTTGGTCATGCCTAATAATCTAAAGGATAATGGGCATATATCGTGGCGACAAAAGAAAAGGCTTAAGGCTCAAAATTGGGCTAAGACGGATACAATTATCATAAGGGATAACAAGCTAAAAGGACACAAATGGCTAACAAAGAACTGCCCCTATCATTTTCCTAAGTACATAGCTCGTCTTTAGTTCATATCTAAGTGGTTTCTCTACTAATTAGGATTTCACGTTCTACACACCAAACATATTCCTTAAGTACAAGCTTACTTAATTTGCATTGTTCATTAATTTTTCCTATCAATTACCTATGTTCGCATGCAATTCTAAGTGCGTTTTATACTATTCCCTAAAGTCCACTATTTACTATCATAGATTTATCAAAAGTATGCTTAAAGGGACATTTAAAATCTTCTACAGTCAAACGCAACTCCGAAATTATTTTATTGAAAGCAAATAAAAACAAATAACACATAAAAATTGGGATGAGGCAACGAACCCCACCCCAAACTCAAAAATGAGTCGTGTCCCCACGACTCGAAAAAGACTCAACGCAATAAAATAAAATAAACTAAACTAAAACACGGAAGGGATAGAAAACGTATCTCAACCAGTGTGTGGCTGGTCATCGGTGTTGTGTCCATGGACTTTATCCTTCGTAAGTAGACCATAGGTGGCATGTTGAATGGTGCTCACCCCCATTAGCATGTTTCGGATAAGTTCAGCTCTTTCGTAACGTTCCCTAAAGTAGCAATCATCTTCACTTGGTTCTCTTCCAACACCTTGACTTTCGCTTCCAACTCGTTACCGATATGCATCTTCTTCTTTGGAGGAGCCCTAGGAGTTCTCACCGCTCGTTTTACCTCATCATGAGCATTCTGGATTGAAGTTAAAGCCATGTTCTCTCCAACTGCCACACGGTCAATCTCTGCGTTCCTACGCGGTACTTTTGCGTCTAGACACAAAGTGGTGATGGTACAAGGGAACTTGAGATTTTGTTGCGTAGTCGGAACTCTTGCAAACTCAATGATGATGTCATAAATCACACGAGCAACATCCATTGGTTTCTCCTCAATAATACACTTAATAAATATAAGATGCTCCTTTTTGACTTCCAAGATGTGTTTTATTCCGAAGAAAGTCGGGATTACGAAACGGGACCACACCTTAGCACATGGTAATAAGTTACTGATATACATTTGTCCAGGATACCTCTCTCCATCGGGAATTGGGCGAGCCCCATTAACAAGTACTTTCCCCCAAAGGGGTTCATAATCGAAAGAAGGATCATTAAGGGATTCTTGGAAAGGGCATAGTCCAGTAAAGTTGGGTAATTTCAATGATTTTCGAATAAGCTCAATGGAGAAAGGAACTACCTTTTTGCAAACCACGACTGCTTCTTTTGAAAAGGCTATACCTTCATAAAAATCTCGCACCAAGGTAGGAATATACTCAAGCTTCCTTTCTCTCAATTCTTTCCAACCCAACTTGTCACAAGTAATACCATAATCTTTAAAAGCACTATTCATGATACCCTTCGGAAGGTCCATCTCCTCACCAAACTTCAAATAATTTATTCTATCACGAACCTGATCATTCCAAGAAACGGAAAATCTCTTTGGATTTTGTGCCCATACCTTTCTACGCGGAGGTTTCTGTTGTTGAACGGGTTCTTCAGGAATTTCTTGTTGTCGTTCTTCCTCAATCTCATCTTCACTTTCTCCTCACTTTCTGGTTCATCAATTAATATACTCTTTTTCGGGTTAGCCTTGCTCGGATTTTCTTTCCTTTTCGGAGCAACTGGGATTTGTTTAGTCTTTTTGGAACACGAATCCGGAAACTCAATTGCTTGTTCTGGGATAGCCCCAACAGTGTTCCTGTTTCTTGGTATGTTTCTTCGATAATTGCACATGGAATCGGTTCTGTTAGTCATCTCTTTTCACCCCAAACTCAAAACTTCAAATAGTGATAAAGCTAGAGAAAAGCTTAGAACTTTGATGTTTTGAGGTGTAAAACTTGAAGAATATGGTAGAATATGAGATGGGTAAAGGCTAATTGAGAAGAATTGTGGAGGAATTGGTTTTAATTTGAAGGCTAGGAAGAAGAAATTTTAGAAGAAAAGTGGAAATTTGATGATGTTTTGGAGAGGATATGAGTTGATTGTGTGTTTTTGTGATGAAAGAGGGCTTGATTTGATGATTTTATAGCTGTTAGGTGATGATTTTCAGAGTAGGAGGTGGCTAGGATTCGTAACAAGAGGTTGGCTTGGAAAAGAAGGTAAAAAATTAGGTTTAAAGCTCACAAAACCGCCTCTCGTAACAGCGGACCGGCTAGCCGGTGGCTGACCGGCATGCCGGTCGCGATGGCGGTGAAAAATAAATTTCCAAATTCGATTTTTTTACCTCAGACACAGGCCACCTTGTGTCAAAGCTGACGCAGTAGTCAGAGAATTCCATCGTCTTTGACCGCCTAGCCGATCGCGTGTCGCTGGCGCAATGTCAGACGCAACGTGTTGCGTCAAACCTGACGCAGTGGTCACATCTTTTTCTACTCGCTGGCCGGCTAGCCGGTGGCTGACCGGTATGCCGGTGGAGTCTCGCTGGCGCAAACGTGGACG
This sequence comes from Nemophila menziesii, assembly GCA_029959085.1. NCBI lineage: Eukaryota > Viridiplantae > Streptophyta > Magnoliopsida > Boraginales > Hydrophyllaceae > Nemophila > Nemophila menziesii. The sequence goes on from JARWIR010000001.1 coordinate 84,403,057, forward strand.
CGAAGCCTTGCGTTAAAGCTGACGCACTAGTCAGAGAAGTTGGGGGTCTTCAGCTCGTTTGGCCGGCTAGCCGGTCATCTGACCGGCATGCCGGACAGGCCTGCACTTGGACTCAAGATTTTCGTTCTTTCATCGTTTTGACCCCAAACTCATGACTCTTTTACCCCTGAAATCATCAAAAACAACTACCCTTCCTCATTTCTTAATAATTAACACTAAATTAACGAATTTTATCTACTATACACTACGAAAATCAAAATACTTAAGCTAATATACAAGAAATTGGCTTTTGTTTAACGTCGTTAAGCTCGACGGGTTACCTCACACTTTTAAGGAGCCTTGACGAGATACATGATCTCTCCGGGATGTGGATCTTCTGAGCGATTGGTGTCTTCACCCCATGGTATATCTTTAATCGATGACCGTTCACCATGAATGTACGGTTCTCGAGTTAATGTTCTATTTTTATCGCCCCATGAGGTGTAACTTTGGTCACAACATAAGGACCTGACCACTTCAATCTTAATTTACCCGGATAATTGCCGAACTTTGAGTTATACTTCAATAATTTCTACCCCACTACATAGTTCTTCTCACGAATCTGATTATCATGCCACCTCTTAGTATTTTCTTTGTAAAGTTTAGCATTTTCATAAGCATGTAATCGGAATTCATCAAGCTCATTAAGTTTCATCATTCGATTCTGACCGGCTAAATGGTGGTCCTTTGTGTGTTCTAAATAAATGCAAATAATAATCGAACCACAACCGCAAGTGTACGGTTGTCCCAAGTAATATAGTTGATAAAACAGATTCGTTCCAAGGACGGGATGGTTGACTACAATGCTTATCTATTAATGATTGATTGCACTTATGAAAGTAAGTAAAAGATATATTGATTGTTTGTTTGTTTTTTTATTATTCTAAGTAATGAAAGACTAAATGGAAAATGCAATTAAATACTAAAATGCAAGTAAATAAATGTGAAACGCAAGTATGAGAAGGTAGTACTTGAGAGACGCAAGGGTTTTCCTAACTATCATTCATTTCATACATTGTTTAAGGGACAAATTGGTAAATTTGTATTGGTCAGGATTCTATATTCTCCTTACCCCCGTCAGGGTGGACTAAGGAGCAACTCTCAAGTGCTACAAACCCCGTCAGGGTGATTATAGTCCACTCTCAAGTGTTTAAGTTTAAATTACCCAATAGGCCATAGGTTTAATTAAGCTCATCAGAGTCAAATAATTTCTAACCTACATTCGTTAACTAGTTCGGTAACTAAACCCCCCGTCAAGGTGATCCAATCGCCACTAATTGGAATAGCCTAGATACTAAGTCCTATCATTGGTTAATTACGTCAATAATAGTAATTAAAATGCAAATTAAAGAAAAATACGAATTACCCAGTTTGATTTAAATAATAAATATCCCAAATCCAAATGTATAGAATGAAATCAAATTGGGATTAACCCATTATGCGTTCTCAAGCACTAATAAATGTTTAGCTCATATTAATTAAAAAGACAAAAACTAAATTAAATGTAAAAGAATTCATATTGTCTTACAAATAAAAGATAAAAGTAACCTAATTTCCGGAATTTGAATGACTGAGAACGGAGCTATAGACCCACTCCAGCTCTAGCAGCTTCTTCTTCTTTCCTTCTGTTGCTTCTCTCTGATGTTTTTAATTGTAAAGAATGAATTGTCTGAAAAATAGAAGTCAAAGGCTCCTTTTATAGTTAGAAAAACGGATTAGGGCTTGGACCTAATAATAAAACACTAATTAAATGTCCAAGCCCAAATTCTAAGCCCAAAATCCCGTAACTGCTGATACACCTTCACTAAAACGGCTTTCCCCGCTTCGTTATGACTCCGATTGACCTCATTCCAGTTGCTAAAGTTCCGTAACTCGATAAGGAATGTTTTCTCTTCAAAAGTCAGCGGCTAAATCAGCTCTTAAGAACCTCGAAATCAGCAATCTATGGCCTGGAAAACAGATTTTCAGCTCTAAAAATAATATCTTCGGGATTTATCTTCAAGTCTTGACTCTAATTCACGATCTTTGACTTTCTCCTTGGATTCCTCTTCTAGCTAACATCTAAAACCTGTAAACTTTACACTAAAAATACCAATATTACGCGCAAAAGTTTAATAAATTAAAAATGCTAGAAATAAAAGAGGAAAATCATATTATTGCATATTTAGTCCAAAAGTCTATCAAATTAATTAAATAAACACCAAAAATGATGTCTCCTAAGGGTCGAAAATAAGAACAATTAGGGAGACATCAAGACCCCCAACTCAAACCTTTGTCGCCCCGACAAAGTAAAACAAAACAAAGGGGTAAAAGTAAGCGCAAGAACAAATAGAAGCTAGCAAATACACATAAAGCAATTCTTAAGATAAATCTCATATAGATAAACTCTAGGAACTAATATATACATACACTTATCATGCAACATCGAATATAAATAATCTCAATCATAAAATTAAAGTAGCAATGCTTGAAGGTTACCCTTGTACTCATCTCTGTATGATGGCTATAGGGTGGTCATTAATCCTAAATCGCTTTGAACGCTCCACCTAGTGTATTCCCTATCAACAGAATCATAAATTCACTAAGCACTTAGGAATCACGAGGTCTTTACGGTTATAATATTGGCTTAAGGACGGGTGTGGATGTATATTTGGTAAATTTGAAGTGAGATTTTGGCTCTCTCCTCACTTACCATCAACAATGTCCTCGAGCTTGAGTTAACGCTCAAAAGATGTTCTCACTCACCCATACACGCAACAATTTAGCGTCCCATGTCTACCCACTATAAACAAGATGATTTTCAGAAAAAAAATCCACTTTGCCGGATGTTTTATTCATTCATATTTTTCTTTTTCTTTTCTTTTCTTTTTTTCTCTTTTTTTTGTACAGACGCAAACCGGGTTCCCGGTTTTGACGAAACCGGGTTCCCGGTTTCTACTGTATGATTTTTCGAAATTTTTCATTTTTTTTCTTTCTTTTTCATTTTTCTTCATTCCCGGCAAAGGGTTACAAGTATATATCATCTGCAATTGAGCTACAATACAAAGCACATCAATCCCAACCCATTAAATTTCCCATAAGTGGTCCCACCACCCCAAACTCAAGCTCGAGACATGTCTCAGGATTGTGATTCAAGTGCGGGTCATATGGTGATGTCTTCTCATTTGTGATAGTAAAATACACTCTTGAGACATCATTTTAGGCTTATTTATTAGTCTATAGGTTGATTTTAGCTTAATTTAGTGCACTTTCCTACTTTGGGTCTTGATTTGTAGAATTATTATTTTTAGAGCATATTGGGTTTAATTGTTTATTTAGTGTGAAGCTTTAAAGATAATTATGGAGATTAATTAGAGTCCAAGTCAAAGACTACAATATATGGAAGGAGATATGCATGGAAATTGGAGATAGAAGGAAGCTGAGTTTAAATAGGAAAAGGAAAAGCTGCCTAAATCTGGGATTCTGCAGTACACGTCCAAAGATAGGCGTTTTTACCTAAGAAATAGGCCGAATTTGGTAATTTCCTTCTAAAGGGCCTAGATAATTCTGTTGCGATTCTTTTGGTATCTTGTGGAGCAAAATCCGACCAATAACGAAGAAGATACACTCAAAACAACGCAGCAGTGTTTATCTTACGAATTTGGGTTGGGCCAGGAGCCCATTACTTGAAGTTATCTCCACCAAACGAATTAGGTCAACCTCTAACCTATAAATACAGCCTCTTAACACTCTTAAATCATCCTTGGCCAGACCCTAAGGCCAAGAGGAAGCTGCAACACAAGAGAAGAAGTCTGGAGGGAGCTGTGCAACAACTATGTCTCCTTCAACCTCTTATTTTGTAATTCTTTTCTCTTCTCTTCTTAGTATGAATTAATTCTTTATAGTTTGAGTGTTTAGCATATATGTATGAACCCTAGTTTTGATTGACATCTATCTAATTTGGGAACTTAATGTTTTAAATTGAATTATAGTTTTTATTCTCTGTTTATGTGTTTGAATTTATATTCTGTGTTCTTGTGGATGCGCGCCCATATAGAATTACCATCTAGTAATTAGGTCACCATTGACAACGGTGTTTAATTGCATGTTTAGCACATAACGTCTAGTATTAGGTCTGATCTGACAACCCAACCTATCTAGATAATCACTATGGTTGAGTCTTGTGACTCTTTACCAATTACAGGAAAAGTTTGCTTAGGAAGCCTTATTGACACAGGTAAATCCTATTTTAAACTACCGATAGCATATTGGGACCGATTAGGGAAATACTACATAATTTACCCTTACATGTTTAGAACGGCAAAACTAGTGGGGATTGCATGCTAATAACTCAAGCTAGACTTTCATACTATCTTCTTTTCTTTTCTTTTCTTTTATTTGTTTTATTGTCTTTAGTTTATTAGTTTAGTTTATTTATTAGAAAACCAAATAAATATCTATCTTTCTACTAGCGTATTATCTTTTCTATCTGTAATATCTGCACTTGAATAATTTGCATAAGTTCTTCTTAACCTTCGTAGTCCCTGAGGAACGAATCTTACTTATTCATTAAAACTTGCATACGATCTGTATACTTGCAGAACCGTGTTAACTTAGGGTGTTTATTTGCACTTATTTTATACATCTTTTTATCACACCTTAGGCCACACCAAGTTTTTGGCGCCGCTGCCGGGGACTACATCGTTAGTCCTTGTGCAATTATCTTGTGCTTTTATTTTAGTTAGTTCTATTTTACGCTTTTCTTTTTAGTTTTTGTTTTACAGATTTTTTTTTAGGCAAAAGCAGATTTATTAGGAGATAAGGGTCTCGTGTTATTAGATCCTGAAGACGCTAATTCGTGATGGAAGCTCTAAAACTCAAGGAGTTGAGCCGACAACTTGAGGAATTACGAGAACAATCGCGAGAACTAGCTCGGAGGAATCTAGTACATACATCACCTTCATGTCCTAGTTGTGGAGCAAGAGATCACTCGTGGGGACGTTGCATGAACAATCCAGCCTCAATTTCCTTCATGCCTTATCAAAGAGACCATTATCATGATGGTTATTATCAATCTCAAGGAAATTACGCTGACTATCAACCCCCACAGAGTTACAATTGGGTCGGAGATCAACAGCCATGTCATTATGATAACCATTATCATGATGATTATTATCAACCACGACCACAAGCTTATTATCCTCCACAACCTATCTATCAAGAAGCGCCGATTTATAATGAAGCTTATCAAGAACCACTTCCTTATTCAATGCAGCAAACCGTACAAAAACAACCTTCGAGTTTGAGTTCAAGTTTGGCTCGACTGATGCAAACACTTGATAATATAGAGAGTCGCCAGCAAGAATCCCAAAACTTGCATAATGCGATTATGGAGAATTTGCAGAGAATATCACAATCGATGAATGAAACTCAAATCCCTGCAGAAAGGCAACTCCGAAGTGATACTACTGCTCCAGAAAACAAAGTTTGTCATGCAGTTGAAGTAGAAAGTGGAAAACAACTATCTCCATCAAGACCAGAACCAGAATCAGTCCCTATTCCAGATCAGAGGGGGGAAGAAGCAACAGAAGATAAGGTCGAAGAGGTAGTTGAACAAGAACGTGTCCAAGAGAAGACACCAGAAAAGAAAGAGAGCCCAGTGGTAACCAATACATGTCCTCCTCCACCATTCCCTTCACATGTCAGAAAGGACAATGACCTGGAATTCAAGAAGTTCGTTGACATGATGAACAAATTAAAGAACAGCAGCCCGTTTGTAGAAGCTCTCACAAGAATGTCAAAATACGGTCAATTCATGAAGGACAATCTTTCTAACAAACGAAGATTCGAGATGAATGGATTACTAGAGGAGTGTAATGCTACACTTGGAATTGAGTTACCACCTATTCCCACGAAATCTTGGATGGTACCATCCATGATTATTAAGAATCGAGCTGAAAAGTTCGTGGGAATTAAAGGCAAAGGGTGGAAATTTCGTCATCCTTAATCGAGGTAACACGTCTAACTTTGAAAGACGTTAAACAAAAGTGCTGTACGGGAGACAACCCGTAATTTCTTTTATGTTTTTACGTTTTTAGTTTTTAATTTATGTTTAGATTAGTTAATTTTAGTTGATATTGCATATTTGAGGAAGGTATTAGTGTTTTTGATGATTAGGTATTGGAGAAATCGAGTTAGGGAAGCGAGCAAAGTTTTCGGAACGGAGAAACTTCAGCAAGTCATATCTTTGCGCTCGGATATCGGAATCAGGTGATTTTTGAGCCTAAACTGCATAACTTTTCGAGATCTATCTGTTGGGGAGGTTTTTGTCACGTGCGGTACACCGGACCTCAGCCGCGGTGCACCGCGCGGTCAAAAACCCGTACTACGGGTTGCTACCGCGGGTTTTATCCAGTAACGAAAAAAAAAATAGCTGATGGGTCCGGTATACCGGACCCTATACCGCGCCATGCACCGCACAAACCCGTACCACGGGGTCCTACCACGGGTTTTTTGACGTAGGAGGCGCGGTATACCCCGCGGTACACCCCATGGTCCGCAGGGGTAGTCCGCAGCGCCGCAAGAGAGAGAAAAACCTACGGGATTTGATTATAAAGGAGGTATTAAGCTTTTAGTTCCGAATTTTATAAACCCAAACCCTCTTTTTCTTCTCCACAACTCTCCTAACTCCATTGAAGCTCATCAAAACCTTCACCAATCATCAAAACACTACCCAATTACCATGAAAACACATCCAATTCATTCTCCACATCATTACAAGGAAGATTCAACCACCTATATCATACCAAAACACCTTGAATCCAAGAATCAAAAGCTTAAATTTCAAAAATTCATCCGACAATTTCTTAAATCCAAGCCAATCCATGAAGAATCCATCTTACCCACATAGAGAATCATCATCAAATCACTTTTCCTAACCCAAATTAAGCTTGTACAACCAATAATCAAGAGTTCCAAATTTCAAGAGTGGTTAAAGCTTTGAGTTGGGGGTCAATTGAGATGATTAAGAGAACATGAACATTATCTACTATAAGGGAGATGGAGAAATCAAGGTGTTGGATTTAATTGAGAAGAAATCAAGTGAGAGAAGTCCTAGTTCCAATTCAAAAGGGTAACATGGGTCATGAAAAGAGAGGTTAGCTAGCTGTGTTTAATTCAATGAGCAAAAAGGTTCTATCTTCAGTGAAGAAGACAACACAACCTCTCTAGATCAAAGACCCTACACCCGAAGAAAAAGAGAAAGCTTCAATGGCCATGATAGCTTCTCCGAAGCAACAATTAAAGGAACTACCTTTTTCTTATGAGAAAGTATTTGAAGAAGAAGTTGAAGGTGAATACATGAAGGTTCATGGAGATTTGGAATGCTTTGGGTTGTTTGTGAATTGTATTTTGTGAAGAGAAGAAGAAGATGTGACACAGTTGATCTATGAGGAGGTGATACGAATCTTCGATCTCTCCCATGACGTTATTTAATGCAATATCCTATTATGATCACGTGTCTTGATCGAAAAGCGAATAAGAAGTTGGGTGAAGAAGATACATTAGAGTTAATCCAAGTATCGTCTAGGCGAGGTAATAGCCTCGAAGAGTATGTTTTCTTTCTTCCCTACCATTTCTTTATGTGCAATATGTATGCTAATTTTAAATTTTATTCTTTCTTGAGTCTTTTTCGAGTCGTGGGGACACGGCTCGTTTTTGAGTTGGGGGTGGGGATTCGTTGTCCTCATCTTCCTTTGTGTTTTTCATAAAATTTAAAATTTTTTGGGTTGAATTAGGCATAGAATATCTTTGAATGTACCTATGTGAGCATGATTTAATTAAGTTAATGATAGTAAGTAGTATGTTTTTGAAAGATGTCATAAAATTTGTTTAGATGCATGTATGAAAACAGGAAATAAAAGATAAGAAAAGTTAATGAGCAATGCTAAGAAGTATGTTGAAACTTAGGGATAGTTATTTGGTGTGTAGAACGTGAGGTTTAAAATTAGTTGAAAACCCACTTGTCTATGAACTAGTAGTGAAAAAGTAACAAAATCCGGTAGTTAGAAAAATGAATAAGGCAGTTCTTTCATGATTAAAACACTTGAAGCCTTTTATACTTTCTCACCCTTTTATTTGATTATTGATATTATATATCCGTCTTAGCCCCTCCGAGCCTTTCTAAAGCCTTTATTACACCACATTATAATCCATACCCTAGTTTTTAGGACTTATCTATATGACCCGCACTCGAATCGCAAAACCTGAGACAACTCGTTTTAGAGCTTGAGTTTGGGGTGGTGGGTTTCATCATTAGGAAACTTTGGGAATTTGGAATTATCTTTGTGATTTTATTGATGATGAATTGTTATTATTGTAACCCTTTGCCGGGGTAATAGTGAATGGAAAAGAAGCTACGAGCTAATTTTGCCAACAAGGGCATAAAAATAAAAAGAAAGAATATATATATGAAAAATAGTGTGATATCTCAACATCAAAAGAGAATCATAGCTATACAAAAGAGAAAATTTGATATAAAAAGAAAATATATATTCGGACCGGCAAAGTGGATTTTATATCATCAAAGGTTTTAATTGGGATTATTGGGGATGCACATTAAAAAGCATCAATAAATTGGGTTGAGTGAGAACATCTTCGAGTGACAACTCAAGCTCTAGGGCGATTCGTTGATGGCTAGTGAGGAGAGAGGCAAAAGCTCACTTTTCATTACCCAAATATACCACACCTGTCCTTAAGCCAAGTTATAACCCAAGACCTTAGGATTTCTAACTACTAGATGGAGAAACAATTGAGCTATTAGGTAGTAGGTAAGTGGACCATTGGATGCTGTATTTGGGACCTATGAACAACCTATAGCCATTAACCTGAACTAAGTTATCATCCTCTCCTTCTGGCATTGCGAAATTAATCTGGACTTGAATTTATGGATTGTTGATTACATGTATAGTAAGCATATTTGTGCATTATTTCTTGAGCATTACTACATGAGACTTTTTAGATTTTTGCTCTAGGATCATTCATTATGTTCTATTCTTATTCTCCTCCTACTTCTTGACTACCCTACTGTTCTTTACTTTTATTGTATCGGGACGATACAACTTTGAGTTGGGGGTCTTGATGTCTTCTCATTTGTGATAGTAAAATACACTCTTGAGACATCATTTTAGGCTTATTTATTAGTCTATAGGTTGATTTTAGCTTAATTTAGTGCACTTTCCTACTTTGGGTCTTGATTTGTAGAATTATTATTTTTAGAGCATATTGGGTTTAATTGTTTATTTAGTGTGAAGCTTTAAAGATAATTATGGAGATTAATTAGAGTCCAAGTCAAAGACTACAATATATGGAAGGAGATATGCATGGAAATTGGAGATAGAAGGAAGCTGAGTTTAAATAGGAAAAGGAAAAGCTGCCTAAATCTGGGATTCTGCAGTACACGTCCAAAGATAGGCGTTTTTACCTAAGAAATAGGCCGAATTTGGTAATTTCCTTCTAAAGGGCCTAGATAATTCTGTTGCGATTCTTTTGGTATCTTGTGGAGCAAAATCCGACCAATAACGAAGAAGATACACTCAAAACAACGCAGCAGTGTTTATCTTACGAATTTGGGTTGGGCCAGGAGCCCATTACTTGAAGTTATCTCCACCAAACGAATTAGGTCAACCTCTAACCTATAAATACAGCCTCTTAACACTCTTAAATCATCCTTGGCCAGACCCTAAGGCCAAGAGGAAGCTGCAACACAAGAGAAGAAGTCTGGAGGGAGCTGTGCAACAACTATGTCTCCTTCAACCTCTTATTTTGTAATTCTTTTCTCTTCTCTTCTTAGTATGAATTAATTCTTTATAGTTTGAGTGTTTAGCATATATGTATGAACCCTAGTTTTGATTGACATCTATCTAATTTGGGAACTTAATGTTTTAAATTGAATTATAGTTTTTATTCTCTGTTTATGTGTTTGAATTTATATTCTGTGTTCTTGTGGATGCGCGCCCATATAGAATTACCATCTAGTAATTAGGTCACCATTGACAACGGTGTTTAATTGCATGTTTAGCACATAACGTCTAGTATTAGGTCTGATCTGACAACCCAACCTATCTAGATAATCACTATGGTTGAGTCTTGTGACTCTTTACCAATTACAGGAAAAGTTTGCTTAGGAAGCCTTATTGACACAGGTAAATCCTATTTTAAACTACCGATAGCATATTGGGACCGATTAGGGAAATACTACATAATTTACCCTTACATGTTTAGAACGGCAAAACTAGTGGGGATTGCATGCTAATAACTCAAGCTAGACTTTCATACTATCTTCTTTTCTTTTCTTTTCTTTTATTTGTTTTATTGTCTTTAGTTTATTAGTTTAGTTTATTTATTAGAAAACCAAATAAATATCTATCTTTCTACTAGCGTATTATCTTTTCTATCTGTAATATCTGCACTTGAATAATTTGCATAAGTTCTTCTTAACCTTCGTAGTCCCTGAGGAACGAATCTTACTTATTCATTAAAACTTGCATACGATCTGTATACTTGCAGAACCGTGTTAACTTAGGGTGTTTATTTGCACTTATTTTATACATCTTTTTATCACACCTTAGGCCACACCATATGGTCATGCCTAATAATCTAAGGGATAATGGCTTATATCGTGGCTACAAAGAAAAGGCTAAAGGCTCAAAGTGGGCTAAGACGGATAATAATTAATACAAGGGATAGAAGGCTAAAAAGGCACAAATGGCTAACAAAGAACTGCCCCTATCATTTTCCTAAGTACATAGCTTGTCTTTAGTTCATATCTAGGTGGGTTCTCTACTAATTAGGATTTCACTTTCTACACACCAAACATATTCCTTAAGTACAAGCTTACTTCATTTGCATTGTTCATTAATTTTTCCTATTAATCACCTATGTTTGCATGCAATTCTAAGTGCGTTTTATATTCATCCCTAAAGTCCACTATTTACTATCATTAATTCATCAAAAGTATGCTTAAAGGGACATTTAAAATCTTCTACAGTCAAACGCAACTCCGAAAATTATTTTATTGAAAGCAAATAAAACATATAACACATAAAAACTGGGATGAGGCAACGAACCCCACCCCAAACTCAAAAATGAGTAGTGTCCCCACGACTCGAAAAGACTCAAAGCAATAAAATAATCTACACTAAATGAGAAGGGATAGAAAACGTATCGTAACCAGCGCGAGGCTGGTTGTCGGTGTTGCGTCCCTGAACTTTATCTCACGTTTCCCAAAATAGCGCACCTCGTATCCTGATTCTCTTCCAACACCTTGATTTTCGATTCCAACTCATCATCGAATCATTTTCTTCCTCACTTTTAGGTTCCTTAATCACTTCTCTCTTCTTAGGATTAGCTTTAATTTTCAACCTCTTCAGTCTTGTGTTTGCAACGCGAATTAGGAATCTCAATAGCGTGTTCATGAACAGTACCAAAAGTGTTTCTGTTTCTTGGAGAATTCCTTCGATAACTACACATGAAAACGGTTCTGATAAGCATCTCTTTCCACCCCAAACTCAAAACTTCAAATAGTGAGAAGCTAAGGCTTAGAACTTTGATGTTTTGAGGCATAATACTTGAAGATTATGGTGGAATATGAGATGGGTAAAGGCTAATTGATGTGGGGGAAGAGGGAATTGGATTTAATTTGAAGCTTGGATGAAGAACAATTGAACAAAAGTGGGAATTCCATGGTGCTTTGGATAGGAGATGAATTGAGTGTATGTTATTGTGGTGAAAGAGGGTAGGATTTGATGATTGTGTGGTTGTAGATAATGATTTTCAGGAAATTCTGGGTTTTGGGAGTGTTTTTGGAGGCTGGTTTGAAGAAAGAGGTAAAAATCTAGGGCTAAAAAGCTGAAAATTGACCTGTCACAGAAGAAACCGAGTACCCGCATTTGCAAATGCGGGGCCCCAGTTTCGCGTCGCTGTGTCGACGCGAAAAATTATTATTATTATTTTTTTTGGCGTCTGACAATAAATGACGCAATAATTTTTTTTTTTTTTTACCTCAAAACGCGGGGTCAGAGAAATGCCCTTCGAAACCGGGTTCCCGCATTTGCAAATGCGGGTACCCGGTTTTTCGTCGATGGCGCGAGCCAAGACGCACCAAAACGCAACCTCCCAAGACGCCGGGTCAGAGAATTTGGAAAAGTACAGCTCCGAAACCGGGTACCCGCATTTGCGAATGCGGGAACCCGGTTTGCGTCGATGGCGCGAATCAAAACGCAGTGGTGACGCAGCAAAACGCGGGACCCAAGACGCTGGGTCAGAAAGTTGGAATTTTGAGCTTTCGAAACTGGGTACCCGCATTTGCAAATGCGGGTACCCGGTTTGCCCCTGGAACACCACAAATTTTTTCTCTATTTTCGCCCTTTCGACCCCAAAATCATGACCTTTTTACCCCTGAAATCATCAAAAACAACTACCCTTCCTCATTTCTTACTAATAAACACTAAATAAACGAAAATCAAACAAATTTAAACTACGGAAAATAAAAACTTAAACTAATATACAAGGAATGGCTTTTGTTTAACGTCGGTAAGCTCGACGGGTTACCTCGTTCTTTAGTCATTAACATAACCTCCCCAGCAATGAGTGAGGTTGTCAATATTTGCAACTCGTAATTTGCATCCCTTAGCTTTTATGCCCACTAGTTTATCTGAGATAACCTTCGTGACCATGAATGGTCCTAGCCAAGAACTTTTCGATTCACGTACCTTTGGAGGGGGATTTGGTTTCTTCATAGCTACTTCTTCACCTACTTTGAACCCCTTTTTCTTTCTTTCTTTCTTAGGTTCCTTCGGAACCTTCGTGGCACGTGCTTTTTCTTTCTTCTTCGCATGATTGAGTTGTGGATTTTTAGGGTATGGAGGAGCTTTAATTGGTGGTTTCTTTCGTAGCTCTTTCTCCTCCATTCCTAAAGTGTCCACGACATTAATTGGCTCTTTTCTTACCGGTTCCATTACATCTATACGAAAACATTCTTCTTTGGAATCCGGAAACTTCATAGGTCTAAACACATTAAACTTCATTTCCTCGTCTTGGATTCTCATAATCATTTCTCCGTTCTCTACATCAATCAAGGTATGCCCCGTGGCTAGGAATGGTCTTCCCAAAATGATGGGGACATTCCTATCCGCGTCGTAATCAAGTATAACGAAATCAGCGGGAAAAATTAACGTACCTGCCTTAACGAGGACATCTTCGATTCGGCCTTCCGAATGTGCAAGAGATCGATCCGCCATTTGCAAGACCATAGAAGTGGGTCTTGCTTCGATATTAAGCTTATCAAAGATCGATTTGGGCATAATAATTATGCTTGCACCCAAATCACATAGTGCCTTACCTTTCCATTCTTCTCCAATCGATATCGGAATTGTGAAACTCCCAGGATCAACTAACTTTGGAGGTAATTTACCTTGACAAATGGCACTACATTCTTCAGGAACTTGGTGGTCCATTATGTGTTCTAAAATAAATGCAAATGATAATCGAACCACAACCGCAAGTGTACGGTTGTCCCAAGTAGTAATAAGGATAATACAGATTCGTCCCAAGGACGGGATGGTTGACTACAATGTTTAGCAGATAATGATTGGTTGCACTTATGAAAGCGAGTAAATAAAATATGTTTGTTTGGTTTTGTTTATTAAAACAACTAAATGAAAGACAAATTGTAAATGCAACTAAAATCTAAGACGCAAGTAAAATGAGTGAAAACGCAGTATGAGAAGTAGTACTTGAGAACGCAAGGATCCTCCCAATCTTATTTCCTAACTTATGTTGTTTAAGGGCTAAATTGGTCAATTACAATGGTCGGGATTCTAAATTCCTTATACCCCCGTCAGGGTGGACTATAAGGCGATCCTAAAGTGTCACTAGTCCCGTCAGGGTAAATATGATCCACCGTTGGATGTTTAAGTTTTATTACCTCATTGGCCCTAGAATTAGCTAAGTTCGTCAGAATCAATAGCTTCTATCCTAGATTGCATAATTAATTCTATACCTAAACCCTCCGTCAGGATGATCCACACGCCACATATGTGGAATAGCCTAGATACTAATACCTGTTCTTAGTTCGCGACTCTAAAAACAGTAAATAATCACCAATTATCGAAAAGAGTAAAAGACCCAATCTAATTTAATTTAACAGAAACCCAAATTCAACATTCATTATTCCATAAAATTGGGATTCACCCATTGTTTGTTCTCAAGCACTATAAAAAGTTTAGCTCATATTAAAAAGAAAAACTAAATTAAAAGAAATGGAATTCATATTTGATTACAAAATTAAATATAAAGAGAACCTAATTTCCGGAATTGGAATAACTACGAACGGAGATATAGACCCTCTCCAGCTCTTGTAGCTTCTTCTTTCTTCCTTCTGTTGCTTCTCTCTGGTGTTTACTCTTCTGGAATGTGAATTCTGTGAAAAATAGAAGTCCATACCTCCTTTTATAAGCATAAAAACGGATTAGGGCTTGGACCAGAAAATAAAACACTAATTAAATGTCCAAGCCCAAATTCTAAGCCCAAAATCCCGTAACTGCTGATATGCCTTCACTAAAACGGCTTTTCCCGATGCGTTATGACTCCGATTGACCTCATTCCAGTTGCTAAAGTTCCGTAACTCGATAAGGAATGTTTTCTCTTCAAAGGTCAGCGGCTAAATCATCGCTTAAGCACCTCGAAATCAGCACTCTATGGCCTGGAAAATGGATTTTCAGCTCTAAAAATAATATCTTCGGGATTTATCTTCAAGTCTTGACTTCTAATTCACGATCTTTGACTTTCTCCTCGGATTCCTCTCCTAGCTAGCATCTAAAACCTGTAAAATTTACACTAAAAATACCAATATTACGCGCAAAAGTTTAATAAATTAAAAATGCTAGAAATAAAAAGGGAATTCCGGATTATTGCATATTTAGTCCAAAAGTCTATCAAATTAATTAAATAAACACCAAAAATGATGTCTCCCAAGGGTCAAAAATAAGAACAATTAGGGAGACATCAAAACCCCCAACTCAAACCTTTGTCGTCCCGACAAAGTAAAACAAAACAAAGGGGTAGAAGTAAGCGTATAAACAAGTAGAAGCTAACAAATAAACCCTAAAGCAATTCTCAAAATAAATCTCATATAGCAAACTCTAGAAACTAATATACACATACATCTATAAAGCAACATCAAAGATAAATAATCTCAATCATAAAATTAAAGTTGCAATGCTTGAAGGTTACACTTGTACTCATCTTTGTATGATGGCTATAGGGTGGTCATTAATCCTAAATCGCTTTGAACGCTCCACCTAGTGTATTCCCTATTAACAGAATCATAAATTCACTATGCACTTAGGAATCACGAGGTCTTTACGGTTATAATATTGGCTTAAGGACGGGTGTGGATGTATATTCGGTAAATTTGAAGTGAGCTTTTGGCTCTCTCCTCACTTACCATCAACAGTGTCCTCGAGCTTGAGTTAACGCTAAAAAAAAATGTTCTCACTCACCCATATACGCAACAATTTAGCGTCCCATGTCTACCCACTATAAACAAGATGATTTTCAGAAAAATTCCACTTTGCCGGATGTTTTATTCATTCATATTTTTTTCTTTTTCTTTTCTCTTTTTTTTTTGTACAGAAGCAAACCGGGTTCCCGGTTTTGACGAATCCGGGTTCCCGGTTCCTACTGTATGAATTTTCAAAATTTTTAATTTTTTTTCTTTCTTTTTCATTTTTTTTTTCATTCCCGGCAAAGGGTTGCAAGTATATATCATTTGCAATTGTGCTACAATACAAAGCACATCGATCCCTACCCATTTAATTTCCCATAAGTGGTCCCACCACCCCAAACTCAAGCTCGAGACATGTCTCAGGATTGTGATTCAAGTGCGGGTCATATGGTCATGCCTAATAATCTAAGGGATAATGGCTTATATCGTGGCTACAAAGAAAAGGCTAAAGGCTCAAAGTGGGCTAAGACGAATAATCATTAATGCAAGGGATAGAAGGCTAAAAGGCACAAATGGCTAGCAAAGAACTGCCCCTATCATTTTCCTAAGTACATAGCTTGTCTTTAGTTCATATCTAGGTAGGTTCTCTACTACTTAGGATTTCACGTTCTACACACCAAACATATTCCTTGAGTACAAGCTTACTTCATTTGCATTTTTCATTAATTTTTCCTATTAATTACCTATGTTTGCATGCAATTCTAAATGCGTTTTATATCAATCCCTAAAGTCCACTATTTACTATCATAGATTTATCAAAAGTATGCTTAAAGGGATATTTAAAAATTTCTACAGTCAAACGCAGCTCCGAAAATTCTTTTATTGAAAGCAAATAAAGCAAATAACATATAAAAACTGGGATGAGGCAACGAACCCCACCCCAAACTCAAAAATGAGTCGTGTCCCCACGACTCGAAAAGACTCAATAAAGCATTTAAACTAATCTACACTAAGAGGAAAGTTTAGAAAACGTATCTTAACCAGCGCGAGGCTGGTTATCGGTGTTGCGTTCTGGACCTTTATCTCGCGTAACAGCATCATAAATCGCGTTTTGAAGTGTATTTACGCCTACGATTAAATTTCGCAGTAGGTCCAATTCTCTTGTAACGTTTCCCAAGGTAGCAATCATCTTCTCCTGATTCTCTTCCAACACCTGAATCTTCGATTCCAACTCAGGAACAGTCTTCGCTTTCTTTGATTGAGGAGTTCTAGGACTTTTGGTAGCTCGTGTTGCTTCTTCATGGATATTCTTGATCGTGCTCAAAGCTATACTCACACCAACTGAAACAACGTCAATATCTGCGTTCTTACGCGGAATCTTTGCGTCTAGGCACAACTGAGTAATAGTACACGGAAACTTCAGATTTTGTTGTTTCATTGGTGATTTCGCGAACTCCATGATTGTATCATAAACGATCTTAGCAACATCAAATGGTTTCTCCTCCAAAATACACTTAATAACAAATACGTGCTCTTTCTTCAACTCGGAAGTGTGTTTAATACCAAAGAAAGTGGGTATTACGAAACGAGACCAAACCTTAGCACGAGGTGTCAAATTACTGCTGTAAAACTGTCCAGGATATCTTTCTCCTTCAGGAATTGGGCTAGTCCCATTAACAAGCACGGTCCCCCAAAGGGATTCAAAATCGAAAGAAGGGTCCTTAAGAGTTTCTTGGAAAGGGCATGTTCCAGAAAAGTTGGGTAATTTTAAGGATTTCCGAATACGTTCAATAGAGAAAGGAACTACCTTTTTGCGGATATCAATGGCATCGCGGGAGGTGGCTGAACCTTCATAAAATTCTCGCACCAAGGTAGGAATAAACTCAAGCTTCCTTTCTTGCAACTCTTTCCAACCAAACTTAGCACATGTCACAGCATATTCCTTGTATTCACTACTCATAATACCCTTAGGAAAATTCGTCTCCTCACCAAATTTCAAAAATACAATTCTTTCACGAACCTGAGTATTCCAACAAGTATAAACCCTCTTAGGCTTGTGGGACCACATCTTCATACGCGGAGGTTTCGAAACTGGTGCTTCCGGAATCTCTTGTTCAGTTTCCTTCTCAATGTTCTTCGCAATTTCCTCTTCTGGTTCCTTCTCACTTTCCATCTCATCAATCAATCTTCTCTTTTCACCTGTGATTCTTTTTCTGTTAGAATCAAGCTGAACTTCATCAATTTTTCGTTTAGGACGCGAATCAGGAATCTCAATAGCTAGATATTGGGAACCACCAATGGTGGTCTTTCTTCTAGGAGCAGTTCTTCGAAAATCACCGGTTCTGTTAGTCATCTCTTTCCACCCCAAACTCAAAACTTCAAATAATGAAAAAATTAGAGAAAAAGTTTAGAATTTTGATGTTTTGAGGCTTAGGAATTGAAGAACTAGGTGGAATATGAGATGGGTCTTGTTTAATTTGGATGGGAAAAGAAAGAATTGGGTTTTATCTAAGGATTTGATGAAGAAGAATCTTGGGAAAAACTAAGGATTTGATGTTATTTTGGAGAGGAGGTGAGTTGATTTTGTGTTTTTGTGGTGAAAGAGGGTAGGATATGATGATATATAGTGTTTTGGTTGATGAATTTCGGAGGTGGGGAGGCTATTGGTGCGTTTTAGGTAAAAACTTGCAGGAGAGGCTAAGAAAACTAGGTTAAGGCCTCCAAAACCGACATCACAGCTTCAAAACCGGGTTCCCGGTTTTGGCAAACCGGGTTCCCGGTTCCGCGTCGCTGTGACGGCGCGGAAAAACAATTATTAAATTTATTTATTTATATATATATATTTTTTTTTCAAAACGCACCAAAACGCTGGACCCCAAGACGCGGGGTCAGAGATTTCACTCGCCGAAACCGGGTTCCCGGTTCTGTGGAATGCGGGTACCCGGATTTTCTCGATGGCGCAAGTCAACACGCGCCAAAACGCAAGACCCAAAACGCCGGGTCAGAACTTTTGGAAATTTACAGCTCCGGAACCGGGTACCCGGTTTTGCCAAATGCGGGTTCCCGGTTTGGTGTCGATGGCACGAACCAAAACGCAAGCTACCAAGACGCTGGGTCAGAGATTTTCAGAAGTTACAGCACACAAAACCGGGTTCCCGGTTTCGAAAATCCGGGTACCCGGTTCCGATGCTGTGTCGTGAACCAAGACGCCAAGTGTTGCGTTGAAAAGGTTGGTACCAGCTCCAAAACCGGGTTCCCGGTTTTTGCGAAACCGAGTTCCCGGTTCCTCCTGGACATCCAACCTCTTTTTCTCCTTTTTTCGCCAAATCGACCCCAAACTCACGACCTTTTTACCCCTGAAATCATCAAAAACAACTACCCTTCCTCATTTCTTAATAATAAACACTAAAATTACGAAAATCAAACTATTCTAAAATGCAAAAATTAAAAACTCAGCTAATATACAATGAATTGGCTTTTGTTTAACGCCGTTAAGCTCGACGGGTTACCTCACGCTCTTAAGGAGTTTCGAGGAGATACATGACCTCCCCGGGATGTGGATCTTCCGAGCGATTGGTATCTTCACCTCCATGGTATATCTTCAATCTGTGACCGTTAACCATAAAGGTACGGTTCTCTAGCGGATGTTCTATTTCTATCGCCCCATGAGGTGTAACTTTGGTCACAATGTATGGACCTGACCACTTAGATCTTAACTTACCCGGATAATTGCTGAACTTTGAGTTATACTTCAATACTCTTTGCCCCACTTCAAAGTTCTTTGGACGAATCCGATTGTCATGCCATTTCTTTGTGATTTCTTTGTAAAGTTTGGCATTTTCATAAGCATGCAATCGGAATTCGTCAAGTTCATTAAGCTTCATCATACGATTCTTTCCGGCTAAGATAGGATCTAAGTTCAACTGCGCAATTGCCCAATAGGCACCCATTTCAAGCTCTAAAGGTAAGTGACAAGCCTTACCATACACCATACGATAGGGAGATGCACCCACTGGAGTCTTAAACGCCGTACGATAGGCCCACAACGCATCATCTAACTTCATTGACCAATCTTTTCTTGTAGGACCAACGGTTTTCTCTAGTATTGACTTGACTTCACGGTTCGAAACTTCAGCTTGGCCGTTGGATTGTGGATGGTATGCAGTAGATACACGGTGTCTAACTCCATACTTCTCTAGAACAGTCTTCAGATATTTATTAACGAAATGAGATCCTCCATCGCTAATAATCACTCTAGGTGTGCCATGTCTAGTGAAAATATGTGATTTCAAGAACTTGATCACCACGCGTGAATCATTAGTAGGTAAAGCCACCGCTTCTACCCACTTAGACACATAATCGACAGCTAATAAGATGTAAAGGTTACCATTTGAAGGAACGAAAGGACCCATAAAGTCTATACCCCAAACATCGAATATCTCAACTTCTAACACATTATTACGTGGCATCTCATCCCTCTTAGATATGTTTCCGGTAAACTGGCATCTCGTACATTTCTTAACATATTCATGACAATCTTTAACAAGAGAAGGCCAGTAAAAACCTGATTGAAATACCTTCACAGCAGTTCTGTCTCCTTTGAAATGTCCTCCATAAAATGAATCATGGCATCCAGCTATAATGGCTTCAGTTTCTTCCCTTGCTACACATCTTCGTATCATTTGGTCAACACAAACTTTGTAGAGGAACGGATCCTCCCAAAAGAACTGTCTAGCACGATGAGCTAACCTCTTTCTTTCTTGATAAGTAGAACCTTCAGGAAAAACACCACTTACCACTAAGTTCGCAATATCTGCATACCACGGAGCTTCATAATCTCGAACAACGAATAAACTCTCATCAGGAAACTCTTCTCTAACTGCTTCAGTACCACTATTCATCTCTGAACCCTCTAAGCGCGATAGATGATCTGCAACCTGATTCTCACAACCCTTTCTATCTTTGATCTCTAAATCAAACTCTTGAAGCAATAACACCCATCTGACTAACCTTGGTTTCGCATCCTTCTTTTCCATAAGATATCTGATCGCGGAATGATTTGTATAAACAATAACTTTCGCTCCAAGAAGATAAGAGCGAAATTTATCAAATGAATATACAACTGCTAGTAACTCTTTTTCTGTAACTGTGTAATTAATCTGAGCACCACTAAAAGTTTTACTAGCGTAGTAAATCAAATGAAAAACCTTCTCTTTCCTCTGTCCCAATACAGCTCCCATACACAAATCACTCGCATCACACATAACCTCAAACGGTAAATTCCAATCTGGAGGTAACACTATAGGAGCAGAAATAAGCTTTTCTTTGATTGCTTTGAAGGCCGTTAAACAAGCTTCATCAAAAAGGAATTTGGAGTCCTTTTCGAGTAAGTTGCATAACAGTTTAGCAATCTTAGAAAAATCCTTAATAAATCGTCTATAGAAGCTAGCATGGCCAAGAAAACTCCTTACCCCTTTAACAGAAACAGGAGGGGGAAGAGTTTTAATTACCTCTATCTTCGCTCTATCAACCTCTAAACCAGAACTCGAAACTTTGTGACCCAGAACAATACCTTCACGAACCATGAAATGACACTTCTCCCAATTTAACACCAAGTCTGTTTCTTTGCACCTTACCAACACTTTCTCCAAGTTATCCAAACACTTATCAAAATCATCACCAAACAAGGAGAAATCGTCCATAAACACTTCCAGGAAATCATCAATCATATCCCAGAAGATGGCCATCATGCATCTCTGAAAAGTAGCGGGAGCGTTACACAACCCAAATGGCATTCTACGATATGCAAAAGTACCAAATGGGCATGTAATAGTAGTCTTATGTTGATCTTCTGGAGCCACGTAAATCTGATTGTACCCGGAGTAACCATCCAAGAAGCAATAGTACTCTCTTCCGGCTAATTTATCTAACATCTGATCGATAAAGGGCAAGGGGAAATGATCTTTTCTGGTGGCCTTGTTCAGCTTTCTGTAATCCATGCAAACTCTCCATCCAACTACCGTTCTTGAAGGAATCGCCTCATTTTTATCATTCAGAACTGTTGTCATTCCTCCTTTCTTCGGTACACACTGAACTGGGCTCACCCATTCACTACTCGAAATGGGATAGATAATCCCCGCATCTAAAAGCTTGATCACCTCTTTCTTCACCACATCCTTCATCACGGGCATCAATCTCCTTTGACCTTCAACTGAGCGTGCGTTGTTATCTTCAAGTATAATTTTGTGTTGACAATAGGATGGACTAATGCCTTTGATGTCAGCAATTGTCCAACCTATTGCTTCTTTGTTGGCTCTCAACACACGCAACAGTTTATCTTCTTGAGGACCTGTTAAATTAGCTGAAACAATAACAGGTAGAGTTTCATTAGTACCCAAATATGCATACCTCAAGTGTGATGGCAATGGTTTTTCTTCCAATTCCGGAGGAGATTCAATTGAAGGCTTCTTTTTAGGAATAATCTCCCCCGGTTCTCTCACAGGTTCCTAGGCAAGACGCCTATACTTCGGATTTTCATAATTAAGAGCTGCCACTGTTTCGGCAAGCTCTTCCATCATCTCAGGCAAGTCTAATGTTAAAGCGGCCTGCAAAATATCATCAAAGTTAAAACAATCAAATACCTCTTGCGATGCCTGCTCAACTACATCCATTCTGAAGCAATCTTCCTGAGAATATGGAAATTTCATAGCTCGAAATACATTGAATTTGACTTCCTCGTCTTGAATCCTCATCGTTAATTCGCCATTCTCTACATCGATCAATGTACGCCCTGTAGCTAGGAATGGTCTACCCAAAATAATGGGGACATTTCTATCTGCATCGTACTCAAGTATTACGAAATCAACGGGAAATATAAGTGTACCTGCCTTAACGAGGACATCTTCAATGCGGCCTTCAGGATGTGCAAGAGACCTGTCCTCCATTTGCAAGACCATAGAAGTAGGTCTTGCGTTTCCAATTTTTAGCTTATCAAAGATTGACTTGGGCATCAAATTGATGCTTGCCCCCAAATCACATAGCGCCTTTCCTTTCCATTCTTCTCCAATTGATATCGGAATCGTGAAACTCCCCGGATCAACTAACTTAGGAGGTAATTTACTCTGGCAAATCGCACTACACTCTTCAGGAAGGTCAATCATCTCATTATCATAGTAGGGCCTTTTGTTAGTGAGGGCCCTCTTCAAAAACTTCGTATACTTAGGAATATCTCTAATCGCCTCTAGTAACGGAATATTAATACTTAGACCCTTCACTCTATTAAAGAATTTCTGAAAATCACCCAAATCACCCTTTTTCTGAACTCGTGATGGAAACGGTGGTGGAGGGCGATTGATCACAATATCATCTTTCTTTTTCGGAACTTCTCTTGGTCTTTCTATTTCTTCGACCTCACTATCTTTCTCATTCTCTTTATCTTTCTCACCCACTTCCTTTTCTTTTCTTGGAACTTCTTTCTCTTTCATAATAGGAAAAGGAGGTGGAGGGAGGTTCTTACCACTTCGTAATGTAACGGCTTTGCAATCTTCACGTTGTATTGGATTCTCAGTATCGCTAGGAAGTTTTCCTTGTGGACGTTGATTCAGTTGTTTATTAATTTGACTTAGCTGATTCTGAAACAACTTCATATTTGCTTCGGCTGCATTTTGACGTTCCATAGCTTGTGTTTGAAGAGCAATTAAACTTTCAACCGTCTTCTGAAGGGTAACTACTCCTTCTTGTGGATGGGCGGGTAAGGCTTTCTGGTTCAAGTTTTCATCATAAGTATTCTGAGGAGCTTGTCTTTGTACATAATTGCCTTGATTATGTCCTCCTTGATAATTGTTGTGTGGTCTTGGATTATAGTTGTTACCTTGGGGACGCGGCTGGTACGCATAAGTAGGATTGGCTGCCCCATTAGGATTTGAGTATTGAAACCCAGGATGGTTTCTGTTAGGCTGATATCCATTACCACTTGAATTGAAATTACCTCTATTGGACATAAACATCACGGACTCTTGGTTATTCGGACAATTTTCCTCATCATGATCATCTACTCTGCAAATCGAACACATATAAACCTCTTGTGCAGCATGCACAGCTACCTTCTTACCCGAAAATCCTTCTTTTACAGCTAAAGTAAGCTGCTTCAATTGTTGCTCTATAGTATTCTGAATCTTATTCTCAAGCGTAGCAAATTTTTCTTCCATATCAACATTATTCACTCCTTTAACTGGTGTTCTTACTAAATTCCACCCAACTTCATTCTTGACTGTTCTTTCTAAAATAATTTTAGCATGAGCGGGTTGAACTTGAAGAAAACCTGCACCACATAACGTATCCAATTTCTCTCTCGAATTTCCATCAAGGCCTCTATAAAAGATTTTTAACTGTTGTTGTTCTGAGAAGCCATGAGAAGGAACTCTACGTAAACATATCTGGAATCTTGTCCAACTCTTACCCACAGTTTCATCATATTCTTGACGGAAGTGTGTTAATTCTAATTCAGCATCTAACCTCATGTTACTTGGGTAATACCTGTCAAAGAAAGCAGTTTCTAATTGGTCCCAGTTGGTTATCTTCGTAGGATCTTGTGTATCTTGCCATTCACTCGCTCCATCAATAACAAAAAATTTAAACGCAGCAAAATATATCTGTTCTCTTGAAACTCCTTGTGTGATATAAGAATCACATATCTGCTTAAACTTCTGTACTGCTCTAAGAGGATCTTCCGATGGTCTACCACGAAAATTCCCAAAATTTTGGAATTGAGCTAACATACCCGAATCGGGACGGAATCGCGGAACATTAATATCTGGAGCACCTACTCCTATGGCAGGAGCACGGAACGGAACTTCTGGTGGGCCATTAGTAAACCACAGATCTTGATTCATCACTATCTGAACTTGAGGATTAGTATTCACTGGTGGAATTGGAGGAATAGCGCCTGGAGCCAAAGGTTGGCCATTTGCGCCTAGTTGACCTGGTTGATTATCTTGAAGATTCTGAAGATTGATATTCTCCATTTTGTTAACTAACTCTTCTACTTCTAAAGCTTCTCGTTCTCTTCTTCTCTTGTTAGCAAGTCAGATCGACGATTATGGATTACTAAGGATCGGAGGTGTTGGCTCTAGATCCTTGAATAGCCTTCTTCGCATATACCAAACCTAAAAACCTGAAAAGAAATAGACAAACAAAAAAGCGTAAAACTGATAAAATAAAATAAATGCAACTATCACTAAAGGATAAACACCGTGGTCACACGCTACCGTCCCCGGCAGCGGCGCCAAAAACTTCGTGGTCCATTATGTGTTCTAAAATAAATGCAAATGATAATCGAACCACAACCGCAAGTGTACGGTTGTCCCAAGTAGTAATAAGGATAATACAGATTCGTTCCAAGGACGGGATGGTTGACTACAATGTTTAGCAGATAATGATTGGTTGCACTTATGAAAGCGAGTAAATAAAATATGTTTGTTTGGTTTTGTTTATTAAAACTACTAAATGAAAGACAAATTGTAAATGCAAGTAAAAGCTAAGACGCAAGTAAAATGAGTGAAAACGCAGTATGAGAAGTAGTACTTGAGAACGCAAGGATCCTCCCAATCTTATTTCCTAACTTGTGTTGTTTAAGGGCTAAATTGGTCAATTACAATGGTCGGGATTCTAAATTCCTTATACCCCCGTCAGGGTGGACTATAAGGCGATCCTAAAGTGTCACTAGTCCCGTCAGGGTAAATATGATCCACCGTTGGATGTTTAAGTTTTATTACCTCATTGGCCCTAGAATTAGCTAAGTTCGTCAGAATCAATAGCTTCTATCCTAGATTGCATAATTAATTCTATACCTAAACCCTCCGTCAGGATGATCCACACGCCACATATGTGGAATAGCCTAGATACTAATACCTGTTCTTAGTTCGCGACTCTAAAAACAGTAAATAATCACCAATTATCGAAAAGAGTAAAAGACCCAATCTAATTTAATTTAACAGAAACCCAAATTCAATATTCGTTATTCCATAAAATTGGGATTCACCCATTGTTTGTTCTCAAGCACTATGAAAAGTTTAGCTCATATTAAAAAGAAAAACTAAATTAAAAGAAATGGAATTCATATTTGATTACAAAATTAAATATAAAAAGAACCTAATTTCTGGAATCGGAATGACTACGAACGGAGATATAGAACCTCTCCAGCTCTTGTAGCTTCTTCTTTCTTCCTTCTGTTGCTTCTCTCTGGTGTTTAATCTTCTGGAATGTGAATTCTGTGAAAAATAGAAGTCCAGACCTCCTTTTATAAGCATAAAAACGGATTAGGGCTTGGACCAGAAAATAAAACACTAATTAAATGTCCAAGCCCAAATTCTAAGCCCAAAATCCCGTAACTGATGGTATGCCTTCACTAAAACGGCTTTTCCCGATGCGTTATGACTCCGATTGACCTTATTCCAGTTGCTAAAGTTCCTTAACACGATAAGGAATGTTTTCTCTTCAAAGATCAGCGGCTAAATCATCGCTTAAGCACCTCGAAATCAGCACTCTATGGCCTAGAAAATGGATTTTCAGCTCTAAAAATACTATCTTCGGGATTTATCTTCAAGTCTTGACTTCTAATTCACGATCTTTGACTTTCTCCTCGGATTCCTCTCCTAGCTAGCATCTAAAACCTGTAAAATTTACACTAAAAATACCAATATTACGCGCAAAAGTTTAATAAATTAAAAATGCTAGAAATAAAAAGGGAATTCCGGATTATTGCATATTTAGTCCTAAAGTCTATCAAATTAATTAAATAAACACAAAAAATGATGTCTCCCAAGGGTCAAAAATAAGAACAATTAGGGAGACATCAGAAGACCAATCATCTCATTATCACAATACGGCCTTTTGTTAGTGAGGGCTCTTTTCAGAAACTTAGCATACTTGGGTACATCTCGAATAGCTTCTAGCAACGGAATATTTATGCTAAGACCTCTTACCTTGTTAAAGAATTTTTGATAATCAGCCATATCACCCTTCTTTTGAATTCTCGATGGAAATGGTGGAGGAGGACGGTTTATTATAGTATCATCTTTCTTTTTCGGAACTTCAACAGGCCTCTCCACTTCTTCTACTTCAACTTCTTTATCTTTATCTACCACATCCTTTTCTTTTCTAGCAACTTCCTTCTCTTTCATAACAGGGAAAGGAGGTGGAGGAAGGTTCTTACCACTTCTGAGAGTAATAGCTTTACAGTCTTCGATATGGATTGGATTCTCAGTATTGCTAGGGAGTTGCCCTTGTGAACGTTGATTCAGTTGTTTATTAATTTGATTTATCTGATTCTGTAATAAATTCATGTTTGCGTCAGATGCTTGTTGACGTTCCATAGCTTGCGTCTGAAGAGCAATTAAACTTTCTACGGTTTTCTGAAGGGTAACTACACCTTCTTGTGGATGGGCAGGTAAGGCTTTTCGGTTCATGGTTTCATTATAACTATCTTGAGAAGCTTGTCTCTGAACATAATTTCCCTGATTCTGTCCTCCTTGATAATTATTTTGTGGTCTTGGATTGAAATTTTTACCTTGGGGACGCGGCTGATACGCATATGTAGGATTGGCTGCCTCATTATGATTTGAATATTGAAACCCAGGATGGTTTCTGTTAGGTTGATATCCATTACCATTCGAATTAAAGTTACCTCTGTTGGAGACAAACATCACGGATTCTTGATTATTTTGACAATTCTCCCAACTATGATCATTAACACCGCAATACTCACATCCACACACCTCTTGTGCAACCTTTACCTCACCTCTTTTATTCGAAAAACCTTCTTTCACGGCTAAAGTGAGTTGTTTCAATTGTTGTTCTAATGTGGTTTGAATCTTGGTCTCTAACGTAGCAAATTTTTCTTCCATATTAACATTACTCAATCCTCTAACTGGTGTTCTTACAGAAGTCCACCCAACTTCATTCTTGACTGTTCTTTCCAAAATGACTTTAGCATGAGCGAGTTGAACTTGAAGAAAACTTGCACCACATAACAAATCCAATTTTTCTCTTGAAGTCCCATCAAGGCCTCTGTAAAAGATTTTTAGCTGTTGTTGTTCTGAAAAGCCATGAGCGGGAACTCTACGTAAACACATCTGGAATCTTATCCAACTCTTACCCAAACTTTCATCATATTCTTGACGGAAATGCGTCAATTCTAATTCAGCATCTAACCTCATGTTACTTGGGTAATACCTGTCAAAGAAAGCAGTCTCTAATTGGTCCCAGTTTGTTATCTTCGTAGGATCTTGTGTATCGTGCCATTCACTCGCTCCATCAATAACAAAAAATTTAAACGCAGCAAAATACATCTGTTCTCTTGAAACTCCTTGTGTGATATAAGAATCACATATCTGCTTAAATTTCTGTACTGCTCTAAGAGGATCTTCTGCTGGTCTACCACGGAAATTTCCAAAATTTTGGAATTGAGCTAACATACCCGAATCTGGACGAAATCTTGGAACATTAATATCTGGAGCACCTACTCCTATAGCAGGAGCACGGAATGGAACTTCTGGTGGACCATTAGTAAACCAAGGATCTTGATTCATCACTATTTGAGCTTGTCCGTTATTGTTTTGTTGATTCTGAATATTAATGTCCTCCATTCTGTGAATTAATTCTTCTACTTCTAAGGCTTCTTGTTCTTTCCTTCTCTTGTTAGAAAGTCTGATTAATGTTTCTGGATTACTAAGGATCGGAGGTGTTGGCTCTAGATCCTTAAAGAGTCTCCTTCGCATACACCAAACCTGAAAACCTGAAAAGAACTGAACAAACAAAAAGCGTAAAACTGAAATAAAAATAAATGCAACTATCACTAAAGGATAAACACCGTGGTCACACGCTACCGTCCCCGGCAGTGGCGCCAAAAACTTGGTGGTCCTTTGTGTGTTCTAAATAAATGCAAATAATAATCGAACCACAACCGCAAGTGTACGGTTGTCCCAAGTAATATAGTTGATAAAACAGATTCGTTCGAAGGACGGGATGGTTGACTACAATGCTTATCTATTAATGATTGATTGCACTTATGAAAGTAAGTAAAAGATATATTGATTGTTTGTTTGTTTTTTTATTATTCTAAGTAATGAAAGACTAAATGGAAAATGCAATTAAATACTAAAATGCAAGTAAATAAATGTGAAACGCAAGTATGAGAAGGCAGTACTTGAGAGACGCAAGGGTTTTCCTAACTATCATTCATTTCATACATTGGTTAAGGCACAAATTGGTAAATTTGTATTGGTCGGGATTCTATATTCTCCTTACCCCCGTCAGGGTGGACTAAGGAGCAACTCTCAAGTGCTACAAACCCCGTCAGGGTGATTATAGTCCACTCTCAAGTGTTTAAGTTTAAATTACCCAATAGGCCATAGGTTTAATTAAGCTCGTCAGAGTCAAATAATTTCTAACCTACATTCGTTAACTAGTTCGGTACCTAAACCCCCCGTCAAGGTGATCCAATCGCCACTAATTGGAATAGCCTAGATACTAAGTCCTATCATTGGTTAATTACGTCAATAATAGTAATTAAAATACAAATTAAAGAAAAATACGAATTACCCAATTTGATTTAAATAATAAATATCCCAAATCCAAATGTATGGAATGAAATCAAATTGGGATTAACCCATTATGCGTTCTCAAGCACTAATAAATGTTTAGCTCATATTAATTAAAAAGACAAAAACTAAATTAAATGTAAAGGAATTCATATTGTCTTACAAATAAATAATAAAAGTAACCTAATTTCCGGAATTGGAATGACTGAGAACGGAGCTATAGACCCACTCCAGCTCTAGCAGCTTCTTCTTCCTTCCTTCTGTTGCTTCTCTCTGATGTTTTTAATTGTAAAGAATGAATTGTCTGAAAAATAGAAGTCAAAGGCTCCTTTATAGTTAGAAAAACGGATTAGGTCTTGGACCTAATAATAAAACACTAATTAAATGTCCAAGCCCAAATTCTAAGCCTAAAATCCCGTAACTGCTGATACACCTTCACTAAAACGGCTTGTCCCGCTTCGTTATGACTCCGATTGACCTCATTCCAGTTACTAAAGTTCCGTAACTCGATAAGGAATGTTTTCTCTTCAAAGGTCAGCGGCTAAATCAGCTCTTAAGCACCTCGAGATCAGCAATCTATGGTCTGGAAAACAGATTTTCAGCTCTAAAAATAATATCTTCGGGAGTTATCTTCAAGTCTTGACTCTAATTCACGATCTTTGACTTTCTCCTTGGATTCCTCTTCTAGCTAACATCTAAAACCTGTAAACTTTACACTAAAAATACCAATATTACGCGTAAAAGTTTAATAAATTAAAAATGCTAGAAATAAAAGAGGAAACTCATATTATTGCATATTTAGTCCAAAAGTCTATCAAATTAATTAAATAAACACCAAAAATGATGTCTCCTAAGGGTCGAAAATAAGAACAATTAGGGAGACATCACTAAAGTAGGATCTAAGTTTAACTGCGCAATAGCCCAATATGCACCCATTTCAAGTTCAAGAGGTAAGTGACAAGCCTTACCATAAACCATTCGATACGGGGATGCGCCAACTGGAGTTTTGAACGCAGTACGATAAGCCCATAATTCATCGTCTAACTTCATTAACCAATCTTTTCTTGTAGGACCAACAGTCTTCTCTAAAATAGATTTTACCTCACGATTTGAGACTTCAGCTTGACCATTGGCTTGCGGATGATAAGCAGTAGATACACGATGTCTCACCCTATAATTCTCTAGAACTGTCTTTAGATACTTATTCACGAAATG
Source organism: Nemophila menziesii (assembly GCA_029959085.1). Classification (NCBI taxonomy): domain Eukaryota; kingdom Viridiplantae; phylum Streptophyta; class Magnoliopsida; order Boraginales; family Hydrophyllaceae; genus Nemophila; species Nemophila menziesii. The sequence goes on from JARWIR010000001.1 coordinate 84,433,393, forward strand.
AGAGCCTCCATCGCTAATAATTACTCTTGGAGTACCATGTCTAGTGAAAATGTGTGATTTCAGAAATTTAATTACTACTCGTGAATCATTGGTTGGTAGAGAAATAGCCTCTACCCACTTAGACACGTAATCAACAGCTAATAAGATGTAGAGGTTACCATTAGAAGGAACAAACAGACCCATAAAATCTATACCCCATACATTGAATATTTCTACTTCAAGGACATTATTACGTGGCATCTCATCCCTCTTGGATATATTTCCCATAAATTGACATCTTTCACATCTCTTAACATATTCATGACAATCTTTCATAATAGAAGGCCAGTAAAAACCTGATTGTAGTACCTTAGCAGCAGTTCGATCTCCTTTAAAATGTCCACCATAAGGTGAATCATGACACCCAACTACAATTGCTTCAGTTTCTTCCTTTGGTATACATCTTCTCACCATCTGATCAGCACATACTTTGTAGAGGAAAGGATCCTCCTAGAAGAATTGTCTAGCACGGTGAGATAATCTTTTTCTTTCTTGATAAGTTGAACCTTCAGGGAAAGAACCACTTACAATTAAATTTGCAATATCAGCATAACAAGGCTTATTCTCTAGGTGAATCGCAAATAAGCTCTCATCAGGAAATTCTTCTCTATCTACTTCAGGTCCACCATTTGATTCTGATCCTTCAAGACGAAAGAGATGATCTGCAACTTGATTCTCACAACCCTTTCTATCTTTAATCTCTAAATCGAATTCTTGAAGCAATAAAACCCATCTTATCAACCATGGTTTAGCATCTTTCTTTTCCATAAGATATCTAATAGCAGAATGATCTGTATAAACAACAACTTTCGCTCCAAGAAGGTAGGAACAAAACTTATTGAACGAATAAACGACAACTAGCAATTCTTTCTCTGTAACAGTGTAATTAATTTGAGCACCATTGAAAGTTTTGCTTGCATAGTATATCGAGTGAAATATCTTATCTTTTCTTTGGCCTAAAACAACACCCATAGCTAAATCACTAGCATTACACATAACCTCAAACGGTAAATCCCAATCCGGTGGTAAAACAATAGGAGTGGTAATGAGTTTTTCCTTGATTGCTTTGAAGGCCACCATGCAAGCTTCATCGAAAAGGAATTTGGTGTCCTTCTCAAGTAAGTTACATAGTGGTTTAGCAATCTTAGAAAAATCGTTAATGAACCTCCTATAAAAGCCAGCATGACCAAGAAAACTTCTCACCCCTTTAACAGAAACAGGAGGTGGAAGAGTTTTAATTACCTCTATCTTTGCACGATCAACTTCTAAACCAACACTCGAAACCTTGTGACCAAGTACGATACCCTCTCGAACCATAAAATGACACTTTTCCCAATTTAAAACCAAATCACTTTCCTTGCATCTAATCAAAACTTTCTCCAAATTCTCTAAACACTTATCAAAGTCATCACCGAATACAGAGAAATCATCCATAAATACCTCAAGGAAATTATAGATCATATCCCAGAAGATTGCCATCATACATCTTTGAAACGTAGCATGTGTGTTACATAACCCAAATGGCATTCTGCGATATGCAAAAGTACCAAAGGGGCATGTAAAGCTTGTTTTGTGTTGATCTTCAGGTGCCACGTAAATTTGATTATACCTGGAATATCCATCTAAAAAGCAGTAATACTCTCTACCAGCTAATTTGTCTAACATTTGGTCTATGAAGGGAAGAGGAAAATGATCTTTTCTGGTGGCCTTGTTCAGTTTACGATAATCCATACAAACTCTCCAACCAACTACAGTTCTCGAAGGAATACCTTCATTTTGATCGTTAAGAACTGTTGAATTCCTCCTTTCTTCGGCACACACTGAACCGGACTCACCCATTCATTACTCGAAATGGGATAAATAATCCATGCGTCTAATAGCTTAATAAGCTCTTTCTTTACAACTTCCTTCATGGCTGGCATTAATCTCCTTTGACCTTCAACTGAGCGTGCATTATTGTCTTCAAGAATGATTTTGTGTTGACAATAGGAGGGGCTAATGCCTTTGATATCGGCAATAGTCCATCCTATCGCCTCTTTGTTTGCTCTCAACACACGCAACAATTTATCTTCTTGAGGACCTGTTAAATTTGCCGAAACTATAACAGGTAGAGTTTCATTAGTACCTAAATACGCATACCTCAAGTGTGATGGCAAAGGCTTTTCTTCCAATTGCGGAGGAGATTCGATTGAAGGTTTCTTTTTTAGTTACAATCTCCCCGGTTCTCTCACAGGTTCATAGGCTAAACGCCTATACGTTGGATTCTCAAAGTTAAGAGCTGCCACTGTTTCGGCAAGCTCTTCCATCAATTCAGGCAAATCTAATGTCAAGGCTGCCTGCAAAACATCATCATAAGTAAGTTCATTATATACCTCTTGCGTGGCATGCTCAATTACATCCATTCGGAAACAATCCTCTTGAGAATCTGGAAACTTCATAGCGCGGAATACATTGAACTTCACTACCTCGTCTTGGATTCGCATTGTTAATTCGTCGTTTTCTACATCAATTAAAGTACGCCCCGTGGCTAGGAATGTTCTTCCCAAAATAATGGGAACATTCCTATCCGCGTCGTATTCAAGAATAACAAAATCAATGGGAAATACTAAAGTACCTGCCTTGACGAGGACATCTTCGATTCGACCTTCAGGATGTGCAAGGGATCGATCCGCCATTTTCAAGACCATAGAGGTGGGTCTTGCTACTCCAATAATTAATTTATCAAAGATTGACTTAGGTATAAGATTAATGCTCGCACCCAAGTCACATAGTGCTTTACCTTTCCATTCTTCTCCAATTGAAATAGGAATTGTGAAACTCCCAGGATCAAGTAACTTCGGAGGTAGCTTACTCTGACAAATAACACTACATTCTTCTGGTAAACCAATCATCTCATTATCTCAATACGACCTTTTATTAGTGAGGGCTCTTTTCAAAAACTTTGTATACTTGGGTATATTTCGGATGGCTTCTAACAACGGAATATTAATACTCAAACCTCTCACTCTATTGAAGAAGTTCTGATACTCGGCTATATCACCTTTATTTTGAACTCTAGAGGGAAATGGTGGAGGAGGACGACTTACAACATCATCTTTCTTTTTCGGAATTTCAACAGGCCTCTCCACTTCCTCAACTTCATCATCTTTATTCTTTTCCACCACATCCTTTTCTCTTCTAATAACTTATTTCTCTTTCATAACAGGAAAAGGCGGTGGAGGAAGATTCTTACCAATTCTGAGAGTCACAGCATTACAGTCTTCTTTCTGTATAGAATTTTCTGTGTCACTAGGGATTTGCCCTTGTGGACACTGATTCAAGCGTTTCGTCATTTGTGAAATCTGATCCTATAACATCTTAATGTGTGCTTCAGAAGCTTGTTTCCTTTGGGCTGATTGTGCATGAAGTGCAATCAAACTTTCTACGGTTTTCTGAAGGTTATTCGCACCTTCTTGTGGTTGAGCAGGTAAGGCTTTCTGGTTCATGGTTTCATTGTAATTGTCTTGAGGAAGTTGTCTTTGGACGTAGTTTCCTTGATTCTGTCCCGCTTGATAATTATTCTAAGGTCTTGGATTATATTTGTTACCTTGGGGACGCGGCTGATACGCGTATGTCGGATTTGCTGCCCCATTAGGATTTGAATACTGAAACCCAGGATGGTTTCTGTTAGGTTGATATCCATTACCATTCGAATTAAAATTTCCTCTGTTGGACACAAACATCACGGAATCTTGATTATTCTGGAAATTCTCCCATGAATGATCATTCACAACACAATACTCACATCCATACACTTCTTGTGTAGCGTTCACTTCAACCCTCTTATTCGAAAAACCTTCTTTCACGGCTAACGTAAGTAGTCTTAACTGTTGTTCTAATGTGGTTTGTATCTTGTTCTCTAAGGAGGTGAACTTCTCTTCAATGTTGACGTTATTAACTCCCCCTTTAACTGGTGTTCTTATAGTATTCCACCCCACTTCATTGTTGACCGTTCTATCCAAAATAATTCTTGCGTGAACGGTTTGAACCTGTAAAAACGCACCACCACATAATAAATCTAAATCTTTTCGTGATCCCCCATCAAGACCGTTATAGAAAATTTTCAATTGTTGTTGATCTGAAAGGTCATGATTGGGGACTCTTCGTAAGCAATTCTGAAATCTCGACCAACTTCTACTCAACGCTTCATCATACTCTTATCGGAAATGTGTTAACTCGAGTTGAGCATCTAATCTCATGTTGAACGGATAATATCTATCGAAAAACGCAGCCTGTAACTGTTCCCAATTCGTAATCTTTCCTGGTTCTTGCGAGTCATGCCAATCACTAGCTCTATCTATCACGAAAAACCTGAATGTAGCAAAATACATTTGCTCTTTTGTTACTCCTTGTGTGATGTACGAATCGCAGATTTGCATAAATTTTTGTACTGCGCGAATTGGATCTTCTCCGGACTTGCCACGAAAATTTCCGAAATTCTGAAACTGAGCTAACATACCCGAATCTGGACGGAATCTCGGAACATCGATATTAGCTGGGCCAATCCCAAGAGGAGGAGCAAGGAATGGTTCTTGTGCTGGACCTGTAAGGAACCATGGATCAGCTACTTGGATTTGAACCGGAGGATTAGGAATAATTAATGGCACTATTGGCGGGCCATTCGCGTCTAGCTGAACTTCTGGTTCATTGTTATGGAGATTAAGATGTGTCATTTCGTTAGCTAGTCTTTCTAATTCTTGTGCTTCTTGTTCTTTCCTTCTCTTGTTAGCAAGTCTGACTAATGATTCAGGATTATCAAGGATCGGAGGTAATGTCTCAAGATCCTTAAAGAGTCTCCTTTGCATACACCAAACCTAAGAACCTGAAAAAGATGAACAAGCAAAGCGTAAAACTGAAAAATAAAAATGCAACTAACACTAAAGGATAAACATCGGGGTCACACGCTACCGTCCCCGGCAGCGACGCCAAAAACTTGGTGGTCCTCTGTATGTTCTAAATAAATGCAATAAGGAAAAGAGAATCACAACCGCAAGTGTACGGTTGTCCCAAGTAATATAAGTAATAAAACAGATTCGTTCTCAGGGACGGAATGGTTGACTCTAATGCTTATCAAATAGTAATTAATTGCACATGAAAACAAGTAAATGATTTTGAGTATTGTTTGTTTGGTTTTCTAATGCTATGACAATAAATTAAAATATTAAATTAATGCAAAGATTAAACTAGACGCAAGAAAATAAAGTGTTTACGCAAGGTAGGAAAGGCAATACTTGAGAGACGCAAGGGTTTCACCTAATTATCATTCATTTGATACATTGTTTAAGGGACAAATTTGTAAATATGTAATGGTCGGGATTCGGAATTCTTCTTACCCCCGTCAGGGTGGACTAAGGAGCTACTCTCAAATGCTACAAACCCCGTGGTGGGGCCTAGTGTGTGATAAAATAAGATATGAATAAAGTGCAAAAACACCCTAAAACTACACGGTTCTGCAAGTATACAGATCGTATGCAAGTTTTAGATAAAGATTCGTTCCGCAGAGACTACAGAGGTTAGGAGAATCTTATGCAAATACCACGTGTAAATAATTAAAGCTAGAACAACAAAACGCAAATAAAAGTAAAGACAAATAGATTTTTGTTTGATTTTCTAATAAACTAAATTAAAACTAAGAAATTAAAGACAGAAAATTAAATATGAAAGAGAAGTGATATGAGAATATAGCTTAAGTTATTAGCATGTGATCCCCACTAGTTTTGCCGTTCTAAACATATAAGGGTGAATTATGTAGTATTTCCTTAATCGGTCCCAATATGCTATCGGTAGATTCAAATAGGATTTACCTGTGTCAATAAGGCTTCCTAAGCAAACTTTTCCTGTAATTGGTAAATAGTCAAAAAGACTAAACCATAGTGATTATCTAGCTAGGTTGGGTTGTCAGATCATACCTAATACTAGACGTTATGTGCTAAACATGCAATTAAACACCGTTGTCAATGGTATCCTAATTACTAGATTGTAATTCTAATGGCGGCCGTCCACAAGAACACGGAATATAAATCCAAACACATAAACAGAGAATGAAAACTATAATTCTATTTAAAATATTAAATTCTCAAATTAGATAGATGTCAATCAAAACCAGGGTTCATACATTAATGCTAAAACTTAAGTTAAAGAAAATTAGTTCATGCAAGAAAAGAAAGAAATTACAAATTTAAAGGTAGAAGAAGACATTGTTGATGACAGCTCCTTCCAGGCTTCTCTCTTGTGTTCTAAGCTTCCTCTTGGTTTAAGTTTTCACCAAGGATCATTTAAGAGTGTTAAGAGGCTGTATTTATAGTGTAGAGGTTGACCTAATTAGTTTCTTGAGAGATAACTTAAGTAATGGACTTCTAGCCCAACTCAAATTCGTAAGGAAATAAAGATAAACACTGTTGCGCTATTTTGAGTGTATCTTCTTCGTTATTGGTCGGATTGAGCTCCATAAGATACCAAAAGAATCGCAACTGAATTATCTAGACCCTTTAGACGGAAATTACCAAATTCGGCCTATTTCTTAGGTAAAAACGCATATCTTTGGATGTGTATGCAGAATCCCAGATTTAGGCAGCTTTTCCTTTTCCATCTTTTTAGCCTTTGTTTCCTTATCTCAAATTTCCATGCAAATCTCTTTCCATAAGTTGTTGTCTTTGACTTGGACTCTAATTAATCTCCATAATTATCTTTAAAACTTCACACTAAATAAACAATTAAACCCAATATGCTCTAAAAATAATAATTCTACAAATCAAGACCCAAAATAGGAAAGTGCACTAAACTAAGCTAAAATCAACCTATAAACTAATAAATAGGCCTAAAATGATGTCTCAGGAGTATATTTTATTATCACAAATGAGGAGACATCAAGACCCCCAACTCAAAGTTGTATTGTCCCGATACAATAAAAGTAAAGAACAGCAGGGTAGTCAAAATAAACAAGAAGAAGTCGGAGGAGAACAAGAACAAAAATATAATGCTAGAGCATAAAATCCAAAAAATCTCATGTAGTAATGCTCAAGAAATAATGCACAAATATGCCTAATATACATGTAATCAACATTCCATGAATTCAAGTTAAGATTAATTTCGCAATGCCAGAAAGAGAGGATGATAACTTAGTTCAGGTTAATGGTTATAGGTTGTTCATAGGTCCCAAATACAGCATCCAATGGTCCACTTACCTACTACCTAATAGCTCAATTGTTTCTCCATCTAGTAGTTAAAAATCCTAAGGTCTTGGTTATAACTTGGCTTAAGGACGGGTGTGGTATATTTGGATAATGAAAAGTGAGCTTTTGGCTCTCTCCTCACTAGCCATCAACGAATCGCCCTAGAGCTTGAGTTTTCACTCGAAGATGTTCTCACTCAACCCAATTTATTGACGCTTTTTAATGTGCATCCCCAATAATCCCAATTAAAACCTTTGATGATATAAAATCCACTTTGCCGGTCCGAATATATATTCTCTTTTCACATCAATTTTTCTTTGTATAGTTATAATTCTCTTTTGATGTTGAGATATCACACTATTTATTTTTCATATATATATTCTTTCTTTTACCCTTGTTTGCAAAATTAGCTCGTAGCTTCTTTTTCATTCACTATTACCCCGGCAAAGGGTTACAATAATAACAATTCATCATCAATAAAATCACAAAGATAATTCCCAAATCCCAAAGTTCCCTAATGAGGAAACCGACCACCCCAAACTCAAGCTCTAAAACGAGTGTCTCAGGTTTTGAGATTCGAGTGCGGGTCATATAGATAAGTCCTAAAAACTAGGGTATGGATTATAATGTGTTTCAAATAAAGGCTTTAGAAAGGCTCAGAGGGGCTAAGACGGATAAATAACAATAATATCAAACAAAAGGGTGAGAAAGTCTAAAGGCTTCAAGTGTTTTATCATGAAAGAACTGCCTTAGTCATTTCTCTAACTACCGGATTTCGTTACTTTTTCTTTATTAGTTCATAGACAAGTGGGTTTTCAACTAATTTTAAACCAAATAACTATTCCTAATTTTCAACGTGTTTTCTTAGCATTGCTCATTAACTTTTCTATCCTTTATTTCCTGTTTTCATACATGCATCTAAACAAATTTGCATCTTTCAAAAACATACTACCTACTATCATTGACCTAATAAAATCATGCTCAAAGAGGTACATTCAAGATATTCTATGCCTTAATTCAACCTAAAAGTTTTAAATTTTATGCAAAAACGAAAAGAAGATGAGGACAACGAATCCCCACCCCCAACTCAAAAATAAGCCGTGTCCCCACGACTCGAAAAAGACTCAAGAATGGAATAAAATTTAAAATTAAACTAACTAAACTACCTAATGCATACAAGCTATTGAGAAAAATTAGAATGACCTACCTGGTTGGCCATAGAGATCCATCATATCATCCTCATCTTCTGAAGCTGAGGGGTCGGTGTAATCATCTACATCCTTGTACAAGGTCAAATTCTCTACCCGTGTTTCCAACTGCATGATTTCTACCCAAAGGTCTTTGTTATCTTCACGTAATCTATCAACTTCGTTCTGTAACGTGAGAGCCCAAGGAGGAAGATCATAAACAATTTCAGAGGAAGAGGTAGAAGAACCTTGGTCTTGGATTTTTCTTTTGTCTAAAGGCCTCCTTGATGGTATTGACATTCTAGCAGTTAATCTCTTCTTTGGTTGTGGTTGTTCAGGTGCCTGTTCTTTTGATTCTTCAGAAACCTCATCAAGATTGATGGGTTTTTCAATGGTGGCTCCAGGCAATTTCTTATTCTTCCCAAGGATTGAACACTTTCTCTTGTATTCCATAGCTTCAGATCTGTTAGTCATGCTTGATTCACCCACAACTCAAGTTATACCAAGGATGGATTAAAAGTTTAAGGAAAATTGGTTTAGCTTGATGTTGTTGCTTGGAATTGATGAAAGAGAAAGGTTACTTGATTGATCTTGGAAGAACTCTTTAAAGCTTGTTGAATTTGATGGTGTAGTGTGATGAATTTGATGAAGGCTTGTGTTTATGGAAGATGTAGGAAAGGATTTGATGAGTTGTTGTGTTAATTGTGAAGGTTTGCACAAGCTTTAAGATGTATATATAGGGTTTGGGTCTAAAAAATTCGTGTATGGAAGGCTAGGGTTAATCTCATAAGGTAAGAATTTGATTAGGAAAAGAATTCCTTCACACACCGCCTCTTTCGGTGCACCGGACATATCCCGCGGTGTACCGCAGCTTCCGATGTTCCAAATTTTTGCCCACTGGATAATACCCGAGCTAGCACCCCGTGGCACGTGTTTTTGGCGTGCGGACCAGGGGTGCGGTGCAGGGGATGGTTCGCGCCATGTCCGTCAAAAAACCCGTGGTACCCGACCCTGTGGCACGCGTTTTGGGCGTGCGGACTAGGGTCCGGTGTACCGCGCCTATCAGGTCAATTTTTTTCTTCTTTCTGGATAAAACCCGTGGTACCCGACCGTGGTACGGGTTTTTTGGGCACGGTGCATCCCTGCGGACCAGGGGTAGTCCGCGGGGTAGTCCGCGCCAGGCTTTGAGTTCCTCCAGATTTTTCCTTTTGACCCCAAACTCGTTTCCTGCACAATAACACACTACCTTTCTCTCCTATTAGCTTGTAAACACAATTAAAAATATACACTAACTTAAAATTAAATACTACAAAGCAAAAACAACTAATCTAAAAAGCAATTTTAAAACAAGGCGTGTCTCCCAAGAGCACTTTTGTTTAACGTCTTTGAGTTAGACGTGTACCTCAGGCTAAGCGCATTCGACAGGGTAGATTTTCTCCCCTTGCCCAAAGTCCTCACTGTCTTAGTATCTCTTCAAACGCTGGCCATTCACCATGAATGTCCGTTGCTCGGCTGGATTTACAATCTCAATCGCTCCATGAGATGTGACTTTGGTAACAATGTAAGGTCCTCCCAAACGGGATTTAAGCTTTCCTGGGTAGTTCAAAAATCGAGAGTTGTATAATAAAACTTTTTGTCCAATCTCGAAATGCTTTGGACGGAGTCGTTTATCATGCCATCGCTTTGTTTTCTCTTTATAGAGACGTGAATTTTCATAAGCAAGATAACGAAGCTCCTCCAACTCGTTCAACTGCATCATCCTTTGCTTCCCGGCCAAGTCTGTGTCTAGATTCAGAGTTTTAATAGCCCAGTAGGCTCGAGCTTCTAGTTCAATCGGTAGATGACACGCTTTGCCGTAAACCATGCGATATGGAGATGCCCCAACTGGTGTTTTAAATGTTGTTCTGTATGCCCAGAGAGCATCATCTAGCTTTAAAGACCAGTCTTTCCTCGATTTGTTCACGGTCTTCTCAAGAATAGATTTGATTTCCCGGTTGGAAACTTCAGCTTGACCGTTAGTTTGTGGGTGATAACCGGTTGAAGTACGGTGTTTCACTTCAAACTTTTGAAGAAAATGTCTCAGGGGAGCATTAAGAAAATGGGTACCTTTATCACTGATTAGCACACGTGGCGTACCATGTCTTGAAAAGATGTTTGATTTTAAGAACTTAATCACAGTTTGAGCATCGTTCTTTGGTGTTGCCACTGCTTCTACCCACTTTGACACATAATCTACCGCAAGCAAAATATACAGATTTCCATAGGAAGTGATGAAAGGTCCCATGAAATCTATTCCCCATACATCAAAGATTTCAACTTCAAGAATATTATTAAGTGGCATCGCGTCTCTTTTTGATGTATTGCCAGTGTGCTAGCATCTGTCACATGACTGGACAAAACGATGACAATCTTTGTGTATGGTGGGCCAATAGAACCCGGATTGAAGAATTTTAGTTGCGGTTCTATCGCCCTTAAAGTGACCTCCATAAGGTGAACTATGACAACCTTCAATGATTTTCTCCATTTCACCTTCATGTACACATCTTCTAACCACTTGGTCACTACATATCTTCCAGAGGTACGGTTCATCCCAATAATACTGTTTGGCCTGGTGACTCAATCTTTGTCTTTGTTGTGGGTGGAAATCTTTGGGAAAGACACCACTCACAATGAGGTTGACTAGATCTGCATACCATGGCACAAAAGCACGTTTTATAGCAAAAAGTTTTTCATCAGGGAATACCTCTTTAACCAACAATGGTTCTTTGTTCGCATCAGATCCTTCGAGCCTTGATAAATGATCAGCAACTTGATTATCGCATCCTTTTCGGTCTCGAATATCTATGTCGAATTCTTGAAGCAACAGTACCTATCTAATGAGACGCGGCTTAGCGTCCTTTTTCTCCATGAGGTACCTGATAGCTGAATGGTCCGTATATACAATAGTTTTCTTCCCAACCAGATAGGGACGAAATTTATCGAAAGCATAAACCACGGCTAACATCTCTTTCTCCGTTACGGTATAGTTCATCTGGGCAGCGTTGAAAGTCTTACTTGCATAATAAATTGTGTGGAAAATCTTGTCTTTCCTCTGTCCCAACACAACACCCATAGCGTGATCACTAGCATCGCACATAAGTTCAAACGGAACTTTCCAATCAGGAGGTATAACAACAGGTGTAGAGATCAGTTTTTCCTTAATCGTCAAAAACGCTTGAAGACATTCTTCAGTAAAATTAAAAGGAGTATCCTTTTCAAGTAAAGAGCAAAGCGGTTTGGCGATCTTGGAGAAATCTTTAATAAATCGTCGATAAAATCCTGCGTGACCCAAGAAACTTCTCACTCCTTTAACAGAAACCGGAGGTGGTAGTGTTTTGATAACTTCAATTTTAGCACGATCAACCTCCATCCCTGCCTTCGAAACTTTATGTCCCAACACAATTCCCTCTTGAACCATGAAGTGGCATTTTTCCCAATTAAGCACAAGATCTTTTTCTCTACATCTCACAAGGACTTTCTCAAGATTATTCAAACAATCGTTAAAACTATCTCCAAACACCGAAAAATCATCCATAAAAACCTCCAAGTATTTATCAATCATGTCCCAAAATATAGCCATCATGCACCTCTGGAACGTGGCAGGTGCATTGCATAAACCAAACGGCATTCTTCTATAAGAAAAAGTACCAAACGGACATGTAAAAGTTGTTTTGTGTTGATCGAGGGGATCCACACAAATCTGATTATAACCTTAATATCCGTCAAGGAAACAATAATATTCTCTCCCTACAAGTTTGTCTAGCATCTGATCAATGAATGGTAGCGGGAAGTGATCTTTCTTCGTTGCTTTGTTCAGTCTTCGGTAATCCATGCACACTCGCCACCCCACAACTGGTCTTGATGGTATGGCTTCGCCTTGATCATTAAGGATGGTAGTGAAACCTCCTTTCTTTGGAACACATTGTACTGGACTAACCCAATCACTGCTAGCAATCGGATAGATAATTCCTGCGTCTAACAACTTGATAACTTCCTTCCTCACTACTTCTTTCATAGCTGGCATGAGTCTTCTCTGTCCCTCTATAGATCGCCCACCTTCGTTCTCAAGAATGATTTTGTGTTTGCAAACGGAAGGACTAATTCCTTTGATGTCAGCTATAGTCCATCCGATTGCTTCTTTGTTTGCACGAAGTACTTGAAGTAGCTTCTCCTCTTGAGGACCTGAAAGGTTAGCAGAAATAATAACAGTCAAAGTTTTGTTCGTACCTAGATATGCATAGCGTAGGTGGTCTGGAAGTGGTTTTTCTTCGAGAACAGGTGGACATATTATAGATGGTTGTTTCATTGGTTCAATGTCACCTAGTTCCCGAAGTAGTTCTCGCACGTTTAATGCAGCAACTTCTTCAGGGGAAATCTCGAGTTCCTCTGGTGTTTCAGGTGTTAAGGCTTCGTTAAGATCATCATCTAAGTTTTCTTCATTGAAGACTTCTTGCGTAATTTTTTCGATGACATCTACTTTGAAGCACTCGTCTTTCGCCTTAGGATATTTCATTGCCTGAAACACATTGAATCGTATCTGTTCGCCTTGTACTCTCATGATCAACTCACCATTCTCAACATCAATTAGTGTACGCCCCGTGGCTAAGAATGGTCTACCCAAAATGATGGGGACATTCTTATCCGCGTCGTAGTCAAGGATAATAAAATCACAAGGAAAAATAAAAGAGCCAGCTTTAACTAAAACATCTTCAATTTTACCTATTGGTCGTGAGAGGGAGCGATCCGCCATTTGTAATACCACAGATGTGGGTACTACTTCTCCGATATTAAGCTTCTCGAACAGGGATCTAGGCATGAGATTGATGCTCGCGCCTAAATCACATAATGCTTTCCCGGTCCAACTATCTCCAATGCCGATGGGAATTGTAAAACTTCCGGGGTCTTCTAGTTTCGGTGGCAACTCACTTTGACATATAGCACTGCACTCCCTAGGTAATCCAATTGGTTCCCCAGTCTCTATACTTCGCTTGTTGGAGAGGATATCTTTCATGAATTTCATATAGGTTGGCATCCTCTGGAGAGCTTCAACAAGTGGTATATTAACTTCGAACTTCTTCAACATGTCAATGAACTTCTTGAATTCCAGGTCATTGTCCTTCTTTCTGACACGTGAAGGGTATGTGGCAGAGGGCGTGTATTGAGTTCCACTGGTTTTCTTGTCGTTCCAGGTGTCTCGGCTTGGACACTATTTGGTTTAACTACCTCCTCAACTGTATCTTTAATTATATCTTCCCTCCTTTGTTCTGGAATAGTGATTTGTTCTGGTCTTGGTGGAGGTAGTTGTTTTCCACTTCGCAATTCAACTGCATGGCAAGAGTCATCTCTAGGAGCAATAGTATCACTTGGGAGTTGCCCTTTCGGCCTAGTTTGTAATGTACTCGCCATCTGTGATATAGTATGCTCTAGTTGCTTGATAATATTCTCCTGGGTTCGAACTTTCTGTTGGCTATGACTCATTTTTTTCTCAACTGTTTGCATTAATTTAGTCATGCTCGAAGTCAAACTTTGGAGTTGTTCCTGTTTTGCCAATTGCATTGATTGTTTAGGTGGATCTTTCTTTGGTTTTTGACAAGCTTTTTCAGCAATGGGTGCCTTTTTCTGAATAGGTTATGGTGGATTATAAGGTTGAAGTTGGGATTGCTGATAAGTTTCTTGCTTTCTGACCCAACTCTTTTGTTGTGGAGGTTGTTGATAATTAGTGTAGCTTTCTTGGGACAAGCATAACCATCAGAGTTATAGTTATCTTGAGGATATTGAACGGAAGCTACTGCTGGATTATTCATACATCCTGCCCACACATGATTTCTTGATCCACAACCAAGACACGAAGGAATTGTGCTTACCGTATTCACCTGAGCAAGTGTTCGGGCTTGTTCTTTAAGTTCTTCGAGTTATTTAGCCAAATCTTCAAGTTTCAGAGATGCTGAATTGTCTTCTTTTATTGCTCTCTTTGGCCAACTTCTCTCGTTCTCAAGAATTCTCTCCATCCCCAACTCAGCTTCTTCAGGATCTAGTAACACAAAACCTGCGTTTCCTAACGAATCTGCTTTCTCTCTTGATTTATCATTAAGGCCTCCATAATAATATTCCGGCGAGGATCTATGATATGGACATCTCGCCTTCTTATCTGTAAATCGTAACCATGCTTCACCCAGACTCTCTTCCTCTTTCTGTATAAATTGTTCAAGCTCCAATATATCTTTTAAACATGTACTAACCGGGTAAAAACGGTCTAGGAATCTTGCTTGGAGCTTGTCCCAATCTGGAATAACATGAGGGTATTGGGTATCATACCAATCGCTTGCACATCCGGTCAAGAAGAACTGGAACATCAGGTAATATACTTTCTCCCTAGTAACTCCTCTTACGATATAAGCATCACAGATCTGCATGAATTTCTGAATATATCGGATCGGATCTTGATGTGCAACTCCGCTGAATAATCCATGAGATACAAATTGAGTTAGCATCCCTGGATCAGGTTTAAATTTAGCGGCTTGGATTTCTGGAGCGCGAATTCCTCGTGGCTCCACTCTGAACTCGATGGGTAGCTCAAGACTCCTTGGGTTATCCATCTGTAACTAAATCTGAAAAACAAAAACTAAAAACAAAAGCGTAAAATAGAACTAACTAAAAATAAAAACACAAGATATATGCACAAGGACTAACGATGTAGTTCCCCGGCAGCGGCGCCAAAAACTTGGTGGGGCCTAGGGTGTGATAAAATAAGATATGAATAAAGTTCAAAAACACCCTAGAACTACACGGTTCTGCAAGTATACAGATCGTATGCAAGTTTTAGATAAAGATTCGTTCCGCAGAGACTACAGAGGTTAGGAGAATCTTATGCAAATACCACGTGTAAATAATTAAAGCTAGAACAACTAAACGCAAATAAAAGTAAAGACAAATAGATTTTTGTTTGATTTTCTAATAAACTAAATTAAAACTAAGAAATTAAAGACAGAAAATTAAATATGAAAGAGAAGTGATATGAGAATATAGCTTAAGTTATTAGCATGTGATCCCCACTAGTTTTGCCGTTCTAAACATGTAAGTGTGAATTATGTAGTATTTCCCTAATCGGTCCCAATATGCTATCGGTAGTTTCAAATAGGATTTACCTGTGTCAATAAGGCTTCCTAAGCAAACTTTTCCTGTAATTGGTAAATAGTCAAAAAGACTAAACCATAGTGATTATCTAGCTAGGTTGGGTTGTCAGATCATACCTAATACTAGACGTTATGTGCTAAACATGCAATTAAACACCATTGTCAATGGTATCCTAATTACTAGATGGTAATTCTAATGGCGGCCGTCCACAAGAACACAGAATATAAATCCAAACACATAAACAGAGAATAAAAACTATAATTCTATTTAAAACATTAAATTCCCAAATTAAATAGATGTCAATCAAAACCAGGGTTCATACATTAATGCTAAAACTTAAGCTAAAGAAAATTAGTTCATGCAAGAAAAGAAAGAAATTACAAATTTAAAGGTAGAAGAAGACATTGTTGATGACAGCTCCTTCCAGGCTTCTCTCTTGTGTTCTAAGCTTCCTCTTGGTTTAAGTTTTCACCAAGGATCATTTAAGAGTGTTAAGAGGCTGTATTTATAGTGTAGAGGTTGACCTAATTCGTTTCTTGAGAGATAACTTAAGTAATGGACTTCTAGCCCAACTCAAATTCGTAAGGAAATAAAGATAAACACTCCTGCGCTATTTTGAGTGTATCTTCTTCGTTATTGGTCGGGTTGAGCTCCATAAGATACCAAAAGAATCGCAACAGAATTATCTAGACCCTTTAGAAGGAAATTACCAAATTCGGCCTATTTCTTAGGTAAAAACGCATATCTTTGGACGTGTATGCAGAATCCCAGATTTATGCAGCTTTTCCTTTTCCATCTTTTTAGCCTTTGTTTCATTATCTCCAATTTCCATGCAAATCTCTTTCCATAAGTTGTTGTCTTTTACTTGGACTATAATTAATCTCCATAATTATCTTTAAAGCTTCACACTAAATAAACAATTAAACCCAATATGCTCTAAAAATAATAATTCTACAAATCAAGACCCAAAATAGGAAAGTGCACTAAACTAAGCTAAAATCAACCTATAAACTATTAAATAGGCCTAAAATGATGTCTCAGGAGTATATTTTATTATCACAAATGAGGAGACATCACCCCGTCAGGGTAATTATAGTCCACTCTCAAGTGATTAAGTCTAATTTACCCAATAGGCCATAGGTTTAATTAAGCTCGTCAAAGTCTCTAATTTCTAACCTATGTTCATTAACTAGTTCTGTACCCAGACCCCCCGCCAAGGTGATCCAATCGCCACTAATTGGAATAGCCTAGATACTAAGCCCTATTATCAATTGATCAGGTCAATAATAGTTAATAAAATGCAAATTAAAGAAAAATACAATTTACCCAATTTGATTTAAATAATAATTATCGCAAATCCAAACATATGAAACGAAATCAAATTGGGATTAACCCATTATGCGTTCTCAAGCACTTAATTAAATTAGCTCATGCTAATGCGAAAAACTAAATTAAAACAGAAAGAATTCATGTTCTTCAATTACAGAAATATAAGATGGAACCTAATTAGGAACTGGGTTTGGCTGTGATTTGGAGAAGATGACTTTCTCCAACTCTTAGCTTTCTCCTTTTCCTTGCTGCTGACTTTCTCTCTGGACACTCTCTTCTAAAGATGATTTAATTTGAAGAATAAAATGAGAGGTGCTAAATAATAAGGTCTAAAGGCATATTTATAGTGCTAAATTCGGACTAGGGTTTTTACTTAGGTTTAAGTGAATATTAGAAAAGCCCAAGTCCACTAATTAAGCTCAAATCCCGTAACTGCTGCACCACCTCCACTAAAACAGCTCTAACCGACTCGTTTCAACTCGGATTGACCTCATTCCAGTTGCTAAAGTTCTGTAACTCAATGGGTCACGTTTTCTATTAACAAGTCAGAGGCTAAATCCACTCTTAGATGGCTCGGAATCAGCAATATTTCACAACTTTCCAGATTTGCAGCTTAAAATAATCAATTCTTTCGGGATATTTCTTATTGCTTTGACTTCATTACACGATATTTGACTTAATTCTTGGCTTCCTCTCCTAGCTAATATTCAAAACATACAACTTTTCACTCCAAACAACCCATATTACGCGCAAAAGTTTAATAAATGAAAAATACTAGAATTAAAAGAAGAAAATCGATTTATTGCATTTTAAAACCAAAAGTCTATCTAAATAGTCAAATCAACACCAAAAATGATGTCTCTAGCATAAAGTTGGAAAATTTAGGGAGACATCAGAATCGCCACTAGTTGTTCAAACAATATCATCAACTATTCATGATACAAATTCGAAAGGTGACACGGAACTCAAGACATTTGTAGAGGCGTACACTCCTGAAAATAACAATGCCCAAATGCTTGAGATTGCAAAGAAAGGTCTTACACCGCAACAAGTTTTTACGCAAGTTATTCCAGAGAAAGAAGCGAGTGTAGAAGCCAAGAGAGAGACTGTGAGAGTCTCTAGAAGAAGTGAAAAAGAGTTACCATTGAAGCTCAAAGATCCTGAGAGCTTCAACCTTCCTATTCAAAAAAATGGTATGCTCAAGGTGAAAGCTATGTACGATGTGGGTTCAGGTGTAAATCTTATGCCAAAGTCCATGTTCGAGTGACTTGGACTTCAGAAATCAGAGAAAGCTCCAGTGAAGTTGCAGTTTGCTGACAATTCAGTTGCCAAGACATGGGGAACAGTGGAGGACGTTCTTGTCCGATCAGGTAATATCACCATCCCTACTGACTATTTTATACTTGATTTCGATGCAGATAAGCAGGTTCCAATCATATTTGGAAGGCCTTTCATGGCCACAAGTCAAAGCATAATTAACTTCCAAGAAGGGACCATTACCCTTCATGCTAAAAACATATCTGAGACATCCTATGTCTTGGGTAAGAAACCAAGGAAGTTAGATCCCACCGTTCCTATCATCAACAGCCTTTCACATCACAAAGTCCCTAAGGAGAAGATCCATTAAAATCCTATGGATACTGAGCCAAACATTGAGTTTGGGGTTGGCAATGAAGTTCTATGGAAGGCCCACAAACGAGAAAATAGGCCACGAAGTTACAAAGACTCGTGGATGGGACCATTCATAGGCACTAAAGTTGTTTCAGTGAAGGTGATAGAGATCAAACCCAAGAAGGGTATCAAGCGCATATTCGTTGACGTTCATAGCCTTGCTCGTTGTTGGGGAGGCTATATTCGCAAATCTATATAGAGGTAACGCGTCTAACTTTAAAAGACGTTAAATAAAAGTGTTGTATGGGAGACAACCCGCAATTTTTTATGTTTTTAATTTGTGTTTAGTTTAGTTGTTTTTAGTTGATATTGCCTATTTGATAAAGGTATTAGTATTTTTGATGTTCAGGTGTTAAAGAAATTGAGTCTGGGAGGAAAAACAGATTTTTTGGGCATGTTCTGACCTGCCACCGGCATGCCGGTCAAATACGCCGGTAAGCCGGCGGGTCAGAAACACGAGCCCTCGTGTGCGTGTCTCGTGTTCATTGCCAAGAGTTAATTTTTAAAAGCAAGCAGCACCGGTATGCCAGTCGATTTCACCAGTATGCCGGTCAGATTAAAACCCGAGCCCTCGTGTGCACGATTAGTGTTTTTTGCCGTAACTTGAGTTTCAAAGGACAGCAGCACCAGTATGCCGGGCCATATGGCTGGTAAGCCGGTCAGCGCCGCTGGAGAGAGAAAAAAGTTGTGTTTTAGGTTATAAAGAAGAGGAAGGTTAGTCTATTGCGAATTTTACAATCCTTAAGCCTCTCTTTCTTCTCCAAACCTCTCCCAACTCCATTAAAGCTTCATCAAACCTTCCCCAAACATAAAAACACTACCCAATCACCATAAAAACACATCATTCTTCTCTCCACATCATTACAAAGATTCAACCACCCAAATCTTACCAAAACACATTGAATTGAAGAATCAAAAGCTTGAATTCCAAAAATTCATCGTACAATTTCTTAGATCCATACCAATTCATCAAGAATTCATCTTACCCACATAGAGATTCATCATCAAAACACCTTTCCTAACCAAAATAAAGCTTGTTTAACCAATAATCGAGAGTTTCAAATTTCAAAGTGGTTAAATCTTTGAGTTGAAGGTTAATTGAGATGACTAAAAGAACAGAAACTTTATCTACTAAGAGGGAGATGAAGAAAAGCAAGGTATTGGGTTCTACTGAGAAGAAATCAAGTGAGAAAAGTTCTAGTTCCAATACAAAAGGTAAAATAGACTATGTAAAGAGAGGTGAGCTAGCTTCGTTTAATTCTATGGGCAAAAAGGTTCCACTTTTTACCAAGAAGACAACCCAACATCTTGAATTCAAAGGTCCTACACCCGAAGATAAAGAGAAAGCTTCAAAGGCCATGATAGCTTCAGCAGAGAAACAATTAAAGGGACTATACTTTGCTTATGAGAAAGTATTCGATGAAGAAGTTGGAAAAGGAGAGTATAAGAGATTCTTGGAGCTTGGTGAAAGATTGGGTTGGTCTATATTCATGGTAAGACGTTCTAATTTATGTCATGAGTTAGTTTTGGATTTCTATTTAGGCCTCTTTAGCCGAGATAGTGAAGGTTGTGTTCCAGTTAGAGGAGAGTTAGTTCCTTTCACAGTTGAAGAGATTAGAAACCACTTCCCATTTAAGTTATTGGTTGGACCATGCAAGTATAGGGAAGCGGTGGATAGGCAAAGAATCTTTGATTGGAAGTTACTTTTTGAGCATATTGGGTTTAATTATTTATTTAGTGTGAAGCTTTAAAGATATATATGGAGATTAATTAGATGCCAAGTCAATTCTAAGAGATAAAGGGAAGAAGATATACATGGAAATTGGAGATAAGGAAACAAAAGCTAAAATATGGAAAGATAAAGTTGTCAAATAAATCTGAATTTCACCACCCACGACCACAAATGGGCTTATATCTCAAAATCGGTGAGGAATTTGGAAGAATGGTCAAGAGAAAAGTTAAATATCTTTCTGAGACGATGAATTAAGACTATTGATACGCATCAAACAGATAAGTATTGAAGTTTTTATGACCAAAACAAAAACGGGGCTGATTCTATATTTTAGGGTTACGAATTTGAGTTGGGCTTGGAGTCCATTACTTGTCTTCTACTCCAATAAAACGAATTAGGGCTTCTCTACACCTATAAATACACCCGTATATCACTTGTAAATCATCCTTGCCTCCCATTAATTAGTCCTTAGGTTTACTATCATCAGAATTATTGTAGACAGCAAGATGAAGTCTTTCGTTATTTCTTTTAGTTTATTTCCTTCATGTTTGAACTAATTTTCCCATAGCTTGGGTTTTGCATAACGTATAATCTATGAATTCTATTTTCTTTCTATCTAATATTCTTTGGGAATTATATGTTTTAATCTGATATTAGCTTATTACCTATATATTTGTTTATGTGTTTTGATTTATTGTCTGTTTTCCTTGCGGTGTACAACGTATAGGATTACCTTAATAGTAGTTAGATGATCACCTTAACTGGGTGACTAATTATTGAGACACCGCATAATGTCTAGTGTCCGATATTGATCTTGACAACACTGATTCTAACTAGATATTCATTAGGGTTTGTTTTAATCACTATCACCATGTTTGGAATTGAATTGCTTAGGAACCTAGTGGCGTAGGATAACCCTCAGTTTAGACTGCCTCATGGTTGTGTCCGTAGCCCCCTAGTCACTCTCAAGTTCTAGGAGAGGGAATTTAAAATCCTGACTAAGTATTTAAGAGCTAATTATCTCCCTTATTAACTAGAATTTGATAGAAAGAATTAGAAGGATTAGTGCATACTAGAAAAACCTAGGCTATATTTATCATCTCATATTTCTTATCTTTATTTATTTATCTTTAATTTTATTTAGTTTAATTTATCATCTCTCAATCGTTCATCTTGATTTTCTGTCTTTTAATTAATTACTCTCTATTCCTAATTATTGCTCATTCGTGTAACACACTAAGTCCCTGAGAACAAACTTTCTTATCATTAAAACTTGCATACATCATGTAATACTTGTAGTACTGTGCTTGTCTAGGGTGCTTTAGTGCATTGTTTTCAGCGTTTATTTATCATATTTTTATAACACCCTAGGAGACACCAGATGCCGTTTCGGTTATGCAATGAACTTGCCACGTTCCAGAGGTGTATGATAACTATATTTTGGGACATGATTGACAAGTTCTTAGAAGTTCTCATGGATGAATTTTTGGTATTTGGATAGTTTTAACGAGTTCCTTAACAATCTTAAAAAGGCACTCCTGTGATGTAAAGAAACATATCTTGTTCTTAATTGGGACAAATGCCACTTCATGGTTCGTGAAGGAATTATGTTGGGACATAAGGTTTCGAGTGCACTAATGGAGGTTGATCGTGCTAAATTTGAAGTTATAAAGACCTTACCACCCCTCATTTTTTTTAAAGGAGTCAGAAGTTTCTTGGGTCACGTAGGATTTTATCAAATATTTATAAAAGATTTCTCCAAAATCGCCAAACCGCTTTGTGCTTTACTTGAGAAGGATACTCCTTTCCATTTTAATGATGCATGTCTTGAAGCGTTTTTGGCGATCAAAGAGAAACTTATCTCCACACCAGTTGTCATACCTCCAAATTGGAACTATGTGTTTGAAATTATGTGCGATGCAAGTAATCATGCAATGGGTGTTGTGTTAGGACAAAGAAAAGAGAAGATCTTCCACACAATATATTATGCAAGTAAGACCTTTACAGCTGCCCAATTAAAGTATACAATAATGGAAAAGGAGTTATTAGACATAGTATATGCATTCGATAAGTTTCGTTCCTATCTGCTTGGGATGAAAACTCTCATATACATGATTTATTCAGCAATCAAGTACATATGGAGAAGAAGGACGATAAGCCGTGTCTTATTAAGGGTATTATTACTACAAGCATTCAACATAGATATTCGAGACTGAAAAGGGTGCAAGAATCAAGTAGCGGATCATTTATCCAGGCTCGGAGGATCTAAAGTCAACACAGGACCTAAATTGGTCAAAGAGGTATTGAGGAACAACTTTTTACTATTAAAGATGCGTTTGTTCCTTGTATGCAGATATAGTTAACCTCATAATGAGTGGTGTATTCCCTGCGGATTTCAATCCACAATAACGAAAGAGGTTAAGCCATCGAGCAAGACAGTTCTTTTAAGATGAGCCCTACCTCATCAAAGTTTGCAGTGACCAAGTCATTAGAAGCTGCGTTCATGATGGCGAAAATCATTGCAAGCTTCCATGGCTCACCATATGGTGGCCACTTCAAGGGAGATATAACCGTAGCAAAAATTATTCATTCCGGATTCTATTGGCCCACCTTACACAAGGATTATCATTGGTTCATCCACACCAGTCAAAGATGCCAATTTACTGACAACATATCAAAAAGAGACAAAATGGCACTCAATAACGTATTAGAAGTAGAAATATTTGATGTTTTGAGGATAGAATTCATGGGAACTTTCATCTCTTCCCATGGTAATATTTATATTTTGCTAGCGGTAGATTATGTGTCAAAGTGGGTAGAAGTAGTGGCAACACCAAAGAACAATGCCAAGACAGTCATCTCGTTTTTTAAATCAAATATCTTTCCAAGACATGGTACGCCACGTGTTCTCATTAGAGATAAAGGTACCCACTTTATAAATTTTCAGTTGAGAGCCGCCCTTCGTAAGTTGAGGGTGAGACACCGCACTTCAACGAGTTATCATCCCCAAACTAATTGTCAAGCTGAGGTCTCTAACCGAGTATTCAAATCTATCCTAGAGAATACCGTGAACAAAACAAGGAAAAACTGATCACTAAAACTAGATGATTCTCTCTGGGCTTACAAAACAACATTCAAAACACCAGTTGAGAAATCTCCATACAGCATGGTCTACGGCAGAGCCTGTCATCTTCCTTCGTGCTTTTTTGGCTATTAAAGATCTAAACTTAAACGTAGAATTGGCAGGTAAGCAATGGATGATGCAATTGAATGAGTTAGACAAATTTTGTTTTCATGCATATGATAATTAACGCCTATACAAGGAGAAAACAAAAAGATGGAATGATAACCGGATTCGCACAAAGAAATTTGAGAAAGGTCAGATTGTGATTCTATACAATTCAAGATTCTCGAACTACCCGGGTAAGCTCAAATCCCGTTGGGGAGGACCATACATTGTTACGAAAGTCACACCTAAGGCGCAATCGAAATCGAACATCCAACAGAGCAAAGGACCTTCATGGTGAATGGTCATCGTTTAAAGATATACCATGATAGTGAGGAATTCGGAAAGGAGGAAACAATACATCTCCACGAACACGCTTAACTCGAGGTAACACGTCGAACTAAATGACATTAAACAAAAGTGCCCTTGGAAGACATCCCTTGTTTAACTTGCTTTTTGGTTGATTTTATGTTTTTTGGTGTATAATCTTGAGTTAGTTTATAATTTAAATGTGTTTACAAGCTAATAGGGGAGAAAGTTAGTGTGTTAGTATGCTAGAAACGAGTTTGGGTGCAAAAGACGGAAGAATTGCAAAAATCAGCAGCTAGGTGCGGTACACCGGTGCACCGCACCCCACAAAACTGTGACAACGGTGTGAGGAATTAGGTAACATGCGAGACTTAGTGGCAAAAACTGTGTCGTCACTCGCACAAAACGGTGCCACGGTGTCATCCAGAGGACTCGTGCGGTACACCGCATGTATACCGCGGTGCACCGCAAGAAGAAAACCGTCACCACAGTTTGGTAAATCCGTTTCATGTGCGAGAGTTAAAGGAGAATACCGTGTTGTTAGTTGTGCCCGACCATGACACGGTCCAAGATAGAAGGTTCGTGCGGAACACCGGATGGGAGCCTTGGTATACCGTGCCATGAGAAAAACCGTCCCAACGGTTTGCAAATCAGGTCCAATACCGAGAATCCATGTGGCAATATTGTGTCGTCAACAGCACAAGACCATGACACGATACGATGATGTCACCTAAGGTTCGTCGCAGGTTAGCCGCGGTACACCGTAGGAAGGCGGTTTGAAGAGAGAATTTTGAGTCCTTGTTGGATTCTTACAATGCAAGACCTAATCCTAGCCTCTGCCAACCTTCCCAACACAAAATTTTCAAACCCATACCCTATAAAAACACCTTGAAACTTGATCAACCCTTCTAACAAACACAACAAACATCACCAATTTTTCCTCTATCCTCTATAAACACATAATCTTCATCAAATCAATTACACAACACCACAAAACGCCAAATATCATCAAGTCTTCAAGATTTCTTCCACCACAATTAAATTAATTCTTTCCTCTATTATTGATAATCCTTCTTCCAAACAACAACATCAAGCCACACCAATCTTTCATAACGTTATTCCATACTTGTTGCATCTCGAGTTGTTGGTTAAACAACGATGACTGACAGAACGGATGTTATGGATTACAAGAGGAAGTATTACATCTTAGGGAGCCATTGATCTTGATGAGCTAATTCCAGAGAAGCCAAAGCTCGAGGTAACAACACAACCACTAAAAAGAATTAACTAGAGAAAGAGGGTACCAGTCAAGCCTAAAGCAAAGACACAAATACAAAATCAAGGTTCATCCTCGAATCATAATGACAAATCAGAAGGTGTATCCACACCACCAGAAGGGGCAGTAACATTAATGAACAAGATCGAAAGGTTAGAAATCAAATATAACTACTTCTGGATGGAAATTCTGAGGATGAACTACAACATTGACAAGATTACAGATAAATTAGATTTAGAAAACGATTCTCTTTCAAAGAAGGAATGGAAAAAGATGTTTTATGGCAAGATACCACCTTCTAATCATTCTCCTTAATTGCTTATGTGCATTATTTTAGTTTAAATTTTATTGCTTTATTGAGTCTTTTTTGAATCGTGGGAACATAGCTCACTTTTGAGTTGAGGGTGGGGATTCGTTGTCCTCATCGTCCTTTTTGTTTTGTGCAAAAAATTTAATTTTTTTAGGGTTAGAATTGGCATAGAATATGGTGAATGTACCTATTGAGCATGTTTTAATAAAGTCAATGATAGCAAGTAATATGTTTTTGAACAGTTTCACAAATATGTTTAGTATGCATGTATGAAAACAGGAAGTAAAAGATAGGAAAGATTATTAAGCAACATGTATGAAGTGCCAAGTTGGTTCTTAGGGAGAATTAATCTGTGTGTAGAACGTGAGGTTTGAAATTAGTTGAAAACCTGCTTGTCTATGAACTAATAGTGAAAAAGTAACGAAATGTGGTATTTAGAAAAGTGAATAAGGCGGATCTTTCATATTGAAGCCACTTGAAGCCTTTTAGCTTTCTCACCCTTTTATTTTGATTATTATTATCTGTCTTAGCCCCTTTGAAACTTTCTAAAGCCTTTTATTAACCACATTACAAGCCATACCCTTTATTTTATGGGACTTATCTATATGACCCGCACTTGAATCGCAAAACCTGAGACAAGTTGTTTTAGAGCTTGAGTTTCGGGTGGTGGATTTCATCATTGGGAAACATTGGGTTTGGGGTAATTGATTGTAATTGTGGTTATTGTTGATGATGAGTTTATAATTGTAACCCTTTGCCAGGGTAAACGTAAATGAAAAAAAAAATATGAGAAAAGTGGTATGATATCTCACCTCAAAAAACAGAGTCATAACCAACTTAGAAAAAGGATATATGAAAAAGATTGAAAAGATTAGGACCGGCAAAGTGAAATTTATTATGTAATCATCATAAAAAGATTTGTTTGGTTTATTTAGGGATGCAAATCAGAGCATCAATATTGGTTTGAGTGAGAACATCTTCGAGTAAAACTCAAGCTCTATGACGATTTGTTGATGGAATGGGAGAGCCGAAAACTCACTTTTCATTATCCAAATATATCATACCGTCCCAAGCCAACGTTATAACCATAAAGACCTTAGGAATTCTAAATAATTGGTGGAAGAACAATGGAACAATTAGGGCATAGATAGGTTGACCATTGGATACTATATTAGGAACTGTGATCACCCTATAGCCATTAAACACAAACTAAGTTGAAAACCTCTCCTTCTGGCATTGCGAAGTTATTCTGGACTTGAATTTATGAACTGTTGATTATGTGTATATTAATCATGTGCATAATTATTTCTTTAACGTTACTACATGAGATATTTTTAAGATATATCTCTATGATCATTCATTACTTTCTACTCTTCTTCTTGTTCTTCTATTTTTAGTCTGCAGGCGATACAAATTTGAGTTGGGGGTCTAGATCTCTCCATATTTCTGATATATTAATCTATAATTGAGGCATCATTTTAGGGGTATTTAGTAATTAATTTCGAGATTTTCCCCATTCATTCATACTTTACACTTTCTTTTCTAGGTTTAGGTGTTTTGCTATTTTGTTAGCTTTTGCGTGTAATTTGTGAATTATTTGTGTAGTACTTAGGTATATGGAAGCTATTACACCTATGAAAACTAATTTGAATTGGAAAAGTAAAGGAAACCCCTTAGTCAAAGTAAAAGAGGAAGAGTTTGGATATATTTGGAAAGTAAAGAAGCTTCCAAAACTACACATACGTCTACTAATTAAATTGCTGAAGAAAATTGGTCTGGAATTAGGAGGATCCTTTTATATGAGTGGATAGATCTTTTAAATGCAGTCATTTCCATATAAATAACATTAAATTCCAATAAGTAACGAAGGAGATATGACCAAATCAATATCTGCAAATGTTTATCTTGTCCTACAAGTTAGGAATACGAATTTTGGTAAGATCAGGACTCCTTAACTTGGGGGCTTACTCCATATATCGACCAAGGGACTATATATATGCATTCCTACCTTCATCCTTGCATTCTTGTTCAGCCCTTACTCAATATTACACCAATAAATCATCAGGAGCAGGAAGACAAAAAGACAAGAAGGAGTTGGAAGTTGTTCATTCCATTCCAACCCTTCACCGTTGTAATTTATTTTCTTTCTTTCTCTAGTATGAAATAATTCTATTTAGCTTGAGATTAGCATAAGGGTATGAACCCTAGACTTATTTTATATCTATTTTAATTTGGGATGTCCTTTTACATTTAATTGAAATTAGTTATGATATCTATGTTTTTATGTGCTTCGATGTATTGTCTGTAGTTCTCGCAGTTGAAAACTTATAGGATTACCATAGTAGTTAGATGATCACCCAGAAGGGGTGTCTAATTATTGAAACACCACATAAACATCTAGTGTGCGGTAGTGATCCTAACGGGCTTTCCTAACTAGATAGTCACTCGGGTTTGAGATTAACCTCCAATCATTGTGTAGGGTCCCCTTACCCAAGTCCCCTGGTAATTGTTAGGTCGCCACCTGAGTCCAACCGGAAGAGGGTTAGGAGGATATAGAATCGTGGCTATTTTATATCACACAATTCTCCCTTATATAAATAGGTCGTAACACAAGGCTAGTGGGGATTACTTGCTATATCTCGAGCTAAACTCTCATTCTAATTCTTCCTTTCTATTTTTTTCCTGTCTTTATTTTGTTTAGTTAATTGTTTAGTCTTAAAACCAAACAAATATTTCAGAGTCTTTAGCGTATTATTCTTCTAAGTTCTTTTATTGCACTTTATATTTGCATTAGTCCTAGCTAACTTTACTAGTCCCTGCGAACGAATTCTACTTATCAACTAAACTTGCATATGATAGGTGATACTTGCAGTGAGTAACGTGATTGGTTAGGGTGATAGATCTTACTTTATTATCATTGTTTTATCACACCCTACCAACCACCATAAACCTTATTATAATTTGATACCCCTTAGTATGTAGTACTTTACCATATGACATGCCCTCGAGTCTCAATGCCTTATGACTAGTCTTCTTTGAGATTGAGTTTGGGGTGGTGGGTGTTCATGGTTTTGGGATACAATGAGTGGTTGTATGCTTATATGGTGGTTGTATTCTTATATGGTGCTACATGTTTGATTCACTTTGTTGTGATCCTTTCCTAATTCAATAAAATTGAAAAGAAAATGACAAAAAGAGAAAAATGCATGAAAATGGGTCAACATGAATTCTTAGATAAAAACAAGATTCATGTTTGACATGCAAAAAGAAAGAACAAAAGTGGTTTTTGGGGATTTGGGGATGCTAATCTAATGCATCTAAAAGAGAATTAGTGAATACATCTTTGAGAGTAAGCTCAAGTTCTTAGGCAGTTAGTTTTTCAATTAGTGAGTAGAGAGTCAAAATATTACTCTATATTATCCAAATATATAACATACCTTATCCTACACTATAACCTAAAAGACCCTAAGATTCATAGTTATGTGATTGAATGATAAAAAAGAAGAAATGAGGTGAGTAAGTAGGCCATTACACGTTGTGGAATAATCTAGGATCACCCTATAGTGCCACTTTGAGCTAAGTGTTTTAGTCCCCCTTTTTGCATTCCTAAGCTAATAATTCTTGAAATTTCAATATGTTTATTATGTGTCTGAATAGTATATTATATCGATTATTTCTTGAGTAGCACTTTATGAGAATTTTTGTACATTGTTTTTGGGATTATTACATGCTTCACTCTTATGGATATTTTGGATTCGGGATCCTATTTGGTGCTTAATTTGTCGGGATGACAAAATCTAGAGTTGGGGGTCTTATTGTATCTCCTTTTGTGATAGACTTTGAGATGAATGGGGCATCATTTATGTTTTTTATATTTGATGTGGTATTTATCCCTTTATTTGATATGTTTTGAGTTGTTAGCTAATTTTGGATTTAAATATGTTTTTGGAGCAATTTGAAATGATTTATGTGTCCAGTGTGCAACTCCTAGGAACATGATAGATACGAGACACCGAAATATAGCTAGGAATTCAAAAATTCAAAAGGAAACCCCTAGTCAAGTAACTAATGGAGCAAAAAAATTCACTAGAAGGTCAACAAATATTGCCGGCAAAACGTCAATGTCAGCTTTGGCAATTCAATACAAATAACTGGTGAGGATTATGATTATATTACTCACACACAAGATATCACTCTGATCATAAATTGTATGGAAAGAATTTGTTTCAAAATAGGAGATAAATAGAATAAATTATGGGTGTATGTCTATTAATTCCCAAGTTGTCCATAATTTTTAAAGAGTCAAGTAGGCAATTTTTTACTCACTTAAGTTTGCTCAACTGATGGAAAATTTTTTTGGGGACTATATATACCATTTTTTAACCTCAAAACAAAGAACTTATCATATTGGAGAGAAAGGGAATGTGGGGACGGGAAGCAAGGGTTCTACACATATTACATCAAATCTAAATTAATTGGCTCATGTAAACCTTAATTCCTTATTTCCTTGAATTATAAACATCTTTTATTTTAGAGTAAATACAACTGTTACCCCCTGTGATATGGGCCGATTGACTACTTACCCCTACTGTTTAAAATGTGACTGTTTACCCTCTATACTAAGTTTCCACGACTCGTTACGCCTAGTTAACGGAATCCATGTACATTTTCGTGACTATTTATCCTTTCTACTAAGTTTTTGTATATTTTTGTATAGGGGGTAAATAGTCACGAAAACGTGCATGGATTCCATTAAGTGGGGAAACGTGGGGTAACAAGTCTCGAAAATTTAGTATATGGACTAAACCGTCGCATATTAAACAGTAGGGGGTAAGTAGCCAATTGGCCCATAGTACAGGGAATAACAGTTGTATTTACTCTTTATTTTTATTTATCCTAGCATGAACTAAAAATATTTTAGCTTGAGATTGCACATGCCTAGCTTTAATTTAGGATTATTATTGTTAAATTTGGGATTACATGTTAAATTAAATAGATTGTGGATTGCTTGCTTATTATAATTCTTATTCTTTATGTAATCTTTACCTTGATAACATATTGAGTTGTTGTTGGAATTAAACTATTCCCGGGAAGGGGGTTTGTTCTTCAGAAAATAGAATTATGTTTGTTTAGCTGAGTTTGGTAATCAAAAGATCTAACTAGTTAAATAATCACATAAGTTTAGAACTTTAGGCTTAGATAATTATGTATGATCGTTCGAGAGAGGTTCCTAGAATTAGATAGAAACCCTCTACTTATCCGTAAGAAACTTAGGGTTTCCCAGTTAGCAAGTGGAGTCTCCAATTAAACCTTAGATCCAGAATTGTATCATGTCATGTGATGTCTCCCTATTTGTGATGATTTAATCTTAGTTGGATACATCATTTTAGGTGTTTTAAGAAATCTTATACTCGATTTTAATATATATTATTGTATTTTCTTATTTTTTGTCTTGATTTGATGATTTATAGCATATTTGGTTTAATTGTTTGCTAATTTTGAAGCTTTAAAGATATATGGTAATTAATTAGATACAAAGTCAATTCCAAGAGATAAAGAAAAGAAGATAATGATGGAAATTGGAGATAAAGGAAGAAAAAGATAAGTATGGAAAGATAAAGTTGCCAAGTAAATCTGAATTCCAGCAGCTACGTCCACAAAAGTGAACATAACTCAAAATTGGCTGGGAATTTGGAAGAATGGTCTGAAGAAAAGTTGTAGAGCTTTCCTAGGAAATCAGTTTTGATATAAAGAACGAGTCAATCAGAGCAATATTGTAGAAGTTACTGCCAAAACAAAACTGCAACAATTTATTACCTTTTCTATATTTTAGGGTTACGAATTTGAGTTGGACTAGAAGTCCAATTACTTGTCTTCCACTCCAAGAAAACGTGTTAGGGCTCCCTAGACTCCTATAAATACACCCTTAAACTATTGTAAACATGTCCTTGCCTCCCACAATTAGTCCTTAAGTTTTCTTCATCATTAGAGATCAATTTTTAGAACAAGTTGACAATATGTATCTTTATTTTAGTTTATTTCTTTCTAGTATGAACTAATTATCATATAGCTTGGGTTTTGCATATGTATAATATATGAATTCTATTTTATGCTATCTATGTTTCGTTGGGAGAATTATTTAAAATTGATTCTAGCTGCTTAACCATATATTTGTTTTATGTGCTTTGATTTATTGTCTGTCTTAAACCTAATCAATTTAGGGCTGTGCTAATAGTAGTTTGATGGTCACCCGCGAGGGGTGTCTAATTATTGAAACACCACATAAACGTCTAGTGTATGTAAGTGATTCGGAAGGGCTTGCCTAACTAGATAGTCATTAGGTTTTGATTTAATCACAGATCATCATTAGAAGGCTAGTCTCATTTAGGAACCTAGTGGCGTAGGAGAACCCTATTTAAGTCCTCTCGTGATTGTGAGGTCGCCACCCTAATCCACCCTGACAGGGTGGGAGGAATTTAGAAATTTTGACTACTTATCTAAGAGTTATTATCACCCTTATTAACTAGTAGAAGGAATAGAAGGATTAGTGCATACGAGCAAAACCTGAACTATATTTTCTCATCTTTATTTCTTTAATATTTATTTTATTGTCTTTTATTTTATTTAGTTTAATCATTAATCTCTCCATCAATAATATTTATTTGTTTTCTGTCTTTTAACTATTATCTGCTACTCTAATTTAATTACCCATCTGTTTAACACATTTAAGTCCCTGAGGAACGAATCTTCTTATCACAAAAACTTGCATACGTCCTGTAACACTTGCAGTACTATGTTTAGTCTAGGGTGATTACTTGATTTATTTATATCTTATTTGTATCACACCTTAGGCGACGCCATCATGATAGCGGTGAGTACGCAATCTTGAGTTATATCTCTCTTTGTATGTCATATTAGTATTTAATTTTTAGTCCTTTAATCTTGTATTAATTAATCATTATATCTTAAATTTATAGTTAGTAGACTAATATTTTGAAAACCAAACAAATATTTAATTTAATTTAATTTTAGTTTTTACCAAACGAATATCTAGATTAAGACTTACAGTGTGCTTTTTATTCCCTATGGAGAACGTTCATTTTTACCACTATCATTACATGTGATGACTCATACACTTGCGAGGATTCTTCAATGTGTGTTGATTTTCTTATCATACCTAGGGGGATAACATTTACTCAACAGTGTAACCCACGGCTATCGAACATTTTCGCCTTGCCATATTTTGTATGTATTCCTTTAACTTCTTCAAATAACACTTGAAAGGGTACATTCAACGCATATGGACCCATCAAGTAGTGCTTCGTTTAACATGTGCACGACCAGATGAACCATGTTATCAGAATAAGTCAGTTGAAATATGATCTCAAGTTGGCACATCATAAAAACATATTTTTTTCCCTTTATTTAGTTCACGCGTACTTGAATCGGTTTGACAAAACCATACTGAAAATGTTACACAACCCCACATGGTACGGCTTACCGATTTATGCTCAATTAATCCTGGCACACTACTAACAAAAAGGAACTATATCATTATGTGACAGTCACGGGATTTTATTTTGATTATCTTCTCGACATCACTCAAAACATTATTTTTTTCAAACCTTATACAGATCCATGCGAAACTTCTAGGACTTCAACCATACTAGGTATCTCGTTTATCCAGACTCATCACAAAATTTACTCTATGTTTCATCACCCTACCCTTAACATTTTTAAATAACCACAATTCCTCTCAAATGTCCAAATCCCTCAAATCACCTCACTCCTTCACATTTTCTTTATTGGATTTGTTATTAAGGCCTACTACTATACCAAGTGAGTTATCACATAAATTTTTCTCAAAATTCAAAGTGTCCATGTTGTGTTTCAACAAGTTTACCAACCAATACGGTAATTTATAGAATATACTCTTCTTCTTCCAGTTAAACTATTGAATACATGTTTTCTTTATTGCCTTGACAATAAAATCATTGTGTTTTCCAAGAAACGGACATGTCAAATCGTGAAGATGTGTTTGGATACTCGGTGGACAGTACTTTCTAGGAGGAGCTCTATTCTCTCGCTCTTTACATACAAAGTCATGTTTTTTCGAAAAGGATGTGAAAGTCATAACCATAATCTGTGATTGAAATATTCATCCCTTTTTTAACAAGAAATGAAGGCATAGAATTCATGCATTTGGGACATGCCTTGTAGCCTTGACCCGACTAGCCTGATTGGTGTCTCCTTGTGTGTTATAAAATAACACACCTAAATAGGCAAGACACGTGCCGCAAGTGTAAGGATCGTCCAAGTAATATCCGGTAAATGGGAAATCGATCTCAGGCACGGATTGGATATGACTTTAATAATAAGTGTGAATAATTGTTATATGATATGAAAAGTAAAAGGGAATAAATATTTGTTGGGTTTTTGTTTAAGGGCTAAAGTGAAAATAAAGTAAAATATTAAATTGACTAATGCAAATAAATGAGACGCAAGAAAATAAAATATGAGTAGACGCAAGATGAGAAGTAGTACTTGAGTTTAGCAAGGGTTTCACCTAAATCTATTCAATTAATGCTTTCGTTGAAAGGTCGAATTGGTAATTAATACTAGTCGGGATTCTAGTTTCTCCTAACCCCAGTCAGGGTGATTATAAGCTACCTTTGAATGTTCAAGTGTTTTACCCAATTGGCTATAAGATTAACTAAGTCTGTCAGGATCAATAATTCATATCTTACATCTATTACCTAGTTCAGTAATTAAACCCTCCGTCAAGGTGATCATTACGCCTCTATAATGAATAGCTTAATTACTAATTCCTATTTTTGATTCATGACTTCAAAGATAGTAAATAAATTCACAATAATAGAAAATACTAATTTACCCAATTCGAATTAAATCTTTCAATCCCAAATTCAAAAACATTAACTAAATAAATTGGGGCTCAGCCCATTAAAGGCGATTCTCAAGCACAAATGAAATTAGTGCATAATGGAAATTAAAACTAAAGAAATAAAAGTAAATGAACTCATGTCTAATACATAATTAAAAGATAAGAAAACCTAATTGAGGAATTGGGTTTGGCTGTGATTTGGAGAAGATGAATTCTCCAGCTCTTAGCTTTCTCCTTTTCCTTGCTTCTGAATTTCTGTCTAGCATTTCTGACTTGTGTAAATTGAGTTGTGTGTAAAGATAAAGTCAAAAGGTCTATTTATACTCAGAAATTTGGACTTGGGCTTATTTTAAATGAATTAATGAAATATTAAATGACCCAACTCCACTCTTCAAATCCAAATCCCATAACTGGTGTACACCCTCCACTAAAACGACTGTAACTTTCTCAATTTAACTATGAATTGACTCATTCAACTTGCTAACTCGATAAGGCACGAATCTTCTTTACAACTCAGAGGCTGAATCCATGTTTAAGTAGCTCGAAATCAGAAATTACCATCAGCCTTCCAGATTTGCAGCTTCAACTTGTCAACTCTTCGGGATATTTCTTGTCTCCTTTGACTTCTTTACACGATATAAGACTTTAATCCTTGATTCCTCTCCTTGCTAGCATTAAGAACCTACAAACTTTGCACTAAAACAAACCATTTAACGTGCAAAACCTTAATAAATGAAAAATACTACAATTCAAGGAGGGAAAATGAAATATAACGATTTAACACTAAAAGTCTATCGAATTAATCAAATAATCACCAAAAATGATGTCTCCTATGGGCATATAATTAGAACAAAATGGGAGACATCACTGATGCATACTATCTCGCTAGAGAATCATTAAATGTACACAATACACAACCACGTAGAACAAATACTTCTTGCTTATGTTCATTATAAGTATGGATATTAGTAATCCACAACATGTTCAACTCAGCTTTCATAGAACAAAAGGATAAATCCAAATATTTCCCTGGAAAACGAAAACCTGGAATTAATAAGGTTAACACGAACTTGAATTCTTTCATGCCTAAATATGATGGTAAGTTATAAGTCATCAATATAACTGGCCACATGCTATACAGATTGTTTTGCCATAAAAATGGACAAAAATCATCGGTGTCGAAGCCTAAACAAACATTTCGAGTCCGTGTAGAAAACTCTGAGCGTATATTGTCAAACATCTTCCAACTAATGTCATCAATTGGATGACGTAAAATATCCTCGTATGTAAATTGTCCAATCTTGTGCCAAATCATATCATTTGCAGTTTGTATTGAAACGTACAAACACTATAACCGAGGAGAAGTGGAAAAATGTCATAATTTCTTATGCGACGATCTCTTAACCTTATTCAAATCCAACCTAGATAACCTACAGACCAGACAACGTCCAGTTCTTTGTAATCATCCCATTACAAATCACAATCATTTAAACACACATCAATTATTTTGTACCATATACCCCAAACTATTTAACTTCTTGTTGGACTCTTCATACGATGTGGCCAAGGTATGCCTAATGGAAAAAAAAACGACTCAAAAAAAAGTAGAAGTTATGTCAAGGAAGTATTCACCCACTTATTTTTCGCCTTGATGTGAATCAATTTTCTAGTAAAATTCATATAATCCATATTTGTGAAACCAGAATACAACTCATTTTGTATTACTGCAACCAACACATCAAAAGAACCTAGGTTTCTAGTGGAACATGCTCACCTGCCGTTTCTATATCCATCTCGTTAACAATGTCTTTCAAATCATTTTACACATTCATCATCTCTCATTTTTAATATGGGGCGACTCAACAACACTTACGCGAACGAGATCGATTTCACATGCAAATCCGAACCTCATATGGAGAAAAAAATTCATACCTCAAAATATATGCCCTTTCTTCTTTAATATTATTTTTTATTATGCATGCACCTATTACACGGATATTGAATAATATTTGAACTATCTAGGTGTTTTGAAGCAAAGTCTACGAAATTTTTCTCCCCATTAACAAAATATAAACTAGCCTTATCTTTTAACTTATTCAACCCTATATCAATAGACACATCTATTTTGACTATACTTTATCATACAAGTAATAATTTTGAATAAATATACAAACGTATGGCATATAATGTGAATCAATATATTATGCTATATAATCTATATACATGAGCTAATAAAATATTGACGTTTACTATAATATAATTATAGACTATCATAACTCACAATAATATAAATAAATAAAATCACATATTTTAGGACAAAATTATGTTCATATATCTATAATCATAACTAAATTTTTAAAATTTAACAAAAAAAATCAACAATAATTACATATATTATATCTCTATAACAAATAAGAAACTTAATATCTAAAAATTAAATAAATGAAATTTTAATTTTTTTCTTAATAATATGGACAAATACCTTAAATAGAATGAAACAAGTAATGATGATGAATGATACTTTTAAGATATGTTAGTCAAGGAGGTGGCTAACGGACTGTAGTAGGGGCTGCAATGATGGTAGTGGGTGGTTATGTTGGAATTAAAATTAGATTGTAAATTAGAATTAAAATCAGATTGTAAATCATTTTTTTAGTAATGAGTTTAGGGTTTAGAAGTTAGGGTAATGGTTAATTTGAAAATTTGTCACTAACTCTGTATTTGTTACGCGGTATTTTAATAACCGTTGATTGGTATCTAAAGGTCATTTGTAGATGTAAAATATACGTTTTTCGAACCACTTAGTGGTCAACATTATATATTAGTTTTTTCTTTCATAGACCAACACTATGCAAACCAAAGTGTGGCCCGTAATGAGTAGGCAGTCTTTCCCGACCACTAGGTGGTCGAAAATTAATATTTTATATGGGGTTATTAGAGAAAGCATCCTCATAGAGGAGTAATATTTTTTTAAGCCTCTAATATTTTTATTTAGAAATAAATATCTTCCTAATTAAGTAATTAGAGATAACATCCCCATAATTATTTGGTTTCCTTTTTTACTTTATATAAATACTATATTTATTAGACAATATGTAATTTATTCCCCATTATTCCTCACAAACACTCACGCACAAACACTCTGCTTTTCTCTCTCTTCTCTCTCTCTCTCTCTCTCTCTCTCTCTCTCTCTCTCTCTCTCTCTAACGTGTTCTTCACTCACGAACACTCACTCACGAACGCTCTTCTCTCACGCTCGCACGGTATCTTCGTCTCAAAAGGTTAATCTCTTGCACTTTAAGTGCTCTTCTTTCACTCTCTATCTCACGCTCGCACACTATCTCTGTTTTTGTCTTTTTTTCCTAATTTTTTATTTCATTTTGTTGATTTTCTGATTTGCAGGTTTTTGTTTCTTATAATACGTATACATGTGTATGTATTGTCCATTTTGAAAGCATTTTGATTCACAATTTTATCCTAATTTTCAATTTCAAGCAATTCTCTTGTGTTCAAGGTTTTTCTCTTTTAATTGTTTGTTTTGTTATGATTTTGTGTTTATATTCTTCATTTTGTTCATATTTTGCTTTAATATTGCTAAATTTTGTGTTTAAGATATTTTTGTTATGATTATGTGTTTACATTCTTCATTTTGTTCATATTTTGCCTCAATATTGGTAAATTGTGTGTTTATATTCTTCATTTTGTTCATATTTTGCTTCTATATTGCTAAATTTTGTGTTTAAACTGTTTTGATCTAAGTAAAGTGTGTGTTTGAGCTGTAATGCGGTGAAGAGGTTTGTACAGTCTCCGAATTCCATGTTTAAGACATGGAATTCCATGTTTTAAACATGGAATTTGGAGACTGCACAGAACTTTTCCCTTTTCTACTTCTTCCTTTGTTTGTGTGATCATATTCTATAACTTATGTCATGACTTGTTTTCTGCAGATGGTTATGGTTGTAGTTAGGTTAGGTTTTCAACGTTCTATGCGTTCATTTGATCTTTTTCCGAGCCTCGATGTGGACATTGCCACACCTGAGTACACCATAACGCAAAATCCTGTCGAGCTCCTCTATGAGTGACGTTTTGTTTTTACGATCTTTATATTCTTGTAACGGTCGATGAATATTCATGTATTTAACATTGTTGACATTTGTATTGTTAAGTTTTTGAACTTTTTTGTATTTATATTTGTGTTGTGTTTCATTATGTTAGTATTATTGTCTTTTTATACAGGTTTCGAGCCACATAGCTTAAGTTTCTTCTGGGTTTTCATGTTTTAAATATGGAATTTCATGTTTCAAACATGGAATTCCATGTTTTAAAAATTCCGTATTCAAAACATGAAATTTTGTGTCTGCGAAAAAAAATTCAAAAAATTCCAAAAACTCCAAAAAAAATCATAGACGTAAATATTAATTTGGTTTATCCAAATATATAAATATTTTATTTTTTAAAATTTTTTTTAGAATTAGTAATGACGATTTTAAAAAAATTCACGGACGCGTACGTGTGTTTATTTTTTTATTTTGTTGTTTTTCTAATTTCTTTTTATTTTAATTACTATTTGTAGGGGTATTTTTGGTTGAAGTGTTTTTTAATAAAGAATCTTATTCTAGGTACCTTTTTTTAAATAAGTTTTTTAATAGGTATTAATCTATAATTAACTTATATTTTTTAGCCAAAAGTGTTTTTTTTTCATGTATGGATGTCTGGGCCAGTTTACGCGCACCACGACTATTCACATAGGAAATATACATACCTCCTCATGTTCATTAAAAAACAAGTAGGACACATGTTCAAGAAGGGGACTCGAACTTTGTATCCCTTGCTTACCCTTTTAATGGCTCAAGAAATAACAAGTAGTCTGTATTTTGAATATACTAGTAGTCAGTATTGGTTTCGAAATTATGGACCACATTTTCCATATTTTTTATATTCATTACATCCCTAAATTAGGATTAGGTGGTTAGCGTCGGGAGTCTGCTCTGGTGATCTAACCCTTATTTATTGCAAATAGTAATATCTGAAGGAAGGTTAGACACACATTTGCTCAACATTAATAAATACGAAACAAGAAAGAAAAGAATAATACCTTAACCGATCCTATAAACTATGACAATAACCTTGGACCCCAAATAAGTATATCTTTGCCGGGAAATAAAGTTGCTGTCTTTTGCCATTTTTCACAATATTCAAAGGAATCTTCGTTCTCCTCAACCTGCACTTTCCTTGTTTCAGTCCATCATCCAATTTGAAGTCATTGATCTATAAATATGAAGAAATCTTACCATATTTATCCAAACTAAGAATCTTGTATACACAATCCAACCAAAACCAACACTGATCATATACAAAATGTCATTATCACCTGCCTTGCAACGTTCGGAGTCAATAGCAGATAGCATGCCCGAGGCCTTAAGGCAAAGCCGATACCATATGAAGCGATGTTTCGCTAAGTTTATAGAGAAAGGAAAAAGGTTATTAAAACTTCATCAATTAATGATAGAAGTCGAAAATGCTATTGAAGACAATGTGGAAAGAAATCAGTTGTTAGAAGGCTTACTTGGCTACATCTTGTGCACTACTCAGGTCCATATTTGTTAACATTTACTTATTTTTCACTTTAAAGTCATAACCATAGGGAGGTAAATTGCAAAAAAACACAATTTATACTAATGTTGAACAAATTTTGTAGGAAGCTGCGATTGTTCCTCCTTTTATCGCTTTTTCGGTGAGGCCTAATCCAGGAACATGGGAGTATGTTAAAGTGAACGCGAATGATCTTTCTGTCGAGGGAATTACGACCAAAGAGTACTTGAAATTCAAAGAAACAATCATTGACGAGAATTGGTATTCGAATTAATATATAGTTACTAGTATTTTTTTAAACAAATAGCTTCGTAATATTCATTTTTCCATTCCAGGGCAAATGATGAGAATGTACTAGAAATAGATTTTGGAGCCATGGATTTCTCGATGCCTCGTTTAACACTACCTTCTTCAATCGGAAATGGCGTTAGCTACACTTCGAAATTCTTGACTACTAAGTTGAACGATACTCAAGTGAGCGCTCAATGTCTTGTTGATTACCTCTTGTCATTAAATCATCAAGGAGAGGTACGTAATTACATAAACAAGAAGGACTAGTTATGTAAATATATATATTTCCATCTTTTTTTCCTTAAACATTTCTGGCTTGGAAATTGCAGAAACTTATGATCAACGAGATGTTAAACACGGTTCCGAAGCTTCAAGCAGCATTAGTAGTAGCTGAAGTAGCTCTCTCTTCGCTTCTTAAAGATACAACATATCAGAGTTTCGAGCTGAGGCTTAAGGAATGGGGTTTCGAAAAGGGATGGGGAGATAATGCAGAACGAGTAAAAGACACTATGAGATCACTTTCCGAGGTGCTTCAGGCACCGGATCCTATAAATATCGAAGAGTTTTTCAGCAGAGTTCCAAGGATATTTAACGTTGTATTATTTTCAATCCATGGATACTTTGGCCAATCAGATGTCCTAGGTTTACCAGACACAGGTGGGCAGGTAGTTTATGTATTGGATCAAGTAGTAGCATTGGAAGAGGAGTTGCTTCAAAGAATTAAGCAACAGGGTTTAAACATGAAGCCTCAGATTCTCGTGGTTAGTACACGAAATTGATTCGATGAGGGTATTTTCGTAATTAATGAATGTTAATCGTGTGGTTCTTGATTCAACAGGTGACTCGGTTAATCCCGGATGCTCAGGGAACAAAGTGTAATATTGAGTTAGAACCGATCGAGAATACAAAGCACTCGCACATCCTTAGGGTACCCTTTGTGACGGAAAATGGAGTTCTTCGTCAATGGGTTTCTCGATTCGATATTTATCCTTACCTCGAGCGATTTGTGCAGGTATATTTAAACTCGTTGGTCCTTTCTTTGATATTTTTGACATTTTAGTCCCGTATCTTGTAAACGTGACATTTTAGCCTCTTTTCAATAGGATTCTAGTGACAAAATTGTGGAGCTTATGGAAGGAAAACCCGATCTCATAGTCGGAAACTATACCGATGGAAATTTAGTTGCATCTCTCGTGGCTAGTAAACTCGGGATCACATTGGTATTAGTTCATTACTTGATTTACAGTTAACGATTTTTCGACAAATAGATTTACTGACCGGAGTATTATGTACTAGGGTACGATCGCTCATGCGTTAGAGAAGACAAAATACGAAGATTCCGACATCAAATGGAAGGAATTTGAATCAAAGTATCATTTCTCGTGCCAAATCACGGCTGATTTAATTGCGATGAACACAGCAGATTTTGTCATCACAAGTACATACCAAGAAATTGCCGGAAGGTTAGAAAATTTATTGTATCTTGAATATTACGATTTTTATAAGTATTAATTGCACCATTAACCCATGGTGTCCAAAACTATAGCCGTCTTGCTCAAAAAATGCCACTTGAAGTCCCTATGGTCGAAAAATCTGAGCACTACTCGCAGTTCTTGAGACTAACACTGTTAGTCTTTTCTGACAGAATGACGTGTGAAATGACTAAAATACCCCTATATATTTCTTTGACGTTTGCAGCAAAGATAGACCAGGACAATACGAAAGCCATGCTGCATTTTCACTTCCGGGGCTATACAGAGTTGTTTCGGGGATTAATGTATTTGATCCGAAATTTAATATCGCTTCTCCCGGGGCTGACCAATCAGTGTACTTCCCTCATACGGAGAAACAGAAGCGTTTCGGTTCATTTCGTCCCGCCATTGAAGACCTTCTTTATAGTAAAGTCATTAATAATGAACACATGTAAGTAATAATTTTTCGAGTTATGTAACATAGAAATACAAAACTAACGCAAGTTTTAAATATCGTATTTTGAGCAAAACAGTGGATATCTAGACGATAAATCCAAACCTATCCTTTTCTCCATGGCGAGGCTTGACACGGTGAAGAATCTAACCGGATTAACCGAGTGGTACGGGAAAAACAAGCGGCTAAGAACCTTGGTTAATCTAGTCATAGTTGGTGGTATGTTCGATCCATTAAAATCAAAAGACCGAGAAGAAATCGCGGAAATCGAAAAGATGCACACATTAATTGAAAAATATCGACTTAACGGTCAATTTAGATGGATTTCAGCGCAAACTGATAAACGAAGGAACAGTGAGCTATACCGTACAATTGCCGATACAAAGGGAGCTTTTGCACAACCTGCATTATATGAAGCGTTTGGTCTTACCGTGATTGAGGCTATGAACTGTGGGTTACCAACTTTTGCGACTAATCAAGGGGGTCCCGCTGAGATTATTGTTGATGGGGTTTCGGGATTTCATATTGATCCTAATAATGGAGATGAAGCTAGTGATAAAATCGCCGACTTTTTTCAGAAGTGTAAGGAAGATTCTGAGTACTGGAATCGGATTTCATCTCAGGCATTGCAGCGTATATATGAATGGTAATTGTAAAAAAATCTCCCTTTTTGAGTTGCATTATACATCCCTAATATTTATGGTAGGTAAATGGGGTTATTTTGCAGCTACACTTGGAAGATATATGCAAAAAAGGTATTAAATATGGGGAGTACATATAGTTTTTGGAGACAATTGTACAAAGATCAGAAGCAAGCTAAGCAAAGATACATTCAAACATTCTACAATCTCTGCTTTCGCAACTTAGTAAGTTGCAAACTTTAGATTCACAACTTGGTCCCCGAACTATTTAAAAATTGATTCGTTTACTAATCTAGTAAGTCTATTTTGATGTGGTCGTAGGCAAAGAATATAGCTATTAAAAAAGACGAAACTCCACAGTTAGAACCGAAGCCAAAACCCAAGCCTCAACTTTCACAGAAGTAAAATTTAATAAATATATTTCAATAATCATATTATATTCCGATTAACAATTCTACTAATTGTACTAATAGTAAAATTATTTCTTTCAGACGTTCACAATCCAGGTTACAAAGGTAAGTTAACGAGAATATATAATGTTTATTATTCTCGTTATGTACTATTCTGATTGTCTTCATCTTTCAGATTGTTTGGATCCGGAGCTTGATTTCAACTAGTAGAAGCTTCAGCATGTACATTGTTTCATTTTTATAGGAGTTTCATCATTTCACTAGGACTATATAGATATATTTTCCAATAATGGGATTGTAAATAAAGATGCAAAGTAGAGAACCATTGCACTTATTCAATAAAATCAATTCTTTTAATTTATTCTGATATATAAAATTTGAATGCTTACTAAGGAGTCTAAGATCCCAAAGACTATTAGATGAAAGAAAAAAATCATAAGAGAACAAATCATGCATTCATTGGCATGGTATGATTGTAGGTTCCATTGGAACAGAGCTATCTCGATCGCACATTTCAGGACCAATGCTTATAACTCCTTCCCCCTGCATTATATAAGATGCATATAAGTCGAAATTATATTTTCTTTCTTTTCGTAATGTTTCTTATAGAAATCCCTGAGAATAAAGAGTTGTTACCTTTGCAATGTTTCTGAAATATGTCGTATTATAATTACCAGAAGGGAATAATGCTTCAATT
Source organism: Nemophila menziesii (assembly GCA_029959085.1). Classification (NCBI taxonomy): domain Eukaryota; kingdom Viridiplantae; phylum Streptophyta; class Magnoliopsida; order Boraginales; family Hydrophyllaceae; genus Nemophila; species Nemophila menziesii. The sequence goes on from JARWIR010000001.1 coordinate 84,477,315, forward strand.
ATATCCGCGAGTACTATTTGGGGTTGCGAGACTGCTCCATCGTACCAGTCTTGAAAGGAAAAATACGAAACAAGCATACATTATATTAATTGCAATAATACCTCTTAACTAAGGCATAATAACTGATTATCCCTTTTAGAGTGACCTCCAACTAATGATAGATTATAAACTTACCAAGAGTATAGTTCTGTACACGCTTATCGAATCTCCATAACCTTTGATTAGATATAAAACCAAGACAAGTTTGATCTTCTAAATCTATATTCTCGAGAAAGGTGGACATAGAGTATTCAACAGGATTGGAAGCATACGTTTCATCGATCACAAGATCCACCGTCTATGAAGAAAAACGATCAGAATTTCAGCACAATGATTTGACTTCCCGGTCTATTTTTTAAATCAACTTACACACAAAATGGCATGAAATTCATCAAGGTCATCGGGAATAGAGATATTGTAAGTGACTTTGTTAATGGAGTTATCGACATTTTCTCCACCTGCATCTTCAATATACTACACCGAAGACTAACTAATTAGTAGTAAGGGTAAAATCGTAAAAATGTACTTGAGACACTAGAGTTTTCGGTACCTTAAACTTGTACGATTCTCTTGTGAACGACCACACGCCCTACACAGACATAACGAGCATCAAAAGGACAAGCTTGAACAAAAACTAATCAAATAAAAACAACTAAAAGAATGAAATGAATTTGAATCGACACTTACATTATCATACACCACCCAAGCAACTATAGGTTTGAATGAAACTGTCTTAGCAGCTACAGATTTACTTAAACACATGTAGTTCTGCTTTATCTGTTGACAAATCGTGTACACTTTAGCGCCATGAATTTTTCGTAAGTTAATTGCACTATAGGTCCCTATAATATGCTATTTGACTTACCGCATCATAAACTTGATTTGCTCGTACTTCCTGATTTCCAAAAACTCCTAAATACTTGATCCATTCAACTCGCTGAAAATTGAAACTAACCATTAGCTTATTGCAAAAGATAGATCTTGATCAGCATTTGTATATGTACCTGGAGAGGAGCATCTTCTCCGGAAGGGAGAAAACTTGCGAAATTACATGATTGTGCTTGATCGGTGTTTGTAATGAAATGTGCTACAAATTTTCCAAATTGGTCTCGATCATTCTTGTCTATAGTTGCAACTTGTCCGTCATTATATAGTTTTAGCACGCACGGGGAAGCCACGGAAATTGATGTTATTCCCTTCATATATCCTAGTAAGCCTAATAGCTACCAACAATTTTCCAGTCATTATTATACTCCAAAATAGACTCATTGCATTTGTAAGACAATCTTGGAGATCTCACCTCAAAGAAAGAAACTGTAAACATATCATAGATAACAAAGAAAAAGTAATGGTTACTATAAATGAAAATAGATTGAACTACACAAATAGTTACTCAATGCTAAAAAAATATTATATACCGGGAAAATAATCAGCATCAATTGAAAAGTTAGCTAGCGGAATAACGAATGATTTAATTCGTGTCGTGCAATACTTTGTCCTAGTTGCCATCCTTGTATTGTTCTGCGTTGATCATTTCCGTAAGAAGAAAAAGTAAAGCGTTAGCAATAGGGGCATATTCAAATTTTCCCTTCGCTCAAAAATATTAGCAAACAATTTAGTGGAGTTAACATAGATGTTACTAAGATAATACATGCCGATTCTTTGAAAAATCCATTTCTCTTAGAAGTCTAAAACACTAGATAATAATAAAGAAGACATCCCCTTCCCCATCCCACGCCTTGTCAAACTAGTGTATTTTTTTTTTAGACATTGACATGATAACAACTCTTTCTTTTTAACATTTCCATTAGTCTATCTTTAATATTTTTCGATTGCCTTTATCCCAAGTACCAAGTAAATGTATGTTCTATTGTCATATCATATTGACAAGAAAAAGAAAGTAACTGAATTTTGTGTATGACGCTCGTGAAATGTTGTAGTTTAAATATATAAATGGATCTTCAGAGTCATATGTACCATACCAATAAAATCATGCCACTTAACTAGTTAGTTAGAAGTCAAGTGGCATAGTGAAAGAAACAGAAAGCAAATGAAATGCATATAATGTTATCTCCTATTGAGCATTATTATCTTATACATATTTCATTAATTTTGATAAATTTCGATTGAATTAAACAAATAAATTAGTCAACTTCATATATATAATGTTTATAATAATTGACTAAACATAGAAATTAAATCGTAAACGATATAAATATAACATATTAAAAGATTAATTTTTTTTTTACTCCAATGAAATTCGATTCTATGACCTCTTGGTCTTTGCGGAATAACCTAACTAATAGACCAACTATCGATCTCAAATTGATTTATTTTTCAATTCAATTAATTTTATAACAAAAATCTAGCCAAAAGTGGCTTATTGATCGAGTTAAAATTAAACATAATTACCAGATATGGTCAAAATTTATAAAAAGTGCACAAGATAGTAATGCTCAGTTTGGAATGATAAAAAAGTAAGGTAATGATTAATAAGATAGGTCATTTGGGGGCAAAATACTGCTCAGTAATTCAATTTTAGACTCTGGTTAATTAGTTGACTCTGTTACTTGGTGAACCAAACCACTCACAAATCTTCAACAAATCGAGGTACGACATTACACACACCCTATTTTAGAATCTAACGTCCTAGTCAAAGACAAAATCACTTATGACTACCAAGTGGTACACGGTTTAAAGGGCCCCCCGTTATATACACATAGTTCAACTTTCTCTCGTGCAACACTTAGATCCCACAACCAGTGTTCTGAATAAGTTATATATAACAAATTTGCAAAACTGTATGTACACTATTGACTTGAATTATATACCTGGATGAGAAGATAACTCTTGCCGTCAAAGATATTCTTGATGACTTTAAAGTTCTGGCCATAGTATAATTGAAAATAAGTAGCATCCTCCACCTTTGAAATGTTGCCGTTAACTTTCACAGTAGGATTAGCTGCATTCACAACTTCAACACAAGCTAAACAGTACAAGAAGAAATAGATGACAATATTCATTGAAGAAACAGAAAAGAAAGAAGACGACATGTTATTAAGTAATATAATTTAGCAATGAAAGATGTGAGTACACTCGTTCTATAGGTTTTGGTTCTGACCTCAGTTGTAATAAAAACAATAAGCATGCAAAAACATAAGAAGTAGAATTAAATGTGGCCCACATTTAGCAGATAGCCCCCACTAGCATTTTATAGAAATAAAAAGTTGCATAGTTTTGATAGAAGAATACTATATGGCAATGTTGAGGGAGGATCTAGCTATTATTTCTAGTGGGGTTAGAGGTATGGTTTCATTTTATTTCAGTGTCTATATATAAGTATAATGAGGATAAGTTATAGAAGTTAATAATTGTTTAGTAAGGATGAATGTTTTTCTTACTTTTTTTTTTCCAAGAAAATAATTTTAGACAAATTTGCATCGTTCCATATCAATCCTGGGAATAGGGGATTGGGGTAACACCCCTATTTTTCGTTAAGTTAATTGTACTACAATCTTAACAAAAATAAATTAAATATTATTAGAAGTTCCTTTATTACACAAAATAAAAGTGCACTTTTAATTCAAAAACATTTTTTTTATAGAAACCTATTTATCTCTTTCTAAATCCCGTGAGTAAAATAAGATATGTCCCTTTCATTGGGAAAAAAATTAAATTCCTCTTTAAGATGTAGAGGTGTAACGGATGAGATGTGTGAATGAATTATTTGATGTGTAGTGGGTTAATAGTCATTAGATATGACAAACCACCCGTGAACTGAAATTGGACTTACTTGTCATCTTCTTTTTACCTTTTTTCCGCTTGTTGTTCTTGCTTGCCTTTTTCTCGTCATACCAGACCAACATTAACATGATGCATGTGCTGTGCACCACCACCATTGTGCACTACCTTATGTTAATTAATAATAAACATTTCTCTTACCTGTTTTGTGTATGTTAATTTAAGTTAGTGTCTAAAGGCTCTGTTTAAAAAATTATATTAAGTATATGTCTCGTTACATCACAAAACTGACAAAAACTAGATATCAAACAAAGAACGATTTGAGGGAAACGGTAAGGGACTTACAGGTTTCACGTTTAGCAACCATTTTGATGGTCGCTAAAGATACGTAAAACGGTTGCTAAAACTTTAGGTTGCTAAAAATTTTAGCGACCGATTGTGGTTATTAAAAATTGGTTGCTAATATTTCATCGTTAGAGATATCTTTTAACATTATTAAGAAGATCAGCTGACCACTTACGTTCATCGATCACTTTAGGGTTGGTAAAGCTTATCGTACTTTTTCGCCTTTTTTTGGTTAGGTAAACGATTTCAGTAATATAGAGGAGAAACTGTATATTGTACAAATCTAACCTACCTAAAGTCGAAAGTTTAGTTAATCATAATCAGGGGCGGATGTGGGGGTGGGCTGAGGTGGGCTGCAGCCCATCCCAGCCTATCATGCCCACTATAATTTAACCTTTTTTTTTAAAAAAATATATAAATATATAACTAAAAAAATTATAGCATAAAATTTGCTCTCACTAACTTAAAGTTTAGAGATTAACTTTATCAAATAATAAAATTTATTGGCGAAATTGGAACGTAAATACCATTAAATATTTAATTTCTTGGTTCTTTTTATTTTTTTTTTCATAGATTTTTTTTTGTAATTAACTCTTAAATGTTTCAAAAAATTTCATTTGGCCCCCTAAATTTTAAAATTTATCTTATTAGACTTTAAATTATTTTATTTATAGGATTTTTTGTTTTTTACAACAAAATGTATGTTATTTTGTATAAAAAAAAGGAAATTTATCAGATGATTAATTTTAAAAAATAATATCTGGACTTATATTGCAATCTTTACACAATATAGGAATTTATAGTGCATTTTAGCATTATATAAGGATTTATTTAGCAATTTTTGCATAATATGTAGACTTATCGTGCAAATACGGCAGAATAATTTTTTTCGGGGGCGCTGCCCCGAACCCCCTTAGCCCCCCCTAACAAAAAATCCTGGCTCCGCCCCTGATCATAATCTATTTGCTAGTTTAATTGTCTTGAAAGACATACAAAATTTCAGAATCATTTTTAAAAGTATGAATAGATACACCGCAAATAAATAGCTAAAGTACACAATATAATCTACTTCAATACTATTTCCTTAGAGTTATTCTCCCTTTCATAGAAATATTATTTTTTATCCGCCATATATCATATATAGTCATGACAATTGAAATTTTTCATACTTTTCTTCTCTAATTTTCCTGTATCTTAAACTTTTTGAGCCACTTGAGAGCGCTTAAAATAGTACTCATCTATTTGACAATATCCAACCATCTTTTTATATCGTCTCAAATAATTTTAGCAAATCCACACTTAAAGAATAAATACTTGTTAGATTCAAAATCTTCACCATAGTAATTGATGACCACCATAATGGTCGCTAGATATCCAAAACCTTTGCCAATAAAAATATGGTCGCTAGAGGTATAAAATTATCGTGACCGCCTTAGTTGTCGTAAAGGATTAAAATAAAAAATAATTGATATGCAAAACGATTAAAATAAAAGATTAAGAAAAATAAATTTTTGATTAAACTAATTTACCATACTATAATAAAATAAAATTGCAAAAAAAAAACTAAATAAAACTAATGACAAACGAATTTATAAGTCTCAATATAATAAAGTTAGGGAAGAGGTTCTATCAGGAGATCGGGTGACATCTAGATCATCTACATCTCTTAGTCTTGAACGCCTTGTAGACAATCCTCTAGTGTATGGATTACTCGGCTGTGTTGAGCCAGTTGTGATGATATTTAGTGGGGGGCCTTACCCTTTTCCAACATAAGTTGATTGAGTTGTCCAACCAGTTTCAAATACTTCATAAGCTAAATACCGGATTAATCTGGGTGGTTGCGGTACTGCCAGTTGATTCCTAGTCCTGGGCTCTAGCTCGGGCTGCAATGCAGGCACAATCATTCACAACCTCGACTATTTACAAAAAGATATCTATCATCCATCTCAGATCCAAGCAAATTATTCAAGTCTTAGGCTTGTCTTTGCCTTTAGCTCTAGGTAGGAATGAGTGGTCCAGCTCCCAGCTTCTAACCCTTTAGTGCGGGACCATACGTTCTTTTTCCACCTCGATCGTTGTTCAGTGATCTTCATGTGTCAATTACACGACCAGTGTGGTTAAAGACCCCGACACATCACTTGAAATTTTTCTGGCGGATCGAACTTCGCTCTCAAGTCAACCTGTTACACGTAAGTATAAAAAAACTTAAGTCACAGAAATTATATTTATTCAACAAATATTTGACGAAGTTACACAAAAATATTTAGTGAACTATGTTACAAAATTTCTAAACATCACATTGAGGGAAGTGCTCATCCCTCCAATCTCCTGTCTTCTTCAGCCTAGTTAGTGTAAAATGCTGCTATTTTGGGATTTATTTCTGCCTTTGATATGAGGGTGTAGATGTAAGAGCAGTGGCACTGGGTCATGTTTCTGGTTGAAACTCAGGGGATGCCTCCTTAAACCCTCCCCTAAGTTTCGTAAATAGCATTTTAACCCTCGTTAATTTTGAAATTATTTAAAAACCCGCTAATATCTTCAAACTATTCCTTAAAACCCACCAAATTTCTTGATAGCATTTTAACCCCATTAGTTTTGAAATTAGTTACATATCCACTATTATCTTTAAATTATTCTTTCACACCCCCCCCCCCCCAGTTTCAAAATTAGCAATTTAACCCCCATTAGTTTGGAAAATATCTAAAAATATGTACAAACTTATATTTTAGCATTACAACCCCTTGATTTTTTTATATTTCCTACAAAGTCCCAAATATACTCAATTCTTGCCTTTATACCCCTTGCATTTTATTGTTTCATTACAAGTCCCTAAATAATATGAATTTATCATTTAATCTCTCTAGAATTTTGCAATAATACACTACACATCCCTACATAATTCAAAAATTGTAAAAACCCCTGGAGTTTTGAAACCTCACAAAATAATATATCTATATACAATAATTACACTAAAATTCACCACTTTAGCCCATAAATATTTGAAAATTGTATAACCTAAAGATAAACATATATAAAAAATAGATTTTGGGATAATAAATTACAGAATACCTACATATATAAATAAAAACTACACAAAAAATACATATATAATTCATACTTGTACAATATACATAAACATATATATATATATATACACACAGAGAGAGAGAGAGGGAGACAGAGAGAGAGAGAGAGAGAGAGAGAGAGAGAGAGAGAGAGAGAGAGAGAGAGAGAGGGGATACGGGATGAGAACTAACAACCTATTTTAAAAAGTGAGCTAGCACGCTCTAGTATAAAAAGAAAAAAACATAATTGTAAAATCTCATGCGTTCTTCTTCCTCCACCTCTCTCTTCTCACTCTCTCAGAAAACACATACACCAGAGCTCTCAATTGGTTAATTACAGCTACAATACGTTATTCTTCCTCTCATAGATACGTATTTGTCAAAATCTATGTATAAAATAAATGGTTAATTACACCATTTGTCCTTGCTTTTTCACGTACAAATTTTTTTATTATGGTTAATTTCACAATTGTTCCCTACCGTCTAGAACTTATAGTATAATTAATTAGATAAATTAGGTATATATTTCTATTGACAATTATTATCATATTTGTTTTTTTTAGAAAATTGAAGCTGAATACCAATTGTTAGAAAATGGATTGCCAGGTGGTTGTAAGGCCATGAAAGAAAAACTTGCATAAGAAATTAGTGCAATGAGAAGGTCAGAGAACACTATGTGTGCGGAGATGTTTAGTACATAGTTTTGTCAGTGATTAGTATACATGATTGTGAAATAGTTTGTTAAAGACCACTACTATGATGGATTTTTGTATTTGTTAATGAAGGGTTTATGGATACATTATAGAGGTCTAATCATCACTATAACCTTTTATTTGTATATTTTCATTCACCTGATCACCCTAATACTCCAGTTTTCTACGAAGGAACTTACGCATGAGAGATGGTATCAAGCTCTAAGTAATGATCTTTGCAGCTATAACCAGTGATTTCAATCTCATAACCAAGGCCAATCACAGCTCCGGCTGATTTATCCCTAGTAATCGATTTTTTAATGTTCTTTATATTGTTATTAATATCCATATCCCATTGATTTAAGTTACACGTTGACACTTTCAAAAACTTCAATTTTCTTTTAATGAAATTCTCTGTTGTCTCTGTTGATCAAGAATAACGGCCTTATGCTGAAATTTTAAGGCGGTGTGGTGGTTGGCTCAGAGGTGAAGAAGGAAGAGAAGGAAAGATCGGAAGAAAGAGGAGAGGAAGTGGCTTTGTTTTAATTGTTTGTTTAATTTTTGTTTCAAGATTTGTATTTCCTATACATGAAGGAGATTATTGTGTAAGTATATATATTTCGATGTGTAACTTAGTTTTGTTACAATTTGATTGAAATTTTGGGCTAAAAAATCAAGTGGTACTGAAAGAAAGTGTGTCACCTTGGTGTCTCCTAGTGTGTGATAAAATCACCACCCCTAAAGAGAGGGACACTACCTGCAAGTGCACGGGTCGTTCCAAGTAATGTGTAAATAATACAGATTTCCTTCTTAGGGGTGGATAGTTATAACACTGGTATTAATCAGAATAATAAAAATAATTGTTGAAACAAATGATAAGATTTTTGTTTGGCTTTGATTTATAACTAATGATGCAATACAATAAAATGCTAAAATGATTAACTGAAATTAAATATTGGATGTAAATAAGGTTGGACGCGAGAATGAGAGAGGTACTTGAGTCTCGCAAGGGTTTCACCTAAATCTCTATAATCAATGCTTCTATTAAGGGCTAAACTGGTATTAGTGTATTAGTCGGGACTCTAATATCTCCTAACCCCCGTTAGTGTGAACTTAGGAGCTATCATACGGTGTTATAAACCCTGTCAGGGTGATTATACCTACTTTCAAATGTTTAGGTCTTTTACCCAATTGGCTGCGTGGTTAGTCAAGCCTGTCAGGATCATTGACTAATACCACGCGTCTATTACCTAGATCCGTAATTAGACCCCCCGTCAAGGTGATCACTTCGCCACTAAAGTGAACAACCTAAATACTAAAACCTACTCCTGGTTCATGACTTCAAAAATAGTAATTAAATTCACGATAGTAGTCAATACAAAATACCTAGTTTAAATTAAATCATACAATCCCAAATTCAGAGTACATTAAATAAATAGATTTAGGCTTAACCCATAAGTACGATTCTCAAGTACTAAAGAATTTAGCTCATGTTTGAATTAAAAACTGAAAATAAATTAAAAACATTCATTATCCTAAATTACAGAAATGAAATAAAGAACCTAATTTAAGGTACGGATTGGGCTGTTGTTGGAAGAAATGGAATCCTCTAGCTCTAGCTTTCTCCTCTTCCTTTTTGCTCTGACTCATCTTTTAAAATAATAAAGCGTATGTAAAAAGGAGGTCTAAAAGCCTATTTATACTAGTCTAATTCGGAGTGGGCATTTAATTGATAATAATAAGTCAAATGTTGAAATGCCCAAGTCCAAATTAGAATTCTCGTAACCGTTGTACAACCTATAGTAAAACTACTGTAATGTTTACATATCATATCCAAATCACCTGATTCCAGTCCTCAAATCTGGCTAACTCAAAGGAGGAACTTTATCTTTCTAATCCCCAGGCCTGAATTAGTGCCAAAGTGGCTCGAAATCAGCAATTAGTGACATCTTTCTAGATTTTTAGCTCTTTTAGTCAACTCTTCGGACAATCTTTTCTTTCTTTTGACCTCTCCGCTTGATCTAGGACACTTCTCCTCCTTGTCTTGGTGCTCTATATCATCCATGGACCTAAATATTTATGCTAAAAACAAACTAATTAACGCACAAAAGCTTTAAAAATGAAAATAATATAATTCTAGGGGAGAAAGTGTAATATATCAAAAATAAGCATAAAAATCTATCAAATAAGTCTAATATTCACCTAAAATAATGTCTACTAAGGGCATATATTTAGAACAAAATGGGAGATATCAAGACCCCAAACTCAAACCTTTGTCGTCTCGACAAAGTTAAATAAAAACAAAGGCCTTAGGTGAAACACAAAAATGCAGAGTCTAGTGAATAACACCCATAGCATAACTCAAAACAAATCTCATATAGTATGATCTAGAAATTAATATACCCGTACACATGTCATGAAAAATCAAACACAAATAATATCAATCCAAAATTAATTTCACAATGCTAGAAGGTTACACTTACTACTTATCTCAAAATGGTGGATATAGCGTGTTCATTGATCCTCACTCGCTTTGAATGCTCCACTTACCTTACTCCCTATTAACTGAATTATAAATCCACTATGTATCTAGGAATTATGAGGTATTTATGGTTTTAGCATAGGCTTAGGGATGGTATGGTATGTATATTTGGTAAATTTGAAGAGAGCTTTTGGCTCTCTCCTCACTTACCATCAACAAATTGTCCAGGAGCTTAAGTTTTCACGATCTCACTCAATCCCATATGAAGCACTAATTTAGCATCCTAAGAATTACCCAATAAGCACTAAAGATGGTTTACAAAACTTCCACTTTGCCGGTTACTTTATTTTTTCATATATATATATATATATATATATATATATATATATATATATATATATATATATATTCTTTTGCATTACTTTTTTTCTTCCTTTTATTTTCAAAGACCCCAGTAAAGGGTTACAAATAATATATCATCAACAATTGCGCATAAGTACAAATTCATACAAATCCCCCCCCCCCCCCCCCCACCAATGTAATTTCCCAATAATGAAACCCACCACCCCAAACTCAAACTCAAGCTCAAGAAAGGAAGTCTCAGGATCGTGATTCAAGCGCGGGTCATATGGAAATGCCTAATAACTGAAGGGGATATTGGCTTATATTGTGGAGACAAAAGAAAGGCTTAAAGGCTATAAATGAGGCTAAGAATTATAATATTAATCACGGGACATAAAGCTAAAAAGTCTCAACTAATTATAAAAAAACTGCCCCTATCATTTTCCTAGTTACATAGCTTGCCTCTAGTTCATACCTAAGTGGGTTATCTACCCATTTAGATGTCAAGTTCTACAAACCACTCATTTTCCTTAATTACAAGTTTACTTCTTTTGAATTGTTAATTAATTTTCCTATCAATTACCTAATGTTTGCATTCAATCAAAGTGCGTTTTATACTAACTCACAAGGTCTAGTATTTTCTATCATAAATTCATAAAAAGCATGCTTAAAGGGGACATTTAAAATACTCTACAGTCAAACGCAACCCTTAAATTAATTTTATTGAAAGCAGTAAAACAAATAACACATAAAATTGGGATGAGGCAACGAACCCCACCCCAAACACAAAAATGAGGCGTGTCCCCAGGACTCGAAAAGACACAATAAAGCAGATAAACTAATGTACACTACTAAATGAGAAAAGGTTAAGGAAACATATCTCAATCAGCACTAGGTTGATCACGTGTAGTCTCAGGTCGAGGTTCTGACGTCTTCTTCATCAAGGTGTAAATATCATTAATTATTGCGTTCATCTTGAATAAAGTGTCCTTCATTACCTTGAACTCTTTTGCCATATTTCCCAAAGTCTTCATCTCCTCCTAGCCCTCTAAATCATCATCTCCTCTAGTAAATCTTCCCTCAACACCTAACTTTCTTTTCTCTTCATGTCCTTCGTCCCTTTTCCAACCTTTATGGTCATCTCAGATGACCCCAAACTAAAAGCTTCAAGAACTCCCAAAATTTTTGGATAAAATTGTTACTTTTGATGTTATTGAAGGTGTATGGATATGAATCATGGTGTATTCTGAGTTAAGTCATGACTATCTCAAGGTTTGGGAAAGGTTTGATGGATAAACTTTAAGCTTTGGTGAAGAAAAAGATTTGGATTAAAGTGTGAATCTATGGTGTTTTGGAAAGATTTATGATATTATTATATTTTTGGATGATGTTTAGAGGGATGGTTTGATGATATTTTGGTGTTTTGATGGTAGATTGCAGGTATTTTCAGAGCTCAAGTTCGTTATTCATGGTGTTTCATGTGTGGGAGGCTAAAAGGAAAGGATGAAGAAGTTTGTATAAGGATTAGGTCAATTTTCTGCCGAAGTGACCGGGTTCTCGTTTAAAACTAACCGGGTACCCGTTTATCTTCTGTATCGCGAATGCATTTTTAGCAATAATTTGTTGCATATCAGTGGATGTGGAACAGTAGCTAACCGGGCGCCCTTTTGAAAGCAGGATACCCGTTCGCTGTTAGACATGTTTGACCTACCACTGGATAGCTCTCGAAATAATATGCAGTTTAGGCTCAAGAAAAAGCAAATTCCGACATTCGAGCATAAAGTTATAGCCTCCCGTCACGATTCTTTTTGTTCGCAACAAAAGGTTGTGTGTAATCCTCTCCAATATAGTAGCTCTCCTCCCTTGACCAGGTCACGGTCAGTGACAACCGGGTTCCCGGTCAGCGACAACAGGGTTATCGGTTGAGGTTTGTTCTTCCTTTCGCACCAAAATGGTGCGTCTAGAGGTCTCGAAGTCAGTGAGTTGGGGGGGCTACAACGCCGTGACCGGGTTCTAGGTCACTGATAACCGAGTTCCCGGTTGTGGTCGACGAACGTGAATCCCGACGCACAAAATCCTTGCACTCAATGTGGCTGGTGAACAGACGATGATCAGGTTCTCGATTGTCATAAATTCATTCCCTTCGCACTAACTACCCCAAACTCAAGGCTTTTACACATGTAATAATAAAAAACACCTACCTTTCTCATTTCTTAAAAATTAAACACTAATAAACAATAATTACTCTAATTCACACTAAGAATTAAAAAGACATGAGAGTAATAAACTAGTATACAATTGAAATGGCTTTTGTTTAACGTCGTTAAGCTCGACGAATTACCTCTCGCATCATTCCTTAACATAACCTCCCCAACAGTGAGTGAGTTTATCAACATTTTCTACGCGGAATTTGCACCCCTTGGCTCTTATTCCAACTAGTTTCTCCGAGATAACCTTTGTGATCATGAATAGTCCTAGCCAAGAACTTTTGGATTCACGCGCTTTGGAGGAGGGTCACGCTTCTTCATTGCGACTTCATCGCCCACTCTGAATTCCTTTTTATTTCTTTCTTTCTTAGGATCTTTTGGAACCTTCGTGGAACGTGCCTTATCTTTCTTCTTTGCATAATCGAGGTGTGGACTTCCCTTAGGATATGGAGGAGCTTTATTCGGTGGTTTCTTTCTTAGCTCTCTTTCCTCCATTCCTAGGGCTGCTACAACCTTAGTTGGCTTTTTCTCTACCTGTTCAAGTACATCCAACCAGAAGCATTCCTCCTTGGAATCCGAGAACTTCATTGGCCTAAACATGTTGAACTTTACCTTTTCGTCTTGTATACGCATGATTAATTCTCCATTCTCTACATCAATAAGAGTATGCCTCATGGTTAGTAATGGTCTTTCCAAGATAATGGGGACATTCCTATCCGCGTCGTAATCAAGTAATAAAATCAACAGGAAAAATTGAAGTACCTGCCTTGATGAGGACATCTTCTATTCTTCCCTCTGGATGCGCCAGGGATCTATCAGCCATTTGCAGGACCATAGAGGTTGGTCTTGCATTTCCTATCTACAACTTCTCAAAAACTGATCTAGGAATGAGATTAATACTCGCACCCTACTCACATAAAGCTTCCCCTTGCCACTCATCACCAATAGAAATAGGAATAGTAAAACTCCCAGGATCAAGTAATTTAGGTGGAAACTTGCTCTGGCATATTGCACTACATTCTTCTGAAAAACCTATCATTTCATTCTCAAGATATGGGAGTTTGTTGGTGATAGCTCTTTTCAAGAATTTTAAATATTTTGGAACTTCTTTGATAGCATCCAAGAATGGCATATTAATGTTAAGCTTACTCACCACGTTCATGAATCTCTTATATTCAGACATATCTCCTTTCTTCTGAACTCTTGAGGGGAAAGGTGGAGGAGTACGGTTCACTTCCACCACAACATCTTTCTTCTTTGTCTTCTCCGAAATTTTCTGAATTTCCACCTCTCCTACTTCTTGTTCACCTTCTTTCTCTACCACATACTCTACCGTTTTTCATTTTTACAGTTGGTTCTTTTTCTTTCATAACGGGAAAAGGTGGTAATGGTAGATTCTTACCACTTCTGAGCGAGATAGCTTTACACTTTTCATACCGCGTCCGATTTTCAGTGTCACTTGGAGTTTCCCTTGTGGACGCTGATTTAACTGCTAAGCCATCTGAGCTAACATCTTGAATGCTGCGACAAAAGCTTGTTGATCTTGTTGTGTTTTCGCTTGCATAGATATTAGTGTCTATGAGGTTTGTTGAACATCTAATGCACCTTCTTGAGGTTGAGCAGGTAAAGCTTACTGATTCATAGCATCGGTATAGGTGTCTTGAGGAGGTTGTCACTGAGCTTGATTTCCGTAATTATGTCCCCCTTGGTAGTTGTTATGTTGTCTTGGTTGATAGTTATTTCCTTTGGGCCGTGGTTTATATGCATAAGTCGGATTTGCGGCTCCGTTCGGATTCGAGTATTGGAAACCGGATGGTTTATGTTTGGTTGATAACCTTGACCACCTGAATCATTGTTCCCTTGGTTGGAAACAAACATTACGGATTCTGGATTGCTTTGACAATGCTCCCAATCATGATCTTCTACACCACCGTTAAAACACCCATATATTTCATGTGTAACATTAACATCAGCTCTCCTACTTGAAAAACCTTCTTTAATAGCTAAAGTAAGTTGTTTCAATTGTTGCTCAAGTGTGTTGTTTAATTTATTCTCTAATGAAGAGAACTTCCCATCAATTCCAGCACTACTCTTTCTATAACATGTACCTCGGATAGGTGCTCTCATAGTATTACAACCCAACTCATTCTTCACTAATCTATTCAATATAATTTTGGAATTAGCTGGTGTTACCTGTAAGAATCCCCCACCACAAAGTAAGTCTAAATATTTTCTTGAGCGTCCTTCAAGGCCTTTATAAAAAAATTACCATTTGTTGTTCTTCTGAAAGACCATGATCTGGAACTTTTCTAAAACATAATTAGAATATTGTCCAACAACTTCCTATGGATTCACCTTGTTCTTGTTCGAAGGATGTTAACTCGATTTGTGCGTTCAATATCATGTTTTTCGGATAATAACGATCAAAGAACGCTGTTTGTAGCTCATCCCAATTATTGATCAGTCCCGGTTCTTGAGAATCATGTCATATACTCGCTGCCTCGATTACGAAAAATCTGAAATTTCAAAAATACATATGTTCTCTTGTTACACCTTGCATTATATACGCATAACATATTTGCATAAACTTCTGTACTCACGAATTGGGTCTTCTCCAGCTACTTCACGAAAGTTTCCAAAGTTTTGTAATTAAGCTAACATACCCGGATCAGGTCTGTCTCTTGCGACATTAATATCTAGAGGACCAACACCAAGAGCAGGAGCACGATATGGAATTTGTTCAGGACCTTGTACGACCATGGATCATAAAATACTTGAGGTTGAGCTTGTCCTCTAGGTGGAAAAGGATTTTCTTGAATCTGATTGTTAAGGTTACGGATTATAGGATTTCTTTCTGTATCCACTTCCACCTGAGGAGCATTGAGATTGTTGACATTGTTGTTGTTTACTGCGACCATATCTTTTTCTCTTGCTAGTCTTTCTTCATTCTCTTTTGTGGTTTTATCCTTGAATAATCTCTCAGGATTTGAGAGCATGCACTAAACCTGTAAGACTTGAGAAAGACGGAACAAAATAAAAAGCGTAAAAATGAAAAATAAAATAACAATTAAACTACTATGGATTAACACCAGGTTCACACGCTACCGTCCCCGGCAGCGGCGCCAAAAATTTGGTGTCTCCCGGTGTGTGATAATATCACCACCCCTAAAGAGAGGGACACTACCTGCAAGTGCAAGGGTCGTTCCAAGTAATGTGTAAATAATACAGATTTCGTTCTCAGGGACGGATACTTATAATACTGGTATTAATCAGAATAATAGAAATAATTGTTAAAAAAGAAAAGTTAAATGATAAGATTTTTGTTGGCTTTGATTTATAACTAATGATGCGATACAATAAAATGCTAAAATGATTAACTGAAATAAAATATACGAAGTAAATAAGGTTTGACGCAAGAATGAGAGAGGTACTTGAGTCTCGCAATGGTATCACCTAAATCTCTATAATCAATGTGTCTGTTTAAGGCTAAATTGGTATTAGTGTATTAGTCGGGACTCTAATATCTCCTAACCCCGTCAGGATAGACTTAGGATCTATCTTATGGTATTATAAACCTCGTCAAGGAAATCATACCTACTTTCGAATGTTTAGGTCTTTTACCCAATTGGTTGCATGGTTAGTCAAGCCCGTTAAGATCATTACCGAATACCATACGTCTATTACCTAAGTCCGTAATTTGATCCCCCGTCAAGGTGATCACTTCGCCACTAAAGTGAATAGCCTAATTTCTAAAACCTACTTTTGGTTCATGACTTCAAAAATAGTAATTAAATTCACGATAATAGTCAATAAAAAATACCTAGTTTAAATTAAATCATACAATCCCAAATTCAGAAAGCATTAATTAAATAGATAAGGGCTTAACCCATAAGTGCGATTCTCAAGTACTAAAGAATTTAGCTCATGTTCGAATTAAAAACTGAAAAAAATTAAAAATATTCATTATCCTAAATTACAGAAATGAAATAAAGAACCTAATTTAAGGACCAGATTGGGCTGCTGTTGGAAGAAATGGAATCCTCCAACTCTAGCTTTCTCCTCTGGCTTTTTGCTCCGACTCTCTCTTTTAAAAAAATGAAATGTATGTAAAAAGGAGGTCTAAAACCCTATTTATACTAGTCTAATTCAGAGTGGGATTTTAATTGATAATAATAAATCAAATGTTGAAAATCCCAAGTCCAAATTAGAATTCCTGTACCTGCTGTATAGCCAGTAGTAAAACGGTTGTAAATTTTGCGTCTCATATCCAAATCACCTGATTCCACGGTTGTAAATTAGGCGTCTCATATCCAAATCACCTGATTCCAGTCCTCAAATCTCACTAAATCAAAGGCGCAACTTTATCCAGGCCTGAATCAATGCCACAGTGGCTCGAAATTATTAATTAGTGACAACTTTCCAGTTTTTCAGCTCTTTTAGTCAACTCTTCGGGTAATCTTTTCTTTCTTTTGACATCTCCGCTTGATATAGGACTTTAATTCTCACTTCTCCTCCTTGTCTTGGTGCTCCATAGAATCCATAGACCTAAATCTTTATACTTAAAACAAAATAATTAACCCACAAAAGTTCTAAAAATGCAAATAATATAATTTCAAGGGGAGAAAGTGTAATATACGAAAAATAAGCATAAAAGTCTATCAAATAAGTCTATTATTCACCTAAAATGATGTCTCCTAAGGGAATATATTTAGAACAAAATGGGATATGTCACACCTAAAGATATGTTGAAGTCAATGTTTCATGTGAAATATGTTTACAGGTTGGAGAAAAGTGCGGGAATTAAAGGAAGTGTTGTGGTTGATGATTGTAGAGTATGAGGGAGGCTTGAAATATTTCTTGATTAGGTTGGATTTGATTTTTTCCATGTGAAATATTATGGTAAATTAGTTAATTGGGTTACTAATGGTTTAATCGCAAGGCTTTTACCCACTAGAATCCGTCTCGGGCAGATTGATCAGCAACCCAGGGTTAGTTAGTTTAACCATGGTTTATTTAAGTCTTAGATGCTGAATTTTTTGGTGCAAAAACTGTAACTCCAAGGTAGCTTCCTTTGTACCTTGGAGGATATTTCATCCATTAACGCAATGCACTCATACCGTGCAAATTTGTTCTTTATAGAGAGTGTCTCCTTGAAGAATCTCAGATATTTTGGTATTCTGTTGATAGATTCAAGCAAGTAAATGTTGATCTTGAGTTGACTCAACATATCGATAAATTTTTTGTACTCGAAATCATCACTTTTCATTTTGGCTACCCTAGATCGAATTTGCGGTGGTGAGCAAATTTCTTGTGATGGAGGTTCCACTCTCAGTTTCTCTTGTACGTTTGGAGCTTCCACTGCCTTCTCGATCACTTAATCGTCTTCATACTCAACCCAATGTTCTATTATTACCTCATCTTGATTTGGCTTGAAAGGTTCTATATATTTTTTGTTATTCACGTAAATAGACACAACTAGTGGTGGTTCTACGAACTATCCACTTAGAAAACCAATGGACTTACACGATTCATAACTACCATTAATATCACCATTTTCAATTAATTTGGCCTTCACATTTGTACCTTGATTGAGTTGTATGGGCTGACCTTGTTGTAGTTGTTGAAGTGATTTAGTTATCTAAACCATAAGTTGTTGCAAGACATGCAATGTTGCCCCGTGGGAATTGACCACGTCATTGATTTTCACCATATTCTCACATGTCATCATCACAAATTTATTTAAAATCTTCACTAACTCACTTGAACCTCCTTGTGGATAGGATGGGAGAGCCTTCTAAGATAGATTATCCTCGTATGAATTATACACAGGTTTTGCGGAGTTTGTTTCACATAAGCTTGTACACTTGAATACTGGTTCTACAGATTTTATTGATGATTCATTCCTTGAATACGAGGTTGGAACTGATTACCTTGATTGACGACTTCTTTTGGGTTTATCCATTACAAAACTAGATGATTATTGACATTACCCTGTTGGTAGTTCCTAATATTACCCATAAATAAGCCTGGTATGGGTTTCTTTGGCATTATCCCAACTATTATTAGAAAAACCACAAATAGAACACACATGTACCTCTTCCACACCGTTCACTTTAGTTGTGTACCTTGGTTTATGTTCAAGGCTATTTGTTTCAACTGATTGTTGATAGTTACAAGTTTCACATTTAGTGTCATCTCTGATTCTACACGCAAGGTACCTTTTTAGGATTGATGGACTAGAGTTCTAAATAGTTTACAGATCACACTACTCATTATCTCTCCATACAAACCAATGCTTATTTTGGGTCCATCATCATGAAACTGCCTCCACCAATAACATCTAATTTCTCCCAACAAAATCACATCAAGACCCAAACAGAACATAGCCAGTTGTAACTCTGTATTGTACCAGTTCAGTCGGTACTTCTTCAATCTCATTTGAATTCTTGTCCAAGTCTTGCCACGAGTTTCACCAGTAATTTTTCAAAAGGTTGAGAGATCCATTTATGCTTTTACCCTCATACTGCGAGGATAAAATTTGTCAATAAACGTGGTATGTGGATCGTTTAAGTTGGTATTATCTCAGATGGTTGATGATTGATCCACTAACTTGCACCTTTGTTTAGAAAAAAGGGCAACATTTAGTAATTTTGTTCCCTTGTAACGCCTTGAGTCATAGATGTCACAAATCTGCATGGATCTCTAAAGGGCTCATACCAAATCTTTATGCACAACTCCACTATGACCTCCAAAGCTCGTGAAATGGTTCAACATACACATTTCATGATTGAATCGTTTTGTCTGAAGAGCTGAGGGGCGACACCCAAGTGTAGGGATGGCAATGGTTACGGATAAAAACCGAAACCGATGATAACCGAACCGATTGAAAACCGAATCATATAACCATGGTTAAAAACATTAGGTTATGGTTTTGAAAAGTTTAACTGATGGTTTAAACCACTAGGTTATGGTTTATGATAAAAATAAAACCGAAAAACCGAAAACCGTTTATTATCATATATATTTTAAAATTTTATAATAATTTAGATTAAAGTAGATATATTGAAATTCTAAAAGCAAAATAAAATTACTAGAGTTAACCAATTAAATAATAGATATGCAATTTAATCAATAATCAAATACCAACACAATTTTTATAAACCTTGGAATTTTCTTTTATATATGTGGTTTTATTTTATAAATTTAATATATTTATTAAATTATCATTTGAATATCGTTAAAAACCGCAAAACCGTTTAAAAAACCAAAACCGAATAATATGGTATTGGTTTTTAAAAGTGTAACCGATGGTTAAAACCGTTAGGATATGGTTTTTAATTATAAAAACGGATATGGTTATGGTTTTTGGTATTTTTGCAAAAAATCGATATGTTGACATCCCTACCCAAGTGATTGAACTTAAAACTGAATCATTGGCTCGGATGACCTTGAGTTGCAAATTGTTGGTTAATCTGAGGCACACCATTTTTTCCATTCGTAACTCCAACTCATTGTTGCACGTTAGCGCCAAGGGGTGGTTGACCTCCAAGGGGGTAATGGATTGATTGGTGGAACTTGACTATTCTAAAGCCCCCTCGATATTCTAATTATTAATTCCTTCTTAACAACTAAATGTATAACCCTGGTTTATATGGGGTTGCGATGAGGTTGCGATGAGCATCAAAGAGTTGTTGATGATCCATTGCTTCTTTCTTTTTTCCTCTCCTTTGCTCGTTTATTTTGAAGTCTTAAAAACTTCTAGGGATCCGAGAACATGCACTATTAAATACATTTGCAAAGAACAAAGTTGATGTCTCCCATTTTGTTCTAAATATTAGACCTGAGGAGACATCATTCTAGGTAAATAATTGACTTATTTGATAGACTTTTATACTTAATTCATCATATTACACTTTCTCTTCTTGGAATTAGACTAATTGCATTTTTAGAGCTTTTGTGCGTTAATTTGTTTATTTTTAGTATAAATTTCTTAGGTTCATGGATTCCATGGAGAACCAATACAAGGAGGGGAAGTGAGAATTAAAGTCTTAGATCAAGCGGGGAGTTAAAGGCAAGAAAATAATTTCTGAAGAATTGACTAAAAAAGTTGCAGATCTGGAAAGGTGTTACTAATTGCTGTTTTTGGGCTACTTAGGAGCGGATTCAGCCTTTGGGCTGTGCAATAGCAAAAATGCCTCTTTGAGTTAGGATTATTAAACTGGAATGAGTTTATCTGGAGTTGATATGCAAAAAGTTACAGCCGTTTTACTAAGGGTTGTACACCAGTAACGGGAATTAAAGAAGATGTGCTTGGGCTTTTTATATTTTGACCTAATGCTCTTAACCTAAAGCCTATTCCGAATTTTACAAGTATAAATAGAACTTAAGCCTCCTTTTTACACACACCTCAAAGAATTACATCTTACGCTTCATATCTCCAAGTCAGAGCAAGAAGGCAGAGGAGAAGCTAGAGCTGGAGGATTTTTCTTCTTCCAACAACAGCCAACCAAACCTTTAGGTTATCTAATTTCTTTTCTGTAATTGAATTATGTCTTTTATTTATTTAATTTCAGTTTTAAATTTTGTTATGAACTAATTCCTTTAGTACTTGAGAATCGCAAATAACGGGTTGAAACCCTAGTTAATTAATTTATGTTTCCGAATTTGGAATTTCATTATTTAATCTAAGTTGTGTATTTAATATTGGGTATAATTTTGTTATTGTTTACTATTTCTTTTTGGTACAACTAGAAATAGGTTTTAGTAATTGAGTTATTCACTTTAGTGGCGAAGTGATCATCTGGCAGTGGGGGTTTGATTACAGAAATAGGTAATAATTAACCGACATGCTTGACTAATCACATAGCCAAAGAGGTAAGATTTTCACACCCGAAGACGCATATTCGCCCATACATGGGTTTATAGTACTTCGGGATAGATCCTAGGTCCACCCGACAGGGGGCTAGGAGATATTAGTGTCCCGGCTAGTATTTGAATACCAATTTTACCCTTAAAAGAACATTAATTGTATAAGCTTAGGTGTATTCCCTTGCGAGACTCGAGTACATCTCTCATCTCTACGTCTACATCTTATTTACTTGCATTATTTCTTTTTAGTAATTTATTTTATTCAGTAATTTAATTTCTTGCATCTTTAGTTTTAAATAAAAAACCAAACAAATATATTTTTACTTTCTTGTTTAGCAATTATTTCTATTAGTTGATTAATACTAGAGTTATACCTATTCCGTCCCTGCGAACGAAACCCAATTTATCAGAGTATTACTTGGACAACCGTTCACTTGCGGTATTGTGGTTTCTATTTATTTATCGCATTATATTACAACACCCCAGTACCCACCAAGGTTATTGCACCGCTGCCGGGGACAGTAGCGTGTGACCCCGGTGTTAGTCTTTTAGTAGATTAATTGTTATTTTTATTTTTTAGTTTACGCTTTTGTTTGTTCTTCCCTTCTCAGGTTTACAGGTTTAGTTTATGCTCGAAAACCCCAAGATATTAGTCAGACTTGCAAACAAAATAAATAAAGAAGAAAATGAAGAGAGAGAGAGAGAGAGAGAGAGAGAGAGAGAGAGAGAGAGAGAGAGAGAGAGAGAGAGAGAGAGAGAGAGAGAGAGAGAGAGAGAGAGAGAGAGAGAGAGAGAGAGAGAGAGAGCAGAAAGAGAAGCAGAAATGGCTAATGAGAATGAACTTAATCCAAGAGTGGTAGGAGATCCTCCTCCACAAGTGCAACCTCCAGTTAATTATGATCCATGGTTCATACAAGGTCCTGAACAAGCTCCATATCGCACTCCTTCTCTCGGTATTGGTCCTTCAGATATTAATGTTGCACGATATAGACCTGATCCTGATATATTATCTCAATTCCAAAACTTTGGAAACTTTCGTGGAGTATCTGGAGAAGATCTGATTCGTGCAGTTGATGTCTCCCTAAATGTTCTAATTTTATTCCCTTGGGAGACATCATTTTTTGTGTTTATTTGACTATTTAGATAGACTTTTGGTAGTAAAATGCAATAAATCGATTTTCCTCTTTTAATTCTGGTATTTTTCATTTATTAAACTTTTGCGCGTAATATGGGTTGTTTTGAGTGAAAAGTTGTAGGTTTTGAATGCTAGCTAGGAGAGGAAGCCAAGAATAAAGTCAAAGATCGTGTAATGAAGTCAAAGCAAGAAGAAATATCCCGAAAGAATTGATTATTTTAAGATGCAAATCTGGAAAGTTGTCAAAGAATGCTGATTCCGGGCCATCTAAGAGTGGATTTAGCCTCTGACTTGTACAGAGAAAACGTGCCCCATTGAGTTACCAAACTTTAACAACTGGAATGAGGTCAATCTGAGTTGAAACGAGTCGGTTAGAGCAGTTTTAGTGGAGGTGGTGCAGCAGTTACGGGATTTGGGCTTAATTAGTGGACTTGGGCTTTTCTAATATTCACTTAAACTTAAGTAAAAACCCTAGTCCGAATTTAGCACTATAAATATGACTTTAGACCTCATTATTCAGCCCCTCTCATTTTATTCTTCAAATTAAATCATCCTTAGAAGAGAGCTGGTGAAAGTCATCTTCTCCAAATCACAGCCAAACCCAATTCCTAATTAGGTTCTATCTTTTATTTCTATAATTGAAGAACATGAATTATTTCTGTTTTAATTTAATTTTTGTCTTCTCAATTATTATGAGCTAAATTTAATAAGTGCTTGAGAACGCATAATGGGTTAATCCCAATTTGATTTTATTTCATGTGTTTGGATTTGAGATTTTAATAATTGAAATCAAATTGGGTAAATTGTATTTTTCTTTAATTTGCTTTTATCTACTTTTATTGAATTCGCGACTCAATATTAGGACTTAGTATCTAGGCTATTCCAATTAGTGGCGATTGGATCACCTTGACGGGGGGTTTAGATACGGACCTAGTTAATGAATGTAGGTTAGACTCTGACGAGCTTAATTAAACCTATGGCCAATTGGGTAGAATAAACTTAATCACTTGAGAGTGGACTATAATCACCCTGACGGGGTTTGTAGCATTTGAGAGTATCTCCTTAGTCCACCCTGACGGGGGTAAGGAGAATTCCGAATCCCGACCAATGCATATTTACCGATTTGTCCCTTAAACATGACACGAAACGAATGATAATTAGGTGAAACCCTTGCGTCTCTCAAGTACTGTCTTTCCCATCTTGCGTAAATACTTTAATTTCTTGCGTCTAATTAATTACTTGCATTAATTTAGTATTTTAATTATTTGCCTTAGTTATAGATAACCAAAACAACCATTCTAAAAATCATTTACTTGTTTTCACGTGCAATTAGCTACTATCTGATAAGCACTACAGTCAGCCATTCCGTCCCTGAGAATGAATCTGTTTTATCACTTATATTACTTGGGACAACCGTACACTTGCGGTTGTGGTTCTCTCATCCTTATTGCATTTATTTTGGAACACACAAAGGACCACCAGTAGTGTAGAATTTTATGCAAATATGTGATTCATATATAATGCAAGGTGTAACCAGAGAGCGTGTCTATTATGCAAATATCAGATTTTTCGTGATAGACGCGGCTAGTGAATGGCATGATTCACATGAACCAGGATCATCAATAATTTGGATGAGTTACATACAACGTTCTTTGATCGTTATTATCCGAGTAACATGAGAATAAATGCACAGATTGCTTTAACATCATTTGCACAAGAACAAGATAAAACTGTGGGTAAGAGTTGGACAAGATTCCAGTTATACTTGAGAAGAGTCCCAGATCATGTTCTTATAGAACCACAACAAATGCCAATACTCTATAAAGACCTTGATGGACAATCAAGAAAAGATGTAGACCTGCTTTGTGGTGGTGGATTCTTACAGGTAACTGGTGGTCCTTTGTGTGTTCTAAAATAAATGCAAATAATAATCGAACCACAACCGCAAGTGTACGGTTGTCCCAAGTAGTAATCCTGATAAATCAGGTTCGTTCCAAGGACGGATGGTTGATCACAATTTTTAGCAAGTAGTGATTTATGCACTTATGGAAATGAAAGATACTAAATTGTTTGTTTTGGTTTTGTTTATTATAACTAATAAATGAAAGACAAATATTAAAATGCAAGTAGAAGCTAAGACGCAAGTAAAATAAGTGAAAACGCAATATGAGATGTAGTACTTGAGAACGCAAGGATCCTCCTAATCTTACTTCCTAACTTATGTTGTTTAAGGGCTAAATCAGTCAATTACAATGGTCGGGATTCTAAATTCCTTATACCCCCGTCAGGGTGGACTATAAGGCAATCCTAAAGTGTCACTAGTCCCGTCAGGGTAAATATGATCCACCGTTGGATGATTAAGTGTTTTACCTCATTGGCCCTAGAATTAACTAAGTTCGTCAGAATCAATAGCTTTTATCCTAGATTGAACAATTAATTCTGTACCTAAACCCCCCGTCAAGATGATCCACACGCCACGTATGTGGAATAGCTTAGATACTAATACCTAATTTTAGTTCGCGACTCTAAAATCAGTAAATAATCACAAATTGTCGAAAAGAGTAAAAGACCTGATTTAATTTAATTTAACAGAAACCCAAATTCAACATTCGTTATAATATAAAACTAGGATTCACCCATTGTTTGTTCTCAAGCACTAATGAAAGCTTAGCTCATATTAAAATTAAAAACTAAATTAAAAGAATTGGAATTCATATTGTTTACAAAATTAAAATACGAAAGGAACCTAATTTCCGGAATTGGAATGACTACGAACGGAGCTATAGACCCACTCCAGCTCTTGTAGCTTCTTCTTTCTTCCTTCTGTTGCTTCTCTCTGGTGTTTAATCTTGTGGAATGTGAATTGTGTGAAAAATAGAAGTCCAGACCTCCTTTTATAAGTAAAAATTCGGACTAGGGTTTGGACCAGAAAATAAAAGCCTAATTAAATGTCCAAGCCCACTTTCTAAGCCCAAAATCCCGTAACTGATGATAGACCTTCACTAAAACAGCTTTTCCCGATGCGTTACAACTCCGATTGACCTCATTCCAGTTGCTAAAGTTCCGTAACTCGATAAGGAATGATTTCTCTTCAAAGGTCAGCGGCTAAATCATCGCTTAAGCACCTCGAAATCAGCAATCTTTGGCCTGGAAAGTGGATTTTCAGCTCTAAAAATAATATCTTCGGGATTTGTCTTCAAGTCTTGACTCTAATTCACGATCTTTGACCTTCTCCTCGGATTCCTCTCCTAGCTAACATTTAAAACCTGTAAACTTTACACTAAAAATACCAATATTACGCGCAAAAGTTTAATAAATTAAAAATGCTAGAAATAAAAAGGTAATTCCGGATTATTGAATATTTAGTCCAAAAGTCTATCTAATTAATTAAATAAACACCAAAAATGATGTCTCCCAAGGGTCTAAAATAAGAACAATTAGGGAGACATCAAGACCCCCAACTCAAACCTTTGTCGTCCCGACAAAGTAAAACAAAACAAAGGGGTAGAAGTACACGTATAAACACATAGAAGCTAGCAAATAAACCCTAAAGCAATTCCCAAAATAAATCTCATATAACAAACTCTAGAAACTAATATACACATACACTAATCATGCAACATCAGACATAAATAATCTCAATCATAAAATTAAAGTCGCAATGCTTGAAGGTTACACTTGTACTCATCTCTGTATGATGGCTATAGGGTGGTCATTAATCCTAACTCGCTTTGAACGCTCCACCTAGTGTATTCCCTATCAACAGAATAATAAATTCACTATGCATTTAGGGATCACGAGGTCTTTACGGTTATAATATTGGCTTAAGGACAGTGTGGATGTATATTTGGTAAATTTGAAGTGAGCTTTTGGCTCTCTCCTCACTTACCATCAACAATGTCCTCGAGCTTGAGTTAACGCTCAAAAAGATGTTCTCACTCACCCATATACGCACTAATTTAGCGTCCCATGTCTACCCACTATAAATAAGATGATTTTCAGAAAATTCCACTTTGCCGGATGTTTTATTCATTCATATTTTTCTTTTTCTTTTCTTTTTCTCTTTTTCTTTCTTTTTTTTTGTACAGAAGCAAACCGGGTTCCCGGTTTTGACGAATCCGGGTTCCCGGTTCCTACTGTATGATTTTTCAAAAATTTTCATTTTTTTCTTTCTTTTTCATTTTTCTTCATTCCCGGCAAAGGGTTACAAGTATATATCATCTGCAATTGTGCTACAATACAAAGCACATCGATCCCTACCCATTTAATTCCCCATATGTGGTCCCACCACCCCAAACTCAAGCTCGAGACATGTCTCAGGATTGTGATTCAAGTGCGGGTCATATGGTCATGCCTAATAATCTAAGGGATAATGGCTTATATCGTGGCTACAAAGAAAAGGCTAAAGGCTCAAAGTGGGTTAAGACGGATAATAATTAATACAAGGGATAGAAGGCTAAAAAGGCACAAATGGCTAACAAAGAACTGCCCCTATCATTTTCCTAAGTACATAGCTTGTCTTTAGTTCATATCTAGGTGGGTTCTCTACTAATTAGGATTTCACGTTCTACACACCAAACATATTCCTTGAGTACAAGCTTACTTCATTTGCATTGTTAATTAATTTTTCCTATCAATTACCTATGTTCGCATGCAATTGTAAGTGCGTTTTATATTAATCCCTAAAGTCCACTATTTACTATCATAGATTCATCAAAAGTATGCTTAAAGGGATATTTAAAAATTTCTATAGTCAAACGCAACTCCGAAAATTCTTTTATTGAAAGCAAATAAAGCAAATAACACATAAAAAATTGGGATGAGGCAACGAACCCCACCCCAAACTCAAAAATGAGTCGTGTCCCCACGACTCGAAAAGACTCAATAAAGCATTTAAACTAATATACACTAAGAGGAAAGTTTAGAAAACGTATCTTAACCAGCGCGAGGCTGGTTATCGGTGTTGCGTTCTGGACCTTTATCTCGCGTAACAGCATCATAAATCGCGTTTTGAAGTGTATTTACGCCTAGGATTAAATTTCGAAGCAGGTCCAATTCTTTTGTAACGTTTCCCAAGGTAGCAATCATCCTCTCCTGATTCTCTTCCAACACCTGAATCTTCGCTTCCAACTCAGGTACAGTTTTCGCATTCTGTGATTGAGGAGTTCTTGGACTTCTTGTAGCTCGTGTTGCCTCTTCATGGATGTTCTTGATTGTGCTCAAAGCTATACTCACACCAACTGAAACAATGTCAATATCTGCGTTCTTACGCGGAATCTTTGCGTCTAGACATAACTGAGTAATAGTACAAGGAAACTTCAGATTTTGTTGTTTCATTGGTGATTTCGCGAACTCCATGATCGTATCATAAATGATCTTAGCAACATCAAATGGTTTCTCCTCCAAAATACACTTAATAACAAATATGTGCTCTCTCTTCAACTCGGAAGTGTGTTTAATACCAAAGAAAGTGGGTATTATGAAACGAGACCAAACCTTAGCACGAGGTGTCAAACTACTGCTGTAAAACTGTCCAGGATACCTTTCACCTTCCGGAATTGGGCTAGTCCCACTAACAAGCACGGTCCCCCAAAGGGATTCAAAATCAAAAGAAGGGTCATTAAGAATTTCTTGGAAGGGACATGTTCCAGAAAAGTTGGGTAGTTTCAATGATTTCCGAATACGTTCAATAGAGAAAGGAACTACCTTTTTGCGGATATCAATGGCATCATGTGAGGTAGCTAAACCTTCGTAAAATTCTCGCACAAAAGTAGGAATAAACTCAAGCTTCCTTTCTTGTAACTCTTTCCAACCAAACTTAGCACATGTCACAGCATACTCCTTGTAATCACTACTCATAATACCCTTAGGAAAATTCGTCTCCTCACCAAATTTCAAAAATTCAATTCTTTCACGAACCTGAGTATTCCAACAAGTGTAAACCCTCTTAGGCTTGTGGGCCCACATCTTCATACGCGGAGGTTTCGTAACGGGTGCTTCCGGAATCTCTTGTTCAGTTTCCTTCTCAATGTTCTTCGCAATTTCCTCTTCTGGTTCCCTCTCACTTTCAATCTCATCAATCAATCTTCTCTTTAGACCTGTGATTTCTTTTCTGTTAGAATCAAGCTTAACTTCGTCAATTTTTCGTTTAGGACGCGAATCAGGAATCTCAATAGCTTGTTCTTGAGAACCACCAATGGTGGTCTTTCTTCTAGGAGCAGTTCTTCGGAAATCACCGGTTCTGTTAGTCATCTCTTTTCACCCCAAACTCAAAACTTCAAATAATGAGAAACATAGAGAAAAGTTTAGAATTTTGATGTTTTGAGGTTTAAGAATTTAAGAACTAGGTGAAATATGAGATGGGTCTTGGTTAATTTGTATGTGAGAAGAAAGAACTGGGTTTAATTTAAGGAATTGGGTGAAGAAGAATCTTGGGAAAAACTAAGGATTTGATGATATTTTGGAGAGAAGGTGAGTTGATCTTATGTTTTTGTGGTGAAAGAGGGTAGGATTTGATGTTATATAGTGTTTTGGTAGATGAATTTCGGAGGTAGGGAGGCTATTGGTGCGTTTTTAGGTAAAGACTTGGAAAAGAGGCTAAAAACTAGGTTAAACCACCTCAAAACCGCCTCTCACAGCTTCCAAACCGGGTTCCCGGTTTTGGCAAACCGGGTTCCCGGTTCCGCGTCGCTGTGACGGCGCGGAAAATAATTGTGGCAAACCGGGTTCCCGGTTTTTTTTTTTTTTTTTTTTTTTTTTTTTTTTCAAAACGCACCAAAACGCTGGACCCCAAGACGCGGGGTCAGGGATTTTCTTCGCCGAAACCGGGTACCCGGTTCTGTGGAATGCGGGTTCCCGGAATTTCTCGATGGCGCGAGTCAAAACGCGCCAAAACGCAGCACCTCAAAACGCTGGGCCAGAACTTTTGGATGTTTACAGCTCCGAAACCGGGTACCCGGTTCTGCCAAATGCGGGTACCCGGATTTGTGTCGATGGCGCGAACTAAAACGCACGAAAACGCAATCCACCAAAACGCTGGGTCAGGGATTTTCAGAAATCACAGCACCAAAACCGGGTACCCGGTTTTGCCAAATGCGGGTTCCCGGTTCCGACGCTGTGATATTACCCAAAAACGCCACGTGTTGCGTTAGAATGGTTGGTACCAGCTCCAAAACCGGGTTCCCGGTTTGTGCGAAACCGGGTTCCCGGTTTCTCCTGGACATCCAACCAATTTTTCTTCTGTTTTCGCCAAATCGACCCCAAACTCAAGTCCTTTTTACCCCTGAAATCATCAAAAACAACTACCCTTCCTCATTTCTTAATAAAAACAATAAAATTACGAAAATAAACTAATCTAAATTGCAAAAATGTAAAAACTCAGCTAATATACAAGTAATTGGCTTTTGTTTAACGTCGTTAAGCTCGACGGGTTACCTCATGCTTCTAAGGATTCTCGAGGAGATACATGACCTCCCCGGGATGTGGATCTTCCGAGCGATTGGTATCTTCACCTCCATGGTATATCTTTAGTCTGTGACCGTTAACCATAAAGGTACGGTTCTCTAGCGGATGTTCTATTTCTATCGCCCCATGAGGTGTAACTTTGGTCACTATGTATGGACCTGACCACTTAGATCTTAACTTACCCGGAAAATTGCTGAACTTTGAATTATACTTTAATACTTTTTGCCCCACTTCAAAGTTCTTTGGACGAATCCGATTGTCATGCCATTTCTTTGTGTTTTCTTTGTAAAGTTTGGCATTTTCATAAGCATGCAACCGGAATTCGTCAAGTTCATTAAGCTTCATCATACGATTCTTTCCGGCTAAGATAGGATCTAAGTTCAACTGCGCAATCGCCCAATAGGCACCCATTTCAAGCTCTAAAGGTAAGTGACAAGCCTTACCATACACCATACGATAGGGAGATGCACCAACTGGAGTCTTAAACGCAGTACGATAGGCCCACAACGCATCATCTAACTTCATTGACCAATCTTTTCTTGTAGGACCAACGGTTTTCTCTAGGATTGATTTGACTTCACGATTCGAAACTTCAGCTTGACCATTGGATTGTGGATGATATGCAGTAGATACACGGTGTCTAACTCCATATTTCTCTAGAATAGTCTTCAGATATTTATTAACGAAATGAGATCCTCCATCGCTAATAATCACTCTAGGTGTGCCATGTCTAGTGAAAATATGTGACTTCAAGAACTTAATCACCACTCGTGAATCATTAGTAGGTAAAGCCACCGCTTCTACCCACTTAGACACATAATCAACAGCTAATAAGATATAGAGGTTACCATTTGAAGGAACGAAAGGGCCCATAAAGTCTATGCCCCACACATCGAATATCTCAACCTCTAACACATTATTGCGCGGCATCTCATCCCTCTTAGATATGTTTCCGGTAAACTGACATCTCGTACACTTCTTGACATATTCATGACAATCTTTTATAAGAGAAGGCCAGTAAAAACCTGATTGAAACACTTTTGCAGCAGTTCTGTCTCCTTTGAAATGTCCTCCATATAATGAATCGTGGCATCCAGCTATAATGGCTTGAGTCTCTTCCCTTGCTACACATCTTCGTATCATTTGGTCAGCACAAACTTTATAGAGGAACGGATCCTCCCAAAAGAACTGTCTAGCACGATGAGCTAACCTCTTTCTTTCTTGATAAGTAGAACCTTCAGGAAAAACACCACTCACCACTAAATTTGCAATATCTGCATACCACGGAGCCTCATAATCTCGAACAACGAATAGACTCTCATCAGGAAACTCTTCTCTAACTGCTTCAGTATCACTATTCATCTCTGAACCCTCTAAGCGCGATAGATGATCTGCAACCTGATTCTCACAACCCTTTCTATCTTTGATCTCTAAATCGAACTCTTGAAGCAATAACACCCATCTGATTAACCTTCGTTTCGCATCTTTCTTCTCCATAAGAAATCTGATCGCGGAATGATCTGTATAAACAATAACTTTCGCTCCAAGAAGATAAGAGCGAAATTTATCAAACGAATAAACAACTGCTAGCAACTCCTTTTCTGTAACTGTGTAATTGATCTGAGCACCACTAAAAGTTTTACTAGCATAGTAAATCGAATGAAAAACCTTCTCTTTTCTTTGTCCTAATACAGCTCCCATGCACAAATCACTCGCATCACACATAACCTCAAACGGTAAATTCCAATCTGGAGGTAATACTATAGGAGCAGAAATAAGCTTTTCTTTGATTGCTTTGAAGGCCGTTAAACAAGCTTCATCAAAAAGGAATTTGCAATCCTTTTCGAGTAAGTTGCATAACGGTTTAGCAATCTTAGAAAAATCCTTAATAAAACGCCTATAAAAGCAGCATGGCCAAGAAAACTCCTTACCCCTTTAACAGAAACAGGAGGGGGAAGAGTTTTAATTACCTCTATCTTTGCTCTATCAACTTCTAAACCAACACTCGAAACTTTGTGACCCAGAACAATACCTTCGCGAACCATGAAGTGACACTTCTCCCAGTTGAGCACCAAATCTGTTTCCTTGCATCTCACTAACACTTTCTCCAAGTTATCCAAACATATATCAAAATCATCACCAAACACGGAGAAATCATCCATGAACACTTCAAGGAAATTATCTATCATGTCCCAGAAGATGGCCATCATACACCTTTGAAAAGTAGCGGGAGCGTTACACAATCCAAATGGCATTCTGCGATATGCAAAAGTACCAAATGGGCATGTAAAGGTAGTCTTATGTTGATCTTCTGGAGCCACGTAAATCTGATTGTACCCGGAGTAACCGTCCAAGAAACAATAATATTCTCTTCCGGCTAATTTGTCTAACATCTGATCAATGAAGGGCAAAGGGAAATGATCTTTTCTGGTGGCCTTGTTCAGCTTTCTGTAATCCATGCAAACTCTCCAACCTACTACCGTTCTTGAAGGAATCGCCTCATTTTTATCATTAAGAACTGTTGTAATTCCTCCTTTCTTCGGTACACACTGAACTGGACTCACCCATTCACTACTCGAAATGGGATAAATAATCCCCGCATCTAAAAGCTTAATCACCTCCTTCTTCACCACATCCTTCATGGCTGGCATTAATCTTCTCTGACCTTCAACTGAGCGTGCATTAACATCTTCTAGTATGATTTTGTGTTGACAATAGGATGGACTAATGCCTTTGATATCAGCAATTGTCCAACCTATTGCTTCTTTGTTGGCTCTTAACACACGCAACAGTTTATCCTCTTGAGGACCTGTTAAATTAGCTGAAACAATAACAGGTAGAGTTTCATTAGTACCCAAATAAGCATACCTCAAGTGTGCTGGCAATGGTTTTTCTTCCAATTCCGGAGGAGATTCAATTGAAGGTTTCTTTTTAGGAATAATCTCCCCCGGTTCTCTCACAGGTTCATAGGCAAGACGCCTATACTTCGGATTTTCAGAATTGAGAGCTGCCACTGTTTAGGAAGGGTCTACCCAAAATAATGGGGACATTTCTATCTGCATTGTATTCAAGAATTACGAAATCAACAGGAAATATAAGTGTACCTGCCTTAACAAGGACATCCTCAATACGGCCTTCAGGATGAGCAAGAGACCTGTCCGCCATTTGCAAGACCATAGAGGTGGGTCTTGCATTTCCAATTTTAAGCTTATCAAAGACTGACTTAGGCATCAAGTTGATGCTTGCCCCTAGATCGCATAGCGCCTTTCCTTTCCATTCTTCTCCAATCGATATGGGAATCGTGAAACTTCCTGGATCAACTAACTTCGGAGGTAATTTGCTCTGGCAAATCGCACTACACTCTTCAGGAAGGCCAATCATCTCATTATCACAGTAGGGCCTTTTATTAGTGAGGGCCCTCTTCAAAAACTTCGTATACTTAGGAATATCTCGAATTGCCTCAAGTAACGGAATATTAATACTCAAACCCCTCACTCTATTGAAGAATTTCTGAAAATCACCCATATCACCCTTTTTCTGAACTCGCGATGGAAACGGTGGTGGAGGGCGATTGCTTACAATTTCATCTCTCTTTTTCGGAATTTCTCTTGGTCTTTCTATCTCTTCAACCTCCCTATCTTTCTCATTCTCTTTCTCTTTCTCACCCACTTCCTTTTCTTTTCTTGGAACTTCTTTCTCTTTCATAACGGGAAAAGGAGGTGGAGGAAGGTTCTTACCACTTCTTAATGTAACAACCTTGCAATCTTCACGTTGTGTTGGATTTTCCGTATCGCTAGGAAGTTGCCCTTGTGGACGCTGATTCAGCTGTTTATTAATTTGACTTAGCTGATTCTGGAAAATCTTCATATTTGCTTCAGCTGCGTTCTGACGTTCCAAAGCTTGTGTTTGAAGAGCAATCAAATTTTCAACGGTTTTCTGAAGGGTAATTACTCCTTCTTGTGGATGGGCAGGTAGAGCTTTCTGGTTTAAATTCTCATCGTAGGTATTCTGAGGAGCTTGTCTTTGCACATAATTGTTTTGATTCTGTCCTCCTTGATGATTGTTATGTGGTCTTGGATTATAGTTGTTGCCTTGAGGACGCGGCTGATACGCGTAAGTAGGATTGGCTGCCCCATTAGGATTTGAATATTGAAACCCAGGATGGTTTCTGTTAGGCTGATATCCATTACCACTTGAATTGAAATTACCTCTATTGGACATAAAATTCACTGATTCTTGGTTATTCGGACAACTTTCCTCATCATGATCATCTACCTTACAAATCGAACACATATACACCTCTTGTGCAGCATGCACAGCTACCTTCTTACCCGAAAATCCTTCTTTCACAGCTAGAGTAAGCTACTTCAATTGTTGCTCTATGGTATTCTGGATTTTATTCTCAAACGTAGCAAATTTCTCTTCCATGTCAACATTATTTACTCCCTTGACTGGTGTTCTTACTGAGCTCCACCCAACTTCATTCTTGACTGTTCTCTCTAAAATAATTTTGGCATGAGCGGGTTGAACTTGAAGAAAACCTGCTCCACATAGCGTATCCAACTTCTCTCTCGAAATTCCATCAAGGCCTCTATAAAAGATCTTTAACTGTTGTTGTTCTGAAAAGCCATGATTAGGAACTTTACGCAAACACATCTGAAATCTTGTCCAACTCCTTCCCACAGTTTCCTCATAATCTTGACGGAATTGTGTCAATTCTAGTTCAGCATCTAACCTCATGTTACTTGGGTAATACCTGTCAAAGAAAGCAACTTCTAATTGGTCCCAGTTAGTAATCTTCGTAGGATCTTGCGTATCGTGCCATTCACTTGCTCCATCAATAACAAAGAATTTGAAAGCAGCAAAATACATCTGTTCTCTTGAAACCCCTTGTGTGATATAAGAATCACATATCTGTTTGAATTTCTGTACCGCTCTAAGAGGATCTTCCGATGGTCTTCCGCGAAAATTTCCAAAGTTTTGGAACTGAGCTAGCATACCCGAATCTGGACGGAATCTCGGAACATTAATATCTGGAGCACCTACTCCTATAGCTGGAGCGCGGAATGGAACTTCTGGAGGGCCATTAGTGAACCACGGATCATGATTCACCACTATCTGGACTGGAGGATTAGGATTTAGTGGTTGAACTTGAGGAATAACGCCTGGAGCTAAAGGTTGGCCATTTGCATCTAACTGGCCTTGTCCATTCTGTTGGCCTTGAATAATGATATTCTCCATTCTGTTACTTAATTCTTCTACTTCTAAAGCTTCTCGTTCTCTTCTTCTTCTGTTCGCAAGTCTGATCAACGATTCTGGATTACTAAGGATCGGAGGTGCTGGCTCTAGATCCTTGAATAGCCTTCTTCGCATACACCAAACCTAAAAACCTAAAAAAGCTAACAAACAAAAAGCGTAAAACTGATAAAATAAAATAAATGCACTTATCACTAAAGGATAAACACCGTGGTCACACGCTACCGTCCCCGGCAGCGGCGCCAAAAACTTGGTGGTCCTTTGTGTGTTCTAAAATAAATGCAAATAATAATCGAACCACAACCGCAAGTGTACGGTTGTCCCAAGTAGTAATCCTGATAAATCAGGTTCGTTCCAAGGACGGATGGTTGATCACAATGTTTAGCAAGTAGTGATTTATGCACTTATGGAAATGAAAGATACTAAATTGTTTGTTTTGGTTTTGTTTATTATAACTAATAAATGAAAGACAAATATTAAAATGCAAGTAGAAGCTAAGACGCAAGTAAAATAAGTGAAAACGCAATATGAGATGTAGTACTTGAGAACGCAAGGATCCTCCTAATCTTACTTCCTAACTTATGTTGTTTAAGGGCTAAATCAGTCAATTACAATGGTCGGGATTCTAAATTCCTTATACCCCCGTCAGGGTGGACTATAAGGCAATCCTAAAGTGTCACTAGTCCCGTCAGGGTAAATATGATCCACCGTTGGATGATTAAGTGTTTTACATCATTGGCCCTAGAATTAACTAAGTTCGTCAGAATCAATAGCTTTTATCCTAGATTGAACAATTAATTCTGTACCTAAACCCCCCGTCAAGATGATCCACACGCCACGTATGTGGAATAGCTTAGATACTAATACCTAATTTTAGTTCGCGACTCTAAAATCAGTAAATAATCACAAATTGTCGAAAAGAGTAAAAGACCTGATTTAATTTAATTTAACAGAAACCCAAATTCAACATTCGTTATAATATAAAACTAGGATTCACCCATTGTTTGTTCTCAAGCACTAATGAAAGCTTAGCTCATATTAAAATTAAAAACTAAATTAAAAGAATTGGAATTCATATTGTTTACAAAATTAAAATACGAAAGGAACCTAATTTCCGGAATTGGAATGACTACGAACGGAGCTATAGACCCACTCCAGCTCTTGTAGCTTCTTCTTTCTTCCTTCTGTTGCTTCTCTCTGGTGTTTAATCTTGTGGAATGTGAATTGTGTGAAAAATAGAAGTCCAGACCTCCTTTTATAAGTAAAAATTCGGACTAGGGTTTGGACCAGAAAATAAAAGCCTAATTAAATGTCCAAGCCCACTTTCTAAGCCCAAAATCCTGTAACTGATGATAGGCCTTCACTAAAACAGCTTTTCCCGATGTGTTACAACTCCGATTGACCTCATTCCAGTTGCTAAAGTTCCGTAACTCGATAAGGAATGATTTCTCTTCAAAGGTCAGCGGCTAAATCATCGCTTAAGCACCTCGAAATCAGCAATCTTTGGCCTGGAAAGTGGATTTTCAGCTCTAAAAATAATATCTTCGGGATTTGTCTTCAAGTCTTGACTCTAATTCACGATCTTTGACCTTCTCCTCGGATTCCTCTCCTAGCTAACATTTAAAACCTGTAAACTTTACACTAAAAATACCAATATTACGCGCAAAAGTTTAATAAATTAAAAATGCTAGAAATAAAAAGGTAATTCCGGATTATTGAATATTTAGTCCAAAAGTCTATCTAATTAATTAAATAAACACCAAAAATGATGTCTCCCAAGGGTCTAAAATAAGAACAATTAGGGAGACATCAGTAACTCCAGCTAATGCTAAGATTATTTTAAATAGAACAGTGAAGAATGAGATGGGTTGGAATACTGTGAGAGCACCTATCCGAGGTGGAGGTTATAAAGAAAGTAGTGCTAGAATTGATGAAAAATTCTCGTTATTGGAGACTAAATTGAAGAATACATTTGAGCAGCAATTGAAATAGCTTACTTTAGCTGCTAAAGAAGGTTTTTCAGGTAGAAGAGCATATATTAATGTTACACAAGAGATATATGGGTGTTCTTACTGTGGTGTAAAAGATCATGATTGGGAGCATTGTCAAAGCAATCCAGAATCTGTGATGTTTGTTTCCAACGAGGGAACTATAATTCGGGTGGTCAAAGTTATCAACTAAATAGAAACCATCCGGGTTTCCAATATTCGAATCCAAATGGGGCCGCTAATCCAACATACGCATATCAGTCACATCCCCAAGGCAATAATTACCAACCAAGACCACTAAACAACTACGAAGGGGGAAAAATTACAGAAATCAAACTCAGAGACAACCTCCTCAAGACACATACACTGACACTATAAATCAGAAATCTCTACCTGCTCAACCTCAAGAAGGTACGCTAGATGTTCAACAAACCTTACAGGCTTTAATTACTTTGCAAGCGAGAACGCAACAAGATCAGCAAGCATCTATAGCAGCTTTCAAAATGCTATAAAATCAAATAGCTCAGATGGCGAAACAATTGAATCAGTGTCCACAAGGGCAACTCCCAAGTGACAATGAAGATCCGAAAACAGAAAGAATATTGTAATGCTATAGCGCTCAGGAACTTCCCCCACCTCCTTTTCCAGTTATGAAAGAAAAAGAAACAACTGTGAAGGAAAAACCGGTAAAGGATGTAGAGGAAAAAGAAGATGAACCCGAAGTAGTGGAAGTGGAGAAGATTCTAGAAAATCCAAAGAATAAAGATGTTGTAGATACTCGTCCTCCTCCGCCTTTCCCTTCAAGAGTTCAGAAGAAAGGAGACATGGCTGACTATCAAAAATTCTTGAATGTGGTAAGAGTCTTAATATTAATGTACCATTCCTAGACGCTATTAGAGATGTGCTGAAATACGTTGAATTCTTGAAGAGAACCATATCCAACAAAATACCATACCTTGAGAATGAGATGATAGGGTTCCCAGAAGAATGTAGTGTCATATGCCAAAGTAAGTTGCCGCCTAAGCTACTTGGTCCTGGGAGTTTCACGATTCCTATTTCCATTGGTAATGAGAGGCAAGGGAAAGCTTTGTGTGATTTGGGTGAGAGTATCAATCTCATGCCCAAATCAATTTTCAAGAAGTTGAAGATAGGAATTCCAAGACCATCCTCTATGGTCTTGCAAATGGCTGACAGATCCCTCGCACATCCTGAGGGACGAATAGAAGATGTCCTCGTCAAGGCAGGTACTTAAATTTTTCCTGTTAATTTTGTTATACTTGAATACGACGCGGATAGGAATGTCCCCATTATTTTGGGAAGACCATTCCTAGACTCGGGGCATACTTTAATTGATGTAGAAAACAAAGAATTAACCATGCAAATCTAAGACGAGGAGGTCAAGTTCAACGTATTTAGGGTTATGAAGTTTCCAGATTCCCAAGAGGACTATTTCTGAATAGATGTAGCAGAGTATGCCACGCAGAGGTATTTAATGATTTCAATTTTGATGATGTCTTGCAGGCAGCCCTAACACTTAACTTGCTTGAGTTAATTGGAGAGCTCGCCGAAACAGTGGCAGCTCTCAATTCTGAAAATCCAAAGCATAGGCGTCTATCCTATGATCCTGTAAGAGAACCGGGGGAGATAATACATAAAAAACCATTGATCGAATCTCCCCCGCAACTAGAAGAAAAGCTACTTCCGTCACACTTGAGGTATGCTTATTTAGGTACTAACAACACTCTACTTGTCATTGTTTCAGCTACTTTAACAGGCCCTCAAGAAGACAAACTGTTGCGTATACTAAGAGCTAATAAAGAGGTGATTGGTTGGACTATTGCTGACATCAAATGTATTAGTCCTTCCGATTTCCAACACAAAATTATTTTGGAAGATGATAGTGCACGCTCAGTTGAAGGGCAGAGGAGGTTGATGGCAGCGATGAAAGAGGTTGTGAAGAAGGACGTTATTAAGTTACTAGATGCGAGAATCATCTATCCCATAGCTAGTAGCGCATGTGTGAGCCCAGTTGAATGCGTACCAAAGAAGGGTGGTATCACTACTATCCTAAATGCTCAAAATAAAACCTTTCCCTCAAGAACCGTAGTTGGTTGGAAAGTATGTATCGATTATCGTAAGTTGAACAAAGCTACCAGAAAAGATCATTTTTTTCATTCCTTTCATAGATGAGATGTTAGACAAGTTAGCTGGTAGAGAGTATTATTGCTTTTTGGATGGGTATTCAGGATATAACCAGATATATGTAGATCCGAAATACCAACACAAAACGACTTTTACATGACCTTTTGGTACCTTTGCCATCCGAAGGATGCAGTTTGGATTATGTAACGCACCCGATACTTTCCAAAGATGCGTGATGGCCATCTTCTGGGACATGATAAATAATTTCCTTGAGGTATTTATGGATGACTTTTCTGTGTTTAATGTTAACTTTGATGAGTGTTTACAAAACTTGGAGAAGGTATTAATTAGATGCAAGAAGACTGATTTGGTTTTGAACTGGGAGAAGTGTCATTTTATGGTTTGTGAAGGTATAGTGTTGGGACACAAGATTTTAAATCCAGGTCTGGAATTGGATCGTGCAAAGATTGAGGTTATCAAGACTCTTCCCCCTCCTATCTCTGTAAAATCGGTGAGGAGCTTTTTAGGTCATGCTGGTTTTTATCGACGTTTCATCAAGGACTACTCTAAGATCGCTAAGACATTGTGAAACTTACTCGAGAAGGACGCCAAATTCCTTTTTGATGAATCTTGCATGGTGGCATTCAAAGAGATCAGGGAGAAGCTTATATCTGCACCTATTGTATTACCTCCTGGTTGGAAGATTTTGTTTGAAGTTATGTGTCATGCTAGTGACTTTTCCATGGGTCCTGTTTTGGGTCAGAGAAAAGAAAAGGTATTTCATTCTATCTATTATGATAGTAAAACCTTCACAAGTGCTCAAATAAACTATACCGTAACTGAGAAGGAGCTACTAGCTTTGGTGTACGCATTTGACAAATTTCGTTCCTATCTGATTGGGGCAAAAGTAGTTGTGTATACTGATCATTCCTCTATAAAATACCTTATGGAAAAGAAAGATGCCAAGCTGCGTTTGATTAGATGGGTATTGTTATTACAAGAGTTTGACTTAGAGATTCGAGATCGAAAGGGTTGTGATAATC
Organism: Nemophila menziesii; assembly: GCA_029959085.1. Taxonomy (NCBI): domain Eukaryota; kingdom Viridiplantae; phylum Streptophyta; class Magnoliopsida; order Boraginales; family Hydrophyllaceae; genus Nemophila; species Nemophila menziesii. Next base: position 84,518,124 of record JARWIR010000001.1, read on the forward strand.
AGGTTGCAGATCATTTGTCGTGTCTTGTAGGTATTGAGTCTAATAGTGGACCTGCGTGGGGCAAGCAAGAGTTTCCTAATGAGAGTTTATTTTCGATATATATACATGGAACTCCTTGGTATGCAGACATAGAGAAACTTATTATATGTGGTTCTTTTCTTGAAGGAGCTACTTCAAAAGACTAGAAAAAGACTAATCAATTGTGCTAAACAGTTCTTTTGGGAGGATCCTTTCCTCTACAAAACGTGTAGTGATCAGATGGTAAGAATATGTATACTTGAGAGTGATATGCAATCAGTGGTTGCGGGTTGTCATGACTCACCTTATGGAGGACATTTCAAAGGTGATCGTACAGCTGCAAATGTACTTCGATCCGGTTTTTATTGGCCTACTCTACATAAAGATTGTCATGAATATGTGAAGAAGTGTCATAGATGCCAACTTACCAGTAATATATCTAAGAGAGACGAAATTCCACGTAATAACGTTCTTGAAGTTGAGATTTTTTATGTTTGGGGTATTGATTTCATGGGTCCCTTTTTACCATCTAATGGAAATCTTTACACCCTACTAGTTGTTGATTACGTTTTCAAATGGGTAGATGTTGTTTCTCTACCAACGAATGATTAGCGAGTGGTGATAAAGTTCTTGAATACACACATCTTCACTAGACATGGTACGCCTAGAGTTATTATCAGTGGAGGTTCTCATTTTGTTAATAGATACTTAAAGGCTATGTTAGAGAAGTATGGGGTGAGACATCGTGTATCTACTGCTTATCACCCACAAGAAAATGGTCAATCTGAGGTCTCTAATCAAGAGATCAAATCTATTCTAGAGAAGACTGTTGGTTCCACATGCAAGGATTGGTCAATGAAATTAGATGATGCATTGTGGGCATATCGTACTGCGTTTAAGACACCCGTTGGCCCATCTCCGTATCGCATAGTGTATGGTAAGGCTTGTCACTTACCTCTTGAACTTGAAATGGGTGTGTATTAGGCGATAGCGGAGATGAATATGGATCCTACGTTAGCCGCGGAGAATCGTATGATGAAACTGAATGAACTTGATGAGTTTCGATTTCATGCCTATGAGAATGCTAAACTTTACAAAGAAAATACAAAAAGATGGCATGATAATCGCATTCCTGAGAAGAAATTCAAGGTTGGACAGATGGTCCTTTTGTATATCTCCAAGTTCATCAATTATTCGGGCAAGCTGAGATCAAAGTGGTCTGGTCCTTTCGTGGTGACCAAGGATACGACTCATTGAGCTATAGAAATTGAAAACCCAGCCGAGCAACGTACCTTTATGGTGAATGGACAACGGTTGAAACTTTATCATGTAGGCGAGGATATTAATCGCATGGTGGATCCACATCCTGGGAAGGTCATGTACCTCCTTGAAGCTTAATAGATGCGTGAGGTAACACGTTGAACTAAACGAAGTTAAACATAAGTGCTCTTCGGAGACACCCTTGTTTTAATTTCTTTTTAATTAGTTTTATGTTTTGTAGTGTTTATTCTTACGTCAGTGTATATTTTTAATATGTTTACAAGTTAATAGGAGAGAAAGGTAGTGTGTTAAATTATGCAGGAAACGAGTTTGGGGTTCGAAATAGGAAAAATGGGGGAAATTCTGACTTGCTGACCGGCTAGCCGGCGGATTCACTGGTATGCCAGTGAAGAAGCCGTGCCACGGTCTATAAAACCAGGTTTCCCACCGAGAGCTCACTTGAAAAACTGTGGTCGCATGTGACGACACGGTTGATGTCTCCCCATTTGTGATGATTTAATCTTAGTTGGAGACATCATTTTAGGCGTTTTAGGAAGTCTAGTAGTCGACTTTTATGTATAATATTGTATTTTCTTATTTCTTGTCTTGATTTGGTAACTTATTATTTTTAGAGCATATGTGGTTTAAATTATTTAATTAGTGTGAAGCTTTAAAGATATATAGTAATTAATAAGATGCCAAATCAATTCAAAGATATAAAGGAAAGAAGATATGGATGGAAATTGGAGATAAAGGAAAGAAAAGATAAGTATGGAAAGATAAAGTTGCCAAGTAAATCTGAATTCCAGTAGCTACGTCCATTAAAGTGATCACAACTCAAGATTGGCTGGGCATTTGGAAGAATAACCTGAAGCAAAGTTGTAGAGATTTCGGAGACGAGCAGTTTCAATATAAATAATGCGTCAATCGGAGCAATATTGAAGAGATATATGGGTTAAACCATATATTTCTTAGTGAGAATTGTTTTAAATTGATTCTAGCTACTTAACCATATTTGTTTTATGTGCTTTGATTTATTGTATGTCTTAAACCTGATCAATTTAGGGTTGTGCTAATAGTAAGATGGTCACCTGGAAGGGGTGTCTAATTATTGAAACACTACATAAGCGTCTAGTGTGCCGTAGCGATTTGAAAGGATTTGCCTAACATGATAGTCATTAGGGTATAATTTAACCACTGATCATCATTAGAAGGCTAGTCTCATTTAGGAACCTAGTGGCATAGGAGTATCATATTTAAGTCCCCTCGTGATTGTGAGGTTGCCACCCTAATCAACCTTGATGGGGGTAGGGAGGAATTTAGAATCCTGACTACTTATCTAAGAGTTATTATCACCCTTATTAACTAATAGAAGAAATAGAAGGATTAGTGCATACGAGCAAAACCTGAGCTATACTTTATGATCTTTATTCTATTATATTTATATTGTCTTTAGTTTAATTAGTTTAATCATCATTCCTCTTCAATCATATTTATTTTCTTGTCTTTTAATTATTAATTGCTACTCTGATTTAATTACCTATCTGTTAACACATTTAAGTCCATGAGGAACGAATCTTCTTATCATTAAAACTTGCACTACCGTGTTAAGTCTAGTGTGATTAGTGTATTGTTTTCCTTATTTATTAATCATACTTTTATCACACCCTAGGCCACACCAACGGTATGGAAAAAAAAAATTTGACTGGCATGCCGCCGAGGGCACCGGTATACTGGCCCAGGAAAAACCGTGCCACGGTTTATGAAATTAGGTTCATTGCAGAGGGATCTTTAATAAAACCATGTTCGCACTTGACGACACGGTTTGATGACGTCAGCGCCTGGTATGCTGCTGACCTCACCGGTATGCCGGCCCGAGGAGGTTTATGAAGGAGTTTTTATACCTAATACACTTCTTACCTTATCAAACCAAAACCTAGCCTCTCCAACACGAACTTTTTAGACCCAAACCCTATAAAATCAACATGAAGCTTGATTAAACCTCCACACAAACACAACACCAACATCAAATCTTGACTCCATCCTCCATAAACGCATATTCTTCATCAAATCCATTACACTACACCATAAAACACCACCAAAGATCATCAAGCTATCAAGAATTCTTCCAAGAAAAATCAAATAAACCTTCTTCTACCATTGATAATCATTCATCAAAGATATAAACTCAAGCCACACCAATCTTTCATAACTTTATTCTATCATTGGTGTAACTTGAGTTGTGGGTTATTCAAAGATGACAAACAGGACAGATGCTATGAATTATAAAAGGAAGTGTTCAATCTTAGGGAAGAACAAGAAATTTCTTGGAGCCAAAAAATAAAAGGACATTGATCTTTATGAGCCTATTGAAAAGAAACCAAAGATAGAGGCACCAGCACAACCACTACGAAAGAAATTAATATCTAGAATGAGTGTACCACCAAGGCCTAAAGCAAAGACACCAATCCAAGATCAAAGTTCTTCTTCAAATCTTAATGAAAATTCAGTCATGTCCCCAATATGGGAAATTAAATTAATGGATGAAATTAGTTATTTAAAAAAGGAATTCAATGCCTGCTGGGAGGAAATTGCAAAGATTAATCAGGTAATAAACGAAGTAACAGAAGACTTGGATATTGATAATTATTCTTCTTCTCCGAAAGATGATTTGCTAGATCTTTAAGGCCAGGTACTCCGTTCTAATTCTTCTCCTTAATTGCGTGTGTGCATTAGTTAGTAGTTAGTATAATAGTTAATTTGCTTTATTGAGTCTTTTTGAGTCGTGGGGCCACGAATCATTTTTGAGTTTGGGGTGGGGTTCGTTGCCTCATCCCAATTTTATGTGTTGTCTGTTTTACATGCTTTCAATAAAATTAATCTAAGGGTTGCGTTTGACTGTAGAGTGTCTTAAATGTCCCCATCAAACATGCTTTTTTCAAATTTATGATAGAATATAGTAGACCTTAGGAGTTAGTGTAAAACTCACTTTGATTGCATGCAAAAAAAGGTAATTGATATGAAGAATTTATGAACAATGCAAAAGAAGTAAACTTGTACTTAAGGAAAATGAGTGTTTTGTAGAACGTGAGATCTGAATGAGTAGAGAACCCACTTAAGTATGAACTAGAGGCAAGCTATGTGAATAGGAAAATGATAGAGGCAGTTCTTTGTTAGCCCTTTGAAACCTTTTAGCTTTCCCTCCCTAAATTTAATATTATCCGTCTTAGCCTATTTTTAGCCTTTAAGCCTTTTTTTTGTCGCCACGATATAAGACCATATCCCCTTAGTTTATCAGGCATTACCATATGACCAACACTTGAATCACGATCCTGAGACTTCCTCTCTTGAGCTTGAGTTTGGGGTGGTGGGTCCTACATTATGGGAATTATTATTTGGTTGGGATTTTTTAGCTTATTAATTGTGCTCTGTATTATATGGATGATGATTCATAGTTATTATATTGTAACCCATTGTCGGGGTAAGAGTAAATGAAAAACCCTAGGAAAAGCATGAAAAAAACGAAAAAAAATATTTATGATAAAAAAATAGCATAATATCTCAACATCAAATAGAGAGTCATATATATACAAAAGAAATTTGATATGAAAAAAATATATATATTTGGACCGGCAAAGAGGAAATTGTTATGTGAACATCTTTAGTTCTTATTGAATTAATCTGTGGACGCTAAATTAGTGCGTCAAATGGGTTGAGTGAGAACATATTCGAGTGTAAACTTAAGCTCTTGGACAGTTTGTAGATGGTAAGTGAGGAGAGAGCCAAAAGCTCACTTCAAATTCACCAAATATACATACTATACCGTCCCTAAGCCTACGTTAAAACCATAAAGTTTTCGTGATTCCTAGATACATAGTGGATTTATGATTCAGCTAATAGGGAGTATGCTAAGTGCAGCTTTCAAAGCAAGTAATGATCGATAAACACCCTATATAACCATCATCTTAAGATAAGTAATAAGCGTAACCTTCTAACATTATGAAATTAATTTTGGATTGATATTATTTTGTGTTTGATTTTGTATGACGAGTGTATGTGTATATTGATTCATAGATCATACGATATGAGATTTGTTTAAAGTTGTGTTTTGGGTGTATTTACTAGACTCTGCATTTATGCGTTCACCTAAGGCCTTTGTTTTTATTTTACTTTGTCGGGACGACAAAGGTTTGAGGTGGGGGTCTTGATGTCTCCCATTTTGTTCTAAATATTAGCCCTGAGAGACATCATTTTAGGTAAATAATTGACTTATTTGATAGACTCTTATGCTTAATTCATCATATTACACTTTCTCCCCTTGAAATTAGACTAATTGCATTTTTCGATCTTTTGTGCGTTAATTTGTTTGTTTTTAGTATAAAGTACTTAGGTTCATGGATTCCATGGAGAACCAATACAAGGAGGAGAAGTGAGAATTAAAGTCTTAGATCAAGCGGAGGAGTTAAAGGCAAGAAAAGAATTTCCGAAGAAATGACTAAAGAAGTTGCAGATTTGGAAGACCATTACTAATTGCTGTTTTTAGGCTATTTACGAGCGGATTCCGCCTTTGGGCCGTTAAATAGAGAAAAAGACTCTTTGAGTTAGGAAGATTTTGAAACTAGAATGAGTTCATTTGGAGATGATATGCAAATGTTACAGCCGTTTTACTAAGGGTTGTACACCAGTTACGGGAATAAAGAAGATGGGCTTGGGCTTTTTATATTTTGACCTAATGCTCTTAACCTAAAGCCTATTCCGAATTTTACAAGTGTAAATAGACCTTTAAGTCTACTTTTTTACACACCTCACAGAATTACATCTTACGCTTCATATTTTCAAGTCAGAGCAAGAAGGCAGAGAAGAAGCTACAGTTGGAGGAATTCTATTCTTCCAACAACAGCCAACCAAACCCTTAGGTTATCTAATTTCTTTTCTGTAATTGAGAATTGTGTCTTTTATTTATTTAATTTCAGTTTTTAATTTCGTTATGAACTAATTCCTTTAGTACTTGAGAATCGCAAATAACGGGTTCAAACCTTAGTTAATTAATTTATGGTTCTGAATTTGGGATTTCATTATTTAATATAAGTTGTGTATTTAATATTGGGTATATTTTGTTCTTGTTTACTATTTCTTTTCGGTACAACTAGAAATAGGTTTTAGTAATTGGGTTATTTACTTTAGTGGCGAAGTGATCATCCGACAGGGAGGTTTGATTACAGAAATAGGTAATATTCGTGTGATGTCCGTTATTGACTGACAGGCTTGACTAATCATAGCCAAAGAAGTAAGATCTTCACATCCGAAGAGGCATATTTGCCCATACAGGGGTTTATAGTACTTTAGGATTGCTCCTAGGTCCACCCGACAGGGGGCTAGGAGATATTAGAGTCCCGACTAGTATTTAAATACCAATTTTACCCTTAAACAGAACATTAATTGTATTAGTTTTGGTGAATTCCCTTGCGAGACTCAAGTACATCTCTCATCTCTGCGTCTTCATCTTATTTACTTGCATAATTTCTTTTTAGTAATTTATTTTATTCAGTAATTTGATTTTTTGCATCTTTAGTTTCAAATCAAAAACCAAACAGATATATATTTTTACTTTTCTGTCTAGCAATTATTTCTATTAGTTGATTATTACCAGAGTTATACCTATTCCGTCCCTGCGAACGAAACTCGGTTTATTGGAGTATTACTTGGACAACCGTGCACTTGCGGTATTGTGGTTCCTATTTATTTATCACATTATTTTACAACACCCCAGAACCCACCAAAAGCAAAAGAACAAGTATAAAAATCTAACGACAAAAATTTAAAATAAACTAAAACTACAGTTAACTAAGTGCTCGTTTGGAAGTGTTTTTTTGGAAAAGCACTTAAAAGTGCTTCTAGTATTTTAAGAGTTTTTTTTTATCCTGAAAAGCATTTTTATGAGAAGCACCAAATATGTTCTTTTTGAAAAAAGCTCTTAATATAATTTTAGATTTTAAAATTATTTTTAATAATTTTTTAAAATTTTGAACTTTATTTTAAAAGCGCTATTTTACTATATAATAAGCACTTCCAAACGGGCCCTGAAAATTCCCCAGTAACGACGCCAAAAAATTGTTGTTCCTGAGGTGCAATATAAAATCAACTATAGGAGAAGGATAATTTAGAAGTGTACGAGTCGTCACGAGTAGTAAAAAGTGATAATTTATCGTCTTCATAAGGAATAAAGAGTTAAACGCATAATGTTTGTTCTAACCTAGATAATCGTTGAAGATACCTAAAACAAAAAAAAAGTTTTTTATTAATTAACTACTAACAATGAAATTACCCTAAAGATTAACTACAAATCAAATACATAAGATGTAAATATATGGGGATAAGGCGTAATTCGAGACACTTGTAATTATCACTAACTATGACTTGGACTTAATTGCGGTGTAAGATAAAATTGGGACGTTGATTGCTAATAGGGATTCTAAGGTCTCCTTAAATCTCTCCAGAGTAAGTAGGGAGCTAATATATAATCATAGGAACCAATCTCGAGTGATCCTACAATATTATCTAACACCTAAAGTTCTAACCCTATGTGATTGTCCTACCAATCTTGACCTCCCATTTCTAATTAATATAATGATTAGTACCCTAGCACCAATATTAAACCCCTCCCCCTTTCCCCGCTGTGTAGTTTAATAGCTAAGACATTCAATTACTTGGACAAAATAATTAAATTATATAAATAAGTGAAAGGATATAAACAACAACAATAACAACAACAACAATTTCATCATTTAGTAAATTTAAATCCCAAATGCATACAGTTTAATTCCAAATCATAAGTAAAGGTTCATACCCAAACCTCTCAAACTACTAATAAAATTAGCTCATGGTGTAATAAAAAAAAGTATGAATAAGACATAATTATAGTTAAGAAATAAAAAGAAAGAGAAATTACACAAATAGATTAGAAAAGAATTGGAAATGGGGTGTTGTAATGGTTTTTTCTTACTCTATTCCTTGCTTCCAACCTCCCAAAAAACATTTCCGGACAGTTGGGCCAACTTAAGTGAGTCAAAAGTGACCTAGTGGACTCTTAACAAATTCTGGACAAATTAGGTCGTCATAGAAAAACACCCATATCATTTTCAATTCAACTTGATCTACGAACCATATCTTCTCATGCGGTAGACTCTAAGATATATCGGAATCCTCACCATTTATTTGTCGTGAATTTTCAAAGTTGATAAAAACGTTTTACCAACAATTTTTGTTGAGCTTCTCATAATATTTTTTTTGGCTCATTTTGCTACTTGACTTGGGTTTTTCCTTAACTTTTTGAGTAACTAAATTCATCTCATGATATCGTATCATCCATGTTACTAAAATTTGTACACTTAGCACACAAATCATCTCAAATTACTCCAAAAATACATTTATATTCAAAATTAGCTAACAACTCAAAACATGTCAAAGAACGGAATAAATTCCACATTAAATCTCCAAAATACACATAAATACTCCCTCCATCCATCAATGTTTGTCACAATTTCTAAAAGTAGATGTCCACAAAAGGTTGTCCATTAAAGATATCAAAAAAGTTTTTTACATTTTCTACCAATTCTATCTTTATATAATATTCAAAAGAGTAAATAACACTTTTGCCCCCTGGGTTTATACACGATTGACAGGTTGCCCCCTAACTCTTAAAATGCGCCTCGTTGCCCCCTAAGATTTGTTTTTGTGACCCGTTACCCCCTACTGCGTGTTCCGTCTATTTTTTCCGTTAAAAGTGACGTGGCATTTCCATGTCACAATTTTTTTTTAATCCAGATGTCAATTAATTATTTAATTAATTTAAACCAAGGGCAAAAAATAAATTTCATTAATAGGTTTTATAATATTAAATATAATTAATATAATAACCACCCCCACCCCACCGCACCCCCTACCCCCCACCCCCTCTTCCCCTTCTTCTTCCCCATTCTTCTTCTTCCCGACACCTGCAACTTTATTTAAAAAAAAAAAAACAATGGAACAATATGCAAAGACAGTGTCTGAATTAGCACAAGAATTGGCATCAATTTTAGCTGAAAATTTGGGTCATAAATAGTCTTTTATTAGAGAAACTTGTCTGGACAACACTTGCTATCTTCGAATGAATAGATATCCACCATGTCCTATAGATCTTGAAGTTACTGGGTTGATGCCACACACTGATAGTGATTTCTTGACTATATTACATCAAGATGAGATTGGAGGTTTGCAGTTAGTTAAAGATGGTAAATGGATTTCTGTTAAACCTAATCAAGAAGCTCTAATTGTTAACATTGGGGATCTCTTCCAGGTAATTTCTTTGTTGTACTTTAACGTGTTGAAACCAAGATAAGATCAAGTTACTCCAAAATTTAAATAATATTTTTCTCTTTGCAGGCATGGAGTAATGATGTTTACAGAAGTGTTCATCATCGAGTGGTTACTAATAAGAGGAAAGATAGATTTTCGACTGCTTATTTCTTGTGTCCATCGTATGAAACGGTAATAGATAGTTGCAGGTAATTGCAAAGAATTAGAAGTTCTCTACACTGTCTAATCTAACAAAACAAAGCAAGCAAACATTTACACTTACAAAATAATGGGGTGGGTATTTACAACATCATCAATCAATCATCATGGGTAGGAAGTTGCAGGTGTCGGGAAGTTTGCTGATCTTGCAAAGTTTGCTGATTTTTTTTTTTTTTTAAGAAAAGTTGCAGGTGTCGGGAAGAAGAAGAAGAATGGGGAAGAAGAAGGGGAAGAGGGGGGGGGGGGGTAGGGGGTGCGGTGGGGTGGGGGGTGGTTATTATATTAATTATATTTAATATTATAAAACCTATTAATGAAATTTCTTTTTTGCCCTTGATTTAAATTAATTAAATAATTAATTGACATCTGGATTAAAAAAAAAAATTTGTGACATGGAAATGCCACGTCACTTTTAACGGAAAAAATGGACGGAACACGCAGTAGGGGGTAACGGGTCACAAAAACAAATCTTAGGGGGCAACGAGTCGCATTTTAAGAGTTAGGGGGCAACCTGTCAATCGCGTATAAACCCAGGGGGCAAAAGTGTCATTTACTCTATTCAAAATCTTATCATCATTAAATTCATTTACTTAGTTAGTTGAGGGTAGTTTCGTAACAATAGAAGAGATTAATTGCCTTTCTTAATCTGTGTGAAAAAAAAAGTATGACAAACATTGATATACGGAGGGAGTAGTATCCAGTATATCTCAAATTATATCACAAAATGAGAGACATTAACGTCTTCTATCCCACCTGCTTTTAATGTACACATGAATGATCTTCATGATCCATTCGTCACTCTTTAATTGTTGATTATGGTCATTTTTTCACTAAGTTGCATATAATACCTAGACATCGATGCTAAACTAGTTGTAAAGAAGAATATTTGTGATTTATTCAGAATCATGATCACGCTATTCATAGATTATGTTTTCTGCACATTTTCTGGAGAAGAGACTTTTCTTACTCAGGACAGCTCCTTTGCAACAATTCCATTTAAAGATTCCGATTTTTTTATAGAATATTAGACTGTCACATAATATTCCAAATTTTTGTATTAATTGAGTCCACACTCCTTGAAGATTGGATTTTCCTCTATTGTCCATCTTGTACTAAAACATGGTATCCTGATATATATGAGTAGCTACCGTTCTACACGTGTGGCTAAATAATGTTGTCTTCATGATCCAGTTGTAATAACGACATTTTAAGGGTCTCATTACATACCGGTGTCGGAAATATTTAGCCAAGATTTCCATTCTAAATGATCGTCATAAATAGGTTGTGTACCCGAGGTAAAATTATTTCCTTCTGGGTTTTCAAGATCAAAGCCTCTACTTGTCCACGCGTGCTCCTATATATTAGTGTAAAGGTTTTTACCGACTTGAGAAACACATTCATTTGTTATGGCTGAAGACCGTGAAAAATATTTGTCTAACTCAATGATTTCTTCTTTCTCAGTTTTGCATCCCATAATGAAGAGTTTGGGAGATATTAACCTTTGAGAGTTTCTGCCACTAATGAATTCGGAACATAAGAATTTTCCGCGCTTGATTTACCAAAAATGTCATTTTCCTTTTTTTGAAAGTCTCGGATATCAATTCCTCCAATAGATTTTGAGACAACGATAATTTCTAGTGCAATCTTGTACATCTTTTTCTTATGTTGTACATCTGATGTCTTTCCATTTGTGATGATTTATTCTTAGTTGGAGACATCAGTTTAGGTGTATTTATTAGGATATAGGTCGATTTTCTCATGATTTAGTACATTTTCCTATTTCGTGTCTTAATGTAATTATTTATTATTTTTAAAACATATTAGGTGTAATTATTTGTTAATTATGAAGCTTTAAAGATATACGACAATTAAAGGAAAGAGGATAAATATGGAAATTGGAGATAAATGCAAGAAATATAAAAAAGGAAAAGATAAAGTTGCCAAATAAATCAGAAATCCAGCCGCTACGAACATAAAAGTGATCATAACTCAAGATTGGGTAGGAATTTGGTAGAATGGTCTGAAGCAAAATTAAAGAGTTTTCCGAGACGATCAGTTTCGACTATTGAAACGCATCAAACAGATAAGTATTGAAGCAGTTACGGACAAAACAAAACAGCACCAGAATCTTATCTTTTCTATATTTTAGGGTTACGAATTTGAGTTGGGCTAGAAGTCCAATACCTATCTTCTACTCCAAGAAACGAATTAGGTCTTCCTATACCTAAAAATATACCCTCTTATCAGAAGAAACACATCCTTGGCTAGTCCTTAAGCCAGTAAGAAGTTTACAACACAAGAAGAGAAGTCTGGAAGGAGTTGAACATCATATTATGTCATCTTCAACCTTCAAATCTGTAATTGTTTTCTTTTCTTCCATTAGTATGAACTAAATTATATTTAGCTTGAGTTTTAGCATATATGTATGAACCCTAGACTTGTTTAAACGTCTATCTAATTTGGGATACCATCGTATATAAATTGAATTCATGTTTTATTCTCTGTTTATGTGTTTTGATTTATTGTTTGTTTTCTTTGCGGATTGCAAACGTATAGGATTACTCTAATAGTAGTTAGATGGTCACCCGGAAGGCATATTTAACTATTGGAAACAACACGTAGCATCTAGTATACGGTTTTGGTCCTGACAACCCAGCCTAACTAGATAATCATTACGATTACACTATCTTTTTTTGTTCCAATCATAATATATTAAAGATAACTGAATCCGGTTACAAAATTAGCCTATTCCCGAGGGAGAGGCTTGGTGGTTACTAGCTCTAACTAGCCTACAAGGATTCACAATAGATTGTGTGTCAAAAGAGTTGCTAAGTAGCTTTCTTTTGGCTAATCCATCAGCTAGCACATTACTATCTCTATTAGTCCATCTAAAGATAGGATTACATAACTCAGAAATGAAATAAATACTATTAATGATATTACAAATTTTTGGAATCTGAATAAAAGTGTTCTTCTCTAATGGAAGCATGATCCTTTGACAATGGTGGTCCTTTGTGTGTTCTAAATAAATGCAATAAATAATCGAACCACAACCGCAAGTGTACAATTGTCCCAAGTAATATAGTTGATAAAACAGATTCGTTCCAAGGACGGGATGGTTGACTACAATGCTTATCAAGTAATGATTGGTTGCACTTATGAAAGCAAGTAAAAGATATAATGATTGTTTGTTTGTTTTTATTATTCTAAGTAATGAAAGACTAAATGGAAAATGCAAATAATTAACTAAGACGCAAGTAAATAAAAGTAAAACGCAAGTATGAGAAAGTAGCACTTGAGATACGCAAGGATTTCATCTAACTCTTATTTATTCCATGTTTCGTTTAAGGGACAAATTGGTAAAAAGTAATGGTCGGGATTCTAAGGTCATCCTTACCCCCGTCAGGGTGGACTAAGGAGCTACTCTTAAATGCTACAAACCCCGTCAGGGTGATTATAGTCCATTCTTAAGTGATTAAGTTTATTTTACCCAATTGGCCATAGGATTAATTATGCTCGTCAGAGTCAAATAATTTCTATCCTACATTCATTAATTATTTCTGTACCTAAACCCCCCGTCAAGGTGATCCAATCGCCACTAATTGGAATAGCCTAGATACTAAGACCTATGATTGGTTAATTACGTCAATTATAGTTATTAAGAACAAATTAATGAAAAATACATAATACCCAATTTGATTTCAATTGTAAAAATCCCAAATACAAAAGCATAGAATAAAATAGAATCAAAATCAATCCATAATGCGATCTCAAGCACTAATTAAAATTAGCTCATAATTGGAAAAACTAAGAAAATAAATAAAAAGGAATTCATAATTGTTTTACAGAAAGGAAAATAGAAACCTAATTAGGAAGATGAATTGGCTGCAACGTGGAGATATAGACAGTCTCCAGCTCCAAGCTTCTTTTCTTCTTGACGCTCTCTTCTAATGATGTTTTAATTTGAAGAATATAATGAGAGGTACTGAATAATGAGGTCTAAAGACCTATTTATAATCATAAAATCGGATTAGGGCTTTTACTTAAGGATTAAGTAAAAATTAGAAAAGCCCAAGTCCACTAATTAAGCCCAAATCCCGTAACTGCTGATACACCTTCACTAAAACGGATTTTCCCGCTTCGTTATGACCCCGATTGACCTCATTCCAGTTGCTAAAGTTCCGTAACTCGATAAGGAACATAATCTCTTCAAGGGTCAGCGGCTAAATCATCTCTTAAGCACCTCGAAATCAGCAATCTATGGCCTGGAAAATAGATTTTCAGCTCTAAAAATAATATTTTCGGGATTTATCTTTAAGTCTTGACTCCATATCATGATCTTTGACTTTCTCCTCGGATTCCTCTTCTAGCTAACATCTAAAACCTGTAAACTTTACACTAAAAATACCAATATTACGCGCAAAAGTTTAATAAATCAAAATTACTAGAAATAAAATGGAAATTCCGGATTATTGCATATTAGCACCAAAAGTCTATCTAAATAATCAAATAAACACCAAAAATGATGTCTCCCAATGGCATAAAATTAGAACATTTAGGGAGACATCAGACAATCACCCTCAATAATCACTCTCTTAGTCTTTAAATCACGAGCAATTACGCAGGCTTTGAGTATGCCAAGGGCTTCGGCTTCTATAGGAGATTCCACATTCACATTCCAAGCTTTGCTATCCAAGATTGTGCCATTATTGTCCCTGTTTACACAAGCAATTGCGGCTTTATTATTAGCAAAAGAGGCATCCACATTTATCTTGATAAAATTTTTTGGAGGGGGAATCCATTCGCATTTTGGATTCTTTTCACAAACAGGTAATATTTTCCCATCACTTGCATTCATATTCATACATTTATCAATATTTTCATTGACATTTAATACCTTCAGTTTATTGTTAACATCATTAGGTGTTGTATTTTTATAAGTGTTCCATTCTATGTAAGCTTTTTCAAGAGTTACCATCGGGTCAACCTTAGTAAATTTGTATTTACTATCATTTCTGGATTTCCATATATGCCAAAGAAAGAAACATATTTTCTCCATATATTCATTTTTATCAAGTTTCTGTTTCTTTGTGCTTTCCCAAATATTTGCCATCCAAGAATCCAATCTAGTTGAATTTTGGTTGCAAGTTTTAATATTGAGATCAGAAGCTAACCAAAAGGCTTTAACCCAAGAACAATTCAAAAGAAGATGTTCTGTAGATTCAGTCTCTGAAAGACATAAATCACATAGTGGGCTTTTTATAGCTTTTTTTTATAGATGTTTTCATTTGTGGGGAGGAGGTTTTTTAATGCCCTCCACATGAAGTTTTTTATCTTGGGTAGCATATTTAAATTCCACATCATTTTCCATATATCTGTACTGATAGTGTGGGATGTTGTAGGTTTAGTATTGTTTTTACCTTTACTTTTTTCTTGTTTCTCTTTCAAAATTTGATAACATTTTTTAACAGTAAATAGACCGTCTTGGTCAAGATTCCAAATGGGTGTATCTCTACCCCCTGAATAGGGAATAAAGGTATTAATAATAGTAGCATATGTTTCATTATCATATTCTTGTTGTACCTTTTTTATATCCCACTGTCTCTTATTAATATACATAAGGTCAGATGCATATATTGCATTACCTCTCTTTGGTTTAATAACATTCGCACTACCATGTATCCATACATCAGTATGGATATTAATAGTATTTCCATTCCCAAGTTTCCATTTGATATTATCTTTGATGATATGTATTCCACTCACTAGACTTCTCCAACCCCATGAGGGTGAGTTTCCTAGCTGTGCTTCAAGGAAATTGTTATTTGGAAAGTATTTACTTTTAAGAAGTTTAAAAAGCAAGGAATCTTGTTTATTGAGGATGTTCCATGCTTGTTTTCCGAGTAGGGCTAGATTCATAATATATAAATCTCTAAATCCAAGCCCACCTGAAAATTTACTTTTAGTAAGGTTATCCCATTTTTCCCAATGTACTTTGTTTTTTCCATTTGCTCCCCACCAAAAGTTAGAAATTTGTGATGTGATGAGATCACAAATCTTTTTTGGAATGAGGAAAGAGGACATAAAATAATTTGGTAAACTTTGTAGAACAGCTTTTATAAGGATCTCTTTACCTGCAGCTGATAGAAAAAGATTTTTCCAATTTTCGATTTTTTGTAGAGTTTTTTCCACTAGACAGTTAAGGTCTTTAACTTTAGATCTAGTCCATTCTGTGGGTAACCCAAGATATTTGCCTAAGTTATTAGTTATAGGCATATTAAGTTTGTTTGCAAATATATTTTGTAGAAAAATCGGGGTGTTGGGGCTAAATTTTATTCCACACTTGTTAAGATTCAATTTCATTCCAGTTGCATAACTGTATTTATTGATAACATCACGAAAACTTTCAATTTCTAAATTATTTGCATTCATAAAAAAGATGCTATCATCTGCGAAAAGCAAATGTGATATTTGGGGGCTAGATTTGGTAATTTTAATACCCTTCATGTCATTACTTTTCATTTTTTGTTTAATAAGTGAAGATAGTAACTGAGTAATAATACAGAAGAGAAGAGGGGACAAAGGGTCCCCTTGTCTCAAACCCCTTTGGGGCTTATCAAATTTAACTGGAAATCCATTAATCAAGACCGAGTAGGACACTGAGTTCACACATCTCATAATCTTGTTAACCCATTTGAAGTTAAAACCCATTTTAAGTAGAATATCCTCTAGACAATCCCATTCAACATTTTCATACGCCTTTTGAATATCTGTTTTAATAGTCATAAAGTATTTTTTCGTATCTCTCTTATTTTTGATATAATGTATCAATTCATGGGCAATCATCGTATTCTCTTGAATATGCCGTCCTGGTATGAATGCTGACTGATTTTCATCAATCAATGCATTCAAGACCGGTTGCATTCTATTCACGAGAATTTTAGCCACTATTTTATAAATAAAATTCGAACATCTTATAGGTCTAAAGTGTTTAATAGATGTGGGACTACTTATTTTAGGTATAAGCGAGATGAAAGTATGGTTAATATCATCTAGGGTCCCACCATTATACCAAAAATTATTTATTGATCTTATAATATCCAATTTAATAATATGCCAATATTTTTTTAAAGAAATAGCCTGGGTAACCGTTAGGACCTGGGGCTTTATTAGCCCCAAGTTCATTGATTGCCTTTTCAATCTCAGATATCTCAAGAGCTTTATTGAGATTATTATTAATATTATCAGTGATAGTGGGAACAATGCATTCAAGAATAGGGTAGTAGTTTCTAGAACCCACTGTTTTAAAAATGTTGTTGAAATAACTAGTTATTTCATTAGTAATATCAGAGAAGTTATCAACCCAATTACCTTCATCATTTTTTAATCTAGTAATGGTATTTATTTTCCTTCTTTCTTTAGTGGAAGCATGGAAAAAAGAGGTATTTCTATCACCTTTTTTGAGCCATGTATTTCTGGACCTAGAGGCCCAGAAGTCTTCCTCTTTCTTCCACAACTCTTCCACTATTTTTATAGTATTATTATATTCAGTCCAATCTTTAGTGAGAGGGTCATTATAGATTCTCTCTAAATTTTTTATATGGTTGTTGATAATATTTTTTGTGTTGTTAAACTTTAATTTACTCCATTTGGTGAGTAGTATTTTGCATTTTTCAAGCTTTTGAGTAAGGGCATTTCTAATAAGTCCAGTAGGGCATTTTTTAATGTTCCACACTTTTTTAATTATCTCAAGGCATTCAGATTCCTCCAACCAACTATTTTCAAAGTAGAATCTTCTATCTTTCTTAATATGGTTTTCACAGAGGGTGAGTACTTGTGGAGAGTGATCTGATCCCAGAGCTGGTAGTAATGCAATCCAAGCTGAGGGGTAGAGATCAGTCCAAGCTTTATTACACAGCCCTCTATCAATGAAAGACTTAATCATTTCATTATTATCTCTTTTGTTTGACCAAGATAATTTGCATCCTCTTGTGATTATTTCATCAAGTTTGTGGTGTTTTATAAACCCATTGAACATATTCATATATTTATTAATCTTACAGTTGCCTCCTTTCTTATCAGAAGTATATCTAATATTATTAAAATCACCTAAAAGTAGCCAGGGGCATCACTAGTAGGTTTACAACTAGCATACAATTTGAGGCAATCTTCTTTGTTTTTATCTAGAGGGGCACCATATACAAAGGTAGAGAAGTAAACTTTTCCATCGGTTATGATTTTACAGTGTATATGGTTTACTGATTTGCTAATGATTTCAATTTCATAATTGTTTTTACTAAATATTGCAAGGCCACCACTAAGTCCTTTAGGTTCTACTGTTTCTATGAGGGACATATTAATAATTTTTTCAATTTTCTTAACAGTATTATAACAATTTTTGGTTTCCGAGAGAAAAAGTACCTGAGGCCGATATTTGTTGACCATATCGGCTAGGGCCTGGACTGTCAAGGTGTTGCCAATACCCTGACAGTTCCAGGATAGGTGTCTCATTGATCGTGAAGGGGTTGATCAAGGTCAACCCCGCAAACCTCTTCCTTTGTTACCATAGCCTTGTCTTGTTCCGAATTGCTTGCTTCTCCTCTTGTATTAGCCTTTTCTTCAAGCTCCTCCATCTTTGATTCAGGACTTTGTAAATTCACCTTATCTGATTGACTACCATTTCTAGCTTCCCAAAGAGATTTCTGACGTTTAGCATTTGATATTGTGAGTTGGTTCTTCTTAATGTTCACACTTTTTGATTTGATTGAAGTTCTATTTGATAACTCGCCAAAGAATTTTTTCTTCATCATGGCTTGTTGAGAGCCCTCAATTGTCACACTGTTCTTGAAATTGGTGGTTGAAAAAGCTGATGTGAAGTTGAGGGGTAAGGTGTGGTTCGGTGTGGTGAAAGCATCGTTGGTTTGAGTGTGTGTGGTGGTCGGAGTTGAGATGGTAGGCGACGGGTTTTGAGGGAGGGTTTGTTCATTTGGGGTTTTTGGGATAGGTGTTTTAGTCTGATGGTTGTATTGAATTGGGGTTTTAATGTCAGATATTATGTTTGGGTCCTGGGCTGAATGGGTTTTGGGTAGAATGACATGTGGGCTTTTAATAGAATTTGGTGGGCTAATATACGACCCAAAAGTTAAAGGGTTTTCTTGGGCTGGACTATTTTTTAACTCCTTGATAAAGGACCGAGCCAGCGTGGCAAGGTTTTGTTCCTTATCCAACATTGGGTCGGGTATCACCTCTTTTCGTTTATTTTTATTTTTGATATCCGAAAGAGACAAAGAAGGTGAGAGAGAGGACTCCGCCCCATTACCTTTCCTGTGTTTCTCTCTCTTCGATTCCGATTGCTGTCCTTTTCCTCTTTCATTGTTAATTGTCGAGTTAGTACCGAATTTGAAAACGCTTATGGTACCTGTTGTACCTTTTGGCTGAGTGGTGAGTTGGTTGGCGAGTTGATTATTGGAAACTGAGTTCACTCCACTCGTTGTTTTCATCATCGAGACCGAGTTGACTCTTTCCGAAGGGTTGATCCAAGTCCGATTCAAGGTAGGTGGTATTCTCGATGAAGTTTTTTGGTTAGTAATTTTCCTTTTATTCATATTTTGAGGTGCCAATGGAGTAGGTCCTCTAGTTGAAGTTTTGATCCAGGCTCCCAATTTGGGGGTAACTTTAGGGTTTTGACATTGATATGTCTTGTTGTTCTCTTAGTGACCTAAAATCCCACATCCGTAACAAACTTGGCCTATGTCTTCGTAGATGAATTTGATCCAAGCAGCTGAAGACTCATTTTCCCAGTATTTGATACCTGGTATTAGAGGCGTTAATAGATTCCAATCAATTTGAATTTTAGTAACTGATTTCTCGTCAATGTTGAGCTCTTCAGGTAGGTTGATTTGATGGAAAAAACCGAAATAGCTCATCATTTTACCAATACAGTGTTTGGTAAGTAGATTAGCTGGGATTCCTGAAAGTCGAATCCACATAGTTGTGTGGTTTACTTCATTTTTATTGTGACTTTCATATTTTTTGATTGCCAGGTGTTTACCTTGGATAGTCCAAGGCCTTTGATTCCAAACTTTGTTAATATCGTCTTCATTTTTTAAGGTAATAGTGAACACATTTGCAGCGCATCTTTCAGTTTCAACTTGTTCCTTTAAGGACCAATACTTGTTGATGTGGTTTTTTATAAAGATGTGATTCACTTTCTCCATTGCCAGGAGTTTTGCAGTAAGTTTAAACTCTCTAGCATTTTTGTAAATGGAGTTTGTATCTGGCGAGATGATGAGAGCCTTATCTTTTGCTAGGGGATGAGAAGGAGCAAAGAATTCCATGACAGGAAGCTTTGGATGAAGGGGAGATGAAGGTGTGAGAGAAGAAAGAAGATTTTGAGACCTAGTGTATGAAGATATTATAAAAGGAAACACTAAATCACAGGAGGGAAACACCTAAAATGTTAAGATTTTAGATGTTATGTAGGGTAGGAAATTTTTGTTTAAGTGTTTGTGTATTTTGTGAGGAGAGGATGTAGAGAGAATTTCATACTGGTATATGTTGTTCCGGATACACTATCACCATTTAATCAAATAAAGGAAAAGTTTGCTTAGGACCTTATTGACACTATATAACCCTATTTGAAACTACCTCGCAATTGAGGCTAATTATTGTAATACTACATGATTCATCCTTACATGTTTAAAATAGACAAGACTAGTGGGGATTAGTTGCTAATTTTCAGGCTAAACTCTCATACTATCTTCTTCTCTTTGCATGTAAATTTTTGTTTTTACTTTATTAGTTAATTTTCTATTTAAAAAACCATACAAAAATCTATTTGTCTTTTATTTTCTTGCGTATTATCCAATCTAGCTTTCTTATTTGCACTTGATAATTTGCATAAGTTCTCTCTGAGGAACGAATCTTATTTATCATTAAAACTTGCATACGTCCTGTAATACTTGCAGAACCGTGATAGCCTAGGGTATTTATTTACACTCATTTATATCATTATTTTATCACACCCTAGGCGACATCAAGTTTTTGGCGCCGCTGCTAGGGACTACATCGTTAGTCCTTGTGCATTTATTTAGTACTTATATTTCAGTTATATCTATTTTACGCTTTTTTTTAGTTTTTGTTTTTACAAATTATACAGATGGAAAGCCCGAGGAGACTTGATTTTCCCATCACATTCAGAGTGTAACCACGATGAATCCACACTCCAAATACCCAAGCCGCTAAATTTAGACCATATCCAGGCATGATTGCGCAGTTTGCGAGTCATGGAAAATTTAGCGGTGCTGTGTAATGAATTTAGATGAACAAACATATTTTATTGATGGATAATGTATATACAAGGATAATGATGAATTACAGGAATATAAAAGACTAATTAAACTAAATAAACTAAACTTAAAGACAATATTTCTTTTCTGGATTCCTTATGTTGTATTCATATGTTCTATATATAGATCATAGTATAACGGTAACATAGAACGGTTATCATTCGTTATCATTCTTGGGCTTACACATGTCTTTGGATCCTTCACGGGCTTCCACGTCCACTTCCACGTTATCACATTAATCATTACATGCTGCACAACAAGATCCGGTCCGGTATGTTCAGAAATTTATGCAGATCTGTGACGCTTATATCACAAGAGACATTACAAAGGAGCAGATGTATTACATTATGTTCTAGTTCTTTTTGACCAGAAGTGCAAGCGAGTGGTACGATACCCAACACCCTGATGTTATTCCAAATTGGGACAAGCTTCAATCCAAATTCCTAGACCGATTTTATCCGGTTAGTAGATGATTAAAAGATATGTTGGAGCTTGAACAATTTATGCAGGAAGACGGAGAGAGTGTTGGTGAAGCATGGTTACGTTTTAATGAGATGAAGGCGAGATGTCCATTCCATGTATCATCGCCAGAATATTCATTAACCATGTTCTATGGAGGACTCAATAACAAATCCAAAAGAAGAGCAGACTTGTTAGGAGATAAAGGTTTTGTATTATTAGATCCTGAAGAAGCTGGAAATATTATGGAGAAAGTTCTCGAGACTGAGAGAAGTTGGCCGACTGAATCAGAATAACAAGAAGAGACCTTAGAATCTCTAAGACTCAAAGAGTTAAACCAACAACTCAATGAATTGTGAGAGCAAGCGTGAACAATAACTCAGGTGAATTTAGTACATACTTTACATTCATGTCCAGGTTGTGGAGCAAGAAACCATTCGTGGGAGAATTGCATGAATAATATAGCTTCAAATTCCTTCGTATCTCATCAAAGAAACCATTATTCTAATGGTTATTATCATACTCAAGGAAGTTACGCTAACTATCAGTCCCCACAAAATCAAAATTGGGTCGGAAATCAAGAGACTTATTATCAACCTCGACCTCAATCTTACTATCCACCACAACCTATCTATCAAGAAGCGCCGATCTATAAACCTATCTATCAAGAACCGCCAATTTACACCGAAGCTTATCAAGAACCACCTCAATATTCAATGCAACAAGCTACACAAAAGCAACCTTCGAGTTTGGATTCAAGTATGGCTGCAATGATGAAAGTAGTTGAAGCAAATATGAAAATGAGCCAGCAAAGAATCCAAACCCAGTCCAAGGTAATCAAGAATCTCGAGCATACAATGTCACACATAGCGAGTACACTTTAAAACAGTCCAAAAGGGCAACTCCCAAGTGATACTATTGCTCCAGAAGATTATACTTGTCATGCAGTTGAATTAAGAAGTGGAAAACAATTACCTCCGCCTATAGTAGAACTAGAACCAACCTCTATTCCTGAAAAAGTGGTTGAAGAAACAGTAGATGACAAGGTTGAAGAGGTAATTGAACAAAAGAGTCTCCCAGAGAAGACACCAGAAAAGAAAGAGAGCTCAGTGGTAAACAACACACGCCCTCCTCCACCATTCCCATCACGTGTCAAAAAGCATAACAATAAAAAAGAATTCAAGAAGTTCCTTGACATGGTGAACAAGTTAAATATCAACATCCCGTTTGTAGAAGCTCTCACAAGAATGCCAAGATATCTTGAATTCATGAAGGACATTCTTTCTAACAAACGAAGTTTAGAAACTAAAGAGATGAATGGATTGCCAAAGGAGTGTAATGCTACAAACGAAATAAAGTTACCACAAGACACGCATACACCCACGAACTCTTGGATGAGACCATCCATGGCTATAAAGAATAGATCTGAGGAGTTCGTGGGAGTGAAAGGCAAGGGATTCAAATTTCGCATACCAAATATTAATAAACTTGCTTGTTGTTGTGGAGGTGATGTTCAACCATGACCGAGGTAACATGTCTAACTTTAAAAGACGTTAAATAAAAGTGATGTACGGGAGACAACCCGCAATTTTTTATGTTATTATGCTTTTAATTTATGTTTAGATTATTTTATTTGATATTACGTATTTGAGAAAGGATTAGTGTTTTTGATGTTCGGGTATTAAAGAAATCGAGTTTGGGAGGAAAAACGAAATTTTTAGGCATATTCTGATTTGCCCACCGCTATGCCGGTCACACGACCAATAAGCCAGCAGGTCAAAAATGGGAGCCCTCGGGTACACGCCACGGGTTCTTTGCCGAGAGGTGCATGTTCGAAAAATTGTGCACCGGTATGCCGGGCCATACCGCCAGTATACCGGTCAGACAAAAAGGGGAGGCCTCGGTTCACTAATAGGGTTTTTTGCCGAAGAAGAGTTTTCAAAAGAGCAGCTCACCGGTATGCCGGCCCATACCAACGGTATACTGGCCCGCGCCACTGGATAGAGAAAAATTTCGAATTTTAGGTTATAAATAAGAGGAAGGCTAGTATATTATGAATTTTACAATCCTTAAGCTTCTCTTTCTTCTCCAAACCTCTCCCAACTCCATTAAAGCTTCATCAAACCTTCCCTAAACATCAAAACACTACCCACTCACCATAAAAACATATCAAATCTTCTCTCCACATCATTACGAAGAAGATTCAACCACCCATATCATACCAAAACACATTGAATCCAAGAATCAAAAGCTTAAATTTCATAAATTCATCCTACAATTTCTTAGATCCATACCAATCCATCAAGAATCCATCTTACCCACGTAGAGAATCATCATCAAAACACCTGTCATAACCCAAATAAAGCTTGTACAACCAATAATCAAGAGTTTCAAATTTCAAAAGTGGTTACAGCTTTGAGTTGGGGGTCAATTAAGATGACTAAGAGAACATAAACATTATCTACTGTAAGGGAGATGAAGAAAAGCAAAGTATTGGGTTCTATTGAGAAGAAATCAAGTAAGAAATGTTCTAGTTCCAACACAAAGGGTAAAATAGGTCAAGAGAAGAGACGTCAACTAGCTGTGTTTGATTCAATGGGCAAAAAGATTCCAACTTTCATGAAGAAAACAACACAACCTCTACAAATCGAAGGCCCTGCAACCTTAGAAAAAGAGAAAGCTTCAAGGGCCCTGATAGCTTCTGCGAAGAAATAATTATAGGAACTTCCTTTTGCTTATAAGAAAGTATTTGAAGAAGAAGTTGGTAAAGGAGAATACAAGAAGATTCTTGGAGATTGGTGAAAGATTGGGTTGGTATACGTTTATGGTAAGACGTTCTAAAAAATGCTCTTTTTGTTTAATTGTATTTTGGGGAGAAGAAGAGGATGTGGCACAGTTGATCTACGAGGAGGTGATGCGATTTTCAGTCTCTCCTATGTCGTTATTTAATATGCAATATCCTACTATGATCATGTGTCTTGTTCGGAAAGCGAATGTGATTTTGGGGGAAGGAGAGACACTTGAGTTTAAGATGAGTAACAATAATAACAATGCTTGGATCATGAAAGTTTTGAGAGGAATTACGCAACTTTCAAAAGAAGAAAAGGATCACATCATAACACTCCTTGAGCAATTAAAGAAAGATCCAACAAATCCTATCTTGGATGTCGATAATGCGAGGCAATAGCCTCGAAGAGTATGTTTTCTTTCTTCCCTACCATTTCTTTATGTGCAATATTTCTGCTAATTTTAAATTTTATTTCTTTATTGATTCTTTTTCGAGTCGTGGGGACACGGCTCACTTTTGAGTTAGGGGTGGGGATTCGTTGTCCTCATCTTCCCTTTTTTGTTTTTGCATAAAATTTAAATTTTTTTAGGTTTGAATAGGCATAGAATATGTTAAATGTACCTATTGAGCATGATTTAATTAGGTCAATGATAGTAAGTAGTATGTTTTTGAAATATGTCATAAATATGTTTAGTATGCATGTATGAAAACAGGAAATAGAAGATAGAAAAGTTAATGAGCAATGCTAAGAAGTCATGTTGAAACTTAGGGAGAGTTATTTGGTGTGTAGAACGTGAGGTTCGAAATTAGTTGAAAACCCGCTTGTCTATGAATTAGTAGTGAAAAAGTAACAAAATTCGGTAGTTAGGAAAGTGAATAAGGCAGTTCTTTCATAATTGAAGCCACTTGAAGACTTTTTAGCTTTCTCACCCTTTTATTTGATTATTATTATTATTTATCCGTCTTAGACCCTCTGAGACTTTCTAAAGCCTTTTTATTAACCACAATATAAACCATACCCCTTAGTTTATAGGACTTATCCCATATGACCCGCACTCGAATCGCAAAACCTGAAACAAGTCGTTGTTAGAGCTTGAGTTTGGGGTGGTGGGTTTCATCATTAGGGACATTGGGTCTGGGAAATTATAATTGTGATTTTATTGATCATGAAAAAGTTAATATTGTGACCCTTTGCGGGGGTAATAGTGAATGAAAAAAGCTAAAAAGCATGAATTGAAAAGAAAAAAATATATGAGAAAAAATAGAGTGATATCTCAACATCAAAAAGAGAGTAATAGCTATACAAAAGAAAAAATTGATATGAAAAGAATAAATATATTTGGACCGGCAAAGTGGGATTGTTATATCATCATGAAAAAGGTTTTATTTGGGATTAATTGGGGATGCACATTAAAGCATCAAAAATTGGGTTGAGTGAGAACATCTTCGAATGAAAACTCAAGCTCTAGGGCGATTCGTTGATGGAATGTGAGGAGAGATCCAAAGGCTCACTTTTCATTATCCAAATATACCACACCGTCCCTAAGCCACGTTATAACCGTAAAGACTTTAGGATTTCTAACTGCTTGATGGAGAAACAATTTAGCTATTAGGTTGTAGGTAAGTGGACCATTGGATACTATATTAGGACCTATGAACAACCTATATCCATTAGCACGAACTGAGGTGAGACATCTCCTTCTGGCATTGAAAAATTAATCTGGACTTGAATTTATGGATTGTTGATTATGTACATATTAAGCATACGTGTGCATTATTTCTTGAGCATTACTACATGAGACTTTTTAGATATTATGCTCTAGGATCATTCATTGTGTTTTGTTCTTATTCTCCTCCTACTTCTTCTTCTAGTTTATTTGACTACCCTACTATTCTTTATTTTTATCTTTATTGTATCAGGACGATGGTGTCTCCTAGTGTGTTCTAAATAAACACACCTAAAAAGGCAAGACACGTACCGCAAGTGTACGGGTCGTCCAAGTTATATCCGGTCAACGGGATTTCGATCTCAGGGACGGATTAGGTATGATTAAAGTGTTATGCAATAAATGGAAATAGTTGCTTGAATGAAAAAAGAAAAAGATTTTTATTTTGTTTTTGATTAAGGGACTAAAGTGCAATTAAAGTAAATATTAAACTAAAATTAAAACTAATGCAAGAAAGTAAATATGAAGAGACTAAAAGATGAGAAAATAGTACTTGAGTCACGCTAGGTTTCACCAAAATAAACTTAATCAATGCTTCTTCCAAGGGACAAATTAGTAACTAGTAATAGTCAGGATTCTAGATTCTCCTAACCCCCGTCAGGGTGGACTTAGGAGCTATTCTCATGTGTTACAAACCCCGTCAGGGCGATCATAATCCACCTTCGAATGTAGGTTCTCTACCCAATTGGCTATAAGATTAACTAAGTTCGTCAGGATCAATAATTTCTATCTTACGTTTATTACCTATGTCAGTAATTAAACCCCCCGTCAAGATGATCACTTCCCCACCAAAGTGAATAGCCTAATTACTCAAACCTATGTCTAATTGATCAGATTAAATATAGTGAAATTAACTTACGATAACAAACAATACTAAATTACTCAATTTGAATTAAATTATAAAAATCCCAAATCAGAAAGCATTAATTAAATAAATTAAGGTTCAACCCTTATAGCGATTCTCAAGCACTTAAGAAGTTTAGCTCATAATGGAAAATAAAACTAAAACAAATAAATTAAAAGACATAATGTTTTACAGAAAGAAAATAAATAAACCTAATGAAGAGGTTGGGTTTGGCTTGAATTGGAGATATAGACAGTCTCCAGCTCTCAGCTTTCTTCCTTCCTGCTTACTCTGACTTGAATCCTTAAGCCTCTTTGATAATGATATGAAGTGTGTGTAAAAGAGGAGGCTAAGGGGTGTATTTATAGGTGTTAGGAACCTCTAGGTCGAATTTACTTGGAGTGGAAGACAAGTCAAGAACTCTTTAATTCGTCACTCTAAAATCTAGGAAAGGTAAGATTTTGCTGCTGATTTGATTTGGTCATATCTTTTTCAATACTTATCCGTCTGAGAAGTTCCAATATATGAAACTGCTTGTCTTGGAAAGAGATTTCTATTGGTGCAGACCATTCGTCCAGAATCCTAGCCAGTCTTTAGTTATGGAATTATCTTTAAAACGTGGCTGGAATTTCAAATTCATAAGGTAACTTTATCTTTTCCTTCTTTGCATATATCCTTCCTAAATCTTCTCATTTCCATGTAAATATCTTTTCTTTTCCTTTTCTAACTCGACTTGGTCTCTAAGAAATTACCATTTATCTTTTATAGCTTCACATTAAATAAATAATTAAACCGCATATGCTTAAAAAGAATAAATCAATCATTCAAGAAATAGAAATAGGAAAGTGCACTCTAAAGATAGAAACTCGAGTAAAAACATTTCCTAACACTCTAAAATACACTAAGACTCTATTCTCACTTCTCCACCTTGGATTGGTCTTTCATGAACCTATTAACTTTGCATCAAAAATAGTCAAATTTACGCACAAAAGCTCAGAAAATGCAAATAGTTAAATTCCAAGGGGGAAAAGTGTAATATGACAAATTATGCATAAAAGTCTAGCTAATAAGTCAATAATTCACCTAAAATGATGTCTCTAGAGGCCTAATAATTAGAACAAATAGGGAGACATCAAGACCCCCAACTCAAACCTTTGTCATCCCGACAAAGTAAAATTAAAACAAAGGCCCCTTTTAGGTGAATGCAGAAGGTAGAATCTCGAAAATATTCCCAAAGCACAACTTAAAATAAATATCATATAGTCTAGTCTAGGAATTAATATACATCTACACTTATCATGCAAAATCAAATACAAACCAATATCAATCCAAAATTTATTTCACAATGCTAGAAGGTTACGCTTAATACTTATCTCAAGATGGTGGCTATAGGGTGTTCCTCGATCTTTACTTGCTTTGAACGCTCCACTTAGAATACTCCTTATTAACTCACTGTGCATCTAGGGATCACGAGGTCTTTACGGTTTTAGCATAGGCTGAAGGACGGTATGGTATGTATATTTGGTAAATTTGAAGTGAGCTTTTGGCTCTCTCCTCACTTACCATCAACAACTGTCCAAGAGCTTGAGTTTACACTCGAATAACTTTGTCACTCAACCCAATTGACGCGCTTAATTAGCGTCCCCAAATTAACCCAATAAGCACTAAGGATGATTTACTTAAAAAATTTCACTTTGCCGGTCCGAATATATTCTTTTCAAATCATTTATTCAATTCTTTTCTTTTTGTATAGCCATGACTCCCTTTTTATGTTGAGATATCGTGCTATTTTTCATAGTTATGCCTATTCATAACTTGAGCTCGAAGCTTCTTTTCCATTCACTATTACCCCAGCAAAGAATTACAATATCATAAACCTGTGAATCATCAAAATATATAACCGAGCACAATTGATAAGCTCAAAAATCTCAACCCAATAAATTCCCATAATGGTGGACCCACCACCCCAAATTCAAGCTCAAGACAGGAAGTCTCAGGATCATGATTCAAGTGCGGGTCATATGGTCATGCCTAACAATCTAAAGGGATATTGGCTTATAATGTGGCGACAAAAGAAAGGCTTAAAGGCTAAAAATTTGGCTACGAAGGATACATTTAATTCAGGGATAGAAGGCCAAAAAGGATTCAAAGGGCTAACAAAGAACTACCTCTATCATTTTCCTATCTACACAACTTGCCTCTAGTTCATACCTAAGTGGGTTCTCTACTCATTTAGATCTCACGTTCTACAAACCACTTATTATCCTTAAGCACAAGTTTACTTCTTTTGCATTGTTCATAAATTCTTCCTATCAATTATCTCATATTTGCATGTAATCAAAGTACGTTTTACATTAACTCCTAAAGTCAACTATTTTCTATCATAAATTCATAAGAAGCATGTTTGATGGGGGTATTTAAAACACTCTACAGTCAAACACAACCCTAAAAAAAAATCTTTCTGAAAAGCATGTAAAACACAAAAAATTGGGATGAGGCAACGAACCCCACCCCAAACTCAAAAGTGAGTCGTGTCCCCACGACTCGAAAAAGACTCAATAAAGCAATGAAAATAAAAACTAAACTACCTAGCTAGTACCTACCATTAATTAAGAAGAAGAATTAGAACGGGGTACCTGGCCATGAAGATCCATCGTGTCCTCCTCCGGAGGGGAAGAATAATTATCAATATCCATGAACAAAGTTACCTCTTCCAATGTTGACTTAATCTGTGTAATTTCCTTCCAAAGTGCTCCGATGTCTAGTCGTAAAAGTTTGAATTCTTGTTGCAAAATTTCGAGCCCATGGAGGAATACCAGAATTAGTTTGAGAAGAAGAAGAACCTTGATCTTGAATTTGTATCTTGTCTTTAGGCTTTGATGATACCCTCATTCTTGCTGTTAATTTCTTGTGTTGTGGTGATGCCGGTGCCTTTTCTTCTTGTTCTTCAGTAAGCTCATCGAGATTGATGTCCTTTTAAATTGTGGAACCAGGAAAATTCTTGTTCTTTCCTAGGATACAACACTTCCTCTTATAATCCAAAGCATCTGTTCTGTTTGTCATGGTTGAATTGACCCCAAACTCAAGTTATACCAAGGATAGAATAAAGTTAAGAAAACTTGGTATAGCTTGAATTTCATGCTTGGATTAGATGAAGGAAGTTGTTTCTTGATGAGCTTTGGAAGAATTCTTGGAAGCTTGATGATCTTGGTTGTGTTTAATGGTGTTTTGTGATGAATTTAATGAAGAGGATGTGTTTATGGAGGATGGAGGAGAGAATTTGTGATGTTATTGTGTTTGTTGTGGAGGTTTAATCAAGCTTCAAGGTGTTTTTATAAGGTTGGGAGCTGGAAAATTTGTGTGGGAGAGGCTAGGGTTTGATTGTGTTAAGGTAAGAGTTGTATTAGGTAACAAACTCTTCAAAACCGACTTGACTGCGGTATACCGGAGGAATTGTGCGGTATACCGGACCCAGCAGGTCTTCATTTTTTCGTCTCTGCAAAGACCCCGCGGTATATAACCCGCGGTATATAACCCGTGGCACGGGTTTTCGCCACTGTTCAATTGCTCTTCTCCGTCCAAAAACCCGCGGTACCTAACCCGTGGTACAGGTTTTCCTCCTGCGGTATACCGGACATATCGCACGGTAATACCGGACCACGCATCGACAAATTTTTTCCACCTCTGCATAAAACCCGCGTTAATAACCCGTGGCACGGGTTTTCTTTCTGCGGTATATCGGGGTTCTGGGGCGGTATACCGGACTTCGCGCTGAATTTCCCCTTGTGTTCCTTTTTCCGTTTCCTAGCACCCCAAACTCAATTCCTGCACCATTAACACACTACCTTTCTCATTTCTTTTAAAAGTAGACACTAAAACTCGATACTAACTTAGAATTATACACTAGAAATTGAAAAACTGAAAGCAATAAACTAATATACAATGAACTGGCTTTTGTTTAACGTCGTTAAGCTCGACGGGTTACCTCTCGCGTCACTTTTTCACATAACCTCCCCAACAGTGAGTGAGGTCATCAATGTTTGCTACACGGAACTTGCATCCCTTAGCTTTTATTACCACCAATTGATCGGAAATAACCCTTGTGACCTTGAACGGTCCTTGCCAAGAACTCTTGGCTTTGCACGCTTTCGGAGGGGGATCAGGCTTCTTCATTGCAACCTCTTCACCTACACTGAATGCCCTCCTCTTTCTTTCTTTCTTAGGTTCTTTTGGAACCTTCATAGTACGCCCTTTTTCTTTCTTTTTAACACAGTCAAGGTGTGGATTTTTCTTAGGATATGGAGGATTTATGTTAGGTGGTTTCTTTCTGAGCTCTTTTTCCTCCTTTCCTAAGGTTTCCACAACCTTAGTTGGCTCTTGTTCAATCACATCTATCCGGAAACACTCCTCCTTGGATTCTGGAAACTTCATTGGTCTGAACACGTTGAACTTCACTTCCTCGTCTTGGATTCGCATAGTCAATTCTCCATTTTCTACATCAATTATAGTACGCCCCGTGGCTAGGAATGGTCTTCCCAAAATAATGGGGACATTCCTATCCGCGTCGTAGTCAAGTATAACAAAATCAACTGGAAAAATTAATGTACCTGCCTTGACGAGGACATTTTCTACTCTTCCCTCTGGATGCACGAGGGATCTGTCAACCATTTGCAAGACCATAGAGGTTGGTCTTGCGTCTCCTATCTTCAACTTTTCAAAAATTGATTTGGGCATAAGATTAATACTCGCTCCCAAATCGCATAAAGCTTTCGCTTGCCACTCATTACCAATAGAGATGGGAATAGTAAAACTCCCAGGATCAAGTAGCTTCGGTGGTAACTTACTCTGACATATCGCACTGCATTCTTCTGGCAAGCCTACCATTTCATTCTCAAGATATCGGCGTTTGTTCGTGAGAGCTCTTTTCTGGAATTTCAAATACTTTGGTACCCCCTTGATAGCCTCTAAGAAAGGTATATTATTATTGAGCTTACTCACCATGTTCATGAATCTTTCATATTCATCCGTATCTCCTTTCTTCTGAACTCTGGAAGGGAATGGTGGAGGAGGACGGTTTTCTATAATATCTTTCTTCTTTGTCTTTTCCACTTCTACCACTTCAGGTTCTTCTTTTTCTTCCACCTCCTCTAACGGTTTTTCTTTTCAAATTACTTCCTTTTCTTTCATAACCGGGAAAGGTGGTGGTGGAAGCTTCTTCCCACTTCTGCGTGTGATCGCGTTACAACTTTCAAATAGCTTAGGGACCTCCGTATCACTTGGAAGTTGGCCTTGACCTCGAACATTCAAACTATTGGCGATCTTTGATATTTGAGTCTCTAAGACTTTTAACGAAGCGGAATGTGAGTTTAATGTTTCTTCCATCCTATTTTCTCTAGTGTGGGTTTCATCCATGAATCGCGATAGCTGGTTTTCAATTTTCTCTGACCTCTTATCCGCATGGGATATGTATTGCGTCACAGTAAGTGCTAACTCACTTGCGGTAATTTCGCCTTCGTGAGGTCGAGAAGGAAGCGCCTTTTGAGCTAATGTGTCGGCATACGCGTCTTGATCGGCTCTAGGTTGATTCCCTTGGTATTGGTTTTGCGTTCGAAACTGGTAGTTGTTCCCTTGAAGCCTTTGTTGATAAGTTCCAGGATTGGCTGCCCCATGTTGATTTGAATACTGAAAGCCTGGATGATTTCTGTTATGATTTCCATACCCTTGACCACCTGAATAGTTACCTCGCTGATTAACGAAATAAACGGATTATGGGTTGTTGGCACATTCTTCCCAGCTATGATCATCTCCTCCACAACTAGAACATAATTCTGGTTCATTAACAACGTTTACCACAGCTTTATTCGACATAGATAATTGTTTCAACTTGTTCTCAAATGCGGCAATCTTAGCGTTCAATGCAGTTTCTGTATCCAAATTCAAAGTACCTCTTTCAGAAGCTCTAACCGACGATTTCGAGGATTGCCAACTCATTTCATTCTTCACAATTCGGTCCATGATAATCAGAGCTTGATCAGTTGTGACCATCATGAGACCACCTTGGCACATAGTATCGATTTTATCTTTCGCAGCATCACCTGAACTTCGATAAAATATTCCAAGTCCTTTGCGCCGCCTTCCTCATAGAAGCCACCGGGTTGACCCCGAAGGCCGATTGTAATTCAAGAGAGTACCCGTGTAATGGGCACTTGCGTAATAATGATTGAAAACGAGTCCATGCAGCACCTACTGTTTCTCCTGGCTCTTGGCGAAAACTAACAATATCTAATTGCCCACTAACTCGAACACTTTGAGGATAGTACCTATCGAAAAAGGCTGTCTGAAGTTGATCCCAAGTCACAATCGCGTTGTGTGGCTGTTGGTCATACCACTCACTCGCTCCTCCGGTGAGGAAGAATGGAAACATATGAAAGTACATTTGTTCTTGGGTTACTCCGGGGGTGACATATGCATCACATATTTTCATAAACTTGTACATAGCACGAATAGGATCTTCACGAGCTGCACCACTATACTGTCTCACTGTTGTAAACTGGTTAATCATCCCTGCGTCTGGTCTGAATCGAATTCCTTGAATTGCAGGAGGACGGATTCCTAGTGGTGGTATACGAAAAGGTCCATGGTTGTTCGGTTGGAAGATCTGCGGTCCATAATCTTGAGGTACTCTACCATTATTGTTGACTTGTTGTTGATTTCCGGGAGGAGCTGGTAATTGGACTCCTACCGGTGGAACTGGTAATTGAACTCCTACCGGTGGAGCTATTGGGAGACCGTTTTCATCCAACTGAATCACGGGATCTTGAAGGACGGGATCTTAAGCATTCTCTTCTGCCATTGATTTTTCTAACCTTGCTTGTTCTCTTGCTTCTTTATCTCTTTTGTTTTTCTCTCGCACTAGGCTTTCGGGATTATCAAGTACCACGATATCTCCAAGCATATACCAAAACCTGTAAATCTGAGAAAGCAAGAACAACCCAAAGCGTAAAACTGAAAAATAAAAATTAAAACTAAACCAAAAACTAGCAACTAAAACACTTACGGCTAACACCGTGGTCACACGCTACCGTCCCCGGCAGCGGCGCCAAAAACTTGGTGTCTCCTAGTGTGTTCTAAATAAACACACCTAAAAAGGCAAGACACGTACCGCAAGTGAACGGGTCGTCCAAGTTATATCCGGTAAACGGGATTTCGATCTCAGGGACGGATTAGGTATGATTAAAGTGTTATGCAATAAACGGAAATAGTTGCTTGAATGAAAAAAGAAAAAGATTTTTATTTTGTTTTTTATTAAGGGACTAAAGTGCAATTAAAGTAAATATTAAACTAAAATTAAAATTAATGCAAGAAAGTAAATATGAAGAGACTAAAAGATGAGAAAATAGTACTTGAGTCACGCTAGGTTTCACCAAAATAAACTTAATCAATGCTTCTTCTAAGGGACAAATTAGTAACTAGTAATAGTCGGGATTCTAGATTCTCCTAACCCCCGTCAGGGTGGACTTAGGAGCTATTCTCATGTGTTACAAACCCCGTCAGGGCGATCATAATCCACCTTCGAATGTCAGGTTCTCTACCCAATTGGCTATAAGATTAACTAAGTCCGTCAGGATCAATAATTTCTATCTTACGTTTATTACCTATGTCAGTAATTAAACCCCCCGTCAAGATGATCACTTCCCCACCAAAGTGAATAGCCTAATTACTCAAACCTATGTCTAATTGATCAGATTAAATATATTGAAATTAACTTACGATAACAAACAATACTAAATTACTCAATTTGAATTAAATTATAAAAATCCCAAATCAGAAAGCATTAATTAAATAAATTAAGGTTCAACCCTTATAGCGATTCTCAAGCACTTAAGAAGTTTAGCTCATAATGGAAAATAAAACTAAAACAAATAAATTAAAAGACATAATGTTTTACAGAAAGAAAATAAATAAACCTAATGAAGAGGTTGGGTTTGGCTTGAATTGGAGATATAGACAGTCTCCAGCTCTCAGCTTTCTTCCTTCCTGCTTACTCTGACTTGAATCCTTAAGCCTCTTTGATAATGATATGAAGTGTGTGTAAAAGAGGAGGCTAAGGGGTGTATTTATAGGTGTTAGGAACCTCTAGGTCGAATTTACTTGGAGTGGAAGACAAGTCAAGAACTCTTTAATTCGTCACTCTAAAATCTAGGAAAGGTAAGATTTTGCTGCTGATTTGATTTGGTCATATCTTTTTCAATACTTATCCGTCTGAGAAGTTCCAATATATGAAACTGCTTGTCTTGGAAAGAGATTTCTATTGGTGCAGACCATTCGTCCAGAATCCTAGCCAGTCTTTAGTTATGGAATTATCTTTAAAACGTGGCTGGAATTTCAAATTCATAAGGCAACTTTATCTTTTCCTTCTTTGCATATATCCTTCCTAAATCTTCTTATTTCCATGTAAATATCTTTTCTTTTCCTTTTCTAACTCGACTTGGTCTCTAAGAAATTACCATTTATCTTTTAAAGCTTCACATCAAATAAATAATTAAACCGCATATGCTTAAAAAGAATAAATCAATAATTCAAGAAATAGAAATAGGAAAGTGTACTCTAAAAATAGAAACTCGAGTAAAAACATTTCCTAACACTCTAAAATACACTAAGACTCTATTCTCACTTCTCCACCTTGGATTGGTCTTTCATGAACCTATTAACTTTGCATCAAAAATAGTCAAATTTACGCACAAAAGCTCAGAAAATGGAAATAGTTAAATTCCAAGGGGGAAAAATGTAATATGACAAATTATGCATAAAAGTCTAGCTAATAAGTCAATAATTCACCTAAAATGATGTCTCCAGAGGGCTAATAATTAGAACAAATAGGGAGATATAAGACGATAAACCTTTGAGTTGGAGGTCTTGATGTTTTCCCATTTGTGATGATTTATTCTTAGTTAGAGACATCATTTTAGGAGTATTAATTAGGATATAGGTCGATTTTCTCATGATTTAGTACACTTTCCTATTTCTTATCTTAATTAAATTATTTATTATTTTTAGAGCATATTAGGTTTAATTGTTTGTTAATTGTGAAGCTTTAAAGATATGTACCAAGTCAATCCTAAGAGATAAAGGAAAGAGGATAAACATGGAAATTGGAGATAAAGGCACCAAATATGTAAAAGGAAAAGATAAAATTGCCAAATAAATCTGAATTCCAGCAGCTACGAACATAAAAATGATCATAACTCAATGTTGGCTAAAAATTTGGAAGAATGGTCTGTAGCAAAATTAAAGAGTTTTCTGAGACGATCAGTTTCGACTATTGAAACGCGTCAAACGGATAAGTATTGAAGCAGTTACGGACAAAACAAAATAACACCAGAATCTTACCTTTTCTATATTTTAGGGTTACGAATTTGAGTTGGGCTAGAAGTCCAATACCTATCTTCTACTCCAAGAAACGAATTAGGTCTTCATATACCCTATAAATACACCCTCTTAGCAGAAGAAACACATTCTTGGCTAGTCCTTAAGCCCAGGAAGAAGCTTACAACACAAGAAGAGAAGTCTGGAAGGAGTTGACCACCATATTATGTCATCTTCAACCTTCAAATCTGTAATTGTTTTCTTTTCTTCCATTAGTATGAACTAAATTATATTTAGCTTGAGTTTTAGCATATATGTATGAACCCTAGACTTGTTTAAACGTCTATCTAATTTGGGATACCATCGTATTTAAATTGAATTCATGTTTTATTCTCTGTTTATGTGTTTTGATTAATTGTCTGTTTTATTTTGCAGATTGCAAATATATAGGATTACTCTAATAGTAGTTAAATGGTCACCCGGAATGCATATTTAACTATTGGAAACAACGCATACCATCTAGTATACGGTTTTGGTCCTAACAACCCAGCCTAACTAGATAATCATTATGGTTTGGTGTTATCACCAGTTAATCAAATGAAGGAAAAGTTTGCTTAGGACCCTATTGACACTATATAACCCTATTTGAAACTACCTCACAATTGAGGCTAATTATTGTAATACTACATGATTCACCCTTACATGTTTAGAATAGACAAGACTAGTGGGGATTAGTTGCTAATTCTCAGGCTAAACTCTCATACTATCTTCTTCTCTTTGCATTTAAATTTTTGTTTTTACTTTATTAGTTAATTTTCTATTTACAAAACCAAACAAAAATCTATTTGTCTTTTATTTTCTTGCGTATTATCCGATCTAGCTCTCTTATTTGCACTTGATAATTTGCATAAGTTCTCTCTAACTTTCGTAGTCTCTGAGGAACGAATCTTATTTATCATTAAAACTTGCATACGTTCTGTAATACTTGCAAAACCGTGCTAGCATAGGGTATTTATTTGCACTTATTTATATCATTATTTTATCACACCCTAGACGACACCAACATCCTACCAAAATTTGCGACAAGACTTGCTAACGTTATATATAATGTCTTTAGGAATAACAAAAATTGACAGTGCATAGTTTGAGATAGATTGAAGCAATGCTTTAATATGCACTTCTTTCCATCCTTTAGATATTATAGATGAGACAAACTAGACATTTTTGTAAGAAGGCAATCTTTGATATAGTTCAGATTCTCTATTTTGGATCTTTTAGAATTAAGTGGAATATCCAACTATTTATCCAAATAATAGGTTTTCTGGATATTGAGATTGTTCATGACAGGATAAAGTCGTCAGACATGCCTTTATTGAAACAGATTGATGACTTATCAAAATTAGTTCTCTATTCAGATGCATCACATTAAGACTGGATCGTTTTTTTCTTTTGGTACGTGGATGGTCCGGGCCAATTTGCGCGCACCACGACTAATCCTATGGTAATAAGCAAGCCTCTACATACATATTTTCAAGTAAATCAGAATTAGATTATCCATATTCAAGAATGACTTTGAACCTTTACCTCTTTTTTAAGTGATGGAAAAATAATAAGAACTTGATCAGTTAAACTACCCCAACTTGATTGTATTTTTAAAGGCACATATGTGCTATTTGTTAAGAGAAATGGAAAAAAGTAAGTACGATTTACGAACAGAAGATCGAGTGAGTTGGGGATAATGTCCTAAATGAGATCAAGGAAAAAAAGAAACAAAGGAAAGAGATCTTCTAATACCTTTTTGAGAATAGATTTTTTTTCAATTTTTCTTTATTAAACATGATTTGAAAATATAATGATAATATACGATTCGTTTTTAATCTTATTTACAAAAAGTATATCAGTGCACTTAGACTTCGAAGAAAAAAACAATAAACAGAAAAATATATGTGGTGCATTACATCAAACCATCCAAAGAAAAGACAATTACTACTTTCTCTAAAAAAAAATTAAAAAGACAATTTATGCCTTAATTTCCTCACGAGAACTTTTTTTTGTTCAATTCTCACAAGAACTATATTGTACTATATTGTTAGTAACATAACACAATTAAATTAAGTTGATAATTTTAAACAGAAAGACGAACTACGAGGAACCAAAGATCGTTTCAGCCAAGGCCTCGTTTTGTTCTGAATCTCTCCATCACCCGAGATGAACCGACTCTTGTTCTTGAACGGTTCGTTATTGTTTATCCTCGACACATCTTCCTTTGAACTTTCAGAATGTTCGTCCGTATAAGCTGCTTTATCTTTTGATTCTTCAGGATCCTCTATATATCCCCCAAAATAAAGCCAATAAGTGAGTAAAACTGTAACTATGCTAACAATAGCGCTAATCGTACTCCTCCAGGGCTTCATGGATTTGAATACTCCAAGTAAAATAAATCTTGAAATTGTCGAAAACTTGTCGTAAAGGCTTCTTGAATTAGATTTTTCTGTAGGAAAATCATGATTTATCTCGGTGTTAAGATGGACCGTGACAGTTTTCGAAGGAATGATTTGATGGTAGTAAGTCATGGATGCCTGGCGTGTCGAGACTAACATACCATGGCTCACTTCAATTTTCTCGTAAATCTCGAAACTCGAAGTATCTGAAAAGTTATTCACATCTCCATCATCTAGATAATGGTCGTTTGAATCGTCGTTAACAAATCCGAGATCGAAATCATTTCCTTCTGGTTCGTTGCTTTCAATTAAATTGTTGTGGTGAGTAGTGGGTTCTCCTGAAATCAATTAATTCTACTCAAATTAGAGCAAATGAATATAATTGAAATAATATTAGCCATGTAACTATGAGCTTAGTTCAAGTCTTGAAACTCATTTCGAAACATAAAATTAAGAAGTCGTACACTCCATTATCTTAAAGGAAAATTTAAGCACATGTGAAAAAAAGAAATTTTGTAACAAACCTTGAACTCCATGATCTTCTCTCTGGAAGCTTGAGATATCTTCAATCGGTACAGATTTATACTCTTCTAAAAAGTTCTGTCAAGTACAAAATGAATAAAGTAAGCTTAAAATCTCCTCGTAAGTTGTAACCCGAGTAAAGATTAATCTTAAAATACCGTTAAAAGTGTTAAAAAAATACAAAATAACAAAAAAGATAAAGGTTTTGCTTACCTTCTCCATTTCTTTCTCTGACATTCCAACCCATCTCAAATTCTCCACCGTTCTTTCAGATTTAAATTCATTATCCATGTCTCCAATTTGTATCCCATTATGATCTTCTCTTGCATGATCCATATACTGAAAGGAATTACTATTCATCGTCTGAACTTGATCAACATTCGGAGCTAGGAAAGAGAATTCATCAGTCTGAGGAACATAAGTACTTCCATTCCATCCCATGAGTTCTTGATTCATAAATTGATTCGACACCTGAGCAACCGAAAGAATTTCCTGTAAAATATCTTGTTGGTTCGAGTTTTCCTGAATAAAGTTAGTTGATTGTAGCGTAAAAGTTGTCTGAGGCGAGTCTTGAACTTCTAGTGGAGGTAACATAAGTCGATTTTGTAGCCTCGCACATTCTAACGCTATATCAACCTTAAAGAGGATAAAAATATAATTTTATTCAATGTTAAAAAACTATATATATACGTTCAACAAAAAATATTTACCTTTGATGGGGGATATGACATTGTCCCATAATTTGGAACCGATGGGTTGTAATTAAACGCAAATGCATCGTCTGATAAGTATTGCATCCATCTCGTATCACTCGGACCAGAGATATGATCAGATTGTGGCGAGGCATGAACAGCATTAGATGAACATGCAGCTGAATTCATAATCGGGTAGTCCAAGCTCTCCATATCTTGATCACATCTTCCTTCAGAATATAGGTTGCTCGAAGAACGATCACTAACACTTGGGGCGTAATGAACAACTTTAGGTCCGTTTAAACTCTTTTTGAACACGCGACAAAGTGCATAAGCGTCTTGAAGTCCCGTAGGAGTTTCACATTCACTCTCATCTAAACGATATTCATGCATGACCCAATCGGTTCGACCACCATGTGGTGCCCTACCTCGATAAAATACTAGGGTTTTCTTCGTTCCAACACCCCTCATTTGTGAACTCACTTTACGATCTTTTCCTGTTGCTTTCCAATAACCGGCTTTAGTTGCACGATTTGTCCTTGATCCGTTTGGGTATTTTCGATCTCGGGGACTAAAGAAATACCATTCTAGGTCTTTGCTCGGCAATAATGACTTTCCTGTAATATTCAATTTTAATCAATGTACTTGCTTCCTTCTAATAGGTTTCATACTTTAATTATTTGAAACTAATCTTTGTTCAGTGTTCAACAGTTATAAGTTTTACTACCGGAGTGGTAGTAAGAAAATATAGGTGTAAAGCGTAGACGTAGTCATTACTTAACAAAAAGAAAAAGTATGAAATGTTGATTTTTAGTGAGTCTTGGACACAAAATGCAATGATAAATAAAAAAAGAGATTAAAGTAATCATATTCTCTTTCTTGCTTTATGACATCAATATAAAACTCAAGTACAAATCTTTTTGCTTCTATAGAAGATTAAAAGATGTAGGGACCATGTTGATTTTACTTATTTAACCTCTTTTTAAGAAAAAAAAATGTTATTATATTCATAAAATATGAATTCTTATGCTACAAAAGTTTATCATATTTTGACCAATAAAGCGTTATGAAAGCATATAGATAACTCGTTTTCATAATCCGGATATTTAACTTATAAAAATGATACTTTTATTTTCATTTACTCAAGCCTTTTATGGGAAAAAAGCATCTTCAATATATATTAATATTTATAAAAAGATAATACGTTTATAGAAAACTCTTTATTTAATTCATATTATGATTGTTATTACGTAAAATTTCATGCAAGTATCTTTTGCTTTTTCCTACCAACCACATTATTTGTTCTATAGATTTTACAATGACAAAACAAAATGCAATAGATATTGAGATTTCCTAAATAATTATAAGATCTAATTTATCGGAATTAAAAAAAAAAACAAAAATATAACGAAAAAATTACTTTTAAAAATCAGAAAATCATTTACTTCAGAAATTGTCTGATGCGTGATACTCTACCACTATAACAACTATGTCAATATAATCCTGATAGCCATGTTTTCAATGAGTCATTTATACTCAATAAAAGATGAAAGCAAAATAGAACCTATATCTATACGGCTACCACTTACTAATTAATACTACCATTACTATAGTTATGTCTATTGAAGACCTTTAACAACATTGGATATTCATTTTTCACCCAACCCTTAATTAAAAAGGCATGGTGATTAATGACATTACCACCCTATTTCAATTTTATTTGGCGTTTTTTACTTTAATATTGCAGGCAGGATTGGGTACAACCCTAGATGCGTAACTTTAGTGACTTATTAAAGAACAAATCCGAATTATACAACAAAATACCTGGTAAATCCCAAGGCTCACACTTGTACAGATCAACTTCGGGGATGACTTCGAGCTCAATCTTGTGACCGTTGATTTTATTCTTAAGATAATATGCAACAAGTTCTTCATCAGTGGGATGAAACCTAAAACCCGGAGGCAAAGAAACGGGTGACATCTTTTTCTACACTTGATCTTCAAATATCAATTAAACAAAAATTTGCAACAAAAGACAATTAATCAAGCTTTTTGCAACGAAAAAATTCAAGAATTTTGCATATGGAAACCCTGCATCAAGTTAGTATTCAAAGAAGAAAGAAGCTTTTATCTATAAAGATTAGAGAATAGAAATGAAGGGAGAAAGGTTGGGATTCGTAAGGACGTTAGAATAAGATGAGAGTTGAAAGAGAGCTCAAGAATAGGAGGAAGATGAGAAGTTAATATAATGACAAAAAGAGAAGAGAATACAAAAAGCAAACCATGCACTTTATCTTTTCAAATTTGTTTTTTTACATCAAATCAAATGCTTTAATAATCTTTCTCCTCAAGGCGCTCTCTATCTCTCTCTTGAGTATGATCTACTTACAAAAATAAAGGAAATGTATAATGAGACAACAAATAGATATTACCTTTTTATTTATGGAAATATCTTTAAGCACATGGTCTCTACAGTAGAATGTGTTTGAGAAATATTTTATGCGTAAGAGATTTATTTTAAATGTAACTGGGAAAAATCCGGGTACTCGCCGTTCCAAATTAGATAAACAAAGACCCTATTTTTTTTAATCTGGACTATTCGGTATCCAACGTAATTTGATCCAAATGTTAATATCCATTAAATAAAAAAATAGAAAGATAATTTTGTATTGTATGCTATGCTTTGATTATTACAGTATTTATAGAGTGAGTGCGTAATTGTTGTGTGATTTATTATACACACTTTACATATAGTTGTATAACAACTTATATACTGAAAGGTTCGAAGC
This sequence comes from Nemophila menziesii, assembly GCA_029959085.1. Lineage (NCBI taxonomy): Eukaryota > Viridiplantae > Streptophyta > Magnoliopsida > Boraginales > Hydrophyllaceae > Nemophila > Nemophila menziesii. The sequence goes on from JARWIR010000001.1 coordinate 84,560,934, forward strand.
CGCTTGCCTAGTAGCACTACGCGTAGCCCGATCAGCCAACCCATTCCTACTAGGAGCGATATGTCTGAAGATCAAATTATCATGATCCTCAGCTATCTTAAGAATTTGTCTGATGAATGGCCTGACCTTCCACCACGCTTCTGGCAACGACTTAATACCTTGAATTAAATCAAGGTTATCAGAACAGATAACGGTCTTGCAGTTGCGGTGATTTATGCTTAGCTTGGTGGCCTCCAGTACCGCTAAGGCCTCCCCTTCTACCACTGAATCCGTCCAGATGGGCTTAGATTAAGTAACTCTTCTTCCTGTCTGTGTATCCCGCTTGACAATACCTATCCCGCCTATTTCAGCAGGGGATATAAAAGAGGTGTCACATGTATAGACATATTGGGTGTCTCGTAATTCCTCAGTATTCAAAGTGTCTGTTGACGTTGCCCTTGTAATCTGTGCCAGTGGTTGGGTTTGGTTTGCCCAAGTAGACCCAAAGAGGTCTTTCATCCCTGCAAGAACATTCTGAATAACCGTAGAAGGGTTTATGTTAGTGTTTTCGTGAACCATTTTCATTTTTGATTTCCAAATATTCCACAAAGTAAGTTGTATATATGCCATAAAGACATCATGATCCAAAATCGTACTATCCATGCTATCACAAAGCTCCATAATCCAGTCTCTTATTGAGTTAGGTTCCTCCTCTGGTACCCTAATCTGAATTGTCGATCCTGCCCATACATGTTTAGAAAAATTAAAACAAAGTAACAAGTGTACCACTGTATCAGTTATGTTTTCACACCAGTTGCATTTGCTAGTGTCACTACAATGTCGGTAATAAAAATTTTGTTTGGTCGGTAAAAGATTCCGGTAGGCTTTCCATGTAAAAGATCGAACTTTATTACGCACATTTGACTTCCAAACTCGCTTTCATAGTCTCGGATTACAGATTTCGGCTTGGTTAGATGTTTGCGCACTTTCCAAAGTTGTTGCCTGCATAAGTGTTTTGTAGCCAGTCTAAGTTGTATATGTACCTGATTTTGAGTGAGGCCAAAGAAAAGTATCCTGATCCTCCGTATTAAGCAAATGAATCTTCCTAATCTCTCCATGGACAGGTATCGGTATTTCACTATCTATCTTTTCCCAGTCCCACCCGTCTTTTTGTGCATTCATAAGTTAGTCCACTGTTTCCAGAGTCGTATGTTGTGGTCTCTGTTTAATAAGCCCAGATGGAATCCATTCGTGTTTCCCAATATTCGTGGATTCGCCATTGCCAACTTGGATAATTCCTTCCTGAACAAGTAAGTCCCTCCCTTCAAGAAGACTTGCCCAAGATCAAGTTCTACTTTGTCTGAGTTTCACTTCTAAGAAAGAACATTGTGGGTAGTAGATTCCTTTCAGTAAACGTGCCACCAACGAGTCTGGGTTACTCAGTACCCTCCACGCTTGAGCAGCCAGGAGCACTGTGTTCGCTTTTTTTAGGTCCCTGAACCCCATGCCACCCACTACCTTTGCTATAGTCTTATTTTCCCATTCTAGCCAGTGAATTCTCCTTTTTTCCAGTGAGTTCCACCAGAATCTCGCTATGATCAATGATAGTTTCCTGCAAAAACCAATAGGAAAGGAAAAAATAGACATAGCGTAGCAAGGTCTAATCTGTAGAACTGCTTTAATTAAAATTTCCTTTCCTTCTTCCGAGAGGAGTTTCGCTATCCTTCCTTGTGCTTTATTAAAAACCTTGTCCACTATCCAAGTCAGAGTCTCCATTCTTGACCATTTGTGGAAGAGGGGAATACCTAAATACTTTCCCAAATCCTGGTTTTCTTGAATTTGTAACTGAGTCGTAACTTGTTGTCTCAAAATTGAGAGTCAACTATCACTTTCTTTTAAATATCAACTTTATATAACAACTTCGCTTTAAGCGCTCTTTTATTTCAATTTTTAATTTTGAAATTTTATATTTAATCTTAATTTTAATAGTTTTTATTTTAATCAAATTTCTTTTTCAATATATTTTATATTAGTTATATTTAATATAAGTTATTTTTTATATCCTAATTATAATTATATTTATAATTATTTTTTATATATTTATAATTGTAGAAACATTTTATTTTATTTTATTGAAAATATCATAATTTATGATTTTTATAGAATTAAATGAAAAATAAAATTCGATATATAAAATGAATTAAAAAATGATTAGAAAAATAAATAACTAAAAAATAGTTTTGTAAAACTTATTTTAATTAATTATTTATATATTTTACAAAAGTTATTTCATATATACTAATTATAATTATATTTATAATTATATCTTCTATATATTTAAAAATTGTAAAAACATATTATTTTTTATTTCTTTTGAAAATATTATAATTTATGATCTTTTTTCTTATAAAATTAAAAATACTCAATATATATTAAAAGTAAATTAATAATACAAAGCTTGAATGTACAAATGAATTAAAAAAATAAATGTAGTTTAAAATGTGTAACTTAACATATGTAGCTAAAATTATCAAAAAGATTGAAGGAGAGAATTAGGAGTCTCAATTCTACTGAGCGTATTGGAACAATAAAATGAAGTGGTCAACTCCTCATTCTAGCTTTTTGCTAGAATAGGGGAGCACTTGGACTTAGCATAACCACTATGACTAACAACCTAAAAACTATAGCTACTTATTGACTATAATTGAGTTATGTTTATCATCCCTCTCAAATTAAGCATGTTGATAAGTGGAAGCTTGGTAATAAGAAAAAAATAACACTAAAGATAAGTCTTTGGTGAATATATCTGCGACTTGTATGCTGGAAGGATCTGAACCAAATATAGCAACTTAGCTTTCACTTGCTCTCTAACAAAAAGAAAGTCCACGTCAATGTGACGAGTTCTCGAGTGGAACACTAAATTAGTAGATAGAGCAATCGCAAACATAATATCACATGCTATTGTAGGAGAAACAATAGGATTGTTTTTGCTATTGAGCAAAATAATTAGCCAAATGATCTCAGCAGAGACATAGGCCATCACATAATATTTCACTTCAGTTGAGGAGCGTGACACTGTGGATTATTTCTTTGATCCCATGATTTTAGGTTAGAATGCAAAAAGATGTCGTAACCGGAAGTTGATTGACGATCACTCGAGTTGCTCGTCCAATCAGAATCTGAGAAAGCTCAAAGAGTAGGATTTGAACCAGTAAAAAACAAACCATAGTTAAGAGTACCCTTGATATAACAAAGTAAACGTTTTAGAGCCTCATAATCTTTATTAGTGGGGTTGTGCATGTCCTGACAAATTTGGTTGACGGAAAAAGCTATATTAGGGCAAGAGATAGTTAAATATTGCAATGCTCTAGTCAAGCTTCTAAAAGAAAAGGATTGTCATACGGAATTAAGTAATAATCTGAAATGATAGTGTATTTGCTTAAAGAAGGTATAGGAGACGCCTTGCAATCACTGAAACCAGCTTTTTACGGAATAGGTAAAGCACCGTTTGATTGGTTCACTACAAATTGTGAGGGAGAGCGCACAATAGCCAAGCCCAAAAAATAAGAGAGAGAGAGAGAGAGAGAGAGAGAGAGAGAGAGAGAGAGAGAGAGAGAGAGAGAGAGAGAGAGAGAGAGAGAGAGAGAGAGAGAGAGAGAGAGAGAGAGAGAGAGAGAGATAGCTTAAGTCTTTCATTAACAATCTTGATTTTAGTGCATTAATGATTAAAGAGATGGCGGCGGAGTCGACACCTGCGACAAGAATGTAATCGTCATAAACTAGAATAATAGTTAATGTATGATTCGAACACCGTTTAAACATCGATGAGTCAGCTGAACTGACTTGAAAATCTTGTGAGATTAAAAATGAAGCATGCAGCTGGTACCAAGCGCGATGTGCTTGTTTAAGGCCAAAAAGAGAAAGCTTGAGCTTGCATAAAAAGTAAGGTTTAGAGATCAACAAAACCCGATGGTTGAACCATATAAACTTCCTCATCAAGAGAACCATGAAGGAATGCATTAGAGTCATCCAATTGCTTGATATCCCAATAATTAGTAGAAGCAAGAGAGATTATAACTCTTATAGTATGATGTTTAACAAGATGACTAAAAGTCTCAATGTAATCGAGGCCATACTCTTGTAAATAACCTCGAGCTTGAAGACGCACTTTATAGCGAAATATTGATTTATCTGAATTACGCTTAATACGATGGATCCATTATAAGGAGTAGAGTGTTAGAGAAGAACGTCGTGTGAGACTGAGAGCAATTGCCACCAACCTCAACCATCTGCATATGCAATTCTTCATACACCAGCAAGCTACCAAGCAAGTGGAAACTTAGCGTGAAAGATTGAGCGTTGGTTATACGAATACAAGATATAAACTGATTGAATTCACTCGGTAAAACCTTAAAGGTATACATGATTATATGTTCAAGAGGTAATGAAGAGGAATTCGTTTCAAGCCCACCACAAATATCCTGAATCTCTGCGAGGTAATCATTCGTTCTTCGATCTCCTTTCTTATTGTTGTAGAGTTTCATTTTCAATTAATGAACATGAGTTCGGCACTGAGGGACAAAGATCTCTTCAAACTTATGTCATACTTCAAAGGCGTCTTGAAGTTTAAACACCTGAGATAAAATTGATGGAATAATAGCAGAGAGAAACGAGACCTTAAGCTGTTGATCTTCAATCATCCATGTAGAGAAGTGAGAATCAGGTGGAAAAGGTTGAGCATCAAAACATAGACATTGCTAACATAGTCATGAGCTTCAAGGATTCCTTCAATATGAGCACGACTGATAACATAGTTTGTAGAATCAAGCTTAATCTGAACTAAGCTACTCCAATTTTGACAAAGTAAGAGTAACCCAACAGGAATAGAGGCGGTTAAATCGATATGTGGAGTGTAAGGAGTAGACAAGTCCTTGAGTTAATGTGAGACAGGGGAAGAGTAGGATCGAACGGCGGAGAAATAAGCTTCAAAGAGACGCCATTAATGGCAGAAAAATAAGCTTTGAGAGAGATTATCCTTAGCTCGTGATACCATATTAAATAAGAAGATAGAAAGATGATTTTGTGTTGTATGTTTTGCTTTGATCATTACAGTATTTATAGAATGAGTGTGTAGTTGTTGTGTGATTCATTATACACACACTTTATATATAGTTGTATAACAACTTGTCATGTAGTGTAAAAAACTAACCACTATCACTAAGAATATAACTGTTATAGCTACTTATTGATTATAGTTGAGTTATGCTTATCAATATTCACCGTCAACACAACCATTAAGTGTTGAATTTGTTAAGAATATAGGTATCTAATTAATATTTTTCAAATGGTTTGTGTACTTTTTTGTCTTTTTTTTTTTTTTTTTTTTTTTTGGGGACTTTGATGTTTTTTTCATTGTGTTTTTGTAATCAAAATGTATTTGTCAAGTGATGTCTCCTCATTTGTGATAATAAAATCTATTTCCGAGACATCATTGTAGGCGTATTTATTAGTTTATAGGTTGATTTTCACATGATTTAGTACACTTTCCTATTTTGGGTCTTGAATTGATTATTTATTATTTTTAGAGAATATTGTGTTTAATTATTTATTTAGTGTGAAGCTTTAGAGATATATGGTAATTAATTAGAGGCCAAGTTGGTTCCAAGAGCTAAAGGAAAGAAGATAAACATGGGAATTGAAGATAAGGAAGTAAAAGCTAAAAATATGGAAAAGGAAAAGCTGCCATAATTCTGAATTCCAGCACCTACGACCACAAATCAGCTTATATCTCAAAATCGGTGAGGGATTTGGAGAAACGGTCAAGAGCAAAGTTAAATATATTTACGAGACGATGAATTTCGACTACTCATTCGCGTCAATCGGATAAGTATTGAAACTGTTATGACCAAACCAAAAATGGGGCTGATTCCATGTTTTTGGGCTACGAATTTGAGTTGGGCTAGGAGTCCAATATTTACCTTTTCCTTCAAGAAAACGATTAGGATAACCTATACACTATAAATACAGCTTCTTAACATTGGAAAATCATCCTTGGTGAAACCTTAAGCCAAGAGGAAGTTTACAACACAAGAAAAGAAGTCTGGAAGGAGCAGTTCATCAATATGTCATCTTCAACCTTTAAATTTGTAATTTCTTTATTTTCTTCCATTAGTATGAACTAAATTTCTATTAGCTTGAGTTTTAGCATATATGTATGAACCCTAGGTTTGGTTGACATCTATCTAATTTGGGAATTCTATGTTTTAAATTGAATTATTGTTTTTATTCTCTGTGTATGTGTTTGGATTTATATTCTGTGTTCTTGTGGATCGCGACCATATAGAATTACCATCACAGTAGTTAGGTCACCATTGACAACGGAGTATTTAATTACAAGTTTAGCACATAACGTCTAGTGTACGGTTTAGATCTGACAAATCAACTAACTAGATAATCACCATGGTTTAGTGTATTGATATTTAACCAATTGCAGGAACAGTTTGCTTAGGACTCCTTATTGACACATGTAAACCCTATTTAAAACTACCTGGCGCAATTTGAACCAATTATTGAAATACTACATAATTCACCCTTACATGTTTAGAACGACAAAACTAGTGGGGATTACATGCTATTTACTCAAGCTAAACTCTCATACTAACTTCTTCTCTTGCATTTAATTTTCTGTCTTCACTTTATTAGTTTAATTTAGTTAATCAAAAACCCCATAAAAATCTAGTTGTCTTTTATTTCTCTGTGTTTTATTTGTTCTAGCTTTTTATACTTGCACTTGATTATTGCATAAGATTCCCCTAACCTTCGTAGTCTCTGCGGAACGAATCTTACTTATTTATTAAAACTTGCATACGATCTGTATACTTGCAGAACCGTGCTAGGCTAGGGTGATTAATTGCACTTATATTTATCTTATTTTTATCACACCCTAGTCGACACCAAGTTTTTGGCGCCGCTGCCGGGGACTACATCGTTAGTCCTTGTGCATATATCTTGTGCTTTTATTTCAGTTAGTTCTATTTTACGCTTTTGTCTTTTTAGTTTTTCTTTTATAGATAGTTACAGATGGAGAATCCAAGGAGACTTGAGTTACCCATCGAATTAAGAGTGCAACCACGCGGAATCCGCACTCCAAAAATCCAAGCCGCTAAATTTAGGCCAGATCCAGGGATGTTAGCGCAGTTTGCGAATCATGGACTATTTAGCGGTGCTGCACAACAAGATATCATCAGATATATTCAGTAATTCATGCAGATCTGTGATGCTTATTTCATACAAGGAGTTACTAAGGAGCAGATGTATTACGTTATGTTCCATTTCTTCTTGACCGGAGGTGCAAGAAATTGGTACGATACCCAATACCCTCAAGTTATTCTAGATCGGGATAAGCTTCAATCAAGAATCCTAGACCGATTCTATCCGGTTAGTTGACGATTAAAAGATATGTTGGAGCTTGAACAGTTTATGCAGGATGACCGAGAAAGTTTGGGTGAAGCATGGCTACGATTTAATGAAAAGAAGGCGAGATGTCCATACCATAAATCATCACCGGAATATTCTTTAACCATGTTTTACAGAGGACTTAATAATAAGTCAAGGGCAAGAGCAGATGCGTTAGGAAACAAGGGTTTTGTGTTACTAGATCCTGTAGAAGCCGAAATTTGTATGGAGAGAATTCTTGAGAGCAAGAGGAGTTGGCCAATCGAATCAGAAGAAAAAAGAGAAACATTGGAATCTCTAAAACTCAAGGAATTAAGTGATGTCTCCTCATTTGTGATAATAAAATCTATTCATGAGACATCATTTTAGGCTTATTTATTAGTTTATAGGTTGATTTTAGCTTAATTTAACGCACTTTCCTGTTTTGAGTCTTGATTTGTAGAATTATTATTTTTAGAGCATATTGGGTTTAATTGTTTATTTAGTGTGAAGCTTTAAAGATAATTATGGAGATTAATTAGAGTCCAAGTCAAAGACTACAACTTATGGAAAGAGATTTGCATGGAAATTGGAGATAAGGAAACAAAGGCTAAAAAGATGGAAAAGGAAAAGCTGCCTAAATCTGGGATTCTGCATACACGTCTAAAGATTACTATTATTCGTTAGGAAACGCAGTTTTCGTGTTACTAGATCCTGAAGACGCTGAGTTGGGGATGGAAAGAATTCTTGAGAACGAGAGAAGTTGGCCAAAAAGAGCAGAAAAAGAAAACAATTCAGAATCTCTGAAGCTTAAAGAATTGGCTAAACAACTCGAAGAACTACAAGAACAAGCCCGAACAATTGCTCAGGTGAATACGGTATGCACAATTCCTTCGTGTCCTGGTTGTGGATCAAGAAATCACGTGTGGGAAGGGTGTATGAATAATCCAGCAGTAGCTTCCGTTCAGTATCCTCAAGATAACTATTATTCTAATGGTTATACTTATCCTCAAGAAAGCTACACTAATTATCAACAACCCCCGCAACAGAAGAGTTGGGTCAGAAAGCAAGAAACTTATCAACAACCTCAACTTCAACCTATTAATCCACCACAACCTGTTCAGAAAAAGGCACCCATTGTTGAAAAAGCTCGTCAAGAACCAAAGAAAGATCCACCTAAACAATCAATGCAATTGGCAAAACAAGAACAACTCCAGAGTTTAACTTCGAGTATGGCTCAATTTATGCAAACAGTTGAGAAGAAAATGAATAATAGCCAACAGAGAGTTCGAACTCAGGATAAGCTTATCAAGCAACTAGAGCGTGCTTTATCACAGATGGCGAGTACATTACAAAATCGGCCAAAAGGGCAACTCCCAAGTGATACTATTTCTCCTAGAGACGATTCTTGCCATGCAGTTATATTGCAAAGTGGAAAACAACTACCTCCACCAAGACCAGAACCAGAACCTATCCCTATTCCAGAACAAAAGGGGGATGAAATAATCAAAGATACAGTTGAGGAGGTAGTTAAACCAAAGAGTGTCCAAGCCGAGACACCTGAAAAGACAAGAAAACCAGTGGAACTCAATACACGCCCTCCACCACCATACCCTTCACGTGTCAGAAAGAAGGACAATGACCTGGAATTCAAGAAGTTCATTGACATGTTGAAGAAGTTGGAAGTTAATATACCACTTGTTGAAGCTCTCAAGAGGATGCCAACCTATATGAAATTCATGAAAGACATTCTCTCCAACAAGCGGAGTATAGAGACTGGGGAACCAATTGGATTACCTAGGGAGTGCAGTGCTATATGTCAAAGTGAGTTGCCACCAAAATTAGAAGACCCCGGAAGTTTTACAATTCCTATCGGTATTGGAGATAGTTGGACCGGGAAAGCATTATGTGATCTAGGCGCGAGCATCAATCTCATGCCTAGGTCCCTATTCGAGAAGCTTAATGTCGGAGAAGTAGTACCCACATCTGTGGTATTACATATGGCGGATCGCTCCCTCTCACGACCAATAGGTAAAATTGAAGATGTTTTAGTTAAAGCTGGCTCTTTTATTTTTCCTTGCGATTTTATTATTCTTGACTACGACGCGGATAAGAATGTCCCCATCATTTTGGGTATACCATTCTTAGCCACGGGGCGTACACTAATTGATGTTGAGAATGGTGAGTTGATCATGAGAGTACAAGGCGAACAGATACGATTCAATGTGTTTCAGGCTATGAAGTTACCAAAGTCAAAAGATGAGTGCTTCAAAATAGATGTCATCGGAAAAATTGCGCAAGAAGTCTTCAATGAAGCAAGCTTAGATGATGATCTTGACGAGGCCTCAGCACATGAATCAGCAGAGGAACTCGAGATCCCCCCTGAATATGTTGCTGCATTAGGATCAAATCTGCGAGAACTACTTCGAGAACCAGGTGACATTGAACCAATGAAACAACCATCTATAATATGTCCACCTGTTCTCGAAGAAAAACCACTTCCAGATCATCTACGCTATGCATACCTAGGTACGAACAAAACTTTGCATGTTATTATTTCTGCTAACCTTTCAGGTCCTCAAGAGGAGAAGCTACTTCAAGTACTTCGTGCAAACAAAGAAGCAATCGGATGGACTATTGCCGACATCAAGGGAATTAGTCCTTCCGTTTGCAAACACAAAATCATTCTTGAGAACGAAGGTGGGCGATCTATAGAAGGACAGAGAAGGCTCATGCCAGCTATGAAAGAAGTAGTGAGGAAGGAAGGTATCAAGTTCTTAGACGCAGGAATTATCTATCCGATTGCTAGCAGTGATTGGGTTAGTCCAGTGCAATGTGCTCCAAAGAAAGGAGGTATCACTACCATCCTTAATGATCAAGGTGAAGCCATACCATCAAGACCAGTTGTGGGGTGGCGAGTGTGCATGGATTACCGAAGACTGAACAAAGCAACAAAGAAAGATCACTTCCCGCTACCATTCATTGATCAGATGCTAGACAAACTTGCAGGGAGAGAATATTATTGCTTCCTAGACGGATATTCGGGTTATAATCAGATTTGTGTGGATCCCCTCGATCAACACAAAACAACTTTTACATGTCCGTTTGGTACTTTTGCTTATAGAAGAATGCCGTTTGGTTTATGCAATGCACCTGCCACGTTCCAGAGGTGCATGATGGCAATATTTTGGGACATGATTGATAAATACTTGGAGGTTTTTATGGATGATTTTTCGGTGTTTGGAGATAGTTTTGATGATTGTTTGAATAATCTGGAGAAAGTCCTTGTGAGATGTAGAGAAAAAGATCTTGTGCTTAATTGGGAAAAATGCCACTTCATGGTTCAAGAGGGAATTGTGTTGAGACATAAAGTTTCGAAGGCAGGGATGGAGGTTGATCGTGCTAAAATTGAAGTTATCAAAACACTACCACCTCCAGGTTCTGTTAAAGGAGTGAGAAGTTTCTTGGGTCACGCAGGAATTTATCGAAGATTTATTAAAGATTTCTCCAAGATCGCCAAACCGCTTTGCTCTTTACTTGAAAAGGATACTCCTTTTAATTTCACTGAAGAATGTCTTCAAGCGTTTTTTACGATTAAAGAGAAACTGATCTCTACACCTATTGTTATACCTCCTGATTGGAAAACTCCGTTTGAACTTATGTGCGATGCCAGTGATCACGCTATGGGTGTTGTGTTGGGACAAAGGAAAGACAAAATTTTCCACATGATTTATTATGCAAGTAAGACTTTCAACGCTGCCCATATGAATTATACAGTGACGGAGAAAGAGATGTTGGCCGTGGTTTATGCTTTTGATAAATTTCGTCCCTATCTGGTTGGGAAGAAAACTATTGTATACACGGACCATTCAGCTATTCAGTACCTCATGGAGAAAAAGGACGCTAAGCCACGTCTTATTAGATGGGTACTGTTACTTCAAGAATTTGACATAGATATTCGAGACCGAAAGGGATGCGAGAATCAAGTTGCTGATCATTTATCAAGGCTCGAATGATCTGATGCGAACAAAGAACCATTGTTGGTTAAAGAGGTATTCCCTGATGAACAACTTTTTGCTATTAAACGTGCTTTTGTGCCATGGTATGCAGATATAGTCAACCTCATTGTGAGTGGTGTCTTTCCCAAAGATTTCCACCCACAACAAAGTCAAAGATTGAATCACCAGGCCAAACAGTATTATTGGGATGAACCGTACCTCTGGAAGATTTGTAGTGACCAAGTGGTTAGAAGATGTGTGCATGAAGGTGAAATGGAGAAGATCATTGAAAGTTGTCATAGTTCACCTTATGGAGGTCACTTTAAAGGCGATAGAACCGCAGCTAAAATTCTTCAATCCGGGTTCTATTGGCCTACCATACACAAAGATTGCCATCGTTTTGTCCAGTCATGTCATAGATGCCAGCACACTGGCAACATATCAAAAAGAGACGTGATGCCGCTTAATAATATTCTTGAAGTTGAAATCTTTGATGTATGGGGAATAGATTTCATGGGACCTTTCATCACTTCCCATGGAAATCTTTATATTTTGCTTGCGGTAGATTATGTATCAAAGTGGGTAGAGGCAGTGGCAACACCAAGGAACGATGCTTAAACTGTGATTAAGTTCTTAAAATCAAACATCTTTTCAAGACATGGTACGCCACGTGTTCTCATCAGTGATAAAGGTACCCATTTTCTTAATGCTCCCCTGAGACATTTTCTTCGAAAGTTTGGAGTGAAACACCGTACATCAACCGGTTATCACCCACAAACTAACGGTCAAGCCGAAGTTTCCAACCGGGAAATCAAATCTATTCTTGAGAAGACCGTGAATAAATCGAGGAAAGATTGGTCGTTGAAGCTAGATGATGCTCTCTGGGCTTACAAAACAGCATTTAAAACACCAGTTGGGGCATCTCCATATCGCATGGTCTACGGCAAAGCTTGTCATCTACCGATTGAACTTGAAGCTCGAGCCTACTGGGCTATTAAAACTCTGAATCTAGACCCAGACTTGGCCAGGAAGCAAAGGATGATGCAGTTGAACGAGTTGGAGGAGTTTCGTTATCTTGCCTATGAAAATTCACGCCTCTATAAGGAGAAAACAAAGAGATGGCATGATAAACGGCTCCGTCCAAAGCATTTCGAGATAGGACAAAAAGTTTTATTATACAACTCTCGATTTTCGAACTACCCAGGAAAGCTTAAATCCCGTTGGGGAGGACCTTACATTGTTACCAAAGTCACACCTCATGGAGCGATTGAAATTGAAAATCCAACCGAGCAACGGACATTCATGGTGAATGGCCAGCGTTTGAAGAGATACCATGACAGTGAGGACTTTGGGCGAGAGGAGACAATCCATCTCGTTTAATGCGCTTAGCCTGAGGTACACGTCTAACTCAAAGACGTTAAACAAAAGCGCTCTTGAGAAACACCCCTTGTTTAAATTGCTTTTTAGATTAGTTGTTTTTGCTTTGTAGTGTATAATTTTAAGTTAGTGTATATTTTTAATTATGTTTACAAGCTAATAGGAGAGAAAGGTAGTGTGTTATTGTGCAGGAAACGAGTTTGGGGTCAAACGGAAAAATATGGAGGAGTTCAAGGTCTGGCGCGGACTACCCCATGGTCCGCAGGGATGCACCGTGCCCAGAAAACCCGTACCACGGGTCGGGTACCACGGGTTTCATCCAGAAAGCAAGAAAAATTTGACTGATAGGCGCGGTACACCGCACCCTTGGTCCGCACACCCAAACGTGTGCCACGGGGTCGGGTACCACGGGTTTTTTGACAGAGTACCCGCGGACTACCCCCTACACCGCATCCATGGTCCGCAGGCAAAAAACACGTGCCACGGGGTGTTAGCTCAGGTATTATCCAGTGGGCAAAAATTTGAAGAGCTGTAAGGTCCGGTACACCGCAGGTATCATCCGGTACACCGCAGAGAGGCGGTTTGTGAAGGAATTCTTTTCCTAATCAAATTCTTACCTTAACAAGATCAACCCTAGCCTCTCCCACACGAATTTTTCAGACCCAAACCCTATATATACATCTTTAAGCTTGTGCAAACCTTCACAATTAACACAACAACTCATCAAATCCTCTCCTCCATCTTCCATAAACAAAATTTCTTCATCAAATTCATCACACTACACCATCAAAACACCATCAAATTCAACAAGCTTTATAGATTTTTTCCAAGATCAATCAAATAACCTTTCTCTTTCATCAATTCCAAGCAACAACATCAAGCTACACCAAATTTTCCTTAAACTTTTAATCCATCCTTGGTATAACTTGAGTTGTGGGTAAAACAAGCATAACTAACAGATCTGAAGCTATGGAATACAAGACAAAGTGCTCAATCCTTGGGAAGAATAAGAAATTGCCTGGAGCCACCATTGAAAAACCCATCAATCTTGATGAGGTTTCTGAAGAATCAAAAGAAAAGGCACCTGCACAACCACTACCAAAGAAGAGATTAACTGCTAGAATGTCCATACCATCAAGGAGGCCTTTGAAGAAAATAAAACTCCAAGACCAAGGTTCTTCTACCTCTTCCTCTGAAATTGTTTATGATCTTCCTCCTTGGGCTCTTAAGTTACAGAACGAAGTTGAAAGATTACGCGAAGATAACAAAGACCTTTGGATAGAAGTCATACAGTTGGAGTCACAGATAGAAGATTTGACCATGGTTAAGGAGGTTGATAGTTATACCGATCCCTCAGCTTCAGATGAGGAGGATGATATGATGGATCTCTATGGCCAACCAGGTAGGTCATTCTAATTTTCCTTAAATAGCTTGTATTCATTAGGTAGTTTAGTTAGTTTTATTTTAAATTTTATTCCATTCTTGAGTCTTTTTCGAGTCGTGGGGACACGGCTCACTTTTGAGTTGGGGGTGGGGATTCGTTGTCCTCATCTTCTTTTAGTTTTTGCATAAAATTTAAAATTTTTAGGTTGAATTAAGGAATAGAATAATTTGAATGTACCTATTTGAGCATGATTTAATTAGGTCAATGATAGTAAGTAGTATGTTTTTGAAAGATGCAACAAAGTTGTTTAGATGCATGCATGAAAACAGGAAATAAAGGATAGAAAAGTTAACGAGCAATGCTAAGAAGTCACGTTGAAACTTAGGGATAGTTATTTGGTGTGTAGAACGTAAGGTTTAAAATTAGTTGAAAACCCACTTTTCTATGAACTAATAATGAAAACGTAACGAAATCCGGTAGTTAGAAAAATGACTAAGGCAGTTCTTTCATGATAAAACACTTGAAGCCTTTAAACTTTCTCACCCTTTTATTTGATATTGTTATTATTTATCCGTCTTAGCCCCTCTGAGCCTTTCTAAAGCCTTTTATTGAAACACATTATAATCCTTACCCTAGCTTGTAGGACTTATCTAGATGACCCGCACTCGAATCGCAAAACCTGAGACAAACTCGTTTTAGAGCTTGAGTTTGGGGTGGTGGGTTTCATCATTAGGGAACTTTGGGAATTTGGGAATTATCTTTGTGATTTTATTGATGATGAAATTGTTATTATTGTAACCCTTTGCCGGGGTAATAGTGAATGAAAAAGAAGCTACGAGCTAATTTTGCCAACAAGGGCATAAAAAAAAAGAAAAAGAATATATATATGAAAAAATAGTGTGATATCTCAACATCAAAAGAGAATCATAGCTATACAAAAAGAAAAAAAAAATTGATATGAAAAAAAAAAAATATATTCGGACCGGCAAAGTGGATTTTATATCATCAAAGGTTTTTATTGGGATTTATTGGGGATGCACATAAAAAGCATCAATAAATTGGGTTGAGTGAGAACATCTTCGAGTGAAAAACTCAAGCTCTAGGGCGGTTCGTTGATGGCTAGTGAGGAGAGAGCCAAAAGCTCACTTTTCATTATCCAAATATACCACACCTGTCCTTAAGCCAAGTTATAACCAAGACCTTGAGATTTCTAACTATTAGATGGAGAAACAATTGAGCTATTAGGTAGTAGGTAAGTGGAACATTGGATGCTGTATTTGGGACCTATGAACAACCTATAGGTTCATAGGTAAGGAGGTCTGGACTTCTATTTTTCACACAATTCACATTCCACAAGATTAAAACACCAGAGAGAAGCAACAGAAGGAAGAAGAAGAAGCTACAAGAGCTGGAGTGGGTCTATAGCTCCGTTCGTAGTCATTCCAATTCCGGAAATTAGGTTTTTTTTATATTTTAATTCTGTAAACAATATGAATTCCCTTTCTTTTAATTTAGTTTTTAATTTTAATATGAGCTAAGCTTTTAATAGTGCTTGAGAACAAACAATGGGTGAATCTTAATTTTATGAAATAACGAATGTTGAATTTGGGTTTATGTTAAATTAAATTAGATTGGGTTTATTACTCTTTTCGATAATTTGTGATTATTTACTGATTTTAGAGTCGCGAACTAAGATTAGGTATTAGCATCTAAGCTATTCCACATAAGTGGCGTGTGGATCATCCTGACGGAGGGTTTAGGTATAGAATTAATTATTCAATCTAGGATAAAAGCTATTGATTCTGACGAACTTAGCTAATTCTAGGGCCAATGAGGTAAAACACTTAAACATCCAACGGTGGATCATATTTACCCTGACGGGACTAGTGACACTTTAGGATCGCCTTATAGTCCACCCTGACGGGGTATAAGGAATTTAGAATCCCGACCATTGTAATTAACCAATTTAGCCCTTAAACAACATAAGTTAGGAAGTAAGATTAGGAGGATCCTTTCGTTCTCAAGTACTACATCTCATATTGCGTTTTCACTTATTTTACTTGCGTCTTAGCTTCTACTTGCATTTTGTCTTTCATTTAGTAGTTTAAATAAACAAAACCAAACAAACATTTTATTATCTTTTACTTTCATAAGTGCATCAATCACTACTTGCTAAACATTGTGATCAACCATCCGTCCTTGGAACGAATCTGTATTATCATACATACTACTTGGGACAACCGTACACTTGCGGTTGTGGTTCGATTAGCATTTGCATTTATTTTTAGAACACACAAAGGACCACCAAGTTTTTGGCGCCGCTGCCGGGGACGGTAGCGTGTGACCACGGTGTTTATCCTTTAGTGATAAGTGCATTTATTTTATTTTATCAGTTTTACGCTTTTTGTTTGTTAGCTTTTTCAGGTTTTTAGGTTTGGTGTATGCGAAGAAGGCTATTCAAGGATCTAGAGCCAGCACCTCCGATCCTTAGTAATCCAGAATCGTTGATCAGACTTGCGAACAGAAGAAGAAGAGAACGAGAAGCTTTAGAAGCAGAAGAATTAAGTAACAGAATGGAGAATATCACTCTTCAAGGTCAACAGAATGGATAAGGCCAGTTAGATGCAAATGGCCAACCTTTAGCTCCAGGCGTTATTCCTCAAGTTCAACCACTAAATCCTAATCCTCAAGTCCAGATAGTGATGAATCAAGATCCGTGGTTTACTAATGGTCCTCCAGAAGTTCCATTCCGTGCTCCAGCTATAGGAGTAGGTGCTCCAGATATTAATGTTCCGAGATTCCGTCCAGATTCGGGTATGCTAGCTCAGTTCCAAAACTTTGGAAATTTTCGCGGAAGACCATCGGAAGATCCTCTTAGAGCGGTACAGAAATTCAAACAGATATGTGATTCTTATATCACACAAGGGGTTTCAAGAGAACAGATGTATTTTGCTGCTTTTAAATTCTTTGTCATTGATGGAGCAAGTGAATGGCACGATACACAAGATCCTACGAAGATTACTAATTGGGACCAATTAGAGATTGTGTTCTTTGACAGGTATTACCCAAGTAACATGAGGTTAGATGCTGAATTAGAATTGACGCATTTCCGTCAAGAGTATGAGGAAACTGTGGGTAGGAGTTGGACAAGATTTCAGATGTGTTTGCGGAAAGTTCCCAATCATGGCTTTTCAGAACAACAACAGTTAAAGATCTTTTATAGAGGCCTTGATGGAACTTCGAGAGAGAAGTTGGATACGCTATGTGGTGCAGGTTTTCTTCAAGTTCAACCCGCTCATGCCAAGATCATTTTAGAGAGAACAGTCAAGAATGAAGTTGGGTGGAGCTCAGTAAGAACACCAGTTAAGGGAGTAAATAATGTTGACATGGAAGAGAAATTTGCTACGCTTGAGAATAAGATTCAGAATACTATAGAGCAACAGTTGAAGCAGCTTACTTTAGCTGTAAAAGAAGGTTTTTCGAGTAAGAAGGTAGCTGTGCATGCTGCACAAGAGGTTTATATGTGTTCAATTTGTAAGGTAGATGATCATGATGAGGAAAGTTGTCCGAATAACCAAGAATCAGTGAATTTTATGTCCAATAGAGGTAATTTCAATTCAAGTGGTAATGGATATCAGCCTAACAGAAACCATCCTGGGTTTCAATACTCAAATCCCAATGGGGCAGCCAATCCTACTTACGCGTATCAGCCGCGTCCTCAAGGCAACAACTATAATCCAAGACCACACAACAATCATCAAGGAGGACAGAATCAAAACAATTATGTACAAAGACAAGCTCCTCAGAATACCTACGATGAGAATTTAAACCAGAAAGCTTTACCTGCCCATCCACAAGAAGGAGTAGTTACCCTTCAGAAAACCGTTGAAAATTTGATTGCTCTTCAAACACAAGCTTTGGAACGTCAGAACGCAGCTGAAGCGAATATAAAGATTTTCCAGAATCCGCTAAGTCAAATTAATAAACAGCTGAATCAGCGTCCACAAGGGCAACTTCCTAGCGATACGGAAAATCCAACACAACGTGAAGATTGCAAGGCTGTTACATTAAGAAGTGGTAAGAACCTCCCTCCACCTCCTTTTCCCGTTATGAAAGAGAAAGAAGTCCCAAGAAAAGAAAAGAAAGTGGGTGAGAAAGAGAAAGAGAATGAGAAAGATAGTGAGGTGGAAGAAATAGAAAGACCAAGAGAAATTCCGAAAAAGAGAGATGAAATTGTAAGCAATCGCCCTCCACCACCGTTTCCACCGCGAGTTCAGAAAAAGGGTGATATGGCTGATTTTCAGAAGTTCTTTAATAGAGTGAAGGGTCTAAGTATTAATATTCCGTTACTTGAGGCGATTCGAGATATTCCTAAGTATACGAAGTTTTTGAAGAGGGCCCTCACAAATAAAAGGCCCTACTGTGATAATGAGATGATTGGCCTTTCTGAAGAGTGTAGTGCGATTTGGCAGAGTAAATTACCTCCGAAGTTAGTTGATCCGGGGAGTTTCACGATATCCATATCGATTGGAGAAGAATGGAAAGGAAATGTGCTATGCGATTTGGGGGCAAGCATCAACTTGATGCCCAAGTCAGTCTTTGATAAGCTTAAAATTGGAAACGCAAGACCTACCTTTATGGTCTTGCAAATGGCGGACAGGTCTCTTGCTCATCCTGAAGGCCGCATTGAGGATGTTCTTGTTAAGTCAGGTACACTTATATTTCCTGTTGATTTCGTAATTCTTGAATACAATGCAGATAGAAATGTCCCCATTATTTTGGGTAGACCGTTCCTAGCTACAGGGAGAACATTGATCGATGTAGAAAATGGCGAATTGACAATGAGGATACAAGATGAGGAAGTGAAATTCAATGTATTTCGAGCTATGAAATTCCCAGATTCTCAGGAAGATTGCTTCAGAATGGATGTAGTAGAGCAAGCATCGCAAGAGGTATTTAATTGCTTAAATTTTGATGATATCTTGCAGGCTGCTTTGACATTAGATTCACCTGAGATGATGGAGGAGCTTACCGAAACAGTAGCAGCTCTCAATTCTGAAAATCCGAAATATAGGCGTCTTGCCTATGAACCTGTGAGAGGACCGGGGGAGATTATTCCTAAAAAGAAGCCTTCAATTGAATCTCCTCCGGAGTTGGAAGAAAAACCATTGCCAGCACACTTGAGGTATGCTTATTTGGGTACTAATGAAACTCTACCTGTTATTGTTTCAGCTAATTTAACAGGTCCTCAAGAAGATAAACTGTTGCGTGTGTTAAGAGCCAACAAAGAAGCAATAGGTTGGACAATTGCTGATATCAAAGGCATTAGTCCATCCTATTGTCAACACAAAATCATACTTGAAGATGTCAATGCACGTTTAGTTGAAGGTCAGAGAAGACTAATGCCCGCTATGAAGGATGTGGTGAAGAAAGAGGTGATCAAGCTTTTAGATGCGGGGATTATTTATCCCATTTCGAGTAGTGAATGGGTGAGCCCAGTTAAGTGTGTACCGAAGAAAGGAGGAATAACAACAATTCTTAACGATAAAAATGAGGCGATTCCTTCAATAACGGTAGTAGGTTGGAGAGTTTGCATGGATTACAGAAAGCTGAACAAGGCCACCAGAAAAGATCACTTCCCTTTACCCTTCATTGATCAGATGTTAGACAAATTAGCCGGAAGAGAGTACTATTGCTTCTTGGATGGTTACTCCGGGTACAATCAGATTTACGTGGCTCCAGAAGATCAACATAAGACTACTTTTACATGCCCTTTTGGTACTTTTGCATATCGCAGAATGCCATTTGGGTTGTGTAACGCTCCCGCTACTTTTTAGAGATGCATGATGGCCATCTTCTGGAATATGATTGATAATTTCCTGGAAGTGTTTATGGATGATTTCTCCGTGTTTGGTGATGATTTTGATAAGTGTTTGGATAACTTGGAGAAAGTGTTGGTTAGATGCAAGGAATCAGACTTGGTGTTAAACTGGGAGAAGTGTCATTTCATGGTTCGCGAAGGTATTGTTCTGGGTCACAAAGTTTCGAGTGCTGGATTAGAGGTTGATAGAGCAAAGATAGAGGTAATTAAAACTCTTCCCCCTCCTGTTTCTGTAAAAGGGGTAAGGAGTTTTCTTGGCCATGCTGGCTTTTATAGGCGTTTTATTAAGGATTTTTCTAAGATTGCTAAACCGTTATGCAACTTACTCGAAAAGGATTGGAAATTCCTTTTTAATGAAGCTTGTTTAGCAGCCTTCAAAGCAATCAAAGAAAAGCTTATTTCTGCTCCTATAGTGTTACCTCCAGATTGGAATTTACCGTTTAAAGTTATGTGTGATGCGAGTGATTTGTGTATGGGAGCTGTATTAGGACAGAGGAAAGAGAAGGTTTTTCATTCGATTTACTATGCTAGTAAAACTTTTAGTGGTGCTCAGATTAATTACACAGTTACAGAAAAAGAGTTGCTAGCAGTTGTATATTCGTTTGATAAATTTTGCTCTTATCTTCTTGGAGCGAAAGTTATTGTTTATACAGATCATTCCGCGATCAGATTTCTTGTGGAGAAGAAAGATGCGAAACCAAGGTTAATCAGATGGGTGTTATTGCTTCAAGAGTTTGATTTATAGATCAAAGATAGAAAGGGTTGTGAGAATCAGGTTGCAGATCATCTATCGCGTTTAGAGGGTTCAGAAATGAATAGTGGTGCTGAAGCAGTTAGAGAAGAGTTTCCTGATGAGAGTTTATTCGTTGTTCGAGATTATGAGGCTCCGTGGTATGCAGATATTGCGAATTTAGTAGTGAGTGGTGTTTTTCCTGAAGGTTCTACTTATCAAGAAAGAAAGAGGTTAGCTCATCGTGCTAGACAGTTCTTTTGGGAGGATCCGTTCCTCTATAAAGTTTGTGCTGACCAAATGATACGAAGATGTGTAGCAAGGGAAGAGACTCGAGCCATTATAGCTGGATGCCATGATTCGTTATATGGCGGACATTTCAAGGGAGATAGAACTGCTGCGAAGGTATTTCAATAAGTTTTTTACTGGCCTTCTCTTATTAAAGATTGTCATGAATATGTTAAGAAATGTACGAGATGCCAGTTTACCGGAAACATATCTAAGAGGGATGAGATGCCGCGTAATAATGTGTTAGAGGTTGAGATATTCGATGTGTGGGGCATAGACTTTATGGGTCCTTTCGTTCCTTCAAATGGTAACCTCTATATCTTATTAGCTGTTGATTATGTGTCTAAGTGGGTAGAAGCGGTGGCTTTACCTACTAATGATTCACGAGTGGTGATCAAGTTCTTGAAATCACATATTTTCACTAGACATGGCACACCTAGAGTGATTATTAGCGATGGAGGATCTCATTTCGTTAATAAATATCTGAAGACCGTTCTAGAGAAATATGGAGTTAGACACCGTGTATCTACTGCATACCATCCACAATCCAATGGTCAAGCTGAAGTTTCGAACCGTGAAGTCAAGTCAATCCTAGAGAAAACCGTTGGTCCTACAAGAAAAGATTGGTCAATGAAGTTAGATGATGCGTTGTGTGCCTATCGTACTGCGTTTAAGACTCCAGTTGGTGCATCTCCCTATCGTATGGTGTATGGTAAGGCTTGTCACTTACCTTTAGAGCTTGAAAAGGGTGCCTATTGGGCAATTGCGCAGTTGAACTTAGATCCTATCTTAGCCGGAAAGAATCGTATGATGAAGCTTAATGAACTCGATGAATTCCGTTGGCATGCTTATGAAAATGCCAAACTTTACAAAGAAAACACAAAGAAATGGCATGACAATCGGATTCGTCCAAAGAACTTTGAAGTGGGGCAAAGAGTATTAAAGTATAACTCAAAGTTCAGCAATTATCCGGGTAAGTTAAGATCTAAGTGGTCAGGTCCATACATAGTGACCAAAGTTACACCTCATGGGGCGATAGAAATAGAACATCCACTAGAGAACCGTACCTTTATGGTTAACGGTCACAGATTAAAGATATACCATGGAGGTGAAGATACCAATCGCTCGGAAGATCCACATCCCGGGGAGGTCATGTATCTCCTCGAGACTCCTTAGAAGCGTGAGGTAACCCGTCGAGCTTAACGACGTTAAACAAAAGCCAATTACTTGTATATTAGCTGAGTTTTTACATTTTTGCAATTTAGATTAGTTTGATTTTCGTAATTTTATTGTTTTTATTAAGAAATGAGGAAGGGTAGTTGTTTTTGATGATTTCAGGGGTAAGAAGGACTTGAGTTTGGGGTCGATTTGGCGAAATTAGGAGAAAAATATGTTGGATGTCCAGGAGAAACCGGGAACCCGGTTTTGGAGCTGGTACCAACACTATATACGCAACACCTTGCGTTTTGGGTTCATGACACAGCGTCGGAACCGGGAACCCGCATTTGGCGAAACCGGGTACCCGGTTTTGGTGCTGTAACTTTTGAAAATCTCTGACCCAGCGTTTTGGTGGCTTGCGTTTTCGTGCGTTTTGATTCGCGCCATCGACACAAATCCGGGTACCCGCATTTGGCAGAACCGGGTACCCGGTTTCGGAGCTGTAATCTTCCAAAAGTTCTGACCCGGCGTTTTGAGGTGCTGCGTTTTGGTGGCTTGCGTTTTCGTGCGTTTTGACTCGCGCCATCGAGAAAATCCGGGAACCCGCATTCCACAGAACCGGGTACCCGGTTTCGGCGAGTAGAATCTCTGACCCCGCGTCTTGGGGTCCAGCGTTTTGGTGCGTTTTGAAAAAAAAAAAAAAAAAAAGTCCACAATTGTTATTCCGCGCCGTCACAGCGACGCGGAACCGGGAACCCGGTTTGCCAAAACCGGGAACCCGGTTTGAAAGCTGTGAGAGGCGGTTTTGGGTGTTTTAACCTAGTTTTCTTAGCCTCTTCTGCAAGTTTTTACCTAAAACGCACCAATAGCCTCCCCGCCTCCGAAATTCATCTACCAAAACAATATATATCATCAAATCCTACCCTCTTTCACCACAAAAACATAAGATCAACTCACCTCCTCTCCAAAATAACATCAAATCCTTAGTTTTTCCCAAGATTCTTCTTCACCCAATTCCTTAAATTAAACCCAATTCTTTCTTCTCCCATACAAATTAACCAAGACCCGTCTCATGTTTCACCTAGTTCTTAAATTCTTAAACCTCAAAACATCAAAATTCTAAACCTGTCCCTAAGTTTTTCATTATTTGAAGTTTTGAGTTTGGGGTGAAAAGAGATGACTAACAGAACCGGCGATTTTCGAAGAACTGCTCCTAGAAGAAAGACCACCATTGGTGGTTCACAAGATCAAGCTATTGAGATTCCTGATTCGCGTCCTAAACGAAAAATTGACGAAGTTAAGCTTGATTCTAACAGAAAAGAAATCACAGGTCAAAAGAGAAGATTAATTGATGAGATTGAAAGTGAGAAAGAACCAGAAGAGGAAATTACGAAGAACATTGAGAAGGAAACTGAACAAGGAATTCTGGAAGCACCCGTTCAAAAACCTCCGCGTATGAAGATGTGGGCCCACAAGCCTAAGAGGGTTTACACTTGTTGGAATATTCAGGTTCGTGAAAGAATTGATTTTTAGAAATTTGGTGAGGAGACGAATTTTCCTAAGGGTATTATGAGTAGTGATTACAAGGAATATGCTGTGACATGTGCTAAGTTTGGTTGGAAAGAGTTACAAGAAAGGAAGCTTGAGTTTATTCCTACTTTTGTGCGAGAATTTTACGAAGGTTTAGCTACCTCCCATGATGCCATTGATATCCGCAAAAAGGTAGTTCCTTTCTCTATTGAACGTATTCGGAAATCATTGAAACTACCCAACTTTTCTGGAACATGCCCCTTCCAAGAAATTCTTAATGACCCTTCTTTTGATTTTGAATCCCTTTGGGGGACCGTGCTTGTTAATGGGACTAGCCAAATTCCTGAAGGTGAAAGGTATCCTGGACAGTTTTACAGCAGTAGTTTGACACCTCGTGCTAAGGTTTGGTCTCGTTTCATAATACCCACTTTCTTTGGTATTAAACACACTTCCGAGTTGAAGAAAGAGCACATATTTTTTATTAAGTGTATTTTGGAGGAGAAACCATTTGATGTTGCTAAGATCATTTATGATACAATCATGGAGTTCGCAAAATCACCTATGAAACAACAAAATCTGAAGTTTCCTTGTACTATTACTCAGTTGTGTCTAGACGCAAAGATTCCGCGTAAGGACGCAGATATTGACATTGTTTCAGTTGGTGTGAGTATAGCTTTGAGCACAATCAAGAACATCCATGAAGAAGCAACGCGAACTACAAGAAGTCCGAGAACTCCTCAATCAAAGAAAGTGAAAACTGTACCTGAGTTGGAGGCGAAGATTCAGGTGTTGGAAGAGAATCAGGAGAGGATGATTGCTACCTTGGGAAACGTTACAAAAGAATTGGACCTGCTTCGAAATTTAATCCTAGGCGTAAATACACTTCAAAACGCGATTTATGATGCTGTTACGCGAGATAAAGGTCCAGAACGCAACACCGATAACCAGCCTCGCGCTGGTTAAGATACGTTTTCTAAACTTTCCTCTTAGTGTAGATTAGTTTAAATGCTTTATTGAGTCTTTTCGAGTCGTGGGGACACGACTTATTTTTGAGTTTGGGGTGGGGTTCGTTGCCTCATCCCAATTTTTATGTGTTATTTGCTTTATTTGCTTTCAATAAAAGAATTTTCGGAGTTGCGTTTGACTGTAGAAATTTTTGAATATCCCTTTAAGTATGCTTTTGATAAATCTATGATAGTAAATAGTGGACTTTAGGGATTGATATAAAACGCACTTACAATTGCATGCGAACATAGGTAATTGATAGGAAAAATTAATGAACAATGCAAATGAAGTAAGCTTGTACTCAAAGAATATGTTTGGTGTGTAGAACGTGAAATCCTAATTAGTATAGAACCCACCTAGATATGAACTAAAGACAAGCTATGTACTTAGGAAAATGATAGGGGCAGTTCTTTGTTAGCCATTTGTGCCTTTTTAGCCTTCTATCCCTTGTATTAATTATTATCCGTCTTAGCCCACTTTGAGCCTTTAGCCTTTTATTTGTAGCCACGATATAAGCCATTATCCCTTAGATTATTAGGCATGACCATATGACCCGCACTTGAATCACAATCCTGAGACATGTCTCGAGCTTGAGTTTGGGGTGGTGGGACCACATATGGGGAATTTAATGGGTTGGGATTGATGTGCTTTGTATTGTAGCACAATTGCAGATGATGTATAATTGTAACCCTTTGCCGGGAATGAGAAAAAAGGGAAAAAAAAATGAAAAAATGAAAAAAATCATACAGTAGGAACCGGGAACCCGGATTCATCAAAACCGGGAACCCGGTTTGCTTCTGTACAAAAAAAAAGAAAAGAAAAAGAAAAATATGAATGAATAAATCATCCGGCAAAGTGGAATTTTTCTGAAAATCATCTTATTTATAGTGGGTAGACATGGGACGCTAAATTGTTGCATATATGGGTGAGTGAGAACATCTTTTTGAGCGTAAACTCAAGCTCGAGGACACTGTTGATGGTAAGTGAGGAGAGAGCCAAAAGCTCACTTCAAATTTACCAAATATACTTCCACACCCGTCCTTAAGCCAATATTATAACCGTAAAGACCTCGTGATTCCTAAGTGCGTAGTGAATTTATGATTCTGTTGATAGGGAATACACTAGGTGGAACATTCAAAGCGAGGTAGGATTAATGACCACCCTATAGCCATCATACCGAGATGAGTACAAGTGTAACCTTCAAGCATTGCGACTTTAATTTTATGATTAAGATTATTTAGGTTTGATGTTGCATGATTAGTGTATGTGTATATTAGTTTCTAGAGTTTGCTATATGAGGTTTATTCTGAGAATTGCTTTAGGGTTTATTTGCTAGCTTCTATTTGTTTATACGCTTACTTCTACCCCTTTGTTTTGTTTTACTTTGTCGGGACGACAATGGTTTGAGTTGGGGGTCTTGATGTCTCCCTAATTGTTCTTATTTTAGACCCTTAGGAGACGTCATTTTTTGTGTTTATTTAATTAATTTAATAGACTTTTGGACTTAATATGCAATAATTCGGAATTCCCTTTTCATTTCTAGCATTTTTAATTTATTAAACTTTTGCGCGTAATATTGGTATTTTTAGTGTAAAGTTTACAGGTTTTAGATGTTAGCTAGGAGAGGAATCCGAGGAGAAAGTCAAAGATCGTGAATTAGAGTCAAGACTTGAAGATAAATCCGAAGATATTATTTTTAGAGCTGAAAATCCATTTTCCAGGCCATAGATTGCTGATTTCGAGGTTCTTAAGCGATGATTTAGCCGCTGACCTTTGAAGAGAAAACATTCCATATCGAGTTACGGAACTTTAGCAACTGGAATGAGGTCAATCGGAGTCATAACGCATCGGGAAAAGCCGTTTTAGTGAAGGTGTATCAGCAGTTACGGGATTTTGAACAAAGAAAGTGGGCTTGGACATTTAATTAATATTCTATTTTCTGGTCCAAGCCCTAGAACGAATTTATGCTTATAAAAGGAGGTCTGGACTTCTATTTTTCACACGAGTAATGATATTTGTCACCCTTATGGTATCACCCTTTTATCACCCCTTACGTGTATGCCTACATGTACCAATGAATTAGTTTCAGATCATATATATAGAAGGGTGATAAAAAGGTGACATGAAAAGGGGTGACATATATCATTACTCTTTTCACACAATTCACATTCCACAAGATTAAAACACCAGAGAGAAGCAACAGAAGGAAGAAGAAGAAGCTACAAGAGCTGGAGTGGGTCTATAGCTCCGTTCGTAGTTATTCCAATTCCGGAAATTAGGTTCTTTTTATATTTTAATTCTGTAAACAATATGAATTCCCTTTCTTTTAATTTAGTTTTTAATTTTAATATGAGCTAAGCTTTTAATAGTGCTTGAGAACAAACAATGGGTGAATCTTAATTTTATGAAATAACGAATGTTGAATTTGGGTTTATGTTAAATTAAATTAGATTGGGTTTATTACTCTTTTCGATAATTTGTGATTATTTACTGATTTTAGAGTCGCGAACTAAGATTAGGTATTAGCATCTAAGCTATTCCACATAAGTGGCGTGTGGATCATCCTGACGGAGGGTTTAGGTATAGAATTAATTATTCAATCTAGGATAAAAGCTATTGATTCTGACGAACTTAGCTAATTCTAGGCCAATGAGGTAAAACACTTAAACATCCAACGGTGGATCATATTTACCCTGACGGGACTAGTGACACTTTAGGATCGCCTTATAGTCCACCCTGACAGGGGTATAAGGAATTTAGAATCCCGACCATTGTAATTGACCAATTTAGCCCTTAAACAACATAAGTTAGGAAGTAAGATTAGGAGGACCCTTGCGTTCTCAAGTACTACATCTCATATTGCGTTTTCACTTATTTTACTTGCGTCTTAGCTTTTACTTGCATTTATAATTTGTCTTTCATTTAGTAGTTTTAATAAACAAAACCAAACAAACATTTTATTATCTTTTACTTTCATAAGTGCATCAATCACTACTTGCTAAACATTGTGATCAACCATCCGTCCTTGGAACGAATCTGTATTATCATACATACTACTTGGGACAACCGTACACTTGCGGTTGTGGTTCGATTAGCATTTGCATTTACTTTTAGAACACACAAAGGACCACCACCAAGTCAAAGACTACAACTTATGGAAAGAGATTTGCATGGAAATTGGAGATAAGGAAACAAAGGCTAAAAAGATGGAAAAGGAAAAGCTGCCTAAATCTGGGATTCTGCATACACGTCTAAAGATATGCGTTTTTACCTAATAAATAGGCCGAATTTGGAGATTTCCTTCTGTAGGGTCAAGATAATTCTGTTGCGATTCTTTTGGTATCTTATGGAGCAAAAACCGACCAATAACGAAGAAGATACGCTCAATACGGTCCAACAGTGTTTATCTTTATTTCCTTACGAATTTGAGTTGTGCTAGGAGTCTATTACTTAACTTATCTCTAAAGAAACGAATTAGGTCAACCTATACACTATAAATACAGCCTCTTAACACTCTTAAATCATCCTTGGTGAAACCTTAAGCCAAGAGGAAACATACAACACAAGAGAGAAGTCTGGAAGGAGCTGTCATCAACAATGTCTTCTTCTACCTTTAGATTTGTAATTTCTTTCTTTTCTTTCATGAACTAAATTTCTTTAGCTTGAGTTTTAGCATTAATGTATGAACCCCAGTTTTGATTGACATCTATCTAATTTGGGAATTTAATGTTTTAAAAAGAATTATAGTTTTTATTCTCTGTTTATGTGTTTGGATTTATATTCTGTGTTCTTGTGGACTGCAGCCATTAAAATTACCATCTAGTAATTAGGATACCATTGACAACGGTGTTTAATTGCATGTTTAGCACATAACGTTTAGTTTTAGGTTTGATCTGACAACCCAACCTAGCTAGATAATCACTATAGTTTAGTCTTTGTGACTATTGGCCAATTACAGGAAAAATTTGCTTAGGAAGCCTTATTGACACAGGTAAATCCTATTTTAAACTACCGATAGCGAATTGGGACCGATTAGGGAAATACTACATAATTCACCCTTACATGTTTAGAACGGCAAAACTAGTGGGGATTACATGCTAATAACTTAAGCTATATATTCATATCACTTCTCTTTCGTATTTAATTTTCTATCTTTTTAATTCTTAGTTTTAGTTTAGTTAATTATTTATCAATCCATCTTTATTTGTCTTTACTTTTAATTGTGTTTAGTTGTTCTAGCTTTAATTATTTACACTTGGTATTTGCATAAGATTCTTCTAACCTTCGTAGTCTCTGCGGAACGAATCTCAATCTAAAACTTGCATACGATCTGTATACTTGCAGAACCCTGTAGTTCTAGGGTGTTTTTGCAATTTATTTATATCTTATTTTATCACACCCTAGGCCCCACCATTAAGCCAACAACTCAAAGAACTGCAAGAACAAGCTCGAACAATTGCTCAGGTAAATCTAGTGCATACTATACCTTCGTGTCCAGGTTGTGGATCAATAAAGAATGTGTTGGAAAGGTGTATGAATAATCCAGCCTCAGCTTCTTTTATATCTCCTCAAAATAACTATTATTCTAATGGTTATGATAATCCTCAAGAAAGCTACGCTAGTTATCAACACCCTCCACAACAGCGAAGTTGGGTCAGAAATCAAGAGACTTATCATCAACACCAACCTCAATCCTACTATCCACCACAACCTATTCATCAGAAAGCGCCAATTGTTGAAAAAGTTTATCAAGAACCACCAAAACAATCAATGAAACTAACAAGGAAAGAACAACCCTTGAGTTTGAATTCGAGTATGGCTAAAATGATGCAAACAGTTGAAGAAAACATGAAGATTAGCCAACAAAGAATCCAAGCCCAGCAAACAGTGATCAAAAATCTTGAGCACACTCTATCACATATGGCGAGTACATTGCAAAATAGGACAAAAGGTCAACTACCAAGTGATAATATTGCTCCTCGAGATGATGCTTGTCATTCTGTTGAATTGCAAAGTGGAAAACAACTACCTCCACCTAGAAGAGAACCAGAACCAACCCCTATTCCAGAAGAGGAGGTTGAAGAAACAACAGAAGAGAAGGTAGAAGAGGTAGTTGAGCCAAAGAGTGTCCAAGCCAAGGCACCTGAAAAGAAGAAAAGCTCAGTGGAACTTCATACACGCCCTCCACCACCATACCCCTCACGTGTCTGAAAAAGGGACAATGACCAAGAATTCAAGAAGTTCGTTGACATGGTGAGCAAGTTAAATATTAATATGCCGTTTGTAGAAGCTCTCAAGAGAATGCCGAAATATCTGAAATTCATGAAGGACATTCTCTCTAACAAACGAAGTTTAGAAACTGGGGAAACAATTGGATTTCCTGTGGAGTGTAGTGCTATTTGTCAAAACAAGTTACCACCGAAGCTAGAGGATCCCGGAAGTTTTACTATCCCTATTGGTATTGGAGACAGTTGGACCGGGAAGGCATTATGTGATTTAGGCGCAAGTATCAATCTCATGCCAAGATCCCTGTTCGAGAAGCTTAACATAGGAAAGGTACTACCCACATCTGTGGTATTACAAATGGCAGATCGCTCCCTCTCCAGACCAGTAGGTAAAATTGAATATGTTTTTGTTAAAGCCGGTACTTTGATTTTTCCTTGTGATTTTATTATTCTTGACTACCACGCGGATAAGAATGTCCCCATCATCTTGGGTAGACCATTCTTAGCCACGGGGCGTACACTAATAGATGTTGAGAATGGTGAGTTGATCATGAGGGTACAAGACAAACATGTACGATTCAATGTGTTTAAGGCTATGAAGTTACAAAATTCGAAAGATGAATGTTTCAAAATAGATGTCATCGGAAAAATTACACAAGAAGTCTTCAATGAAGCAACCTTAGATGATGATCTTGATGAGGCCTTAGCACTTGAATCACAAGAAGAAAACGAGACCCCCCTGACGAAGTTGCTGCATTAGGATCAAATATACGAGAACTACTTCGAGATTCAGGTGACATTGAACTTATAAAGCAACCATCCATCATATGTCCACCTATTCTCGAAGAAAAACCCCTTGCAGATCATCTACGCTATGCATATTTAGGTACGAACAAAACTTTGCCTGTTATTATTTCTGCTAACCTTTCAGGTCCTCAAGAAGAGAAGCTACTTCATGTGCTCCGTGCTAACAAATAAGCAATCGGATGGACTATTGCTGACATCAAGGGAATTAGTCCTTCCGTTTGCAAACACAAAATCATTCTTGAGAATGAAGGAGGGCGATCTATAGAAGGACAAAGAAGACTCATGCCCGCTATGAAAGAAGTGGTACGGAAGGAGGTAATCAAGTTGTTAGACGCATGAATTATTTATCCGATTGCCAGCAGTGATTAGGTTAGTCCAGTGCAATATGTTCCAAAGAAAGGAGGTATTACTACCATCCTTAATGATCAAGGTGAAGTCATACCATCAAGAACAGTTGTGGGGTGGCGAGTATGCATGGACTACCGAAGACTCAACAAAGCTACAAAGAAAGATCACTTCCCGTTACCATTCATTGATCAAATGCTAGGAAAACTCGCAGGGAGAGAGTATTATTGTTTCCTTGACGGATATTCGGGTTATAATCAGATTTGTGTGGATCCCCTTGATCAACACAAAACAACTTTTACTTGTCCGTTTGGCACATTTTCTTATAGAAGGATGTCGTTTGGTTTATGTAATGCACCTGCCATGTTCCAGAGGTGCATGATGGCTATATTTTGGGACATGATTGAAAAATACTTGGAGGTTTTTATGGATGATTTTTTGGTGTTTGGAGATAGTTTTGATGATTGTTTGAATAATCTTGAGAAAGTCCTTGTGAGATGTAATGAAAAAAATTTTGTGCTTAATTGGGAAAAATGTCACTTCATGGTTCAATAAGGAATTGTGTTGGGACATAATGTTTCAAAGGCAGGAATGGAGGTTGATCGTGCTAAAATTGAAGTTATCAAAACACTACCACCTCCAGTAACTGTTAAAGGAGTGAGAAGTTTCTTGGGTCACGCAGGATTTTATCGAAGATTTATCAAAGATTTCTCCAAGATCGCCAAACTGCTGTGCTCTTTACTTGAAAAGGATACTCCTTTTAATTTTACTAAAGAGTGTCTTCAAGCGTTCTTGACGATTAAAGAGAAACTAATCTCCACACCTATTGTTATACCTCCTGATTGGAAAGCTCCGTTTGAACTTATGTGCGATGCTAGTGATCACGCAATGGGTGTTGTGTTGGGGCAGAGGAAAGACAATCTATTCCACACGATTTATTATGCAAGTAAGACCTTCAACGCTGCCCAAATGAATTATACAGTGGCGGAGAAAGAGATGTTGGCCGTAGTATATGCTTTTGATAAATTACGTTACTGCTGATTGGAAAGAAAACTGTTGTATACACGGACCATTCAACTATCAGATACCTTATGGAACAAAAGGACGCTAAGCCGCGTCTTATTAGATGGGTACTGTTGCTTCAAGAGTTCGACATAGATATTCGAGACCGAAAGGGATGCGAGAATCAAGTTGCTGATCATCTATCAAGGCTCGAAGGATCTGATGCGAACAAGGAGCCATTATTGGTTAAAGAGGTATTCCCTGATGAACAACTTTTTGCTATTAAAGATGCGTTTGTGCCATGGTATGCAGATCTAGTCAACCTCATCGTGAGTGGCGTATTCCCCAAGGATATTCACCCACAACAAAGACAAAGATTATCGCATCAGGCTAAACAATACTATTGGGATGAACCATACCTCTGGAAAATTTGTAGTGACCAAGTAGTTAGAAAATGTGTCCATGAAGGCGAAGTTGATAAGATTATAGCAAGCTGTCATTGTTGACCATATGGAGGTCACTTTAAAGGCGATAGAACTGCAGCTAAAATCCTTCAATCCGGTTTCTATTGGCCTACCCTACACAGAGATTGTCATCGTTTTGTCCAGTCATGTCAAAGATGCCTGTTCACTGGTAATATATCAAAAAGGGACGCGATGCCGCTTAACAATATTCTAGAAGTCGAAATCTTTGATGTATGGGGAATAGATTTCATGGGACCTTTCGTTACTTCCCATGGAAATCTTTATATTTTGCTTGCGGTAGATTATGTATCAAAATGGGTAGAAGCAGTGGAAACACCAAAGAACGATGCGCAAACAGTAATTAAATTCTTAAAGACAAACATCTTTTCAAGACATTGTATGCCACGTGTTCTCATCAGTGATAAAGGTACCCATTTCATCAATACTCAACTGAGAAACCTCCTTCGTAAGTTTGGAGTGAGACACCGCATTTCAACCGGTTATCACCTACAAATTAACGGTCAAGCTGAAGTTTCCAATCGGGAAATCAAATCTATTCTTGAGACGACCGTGAATAAAACAAGGAAAGTCGGGTCATTAAAGTTAGATGATGCATTCTGGGCTTACAGAACAGCGTTTTAAACACTAGTTGGGGCATCTCCATATCGCATGGTCTACGACAAAGCATCTCATCTACCTATTGAGATTGAAGCTCGAGCCTTCTGGGCTATTACAACTCTGAATCTAGACCCATTATTGGCAGGGAAACAAAGGTTGATGCAGTTGAACAAGTTTGAGGAGTTTCGCTATCTTGCCTATGAAAATTCACGTCTCTACAAGGAGAAAACA
Organism: Nemophila menziesii; assembly: GCA_029959085.1. NCBI lineage: Eukaryota > Viridiplantae > Streptophyta > Magnoliopsida > Boraginales > Hydrophyllaceae > Nemophila > Nemophila menziesii. The sequence goes on from JARWIR010000001.1 coordinate 84,594,390, forward strand.
AAGAGATGGCATGATAGACGACTCCGTCCAAAGCATTTCGAGAGAGGACAAAATGTTTTATTATACAACTCTCGATTCTCAAACTACCCAGGAAAGCTTAAATCCCGTTGGGGAGGACCTTACATTGTTACGAAAGTCACACCTCGTGCAACGATTGAAATTGAACATCCAACCGAACAAAGGATATTCATGGTGAATGGCCAGCGTTTGAAAAGATACCATGATAGTGAGGACTTTGGTCGAGAAGAGACAATCATTATCGAAGAACACGCTTAGCCTGAGGTACACGTCTAACTCAAAGACGTTAAAAAAAGTGCTCTTGGGAGATACCCATTGTTTTAATTGCTTTTTAGATTAGTTTTATGCTTTGTAGTGTATAATTTTAAGTTAGTGTATATTTTTAATTGTGTTTACAAGCTAATAGGAGAGAAAGGTAGTGTGTTATTGTGCAGGAAATGAGTTTGGGGTCAAAAGGAAATACTCGGGAAAAATTCGGTTCACTGGCCGGTAGGCCGGTCAAACCACCGGCATGCCGGTCGAAAAAGAAAAGGCAGGCGCACCGGTATGCTGCCCAGGGCACCGGTATGCCGGCCAGAGGAGAAACACGTGCCCACGGGTGTCAAGGCACGGGGTTTTTGACGGAGTTGGTTCTGGACAAAAAACAGCACCGGTATGCCGGTGAAAACTTCCGGTATACCGGCAAAAGAAAAACACGTGGCCTCGGGTATAGTCTCGGGTTCTTTACCGAGAGGTGCAAGAAGGGAACACGCCCAGCACCGGTATGCCGGCGATCTGACCGGTATGCCGGCGCTAGGTCGGTTTTGAAGAGTTTTAATCCTATTTTACTTCTTACCTTATCAAACTTAACCCTAGCCTCCTCTACACGAAATTTTCAGACCCAAACACTATAAATACACCTTGAAGCTTGTACAAACCTCCACAATTAACACAACAACATCAATAATATTCTCCTCCATCCTCCATAAACACAATTTCTTCATCAAATTCATCACACTACACCATAAAACACCATCAAGAACATCAAGCTTTCAATATTTATTCCAAGATTCATCAAGAAACCTCCCTTTTTTCATCAATTCCAAGCAACAAACTCAAGCTACACCAATCTCTCTTAACTTTTAATTCATCCTTGGTGTAACTTGAGTTGTGGGTAAATCAAACATGACAAACAAAACTGATGTTATGGAATTCAAGAGGAAGTGTACCATCTTAGGGAAGAACAAAAGATTGCATGGAGCCACCATTGAAAAGCCTATCAATCTTGAAGAGGGTAATGAAGAATCAAAAGAAGAGGCACCAGCACAACCACTACCAAAGAGATTAACTGCTAGGATGTCTGAAAAAGAAAAAGATTCATGATCGAGGTTCTTCTTCTTCCTCCTCTAAGGATGATTCTTGTATTCCCCCATGGGCTCTTAAATTGCAACATGAATTTGAACGGTTATGAGAAGAAAACAGAGAACTTTGGGTGGAAATTACACAAATTAATTCACAGTTGGAAGAGGCAACAACGAACATGGATATTGACAATTATTCTTCTCCATCTTCTTCGGAGGAGGAGGACATAATGGATCTCTATGGCCAGCCGGGTACGCCACTCTAATTATCTTTCTTAATAGCTTGTATGCATTAGGTAGTTTAGTTAGTTTTAATTTTAAATTTTATTGCTTTCTTGAGTCTTTTTCGAGTCGTGGGGACATGGCTCACTTTTGAGTTGGGGGTGGGGATTCGTTGTCCTCATCTTCTTTTCGTTTTTGCATAAAATTTAAAATTTTTTGGGTTGAATTAGGCATAGAATATATTGAATGTACCTATTGAGCATGATTTAATAAAGTTAATGATAGTAAGTAGTATGTTTTTGAAAGATGTCATAAATATGTTTAGCATGCATGTATGAGAACAGGAAATAAAAGATAGAAAAGTTAATGAGCAATGCTAAGAAGTTACGTTGAAACTTAGGGAGAGTTATTTGGTGTGTAGAACGTGAGGTTTAAAATTAGTTAAAAACCCACCTGTCTATGAACTAGTAATGAAAAAGTAACAAAATCCGGTAGTTAGAAAAATGAATAAGGCAGTTTTTTCATATTGAAGCCACTTGAAGCCTTTTTATACCTTCTCACCCTTTTTATTTTGATTATTGTTATTATCTGTCTTAGCCCCTTTGAGCCTTTCTAAAGCCTTTTATTGAAACACATTATAATCCATACCCTGTAGGACTTATCTATATGACCCGCACTCGAATCGCAAAACCTGAAACAAGTCGTTTTTAGAGCTTGAGTTTGGGGTGGTGGGTTTCATCAGTAGGGACATTAGGTTTTGGAAAATTGTAATTGTGATTTTATTGATGATGAAAAGTTAATATTGTAACCCTTTGTCGGGGTAATAGTGAATGAAAAAGAAGCTACGAGCTAAAATTGCCAACAAGGGCATAAAAAGAATATATATATATATATATATATATATATATATGAAAAAAATAGCGTGATATCTTGAACATAAAAAAGAGAGTCATAGCTATACAAAAGAAAAAATTGATATGACAAGAATATATATATTCGGACCGGCAAAGTGGAAATTGTATATCATCACAAAAGGTTTTAATTGGGATTGATTGGGGATGCAAATCAAAAGCATCAATAAATTGGGTTGAGTGAGAACAGCTTCGAGTGAAAACTCAAGCTATAGGGAGATTCGTTGATGGCTAGTGAGGAGAGAGCCAAAAGCTCACTTTTCATTACCCAAATATACCACACCGTCCCTAAGCCACGTTATAACCAAAGACCTTAGGATTTCTAACTGCTTGGTGGAGAAACAATTGAGTTATTAGGTAGTAGGTAAGTGGACCATTGAATGCTATATTAGGACCTATGAACAACCTATAGCCATTAGCATGAACTAAGTTATCAACATCTCCTTCTGGCATTGCGAAATTAATCTTGACTTGAATCTATGGATTGTGGATTATGTGTATAATAAGCATACTTGTGCATTATTTCTTGAGCACTACTACATGAAACTTTTTAGATATTGTGCTCTAGGATCATTCGTTGTGTTCTGCTCTTATTCTCCTCCGACTTGTTCTTCTTGTTTATTTGACTACCCTACTGTTCTTTATTTTTATTGTATCAGGACGATACTAACTTTGAGTTGGGGGTCTTGATGTCTCCTCATTTTTTTATAATAAAATCCATTTCCAAGACATCATTTTAGGCGTATTTATTAGTTTATAGGTTGATTTTCACATGAATTAGTACACTTTCCTATTTTGGGTCTTGAATTGATTATTTATTATTTTAAGAGAATATTGGGTTTAATTATTTATTTAGTGTGAAGCTTTAGAGATATATGGTAATTAATTAGAGTCCAAGTTGGTTTCAAGAGCTAAAGGAAAGAAGATAAACATGGGAATTGAAGATAAGGAAGTAAAAGCTAAAAATATGGAAAAGGAAAAGCTACCATAATTCTGAATTCCAGCACCTACGACCACAAATCAGCTTATATCTCAAAATCGGTGAGGAATTTGGAGAAACGGTCAAGAGAAAAGTTAAATATATTTCCGAGACGATGAATTTCGACTACTCATTCGCGTCAATCAGATAAGTATTGAAGTTGTTAGGATCAAAACAAAAACGGGGCTGATTCCATGTTTTTGGGCTACGAATTTGAGTTGAGCTAGGAGTCCAATATTTACCTTTTCCTTCAAGAAAATGATTAGGTCAACCTATACACTATAATACAGCTTCTTAACATTGGAAAATCATCCTTGGTGAAACCTTAAGACAAGAGGAAGCTTACAACACAAGAAAAGAAGTCTGGAAGGAGCTGTTCATCAATATTTCATCTTCAACCTTTGAATTTGTAATTTCTTTCTTTTCTTCCATTAGTATGAACTAAATTTCTATTAGCTTGAGTTTTAGCATATATGTATGAACCCTAGGTTTGGTTGACATCTATCTAATTTGGGAATTCTATGTTTTAAATTGAATTATTGTTTTTATTCTCTGTTTATGTGTTTGGATTTATATTCTGTGTTCTTGTGGATCGCGACCAAATAGAATTACCATCATAGTAGTTAGGTCACCATTGACAATGGTGTATTTAATTACAAGTTTAGCACATAACGTCTAGTGTACGGTTTAGATCTGACAAATCAACCTAACTAGATAATCACCATGGTTTAGTGTATTGCTATTTAACCAATTGCAGGAACAGTTTGCTTAGGACTCCTTATTGACACAGGTAAACCCTATTTAAAACTACCTAGCGCAATTGGAACCGGTAATTGAAATACTATATAATTCACCCTTACATGTTTAGAACGGCAAAACTAGTAGGGATTACATGCTATTTACTCAAGCTAAACTCTCATACTAACTTCTTCTCTTGCATTTAATTTTCTGTCTTCACTTTATTAGTTTAATTTAGTTAATCAAAAACCCCATAAAAATCTAGTTGTCTTTTATTTCTCTGCGTTTTATTTGTTCTAGCTTTTCATATTTGCACTTGATTATTGCATAAGGTTCCCCTAACCTTCGTAGTCTCTGCGGAACGAATCTTACTTATTTATTAAAACTTGCATACGATCTATATACTTGCAGAACCGTACTAGGCTAGGGTAATTAATTGCACTTATATTTATCTTATTTTTATCACACCCTAGTCGACACCATCAAGTAAACACTTTAACGTGTAATAGATGAAAAAATATAAAAATTGGACCAAAATAAAAAAATTGGGTACTTGTTTGTCCAATTTAAAAAAATTGGATACATATTTTTCTCATCACCATTTGCTTTGTACCCCTCGAGTATATTTTGTAATGTAATATAATTTGAAGTATGGTTTATGTAACCTATTATATGTCTATTATTGAAATAGTCATATATTGAAACTATGGGTGGAAATTAGGTTGAAAAGATCAGAAAATGGGTCTTTCTGAAATTTTCTAATTTTTTTTAGAATGCATTTTCCATTCTGATCCAAAAAAATTTGGAATTAGAGAAAAGATTCTGAAATTGAAATATCCTGTTTGCAGAGCTGTTGGTTTGGAATTTTTGGTTCGTAAATTTCGGAGCTTTTGTTTCAGAAATAAAAAATTGAAATTATATATTATTTTTTGAATATGCAATTATTATTCAAAAAATATTAATTATCTGTTTTTACTTTTTTTTCAGAAGTATATCAGTGAAAATAAATTAAAACGATATAATTGAAAATTAAATCATATTATTAAAATTTCAAAACAATCTATACCAATTAGATTGTATACCGTTTATCAAATTATTATTTAAGTATACTATTCGCGGCAAGAGCAAATGTGATTTTATCATGGTATGTACTTATATAATTTATATACCTTGATTATATATTACATATATTAATAATAAATATAATAATTAATAATCATAAATATACCATAATAATATTTGGAATGCAGAATTGGATTCGAGAATTGGACATACAAATTGGAAACAAGAACCAGATCGGAAATCGGAAATATCGGAAAATTTACGTAGTTCCAATTCTGATCTGATTTTTCTAGAAAAATTAGAAAACAGTATGTCGGAAATTAGAACATACAAAATTTATTTCAAAATTTGAATTTTTGGATCAAAAAATCGAAAATCAGGAATCTGATTCCCACCCCTAATTGAGACGAAGACACTATACTCAGAAACTTATCAACTACTAGTTGAGATGTATCAATCTCTAATCATAAAAAACTCTACCAAACCAGTTGGGTTAGCTTAACATGTAAGAGCCTTACTATTTTTTCAGCACTTAAAGGGGTAGTCCATGGTTCGAATCTCCTCCCTAATAAGTATAAACTGAGATGTACAAGACTCGAACCCCACCTTGAACATGGGTAACCTAGTTTTGATTTGCCTGGGAATATACATGAGGAGACGTCTATATCCCCGTAGGATTAGTCTTAGTGGGTGCAAGCTGCTTCGGATCACCCACATACAAAAAAAACTACCAACTAGAATTCTCACGTTAGGAGAAAAATGTATACACATCGTTAAGGGTCGGGTGATCTACTATTGGCCCAAGGAGAGACTTTAAACCTCACATTCCAAATAGTCTAAAAATATTATCTTTTGTTTATATATGTTACTCATAATTCACTTCTCAATTGCATCCTTCATTACAGATACAATGGCACCTCTGATATATCATCATTATTTTCTATAACAATTTATACCCGCCTGTAATCTGGTCCCCCTTTCTATACTTGCTTTCACTTATTATGGCTTTACATTGTTGTTTAAGGATAATGTCTACCTGATTTCTATATTTGTCGCAGTAACTTTAGTTTCATTAGAGGAAGAATGATGTGGACGGATTGTTGTGTTATCAAGTTTTGGAAGCACTCCTTAGAGGTATCTCTCCCATTTTATTTATTGATTATGCTCTTTAGCATCTGGTTTAGTCTGTATCTAGATGGTTTTGGTTAATTTTGTGTCTCAATTTATTTGGTAGGATAGTGGTGGTGAGTGGTTTCTCTACAATATCTCATGGTGGAAGTGTGGTATTGATGTTAGATGCTTCTTGATTTATTAGTTAGGATTGTTAGTTGATGATCCATGTTATGGGTTATATTTTGTTTAAATTCTTTTCATTACTTATTGTGTTAAGTAAGGGTGTGCGCATGTCAGTTTGGGACAAAAATATTCAACTCAAAACCACTTGTTCTTTGAGCGGGTCGTGAAGATTAGAATTACGCCATCTAATTCATAATATAAACCATGACGGATTTCAAGTGTATTAAGAGTGATTTTGGTTAATAAACGAGTCAAATTTATATTTGAATTCATCGGAAGGGTCAATTTTATTTTTCAAATGACAATTGTGTAAAGAAATTTAACTTTGGAGATTTATTTACATTTCAAATAATCTATGATTTAAAAATATATAACTTGGAATTGTAAGAACATACATATAATATGATAATAAAATAATATTTGGATTTACTAGATAAAATATTATTGAAAGATTTGACGATTTTAACAAGGAAGAAAGAGTAAAAGTAATTTATATACGGAGACACGATGATCTTTAATGATTTTTCCAAGTAAAATAAGTAATATATTTTTTGATCTTTAAAAAGGATAAAATGAGTTGGGGGTCTTCATGTTTCAAGTTTAAACCAGTGACCTGTATATTTAAAACCACAACTTACCCAATAAAGCAATGACCCTCTAGTTTTAGGTTAATCTGGATGAGTTGGACATATAGTTGACATGTTTTCTAAACTGGTATACAACCCTAATGTTGAGTGATGCTTTAGCTATTCTAAGGTTTGTTAAATTCATTAGCAACCTACTTCATAGATAAGTGTTGAGTTATCCTTAATTGACACTACAATGACATTAGATGGCCATTCTCCAGTTGGATTCATCATCTCCAAAAGAACAACAATCACGGTTTAGACAAAATGCATAAAACACCTGAAAAATAACAAACAACTTATTTTCACCTTTGTATCTAATAAACACACTCTTTAAACTTTATAAGGGTGGTGACGAACTAACAACTTTTCTAAAACTTTATGCTAGTTTTTTAGGGTTTTTAAATACAATGAAGGTCTTAAGTCTATTATCATAAGAAAACTAGTGAAGCCAACTTCACTAGGGCCCTCCAAAGTGGGGTTTGTAAATTGATCTTGTCATTGTCCAACCACATTGATCTCGTGTTATATGACACCAAATTTCATTAGGCGAGTCTTTCTAATTTTCTTTCATCTCCTCTTGATGCGCACCCACACGATCCATCCAATCCTTACATACATTCGCTTCCTAATAAATACTCTTGACAAAAACGTCTCTATTCTAGCCAAATTTTCTCTAATGCCCTCGATCCACACTGCCATTGAACCTCTTCCTTTCACCGAAAGCTCAAAATATTTAATCACCTCCTCTGAATCCACCTCTGTGCATAGAACCATTGCTTCAACCTCCTCGACCAAAAGTAACATCTCATGTAAAGCGATCGATTATGCGATAAAAGGCGAAGATGCCATATACTTCATAAAGAATCTACTAATCCTAATACCTTAGTGTCAGTAATAACTCCTCTATCTTTCATTCTATTATTTCTAAAATTAACACTACCATCTTTATTGAGCTTCCATCCTTGGAGAGGCCTCCACCATCCTATCAATTCAATATGTTTTTTTGGGTTCGTTAGCCCCCACTAAGGACTTACCACAAGTGCGGGAATACGTGTATGCTAAGTACTTAGCCTTGTTGAGAGTTGTCGTCCCATTTGGGAAAGCCTTCTCATCGAAGGCTCACCTATTTCTTGCTAACCAAATTTCCCATATAAGTGCGTTAAAGATTATATTCCAAGGTAACTCGGCAAAAAGGGATTTATTAGATAAGTTCCGTTTCCACCATGTTAAAATTGGAGTATGCATGTCCAGGAGAAAGAGTCATGCATCACTTTTTCTACTTAAATGTATTAGGTTTTGATGCAGTAAAAGGCTACTTGAGCCGTTGATAAGTGAACCATGATCAATACCTAGCTACTGCCACTATTCTCTTCCTTGGAATCTGTACTCTGTATGAGATGTGTTGATGTTGTCTGAACAAGATCCTCATGGATCGAAGGGATACCTGTTTCCATTTCAAACCTTGCTGCACTAATACCTTTTCTGCTGACTTCAAATGAAAACTAAACTCCATTGATTTACATATTACATAAATTAAAAATATTCCAAAAGTTTACATGAAATTCAGAGCTGGAAAAATACAATCCCGTGGATGATGTCAACATGATGATGTAGGTTGACGTTATCATCGTCCCAAGAGAAACTAGATATGATTTTATTATCAACTATTAATGCTAGCATATCTAAGCTCCAATCCCGACCACCATCCCCATTACTAAATCTCACCATTGACGCCCCGTGATCTGAGCACCACTAGGTCTGTAAACGAGTCAAGCCGAGCCGAATACTGGATGTACAGGCTTGTTTGTTTAATTTCTCGAGCCGAGCCGAGCTCAAATTTAAACGAGCCGGACCGAGCCGAGCTCAAATTTTAACGAATCGAGCACTCGAGCTTCCAATGATCTAAATAAGAAATGTTAGAACTTGTTTGTTTAACTTATAAAACAATCTTTTTTAGAGTCGAGAACGAGTTTCTCATGAACAATTTGTTTTTTATGGTTGAAATGGGACTTTCATGAACGGTTGGTATTTGATGGAATGTGTGGTATGAAAATATGAAGCATAACATTAACGAAAAAATAAATGTCTAAAATATCCAATTTGATATTGAAGGTTTAATAATATATTTATAAGTAGATTATATATTAATTTATATTTTATTATGATTTTAAACAAGCTCACGAGCCGAGCTCGAGCAGGCTCGTTTACTTATCGAGCTTTAAATGGAGCTTGAGCTTGAGCTTGTTTATATTCGAGCCGATCTCGAATGAGCTTTTATCCGAGCCGAGCTCGAGCTGCTCGCGAGCGGCTTGGTTCATTTACAGCCCTAAGCACCACGAGTTAGAGCTTGTTCACCTGAGCTCCAGATCTGTTGCGCCACCAGACCACCACAGTCGTGTATCTCGGTCCCATGAGCTCGAGGTCTGCTGCATCATTAACATATACATGCTAACCACCACGAGTTCGCTAAATCCAAAATCGCAACGCCACCATCTCGATTGAGTAGCGTGGAACCCTACCAAAAAACTAGCGAAATAATCTGTTCCTCGTTAACGTAACCCTAGCCACCGGAAAAACACAAAAGACATAAGTCCCACCATTGATCCGTCAATTCTCCACTGTAAGACACCATTATGAACGAGTTTCTAGCGGGGGGATGGGTGGAGTTGAGACCATTTTCAGAAAATTAGGTGGGTGGGTTTTAGGTTTATGGTATAATATATAATTTTATTAAGATTTATTTTTATTCAAGTTGGTCTCGCGTAAGAACAATACCAGGGGTTGGAATTTTTAGGACAAGGCTCTTCAAGACCGTACAGGTAAAAAATAATTAAGTTTTAACAACACACGTGACATTTCCCAATATTTTTTTTTCGTAGGAGGGTTCCGGGCTTACACCCGACTAGTCCCACGAGAGATATGACTGCCTCCCTAACCATACCTCCAGGCAATTCAGAACTAGGTTGCCCATGTTATGATGAGAGGGTTTCGAACTTTGGAAACTTTCCAAACAATAATAACTTTCTTCCACCTGCGGGATCCGAACCCTGTACCTCTCACTTGGGAGACAGAGCCCTGGCCAGATGATTAGGTTTTGATTAGGTTTTAACGACACACGTGACATTTCCCAATATCTTAAATGTATGTATTTACCTAAATTTATTTTTGTTTCGCTTTAACTGTTTTTTTCTCTATCTTCTCTCTCTAAGTCCCTTTTATTGCATGCATGTAAGGGACTGAATAAGATCTGTTAGAGTTTCGAATAAAATAACTTTAGTTAGAATCTCCGAGTTTCGAAACTGAAACAAAATAATTTCAAATCTAAAGTGTATGGAAGATTCAAAATTAATTTTTGTTACAATATCAAAATTCAAAGAAATTTTAAACCATGATTTTTTTTTGAGATTCAAACCTTTAATGGAAGATTTTTCACCTTTTTGATATTATTTTGAGTCATTGGCAGAGTTTTAAATATGTAATTTTTCTACTGACTTTATTGTAAGATCAATAAATTTTCGTTTTGGAAGCACAGTTAGATTTTTTCATTAAAATATTTTACGAAGTGGCCGAACATGAAACTATTAGAAATTTTAATAATTATGGGCTCACATATGTTAATATTAAATGTGTATTGTTATCGTAAAAGTTTTATCCAATTGATTATGGTCTAATAAAGCTAATAATTGGCTTAGGGGAATAAAAGTGTCATGGAATTAAAGTGTAGATACTATTATATTATTTCTAGTTTATTGAGGAGTCAAACTGGATATAATAGAAGTTATTAATTATTAACTTCTAATAACTTCTTATTCTTAACTGAACGCACGTTCAGAGAATTATAAGAAGGGGTTATGGTCCCCAGATCATACACGCTCTGTTCTTTTTCTCATCCCCAAAGCAATCATGGCTTCGGGTATGCTTTCTCTAATTCTTCTTTTATTCTTAATATTATTCAGTATAGATTATTTAGTATTTATGGGTTTTGATTGAACACCAAATTTCTACAATAGTATCAGAGCTTCCTATATTGAATTTATTATTGAATTAATTAGGATACCTTTTGATACAGTTTGGATTGAAAACTTTTGTTAAGTATAAATATATTTTTTCTAATATACGACTTACGTGAATTGATGATTTACATCAACATATGTATTATATAAGTAAAAAGTTTGTTACTTCTGGTTTCTTCATCATGCATGGCCGCTGTTTTTAACATATTATTAAAAAAAAAAAATTCGATCCATTATATTGGTGTTAAAGTATTTGTTCAATTGATGTTTCATATAGCAGTTTTATTTCTAAAGCAATGATGATTACGTTATTTATATTGGACAAACTATTGCATCATGACTTAGTCCGTGAACATCACTTAATTTAATTTTTAACTGTTCTTTTTTTTTGTGTGTTATATAATGAACCTTTTTTAATAGGACTTATTGGCACACATGTTAATACGTGTTACATTTGATGATTTCATTATATAGAGTTTTGTTTTATATATAAATATAGAACTTGATGCAACAAATTGTGTAATATCAGTAGCACAGTTCTTTAAACAACTTTTTTTTAAATTATTTGATAATTTGATCAAAGCTTTCGGATTAAAAAAAATTATGCTTATTTATTATGAAACAGTCTGCATATTTGATGCTTATTTATTTTAAACAGTCTGCGTATGCAGGAGCGGAGCCAGGATTTTTTGTTAGGGGGGCTAAGGGGGTTCGGGGGCAACGCCCCCGAAAAAATTATTTTGCCGTATTTGCACGATAAGTCTACATATTATGCAAAAATTGCTAGATAGATTCTTATATAATGCTAAAATACACTATAAATCCCTATATTGTGTAAAGATTGCAATATAAGTCTGAATATTATTTTTTTAAATTAATCATTCGAAAAATTTCTTTTTTTTTATTCAAAATAACATACATTTTGTTTAAAAAAAATAAAAAATCCTATAAATAAAATCATTTAAAGTCTAATAAAATATTTTTTAAAATTTAGGGGGCCCAAATGAATTTTTTTAAAACATTTAAGAGTTAATTACGAAAAAATCTATGAAAAAAAAATAAAACGAACCAAGAAATTGAATATTTAATGGTATTTACGTTCCAATTTCGTTAATAAATTTTATTATTTGATAGAATTAATCTCTAAATTTTAAGTTAGGGAGGGCTAATTTTATACTATAATTTTTTTATTTACATTTTTATCTATTTTTAAAAAAAAAAAGTAGATTAAATTATAGTGGGCTGGATAAGTTGGGGTGGGCTGCAGCCCACCTCAGCCCACCCCTGCATCCGCCCCTGCGCATATGTACTGCATATTTGATCCCATTTAACTTTTTCTTTTAATATGGAATGAAGAGAAATATATATTTTTTTTTATTTGTGGATTTTATTATACCTTTGGTTGTTATAAGATTTAATTCAAATACAAATGATCCAGATCTTTCATTTTGAATGAAATAATTTATTTAGATGTCACCAAAGTGACCGCTCTTGTGTAAATTATTCAAAAAAAAAAGTTTGATATTTGTGAATGTGTTATTAATGTGAGTATTAGTCGGCCTAAAGGAAGATGACCACTTATATTGATTACACATACACCTGTAATAATAAGTACGTGACGATTATTTAGTTTATTTGTAAATAATGACTTGATCTAAAGATAAACTCATTATTTGACATGTGTTATTGTCAGTATTTGATTATTACAACAAGAATACTAATTGCAGTTAATATTATTGTCCAAAGACTTGATATTAATGTTGTGTTCAGTATCTTGAGATGGAATTGATCATTATTTGAATTTACAGATTATAGAATAAGGATATTAATGTGAGCATTGTTTGTTTATTTTTAATTCAGCTACTTCGTCTGCTACTACAATATCTGCTGATGTCAACTCAATTACCATACTTAATGGGAATAATTTCAAGGATTGGAAAGAGAACATTCTCATTGTTCTCGGTTGTATGGATCTGGACTTTGCACTAAGGGTTGAACAACCCCAACCTCTCACTCAGGAAAGTTCTCTTGAAGAGAAAAAGGAACATGAGAGGTGGGATCGTTCAAATCGCATGAGTCTAATGATTATCAAGCGTGGCATTCCAGAAGCCTTTAGAGGTGTAGATTCCGAAGGAATTACTAATGCTAAGAAGTTTATTGCTGAAATTGAGAAACGTTTTGCCAAAAACGATAAGGCTGAAACAAGCACGCTTCTAGCAAGCTTGATTTCAATGAAGTATAAGGGAAAAGGCAATATAAGGGAGTACATCATGGAGATGTCACACATTGCTTCAAAACTTAAGGTTCTAAAACTCGACATGTCCGATAACTTGCTCGTGCATTTAGTACTTATATCACTTCCTCCACAATTTAACCAATTCAAGGTCAGTTATAACTGTCAAAAGGAGAAATGGACTCTTAATGAGCTCATTTCATACTGTGTGCACGAGGAAGAAAGGTTTAAGCAAGAAAGAACTGAAAGTGCTCACTTAGCAAGCACCTCTAAAGATAAAAGCAAGAAAAGAAAATCAGAGAATAAGGCTGCTAAGGGTCCAACACAAAAGAAACAAAATCAGGAACCAGGTGTTTGTTACTTTTGTTAGAAGCCTGGACATATGAAGAAAGAATGTACAAAATATCACGCTTGGCGTGCTAAGAAAGGTACAATTCTTACTTTGGTTTGTTCTGAGGTAAATTTAGCTTCAGTACCTAGAAATACTTGGTGGATAGATTCTGGTGCTACTACTCACATAAGTATTTCTATGCAGGGTTGCCTGAGCTACCGGAAGCCAAGTGATGGTGAAAGACACATCTTTGTGGGCGACGAAAAGTCGGTAGAGGTGGAGGCGATTGGTCATTTTAGATTGTTATTAGGAACTGGTTGTTATTTGGATTTAAAAGATACTTTTGTTGTATCCTCGTTTAGGCGTAATTTGATTTCAGTTTCTTTATTGGACAAATTAGGATATTGTTGTTCATTTGGAAACAATCATTTTAATTTATCTTTAAATTCTAGTATTGTGGAAACCGGTTCACTAAGTGAATATGACAATTTATATTTACTTGATACAATCGCGTCTTATAATGAAACCTTGAACGTGGAATCACGTGGTACTAAACGCAAGATAAATCAGGAAAATTCAACATCATTATGGCATAAACGCTTAGGTCATATTTCAAAGAATAGAATTGAGCGACTTGTGTCTGATGGAATTTTAAATTCCCTTGACTTTTGGATTTCAATATTTGTATTGAATGCATTAAGGGAAAACAGACCAAAACAAAGAGATTATGTTCCAATAGAGCTTCAGATGTCTTAGAATTGATTCACACAGATATTTGTGGACCATTTCCTACGTCTTCTTGGAATGGTCAACAATATTTATATCATTCATAGACGATTACTCTCTTTATGGGTACCTATATCTAATTCATGATAAATCTCAGTCTCTGGACGTGTTCAAGGCTTTTAAGTCTGAAGTTGAGAATCAGCTTAACAAAACAATAAAAGCCGTAAGGTCTGACCGTGGTGGTGAATATTACGGCAGAAATGACGGATCAGGTGAACAACGTTCAAGACCTTTTGCTAAGTTCCTAGAGGAATGCGGTATCGTTCCACAATACACTATGCCAGGATCACCTAGCATGAATGGTGTTGCTGAGAGACGAAATAGGACTCTGAAGGATATGGTAAGGAGTATGATTAGTCATTCAACCTTACCAGAGTCACTCTGGGGAGAAGCATTAAAGACAGCAGCTTATATTATTAATAGAGTACCAACTAAAGCAGTTACTAAAACACCTTATGAGCTTTGGACAGGTAAAAAACCTAGTCTAAAACATTTCCATATTTGGGGATGTCCAGCCGAGGCAAGGCCTTATAGGCCAAACGAAAGAAAACTGGACCCCAAAACAGTAAGTAGCTACTTTATTGGTTATTCTGAGCGATCAAAAGGGTACAAATTTTATGATCCTACAATGAAGAACATATTTGAGACAGGAAATGCAATATTTTTTGAGGATGTTGAGTTAGGAGAAATAAGGTTAGAGACGTTGCTTTTGAGGAGGAATCGGTTTCGAATCCTATTTCTATTTTCACTTTTGACAATGTACAAGTTCCTACACTAGTCATTGATCAAGAAGTGGATCTGGGACCTCAACAAGTCAACGTTGAACAACTTCCTATTCAAGATGAAATAATTATTCAAGAAGAACAAACTCAACAACCTCAACAACCTGTGTTTATAAGGCGATCCACTAGAGAAAGGAGAAACGCAGTTCCAGATGATTATATTGTGTATCTCCAAGAACATATGGAAGAAAATTGCACGATGGAAGATGATCCAATCAACTTTCATCATGCCATGAAAAGTTCTAACTATCAAAGATGGATTGAAGCAATGCATGATGAGTATAATTCTATGCAAGACAATAAGGTTTGGGAACTTGTTCCGTTACCAGAAGGTGCAAAACCAATTGGTTGTAAGTGGATATTTAAAACCAAAAGGGATGCGAATGGTAATGTGGAAAGGTATAAGGCTCGACTTGTAGCTAAAGGCTTTACTCAAAAGGAAGACATTGACTTCAAAGAGACTTTTTCTCCAGTATCATCAAAAGACTCATTTCGAACAATTATGGCACTTGTTGCTCATTTTGATCTTGAGTTACATCAGATGGATGTTAAGACAGCGTTCTTAAATGGAGACATTGATGAGACGATTTATATGGTACAACCAGAAAACTTTGTTTCGGGAGATCCAAAGAATATGGTTTGCAAGTTAACTAAATCCATCTATGGACTCAAGCAAGCTTCTCGTCAATGGTACCACAAGTTTCATCAAGTCATTATCTCATTTGGTTTTGAGATAAATGCAGTAGATGATTGTGTGTATCATAAGTTCAGTGGGAGTAAATTCATATTCCTAGTTTTGTATGTCGATGACATATTACTTGCAACTAATGATATAAGCATTTTGCACGAAACTAAGAAATTTCTTTCAAAGAATTTTGAGATGAAAGATCTTGGAGACGCCTCTTTTTTATTGGGAATCCAAATATACAGTGATCGTTCTCGAGGTGTTCTTGGATTATCGCAAAAGAGTTATATCGATAAAGTACTTAAAAGATTTGGCATGCAAGACTATAGACCAGGTGACACCCCTGTCGCTAAAGGAGAAAAATTCAATTTAACTCAATGCCCTAAAGGAAACCTTGAAATTCAAGAAATGCAGAAGATTCCCTATGCATCAGCAGTTGGGAGTCTAATGTATGCTCAAGTGTGTACACGTCCGGATATTGCGTACATTGTTGGCATGTTAGGCAGATATCTCAGCAACCCTGGTATGGAACATTGGAAAGCAGCCAAGCGGGTAATGAGATACTTGAAGAGAACAAAAGATTTTATGCTCACATATAAGAAATCGGATCAGTTGGAGATTATTGGGTATTCAGACTCCGATTTTGCGGGATGCCAAGATAGTAGAAAATCTACATCAGGCTATATATATCTCTTAGCTGGAGGTGCTATATCGTGGAAGAGTGTCAAACAAACACTTGTAGCTTCTTCCACTATAGCAGCAGAATTTGTAGCATGTTATGAGGCATCTAATCAAGGAATATGGCTTCGAAATTTTGTCACTAGGCTGCGCATTTTAGAAAATGTAGAAAGACCACTAAAGTTATATTGTGACAATAAATCAGCAGTACTATATTCAAACAACAATAGGAGCTCATCTAAGTCAAAACATATTGACATAAAGTTCCTTGTTGTGAAAGAACGGGTACAGAGTGGAGAAATATATATAGAGCACATTGGAACAAACTCTATGATCGCGGATCCGCTTACTAAAGGATTACCACCCAAAGTCTTTCATGAGCATACCGCTCATATGGGGGTTATATTACATAAAGATGTGATGATTTAGTGGGAGTTAAAAAAAAGTTATTGCTCTATGTTTTTAATTTAGAAACATTATGTATTTGGATATTTTATGTAGAAGTAGAGCATTTAGTTCTTTTACACTCTGCCAGTTCGGTTTTGTTTAATCTCACTAAGGTTTAAAGTTGGACCAGTTGGAAATAGGCATGTTCAGACCATATTACATGTAATTACCATGCTACGCATCCATGATTGATCTATGTCATTTGATTATATTGGTATATGTGATTATTGATGGATTTAGTTGCGCTAAATGTGACGAAAGTCCCATTAGTCCTGTATCGTTATGGTTGATGGACAAGATTGTTTGAAATACCTCTATATATGATAACATTTTGGAGCGCTCATAAGGTTATACACATTCATAAAGTAACATATGTGGCCCAAGTGGGAGATTGTTAGAAAATTTTAATAATTATGGGCTCACATATGTTAATATTAAATGTGTATTGTTATCGTAAAAGTTTTATCCAATTGATTATGGTCTAATAAAGCTAATAATTGGCTTAGGGGAATAAAAGTGTCATGGAATTAAAGTGTAGATACTATTATATTATTTCTAGTTTATTGATGGGTCAAACTGGATATAATAGAAGTTATTAATTATTAACTTCTAATAACTTCTTATTCTTAACTGAACGCACGTTCAGAGAATTATAAGAAGGGGTTATGGTCCCCAGATCATACACGCTCTGTTCTTTCTCTCATCCCCATCTAAAGAGAAAAAAAACTAAACACAGAAGGTATAGATCTAGAAGACTCATTACCTACTTCAACAAATCAACCAAAACAATCATAGCTTCGGGTACGCTTCCGCTAATTCTTCTTTTATTCTTAATATTATTCACTATAGATTATTTAGTATTTATGGGTTTTGATTAAACACCAAATCCCTACAGAAACAGGTGTTGATATCAAATAGTTGGAGAGAAAAAGAGAAGAGAAAAAAAAATAGTTTGTAATAATATTTGTACAGGTATAATCGATAAATTATTGGTTAATATATATAAAAGTATATGCAAAGCAATTTTAATTGGAGTGAGGGCTATCCAGGGTGGAATTGGAACACATGTTGAGGAAGAAGGGACTGATACTTTTTGGAAATTTAAAAATTCGGGTCTTTTTACCGTAAAATCAATTTTCTTAAGTCTTGACGAAAAGGAGGCGAACACGTCTTTTAGTTGGGGCCTAATTTGGAAGCTGAAATGCTCACAAAAGGTTAGAATTTTGCTTTGGCAGATAGTGCCTGATCGGGTAGCAACGGCTGATAATCTGTACAAGAGAAGCATCGTTGAGTCAAGGAAATGCGGAATTTGTGGGGCGGAAAGGGAAGACATTTATCACATGTTATTGAAGTGTAAAGTTCCGTCTCGAGTGTTGCATTTATTGGGCTGTTTTGCAGGTAATGGTGGCGCGCTGGAATTGGCTGCGTTGGATGGGAGTGCAGCGAGGACAACTGCTGGAAGGGAGGTTGTGGACGAGGACCTGGACTTGCTGTTCGAGGAGGCTGACTCGCTGAAGACGGAGGACAGGTTGCATTTCAGGCTGCTGAACGAACGCTGGGGAAGATCGCGAGCAGCTACTGCATCATTCTGGTCCGCGGCAGCAAGAGGAAGAGCTGCAGATTTTTCTGATGCAGAATTTAATGAAGACTTTACTGCCGCAAATATAAATGCAGTCAATCGAGGCTCTCTTGGGGCTGGAATTTCTGGTTCGGCTCCTGTGAAAGAATGGATGGAGGCGCATCTTCGCTCCAAGGCTAGATTCGCGGGTCTCGATTGGCCTTACGTGTTCGCGGCGGCCATTTGGATTATTTGTTCCAAGCGCAATTTTATGATCTTCAATGAATCCGATTATATACCCCATGCTTTGGAACTCAAGAAACAAATTATTTCTCTTGCTAATAACTTTATTTTAGCATGAGGGAATAGTTAAATTAGCAAAGAATGTAATGATTAAGTGGGTAAAGCCGGTTAATGGCCTTAAATTAAATATTGATGGTAGCTTCTTCTAAACAAGAGGGGTTGCAGGTATTGGTGGAATCATGAGGGACATGTATGGCTTGTGTATTGCGGGTTTTGTGGGTCCTTGTTTAGCCGATTCTCCACTTACTTCATAGCTTCTTGCGTTTCATTTTGGATTGAAGTGGACTATGAATAGAGGTACACAGATTTATTTATTGAAACAGATTCGGAGGAGCACCACGCGCTAGTGAAGGGCGGTGGGAGCTCAACTCACTATGAGATGGACTCGGAGAAGTTCTATGCGCTAGTGAAGGGCGGTAGGAACTTAAGTAGTCGCAATGTTTCAATACTTATAGAATGTTGTTTATTATTAAGAGATTTCCCCCAGCTTGAGTTTAATCGTGTATTTAGAGAAGCAAATTTTTGTGCGGATAGACTAGCGAAAGAAGGAGCGGATATGACTTTCCACCCTATAGACTTCATTGAGCCACTAGATTATCTTTCGAGTTTCATCATGAGAGACCATAGTGATTATGCAACAACTAGAGTTGTATTAGAGTCTTAATAAGAATTTTGGTTCTTCTTGTAATTTTTAATTCTTATCGGCATTAATGCCTCTCTTGTATGCAAAAAAAAATTCATCTCTATTTCTAATGAGGAATATACCTTTTAAGGCCTCAAATTCAAAAATGAGAATTTTAAGGGCCTAGTTAGATCTTATGTTTTTTAAGGGCCTAACAAGAAATTTTTCTGGTTATGGTCACGTTTTTAGGGGGTACATACCCGCTATTTTTAATTTTTGGGGGGTATATACACCCTATTTTAATTTTTTAGGGGTACACGCTCACCGTTTTTTTAATTACATTTTAAGTCCATATTGTTCAGAGATCAATGTTCTTTTTTCCTTGTTCAGGTCAGTCCAAAGTGGTGGTGAGTCCAACGTGGTGGTGCAGAACTGTACCCACAAAAACAGTGAGTCTGTTACCCACTAAAACATCATGCTTACCCCCTAAAATAACAAGATCACCCCCTATAACAGCATGATTACCCACTAAAACCGCACAAAAACAGTGGGTATATACCACCTCAAAATGCAAAATAGGGGGTATCTACCCCATGAATATACAGATCTAGATTGAGATCGATGACGGGGGAGGCGCTGGTTTTTTGGTTTTCGTAGATCGGGAAGGTTGGTGGCGTAGGTCGACGGAGCAGATCTGCACCTCCGCGAAGAAGGATAAAAACTCTCGTGCTCCATTGTTGCAGAAACGAAGCTTCACTGCTGGATCTCGAACAAGAAGCTGTTGCCATGGCCAAAAACACCACCACTGCTGGATCTCGAACAAAAAGAACAAAAATAGTCGTTGCTGCCATGGCCACGAACACCACCACCGTGAGCTGCTTCACTGCTGGATCTCGAACAAGCCACCGCGAGCTGCTTCACTGCCATGGTCAAGCTTTGTTTGGTTGCTGGTGGCGCTTGCCATGGATGCCGGAAAACGAAGCTTCACAAACACACAGACAGCATCGAGCAGCGGGGGGGGGGGGGGGGAGTGGTGCCGGAAAACGCAGCTGGAGGATGGTGGGTGGAGAGAGAAAGGGGGTAGGGTTTTCTGCAATTCTGTCGAGAGAGAGAAAGAGAAAGGAGGAGGGGGTGGGTTTTATGGGTTTTTTTAGTTGGATTTTAATTGGAACCTCTATTTATAAAACACTAGTACACTTGGGCCCTAAAACCTCTTTTACCCATTTCTAATTCATTAGCAAGTGTATACATTTTCTGTAATCCAATTAACATAAATAAATATTGATAAAGTGCATTATTCAATAATTTATAATTTAAAGGATATGTTATTTTAAAAAAATATTTTATATTTAGTTTATTGTTGATTTAATTGGATTTCAATTATTTATGATCCTTTCTTATTTTTTTTTTATTTTCCTTTTTTATAGTATCTTGGAGGTTGGTTAATTTTTTTTATTTAATAAAGTTGTAGCTGTCTATACATAAACTAATGTCTAAAAAATTCTTTAAGTTAAAATTAACTTTATTTTATCATAATTATAATTTTTTTATAAAAAATATCATACATTTTATTCTTTATTTTGTTGTCTATAAAAAATAATTTAAATTCTGAGAAGTTTTTAAAACTAAATTTAAAACTATAAAAAAAAAATTTAAAACTTAAATTTTGTGTTTCGAAAATAAACTCAAAATATCTTATAAAAAATAACAAAAACAATATTTTTTACAAGATAATATTTTTTTTTTTTTTTTTTTGACAAACAAGATAATAATCCTAAAGATCTTATACTTGGGATAAAATATATTACTCCTATTTTAATACTCTGAAAATATCCTATACTTGGAAGTTGTCCTTTCTTGGAATCTGAGCTTGGCTTGCCCACGTGGTTATAAGTAATAAGATGCATTGCCAACCTCTATAGAGTATATGTATATGTTTCTACAAGGGATCGTCTATAAGGAAACCAACCAATTGGCGGCTTTCTTTCTTAACTGCAACACTGCAAAGAATGTTCTTTTCACATGATCAGGCGGATCCAACGCGGGGCCAGATGGGGTTGAACTGTGCCGATGTATTTGTTAAAACTTAAAATATAGTAATATATTTAAAGAAAAGTGTGTGAAAGAATACTTAAACTTTCCTTTTTTAATTTTTAGTTTTTGAACAAATTTTTTTTAGTTGGATTAAAACAACAAAAAGATTGCCTGCTGTTCTATTTTATTCCTAATATACAAAGTAAGTCGCAGAGTAAATGTATTTATTAAATAGAGTTCTTGTCTACTTAGAAATGGAATCAAGATTTTAACTAATTAAATTAATTCTAACTAGTTGATGTAGTACTGTAAACGAGGCGAGCCGAGTCGAATACTATATTTACAGTCTTGTTTGTTTAATTTTCCAAGTCGAGCCGAGCTCAAATTTAAACGAGTCGGACCGAACAAAGCTTAAAATTTAAACGAATCGAGCCCGAGCTTACAATGATCCAAATCAGAAATGTAAGAACTTGTTTGTTTAACTTATAAAACAATCTTTTTTAGAGTCTAGAACGAGTTGCTCATGAACAATCATGGTTGAAATGGGACTTTCATGAACGATTTGTATTTGATTGAGTGTGTAATATGAAAATATGAAATATAATATTAATGAAAAAAAATAAATATCTAAAAAAATAAAATATTCAATTTTGATATTGAGGGTTTAATAATATATTTATAAGTAGATAATATATTAATTTATAATTCATAATTTTAAACGAGCTCACGAGTCAAGTTCGAGCAGGCTCGTTGACTTATCGAGCTTAAAGTGGAGTTTGAGCTTGAGTTTGTTTATATTTGAGACAATCTCGAACGAACTTTTCTACGAGTCGAGTTCGAGCTGCTCGCGCGCAGCGTGGTTCATTTACGACCCTAGGTCGACTCATTATCTTATTCATATTTGAATATTTAAACTTATCATTTGAAATATCTATCATACTATTGGGGATTTTTTTTTAAATGCCCGAAATAATATATATAAATTATTTAATAAAAAATCTACATTAATTTACTAGACATTGATATTTAAATCAACTTATATATTAATGGTTTATTTTTAGCATCCATTAAAAAAAATCTAAATCCATTATTACTAATTATAAATTTATATGTAAGTATAACATCCTTCCACTTATCAACTGTTGGTAAAAACTAACAATATCACCGATAAAGTAAGAATTGTTTTCATATAAAAACATTTAGGAAAAATGTAATACTACAACTATTACAATACAATGGAAAATGGAATATAAAGGTATCCCAAAAACTGTAATACAACAACTATTACAAAAAATGGGAAAAGAACTTACATGGAAATATTCAAAAAATATTCTAGATACGAATACACAAAATGTGCAGCGTTGAAAAAGATATTCCGGGAGTACCGGTATCTCCAACAATCGTATCTCTCTTCTACTCTTATCTCTATGTCAAAATGATTTGACTAATCATTGAGAATGGAGTGTTCCATTTTCAGAATTTCTAGAATAATATTCCACTCTCTTTAGAAAAATTTCCTTTCTCTCTAGAATAATATTCTTTCTCCCTAGAATTATTTTTCTATTCTCTCTAGAATTATTATTCCATTCTCTCTAGAATTACATTTTTCTTTTTTTTTCTCTCTAAAAAAAAGGAAGTGACAAAGTCACTATTTATAGAGAAAATGATGAGACAAGAAAAACCGTCACATAAATGCCTCTTCAATGCTCATTAATGCTAGCCGTTTTTTTTTTCACCAAGTCTTGTGGCAAGACAAAAAACCGTCACTTTAATGTCTCTTCAATGGTTATTAAAGCTAACCGTTTTCTTTCACCAAGTCTTGTGGCAAGACAAAAAACCGTCACTTTAATGCCTCTTCAATGGTCATTAAAGCTAACCGTTTTCTTTCACCAAGTCTTGTAACTTCCGAAACCGCTACCATTAATTTTTTTCGGTTTTTGCTTTTATTTTCTTCTTCATTTTCTAGGTGAGACTTTTTAACACATAAAAAGTTTTCCCACTTTTCCCAAGAGAAATAAAGAATTAATAAAGTAAAGCTCTTGAATTTTAGTAATTCCAACATTTTTTCCACAAAAATTAAGGTGGGACTATTAGAACACAAATAGTTTTTCCCACTTCTCCCACGAACATGAAAGAATTAATAAATTAAATAATCATTCATTTAATAATTCCAACAATCCCCCACTCAGGTTCTTTGGGAGAGAAGGTGAACAGGTTTCCGTAAATACCAACATTTGGGTGAATTGTACTTAAGTGGCAATATCTTTCGATTTGAATTGACACGTAGTGAAGTGAGGCAACCACCAAATTCCTGTCAAGTGAACGTACTCTTGAACTTGACGGTTTTCGATCGAGACCCTCAC
Source organism: Nemophila menziesii (assembly GCA_029959085.1). NCBI lineage: Eukaryota > Viridiplantae > Streptophyta > Magnoliopsida > Boraginales > Hydrophyllaceae > Nemophila > Nemophila menziesii. The sequence continues at coordinate 84,618,420 of JARWIR010000001.1, forward strand.
AGCACATACTCTACCCGGCTGATAGTTACAAATTCCTCAAACATCACCTTTTTCTTACACATAGGTGATCTCCAAGGGCGTCTAGCCTCATTAGCCGACCCCTCTCGGATTTCAAGATCATTAAGAGCAATAAAGCCCAACCTCATTATGTGTCTCGCGAATTCATCAATTTCATCTCAATAGGACCGCCACACATGGCTATGAATTTATTGAGTTTAAGTAATATACAAACACCCTCAACGGTGAATTCATCAATTTCATCTCAATAGGACCGCCACACATGGCTATGAATTTATTGAGTTTAAGTAATATACAAACACCCTCAACGGTGAATTCATCAAATCCGTCTCGATAGGACTACCACACATGGCTATGAATTCATTAAGTTTAATAGATGTACAACAACCTCAACGGTGAATTCATCAAGTCCATCTCAATAGGACCACCACGCATGGCTATGAATTCATTAAGTTTGAGAAATATACAACAACCTCAACGGTGAATTCATCAAGTCCATCTCAATAGGACCACCACGCATGGCTATGAATTCATTAAGTTTGAGAAATATACAACAACCTCAACGGTGAATTCAACAAGTCCATCTCAATAGGACCACCACGCATGGCTATGAATTCATTAAGTTTGAGAAATATACAACAACCTCAACGGTGAATTCATCAAATCCGTCTCAATAGGACCACCACGCATGGCTATGAATTCATTAAGTTTTAATTTTCTCATGTATGCACAATTTACACTGTATAGATAGGAAGTTAGTGCATCATATCTAATCATTAGTAATAGGTTCCCCATTAATGGGTTCTAAACCTATCACTCAACATTTCTAGGATTATTTTCTCAATTAAGTCTATTAGTAAAAGAATTAACCATTTATTTCATCATTTATATGAGACCCAGTTTGCGTAACAAAAAATCCTTTAAGAACTACATGAATTATTTTAAAACGCAGATTAGATCAATAGTACTCTCTCGTACTTTATTAAATGACAAAAAATAATCCAATGTTCAACACTTGAGTCTCTTTACAATATGGAAAATACCAAGTTGAGTATAGTTCATTTATAGCACCATAGTCCTTATAATTATTTCATATTCATCAAGGGGTACACACCCCCACAATTCTCTTATTCATGAATATTTGTATTATAAGGAGTTTTACCATACATTATATCAAGGGAGTCAATCATTTCCACCAAAAATGAGACTAACTAAGGTAAATTCCATTATTGACTAATGAATTTCATCCTTATGATCAGCTTCCCCCACATCTTTTATATAAAAAGAAGATTGGAAGCAGTAAGCCCCATGAAATGGAGTACCAAAAGACAATCATGTCATACACCTATTGAAAAAAGTGTAACACAACCTGATCAATCTTTTATTAAGGTACTATTAGCAAGGTGCATGTTTAACAACACAAAACGATGTTCTAAGTTTTCATACTTTATCCCTTTAATCCAAAACCACCAACCCTTCATGTTGCAACATATAGATCTCTTCATATAGATCTTCATTCATACATAGATTTAATATCCAATTGATATATAATCTATGAATGATATTTAGTGCACCAAGAGTTAAATAGTTGTAATAGAAAGGGGAAAAGTAGTCCTTAAACTTATATAAACATGGAAGATAAGGACTTATCCTAGAGCCGATTCACTTTTCTGACTCGTATGGGACCGATTGGATCTTTTTGAGTCATTCCCAAGTGATGTATTTCTTCTCATCAGAATCATCACCCTCGTACCTTTTCTAAACCGTTTCATAGATAGTCTTTATTGACTTCTCAACGACTATAGATAAAAGGCGATGTTCGTCACATTATCCAAGATCCATTCCTTAACCACTGAATTATCTTTCTTGAACCCAACATCAAGAGCTAGGATCCTAGCATAGTGTTCTTTGGTAATTTCCACATTGCCCTCAATGGCAGGGAGTAGCTCGAGAACAACAAGATCTAGTTCATAGGGTTCAATGAATATCAGTGGCTTTTGTGCCCAACGTTTGTAGTTGGAACCATTGAAAGGATCCAACATAATTACGTCGGGAATGGCTTTTGCGTTCAAGGATGAAGCAACCGCCGAAATACAAAAACTATTTTACAATCGGTGATATTGAAAATATCTTTTTCAAATTGTTGGTAAAAACTAACAATATCACCGATAAAGTAAGAATTGTTTTCATATAAAAACATTTAGGAAAAATGTAATACTACAACTATTACAATACAATGGAAAATGGAATATAAAGGTATCCCAAAAACTGTAATACAACAACTATTACAAAAAATGGGAAAAGAACTTACATGGAAATATTCAAAAAATATTCTAGATACGAATACACAAAATGTGCAGCGTTGAAAAAGATATTCCGGGAGTACCGGTATCTCCAACAATCGTATCCCTCTTCTACTCTTATCTCTATGTCAAAATGATTTGACTAATCATTGAGAATGGAGTGTTCCATTTTCAGAATTTCTAGAATAATATTCTACTCTCTTTAGAAAAATTTCCTTTCTCTCTAGAATAATATTCTTTCTCCCTAGAATAATTTTTCTATTCTCTCTAGAATTATTATTCCATTCTCTCTAGAATTACATTTTTCTTTTTTTTTCTCTCTAAAAAAAAGGAAGTGACAAAGTCACTATTTATAGAGAAAATGATGAGACAAGAAAAACCGTCACATAAATGCCTCTTCAATGCTCATTAATGCTAGCCGTTTTTTTTTTCACCAAGTCTTGTGGCAAGACAAAAAACCGTAGCTTTAATGTCTCTTCAATGGTTATTAAAGCTAACCGTTTTCTTTCACCAAGTCTTGTGGCAAGACAAAAAACCGTCACTTTAATGCCTCTTCAATGGTCATTAAAGCTAACCGTTTTCTTTCACCAAGTCTTGTAACTTCCGAAACCGCTACCATTAATTTTTGTCGGTTTTTGCTTTTATTTTCTTCTTCATTTTCTAGGTGAGACTTTTTAACACATAAAAAGTTTTCCCACTTTTCCCAATAGAAATAAAGAATTAATAAAGTAAAGCTCTTGAATTGTAGTAATTCCAACATTTTTTCCACAAAAATTAAGGTGTGACTATTAGAACACAAATAGTTTTTCCCACTTTTCCCACGAACATGAAAGAATTAATAAATTAAATAATCATTCATTTAATAATTCCAACATCAACTTATTAATAATATTTTATACCATAAAAAAGATTTGTCTAATTGCCTGTAATATTTTTTTATAAAAAATATGGATTAATAATAAACATAGAAGGTTACAGTAACAATAAAAAAAGAAACGATATCATTCCTATTCGAGTTTATTAGTAAAGAGCTAATCAAAAAAGGAAGAGATGGAAGACACTCTCTTCAGTAGAAGGTTCTTCTAGTGCACCAGATAAGAAAATCTATCATTCCCTTCCAAAAGCGAGAAACATGATGTATATGATGGTGAGTTTTGAGATTAAGGATATCTTATCTTCAACATAAGTAAACAAATATTCCATCTGATACCAGATGTGGTTTTGAGCCCTTGATCAATGTCAAGGCAGACCATAAAAATTGAGATATTTCACTTTGGTGACTAGAAAGTGCTCTACAAGTTAAGAGAACAACCATCGGTTTAGCCTTCACAATAGACTTACATCAAGTTTTTTTCCACTCACAAAAAAGAACATTGTTACCATGGTCGAGTTCAATCAAAACAATACTGGCATGTTCCACTGGGTGAGGATCGAGTCACCAAAGTCAAGAAAAAGGGAGTTCCTACGATGACCAAAAATATCACTCATGAGATTATGAACCATGACACGAGTCACGTCACTTGGAATTCTCAATTAAGCATTTGATGCTCTAACTGATGTATCCTTTTTCATTTTAAATATTATCCCTTATGACATATAATTTTAAGTAGAAATTGAACTTATTAGATAGATTTTTATACTTATTTTGATATATTACACTTTCTTCCTCTGAAATTATGTTATTTTGCATTTTTAAAGCTTTTTACGTTAATTTGTTTATTTTTGGTGTAAAGTTCTTAGGTCCATAGATACTATGGAGCACCAAGACAAGGAGGAGAAGTGGGAATTAAAGTCTTAGATCGAACGGAGAAGTCAAAGGCGAGAAAAAAATATTCGAAGAGTTGACTAATAGAGAAGAGAATCTGGAAAGTTGTTACTAATTGTTGTTTTCGACCCACTTAGACACTGATTCAGCCTTTACGCCGTGAAATAAGAAAGCTGCACCTTTGAATTAAGAAGATTTGGGGACTGAAATCAGGTGATTTGGAGTTGAGACGCAAAAGTTGCGACCGTTGCACTAGCTTAATTGGACTTAGGCTTTTAATTACTTAATTAAGCCCAAGATTAGACCTAATCCGTCTTCACCATCTATATAAGCCCGCTTAGACCTCATTATTCATCACCTCTTATATTTTTTTTCAAATTAAATCATCCTTAGAAAGAGCGTCAAGAGGCGGAAGTAAGAGCAGGAGCCGGAGAATCAATTTTTCTCCAACAAAAGTTCTTTTCATACTTCAATTAGGTTTCATATTCTATTTCTGTAATTTAGGATAATGTCTTTTCATTATTTTATTTCAGGTTTTCTTTCGAACATGAGCTAAATTATTAAGTACTTGAGAATCGCAAATAATGGGTTGAAGCCCTAGTTAATCAATTTATGTTTTTGAATTTGAGATTTTACGATTTAATCTGAGTTGGGTATTTATTATTGGATATTATATTACGCTTGTTTATTATTTCTTTTTTGATCAGTTAGAAATAAGTTTTAGTAATTAGGCTATTCACTTTAGTGGTGAAGTGATCATCCGACCGGGGGGGGGGGGGGGGGAGGGGTGGTTATTACGGAACTAGGTAATATCCGTGTGATGTCCGTTATTGACTGACAGGCTTAACTAATCACATAACCAGAGAGGTAAATACTTCACATCCGAAAAGACATATTCGCCCGGTAGGGGTTTATAGTATTTTAGGATAGCTCCTAGGTCCACCCGACAGGGGGCTAGGAGACATTAGAATCCCGACTAATATAATAATGCCGACTCTACCCTTAAACATAAATATTAATTGCATTGATTAGGTTGATCCCTTACGATACTCAAGTACATCTCTCATCCTTGCGTCTAAACTATTTACTTGCAATATATTATTTCAGTTAATCACTTTAGTATTTTTACTTTGTTGCATATTTAGTCTTTAAACAAATCCAAATAAAAATCTTTATCATTTACTTTTCTGTTTTAAACAATTAATTCTACTTATTCGATAAAAACTTGAGTCGTATCTATTCGTCCCTGCGAACGCGGCCCGATTATCCGAATATTACTTGGACAACCGTACACTTGCGTTATTGTGGATCCTTTACTTTTATTGCATTATTTTATAACACCCCATGAGCCACCAAGTTTTTGACGCCGCTGCTGGGGACGGTAGCTTGTGACCCTGGTGTTAATCCGCAAGTAGTTTTAATTGTTATTTTCTGTTTTACGTTTGGTCTTTGTTTTTGTGTTACAGGTTTTTTTTCAGGGTAATCATCAAGAAATTTAATTAAAGATGTATGGAGGATATTATCCAAAACCTGGTCCATTTGACTATTGGGAAGACTCTTCGGGACAACAACAATGGGGTAGTAACTTCTACTAACCACCTTATCAAAACCTGCAAGAGCAAGGATGGAACAACCAATGGATCAGGAATCATCAACAACAATCACCGTACCACTATCTGCAAGAGAAAGGATGGAATATTCAACAACCTCCATAGACAGTTTCTACCGATTGGAATGAACTATTTGCTAAAACATACAAGCTTGTGAGGAAAAAAATGCCACAATAGACAGAATAAAAAAGATGCTAGGCGGAATCATTTCCTATAAAAGGAAGTCTTATGGAAGAGATCAACCGGAAGAAGTAGTTGAGGAGCAAATGTTGAAAGAAATATTAGTGATAGTGATATGTCCACCGTGCCAATTATAAATAGAGACCACCATGTGGTTGAGGATCTTGTTAGCATGGTGGAAGAAGGAGTAGCAACGCAAATCCTAGAAGTTGAAACTGAGATGGATACTCCTAAGGTATATGCACATGATCAAGATAGAGAATTCAAAAATAAAGAAGAGGTGTTTGAGATTAGAGAAATTCCACAGCAAAAATATAATGAGGTAATAGTGGAAGAATGGGTTGAAAGAGAAAATGAATCTGAAATGGTTGAGGGGTCAATTGAAGAATTAAAGGTTCACGATAAAATATAAGTTGAATCTCCGCCACAAAAAGTTCACCAATCACCATCTCCACCACGAATCATGAATGGAAATAGAGTTGAAGAATATCTCCACTACCACAAATGATCAACATATGCGATACAAGTAAGGTGCCACACAGCGAGAGTAAAGCGGCAAGGAGGAGAACCTGCCCCTCACATTTTAAAGATGAACACAAGATTGAAACGAAGTATAAAAATGAGCTTATACCGTTGATAACAGTCATCTACCATCATGTGGTGGAAAATGAGTTTCGTCGTGAAAGTAAGAAGGCGAAACGAGGTACTTATCACAAGTGTTAGGTGGAAGGTTCTAAAGCATCCATATAAAGGGAGAGGCGAGTTTAAGCGGAGAAACACCACAATGGCCTGAATACCGTGTCCATGGAAGGTAACACGTCGAACTTAAAGACGTAATAAACAAAAGTGCTTCTTGGGAGACAACCCATGTTTTAAATTGCTTTCATGTCTTTAAATTCGTAGTCTATATTAGAGTAACTGATGTTTCTTGGGAGACGTGTAGTGTTTTTGATGATTTGCAGTTGTTAAATTCCTTGAGTTTGGGGTTAAACAGGTAGGAGAATCAGAACAAACTTTGGCAAGCCATATCTTTGCGCTCGGGGGTCGGAATTAGGTGTTTCTTGATCCTAAACTGCATAACTTTTTGAGATCTAGCTATTAGGGATACAGGCAGTCGCGACCGGCTAGCCGGTCCAGTGCCCAGTATATCGGTCAGGCTGTCATTGAAAGTCATTAAAAATTACTTTCAGGATGTAAAATTTTGCATGTTAGCCTCTCACACCAGAAACTTAATGAAATACGAACCAAATCTTATTAAATACCTGCAAAACACCATTGAAACACCCAAACACCACAAATTCTTCCCTCTAATCCATTCCAAACGCATAATCAAACATCAAATCTTTCCAAAATACCAAGAAATTCACCTTTTAATCTAGAATTTTTTATTCACCAAAGCTTAATTATATCTATTAAACCTATACAACACCATAGATTGTGACTACCCATCCCAATTAAGCCACCATTGTCACTACTGTGCCACATTCAACAACATCAACAGACACAAATGTCATCAATAACTTTTGTACTTTGAAGGTTAGAGATTACAAGTTCAAGGTATCAAATCATAACAAATTCCACGGGCAATCCGATAAAATAACTAGAACTCTTCTTTTCTTTCTATCACCAGTTGGGAATTAAGATTTCTTTTTATTTGTTTAATGGAGAAATTGTGAATTGTTTGAGCCTACCATTATATATTATGCAAGTAATCTTTCAATTAGGTGAAAAATTTAGTTTGGGGTCATCTGAGATGACAAGAAGGTTGGACAGGTTACAAAGAATATGAAGAGAAAAGAAAATTGGGTGTTGATGGAAGATTACCATAGAGGAGGTGATGATTCAGAGGGTTAGGAGAAGATGATTTACTAAAGGAAAGTTGAGTTAGAGTTAATGAAATGCATTTTACAGAAGATGAATTACACGATGTATGATCTATACATTGTGATTTAGAAGATTCACAACCTCGACGCAATACCACATGTAATCGGCCTAGTGCCGATCTAGATATGTTTCCTTCTCCCTTTTCTCATTTAGTAGTGTATATTATTTTTATTTTCTTTATGAAGTCTTTCGAGTTATGGGGACACGACTTATTTTTGAGTTTGGTGTGTGTATCGTTGCCTCATCCCAATTTTACGTGTTATGTGTTTTTTTTACTATTTTTTCAATTTTTTTAAAATCAAATAAAAATTAGTTTAAGGAATGATTTGACTGTAAAGTTTGTTGAATATCCCCATAAGCATAATCTTTGTAAATTAATGACAGAAAATAGTAGTCCTTAGAGTTAATGTAAAACGCACTTTAAATGCATGCAAACACTAGATGATTGATAGGAAAAATTAATGAACAATGCAAAAGAAGTAAGCTCTTACTTATTAAGAATGAGTGGTGTGTGTAACGTGAAATCTAAATGAGTAGAGAACCCACTTAATTATGAACTAGAGGTGAACTATGTAACTAGGAAAATGATAGAGGCAGTTCTTTGATAGCCACTTGAGACCTTTTTAGATTTCTAACCCGTGATTAAATGTTATATCCTTCTTAGCCCCAATTTTAAGCCTTTAAGCCTTTATTTTGAAGCCACATTATAAGCTCATCCTTTAGATGTTGATCTATACCATATGACCCGCACTAGAATCAGCATTGCTTCAGACTAGTTGTCTAAGAGCTTGAGTTTGGGATGAGAGAATTTGTTATTACATCTGTTGGGAAGATTTGTGGTGTGCTTGAATGATTATGCACTTTACTGTAAATTCATTTGCCAATTTCTAAAAGGAAAGGAAAAGAAAAAAATAAAGAAAGAAAGAAAAAAATTGAGAAAAAAAGTTAGCATGACAATTCACATTAAAAAGAATGTCATGTTTAACTTACAAAAAAAGAAGAGATTGAATAAATGTGAAATAAAAGAAGCGGCAAAGGAATATTTTTATTATATTGATAGGTTTGGTTTTATTTGGGGACGTTAATTACTGTGTCAAGTGAGTGAGATCTTATATGAGTGTAAACTCAAGCTCAAGACAGTTTGTTGAAGGCTAGTGAGGAGAGACCCAAATGCTCACTTTTCATTATCCAAATGTACCATACCGTCCCTAAGCCTACGCTAAAACCATAAAGATCTCGTGATTCTTAGGTACATATTGAATTAATAATTCTACTAATAGGGAGTAAGTTAAGTGGAGTGTTCAAAGCGAGTAAAGATTGATGAACACCCTATAACCACCATCTCGAGCTAAGTATAAATTGTAATCTTCTAGCGTTGTGAAGTTAATTTTTGATTGATATTATTTATGTGTTGGATTTTGTATGATAGGTGTATGTGTGCATTAATTATTAGATTATACCATACGAAATTTATTTTGAGCTTTGCTTTGGTTTTATTCTTTAGATTCTGCATGTTGCTTCTTACCTTCGACCTCTGTTTTTATTTTACTTTGTCGGGACGACAAAGGTTTGAGTTTGAGGTCTGTATTTCTCCCTTTGGTTCTAAATAAGTCCTTAGGAGACACCATTTTAGGTAGAAATTGGACTTATTAGATAGACTTTCATTCTTATTTTGATATATTACACTTTCTCCCGTTGGAATTATATTATTTGCATTTTTAGAGCGTTTGTGCGTTAATTTGTTTGTTTTTAGTGTAAAGTTATTAGGTCCATGGATGCTATGGATCATCAAGACAAGGAGGAGAAGTATTAATTAAAGTATTAGATCGAGCGGAGAAGTCAAAGGCGAGAAAAGAATATTCGAAGAGTTGACTAATAGAGAGGAAAATCTAGAAATCTGTTACTAATTGCTATTTTTGACCCACTTAGACACTGAAGCGGCCTTTGAGACGTGAAATAAGAAAGCCGCGCCTTTGAGTTAGGAAGATTTAGGGACTGGAATCAGGTGATTTGGAGTTGAGACGCAAAGTTACAGCCGTTTTACTAACAACTGTACATCAGTTACGAGATTTCTTAATTGGACTTGGGCTTTAATTACTCAATTAAGCCCAAGATTAGACCTAATCCAATTTCACTATCTATATAAGACCTCTTAGATCAGCACATCTCATATTCTCTTCAAATTAAATCATCCTTAGAGAGAGCGTCAAGAAAAGGAAGCAAAAGCAGAAATTGGAGAATCCATTTTTCTCCAACAACAATTCTTTTCATCCCTCCAATTAGGTTTCATATTCTATTTCAGTAATTTAGGATAATGTATTTTCTTTATTTTATTTCAGTTTTACTTTCGAACATGAGCTAAATTATTAAGTACTTGAGAATCGCAAATAATGGTTGAAGCCCTAGTTAATCAATTTCTGTTTTTGAATTTGGCATTTTACGATTTAATCTGAGTTGGGTATTTATTATTGGGTATTATTTTATGCTTGTTTATTATTTCTTTTCTGATCAATTAGAAATAAGTTTTAATAATTAGGCTATTCACTTTAGTGGCAATATGATCATCCGACAGGGGGGGTTTGATTACAGAACTAGGTAATATCCGTGTGATGTCCGTTATTGACCGACAGACTTAACTAATCACATATCCAAAGAGGTAAATACTTCAAATCTGAAAAGGCATATTCGCCCGGTAAGGGTATATAGAACTTTAGGATAGCTCCTACGTCCACTCGACAGGGGGCTAGGTGACATTAGAATCCTGATTAATATAATAATACCGACTTTACCCTTAAGCAGAAACATTAATTGCATTGATTAGGTGGATCCCTTGCGAGACTCCTATACATACTCATCCTTGCGTGATGTCTCCTCATTTGTGATAATAAAATATACTTCAGAGACATCATTTTAGGTGTATTTATTAGTTTATAGGTCGATCTTAGCTTAATTTAGTGCACTTTCCTATTTTGAGTCTTGATTTAGTAACATAATATTTTTAGAGCATATTGGGTTTAATTGTTTATTTAGTGTGATGCTTTAAAGATAATTATGGAGATTAATTAGAGTCCAAGTCAAATATTACAACTTATGGAAAGAGATTTGCATGGAAATTGGAGATAAGGAAACAAAGGCTAAAAAGATCGAAAAGGAAAAGCTGCCTAAATCTGGGATTCTGCATACACGTCCAAAGATATGCGTTTTTACCTAAGAAATAGGCCGAATCTGATGATTTCCTTCTTTAAGGTCAAGATAATTCTGTTGCGATTCTTTTGGTATCTTATGGAGCTCAAACCGACCAATAACGAAGAAGATACGCTCAAAATGGTCCAGCAGTGTTTATCTTTATTTCCTTACGAATTTGAGTTGGACTAGGAGTCCATTACTTTCCTTCTCCTTCAAGAAAACGAATTAGGTCTTCCTATACCCTATAAATACAGCCTCTTAACACTCTAAAACCATTCTTGGCCAGACCTTAAGGCCAAGAGGAAGCTGCAACACAAGAGAAGAAGTCTGGAAGGAGCTGTGCATCAATCATGTCTCCTTCAACCTCTTATTTTGTAATTCTTTCCTCTTCTTTTCTTTGTATGAATTAATTCTATTAGCTTAGGTTTTGCATAATGTATAAACTATGAATTCTAATTCTTCTATCTAAGTTTCTTTGGGAATTATATGTTTTAATTTGATATTAGCTACTTACCTTTATATTTGATTATGTGTTTTGATTTAATGATTGTTTTCCTTGCTAGTGCACGAGTATAGGATTACCTTAATAGTAGTTAGATGGTCTCCTTGACAGGATGTTTAACTATTGAACCACCACATAACGTCTAGTGTCGATATTAGTTCTGACAAAACATGATTCTAACTAGATAGTCAATAAGGTTTGTTTTAACCACCATATCACCGAGATTGCAGTATTTGCTTAGGGCCTTAGTGGCGTTTGATAACTTTATTTGAAATCACTTCTTGGTTGTGCCGTTGCCCCCTTAGTCTCTCTCAAGGTCTAAGGTATGGGAATTTAGAATCCTGACTAAGTATACCAAGAGCTAATATTCTCCCTTATTAACTAGATTCATAGATAGAATTAGAAGGATTAGTGCATACTAGTAAAACCTAAGCTATATCTTTCATACTATCTTCTTTTCTTTTCTTTTATTTATTTTCTGTCTTTAATTTAGTAGTTTAGTTTTATTATATAAAAACCAAATAAATATTTGTCTATCTTTCTTTCTCTTGCGTATTATCTTTTCTATCTTTAATATCTGCACTTGATAATTTGCATAAGTTCTCTCTAACTTTCGTCAGTCCCTGAGGAACGAATCTTCTTATCATTAAAACTTGCATACGTCCTGTAATACTTGCAGTACCATGTTAGTTTAGGGTGTTTATTTGCACTTATTTATATCATTATTTTATCACACCCTAGGCCACACCATTGCGTCTACACTATTTACTTGCATTATTTTATTTCAGTTAATCACTTTAGTATTTTTACTTTATTGTATATTTAGTCTTTAAACAAAACCAAAAAAAAATCTTTATCATTTACTTTTCTGTTTTAAACAATTAATTCTACTTATTTGATAAAAACCTGAGTTGTGTATATCCGGTCCCTGTGAACGAAACCCGATTATCAGAATATAACTTGGACAACCGTACACTTGCGGTATTGTGGTTCCTTTACTTTTATTGCATTATTTTATAATACCCAGGATCAACCACTAACCAAAAGATTCCAAAGGAAGATAAAGATATTAGGAGTGCAATATATTACGGTTCCATCACGCCCTTCGTATAAATAAAAATAATCTTTTGAATCTAAACACCGACAGAAAGATTATTAAAGGAATCAGTCGAAACATGGATAGTTAATTTATCTTAGATAGAGTGTCTAGAAGGACAATATAGGAGAATATATTCCACTGTTCAAGTTAAAATTCACATAATTTTTAATCTTTGAATTAGATCACTTATGGTTGATAAAATTAAGGTTGCATAGGATTTCATTCTTGCGAAATTCTAGATAATCACTTTTATTTTGTTGGGATATTTGCATGCCAAATAGTTTTGCAGAGTGAAGGCTCGCATGAGGAACTAGAAGAAGACAAACCAAACTAGTATTTCTCATGCAAAAAAGGATACATTAGTGTTCGCTCCTAGAGTGTGATAAAAATCAACACTAAACAGGAAGAACAACTAACCGCAAGTGTACGGGTCGTTCCAAGTAATAGATAAATAATCAGGGATTTTGTCTTAGGGACTGCTACGTATAACCAATGTGTTTAACGGATAAGTAGAAGTAACTGCAAATACAGAAAATAAAAGAATAAAAGATATTTGTTTGGTTTCGTTTATAAGCTACCAAACACAAGAAAATAAAGCAATAAATTTTAATAGAATGAAAATAAATAATAAAGGAGTAGATGCAGATATGAGAGATATACTTGAGGATCGCTAGGGATCCACCTACGTTCATACATTTAGCGCTTTCGTTTAAGGGACAAGTTGGTAATTTTATATTAGTCGGACTCTACCATCTCCTAACTTCTGTCAAGATAAACTTAGGAGCTATCTTACAGTATTAAAAACCCCGTTAGGCCAATTGTACGCTACAATTTGATGATTAAGACTTTTACCTAATTGGATACGCGATTAGTCAAGCCCTCTAGGATCATTGATGAATACCACTTGTTTATTAGTTAGTTAAGTATTTATACCCCCCGTCAAGGTGATCACCGCCACTACTGAGTATCCTAATTACTATAACATAATTCTAATTCCCGGCTCAATTAAAATTAGTAAATAAGCATGAACTAATAAACAGTATGAAAAACCTAACTTGAATTAAATTAAGATAATCCCAAATCCGAAAAATACTAAAATAAATAAATTAGGGCTTAACCCATTTTGCGATTCTCAAGTATATGTAAGTTTAGCTCATACTGAAATTAGATACAGAAAGAAAACTAATAGAATACATTTTCCTAAACACATAAATAAAACCTAGATTGAGGAATTGATTTGAGTTGTTGTTGGAGAAAGGAGGTTCTCCAGTTTCTACTCTTCTCTCTGCCTTTCTGTTGTCTTATGAAAGTTGGAAATATTGAAGCGTACTAAAAAATAAGGTTAAAAGGATTTTTATACTAAGTAAATCCGGACTGAGCTTTTATCTTATTTAATTAAATGATCAAAATCCCAAGTTCAATTAGTATTTCCCGTAACTGCTGTACACACTCTAGTAAAATAGGCGTAACTTTTGCGTCTTAAGTCCAAGTAACCTGATTCCAGTCCTTAGTTCGAGCTAACTCAAAGGCGCACCTTTTTCATTGGAACCACTAGACTTGGATCAGTACTGTTTGAGCTCAAAATCAGCAATAAGTGACAGATTCCCAGATTCTTATGCTCTTCTTCATCTCTTTGAGTGGTATCTTTTGCTCTTTTGACCTCTCCTTTTGATCTAAGACTTTAAAATTTACTTATCCTCCTCATATTGGTGCTTCCTAGCATCCATGTACCTAAGATCTTCATGCTAAAACAAACGAATTAACGCACAAAAGCTCTATAATATAATTCCGAGGGAAGAAAGTGCAATATAACAAAATAAGCTCAAAATTCTATCTAATAAGTCGAATTTTTACCTAAAATGATGTATCCTAAAGGCATATATTTATCACAGAAAGGGAGACATCAAGACCTTAAACTCAAACCTTTGTCGTCCGGACAAAGTAGAACAAAAGTAAAGGTCTTAGGTGAGACGCAAACTTGCAGAGTCTAGTGAATGATACCCAAAACACAACTTAAAAAAATCTCATATAGTATAACTTAAGAAATAATGTACACATATACCTATCATGCAAAAACAAACATAAATGACGTCAATCCAAAATTAACTTCACAATGCCAGAAGATTACACTTACTACTTAGCTCGCGATGGTAGCTATAGGGTGTTCATCGATCCTCACTTGCTTTAAACGCTCCACTTAACTTACTCCCTATTAGCTGAATTATAAATTCACTATGTACCTAGGAATTACGAGGTCTTTACGGTTTTATCATAGGATTAAGGATGACGTGGTATGTATATTTGGTAAATTTGAAGTGAGTTTTTGGCTCTCTCCTCACTTACCATCAACAAACTGTCCAAGAGTTTGAGTTTACACTCGAATATGTTCTCACTCAACCTATTTGACACACTCATCTAGTGGTCCCAGTTAACCCAATAATCACTAAAGATGATTTCTAAAACTTCCACTTTGCAGGTTACTTTATTTGTATTTTTTTCTTTTCTTTTCTTTTTCATTCTTTTTTACTGTAAGATATCCCTGACCATCATTTTGATGTGAATGGTCATGTTTTTTATAATATTTTTTCTTTTTCTCTTTTTTTTTCAAAGGCCTCGCAAAGGGTTACAAATAATTTATCATCTACAATTGGGCATAAAATACAAACGCATAAAAAATTCCCTCCCAATGTAATTTCCTCATAATGAAACCCACCACCCCAAACTCAAGCTCAAGACAAGAAGTCTCAGGATTGTGATTCAAGTGCGGGTCATATGGAAAGTCCTATAAACTAAGGGGATACGGCTTATATCGTGGCGACAAAATAAAGGCTTAAATGCTAAAAATGGGGCTAAGAAAGATATAATTAAACACGTATTAGAAAGTTAAAAGGTTTCAATTGGATATCAAAGAACCGCCTCTATGATTTTCCTTGTTACATAGCTTACCTCTAGCTCATAACCAAGTGGGTTTTCTACTCATTTAGATCTCACATTCTACACACCACTCGTTTTGCATTGTTCATTAATTTTTCTTATCAATCATCTCATGTTTGCATGCATTCAAGGTGCGTTTTACATTAACTCCTAGGGTCTACTATTTTTCTATTATTAATTTTCAAAAAAGTGTGATTATGGTGACATTTAACGTACTCTACAGTCAAAACATTCCTTAAACTAAATTTTATTTGTATTTAAAAAGTTTTTCACAAAGCGGTAAAACAAATAACATATAAAATTGGGAATGAGGACAATGAGTACCCGACCCCAAAATCAAAAATAAGCCATGTCCCCACGAATCGAAAAGACTCTATAAAGCAAATAAACTAATATACACTAATAATGATAAAATGGAGAGGGAAACAAATATGGATCGACATTAGGCGGTTTACACGTAGTATTGCGTTGAGGTTGTTGAAATCTTCTTAGTCACGATGTATAGATCATACCGCGTGGAATTCCTCTTCTTTAACGTATTCTTCATCAACTCGAACTCATATTCCCTTTAGGTAATCATCTCCTCATGACCCTATGAATTATCACCTCCTCCACGGAAATCCTTCCGCAACACCCAACTTTCTTTTCTCTTCATGTTCTTAGTACCTTTTCCAACTTTTATGGTCATCTCAGATGACCCCAAACTCAAAGCTTCAAGTATTCCCAATAGTTTTGAATGGAATTTGTGACTTTTGGTGCTCTTGAAGGTTTATGGATATGAATCATGGCGCGCTCTGAGCTAGGTTATGAATATCTTAAGGTTAAGGAAAGGTTTGATGGGTAAACTTTAATCTTTGGTGAAGAAAAATATTTGGATTATACTGTGAATTCTTTAATATTTTGGAAAGATTTGTGATATGATTATATGTTTGGATAATGTTTAGAGGGATGGGTTTATGATATTTTGGTGTTTTGATGGAAGGTTGTAGGTAATTGCAGAGGTTGGGTTCGTCATTAATGTAGTTTATGTGTGAGAGGCTAAATAAAAAGGAAGAAAAATGGTTGATAAGGGTTAGGTTAACTTCTCGCAGGTTGGGCCGGCATATACCGGTGAGGTGACCGGCTAGACGGCGAGAGTTTTTTTCTTCTATTTCTTCCGTTCGCAGCTTTGTTCCGTCCATGAATTAACTTTAATCTTTTTCGCTGAGAGTTCACCGGCTTGCGGTCGCAAAGTGACTTTCTCGATGACACAACTTATAGATGCGTATATAAGGGTGTGCATTCCAGAAGCTCGCGCTGTAACAAAAATATTGGACCGGTATACTGTCTCTCTGACCGGCTAGCTAGTCGCGCAATTCAATTTTCACTGTCGCACATTATAGCTGCGTCTAAGAATTAATTTTAATGGGTTTTCACCAAGAGATCGGCCGGTATACCGGTAATAGGGTCGGCTAGCCGGTCCGAATAATCAAATATTTTCCACTTAGACGCTAAATTCTCCGTCTCACACCTGTTTAACCCCAAACTCAAGTATTTTAACACCCGCAAATCATCAAAAACACTACCAGCCTTCTCATTTCTTAAAAATTTATACTAATACTATATTATACACTATAAAATAAAATACATGGAAGCAATAAACTAATATACAACGGAAATGGCTTTTATGGAGAGATTTGCTATCTATCTCCCAAACCATGGATTAGACACATGTAACATATGTCTGGAAGGAATCCCTTACCACTACCATCGGGGTGGGTATGAATTTGACGCACACTATTATTTATCCACGTTATTTTTGCAAATGAATCGACTCCTTGTATTCAAAGGCGCTATGCTAATAAAAAACACCAAGTAGTATATCAATGTAGGATTTGTATGCATTGCATATGTCAAGATCTTGAATATGTTGATTTTTGGGTGAGAGGTCATCTAAGAACATGTCATGAATGTGACTTTAGTTACTATCAAAATTAAACGTTTTTTTCATTGTAATTCAATAATTTACTTTATTTTTTTAATATTATTTTATTTAATTTTTTGGATTGCAATTAGATGACTAATATTATTGCTAGATCACACAGGGATTACGGTGACAATAGGAATCCTTCATGCAACCCTGACCGCACTTTAGCCAACTGTAGCCAACCTTCTGGTACACAATCTATGCTTACTCTATAGTTTTATCAATTAGATATTTATTCAATGTGTTTAAAAACAGAAAAAAGAAAGCGAAAGCCTAGAGGTCCGACCTCCCTTAAAACCGTTGTTAAGGCTTTAGCTAAATTAGGTCACCCTTTACCAGTTGATTTTTGTATACTTGATGATACATGGAACCCTTCCAAAGAGTATGTATTACATATGGCACAAGTGGTGGGTATTACCGTGGGGGAAAGGGTACCCTTTTGTTATAAGAAATGGATGGTTGTCCCTGCTACTATGAAGCAGGCTGTTACTAGTAGTCGGTAATTTTTATTCTAACTTCATTATTATGTATAATTTAGGTAATTGTTTACTTGATTTTGTTGAATACGGGATTCTTTTTTATATAGATGGGTGGAGGCTACGAGAAAATTGGGATAAGATATCCGAGAATTTGAAGAAAAAGTGTAGAAGATACAAGGATTACAAGCACTACGTTAAGAAACATTATTACTTGTTGGGTGAGAAACAGGAGAATGTGTCCGCGGAAAACTAGAAAATAAGTTACAATATTTTGGATTCTGCTAATACTAAGGTATAACAGTTCTACTTTATGATACATGCTATTAGTTATATGTTATTAATTATTTTAAATTATATAGATCCTGAACCAAGTAAAGGCCAACACGGATAACCGCAAAAAGAAATGGAAGCCTAGTGGATCTGGCTCGAGAAATTATCCCGAAGTCATGATATAATCTGTGATGTATAAAAAATTAATAAAATATATTAGTAATTATTATGATTCTTTAAAATAATGATTGAACAATATAATTGAACATGGAAACTGAAGAAACCCACCCGAAAACCGTTGGTGTTCACCGACAAGCAGACATAGCAGCAAATCTCGCTTCCACCAATGGTGGGTTTTTCAGACATATGGAATACAATGGTAAGGCTGAGTAGCGGAGGGGTGACAACTACTGAAAGCTAGATATAAGTATTTGTGTGTAAAAACTTTTTATTTAAAATATTTTGAAAAAAAGTTTTGAATGTTTTTATTTAATGTAGCAGACAACTCTTAGGGAAGCTCTGAATGTGAAATTCACCTAGCAAATTCTAGGTCATCTGAAGCTCCTGTTTTGACACGAAAATAGTAGACTGATGTTGTTAAGGAAGCGAAGAAAGTTGGTATGGACCCAGCGACACGGAGTTGGGCTCCCGGAGTGGGACCTTCTCCAAAAAAAGCATGCGTTTCTGAACCTGCACCATCATCACAAGAAAATGGTCAACAACTAAATGATATGATGGGATCATTAAATGATCTCCGTGCTGCATACAGCCTCCCGCCTATGTTCTTCCGGCTAATCCATCTAAGGTTTTGACAGCCAGGACCTAGACCTATGTTTTTACGATGGAAAATATTAATATAGCATGCGGTTTATGAACGATATGCGGGCAAAATCTAGACTTCAACCATTCACTCCAGTCGAGCAGAACCCTTCAACCGATCCACTAACAACTGGAGCATCAGGTAGTCAAGAAATACCGGAGGATGAAACTAAGGAAGAAGAAGCATATCGTTTTGTAATTTTTAGTATTTTGATATATTTGATACATATGTATGTTGACTTTAGTATTTCATCACTTTTGACTTTATTTTATATTTTTCGATGTCTTTTTATTAGATATTGACTTTTATTTTTGGAAATGGCGACTTTTAATATTAGTTGTTTTTAATTATATATTCATTATTGTTATTACTTTTATAAATTAAAAAAATAAAAAAAAATTATTAAAAAAAAAGAACATTCGCGACGAGTTAGTAGTCGCAAAACATATGTCAAGGTAGTTGCTAATATATGACTGTAATTAATGACTACATAATTGTTGTCGAAAAAAACAACAATTTACAATAGTAGTCACTATTAATCTATGTACACGACCATAATTAGTCTTTGCTAGACATAAATGAGTAGTGACTGTTATTGTCGTCGTTAATAGCAACAGAGCTTGAGCGATTATACTTCCAAATTTAGTCACTGATAACATCTCTAACAACAGAATTCTAGCGACTAAATATCAACGAAAATATGTAGTCGCTAAAGACCAAAATAATTTTTAACGACAACAAAAATCGTCGCTATAGGTGAAGCGCACAACAATAATATTACACTAAATTGATCATAATTATAATTACCTAATTTTAAGAATTTATATATATGATATAATTGTATGTATCTTAATAATTTTCCATTTACCTCTGAAAAAAGACTATATTATTTAATTAGCAAACTCTTAATATTTTCAACACTAATTTACTTAGGACAAAGCGTTCTTTTTTTCCACAATAAATTCTTTTATAGAAGATGATGTAGAATTAGTTTGGATGAATGATGCATCTTTCTTCAAAAGTTGGGAACCTACATGTATTGTTTCAATTAGAGTTAATAAAGAAGGGAAGGTAGCTCATAAAGTTATTAACCGTACAAGAGTCAATTCAGTCCTCTAAGGCGAAAGTTGGGTCGTCCTTCATGCCATGAGATCTGCAGCAGCAGACTTTCGTTTACAGAGTAGTTCTTTCTACTCTGACAATCTTGAAATTGTACAAGGTATTGTTAATGGCGGGTGTATTAATTGGAAAATTCTTCCAATGACTAATGAAACACTCGGCTAAATGAAAAGATCTCCGAATTGGAAGGTTTTTCATATTAAGAGAGATTTAAATCAGATTGCAGATATGGTCGCCAAAATCAGCCGTCGAGAAATCAATGTGTCTAATTGTCCACCAAACTTGATTATTGAGTTCTATAATAGTTTATCTAAATTAGATTTTAGTAGGTTGTAGGTTATTTCCTTCTTTGTTAAAACAAAGAAAAAAAAGCATTTTTTTTATCGCATCGGTTGACATTTTGGTTTTTCCATTTTAATGTAATCCTCTTTTTTTTTTATTTAAAATGAAACATATTTCTATATTTCTATTAACATTTGTTATATATATTTTATAGTTTCAATGAAATGATTACGGTTTCAAAATAACAAAGGCTTCTGGTGAGCCGACATCTTTTTGTCAAAAACATTTGAAAGGCCTGGTTTTTTCTTTTCTTCGGAAAAAAAGGCCTAGCTCTAATTGACAAGTTGATAAGGAATAGTTGCAATTGGTTTTGTAACTTTTGTTGCCTGAAAATAAACTGATGAAGACAGAAGAGTGAAAAACAAATTTGTCTACAAATGGTGGAAAAGCTACGGTCTCAGTGGACCCACTTTTGCCACGTGAAAAGAAAGATTTCCTACGTGGATTCATTCCGACTTTGTTTTTTCCCATACTTTTTCTTTTCATCAGGCTATCTATCTTTTTGTGCTTTTCTCGGGATTATGTATAATATTGTGTATATTATATATGTCATTTTTAATACATCACTTCGCAAGGACTTAGTCCTCGCGAAAAGACAAATAATTCGTTGTGAAAGACCGTTTTCATCTTTAGCGAGGACATATCATCGCTAAAGACCACTTACGCGGCGAATTTTACGCGTCCTCGCGTGAGACAACCTATCTTTAACGAGAATCACGTGCCTTCGCAAAAGATAGGATTTTTTGCGACGACGATATTCTCGCAAAAGATTGAGTTTCCCGCGAGAAAAAAGTCCACGCGGTTGACTACCAAGTCTTTAGCGAGGACTTCTGGGTTATCTTTAGCTAGGACCAATGTCCTCGCAATAGACTTTTTTTTTTAATTTTATATTTTCTAATAGTTAAATACTCGATATATATAAAAACGAGAAGCAATGACAAAAAAGTCAAAATGAAGTCAAACCTATACAAAGTACTAAATAGTCAACATAAAGTCAGATAGAAAGTCCAAACAGTACATCAATAGCAGAATAAAAATATAAATCAAAGTCTAGTAGAATCTTCATCAAAACTATAACCCTCGTTTATAAGTTTAAATGGCCAGCTGGTAGAAGGAGCAGTAGGAGGAGTTGTAGGAGGAATTGTAGGAGGAGTTGTAGGAGGATTAGTAGTAGGAGTTGTAAGAGCTGTAGAAGGAGCAGATCGAGCGAGATCTTAAGCACCGGCGGATGGAGGATCAGTAGGAGGCACGACTCCTGAGGGTCCATGTTCGACCATGCACCGATTAAGTCATTCGAAGAGCCAAAACATCTGTGCATCAATGGTCTCCCTCGTGGGTTGGTTGCCAGCTATGGAGCTCATGGATCGAGACGTATCCTTAAAAGGCATAAGGTCCTTGCCTATGGAGACAAGAAACTCGTTGAGGGCGGTCATCATCCACTCGAAATCCCTGATCATCTTATCGCTGACCAAATCAGAATTAGCACTATCGAGAGCTTGGCCTTAAGCGGGTGTCCAAGTGCAAGGGTCCAGCTACGCGTCTAATGTCTCCATATTTGTGATATATTAATGTAGGTTACATACATTATTTTAGGTGTATTTGATTAATTGTTAAGAGATGTTTCCCTGTTATTATATAGATTCTAAATTCATGTCATGATTTGATGATTTATTACTTTTCCAGCATATTTGGTTTAATTTGTGTGTTAATGTAAAAGCTTAAGGTTTATGGAATATAATTAGATGTCAAATCAATTCCAAGGAGTTAATGAAAGAAGATATAGTAGAAATTAAGAGATAAAAGGAATCAAAGTTGAACTAGGAAAGTAAAAGCTGTCAAATAAACCTGTCAATTTTGCCGCTACGTCCACTAAATTAACTAAATTAAAGATAACTCCTAATCGGCTGCGATTTTGGATGATTCATTAAGAGTTAGATAGATATTTGTACTGTGATCTTCTGATATAAAGTGGATGAAAATCGGCCCAATAATGAAAGAGATATGACCAAAACAGTGAGCAGTATTTATCCAGTCCTATATTTTAGGAAACAAATTTGAATTGGACTTGAACTCCAATTACTTTCCTCCCACTCCAAGATTTTGACCTAGGGTTAGAAAACACCTATAAATACACCCTCTTATCATTGTAAATGTGTCCTTGATTAGTCCTTGCTTAGTTATTAGTCATTAGTCTCAAGATATATCATCAAGAAAAGCAAGTTGGCAGTATGTATCTTTACGAGGTTTGACCCATGCCTGAAGGCACAACTAAAAAAATTATGTACTCACTTCTCTTTAGGGAGAACGTTGGGAATATAAGAGGTATAACTAAACTAAATGATAAGAGTGTATAAAATCTACATGCCAAGCAATAAACCAAAATTATTTTTAGTATCTACTTATCTTTTCTAGACATATCAAAGAAATCGATAATATTACAACATAAGGTCAATATGCCTTTATACAAAACAATATTTTTCTTCATGTGTTCGTTATTTATTTATTTTCTTGTGATAACTCGGGAAAAATTATTTTTATGAAAGAGTAGAATACTATATGAAAATTGATTTGATTCTTTTAAATTATTAAAGAGTAGAATATGCCCTGTACCTGAAGTTACTTGGAAAAAATTAAACTTATTAAAGAGTAGAATACGATATGTCCCACTAGTCATGCTAAATGACAAAAAATGAAACAATAATAATAAATATTTAAAAAAAGACGATTTTTTTTTATAAAGAACATATTTGGCACGTTATTTTTGACATTTTTTATATTTTAGTCCCTTATCTTTTGATATTGTGACAACGTTTATCTTTTTTGTATTTATCTTAGATTGTAGTATTTTTTTACACTTGTAGCCCCCCCTTTTTTTAAAATATAGGTTATTTTGCAAAATATAAGGACTTACAGTGAAATCAACACAAAATTAATTAATATGGAGACATGTAGTGCAATTTTACATAATATGGGGACATGTAGTGTAGTTTTACATGATATATGGACCTATAGTGAAATTATGACATCTTCAACTGCTAGTCTTGGAGGACTATAGTGATCATAAGGATCATTCCCCTAATTTTTCAAAAAAAGAAATTGACCCCGTAAAAAAACTAATACTTTATGGTCCCCCAAATTTTAAGAATCTACACCCCTAACACAGAGTTTTGAAAAGTATCTTTTAAGTTTTTTTTTTTTTATAAGTATACTATCCTGATTATCAGATAAATATAGGTTATTTTGCGTAATAATTGAATATATAGTGAACTCAAAAATATATAATATAAGGACCTATAAAAACAGAGGCTCAAGACCTCTCATCGCTCGCGCTTTTTCGCCCAAGTAAGGATCATAGGAAGGGTCCCACATTCATGTCCACGCTCTAACGTTTTCGTATACACCCAACAATATTAACACTTTTTCTGAAAATTACGCCTAACACTTCTCATATTCACCATCAAACCTCGTAATTACTCGCCTCACAATATATACTTCGGATGTTGAGGTCATGTATGTTTGGAATCGAGGTATGGGTCTGAGTTCGAAGGTGGTTGGTAACGAAGAAGGTGGGATGTGGATCTAAACGACGATGTTGATGGGGAGTAGATTGAATTTATGTTGATGGTGAGCTTCGAATCCAAAAGTATGATTGTGATAAATAGCAGAACAATACCTTCAAGCGTGAATTGAGAAACAAATTGAGAAACAGTTTCAAATTGTGGACTAAGAAAAATGATGGAGTGTTTATTGATGTTGGTTCAGCGATGGTCAGTTAGGCCTAGTTATTGAGTATGAAGAAGACGGTGGAGTTGTAGCAACTTGATTGAAAGATCGATGGTGGTACTGGGGCATGGTTGTGAGTTGCGATTTGATGTAGAGAAAGAGGTCAAATCTTCCATGTCTCAGAAGAAGAAAACTTAATATACTTTGGCATCATAAAAAATCGAAAAAACACCCCCTAGTTCTTTTGGAATTATTTTAAAATCTTAATTCGTAATATACATTTGACTTGTAAGAATAGTGATTGAGAAATTTCATATTCTGTTGAAGATAGATGGCAATAGCGTTAGAACTGAAGTTGTTGTACTGTATGTTGCGTATTCTTGATATTCAAGACGTAACACGCAACTACTATAAAATACAAAAAAGACTCGCAATTATGATATACTCTTTAATGTATATGTATCATTCAAAACTCGTTCGATCACACAACAAAAGTTGACCATACATTTGACATGTTTAAGAGAAGAGTCTCAACCAGCTGATCTGACCATACATTCCCCATTTCTTTTTCTTTCCAGAATCAAATAGTTATAAATTAAATGAGGAAATTATTTATTCAGGCCAAGACCAGAAGACAAATTATTGATTCTCTCTCAATCTGCAATGTTTCTTGAACCATACTCCAATGTTAACAAAACTTTTAAATTCCCGTTTGTGGTCTGAAACAAAGTAACAGAAATTCATATACATGTTTATATTATACAAAAACAAAGATCCAAAGAACATTCAAGTTTTTACCTATCGAGTACATGCCTATCATAAAGATAAATCATGATTTTAACCTCATCTCCTTTCTCCTTTAATTCCCTTCCATACTTAAATTAGATAAAAGGAAAAAAAACAATTAATACATAGTTAACGGAGTTTAAAAGATGTATGTAATGCCTTACTTAAATTCCATTTGAAAACTGGAACCAAACCCCAGAAGATCAAACTATGCCTAGCTGGTGATTCATCACTACACGACCAATCAAAAGTATCCGTTTTAGTCTAACCACCAAGAGAATAGGCATCCTGGTCTGTATGTAGCCACAAATTTTCTAGTCAACACCATGATAAGTGTCGCCCTCGCAAAATTAGTTGTGCAAACTGCAAAAGATGCAAGACTCTTCAAAAGACTCTTCGGAACAGGTGCGTTATTCATTATATGTTTAAAGACATCAGAATGATTAATCGTGCTTTCAGCTTCTAAACAAAACTTAGCCATTGTTCTTACTGCAAGCTCTAGATATGCTCCAGCTGTTGTTTTGCCACTAAGCATTACACAATCCGTCCCATCGAGAACCACATTACCTGTATAAACTTACGATTGAGTGACTGTTTAGTGGATCCTCGCCCATTTGGTTAGTATAAGGGCCCGTTTGGAAATGCTTATTTTGGAGTAAAAAAGCGCTTTTAGAATAAAATTCAAAATTTAAAAAAATTATTAAAAATAATTTTGAAATCTAAAATGATTTTAAGTGTTTTTTTTAAGAAGCACCTATTTGGTGCTTCTCAAAAAAGTGCTTTTCAAAATCAAAAAAATTCTTAAAAGCACGCTTCTCCAAAAAAACACTTCCAAACGGGCACTAAGTACCCTTGTGTTTAAACCTATTATATGAAATCTATCAACCAAGTAATCATGGTTCTTTATTAATGGAGAACGATACTTGATTTAGTAGAGTTGTTAATTTTATCTGAATGTAAATGATGGTTTAGCAAATCC
The DNA here is from genome assembly GCA_029959085.1 of Nemophila menziesii. Lineage (NCBI taxonomy): Eukaryota > Viridiplantae > Streptophyta > Magnoliopsida > Boraginales > Hydrophyllaceae > Nemophila > Nemophila menziesii. The sequence goes on from JARWIR010000001.1 coordinate 84,644,385, forward strand.
GCCGCTAACTAACGATCTGAGCCTAGAAATTCTGCCTCCAACATCATCGTTTCTTCTTCATTAACAATTGTAACTCTTCTCTCCTGCAGACATATATATATAGTAAAACGATGATATTATTTATGTCGTATACAATGCTTCACAAAATTAAAACAACACTTCTCTCCGAGCTTATATCCAATTCATATAACATCCTCTAATTTTCGAACCTTACAAAGAAACATCAAATTTACCTAAACTTCAAATTTTGCATATTATATTAGGATTAAGATTCATCAATGAGAAAACATTGTCTAAAAAGAACCCCAAAAACCCCAGTTTCCCCTCCCTAAAGAGAAAACACAGTCTAATCTTTAAAAAGCAAATAAAATTAAAATCAGTCGAGCAAAACCTAAATAATAAAAAATAATGCAGCGGCAGCCCACTTTGTTTAATTGTACAACCATGTGTGTCACCTATTAATGTATTTAAAAATATACAAAATTTTATCTTAAAGAAGAATACATTATAGATTTTACAATTTTACATAAAAAATTGGACTTCACAATCTACAATTTTACCTTAAATTATACCCCAAGTGTCATTATATTACCTCAAGTCAAAGAAGATCTCTGATTCACCATTTGTTACCCCAAATTTGTGCAGGAGCATAGCTTGGATAATTTAAAAGAAATAAAAAAAATGCAGTATAACATCAAATTGCTCACTCCAACAGTAAAAAGCTGTTCAGCGTGTCACTTCTCATACATACATTATAAGGCTTCCAACGGGCATGCCAATGTAGGATTTGTATAAAAAAAATAAAAAAGTTATACTTAAATCAGATAATTCTACAAAATTGTATAAGTAATTAGATTATGTTAATAATTAAATCAAATTCTTAATATTTTCATGGTAAAAAATAATTTTTTACCTTAATTTAGGTTCTTCTATTGTTGATGCGTTACATGGCTATTTACTGCAAAACAATCCAAAAATATTGCTCACTCCAGCATTAATAAAAACAATCAAAAAAATAATATTGCTCACTCCAGCATTAATAAAAACAATCAGAAAAATGAAAAATGTAGTATAACCTCAAATTGTTCACTTCAACAAAAGGCTATTTTCAACGCATCACTTTTCATTAAGTAAAAGACTTTAGTCATAATAATGCCATTGTCTGAAAATAAATTGATTGATGATGGTGGAGTGGTGGCTTGGTGGGAAGGTGAGCCTGAAGAGATTTATTTTCTGTTCTTTGTTCGAATGAGTGTGAAGAGATGAGTTTTAAAGGTAAATTTTTTTTTACCGTAATTTGGATTCTCCGGGTTGATGGTGTTGGAGAGTGAAGAGAGTTCTTATTTTTATTTTTACCGAATGCAAGTGGGAAGAAATGAGTTATAGATTAATATGAGAATTTGGATTTATGAGAGTTATAAGGAGCAAAATAACGAACTCTTGAGCTAAATGGGGAAAGAGGAAAAATAGAGAAAATTAGGTGAGTTCTATTATAGTGTTATTTAATATAGATTTTAGTTTATATTCCAGCATGAACTAATATCCTATAGCTTGGGTTTTGCATATGTATAATCGTTGAATTTTATTTTCTTCAATCAAAGTTTGTTTGGGAAAAACCTTTTTAAATCGATTGAGCTTCTTAACCTTTATATTTGTTTTATGTGCTTTGATGTATTGACTGCAATTCTTACTAGTGCACGAGTATAGACTACCCTATTAATAGCAGCTGGATGGTCACCCGGAAGGGGTGTCTAATTGTTGAAACACCACATAGTCATTAGGGTTTGAGATTAACCACCGATCATTGCGCAGGGTCCCATTACCCAAGTCCCCTAGTAATTGTTAGGTCACCACCTAAGTTCACCCGGAAGGGGTTAGGAGATATATAGAATCTTGGGTACTTACTTTAAGAGTTTTAATCACCCTTATAACTAGTAGAAGAAATAAAAGGATTAGTGCATACATATAAACCTGAGCTATATCTTTCATTTTATTCTTACATCTTTTATTTATTTGCATTAGTCTTTAGTTTAATCATTCTCTCTCCAATTATTCATACTTACTTATTATATTTCCATTCCCTAAACTATTCTTTACTATGTTTTCTTCTAATTCGTACGTGTAACACACTAAGTACATGAGAACAAATTTTACTTATTATTAAAACTTGCATACGATCTGTGATACTTGCAGTGAGTAACGTGATTGGTTAGGGTGACAGTCCACATCTTTGCTTTTCATTATTTTATCAATCCCTACCAGCCACCAAGTTTTTGGCGCCGCTACCTGGGACTTGTGTCTCGTTAGCGTGTGGGTTTAATTTTTAGTAGTAGTTTTTAGTTACTTTTTCAGATTTACGCTTTCTTTTTGTTTTTGTCTCTTTCAGGTTCTAGTGTATGCTCGAGAATCCTGAAAGTGTATTCAGAGCCTACAACAAAGGTTTGAGAGAAGAGAAGAAGCAAAGAGAAGACATATCTAACTTAGAGGATAATTTAATTCCACCTGAGGAAGATAATCTTAACAAAATTCAAAGAGTACCTATTCCTCAGATATTACCTATTTCTCAAGTAATAACACCACTAGGAGGAGAGCCCAGGAATAATTAAAGTCACGAACAAGATCTCCCAGGCTTGGGAGCACCTTTTCTAGTTCAACCATTAGGGTATCACCCTCCAGTGATCCAAAATATAAAGTTCAGTCCCAATCCAGGTATGCTCAGTCAATTTACAAGGTATGGACATTATAGTGGTGCAGCAATTCAAGATCCGGTAAGAGCGATTCAGAAGGTTATTTAGATTTGTGATGCCTAATTACTCCAGGCATTACACGTGAGCAACTGTATTGTCATATGTTTTTGTTCTTCTTGACCGTAAGTGCTCGTGATTGGCTAGATAGACAACCACCAAATATAATTAATACTTGGGATGAACTACAAGCCGCATTCTTTAACCACTTTTATCCGAAAAATATGAGATTAAATGATCAGATGGAGCTCGCTAGTTTTCGTCAAGAGAATGATGAAGAAGTAGGAGACGCGTGGACAAGGATTCAACAAAAGTTAGCAAGATGTTGGTGGTTCTTTGTGTGTTCTAAAAATAATGCAATAAGTAATCGAACCACAACCGCAAGTGTACGGTTGTCCCAAGTAGTAATAATGATTCTAGGATCGTTCGCAGGGACGGTTTGGTTAACTACAATGCTTATCGATTAATGAATGATTGCACTTATAAAAGCAGTAAATGATATATTGATTGATTGTTTGTTTTATAGTTCCTAAGATGATTAAGATTAATATGAAGATGTAAATAAATAACAAAACGCAAATAATAAATAACTAGACGCAAGAAATGGAAGGCAGTACTTGAGAGATGCAAGGGGTCCTCCTAACTCTATTTCATATCATATGTTGTTTAAGGGTCAAATCGGTCAATTAGCATTGGTCGGGATTCAAAAGCCTTTGTACCCCCGTCAGGGTGGACTACAAAGCTATTCTAGAGTGTCACTAATCCCGTCAGGGTAAATATGATCCACTTTCGAATGATTAAGTTTAAATTACCTCATTGGCCCTAAGATTAACTACTCTCGTCAAAGTCAAATAGTTATACCTTATATTGAGTAATTGATTCTATACCTAAACCCCCCGTCAGGATGATCCACACGCCACATATGTGGAATAGCCTAGGTACTAACACCTGTTCTTAGTTAGCTACTCTAAAAACAGTAAATAATCATAAATTACCGAATAATGTAAATGACCCAATTCGATTTAATTCATAAAAACCCAAATTCAAACATATGAAATTCAATAGTTTTAGGGATCACCCATTAAGCATTCTCAAGTACTAAAAGGATTTAGCTCATAATTAAAGGAAAAACAAATACAAAATCTAAAGACGAATTCATATTGTTTTACAGAAAGACTTTAAAGAAAAACCTAATTCCGGAATTGAGTTAGCTGTGAGTTGGAGATATAGACCGTCTCCAGTTCTCTAGCTTTCCTGCTTCCTTGCCTTGACTTCTCTCTGATGTTTTCTTTTGTAAAAAGTGAATTGTATGTAAAATAGAAGTCAAAATCCCCTTTTATACTTATAAATTCGGACCAGGCCTTTAGGTTATTAATTAGATGAAAGAATAAAGGCCCAAGTCCATTATCTTAGCACAAAATCCCGTAACTGCTGCACCACCTTCACTAAAACTGCTCTATCCGATTCGTTATAACTCTGATTGATCTGAAATCACTTGCTAAATTTCCGTAACTCGATACGGAACATAATCTCTTCAAAGGTCAACGGCTAAATCAACTCGTAAGTGCCTCGAAATCAGCTATCTTTGGCTTGTTTTTTGATTTGCAGCTTCAAAATATCATTCTTTTCGGGATTTATCTTCGAGGTTTGACTCCATATCAAGATCTTTGACTTCCGTCTCGGATTCTTCTTCTAGCTAACCATTAAAACCCACAAACGTTTCACTAAAATACACAATATTACGCGCAAAAGCTTAATAAATAAAAATTGCTAGAAATAAAAGAGGAAAATTGGATTATTGCATATTTAGTCCAAAAGTCTATCAAAATAAACGAATAAAAACCAAAAATAATGTCTCCCAAGGGTATAAAATTAGAACATTTAGGGAGACATCAAGACCCCCAACTCAAACCTTTGTCGTCCCGACAAAGCAAAACAAAACAAAACGAAGGGGTAGAAGTAAACGCAAGAAGGTAAAAGCTAGCAAATAAACCTAAAGCAATTCTTAAAATAAATCTCATATAGTAAAACTCCAAGAACTAATATACACATACACCTATCATGCAAAATCGAACATAAATAACATCAATCATAAAATTAAATTAGCAATGCTTGAAGGTTACACTTGTAATCATCTCTTTATGATGGCTATAGGTTGTTCATCAATCCTAACTCGCTTCGAATGCTCCACTAAGTATATTCCCTATCAACAGAATCATAAATTCACTATGCACTTAGGAATCACGAGGACTTTACGGGTTTAGCGTAGGCTTAGGGACGGTGTGGTATGTATATTTGGTAAATTTGAAGTGAGATTTTGGCTCTCTCCTCACTTACAATCAACAACTGTCCACGAGCTTGAGTTTACACTCATATAATGTTCTCACTCAACCCATTTGACGCGCTAATGTTGCGTCCCCAAGTCAACCCAATTAATATAAGATGATTTTTCCAAATATTCCACTTTGCCAGTTTATTTTATTCTTTCTTTCTTTTTATTTTATTTTTCATTTCTTTTCTTCTTCTTTTTTTTTGTACAAGATACCCATGACCATCATTTTGATGTGAGAGGTCATGTCTCTTATAATTTTTTTTCTTTTTCAAATCCCGGCAAGGGTTACAAATAATAATATCATCTTTATTTTGTGCCTCAATACAAACACATCATTTTCCACCCAATAAAATTACCCAAATGTGGACCCTCCACCCCAAACTCAAGTTCGAGACAGGTTTCAAATCGTGATTCAAGTGCGGATCATTTGGTCATGCCTAATAATCTATAGGATAATGGGCTTATATCGTGGCTAATAAAAGAGAGGCTTAAGGCTCAAAATTGGGCTAAGATGGATAAAATTAATATAAGGATAGCAAGCTAAAAGGATTCAAATGGCTAACAAAGAACTGCCCCTATAATTTTTCTAAGTACATAGTTCGTTTTTAGTTCATATCTAGGTGGGTTCTCTACTAATTAGGATTTCACGTTCTACACACCAAACATATTCCTTAAGTACAAGCTTACTTCATTTGCATTGTTCATTAATTTTTCCTATTAATTACCTATGTTCGCATGCAATTCTAAGTGCGTTTTATATTATTCCCTAAAGTTCACTATTTACTATCATAGATTTACTAAAAGTATGCTTAAAGGAACATTTAAAATCTTTTACAGTCTAACGCAACTCCGAAATTATTTTATTGAAAGCAATTAAAACACATAAGACATAAAAACTGGGATGAGGCAACGAACCCCACCCCAAACTCAAAAATGAGTCGTGTCCCCACGACTCGAAAAAGACTCAACGCAATAAAATAAACTAAACAAAACTAAAACGCGGAAGGGATAGAAAACGTATCTCAACCAGCGCGTGGCTGGTCATCGGTGTTGCGTCCATGAACTTTCTCCTTCGTAAGTAGACCATAGGTGGTGTGTTGAATCGTGCTCACCCCCATAAGCATGTTTCGGAGAAGTTCTAACTCTTTCGTAACGTTTCCTAAAGAAGCAATCCTCTTCACTTGGTTCTTTTCTAACACCTTCACTTTCGCTTCCAACTCGTGATCGGTATGCATCTTTTTCTTAGGAGGAGCTCTAGGAGTTCTTACTGCTTTTAACACTTCATCATGAGCATTCTGGATCGAAGCTATACCCATGTTCTCTCCAACTACCACACGGTCAATCTCTGCGTCCTTACGCGGAACTTTTGCGTCTAGGCATAAAGTAGTGATAGTACAAGGGAATTTGAGATTTTGTTGTGAAGTTGGAATTCTAGCAAATTCCATGATGGTATCATAAATCACACGAGCAACATCCATTGGTTTCTCCTCAATAATACAATTGATAAACATAAGATGCTCCTTCTTCACTTCCGATATATGTTTAATTCAGAAGAAGGTAGGGATTATGAAACGAGACCATACCTTAGCACACAGTAACAAATTACTGCTATACATCTGTCCAGGATACCTCTCTCCTTCGGGAACCCATCAATAAGTACTATCCCCCAAAGGGATTCATAATCGAAAGATGGTTCTTCAAGGGCTTCTTGGAAAGGGCATAGTCCAGTAAAATTGGGTAATTTTAACGATTTACGAATAAGCTCAACGGAGAAAGGAACTACCTTTTTGCGAATCACAACTGCATCTTTCGAGAAGGCTATTCCCTCATAAAAATCTCGCACCAAAGTAGGAATATACTCAAGCTTCCTTTCTCTTAGTTCTTTTCAACCCAACTTGTCACAAGTAATACCATAATCTTTATAAGCACTAGTCATAATACCTTTAGGAAGATTCATCTCCTCACAAAACTTCAAGAAATCAATTCTATCACGAACCTGATCAGCCCAAGGAACGATAACTCGTTTAGTCTTTTGAGCCCATACTTTCCTACGTGGAGGTTTCTGTTGTTGCACGGGTTCTTCGGGATCTTCTTGTTTTGTTTCTTCCTCAATCTCTTCTTCACTTTCTCCCTCACTTTCATCAATTAATCTACTCTTTTTCGGATTAGCCTTGCTTGGATTTTCCTTTCTTTTCGGAGCAATTGGGATTTGTTCAGTCTTTTTGGAACGCGAATCCGGAATCTCAATTGCTTGTTCTGGGCTAGCTCCAACATTGTTCCTGTTTCTTGGTATGTTCCTTCGATTGTTACACATGGAATCAGTTCTGGTAGTCATCTCTTTTCACCCCAAACTCAAAACTTCAAATAGTGATGAAGCTAGAGAAAGCTTAGAACTTTGATGTTTTGAGGCTTTAAACTTGAAGAATATGGTGGAATATGAGATGGGTAGAGGTTAATTTAGAGGAATTTTGGAAGAATTGGGTTTAATTTGAAGGTTAGGGAGAAGAAATTTTTGGAGAAAAGATGAAATTTGGTGATATTTTGGAGAATATATGAGTTGATTGTGTGTTTTTGTGATGAAAGAAGGCTTGGTTTGATGATTTTATAGCTGTTTATTGATGATTTTCGGAGTGGGTGGAGGCAAGTATTCGTAATAGGAGGCTAGCTTGGAAAACAAGGTAAAAAAACTAGGTTTTGTAGGCTAAAAAACGCCTCTCGCAAAAGCGCACCGGCTAGCCGGTCGCGATGGCGGCGAAAAAATAATTTCCAAATTCGATTTTTTTTAACCTCAGACGCAAGCCACCTTGCGTCATTGCTGACGCAATGATCAGAGAGTCCTTCTTCCTTGGCCGGCTAGCCGGTCACCTGGCCGGCATGCCGGCGGCGTGTCGCTGGCGCGAATGAAGACGCAGCGTTGTTGCGTCGTTGCTGACGCAGTGGTCAGAAACTCCATCGTCATCGGCGGTCTAGCCGGTCATCTGACCGGCATGCCGGCGGTTCCTCGCTGGCGCATTTCGAGACGCAGTCATGCTGCGTTATTGCTGACGCAGTGGTCAGAGAGTTGGGGTCTCTCAGCTCGTTTGGCCGGTATGCCGGCCAGCTCGCCGGCTAGCCGGTCAAACCTACTGTTGACTCCATAATTTTTCGTTTTCTCATCGTTTTGACCCCAAACTCATGACCTTTTTACCCCTGAAATCATCAACAACTACCCTTCCTCATTTCTTAATAATAAACACTAATTTTAACGAAAATCAAACTAATTTACTCTACAGAAATTGAAATACTTAAACTAATATACAAGAAATTGGCTTTTGTTTAACGTCGTTAAGCTCGACGGATTACCTCACGCTTCTAAGGAGTTTCGATGAGGTACATGACCTCTCCGGGATGTGGGTCCTTTGCACGATTGGTATCTTCACCTCCATGGTATATCTTTAAACGATGACCGTTCACCATGAATGTACGGTTCTCAAGTGGATGTTCTATATCTATTGCTCCATGAGGCGTAACTTTGGTCACAATATACGGTCCTGACCACTTCGATCTTAACTTACCCGGATAATTGCTGACCTTTGAGTTATATTTCAACACTCTTTGTCCCACCTAAAATTTCTTCTCACGAATGCTATTATCATGCCACCTCTTAGTATTTTCTTTGTAAAGTTTAGCGTTTTCATAAGCATGTAATCGGAATTCATCGAGCTCATTGAGTTTCATCATTCGATTCTGACCGGCTAAATTAGGATCTAAGTTTAACTGCGCAATAGCCCAATATGCACCCATTTCAAGCTCAAGAGGTAAGTGACAAGCCTTACCATAAACCATTCGATACGGGGATGCACCAACCGGAGTTTTGAACGCAGTATGATAAGCCCATAACGTATCATCTAATTTCATTGACCAATCTTTTCTTGTAGGACATACGGTTTTCTCTAAAATAGATTTTACCTCGCGATTTGAGACTTCAGCTTGACCATTGGCTTGTGGCTTATAGGCGGTAGATACACGATGTCTCACCCCATACTTCTCTAAGACTGTCTTCAAATACCTATTCACTAAATGAGTACCCCCATCGCTAATAATTAGTCTCGGAGTACCATGTCTAGTGAAGATGTGTGATTTAAGAAACTTAATCACTACTCGCGAATCATTGGTTGGTAGAGCAATAGCCTCTACCCACTTAGTAACGTAATCTACCACTAATAAAATGTAGAGTTTACCATTTGAAGGGACGAACGGACCCATAAAATCTATACCCCACACATCAAATATTTCCAGTTCTAACACATTATTACGTGGCATCTCATCCCTCTTGGATATGTTTCCGGTAAATTGACATCTTTCACACTTATTAACATACTCATGACAATCTTTCATAATAGAAGGCCAGTAAAAACTTGATTGTAATACCTTAGCAGTAGTTCGATCTCCTTTAAAATGTCCCCCATAAGGTGAATCGTGACACCCAGCTACAATCGCCTCAATTTCTTCCTTGGCTACACATCTTCTCACCATTTGATCAGCGCACACTTTGTAGAGGAAAGGGTCCTCCCAAAAGAATTGTCTAGCACGGTGAGCTAATCTTTTTCTTTCTTGATAAGTTGAACCTTCAGGAAAAGAACCACTTACCAGTAAATTCGCAATATCTGCATACCAAGGAGCTTCATAGTCACGAACAGCAAATAAATTCTCGTCAGGAAACTCTTCTCTAACTACTTCAGTTCCACCATTTGTTTCTGAACCTTCCAGACGCGATAGGTGATCTGCAACCTGATTCTCACAACCCTTCCTATCCTTAATCTCTAAATCGAACTCTTGAAGCAATAAAACCCATCTGATTAACCTCGGTTTAGCATCCTTCTTTTCCATAAGATATCTAATCACTGAATGATCTGTATAAACAATAACTTTCGCTCCAAGAAGATAAGAGCGAAACTTATCAAATGAATACACTACTGCTAGCAATTCTTTCTTTGTAACTGTATAATTAATTTGAGCACCACTGAAAGTTTTACTAGCGTAATAGATTGAATGAAATATCTTATCTTTTCTTTGTCCCAATACGGCTCCCATACACAAATCACTCGCATCACACATAACTTCAAAAGGTAAACTCCAATCTGGAGGTAATACTATAGGAGCAGCAATAAGCTTTTCTTTGATTGCTTGGAAGGCCGCTAAACAAGCTTCATCAAAAAGGAATTTGGAATCCTTTTCAAGTAAGTTTCATAGCGGTTTTGCAATCTTAGAAAAATATTTAATGAAACGCCTATAACAACCAGCATGGCCCAGGAAACTTCTTAATCCTTTAACAGATCCAGGAGGGGGAAGAGTTTTAATTACCTCTATCTTTGCTCTATCAACCTCTAATCCAGCACTCGAAACTTTGTGACGCAGAACTATACCTTCGCGAACCATGAAATGACACTTCTCCCAATTTAAGGCCAAATCTGTTTCCTTGCATCTAATTAACACTTTCTCCAAATTATCTAAACATTTATCAAAATCGTCACCAAACACAGAGAAATCGTCCATAAAAACTTCAAGAAAATTGTCGATCATATCCCAGAAGATGGCCATCATACACCTTTGGAAAGTAGCGGGTGCATTACACAGCCCAAATGGCATTCTGCGATATGCAAACGTACCAAAGGGACATGTAAACGTTGCTTTATGTTGATCTTCTGGAGCCACATAAATCTGATTATACCCAGAATAACCATCCAAGAAACATTAGTACTCTCTACCGGCCAATTTATCTAACATTTGATCGATGAAAGGAAGTGGGAAATGATCCTTTCTGGTGGCTTTGTTCAGTTTTCTGTAATCCATGCAAACTCTCCAACCAACTACCGTTCTTGAAGGAACCGCTTCATTTTTATCATTAAGAATTGTTGTAACTCCTTTCTTCGGTACACACTGAACCGGACTCACCCATTCACTACTCGAGATGGGTTAAATAATCCCCGCATCTAACAGCTTGATCACTTCCTTTTTCACTACATCCTTCATAGCGGGCATTAATCTTCTTTGACCTTCAAATAAGCATGCGTTATCATCTTCAAGTATGATTTTGTGTTGACAATATGAGGGACTAATGCCTTTGATGTCAGCAATTGTCCATCCTACCGCCTCCTTGTTGGCTCTTAACACACACAACAGTTTATCTTCTTGAGGACCTGTTAAATTCGCTGAAACAATAACAGGTAGAGTTTCATTAGTACCTAAATACGCATACCTCAAGTGTGCTGGTAATGGCTTTTCTTCCAATTCCGGAGGAAATTCAATTGAAGGCTTCTTTTTAGGAACAATCTCCCCCGGTTCTCTCACAGGTTCATAGGCAGGACGCCTATACTTCGGATTCTTAGAATTAAGAGCTGCCACTGTTTCGGAAAGCTCTTCCATGAACTCAGGTGCATCAATAATTAAAGCTGCCTGCAAGATATCATCATAATTAAATTCATTATATACCTCTTGTGTGGCGTGCTCAACTACATCCATTCAAAAGCAATCTTCTTGAGAATCCGGAAACTTCATAGCTCGGAACACATTAAATTTGACCTCCTCGTCTTGAATTCTCATCGTCAATTCATCGTTACTCTACATCAATCAATGTACACCCCGTGGCTAGGAATGGTCTTCCCAAAATAATTGGGACATTCCTATCCGCGTCGTATTCAAGTATAACGAAATCAACGGGAAATACTAACGTACCTACCTTAACAAGGACATCTTCAATTCGACCTTCTGGATGTGCAAGAGATCTGTCCGCCATTTGCAAGACCATAGAGGTAGGTCTTGCTTCTCCAATTTTTAGCTTATCAAAGATCGATTTGGGCATAAGATTTATGCTGGCTCCCAAATCGCATAATACTTTACCTTTCCATTCTTCTCCAATCGATATCGGAATTGTGAAACTCCCAGGATCAAGTAACTTTGGAGGCAATTTACTTTGACAAATGGCACTACATTCTTCAGGAAGACCAATCATCTCATTATCACAGTATGGCCTTTTGTTAGTGAGGGCCCTCTTCAAATATTTCGTGTACTTAGGAATATCTCGGATAGATTCCAACAACGGAATGTTAATACTAAGGCCTCTCACTCTATTAAAGAACTTTTGATAATCAGCCAAATTACCCTTTTTCTGAACTCGAGATGGAAATGGTGGAGGAGGGCGATTACTCATAACATCATCTTTCTTCTTTGAAATTTCACTCGGCCTCTCTATTTCCTCAACATCTTTCTCTTTCTCACCCACATCCTTTTCTTTTCTTAGAACTTCTTTCTCTTTCATAACAGGAAAAGGAGGTGGAGGGAGGTTCTTACCATTTCTAAGAGTAACAGCTTTGTAATCTTCATGTTGTCTCGGATTTTCTGTGTCACTAGGGAGTTGCCCTTGTGGACGTTGATTAAGCTGTTTTGCGAATTGATCCATTTGGTTTCGTATTAGTTTGATACTTACGTCGGAAGCTTGTTGATTCTGCATAGCCTGCGTCTGGAGAGCAATTAGGTTCTCAACGGTTTTCTGAAGGGTAATCACACCTTCTTGTGGATAGGCAGGTAAGGCTTTTTGGTTCATGATTTCATTGTAAGTGTCTTGAGGCGCTTGTCTTTGCACGCAATTTCCTTGATTCTGTCCTCCTTGATAATTATTATGTGGTCTTGGGTTGAAGTTGTTACCTTGGGGACGCGGCTGATACGCGTATGCAGGATTGGCTGCCCCATTAGGATTTGAGTATTGAAACCCAAGATGGATCTGTTAGGCTGATACCCATTACCACTCGAATTAAAGTTTCCTCTGTTGGAGACAAACATCACAGGCTCTTGATTATTCGGACAACTCTCCTCATCATGATCATTTACACCACAATACGAACACATGTAAACTTCTTGTGCAGCTTGCACAGCTACCTTCTTACCCGAAAATCCTTCTTTTACAGCTAAAGTGAGCGGTTTCAGTTGTTGCTCTATGGTGGTTTGAATCTTTTTCTCGAGGGTAGCAAACTTCACTTTGATATTAACTTTATTCACTCCTCTAACTGGGGTTCTTACTGAATTCCATCCAACTTCATTCTTTACCGTTCTCTCTAGGATGAGTCTCGCATGAGCCGGTTGAACTTGTAAAAACCCAGCACCACTTAGCAAATCTAAGTCTTTTCTTGAAGTCCCATCAAGACCTTTGTAGAAATTTTTTAGCTGTTGTTGTTCTGAAAGGCCATGATCGGGAACTCTACGCAAACAAATCTGAAATCTTGTCCAGCTTTTACCCAAAGTTTCATCATATTCTTGACGGAAATGAGTCAATTCAAGTTGATCATCTAATCTCATGTTACTTAGGTAATACCTGTCAAAGAAAGCAGTTTCTAGTTGATCCCAATTTGTTATCTTCGTAGGATCTTGTGTATCGTTCCATTCACTCGCTCCATCAATAACGAAAAATCGAAACACAGCAAAATACATTTGCTCCTTTGAAACTCCTTGTGTGATGTAAGAATCACATATCTGCTTGAACTTCTGTACTGCTCGGAGGGGATCTTCTCCAGGTTTACCACGAAAATTTCCAAAGCTCTGGAATTGAGCTAACATACCCGAATCTGGATGAAACCTCGAAACATCTATATCAGGAGCACCTACCCCTAGAGCAGGAGCACGGAATGGAACTTCTTCTGGACCGTTTACAAACCAGGGATCTTGATTATTTTCCATTTCTTTCTGTTCTCTTCTTTTCTTATTTGCAAGTCTGATTATCGAATCTGGATTATCAAGGATTTGAACCGGTGGTTCAAATCTGAGCCTTCTTCGCATACACCAAACCTAAAAAATCTGAAAGAGAAGAACAAACAAAAAGCGTAAAACTGATAAAAATAAAAATAAATGCAACTATCACTAAAGGATAAACACCGTGGTCACACGCAACCGTCCCCGGCAGCGGCGCCAAAAACTTGGTGGTTCTTTGTGTGTTCTAAAAATAATGCAATAAGTAATCGAACCACAACCGCAAGTGTACGGTTGTCCCAAGTAGTAATAATGATTCTAGGATCGTTCGCAGGGATGGTTTGGTTAACTACAATGCTTATCAATTAATGAATGATTGCACTTATAAAAGCAGTAAATGATATATTGATTGATTGTTTGTTTTATAGTTCCTAAGATGATTAAGATTAATACGAAGATGTAAATAAATAACAAAACACAAATAATAAATAGCTAGACGCAAGAAATGGAAGGTAGTACTTGAGAGATGCAAGGGGTCCTCCTACCTCTATTTCATATCATATGTTGTTTAAGGGTCAAATCGGTCAATTAGCATTGGTCGGGATTCAAGAGTCTTTGTACCCCCGTCAGGGTGGACTACAAAGCTATTCTAGAGTGTCACTAGTCCCGTCAGGGTAAATATGATCCACTTTCGAATGATTAAGTTTAAATTACCTCATTGGCCCTAAGATTAACTACACTCGTCAAAGTCAAATAGTTATACCTTATATTGAATAATTGATTCCATACCTAAACCCTCCGTCAGGATGATCCACACGCCACATATGTGGAATAGCCTAGGTACAAACACCTGTTCTTAGTAAGCTACTCTAACAACATTAAATAATCATAAATTACCGAATAATGTAAATGACCCAATTCGATTTAATTCATAAAAACCCAAATTCAAACATATGAAATTCAATAGTTTTAGGGATCACCCATTAAGCATTTTCAAGTACTAAAAGGATTTAGCTCATAATTAAAGGAAAAACAAATACTAAATTAAAAGACGAATTCATATTTTTTTACATAAAGACTTTAAAGAAAAACCTAATTCCGGAATTGAGTTAGCTGTGAGTTGGAGATATAGACCGTCTCCAGGTCTCTAGCTTTCCTGCTTCCTTGCCTTGACTTCTCTCTGATGTTTTCTTTTGTAAAAAGTGAATTGTATGTAAAATAGAAGTCAAAATCCCCTTTTAAACTTATAAATTCGGACCAGGCCTTTAGGTTACTAATTAGATGAAAGAATAAAGACCCAAGTACATTATCTTAGCCCAAAATCCCGTAACTGCTGCACCACCTTCACTAAAACTTCTCTAGCCGATTCGTTATAACTCCGATTGACCTGAAATCACTTGCTAAATTTCTTTAAATCGATAAGGAACATAATCTCTTCAAAGGTCAGTGGCTAAATAAATTTGTAAGTGCCTCGAAATCATCTATGTTTGGCCTGTTTCCAGATTTGCAGCTTCAAAATATCATTCTTTTCGGGATTTATCTTCGAGGTTTGACTCCATATCAAGATCTTTGACTTCCGTCTCGGATTCCTCTTCTAGCTAATCATTAAAACCTACAAACTTTTCACTAAAATAAACAATATTACGCGCAAAAGCTTAATAAATACTGGTTAAAGAAATAGAAAGAGCTTATCACCGACATATCCTTCCATTCTGATAGGTCTATATTTCTCCTCGTGAATTTCGCAAAGCCATCCGCATTAGAGCTATGTTCTCTACTAATGTAGGTTATTTTCCAAAGCGGAAAGATGTTCAGCCATCCTTTGATTTCCTCAATGATTGGGTTAAGGCTCCAGTGAAGTCAAACCCTGTTGTAAATTCCTTGAACAAGTTCAAGGTTGTCAGTGTAGAACGAACTACTCTGTGTGCTCTTCGAAGCTGCCGATTTGAGGGCTAAAAGAAGTGCCCACGCTTCTCCTTCTTGAACGCTCTTTAATTTACATTGCAAGGCTTTCCTTTGCGTGATCAAACCCTAAGGATTAACTCCAATTATGGAAATTGCTGCCGGTTCCCACTCACTAATAAAAGACGCATCACTAAACCAAACCATATCTGTCGCATCGTCAATAACTGGGTTATTCTTATCAGCTTCCTTCTTCTCCTGCACTGTCTGCTTATTCTATTCTTCTAGCTCTTTGTCTCATCAAATATACGAGCAATTGTATCTTTAGTATTAAGCGTTATATTTTCAACCGCCCATTTCTTCTTTTCAAAGAAACCTTTCATCCTTTCTCTCCAAATATTCCATGTGGTAACCATGATTGTAGCCGTAACTTTCCTTTTATCCCATCCATTATTTGAGTGGCTTGTTACCGTTTTCATTAACCATATTGGGAAGGGTTCATTCATTTTGTCATCAATTTTAATTTGTAGGGACGATTCCTCCCAAGCTTGCATGCTAATTGGGCATTTAAGGATGATATGATCTGTACTTTCCATCTCCATTTCGCACCATTCACATCTGTTGTCATCTTTACAACTTCTCTTTTTCAGGTTCTGTTTAGATATATAATTACAAATCCGCCAACAAAAATTCTTAATTTTTGAAGGGATGTTAGCATGCCACACAAGGTTCCAAAGAGTTGAGTTATTTTCTTTTTCACCAGCAATTGAAGATTGTGGAGTATCTCTATTTTCTCCTATCAACGCGTGATATCCAGACTTTGTCAAATATGTCCCATCTTTATTAAAAGGCCAAATTATTTTATCTTCTTTGAGAGTATTTGTGATAGGGATTTTCCATATTTCATTAGCAACAATCGGATCGAACGCCTCCCTAATAACATTAACATTCCATCCTAACGACTCTTTATCCATAAGATCGTTAACCCATTTTAGATTAGGAGCTTTCTTATTGTCCAAATTATAATTGCCCATAATCCACTTGTGGTTCCAAATATCCCCACTCTTACCATTACCGATTTGCCAAATCGAAAATTTCTTAAGCATTTGTATACCTTTATAAATTCTCGCCCAACTCCACGATCTTTTAGCTTTTAGTTTTGTGTCCCATAAATTTTCCTTAGGAGCATATATTCCTTTCAGTACCTTGTAAACAAGTGACTCCTTATTATTAATAATTCTCCAAGTTTGGTTCGCCAACATTGCGAGATTCATTTTTTTGAAATCTCTAAAGCCCACTCCACCGGTTTTTTTATTTAGCCATTTTATTCCAAGCCATCCAGAGAATCTTTTTCTTGTCCTTAGCGTCCCACCAAAAATTAGCCACCAGAGACGTAAGTTTTTTGAATACTGTTTTAGGAAACTCAAAGATCGACATGGCATAATTCGGAATTGACTGTAAAACCGCTTTAATAAGAGTCTCCTTTCCACCCTCCGATAAAAGAGAGGCATTCCAGCTAGCCAATTTTGTTAATATTCTATATTTTATGTAATTAAGATTCTCCGTTTTCGATCTCTTAAGGGTTAGCGGAATGCCCAAATATTTCCCTAGCGAATCTATGCTTTTTATGCTAAGAGCTTCAGAAATGGTTTGTTTAATATGAACAGGAGTATTCTTGCTGAACATAATGGCCGATTTTGCGAGATTAACTATTTGCCCCGATGCTTGGCAATAGCTCCACAATATTTCCTTAAATGCATTAATTTCCTTATCAGAAATTTTAATAAAGAATAAAGCATCATCCGCGAAGAAAAGATCGGTTGGTTTCAGACATTGTCTTGTTATCATTATCCCATTTTATTACCTTCTCTACATTGATTATTAATTAGCCCGATGAGACTTTCCGTGAGAAGAGAAAAAAGAAGCGGTGATAATGGGTCCTCTTGTCTTCAACCTTGTTCTCGTTTTAACTTTTTCATCCTTTGACCAATAATTTTGATTTGCATAGAAACCGTCGTCAAATAGTTCTTAATCTAGTTCACCCATTTATCTGCAAATCCCAACGCTAATAATGTCTGAAAAAGGAATTCCCAATTTACTTGATCATATGCCTTTTCCATATCAATCTTTACCGCCGCATAATTGATTTTTGATTTTCGTTTAGTATTTAAAAAATATGAGACTTCTTGCGCTATCAGAACATTGTCTTGAATACTCCTACCTTTAATAAATGCCGACTGTGTTGGTGAGATGATTTCGTCCATGAACGGTTGAAGTCTCATAGCCATGATTTTAGAGATAATCTTATAGCAAAAATTAACACAAGATATTGTCCTAAAATCCTTGATTGTTTCTTGTTTATCCCCTTTTGGTACCAATGTAATAATAGTGTCATTAATTAGTCTGAGAGGGATATTGTTTGTAAAGAAGCCAATCACAATTTTCTCTATATCCATTTCAATAATCTCCCAAAATTCATGATAGAATTTCCAGGCAGCCCATCTAGACCCGGGGCTTTTGAACCATCCATTTTAAACACGGGATTTTTTATTTCTTCAGAATCCGGGATCTTCATAAGTGTCTCATTCATTTGGAAGCTAACATTTGATGAAATTTGCCTAGTAACTTCTTGAATATTGGAAACCATATGGTGGTCCTTTGTGTGTTCTAAATAAATGCAAATAATAATCGAACCACAACCGCAAGTGTACGGTTGTCCCAAGTAGTATAACTGATAAAACAGATTCGTCCCAAGGACGGGATGTTTGACTACAATGCTTATCTATTAATGATTGATGCACTTATGAAAACAGATAAAGGTAAAATGTTTGTTTGGTTTTGTATTAATTCTAAATAAATGAAAGACAAATATTAAAATGCAAATAAAAGCTAAGACGCAAGTAAAATGATGTAAAACGCAATGGGAGATGTAGCACTTGAGAACGCAAGGATCCTCCCAATCCTATTTCCTAACTTATGTTGTTTAAGGGCTAAATTGGTCAATTACAATGGTCGGGATTCTAAATTCCTTATACCCCCGTCAGGGTGGACTATAAGGCGATCCTAGGGTGTCACTAGTCCCGTCAGGGTAAATATGATCCACCTTTAGATGATTATGTTTTATTACCTCATTGGCCCTAGGATTAGCTAAGCTTGTCAGAATCATTAACTTCTATCCTAGATTGAATAAATGGTTCTGTACCTAAATCCTCCGTCAGGATGATCCAATCGCCACTAATTGGAATAGCCTAGATACTAACACCTGTTCCTAGTTCATGACGCTAAAAACAGTAAACATTCTCAATTTATCGAAAAGAGTAAAAGCCCTAATTTAGTTTAATTTAACAGAAACCCAAATTCAACATTCGTTATTTAATAAGATTGAGATTTACCCTTTGTTTGTTCTCAAGCACTATGAAAAGTTTAGCTCATATTAAAATGAAATACGAAATTAAATGTAAAGGAATTCATATTGTTTACAAAATTAAAAGATAAGAAAAACCTAATTTCCGGAATCGGAATGACTACGAACGGAGATATAGACTCTCTCCAGCTCTTGTAGCTTCTTCTCCTTCCTTCAGTTGCTTCTCTCTGGTGTTTTTAATCTTGCATAATGTGAATTGTCTGTAAAATAGAAGTTCAGACCTCCTTTTATAAGTGTAAATTCGGACTTGGACCTAGGCTTTTAATTAAATGAAATATAAAAGGCCCAAGTCCACTAACTTAGCCCAAAATCCCGTAACTGCTGATATGTCTTCACTAAAACGGCTTTTCCCGATTCGTTATGACTCTGATTGACCTCATTCAAGTTGTTAAAGTTCCGTAACTCGATAGGGAGCGTTTTCTCTTCAAAGGTCAGCGGCTAAATCATCGCTTAAGAACCTCGAAATCAGCAATCTATGGCCTGGAAAATGGATTTTCAACTCTAAAAATAATATCTTCGGGATTTCTTTTCAAGTCTTGACTCTATCTTTTGATCTTTGACTTTCTCCTCGGATTCCTCTTCTAGCTAACATCTAAAACCTGTAAACTTTACACTAAAAATACCAATATTACGCGCAAAAGCTTAATAAATCAAAAATGCTAGAAATAAAAGAGGAAAATCACATTATTGCATATTTAGTCCAAAAGTCTATCAAATTGATTAAATAAACACCAAAAATGATGTCTCCTAAGGGTCGAAAATAAGAACAATTAAGGAGATATCAAGACCCCCAACTCAAACCTTTGTCGTCCCGACAAAGCAAAACAAAACAAAACAAGGGGTAGAAGTAAACGCAAGAACAAATAGAAGCTAGCAAATAAACCTAAAGCAATTCTTAAGATAAATCTCATATAGCAAAACTTTAAGAACTAACATATACATACACTAATCATGCAACATCAAATATAAATAATCTCAATCATAAAATTAAAGTCGCAATGCTTGAAGGTTACACTTGTACTCATCTCTGTATGATGGCTATAGGGTGGTCATTAATCCTACCTCGCTTTGAACGCTCCATCTAGTACATTCCCTATCAACAGAATTATAAATTCACTATGTACTTAAGAATCACGAGGTCTTTATGGTTTTAATAATGGCTTAAGGACGGTATGGATGTATATTTCGTAAATTTGAAGTGAGATTTTAGCTCTCTCCTCACTTACCATCAACATGTCCTCGAGCTTGAGTTTACGCTAAAAAATGTTCTCACTCACCCATTTGACGCGCTAATGTTGCGTCCCCAATGTCAACCCAAATAAAACTAAGATGATTTCCAAAAATATTCCACTTTGCCGATTTTTATTCTTTCTTTTTATTTTCTTTTTCATTTTTTTTGTACAAGATACCCATGACCATCATTTTGATGTGAAAGTCATGTCTCTTATAATTTTTTTTTTCTTTATTCTATTTTTTTTTTTTGAAATTTCGGCAAAGGGTTACAAACAATCATATCATCTATATTTTTGTGCCTCAATATAAACACATATAATCCCTTCCAAATGTAAATTCCCAAATGTGGACCCTCCACCCCAAACTCAAGCTCGAGACAAGTCTCAGGGTTGTGATTCAAGTGCGGGTCATTTGGTCATGCCTAATAATCTAAAGGATAATGGGCTTATATCGTGCTACAAAAGAAAAGGCTTAAGGCTCAAACTTGGGCTAAGACGGATAAAATTATAATATAAGGGATAGCAAGCTAAAAGGCTTCAAATGGCTAACAAAGAACTGCCCCTATCATTTTCCTAAGTACATAGCTTGTCTTTAGTTCATATCTAGGTGGGTTCTCTACTAATTAGGATTTCACGTTCTACACACCAAACATATTCCTTAAGTACAAGCTTACTTCATTTGCATTGTTCATTAATTTTTCCTATCAATTACCTATGTTCGCATGCAATTGTAAGTGCGTTTTATGTTATTCCCTAAAGTCCACTATTTACTATCATAGATTCATCAAAAGTATGCTTAAAGGGACATTTAAAATCTTCTATAGTCAAACGCAACTCCGAAAATTATTTTATTGAAAGCAAATAAAACACATAACACATAAAAACTGGGATGAGGCAACGAACCCCACCCCAAACTCAAAAATGAGTCGTGTCCCCACGACTCGAAAAGACTCAACGCAATAAAAATAAACTAAACTAACTAAAACGCGAAAGGGATAGAAAACGTATCTTAACCAGCGCGAGGCTGGTCATCGGTGTTGCGTCCGTGAACTTTCTCCTTCGTAAGAAGACCATAGGTGGCGTGTTGAATTGTGCTCACCCCCATTAACATGTTTCGGAGAAGTTCTAACTCTTTTGTAACGTTTCCCAAAGACGCAATCATCTTTTCTTGGTTCTCTTCTAACACCTTCACTTTCGCTTCCAACTCATTGTTGGTATGCATCTTCTTCTTTGGAGGAGCTCTAGGATTTCTTGTTGCTTTTAACACCTCATCATGAATATTCTTGATCAAAGTTAAACCCATACTCTCACACACTACAACACGATCAATCTCCGCGTCTTTACGCGGAACCTTTGCGTCTAAGCACAAAGTAGTGATGGTACAAGGAAATTTGAGATTTTGTTGTGAAGTAGGAATTCTAGCAAATTCCATGATGGTATCATATATCACACGAGCAACATCCATGGGTTTCTCCTCAATAATACACTTAATGAACAAAATATGCTCCTTCTTCACTTCCGATATGTGTTTAACTCCGAAGAAGGTAGGGATTTTGAAACGTGACCAAATCTTAGCACATGGTAGCAAATTACTACTATACATCTGTCCAGGATATCTCTCTCCTTCGGGAATTGGGCAGGCCCCATCAACAAGCACTTTCCCCCAAAGGGATTCATAATCAAACGAAGGTTCTTTTAAAGACTCTTGAAACAGACATATTCCGGAAAACTCGGGTAATTTCAATGATTTACGAATAAGCTCAACGGAGAAAGGAACTACCTTTTTGCGAATAATAACTGCTTCTTTTGAGAAGGCGATTCCTTCATAAAAATCTCGCACCAAAGTACGAATATACTCAAGCTTCCTTTCTCTCAATTCCTTCCAACCCAATTTATCACAAGTAATACCATAATCTTTATAAGCACTAGTCATAATACCTTTAGGAAGATTCATCTCCTCACCAAACTTAAAAAATTCAATTCTATCACGAACCTGAGTATCCCATGGAACGAAGACTCTCTTAGGCTTTTGAGCCCAAGCTTTCCTACGCGGAGCTTTCGGTTGTTGCACTGGTTCTTCGGGAACTTCTTGTTTAGTTTCTTCCTCAATCTCTTCTTCAACTTATTCCTCACTTTCTTCATCACTCTCATCAATTAACCAACTCTTTTTCGGATTAGCCTTACTCGGATTTTCTTTTCGTTTCGGAGCAATTGGGTTTTGGACAGTCTTTTTGGATCACGAATCCGGAATCTCAATTGCTTGGTCTGGGCTAGCTCCAACATTGTTCCTGTTTCTTGGTATGTTCCTTCGGTAGTTGCACATGGAATCGGTTCTGTTAGTCATCTCTTTTCACCCCAAACTCAAAACTTCAAATAGAGAAAAAACTCGAGAAGAGCTTTGAAATTTGATGTTTTTTTTTACCTCAAAACGCAAGCTTCTTGCGTCGTCGCTGACGCAGTGATCAGAGACTTTGACATCACTGGCCGGCTAGCCGGCGGATTCGCCGGCATGCCGGTGGCATGTCGATGGCGCATTTGATGACGCAGCAGCCTTGCGTCGTCGCTGACGCAAGGACCAGAACCTTTCCTCCATTTGGCCGGCTAGCCGGCGGATTCGCCGGCATGCCGGTGAAATCTCGATGGCGCGAACTGTGACGCAGCAACTCTACGTCATCGCTGACGCAGTGGTCAGAGAGTTGGGGTCCTTCAGCTCGTTTGGCCGGTATGCCGGCCAGTTCGCTGGCTAGCCGGTCAAACCTGCTGTGGACTTCCAAATTTTTCGTTTTCTTCTCGTTTTGACCCCAAACTCATGACCATTAAACCCCTGAAATCATAAAAACAAACACCCTTCCTCATTTCTTAAAAATAAATACTAAAATCAACAAAAACTTTAACTAAGTTACACTACGGAAATTGAAATACTTAAACTAATATACAAGAAATTGGCTTTTGTTTAACGTCGTTAAGCTCGACGGGTTACCTCGTGCTTCTTAGGAGCTTCGAGGAGGTACATGACCTCTCCGGGATGTGGGTCTTTTGCACGATCGGTATCTTCACCTCCATGATATATCTTTAATCGATGAACGTTCACCATGAATGTGCGGTTTTCAAGAGGATGCTCTATCTCTATAGCTCCATGAGGTGTAACCTTGGTTACAATGTAAGGACCCGACCACTTCGATCTTAATTTCCCCGGATAATTACTGAACTTCGAGTTATATTTCAACACTCTTTGTCCCACTACAAATTTCTTCTCTCGAATCCGATTATCATGCCATCTCTTGGTATTTTCTTTGTAAAGTTTAGCATTTTCATAAGCATGTAATCGAAATTCATCAAGCTCATTAAGTTTCATCATTCGATTCTGACCAGCTAGAGTAGGATCTAAATTTAACTTCGCAATAGCCCAATAGGCACCCATTTCAAGTTCAAGAGGTAAGTGACAAGCCTTACCATATACCATTCGATACGGGGAAGCACCTACTGGATTTTTGAAAGCAGTACGATAGGCCCATAATGCATCATCTAATTTCATAGACCAATCTTTTCTAGTAGGACCAACGGTTTTCTCTAAGATAGATTTTACCTCACGATTTGATACTTCGGCTTGACCATTGGCTTGTGGATGATAAGCAGTAGATACACGATGTCTCACTCCATATTTCTCTAGACAGTCTTCAAATACTTATTAACGAAATGAGTGCCTCCATCGCTAATAGTTACCCTTGGAGTGCCATGTCTAGTGAAAATGTGTGACTTTAAGAACTGAATCACCACTCTTGAATCATTAGTTGGTAAGGCTACAGCTTCTACCCACTTAGATACATAATTAACAGCTAATAAGATGTAGAGGTTACCATTTGAAGGAACGAAAGGACCCATAAAATCTATACCCCAAACATCGAATATTTCCACTTTTAACACATTGTTACGTGGCATCTCATCCCTCTTGGATATGTTTCCGGTAAATTGACATCTTGTACATCTTTTTGTATATTCATGACAATCTTTAATAATAGAGGGCCAATAGAAACCAGATTGTAATACCTTAGCAACAGTTCGATCTCCTTTGAAATGTCCACCATAAGGTGAATCGTGACACCCAGCTATAATCCCTCAATTTCTTCCTTGGCTACACATCTTCTTACCATTTGATCAGCACATACTTTATAGAGGAAAGGATCCTCCCAAAATAATTGTCTTGCACGATGAGCTAATCTTTTTCTCTCTTGATAAGTTGAACCTTCAGGAAAGGAACCACTGACCACTAAATTCGCAATATCTGCATACCAAGGGGCTTCATAATCACGAACAACGAATAAATTCTCATCAGGAAATTCTTCTCTAACTGCTTCAGTACCACTATTCAACTCTGAACCTTCTAACCGCGATAGATGATCCGCAACCTGATTCTCACACCCTTTTCTATCCTCGATCTCTAAATCGAACTCTTGAAGCAATAAAACCCATCTGATTAACCTCGGTTTAGCATCCTTCTTCTCCATAAGATATCGAATCGCTGAATGATCTGTATAAACAATAACTTTCGCTCCAAGAAGATAAGAGCGAAATTTATCGAATGAATACACAACCGCTAGCAACTCCTTTTCTGTAACTGTGTAATTAATCTGAGCACCACTAAAAGTTTTACTAGCATAATAAATCGAATGAAAAACTTTCTCTTTTCTTTGTCTTAATACTGCTCCCATACATAAATCACTCGCATCACACATAACCTCAAACGGTAAATTCCAATCTAGAGGCACTACTATAGGAGCAGAAATAAGCTTTTATTTGATTGCTTTGAAGGCCGCTAAGCAAGCTTCATTAAAAAGGAATTTGGAATCCTTTTCAAGTAAGTTGCATAACGGTTTAGCAATCTTAGAAAAGTCTTTGATAAATCGCCTATAAAAACCAGCATGGCCAAGAAAACTTCTTACCCCTTTAACAGAAACAGGAGGGGGAAGAGTTTTAATTACCTCTATCTTCGCTCTATCGACCTCTAAACCAACACTCGAAACTTTGTGACCCAGAACAATACCTTCTCGAACCATGAAATGACACTTCTCCCAGTTTAACACTAAATCTGTTTCTTTGCATCTGATTAACACTTTCTCTAAATTATCTAAACATTTATCAAAATCATCACCAAATACAGAGAAATCATCCATAAACACTTCAAGAAAGTTATCGATCATATCCCAGAAGATAGTCATCATGCATCTTTGAAAGGTAGCAGGAGCATTACACAACCCAAATGGCATTCTGCGATATGCAAAAGTACCAAATGGGCATGTAAATGTTGTTTTATGTTGATCTTCCGGAGCCACGTAAATTTGATTATACCCTGAATAACCATCCAAGAAGCAATAGTACTTTCTTCCGGCTAATTTGTCTAACATTTGATCTATGAAGGGCAAAGGGAAATGATCTTTTCTGGTGGCCTTGTTCAGCTTTCTGTAATCCATGCAAACTCTCCATCCAACTACCGTTCTTGAAGGAATTGCTTCATTTTTATCATTAAGAACTGTTGTCATTCCTCCTTTCTTCGGTACACACTGAACCGGACTCACCCATTCACTACTCGGAATGGGATAAATAATCCCCGCATCTAAAAGCTTGATCACCTCTTTCTTTACTACATCCTTCATAGCGGGCATTAATCTTATTTGACCTTCAACTGAGCGTGCGTTAACATCTTCGAGTATGATTTTGTGTTGACAATAGGATGGACCAATGCCTTTGATGTCAGCAATTGTCCAACCTATTGCTTCTTTGTTGGCTCTTAACACACGCAACAGTTTATCTTCTTGAGGACCTGTTAAATTAGCTGAAACAATAACAGGTAGAGTTTCATTAGTACCTAAATACGCATACCTCAAGTGTGCTGGCAATGGTTTTTCTTCCAATTCTGGAGGAGATTCAATTGAAGGCTTCTTTTTAGGAATAATCTCCCCCGGTTCTCTCACAGGTTCATAGGCCAGACGCCTATACTTCGGATTTTCAGAATTGAGAGCTGCCACTGTTTCGGTAAGCTCCTCCATCATCTCAGGTGAATCTAATGTCAAAGCAGCCTGCAAGATATCATCAAAATTTAAACAATTAAATACCTCTTGCGATGCTTGCTCTACTACATCCATTCTGAAGCAATCCTCCAGAGAATCTGGGAATTTCATAGCTCGAAATACATTGAATTTGACTTCCTCATCTTGTATCCTCATCGTTAATTCGCCATTCTCTACATCGATCAATGTTCTCCTGTAGCTAGGAATGGTCTACCCAAAATAATGGGGACATTTCTATCTGCATTGTACTCAAGTATTACAAAATCAACGGGAAATATAAGTGTACCTGCCTTAACAAGGACGTCCTCAATGCGGCCTTCAGGATGGGCAAGAGACCTGTCCGCCATTTGCAAGACCATAGAAGTGGGTCTTGCGGTTCCAATTTTTGGCTTATCAAAAATCGACTTGGGCATCAAATTGATGCTTGCCCCCAAATCACACAGCGCTTTTTCTTTCCATTCTTCTCCAATTGATATCGGAATCGTGAAACTCCCCGGATCAACTAACTTCGGAGGTAATTTACTTTGACACATCGCGCTACACTCTTCAGGAAGACCAATCATTTCATTATCTCAATAAGACCTTTTATTAGTGAGGGCCCTCTTCAAGAACTTTGTATACTTCGGAATATCTCGAATAGCTTCTAGTAACGGAATATTAATACTTAGACCCTTCACTCAATTAAAGAATTTCTGAAAATCAGCTATATCACCCTTTTTCTGAACTCGCGATGGAAACGGTGGTGGAGGGCGATTGCTCACAACTTCATCTCTCTTTTTCGGAACTTCTCTTGGTCTTTCTATTTCTTCAACCTCACTATCTTTCTCATTCTCTTTCTCTTTCTCACCCACTTCCTTTTCTTTTCTTGGAACTTCTTTCTCTTTCATAACGGGAAAACGAGGTGGAGGAAGGTTCTTACCACTTCGTAATGTAACAGCATTGCAATCTTCGCGTTGTATTGGATTTTCAGTATCGCTCGGAAGTTGTCCTTGTGGACGTTGATTCAGTTGTTTATTAATTTGACTCAGCTGATTCTGGAACAACTTCATATTTGCTTCAGCTGCATTTTGACGTTCCATAGCTTGTGTTTGAAGAGCAATTAAATTTTCAACCGTTTTCTGAAGGGTAACTACTCCTTCTTGCGGATGGGCAGGTAAGGCTTTTTGGTTCAATGTTTCATCGTAAGTATTCTAAGGAGCTTGTATTTGTACATAATTACCTTGATTTTGTCCTCCTTGGTAATTGTTGTGTGGTCTTGGATTATAGTTGTTTCCCTTGGGACGCGGCTGATACGCGTAGGTAGGATTGGCTGCCCCATTAGGATTTGAGTATTGAAACCCAGGATGGTTTCTGTTAGGCTGATATCCATTACCACTTGAATTGAAGTTACCTCTATTGGATATAAACATCACAGACTCTTGATTATTCGGAAAACTTTCCTCATCATGATCATCTACCATACAAATCGAACACATATAAACCTCTTGTGCAGCATGCACAACTACCTTCTTACCCGAAAATCCTTCTTTTACAGCTAAAGTAAGCTGTTTCAATTGTTGCTCTATAGTATTTTGAATCTTATTCTCAAGCGTAGCAAATTTTTCTTCCATATCAACATTATTCACTTCTTTAACCGGCGTTCTTACTGAATTCCACCCAACTTCGTTCTTGACTGTTCTTTCTAAAATGATTTTAGCATGAGCGGGTTGAACTTGAAGAAAACCTGCACCACATAACGTATCCAATTTCTCTCTCGAAGTCCCATCAAGGCCTCTATAAAAGATTTTTAACTGTTGTTGTTCTGAAAAGACATGAGTGGGAACTCTACGTAAGCACATCTGAAATCTTGTCCAACTCTTACCCACAGTTTCATCATATTCTTGACGGAAATGCGTCAATTCTAATTCAGCATCTAATCTCATGTTACTTGGGTAATACCTGTCAAAGAAAGCAGTCTCTAATTGGTCCTAGTTGGTTATCTTCGTAGGATCTTGTGTATCGTGCCATTCACTTGCTCCATCAATAACAAAAAATTTAAACGCAGCAAAATACATTTGTTCTCTTGAAACTCCTTGTGTGATATAAGAATCACATATCTGCTTAAACTTCTGTACTGCTCTAAGAGGATCTTCTGATGGTCTACCACGGGAATTCCCAAAATTTTGGAATTGAGCTAACATACCCGAATCAGGACGGAATCGTGGAACATTAATATCTGGAGCACCTACTCCTATAGAAGGAGCACGGAATGGAACTTCTGGTGGGCCATTAGTAAACCACAGATCTTGATTCATCACTATTTGAACTTGAGGATTAGGATTCAATGGTGGAATTGGAGGAATAGCGCCTGGAGCCAAAGGTTGGCCATTTGCGCCTAGTTGACCTGGTTGATTATTTTGTTGATCTTGAAGATTTATCTCTTCCATTCTGTTACTTAATTCTTCTACCTCTAAAGCTTCTCGTTCTCTTCTACTTCTGTTAGGAAGTCTGATCAACGATTCTGGATTACTAAGGATTGGAGGTGTTGGCTCTAGATCCTTGAATAGCCTTCTTCGCATACACCAAACCTAAAAACCTGAAAAAGCTAACAAACAAAAAGCGTAAAACAGATAAAATAAAATAAATGCACTATCACTAAAGGATAAACACCGTGGTCACACGCTACCGTCTCCGGCAGTGGCGCCAAAAACTTGGTGGTCCTTTGTGTGTTCTAAATAAATGCAAATAATAATCGAACCACAACCGCAAGTGTACGGTTGTCCCAAGTAGTATAACTGATAAAACAGATTCGTTCCAAGGACGGGATGGTTGACTACAATGCTTATCTATTAATGATTGATGCACTTATGAAAACAGATAAAGGTAAAATGTTTGTTTGGTTTTGTATTAATTCTAAATAAATGAAAGACAAATATTAAAATGCAAATAAAAGCTAAGACGCAAGTAAAATGATGTAAAACGCAATGGGAGATGTAGCACTTGAGAACGCAAGGATCCTCCCAATCCTATTTCCTAACTTATGTTGTTTAAGGGCTAAATTGGTCAATTACAATGGTCGGGATTCTAAATTCCTTATACCCCCGTCAGGGTGGACTATAAGGCGATCCTAGGGTGTCACTAGTCCCGTCAGGGTAAATATGATCCACCTTTAGATGATTAAGTTTTATTACCTCATTGGCCCTAGGATTAGCTAAGCTCGTCAGAATCATTAACTTCTATCCTAGATTGAATAAATGGTTCTGTACCTAAACCCTCCGTCAGGATGATCCAATCGCCACTAATTGTAATAGCCTAGATACTAACACCTGTTCCTAGTTCATGACGCTAAAAACAGTAAACATTCTCAATTTATCGAAAAGAGTAAAAGCCCTAATTTAGTTTAATTTAACAGAAACCCAAATTCAACATGCGTTGTTTAATAAGATTGGGATTCACCATTTGTTTGTTCTCAAGCACTATGAAAAGCTTAGCTCATATTAAAATGAAATACGAAATTAAATGTAAAGGAATTCATATTATTTACAAAATTAAAATATAAGATAAACCTAATTTCCGGAATCGGAATGACTACGAACGGAGATATAGACTCTCTCCAGCTCTTGTAGCTTCTTCTCCTTCCTTCAGTTGCTTCTCTCTGGTGTTTTTAATCTTACAGAATGTGAATTGTCTGTAAAATAGAAGTCCAGACCTCCTTTTATAAGTGTAAATTCGGACTTGGACCTAGGCTTTTAATTAAATAAAATATAAAAGGCCCAAATCCACTATCTTAGCCCAAAATCCCGTAACTGCTGATATGTCTTCACTAAAACGGCTTTTCCCGATTCGTTATGACTCCGATTGACCTCATTCCAGTTGCTAAAGTTCCATAACTCGATAGGGAGTGTTTTCTCTTCAAAGGTCAGCGGCTAAATCATCGCTTAAGCACCTCGGAATCAGCAATCTATGGCCTAGAAAATGGATTTTCAGCTCTAAAAATAATATCTTCGGGATTTCTTTTCAAGTCTTGACTCTATCTTTTGATCTTTGACTTTCTCCTCGGATTCCTTTTCTAGCTAACATCTAAAACCTGTAAACTTTACACTAAAAATACCAATATTACACGCAAAAGCTTAATAAATCAAAAATGCTAGAAATAAAAGAGGAAAATCATATTATTGCATATTTAGTCCAAAAGTCTATCAAATTGATTAAATAAACACAAAAAATGATGTCTCCTAAGGGTCGAAAATAAGAACAATTAAGGAGACATCACCATATTTTGCTTAAAGAGATTCATATAATATGTCTGTATATTGTCCTTAATTGTCTCTTTATTATCGCACCATTCCTCCCCATCACACTTCAACATATTTATCCTATTTATCCTTCTTCGTTGCATAGTTTTAGCAAAGAAATATTTAGTATTTTTGTCCCCTTCTTTAATATTAAGATCCCTAGCTCTATCTGCCTAGAAAGACTCTTCTTGATCCCAACATTCCTCAATAGTTTTCTTAAGATCCATTTCCTTAATTATATTATCTTTATTCATCTCTTTACCTTGCAAAATTTCGAACTCTGTATATAAGTTATTTAGTCTCTTTCTATTATTCAAGAACGTTGTTTTACTCCACCCTCTTAGCGCTACACATAGCATCTTTCTGGTCACAGAATTCCTGAATATTATCTACTATTCTTGTTTTGTCCCATGAATTTTCCACCACCTCTTTACACTGCACATGATCCAACCCCCTTGATTCGAAATTAAAAAACTTATTATCTGTTTCACGTTCCGGCTCTGGCTGGAGAATTAACGGAGAATGGTCTGAACCCATAGCCGGTGGTACTATAATATTAGCGTCTGAAAATCTTGCGCACCAATCAAGATTTGCGAGACCTCTGTCCAACTTTTCTTTAACATTCTCTTCCCCTTTTCTCCGATTCGTCCATGTAAAATAACATCCTTTACTCGGTAAGTCAACTAGACGATTTCAATTTATAAACTCGTTGAACTTAAGGATTCTTTCCAAGTTTGGTTGTATTTTGCCTTTTTTCTCCGAGTTTTTTGTAATATCATTAAAATCGCCTATGAGGATACTTGGACCATCAAGTTTATCCATCAATTTTGACAAGGAATTCCACACATTAGCCCTAATTTTGTCATCATTAGGGGCGTGAACACAAATCAAATACCACTTTGACCCATTCATTTCATTAACTTTAGAGATTACATAGTTCGAACACGAGAAAACCACATCGATAGAGATACTAGACTTCCATATCAAAAGAATACCACCAGACTTATAAGCTCTTCCTCCGGGGTCGACAACATGAAAACTATTAAACTTATTAAACTGGGAACAAGACTTAAGCTTCTTTTTCCGCAGTTTTGACTCAAATAAACACACAAAAGATAATCTAAATTTATTAAGCAAATATTTAAAGGACTTTCTTGTCAAGGGCGCCCTTGCACCTTGACAATTCCACACACAGTAGCAATCCATCGAATCCGTCCAGGTTACGGGACCGGCCGCCATCCTCGAGGTTAGTATGAATTTTAGTAGCCTTCACGGGTCTAGCCCGGTTACCAACAAAATCTTCCATGTTTTCACTGCTACTGGGATCATACCCCAAAATCCTGTTACAATCATCACCACAACAGAAAAACAATCTTTCACCTCCTTCTTCATACCCATCATCCACGCTATCCACCTTAATTCCATCACAGATTTTCTCATCATTCTTCATCTGAACCCTCACTTCATAGAAGCGTCGCTACTGCATGTATTTTGTTTAGATCGATGTGTTCAGCAGCTAAAGAATTTATTGCTTTTTTCCTAGGACATTTACTACCTCCTCTAACCATATAATTTCGATCCAAATATATGACCATAATCTTAACACCAGAATAGTTGATCAAGGCATAAATTAAAATAAAACCATTACAGGCTAATTGAAAGTTTTCCATAGTAAAATAAATAGCTTCTTTACAACTTCTCCTCCTAACCAAATACATGTAATAAATACAGGCCACATAGACAATATGAGAATTAACAAAATAATTAGCCTTATACAATATGTTGATCAGACCCTGACCCACCTTCCATGAACTAAAATCCAAATTAAACCCAATAACAATCCAGAAAAACCAATTGCTAGCATCAATAATACTCCAACAAATTTGTCTGGTACTATTTTTGTAATTAAAGAAATAGGAATTAATTCCCTGGTAATTGAGTCACCAAAAGATAAAAGCACCATAGTCCTAAAATTCTTAGCATAGATAGAACATACATAGTATCCATAGATAGACTCAGCATCCATTTCAAATCTACTCAAAATTCTACTGTATCTATACTAATCTTTACTGCATCTAATATTTTTGAGAAATTTATTCTGATTAATTCGAACAAGTAAATCAAACCCCAAATTACCTTGTATGCATTTACTAAAGCGGGAAGAATCTACCGAATTCCAAAAAAACATCAAAGAGAACAGAAGACTAACCGATAAAAGACTTATAACCATTTGCATGTGCCAAAAAAAGATAAGAAAAGACAATAAGAGGGCATTACAAGGTCCCTTTTCCCTTACCAAATCATCCATCCGTGCATGTTTTCATAGGATTCACAAATTAGCTTCTCAGTAGAATTTATCATGGTAAACCATAGGAAAGAATTGCTCCTGGGTCCTGGATCAAAACCTCTGCAAACCAAGATTTTGAAGCCCATTGTTCAAAATTGTCAATAATCTTATGATATAAATTGGGAATGATATGAGTAATAGATTTGTAGTAATAATTAGGATTAGAAACGTAAGGGAATTGATGAACAAAAAACTTATGATTGGTTTGTGTTGGTTTAAGGTTTAAAACTTGGGTTGTCTGTTTGGTGGATGAATATTACAATTGTTTCTAAAAAAAATGGCCATGCTCCTAACAGAAGTCTATCAGAGGGAAATTTTTTATCTCCTAAAATTAAATTAATAGTATGATTTTGCAAAATATATTCTATAATATTAATAAATAAATTTTCTGTTTTGTATGAAAGGATAAATTATGTTATATATTTAATTAAAAATAATTTGATAGGTATTAGGAGGTGTAACGTGAAAATGTGTTAGATTTTATCACATATCCCTAAACTACAAACTAAATTTTGTTTTGTTAATTATCTTAACTGGAATATAATAAAACCTATTTTTTTGTTTTTGCAGATTACAATAATATAGGGATATCACTTTCAAAGGAGAAATCAAAACCTTTAACAACAAACGTATTTCAAACTCCTCATTTATCAACTCTTTAACTTAACTCACCAACACAAAGATTGAACTTTGTATTACCTTTTTTATAGATTAGTTGATAAATTTATTATTGATATATTTTAGTTTTGATGATGAATTAAATGTTGATTTAGTGTAGATATGTTGATACAAATATAGTGATTTCAATTGTAAGTTTGATTATAAATTTTCGATCAATATAAATGTTCAGTTATATATATATTCCCAATGTATTGTATGTGTATAATTTTAATGGTACCAACTTGAAATAATTTAATTAATATTTATTTATTTAAATTTAATTTCATCATATTTGATGAAGATGTGTTGAAATTTCTTATTTTTAAAAATCTACAGTTGGTTGCATTGTAACATTTGTTGAGTATGAAAAAAATACAAATCGGGTACATAAAGTAAAATAAAAATCGTGTCAACTTGCTCACTAAATTTAGTTTAGTTGATACAAATGTGAATATCAGGAGATCATAAGGCAAACAACCCTTACAAAATTGAGAAAAGGTAGTATCAACTTACCGTCAAACCATGATATTCCCCACCATAAATACAGTCACTACCATATGAGAAAATCACTCATATGCTAAATAATTTTATAAAAACTCCCTCAACTTCATATATTAGTAAGTATTGAATATCTTAAAGAACAATTACATTGTTTTTTACAGTATTAACTCCTAAGCTTGTTCTCGAGAAGATGGATAAGTAGGTAAAATACTTGATCTATTTGAGTGCATGGAAGGAAGAAACGAAACCCCCATAATAAGTTTAGTATGTATGTTGTAATATGTAGGGTCTATTTTGTACTTTTTTCTTTGTTTTTTACTACGCTACACTCTTTTACTTTTGTGTTAAGTATTTTGAACAAGTTTCCACAAGATAAGGTTTTTTATGAGAGAAGAACAAATGAATACATTTTCGACGTAACATTCATAAAAAGGGATTAGTAAAATAGATATCATACCATCCTATAAAATGATCTATCAATGTGGAACTTCCCTTAAACACCTAAATTCTCATAACCCGATCTAGACTAGTATCTATTGAGACCATGAGTACTAAGATTTTTGAAATTCGGTCAATTAAAATAACATGAACATATCATTCTTATGTAAGAGTATTAGTCTCCAATGAAAAAACACCAAATCGACTCCTATGTTTGTCAATCACTAAAAAACATAAACTTATCATTCCTAAGAAAAAAATACTAGACTCCTATTCTAACATCACAAACAAAATAATATGATAGTCAATCAATCAACAATTTAGATGTATCATTTTAAGTAAGATATTAGACTCACGTGACCACATAATAGTTCAAAAACTATGGAGTCATGGGTTAAAAATAAAGGATCTAGGTAAAGTAACCCCATAAATTTATGTAAAGAATTATCTATTCTTCATCAGTTTCGATTAGCGAATACTTATAAAACTTGTAGAAAGCAAATGGTTCCACAACATTTAATATTTTGTGAGACACTTAGATAGGTTGTTCACGAGAATTTAATATTTGGTGTTAATTTTAAAGTGATATATCACAAAAGTTTGGGTTTGTAATCTCCAGCAGCCATAATTCATCATAATTAGAAAGCTTTAACAATTCAATATTTAGTCAAAATAAATGCATTCATCATGCCACAAATGCCCACCATATCTGTTATATTTAGGCATATCTTCCGATAATCTCAACAATCATAGTCATTAATCGTCGCTAAATATTTCAATAAATTTAAAATAAATTATACTTAAGTTAAAAGTAGTTAAACATAACATTCAAGAATATTATAAAGTATTTAAGCTACCTTATCTTATTTGACATTAATATATGATTTCGTTGGATTTAAACAAACAAATATTTAGACGAGACAAGAAATATAAATCTAAATCCAAAAGAAGAAACTCCATGTCACAACTCAAGAATAACTTTGAAAAATGATGGGAATCCTAGGTTACACAACAACGAGTACGAGAGCCGCTTTGTGAGATCGAAAGAGACCCTAGGAACCTATGACCATCAAATATGTATACCACTCCTACCTAGAAAAAGAAACTAGAAAACATAAGATTTTGGGTAATGTCATTGATCTCGAACCTGAATATTGACAACCTTAAAGGAATGAGGCTCAACCAATTATTTCAAAACTTGATTCACAATATCGATTGCATAAGAGCGAGACAAAAGGAGAATGTGAAATGATAGAATATCATAATTTATTATAAATACCCACTTCTCAGATATATGGCTCTAAGTTCTATGATTTAGGAAAAAATTATACAGAAGGAACAAACTTAACAAAAAATAGTATACCGAGGAGGATAAATTATTTATAACTATGGAACATCCCCTACTTATTGGTGACTTTGTGATTCACTAACGAGGATGTGAGATGGATGAGTTTTCCTCACAACAATACCTTGGTATTCTTAGTAGAAATTTTTGATGAGCTAATCAAACAAGCATTGATGGATAAAATATTTTCATTTTATTTACGGTTCTCAAAAAAATTTGAGAAACCGATAATAGATCTAGGATAGTTCTAACAATTTTT
Source organism: Nemophila menziesii (assembly GCA_029959085.1). NCBI lineage: Eukaryota > Viridiplantae > Streptophyta > Magnoliopsida > Boraginales > Hydrophyllaceae > Nemophila > Nemophila menziesii. The sequence continues at coordinate 84,680,626 of JARWIR010000001.1, forward strand.
TAAGGTCATCAGGGGGTTCACATATCAAACCTTCCTCCCTAAGGGATGTAATTTAATATTAATGAAAATAGTAATAAGAAAGGCATAAAAGATTATTGTTACACGTACTGTTGTTGCGGAATGTAAGTGTACATACATAGTGATCCTAAGGTTAGCAACTAGGAACATACTATAGTGTTTGTATACACTCAGCACTTAGACATTATGTTTCTAATGAGAGAGGGTTTTATGATATGCCCATTGAGGACACATTATATTGTCTATCTATAACAATTTATGGAAGTAAACGAGTGGCTTAAACATTATATTGTCTATCTATTACAATTTATGGAAGTAAATGAATATTTTCCTGAAATGAAACTATATTCTTTAAAGAAAATGAAATATTTTTCATATGTTCACAACTGAAATTCTGGTGACCTGGACTCCATAAGAGGTTAAGGTCGTGGAAAGAATAGTTTGTGGTCTCGTAGTACTCTGAAAACGACTATGATAAATAACCATAACCACTAGAGGTGGAAAAATATTGGTAAAGGCACTAAAAAATTTCATGAATTTTTTTCCTTTTTTTAATTGTGTTGATATTGAAATCCGAGAATAAGTGGTGTTATTGAGTGTGATTTCTGTTAGTTTAGACACTATTTATATGCTTGATTCTGAAAAAAAATTGATTGAATAAATTTAGGGTTTTTTAGGATTTAAAAAAATAAAATTAAAAGTAGCATTATGAAATTAAATTTTTTATGTAATAAACATTTTTTGGCCTACAATTGTTTTTATAAAAATATAGGGACCAAATTGTAATTTAAAAAATGTTAAAGAAAATTATTTGACAAAAAATGTTTTTAAAATTAAATAAATGACCATTTTGCAATTAGATAAAGTGTTATAATAAAATAATTTGACTTAAAATGTTTTTATGAAAATAAAAGGACCAAAATGCAATGTTATAAAAAGTATAGGGACCAAATTGCAATCTAAAACGTAAGTATAAGAAAATATAATAGAACTAAAATACAATTTTAAAAAATTAAAGGACCACTTTGCAATTTAAAAAAATAAAAGAAAACATAAAAGGACTAAAATATTTATTTTTTTATCAAATAGACCATTTTGCAAATTAAAAAAAGAAAAAGAAAATATAAAAGGGCTATCATGTTTATTTATTAAAAAAATAACCCAAATTGTAATTTAAAGAAAATTAAAGAAAAATGGACTATTTTGAAATATCAAAAACAAAATGTACATATTTTTTTATTTATTATATGATTAATATTTTTTTGTGTAATACAGATTGTAAGTGGAATTAATGTATTATATTTTTTATTTTATTTAATTTTATTTTTTATTTAATTAATATGTATGTATTTAATTTGGTTATGTATTAATTTTTATGTATTTAATTTTATATTTATGTATTTAATTTCGTGATGTAATCATTTTTCATTTTATTTTTATTTCTGTCTTTTAAATGTATTGCAAAATTAATGGCCGATGTGATAGTTAGGAGTCACGGAGGGGACGGTGGGGACCGAGACCCAACCAAAATCCCAACAAAAACCTTGCAGATTGTAACAATCAACCGGGTAAATAAAAAAATTATATCCAAAATTATGTTAAATATAACGTATACATTAATTAAATCTAATTTAAAACAAATTCAATTAAGCGCAACAAAATGGGTATGCGGCACTAAAATCTGTCATTAAGGCACTAAAGGCGGTCGGGTATCCTTTGCCGGTCGATTTCTACATACTAGACGACACGTGGAATCTCTCGGTAAATACAAGAAACACGTTAGCCAGGATGTCGGGTTAACTGTTCGAGAGAGGATACCATCGTGCTACAAAGCGTGGGAGAAAGTTCCGACTTCCGACAAAGTAGCAGTCATTAAGCGATTATCGGTAATGTTAAAACTATTCTCACCATTAATACTTATATAAAATAAATTATTAATTTAATTTAACTTTAAATAATATTTTGGATATAACAATTTTTTGATATCGCTTATTGGAGGAAAAAATCCGATTGGAAATTTATTGCTGGGAATTTGGATGATACTATGAAAGTGAGGTACAAAGACTACAAACATAATATGAAAAAGCATTTTTACTTGATGGGTAACAAACCGAGTGATTTATTTGATGAGGTATGGGAGATGTGTTGTAAGTATTGGGGTCCGAAGGATGCAATGGTATATATATATTTATTTATTTATTTTATCATTTAGATTATATATAATGTTATTAATATTTGTATTTTAAATTTTTTCAGCACCAGGCAAAAATGAATAAAGAAAATCGAAAGAAACAAAAGAATAAAAGTGGAGCGGGTTCTCGAAAATACTCCCATACTCGGGATTTTCATTACGAGGTACTTTGATTTTTATGTATAGCTGTTTAATGTATTTAGAATATTTATAGATTATTATGAATGAAACAGGGTGTTGAGAAGTTGACCGGGGGTGGGACTGTGGTAGTGGGGGATGAGGCAACTCAGGAAGAAATCCCTATTCCAAAAATGGGTGCATTTTTCGAAGTGGTGGGAAAAAGTAAAAAGACAAAGCAGTGGTGGACGGAGGGTTATAAGAATGCTAATGTAAGTATATTTAAAAATTAAATTGTAATTATAATTTTATTCATAAATCGATTTTAATCTTAATTTTTTTTTCATGTCTATAATTAAAGAGAAATTGTTAAGGGATGCTATGAAAGAGAAAGTGACTCAGTGTCAATCTGAGTCAACTGAAGCTGGTTACTTGTCGCAAAATGAGCAAATTGAGTCGGAGAGGGAAACTGCTAAAAAGGTTATTGGGTCGACGAAGAGGAGTTGGACACCGGGTATGGGCCAACCGAAAAAGAACAAGCGTGTCTCGAGTCCTTCGACTACCCCGGCACAAGACGAGCAAAACTCGCATATGATGGTGGAAATAAATGAGCTTCGAGTAGCCAAAGGATTGGCACCTTATAGACCCCCTAATACTAGTACCTCTTCCAGCAGTGCTCCCCTAGGTAATTCTCAGGCAGCTGTGACTGATGCGATGACTTATATTAATGAGATAAGGGTACATCAGGGTTTGCCCCCTATCTAGCCTATTCCTGCGAACCCTACTCCTCCAGCTGTTGATGCATGCGAGAGTCGAGGTGATGAAGAGGGTGATGAAGAGAGTGACGAAGATGAAGATGGCGATGATTCCGATGGAAAACAGGAGACCCGTTTATATGGTCTTTAGGTTGGGTTAAGTTGGTGTTTATTTTGGTTTGAAGTTAAGATGTAATAATATTTTGTCTTTTGGTTTGTTTGACTATTGATTTGACTTTTAATTTAAGTTTATGGATGATTTTGATGCATCAGTATATTAATTAATTATTTAGTCTATAATTGGTATTTTTAATTATTAATTGTATATTTTTTTAAAAATAAAAAAATATGATTTTGGAATTATATTTAATTGTAATATTGCAATTAAATATAATTCAGAATCATAATTTTTTAATTTAAAAAAAAAAAAGTTAATGTCATTAGCGACTACAAGTAGTCTAGAAAAACAATTAAAGGTAGTTGCTATATATTAGCTTCTAGCGACTACACATGTCATCGATAATAACTAGTCAAACAACGACTACTTATGTAGTCAGTAATACTTTCGAGACTACATCGTGACTTTCGTCGCTAGATATGACCTCTAACGACGAGTTTTTCACGACTATGTAATAACGACATGTAGAGTAGGTAAAGTCCAAATTCATTTTCTGCAACTACTTTTTCCTTCTTTCGCGACTAAAGATGTAGTCGCGGATAGAAGGATGAGGTGTAGTGTACGAGCACTAGTTTATATGGTACTTTGTTATTTTATCAATATCCCTATATGAAACTTTATTGATTTAAACATGAATGATAATCTATAAAATATTCTTTGATTTGGTCAAATATACAAATATATTTCACTTAAAATCAAATATAATACTAATTTTTTAATTAATCAATAACTCAAATTTTGTATGTCCAAAGTAAAAATTATATTTATAAAAGGAAAAAAACTAAACTATGTCCTTTTTTATTGAGTAAAGATATATATCATTCATTTTTGAATCACCTATAATATTATTGGTGTAGGATCATCCAATATTGGATGGAAGAATTTTCCATCCTTATATGGCAGTTTTAGAAATCTCTTTAAGTCATTTATATGTCATAAATTGTGTAAGTTCTATTTTAGATAATTTTATATAATACCAGAAAAAATTACAAAATTATTTTCACCAAACCCTAAACCCCGCCTCCTTGCATATACACCTTACAAGTCTGTCATTCCTATGGATACCAAGAAACTATATCACAAAATTATTAACTAATTTTTCATTATGTTTATTCAGCCGACACCATTGATACTTCCAATCTATTTAGAACAGAGTGTAATTCTATATCTCACATATAAGATCGTTGGACATAACATTTCAATCAACAAGGAAGAGGTTTTATTTCTAATTTTATTTCTAATCATCATTTATGAATATCATATATACTTATTTGAGAAACAATCTGATTCTAACTAATATTATCTGCCTTTTTATTTAGTATTTTTAGAGATTGTGTGTCGAATATCATGTTTGCATTCAAATAATTTCATTAAAATCTATTATGTAGAATCTACTTCAGAGAATTTTTCTGCAATTTTGATATATTTTGTTTTTACACTGATTGGTTATTTTAACGAAATTTGAATCAAAAGTTTAAATGGTGATAAGCTCCCTTAATTTGATAAATATAGTAGAATATTGATTAGATAAATGAAGCATATATGAAATGACTTGGAGATTAAGATATACATTTCAATGCTAACATTGAAATATATATAGATTTATTGATTAACATCTATTAATTAATATTTTAAACTTCACTAACTAATCCTTCTTGTATTTGAAATCAAGCTTTTACTTATTTATATAAAAAATAAAAAATAAAAATTTGGTTTATATTAAAGTGATTAGAATGTAATTATATCTCCCTTTGAAAGATTGTTCTTAATCTTCTCACTGATTTACTATTTTGTTTAATTTAATTAGATTTTTTGATTATGTGATTTTCAAGTAATTAGCATTTCTTTATTTGGAATCTATGACTATATATGTTTACACACTTTTTCTGAAAAAATGTATATATTTATTTGAATGGTCATTTTAATTTAATTTTTTTTACTTTCTTTATAAATTTATTTACATATATTGTTATGAAAACCAATAAATGCATATTTCTATTACTAAAAATAATAATACTGATAAAATAATAAAACATAATACTGGTTATGATAACTATTTATTGTTCATAAAAGTAGAGATTTTATTCTAGCTCTAATACTATATATATATATTTAAAAAATATAAGAAGAATTATAGACATACATATTTGTTTTTTAGCTATGAAGCCACTAATAACCAAACGTGTTGTTTATGACAAGTTCTTCTCATGTAGTATATATCTTCTTAGTTACACGGCCATGCATATCAATTTCTTTATTTGGGGATAGGGTTAGGGTTTTCAAAAGCAATTTTTTTTGTCAATGATTCTAGCAAACGCAAAGGATGTATTCCGCAGATGCCAAGAAGATCACCTTGAGGAGCTCTGATGGAGAGAGCTTTGAAGTTGAAGAAGCGGTGGTCGTTGAGTCTCAGACGATCAAGCACAAGATCGAAGATGGGATATGCGGATGCAACCATTCCGCTCCCAAATGTCACAAGCAAGATCTTGTCCAAGGTCAGTGAGTACTGCAAACGCCATGTCGAGGCCGTTGCGAAGGCTGAAGGCGAGAAGACTGCTAATGAAGAGTTGAAGGTTTTTGATCAGGATTTCGTGAAGGTTGACCAGTCCACTCTCTTCGATCTCATCTTGGCTGCTAATTATCTCAACATCAAAAGTCTTCTTGACTTGACCTGCCAGACAGTTGCAGATATGATCAAAGGAAAGACTCCTAAGGAGATAAGGAAGACGTTCAACATCAAGAACGATTTCACACCAGAGGAAGAGGAGGAGGTCCGCAGGGAGAATGCTTGGGCATTCGAGTGATGATGTTGTTTATCTTTTGATTATTTATCGTTTCCATTAGACTATTAATGAATGTTGTTAGAGTTGTGTTCTGTGTTTGTGTAAGACAGGACATATCGTGGGGGTGTTGGGGTTCTCAGTCTGTGTTTGTTTGTTGGTTTGTGTTGGTTTTTTTTTGTCAAATGAAAGGAAACCTGATACATATACTAAATTTTACAATACTGGTTAAAGAAATAGAAAGAGCTTATCACCGACATATCCTTCCATTCTGATAGGTCTATATTTCTCCTCGTGAATTTCGCAAAGCCATCCGCGATAGAGCTATGTTCTCTACTAATGTAGGTTATTTTCAAAAGCGGAAAGATGTTCAGCCATCCTTTGATTTCCTCAATGATTGGGTTAAGGCTCCAGTGAAGTCAAACCCTGTTGTAAATTCCTTGAACAAGTTCAAGGTTGTCAGAGTAGAACGAACTACTCTGTGTGCTATTCGAAGCTACCGATTTGAGGGCTAAAAGAAGTGCCCACGCTTCTCCTTCTTGAACGCTCTTTAATTTACATCGCAAGGCTTTCCTTTGCGTGATCAAACCCTAAGGATTAACTCCAATTTTGGAAATTGCTGCAGGTTCCCACTCACTAATAAAAGACGCATAACTAAAACAAACCATATCTGCCGCATTGTCAATAACTGGGTTATTCTTATCAGCTTCCTTCTTCTCCTGCACTGTCTGCTTATTCTTATTCTTCAAGCTCTTTGTCTCATCAAATATACGAGCAATTGTATCTTTAGTATTAAGCGTTATATTTTCAACCACCCATTTCTTCTTTTCAAAGAAACCTTTTATCCTTTCTCTCAAAATATTCCATGTGGTAACCATGATTGAAGCCGTAACTTTTCTTTTATCCCATCCATTATTTGAGTGGCTTGTTACCGTTTTCATTGACCATATTGAGAAGGGTTCATTCATTTTGTCATCAATTTTAATTTGGAGGGACGATTCCGCCCAAGCTTGCATGCTAATTGGGCATTTAAGGATGATATGATCTGTACTTTCCATCTCCATTTCGCACCATTCACATTTGTTGTCATCTTTACACCTTCTCATTTTCAGGTTCTGTTTAGACGGTAGGATATCATTACGAATCCGCCAACAAAAATTCTTAATTTTTGAAGGGATGTTAGCATGCCACACAATGTTCCAAAGAGCTGAGTTATTTTCTTTTTCACCAGCGATTGAAGATTGTGGAGTATCTCTATTTTCTCCTACCAACGCGTGATATCCAGACTTTGTCGAATATGTCCCATCTTTATTAAAAGGCCAAATTATTTTATCTTCTTTGAGAGTATTTGTGATAGGGATTTTCCATATTTCATTAGCAACAGTCGAACGCCTCCCTAATAATATTAACATTCCATCCTAACGACTCTTTATCCATAAGATCGTTAACCCATTTTAGATTAGGAGCTTTCCTATTGTCCAAATTATAATTTCCCATAATCCACTTGTGGTTCCAAATATCCACACTCTTACCATTACAGATTTGTCAAATCGAAAATTTCTTAAGCATTTGTATACCTTTATAAATGCTCGCCCAACTCCACGATCTTTTAGCTTTTAGTTTTGTGTCCCATAAATTTTCCTTAGGATCATATATTCCTTTCAGTACCTTGTAAACAAGTGAGTCCTTATAATTAATAATTCTCCAAGCTTGGTTTGCCAACATTGCGCGATTCATTTTTTGGAAATCTCTAAAGCCAACTCCACCGATTTTTTTTATTTAGCCATTTTATTCCAAGCCATCCAGAGAATCTTTTTCTTGTCCTTAGCGTACCACCAAAAATTAGCCACCAGAGACGTAAGTTTTTTGCATAGTGTTTTAGGAAACTCAAAGATCGACATGGCATAATTCGGAATTGACTGTAAAACGCCTTTAATAAGAGTCTCCTTTCCACCCTCCGATAAAAGAGAGGTAGTCCAGCTAGCCAATTTTGTTAATATTCTATACTTTATGTAATTAAGATTCTCCGTTTTCGATCTCTTAAGGGTTAGCGGAATGCCCAAATATTTCCCTAGCGAATCCGTGCTTTTTATGCTAAGAGCTTCAGAAATGGTTTGTTTAATATGATCATGAGTATTCTTGCTGAACATAATGGCCGATTTTGCGAGATTAACTTTTTGCCCAGATGCTTGGCAATAGCTCCACAATATTTCCTTAAATGCATTAATTTCCTTATCCAAAATTTTAATAAAGAATAAAGCATCTTCCGCGAAGAAAAGATGGGTAAGTTTCGGACATTGTCTTGTAATCATTATCCCATTTTATTACCTTCTCTACATTGATAATTAATTAGTCCGATGAGACTTTCCGTTAGAAGATAAAAAAGAAGCGGTGATAATAGGTCCCCTTGTCTTAAACCTTGTTCTAGTTTTAACTTTTTCATCCTTTGACCATTAATTTTGATTTGCATAGAAATCGTCGTCACACAGTTCTTAATCTAGTTCACCCATTTATCCGCAAATCCCAATGCTAATAATGTCTGGAAAAGGAATTCCCAATTTACTTGATCATATGCCTTTTCCATATCAATATTTACCGCCGCATAATTGATTTTTTATATTCTTTTAGTATTTAAAAAATATGAGACTTCTTGCGCTATCAGAACATTGTCTTGAATACTCCTACCTTTAATAAATGCCGATTGTGTTGGTGAGATGATTTCGTCCATGAACGGTTGAAGTCTCAGAGCCATGATTTTAGAGATAATCTTATAGCAAAAATTAACACAAGATATTGGCCTCAAATCCTTGATTGTTTCTTGTTTATCCCCTTTTGGTACCAATGTAATAATAGTGTCATTAATTAGACTGAGAGGGATATTGTTTGTAAAGAAGCCAATCACAATTTTCTCTATATCCATTTCAATAATCTCCCAAAATTCGTGATAGAATTTCCAGGCAGCCCATCTGGACCCGGGGCTTTTGAACCATCCATTTTACACAGGATTTTTTATTTCTTCAGAATCCGGGATCTTCATAAGTGTCTCATTCATTTGGAAGCTAACATTTGATGAAATTTGCCTAGTAACTTCTTGAATATTGGAAACCATATTTTGCTTAAAGAGATTCATATAATATGTCTGTATATTGTCCTTAATTGTCTCTTTATTATCGCACCATTCCTCCCCATCACACTTCAACATATTTATCCTATTTATCCTTCTTCGTTGCATAGTTTTAGCAAAGAAATATTTAGTATTTTTGTCCCCTTCTTTAATATTAAGACCCCTAGCTCTATCCGCCTAGAAATACTCTTCTTGATCCCAACATTCCTCAATAGTTTTATTATGTTCCATTTCCTTAATTATATTATCTTCATTCATCTTTTTACCTTGCAAAATTTCCAAACTTGTATATAAGTTATTTAGTCTCTTCCTATTATTCAAGAACGTTGTTTTATTCCACCCTCTTAGCGCTACACATAGCATCTTTCTTGTCACAGAATTCCTGAATATTATCTACTATTCTTGTTTTGTCCCATGAATTTTCCACCACCTCTTTACACTGCACATGATCCAACCACCTTGATTCGAAATTAAAAAACTTATAATTTGTTTCGCGTTCCGGCTCTGGCTGGAGAATTAACGGAGAATGGTCTGAACCCATAGCCGGTGGTACTATAATATTAGCGTCTGAAAATCTTGCGCACCAATCAAGATTTGCGAGACCTCTGTCCAGCTTTTCATTAACATTCTCTTCCCCTTTTCTCCGATTCGTCCATGTAAAATAACATCCTTTACTCAGTAAGTCAACTAGACGATTTCAATTTATAAACTCGTTGAACTTAGGGATTCTTTCCAAGTTAAGTTGTATTTTGCCCTTTTTCTTCGAATATTTTGTAATATCATTAAAATCGCCTATGAGGATACTTGGACCATCAAGTTTATCCATCCATTTTGACAAGAAATTCCACACATTAGCCCTAATTTCGTAATCATTAGGGGCGTGAACACAAAAAAATACCACTTAGACCCATTCATTTCATTAACTTTAGAGATTACATAGTTCGAACACGTGAAAACCACATCGATAGAGATACTAGACTTCCACATCAAAAGAATACCACCAGACTTATATGCTCTTCCTCCGGGGTCGACAACATGAAAACTATTAAACTTATTAAACTGGGAACAAGACTAAAGGTCCTTTTTCCGCAGTTTTGTCTCAAATAAACACACAAAAGATAGTCTAAATTTATTAAGCAAATATTTAAAGTATTTCTTGTCAAGGGCGCCCTTGTACCTTGACAATTCCACACACAGTAGCTATCCATCGAATCCGTCCAGGTTACGGGACCGGCCGCCATCCTCGAGGTTAGTATGAATTTTAGTAGTCTTCACGGGTCTAGCCCAGTTACCACCAAAATCTTCCGTGTTTTCACTGCTACAAGGATCATACCCCAAAATCCTGTTACAATCTTCACCACAACATAAAAACAATCTTTCACCTCCTTCATCATACCCATCATCCACGCTAACCACCTTAATTCCATTACAGATTTTCTCATCATTCTTCATCTGAACCCTCACTTCATAGAAGATGTCGCTAAATAGTCCAACCTGGTAGTAGTCAGCACCTGCCTTCTCTTTGCTGCTTCTGCAACCTGTATTACCTTTGGTGGAAGCTCAATCTTAAGCGTGTAATATACTGCATGTATTTTGTTCAAATCGATGTGTTCAGCAGCTAAAGAATTTATTTTGATTTTAACTTGGGTCGTAAAAGCTCTCTTCCAAATAATACTTTCCAAAAACATTGATATTAAACCACCAAAGGCTTTTTATCCTAGGACATTTACTACCTCCTCTAACCATATAATTTGGATCCAAATATATGACCATAATCATAACACCAGAATAGTTGATCAACGCATAAATTAAAAGAAAACCATTACAGGCTAATTGAAAGTTTTCCATAGTAAAATAAATAGCTTCTTTACAACTTCTCCTCCTAACCAAATACATGTAATAAATACAGGCCACATAGACAATATGAGAATAGACAAAATAATTAGCCTTATACGATATGTTGATCAGACCCTGACCCATCTTCCATGAACTAAAATCCAAATTAAACCCAATAAAAATCCAGAAAAACCAATTGCTAGCATTAATAATACTCCAACAAATTTGTCTGGTACTATTTTTGTAATTAAAGAAATATGAATTGAATTCCCTGTAACTGAGTCACCAAAAGAGAAAAGCACGTTAGTCCTAAAATTCTTAGCATAGGTAGAACATACATAGTATCCATAAATAGACTCAGCATCCATTTCAAATCTACTCAAAATCCTACTGTATCTATACTAATCTTTACTGCATCTAATATTTTTGAGAAATTTATTCTAATTAAATCGAACAAGTAAATCAAACCCAAAATTACCTTGTATGCATTTACTAAAGCAGGAAGAATCCACCGAATTTCAGAAAAACATCAAAGAGAACAGAAGACTAAGCGGTAAAAGACTTATAACCATTTGCATGTGCCAAAAAAAAGATACGAAAAGACAATAAGAGGTCATTACAGGTCCCTTTTCCCTTACCAAATCATCCATTCACACAGAGCAGCCGTGCATGCTTTCATAGGACTCACAAATTAGCTTCTCAGTAGAATTTATCATGGTAAACCACAGGAAAGAATTGCTCCTGGGTCCTGGATCAAAACCTCTGCAAACCATGATTTTGAAACCCATTGTTCAAAATTGTCAATAATCTTATGATATAAATTGGGAATGATATGAGTAATAGATTTGTAGTAATAATTAGGATTAGAAACGTAAGGGAATTGATGAACAAAAAACTTATGATTGGTTTGTGTTGGTTTTAGGTTTAAAACTTGGGTTGTCTTTTGGTTAGATGAATATTACAATTGTTTCTAAAAAAATGGCCATGCTCCTAATAGAAGTCTATCAGAGGAAATTTTTTTATTTCCTAAAATTAAATTAATAGTATGATTTTGCAAAATATATTCTATGATATTAATAAAAAAATTAGCTTTTTTGTATGAAAGGATAAATTATGTTATATATTTAATTAAAAATAATTTGATAGTTATTAGGAGGTGTAACGTGAAAATGTGTTAGATTTTATCACATATCCCTAAACTACAAACTAAATTTTGTTTTGTTAATTATCTTAACTAGAATATAATAAAACCTATTTTTTTTGTATTTGCAGATTACAATAATATAGGGATATCACTTTCAAAAGAGAAATCAAAACCTTTAACAACAAACGTATTTCAAACTCCTCATCTATCAACTCTTAACTTAACTCACCAACACAAATATTGAACTTTGTATTACCTTTTTTCTAGATTAGTTGATAAATTTATTATTGATATATTTTAGTTTTGATGATGAATTAAATGTTGATATAGTGTAGATATGTTGATACAAATATAGTGATTTCAATTGTAAGTTTGATTATAAATTTTCGATCAATATAAATGTTCAGTAATAAATATATTCCCAATGTATTGTATGGTGTATAATTTTAATGGTACCAACTTGAAATAATTTAATTAATATTTATTTATTTAAATTTAATTTCATCATATTTGATGAAGATGTGTTGAAATTTCCTATTTTTAGGTAGAAATCTATATTTGGTTGCATTGTAATATTTGATGAGTATGAAAAAAAATACAAATCGGGTACATAAAGTAAAATAAAAATTGTGTCACCTTGCTCACTAAATTGAGTTTAGCTGATACAAATATGAATATCAGGAGATCATAAGGCAAACAACCCTTACAAAATTGAGAAAAGGTAGTATCAACTTACCGTCAAACCATGATATTCCCCACCATAAATACAGTCACTACCATATGAGAAAATCACTCATATGCTCAATAATTTTATAAAAACTCCCTCAACTTCATATATTAGTAAGTATTGAATATCTTAAAGAACAATTACATTGTTTTTTACAGTATTAACTCCTAAGCTTGTTCTCGAGAAGATGGATAAGTAGACAAACATGCCGAGGCAACCAAAGGTTGTTGGATCACATGTCCTGGAAAATTGAAGTCATAAAACAGTGGCTCAAATTAGTAGCCTAGGTAAAAGACTTTATCTATTTGAGTGCATGGAAGGAAGAAACGAAACCCCTATAATAAGTTTAGTATGTATGTTGTAATATGTAGGGTCTATTTTGTACTTTTTTCTTTGTTTTTTACTACGCTACACTTTTTTACTTTTGTGTTAAGTTTTTTGAACAAGTTTCCACAAGATAAGGTTTTTTATGAGAGAAGAACAAATGAATACATTTTCGACGTAACATTCATAAAAAGGGATTAGTAAAATAGATATGATACCATCCTATAAAATGATCTATCAATGTGGAACTTCCATTAAACACCCAAATTATCATAACCCGATCTAGACTAGGATCTATTGAGACCATGAGTACTCAGATTTTTGGAATTCGGTCAATTAAAAAAACATGAACATATCATTCTCATGTAAGAGTATTAGTCTCCAATTAAAAAACACCAAATCGACTCCTATGTTTGTCAATCACTAAAAACATAGACTTATCATTCCTAAGAAAAATAATACTAGACTCCTATTCTAACATCACAAACAAAATAATATGAGTCAATCAATCAACAATTTAGATGTATCATTTTAAGTAAGATATTAGACTCACGTGACCACAAAATAGTTCAAAAACTATGGAGTCATAGGTTAAAAATAAAGGATCTAGGTAAAGTAACCCCGTAAATTTATGTAAAGAATTATCTATTCTTCATCAGTTTCGATTAGCGAATACTTATAAAACTTGTAGAAAGCAAATGGTTCAACAACATTTAATATTTTGTGAGACACTTAGATACACGAGAATTTAATATTTGGTGTTAATTTTAAAGTGATATATCAAACAAGTTTGGGTTTGTAATCTCTAGCAGCCATAATACATCGTAATTAGAAAGCTTAAACAATTCAATATTTAGTCAAAATAAATGCATTCATCATGCCACAAATGCCCACAATATCAGTTATATCTAGGCCTATCTTCCGATAATCTCAACAATCATAGTCATTAATCGTCGCTAAATATTTCAATAAATTTAAAATAAATTATACTTATGTTAAAAGTAGTTAAACATAACATTCAAGAATATTATAAAGTATTTAAGCTACCTTAGCTTATTTGACAGTAATATATGATTTCGTTGGATTTAAACAAACAAATCTTGAGACGAGACAAGAAATATAAATCTAAATCCAAAAGAAGAAACTCCAACTCAAGAATAACTTTGAAAAATGATGGGAATCCTAGGTTACACAACAGCGAGTACGAGAGCCGCTTTGTGAGATCGAAAGAGATCCTAGAAACCTATGACCATCAAATATGTATACCACTCCTACCTAGAAAAAGAAACTAGAAAACATAAGATTTTGGGTAATGTCATTGATCTCGAACCTGAATATTGACAACCTTATAGGAATGAGGCTCAACCAATAATTTCAAAACTTGATTCACAATATCGATAGCATAAGAGCGAGACAAAACGAGAATGTGAAATGATAGAATATTATAATTTATTATAAATACCCTCTTCTTAGATATATGGCTCTAAGTTCTATGATTAAGGAAAAAAATTATATAGAAGGAACAAACATCTAACAAAAAATAGTATACCGATGAGGATAAATTATTTGTAACTATGAAACATCCCCTACTTATTGGTGACTTTGTGATTCACTAACGAGGACGTGAGATGTATGAGTTTTCCTCATAACAATACCTTGGTATTCTTAGTAGAAATTTTTGATGAGCTAATCAAACAAGCATTGATGGATAAAATATTTTCATTTTATTTACGGTTCTCAAAAAAATTTGAGAAACCGATAATAGATCTAGGATAGTTCTAACAATTTTTTGAGGTCATCAGGGGGTTCACATATCAAACCTCCCTCCCTAGGGGATGTAATTTAATATTAATGAAAATAGGAATAAGAAAGGCATAAAAGATTATTGTTACACGTAATGTTGTTTCGGAATGTAAGTGTACATACATAGTGATCCTAAGGCTAGCAACTAGGAACATACTATAGTGTTTGTATACACTCAGCACTTAGACATTATGTTTCTAATGAGAGAGGGTTTTATGATATGCCCATTGAGGACACATTATATTGTCTATCTATAACAATTTATGGAAGTAAATGAATATGTATTTCGCAAAGAAAATCCATTTTTGAAAGAAAATGCAACTTTTCCAATATATAAGAGAATGGAGTGAAATTTAATTTTACCATGAAAAAAACAGGAGCTACGCTGGTGAATTTTTCAAATAGAATAATCAATTTTTATTTAATTCATTTGTAATTATTAGATGCTATATTAATAATATTTTATAACTCTATTGAGTATTGTAATCTCACAATTTATATAATTTTAACTAAATTATATTCCCTGAAGTGAATAAACGATTTTTAAGTAATATAAAAATCATTTCTAGAAATGAAACTATATTCTTTGAAGAAAATGAAATATTTTTCATATGTTTACAACTGAAATTCTGGTGACCTGGACTCTAGAAGAGGTTAAGGTCGTGGAAAGAATAGTTTGTGGTCTTGTAATAGTCTGAATACGACTAGGATAAATAACCATAACCACTAGAAGTGGAAAAATATTGGTGAAGGCACTAAAAAAATTTATGAATTTTTTTCCTGTTTTTTTATTGTGTTGATATCGAAATCCGAGAATAAGTTGCGTTATTAAGTGTGATTTATGTTAGTTTATACACTATTTATATGCTTGATTTTGATAAAATTGATTGAATAAATTTAGGATTTTTTAGGATTAAAAATTTGATGTAATAAACATTTTTTGGCCTACAATTGTTTTTATAAAAATATAGGGACCAAATTGTAATTTTAAAGATGTTAAAGAAAATTATTTGACAAAAAATGTTTTTAAAATTAAATAAATGACCATTTTGCAATTAAATAAAGTGTTATATTAAAATAATTTGACTTAAAATGTTTTTTCGAAAATAAAAGGACCAAAATGCAATCTTATAAAATGTATAGAGACCAAATTGCAATTTAAAAAGTAAGTATAAGAAAATATAATAGAACTAAAATACAATTTTAAAAAATTAAAGAACCACTTTGCAATTTAAAAAAATAAAAGAAAACATAAAAGGACTAAAATATTTATTTTTTTAAAAAATAGACCATTTTGCAAATTAAAAAAAAAATATAAAAGGACTATGATGTTTATTTATTTAAAAAATAACCCAATTTGTAATTTAAAGAAAATTAAAGAAAAATGGACTATTTTGAAATATCAAAAACAAAATGTATATATTTTTTTATTTATTATATGACTAATATTTTTTTTGTGTAATACAGATTGTAAGTGGAATTGATGTATTATTATATTTTTTATTTAATTTTATTTAATTTTATTTTTTATTTAATTAATATGTATGTATTTAATTTGGTTATGTATTAATTTTTATGTATTTAATTTTATATTTATGTATTTAATTTCGTGATGTAATCATTTTTCATTTTATATTTATTTTGGTCTTTTAAATGTATTGCAAAATAGATGGCCGATGTGATAGCTAGGAGTCACGGAGGGGACGGTGGGGTCCGAGACCCAAACCAAAATCCCAACAAAAACCTTGCGGATTGTAACAATCAACCGGGTAAATAAAAAAAATTATATCCAAAATTATGTTAAATATAACTTGTACATTAATTAAATCTAATTTAAAACAGATTCAATTAAGCGCAACAAAATGGGTATGCAGCACTAAAATCTGTCATTATGGCACTAAAGGCGGTCGGGTATCCTTTGCCGGTCGATTTCTACATACTAGACGACACGTGGAATCTCTCGGTAAATACGGTAAACACGTTAGCCAGGATTTCGGGCTAACTGTTCGAGAGAGGATACCACCGTGCTACAAAGCGTGGGAGAAAGTTTCGACTTCCGACAAAGTAGCAGTCATTAAGCTATTATCGGTAATGTTAAAACTATTCTCACCATTAATACTTATATAAAATAAATTATTAATTAAATTTAACTTTAAATAATATTTTGGATATAACAATTTTTTGATATCGCTTATTGGAGGAAAAAATCCGATTGGAAATTTATTGCTGGGAATTTGGATAATACTATGAAAGTGAGGTTCAAAGACTACAAACATAATATGAAAAAGCATTATTACTTGATGGGTAACAAACCGAGTGATTTATTTGATGAGGTCTGGGAGATGTGTTGTAAGTATTGGGGTCCGAAGGACGCAAAGGTATATATATATTTTTATTTTATCATCTAGATTATATATAATGTTATTAATATTTGTATTTTAAATTTTTTCAGCACCAGGCAAAAATGAATAAAGAAAATCGAAAGAAACAAAAGAATAAAAGTGGAGCGGGTTCTCGAAAATACTCCCGTACTCGGGATTTTCATTACGAGGTACTTTGATTTTTATGTATAGTTGTTTAATGTTTTTAGAATATTTATTGATTATTATGAATGAAATAGAGTGCTGAGAAGTTGACCGGGCGTAGGACTGTGGTAGTGGGGATGAGGCAACTCAGGAAGAAATCCCTATTCCACAAATGGGTGCATTTTTCGAAGTGTTGGGAAAAAGTAAAAAGACAAAGCACTGGAGGACGGAGGGTTATAAGAATGCTAATGTAAGTATATTTAAAAATTAAATTGTAATTATAATTTTATTCATAAATCGATTTTAATATTAATTTTTTTTCATGTCTATAATTAAACATAAATTGTTAAGGGATGCTATGAAAGAGAAAGTGACTCAGTGTCAATCTGAGTCAACTGAAGCTGGTTACTTGTCGCAAAATGAGCAAATTGATTCGGAGAGGAAAACTGCTAAAAAGGCTATTGGGTCGCCGAAGTGGAGTTGGACACCGGGTATGGGCCAACCGAAAAAGAAGAAGCGTCTCTCGAGTCCTTCGACTACCCCGGCACAAGAGGAGCAAAACTCGCATATGATGGCGCCAATAAATGAGCTTCGAGGAGGCAAAGGATTGGCACCTTATAGACCCCCTAGTACTAGTACCTCTTCTAGTAGTGCTCCACTAGTTTATTCTCAGGCAGCTGTGACTAATGCGATGACTTATATTAATGAGATAAGGGTACAACAGGGTTTGCCCCCTATCCAGCCTATGCCTGCAAGCCCTACTCCTCCAGCTGGTGATGCATCCGAGTGTCGAGGTGATGAAGGAGGTGATGAAGAGAGTGACGAAGATGAAGATGGCGATGATTCCGATGGAGAACAGGAGACCCGTTTATATGGTCTTTAGGTTGGGTTAAGTTGGTGTTTATTTTGGTTTGAAGTTAAGATGTAATAATATTTTGTCTTTTGGTTTGTTTGACTATTGATTTGACTTTTAATTTAAGTTTATTGATGATTTTGATGCATTAGTATTTTAATTAATTATTTAGTTTGTAATTGGTATTTTTAATTATTAATTGTATATTTTTTTTAAAATAAAAAAATATGTTTTTGGAATTAAATTTAATTGTAATATTGCAATTATATATAATTCAGAATCATAATTTTTTAATTTTTTTAAAAAAAATTAATGTCATTAGCGACTACAAGTAGTCTAGAAAAACAATTAAAGGTAGTCGCTATATATTAGCTTCTAGCGACTACACATGTCGTCGATAATAACTAGTCAAACATCGACTACTTATGTAGTCAGTAATACTTTCGCGACTACATCGTGTCTTTCGTCGCTAGATATGACCTCTAACGACGAGTTTTTCACGACTATGTAATAACGACTACATGTAGAGTATGTAAAGTCCAAATTCGTTTTCCGCAACTACTTTTTCTTTCTTTCGCGACTAAAGATGTAGTCGCGGATAGAAGGATGAGGTGTAGTGTACGAGCACTAGTATATATGGTACTTTGTTATTTTATCAATATCCCTATATGAAACTTTATTGATTTAAACATGACTGATAATCTATAAAATATTCTTTGATTTGGTCAAATATATAAATATATTTCACTTAAAATCAAATATAATACTAATTTTTTAATTAATCAATTACTCAAATTTTGTATGTCCAAAGTAAAAATTATATTTATAAAAGGAAAAAAACTAAACTATGTCCTTTATTATTGAGTAAAGATATATATCATCCATTTTTGAATCACCTATATATTATCCTTATATGGCAGTTTTAGAAATCTCCTTAAGTCATTTATATGTCATAAATTGTGTAAGTTCTATTTTAGATAATTTTATATAATACCAGAAAAAATTACAAAATTATTTTCACCAAACCCTAAACCCCGCCTCCTTGCATATACACCTTACAAGTCTGTCATTCCTATGGATACCAAGAAACTACTCTAAAGTAAAGCAAAATTATTAACTAATTTTTCATCATGTTTATTCAGCGACACCATTGATACTTCCAATCTATTTAGAAAAGAGTGTAATTCTATATCTCACATATAAGATCGTTGGACATGACATTTCAATCAACAAGGAAGAGGTTTTATTTCTAATTTTATTTCTAATCATCATTTATGAATATCATATATACTTATTTGAGAAACAATTTGATTCTAAATGATATTATCTGCCCTTTTATTTAGTATTTTTTAGAGATTGTGTGTCAAATATCATGTTTGCATTCAAGTAATTTCATTAAAATCTATTATGTAGAATCTACTTCAGAGTTTTTTTCTGCAATTTTGACATATTTTGTTTTTACACAGATTGCTTATTTTAATGTAATTTGAATCAAAAGTTTAAATGGTGATAAGCTCCCTTAATTTGATAAATATAGTAGAATATTGATTAGATAAATGAAACATATATGAAATGACTTGGAGATTAAGATATACATTTCAATGCTAACATTGATATATATATATATATATATATATATATATATATATAAAATTTATTGATTAACATCTATTAATTAATATTTTAAAATTCACTAACTAATCCTTCTTGTATTTGAAATCAAGCTTTTACTTATTTAATTATTTATATCAGAAATAAAAAAAATATTTGGTTTATATTAAAGTGATTAGAATGTAATTATATCTCCCTTTGAAATATTGTTTTTAATCTTCTCACTGATTTACTATTTTGTATAATTTAATTAGATTTTTTGATTATATGATTTTCAAGTTATTAGCATTTCTTTATTTGGAATCTATGACTATATATGTTTACACACTTTTTCTGAAAAAATGTATATACTTATTTGAATGGTCATTTTAATTTAAATTTTTTTACTTTGTTTATAAATTTATTTAGATATATTGTTATGAAAACCATTGAATGCATATTTGTATTAGTAAAAATAATAATAATGATAAAATAATAAAATATAATACTGGTTATGATAACTCTTTATTGTTCATAAAAGTAGAGATTTTATTCTAGCTCTAATACTATATATATATTTAAAAAATATAAGAAGAATTATAGACATACATATTTGCTTTTTTGACTATGAAGCCACTAATAACCAAACGTGTTGTTTATGACAAGTTCTCCTCATGTAGTATATATCTTCTTAGTTACACGGCCATGCGTATCAATTTCTTTATTTGGCGATAGGGTTAGGGTTTTCAAAGCAATTTTTTTTGTCAATGATTCTAGGAAACGCTGTATTCCGCAGATGCCAAGAAGATCACCTTGAGGAGCTCTGATGGAGAGAGCTTTGAAGTTGAAGAAGCGGTCGTTGAGTCTCAGACGATCAAGCACATGATCGAAGATGGATGTGCGGATGCAACCATTCCGCTCCCAAATGTCACAAGCAAGATCTTGTCCAAGGTCATTGAGTACTGCAAACGCCATGTCGAGGCCGTTGTGAAGGCCGAAGGCGAGAAGACTGCTGATGAAGAGTTGAAGGTTTTTTATCAGGATTTCGTCAAGGTTGACCAGTCCACTCTCTTCGATCTCATCTTGGCTGCTAATTATCTCAACATCAAAAGTCTTCTTGACTTGACCTGCCAGACAGTTGCAGATATGATCAAGGGAAAGACTCCTGAGGAGATAAGGAAGACGTTCAACATCAAGAACGACTTCACACCAGAGGAGGAAGAGGAGGAGGTCCGCAGGGAGAATGCTTGGGCATTCGAGTGATGATGTTGTTTATCTTTTGATTATTTATCGTTTCCATTAGACTATTAATGAATGTTGTTAGGGTTGTGTTCTGTATTTGTGTAAGACAGTACATATCGTGGGGGTGTTGGGGTTCTCAGTCTGTGTTTGTTTGTTGGTTTGTGTTGGTTTTTTTTTGTCAAATGAAAGGAAACCTGATACATATACTAAATTTTACAATACTGGTTAAAGAAATAGAAAGAGCTTATCACCGACATATCCTTTCATTCTGATAGGTCTATATTTCTCCTCGTGAATTTCGCAAAGACATCCGCGATAGAGCTATGTTCTCTACTAATGTAGGTTATTTTCTAAAGCGGAAAGATGTTCAGCCATCCTTTGATTTCCTCAATGATTGGGTTAAGGCTCCAGTGAAGTCAAACCCTGTTGTAAATAACTTGAACAAGTTCAAGGAAGGTTGTAGAACGAACTACTCTGTGTGCTCTTCGAAGCTGCCGATTTGAGTGCTAAAAGAAGTGCCCACGCTTCTCCTTCTTGAACGCTCTTTAATTTACATCGCAAGGCTTTTCTTTGCGTGATCAAACCTAAGTATTAACTCCAATTGTGGAAATTGCTGACGGTTCCCACTCACTAATAAAAGACGCATCATCTCCTGTACTGTCTGCTTATTCTTATTCTTCAAGCTCTTTGTCTCATCAAATATACGAGCAATTGTATCTTTAGTATTAAGCGTTATATTTTCAACCGCCCATTTTTTCTTTTCAAAGAAACCTTTCATCCTTTCTCTCCAAATATTCCATGCGGTAACCATGATTGTAGCCGTAACTTTCCTTTTATCCCATCCATTATTTGAGTGGCTTGTTACCGTTTTCATTGACCATATTGAGAAGGGTTCATTCATTTTGTCATCAATTTTAATTTGGAGGGACGATTCCGCCCAAGCTTGCATGTTAATTGGGCATTTAAGGATGATATGATCCGTACTTTCCATCTCCATTTCGCACCATTCACATCTGTTGTCATCTTTACACCTTCTCTTTTTCAGGTTCTGTTTAGACGGAAGGATATCATGACAAATCAGCCAACAAAAATTCTTAATTTTTGAATGGATGTTAGCATGCCACACAAGGTTCCAAAGAGTTGAGTTATTTTCTTTTTCACCACCGATTGAAAATTGTGGAGTAGCCCTATTTTCTCCTAGCAACGCGTGATATCAAGACTTTGTCGAATATGTCCCATCTTTATTAAAAGGCCAAATTATTTTATCTTCTTTGAGAGTATTTGTGATAGGGATTTTCCATATTTCATTAGCAACAGTCGGATCGAACGCCTCCCTAATAACATTAACATTCCATCCTAACGACTCTTTATCCATAAGATCGTTAACCCATTTTAGATTAGGAGCTTTCCTATTGTCCAAATTATAATTTCCCATAATCCACTTGTGGTTCGAAATATCCACACTCTTACCATTACCGATTTGCCAAATCGAAAATTTCTTAAGCATTTGTATACCTTTATAAATGCTCGCCCAACTCCACGATCTTTTAGCTTTTAGTTTTGTGTCCCATAAATTTTCCTTAGAAGCATATATTCCTTTCAGTACCTTGTAAACAAGTGAGTACTTATTATTAATAATTCTCCAAGCTTGGTTTGCCAACATTGCGAGATTCATTATTTGGAAATCTCTAAAGCCCACTCCACCGGTTTTTTTTATTTAGCCATTTTATTCCAAGCCATCCAGTGAATCTTTTTCTTGTCCTTAGCGTCCCACCAAAAATTAGCCACCAGAGACGTAAGTTTTTTGCATAGTGTTTTAGGAAACTCAAAGATCGACATGGCATAATTCGGAATTGACTGTAAAACCGCTTTAATAAGAGTCTCCTTTCGACCTTCCGATAAAAAAGAGGCAGTCCAGCTAGCCGATTTTGTTAATATTCTATATTTTATGTAATTAAGATTCTCCGTTTTCGATCTCTTAAGGGTTAGCTGAATGCCTAAATATTTCCCTAGCGAATCTGTGCTTTTTATGCTAAGAGCTTCAGAAATGGTTTGTTTAATATGATCAGGAGTACTCTTGCTGAACATAATGGCCGATTTTGCGAGATTAACTTTTTGCCCTGATGCTTGGAAATAGCTCCACAATATTTCCTCAAATGCATTAATTTCCTTATCCGAAATTTTAATAAAGAATAAAGCATCATCCGCGAAGCAAATATGGGTAAGTTTCGGACATTGTCTTGTAATCATTATCCCATTTATATTACCTTCTCTACATTGATTATTAATTAGTCCGATGAGACTTTCCGTGAGAAGAGAAAAAAGAAGCGGTGATAATGGGTCCCCTTGTCTTAAACCTTGTTCCAGTTTTAACTTTTTCATCCTTTGACCATTAATTTTGATTTGCATAGAAACTGTCGTCACATAGTTCTTAATCTAGTTCACCCATTTATCCGTAAATCCCAACGCTAATAATGTCTGAAAAAGGAATTCCCAATTTACTTGATTATATGCCTTTCCATATTAATCTTTACCGCCGCATAATTGATTTTTGATTTTCTTTTAGTATTTAATAAATATGAGACTTCTTGCGCTATCAGAACATTGTCTCGAATACTCCTACCTTTAATATATGCCGACTGTGTTGGTGAGATGATTTCGTCCATGAACGGTTGAAGTCTCAGAGCCATGATTTTAGAGATAATCTTATAGCAAAAATTAACACAAGATATTGGCCTAAAATCCTTGATTGTTTCTTGTTTTTCCCCTTTTGGTACGAATGTAATAATAGTGTCATTAATTAGACTGAGAGGGATATTGTTTGTAAGGAAGCTAATCACAATTTTCTCTATATCCATTTTAATAATCTCCCAAAATCCGTGATAGAATTTCCAGGCATCACATCCGGACCCGGGGCTTTTGAACCATCCATTTTAAACACAGGATTTTTTATTTCTTCATAATCCGGGATCTTCATAAGTGTCTCATTCATTTGGAAGCTAACCTTTGATGAAATTTGCCTAGTAACTTCTTGAATATTGGAAACCATATTTTGCTTAAAGAGATTCATATAATATATCTGTATATTGTCCTTGATTGTCTCTTTATTATCGCACCATTCCTCCCCATAACACTTCAACATATTTATCCAATTTATCCTTCTTCGTTGCATAGTTTTAGCAAAGAAATATTTAGTATTTTTGTCACCTTCTTTAATATTAAGATCCCTAGCTCTATCCGCCTAGAAAGACTCTTCTTGATCCCAACATTCCTCAATAGTTTTCTTAAGTTCCATTTCCTTAATTATATTATCTTCATTCATCTCTTTACCTTGCAAAATTTCCAACTTTGTATATAAGTTATTTAGTCTCTTCCTATTATTCAAGAACGTTGTTTTACTCCACCCTCTTAGCACTACACATAGCATCTTTCTGGTCACAGAATTCCTGAATATTATCTACTATTCTTGTTTTGTCCCATGAATTTTCCACCACCTCTTCACACACTGCACATGATCCAACCACCTTGATTCGAAATTAAAAAAATTATTCTTTGTTTCACGTTCCGGCTCTGGCTGGAGAATTAACGGAGAATGGTCTGAACCCATAGCCGGTGGTACTATAATATTAGCGTCTGAAAATCTTGCGCACCAATCAAGATTTGTGAGACCTCTGTCCAGCTTTTCTTTAACATTCTCTTCCCCTTTTCTCCGATTCGTCCATGTAAAATAACATCCTTTACTCGGTAAGTCAACTAGACGATTTCAATTTATAAACTCGTTGAACTTAAGGATTCTTTCCAAGTTTGGTTGTATTTTGCCTTTTTTCTCCGGATATTTTGTAATATCATTAAAATCGCCTATGAGGATACTTGGACCATCAAGTTTATCCATCCATTTTGACAAGGAATTCCACACATTAGCCCTAATTTCGTCATCATTAGGGGCGTGAACACAAATCAAATACCACTTTGACCCATTCATTTCATTAATTTTAGAGATTAAATAGTTCGAACATGAGAAAACCACATCGATAGAGATACTAGACTGCCACATCAAAAGAATACCACCAGACTTATATGCTCTTCCTCCGGGGTCGACAACATGAAAACTATTAAACTAATTAAACTGGGAACAAGAGTTAAGGTCCTTTTTCCGCAGTTTTGACTCAAATAAACACACAAAAGATAGTCTAAATTTATTAAGAAAATATTTAAAGGACTTTCTTTTCAAGGGCGTCCTTGCACCTTGACAATTCCACACACATTAGCTATCCATCGAATCCGTCCAGGTTACGCGACCGGCCGCCGTCCTCGAGGTTAGTATGAATTTTAGAAGCCTTCACGGGTCTAGCACGGTTACCACCAAAATTTCCGTGTTTTCACTGGGATCATACACCAAAATCCTGTTACAATCATCACCACAACAGAAAAACAATCTTTCACCTCCTTCTTCATACCCATCTTCCACGCTATCCACCTTAATTCCATCACAGATTTTCTCATCATTCTTAATCTGAACCCTCACTTCATAGAAGTTGTCGCTAAATAGTCCAACCTGGTATCAGTCAACACATGCCTTCTCTTTGCTGCTTCTGCAACCTGTATTACCTTTGGTGGAAGCTCAATCTTAAGCGTGTAATATACTGCATGTATTTTGTTCAGATCGATGTGTTTAGCAGCTAAAGTAATCGATGTGTTTAGCAGCTAAAGTATATATTCTGATCTTAACTTGGGTCATAAAAGCTCTCTTCCAAATAATACTTTCCAAAAACATTGATATTAAACTACCAACGGCTTTTTTCCTAGAACATTTACTACCTCCTCTAACCATATAATTTCGATCCAAATATATGACCATAATCATAACACCAGAATAGTTGATCAACGCATAAATTAAAAGAAAACCATTACACGCTAATTGAAAGTTTTCCATAGTAAAATAAATAGCTTCTTTACAACTTCTCCTCCTAACCAAATACATGTAATAAATACAGGCCAGATAGATAATATGAGAATAGACAAAATAATTAGCCTTATACGATATGTTGATCAGACCCTGACCCACCTTCCATGAACTAAAATCCAAATTAAACTCAATAACAATCCAGAAAAACCAATTGCTAGCATTAATAATACTCCAACAAATTTGTCTAGTGCTATTTTCGTAATTAAAGAAATAGGAATTGAATTCCCTGGTAATTGAGTCACCAAAAGAGAAAAGCACCATAGTCCTAAAATTCTTAGCATAGATAGACTCAGCATTCATTTCAAATCTACTCAAAATCCTACTGTATCTATACTAATCTTTACTGCATCTAATATTTTTGAGAAATTTATTCTGATTAATTCGAACAAGTAAATCAAACCCCAAAAAAACTTGTATGCATTTACTAAAGCAGGAAGAATCTACCGAATTCCAAAAAAAAACATCAAAGAGAACAGAAAACTAACCGATAAAAGACTTATAACCATTTACATGTGCCAAAAAAAGATACGAAAAGACAATAAGAGGGCATTACAGTGCATGCTCTCATAGGACTCACAAATTAGCTTTTCAGTAGAATTTATCATGGTAAACCATAGGAAAAAATTTCTCCTGGTCCTGGATCAAAACCTCTGCAAACCATGATTTTGAAGCCCATTGTTCAAAATTGTCAATAATCTTATGATATAAATTGGGAATGATATGGGTAATAGATTTGTAGTAATAATTAGGATTAGAAACGTAAGGGAATTGATGAACAAAAAACTTATGATTGGTTTGTGTTGGTTTAAGGTTTAAAACTTGGGTTGTCTTTTGGTTGGATGAATATTACAATTGTTTCTAAAAAAATGGCCATGCTCCTAATAGAAGTCTATCAGAGGGAAATTTTTTATTTCCTAAAATTAAATTAATAATATGATTTTACAAAATATATTCTATGATATTAATAAAAAAATTAGCTGTTTTGTATGAAAGGATAAATTATGTTATATATTTAATTAAAAATAATTAGATAGTTATTAGGAGGTGTAACGTGAAAATATGTTAGATTTTATCACATATCCCTAAACTACAAACTAAATTTTGTTTTGTTAATTATCTTAACTGGAATATAATAAAACCTATTTTTTTTGTTTTTGCAGATTACAATAATATAGGGATATCACTTTCAAAGGAGAAATCAAAACCTTTAACAACAAACTTATTTCAAACTCCTCATCTATCAACTCTTAACTTAACTCACCAACACAAAGATTGAACTTTGTATTACCTTTTTCTAGATTAGTTGATAAATTTATTATTGATATATTTTAGTTTTGATGATGAATTAAATGTTGATATAGTGTAGATATGTTGATACAAATATAGTGATTTCAATTGTAAGTTTGATTATACATTTTCGATCAATATAAATGTTCAGTTATAAATATATTCCCAATGTATTGTATGGTGTATAATTTTAATGGTAACAACTTGAAATAATTTAATTAATATTTATTTATTTAAATTTAATTTCATCATATTTGATGAAGATGTGTTGAAATTTCCTATTTTTAGGTAGAAATCTACAATTGGTTGCATTGTAATATTTGTTGAGTATGAAAAAAATACAAATCGGGTACATAAAGTAAAATAAAAATTGTGTCACCTTGCTCACTAAATTTAGTTTAGCGGATACAAATGTGAATATCAGGAGATCATAAGGCAAACAACCCTTACAAAATTCAGAAAAGGTAGTATCAACTTACCTTCAGACCATGATATTCCCCACCATAAATACAGTCACTACCATATGAGAAAATCACTCATATGCTCAATAATTTTATAAAATCTCCCTCAACTTCATATATTAGTAAGTATTGAATATCTGAAAGAACAATTACATTTTTTTTACAGTATTAACTCCTAAGCTTGTTCTCGAGAAGATGGATAAGTAGACAAACATGCCGAGGCAACCAAAGGTTGTAGGATCACATGTCCTGGAAAACTGAAGTCATAAAACAGTGGCTCAAATTAGTAGCCTAGGCAAAAGACTTGATCTATTTGAGTGCATGGAAGGAAGAAACGAAACCCCCATAATTAGTTTAGTATGTATGTTGTAATATGTAGGGTCTATTTTGTACTTTTTTCTTTGTTTTTTACTACGCTACACTTTTTTTACCTTTGTGTTAAGTTTTTTGAACAAGTTTCCACAAGATAAGGTTTTTTATGAGAGAAGAACAAATGAATACATTTTCGACGTAACATTCATAAAAAGGGATTAGTAAAATTGATATGATACCATCCTATAAAATGATCTATCGATGTGGAACTTCCCTTAAACACCCAAATTCTCATAACCCGATCTAGACTAGGATCTATTGAGACCATGAGTACTCGGATTTTTGGAATTCGGTCAATTAAAAAAACATGAACATATCATTCTTATGTAAGAGTATTAGTCTCCAATGAAAAAACAACAAATCGACTCCTATGTTTGTCAATCACTAAAAAACATAGACTTATCATTCCTAAGAAAAATAATACTAGACTCCTATTCTAACATCACAACCAAAATAATATGATAGTCAATCAATCAACAATTTAGATGTATCATTTTAAGTAAGATATTAGACTCACGTGACCACATAATAGTTCAAAAACTATGGAGTCATGGGTTAAAAATAAAGGATCTAGGTAAAGTAACCCCATAAAGTTATGTAAAGAATTATATATGCTTCATCAGTTTTGATTAGCGAATACTTATAAAACTTGTAGAAAGCAAATGGTTCAACAACATTTAATATTTTGTGAGACACTTAGATACACGAGAATTTAATATTTGGTGTTAATTTTAAAGTGATATATCACAAAAGTTTGGGTTTGTGATCTCTAGCAGCCATAATACATCGTAATTAGAAAGCTTTAACAATTCAATATTTAGTCAAAATAAATGCATTCATCATGCCACAAATGCCCACCATATCTGTTATATCTAGGCCTATCTTCCGATAATGACAAAAATCATAGTCATTAATCGTCGATAAATATTTCAATAAATTTAAAATAAATTATACTTAAGTTAAAAGTAGTTAAACATAACATTCAAGAATATTATAAAGTATTTAAGCTACCTTAGCTTATTTGACATTAATATATGATTTCGTTGGATTTGAACAAACAAATCTTGAGACGAGACAAGAAATATAAATCTAAATCCAAAAGAAGAAACTCCAACTCAAGAATAACTTTGAAAAATGATGGGAATCCTAGGTTACACAACAGCGAGTACGAGAGCCGCTTTGTGAGATCGAAAGAGACCTTAGGAACCTATGACCATCAAATATGTATACCACTCCTACCTAGAAAAAGAAACTAGAAAACATAAGATTTTGGGTAATGTCTTTTATCTCGAACCTGAATATTGACAACCTTAAAGGAATGAGGCTCAACCAATTATTTCAAATCTTGATTCACAATATCGATTGCATAAGAGCGAGACAAAAGGAGAATGTGAAATGATAGAATATCATAATTTATTATAAATACCCACTTCTTAGATATATGGCTCTAAGTTCTATGATTTAGGAAAAAAGTTATACAGAAGGAACAAACATCTAACAAAAAATAGTATACCGAGGAGGATAAATTATTTGTAACTGTGGAACATCCCCTACTTATTGGTGACTTTATGATTCACTAACGAGGATGTGAGATGGATGAGTTTTCCTCACAACAATACCTTGGTATTCTTAGTAGAAATTTTTGATGAGCTAATCAAACTAGCATTGATGGATAAAATATTTTCATTTTATTTACGGTTCTCAAAAAAATTTCAGAAACCGATAATAGATCTAGGATAGTTCTTACAATTTTTTGAGGTCATCAGGGGGTTCACATATCAAACTTTCCTCCCTAGGGGATGTAATTTAATATTAATGAAAATAGGAATAAGAAAGGCATAAAAGATTATTGTTACAGTTAATGTTGTTGCGGAATGTAAGTGTACATACATAGTGTTTTTAAGGTTAGCAACTAGGAACATACTATAGTGATTGTATACACTCAGCACTTAGACATTAGGTTTCTAATGAGAGAGGGTTTTATGATATGCCCATTGAGGACACATTATATTGTCTATCTATAACAATTTATGGAAGTAAACGAGTGGCTTAAACATTATATTGTCTATCTATAACAATTTATGGAAGTAAATGAATATTTATTTCGCAAAGAAAATCCATTTTTGATAGAAAATGCAACTTTTCCAATATATAAGAGAATGGAGCGAAATTTAATTTTACCATGAAAAAAACAGGAGCTACGCTGGTGAATTTTTCAAATAGAATAATCAATTTTTATTTAATTCATTTGTAATTATTAGATTCTATATTAATAATATTTTATAACTCGATTGAGTATTGTAATCTCACAATTTATATTATTTTAACTAAATTATATTCCCTAAAGTGAATAAACGGTTTTTAAGTAATATAAAAATCATTTCCTGAAATGAAACTATATTCTTTGAAGAAAATGAAATATTTTTCATATGTTTACAACTGAAATTCTGGTGACCTGGACTCCAGAAGAGGTTAAGGTCGTGGCAAGAATAGTTTGTGGTCTCGTAGTAGTCTGAATACGACTAGGATAAATAACCATAACCACTAGAAGTGGAAAAATATTGGTAAAGGCACTAAAAAATATTCATGAATTTTTTTACTTTTTTTTATTGTGTTGATATTGAAATCTGAGAATAAATGGCATTATTGAGTGTGATTTATGTTAGTTTAGACACTATTTATATGCTTGATTCTGAAAAAAAATTGATTGAATAAATTTAGGATTTTTTAGGATTTAAAAAAAATTAAAATTAGCATTATAAAATTAAAAATTTGATGTAATAAACATTTTTTGGCCTACAATTATTTTTATAAAAATATAGGGACCAAATTGTAATTTAAAAAATGTTAAAGAAAATTATTTGACAAAAATTGTTTTTAAAAATAAATAAATGACCATTTTGCATTTAAATAAAGTGTTATATTAAAATAATTTGACTTAAAATGTTTTTATGAAAATAAAAGGACCAAAATGCAATCTTATAAAAAGTATAGGGACCAAATTGCAATTTAAAAAGTAAGTATAAGAAAATATAATAGAACTAAAATACAATTTTAAAAAATTAAAGGACCACTTTGCAATTTTAAAAAATAAAAAAAACATATAATGACTATAATATTTATTTTTTAAAAAAATAGACCATTTTGTAAATTAAAAAAAGAAAAAGAAAAGAAAATATAAAAGGACTATCATGTGTATTTATTAAAAAAATAACCCAATTTGTAATTTAAAGAAAATTAAAAAAAATGGACTATTTTGAAATATCAAAAACAATATGTATATATTTTTTTATTTATTATATGACCAATATTTCTTTTGTGTAATACAGATTGTAAGTGGAATTGATGTATTATTATATTTTTTATTTTATTTTATTTTATTTTTTATTTAATTTATATGTATGTATTTAATTTGGTTATGTATTAATTTTTATGTATTTAATTTTATATTTATGTATTTAATTTCGTGATGTAATCATTTTTCATTTTATTTTTATTTCTGTCTTTTAAATGTATTGCAAAATAGATGGCCGATGTGATAGCTAGGAGTCACGGAGGGGACGGTGGGGACCGAGACCCAAACCAAAATCCCAACAAAAACCTTGCAGATTGTAACAATCAACCGGGTAAATAAAAAAATTTATATCCAAAATTATGTTAAATATAACTTATACATTAATTAAATCTAATTTAAAACAGATTCAATTAAGCGCAACAAAATGGGTATGCGACACTAAAATCCGTCATTAAGGCACTAAAGGCGGTCGGGTATCCTTTGCTGGTCGATTTCTACGTACTAGACGACATGTGGAATCTCTCGGTAAATACGGGAAACACGTTAGCCAGGATGTCGGGCTAACTGTTCGAGAGAGGATACCACCGTGCTACAAAGTGTGGGAGAAAGTTCCAACTTCCGACAAAGTAGCAGTCATTAAGAGATTATCCGTAATGTTAAAACTATTCTCACCATTAATACTTATATAAAATAAATTATTAATTTAATTTAACTTTAAATAATATTTTGGATATAACAATTTTTTGATATCGCTTATTGGAGGAAAAAATCTGATTGGAAATTTATTGCTGGGAATTTGGATGATACTATGAAAGTGAGGTACAAAGACTATAAACATAATATGAAAAAGCATTATTACTTGATGGGTAAGAAACCGAGTGATTTATTTGATGAGGTCTGGGAGATGTGTTGTAAGTATTGGGGTCCGAAGGACGCAAAGGTATATATATATATATTTTTTATTTTATCATTTAGATTATATATAATGTTATTAATATTTGTATATTAAATTTTTTCAGCACCAGCCAAAAATGAATAAATAAAATCGAAAGAAACAAAAGAATAAAAGTGGAGCGGGTTCTCGAAAATACTCCCGTACTCGGGATTTTCATTACGTGGTACTTTGATTTTTATGTATAGTTGTTTAATGTATTTAGAATATTTATTGATTATTATGAATGAAACAGGGTGTTGAGAAGTTGACCGGGGATGGGACTGTGGTAGTGGGGGATGAGGCAACTCAGGAAGAAATCCCTATTCCACAAATGGGTGCATTTTGCGAAGTACTGGGAAAAAGCAAAAAGACAAAGCGATGGAGGACGGAGGGTTATAAGAATGCTAATGTTAAGTATATTTAAAAATTAAATTGTAATTATAATTTTATTCATAAATCGATTTTAATATTAATTTTTTTTCATGTCTATAATTAAACAAAAATTGTTAAGGGATGCTATGAAAGAGAAAGTGACTCAGTGTCAATCTGAGTCAACTGAAGCTAGTTACTTGTCGCAAAATGAGCAAATTGAGTCGGAGAGGGAAACTGCTAAAAAGGCTATTGGGTCGCCGAAGAGGAGTTGGACACCGGGTGTGGGCCAACCAAAAAAGAAGAAGCGTGTCTCAAGTCCTTCGACTACCCCGACACAAGACGAGCAAAACTCGCATATGATGGCGGCAATAAATGAGCTTCGAGTAGCCAAAGGATTGACACCTTATAGACTCCCTAGCACTAGTACCTCTTCTAGCAGTGCTCCCCTAGTTTATTCTCAGGCAGCTGTGACTGATGCGATGACTTATATTAATGAGATAAGGGTACAACAGGGTTTGCCCCCTATCCAGCCTATGCCTGCGAACCCTACTCCTCCAGCTGGTGATGCAACCGAGAGTAGAGGTGATGAAGAGGGTGATGAAGAGAGTGACGAAGATAAAGATGGTGATATTCCGATGGAGAACAAGAGACCCGTTTATATGGTCTTTAGGTTGGGTTAAGTTGGTGTTTATTTTGGTTTGAAGTTAAGATGTAATAATATTTTGTCTTTTGGTTTGTTTGACTATTGATTTGACTTTTGGTTTGACTTTTAATTTAAGTTTATGGATGATTTTGATGCATTAGTATTTTAATTAATTATTTAGTTTGTAATTGGTATTTTTAATTATTAATTGTATATTTTTTTAAAATAAAAAAATATGATTTTAGAATTATATTAATTGTAATATTGCAATTAAATATAATTCAGAATAATAATTTTTTAATTTAAAAAAAAAATTAATGTCATTAGCGACTACAAGTAGTCTAGAAAAACAATTAAAGGTAATCGCTATATATTAGCTTCTAGCGACTACACATGTCGTCGATAATAACTAGTCAAACAGCGACTACTTATGTAGTCAGTAATACTTTCGCGACTACATCGTGACTTTCGTCGCGAGATATAACCTCTAACGACGAGTTTTTCGCGACTATGTAATAACGACTACATGTAGAATAGGTAAAGTCCAAATTTGTTTTCCGCGACTTCTTTTTCCTTCTTTCGCGACTACAGAAGTTGTCGCGGATAGAAGGATGAGGTGTAGTGTACGAGCATTAGTATATATGGTTATTTTATCAGTATCCCTATATAAAAATTTATTGATTTAAACATGAATGATAATCTATAAAATATTCTTTGATTTGGTCAAATATATAAATATATTTCACTTAAAATCAAATACAATACTAATTTTTTAATTAATCAATAACTCAAATTTGGTATGTCTAAAGTAAAAATTATATTTATAAAAGGAAAAAACTAAACTATGTCCTTTTTTATTGAGTAAAGAAATATATCATCCATTTTTGAATGACCTATATATTATCCTTATATGGCAGTTTTAGAAATCTCATTAAATCATTTATATGTCATAAATTGTGTAAGTTCTATTTTAGGTAATTTTATATAATACCAGAAAAAATTACAAAATTATTTTCACCAAACCCTAAACCCCGCCTCCTTACATATACACCTTACAAGTCGTCATTCCTATGGATACCAAGAAACTACTCTAAAGTATCAAAAAATTATTAACTATTTTTTCATCATGTTTATTCAGCCGACACCATTGATACTTCCAATCTATTTAGAAAAAAATGTAATTCTATATCTCACATATAAGATCACTGGACATGACATTTCAATCAACAAGGAAAAGGTTTTATTTCTAATTTTATTTCTAATCATCATTTATGAATATCATATATACTTATTTGAGAAACAATTTGATTCTAACTGATATTATCTGCCCTTTTATTTAGTATTTTTAGAATTGTGTGTCGAATATCATGTTTGCATTCGTAATTTCATTAAAATCTATTATGTAGAATCTACTTCAGAGTTTTTTTTTTTGCAATTTTGATATATTTAGTTTTTACACTGATTGCTTATTTTAACGTAATTTGAATCAAAAGTTTAAATGGTGATAAGCTCCCTTAATTTGATAAATATAATAGAATATTGATTAGATAAATGAAGCATATATGAAATGACTTGGAGATTACGATATACATTTCAATGCTAACATTGAAATATATATATAGATTTATTGATTAACATCTATTAATTAATATTTTAAAATTCACTAACTAATCCTTCTTGTATTTGAAATCAAGATTTTACTTATTTCATTATTTATATCAGAAATAAAAAAAAAATATTTGGTTTATATTAAAGTGATTAGAATGTAATTATATCTCCCTTTGAAAGATTGTTCTTAATCTTCTCACTGATTTACTATTTTGTATAATTTAATTAGATTTTTTGATTATTTGATTTTCAAGTAATTAGCATTTCTTTATTTGGAATCTATGACTATATATGTTTACACACTTTTTCTAAAAAATATATATATTTATTTGAATGGTCATTTTAGTTTAAATTTTGTTACTTTGTTTATAAATTTATTTAGATATATTGTTATTAAAACCATTGAATGCATATTTGTATTAGTAAAAATAATAATAATGATAAAATAATAAAACATAATACTGGTTATGATAACTATTTATTGTTCATAAAAGTAGAGATTTTATTCTAGCTCTAATACTATATATATATATATATATATATTTAAAAAATATAAGAAGAATTATAGACATACATATTTGTTTTCTTGACTAAGAAGCCACTAATAACCAAACGTGTTGTTTATGACAAGTTCTCCTCATGTAGTATATATCTTCTTAGTTACACGGCCATGCATATCAATTTCTTTATTTGGGGATAGGGTTAGGGTTTTCAAAAGAAATTTTTGTTGTCAATGATTCTAGCAAACGCAAACGATGTATTCCGCAGATGCCAAGAAGATCACCTTGAGGAGCTCTGATGGAGAGAGCTTTGAAGTTGAAGAACCGGTGGTCGTTGAGTCTCAGACGATCAAGCACATGATCGAAGATGGATGTGCGGATGCAACCATTCCGCTCCCAAATGTCACAATCAAGATCTTGTCCAAGGTCATTGAGTGCTGCAAACGCCATGTCGAGGCCGTTGCGAAGGCTGAAGGCGAGAAGACTGCTGATGAAGAGTTGTAGGTTTTTTATCAGGATTTCGTGAAGGTTGACCAGTCCACTCTCTTCGATCTCATCTTGGCTGCTAATTATCTCAACATCAAAAGTCTTCTTGACTTGACCTGCCAGACAGTTGCAGATATGATCAAGGGAAAGACTCCTGAGGAGATAAGGAAGACGTTCAACATCAAGAACGACTTCACACCAGAGGAAGAGGAGGAGGTCCGCAGGGAGAATGCTTGGGCATTCGAGTGATGATGTTGTTTATATTTTGATTATTTATCGTTTCCATTAGACTATTAATGAATGTTGTTAGGGTTGTGTTATGTGTTTGTGTAAGACAGTACATATCGTGGGGGTGTTGGGGTTCTCAGTCTGTGTTTGTTTGTTGGTTTGTGTTGGTTTTTTTTTTTTGTCAAATGAAAGGAAACCTGATACATATACTAAATTTTACAATACTGGTTAAAGAAATAGAAAGAGCTTATCACCGACATATCCTTCCATTCTGATAGGTCTATATTTCTCCTCGTGAATTTCGCAAAGCCATCCGCGATAGAGCTATGTTCTCTACTAATGTAGGTTATTTTCCAAAGCGGAAAGATGTTCAGCCATCCTTTGATTTCCTCAATGATTGGGTTAAGGCTCCAGTGAAGTCAAACCCTGTTGTAAATTCCTTGAACAAGTTCAAGGTTGTCAGAGTAGAACGAACTACTCTGTGTGCTATTCGAAGCTACCGATTTGAGGGCTAAAAGAAGTTCCCACGCTTCTGCTCACGCTTCTCCTTCTTGAACGCTCTTTAATTTACATCGCAAGGCTTTCCTTTGCGTGATCAAACCCTAAGGATTAACTCCAATTTTGGAAATTGCTGCCGGTTCCCACTCACTAATAAAAGACGCATAACTAAAACAAACCATATCTGCCGCATTGTCAATAACTGGGTTATTCTTATCAGCTTCCTTCTTCTCCTGCACTGTCTGCTTATTTTTATTCTTCAAGCTCTTTGTCTCATCAAATATACGAGCAATTGTATCTTTAGTATTAAGCGTTATATTTTCAACCGCCCATTTCTTCTTTTCAAAGAAACCTTTTATCCTTTCTCTCAAAATATTCCATGTGGTAACCATGATTGAAGCCGTAACTTTCCTTTTATCCCATCCATTATTTGAGTGGCTTGTTACCGTTTTCATTGACCATATTGAGAAGGGTTCATTCATTTTGTCATCAATTTTAATTTGGAGGGACGATTCCGCCCAAGCTTGCATGCTAATTGGGCATTTAAGGATCATATGATCTGTACTTTCCATCTCCATTTCGCACCATTCACATCTGTTGTCATCTTTACACCTTCTCATTTTCAGGTTCTGTTTAGACGGTAGGATATCATTACGAATCCACCAACAAAAATTCTTAATTTTTGAAGGGATGTTAGCATGCCACACAATGTTCCAAAGAGCTGAGTTATTTTCTTTTTCACCAGCGATTGAAGATTGTGGAGTATCTCTATTTTCTCCTACCAACGCGTGATATCCAGACTTTGTCGAATATGTCCCATCTTTATTAAAAGGCCAAATTATTTTATCTTCTTTGAGAGTATTTGTGATAGGGATTTTCCATATTTCATTAGCAACAGTCGAACGCCTCCCTAATAATATTAACATTCCATCCTAACGACTCTTTATCCATAAGATCGTTAACCCATTTTAGATTAGGAGCTTTCCTATTGTCCAAATTATAATTTCCCATAATCCACTTGTGGTTCCAAATATCCACACTCTTACCATTACAGATTTGCCAAATCGAAAATTTCTTAAGCATTTGTATACCTTTATAAATGCTCGCTCAACTCCACGATCTTTTAGCTTTTAGTTTTGTGTCCCATAAATTTTCCTTAGGAGCATATATTCCTTTCAGTACCTTGTAAACAAGTGAGTCCTTATTATTAATAATTCTCCAAGCTTGGTTTGCCAACATTGCGAGATTCATTTTTTGGAAATCTCTAAAGCCAACTCCACCGATTTTTTTTATTTAGCCATTTTATTCCAAGCCATCCAGAGAATCTTTTTCTTGTCCTTAGCGTACCACCAAAAATTAGCCACCAGAGACGTAAGTTTTTTGTATAGTGTTTTAGGAAACTCAAAGATCGACATGGCATAATTCGGAATTGACTGTAAAACCGCTTTAATATGAGTCTCCTTTCCACCCTCCGATAAAAGAGAGGTAGTCCAGCTAGCCAATTTTGTTAATATTCTATATTTTATGTAATTAAGATTCTCCGTTTTTTATCTCTAGGGTTAGCGGAATGCCCAAATATTTCCCCAGCGGATCCGTGCTTTTTATGCTAAGAGCTTCAGAAATGGTTTGTTTAATATGATCAGGAGTATTCTTGCTGAACATAATGGCCGATTTTGCGAGATTAACTTTTTGCCCTGATGCTTGGCAATAGCTCCACAATATTTCCTTAAATGCATTAATTTCCTTATCCGAAATTTTAATAAAGAATAAAGCATCATTCGCGATGAGAAGATGGGTAAGTTTCGGACATTGTCTTGTAATCATTATCCCATTTTATTACCTTCTCTACATTGATTATTAATTAGTCCGATGAGACTTTCCGTGAGAAGAGAAAAAAGAAGCGATGATAATGGGTCCCCTTGTCTTAAACCTTGTTCCAGTTTTAACTTTTTCATCCTTTGACCATTAATTTTGATTTGCATAGAAACCTTCGTCACACAGTTCTTAATCTAGTTCACCCATTTATCTGCAAATCCCAACGCTAATAATGTATGGAAAAGGAATTCCCAATTTACTTGAACATATGCCTTTTCCATATCAATATTTACCGCCGCATAATTGATTTTTTATTTTCTTTTAGTATTTAAAAAATATGAGACTTCTTGCGCTATCAGAACATTGTCTTGAATACTCCTACCTTTAATAAATGCCGACGGTGTTGGTGAGATGATTTCGTCCATGAACGGTTGAAGTCTCAGAGCCATGATTTTAGAGATAATCTTATAGTAGAAATTAACACAAGATATTGGCCTAAAATCCTTGATTGTTTCTTGTTTATCCCCTTTTGGTACCAATGTAATAATAGTGTCATTAATTAGATTGAGAGGGATATTGTTTGTAAAGAAGCCAATCACAATTTTCTCTATATCCATTTCAATAATCTCCCAAAATTCGTGATAGAATTTCCAGGCAGCCCATCTGGACCCGGGGCTTTTGAACCATCCATTTTGAACACAGGATTTTTTATTTCTTCAGAATCCGGGATCTTCATAAGTGTCTCATTCATTTGGAAGCTAACATTTGATGAAATTTGCCTAGTAACTTCTTGAATATTGGAAACCATATTTTGCTTAAAGAGATTCATATAATATGTCTGTATATTGTCCTTAATTGTCTCTTTATTATCGCACCATTCCTCCCCCTCACACTTCAACATATTTATCATATTTATCCTTCTTCGTTGCATAGTTTTAGCAAAGAAATATTTAATATTTTTGTCCCCTTATTTAATATTAAGATCCCTAGCTCTATCCGCCTAGAAAGAATCTTCTTGATCCCAACATTCCTCAATAGTTTTCTTAAGTTTCATTTCCTTAATTATATTATCTTCATTCATCTCTTTACCTTGCAAAATTTCCAACTCTGTATATAAGTTATTTAGTCTCTTCCTATTATTCAAGAACGTTGTTTTACTCCACCCTCTTAGCGCTACACGTAGCATCTTTCTGGTCACATAATTCCTAAATATTATCTACTATTCTTGTTTTGTCCCATGAATTTTCCACCACCTCTTTATACTACACATGATCCAACCCCCTTGATTCGAAATTAAAAAACTTATTATTTGTTTTACGTTCCGGCTCTGGCTGGAGAATTAACGGAGAATTGTCTGAACCCATAGCCGGTGGTACTATAATATTAGCGTCTGAAAATCTTGCGCACCAATCAAGATTTGCGAGACATCTGTCCAGCTTTTCTTTAACATTTTCTTCCCCTTTTCTCCGATTCGTCCATGTAAAATAATATCCTTTACTCAGTAAGTCAACTAGACGATTTCAATTTATAAACTCGTTGAACTTAAGGATTCTTTCCAAGTTTGGTTGTATTTTCCCTTTTTTCTCCGAATTTTTTGCAATATCATTAAAATCGCCTATGAGGATACATGGACCATCAAGTTTATCCATCCATTTTGACAAGGAATTCCACACATTAGCCCTAATTTCGTCATCATTAGGGGCGTGAACACAAATCAAATACCACTTTGACCCATTCATTTCATTAACTTTAGAGATTACATAGTTCGAACACGAGGAAACCACATCGATAGAGATACTAGACTTCCACATCAAAAGAATACCACCAGACTTATAAGCTCTTCCTCCGGGGTCGACAACATGAAAACTATTAAACTTATTAAACTGGGAACAAGACTTAAGGTCCTTTTTCCACAGTTTTGACTCAAATAAACACACAAAAGATAGTCTAAATTTATTAAGCAAATATTTAAAGTACTTTCTTGTCAAGGGCGCCCTTGCACCTTGACAATTCCACACACAGTAGCTATCCATCAAATCTGCCCAGGTTATGGGACCGGCCGCCATCCTCGAGGTTAGTATGAATTTTAGTAGCCTTCACGGGTCTAGCCTGGTTACTACCAAAACCTTCCATGTTTTCACTGCTACTGGTATCATACCCCAAAATCCTGTTACAATCATCACCACAACAGAAAAACCATCGTTCACCTCCTTCTTCATACCCATCATCCACGCTATCCACCTTAATTCCATCACAGATTTTCTCATCATTCTTCATCAGAACCCTCACTTCATAGAAGCTGTCGCTACTTCATGTATTTTGTGCAGATCGATGTGTTCAGCAGCTAAAGAATTTATTCTGATCTTAACTTGGGTCGTAAAAGCTCTCTTCCAAATAATACTTTCCAAAAACATTGATATTAAACCACCAACGGTTTTTTCCTAGGACATTTACTACCTCCTCTAACCATATAATTTCGATCCAAATATATTACCATAATCATAACACCAGAATAGTTGATCAAGGCATAAATTAAAAGAAAACCATTACAGGCTAATTGAAAGTTTTCGATAGTAAAATAAATAGCTTCTTTACAACTTCTCCTCCTAACCAAATTCATGTAATAAATACAGGCCACATAGACAATATGAGAATCGAACAAAATAATTAGCCTTATATGATATGTTGATCAGACCCTGACCCACCTTCCATGAACTAAAATCCAAATTAAACCCAATAACAATCCAGAAAAACCAATTGCTAGCATTAATAATACTCCAACATATTTGTCTGATACTATTTTTGTAATTAAAGAAATAGGAATTGAATTCCTTGGTAATTGAGTGACCAAAAGAGAAAAGCACCATAGCCCTAAAATTCTTAGCATAGATAGGACATACATAGTATCCATAGATAGACTTAGCATCCATTTCAAATCTACTCAAAATCCTACTGTATCTATACTAATCTTTACTGCATCTAATATTTTTGAGAAATTTATTCTGATTAATTCGAACAAGTAAATCAAACCCCAAATTACCTTGTATGCATTAACTAAAGTAGGAAGAATCCACCGAATTCCAGAAAAACATCAAAGAGAACAGAAGACTAACCGATAAAAGACTTATAACCATTTTGCATGTGCCAAAAAAAGATACGAAAAGACAATAATAGGACATTACAGGGTCCCTTTTCCCTTACAAAATCATCCATCCACACGGAGCAGCCGTGCATGCTTTCATAGGACTCACAAATTATCTTCTCAGTAGAATTTATCATGGTAAACCATAGAAAAGAATTGCTCCTGGGTCCTGGATCAAAACCTCTGCAAACCATGATTTTGAAGCCCATTGTTCAAAATTGTCAATAATCTTATGATATAAATTGGGAATGATATGGGTAATAGATTTGTAGTAATAATTAGGATTAGAAACGTAAGGGAATTGATGAACAAAAAACTTATGATTGGTTTGTGTTGGTTTAAGGTTTAAAACATGGGTTGTCGTTTGGTTGGATGAATATTACAATTGTTTCTAAAAAAAACGGCCATGCTCCTAATAGAAGTCTATCAGAGGGAAATTTTTTATTTCCTAAAATTAAATTAATAGTATGATTTTGCAAAATATATTCTATGATATAATAATAAAAAATTAGCTGTTTTGTATGAAAGGATAAATTATGTTATATATTTAATTAAAAATAATTTGATAGTTATTAGGAGGTGTAACGAGAAAATGTGTTAGATTTTATCACATATCTCTAAACTACAAACAAAATTTTGTTTTCTTAATTATCTTAACTGGAATATAATAAAACCTATTTTTTTTTTGTTTTTGCAGATTACAATAATATAGGGATATCACTTTCAAAGGAGAAATCAAAACCTTTAACAACAAACGTATTTCAAACTCCTCATCTATCAACTCTTTAACTTAACTCACCAACACAAAGATTGAACTTTGTATTACCTTTTTTCTAGATTAGTTGATAAATTTATTATTGATATATTTTAGTTTTGATGATGAATTAAATGTTGATATAGTGTAGATATGTTGATACAAATATAGTGATTTCAATTGTAAGTTTGATTATAAATTTTCGATCAATATAAATGTTCAGTTATAAATATATTCCCAATGTATTGTATGGTGTATAATTTTAATGGTACCAACTTGAAATAATTTAATTAATATTTATTTATTTAAATTTTATTTCATCATATTTGATGAGGATGTGTTGAAATTTCCTATTTTTAGGTAGAAATCTACATTTGGTTGCATTGTAATATTTGTTGAGTATGAAAAAGATACATATCGGGTACATAAAGTAAAATAAAAATTGTGTCACCTTGCTCACTAAATTTAGTTTAGCTGATACAAATGTGAATATCAGGAGATCATAAGGCAAACAACCCTTACAAAATTGAGAAAAGGTAGTATCAACTTACCGTCAAACCATGATATTCCCCACCATAAATACAGTCACTGCCATATGAGAAAATCACTCATATGCTCAATAATTTTATAAAAACTCCCTCAACTTCATATATTAGTAAGTATTGAATATCTTAAAGAACAATTACATTGTTTTTTACAGTATTAACTCCTAAGCTTGTTCTCGAGAAGATGGATAAGTAGACAAACATGCCGAGGCAACCAAAGGTTGTAGGATCACATGTCCTGGAAAATTGAAGACATAAAACAGTGGCTCAAATTAGTAGCCTAGGTAAAAGACTTGATCTATTTGAGTGCATGGAAGGAAGAAACGAAACCCCCATAATAAGTTTAGTATGTATGTTGTAATATGTACTATTTTGTACTTTTTTCTTTGTTTTTTACTACGCTACACTTTTTTACTCTTGTGTTAAGTTTTTTGAACAAGTTTCCACAAGATAAGGTTTTTTATGAGAGAAGAACAAATGAATACATTTTCGACGTAACATTCATAAAAAGGGATTAGTAAAATAGATATGATACCATCCTATAAAATGATCTATCAATGTGGAACTTCCCTTAAACACCCAAATTCTCATAACCCGATTTAGACTAAGATCTATTGAGACCATGAGTACTCAGATTTTTGGAATTCGGTCAATTAAAAAAACATGAACATATCATTCTTATGTAAGAGTATTAGTCTCCAATTAAAAACACCAAATCGACTCCCATGTTTGTCAATCACTAAAAAACATAGACTTATCATTCCTAAGA
This sequence comes from Nemophila menziesii, assembly GCA_029959085.1. Classification (NCBI taxonomy): domain Eukaryota; kingdom Viridiplantae; phylum Streptophyta; class Magnoliopsida; order Boraginales; family Hydrophyllaceae; genus Nemophila; species Nemophila menziesii. Next base: position 84,724,508 of record JARWIR010000001.1, read on the forward strand.
AAAATAATACTAGACTCCTATTCTAACATCACAAACAAAATAATATGATAGTCAATCAATCAACAATTTAGATGTATCATTTTAAGTAAGATATTAGACTCACGTGACCACATAATAGTTCAAAAAATATGGAGTCATGGGTTAAAAATAAAGGATCTAGGTAAAGTAACCCCATAAATTTATGTAAAGAATTATCTATTCTTCATCAGTTTCGATTAGCGAATACTTATAAGACTTGTAGAAAGCAAATGGTTCAACAACATTTAATATTTTGTGAGACACTTAGATACACGAGAATTTAATATTTGGTGTAAATTTTAAAGTGATATATCACAAAAGTTTGGGTTTGTAATCTCTAGCAGCCATAATACATCGTAATTAGAAAGCTTTAACAATTCAATATTTAGTCAAAATAAATGCATTCATCATGCCACAAATGCCCACCATATCTGTAATATCTAGGCCTATCTTCCGATAATGACAACAATCATAGTCATTAATCGTCGCTAAATATTTCAATAAATTTAAAATAAATTTTACTTAAGTTAAAAGTAGTTAAACATAACATTCAAGAATATTATAAAGTATTTAAGCTACCTTAGCTTATTTGACATTAATATATGATTTCGTTGGATTTAAACAAACAAATCTTGAGACGAGACAAGAAATATAAATCTAAATCCAAAAGAAGAAACTCCATGTCACAACTCAAGAATAACTTTGAAAAATGATGGGAATCCTAGGTTACACAACAGCGAGTACGAGAGCCGCTTTGTGAGATCGAAAGAGACCCTAGGAACCTATGCCCATCAAATATGTATACCACACCTACCTAGAAAAAGAAACTAGAAAACATAAGATTTTGGGTAATGTCATTGATCTTGAACCTGAATATTGACAACCTTAAAGGAATGAGGCTCAACCAATTATTTCAAAACTTGATTCACAATATCGATTGCATAAGAGCGAGACAAAAGGAGAATGTGAATTGATAGAATATCATAGTTTATTATAAATACCCACTTCTTAGATATATGGCTCTAAGTTCTATGATTTAGGAAAAAAATTATACAGAAGGAACAAACATCTAACAAAAAATAGTATACCGATGAGGATAAATTATTTGTAACTATGCAACATCCCCTACTTATTGGTGACTTTGTGATTCACTAACGAGGATGTGAGATGGATGAGTTTTCCTCACAACAATACCTTGGTATTCTTAGTAGAGATTTTTGATGAGCTAATCAAACAAGCATTGATGGATAAAATATTTTCATTTTATTTACGGTTCTCAAAACAATTTTTTGAGGTCATCAGGGGGTTCACATATCAAACTTTCCTCCCTAGGGGATGTAATTTAATATTAATGAAAATAGGAATAAGAAAGGCATAAAAGATTATTGTTACAGTTAATGTTGTTGCGGAATGTAAGTGTACATACATAGTGTTTTTAAGGTTAGCAACTAGGAACATACTATAGTGATTGTATACACTCAGCACTTAGACATTAGGTTTCTAATAAGAGAGGGTTTTATGATATGCCCATTGAGGACACATTATATTGTCTATCTATAACAATTTATGGAAGTAAACGAGTGGCTTAAACATTATATTGTCTATCTATAACAATTTATGGAAGTAAATGAATATTTATTTCGCAAAGAAAATCCATTTTTGAAAGAAAATGCAACTTTTCCAATATATAAGAGAATGGAGCGAAATTTAATTTTACCGTAAAAAAAACAGGAGCTACGCTGGTGAATATTTCAAATAGAATAATCAGTTTTTATTTAATTCATTTGTAATTATTAGATTCTATATTAATAATAATTTATAACTCGATTGAGTATTGTAATCTCACAATTTATATTATTTTAACTAAATTATATTCCGTGAAGTGAATAACCGATTTTTAAGTAATATAAAAATCATTTCCTCAAATGAAACTATATTCTTTGAAGAAAATAAAATATTTTTCATATGTTTACAACTGAAATTCTGGTGACCTGGACTCCAGAAGAGGTTAAGGTTGTGGAAAGAATAGTTTGTGGTCTCGTAGTAGTCTGAATACGACTAGGATAAATAACCATAACCTCTAGAAGTGGAAAATTTTTGGTAAAGGCACTAAAAACATTTCATGAATTTTTTTCCTTTTTTTTTATTGTGTTGATATTGAAATCCGAGAATAAGTGGCGTTATTGAGTGTGATTTATGTTAGTTTATACACTATTTATATGCTTGATTCTGAAAAAAATTGAATTAATAAATTAAGGGTTTTTTAGGATTTAAAAAAAATTAAAAGTAGCATTATGAAATTAAAAATTTGATGTAATAAACATTTTTTGGCCTACAATTGTTTTTATAAAAATATAGGGACCAATACAATTTAAAAAATGTTAAAGAAAATTATTTGACAAAAAATGTTTAAAAATAAATAAATGACCATTTTGCAATTAAATAAAGTGTTATATTAAAATAATTTGACTTAAAATGTTTTTATGAAAATAAAAGGACCAAAATGCAATATTAAAAAAAATATAGGGACCAAATTGCAATTGACAAAGTAAGTATAAGAAAATATAATAGAACTAAAATACAATTTAAAAAAATTAAAGGACCACTTTGCAATTTAAAATAATAAAAGAAAACATAAAAGGACTAAAATATTTATTTTTTAAAAAAATAGACCATTTTGCAAATTAAAAAAAAATATATAAAAGGACTATCATGTTTATTTATTAAAAAAATAACTCAATTTGTAATTTAAAGAAAATTAAATAAAAATGGACTATTTTGAAATATCAAAAACAAAATGTATATATTTTTTTATTTATTATATGACTAATATTTTTTTTGTGTAATACAGATTGTAAGTGGAATTGATGTATTATTATATTTTTTATTTTATTTAATTTTATTTTTTATTTAATTAATATGTATGTATTTAATTTTTATGTATCTAATTTTATATTTATGTATTTAATTTCGTGATTTAATCATTTTTCATTTTATTTTTATTTTTGTCTTTTAAATGTATTGCAAAATAGATGGCCGATGTGATAGCTAGGAGTCACGGAGGGGACGGTGGGGACCGAGACCCAAACCAAAATCCCAACAAAAACCTTGCAGATTGTAACAATCAACCAGGTAAATAAAAAAATTATATCCAAAATTATGTTAAATATAGAGGCAATTACCAATACCACCCTAAAGGAAGGTGATATTACCCATAAAAGTCATGTCTAGTATAAAAAGCATAATTAGACAATAATACCCTTGACTAAATATTCCCACCAAACTAAGTTTTCCGGCAAAAAATTTTCCGACCAACTTTTCCGGCCAAATTTTTTTCCCGCCAAAATTTTCCGACCAAAATTTTCCGGCCAATTCTTTTTCCCACCAAATTTTATGTTGTTATTTGGTGGAAAAAATCCCACCAAATAAATAGTTAACTTTTCCCACCAAATTACATTGGTTTATGTTGTTTTGGGGAACCAATCCCACCAAACTAGTTTTGATTTATGTTGTTATTTGGTGGGAAAAATCCCACCAAATAATATTTGAGGGGAAAAATCTCACCAAATAATATTTAGGTTTATATTTGGTAAGGCAAATCCGATACGAATACAATTGAATCATGTTCTAGTAATTTAGCAAAAGTATAAAAACGAATACAATTGAATCATGTTCTAGTAATTTAGCAAAAATATAAAAGAGAAAGAACACGAATAAAAATAAAAAATTTATCCGAAGCAAGCAATATATGGAGTCGAATTTACAAGATATGGTCGTGCACAACACAAAAGAGATAAAAAATAGTGTGATTATCCAGAAGCAACGAGATTAATTAATAATTAATGTGAAATGGCTAGGAATAGATGCTGTCAAACCCTACACTCAATAGTCTCTGAACCTGAGCTCGTCTCTTGAACATGCAATACAAAGTTACACATACATAATCAATTAAATAAAAGAAGGGATTATTATTACACAACATGTTGTCACTTTCACATAATACACTACTCAACAATTTAATCTACTTGCATCAAGTGGAATCTAAGCTAAAATTATCGTTTTCTTCATATGCCAATATATAATACTCAAAACATGTGGTACAAATGGAACATATAATTTAAACATGATAAATGCTACATCTGTCATATCATGTATTCAGCGCCAATAACAAAGTGCAAAGCTAAATCAAGTTGTGACAATATGAACAGCTCTAGTATCATAAAGAGATAGAAGCCCAAAAACAGTGACTTCCCACACATGCACTATAGTTATGACTGTGTTAAATAGAACAAAAAGTAAGGACAAACTAACAAATTCTGGTTAACTGAAAAGGTCTGTATAAAATATACCTTTTCACCCATTTTTGCCTTAACTTTTACCTGCAGCTATTTACTCTAAAATGTTATTCCTGTACATGAAAAACAACATATTATTAACTCTTTTTACTTCCAAATGTACTTAGAAGAATTAATACCTACACATAGCTAACACCCAACACATGTTCTTTATTACCCATGATCCAAGTTTTGAAGTACATACGGATTATAATCATTAAAAATCCTTGTAATCCTTGATCAGGTCTAAGTTTCAATTTATTGCAACACTCTAAATTGTAAAAAGTTTTAACACACACAAATTCATAAACATTGTTTCTAGCTCCACCAACAATAGCATAAGTACACAATATTACACCACCAATTATAAAATACAAGAATGAGATTATGAATTAATTCTCTAAGTTCAATCTGCACAATCAAAATCAGCAGAACATTTTTTTACTTCTATCTGAGACAATTGTGGCTCAAGAATGATTTTTTTGAAACATTTGGGGTCAAAGAATGACTTGTCAAATAATAAGGGGTGAAAATTGACCTTTTGAAAGTTTCAGGGGCTTAAATTGTATTTTTCAGAAGTTTAGGCGTCTTTGTGGAGTATTAGAAATTACCGAGTCGAATTCACCTATGCAGAAGTTGTTGGGGTCAAACTAGAATTTATTTTGGGCATTTCATCGAACAGTTGGGTGTTGGTGAAGAAATCAACACCATTCTTTGGGTTATTTTGTCAAAAAATTGATGCCTGCAAAAAAAATAGGGCAATGCTTTTTCTGTAAAAAGAACGAATAAACGTACTATTTAGCACGTTTCGTATCTGTTTCAGAAGCAGAAGATTTCGCATAAGAAAGTTCCTTTCTTTCGGAGAATCTGTTTTGTTCATAAGTAGCAGCTTCAATCGATTCATGTTTTTCATTAACTTTAGGCGAAACATTCTCCAATTCATACGAAGATACCGAGCTTTGATTCATGTTTCTCTCTCTAGGATGTGGAATAACACGTGTATGCGCAAGAGCAACCAGATGTTGATATTCTCGAATCTTGTGTATCCGAAAACGGTTTGAATCAGAATGAAACTAAGCGTTTCGAACATTTCGAGCATCTTTGTAATAATCGAAATCTTGTAATCCCCATGAGCCTTGATGAGGAGGTGTGAGATTTCTCTATTATTTTCATCTTTGATTAGAAAATCGAAGTTTGAAACATTTGATAAATCCATATGAGTTGCAATGAACCAGTTGAAGATTTGCGAATGAATCAGTTGAATCTTTAGGGATTTGACGAGGAAGCGATCGGCGGGTGATGGTGGAGGTGGTGGCAACGTTGATGGCTGTGGTGATGGGATTAGCGATGTCGAATCATAGGAGATAAGAAGAAGAAAAGGGGCGTATGGTTATGTTTTAGAATTGTTTGGTATATATTCAAAATCAAAACAAGGGTATACTTGGTATAATTTTTTTTAGGACTTTTATAGATAATATAAAACTTGATGACGTGAGAGGCAATTAATTCAATTTAGAGGGTGTTATTGGTAATAATCTCTTGAATATAACTTATACATTAATTAAATCTAATATAAAACAGATTCAATTAAGCGCAACAAAATGGGTATGCGGCACTAAAATCTGTCATTAAGGCACTAAAGGAGGTCGGGTATCCTTTGCCGGACGATTTCTACATATTAGACGACACGTGGAATCTCTCGGTAAATACGGGAAATACGGGAAACACATTAGCTAGGATGTCGGGCTAACTGTTCGAGAGAGGATACCACCGTGCTACAAAGCGTGGGAGAAAGTTCTGACTTCCGACAAAGTAGCAGTCATTAAGCGATTATCAATAATGTTAAAACTATTCTCACCATTAATACTTATATAAAATAAATTATTAATTAAATTTAACTTTAAATAATATTTTGGATATAACAATTTTTTGATATCGCTTATTGGAGGAAAAAATCCGATTGGAAATTTATTGCTGGGAATTTGGATGATACTATGAAAGTGAGGTACAAAGACTACAAACATAATATGAAAAAGCATTATTACTTGATGGGTAACAAACCGAGTGATTTATTTGATGAGGTCTGGGAGATGTGTTGTAAGTATTGGGGTCCGAAGGACGCAAAGGTATATATATATATTTTTATTTTATCATTTAGATTATATATAATGTTATTAATATTTGTATTTTAAATTTTTTCAGCACCAGGCAAAAATGAATAAAGAAAATCGAAAGAAACAAAAGAATAAAAGTGAAGCGGGTTCTCGAAAATACTCCCGTACTCGGGATTTTCATTACGAGGTACTTTGATTTTTATGTATAGCTGTTTAATGTATTTAGAATATTTATTGATTATTATGAATGAAACAGGGTGTTGAGAAGTTGACCGGGGGTGGGACTGTGGTAGTGGGGGATGAGGCAACTCAGGAAGAAATCCCTATTCCACAAATGGGTGCATTTTTCGAAGTGGTGGGAAAAAACAAAAAGACAAATAACTGGAGGACGGAGGGTTATAAGAATGCTAATGTAAGTATATTTAAAAATTAAATTGTAATTATAATTTTATTCATAAATCGATTTTAATATTAATTTTTTTTTTCATGTCTATAATTAAACAGAAATTGTTAAGGGATGCTATGAAAGAGAAAGTGACTCAGTGTCAATCTGAGTCAACTGAAGCTGGTTACTTGTCGCAAAATGAGCAAATTGAGTCGGAGAGGGAAACTGCTAAAAAGGCTATTGGGTCGCCGAAGAGGAGTTGGACACCGGGTATGGGCCAACCGAAAAAGAAGAAGCGTGTCTCGAGTCCTTCGACTACCCCGGCACAAGACGAGCAAAACTCGCATATGATGGCGGCAATAAATGAGCTTCGAGTAGCCAAAGGATTGGCACCTTATAGACCCCCTAGTACTAGTACCTCTTCTAGCAGTGCTCCCTTAGTTTATTCTCAGGCAGTTGTGACTAATGAGATGACTTATATTAATGAGATAAGGGTACAACAGGGTTTGCCCCCTATCCAGCCTATGCCTGCGAACCCTACTCCTCCAGCTGGTGATGCATCCGAGAGTCGAGGTGATGAAGAGGGTGATGAAGAGAGTGACGAAGATGAAGATGGAGATGATTCCGATGGAGAACAGGAGACCCGTTTAAATGGTCTTTAGGTTGGGTTAAGTTGGTGTTTATTTTGGTTTGAAGTTAAGATGTAATAATAATATGTCTTTTGGTTTGTTTGACTATTGATTTGACTTTTAATTTAAGTTTATGGATGATTTTGATGCATTAGTATTTTAATTAATTATTTAGTTTGTAATTGGTATTTTTAATTATTAATTGTATATTTTTTTAAAAATAAAAAAATATGATTTTGGAATTATATTTAATTGTAATATTGCAATTAAATATAATTCAGAATCATAATTTTTTAATTTAAAAAAAAATTAATGTCATTAGCGACTACAAGTAGTCTAGAAAAATAATTAAAGGTAGTCGCTATATATTAGCTTCTAGCGACTACACATGTCGTCGATAATAACTAGTCAAACAACGACTACTTATGTAGTCAGTAATACTTTCGCGACTACATCGTGACTTTCGTCGCTAGATATGACCTCTAACGACGAGTTTTTCACGACTATGTAATAACGACTACATGTAGAGTAGGTAAAGTCCAAATTCGTTTTCCGCAACTGCTTTCTCCTTCTTTCGCGACTAAAGATGTAGTCGTGGATAGAAGGATGAGGTGTAGTGTACGAGCACTAGTATATATGGTACTTTGTTATTTTATCAATATCCCTATATGAAACTTTATTGATTTAAACATGACTGATAATCTATAAAATATTCTTTGATTTGGTCAAATATATAAATATATTTCACTTAAAATCAAATATAATACTAATTTTTTAATTAATCAATAACTCAAATTTTGTATGTCCAAAGTAAAAATTATATTTATAAAAGGAAAAAATCTAAACTATATCCTTTTTTATTGAGTAAAGATATATATCATCCACTTTTGAATCACCTATATATTATCCTTATATGGCAGTTTTAGAAATCTCATTAAGTCATTTATATGTCATAAATTGTGTAAGTTCAATTTTAGATAATTTTATATAATACCAGAAAAAATTACAAAATTATTTTCACCAAACCCTAAACCCCAGCCTCCTTATATATACACCTTACAAGTCGTCATTCCTATGGATACCTAGAAACTACTCTAAAGTATCACAAAATTATTAACTAATTTTTCATCATGTTTATTCAGCCGACACCATTGATACTTCCAATCTATTTAGAAAAGAGTGTAATTCTATATCTCACATATAAGATCGTTGGACATGACATTTCAATCAACAAGGAAGAGGTTTTATTTCTAATTTTATTTCTAATCATCATTTATGAATATCATATATAATTATTTGAGAAACAATTTGATTCTAACTGATATTATCTGCCCTTTTATTTAGTATTTTTAGAGATTGTGTGTAGAATATCATGTTTGCATTCAAGTAATTTCATTAAAATCTATTATGTAGAATCTACTTCAGAATTTTTTTCTGCAATTTTGATATATTTTGTTTTTACACTGATTGCTTATTTTAACGTAATTTGAATCGAAAGTTTAAATGGTGATAAGCTCCCTTAATTTGATAAATATAGTAGAATATTGATTAGATAAATGAAGCATATATGAAATGACTTGGAGATTAAGATATACATTTCAATGCTAACATTGAAATATATATATATAGATTTATTGATTAACATCTATTAATTAATATTTTAAAATTCACTAACTAATCCTTCTTGTATTTGAAATCAAGCTTTTAATTATTTAATAATTTATATCAGAAATAAAAAAATATTTGGTTTATATTAAAGTGATCAGAATGTAATTATATCTCTCTTTAAAAGATTGTTCTCAATCTTCTCACTGATTTACTATTTTGTATAATTTTATTAGATTTTTTGATTATGTGATTTTCAAGTAATTAGCATTTCTTTATTCGGAATCTGACTATATATATACACACTTTTTCTGAAAAAATGTATATATTTATTTGAATGGTCATTTTAATTTAAATTTTGTTACTTTGTTTATAAATTTATTTAGATATATTGTTATGAAAACCATTGAATGCATATTTGTATTAGTAAAAATAATAATAATGATAAAATAATAAAACATAATACTGGTTATGATAACTATTTATTGTTCATAAAAGTAGAGATTTTATTCTAGCTCTAATACTATATATATATTTAAAAAATATAAGAAGAATTATAGACATACATATTTGTTTTCTTGACTATGAAGCCACTAATAACCAAACGTGTTGTTTATTACAAGTTCTCCTCATGTAGTATATATCTTCTTAGTTACACGGCCATGCATATCAATTTCTTTATTTGGGGATAGGGTTAGGGTTTTCAAAAGCAATTTTTTTTGTCAATGATTCTAGCAAACGATGTATTCTGCAGATGCCAAGAAGATCACCTTGAGGAGCTCTGATGGAGAGAGCTTTGAAGTTGAAGAAGCGGTGGTCGTTGAGTCTCAGACGATCAAGCACATGATCGAAGATGGATGTGCTGATGCAACCATTCCGCTCCCAAATGCCACAAGCAAGATCTTGTCCAAGGTCATTGAGTACTGCAAACGCCATGTAGAGGCCGTTGCGAAGGCGGAAGGCGAGAAGACTGCTGATGAAGAGTTGAAGGTTTTTGATCAGGATTTCGTGAAGGTTGACCAGACCACTCTCTTCGATCTCATCTTGGCAGCTAATTATCTCATCATCAAAAGTTTTCTTGACTTGACCTGCCAGACATTTGCAGATATGATCAAGGGAAAGACTCCTGAGGAGATAAGGAAGACGTTCAACATCAAGAACGACTTCACACCAGAGGAAGAGGAGGAGGTCCGCAAGGAGAATGCTTGGGCATTCGAGTGATGATGTTGTTTATCTTTTGATTATTTATCATTTCCATTAGACTATTAATGAATGTTGTTAGGGTTGTGTTCTGTGTTTGTGTAAGACAGTACATATCGTGGGGGTGTTGGGGTTCTCAGTCTGTGTTTGTTTGTTGGTTTGTGTTGGTGTTTTTTTTGTCAAATGAAAGGAAACCTGATACATATACTAAATTTTACAATATTGGTTAAAGAAATAGAAAGTGCTTATCACCGACATGTTCTTCCATTCTGATAGGTCTATATTTCTCCTCGTGAATTTCGCAAAGCCATCCGCGATAGAGCTATGTTCTCTACTAATGTAGGTTATTTTCCAAAGCGGAAAGATGTTCAGCCATCCTTTGATTTCCTCAATGATTGGGTTAAGGCTCCAGTGAAGTCAAACCCTGTTGTAAATTCCTTGAACAAGTTCAAGGTTGTCAGAGTAGAACGAACTACTTTGTGTGCTCTTCAAAGCAGCCGATTTGAGGGCTAAAAGAAGTGCCCACGCTTCTCCTTCTTGAACGCTCTTTAATTTACATCGCAAGGCTTTCCTTTGCGTGATCAAACCCTAAGGATTAACTCCAATTGTGGAAATTTCTGCCGGTTCCCACTCACTAATAAAAGACGCATCACTAAATCAAACCATATTTGCCGCATCGTCAATAACTGGGTTAGTATTAAGCGTTATAATTTCAACCGCCCATTTCTTCTTTTAAAAGAAACCTTTCATCCTCTCTCTCCAAATATTCCATGTGGTAACCATGATTGTAGCCGTAACTTTCCTTTTATCCCATCCATTATTTGAGTGGCTTGTTACCGTTCTCATTGACCATATTGAGAAGGGTTCATTCATTTTGTCATCAATTTTGATTTGGAGGGACGATTCCGCCAAAGCTTGCATGCTAATTGGGCATTTAAGGATGATATGATCTGTACTTTCCATCTCCATTTCGCACCATTCACATCTGTTGTCATCTTTACACCTTCTCTTTTTCAGGTTCTGTTTAGACGGAAGGATATCATTACAAATCCGCCAACAAAAATTCTTATTTTTTGAAGGGATGTTAGCATGCCACACAAGGTTCCAAAGAGTTGAGTTATTTTCTTTTTCACCAGCGACTGAAGATTGTGGAGTATCTTTATTTTCTCCTACCAACGAGGCGATTGAAGATTGTGGAGTATCTCTGTTTTCTCCTACCAACGAGTGATATCCAGACTTTGTCGAATATGTCCCATCTTTATTAAAAGGCCAAATTATTATATCTTCTTTGAGAGTATTTGTGATAGGGATTTTCCATTTTCATTAGCAACAGTCGGATCGAATGCCTCCCTAATAACATTAACATTCCATCCTAACGACTCTTTATCCATAAGATCGTTAACCCATTTTAGATTAGGAGCTTTCCTATTGTCAAAATTATAATTGCCCATTATACACTTGTGGTTCCAAATATCCACACTCTTACCATTACCGATTTTCCAAATCGAAAATTTCTTAAGCATTTGTATTTTATAAATGCTCGCCCAACTCCACGATCTTTAAGCTTTTAGTTTTATGTCCCATAAATTTTCCTTAGGAGCATATATTCCTTTCAGTACCTTGTAAACAAGTGAGTCCTTATTATTAATAATTCTCCAAGCTTGGTTTGCCAACATTGCGAGATTCATTTTTTTGGAAATCTCTAAAGCCCACTCCACCGGTTTTTTTTATTTAGCCATTTTATTCCAGAGAATCTTTTTCTTGTCCTTAGCGTCCCACAAAAAATTAGCCACCAGAGACGTAAGTTTATTGCATAGTGTTTTAGGAAACTCAAAGATCGACATGGCATAATTCGGAATTGACTGTAAAACCGCTTTAATAAGAGTCTCCTTTCCATCCTCCGATAAAAGAGAGGCAGTCCAGCTAGGCAATTTTGTTAATATTCTATATTTTATGTAATTAAGATTCTCCGTTTTCGATCTCAGGATTAGCGGAATGCCCAAATATTTCCCTAGCGAATCCGTGCTTTTTATGCTAAGAGCTTCAGAAATGGTTTGTTTAATATGATCAGGAGTATTCTTCCTGAACATAATGGCCGATTTTGCGAGATTAACTTTTTGCCGTGATGCTTGGCAATAGCTCCACAATATTTCCTTAAATGCATTAATTTCCTTATCCGAAATTTTAATAAAGAATAAAGCATCATCCATGAAAAAAGGATGGGTAAGTTTCGGACATTGTCTTGTAATCATTATCCCATTTTATTACCTTCTCTACATTGATTATTAATTAGTCCGATGAGACAGACTTTCCGTGAAAAGAGAAAAAAGAAGCGGTGATAATGGGTCCCCTTGTCTTAAACCTTGTTATAGTTTTAACTTTTTCAACCTTTGACCATTAATTTTGATTTGCATAGAAACCGTCGTCACACAATTCTTAATCTAGTTCACCTATTTATTTGCAAATCCCAACGCTAATAATGTCTGAAAAAGGAATTCCCAATTTACTTGATCATATGCCATTTCCATATCAATCTTTACCGCCGCATAATTTATTTTTGATTTTCTTTTAGTATTTAAAAAATATGAGACTTCTTGCGCTATCAGAACATTGTCTTGAATACTCCTACCTTTAATAAATGCCGACTGTGTTGGTGAGATGATTTCGTCCATGAACGCTTGAAGTCTCAGAGCCGTGATTTTAGAGATAATCTTATAGCAAAAATTAACACAAGATATTGGCCTAAAATCCTTGATTGTTTCTTGTTTATCCCCTTTTGGTACCAATGTAATAATAGTGTCATTAATTAGACTGAGAGGAATATTGTTTGTAAAGAAGCCAATCACAATTTTCTCTATATCCATTTCAATAATCTCCCAAAATTCGTGATAGAATTTCCAGGCAGCCCATTTGGACCTAGGGCTTTTGAACCATCCATTTTAAACACATGATTTTTTATTTCTTTAGAATCCGGGATCTTCATAAGTGTCTCATTCATTTGGAAGCTAACATTTGATGAAATTTGCATAGTAACTTCTTGAATATTGGAAACCATATTTTGCTTAAAGAGATTCATATAATATGTCTGTATATTGTCCTTAATTGTCTCTTTATTATCGCACCATTTCTCCCCATCACACTTCAACATATTTATCCTATTTATCCTTCTTCGTTTCATAGTTTTAGCAAAGAAATATTTAGTATTTTTGTCCCCTTCTTTAATATTAAGATCCCTAGCTCTATCCGCCTAGAAAGACTCTTCTTGATCCCAATATTCCTCAATAGTTTTCTTAAGTTCCATTTCCTTAATTATATTATCTTCATTCATCTCTTTACCTTGCAAAATTTCCAACTCTGTATATAAGTTATTTAGTCTCTTCCTATTATTCAAGAACATTGTTTTACTCCACCCTCTTAGCGCTACACATAGCATCTTTCTTGTCACAGAATTCCTGAATATTATCTACTATTCTTGTTTTGTCCCATGAATTTTCCACCACCTCTTTACACTGCACATGATCCAACCACCTTGATTCGAAATTAAAAAACTTATTATTTGTTTCACGTTTCGGCTCTGGCTGGAGAATTAACGGAGAATGGTCTGAACCCATAGCCGGTGGTACTATAATATTAGCGTTTGAAAATCTTGCGCACCAATCAAGATTTGCGAGACCTCTATCCAGCTTTTCTTTAACATTCTCTTCCCCTTTTCTCCGATTCGTCCATGTAAAATAACATCCTTTACTCGGTAAGTCAACTAGACGATTTCAATTTATAAACTCGTTGAACTTAAGGATTCTTTCCAAGTTTGGTTGTATTTTTCCTTTTCTCTCCGAATATTTTGTAATATCATTAAAATCGCCTATGAGGATACTTGGACCATCAAGTTTATCCATCCATTTTGACAAGGAATTCCACACATTAGCCCTAATTTTGTCATCATTAGGGGTGTGAACACGAATCAAATACCACTTTGACCCATTCATTTCATTAACTTTAGAGATTACATAGTTCGAACACGAGAAAACCACATCGATAGAGATACTAGACTTCCACATCAAAAGAATACCACCAGACTTATATGCTCTTCCTCCGGGGTAGACAACATGAAAAATATTAAACTTATTAAACTGGGAACAAGACTTAAGGTCCTTTTTCCGCAGTTTTGACTCAAATAAACACACAAAAGATAGTCTAAGTTTATTAAGAAAATATTTAAAGGACTTTCTTCTCAAGGGCGCCCTTGCACCTTGACAATTCCACACACCGTAGCTATCCATCGAATCCGTCCAGGTTAGGGACCGGCCGCCATCCTCGAGGTTAGTATGAATTTTAGTAGCCTTCACGGGTCTAGCGCGGTTACCACCAAAATCTTCCGTGTTTTCACTGCTACTGGGATCATACCCCAAAATCCTGTTACAATCATCACCACAACAGAAAAATAATCTTTCACCTCCTTCTTCATACCCATCATCCACGCTATCCACCTTAATTCCATCTAAGATTTTCTCATCATTCTTCATCTGAACCCTCACTTCATAGAAGCTGTCGCTAAATAGTCCAACCTGGTAGCAGTCAACACCTGCCTTCTCTTCGCTGCTTCTGCAACCTGTATTACCTTTGGTGGAAGCTCAATCTTAAGCGTGTAATATACTGCATGTATTTTGTTCAGATCGATGTGTTCAGCAGTTAAAGAATTTATTTTGATCTTAACTTGGGTCGTAAAAGCTCTCTTCCAAATAATACTTTCCAAAAACATTGATATTAAACCACCAAAGGCTTTTTTCCTAGGGCATTTACTACCTCCTCTAACCATATAATTTGGATCCAAATATATGACCATAATCATAACACCAGAATAGTTGATCAACGCATAAATTAAAAGAAAACCCTTACAGGCTAATTGAAAGTTTTCCATAGTAAAATAACTAGGTTCTTTACAACTTCTCCTCCTAACCAAATACATGTAATAAATACAGGCCACATAGACAATATGAGAATAGACAAAATAATTAGCCTTATACGATATGTTGATCAGACCCTGACCCACATTCCATGAACTAAAATCCAAATTAAACCCAATAACAATCCAGAAAAACCAATTGCTAGCATTAATAATACTCCAAAAAATTTGTCTGGTACTATTTTTGTAATTAAAGAAATAGGAATTGAATTCCCTGGTAATTGAGTCACCAAAAGAGAAAAGCACCATAGTCCTAAAATTCTTAGCATAGATAGAACATACATAGTCTCCATAAATAGACTCAGCATCCATTTCAAATCTACTCAAAATCCTACTGTATCTATACTAATCTTTACTGCATCTAATATTTTTGAGAAATTTATTCTGATTAATTCGAACAAGTACATCAAACCCCAAATTACCTTGTATGCATTTACTAAAGCAGGAAGAATCCACCGAATTCCAGAAAAACATCAAAGAGAACAAGACTAACTGATAAAAGACTTATAACCATTTGCATGTGCCAAAAAAGATACGAAAACACAATAAGAGGGCATTACAGGGTCCCTTTTCCCTTACCAAATCATCCATCCACACGGAGCAGCCGTGCATGCTTTCATAGGACTCACAAATTAGCTTCTCAGTAGAATTTATCATGGTAAACCACAAGAAAGAATTGCTCCTGGGTCCTCGATCAAAACCTCTGCAAACCATGATTTTGAAGCCCATTGTTCAAAATTGTCAATAATCTTATGATATAAATTTGGAATGATATGGGTAATAGATTTGTAGTAATAATTAGGATTAGAAACTGGTGGTCCTTTGTGTGTTCTAAAATAAATGCAAAAGTAATCGAACCACAACCGCAAGTGTACGGTTGTCCCAAGTAGTAATAAGTGATTCTAGGATCGTTCGCAGGGACGGTTTGGTCAACTACAATGCTTATCGATTAATGAATGATTGCACTTATGAAAGCAAATAAAAGTTTTAATGATTGATTGGTTGTTTGTTTTAATTCTGAGTAATGAAAACTAAATATAAAATGCAACTAAATAGTAAAACGCAAGTATGAGAAGGTAGCACTTGAGAACGCAAGGGATCCTCCTAATTCTATTTCATAACCTATTCTGTTTAAGGGTTAAATCGGTCAATTACAATGGTCGGGATTCTAAATTCCTTATACCCCCGTCAGGGTGGACTATAAGGCTATCCTAGAGTGTCACTAGTCCCGTCAGGGTAAATATGATCCACTTCTAGATGTTTAAGTTAATTACCACATTGGCCCTAAAATTAGCTAAGTTCGTCAGAATCAATAACTTCTATTTTAGATTAAATAAATATTTCCGTACCTAAACCCTCCGTCAGGATGATCCAATCGCCACTAATTAGAATAGCCTAGATACTAACACATGTTCTTAGTTAGCTACTCCAAAAAAAAAACAGTAAATAATCTCAATTTATTGAAAAGAGTAAAAGATCCAATTTAATTTAATTTAAAAGAAACCCAAATTCAGGACATGAAATTCAATAGAATTGAGATTTACCCATAAAGCATTCTCAAGCACTAAAATGTATTTAGCTCATACTAATTAGAAAGAAAACTAAATTAAAAGAAATAAGACTCACATTGTTTTACAGAAAAAAAATACAGAGAAACCTAATTTCGGAATTGGTTTGGCTGTGAATTGGAGATATCGACCGTCTCCAGCTCCAGGCTTCTTCTTTTCCTTATTTCTGCTTCTTCTCTGGACACTCTATTCAAAGGATGAATTGAATTGAAGAATAAATTGAGAGGTAAGAAATAATGAGGTCAAAAGCTCCTTTTATAAGCTCAAATTTGGAATGGGCTTTTAATTAGGGTTTAAGTGAATAATAAAAAGTCCAAGTCTACTAATCAAGCCAAATCCCGTAACTGCTGTACCACCTCCACTAAAACGGCTTTTCTTGCTTCGTTATAACTCCGATTGACTTGATTCCAGTTGCTAAATTTCCGTAACTCGATAAGGAATGTTTTCTTTTCAAAGGTCAGCGGCTAAATCATCTCGTAAGCGCCTTGAAATCAGCAATCTTTGGCCTGTTTTCCAGATTTGCAGCTCTAAAATCAAATTCTTTCGGGATTTATCTTCAAGTCTTGACTCCATATCACGATCTTTGACTTTCTTCTCGGATTCCTCTCCTAGCTAATATTCAAAACCTACAAACTTTTCACTAAAATACACAAGATTACGCGCAAAAGTTTAATAAATAAAAAATACTAGAAATAAAAGAGGAAAATCGGATTATTGCATATTTAGTCCAAAAGTCTATCAAAATAGTCGAATAAACACCAAAAATGATGTCTCCCAAGGGCATAAAATTAGAACATTTAGGGAGACATCAAGACCCCCAACTCAAACCTTTGTCGTCCCGACAAAGCAAAACTAAAAACAAGGGGAATGAAGTAGATGCAAGAGAAAATAGAAGCTAGCAAATATACCCTAAAGCAATTCTAAAGATAAATCTCATATAGCAAACATTAAGAACTAACATACACATACACTAATCATGCAACATCAAACACAAATAACTTCAATCATAAAATTAACTTTGCAATGCTAGAAGGTTACACTTGTACTTATCTCATTATGATGGCTATAGTTTGTTCCTCGATCCTTACTCGCTTTGAACGCTCCACTTAGTATACAACCTATTAACTTACCATGCACCTAGGAATCACGAGGACTTTACGGTTTTAGCGTAGGCTTAGGGACGGTGTAGTATGTATATTTGGTAAATTTGAAGTGAGCTTTTGGCTCTCTCCTCACTTACCATCAACAACTGTCCACGAGCTTGAGTTTACACTCATATAATGTTCTCACTCAACCCATTTGACACGCTAATGTTACGTCCCCATGTCAACCCAATATAAACTAAGATGATTTTTCAAGATATTCCACTTTGCCGGTTTATTTTATTTTTTCTTTCTTTTTATTTTCTTTTTCATTTCTTTTTTTTGTACAAGATACCCATGACCATCATTTTGATGTGAAAGGTCATGTCTCTTATACTTTTTTTCTTTTCTTTTCTCTTTTTTTTCTTTTTCAAATCCCGGCAAAGGGTTACAAATAATAATATCATCTTTTATTTTTGTGCCTTAATATAAACACATAAATCCCACCCATTGAAATTTCCCAAATGTGGACCCTCCACCCCAAACTCAAGCTCGAGACAGGTCTCAGGAATGTGATTCAAGTGCGGGTCATTTGGTCATGCCTAATAATCTAAGGGATAATGGGCTTATATCGTGGCTACAAAAGAAAGGCTTAAGGCTCAAAATTGGGCTAAGACGGATAAAATTATTATAAGGGATAGCAAGCTAAAAGGCTTCAAATGGCTAACAAAGAACTGCCCCTATCATTTTTCTAAGTACATAGTTCGTCTTTAGTTCATATCTAAGTGGGTTCTCTGCTAATTTAGATCTCACGTTCTACAAACCAAACATTTTCCTTAAGTACAAGCTTACTTCTTTTGCATTGTTCGTTAATTTTTCCTATTCATTATCTATGTTTGCATGCAATTAAAGTGCGTTTTATGTTATTCCCTAAAGTCTACTATCTACTATCATATATTCATCAAAAGTATGCTTAAAAGGGACATTTAAAATCTTCTACAGTCAAACGCAACTCCTAATTATTTTATTGAAAGAAATTAAAAACAATTAACACATAAAAATTGGGATGAGGCAACGAACCCCACCCCAAACTCAAAAATGAGTCGTGTCCCCACGACTCGAAAAGACTCAAAGCAATAAAATAATCTACACTAAATGAGAAAGGATAGGAAAACATATCTGGATCGACACTAGGCCGATTACGTGTATTCTCATGTTGAAATTTTGAATACTTCTTTATCAAGCTTAAAAGATCATGTATTTGTTGCGTTCATCTTGAATAAAGTGTTCTTCATTACCTCGAACTCTTTTGTCATATTTTCCAAATCTTTATCTTTTCCTAACCCTCTAAATCATCATCTCTTTTACGAAAATCTTTCCTCAACACCCAACTTTCCATCTTCATCATGTTCTTCGTACCTTTTCCAACATTCATGGTCATCTGTGATGACCCCAAACTCAATTTTTCACCTACTTAAAGATTACTTGCAAAATATATAATATTAATAGGCTCAAACAATTCACAATTCCTCCGCTAAATAACTAAAATAAATCTTAATTCCCAACTAGTAATAGAAAGAAAAGAAGAGTTCTAGCTATTTTACCGGATTGGCCATGGAATTTATGATGATTTGATACCTTGCACTTGCAATCTCAAACCTTCAAATTACCAAAGCTTTTGATGAAATTTGTGTCTCTTAATATTGTTGAAAGTGGCACAGTAGTGGGATTGGTGATTTATTTGAGATGGGTATCTAATATCTATGGTGTTGGAGAGGTTTAAAGGATATAATTTAAGCTTTGGTGAAGAAATTTTTGGGGTAAAACTTGAATTTCTTGGTGTTTTTGGGAAGATTTGTGATTGATTATATGTTGGGATGATGTTTAGAGGTAAGGATTGGTGATATATTGTTGTATTGATGATGGAATTTGAGTGTTTTTGGAGTTTTGGTTCGTCATCAATGGTGTTTCATGTGTTGGAGGCCAAAGGAGAGGGAAAAATAAGGTTTCTTAAGCTTTAGGTCTGATTTCGCCGAGACCACGACCGGCATGCCGGTCAGATGATCGGCTAGCCGGTCGCGAACGACGACCTCCCCAACAGCTAGGTCTCGAAAAGTTATGCAGTTTAGGCTCAAAGATCACCTGATTCGGACACCCGAGCGCAAAGATATCGCGTGCCGAACTTTTCCCGGCAGATTTTTTTTTTACCTCTGACGCAAGCCTCTTGCGTCGTTGCTGACGCAGTGATCAGAAAGTCCATCTTCATCGGCCGGCTAGCCGGTCATCTGACCGGCATGCCGGCGGTTCTCGCTGGCGCAAATCGAGACGCAGCTATGTTGCGTCATTGCTGACGCAGTGGTCAGAAACTTTTAGCTGCTTATCTGAACTTTTCGACTTCACCATTGGATAGAGCTCGAAAAGTTATGCGGTTTAGGCTCAAGAAAAAGTTAATTCCGACCTCCGAGCATCAAGTTATGATCTTCCGAAGTTGCTGAATGAAGACGCAATCATGCTGCGTCATTGCTGACAGAGTGGTCAGAAACTTTTAGCTGCTTATCTGAACATTTCGACTTCACCAATGGATAGAGCTCGAAAAGTTATGCGGTTTAGGCTCAAGAAAAAGTTAATTCCGACCTCCGAGCATCAAGTTATGATCTTCCGAAGTTGCTAATAACCTAACTACCCCAAACTCATGACCTTTACTTCTGTAATCATCAAAAACACCAATCTTTCTCATTTCTTAAAAATAAACACTAAATAAAGAACCATTACTCTAATTTACACTAAGAATTTAAAAGACATGAAAGCAATTTAAAACATGGGTTGTCTCCCAAGAAGCACTTTTGTTTATTACGTCTTTAAGTTCGACGCGTTACCTTCCATGAAGATGGTATTGAGGCCCTTGCGGTGTTCCTCCGCTTAAACTCGCCTCTTCCTTGATGTAAAAGCTTAAGAACCTTCCCCCTTAGAATATTATTCAATCGATCTCTAAAAGGGGGTGGGTAAGTACTTCGTTTCGCCTTCTTACTTTCACGACGAAACTCATTTTCCACCACATTAGAGTAGATAACCGTTCTCAACGGTATAAGATTATTTTTACTCCTTGGTTCAATCTCGTATTTATCTTTAAAATGTAGTGGGTAGGTGCTCCTCCTTGCCGTTTTGCTCTCGCGGTGTGGCACCTTGCTTGTATAACACATATTGATCATTTGTGGTAGTGGAGGTGATTCTAATTTTTCATCTCTAATAATGATTCGTGGTGGAGATGGTGATTGGTGAACTTTTTGTGGCGGATATTCAATTTCTATTTTTTCTTTAACCTTTAATTCTTCGATTGATTCTCCAACCATTTCACATTTGTATTCACTTTCAACCCAATCTTCCACTATTACCTCATAATATTCTTTCTGTGAAATCTCTCTAATCTCGATCACCTCTTCTTCCCTTTTTTGTTCTATACCTTGATCATGTGCACACACCATAGGAATAGCAATCTCTGTGTTAACTTCTAAAATTTGCGTTTCTACTCCTTCTTCCACCATTCTAACAAGATTCTCACCTTCTTTCAACACCTTCTCCTCATCAACTTCTTCCGGTTGATCTGTTCCATCCCTCGAGGGGGTGGGACCTTCATAAGACTTACTACCACTTTCAGCTAAGTTAGGATAGTTGTTTCGGGCAGCCATTTCATCTAGCATCTGTTGTATGCGTGCATGGGTGGCTTTGCTTTCCTCTTCTCTTTTCTTACGTTCTGGTTCTCCTGCCTTGACTTCCTCGAGTAGGCGATTGACTTTCTCTAGTAGTGTATCTTGTTGATAATAGTGATGTGGAGACTGTTGAATGTTGTCAACCCATTGGTTGTTCCATTCTTGCTCTTGTTGATAGTGATATGGTGTTTGTTGTTGATTATTATCGATCCATTGATTGTTCCATCTTTGCTCTTGCGGGTATTGATAAGGTTGTTGGTAAGAATTTATACCCCATTGTTGTTGTCCCGAAGAGTCTTCCCAATAGTCAAATGGACCAGGATTTGGGTAATATTCTCTATACATCTTTAATTAAATTTCTTGATCATTACCTGAATAAAGCACCTATAAAAACAAGACAAACACAAGCGTAAAACTGAAAATAAAAGTGCAACTAATCACTAAAGGATAAACACCGTGGTCACACGCTACCGTCCCCGGCAGCGGCGCCAAAAACTTGGTGGTCCTTTGTGTGTTCTAAAATGCAAAAGTAATCGAACCACAACCGCAAGTGTACGGTTGTCCCAGGTAGTAATAAGTGATTCTAGGATCGTTCGCAGGGACGGTTTGGTCAACTACAATGCTTATCGATTAATGAATGATTGCACTTATGAAAGCAAATAAAAGTTTTAATGATTGATTGGTTGTTTGTTTTAATTCTAAGTAATGAAAACTAAATATAAAATGCAACTAAATAGTAAAACGCAAGTATGAGAAGGTAGCACTTGAGAACGCAAGGGATCCTCCTAATTCTATTTCATAACCTATTCTGTTTAAGGGTTAAATCGGTCAATTACAATGGTCGGGATTCTAAACTCCTTATACCCCCGTCAGGGTGGACTATAAGGCTATCCTAGAGTGTCAGTAGTCCCGTCAGGGTAAATATGATCCACTTTTAGATGTTTAAGTTAATTACCACATTGGCCCTAAAATTAGCTAAGTTCGTCAGAATCAATAACTTCTATTTTAGATTAAATAAATATTTTCGTACCTAAACCCTCCGTCAGGATGATCCAATCGCCACTAATTGGAATAGCCTAGATACTAACACCTGTTCTTAGTTAGCTACTCCAAAAACAGTAAATAATCTCAATTAATTGAAAAGCGTAAAAGATCCAATTTAATTTAATTTAACAGAAACCCAAATTCAGGACATGAAATTAAATAGAATTAGGATTTACCCATAAAGCATTCTCAAACACTAAAATGTATTTAGCTCATACTAATTAGAAAGAAAACTAAATTAAAAGAAATAAGACTCATATTGTTTTACAGAAATAAAATACAGAGAAACTTAATTTCAGAATTGGTTTGGCTGTGAATTGGAGATATAGACCATCTCCAGCTCCAGGCTTCTTCTTTTCCTTGTTTCTGCTTCTTCTCTGGACACTCTCTTCAAAGGATGAATTGAATTGAAGAATAAATTGAGAGGTAAGAAATAATGAGGTCAAAAGCTCCTTTTATAAGCTCAAATTTGGAATGGGCTTTTAATTAGGGTTTAAGTGAATAATAAAAAGTCCAAGTCCACTAATCAAGCCCAAATCCCGTAACTGCTGTACCACCTCCACTAAAATGGCTTTTTCCGCAAGGAGAATGCTTGGGCATTCGAGTGATGATGTTGTTTATCTTTTGATTATTTATCATTTCCATTAGACTATTAATGAATGTTGTTAGGGTTGTGTTCTGTGTTTGTGTAAGACAGTACATATCGTGGGGGTGTTGGGGTTCTCAGTCTGTGTTTGTTTGTTGGTTTGTGTTGGTGTTTTTTTTGTCAAATGAAAGGAAACCTGATACATATACTAAATTTTACAATATTGGTTAAAGAAATAGAAAGTGCTTATCACCGACATATCCTTCCATTCTGATAGGTCTATATTTCTCCTCGTGAATTTCGCAAAGCCATCCGCGATAGAACTATGTTCTCTACTAATGTAGGTTATTTTCCAAAGCGGAAAGATGTTCAGCCATCCTTTGATTTCCTCAATGATTGGGTTAAGGCTCCAGTGAAGTCAAACCCTGTTGTAAATTCCTTGAACAAGTTCAAGGTTGTCAGAGTAGAACGAACTACTTTGTGTGCTCTTCGAAGCAGCCGATTTGAGGGCTAAAAGAAGTGCCCACGCTTCTCCTTCTTGAACGCTCTTTAATTTACATCGCAAGGCTTTCCTTTGCGTGATCAAACCCTAAGGATTAACTCCAATTGTGGAAATTTCTGCCGGTTCCCACTCACTAATAAAAGACGCATCACTAAATCAAACCATATTTGCCACATCGTCAATAACTGGGTTAGTATTAAGCGTTATAATTTAAACCGCCCATTTCTTCTTTTAAAAGAAACCTTTCATCCTCTCTCTCCAAATATTCCATGTGGTAACCATGATTGTAGCCGTAACTTTCCTTTTATCCCATCCATTATTTGAGTGGCTTGTTACCGTTCTCATTGACCATATTGAGAAGGGTTCATTCATTTTGTCATCAATTTTGATTTGGAGGGACGATTCCGCCAAAGCTTGCATGCTAATTGGGCATTTAAGGATGATATGATCTGTACTTTCCATCTCCATTTCGCACCATTCACATCTGTTGTCATCTTTACACCTTCTCTTTTTCAGGTTCTGTTTAGACGGAAGGATATCATTACAAATCCGCCAACAAAAATTCTTATTTTTTGAAGGGATGTTAGCATGCCACACAAGGTTCCAAAGAGTTGAGTTATTTTCTTTTTCACCAGCGATTGAAGATTGTGGAGTATCTTTATTTTCTCCTACCAACGAGGCGATTGAAGATTGTGGAGTATCTCTATTTTCTCCTACCAACGAGTGATATCCAGACTTTGTCGAATATGTCCCATCTTTATTAAAAGGCCAAATTATTATATCTTCTTTGAGAGTATTTGTGATAGGGATTTTCCATTTTCATTAGCAACAGTCGGATCGAATGCCTCCCTAATAACATTAACATTCCATCCTAACGACTCTTTATCCATAAGATCGTTAACCCATTTTAGATTAGGAGCTTTCCTATTGTCCAAATTATAATTGCCCATTATACACTTGTGGTTCCAAATATCCACACTCTTACCATTACCGATTTTCCAAATCGAAATTTTCTTAAGCATTTGTATTTTATAAATGCTCGCCCAACTCCACGATCTTTAAGCTTTTAGTTTTATGTCCCATAAATTTTCCTTAGGAGCATATATTCCTTTCAGTACCTTGTAAACAAGTGAGTCCTTATTATTAATAATTCTCCAAGCTTGGTTTGCCAACATTGCGAGATTCATTTTTTTGGAAATCTCTAAAGCCCACTCCACCGGTTTTTTTTATTTAGCCATTTTATTCCAGAGAATCTTTTTCTTGTCCTTAGCGTCCCACAAAAAATTAGCCACCAGAGACGTAAGTTTATTGCATAGTGTTTTAGGAAACTCAAAGATCGACATGGCATAATTCGGAATTGACTGTAAAACCGCTTTAATAAGAGTCTCCTTTCCATCCTCCGATAAAAGAGAGGCAGTCCAGCTAGGCAATTTTGTTAATATTCTATATTTTATGTAATTAAGATTCTCCGTTTTCGATCTCAGGATTAGCGGAATGCCCAAATATTTCCCTAGCGAATCCGTGCTTTTTATGCTAAGAGCTTCAGAAATGGTTTGTTTAATATGATCAGGAGTATTCTTCCTGAACATAATGGCCGATTTTGCGAGATTAACTTTTTGCCCTGATGCTTGGCAATAGCTCCACAATATTTCCTTAAATGCATTAATTTCCTTATCCGAAATTTTAATAAAGAATAAAGCATCATCCATGAAAAAAGGATGGGTAAGTTTCGGACATTGTCTTGTAATCATTATCCCATTTTATTACCTTCTCTACATTGATTATTAATTAGTCCGATGAGACAGACTTTCCGTGAAAAGAGAAAAAAGAAGCGGTGATAATGGGTCCCCTTGTCTTAAACCTTGTTATAGTTTTAACTTTTTCAACCTTTGACCATTAATTTTGATTTGCATAGAAACCGTCGTCACACAATTCTTAATCTAGTTCACCCATTTATCTGCAAATCCCAACGCTAATAATGTATGGAAAAGGAATTCCCAATTTACTTGATCATATGCCATTTCCATATCAATCTTTACCGCCGCATAATTGATTTTTGATTTTCTTTTAGTATTTAAAAAATATGAGACTTCTTGCGCTATCAGAACATTGTCTTGAATACTCCTACCTTTAATAAATGCCGACTGTGTTGGTGAGATGATTTCGTCCATGAACGCTTGAAGTCTCAGAGCCGTGATTTTAGAGATAATCTTATAGCAAAAATTAACACAAGATATTGGCCTAAAATCCTTGATTGTTTCTTGTTTATCCCCTTTTGGTACCAATGTAATAATAGTGTCATTAATTAGACTGAGAGGAATATTGTTTGTAAAGAAGCCAATCACAATTTTCTCTATATCCATTTCAATAATCTCCCAAAATTCGTGATAGAATTTCCAGGCAGCCCATTTGGACCTAGGGCTTTTGAACCATCCATTTTAAACACAGGATTTTTTATTTCTTCAGAATCCGGGATCTTCATAACTGTCTCATTCATTTGGAAGCTAACATTTGATGAAATTTGCATAGTAACTTCTTGAATATTGGAAACCATATTTTGCTTAAAGAGATTCATATAATATGTCTGTATATTGTCCTTAATTGTCTCTTTATTATCGCACCATTTCTCCCCATCACACTTCAACATATTTATCCTATTTATCCTTCTTCGTTTCATAGTTTTAGCAAAGAAATATTTAGTATTTTTGTCCCCTTCTTTAATATTAAGATCCCTAGCTCTATCCGCCTAGAAAGACTCTTCTTGATCCCAATATTCCTCAATAGTTTTCTTAAGTTCCATTTCCTTAATTATATTATCTTCATTCATCTCTTTACCTTGCAAAATTTCCAACTCTGTATATAAGTTATTTAGTCTCTTCCTATTATTCAAGAACATTGTTTTACTCCACCCTCTTAGCGCTACACATAGCATCTTTCTTGTCACAGAATTCCTGAATATTATCTACTATTCTTGTTTTGTCCCATGAATTTTCCACCACCTCTTTACACTGCACATGATCCAACCACCTTGATTCGAAATTAAAAAACTTATTATTTGTTTCACGTTTCGGCTCTGGCTGGAGAATTAACGGAGAATGGTCTGAACCCATAGCCGGTGGTACTATAATATTAGCGTTTGAAAATCTTGCGCACCAATCAAGATTTGCGAGACCTCTATCCAGCTTTTCTTTAACATTCTCTTCCCCTTTTTTCCGATTCGTCCATGTAAAATAACATCCTTTACTCGGTAAGTCAACTAGACGATTTCAATTTATAAACTCGTTGAACTTAAGGATTCTTTCCAAGTTTGGTTGTATTTTTCCTTTTCTCTCCGAATATTTTGTAATATCATTAAAATCGCCTATGAGGATACTTGGACCATCAAGTTTATCCATCCATTTTGACAAGGAATTCCACACATTAGCCCTAATTTCGTCATCATTAGGGGTGTGAACACGAATCAAATACCACTTTGACCCATTCATTTCATTAACTTTAGAGATTACATAGTTCGAACACGAGAAAACCACATCGATAGAGATACTAGACTTCCACATCAAAAGAATACCACCAGACTTATATGCTCTTCCTCCGGGGTAGACAACTTGAAAACTATTAAACTTATTAAACTGGGAACAAGACTTAAGGTCCTTTTTCCGCAGTTTTGACTCAAATAAACACACAAAAGATAGTCTAAGTTTATTAAGAAAATATTTAAAGGACTTTCTTCTCAAGGGCGCCCTTGCACCTTGACAATTCCACACACCGTAGCTATCCATCGAATCCGTCCAGGTTAGGGACCGGCTGCCATCCTCGAGGTTAGTATGAATTTTAGTAGCCTTCACGGGTCTAGCGCGGTTACCACCAAAATCTTCCGTGTTTTCACTGCTACTGGGATCATACCCCACAATCCTGTTACAATCATCACCACAACAGAAAAATAATCTTTCACCTCCTTCTTCATACCCATCATCCACGCTATCCACCTTAATTCCATCTAAGATTTTCTCATCATTCTTCATCTGAACCCTTACTTCATAGAAGCTGTCGCTAAATAGTCCAACCTGGTAGCAGTCAACACCTGCCTTCTCTTCGCTGCTTCTGCAACCTGTATTACCTTTGGTGGAAGCTCAATCTTAAGCGTGTAATATACTGCATGTATTTTGTTCAGATCGATGTGTTCAGCAGTTAAAGAATTTATTTTGTTCTTAACTTGGGTCGTAAAAGCTCTCTTCCAAATAATACTTTCCAAAAACATTGATATTAAACCACCAAAGGCTTTTTTCCTAGGGCATTTACTACCTCCTCTAACCATATAATTTGGATCCAAATATATGACCATAATCATAACACCAGAATAGTTGATCAACGCATAAATTAAAAGAAAACCAATACAGGCTAATTGAAAGTTTTCCATAGTAAAATAACTAGGTTCTTTACAACTTCTCCTCCTAACCAAATACATGTAATAAATACAGGCCACATAGACAATATGAGAATAGACAAAATAATTAGCCTTATACGATATGTTGATCAGACCCTGACCCACATTCCATGAACTAAAATCCAAATTAAACCCAATAACAATCCAGAAAAACCAATTGCTAGCATTAATAATACTCCAAAAAATTTGTCTGGTACTATTTTTGTAATTAAAGAAATAGGAATTGAATTCCCTGGTAATTGAGTCACCAAAAGAGAAAAGCACCATAGTCCTAAAATTCTTAGCATAGATAGAACATACATAGTCTCCATAAATAGACTCAGCATCCATTTCAAATCTACTCAAAATCCTACTGTATCTATACTAATCTTTACTGCATCTAATATTTTTGAGAAATTTATTCTGATTAATTCGAACAAGTACATCAAACCCCAAATTACCTTGTATGCATTTACTAAAGCAGGAAGAATCCACCGAATTCCAGAAAAACATCAAAGAGAACAAGACTAACTGATAAAAGACTTATAAACATTTGCATGTGCCAACAAAGATACGAAAAAACAATAAGAGGGCATTACAGGGTCCCTTTTCCCTTACCAAATCATCCATCCACACGGAGCAGCCGTGCATGCTTTCATAGGACTCACAAATTAGCTTCTCAGTAGAATTTATCATGGTAAACCACAGGAAAGAATTGCTCCTGGGTCCTCGATCAAAACCTCTGCAAACCATGATTGTGAAGCCCATTGTTCAAAATTGTCAATAATCTTATGATATAAATTGGGAATGATATGGGTAATAGATTTGTAGTAATAATTAGGATTAGAAACTGGTGGTCCTTTGTGTGTTCTAAAATAAATGCAAAAGTAATCGAACCACAACCGTAAGTGTACGGTTGTCCCAAGTAGTAATAAGTGATTCTAGGATCGTTCGCAGGGACGGTTTGGTCAACTACAATGCTTATCGATTAATGAATGATTGCACTTATGAAAGCAAATAAAAGTTTTAATGATTGATTGGTTGTTTGTTTTAATTCTGAGTAATGAAAACTAAATATAAAATGCAACTAAATAGTAAAGCGCAAGTATGAGAAGGTAGCACTTGAGAACGCAAGGGATCCTCCTAATTCTATTTCATAACCTATTCTGTTTAAGGGTTAAATCGGTCAATTACAATGGTCGGGATTCCAAATTCCTTATACCCCCGTCAGGGTGGACTATAAGGCTATCCTAGAGTGTCACTAGTCCCGTCAGGGTAAATATGATCCACTTCTAGATGTTTAAGTTAATTACCACATTGGCCCTAAAATTAGCTAAGTTCGTCATAATCAATAACTTCTATTTTAGATTAAATAAATATTTCCGTACCTAAACCCTCCGTCAGGATGATCCAATCGCCACTAATTGGAATAGCCTAGATACTAACACATGTTCTTAGTTAGCTACTCCAAAAACAGTAAATAATCTCAATTTATTGAAAAGAGTAAAAGATCCAATTTAATTTAATTTAAAAGAAACCCAAATTCAGGACATGAAATTCAATAGAATTGAGATTTACCCATAAAGCATTCTCAAGCACTAAAATGTATTTAGCTCATACTAATTAGAAAGAAAACTAAATTAAAAGAAATAAGACTCATATTGTTTTACAGAAAAAAAATACAGAGAAACCTAATTTCGGAATTGGTTTGGCTGTGAATTGGAGATATCGACCGTCTCCAGCTCCAGGCTTCTTCTTTTCCTTATTTCTGCTTCTTCTCTAGACACTCTATTCAGAGGATGAATTGAATTGAAGAATAAATTGAGAGGTAAGAAATAATGAGGTCAAAAGCTCCTTTTATAAGCTCAAATTTGGAATGGGCTTTTAATTAGGGTTTAAGTGAATAATAAAAAGTCCAAGTCTACTAATCAAGCCCAAATCCCGTAACTGCTGTACCACCTCCACTAAAACGGCTTTTCTTGCTTCGTTATAACTCCGATTGACTTGATTCCAGTTGCTAAATTTCCGTAACTCGATAAGGAATGTTTTCTCTTCAAAGGTCAGCGGCTAAATCATCTCTTAAGCGCCTTAAAATCAGCAATCTTTGGCCTGTTTTCCAGATTTGCAGCTCTAAAATCAAATTCTTTCGGGATTTATCTTCAAGTCTTGACTCCATATCACGATCTTTGACTTTCTTCTCGGATTCCTCTCCTAGCTAATATTCAAAACCTACAAACTTTTCACTAAAATACACAAGATTACGCGCAAAAGTTTAATAAATCAAAAATACTAGAAATAAAAGAGGAAAATCGGATTATTGCATATTTAGTCCAAAAGTCTATCAAAATAGTCGAATAAACACCAAAAATGATGTCTCCCAAGGGCATAAAATTAGAACATTTAGGGAGACATCAAGACCCCCAACTCAAACCTTTGTCGTCCCGACAAAGCAAAACTAAAAACAAGGGGAATGAAGTAGATGCAAGAGAAAATAGAAGCTAGCAAATATACCCTAAAGCAATTCTAAAGATAAATCTCATATAGCAAACATTAAGAACTAACATACACATACACTAATCATGCAACATCAAACACAAATAACTTTAATCATAAAATTAACTTTGCAATGCTAGAAGGTTACACTTGTACTTATCTCATTATGATGGCTATAGTTTGTTCCTCGATCCTTACTCGCTTTGAACGCTCCACTTAGTATACAACCTATTAACTTACCATGCACCTAGGAATCACGAGGACTTTACGGTTTTAGCGTAGGCTTAGGGACGGTGTAGTATGTATATTTGGTAAATTTGAAGTGAGCTTTTGGCTCTCTCCTCACTTACCATCAACAACTGTCCACGAGCTTGAGTTTACACTCATATAATGTTCTCACTCAACCCATTTGACACGCTAATGTTACGTCCCCATGTCAACCCAATATAAACTAAGATGATTTTTCAAGATATTCCACTTTGCCGGTTTATTTTATTTTTTCTTTCTTTTTATTTTCTTTTTCATTTCTTTTTTTTTTGTACAAGATACCCATGACCATCATTTTGATGTGAAAGGTCATGTCTCTTATACTTTTTTTCTTTTCTTTTCTCTTTTTTTTCTTTTTCAAATCCCGGCAAAGGGTTACAAATAATAATATCATCTTTTATTTTTGTGCCTTAATATAAACACATAAATCCCACCCATTGAAATTTCCCAAATGTGGACCCTCCACCCCAAACTCAAGCTCGAGACAGGTCTCAGGAATGTGATTCAAGTGCGGGTCATTTGGTCATGCCTAATAATCTAAGGGATAATGGGCTTATATCGTGGCTACAAAAGAAAGGCTTAAGGCTCAAAATTGGGCTAAGACGGATAAAATTATTATAAGGGATAGCAAGCTAAAAGGCTTCAAATGGCTAACAAAGAACTGCCCCTATCATTTTCCTAAGTACATAGTTCGTCTTTAGTTCATATCTAAGTGGGTTCTCTGCTAATTTAGATCTCACGTTCTACAAACCAAACATTTTCCTTAAGTACAAGCTTACTTCTTTTGCATTGTTCGTTAATTTTTCCTATTCATTATCTATGTTTGCATGCAATTAAAGTGCGTTTTATGTTATTCCCTAAAGTCTACTATCTACTATCATATATTCATCAAAAGTATGCTTAAAAGGGACATTTAAAATCTTCTACAGTCAAACGCAACTCCTAATTATTTTATTGAAAGAAATTAAAAACAATTAACACATAAAAATTGGGATGAGGCAACGAACCCCACCCCAAACTCAAAAATGAGTCGTGTCCCCACGACTCGAAAAGACTCAAAGCAATAAAATAATCTACACTAAATGAGAAAGGATAGGAAAACATATCTGGATCGACACTAGGCCGATTACGTGTATTCTCATGTTGAAATTTTGAATACTTCTTTATCAAGCTTAAAAGATCATGTATTTGTTGCGTTCATCTTGAATAAAGTGTTCTTCATTACCTCGAACTCTTTTGTCATATTTTCCAAATCTTTATCTTTTCCTAACCCTCTAAATCATCATCTCTTCTACGAAAATCTTTCCTCAACACCCAACTTTCCATCTTCATCATGTTCTTCGTACCTTTTCCAACATTCATGGTCATCTGTGATGACCCCAAACTCAATTTTTCACCTACTTAAAGATTACTTGCAAAATATATAATATTAATAGGCTCAAACAATTCACAATTCCTCCGCTAAATAACTAAAATAAATCTTAATTCCCAACTAGTAATAGAAAGAAAAGAAGAGTTCTAGCTATTTTACCGGATTGGCCATGGAATTTATGATGATTTGATACCTTGCACTTGCAATCTCAAACCTTCAAATTACCAAAGCTTTTGATGAAATTTGTGTCTCTTAATATTGTTGAAAGTGGCACAGTAGTGGGATTGGTGATTTATTTGAGATGGGTATCTAATATCTATGGTGTTGGAGAGGTTTAAAGGATATAATTTAAGCTTTGGTGAAGAAATTTTTGGGTTAAAACTTGAATTTCTTGGTGTTTTTGGGAAGATTTGTGATTGATTATATGTTGGGATGATGTTTAGAGGTAAGGATTGGTGATATATTGTTGTTTTGATGATGGAATTTGAGTGTTTTTGGAGTTTTGGTTCGTCATCAATGGTGTTTCATGTGTTGGAGGCCAAAGGAGAGGGAAAAATAAGGTTTCTTAAGCTTTAGGTCTGATTTCGCCGAGACCACGACCGGCATGCCGGTCAGATGATCGGCTAGCCGGTCGCGAACGACGACCTCCCCAACAGCTAGGTCTCGAAAAGTTATGCAGTTTAGGCTCAAAGATCACCTGATTCGGACACCCGAGCGCAAAGATATCGCGTGCCGAACTTTTCCCGGCAGATTTTTTTTTTTACCTCTGACGCAAGCCTCTTGCGTCGTTGCTGACGCAGTGATCAGAAAGTCCATCTTCATCGGCCGGCTAGCCGGTCATCTGACCGGCATGCCGGCGGTTCTCGCTGGCGCAAATCGAGACGCAGCTATGTTGCGTCATTGCTGACGCAGTGGTCAGAAACTTTTAGCTGCTTATCTGAACTTTTCGACTTCACCATTGGATAGAGCTCGAAAATTTATGCGGTTTAGGCTCAAGAAAAAGTTAATTCCGACCTCCGAGCATCAAGTTATGATCTTCCGAAGTTGCTGAATGAAGACGCAATCATGCTGCGTCATTGCTGACGCAGTGGTCAGAAACTTTTAGCTGCTTATCTGAACATTTCGACTTCACCAATGGATAGAGCTCAAAAAGTTATGCGGTTTAGGCTCAAGAAAAAGTTAATTCCGACCTCCGAGCATCAAGTTATGATCTTCCGAAGTTGCTAATAACCTAACTACCCCAAACTCATGACCTTTACTCCTGTAATCATCAAAAACACCAATCTTTCTCATTTCTTAAAAATAAACACTAAATAAAGAACCATTACTCTAATTTACACTAAGAATTTAAAAGACATGAAAGCAATTTAAAACATGGGTTGTCTCCCAAGAAGCACTTTTGTTTATTACGTCTTTAAGTTCGACGCGTTACCTTCCATGAAGATGGTATTGAGGCCCTTGCGGTGTTCCTCCGCTTAAACTCGCCTCTTCCTTGATGTAAAAGCTTAAGAACCTTCCCCCTTAGAATATTATTCAATCGATCTCCAAAAGGGGGTGGGTAAGTACTTCGTTTCGCCTTCTTACTTTCACGACGAAACTCATTTTCCACCACATTAGAGTAGATAACCGTTCTCAACGGTATAAGATTATTTTTACTCCTTGGTTCAATCTCGTATTTATCTTTAAAATGTAGTGGGTAGGTGCTCCTCCTTGCCGTTTTTCTCTCGCGGTGTGGCACCTTGCTTGTATAACACATATTGATCATTTGTGGTAGTGGAGGTGATTCTAATTTTTCATCTCTAATAATGATTCGTGGTGGAGATGGTGATTGGTGAACTTTTTGTGGCGGATATTCAATTTCTATTTTTTCTTTAACCTTTAATTCTTCGATTGATTCTCCAACCATTTCACATTTGTATTCACTTTCAACCCAATCTTCCACTATTACCTCATAATATTCTTTCTGTGAAATCTCTCTAATCTCGATCAAGGAAGAGGTTATATTTCTAATTTTATTCTAATCATCATTTATGAATATCATATATGTTTATTTGAGAATCAATTTGATTCTAACTGATATAATCTGCCCTTTTATTTAATATTTTTAGAGATTGTGTGTCGAATATCATGTTTGCATTCAAGTAATTTCATTAAAATCTATTATGTAGAATCTACTTCAGAGTTTTTTTTTTTTTTGCAATTTTGATATATTTTGTTTTTACACTGATTGCTTATTTTAACGTAATTTGAATCAAAAGTTTAAATGGTAATAAGCTCCCTTAATTTGATAAATGTAGTAGAATATTGATTAGATAAATGAAGCATATATGAAATGACTTGGAGATTAAGATATACATTTCAATGCTAACATTGAAATATATAAATTGATTTATTGATTAACATCTATTAATTAATATTTTAAAATTCACTAACTAATCCTTCTTGTATTTGAAATCAAGCTTTTACTTATTTAATTATTTATATCAGAAATAAAAAAAAATATTTGGTTTATATTAAAGTAATTAGAATGTAAATATATCTCCCTTTGAAAGATTGTTCTTAATCTTCTCACTGATTTACTATTTTGTATAATTTTATTAGATTTTTTGATTATGTGATTTTCAAGTAATTAGCATTTCTTTTTTTGGAATCTATGACTATATATGTTACACATTTTTTCTGGAAAATGTATATATTTATTTGAATGGTCATTTTAATTTAAATTTTGTTACTTTGTTTATAAATTTATTTAGATATATTGTTATGAAAACCATTGAATGCATATTTGTATTAGTAAAAATAATAATAATGATAAAATAATAAAACATAATACTGGTTATGATAACTATTTATTGTTCATAAAAGTAGAGATTTTATTCTAGCTCTAATACTATATATATATATATATATTAAAAATATAAGAAGAATTATAGACATACATATTTGTTTTCTTGACTATGAAGCCACTAATAACCAAACGTGTTGTTTATGACAAGTTCTCCTCATGTAGTATATATCTTCTTAGTTACACGGCCATCCATATCAATTTCTTTATTTGGGGATAGGGTTAGGGTTTTCAAAAGCAATTTTTTTTGTCAATGATTCTAGCAAACGCTGTATTCCGCAGATGCCAAGAAGACCACCTTGAGGAGCTCTGATGGAGAGAGCTTTGAAGTTGAAGAAGCGGTGGTCGTTGAGTCTCAGACGATCAAGCACATGATCGAAGATGGATGTGCGGATGCAACCATTCCGCTCCCAAATGTCACAAGCGAGATCTTGTCCAAGGTCATTGAGTACTGCAAACGCCATGTCGAGGCCGTTGCGAAGGCTGAAGGCGAGAAGACTGCTGATGAAGAGTTGAAGGTTTTTTATCAGGATTTCGTAAAGGTTGACCAGTCCACTCTCTTCGATCTCATCTTGGCTTCTAATTATCTCAACATCAAAAGTCTTCTTGACTTGACCTGCCAGACAGTTGCAGATATGATCAAGGGAAAGACTCCTGAGGAGATAAGGAAGACGTTCAACATCAAGAACGACTTCACACCAGAGGAAGAGGAGAAGGTCCGCAGGGAGAATGCTTGGGCATTCGAGTGATGATGTTGCTTATATTTTGATTATTTATCGTTTCCATTAGACTATTAATGAATGTTGTTAGGGTTGTGTTTTGTGTTTTTCTAAGACAATACATATCGTGGGGGTGTTGGGGTTCTCAGTCTGTGTTTGTTTGTTGGTTTGTGTTGGTTTTTTTTTGTTTAATGAAAGGCAACCTGATACATATACTAAATTTTACAATACTGGTTAAAGAAATAGAAAGAACTTATCATCGACATATCCTTCCATTCTGATAGGTCTATATTTCTCCTCGTGAATTTCGCAAAACCATCCGCGATAGAGCTATGTTCTTTACTAATGTAGGTTATTTTTCAAGGTGGAAAGATGTTCAGCCATCCTTTGATGATTTCCTCAATGATTGGGTTAAGGCTCCAGTGAAGTCAAGCCCTGTTGTAAATTCCTTGAACAAGTTCAAGGTTGTCAGAGTAGAACGAACTACTCTGTGTGCTCTTCGAAGCTGCCGATTTGAGGGCTAAAAGAAGTGCCCACGCTTCTCCTTCTTGAACGCTCTTTAATTTACATCGCAAGGCTTTCCTTTGCGTGATAAAACCCTAAGGATTAACTCCAATTGTGGAAATTGCTGCTAGTTCCCACTCACTAATAAAAGACGCATCACTAAACCAAACCATATCTGCCGCGTCGTCAATAACTGGGTTATTCTTATCAGCTTCCTTCTTCTCCTGCACTGTCTGCTTATTCTTATTCTTCAAGCTCTTTGTCTCATCAAATATACGAGCAATTGTATCTTTAGTATTAAGCGTTATATTTTCAACCGCCCATTTCTTCTTTTCAAAGAAACCTTTCATCCTTTCTCTCCAAATATTCCATGTGGTAACCATGATTGAAGCCGTAACTTTCCTTTTATCCTATCCATTATTTGAGTGGCTTGTTACCGTTTTCATTGACCATATTGAGAAGGGTTCATTCATTTTGTCATCAATTTTAATTTGGAGTGACGATTCCGCCAAAGCTTGCATGCTAATTGGGCATTTAAGGATGATATGATCTGTACTTTCCATCTCCATTTCACACCATTCACATCTGTTGTCATCTTTACACCTTCTCTTTTTCAGGTTCTGTTTAGACGGAAGGATATCATTACAAAACCGCCAACAAAAATTCTTAATTTTTGAAGGGATGTTAGCATGCCACACAAGGTTCCAAAGAGTTGAGTTATTTTCTTTTTCACCAGCGATTGAAGATTGTGGAGTATCTCTATTTTCTCCTACCAACGCGTGATATCCAGACTTTGTCGAATATGTTCGATCTTTATTAAAAGGACAAATTATTTTATCTTCTTTGAGAGTATTTGTGATAGGGATTTTCCATATTTCATTAGCAACAGTCGGATCGAATGCCTCCATAATAACATTAACATTCCATCCTAACGACTCTTTATCCATAAGATCGTTAACCCATTTTAGATTAGGAGCTTTCCTATTGTCCAAATTATAATTTCCCATAATCCACTTGTGGTTCCAAATATCCACACTCTTACCATTACCGGTTTGCCAAATCGAAAATTTCTTAAGCATTTGTATACCTTTATAAATGCTCGCCCAACTCCACGATCTTTTAGCTTTTAGTTTTGTGTCCCATAAATTTTCCTTAGGAGCATATATTCCTTTCAGTACCTTGTAAGCAAGTGAGTCCTTATTATTAATAATTCTCCAAGCTTGGTTTGCCAACATTGCGAGATTCTTTTTTTGGAAATCTCTAAAGCCCACTCCACCGGTTTTTTTTTATTTAGCCATTTTTTTCCAAGCCATCTAGAGAATCTTTTTCTTGTCCTTAGCGTCCCTCCAAAAATTAGCCACCAGAGACGTAAGTTTTTTGCATAGTGTTTTAGGAAACTCAAAGATCGACATGGCATAATTCGGAATTGACTGTAAAACGCCTTTCATAAGAGTCTCCTTTCCACCCTCCGATAAAAGAGAGGCAGTCCAGCTAACCAATTTTGTTAATATTCTATATTTTATGTAATTAAGATTCTCCGTTTTCGATCTCTTAAGGGTTAGCGGAATGCCCAAATATTTCCCTAGCGAATCCGTGCTTTTTATGCTAAGAGCTTCAGAAATGGTTTGTTTAATATGATCAGGAGTATTCTTGCTGAACATAATGGCAGATTTTGCGAGATTAACTTTTTGCCCTGATGCTTGGCAATAGCTCCACAATATTTCCTTAAATGCATTAATTTCCTTATCCGAAATTTTAATAAAGAATAAAGCATCATCCGCGAAGAAAAGATGGGTAAGTTTCGGACATTGTATTATAATCATTATCCCATTTTATTACCTTTTCTACATTGATTATTAATTAGTCCGATGAGACTTTCCGTGAGAAGAGAAAAAAGAAGCGGTGATAATGGGTCCATTGTCTTAAACCTTGTTCTAGTTTTGACTTTTTCATCCTTTGACCATTAATTTTGATTTGCATAGAAACCGTGGTCACACAGTTCTTAATCTAGTTCACCCATTTATCCGCAAATCCCAACGCTAATAATGTCTGAAAAAGGAATTCCCAATTTAGTTGATCATATGCCTTTTCCATATCAATCTTTACCGCCGCGTAATTGATTTTTGATTTTCTTTTAGTATTTAAAAAATATGAGACTTCTTGCGCTATCAGAACATTGTCTTGAATATACCTACCTTTAATAAATGCCGACTGTGTTGGTGAGATGATTTCGTCCATGAACGGTTGAAGTCTTAGAGCCATGATTTTAGAGATAATCTTATAGCAAAAATTAACACAAGATATTGGCCTAAAATCCTTGATTGTTTCTTGTTTATCCCCTTTTGGTGCCAATGTAATAATAGTGTCATTAATTAGACTGAGAGGGATATTGTTTGTAAAGAAGCTAATCACAATTTTCTCTATATTCATTTAAATAATCTCCCAAAATTCGTGATAGAATTTCGAGGCAGCCCATCTGGACCCGGGGCTTTTGAACCATCCATTTTAAACACATGATTTTTTATTTCTTCAGAATCCGGGATCTTCGTAAGTGTCTCATTCATTTGGAAGCTAACATTTGATGAAATTTGCCTAGTAACTTCTTGAATATTGGAAACCATATTTTGCTTAAAGAGATTCATATAATATGTCTGTATATTGTCCTTAATTATCTCTTTATTATCGCACCATTCCTCCCCATTACACTTCAACATATTTATCCTATTTATCCTTCTTCGTTGCATAGTTTTAGAAAAGAAATATTTAGTATTTTTGTCCCCTTCTTTAATATTAAGATCCCTAGCTCTATCCGCCTAGAAAGACTCTTCTTGATCCCAACATTCCTCAATAGTTTTCTTAAGTTCCATTTCCTTAATTATATTATCTTCATTCATCTCTTTACCTTGCAAAATTTCCAACTCTGTATATAATTTATTTAGTCTTTTCCTATTACTGAAGAACGTTGTTTTACTCCACCCTCTTAGCGCTACACATAGCATCTTTCTTGTCACAGAATTCCTGAATATTATCTACTATTCTTGTTTTGTCCCATGAATTTTCCACCACCTCTTTACACTGCACATGATCCAACCACCTTGATTCAAAATTAAAAAAATTATTATTTGTTACACGTTCCGGCTCTGGCGTGAGAATTAACGGAGAATAGTCTGAACCCATAGCCGGTGGTACTATAATATTAGTGTCTGAAAATCTTGTGCACCAATCAAGATTTGCGAGACCTCTGTCCATCTTTTCTTTAACATTCTCTTCCCCTTTTCTCCGATTCGTCCATGTAAAATAACATCCTTTACTCGGTAAGTCAACTAGACGATTTCAATTTATAAACTCGTTGAACTTAAGGATTCTTTCC
Source organism: Nemophila menziesii (assembly GCA_029959085.1). Lineage (NCBI taxonomy): Eukaryota > Viridiplantae > Streptophyta > Magnoliopsida > Boraginales > Hydrophyllaceae > Nemophila > Nemophila menziesii. The sequence continues at coordinate 84,764,238 of JARWIR010000001.1, forward strand.
AAGTTTGGTTGTATCTTGTCTTTTTTCTCCGAATATTTTGTAATATCATTAAAATCGCCTATGAGGATACTTGGACCATCAAGTTTATCCATCCATTTTGACAAGGAATTCCACACATTAGCCCTAATTTCGTCATCATTAGGGGAGTGAACACAAATCAAATACCACTTTGACCCATTCAATTCATTAACTTTAGAGATTACATAGTTCGAACACGAGAAAACAACATCGATAGAGATACTAGACTTCCACATCAAAAGAATACCACCAGACTTATATGCTCTTCCTCCGAGGTCGACAACATGAAAACTATTAAACTTATTAAACTGGGAACAAGAGTTAAGATCCTTTTTCCGCAGTTTTGACTCAAATAAACACACAAAAGATAGTATAAATTTATTAAGCAGATATTTAAAGGATTTTCTTGTCAAGGGCGCCCTTGCACCTTGACAATTCCACACACAGTAGCTATCCATCGAATCCGTCCAGGTTACGGGACCGGCCGACATCCTCGAGGTTAGTATAAAATTTTAGTAGCCTTCACGGGTCTAGCCCGGTTACCACCAAAATCTTTCGTGTTTTCACTGCTATTGGGATCATACCCCAAAATCCTGTTACAATAATCACCACAACAGAAAAACAATCTTTCACCTCCTTCTTCATACCCATCATCCACGCTTTCTCATCATTCTTTATCTGAACCCTCACTTCATAGAAGCTAAAGAATTTATTTTGATCTTAACTTGGGTCGTAAAAGCTCTCTTCCAAATAATACTTTCCAAAAACATTGATATTAAACCACCAAAGGCTTTTTATCCTAGGACATTTACTACCTCCTATAACCATATAATTTTGATCCAAATATATGACCATAATCATAACACCAGAATAGTTGATCAACGCATAAATTAAAAGAAAATCATTACAGGCTAATTGAAAGTTTTCCATAGTAAAATAAATAGCTTCTTTACAACTTCTCCTCCTAACCAAATACATGTAATAAATACAGGCCACATAGACAATATGAGAATAGACAAAATAATTAGCCTTATATGATATGTTGATCAGACCCTGACCCACCTTCCATGAACTAAAATCCAAATTAAACCCAATAACAATCCAGAAAAACCAATTGCTAGCATTAATAATACTCCAACAAATTTGTCTGGTACTATTTTTGTAATTAAAGAAATAGGAATTGAATTCCCTGGTAACTGAGTCACCAAAAGAGAAAAGCACCATAGTCCTAAAATTCTTAGCATAGATAGAACAAACATAGTATCCATAGATAGACTCAGCATCCATTTCAAATCTACTCAAAATCTACTGTATCTATACTAATCTTTACTGCATCTAATATTTTTGAGAAATTTATTCTGATTAATTCGAACAAGTAAATCAAACCCCAAATTACCTTGTATGCATTTACTAAAGCAGGAAGAATCCACCGAATTCCAATAAAAACATCAAAGAGATCAATAAAGACTTCTAACCATTTGCATGTGCCAAAAAAGATACGAAAAGACAATCAGAGGGCATGACAGGGTCCCTTTTCCCTTACCAAATCATCCATCCACACGGAGAAGCCGTGCATGCTTTCATAGGACTCACCAATTAGCTTCTCAGTAGAATTTATCATGGTAAACCACAGGAAAGAATTGCTCCTGGGTCTTCGATCAAAACCTCTGCAAACCATGATTTTTAAACCCATTGTTCAAAATTGTCAATAATATTATGATATAAATTGGGAATGATATGGGTAATAGATTTGTAGTAATAATTAGGATTAGAAACATAAGGGAATTGATGAACAAAAAATTTATGATTGGTTTGTGTTGGTTTAAGGTTTAAAACTTGGGTTGTCTTTTGGTTGGATGAATATTACAATTGTTTCTAAAAAAAATGGCCATGCTCCTAATAGAAGTCTATCAGAGGGACATTTTTTATTTCCTAAAATTAAATAAATAGTATGATTTTGCAAAATATATTCTATGATATTAATAATAAAAATTAGCTGTTTTTTATGAAAGGATAAATTATGTTATATATTTAATTAAAAATAATTTGATAGTTATTAGGAGGTGTAACGTGAAAATGTGTTAGATTTTATCACATATCACTAAACTACAAACTAAATTTTGTTTTGTTAATTATCTTAACTGGAATATAATAAAACCTATTTTTTTGGTTTTTGCAGATTACAATAATATAGGGATATCACTTTCAAAGGAGAAATCAAAACCTTTAACAACAAACGTATTTCAAACTCCTCATCTATCAACTCTTAACTTAACTCACCAACACAAAGATTGAACTTTGTATTACCTTTTTTCTCGATTAGTTGATAAATTTATTATTGATATATTTTAGTTTTGATGATGAATTAAATGTTGATATATTGTAGATATGTTGATACAAATATAGTGATTTCAATTGTAAGTTTGATTATAAATTTTCGATCAATATAAATGTTCAGTTATATATATATTCCCAATGTATTGTATGGTGTATAATTTTAATGGTACCAACTTGAAATAATTTAATTAATATTTATTCATTTAAATTTAATTTCATCATATTTGATGAAGATGTGTTGAAATTTCCTATTTTTAGGTAGAAATCTACATTTGGTTGCATTGTAATATTTGTTGAGTATGAAAAAAATACAAATTGGGTACATAAAGTAAAATAAAAATTGTGTCACCTTGCTCACTAAATTTAGTTTAGCTGATACAAATGTGAATATCAGGAGATCATAAGGCAAACAACCCTTACAAAATTGAGAAAAGGTAGTATCAACATACCGTCAAACCATGATATTCCCCACCATAAATACAGTCACTACCATATGAGAAACTCACTCATATGCTCAATAATTTTATAAAAACTCCCTCAACTTCATATATTAGTAAGTATTGAATATCTTAAAGAACAATTACATTGTTTTTTACAGTATTAACTCCTAAACTTGTTCTCGAGAAGATGGATAAGTAGACAAACATGCCGAGGCAACCAAAGGTTGTAGGATCACATGTCCTGGAAAATTGAAGTCATAAAACTAAGGCTCAAATTAGTAGCCTAGGTAAAAGACTTGATCTATTTGAGTGCATGGAAGGAAGAAACGAAACCCCCATAATAAGTTAAGTATGTATGTTGTAATATGTAGGGTCTATTTTGTACTTTTTTCTTTGTTTTTTACTACGCTACACTTTTTTACTTTTGTGTTAAGTTTTTTGAACAAGTTTCCACAAGATAAGGTTTTGTATGAGAGAAGAACAAATGAATACATTTTCGACGTAACATTCATAAAAATGGATTAGTAAAATAGATATGATACCATCCTATAAAATGATCTATCAATGTGGAACTTCCCTTAAACACCCAAATTCTCATAACCCGATCTAGACTAGGATCTATTGAGACCATGAGTACTCGGATTTTTGGAATGCGGTCAATTAAAAAAACATGAATATATCATTCTTATGTAAGAGTATTAGTCTCCAATGAAAAAACACCAAATCGACTCCTATGTTTGTCAATCACTAAAAAACATAGACTTATCATACCTTAGAAAAATAATAGTAGACTCCTATTCTAACATCACAAACAAAATAATATGATAGTCAATCAATCAACAATTTAGATGTATCATTTTAAGTAAGATATTAGACTCACGTGACCACATAATAGTTCAAAAACTATGGAGTCATGGGTTGAAAATAAAGGATCTTGGTAAAGTAACCCCATATATTCATGTAAAGAATTATCTATTCTTCATCAGTTTCGATTAGCGAATACTTATAAAACTTGTAGAAAGCAAATGGTTCAACAACATTTAATATTTTGTGAGACACTTAGATACACGATAATTTAATATTTGGTGTTAATTTTAAAGTGATATATCACAAAAGTTTGGGTTTGTAATCTCTAGCAGCCATAATACATCGTAATTAGAAAGGTTTAACAATTCAATATTTAGTCAAAATAAATGCATTCATCATGCCACAAATGCCCACCATATCTGTTATATCTAGGCCTATCTTCCGATAATGACAACAATCATAGTCATTAATCGTCGCTAAATATTTCAATAAATTTAAAATAAATTATACTTAAGTTAAAAGTAGTTAAACATAACATTCAAGAATATTATAAAGTATTTAAGCTACCTTAGCTTATTTGACATTAATATATGATTTCGTTGGATTTAAACAAACAAATCTTGAGACGAGACAAGAAATATAAATCTAAATCCAAAAGAAGAAACTCCATGTCACAACTCAAGAATAACTATGAAAAATGATGGGAATCATAGGTTACACAACAGCGAGTACGAGAGCCGCTTTGTGAAATCGAAAGAGACCCTAGGAACCTATGACCATCAAATATGTATACCACTCCTACCTAGAAAAAGAAACTAGAAAACATAAGATTTTGGGTAATGTCATTGATCTCGAACCTGAATATTGACAACGTTAAAGGAATGAGGCTCAACGAATTATTTCAATACGTGATTCAGAATATCGATTGCATAAGAGCAAGACAAAAGGAGAATGTGAAATGATAGAATATCATAATTTATTATAAATACCCACTTCTTAGATATATGGCTCTAAGTTCTATGATTTAGGAAAAGAATTATACAGAAGGAACAAACATCTAACAAAAAATAGTATACCGATGAGGATAAATTATTTGTAACTATGGAATATCCTATACTTATTGGTGACTTTGTGATTCACTAACGAGGATGTGAATACATTGGTATTCTTAGTAGAATTTTTTATGAGCTAATCAAACAATCATTGATGGATAAAATATTTTCATTTTATTTACGGTTCTCAAAAAAAATTGAGTAACCGATAATAGATCTAGGATAGTTCTAACAATTTTTTGAGGTCATCACGGGGTTCACATATAAAACCTTCCTCCCTAGGGGATGTAATTTAATATTAATGAAAATAGGAATAAGAAAGGCATAAAAGATTATTGTTACACGTACTGTTGTTGCGGAATGTAAGTGTACATACATAGTGATCCTAAGGCTAGCAAATAGGAACATACTATAGTGATTGTATACACTTAGCACTTAGACATTATGTTTCTAATGAGAGAGGGTTTTATGATATGCCCATTGTGGACACATTATGTTGTCTATCTATAACAATCTATGGAAGTAAACGAGTGGCTTAAACATTATATTGTCTATCTATAACAATTTATGGAAGTAAATGAATATGTATTTGACAAAGAAAATCCATTTTTGAAAGAAAATGCAACTTTTCCAATATATAAGAGGATTGAGCTAAATTTAATTTTACCATGAAAAAAAACAAGAGCTACGCTGGTGAATTTTTCAAATAGAATAATCATTTTTATTTAATTCATTTGTAATTATTAGATTCTATATTAATAATATTTTATAACTCGATTGAGTATTGTAATCTCACAATTTATATTATTTTAACTAAATTATATTCCCTGAAGGGAATAAACGATTTTTAAGTAATATAAAAATCATTTCCTGAAATGAAACTATATTCTTTGAAGAAAATGAAGTATTTTTCATATGTTTACAACTGTGAAATTCTGGTGACCTGGACTCCATAAGAGGTTAAGTTCGTGGAAAGAATAGTTTGTGGTCTCGTAGTAGTCTGAATACGACTAAATAACCATAACCACTAGAAGTGGAAAAATATTGGTAAAGGCACTAAAAAAATTTCATGAATTTTTTCCTTTTTTTTTATTGTGTTGATATTGAAATCCGAGAATAAGTGGCGTTATTGAGTGTGATTTATGTTAGTTTATACACTATTTATATGCTTGATTCTGAAAAAAAAATTGATTGAATAAATTTAGGGTTTTTTAGGATTTAAAAAAAAATTAAAAGTAGCATTATGAAATTAAAAATTTGATGTAATAAACATTTTTTGGCCTACAATTGTTTTTATAAAAATGTAGGGACCAAATTGTAATTTAAAAAATGTTAAAAAAAATTAATTGACAAAAAATATTTTTAAAAATAAATAAATGACCATTTTGCAATTAAATAAAGTGTTACATTAAAATAATTTGACTTAAATTTTTTTTATGAAAATAAAAGGACCAAAATGCAATCTTATAAAAAGTATAGGGACCAAATCGCAATTTAAAAAGTAAGTATAAGAAAATATAATAGAACTAAAATACAATTTTTAAAAATTAAAGGACCACTTTGCAATTTAAAAAAATAAAAGAAACATAAAAGGAATAAAATATTTATTTTTTTAAAAAATAGACCATTTTGCAAATTAAAAAAAGAAAAAGAAAATATAAAAGGACTATCATGTTTATTTATTAAAAAAATAACCCAATTTGTAATTTAAAGAAAATTAAAAAAAAATGGACTATTTTGAAATATCAAAAAACAAAATGTATATAATTATTATATGACTAATATTTTTTTTGTGTAATACAAATTTTAAGTGGAATTGATGTATTATTATATTTTTTATTTTATTTTATTTTATTTTTTATTTAATTAATATGTATGTATTTAATTTGGTTATGTATTAATTTTTATGTATTTAATTTTATATTTATGTATTTAATTTCGTGATGTAATCATTTTTCATTTTATTTTGATTTCTGTCTTTTAAATGTATTGCAAAATAGATGGCCGATGTGATAGATAGGAGTCACGGAGGGGACGGTGGGAACCGAGACCCAAACCAAAATCCCAACAAAAACCTTGCAGATCAACCGGGTAAATAAAAAAAATTATATCCAAAATTATGTTAAATATAACTTATACATTAATTAAATCTAATTTAAAACCGATTCAATTAAGCGCAACAAAATGGGTATGCGGCACTAAAATCTGTCATTAAGGCACTAAAGGCGGTCGGGTATCCTTTGTCGGTCGATTTCTACATACTAGACGACACGTGGAATCTCTCGGTAAATACGGGAAACACGTTAGCCAGGATGTCGGGCTAACTGTTCGAGAGAGGATACCACCGTGCTACAAAGCGTGGGAGAAAGTTCCGACTTCCGACAAAGTAGCAGTCATTAAGCGATTATCGGTAATGTTAAAACTATTCTCACCATTAATACTTATATAAAATAAATTATTAATTAAATTTAACTTTAAATAATATTTTGGATATAACAATTTTTTGATATCGCTTATTGGAGGAAAAAATCTGATTGGAAATTTATTGCTGGGAATTTGGATGATACTATGAAAGTGAGGTACAAAGACTACAAACATAATATGAAAAAGCATTATTACTTGATGGGTAACAAACCGAGTGATTTATTTCATAAGGTCTAGGAGATGTGTTGTAAGTATTGGGTTCCGAAGGACGCAAAGGTATATATATATATTTTTATTTTATCATTTAGATTATATATAATCTTATTAATATTTGTATTTTAAATTTTTTAAGCACCAGGCAAAAATGAATAAAGAAAATCGAAAGAGACAAAAGAATAAAAGTGGAGCGGGTTCTCGAAAATACTCCCGTACTCGGGATTTTCATTACGAGGTACTTTGATTTTTATGTATAGTTGTTTAATGTATTTAGAATATTTATTGATTATTATGAATGAAACAGGGTGTTGAGAAGTTGACCGGGGGTGGGACTTTTGTAGTGGGGGATGAGGCAACTCAGGAAGAAATCCCTATTTAACAAATGGGTGCATTTTTCGAAGTGGTGGGAAAAAGCAAAAAGACAATGCACTGGAGGACGGAGGGTTATATGAATGCTAATGTAAGTATATTTAAAAATTAAATTGTAATTATAATTTTATTCATAAATCGATTTTAATATTAATTTTTTTTTCATGTTTATAATTAAACAGAAATTGTTAAGGGATGCTATGAAAAAGAAAGTGACTCAGTGTCAATCTGAGTCAACTGAAGCTGATTACTTGTCGCAAAATGATCAAATTGAGTCGGAGAGGGAACCTGCTAAAATGGCTATTGGGTCGCCGAAGAGGAGTTGGACACCGGGTATGGGCCAACCGAAAAAGAAGAAGCGTGTCTCGAGTCCTTCGACTACCCCGGCACAAGACGAGCAAAACTCGCATATGATGGCGGCAATAAATGAGCTTCGAGTAGCCAAAGGATTGACACCTTATAAACCCCCTAGTACTAGTACCTCTTCTAGCAGTGCTCTCCTAGTTTATTCTCAGGCAGCTGTGACTAATACGATGACTTATATTAATGAGATAAGGGTACAACAGGGTTTGCCCCCTATCCAGCCTATGCCTGCGAACCCTACTCCTCCGGTGATGCATCCGAGAGTCGAGGTGATGAAGAGGGTGATGAAGAGAGTGACGAAGATGAAGATGGCGATGATTCCGATGGAGAACATGAGACCCGTTTATATGGTCTTTAGGTTGGGTTAAGTTGGTGTTTATTTTGGTTTGAAGTTAAGATGTAATAATAATATGTCTTTTGGTTTGTTTGACTATTGATTTGACTTTTAATTTAAGTTTATGGATGATTTTGATGCATTAGTATTTTAATTAATTATTTAGTTTGTAATTAGTATTTTTAATTATTAATTGTATATTTTTTAAAAAATAAAAACATATGATTTTGGAATTATATTTAATTGTAATATTGCAATAAAATATAATTCAGAATCATAAATTTTTAATTTTAAAACAAAATTAATGTCATTAGCGACTACAAGTAGTCTAGAAAAACAATTAAAGGTAGTCGCTATATATTAGCTTCTAGCGTCTACACATGTCGTCGATAATAACTAGTCAAACAGCGACTACTTATGTAGTCAGTATTACTTTCGCGACTACATCGTGACTTTCGTTGCTAGATATGACCTCTAACGACGAGTTTTTCACGACTATGTAATAACGACTACATGTAGAGTAGGTAAAGTCCAAATTTGTTTTCCGCAACTGCTTTTTCCTTCTTTTGCGACTAAAGATGTAGTCGCGGATAGAAGGATGAGGTGTAGTGTACGAGCACTAGTATATATGGTACTTTGTTATTTCATCAATATCCCTATATGAAACTTTATTGATTTAAACATGAATGATAATCTCTAAAATATTCTTTGATTTGGTCAAATATATAAATATATTTCACTTAAAATCAAATATAGTATAATTTTTTAATTAATCAATAACTCAAATTTTGTATGTCCAAAGTAAAAATTATATTTATAAAAGGAAAAAAACTAAACTATGTCCTTTTTTATTGAGTAAAGATATATATCATCCATTTTTTAATCACCTATATATTATCCATATATGGAAGTTTCAGAAATCTCATTAAGTCATTTATATGTCATAAATTGTGTAAGTTCTATTTTAGATAATTTTATATAATACTAGAAAAAATTACAAAATTATTTCACCAAACCTTAAACCCCGCCTCCTTACATATACACCTTACAAGTCGTCATTCCTATGGATACCTAGAAACTACTCTAAAGTATCACAAAATTATTAACTAATTATTCATCATGTTTATTCAGCCGACACCATTGATACTTCCAATCTATTTAGAAAAGAGTGTAATTCTATATCTCACATATAAGATCGTTGACATGACATTTCAATCAACAAGGAAGAGGTTTTATTTCTAATCATCATTTATAAATATCATATATACTTATTTGAGAAACAATTTGATTCTAACTGATATTATCTGCCCTTTTATTTAGTATTTTTAGAGATTGTGTGTCGAATATCATGTTTGCATTCAAGTAATTTCATTAAAATCTATTATGTAGAATCTACTTCACAGTTTTTTTCTGCAATTTTGATATATTTTGTTTTTACACTGATTGCTTATTTTAACGTAATTTGAATCAAAAGTTTAAATGGTGATAAGCTCCCTTAATTTGATAAATATAGTAGAATATTGATTAGATAAATGAAGCATATATGAAATGACTTGGAGATTAAGATATACATTTCAATGCTAACATTGAATTATATATATATATATTTATTGATTAACATCTATTAATTAATATTTTAAAATTCACTAACTAATCCTTCTTGTATTTGAAGTCAAGCTTTTACTTATTTAATTATTTATATCAGAAATAAAAAAAATATTTGGTTTATATTAAAGTGATTAGAATGTAATTATATCTCCCTTTGAAAGATTGTTCTTAATCTTCTCACTGATTTACTATTTTGTATAATTTAATTAGATTTTTTGATTATGTGATTTTCAAGTAATTAGCATTTCTTTATTTGGAATCTATGACTATATATGTGTACACACTTTTTCTGAAAAAATGTATATATTTATTTGAATGGTCATTTTAATTTAAATTTTGTTACTTTGTTTATAAATTTATTTAGATATATTGTTTTAAAAACCATTGAATGCATATTTGTATTAGTAAAAATAATAATAATGATAAAATAATAACTATTTATTGTTCATAAAAGTAGAGATTTTATTCTAGCTCTAATACTATATATATATATATTTAAAAAATATAAGAAGAATTATAGACATACATATTTGTTTTCTTGACTATGAAGCCACTAATAACCAAACGTGTTGTTTATGACAAGTTCTCCTCATGTAGTATATATCTTCTTAGTCACACGGCCATGCATATCAATTTCTTTATTTGGGGATAGGGTTAGGGTTTTCAAAAGCAATTTTTTTGTCAATGATTCTAGCAAACGTTGTATTCCGCAGATGCCAAGAAGATCACCTTGAGGAGCTCTGATGGAGAGAGCTTTGAAGTTGAAGAAGCGGTGGTCGTTGAGTCTCAGACGATCAAGCACATGATCGAAGATGGATGTGCGGATGCAACCATTCCACTCCCAAATGTCACACTGCAAACGCCACTGCTGATGAAGAGTTTAAGGTTTTTGATCAGGATTTCGTGAAGGTTGACCAGTCCACTCTCTTCGATCTCATCTTGGCTGCTAATTATCTCAACATCAAAAGTCTTCTTGACATAACCTGCCAGTTGCAGATATGATCAAGGGAAAGACTCCTGAGGAGATAAGGAAGACGTTCACATCAAGAACGACTTCACACGAGGAGGAGGTTCGCAGGGAGAATGCTTGGGCATTCCAGTGATGATGTTGTTTATCTTTTGATTATTTATCGTTTCCATTAGACTATTAATGAATGTTGTTAGGGTTGTGTTCTGTGTTTGTGTAAGACAGTACATATCGTGGGGGTGTTGGGGTTCTCAGTCTGTGTTTGTTTGTTGGTTTGTGTTGGTTTTTTTTTGTCAAATGAAAGGAAACCTGATACATATACTAAATTTTAAAATACTGGTTAAAGAAATAGAAAGAGCTTATCACCGACATATCCTTCCGTTCTGATAGGTCTATATTTCTCCTCGTGAATTTCGCAAAGCCAACCGCGATAGAGCTATGTTCTCTACTAATGTAGGTTATTTTCCAAAGGGGAAAGATGTTCAGCCATCCTTTGAGTTCCTCAATGATTGGGTTAAGGCTCCAGTGAAGTCAAACCCTGTTGTAAATTCCTTGAACTTGTAGGTTGTCAGAGTAGAACGAACTACTCTATGTGCTCTTCGAAGCTGCCGATTTGAGGGCTAAAAGAAGTGCACACGCTTCTCCTTCTTGAACACTCTTTAATTTACATCGCAAGGCTTTCCTTTACGTGATCAAACCCTAAGGATGAACTCCAATTGTGGAAATTGCTGCCGGTTCCCACTCACTAATAAAAGACGCATCACTAAACCGAACCATATCTGCCGCATCGTCAATAACTTGGTTATTCTTATCAGCTTCCTTCTTCTCCTGCACTGTCTGCTTATTCTTATTCTCTAAGCTCTTTGTCTCATCAAATATACAAGCAATTGTATCTTTAGTATTAAGCGTTATATTTTCAATCGCCTGTTTCTTCTTTTCAAAGAAACCTTTCATCCTTTCTCTCCAAATATTCCATGTGGTAACCATGATTGTAGCCGTAACTTTCCTTTTATCCCATCCATTATTTGAGTGGCTTGTTACCGTTTTCATTGAACATATTGAGAAGTGTTCATTCATTTTGTCATCAATTTTAATTTGGAGGAACGATTCCGCCCAAGCTTGCATGCTAATTGGGCATTTAAGGATGATATGATCTGTAATTTCATCTCCATTTCACACCATTCACATCTGTTGTCATCTTTACACCTTCTCTTTTTCAGGTTCTGCTTAGACGGAAGGATATCATTACAAATCCGCCAACAAAAATTCTTATTTTTTGAAGGGATGTTAGCATGCTACACAAGGTTCCAAAGAGTTGAGTTATTTTCTTTTTCACCAGCGATTGAAGATTGTGGAGTATCTCTATTTTCTCCTACCAACGCGTGATATCCAGACTTTGTCGAATATGTCCCATCTTTATTAAAAGGCCAAATTATTTTATCTTCTTTGAGAGTATTTGTGATAGGGATTTTCCATATTTCATCAGCAACAGTCGGATCGAATGCTTTCCTAATAACATTAACATTCCATCCTAACGACTCTTTATCCATAAGATCGTTAACCCGTTTTAGATTAGGAGCTTTCCTATTGTCCAAATTATAATTGCCCATTATCCACTTGTGGTTCTAAATATCCACACTCTTACCATTACCGAGTTTTGTGTCCCATAAATTTTCCTTAGGAGCATATAATCTTTTCAGTACCTTGTAAACAAGTGAGTCCTTATTATTAATAACTTTCTAAGCTTGGTTTGCCAACATTGTGAGATTCATTTTTTGGAAATCTCTAAAGGCCACTCCACCGGTTTTTTTTATTTAGCCATTTTATTCCAAGACATCCAGTGAATCTTTTTCTTGTAGGAAACTCAAAGATCGACATGGCTTAATTCGGAATTGACTGTAAAACCGCTTTAATAAGAGTCTCCTTTCCACCCTCCGATAAAAGAGAGGCAGTCCAGCTAGGCAATTTTGTTAATATTCTATATTTTATGTAATTAAGATTCTCCGTTTTCGATCTCTTAAGGGTTAGCGGAATGCCCAAATATTTCCCTAGCGAATCCGTGCTTTTTATGCTAAGAGCTTCAGAAATGGTTTGTTTAATATGATCAGGAGTATTCTTGCTGAACATAATGGCCGATTTTGCGAGATTAACTTTTTGCCCTGATGCTTGGCAATAGCTCCACAATATTTCCTTAAATGCATTAATTTCCTTATCCGAAATTTTAATAAAGAATAAAGCATCATCCGCGAAGAAAAGATGGGTAAGTTTCGGACATTGTCTTGTAATCATTATCCCATTTTATTACCTTCTCTACATTAATTATTAATTAGTCCGATGAGACTTTCCGTGAGAAGAGAAAAAAGAAGCGGTGATAATGGGTCCCCTTGTCTTAAACCTTGTTCTAGTTTTAACTTTTTCATCCTTTGACCATTAATTTTGATTTGCATAGAAACCTTCGTCACACAGTTCTTAATCTAGTTAACCCATTTATCCGCAAATCCCAACGCTAATAATGTCAGAAAAACAAATTCCCAATTTACTTGATCATATGCCTTTTCCATATCAATCTTTACCGCCGCATAATTGATTTTTGATTTTCTTTTAGTATTTAAAAAATATGAGACTTCTTGCGCTATCAGAACATTGTCTTGAATACTCCTACCTTTAATAAATGCCTACTGTGTTGGTGAGATGATTTCGTCCATGAACGGTTGAAGTCTCAGAGCCATGATTTTAGACATAATCTTATGGCAAAAATTAACACAAGATATTGGCCTAAAATCCTTGATTGTTTCTTGTTTATCCCCTTTTGGTACCAATGTAATAATAGTGTCATTAATTAGACTGAGAGGGATATTGTTTGTAAAGAAGCCAATCACAATTTTCTCTATATCCATTTCAATAATCTCCCAAAATTCGTGATAGAATTTTCAGGCAGCCCATCTGGACCCGGTGATTTTGAACCATCCATTTTAAACACAGGATTTTTTATTTCTTCAGAATCCGAATCCGGGATCTTCATAAGTGTCTCATTCATTTGGAAGCTAACATTTCATGAAATTTGCCTAGTAACTTCTTCAATATTGGAAACCATATTTTGCTTAAAGAGATTTATATAATATGTCTGTATATTGTCCTTAATTGTCTCTTTATTATAGCACCATTCCTCACCATCACACTTCAACATATTTATCCTATTTATCCTTCTTAGTTGCATAGTTTTAGCAAAAAAATATTTAGTATTTTTGTCCCCTTCTTTAATATTAAGATCCCTAGCTCTATCCGCCTAGAAAGACTCTTCTTGATCCCAATTTTCCTCAATAGTTTTCTTAAGTTCCATTTCCTTAATTATATTATCTTCATTCATCTCTTTACCTTGCAAAATTTCCAACTCTGTATATAAGTTATTTAGTCTCTTCCTATTATTCAAGAACGTTGTTTTACTCCACCCTCTTAGCGCTACACATAGCATCTTTCTTGTCACAGAATTCCTGAATATTATCTACTATTCTTGTTTTGTCCCATGAATTTTCCACCGCCTCTTTACACTGCACATGATCCAACCACCTTGATTCGAAATTAAAAAACTTATTATTTGTTTCACGTTCCGGCTCTGGCTGGAGAATTAACGGAGAATGGTCTGAACCCATAGCCGGTGGTACTATAATATTAGCGTCTGAAAATCTTGCGCACCAATCAAGATTTGCGAGACCTCTGTCCAGCTTTTCATTAACATTCTCTTCCCCTTTTCTCCGATTAGTCCATGTAAAATAACATCCTTTACTCGGTAAGTCAACTAGACGATTTCAATTTATAAACTCGTTAAACTTAAGGATTCTTTCCAAGTTTGGTTGTATTTTGCCTTTTTTCTCCGAATATTTTGTAATATCATTAAAATCGCCTATGAGGATACTTGGACCATCAAGTTTATCCATCCATTTTGACAAGGACTTCCACACATTAGCCCTAATTTCGTCATCATTAGGGGCGTGAACACAAATCAAATACCACTTTGACCCATTCATTTCATTAACTTTAGAGATTACATAGTTCGAAGACGAGAAAACCACATCTATAGAGATACTAGACTTCCACATCAAAAGAATACCACCAGACTTATATGCTCCTTCTCCGTGGTTGACAACATGAAAACTATTAAACTTATTAAAATGGGAACAAGACTTAAGGTCCTTTTTCCGCAGTTTTGACTCAAATAAACACACAAAAGATAGTCTAAATTTATTAAGAAAATATTTAAAGGACTTTCTTGTCAAGGGCGCCCTTGCACCTTGACAATTCCACACAGTAGCTATCCATCGAATTCGTCCAGGTTACGGGACCGGCCTCCATCCTCGAGGTTAGTATGAATTTTAGTAGCCTTGACGGGTCTAGCCCGGTTACCACCAAAATCTTCAGTGTTTTCACTGCTACTGGGATCATACCCAAAAATCCTGTTACAATCATCACCACAACAGAAAAACAATCTTTCACCTCCTTCTTCATACCCATCATCCACGCTATCCACCTTAATTCCATCACAGATTTTCTCATCATTCTTCATCTGAACCCTCACTTCATAGAAGTTGTCGCTAAATAGTCCAACCTGGTAGCAGTCAACACCTGCCTTCTCTTCGCTGCTTCTGCAACCTGTATTACCTTTGGTGGAAGCTCAATCTTAAGCGTGCAATGTACTGCATGTATTTTGTTCAGATCGATGTGTTCAACAGCTAAAGAATTTATTCTGATCTTAACTTGGGTCGTAAAAGCTCTCTTCCAAATAATACTTTCCAAAAACATTGATATTAAACCACCAACGGCTTTTTTCCTAGGACATTTACTACCTCCTCTAACCATATAATTTCGATCCAAATATATGACCATAATCATAACACCAGAATAGTTGATCAACACATAAATTAAAAGAAACCCATTACAGGCTAATTGAAAGTTTTCCATGGTAAAATAAATAGCTTCTTTACAACTTCTCCTCCTAACCTAATACATGTAATAAATACAGGACACATAGACAATATGAGAATAGACAAAATAATTAGCCTTATACGATTTGTTGGTCAGACCCTGACCCACCTTCCATGAACTAAAATCCAAATTAAACCCAATAACAATCCAGAAAAACCAATTGCTAGCATTAATAATACTCCAACAAATTTGTCTGGTACAATTTTTGTAATTAAAGAAATAGGAATTGAATTCCCTGGTAATTGAGTCACCAAAAGAGAAAAGCACCATACTCCTAAAATTCTTAGCATAGATAGAACATACATAGTATCCATAGATAGATTCAGCATCCATTTCAAATCTACTCAAAATCCTACTGTATCTATACTAATCTTTACTGCATCTAATATTTTTGAGAAATTTATTCTGATTAATTCGAACAAGTAAATCAAACCCCAAATTACCTTGTATGCATTTACTAAAGCAGGAAGAATCCACCGAATTCCAGAAAAACATCAAAGAGAATAGAAGACTAACCGATAAAAGACTTATAACCTTTTGCATGTGCCAAAAAAAGATACGAAAAGACAATAACAGGGCATTACAGGGTCCCTTTTCCCTTACCAAATCATCCATCCACACTTAACAGCTGTGCATGCTTTCATATGACTCAGAAATAAGCTTCTCAGTAGAATTTATCATGGTAAACCACAGGAAAGAATTGATCCTGGGTCCTGGATCAAAACCTCTGCAAACCATGATTTTGAAGTCCATTGTTCAAAATTGTCAATAATCTAATGATATAAATTGGGAATGATATGGGTAATAGATTTGTAGTAATAATTAGGATTAGAAACGTAAGGGAATTGATGAACAAAAAACTTATGATTGGTTTGTGTTGGTTTAAGGTTTAAAACGTGGGTTGTCTTTTGGTTGGATGAATATTATAATTGTTTCTAAAAAAATGGACATGCTCCTAAAAGAAGTCTATCAGAGGAAAATTTTTTATTTCCTAAAATTAAATTAATAGTATGATTTTGCAAAATATATTCTATAATATTAATAAAAGAATTAGTTGTTTTGTATGAAAGGATAAATTATGTTATATATTTAATTAAAAATAATTTGATAGTTATTAGGAGGTGTAACGTAAAAATGTGTTAGATTTTATCACATATCCCTAAACTACAAACTAAATTTTGTTTTGTTAATTATCTTAACTGGAATATAATAAAACCTATAACTATCAAACTAAATGTTTTATTTTTTGTTTTTGCAGATAATATTATAGGGATATCACTTTCAAAGGAGAAATCAAAACCTTTAACAACAAACGTATTTCAAACTCTTCATCTATCAACTCTTAACTTAACTCACCAACACAATGATTGAACTTTGTATTACCTTTTTTCTAGATTAGTTGATAAATTTATTATTGATATATTTTAGTTTTGATGATGAATTAAATGTTGATATAGTGTAGATATGTTGATACAAATATAGTGATTCAATTGTAAGTTTGATTATAAATTTTCGATCAATATAAATGTTCAGTTATAAATATATTCCCAATGTATTGTATGGTGTATAATTTTAATGGTACCAACTTGAAATAATTTAATTAATATTTATTTATTTAAATTTAATTTCATCATATTTGATGAAGATGTGTTGAAATTTCCTATGTTTAGGTAGAAATCTACATTTGGTTGCATTGTATTATTTGTTGAGTATGAAAAAAATACAAATCGGGTACATAAAGTAAAATAAAAATTGTGTCACTTTGCTCATTAAATTTAGTTTAGCTGATACAAATGTGAATATCAGGAGATCATAAGGCAAACAACCCTTACAAAATTGAGAAAAGGTAGTATCAACTTACCGTCAAACCATGATATTCCCCACCATAAATACAGTCACTACCATATGAGAAAATCACTCATATGCTCAATAATTTTATAATAACTCCCTCAACTTCATATATTAGTAAGTATTGAATATCTTAAAGAACAATTACATTGTTTTTTACAGTATTAACTCCTAAGCTTGTTCTCGAGAAGATGGATAAGTAGACAAACATGCCGAGGCAACCAAAGGTTGTACGATCACATGTCCTGGAAAATTGAAGTCATAAAACAGTGGCTCAAATTAGTAGCCTAGGTAAAATACTTGATCTATTTGAGTGCATGGAAGGAAGAAACGAAACCCCCATAATAAGTTTAGTATGTATGTTGTAATATGTAGGGTCTATTTTGTACTTTTTTCTCTGTTTTTTACTACGCGACACTTTTTTACTTTTGTGTTAAGTTTTTTGAACAAGTTTCCACAATATGAGGTATTATATGAGAGAAGAACAAATGAATCCATTTTTGACGTAACATTCATAAAAAGGGATTAGTAAAAATAGATATGATACCATCCTATAAAATGATCTATCAATGTGGAACTTCCCTTAAACACCCAAATTCTCATAACCCGATCTAGACTAGGATCTATTGAGACCATGAGTACTCAGATTTTTGGAATTCGGTCAATTAAAATAACATGAACATATCATTCTTATGTTCTTAGTCTCCAATGAAAAAACACCAAATCGACTCCTATGTTTGTCAATCACTAAAAAACATAGACTTATCATTCCTAAGAAAAAAAAATACTAGACTCCTATTCTAACATCACAAACAAAATAATATGATAGTCAATCAATCAACAATTTAGATGTATCATTTTAAGTAAGATATTAGACTCACGTGACCACATAATAGTTCAAAAACTATGGAGTCATGGGTTAAAAATAAAGGATCTAGGTAAAGTAACCCCATAAATTTATGTAAAGAATTATCTATTCTTCATCAGTTTTGATTAGTGAATACTTGTAAAACTTGTAGAAAGCAAATGGTTCCACAACCTTTAATATTTTGTGAGACACTTAAATAGGTTGTTCACGAGAATTTAATATTTGGTGTTAATTTTAAAGTGATATATCACAAAAGTTTGGGTTTGTAATCTCCAGTAGCCATAATACGTCGTAATTAGAAAGCTTTAACAATTCAATATTTAGTCAAAATAAATGCATTCATCATGCCACAAATACCCACCATATCTGTTATATCTAGGTCTATCTTCCGATAATCTCAACAATCATAGTTATTAATCGTCGCTAAATATTTCAATAAATTTAAAATAAATTATACTTAAGTTAAAAGTAGTTAAACATAACATTCAAGAATATTATAAAGTATTTAAGCTACCTTAGCTTATTTGACATTAATATATGATTTCGTTTGATTTAAGCAAACAAATCTTGAGACGAGACAAGAAATATAAATCTAAATCCAAAAGAAGAAACTCCATGTCACAACTCAAGAATAACTTTGAAAAATGATGGGAATCCTAGGTTACACAACAGCGAGTACGAGAGCCTCTTTATGAGATCGATAGAGACCCTAGGAACCTATGACCATCAAATATGTATACCACTCCTACCTAGAAAAAGAAACTAGAAAACATAAGATTTTGGGTAATATCATTGATCTCGAACTTGAATATTGACAACCTTAAAGGAATGAGGCTCAACCAATTATTTCAAAACTTGATTCACAATATCGATTGCATAAGAGCGAGACAAAAGGAGAATGTGAAATGATAGAATATGATAATTTATTATAAATACCCACTTCTTATATATATGGCTCTAAGTTCTATGATTTAGGAAAAAAATTATACAGAAGGAAAAAACATCTAACAAAAAATAGTATACCGAGGAGGATAAATTATTTGTAACTATGGAACATCCCCTACTTATTGGTGACTTTGTGATTCAATAACGAGGATGTGAGATGGATGAGTTTTCCTCACAACAATACCTTGGTATTCTTAGTAGAAATTTTTGATGAGCTAATCAAACAAGCATTGATTGTTAAAATATTTTCATTTTATTTACAGTTCTCAAAAAAATTTGAGAAACCGATAATAGATCTAGGATAGTTCTAACAATTTTTTGAGGTCATCACGGGGTTCACATATCAAACCTTCCTCCCTAGTGGATATAATTTAATATTAATGAAAATAGGAATAAGAAAGGCATAAAAGATTATTGTTACACGTACTGTTGTTGCGGTATGTAAGTGTACATACATAGTGATCCTAAGGCTAGCAACTAGGAACATACTATAGTGATTGTATACACTCAGCACTTAGACATTATGTTTCTAATGAGAGAGGGTTTTATCATATGCCCATTGAGGACACATTATATTGTCTATCTATAACAATTTATGGAAGTAAACGAGTGGCTTAAACATCATATTGTCTATCTATAACAATTTATGGAAGTAAATGAATATGTATTTCGCAAAGAAAATCGATTTTTGATAGAAAATGCAACTTTTCCAATATATAAGAGAATGGAGCGAAATTTAATTTTACCATGAAAAAAACAGGAGCTACGTGAATTTTTCCAAATAGAATAATCATTTTTATTTAATTCTTTTGTAATTATTAGATTCTATATTAATAATATTTTATAACTCGATTGAGTATTGTAATCTCACAATTTATATTATTTTAACTAAATTATATTCCGTGAAGTGAATAAACGATTTTTAAGTAATATAAAAATCATTTCCTGAAATGAAACTATATTCTTTGAAGAAAATGAAATATTTTTCATATGTTTACAACTGAAATTCTGGTGACCTGGACTCCAGAAGAGGTTAAGGTCGTGGAAAGAATAGTTTGTGGTCTCGTAGTAGTCTGAATACGACTATGATAATTAACCATAACCACTAGAAGTGGAAAAATATTGGTAAAGGCACTAAAAAAATTTCATGAATTTTTTTCCTTTTTTTATTGTGTTGATATTGAAATCCGAGAATAAGTGGCGTTATTGAGTGTGATTTATGTTAGTTTAGACACTATTTATATTCTTGATTCTGAAAAAAATTGATTGAATAAATTTAGGGTTTTTTAGGATTTAAAAAAAATTAAAAGTAGCATTATGAAATTAAACTTTGATGTAATAAACATTTTTTGGCCTACAATTGATTTTATAAAAATATAGGGACCAGATTGTAATTTAATAAATGTTAAAGAAAATTATTTGACTAAAAATGTTTTTAAAAATAAATAAATGACCATTTTGCAATTAAATAAAGTGTTATATTAAAATAATTTGACTTAAAATGTTTTTATGAAAATAAAAGGACCAAAATGCAATCTTATAAAAAGTATAGGGACCAAATTGCAATTTAAAAAGTAAGTATAAGAAAATATAATAGAACTAAAATAAAATTTTAAAAAATTAAAGGACCACTTTGCAATTTAAAAAAAATAAAAGAAAACATAAAAGGACTAAAATTTTTTTTTTTTTTTAAAATAGACCATTTTGCAAATTAAAAAAAGAAAATATAAAAGGACTATCATGTTTATTTATTAAGAAAATAACCTAATTTGTAATTTAAAGAAACTTAAAGAAAAATGGACTATTTTGAAATATCAAAAACAAAATGTATATATTTTTTTATTTATTACATGACTAATATATTTTTTTGTGTAATACAGATTGTAAGTGGAATTGATGTATTATTATAGTTTTTATTTTATTTTATTTAATTTTTTATTTAATTAATATGTATGTATTTAATTTGGTTATGTACTAATTTTTAAGTATTTAATTTTATATTTATGTATTTAATTTCGTGATGTAATCATTTTTCATTTTATTTTTATTTCTGTCTTTTAAATGTATTGCAAAATAGATGGCCGATGTGATAGGTAGGAGTCACGGAGGGGACAGTGGAGACCGAGACCCAAACCAAAATCCCAACAAAAACCTTGCATTGTAACAATCAAACGGGTAAATAAAAAAAATTATATCCAAAATTATGTTAAATATAACTTATACATTAATTAAATCTAATTTAAAACAAATTCAATTAAGCGCAACAAAATGGGTATGTGGCACTAAAGTCTGTCATTAAGGCACTAAAGGCGGTCTGGTATCCTTTGTCGGTCGATTTCTACATACTAGACGACACGTGGAATCTCTCGGTAAATACGGGAAACATGTTAGCCAGGATGTCGGGCTAACTGTTCGAGAGAGGATACCACCGTGCTACAAAGCGTGGGAGAAAGTTCCGACTTCCGACAAAGTAACAGTCATTAAGCGATTATCGGTAATGTTAAAACTATTCTCACCATTAATACTTAAATAAAATAAATTATTAATTATATTTAACTTTAAATAATATTTTAGATATAACAATTTTTTGATATCGCTTATTGGAGGAAAAAATCCAATTGGAAATTTATTGCTGGAAATTTGGATGATATTATGAAAGTGAGGTAAAAAGACTACAAACATAATATGAAAAAGCATTATTACTTGATGGGTAACAAACCGAGTAATTTATTTGATTAGGTCTGGGAGATGTGTTGTAAGTATTGGGGTCCGAAGGACGCAAAGGTATATATATATATATTTTTATTTTATCATTTAGATTATATATAATGTTATTAATATTTGTATTTTAGATTTTTTCAGCACCAGGCAAAAATGACTAAAGAAAATCGAAAGAAACAAAAGAATAAAAGTTGAGCGGGTTCTCGAAAATACTCCCGTACTCGGGATTCTCATTACGAGGTACTTTGATTTTTATGTATAGCTGTTTAATGTATTTAGAATATTTATTGATTATTATGAATGAAACAGGGTGTTGAGAAGTTGACCGGGGGTGGGACTGTGGTAGTGGGGATGAGGCAACTCAGGAAGAAATCCCTATTCCACAAATGGGTGCATTTTTCGAAGTGGTGGGAAAAAGCAAAAAGACAAAGCAGTGGAGGACGGAGGGTTATAAGAATGCTAATGTAAGTATATTTAAAAATTAAATTGTAATTATAATTTTATTCATAAATCGATTTTAATATTAATTTTTTTTTTCATGTCTATAATTAAACAGAAATTGTTAAGGGATGCTATGAAAGAGAAAGTGACTCAGTGTCAATCTGAGTCAACTGAAGCTGGTTACTTGTCGCAAAATGAGCAAATTGAGTCGGAGAGGGAAACTGCTAAAAAGGCCATTGGGTCGCCGAAGAGGAGTTGGACACCGGGTATGGGCCAACCGAAAAAGAAGAAGCGTGTCTCGAGTCCTTCGACTACCCCGTCACAAGACGAGGAAAACTCGCATATGATGGCGGCAATAAATGAGCTTCGAGTAGCCAAAGGATTGACACCTTATAGACCCCCTAGTACTAGTACCTCTTCTAGCAGTGCTCCCCTAGTTTATTCTCAGGCAGCTGTGACTGATGCGATGACTTATATTAATGAGATAAGGGTACAACAGTGTTTGCCCCCTATCCAGCCTATGCCTGCGAACCTTACTCCTCCAGCTGGTGATGCATCCGAGAGTCGAGGTGATGAAGAGGGTGATGAAGAGAGTGACGAAGATGAAGATGGCGATGATTCCGATGGAGAACAGGAGAACCGTTTATATGGTCTTTAGGTTGGGTTAAGTTGGTGTTTATTTTGGTTTGAAGTTAAGATGTAATAATATTTTGTCTTTTGGTTTGTTTGACTATTGATTTGACTTTTGGCTTGACTTTTAATTTAAGTTTATGGATGATTTTGATGCATTAGTATTTTAATTAATTATTTAGTTTGTAATTGATATTTTTAATTATTAATTGTCTATTTTTTTAAAAATAAAAAAATATGATTTTGGAATTATATTTAATTGTAATATTGAAATTAATTATAATTCAGAATCATAATTTTTTAATTTAAAAAAAACAATTAATGTCATTAGCGACTACAAGTAGTCTAGAAAAATAATTAAAGGTAGTTGCTATATATTAGCTTCTAGCGACTACACATGTCATCGATAATAACTAGTCAAACAGCGACTACTTATGTAGCCAGTAATACTTTCGCGACTACATCGTGACTTTCGTCGCTAGATATGACCTCTCACGATGAGTTTTTCACGACTATGTAATAACGACTACATGTAGAGTAGGTAAAGTCCAAATTTGTTTTCCGCAACTACTTTTTCCTTCTTTCGCGACTAAAGATGTAGTCGCGGATAGAAGGATGAGGTGTAGTGTACGAGGACTAGTATATATGGTACTTTGTTATGTTATCAATATCCCTATATGAAACTTTATTGATTTAAACATGAATGATAATCTATAAAATATTCTTTGATTTGGTCAAATATATAAATATATTTCAGTTAAAATCAAATATAATACTAATTTTTTAATTAATCAATAACTCAAATTTTGTATGTCCAAAGTAATAATTATATTTATAAAAGGAAAAAAACTAAACTATGTCCTTTTTTATTGAGTAAAGATATATATAATTTATTTTTGAATCACATATATATTATCCTTATATGGCAGTTTTAGAAATCTCATTAAGTCATTTATATGTCATAAATTGTGTAAGTTCTATTTTAGATAATTTTATATAATACTAGAAAAAATTACAAAATTATTTTCACCAAACCCTAAACCCCGCCTCCTTACATATACACCTTACAAGTCGTCATTCCTATGGATACCAAGAAACTACTCTAAAGTATCACAAAATTATTAACTAATTTTTCATCATGTTTATTCCGCCCAGACACCATTGATACTTCCAATCTATTTAGGAAAGAGTATAATTCTATATCTCACATATAAGATCGTTGGACATGACATTTCAATCAACAAGTAAGAGGTTTTATTTCTAATTTTATTTCTAATCATCATTTATGAATATCATATATACTTATTTGAGAAAAAATTTGATTCTAACTTATATTATCTGCCCTTTTATTTAGTATTTTTAGAGATTGTGTGTCGAATATCATGTTTGCATTCAAGTAATTTCATTAAAATCTATTATGTAGAATCTACTTCAGAGTTTTTTTTTCTGCAATTTTGATATATTTTGTTTTTACACTGATTGCTTATTTTAACGTAATTTGAATCAAAAGTTTAAATGGTGATAAGCTTCCTTAATTTGATAAATATAGTAGAATATTGATTAGATAAATGAAGCATATATGAAATGACTTGGAGATTAAGATATACATTTCAATGCTAACATTTGAAATATATATATAGATTTATTGATTAACATCTATTAATTAATATTTTAAAATTCACTAACTAATCCTTCTTGTATTTGAAATCAAGCTTTTACTTATTTAATTATTTATATCAGAAATAAAAAAATATTTGATTTATATTAAAGTGATTAGAATGTAATAATATCTCCCTTTGAAAGATTGTTCTTAATCTTCTCACTGATTTACTATTTTGTATAATTTAATTAGATTTTTTTATTATGTGATTTTCAAGTAACTAGCATTTCTTTATTTGGAATCTATGACTATATATGTTTACACATTTTCTAAAAAAATTATATATTTATTTGAATGGTCATTTTAATTTAAATTTTGTTACTTTGTTTATAAATTTATTTAGATATATTGTTATGAAAACCATTGAATGAATATTTGTATTAGTAAAAATAATAATAATGATAAAATAATAAAACATAATATTGGTTACGATAACTATTTATTTTTCATGAAAGTAGAGATTTTATTCTAGCTCGAATACTATATATATAGATTGAAAAAAATAAAAGAAGAATTATAGACATACATATTTGTTTTCTTGACTATGAAGCCACTAATAACCAAACGTGTTGTTTATGACAAGTTTTCCTCACGTAGTATATATCTTCTTAGTTACACGGCCATGCATATCAATTTCTTTATTTGGGGATAGGGTTAGGGTTTTCAAAAGCAATTTTTTTTGTCAATGATTCTAGCAAACGTTGTATTCCGCAGATGCCAAGAAGATCACCTTGAGGAGCTATGTTGGAGAGAGCTTTGAAGTTGAAGAAGTGGTGGTCGTTGAGTCTCAAACGATCAAGCACATGATCGAAGATGGATGTGCGGATGCAACCATTCTGCTCCCAAATGTCACAAGCAAGATCTTGTCCAAGGTCATCAAGTACTGCAAACGCCATGTCGAGGCCGTTGCGAAGGCTGAAGGCGAGAAGACTGCTGATGAAGAGTTGAAGGTTTTTGATTTGGATTTCGTGAAGGTTGACCAGTCCACTCTGCTGATGAAGAGTTGAAGGTTTTTGATCAGGATTTCGTGAAGGTTGACCAGTCCACTCTCTTCGATCTCATCTTGGCTGCTTATTATCTCAACCACAAAAGTCTTCTTGACTTGACCTGCCAGACAGTTGCAAATATGATCAAGGGAAAGACTCCTGAGGAGATAAGGAAGACGTTCAACATCAAGAACGACTTCACACTTGGGCATTCGAGTGATGATGTTTTTTTTTTGATTATTTATCGTTTCCATTAGACTATTAATGAATGTTGTTAGGGTTGTGTTCTGTGTTTGTGTAAGACAGTACATATCGTGGGGGTGTTGGGGTTCTCAGTCTGTGTTTGTTTGTTGGTTTGTGTTGGTTTTTTTTTTGTCAAATGAAAGGAAACCTGATCCATATACTAAATTTTACAATACTGGTTAAAGAAATAGAAAAAGCTTATCACCGACATATCCTTCCATTCTGATAGGTCTATATTTCTCCTCGTGAATTTCGCAAAGCCATCCGCAATAGAGCTATGTTATCTACTAATGTAGGTTACCATCCTTTGATTTCCTCAATAACCCTGTTGTAAATTCCTTGAACAAGTTCAAGATTGTTAGAGTAGAACGAACTACTCAGTGTGCTCTTCGAAGCTGCCGATTTGAGGGCTAAAAGAAGTGCCCACGCTTCTCCTTCTTGAACGCTCTTTAATTTACATCGCAAGGCTTTCCTTTGCGTGATCAAACCCAAAGGATTAACTCCAATTGTGGAATTTGCTGCCGGTTCCCACTCACTAATAAAAGACGCATCACTAAACCAAACCATATCTGCCGCATCGTCAATAATTGGGTTATTCTTATCAGCTTCCTTCTTTTCATGTACTGTCTTATTCTTATTCTTCAAGCTCTTTGTCTCATAAAATATACGAGCAATTGTATCTTTAGTATTAAGCATTGTATTTTCAACCGCACATTTCTTCTTATCAAAGAAACCTTTCATCCTTTCTCTCCAAATATTCCATGCGGTAACCATGATTGTAGCCGTAACTTTCCTTTTATCCCATCCATTAATTGAGTGGCTTGTTACCGTTTTCATTGACCATATTGAGAAGGTTCATTCATTTTGTCATCAATTTTAATTTGGAGGGACGATTCCGCCCAAGCTTGCATGCTAATTGGGCATTTAACGATGATATGATCTGTACTTTCCATCTCCATTTCGCACCATTCACATCTGTTGTCATCTTTACACCTTCTCTTTTTCAGTTTCTGTTTACACGGAAGGATATCATTACAAATCCTCCAATAAAAACTCTTAATTTTTGAAGGGATGTTAGCATGCCACACAAGGTTCCAAAGAGTTTGAGTTATTTTCTTTTTCACCAGCGATTGAAGATTGTGGAGTATCTCTATTTTCTCCTACCAACGCGTGATATCCAGACTTTGTCGAATATGTTCGATCTTTATTAAAAGGCAAAATTATTTTATCTTCTTTGAGAGTATTTGTGATAGGGATTTTCCATATTTCATTAGCAACAGTTGGATCGAACGCCTCCCTAATAACATTAACATTCCATCCTAACGACTCTTTATCCATAAGATCGTTAACCCATTTTAGATTAGAAGCTTTCCTATTGTCCAAATTATAATTGCCCATAATCCACTTGTGGTTCCAAATATCCACACTCTTACCATTACCGATTTTCCAAATCAAAAATTTCTTAAGCATTTGTATACCTTTATAAATGCTCGCCCAACTCCACGATCTTTTAGCTTTTAGTTTTGTGTCCCTTAAATTTTCCTTAGGAGCATATATTCCTTTCAGTACCTTGTAAACAAGTGAATCCTTATAAATAATAATTCTCCAAGCTTGGTTTGCCAACATTGCGAGATTCATTTTTTGAAAATCTCTAAAGCCCACTCCACCGGTTTTTTTATTCAGCTATTTTATTCCAAGCCATCAAGTGAATCTTTTTCTTGTCCTTAGCGTCCCACCAAAAATTAGCCACCAGAGACGTAAGTTTTTGCATAGTGTTTTAGAAAACTGAAAGATCGACATGGCATATTCGGAATTGACTGTAAAACCGCTTTAATAAGAGTCTCCTTTCCACCCTCCGATAAAAAAGAGGCAGTCCAGCTAGCCGATTTTGTTAATATTCTATATTTTATGTAATTAAGATTCTCCATTTTCGATCTCTTAAGGGTTAGCGGAATGCCCAAATATTTCCCTAGCGAATCCGTGCTTGTTATGCTAAGAGCTTCAGAAATGGTTTGTTTAATATGATCAGGAGTATTCTTGCTGAACATAATGGCCGATTTTGCGAGATTAAATTTTTGCCCTGATGCTTGGAAATAGCTCCACAATATTTCCTTAAATGCATTAATTTCCTTATCCGAAATTTTAATAAAGAATAAAGCATCATCCGCGAAGCAAATATGGGTAAGTTTCGGACATTGTCTTGTAATCATTATCCCATTTATATTATCTTCTCTACATTGATTATTAATTAGTCCGATGAGACTTTCCGTGAGAAGAGAAAAAAGAAGCGGTGATAATGGGTCCCTTTGTCTTAAACCTTGTTCCAGTTTTAACTTTTTCATCCTTTGACCATTAATTTTGATTTGCATAGAAACCGTCGTCACACAGTTCTTAATCTACTTCACCCATTTATCCGCAAATCCCAATACTAATAATGTCTGAAAAACAAATTCCCAATTTACTTGATCATATGCCTTTTCCATATCAATCTTTACCGCCGCATAATTGATTTTTGATTTTCTTTTAGTATTTAATAAATATGAGACTTCTTGCGCTATCAGAACATTGTCTTGAATACTCCTACCTTTAATATATGCCGACTGTGTTGGTGAGATGATTTCGTCCATAAACGGTTGAAGTCTCAGAGCCATGATTTTAGAGATAATCTTATAGCAATAATTAACACAAGATATTGGCCTAAAATCCTTGATTGTTTCTTGTTTATTTCCTTTTGGTACCAATGTAATAATAGTGTCATTAATTAGACTGAGAGGGATATTGTTTGTAAAGAAGCCAATCACAATTTTCTCTATATCCATTTTAATCATCTCCCGAAATTCGTGATAGAAACTATCCATTTTAAACACAGGATTTTTATATTTGTTCAGAATCCGGGATCCTCATAAGTGTCTCATTCATTTGGAAGCTAACCTTTGATGGAATTTGCCTAGTAACTTCTTGAATATTGGAAACCATATTTTGCTTAAAGAGATTTATATAATATGTCTGTATATTGTCCTTAATTGTCTCTTTATTATCGCACCATTCCTCCCCATCACACTTCAACATATTTATCCTATTTATCCTTCTTCGTTGCATAGTTTTAGCAAAGAAATATTTAGTATTTTTGTCACCTTCTTTAATATTAAGATCCCTAGCTCTATCCGCCTAGAAAGACTCTTCTTGATCCCAACATTCCTCAATAGTTTTCTTAAGTTCCATTTCCTTAATTATATTATCTTCATTCATCACTTTACCTTGCAAAATTTCCAACTCTGTATATAAGTTATTTAGTCTCTTCCTATTATTCAAGAACATTGTTTTACTCCACCCTCTTAGCGCTACACATAACATCTTTCTGGTCACAGAATTCCTGAATATTATCTACTATTCTTGTTTTGTCCCATGAATCTTCCACCACCTCTTTACACTGCACATGATCCAACCCCCTTGATTCGAAATTAAAAAACTTATTATTTGTTTCACGTTCCGGCTCTGGCTTGAGAATTAACGGAGAATGGTCTGAACCCATAGCCGGTGGTACGATAGAGATACTAGACTTCCACATCAAAAGAGTACCACCAGACTTATAAGCTCTTCTTCCGGGGTCGACAACATGAAAACTATTAAACTTATTAAACTGGGAACAAGACTTAGGGGGTGTTTGTTTGCACTTAATAAGATCTTAATCTGATTCATTAAGACACTAGATTAATAAGACTGTTTGTTTTTACCGACCAATTCAGATCTTAACTGGTCTGTTTCATTAAGATTTAAAACCAAGACTGATTCATTCAGACCTTGCCTCTTAACAGAATAAGTTCTATTCAGTTGTTATTCAGCATTCAGTACTTATCACTTTAAAAAATCAAACGACACCTTAAGGTCCTTTTTCCGCAGTTTTGACTCAAATAAACACACAAAAGATAGTCTAAATTTATTAAGCAAATATTTAAAGGACTTTCTTGTTAAGGGCGCCCTTGCACCTTGACAATCCCACACACAGTAGCTATCCATCGAATCCGTCCAGGTTACGGGACTGGCCGCCATCCTCGAGGTTAGTATGAATTTTAGTAGCCTTCACGGGTCTAGCCCGGTTACCACCAAAATATTCCGTGTTTTCACTGCTACTGGGATCATACCCCAAAAATCATGTTACAATCATCACCACAACAAAAAAACAATCTTTCACCTCCTTCTTCATACCCATCATCCACGCTATCCACCTTAATTCCATCACAGATTTTCTCATCATTCTTTATCTGAACCCTCACTTCATAGAAGCTGTCGCTAAATAGTTCAACCTTCTCTTCGCTACTTCTCTGCCACCTGTATTACCTTTGGTGGAAGCTCAATCTTAAGCGTGTAATATAGCGTGTAATATACTGCATGTATTTTGTTCAGATCGATGTGTTCAGCAGCTAAAGAATTTATTCTGATCTTAACTTGGGTCGTAAAAGCTCTCTTCCAAATAATACTTTCCAAAAACATTGATATTAAACCACCAACGGCTTTTTTCCTAGGACATCTACTACCTCCTCTAACCATATAATTTCGATCCAAATATATGACCATAATCATAACACCAGAATAGTTGATCAACGCATAAATTAAAAGAAAACCATTACAGGCTAATTGAAAGTTTTCCATAGTAAAATAAATAGCTTCTCTACAACTTCTCCTCCTAACCAAATACATGTAATAAATACAGGCCACATAGAAATATGAGAATCCACAAAATAATTAGCCTTATACGATATGTTGATCAACCCTGACCCACCTTCCATGAACTAAAATCCAAATTAAACCCAATAACAATCCAGAAAAACCAATTGCTAGCATTAATAATACTCCAACAAATTTGTCTGGTACTATTTTTGTAATTAAAGAAATATGAATTGAATTCCCTGGTAATTGAGTCACCAAAAGAGAAAAGCACCATAGTCCTAAAGTTCTTAGCATAGATTGAACATACATAGTATCCATAGATAGACTCAACATCCATTTCAAATCTACTCAAAATCTACTGTATCTATACTAATCTTTACTGCATCTAATATTTTTGAGAAATTTATTCTTATTTATTCGAACAAGTAAATCAAACCCCAAATTACCTTGTATGCATTTACTAAAGCAGGAAGAATCCACCAAATTCCAATAAAAACATCAAAGAGAACAGAAGACTAACCGATAAAAGACTTATAACCATTTGCATGTGCCAAAAAAAGATACGAAGAGACAATCAGAGGGCATTACAGGGTCCCTTTTCCCTTACCAAATCATCCATCCACACGGAGAAACCGTGCATGCTTTCATAGGACTCACCAATTAGCTTCTCAGTAGAATTTATCATGGTAAACCATAGGAAAGAATTGCTCCTGGGTCCTGGATCAAAACCTCTGCAAACCATGATTTTGAAGCCCATTGTTCAAAATTGTCAATAATCTTATGATATAAATTGGGAATGATATGGGTAATAGATTTGTAGTAATAATTAGGATTAGAAACGTAAGGGAATTGATGAACAAAAAACTTATGATTGGTTTGTGTTGGTTTAAGGTTTAAAACTTGGGTTGTCTTTTGGTTGGATGAATATTACAATTTTTTCGGAAAAAAAACGGCCATGCTCCTAATAGAAGTCTATCAGAGGGAAATTTTTTATTTTCTAAAATTAAATTAATAGTATGATTTTGCAAAATATATTCTATGATATTAATAAAAAAAATTAGCTGTTTTGTATGGAAGGATAAATTATGTTATATATTTATTTAAAAATAATTTTATAGTTATTAGGAGGTGTAAAGTGAAAATGTGTTAGATTTTATCACATATCCCTAAACTACAAACTAAATTTTGTTTTGTTAATTATCTTAACTGGAATATAATAAAACCTTTTTTTTTGTTTTTGCATATTACAATAATATATGGATATCACTTTCAAAGGAGAAATCAAAACCTTTAACAACATACATATTTCAAACTCCTCATCTATCAACTCTTAACTTAACTCACCAACACAAAGATTGAACTTTGTATTACCATTTTTCTAGATTAGTTGATAAATTTATTATTGATATATTTTAGTTTTGATGATGAATTAAATGTTGATATAGTGTAGATATGTTGATACAAATATAGTGATTTCGATTGTAAGTTTGATTATAAATTTTCGATCAATATAAATGTTCAGTTATAAATATATTCCCAATGTATTGTATGGTGTATAATTTTAATGGTACCAACTTGAAATAATTTAATTAATATTTATTTATTTAAATTTAATTTCATCATATTTGATGAAGATGTGTTGAAATTTCCTATTTTTAGGTAGAAAACTACATTTCGTTGCATTGTAATATTTGTTGAGTATGAAAAAAATACAAATCGGGTACATAAAGTAAAATAAAAATTGTGTCACCTTGCTCACTAAATTTAGTTTAGCTGATACAAATGTGAATATCAGGGGATCATAAGGCAAACAACCCTTACAGAATTGAGAAAGGTAGTATCAACTTACCGTCAAACCATGATATTCCCCACCATAAATACAATCACTACCATATGAGAAAATCACTCATATGCTCAATAATTTTATAAAAACTCTCTCAACTTCATATATTAGTAAGTATTGAATATCTTAAAGAACAATTACATTGTTTTTTACAGTATTAACTCCTAAGCTTGTTCTCGAGAAAGTGGAAAAGTAGGCAAACATGTCGAGGCAACCAAAGGTTGTAGGATCACATGTCCTGGAAAATTGAAGTCATAAAACAATGGCTCAAATTAGTATCCTAGGTAAAAGACTTGATCCATTTGAGTGCATGGAAGGAAGAAATGAAACCCCCATAATAAGTTTAGTATGTATGTTGTAATATAGGGGGTCTATTTTGTACTTTTTTCTTTGTTTTTTCCTACGCTACACTTTTTTACTTTTGTGTTAAGTTTTTTGAACAAGTTTCCACAAGATAAGGTTTTTTTATGAGAGAAGAACAAATGAATACATTTTCGACGTAACATTCATAAAAAGGGATTAGTAAAATAGATATGATACCATCCTATAAAATGATCTATCAATGTGGAACTTCTCTTAAACACCCAAATTCTCATAACACGGTCGAGACTAGGATCTATTGAGACCATGAGTACTCAGATTTTTGGAATTCGGTCAATTAAAATAACATGAACATATCATTCTTATGTAAGAGTATTAGTCTCCAATGAAAAAACACCAAATCGACTCCTATGTTTGTCAATCACTAAAAAACATAGACTTATCATTCCTAAGAAAAAAATACTAGACGCCTATTCTAACATCACAAACAAAATAATATGATAGTCAATCAATCAACAATTTAGATGTATCATTTTAAGTAAGATATTAGACTCACTTGACCACATAATAGTTCAAAAACTATGGAGTCATGGGTTAAAAATAAAGGATCTAGGTAAAGTAACCCCATAAATTTATGTAAAGAATTATCTATTCTTCATTAGTTTCGATTAGTGAATACTTATAAAACTTGTAGAAAGCAAATGGTTCCACAACATTTAATATTTTGTGAGACACTTAAATAGGTTGTTCACGAGAATTTAATATTTGGTGTTAATTTTAAAGTGATATATCACAAAAGTTCGGGTTTGTAATCTCCAGCAGCCATAATACATCGTAATTAGAAAACTTTAACAATTCAATATTTAGTCAAAATAAATGCATTCATTATGCCACAAATGCCCACCATATCTGTTATATCTAGGCCTATCTTCCGATAATCTCAGCAATCATAGTCAATAATCGTCGCTAAATATTTCAATAAATTTAAAATAAATTATACTTAAGTTAAAAGTAGTTAAACATAACATTCAAGAATATTATAAAGTATTTAAGCTACCTTAGCTTATTTGACATTAATACATGATTTCGTTGGATTTAAACAAACAAATCTTGAGACGAGAAAAGAAATATAAATCTAAATCCAAAAGAAGAAACTCCATGTCACAACTCAAGAATAACTTTGAAAAATGATGAGAATCCTAGGTTACACAACAGCGAGTACGAGAGCCGCTTTGTGAGATCGAAAGAGACCCTAGGAACCTATGACTATCAAATATGTATACCCCTCCTACCTAGAAAAAGAAACTAGAAAACATAAGATTTTGGGCAATGTCATTGATCTCGCACCTGAATATTGACAACCTTAAAGGAATGAGGCTCAACCAATTATTTCAAAACTTGATTCACAATATCGATTGCATAAGAGCGAGACAAAAGGAAAATGTGAAATGATAGAATATCATAATTTATTATAAATACCCACTTCTCAAATATATGGCTCTAAGTTCTATGATTTAGGAAAAAAATTATACAGAAGGAACAAACATCTAACAAAAAATAGTATACCGAGGAGGATAAATTATTTGTAACTATGGAACATCCCCTACTTACTGGTGACTTTGTGATTCACTAACGAGGATGTGAGATGGATGAGTTTTCCTCACAACAATACCTTGGTATTCTTAGTAGAAATTTTTGATGAGCTAATCAAACAAGCATTGATGGATAAAATATTTTCATTTTATTTACGGTTCTCAAAAAAATTTGAGAAACCGATAATAGATCTAGGATAGTTCTAACAATTTTTTGAGGTCATGAGGGGGTTCACATATCAAACCATCCTCCCTAGGGGATGTAATCTAATATTAATGAAAATAGGAATATGAAAGGCATAAAAGATATTGTTACACGTACTGTTGTTGCGGAATGTAAGTGTACATACATAGTGATCCTAAGGCTAGCAACTAGGAACATACTATAGTGATTGTATACACTCAGCACTTAGACATTATGTTTCTAATGAGAGAGGGTTTTATGATATGCCCATTGAGGACACATTATATTGTCTATCTATAACAATTTATGGAAGTAAACGAGTGGCTTAAACATTATATTGTCTATCTATAACAATTTATGGAAGTAAATGAATATGTATTTCGCAAAGAAAATCCATTTTTGAAAGAGAATGCAACTTTTCCAATATATAAGAGAATGGAGCGAAATTTAATTTCACCATGAAAAAAACAGGAGCTACGCTGGTGAATTTTTCAAATAGAATAATCAATTTTTATTTAATTCATTTGTAATTATTAGATTCTATATTAATAATATTTTATAACTCGATTGAGTATTGTAATCTCACAATTTATATTATTTTAACTAAATTATATTCCCTAAAGTGAATAAACGGTTTTTAAGTAATATAAAAAACCTTTTCCTGAAATGAAACTATATTCTTTGAAGAAAATGAAATATTTTTCATATGTTTACAACTAAAATTCTGGTGACCTGGACTCCGGAAGAGGTTAAGGTCGTGGAAAGAATAGTTTGTGGTCTCTTAGTAGTCTGAATACGACTAGGATAAATATCCATAACCACTAGAAGTGGAAAAATATTGGTAAAGGCACTAAAAAAATTTCATGAATTTTTTTCCTTTTTTTTATTGTGTTGATATTGAAATCCGAGAATAAGTGACATTAGTGTGATTTATGTTAGTTTAGACACTATTTATATGCTTGATTCTGAAAAAAAATTGATTGAATAAATTTAGGGTTTTTTAGGATTTAAAAAAAATTAAAAGTAGCATTATGAAATTAAAAATTTGATGTAATAAACATTTTTTGGCCTACAATTGTTTTTATAAAAATATAGGGACCAAATTGTAAATTAAAAAATGTTAAAGAAAATTATTTGACAAAAAATGTTTTTAAAAACAAATAAATGACCATTTTGTAATTAAATAAAGTGTTACATTAAAATAATTTGACTTAAAATGTTTTTATGAAAATAAAAGGACCAAAATGCAATCTTATAAAAAGTATAGGGACCAAATTGCAATTTTAAAAGTAAGTATAAGAAAATATAATAGAACTAAAATACAATTTTAAAAAATTAAAGGACCACTTTGCAATTTAAAAAAATAAAAGAAAACATAAAAGGACTAAAATATTTATTTTTTAAAAAAATAGACCATTTTCCAAATAAAAAAAAGAAAAAAAAAATATAAAAGGACTATCATGTTTATTTATTAAAAAAATAAACCAATTTGTAATTTAAAGAAAATTAAAGAAAAATGGACTATTCTGAAATATCAAAAACAAAATGTATATATTTTTTTATTTATTATATGACTAATATT
Organism: Nemophila menziesii; assembly: GCA_029959085.1. Classification (NCBI taxonomy): domain Eukaryota; kingdom Viridiplantae; phylum Streptophyta; class Magnoliopsida; order Boraginales; family Hydrophyllaceae; genus Nemophila; species Nemophila menziesii. The sequence continues at coordinate 84,800,685 of JARWIR010000001.1, forward strand.
TTTTTTGTGTAATACAGTTTGTAATTGTAATTGATGTACTATTATACTTTTTCTTTTATTTAATTTTATTTTTTATTTAATTAATATGTATGTATTTAATTTGGTTATGTATTAATTTTATGTATTTAATTTATATTTATGTATTTAATTTCGTGATGTAATCATTTTTCATTTTATTTTTATTTCTGTCTTTTAAATGTATTGCAAAATAGATGGCCGATGTGATAGCTAGGAGTCACGGAGGGGACGGTGGGGACCGAGACCCAAACACAAAATCCCAACAAAAACCTTGCAGATTGTAACAATCAACCGGGTAAATAAAAAAAATTATATCCAAAATTATGTTAAATATAACTTATACATTAATTAAATCTAATTTAAAACAGATTCAATTAAGCGCAATAAAATGGGTATGCGGCACTAAAATCTGTCATTAAGGCACTAAAGGCGGTCGGGTATCCTTTGCCGGTCGATTTCTACATACTAGACGACACGTGGAATCTCTCGGTAAATACGGGAAACACGTTAGCCAGGATGTCGGGCTAATTGTTCCAGAGAGGATACCACCGTGCTACAAAGTGTGGGAGAAAGTTCCGACTTCCGAAAAAGTAGCAGTCACTAAGCGATTATCGGTAATGTTAAAACTATTCTCACCATTAATACTTATATAAAATAAATTATTAATTAAATTTAAATTTAAATAATATTTTGGATATAACAATTTTTTGATATCGCTTATTGGAGGAAAAAATCCGATTGGAAATTTATTGCTGGGAATTTGGATGATACTATGAAAGTAAGGTACAAAGACTACAAACATAATATGAAAAAGCATTATTACTTGATGGGTAAGAAACCGAGTGATTTATTTGATGAGGTCAGGGAGATGTGTTGTAAGTATTGGGGTCCGAAGGACGCAAAGGTATATATATATATATTTTTTTTAATTTTATCATTTAGATTATATATAATGTTATTAATATTTATATTTTAAATTTTTTCAGCACCAAACAAAAATGAATAAAGAAAATCGAAAGAAACAAAAGAATAAAAGTGGAGCGGGTTCTCGAAAATACTCCCGTACTCGGGATTTTCATTACAAGGTACTTTGATTTTTATGTATAGTTGTTCAATGTATTTAGAATATTTATTGATTATTATGAATGAAACAGGGTGTTGAGAAGTTGACCGGGGGTGGGACTGTGGTAGTGGGGGATGAGACAACTCAGGAAGAAATCCCTATTCCACGAATGGGTGCATTTTTCGAAGTGGTGGGAAAAAGCAAAAAGACAAAGCAGTGGAGGACGGAGGGTTATAAGAATGCTAATGTAAGTATATTTAAAAATTAAATTGTAATTATAATTTTATTCATAAATCGATTTTAATATTTTTTTTTTCATGTCTATAATTAAACAGAAATTGTTAAGGGATGCTATGAAAGAGAAAGTGACTCAGTGTCAATCTGAGTCAACTGAAGCTGGTTACTTGTCGCAAAATGAGTAAATTGAGTCGGAGAGGGAAAATACTAAAAAGGCTATTGGGTCGCCGAAGAGGAGTTGGACACCGGGTATGGACCAACCGAAAAAGAAGAAGCGTGTCTCGAGTCCTTCGACTACCCCGGCACAAGACGAGCAAAACTCGCATATGATGGCGGCAATAAATGAGCTTCGAGTAGCCAAAGGATTGGAACCTTATAGACCCCCTAATACTAGTACCTTTTCTAGTAGTGTTCCCCTAGTTTATTCTCAGGCAGATGTGACTGATGCGATGACTTATATTAATTAGATAAGGGTACAACTGGGTTTGCCCCCTATCCAGCCTATGCCTGCGAACCCTACTCCTCCAGCTGGTGATGCATCCGAGAGTCGAGGTGATAAAGAGGGTGATGAAGAGAGTGACGAAGATGAAGATGGTGATGATTCCGATGGAGAACATGAGACCCGTTTATATGGTCTTTAGGTTGGGTTAAGTTGGTGTTTATTTTGGTTTGAAGTTAAGATGTAATAATATTTTGTCTTTTGATTTGTTTGACTATTGATTTGACTTTTGGTTTGACTTTTAATTTAGGTTTATGGATGATTTTGATGCATTAGTATTTTAATTAATTATTTAGTATGTAATTGGTATTTTTAATTATTAATTGTATATTTTTTTAAAGTAAAAAAATATAATTTTGGAATTATATTTAATTGTAATATTGCAATTAAATATAATTCAGAATCATAATTTTTTAATTTAAAACAAATTAATGTCATTAGCGACTACAAGTAGTCTAGAAAAACAATTAAAGGTAGTCGCTATATATTAGCTTCTAGCGACTACACATGTCGTCGATAATAACTAGTCAAACAGCGACTACATATGTAGTCAGTAATACTTCCGCAGATACATCGTGACTTTCATCGCTAGATATGACCTCTAACGAAGAGTTTTTCACGACTATGCAATAACGATTACATGTAGAGTAGGTAAAGTCCAAATTCGTTTTCCGCGACTACTTTTTCCTTCTTTCGTGACGAAAGATGTAGTCGCGGATAGAAGGATGAGGTGTAGTGTACGAGCACTATATATATGGTACTTTGTTATTTTATCAATATCCCTATATGAAACTTTATTGATTTAAACATGAATTATAATCTATAAAATATTCTTTGATTTGGTCAAATATATAAATATATTTCACTTAAAATCAAATATAATACTAATTTTTTAATTAATCAATAACTCGAATTTTGTATGTCCAAAGTAAAAATTATATTTATAAAAGGAAAAAAACTAAACTATGTCCTTTTTTATTGAGTAAAGATATATATCATCCATTTTTGAATCACCTATATATTATCCTTATATGGCAGTTTTAGAAATCTCATTAAGTCATTTATATGTCATAAATTGTGTAAGTTCTATTTTAGATAATTTTATATAATACCAGAAAAAATTACAAAATTATTTTCACCAAACCCTAAACCCCGCCTCCTTACATATACACCTCACAAGTCATTCCTATGGATACCAAGTAACTACTCTAAAGTATCACAAAATTATTAACTAATTTTTCATCATGTTTATTCAGCCGACACCATTGATTCTTCCAATCTATTTAAAAAAGAGTGTAATTCTATATCTCACATATAAGATCGTTGGACATGACATTTCAATCAACAAGGAAGAGGTTTTATTTTTAATCATCATTTATGAATATCATATATACTTATTTGAGAAACAATTTGATTCTAACTGATATTATCTGCCCTTTTATTTAGTATTTTTAGAGATTGCGTGTCTGATATCATGTTTGCATTCAAGTAATTTCATTAAAATCTATTATGTAGAATCTACTTCAGAGTTTTTTTCTTCAATTTCGATATATTTTGTTTTTACACCGATTGCTTATTTTAACGTAATTTGAATCAAAAGTTTAAATGGTGATAAGCTCCCTTAATTTTGATAAATATAGTAAAATATTGATTAGATAAATGAAGCATATATGAAATGACTTGGAGATTAAGATATACATTTCAATGCTAACATTGAAATATATATAGATTTATTGATTAACATCTATAAATTAATATTTTAAAATTCACTAACTAATCCTTCTTGTATTTGAAATCAAGCTTTTACTTATTTCATTATTTATATCAGAAATAAAAAAATATTTGGTTTATATTAAAGTGATTAGAATGTAATTATATCTCCCTTTGAAAGATTGTTCTTTATCTTCTCACTGATTTACTATTTTGTATAATTTAATTAGATTTTTAGATTATGTGATTTTCAAGTAATTAACATTTCTTTATTTGGAATCTATGACTATATATGTTTACACACTTTTTCTGAAAAAATATATATTTATTTGAATGGTCATTTTAATTTAAATTTTGTTACTTTGTTTATAAATTTATTTAGATATATTGTTATGAAAACCATTGAATGCATATTTGTATTAGTAAAAATAATAATAATGATAAAATAATAAAACATAATACTGGTTATGATAACTATTTATTGTTCATAAAAATAGAGATTTTATTCTAGCTCTAATACTATATATATATATATATATATTTAAAAAATATAAGAAGAATTATAGACATACATATTTGTTTTCTTGACTAAGAAGCCACTAATAACTAAACGTGTTATTTATGACAAGTTCTCCTCATGTAGTATATATCTTCTTAGTTACATGGCCATGCATATCAATTTCTTTATTTGGGGACATGGTTAGGGTTTTCAAAAGCAATTTTTTTGTCAATGATTCTAGCAAACGCAAACGATGTATTCCGCAGATGCCAAGAAGATCACCTTGTGGAACTCTGATGGAGAGAGCTTTGAAGTTGAAGAAGCGGTGGACGTTGAGTCTCAGACGATCAAGTACATGATCGAAGATGGATGTGCGGATGCAACCATTCCGCTCCCAAATGTCACAAGCAAGATCTTGTCCAAGGTCATTGAGTACTGCAAACGCCATGTCGAGAAGACTGCTGATGAAGAGTTGAAGGTTTTCTATCGGGATTTCGAGAAGGTTGACCAGTCCACTCTCTTCGATCTCATCTTGGCTGCTTATTATCTCAACCACAAAAGTCTTCTTGACTTGACCTGCCAGACAGTTGCAGATATGATCAAGGGAAAGACTCCTGAGGAGATAAGGAAGACGTTCAACATCAAGAACGACTTCACACCAGAGGAAGAGGAGGAGGTCCGCAGGGAGAATGCTTGGGCATTCGAGTGATGATGTTGTTTATCTTTTTATTATTTATCGTTTCCATTAGACTATTAATGAATGTTGTTAGGGTTGTGTTCTGTGTTTGTGTAAGACAGTACATATCGTGGGGGTGTTGGGGTTCTCAGTCTGTGTTTGTTTGTTGGTTTGTGTTTGTTTTTTTTGTCAAATGAAAGGAAACCTGATACATATACTAAATTTTACAATACTGGTTAAAGAAATAGAAAGAGCTTATCACCGACATATCCTTCCATTCTCATAGGTCTATATTTCTCCTCGTGAATTTCGCAAAGCCATCCGCGATAGAGCTATGTTCTCTAGTAATGTAGGTTATTTTCCAAAGCGGAAAGATGTTCAGCCATCCTTTGATTTCTAAATGATTGGGTTAAGGCTCCAGTGAAGTCAAACCCTGTTGTAAATTCCTTGAACAAGTTCAAGGTTGTCAGAGTAGAACGAACTACTCTGTGTGCTCTTCGAAGCTGCCGATTTGAGGGCTAAAAGAAGTGCCCACGCTTCTCCTTCTTGAACGCTCTTTTATTTACATCGCAAGGCTTTTTTTTGCGTGATCAAACCCTAGGGATTAACTCCAATTGTGGAAATTGCTCCCGGTTCGCACTCACTAATAAAAGACGCATCACTAAACCAAACCATATCTGCCACATCGTCAATAACTGGGTTATTCTTATCAGCTTCCTTCTTCTCCTGCATTGTCTGCTTATTCTTATTCTTCAAGCTCTTTGTCTCGTCAAATATACGAGCAATTGTATCTTTAGTATTAAGCGTTATGTTTTCAACCGCACATTTCTTCTTTTCAAAGAAACCTTTCATCCTTTCTCTCCAAATATTCCATGTGGTAACCATGATTGTAGTCGTAACTTTCCTTTTATCCCATCCATTATTTGATTGCCTTGTTACCGTTTTCATTAACCATATTGAGAAGGGTTCATTCATTTTGTCATCAATTTTAATTTGGAGGGACGATTCCGCCCAAGCTTGCATGCTAATTGGGCATTTAAGGATGATATGATCTGTACTTTCCATCTCAATTTCGCACCATTCACATCTGTTGTCATCTTTACACCTTCTCTTTTTCAGGTTCTGTTTAGACGGAAGGATATCATTACAAATCCGCCAACAAAAATTCGTAATCTTTGAAGGGATGTTAGCATGCCACACAAGGTTCCAAAGAGTTGAGTTATTTTCTTTTTCACCAGCGATTGAAGATTGTGGAGTATCTCTATTTTCTCCTATCAACGCGTGATATCCAGACTTTGTCGAATATGTCCCATCTTTATTAAAAGGCCAAATTATTTTATCTTCTTTTAGAGTATTTGTGATAGGGATTTTTTCCATATTTCATTAGCAACAGTCGGATCGAACGCCTCCCTAATAACATTAACTTTCCATCCTAACGACTCTTTATTCATAAGATCGTTAACCCATTTTAGATTAGGAGATTTCCTATTGTCCAAATTATAATTTCCCATAAGCCACTTGTGGTTCCAAATATCACCACTCTTACCATTACCGATTTTCCAAATCGAAATTTTATTAAGCATTTGTATACCTTTATAAATGCTCGCCCAACTCCACGATCTTTCAGCTTTTAGTTTTGTGTCCCATAAATTTTCCTTAGGAGCATAAATTCCTTTAAGTTTCTTGTAAACAAGTGAGTCATTATTATTAATAATTCTCCAAACTTGGTTTGCCAACATTGCGAGATACAATTTTTGGAAATCTCTAAAGCCTACTCCACCGGTTTTTTTTTATTTAGCCATTTTATTCCAAGCCATCCAGTGAATCAGTTTCTTGTCCTTAGCGTTCCACCAAAAATTAGCCACCAGAGACGTAAGTTTTTGCATAGTGTTTTAGGAAACTCAAAGATCGACATGGCATAATTCAGAATTGACTGTAAAACCGCTTTAATAAGAGTCTCCTTTCCACCCTCAGATAAAAGAGAGGCAGTCCAGCTAGCCGATTTTGTTAATATTCTATATTTTATGTAATTAAGATTCTCCGTTTTCGATCTCTTAAGGGTTAGCGGAATGCCCAAATAATTCCCTAGCGAATCCGTGCTTTTTATGCTAAGAGCTTCAGAAATGGTTTGTTTAATATGATCAGGAGTATTCTTGCTGAACATAATGGCCGATTTTGCGAGATTAACTTTTTGCCCTGATGCTTGGCAATAGCTCCACAATATTTCCTTAAATGCATTAATTTCCTTATCCGGAATTTTAATAAAGAATAAAGCATCATCCGCGAAGAAAAGATGGGTAAGTTTCGGACATTGTCTTGTAATCATTATCCCATTTTTATTACCTTCTCTACATTGATTATTAATTAGTCCGATGAGACTTTTCGTGAGAAGAGAAAAAAGAAGCGGTGATAATGGGTCCCCTTGTCTTAAACCTTGTTCCAGTTTTTACTTTTTCATCCTTTGACCATTAATTTTGATTTGCATAGAAACCGTCGTAACACAGTTCTTAATCTAGTTCACCCATTTTTCCGCAAATCCCAACGCTAATAATGTCTAAAAAGGAATTCCCAATTTACTTGATCATATGCCTTTTCCATATCAATCTTTACCGCGGCATAATTTATTTTTGATTTTCTTTTAGTATTTAAAAAATATGAGACTTCTTGCGCTATCAGAACATTGTCTTGAATACTCCTACCTTTAATAAATGCCGACGGTGTTGGTGAGATGATTTCGTCCATGAACTCAGAGCCATGATTTTAGAGATAATCTTATAGCAAAAATTAACACAAGATATTGGCCTAAAATCCTTGATTGTTTCTTATTTATCCCCTTTTGGTACCAATGTAGTAATAGTGTCATTAATTAGATTTAGAGGGATATTGTTTGTAAAGAAGCCAATCACAATTTTCTCTATATCCATTTCAATAATCTCCCCAAATTCGTGATAGAATTTCCAGGCAGCCCATCTGGACACGGGGCTTTTGACCCATCCATTTTAAACACAGGATTTTTTATTTCTTCAGAATGCGGGATCTTCATAAGTGTCTCATTCATTTGGAAGCTAACATTTGATGAAATTTTCCTGGTAACTTCTTGAATATTGGAAACCATATTTTGCTTAAGGAGATTCATATAATATGTCTGTATATTGTCCTTAATTGTCTCTTTATTATCGCACCATTCCTCCCCATCACACTTCAACATATTTATCCTATTTATCCTTCTTCGTTGCATAGTTTTAGCAAAGAAATATTTAGTATTTTTGTCCCCTTCTTTAATATTAAGATCCCTAGCTCTATCCGCCTAGAAAGACTCTTCTTGATCCCAACATTCCTCAATAGTTTTCTTAAGTTCCATTTCCTTAATTATATTATCTTCATTCATCTCTTTACCTTGCAAAATTTCCAACTCTGTATATAAGTTATTTAGTCTCTTCCTATTATTCAAGAACGTTGTTTTACTCCACCCTCTTAGCGCTACACATAGCATCTTTCTGGTCACAGAATTCCTGAATATTATCTACTATTCTTGTTTTGTCCCATGAATTTTCCACCACCTCTTTACACTGGACATGATCCAACCCCCTTGATTCAAAATTAAAAAACTTATTATTTGTTTTACGTTCCGGCTCTGGCTGGAGAATTTGGAGAATTAACGGAGAATGGTCTGAACCCATAGCCGGTGGTACTATAATATTAGCGTCTGAAAAATCTTGCGCACCAATCAAGATTTGCGAGACCTCTGTCTAGCTTTTCTTTAACATTCTCTTCCCCTTTTCTCCGATTCGTCCATGTAAAATAACATCCTTTACTCGGTAAGTCAACTAGACGATTTCAATTTATAAACTCGTTGAACTTAAGGATTCTTTCCAAGTTTGGTTGTATTTTGCCTTTTTCTCCAAATTTTTTGTAATATCATTAAAATCGCCTATGAGGATACATGGACCATCAAGTTTATCCATCCATTTTGACAAGGAATTCCACACATTAGCCCTAATTTCGTCAACGTGAACACAAATCAAATACCACTTTGACCCATTCATTTCATTAAATTTAGAGATTACATAGTTCGAACACGAGAAAACCAAATTGATAGAGATACTAGACTTCCACATCAAAAGAATACCACCAGACTTATAAGATCTTCCTCCGGGGTCGACAACATGAAAACTATTAAACTTATTAAACTGGGAACAAGACTTAAGGTCCTTTTTCCGCAGTTTTGACTCAAATAATCACACAAAAGATAGTCTAAATTTATTAATCAAATCTTTAAAGGACTTTCTTGTCAAGGGCGCCCTTGCACCTTGACAATTCCACACACAGTAGCTATCCATCGAATCCGTCTAGGTTACGGGACTGGCCGCCATCCTCGAGGTTAGTATGAATTTTAGTAGCCTTCACGGGTCTAGCCTGGTTACCACCAAAATCTTCCGTGTTTTCACTTCTACTGGGATCGTACCCCAAAATCCTGTTACAATCATCACCACAACAGAAAAACAATATTTCACCTCCTTCTTCATACCCATCATCCACGCTATCCACCTTAATTCCATCACAGATTTTCACATCATTCTTCATCTGAACCCTCAATTCATAGAAGCTGTCGCTACTGCATGTCTTTTGTTCAGAAACTTGGGTCGTAAAAGCTCTCTTCCAAAGAATACTTTCCAAAAACATTGATATTAAACCACCAACGGTTTTTTCCTAGGACATTTACTACCTCCTCTAACCATATAATTTCGATCCAAATATATGACCATAATCATAACACCAGAATAGTTGATCAAGGCATAAATTAAAAGAAAACCATTACAGGCTAATTGAAAGTTTTCGATAGTAAAATAAATAGCTTCTTTACAACTTCTCCTCCTAACCAAATACATTTTATAAATAAAGGCCACATAGACAATATGAGAATCGACAAAATAATTAGCCTTATACGATATGTTGATAAGACCCTGGCCCACCTTCCATGAACTAAAATCCAAATTAAACCCATAACAATCCAGAGAAACCAATTGCTAGCATTAATAATACTCCAACAAATTTGTCTGGTATTATTTTTGTAATTAAAGAAATAGGAATTAAATTCGCTGGTAATTGAGTCACCAAAAGAGAAAAGCACCATAGTCCTAAAATTCTTAGCATAGGTAGAACATACATAGTATCCATAGATAGACTCATCATCTATTTCAAATCTACTCAAAATCCTACTGTATCTATACTAATCTTTACTGCATCTAATATTTTTGAGAAATTTATTCTGATTAATTCGAACAAGTAAATCAAACTCCAAATTACCTTGTATGCATTTACTAAAGCAGGAAGAATCCACCGAATTCCAGAAAAACATCAAAGAGAACAGAAGACTAACCGATAAAAGACTTATAACCATTTTGCATGTGCCAAAAAAAGATACGAAAAGACAATAAGAGGGCATTACAGGGTCCCTTTTCCCTTACAAAATTATCCATCCACACGGACCCGTGCATGCTTTCATAGGACTCACAAATTATCTTCTCAGTAGAATTTATCATGGTAAGCCTTATGAAAGAATTGCTCGGGTCCTGGATCAAAACCTCTTCAAACCATGATTTTGAAGCCCATTTTTAAAAATTGTCAATAATCTTATGATATAAATTGGGAATGATATGGGTAATAGATTTGTAGTAATAATTAGGATTATAAACGTAAGGGAATTGATGAACAAAAAACTTATGATTGGTTTGTGTTGGTTTAAGGTGTAAAACTTGGGTTGTCGTTTGGTTGGATGAATATTACAATTGTTTCTAAAAAAAACGGCCATCCTCCTAATAGAAGTCTATCAGAGGGAAATTTTTTATTTCCTAAAACTAAATTAATAGTATGATTTTGCAAAATATATTCTATGATATTAATAAAAAAATTAGCTGTTTTGTATGAAAGGATAAGTTATGTTATATATTTAATTAAAAATAATTTGATAGTTATTAGGAGGTGTAACGTGAAAATGTGTTAGATTTTATCACATATCCCTAAACTACAAATTAAATTTTGTTTTGTTAATTATCTTAACTGGAATATAATAAGACCTATTTTTTTTGTTTTTGCAGATTACAATAATATAGGGATATCACTTTCAAAGGAGAAATCAAAACCTTTAACAACAAACGTATTTCAAACTCCTCATCTATCAACTCTTTAACTTAACTCACCAACACAAAGATTGAACTTTGTATTACCTTTTTTCTAGATTAGTTGATAAATTTATTATTGATATATTTTAGTTTTGATGATAAATTAAATGTTGATATAGTGTAGATATGTTGATACAAATATAGGGATTTCAATTGTAAGTTTGATTATAAATTTTCGATCAATATAAATGTTCGTTATAAATATATTCCCAATGTATTGTATGGTGTATAATTTTAATGGTACCAACTTGAAATAATTTAATTAATATTTATTTATTTAAATTTCATTTCATCATATTTGATGAAGATGTGTTGAAATTTCCTATTTTTAGGTAGAAATCTACATTTGGTTGCATTGTAATATTTGTTGAGTATGAAAAAAAAATCGGGTACATAAAGTAAAATAAAAATTGTGTCAACTTGCTCACTAAATTTAGTTTAGCTGATACAAATGTGAATATCAGGAGATCATAAGGCACACAACCCTTACAAAATTGAGAAAAGGTAGTATCAACTTACCGTCAAACCATGATATTCCCCACCATATATACAGTCACTACCATATGAGAAAATCACTCATATGCTCAATAATTTTATAAAAACTCCCTCAACTTCATATATTAGTAAGTATTGAATATCTTAAAGAACAATTACATTGTTTTTTATAGTATTAACTCCTAAGCTTGTTCTCGAGAAGATGGATAAGTAGGCAAACATGCCGAGGCAACCAAAGGTTGTAGGATCGCATGTCCTGGAAAATCGAAGTCATAAAACAGTGGCTCAAATTAGTAGCCTAGGTAAAATAATTGATCTATTTGAGTGCATGGAAGGAAGAAACGAAACCCCCATAACAAGTTTAGTATGTATGTTGTAATATGTATGGTCTATTTTGTACTTTTTTCTTTGTTTTTTACTACGCTACACTTTTTACTTTTGTGTTAAGTTTTTTGAAAAAGGTTCCACAAGATAAGGTTTTTTATGAGAGAAGAACAAATAAATACATTTTCGACGTAACATTCATAAAAAGGGATTAGTAAAATAAATATGATACCATCCTATAAAATGATCTATCAATGTGGAACTTCCCTTAAACACCCAAATTCTCATAACCCGATCTAGACTAGGATCTATTGAGACCATGAGTACTCAGATTTTTCGAATTCGGTAAATTAAAATAACATGAACATATCATTCTTATGTAAGAGTATTAGTCTCCAATGAAAAAACCCCAAATCGACTCCTATGTTTGTCAATCACTAAAAAACATAGACTTATCATTCCTAAGAAAAAAAATACTAGACTCCTATTCTAACATCACAAACAAAATAATATGATAGTCAATCAATCAACAATTTAGATGTATCATTTTAAGTAAGATATTAGACTCACGTGACCACATAATAGTTCAAAAACTATGGAGTCATGGGTTAAAAATAAAGGATCTAGGTAAAGTAACCCCATAAATTTATGTAAAGAATTATCTATTCTTCATCAGTTTCGATTAGCGAATAGTTATAAAACTTGTAGAAAGCAAATGGTTCCACAACATTTAATATTTTGTGAGACACTTAGATAGGTTGTTCACAAGAATTTAATATTTGGTGTTAATTTTAAAGTGATATATCACAAAAGTTTGGGTTTGTAATCTCCAGCAGCCATAATACATCGTAATTAGAAATCTTTAACAATTCAATATTTAGTCAAAATAAATGAATTCATTATGCCACAAATGCCCACCATATCTGTTATATCTAGGCCTATCTTCTGATAATCTCAACAATCATAGTCATTAATCGTCGCTAAATATTTCAATAAATTTAGAATAAATTATACTTAAGTTAAACATAACATTCAAGAATATTATAAAGTATTTAAGCTACCTTAGCTTATTTGACATTAATATATGATTTCGTTGGATTTAAGCAAACAAATCTTGAGATGAGACAAGAAATATAAATCTATATCAAAAAGAAGAAACTCCATGTCACAACTCAAGAATAACTTTGAAAAATGATGGGAATCCTAGATTACACAACAGCGAGTACGAGAGCCGCTTTGTGAGATCGAAAGAGACCCTAGGAACCTACGACCATCAAAGATGTATGCCACTCCTACCTAGAAAAAAAACTAGAAAACATAAGATTTTGGGTAATGTCATTGATCTCGAACCTGAATATTGACAACCTTAAAGGAATGAGGCTCAACCAATTATTTCAAAACTTGATTCACAATATCGATTGCATAAGAGCGTGACAAAAGGAGAATGTGAAATGATAGAATATCATAAATTATTATAAATACCCATTCTCAGATATATGGCTCTAAGTTCTTTGATTTAGGAAAAAAATTATTTGTAACTATGGAACATCCCCTACTTATTGGTGACTTTTGATTCACTAACGAGGATGTGAGATGGATGAGGTTTCCTCACAACAATACCTTGGTATTCTTAGTAGAAATTTTTGATGAGCTAATCAAACAAGCATTGACGGATAAAATATTTTCATTTTATTTACGGTTCTCAAAAAAATTTGAGAAACGGATAATAGATCTAGGATAGTTCTAACAATTTTTTGAGGTCATCAGGGGGTTCACATATCAAACCTTCCTTCCTAGGGGATATAATTTAATATTAATGAAAATAGGAATAAGAAAGGCATAAAAGATTATTGTTACACGTACTGTTGTTGCGGAATGTAAGTGTACATACATAGTGATTTTAAGGCTAGCAACTAGGAACATACTATAGTGATTGTATACACTCAGCACATGGACATTGTGTTTCTAATGAGAGAGGGTTTTATGATATGCCCATTGAGGACACATTATATTGTCTATCTATAACAATTTATGGAAGTAAACGAGTGGCTTAAACATTATATTGTCAATCTATTACAATTTATGGAAGTAAATGAATATGTATTTCGCAAAGAAAATCCATTTTTGAAAGAAAATGCAACTTTTCCAATATATAAGAGAATGGAGCGAAATTTAATTTTACCATGAAAAAAACAGGAGATACGCTGGTGAATTTTTCAAATAGAATAATCAATTTTAATTTATTTCATTTGTAATTATTAGATTCTATATTAATAATATTTTATAACTCAGTTGAGTATTGTAATCTCACAATTTATATTATTTTAACTAAATTATATTCCCTGAAGTAAATAAATGGTTTTTAAGTAATATAATAATCATTTCCTGAAATGAAACTATATTCTTTGAAGAAAATGAAATATTTTTCATTTGTTCACAACTGAAATTCTGGTGACCTAGACTCAAGAAGAGGTTAAGGTCGTGAAAAGAATAGTTTGTGGTCTCGTAGTAGTCTGAATACGACTAGGATAAATAACCATAACCACTAGAAGTGGAAAACTATTGGTAAAGGCACTAAAAAAATTTCATGATTTTTTTTCCTTTTTTTTATTGTGTTGATATTGAAATCCGAGAATAAGTGGCGTTATTGAGTGTGATTTCTGTTAGTTTAGACACTATTTATATGCTTGATTCTGAAAAAAATTGATTGAATAAATTTAGGGTTTTTTAGGATTTTAAAAAAATTAAAAGTAGCATTATGAAATTAAAAATTTGATGTAATAAACATTTTTTGGCCTACAATTGTTTTTATAAAAATATAGGGACCAAATTGTAATTTAAAAAATGTTAAAGAAAATAATTTGACAAAAAATGTTTTTAAAAATAAATAAATGACCACTTTGCAATTAAATAAAGTGTTATATTAAAATAATTTGACTTAAAATGTTTTTATGAAAATAAAAGGACCAAAATGCAATCTTATAAAAAGTATAGGGACCAAATTACAATTTAAAAAGTAAGTATAAGAAAATATAATAGAACTAAAATACAATTTTAAAAAATTAAAGGACCACTTTGCAATTTAAAAAAATAAAAGAAAACATAAAAGGACTAAAATATTTATTTTTTTAAAAAATAGTACATTTTGCAAATTAAAAAAAGAAAAAGAAAATATAAAAGGACTATCATGTTTATTTATTAATAAAATAACCCAATTTGTAATTTAAAGAAAATTAGAGAAAAATGGACTATTTTGAAATATCAAAAACAAAATGTATATATTTTTTTATTTATTATATGACTAATATTTGTTTTGTGTAATACAGATTGTAAGTGGAATTGATGTATTATTATATTTTTTATTATATTTTATTTTATTTTTTATTTAATTAATATGTATGTATGTATTTAATTTGATTATGTATTAATTTTTATGTATTTAATTTTATATTTATGTATTTAATTTCTTGATGTAATCATTTTTCATTTTATTTTTATTTCTGTCTTTTAAATGTATTGCAAAATAGATGGCCGATGTGATTGTTAGGAGTCACGGAGGGGAAGGTGGGGACCGAGACCCAAACCAAAATCCCAACAAAAACCTTGCAGATTGTAACAATCAACCGGGTAAATAAAAAAAATTATATCCAAAATTATGTTAGATATAACGTATACATTAATTAAATCTAATTTAAAACAGATTCAATTAAGCGCAACAAAATGGGTATGCGGCACTAAAATCTGTCATTAAGGCACTAAAGGCGGTCGGGTATCTTTTGCCTATCGATTTCTACATACTAGACGACACGTGGAATCTCTCGATAAATACGGGAAACACGTTAGCCAGGATGTCGGGCTAACTGTTCGAGAGAGGATACCACCGTGCTACATAGCGTGGGAGAAAGTTCCGACTTCCAACAAAGTAGCAGTCATTAAGCGATTATCGGTAATGTTAAAACTATTCTCACCATTAATACTTATATAAAATAAGTTATTAATTAAATTTAACTTTAAATAATATTTTGGATATAACAATTTTTTGATATCTCTTATTGGAGGAAAAAATCCGGTGGAAATTTATTGCTGGGAATTTGGATGATACTATGAAAGTGAGGTTCCAAGACTACAAACATAATATAAAAAAGCATTATTACTTGATGGGTAACAAACCGAGTGATTTATTTGATGAGGTCTGGGAGATGTGTTGTAAGTATTGGGGTCCGAAGGACGCAAAGGTATATATATATATTTTTATTTTATCATTTAAATTATATATAATGTTATTAATATTTGTATTTTAAATTTTTTCAGCACCAAGCAAAAATGAATAAAGAAAATCGAAAGAAACAAAAGAATAAAAGTAAAGCGGGTTCTCGAAAATGCTCCCGTACTCGGGATTTTCATTACGAGGTACTTTGATTTTTATGTATAGCTGTTTAATGTATTTAGAATATTTATTGATTATTATGAATGAAACAGGGTGTTGAGAAGTTGACCGGGGGTGGGACTGTGGTAGTGGGGGATGAGGAAACTCAGGAAGAAATCCCTATTGCACAAATGGGTGCATTTTTCGAAGTAGTGGGAAAAAGCAAAAAGACAAAGCACTGGAGGACGGAGGGTTATAAGAATGCTAATGTAAGTATATTTAAAAATTAAATTGTAATTATAATTTTATTCATAAATCGATTTTATTATTAATTTTTTTTCATGTCTATAATTAAACAGAAATTGTTAAGGGATGCTATGAAAGAGAAAGCGACTCAGTGTCAATCTGAGTCAACTGATGCTGGTTACTTGTCGCAAAATGAGCAAATTGAGTCGGAGAGGGAAACTGCTAAAAAGGCTATTGGATCGCCGAAGAGGAGTTGGACACCGGGTATGGGCCAACCGAAAAAGAAGAAGCGTGTCTCGAGTCCTTCGACTACCCCGGCACAAGACGAGCAAAACTCGCATATGATGGCGGCAATAAATGAGCTTCGAGTAGCCAAAGGATTGGAACCTTATAGACCCCCTAGTACTAGTACCTCTTCTAGCAGTGCTCCCCTAGTTTATTCTCAGGCAGCTGTGACTAATGCGATGACTTATATTAATGAGATAAGGGTACAACAGGGTTTGCCCCCTATCCAGCCTATGCCTACGAACCCTACTCCTCCAGCTGGTGATGGATCCGAGAGTCGAGGTGATGAAGAGGGTGATGAAGAGAGTGACGAAGATGAAGATGGCGATGATTCCGATGGAGAACAGGAGACCCGTTTATATGGTCTTTAGGTTGGGTTAAGTTGGTGTTTATTTTGGTTTGAAGTTAAGATGTAATAATAATATTTCTTTTGGTTTGTTTGACTATTGGTTTGACTTTTAATTTAAGTTTATGGATGATTTTTATGCATTAGTATTTTAATTAATTATTTAGTTTGTAATTGGTATTTTTAATTATTAATTGTATATTTTTTTAAAATAAAAAAATATGATTTTGGAATTATATTTAATTGTAATATTGCAATTAAATATAATTCAGAATCATATTTTTTTAATTTAAAAAAATATTTAATGTCATTGGCGGCTACAAGTAGTCTAGAAAAACAATTAAAGGTAGTCGCTATATATTAGCTTCTAGCGACTACACATGTCGTCGATAATAACTAGTCAAACAGCGACTGCTTATGTAGTCAGTAATACTTTCGCGACTACATCGTGACTTTCGTCGCTAGATATGACCTCTAACGACGAGTTTTTCACGACTATGTAAGAACGACTACATGTAGAGTAGGTAAAGTCCAAATTCGTTTTCCGCGACTACTTATTCCTTCTTTCGCGACGAAAGATGTAGTCGCGGATAGAAGGATGAGGTGTAGTGTACGAGCACTAGTATATATGGTACTTTGTTATTTTATCAATATCCCTATATGAAACTTTATTGATTTAAAAATGAATGATAATCTATAAAATATTCTTTGATTTGGTCAAATATATAAATATATTTCACTTAAAATCAAATATAATTCTAATTTTTTTATTAATCAATAACTCAAATTTTGTATGTCCAAAAGTAAAAATTATATTTATAAAAGGAAAAAAACTAAACTATGTACTTTTTTATTGAGTAAATATATATATCATCCATTTTTGAATCATTATCCTTATATGGCAGTTTTAGAAATTCCATTAAGTCATTTATATGTCATAAATTGTGTAAGTTCTATTTTAAATAATTTTATATAATACCAGAAATAATTACAAAATTATTTTCACCAAACCCTAAACCCCGCCTCCTTACATATACACCTTACAAGTCGTCATCCTATGGATACCTAGAAACTACTCTAAAGTATCAAAAAATTATTAACTAATTTTTCATCATGATTATTCAGCCAACACCATTGATACTTCCAATTTATTTAGAAAAGAGTGTAATTCTATATCTCACATATAAGATCATTGGACATGACATTTCAATCAACAAGGAAGAGGTTTTATTTCTAATTTTATTTCTAATCATCATTTATGAATATCATATATACTTATTTGAGAAAAAATTTGATTCTAACCTTTTATTTAGTATTTTTAGAGATTGTGTGTCGAATATCATGTTTGCATTCAAGTAATTTCATTAAAATCTATTATGTAGAATCTACTTCAGAGTTTTTTTTCTGCAATTTTGATATATTTTGTTTTTACACTGATTGCTTATTTTAACGTAATTTGAATCGAAAGTTTAAATGGTGATAAGCTCCCTTAATTTGATAAATATAGTAGAATATTGATTAGATAAATGAAGCATATATGAAATGACTTGGAGATTAAGATATACATTTCAATGCTAACATTGAAATATATATATATATATATATATATATAGATTTATTGATTAACATCTATTAATTAATATTTTAAAATTCACTAACTAATCCTTCTTGTATTTGAAATCAAGCTTTTACTTATTTAATTATTTATATCAGAAATAAAATAAAAAATTGGTTTATATTAAAGTGATTAGAATGTAATTATATCTCCCTTTGAAAGATTGTTCTTAATCTTCTCACTGATTTACTATTTTTGTATACTTTAATTAGATTTTTTGATTATGTGATTTTCAAGTAATTAGCATTTCTTTATTTGGAATCTATGACTATATATGTTTACACACTTTTTCTAGAAAAATGTATATATTTATTTGAATGGTCATTTTAATTTAAATTTTGTTACTTTGTTTATAAATTTATTTCGATATATTGTTATGAAAACCATTGAATGCATATTTGTATTAGTAAAAATAATAATAATGATAAAATAATAAAACATAATACTGGTTATGATAACTATTTATTGTTCATAAAAGTAGAGATTTATTCTAGCTCTAATACTATATATATATATATATATATATATATATATATTTAAAAAATATAAGAAGAATTATAGACATACATATTTGTTTTCTTGACTATGAAGCCACTAATAAACAAACATGTTGTTTATGACAAGTTCTCCTCATGTAGTATATATCTTCTTAGTTACACGGCCATGCATATCAATTTCTTTATATGGGGATAGGGTTAGGGTTTTCAAAAGCAATTTTTTTTGTCAATGATTCTAGCAAACGTTGTATTCCGCAGATGCCAAGAATATCACCTTGAGGAGCTCTTATGGAGAGAGCTTTGAAGTTGAAGAAGCGGTGGTCCTTGAGTCTCAGACGATCAAGCACATGATCGAAGATGGATGTGCGGATGCAACCATTCCGCTCCCAAATGTCAAAAGCAAGATCTTGTCCAAGGTCATTGAGTACTGCAAACGCCATGTCGAGGCCGTTGCGAAGGCTGGAGGCGAGAAGACGGTTGATGAAGAGTTGAAGGTTTTTGATCAGGATTTCGTGAAGGTTGACCAGTATACTCTCTTCGATCTCATCTTGGCTGCTAATTATCTCAACATCAAAAGTCTTCTTGACTTGACCTGCCAGACAGTTGCAGATATGATCAAGGGAAAGACTCCTGAGGAGATAAGGAAGACGTTCAACATCAAGAACGACTTCACAACAGAGGAAGAGGAGGAGGTCCGCAGGGAGAATGCTTGGGCATTCGAGTGATGATGTTGTTTATCTTTTGATTATTTATCGTTTCCATTAGACTATAAATGAATGTTGTTAGGGTTGTGTTATGTGTTTGTGTAAGACAGTACATATCGTGGGGGTGTTGGGGTTCTCAGTCTGTGTTTGTTTGTTGGTTTGTGTTGGTTTTTTTTTTGTCAAATGAAAGGAAACCTGATACATATACTAAATTTTACAATATAAGTTATTTAGTCTCTTCCTTAATTATATTATCTTCATTCATCTCTTTACCTTGCAAACTTTCCAACTCTGTATATAAGTTATTTAGTCTCTTCCTATTATTCAAGAACGTTGTTTTACTCCACCCTCTTAGCGCTACACATAGCATCTTTCTTGTCACAGAATTCCTGAATATTATCTACTATTCTTGTTTTGTCCCATGAATTTTCCACCACCTCTTTACACTGCACATGATCCAACCACCTTGATTCGAAATTAAAAAACTTATTATTTGTTTCACGTTCCGGCTCTGGTGTGAGAATTAACGGAGAATAGTCTGAACCCATAGATGGTGGTACTATAATATTAGCGTCTGAAAATCTTGCGCACCAATCAAAATTTGCGAGACCTCTGTCCAACTTTTCTTTAACATTCTCTTCCACTTTTCTCCGATTCGTCCATGTAAAATAACATCCTTTACTCGGTAAGTCAACTAGACGATTTCAAATTATAAACTCGTTGAACTTAAGGATTTTTTCCAAGTTTGGCTGTATTTTGCCTTTTTTCTCCGAATATTTTGTAATATCATTAAAATCGCCTATGAGGATACTTGGACCATCAAGTTTATCCATCCATTTTGACAAGGAATTCCACACATTAGCCCTAATTTCGTCATCATTAGGGGCGTGAACACAAATCAAATACCACTTTGACCCATTCATTTCATTAACTTTAGAGATTACATAGTTCGAACACGAGAAACCCACATCGATAGAGATACTAGACTTCCACATCAAAAGAATACCACCAGACTTATATGCTCTTCCTCCGGGGTCGACAACATGAAAACTATTAAACTTATTAAACTTGGAACAAGACTTAAGGTCCTTTTTCCGCAGTTTTGACTCAAATAAACACACAAAAGATAGTCTAAATTTATCAAGCAAATATTTAAAGGACTTTCTTGTCAAGGGCGTCTTTCCACCTTGACAATTCCACACACAGTAGCTATCCATCGAATCCGTCCAGGTTACGGGACCGGCCGCCATCCTCGAGGATAGTATGAATTTTAGTAGCATTCACGGCTCTAGCCCGGTTACCACCAAAATCTTCCGTGTTTTCACTACTACTGGGATCATACCCCAAAATCGTGTTACAATCATCACCACAACAGAAAAACAATCTTTCACTTCCTTCTTCATACCCATCATCCACGCTATCCAACTTAATTCCATCACAGATTTTCTCATCATTCTTTATCTGAACCCTCACTTCATAGAAGATGTCGCTAAATAGTCCAACCTGGTAGCAGTCAACACCTGCCTTCTCTTCGCTGCTTCTGCAACCTGTATTACCTTTGGTGGAAGCTCAATCTTAAGCGTGTAATATACGACATGTATTTTGTTCAAATCGATGTGTTCAGCAGCTAAAGAATTTATTTTGATCTTAACTTGGGTCGTAAAAGCTCTCTTCCAAATAATACTTTCCAAAAACATTGATATTAAACCACCAAAGGCTTTTTATCCTAGGACATTTACTACCTCCTCTAACCATATAATTTGGATCCAAATATATGACCAAAATCATAACACCATAATAGTTGATCAACGCATAAATTAAAAGAAAACTATTACCGGCTAATTGAAAGTTTTCCATAGTAAATTAAATAGCTTCTTTACAACTTCTCCTCCTAACCAAATACATGTAATAAATACAGGCCACATAGACAAAATAATTAGCCTTATACGATATGTTGATCAGACCCTGACCCACCTTCCATGAACTAAAATCCAAATTAAACTCAATAACAATCCAGAAAAACCAATTACTAGCATTAATAATACTCCAACAAATTTGTCTGGTACTATTTTTGTAATTATAGAAATAGGAATTGAATTCCCTGGTAATTGAGTAACCAAAAGAGAAAAGCACCATAGTCCTAAAATTCTTAGCATAGATAGAACATACATGGTATCCATAGATAGACTCAACATCCATTTCAAATCTACTCAAAATCCTATTGTATCTATACTAATCTTTACTGCATCTAATATTTTTGAGAAATTTATTCTGATTAATTCGAACAAGTAAATCAAACCCCAAATTACCTTGTATGCATTTACTAAAGCAGGAACGCAACAAGAAAATTAGTTTTTGGCAACTGTTTTTTTGCCTTTAGACGACTCTTTGTAAGTGTTGGCCTATCTTTCCCTGCACAAGTCTCCATAGTGGCCTATACTCGTGTTGCCAAAGTTATGAATATACATTGATAAGGTAGTAGGCTATTATAGTTACCTTTCCCGACTCCATTCTAAATAGAGTAGTGTCTTAACACGTTTCCCAGCCTTCTTAAAACATAGTAGTCTATTCACCTCCCATTTCCCGACTCTCTTCTAAAATAGAGTGGTCTATTTATATTTCTAGACTCTAGTGAATTGATACTCACATTTCCCGTCCATCTTAAAATAGAGTAGTTTATTCAAAACCCACTTCGCTTCAAAAATAGAGTAATCTAATGATATGCCCTAAATTCATTTTCATCCTACAAAATATTGAGCAATTAGTACCAGTCATAAATATCACAAATGGACCATTTAGAACAAATATAACGATTTGGATCCCTCTCGCAAAATTAAGCAAGATAAGGACCTGAATTGTTAAATTAAACATGATAAAGGACTAAATTGTTAATTTAAGAGTTATAAAGGGACGAACCTGCCAAATTTGCAAGATAAGGACTAAACAATCAAATTTTGCGTTGAAACGGGACTAACCTGTCAGATTTGCAACATAAGGACTAAATTATTAATTTGAGACTTAAAAAGGGACTAACCTTTCAGGTTCTGCAGGGTTAAGGGACTAAACTATCGAATCTGCAAGATAAACGACTAAAATCTGCAAGATAAAGGACTAAACAATCAATTTTTGTGTTAAAAAGGGACTAATCTGACAAATTCTGCAAGATTAGGGACTAAATTGTAAATTTGATATTTAAAAAGGAACTAACCTGTTAAACTGAGAATTAAAAAGGAACTAAAGTATCAGATTCTGAAAGATAAGGGACGAAACTATCAAATAAGGCAAGATAAGGGACTAAACTGTCAATTGGAGAGTTTTAATAGGGACTAATATGTTAAATAGAGACTAACCTGTTAGATTCTGCAAGATAAGGGACTAAACT
Source organism: Nemophila menziesii (assembly GCA_029959085.1). Lineage (NCBI taxonomy): Eukaryota > Viridiplantae > Streptophyta > Magnoliopsida > Boraginales > Hydrophyllaceae > Nemophila > Nemophila menziesii. The sequence continues at coordinate 84,823,829 of JARWIR010000001.1, forward strand.
ATCATTAGAAAGAGACAAAACTGTCAAGTTGAGCATTAATAAAGGACTAAACTGTCAAATTAATTAAGATAAGGGACTAACTGTCAAATTAAGCATTAAAAAGAGACTAACCTCTCAAATCAAGTATTTAAAACAAGACTAAATTGTCAAATTCTGCAAGATAATGGACCACACTGTCAATTGAGCAAGATGAGGGACTAAATCGTAAATTTGATAATTAAAAAAATGGATAACCTGTCAAATTGAGTAAAATCAAGATACTTAGAAGGATTATGAAGCGGTGTTGTGTAATTATTGCACTGTAGATCCTTATACTTTGCAAAATTAGTTATATATATGAATTAATTGCACTATAGGCCCCTATATTATGCAAAACCGTTCATAATCAATACAAATTTAGATTTTAAATCCAGAAACTAGGACTATGTTTTATTAAAAAGAACTTGAGTAATTGCACTACATGTACCTATATTTAGCAAAAAGAATACACTATAGGTCCCTATATTATGCGAAACAAGTTATATGCTTAAATTAAATGTATTATAGGTGTCAATGTTATGCAAAATAATTTATAGTACTTGACCACTTCCCATTGGACAAGCAGGAAGAAACGGTATAAAACAGTATTATCGAAAAGAATAAGCAAAGACTAAAGTAATATAAAATGACGAAATTACCCTTTCTAGAGTTTTTGAACTGAGTAATGATGCTATAACACCTGATATTTTTTCCAATCATTCTCATGTTTGAAGTATGCTTCGAAAGGCGCCTTTGTCGAATTCTTTGAACCTGAAAAAAACTTTAAAAAAAATGCAAATGAAATGATAAAAAGATACACCAAAAAGAAGATACAAAAATTCACCTAATATCAAAGAACTTCCTTGAAGGTTCCAATTTCCCTACAATAGTAAATTTTGTCATAACAGGATCTTAAAGAAGCAGAAAGATTTTCAATTTTATTTTATTACAAAAATATATATCGAAAGGGCAAAACTGTATTAACCGACCTGTTTAATTTCTTCTTCGTAATCAGTGACATCAAAGTTAATGTCCACTTCAACCCCGCAAAAATTAATTGCAACACGATCATATGCCCTGAAATGATAAAAAATAACTTTCAGATTATAGTCTTTATTTCAAATATAAATGCACCTTTTAGCGGTTTGATCCTCGAACTTTAAAAGTCCCATGTTTGGTCCATGAACCCTTTATTCACACAGTTAGTCTCAATGTTTACAGGAATAGAATATTAGACTCTGATTTTACAATCAGTTCTTTCTACTTTGGAATTATGGAATTTGAACTTGTAAGAAAGAGAAATAATGTACTGGAGCAAATAGTGAAAGATGAAGTATTCAAAACCTGCAGGGAATTTGTCATCGCTTTGTATAGCTCTGCATAAGCATACTAGTGTATACTTGAGGTGTATATAAATGATTTTATTCTTGCATCTCACCATAATCAGACACAAATAAACAAGTTGACCTACAAAGGGTCAAAAATTTTCTCAACTACTGAATCTAAAAATAAAAATTCACAACCTGAAGATAAAAAGAAAGACTAAAGAGAAATTAGGAACCTGAGTAGCTTCTCCTTTTAAGCCAATGTAATATATTTGAGTCGTATCGCCATCAAAATTATCTGGAAAATGTAACGTGATACTTGCCACACCCTGAAACTTAAGAGTATCTGATACAACATAATAAAACTATTCAGAAACACAATAGATTGAAACAAATTTAGAATCTTCTTCTTAGTAAACATATAGCATATCAAGGGTTAATACCTTGTTTGGTCCTTGCAAATTTTCAGCCAAATCCCAGTTCTTAACAAAGTGATTAAATACCCCTGAAACTGATTCTTAGTTTACATAATATGTACCTGAACTGGTTGCATAGACTTAGCATTCAAAAAGTCAATGACATCTCGATTAATGAACCTACAGATTAAGCGCACAGGTTTTAATCCAAAAAATCAATCCATAATCTATAGGGATTAGGCAGAGAAGTTTTTAGAAAGTACGAGAATAAAGGTCAACTCACACTCTCAATTTGGAAGATGCTTTTGATCTTAACATCTGATGTAAAACTATGTTGTATCAATGTCCAAAAAGTATATAAAATATATAAAGTATAAGTTATAACCAACTAATTCACACAGATAACAAGTGTTGGGTTAGTTCCTCTTCATTGGAGGACAACTCACACATTGGTATGTGGAAAGCTCATTGGAACAATGAAGTCAAACCTTGGAAACCATGAAAGGGTGTATTGGAAATACACTAATTGCTTTGATATCTTCAAGTCATTAACAAATGTCTTGAAAGGCCTCTCTCTCTCCTCTCTTGAGTCCTATATAAGGAGGACCATTAGCTATCATTTTCAGCGAAGAAAGAGCAAGAGTGAAACACTTAGAGAGTGAGTTTAGAGAGCACAAAAGATAGAAATCCGTAGAGGAGTTCCGCAAAATCCTTCTGCGACAGAATCTTTAGAGCCTCGGTTGGATGGTCAAATCAAGCCCGATCGAGACGAAATTTTGACACGATGTTCCTAACATCTTGAAGTTCAGATCCAACGGTGGGATTGTTAATTTAACGGTTCTAACTAAAGTTATAGCCTCATTTCAGGCCTGGTGAGTTTGTTCCGATTTTGTGTATTCCATTAGTTGATGTATTCGGTAATCCTCTAGTGTTGTCTAGATAGAACCTCTTGTAATCCCATTATTATATTCTTATAGTGGAGTATTAGGACCCTTGGTCCACCCTTGGTTTTTACCTTCTCTTTGGAGGATTTTCCACGTAAATCTTTGTGTCGTTTACTTTCTTTTCTTGTCTATTCATATCACACAAGTGGGGGGAAACGAGATCCGATCTATTTCCGCTGCGTTTATTAGTGAACTTTCCCAACAAAGTGGTATCAGAGCCGTGGTTCTTTGAATATATTGTGTGATATAATGGATGAATCTTCTAGTGTTTCAGGCATGATTAAGTTAACGTGTTCGAACTATTCGTTATGGAAAATGAAGATGGAGGATATCTTGTATTGCAAAGATCTGTACGAGCCAATTACTAGTGAAGACAAGCCGGCGAAATATAATGATTCTCAATGGCAAGTTTTACATCGAAAAGCCATCGGTATGATCCGACAATATATTGACCACAGTGTTATCCAGGATGTGACCGATTAGAGGAATGCACTAGAGTTATGGAACAAACTCAATGCAACATTTGCTCGTCAAAGTGGTGTAAACAAAGCCTCGCTTATGAGAAGAATTGTGAAGTTGCAGTACAAAGATGGACGAAGTGTGGTCGAGCACTTGAATGACTTTCAAGGTCTCACGAACCAGCTCAAGGCCGTTGGAATCACCTTGGACGATGAGGTATTGGCTTTACTTATGCTTAGTTCTCTTCCTGACAGTTGGGAGACATTGTTCATGTCCTTGAGTAACTCCACACCGAAGCTTTCCATGGAGATTGTTAAGAATAGTATTTTGAACGAAGAAGCTCGACGAAAGAATCTTAGCTCGTCGTCTCACTCAGATGCTAATTTTGTTGAGAGTCGAGGAAGAAACAAATCCCGAGACTCATCACATTCCGACAAGTCAAAGTTCTGAGGTAGGTCCAAATCAAACACGAGAAAATCTCTTACTTTTTTCTATTGTAAGAAAGATGGACACAAGAAAAGCGAGTGTCGGAAGTTTAAGCGTGATCAAGGAAACAATAACCTTGACAAGGTCATCAACAAGACATAACAAAAGGAAGAAAGCAATACATCGGCTATTGCAACCACCGAAGAAGTCTTTCTCATTGGTGATGATGGTTCCTTAAATCTTGCTTGTGAAGAATGTTCATGGGTTGTTGACTCAGGTGCCTCATTCCATCTTATCTCACATCGTAATTTCTTCTCTTCTTACACTTCTGGTGACTTTGGGCATGTAAGAATGGGAAATGATGATTTTTCTAAAATCATTGGTATTGGTAATGTTTGTTTGGAGACTAATACTGGTTGTAGGTTGACATTACGAGATGTGAGGCATGTGCCAGATATTCGGTTGAATCTAATATCTGCAGGGAAACTAGATGATGAAGGCTACTCGAGCTATTTCGGTGGAGGAAAATGGAAGCTCACCAATGGATCATTGATCGTGGCTCGAGGTAATAAACAGAGGACCCTCTATATGATGCAAGCAAAACTCGAGAACAGAGAAGTTAATACCGTCGAGGATGATACCGAGCTATGGCATAAGCGGCTCGGACGTATGAGTGAAAAAGGTTTGCAAATTCTCTCGAGGAAGAACCTTATCCCAGGTATAAAGAATAATTCTTTAAAGCCTTGTGTTGATTGTTTGGCGGGTAAGCAACATCGTGTAGCGTTCCATAGAACCCCTTCATCGAGAAGAAAGAATATCCTCAATCTTGTTCATACTGATGTTTGCTCCATGACAGATAGATCACTTGGTGGTGCACAGTATTTTGTTACTTTTATCGATGATCATTCCAGGAAGGTGTGGGCCTTTCCCCTGAAGACCAAGGATCAAGTCCTCGAGACAATTAAGAACTTTCATGCCAAGGTTGAGCGAGAAACTGGTAAGAAGTTAAAAGTTGTTCGAGCAGACAATGGGGGTGAATATCGAGGACCTTTCGAAGAGTACTGTCGAGAACACGGTATAAAGCTCGAAAAGACTGTCCCGAAGACACCGCAACAGAATGGTATAGCCGAAAGAATGAATCGAACCATCTCCGAACGTATCCGAAGTATGCTTTCTCATGCAAAGCTGTCGAAGTCATTCTGGGCCGAGGCTATGAACAGTGCCGTGTATCTGATCAATCTTTCTCCTTCAGTTCCTTTGGACGGTGATATCCCAGAGAGAGTTTGGACTGGAAGAGATGTTTCCTACAAACATTTGAAGGTGTTCGGGTGTAGAGCATTCGTGCATATTCCGAGGGACGAAAGATCAAAGCTCGATAGTAAGACCAAGCAATGTATACTCTTGGGTTATCCTCAAGAAGAATTTGGTTATAGACTGTGGGATCCCGTTGCTAAGAAAATTGTCCGAAGTAGAGATGTGGTATTCTTCGAAGACCAGACAAGAGAAGACTTTGAGAAACCAGAAAAGCCAGAATCTTCTACTCCTACAATTCCAGTGAACTTGGACCAAATTCAACCTATTGTGATAGACGAAGAATTGGGGGGAGACCAAGAGAATATCGATGATAATGCTCATCATGAACAAGAAGGTGAACCAAATCAACCTGTACAACAACTACCAAGACGTGGTAATAGAATTCGAAGGCAGAATACGAGGTATCCAGAAAACGAGTATGTGACGCTGACAGATCAGGGGGAGCCCCAGAGTTTTGATGAAGCTATGTCAGATCCACAAAGTCAAGAGTGGTTAAAAGCCATGCAAGAAGAGATCAGTTCCTTCCACGAGAACCACACATTTGATTTAGTCCCTTTGCCAGAAAAGAAACGTTCCTTGAAGAACAAATGGGTTTACAGGTTGAAGACTGAAGAGGGTAATCCACAACCGAGGTACAAAGCGAGACTAGTTGTGAAGGGTTTCAGTCAGAAGAAAGGAATAGATTTTGATGAAATCTTTTCTCCAGTGGTTAAAATGTCTTCTATCCGAGTTATCCTTGCTTTAGCTGCTAGCATGGATTTGGAGATTGAACAACTCGATGTTAAGACTGCTTTTCTACATGGTGACCTCGAGGAGGAAATTTACATGGATCTACCCAAGGGATTTCAGGTTAAGGGTAAAGAAGACTTGGTATGCCGACTGAAGAAGAGTCTATATGGCTTGAAACAAGCACCTCGACAGTGGTACAAGAAGTTCGAGACTTGTTGTTTGAAGGCCGGGTTAGTCGTTCCTCCCAACTGATTCGGAAGGGGGAGATTTGTTGGGTTAGTTCCTCTTCATTGGAGGACAACTCACACATTGGTATGTGGAAAGCTCATTGGAACAATGAAGTCAAACCTTGGAAACCATGAAAGAGTGTATTGGAAATACACTAATTGCTTTGATATCTTCAAGTCATTAACACATGTCTTGAAAGGCCTCTCTCTCTCCTCTCTTGAGTCCTATATAAGGAGGACCATTAGCTATCATTTTCAGCGAAGAAAGAGCAAGAGTGAAACACTTAGAGAGTGAGTTTAGAGAGCACAAAAGATAGAAATCCGTAGAGGAGTTCCGCAAAATCCTTCTGCGACAGAATCTTGAGAGCCTCGGTTGGATGGTCAAATCAAGCCCGATCAAGACGACATTTTGAGACAATGTTCCTAACATCTTGAAGTTCAGATCCAACGGTGGGATTGTTAAGTTAACGGTTCAAACTAAAGTTATAGTCTCATTTCAGGCCTGGTGAGTTTGTTCTGGTTTTGTGTATTCCATTAGTTGATGTATTCGGTAATCCTCTAGTGTTGTCTAGAGAGAACCTCTTGTAATCCCATTATTATATTCTTATAGTGGAGTATTTGGACCCTTGGTCCACCCGTGGTTTTTACCTTCTCTTTGGAGGGTTTTCCACGTAAATCTTTGTGTCGTTTACTTTCTTTTCTTGTCTATTCATATCACACAAGTGGGGGAAAACGAGATCCGATCTATTTCCGCTGCGTTTATTAGTGAACTTTCCCAACAACAAGAATATAATCACAAAAGTAAACAAAGTTGAGACATACAGAATATGTACAAGTAACTCAGGGTCACCTTCATTACTTTCCAAATGACTCTGGGGATCACAGAATTAGACACAAATAAAAAAATGGTAAGTAACTAAATTAATTAATAAACCAACACTCAAAAATTATTTGATACTGAATATAAACAGAATTATATAGAGATATCATATATTCTTTTGATGAAGATCATGAATTAGCCAAGAGTAGTGTATAAATTACCTCAGAAGTATTCAAATGCTCCTCCCACATCTTATCAGCTCTTTTTACTGCAAAATTAACATTTAACAAGCATACATTAGAACAAATAATACCTTCACAAAGGTATAAGTTGATTGTAAGATAGTGGATAAGTTGTTTAACCTGCTCAGTTAGAGACTCAAATACTTTATTTATTTGCAGCTTTGTGCTTCTTCTCAGCTTTCAGAAGTTTAAATTTGCTAACAAGTTCTTCTATCTATAACATTTTTTCATATTATAATTTTCACTTCGTGCTTCATAATTTCATAACTATAAACACACATATAGGCTTTACCTGAGCTCTCCAGTTTTTTATGACAAAATAATTACTCTGCTGGAGTAGCTTTCCGGATCATCAATTCTCTGTGGTTTTTCATCAAACACCTTGTGTGTTGTCGCTTACATCTTCTTCACCACTCATACCTTGCCTATATTACTCTCTAGTCAATTCAATTTCATAACCAAAATCAGCAATTGATTGTACAATAGCGAATAAGATTTTTACCTTTTCGGTTAGAGACTCAAATACTTTATTTGCAGCTTTTCTCTTATTCTGCTGCTTCTTCCCTAGTGATCTTCACTTGAGTTGTTTTTTTTCTCGAGTTCAGCTTTCAAAAGTTTTGATTTGCTAACAATTTCTTCTATCTATAACATTTTTTTCATTTTATAATTTTCACTTCATGCTTTTCTGCATAATTTCATAACTATAAACATGCATATAGGCTTTACCTGAGCTCTCCAGTTTTTTATGATAAAATAAATTCTCTGCTGGAGTAGCTTCCCAAATCTTCAATTCTCTGTGGTTTTTCATCTACCACCTTGTGTGTTATAGTATTAGTAACATAAAATCATAATAAAATTTAGTAATGGGAGGCTCATTACTTCAACTAGTCCCCATACCGATTCGATCCGAGCTCTTGGAATTGTGGAATAAGTTCGGCAGCGAATCGCAAAATCTTGGCGATCTTCTCTATCTAATGAATGGGGAGTCTGCTTTAAAATTGTCCGCCCTGCACCCACCCCCGAGTATATGCTTCAACAGGAATCACACAAGGGTAGATTAGAAACCTCTGGTAAAATGCCCGCCCGTTGATCTCCCTATATAATGAGGATTAAGAGAGCTCTACATTGATGTTAAAGAAGAGAGAAGAATACATGAGAAATTATAATCGTTGAAATGAAAGAATATAATTTGGAGATAAAAAGAATAAATTAGATTGATGAATTGGGAGAATATAATTTGAGTTATTTGGAGATGAGTGTAATGTTATATCGCAGAGGAAGAAGATTGAATGTAAATTTTTTTTTTGGACGATCGTTACCACTACAAATACCTATTACAAAATTAACTGATTCCAAGTCTCGTAAAGGCATCAATGATGCCAAATTGTCCTTCAAACTGCAATGCCGATTGCCTAACTTTACGCACAGCACGGTCAGCCAGGCCATTATGTCATCGCGGTAGATGTCTAAAAAACAGGTTGTGATGTTCTTCAGCAATCTTTCTGATCCGCTTGACATACGGTCGGACTTTCCACCACGCCGCTGGTAACGACTGAATACCTTGAATAAGATCAAGGTTGTCTGAACAGATGACGGTTCTATCCTCCGGTTGGGCGAGACTCATCTGAGCCGCTTCAAAAACTGCAATTGCTTCCCCTTCAACCGCCGAATCTGTCCAGATGGGTTTAGAGAAGGTCACTCTTTGTCCCGAACTAGTCTCACGTTTGACTATGCCGATTCCACTAAGTTCTGCTTTTGATTTGAAAGATGCGTCGCATGTATAAAAGAATTTAGTATTTCCAAATTCCATATTGTTCCACGGATCTGCCACCATATCTGGGGGCCCACTTGGTGTTTCCAAGGGTGTTTGCCCCAATCTGGTCCATATAAATCTTTCATTCCTGCAAGGATAGACATAATAACAGTATTCGGCATGATATGAACACTTTCATGTACCATTTTCATTTTAGCCTTCCATATGTTCCAAAGTGTTAGCTGCATATGTGTCATATAGACTTGTTGGTCCCAGACGGTGGTATCCAATGCATCACAGAGCTGTGTAATCCAGCAGCCCAAACCTGCTTAGAAAAGTTACAAGTCAAAAGCAAATGTACCACTGTATCTGTCTTGTTGTCACACCACATACACTCTTTAGTATCACTACAGTGCCGCAAGTATAAGTTGTGTTTAGTTGGTAGGATATTACGGCAAGCTTTCCATGAAAAAGATCGTATTTTGCTCGCAACATTAGATTTCCATATTATGTTCCACAATTTTGGGTCATTGAGTTCCGCTTGCCCAGAAGTCTGAGTTATTCCTTCCGAGGCCACTTGTGACAGTATTTTATAACCTGACTTAGTAGTGTATTCTCCTGATTTCGTATGAGGCCAGTTGAAAGTATCTCTTTCATCCGTAGTAAGTAAGGGAATACGTGCTATCTCGCTTCAAACCGGTGGGGGGGATTACCGTGTCAATTGTTTCCGAGTCCCATCCATCCTTTTGTGTGCTCATCAGTTGTTCCACAGTTTCAATCGTATTATCTTGCGGCCTATCTTTGATTAATCGTGATGGTATCCATTTATGTTTCCAAATATTAGTATCACTCCCGTCACCAATTTGAATAATCCCGTGTTCGACTAGGAAGTCTCTACCCTCAGTTATACTTGCCCAAGACCAAGTACGACTTTGACGTAGTTTCACTTCCATAAAGTTTCCATGTGGGAAATAGATTCCTTTCAAGACCCGAGCAGCCAGCGAAGTAGGGAATTATAGTATACGCCATGCTTGCGCTGCTAAAAGGGCCTTGTTTGCACACTTAAGGTCTCTAAATCCCATTCCCCCCATCACTTTCGCCGCAGTCATCTTTTCCCATTCAAGCCAGTGAATCTTCCTTTTACCTAGAGAGTTCCACCAAAATCGAGCAATAATCGTAGACAATTTACTACAAAAGGTAATTGGAAAAGAAAAAATTGACATAGCATAGCAAGGTATCGCTTGTAGTACTGCCTTGATTAAGATTTCTTTTCCCCCTTCAGATAAAAGTTTAGCGATCCATCCTTGTGCTTTATTAAAAACTTTGTCCGCAATCCAAGATAATGTTTCCAATCTAGACCTCTTGTGACAAACGGAATTCCTAAATATTTTCCAAGGTCCATAGTTTCCTCAATTTGAAGTGCATAGGCCACTCTTAGTCGATCAGATTCAGGTGTTTGTTTACTAAAACACACCGAAGATTTGTGATAATTTACTTTTTGGCCGGAGCAGTTGCAGTATGTGTGAATGCATTCCTGAAGTTCCTCAAGATCTTGGCCTTCCAGGGATATAAAGAACAACGAACCATCTGCAAAAAGAAGGTGAGAGATAGTCGGGCAGTTACGTGTAATCTGAATACCCCGAATTCGCCCTTGATCCACCTTGGTCTGGATTAGTGATATAAGCGCTTCTGTAAGGAGTGCAAAAAGTAGGGGTGATAGTGGGTCCCCCTGTCTTAATCCCTGTCCTGGGCGGAACTGTGGTTGACGTTCCCCGTTGATATTAAGTTGAAAAGTAACTGTAGAAATACAATTCCAAATCTAATCTACCCATTTTTGGGCAAAACCCAACCGTTCAAGTAAAAGTTTTAAAAAGTCCCATCTGACCTGGTCATAAGCTTTAGCCGTATCCAGTTTTATTGCTGCAAAACATGCGTTATTCTTTAATTTGCGCTTCATAAAGAAAGACACTTCTTGTGCTATTATAATTGGTGTGGCCTAAGGTGTGATAAAAAGATGTATAAAATAAGTGCAAATACACACCCTAAACTAACACTGTACTGCAAGTATTACAGGACGTATGCAAGTTTTAATGATAAGAAGATTCGTTCCTCAGGGACTAACGAAAGTTAGAGAGAACTTATGCAAATTATCAAGTGCAGATATTAAAGATAGATAATAATACGCAAGTAGAAAGAAGAGAAAGATAGATATTTATTTGGTTTTTAATAAGAAAACTAAACTATTAAATTAAAGACAGAAAATAAATAACGGAAAAGAAAAGAAAATAGTATGAACGATATAACTTAGGTTTTACTAGTATGCACTAATCCTTCTAATTCTATCTATTAAATCTAATTCATAAGGGAGAATATTAGCTCTTGGTAATACTTAGTCAGGATTCTAAATTCCACTACCTTAGACCTTGAGAGCGACTAAGGGGGCAACGGCACAACCAAGAAGTGATTTAAAATAGGGTTATCAAACGCTACTAAGGCCCTAAGCAAATACTGCAATCTTGGTGATATGGTGGTTAAAACAAACCTTAATGACTATCTAGTTAGAAGTATGTTTTGTCAGAACTGCTATCGACACTAGACGTTATGTGGTGGTTCAATAGTTAAACACCCTTACAAGGTGACCATCTAACTACTATTAAGGAAATCCTATACTCGTGCACTAGCAAGGAAAACAGTCATTAAATCAAAACACATAATCAAATATAAGGGTAAGTAGCTAATATCAGATTAAAACATATAATTCCCAAAGAACTTAGATAGAAGAACTAGAATTCATAGTTTATACATTATGCAAAACCTAAGCTAAGAGAATTAGTTCATACAAAGAAAAGAAGAAGAAAGAATTACAAAATAAGAGGTTGAAGGAGACATGATTGTTGCACAGCTCCCTCCAGACTTCTTCTCTTGTGTTGCAGCTTCCTCTTGGCCTTAGGGTCTGGCCAAGGATGATTTAAGAGTGTTAAGAGGCTGTATTTATAGGTTAGAGGTTGACCTAATTCGTTTCTTGGAGATAACTTCAAGTAATGGGCTCCTGGCCCAACCCAAATTCGTAAGATAAACACTGCTGCGTTGTTTTGGTCATAACTTATTTGTTATTGGTCGGATTTTGCTCCACAAGATACCAAAAGAATCGCAACAGAATTATCTAGGACCGGTAGAAGGAAATTACCAATTCGGCCTATTTCTTAGGTAAAAACACCAATCTTTAGACGTGTTCTACAGAATCCCAGATTTAGGCAGCTTTTCCTTTTCCTAATTGAACTCAGTTTCCTTCTATCTCCAATTTCCATGCATATATCTTTCCATAAGTTGTAATCTTTGACTTGGACTCTAATTAATCTCCATAATTATCTTTAAAGCTTCACACTAAATAAACAATTAAACCCAATATGCTCTAAAAATAATAATTCTACAAATCAAGACCCAAAATAGGAAAGTGCACTAAATTAAGCTAAAATCAACCTATAAACTAATAAATAAGCCTAAAATGATGTCTCTGAAGTATATTTTACTATCACAAATGAGGAGACATCAAGACCCCCAACTCAAAGTTGTATCGTCCCGATACAATAAAAGTAAAGAACAGTAGGGTAGTCAAGAAGAAGAAGTATGAGGAGATTAAGAACAGAACACAATGAATGATCCTAGAGCAAAATATCTAAAAAGTCTCATGTAGTAATGCTCAAGAAATCATGCACAAAGATGCTTAATATACATGTGATCAACAATTCATAAATTCAAGTCAAGATTAATTTCGCAATGCCAGAAGGAGAGGATGATAACTTAGTTCAGGTTAATGGCTATAGGTTGTTCATAGGTCCCAAATACAGCATCCAATGGTCCACTTACCTACTACCTAATAGCTCAATTGTTTCTCCATCTAGTAGTTAGAAATCCTAAGGTCTTGGTTATAACTTGGCTTAAGGACGGGTGTGGTATATTTGGATAATGAAAAGTGAGCTTTTGGCTCTCTCCTCACTAGCCATCAACGAATCGCCCTAGAGCTTGAGTTTTCACTCGAAGATGTTTCTCACTCAACCCAATTTATTGATGCTTTTGATGTGCATCCCCAATAAATCCAAATAAAACCTTTGATGATATAAAATCCACTTTGCCGGTCCGAATATATATTCTTTTCATATCAATTTTTTTTCTTTTTGTATAGCTATGATTCTCTTTTTGATTTCGAGATATCACGCTATTTTTCATATATATATTCTTTCTTTTTATGCCCTTGTTGGCAAATTTAGCTCGTAGCTTCTTTTCCATTCATTATTACCCCGGCAAAGGGTTACAATAATAACAATTTCATCATCAATAATTTCACAATTACAATTCCAAATCCCAATGTTCCCAAATGATGAAACCCACCACCCCAAACTCAAGCTCTAAAATGAGTGTCTCAGGTTTTGCGATTCGAGTGCGGGTCATATAGATAAGTCCTAAAACTAGGGTATTGATTATAATGTGGTTCAATAAAAAGGCTTTAGAAAGGCTCAGAGGGGCTAAGACGGATAAATAACAATCAAATAACAGGGTGAGAAAGTATAAAAGGCTTCAAGTGTTTTATCATGAAAGATCTGCCTTATTCATTTTTCTAACTACCGGATTTCGTTACTTTTTCACTACTAGTTCATAGACAAGTGGGTTCTCAACTAATTTTAAACCTCATGTTCTACACACCAAATAACTATTCCTAAGTTTCAACATACTTCTTAGCATTGCTCATTAACTTTTCTATCTTTTATTTCCTGTTTTCATACATGCAAACTAAACATATTTATTGCATTTTTCAAAAACATACTACCTACTATCATTAACTTAATAAAATCATGCTCAAATAGGTACATTCAAAGATATTCTATGCCTAATTCAACCCAAAAAATTTTAAATTTTATGAAAAACAAAAAGGAAGATGAGGACAACGAATCCCCACCCCCAACTCAAAAATGAGCCGTGTCCCCACGACTCGAAAAAGACTCAAGAAAGAATAAAATTTAAAATTAGCATACATATTGCACATAAAGGAATGGTAGGGAAGAAAGAAAACATACTCTTCGAGGCTTTTACCTCGCCTAGACGATACTCGGATTAAATCTAATGTATCTTCTTCACCCATCTTCTTACTCGCTTTTCGATCAAGACACGTGATCATAATAGGATATTGCATTAAATAACGTCATGGGAGAGATCGAAGATTCGTATCACCTCCTCATAGATCAACTGTGCCACATCTTCTTCTTCTCTTCACAAAATACAATTCACAAACAACCCAAAGCATTCCAAATCCCCATGAACCTTCATGTATTCACCTTCAACTTCTTCTTCAAATACTTTCTCATAAGAAAAAGGTAGTTCCTTTAATTGTTGCTTCGGAGAAGCTATCATGGCCATTGAAGCTTTCTCTATTTCTTCTGGGTATAAGGTCTTTGATTTGTAGAGGTTGTGTTGTCTTCTTCACTAAAGTTAGAATCTTTTTGCTCTTTGAATCAAACACAGCATGCTAACCTCTCTTCTCTTGACTTGTTTTACCCTTTGAATTGGAACTATGACTTGTCTCACTTGATTTCTTCTCAATTAGATCCAATACCTTGATTTCTTCATCACCCTTTCAGTAGATAATGTGCATGTTCTCTTAATCATCTCAATTGACCCCCAACTCAAAGCTTTAACCACTCTTGAAATTTGAAACTCTTGATTATTGGTTGTACAAGCTTAATTTGGGTTAGGAAAGGTGATTTGATGATGATTCTCTATGTGGGTAAGATGGGTTCTTCATGGATTGGCTTGGATTTAAGAAATTGTAGGATGAATTTTTGAAATTTAAGCTTTTGATTCTTGGATTCAAGGTGTTTTGGGATGATATATGTGGTTGAATCTTCCTTGTAATGATGTGGAGAATGAATTGGATGTGTTTTCATGGTGATTGGGTAGTGTTTTGATGATTCGTGAAGGTTTTGATGAGCTCTAATGGAGTTGGGAGAGTTTTGGGGAAGAAGGAGAAGCTTAAGGATTAAAAAATTCGTAATAGAGCAACCTCCTCACCCTTATAACCTAAAAAACACGTTTTTTTTCTCTCTCCAGCAGTTCCGGGCGGTATACCGGCCGTGGGGCCCGGTATACCGGAGTTCTGGCTTTGAAATTTTTCACTTTCTGCATAAAACCTGCGGTGGCTACCCGTGGTACGGGTTTTGACCTTGCGGTGCACCGCGGCTGAGGTCCGGTGTACCGCACGTGGCAAAAACCTCCCCATCAACTAGATCTTGAAAAGTTATGCACTTTAGGCTCAAAAATCACCTGATTCCGATACCCGAGCGCAAAGATATGACTTGCCGAAATTTTCTCAGATTGTGTCAATTTTTTTTTTTTTTTTTTCGACACAGCGAGTGTGGGCGGTATACCGCGCAAAGGGTCCGGTACACCGCCACATCTGATGCTCCAAAATTTTTGCTCACTGACCTAAACCCGTGGTAGGACCCCGTGGTACGGGTTTTTGGCTCGCGGATTAGGGTCCGGTGCACCGGAGGGTACCCCGCGGTATCTGTAGCTACTCCGTCAAAATACCCGTGGTACTCACCCCGTGGTACGGGTTTTGACCTCGCGGACTATGGCGCGGTGTACCGGAGGGTAGTCCGTGGATTTTTCTTTGCTCCAAAAAAATTTCCTCGCGTTCCCTAACTCTATTTCTCCAATTCCTACACACCAAAAACACTAATACCTTCCTCAAATATGCAATATTAACTAAAATTAACTAAACTAAATATAAATTAAAAAACCAAAAACGTAAAAACATAAAAGAAATTACGGGCTGTCTCCCGTATAGCACTTTTGTTTAACGTCTTTCAAAGTTAGACGTGTTACCTCGATTAAGGATGACGAAATTTCCACCCTTTGCCTTTAATTCCCACGAACTTTTCAGCTCGATTCTTAATGATCATGGATGGTGCCATCCAAGATTTCGTGGGAATAGGTGGTAACTCAATTCCAAGTGTAGCATTACACTCCTCTGGTAATCCATTCATCTCGAATCTTCGTTTGTTAGAAAGAATGTCCTTCATGAATTGACCGTATTTTGACATTCTTGTGAGAGCTTCTACAAACGGGCTGCTGTTCTTTAATTTGTTCATCATGTCAACGAACTTCTTGAATTCCAGGTCATTGTCCTTTCTGACATGTGAAGGGAATGGTGGAGGAGGACATGTATTGGTTACCACTGGGCTCTCTTTTTTTCTCTGGTGTCTTCTCTTGGACACGTTCTTGTTCAACTACCTCTTCGACCTTATCTTCTGTTGCTTCTTCCCTCCTCTGATCTGGAATAGGGACTGATTCTGGTTCTGGTCTTGGTGGAGATAGTTGTTTTCCACTTCCTAATTCAACTGCATGACAAACTTTGTTTTCTGGAGCAGTAGTATCACTTCGGAGTTGCCTTTCTGCAAGGATTTTAGTTTTTTCCACCATTTGTGACATTGTCTGTACCAGCTTGTTAATCGCATCATCTGAGTTTTGGATTCTTTGCTGGTTATTCTCCATCTTTTCAATTAGGTTCATCATCTTAGCCATGCTTGAATTCAAACTCGGAGGTTGTTCTTGTATGGTTTGCTGCATTGAATAAGGATGTGGTTCTTGATAAGCTTCATTATAAATCGGCGCTTCTTGATAGATAGGTTGTGGAGGATAGTAGGATTGTGGTCGTGGTTGATAATAATCATCATAATAATGATTACTATGATTATAATTCTGTTGATCTCCGACCCAATTGTAACTCTGTGGGGGTTGATAGTCAGCGTAATTTCCTTGAGATTGATAATAACCATCATAATAATGGTCTCTTTGATAAGGCATGAAGGAAATTGAGGCTGGATTGTTCATGCAATGTCCCCACGAGTGATCTCTTGCTCCACAACTAGGACATGAAGGTGAGGCATGTACTAGATTCCTCTGAGCTAGTTGTTGCGATTGTTCTCGTAATTCCTCAAGTTGTCGGCTTAACTCCTTGAGCTTTAGAGATTCCATCTTTTAATAGCTTCTTCAGGATCTAATAGCACGAAACCTTTATCTCCTAATAAATCTGCTCTCGCCTAGAAAAAATCTGTAAAGACAAAAACTAAAAAGAAAAGCGTAAAATAGAACTAACTAAAATAAAAGCACAAGATAATTGCACAAGGACTAACGATGTAGTCCCCGGCAGCGGCGCCAAAAACTTGGTGTGGCCTAAGGTGTGATAAAAAGATGTATAAAATAAGTGCAAATACACACCCTAAACTAACACTGTACTGCAAGTATTACAGGACGTATGCAAGTTTTAATGATAAGAAGATTCGTTCCTCAGGGACTAACGAAAGTTAGAGAGAACTTATGCAAATTATCAAGTGCAGATATTAAAGATAGATAATAATACGCAAGTAGAAAGAAGAGAAAGATAGATATTTATTTGGTTTTTAATAAGAAAACTAAACTATTAAATTAAAGACAGAAAATAAATAACGGAAAAGAAAAGAAAATAGTATGAACGATATAACTTAGGTTTTACTAGTATGCACTAATCCTTCTAATTCTATCTATTAAATCTAATTCATAAGGGAGAATATTAGCTCTTGGTAATACTTAGTCAGGATTCTAAATTCCACTACCTTAGACCTTGAGAGCGACTAAGGGGGCAACTGCACAACCAATAAGTGATTTAAAATAGGGTTATCAAACGCTACTAAGGCCCTAAGCAAATACTGCAATCTTGGTGATATGGTGGTTAAAACAAACCTTAATGACTATCTAGTTAGAAGTATGTTTTGTCAGAACTGCTATCGACACTAGACGTTATGTGGTGGTTCAATAGTTAAACACCCTTACAAGGTGACCATCTAACTACTATTAAGGTAATCCTATACTCGTGCACTAGCAAGGAAAACAGTCATTAAATCAAAACACATAATCAAATATAAGGGTAAGTAGCTAATATCAGATTAAAACATATAATTCCCAAAGAACTTAGATAGAAGAACTAGAATTCATAGTTTATACATTATGCAAAACCTAAGCTAAGAGAATTAGTTCATACAAAGAAAAGAAGAAGAAAGAATTACAAAATAAGAGGTTGAAGGAGACATGATTGTTGCACAGCTCCCTCCAGACTTCTTCTCTTGTGTTGCAGCTTCCTCTTGGCCTTAGGGTCTGGCCAAGGATGATTTAAGAGTGTTAAGAGGCTGTATTTATAGGTTAGAGGTTGACCTAATTCGTTTCTTGGAGATAACTTCAAGTAATGGGCTCCTGGCCCAACCCAAATTCGTAAGATAAACACTGCTGCGTTGTTTTGGTCATAACTTATTTGTTATTGGTCGGATTTTGCTCCACAAGATACCAAAAGAATCGCAACAGAATTATCTAGGACCTTTGTAAGGAAATTACCAAATTCGGCCTATTTCTTAGGTAAAAACACCAATCTTTAGACGTGTTCTGCAGAATCCCAGATTTAGGCAGCTTTTCCTTTTCCTAATTGAACTCAGTTTCCTTCTATCTCCAATTTCCATGCATATATCTTTCCATAAGTTGTAATCTTTGACTTGGACTCTAATTAATCTCCATAATTATCTTTAAAGCTTCACACTAAATAAACAATTAAACCCAATATGCTCTAAAAATAATAATTCTACAAATCAAGACCCAAAATAGGAAAGTGCACTAAATTAAGCTAAAATCAACCTATAAACTAATAAATAAGCCTAAAATGATGTCTCTGAAGTATATTTTACTATCACAAATGAGGAGACATCAATAATGTTATCTTGGATGACCCTACCCTTGATAAATGCGGATTGTGTAGGTGAGGTAATATCATTTATTAGTAGCTGCAATCTATTAGCAAGTATCCGGGCGATTATTTTATATCCAAAATTAAGACATGAGATTGGTCTATAATCCCCTACTCCTATATGAATATCTCCTTTAGGAATAAGGGTAATAAGTGTTTCATTAAGAAGTGTTAAAGGAGTATTATTTGTAAAAAAAATCAATCACCAAGTTAGTCACATCATAGCCAATAATGTCCCAGTATTCCTGAAAGAATTTACCGTTTAGTCCATCAGGCCCAGGGGCTTTGTGTGGCCTCATGTCATAAACAGCTTGTTTAATTTCTGCTTCATCTGGAATTCTAGTTAACACCTCATTCATAGATTGGGTAACCATACATTCCTAAGGGCTTCATGTAAATAAACCGGCTCCTGTTCCCTGAGTAAGTTCGTGTAAAAAGTATTAAATTGTTGTTTGATACCGTCATCAGATTGTACCCAGTCGCCATCCGTATTTTGAATCCTAGCAATCCTGTTACAATTTCTTCTTTTAGAAACTAGTGCAAAAAAGTATTTAGTATTCTTGTCGCCATATCGTATCCATTGGTCTTTTGCTCTATCAGCCCAGTAGACTTCCTCTCGTTTCCAAAACATAATAAGTTGGTCACGAATAAGTTGCTCCTCGCCTTGTATTTGATCCTCCATTGATGCATTCATCACATCCATTAGTCTCCTTTCAAATTCTTTAATTTTTGTTTTATTATTAGGAAATGTATTCTTGTGCCATGTTGAGAGGGCGTTTGTGGTAACTGCCCTTTTATGTAAGACCACATGTAAAGGTGTATCAACAATTTGGACCTTCCATGCTTCCTCAATAACATTTCTACATTGTTGATGGAGATACCAGTTAGTCTCAAAACGGAAGTGTCTAATATTGCGCTTCCCTTGTCCATTATGAAACAGAATCATAGGTACATGATCTGACCCCACGACAGGGGGAAGATATGCAGTGGCATTAGGGAAATTTTCTGTCCATTCTGTAGTTTCAAATTTTTTATCAATTCTAGAGTGTACAATATTATGTTCATCTCGACGGTTTGTCCAAGTAAAGAAGCTTCCATATGTTTGAATTTCTGTTAACATATTGTTAGTAATGAAAATATTAAAGTTAAGGATGTACTGCTGGTTTGGAGGGGATGAGCTGAGTCTTTGATTTGCATTAAAAATATCATTAAAGTCTCCCAGAATGAGAATCGGTTCATCATGGCGTGCTCTCCATTCCGTTAAATAGTTGTAGAACTGTTGTCGTTCAACGTAAGCATTTGGAACATGCACAAAAACACAGTAATAAGCAAATACATTATCATTAATTAAAACGGTAATAAATGAAGGGCCATAGTCAAAAATAGAAAGGGGTGTAGGAGAATTCCACATCAACAAAAACCCCAGAGTGATTCAAACTGCCTTGTGGGTTAACCACAAAAAAGTTCTCAAAATTTTAAGTTCCTCACCAATAAAGGTGCATCTTTTTCAGTCATCATAGTTTCACAAAAACAAGCCACAGAAGGCTGGACTGCCAAAGGGGCCCTGATCCCCTTACAGTTCCAAAAAAGTGTAATCATTTTCCAACCGCGGCCAAAACCTGGTGGCCGCTACCTCTAACTTGCCTTATTCTTTGTCTTACCATCTTACCCGTACTTAAATAATAATCGCCCCATTCACCATTAAAAATTTTAACTTTTCCCCTATTAGCTGTCGCAAAGCCTTTAAAATCAGCCCATATACTTAAAATAAATTGGTATGTGAAATTTACCCAATTAGTCCCCTTAATTCTGTCTGTGTCCCTGAGATGCACCAAACATATTTCGAAATCCGTGTTGCTCCTAAGAGTATTAACCATTTCACTAATACAACATTTCATCTTTGCCAAAGTCATCCCATAAATTCTTGTCCTCAAATTATATATGCAGCATAAAACATATCCCAGCAAGAAGTAGATGAATAGGAGTCCAATGATCTGTCACTTTTTGCAGTTATCCAGTTGATGGAGAGGAGTCCAACGATCTATCTCTGTTTTGCAGATATCTAGAATAGGAGTCCAACTATCTGTCTTTTTTTTTTGCAAATATCCACTAGATGAATAGGAGGCCAACGTTCTGTCATTTCTTTGCAATTATCCACTTGAACCCATCCATTTTTATCCTGGTATTCTTGACCCTTCTCAGAAGTCTCATCCCCATACAGAGTTGTATCTTTCTCATTAAAGTCAATAAACAGATTATACAGGGCAGTGGCCCTCTCCCCTTGCAAGACTTTTCCTACTTTGGTTCTTCCCCATTTCACAATCCCCTGTTCACCTAAAAAATTTACAACCATTTTCATTAAGTGTAAAGCAAAGTTATACTTATATTGCGAATTCCATTTGTTAATCCATGACCAAGTAGAAAAGTTAAAGCCCAAAAGCGTAGCCCAAAGTTTACAATCCATCTTCCTCCAGAGTTTAGACATCTGCCTGGCTATCCTGCAAACATAATTCGGTCCCTCTTTGTTCATCCAATCACTGTATTGCACCGTTTCCCTTTTATTCTTTGTACACTGATTCTCGTCAGTCTTCGTATCCTCTAATCCTAGTTTCAGTGGTAAACCCTTAAATATCATATGTCAAAAATAAATAAATAAATTAAAAAAAAACCCTTAAATATCAGAATCCATACCGCACTAGCCCTTATCTTAAGTCCCATACCATCATAAATCCTAATCGGTTCCTCATAAACCAACCATTCCATTTCCCCTCCTCCACCAAATCTTCTAACTTTCTGTCCAGAATTCGTTGGGTTGTGGCTATTCTTCCCCCAACTTTCTGTAATAAAAAAGTAACCCCCCTGTGAAGCCGCTCCATAGCAGTTAGTCTTCAACCCTCTCCATCCACCTGTCTTCTTCTTAGAACCGCGATTATACAAATCTTTATAATTACCCGCTGTGTGACCGTTAATCTGATTTTGTTCGACCAGAACCGTAAACTGACTACTACCAATCTGAGATTGAATCAAGAAAGCCTTTACTGATTGAGTCTGCCAAAAAGCCTTTGGATTCTTCTTCTCCTTGTCATCGCCGTATGTAGATATTATCTTCTTCCTCCTATATTGTATCTGATATCTAATAAAACATGGTCTCCTTGTAAAAACTTGTTGTTGTATCTCACCATCAATTGATAAGCCCATCCCGTCACCTCCCACTATAGTATTTGAATGGAGGCCTGAGATTTTGCAGTGATTCAGTCGAAAGAACACGATTTGTGGTGAATTTGTCTGGATTTTGGGTGAAAGAAACGGTCAAGATTGAATGTAAATGAAACGCATAGGTTATTTTATCTAAATTAGAAAAAAACTTTTATTAAGCAGCTATATTTTTAGTAAGTAATTATTTTATTTTGTCTCGGTATGTAATGTTATTTATTATATAGATTTTTTTTCATTCGGTTATTTTTATTTGACAAGGTTTTGCAAGTTGTATTTTTTTAAATGTATTTTTAAAAACATTTAAAAACATAATTAAAATAAAATTAATATACTTTTATTAATTACTAAAAAATATTTCAATATTTATTGTTTATTATAATTTTTAAATTTTTGTTTCATAATATACTTTTACTTATTTAAGTATATATAGATTAAAAATTAGTTTAAGCAAAAAAACATTGTATTAATAACCTACTCCTATTACATGTGAGTAGGAAATGTAAAATTGCAGTTTTTATGAGTAGGAAATGTAAAATTGCAGTTTTTATAATAACTAAACAATGGAGTGTGGGGAAAGAAGTGTGGGCAAATGCTGTATTTCTTGTAGTGGAAGAATCCACCAAATTCCAGAAAAACATCAAAGAGAACATAAGACTAACCAATAAAAGACTTATAACCATTTGCATGTGCCAAAAAAAGATACGAAAAGACAATAAGAGGGCATTACAGGGTCCCTTTTCCCTTACCAAATCATCCATCCACACGGAGAAGCCGTGCATGCTTTCATAGGACTCACAAATTAACTTCTCCGTAGAATTTATCATGGTAAGGAAAGAATTGCTCCTGGGTCCTCAATCAAAACCTCTGCAAACCATGATTTTGAAGCCCATTGTTCAAAATTGTCAATAATATTATGATATAAATTGGGAATGATATGGGTAATATATTTGTAGTAATAAATAGGATTAGAAACGTAAGGGAATTGATGAACAAAAAACTTATGATTGGTTTGTGTTGTTTTAAGGTTAAAAACTTGGGTTGTCTTTTGGTTGGATGAATATTACAATTGTTTCTAAAAAAAATGGTCATGCTTTTAATAGAAGTCTATCAGAGGGACATTTTTTATTTCCTAAAATTAAATTAATAGTATGATTTTGCAAAATATATTCTATGATATTAATAAAAAATTAGCTTGTTTTGTATGAAAGGATAAATTATGTTATATATTTAATTAAAAATAATTTGATAGTTATTAGGAGCTGTAACGTGAAAATGTGTTAGATTTGATCACATATCCCTAAACTACAAACTAAATTTTGTTTTGTTAATTATCTTAACTGGAATATAATAAAACCTATTTTTTTGGTTTTTGCAGATTACAATAATATAGGGATATCACTTTCGAAGGAGAAATCAAAACCTTTAACAACAAACATATTTCAAACTCCTCATCTATCAACTCTTAACTTAACTCACCAACACAAAGATTGAACTTTGTATTACCTTTTTTCTAGATTAGTTGATAAATTTATTATTGATATATTTTAGTTTTGATGATGAATTAAATGTTGATATAGTGTAGAAATGTTGATACAAATATAGTGATTTCAATTGTAAGTTTGATTATAAATTTTCGATCAATATAAATGTTCATTTATAAATATATTCCCAATGTATTGTATGGTGTATAATTTTAATGGTACCAACTTGAAATAATTTAATTAATATTTTTTTATTTAAATTTAATTTCATCATATTTGATGAACATGTGTTGAAATTTCCTATTTTTAGGTAGAAATCTACATTTGGTTGTATTGTAATATTTGTTGAGTATGAAAAAAATACAAATCGGGTACATAAAGTATAATAAAAATTGTGTCACCTTGATCACCAAATTTAGTTTAGCTGATACAAATGTGAATATCAGGAGATCATAAGGCAAACAACCCTTACAAAACTGAGAAAAGGTAGTATCAACTTACCGTCAAACCATGATATTCCCCACCATAAATACAGTCACTACCATATGAGAAAATCACTCATATGCTCAATAATTTTATAAAAACTCCCTCAACTTCATATATTAGAAAGTACTGAATATCTTAAAGAACAATTACATTGTTTTTTACAGTATGAACTCCTAAGCTTGTTCTCGAGAAGATGGATAAGTAGACAAACATGCCGAGGCGACCAAAGGTTGTAGGATCACATGTCCTGGAAAATTGAAGTCATAAAACAGTGGCTCAAATTAGTAGCCTAGGTAAAAGACTTGATCTATTTAATTAAGTGCATGGAAGGAAGAAACGAAACCCCCATAATAAGTTTAGTATGTATGTTGTAATATGTAAGGTCTATTTTGTACTTTCTTTGTTTTTTACTATGCTACACTTTTTTACTTTTGTGTTAAGTTTTTTGAACAAGTTTCCACAAGATAGGGTTTTTTATGAGAGAAGAACAAATTAATACATTTTCGACGTAACATTCATAAAAAGGGATTAGTAAAATAGATATGATACCATCCTATAAAATGATCTATCAATGTGGAACTTCCCTTAAACACCCTAATTCTCATAACCTGATCTAGACTAGGATCTATTGGGACCATGAGTACTCAGATTTTTGGAATTCGGTCAATTAAAAAAACATGAACATATCATTCTTATGTAAGAGTATTAGTCTTCAATGAAAAAACACCAAATCGACTCCTATGTTTGTCAATCACTAAAAAACATAGACTTATCGTTCCTAAGAAAAATAATACTAGACTCCTATTCTAACATAACAAACAAAATAATATGATAGTCAATCAATCAACAATTTAGATGTATCATTTTAAGTAAGATATTAGACTCACGTGACCACATAATAGTTCAAAAACTATGGAGTCATGGGTTAAAAATAAAGGATCTAGGTAAAGTAACCCCATAAGTTTATGTAAAGAATTATCTATTCTTCATCAGTTTCGATTAGCGAATACTTACAAAACTTGTAGAAAGCAAATGGTTCAACAACATTTAATATTTTGTGAGACACTTAGATACACGAGAATTTAATATTTGGTGTTAATTTTAAAGTGATATATCACAAAAGTTTGGGTTTGTAATCTCTAGCAGCCATAATACATCGTAATTAGAAAGTTTTAACAATTCAATATTTAGTCAAAATAAATGCATTCTACATGCCACAAATGCCCACCATATCTGTTATATCTAGGCCTATCTTCCGATAATGACAACAATCAAAGTCATTAATCATCGCTAAATATTTCAATAAATATAAAATAAATTATACTTAAGTTAAAAGTAGTTAAACATAACATTCAAGAATATTATAAAGTATTTAAGCTACCTTAGCTTATTTGACATTAATATATGATTTCGTTGGATTTAAACAAACAAATCTTAAGACGAGACAAGAAATATAAATCTAAATCCAAAAGAAGAAACTCCATGTCACAACTCAAGAATAACTTTGAAAAATGATGGGAATCCTAGGTTACTCAACAGCGAGTACGAGAGCCGCTTTGTGAGATCGAAAGAGACCCTAGGAACCTATGACCATCAAATATGTATACCACTCCTACCTAGAAAAAGAAACTAGAAAACATAAGATTTTGGGTAATGTCATTGATCTCGAACCTGAATATTGACAACCTTAAAGGAATGAGGCTCAACCATTTATTTCAAAACTTGATTCACAATATCGATTGCATAAGAGGGAGACAAAAGGAGAATGTGAAATGATAGAATATCATAATTTATTATAAATACCCACTTCTTAGATATATGTCTCTAAGTTCTATGATTTAGGAAAAAAATTATACAGAAGGAACAAACATCTAACAAAAAATAGTATACCGATGAGGATAAATTATTTGTAACTATGGAACATCCCCTACTTATTGTTGACTTTGTGATTCACTAACGAGGATGTGAGATGGATGAGTTTTCCTCACAACAATACCTTGGTATTCTTAGTAGAAATTTTTGATGAGCTAATCAAACAAGCATTGATGGATAAACTATTTTCATTTTATTTACGGTTCTCAAAAAAATTTGAGAAACCGATAATAGATCTAGGATAGTTCTAAAATTTTTTTGAGGTCATCAGGGGGTTCACATATCAAACCTTCCTCCCTAGGGGATGTAATTTAATATTAATGAAAATATGAATAAGAAAGGCATACAAGATTATTTTTACACGCACTGTTGTTGCGGAATGTAAGTGTACATACATAGTGATCCTAAGGCTAGCAACTAGGAAAATACTATAGTGATTGTATACACTTAGCACTTAGACAATATGTTTCTAATGAGAGAGGGTTTTATGATATGCCCATTGAGGACACATTATATTGTCTATCTATATCAATTTATGGAAGTAAACGAGTGGCTTAAACATTATATTGTCTATCTATAATAATTTATGGAAGTAAATGAATATGTATTTCGCAAAGAAATTCCATTTTTGAAAGAAAATGCAACTATTCCAATATATAAGAGAATGGAGCGAAATTTAATTTTACCATGAAAAAAACAGGAGCTACCCTGGTGAATATTTCAAATAGAATAACCAATTTTTATTTAATTCATTTGTAATTATTAGATTCTATATTAATAATATTTTATAACTCGATTGAGTATTGTAATCTCACAATTTATATTATTTTAACTAAATTATATTCCCTGAAGTGAATAAACGATTTTTAAGTAATATAAAAATCATTTCCTGAAATGAAACTATATTCTTTGAAGAAAATGAAATATTTTCATATGTTTACAACTGAAATTCTGGTGACCTGGACTCCAGAAGAGGTTAAGGTCGTGGAAAGAATAGTTTGTGGTCTCGTAGTAGTCTGAATACGACTAGGATAAATAACCATAACCACTCGAAGTGGAAAAATATTGGTAAAGGCACTAAAAAAAATTCATGTTAGTTTATACACTATTTATATGCTTGATTCTGAAAAAATTGAATTAATAAATTTAGGGTTTTTTAGGATGTAAAAAAAATTAAAAGTAGCATTATGAAATAAAAAATTTGATGTAATAAACATTTTCTGGCCTACAATTGTTTTTATAAAAATATAGGGATGTAATTTAAAAAATGTTAAAGAAAATTATTTGACAAAAAATGTTTTTGAAAATAAATAAATGACCATTTTGCAATTAAATAAAGTGTTATATTAAAATAATTTGACTTAAAATGTTTTTATGAAAATAAAAGGACCAAAATGCAATCTTATAAAAAGTATAGGGACCAAATTGCAATTTAAAAAGTAAGTATAAGAAAATATAATAGAACTAAAATACAATTTTAAAAAATTAAAGGACCACTTTGCAATTTAAAAAAACAAAAAAAAACATAAAAGGACTAAAATATTTATTTTTTTAAAAATAGACCATTTTGTAAATTAAAAGAAGAAAAAGAAAATATAAAAGGACTATCATGTTTATTTATTAAAAAATAACCCGATTTGTAATTTAAAGAAAATTAAAGAAAAATGGACTATTTTGAAATATCAAAAACAAAATGTATATATTTTTTTATTTATTATATGACTAATGTTTTTTTCTGTAATACAGATTGTAAGTGGAATTGATGTATTATTATATTTTTTATTTTATTTAATTTTATTTTTTAATTAATTAATATGTATGTATTTAATTTGGTTATGTATTAATTTTTATGTATTTAATTTTATATTTATGTATTTAATTTCGTGATGTAATCATTTTTCATTTTATTTTTATTTTTGTCTTTTAAATGTATTGCAAAATAGATAGCCGATGTGATAGCTAGGAGTCACGGAGGGGACGGTGGGGACCGAGACCCAAACCAAAATTCCAACAAAAACCTTGCAAATTGTAACA
The DNA here is from genome assembly GCA_029959085.1 of Nemophila menziesii. Classification (NCBI taxonomy): domain Eukaryota; kingdom Viridiplantae; phylum Streptophyta; class Magnoliopsida; order Boraginales; family Hydrophyllaceae; genus Nemophila; species Nemophila menziesii. Next base: position 84,851,414 of record JARWIR010000001.1, read on the forward strand.
ATCAACCAGGTAAATAAAAAAAATTATATCCAAAATTATGTTAAATATAACTTATACATTAATTAAATCTAATTTAAAACAGATTCAATTAAGCGCAACAAAATGGGTATGCGGCACTAAAATCTGTCATTAAGGCACTAAAGGCGGTCGGGTATCCTTTGCCGGTCGATTTCTACATACTAGACGACACGTGGAATCTCTCGGTAAATACGGGAAACACGTTAGCCAGGATGTCGGGCTAACTGTTCGAGAGAGGATACCACCGTGCTACAAAGCGTGGGAGAAAGTTCTGACTTTCGACAAAGTAGCAGTCATTAAGCGATTATCGGTAATGTTAAAACTATTTCACCATTAATACTTATATAAAATAAATTATTAATTAAACTTAGCTTTAAATAATATTTTGGATATAACAATTTTTTGATATCGCTTATTGGAGGAAAAAATCCGATTGGAAATTTATTGTTGGGAATTTGGATGATACTATGAAAGTGAGGTACAAAGACTACAAACATAATATGAAAAAGCATTATTACTTGATGGGTAACAAACCGAGTGATTTATTTGATGAGGTCTGGGAGATGTGTTGTAAGTATTGGGGTTCGAAAGACGCAAAGGTATATATATATATTTTTATTTTATCATTTAGATTATATATAATGTTATTAATATTTGTATTTTAAATTTTTTCAGCACTAGGCAAAAATGAATAAAGAATATCGAAAGATTCAAAAGAATAAAAGTGGAGCGGGTTCTCGAAAATACTCCCGTACTCGGGATTTTCATTACGAGGTACTTTGATTTTTATGTATAGATGTTTAATGTATTTAGAATATTTATTGATTATTATGAATGAAACAGGGTGTTGAGAAGTTGACCGGGGGTGGAACTGTGGTAGTGGGGGATGAGGCAACTCAGGAAGAAATCCCTATTATACAAATGGGTGCATTTTTCGAAGTGGTGGGAAAAAGCAAAAAGACATAGCACTGGAGGACGGAGGGTTATAAGAATGCTAATGTAAGTATATTTAAAAATTAAATTGTAATTATAATTTTATTCATAAATCGATTTTAATATTAATTCGTTTTCATGTCTATAATTATACAGAAATTGTTAAGGGATGCTATGAAAGAGAAAGTGACTCAGTGTCAATCTGAGTCAACTGAAGCTGGTTACTTGTCGCAAAATGAGCAAATTGAGTCGGAGAGGGAAACTGCTAAAAAGGCTATTGGGTCGCTGAAGAGGAGTTGGACACCGGGTATGGGCCAACCGAAAAAGAAGAAGCGTGTCTCGAGTCCTTCGACTACCCCGGCACAAGACGAGCAAAACTCGCATATGATTGCGGCAATAAATGAGCTTCGAGTAGCCAAATGATTGGCACCTTATAGACCCCCTATTACTAGTACCTCTTCTAGCAGTGCTCCCCTAGTTTATTCTCAGACATCTGTGACTAATGCGATGACTTATATTAATGAGATAAGGGTACAACAGGGTTTTCCCCCTATCCAGCCTATGCCTACGAACCCTACTCCTCCAGCTGGTGATGCATCCGAGAGTCGAGGTGATGAAGAGGGTGATGAAGAGAGTGATGAAGATGAAGATGGCGATGATTCCGATGGAGAACAGCAGAACCGTTTATATGGTCTTTAGGTTGGGTTAAGTTGGTGTTTATTTTGGTTTGAAGTTAAGATGTAATAATATTTTGTCTTTTGGTTTGTTTGACTATTGATTTGACTTTTAATTTAAGTTTATGGATGATTTTGATGCATTAGTATTTTAATTAATTATTTAGTTTGAAATTGGTATTTTTAATTATTAATTGTATATTTTTTTAAAAATAAAAAAATATGATGTAGTCGCGGCACTAGTCCGCGTCAAGCTTCTAGCGACTACATGAGTAGTCGCTAGAAGTTAAAAAAATAGTCGCTAGATGTGGGTTCAAGGTTCTAGCGACTACAAGTAGTCGCTAGAAATTATTCGCTAGAATCTTGTCGTTAGAACGTAACCCTTACGACTACTGGGCAATAAGTAGTCGTTAGAGCTTGGGTCCATATTAACGACTACCTAGTAGTCGCTAGATAACGCCATTACTAGCGACTACTTTGTAGTCGACAAAAGTGGACAACACTAACGACTACAATGTAGTCGTTAGTTACTAAGGATATGGCGACTACTATTTTTATTCAATGTCGACTACAATGTAGTCGTTAATAATATTTTTTTATTTTTAAAAAAAAATAAAAAAACACAATTTTCGAATTTTTTTTAATTGCATTACTGTAATTAAAAAATATTCGAAAATCATATTTTTTTATTTTTTTTTTAAAAATAAAAAATATTAAAATAATAATAAAATTAACAATTCTAAATAATTAATTTAATTAAAATATAAAATTAACAATTCTAAATAATTAATTAAAATATTAAATTAAACCAAATTCAAACCCGGTCAAGTCAGGTCAAAGTCAAACCCGGTCAAGCCAGGTCAAAGTCAAACCTGGTCAAGCCAGGTAAAAGTCACCAAACATAAAACCATTACATAAGTCTTAGTACAAACCAAAAAAAATAAAGTCTTAATCCGAATAGTCTTAAAATAAAGTAAATAAAACATCACTAAAATCCTTGCCGTCTATAGAGGTCCTCCTCATTCCCGAGCACGTCATCATCTTCATCCAAATCAATATCCATCTCAACATCTTCACCACTACTACTACTATCATCATCTGAGTCATCGCTAGGAGGAGTGGGGCCCGCATTCATAGGCTGGAAGGGGGCCTCGCCTTTATCCGACCTCAACTTATTAACGTATGCGATGGCATCATTCACAGTAGCCATCGAAAAAGGTGCAGGCGCGGTGCTAGTAGAATCTTCAGGGCGGGGGAATGGGGCAAGACCGCTGGACACTCGGAGCTCGTTAATAGCCGCCATCATCTCCTCGTGTTGCTCGTTCCGGGCTGGAGTAGTCTTAGCCTTGTTCTTCGATTTTCCCGGACGGCCAATGCCCGGAATAAAGCTCCTCTTCGGTGACCCAACCTCCTTCGCGGTCCTCTTCACGTAATCGTATTGCTCCTTTTGACTCAATCCTCCCCAATCGCCTGACTCTGATTGACTTTGAGTCACCTTTTCCTTCATCGCGTCCTTGAGCAATTTCTGTTACATAAAAAACAGTATATCAATTAAATTTGATAATAAATGAAAAAATTAATTAAAACAATCTAATAAAGAAAAACTTACATCGGCTCTTTCGTACCCCACGGACCTCCACTCTTTCGTCTTCTTTGTCTTCCCCACCACCTCGTAAAAAGCACCCATACGCGGAATCGGGATGTCTTGTTGGGTAGACTCATCCCTTATCACCAGATTCCCTCCCGGGATTAATTCTTCACCCTGTTTCAAGAAAATAAAGAATATTCAAAATAAATTATAAATTAATTAAAAAAAATTTACTTAAATAAAAAATTACCTCGTATAGCATATCCCGAGTTCGGGAATACCTCCTCGACCCCGCTCCACTCTTGTTTTTCTGCTTTTCTCGATTCTTTTGATTTTCTTTTGCTTGATTCTGAAAAAATATAAAATTCATTTATTAATAAAAACAATTATAATTTTAAATATATACGAAAATTAAAATTAATCAAAAATTCACCTTAGCTTTTCTCGAGCCCCAATACTCGCAGCACAAAGCCCACGCCTCATCTGACATCCAATCCGGCTTCAAACCCTTTCTCCAATAATGCTTCTTCACGTAGTATTTGTAGTCTTTAAACCTCATCCTCATTGTGTCATCCAAATTCCCAAAAATCTTGTTCCAATCTTTCCTCTTTATCCAATCATTTATGTTAAAATATTTATGTACAAAAAAATACATTAGTTAAATTTAAATAAGAATAATAAATTAAGTTAAAAAAAATTTAACAATTAAATTAAATACCGATAATCTCTTAATAACAGCGTTTTTGTCCGCCTCCGGCACTTTTCTCCAAGACGGGTGATAGAGCGGAATCCTCTCTCGTACTGCGATTCCAATAACTTGAGCAACGTGGTGCCCGTACTTGCCTGTTGGACTCCACGTGTCGTCTAACGCACAAAAGTTGACTGGCAAAGGCCACCCAACTTCCTTCAGTGCCTTCATCGCAGTCTTCAAGGCACCTCCACCCCTTGTTCTCCGTCTAGGGGGATCTGTTTTAACATTAGATTAATTATTAGTGACTTTATTTTTTAACAAAGTATTTAATTGAATTTGTTTATTTACCAGGCTGGTTTGCACAGTCGGCTAGGTTTCGGTTAGGATTCCGGCTTGGGTCCCTATCCCCACCGTTCCCTCCGTGGTGTCGTGACAGTACATCGGCCATCTAGCAATTTATAGGTAAATTAAAATACAGAATAAAAAATAAATATTCCTAAATATTTTTGTAAATTGCATAAAAGTCCCTAAAGTCCATATTTAATTTTTCTTAAATAGCATAAAAATTCATAAATATTTTTTATAATTGCATAATAGTCCCTAAAGTCCATATTTATATTTTTTTTAAATGTCATGAAAGTCCCTATGTAGTTTTATATTGCATAAAAGTCCCTATCATAATATTTTTTTTAATTGCCTAAAGGTCCCTAAGTTATTTTTAACACAATTTTTAACACAATTTTTAACACAATTTCATTGTAACACATTTTTTAACACAATTTTTGCACTTTTAAAATCTAAAATTTACTAAGATTCATAACATAAATTAACAAAAATACCAATAAATCATCAAAATTAACTTTTAATCATAACCCATGAATTACATGCTTAACATAACAATAATGAACAACTAATAACACCTACTATATACGGATTTAAGAATCAAACACAAAAAAGATGAAAAAAAACTAATTAAATTTCCAGAAAAATATTTTTTTGGGCATTTAACATACATTTTAGGTTCAAATTGATGCATACAACACACTAACAACACATACAATTCTCGGAATTATAGAAATCCATGAAATCACCAAAGAAAAAAAAAAGCATAGAAATTAAAAAAGGATTGGAAAACTTACCTTAATGGAAGAGATTGGAGCTAATTTGGGGAAGAATCCAAGCCATTTTGATTCGGATTGAAACACAAACAAAGAAAAACAATATTAGAAAAGTTAAAAATTGATTAAAAGAAGCTTTGTAATAGATAGAAAATGTAATGGAATTAGATTGATTGATTGATTGATTACCTTTGCTTGGAATGGAATGGAAGCTCTCGTTTTTTTGGAATGGAAGCTCTCGTTTTTTTTTTGTTTATTGTAGAAGAAATGAAGGAGAAGAGTGAAGCTCGGTTAGATATAGGGCTTTTCTACTAGCGACTACATTTGTAGTCGCTAGATTGATGTTTGACCAAGTCAACTGGTCTTTCGCGACTACATTGTAGTCGCTAGAAAGCTGAGTGAAACGCGTGTCCATTGCGTGGGCGGGAAAAATGACCGCCACGTTTTTTGGGAATTTATTTCGCTGTCTAGCGACTACATTGTAGTCGTTAGTGCTCTAGAGTCATTAGCGACTAGTTCATGTACATGAACTAGTCGCTATAAGTAATAAGTAGTCGCTAGATATTTTTTTTTCTTTTTAAAAAAAAACACTAAACGCTATACAATTATCCAATATTTTAATTCAAAGTTAAGTGTTTGTGGTCAAAGTTAAGTGTTTAGAGTCAAAGTTAAGTGTTTAGAGTCAAAGTTAAGTGTTTGTGGTCAAAGTTAAGTGTTTAGAGTCAAAGTTAAGTGTTTGTGGTCAAAGTTAAGTGTTTAGAGTCAAAGTTAAGTGTTTAGAGTCAAAGTTAAGTGTTTGTGGTCAAAGTTAAGTGTTTAGAGTCAAAGTTAAGTGTTTGTGGTCAAAGTTAAGTGTTTAGAGTCAAAGTTAAGTGTTTAGAGTCAAAGTTAAGTGTTTGTGGTCAAAGTTAAGTGTTTAGAGTCAAAGTTAAGTGTTTGTGGTCAAAGTTAAGTGTTTGTGGTCAAAGTTAAGTGTTTGTGGTCAAAGTTAAGTGTTTGTGGTCAAATCACCCAAATATAAAAAGTTTAAGTAAATAAAATGTTTTAATACAAATAAACCCAAAAAAAAAACTCCTACTCAGAATCATATCCACTAACAACTATAGGTTCGCCATCACTATCAACCTCAATGGGTTCTTCCTCATCACCGTACTCATCCAAGGTGTCATCTTCAATTTCCTCGTTTTCATCAACAACCGTTTCAAAATTCAAAGCAACAAAAAAATGAGCAGGGTCAATCTCGATCTCCTCAGTGGATGCCAAGTTCACCGGATCGGAAATCGTCTCGGTATTCACTAAAGGGATATCGACACTCGTATCCCCACCAGTGGGCATTGACTCTGCACCCCATAACTCAGGACTCCATCCATGTCTATCATTGAGTTCCCAAACTACTTTCCAACCTTTTTGTGATTTCCTTAAACTAATCTCGTCTATGTAAAAAACTATTTTTGCTTGAGTAGCTAAGATGTACGGCTCTGATTGCCAAAAAAAATTAGACGTGTTGACAAGAGTTACCCCATGCTCTTTCCTCGGTTTACTCGTGTTATACCAATTACACTCGAACAGCACAACAGAACAGTCATCGTCATATGTGATCTCTACAACCTTGACCAATTCACCGTAAAACGGTGTTCCATTGTAGATGGCGGATACCCCGTAATCTTGTGTCACCCTTGTTTCACCCTTTCCTTTAGTGACCCACTTAACACCGTTCACAACACATGAATCGTACTTATAAACTGCACCATGAGACTTACTAGCCAATGAAATCATCTCACTTGTAGCGAATGCATCACCTTCTTTTTCCATTTCATAAACCTACAAGCATAAACAGTTATAACAATGTTTCCTAAAATGGAATATTAATTTTGTATTTGAATGGATCTATACCTTATGCAGAAACCAGTCTCGGAAATTTTGCCGGTGTTTCCTATCTTTTTCGTCTGGGGAACCCGATAACGTGGCTTTGTGTTCTCTGCACATTTGACGATCAACAATGAATCAACATTTATTAAATAAATTGAATAAACATTTAATAAATAAATTGAAACCTTACGTCATCAAATGTTGGATTTCATCGCAATTAAGTAGGATATACCAGTCGATTTGATCCTTCTCGTTGTAATGCAAATTACCATACTCTTTTTTACCTATAGGAATACATTGGCTCTTAAATACTGACAAATCTTTAGGTTGAGCTTCGATATCGGTATATCTACCCGGATCATTAAACTTTGTTTTTTCTTCTTTAAGGTAACGCGATATGAATGTCAAAGTCTCCTCTACAACGTATCCCTCGGCGATTGAACCCTCTGGCCTAGCCGGGTTTCGTATGTACTCCTTTAATTTCTTTAGATACCGCTCAAACGGGTACATCCAACGCATCTGAACCGGTCCCCCTAACAAAGCCTCGTCGTATAAATGAATGACCAAGTGGATCATTATATCGAAAAACGCGGGAGGTAAAATCATCTCCAGTCTACACATAACTTCAATCACTTTCTTCTTCTCCTTTTCTAACTTTTTCCGACTCAGATTTTTATTACACAAAACTCGAAACACGTTGGCTAGCCCGATAATCGCGTCACTTATCGCTTTGTCTTCGAAAAGCCCTGGGAGACTAGCCACGAATAGGTACTGCATCATCACGTGACAGTCGTGAGATTTCATTCCTATAATCTTGCCTAAGTCGCTTTGAACGTTATTTCTCAAACTCGATGCGAATCCATCGGGAAACTTCTGTGCCTTCAGCCAATCAAGAAATACTTTCCTTTTTTCGGTGGTTAACGTATAATTAGCTCGAGGCATTACATTCTTACCATTTTTCTCTTGCAACCACAAATCTGGCCTGATCTTCATTTCCTTGAGATCAATTCTCGCTTTCACGTTGTCTTTGTTAAGTTTTCCATCAAGACCTATTACTGTGCCAAGAAGAGCATCACACACGTTTTTCTCGCAACGCATAACGTCAATGTTATGTTTCAACAGGTTTCCAGACCAATAAGGTAAACGATAGAAGATACTCTTTTTCTTCCAATTGAATCGCCGATTAACATCTGGCTTCACGATCTTTCCCCCAAAGTCCTTGTGTTTCCCGGGAAACACAATGGGAAGGCCATCTAACTGTGTCTGAATATCGGCAGGTTTATATTTCTTCGGTGGTCGCCTATCAGTGGGTTTCTTGTACAAAACTTTTTCGTCTCTGAAAGGATGTTTGATAGGTAACCAACGTCTGTGGTCGAAGTAAGCAACCCCTTTCTTCACGCTCAATGACGGAGTAGAATCCATGCATTCTGGACAAGCTTTATAACCTTGACCCGACCATCCCGAGGTGTATGTCCTAGCGGGAAAATCGTTAGTCGTAGACAACAAACAAACCTTCATAGTAAACTCTTCCTTCTTGTGGGCATCATAAGTAATAATCCCTTTACCCCACAACTCGTCCAACTCATCTATAACAGGACGAAGAAAGACGTCCATGTCCTTGCCGGGTGAACGGGGTCCCGGAATCAACAAACAAAGCTGGAATGTCGTCTCCTTCATACACTCCCACGGTGGTAAGTTGTAGACGGTCAATATAACCGGCCACATGCTGTAAGAGTTGTTTTGCATGGAGAATGGGCAAAAGCCATCGATACCCAAACCCAAGAAGACGTTCCGAGGTTCACTAGCAAACTCGGGATGTAACTGAACGAATCTCTTCCAACTGTCTCCGTCAACTGGATGACGCAACAAATCTGGATCTGTATTCTTCCCTGTTTGGTGCCAGATCATATTTTCGGCAGTGTGCCTCGAAGCATAAAGTCGCTGCAGCCTAGGGGCAATCGGGAAATATCTGAGTTTCTTATGCGCTACTTTCAGACCCTTCTTCGGGTCCCATCTGGATTCATTACATATTGGACACTTTTCAAGGGAGGCATTCTCCTTGTAAAACAAAGCACAATCGTTCACGCAAACATCGATGGTCTCGTAACCCATACCTAAATTTTTTAACTTCTTGTTGCACGCCTCGTATGAATCGGGCAACGTATGAGGTTTGGGCAACACACGGCATAATAGCTGAAGCAACTCGGTGAAAGACGTGTTAGACCACTTGTTCTTGACCTTCACGTGCATTAGCTTCGCAATGAAATTTAATGAACTCATGACATCACAACCAGGGTATAACTCGGTCTCTAAATCGGAAAACATCTTTTCGAATTTGTCACGAGCTGTACTGTTCGAGTCTGTGATCTCGGTGTCACCAGAATGACCACCAACCTCGTAATTAGGTCTCAAATCATCGTATACATCCAACATTACATTTTCTTCATATCGAGTCTCGAGAATATCCTCGGGCTCACCATGCTTTGTCCAAATATCATACGTCTCCAAAAACCCATGCAGTAACAGATGTGACCTAACTTTCTCAACCGTATACCTACGATAATTCGAACACTGATTACACGGACAAAAAATTGTTTCTTCACCAGGAGGTTTATTTTTTTCAGCAAAAGCAAGGAATGGTTCTATCCCCTTAATGAATTCACGCGAAACTTTATGAGCCGTACCAATCCAACTCTTATCAATACCCGAAGCCATAGTCAACTATTACAATATGAAAGAATACAACATAAATAAAATGAAAAAAAAAATTATTACATCACCAAATAAATAAATAAAAATAAAACGAGAAAAAATTATTACATCACCGATTACATAAATGAATAAAAAAAAAATTATTACATCACCGATTAAATAAATAAATATAAAATGAAAAAAATTATTACATCACCGCTTAAATAAATAAATATAAAATTAAAAGCACACAAAATATCACATCACCAAATAAATGCATAAATATAACATTAAAAGCATACAAAATATAGCAACATACAATAATATATCATACAAATATATATTTTTATATATATATAAAAATATATATATATATATATAAATATATATATATATATAAAAATATATATATATATTTAAAAATATATATATATATATAAATATATATACTTAATATAATTATTTATAATTCACATGAAATTAATAAATGATTATAGATATATACATAATGATATTATATATTTAGCATTAACTATAGAATTGTAATCAAATAAGGAAAGGATGAAAAAGACACATACTTTTGGGCAAATTCGGAAGGGAAAATTGATAATTGAGGCGGCCCCACGTTGATGTTTGACCCGGGAAAGCTTGCCTACGTGTTGAAATACCTAATAAGTGATAATATTGACCATTTATTATACAATTGCATGAAAGTATAAGAAATTTGAAAGAGTTTTATGGAACAAAAAATACATACTTTTGGGCAAATTTGGAATGAAAAATTGATGATTGAGGCGGCCCCACGTTGATGTTTGACCCGGGAAAGCTTGCCCACGTGTTGAAATACCTAATAAGTGATACTATTTAACATTTACTACACAATTGAATGAAAGTAAAAGATATATTGAAAGAGTTTTATGGAACAAAAAATACCTACTTTTGGGCAAGTTTGGAAATAAAAATTGATAATTGAGGCGGTCCCACTTGATGATTGAACCGGGAAAGCTTTTCAAAGTGTTGGAATATTTTTTAATGATGAACTGTGGAAAAAAATTGGGAGAGATTTGAGAGAAAGAAAGAGAAATTATATAATAATGGTGTATTGGGTAAAGCAATTCGCAATTTATTGCTGGAAAACACGCTACACTACTCGCGACTACATGAGTAGTCGCCAAAAGGTCAATTGTAGTCGTTATAAATAAGTACTAACGACTACATGAAGTAGTCGTTAAATGATTAACCCACTAGCGACTACACGTTGGCGGTTGGAAAATAATTAAAAAATACTAAATACCATTAACGACTACTTAATACGTATTAACGACTACATCATGTAGTCGAAAAAAGCAAAAATTATTAACGACTACTTGGTAGTCGCGAAACATACCATGTAGTCGTTAGAGATATGTAGTCGCGAATGCTTCTATCTTTAGCGACTACATCAAGTAGTCGCGAGAAATTTAGTCGCTAGAGGCTAATGCGGGAGTAGTGCGGATAGAAGGATGAGGTGTAGTGTACGAGCACTAGTATATATGGTACTTTGTTATGTTATCAATATCCCTATATGAAACTTTATTGATTTAAACATGAATGATAATCTATAAAATATTCTTTGATTTGGTCAAATATATAAATATATTTCACTTAAAATCAAATATAATACTAATTTTTTAATTAATTAATAACTCAAATTTTGTATGTCCAAAGTAAAAATTATATTTATAAAAGGAAAAAAACTAAACTATGTCCTTTTTTATTGAGTAAAGATATATATCATCCATTTTTGAATTACCTATATATTATCCTCTCATTAAGTCATTTATATGTCATAAATTGTGTAAGTTCTATTTTAGATAATTTTATATAATACCAGAAAGAATTACAAAATTATTTTCACCAAACCTTAAAACCCGCCTCCTTACATATACACCTTAGAAGTCGTCATTCCTATGGATACCTAGAAACTACTCTAAAGTATCACAAAATTATTAACTAATTTTTCAACATGTTTATTCAGCCAACACCATTGATACTTCCAATCTATTTAGAAAAGAGTGTAATTCTATATCTCACATATAAGATCGTTGGACATGACATTTCAATCAACAAGGAAGAGGTTTTATTTCTATTTTTATTTCTAATCATCATTTATGAATATCATATATACTTATTTGAGAAACAATTTGATTCTAACTGATATTATCTACCCTTTTATTTAGTATTTTTAGAGATTGTGTGTCGAACATCATGTTTGCATTCAAGTAATTTCATTAAAATCTATTATGTAGAATCTACTTCAGAGTTTTTTTCTGCAATTTTGATATATTTTGTTTTTACACTGATTGCTTATTTTAACGTAATTTGAATCAAAAGTTTAAATGGTGATAAGCTCCCTTAATTTGATAAATATTGTAGAATATTGATTAGATAAATGAAGCATATAAGAAATGACTTGGAAATTAAGATATACATTTCAATGCTAACATTGAAATATATATATATATATAGATTTATTGATTAACATCTATTAGTTAATATTTAAAAATTCACTAACTAATCCTTCTTGTATTTGAAATCAATCTTTTACTTAATTAATTATTTATATCAGAAATAAAATAAATATTTGGTTTATATTAAAGTGATTAGAATGTAATTATATCTCCCTTTGAAAGATTGTTCTTAATCTTCTCACTGATTTACTATTTTGTATAATTTAATTAGATTTTTTGATTATGTGAATTTCAAGTAATTAGCATTTCTTTATTTGGAATCTATGACTATATATGTTTACACACTTTTTCTGAAAAAATGTATATATTTATTTGAATGGTTATTTTAATTTAAATTTTGTTACTTTGTTTATAAATTTATTTAGATATATTGTTATGAAAACATTTGAATGCATATTTATATTAGTAAAAATAATAATAATGATAAAATAATAAAACATATTACTGGTTATGATAACTATTTATTGTTCATAAAAGTAGAGATTTTATTCTAGCTCTAATACTATATATATATATATATATATATATATATATATATATATATATATATATATATATATATATATATATATATATATATATATATATATATATATATATATATTAAAAAAATATAAGAAGAATTATAGACATACATATTTGTTTTCTTGACTATGAAGCCACTAATAACCAAACATGTTGTTTATGACAAGTTCTCCTCATGTAGTATATATCTTCTTAGTTACACGGCCATGCATATCAATTTCTTTATTTGGGGATAGGGTTAGGGTTTTCAAAAGCAATTTTTTTTGTCAATGATTCTAGCAAACGCTGTATTCCACAGATGCCAAGAAGATCACCTTGAGGAACTCTGATGGAGAGAGCTTTGAAGTTGAAGAAGCGGTGGTCGTTGAGTCTCAGACGATCAAGCACATGATCAAAGATGGATGTGCGGATGCAACCATTCCGCTCCCAAATGTCACAAGCATGATCTTATCCAAGGTCATTGAGTACTGCAAACGCCATGTCGAGGCTGTTGCGAAGGCTGAAGGCGAGAAGACTGCTGATAAAGAGTTGAAGGTTTTTTATCAGGATTTCGTGAAAGTTGAGCAGTCCACTCTCTTCGATCTCATCTTGGCTACTAATTATCTCAACATCAAAAGTCTTCTTGACTTGACCTGCCAGACAGTTGCAGATATGATCAAGGGAAAGACTCCTGAGGAGATAAGGAAGACTTTCAACATCAAGAACGACTTCACAACAGAGGAAGAGGAGGAGGTCCGCAGGGAGAATGCTTGGGCATTCGAGTGATGATGTTGTTTATCTTTTGATTATTTATCATTTCCATTTGACTATTAATGAATGTTGTTAGGGTTGTGTTTTGTGTTTGTGTAAGACAGTACATATCGTGGGGGTGTTGGGGTTCTCAGTCAGTGTTTGTTTGTTTGTTTGTTTGTGTTGGTTTTTTTTGTCAAATGAAAGGAAACCTGATACATATACTAAATTTTAAAATATAAGTTATTTAGTCTCTTCCTTAATTATATTATCTTCATTCATCTCTTTACCTTGCAAAATTTCCAACTCTGTATATAAGTTATTTAGTCTCTTCCTATTATTCAAGAACGTTGTTTTACTCCACCCTCTTAGCGCTACACATAGCATCTTTCTTGTCACAGAATTCCTGAATATTATCTACTATTCTTGTTTTGTCCCATGAATTTTCCACCACCTCATGATACAACCACCTTGATTCGATATTAAAAAACTTATTATTTGTTTCACGTTCCGGCTCTGGAGTGAGAATTAACGGAGAATAGTCTGAACCCATAGATGGTGGTACTATAATATTAGCGTCTGAAAATCTTGCGCACCAATCAAGATTTGCGAGACCTCTGTCCAGCTTTTCTTTAACATTCTCTTCCCCTTTTCTCTGATTCGTCCATGTAAAATAACATCCTTTACTCGGTAAGTCAACTAGACGATTTCAATTTATAAACTCGTTGAACTTAAGGATTCTTTCCAAGTTTGGTTGTATTTTGCCTTTTTTCTCCGAATATTTTGTAATATCATTGAAATCGCCTATGAGGATACTTGGACCATCAAATACCACACATTAGCCCTAATTTCGTCATCATTAGGGGCGTGAACACAAATCAAATACCACTTTGACCCATTCATTTCATTAACTTTAGAGATTACATAGTTCGAACACTAGAAAACCACATCGATAGAGATACTAGACTTCCACATCAAAAGAATACCACCAGACTTATATGCTCTTCCTCCCGGGTCGACAACATGAAAACTATTAAACTTATTAAACTGGGAACAAGACTTAAGGTCCTTTTTCCGCAGTTTTGACTCAAATAAACACACAAAAGATTGTCTAAGTTTATTAATCAAATATTTAAAGGACTTTCTTGTCAAGGGCGCCCTTGCACCTTGACAATTCCACACACAGTAGCTATCCATCGAATCCGTCCAGTTTACGGGACCGGCCGCCATCCTCAAGGTTAGTATGAATTTTAGTAGCCTTCACGGGTCTAGACCGGTTACCACCAAAATCTTCCATGTTTTCACTACTACTGGGATCATACCCCAAAATCCTGTTACAATCATCACCACAATAGAAAAACAATCTTTCACCTCCTTCTTCATACCCATCATCCACGCTATCCACCTTAATTCCATCACAGATTTTCTCATCATTTTTCATCTGAACCCTCACTTCATAGAAGCTGTCGCTAAATAGTCCAACCTGGTAGCAGTCAACATCTGCCTTCTCTTCGCTGCTTCTGCAACCGGTATTACCTTTGGTGGAAGCTCAATCTTAAGCGTGTAATATACTGTACGTATTTTGTTCAAATCGATGTGGTCAGCAGCTAAAGAATTTATTTTGATCTTAACTTGGGTCGTAAAAGCTCTCTTCCAAATAATACTTTCCAAAAACATTGATATTAAACCACCAAAGGCTTTTTATCCTAGGACATTTACTACCTCCTCTATCCATATAATTTGTATCCAAATATATGACCATAATCATAACACCAGAATAGTTGATAAACGCATAAATTAAGAGAAAACCATTACAGGCTAATTGAAAGTTTTCCATAGTAAAATAAATAGCTTCTTTACAACTTCTCCTCCTAACCAAATACATGTAATAAATACAGGCCACATAGACAATATGAGAATAGACAAAATAATTAGCCTTATACGATATGTTGATCTGACCCACTTTCCATGAACTAAAATCCAAATTAAACCCAATAACAATCCAGAAAAACCAATTGCTAGCATTAATAATACTCCAACAAATTTGTCTGGTACTACTTTTGTAATTAAAGAAATAGGAATTGAATTCCCTGGTAATTGAGTCACCAAAAGAGAAAAGCACCATAGTCCTAAAATTCTTAGCATAGATAGAACATACATAGTATCCATAGATAGACTCAGCATCCATTTCAAATCTACTCAAAATCCTACTGTATCTATTCTAATCTTTACTGCATCTAATATTTTTGAGAAATTTATTCTGATTAATTCGAACAAGTAAATCAAACCCCAAATTACGTTGTATGCATTTACTAAAGTAGGAAGAATCCACCGAATTCCAGAAAAACATCAAAGAGAACAGAAGACAAACTGATAAAAGACTTATAACCATTTGCATGTGCCAAAAAAAGATACGAAAAGACAATAAGAGGGCATTACAGGGTCCCTTTTCCCTTACCAAATCATCCATCCACACGGAGCAGCCGTGCATGCTTTCATAGGACTCACAAATTAGCTTCTCAGTAGAATTTATCATGATAAACCACAGGAAAGAATTGCTCCTGGGTCCTGCATCAAAACCTCTGCAAACCATGATTTTGAAGCCCATTGTTCAAAATTGTCAATAATCTGATGATATAAATTGGGAATTGTATGGGTAATAGATTTGTAGTAATAATTAGGATTAGAAACGTAAGGGAATTGATGAACAAAAAACTTATAATTGGTTTGTGTTGGTTTAAGGTTTAAAACTTGGGTTGTCGTTTGGTTGGATGAATATTACAATTGTTTCTAAAAAATAAAAACCGCCATGCTCCTAATAGAAGTCTATCAGAGGGAAATGTTTTATTTCCTAAAATTAAATTAATAGTATAATTTTGCAAAATGTATTCTATGATATTAATAAAAAAATTAGTTGTTTTGTATGAAAGGATAAATTATGTTATATATTTAATTAAAAATAATTTGATAGTTATTAGGAGGTGTAACGTGGAAATGTGTTAGATTTTATCACATTATCCCTAAACTACAAACTAAATTTTGTTTTGTTAATTATCTTAACTGGAATATAATAAAACCTTTTTTTTTGTTTTTGCAGATTAATATAGGGATATCACTTTCAAAGGAGAAATCAAAACCTTTAACAACAAACGTATTTCAAACTCCTCATCTATCAACTCTTTAACTTAACCCACCAACACAAAGATTGAACTTTGTATTACCTTTTTTCTAGATTAGTTGATAAATTTATTATTGATATATTTGAGTTTTGATGATGAATTAAATGTTGATATAGTGTAGATATGTTGATACAAATATAGTGATTTCAATTGTAAGTTTGATTATAAATTTTCGATCAATATAAATATTCAGTTAAAATTTATTCCCAATGTATTGTATGGTGTATAATTTTAATGGTATCAACTTGAAATAATTTAATATATATATATATTTATTTAAATTTAATTTCATCATATTTGATGAAGATGTGTTGAAATTTCCTATTTTTAGGTAGAAATCTACATTTGGTTGCATTGTAATATTTGTTGAGTATGAAAAAAATACAAATCGGGTACATAAAGTAAAATAAAAATTGTGTCAACTTGCTCACTAAATTTAATTTAGCTTATACAAATGTGAATATCAGGAGATCATAAGGCAAACAACCCTTACGAAATTGAGAAAAGGTAGTATCAACTTACCGTTAAACCATGATATTCCCCACCATAAATACAGTCACTACCATATGAGAAAATCACTCATATGCTCAATAATTTTATAAAAACTCCCTCAACTTCATATATTAGTAAGTATTGAATATTTTAAAGAACAATTACATTGTTTTTTACAGAATTAACTCCTAAGCTTGTTCTCGAGAAGATGGATAAGTAGGCAAACATATCGAGGCAACCAAAGGTTGTAGGATCACATGTCCTGGAAAATTGAAGTCATAAAACAGTGGCTCAAATTAGTAGCCTAGGTAAAATACTTGATCTATCTGAGTGCATGGAAGGAAGAAACGAAACCCCCATAATAAGTTTAGTATGTATGTTGTTATATGTAGGGTTTATTTTGTATTTTTTTCTTTGTTTTTTACTACGCTACACTTTTTTACTTTTGTGTTAAGTTTTTTGAACAAGTTTCCACAAGATAAGGTTTTTTATGAGAGAAGAACAAATGAATACATTTTCGACGTAACATTCATAAAAAGGGATTAGTAAAATAGATATGATACCATCCTATAAAATGATCTATCAATGTGGAACTTCCCTTAAACACCCAAATTCTCATAACCCGATCTAGACTAGGATCTATTGAGACCATGAGTACTCAGATTTTTTGAATACAGTCAATTAAAATAACATGAACATATCATTCTTATGTAAGAGTATTAGTCTCCAATGAAAAAACACCAAATCGACTCCTATGTTTGTCAATCACTAAAAAACATAGACTTATCATTCCTAAGAAAAAAAATACTAGACTCCTATTCTAACATCACAAACAAAATAATATGATAGTCAATCAATCAACAATTTAGATGTATCATTTTAAGTAAGATATTAGACTCACGTGACCACATAATAGTTCAAAAACTATGGAGTCGTGGGTTAAAAATAAAGGATCTAGGTAAAGTAACCCCATAAATTTATATAAAGAATTATCTATTCTTCATCAGTTTCGATTAGCGAATACTTTTAAAACTTGTAGAAAGCAAATGGTTCCACAACATTTAATATTTTGTGAGACACTTAGATAGGTTGTTCACGAGAATTTAATATTTGGTGTTAATTTTAAAGTGATATATCACAAAAGTTTGGGTTTGTAATCTCCAGCAGACATAATACATCGTAATTAGAAAGCTTTAACAATTCAATATTTAGTCAAAATAAATGCATTCATCATGCCACAAATGCCCACCATATCTATTATATCTAGGCCTATCTTCTGATAATCTCAACAATCATAGTCATTAACCGTCGCTAAATATTTCAATAAATTTAAAATAAATTATACTTAAGATTAAAGTAGTTAAACATAACACTCAAGAATATTATAAACTATTTAAGCTACCTTAGCTTATTTGACATTAATATATGATATCGTTGGATTTAAACAAACAAATCTTGAGACGAGACAAGAAATATAAATCTAAATCCAAAAGAAGAAACTCCATGTAACAACTCAAGAATAACTTTGAAAAATGATGGGAATACTAGGTTACACAACAGCGAGTACGAGAGCCGCTTTGTGAGATCGAAAGAGACCCTAGGAAACCTATGACCATCAAAGATGTATACCACTCCTACCTAGAAAAAGAAACTAGAAAACATAAGATTTTGGGTAATGTCATTGATCTCGAACCTAAATATTGACAACCTTAAAGGAATGAGGCTCAACCAATTATTTCAAAACTTGATTCACAATATCGATTGCATAAGAGCGAGACAAAAGGAGAATGTGAAATGATAGAATATCATAATTTATTATAAATACCCACTTCTCAGATATATGGCTCTAAGTTCTATGATTTAGGAAAAAAATTATACAGAAGGAACAAACATCTAACAAAAAATAGTATACCGAGGAGGATAAATTATTTGTAACTATTGAACATCCCCTACTTATTGGTGACTTTGTGATTCACTAACGAGGATGTGAGATGGATGAGTTTTCCTCAAAACAATACCTCTGTATTCTTAGTAGAAATTTTTGATGAGCTAATCAAACAAGCATTGATGGATAAAATATTTTCATTTTATTTACGGTTCTCAAAAAAATTTGAGAAACCGATAATAGATCTAGGATAGTTCTAACAATTTTTTGAGGTCATCAGGGGGTTCACATATCAAACCTTCCTCCCTAGGGGATATAATTTAATATTAATGAAAATAGGAATAAGAAAGGCATTAAAGATTATTGTTACACGTACTGTTGTTGCAGAATGTAAGTGTACATACATAGTGATCCTAAGGCTAGCAACTAGGAACATACTATAGTGATTGTATACACTCAGCACTTAGACATTATGTTTCTAATGAGAGAGGGTTTTATGATATGCCCATTGAGGACACACTATATTGTCTATCTATAACAATTTATGGAAGTAAACGAGTGGCTTAAACATTATATTGTCTATCTATAACAATTTATGGAAGTAAATGAATATGTATTTCGCAAAGAAAATCCATTTTTGAAAGAAAATGCAACTTTTCCAATATATAAGAGAATGGAGCGAAATTTAATTTTACCATGAAAAAAACAGGAGATACGTGAATTTTTCAAATAGAATAATCAATTTTTATTTAATTCATTTGTAATTATTAGATTCTATATTAATAATATTTTATAACTCGATTGAGTATTGTAATCTCACAATTTATATTATTTTAACTAAATTATATTTCCTGAAGTGAATAAACGATTTTTAAGTAATATAAAAATCATTTCCTTAAATGAAACTATATTCTTTGAAGAAAATGAAATATTTTTCATATGTTTACAACTGAAATTCTGGTGACCTGGACTCCAGAAGAGGTTAAGGTCGTGGAAAGAATAGTTTGTGGTCTCGTAGTAGTCTGAATACGACTAGGATAATTAACCATAACCACTAGAAGTGGAAAAATATTGGTAAAGGCACTAAAAAAATTTCATGAATTTTTTTTATTTTTTTTTACTTTGTTGATATTGAAATCCAAGAATAAGTGGCGTTATTGAGTGTGATTTATGTTACTTTAGACACTATTTATATTCTTGATTCTGAAAAAGATTGATTGAATAAATTTAGGGTTTTTTAGGATTTAAAAAAAATTAAAAGTAGCATTATGAAATTAAAAATGTGATGTAATAAACACTTTTTGGCCTACAATTGATTTTATAAAAATATAGGGACCAGATGGTAATTTAATAAATGTTAAAGAAAATTATTTGACTAAATATGTTTTTAAAAATAAATAAATGACCATTTTGCAATTAAATAAAGTGTTATATTAAAATAATTTGACTTAAAATGTTTTTATGAAAATAAAAGTTCCAAAATGCAATCTCATAAAAAGTATAGGGACCAAATTGCAATTTAAAAAGTAAGTATAAGAAAATATAAGAGAACTAAAATACAATTTTAAAAAATTAAAGGGCCACTTTGCAATTTAAAAAAATAAAAGAAAACATAAGAGGACTAAAATATTTATTTTTTTAAAAAATAGACCATTTTGCAAATTAAAAAAAGAAAAAGAAAATATAAAAGGACTATCATGTTTATTTATTAAAAAAATAACCTAATTTGTAATTTAAAGAAAATTAAAGAAAAATGGACTATTTTGAAATATCAAAAACAAAATGTATATATATTTTTTTATTTATTATATGACTAATATTTTTTTGTGTAATACAGATGGTAAGTGGAATTGATGTATTATTATATTTTTTATTTTATTTTTTTATTTTTTATTTAATTAATATGTATGTATTTAATTTGGTTATGTACTAATTTTTATGTATTTAATTTTATATTTATGTATTTAATTTCGCGATGTAATCATTTTTCATTTTATTTTTATTTCTGTCTTTTAAATGTATTGCAAAATAGATGACCGATGTGATAGGTAGGAGTCACGGAGGGGACGGTGGCGACTGAGACCCAAACCAAAATCCCAACAAAAACCTTGCAGATTGTAACAATCAACCGGGTAAATAAAAAACATTGTATCCAAAATTATGTTAAATATAACTTATACATTAATTAAATCTAATTTAAAGCAGATTCAATTAAGCGCAACAAAATGGGTATGCGGCACTAAAGTCTGTCATTAAGGCACTAAAGGCGGTCGGGTATCCTTTGCCGGTCGATTTCTACAACTAGACGGCACGTGGAATCTCTCGGTAAATACGGAAAACACGTTAGCCAGGATGTCGGGCTAACTGTTCGAGAGAGGATACCACCGTGCTACAAAGCGTGGGAGAAAGTTCCGACTTCCGACAAACTAGCAGTCATTAAGCGATTATCGGTAATGTTAAAACTATTCTCACCATTAATACTTATATAAAATAAATTATTAATTAAATTTAACTTTAAATAATATTTTGGATATAACAATTTTTTGATATCGCTTATTGGAGGAAAAAATCCGATTGGAAATTTATTGCTGGGAATTTGGATGATACTATGAAAGTGAGGTAAAAAGACTACAAACATAATATGAAAAAGCATTATTACTTTATAGGTAACAAGCCGAGTGATTTATTTGATGAGGTCTGGGAGATGTGTTGTAAGTGTTGGGGTCCGAAGGACGCAAAGGTATATATATATATTTATTTTATCATTTAGTTTATATATAATGTTATTAATATTTGTATTTTAAATTTTTTCAGCACCAGGCAAAAATGAATAAAGAAAATCGAAAGAAACAAAAGAATAAAAGTGGAGCGGGTTCTCGAAAATACTCCCGTACTCGGGATTTTCATTACGAGGTACTTTGATTTTTATGTATAGCTGTTTAATGTATTTAGAATATTTATTGATTATTATGAATGAAACAGGGTGTTGAGAAGTTGACCGGGGGTGGAACTGTGGTAGTGGGGGATGAGGCAACTCAGGAAGAAATCTCTATTCCACAAATGGGTGCATTTTTCGAAGTGGTGGGAAAAAGCAAAAAGAAAAAGCACTGGAGGACGGAGGGTTATAAGAATGCTAATGTAAGTATATTTAAAAATTAAATTGTAATTATAATTTTATTCATAAATCGATTTTAATATTAATTTTTTTTTCATGTCTATAATTAAACAGAAATTGTTAAGGGATGCTATGAAAGAGAAAGTGACTCAGTGTCAATCTGAGTCAACTGAAGCTGGTTACTTGTCGCAAAATGAGCAAATTGAATCGGAGAGGGAAACTGCTAAAAAGGCCATTGGGTCGCCGAAGAGGAGTTGGACACCGGGTATGGGCCAACCGAAAAAGAAGAAGCGTGTCTCGAGTCCTTCGACTACCCCGGCACAAGACGAGCAAAACTTGCATATGATGGGGGCAATAAATGAGCTTCGAGTAGCCAAAGGATTGGCACCTTATAGACCCCCTAGTACTAGTACCTCTTCTAGCAGTGCTCCCCTAGTTTATTCTCAGGCAGATGTGACTGATGCGATGACTTATATTAATGAGATAAGGGTACAACAGTGTTTGCCCCCTATCCAGCCTATGCCTGCGAACCCTACTCCTCCAGCGGGTGATGCATTCGAGAGTCGAGGTGATGAAGAGGGTGATGAAGAGAGTGACGACGATGCAGATGGCGATGATTCTGATGGAGAACAGGAGAACCGTTTATATGGTCTTTAGGTTGGGTTAAGTTGGTGTTTATTTTGGTTTGAAGTTAAGATGTAATAATATTTTGTCTTTTGGTTTGTTTGACTATTGATTTGACTTTTGGCTTGACTTTTAATTTAAGTTTATGGATGATTTTGATGCATTAGTATTTTAATTAATTATTTAGTTTGTAATTGGTATTTTTAATTATTAATTATATATTTTTTTAAAAATAAAAAAATATGATTTTGGAATTATATTTAATTGTAATATTGTAATTAAATATAATTCAGAATCATAATTTTTTAATTTTAAAAAACAATTAATGTCATTAGCGACTACAAGTAGTCTAGAAAAACAATTAAAGGTAGTTGCTATATATTAGCTTCTAGCGACTACACATGTAATCGGTAATAACTAGTCAAACAACGACTACTTATGTAGTCAGTAATACTTTCGCGACTACATCGTGACTTTCGTCGCTAGATATGACCTCTAACGATGAGTTTTTCACGACTATGTAATAACGACTACATGTAGAGTAGGTAAAGTCCAAATTCGTTTTCCGCAACTACTTTTTCCTTCTTTCGCGACTAAAGATGTAGTCGCGGATAGAAGGATGAGGTGTAGCGTACGAGGACTAGTATATATGGTACTTTGTTATTTTTATCAATATCCCTATATTATTGATTTAAACATGAATGATAATCTATAAAATATTCTTTGATTTGGTCAAATATATAAATATATTTCACTTAAAATCAAATATGATACTAATTTTTTAATTAATCAATAACTCAAATTTTGTATGTCCAAATTAATAATTATATTTATAAAAGGAAAAAAAACTAAACTATGTCCTTTTTTATTGAGTAAAGATATATATCATTCATTTTTGAATCACCTATATATTATCCTTATATGGTAGTTTTAGAAATCTCATTAAGTCATTTATATGTCATAAATTGTGTAAGTTCTATTTTAGATAATTTTATATAATACCAGAAAAAATTACAAAATTATTTTCACCAAACCCTAAACCCCGCCTCCTTACATATACACCTTACAAGACGTCATTTCTATGGATACCAAGAAACTACTCTAAAGTATCACAAAATTATTAACTAATTTTTCATCATGTTTATTCAGCCCCGACACTATTGATACTTCCAATCTATTTAGGAAAGAGTGTAATTCTATATCTCACATATAAGATCATTGGACATGACATTTAAATCAACAAGGAAGAGGTTTTATTTCTAATTTTATTTCTAATCATCACTTATGAATATCATATATACTTATTTGAGAATTTTTTTTATTCTAACTAATATTATCTGCCCTTTTATTTAGTATTTTTATAGATTGTGTGTCAAATATCATGTTTGCATTCAAGTAATTTCATTAAAATCTATTATGTAGAATCTACTTCAGAGTTTTTTTATGCAATTTTGATATATTTTGTTTTTACACTGATTGCTTATTTTAACTTAATTTGAATCAAAAGTTTAAATGGTGATAAGCTCCCTTAATTTGATAAATATAGTAGAATATTGATTAGATAAATGAAGCATATATGAAATGACTTGGAGATTAAGATATACATTTCAATGCTAACATTTGAAATATATATATATATATATATATATATATATATATATATATATATTTATTGATTAACATCTATTAATTAATATTTTAAAATTCACTAACTAATCCTTCTTGTATTTGAAATCAAGCTTTTACTTATTTAATTATTTATATCAGAAATAAAAAAAATATTTGATTTGTATTAAAGTGATTAGAATGTAACTATATCTCCCTTTGAAAGATTGTTCTTAATCTTCTAACTGATTTACTATTTCTTATAATTTAATTAGATTTTTTGATTATATGATTTTCAAGTATTTAGCATTTCTTTATTTGGAATCTATGACTCTATATGTTTACACACTTTTTCTAAAAAAATGTATATATTTATTTGAATGGTCATTTTAATTTAAATTTTGTTACTTTGTTTATAAATTTATTTAGATATATTGTTATGAAAACCATTGAATGCATATTTGTATTAGTAAAAATAATAATAATGATAAAATAATAAAACATAATATTGGTTATGATAACTATTTATTGTTCATAAAAGTAGAGATTTTATTCTAGCTCTAATACTATATATATAGATTTAAAAAAATAAAAGAAGAATTATAGACATACATATTTGTTTTCTTGACTATGAAGCCACTAATAACCAAACGTGTTGTTTATGACAAGTTCTCCTCATGTAGTATATATCTTCTTAGTTACACGGCCATGCATATCAATTTCTTTATTTGGGGATAGGGTTAGGTTTTTCAAATGCAATTTTTTTTGTCAATGATTCTAGCAAACGTTGTATTCCGCAGATGCCAAGAAGATCACCTTGAGGAGCTCTGATGGAGAGAGCTTTGAAGTTGAAGAAGCGGTGGTCGTTGAGTCTCAGACGATCAAGCACATGATCGAAGATGGATGTGCGGATGCAACCATTCCGCTCCCAAATGTCACAAGCAAGATCTTGTCCAAGGTCATCAAGTACTGCAAACGCCATGTCGAGGCCGTTGCGAAGGCTGAAGGCGAGAAGACTGCTGATGAAGAGTTGAAGGTTTTTTATCAGGATTTCGTGAAGGTTGACCAGTCCACTCTCTTCGATCTCATCTTGGCTGCTAATTATCTCAACATCAAAAGTCTTCTTGACTTAACCTGCCAGACAGTTGCAGATATGATCAAGGGAAAGACTCCTGAGGAGATAAGGAAGACGTTCAACATCAAGAACGACTTCACACCAGAGGAAGAGGAGGAGGTCCGCAGGGAGAATGCTTGGGCATTCGAGTGATGATGTTGTTTATCTTTTGATTATTTATCGTTTCCATTAGACTATTAATGAATGTTGTTAGGGTTGTGTTCTGTGTTTGTGTAAGACAGTACATATCGTGGGGGTGTTGGGGTTCTCAGTCTGTGTTTGTTTGTTGGTTTGTGTTGATTTTTTTTGTCAAATGAAAGGAAACCTGATCCATATACTAAATTTTACAATACTGGTTAAAAAAATAGAAAGAGCTTATCACCGACATATCCTTCCATTCTGATAGGTCTATATTTCTCCTTGTGAATTTCGCAAAGCCATCCGCAATAGAGCTATGTTCTCTACTAATGTAGGTTACCATCCTTTGATTTCCTCAATGATTGGGTTAAGACTCCAGTGAAGTCAAACCCTGTTGTAAATTCCTTGAACAAGTTCAAGATTGTCAGAATAGAACGAACTACTCTGTGTGCTCTTCGAAGATGCCGATTTGAGGGCTAAAAGAAGTGCCCACGCTTCTCCTTTTTGAACGCTCTTTAATTTACATCACAAGGCTTTCCTTTGCGTGATCAAACCCTAAGGATTAACTCCAATTGTGGAAATTGCTGCCGGTTCCCACTCATTAATAAAAGACGCATCACTAAACCAAACCATATCTGCCGCATCGTCAATAACTGGGTTATTCTTAGCAGCTTCCTTCTTTTCCTGTACTGTCTGCTTATTCTTATTCTTCAAGCTCTTTGTCTCATCAAATATACGAGCAATTGTATCTTTAGTATTAAGCGTTATATTTTCAACCGCCCATTTCTTCTTTTCAAATAAACCTTTCATCCTTTCTCTCCAAATATTCCATGCGGTAACCATGATTGTAGCCGTAACTTTCCTTTTATCCCATCCATTATTTGAGTGGCTTGTTACCGTTTTCATTGACCATATTGAGAAGGGTTCATTCATTTTGTCATCAATTTTAATTTGGAGGGACGATTCCGCCCAAGCTTGCATGCTAATTGGCCATTTAAAGATGATATGATCTGTACTTTCCATCTCCATTTCGCACCATTCACATCTGTTGTCATCTTTACACCTTCTCTTTTTCAGGTTCTGTTTACACGGAAGTATATCATTACAAATCCGCCAACAAAAATTCTTAATTTTTAAAGGGATGTTAGCATGCCACACAAGGTTCCAAAGAGTTTGAGTTATTTTCTTTTTCACCAGCGATTGAAGATTGTGGAGTATCTCTATTTTCTCCTACCAACGCGTGATATCCAGACTTTGTCGAATATGTCCAATATTTATTAAAAGGCCAAATTATTTTATCTTCTTTGAGAGTATTTGTGATAGGGATTTTCCATATCTCCCTAATAACATTAACATTCCATCCTAACGACTCTTTATCTGTAAGATCGTTAACCCATTTTAGATTAGGAGCTTTCCTATTGTCCAAATTATAATTGCCCATAATCCACTTGTGGTTCCAAATATCCACACTCTTACCATTACCGATTTTCCAAATCGAAAATTTCTTAAGCATTTGTATACCTTTAAAAATGCTCGCCCAACTCCACGATCTTTTAGCTTTTAGTTTTGTGTCCCATAAATTTTCCTTAGGAGCATATATTCCTTTCAGTACCTTGTAAACAAGTGAGTCCTTATTATTAATAATTCTCCAAGCTTGGTTTGCCAACATTGCGAGATTCATTTTTTGGAAATCTCTAAAGCCCACTCCACCGGTTTTTTTTATTTAGCCATTTTATTCCAAGCCATCCAGTGAATCTTTTTCTTGTCCTTAGCGTTCCACCAAAAATTAGCCACCAGAGACGTAAGTTTTTGCATAATGTTTTAGGAAACTCAAAGATCGACATGGCATAATTCGGAATTGACTGTAAAACCGCTTTAATAAGAGTCTCCTTTCCACCCTCAGATAAAAGAGAGGCAGTCCAGCTAGCCGATTTTGTTATTATTCTATATTTTATGTAATTAAGATTCACCGTTTTCGATCTCTTAAGGGTTAGCGGAATGCCCAAATATTTCCCTAGCGAATCCGTGCTTTTTATGCTAAGAGCTTCAGAAATGGTTTGTTTAATATGATCAGGAGTATTCTTGCTGAACATAATGGCCGATTTTGCGAGATTAAATTTTTGCCCTGATGCTTGGAAATAGCTCCACAATATTTCCTTAAATGCATTAATTTCCTTATCCGAAATTTCAATAAAGAATAAAGCATCATCCGCGAAGCAAATATGGGTAAGTTTCGGACATTGTCTTGTAATGATTATCCCATTTATATTACCTTCTCTACATTGATTATTAATTAGTCCGATGAGACTTTCCGTGAGAAGAGAAAAAAGAAGCGGTGATAATGGGTCCCCTTGTCTTAAACCAGTTTTAACTTTTTCATCCTTTGACCATTAATTTTGATTTGCATAGAAACCGTCGTCACACAGTTCTTAATCCAGTTCACCCATTTATCTGCAAATCCCAATGCTAATAATGTCTGAAAAAGGAATTCCCAATTTACTTGATCATATGCCTTTTCCATATCAATCTTTACCGCCGCATACTTGATTTTTGATTTTCTTTTAGTATTTAATAAATATGAGACTTCTTGCGCTATCAGAACATTGTCTTGAATACTCCTACCTTTAATATATGCCGACTGCGTTGGTGAGATGATTTCGTCCATAAACGGTTGAAGTCTCAGAGCCATGATTTTAGAGATAATCTTATAGCAAAAATTAACACAAGATATTGGCCTAAAATCCTTGATTGTTTCTTGTTTATCCCGTTTTGGTACCAATGTAATAATAGTGTCATTAATTAGACTGAGAGGGATATTGTTTGTAAAGAAGCCAATCACAATTTTCTCTATATCCATTTTAATAATCTCCCAAAATTCGTGATAGAAACTATCAATTTTAAACACAGGATTTTTTTATTTCTTAAGAATCCGGGATCCTCATAAGTGTCTCATTCATTTGGAAGCTAACCTTTGATGGAATTTGCCTAGTAACTTCTTGAATATTGGAAACCATATTTTGCTTAAAGAGATTCATATAATATGTCTGTATATTGTCCTTAATTGTCTCTTTATTATCGCACCATTCCTCCCCATCACACTTCAACATATTTATCCTATTTATCCTTCTTCGTTGCATAGTTTTAGCAAAGATATATTTAGTATTTTTGTCACTTTCTTTAATATTAAGATCCCTAGCTCTATCCGCCTAGAAAGACTCTTCTTGATCCCAACATTCCTCAATAGTTTTCTTAAGTTCCATTTCCTTAATTATATTATCTTCATTCATCAATTTACCTTGCAAAATATCAATTCTGTATATAAGTTATTTAGTCTCTTCCTATTATTCAAGAACATTGTTTTACTCCACCCTCTTAGCGCTACACATAGCATCTTTCTGGTCACAGAATTCCTGAATATTATCTACTATTCTTGTTTTGTCCCATGAATTTTCCACCACCTCTTTACACTGCACATGATCCAACCCCCTTGATTCGAAATTAAAAAACTTATTATTTGTTTCACGTTCCGGCTCTGGCTGGAGAATTAACGGAGAATGGTCTGAATCCATAGCCTGTGGTACTATAATATTAGCGTCTGAAAATCTTGCGCACCAATCAAGATTTGCGAGACCTCTGTCCAGCTTTTCTTTAACATTCTCTTCCCCTTTTCTCCGATTCGTCCATGTAAAATAACATCCTTTACTCGGTAAGTCAACTAGACGATTTCAATTTATAAACTCGTTGAACTTAAGGATTATTTCCAAGTTTGGTTGTATTTTTCCTTTTTTCTCTGAATATTTTGTAATATCATTAAAATCGCCTATGAGGATACTTGGACCATCAAGTTTATCCATCCATTTTGACAAGGAATTCCACACATTGGCCCTAATTTCGTCATCATTAGGGGCGTAAACACAAATCAAATACCACTTTGACCCATTCATTTCATTAACTTTACAGATTACATAGTTCGAACACGAGAAAACCACATCGATAGAGATACTAGACTTCCACATCAAAAGAATATTACCAGACTTATAAGCTCTTCCTCCGTGTGAAGGAATGCAATAACGATTATATCACATATAATACAGCGGAAAATAGAAATTGCAATTCTAATAGATAATCTAGTTGCAATTTAAGAATTTAAAACAAAGTATAATAACGATTACATACCTTAATCTGTTGTATAAGAATCGAATTGTACTAACCCAGCTTCAAAAACTTGAAGCCTCCACGCTTTGCACACCGAGCTTAATCCTTGCTTTCAGAATCCAATTCTAACTTGGAGACAAAAGAATTTTTATTTTTCTTGTGGGTTTTTCTTGGAAGAAAACTGATGGAGCAGTTATTCTTGTATAATGACTTTCATTATCTTATAAAACCCCAACATAAGAAAATGAAAAGACAAGAATAGGAAAAGTCAGAAACGTACAATGAAATTGATTATCTTAATAATCTAGTACATTACCACTTGTGAAGTGGATTTAGACCTTCTACATTATATAAAAATAATTGACTAGCCTAGCGGTTAGTGACACATTTCACACTACTAAAGGTCCGTAGTTCGATCCACAAACTTGTCAATTTTTTCCTTTTCCTTTTTTGTCTTAGTTCGGTCTTATATTAGAATATTAAATTGTGCTAGCAAATTAATATACCAATATTCCAAGTATATATTTAATTAATATTTATTATCTAATAATAAAATTAATTAACGACATGAAGAAAAATCAATACACTCGTTAGTGTGCGACTACGTGGGTTCATCGTTAAACCGATAGTATTTAACTTAATTAACTACTAATCGAGGTTGGCGTCTAACAACACTCCCCAACGACCGGATAACGTGAAGTAACTCTATACAAAGAACCCGGTAAAGGATCATACATGTACTCCCTCTATCTTTACAGCTCCGGATCATCCTGGGATATGGTAAAACTGTCAAATCCCATTAGAAAATCAACTACGTTACACGTCGATTATCAACGATTGACGAATGACCTAAGAAACTCCTTTCTTCATTTATTTTATCACCTTGGCCAAGGATTCGATACAATCGTTATAATCTTATGACATCGTAGGGCTCAAACTCTTTACCTAGAGTTGATAGATTCCATCTTGACTCATCCCTAGGAGAATATATACTTAGCTATGTCCAATATCCTTTCGACTAGCATTATGACACACTAGTAGTCCAGTATCAAAACATAAGAAGCACATACACAACTATAGTGATGATCTCAGGTCAAAGGATTACAAGTATAAAAATACTTATAGAGATTAACCTATTTGACAGTTCAAGGTAATTAACCATTAGGAATCTCTAATTTTAGTCGGTTCGATAATCACATCTCTATGGGCATTATCTATGCACCTAACTCGGTAAACGAGAACTACCGATATTTATCCAATAAATACTTGTTAGCTACATATTAATCTAACTGGATCATCGAGGTCCTAACTCGATGATCCTACGATTAAGAACAAGTTTAGATTAAGTCCTATAAGCTAGATTCTCATTATCATAACACCTTATGATATCTAGTTCGTAACTTAATCAAGGATTTGCCTTTACATTATGTAGATTAATACCATAATTATAAAGGCGTGCCATAGATTCAAGGAAATAATTTCTTTAATCAAAACTGTAGGGATAACTATTATCGTGTACAGTAAACACTTGTGTTCAATTCATTACAAGACGATCGGGGCTAGGGCATAATTCCAACAATCTCCCACTTGGCCTAGACCCAATCATTCAAGTACCATAATTCATAAACAGACTCTTCTGATAGATAACTTAGACGAATAGATATACATCGTGTTCCTTCTTCTACCTATTGAATGTGAACATCTTCATGTTCAATCATATCTCGAATCAAGCGGTACTATTGCAGAATTTGTTTGGATCTATAGTTTATTCTAGGTTTCTTTAATATTACAATATCTCAAATATTGTCATCGTATAAAGAAACAATATCTACATTGTGAAACCACACTATCTATATATAAAGAACTATTTTATCCAAACCACTGGCATATTTGCATCTTATGCTGCTATGTATTCTACTTCTAGTAACCGAAATCTGCTACAGTGTCTTGATTGGAACTATTCCAATTTACTTCTCCTCTATATAGACACAACTATATTTTGATTTGCTATCATCCACGTTTGAAGCAAAACTAGCATCTATATACCCAATTAGCTTCAACTTATATTCTCCACATATGAGGAATTGGTCCATAATACTTCTTAAGTACTTAAGGATAGTCTTTACTACTTTCCAACATTTCTCATCAAGGTTACCTTCATACCTACTCGCTACTCCTAGCGTGTAGTGTACTTTAGGTCTCATACATTTTTCATGGTGTGTTAGATAGATCCTTATTGTTTTAACAAATAGGACTATACACATTCATTCTCTTACTTTTAGGGTCCTAGAACAAACCCTAACATTAAGAGTAACTCCAAAGCCTATTGTCGAATAGATACTCTTGGAATTTCTATGCGATACTTCTAAAAAAGTATAAATGTAGTAAGATTGATATAGGTCAAGTAGCTTCTTTGATCTATCTCTGTAGATCCCAATTCAAAGAATATAAGCTACTATCCTAAATATTTCATGGAGAACTATTTAACAATCAAAAACTTGATTAATTGCTTGGTTGGTATATCATATCCCTATGTGATAATATGTCATCTATATATAACATTAGGAAGATAAGTGTACTCCGACTAGTCCTTTGTACTCTTATGACTCTTATTCTAAAATCATAAAATCAAACTATTTGATTGTATGAAAGAGAATAATCCAACTTAGTGACATTTGTTGAACCCATTAAATGTATTTTGGAACTTACATATTTTATTATGAGTAAATGGAAATATTAGACCTTTAGGATTGGTCTTAAGGACGTCATAAACTCCCATTTAGTAAAAACTATTTTTCACATGAAATTACCATATCTCAAAATAATAGTATGTATTTATCAATCGAAGAATCTGAAATGAATTAAGCATTTCTATCAAAAAGGAATTCACCATAATAAATGGTTTCCTTTTAATTTAAACGCTTAGCAATTAGAAGGACGTTACAGGTCTCTACCTTACCGTCTACTCCAATCATTTCCCTAGCACCCATTTACTATAAATGGATCTTATATCTATTAAAGATTCAACCAAAGTACTATACTTTGTTGATTCTTATAGATACAAATACAGATTCTATGGTTCTTAACCACTTGTCACTATCTAGACTAGTCATAGCCTCTTCATAGGGATTTAGGATCATCACTTGATGGGGTTATCATCTATATGATCCCCTCATCAACTATCGCCATTATTACAATTGATTTTGGTGTATGATGATATCTATATAACCTATAGGAAGCTTGTGTACAATAAATTCGTCTTTCTATTTATTTGTTAACTTCCTTTTTCCAAGAAAGGTTCATGAATCGTCCCTAATCCTCAAAGTGTGAGACTTGAACCTTAAATGAAACTATTAACTCATCAAGGAAAGAAAGACTGGCATGCATCGGATGCTCTTTAGCTTGTATAAATAACTCTGAAATCTTAATTTCATTATGATCTATTTTCACATTATGAATTCCTTCACTATGGAATTCCAATCTATAAAGGTTGTCTTCCTTACCACAAACCCTTTGTGTTCAGAATGGTGTGGAAATATTACCTCGTTATTTTATTTGGGTATCCAACAAATCTATATTTGAAAGATATCAACTCAAGCTTAGCCATCATAAGTCGTTTAGTATAAATCAAACATTTCAAAATCTACATTTTAAGGTTTGATTTATATCATCTCCATACCACATATGGATTTTATCGACTGTTTAGTGGGACCTAAGAGTTCATTAAATATGCAATTGACTTTAAAACATAATCTCATAGCAATATTTAAAATCTAGTGTATCACTGAGACAAAATCTAATTTTGTCATAGATAATCTATTAATTCATTGCTAAGATATTCACCTATACAAGTTGGTATCTTACTTCCTTCATACTCTTATATACTTGCTTTCAACTTCACTCAATAGTAATTTGAACATTTCAAATTATTTATATTGGTGTTACATTTGTAAACACATCTATATCTGTTATATAGTTTGTGAAGGAGATGAAGTAAGAATATCTATCTTTGGCTAAAGTTTAGACTGACCACATACATCAACATATAGTGGACATAAGAACTTATTAACATTGTCTCCATTTTCATCAATATGAAATTTAGTCATATTTCATCGAGATAAGTCTCACAAGTTTCATATGATTCAAAATCATATTCTACAAGGAAATCTTTCTTGTGAAACTAGTAAACTTTTTCTCGCAATTTATGACTTAGTTTATAACACCAAAGATAAGGTTTGATTAGTACGATTATCTATTTATATTTATGACCAGAAACAACTATAACATAATCACGTAGTTACTTAGGCAATTATAATCACCATAATGTAAGTATCCAATGGGGTGTAATTCATCAAGATGAAAACTCCATTGGTCATTTTATATTACATTAATAAATCATAACCATCTTATGATCAAATTACTATTTTGTTCGAAAACAAGTTTACGAACAAAAATACAGTTTTCTTACAATATGTTTTTCCATATGCATCTTTAAAGAATTAGTTATTACAATTGTGGCTGCAACAATTGCTCCATTACCGAAATTGTAATTTAACTTCTCTTATTCTTATTTATCTATTAATCTTTAGAGTATGCAACATTTTGCATATTTCTAAACTACTAGGAGTATCCAATACCATTTATGTGTAATTAATAGAAGTTCAAGAAATTATAGAAACAATTTCCATTAATGTCCTTACCTTGTTTCTTGGTATTAGATATCTGGTATCTAACGGTCATACTAAGTTACTTATACATCTCCTAGAGATATTTAAGGATTCATGGGAATATCATGCTTAAAATGTCTTTTGGAGTTCATAACTCATGGATACAAGAATATACACATAGTACCATTACTAGGTTCATATTAATTTAGACATGCATCATATACATTCTATTCATCCTCAAGAGACACTTTAGTCAATAACTCATTGAGCATATCAATGAGTCTCATGTGCATAAGAAATACTCGCAAGTTGCGGTCACAAATCTTGAGATTAACAACCAACTTGTGATGATTTGAGAAGTGATTTCGCAGAATTATCGAGAAATCTAATCATAGGAAGGAATAGGGAACAACGCTTTAAGAACACTATTATATAACTGTCAAAGATATGGACTGTTATCTTAGAGATATATAATTGAAAACTTTAAAACATGAATGAGCCCCCTGGTAGTCAGGTCGTTTCTCACGCATAATTAAAGTGAAGAATGAAAACTTTAAAACATGAATGAGCCCCCCGGTATTCAGGTCGTTTCTCACTCATAATTAAAGTGTGGTACGTTACCAATTTTATCATATAAAATAAGAGACTCAAAACTTTTTAGCCCCCTGGTAGTCAGGTCGTTTCTATTTAGTTTTGTTGAGTTAATCCATCCTATAATCGGATTTTATCAATTCCACATCCTCTGGGTAGTCCAGACTAAAAACGTGAAACCAATAAGTAAATCCTATTATCAAACAATTTAGAGTTTTACAATTTGTACTCGAACTACAAGCCCACCTGGTAGTCAGATCAAAACTTATAAACTAAACAAATTTGAAACTCTATTTGCGATGGACAAGTCTCGCGAAACATCTTATGTGTCGATTTTAATAAACTCAATAATTTTAATTATCAAGTAGGAATAATTTAGGATTCTATAATCCTAAATTTGGAATAAAAGCGGCGTTTGAAACGATATGAGAAGATCACGACATCTAAATACCTTGATCAATGGATAAAAACTTGTAATTTCACAAAACTACAATATTATATATTTATTAAAACAATTTTTAATAATCTTTAATACATATTGTAAAAATACAATATAGGAGTTCATCCCATCAGTATACATGGTACACACCATATACACTTATTAACATACCATTTATGATCTAAAAGAAAATATGATCAATAAGTTTTAAATCATCAAATGATAGATAACCACATTAATTAAAAAAAATACAATCTTTGGAAATATACAATTTCCAGTAGCATAACAAATTGCCCCATTTTTTTTCTTTGATCGAAACGTCTTTTCAATTTTCTTTTCTTTTTAAACATTGGATCATAATCAACAAATTGATTAAAGTGACTCCATGTTTCCTTTTTCAACTGCACAAAGCGATGCTTTGCAAAAACAGCGGCGGCGGTATATATATTTTTTTTGTTAAACAAAATCATTAAACAATTTAATAATTTTAACAAAACCTTTTGTCTGTCAACGATGCTAATTGACCATCATTCAATTGAGAATATATTCATAAAAAAAATGATGACTCACCATAGATGACCAAAAAAACAATACTATACCTCCTTCCTTTTCCAAAACTAACAAAAACAACTTTTTCGTTAATCAAAAAAATATATATGAAACATCCTGTTCTTATACGTGCAATACTGTAGTACACAAATAAATATCCTTTAAATTTCTTGCATCTAATGCTATACACGAAAAGAAAACTATTTCGAATCTCTATTTAAATATTAAACAATTTAAAACTTAAATAACATCCCGACTGTATATTCCTATAATATATCAGAATAATGCATATCTCATATCATTAATCAAATAAGAACCAATTTTCATATAAACCCTTATAACAAAAATTATATATATTATCAAATAATATCATGTTTAAATACCTAAATCGCAACAATTAGCTCTAATACCAATTGAAGGAATGCAATAACGATTATATCACATATAATATAGCGGAAAATGGAAATTGCAATCCTAATAGATAATCTAGTTGCAATTTAAGAATTTAAAACAAAGTATAATAACGATTACATACCTTAATCCGTTGTATAAGAATCGAATTGTACTAACCCAACTTCAAAAACTTGAAGCCTCCACGCTTTGCACACCGAGCTTAATCCTTGCTTTCAGAATCCAATTCTGACTTGGAGACAAAAGACTTTTTATTTTTCTTGTGGGTTTTTTCTTGGAAGAAAACTGATGGAGCAGTTATTCTTATATAATGACTTTCATTATCTTATAAAACCCCAACATAAGAAAATGAAAAGACAAGAATAGGAAAAGTCAGGAACGTACAATGAAATTGATTATCTTAATAATCTAGTCCATTACCACTTGTGAAGTGGATTTAGACCTTCTACATTTTACAAAAACAACTGACTAGCCTAGCGGTTAGTGACACATTTCACACTACTAGAGGTCCGTGGTTCGATTCACAAACTTGTCAATTTTTTCCTTTTCCTTTTTTGTCTTAGTTCGGTCTTATATTAGAATATTAAATTGTGCTAGCAAATTAATATACCAATATTCCAAGTAGATATTTAATTAATATTTATAATCTAATAATAAAATTAATTAGCGACATGAAGCAAAATCAATACACTCGTTAGTGTGCGACTATGTGGGTTCATCGTTAAACCGGTAGTATTTAACTTAATTAACTACTAATCGAGGTTGGCGTCTAACAACACTCCCCAACGACCGGATATTTGAAGTAACTCTATACAAAGAACCCGGTAAAGGATCATACATGTACTCCCTCTATCTTTACAACTCCGGATCATCCTGGGATATGGTACAACTGTCAAATCCCATTAGAAAATCAACTACGTTACACGTCGATTATCAACGATTGACGAATGACCTAAGAAACTCCTTTCTTCATTCATTATATCACCTTGGCCAAGGATTCGATACAATCGTTATAATCTTATGACATCGTAGAGCTCAAACTCTTTACCTAGAGTTGATAGATTCCATCTTGACTCATCCCTAGGAGCATATACACTTATTTATGTCCAATATCCTTTCGACTAGCATTATGACACACTAGTAGTCCAGTATCAAAACATAACAAGCACACACACAACTATAGTGATGATCTCAGGTCAAAGGATTACAAGTTTAAAAATCCTTATAGAGATTAACCTATTTGACAGTTCAAGGTAATTAACCATTAGGAATCTCTAATTTTAGTCAGTTCGATAATCACATCTATATGTGCATTATCTATGCACCTAACTCGGTAAACGAGAACTACCGATATTTATCCAATAAATACTTGTTAGCTACATATTAATCTAACTGGATCATCGAGGTCCTAACTCGATGATCCTACGATTAAGAACAAGTTTAGATTAAGTCCTATAAGCTAGATTCTCATTATCATAACACCTTATGATATCTAGTTCGTAACTTAATCAAGGATTTGCCTTTATATTATGTAGATTAATACCATAATTATAAAGGCTTGCCATAGATTCAAGGAAATAATTTCTTTAATCAAAACTGTAGGGATAACTATTATCGTGTACAGTAAACACTTGTGTTCAATTCATTACAAGACGATCGGGGCTAGGGCATAATTCCAACACCGGGGTCGACAACATGAAAACTATTAAACTTATTAAACTGGGAACAAGACTTAAGGTCCTTTTTCCGCAGTTTTGACTCAAATAAACACACAAAAGATAGTCTAAATTTATTAAGCAAATATTTAAAGGACTTTCTTGTCAAGGACGCCCTTGCACCTTGACAATCCCACACACAGTAGCTATCCATCGAATCCGTCCAGGTTACGGGACCGACCGCCATCCTCGAGGTTAGTATGAATTTTAGTAGCCTTCACGGGTCTAGCCCGGTTACCACCAAAATCTTCCGTGTTTTCACTGCACTGGGATCATACCCCAAAATCTTGTTACAATCATCACCAGAAAAACAATCTTTCACCTCCTTCTTCATACCCATCATCCACGCTATCCACCTTAATTCCATCACAGATTTTCTCATCATTCTTTATCTGAACCCTCACTTCATAGAAGCTGTCGCTAAATAGTCCAACCTGGTAGCAGTCAACACCTGCCTTCTCTTCGCTACTTCTGCCACCTGTATTACCTTTGGTGGAAGCTCAATCTTAAGCGTGTAATATACTGCATGTATTTTGTTCAGATCGATGTGTTATTCTGATCTTAACTTGGGTCGTAAAAGCTCTCTTCCAAATAATACTTTCCAAAAACATTGATATTAAACCACCAACGGCTTTTTTCCTAGGACATTTACTACCTCCTCTAACCATATAATTTCGATCCAAATATATAACCATAATCATAACACCAGAATAGTTGATCAACGCATAAATTAAAAGAAAACCATTACATGCTAATTGAATGTTTTCCATAGTAAAATAAATAGCTTCTCTACAACTTCTCCTCCTAACCAAATACATGTAATAAATACAGGCACACAGACAATATGAGAATCGACAAAATAATTAGCCTTATACGATATGTTGATCAGACCCTGACCCACCTTCCATGAACTAAAATCCAAATTAAACCCAATAACAATCTAGAAAAACCAATTGCTAGCATTAATAATACTCCAACAAATTTGTCTGGTACTATTTTAGTAATTAAAGAAATAGGAATTGAATTCCTGGTAATTGAGTCACCAAAAGAGAAAAGCACCATAGTTCTAAAATTCTTAGCATAGATAGAACATACATAGTATCCATAGATAGACTCAGCATTCATTTCAAATCTACTCAAAATCCTAATGTATCTATACTAATCTTTACTGCATCTAATATTTTTGAGAAATTTATTCTGATCAATTCGAACAAGTAAATCAAACCCCAAATTACCTTGTATGCATTTACTAAAGCAGGAAGAATCCATCGAATTCCAGAAAAACATCAAAGAGAACAGAAGACTAACCGATAAAAGACTCATAACCATTTGCATGTGCCAAAAAAAGATACTAAAAGACAATAAGAGGGCATTACAGGGTCCCTTTTCCCTTACCAAATCATCCATCCACACGAAGCAGCCGTGCATGATTTCATAGGACTCACAAATTAGCTTCTCAGTAGAACTTATCATGGTAAACAATAGGAAAGAATTGCTCCTGGGTCCTGGATCAAAACCTCTGCAAACCATGATTTTGAAGCCCATTGTTCAAAATTGTCAATAATCTTATGATATAAATTGGGAATGATATGGGTAATAGATTTGTAGTAATAATTAGGATTAGAAACGTAAGGGAATTGATGAACAAAAAACTTATGATTGGTTTGTGTTGGTTTAAGGTTTAAAACTTGGGTTGTCTTTTGGTTGGATGAATATTACAATTGTTTCTTAAAATAAACGGCCATGCTCCTAATAGAAGTCTATCTGAGGGAAATTTTTTATTTCCTAAAATTAAATTAATAGTATGATTTTGCAAAATATATTCTATGATATTAATAAAAAAATTAGCTGTTTTGTATGGAAGGATAAATTATGTTATATATTTATTTAAAAATAATTTTATAGTTATTAGGAGGTGTAAAGTGAAAATGTGTTAGATTTTATCACATATCCCTAAACTACAAACTAAATTTTTTTTTTTGTTAATTATCTTAACTGGAATATAATAAAACCTTTTTTTTTGTTTTTGCATATTACAATAATATATGGATATCACTTTCAAAGGAGAAATCAAAACCTTTAACAACATACGTATTTCAAACTCCTCATCTATCAACTCTTAACTTAACTCACCAACACAAAGATTGAACTTTGTATTACCTTTTTCTAGATTAGTCGATAAATTTATTATTGATATATTTTAGTATTGATGATGAATTAAATGTTGATATAGTGTAGATATGTTGATACAAATATAGTTATTTCAATTGTAAGTTTGATTATAAATTTTCGATCAATATAAATGTTCAGTTATAAATATATTCCCAATGTATTGTATGGTGTATAATTTTAATGGTACCAACTTGAAATAATTTAATTAATATTTATTTATTTAAATTTAATTTCATCATATTTGATGAAGATGTGTTGAAATTTCCTATTTTTAGGTAGAAATCTACATTTGGTTGCATTGTAATATTTGTTGAGCATGAAAAAAATACAAATAGGGTACATAAAGTAAAATAAAAATTGTGTCACCTTGCTCACTAAATTTAGTTTAGCGGATACAAATGTGAATAT
The DNA here is from genome assembly GCA_029959085.1 of Nemophila menziesii. Taxonomy (NCBI): domain Eukaryota; kingdom Viridiplantae; phylum Streptophyta; class Magnoliopsida; order Boraginales; family Hydrophyllaceae; genus Nemophila; species Nemophila menziesii. The sequence continues at coordinate 84,892,019 of JARWIR010000001.1, forward strand.
CAGGAGATCATAAGGCAAACAACCCTTACAAAATTGAGAAAGGTAGTATCAACTTACCGTCAAACCATGATATTCCCCACCATAGATACAGTCACTACCATATGAGAAAATCACTCATATGCTCAATAATTTTATAAAAACTCTCTCAACTTCATATATTAGTAAGTATTGAATATCTTAAAGAACAATTACATTGTTTTTTACAGTATTAACTCCTAAGCTTGTTCTCGAGAAGATGGATAAGTAGGCAAACATGCTGAGGCAACCAAAGGTTGTAGGATCACATGTCCTGGAAAATTGAAGTCATAAAACAGTGGCTCAAATTAGTAGCCTAGGTTAAAGACTTGATCTATTTGAGTGCATGGAAGGAAGAAATGAAAGCCCCATATTAAGTTTAGTATGTATGTTGTAATATAGGGGGTCTATTTTGTACTTTTTTCTTTGTTTTTTACTACGCTACACTTTTTTACTTTTGTGTTAAGTTTTTTGAACAAGTTTCCACAAGATAAGCTTTTTTATGAGAGAAGAACAAATGAATACATATTCGACGTAACATTCATAAAAAGGGATTAGTAAAATAGATATGATACCATCCTATAAAATGATCTATCAATGTGGAACTTCCCTTAAACACCCAAATTCTCGTAACACGATCTAGACTAGGATCTACTAAGACCATGAGTACTCAGATTTTTGGAATTCGGTCAATTAAAATAACATGAACATATCATTCTTATGTAAGAGTATTAGTCTCCAATGAAAAAACACCAAATCGACTCCTATGTTTGTCAATCACTAAAAAACATAGACTTATCATTCCTAAGAAAAAAAATACTAGACTCCTATTCTAACATCACAAACAAAATAATATGATAGTCAATCTGTCAACAATTTAGATGTATCATTTTAAGTAAGATATTAGACTCACTTGACCACATAATAGTTCAAAAACTATGGAGTCATGGGTTAAAAATAAAGGATCTAGGTAAAGTAACCCCATAAATTTATGTAAAGAATTATCTATTCTTCATCAGTTTCGATTAGTGAATACTTATAAAACTTGTAGAAAGCAAATGGTTCCACAACATTTAATATTTTGTGAGACACTTAAATAGGTTTTTTATGAGAATTTAATATTTGGTGTTAATTTTAAAGTGATATATCACAAAAGTTTGGGTTTGTAATCTCCAGCAGCAATAATACGTCGTAATTAGAAAGCTTTAACAATTCAATATTTAGTCAAAATAAATGCATTCATCATGCCACAATTGCCCACCATATCTGTTATATCTAGGCCTATCTTCCGATAATGACAACAATCATAGTCATTAACGTCGCTAAATATTTCAATAAATTTAAAATAAATTATACTTGAGTTAAAAGTAGTTAAACGTAACATTCAAGAATATTATAAAGTATTTAAGCTACCTTAGGTTATTTGACATTAATATATGATTTCGTTGGATTTAAACAAACAAATCTTGAGACGAGACAAGAAATATAAATCTAAATCCAAAAGAAGAAACTCCATGTCACAACTCAAGAATAACTTTGAAAAATGATGGGAATCCTAGGTTACACAACAGCGAGTACGAGAGCCGCTTTGTGAGATCGAAAGAGACCCTAGTAACCTATGACCATCAAATATGTATACCCCTCCTACCTAGAAAAAGAAACTAGAAAACATAAGATTTTGGGTAATGTCATTGATCTTGAACCTGAATATTGACAACCTTAAAGGAATGAGGCTCAACCAATTATTTCAAAACTTGATTCACAATATCGATTGCATAAGAGCGAGACAAAAGGAGAATGTGAAATGATAGAATATCATAATTTATTATAAATACCCACTTCTTAGATATATGGCTCTAAGTTCTATGATTTAGGAAAAAAATTATACAGAAGGAACAAACATCTAACAAAAAATAGTATACCGAGGAGGATAAATTATTTGTAACTATGGTACATCCCCTACTTATTGGTGACTTTGTGATTCACTAACAAGGATGTGAGATGGATGAGTTTTCCTCACAACAATACCTTTGTATTCTTAGTAGAAATTTTTGATGAGCTAATCAAACAAGCATTGATGGATAAAATAATTTCATTTTATTTACGGTTCTCAAAAAACTTTGAGAAACCGATAATAGATCTAGGATAGTTCTAACAATTTTTTGAGGTCATGAGGGGGTTCACATATCAAACCTTCCTCCCTAGGGGATGTAATTTAATATTAATGAAAATAGGAATAAGAATGGCATAAAAGATTATTGTTACACGTACTGTTGTTGCGGAATGTAAGTATACATACATAGTGATCCTAAGGCTAGCAACTAGGAACATACTATAGTGATTGTATACACTCAGCACTTAGACATAATATTTCTAATGAGAGAGGGTTTTATGATATGCCCATTGAGGACACATTATATTGTCTATTTATAATAATTTATGGAAGTAAACGAGTGGCTTAAACATTATATTGTCTATCTATAACAATTTATGGAAGTAAATGAATATGTATTTCGCAAAGAAAATCCATTTTTGAAAGAAAATGCAACTTTTCCAATATATAAGAGAATGGAGCAAAATTTAATTTTACCATGAAAAAAACAGGAGCTACGCTGGTGAATTTTTCAAATAGAATAATCAATTTTTATTTAATTCATTTGTAATTATTAGATTCTATATTAATAATATTTTATAACTCGATTGAGCATTGTAATCTCACAATTTATATTAATTTAACTAAATTATATTCCCTAAAGTGAATAAACGGTTTTTAAGTAATATAAAAAACCTTTTCCTGAAATGAAACTATATTCTTTGAAGAAAATGAAATATTTTTCATATGTTTACAACTGAAATTCTGGTGACCTGGACTCCAGAAGAGGTTAAGGTCGTGGAAAGAATAGTTTGTGGTCTCGTAGTAGTCTGAATACAACAAGGATAAATAACCATAACCACTAGAAGTGGAAAAATATTGGTAAAGGCACTAAAAAAATTCATGAATTTTTTTCCTTTTTTTTTATTGTGTTGATATTGAAATCCGAGAATAAGTGACGTTATTGAGTGTGATTTATGTTAGTTTAGACATTATTTATATGCTTGATTCTGAAAAAAATTGATTGAATAAATTTAGGGTTTTTTGGTATTTAAAAAAAATTAAAAGTAGCATTATGAAATTAAAAATTTAATGTAATAAACATTTTTTGGCCTACAATTGTTTTTATAAAAATATAGGGACCAAATTGTAAATTAAAAAATGTTAAAGAAAATTATTTGACAAAAAATGTTTTTAAAAATAAATAAATGACCATTTTGCAATTAAATAAAGTGTTATATTAAAATAATTTGACTTAAAATGTTTTTATGAAAATAAAAGGACCAAAATGCAATCTTATAAAAAGTATAGGGACCAAATTGCAATTTTAAAAGTATGTATAAGAAAATATAATAGAACTAAAATACAATTTTAAAAAATTAAAGGACCACTTTGCAATTTAAAAAAATAAAAGAAAACATAAAAGGACTAAAATATTTATTTTGTAAAAAAATAGACCATTTTGCAAATTAAAAAACGAAAAAGAAAATATAAAAGGACTATCATGTTTATTTATTAAAAAAATAACCCATTTGTAATTTAAAGAAAATTAAAGAAAAATGAACTATTTTGAAATATCAAAAACAAAATGTATATATTTTTTTATTTATTATATGACTAATATTTTTTTTGTGTAATACATTTTGTAAGTGGAATTGATGTATTATTATATTTTTTATTTTATTTTATTTTATTTTTTATTTAATTAATATGTATGTAGTTAATTTGGTTATGTATTAATTTTATGTATTTAATTTTATATTTATGTATTTAATTTCGTGATGTAATCATTTTTCATTTTATTTTTATTTCTGTCTTTTAAATGTATTGCAAAATAGATGGCCGATGTGATAGCTAGGAGTCACGGAGGGGACGGTGGGGACCGAGACCCAAACCAAAATCCCAACAAAAACCTTGCAGATTGTAACAATCAACCGGGTAAATAAAAAAAATTATATCCAAAATTATGTTAAATATAACTTATACATTAATTAAATCTAATTTAAAACAGATTCAATTAAGCGCAACAAAATGGGTATGCGGCACTAAAATCTGTCATTAAGGCACTAAAGGCGGTCGGGTATTCTTTGCTGGTCGATTTCTACATACTAGACGACACGTGGAATCTCTCGGTAAATACGGGAAACACGTTAGCCAGGATGTCGGGCTAACTGTTCGAGAGAGGATACCACCGTGCTACAAAGTGTGGGAGAAAGTTCCGACTTCCGAAAAAGTAGCAGTCACTAAGCGATTATCGGTAATGTTAATACTATTCTCACCATTAATACTTATATAAAATAAATTATTAATTAAATTTAAATTCAAATAATATTTTGGATATAACAATTTTTTGATATCGCTTATTGGAGGAAAAAATCCGATTGGAAATTTATTGCTGGGAATTTGGATGATACTATGAAAGTGAGGTACAAAGACTACAAACATAATATGAAAAAACATTATTACTTGATGGGTAAGAAACCGAGTGATTTATTTGATGAGGTCTGGGAGATGTGTTGTAAGTATTGGGGTCCGAAGGACGCAAAGGTATATATATATATATATTTTTATTTTATCATTTAGATTATATATAATGTTATTAATATTTGTATTTTAAATTTTTTCAACACCAGACAAAAATGAATAAAGAAAATCGAAAGAAACAAAAGAATAAAAGTGGAGCGGGTTCTCGAAAATACTCCGGTACTCGGGATTTTCATTACGAGGTAGTTTGATTTTTATGTATAGCTGTTTAATGTATTTAGAATATTTATTGATTATTATGAATGAAACAGGGTGTTGAGAAGTTGACCGGGGGTGGGATTGTGGTAGTGGGGGATGAGACAACTCAGGAAGAAATCCCTATTCCACAAATGGGTGCATTTTTCGAAGTGGTGGGAAAAAGCAAAAAGACAAAGCAGTGGAGGACGGAGGGTGAATGCTAATGTAAGTATATTTAAAAATTAAATTGTAATTATAATTTCATTCATAAATCGATTTTAATATTTTTTTTCATGTCTATAATTAAACAGAAATTGTTAAGGGATGCTATGAAAGAGAAAGTGACTCAGTGTCAATCTGAGTCAACTAAAGCTGGTTACTTGTCGCAAAATGAGCAAATTGAGTCGGAGAGGGAAACTGCTAAAAAGGCTATTGGGTCGCCGAAGAGGAGTTGGACACCGCGTATGGGCCAAGCGAAAAAGAAGAAGCGTGTCTCGAGTCCTTCGACTACCCCGGCACAAGACGAGCAAAACTCGCATATGATTGCGGCAATAAATGAGCTTCGAGTAGTCAAAGGATTGGCACCTTATAGACCCCCTAGTACTAGTACCTTTTCTAGCAGTGTTTCCCTAGTTTATTCTCAGGCAGCTGTGACTGATGCGATGACTTATATTAATTAGATAAGGGTACAACAGGGTTTGCCCCCTATCCAGCCTATGCATGTGAACCCTACTCCTCCAGCTGGTGATGCATCCGAGAGTCGAGGTGATAAAGAGGGTGATGAAGAGAGTGACGAAGATGACGATGGTGATGATTCCGATGGAGAACAGGAGACCTGTTTATATGGTCTTTAGGTTGGGTTAAGTTGGTGTTTATTTTGGTTTGAAGTTAAGATGTAATAATATTTTGTCTTTTGATTTGTTTGACTATTGATTTGACTTTTGGTTTGACTTTTAATTAAGGTTTATGGATGATTTTGATGCATTAGTATTTTAATTAATTATTTAGTTTGTAATTGGTATTTTTAATTATTAATTGTATATTTTTTTTAAAGTAAAAAAAATATAATTTTGGAATTATATTTAATTGTAATATTGCAATTAAATATAATTCAGAATCATTATTTTTTAATTTAAAAAAAAATTAATGTCATTAGCGACTACAAGTAGTCCAGAAAAACAATTAAAGGTAGTCACTATATATTAGCTTCTAGCGACTACACATGTCGTCGATAATAACTAGTCAAACACCGACTACATATGTAGTCAGTAATACTTTCGCGACTACATCGTGACTTTCGTCGCTAGATATGACCTCTAACGACGAGTTATTCACGACTATGTAATAACGACTACATGTAGAGTAGGTAAAGTCCAAATTCGTTTTCCGCGACTACTTTTTCCTTCTTTCGCGACTAAAGATGTAGTCGCTGATAGAAGGATGAGGTGTAGTGTACGAGCACTATATATATGGTACTTTGTTATTTTATCAATATCCCTATATGAAACTTTATTGATTTAAACATGAATGATAATCTATAAAATATTCTTTGATTTGGTCAAATATATAAATATATTTCACTTAAAATCAAATATAATACTAATTTTTTAATTAATCAATAACTCGAATTTTGTATGTCCAAAGTAAAAATTATATTTATTTAGAGTAATGATATTTGTCACCCTTTTTGTATCACCCTTTTATCACCTCCTATGTGTATGCCTACATGTACCAATGAATTGAATTCTCTATCCTATTTAATTTTCCTCTATCTTCTATTCAAGGAAATCTAAACATATATATAGAAGGGTGATAAAAAGGTGACATGAAAAGGGGTGACATATATCATTACTCATTTATAAAAGGAAAAAAACTAAACTATGTCATTTTTTATTGAGTAAAGATATATATCATCAATTTTTGAATCACCTATATATTATCCTTATATGGCAGTTTTAGAAATCTCATTAAGTCATTTATATGTCATAAATTGTGTAAGTTCTATTTTAGACAATTTTATATTATACCAGAAAAAATTACAAAATTATTTTCACCAAACCCTAAACCCCGCCTCCTTACATATACACCTTACAAGTCATTCCTATGGATACCAAGAAACTACTCTAAAGTATCACAAAATTATTAACTAATTTTTCATCATGTTTATTCAGCCGACACCATTGATACTTCCAATCTATTTAGAAAAGAGTGTAATTCTATATCTCACATATAAGATAGTTGGACATGACATTTCAATCAACAAGGAAGAGGTTTTATTTCTAATCATCATTTATGAATATCATATATACTTATTTGAGAAACAATTTGATTCTAACTGATATTATCTGCCCTTTTATTTAGTATTTTTAGAGATTGTGTGTCTAATATCATATTTGCATTCAAGTAATTTCATTAAAATCTATTATGTAGAATCTACTTTAGAGATTTTTTCTGCAATTTTGATATATTTTGTTTTTACACTAATTTGAATCAAAAGTTTAAATGGTGATAAGCTCCCTTAATTTTGATAAATATAGTAGAATATTGATTAGATAAATGAAGCATATATGAAATGACTTGGAGATTAAGATATACATTTCAATGCTAACATTGAAATATATATTGATTTATTGATTAACATCTATAAATTAATATTTTAAAATTCACTAACTAATCCTTCTTGTATTTGAAATCAAGCTTTTACTTATTTCATTATTTATATCAGAAATAAAAAAAAATTGATTTATATTAAAGTGATTAGAATGTAGTTATATCTCCCTTTGAAAGATTGTTCTTTATCTTCTCACTGATTTACTATTTTGTATAATTTAATTAGATTTTTTGATTATGTGATTTCAAGTAATTAGCATTTCTTTATTTGGAATCTATGACTATATATGTTTACACACTTTTTCTAAAAAAAAATATATTTATTTGAATGGTCATTTTAATTTAAATTTTGTTACTTTGTTTATAAATTTATTTAGATATATTGTTATGAAAACCATTGAATGCATATTTGTATTAGTAAAAATAATAATAATGATAAAATAATAAAACATAATACTGGTTATGATAACTATTTATTGTTCATAAAAATAGAGATTTTATTCTAGCTCTAATACTATATATATATATATTTAAAAAATTTAAGAAGAATTATAGACATACATATTTGTTTTCTTGACTAAGAAGCCACTAATAACCAAACGTGTTGTTTATGACAAGTTCTCCTCATGTAGTATATATCTTTTAGTTACATGGCCATGCATATCAATTTCTTTATTTGGGGATAGGGTTAGGGTTTTCAAAAGCAATTTTTTGTCAATGATTCTAGCAAACGCAAACGATGTATTCTGCAGATGCCAAGAAGATCACCTTGAGGAGCTTTGATGGAGAGAGCTTTGAAGTTGAAGAAGCGGTGGACGTTGAGTCTCAGACGATCAAGCACATGATCGAAGATGGATGTGCGGATGCAACCATTCCGCTCCCAAATGTCACAAGCAAGATCTTGTCCAAGGTCATTGAGTACTGCAAATGCCATGTCGAGAAGACTGCTGATGAAGAGTTGAAGGTTTTTTATCAGGATTTTGTGAAGGTTGACCAGTCCACTCTCTTCGATCTCATCTTGTCTGCTTATTATCTCAACCATAAAAGTCTTCTTGACTTGACCTGCCAGACAGTTGCAGATATGATTAAGGGAAAGACTCTTGAGGAGATAAGGAAGACGTTCAACATCAAGAACGACTTCACACCAGAGGAAGAGGAGGAGGTCCGCAGGGAGAATGCTTGGGCATTCGAGTGATGATGTTGTTTATATTTTGATTATTTATCGTTTCCATTAGACTATTAATGAATGTTGTTAGGGTTGTGTTCTGTGTTTGTGTAAGACAGTACATATCGTGGGGGTGTTGGGGTTCTCAGTCTATGTTTGTTTGTTGGTTTGTGTTGGGTTTTTTTTGTCAAATGAAAGGAAACCTGATACATATTCTAAATTTTACAATACTGGTTAAAGAAATAGAAAGAGCTTATCACCGACATATCCTTCCATTCTGATAGGTCTATATTTCTCCTCGTGAATTTCGCAAAGCCATCCGCGATAGAGCTATGTTCTCTACTAATGTAGGTTATTTTCCAAAGCGGAAAGATGTTCAGCCATCCTTTGATTTCCTCAATGATTGGGTTAAGGCTCCAGTGAAGTCAAACCCTGTTGTAAATTTCTTGAACAAGTTCAAGGTTGTCAGAGTAGAACGAACTACTCTGTGTCCTCTTCGAAGCTGCCGATTTGAGGGCTAAAAGAAGTGCCCACGCTTCTCCTTCTTGAACGCTCTTTAATTAACATCGCAAGGCATTCCTTTGCGTGATCAAACCCTAAAGATTAAATCCAATTTTGGAAATTGTTGCCAGTTCCCACTCACTAATAAAAGACGCATCACTAAACCAAACCATATCTGCCACATCGTCAATAACTGGGTTATTCTTATCAGCTTCCTTTTTCTCCTGCATTGTCTGCTTATTCTTATTCTTCAAGCTCTTTGTCTCATCAAATATACGAGCAATTGTATCTTTAGTATTAAGCGTTATATTTTCAACCGCCCATTTCTTCTTTTCAAAGAAACCTTTCATCCTTTCTCTCCAAATATCCCATGTTGTAACCATGATTGTAGCCGTAACTTTCATTTTATCCCATCCATTATTTGAGTGGCTTGTTACCATTTTCATTAACCATATTGAGAAGGGTTCATTCATTTTGTCATCAATTTTAATTTGGAGGGACAATTCCGCCCAAGCTTGCATGCTAATTGGGCATTTAAGGATGATATGATCTGTACTTTCCATCTCAATTTCACACCATTCACATCTGTTGTCATCTTTACACCTTCTCTTTTTCAGGTTTTGTTTAGACGGAAGGATATCATTACAAATCCGCCAACAAAAAAGCTTAATTTTTGAAAGGATGTTAGCATGCCACACAAGGTTCCATGGAGTTGAGTTATTTTCTTTTTCACCAGCGATTGAAGATTGTGGAGTATCTCTATTTTCTCCTATCAACGCGTGATATCCAGACTTTGTCGAATATGTCCCATCTTTATTAAAAGACCAAATTATTTTATCTTCTTTGAGAGTATTTGTGATAGGGATTTTCCATATTTCATTAGCAACAGTCGGATCGAACGCCTCCCTAATAACATTAACATTCCATCCTAACGACTCTTTATCCATAAGATCATTTTAGATTTGGAGATTTCCTATTGTCCAAATTATAATTGCCCATAATCCACTTGTGGTTCCAAATATCCCCACTCTTACCATTACCGATTTTCCAAATCGAAATTTTCTTAAGCATTTGTATACCTTTATAAATGCTCGCCCAACTCCATGATCTTTCAGCTTTTAGTTTTGTGTCCCATAAATTTTCCTTAGGATCATATATTCCTTTCAGTTACTTGTAAACAAGTGAGTCCTTATTATTAATAATTCTCCAAGCTTGGTTTGCCAACATTGCGAGATTCATTCTTTGGAAATCTCTAAAGCCCACTCCACCGATTTTTTTTATTTAGCCATTTTATTCCAAGCCATCCAGTGAATCTTTTTCTTGTCCTTAGCGTTCCACCAAAAATTAGCCACCAGAAACGTAAGTTTTTGCATAGTGTTTTAGGAAACTCAAAGATCGACATGGCATAATTCGGAATTGACTGTAAAACCGCTTTAATAAGAGTCTCCTTTCCACCCTCAGATAAAAGAGAGTCAGTCCAGCTAGCCGATTTTGTTAATATTCTATATTTTATGTAATTAAGATTCTCCGTTTCGATCTCTTAAGGGTTAGCGGAATGCCCAAATATTTCCCTAGGGAATCCGTGCTTTTTATGCTAAGAGCTTCAAAAATGGTTTGTTTAATATGATCAGGAGTATTCTTGCTGAACATAATGGCCGATTTTGCGAGATTGACTTTTTGCCCTGATGCTTGGCAATAGCTCCACAATATTTCCTTAAATGCATTAATTTCCTTATCCGAAATTTTAATAAAGAATAAAGCATCATCCGCGAAGAAAAGATGGGTAAGTTTCGGACATTGTCTTGTAATCATTATCCCATTTTTATTACCTTCTCTACATTGATTATTAATTAGTCCGAGGAGACTTTTCGTGAGAAGAGAAAAAAGATGCGGTGATTATGGGTCCCCTTGTCTTAAACCTTGATCCAGTTTTAACTTTTTCATCCTTTGACCATTAATTTTAATTTGCATAGAAACCGTCGTCACACAGTTCTTAATCTAGTTCACCCATTTATCCGCAAATCCCAACGCTAATAATGTCTGAAAAAGGAATTCCCAATTTACTTGATCATATGCCTTTTCCATATCAATCTTTACCGCCGCATAATTGATTTTTGATTTTCTTTTAGTATTTAAAATATATGAGACTTCTTGCGCTATCACAACATTGTCAATGAATACTCCTACCTTTAATAAATGCCCACGGTGTTGGTGAGATGATTTCGTCCATGAACGGTTGAAGTCTCAGAGCCATGATTTTAGAGATAATCTTATAGCAAAAATTAACACAAGATATTGGCCTAAAATCCTTGATTGTTTCTTGTTTATCCCCTTTTGGTACAAATGTAATAATAGTGTCATTAATTAGATTGAGAGGGATATTGTTTGTAAAGAAGCCAATCACAATTTTCTCTATATCCATTTCAATAATCTCCCAAAATTCGTGATAGAATTTCCAGGCAGCCCATCTGGACCCGGGGCTTTTGAACCATCCATTTTAAACACAGGATTTTTTATTTCTTCAGAATGCGGGATCTTCATAAGTGTCTAATTCATTTGGAAGCTAACATTTAATGAAATTTGCCTAGTAACTTCTTGAATATTGGAAACCATATTTTGCTTAAGGAGATTCATATAATATGTCTGTATATTGTCCTTAATTGTCTCATTATTATCGCACCATTCCTCCCCATCACACTTCAACATATTTATCCTATTTATCCTTCTTCGTTGCATAGTTTTAGCAAAGAAATATTTAGTATTTTTGTCTCCTTCTTTAATATTAAGATCCCTAGCTCTATCCGCCTAGAAAGACTCTTCTTGATCCCAACATTCCTCAATAGTTTTCTTAAGTTCCATTTCCTTAATTATATTATCTTCATTCATCTCTTTACCTTGCAAAATTTCCAAATCTATATATAAGTTATTTAGTCTCTTCCTATTATTCAAGAACGTTGTTTACTCCACCCTCTTAGCGCTACACATAACATCTTTCTGGTCACAGAATTCCTGAATATTATCTACTATTCTTGTTTTGTCCCATGAATTTTTCACCACCTCTTTACACTACACTGCACATGATCCAACCCCTTGATTCGAAATTAAAAAACTTATTATTTGTTTTACGTTCCGGCTCTGGCTGGAGAATTAACGGAGAATGGTCTGAACCCATAGCCGGTGGTACTATAATATTAGCGTCTGAAAAACTTGCGCACCAATCAAGATTTGCGAGACCTCTGTCCAGCTTTTCTTTAACATTCTCTTCCCCTTTTCTCCGATTCGCCCATGTAAAATAACATCCTTTACTCGGTAAGTCAACTAGACGATTTCAATTTATAAACTCGTTGAACTTCTTTCCAAGTTTTGTTGTATTTTGCCTTTTTTCTCTGGATATTTTGTAATATCATTAAAATCGCCTATGAGGATACTTGGACCATCAAGTTTATCCATCCATTTTGACAAGGAATTCCACACATTAGCCCTAATTTCGTCATCATAAGGGGCGTGAACAAAAATCAAATACCACTTTGACCCATTCATTTCATTAACTGTAGAGATTACATAGTTTGAACACGAGAAAACCACATCGATAGAGATACTAGACTTCCACATCAAAAGAATACCACCAGACTTATAAGCTCTTCCTCCGGGGTCGACAACATGAAAACTATTAAACTTATTAAACTGGGAACAAGACTTAAGGTCCTTTTTCCGCAGTTTTGACTCAAATAAACACACAAAAGATAGTCTAAATTTATTAAGCAAATATTTAAAGGACTTTCTTGTCAAGGGCGCCCTTGCACCTTGACAATTCCACACACATTAGCTATCCATCGAATCCGTCTAGGTTACGGGACCGGCCGCCATCCTCGAGGTTAGTATGAATTTTAGTAGCCTTCACGGGTCTAGCCTGGTTACCACCAAAATCTTCCGTGTTTTCACTGCTACTGGGATCATACCCCAAAATCCTGTTACAATCATCACCACAACAGAAAAACAATCTTTCTCCTCCTTCTTCATACCCATCATCCACGCTATCCACCTTAATTCCATCACAGATTTTCTCATCATTCTTCATCTGAACCCTCACTTCATAGAAGCTGTCGCTACTGCATGTATTTTGTTCAGATCGATGTCTTCAGCAGCTAAAGAATTTATTCTGATCTTAACTTGGGTCGTAAAATCTCTCTTCCAAATAATACTTTCCAAAAACATTGATATTAAACCACCAACGGTTTTTTCCTAGGACATTTACTACCTCCTCTAACCATATAATTTCGATCCAAATATATGACCATAATCATAACACCAGAATAGTTGATCAAGGCATAAATTAAAAGAAAACCATTACAGGCTAATTGAAAGTTTTCGATAGTAAAATAAATAGCTTCTTTACAACCTCTCCTCCTAACCAAATACATGTAATAAATACAGGCCACATAGACAATATGAGAATCGACAAAATAATTAGCCTTATACGATATGTTGATCAGACCTGACCCACCTTCCATGAACTAAAATCCTAATTAAACCCATAACAATCCAGAGAAACCAATTGCTAGCATTAATAATACTCCAAAAAATTTGTCTGGTACTATTTTTGTAATTAAAGAAATAGGAATTGAATTCCCTGGTAATTGAGTCACCAAAAGAGAAAAGCACCATAGTCCTAAAATTCTCAGCATAGATAGAACATACATAGTATCCATAGATAGACTCAGCATCCATTTCAAATCTACTCAAAATCCTACTGTATCTATACTAGTCTTTAGTGCATCTAATATTTTTGAGAAATTTATTCTGATTAATTCGAACAAGTAAATCAAACCCCAAATTACCTTGTATGCATTTACTAAAGCAGGAAGAATCCACCGAATTCCAGAAAAACATCAAAGAGAATAGAAGACTAACCGATAAAAGACTTATAACCATTTTGCATGTGCCAAAAAAAGATACGAAAAGACAATAAGAGGGCATTACAGGGTCCCTTTTCCCTTACAAAATCATCCATCCACACGGAGCAGCCGTGCATGCTTTCATAGGACTCACAAATTATCTTCTCAGTAGAATATATCATGGTAAACCATTGGAAAGAAATGCTCCTGGGTCCTAGATCAAAACCTCTGCAAACCATGATTTTGAAGCCCATTGTTCAAAATTGTCAATAATCTTATGATATAAATTGGGAATGATATGGGTAATAGATTTGTAGTAATAATTAGGATTAGAAACGTAAGGGAATTGATGAACAAAAAACTTATGATTGGTTTGTGTTGGTTTAAGGTTTAAAACTTGGGTTGTCGTTTGGTTGGATGAATATTACAATTGTTTCTAAAAAAAAGGCCATGCTCCTAATAGAAGTCTATCAGAGGGAGATTTTTTATTTCCTAAAATTAAATTAATAGTATGATTTTGCAAAATATATTCTATGATATTAATAAAAAATTAGCTGTTTTGTATGAAAAGATAAATTATGTTATATATTTAATTAAAAATAATTTGAAAGTTATTAGGAGGTGTAACGTGAAAATGTGTTAGATTTTATCACATATCCCTAAACTACAAACTAAATTTTGTTTAATTATCTTAACTGGAATATAATAAAACCTATTTTTTTTGTTTTTGCAGATTACAATAATATAGGGATATCACTCTCAAAGGAGAAATCAAAACCTTTAACAACAAACGTATTTCAAACTCCTCATCTATCAACTCTTTAACTTAACTCACCAACACAAAGATTGAACTTTGTATTACCTTTTTTTCTAGATTAGTTGATAAATTTATTATTGATATATTTTAGTTTTGATGATGAATTAAATGTTGATATAGTGTAAATATGTTGATACAAATATAGTGATTTCAATTGTAAGTTTGATTATAAAATTTCGATCAATGTAAATGTTCGTTATAAATATATTCCCAATGTATTGTATGGTGTATAATTTTAATGGTACCAACTTGAAATAATTTAATTAATATTTATTTATTTAAATTTCATTTCATCATATTTGATGAAGATGTGTTGAAATTTCCTATTTTTAGGTAGAAATCTACATTTGGTTGCATTGTAATATTTGTTGAGTATGAAAAAAAAATCGGGTACATAAAGTAAAATAAAAATTGTGTCCACTTGCTCACTAAATTTAGTTTAGCTGATACAAATGTGAATATCAGGAGATCATAAGGCACACAACCCTTACAAAATTGAGATAAGGTAGTATCAACTTACCGTCAAACCATGATATTCCCCACCATATATACAGTCACTACCATATGAGAAAATCACTCATATGCTCAATAATTTTATAAAAACTCCCTCAACTTCATATATTAGTAAGTATTGAATATCTTAAAGAACAATTACATTGTTTTTTATAGTATTAACTCCTAAGATTGTTCTCGAGAAGATGGATAAGTAGGCAAACATGCCGAGGCAACCAAAGGTTGTAGGATCACATGTCCTGGAAAATTGAAGTCATAAAACAGTGGCTCAAATTAGTAGCCTAGGTAAAATACTTGATCTATTTGAGTGCATGAAAGGAAGAAACGAAACCCCCATAACAAATTTAGTATGAATGTTGTAATATGTAGGGTCTATTTTGTACTTTTTTCTTTATTTTTTACTACGCTACACTTTTTACTTTTGTGTTAAGTTTTTTGAACAAGTTTCCACAAGATGAGGTTTTTTATGAGAGAAGAACAAATAAATACATTTTCGACGTAACATTCATAAAAAGGGACTAGTAAAATAGATATGATACCATCCTATAAAATGATCTATCAATGTGTAACTTCCCTTAAACACCCAAATTCTCATAACCCGATCTAGACTAGGATCTATTGAGACCATGAGTACTCAGATTTTTGGAATTCGGTCAATTAAAATAACATGAACATATCATTCTTATTTAAGAGTATTAGTCTCCAATGAAAACACACCAAATCGACTCCTATGTTTGTCAATCACTAAAAAACATAGACTTATCATTCCTAAGAAAAAAAATACTAGACTCCTATTCTAACATCACAAACAAAATAATATGATAGTCAATCAATCAACAATTTAGATGTATCATTTTAAGTAAGATATTAGACTCACGTGACCACATAATAGTTCAAAAACTATGGAGTCATGGGTTAAAAATAAAGGATCTAGGTAAAGTAACCCCATAAATTTATGTAAAGAATTCTATTCTTCATCAGTTTCGATTAGCGAATAGTTATAAAACTTGTAGAAAGCAAATGGTTCCACAACATTTAATATTTTGTGAGACACTTACATAGGTTGTTCACGAGAATTTAATATTTGGTGTTAATTTTAAAGTGATGTATCACAAAAGTTTGGGTTTGTAATCTCCAGCAGCCATAATACATCGTAATTAGAAAGCTTTAACAATTCAATATTTAGTCAAAATAAATGCATTCATTATGCCACAAATGCCCACCATATCTGTTATATCAAGGCCTATCTTCCGATAATCTCAACAATCATAGTCATTAATCGTCGCTAAATATTTCAATAAATTTAAAATAAATTATACTTAAGTTAAAAGTAGTTAAACATAACATTCAAGAATATTATAAAGTATTTAAGCTACCTTAGCTTAGTTGACATTAATATATGATTTCGTTGGATTTAAGCAAACAAATCTTCAGACGAGACAAGAAATCTAAATCTAAATCCAAAAGAAGAAACTCCATGTCACAACTCAAGAATAACTTTGAAAAATGATGGGAATCCTAGGTTACACAACAGCGAGTACGAGAGCCGATTTGTGAGATCGAAAGAGACCCTAGGAACCTATGACCATCAAAGATGTATACCACTCCTACCTAGAAAAAGAAACTAGAAAACATAAGATTTTGGGTAATGTCATTGATCTCGAACCTGAATATTGACAACCTTAAAGGAATGAGGCTCAACCAATTATTTCAAAACTTGATTCACAATATCGATTGCATAAGAGCGTGACAAAAGGAGAATGTGAAATGATCGAATATCATAATTTATTATATATACCCACTTCTAAGATATATGGCTCTAAGTTCTATGATTTAGGAAAAAAATTATTTGTAACTATGGAACATCCCCCACTTATTGGTGACTTTTGATTCACTAACGAGGATGTGAGATGGATGAGTTTTCCTCATAGCAATACCTTGGTATTCTTAGTAGAAAATTTTGATGAGCTAATCAAACAAGCATTGATGGATAAAATATTTTCATTTTATTTACGGTTCTCAAAAAAATTTGAGAAACCGATAATAGATCTAGGATAGTTCTAACAATTTTTTGAGGTCATCAGGGGGTTCACATATCAAACCTTCCTCCCTAGGGGATATAATTTAATATTAATGAAAATAGGAATAAGAAAGGCATAAAAGATTATTGTTACACGTACGGTTGTTGCGGAATGTAAGTGTACATACATAGTGATCCTAAGGCTAGCAACTAGGAACATACTATAGTGATTGTATACACTCAGCACTTGGACATTATGTTTCTAATGACAGAGGGTTTTATGATATGCCCATTGAGGACACATTATATTGTCTATCTATAACAATTTATGGAAGTAAATGAGTGGCTAAAACATTATATTGTCTATCTATAACAATTTATGGAAGTAAATGAATATGTATTTCGCAAAGAAAATGCAACTTTTCCAATATATAAGAGAATGGAGCGAAATTTAATTTTACCATGAAAAAAACAAGAGATACGCTGGTGAATTTTTCAAATAGAATAATCAATTTTTATTTAATTCATTTGTAATTATTAGATTCTATATTAATAATATTTTATAACTCGATTGAGTATTGTAATCTCACAATTTATATTATTTTAACTAAATTATATTCCCTGAAGTAAATAAACGGTTTTTAAGTAATATAAAAATCATTTCCTGAAATGAAACTATATTCTTTGAAGAAAATGAAATATTTTTCATTTGTTCACAACTAAAATTCTGGTGACCTGGACTCAAGAAGAGGTTAAGGTCGTGGAAAGAATAGTTTGTGGTCTCGTAGTAGTCTGAATACGACTAGGATAAATAACCATAACCACTAGAAGTGGAAAAATATTGGTAAAGGCACTAAAAAAATTTCATGAATTTTTTTTTCTTTTTTTTTATTGTGTTGATATTGAAATCCGATAATAAGTGGTGTTATTGAGTGTGATTTCTGTTAGTTTAGACACTATTTATATGCTTGATTTTGAAACAAATTGATTGAATAAATTTAGAGTTTTTTAGGATTTAAAAAAAAATTAAAAATAGCATTATGAAATTAAAAATTTGATGTAATAAACATTTTTGGCCTACAATTGTTTTTATAAAAATATAGGGACCAAATTGTAATTTAAAAAATGTTAAAGAAAATAATTTGACAAAAAATGTTTTTAAAAATAAATAAATGACCATTTTTCAATTAAATAAATTTTTGTATTAAAATAATTTGACTTAAAATGTTTTTATGAAAATAAAAGGACCAAAATGCAATCTTATAAAAAGTATAGGGACCAAATTGCAATTTAAAAAGTAAGTATAAGAAAATATAATAGAACGAAAATAAAATTTTAAAAAATTAAAGGACCACTTTGCAATTTAAAAAAATAAAAGAAAACATAAAAGGACTAAAATATTTATTTTTTTAAAAAATAGACCATTTTGCAAATTAAAAAAAGAAAAAGAAAATATAAAAGGACTATCATGTTTATTAATTAAAAAATAACCCAATTTGTAATTTAAAGAAAATTAGAGAAAAATGGACTAATTTGAAATATCAAAAACAAAATGTATATATATATTTTTTTATTATATGACTAATTTTTTTTTTGTGTAATACAGATTGTAAGTGGAATTGATGTATAAATATATATATTTTTTTATTTTTTATTTTTTTTATTGAATTAATATGTATGTATTTAATTTGGTTATGTATTAATTTTTATGTATTTAATTTTATATTTATGTATTTAATTTCGTGATGTAATCATTTTTCATTTTATTTTTATTTTTGTCTTTTAAATGTATTGCAAAATAGATGGCCGATGCGATAGTTAGGATTCACGGAGGGGACAGTGGGGACCGAGACCTAAACCAAAATCCCAACAAAAACCTTGCGAATTGTAACAATCAACCGGGTAAATAGAAAAATTATATCCAAAATTATGTTAAATATAACGTATACATTAATTAAATCTAATTTAAAACAGATTCAATTAAGCGCAACAAAATGGGTATGCGGCACTAAAATCTGTCATTAAGGCACTAAAGGCGGTCGGGTATCTTTTGCCGGTCGATTTCTACATACTAGACGACACGTGGAATCTCTCAATAAATACGGGAAACACGTTAGCCAGGATGTCGGGCTAACTGTTCGAGAGAGGATACCACCGTGCTACAAAGCGTGGGAGAAAGTTCCGGCTTCCAACAAAGTAGCGGTCATTAAGCGATTATCGGTAATGTTAAAACTATTCTCACCATTAATACTTATATAAAATAAATTATTAATTAAATTTAACTTTAAATAATATTTTGGATATGACAATTTTTAGATATCGCTTATTGGAGGAAAAAATCCGATGGAAATATATTGCTGGGAATTTGGATGATACTATGAAAGTGAGGTACAAAGACTACAAACATAATACGAAAAAGCATTATTACTTGATTTATTTGATGAGGTCTGGGAGATGTGTTGTAAGTATTGGGGGCAAATGTATATATGTATATTTTTATTTTATCATTTAGATTATATATAATGTTATTAATATTTGTATTTTAAATTTTTTCAGCAACATGCAAAAATGAATAAAGAAAATGGAAAGAAACAAAAGAATAAAAGTAGAGCGGGTTCTCGAAAATACTCCCGTACTCGGGATTTTCATTACGAGGTACTTTGATTTTTATGTATAGATGTTTAATGTATTTAGAATATTTATTGATTATTATGAATGAAACGGGGTGTTGAGAAGTTGACCGGGGGTAGGACTGTGGTAGTGGGGGATGCGGAAACTCAGGAAGAAATCCCTATTGCACAAATGGGTGCATTTTTCGAAGTGGTGGGAAAAAACAAAAAGACAAAGCACTGGAGGACGGAGGGTTATAAGAATGCTAATGTAAGTATATTTAAAAATTAAATTGTAATTATAATTTTATTCATAAATCGATTTTAATATTAATTTTTTTTTCATGTCTATAATTAAGCAGAAATTGTTAAGGGATGCTATGAAAGAGAAAGTGACTCAGTGTCAATCTGAGTCAACTGAAGCTGGTTACTTGTCGCAAAATGAGCAAATTGAGTCGGAGAGGGAAACTGCTAAAAAGGCTATTGGGTCGCCGAAGAGGAGTTGGACACCGGGTATGGGCCAACCGAAAAAGAAGAAGCGTGTCTCGAGTCCTTCGACTACCCCGGCACAAGACGAGCAAAACTCGCATATGATGGCGGCAATAAATGAGCTTCGAGTAGCCAAAGGATTGGCACCTTATAGACCCCCTAGTACTAGTACCTCTTCTAGCAGTGCTCCCCTAGTTTATTCTCAGGCAGCTGTGACTAATACGATGACTTATATTAATGAGATAAGGGTACAACAGGGTTTGCCCCCTATCCAGCCTATGCCTGCGAACCCTACTCCTCCAGCTTGTGATGCATCCGAAAGTCGAGGTGATGAAGAGTGTGATGAAGAGAGTGACGAAGATGAAGATGGCGATGATTCCGATGGAGAACGGGAGACCCGTTTATATTGTCTTTAGGTTGGGTTAAGTTGGTGTTTATTTTGGTTTGAAGTTAAGATGTAATAATAATATGTCGTTTGGTTTGTTTGACTATTGATTTGACTTTTAATTTAATTTTATGGATGATTTTGATGCATTAGTATTTTAATTAATTATTTAGTTTGTAATTGGTATTTTTAATTATTAATTGTATATTTTTTTTAAAATAAAAAAATATGATTTTGGAATTATATTTAATTGTAATATTGCAATTAAATATAATTCAGAATCATAATTTTTTAATTTAAAAAAAAATTAATGTCATTAGCGACTACAAGTAGTTTAGAAAAACAATTAAAGGTAGTCGCTATATATTAGCTTCTAGCGACTACACATGTCGTCGATAATAACTAGTCAAACAGCGACTACTTATGTAGTCAGTAATACTTTCGCGACTACATCGTGACTTTCGTCGCTAGATATGACCTCTAACGACGAGTTTTTCACGACTATGTAATAACGACTACATGTAGAGTAGGTAAAGTCCAAATTCGTTTTCCGCAACTGCTTTTTCCTTCTTTCGCGACTAAAGATGTAGTCGCGGATAGAAGGACGAGGTGTAGTGTACGAGCACTAGTATATATGGTACTTTGTTATTTTATCAATATCCCTATATGAAACTTTATTGATTTAAACATGAATGATAATCTATAACATATTCTTTGATTTGGTCAAATATATAAATATATTTCACTTAAAATCAAATATAATACTAATTTTTTAATTAATCAATAACTCAAATTTTGTATGTCTAAAAGTAAAAATTATATTTATAAAAGGAAAAAAAACTAAACTATGTCCTTTTTTATTGAGTAAAGATATATATCATCCATTTTTGAATCACCTATATATTATCCTTATATGGCAGTTTTAGAAATCCCATTAAGTCATTTATATGTCATAAATTGTGTAAGTTTTATTTTAGATAATTTTATATAATACCAGAAAAAATTACCAAAAATATTTTCACCAAACCATAAACCCCGCCTCCTTACATATTCACCTTACAAGTCGTCATTCCTATGGATACCTAGAAACTACTATATCACAAAATTATTAACTACTTTTTCATCATGTTTATTCAGCCGACACCATTGATACTTCCAATCTATTTAGAAAAAAGTGTAATTCTATATCTCACATATAAGATCGTTGGACATGACATTTCAATCAACAAGGAAGAGGTTTTATTTCTAATCATCATTTATGAATATCATATATACTTATTGTATTTGAAATCAAGCTTTTACTTATTTAATTATTTATATCAGAAATAAATAAAAAATATTTGGTTTATATTAAAGTGATTAGAATGTAATTATATCTCCCTTTGAAAGATTGTTCTTAATCTTCTCACTGATTTATTATTTTGTATAATTTAATTAGATTTTTTGATTATGTGATTTTCAAGTAATTAGCATTTCTTTATTTGGAATCTATGACTATATATGTTTACACACTTTTTCTGAAAAAATGTATATATTTATTTGAATGGTCATTTTAATTTAAATTTTCTTACTTTGTTTATAAATTTATTTAGATATATGGTTATGAAAACCATTGAATGCATATTTGTATTAGTAAAAATAATAATAATGATAAAATAATAAAACATAATACTGGTTATGATAACTATTTATTGTTCATAAAAGTAGAGATTTTATTCTAGCTCTAATACTATATATATATATATATATATATATATATATATATATATATATATATATATATATAAAAATATAATAAGAATTATAGACATACATATTTGTTTTCTTGACTATGAAGCCACTAATAACCAAACATGTTGTTTATGACAAGTTCTCCTCATGTAGTATATATCTTCTTAGTTACACGGCCATGCATATCAATTTCTTTATTTGGGGATAGGGTTAGGGTTTTCAAAAGCAATTTTTTTGTCAATGATTCTAGCAAACGCTGTATTCCGCAGATGCCAAGAAGATCACCTTGAGGAGCTATGATGGAGAGAGCTTTGAAGTTGAAGAAGCGCTGGTTGTTGAGTCTCGGACGATCAAGCACATGATCGAAGATGGATGTGCGGATGCAACCATTCCGCTCCCAAATGTCACAAGCAAGATCTTGTCCAAGGTCATTGAGTATTGCAAACGCCATGTCGAAGCCGTTGCGAAGGCTGAAGGCGAGAAGACTGTTGATGAAGAGTTGAAGGTTTTTTATCAGGATTTCGTGAAGGTTGACCAGTCCACTCTCTTCGATCTTATCTTGGCTGCTAATTATCTCAACATCAAAAGTCTTCTTGACTTGACCTGCCAAACAGTTGCAGATATGATCAAGGGAAAGACTCCTGAGGAGATAAGGAAGACGTTCAACATCAAGAACGACTTCACAACAGAGGAAGAGGAGGAGGTCCGCAGGGAGAATGCTTGGGCATTCGAGTGATGATGTTGTTTATCTTTTGATTATTTATCGTTTCCATTAGACTATTAATGAATGTTGTTAAGGTTGTGTTCTGTGTTTGTGTAAGACGGTACATATCGTGGGGGTGTTGGGGTTCTCAGTCTGTGTTTGTTTGTTGGTTTGTGTTGGTTTTTTTTTTGTCAAATGAAAGGAAACCTGATACATATACTAAAATTTACAATATAAGTTATTTAGTCTCTTCCTTAATTATATTTTCTTCATTCATCTCTTTACCTTGCAAAATTTCCAACTCGGTATATAAGTTATTTAGTCTCTTCCTATTATTCAAGAACGTTGTTTTACTCCACCCTCTTAGCGCTACACATAGCATCTTTCTTGTCATAGAATTCCTGAAAGTTATCTACTATTCTTGTTTTGTCCCATGAATTTTCCGCCACCACTTTACACTGCACATGATCCAACCACCTTGATTCGAAATTAAAAAAATTATTATTTGTTTCACGTTCCGGCTCTGGCGTGAGAATTAACGGAGAATAGTCTGAACCCATAGATGGTGGTACTATAATATTAGCGTCTGAAAATCTTGCGCACCAATCAAGATTTGCGAGACCTCTGTCCAGCTTTTCTTTAACATTCTCTTCCCCTTTTCTCTGATTCGTCCATGTAAAATAATATCCTTTACTCGGTAAGTCAACTAGACAATTTCACTTTATAAACTCGTTGAACTTAAGGATTCTTTCCAAGTTTTTTTGTATTTTTCCTTTTTTCTCCGGATATTTTGTAATATCATTAAAATCGCCTATGAGGATACTTGGACCATCAAGTTTATCCATCCATTTTGACAAGGAATTCCACACATTAGCCCTAATTTCGTCATCATTAGGGGCGTGAACACAAATCAAATATCACTTTGACCCATTCATTTCATTAACTTTAGAGATTACATAGTTCGAACACGAGAAAACCACTTCGATAGAGATACTAGACTTCCACATCAAAAGAATACCACCATACTTATATGGTCTTCCTCCGGAGTCGACAACATGAAAACTATTAAACTTATTAAACTTGAAACAAGACTTAAGGTCCTTTTTCCGCAGTTTTGACTCAAATAAACACACAAAAGATAGTCTAAATTTATCAAGCAAATATTTAAAGGACTTTCTTGTCAAGGGCGCCCTTGCACCTTGACAATTCCACACACAGTAGCTATCCATCGAATCCGTCCAGGTTACAAGACCGGCCGCCATCCTCGAGGTTAGTATGAATTTTAGTAGCCTTCACGGGTCTAGCCCGGTTACCACCAAAATCTTCCGTGTTTTCACTACTACTGGGATCATACCCCAAAATCCTGTTACAATCATCACCACAACAGAAAAACAATCTTTCACCTCCTTCTTATTACCCATCATCCACGCTATCCACCTTAATTCCATCACAGATTTTCTCATCATTCTTCATCTGAACCCTCACTTCATATAAGCTGTCGCTAAATAGTCCAACCTGGTAGCAGTCAACACCTGCCTTCTCTTTGCTGCTTCTGCAACCTGTATTACCTTTGGTGGAAGCTCAATCTTAAGCGTGTAATATACGGCATGTATTTTGTTCAAATCGATGTGTTCAGCAGCTAAAGAATTTATTTTGATCTTAACTTGGGTCGTAAAAGCTCTCTTCCAAATAATACTTTCCAAAAACATTGATATTAAACCACCAAAGGCTTTTTATCCTAGGACATTTACTACCTCCTCTAACCATATAATTTGGATCCAAATATATGACCAAAATCATAACACCATAATAGTTGATCAACGCATAAATTAAAAGAAAACCATTACAGGCTAATTGAAAGTTTTCCATAGTAAAATAAATAACTTCTTTACAACTTCTCCTCCTAACCAAATACATGTAATAAATACAGGCCACATAGACAATATGAGAATAGACAAAATAATTAGCCTTATACGATATGTTGATCAGACCCTGACCCACCTTCCATGAACTAAAATCCAAATTAAACCCAATAACAATCCAGAAAAACCAATTACTAGCATTAATAATACTCCAACAAATTTGTCTAGTACTATTTTTGTAATTAAAGAAATAGGAATTAAATTCCCTGGTAACTAAGTCACCAAAAGAGAAAAGCACCATAATCCTAAAATTCTTAGCATAGATAGAACATACATAGTATCCATAGATAGACTCAGCATCCATTTCAAATCTACTCAAAATCCTATTGTATCTATACTAATCTTTACTGCATCTAATATTTTTGAGAAATTCATTCTGATTAATTTGAACAAGTAAATCAAACCCCAAATTACCTTGTATGCATTTACTAAAGCAGGAACGCAACAAGAAAATTAGTTTTTGGCAACTGTTTTTTTGCCTTTAGACGACTCTTTGTAAGTGTTGGCATATCTTTCCCTGCACAAGTCTCCATAGTGGCCTATACTCGTGTTGCCAAAGTTATGAATATACATTGATAAGGTAGTAGGCTATTATAGTTACCTTTCCCGACTCCATTCTAAATAGAGTAGTCTCTTAACACGTTTCCCAGCCTTCTTAAAACATAGTAGTCTATTCACCTCCCATTTCCCGACTCTCTTCTAAAATAGAGTGGTCTATTTATACCCACATTTCCAGACTCTCTTCTATCATACAGTAGTGAATTGATACTCACATTTCCCATCCATCTTAAACTAGAGTAGTTTATTCAAAACCCACATTCGCTTCAAAAATAGAGTAGTCTAATGATATCTCCTAAATTCATTTTCATCCTACAAATATAGAGCAATTAGTACCAGTCATAAATATCACAAATGGACCATTTAGAACAAATATAACGATTTGGATCCCTCTCGCAAAATTAAGCAAGATAAGGACCTGAATTGTTAAATTAAACATGATAAAGGACTAAATTGTTAATTTGAGAGTTATAAAGGGACGAACCTGCCAAATTTGCAAGATAAGGACTAAACAATCAAATTTTGCGTTGAAACGGGACTAATCTGTCAGATTTTCAACATAAGGACTAAATTATTAATTTGAGAGACTAACCTTTCAGGTTCTGCAGGGTTAAGGGACTAAATTATTGAATCTGCAAGATAAACGACTAAAATCTGCAAGATAAAGGACTAAATAATCAATTTTTGTGTTAAAAAGGGACTAATCTGACAAATTCTGCAAGATTAGGGACTAAATTGTAAATTTGATATTTAAAAAGGAACTAACCTGTTAAACTGAGAATTAAAAAGGAACTAAAGTATCAGATTCTGAAAGATAAGGGACGAAACTATCAAATAAGGCAAGATAAAGGGACTAAACTGTCAATTGGAGAGTTTTAATAGGGACTAATATGTTAAATAGAGACTAACCTGTTAGATTCTGCAAGATAAGGGACTAAACTATCATTAGAAAGAGACAAAACTGTCAAGTTGAGCATTAATAAAGGACTAAACTGTCAAATTAATTAAGATATGGGACTAACTGTCAAATTAAGCATTAAAAAGTGACTAACCTCTCAAATCAAGTATTTAAAACGAGACAAAATTGTCAAATTCTGCAAGATAATGGACCACACTGTCAATTGAGCAAGATGAGGGACTAAATCGTAAATTTGATAATTAAAAAAATGGATAACCTGTCAAATTGAGTAAAATCAAGATACTTAGAAGGATTATGAAGCGGTGTTGTGTAATTATTGCACTATAGATCCCTATACTTTGCAAAATTAGTTATATATATGAATTAATTGCACTATAGGCCCCTATATTATGCAAAACCGTTCATAATCAATACAAATTTAGATTTTAAATCCAGAATCTGGGACTATGTTTTATTAAAAAGAACTTGAGTAATTGCACTACATGTACCTATATTTAGCAAAAAGAATACACTATAGGTCCCTATATTATGCGAAACAAGTTATATGCTTAAATGAAATGCATTATAGGTGTCAATGTTATGCAAAATAATTTATAGTACTTGACCACTTCCCATTGGACAAGCAGGAAGAAACGGTATAAAACAGTATTATCGAAAAGAATAAGCAAAGACTAAAGTAATATAAAATGACGAAATTACTCTTTCTAAAGTTTTTGAACTGATTAATGATGCTATAACACCTGATATTTTTTCCAATCATTCTCATGTTTGAAGTATGCTTCGAAAGGCGCCTTTGTCGAATTCTTTGAACCTGAAAAAAACTTTAAAAAAAATGCAAATGAAATGATAAATAGATACACCAAAAAGAAGATACAAAAATTCACCTAATATCAAAGAACTTCCTTGAAGGTTCCAATTTCCCTACAATAGTAAATTTTGTCATAACAGGATCTTAAAGAAGTAGAAAGATTTTCAATTTTATTTTATTACAAAAACATATATCGAAAGGGCAAAACTGTATTAACCGACCTGTTTAATTTCTTCTTCGTAATCAGTGACATCAAAGTTAATGTCCCCTGAAATGATAAAAAATAACTTTCAGATTATAGTCTTTATTTCAAATATAAATGCACCTTTTAGCGGTTTGATCCTCGAACTTTAAAAGTCCCATGTTTGGTCCATGAACCCTTTATTCACACCGTTAGTCTCAATGTTTACAAGAATAGAATATTAGACTCTGATTTTACAATCAGATCTTTCTACTTTGGAATTATGGAATTTCAACTTGTAAGAAAGAGAAATAATGTGAAAGATGAAGTATTCAAAACCTGCAGGGAATTTGTCATCGCTTTGTATAGCTCTGCATAAGCATACTAGTGTATACTTGAGATGTATATAAATGATTTTATTCTTGCATCTCACCATAATCAGACACAAATAAACAAGTTGACCTACAAAGGGTCAAAATTTTTCTCAATTACTGAATCTAAAAATAAAAATTCACAACCTGAAGATAAAGAGAAAGACTAAAGAGAAATTAGGAACCTGAGTAGCTTCTCCTTTTAAACCAATGTAATATATTTGAGTCGTATCGCCATCAAAATTATTTGGAAAATGTAACGTGATACTTGCCACACCCCGAAACTTAAGAGTATCTGAACAACATAATAAAACTATTCAGAAACACAATAGATTGAAACAAATTTAGAATCTTCTTCTTAGTAAACATATAGCATATCAAGTGTTAATACCTTGTTTGGTCCTTGCAAATTTTCAGCCAAATCCCAGTTCTTAACAAAGTGATTAAATACCCCTGAACTGATTCTTAGTTTACATAATATGTACCTGAAATGGTTGCATAGACTTAGCATTCAAAAAGTCAATGACATCTCGATTAATGAACCTACAGATTAAGCACACAGGTTTTAATCCAAAAAATCAATCCATAATCTATAGGGATTAGGCAGAGAAGTTTTTAGAAAGTACGAGAATAAAGGTCAACTCACACTCTCATTTTGGAAGATGCTTTTGATCTTAACATCTGATGTAAAACTATGTTGTATCAATGTCCAAAAAGTTTATACAATATATAAAGTATAAGTTATAACCAACTAATTCACACAGATAACAAGAATATAATCACAAAAGTAAACAAAGTTGAGACATACAGAATATGTACAAGTAACTCAGGGTCACCTTCATTACTTTCCAAATGACCCTGGGATCACATAATTAGACACAAATAAAAAAATGGTAAGTAACTAAATTAATGAATAAACCAACACTAAAAAATTAATTGATACTGAATATAAACAGAATTATATAGAGATATCATATATTCTTTTGATGAAGATCATGAACTAGCCAAGAGTAGTGTATAAATTACCTCAGAAGTATTCAAACGCTCCTCCCACATCTTATCAGCTCTTTTTACTGCAAAATTAACATTTAACAAGCATATGTTAGAAGAAATAATACCTTCACAAAGGTATAAGTTGATTGTAAGATAGTGGATAAGTTGTTTAACCTTCTCAGTTAGAGACTCAAATACTTTATTTATTTGCAGCTTTGTGCTTCTTCTCAGCTTTCAGAAGTTTAAATTTGCTTACAAGTTCTTCTATCTATAAATTTTTTTTCATATTATAATTTTCACTTCGTGCTTCATAATTTCATAACTATAAATACACATATAGGCTTTACCTGAGCTCTCCAGATTTTTATGACAAAATAATTACTCTGCTGGAGTAGCTTTCCGGATCATCAATTCTCTGTGGTTTTTCATCAAACACCTTGTGTGTTGTCGCTTACATCTTCTTCACCACTCATACCTTGCCTATATTACTCTCTAGTCAATTTAATTTCATAACCAAAATCAGCAATTGATTGTACAATAGCGGATAAGATTTTTACCTTTTCGGTTAGAGACTCAAATACTTTATTTGCAGCTTTTCTCTTATTCTGCTTCTTCTTCCCTAGTGATCTTCACTTGAGTTGTTTTTTTTCTCGAGTTCAGCTTTCAAAAGTTTTGATTTGCTAACAATTTCTTCTATCTATAACATTATTTTCATATTATAATTTTCACTTCATGCTTTTCTGCATAATTTCATAACTATAAACATGCATATGGGCTTTACCTGAGCTCTCCAGTTTTTTATGATAAAATAAATTCTCTGCTGGAGTAGCTTCCCAAATCTTCAATTCTCTGTGGTTTTTCATCTAACACCTTGTGTGTTATAGTATTAGTAACATAAACTCATAATGAAATTTAGTAATCTCTTCGTCTATGATCTCCCTATATAATGAGGATTAAGAGAGCTCTACATTGATGTTAAAGAAGAGAGAATAATACATGAGAAATTATAATCGTTGAATTAAAAGAATATAATTTGGAGATAAAAAGAATAAATTAGATTTTTGAATTGGGAGAATGTAATTTGAGTTATTTGGAGATGAGTGTAATGTTATATCGCAGAGGAAGAAGATTGAATGTAAATGTTTTTTTTTTTTACGATCGTTACCACTACAAATACCTATTACAAAATTAACCGATTCCAAGTCTCGTAAAGGCATCAATGATGCCAAATTTTCCTTCAAACTGCAATGCCGATTGCCTAGCTTTACGCATAGCACGATCAGCCAGGCCATTATGTCTTTGCGGTAGATGTCGAAAAAACAGGTTGTAATGTTCTTCAGCAATCTTTCTGATCCGCTGGACATACGGTCGGACTTTCCACCACGCCGCTGGCAACGACTGAATACCTTGAATAAGATCAAGGTTGTCTGAACAGATGACGGTTCTATCCTCCGGTTGGGCGAGACTCATCTGAGCCGCTTCAAATACTGCAATTGCTTCCCCTTCAGCCGTCGAATCTGTCCAGATGGGTTTAGAGAAGGTCACTCTTTGTCCCGAACTAGTCTCACGTTTGACTATGCCGATTCCACTAAGTTCTGCTTTTGATTTGAAAGATGCGTCACATGTATAAATAAATTTAGTATTTCCAAATTCCACATTGTTCCACGGATGCGCCACCATATCTGGGGGCACTTGGTGTTTCCAAGGGTGTTTGGCCCCAATCTGGTCCATATAAATCTTTCATTCCTACAATGATAGACATAATAACAGTATTCGGCATGATATGAACACTTTCATGTACCATTTTCATTTTAGCCTTCCATATGTTCCAAAGTGTTAGCTGCATATGTGTCATATAGACTTGTTGGTCCCAGACAGTAGTATCCAATGCATCACAGAGCTGTGTAATCCAGTCACCTATTGAATTTGGATCGATTACTGGGACTCTGATCTGCAGCCCAAACCTGCTTAGAAAAGTTACAAGTCAAAAGCAAATGTACCACTGTATCTGTCTTGTTGTCACACCACATACACTCTTTAGTATCACTACAGTGCCGCAAGTATAAGTTGTGTTTAGTTGGTAGGATATTACGGCAAGCTTTCCATGAAAAAGATCGTATTTTGTTCGCAACATTAGATTTCCATATTCTGTTCCACAATTTTGGGTCATTGAGTTCCGCTTGCCCAGAAGTCTGAGCTATTCCTTCCGAGGCCACTTGTGACAGTATTTTATAACCTGACTTAGTAGTGTATTCTCCAGATTTCGTATGAGGCCAGTTGAAAGTATCTCTTTCCTCCGTAGTAAGGGAATACGTGCTATCTCGCCTCGAACTGGTGGGGGGATTACCGTGTCAATTGTTTCCCAGTCCCATCCATCATTTTGTGTGTTCATCAGTTGTTCCACATTTTCAATCGTATTATCTTGCGGCCTATCTTTGATTAATCCTGATGGTATCCATTTATGTTTCCAAATATTAGTATCACTCCCGTCACCAATTTGAATAATCCCGTGTTCGACTAGGAAGTCTCTACCCTCAATTATACTTGCCCAAGACCAAGTACGACTTTGACGTACTTTCACTTCCATAAAGTTTCCATGTGGGGAATAGATTCCTTTCAAGACCCGAGCAGCCAGCGAAGTAGGGCATTTCAGTATACGCCATGCTTGCGCTGCTAAAAGGGCCTTGTTTGCACGCTTAAGGTCTCTAAATCCCATTCCCCCCATCACTTTCACCGCAGTCATATTTTCCCATTCAAGCCAGTGAATCTTCCTTTTACCTAGAGAGTTCCACCAAAATCGAGCAATAAGCGTAGACAATTTCCTACAAAAGGTAATTGGAAAAGAAAAAATTGACATAGCATAGCAAGGTATCGCTTGTAGTACTGCCTTGATTAAGATTTCTTTTCCCCCTTCAGATAAAAGTTTAGCGATCCATCCTTGTGCTTTATTAAAAACTTTGTCCGCAATCCAAGATAATGTTTCCAATCTAGACCTCTTGTGACATAACGGAATTCCTAAATATTTTCCAAGGTCCACAGTTTCCTCAATTTGAAGTGCATAGGCCACTCTTAGTCGATCAGATTCAGGTGTTTGTTTACTAAAACACACCGAAGATTTGTGATAATTTACTTTTTGGTCGGAGCAGTTGCAGTATGTGTGAATGCATTCCTGAAGTTCCTCAAGATCTTGGCCTTCCAGGGATATAAAGAACACCGAATCATCTGCAAAAAGAAGGTGAGAGATAGTCGGGAAGTTACGTGTAATCTGAATACCCCGAATTCGCCCTTGATTTACCTTGGTTTGGATTAGTGATATAAGCGCTTCTGTAAGAAGTGCAAAAAGTAGGGGTGATAGTGGGTCCCCCTGTCTTAATCCCTGTCCTGGGAGGAACTGTGGTTGACGTTCCCCGTTGATATTAAGTTGAAAAGTAACTGTAGAAATA
Source organism: Nemophila menziesii (assembly GCA_029959085.1). NCBI lineage: Eukaryota > Viridiplantae > Streptophyta > Magnoliopsida > Boraginales > Hydrophyllaceae > Nemophila > Nemophila menziesii. The sequence continues at coordinate 84,924,480 of JARWIR010000001.1, forward strand.
CAATTCCAAATCCAATCTACCCATTTTTTGGCAAAACCCAACCGTTCAAGTAAAAGATTTAAAAAGTCTCATCTAACATGGTTATAAGCTTTAGCCATATTCAGTTTAATTGCTGCAAAACATGCGTTATTCTTTAATTTGCGCTTCATAAAGAAAGACACTTCTTGTGCTATTGTAATGTTATCTTGGATGGCCCTACCCTTGATAAATGCGGATTGTGTAGGTGAGGTAATATCATTTATTAGTAGCTGCAATCTATTAGCAAGTATCCGGGCGATTATTTTATATCCAAAATTAAGACATGAGATTGGTCTATAATCCCCTACTCCTATATGAATATCTCCTTTAGGAATAAGGGTAATAAGTGTTTCATTAAGAAGTTTTAAAGGAGTATTATTTGTTAAAAAATCAATCACCAAGTTAGTCACATCATAGCCAATAATGTCCCAGTATTCCTGAAAGAATTTACCGTTTAGTCCATCAGGCTGCCCAGGGGCTTTGTGTGGGCTCATGTCATAAACAGCTTGTTTAATTTCTGCTTCATCTGGAATTCTAGTTAACGCCTTACACATTCCTAAGGGCTTCATGTAAATCAACCGGCTCCTGTTCCCTGAGTAAGTTCGTGTAAAAAGTATTAAATTGTTGTTTGATACCGTCATTAGATTGTACCCAGTTACCATCCGTATTTTGAATCCTAGCAATCCTGTTACAATTTCTTCTTTTAGAAGTTAGTGCAAAAAAGTATTTAGTATTCTTGTCTCCATATCGTATCCATTGGTCTCTTTCTCTATCAGCCCAGTAGACTTCCTCTCGTTTCCAAAACATAATAAGTTGCTCCTCGCCTTGTATTTGATCCTCCATTGATGCATTCATCACATCCATTAGTCTCCTTTCCAATTATTTAATTTTTGTTTTATTATTAGGAAATGTATTCTTGTGCAATGTTGAGAGGGCGTTTGTGGTAACTGCCCTTTTATGTAAGACCACATGTAAAGGTGTATCAACAATTTGGACCTTCCATGCTTCCTCAATAACAGTTCTACATTGTTGATGGAGATACCAGTTAGTCTCAAAACGGAAGTGTCTAATATTGCGCTTCCCTTGTCCATTATGAAACAGAATCATAGGTGCATGATCTGACCCCACGGCAGGGGGAAGATATGCAGTGGCATTAGGGAAATTTTCTGTCCATTCTGTAGTTGCATATTTTTTATCAATTCTAGAGTGTACAATATTATGTTCATCTCGACGGTTTGTCCAAGTAAAGAAGCTTCCATATGTTTGAATTTCTGTTAACATATTGTCAGTAATGAAAATATTAAAGTTAAGGATGTACGGCTGGTTTGGAGGGGATGAGCTGAGTCTTTGATTGGCATTAGAAATATCATTAAAGTCTCCCAGAATGAGAATCGGTTCATCATGGCGTGCTCTCCATTCTGTTAAATAGTTGTAGAAATGTTGTCGTTCAACGTAAGCATTTGGAGCATGCACAAAAACACAGTAATAAGCAAATACATTATCATTAATTAAAACGGTAATAAATGAAGGGCCATAGTCCAAAATAGAAAGGGCTGTAGGAGAATTCCACATCAACAAAAACCCCAGAGTGATTCAAACTGTCTTGTGGGTTAACCACAAAAAAGTTCTGAAAATTTAAGTTCCTCACCAATAAAGGTGCATCTTTTTCAGTCATCATAGTTTCACAAAAACAAGCCACAGAAGGCTTATGTTCAACCACCATAGCACGGAGCACCTGGACTGTCAAAGGGGCCCTGATCCCCTGACAGTTCCAAAAAAGTGTAATCATTTTCCAACCGCGGCTAAAACCGGGTGGCCGCTACCTCTAACTTGCCTTATTCTTTGTCTTACCATCTTACCAGTACTTATATAATAATCGCCCCATTCACCATTGAATATTTCAACTTTTCCCCTATTAGTTGTCGCAAAGCCTTTAAAATCAGCCCATATACTTAAAATAAATTGGTATGTGAAATTTACCCAATTAGTCCCCTTAATTCTGTCTGTGTCCCTGAGATGCACTAAACATAGTTTGAAATCCATGTTGCTCCTAAGAGTATTAACTATTTCACTAATACAACATTTCATCTTTGCCAAAGTCATCCCATAAATTCTTGTCCTCAAATTATCATATGTATTGTATATATGCAGCATAAAACATATCCCATCAAGAAGTAGATGAATAGGAGTCCAACGATCTGTCTCTGTTTTGTAGTTATCCAGTTGATGAAGAGGACTTCAACGATCTATCTCTGTTTTGCAGATATCTAGAATAGGAGTCCAACTATCTGTCTCCTTTTTGCAAATATCCACTAGATGAATAGGAGGCCAACGTTCTGTCATTTCTTTGCAATTATCCACTTGAACCCATCCATTTTTATCGTGGTATTCTTGACCTTCTCAGAAGTCTCATTCCCATACAGAGTTGTATTTTTCTCATTAAAGTCAATAAACAAATTATACAGGGCAGTGGCCCTCTCCCCTTGCAAGACTTTTCCTACTTTGGTTCTTCCCCATTTCACAATCCCCTGTTCACCTAAAAAATTTACAACCATTTTTATTAAGTTTAAAGCAAAGTTATACTTATATTGCGAATTCCATTTGTTAATCCAGGACCAAGTAGAAAAGTTAAAGCCCAAAAGCGTAGCCCAAAGTTTACAATCCATCTTCCTCCAGAGCTTAGACATCTGCTTGGCCATCCTGCAAACATAATTCGGTCCTCTTCGGTCATCCAATCACTGTATTGCACCGTTTCACTTTTATTCTTTGTACACTGATTCTCGCCAGTTTTCATATCCTCTAATCCTATTTTTAGTGGTGAACCCTTAAATATCAGAATCCATACCGCACTAGCCCTTATCTTAAGTCCCATACCATCATAAATCCTAATCGGCACCTCATAAACCAACCATTCCAGTTCCCCTTCTCCACCAAATCTTCTAACTTTCTGTCCAGAATTCGTAGGGTTGTGGCTATTCTTCCCCCAACTTTCTATAATAAAAAAGTAACCCCCTGTGAAGCCGCTCCATAGCAGTTAGTCTTCAACCCTCTCCATCCACCTGTCTTCTTTTTAGAACCACGATTATACAAATCTTTACTCTTGCTTCTGTATGTATGAAACCAAATCGCCCCCTTCCGATGATTAACCCCTTTGTCCCATGTATGATTTTTATGTGTAGTAATCAAAATCCAGATGCTCGTATGATAATTACTCGCTGTGTCATGTGTGACCGTTAATCTGATTTTGTTCGACCAGAACCGTAAACTGACTACTACCAATCTGAGATTGACTCAAGAAAGCCTTTACTGATTGAGTCTGCCAAAAAGCCTTTGGATTCTTCCTCTCCTTATCATCGCCGTATGTAGATATTATCTTCTTCCTCCTATATTGTATCTGATATCTAATAAAATATGGTCTCCTTGTAAAATTTTGTTGTTGTATCTCGCCATCAGTTGATTCAGTCGAAAGAACACGATTTGTGGTGAATTTGTCTGGATTTGGGTGAAAGAAAACCCTAGTTTGTCGAAGAAAATGGGTCGCCTATTTCGCACGTGGGTAATAAGAGATAAAACGTTATAGCGTTGAAATTGAACGGTCAAGATTGAATGTAAATGAAACGCATAGATTATTTTATCTAAATTAGAAAAAAACTTTTATTAAGCAGCTATATTTTTTAATAAGTAATTATTTTATTTTGTCTTCGGTATGTAATGTTATTTATTATATAGATTTTTTTTTCATTCGGTTATTTTTATTTGACAAGGTTTTGCAAGTTGTATTTTTTTAAATGTATTTTTAAAAACATTTAAAAACATAATTAAAATAAAATTAATATACTTTTATTGATTACTAAAAAATATTTCAATATTTATTGTTTATTATAATTTTTAAATTTTTGTTTCATAATATACTTTTACTTATTTAAGTATATATAGATTAAAAATTAGTTTAAGCAAAAAAAAACATGGTATTAATAACCTACTCCTATTACATGTGAGTAGGAAATGTAAAATTGCAGTTTTTATAACAACTAAACAATGGAGTGTGGGGAAAGAAGTGTGGGCAAATGCTGTATTTCTTGTAGTGGAAGAATCCACTGAATTCCAGAAAAACATCAAAGAGAACAGAAGACTAACCAATAAAAGACTTATAACCATTTGTATGTGCCAAAAAAAGATACGAAAAGACAATAAGAGGGCATTACAGGGTCCCTTTTCCCTTACCAAATCATCCATCCACACGGAGAAGCCGTGCATGCTTTCATAGGACTCACAAATTAGCTTCTTAGTAGAATTTATAATGGTAAACCACAGGAAAGAATCGCTCCTAGGTCCTCGATCAAAACCTCTGCAAACCATGATTTTGAAGCCCATTGTTCAAAATTGTCAATAATCTTATGATATAAATTGGGAATGATATGGGTAATATATTTGTAGTAATAATTAGGATTAGAAACATAAGGGAATTGATGAACAAAAAACTTATGATTGGTTTGTGTTGGTTTAAGGTTTAAAACTTGGGTTGTCTTTTGGTTGAATGAATATTACAATTGTTTCTAAAAAAAAATGGCCATGCTTCTAATAGAAGTCTATTAGAGGGACATTTTTTATTTCCTAAAATTAAATTAATAGTATGATTTTGCAAAATATATTCTACGATATTAATAAAAAATTAGCTGTTTTGTATGAAAGGATAAATTATGTTATATATTTAATTAAAAAAATTTTGATAGTTATTAGGAGGTGTAACGTAAAATTGTGTTAGATTTTATCACATATCCCTAAACTACAAACTAAATTATGTTTTGTTAATTATCTTAACTGGAATATAATAAAACCTATTTTTTTGGTTTTTGCAGATTACAATAATATAGGGATATCACTTTCAAAGGAGAAATGAAATCCTTTAACAACAAACGTATTTCAAACTCCTCATCTATCAACTCTTAACTTAACTCACCAACACAAAGATTGAACTTTGTATTACCTTTTTTCTAGATTAGTTGATAAATTTATTATTGATATATTTTAGTTTTGATGATGAATTAAATGTTGATATAGTGTAGATATGTTGATACAAATATAGTGATTTCAATTGTAAGCTTGATTATAAATTTTCGATCAATATAAATGTTTAGTTATAAATATATTCCCAATGTATTGTATGGTGTATAATTTTAATGGTATCAACTTGAAATAATTTAATTAATATTTATTTATTTATTTAAATTTTATTTCATCATATTTGATGAAGATGTGTTGAAATTTCTTATTTTTAGGTAGAAATCTACATTTGGTTGCATTGTAATATTTGTTGAGTATGAAAAAAATACAAATCGGGTACATAAAGTAAAATAAAAATTGTGTCACCTTGCTCACTAAATTTAGTTTAGCTGATACAAACGTGAATATCAGGAGATCATAAGGCAAACAACCCTTACAAAACTGAGAAAAGGTAGTATCAACTTACCGTCAAACCATGATATTCCCCACCATAAATACAGTCACTACCATATGAGAAAATCACTCATATGCTCAATAATTTCATAAAACTCCCTCAACTTCATATATTAGTAAGTATTGAATATCTTAAAGAACAATTACAATGTTTTTTACAGTATTAACTCCTAAGCTTGTTCTCGAGAAGATGGATAAGTAGACAAACATGCCGAGGCGACCAAAGGTTGTAGGATCACATGTCCTGGAAAATTGAAGTCATAAAACAGTGGCTCAAATTAGTAGCCTAGGTAAAAGACTTGATCTATTTGAGTGCATGGAAGGAAGAAACGAAACCCCCATAATAAATTTAGTATGTATGTTGTAATATGTAGGGTCTATTTTGTACTTTTTTCTTTGTTTTTTACTATGCTACACTTTTTTACTTTTGTGTTAACTTTTTTGAACAAGTTTCCACAAGATAAGGTTTTTTATGAGAGAAGAACAAATTAATACATTTTCGACGTAACATTCATAAAAAGGGATTAGTAAAATAGATATGATACCATCCTATAAAATGATCTATCAATGTGGAACTTCCCTTTAAACACCCAAGTTCTCATTACCTGATCTAGACTAGGATCTATTGAGACCATGAGTACTCAGATTTTTGGAATTCGAACATATCATTCTTATGTAAGAGTATTAGTCTTCAATGAAAAAACACCAAATCGACTCCAATGTTTGTCAATCACTAAAAAACAGACTTATCATTCCTAAGAAAAATAATACTAGACTCCTATTCTAACATCACAAACAAAATAATATGATAGTCAATCAATCAACAATTTAGATGTATCATTTTAAGTAAGATATTAGACTCACGTGACCACATGATAGTTCAAAAACTATGGAGTCATGGGTTAAAAATAAAGGATCTAGGTAAAGTAACCCCATAAATTTATGTAAAGAATTATCTTTTCTTCATCAGTTTCGATTAGCGAATACTTAATATTTAACAACATTTAATATTTTGTGAGACACTTAGATACACGAGAATTTAATATTTGGTGTTAATTTTAAAGTGATATATCACAAAAGTTTGGGTTTGTAATCTCTAGCAGCCATAATACATCGTAATTAGAAATCTTTAACAATTCAATATTTAGTCAAAATAAATGCATTCATCATGCCACAAATGCCCACCATATCTGTTATATCTAGGCCAATCGTCCGATAATGACAACAATCATAGTCATTAATCGTCGCTAAATATTTCAATAAATATAAAATAAATTATACTTAAGTTAAAAGTAGTTAAACATAACATTCAAGAATATTATAAAGTATTTAAGCTACCTTAGCTTATTTGATATTAATATATGATTTCGTTGGATTTAAACAAACAAATCTTGAGACGAGACAAGAAATATAAATCTAAATCCAAAAGAAGAAAATCCATGTCACAACTCAAGAATAACTTTGAAAAATGATGGGAATCCTAGGTTACTCAACAGCGAGTACGAGAGCCGCTTTGTGAGATCGAAAGAGACCCTAGGAACCTATGACCATCAAATATGTATACCCTTCCTACCTAGAAAAAGAAACTAGAAAACATAAGATTTTGGGTAATGTCATTGATCTCGAACCTGAATATTGACAACCTTAAAGGAATGAGGCTCAACCAATTATTTCAAAACTTGATTCACAATATCGATTGCATAAGAGCGAGAAAAAAGGAGAATGTGAAATGATCGAATATAATAATTTATTATAAATACCCACTTCTTAGATATATGTCTCTAAGTTCTATGATTTAGGATAAAAATTATACAGAAGGAACAAACATCTAACAAAAAATAGTATACCAATGAGGATAAATTATTTGTAACTATGGAACATCCCCTACTTATTGTTGACTTTGTGATTCACTAACGAGGATGTGAGATGGATGAGTTTTCCTCACAACAATACCTTTGTATTCTTAGTAGAAATTTTTGATGAGCTAATCAAACAAACATTGATGGATAAAATATTTTCATTTTATTTACGGTTCTCAAAAAAATTTGAGAAACCGATAATAGATCTAGGATAGTTCTAACAATTTTTTGAGGTCATCAGGGGGTTCACATATCAAACCTTCCTCCCTAGGGGATGTAATTTAATATTAATGAAAATAGGAATAAGAAAGGCATAAAAGATTATTGTTACACGTACTGTTGTTGCGGAATGTAAGTGTACATACATAGTGATCCTAAGGCTAGCAACTAGGAACATACTATAGTGATTGTATACACTTAGCACTCAGACATTATGTTTCTAATGAGAGAGGGTTTTATGAAATGCCCATTGAGGACACATTATATTGTCTATCTATAACAACTTATGGAAGTAAACGAGTGGCTTAAACATTATATTGTCTATCTATAACAATTTATGGAAGTAAATGAATATGTATTTCGCAAAGAAAATCCATTTTTGAAAGAAAATGCAACTTTTCCAATATAAAGAGAATGGAGCGAAATTTATTTTTACCATGAAAAAAACAGGAGCTACGCTGGTGAATTTTTCAAATAGAATAACCAATTTTTATTTAATTCATTTGTAATTATTAGATTCTATATTAATTATATTTTATAACTCGATTGAGTATTGTAATCTCACAATTTATATTATTTTAACTAAATTATATTCCCTGAAGTGAATAAACGATTTTTAAGTAATATAAAAGTCATTTCCTGAAATGAAACTATATTCTTTGAAGAAAATGAAATATTTTTCATATGTTTACAACTGAAATTCTGGTGACCTGGACTCCAGAAGAGGTTAAGGTCGTGGAAAGAATAGTTTGTGGTCTCGTAGTAGTCTGAATACGACTAGGATAAATAACCATAACCACTAGAAGTGGAAAAATATTGGTAAAGGCACTAAAAAAATTTCATGAATTTTTTTCCTTTTTTTTTATATTGAAATCCGATAATAAGTGACGTTATTGAGTGTGATTTATGTTAGTTTATACACTATTTACATGCTTGATTCTGAAAAAATTGAATTAATAAATTTAGGGTTTTTTAGGATTTACAAAAAATTAAAAGTAGCATTATGAAATAAAAAATTTGATGTAATAAACATTTTTTGGCCTACAATTGTTTTTATAAAAATATAGGGACCAAATTGTAATTTAAAAAATGTTAAAGAAAATTATTTGCAAAAAATGTTTTTAAAAATAAATAAATGACCATTTAGCAATTAAATAAAGTGTTATATTAAAATAATTTGACTTAAAATGTTTTTATGAAAATAAAAAGGACCAAAATGCAATCTTATAAAAAGTATAGGGAGCAAATTGTAATTTAAAAAGTAAGTATAAGAAAATATAATAGAACTAAAATACAATTTTAAAAAATTAAAGGACCACTTTGCAATTTAAAAAAATAAAAGAAAACATAAAAGGACTATTATATTTATTTTTTTTAAAAATAGACCATTTTGCAAATTAAAAAAAGAAAAAGAAAATATAAAAGGACTATCATGTTTATTTATTAAAAAATAACCCAATTTGTAATTTAAAGAAAATTAAAGAAAAATGGACTATTTTGAAATATCAAAAACAAAATGTATATATTTTTTTTATTTATTATATGACTAATATTTTTTTTGTGTAGTACAGATTGTAAGTGGAATTGATGTATTATTATATTTTTTATTTTATTTAATTTTATTTTTTATTTAATTAATATGTATGTATTTAATTTGGTTATGTATTAATTTTTATGTATTTAATTTTATATTTATGTATTTAATTTCGTGATGTAATCATTTTTCATTTTATTTTTATTTTTGTCTTTTAAATGTATTGCAAAATAGATGACCGATGTTATAGCTAGAGTCACTGAGGGGACGGTGGGGACCGAGACCCAAACCAAAATCCCAACAAAAACCTTGCAGATTGTAACAATCAACTAGGTAAATAAAAAAAATTATATCCAAAATTATGTTAAATATAACTTATACATTAATTAAATCTAATTTAAAACAGATTCAATTAAGCGCAACAAAATGGGTATGCGGCACTAAAATCTGTCATTAAGGCACTAAAGGCGGTCGGGTATCCTTTACCGGTCGATTTCTACATACTAGACGACACGTGGAATCTCTCGGTAAATACGGGAAACACGTTAGCCAGGATGTCGGACTAACTGTTCGAGAGAGGATACCACCGTGCTACAAAGCGTGGGAGAAAGTTCCGACTTCCGACAAAGTAGCAGTCATTAAGCGATTATCGGTAATGTTAAAACTATTCTCACCATTAATACTTATATAAAATAAATTATTAATTAAATTTTACTTTAAATAATATTTCGGATATAACAATTTTTTGATATCGCTTATTGGAGGAAAAAATCCGATTGGAAATTTATTGCTAGGAATTTGGATGATACTATGAAAGTGAGGTACAAAGACTACAAACATAATATGAAAAAGAATTATTACTTGATGGGTAACAAACCGAGTGATTTATTTGATGAGGTCTGGGAGATGTGTTGTAAGGTATATATATATTTTTATTTTATCATTTAGATTATATATAATGTTATTAATATTTATATTTTAAATTTTTCAGCACCAGGCAAAAATGAATAAAGAAAATCGAAAGAAACAAAAGAATAAAAGTGGAGCGGGTTCTCGAAAATACTCCCGTACTCGGGATTTTCACTACGAGGTACTTTGATTTTTATGTATGGCTGTTTAATGTATTTAGAATATTTATTGATTATTATGAATGAAACAGGGTGTTGAGAAGTTGACCGGGGGTGGGGTTGTGGTAGTGGGGGATGAGGCAACTCAGGAAGAAATCCCTATTCCACAAATGGGTGCATTTTTCGAAGTGGTTGGAAAAAGCAAAAAGACAAAGCACTGGAGGACGGAGGGTTATAAGAATGCTAATGTAAGTATATTTAATAATTAAATTGTAATTATAATTTTATTCATAAATTGATTTTAATATTAATTTTTTTTTCATGTCTATAATAAAACATAAATTGATAAGGGATGGTATGAAAGAGAAAGTGACTCAGTGTCAATCTGAGTCAACTGAAGCTGGTTACTTGTCGCAAAATGAGCAAATTGAGTCGGAGAGGGAAACTGCTAAAAAGGCTATTGGGTCGCCGAAGAGGAGTTGGACACCGGGTATGGGCCAACCGCCAAAGAAGAAGCATGTCTCGAGTCCTTCGACTACCCCGGCACACGACGAGCAAAACTCGCATATGATGGCGGAAATAAATGAGCTTCGAGTAGCCAAAGGATTGACACCTTATAGACCCCTAGTACTAGTACCTCTTCTAGCAGTGCTCCCCTAGTTTATTCTTAGGCAGCTGTGACTAATGCGATGACTTATATTAATGAGATAAGGGTACAACAGGGTTTTCCCCCTATCCAGCCTATGCCTGCAAACCCTACTCCTCCAGCTGGTGATGCATCCGAGAGTCGAGGTGATGAAGAGGGTGATGAAGAGAGTGACGAAAATGAAGATTTAGATGATTCCGATGGAGAACAGGAGACCCGTTTATATGGTCTTTAGGTTGGGTTAAGTTGGTGTTTATTTTGGTTTGAAGTTAAGATGTAATAATAATATGTCTTTTGGTTTGTTTGACTATTGATTTGACTTTTAATTTAAGTTTATGGATGATTTTGATGCATTAGTATTTTAATTAATTATTTAGTTTGTAATTGGTATTTTTAATTATTAATTGTATATTTTTTAAAATAAAAAAATATGATTTTGGAATGATATATAATTGTAATATTGCAATTAAATATAATTCAGAATCATAATTTTTTAATTTAAAAAAAAAATTAATGTCATTAGCGACTACAAGTAGTCTAGAAAAACAATTAAAGGTAGTCGCTATATATTAGCTTCTAGCGACTACACATGTCGTCGATAATAACTAGTCAAACAGCGACTACTTATGTAGTCAGTAATACTTTCGCGACTACATCGTGACTTTCGTCGCTAGATATGACCTCTAACGATGAGTTTTTCACGACTATGTAATAACGACTACATGTAGAGTAGGTAAAGTCCAAATTCGTTTTCCGCAACTGCTTTTTCCTTCTTTCGCGACTAAAGATGTAGTTGCGGATAGAAGGATGAGGTGTAGTGTACGAGCACTAGTATATATGGTACTTTGTTATTTTATCAATATCCCTATATGAAACTTTATTGATTTAAACATGAATGATAATCTATAAAATATTCTTTGATTTGGTCAAATATATAAATATATTTCACTTAAAATCAAATATAATACTAATTTTTTAATTAATCAATAACTCAAATTTTGTATGTCCAAAGTAAAAATTATATTTATAAAAGGAAAAAAACTAAACTATGTCCTTTTTTATTGAGTAAAGATATATATCATCCATTTTTTAATCACCTATATATTATTCTTATATGGCAGTTTTAGAAATCTCATTAAGTCATTTATATGTCATAAATTGTGTAAGTTCTATTTTAGATAATTTTATATAATACCAGAAAAAATCACAAAATTATTTTCACCAAACCCTAAACCCCGCCTCCTTACATATACACCTTACAAGTCGTCATTCCTATGGATACCTAGAAACTACTCTAAAGTATCACAAAATTATTAACTAATTTTTCATCATGTTTATTCAGCCGACACCATTGATACTTCAATCTATTTAGAAAAGAGTGTAATTCTATATCTCACATATAAGATAGTTGGACATGACATTTCAATCAACAAGGAAGAGGTTTTATTTCTAATTTTATTTCTAATCATCATTTATGAATATCATATATATTTAATTGAGAAACAATTTGATTCTAACTGATATTTTCTGCCCTTTTATTTAGTATTTTTAGAGATTGTGTGTCGAATATCATGTTTGCATTCAAGTATTTTCATTAAAATCTATTATGTAGAATCCACTTCATAGTTTTTTTCTGCAATTTTGATATATTTTGTTTTTACACTGATTGCTTATTTTAACGTAATTTGAATCAAAAGTTTAAATGGTGATAAGCTCCCTTAATTTTATAAATATAGTAGAATATTGATTAGATAAATGAAGCATATATGAAATGACTTGGAGATTAAGATATACATTTCAATGCTAACATTGAAATATATATAGATTTATTGATTAACATCTATTAATTAATATTTTAAAATTCACTAACTAATCCTTCTTGTATTTGAAATCAAGCTTTTACTTATTTAATTATTTATATCAGAAATAAAAAAAAAATTGGTTTATATTAAAGTGATTAGAATGTAATTATATCTCCCTTTGAAAGATTGTTCTTAATCTTCTCATTGATTTACTATTTTGTATAATTTAATTAGATTTTTTGATTATGTGATTTTCAAGTAATTAGCATTTCTTTATTTGGAATATATGACTATATATGTTTACACCCTTTTTCTGAAAAAATGTATATATTTATTTGAATGGTCATTTTAATTTAAATTTTGTTATTTTGTTTATAAATTTATTTATATATATTGTTATGAAAACCATTGAATGCATATTTGTATTAGTAAAAATAATAATGATGATAAAATAATAAAACATAATACTGGTTATGATAACTATTTATTGTTCATAAAAGTAGAGATTTTATTCTAGCTCTAATACTATATATATATATATATTTAAAAAATATAAGAAGAATTATAGACATACATATTTGTTTTCTTGACTATGAAGCCACTAATAACCAAACGTGTTGTTTATGACAAGTTCTCCTCATGTAGTATATATCTTCTTAGTTACACGGCCATGCATATCAATTTCTTTATTTGGGGATAGGGTTAGGGTTTTCAAAAGCAAATTTTTTTGTCAATGATTCTAGCAAACGCTGTATTCCGCAGATGCCAAGAAGATCACCTTGAGGAGCTCTGATGGAGAGAGCTTTGAAGTTGAAGAAGCGGTGGTCGTTGAGTCTCAGACGATCAAGCACATGATCGAAGATGGATGTGCGGATACAACCATTCCGCTCCCAAATGTCACAAGAAAGATCTTGTCCAAGGTCATTGAGTACTGCCGTTGCGAAGGCTGAAGGCGAGAAGACTGCTGCCGTTGCGAAGGCTGAAGGCGAGAAGACTGCTGATGAAGAGTTGAAGGTTTTTGATCGGGATTTCTTGAAGGTTGACCACTCCACTCTCTTCGATCTCATCTTGGATGCTAATTATCTCAACATCAAAAGTCTTCTTGACTTGACCTGCAAAACAGTTGCAGATATGATCAAGGGAAAGACTCCTGAGGAGATAAGGAAGACGTTCAACATCAAGAACGACTTCACAACAGAGGAAGAGGAGGAGGTCCGCACGGAGAATGCTTGGGCATTCGAGTGATGATGTTGTTTATCTTTTGATTATTTATCGTTTCCATTAGACTATTAATGAATGTTGTTAGGGTTGTGTTCTATGTTTGTGTAAGACAGTACATATCGTGGGGGTGTTGGGGTTCTCAGTCTGGTTTTGTTTGTTGGTTTGTGTTGTTTTTTTTTTGTCAAATGAAAGGAATTCTGATACATATACTAAATTTTACAATATAAGTTATTTAGTTTCTTCCTTAATTATATTATCTTCATTCATCTTTTTACCTTGCAAAATTTCAAACTCTGTACATAAGTTATTTAGTCTCTTCATATTATTCAAGAACGGTTTTACTCCATCCTCTTAGCGCTACACATAGCATTTTTCTTGTCACAGAATTCCTGAATATTATCTACTATTCTTGTTTTGTCCCATGAATTTTCCACCACCTCTTTACACTGCACATGATCCAACCACCTTGATTCGAAATTAAAAAACTTATTATTTGTTTCACGTTCCGGCTCTAGCGTGAGAATTAACGGAGAATAGTCTGAACCCATAGATGGTGGTACTATAATATTAGCGTCTGAAAATCTTGCGCACCAATCAAGATTTGCGAGACCTCTGTCCAGCTTTTCTTTAACATTCTCTTCCCCCTTTCTCCGATTCGTGCATGTAAAATAACATCCTTTACTCGGTAAGTCAACTAGACGATTTCAATTTATAAACTCGTTGAACTTAAGGATTCTTTCCAAGTTTGGTTGTATTTTGCCTTTTTTCTCCGAATATTTTGTAATATCATTAAAATCGCCTATGAGGATACTTGGACCATCAAGTTTATCCATCCATTTTGACAAGGAATTCCACACATTAGCCCTAATTTCGTCATTATTAAGGGCGTGAACACAAATCAAATACCACTTTGACCCATTCATTTCATTAAATTTAGAGATTACATAGTTCGAACACGAGAAAACCACATCAAAAGAATACCACCAGACTTATATGCTCTTTCTTCGGGGTCGACAACATGAAAACTATCAAACTTATTAAACTTGGAACAAGACTTAAGGTCCTTTTTATGCAGTTTTGAATCAAATAAACACACAAAAGATAGTCTAAATTTATTAAGCAAATATTTAAAGGACTTTTTTGTCAAGGGCGCCCTTGCACCTTGACAATTCCACACACAGTAGCTATCCATCGAATCCGTCCAGGTTACGGGACCGGCCGCCATCCTCGAGGTTAGTATGAATTTTAGTAGCCTTCACGGGTCTAGCCCGGTTACCACCAAAATCTTCTGTGTTTTCACTACTACTTGGATCATACCCCAAAATCCTGTTACAATCATCACCATAACAGAAAAACAATCTTTCACCTCCTTCTTCATACCCATCATCCACACTATCCACCTTAATTCCATCACAGATTTTCTCATCATTCTTTATCTGAACCCTCAATTCATAGAAGTTGTCGCTAAATAGTCCAACCTGGTAGCAGTCAACACATGCCTTCTCTTTGCTGCTTCTGCAACCTGTATTACCTTTGGTGGAAGCTCAATCTTAAGAGTGTAATATACTGCATGTATTTTGTTCAAATCGATGTGTTCAGCAGCTAAAGAATTTATTTTGATCTTAACTTGGGTCGTAAAAGCTCTCTTCCAAATAATTCTTTCCAAAAACATTGATATTAAACCACCAAAGGCTTTTTATCCTAGGACATTTACTAGCTCCTCTAACCATATAATTTGGATCCAAATATATGACCATAATCATAACACTAGAATAGTTGATCAACGCATAAACTAAAAGAAAACCATTACAGGCTAATTGAAAGTTTTCCATAGTAAAATAAATAGCTTCTTTACAACTTCTCCTCCTAACCAAATACATGTAATAAATACAGGCCACATAGACAATATGAGAATAGACAAAATAATTAGCCTTATACTATATGTTGATCAGACCCTGACCCACCTTCCATGAACTAAAATCCAAATTAAACCCAATAACAATCCAGAAAAACCAATTGCTAGCATTAATAATACTCCAACAAATTTGTCTGGTACTATTTTTGTAATTAAAGAAATAGGAATTGAATTTCCTGGTAACTGAGTCACCAAAAGAGAAAAGCACCATATTCCTAAAATTCTTAGCATAGATAGAACATACATAGTATCCATAGATAGACTCAGCATCCATTTCAAATCTACTCAAAATCCTACTGTATCTATATGCAATCTTTACTGCATCTAATATTTTCGAGAAATTTATTCTGATTAATTCGAACAAGTAAATCAAACCCCAAATTACCTTGTATGCATTTACTAAAGCAGGAAGAATCATCCGAATTCCAGAAAAACATCAAAGAGAACAGAAGACTAACCATTTGCATGTGCCAAAAAAAGATACGAAAAGACAATAAGAGGGCATTACAGGGTCCCTTTTCCCTTACCAAATCATCCATCCACACAGAGAAGCCGTGCATGCTTGCTCCTGGGTCCTCGATCAAAACCTCTGCAAACCATGATTTTGAAGCCCATTGTTCAAAATTGTCAATAATCTTATGATATAAATTGGGAATGATATGGGTAATAGATTTGTAGTAATAATTAGGATTAGAAACGTAAGGGAATTGATGAACAAAAAACTTATGATTGGTTTGTGTTGGTTTAAGGTTTAAAACTTGGGTTGTCTTTTGGTTGGATGAATATTACAATTGTTTCTAAAAAAAATGGCCATGCTCCTAATAGAAGTCTATCGGAGGGACATTTTTTATTTCCTACAATTAAATTAATAGTATGATTTTGCAAAATATATTCTATGATATTAATAAAAAAATTAGCTATTTTGTATGAAAGGATAAATTATGTTATATATTTAATTAAAAATAATTTGATAGTTATTAGGAGGTGTAACGTGAAAATGTGTTAGATTTTATCACATATCCCTAAACTACAAACTAAATTTTGTTTTGTTAATTATCTTAACTGGAATATAATAAAACCTATTTTTTTGGTTTTTGCAGATTACAATAATATAGGGATATCACTTTCAAAGGAGAAATCAAAACCGTTAACAACAAACGTATTTCAAACTCCTCATCTATCAACTCTTAACTTAACTCACCAACACAAAGATTGAACTTTGTATTATTTTTTTTCTAGATTAGTTGATAAATTTATTATTGATATATTTTAGTTTTGATGATAATTTAAATGTTGATATAGTGTAGATATGTTGATATAAATATAGTGATTTCAATTGTAAGTTTGATTATAAATTTTCGATCAATATAAATGTTCAGTTATAAATATATTCCCAATGTATTGTATGGTGTATAATTTTAATGGTACCAACTTGAAATAATTTAATTAATATTTATTTATTTAAATTTAATTTCATCATATTTGATGAAGATGTGTTGATATTCCTATTTTTAGGTAGAAATCTACATTTGGTTGCATTGTAATATTTGTTGAGTATGAAAAAAATACAAATCGGGTACATAAAGTAAAATGAAAATTGTGTCACCTTGCTCACTAAATTTAGTTTAGCTGATACAAATGTGAATATCAGGAGTTCATAAGGCAAACAACCCTTACAAAACTGAGAAAAGGTAGTATCAACTTACCGTCAAACCATGATATTCCCCACCATAAATGCAGTCACTACCATATGAGAAAATCACTCATATGCTCAATAATTTATAAAAACTCCCTCAACTTCATATATTAGTAATTATTGAATATCTCAAAGAACAATTACATTGTTTTTTACAGTATTAATTCCTAAGCTTGTTCTCGATAAGATGGATAAGTAGACAAACATGCCGAGGAGACCAAAGGTTGTAGGATCACATGTCCTGGAAAATTGAAGTCATAAAACAGTGGCTCAAATAAGTAGCCTAGGTAAAAGACTTGATCTATTTGAGTGCATGGAAGGAAGAAACGAAACCCCCATAATAAGTTTAGTATGTATGTTGTAATATGTAGGGTCTATTTTGTACTTTTTTCTTTGTTTTTTACTATGCTACACTTTTTAACTTTTGTGTTAAGTTTTTTGAACAAGTTTCCACAAGATAAGGTTTTTTATGAGAGAAGAACAAATTAATACATTTTCGACGTAACATTCATAAAAAGGGATTAGTAAAATAGATATGATACCATCCTATAAAATGATCTATCAATGTGGAACTTCCTTTAAACACCCAAATTCTCATAATCTGATCTTTACTAGGATCTATTGAGACCATGAGTACTCAGATTTTTGGAATTCGGTCAATTAAAAAAACATGAACATATCATTCTTATGTAAGAGTATTAGTCTTCAATGAAAAAACACCAAATCGACTCCTATGCGTTTGTCAATCACTAAAAAACATAGACTTATCATTCCTAAGAAAAATAATACTAGGCTCCTATTCTAACATCACAAACAAAATAATATGATAGTCAATCAATCAACAATTTAGATGTATCATTTTAAGTAAGATATTAGACTCACGTGACCACATAATAGTTCAAAAACTATGGAGTCGTGGGTTAAAAATAAAGGATCTAGGTAAAGTAACCCCATAAATTTATGTAAAGAATTATCTATTCTTCATCAGTTTCGATTAGCGAGTACTTATAAAACTTGTAGAAAGCAAATGGTTCAACAACATTTAATATTTTGTGAGACACTTAGATACACGAGAATTTAATATTTGGTGTCAATTTTAAAGTGATATATCACAAAAGTTTGGGTTTGTAATCTCTAGCAGCCATAATACATCTTAATTAGAAAGCTTTAACAATTCAATATTTAGTCAAAATAATGCATTCATCATGCCACAAATGCCCACCATATCTGTTATATCTAGGCCTATCTTCCGATAATGACAACAATCATAGTCATTAATCGTCGCTAAATATTTCAATAAATTTAAAATAAATTATACTTAAGTTAAAAGTAGTTAAACATAACATTCAAGAATAATATAAAGTATTTAAGCTACCTTAGCTTATTTGACATTAATATATGATTTCGTTGGATTTGAACAAACAAATCTTGAGACGAGACAAGAAATATAAATCTAAATCCAAAAGAAGAAACTCCATGTCACAACTCAAGAATAACTTTGAAAAATGATGGGAATCCTAGGTTACACAACAGCGAGTACGAGAGCCGCTTTGTGAGATCAAAAGAGACCCTAGGAACCTATGACCATCAAATATGTATACCACTCCTACCTAGAAAAAGAAACTAGGAAACATAAGATTTTGGGTAATGTCACTGATCTCGAACCTGAATATTGACAACCTTATAGGAATGAGGCTCAACCAATTATTTCAAAACTTGATTCACAATATCGATTGCATAAGATCGAGACAAAAGGAGAATGTGAAATGATAGAGTATCATAATTTATTATAAATACCAACTTCTTAGATATCTATGATTTATGAAAAAAATTATACAGTAGGAACAAACATGTAACAAAAAATAGTATACCGATGAGGATAAATTATTTGTAACTATGGAACATCCCTTACTTATTGGTGACTTTGTGATTCACTAACGAGGATGTGAGATGGATGAGTTTTCCTCACAACAATACCTTGGTATTCCTAGTAGAAATTTTTGATGAGCTAATCAAACAAGCATTGATGGATAAAATATTTTCATTTTATTTACGGTTCTCAAAAAAATTTGAGAAACCGATAATAGATCTAGGATAGTTCTAACAAATTTTTTAGGTCATCAGGGGGTTCACATATCAAACCTTCCTCCCTAGGCGATGTAATTTAATATTAATGAAAATAGGAATAAGAAAGGCATAAAAGATTATTGTTACACGTACTGTTGTTGCGGAATGTAAGTGTACGTACATAGTGATCCTAAGGCTAGCAACTAGGAACATACTATAGTGATTGTATACACTTAGCACTTAGACATTATGTTTCTAATGAGAGAGGGTTTTATGATATGCCCATTGAGGACACATTATATTGTCTATCTATAACAATTTATGGAAGTAAACGAGTGGCTTAAACATTATATTGTCTATCTATAACAATTTATGGAAGTAAATGAATATGTATTTCGCAAAGAAAATCCATTTTTGAAAGAAAATGCAACTTTTCCAATATATAAGAGAATGGAGCGAAATTTATTTTTAACATGAAAAAAAACAGGAGCTACGCTGGTGAATTTTTCGAATAGAATAACCAATTTTTATTTAAAGCATTTGTAACTATTAGATTCTATATTAATAATATTTTATAACTCGATTGAGTATTGTAATCTCACAATTTATATTATTTTAACTAAATTATATTCCCTGAAGTGAATAAACGATTTTTAAGTAATATAAAAATCATTTCCTGAAATGAAACTATATTCTTTGAAGAAAATGAAATATTTTTCATATGTTTATAACTGAAATTCTGGTGACCTGGGTCGTGGAAAGAATAGTTTGTGGTCTCATAATAGTCTGAATACGACTAGGATAAATAACCATAACCACTAGAAGTGGAAAAATATTGGTAAAGGCACTAAAACAATTTCATGAATTTTTTTCCTTTTTTTTATTGTGTTGATATTGAAATCCGAGAATAAGTGGCGTTATTGAGTGTGATTTATGTTAGTTTATACACTATTTATATGCTTGATTCTGAAAAAAATTGAATTAATAAATTTAGGGTTTTTTTAGGATTTAAAAAAAATTAAAAGTAGCATTATGAAATAAAAAATTTGATGTAATAAACATTTTTTGGCCTACAATTGTTTTTATAAAAATATAGGGACCAAATTGTAATTTAAAAAATGATAAAAGAAAATTATTTGACAAAAAATGTTTTTAAAAATAAATAAATGACCATTTTGCAATTAAATAAAGTGATATATTAAAATAATTTGACTTAAAATGTTTTTATGAAAATAAAAGGACCAAAATGCAATCTTATAAAAAGTATAGGGACCAAATTTCAATTTAAAAAGTAAGTATAAGAAAATATAATAGAACTAAAATACAATTTTAAAAAATTAAAGGACCACTTTGTATTTTAAAAAAATAAAAGAAAACATAAAAGGACAAAAATATTTTTTTTTTTAAAAAGTAGACCATGTTTCAAATTAAAAAAAGAAAAAGAAAATATAAAGGACTATCATGTTTATATATTAAAAAATAACCCAATTTGTAATTTAAAGAAAATTAAAGAAAAATGGACTATTTTGAAATATCAAAAACAAAATGTATATATTTTTTATTTATTATATGACTAATATTTTTTTTTGTGTAATACAGATTGTAAGTGGAATTGATGTATTATTATATTTTTTATTTTATTTTATTTTATTTTTTATTTAATTAATATGTATGTATTTAATTTGGTTATGTATTAATTTTTATGTATTTAATTTTATATTTATGTATTTAATTTCGTGATGTAATCATTTTTCATTTTATTTTTATTTTTGTCTTTTAAATGTATTACTAAATAGATGGCCGATGTGATAGCTAGGAGTCACGGAGGGGACGGTGGGAACCGAGACCCAAACCAAAATCCCAACAAAAACCTTGCAATTGTAACAATCAACCAGGTAAATAAAAAAAATTATATCCAAAATTATTTTAAATATAACTTATACATTAATTAAATCTAATTTAAAACAGATTCAATTAAGCGCAACAAAATGGGTATGCGACACTAAAATCTGTCATTAAGGCACTAAAGGCGGTCGGGTATACTTTGCCGGTCGATTTCTACATACTAGACGACACGTTGAATCTCTCGGTAAATACGGGAAACAAGTTAGCCAGGATGTCGGGCTAACTGTTCGAGAGAGGATACCACCGTGCTACAAAGCGTGGGAGAAAGTTCCGACTTCCGACAAAGTAGCAGTCATTAAGCGATTATCGGTAATGTTAAAACTATTCTCACCATTAATACTTATATAAAATAAATTATTAATTAAATTTAACTTTAAATAATATTTTAGATATAACAATTTTTTGATATCGCTTATTGGAGGAAAAAATCCGATTGGAAATTTATTGATGGGAATTTGGATGATACTATGAAATTGAGGTACAAAGAGTAGAAACATAATATGAAAAAGCATTATTACTTGATGGGTAACAAACCGAGTGATTTATTTGATGAGGTCTGGGAGATGTGTTGTAAGTATTGGGGTCCTAAGGATGCAAAGGTATATATATATATATTTTTATTTTATCATTTAGATTATATATAATGTTATTAATATTTGTATTTTAAATTTTTTAGCACCAGGCAAAAATGAATAAAGAAAATCGAAAGAAACAAAAGAATAAAAGTGGAGCGGGTTATCGAAAATACTCCCGTACTCGGGATTTTCATTAAGAGGTACTTTGATTTTTATGTATAGCTGTTTAATGTATTTAGAATATTTATTGATTATTATGAATGAAACAGGGTGTTGAGAAGTTGACCGGGGGTGGGACTGTGGTAGTGGGGATGAGGCAACTCAGGAAGAAATCCCTATTCCACAAATGGGTGCATTTTTCGAAGTGTTGGGAAAAAGCAAAAAGAAAAAGCACTGGAGGACGGGGGGTTATAAGAATGCTAATGTAAGTATATTTAAAAATTATATTGTAATTATAATTTTATTCATAAATCGATTTTAATATTAATTTTTTTTTCATGTCTATAATTAAACAATTTTTTTGTTAAGGGATGCTATGAAAGAGAAAGTGACTCAGTGTCAATCTGAGTCAACTGAAGCAGGTTACTTGTCGCAAAATGAGCAAATTGAGTCGGAGAGGGAAACTGCTAAAAAGGCTATTGGGTCGCCGAAGAGGAGTTGGACACCGGGTATGGGCCAACCGAAAAAAGAAGAAGCGTGTCTCGAGTCCTTCAACTAACCCGGCACAAGACGAGCAAAACTCGCATATGATGGCGGCAATAAATGAGCTTCGAGTAGCCAAAGGATTGGCACCTTATAGACCCCCTAGTACTAGTACCTCTTCTAGCAGTGCTCCCCTAGTTTATTCTCAGGCAGATGTGACTAATGCGATGACTTATATTAATGAGATAAGGGTACAACAGGGTTTGCCCCCTATCCAGCCTATGCCTGCGAACCCTACTCCTCCAGCTGGTGATGCATCCGAGAGTCGAGGTGATGAAGAGGGTGATGAAGAGAGTGACGAAGATGAAGATGGAGATGATTCCGATTGAGAACAGGAGACCCATTTATATGGTCTTTATGTTGGGTTAAGTTGGTGTTTATTTTGGTTTGAAGTTAAGATGTAATAATAATATGTCTTTTGGTTTGTTTGACTATTGATTTGACTTTTAATTTAAGTTTATGGATGATTTTGATGCATTAGTATTTTAATTAATTATTTAGTTTGTAACTGGTATTTTTAATTATTAATTGTATATTTTTTTAAAAATAAAAAAATATGATTTTAGAATTATATATAATTGTAATATTGCAATTAAATATAATTCAGAATCATAATTGTTTAATTTTAAAAAAAATTAATGTCATTAGCGACTAAAAGTAGTCTAGAAAAACAATTAAAGGTAGTCGCTATATATTAGCTTCTAGCGACTACACATGTCGTCGATAATAACTAGTCAAACAAAGACTACTTATGTAGTCAGTAATACTTTCGCGACTACATCGTGACTTTCGTCGCTAGATATGACCTCTAACGACGAGTTTTTCACGACTATGTAATAACGACTACGTGTAGAGTAGGTAAAGTCCAAATTCGTTTTCCGCAACAGCTTTTTCCTTCTTTCGCGACTAAAGATGTAGTCGCGGATAGAAGGATGAGGTGTAGTGTACGAGCACTAGTATATATGGTACTTTGTTATTTTATCAATATCCCTATATAAAACTTTATTGATTTAAGAGTAATGATGGATATCACCCCAAATCACATCACCCTTTCATCGCCTCCTACGTGGATTTCAAATGGACCAATTATATAATTTCTCTTTCCTGATTTATTATTTTCTCTCTCTATTATGATTGGTCCACATAAGAGGCGATGAAAGGGTGATGTGATTTGGGGTGATATCCAGCATTACTCTTGATTTAAACATGAATGATAATCTATAAAATATTCTTTGATTTGGTCATATATATAAATATATTTCACTTAAAATCAAATATAATACTAATTTTTTAATGAATCAATAACTCAAATTTTGTATGTCCAAAGTAAAAATTATATTTATAAAAGGAAAAAAACTAAACTATGTCCTTTTTTATTGAGTAAAGATATATATCATCCATTTTTGAATCACCTATATATTATCCTTATATGGCAGTTTTAGAAATCTCATTAAGTCATTTATATGTCATAAATTGTGTAACTTCTATTTTAGATAATTTTATATAATACCAGAAAAAATTACAAAATTATTTTCACCAAACCTTAAACCACGCCTCCTTACATATACACCTTACAAGTCGTCATTCCTATGGATACCTAGAAACTACTCTAAAGTATCACAAAATTATTAACTAATTTTTCATCATGTTTATTCAGCCGACACCATTGATACTTCTAATCTATTTAGAAAAGAGTGTAATTCTATATCTCACATATAAGATCGTTGGACATGACATTTCAATCAACAAGGAAGAGGTTTTATTTCTAATTTTATTTCTAATCATCATTTATGAATATCATATATACTTATTTGAGAAACAATTTGATTCTAACTGATATTATCTGCCCTTTTATTTAGTATTTTTAGAGATTGTGTGTCAAATAACATGTTTGCATTCAAGTAATTTCATTAAAATCTATTATGTAGAATCTACTTCAGAGTTTTTTTCTGCAATTTTGATATATTTTTTTTTACACTGATTGCATATTTTAACGTAATTTGAATCAAAAGTTTAAATGGTGATAAACTCCCTTAATTTGATAAATATAGTAGAATATTGATTAGATAAATGAAGCATATATGAAATGACTTGGAAATTAAGATATACATTTCAACGCTAACATTGAAATATATATATAGATTTATTGATTAACATCTATTAATTAATATTTTAAAATTCACTAACTAATCCTTCTTGTATTTGAAATCAAGCTTTTACTTATTTAATTATTTATATCAGAAATAAAAAAAAATTGGTTTATATTAAAGTGATTAGAATGTAATTATATCTCCCTTTGAAAGATTGTTCTTAATCTTCTCACTGATTTACTATTTTTTATAATTTAATTAGATTTTTTGATTATGTGATTTTCAAGTAATTAGCATTTCTTTATTTGGAATCTATGACTATATATGTTTACACACTTTTTCTGAAAAAATGTATATATTTATTTGAATGGTCATTTTAATTTAAATTTTGTTACTTTGTTTATAAATTTATTTAGATATATTGTTATGAAAACCATTGAATGCATATTTGTATTAGTAAAAATAATAACAATGATAAAATAATAAAACATAATACTGGTTATGATAACTATTTATTGTTAATAAAAGTAGAGATATTATTCTAGCTCTAATACTATATATATATATATATATATATATATATATATATATATATATATATATTTAAAAAATATAAGAAGAATTATAGACATACATATTTGTTTTCTTGACTATGAAGCCACTAATAACCAAACGTGTTGTTTATGACAAGTTCTCCTCATGTAGTATATATCTTCTTAGTTACACGGCCATGCATATCAATTTCTTTATTTGGTGATAGGGTTAGGGTTTTCAAAAGCAATTTTTTTGTCAATGATTCTAGCAAACGTTGTATTCCACAGATGCCAAGAAGATCACCTTGAGGAACTCTGACGGAGAGAGCTTTGAAGTTGAAGAAGCGGTGGTCGTTGAGTCTCAGACGATCAAGCACATGATCGAAGATGGATGTGCGGATGCAACCATTCCGCTCCCAAATGTCACTAGCAAGATCTTATCCAAGGTCATTGAGTACTGCAAACGCCATGTCGAGGCCGTTGCGAAGGCTGAAGGCGAGAAGACTGCTGATGAAGAGTTGAAGGTTTTTTATCAGGATTTCGTGAAGGTTGACCAGTCCACTCTCTTCAATCTCATCTTGCCTACTAATTATCTCAACATCAAAATTCTTCTTGACTTGACCTGCCAGACAGTTGCATATATGATCAAGGGAAAGACTCCTGAGGAGATAAGGAAGACGTTCACCATCAAGAAGGACTTCACAACCGAGGAAGAGGAGGAGGTCCGCAGGGAGAATGCTTGGGCATTCGAGTGATGATGTTGTTTATCTTTTGATTATTTATCGTTTCCATTAGACTATTAATGAATGTTGTTAGGGTTGTGTTCTGTGTTTGTGTAAGACAGTACATATCGTGGGGGTGTTGGGGTTCTCAGTCTGTGTTTGTTTGTTGGTTTGTGTTGGTTTTTTTTGGTCAAATGAAAGGAAACCTGATACATATACTAAATTTTATAATATAAGTTATTTAGTCTCTTCCTTAATTATATTATCTTCATTCATCTCTTTACCTTGCAAAATTTCCATCTCTTTATATAAGTTATTTAGTCTCTTCCTATTATTCTAGAACGTTGTTTTACTCCACCCTCTTAGCGCTACACATATCATCTTTCTTGTCACAGAATTCCTGAATATTATCTACTATTCTTGTTTTGTCCCATGAATTTTCCACCACCTCTTTACACTACACATGATCCAACCACCTTGATTCGAAATTAAAAAACTTATTATTTGTTTCACGTTCCGGCTCTGGCGTGAGAATTAACGGAGAATAGTCTGAACCCATAGATGGTGGTACTATAATATTAGCGTATGAAAATCTTGCGCACCAATAAAGATTTGCGAGTCAGCTTTTCTTTAACATTCTCTTCCCCTTTTCTCCGATTCGTCCATGTAAAATAACATCCTTTACTCGGTAAGTCAACTAGACGATTTCAATTTATAAACTCGTTGAACTTAAGGATTCTTTCCAAGTTTGGTTGTATTTTGCCTTTTTTCTCCGAATATTTTGTAATATCATTAAAATCGCCTATGAGGATACTTGGACCATCAAGTTTATCCATCCATTTTGACAAGGAATTCCACACATTAGCCCTAATTTCGTCATCATTAGGGGCATGAACACAAATCAAATACCACTTTGACCCATTCATTTCATTAACTTTAGAGATTACATAGTTCGAACACGAGAAAACCACATCGATAGAGATACTAGACTTCCACATCAAAAGAATACCACCAGACTTATATGCTCTTCCTCTGGGGTCGACAACATGAAAACTATTAAACTTATTAAACTTGGAACAAGACTTAAGGTCCTTTTTCCGCAGTTTTGACTCAAATAAACACACAAAAGATAGTCTAAATTTATTAAGTAAATATTTAAAGGTCCAACCTGGTAGCAGTCAACACCTGCCTTCTCTTCGCTGCTTCTGCAACCTGTATTACCTTTGGTGGAAGCTCAATCTTAAGAGTGTAAGATACTGTACGTATTTTGTTCAAATCGATGTGTTCAGCAGCTAAAGAATTTATTTTGATCTTAACTTGGGTCGTAAAAGCTCTCTTCCAAATAATGCTTTCCAAAAACATTGATATTAAACCACCAAAGGCTTTTTATCCTAGGACATTTACTACCTCCTCTATCCATATAATTTGGATCCAAATATATGACCATAATCATAACACCAGAATAGTTGATCAACGCATACTTTAAGAGAAAACCATTATAGGCTAATTGAAAGTTTTCCATAGTAAAATAAATAGCTTCTTTACAACTTCTCCTCCTAACCAAATACATGTAATAAATACAGGCCACATAGACAATATGAGAATAGACAAAATAATTAGCCTTATACGATATGTTGATCAGACCCTGACCCACCTTCCATGAACTAAAATCCAAATTAAACCCAATAACAATCCAGAAAAACCAATTGCTAGCATTAATAATACTCCAACAAATTTGTTTGGTACTATTTTTGTAATTAAAGAAATAGGAATTGAATTTCCTGGTAACTGAGTCACCAAAAGAGAAAAGCACCATATTCCTAAAATTCTTAGCATAGATAGAACATACATAGTATCCATAGATAGACTCAGCATCCATTTCAAATCTACTCAAAATCCTACTGTATCTATACTAATCTTTACTACATCTAATATTTTCGAGATATTTATTCTGATTAATTCGAACAAGTAAATCAAACCCCAAATTACCTTGTATGCATTTACTAAAGCAGGAAGAATCCACCGAATTCCAGAAAAACATCAAAGAGAACAGTGCATGTGCCAACAAAAGATACGAAAAGACAATAAGAGGGCATTACAGGGTCCCTTTTCCCTTACCAAATCATCCATCCACACAGAGAAGCCGTGCATGCTTTCATAGGACTCACAAATTAGCTTCTCAATAGAATTTATCATGGTAAACCACAGGAAAGAATTGCTCCTGGGTCCTCGATCAAAACCTCTGCAAACCATGATTTTGAAGCCCATTGTTCAAAATTGTCAATAATCTTATGATATAAATTGGGAATGATATGGGTAATAGATTTGTAGTAATAATTAGGATTAGAAACGTAAGGGAATTGATGAACAAAAAACTTATGATTGGTTTGTGTTGGTCTAAGGTTTAAAACTTGGGTTGTCTTTTGGTTGGATGAATATTACAATTGTTTCTAAAAAAAATGTCCATGCTCCTAATAGAAGTCTATCGGAGGGACATTTTTTATTTCCTAAAATTAAATTAATAGTATGATTTTGCAAAATATATTCTATGATATTAATAAAAAAAATTAGCTATTTTGTATGAAAGGATAAATTATGTTATATATTTAATTAAAATAATTTGAGAGTTATTAGGAGGTGTAACGTGAAAATGTGTTAGATTTTATCACATATCCCTAAACTACAAACTAAATTTTGTTTTGTTAATTATCTTAACTGGAATATAATAAAACCTATTTTTTTGGTTTTTGCAGATTACAATAATATAGGGATATCACTTTCAAAGGAGAAATCAAAACCTTTAACAACAAACGTATTTCAAACTCCTCATCTATTAACTCTTAACTTAACTCACCAACATAAAGATTGAACTTTGTATTATCTTTTTTCTAGATTAGTTGATAAATTTATTATTGATATATTTTAGTTTTGATGATGAATTAAATGTTGATATAGTGTAGATATGTTGATATAAATATAGTGATTTCAATTGTAAGTTTGATTATAAATTTTCGATCAATATAAATGTTCAGTTATAAATATATTCCCAATGTATTGTATGGTGTATAATTTTAATGGTGCCAACTTGAAATAATTTAATTAATATTTATTTATTTAAATTTAATTTCATCATATTTGATGAAGATGTGTTGAAATTCCTATTTTTAGGTAGAAATCTACATTTGGTTGCATTGTAATATTTGTTGAGTATGAAAAAAATACAAATCGGGTACATAAAGTAAAATAAAAATTGTGTCACCTTGCTCACTAAATTTAGTTTAGCTGATACAAATGTGAATATCAGGAGATCATAAGGCAAACAACCCTTACAAAACTGAGAAAAGGTAGTATCAACTTACCGTCAAACCATGATATTCCCCACCATAAATGCAGTCACTACCATATGAGAAAATCACTCATTTGCTCAATAATTTTATAAAAACTCCCTCAACTTCATATATTAGTAAT
Source organism: Nemophila menziesii (assembly GCA_029959085.1). Taxonomy (NCBI): domain Eukaryota; kingdom Viridiplantae; phylum Streptophyta; class Magnoliopsida; order Boraginales; family Hydrophyllaceae; genus Nemophila; species Nemophila menziesii. The sequence goes on from JARWIR010000001.1 coordinate 84,953,976, forward strand.
TATTGAATATCTTAAAGAACAATTACATTGTTTTTTACAGTATTAACTCCTAAGCTTGTTCTCGATAAGATGGATAAGTAGACAAACATGCCGAGGAGACCAAAGGTTGTAGGATCACATGTCCAGGAAAATTGAAGTCATAAAACAGTGGCTCAAATTAGTAGCCTAGGTAAAAGACTTGATCTATTTGAGTGCATGCAAGGAAGAAACGAAACCCCCATAATAAGTTTAGTATGTATGTTGTAATATGTAGGGTCTATTTTGTACTTTTTTCTTTGTGTTTTACTATGCTACACTTTTTAACTTTTGTGTTAAGTTTTTTGAACAAGTTTCCACAAGATAAGGTTTTTTATGAGAGAAGAACAAATTAATACATTTTCGACGTAACATTCATAAAAAGGGATTAGTAAAATAGATATGATACCATCCTATAAAATGATCTATCAATGTGGAACTTCCTTTAAACACCCAAATTCTCATAACCTGATCTTTACTAGGATCTATTGAGACCATGAGTACTCAGATTTTTGGAATTCGGTGAATTAAAAAAACATGAACATATCATTCTTATGTAAGAGTATTAGTCTTCAATGAAAAAACACCAAATCGACTCCTATGTTTGTCAATCACTAAAAAACATAGACTTATCATTCCTAAGAAAAATAATACTAGACTCCTATTCTAACATCACAAACAAAATAATATGATAGTCAATCAATCAAAAATTTAGATGTATCATTTTAAGTAAGATATTAGACTCACGTGACCACATAATAGTTCAAAAACTATGGAGTCGTGGGTTAAAAATAAAGGATCTAGGTAAAGTAACCCCAGAAATTTATGTAAAGAATTATCTATTCTTCATCAGTTTCGATTAGCGAGTACTTATAAAACTTGTAGAAAGCAAATGGTTCAACAACATTTAATATTTTGAGAGGCACTTAGATACACGAGAATTTAATATTTGGTGTCAATTTTAAAGTGATATATCACAAAAGTTTGGGTTTGTAATCTCTAGCAGCCATAATACATCGTAATTAGAAAGCTTTAACAATTCAATATTTAGTCGAAATAAATGCATTCATCATGCCACAAATGCCCACCATATCTGTTATATCTAGGCCTATCTTCCGATAATAACAACAATCATAGTCATTAATCGTCGCTAAATATTTCAATAAATTTAAAATAAATTATACTTAAGTTAAAAGTAGTTAAACATAACATTCAAGAATATGATAAAGTATTTAAGCTACCTTAGCTTATTTGACATTAATATATGATTTCGTTGGATTTGAACAAACAAATCTTGAGACGAGACAAGAAATATAAATCTAAATCCAAAAGAAGAAACTCCATGTCACAACTCAAGAATAACTTTGAAAAATGATGGGAATCCTAGGTTACACAACAGCGAGTACGAGAGCCGCTTTGTGAGATCAAAAGAGACCCTAGGAACCTATGACCATCAAATATGTATACCACTCCTACCTAGAAAAAGAAACTAGAAAACATAAGATTTTGGGTAATGTCATTGATCTCGAACCAGAATATTGACAACCTTAAAGGAATGAGGCTCAACCAATTATTTCAAAACTTGATTCACAATATCGATTGCATAAGATCAAGACAAAAGGAGAACGTGAAATGATAGAATATCATAATTTATTATAAATACCAACTTCTTAGATATATGTCTCTAAGTTCTATGATTTAGGAAAAAAATTATACAGAAGGAACAAACATCTAACAAAAAATAGTATACCGATGAGGATAAATTATTTGTAACTATGGAACATCCCCTACTTATTGGTGACTTTGTGATTCACTAACGAGGATGTGAGATGGATGAGTTTTCCTCACAACAATACCTTGGTATTCTTAGTAGAAATTTTTGATGAGCTAATCAAACAAGCATTGATGGATAAAATATTTTCATTTTATTTATGGTTCTCAAAAAAATTTGAGAAACCGATAATAGATCTAGGATAGTTCTAACAATTTTTTGAGGTCATCAGGGGGTTCACATATCAAACCTTCCTCCCTAGGGGATGTAATTTAATATTAATGAAAATAGGAATAAGAAAGGCATAAAAGATTATTGTTACACGTACTGTTGTTGCGGAATGTAAGTGTACATACATAGTGATCCTAAGGCTAGCAACTAGGAACATACTATAGTGATTGTATACACTTAGCACTTAGACATTATGTTTCTAATGAGAGACGGTTTTATGATATGCCCATTGAGGACACATTATATTGTCTATCTATAATAATTTATGGAAGTAAACGAGTGGCTTAAACATTATATTGTCTATCTATAACAATTTATGGAAGTAAATGAATATGTATTTCGCAAAGAAAATCCATTTTTGAAAGAAAATGCAACTTTTCCAATATATAAGAGAATGGAGCAAAATTTAATTTTACCATGAAAAAAACAGGAGCTACGCTGGTGAATTTTTCAAATAGAATAATCAATTTTTATTTAATTCATTTGTAATTATTAGATTCTATATTAATAACATTTTATAACTCGATTGAGCATTGTAATCTCACAATTTATATTAATTTAACTAAATTATATTCTCTGAAGTGAATAAACGATTTTTAAGTAATATAAAGATCATTTCCTGAAATGAAACTATATTCTTTGAGGAAAATGAAATATTTTTCATATGTTTACAACTGAAATTCTGGTGACCTGGACTCTAGAAGAGGTACGACTAGGATAAAGAACCATAACCACTAGAAGTGGAAAAATATTGGTAAAGGCACTAAAACAATTTCATGAATTTTTTTCCTTTTTTTTATTGTGTTGATATTGAAATTCGAGAATAAGTGGCGTTATTGAGTGTGATTTATGTTAGTTTATAAACTATTTATATGCTTGATTCTGAAAAAAATTGAATTAATAAATTTAGGGTTTTTTAGGATTTAAAAAAATTAAAAGTAGCATTATGAAATAAAAAATTTGATGTAATAAACATTTTTTGGCCTACAATTGTTTTTATAAAAATATAGGGACCAAATTTTAATTTAAAAAATGTTGAACAAAATTATTTGACAAAAAATGTTTTTAAAAATAAATAAATGACCATTTTGCAATTAAATAAAGTGTTATATTAAAATAATTTGACTTAAAATGTTTTTATGAAAATAAAAGGACCAAAATGCAATCTTATAAAAAGTATAGGGACCAAATTGAAATTTGAAAATTAAGTATAAGAAAATATAATAGAACTAAAATACAATTTTAAAAAATTAAAGGACCACTTTGCAATTTAAAAAAATAAAAGAAAACATAAAAGGACTAAAATATTTATTTTTTAAAAAAATAGACCATTTTGCAAATTAAAAAAAGAAAAAGAAAATATAAAAGGACTATCATATTTATTTATTAAAAAATAACCCAATTTGTAATTTAAAGAAAATTAAAGAAAAATGGACTATTTTGAAATATCAAAAACAAAATGTATCTATTTATTTATTTATTATAAGACTAATATTTTTTTTTGTGTAATACAGATTGTAAATGGAATTGATGTATTATTATATTTTATTTTATTTAATTTTATTTTTTATTATATTAATATGTATGTATTTAATTTGGTTATGTATTAATTTTTATGTATTTAATTTTATATTTATGTATTTGATTTCGTGATGTAATCATTTTTCATTTAATTTTTATTTTTGTCTTTTAAATGTATTGCAAAATAGATGGCCGATGTGATAGCTAGGAGTCACGGAGGGGACGGTGGGGACCGAGACCCAAACCAAAATCCCAACAAAAACCTTGAATATTGTAACAATCAACCAGGTAAATAAAAAAATTATATCCAAAATTATGTTAAATATAACTTATACATTAATTAAATCTAATTTAAAACAGATTCAATTAAGCGCAACCAAATGGGTATGCGGCACTAAAATCTGTCACTAAGGCACTAAAGGCGGTCAGGTATCCTTTGTCGGTCGATTTCTACATACTAGACGACACGTGGAATCTCTCGGTAAATACGGGAAACACGTTAGCCAGGATGTAGGGCTAACTGTTCGAGAGAGGATACCACCGTGCTACATAGCGTGGGAGAAAGTTCCGACTTCCGACAAAGTAGCAGTCATTAAGTGATTATCGGTAATGTTAAACTATTCTCACCATTAATACTTATATAAAATAAATTATTAATTAAATTTAACTTTAAATAATATTTTGGATATAACAATTTTTTGATATCGCTTATTGGAGGAAAAAATCCGATTGGAAATTTATTGCTGGGAATTTGGATGATACTATGAAAGTGAGGTACAAAGACTACAAACATAATATGAAAAAGCATTATTACTTCATGGGTAACAAACCGAGTGATTTATTTGATGAGGTCTGGGAGATGTGTTGTAAGTATTGGGGTCCGAAGGACGCAAAGGTATATATATATATTTTTATTTTATCATTTAGATTATATATAATGTTATTAATATTTGTATTTCATATTTTTTCAGCACCATGCAAAAATGAATAAAGAAAATCGAAAGAAACAAAAGAATAAAAGTGGAGTGGGTTCTCGAAAATACTCCCGTACTCGGGATTTTCATTACGAGGTACTTTGATTTTTATGTATAGATGTTTAATGTATTTAGAATATTTATTGATTATTATGAATGAAACAGGGTGTTGAGAAGTTGACCGGGGGTGGGACTGTGGTAGTGGGGATGAGGCAACTCAGGAAGAAATCCCTATTCCACAAATGGGTGCATTTTCGAAGTGGTCGGAAAAAGCAAAAAGACAAAGCACTGGAGGACGGAGGGTTATAAGAATGCTAATGTAAGTATATTTAAAAATTAAATTGTAATTATAATTTTATTCATAAATCAATTTTAATATTAATTTTTTTTTCATGTCTATAATTAAACCTAATTGTTAAGGGATTCTATGAAAGAGAAAGTGACTCAGTGTCAATCTGAGTCAACTGAAGCTGGTTACTTGTCGCAAAATGAGCAAATTGAGTCAGAGAGGGAAACTGCTAAAAAGGCTATTGGGTCGCCGAAGAGGAGTTGGACACCAGGTATGGGCCAACCGAAAAAGAAGAAGCGTGCCTCGAGTCCTTCGACTACCCCGGCACACGACGAGCAAAACTCGCATATGATGGCGGCAATAAATGAGCTTCGAGAAGCCAAAGGATTGACACCTTATAGACCCCCTAGTACTAGTACCTCTTCTAGCTGTGATCCGCTAGTTTATTCTCAGGCAGCTGTGACTAATGCGATGACTTATATTAATGAGATAAGGGTACAACAGGGTTTTCCCCCTATCCAGCCTATGCCTGCGAACCCTACTCCTCCAGCTGGTGATGCATCCGAGAGTCGAGGTGATGAAGAAGGTGATGAAGAGAGTGACGAAGATGAAGATGGAGATGATTCCGATGGAGAACAGGAGACCCGTTTATATGGTCTTTAGGTTGGGTTAAGTTGGTGTTTATTTTGGTTTGAAGTTAAGATGTAATAATAATATGTCTTTCGGTTTGTTTGACTATTGATTTGACTTTTAATTTAAGTTTATGGATGATTTTGATGCATTAGTATTTTAATTAATTATTTAGTTTGTAATTGGTATTTTTAATTATTAATTGTATATTTTTTTAAAAATAAAAACTAATGATTTTGGAATTATATTTAATTGTAATATTGCAATTAAATATAATTCAGAATCATAATTTTTTAATTTAAAAAAAAAAATTAATATCATTAGCGACTACAAGTAGTCTAGAAAAAAAATTAAAGGTAGTCGCTATATATTAGCTTCTAGCGACTACACATGTCGTCGATAATAACTAGTCAAACAACGACTACTTATGTAGTCAGTAATACTTTCGCGACTACATCGTGACTTTCGTCGCTAGATGTGACCTCTAACGACGAGTTTTTCACGACTATGTAATAACGACTACATGTAGAGTAGGTAAAGTCCAAATTCGTTTTCCGCAACTGATTTTTCCTTCTTCGCGACTAAAGATGTAGTCGCGGATAGAAGGATGAGGTGTAGTGTACGAGCACTAGTATATATGGTACTTTGTTATTTTATCAATATCCTATATGAAACTTTATTGATTTAAACATGAATGATAATCTATAAAATATTCTTTGATTTGGTCAAATATATAAATATATTTCACTTAAAATCAAATATAATACTAATTTTTTAATTAATCAATAACTCAAATTTTGTATGTCCAAAGTAAAAATTATATTCATAAAAGGAAAAAAACTAAACTATGTCCTTTTTTATTGATTAAAGATATATATCATCCATTTTTGAATCACCTATATATTATCCTTATATGGCAGTTTTAGAAATCTCATTAAGTCATTTATATGTCATAAATTGTGTAAGTTCTATTTTAGATAATTTTATATAATACCAGAAAAAATTACAAAATTATTTTCACCAAACCCTAAACCCCGCCTCCTTACATATACACCTTACAAGTCGTCATTCCTATGGATACCTAGAAACTACTCTAAAGTATCACAAAATTATTAACTAATTTTTCATCATGTTTATTCAGCCGACACCATTGATACTTCCAATCTATTTAGAAAAGAGGGTAATTCTATATCTCAGATATAAGATCGTTGGACATGACATTTCAATCAACATGGAAGAGGTTTTATTTCTAATTTTATTTCTAATCATCATTTATGAATATCATATATACTTATTTGAGAAACAATTTGATTCTAACTGATATTATCTGCCCTTTTATTTAGTATTTTTAGAGATTGTGTTTAGAATATCATGTTTGCATTCAAGTAATTTCATTAAAATCTATTATGTAGAATCTACTTCAGAGTTTTTTTTCTGCAATTTTAATATATTTTGTTTTTACACTGATTGCTTATTTTAACGTAATTTGAATCAAAAGTTTAAATGGTGATAAGCTCCCTTAATTTTATAAATATAGTAGAATATTGATTAGATAAATGAAGCATATATGAAATGACTTTGAGATTAAGATATACATTTCAATGCTAACATTGAAATATATATAGATTTATTGATTAACATCTATTAATTAATGTTTTAAAATTCACTAATTAATCCTTCTTGTATTTGAAATCAAGCTTTTACTTATTTAATTATTTATATCAGAAATAAAAAAAAATTTGGTTTATATTTAAGTGATTAGAATGTAATTATATCTCCCTTTGAAAGATTGTTCTTAATCTTCTCACTGATTTACTATTTTGTATAATTTAATTAGATTTTTTGATTATGTGATTTTCAAGTAATTAGCATTTCTTTATTTAGAATCTATGACTATATATGTTTACACACTTTTTCTAAAAAAATGTATATATTTATTTGAATGGTCATTTTAATTTAAATTTTGTTACTTTGTTTATAAATTTATTTAGATATATTGTTATGAAAACCATTGAATGCATATTTGTATTAGTAAACATAATAATAATGATAAAATAATAAAACATAATACTGGTTATGATAACTATTTATTGTTCATAAAAGTAGAGATTTTATTCTAGCTCTAATACTATATATATATATATATATTTAAAAAATATAAGAAGAATTATAGATATAAATATTTGTATTTTGACTATGAAGCAACTAATAACCAACCGTGTTGTTTATGACAAGTTCTCCTCATCTAGTATATATCTTCTTAGTTACACGCCCATGCATATCAATTTCTTTATTTGGGTATAGGGTTAGGGTTTTCAAAAACAATTTTTTTTGTCAATGATTCTAGCAAACGCTGTATTTCGCAGATGCCAAGAAGATCACCTTGAGGAGCTCTGATGGAGAGAGCTTTGAAGTTGAAGAAGCGGTGGTCGTTGAGTCTCAGACGATCAAGCACATGATCGAAGATGGATGTGCGGATGCAACCATTCCGCTCCCAAATGTCACAAGCAAGATCTTGTCCAAGGTCATTGAGTACTGCAAACGCCATGTCGAGGCCGTTGCGAAGACTGAAGGCGAGAAGACTGCTGATGAAGAGTTGAAGGTTTTTTATCAGGATTTCTTGAAGGTTGACCAGTCCACTCTCTTCGATCTCATCTTGGTTGCTAATTATCTCAACATCATAAGTCTTCTTGACTTGACCTGCCAGACAGTTGCAGATATGATCAAGGGAAAGACTCCTGAGGAGATAAGGAAGACGTTCAACATCAAGAACAACTTCACAACAGAGGAAGAGGAGGAGGTCCGCAGGGAGAATGCTTGGGCATTCGAGTGATGATGTTGTTTATCTTTTGATTATTTATCGTTTCCATTAGACTATTAATGAATGTTGTTAGGGTTGTGTTCTATGTTTGTGTAAGATAGTACATATCGTGGGGGTGTTGGTGTTCTCAGTCTGTGTTTGTTTGTTGGTTTGTGTTGTTTTTTTTTGTCAAATGAAAGGAAACCTGATACATATACTAAATTTTACAATATAAGTTATTTAGTCTCTTCCTTAATTATATTATCTTCATTCATCTCTTTACCTTGCAAAATTTCAAACTCTGTATATAAGTTATTTATTCTCTTCCTATTATTCAAGAACGTTGTTTTACTCCACCCTCTTAGCGCTACACATAGCATCTTTCTTGTCACAGAATTCCTGAATATTATCTACTATTCTTGTTTTGTCCCATGAATTTTCCACCACCTCTTTACACTACACATGATCCAACCACCTTGATTCGAAATTAAAAAACTTATTATTTGTTTCACGTTCCGGCTCTGGCGTGAGAATTAACGGAGAATAGTCTGAACCCATAGATGGTGGTACTATAATATTAGCGTCTGGAAATCTTGCGCACCAATAAAGTTTTGCGAGACCTCTGTCCAGCTTTTCTTTAATATTCTCTTCCCCTTTTCTCCGATTCGTCCATGTAAAATAACATCCTTTACTCGTTAAGTCAACTAGACGATTTCAATTTATAAACTCGTTGAACTTAAGGATTTTTTCCAAGTTTGGTTGTATTTTGCCTTTTTTCTCCGAATATTTTGTAATATCATTAAAATCGCCTATGAGGATACTTGGACCATCAACTTTATCCATCCATTTTGACAAGGAATTCCACACATTAGCCCTAATTTCGTCATCATTAAGGGCGTGAACACAAATCAAATACCACTTTGACCCATTCATTTCATTAAATTTAGAGATTTTATAGTTCGAACACGAGAAAACCACATCAAAAGAATACCACCAGACTTATATGCTCTTCCTCTGGGGTCGACAACATGAAAACTATCAAACTTATTAAACTTGGAACAAGACTTAAGGTCCTTTTTCTGCAGTTTTGACTCAAATAAACACACAAAAGATAGTCTAAATTTATTAAGCAAATATTTAAAGGACTTTCTGGTCAAGGGCGCCCTTGCACCTTGACAATTCCACACACAGTAGCTATCCATCGAATCCGTCCAGGTTACAGGACCGGCCGCCATCCTCGAGGTTAGTATGAATTTTAGTAGCCTTCACGGGTCTAGCCCGGTTACCACCAAAATCTTCTGTGTTTTCACTACTACTGGGATCATACCCCAAAATCCTGTTACAATTATAATCATCACCACAACAGAAAAACAATCTTTCACCTCCTTCTTCATACCCATCATCCCCGCTACCCACCTTAATTCCATCACAGATTTTGTCATCATTCTTTATCTGAACCCTCACTTCATAGAAGCTGTCGCTAAATAGTCCAACCTGGTAGCAGTCAACACCTGCCTTCTCTTCGCTGCTTCTGCAACCTGTATTACCTTTGGTGGAAGCTCAATCTTAAGAGTGTCTAAAGAATTTATTTTGATCTTAACTTGGGTCGTAAAAGCTCTATTCCAAATAATACTTTCCAAAAACATTGATATTAAACCACCAAAGGCTTTTTATCCTAGGAAATTTACTACCTCCTCTAACCATATAATTTGGATCCAAATATATGACCATAATCATAACACCAGAATAGTTGATCAACGCATAAATTAAAAGAAAACCATTACAGGCTAATTGAAAGTTTTCCATAGTAAAATAAATAGCTTCTTTACAACTTCTCCTCCTAACCAAATACATGTAATAAATACAGACCACATAGACAATATGAGAATAGACAAAATAATTAGCCTTATACGATATGTTGATCAGACCCTGACCCACCTTCCATGAACTAAAATCCAAATTAAACCCAATAACAATCCAGAAAAACCAATTGCTAGCATTAATAATACTCTGACAAATTTGTCTGGTACTATTTTTGTAATTAAAGAAATATGAATTGAATTCCCTGGTAACTGAGTCACCAAAAGAGAAAAGCACGATAGTCCTAAAATTCTTAGGATAGATAGAACATACATAGTATCCATAGATAGACTCAGCATCCATTTCAAATCTACTCAAAATCCTACTGTATCTATACTAATCTTTACTGCATCTAATATTTTTGAGAAATTTATTCTGATTAATTCGAACAAGTAAATCAAACCCCAAATTACCTTGTATGCATTTACTAAAGCAGGAAGAATCCACCGAATTCCAGAAAAACATCAAAGAGAACAGAAGACTAACCGATAAAAGACTTGTAACCATTTGCATGTGCCAAAAAAAGATACGAAAAGACAATAAGAGGGCATTACAGGGTCCCTTTTCCCTTACCAAATCATCCATCCACACGGAGAAGCCGTGCATGCTTTCATAGGACTCACAAATTAGCTTCTCAGTAGAATTTATCATGGTAAACCACAGGAAAGAATTGCTCGTGGGTCCTCGACCAAAACCTCTGCAAACCATGATTTTGAAGCCCATTGTTCAAAATTGTCAATAATCTTATGATATAAATTAGGAATGATATGGGTAATAGATTTGTAGTAATAATTAGGATTAGAAACGTAAGGGAATTGATGACAAAAAACTTATGATTGGTTTGTGTTGGTTTAAGGTTTAAAACTTGGGTTGTCTTTTGGTTGGATGAATATTACAATTGTTTCTAAAAAAAATGGCCATGCTCCTAATAGAAGTCTATCCGAGGGACATTTTTTATTTCCTAAAATTAAATTAATAGTGTGATTTTGCAAAATATATTTAATGATACTAATAAAAAAATTAGCTATTTTGTATGAATGGATAAATTATGTTATATATTTAATTAAAAATAATTTGATAGTTATTAGGAGGTGTAACGTGAAAATGTGTTAGATTTTATCACATATCCCAAAACTACAAACTAAATTTTGTTTTGTTAATTATCTTAACTGGAATATAATAAAACCTATTTTTTTGGTTTTTGCAGATTACAATAATATAGGGATATCACTTTCAAAGGAGAAATCGAAACCTTTAACAACAAACGTATTTCAAACTCCTCATCTATCAACTCTTAACTTAACTCACCAACACAAAGATTGAACTTTGTATTACCTTTATTCTAGATTAGTTGATAAATTTATTATTGATATATTTTAGTTTTGATAATGAATTAAATGTTGATATAGTGTAGATATGTTGATACAAATATAGTGATTTCAATTGTAAGTTTGATTATAAATTTTCGATCAATATAAATGTTCAGTTATAAATATATTCCCAATGTATTGTATGGTGTATAATTTTAATGGTACCAACTTGAAATAATTTAATTAATATTTATTTATTTAAATTTAATTTCATCATATTTGATGAAGATGTGTTGAAATTTCCTATTTTTAGGTAGAAATCTACATTTGGTTGCATTGTAATATTTGTTGAGTATGAAAAAAATACAAATCGGGTACATAAAGTAAAATAAAAATTGTGTCACCTTGCTCACTAAATTTAGTTTAGCTGATACAAATGTGAATATCAGGAGATCATAAGGCAAACAACCCTTACAAAACTGAGAAAAGGTAGTATCAACTTACCATCAAACCATGACATTCCCCACCATAAATACAGTCACTACCATATGAGAAAATCACTCATATGCTCAATAATTTTATAAAAACTCCCTCAACTTCATATATTAGTAAGTATTAAATATCCTAAAGAACAATTACATTGTTTTTTACAGTATTAACTCCTAAGCTTGTTCTCGAGAAGATGGATAAGTAGACAAACATGCCGAGGCGACCAAAGGTTGTAGGATCACATGTCCTAGAAAATTGAAGTCATAAAACAGTGGCTCAAATTAGTAGCCTAGGTAAAAGACTTGATCTATTTGAGTGCATAGAAGGAAGAAACGAAACCCCCATAATAAGTTTAGTATGTATGTTGTAATATGTAGGGTCTAATTTGTACGTTTTTCTTTGTTTTTTACAATGCTACACTTTTTTACTTTTGTGTTAAGTTTTTTGAACAAGTTTCCACAAGATAAGGTTTTTTATGAGCGAAGAACAAATGAATACATTTTCGATGTACCATTCATAAAAAGGGATTAGTAAAATAGATATGATACCATCCTATAAAATGATCTATCAATGTGGAACTTCCCTTAAACACCCAAATTCTCATAACCCGATCTAGACTAGGATCTATTGAGACCATGAGTACTCATATTTTTGGAATTCGGTCAATTAAAAAAACATGAATATATCATTCTTATGTAAGAGTATTAGTCTTCAATGAAAAAACACCAAATCGACTCCTATGTTTGTCAATCACTAAAAAACATAGACTTATCATTTCTAAGAAAAATAATACTAGACTCCTATTCTAACATCACAAACAAAATAATATGATAGTCAATCAATCAACAATTTAGATGTATCATTTTAAGTAAGATATTAGACTCACGTGACCACATAATAGTTCAAAAACTATCGAGTCGTGGGTTAAAAATAAAGGATCTAGGTAAAGTAACCCCATAAATTTATGTAAAGAATTATCTATTCTTCATCAATTTCGATTAGCGAATACTTATAAAACTTGTAGAAAGAAAATGGTTCAACAACATTTAATATTTTGTGAGACACTTAGATACACGAGAATCTAATATTTGGTGTTAATTTTAAAGTGATATATCACAAAAGTTTGGGTTTGTAATCTCTAGCAGCCATAATACATCGTAATTAGAAAGCTTTAACAATTCAATATTTAGTCAAAATAAATGCATTCATCATGCCACAAATGCCCACCATATCTGTTTTATCTAGGCCTATCTTCCGATAATGACAACAATCATAGTCATTAATCATCGCTAAATATTTCAATAAATTTTAAATAAATTATACTTAAGTTAAAAGTAGTTAAACATAACATTCAAGAATATTATAAAGTATTTAAGCTACCTTAGCTTATTTGACATTAATATATGATTTCGTTGGATTTGAACAAACAAATCTTGAGACGAGACAAGAAATATAAATCTAAATCCAAAAGAAGAAACTCCATGTCACAACTCAAGAATAATTTTGAAAAATTATGGGAATCCTAGGTTACACAACAGCGAGTACGAGAGCCGCTTTGTGAGATCAAAAGAGACCCTAGGAACCTATGCCCATCAAATATGTATACCACTCCTACCTAGAAAAAGAAACTAGGAAACATAAGATTTTGGGTAATGTCATTGATCTCTAACATGAATATTGACAACCTTAAAGGAATGAGGCTCAACCAATTATTTCAAAACTTGATTCACAATATTGATTGCATAAGAGCGAGACAAAAGGAGAATGTGAAATGATAGAATATCATAATTTATTATAAATACCCTCTTCTTAGATATCTATGATTTATGAAAAAAATTATACAGTAGGAACAAACATGTAACAAAAAATAGTATACCGATGAGGATAAATTATTTGTAACTATGGAACATCCCTTACTTATTGGTGACTTTGTGATTCACTAACGAGGATGTGAGATGGATGAGTTTTCCTCACAACAATACCTTGGTATTCTTAGTAGAAATTTTTGATGAGCTAATCAAACAAGCATTGATGGATAAAATATTTTCATTTTATTTACGGTTCTCAAAAAAATTTGAGAAACCGATAATAGATCTAGGATAGTTCTAACAAATTTTTTAGGTCATCAGGGGGTTCACATATCAAACCTTCCTCCCTAGGCGATGTAATTTAATATTAATGAAAATAGGAATAAGAAAGGCATAAAAGATTATTGTTACACGTACTGTTGTTGCGGAATGTAAGTGTACATACATAGTGATCCTAAGGCTAGCAACTAGGAACATACTATAGTGATTGTATACACTTAGAACTTAGACATTATGTTTCTAATGAGAGATGGTTTTATGATATGCCCATTGAGGACACATTATATTGTCTATCTATAACAATTTATGGAAGTAAACGAGTGGCTTAAACATTATATTGTCTATCTATAACAATTTATGGAAGTAAATGAATATGTATTTCGCAAAGAAAATCCATTTTTGAAAGAAAATGCAACTTTTCCAATATATAAGAGAATGGAGCGAAATTTATTTTTAACATGAAAAAAACAGGAGCTACGCTGGTGAATTTTTCAAATAGAATAACCAATTTTTATTTAAAGCATTTGTAATTATTAGATTCTATATTAATAATATTTTATAACTCGATTGAGTATTGTAATCTCACAATTTATATTATTTTAACTAAATTATATTCCCTGAAGTGAATAAACGATTTTTAAGTAATATAAAAATCATTTCCTGAAATGAAACTATATTCTTTGAAGAAAATGAAATATTTTTCATATGTTTATAACTGAAATTCTGGTGACCTGGGTCGTGGAAAGAATAGTTTGTGGTCTCATAGTAGTCTGAATACGACTAGGATAAATAACCATAACCACTAGAAGTGGAAAAATATTGGTAAAGGCACTAAAAAAATTTCATGAATTTTTTTCCTTTTTTTTATTGTTTTGATATTGAAATCCGAGAATAAGTGGCGTTATTGAGTGTGATTTATGTTAGTTTATACACTATTTATATGCTTGATTCTGAAAAAAACTGAATTAATAAATTTAGGGTTTTTTAGGATTTAAAAAAAATTAAAAGTAGCATTATGAAATAAAAAATTTGATGTATTAAACAATTTTTTTGTTAAGGGATGCTATGAAAGAGAAAGTGACTCAGTGTCAATCTGAGTCAACTGAAGCTGGTTACTTGTCGCAAAATGAGCAAATTGAGTCGGAGAGGGAAACTGCTAAAAAGGCTATTGGGTCGCCGAAGAGGAGTTGGACACCGGGTATGGGCCAACCGAAAAAAGAAGAAGCGTGTCTCGAGTCCTTCGACTACCCAGGCACAAGACGAGCAAAACTCGCATATGATGGCGGCAATAAATGAGCTTCGAGTAGCCAAAGGATTGGCACCTTATAGACCCCCTAGTACTAGTACCTCTTCTAGCAGTGCTCCCCTAGTTTATTCTCAGGCAGCTGTGACTAATGCGATGACTTATATTAATGAGATAAGGGTACAACAGGGTTTGCCCCCTATCCAGCCTATGCCTGCGAACCCTACTCCTCCAGCTGGTGATGCATCCGAGAGTCGAGGTGATGAAGAGGGTGATGAAGAGAGTGACGAAGATGAAGATGGAGATGATTCCGATTGAGAACAGGAGACCCATTTATATGGTCTTTAAGTTGGGTTAAGTTGGTGTTTATTTTGGTTTGAAGTTAAGATGTAATAATAATATGTCTTTTGGTTTGTTTGACTATTGATTTGACTTTTAATTTAAGTTTATGGATGATTTTGATGCATTAGTATTTTAATTAATTATTTAGTTTGTAATTGGTATTTTTAATTATTAATTGTATATTTTTTTAAAAATAAAAAAATATGATTTTGGAATTATATATAATTGTAATATTGCAATTAAATATAATTCAGAATCATAATTGTTTAATTTAAAAAAAAAATTAATGTCATTAGCGACTACAAGTAGTCTAGAAAAACAATTAAAGGTAGTCGCTATATATTAGCTTCTAGCGACTACACATCTCGTCGATAATAACTAGTCAAACAGCGACTACTTATGTAGTCAGTAATACTTTCGCGACTACATCGTGACTTTCGTCGCTAGATATGACCTCTAACGACGAGTTTTTCACGACTATGTAATAACGACTACGTGTAGATTTGGTAAAGTCCAAATTCGTTTTCCGCAACAGCTTTTTCCTTCTTTCGCGACTAAAGATGTAGTCGCGGATAGAAGGATGTGGTGTAGTGTACGAGCACTAGTATATATGGTACTTTGTTATTTTATCAATATCCCTATACGAAACTTTATTGATTTAAGAGTAATGCTGGATATCACCCCAAATCACATCACCCTTTCATCGCCTCCTACGTGGATTTCAAATGGACCAATTATATAATTTCTCTTTTCCTGATTTATTATTTTCTCTCTCTATTATGATTGGTCCACATAAGAGGCGATTAAAGGGTGATGTGATTTGGGGTGATATCCAGCATTACTCTTGATTTAAACATGAATGATAATCAATAAAATATTCTTTGATTTGGTCAAATATATAAATATATTTCACTTAAAATCAAATATAATACTAATTTTTTAATTAATCAATAACTCAAATTTTGTATGTCCAAAGTAAAAATTATATTTATAAAAGGCAAAAAACTAAACTATGTCCTTTTTTACTGAGTAAAGATATATATCATCCATTTTTGAATCACCTATATATTATCCTTATATGACAGTTTTAGAAATCTCATTAAGTCATTTATATGTCATAAATTGTGTAAGTTCTATTTTAGATAATTTTATATAATACCAGAAAAAATTACAAAATTATATTCACCAAGCCTTAAACCCCGCCTCCTTACATATACACCTTAGAAGTAGTCATTCCTATGGATACCTAGAAACTACTCTAAAGTATCACAATATTATTAACTAATTTTTCATCATGTTTATTCAGCCGACACCATTGATACTTCCAATCTATTTAGAAAAGAGTGTAATTCTATATCTCACATATAAGATCGTTTGACATGACATTTCAATCAACAAGGAAGAGGTTTTATTTCTAATTTTATTTCTAATCATCATTTATGAATATCATATATACTTATTTGAGAAACAATTTGATTCTAACTGATATTATCTGCCCTTTTATTTAGTATTTTTAGAGATTGTGTGTCGAATATCATGTTTGCATTCAAGTAATTTCATTAAAATCTATTATGTAGAATCTACTTCAGAGTTTTTTTCTGCAATTTTGATATATTTTGTTTTTACACTGATTGCATATTTTAACGTAATTTGAATCAAAAGTTTAAATGGTGATAAGCTCCCTTAATTTGATAAATATAGTAGAATATTGATTAGATAAATGAAGCATATATGAAATGACTTGGAAATTAAGATATACATTTCAACGCTAACATTGAAATATATATATAGATTTATTTATTAACATATATTAATTAATATTTTAAAATTCACTAACTAATCCTTCTTGTATTTGAAATCAAGCTTTTACTTATTTAATTATTTATATCAGAAATTAAAAAAATATTTGGTTTATATTAAAGTGATTAGAATGTAATTATATCTCCCTTTGAAAGATTGTTCTTAATCTTCTCACTGATTTACTATTTTGTATAATTTAATTAGATTTTTTGATTATGTGATTTTCAAGTAATTAGCATTTCTTTATTTGGAATCTATGACTATATATATTTACACACTTTTTCTGAAAAAATGTATATATTTATTCGAATGGTCATTTTAATTTTAATTTTGTTACTTTGTTTATAAATTTATTTAGATATATTGTTATGAAAACCATTGAATGCATATTTGAAGTTGAAGAAGCGGTGGTCGTTGAGTCTCAGACGACCAAGCTTATGATCGAAGATGGATGTGCGGATGCAACCATTGCGCTCCCAAATGTCACTAGCAAGATCTTGTCCAAGGTCATTGGCGAGAAGACTGCTGATGAAGAGTTGAAGGTTTTTTATCAGGATTTCGTGAAGGTTGACCAGTCCACTCTCTTCGATCTCATCTTGGCTACTAATTATCTCAACATCAAAAGTCTTCTTGACTTGACCTGCCAGACAGTTGCAGATATGATCAAGGGAAATACTCCTGAGGAGATAAGGAAGACGTTCAGCATCAAGAACGACTTCACAACAGAGGAAGAGGAGGAGGTCCGCAGGGAGAATGCTTGGGCATTCGAGTGATGATGTTGTTTATCTTTTGATTATTTATCGTTTCCATTAGACTATTAATGAATGTTGTTAGGGTTGTGTTCTGTGTTTGTGTAAGACAGTACATATCGTGGGGGTGTTGGGGTTCTCAGTCTGTGTTTGTTTGTTGGTTTGTGTTGGTTTTTTTTTGTCAAATGAAAGGAAACCTGATACATATACTAAATTTTACAATATAAGTTATTTAGTCTCTTCCTTAATTATATCATCTTCATTCATCTCTTTACCTTGCAAAATTTCCAACTCTTTATATAAGTTATTTAGTCTCTTCCTATTATTCAAGAACGTTGTTTTACTCCACCCTCTTAGCGCTACACATAGCATCTTTCTTGTCACAGAATTCCTGAATATTATCTACTATTCTTGTTTTGTCCCATGAATTTTCCACCACCTCTTTACACTACACATGATCCAACCACCTTAATTCGATATTAAAAAACTTATTATTTGTTTCACGTTTCGGATCTGGCGTGAGAATTAACGGAGAATAGTCTGAACCCATAGATGGTGGTACTATAATATTAGCGTCTGAAAATCTTGCGCACCAATAAAGATTTGCGAGTCAGCTTTTCTTTAACATTCTCTTCCCCTTTTCTCCGATTCGTGCATGTAAAATAACATCCTTTACTCGGTAAGTCAACTGGACGATTTCAATTTTTAAACTCGTTGAACTTAAGGATTCTTTCCAAGTTTGGTTGTATTTTGCCTTTTTTCACCGAATATTTTGTAATATCATTAAAATCGCCTATGAGGATACTTGGACCATCAAGTTTATCCATCCATTTTGACAAGGAATTCCACACATTAACCCTAATTTCGTCATCATTAGGGGAGTGAACACAAATCAAATACCACTTTGACCCATTCATTTCATTAACTTTAGAGATTACATAGTTCGAACACGAGAAAACCAATTAAAGGTAGTCGCTATATATTAGCTTCTAGCGACTACACATGTCGTCGATAATAACTAGTCAAACAGTGACTACATATGTAGTCAGTAATACTTTCGCGACTATATCGTGACTTTCGTCGCTAGATATGACCTCTAACGACGAGTTTTTCACGACTGTGTAATAACGACTACATGTAGAGTAGGTAAAGTCCAAATTCGTTTTCCACAACAGCTTTTTCCTTCTTTCGCGACTAAAGATGTAGTCGCGGATAGAAGGATGAGGTGTAGTGTACGAGCACTAGTATATATGGTACTTTGTTATTTTATCAATATCCCTATATGAAACTTTATTGATTTAAACATGAATGATAATCTATAAAATATTCTTTGATTTGGTCAAATATATAAATATATTTCACTTAAAATCAAATATAATACTAATTTTTTAATAATCAATAACTCAAATTTTGTATGTCCAAAGTAAAAATTATATTTCTAAAAGGAAAAAAACTAAACTATGTCCTTTTTTATTGAGTAAAGATATATATCATCCATTTTTGAATCACCTATATATTATCCTTATATGGCAGTTTTAGAAATCTCATTAAGTCATTTATATGTCATAAATTGTGTAAGTTCTATTTTAGATAATTTTATATAATACCAGAAAAAATTACAAAATTATTTTCACCAAACCTTAAACCCCGACTCCTTACATATACACCTTACAAGTCGTCATTCCTATGGATACCTAGAAACTACTCTAAAGTATCACAAAATTATTAACTAATTTTTCATCATGTTTATTCAGCCGACACCATTGATACTTCCAATCTATTTAGAAAAGAGTGTAACTCTATATCTCACATATAAGATAGTTGGACATGACATTTTAATCAACAAGGAAGAGGTTTTATTTCTAATTTTATTTCTAATCATCATTTATGAATATCATATATACTTATTTGAGAAACAATTTGATTCTAACTGATATTATCTGCCCTTTTATTTAGTATTTTTAGAGATTGTGTGTCGAATATCATGTTTGCATTCAAGTAATTTCATTAAAATCTATTATGTAGAATCTACTTCAGAGTTTTTTTCTGCAATTTTATATATATTTTGTTTTTACACTGATTGCATATTTTAACGTAATTTGAATCAAAAGTTTAAATGGTGATAAGCTCCCTTAATTTGATAAATATAGTAGAATATTGATTAGATAAATGAAGCATATATGAAATTACTTGGAAATTAAGATATACATTTCAACGCTAACATTGAAATATATATATAGATTTATTGATTAACATCTATTAATTAATATTTTAAAATTCACTAACTAATCCTTCTTGTATTTGAAATGAAGCTTTTACTTATTTAATTATTTATATCAGAAATTAAAAAATATTTGGTTTATATTAAAGTGATTAGAATGTAATTATATCTCCCTTTGAAAGATTGTTCTTAATCTTCTCACTGATTTACTATTTTGTATAATTTAATTAGATTTATTGATTATGTGATTTTCAAGTAATTAGCATTTCTTTATTTGGAATCTATGACTATATATGTTTACACACTTTTTCTGAAAAAATGTATATATTTATTCGAATGGTCATTTAAATTTAAATTTTGTTACTTTGTTTATAAATTTATTTAGATATATTGTTATGAAAACCAATGAATGCATATTTGTATTAGTAAAAATAATAACAATGATAAAATAATAAAACATAATACTGGTTATGATAACTATTTATTGTTCATAAAAGTAGAGATTTTATTCTAGCTCTAATACTATATATATATATATATATATATATATATATATATATATATATATCTATATATATATATATTTAAAAAATATAAGAAGAATTATAGACATACATATTTGTTTTCTTGACTATGAAGGCACTAATAACCAAACGTGTTGTTTATGACAAGTTCTCCTCATGTAGTATATATCTTCTTAGTTACACGGCCATGCATATCAATTTCTTTATTTGGGGATAGGGTTAGGGTTTTCAAAAGCAATTTTTTTGTCAATGATTCTAGCAAACGTTGTATTCCACAGATGCCAAGAAGATCACCTTGAGGAACTCTGACGGAGAGAGCTTTGAAGTTGAAGAAGCGGTGGTCGTTGAGTCTCAGACGACCAAGCACATGATCGAAGATTGATGTGTGATGTCTCCTTAATTGTTCTTATTTTCGACCCTTAGGAGACATCATTTTTTATGTTTAATTGAATATTTTGATAGACTTTTGGACTAAATATGCAATAATCCGATTTTCCTCTTTTATTTCTAGCATTTTTAATTTATTAAGCTTTTGCGCATAATATCGGTATTTTTAGTGTAAAGTTTACAGGTTTTAGATGTTAGCTAGAAGAGGAATCCGAGGAGAAAGTCAAAGATCATGATATGGAGTCAAGACTTGAAGATAAATCCCGAAGATATTATTTTTAGAGCTGAAAATCTATTTTCCAGGCCATAGATTGCTGATTTCGAGGTGCTTAAGAGATGATTTAGCCGCTGACCTTTGAAGAGATTATGTTCCTTATCAAGTTACGGAACTTTAGCAACTGGAATGAGGTCAATCGGGGTCATAACGAAGCGGGAAAAGCCGTTTTAGTGAAGGTGTATCAGCAGTTACGGGATTTGGGCTTAATTAGTGGACTTGGGCTTTCGAATTTTTACTTAATCCTTAAGTAAAAGCCCTAATCCGATTTTATCATTATAAATAGGTCTTTAGATCTCATTATTCAGTACCTCTCAATTTGTTCTTCAAATCAACTCATCCTTAGAAGAGAGTGTCAATACAATTCACATTCCACAAGATTAAAACACCAGAGAGAAGCAACAGAAGGAAGAAGAAGAAGCTACAAGAGCTGGAGTGGGTCTATAGCTCCGTTCGTAGTCATTCCAATTCCGGAAATTAGGTTCTTTTTATATTTTAATTTTGTAAACAATATGAATTCCCTTTCTTTTAATTTAGTTTTTAATTTTAATATGAGCTAAGCTTTTAATAGTGCTTGAGAAGAAACAATGGGTGAATCTTAATTTTATAAAATAACGAATGTTGAATTTGGGCTTATGTTAAATTAAATTAGATTGGGTTCATTACTCTTTTCGATAATTTGTGGTTATTTACTGATTTTAGAGTCGCGAACTAAAATTAGGTATTAGTATCTAAGCTATTCCACATATGTGGCGTGTGGATCATCCTGACGGAGGGTTTAGGTATAGAATTAATTATTCAATCTAGGATAAAAGCTATTGATTCTGACGAACTTAGCTAATTCTAGGGCCAATGAGGTAAAACACATAATCATCCAACGGTGGATCATATTTACCCTGACGGGACTAGTGACACTTTAGGATTGCCTTATAGTCCACCCTGACGGGGGTATAAGGATTTTAGAATCCCGACCATTGTAATTGACCGATTTAGCCCTTAAACAACATAAGTTAGGAAGTAAGATTAGGAGGATCCTTGCGTTCTCAAGTACTACATCTCATATTGCGTTTTCACTTATTTTACGTGCGTCTTAGCTTCTACTTGCATTTAATTATTTGTCTTTTATTCATTAGCTTAAATCAACAAAACCAAACAAACATTTTATTATCTTTTATTTTTCATAAGTGCATCAATCACTACTTGCTAAACATTGTGATCAACCATCCGTCCTTGGAACGAATCTGTATTATCATACATACTACTTGGGACAACCGTACACTTGCGGTTGTGGTTCGATTAGCATTTGCATTTATTTTTAGAACACACAAAGGACCACCAAGTTTTTGGCGCCGCTGCCGGGGACGGTAGCGTGTGACCACGGTGTTTATCCGTTAGTGATTAGTTGCATTTTTATTTTCAGTTTTACGTTGTTTTGTTTTAGTCTCTTTTCAGGTTTTCCTTTAGGTATGGAGAATTTTCGTTATCAAGTTCAAACTCCACCACAATCCTGGTGGGATCAACTGCAAGACTCCTTTGATAGAATATATACTTTTCAGAATTTGACACGAGGGAGCTTTAGAGATCACGAGGAAAGGCTCAAGAAGTTGGAAGTATCACTCAATGGTTTCATCAACACTTCAATGGTTAATATGAAAAATGATGAGGCAATAATCAATGCTACCACATCATTAGTGCAAGACATGCAACAAAAACATCAAATTATGGAGCAAAGATTGATGCAACTCACAGAGACAATTGAGAGGATACAACAAGCACCATCTATGCAACTTGGCCAAGGTACAACAATTGATGATGAGGCCATTGGAATTGATAGCGATGTTTGGTTCGATGTATTTGAAGAGTTTAGTCTTCAAGAAGAGGATGAATTGGAATCGCCAGAAGTTGCAATTAGTGAACTAGAGATTCCAATGAGAGAAGAACCAATCACGCTAAGCATAGATGAGGTAACTATTGATAAGCAAGTTGATGATGAGTTTGAATTTTGTAAAGATGATATTTCGGCTATAGAAGAATCTACCAAGCTGGTTTTAGAGGAATCAAATGTTGAGTCCTTGGTTGAAAAAGAGATAGAAGAAATAGAAGAGATTAGGATGGATTCTCCACCTAATACTCCTCTTTTATCACCTCCAAATCCGATAAAGATAGACATGTTAGAGGATGATACAGTAAATAAAGCATTTGTAGAAGCGTTTAGCGAAGCTAGAACCAACACCCAAATGCTTGAAAGTGATACAAAAGAACTCACACCGCAACAAATTATCACAGGAGCTATTTCAGAATTAAATGAGAATGCTAGTGTAGAGATTGAGATTGAAGACGTGTCCCTCATAACAAAAGAAAGTTCTGAAACATCCATTGTTTTGGACAAAAAGCTAGAGGAGGTGCAACTTGAGTTACCCATTGTTCTAGAAGTACCTAAAGAGGTTAAAGAGAAGGACCACAACCATGAACCCGTGAAAAAGAGAGCTAAAGATGAGTTTGGGGTTGGAACCAAGGTTGCTTGGAAGGCTTCTAAACAAGAGAATAGGCCACGAGGTTTCAAAAATGCGTGGATGGGACCATTTGTTGTTACTCGATTGGTGACAGCAAAATTAATAGAGATACAACCTTTGAGAGGTCAAAGGCGGGCAATTGTAAACATACATAACCTCACCCACTGCTGGGGAGGCTACATACTCAAGGGATAATGGAGGTAACCCGTCAAACTTTAAATGACGTTAAATAAAAGTGCTTCTTGGGAGACAACCCATGTTTTTAAATTGCTTTCATGTCTTTTACATTCTTAGTATAAATTAGAGTAATGGTTCTTTATTTAGTGTTTATTTTTAAGAAATGAGAAAGGTTGGTGTTTTTGATGATTACAGGAGTGAAGGTCACGAGTTTGGGGTACCTAGAACGAAAAAGAATGAAAATTTTGGGTTCCAATACAGTAGAAACCGGGTACCCGGTTTGTAGAATGCGGGTACCCGTTTTCGGTGCTGTAAAAACTTCGGAAGATCATAACTTGACGCTCGGAGGTCGGAATTAACTTTTTCTTGAGCCTAAACCGCATAACTTTTCGAGCTCTATCCAATGGTGAAATCAAAAATTTCGTATGAACAGCTAAAAGTTTCTGACCCAGCGTTTTGAGGCCCGCTATTAGTTGCGTCTCGTGGTTGCGTCTCCACTTAGCACCATTGATGACGAACCAAAGCTCCAAAAACACTTAAATTCCACCATCAAAACACCAATATATCACCAATCCTTACCTCTAAACATCATCCCAACACATTAACAATCACAAATCTTTCCAAAAACACCAAGAAATTCAAGTTTTAACCCAAAAAATTTTTCACCAAAGCTTAAATTATATCCTTTAAACCTCTCCAACACCATAGATATTAAATTCCCATATCAAATAAACCACCAATCCCACTACTGTACCACTTTCAACAATAGTAAGAGACACAAGTTTCATCAATAGCTTTGGTACTTTGAAGGTTGGAGATTGCAAGTGCAAGGTATCAAATCATCATAAATTCCATGGCCAATCCGGTAAAATAGCTAGAACTCTTCTTTTCTTTCTATTACCAGTTAGGAATTAAGATTTATTTTAGTTATTTAGCGAATGAATTGTGAATTGTTTGAGCCTATTAATATTATATATTTTGCAAGTAATCTTTAAATAGGTGAGAAAAATTGAGTTTGGAGTCTTCAAAGATGGCCATGAAGGTTGGAAAAGGTACGAAGAACATGATGAAGATAGAAATTTGGGTGTTGAGGAAAGATTTTCGTAGAAGAGATGATGATTTAGAGGGTTAGGAAAAGATGAAGATTTGGGAAATATGGCAAAAGAGTTCGAGGGAATGAAGAACACTTTATTCAAGATGGATGCAACAATTAAATGATCTTTAAAGCTTGATGAAGTAGTATTCAAAACCTTAACATGAGACTACACGTAATCGGCCTAGTGCCGATCCAGATATGTTTTTCTGTCCTTTCTCATTTAGTGTATATTATTTTAATTGCTTTATTGAGTCTTTTCGAGTCGTGGGGATACGACTCATTTTTGAGTTTGGGGTGGGGTTCGTTGCCTCATCCCAGTTTTTATGTGTTTATTTGTTTTAATTGCTTTCAATAAAATAATTAGGAGTTGTGTTTGACTGTAGAAGATTTTAAATGTCCCTTTTAAGCATACTTTTGATGAATCTATGATAGTAGATAGTGGACTTTAGGGAATAACATAAAACGCACTTACAATTGCATGCGAACATAGGTAAGTGATAGGAAAAATTAATGAACAATGCAAATGAAGTAAGCTTGTACTTAAGGAATATGTTTGGTGTGTAGAACGTGAAATCCTAATTAGTAGAGAACCCACCTAGATATAAACTAAAGACAAGCTATGTACTTAGGAAAATGATAGGGGAAGTTCTTTGTTAGCCATTTGAAGCCTTTTAGCTTGCTATCCCTTATTATAATTTTATCCGTCTTAGCCCAATTTTGAGCCTTAAGCCTTTCTTTTGTAGCCACGATACAAGCCCATTATCCTTTAGATTATTAGGCATGACCAAATGACCCGCACTTGAATCACAACCCTGAGACTTGTCTCGAGCTTGAGTTTGGGGTGGATGGTCCACATTTGGGAAATTACATTGGGAAGGGATTATATGTGTTTGTATTGAGGCACAAAAAGGTAGATGGTATAATTATTTGTAACCCTTTGCCGGGATTTGAAAAGAAAATAGAAAAAAAAAGAGAAAAAAGAAAAAGAAAATTATAAGAGACATAACTTTTCACATCAAAACGAGGGTCATGGGTATCTTGTACAAAAAAAATGAAAAAAAAATGAAATAAAAAGAAAGAATAAAATAAACCGGCAAAGTGGAATATTTTTGGAAATCATCTTAGTTTTCATTGGGTTGACATGGGGATGCAACATTAGTGCGTCAATTGGGTGAGTGAGAACAATTTTGAGCGTAAACTCAAGCTCGAGGACATTGTTGATGGTAAGTGAGGAGAGAGCCAAAAGCTCACTTCAAATTTACCAAATATACATCCATACCGTCCTTAAGACATTATTAAAACCTTAAAGACCTCGTGATTCCTAAGTACATAGTGAATTTATGATTCTGTTGATAGGGAATATGCTAGGTGGAGCGTTCAAAGCTAGTTAGGATTAATGACCACCCTATAGCCATCATACAGATATGAGTACAAGTGTAACCTTCAAGCATTGCGACTTTAATTTTATGATTGAGATTATTTATATTTGATGTTGCATGATTAGTGTATGTATATGTTATTTCTTAATGTTTGCTATATGAGATTTATCTTTAGCATTGCTTTAGGGTCTATTTGCTAGCTTCTATTTTCTCTTGCATCTACTTCATTCCCCTTATTTTTAGTTTTGCTTTGTCGGGACGACAAAGGTTTGAGTTGGGGGTCTTGATGTCTCCTTAATTGTTCTTATTTTCGACCCTTAGGAGACATCATTTTTTATGTTTAATTGAATATTTTGATAGACTTTTGGACTAAATATGCAATATTCCGATTTTCCTCTTTTATTTCTAGCATTTTTAATTTATTAAGCTTTTGCGCGTAATATCGGTATTTTTAGTGTAAAGTTTACAGGTTTTAGATGTTAGCTAGAAGAGGAATCCGAGGAGAAAGTCAAAGATCATGATATGGAGTCAAGACTTGAAGATAAATCCCGAAGATATTATTTTTAGAGCTGAAAATCTATTTTCTAGGCCATATATTGCTGATTTCGAGGTGCTTAAGAGATGATTTAGCCACTGACCTTTGAAGAGATTATGTTCCTTATCAAGTTACGGAACTTTAGCAACTGGAATGAGGTCAATCGGGGTCATAACGAAGCGGGAAAAGCCGTTTTAGTGAAGGTGTATCAGCAGTTACGGGATTTGGGCTTAATTAGTGGACTTGGGCTTTCTAATTTTTACTTAATCCTTAAGTAAAAGCCCTAATCCGATTTTATCATTATAAATAGGTCTTTAGATCTCATTATTCAGTACCTCTCAATTTGTTCTTCAAATCAACTCATCCTTAGAAGAGAGTGTCAATACAATTCACATTCCACAAGATTAAAACACCAGAGAGAAGCAACAGAAGGAAGAAGAAGAAGCTACAAGAGTTAGTGTGGGTCTATAGCTCCGTTCGTAGTCATTCCAATTCCGGAAATTAGGTTCTTTTTATATTTTAATTTTGTAAACAATATGAATTCTCTTTCTTTTAATTTAGTTTTTAATTTTAATATGAGCTAAGCTTTTAATAGTGCTTGAGAACAAACAATGGGTGAATCTTAATTTTATAAAATAACGAATGTTGAATTTGGGTTTATGTTAAATTAAATTAGATTGGGTTCATTACTCTTTTCGATAATTTGTGGTTATTTACTGATTTTAGAGTCGCGAACTAAAATTAGGTATTAGTATCTAAGCTATTCCACATATGTGGCGTGTGGATCATCCTGACGGAGGGTTTAGGTATAGAATTAATTATTCAATCTAGGATAAAAGCTATTGATTCTGACGAACTTAGCTAATTCTAGGGCCAATGAGGTAAAACACATAATCATCCAACGGTGGATCATATTTACCCTGACGGGACTAGTGACACTTTAGGATTGCCTTATAGTCCACCCTGACGGGGGTATAAGGATTTTAGAATCCCGACCATTGTAATTGACCGATTTAGCCCTTAAACAACATAAGTTAGGAAGTAAGATTAGGAGGATCCTTGCGTTCTCAAGTACTACATCTCATATTGCGTTTTCACTTATTTTACTTGCGTCTTAGCTTCTACTTGCATTTAATTATTTGTCTTTTATTCATTAGCTTAAATCAACAAAACCAAACAAACATTTTATTATCTTTTATTTTTCATAAGTGCATCAATCACTACTTGCTAAACATTGTGATCAACCATCCGTCCTTGGAACGAATCTGTATTATCATACATACTACTTGGGACAACCGTACACTTGCGGTTGTGGTTCGATTAGCATTTGCATTTATTTTTAGAACACACAAAGGACCACCAATGTGCGGATGCAACCATTCCGCTCCCAAATGTCACTAGCAAGATCTTGTCCAAGGTCATTGAGTACTGCAAACGCCATGTCGAGGCCGTTGCGAAGGCTGAAGGCGAGAAGACTGCTGATGAAGAGTTGAAGGTTTTTGATCAGGATTTCGTGAAGGTTGACCAGTCCACTCTCTTCGATCTCATCTTGGCTACTAATTATCTCAACATCAAAAGTCTTCTTGACTTGAGCTGCCAGACAGTTGCAGATATGATCAAGGGAAATACTTCTGAGGAGATAAGGAAGACGTTCACCATCAAGAACGACTTCACAACAGAGGAAGAGGAGGAGGTCCGCAAGGAGAATGCTTGGGCATTCGAGTGATGATGTTGTTTATCTTTTGATTATTTATCGTTTCCATTAGACTATTAATGAATGTTGTTAGGGTTGTGTTCTGTGTTTGTGTAAGACAGTACATATCGTGGGGGTGTTGGGGTTCTCAGTTTGTGTTTGTTTGTTGGTTTGTATTGGTTTTTTTTGTCAAATGAAAGTAAACCTGATACATATAATAATTTTACAATATAAGTTATTTAGTCTCTTCCTTAATTATATTATCTTCATTCATCTCTTTACCTTGCAAAATTTCCAACTCTTTATATAAGTTATTTAGTCTCTTCCTATTATTCAAGAACGTTGTTCTACTCCACCCTCTTAGCGCTACACATAGCATCTTTCTTGTCACAGAATTCCTGAATATTATCTACTATTCTTGTTTTGTCCCATGAATTTTCCACCACCTCTTTACACTACACATGATCCAACCACCTTGATTCGAAATTAAAAAACTTATTATTTGTTTCACGTTCCGGCTCTGGCGTGAGAATTAATGGAGAATAGTCTGAACCCATAGATGGTGGTACTATAATATTAGCGTCTGAAAATCTTGCGCACCAATAAAGATTTGCGAGACCTCTGTTCAGCTTTTCTTTAACATTCTCTTCCCCTTTTCTCCGATTCGTCCATGTAAAATAACATCCTTTACTCGGTAAGTCAACTAGACGATTTCAATTTATAAACTCGTTGAACTTAAGGATTCTTTCCAAGTTTGGTTGTATTTTGCCTTTTTTCTTCGAATATTTTGTAATATCATTAAAATTTCCTATGAGGATACTTGGACCATCAAGTTTATCCATCCATTTTGACAAGGAATTCCACACATTAGCCCTAATTTCGTCATCATTAGGGGCGTGAACACAAATCAAATACCACTTTGACCCATTCATTTCATTAACTTTAGAGATTACATAGTTCGAACACGAGAAAACCACATCGATAGAGATACTAGACTTCCACATCAAAAGAATACCACCAGACTTATATGATCTTCCTCTGGGGTCGACAACATGAAAACTATTAAACTTATTAAACTTGGAACAAGACTTAAGGTCTTTTTTCCGCAGTTTTGACTCAAATAAACACACAAAAGATAGACTAAATTTATTAAGTAAATATTTAAAGGACTTTCTTGTCAAGGGCGCCCTTGCACCTTGACAATTCTACACACAGTAGCTATCCATCGAATCCGGTTACGGGACCGGCCGCAATTCTCAAGGTTAGTATGAATTTTAGTAGCCTTCACGGGTCTAGCCCAGTTACCACCAAAATCTTCCGTGTTTTCACTACTACTGGGATCATACCCCAAAATCCTGTTACAATCATCACCACAACAGAAAAACAATCTTTCACCTCCTTCTTCATACCCATCATCCACGCTATCCACCTTAATTCCATCATAGATTTTCTCATCATTCTTCATCTGAACCCTCACTTCATAGAAGCTGTCGCTAAATAGTCCAACCTGGTAGCAGTCAACATCTGCCTTCTCTTCGCTGCTTCTGCAACCTGTATTACCTTTGGTGGAAGCTCAATCTTAAGCGTGTAAGATACTGTATGTATTTTGTTCAAATCGATGTGGTCAGCAGCTAAAGAATTTATTTTGATCTTAACTTCGGTCGTAAAAGCTCTCTTCCAAATAATACTTTCCAAAAACATTGATATTAAACCACCAAAGGCTTTTTATCCTAGGACATTTACTACCTCTTCTATCCATATAATTTGGATCCAAATATATGACCATAATCATAACACCAGAATAGTTGATAAACGCATACTTTAAGAGAAAACCATTACAGGCTAATTGAAAGTTTTCCATAGTAACATAAATAGCTTCTTTACAACTTCTCCTCCTAACCAAGTACATGTAATAAATACAGGGCACATAGACAATATGAGAATAGACAAAATAATTAGCCTTATACGATATGTTGATCAGACCCTGACCCACCTTCCATGAACTAAAATCCAAATTAAACCCAATAACAATCCAGAAAAACCAATTGCTAGCATTAATAATACTCCAACAAATTTGTCTGGTACTATTTTTGTAATTAAAGAAATAGGAATTGAATTCCCTGGTAACTGAGTCACCAAAAGAGAAAAGCACCATAGTCCTAAAATTCTTAGCATAGATAGAACATACATAGTATCCATAGATAGACTCAGCATCCATTTCAAATCTACTCAAAATCCTACTGTATCTATACTAATCTTTACTGCGTCTAATATTTTTGAGAAATTTATTCTGATTAATTCGAACAAGTAAATCAAACCCCAAATTACCTTGTATGCATTTACTAAAGCAGGAAGAATCCACCGAATTCCAGAAAGACATCAAAGAGAACAGAAGACTAACCGATAAAAGACTTATAACCATTTGCATGTGCCAAAAAAAGATACGAAAAGACAATAAGAGGGCATTACAGGGTCCCTTTTCCCTTACCAAATCATCCATCCACCCGTGCATGCTTTCATAGGACTCACAAATTAGCTTCTCAGTAGAATTTATCATGAGGAAAGAATTGCTCCTGGGTCCTCGATCAAAACCTCTGCAAACCATGATTTTGAAGCCCATTGTTCAAAATTGTCAACAATCATATGATATAAATTGGGAATGATATGGGTAATAGATTTGTAGTAATAGTTAGGATTAGAAACGTAAGGGAATTGATGAACAAAAAAACTTACGATTGGTTTGTGTTGGTTTAAGGTTTAAAACTTGGGTTGTCTTTTGGTTGGATGAATATTACAATTGTTTCTAAAAAAATGGCCATGCTCCTAATAGAAGTCTATCAGAGGGACATTTTTTATTTCCTAAAATTAAATTAATAGTATGATTTTGCAAAATATATTCTATGATATTAATAAAAAAATTAGCTGTTTTGTATGAAAGGATAAATTATGTTATATATTTAATTAAAAATAATTTGATAGTTATTAGGAGGTGTAACGTGAAAATGTGTTAGATTTTATCACATACCCCTAAACTACAAACTAAATTTTGTTTTGTTAATTATCTTAACTGGAATATAATAAAACCTATTTTTTTGGTTTTTGCAGATTACAATAATATAGGGATATCACTTTCAAAGGAGAAATCAAAACCTTTAACAACAAACGTATTTCAAACTCCTCATCTATCAACTCTTAACTTAACTCACCAACACAAAGATTGAACTTTGTATTACCTTTTTTCTAGATTAGTTGATAAATTTATTATGTATATATTTTAGTTTTGATGATGAATTAAATGTTGATATAGTGTAGATATGTTGATACAAATATAGTGATTTCAATTGTAAGTTTGATTATAAATTTTCGATCAATATAAATGTTCAGTTATAAATATATTCCTAATGTATTGTATGGTGTATAATTTTAATGGTACCAACTTGAAATAATTTAATTAATATTTATTTATTTAAATTTAATTTCATCATATTTGATGAAGATGTGTTAAAATTTCCTATTTTTAGGTAGAAATCTACATTTGGTTGCATTGTAATATTTGTTGAGTATGAAAAAATACAAATCGTGTACATAAAGTAAAATAAAAATTGTGTCACCTTGCTCACTAAATTTAGTTTAGCTGATACAAATATGAATATCAGGAGATCATAAGGCAAACAACCCTTACAGAACTGAGAAAAGGTAGTGTCAACTTACCGTCAAACCATGATATTCCCCACCATAAATACAGTCACTACCATATGAGAAAATCACTCATATGCTCAATAATTTTATAAAAACTTCCTCAACTTCATATATTAGTAAGTATTGAATATCTTAAAGAACAATTACATTGTTTTTTACAGTATTAACTCCTAAGCTTGTTCTCGAGAAGATGGATAAGTAGACAAACATGCCGAGGCGACCAAAGGTTGTAGGATCACATGTCCTGGAAAATTGAAGTCATAAAACAGTGGCTCAAATTAGTAGCCTAGGTAAAAGACTTGATCTATTTGAGTGCATGGAAGGAAGAAACAAAACCCCCATAATAAGTTTAATTTGTATGTTGTAATATGTAGGGTCTATTTTGTACTTTTTTCTTTGTTTTTTACTATGCTACACTTTTTCACTTTTGTGTTAAGTTTTTTGAAGAAGTTTCCACAAGATAAGGTTTTTTATGAGAGAAGAACAAATCAATACATTTTCGACGTAACATTCATAAAAAGTGATTGGTAAAATAGATATGATACCATCCTATATAATGATCTATCAATGTGGAACTTCCCTTAAACACCCAAATTCTCATAACCCGATCTAGACTAGGATCTATTGAGACCATGAGTTAAAAAAACATGAACATATCATTCTTATGTAAGAGTATTAATCTCCAATGAAAAAACACCAAATCGACTCCTATGTTTGTCAATCACTAAAAAAACATAGACTTATCATTCCTAAGAAAAATAATACTAGACTCCTATTCTAACATCACAAACAAAATAATATGATAGTCAATCAATCAACAATTTAGATGTATCATTTTAAGTAAGATATTAGACGCACGTGACCACATAATAGTTCAAAAACTATGGAGTCGTGGGTTAAAAATAAAGGATCTAGGTAAAGTAACCCCATAAATTTATGTAAAGAATTATCTATTCTTCATCAGTTTCGATTAGCGAATACTTATAAAACTTGTAGAAAGCATATGGTTCAACAACATTTAATATTTTGTGAGACACTTAGATAGGTTGTTCACGAGAATTTAATATTTGGTGTTAATTTTAAAGTGATATATCACAAAAGTTTGGGTTTGTAATCTCTAGCAGCCATAATACATCGTAATTAGAAAGCTTTTACAATTCAATATTTAGTCAAAATAAATGCATTCATCATGCCACAAATGCCCACCATACTTGTTATATCTAGGCCTATCTTCCGATAATGACAACAATCATAGTCATTAATCGTCGCTAAATATTTCAATAAATTTAAAATAAATTATACTTAAGTTAAAAGTAGTTAAACATAACATTCAAGAATATTATAACGTATTTAAGCTACCTTAGCTTATTTGACATTAATATATGATTCCGTTGGATTTAAACAAACAAATCTTGAGACGAGACAAGAAATATAAATCTAAATCCAAAAGACCATGTCACAACTCAAGAATAACTTTGAAAATGATGGGAATCCTAGGTTACACAACACCGAGTATGAGAGCCGCTTTGTGAGATCGAAAGAGACCCTAGGAACCTATGACCATCAAATATGTATACCACTCCTACCTAGGAAAAGAAACTAGAAAACATAAGATTTTGGGTAATGTCATTGATCTCGAACCTGAATATTGACAACCTTAAAGGAATGAGGCTCAACCAATTATTTCAAAACTTGATTCACAATATCGATTGCATAAGAGCGAGACAAAAGGAGAATGTGAAATGATAGAATATCATAATTTATTATAAATACCCACTTCTTAGATATATGTCTCTAAGTTCTATGATTTAGGAAAAAAATTATACAGAAGGAACAAACATCTAACAAAAAATAGTATACCGATGAGGACAAATTATTTGTAACTATGGAACATCCCCTACTTATTGGTGACTTTGTGATTCACTAACGAGGATATGAGATGGATGAGTTTTCCTCACAACAATACCTTGGTATTCTTAGTATAAATTTTTGATGAGCTAATCAAACAAGCATTGATGGATAAAATATTTTCATTTTATTTACGGTTCTCAAAAAAATTTGAGAAACCGATAATAGATCTAGGATAGTTCTAACAATTTTTTGAGGTCATCAGGGGGTTCACATATCAAACCTTCCTCCCTAGGTGATGTAATTTAATATTAATGAAAATAGGAATAAGAAAGGCATAAAAGATTATTGTTACACGTACTGTTGTTGCGGAATGTAAGTGTACATACATAGTGATCCTGAGGCTAGCAACTAGGAACATGATATAGTGATTGTATACACTTAGCACTTAGACATTATGTTTCTAATGAGAGAGGGTTTTATGATATGCCCATTGAGGACACATTATATTGTCTATCTATAACAATTTATGGAAGTAAACGAGTGGCTTAAACATTATATTGTCTATCTATAACAATTTATGGAAGTAAATGAATATGTATTTCGCAAAGAAAATCCATTTTTGAAAGAAAATGCAACTTTTCCATTATGTAAGAGAATGGAGCGAAATTTAATTTTACCATGAAAAAAACAGGAGCTACGCTGGTGAATTTTTCAAATAGAATAATCAATTTTTATTTAATTCATTTGTAATTATTAGATTCTATATTAATAATATTTTATAACTCGATTAAGTATTGTAATCTCACAATTTATATTATTTTAACTAAATTATATTCCATGAAGTGAATAAACGATTTTAAGTAATATAAAAATCATTTCCTGAAATGAAACTATATTATTTGAATAAAATGAAATATTTTTCATATGTTTACAACTGAAATTCTGGTGACCTGGACTCCAGAAGAGGTTAAGGTCGTGGAAAGAATAGTTTGTGGTCTCCTAGTTGTCTGAATACGACTAGGATAAATAACCATAACCACTAGAAGTGGAAAAATATTGGTAAAGACACTAAAAAAATTTCATGAATTTTTTTCCTTTTTTTTAGTGTGTTGATATTGAAATCCGAGAATAAGTGGCGTTATTGAGTGTGATTTATGTTATTTTATACACTATTTATATGCTTGATTCTGAAAAAAATTGATTGAATAAATTTAGGGTTTTTTAGGATTTAAAAAAAAATTAAAAGTAGCATTATGAAATTAAAAATTTGATGTAATAAACATTTTTTGGCCTACAATTGTTTTTATAAAAATATAGTGACCAAATTGTAATTTAAAAAATGTTAAAAAAAATTATTTGACAAAAAATGTTTTTAAAAATAAATAAATGACCATTTTGCAATTAAATAAAGTGTTATATTAAAATAATTTGACTTAAAATATTTTTATGAAAATAAAAGGACCAAAATGCAATCTTATAAAAAGTATAGGGACCAAATTGCAATTTAAAAAGTAAGTATAAGAAAATATAATAGAACTAAAATACAATCTTAAAAAAATTAAAGGACCAATTTGCAATTTAAAAAAATAAAAGAAAACATAAAAGGACTAAAATATTTATTTTTTAAAAAAATAGACCATTTTGCAAATTAAAAAAAGAAAAAGAAAATATAAAAGGACTATCATGTTTATTTATTAAAAAAATAACCCAATTTGTAATTTAAAGAAAATAAAGAAAAATGGACTAATTTGAAATATCAAAAAAAAAAATATATATATTTTTATTTATTATATGACTAATATTTTTTTGTGTAATACAAATTGTAAGTGGAATTGATGTATTATTATATTTTTTATTTTATTTTATTTTATTTTTTATTTAATTAATATGTATGAATTTAATTTGGTTATGTATTAATTTTTATGTATTTAAATTTATATTTATGTATTTAATTTCGTGATGTAAACATTTTGCATTTTATTTTTATTTTTGTCTTTTAAATGTATTGCAAAATAGATGGCCGATGTGATAGCTAGGAGTCACGGAGGGGACGGTGGGGACCGAGAACCAAACCAAAATCCCAAGAAAAACCTTGCAGATTGTAACGATCAACCAAGTAAATAAAAAATTATATCCAAAATTATGTTAAATATAACTTATACATTAATTAAATCTAATTTAAAACAGATTCAATTAAGCGCAACAAAATGGGTATGCGGCACTAAAATCTGTCATTAAGGCACTAAAGGCGGTCGGGTATCCTTTGCCGGTCGATTTCTACATACTAGACGACACGTGGAATCTCTCGGTAAATACGGGAAACACGTTAGCCAGGATGTCGGGCTAACTGTTCGAGAGAGGATACCACCGTGCTACAAAGCGTGGGAGAAAGTTTCGACTTCCGACAAAGTAGCAGTCATTAAGCGATTATCGGTAATGTTAAAACTATTCTCACCATTAATACTTATATAAAATAAATTATTAATTAAATTTAACTTTAAATAATATTTTGGATATAACAATTTTTTGATATCGCTTATTGGAGGAAAAAATCCGATTGGAAATTTATTGCTGGGAATTTGGATGATACTATGAAAGTGAGGTACAAAGACTACAAACATAATATGAAAAAGCATTATTACTTGATGGGTAACAAACCGAGTGATTTATTTGATAAGGTCTGGGAGATGTGTTGTAAGTATTGGGGTCCGGAGGACGCAAAGGTATATATATATTTTTATTTTATCATTTAGATTATATATAATGTTATTAATATTTGTATTTTAAATTTTTTCAGCACCAGGCAAAAATGAATAAAGAAAATCGAAAGAAACAAAAGAATAAAAGTGGAGTGGGTTCTCGAAAATACTCCCGTACTCGGGATTTTCATTACGAGGTACTTTGATTTTTATGTATAGTTGTTTAATGTATTTAGAATATTTATTGATTATTATGAATGAAACAGGGTGTTGAGAAGTTGACCGGGGGTGGGACTGTGGTAGTGGGGATGAGGCAACTCAGGAAGAAATCCCTATTCCACAAATGGGTGCATTTTTCGAAGTGGTGGGAAAAAGCAAAAAGACAAAGCACTGGAGGACGGAGGAATATAAGAATGCTAATGTAAGTATATTTAAAAATTAAATTGTAATTATAATTTTATTCATAAATCGATTTTAATATTAATTTTTTTTCATGTCTGTAATTAAACAATTTTTTTGTTAAGGGATGCTATGAAAGAGAAAGTGACTCAGTGTCAATATGAGTCAACTGAAGCTGGTTACTTGTCGCAAAATGAGCAAATTGAGTCGGAGAGGGAAACTGCTAAAAAGGCTATTGGGTCGCCAAAGAGGAGTTGGACACCAGATATGGGCCAACCGAAAAAGAAGAAGCGTTCCTCGAGTCCTTCGACTACCCCGGCACACGACGAGCAAAACTCGCATATGATGGCGGCAATAAATGAGTTTCGAGTAGCCAAAGGATTGACACCTTATAGACCCCCTAGTACTAGTACCTCTTCTAGCAGTGCTCCCCTAGTTTATTCTCAGGCAACTGTGACTAATGCGATGACTTATATTAATGAGATAAGGGTACAACAGGGTTTGCCCCCTATCCAGCCTATGCCTGCGAACCCTACTCCTCCAGCTGGTGATGCATCTGAGAGTCGAGGTGATGAAGAGAGTGACGAAGATGAAGATGGAGATGATTCCGATGGAGAACAGGAGACCCATTTATATGGTCTTTAAGTTGGGTTAAGTTGGTGTTTATTTTGGTTTGAAGTTAAGATGTAATAATAATATGTCTTTTGGTTTGTTTGACTATTGATTTGACTTTTAATTTAAGTTTATGGATGATTTTGATGCATTAGTATTTTAATTAATTATTTAGTTTGTAACTGGTATTTTTAATTATTAATTGTATATTTTTTTAAAAATAAAAAAATATGATTTTTGGAATTATATATAATTGTAATATTGCAATTAAATATAATTCAGAATCATAATTTTTTAGTTTTAAAAAAAATTAATGTCATTAGCGACTACAAGTAGTGTAGAAAAACAATTAAAGGTAGTCGCTATACATTAGCTTCTAGCGACTACACATGTCGTCGATAATAACTAGTCAAACAGCGACTACTTATGTAGTCAGTAATACTTTCGCGACTACATCATGACTTTCGTCGCTAGATATGACCTCTAACGACGAGTTTTTCACGACTATATAATAACGACTACATGTAGAGTAGGTAAAGTCCAAATTCGTTTTCCGCAACAGCTTTTTCCTTCTTTCGCGACTAAAGATGTAGTCGCGGATAGAAGGATGAGGTGTAGTGTACGAGCACTAGTATATATGGTACTTTGTTATTTTATCAATATCCCTATATGAAACTTTATTGATTTAAACATGAATGATAATCTATAAAATATTCTTTGATTTGGTCAAATATATAAATATATTTCACTTAAAATCAAATATAATACTAATTTTTTAATTAATCAATAACTCAAATTTTGTATGTCCAAAGTAAAAATTATATTTATAAAAGGAAAAAAACTAAACTATTTCCTTTTTTATTGAGTAAAGATATATATCATCCATTTTTGAATCACCTATACATTATCGTTATATGCCAGTTTTAGAAATCTCATTAAGTCATTTATATGTCATAAATTGCGTAAGTTCTATTTTAGATAATTTTATATAATACCAGAAAAAATTACAAAATTATTTTCACCAAACCTTAAACCTTCCTTACATATACACCTTACAAGTCGTCATTCCTATGGATACCTAGAAACTACTCTAAAGTATCACAAAATTATTAACTAATTTTTCATCATGTTTATTCAGCCGACACCATTGATACTTCCAATCTATTTAGAAAAGAGTGTAATTCTATATCTCACATATAAGATCGTTGGACATGACATTTCAATCAACAAGAAAGAGGTTTTATTTCTAATTTTATTTCTAATCATCATTTATGAATATCATATATACTTATTTGAGAAACAATTTGATTCTAACTGATATTATCTGCCATTTTATTTAGTATTTTTAGAGATTGTGTGTCGAATATCATGTTTGCATTCAAGTAATTTCATTAAAATCTATTATGTAGAATCTACTTCAGAGTTTTTTTCTGCAATTTTCATATATTTTGTCTTTACACTGATTGCATATTTTAACGTAATTTGAATCAAAAGTTTAAATGGTGATAAGCTCCCTTAATTTGATAAATATAGTAGATTATTGATTAGATAAATGAAGCATATATGAAATGACTTGGAAATTAAGATATACATTTCAACGCTAACATTGAAATATATATATAGATTTATTGATTAACATCTATTAATTAATATTTTAAAATTCACTAACTAATCCTTCTTGTATTTGAAATCAAGCTTTTACTTATTTACTTATTTATATCAGAAATAAAAAAAATATTTGGTTTATATTAAAGTGATTAGAATGTAATTATATCTACCTTTGAAATATTGTTCTTAATCTTCTCACTGATTTACTATTTTGTATAATTTAAATAGATTTTTTGATTATGTGATTTTCAAGTAATTAGCATTTCTTTATTTGGAATCTATGACTATATATGTTTACACACTTTTTCTGAAAAAATGTATATATTTATATGAATGGTCATTTTAATTTGAATTTTGTTACTTTGTTTATAAATTTATTTAGATATATTGTTATGAAAACCATTGAATGCATATTTGTATTAGTAAAAATAATAACAATGATAAAATAATAAAACATAATACTGGTTATGATAACTATTTATTGTTCATAAAAGTAGAGATTTTATTCTAGCTCTAATACTATATATATATATTTAAAAAATATAAGAAGAATTATAGACATACATATTTGTTTTCTTGACTATGAAGCCACTAATAACCAAACGTGTTGTTTATGACAAGTTCTCCTCATGTAGTATATATCTTCTTAGTTACACGGCCATGCATCTCAATTTCTTTATTTGGGGATAGGGTTAGGGTTTTCAAAAGCAATTTTTTTTTGTCAATGATTCTAGCAAACGTTGTATTCCACAGATGCCAAGAAGATCACCTTGAGGAACTCTGACGGAGAGAGCTTTGAAGTTGAAGAAGCGGTGGTCGTTGAGTCTCAGACGATCAAGCACATGATCGAAGATGGATGTGCGGATGCAACCATTCCGCTCCCAAATATCACTAGCAAGATCTTGTCCAAGGTCATTGAGTACTGCAAACGCCATGTCGAGGCCTTTGCGAAGGCTGAAGGCGAGAAGACTGCTGATGAAGAGTTGAAGGATTTTGATCAGGATTTCGTGAAGGTTGACCAGTCCACTCTCTTCGATCTCATCTTGGCTACCAATTATCTCAACATCAAAAACATCAAAAGTCTTCATGACATGACCTGCCAGACAGTTGCACATATGATCAAGGGAAAGACTCCTGAGGAGATAAGGAAGACGTTCAGCATCAAGAACGACTTCACAAAAGAGGAAGAGGAGGAGGTCTGCAGGGAGAATGCTTGGGCATTCGAGTGATGATGTTGTTTATCTTTTGATTATTTATCGTTTCCATTAGACTATTAATGAATGTTGTTAGGGTTATGTTCTGTGTTTGTGTAAGACAATACATATCGTGGGGGTGTTGGGGTTCTCAGTCTGTGTTTGTTTGTTGGTTTGTGTTGGTTTTTTTTTTGTCAAATGAAAGGAAACCTGATACATATACTAAATTTTACAATATAAGTTATTTAGTCTCTTCCTTAATTATATTATCTTCATTCATCTCTTTACCTTGCAAAATTTCCAACTCTTTATATAAGTTATTTAGTCTCTTCCTATTATTCAAGAACGTTGTTTTACTCCACCCTCTTAGCGCTACACATAGCATCTTTCTTGTCACAGAATTCCTGAATATTATCTACTATTCTTGTTTTGTCCCATGAATTTTCCACCACCTCTTTACACTACACATGATCCAACCACCTTGATTCGAAATTAAAAAACTTATTATTTGTTTCACGTTCCGGCTCTGGCGTGAGAATTAACGGAGAATAGTCTGAACCCATAGATGGTGGTACTATAATATTAGCGTCTGAAAATCTTGCGCACCAATAAAGATTTGCGAGACCTCTGTTCAGCTTTTCTTTAACATTCTCTTCCCCTTTTCTCCGATTCGTCCATGTAAAATAACATCCTTTACTCGGTAAGTCAACTAGACGATTTCAATTTATAAACTCGTTGAACTTAAGGATTCTTTCCAAGTTTGGTTGTATTTTTCCTTTTTTCTCTGAATATTTTGTAATATCATTAAAATCGCCTATGAGGATACTTGGACCATCAAGTTTATCCATCCATTTTGACAAGGAATTCCACACATTAGCCCTAATTTCGTCATCATTAGGGGCGTGAACACAAATCAAATACCACTTTGACCCATTCATTTCATTAACTTTAGAGATTACATAGTTCGAACACGAGAAAACCACATCGATAGAGATACTAGACTTCCACATCAAAAGAATACCACCAGACTTATATGCTCTTCCTCTGGGGTCGACAACATGAAAACTAGTAAACTTATTAAACTTGGAACAAGACTTATGGTCCTTTTCCCGCAGTTTTGACTCAAATAAACACACAAAAGATAGTCTAAATTTATTAAGCAAATATTTAAAGGACTTTCTTGTCAAGGGCGCCCTTGCACCTTGACAATTTTACACACAATAGCTATTCGTCGAATCTGGTTACGGGAACTGCCGCCATTCTCAAGGTTAGTATGAATTTTAGTAGCCTTCACGGGTCTAGCCCGATTACCACCAAAATCTTCCGTGTTTTCACTACTACTGGGATCATACCCCAAAATCCTGTTACAATCATCACCACAACAGAAAAACAATCTTTCAACTCCTTCTTCATACCCATCATCCACGCTATCCACCTTAATTCCATCACAGATTTTCTCATCATTCTTCATCTGAACCCTCACTTCATTGAAGTTGTCGCTAAATAGTCCAACCTGGTAGCAGTCAACATCTGCCTTCTCTTCGCTGCTTCTGCAACCTGTATTACCTTTGGTGGAAGCTCAATCTTAAGCGTGTAAGATACTGTATGTATTTTGTTCAAATCGATGTGGTCACCAGCTAAAGAATTTATTTTGATCTTAACTTGGGTCGTAAAAGCTCTCTTCCAAATAATACTTTCCAAAAACATTGATATTAAACCACCAAAGGCTTTTTATCCTAGGACATTTACTACCTCCTCTATCCATATAATTTGGATCCAAACATATGACCATAATCATAACACCAGAATAGTTGATAAACGCATACTTTAAGAGAAAATCATTACAGGCTAATTGAAAGTTTTCCATAGTAACATAAATAGCTTCTTTACAACTTCTCCTCCTAACCAAATACATGTAATAAATACAGGCCACATAGACAATATAAGAATAGACAAAATAATTAGCCTTATACGATATGTTGATCAGACCCTGACCCACCTTCCATGAACTAAAATCCAAATTAAACCCAATAACAATCCAGAAAAACCAATTGCTAGCATTAATAATACTCCAACAAATTTGTTTGGTACTATTTTTGTAACTAAAGAAATAGGAATTGAATTCCCTGGTAACTGAGTCACCAAAAGAGAAAAGCACCATAGTCCTAAAATTCTTAGCATAGATAGAACATACATAGTATCCATAGATAGACTCAGCATCCATTTCAAATCTGCTCAAAATCCTACTGTATCTATACTAATCTTTACTACATCTAATATTTTTGAGAAATTTATTCTGATTAATTCGAACAAGTAAATCAAACCCCAAATTACCTTGTATGCATTTACTAAAGCAGGAAGAATCCACCGAATTCTAGAAAGACATCAAAGAGAACAGAAGTCTAACCGATAAAAGACTTATAACCATTTGCAAGTGCCAAAAAAAGATACGAAAAGACAATAAGAGGGCATTACAGGGTCCTTTTCCTTTACCAAATCATCCATCCACACGGAGAAGCCGTGCATGCTTTCATACGACTCACAAATTAGCTTCTCAGTAGAATTTATCATGGTAAACCACAGGAAAGAATTGCTCCTGGGTCCTCGATCAAAACCTCTGCAAACCATGATTTTGAAGCCCATTGTTCAAAATTGTCAATAATCTAATGATATAAATTGGGAATGATATGGGTAATAGATTTGTAGTAATAATTAGGATTAGAAACGTAAGGGAATTGATGAACAAAAAACTTATGATTGGTTTGTGTTGGTTTAAGGTTTAAAACTTGGGTTGTCTTTTGGTTGGATGAATATTACAATTGTTTCTAAAAAAAAT
Organism: Nemophila menziesii; assembly: GCA_029959085.1. Taxonomy (NCBI): domain Eukaryota; kingdom Viridiplantae; phylum Streptophyta; class Magnoliopsida; order Boraginales; family Hydrophyllaceae; genus Nemophila; species Nemophila menziesii. Next base: position 84,997,783 of record JARWIR010000001.1, read on the forward strand.
GGCCGTGCTCCTAATAGAAGTCTATCGGAGGGAAATTTTTTATTTCCTAAAATTAAATTAATAGTATGATTTTGCAAAATATATTCTATGATATTAATAAAAAAATTAGCTGTTTTGTATGAAAGGATAAATTATGTTATATATTTAATTAAAAATAATTTGATAGTTATTAGGAGGTGTAACGTGAAAATGTGTTAGATTTTATCACATATCCCTAAACTACAAACTAAATTTTGTTTTGTTAATTATCTTAACTGGAATATAATAAAACCTATTTTTTTGGTTTTTGCAGATTACAATAATATAGGGATATCACTTTCAAAGGAGAAATCAAAACCTTTAACAACAAACGTATTTCAAACTCCTCATCTATCAACTCTTAACTTCACTCACCAACACAAAGACTGAACTTTGTATTACCTTTTTTCAAGATTAGTTGATAAATTTATTATTGATATATTTTAGTTTTGATGATGAATTAAATGTTGATATAGTGTAGATATGTTGATACAAATATAGTGATTTCAATTGTAAGTTTGATTATAAATTTTTGATCAATATAAATGTTCAGTTATAAATATATTCCCAATGTATTGTATGGTGTATAATTTTAATGGTACCAACTTGAAATAATTTAATTAATATTTATTTATTTAAATTTAATTTCATCATATTTGATGAAGATGTGTTGAAATTTCCCATTTGTAGGTAGAAATCTACATTTGGTTGCATTGTAATATTTGTTGAGTATGAAAAAATACAAATCGGGTACATAAAGTAAAATAAAAATTGTGTCACCTTGCTCACTAAATTTAGTTTAGCTGATACAAATGTGAATATCAGGAGATCATAAGGCAAACAACCCTTACATAACTGAGAAAAGGTAGTACCAACTTACCGTCAAACCATGATATTCCCCACCATAAATACAGTCACTACCATATGAGAAAATCACTCATATGCTCAATAATTTTATAAAAACTCCCTCAACTTCATATATTAGTAAGTATTGAATATCTTAAAGAACAATTACATTGTTTTTTACAGTATTAACTCCTAAGCTTGTTCTCGAGAAGATGGATAAGTAGACAAACATGTCGAGGCGACCAAAGGTTGTAGGATCACATGTCCTGGAAAATTGAAGTCATAAAACAGTGGCTCAAATTAGTAGCCTAGGTAAAAGACTTGATTTATTTGAGTGCATGGAAGGAAGAAACGAAACCCCCATAATAAGTTTAGTATGTATGTTGTAATATGTAAGGGTCTATTTTATACTTTTTTCTTTGTTTTTTACTATGCTACATTTTTTCACTTTTGTGTTAAGTTTTTTGAACAAGTTTCCACAAGATAAGGTTTTTTATGAGAGAAGAACAAATGAATACATTTTCGACGTAACATTCATAAAAAGGGATTGGTAAAATAGATATGATACCATCCTATATAATGATCTATCGATGTGGAACTTCCCTTAAACACCCAAATTCTCATAACCCGATCTAGACTAGGATCTATTGAGACCATGAGTTAAAAAAACATGAACATATCATTCTTATGTAAGAGTATTAATCTCCAATGAAAAAACACCAAATCGACTCCTATGTTTGTCAATCACTAAAAAACATAGACTTATCATTCCTAAAAAAAATAATACTAGACTCCTATTCTAACGTCACAAACAAAATAATATGATAGTCAATCAATCAACAATTTAGATGTATCATTTAAGTAAGATATTAGACTCACGTGACCACATAATAGTTCAAAAACTATGGAGTCGTGGGTTAAAAATAAAGGATCTAGGTAAAGCAACCCCATAAATTTATGTAAAGAATTATCTATTCTTCATCAGTTTCGATTAGCGAATACTTATAAAACTTGTAGAAAGCATATGGTTCAACAACATTTAATATTTTGTGAGACACTTAGATAGGTTGTTCACGAGAATTTAATATTTGGTGTTAATTTTAAAGTGATATATCACAAAAGTTTGGGTTTGTAATCTCTAGCAGCCATAATACATCGTAATTAGAAAGATTTAACAATTCAATATTTAGTCAAAATAAATGCATTCATCATGCCACAAATGCCCACCATATCTGTTATATCTAGGCCTATCTTCCGATAATGACAACAATCATAGTCATTAATCATCGCTAAATATTTCAATAAATTTAAAATAACTTATACTTAAGTTAAAAGTAGTTAAACATAACATTCAAGAATATTATAACGTATTTAAGCTACCTTAGCTTATTTGACATTAATATATGATTTCGTTGGATTTAAACAAACAAATCTTGAGACGAGACAAGAAATATAAATCTAAATCCAAAAGAAGAAACTCCATGTCACAACTCAAGAATAACTTTGAAAAATGATGGGAATCCTAGGCTACACAACACCGAGTACGAGAGCCGCTTTGTGAGATCGAAAGAGACCCTAGGAACCTATGACCATCAAATATGTATACCACTCCTACCTAGAAAAAGAAATTAGAAAACATAAGATTTTGGGTAATGTCATTGATCTCGAACCTGAATATTGACAACCTTAACGGAATGAGGCTCAACCAATTATTTCAAAACTTGATTCACAATATCGATTGCATAAGAGCGAGACAAAAGGAGAATGTGAAATGATAGAATACCGTGATTTATTATAAATACCCACTTCTTAGATATATGTCTCTAAGTTCTATGATTTAGGAAAAAAATTATACAGAAGGAACAAACATCTAACAAAAAATAGTATACCGATGAGGATAAATTATTTGTAACTATGGAACATCCCCTACTTATTGGTGACTTTGTGATTCACTAACGAGGATATGAGATGGATGAGTTTTCCTCACAACAATACCTTGGTATTCTTAGTAGAAATTTTTGATGAGCTAATCAATCAAGCATTGATGGATAAAATATTTTTATTTTATTTACGGTTCTCAAAAAAATTTGAGAAACCGATAATATATCTAGGATAGTTCTAACAATTTTATGAGGTCATCAGGGGGTTCACATATCAAACCTTCCTCCCTAGGGGATGTAATTTAATATTAATGAAAATAGGAATAAGAAAGGCATAAAAGATTATTGTTACACGTACTGTTGTTGCGGAATGTAAGTGTACATACATAGTGATCCTAAGGCTAGCAACTAGGAACATGCTATAGTGATTGTATACACTTAGCACTTAGACATTATGTTTCTAATGAGAGAGGGTTTTATGATATGCCCATTGAGGACACATTATATTGTCTATCTATAACAATTTATGGATGTAAACGAGTGGCTTAAACATTATATTGTCTATCTATAACAATTTATGGAAGTAAATGAATATGTATTTCGCAAAGAAAATCCATTTTTGAAAGAAAATGCAACTTTTCCAATATATAAGAGAATGGAGTGAAATTTAATTTTACCATGAAAAAACAGGAGCTACGCTGGTGAATTTTGTAAATAGAATAATCAATTTTTATTTAATTCATTTGTAATTATTAGATTATATATTAATAATATTTTATAACTCGATTGAGTATTGTAATCTCACAATTTATATTATTTTAACTAAATTATATTCCCTGAAGTGAATAAACGATTTTTAAGTAATATAAAAATCATTTCCTGAAATGAAACTATATTTTTTGAAGAAAATGAAATATTTTTCATATGCTTACAACTGAAATTCTGGTGACCTGGACTCCAAAAGAGGTTAAGGTCGTGGAAAGAATAGTTTGTGGTCTCCTAGTTGTCTGAATACGACTAGGATAAATAACCATAACCACTAGAAGTGGAAAAATATTGGTAAAGGCACTAAAAAAATTTCATGAATTTTTTTCCTTTTTTTTATTGTGTTGATATTGAAATCCGAGAATAAGTGGCGTTATTGAGTGTGATTTATGTTAGTTTATACACTATTTATATGCTTGATTCTGAAAAAAATTGATTGAATAAATTTAGGGTTTTTTAGGATTTAAAGAAAAATTAAAAGTAGCATTATGAAATACAAAAATTTGATGTAATAAACATTTTTTGGCCTACAATTGTTTTTATAAAAATATAGGGACCAAATTGTAATTTAAAAAATGTTAAAAAAATTATTTGACAAAAAATGTTTTTATATTTGATTTGGTCAAATATATAAATATATTTCACTTAAAATCAAGTATAATACTAATTTTTTAATTAATCAATAACTCAAATTTTGTATGTCCAAAGAAAATATTATATTTATAAAAGGAAAAAAACTAAACTATGTCCTTTTTTATTGAGTAAAGATATATATCATCTATTTTTGAATCACCTATATATTAACCTTATATGGCAGTTTTAGAAATCTGATTAAGTCAAATATATGTCATAAATTGTGTAAGTTCTATTTTAGATAATTTTATATAATACCAGAAAAAATTACAAAATTATTTTCACCAAACCTTAAACCTCGCCTCCTTACATATACACCTTACAAGTCGTCATTCCTATGGATACCTAGAAACTACTCTAAAGTATCACAAAATTATTAACTAATTTTTTATCATGTTTATTCAGCCGATACCATTGATACTTCCAATCTATTTAGAAAAGAGTGTAATTCTATATCTCACATATAAGATCGTTGGACATGACATTTCAATCAACAAGGAAAAGGTTTTATTTCTAATTTTATTTCTAATCATCATTTATGAATATCATATATACTTATTTGAGAAACAATTTGATTCTAACTGATATTATCTGCCATTTTATTTAGTATTTTTAGAGATTGTGTGTCGAATATCATGTTTGCATTCAACTAATTTCATTAAAATCTATTATGTAGAATCTACTTCAGAGTTTTTTTCTGCAATTTTCATATATTTTGTCTTTACACTGATTGCATATTTTAACGTAATTTGAATCAAAAGTTTAAATGGTGATAAGCTCCCTTAATTTGATAAATATAGTAGAATATTGATTAGATAAATGAAGCATATATGAAATGACTTGGAAATTAAGATATACATTTCAACGCTAACATTGAAATATATATATAGATTTATTGATTAACATCTATTAATTAATATTTTAAAATTCACTAACTAATCCTTCTTGTATTTGAAATCAAGCTTTTACTTATTTAATTATTTATATCAGAAATAAAAAAAAATTGGTTTATATTAAAGTGATTAGAATGTAATTATATCTACCTTTGAAAGATTGTTCTTAATCTTCACACTGATTTACTATTTTGTATAATTTAATTAGATTTTTTGATTATCTGATTTTAAAGTAATTAGCGTTTCTTTATTTGGAATCTATGACTATATATGTTTACACACTTTTTCTGAAAAATGTATATATTTATATGAATGGTCATTTTAATTTAAATTTTGTTACTTTGTTTATAAATTTATTTAGAAATATTGTTATGAAAACCATTGAATGCATATTTGTATTAGTAAAAATAAAAACAATGATAAAATAATAAAACAAAATACTGGTTATGATAACTATTTATTGTTCATAAAAGTAGAGATTTTATTCTAGCTCTAATACTATATATATATATATATATATATATATATATATATATTTAAAAAATATAAGAAGAATTATAGACATACATATTTGTTTTCTTGACTATGAAGCCACTAATAACCAAACGTGTTGTTTATGACAAGTTCTCCTCATGTAGTATATATCTTCTTAGTTACACGGCCATGCATATCAATTTCTTTATTTGGGGATAGGGTTAGGGTTTTCAAAAGCAATTTTTTTGTCAATGATTTTAGCAAACGTTGTATTCCATAGATGCCAAGAAGATCAGCTTGAGGAACTCTGACGGAGAGAGCTTTGAAGTTGAAGAAGCGGTGGTCGTTGAGTCTCAGACGATCAAGCACATGATCGAAGATGGATGTGCGGATGCAACCATTCCGCTCCCAAATAACACTAGCAAGATCTTGTCCAAGGTCATTGAGTACTGCAAACGCCATGTCGAGGCTGAAGGCGAGAAGACTGCTGATGAAGAGTTGAAGGATTTTGATCAGGATTTCGTGAAGGTTGACCAATCCACTCTCTTCGATCTCATCTTGGCTAATAATTATCTCAACATCAAAAGTCTTCTTGACTTGACCTGCCAGACAATTGCAGATATGATCAAGGGAAAGACTCCTGAGGAGATAAGGAAGACGTCAGCATCAAGAACGACTTAACAAAAGAGGAAGAGGAGGAGGTCCGCAGGGAGAATGCTTGGGCATTCGAGTGATGTTGTTGTTTATCTTTTGATTATTTATCATTTCCATTAGACTATTAATGAATGTTGTTAGGGTTGTGTTCTGTGTTTGTGTAAGACAGTACATATCATGGGGGTGTTGGGGTTCTCAGTCTGTGTTTGTTTGTTCGTTTGTGTTGGTTTTTTTTTGTCAAATGAAAGGAAACCTGATACATATACTAAATTTTACAATATAAGTTATTTAGTCTCTTCCTTAATTATATTATCTTCATTCATCTCTTTACCTTGCAAAATTTCCAACTCTTTATATAAGTTATTTAGTCTCTTCCTATTATTCAAGAACGTTGTTTTACTCCACCCTCTTAGCGCTACACATAGCATCTTTCTTGTCACAGAATTCCTGAATATTATCTACTATTCTTGTTTTGTCCCATGAATTTTCCACCACCTCTTTACACTACACATGATCCAACCAACTTGATTCGAAATTAAAAAACTTATTATTTGTTTCACGTTCCGGCTCTGGCGTGAGAATTAACGGAGAATAGTCTGAACCATAGATGGTGGTACTATAATATTAGCGTCTGGAAATCTTGCGCACCAATAAAGATTTGCGAGACCTCTGTTCAGCTTTTCTTTAACATTCTCTTCCCCTTTTCTCCGATTCGTCCATGTAAAGTTTGGTTGTATTTTGCCTTTTTTCTACGAATATTTTGTAATATCATTAAAATCGCCTATGAGGATACTTGGACCATCAAGTATATCCATCCATTTTGACAAGGAATTCCACACATTAGCCCTAATTTCGTCATCATTAGGGGCGTTAACACAAATAAAATACCACTTTGACCCATTCATTTCATTAACTTTAGAGATTACATAGTTCGAACACGAGAAAACCACATCGATAGAGATACTAGACTTCCACATCAAAAGAATACCACCAGACTTATATGCTCTTCCTCTGGGATCGACAACATGAAAACTATTAAACTTATTAAACTTGGAACAAGACTTAAGGTTCTTTTTCCGCAGTTTTGACTCAAATAAACACACAAAAGATAGTCTAAATTTATTAAGCAAATATTTAAAGGACTTTCTTGTCAAGGACGCCCTTGCACCTTGACAATTCTACACACGGTAGCTATCCATCGAATCCGGTTACGGGACCGGCCACCATTCTCAAGGTTAGTATGAATTTTAGTAGCCTTCACGGGTCTAGCCCGGTTACCACCAAAATGTTCCGTGTTTTCACTACTACTGGGATCATACCCCAAAATCCTGTTACAATCATCACAACAACAGAAAAACAATCTTTCACCTCCTTCTTCATACCCATCATCCACGCTATCCACCTTAATTCCATCATAGATTTTCTCATCATTCTTCATCTGAACCCTCACTTCATAGAAGCTGTCGCTGAATAGTCCAACCTTGTAGCAGTCAACATCTGCCTTCTCTTCGCTGCTTCTGCAACCTGTATTACCTTTGGTGGAAGCTCAATCTTAAGCATGTAAGATACTGTATGTATTTTGTTCAAATCGATGTGGTCAGCAGCTAAAGAATTTATTTTGATCTTAACGTGGGTCGTAAAAGCTCTCTTCCAAATAATACTTTCCAAAAACATTGATATTAAACCACCAAAGGCTTTTTATCCTAGGACATTTACTACCTCCTCTATCCATATAATTTGGATCCAAATATATAACCATAATCATAACACCAGAATAGTTGATAAACGCATACTTTAAGAGAAAACCATTACAGGCTAATTGAAAGTTTTCCATAGTAACAAAAATAACTTCTTTACAACTTCTCCTCCTAACCAAATACATGTAATAAATACAGGCCACATAGACAATATGAGAATAGACAAAATAATTAGCCTTATACGATATGTTGATCAGACCCTGACCCACCTTCCATGAACTAAAATCCAAATTAAACCCAATAACAATCCAGAAAAACCAATTGCTAGCATTAATAATACTCCAACAAATTTGTCTGGTACTATTTTTGTAATTAAAGAAATAGGAATTGAATTCCCTGGTAACTGAGTCACCAAAAGATAAAAGCACCATAGTCCTAAAATTCTTAGCATAGATAGAACATACATAGTATCCATAGATAGACTCAGCATCCATTTCAAATCTGCTCAAAATCCTACTGTATCTATACTAATCTTTACTACATCTAATATTTTTGAGAAATTTATTCTGATTAATTCGAACAAGTAAATCAAACCCCAAATTACCTTGTATGCATTTACTAAAGCAGGAAGAATCCACCGAATTCCAGAAAGACATCAAAGAGAACAGAAGTCTAACCGATAAAAGACTTATAACCATTTGCAAGTGCCAAAAAAAGATACGAAAAGACAATAAGAGGCCATTACAGGGTCCTTTTCCTTTACCAAATCTTCCATCCACACGGAGAAGCCGTGCATGCTTTCATAGGACTCACAAATTAGCTTCTCAGTAGAATTTATCATGGTAAACCACAGGAAAGAATTGCTCCTGGGTCCTCGATCAAAACCTCTGCAAACCATGATTTTGAAGCCCATTGTTCAAAATTGTCAATAATCTTATGATATAAATTGGGAATGATATGGGTAATATATTTGTAGTAATAATTAGGATTAGAAACGTAAGGGAATTGATGAACAAAAAACTTATTATTGGTTTGTGTTGGTTTAAGGTTTAAAACTTGGGTTGTCTTTTGGTTGGATGAATAGTACAATTGTTTCTAAAAAAAAATGGCCATGCTCCTAATAGAAGTCTATCGGAGGGACATTTTTTATTTCCTAAAATTAAATTAATAGTATGATTTTGCAAAATATATTCTATAATATTAATAAAAAAATTAGCTGTTTTGTATGAAAGGATAAATTATATTATATATTTAATTAAAAATAATTTGATAGTTATTAGGAAGTGTAACGTGAAAATGTGTTAGATTTTATCACATATCCCTAAACTACAAACTAAATTTTGTTTTGTTAATTATCTTAACTGGAATATAATAAAACCTATTTTTTTGGTTTTTGCAGATTACAATAATATAGGGATATCACTTTCTAAGGAGAAATTAAAACCTTTAACAACAAACGTATTTCAAACTCCTCATCTATCAACTCTTAACTTAACTCACCAACACAAAGATTGAACTTAGTATTACCTTTTTTCTAGATTAGTTGATAAATTTATTATTGATATATCTTAGTTTTGATGATGAATTAAATGTTGATATAGTGTAGATTTGTTGATACAAATATAGTGATTTCAATTGTAAGTTTGATTATAAATTTTCGATCAATATAAATGTTCAGTTATAAATATATTCCCAATGTATTGTATGGTGTATAATTTTAATGGTACCAACTTGAAATAATTTAATTAATATTTATTTATTTAAATTTAATTTCATCATATTTGATGAAGATGTGTTGAAATTTCCTATTTTTAGGTAGAAACCTACATTTGGTTGCATTGTAATATTTTTTGAGTATGAAAAAATACAAATCTGGTACATAAAGTAAAATAAAAATTGTGTCACCTTGCTCACTAAATTTAGTTTAGCTGATACAAATGTGAATATCAGGAGATCATAAGGCAAACAACCCTTACAGAACTGAGAATAGGTAGTATCAACTTACCGTCAAACCATGATATTCCCCACCATAAATACAGTCACTACCATATGAGAAAATCACTCATATGCTCAATAATTTTATAAAAACTCCCTCAACTTCATATATTAGTAAGTATTGAATATCTTAAAGAACAATTACATTGTTTTTTACAATATTAACTCCTAAGCTTGTTCTCGAGAAGATGGATAAGTAGACAAACATGCCGAGGCGACCAAAGGTTGTAGGATCACATGTCCTGGAAAAGTGAAGTCATAAAACAGTGGCTCAAATTAGTAGCCTAGGTAAAAGAATTGTAATATGTAGGGTCTATTTTGTACTTTTTTCTTTGTTTTTTACTATGCTACACTTTTTTACTTTTGTGTTAAGTTTTTTGAACAAGTTTCCACAAGATCAGGTTTTTTATGAGAGAAGAACAAATGAATACATTTTCGACGTAACATTCATAGAAAGGGATTGGTAAAATAGATAAAAAACCATCCTATATAATGATCTATCAATGTGGAACTTCCCTTAAACACCCAAATTCTCATAACCCAATCTAGACTAGGATCTATTGAGACCATGAGTTAAAAAAACATGAACATATCATTCTCATGTAAGAATATTAATCTCCAATGAAAAAACACCAAATCGACTCCTATGTTTGTCAATCACTAAAAAACATAGACTTATCATTCCTAAGAAAAATAATACTAGACTCCTATTCTAACATCACAAACAAAATAATATGATAGTCAATCAATCAACAATTTAGATGTATCATTTTAAGTAAGATATTAGACTCACGTGACCACATAATAGTTCAAAAACTATGGAGTCGTGGGTTAAAAATAAGGATCTAGGTAAAGTAACCCCATGAATTTATGTAAAGAATTATCTATTCTTCATCAGTTTCGATTAGCGAATACTTATAAAACTTGTAGAAAGCATATGGTTCAACAACATTTAATATTTTGTGAGACACTTAGATAGGTTGTTCACGAGAATTTAATATTTGGTGTTAATTTTAAATTGATATATCACAAAAGTTTGGGTTTGTAATCTGTAGCAGCCATAATACATCGTAATTAGAAAGCTTTAACAATTCAATATTTAGTCAAAATAAATGCATTCATCATGCCACAAATGCCCACTATATCTATTATATCTAGGCCTATCTTCCGATAATGACAACAATCATAGTCATTAATCGTCGCTAAATATTTCAATAAATTTAAAATAAATTATACTTAAGTTAAAAGTAGTTAAACATAACATTCAAGAATATTATAACGTATTTAAGCTACCTTAGCTTATTTGACATTAATATATGATTTCGTTGGATTTAAACAAACAAATCTTGAGACAAGACAAGAAATATAAATCTAAATCCAAAAGAAAAAACTCCATGTCACAACTCAAGAATAACTTTGAAAAATGATGGGAATCCTAGGTTACACAACACCGAGTATGAGAGCCGCTTTGTGAGATCGAAAGAGACCCTAGGAACCTATGACCATCAGATATGTATACCACTCCTACCTAGAAAAAGAAACTATAAAACATAAGATATTGGGTAATGTCATTGATCTCGAACCTGAATATTGACAACCTTAAAGGAATGAGGCTCAACCAATTATTTCAAAACTTGATTCACAATATCGATTGCATAAGAGCGAGACAAAAGGAGAATGTGAAATGATAGAATATCATAATTTATTATAAATACCAACTTCTTAGATATATGTCTCTAAGCTCTATGATTTAGGAAAAAAATTATACAGAAGGAACAAACATCTAACAAAAAATAGTATACCGATGAGGATAAATTATTTGTAACTATGGAACATCCCCTACTTATTGGTGTCTTTGTGATTCACTAACGAGGATATGAGATGGATGAGTTTTCCTCACAACAATACCTTGGTATTCTTAGTAGAAATTTTTGATGAGCTAATCAAACAATCATTGATGGATAAAATATTTTCATTTTATTTACGGTTCTCAAAAAAATTTGAGTAACCGATAATAGATCTAGGATAGTTCTAACAATTTTTTGAGGTCATCAGGGGGTTCACATATCAAACCTTCCTCCCTAGGGGATGTAATTTAATATTAATGAAAATAGGAATAAGAAAGGCAAAAAGATTATTGTTACACGTACTGTTGTTGCGGAATGTAAGTACATACATAGTGATCCTAAGGCTAGCAACTAGGAACATGCTATAGTGATTGTATACACTTAGCTCTTAGACATTATGTTTCTAATGAGAGAGGGTTTTATGATATGCCCATTAAGGACACATTATATTGTCTATCTATAACAATTTATGGAAGTAAACGAGTGGCTTAAATATAATTATATTGTCTATCTATAACAATTTATGGAAGTAAATGAATATGTATTTCCCAAAGAAAATCCATTTTTGAAAGAAAATGCAACTACTCCAATATATAAGAGAATGGAGCGAAATTTAATTTTACCATGAAAAAAACAGGAGCTACGCTGGTGAATTTTTCAAATAGAATAATCAATTTTTATTTAATTCATTTGTAATTATTAGATTCTATATTAATAATATTTTATAACTCGACTGAGTATTGTAATCTCACAATTTATATTATCTTAACTAAATTATATTCCCTGAAGTGAATAAACGATTTTTAAGTAATATAAAAATCATTTCCTGAAATGAAACTATATTCTTTGAAGAAAATGAAATATTTTTCATATGTTTACAACTAAAATTCTGGTGACCTGGACTCCAGAAGAGGTTAAGGTCGTGGAAAGAATAGTTTGTGGTCTTCTAGTTGTCTGAATACGACTAGGATAAATAACCATAACCACTAGAAGTGGAAAAATATTGGTAAAGGCACTAAAAAAATTTCATGAATTTTTTTCCTTTTTTTTATTGTGTTGATATTGAAATCCGAGAATAAGTGGCGTTATTGACTGTGATTTATGTTAGTTTATACACTATTTATATGCTTGATTCTGAAAAAAATTGATTGAATAAATTTAGGGTTTTTTAGGATTTAAAAAAAAATTAAAAGTAGCATTATGAAATAAAAAATTTGATGTAATAAACATTTTTTGGCCTACAATTGTTTTTATAAAAATATAGGGACCAAATTGTAATTTAAAAAATGTTAAAAAAAATTATTTTACAAAAAATGTTTTTAAAAATAAATAAATGACCATTTTGCAATTAAATAAAGTGTTATATTAAAATATTTTGACTTAAAATGTTTTTATGAAAATAAAAGGACCAAAATGCAATCTTATAAAAAGTATAGGGACCAAATTGCAATTTAAAAAGTAAGTATAAGAAATTATAATAGAAATAAAATACAATTTTTAAAATATTAAAGGACCAATTTGCAATTTAAAAAAATAAAAGAAAACATAAAAGGACTAAAATATTTATTTTTTAAAAAAATAGACCATTTTGCAAATTAAAAAAAGAAAAAGAAAATATAAAAGCACTATCATGTTTAATTATTAAAAAAATAACCCAATTTGTAATTTGAAGAAAATAAAAAAAAATGGACTATTTTGAAATATCAAAAACAAAATGTATATATTTTTTTGGGTAATACTTCCATCCAATATTGGATGGTCCAATATTTAAATCACGGCCATTGATTATTAAAACAAAACACATGTCATTAGATTAATGTGATAGTTACTTTTGCAAGTTTAAAATATGGGGTATGTGTATGAATGTAATTGGTGTAGGATCATCCAATATTGGATGGAAGAATTTTCCTATTTTTTTATTTATTATATGACTAATATTTTTTTTGTGTAATGCAGATTGTAAGTGGAATTGAAGTATTATTATATTTTTTATTTTATTTAATTTTATTTTTTATTTAATTAATATGTATGTATTTAATTTGGTTATGTATTAATTTTTATGTATTTAATTTTATATTTATGTATTTAATTTCGTGATGTAATCATTTTTCATTTTATTTTTATTTTTGTCTTTTAAATGTATTGCAAAATAGATTGCCGATGCTAGGAGTCACGAAGGGGACGGTGGGGACCGAGACCCAAACCAAAATCCCATCAAAAACCTTGCAGATTGTAACAATCAACCAAGCAAATAAAAAATTATATCCAAAATTATGTTAAATATAACTTATACATTAATTAAATCTAATTTAAAACAGATTCAATTAAGCGCAACAAAATGGGTATGCGGCACTAAAATCTGTCATTAAGGCACTAAAGGCGTTCGGGTATCCTTTGCCGGTCGATTTCTACATACTAGACGACACGTGGAATCTCTCGGTAAATACGGGAAACACGTTAGCCAGGATGGCGGGCTAACTGTTCGAGAGAGGATACCACCGTGCTACAAAGCGTGGGAGAAAGTTCCGACTTCCGACAAAGTAGCAGTCGTTAAGCGATTATCGGTAATGTTAAAACTATTCTCACCATTAATACTAATATAAAATAAATTATTAATTAAATTTAACTTTAAATAATATTTTGGATATAACAATTTTTTGATATCGCTTATTGGAGGAAAAAATCCGATTGGAAATTTATTGCTGGGAATTTGGATGATACTATGAAAATGAGGTACAAAGACTACAAATATAATATGAAAAAGCAATATTACTTGATGGGTAACAAACCGAGTGATTTATTTGATGAGGTCTGCGAAATGTGTTGTAAGTATTGGGGTCCGAAGGACGCAAACGTATATATATATATATATATATTTTTTTTATTTTATCATTTAGATTATATATAATGTTATTAATATTTCTATTTTAAATTTTTTCAGAACCAGGCAAAAATGAATAAAGAAAATCGAAAGAAACAAAAGAATAAAAGTGGAGCGGGTTCTCGAAAATACTCCCGTACTCGGGATTTTCATTACAAGGTACTTTGATTTTTGTGTATAGTTGTTTAATGTATTTAGAATAGTTATTGATTGTTATGAATGAAACGGGGTGTTGAGAAGTTTATCGGGGGTGGGATTGTTGTAGTGGGGATGAGTCAACTCCGGAAGAAATCCCTATTCCACAAATGGGTTCATTTTTCAAAGTGGTGGGATAAAGCAAAAAGACAAAGCACTGGAGGACGGAGGGGTATAAGAATGCTAATGTAAGTATATTTAAAAATTAAATTGTAATTATAATTTTATCCATAAATCGATTTTAATATTAATTTTTTTTTTCATGTCTATAATTAAACAGAAATTGTTAAGGGATGCTATGAAAGAGAAAGTGATTCAGTGTCAATCTGAGTCAACTGAAGCTGGTTACTTGTCGCAAAATGAGCAAATTGAGTCGGAGAGGGAAACTGCTAAAAAGGCTATTGGGTCGCCGAAGAGGAGTTGGACACCGGGTATGGGCCAGCCGAAAAAGAAGAAGCGTGTCTCGAGTCCTTCGACTACCCGGGCACAAGACGACCAAAACTCGCATATGATGGCGGCAATAAATGAGTTTCGAGTAGCCAAAGGATTGGCACCTTATAGACCCCCTAGTACTAGTACCTCTTCTAGCAGTGCTCCCCTAGTTTATTCTCAGGCAACTGTGACTAAAGCGATGACTTATATTAATGAGATAAGGGTACAACAGGGTTTGCCCCCTATCCATCCTATGCCTGCGAACCCTACTCGAGTGAAAAAGATGAAGATGGAGATGATTCCGATGGAGAACAGGAGACCCGTTTATATGATCTTTAGGTTGGGTTATGTTGGTGTTTATTTTGGTTTGAAGTTAAGATGTAATAATAATATGTCTTTTGGTTTGTTTGACTATTGATTTGACTTTTAATTTAAGTTTATGGATGATTTTGATGCATTAGTATTTTAATTAATTATTTAGTTTGTAATTGGTATTTTTAATTATTAATTGTATATTTTTTTAAAAATAAAAAAAATGATTTTGGAATTATATTTAATTGTAATATTGCAATTAAATATAATTCAGAATCATAATTTTTTAGTTTTAAAAAAAATTAATGTCATTAGCGACTATAAGTAGTCTAGAAAAACAATTAAAGGTAGTCGCTATATATTAGCTTCTAGCGACTACACATGTCGTCGATAATAACTAGTCAAACAGCGACTACTTATGTAGTCCGTAATACTTTCGCGACTACATCGTGACTTTCGTCGCTAGATATGACCTCTAACGACAAGTTTTTCACGACTATGTAATAACGACTACATGTAGAGTAGGTAAAGTCCAAATTCGTTTTCCGCAACTGCTTTTTCCTTCTTTCGCGACTAACGATGTAGTCGTGGATAGAAGGATGAGCTGTAGTGTACGAGCACTAGTATATATGGTACTTTGTTATTTTATCAATATCCCTATATAAAACTTTATTGATTTAACCATGAATGATAATCTATAAAATATTCTTTGATTTGGTCAAATATATAAATATATTTCACTTAAAATCAAATATAATACTAATTTTTTAATTAATCAATAACTCAAATTTTGTATGTCCAAAGTAAAAATTATATTTATAAAAGGAAAAAAACTAAACTATATCCTTTTTTATTGAGTAAAGATATATATCATCTATTTTTGAATCACCTATATATTATCCTTATATGCAGTTTTAGAAATCTCATTAAGTCATTTATATGTCATAAATTGTGTAAGTTCTATTTTAGATAATTTTATATAATACTAGAAAAAATTACAAAATTATTTTCACCAAACCCTAAACCCCGCCTCCTTACATATACACCTTACAAGTCGTCATTCTTATGGATACCTAGAAACTACTCTAAAGTATCACAAAATTATTAACTAATTTTTCAACATGTTTATTCAGCCGACACCATTGATACTTCCAATCTATTTAGAAAATAGTGTAATTCTATATCTCACATATAAGATCGTTGGACATGACATTTCAATCAACAAGGAAGAGGTTTTATTTCTAATTTTATTTCTAATCATCATTTATGAATATCATATATACTTATTTGAGAAACAATTTGATTCTAACTGATATTATCTGCCCTTTTATTTAGTATTTTTAGAGATTGTGTGTCGAATATCATGTTTGCATTCAAGTAATTTCATTAAAATTTCTTATGTAGAATCTAATTTAGAATTTTTTTTCTGCAATTTTGATATATTTTGTTTTTACACTGATTGCTTATTTTAACGTAATTTGAATCAAAAGTTTAAATGGTGTTAAGCTCCATTAATTTGATAAATATAGTAGAATATTGATTAGATAAATGAAGCATATATGAAATGACTTGGAGATTAAGATATACATTTCAATGCTAACATTGAAATATATATATATATATATATATATAGATAGATTTATTGATTAACATCTATTAATTAATATTTTAAAATTCACTAACTAATCCTTCTTGTATTTGAAATCAAGCTTTTACTTATTTAATTATTTATATCAGAAATAAAAAAAATATTTGGTTTATATTAAAGTGATTAGAATGTAATTATATCTCCCTTCGAAAGATTGTTCTTAATCTTCTCACTGATTTACTATTTTGTATAATTTAATTAGATTTTTTGATTATGTGATTTTCAAGTAATTAGCATTTCTTTATTTGGAATCTATGACTATATATGTTTACACACTTTTCCTAAAAAAATGTATATATTTATTTGAATGGTCATTTTAATTTAAATATTGTTACTTTGTTTATAAATTTATTTAGATATATTGTTATGAAAACAATTGAATGCATATTTGTATTAGTAAAAATAATAATAATGATAAAATAATAAAACATAATACTGGTTATGATAACTATTTATTGTTCATAAAAGTAGAGATTTTATTCTAGCTCTAATACTATATATATATATATATATATATATATATATATATATATATTTAAAAAATATAAGAAGAATTGTAGACATAAATATTTGTTTTCTTGACTATGAAGCCACTAATAACCAAACGTGTTGTTTATGACAAGTTCTCCTCATGTAGTATATATCTTCTTAGTTACACGGCCATGCATATCAATTTCTTTATTTGGGGATAGGGTTAGGGTTTTCAAAAGCAATTTTTTTGTCAATGAGTCTAGCAAACGCTGTATTCCGCAGATGCCAAGAAGATCACCTTGAGGAGCTCTGATGGAGAGAGCTTTGAAGTTGAAGAAGCGGTGGTCGTTGAGTCTCAGACGATCAAGCACATGATCGAAGATGGATGTGCGGATGCAACCATTCCGCTCCCAAATGTCACAAGCAAGATCTTGTCCAAGGTCATTGAGTACTGCAAACGCCATGTCGAGGCAGTTGCGAAGGCTGAAGGCGAGAAGACTGCTGATGAAGAGTTGAAGGTTTTTTATCAGGATTTCGTAAAGGTTGACCAGTCCACTCTCTTCGATCTCATCTTGGCTGCTAATTATCTCAACATCAAAAGTCTTCTTGACTTGAACTGCCAGACAGTTGCAGATATGATCAAGGGAAAGACTCCTGAGGAGATAAGGAAGACGTTCAACATCAAGAACGACTTCACACCAGAGTAAGAGGATGAGGTCCGCAGGGAGAATGCTTGGGCATTCGAGTGATGATGTTGTTTATCTTTTGATTATTTATCGTTTCCATTAGACTAATAATGAATGTTGTTAGGGTTGTGTTCTGTGTTTGTGTAAGACGGTACATATCATGGGGGTGTTGGGGTTCTCAGTCTGTGTTTGTTTGTTGGTTTGTGTTGGTTTTTTTTTGTCAAATGAAAGGAAACCTGATACATATACTAAATTTTACAATACTGGTTAAAGAAATAGAAAGTGCTTATCACCGACATATCCTTCCATTCTGATAGGTCTATATTTCTCCTCGTGAATTTCGCAAAGCAATCCGCGATAGAGCTATGTTCTCTACTAATGTAGGTTATTTTCCAAAGCGGAAAGATGTTCAGCCATCCTTTGATTTCCTCAATGATTGGGTTAAGGCTCCAGTGAAGTCAAACCCTGTTATAAATTCCTTGAACAAGTGCAAGGTTGTCAGAGTAGAACGAACTACACTGTGTGCTCTTCGAAGCTGCCGATTTGAGGGCTAAAAGAAGTGCCCACGCTTCTCCTTCTTGAACGCTCTTTAATTTACATCACAAGGCTTTCCTTGCGTGATCAAACCCTAAGGATTAACTCCAATTGTGGAGATTTCTGCCGGTTCCCACTCACTAATAAAAGACGCATCACTAAACCACACCATATCTGCCGCATCGTCAATAACTGGGTTAGTATTAAGCGTTATATTTTCAACCGCCCATTTCTTCTTTTCAAAGAAACCTTTCATCCTTTCTCTCTAAATATTCCATGTGGTAACCATGATTGTAGCCATATCTTTACTTTTATCCCATCCATTATTTGAGTGGCTTGTTACCGTTCTCATTGACCATATTGAGAAGGGTTCATTCATTTTTATCATCAATTTTAATATGGAGGGACGATTCCGCCCAAGCTCGCATGCTAATTGGGCATTTAAGGATGATATGATATGTACTTTCCATCTCCATTTCGCACCATTCACATCTGTTGTCATCTTTACACCTTCTCTTTTTCAGGTTCTGTTTAGACGGAAGGATATCATTACAAATCCGCCAACAAAAATTCTTATTTTTTGAAGGGATGTTAGCATGCCACACAAGGTTCCAAAGAGTTGAGTTATTTTCTTTTTCACCAGCGATTGAAGATTGTGGAGTATCTCTATTTTCTTCTACCAACGCGTGATATCCAGACTTTGTCGAATATGTCCCATCTTTATTAAAAGGCCAAATTATTTTATCTTCTTTGAGAGTATTTGTGATAGGGATTTTCCATATTTCATTAGAAACAGTCGGATCGAATGCCTCCCTAATAACATTAACATTCCATCCGAATGACTCTTATCCATAAGATCGTTAACCCATTTTAGATTAGGAGCTTTCCTATTGTCCAAATTATAATTGCCCATTATCCACTTGTGGTTCCAAATATACACACTCTTACTAGTACCGATTTGCCAAATCAAAAATTTCTTAAGCATTTGTATACCTTTATAAATGCTCGCCCAACTCCACGATCTTTAAGATTTTAGTTTTGTGTCCCATAAATTTTCCTTAGAAGCATATATTCCTTTCAGTACCTTGTAAACAAGTGAGTCCTTATTATTAATAATTCTCCAAGCTTGGTTTGCCAACATTGTGAGATTCATTTTTTTGGAAATCTCTAAAGCCCACTCCACCGATTTTTTTTTATTTAGCCATTTTATTCTAATCCATCCAGAGAATCTTTTTCTTGTCCTTAGCGTCCCACCAAAAATTAGCCACCAGAGACGTTAGTTTTTTGCATAGTGTTTTAGGAAACTCAAAGATCGACATGGCATAATTCGGAATTGACTGTAAAACCGCTTTAATAAGAGTCTCCTTTCCACCCTCCGATAAAAGAGAGGCAGTCTAGCTAGGCAATTTTGTTAATATTCTATATTTTATGTAATTAAGATTCTCCGTTTTCGATCTCAGGGTTAGCAGAATGCCCAAATATTTCCCTAGCGAATCCGTGCTTTTTATGCAAAGAGCTTCAGAAATGGTTTGTTTAATATGATCAGGAGTATTCTTCCTGAACATAATGGCCGATTTTGCGAGATTAAATTTTTGCCTTGATGCTTCGCAATAGCTCCACAATATTTCCTTAAATGCATTAATTTCCTTATCCGAAATTTTAATAAAGAATAAAGCATCATCCGCGAAGAAAAGATGGGTAAGTTTCGGACATTGTCTTGTAATCATAATCCCATTTTATTACCTTCTCTACATTGATTATTAATTAGTCCGATGACTTTCCGTGAGAAGAGAAAAAAGAAGCGGTGATAATGGGTCCCCTTGTCTTAAACCTTGTTCTAGTTTTAACTTTTTCATCCTTTGACCATTAATTTTGATTTGCATAGAAACAGTCGTCACACAATTCTTAATCTAGTTCACCCATTTATTTGCAAATCCCAACGCTAATAATGTCTGAAAAAGGAATTCCCAATTTACTTGATAATATGCCTTTTCCATATCAATCTTTACCGCCACATAAGTAATTTTTGATTTACCTTTTAGTATTTAAAAAATATGAGACTTCTTGCGCTATCAGAACATTGTCTTGAATACTCCTACCTTTAATAAATGCCGACTGTGTTGGTGAGATGATTTCGTCCATGAAGGTTTGAAGTCTCAGAGCCATGATTTTAGAGATAATCTTATAGAAAAAATTAACACAAGATATTGGCCTAAAATCCTTGATTGTTTCTTGTTTATCCCCTTTTGGTACCAATGTAATAATAGTGTCATTAATTAGACTGAGAGGGATATTGTTTGTAAAGAAGCCAATCACAATTTTCTCTATATCCATTTCAATAATCTCCCAAAATTCGTGATAGAATTTCCAGGCAGCCCATCTGGACCCGGGGCTTTTGAACCATCCATTTTATACACATGATTTTTTATTTCTTCAGAATCCGGGATCTTCATAAGTGTCTCATTCATTTGGAAGCTAACATTTGATGAAATTTGCCTAGTAACTTCTTGAATATTGGAAACCATATTTTGCTTAAAGAGATTCATATAATATGTCTGTATATTGTCCTTAATTGTCTCTTTATTATCGCACCATTCCTCCCCAGCACACTTCAGCATATTTATCCTATTTATCCTTCTTCGTTGCATAGTTTTAGCAAAGAAATATTTAGTATTTTTGTCCCCTTATTTAATATTAAGATCCCTAGCTCTATCCGCCTAGAAAGACTCTTCTTGTTCCCAATATTCCTCAATAGTTTTCATAAGTTCCATTTCCTCAATTATATTATCTTCATTCATCTCTTTACCTTGCAAAATTTCCAACTCTATATATAAGTTATTTAGTCTCTTCCTATTATTCAAGAACGTTGTTTTACTCCACCCTCTTAGCGCTACACATAGCATCTTTCTTGTCACAGAATTCCTGAATATTATCTACTATTCTTGTTTTGTCCCATGAATTTTCCACCACCTCTTTACACTGCACATGATCCAACCACCTTGATTCGATATTAAAAAACTTATTATTTGTTTCACGTTCCGGCTCTGGCTAGAGAATTAACGGAGAATGGTCTGAACCCATAGTCGGTGGTACTATAATATTAGCGTCTGAAAATCATGCGCACCAATCAAGATTTGCGAGACCTCTGTCCAGCTTTTCTTTAACATTCTCTTCCCCTTTTCTCTGATTCGTCCATGTAAAATAACATCCTTTACTCGGTAAGTCAACTAGACGATTTCAATTTATAAACTCGTTGAACTTAAGGATTCTTTCCAAGTTTGGTTGTATTTTTCCTTTTTTCCCCGAATATTTTGTAATATCATTAAAATCGCCTATGAGGATACTTGGACCATCAAGTTTATCCATCAATTTTGACAAGGAATTCCACACATTAGCCCTAATTTCGTCATCATTAGGGGCGTGAACACAAGTCAAATACCACTTTGTCCCATTCATTTCATTAACTTTTGAGATTACATAGTTCGAACACGAAAAAACCACATCGATAGAGATACTAGACTTCCACCTCAAAAGAATACCACCAGACTTATATGCTCTTCCTCCGGGGTCGACAACATGAAAACTATTAAACTTATTAAACTGGGAACAAGACTTAACGTCCTTTTTCCGCAGTTTTGACTCAAATAAACACACAAAAGATAGTCTAAGTTTATTACGAAAATATTTAAAGGACTTTCTTGTCAAGGGAGCCCTTGCACCTTGACAATTCCACACACAGTAGCTATCCATCGAATCCGTCCAGGTTACGGGACCGGCCGCCATCCTCGAGGTTAGTATGAATTTTAGTATCCTTCACGGGTCTAGCCCGGTTACCACCAAAATCTTCCGTGTTTTCACTGCTACTGGGATCATACCCCAAAATCCTGTTACAATCATCACCACAACAGAAAAACAATCTTTCATCTCCTTCTTCATACACATCATCCACTCTATCCACCTTAATTCCATCACAGATTTTCTCATCATTCTTCATCTGAACCCTCACTTCATAGAATCTGTCGCTAAATAGTCCAACCTGGTAGCAGTCAACACCTGCCTTCTCTTCGCTGCTTCTGCAACCTGTATTACCTTTCGTGGAAGCTCAATCTTTAGCGTGTAATATACTGCATGTATTTCGTTCAGATCGATGTGTTCAGCAGTTAAAGAATTTATTTTGATCTTAACTTGGGTCGTAAAAGCTCTCTTCCAAATAATACTTTCCAAAAATATTGATATTAAACCACCAAAGGCTTTTTTCCTAGGGTATTTACTACCTCCTCTGTCCATATAATTTGGATCCAAATATATGACCATAATCATAACACCAGAATAGTTGATCAACGCATAAATTAAAAGAAAACCATTATAGGCTAATTGAAAGTTTTCCATAGTAAAATAACTAGGTTCTTTACAACTTCTCCTCCTAACCAAATACATGTAATAAATACAGGTCACATAGACAATATGAGAATAGACAAAATAATTAGCCTTATACGATATGTTGATCAGACCCTGACCCACCTTCCATGAACTAAAATCCAAATTAAACCCAATAACAATCCAGAAAAACCAATTGCTAGCATTAATAATAATCCAACAAATTTGTCTAGTACTATTTTTGTAATTAAAGAAATAGGAATTGAATTCCCTGGTAACTGAGTCACCAAAAGAGAAAAGCACCATAGTCTTAAAATTCATAGCATAGATAGAACATACATACTATCCATAGATAGACTCAGCATCCATTTCAAATCTACTCAAAATCCTACTGTATCTATACTAATATTTACTGCATCTAATATTTTTGAGTAATTTACTCTGATTAATTCAAACAAGTAAATCAAACCCCAAATTACCTTGTATGCATTTACTAAAGCAGGAAGAATCCACCGAATTCCAGAAAAACATCAAAGAGAACAGAAGACTAACTGATAAAATACTTATAACCATTTTCATGTGCCAAAAAAAGATACGAAAAGACAATAAGAGGGAATTACAGGGTCCCTTTTCCCTTAGAAAATCATCCATCCACACGGAGCAGCCGTGGATGCTTTCATAGGACTCACAAATTAGCTTCTCAGTAGAATTTATCATGGTAAACCACAGGAAAGAATTGCTCCTGGGTCCTGGATCAAAACCTCTGCAAACCATGATTTTGAAGCCCATTGTTCAAAATTGTCAATAATATTATGATATATATTGGGAATGATATAGGTAATAGATTTGTAGTAATAATTAGGATTAGAAACGTAAGGGAATTGATGAACAAAAAATTTATGATTGGTTTGTGTTGGTTTAAGGTTTAAAACTTGGGTTGTCGTTTGGTTGGATGAATATTATAATTGTTTCTAAAAAATAAAAACCGCCATGCTCCTAATAGAAGTCTATCAGAGGGAAATGTTTTATTTCCTAAAATTAAATTAATAGTATAATTTTGCAAAATGTATTCTATGATATTAATAAAAAAAATTAGTTGTTTTGTATGAAAGGATAAATTATGTTATATATTTAATTAAAAATAATTTGATAATTATTAGGAGGTGTAACGTGAAAATGTGTTAGATTTTATCACATATCCCTAAACTAGAAACTAAATTTTGTTTTGTTAATTATCTTAACTGGAATATAATAAAACCTATTTTTTTGGTTTTTGCAGATTACAATAATATAGGGATATCACTTTCAAAGGAGAAATCAAAACCTTTAACAACAAACGTATTTCAAACTCCTCATCTATAACTCACCAACACAAAGATTAAACTTTGTATTACCTTTTTTCTAGATTAGTTGATAAATTTATTATTGATATATTTTAGTTTTGATGATGAATTAAATGTTGATATAGTGTAGATATTTTGATACAAATATAATGATTTCAATTGTAAGTTTGATTATAAATTTTCGATCAATATAAATGTTCAGTTATAAATATATTCCCAATGTATTGTATAGTGTATAATTTTAATGGTACCAACTTGAAATAATTTAATCAATATTTATTTATTTAAATATGATTTCATCATATTTGATGAAGATGTGTTGAAATTTCCTATTTTTAGGTTGAAATCTACATTTGGTTGCATTGTAATATTTGTTGAGTATGAAAAAAATACAAATCGGGTACATAAAGTAAAATAAAAATTGTGTCAACTTGCTCACTAAATTTAGTTTAGCTGATACAAATGTGAATATCAGGAGATCATAAGGCAAACAACCCTTACAAAATTGAGAAAAGGTTGTATCAACTTACCGTCAAACCATGATATTCCCCACCATAAATACAGTCACTACCATATGAAAAAATCACTCATATGCTCAATAATTTTATAAAAACTCCCTCAACTTTATATATTAGTAAGTATTGAATATCTTAAAGAACAATTACATTGTTTTTTACAGTATTAACTCCTAAGCTTGTTCTCGAGAAGATGGATAAGTAGGCAAACATGCCGAGGCAACCAAAGGTTGTAGGAACACATGTCCTGGAAAATTTAAGTCATAAAACAGTGGCTCAAATTAGTAGCCTAGGTAAAATACTTGATCTATTTGTGTGCATGGAAGGAAGAAACGAAACCCCCATAATAAGTTTAGTATGTATGTTGTAATATGTAGGGTCTATTTTGTAATTTTTTCTTTGTTTTTTACTACGCTACACTTTTTTACTTTTGTGTTAAGTTTTTTGAACAAGTTTCCACAAGATAAGGTTTTTTATGAGAGAAGAACAAATGAATACATTTTCGACGTAACATTCATAAAAAGGGATTGGTAAAATAGATATGATACCATCCTATAAAATGATCTATCAATGTGGAACATCCCTTAAACACCCAAATTCTCATAACCCGATCTAGACTAGGATATATTGAGACCATGAGTTAAAAAAACATGAACATATCATTCTTATGTAAGAGTATTAGTCTCCAATGAAAAAACACCAAATCGACTCCTATGTTTGTCAATCACTAAAAAACATAGACTTATCATTCCTAAGAAAAAAAATACTAGACTCTTATTCTAACATCACAAACAAAATAATATGATAGTCAATCAATCAACAATTTAGATGTATCATTTTAAGTAAGATATTAGACTCACGTGACCACATAATAGTTCAAAAACTATGGAGTCATGGGTTAAAAATAAAGGATCTAGGTAAAGTAACCCCATAAATTTATATATAGAATTATCTATTCTTCATCAGTTTCGATTAGCGAATACTTATAAAACTTGTAGAAAGAAAATGGTTCCACAACATTTAATATTTTGTGAGACACTTAGATAGGTTGTTCACGAGAATTTAATATTTGGTGTTAATTTTAAAGTGATATATCACAAAAGTTTGGGTTTGTAATCTCCAGCAGCCATAATACATCGTAATTAGAAAGCTTTAACAATTCAATATTTAGTCAAAATAAATGCATTCATCATGCCACAAATGCCCACCATATCTGTTATATCTAGGCCTATCTTCCGATAATCTCAACAATCATAGTCATTAATCGTCGCTAAATATTTCAATAAATTTAAAATAAATTATACTTAAGTTAAAAGTAGTTAAACATAACATTCAAGAATATTATAAAGTATTTAAGCTACCTTAGCTTATTTGACATTAATATATGATTTCGTTGGATTTAAACAAACAAATCTTGAGACGAGACAAAAAATATAAATCTAAATCCAAAAGAAGAAACTCCATGTCACAACTCAACAATAACTTTGAAAAATGATGGGAATACTAGGTTACACAACAACGAGTACGAGAGCCGCTTTGTGAGATCGAAAGAGACCCTAGGAACCTATTACCATAAAAGATGTATACCACTCCTACCTAGAAAAAGAAACTAGAAAACATAAGATTTTGGGTAATGTCATTGATCTCGAACCTGAATATTGACAACCTTCAAGGAATGAGGCTCAACCAATTATTTCAAAACTTGATTCACAATATCGATTGCATAAGAGCGAGACAAAAGGAGAATGTGAAATGATAGAATATCATAATTTATTATAAATACCCACTTCTCAGATATATGGCTCTAAGTTCTATGATTTAGGAAAAAAATTATACAGAAGGAACAAACATCTAACAAAAAATAGTATACCGAGGAGGATAAATTATTTGTAACTATGGAACATCCCCTACTTATTGGTGACTTTGTGATTCACTAACGAGGATGTGAGATGGATGAGTTTTCCTCACAACAATACCTTTGTATTCTTAGTAGAAATTTTTGATGAGCTAATCAAACAAGCATTGATGGATAAAATATTTTCATTTTATTTACGGTTCTCAAAAAAATTTGAGAAACCGATAATAGATCTAGGATAGTTCTAACAATTTTTTGAGGTCATCAGGGGGTTCACATATCAAACCTTCCTCCCTAGGGGATGTAATTTAATATTAATGAAAATAGGAATAAGAAAGGCATAAAAGATTATTGTTACACGTACTGTTGTTGCGGAATGTAAGTGTACATACATAGTGATCCTATGGCTAGCAACTAGGAACATACTATAGTGATTGTATACACTCAGCACTTAGACATTATGTTTCTAATGAGAGAGGGTTTTATGATATGCCCATTGTGGACACATTATATTGTCTATCTATAACAATTTATGGAAGTAAACGAGTGGCTTAAACATTATATTGTCTATCTATAACAATTCATGGAAGTAAATGAATATGTATTTCGCAAAGAAAATTCATTTTTGAAAGAAAAATGCAACTTTTCTAATATATAAGAGAATGGAGCGAAATTTAATTTTACCATGAAAAAAACAGGAGCTGCGTTGGTGAATTTTTCAAATAGAATAATCAATTTTTATTTAATTCATTTGTAATTATTAGATTCTATATTAATAATATTTTATAACTCGATTGAGTATTGTAATCTACCAATTTATATGATTTTAACTAAATTATATTCCCTGAAGTGAATAAACGGTTTTTAAGTAATATAAAAATCATTTCCTGAAATGAAACTATATTCTTTGAAGAAAATGAAATATTTTTCATATGTTCACAACTGAAATTCTGGTGACCTGGACTCCAGAAGAGGTTAAGGCCGTGGAAAGAATAGTTTGTGGTCTCGTAGTAGTCTGAATACGACTAGGATAAATAACCATAACCACTAAAAGTGGAAAAATATTGGTAAAGGCAGTAAAAAATTTCATGAATTTTTTTCCTTTTTTTATTGTGTTGATATTGAAATCCGAGAATAAGTGGCATTATTCAGTGTGATTTCAGTTAGTTTAGACACTATTTATATGCTTGATTCTGAAAAAAATTGATTGAATAAATTTAGGGTTTTTTAGGATTTAAAAAAAATTAAAAGTCGTATTATGAAATTAAAAATTTGATGTAATAAACATTTTTTGACCTACAATTGTTTTTATAAAAATATAGGGACCAAAATGTAATTTAAAAAATGTTAAAGAAAATAATTTGACAAAAAATGTTTTTAAAAATAAATAAATGACCATTTTGCAATTAAATAAAGTGTTATATTAAAATAATTTGACGTAAAATGTTTTTATGAAAATTAAAGGACTAAAATGCAATCTTATAAAAAGTATTGGGACCAAATTGCAATTTAAAAAGTAAGTATAAGAAAATATAATAGAACTAAAATACAATTTATAAAAATTAAAGGACCACTTTGCAATTTAAAAAAATAAAAGAAAACATAAAAGGACTAATATTTATTTTTTTTAAAAATAGACCATTTTGAAAATTAAAAAAAGAAAAAGAATATATAAAAGGACTATCATGTTTATTTATTAAAAAAATAACCCAATTTGTAATTTAAAAAAAATTATAGAAAAATGGACTATTTTGAAATATCAAAAACAAAATGTATATATTTTTTTATTTATTATATGACTAATATTTTTTTTTGTGTAATACAGATTGTAAGTGGAATTGATGTATTATTATATTTTTTATTTAATTGATATATATGTATTTAATTTGGTTATGTATTAATTTTTATGTATTTAATTTCGTGATATAATCCTTTTTCATTTTATTTTTATTTCTGTCTTTTAAATGTATTGCAAAATAGATGGCCGATGTGATAGCTAGGAGTCACAGAGGGGACGGTGGAGACCGAGACCCAAACCAAAATCCCAACAAATACCTTGCAGATTGTAACAATCAACCAGGTAAATAAAAAAAATTATATCCAAAATTATGTTAAATATAACGTATACATTTATTAAATCTAATTTAGAACAGATTCAATTAAGCGCAACAAAATGGGTATGCGGCACTAAAATCTGTCATTAAGGCACTAAAGGCGGTCGGGTATCCTTTGCCGGTCGATTTCTACATACTAGACGACACGTGGAATCTCTCGGTAAATACGGGAAACACGTTAGCAGGATGTCGGGCTAACTGTTCGAGAGAGGATACCACTGTGCTACAAAGCGTGGGAGAAAGTTCTGACTTTCGACAAAGTAGTAGTCATTAAGCGATTATCGGTAATGTTAAAACTATTCTCACCATTAATACTTATATAAAATAAATTATTAATTTATTTTAACTTTAAATAATATTTTGGATATAACAATTGTATGATATCGCTTATTGGAGGAACAAATCTGATTGGAAATTTATTGCTGGGAATTTGGATGATACTATGAAAGTGAGGTACAAAGACTACAAACATAATATGAAAAAGCATTTTTACTTGATGGGTAACAAACCGAGTGATTTATTTGATGAGGTCTGGGAGATGTGTTGTAAGTATTGGGGTCCAAAGGACGCACAGGTATATATATATATATATATTTTATATTATCATTTAGATTATATATAATGTTATTAATATTTGTATTTTATATTTTTCAGCACCAGGAAAAAATGAATAAAGATAATCGAAAGAAACAAAATAATAAAAGTGGAGCGGGTTCTCGAAAATACTCCCATACTCGGGATTTTCATTACGAGGTACTTTGATTTTTATGTATAGCTGTTTAATGTATTTAGAATATTTATTGATTATTATGAATGAAACAGGGTGTTGAGAAGTTGACCGGGGGTGGGACTGTGGTAGTGGGGGATGAGGCAACTCAGGAAGAAATCCCTATTCCACAAATGGGTGCATTTTTCGAAGTGGTGGGAAAAAGCAAAAAGATAAAGCAATGGAGGACGGAGGGTTATAAGAATGCTAATGTAAGTATATTTAAAAAATTAAATTGTAATTATAATTTTATTCATAAATCGATTTTAATATTAATTTTTCTTCATGTCTATAATTAAACAAAAATTGTTAAGGGATGCTATGAAAGAGAAAGTGACTCAGTGTCAATCTGAGTCAACTGAAGCTGGTTACTTGTCGCAAAATGAGCAAATTGAGTCGGTGAGGGAACCTGCTAAAAAGGCTATTTTGGTCGCCGAAGAGGAGTTGGACACCGGGTATGGGCCAACTGAAAAAGAAGAAGCGTGTCTCGAGTCCTTCGACTAAGCCGGCACAAGACGAGGAAAACTCGCATATGATGGCGGCAATAAATGAGCTTCGAGTAGGCAAGGGATTGGCACCTTATAGACCCCCTAGTACTAGTACCTCTTCTAGCAGTGCTCCCATAGTTTATTATCAGGCAGCACTGATGCGATGACTTAT
The DNA here is from genome assembly GCA_029959085.1 of Nemophila menziesii. Classification (NCBI taxonomy): domain Eukaryota; kingdom Viridiplantae; phylum Streptophyta; class Magnoliopsida; order Boraginales; family Hydrophyllaceae; genus Nemophila; species Nemophila menziesii. Next base: position 85,028,274 of record JARWIR010000001.1, read on the forward strand.
ATTAATGAGATAAGGGTACAACAGGGTTTGCCCCCTATCCAGCCTATGCCTGTGAACCCTACTCCTCCAGCTGGTGTTGCATCCGAGAGTCGAGATGATGAAGAGGGTGATGAAGAGAGTGACGAAGATGAAGATGGCGATGATTCCGATGGAGAACAGGAGACCCGTTTATATGGTCTTTAGGTTGGGTTAAGTTGGTGTTTATTTTGGTTTGAAATGAAGATGTAGTAATATTTTGTCTTTGGTTTGTTTGACTATTGATTTGACTTTTGGTTTGACTTTTAATTTAAGTTTATGGATGATTTTGATGCATTAGTATTTTAATTAATTATTTAGTTTCTAATTGGTATTTTTAATTACTAATTGTATATTTTTTTTTTAAAAAAAAAAATATGATTTTGGAATTTTATTTAACTGTAATATTACAATTAAATATAATTCAGAATCATAATTTTTTAATTTAAAAAAAAAAATTAATGTCATTAGCGACTACAAGTAGTCTAGAAAAATAATTAAAGGTAGTCACTATATATTAACTTCTAGTGACTACACAAGTGGTCGATAATAATTAGTCAAACAGCGACTACTTATGTAGTCAGTGATACTTTCGCGACTACATCGTGACTTTCGTCGTTAGATATGACCTCGACGAGTTTTTCACGACTATGTAGTAACGACTACATGTAGAGTAGGTAAAGTCCAAATTCGTTTTCCGCAACTACTTTTTCCTTCTTTCGCGACTAAAGATGTAGTCGCGGATAGAAGGATGAGGTGTAGTGTACGAGCACTAGTATATATGGTACTTTGTTAATTTATCAATATCCCTATATGAAACTTTATTGATTTAAACATGAATGATAATCTGTAAAATATTCTTTGATTTGGTCAAATATATAAATATATTTCACTTAAAATCAAATATAATACTAATTTTTTAATTAATCAGTAACTCAAATTTTGTATGTCCAAAGTAAAATTATATTTATAAAAGGAAAAAAACTAAACTATGTCCTTTTTTATTGAGTAAAGATATATATCATCCATTTTTGAATCACCTATATATTATCCTTATATGGCAGTTTTAGAAATCTCATTAAGTCATTTATATGTCATAAATTGTGTAAGTTATATTTTAGATAATTTTATATAATACCAGAAAAAAATTCAAAAATATTTTCACCAAACCCTGAACTCCGCCTCCTTACATAGACACCTTACAAGTCATCATTCCTATGAATACCAAGAAACTACTCTAAATTATCACAGAATTATTAACTAATTTTTCATCATGTTTATTCAGCCGACACCATTGATACTTCCAATCTATTTAGAAAAGAGTGTAATTCTATATCTCACATATAAGATTGTTGGACATGACATTTCAATCAACAAGGAAGAGGTTTTATTTCTAATTTTATTTCTAATCATCATATATGAATATCATATATGCTTATTTGAGAAACAATTTGATTCTAACTGATATTATCTGCCCTTTTATTTAATATTTTTAGAGATTGTGTGTCGAATATCACGTTTGCATTCAAGTAATTTCATTAAAATCTATTACGTAGAATCTACTTCAGAGTTTTTTTTTTGCAATTTTGATATATTTTGTTTTTACACTGATTGCTTATTTTAACGTAATTTGAATCAAAAGTTTAAATGGTAATAAGCTCCCTTAATTTGATAAATATAGTAGAATATTGATTAGATAAATGAAGCATATATGAAATGACTTGGAGATTAAGATATACATTTCAATGCTAACATTGAAATATATATATATAGATTTATTGATTAACATCTATTAATTAATATTTTAAAATTCACTAACTAATCCTTCTTGTATTTGAAATCAAGCTTTTACTTATTTAATTATTTATATCAGAAATTAAAAAAAAAATTGGTTTATATTAAAGTGATTAGAATGTAATTATATCTCCCTTTGAAAGATTGTTCTTAATCTTCTCACTGATTTACTATTTTGTATAATTTAATTAGATTTTTTGATTATGTGATTTTCAAGTAATTAACATTTCTTTATTTGGAATCTATGACTATATATGTTACACACTTTTTCTGAAAAAATGTATATATATATATATTTGAATGGTCATTTTAATTTAAATTTTGTTACTTTGTTTATAATTTTATTATATATATTGTTATGAAAACCATTGAATGCATATTTGTATTAGTAAAAATAATAATAATGATAAAATAATAAAACATAATACTGGTTAGGATAACTATTTATTGTGTATAAAAGTAGAGATTTTATTCTAGCTCTAATACTATATATATATATATATATATATATATATATTTAAAGAATATAAGAAGAATTATAGACATACATATTTGTTTTCTTGACTATGAAGCCACTAATAACCAAACGTGTTGTTTATGACAAGTTCTCCTCATGTAGTATATATCTTCTTAGTTACACGGCCATGCATATCAATTTCTTTATTTGGGGATAGAGTTAGGGTTTTCAAAAGCAATTTTTTTTGTCAATGATTCTAGCAAACGCTGTATTCCGTAGATGCCAAGAAGATCACCTTGAGTAGCTCTGATGGAGAGAGCTTTGAAGTTGAAGAAGCGGTGGTCGTTGAGTATCAGACGATCAAGCACATGATCGAAGATGGATGTACGGATGCAACCATTCCGCTCCCAAATGTCACAAGCAAGATCTTGTCCAAGGTCATTGAGTACTGCAAACGCCATGTCGAGGCCGTTGCGAAGGCTGGAGGCGAGAAGACTGATGATGAAGAGTTGAAGGTTTTTGATCAGGATTTCGTGAAGGTTGACTAGTCCACTCTCATCATCGATCTCATCTTGGCTGCTAATTATCTCAACATCAAAAGTCTTCTTGACTTGACCTGCCAGACTTGCAGATATTATTAAGGGAAAGACTCCTGAGGAGATAAGGAAGACGTTCAACATCAAGAACGACTTCACACCAGAGGAAGAGGAGGAGGTCCGCAGGGAGAATGCTTGGGCATTCGAGTGATGATGTTGTTTATCTTTTGATTATTTATCGTTTCCATTAGACTATTAATGAATGTTGTTAGGGATGTGTTCTGTGTTTGTGTAAGGCAATACATATCGTGGGGGTGTTGCGTTCTCAGTCTGTGTTTGTTTGTTGGTTTGTGTTGGTTTTTTTTTGTCTAATGAAAGGAAACGTGATACATATACTAAATTTTACAACACTGGTTGAAGAAATAGAAAGAGCTTATCACCGACATATCCTTCCATTATGATAGGTCTATATTTCTCCTCGTGAATTTCGCAAAGCCATCCGCGATAGAGCTATGTTCTCTACTAATGTAGGTTATTTTTCAAAGCAGAAAGATGTTCAGCCATCCTTTGATTTCCTCAATGATTGGGTTAAGGCTCCAGTGAAGTCAAGCCCTGTTGTAAATTCCTTGAACAAGTTCAAGGTTATCAGAGTAGAACGAACTACTCTGTGTGCTCTTCGAAGCTGCCGTTTTGAGGGCTAAAAGAAGTGCCCACGCTTCTCCTTCTTGAACACTCTTTAATTTACATCGCAAGGTTTTCCTTTGCGTGATCAAACCCTAAGGATTAACTCCAATTGTGGAAATTGCTGCTGGTTCCCAGCTTCCTTCTTCTCCTTGCACTGTCTGCTTATTCTTATTCTTCAAGCTCTTTGTCTCATCAAATATACAAGCAATTGTATCTTTAGTATTAAGCGTTATATTTTCAACCGCCCATTTCTTCTTTTCAAAGAAACCTTTCACCCTTTCTCTCCAAATATTCCATGTGGTAACCATGATTGAAGCCATAACTTTCCTTTTATCCTATCCATTATTTGAGTGGCTTGTTACCGTTTTCATTGACCATATTGAGAAGGGTTCATTCATTTTGTCATCTATTTTAATTTGGAGGGACGATTCCGCCAAAGCTTGCATGCTAATTGGGCATTTAAGGATGATATGATATGTACTTTCCATCTCCATTTCGCACCATTCACATCTGTTGTCATCTTTACACCTTCTCTTATTCAGGTTCTGTTTAGACAGAAGGATATCATTACAAATCCGCCAATAAAAATTCTTAATTTTTGAAGGGATGTTAGCATGCCACACAAGGTTCCAAAGAGTTGAGTTATTTTCTTTTTCACCAGCGATTGAAGATTGTGGAGTATCTCTATTTTCTCCTACCAACGCGTGATATCCAGACTTTGTCGAATATGTCTCATCTTTATTGAAAGGCCAAATTATTTTATCTTCTTTGAGAGTATTTGTGATAGGGATTTTCCATATTCCATTAGCAACAGTCGGTTCGAATGCCTCCCTAATATCATTAACATTCCATCCTAACGACTCCTTATCCATAAGATCGTTAAACCATTTTAGATTAGGAGCTTTACTATTGTCCAAATTATAATTTCCCATAATCCACTTATGGTTCCAAATATCCACACTCTTATCATTACCGATTTTCCAAATCGAAAATTTCTTAAGCATTTGTATACCTTTATAAATGCTCGCCCAACTCCACGATCTTTTAGCTTTTAGTTTTGTGTCCCATAAATTTTCCTTAGGAGCATATATTCCTTTCAGTACCTTGTAAGCAAGTGAGTCCTTATTATTAATAATTCTCCAATCTTGGTTTGCCAAATTGCGAGATTCATTTTTTGGAAATCTCTAAAGCCCACTCCACCGGTTTTTTTTATTTAGCCATTTTATTCCAAGCCATCCATAGAATCTTTTTCTTGTCCTTAGCGTCCCACCAAAAATTAGCCACCAGATACGTAAGTTTTTTGCATAGTGTTTTAGGAAACTCAAATATCGACATGGCATAATTCGGAATTGACTGTAAAACGCCTTTCTCATAAGAGTCTCCTTTCCACCCTCCGATAAAAGAGAGGCAGTCCAGCTAACCAATTTTGTTAATATTCTATATTTTATGTAATTAAGATTTTCCGTTTTCGATCGGGTTAGCGGAATGCCCAAATATTTCCCTAGCGAATCCGTGCTTTTTATGCTAAGAGCTTCAGAAATGGTTTGTTTAATATGATCAGGAGTATTCTTGCTGAACATAATGGCAGATATTGCGAGATTAACTTTTTGCCCTGATGCTTGGCAATAGCTCCACAATATTTCCTTAAATGCATTAATTTCCTTATCCGAAATTTTAATAAAGAATAAAGCATCATCCGCGAAGAAAAGATGGGTAAGTTTCGGACATTGTCTTGTAATCATTATCTCATTTTATTACCTTTTCTACATTGATTATTAATTAGTCCGATGAGACTTTCCGTGAGAAGAGAAAAAAGAAGCGGTGATAATGGGTCCCCTTCTCTTAAACCTTGTTCTAGTTTTAACTTTTTCATCCTTTGACCATTAATTTTGATTTGCATAGAAACCGTGGTCACACAGTTCTTAATCTAGTTCACCCATTTATCCGCAAATCCCAACGCTAATAATGTCTGAAAAAGGAATTCCCAGTTTACTTGGTCATATGCCTTTTCCATATCAATCTTTACCGCCGCATAATTGATTTTTGATTTTCTTTTAGTATTTAAAAAATATGAGACTTCTTGCTCTATCAGAACATTGTCTTGAATACTCCTACCTTTAATAAATGCCGAATGTGTTGGAGAGATGATTTCGTCCATAAACGGTTGAAGTCTCAGAGCCATGATTTTAGAGATAATCTTATAGAAAAAATTAACACAAGATATTGGCCTAAAATCCTTGATTGTTTCTTGTTTATCCCCTTTTGGTGCCAATGTAATAATAGTGTCATTAATTAGACTGAGAGGGATATTGTTTGTAAAGAAGCTAATCACAATTTTCTTTATATTCATTTCAATAATCTCCCAAAATTCGTGATAAAATTTCCAGGCCGCCCATCTGGACCCGGGGCTTTTGAACCATCCATTTTAAACACATGATTTTTTATTTCTTCAGAATCCGGGATCTTCGTAAGTGTCTCATTCATTTGGAAGCTAACATTTGATGAAATTTGCCTAGTAACTTCTTGAATATTGGAAACCATATTTTGCTTAAAGAGATTTATATAATATGTCTGTATATTGTCCTTAATTGTCTCTTTATTATCGCACCATTCCTCCCCATCACACTTCAACCTATTTATCCTATTTATCCTTCTTCGTTGCATAGTTTTAGCAAAGAAATATTTAGTATTTTTGTCCCCTTCTTTAATATTAAGATCCCTAGCTCTAACCGCCTAGAAAGACTCTTCTTGATCCCAATATTCCTCAATAGTTTTCTTAAGTTCCATTTCCTTAATTATATTATCTTCATTCATCTCTTTACCTTGCAAAATTTCCAACTCTGTATATAAGTTATTTAGTCTCTTCCTATTATTTAAAAACGTTGTTTTACTCCACCCTCTTAGCGCTACACAAAGCATCTTTCTTGTCACAGAATTCCTGAATATTATCTACTATTCTTGTTTTGTCCCATGAATTTTCCACCACCTCTTTACACTGCACATGATCCAACCACCTTGATTCGAAATTAAAAAACTTATTATTTGTTTCACGTTCCGGCTCTGGCAAGAGAATTAACGGAGAATGGTCTGAACCCATAGCCGGTGGTACTATAATATTAGCGTCTGAAAATCTTGCGCACTAATCAAGATTTGCGAGACCTCTGTCCAGCTTTTCTTTAACATTCTCTTCCCCTTTTCTCCATGTAAAATAACATCCTTTACTCGGTAAGTCAACTAGACGATTTCAATTTATAAACTCGTTGAACTTAAGGATTCTTTCCAAGTTTGGTTGTATTTTTCCTTTTTTCCCCGAATATTTTGTAATATCATTAAAATCTCCTATGAGGATACTTGGACCATCAAGTTTATCCATCCATTTTGACAAGGAATTCCACAAATTAGCCCTAATTTCGTCATCATTAGGGGCGTGAACACAAATCAAATAACACTTTGACCCATTCAATTCATAAACTTTAGAGATTACATAGTTCGAACACGAGAAAACCACATCGATAGAGATACTAGACTTCCACATCAAAAGAATACCACCAAACTTATATGCTCTTCCCCGGGGTCGACAACATGAAAACTATTAAACTTATTAAACTGGGAACAAGACTTAAGATCCTTTTTCCGCAGTTTTGACTCAAATAAACACACAAAAGATAGTCTAAATTTATTAAGCAAATATTTAAAGGACTTTCTTGTCAAGGGCGCCCTTGCACCTTGACAATTCCACACAGTAGCTATCCATCGAATCCGTCCAGGTTACGGGACCGACCGCCATCCTCGAGGTTAGTATAAAATTTTAGTAGCCTTCACGGGTCTAGCCCGGTTACCACCAAAATCTTCCGTGTTTTCACTGCTACTGGGATCATACCCAAAAATCCTGTTACAATCATCACCACAATTGAAAAACAATCTTTCACCTCCTTCTTCATACCCATCATCCACGCTATCCACCTTAATTCCATCACAGATTTTCTCATCATTCTTCATCTGAACCCTCACTTCATAGAAGCTAAAGAATTTATTTTGATCTTAACTTGGGTCGTAAAAGCTCTCTTCCAAATAATACTTTCCAAAAACATTGATATTAAACCACCAAAGGCTTTTTATCCTAGGACATTTACTACCTCCTATAACCATATAATTTTGATCCAAATATATGACCATAATCATAACACTAGAATAGTTGATCAACGCATAAATTAAATGAACATCATTACAGGCTAATTGAAAGTTTTCCATAGTAAAATAAATAGCTTCTTTACAACTTCTCCTCCTAACCAAATACATGTAATAAATACAGGCCACGTAGATAATAGGAGTATAGACAAAATAATTAGCCTTATACGATATGTTGATCAGACCCTACCCACCTTCCATGACCTAAAATCCAAATTAAACCCAATAACAATCCAGAAAAACCAATTGCTAGCATTAATAATACTCTAACAAATTTGTCTGGTACTATTTTTGTAATTAAAGAAATAGGAATTGAATTCCCTGGTAACTGAGTCACCAAAAGAGAAAAGCACCATAGTCCTAAAATTCTTAGCATAGATAGAACATACATAGTATCCATAGATAGACTCAGCATCCATTTCAAATCTACTCAAAATCCTAATGTATCTATACTAATCTTTACTGCATCTAATATTTTTGAGAAATTTATTCTGATTAATTCGAACAAGTAAATCAAACCCCAAATTACCTTGTATGCATTTACTAAAGCAGGAAGAATCCACCGAATTCCAAGAAAAACATCAAAGAGAACAGAAGACTAACCGATAAAAGACTTATAACCATTTGCATGTGCCAAAAAAAGATACGAAAAGACAATCAGAGGGCATTACAGGGTCCCTTTTCCCTTACCAAATCATCCATCCACACGGAGAAGCCGTGCATGCTTTCATAGGACTCACCAATTAGCTTCTCAGTAGAATTTATCATGGTAAACCACAGGAAAGAATTGCTCCTGGGACCTCGATCAAAACCTTTGCAAACCATGATTTTGAAGCCCATTGTTCAAAATTGTCAATAATCTTATGATATAAATTGGGAATGATATGGGTAATAGATTTGTAGTAATAATTAGGATTAGAAACGTAAGGGAATTGATGAACAAAAAATTTATGATTGGTTTGTGTTGGTTTAAGGTTTAAAACTTGGGTTGTCTTTTGGTTGGATGAATATTACAATTGTTTCTAAAAAAAATTGGCCATGCTCCTAATAGAAGTCTATCAGAGGGACATTTTTTATTTCCTAAAATTAAATTAATAGTATGATTTTGAAAAATATATTCTATGATATTAATAAAAAATTAGCTGTTTTGTATGAAAGGATAAATTATGTTATATATTTAATTAAAAATAATTTGATAGTTATTAGGAGGTGTAACGTGAAAATGTGTTAGATTTTATCACATATCCCTAAACTACAAACTAAATTTTGTTTTGTTAATTATCTTAACTGGAATATAATAAAACCTATTTTTTTGGTTTTTGCAGATTACAATAATATAGGGATATCACTTTCAAAGGAGAAATCAAAACCTTTAACAACAAACGTATTTCAAACTCCTCATCTATCAACTCTTAACTTAACTCACCAACACAAAGATTGAACTTTGTATTACCTTTTTTCTAGATTAGTTGATAAATTTATTATTGATATATTTTAGTTTTGATGATGAATTAAATGTTGATATAGTGTAGATATGTTGATACAAATATAGTGATTTCAATTGTGCGTTTGATTATAAATTTTTGATCAATATAAATGTTCAGTTATAAATATATTCCCAATGTATTGTATGGTGTATAATTTTAATGGTACCAACTTGAAATAATTTAATTAATATTTATTTATTTAAATTTAATTTCATCATATTTGATGAAGATGTGTTGAAATTTCCTATTTTTAGGTAGAAATCTACATTTGATTGCATTGTAATATTTGTTGAGTATGAAAAAAATACAAATCGGGTACATAAAGTAAAATAAAAATTGTGTCACCTTGCTCACTAAATTTTGTTTAGCTGATACAAATGTGAATATCAGGAGATCATAAGGCAAACAACCCTTACAAAATTGAGAAAAGGTAGTATCAACTTACCGTCAAACCATGATATTCCCCACCATAAATGCAGTCACTACCATATGAGAAAATCACTCATATGCTCAATAATTTTATCAAAACTCCCTCAACTTCATATATTAGTAAATATTGAATATCTTAAAGAACAATTACATTGTTTTTTACAGTATTAACTCCTAAGCTTGTTCTCGAGAAGATGGATAAGTAGACAAACATGCCGAGGCAACCAAAGGTTGTAGGATCACATGTCCTGGAAAATTGAAGTCATAAAACTGTGGCTCAAATTAGTAGCCTAGGTAAAAGACTTGATCTATTTGAGTGCATGGAAGGAAGAAACGAAACCCCCATAATAAGTTAAGTATGTATGTTGTAATATGTAGGGTCTATTTTGTACTTTTTTCTTTGTTTTTTGACTACGCGACACTTTTTTACTTTTGTGTTAAGTTTTTTGAACAAGTTTCCATAAGATAAGGTTTTTTATGAGAGAAGAACAAATGAATACATTTTCGACGTAAAATTCATAAAAAGGGATTAGTAAAATAGATATGATACCATCCTATAAAATGATCTATCAATGTGGAACTTCCCTTAAACACCTAAATTCTCATAACCCGATCTAGACTAGTTTTATTGAGACCATGAGTACTCAGATTTTTGGAATGCGGTCAATTAAAAAAACATGAATATATCATTCTTATGTAAGAGTATTAGTCTCCAATGAAAAAACACCAAATCGACTCCTATGTTTGTCAATCACTAAAAAACATAGACTTATCATTCCTAAAAAATAATAATACTAGACTCCTATTCTAACATCACAAACAAAATAATATGATAGTCAATCAATCAACAATTTAGATGTATCATTTTAAGTAAGATATTAGACTCACGTGACCACATAATAGTTCAAAAACTATGGAGTCATGGGTTAAAAATAGAGGATCTAGGTAAAGTAACCCCATAAATTTATGTAAAGAACTATCTATTCTTCATCAGTTTCGATTAGCGAATACTTATAAAACTTGTAGAAAGCAAATGGTACAACAACATTTAATATTTTGTGAGACACTTAGATACATGAGAATTTAATATTTGGTGTTAATTTTAAAGTGATATATCACAAAAGTTTGGGTTTGTAATCTCTAGCAGCCATAATACATCGTAATTAGAAAGCTTTAACAATTCAATATTTAGTCAAAATAAATGCATTCATCATGCCACAAATGCCTACCGTATCTGTTATATCTAGGCCTATCTTCCGATAATGACAACAATCATAGTCATTAATCGTCGCTAAATATTTCAATAAATTTAAAATAAATTATACTTAAGTTAAAAGTAGTTAAACATAACATTCAAGAATATTATAAAGTATTTAAGCTACCTTAGATTATTTGACATTAATATATGATTTCTTTGGATTTAAACAAACAAATCTTGAGACGAGACAAGAAATATAAATCTAAATCCTAAAGAAGAAACTCCATGTCACAACTCAAGAATAACTATGATTAATGATGGGAATCATAGGTTACACGACAGCGAGTGCGAGAGCCGCTTTGTGAGATCGAAAGAGACCCTAGGAACCTATGACCATCAAATATGTATACCACTCCTACCTAGAAAAAGAAACTAGAAAACATAAGATTTTGGGTAATGTCATTGATCTCGAACCTGAATATTGACAACCTTAAAGGAATGAGGCTCAACGAATTATTTCAAAACGTGATTCACAATATCGATTGCATAAGAGCAAGACAAAAGGAGAATGTGAAATGATAGAATATCATAATTTATTATAAATACCCACTTCTCAGATATATGACGCTAAGTTCTATGATTTAGGAAAAAAATTATACAGAAGGAACAAACATCTAACAAAAAATAGTATACCGATGAGGATAAATTATTTGTAACTATGGAACATCCCATACTTACTGTTGTTGCGGAATGTAAGTGTACATACATAGTGATCCTAAGGCTAGCAACTAGGAACATACTATAGTGATTGTATACACTTAACACTTAGACATTATATTTCTAATGAGAGAGGGTTTTATGATATGCCCATTGTGGACACATTATATTGTCTATCTATAACAATTTATTGAAGTAAACGAGTGGCTTAAACATTATATTGTCTATCTATAACAATTTATGGAAGTAAATGAATATGTATTTCGCAAAGAAAATCCATTTTTGAAAGAAAATGCAACTTTTCCAATATATAAGAGAATGGAGCTAAATTTAATTTTACCATGAAAAAAACAAGAGCTACGCTGGTGAGTTTTTCAAATAGAATAATTAATTTTTATTTAATTCATTTGTAATTATTAGATTCTATATTAATAATATTTTATAACTCGATTGAATATTGTAATCTCACAATTTATATTATTTTAACTAAATTATATTCCCTGAAGTGAATAAACGATTTTTAAGTAATATAAAAATCATTTCTTGAAATGAAACTATATTCATTGAAGAAAATGAAGTATATTTCATATGTTTACAACTGTGAAATTCTGGTGACCTGGACTCCAGAAGAGGTTAAGGTTGTGGAAAGAATAGTTTGTGGAAGTGGAAAAATATTGGTAAAGGCACTAAAAAAATTTAATGAATTTTTTTCCTTTTTTTTTTATTGTGTTGATATTGAAATCCGAGAATAAGTGGCGTTATTGAGTGTGATTTATGTTTGTTTATACACTATTTATATGCTTAATTCTGAAAAAAAAAAATTGATTGAATAAATTTAGGGTTTTTTAGGATTTAAAATAAATTAAAAGTAGCATTATGAAATTAAAAATTTGATGTAATAAACATTTTTTGGCCTACAATTGTTTTTATAAAAATGTAGGGACCAAATTGTAATTTAAAAAATGTTAAATAAAATTAATTGACAAAAAATGTTTTTAAAAATAAATAAATGATCATTTTGCAATTAAATAAAGTGTTATATAAAAATAATTTGACTTAAAATGTTTTTATGAAAATAAAAGGACCAAAATGCAATCTTATAAATAGTATAGGGACCAAATTGCAATTTAAAAAGTAAGTATAAGAAAATATAATATAAATAAAATACAATTTTAAAAAATTAAAGGACCACTTTGCAATTTAAAAAAATAAAAGAAACATAAAAGGAATAAATTTTTTTTTTTAAAAAAAATAGACCATTTTGCAAATTAAAAAAAGAAAAAGAAAATATAAAATGACTATCATGTTTATTTATTAAAAAAATAACCCAATTTGTAATTTAAAGAAAATTAAAGAAAAATGGACTATTTTGAAATATCAAAAACAAAATGTATATATTTATTATATGACTAATATTTTTTTTGTGTAATACAAATTGTAAGTCGAATTGATGTATTATTATATTTTTTATTTTATTTTATTTTATTTTATTTTATTTTATTTTTTATTTAATTAATATGTATCTATTTAATTTGGTTATGTATTAATTTGTATGTATTTAATTTTATATTTATGTATTTAATTTCGTGATGTAATCATTTTTCATTTTATTTTTATTTCTATCTTTTAAATGTATTGCAAAATAGATGGCCGATGTGATAGCTAGGAGTCACGGAGGGGACGGTGGGGGGCCGAGACCCAAACCAAAATCCCAAGAAAAACCTTGCAGATCAACCGGGTAAATAAAAAAAAATATATCCAAAATTATGTTAAATATAACTTATACATTAATTAAATCTAATTTAAAACAGGTTCAATTAAGCGCAACAAAATGGGTATGCGGCACTAAAATCTGTCATTAAGGCACTAAAGGCGGTCGGGTATCCTTTGTCGGTCGATTTCTACATACTAGACGACACGTGGAATCTCTCGGTAAATACGGGAAACACGTTAGCCAGGATGTCGGGCTAACTGTTCGAGAAAGGATACCACCATGCTACAAAGCGTGGGAGAAAGTTCCGACTTCCGACAAAATAACAGTCATTAAGCGATTATCGGTAATTTTAAAACTATTCTCACCATTAATACTTATATAAAATAAATTATTAATTAAATTTAACTTTAAATAATATTTTGGATATAACAATTTTTTGATATCGATTATTGGAGGAAAAAATCCGATTGGAAATTTATTGCTGGGAATTTGGATGATACTATGAAAGTGAGGTACAAAGACTACAAACACAATATGAAAAAGCATTATTACTTGATGGGTAACAAACCGAGTGATTTATTTGATGAGGTCTGGGAGATGTGTTGTAAGTATTGGGGTCCGAAGGACGCAAAGGTATATATATATATTTTTATTTTATCATTTAGATTATATATAATGTTATTAATATTTGTATTTCAAATTTTTTCAGCACCAGGCAAAAATAAATAAAGAAAATCGAAAGAAACAAAAGAATAAAAGTGGAGCGGGTTCTCGAAAATACTACCGTACTCGGGATTTTCATTACGAGGTACTTTAATTTTTATGTATAGTTGTTTAATGTATTTAGAATATTTATTGATTATTGTGAATGAAACAGGGTGTTGAGAAGTTGACCGGGGGTGGGACTGTGGTAGTGGGGATGAGGCAACTCAGGAAGAAATCCCTATTCCATAAATGGGTGCATTTTTCGAAGTGGTGGGAAAAAGCAAAAAGACAAAGCAGTGGAGGACTGAGGGTTATAAGAATGCTAATGTAAGTATATTTAAAAATTAAATTGTAATTATAATTTTATTCATAAATCGATTTTAATATTAATTTTTTTTCATGTCTATAATTAAAAAGAAATTGTTAAGGGATGCTATGAAAGAGAAAGTGACTCAGTGTCTATCTGAGTCAACTAAAGCTGGTTACTTGTCGCAAAATGAGCAAATTGAGTCGGAGAGGGAAACTGCTAAAAAGGCTATTGGGTCGCCGAAGAGGAGTTGGACACCGGGTATGGGCCAACCGAAAAAGAAGAAGCGTGTCTCGAGTCCTTCGACTACCCCGGCACAAGACGAGCAAAACTCGCATATGATGGCGGCAATAAATGAGCTTCGAGTAGCCAAAGGATTGGCACCTTATAAACCCCCTAGTACTAGTACCTCTTCTAGCAGTGCTCGCCTAGTTTATTCTCAGGCAGCTGTGACTAATGCGATGACTTATATTAATGAGATAAGGGTACAACAGGGTTTGCCCCCTATCCAGCCTATGCCTGCGAACCCTACTCCTCCAGCTGGTGATGCATCCGAGAGTCGAGGTGATGAAGAAGGTGATGAAGAGAGTGACGAAGATGAAGATGGTGATGATTCCGATGGAGAACATGAGACCCGTTTATATGGTGTTTAGGTTGGGTTAAGTTAGTGTTTATTTTGGTTTGAAGTTAAGATGTAATAATAATATGTCTTTTGGTTTGTTTGACTATTGATTTGACTTTTAATTTAAGTTTATGGATGATTTTGATGCATTAGTATTTTAATTAATTATTTAGTTTGTAATTGGTATTTTTAATTATTAATTGTATATTTTTTTTTTAAATAAAAAAATATGATTTTGGAATTATATTTAATTATAATATTGCAATTAAATATAATTCAAAATCATAATTTTTTAATTTTAAAAAAAATTTAATGTCATTAGCGACTACAAGTAGTCTAGAAAAACAATTAAAGGTAGTCGCTATATATTAGCTTCTAGCGTCTACACATGTCGTCGATAATAACTAGTCAAACAGCGACTACTTATGTAGTCAGTAATACTTTCGCGAATACATCGTGACTTTCGTCGCTAGATATTACCTCTAACGATGAGTTTTTCACGACTATGTAATAACGACTACATGTAGAGTAGGTAAAGTCCAAATTCATTTTCTGCAACTGCTTTTTCCTTCTTTTGCGACTAAAGATGTAGTCGCGGATAGAAGGATGAGGTGTAGTGTACGAGCACTAGTATATATGGTACTTTGTTATTTTATCAATATCCCTATATGAAACTTTATTGATTTAAACATGAATGATAATCTATAAAATATTCTTTGATTTGGTCAAATATATAAATATATTTCACTTAAAATCAAATATAATACTAATTTTTTCATTAATCAATAACTCAAATTTTGAATGTCCAAAGTAAAAATTATATTTATAAAAGGAAAAAAACTAAACTATGTCCTTTTTATTGAGTAAAGATATATATTATCCATTTTTGAATCACCTATATATTATCCTTATATGGAAGTATTAGAAATCTCATTAAGTCATTTATATGTCATAAATTGTGTAAGTTCTATTTTAGATAATTTTATATAATACCAGAAAAAATTACAAAATTATTTTCACCAAACCTTAAACCCCGCCTCCTTACATATACACCTTACAAGTCTGTCATTCCTATGGATACCTAGAAACTACTCTAAAGTATCAAAAAATTATTAACTAATTTTTCATCATGTTTATTCAGCCGACACCATTGATACTTCCAATCTATTTAGAAAAGAGTGTAATTCTATATCTCACATATAAGATCGTTGGACTTGACATTTCAATCAACAAGGAAGAGGTTTTATTTCTAATTTTATTTCTAATCATCATTTATGAATATCATATATACTTATTTGAGAAACAATTTGATTCTAACTGATATTATCTGCCCTTTTATTTAGTATTTTTAGAGATTGTGTGTCGAATATCATGTTTGCATTCAAGTAATTTCATTAAAATCTATTATGTAGAATCTACTTCACAATTTTTTTCTGCAATTTTGATATATATTTTTTTACACTGATTGCTTATTTTAACGTAATTTGAATCAAAAGTTTAAATGATGATAAGCTCCCTTAATTTGATAAATATAGTAGAATATTGATTAGATAAATGAAGCATATATGAAATGACTTGGAGATTAAGATATACATTTCAATGCTAACATTGAAATATATATATAGATTTATTGATTAACATCTATTAATTAATATTTTAAAATTCACTAACTAATCATTCTTGTATTTGAAATCAAGCTTTTACTTATTTAATTATTTATATCAGAAATAAAAAAAATATTTGGTTTATATTAAAGTGATTAGAATGTAATTATATCTCCCTTTGAAAGATTGTTCTTAATCTTCTCACTGATTTACTATTTTGTATAATTTAATTAGATTTTTTGATTATGTGATTTTCAAGTAATTAGCATTTCTTTATTTGGAATCTATGACTATATATGTTTACACACTTTTTCTGAAAAAATGTATATATTTATTTGAATGGTCATTTTAATTTAAATTCTGTTACTTTGTTTATAAATTTATTTAGATATATGTTATGAAAACCATTGAATGCATATTTGTATTAGTAAAAATAATAATAATGATAAAATAATAAAACATAATACTGGTTATGAACTATTTATTGTTCATATTAGTAGAGATTTTATTATAGCTCTAATACTATATATATATATTTAAAAAATATAAGAAGAATTATAGACATACATATTTGTTTTCTTGACTATGAAGCCACTAATAACCAAACATGTTGTTTATGACAAGTTCTCCTCATGTAGTATATATCTTCTTAGTTACACAGCCATGCATATCAATTTCTTTATTTGGGGATAGGGTTAGGGTTTTCAAAAGCAATTTTTTTTGTCAATGATTCCAGCAAACGCTGTATTCCGCAGATGAAAAGAAGATCACCTTGAGGAGCTCTGATGGAGAGAGCTTTCAAGTTGAAGAAGCGGTGGTCGTTGAGTCTCAGACGATCAAGCACATGATCGAAGATGGATGTGCGGATGCAACCATTCCGCTCCCAAATGTCACAAGCAAGATCTTGTCCAAGGTAATTAAGTACTGCAAACGCCACTGCTGATGAAGAGTTTAAGGTTTTTGATCAGGATTTCGTGAAGGTTGACCAGTCCACTCTCTTCGATCTCATCTTGGCTGCTAATTATCTCAACATCAAAAGTCTTCTTGACTTAACCTGCCAGATAGTTGCAGATATGATCAAGGGAAAGACTCCTGAGGAGATAAGGAAGACGTTCAACATCAAGAACGACTTCACACCAGAGGAAGAGGAGGAGGTCCGCAGGGAGAATGCTTGGGCATTCGAGTGATGATGTTGTTTATCTTTTGATTATTTATCGTTTCCATTAGACTATTAATGAATGTTGTTAGGGTTGTGTTCTGTGTTTGTGTAAGACAGTACATATCGTGGGGGTGTTGGGGTTCTCAGTCTGTGTTTGTTTGTTTGTTTGTGTTGGTTTTTTTTGTCAAATGAAAGGAAACCTGATACATATACTAAATTTTACAATACTGGTTAAAGAAATAGAAAGAGCTTATCACCGACATATCCTTCCATTCTGATAGGTCTATATTTCTCCTCGTGAATTTCGCAAAGCCATCCGCGATAGAGCTATGTTCTCTACTAATATAGGTTATTTTCCAAAGCGGAAAGATGTCCATCCATCCTTTTATTTCCTCAATGATTGGGTTAAGGCTACAGTGAAGTCAAACCCTGTTGTAAATTCCTTGATCAAGTTCAAGGTTGTCAGAGTAGAACAAACTACTCTGTGTGCTATTCGAAGCTGCCGATTTGAGGGCTAAAAGAAGTGCCCACTCTTGAACGCTCTTTAATTTACATCGCAAGGCTTTCCTTTGCGTGATCAAACCATAAGGATTAACTCCAATTGTGGAAATTGCTGCCGGTTCCCACTCACTAATAAAAGACGCATCACTAAACCAAACCATATCTGCCGCATCGTCAATAACTGGGTTTTTCTTATCAGCTTCCTTCTTCTCCTGCACTGTCTGCTTATTCTTATTCTTCAAGCTCTTTGTCTCATCAAATATACGAGCAATTGTATCTTTAGTATTAAGCGTTATATTTTCAACCGCCCATTTCTTCTTTTCAAAGAAACCTTTCATCCTTTCTCTCCAAATATTCCATGTGGTAACCATGATTGTAGCCGTAACTTTCCTTTTATCCCATCCATTATTTGAGTGGCTTGTTACCGATTTCATTGACCATATTGAGAAGGGTTCATTCATTTTGTCATCAATTTTAATTTAGAGGGACGATTTCGCCCAAGCTTGCATGCTAATTGGGCATTTAAGGATGATATGATCTGTACTTTCCATCTCCATTTCGCACCATTCACATCTGTTGTCATCTTTACACCTTCTCTTTTTCAGGTTCTGTTTAGACGGAAGGATATCAATACAAATATGCCAACAAAAATTCTTATTTTTTGAAGGGATGTTAGCATGCCACACAAGGTTCCAAAGAGTTGAGTTATTTTCTTTTTCACCAGCGATTGAAGATTGTGGAGTATCTCTATTTTCTCCTACCAACGCGTGATATCCAGACTTTGTCGAATATGTCTCATCTTTATTAAAAGGCCAAATTATTTTATCTTCTTTGAGAGTATTTGTGATAGGGATTTTCCATATTTCATCAGCAACAGTCGGATCGAATGCTTCCCTAATAACATTAACATTCCATCCTAACGACTCTTTATCCATAAGATCGTTAACCCGTTTTAGACTAGGAGCTTTCCTATTGTCCAAATTATAATTGCCCATTATCCACTTCTGGTTCCAAATATCCACACTCTTACCATTACCGATTTGCCAAATTGAAAATTTCTTAAGCATTTGTATACCTTTATAAATGCTCGTCCAACTCCACGATCTTTTAGCTTTTAGTTTTGTGTCCCATAAATTTTCCTTAGGAGCATATATTCCTTTTAGTACCTTGTAAACAAGTGAGTCCTTATTATTAATAATTCTCCAAGCTTGGTTTGCCAACATTGCGAGATTCATTTTTTGGAAATCTCTAAAGCCCACTCCACCGGTTTTTTTTATTTAGCCATTTCATTCCAAGCCATCCAGTGAATTTTTTTCTTGTCCTTAGCATCCCACCAAAAATTAGCCACCAGAGACGTAAGTTTTTTGCATAGTGTTTTAGGAAACTCAAAGATCGACATGGCATAATTCGGAATTGACTGTAAAACTGCTTTAATAAGAGTCTCCTTTACACCCTCCGATAAAAGAGAGGCAGTCCAGCTAGCCAATTTTGTTAATATTCTATATTTTATGTAATTAAGATTCTCCGTTTTCGATCTCTTAAGGGTTAGCGGAATGCCCAAATATTTCCCTAGCGAATCCGTGCTTTTTATGCTAAGAGCTTCAAAAATGGTTTGTTTAATATGATAAGGAGTATTCTTGCTGAACATAATGGCCGATTTTGCGAGATTAACTTTTTGCCCAGATGCTTGGCAATAGCTCCACAATATTTCCTTAAATGCATTAATTTCCTTATCCGAAATTTTAATAAAGAATAAAGCATCATCTGCGAAGTAAAGATGGGTAAGTTTCGGACATTGTCTTGTAATCATTATCCTTACCTTCTCTACATTGATTATTAATTAGTCCGATGAGACTTTCCGTGAGAAGAGAAAAAAGAAGCGGTGATAATGGGTCCCCTTGTCTTAAACCTTGTTCTAGTTTTAACTTTTTCTTCCTTTGACCTTTAATTTTGATTTGCATGGAAACCGTCGTCACACAGTTCTGAATCTAGTTCACCCATTTATCCGCAAATCCCAACGCTAATAATGTCTGAAAAAGAAATTCCCAATTTACTTGATCATATGCCTTTTCCATATCAATCTTTACCGCCGCATAATTGATTTTCGATTTTCTGTTCGTATTTAAAAAATATGAGACTTCATGCGCTATCAGAACATTGTCTTGAATACTCCTACCTTTAATAAATGCCGACTGTGTTGGTGAGATGATTTCGTCCATGAACGGTTGAAGTCTCAGAGCCATGATTTTAGAGATAATCTTATGGGAAAAATTAACACAAGATATTGGCCTAAAATCCTTGATTGTTTCTTGTTTATCCCCTTTTGGTACCAATGTAATAATAGTGTCATTAATTAGACTGAGAGGGATATTGTTTGTAAAGAAGCCAATCACAATTTTCTCTATATCCATTTCAATAATCTCCCAAAATTCGTGATAGAATTTCCAGGCAGCCCATCTGGACCCGAGGGCTTTTGAACCATCCATTTTAAACACGGGATTTTTTATTTCTTCAGAATCCGGGATCTTCGTAAGTGTCTCATTCATTTGGAAGCTAAAATTTGATGAAATTTGCCTAGTAACTTCTTGAATATTGGAAACCATATTTTGCTTAAAGAGATTCATATAATATGTCTGTATATTGTCCTTAATTGTCTCTTTATTATCGCACCATTCCTCCCCATCACACTTCAACATATTTATCCGATTTATCCTTCTTCGTTGCATAGTTTTAGCAAAGAAATATTTAGTATTTTTGTCCCCTTCTTTAATATTAAGATCCCTAGCTCTATCCGCCTAGAAAGACTCTTCTTGATCCTAATATTCCTCAATAGTTTTCTTAAGTTCCATTTCCTTAATTATATTATCTTCATTCATCTCTTTACCTTGCAAAATTTCCAACTCTGTATATAAGTTATATAGTCTCTTCCTATTATTCAAGAACGTTGTTTTACTCCACCCTCTTAGCGCTACACATAGCATCTTTCTTGTCACAGAATTCCTGAATATTATCTACTATTCTTGTTTTGTCCCATGAATTTTCCACCACCTCTTTACACTGCACATGATCCAACCACCTTGATTCGAAATTAAAAAACTTATTATCACGTTCCGGCTCTGGCGTGAGAATTAACGGAGAATGGTCTGAACCCATAGCCGGTGGTACTATAATATTAGCGTCTGAAAATCTTGCGCACCAATCAAGATTTGCGAGACCTCTGTCCAGCTTTTCTTTAACATTCTCTTCCCCTTTTCTCCGATTCGTCCATGTAAAATAACATCCTTTACTCGGTAAGTACCCTAGACGATTTCAATTTATAAACTCGTTGAACTTAAGGATTCTTTCCAAGTTTGGTTGTATTTTGCCTTTTTTCTCCGAATATTTTGTAATATCATTAAAATCGCCTATGAGGATACTTGGACCATCAAGTTTATCCATCCATTTTGACAAGGAATTCCACACATTAGCCCTAATTTCGTCATCATTAGGGGCGTGAACACAAATCAAATACCACTTTGACCCATTCATTTCATTAACTTTAGAGATTACATAGTTCGAAGACGAGAAAACCACATCGATAGAGATACTAGACTTCCACATCAAAAGAATACCACCAGACTTATATGCTCCTTCTCCGGGGTCGACAACATGAAAACTATTAAACTTATTAAACAGGGAACAAGACTTAAGGTCCTTTTTCCGCAGTTTTGACTCAAATAAACACACAAAAGATAGTCTACATTTATTAAGAAAATATTTAAAGGACTTTCTTGTCAAGGGCGCCCTTGCACCTTGACAATTCCACACACAGTAGCTATCCATCGAATCCATCCAGGTTACGGGACCGGCCGCCATCCTCGAGGTTAGTATGAATTTTAGTAGCCTTCACGGGTTTAGCCCGGTTACCACCAAAATCTTCCGTGTTTTCACTGCTGGGATCATACCCCAAAATCCTGTTACAATCATCACCACAACAGAAAAACAATCTTTCACCTCCTTCTTCATACCCATCATCCACGCTATCCACCTTAATTCTATCACAGATTTTCTTATCATTCTTCATCTGAACCCTCACTTCATAGAAGCTATAGCTAAATAGTCCAACCTGGTAGCAGTCAACACCTGCCTTCTCTTCGCTGCTTCTGCAACCTGTATTACCTTTGGTGGAAGCTCAATCTTAAGCGTGCAATATACTGCATGTATTTTGTTCAAATAGATGTGTTCAGCAGCTAAAGAATTTATTCTGATCTTAACTTGGGTTGTAAAAGCTGTCTTCCAAATAATACTTTCCAAAAACATTGATATTAAACCACCAAAGGCTTTTTTCCTAGGACATTTACTACCTCCTCTAACCATATAATTTCGATCCAAATATATGACCATAATCATAACACCAGAATAGTTGATCAACGCATAAATTAAAAGAAAACCATTACAGGCTAATTGAAAGTTTTCCATAGTAAAATAAATAGCTTCTTTACAACTTCTCCTCCTAACCAAATACATGTAATAAATACAGGCCACATAGACAATATGAGAATAGACAAAATAATTAGCCTTATACGATATGTTGATCAGACCCTGACCCACCTTCCATGAACTAAAATCCAAATTAAACCCAATAACAATCCAGAAAAACCAATTGCTAGCATTAATAATACTCCAACAAATTTGTCTGGTACAATTTTTGTAATTAAAGAAATAGGAATTGAATTCCCTGGTAATTGAGTCACCAAAAGAGAAAAGCACCATAGTCCTAAAATTCTTAGCATAGATAGAACATACATAGTATCCATAGATAGATTCAGCATCCATTTCAAATCTACTCAAAATCCTACTGTATCTATACTAATCTTTACTGCATCTAATATTTTTGAGAAATTTATTCTGATTAATTCGAACGAGTAAATCAAAACCCAAATTACCTTGTATGTATTTACTAAAGCAGGAAGAATCCACCGAATTCCAGAAAAACATCAAAGAGAACAGAAGACTAACCGATAGAAGACTTATAACCTTTTGCATGTGCCAAAAAAAGATACGAAAAGACAATAAGAGAGCATTACAGGGTCCCTTTTCCCTTACCAAATCATCCATCCACACGGAGCAGCCGTGCATGCTTCCATAGGACTCACAAATTAGCTTCTCAATAGAATTTATCATGGTAAACCACAGTAATGAATTGCTCCTGGGTCCTGGATCAAAACCTCTGCAAACCATGATTTTGAAGCCCATTGTTCAAAATTGTCAATAATCTTATGATATAAATTGGGAATGATATGGGTAATAGATTTGTAGTAATAATTAGGATTAGAAACGTAAGGGAATTGATGAACAAAAAACTTATGATTGGTTTGTGTTGGTTTAAGGTTTAAAACTTGGGTTGTCTTTCGGTTGGATGAATATTACAATTCTTTCTAAAAAAAATGGTCATGCTCCTAATAGAAGTCTACCAGAGGGAAATTTTTTATTTCCTAAAATTAAA
Source organism: Nemophila menziesii (assembly GCA_029959085.1). Classification (NCBI taxonomy): domain Eukaryota; kingdom Viridiplantae; phylum Streptophyta; class Magnoliopsida; order Boraginales; family Hydrophyllaceae; genus Nemophila; species Nemophila menziesii. Next base: position 85,051,876 of record JARWIR010000001.1, read on the forward strand.
TTAATGGTATGATTTTGCAAAATATATTCTATGATATTAATAATAAAATTAGCTGTTTTGTATGAAAGGATAAATTATGTTATATATTTAATTAAAAATAATTTGATAGTTATTAGGAGGTGTAACGTGAAAATGTGTTAGATTTTATCACATATCCCTAAACTACAAACTAAATTTTGTTTTGTTAATTATCTTAACTGGAATATAATAAAACCTATTTTTTTTTTTTTTTGCAGATTACAATATTATAGGGATATCACTTTCAAAGGAGAAATCAAAACCTTTAACAACAAACGTATTTCAAACTCTTCATCTATCAACTCTTAACTTAACTCACCAACACAAAGAATGAACTTTGTATTACCTTTTTTCTAGATTAGTTGATAAATTTATTATTGATATATTTTAGTTTTGATGATGAATTAAATGTTGATATAGTGTAGATATGTTGATACAAATATAGTGATTTCAATTGTAAGTTTGATTATAAATTTTCGATCAATATAAATGTTCAGTTATAAATATATTCCCAATGTATTGTATGGTGTATAATTTTAATGGTACCAACTTGAAATAATTTAATTAATATTCATTTATTTAAATTTAATTTCATCATATTTGATGATGATGTTTTGAAATTTCCTATTTTTAGGTAGAAATCTACATTTGGTTGCATTGTAATATTTGTTGAGTATGAAAAAAATACAAATCGGGTACATAAAGTAAAATAAAAATTGTGTCACCTTACTCACTAAATTTAGTTTAGCTGATACAAATGTGAATATCAGGAGATCATAAGGCAAACAACCCTTACAAAATTGAGAAAAGGTAGTATCAACTTACCGTCAAACCATGATATTCCCCACCATAAATACAGTCACTACCATATGAGAAAATCACTCATATGCTCAATAATTTTATAAAAACTCTCTCAACTTCATATATTAGTAAGTATTGAATATCTTAAAGAACAATTACATTGTTTTTTACAGTATTAACTCCAAATCTTGTTCTCGAGAAGATGGATAAGTAGGCAAACATGCCGAGGCAACCAAAGGTTGTAGGCACTACAGCAGGTCGGGTATTTACCGACGACAGCTGTCGTCGGTATAAATCCCGTATTCGTCGGTAAACCTGTTTACCGACGACAACTCGTCGGTATACTGTCGTCCCTAGAAGTTTGTCGGTAAAATCACGGTTGCCGACAACGGAATTGGAGTCTCGTCGATAACACAGAACGGTTTACCGACAAAACCCAAGTCGTCGGTAAACCTAAATTTACCGACAACAATTCTCCAGCCGTCGGCAAACAACAAATTGTTACCGACAATTTGAAAATTTTGTTTTGTCGGTAAATAAAATATTTACCGACAACCAGGTCGTCGGTATCTTCATAATTAAATTGTTTAATTTTTAAAATTTAATAATTTACCGACAACATTCATTGTATGAATGTTGTCGGTAAACTATATTTAATTATTTTTTTTTTAACTTTACCGACGACATTCATACAATGAATGTTGTCGGTATTATTATTTTTTTTTTTTTTTAATTTTTAATTTTTAATTTTTTTTTTATTTAAATTGGTTTTTCGGTTTTTTTTTTTTTAATATTAATTGGTTTTTCGATTTTTTATAAATTAATATTTATAGAAATCACGAATATAAATAGAAATCATGCATTATATTCAGAAATAGATAAATAAACCCGGGTAGTCAAACCCCGGTCAATAAAGTCAAACCCCGGGCAATAAAGTCAAACCCCGGGGTTAAAAGTCAAAATATTACATAACCATAAAAAAGTCATAAAATAAAAGTCATAAAATATAAACTGAAATAAAATAAAAGTCAAACACAATCATAAGAAAATCAATCATCACTATCTTCATCTTCTTCTTCATCGGAGAGCGGCTCGAGACCATTCTTTTCACAGGATTCATTGAGGCCGCTGAGCAACTTACTAAAAAAATCATCGGACCTAGAGGAGCTCGGTGGAGCATCTTCTTCCGGTATAGGAGGTAATCCCTGGACTGCGCGGACCTCGTTCATCCCATCGAAGATCCGCTGTAACTTTCTCGCGTTCTTTTTCGCGATCTTCTCCGATACAGGCGGCTTCGGGTCCTTCTTCTTCTTGAAGCAGGGTCCGATCGAATGGATCCAATGCCGACTCTTAGGCGGTTTCATCACCTCCTGAACCGTCTCCTTCAGCGCTCCTATCTGCTCCTCCACTGGAACATCCTCAGCCGATTGGGTCCCTGTCTCGATAACCCGCTCCTTAAGCTTCTCCCGATAAACTCCCTGTAATAAAATTTAAAATAAATAATTAATAAAATAATTTACAATAAATAATTAATAAAACTAACAAAAAAATTAATTTAAAGTTAAATAAAAACTTACACTAGCCTGCTCCCATCTATCATCGACCCATTTGCCCTTCGCCCCATCATAGCCCAGGTACTCGAAGTATCCGCCCATCTGTGGAAGTGGGACCTCCTCTTGGGTCTGCTCGTCTATATAGCTCAGGGGCTCCTGCGTATTAATCTTCAGCTTACCCTATAAAAAAATATAATTATTAAAAAATTAAATTAAATAACTAATAAAATTTATTTTTAATTTAACAAATTATACCTCCATAATCTCGTGGCGGGTCTGGGTTTGGTTCCGAGAACCAGACTTGTTCGGCTTCTTCTGGTTCTGCCGATTCTTCTTATTAATCGCAGACTGGGCCTGTTACAATTCAACTTAAAAAATTAAATAAACAATAATTTAATAATTAAATAATTAAATTAAAATTTTACCTTCTTTTGCGGGTCATTCAGCATCTTCTGGGTTAGCTCCCAGTCCTCGGGAAGCACGTCAGGTGGACACTCACCCGATTCGCCATAATCGGCAATCAAGTCATACTTCCACCTTCTGTAAGCAGCGGACTGAGTCTGGGATAGCTTCCCGCTAATCAAGTTCCAATCTTTGCGGGCCCTCCACTCGTCGAGGTTGAAGAACTCCTCGAGTTTTTCGAGGATCACTCTCTTCCGGTTGGGTGGAACGGCACTCCACGAGGGGTAGTAGGGAGGGACCGTTTCTCGAACCGCGAGACCCACCACTTGGGCCACGTGTTTCCCATATTCTCCGACTGGGTTCCACGTGTCGTCAAGGATACAGAAGTCGACCGGGAGGGGCCCGCCTAGCTTCTCCTTAGCATCGTTGGCGGTTTTGAGAGTGGAGACATTTCGGGGTCTCCTCTTTCGCTTAACTGTTTAATAAAGTTAAATTAAATACATTACTAACTTATATTAATTGAATTTTATAAATTAAATAATATTACCGGGTGGCTGGTGACAGTCATTGAGGTTTGGGGGTGGATTCCGGTTCGGATCTTCTCCGTTCCCGTCACCCCGGTGGTAGTTTGGCATCACATCGGCCATCTATAATTTAAATAAAATTAATAAATTAGATTTTTAGAAAAAATTGCGTTTAAGTCCTTGTATTTTTAAAAATTACAAAAATACCCTAATATTTTTTTAAAATTGCATTTTATTACCTAATTTTAGTCCCTATATTGCAATTTAGTCCCTAAATTTTTTAAAATAGCATTTTAGGCCCTAAATTTTATTTTGGTCTCTATATTGCATTTTAGTACCTAAATTTTTTAAAATTGCATTTTAGACCCTAAATTTTTTAGAATTGCATTTTAGTCCCTTAATTTTATAGAATTGCATTTTAGTCCATAAAATACACTACATACATACAAAATCAACAAATTAACTATTACAATGTAGCAATTATCAAGCAAAATCAACAAAAACTTAACAAAACCCTAATTTTTCTAAAAATTAACAAAAAAAACATGTTACATGGTATAATTAACAACAAATTACATATTCAGAATCTACAATACAGCTAGGATTCTCGGATTTAACAAGAAATTCAATACAATATCAAAAAAAAAAAAAATTCAATTCGAAAATTAAAAAAAAAAAATAGGATTTGATTCAGGTGTTTGGTACCTGTTACGTGAAGATGTTGTTGAATATATCCAGCATCCCATGCCAAGCAAGAGTAGAGGAAAAACAAAAAACGAAAAAAAAGTTAGGATTGATTTTTAAAAAAGAAAAAAATTGAAGAAATCATTAAGAAAAAGCATTGAATCACTTACATTGAGTGTTGTTTGCGTGTGGGGATGCCTCGGAATAGCTCCTTGGTGCTCGGAATCGGATTTCTGGAGAGTGTTTTGGTGTGTTTGTGTTTCAGAAATGAAGCTCGGTAGGGTTTAATAGAACAGATGTTTACCGACGACTGTGCGTGTCGTCGGTAAACAGGTCATATCCGTCGTTAAACACGACACGCGTCAAACAGTTGTACGCACGACTGTTGCGTGTCCTGTTTACCGACGACTTCATTTTCGCTAGTCGTCGGTAAACCCTTGGGCGGGAAAAACGAACCGCCCACTTTTGGCCAATTAAATTTGGAATGATGTTTACCGACGACTTGGGTATTGAATTTTGTCGGTAAATGTTTACCGACAACCTTCTTGAATTGAATGTCGTCGGTAAAAATTTACCGACAACATTCATGTCAAACATGTTGTCGGTAAACCTTGAAGGTCGTCGGTATTTTTTTTTTTTTTTTAGTATTTTATTTTATTCCTGATTTCTTTTCTTTTTTTATTCTGTTGGGGTTAAGATATACACACACAAATTAATGTTTGAGGTGTTTGGTCAACTTTTACTGTTCGAGGTGTTTGGTCAACTATTAGAGTCAAATGTGAGTGTTCGAGGTGTTTGGTCAACAGTTATGGTCAAATGTGAGTGTTCGAGGTGTTTGGTCAACTATTAGAGTCAAATGTGAGTGTTCGAGGTGTTTGGTCAACAGTTATGGTCAAATGTTAGTGTTTGAGGTGTTTAGTCAACAGTTATGGTCAAATGTGAGTGTTCGAGGTGTTTGGTCAACAGTTATGGTCAAATGTGAGTGTTCGAGGTGTTTGGTCAACTATTAGAGTCAAATGTGAGTGTTCGAGGTGTTTGGTCAACTATTAGAGTCAAATGTGAGTGTTCGAGGTGTTTGGTCAACAGTTATGGTCAAATGTGAGTGTTCGAGGTGTTTGGTCAACTATTAGAGTCAAATGTGAGTGTTCGAGGTGTTTGGTCAACAGTTATGGTCAAATGTTAGTGTTTGAGGTGTTTAGTCAACAGTTATGGTCAAATGTGAGTGTTCGAGGTGTTTGGTCAACAGTTATGGTCAAATGTGAGTGTTCGAGGTGTTTGGTCAACTATTAGAGTCAAATGTGAGTGTTCGAGGTGTTTGGTCAACTATTAGAGTCAAATGTGAGTGTTCGAGGTGTTTGGTCAACAGTTATGGTCAAATGTGAGTGTTCGAGGTGTTTGGTCAACAGCTATGGTCAAATGTGAGTGTTCGAGGTGTTTGGTCAACAGTTATGGTCAAATGTGAGTGTTCGAGGTGTTTGGTCAACTATTAGAGTCAAATGTGAGTGTTCGAGGTGTTTGGTCAACTATTAGAGTCAAATGTGAGTGTTCGAGGTGTTTGGTCAACTATTAGAGTCAAATGTGAGTGTTCGAGGTGTTTGGTCAACTATTAGAGTCAATAAACAAAACTGAAAAGTGGTTTCCTTCATGCATACCCACGGTGGCAAGTTGTAGACTGTTAATATAACAGGCCACATGCTATACGAGTTGTTTTGCATAGAGAAAGGACAAAACCCGTCGATACCGAGACCCAAAAAAACATTACGAGGTTCGCTAGCAAACTCAGGGTGTAGCGCTGCAAATCTCTTCCAACTATCACCATCAACAGGATGACGCAACACATCCGGATCGGCACTCTTACCGGTATGGTGCCAAATCATGTCTTCAGCGGTGTGCTTTGAAGCGTATAGTCGCTGTAACCTGGGAGCAATCGGAAAATAGCGGAGCTTCTTATGTGGTACTTTGATACCCTTCTTCGGGTCCCATCTAGACTCGCTACAAACTGGACACTTATCGAGGTCTTTATACTCTTTATAAAATATGGCACAATCGTTCACACAAACATCGATGGTAATATACCCCATACCCAAGCTTTTCAACTTCTTGTTGCATGAATCATACGAATCGGGCAAGGTGTGAGGTTTGGGCAAAATACGACCAATCAACTCCAATAGCTCGGTGAATGACGTGTTAGTCCACTTGTTCTTAACTTTTATGTGAAGAAGCTTGGCAATGAAGTTCAATGAACTCATCGCATCACAACCCGGATAAAATTCTGTCTCCAATTCGTTAAACAGTTTTTCGAAACTACTTGGAATTTCTGCGTCTCTCATCTCGGTGTCACCCTGATGACCGCCAATATCGTAATTGTGTCTCACATCGTCATAAACCTCGGCAATTTCATTAACTATATTCGGAATAGGGTTTTCTTGGGGAATGACAGGCTGCTCACCGTGTTTTATCCAAACCCGATACGACTTCATAATCCCTTGATTATAAAGGTGGTTCGTAACCTTATTAGAGGGTAATCGACGATTATTTTTACAATAGTTACACGGGCAATAAATAAGATCTCCATATTGCGAATGTTGTTTTGCATATGCGATAAAACCCAAAACTCCAACAAGATAGTTTGGATCGAATAAATCCGTAGCATCCATCCAACTCTTATTCGAAGCCATCTCTTTACAACAATTTTAGATAACTAGACAACTACATTCATATGAAAATAAAATAAATAATTATTACAACCCAATTGATAAAATGGAAAAAAATTACAACACAATGGCTTGAATATAAATACAAACCAATAAATAAATAAAATTACATCACAAATAAATAAATAAAATTACATCACAAATAAATAAATAAAATTACATCACAAATAAATAAATAAAATTACATCACAAATAAATAAATAAATAAAATTACAACACAATAAATATATAAACAATTTCACATAAATAAACACACAAATACAAAAATATATGAAACATAATATATGAAATAAATGAATGTATGCATGATTTATACACAATATATAACAAGACAATCAAAAAATATACAAACTAATAACCTTTATATATCAACTAATACACAATTCAAAATTCATGCATAAAAAAAAAATTAAAAAGTTTGAAATTTTAAGAAAATACCTTGAATTGGTGGAAGAAATTGGATATTGATTATGAAGTCTTAACCTTGATAATGTAATAATAAGCCTAAACCCATAATATTGCAAGAATTAAACCATATATGATCATAAAAAAAAAAAAAAATCAAGAATTTACCTAATCTTTGTAGATGAAATTGTGAGTTGATGATGCCCCACCTTGATTACAAGCTTGCAAATGTTTAGAGATGAATTGGAGAAGGTATTGCAAAAAATTTGGATGAGTTTGGTTGATGTTTTTGGAAGAAATTGGGAGAAAAAAATGGGGTTTTTGGGGTTTATGGAGAAAAAAATACAGGCTGTTCGCATATATGCACGTCAAGTTTACCGACGACATGTAAAGTCGTCGGTAAACTGGAAGTGTCGTCGTTAAAAACATGGGTTTAACGACGACTTCAGCAAATGTCGGTAAGTTACCGACGACAAACCTAAGCCAAAAAATAAAAAAATAAAAAATTAATAACGACGGCGTTTTGTCGTTTACCCGCGACAACAGTCGTCGGTAAATTACCGGCGACCTGTTTCTCGTGGGTAAGGTGAAGTCGTCGGTAAATGGCAAAAGTTTACCGACGACTTTACGTGTCGTCGGTAAACTGTCGTGGGTAAATCCCCGATCTGTAGTAGTGAGGATCACATGTCCTGGAAAATTGAAGTCATAAAACAGTTGCTCAAATTAGTAGCCTAGGTAAAAGGCTTGATCTATTAGAGTGCATGGAAGGAAGAAATTAAACCCCCATAATAAGTTTAGTATGTATTTTGTAATATAGGGGGTCTATTTTGTACTTTTTTCTTTGTTTTTTACTACGCTACACTTTTTTACTTTTGTGTTAAGTTTTTTGAACAAGTTTCCACAAGATAAGGTATTTTATGAGAGATGAACAAATGAATACATTTTCGACGTAACATTCATAAAAAGGTATTAGTAAAATAGATATGATACCATCCTATAAAATGATCTATCAATGTGGAACTGTCCTTAAACACCCAAATTCTCATAACACGATCTAGACTAGGATCTATTGACACCATGAGTACTCAGATTTTTGGAATTCGGTCAATTAAAATAACATGAACATATCATTCTTATGTAAGAGTATTAGTCTCCAATGAAAAAACACCAAATCGACTCCTATGTTTGTCAATCACTAAAAAACATAGACTTATCATTCCTAAGAAAAAAAAATACTAGACTTCAATTCTAACATCACAAACAAAATAATATGATAGTCAATCAATCAACAATTTAGATGTATCATTTTAAGTAAGATATTAAACTCACGTGACCACATAATAGTTCAAAAACTATGGAGTCATGGGTTAAAAATAAAGGATCTAGGTAAAGTAACCACATAAATTTATGTAAAGAATTATTTATTCTTCATCAGTTTCGATTAGTGAATACTTATAAAACTTGTAGAAAGCAAATGGTTCCACAACATTTAATATTTTGTGAGACACTTAAATAGGTTGTTCACGAGAATTTAATATTTGGTGTTAATTTTAAAGTGATATAACACAAAAGTTTGGGTTTGTAATCTCAAGCAGCCATAATACGTCGTAATTATAAAGCTTTAACAATTCAATATTTAGTCAAAATAAATGCATTCATCATGCCACAAATGCCCACCATATCTGTTATATCTAGGCCTATCTTCCGATAATCTCAACAATCATAGTCATTAATCGTCGTTAAATATTTCAATAAATTTAAAATAAATTATACTTAAGTTAAAAGTAGTTAAACATAACATTCAAGAATACTATAAAGTATTTAAGCTACCTTAGCTTATTTGACATTAATATATGATTTCGTTGGATTTAAGCAAACAAATCTTGAGACGAGACAAGAAATATAAATCTAAATCCAAAAGAAGAAACTCCATGTCACAACTCAAGAATAACTTTGAAAATTGATGGCAATCCTAGGTTACACAACAACGAGTACGAGAGCCGCTTTGTGAGATCGAAAGAGACCCTAGGAACCTATGACCATCAAATATGTATACCACTTCCTACCTAGAAAAAGAAACTAGAAAACATAAGATTTTGGGTAATATCATTGATCTCGAACCTGATTATTGACAACCTCAAAGGAATGAGGATCAACCAATTATTTCTAAACTTGATTCACAATATCGTTTGCATAAGAGCGAGACAAAAGGAGAATGTGAAATGATAGAATATCATAAATTATTATAAATAACCACTTCTCAGATATATGGCTCTAAGTTCTATGATTTAGGAAAAAAATTATACAGAAGGAACAAACTTCTAACAAAAAATAGTATACCGAGGAGGATAAATTATTTGTAACTATTGAACATCCCCTACTTATTGGTGACTTTGTGATTCACTAACGAGGATTTGAGATGGATGAGTTTTCCTCACAACAATACCTTGGTATTCTTAGTAGAAATTTTTGATGAGCTAATCAAACAAGCATTGATGGATAAAATATTTTCATTTTATTTACGGTTCTCAAAAAAATTTGAGAAACCGATAATAGATCTAGGATAGTTCTAACAATTTTTTGAGGTCATGAGGGGGTTCACATATCAAACCTTCCTCCCTAGGGGATGTAATTTAATATTAATGAAAATAGGAATAAGAAAGGCATAAAAGATTATTATTACACGTACTGTTGTTGCGGAATGTAAGTGTACATACATAGTGATCCTGAGGCTAGCAACTAGGAACATACTATAGTGATTGTATACACTCAGCACTTAGACATTATGTTTCTAATGAAAGAGGGTTTTATGATATGCCCATTGAGGACACATTATATTGTCTATCTATAACAATTTATGGAAGTAAACGAGTGGCTTAAACATTATATTGTCTATCTATAACAATTTATGGAAGTAAATGAATATGTATTTCGCAAAGAAAATCCATTTTTGAAAGAAAATACAACTTTTCCAATATATAAGAGAATGGAGCGAAATTTAATTTTACCATGAAAAAAACAGGAGCTACGCTGGTGAATTTTTCAAATAGAATAATCAATTTTTATTTAATTCATTTGTAATTATTAGATTCTAAATTAATAATATTTTATAACTCGATTGAGTATTGTAATCTCACAATTTATATTATTTTAACTAAATTATATTCCCTAAAGTGAATAAACGGGTTTTAAGTAATATAAAAAACCTTTTCCTGAAATGAAACTATATTCTTTGAAGAAAATGAAATATTTTTTCATATGTTTACAACTGAAATTCTGGTGACCTGGACTCCAGAAGAGGTTAAGGTCGTGGAAAGAATAGTTTGTGGTCTCGTAGTAGTCTGAATACGACTAGGATAAATAACCATAACCACTAGAAGAGGAAAAATATTGGTAAAGGCACTAAAAAAATTCATGAATGTTTTTCCTTTTTTTTATTGTGTTGATATTGAATTCCGAGAATAAGTGATGTTATTGAGTGTGATTTATGTTAGTTTAGACACTATTTATATGCTTGATTCTGAAAAAAATTGATTGAATAAATTTAGGGTTTTTTAGGATTTAAAAAAAATTAAAAGTAGCATTATGAAATTAAAAATTTGATGTAATAAACATTTTTTGGCCTATATTTGTTTTTATAAAAATATAGGGACCAAATTGTAAATTATAAAATGTTAAAAAAATTTATTTGACAAAAAATGTTTTTAAAAATAAATAAATGACCATTTTGCAATTAAATAAAGTGTTATATTATAATAATTTGACTTAAAATGTTTTTATGAAAATAAAAGGACCAAAATGCAATCTTATAAAAAGTATACGGACCAAATTGCAATTTTAAAAGTAAGTATAAGAAAATATAATAGAACTAAAAATACAATTTTAAAAAAGTAAAGGACCACTTTGCAATTTAAAAAAAAATAAAAGAAAACATAAAAGGACTAAAATATTTATTTTTTTAAAAAATAGACCATTTTGCAAATTAAAAAAAGAAAAAGAAAATAAAAGGACTATCATGTTTATTTATTAAAAAAATAACCCAATTTGTAATTTAAAGAAAATTAAAGAAAAATGGACTATTTTGAAATATCAAAAACAAAATGTAAATATTTTTTTATTTATTATATGACTAATATTTTTTTTTGTGTAATACAGTTTGTAAGTGGAATTGATGTATTATAATATTTTTTATTTTATTTAATTTTATTTTTTATTTAATTAATATGTATGTATTTAATTTGGTTATGTACTAATTTTTATGTATTTAATTTTATATTTATGTATTTAATTTCGTGATGTGATCATTTTTTATTTTATTTTTATTTCTGTCTTTTAAATGTATTGCAAAATAGATGGCCGATGTGATAGGTAGGAGTCACGGAGGGGACGGTGGGGACCGAGACCCAAACCAAAATCCCAACAAAAACCTTGCAGATTGTAACAATCAACCGGGTAAATAAAAAAAATTATATCCAAAATTATGTTAAATATAACTTATACATTAATTAATTCTAATTTAAAACAGATTCAATTAAGCGCAATAAAATGGTTATGCGGCACTAAAGTCTGTCATTAAGGCACTAAAGGCGATCGGGTATCCTTTGCCGGTCGATTTCTACATACTAGACGACACGTGGAATCTCTCGGTAAATACGGGAAACACGTTAGCCAGGATGTCGGGCTAACTATTCGAGATAGGATACCACCGTGCTATAAAGCGTGGGAGAAAGTTCCGACTTCCGACAAGGTAGCAGTCATTAAGCGATTATCGGTAATGTTAAAACTATTCTCACCATTAATACTTATATAAAATAAATTATTAATTAAATTTAACTTTAAATAATATTTTGGATATAACAATTTTTTGATATCGCTTATTGGAGGAAAAAATCCGATTGGAAATTTATTGCTGGATATTTGGATGATACTATGAAAGTGAGGTACAAAGACTACAAACATAATATGAAAAAGCATTATTACTTGATGGGTAAGAAACCGAGTGATTTATTTGATGAGGTCTGGGAGATGTGTTGTAAGTATTGGGGTCCGAAGGACGCAAAGGTATATATATATATATATATATTTTTTTTTTATCATTTAGATTATATATAATGTTATTAATATTTGTATTTTAAATTTTTTCAGCACTAGTAAAAAATGAATACAGAAAATCGAAAGAAACAAAAGAATAAAGGTGGAGCGGGTTCTCGAAAATACTCCCGTACTCGGGATTTTCATTACGAGGTACTTTGATTTTTATGTATAGCTGTTTAATGTATTTAGAATATTTATTGATTATTATGAATGAAACAGGGTGTTGAGAAGTTGACCGGGGGTGGGACTGTGGTAGTGGGGGATGAGGCAACTCAGGAAGAAATCCCTATTCCACAAATGGGTGCATTTTTCAAAGTGGTGGGAAAAAGCAAAAAGGCAAAGCAGTGGAGGACGGAGGGTTATAAGAATGCTATGTAAGTATATTTAAAAATTAAATTGTAATTATAATTTTATTCATAAATCGATTCTAATATTTTTTGTCATGTCTATAATTAAACAGAAATTGTTAAGGGATGCTATGAAAGAGAAAGTGACTCAGTGTCAATCTGAGTCAACTGAAGCTGGTTACTTGTCGCAAAATGAGCAAATTGAGTCGGAGAGGGAAACTGCTAAAAAGGCTATTGGGTCGCCGAAGAGGAGTTGGACACCGGGTATGGGCCAACCGAAAAAGAAGAAGCGTGTCTCGAGTCCTTCGACTAACCCGGCACAAGACGAGCAAAACTCGAACATGATGGCGGCAATAAATGAGCTTCGAGTAGCCAAAGGATTGGCACCTTATAGACCCCCTAGTACTAGTACCTCTTCTAGCAGTGCTCCCCTAGTTTATTCTCAGGCAGCTATGACTGATGCGATGACTTATATTAATGAGATAAGGGTACAACAGGGTTTGCCCCCTATCCAGCCTATGCCTGCGAACCCTACTCCTCCAGCTGGTGATGCATCCGAGAGTCGAGGTGATGAAGAGGGTGATGAAGAGAGTGACGAAGATGAAGATGGCGATGATTCCGATGGAGAATAGGAGACCCGTTTATATGGTCTTTAGGTTGGGTTAAGTTGGTGTTTATTTTGGTTTGAAGTTAAGATGTAATAATATTTTGTCTTTTGGTTTGTTTGACTATTGATTTGACTTTCGGTTTGACATTTAATTTAAGTTTATGGATGATTTTGATGCATTAGTATTTTAATTAATTATTTAGTTTGTAATTGGTATTTTTAATTTTTAATTGTATATTTTTTTAAAATAAAAAAATATGATTTTGGAATTATATTTAATTGTAATATTTCAATTAAATATAATTCAGAATCATAATTTTTTAATTTTAAAAAAACAATTAAAGGTAGTCGCTATATATTAGCTTCTAGCGACTACACATAACGTCGATAATAACTAGTCAAACAGCGACTACTTATGTAGTCAGTAATACTTTCGCGACTACATCGTGACTTTCGTCGCTAGATATGACCTCTAACTACGAGTTTTTCACGACTATGTAATGACGACTACATGTAGAGTAGGTAAAGTCCATATTCGTTTTTCGCAACTACTTTTTCCTTCTTTCGGGACTATAGATGTAGTCGCGGATAGAAGAATGAGGTATAGTGTACGAGCACTAGTATATATGGTACTTTGTTATTTTATCAATATCGCTATATGAAACTTTATTGATTTAAACATGAATGATAATATATAAAATATTCTTTGATTTGGTCAAATATATAAATATATTTCACTTAAAATCAAATATAATACTAATTTTTTAATTAATCAATAACTCAAATTTTGTATGTCCAAAGTAAAAATTATATTTATAAAAGGAAAAAAACTAAACTATGTCCTTTTTTATTGAGTAAAGATATATATCATCCATTTTTGAATCACCTATATATTATCCTTATACGGCAGTTTTAGAAATCTCATTAAGTCATTTATATGTCATAAATTGTGTAAGTTCTATTTTAGATAATTTTATATAATACCAGAAAAAATTACAAAATTAATTTCACCAAACCCTAAACCCCGCCTCCTTACATATACACCTTACAAGTCGTCATTCCTATGGATACCTAGAAACTAAAGTATCACAAAATTATTAACTAATTTTCCATCATGTTTATTCAGCCGACACCATTGATACTTCCAATCTATTTAGAAAAGAGTGTAATTCTATATCTCACATATAAGATCGTTGGACATGACATTTCAATCAACAAGGAAGGGGTTTTATTTCTAATTTTATTTCTAATCATCATTTATGAATATCATATATACTTATTTGAGAAACAATTTGATTCTAACTGATATTATCTGCCCTTTTATTTAGTATTTTTAGAGATTGTGTGTCGACTATCATGTTTGCATTCAAGTAATTTCATTAAAATCTATTATGTAGAATCTACTTCAGAGTTTTTTTCTGTAATTTTGATATATTTTGTTTTTACACTGATTGCTTATTTTAACGTAATTTGAATCAAAAGTTTAAGGGTAATACTTCCATCCAATATTGGATGGTCCATTATTTAAATCACGGCCAAGCTCCCTTAATTTGATAAATATAGTAGAATATTGATTAGATAAATGAAGCATATATGAAATGACTTGGAGATTAAGATATATATTTCAATGCTAACATTGAAATATATATATATATATATATATATATATATATATATATATATATATATATATATATAGATTTATTGATTAACATCTATTAATTAATATTTTAAAATTCACTAACTAATCCTTCTTGTATTTGAAATCAAGCTTTTACTTATTTAATTATTTATATCAGAAAAAAAAAAAATTGGTTTATATTAAAGTGATTAGAATGTAATTATATCTCCCTTCGAAAGATTGTTCTTAATCTTCTCACTTATTTACTATTTTGTATAATTTATTTAGATTTTTTGATTATGTGATTTTCAAGTATTTAGCATTTCTTTATTTGGAATCTATGACTATATATGTTTACACACCTTTTCTGAAAAAATGTATATATTTATTTGAATGGTCATTTTAATTTAAATTTTGTTACTTTGTTTATAAATTTATTTAGATATATTGTTATGAAAACCATTGAATGCATATTTGTATTAGTAAAAATAATAATAATGATAAAATAATAAAGAGTAATGATATTTGTCACCCTTTTTTATCACCCTTTTATCACCTCCTACGTGTATGCCTACATGTACCAATGAATTGATTTCTCTATCCTATTTAATTTTTCTCTATCTTTTATTCAAGGAAATCAGAACATATATATAGAAGAGTGATAAAAGGGTGACATGAAAAGGGGTGACATATATCATTACTCAATAATAAAACATAATACTGGTTATGATAACTATTTATTGTTCATAAAAGTAGAAATTTTATTCTAGCTCTAATACTATATATATATATATATATATATATATATATATATATAAAATATAAGAAGAATTATAGACATACATATTTGTTTCTTGAGTATGAAGCCACTAATAACCAAACCAAACGTGTTGTTTATGACAAGTTCTCCTCATGTAGTATATATCTTCTTAGCTACACGGCCATGCATATCAATTTCTTTATTTGGGGATAGGGTTAGGGTTTTCAAAAGCAATTTTTTTGTCAATGATTCTAGCAAACGCAAACTATGTATTCCGCAGATGCTAAGAAGATCAGCTTGAGGAGCTCTTATGGAGAGAGCTTTGAAGTTGAAGAAGCGGTGAACGTTGATTCTCAGACGATGATCGAAGATGGATGTGCGGATGCAACCATTCCGCTCACAAATGTCACAAGCAAGATCTTGTCCAAGGTCATTGAATACCGCAAACGCCATGTCGAGGCCGTTGCGAAGGCTGAAGGCGAGAAGACTGCTGATGAAGAGTTGAAGGTTTTTGATCAGGATTTCGTGAAGGTTGACCAGTCCACTCTCTTCGATCTCATCTTGGCTGCTAATTATCTCAACATCAAAAGTCTTCTTGATTTGACCTGCCAGACAAGGGAAAGACTCCTGAGGAGATAAGGAAGACGTTCAACATCAAGAACGACTTCACACCAGAGGAAGAAGGGAGAATGCTTGGGCATTAGAGTGATGATGTTGTTTATCTTTTGATTATTTATCGTTTCCATTAGACTATTAATGAATGTTGTTAGGGTTGTGTTATGTGTTTGTGTAAGACAGTACATATCGTGGGGTGTTGGGGTTCTCAGTCTGTGTTTGTTTGTTGGTTTGTGTTGGTTTTTTTTTGTCTAATGAAAGGAAACCTGATACATATACTAAATTTTACAATACTGGTCAAATAAATAGAAAGAGCTTATCACCGACATATCCTTCTATTCTAATAGGTCTATATTTCTCCTCGTGAATTTCACAAAGCCATCCGCGATAGAGCTATGTTCTCTACTAATGTAGGTTATTTACCAAAGCGGAAAGATGTCCATCCATCCTTTGATTTCCTCAATGATTGGGTTAAGGCTCCAGTGAAGTCAAACCCTGTTGTAAATTCCTTGAAAAAGTTCAAGGTTGTCAGAGTAGAACGAACTACTCTGTGTGCTCTATAAAGCTGCCGATTTGAGGGCTAAAAGAAGTGCCCACTCTTGAACGCTCTTTAATTTACATCGCAAGGCTTTCCTTTGCGTGATCAAACCCTAAGGATTAACTCCAATTGTGGAAATTGCTGCCGGTTCCCACTCACTAATAAAAGACGTATCACTAAACCAAACCATATCTGCCGCATCGTCAATAACTGGGTTATTCTTATCAGCTTCCTTCTTCTCCTGCACTGTCTGCTTATTCTTATTCTTCAAGCTCTTTGTGTCATGAAATATACGAGAAATTGTATCTTTAGTATTAAGCGTTATATTTTCAACCGCCCATTTCTTCTTTTCAAAGAAACCTTTCATCCTTTGTCTCCAAATATTCCATGTGGTAACCATGATTGAAGCCGTAACTTTCCTTTTATCCCATCCATTATTTAAGTGGCTTGTTACCGTTTTCATTGACCATATTGAGAAGGGTTCATTCATTTTGTCATCAATTTTAATTTGGAGGGACGATTCCGCCAAAGCTTGCATGCTAATTGGGCATTTAAGGATGATATGATCTGTACTTTCCATCTCCATTTCGCACCATTCACATCTGTTGTCATCTTTACACCTTCTCTTTTTCAGGTTCTGTTTAGACAGAAGGATATCATTACAAATCCGCCAACAAAAATTCTTAATTTTTGAAGGGATGTTAGCATGCCACACAAGGTTCCAAAGAGTTGAGTTATTTTCTTTTTCACCAGCGATTGAAGATTGTGGAGTATCTCTATTTTCTCCTACCAACGCGTGATATCCAGACTTTGTCGAATATGTCCCATCTTTATTAAAAGGCCAAATTATTTTATCTTCTTTGAGAGTATTTGTGATAGGGATTTTCCATATTTCATTAGCAACAGTCGGATCGAATGCCTCCCTAATAACATTAACATTCCATCCTAACGACTCTTTATCCATAAGATCGTTAACCCATTTTAGATTAGAAGCTTTCCTATTGTCAAAATTATAATTGCCCATAATCCACTTGTGGTTCCAAATATCCACACTCTTACCATTACTGATTTGCCAAATCGAAAATTTCTTAAGCATTTGTATACCTTTATAAATGTTCGCCCAACACCACGATCTTTTAGCTTTTAGTTTTGTGTCCCATAAATTTTCCTTAGGAGCATATATTCTGTTCAGTACCTTGTAAACAAGTGAGTCCTTATTATTAATAATTCTCTTAGCTTGGTTTGCCAACATTGCGAGATTCATTTTTGGAAATCTCTAAAGCCCACTCCACCGGTTTTTTTTATTTAGCCATTTTATTCCAAGCCATCCAGAGAATCTTTTTCTTGTCCTTAGTGTCCCACCAAAAGTTAGCCACCAGAGACGTAAGTTTTTTGCATAGTGTTTTAGGAAACTCAAAGATCGACATTGCATAATTCGGAATTGACTGTAAAACGCCTTTAATAAGAGTCTCCTTTCCACCCTCCGATAAAAGAGAGGCAGTCCAGCTAGCCAATTTTGTTAATATTCTATATTTTATGTAATTAAGATTCTCCGTTTTCGATCTCTTAAGGGTTAGCGGAATGCCCAAATATTTCCCTAGCGAATCCGTGCTTTTTATGCTAAGAGCTTCAGAAATGGTTTGTTATCAGGAGTATTCTTGCTGAACATAATGGCCGATATTGCCAGATTAACTTTTTGCCCTGATGCTTGGCAATAGCTCCACAATATTTCCTTAAATGCATTAATTTCCTTATACGAAATTTGAATAAAGAATAAAGCATCATCCGCGAAGAAAAGATGGGTAAGTTTCGGACATTGTCTTGTAATCATTATCCAATTTTATTACCTTCTCTACATTGATTATTAATTAGTGCGATGAGACTTTCCGTGAGAAGAGAAAAAAGAAGCGGTGATAATGGGTCCCCTTGTCTTAAACCTTGTTCTAGTTTTAACTTTTTTATCCTTTGACCATTAATTTTGATTTGCATAGAAACCGTCGTCACACAGTTCTTAATCTAGTTCACCCATTTATCCGCACATCCCAACGCTAATAATGTCTGAAAAAGGAATTCCCAATTTACTTGATCATATGCCTTTTCCATATCAATCTTTACCGCCGCATAATTGATTTTTGATTTTCTTTTAGTATTTAAAAAATATGAGACTTCTTGCGCTATCAGAATATTGTCTTGAATACTCCTACCTTTAATAAATGCCTGACTGTGTTGGTGAGATGATTTCGTCCATGAACAGTTGAAGTCTCAGAGCCATGATTTTAGAGATAATCTTATAGCAAAAATTAACACAAGATATTGGCCTAAAATCCTTGATTGTTTCTTGTTTATCCCCTTTTGGTACCAATGTAATAATAGTGTCATTAATTAGACTGAGAGGGATATTGTTTGTAAAGAAGCCAATCACAATTTTCTCTTTATCCATTTCAATAATCTCCCAAAATTCGTGATAGAATTTCCTGGCAGCCCATCTGGACCCGGGGCTTTTGACCCATCCATTTTAAACACGGGATTTTTTATTTCTTCAGAATCCGGGATCTTCATAAGTGTCTCATTTTTATTTGGAAGCCAACATTTGATGAAATTTGCCTAGTAACTTCTTGAATATTGGAAACCATATTTTGCTTAAAGAGATTCATATAATATGTTTGTATATTGTCCTTAATTGTCTCTTTATTATCACACCCTTCCTCCCCATCACACTTCAACATATTTATCCTATTTATCCTTCTTCGTTGCATAGTTTTAGCAAAGAAATATTTAGTATTTTTGTGCCTTTCTTTAATATTAAGATCCCTAACTCTATCCGCCTAGAAAGACTCTTCTTGATCCCAACATTCCTCAATAGTTTTCTTAAGTTCCATTTCCTTAATTATATTATCTTCATTCATCTCTTTACCTTGCAAAATTTTCAACTCTGTATATAAGTTATTTAGTCTCTTCCTATTATTCAAGAACGTTGTTTTACTCCACCCTCTTAGCGCTACACATAGCATCTTTCTTGTCACAGAATTCCTAAATATTATCTACTATTCTTGTTTTGTCCCATGAATTTTTCACCACCTCTTTACGCTACACATGATCCTACCACCTTGATTCGAAATTAAAAAACTTATTATTTGTTTCACTTTCCGGCTCTGGCGTGAGAATTAACGGAGAATGGTCTGAACCCATAGCCGGTGGTACTATAATATTAGCGTCTGAAAATCTTGCGCACCAATCAAGATTTGCGAGACCTCTGTCCAGCTTTTCTTTAACATTCTCTTCCCCTTTTCTCTGATTCGTCCATGTAAAATAACATCCTTTACTCGGTAAGTCAACTAGACGATTTCAATTTATAAACTCGCTAAACTTAAGGATTCTTTCCAAGTTTGGTTGTATTTTGCCTTTTTTCTCCGAATATTTTGTAATATCATTAAAATCGCCTATGAGGATACTTGGACCATCAAGTTTATCCATCCATTTTGACAAGGAATTCCACACATTAGCCCTAATTTCGTCATCATTAGGGGCGTGAACACAAATCAAATACCACTTTGACCAATTCATTTCATTAACTTTAGAGATTACATAGTTCGAACACGAGAAAACCACATCAATAGAGATACTAGACTTCCACATCAAAAGAATACCACCAGACTTAAATGCTCTTCCTCCGGGGTCGACAACATGAAAACTATTAAACTTATTAAACTGGGAACAAGACTTAAGGTCCTTTTTCCGCAGTTTTGACTCAAATAAACACACAAAAGATAGTCTAAATTTATTAAGAAAATATTTAAAGGACTTTCTTGTCAAGGGCGCCCTTGCACCTTGACAATTCCACAAACAATAGCTATCCATCGAATCCGTCCAGGTTAAGGGACCGACCGCCATCCTCGAGGTTAGTATGAATTTTAGTAGCCTTCACGGGTCTAGCCTGGTTACCACCAAAATCTTCCGTGTTTTCACTGCTACTGGGATCATACTCCAAAATCCTGTTACAATCATCACCACAACAGAAAAACAATCTTTCACCTCCTTCTTCCTACCCATCATCCACGCTATCAACCTTAATTCCATCACAGATTTTCTCATCATTCTTCATCTGAACCCTCACTTCATAGAAGTTGTTGCTAAATAGTCCAACCTGGTAGCAGTCAACACTTGCCTTCTCTTCGCTGCTTCTGCAACCTGTATTACCTTTGGTGGAAGCTCAATCTTAAGCGTGTAATATACTGCATGTATTTTGTTTAGACCGATGTGTTCAGCAGTTAAAGAATTTATTTTGATCTTAACTTGGGTCGTAAAAGCTCTCTTCCAAATAATACTTTCCAAAAACATTGATATTAAACCACCAAAGGATTTTTACCCTAGGACATTTACTACCTCCTCTAACCATATAATTTGGATCCAAATATATGACCATAATCATAACACCAGAATAGTTGATCAACACATAAATTAAAAGAAACCCATTACAGGCTAATTGAAAGTTTTCCATAGTAAAATAAATAGCTTCTTTACAACTTCTCCTCCTAACCAAATACATGTAATAAATACAGGCCACATAGACAATATGAGAATAGACAAAATAATTAGCCTTATACGATATGTTGATCAGACCCTGACCCACCTTCCATGAACTAAAATCCAAATTAAACCCAATAACAATCCAGAAAAACTAATTACTAGCATTAATAATACTCCAACAAATTTGTCTGGTACTATTTTTGTAATTAAAGAAATAGGAATTGAATTCCCTGGTAACTGAGTCACCAAAAGAGAAAAGCACCATAGTGCTAAAATTCTTAGCATAGATAGAACATACATAGTATCCATAGATAGACTCAGCATCCATTTCAAATCTACTCAAAATCCTACTGTATCTATACTAATCTTTACTGCATCTAATATTTTTGAGAAATTTATTCTGATTAATTCGAACAAGTAAATCAAACCCAAAATTACCTTGTATGCATTTACTAAAGCAGGAAGAATCCACCGCATTTCAAAAAACATCAAAGATAACAGAAGACTAACCGATAAAAGACTTATAACCATTTGCATGTGCCAAAAAAAGATACGAAAAGACAATAAGAGGGCATTACAGGGTCCCTTTTCCCTTACCAAATCATCCATCCACACGGAGAAGCCGTGCATGCTTTCATAGGACTCACAAATTAGCTTCTCAGTAGAATTTATCATGGTAAACCACAGGAAAGAATTGCTCCTGGGTCCTTGATCTGCAAACCATGATTTTGAAACCCATTGTTCAAAATTGTCAATAATCTTATGATATAAATTGGGAATGATATGGGTAATAGATTTGTAGTAATAATTAGGATTAGAAACGTAAGGGAATTGATGAACAAAAAACTTATGATTGGTTTGTGTTGGTTTAAGGTTTAAAACTTGGGTTGTCTTTTGGTTGGATGAATATTACAATTGTTTCTAAAAAAAATGGACATGCTCCTAATAGAAGTCTATCAGAGGGAAATTTTTTATTTCCTAAAATTAAATTAATAGTAAGATTTTGCAAAATATATTCTATGATATAAAAAAAAATTAGCTGTTTTGTATGAAAGGATAAATTATGTTATATATTTAATTAAAAATATATTTGATAGTTATTAGGAGGTGTAACGTGAAAATGTGTTAGATTTTATCATATATCCCTAAACTATAAACTAAATTTTGTTTTGTTACTTATCTTAACTGGAATACAATAAAACCTATTTTTTTTTGTTTTTGTAGATTACAATAATATAGGGATATCACTTTCAAAGGAGAAATCAAAACCTTTAACAATAAACGTATTTCAAACTCCTCATCTATCAACTCTTAACTTAACTCACCAACACAAAGATTTAACTTTGTATTACCTTTTTTCTATATTAGTTGATAAATTTATTATTGATATATTTTAGTTTTGATGATGAATTAAATGTTTATATAGTGTAGATATGTTGATACAAATATAGTGATTTCAATTGTAAGTTTGATTATAAATTTTCGATCAATATAAATGTTCAGTTATAAATATATTCCCAATGTATTGTATGGTGTATAATTTTAATGATACCAACTTGAAATAATTTAATTAATATTTATTTATTTAAATTTAATTTCATCATATTTGATGAAGATGTGTTGAAATTTCCTATTTTTTGGTAGAAATCTACATTTGGTTTCATTGTAATATTTGTTGAGTAAAAAAAAATACAAATCGGGTACATAAAGTAAAATAAAAATTGTGTCACCTTGCTCACTAAATTTAGTTTACCTGATACAAATGTGAATATCAGGAGATCATAAGGCAAACAACCCTTACAAAATTGAGAAAAGGTAGTATCAACTTACCGTCAAACCATGATATTCCCCACCATTAATACAGTCACTGCAATATGAGAAAATCACTCATATGCTCAATAATTTTATAAAAACTCCCTCAACTTCATATATTAGTAAGTATTGAATATCTTAAAGAACAATTACATTGTTTTTTACAGTATTAACTCCTAAGCTTGGTCTCGAGAAGATGGATAAGTAGACAAACATGCCGAGGCAACCAAAGGTTGTAGGATCACATGTCCTGGAAAATTGAAGTCATAAAATAGTGGCTCAAATTAGTAGCCTAGGTAAAAGGCCTGATCTATTTGAGTGCATGGAAGGAAGAAACGAAACCCCCATAATAAGTTTAGTATGTATTTTGTAATATGTAGGGTCTATTTTGTACTTTTTTCTTTGTTTTTTACTATGCTACACTTTTCTACTTTTGTGTTAAGATTTTTGAATAAGTTTCCACAAGATAAGGTTTTTTATGAGAGAAGAACAAATGAATACATTTTCGACGTAACATTCATAAAAAGGGATTAGTAAAATAGATATGATACCATCCTATAAAATAATCTATCAATGTGGAACTTCCCTTAAACACCCAAATTCTCATAACCCGATCTAGACTAGGATCTATTGAGACCATGAGTACTCAGATTTTTGGAATTCGGTCAATTAAAATAACATGAACATATCATTCTTATGTAAGAGTATTAGTCTCCAGTGAAAAAACACCAAATCGACTCCTATGTTTTTCAATCACTAAAAAACATAGACTTATCATTCCTAAGAAAAATAATACTAGACTCCCATTCTAACATCACAAACAAAATAATATGATAGTCAATCAATCAACAATTTAGATGTATCATTTTAAGTAAGATATTAGACTCACGTGACCACATAATAGTTCAAAAACTATGGAGTCATGGGTTAAACATAAAGGATCTAGGTAAAGTAACCCCATAAATTTATGTAAAGAATTATCTATTCTTCATCAGTTTCGATTAGCGAATACTTATAAAACTTGTAGAAAGCAAATGGTTCAACAACATTTAATATTTTGTGAGACACTTAGATACACGAGAATTTAATATTTGGTGTTAATTTTAAAGTGATATATCACAAAAGTTTGGGTTTGTAATCTCTAGCCGCCATAATACATCGTAATTAGAAAGCTTTAACAATTCAATATTTAGTCAAAATAAATGCATTATCATGCCACAAATGCCCACCATATCTGTTATATCTAGGCCTATCTTCCGATAATGACAATAATCATAGTCATTAATCGTCGCTAAATATTTCAATAAATTTAAAATAAATTATACTTAAGTTAAAAGTAGTTAAACATAACATTCAAGAATATTATAAAGTATTTAAGCTACCTTAGCTTATTCGACATTAATATATGATTTCGTTGGATTTAAACAAACAAATCTTGAGACGAGACAAGAAATATAAATCTAAATCCAAAAGAAGAAACTCCATGTCACAACTCAAGAATAACTTTGAAAAATGATGGGAATCTTAGGTTACACAACAGCGAGTACGAGAGCCGCTTTGTGAGATCGAAAGAGACCCTAGGAACTTATGACTATCAAATATGTATACCACTCCTACCTAGAAAAAGAAACTAGAAAACATAAGATTTTGGGTAATGTCATTGATCTCGAACCTGAATATTGACAACCTTAAAGGAATGAGGCTCAACCAATTATTTCAAAACTTGATTCACAATATCGATTGCATAAGAGCGAGACAAAAGAAGAATGTGAAATGATAGAATATCATAATTTATTATAAATACCCACTTCTTAGATATATGTCTCAGATGTCTCCTCATTTGTGATAGATTTATGTTACGATGAGACATCATTTTTAGTGATTTAGAAGTCAATAATGTCGACTTTCTTAAGTTTTAGTGCACTTTCCTATTTTGAGTTTTGATTTGTTGAATTATTATTTTTAGAGCATATTGGGTTTAATTGTTTATTTAGTGTGTAGCTTTAAAGATAATTATGGAGATTAATTAGAGTCCAAGTCAAAGACAACAACTTATGGAAAGAGATTTGCATGATAATTGGAGATAAGAACACAAAAGCTAAAAGGATGGAAAAGGAAAAGCTGCCTAAATCTGGGATTCTGCATACACGTCTAAAGATGTGCATTTTTACCTAAGAAATAGGCCGGTTTTGCATCATGTATAATCTATGAATTCTAATTCTTTTATCTAAGTTTCTTTGGGAATTATATGTTTTAATTTGATATTAGCTACTGACTTTATATTTGTTTATGTGTCTTGATTTAATGTCTTTCCTAGAACTGATCACTTTAGGATTGTTTTAATAGTAGTTAGATGGTCTCCTTGACAGGGTGTTTAACGATTGAACCACCACATAATGTCTAGTGTCGATATTAGTTCTGACAAAACATGATTCTAACTAGATAGTCATTAGGGTTTGTTTTAACCACCATATCACCAGGATTGCAGTATTTGCTTAGGGCCTTAGTGGCGTTTGATAACCCTAAGATAAAACACTTCTTGGTTGTGTCGTAGCCCCCTTAGTCGCTCTCAAGGTCTAAGGTATGAGAATTTATAATCCTGACTAAGTATACCAAGAGCTAATATTCTCCCTTATGAACTAGATTTATAGATAGAATTAGAAGGATTAGTGCATACTAGCAAAACCTAAGCTATATTTCTCATCTCATATTCTTAATCTTTTACTTTATTGTCTTTATTTTCCTAGTTTTAATTAGTAATTTCGAATTCCTATTTGCTTTTATTTTCTGTCTTTAATTATTTACTTTTACTCGTAATTTCTACTCACGCGATTAACACACTTAAGTCCCTGAGAACGAACTCAATTTGCTAACTAAAACTTGCATACGTCCTGTAATACTTGCAGTACTGTGCCTGTCTAGGGTGAGAGTGCGTAGTTTCTTGGCTCAATTTCATCTTATTTTTATCACACCCTAGGCAACACCAGTCTCTAAGTTCTATGATTTAGGAAAAAAATTATACAGAAGGAACAAACATCTAACAAAAAATAGTATACCAATGAGGATAACTTATTTGTAACTATGGAACATCCCCTACTTATTAGTGACTTTGTGATTCACTAACGAGGATGTGAGATGGATGAGTTTTCCTCACAACAATACCTTGGTATTCTTAGTAGAAATGTTTGATGGGCTAATCAAACAAGCGTTGATGGATAAAATATTTTCATTTTATTTACGGTTCTCAAAAAAATTTGAGAAACCGATAATAGATCTAGGATAGTTCTAACAATTTTTTGAGGTCATCAGGGGGTTCACATATCAAACATTCCTCCCTAGGGGATGTAATTTAATGTTAATGAAAATAGGAATAAGAAAGGCATAAAAGATTATTGTTACACGTACTGTTGTTGCGGAATGTAAGTGTACATACATAGTGATCCTAAGGCTAGCAACTAGGAACATACTATAGTGATTGCATACACTTAGAACTTAGACATTATGTTTCTAATGAGAGAGGGTTTTATGATATGCCCATTGAGGACACATTATATTGTCTATCTATAACAATTTATGGAAGTAAACGAGTGGCTTAAACATTATATTGTCTATCTATAACAATTTATGGAAGTAAATGAATATGTATTTCGCAAAGAAAATGCAACTTTTCCAATATATAAGAGAATGGAGCGAAATGTAATTTTACCATGAAAAAAACAGGAGCTACGCTGGTGAATTTTTCAAATAGAATAATCACTTTTTATTTAATTCATTTGTAATTATTAGATTCTATATTAATAATATTTTATAACTCGATTGATTATTGTAATCTCACAATTTATATTATTTTAACTAAATTATATTCCCTGAAGTGAATAAACGATTTTTAAGTAATATAAAAATCATTTCCTGTAATGAAACTATATTCTTTGAAGAAAATGAAATATTTTTCATATGTTTACAACTGAAATTCTGGTGACTTGGACTCCAGAAGAGGTTAAGGTCGTGGAAAGAATAGTTTGTGGTCTCGTAGTAGTCTGAATACGACTAGGATAAATAACCATAACCATTAGAAGTGGAAAAATATTGGTAAACGCACTAAAAAAATTTCATGAATTTTTTTCCTTTTTTTTTATTGTGTTGATATTGAAATCCGAGAATAAGTGGCGTTATTGAGTGTGATTTATGTTAGTTTATACACTAAAAAAATTTGATGTAATAAACATTTTTTGGCCTACAATTGTTTTTATAAAAATATAGGGACCAAATTGTAATTTAAAAAATGGTAAAGAAAATTATTTGACAAAAAATGTTTTTAAAAATAAATAAATGACCATTTTGCAATTAAATAGAGTGTTATATTAAAATAATTTGACTTAAAATGTTTTTATGAAAATAAAAGGACCAAAATGCAATCTTATAAAAAGTATAGGGACCAAATTGCAATTTAAAAAGTAAGTATAAGAAAATATAATAGAACTAAAATACAATTTTAAAAAATTAAAGGACCACTTTGCAATTTAAAAAATAAAAGAAAACATAAAAAGACTAAAATATTTATTAATTTTTAGAAAATATACCATTTTGCATTAAAATCTGTCATTAAGGCACTAAAGGCGGTCGGGTATCCTTTGCCGGTCGATTTCTACATACTAGACGACACGTGGAATCTCTCGGTAAATACGGGAAACACGTTAGCCAGGATGTCGGGCTAACTGTTCGAGAGAGGATACCACCGTGCTACAAAGCGTGGGAGAAAGTTCCGGCTTCCGACAAAGTAGCAGTCATTAAGCGATTATCGGTAATGTTAAAACTATTCTCACCATTAATACTTATATAAAATAAATTATTACTTAAATTTAACTTTAAATAATATTTTGGATATAACAATTTTTTGATATCGCTTATTGGAGGAAAAAATCCGATTGGAAATTTATTGCTGGGAATTTGGATGATACTATGAAAGTGAGGTACAAAGACTACAAACATAATATGAAAAAGCATTATTACTTGATGGGTAACAAACCGAGTGATTTATTTGATGAGGTCTGGGAGATGTGTTGTAAGTATTGGGGTCCGAAGGACGCAAAGGTATATATATATTTTTTTATTTTATAGTTTAGATTATATATAATGTTATTAATATTTGTATTTTAAATTTTTTCAGCACCAGGCAAAAATGAATAAAGAAAATGGAAAGAAACAAAAGAATAAAAGTGGAGCGGGTTCTCGAAAATACTCCCGTACTCGGGATTTTCATTACGAGGTACTTTGACTTTTATGTATAGTTGTTTAATATATTTAGAATATTTATTGATTATTATGAATGAAACAGGGTGTTGAGAAGTTGACCGGGGGTGGGACTGTGGTAGTGGGGGATGAGGAAACTCAGGAAGAAATCCCTATTCCACAAATGGGTGCATTTTTCGAAGTGGTGAAAAAAAAGCGAAAAGACAAAGCACTGGAGGACGGAGGGTTATAAGAATGCTAATCTAAGTATATTTAAAAATTAAATTGTAATTATAATTTTATTCATAAATCGATTTTAATATTAATTTTTTTTTTCATGTCTATAATTAAACAGAAATTGTTAAGAGATGCTATGAAAGAGAAAGTGACTCAGTGTCAATCTGAGTCAACTGAAGCTGGTTACTTGTCGCAAAATGAGCAAATTGAGTCGGAGAGGGAAACTGCTAAAAAGGCTATTGGGTCGCCGAAGAGGAGTTGGACACCGGGTATGGGCCAACCGAAAAAGAAGAAGCGTGTCCTGAGTCTTTCGACTACCCCGGCACAAGACGAGCAAAACTCGCATATGATGGCGGCAATAAATGAGCTTCGAGTAGCCAAAGGATTGGCACCTTATAGACCCCCTAGTACTAGTACCTCTTCTAGCAGTGCTCCCCTAGTTTATTCTCAGGCAGCTGTGACAAATGCGATGACTTATATTAATGAGATAAGGGTACAACAGGGTTTGCCCCCTATCCAGCCCATGCCTGCGAACCTTACTCCTCCAGCTGGTGATGCATCCGAGAGTCGACGTGATGAAGAGGGTGATGAAGAGAGTGACAAAGAAAAAGATGGAGATGATTCCGATGGAGAACAGGAGACCCGTTTATATGGTCTTTAGGTTGGGTTAAGTTGGTGTTTATTTTGGTTTGATGTTAAGATGTAATAATAATATGTCTTTTGGTTTGTTTGACTATTGATTTGACTTTTAATTTAAGTTTATGGATGATTTTGATGCATTAGTATTTAGTTTGTAATTGGTATTTTTAATTATTAATTGTATATTTTTGTTAAAATAAAAAATATTATTTTTGAATTATATTTAATTGTAATATTGCAATTAAATATAATTCAGAATCATAATTTTTTAATTTAAAAAAAAAATTAATGTTATTAGCGACTACAAGTAGTCTAGACAAACAATTAAAGGTAGTCGCTATATATTAGCTTCTAGCGACTACACATGTCGTCGATAAAAACTAGTCAAATAGCGACTACTTATGTAGTTAGTAATACTTTCGCGACTACATCGTAACTTTCGTCGCTAGATATGACCTCTAACGACGAGTTTCTCACGACTATGTAATAACGACTACATGTAGAGTAGGTAAAGTCCAAATTCGTTTTCCGCAACTGCTTTTTCCTTCTTTCGCGACTAAAGATGTAGTCGCGGATAGAAGGATGAGGTGTAGTGTACGAGCACTAGTATATATGGTACTTTGTTATTTTATCAATATCCCTATATGAAACTTTATTGATTTAAACATGAATGATAATCTATAAAATATTCTTTGATTTGGTCAAATATATAAATATATTTCACTTAAAATCAAATATAATACTAATTTTTTAATTAATCAATAACTCAAATTTTGTATGTCCAAAGTAAAAATTATATTTATAAAAGGAAAAAAACTAAACTATGTCCTTTTTTATTGAGTAAAGATATATATTATCCATTTTTGAATCACCTATATATTATCCTTATATGGCAGTTTTAGAAATCTCATTAAGTCATTTATATGTCATAAATTGTGTAAGTTCTATTTCAGATAATTTTATATAATACCAGAAAAAATTACAAAATTATTTTCACCAAACCCTAAACCCCGCCTCCTTACATATACACCATACAAGTCGTCATTCCTATGGATACCTAGAAACTACTCTAAAGTATCACAAAATTATTAACTAATTTTTCATCATGTTTATTCAGCCGACACCATTGATACTACCAATCTATTTAGAAAAGAGTATAATTCTATATCTCACATATAAGATCGTTGGACATGACATTTCAATCAACAAGGAAGAGGTTTTATTTCTAATTTTATTTCTAATCATCATTTATGAATATCATATATACTTATTTGAGAAACATTTTGATTCTAACTGATATTATCTGCCCTTTTATTTAGTATTTTTAGAGATTGTGTGTCGAATATCATGTTTGCATTCAAGTAATTTCATTAAATTATATTATGTAGAATCTACTTCAGAGTTTTTTTTGCAATTTTGATATATTTTGTTTTTACACTGATTGCTTATTTTAACGTAATTTGAATCAAAAGTTTAAATGGTGATAACCTCCCTTAATTTGATAAATATAGTAGAATATTGATTAGATAAATGAAGCATATATGAAATGACTTGGAGATTAAGATATACATTTCAATGCTAACATTGAAATATATATAGATTTATTGATTAACATCTATTAATTAATATTTTAAAATTCACTAACTAATCCTTCTTGTATTTGAAATCAAGCTTTTACTTATTTAATTAATTATATCATAAATAAAAAAAATATTTGGTTTATATTAAAGTGATTAGAATGTAATTATATCTCCCTTTGAAAGATTGTTCTTAATCTTATCACTGATTTACTATTTTGTATAATTTAATTAGATTTTTTGATTATGTGATTTTCAAGTAATTAGCATTTCTTTATTTGGAATCTGTGACTATATATGTTTACACGGTTTTTCTAAAAAAATGTATATATTTATTTGAATGGTCATTTTAATTTAAATTTTGTTACTTTGTTTATAAATTTATTTATATATATTGTTATGAAAACCATTGAATGCATATTTGTATTAGTAAAAATAATAATAATGTTAAAATAATTAAACATAATACTGGTTATGATAACTATTTATTGTTCATAAAAGTAGAGATTTTATTCTAGCTCTAATACTATATATATATATATATATATAAAATATAAGAAGAATTATAGACATACATATTTGTTTTCTTGACTATGAAGCCACTAATAACCAAACGTGTTGTTTATGACAAGTTCTCCTCATGTAGTATATATCTTCTTAGTTACACGACCATGCATATCAATTTCTTTATTTGGGGATAGGGTTAGGGTTTTCAAAAGCAATTTTTTTTGTTAATGATTCTAGCAAACGCTGTATTCCGCAGATGCCAAGAAGATCACCTTGAGGAGCTCTGATGGAGAGAGCTTTGAAGTTGAAGAACCGGTGGTCGTTGAGTCTCAGATGATCAAGAACATGATCGAAGATGGATGTGCGGATGCAACCATTCCGCTCCGAAATGTCACAAGCAAGATCTTGTCCAAGGTCATTGAGTACTGCAAACGCCATGTCGCGGCCGTTGCGAAGGCTGAAGGCGAGAAGACTGTTGATGAAGAGTTGAAGATTTTTTATCAGGATTTCGTGAAGGTTGACCAATCCACTCTCTTCGATCTCATCATGGCTGCTAATTATCTCAACATGAAAAGTCTTCTTGACTTGACCTGCCAGACAGTTGCAGATATGATCAGGGGAAAGACTCCTGAGGAGATAAGGAAGACGTTCAACATCGAGAACGACTTCACAACAGAGGAAGAGGAGGAGGTCCGCAAGGAGAATGCTTGGGCATTTGAGTAATGATGTTGTTTATCTTTTGATTATCTATCGTTTCCATTAGACTATTAATGAATGTTGTTAGGGTTGTGTTCTGTGTTTGTAAGACAGTACATATCGTGGGGGTGTTGGGGTTCTCAGTCTGTGTTTGTTTGTTGGTTTGTGTTGGTTTTTTTTTGTCAAATGAAAGGAAACCTGATACATATACTAAATTTTACAATACTGGTTAAAGAAATAGAAAGAGCTTATCACCGACATATCCTTCCATTAGGTTAGGTCTATATTTCTCCTCGTGAATTTCGCAAAGCCATCCGCGATAGAGCTATGTTCTCTACTAATGTAGGTTATTTTCCAAAGCGGAAAGATGTTCAGCCATCCTTTGATTTCCTCAATGATTGGGTTAAGGATTCCTTGAACAAGTTCAAGGTTGTCAGAGTAGAACGAACTACTCTGTGTGCTCTTCGAAGCTTCCGATTTGAGGGCTAAAAGAAGTGCCCACGCTTCTCCTTCTTGAACGCTCTTTAATTTACATCGCAAGGCTTTCCTTTGCGTGATCAAACCCTAAGGATTAACTCCAATTATGGAAATTGCTGCCGGTTCCCACTCACTAATAAAAGACGCATCACTAAACCAAACCATGTCTGCCGCATCGTTAATAACTGGGTTATCCTGCACTGTCTGCTTATTCTTAATCTTCAAACTCTTTGTCTCATCAAATATACGAGCAATTGTATCTTTATTATTAAGCGTTATATTTTCAACCGCCCATTTCTTCTTTTCAAAGAAACCTTTCATCCTTTGTCTCCAAATATTCCATGTGGTAACCATGATTGTAGCCGTAACTTTCCTTTTATCCCATCCATTATTTGAGTGGCTTGTTACCGTTTACATTGACCATATTGAGAAGGGTTCATTCATTTTGTCATCAATTTTAATATGGAGGGACGATTCCTCCCAAGCTTGCATGCTAATTGGGCATTTAAGAATGATATGATATGTACTTTCCATCTCCATTTCGCACCATTCACTTCTGGTGTCATCTTTACACCTTCTCTTTTTCAGGTTCTGTTTAGACGGAAGGATATCATTACAAATCCGCCAACAAAAATTCTTATTTTTTGAAGGGATGTTAGCATGCCACACAAGGTTCCAAAGAGTTGAGTTATTTTCTTTTTCACCAGCAATTGAAGATTGTGGAGTATCTCTATTTTCTCCTACCAACGCGTGATATCCAGACTTTGTCGAATATGTCCCATCTTTATTAAAAGGCCAAATTATTTTATCTTCTTTGAGAGTATTTGTGATAGGGATTTTCCATATTTCATTAGCAACAGTCAGATCGAATGCCTCCCTAATAACATTAACATTCCATCCTAACGACTCTTTATCCATAAGATAGTTAACCCATTTTAGATTAGGAGCTTTCCTATTGTCCAAATTATAATTGCCCATTATCCACTTGTGGTTCCAAATATCCACACTCTTACCATTACCGATTTGCCAAATCGAAAATTTCTTAAGCATTTGTATACCTTTATAAATGCTCGCCCAACTCCACGATCTTTTAGCTTTTAGTTTTGTGTCCCATAATTTTTCCTTAGGAGCATATATTCCTTTCAGTACCTTGTAAACAAGTGAGTCCTTATTGTTAATAATTCTCCAAGATTGGTTTGCCAACATTACGAGATTCATTTTTTTGGAAATCTCTAAAGCCCACTCCAGCGGTTTTTTTTATTTAGCCATTTTATTCCAAGCCATCTAGAGAATCTTTTTCTTGTCCTTAGCTTCCCACCAAAAAGTAGCCACCAAAGACTAAGTTTTTTGCATAGTGTTTTAGGAAACTCAAAGATCGACATGGCATAATTTGGAATTGACTGTAAAACCACTTTAATAAGAGTCTCCTTTCCACCCTCCGATAAAAGAGAGGCAGTCCAGCTAGGCAATTTTGTTAGTATTCTATATTTTATGTAATTAAGATTCTCCGTTTTTGATCTCAGGGTTAGCGGAATGCCCAAATATTTTCCTAGAGAATCCGTGCTTTTTATGCTAAGAGCTTCAGAAATGGTTTGTTTAATATGATCCGGAGTATTCTTGCAGAACATAATGGCCGATTTTGCGAGATTAACTTTTTGCCCTAATGCTTGGCAATAGCTCCACAATATTTCCTTAAATGCATTAATTTCCTTATCCGAATTTTTAATAAAGAATAAAGCATCATCCGCGAAGAAAAGATGGGTAAGTTTCGGACATTGTCTTGTAATCATTATCCCATTTTATTACCTTCTCTACATTGATTATTAATTAGTCCAAAGAGACTTTCCGTGAGAAGAGAAAAAAGAAGCGGTGATAATGGGTCCCCTTGTCTTAAACCTAGTTCTAGTTTTAACTTTTTCATCCTTTGACCATTAATTTTGATTTGCATAGAAACCGTCGTCACACAATTCTTAATCTAGTTCACCCATTTATTTGCAAATCCGAACGCTCATAATGTCTGAAAAAATATGAGACTTCTTGCGCTATGCTATCAGAACATTGTCTCGAATACTCCTACCTTTAATAAATGCTGTGTTGGTGAGATGATTTCGTCCATGAACGGTTGAAGTCTCAGAGCCATGATTTTAGAGATAATCTTATAGCAAAAATTAACACAAGATATTGGCCTAAAATCCTTGATTGTTTCTTGTTGATCCCCTTTTGGTACCAATGTAATAATAGTGTCATTATATAGACCGAGAGGGATATTGTTTGTAAAGAAGCCAATCACACTATATCCATTTCAATAATCTCCCAAAATTCGTGATAGAATTTCTAGGCAGCCCATCTGGACCCGGGACTTTTGAACCATCCATTTTAAACACAGGATTTTTTATTTCTTCAGAATCCGGGATCTTCATACGTGTCTCATTCATTTGGAAGCTAACATTTGATGAAATTTGCCTAGTAACTTCTTGAATATTGGAAACCATATTTTGCTTAAAGAGATTCATATAATATGTCGGTATATTGTCCTTAATTGTCTCTTTATTATCACACCATTCCTCCCCATCACACTTCAACATATTTATCCTATTTATCCTTCTTCGTTGCATAGTTTTAGCAAAGAAATATTTAGTATTTTTGTCCCCTTCTTTAATATTAAGATCCCTAGCTCTATCCGCCTAGAAAGACTCTTCTTGATCACAATATTCCTCAATAGTTTTCTTAAGTTCCATTTCCTTAATTATATTATCTTCATACATCTCTTTACCTTGCAAAATTTCCAACTCTGTATATAAGTTATTTAGTCTCTTCCTATTATTCAAGAACGGTGTTTTATTCCACCCTCTTAGCGCTACACATAGCATCTTTCTTGTCACAGAATTCCTGAATATTATCTACTATTCTTGTTTTGTCCCATGAATTTTCCACCACCTCTTTACACTGCACATGATCCAACCACCTTGATTCGAAATTAAAAATCTTATTATTTGTTTCACGTTCCGGCTCTGGCAAGAGAATTAACGGAGAATGGTCTGAACCCATAGCCGGTGGTACTATAATATTAGTGTCTGAAAATCTTGCGCACCAATCAAGATTTGCGAGACCTTTGTCCAGCTTTTCTTTAACATTCTCTTCCCCTTTTCTCCGATTCGTCCATGTAAAATAACATCCTTTACTCGGTAAGTCAACAAGACGATTTCAATTTATAAACTCGTTGAACTTAAGGATTCTATCCAAGTTTGGTTGTATTTTGCCTTTTTTCTCCGAATATTTTGTAATATCATTAAAATCGCCTATGAGGATACTTGGACCATCAAGTTTATCCATCCATTTTGACAAGGAATTCCACACATTAGCCCTAATTTCGTCATCATTAGGGGCGTGAACACAAATCAAATACCACTTTGACCCATTCATTTCATTAACTTTAGAGATTACATAGTTCGAACACGAGAAAACCACATCGACAGAGATACTAGACTTCCACATCAAAAGAATACCACCAGACTTATATGCTCTTCCTCTGGGTCGACAACATGAAAACTAGTAAACTTATTAAACTGGGAACAAGACTTAAGGTCCTTTTTCCGCAGTTTTGACTCAAATAAACACACAAAAGATAGTCTAAATTTATTAAGAAAATATTTAAAGGACTTTCTTGTCAAGGGCGCCCTTGCACCTTGACAATTCCACACACAGTAGCTATCTATCGATTCCGTCCAGGTTACGGGACCGCCTTGCACCTTGACATTTCCACACACAGTAGCTATCCATCGATTTCGTCCAGGTTACGGGACCGGCCGCCATCCTCGAGGTTAGTATGAATTTTAGTAGCCTTCACGGGTCTAGCCCGGTTACCACCAAAATCTTCCGTGTTTTCACTGCTACTCGGATCATACCCCAAAATCCTGTTACAATCATCACCACAACAGAAAAACAATCTTTCACCTCCTTCTTCATACCCATCATCCACGCTATCCACCTTAATTCCATCACAGATTTTCTCATCATTCTTCATCTGAACCCTCACTTCATAGAAGCTGTTGCTAAATAGTCCAACCTGGTAGCAGTCAACACCTGCCTTCTCTTCGCTGCTTCTGCAACCTGTATTACCTTTGGTGGAAGCTCAATCTTAAGCGTGTAATATACTGCATGTATTTTGTTCAGATCGATGTGTTCAGCAGTTAAAGAATTTATTTTGATCTTAACTTGGGTCGTAAAAGCTCTCTTCCAAATAATACTTTCCAAAAACATTGATATTAAACCACCAAAGGCTTTTTTCCTAGGACATTTACTACCTCCTCTAACTATATAATTTCGATCCAAATATATGACCATAATCATAACACCAGAATAGTTGATCAACGCATAAATTAAAAGAAAACCATTACAGGCTAATTGAAAGTTTTCTATATTAAAATAAATAGCTTCTTTACAATTCTCCTCCTAACCAAATACATGTAATAAATACAGGCCACATAGACAATATGAGAATAGACAAAATAATTAGCCTTATACGATATGTTGATCAGACCTTGACCCACCTTCCATGAACTAAAATCCAAATTAAACCCAATAACAATCTAGAAAAACCAATTGCTAGCATTAATAGTACACCAACAAATTTGTCAAGATATAGGAATTGAATTCCCTGGTAATTGAGTCACCAAAAGAGAAAAGCACCATAGTCCTAAAATTCTTAGCATAGATAGAACATACATAGTATCCATAGATAGACTCAGCATCCATTTCAAATCTATTCAAAATCCTACTGTATCTATATTAATCTTTACTGCATCTAATATTTTTGAGAAATTTATTCTGATTAATTCGAACAAGTAAATCAAACCCCAAATTACCTTGTATGCATTTACTAAAGCAGGAAGAATCCACGGAATTCCTGAAAAACATCAAACAGGAACAGAAGAGTAACTGATAAAAGACTTATAACCATTTGCATGTGAAAAAAAAAACGAAAAGACAATAAGAAGGCATTACAGGGTCCCTTTTCCCTTACCAAATCATCCATCCACACGGAGCAGCCCGTGCATGCTTTCATAGGACTCACAAATTAGCTTCTCAGTAGAATATATCATGGTAAACCACATGAAAGAATTGCTCCTAGGTCCTGGATCAAAACCTCTGCAAACCATGATTTTGAAGCCCATTGTTCAAAATTGTCAATAATCTTATGATATAAATTGGGAATGATATGGGTAATAGATTTGTAGTAATAATTAGGATTAGAAACGTAAGAGAATTGATGAACAAAAAACTTATGATTGGTTTGTGTTGGTTTAAGGTTTAAAACTTGGGTTGTCGTTTGGTTGGATGAATATTACAATTGTTTCTAAAAAATAAAAACCGCCATGATCCTAATAGAAGTCTATCAGAGGGAAATTTTTTATTTCCTAAAATTAAATTGATAGTATAATTTTGCAAAATATATTCTATGATATTAATAAAAAATTAGATGTTTTGTATGAAAGGATAAATTATGTTATATATTTAATTAAAAATTATTTGATAGTTATTAGGAGGTGTAACGTGAAAATGTGTTAGATTTAATCACATATCCCTAAACTACAAACTAAATTTTGTTTTGTTAATTATCTTAACTGGAATATAATAAAACCTATAATAAAGCCTTTTTTTTTGTTTTTGCAGATTGCAATTATATAGGGATATCACTTTCAAAGGAGAAATCAAAACCTTTAACAACAAACGTATTTCAAACTCCTCATCAATCAAATCTTTAACTTAACTCACCAACACAAAGATTGAACTTTGTAGTACCTTTTTTCTAGATTAGTTGATAAATTTATTATTGATATATTTTAGTTTTGATGATGAATTAAATGTTGATATAGTGTAGATACGTTGATACAAATATAGTGATTTCAATTCTAAGTTTGATTATAAATTTTCTATGAATATAAATGTTCAGTTATAAATATATTCCCAATGTATTGTATGGTGTATAATTTTAATGGTACCAACTTGAAATAATTTAATTAATATTTATTTTTTTAAATTTAATTTCATCATATTTGATGAAGATGTGTTGAAATTTCCTATTTTTAGGTAGAAATCTACATTTGGTTGCATTGTAATATTTGTTGAGTATGAAAAAATACAAATCGGGTACATAAAGTAAAATAAAAATTGTGTCAACTTTCTCACTAAATTTAGTTTAGCTGATACAAATGTGAATATCAGGAGATCATAAGGCAAACAACCCTTACAAAATTGAGAAAAGATAGTATCAACTTACCGTCAAACAATGATATTCCCCACCATAAATACAGTCACTACCATATGAGAAAATCACTCATATGCTCAATAATTTTATAAAAACTCCCTCAACTTCATATATTAGTAAGTATTGAATATCTTAAAGAACAATTACATTTTTTACAGTATTAACTCCTAAGCTTGTTCTCGAGAAGATGGATAAGTAGGCAAACATGCTGAGGCAACCAAAGGTTGTAGGATCACATGTCCTGGAAATTGAAGTCATAAAACAATGGCTCAAATTAGTAGCCTAGGTAAAATACTTGATCTATTTGAGTGCATGGAAGGAAGAAACGAAACCCCCATAATAAGTTTAGTATGCATGTTGTAATATGTAGGGTCTATTTTGTACATTTTTCTTTGTTTTTTACTACGCTACACTTTTTTACTTTTGTGTTAAGTTTTTTGAACAAGTTTCCACAAGATAAGGTTTTTCATGAGAGAAGAACAAATGAATACATTTTCGATTTAACATTCATAAAAAGGGATTAGTAAAATAGATATGATACCATCCTATAAAATGATCTATCACTGTGGAACTTCCCTTAAACACCCAAATTCTCATAACCCGATCTAGACTAGGATCTATTGAGACCACGAGTACTCAGATTTTTTGAATTCGGTCAATTAAAATAACATGAACATATCATTCTTATGTAAGATTATTAGTCTCCAATAAAAAAAAACCAAATCGACTCCTATGTTTGTCAATCACTAAAAAACATAGACTCCTAAGAAAAAAAAAACTAGACTCCTATTCTAACATCACAAACAAAATAATATAATAGTCAATCAATCAACAATTTAGATGTATCATTTTAAGTAAGATATTAGACTCACGTGACTACATAATAGTTCAAAAACTATGGAGTCATGGGTTAAAAATAAAGGATCTAGGTAAAGTAACCCCATAAATTTATGTAAAGAATTATCTATTCTTCATCAGTTTCGATTAGCGAATACTTATAAAACTTGTAGTAAGCAAATGGTTCAACAACATTTAATATTTTGTGAGACACTTAGATACACGAGAATTTAATATTTGGTGTTAATTTTAAAGTGATATATCACAAAATTTTGGGTTTGTAATCTCTAGCAGCCATAATACATCGTAATTAGAAAGCTTTAACAATTCAATATTTAGTCAAAATAAATGCATTCATCATGCCACAAATGCCCACCATATGTGTTATATCTAGGCCTATCGTCTGATAATGACAACAATCATAGTCATTAATCGTCGCTAAATATTTCAATAAATATAAAATAAATTATACTTAAGTTAAAAGTAGTTAAACATAACATTCAAGAATATTATAAAGTATTTAAGCTACCTTAGCTTATTTGACATTAATATATGATTTCGTTGGATTTAAACAAACAAATCTTGAGAGGAGACAAGAAATATAAATCTAAATCAAAAAGAAAAAACTCCATGTCACAACTCAAGAATAACTTTGAAAAATGATAGGAATACTAGGTTACACAACAGCGAGTACGAGAGCCGCTTTGTGAGATCGAAAGAGACCCTAGGAACCTATGACCATCAAAGATGTATACCACTCCTACCTAGAAAAAGAAACTAGAAAACATAAGATTTTGGGTAATGTCATTGATCTCGAACCTGAATATTGACAATCTTAAAGGAATGAGGCTCAACCAATTATTTCAAAACTTGATTCACAATATCGATTGCATAAGAGCGAGACAAAAGAAGAATGCGAAATGATAGAATATCATAATTTATTATAAATACCCACTTCTCAGATATATGGCTCTAAGTTCTATGATTTAGGAAAAAAATTATACAGAAGGAACAAACATCTAACAAAAAATAGTATACCGAGGAGGATAAATTATTTGTAACTATGGAACATCCCCTACTTATTGGTGACATTGTGATTCACTAACGAGGATGTGAGATGGATGAGTTTTCCTCACAGCAATACCTTGGTATTCTTAGTAGAAATTTTTGATGAGCTAATCAAACAAGCATTGATGGATAAAATATTTTCCTTTTATTTACGGTTATCAAAAAAATTTAAAAAACCGATAATAGATCTAGGATAGTTCTAACAATTTTTTGAGGTCATCAGGGGGTTCACATATCAAACCTTCCTCCCTAGGA
The DNA here is from genome assembly GCA_029959085.1 of Nemophila menziesii. Taxonomy (NCBI): domain Eukaryota; kingdom Viridiplantae; phylum Streptophyta; class Magnoliopsida; order Boraginales; family Hydrophyllaceae; genus Nemophila; species Nemophila menziesii. The sequence goes on from JARWIR010000001.1 coordinate 85,092,688, forward strand.
GATGTAATTTAATATTAATGAAAATAGGAATAAGAAAGGCATAAAAGATTATTGTTACACGTACTGTTGTTGCGGAATGTAAGTGTACATACATAGTGATCCTAAGGCTAGCAACTAGGAACATACTATAGTTATTGTATACACTCAGCACTTAGACATTATGTTTATAATGAGAGAGGGTTTTATGATATGCCCATTGAGGACACATTATATTTTCTATCTATAACAATTTATGGAAGTAAACGAATGGCTTAAACATTATATTGTCTATCTATAACAATTTATGGAAGTAAATGAATATGTTTTTCGCAAGAAAATCCATTTTTGAAAGAAAATGCAACTTTTCCAGTATATAAGAGAATGGAGCGAAATTTAATTTTACCATGAAAAAAACAGGAGCTACGCTGGTGAATTTTTCAAATAGAATAATCAATTTTTATTTAATTCATTTGTAATTATTAGATTCTATATTAATAATATTTTATAACTCGATTGAATATTGTAATCTAACAATTTATATTATTTTAACTAAATTATATTCCCTGAAGTGAATAAACGGTTATTAAGTAATATAAAAATCATTTCGTGAAATGAAACTATATTCTTTGAAGAAAATGAAATATTTTTCATATGTTCACAACTGAAATTCTGGTGACCTGGACTCCAGAAGAGGTTAAGGTCGTGGAAAGAATAGTCTGGACTCCAGAAGAGGTTAAGGTCGTGGAGAGAATAGTCTGGACTCCAGAAGAGGTTAAGGTCGTGGAAAGAATAGTTTGTGGTCTCGTAGTAGTCTGAATACGACTAGGATAAATAACCATAACCACTAGAAGTGGAAAAATATTGGTAAAGGCACTAAAAAATTTCATGAATTTTTTTCCTTTTTTATTGTGTTGATATTGAAATCCGATAATAAGTGGCATTATTCAGTGTGATTTCTGTTAGTTTAGACACTATTTATATGCTTGATTCTGAAAAAAATTGATTGAATAAATTTAGGGTTTTTAAGGATTTAAAAAAAATTAAAAGTCGCATTATAAAATTGAAAATTTGATGTAATAAACATTTTTTGGCCTACAATTGTTTTTATAAAAATATACGGACCAAATTGTAATTTAAAAAATGTTAAAGAAAATTATTTGACAAAAAATGTTTTTAAAAATAAATAAATGACCATTTTGCAATTAAATAAAGTATTATATTAAAATAATTTGACTTAAAATGTTTTTATGAAAATAAAAGGACCAAAATGCAATCTTATAAAAAGTATAGGGACCAAATTACAATTTAAAAAGTAAGTATAAGAAAATATAATAGAACTAAAATACAATTTTAAAAAATTAAAGGAACACTTGGCAATTTAAAAAAATTAAAGAAAACATAAAAGGACTAATATTTTTTTTTAAAATAGACCATTTTGCAAATTAAAAAAAGAAAAAAAATATAAAAGGACTATCATGTTTATTTATTAAAAAAATAACCCAATTTGTAATTTAAAGAAAATTAAAGAAAAATGGACTATTTTGAAATATCAAAAACAAAATGTACATATTTTTTTATTTATTATATGACTAATATTTTTTTTTTGTGTAATACAAATTGTAAGTGGAATTGATGTATTATTATATTTTTTATTTTATTTTATTTTATTTTTTATTTAATTAATATGTATGTATTTAATTTGGTTATGTATTTAATTTTATATTTATGTATTTAATTTCGTGATGTAATCATTTTTCCTTTTTTTTTTATTTCTGTCTTTTAAATGTATTGCAAAATAGATGGCCGATGTGATAGCTAAGAGTCACAGAGGGGACGGTGGGGACCGAGACCCAAACCAAAATCCCAACAAAAACCTTGCAGATTGTAACAATCAACCGGGTAAATAAAAAAAATTATATCCAAAATTATGTTAAATATAACGTATACATTTATTAAATCTAATTTAAAACAGATTCAACTAAGCGCAACAAAATGGGTATGCAGCACTCAAAAATGTCATTAAGGCACTAAAGGCATTCGGGTATCCTTTGCCGGTCGATTTCTACATACTAGACGACACGTGGAATCTCTCGGTAAATACGGGAAACACGTTAGCCAAGATGTCGGGCTAACTGTTCGAGAGAGGATACCACCGTGCTACAATGCGTGGGAGAATGTTCCGACTTCCGACAAAGTAGCAGTCATTAAGCGATTATCGGTAATGTTAAAACTATTCTCACCATTAATACTTATATAAAATAAATTATTAATTTAATTTAACTTTAAATAATATTTTGGATATAACAATTTTTTGATATCGCTTATTGGAGGAAAAAATCCGATTGGAAATTTATTGCTAGGAATTTGGATGGTACTATGAAAGTGAGGTACAAAGACTACAAACATAATATGAAAAAACATTTTTACTTGATGGGTAACAAACCGAGTGATTTATTTGATGAGGTCTGGGAGATGTGTTGTAAGTGTTGGGGTCCGAAGCACGCAAAGGTATATATATATATTTAGTTTATCATTTAGTTTATATATAATGTTATTAATATTTGTATTTTAAATTTTTTCAGCACCAGGCAAAAATGAATAAAGAAAATCGAAAGAAACAAAAGAATAAAAGTGGAGCGGGTTCTCGAAAATACTCCCGTACTCGAGATTTTCATTACGAGGTACTTTGATTTTTATGTATAGCTGTTTAATGTATTTAGAATATTTATTGATTATTATGAATGAAACAGGGTGTTGAGAAGTTGACCGGGGGTGGAACTGTGGTAGTGGGGGATGAGGCAACTCAGGAAGAAATCTCTATTCCACAAATGGGTGCATTTTTCGAAGTGGTGGGAAAAAGAAAAAAGAAAAAGCACTGGAGGACGGAGGGTTATAAGAATGCTAATGTAAGTATATTTAAAAATTAAATTGTAATTATAATTAAACAGAAATTGTTAAGGGATGCTATGAAAGAGAAAGTGACTCAGTGTCAATCTGAGTCAACTGAAGCTGGTTACTTGTCGCAAAATCAGCAAATTGAATCGGAGAGGGAAACTGCTAAAAAGGCCATTGGGTCACCGAAGAGGAGTTGGACACCGGGTATGGGCCAACCGAAAAAGAAGAAGCGTGTCTCGAGTCCTTCGACTACCCCGGCACAAGACGAGCAAAACTTGCATATGATGGGGGCAATAAATGAGCTTCGAGTAGCCAAAGGATTGGCACCTTATAGACCCCCTAGTACTAGTACCTCTTCTAGCAGTGCTCCCCTAGTTTATTCTCAGGCAGATGTGACTGATGCGATGACTTATATTAATGAGATAAGGGTACAACAGTGTTTGCCCCCTATCCAGCCTATGCCTGCGAACCCTACTCCTCCAGCTGGTGATGCATTCGAGAGTCGAGGTGATGAAGAGGGTGATGAAGAGAGTGACGACGATGAAGATGGCGATGATTCTGATGGAGAACAGGAGAACCGTTTATATGGTCTTTAGGTTGGGTTAAGTTGGTGTTTATTTTGGTTTGAAGTTAAGATGTAATAATATTTTGTCTTTTGGTTTGTTTGACTATTGATTTGACTTTTGGCTTGACTTTTAATTTAAGTTTATGGATGATTTTGATGCATTAGTATTTTAATTAATTATTTAGTTTGTAATTGGTATTTTTAATTATTAATTATATATTTTTTTAAAAATAAAAAAATATGATTTTTGAATTATATTTAATTGTAATATTGTAATTAAATATAATTCAGAATCATAATTTTTTAATTTTAAAAAAAAATTAATGTCATTAGCGACTACAAGTAGTCTAGAAAAACAATTAAAGGTAGTTGCTATATATTAACTTCTAGCGACTACACATGTCATCGGTAATAACTAGTCAAACAACGACTACTTATGTAGTCAGTAATACTTTCGCGACTACATCGTGACTTTCGTCGCTAGATATGACCTCTAACGATGAGTTTTTCACGACTATGTAATAACGACTACATGTAGAGTAGGTAAAGTCCAAATTCGTTTTCCGCAACTACTTTTTCCTTCTTTCGCGACTAAAGATGCAGTCGCGGATAGAAGGATGAGGTGTAGCGTACGAGGACTAGTATATATGGTACTTTGTTATTTTATCAATATCCCTATATGAAACTTTATTGATTTAAACATGAATGATAATCTATAAAATATTCTTTGATTTGGTCAAATATATAAATATATTTCACTTAAAATCAAATATGATACTAATTTTTTAATTAATCAATAACTCAAATTTTGTATGTCCAAATTAATAATTATATTTATAAAAGGAAAAAAAACTAAACTATGTCCTTTTTTATTGAGTAAAGATATATATCATTCATTTTTGAATCACCTATATATTATCCTTATATGGCAGTTTTAGAAATCTCATTAAGTCATTTATATGTCATAAATTGTGTAAGTTCTATTTTAGATAATTTTATATAATACCAGAAAAAATTACAAAATTATTTTCACCAAACCCTAAACCCCGCCTCCTTACATATACACCTTACAAGACGTCATTTCTATGGATACCAAGAAACCACTCTAAAGTATCACAAAATTATTAACTAATTTTTCATCATGTTTATTCAGCCCCGACACCATTAATACTTCCAATCTATTTAGGAAAGAGTGTAATTCTATATCTCACATATAAGATCATTGGACATGACATTTAAATCAACAAGGAAGAGGTTTTATTTCTAATTTTATTTCTAATCATCACTTATGAATATCATATATACTTATTTGAGAATTTTTTTTATTCTAACTAATATTATCTGCCCTTTTATTTAGTATTTTTATAGATTGTGTGTCAAATATCATGTTTGCATTCAAGTAATTTCATTAAAATCTATTATGTAGAATCTACTTCAGAGTTTTTTTATGCAATTTTGATATATTTTGTTTTTACACTGATTGCTTATTTTAACTTAATTTGAATCAAAAGTTTAAATGGTGATAATCTCCCTTAATTTGATAAATATAGTAGAATATTGATTAGATAAATGAAGCATATATGAAATGACTTGGAGATTAAGATATACATTTCAACGCTGACATTTGAAATATATATATATATATATATATATATATATATATATATATATATATATATATATATATATAGATTTATTGATTAACATCTATTAATTAATATTTTAAAATTCACTAACTAATCCTTCTTGTATTTGAAATCAAGCTTTTACTTATTTAATTATTTATATCAGAAATAAAAAAAGTATTTGATTTATATTAAAGTGATTAGAATGTAACTATATCTCCCTTTGAAAGATTGTTCTTAATCTTCTCACTGATTTACTATTTCTTATAATTTAATTAGATTTTTTGATTATGTGATTTTCAAGTAATTAGCATTTCTTTATTTGGAATCTATGACTCTATATGTTTACACACTTTTTCTAAAAAAATGTATATATTTATTTGAATGGTCATTTTAATTTAAATTTTGTTACTTTGTTTATAAATTTATTTAGATATATTGTTATGAAAACCATTGAATGCATATTTGTATTAGTAAAAATAATAATAATGATAAAATAATAAAACATAATATTGGTTATGATAACTATTTATTGTTCATAAAAGTAGAGATTTTATTCTAGCTCTAATACTAAATATATAGATTTAAAAAAATAAAAGAAGAATTATAGACATACATATTTGTTTTCTTGACTATGAAGCCACTAATAACCAAACGTGTTGTTTATGACAAGTTCTCCTCATGTAGTATATATCTTCTTAGTTACACGGCCATGCATATCAATTTCTTTATTTGGGGATAGGGTTAGGGTTTTCAAATGCAATTTTTTTTGTCAATGATTCTAGCAAACGTTGCATTCCGCAGATGCCAAGAAGATCACCTTGAGGAGCTCTGATGGAGAGAGCTTTGAAGTTGAAGAAGCGGTGGTCGTTGAGTCTCAGACGATCAAGCACATGATCGAAGATGGATGTGCGGATGCAACCATTCCGCTCCCAAATGTCACAAGCAAGATCTTGTCCAAGGTCATCAAGTACTGCAAACGCCATGTCGAGGCTGTTGCGAAGGCTGAAGGCGAGAAGACTGCTGATGAAGAGTTGAAGGTTTTTTATCAGGATTTCGTGAAGGTTGACCAGTACATTCTCTTCGATCTCATCTTGGCTGCTAATTATCTCAACATCAAAAGTCTTCTTGACTTAACCTGCCAGACAGTTGCAGATATGATCAAGGGAAAGACTCCTGAGAAGATAAGGAAGACGTTCAACATCAAGAACGACTTCACACCAGAGGAAAGGAGGAGGTCCGCGGGGAGAATTCTTGGGCATTCGAGTGATAATGTTGTTTATCTTTTGATTATTTATCGTTTCCATTAGACTATTAATGAATGTTGTTAGGGTTGTGTTCTGTGTTTGTGTAAGACAGTACATATCGTGGGGGTGTTGGGGTTCTCAGTCTGTGTTTGTTTGTTGGTTTGTGTTGATTTTTTTTGTCAAATGAAAGGAAACCTGATCCATATACTAAATTTTACAATACTGGTTAAAAAAATAGAAAGAGCTTATCACCGACATATCCTTCCATTCTGATAGGTCTATATTTCTCCTCGTGAATTTCGCAAAGCCATCCGCAATAGAGCTATGTTCTCTACTAATGTAGGTTACCATCCTTTGATTTCCTCAATGATTGGGTTAAGACTCCGGTGAAGTCAAACCCTGTTGTAAATTCCTTGAACAAGTTCAAGATTGTCAGAATAGAACGAACTACTCTGTGTGCTCTTCGAAGATGCCGATTTGAGGGCTAAAAGAAGTGCCCACGCTTCTCCTTTTTGAACGCTCTTTAATTTACATCACAAGGCTTTCCTTTGCGTGATCAAACCCTAAGGATTAACTCCAATTGTGGAAATTGCTGCCGGTTCCCACTCATTAATAAAAGACGCATCACTAAACCAAACCATATCTGCCGCATCGTCAATAACTGGGTTATTCTTAGCAGCTTCCTTCTTTTCCTATACTGTCTGCTTATTCTTATTCTTCAAGCTCTTTGTCTCATCAAATATACGAGCAATTGTATCTTTAGTATTAAGCGTTATATTTTCAACCGCCCATTTCTTCTTTTCAAAGAAACCTTTCATCCTTTCTCTCCAAATATTCCATGCGGTAACCATGATTGTAGCCGTAACTTTCCTTTTATCCCATCCATTATTTGAGTGGCTTGTTACCGTTTTCATTGACCATATTGAGAAGGGTTCATTCATTTTGTCATCAATTTTAATTTGGAGGGACGATTCCGCCCAAGCTTGCATGCTAATTGGCCATTTAAGGATGATATGATCTGTACTTTCCATCTCCATTTCGCACCATTCACATCTGTTGTCATCTTTACACCTTCTCTTTTTCAGGTTCTGTTTACACGGAAGTATATCATTACAAATCCGCCAACAAAAATTCTTAATTTTTAAAGGGATGTTAGCATGCCACACAAGGTTCCAAAGAGTTTGAGTTATTTTCTTTTTCACCAGCGATTGAAGATTGTGGAGTATCTCTATTTTCTCCTACCAACGCGTGATATCCAGACTTTGTCGAATATGTCCAATCTTTATTAAAAGGCCAAATTATTTTATCTTCTTTGAGAGTATTTGTGATAGGGATTTTCCATATCTCCCTAATAACATTAACATTCCATCCTAACGACTCTTTATCTATAAGATCGTTAACCCATTTTAGATTAGGAGCTTTCCTATTGTCCAAATTATAATTGCCCATAATCCACTTGTGGTTCCAAATATCCACACTCTTACCATTACCGATTTTCCAAATCGAAAATTTCTTAAGCATTTGTATACCTTTAAAAATGCTCGCCCAACTCCACGATCTTTTAGCTTTTAGTTTTGTGTCCCATAAATTTTCCTTAGGAGCATATATTCCTTTCAGTACCTTGTAAACAACTGAGTCCTTATTATTAATAATTCTCCAAGCTTGGTTTGCCAACATTGCGAGATTCATTTTTTGGAAATCTCTAAAGCCCACTCCACCGGTTTTTTTATTTAGCCATTTTATTCCAAGCCATCCAGTGAATCTTTTTCTTGTCCTTAGCGTTCCACCAAAAATTAGCCACCAGAGACGTAAGTTTTTGCATAATGTTTTTGGAAACTCAAAGATCCACATGGCATAATTCGGAATTGACTGTAAAACCGCTTTAATAAGAGTCTCCTTTCCACCCTCAGATAAAAGAGAGGCAGTCCAGCTAGCCGATTTTGTTAATATTCTATATTTTATGTAATTAAGATTCACCGTTTTCGATCTCTTAAGGGTTAGCGGAATGCCCAAATATTTCCCTAGCGAATCCGTGCTTTTTATGCTAAGAGCTTCAGAAATGGTTTGTTTAGTATGATCAGGAGTATTCTTGCTGAACATAATGGCCGATTTTGCGAGATTAAATTTTTGCCCTGATGCTTGGAAATAGCTCCACAATATTTCCTTAAATGCATTAATTTCCTTATCCGAAATTTTAATAAAGAATAAAGCATCATCCGCGAAGCAAATATGGGTAAGTTTCGGACATTGTCTTGTAATCATTATCCCATTTATATTACCTTCTCTACATTGATTATTAATTAGTCCGATGAGACTTTCCGTGAGAAGAGAAAAAAGAAGCGGTGATAATGGGTCCCCTTGTCTTAAACCAGTTTTAACTTTTTCATCCTTTGACCATTAATTTTGATTTGCATAGAAACCGTCGTCACACAGTTCTTAATCCAGTTCACCCATTTATCTGCAAATCCCAATGCTAATAATGTCTGAAAAAGGAATTCCCAATTTACTTGATCATATGCCTTTTCCATATCAATCTTTACCGCCGCATACTTGATTTTTGATTTTCTTTTAGTATTTAATAAATATGAGACTTCTTGCGCTATCAGAATATTGTTTTGAATACTCCTACCTTTAATATATGCCGACTGCGTTGGTGAGATGATTTCGTCCATAAACGGTTGAAGTCTCAGAGCCATGATTTTAGAGATAATCTTATAGCAAAAATTAACACAAGATATTGGCCTAAAATCCTTGATTGTTTCTTGTTTATCCCCTTTTGGTACCAATGTAATAATAGTGTCATTAATTAGACTGAGAGGGGTATTGTTTGTAAAGAAGCCAATCACAATTTTCTCTATATCCATTTTAATAATCTCCCAAAATTCGTGATAGAAACCATCAATTTTAAACACATGATTTTTTTATTTCTTAAGAATCCGGGATCCTCATAAGTGTCTCATTCATTTGGAAGCTAACCTTTGATGGAATTTGCCTAGTAACTTCTTGAATATTGGAAACCATATTTTGCTTAAAGAGATTCATATAATATGTCTGTATATTGTCCTTAATTGTCTCTTTATTATCGCACCATTCCTCCCCATCACACTTCAACATATTTATCCTATTTATCCTTCTTCGTTGCATAGTTTTAGCAAAGATATATTTAGTATTTTTGTCACTTTCTTTAATATTAAGATCCCTAGCTCTATCCGCCTAGAAAGACTCTTCTTGATCCCAACATTCCTCAATAGTTTTCTTAAGTTCCATTTCCTTAATTATATTATTAAATTCATTCATCAATTTACCTTGCAAAATTTCCAACTCTGTATATAAGTTATTTAGTCTCTTCCTATTATTCAAGAACATTGTTTTACTCCACCCTCTTAGCGCTACACATAGCATCTTTCTGGTCACAGAATTCCTGAATATTATCTACTATTCTTGTTTTGTCCCATGAATTTTCCACCACCTCTTTACACTGCACATGATCCAACCCCTTGATTCGAAATTAAAAAACTTATTATTTGTTTCACGTTCCGGCTCTGGCTGGAGAATTAACGGAGAATGGTCTGAACCCATAGCCTGTGGTACTATAATATTAGCGTCTGAAAATCTTGTGCACCAATCAAGATTTGCGAGACCTCTGTCCAGCTTTTCTTTAACATTCTCTTCCCCTTTTCTCCGATTCGTCCATGTAAAATAACATCCTTTACTCGGTAAGTCAACTAGACGATTTCAATTTATAAACTCGTTGAACTTAAGGATTATTTCCAAGTTTGGTTGTATTTTTCCTTTTTTCTCTGAATATTTTGTAATATCATTAAAATCGCCTATGAGGATACTTGGACCATCAAGTTTATCCATCCATTTTGACAAGGAATTCCACACATTGGCCCTAATTTCGTCATCATTAGGGGCGTAAACACAAATCAAATACCACTTTGACCCATTCATTTCATTAACTTTACAGATTACATAGTTCGAACACGAGAAAACCACATCGATAGAGATACTAGACGTCCACATCAAAAGAATATTACCAGACTTATAAGCTCTTCCTCCGGGTGAAGGAATGCAATACCGATTATATCACATATAATACAGCGGAAAATAGAAATTGCAATTCTAATAGATAATCTAGTTGCAATTTAAGAATTTAAAACAAAGTATAATAACGATTACATACCTTAATCTGTTGTATAAGAATCGAATTGTACTAACCTAGCTTCAAAAACTTGAAGCCTCCACGCTTTGCACACCGAGCTTAATCCTTGCTTTCAGAATCCAATTCTGACTTGGAGACAAAAGAATTTTTATTTTTCTTGTGGGTTTTTCTTGGAAGAAAACTGATGGAGCAGTTATTCTTGTATAATGACTTTCATTATCTTATAAAACCCCAACATAAGAAAATGAAAAGACAAGAATAGGAAAAGTCAGAAACGTACAATGAAATTGATTATCTTAATAATCTAGTCCATTACCACTTGTGAAGTGGATTTAGACCTTCTACATTATACAAAAACAATTGACTAGCCTAGCGGTTAGTGACACATTTCACACTACTAAAGGTTCGTGGTTCGATCCACAAACTTATCAATTTTTTCCTTTTCCTTTTTTGTCTTAGTTCGGTCTTATATTAGAATATTAAATTGTGCTAGCAAATTAATATACCAATATTCCAAGTATATATTTAATTAATATTTATTATCTAATAATAAAATTAATTAACGACATGAAGCAAAATCAATACACTCGTTAGTGTGCGACTACGTGGGTTCATCGTTAAACCGGTAGTATTTAACTTAATTAACTACTAATCGAGGTTGGCGTCTAACAACACTCCCCAACGACCGGATAACATGAAGTAACTCTATACAAAGAACCCGGTAAAGGATCATACATGTACTCCCTCTATCTTTACAGCTCCGGATCATCCTGGGATATGGTAAAACTGTCAAATCCCATTAGAAAATCAACTACGTTACACGTCGATTATCAACGATTGACGAATGACCTAAGAAACTCCTTTCTTCATTTATTCTATCACCTTGGCCAAGGATTCGATACAATCGTTATAATCTTATGACATCGTAGAGCTCAAACTCTTTACCTAGAGTTGATAGATTCCATCTTGACTCATCCCTAGGAGAATATATACTTAGCTATTTCCAATATCCTTTCGACTAGCATTATGACACACTAGTAGTCCAGTATCAAAACATAACAAGCACATACACAACTATAGTGATGATCTCAGGTCAAAGGATTACAAGTATAAAAATACTTATAGAGATTAACCTATTTGACAGTTCAAGGTAATTAACCATTAGGAATCTCTAATTTTAGTCGGTTCGATAATCACATCTCTATGTGCATTATCTATGCACCTAACTCGGTAAACGAGAACTACCGATATTTATCCAATAAATACTTGTTAGCTACATATTAATCTAACTGGATCATCGAGGTCCTAACTCGATGATTCTACGATTAAGAACAAGTTTAGATTAAGTCCTATAAGCTAGATTCTCATTATCATAACACCTTATGATATCTAGTTCGTAACTTAATCAAGGATTTGCCTTTACATTATGTAGATTAATACCATAATTATAACGGCTTGCCATAGATTCAAGGAAATAATTTCTTTAATCAAAACTGTAGGGATAACTATTATCGTGTACAGTAAACACTTATGTTCAATTCATTACAAGACGATCGGGGCTAGGGCATAATTCCAACAATCTCCCACTTGGCCTAGACCCAATCATTCAAGTACCATAATTCATAAACAGACTCTTCTGATAGATAACTTAGACGAATAGATATACATCGTGTTCCTTCTTCTACCTATTGAATGTGAACATCTTCATGTTCAATCATATCTCGAATCAAGCGGTACTATTGCAGAATTTGTTTGGATCTATAGTTTATTCTAGGTTTTTTTAATCATACAATATCTCAAATATTGTCATCATATAAAGAAACAATATCTACATTGTGAAACCACACTATGTATATATAAAGAACTATTTTATCCAAACCACTGGCATATTTGCATCTTATGCTGCTATGTATTCTACTTCTAGTAACCGAAATCTGCTACAGTGTCTTGATTGGAACTATTCCAATTTACTTCTCCTCTATATAGACACAACTATATTTTGATTTGCTATCATCCACGTTTGAAGCAAAACTAGCATCTATATACCCAATTAGCTTCAACTTATATTCTCCACATATGAGGAATTGGTCCTTAATACTTCTTAAGTACTTAAGGATAGTCTTTACTACTTTCCAACATTTCTCATCAAGGTTACCTTCAGACCTACTCGCTACTCCTAGCGTGTAGTGTACTTTAGGTCTCATACATTTTTCATGGTGTGTTAGATAGATCCTTATTGTTTTAACAAATAGGACTATACACATTCATTCTCTTACTTTTAGGGTCCTAGAACAAACCCTAACATTAAGAGTAACTCCAAAGCCTATTGTCGAATAGATACTCTTGGAATTTCTATGCGATACTTCTAAAAAAGTATAAATGTAGTAAGATTGATATAGGTCAAGTAGCTTCTTTGATCTATCTCTGTAGATCCCAATTCAAAGAATATAAGCTACTATCCTAAATATTTCATGGAGAACTATTTAACAATCAAAAACTTGATTAATTGCTTGGTCGGTATATCATATCCCTATGTGATAATATGTCATCTATATATAACATTAGGAAGATAAGTGTACTCCGACTAGTCCTTTGTACTCTTATGACTCTTATTCTAAAATCATAAAATCAAACTATTTGATTGTATGAAAGAGAATAATCCAACTTAGTGACATTTGTTGAACCCATTAAATGTATTTTGGAACTTACATATTTTATTACGAGTAAATGGAAATATTAGACCTTTAGGATTGGTCTTAAGGACGTCATAAACTCCCATTTAGTGAAAACTATTTTTCACATGAAATTACCATATCTCAAAATAATAGTATGTATTTATCAATCGAAGAATCTGAAATGAATTAAGCATTTATATCAAAAAGGAATTCACCATAATAAATGGTTTCCTTTTAATTTAAACGCTTAGCAATTAGAAGGACGTTACAGGTCTCTACCTTACCGTCTACTCCAATCATTTCCCTAGCACCCATTTACTATAAATGGATCTTATATCTATTAAAGATTCAACCAAAGTACTATACTTTGTTGATTCTTATAGATACAAGTACAGATTCTATGGTTCTTAACCACTTGTCACTATCTAGACTAGTCATAGCCTCTTCATAGGGATTTAGGATCATCACTTGATGGGGTTATCATCTATATGATCCCCTCATCAACTATCGCCATTATTACAATTGATTTTGGTGTATGATGATATCTATATAACCTATAGGAAGCTTGTGTACAATAAATTCGTCTTTCTATTTATTTGTTAACTTCCTTTTTCCAAGAAAGGTTCATGAATCGTCCCTAATCCTCAAAGTGTGAGACTTGAACCTTAAATGAAACTATTAACTCATCAAGGAAAGAAAGACTGGCATGCATCGGATGCTCTTTAGCTTGTATAAATAACTCTGAAATCTTAATTTCATTATGATCTATTTTCACATTATGAATTCCTTCACTATGGAATTCCAATCTATAAAGGTTGTCTTCCTTACCACAAACCCTTTGTGTTCAGAATGGTGTGGAAATATTACCTCGTTATTTTATTTGGGTATCCAACAAATCTATATTTGAAAGATATCAACTCAAGCTTAGCCATCATAAGTCGTTTAGTATAAATCAAACATTTCAAAATCTACATTTTAAGGTTTGATTTATATCATCTCCATACCACATATGGATTTTATCGACTGTTTAGTGGGACCTAAGAGTTCATTAAATATGCAATTGACTTTAAAACATAATCCCATAGCAATATTTAAAATCTAGTGTATCACTGAGACAAAATCTAATTTTGTCATAGATAATCTATTAATTCATTGCTAAGATATTCACCTATACAAGTTGGTATCTTACTTCCTTCATACTCTTATATACTTGCTTTCAACTTCACTCAATAGTAATTTGAACATTTCAAATTATTTATATTGGTGTTACATTTGTAAACACATCTATATCTGTTATATAGTTTGTGAAGGAGATGAAGTAAGAATATCTATCTTTGGCTAAAGTTTAGACTGACCACATACATCAACATATAGTGGACATAAGAACTTATTAACATTGTCTCCATTTTCATCAATATGAAATTTAGTCATATTTCATCGAGATAAGTCTCACAAGTTTCATATGATTCAAAATCATATTCTACAAGGAAATCTTTCTTGTGAAACTAGTAAACTTTTTCTCGCAATTTATGACTTAGTTTATAACACCAAAGATAAGGTTTGATTAGTACGATTATCTATTTATATTTATGACCAGAAACAACTATAACATAATCACGTAGTTACTTAGGCAATTATAATCATCATAATGTAAGTATCCAATGGGGTGTAATTCATCAAGATGATAAACTCCATTGGTCATTTTATATTACATTAATAAATCATAACCATCTTATGATCAAATTACTATTTTGTTCGAAAACAAGTTTACGAACAAAAATACAGTTTTCTTACAATATGTTTTTCCATATGCATCTTTAAAGAATTAGTTATTACAATTGTGGCTGCAACAATTGCTCCATTACCGAAATTGTAATTTAACTTCTCTTATTCTTATTTATCTATTAATCTTTAGAGTATGCAACATTTTGCATATTTCTAAACTACTAGGAGTATCCAATACCATTTATGTGTAATTAATAGAAGTTCAAGAAATTATAGAAACAATTTCCATTAATGTCCTTACCTTGTTTCTTGGTATTAGATATCTAGTATCTAACGGTCATACTAAGTTACTTATACATCTCCTAGAGATATTTAAGGATTCATGGGAATATCATGCTTAAAATGTCTTTTGGAGTTCATAACTCATGGATACAAGAATATACACATAGTACCATTACTAGGTTCATATTAATTTAGACATGCATCATATACATTCTATTCATCCTCAAGAGACACTTTAGTCAATAGCTCATTGAGCATATCAATGAGTCTCATGTGCATAAGAAATACTCGCAAGTTGCGGTCACAAATCTTGAGATTAACAACCAACTTGTGATGATTTGAGAAGTGATTTCGCAGAATTATCGAGAAATCTAATCATAGGAAGGAATAGGGAACAACGCTTTAAGAACACTATTATATAACTGTCAAAGATATGGACTGTTATCTTAGAGATATATAATTGAAAACTTTAAAACATGAATGAGCCCCCTGGTAGTCAGGTCGTTTCTCACGCATAATTAAAGTGAAGAATGAAAACTTTAAAACATGAATGAGCCCCCCGGTATTCAGGTCGTTTCTCACTCATAATTAAAGTGTGGTATGTTACCAATTTTATCATATAAAATAAGAGACTCAAAACTATTTAGCCCCCTGGTAGTCAGGTCGTTTCTATTTAATTTTGTTGAGTTAATCCATCCTATAATCGGATTTTATCAATTCCACATCCTCTGGGTAGTCCAGACTAAAAACGTGAAACCAATAAGTAAATCCTATTATCAAACAATTTAGAGTTTTACAATTTGTACTCGAACTACAAGCCCACCTGGTAGTCAGATCAAAACTTATAAACTAAACAAATTTGAAACTCTATTTGCGATGGACAAGTCTCGCGAAACATCTTATGTGTCGATTTTAATAAACTCAATAATTTTAATTATCAAGTAGGAATAATTTAGGATTCTATAATCCTAAATTTGGAATAAAAGCGGCGTTTGAAACGATATGAGAAGATCACGACATCTAAATACCTTGATCAATGGATAAAAACTTGTAATTTCACAAAACTACAATATTATATATTTATTAAAACAATTTTAATAATCTTTAATACATATTGTAAAAATACAATATAAGAGTTCATCCCATCAGTATACATGGTACACACCATATACACTTATTAACATACCATTTATGATCTAAAAGAAAATATGATCAATAAGTTTTAAATCATCAAATGATAGATAACCACATTAATTAAAAAAAAAATACAATCTTTGGAAATATACAATTTCCAGTAGCATAACAAATTGCCCCATTTTTTTTTCTTTGATCGAAACGTCTTTTCAATTTTCTTTTCTTTTTAAACATTGGATCATAATCAACAAATTGATTAAAGTGACTCCATGTTTCCTTTTTCAACTGCACAAAGCAATGCTTTGCAAAAACTGCGGAGGCGGTATATATATTTTTTTTGTTAAACAAAATCATTAAACAATTTAATAATTTTAACAAAACCTTTTGTCGATGCTAATTGACCATCACTCAATTGAGAACATATTCATAAAAAAAATGATGACTCACCATAGATGACCAAAAAAACATTACTATACCTCCTTCCTTTTCCAAAACTAACAAAAACAACTTTTTCGTTAATCAAAAAAATATATATGAAACATCCTGTTCTTATACGTGCAATACTGTAGTACACAAATAAATATCCTTTAAATTTCTTGCATCTAATGCTATACACGAAAAGAAAACTATTTCGAATCTCTATTTAAATATTAAACAATTTAAAACTTAAATAACATCCCGACTGTATATTCATATAATATATCAGAATAATGCATATCTCATATCATTAATCAAATAAGAACCAATTTTCATATAAGCCCTTATAACAAAAATTATATATATTATCAAATAATATCATGTTTAAATAATATGATAGTCAATCAATCAACAATTTAGATGTATCATTTTAAGTAAGATATTAGACTCACGTGACTACATAATAGTTCAAAAACTATGGAGTCATGGGTTAAAAATAAAGGATCTAGGTAAAGTAACCCCATAAATTTATGTAAAGAATTATCTATTCTTCATCAGTTTCGATTAGCGAATACTTATAAAACTTGTAGTAAGCAAATGGTTCAACAACATTTAATATTTTGTGAGACACTTAGATACACGAGAATTTAATATTTGGTGTTAATTTTAAAGTGATATATCACAAAAGTTTGGGTTTGTAATCTCTAGCAGCCATAATACATCGTAATTAGAAAGCTTTAACAATTCAATATTTAGTCAAAATAAATGCATTCATCATGCCACAAAAGCCCACCATATGTGTTATATCTAGGCCTATCGTCCGATAATGACAACAATCATAGTCATTAATCGTCGCTAAATATTTCAATAAATATAAAATAAATTATACTTAAGTTAAAAGTAGTTAAACATAACATTCAAGAATGTTATAAAGTATTTAAGCTACCTTAGCTTATTTGACATTAATATATGATTTCGTTGGATTTAAACAAACAAATCTTGAGACGAGACAAGAAATATAAATCTAAATCCAAAAGAAGAAACTCCATGTCACAACTCAAGAATAACTTTGAAAAATGATAGGAATACTAGGTTACACAACAGCGAGTACGAGAACCGCTTTGTGAGATCGAAAGAGACCCTAGGAACCTATGACCATCAAAGATGTATACCACTCCTACCTAGAAAAAGAAACTAGAAAACATAAGATTTTGGGTAACGTCATTGATCTCGAACCTGAATATTGACAATCTTAAAGGAATGAGGCTCAACCAATTATTTCAAAACTTGATTCACAATATCGATTGCATAAGAGCGAGACAAAAGAAGAATGCGAAATGATAGAATATCATAATTTATTATAAATACCCACTTCTCAGATATATGGCTCTAAGTTCTATGATTTAGGAAAAAAATTATACAGAAGGAACAAACATCTAACAAAAAATAGTATACCGAGGAGGATAAATTATTGGTAACTATGGAACATCCCCTACTTATTGGTGACATTGTGATTCACTAACGAGGATGTGAGATGGATGAGGTTTCCTCACAGCAATACCTTGGTATTCTTAGTAGAAATTTTTGATGAGCTAATCAAACAAGCATTGATGGATAAAATATTTTCCTTTTATTTACGATTATCAAAAAAATTTGAAAAACCGATAATAGATCTAGGATAGTTCTAACAATTTTTTGAGGTCATCAGGGGGTTCACATATCAAACCTTCCTCCCTAGGGGATGTAATTTAATATTAATGAAAATAGGAATAAGAAAGGCATAAAAGATTATTGTTACACGTACTGTTGTTGCGGAATGTAAGTGTACATACATAGTGATCCTAAGGCTAGCAACTAGGAACATACTATAGTTATTGTATACACTCAGCACTTAGACATTATGTTTATAATGAGAGAGGGTTTTATGATATGCCCATTGAGGACACATTATATTGTCTATCTATAACAATTTATGGAAGTAAACGAATGGCTTAAACATTATATTGTCTATCTATAACAATTTATGGAAGTAAATGAATATGTTTTTCGCAAGAAAATCCATTTTTGAAAGAAAATGCAACTTTTCCAGTATATAAGAGAATGGAGCGAAATTTAATTTTACCATGAAAAAAACAGGAGCTACGCTGGTGAATTTTTCAAATAGAATAATCAATTTTTATTTAATTCATTTGTAATTATTAGATTCTATATTAATAATATTTTATAACTCGATTGAATATTGTAATCTAACAATTTATATTATTTTAACTAAATTATATTCCCTGAAGTGAATAAACGGTTATTAAGTAATATAAAAATCATTTCGTGAAATGAAACTATATTCTTTGAAGAAAATGAAATATTTTTCATATGTTCACAACTGAAATTCTGGTGACCTGGACTCCAGAAGAGGTTAAGGTCGTGGAAAGAATAGTCTGGACTCCAGAAGAGGTTAAGGTCGTGGAAAGAATAGTCTGGACTCCAGAAGAGGTTAAGGTCGTGGAAAGAATAGTTTGTGGTCTCGTAGTAGTCTGAATACGACTAGGATAAATAACCATAACCACTAGAAGTGGAAAAATATTGGTAAAGGCACTAAAAAATTTCATGAATTTTTTTCCTTTTTTATTGTGTTGATATTGAAATCCGATAATAAGTGGCATTATTCAGTGTGATTTCTGTTAGTTTAGACACTATTTATATGTTTGATTCTGAAAAAAATTGATTGAATAAATTTAGGGTTTTTTAGGATTTAAAAAAAATTAAAAGTCGCATTATAAAATTGAAAATTTGATGTAATAAACATTTTTTGGCCTACAATTGTTTTTATAAAAATATACGGATCAAATTGTAATTTAAAAAATGTTAAAGAAAATTATTTGACAAAAAATGTTTTTAAAAATAAATAAATGACCATTTTGCAATTAAATAAAGTATTATATTAAAATAATTTGACTTAAAATGTTTTTATGAAAATAAAAGGACCAAAATGCAATCTTATAAGAAGTATAGGGACCAAATTACAATTTAAAAAGTAAGTATAAGAAAATATAATAGAACTAAAATACAATTTTAAAAAATTAAAGGAACACTTGGCAATTTAAAAAAATTAAAGAAAACATAAAAGGACTAATATTTTTTTTTAAAATAGACCATTTTGCAAATTAAAAAAAGAAAAAAAATATAAAAGGACTATCATGTTTATTTATTAAAAAAATAACCCAATTTGTAATTTAAAGAAAATTAAAGAAAAATGTACTATTTTGAAATATCAAAAACAAAATGTATATATTTTTTTATTTATTATATGACTAATATTTTTTTTGTGTAATACAAATTGTAAGTGGAATTGATGTATTATTATATTTTTTATTTTATTTTATTTTATTTTTATTTAATTAATATGTATGTATTTAATTTGGTTATGTATTTAATTTTATATTTATGTATTTAATTTCGTGATGTAATCATTTTTCCTTTTTTTTATTTCTGTCTTTTAAATGTATTGCAAAATAGATGGCCGATGTGATAGCTAAGAGTCACAGAGGGGACGGTGGGGACCGAGACCCAAACCAAAATCCCAACAAAAACCTTGCAGATTGTAACAATCAACCGGATAAAAATAAAAAAAATTATATCCAAAATTATGTTAAATATAACGTATACATTTATTAAATCTAATTTAAAACAGATTCAATTAAGCGCAACAAAATGGGTATGCAGCACTCAAAACTGTCATTAAGGCACTAAAGGCATTCGGGTATCCTTTGCCGGTCGATTTCTACATACTAGACGACACGTGGAATCTCTCGGTAAATACGGGAA
Source organism: Nemophila menziesii (assembly GCA_029959085.1). Taxonomy (NCBI): domain Eukaryota; kingdom Viridiplantae; phylum Streptophyta; class Magnoliopsida; order Boraginales; family Hydrophyllaceae; genus Nemophila; species Nemophila menziesii. The sequence continues at coordinate 85,113,219 of JARWIR010000001.1, forward strand.
ACAAGTTAGCCAAGATGTCGGGCTAACTGTTCGAGAGAGGATACCACCGTGCTACAATGCGTGGGAGAATGTTCCGACTTCTGACAAAGTAGCGGTCATTAAGCGATTATCGGTAATGTTAAAACTATTCTCACCATTAATACTTATATAAAATAAATTATTAATTTAATTTAACTTTAAATAATATTTTGGATATAAAATTTTTTTGATATCGCTTATTGGAGGAAAAAATCCGACTGGAAATTTATTGCTAGGAATTTGGATGATACTATGAAAGTGAGGTACAAAGACTACAAACATAATATGAAAAAACATTTTTACTTGATGGGTAACAAACCGAGTGATTTATTTGATGAGGTCTGGGAGATGTGTTGTAAGTGTTTGGGTCCGAAGGACGCAAAGGTATATATATATATTTATTTTATCATTTAGTTTATATATAATGTTATTAATATTTGTATTTTAAATTTTTTCAGCACCAGGCAAAAAAATGAATAAAGAAAATCGAAAGAAACAAAAGAATAAAAGTGGAGCGGGTTCTCGAAAATACTCCCGTACTCGGGATTTTCATTACGAGGTACTTTGATTTTTATGTATAGCTGTTTAATGTATTTAGAATATTTATTGATTATTATGAATGAAACAGGGTGTTGAGAAGTTGACCGGGGGTGGAACTGTGGTAGTGGGGGATGAGGCAACTCAGGAAGAAATCTCTATTTCACAAATGGGTGCATTTTTCGAAGTGGTGGGAAAAAGCAAAAAGAAAAAGCACTGGAGGACGGAGGGTTATAAGAATGCTAATGTAAGTATATTTAAAAATTAAATTGTAATTATAATTTTATTCATAAATCGATTTTAATATTAATTTTTTTTTTCATGTCTATAATTAAACAGAAATTGTTAAGGGATGCTATGAAAGAGAAAGTGACTCAGTGTCAATCTGAGTCAACTGAAGCTGGTTACTTGTCGCAAAATGAGCAAATTGAATCGGAGAGGGAAACTGCTAAAAAGGCCATTGGGTCGCCGAAGAGGAGTTGGACACCGGGTATGGGCCAACCGAAAAGGAAGAAGCGTGTCTCGAGTCCTTCGACTACCCCGGCACAAGACGAGCAAAACTTGCATATGATGGGGGAAATAAATGAGCTTCGAGTAGCCAAAGGATTGGCACCTTATAGAACCCCTAGTACTAGTACCTCTTCTAGCAGTGCTCCCCTAGTTTATTCTCAGGCAGATGTGACTGATGCGATGACTTATATTAATGAGATAAGGGTACAACAGTGTTTGCCCCCTATCCAGCCTATGCCTGCGAACCCTACTCCTCCAGCTGGTGATGCATTCGAGAGTCGAGGTGATGAAGAGGGTGATGAAGAGAGTGACGACGATGAAGATGGAGATGATTCTGATGGAGAACAGGAGAACCGTTTATATGGTCTTTAGGTTGGGTTAAGTTGGTGTTTATTTTGGTTTGAAGTTAATATGTAATAATATTTTGTCTTTTGGTTTGTTTGACTATTGATTTGACTTTTGGCTTGACTTTTAATTTAAGTTTATGGATGATTTTGATGCATTAGTATTTTAATTAATTATTTAGTTTGTAATTGGTATTTTTAGTTATTAATTATATATTTTTTTAAAAATAAAAAAATATGATTTTGGAATTATATTTAATTGTAATATTGTAATTAAATATAATTCAGAATCATAATTTTTTAATTTAAAAAAAAAATTAATGTCATTAGCGACTACAAGTAGTCTAGAAAAACAATTAAGGGTAGTTGCTATATATTAACTTCTAGCGACTACACATGTCATCGGTAATAACTAGTCAAACAACGACTACTTATGTAGTCAGTAATACTTTCGCGACTACATCGTGACTTTCGTCGCTCGATATGACCTCTAACGATGAGTTTTTCACGACTATGTAATAACGACTACATGTAGAGTAGGTAAAGTCCAAATTCGTTTTCCGCAACTACTTTTTCCTTCTTTCGCGACTAAAGATGCAGTCGCGGATAGAAGGATGAGGTGTAGCGTACGAGGACAAGTATATATGGTACTTTGTTATTTTATCAATATCCCTATATGAAACTTTATTGATTTAAACATGAATGATAATCTATAAAATATTCTTTGATTTGGTCAAATATATAAATATATTTCACTTAAAATCAAATATGATACTAATATTTTAATTAATCAATAACTCAAATTTTGTATGTCCAAATTAATAATTATATTTATAAAAGGAAAAAAAACTAAACTATGTCCTTTTTTATTGAGTAAAGATATATATCATTCATTTTTGAATCACCTATATATTATCCTTATATGGCAGTTTTAGAAATCTCATTAAGTCATTTATATGTCATAAATTGTGTAAGTTCTATTTTAGATAATTTTATATAATACCAGAAAAAATACAAAATTATTTTCACCAAACCCTAAACCCCGCCTCCTTACATATACACCTTACAAGACGTCATTTCTATGGATACCAAGAAACTACTCTAAAGTATCACAAAATTATTAACTAATTTTTCATCATGTTTATTCAGCCCCGACACCATTGATACTTCCAATCTATTTAGGAAAGAGTGTAATTCTATATCTCACATATAAGATCATTGGACATGACATTTAAATCAACAAGGAAGAGGTTTTATTTCTAATTTTATTTCTAATCATCACTTATGAATATCATATATACTTATTTGAGAATTTTTTTTATTCTAACTAATATTATCTGCCCTTTTATTTAGTATTTTTATAGATTGTGTGTCAAATATCATGTTTGCATTCAAGTAATTTCATTAAAATCTATTATGTAGAATCTACTTCAGAGTTTTTTTATGCAATTTTGATATATTTTGTTTTTACACTGATTGCTTATTTTAACTTAATTTGAATCAAAAGTTTAAATGGTGATAATCTCCCTTAATTTGATAAATATAGTAGAATATTGATTAGATAAATGAAGCATATATGAAATGACTTGGAGATTAAGATATACATTTCAATGCTAACATTTGAAATATATATATATATATATATATATATATATATATATATATATATAGATTTATTGATTAACATCTATTAATTAATATTTTAAAATTCACTAACTAATCCTTCTTGTATTTGAAATCAAGCTTTTACTTATTTAATTATTTATATCAGAAATAAAAAAAGTATTTGATTTATATTAAAGTGATTAGAATGTAACTATATCTCCCTTTGAAAGATTGTTCTTAATCTTCTCACTGATTTACTATTTCTTATAATTTAATTAGATTTTTTGATTATGTGATTTTCAAGTAATTAGCATTTCTTTATTTGGAATCTATGACTCTATATGTTTACACACTTTTTCTAAAAAAATGTATATATTTATTTGAATGGTCATTTTAATTTAAATTTTGTTACTTTGTTTATAAATTTATTTAGATATATTGTTATGAAAACCATTGAATGCATATTTGTATTAGTAAAAATAATAATAATGACAAAATAATAAAACATAATATTGGTTATGATAACTATTTATTGTTCATAAAAGTAGAGATTTTATTCTAGCTCTAATATTATATATATAGATTTAAAAAAATAAAAGAAGAATTATAGACATACATATTTGTTTTCTTGACTATGAAGCCACTAATAACCAAACGTGTTGTTTATGACAAGTTCTCCTCATGTAGTATATATCTTCTTAGTTACACGGCCATGCATATCAATTTCTTTATTTGGGGATAGGGTTAGGGTTTTCAAATGCAATTTTTTTTGTCAATGATTCTAGCAAACGTTGCATTCCGCAGATGCCAAGAAGATCACCTTGAGGAGCTCTGATGGAGAGAGCTTTGAAGTTGAAGAAGCGGTGGTCGTTGAGTCTCAGACGATCAAGCACATGATCGAAGATGGATGTGCGGATGCAACCATTCCGCTCCCAAATGTCACAAGCAAGATCTTGTCCAAGGTCATCAAGTACTGCAAACGCCATGTCGAGGCCGTTGCGAAGGCTGAAGGCGAGAAGACTGCTGATGAAGAGTTGAAGGTTTTTTATCAGGATTTCGTGAAGGTTGACCAGTCCATTCTCTTCGATCTCATCTTGGCTGCTAATTATCTCAACATCAAAAGTCTTCTTGACTTAACCTGCCAGACAGTTGCAGATATGATCAAGGGAAAGACTCCTGAGAAGATAAGGAAGACGTTCAACATCAAGAACGACTTCACACCAGAGGAAGAGGAGGAGGTCCGCAGGGAGAATGCTTGGGCATTCGAGTGATGATGTTGTTTATCTTTTGATTATTTAGCGTTTCCATTAGACTATTAATGAATGTTGTTAGGGTTGTGTTCTGTGTTTGTGTAAGACAGTACATATCGTGGGGGTGTTGGGGTTCTCAGTCTGTGTTTGTTTGTTAGTTTGTGTTGATTTTTTTTGTCAAATGAAAGGAAACCTGATCCATATACTAAATTTTACAATACTGGTTAAAAAAATAGAAAGAGCTCATCACCGACATATCCTTCCATTCTGATAGGTCTATATTTCTCCTCGTGAATTTCGCAAAGCCATCCGCAATAGAGCTATGTTCTCTACTAATGTAGGTTACCATCCTTTGATTTCCTCAATGATTGGGTTAAGACTCCAGTGAAGTCAAACCCTGTTGTAAATTCCTTGAACAAGTTCAAGATTGTCAGAATAGAACGAACTACTCTGTGTGCTCTTCGAAGATGCCGATTTGAGGGCTAAAAGAAGTGCCCACGCTTCTCCTTTTTGAACACTCTTTAATTTACATCACAAGGCTTTCCTTTGCGTGATCAAACCCTAAGGATTAACTCCAATTGTGGAAATTGCTGCCGGTTCCCACTCATTAATAAAAGACGCATCACTAAACCAAACCATATCTACCGCATCGTCAATAACTGGGTTATTCTTAGCAGCTTCCTTCTTTTCCTGTACTGTCTGCTTATTCTTATTCTTCAAGCTCTTTGTCTCATCAAATATACGAGCAATTGTATCTTTAGTATTAAGCGTTATATTTTCAACCACCCATTTCTTCTTTTCAAAGAAACCTTTCATCCTTTCTCTCCAAATATTCCATGCGGTAACCAAGATTGTAGCCGTAACTTTCCTTTTATCCCATCCATTATTTGAGTGGCTTGTTACCGTTTTCATTGACCATATTGAGAAGGGTTCATTCATTTTGTCATCAATTTTAATTTGGAGGGACGATTCCGCCCAAGCTTGCATGCTAATTGGCCATTTAAGGATGATATGATCTGTACTTTCCATCTCCATTTCGCACCATTCACATCTGTTGTCATCTTTACACCTTCTCTTTTTCAGGTTCTGTTTACACGGAAGTATATCATTACAAATCCGCCAACAAAAATTCTTAATTTTTAAAGGGATGTTAGCATGCCACACAAGGTTCCAAAGAGTTTGAGTTATTTTCTTTTTCACCAGCGATTGAAGATTGTGGAGTATCTCTATTTTCTCCTACCAACGCGTGATATCCAGACTTTGTCGAATATGTCCAATCTTTATTAAAAGGCCAAATTATTTTATCTTCTTTGAGAGTATTTGTGATAGGGATTTTCCATATCTCCCTAATAACATTAACATTCCATCCTAACGACTCTTTATCTATAAGATCGTTAACCCATTTTAGATTAGGAGCTTTCCTATTGTCCAAATTCTAATTGCCCATAATCCACTTGTGGTTCCAAATATCCACACTCTTACCATTACCGATTTTCCAAATCGAAAATTTCTTAAGCATTTGTATACCTTTAAAAATGCTCGCCCAACTCCACGATCTTTTAGCTTTTAGTTTTGTGTCCCATAAATTTTCTTTAGGAGCATATATTCCTTTCAGTACCTTGTAAACAACTGAGTCCTTATTATTAATAATTCTCCAAGCTTGGTTTGCCAACATTGCGAGATTCATTTTTTGGAAATCTCTAAAGCCCACTCCACCGGTTTTTTTTATTTAGCCATTTTATTCCAAGCCATCCAGTGAATCTTTTTCTTGTCCTTAGCGTTCCACCAAAAATTAGCCACCAGAGACGTAAGTTTTTGCATAATGTTTTAGGAAACTCAAAGATCGACATGGCATAATTCAGAATTGACTGTAAAACCGCTTTAATAAGAGTCTCCTTTCCACCCTCAGATAAAAGAGAGGCAGTCCAGCTAGCCGATTTTGTTAATATTCTATATTTTATGTAATTAATATTCACCGTTTTCGATCTCTTAAGGGTTAGCGGAATGCCCAAATATTTCCCTAGCGAATCCGTGCTTTTTATGCTAAGAGCTTCAGAAATGGTTTGTTTAATATGATCAGGAGTATTCTTGCTGAACATAATGGCCGATTTTGCGAGATTAAATTTTTGCCCTGATGCTTGGAAATAGCTCCACAATATTTCCTTAAATGCATTAATTTCCTTATCCGGAATTTTAATAAAGAATAAAGCATCATCCGCGAAGCAAATATGGGTAAGTTTCGGACATTGTCTTGTAATCATTATCCCATTTATATTACCTTCTCTACATTGATTATTAATTAGTCCGATGAGACTTTCCGTGAGAAGAGAAAAAAGAAGCGGTGATAATGGGTCCCCTTTTCTTAAACCAGTTTTAACTTTTTCATCCTTTGACCATTAATTTTGATTTGCATAGAAACCGTCGTCACACAGTTCTTAATCCAGTTCACCCATTTATCTGCAAATCCCAATGCTAATAATGTCTGAAAAAGGAATTCCCAATTTACTTGATCATATGCCTTTTCCATATCAATCTTTACCGCCGCATACTTGATTTTTGATTTTCTTTTAGTATTTAATAAATATGAGACTTCTTGCGCTATCAGAACATTGTCTTGAATACTCCTACCTTTAATATATGCCGACTGCGTTGGTGAGATGATTTCGTCCATAAACGGTTGAAGTCTCAGAGCCATGATTTTAGAGATAATCTTATAGCAAAAATTAACACAAGATATTGGCCTAAAATCCTTGATTGTTTCTTGTTTATCCCCTTTTGGTACCAATGTAATGATAGTGTCATTAATTAGACTGAGAGGGATATTGTTTGTAAAGAAGCCAATCACAATTTTCTCTATATCCATTTTAATAATCTCCCAAAATTCGTGATAGAAACCATCAATTTTAAACACAGGATTTTTTTATTTCTTAAGAATCCGGGATCCTCATAAGTGTCTCATTCATTTGGAAGCTAACCTTTGATGGAATTTGCCTAGTAACTTCTTGAATATTGGAAACCATATTTTGCTTAAAGAGATTCATATAATATGTCTGTATATTGTCCTTAATTGTCTCTTTATTATCGCACCATTCCTCCCCATCACACTTCAACATATTTATCCTATTTATCCTTCTTCGTTGCATAGTTTTAGCAAAGATATATTTAGTATTTTTGTCACTTTCTTTAATATTAAGATCCCTAGCTCTATCCGCCTAGAAAGACTCTTCTTGATCCCAACATTCCTCAATAGTCTTCTTAAGTTCCATTTCCTTAATTATATTATCTTCATTCATCAATTTACCTTGCAAAATTTCCAACTCTGTATATAAGTTATTTAGTCTCTTCCTATTATTCAAGAACATTGTTTTACTCCACCCTCTTAGCGCTACACATAGCATCTTTCTGGTCACAGAATTCCTGAATATTATCTACTATTCTTGTTTTGTCCCATGAATTTTCCACCACCTCTTTACACTGCACATGATCCAACCCCTTGATTCGAAATTAAAAAACTTATTATTTGTTTCACGTTCCGGCTCTGGCTGGAGAATTAACGGAGAATGGTCTGAACCCATAGCCTGTGGTACTATAATATTAGCGTCTGAAAATCTTGCGCACCAATCAAGATTTGCGAGACCTCTGTCCAGCTTTTCTTTAACATTCTCTTCCCCTTTTCTCCGATTCGTCCATGTAAAATAACATCCTTTACTCGGTAAGTCAACTAGACGATTTCAATTTATAAACTCGTTGAACTTAAGGATTATTTCCAAGTTTGGTTGTATTTTTCCTTTTTTCTCTGAATATTTTCTAATATCATTAAAATCGCCTATGAGGATACTTGGACCATCAAGTTTATCCATCCATTTTGACAAGGAATTCCACACATTGGCCCTAATTTCGTCATCATTAGGGGCGTAAACACAAATCAAATACCACTTTGACCCATTCATTTCATTAACTTTACAGATTACATAGTTCGAACACGAGAAAACCACATCGATAGAGATACTAGACGTCCACATCAAAAGAATATTACCAGACTTATAAGCTCTTCCTCCGGGTGAAGGAATGCAATAACGATTATATCACATATAATACAGCGGAAAATAGAAATTGCAATTCTAATAGATAATCTAGTTGCAATTTAAGAATTTAAAACAAAGTATAATAACGATTACATACCTTAATCTGTTGTATAAGAATCGAATTGTACTAACCCAGCTTCAAAAACTTGAAGCCTCCACGCTTTGCACACCGAGCTTAATCCTTGCTTTCAGAATCCAATTCTGACTTGGAGACAAAAGAATTTTTATTTTTCTTGTGGGTTTTTCTTGGAAGAAAACTGATGGAGCAGTTATTCTTGTATAATGACTTTCATTATCTTATAAAACCCCAACATAAGAAAATGAAAAGACAAGAATAGGAAAAGTCAGAAACGTACAATGAAATTGATTATCTTAATAATCTAGTCCATTACCACTTGTGAAGTGGATTTAGACCTTCTACATTATACAAAAACAATTGACTAGCCTAGCGGTTAGTGACACATTTCACACTACTAAAGGTCTGTGGTTTGATCCACAAACTTATCAATTTTTTCCTTTTCCTTTTTTGTCTTAGTTCGGTCTTATATTAGAATATTAAATTGTGCTAGCAAATTAATATACCAATATTCCAAGTATATATTTAATTAATATTTATTATCTAATAATAAAATTAATTAACGACATGAAGCAAAATCAATACACTCGTTAGTGTGCGACTACGTGGGTTCAACGTTAAACCGGTAGTATTTAACTTAATTAACTACTAATCGAGGTTGGCGTCGAACAACACTCCCCAACGACCGGATAACGTGAAGTAACTCTATACAAAGAACCCGGTAAAGGATCATACATGTACTCCCTCTATCTTTACAGCTCCGGATCATCCTGGGATATGGTAAAACTGTCAAATCCCATTAGAAAATCAACTACGTTACACGTCGATTATCAACGATTGACGAATGACCTAAGAAACTCCTTTCTTCATTTATTCTATCACCTTGGCCAAGGATTCGATACAATCGTTATAATCTTATGACATCGTAGAGCTCAAACTCTTTACCTAGAGTTGATAGATTCCATCTTGACTCATCCCTAGGAGAATATATACTTAGCTATTTCCAATATCCTTTCGACTAGCATTATGACACACTAGTAGTCCAGTATCAAAACATAACAAGCACATACACAACTATAGTGATGATCTCAGGTCAAAGGATTACAAGTATAAAAATACTTAGAGAGATTAACCTATTTGACAGTTCAAGGTAATTAACCATTAGGAATCTCTAATTTTAGTCGGTTCGATAATCACATCTCTATGTGCATTATCTATGCACCTAACTCGGTAAACGAGAACTACCGATATTTATCCAATAAATACTTGTTAGCTACATATTAATCTAACTGGATCATCGAGGTCCTAACTCGATAATCCTACGATTAAGAACAAGTTTAGATTAAGTCCTATAAGCTAGATTCTCATTATCATAACACCTTATGATATCTAGTTCGTAACTTAATCAAGGATTTGCCTTTACATTATGTAGATTAATACCATAATTATAAAGGCTTGCCATAGATTCAAGGAAATAATTTCTTTAATCAAAACTGTAGGGATAACTATTATCGTGTACAGTAAACACTTGTGTTCAATTCATTACAAGACGATCGGGGCTAGGGCATAATTCCAACAATCTCCCACTTGGCCTAGACCCAATCATTCAAGTACCATAATTCATAAACAGACTCTTCTGATAGATAACTTAGACGAATAGATATACATCGTGTTCCTTCTTCTACCTATTGAATGTGAACATCTTCATGTTCAATCATATCTCGAATCAAGCGGTACTATTGCAGAATTTGTTTGGATCTATAGTTTATTCTAGGTTTTTTTAATCATACAATATCTCAAATATTGTCATCGTATAAAGAAACAATATCTACATTGTGAAACCACACTATGTATATATAAAGAACTATTTTATCCAAACCACTGGCATATTTGCATCTTATGCTGCTATGTATTCTACTTCTAGTAACCGAAATCTGCTACAGTGTCTTGATTGGAACTATTCCAATTTACTTCTCCTCTATATAGACACAACTATATTTTGATTTGCTATCATCCACGTTTGAAGCAAAACTAGCATCTATATACCCAATTAGCTTCAACTTATATTCTCCACATATGAGGAATTGGTCCTTAATACTTCTTAAGTACTTAAGGATAGTCTTTACTACTTTCCAACATTTCTCATCAAGGTTACCTTCATACCTACTCGCTACTCCTAGCGTGTAGTGTACTTTAGGTCTCATACATTTTTCATGGTGTGTTAGATAGATCCTTATTGTTTTAACAAATAGGACTATACACATTCATTCTCTTACTTTTAGGGTCCTAGAACAAACCCTAACATTAAGAGTAACTCCAAAGCCTATTGTCGAATAGATACTCTTGGAATTTCTATGCGATACTTCTAAAAAAGTATAAATGTAGTAAGATTGATATAGGTCAAGTAGCTTCTTTGATCTATCTCTGTAGATCCTAATTCAAAGAATATAAGCTACTATCCTAAATATTTCATGGAGAACTATTTAACAATCAAAAACTTGATTAATTGCTTGGTTGGTATATCATATCCCTATGTGATAATATGTCATCTATATATAACATTAGGAAGATAAGTGTACTCCGACTAGTCCTTTGTACTCTTATGACTCTTATTCTAGAATCATAAAATCAAACTATTTGATTGTATGAAAGAGAATAATCCAACTTAGTGACATTTGTTGAACCCATTAAATGTATTTTGGAACTTACATATTTTATTATGAGTAAATGGAAATATTAGACCTTTAGGATTGGTCTTAAGGACGTCATAAACTCCTATTTAGTGAAAACTATTTTTCACATGAAATTACCATATCTCAAAATAATAGTATGTATTTATCAATCGAAGAATCTGAAATGAATTAAGCATTTCTATCAAAAAGGAATTCACCATAATAAATGGTTTCCTTTTAATTTAAACGCTTAGCAATTAGAAGGACGTTACAGGTCTCTACCTTACCGTCTACTCCAATCATTTCCCTAGCACCCATTTACTATAAATGGATCTTATATCTATTAAAGATTCAACCAAAGTACTATACTTTGTTGATTCTTATAGATACAAATACAGATTCTATGGTTCTTAACCACTTGTCACTATCTAGACTAGTCATAGCCTCTTCATAGGGATTTAGGATCATCACTTGATGGGGTTATCATCTATATGATCCCCTCATCAACTATCGCCATTATTACAATTGATTTTGGTGTATGATGATATCTATATAACCTATAGGAAGCTTGTGTACAATAAATTCGTCTTTCTATTTATTTGTTAACTTCCTTTTTCCAAGAAAGGTTCATGAATCGTCCCTAATCCTCAAAGTGTGAGACTTGAACCTTAAATGAAACTATTAACTCATCAAGGAAAGAAAGACTGGCATGCATCGGATGCTCTTTAGCTTGTATAAATAACTCTGAAATCTTAATTTCATTATGATCTATTTTCACATTATGAATTCCTTCACTATGGAATTCCAATCTATAAAGGTTGTCTTCCTTACCACAAACCCTTTGTGTTCAGAATGGTGTGGAAATATTACCTCGTTATTTTATTTGGGTATCCAACAAATCTATATTTGAAAGATATCAACTCAAGCTTAGCCATCATAAGTCGTTTAGTATAAATCAAACATTTCAAAATCTACATTTTAAGGTTTGATTTATATCATCTCCATACCACATATGGATTGTATCGACTGTTTAGTGGGACCTAAGAGTTCATTAAATATGCAATTGACTTTAAAACATAATCCCATAGCAATATTTAAAATCTAGTGTATCACTGAGACAAAATCTAATTTTGTCATAGATAATCTATTAATTCATTGCTAAGATATTCACCTATACAAGTTGGTATCTTACTTCCTTCATACTCTTATATACTTGCTTTCAACTTCACTCAATAGTAATTTGAACATTTCAAATTATTTATATTGGTGTTACATTTGTAAACACATCTATATCTGTTATATAGTTTGTGAAGGAGATGAAGTAAGAATATCTATCTTTCGCTAAAGTTTAGACTGACCACATACATCAACATATAGTGGACATAAGAACTTATTAACATTGTCTCCATTTTCATCAATATGAAATTTAGTCATATTTCATCGAGATAAGTCTCACAAGTTTCATATGATTCAAAATCATATTCTACAAGGAAATCTTTCTTGTGAAACTAGTAAACTTTTTCTCGCAATTTATGACTTAGTTTATAACACCAAAGATAAGGTTTGATTAGTACGATTATCTATTTATATTTATGACCAGAAACAACTATAACATAATCACGTAGTTACTTAGGCAATTATAATCACCATAATGTAAGTATCCAATGGGGTGTAATTCATCAAGATGAAAAACTCCATTGGTCATTTTATATTACATTAATAAATCATAACCATCTTATGATCAAATTACTATTTTGTTTGAAAACAAGTTTACGAACAAAAATACAGTTTTCTTACAATATGTTTTTCCATATGCATCTTTAAAGAATTAGTTATTACAATTGTGGCTGCAACAATTGCTCCATTACCGAAATTGTAATTTAACTTCTCTTATTCTTATTTATCTATTAATCTTTAGAGTATGCAACATTTTGCATATTTCTAAACTACTAGGAGTATCCAATACCATTTATGTGTAATTAATAGAAGTTCAAGAAATTATAGAAACAATTTCCATTAATGTCCTTACCTTGTTTCTTGGTATTAGATATCTGGTATCTAACGGTCATACTAAGTTACTTATACATCTCCTAGAGATATTTAAGGATTCGTGGGAATATCATGCTTAAAATGTCTTTTGGAGTTCATAACTCATGGATACAAGAATATACACATAGTACCATTACTAGGTTCATATTAATTTAGACATGCATCATATACATTCTATTCATCATCAAGAGACACTTTAGTCAATAGCTCATTGAGCATATCAATGAGTCTCATGTGCATAAGAAATACTCGCAAGTTGCGGTCACAAATCTTGAGATTAACAACCAACTTGTGATGATTTGAGAAGTGATTTCGCAGAATTATCGAGAAATCTAATCATAGGAAGGAATAGGGAATAACGCTTTAAGAACACTATTATATAACTGTCAAAGATATGGACTGTTATCTTAGAGATATATAATTGAAAACTTTAAAACATGAATGGGACCCCTGGTAGTCAGGTCGTTTCTCACGCATAATTAAAGTGAAGAATGAAAACTTTAAAACATGAATGAGCCCCCCGGTATTCAGGTCGTTTCTCACTCATAATTAAAGTGTGGTATGTTACCAATTTTATCATATAAAATAAGAGACTCAAAACTATTTAGCCCCCTGGTAGTCAGGTCGTTTCTATTTAGTTTTGTTGAGTTAATCCATCCTATAATCGGATTTTATCAATTCCACATCCTCTGGGTAGTCCAGACTAAAAACGTGAAACCAATAAGTAAATCCTATTATCAAACAATTTAGAGTTTTACAATTTGTACTCGAACTACAAGCCCACCTGGTAGTCAGATCAAAACTTATAAACTAAACAAATTTGAAACTCTATTTGCGATGGACAAGTCTCGCGAAACATCTTATGTGTCGATTTCAATAAACTCAATAATTTTAATTATCAAGTAGGAATAATTTAGGATTCTATAATCCTAAATTTGGAATAAAAGCGGCGTTTGAAACGATATGAGAAGATCACGACATCTAAATACCTTGATCAATGGATAAAAACTTGTAATTTCACAAAACTACAATATTATATATTTATTAAAACAATTTTAATAATCTTTAATACATATTGTAAAAATACAATATAAGAGTTCATCCCATCAGTATACATGGTACACACCATATACACTTATTAACATACCATTTATGATCTAAAAGAAAATATGATCAATAAGTTTTAAATCATCAAATGATAGATAACCACATTAATTAAAAAAAATACAATCTTTGGAAATATACAATTTCCAGTAGCATAACAAATTTCCCCTTTTTTTTTTCTTTGATCGAAACGTCTTTTCAATTTTCTTTTCTTTTTAAACATTGGATCATAATCAAAAAATTGATTAAAGTGACTCCATGCTTCCTTTTTCAACTGCACAAAGCGATGCTATGCAAAAACTGCGGCGGCGGTATATATATTTTTTTTGTTAAACAAAATCATTAAACAATTTAATAATTTTAACAAAACCTTTTGTCTGTCAACGATGCTAATTGACCATCACTCAATTGAGAACATATTCATAAAAAAAATGATGACTCACCATAGATGACCAAAAAAACAATACTATACCTCCTTCCTTTTCCAAAACTAACAAAAACAACTTTTTCGTTAATCAAAAAAATATATATGAAACATCCTGTTCTTATACGTGCAATACTGTAGTACACAAATAAATATCCTTTAAATTTCTTGCATCTAATGCTATAAACGAAAAGAAAACTATTTCGAATCTCTATTTAAATATTAAACAATTTAAAACTTAAATAACATCCCGACTGTATATTCATATAATATATCAGAATAATGCATATCTCATATCATTAATCAAATAAGAACCAATTTTCATATAAACCCTTATAACAAAAATTATATATATTATCAAATAATATCATGTTTAAATACCTAAATCGCAACAATTAGCTCTAATACCAATTGAAGGAATGCAATAACGATTATATCACATATAATATAGCAGAAAATAGAAATTGCAATCCTAATAGATAATCTAGTTGCAATTTAAGAATTTAAAACAAAGTATAATAACGATTACATACCTTAATCCGTTGTATAAGAATCGAATTGTACTAACCCAGCTTCAAAAACTTGAAGCCTCCACGCTTTGCACACCGAGCTTAATCCTTGCATTCAGAATCCAATTCTGACTTGGAGACAAAAGACTTTTTATTTTTCTTGTGGGTTTTTTCTTGGAAGAAAACTGATGGAGCAGTTATTCTTGTATAATGACTTTCATTATCTTATAAAACCCCAACATAAGAAAATGAAAAGACAAGAATAGGAAAAGTCAGGAACGTACAATGAAATTGATTATCTTAATAATCTAGTCCACTACCACTTGTGAAGTGGATTTAGACCTTCTACATTTTACAAAAACAATTTACTAGCCTAGCGGTTAGTGACACATTTCACACTACTAGAGGTCCGTGGTTCGATTCACAAACTTGTCAATTTTTTCCTTTTCCTTTTTTGTCTTAGTTCGGTCTTATATTAGAATATTAAATTGTGCTAGCAAATTAATATACCAATATTCCAAGTAGATATTTAATTAATATTTATAATCTAATAATAAAATTAATTAGCGACATGAAGCAAAATCAATACACTCGTTAGTGTGCGACTAAATGGGTTCATCGTTAAACCGGTAGTATTTAACTTAATTAACTACTAATCGAGGTTGGCGTCTAACAACACTCCCCAACGACCGGATAACGTGAAGTAACTCTATACAAAGATCCCGGTAAAGGATCATACATGTACTCCCTCTATCTTTACAACTCCGGATCATCCTGGGATATGGTACAACTGTCAAATCCCATTAGAAAATCAACTACGTTACACGTCGATTATCAACGATTGACGAATGACCTAAGAAACTCCTTTCTTCATTCATTATATCACCTTGACCAAGGATTCGATACAATCGTTATAATCTTATGACATCGTAGAGCTCAAACTCTTTACCTAGAGTTGATAGATTCCATCTTGACTCATCCCTAGGAGCATATATACTTAGCTATTTCCAATATCCTTTCGACTAGCATTATGACACACTAGTAGTCCAGTATCAAAACATAACAAGCACATACACAACTACAAACTAAATTTTTTTTTGTTAATTATCTTAACTGGAATATAATAAAACCTTTTTTTTGTTTTTGCATATTACAATAATATATGGATATCACTTTCAAAGGAGAAATCAAAACCTTTAACAACATACGTATTTCAAACTCCTCATCTATCAACTCTTAACTTAACTCACCAACACAAAGATTGAACTTTGTATTACCTTTTTTCTAGATTAGTCGATAAATTTATTATTGATATATTTTAGTATTGATGATGAATTAAATGTTGATATAGTGTAGATATGTTGATACAAATATAGTTATTTCAATTGTAAGTTTGATTATAAATTTTCGATCAATATAAATGTTCAGTTATAAATATATTCCCAATGTATTGTATGGTGTATAATTTTAATGGTACCAACTTGAAATAATTTAATTAATATCTATTTATTTAAATTTAATTTCGTCATATTTGATGAAGATGTGTTGAAATTTCCTATTTTTAGGTAGAAATCTACATTTGGTTGCATTGTAATATTTGTTGAG
Source organism: Nemophila menziesii (assembly GCA_029959085.1). Classification (NCBI taxonomy): domain Eukaryota; kingdom Viridiplantae; phylum Streptophyta; class Magnoliopsida; order Boraginales; family Hydrophyllaceae; genus Nemophila; species Nemophila menziesii. Next base: position 85,130,007 of record JARWIR010000001.1, read on the forward strand.
CATGAAAAAAATACAAATAGGGTACTTAAAGTAAAATAAAAATTGTGTCACCTTGCTCACTAAATTTAGTTTAGCGGATACAAATGTGAATATCAGGAGATCATAAGGCAAACAACCCTTACAAAATTGAGAAAGGTAGTATCAACTTACCGTCAAACCATGATATTCCCCACCATAAATACAATCACTACCATATGAGAAAATCACTCATATGCTCAATAATTTTATAAAAACTCTCTCAACTTCATATATTAGTAAGTATTGAATATCTTAAAGAACAATTACATTGTTTTTTACAGTATTAACTCCTAAGCTTGTTCTCGAGAAGATGGATAAGTAGGCAAACATGCTGAGGCAACCAAAGGTTGTAGGATCACATGTCCTGGAAAATTGAAGTCATAAAACTGTGGCTCAAATTAGTAGCCTAGGTTAAAGACTTGATCTATTTGAGTGCATGGAAGGAAGAAATGAAAGCCCCATATTAAGTTTTGTATGTATGTTGTAATATAGGGGGTCTATTTTGTACTTTTTTCTTTGTTTTTTACAACGCTACACTTTTTTACTTTTGTGTTAAGTTTTTTGAACAAGTTTCCACAAGATAAGGTTTTTTATGAGAGAAGAACAAATGAATACATTTTCGACGTAACATTCATAAAAAGGGATTAGTAAAATAGATATGATACCATCCTATAAAATGATCTATCAATGTGGAACTTCCCTTAAACACCCAAATTCTCGTAACACGATCTAGACTAGGATCTACTAAGACCATGAGTACTCAGATTTTTCGAATTCGGTCAATTAAAATAACATGAACATATCATTCTTATGTAAGAGTATTAGTCTCCAATGAAAAAACACCAAATCGACTCCTATGTTTGTCAATCACTAAAAAACATAGACTTATCATTCCTAAGAAAAAAAATACTAGACTCCTATTCTAACATCACAAACAAAATAATATGATAGTCAATCAGTCAACAATTTAGATGTATCATTTTAAGTAAGATATTAGACTCACTTGACCACATAATAGTTCAAAAACTATGGAGTCATGGGTTAAAAATAAAGGATCTAGGTAAAGTAACCCCATAAATTTATGTAAAGAATTATCTATTCTTCATCAGTTTCGATTAGTGAATACTTATAAAACTTGTAGAAAGCAAATGGTTCCACAACATTTAATATTTTGTGAGACACTTAAATAGGTTGTTCACGAGAATTTAATATTTGGTGTTAATTTTAAAGTGATATATCACAAAAGTTTGGGTTTGTAATCTCCAGCAGCAATAATACGTCGTAATTAGAAAGCTTTAACAATTCAATATTTAGTCAAAATAAATGCATTCATCATGCCACAATTGCCCACCATATCTGTTATATCTAGGCCTATCTTCCGATAATGACAACAATCATAGTCATTAACGTCGCTAAATATTTCAATAAATTTAAAATAAATTATACTTGAGTTAAAAGTAGTTAAACGTAACATTCAAGAATATTATAAAGTATTTAAGCTACCTTAGGTTATTTGACATTAATATATGATTTCGTTGGATTTAAACAAACAAATCTTGAGACGAGACAAGAAATATAAATCTAAATCCAAAAGAAGAAACTCCATGTCACAACTCAAGAATAACTTTGAAAAATGATGGGAATCCTAGGTTACACAACAGCGAGTACGAGAGCCGCTTTGTGAGATCGAAAGAGACCCTAGTAACCTATGACCATCAAATATGTATACCCCTCCTACCTAGAAAAAGAAACTAGAAAACATAAAATTTTGGGTAATGTCATTGATCTTGAACCTGAATATTGACAACCTTAAAGGAATGAGGCTCAACCAATTATTTCAAAACTTGATTCACAATATCGATTGCATAAGAGCGAGACAAAAGGAGAATGTGAAATGATAGAATATCATAATTTATTATAAATACCCACTTCTTAGATATATGGCTCTAAGTTCTATGATTTAGGAAAAAAATTATACAGAAGGAACAAACATCTAACAAAAAATAGTATACCGAGGAGGATAAATTATTTGTAACTATGGTACATCCCCTACTTATTGGTGACTTTGTGATTCACTAACAAGGATGTGAGATGGATGAGTTTTCCTCACAACAATACCTTTGTATTCTTAGTAGAAATTTTTGATGAGCTAATCAAACAAGCATTGATGGATAAAATAATTTCATTTTATTTACAGTTCTCAAAAAAATTTGAGAAACCGATAATAGATCTAGGATAGTTCTAACAATTTTTTGAGGTCATGAGGGGGTTCACATATCAAACCTTCCTCCCTAGGGGATGTAATTTAATATTAATGAAAATAGGAATAAGAATGGCATAAAAGATTATTGTTACACGTACTGTTGTTGCGGAATGTAAGTATACATACATAGTGATCCTAAGGCTAGCAACTAGGAACATACTATAGTGATTGTATACACTCAGCACTTAGACATAATATTTCTAATGAGAGAGGGTTTTATGATATGCCCATTGAGGACACATTATATTGTCTATCTATAACAATTTATGGAAGTAAACGAGTGGCTTAAACATTATATTGTCTATCTATAACAATTTATGGAAGTAAATGAATATGTATTTCGCAAAGAAAATCCATTTTTGAAAGAAAATGCAACTTTTCCAATATATAAGAGAATGGAGCAAAATTTAATTTTACCATGAAAAAAACAGGAGCTACGCTGGTGAATTTTTCAAATAGAATAATCAATTTTTATTTAATTCATTTGTAATTATTAGATTCTATATTAATAATATTTTATAACTCGATTGAGCATTGTAATCTCACAATTTATATTAATTTAACTAAATTATATTCCCTAAAGTGAATAAACGGTTTTTAAGTAATATAAAAAACCTTTTCCTGAAATGAAACTATATTCTTTGAAGAAAATGAAATATTTTTCATATGTTTACAACTGAAATTCTGGTGACCTGGACTCCAGAAGAGGTTAAGGTCGTGGAAGGAATAGTTTGTGGTCTCGTAGTAGTCTGAATACGACAAGGATAAATAACCATAACCACTAGAAGTGGAAAAATATTGGTAAGGCACTAAAAAAAAATTCATGAATTTTTTTCCTTTTTTTTTTATTGTGTTGATATTGAAATCCGATAATAAGTGACGTTATTGAGTGTGATTTATGTTAGTTTAGACACTATTTATATGCTTGATTCTGAAAAAAATTGATTGAATAAATTTAGGGTTTTTTGGTATTTAAAAAAAATTAAAAGTAGCATTATGAAATTAAAAATTTGATGTAATAAACATTTTTTGGCCTACAATTGTTTTTATAAAAATATAGGGACCAAATTGTAAATTAAAAAATGTTAAAGAAAATTATTTGACAAAAAATGTTTTTAAAAATAAATAAATGACCATTTTGCAATTAAATAAAGTGTTATATTAAAATAATTTGACTTAAAATGTTTTTATGAAAATAAAAGGACCAAAATGCAATCTTATAAAAAGTATAGGGACCAAATTGCAATTTTAAAAGTAAGTATAAGAAAATATAATAGAACTAAAATACAATTTTAAAAAATTAAAGGACCACTTTGCAATTTAAAAAAATAAAAGAAAACATAAAAGGACTAAAATATTTATTTTGTAAAAAAATAGACCATTTTGCAAATTAAAAAACGAAAAAGAAAATATAAAAGGACTATCATGTTTATTTATTAAAAAAATAACCCAATTTGTAATTTAAAGAAAATTAAAGAAAAATGAACTATTTTGAAATATCAAAAACAAAATGTATATATTTTTTTATTTATTATATGACTAATATTTTTTTTGTGTAATATATTTTGTAAGTGGAATTGATGTATTATTATATTTTTTATTTTATTTTATTTTTTATTTAATTAATATGTATGTAGTTAATTTGGTTATGTGTTAATTTTATGTATTTAATTTTATATTTATGTATTTAATTTCGTGATGTAATCATTTTTCATTTTATTTTTATTTCTGTCTTTTAAATGTATTCCAAAATAGATGGCCGATGTGATAGCTAGGAGTCACGGAGGGGACGGTGGGGACCGAGACCCAAACCAAAATCCCAACAAAAACCTTGCAGATTATAACAATCAACCGGGTAAATAAAAAAAATTATATCCAAAATTATGTTAAATATAACTTATACATTAATTAAATCTAATTTAAAACAGATTCAATTAAGCGCAACAAAATGGGTATGCGGCACTAAAATCTGTCATTAAGGCACTAAAGGCGGTCGGGTATTCTTTGCTGGTCGATTTCTACATACTAGACGACACGTGGAATCTCTCGGTAAATACGGGAAACACGTTAGCCAGGATGTCGGGCTAACTGTTCGAGAGAGGATACCACCGTGCTACAAAGTGTGGGAGAAAGTTCCGACTTCCGAAAAAGTAGCAGTCACTAAGCGATTATCGGTAATGTTAATACTATTCTCACCATTAATACTTATATAAAATAAATTATTAATTAAATTTAAATTTAAATAATATTTTGGATATAACAATTTTTTGATATCGCTTATTGGAGGAAAAAATCCGATTGGAAATTTATTGCTGGGAATTTGGATGATATCATGAAAGTGAGGTACAAAGACTAAAAACATAATATGAAAAAACATTATTACTTGATGGGTAAGAAACCGAGTGATTTATTTGATGAGGTCTGGGAGATGTGTTGTAAGTATTGGGGTCCGAAGGACGCAAAGGTATATATATATTTTTTTTTTATTTTATCATTTAGATTATATATAATGTTATTAATATTTGTATTTTAAATTTTTTCAACACCAGACAAAAATGAATAAAGAAAATCGAAAGAAACAAAAGAATAAAAGTGGAGCGGGTTCTCGAAAATACTCCGGTACTCGGGATTTTCATTACGAGGTAGTTTGATTTTTATGTATAGCTGTTTAATGTATTTAGAATATTTATTGATTATTATGAATGAAACAGGGTGTTGAGAAGTTGACCGGGGGTGGGACTGTGGTAGTGGGGGATGAGACAACTCAGGAAGAAATCCCTATTCCACAAATGGGTGCATTTTTCGAAGTGGTGGGAAAAAGAAAAAAGACAAAGCAGTGGAGGACGGAGGGTGAATGCTAATGTAAGTATATTTAAAAATTAAATTGTAATTATAATTTTATTCATAAATCGATTTTAATATTTTTTTTTCATGTCTATAATTAAACAGAAATTGTTAAGGGATGCTATGAAAGAGAAAGTGACTCAGTGTCAATCTGAGTCAACTGAAGCTGGTTACTTGTCGCAAAATGAGCAAATTGAGTCGGAGAGGGAAACTGCTAAAAAGGCTATTGGGTCGCCGAAGAGGAGTTGGACACCGGGTATGGGCCAAGCGAAAAAGAAGAAGCGTGTCTCGAGTCCTTCGACTACCCCGGCACAAGACGAGCAAAACTCGCATATGATTGCGGCAATAAATGAGCTTCGAGTAGTCAAAGGATTGGCACCTTATAGACCCCCTAGTACTAGTACCTTTTCTAGCAGTGTTTCCCTAGTTTATTCTCAGGCAGCTGTGACTGATGCGATGACTTATATTAATTAGATAAGGGTACAACAGGGTTTGCCCCCTATCCAGCCTATGCATGCGAACCCTACTCCTCCAGCTGGTGATGCATCCAAGAGTCGAGGTGATAAAGAGGGTGATGAAGAGAGTGACGAAGATGACGATGGTGATGATTCCGATGGAGAACAGGAGACCCGTTTATATGGTCTTTAGGTTGGGTTAAGTTGGTGTTTATTTTGGTTTGAAGTTAAGATGTAATAATATTTTGTCTTTTGATTTGTTTGACTATTGATTTGACTTTTGGTTTGACTTTTAATTTAGGTTTATGGATGATTTTGATGCATTAGTATTTTAATTAATTATTTAGTTTGTATTGGTATTTTTAATTATTAATTGTATATTTTTTTAAAGTAAAAAAATATAATTTTGGAATTATATTTAATTGTAATATTGCAATTAAATATAATTCAGAATCATTATTTTTTCATTTAAAAAAAAATTAATGTCATTAGCGACTACAAGTAGTCCAGAAAAACAATTAAAGGTAGTCGCTATATATTAGCTTCTAGCGACTACACATGTCGTCGATAATAACTAGTCAAACACCGACTACATATGTAGTCAGTAATACTTTCGCGACTACATCGTGACTTTCGTCGCTAGATATGACCTCTAACGACGAGTTTTTCACGACTATGTAATAACGACTACATGTAGAGTAGGTAAACTCCAAATTCGTTTTCCGCGACTACTTTTTCCTTCTTTCGCGACTAAAGATGTAGTCGCTGATAGAAGGATGAGGTGTAGTGTACGAGCATTATATATATGGTACTTTGTTATTTTATCAATATCCCTATATGAAACTTTATTGATTTAAACATGAATGATAATCTATATAATATTCTTTGATTTGGTCAAATATATAAATATATTTCACTTAAAATCAAATATGATACTAATTTTTTAATTAATCAATAACTCGAATTTTGTATGTCCAAAGTAAAAATTATATTTATAAAAGGAAAAAAACTAAACTATGTCCTTTTTTATTGAGTAAAGATATGTATCATCCATTTTTGAATCACCTATATATTATCCTTATATGGCAGTTTTAGAAATCTCATTAAGTCATTTATATGTCATAAATTGTGTAAGTTCTATTTTAGACAATTTTATATAATACCAGAAAAAATTACAAAATTATTTTCACCAAACCCTAAACCCCGCCTCCTTACATATACACCTTACAAGTCATTCCTATGGATACCAAGAAACTACTCTAAAGTATCACAAAATTATTAACTAATTTTTCATCATGTTTATTCAGCCGACACCATTGATACTTCCAATCTATTTAGAAAAGAGTGTAATTCTATATCTCACATATAAGATAGTTGGACATGACATTTCAATCAACAAGGAAGAGGTTTTATTTCTAATCATCATTTATGAATATCATATATACTTATTTGAGAAACAATTTGATTCTAACTGATATTATCTGCCCTTTTATTTAGTATTTTTAGAGATTGTGTGTCTAATATCATATTTGCATTCAAGTAATTTCATTAAAATCTATTATGTAGAATCTACTTTAGAGATTTTTTCTGCAATTTTGATATATTTTGTTTTTACACTAATTTGAATCAAAAGTTTAAATGGTGATAAGCTCCCTTAATTTTGATAAATATAGTAGAATATTGATTAGATAAATGAAGCATATATGAAATGACTTGGAGATTAAGATATACATTTCAATGCTAACATTGAAATATATATTGATTTATTGATTAACATCTATAAATTAATATTTTAAAATTCACTAACTAATCCTTCTTGTATTTGAAATCAAGCTTTTACTTATTTCATTATTTATATCAGAAATAAATAAAAAAATTGGTTTATATTAAAGTGATTAGAATGTAGTTATATCTCCCTTTGAAAGATTGTTCTTTATCTTCTCACTGATTTACTATTTTGTATAATTTAATTAGATTTTTTGATTATGTGATTTCAAGTAATTAGCATTTCTTTATTTGGAATCTATGACTATATATGTTTACACACTTTTTCTAAAAAAATATATATTTATTTGAATGGTCATTTTAATTTAAATTTTGTTACTTTGTTTATAAATTTATTTAGATATATTGTTATGAAAACCATTGAATGCATATTTGTATTAGTAAAAATAATAATAATGATAACATAATAAAACATAATACTGGTTATGATAACTATTTATTGTTCATAAAAATAGAGATTTTATTCTAGCTCTAATACTATATATATATTTAAAAAATATAAGAAGAATTATAGACATACATATTTGTTTTCTTGACTAAAAAGCCACTAATAACCAAACGTGTTGTTTATGACAAGTTCTCCTCATGTAGTATATATCTTTTAGTTACATGGCCATGCATATCAATTTCTTTATTTGGGAATAGGGTTAGGGTTTTCAAAAGCAATTTTTTGTCAATGATTCTAGCAAACGCAAACGATGTATTCTGCAGATGCCAAGAAGATCACCTTGAGGAGCTCTGATGGAGAGAGCTTTGAAGTTGAAGAAGCGGTGGACGTTGAGTCTCAGACGATCAAGCACATGATCGAAGATGGATGTGCGGATGCAACCATTCCGCTCCCAAATGTCACAAGCAAAATCTTGTCCAAGGTCATTGAGTACTTCAAATGCCATGTCGAGAAGACTGCAGATGAAGAGTTGAAGGTTTTTGATCAGGATTTTGTGAAGGTTGACCAGTCCACTCTCTTCGATCTCATCTTGTCTGCTTATTATCTCAACCATAAAAGTCTTCTTGACTTGACCTGCCAGACAGTTGCAGATATGATCAAGGGAAAGACTCTTGAGGAGATAAGGAAGACGTTCAACATCAATAACGACTTCACACCAGAGGAAGAGGAGGAGGTCCGCAGGGAGAATGCTTGGGCATTCGAGTGATGATGTTGTTTATATTTTGATTATTTATCGTTTCCATTAGACTATTAATGAATGTTGTTAGGGTTGTGTTCTGATTTTGTGTAAGACAGTACATATCGTGGGGGTGTTGGGGTTCTCAGTCTATGTTTGTTTGTTGGTTTGTGTTGGGTTTTTTTTTTGTCAAATGAAATGAAACCTGATACATATACTAAATTTTACAATACTGGTTAAAGAAATAGAAAGAGCTTATCACCGACATATCCTTCCATTCTGATAGGTCTATGTTTCCATTAGACTATTAATGAATGTTGTTAGGGTTGTGTTCTGATTTTGTGTAAGACAGTACATATTGTGGGGGTGTTGGGGTTCTCAGTCTATGTTTGTTTGTTGGTTTGTGTTGGGTTTTTTTTTGTCAAATGAAAGGAAACCTGATACATATACTAAATTTTACAATACTGGTTAAAGAAATAGAAAGAGCTTATCACCGACATATCCTTCCATTCTGATAGGTCTATATTTCTCCTCGTGAATTTCGCAAAGCCATCCGCGATAGAGCTATGTTCTCTACTAATGTAGGTTATTTTCCAAAGCGAAAAGATGTTCAGCCATCCTTTGATTTCCTCAATGATTGGGTTAAGGCTCCAGTGAAGTCAAACCCTGTTGTAAATTTCTTGAACAAGTTCAAGGTTGTCAGAGTAGAACGAACTATTCTGTGTCCTCTTCGAAGCTGCCGATTTGAGGGCTAAAAGAAGTGCCCACGCTTCTCCTTCTTGAACGCTCTTTAATTTACATCGCAAGGCATTCCTTTGCGTGATCAAACCCTAAAGATTAACTCCAATTGTGGAAATTGTTGCCGGTTCCCACTCACTAATAAAAGACGCATCACTAAACCAAACCATATCTGCCACATCGTCAATAACTGGGTTATTCTTATCAGCTTCCTTTTTCTCCTGCATTGTCTGCTTATTCTTATTCTTCAAGCTCTTTGTCTCATCAAATATACGAGCAATTGTATCTTTAGTATTAAGCGTTATATTTTCAACCGCCCATTTCTTCTTTTCAAAGAAACCTTTCATCCTTTCTCTCCAAATATCCCATGTTGTAACCATGATTGTAGCCGTAACTTTCCTTTTATCCCATCCATTATTTGAGTGGCTTGTTACCATTTTCATTAACCATATTGAGAAGGGTTCATTCATTTTGTCATCAATTTTAATTTGGAGGGACAATTCCGCCCAAGCTTGCATGCTAATTGGGCATTTAAGGATGATATGATCTGTACTTTCCATCTCAATTTCACACCATTCACATCTGTTGTCATCTTTACACCTTCTCTTTTTCAGGTTTTGTTTAGACGGAAGGATATCATTACAAATCCGCCAACAAAAAAGCTTAATTTTTGAAAGGATGTTAGCATGCCACACAAGGTTCCATAGAGTTGAGTTATTTTCTTTTTCACCAGCGATTGAAGATTGTGGAGTATCTCTATTTTCTCCTATCAACGCGTGATATCCAGACTTTGTCGAATATGTCCCATCTTTATTAAAAGGCCAAATTATTTTATCTTCTTTGAGAGTATTTGTGATAGGAATTTTCCATATTTCATTAGCAACAGTCGGATCGAACGCCTCCCTAATAACATTAACATTCCATCCTAACGACTCTTTATCCATAAGATCATTTTAGATTAGGAGATTTCCTATTGTCCAAATTATAATTGCCCATAATCCACTTGTGGTTCCAAATATCCCCACTCTTACCATTACCGATTTTCCAAATCGAAATTTTCTTAAGCATTTGTATACCTTTATAAATGCTCGCCCAACTCCACGATCTTTCAGCTTTTAGTTTTGTGTCCCATAAATTTTCCTTAGGATCATATATTCCTTTCAGTTACTTGTAAACAAGTGAGTCCTTATTATTAATAATTCTCCAAGCTTGGTTTGCCAACATTGCGAGATTCATTCTTTGGAAATCTCTAAAGCCCACTCCACCGGTTTTTTTTATTTAGCCATTTTATTCCAAGCCATCCAGTGAATTTTTTTTCTTGTCCTTAGCGTTCCACCAAAAATTAGCCACCAGAGACGTAAAATTTTGCATAGTGTTTTAGGAAACTCAAAGATCGACATGTCATAATTCGGAATTGACTGTAAAACCGCTTTAATAAGAGTCTCCTTTCCACCCTCAGATAAAAGAGAGGCAGTCCAGCTAGCCGATTTTGTTAATATTCTATATTTTATGTAATTAAGATTCTCCGTTTTCGATCTCTTAAGGGTTAGCGGAATGCCCAAATATTTCCCTAGGGAATCCGTGCTTTTTATGCTAAGAGCTTCAAAAATGGTTTGTTTAATATGATCAGGAGTATTCTTGCTGAACATAATGGCCGATTTTGCGAGATTAACTTTTTGCCCTGATGCTTGGCAATAGCTCCACAATATTTCCTTAAATGCATTAATTTCCTTATCCGAAATTTTAATAAAGAATAAAGCATCATCCGCGAAGAAAAGATGGGTAAGTTTCGGACATTGTCTTGTAATCATTATCCCATTTTTATTACCTTCTCTACATTGATTATTAATTAGTCCGAGGAGACTTTTCGTGAGAAGAGAAAAAAGAAGCGGTGATTATGGGTCCCCTTGTCTTAAACCTTGATCCAGTTTTAACTTTTTCATCCTTTGACCATTAATTTTAATTTGCATAGAAACCGTCGTCACACAGTTCTTAATCTAGTTCACCCATTTATCCGCAAATCCCAACGCTAATAATGTCTGAAAAAGGAATTCCAAATTTACTTGATCATATGCCTTTTCCATATCAATCTTTACCGCCGCATAATTGATTTTTGATTTTCTTTTAGTATTTAAAATATATGAGACTTCTTGCGCTATCACAACATTATCACTGAATACTCCTACCTTTAATAAATGCCGACGGTGTTGGTGAGATGATTTCGTCCATGAACGGTTGAAGTCTCAGAGCCATGATTTTAGAGATAATCTTATAGCAAAAATTAACACAAGATATTGGCCTAAAATCCTTGATTGTTTCTTGTTTATCCCCTTTTGGTACAAATGTAATAATAGTGTCATTAATTAGATTGAGAGGGATATTGTTTGTAAAGAAGCCAATCACAATTTTCTCTATATCCATTTCAATAATCTCCCAAAATTCGTGATAGAATTTCCAGGCAGCCCATCTGGACCCGGGGCTTTTGAACCATCCATTTTAAATACAGGATTTTTTATTTCTTCAGAATGCGGGATCTTCATAAGTGTCTAATTCATTTGGAAGCTAACATTTGATGAAATTTGCCTAGTAACTTCTTGAATATTGGAAACCATATTTTGCTTAAGGAGATTCATATAATATGTCTGTATATTGTCCTTAATTGTCTCATTATTAGCCCACCATTCCTCCCCATCACACTTCAACATATTTATCCTATTTATCCTTCTTCGTTGCATAGTTTTAGCAAAGAAATATTTAGTATTTTTGTCTCCTTCTTTAATATTAAGATCCCTAGCTCTATCCGCCTAGAAAGACTCTTCTTGATCCCAACATTCCTCAATAGTTTTCTTAAGTTCCATTTCCTTAATTATATTATCTTCATTCATCTCTTTACCTTGCAAAATTTCCAACTCTGTATATAAGTTATTTAGTCTCTTCCTATTATTCAAGAACGTTGTTTACTCCACCCTCTTAGCGCTACACATAACATCTTTCTGGTCACAGAATTCCTGAATATTATCTACTATTCTTGTTTTGTCCCATGAATTTTTCACCACCTCTTTACACTACACTGCACATGATCCAACCCCCTTGATTCGAAATTAAAAAACTTATTATTTGTTTTACGTTCCGGCTCTGGCTGGAGAATTAACGGAGAATGGTCTGAACCCATAGCCGGTGGTACTATAATATTAGCGTCTGAAAAACTTGCGCACCAATCAAGATTTGCGAGACCTCTGTCCAGCTTTTCTTTAACATTCTCTTTCCCTTTTCTCCGATTCGTCCATGTAAAATAACATCCTTTACTCGGTAAGTCAACTAGACGATTTCAATTTATAAACTCGTTGAACTTAAGGATTCTTTCCAAGTTTTGTTGTATTTTGCCTTTTTTCTCCGGATATTTTGTAATATCATTAAAATCGCCTATGAGGATACTTGGACCATCAAGTTTATCCATCCATTTTGACAAGGAATTCCACACATTAGCCCTAATTTCGTCATCATAAGGGGCGTGAACAAAAATCAAATACCACTTTGACCCATTCATTTCATTAACTTTAGAGATTACATAGTTTGAACACGAGAAAACCACATCGATAGAGATACTAGACTTCCACATCAAAAGAATACCACCAGACTTATAAGCCCTTCCTCCTGGGTCGACAACATGAAAACTATTAAACTTATTAAACTGGGAACAAGACTTAAGGTCCTTTTTCCGCAGTTTTGACTCAAATAAACACACAAAAGATAGTCTAAATTTATTAAGCAAATATTTAAAGGACTTTCTTGTCAAGGGCGCCCTTGCACCTTGACAATTCCACACACAGTAGCTATCCATCGAATCCGTCAAGGTTACGGGACCGGCCGCCATCCTCGAGGTTAGTATGAATTTTAGTAGCCTTCACGGGTCTAGCCTGGTTACCACCAAAATCTTCCGTGTTTTCTCTGCTACTGGGATCATACCCCAAAATCCTGTTACAATCATCACCACAACAGAAAAACAATCTTTCACCTCCTTCTTCATACCCATCATCCACGCTATCCACCTTAATTCCATCACAGATTTTCTCATCATTCTTCATCTGAACCCTCACTTCATAGAAGCTGTCGCTACTGCATGTATTTTGTTCAGATCGATGTCTTCAGCAGCTAAAGAATTTATTCTGATCTTAACTTGGGTCGTAAAATCTCTCTTCCAAATAATACTTTCCAAAAACATTGATATTAAACCACCAACGGTTTTTTCCTAGGACATTTACTACCTCCTCTAACCATATAATTTCGATCCAAATATATGACCATAATCATAACACCAGAATAGTTGATCAAGGCATAAATTAAAAGAAAACCATTACAGGCTAATTGAAAGTTTTCGATAGTAAAATAAATAGCTTCTTTACAACCTCTCCTCCTAAACAAATACATGTAATAAATACAGGCCACATAGACAATATGAGAATCGACAAAATAATTAGCCTTATACGATATGTTGATCAGACCTGACCCACCTTCCATGAACTAAAATCCAAATTAAACCCATAACAATCCAGAGAAACCAATTGCTAGCATTAATAATACTCCAACAAATTTGTCTTGTACTATTTTTGTAATTAAAGAAATAGGAATTGAATTCCCTGGTAACTGAGTCACCAAAAGAGAAAAGCACCATAGTCCTAAAATTCTCAGCATAGATAGAACTTACATAGTATCCATAGATAGACTCAGCATCCATTTCAAATCTACTCAAAATCCTACTGTATCTATACTAGTCTTTAGTGCATCTAATATTTTTGAGAAATTTATTCTGATTAATTCGAACAAGTAAATCAAACACCAAATTACCTTGTATGCATTTACTAAAGCAGGAAGAATCCACCGAATTCCAGAAAAACATCAAAGAGAATAGAAGACTAACCGATAAAAGACTTATAACCATTTTGCATGTGCCAAAAAAAGATACGAAAAGACAATAAGAGGGCATTACAGAGTCCCTTTTCCCTTACAAAATCATCCATCCACACAGAGCAGCCGTGCATGCTTTCATAGGACTCACAAATTATCTTCTCAGTAGAATATATCATGGTAAACCATAGGAAAGAAATGCTCCTGGGTCCTAGATCAAAACCTCTGCAAACCATGATTTTGAAGCCTATTGTTCAAAATTGTCAATAATCTTATGATATAAATTGGGAATGATATGGGTAATAGATTTGTAGTAATAATTAGGATTAGAAACATAAGGGAATTGATGAAGAAAAAACTTATGATTGGTTTGTGTTGGTTTAAGGTTTAAAACTTGGGTTGTCTTTTGGTTGAATGAATATTACAATTGTTTCTAAAAAAATGGCCATGCTTCTAATAGAAGTCTATCAGAGGGAGATTTTTTATTTTCTAAAATTAAATTAATAGTATGATTTTGCAAAATATATTCTACGATATTAATAAAAAATTAGCTGTTTTGTATGAAAGGATAAATTATGTTATATATTTAATTAAAAAAAATTTGATAGTTATTAGGAGGTGTAACGTGAAAATGTGTTAGATTTTATCACATATCCCTAAACTACAAACTAAATTATGTTTTGTTAATTATCTTAACTGGAATATAATAAAACCTATGTTTTTTGTTTTTGCAGATTACAATAATATAGGGATATCACTTTCAAAGGAGAAATCAAAACCTTTAACAACAAACGTATTTCAAACTCCTCATCTATCAACTCTTTAACTTAACTCACCAACACAAAGATTGAACTTTGTATTACATTTTTTCTAGATTAGTTGATAAATTTATTATTGATATATTTTAGTTTTGATGATGAATTAAATGTTGATATAGTGTAGATATGTTGATACAAATATAGTGATTTCAATTGTAAGTTTGATTATAAAATTTCGATCAATATAAATGTTCGTTATAAATATATTCCCAATGTATTGTATGGTGTATAATTTTAATGGTACCAACTTGAAATAATTTAATTAATATTTATTTATTTAAATTTCATTTCATCATATTTGATGAAGATGTGTTGAAATTTCCTATTTTTAGGTAGAAATCTACATTTGGTTGCATTGTAATATTTGTTGAGTATGAAAAAGAAAAATCGGGTACATAAAGTAAAATAAAAATTGTGTCCACTTGCTCACTAAATTTAGTTTAGCTGATACAAATGTGAATATCAGGAGATCATAAGGCACACAACCCTTACAAAATTGAGAAAAAGTAGTATCAACTTACCGTCAAACCATGATATTCCCCACCATATATACAGTCACTACCATATGAGAAAATCACTCATATGCTCAATAATTTTATAAAAACTCCCTCAACTTCATATATTAGTAAGTATTAAATATCTTAAAGAACAATTACATTGTTTTTTATAGTATTAACTCCTAAGCTTGTTCTCGAGAAGATGGATAAGTAGGCAAACATGCCGAGGCAACCAAAGGTTGTAGGATCACATGTCCTGGAAAATTGAAGTCATAAAACAGTGGCTCAAATTAGTAGCCTAGGTAAAATACTTGATCTATTTGAGTGCATGGAAGGAAGAAACGAAACCCCCATAACAAGTTTAGTATGAATGTAGGGTCTATTTTGTACTTTTTTCTTTGTTTTTTACAACGCTACACTTTTTACTTTTGTGTTAAGTTTTTTGAACAAGTTTCCACAAGATAAGGTTTTTTATGAGAGAAGAACAAATAAATACATTTTCGACGTAACATTCATAAAAAGGGACTAGTAAAATGGATATGATACCATCCTATAAAATGATCTATCAATGTGTAACTTCCCTTAAACACCCAAATTCTCATAACCCGATCTAGACTAGGATCTATTGAGACCATGAGTACTCAGATTTTTGGGATTCGGTCAATTAAAATAACATGAACATATCATTCTTATTTAAGAGTATTAGTCTCCAATGAAAACACACCAAATCGACTCCTATGTTTGTCAATCACTAAAAAACATAGACTTATCATTCCTAAGAAAAAAAATACTAGACTCCTATTCTAACATCACAAACAAAATAATATGATAGTCAATCAATCAACAATTTAGATGTATCATTTTAAGTAAGATATTAGACTCACGTGACCACATAATAGTTCAAAAACTATGGAGTCATGGGTTAAAAATAAAGGATCTAGGTAAAGTAACCCCATAAATTTATGTAAAGAATTCTATTCTTCATCAGTTTCGATTAGCGAATAGTTATAAAACTTGTAGAAAGCAAATGGTTCCACAACATTTAATATTTTGTGAGACACTTAGATAGGTTGTTCACGAGAATTTAATATTTGGTGTTAATTTTAAAGTGATGTATCACAAAAGTTTGGGTTTGTAATCTCCAGCAGCCATAATACATCGTAATTAGAAAGCTTTAACAATTCAATATTTAGTCAAAATAAATGCATTCATTATGCCACAAATGCCCACCATATCTGTTATATCTAGGCCTATCTTCCGATAATCTCAACAATCATAGTCATTAATCGTCGCTAAATATTTCAATAAATTTAAAATAAATTATACTTAAGTTAAAAGTAGTTAAACATAATATTCAAGAATATTATAAAGTATTTAAGCTACCTTAGCTTATTTGACATTAATATATGATTTTGTTGGATTTAAGCAAACAAATCTTCAGACGAGACAAGAAATATAAATCTAAATCCAAAAGAAGAAACTCCATGTCACAACTCAAGAATAACTTTGAAAAATGATGGGAATCCTAGGTTACACAACAGCGAGTACGAGAGCCGCTTTGTGAGATCGAAAGAGACCCTAGGAACCTATGACCATCAAAGATGTATACCACTCCTACCTAAAAAAAGAAACTAGAAAACATAAGATTTTGGGTAATGTCATTGATCTCGAACCTGAATATTGACAACCTTAAAGGAATGAGGCTCAACCAATTATTTCAAAACTTGATTCACAATATCGATTGCATAAGAGCGTGACAAAAGGAGAATGTGAAATGATCGAATATCATAATTTATTATATATACCCACTTCTAAGATATATGGCTCTAAGTTCTATGATTTAGGAAAAAAATTATTTGTAACTATGGAACATCCCCCACTTATTGGTGACTTTTGATTCACTAACGAGGATGTGAGATGGATGAGTTTTCCTCATAGCAATACCTTGGTATTCTTAGTAGAAATTTTTGATGAGCTAATCAAACAAGCATTGATGGATAAAATATTTTCATTTTATTTACGGTTCTCAAAAAAATTTGAGAAACCGATAATAGATCTAGGATAGTTCTAAGAATTTTTTGAGGTCATCAGGGGGTTCACATATCAAACCTTCCTCCCTAGGTGATGTAATTTAATATTAATGAAAATAGGAATAAGAAAGGCATAGAAGATTATTGTTACACGTACTGTTGTTGCGGAATGTAAGTGTACATACATAGTGATCCTGAGGCTAGCAACTAGGAACATGATATAGTGATTGTATACACTTAGCACTTAGACATTATGTTTCTAATGAGAGAGGGTTTTATGATATGCCCATTGAGGACACATTATATTGTCTATCTATAACAATTTATGGAAGTAAACGAGTGGCTTAAACATTATATTGTCTATCTATAACAATTTATGGAAGTAAATGAATATGTATTTCGCAAAGAAAATCCATTTTTGAAAGAAAATGCAACTTTTCCATTATGTAAGAGAATGGAGCGAAATTTAATTTTACCATGAAAAAAACAAGAGATACGCTGGTGAATTTTTCAAATAGAATAATCAATTTTTATTTAATTCATTTGTAATTATTAGATTCTATATTAATAATATTTTATAACTCGATTGAGTATTGTAATCTCACAATTTATATTATTTTAACTAAATTATATTCCCTGAAGTAAATAAACGGTTTTTAAGTAATATAAAAATCATTTCCTGAAATGAAACTATATTCTTTGAAGAAAATGAAATATTTTTCATTTGTTCACAACTAAAATTCTGGTGACCTGGACTCAAGAAGAGGTTAAGGTCGTGGAAAGAATAGTTTGTGGTCTCGTAGTAGTCTGAATACGACTAGGATAAATAACCATAACCATTAGAAGTGGAAAAATATTGGTAAAGGCACTAAAAAAATTTCATGAATTTTTTTTTCTTTTTTTTTTTATTGTGTTGATATTGAAATCCGATAATAAGTGGTGTTATTGAGTGTGATTTCTGTTAGTTTAGACACTATTTATATGCTTGATTTTGAAACAAATTGATTGAATAAATTTAGGGTTTTTTAGGATTTAAAAAAAAATTAAAAATAGCATTATGAAATTAAAAATTTGATGTAATAAACATTTTTGGCCTACAATTGTTTTTATAAAAATATAGGGACCAAATTGTAATTTAAAAAATGTTAAAGAAAATAATTTGACAAAAAATGTTTTTAAAAATAAATAAATGACCATTTTTCAATTAAATAAATTTTTGTATTAAAATAATTTGACTTAAAATGTTTTTATGAAAATAAAAGGATAAAAATGCAATCTTATAAAAAGCATAGGGACCAAATTGCAATTTAAAAAGTAAGTATAAGAAAATATAATAGAACTAAAATAAAATTTTAAAAAATTAAAGGACCACTTTGCAATTTAAAAAAATAAAAGAAAACATAAAAGGACTAAAATATTTATTTTTTTAAAAAATAGACCATTTTGCAAATTAAAAAAAGAAAAAGAAAATATAAAAGGACTATCATGTTTATTAATTAAAAAATAACCCAATTTGTAATTTAAAGAAAATTAGAGAAAAATTGACTAATTTGAAATATCAAAAACAAAATGTATATATATATTTTTTTATTATATGACTAATTTTTTTTTTGTGTAGTACAGATTGTAAGTGGAATTGATGTATAAATATATATTTTTTTATTTTTTTATTTTTTTTATTTAATTAATATGTATGTATTTAATTTGGTTATGTATTAATTTTTATGTATTTAATTTTATATTTATGTATTTAATTTCGTGATGTAATCATTTTTCATTTTATTTTTGTCTTTTAAATGTATTGCAAAATAGATGGCCGGTGCGATAGTTAGGATTCACGGAGGGGACGGTGGGGACCGAGACCCAAACCAAAATCCCAACAAAAACCTTGCAAATTTTAACAATCAACCGGGTAAATATAAAAATTATATCCAAAATTATGTTAAATATAACGTATACATTAATTAAATCTAATTTAAAACAGATTCAATTAAGCGCAACAAAATGGGTATGCGGCACTAAAATCTGTCATTAAGGCACTAAAGGCGGTCGGGTATCTTTTGCCGGTCGATTTCTACATACTAGACGACACGTGGAATCTCTCAATAAATACGGGAAACACGTTAGTCAGGATGTCGGGCTAACTGTTCGAGAGAGAATACCACCGTGCTACAAAGCGTGGGAGAAAGTTCCGGCTTCCAACAAAGTAGCGGTCATTAAGCGATTATCGGTAATGTTAAAACTATTCTCACCATTAATACTTATATAAAATAAATTATTAATTAAATTTAACTTTAAATAATATTTTGGATATGACAATTTTTTGATATCGCTTATTGGAGGAAAAAATCCGATGGAAATATATTGCTGGGAATTTGGATGATACTATGAAAGTGAGGTACAAAGACTACAAACATAATATGAAAAAGCATTATTACTTGATTTATTTGATGAGGTCTGGGAGATGTGTTGTAAGTATTGGGGTCCGAAGGACGCAAATGTATATATGTATATTTTTATTTTATCATTTAGATTATATATAATGTTATTAATATTTGTATTTTAAATTTTTTCAGCAACAGGCAAAAATGAATAAAGAAAATGGAAAGAAACAAAAGAATAAAAGTGGAGCGGGTTCTCGAAAATACTCCCGTACTCAGGATGTTCATTACGAGGTACTTTGATTTTTATGTATAGCTGTTTAATGTATTTAGAATATTTATTGATTATTATGAATGAAACGGGGTGTTGAGAAGTTGACCGGGGGTAGGACTGTGGGGGGATGCGGAAACTCAGGAAGAAATCCCTATTGCACAAATGGGTGCATTTTTCGAAGTGGTGGGAAAAAGCAAAAAGACAAAGCACTGGAGGACGAAGGGTTATAAGAATGCTAATGTAAGTATATTTAAAAATTAAATTGTAATTATAATTTTATTCATAAATCGATTTTAATATTAATTTTTTTTTCATGTCTATAATTAAGCAGAAATTGTTAAGGGATGCTATGAAAGAGAAAGTGACTCAGTGTCAATCTGAGTCAACTGAAGCTGGTTACTTGTCGCAAAATGAGCAAATTGAGTCGGAGAGGGAAACTGCTAAAAAGGCTATTGGGTCGCCGAAGAGGAGTTGGACACCGGGTATGGGCCAACCGAAAAAGAAGAAGCGTGTCTCGAGTCATTCGACTACCGCGGCACAAGACGAGCAAAACTCGCATATGATGGCGGCAATAAATGAGCTTCGAGTAGCCAAAGGATTGGCACCTTATAGACCCCCTAGTACTAGTACCTCTTCTAGCAGTGCTCCCCTAGTTTATTCTCAGGCAGCTGTGACTAATACGATGACTTATATTAATGAGATAAGGGTACAACAGGGTTTGCCCCCTATCCAGCCTATGCCTGCGAACCCTACTCCTCCAGCTTGTGATGCATCCGAAAGTCGAGGTGATGAAGAGTGTGATGAAGAGAGTGACGAAGATGAAGATGGCGATGATTCCGATGGAGAACGGGAGACCCGTTTATATGGTCTTTAGGTTGGGTTAAGTTGGTGTTTATTTTGGTTTGAAGTTAAGATGTAATAATAATATGTCGTTTGGTTTGTTTGACTATTGATTTGACTTTTAATTTAATTTTATGGATGATTTTGATGCATTAGTATTTTAATTAATTATTTAGTTTGTAATTGGTATTTTTAATTATTAATTGTATATTTTTTTTAAAATAAAAAAATATGATTTTGGAATTATATTTAATTGTAATATTGCAATTAAATATAATTCAGAATCATAATTTTTTAATTTAAAAAAAAATTAATGTCATTAGCGACTACAAGTAGTCTAGAAAAACTATTAAAGGTAGTCGCTATATATTAGCTTCTAGCGACTACACATGTCGTCGATAATAACTAGTCAAACAGCGACTACTTATGTAGTCAGTAATACTTTCGCGACTACATCGTGACTTTCGTCGCTAGATATGACCTCTAACGACGAGTTTTTCACGACTATGTAATAACGACTACATGTAGAGTAGGTAAAGTCCAAATTCGTTTTCCGCAACTGCTTTTTCCTTCTTTCGCGACTAAAGATGTAGTCGCGGATAGAAGGACGAGGTGTAGTGTACGAGCACTAGTATATATGGTACTTTGTTATTTTATCAATATCCCTATATGAAACTTTATTGATTTAAACATGAATGATAATCTATAACATATTCTTTGATTTGGTCAAATATATAAATATATTTCACTTAAAATCAAATATAATACTAATTTTTTAATTAATCAATAACTCAAATTTTGTATGTCTAAAAGTAAAAATTATATTTATAAAAGGAAAAAAACTAAACTATGTCCTTTTTTATTGAGTAAAGATATATATATCATCTATTTTTGAATCACCTATATATTATCCTTATATGGCAGTTTTAGAAATCCCATTAAGTCATTTATATGTCATAAATTGTGTAAGTTCTATTTTAGATAATTTTATATAATACCAGAAAAAATTACCAAAATTATTTTCACCAAACCATAAACCCCGCCTCCTTACATATACACCTTACAAGTCGTCATTCCTATGGATACCTAGAAACTACTATATCACAAAATTATTAACTACTTTTTCATCATGTTTATTCAACCGACACCATTGATACTTCCAATCTATTTAGAAAAAAGTGTAATTCTATATCTCACATATAAGATCGTTGGACATGACATTTCAATCAACAAGGAAGAGGTTTTATTTCTAATAATCATTTATGAATATCATATATACTTATTGTATTTGAAATCAAGCTTTTACTTATTTAATTATTTATATCAGAAATAAATAAAAAAATATTTGGTTTATATTAAAGTGATTAGAATGTAATTATATCTCCCTTTGAAAGATTGTTCTTAATCTTCTCACTGATTTATTATTTTGTATAATTTAATTAGATTTTTTGATTATGTGATTTTCAAGTAATTAGCATTTCTTTATTTGGAATCTATGACTATATATGTTTACACACTTTTTCTGAAAAAATGTATATATTTATTTGAATGGTCATTTTAATTTAAATTTTGTTACTTTGTTTATAAATTTATTTAGATATATGGTTATGAAAACCATTGAATGCATATTTGTATTAGTAAAAATAATAATAATGATAAAATAATAAAACATAATACTGGTTATGATAACTATTTATTGTTCATAAAAGTAGAGATTTTATTCTAGCTCTAATACTATATATATATATATATATATATATATATATATATATATATTTAAAAAATATAAGAAGAATTATAGACATACATATTTGTTTTCTTGACTATGAAGCCACTAATAACCAAACATGTTGTTTATGACAAGTTCTCCTCATGTAGTATATATCTTCTTAGTTACACGGCCATGCATATCAATTTCTTTATTTGGGGATAGGGTTAGGGTTTTTAAAAGCAATTTTTTTTGTCAATGATTCTAGCAAACGCTGTATTCCGCAGATGCCAAGAAGATCACCTTGAGGAGCTATGATGGAGAGAGCTTTGAAGTTGAAGAAGCGCTGGTTGTTGAGTCTCAGACGATCAAGCACATGATCGAAGATGGATGTGCGGATGCAACCATTCCGCTCCCAAATGTCACAAGCAAGATCTTGTCCAAGGTCATTGAGTATTGCAAACGCCATGTCGAGGCCGTTGCGAAGGCTGAAGGCGTGAAGGCGAGAAGACTGTTGATGAAGAGTTGAAGGTTTTTGATCAGGATTTCGTGAAGGTTGACCAGTCCACTCTCTTCGATCTTATCTTGGCTGCTAATTATCTCAACATCAAAAGTCTTCTTGACTTGACCTGCCAAACAGTTGCAGATATGATCAAGGGAAAGACTCCTGAGGAGATAAGGAAGACGTTCAACATCAAGAACGACTTCACAACAGAGGAAGAGGAGGAGGTCCGCGGGGAGAATGCTTGGGCATTCGAGTGATGATGTTGTTTATCTTTTGATTATTTATCGTTTCCATTAGACTATTAATGAATGTTGTTAAGGTTGTGTTCTGTGTTTGTGTAAGACGGTACATATCGTGGGGGTGTTGGGGTTCTCAGTCTGTGTTTGTTTGTTGGTTTGTGTTGGTTTTTTTTTTTCAAATGAAAGGAAACCTGATACATATACTAAAATTTACAATATAAGTTATTTAGTCTCTTCCTTAATTATATTTTCTTCATTCATCTCTTTACCTTGCAAAATTTCCAACTCGGTATATAAGTTATTTAGTCTCTTCCTATTATTCAAGAACGTTGTTTTACTCCACCCTCTTAGCGCTACACATAGCATCTTTCTTGTCATAGAATTCCTGAAAGTTATCTACTATTCTTGTTTTGTCCCATGAATTTTCCACCACCTCTTTACACTGCACATGATCCAACCACCTTGATTCGAAATTAAAAAACTTATTATTTGTTTCACGTTCCGGCTCTGGCGTGAGAATTAACGGAGAATAGTCTGAACCCATAGATGGTGGTACTATAATATTAGCGTCTGAAAATCTTGCGCACCAATCAAGATTTGCGAGACCTCTGTCCAGCTTTTCTTTAACATTCTCTTCCCCTTTTCTCCAATTCGTCCATGTAAAATAATATCCTTTACTCGGTAAGTCAACTAGACAATTTCAATTTATAAACTCGTTGAACTTAAGGATTCTTTCCAAGTTTTGTTGTATTTTGCCTTTTTTCTCCGGATATTTTGTAATATCATTAAAATCGCCTATGAGGATACTTGGACCATCAAGTTTATCCATCCATTTTGACAAGGAATTCCACACATTAGCCCTAATTTCGTCATCATTAGGGGCGTGAACACAAATCAAATATCACTTTGACCCATTCATTTCATTAACTTTAGAGATTACATAGTTCGAACACGAGAAAACCACATCGATAGAGATACTAGACTTCCACATCAAAAGAATACCACCATACTTATATGCTCTTCCTCTGGGGTCGACAACATGAAAACTATTAAACTTATTAAACTTGAAACAAGACTTAAGGTCCTTTTTCCGCAGTTTTGACTCAAATAAACATACAAAAGATAGTCTAAATTTATCAAGCAAATATTTAAAGGACTTTCTTGTCAAGGGCGCCCTTGCACCTTGACAATTCCACACACAGTAGCTATCCATCGAATCCGTCCAGGTTACGAGACCGGCCGCCATCCTCGAGGTTAGTATGAATTTTAGTAGCCTTCACGGGTCTAGCCCGGTTACCACCAAAATCTTCCGTGTTTTCACTACTACTGGATCATACCCCAAAATCCTGTTACAATCATCACCACAACAGAAAAACAATCTTTCACCTCCTTCTTATTACCCATCATCCACGCTATCCACCTTAATTCCATCACATATTTTCTCATCATTCTTCATCTGAACCCTCACTTCATATAAGCTGTCGCTAAATAGTCCAACCTGGTAGCAGTCAACACCTGCCTTCTCTTTGCTGCTTCTGCAACCTGTATTACCTTTGGTGGAAGCTCAATCTTAAGCGTGTAATATACGGCATGTATTTTGTTCAAATCGATGTGTTCAGCAGCTAAAGAATTTATTTTGATCTTAACTTGGGTCGTAAAAGCTCTCTTCCAAATAATACTTTCCAAAAACATTGATATTAAACCACCAAAGGCTTTTTATCCTAGGACATTTACTACCTCCTCTAACCATATAATTTGGATCCATATATATATGACCAAAATCTTAACACCATAATAGTTGATCAACGCATAAATTAAAAGAAAACCATTACAGGCTAATTGAAAGTTTTCCATAGTAAAATAAATAACTTCTTTACAACTTCTCCTCATAACCAAATACATGTAATAAATACAGGCCACATACATGTACTATTTTTGTAATTAAAGAAATAGGAATTAAATTCCCTGGTAACTAAGTCACCAAAAGAGAAAAGCACCATAATCCTAAAATTCTTAGCATAGATAGAACATACATAGTATCCATAGATAGACTCAGCATCCATTTCAAATCTACTCAAAATCCTATTGTATCTATACTAATCTTTACTGCATCTAATATTTTTGAGAAATTCATTCTGATTAATTCGAACAAGTAAATCAAACCCCAAATTACCTTGTATGCATTTACTAAAGCAGGAACGCAACAAGAAAATTAGTTTTTGGCAACTGTTTTTTTGCCTTTAGACGACTCTTTGTAAGTGTTGGCATATCTTTCCCTGCACAAGTCTCCATAGTGGCTTATACTCGTGTTGCCAAAGTTATGAATATACATTGATAAGGTAGTAGGCTATTATAGTTACCTTTCCCGACTCCATTCTAAATAGAGTAGTCTCTAAACACGTTTCCCAGCCTTCTTAAAACATAGTAGTCTATTCACCTCCCATTTCCCGACTCTCTTCTAAAATAGAGTGGTCTATTTATACCCACATTTCCAGACTCTCTTCTATCATACAGTAGTGAATTGATACTCACATTTCCTATCCATCTTAAACTAGAGTAGTTTATTCAAAACCCACATTCGCTTCAAAAATAGAGTAGTCTAATGATATCCCCTAAATTCATTTTCATCCTACAAATATAGAGCAATTAGTACCAGTCATAAATATCACAAATGGACCATTTAGAACAAATATAACGATTTGGATCCCTCTCGCAAAATTAAGCAAGATAAGGACCTGAATTGTTAAATTAAACATGATAAAGGACTAAATTGTTAATTTGAGAGTTATAAAGGGACGAACCTGCCAAATTTGCAAGATAAGGACTAAACAATCAAATTTTGCGTTGAAACGGGACTAACCTGTCAGATTTGCAACATAAGGACTAAATTATTAATTTGAGAGACTAACCTTTCAGGTTCTGCAGGGTTAAGGGACTAAACTATTGAATCTGCAAGATAAACGACTAAAATCTGCAAGATAAAGGACTAAACAATCAATTTTTGTGTTAAAAAGGGACTAATCTGACAAATTCTGCAAGATTAGGGACTAAATTGTAAATTTGATATTTAAAAAGGAACTAACCTGTTAAACTGAGAATTAAAAAGGAACTAAAGTATCAGATTCTGAAAGATAAGGGACGAAACTATCAAATAAGGCAACATAAAGGGACTAAACTGTCAATTGGAGAGTTTTAATAGGGACTAATATGTTAAATAGAGACTAACCTGTTAGATTCTGCAAGATAAGGGACTAAACTATCATTAGAAAGAGACAAAACTGTCGAGTTGAGCATTAATAAAGGACTAAACTGTCAAATTAATTAAGATAAGGGACTAACTGTCAAATTAAGCATTAAAAAGTGACTAACCTCTCAAATCAAGTATTTAAAACGAGACTAAATTGTCAAATTCTGCAAGATAATGGACCACACTGTCAATTGAGCAAGATGAGGGACTAAATCGTAAATTTGATAATTAAAAAAATGGATAACCTGTCAAATTGAGTAAAATCAAGATACTTAGAAGGATTATGAAGCGGTGTTGTGTAATTATTGCACTATAGATCCCTATACTTTGCAAAATTAGTTATATATATGAATTAATTGCACTATAGGCCCCTATATTATGCAAAACCGTTCATAATCAATACAAATTTAGATTTTAAATCCAGAAACTAGGACTATGTTTTATTAAAAAGAACTTGAGTAATTGCACTACATGTACCTATATTTAGCAAAAAGAATACACTATAGGTCCCTATATTATGCGAAACAAGTTATATGCTTAAATGAAATGCATTATAGGTGTCAATGTTATGCAAAATAATTTATAGTACTTGACCACTTCCCATTGGACAAGCAGGAAGAAACGGTATAAAACAGTATTATCGAAAAGAATAAGCAAAGACTAAAGTAATATAAAATGACGAAATTACCCTTTCTAGAGTTTTTGAACTGAGTAATGATGCTATAACACCTGATATTTTTTCCAATCATTCTCATGTTTGAAGTATGCTTCGAAAGGCGCCTTTGTCGAATTCTTTGAACCTGAAAAAAACTTTAAAAAAATGCAAATGAAATGATAAAAAGATACACCAAAAAGAAGATACAAAAATTCACCTAATATCAAAGAACTTCCTTGAAGGTTCCAATTTCCCTACAATAGTAAATTTTGTCATAACAGGATCTTAAAGAAGTAGAAAGATTTTCAATTTTATTTTATTACAAAAACATATATCGAAAGGGCAAAACTGTATTAACCGACCTGTTTAATTTCTTCTTCGTAATCAGTGACATCAAAGTTAATGTCCCCTGAAATGATAAAAAATAACTTTCAGATTGTAGTCTTTATTTCAAATATAAATGCACCTTTTAGCGGTTTGATCCTCGAACTTTAAAAGTCCCATGTTTGGTCCATGAACCCTTTATTCACACCGTTAGTCTCAATGTTTACAGGAATAGAATATTAGACTCTGACTTTACAATCAGATCTTTCTACTTTGGAATTATGGAATTTTAACTTGTAAGAAAGAGAAATAATGTGAAAGATGAAGTATTCAAAACCTGCAGGGAATTTGTCATCGCTTTGTATAGCTCTGCATAAGCATACTAGTGTATACTTGAGATGTATATAAATGATTTTATTCTTGCATCTCACCATAATCAGACACAAATAAACAAGTTGACCTACAAAGGGTCAAAATTTTTCTCAATTACCGAATCTAAAAATAAAAATTCACAACCTGAAGATAAAGAGAAAGACTAAAGAGAAATTAGGAACCTGAGTAGCTTCTCCTTTTAAACCAATGTAATATATTTGAGTCGTATCGCCATCAAAATTATTTGGAAAATGTAACGTGATACTTGCCACACCCCGAAACTTAAGAGTATCTGATACAACATAATAAAACTATTCAGAAACACAATAGATTGAAACAAATTTAGAATCTTCTTCTTAGTAAACATATAGCATATCCAGTGTTAATACCTTGTTTGGTCCTTGCAAATTTTCAGCCAAATCCCAGTTCTTAACAAAGTGATTAAATACCCCTGAACTGATTCTTAGTTTACATAATATGTACCTGAAATGGTTGCATAGACTTAGCATTCAAAAAGTCAATGACATCTCGATTAATGAACCTACAGATTAAGCACACAGGTTTTAATCCAAAAAATCAATCCATAATCTATAGGGATTAGGCAGAGAAGTTTTTAGAAAGTACGAGAATAAATGTCAACTCACACTCTCATTTTGGAAGATGCTTTTGATCTTAACATCTGATGTAAAACTATGTTGTATCAATGTCCAAAAAGTTTATACAATATATAAAGTATAAGTTATAACCAACTAATTCACACAGATAACAAGAATATAATCACAAAAGTAAACAAAGTTGAGACATACAGAATATGTACAAGTAACTCAGGGTCACCTTCATTACTTTCCAAATGACCCTGGGATCACATAATTAGACACAAATAAAAAAATGGTAAGTAACTAAATTAATGAATAAACCAACACTAAAAAATTAATTGATACTGAATATAAACAGAATTATATAGAGATATCATATATTCTTTTGATGAAGATCACGAACTAGCCAAGAGTAGTGTATAAATTACCTCAGAAGTATTCAAACGCTCCTCCCACATCTTATCATCTCTTTTTACTGCAAAATTAACATTTAACAAGCATATGTTAGAAGAAATAATACCTTCACAAAGGTATAAGTTGATTGTAAGATAGTGGATAAGTTGTTTAACCTTCTCAGCTAGAGACTCAAATACTTTATTTATTTGCAGCTTTGTGCTTCTTCTCAGCTTTCAGAAGTTTAAATTTACTTACAAGTTCTTCTATCTATAAATTTTTTTTCATATTATAATTTTCACTTCGTGCTTCATAATTTCATAACTATAAATACACATATAGGCTTTACCTGAGCTCTCCAGTTTTTTATGACAAAATAATTACTCTGCTGGAGTAGCTTTCCGGATCATCAATTCTCTGTGGTTTTTCATCAAACACCTTGTGTGTTGTCGCTTACATCTTCTTCACCACTCATACCTTGCCTATATTACTCTCTAGTCAATTCAATTTCATAACCAAAATCAGCAATTGATTGTACAATAGCGGATAAGATTTTTACCTTTTCGGTTAGAGACTCAAATACTTTATTTGCAGCTTTTCTCTTATTCTGCTTCTTCTTCCCTAGTGATCTTCACTTGAGTTGTTTTTTTTCTTGAGTTCAGCTTTCAAAAGTTTTGATTTGCTAACAATTTCTTCTATCTATAACATTATTTTCATATTATAATTTTCACTTCATGCTTTTCTGCATAATTTCATAACTATAAACATGCATATGGGCTTTACCTGAGCTCTCCAGTTTTTTATGATAAAATAAATTCTCTGCTGGAGTAGCTTCCCAAATCTTCAATTCTTTGTGGTTTTTCATCTAACACCTTGTGTGTTATAGTATTAGTAACATAAACTCATAATGAAATTTAGTAATCTCTTCGTCTATGATCTCCCTATATAATGAGGATTAAGAGAGCTCTACATTGATGTTAAAGAAGAGAGAATAATACATGAGAAATTATAATCGTTGAATTAAAAGAATATAATTTGGAGATAAAAAGAATAAATTAGATTTTTGAATTGGGAGAATGTAATTTGAGTTATTTGGAGATGAGTGTAATGTTATATCGCAGAGGAAGAAGATTGAATGTAAATGTTTTTTTTTTGACGATCGTTACCACTACAAATACCTATTACAAAATTAACCGATTCCAAGTCTCGTAAAGGCATCAATGATGCCAAATTTTCCTTCAAACTGCAATGCCGATTGCCTAGCTTTACGCGCAGCACGATCAGCCAGGCCATTATGTCTTTGCGGTAGATGTCGAAAAAACAGGTTGTAATGTTCTTCAGCAATCTTTCTGATCCGCTTGACATACGGTCGGACTTTCCACCACGCCGCTGGCAACGACTGAATACCTTGAATAAGATCAAGGTTGTCTGAACAGATGACGGTTCTATCCTCCGGTTGGGCGAGACTCATCTGAGCCGCTTCAAATACTGCAATTGCTTCCCCTTCAGCCGCCGAATCTGTCCAGATGGGTTTAGAGAAGGTCACTCTTTGTCCCGAACTAGTCTCACGTTTGACTATGCCGATTCCACTAAGTTCTGCTTTTGATTTGAAAGATGCGTCACATGTATAAATAAATTTAGTATTTCCAAATTCCACATTGTTCCACGGATGCGCCACCATATCTGGGGGCACTTGGTGTTTCCAAGGGTGTTTGGCCCCAATCTGGTCCATATAAATCTTTCATTCCTGCAAGGATAGACATAATAACAGTATTCGGCATGATATGAACACTTTCATGTACCATTTTCATTTTAGCCTTCCATATGTTCCAAAGTGTTAGCTGCATATGTGTCATATAGACTTGTTGGTCCCAGACAGTAGTATCCAATGCATCACAGAGCTGTGTAATCCAGTCACCTATTGAATTTGGATCGATTACTGGGACTCTGATCTGCAGCCCAAACCTGCTTAGAAAAGTTACAAGTCAAAAGCAAATGTACCACTGTATCTGTCTTGTTGTCACACCACAAACACTCTTTAGTATCACTACAGTGCCGCAAGTATAAGTTGTGTTTAGTTGGTAGGATATTACGGCAAGCTTTCCATGAAAAAGATCGTATTTTGTTCGCAACATTAGATTTCCATATTCTGTTCCACAATTTTGGGTCATTGAGTTCCGCTTGCCCAGAAGTCTGAGCTATTCCTTCCGAGGCCACTTGTGACAGTATTTTATAACCTGACTTAGTAGTGTATTCTCCAGATTTCGTATGAGGCCAGTTGAAAGTATCTCTTTCCTCCGTAGTAAGGGAATACGTGCTATCTCGCCTCGAACCGGTGGGGGGATTACCGTGTCAATTGTTTCCCAGTCCCATCCATCATTTTGTGTGTTCATCAGTTGTTCCACATTTTCAATCGTATTATCTTGCGGCCTATCTTTGATTAATCCTGATGGTATCCATTTATGTTTCCAAATATTAGTATCACTCCCGTAACCAATTTGAATAATCCTGTGTTCGACTAGGAAGTCTCTACCCTCAATTATACTTGCCCAAGACCAAGTACGACTTTGACGTACTTTCACTTCCATAAAGTTTCCATGTGGGGAATAGATTCCTTTCAAGACCCGAGCATCCAGCGAAGTAGGGCATTTCAGTATACGCCATGCTTGCGCTGCTAAAAGGGCCTTGTTTGCACGCTTAAGGTCTCTAAATCCCATTCCCCCATCACTTTCACCGCAGTCATATTTTCCCATTCAAGCCAGTGAATCTTCCTTTTACCTAGAGAGTTCCACCAAAATCGAGCAATAATCGTAGACAATTTCCTACAAAAGGTAATTGGAAAAGAAAAAATTGACATAGCATAGCAAGGTATCGCTTGTAGTACTGCCTTGATTAAGATTTATTTTCCCCCTTCAGATAAAAGTTTAGCGATCCATCCTTGTGCTTTATTAAAAACTTTGTCCGCAATCCAAGATAATGTTTCCAATCTAGACCTCTTGTGACATAACGGAATTCCTAAATATTTTCCAAGGTCCACAGTTTCCTCAATTTGAAGTGCATAGGCCACTCATAGTCGATCAGATTCAGGTGTTTGTTTACTAAAACACACCGAAGATTTGTGATAATTTACTTTTTGGTCGGAGCAGTTGCAGTATGTGTGAATGCATTCCTGAAGTTCCTCAAGATCTTGGCCTTCCAGGGATATAAAGAACACCGAATCATCTGCAAAAAGAAGGTGAGAGATAGTCGGGAAGTTACGTGTAATCTGAATACCCCGAATTCGCCCTTGATTTACCTTGGTTTGGATTAGTGATATAAGCGCTTCTGTAAGAAGTGCAAAAAGTAGGGGTGATAGTGGGTCCCCCTGTCTTAATCCCTGTCCTGGGAGGAACTGTGGTTGACGTTCCCCGTTGATATTAAGTTGAAAAGTAACTGTAGAAATACAATTCCAAATCCAATCTACCCATTTTTTGGCAAAACCCAACCGTTCAAGTAAAAGATTTAAAAAGTCTCATCTAACATGGTCATAAGCTTTAGCCATATTCAGTTTAATTGCTGCAAAACATGCGTTATTCTTTAATTTGCGCTTCATAAAGAAAGACACTTCTTGTGCTATTATAATGTTATCTTGGATGGCCCTACCCTTGATAAATGCGGATTGTGTAGGTGAGGTAATATCATTTATTAGTAGCTGCAATCTATTAGCAAGTATCCGGGCGATTATTTTATATCCAAAATTAAGACACGAGATTGGTCTATAATCCCCTACTCCTATATGAATATCTCCTTTAGGAATAAGGGTAATAAGTGTTTCATTAAGAAGTTTTAAAGGAGTATTATTTGTTAAAAAATCAATCACCAAGTTAGTCACATCATAGCCAATAATGTCCCAGTATTCCTGAAAGAATTTACTGTTTAGTCCATCAGGCTGCGCAGGGGCTTTGTGTGGGCTCATGTCATAAACAGCTTGTTTAATTTCTGCTTCATCTGGAATTCTAGTAAACGCCTCATTCATAGATTGGGTAACCTTAGGGTACACATTCCTAAGGGCTTCATGTAAATCAACCGGCTCCTGTTCCCTGAGTAAGTTCGTGTAAAAAGTATTAAATTGTTGTTTGATACCGTCATTAGATTGTACCCAGTTGCCATCCGTATTTTGAATCCTAGCAATCTTGTTACAATTTCTTCTTTTAGAAGTTAGTGCAAAAAAGTATTTAGTATTCTTGTCTCCATATCGTATCCATTGGTCTCTTTCTCTATCAGCCCAGTAGACTTCCTCTCGTTTCCAAAACATGTGAGTAGGAAATGTAAAATTGCAGTTTTTATAACAACTAAACAATGGAGTGTGGGGAAAGAAGTGTGGGCAAATGCTGTATTTCTTGTAGTGGAAGAATCCACTGAATTCCAGAAAAACATCAAAGAGAACAGAAGACTAACCAATAAAAGACTTATAACCATTTGCATGTGCCAAAAAAAGATACGAAAAGACAATAAGAGGGCATTACAGGGTCCCTTTTCCCTTACCAAATCATCCATCCACACGGAGAAGCCGTGCATGCTTTCATAGGACTCACAAATTAGCTTCTTAGTAGAATTTATCATGGTAAACCACAGGAAAGAATCGCTCCTAGGTCCTCGATCAAAACCTCTGCAAACCATGATTTTGAAGCCCATTGTTCAAAATTGTCAATAATCTTATGATATAAATTGGGAATGATATGGGTAATATATTTGTAGTAATAATTAGGATTAGAAACGTAAGGGAATTGATGAACAAAAAACTTATGATTGGTTTGTGTTGGTTTAAGGTTTAAAACTTGGGTTGTCTTTTGGTTGAATGAATATTACAATTGTTTCTAAAAAAATGGCCATGCTTCTAATAGAAGTCTATTAGAGGGACATTTTTTATTTCCTAAAATTAAATTAATAGTATGATTTTGCAAAATATATTCTACGATATTAATAAAAAATTAGCTGTTTTGTATGAAAGGATAAATTATGTTATATATTTAATTAAAAAAAATTTGATAGTTATTAGGAGGTGTAACGTGAAAATGTGTTAGATTTTATCACATATCCCTAAACTACAAACTAAATTATGTTTTGTTAATTATCTTAACTGGAATATAATAAAACCTATTTTTTTGGTTTTTGCAGATTACAATAATATAGGGATATCACTTTCAAAGGAGAAATCAAAACCTTTAACAACAAACGTATTTCAAACTCCTCATCTATCAACTCTTAACTTAACTCACCAACACAAAGATTGAACTTTGTATTACCTTTTTTCTAGATTAGTTGATAAATTTATTATTGATATATTTTAGTTTTGATGATGAATTAAATGTTGATATAGTGTAGATATGTTGATACAAATATAGTGATTTCAATTGTAAGCTTGATTATAAATTTTCGATCAATATAAATGTTTAGTTATAAATATATTCCCAATGTATTGTATGGTGTATAATTTTAATGGTATCAACTTGAAATAATTTAATTAATAGATGTGTTGAAATTTCTTATTTTTAGGTAGAAATCTACATTTGGTTGCATTGTAATATTTGTTGAGTATGAAAAAATACAAATCGTGTACATAAAGTAAAATAAAAATTGTGTCACCTTGCTCACTAAATTTAGTTTAGCTGATACAAACGTGAATATCAGGAGATCATAAGGCAAACAACCCTTACAAAACTGAGAAAAGGTAGTATCAACTTACCGTCAAACCATGATATTCCCCACCATAAATACAGTCACTACCATATGAGAAAATCACTCATATGCTCAATAATTTCATAAAAACTCCCTCAACTTCATATATTAGTAAGTATTGAATATCTTAAAGAACAATTACAATGTTTTTTACAGTATTAACTCCTAAGCTTGTTCTCGAGAAGATGGATAAGTAGACAAACATGCCGAGGCGACCAAAGGTTGTAGGATCACATGTCCTGGAAAATTGAAGTCATAAAACAGTGGCTCAAATTAGTAGCCTAGGTAAAAGACTTGATCTATTTGAGTGCATGGAAGGAAGAAACGAAACCCCCATAATAAGTTTAGTATGTATGTTGTAATATGTAGGGTCTATTATGTACTTTTTTCTTTGATTTTGACTATGCTACACTTTTTTACTTTTGTGTTAAGTTTTTTGAACAAGTTTCCACAAGATAAGGTTTTTTATGAGAGAAGAACAAATTAATACATTTTCGACGTAACATTCATAAAAAGGGATTAGTTAAATATATATGATACCATCCTATAAAATGATCTATCAATGTGGAACTTCCCTTTAAACACCCAAATTCTCATAACCTGATCTAGACTAGGATCTATTGAGACCATGAGTACTCAGATTTTTGGAATTCGGTCAATTAAAAAAACATGAACATATCATTCTTATGTAAGAGTATTAGTCTTCAATGAAAAAACACCAAATCGACTCCTATGTTTGTCAATCACTAAAAAACAGACTTATCATTCCTAAGAAAAATAATACTAGACTCCTATTCTAACATCACAAACAAAATAATATGATAGTCAATCAATCAACAATTTAGATGTATCATTTTAAGTAAGATATTAGACTCACGTGACCACATAATAGTTCAAAAACTATGGAGTCATGGGTTAAAAATAAAGGATCTAGGTAAAGTAACCCCATAAATTTATGTAAAGAATTATCTTTTCTTCATCAGTTTCGATTAGCGAATACTTAATATTTAACAACATTTAATATTTTGTGAGACACTTAGATACACGAGAATTTAATATTTGGTGTTAATTTTAAAGTGATATATCACAAAAGTTTGGGTTTGTAATCTCTAGCAGCCATAATACATTGTAATTAGAAATCTTTAAAAATTCAATATTTAGTCAAAATAAATGCATTCATCATGCCACAAATGCCCACCATATCTGTTATATCTAGGCCTATCGTCCGATAATGACAACAATCATAGTCATTAATCGTCGCTAAATATTTCAATAAATATAAAATAAATTATACTTAAGTTAAAAGTAGTTAAACATAACATTCAAGAATATTATAAAGTATTTAAGCTACCTTAGCTTATTTGATATTAATATATGATTTCGTTTGATTTAAACAAACAAATCTTGAGACGAGACAAGAAATATAAATCTAAATCCAAAAGAAGAAAATCCATGTCACAACTCAAGAATAACTTTGAAAAATGATGGGAATCCTAGGTTACTCAACAGCGAGTACGAGAGCCGCTTTGTGAGATCGAAAGAGACCCTAGGAACCTATGACCATCAAATATGTATACCCTTCCTACCTAGAAAAAGAAACTAGAAAACATAAGATTTTGGGTAATGTCATTGATCTCGAACCTGAATATTGACAACCTTAAAGGAATGAGGCTCAACCAATTATTTCAAAACTTGATTCACAATATCGATTGCATAAGAGCGAGAAAAAAGGAGAATGTGAAATGATCGAATATCATAATTTATTATAAATACCCACTTCTTAGATATATGTCTCTAAGTTCTATGATTTAGGAAAAAAATTATACATAAGGACCAAACATCTAACAAAAAATAGTATACCAATGAGGATAAATTATTTGTAACTATGGAACATCCCCTACTTATTGTTGACTTTGTGATTCACTAACGAGGATGTGAGATGGATGAGTTTTCCTCACAACAATACCTTGGTATTCTTAGTAG
This sequence comes from Nemophila menziesii, assembly GCA_029959085.1. Taxonomy (NCBI): domain Eukaryota; kingdom Viridiplantae; phylum Streptophyta; class Magnoliopsida; order Boraginales; family Hydrophyllaceae; genus Nemophila; species Nemophila menziesii. The sequence goes on from JARWIR010000001.1 coordinate 85,166,719, forward strand.
AAATTTTTGATGAGCTAATCAAACAAACATTGATGGATAAAATATTTTCATTTTATTTACGGTTCTCAAAAAAATTTGAGAAACCGATAATAGATCTAGGATAGTTCTAACAATTTTTTGAGGTCATCAGGGGGTTCACATATCAAACCTTCCTCCCTAGGGGATGTAATTTAATATTAATGAAAATAGGAATAAGAAAGGCATAAAAGATTATTGTTACACGTACTGTTGTTGCGGAATGTAAGTGTACATACATAGTGATCCTAAGGCTAGCAACTAGGAACGTACTATAGTGATTGTATACACTTAGCACTCAGACATTATGTTTCTAATGAGAGAGGGTTTTATGAAATGCCCATTGAGGACACATTATATTGTCTATCTATAACAACTTATGGAAGTAAACGAGTGGCTTAAACATTATATTGTCTATCTATAACAATTTATGGAAGTAAATGAATATGTATTTCGCAAAGAAAATCCATTTTTGAAAGAAAATGCAACTTTTCCAATATATAAGAGAATGGAGCGAAATTTATTTTTACCATGAAAAAAACAGGAGCTGGTGAATTTTTCAAATAGAATAACCAATTTTTATTTAATTCATTTGTAATTATTAGATTATATATTAATTATATTTTATAACTCGATTGAGTATTGTAATCTCACAATTTATATTATTTTAACTAAATTATATTCCCTGAAGTGAATAAACGATTTTTAAGTAATATAAAAGTCATTTCCTGAAATGAAACTATATTCTTTGAAGAAAATGAAATATTTTTCATATGTTTACAACTGAAATTCTGGTGACCTAGACTCCAGAAGAGGTTAAGGTCGTGGAAAGAATAGTTTGTGGTCTCGTAGTAGTCTGAATACGACTAGGATAAATAACCATAACCACTAGAAGATGAAAAATATTGGTAAAGGCACTAAAAAAATTTCATGAATTTTTTTCCTTTTTTTTGATATTGAAATCCGATAATAAGTGGCGTTATTGAGTGTGATTTATGTTAGTTTATACACTATTTATATGCTTGATTCTGAAAAAATTGAATTAATAAATTTAGGGTTTTTTAGGATTTAAAAAAAATTAAAAGTAGCATTATGAAATAAAAAATTTGATGTAATAAACATTTTTTGGCCTACAATTGTTTTTATAAAAATATAGGGACCAAATTGTAATTTAAAAAATGTTAAAGAAAATTATTTGCAAAAAATGTTTTTAAAAATAAATAAATGACCATTTAGCAATTAAATAAAGTGTTATATTAAAATAATTTGACTTAAAATGTTTTTATGAAAATAAAAAGGACCAAAATGCAATCTTATAAAAAGTATAGGGAGCAAATTGTAATTTAAAAAGTAAGTATAAGAAAATATAATAGAACTAAAATACAATTTTAAAAAATTAAAGGACCACTTTGCAATTTAAAAAAATAAAAGAAAACATAAAAGGACTATTATATTTATTTTTTTAAAAAATAGACCATTTTGCAAATTAAAAAAAGAAAAAGAAAATATAAAAGGACTATCATGTTTATTTATTAAAAAATAACCCAATTTGTAATTTAAAGAAAATTAAAGAAAAATGGACTATTTTGAAATATCAAAAACAAAATGTATATATTTTTTTATTTATTATATGACTAATATTTTTTTTGTGTAGTACAGATTGTAAGTGGAATTGATGTATTATTATATTTTTTATTTTATTTAATTTTATTTTTTATTTAATTAATATGTATGTATTTAATTTGGTTATGTATTAATTTTTATGTATTTAATTTTATATTTATGTATTTAATTTCGTGATGTAATCATTTTTCATTTTATTTTTATTTTTGTCTTTTAAATGTATTGCAAAATAGATGACTGATGTGATAGCTAGAGTCACTGAGGGGACGGTGGGGACCGAGACCCAAACCAAAATCCCAACAAAAACCTTGCAGATTGTAACAATCAACCAGGTAAATAAAAAAAATTATATCCAAAATTATGTTAAATATAACTTATACATTAATTAAATCTAATTTAAAACAGATTCAATTAAGCGCAACAAAATGGGTATGCGGCACTAAAATCTGTCATTAAGGCACTAAAGGCGGTCGGGTATCCTTTGCCGGTCGATTCCTACATACTAGACGACACGTGGAATCTCTCGGTAAATACGGGAAACACGTTAGCCAGGATGTCGGACTAACTGTTCGAGAGAGGATACCACCATGCTACAAAGCGTGGGAGAAAGTTCCGACTTCCGACAAAGTAGCAGTCATTAAGCGATTATCGGTAATGTTAAAACTATTCTCACCATTAATACTTATATAAAATAAATTATTAATTAAATTTAACTTTAAATAATATTCCGGATATAACAATTTTTTGATATCGCTTATTGGAGGAAAAAATCCGATTGGAAATTTATTGCTGGGAATTTGGATGATACTATGAAAGTGAGGTACAAAGACTACAAACATAATATGAAAAAGAATTATTACTTGATGGGTAACAAACCGAGTGATTTATTTGATGAGGTCTGGGAGATGTGTTGTAAGGTATATATATATTTTTATTTTATCATTTAGATTATATATAATGTTATTAATATTTATATTTTAAATTTTTCAGCACCAGGCAAAAATGAATAAAGAAAATCGAAAGAAACAAAAGAATAAAAGTGGAGCGGGTTCTCGAAAATACTCCCGTACTCGGGATTTTCACTACGAGGTACTTTGATTTTTATGTATGGCTGTTTAATGTATTTAGAATATTTATTGATTATTTGAATGAAACAGGGTGTTGAGAAGTTGACCGGGGTGGGGTTGTGGTAGTGGGGGATGAGACAACTCAGGAAGAAATCCCTATTCCACAAATGGGTGCATTTTTCGAAGTGGTGGGAAAAAGCAAAAAGACAAAGCACTGGAGGACGGAGGGTTATAAGAATGCTAATGTAAGTATATTTAAAAATTAAATTGTAATTATAATTTTATTCATAAATTGATTTTAATATTAATTTTTTTTTTCATGTCTATAATTAAACATAAATTGTTAAGGGATGGTATGAAAGAGAAAGTGACTCAGTGTCAATCTGAGTCAACTGAAGCTGGTTACTTGTCGCAAAATGAGCAAATTGAGTCGGAGAGGGAAACTGCTAAAAAGGCTATTGGGTCGCCGAAGAGGAGTTGGACACCGGGTATGGGCCAACCTCCAAAGAAGAAGCATGTCTCGAGTCCTTCGACTACCCCGGCACACGACGAGCAAAACTCGCATATGATGGCGGAAATAAATGAGCTTCGAGTAGCCAAAGGATTGACACCTTATAGACCCATAGTACTAGTACCTCTTCTAGCAGTGCTCCCCTAGTTTATTCTCAGGCAGCTGTGACTAATGCGATGACTTATATTAATGAGATAAGGGTACAACAGGGTTTTCCCCCTATCCAGCCTATGCCTGCGAACCCTACTCCTCCAGCTGGTGATGCATCCGAGAGTCGAGGTGATGAAGAGGGTGATGAAGAGAGTGACGAAGATGAAGATGGAGATGATTCCGATGGAGAACAGGAGACCCGTTTATATGGTCTTTAGGTTGGGTTAAGTTGGTGTTTATTTTGGTTTGAAGTTAAGATGTAATAACAATATGTCTTTTGGTTTGTTTGACTATTGATTTGACTTTTAATTTAAGTTTATGGATGATTTTGATGCATTAGTATTTTAATTAATTATTTAGTTTGTAATTGTTATTTTTAATTATTAATTGTATATTTTTTTAAAATAAAAAATATGATTTTGGAATGATATATAATTGTAATATTGCAATTAAATATAATTCAGAATCATAATTTTTTAATTTAAAAAAAAATTAATGTCATTAGCGACTACAAGTAGTCTAGAAAAACAATTAAAGGTAGTCGCTATATATTAGCTTCTAGCGACTACATATGTCGTCGATAATAACTAGTCAACCAGCGACTACTTATGTAGTCCGTAATACTTTCGCGACTACATCGTGACTTTCGTCGCTAGATATGACCTCTAACGATGAATTTTTCACGACTATGTAATAACGACTACATGTAGAGTAGGTAAAGTCCAAATTCGTTTTCTGCTTTTTCCTTCTTTCGCGACTAAAGATGTAGTTGCGGATAGAAGGATGAGGTGTAGTGCACTAGTATATATGGTACTTTGTTATTTTATCTATATCCCTATATGAAACTTTATTGATTTAAACATGAATGATAATCTATAAAATATTCTTTGATTTGGTCAAATATATAAATATATTTCACTTAAAATCAAATATAATACTAATTTTTTAATTAATCAATAACTCAAATTTTGTATGTCCAAAGTAAAAATTATATTTATAAAAGGAAAAAAACTAAACTATGTCCTTTTTTATTGAGTAAAGATATATATCATCCATTTTTTAATCACCTATATATTATTCTTATATGGTAGTTTTAGAAATCTCATTAAGTCATTTATATGTCATAAATTGTGTAAGTTCTATTTTAGAAAATTTTATATAATACCAGAAAAAATTACAAAATTATTTTTACCAAACCCTAAACCCCGCCTCCTTACATATACACCTTACAAGTCGTCATTCCTATGGATACCTAGAAACTACTCTAAAGTATCACAAAATTATTAACTAATTTTTCATCATGTTTATTCAGCCGACACCATTGATACTTCAATCTATTTAGAAAAGAGTGTAATTCTATATCTCACATATAAGATAGTTGGACATGACATTTCAATCAACAAGGAAGAGGTTTTATTTCTAATTTTATTTCTAATCATCATTTATGAATATCATATATATTTATTTGAGAAACAATTTGATTCTAACTGATATTATCTGCCCTTTTATTTAGTATTTTTAGAGATTGTGTGTCGAATATCATGTTTGCATTCAAGTATTTTCATTAAAATCTATTATGTAGAATCCACTTCATAGTTTTTTTCTGCAATTTTGATATATTTTGTTTTTACACTGATTGCTTATTTTAACGTAATTTGAATCAAAAGTTTAAATGGTGATAAGCTCCCTTAATTTTATAAATATAGTAGAATATTGATTAGATAAATGAAGCATATATGAAATGACTTGGAGATTAAGATATACATTTCAATGCTAACATTGAAATATATATAGATTTATTGATTAACATCTATTAATTAATATTTTAAAATTCACTAACTAATCCTTCTTGTATTTGAAATCAAGCTTTTACTTATTTAATTATTTATATCAGAAATTTAAAAAAAAATTTGGTCTATATTAAACTGATTAGAATGTAATTATATCTCCCTTTGAAAGATTGTTCTTAATCTTCTCATTGATTTACTATTTTGTATAATTTAATTAGATTTTTTGATTATGTGATTTTCAAGTAATTAGCATTTCTTTATTTGGAATATATGACTATATATGTTTACACCCTTTTTCTGAAAAAATGTATATATTTATTTGAATGGTCATTTTAATTTAAATTTTGTTATTTTGTTTATAAATTTATTTAGATATATTGTTATGAAAACCATTGAATGCATATTTGTATTAGTAAAAATAATAATGATGATAAAATAATAAAACATAATACTGGTTATGATAACTATTTATTGTTCATAAAAGTAGAGATTTTATTCTATCTCTAATACTATATATATATATATATATATTTAAAAAATATAAGAAGAATTATAGACATACATATTTGTTTTCTTGACTATGAAGCCACAAATAACCAAACGTGTTGTTTATGACAAGTTCTCCTCATGTAGTATATATCTTCTTAGTTACACGGCCATGCATATCAATTTCTTTATTTGGGGATAGGGTTAGGGTTTTCAAAAGCAAATTTTTTTGTCAATGATTCTAGCAAACGCTGTATTCCGCAGATACCAAGAAGATCACCTTGAGGAGCTCTGATGGAGAGAGCTTTGAAGTTGAAGAAGCGGTGGTTGTTGAGTCTCAGACGATCAAGCACATGATCGAAGATGGATGTGCGGATGCAACCATTCCGCTCCCAAATGTCACAAGAAAGATCTTGTCCAAGGTCATTGAGTACTGCCGTTGCGAAGGCTGAAGGCGAGAAGACTGCTGCCGTTGCGAAGGCTGAAGGCGAGAAGACTGCTGATGAAGAGTTGAAGGTTTTTGATCGGGATTTCTTGAAGGTTGACCACTCCACTCTCTTCGATCTCATCTTGGATGCTAATTATCTCAACATCAAAAGTCTTCTTGACTTGACCTGCCAAACAGTTGCAGATATGATCAAGGGAAAGACTTCTGAGGAGATAAGGAAGACGTTCAACATCAAGAACGACTTCACAACAGAGAAAGAGGAGGAGGTCCGCAGGGAGAATGCTTGGGCATTCGAGTGATGATGTTGTTTATCTTTTGATTATTTATCGTTTCCATTAGACTATTAATGAATGTTGTTAGGGTTGTGTTCTATGTTTGTGTAAGACAGTACATATCGTGGGGGTGTTGGGGTTCTCAGTCTGGTTTTGTTTGTTGGTTTGTGTTGTTTTTTTTTTGTCAAATGAAAGGAAATCTGATACGTATACTAAATTTTACAATATAAGTTATTTAGTTTCTTCCTTAATTATATTATCTTCATTCATCTTTTTACCTTGCAAAATTTCAAACTCTGTACATAAGTGTTTTAGTCTCTTCATATTATTCAAGAACGGTTTTACTCCATCCTCTTAGCGCTACACATAGCATCTTTCTTGTCACAGAATTCCTGAATATTATCTACTATTCTTGTTTTGTCCCATGAATTTTCCACCACCTCTTTACACTGCACATGATCCAACCACCTTGATTCGAAATTAAAAAACTTATTATTTGTTTCACGTTCCGCCTCTAGCGTGAGAATTAACGGAGAATAGTCTGAACCCATAGATGGTGGTACTATAATATTAGCGTCTGAAAATCTTGCGCACCAATCAAGATTTGCGAGACCTCTGTCCAGCTTTTCTTTAACATTCTCTTCCCCTTTTCTCCGATTCGTGCATGTAAAATAACATCCTTTACTCGGTAAGTCAACTAGACGATTTCAATTTATAAACTCGTTGAACTTAAGGATTCTTTCCAAGTTTAGTTGTATTTTGCCTTTTTTCTCCGAATATTTTGTAATATCATTAAAATCGCCTATGAGGATACTTGGACCATCAAGTTTATCCATCCATTTTGACAAGGAATTCCACACATTAGCCCTAATTTCGTCATTATTAAGGGCGTGAACACAAATCAAATACCACTTTGACCCATTCATTTCATTAAATTTAGAGATTACATAGTTCGAACACGAGAAAACCACATCAAAAGAATACCACCAGACTTATATGCTCTTTCTTCGGGGTCGACAACATGAAAACTATCAAACTTATTAAACTTGGAACAAGACTTAAGGTCCTTTTTATGTAGTTTTGAATCAAATAAACACACAAAAGATAGTCTAAATTTATTAAGCAAATATTTAAAGGACTTTTTTGTCAAGGGCGCCCTTGCACCTTTGCACCTTGACAATTCCACACACAGTAGCTATCCATCGAATCCGTCCAGGTTACGGGACCGGCCGCCATCCTCGAGGTTAGTATGAATTTTAGTAGCCTTCACGGGTCTAGCCCGGTTACCACCAAAATCTTCTGTGTTTTCACTACTACTTGGATCATACCCCAAAATCCTGTTACAATCATCACCACAACAGAAAAACAATCTTTCACCTCCTTCTTCATACCCATCATCCACACTATCCACCTTAATTCCATCACAGATTTTCACATCATTCTTTATCTGAACCCTCAATTCATAGAAGCTGTAGCTAAATAGTCCAACCTGGTAGCAGTCAACACCTGCCTTCTCTTTGCTGCTTCTGCAACCTGTATTACCTTTGGTGGAAGCTCAATCTTAAGAGTGTAATATACTGCATGTATTTTGTTCAAATCGATGTGTTCAGCAGCTAAAGAATTTATTTTGATCTTAACTTGGGTCGTAAAAGCTCTCTTCCAAATAATTCATTCCAAAAACATTGATATTAAACCACCAAAGGCTTTTTATCCTAGGACATTTACTACCTCCTCTAACCATATAATTTGGATCCAAATATATGACCATAATCATAACACCAGAATAGTTGATCAACGCATAAACTAAAAGAAAACCATTACAGGCTAATTGAAAGTTTTCCATAGTAAAATAAATAGCTTCTTTACAACTTCTCCTCCTAACCAAATACATGTAATAAATACAGGCCACATAGACAATATGAGAATAGACAAAATAATTAGCCTTATACGATATGTTGATCAGACCCTGACCCACCTTCCATGAACTAAAATCCAAATTAAACCCAATAACAATCTAGAAAAACCAATTGCTAGCATTAATAATACTCCAACAAATTTGTCTGGTACTATTTTTGTAATTAAAGAAATAGGAATTGAATTTCCTGGTAACTGAGTCACCAAAAGAGAAAAGCACCATATTCCTAAAATTCTTAGCATAGATAGAACATACATAGTATCCATAGATAGACTCAGCATCCATTTCAAATCTACTCAAAATCCTACTGTATCTATATGCAATCTTTACTGCATCTAATATTTTCGAGAAATTTATTCTGATTAATTGGAACAAGTAAATCAAACCCCAAATTACCTTGTATGCATTTACTAAAGCAGGAAGAATCATCCGAGTTCCAGAAAAACATCAAAGAGAACAGAAGACTAACCGATAAAAGACTTATAACCATTTGCATGTGCCAAAAAAAGATACGAAAAGACAATAAGAGGGCATTACAGGGTCCCTTTTCCCTTACCAAATCATCCATCCACACAGAGAAGCCGTGCATGCTTTCATAGGACTCACAAATTAGCTTCTCAATAGAATTTATCATGGTAAACCACATGAAAGAATTGCTCCTGGGTCCTCGATCAAAACCTCTGCAAACCATGATTTTGAAGCCCATTGTTCAAAATTGTCAATAATCTTATGATATAAATTGGGAATGATATGGGTAATAGATTTGTAGTAATAATTAGGATTAGAAACGTAAGGGAATTGATGAACAAAAAACTTATGATTGGTTTGTGTTGGTTTAAGGTTTAAAACTTGGGTTGTCTTTTGGTTGAATGAATATTACAATTGTTTCTAAAAAAATGGCCATGCTTCTAATAGAAGTCTATTAGAGGGACATTTTTTATTTCCTAAAATTAAATTAATAGTATGATTTTGCAAAATATATTCTACGATATTAATAAAAAATTAGCTGTTTTGTATGAAAGGATAAATTATGTTATATATTTAATTAAAAAAAATTTGATAGTTATTAGGAGGTGTAACGTGAAAATGTGTTAGATTTTATCACATATCCCTAAACTACAAACTAAATTATGTTTTGTTAATTATCTTAACTGGAATATAATAAAACCTATTTTTTTGGTTTTTGCAGATTACAATAATATAGGGATATCACTTTCAAAGGAGAAATCAAAACCTTTAACAACAAACGTATTTCAAACTCCTCATCTATCAACTCTTAACTTAACTCACCAACACAAAGATTGAACTTTGTATTATCTTTTTTCTAGATTAGTTGATAAATTTATTATTGATATATTTTAGTTTTGATGATAATTTAAATGTTGATATAGTGTAGATATGTTGATATAAATATAGTGATTTCAATTGTAAGTTTGATTATAAATTTTCGATCAATATAAATGTTCAATTATAAATATATTCCCAATGTATTGTATGGTGTATAATTTTAATGGTACCAACTTGAAATAATTTAATTAATATTTATTTATTTAAATTTAATTTCATCATATTTGATGAAGATGTGTTGAAATTTCCTATTTTTAGGTAGAAATCTACATTTGGTTGCATTGTAATATTTGTTGAGTATGAAAAAAATACAAATCGGGTACATAAAGTAAAATAAAAATTGTGTCACCTTGCTCACTAAATTTAGTTTAGCTGATACAAATGTGAATATCAGGAGATCATAAGGCAAACAACCCTTACAAAACTGAGAAAAGGTAGTATCAACTTACCGTCAAACCATGATATTCCCCACCATAAATGCAGTCACTACCATATGAGAAAATCACTCATATGCTCAATAATTTATAAAAACTCCCTCAACTTCATATATTAGTAATTATTGAATATCTCAAAGAACAATTACATTGTTTTTTACAGTATTAACTCCTAAGCTTGTTCTCGATAAGATGGATAAGTAGACAAAATTGCCGAGGAGACCAAAGGTTGTAGGATCACATGTCCTGGAAAATTGAAGTCATAAAACAGTGGCTCAAATTAGTAGCCTCGGTAAAAGACTTGATCTATTTGAGTGCATGGAAGGAAGAAACGAAACCCCCATAATAAGTTTAGTATGTATGTTGTAATATGTAGGGTCTATTTTGTACTTTTTTCTTTGTTTTTTACTATGCTACACTTTTTAACTTTTGTGTTAAGTTTTTTGAACAAGTTTCCACAAGATAAGGTTTTTTATGAGAGAAGAACAAATTAATACATTTTCGACGTAACATTCATAAAAAGGGATTAGTAAAATAGATATGATACCATCCTATAAAATGATCTATCAATGTGGAACTTCCTTTAAACACCCAAATTCTCATAACCTGATCTTTACTAGGATCTATTGAGACCATGAGTACTCAGATTTTTGGAATTCGGTCAATTAAAAAAACATGAACATATCATTCTTATGTAAGAGTATTAGTCTTCAATGAAAAAACACCAAATCGACTCCTATGCGTTTGTCAATCACTAAAAAACATAGACTTATCATTCCTAAGAAAAATAATACTAGGCTCCTATTCTAACATCACAAACAAAATAATATGATAGTCAATCAATCAACAATTTAGATGTATCATTTTAAGTAAGATATTAGACTCACGTGACCACATAATAGTTCAAAAACTATGGAGTCGTGGGTTAAAAATAAAGGATCTAGGTAAAGTAACCCCATAAATTTATGTAAAGAATTATCTATTCTTCATCAGTTTCGATTAGCGAGTACTTATAAAACTTGTAGAAAGCAAATGGTTCAACAACATTTAATATTTTGTGAGACACTTAGATACACGAGAATTTAATATTTGGTGTCAATTTTAAAGTGATATATCACAAAAGTTTGGGTTTGTAATCTCTAGCAGCCATAATACATCTTAATTAGAAAGCTTTAACAATTCAATATTTAGTCAAAATAAATGCATTCATCATGCCACAAATGCCCACCATATCTGTTATATCTAGGCCTATCTTCCGATAATGACAACAATCATAGTCATTAATCGTCACTAAATATTTCAATAAATTTAAAATAAATTATACTTAAGTTAAAAGTAGTTAAACATAACATTCAAGAATATTATAAAGTATTTAAGCTACCTTAGCTTATTTGACATTAATATATGATTTCGTTGGATTTGAACAAACAAATCTTGAGACGAGACAAGAAATATAAATCTAAATCCAAAAGAAGAAACTCCATGTCACAACTCAAGAATAACTTTGAAAAATGATGGGAATCCTAGGTTACACAACAGCGAGTACGAGAGCCGCTTTGTGAGATCAAAAGAGACCCTAGGAACCTATGACCATCAAATATGTATACCACTCCTACCTAGAAAAAGAAACTAGAAAACATAAGATTTTGGGTAATGTCATTGATCTCGAACCTGAATATTGACAACCTTAAAGGAATGAGGCTCAACCAATTATTTCAAAACTTGATTCACAATATCGATTGCATAAGATCGAGACAAAAGGAGAACGTGAAATGATAGAATATCATAATTTATTATAAATACCAACTTCTTAGATATATGTCTCTAAGTTCTATGATTTAGGAAAAAAATTATACAGAAGGAACAAACATCTAACAAAAAATAGTATACCGATGAGGATAAATTATTTGTAACTATGGAACATCCCCTACTTATTGGTGACTTTGTGATTCACTAACGAGGATGTGAGATGGATGAGTTTTCCTCACAACAATACCTTGGTATTCTTAGTAGAAATTTTTGATGAGCTAATCAAACAAGCATTGATGGATAAAATATTTTCATTTTATTTACGGTTCTCAAAAAAATTTGAGAAACCGATAATAGATCTAGGATAGTTCTAACAATTTTTTGAGGTCATCAGGGGGTTCACATATCAAACCTTCCTCCCTAGGGGATGTAATTTAATATTAATGAAAATAGGAATAAGAAAGGCATAAAAGATTATTGTTATGCGTACTGTTGTTGCGGAATGTAAATGTACATACATAGTGATCCTAAGGCTAGCAACTAGGAACATACTATAGTGATTGTATACACTTAGCACTTAGACATTATGTTTCTAATGAGAGAGGGTTTTATTATATGCCCATTGAGGACACATTATATTGTCTATCTATAACAATTTATGAAAGTAAACGAGTGGCTTAAACATTATATTGTCTATCTATAACAATTTATGGAAGTAAATGAATATGTATTTCGCAAAGAAAATCCATTTTTAATAGAAAATGCAACTTTTCCAATATATAAGAGAATGGAGCGAAATTTATTTTTACCATGAAAAAAACAGGAGCTACGCTGGTGAATTTTTCAAATAGAATAACCAATTTATAATTAAATCATTTGTAATTATTAGATTCTATATTAATAATATTTTATAACTCGATTGAGTATTGTAATCTCACAATTTATATTATTTTAACTAAATTATATTCCCTGAAGTGAATAAACGATTTTTAAGTAATATAAAAATCATTTCCTGAAATGAAACTATATTCTTTGAGGAAAATGAAATATTTTTCATATGTTTACAACTGAAATTCTGGTGACCTGGACTCCAGAAGAGGTTAAGGTCGCGGAAAGAATAGTTTGTGGTCTCGTAGTAGTCTGAATACGACTAGGATAAAGAACCATAACCACTAGAAGTGGAAAAATATTGGTAAAGGCACTAAAACAATTTCATGAATTTTTTTCCTTTTTTTTATTGTGTTGATATTGAAATCCGAGAATAAGTGGCGTTATTGAGTGTGATTTATGTTAGTTTATAAACTATTTATATGCTTGATTCTGAAAAAAATTGAATTAATAAATTTAGGGTTTTTTAGGATTTAAAAAAATTAAAAGTAGCATTATGAAATAAAAAATTTGATGTAATAAACATTGTTTGGCCTACAATTGTTTTTATAAAAATATAGGGACCAAATTGTAATTTAAAAAATGTTGAAGAAAATTATTTGACAAAAAATGTTTTTAAAAATAAATAAATGACCATTTTGCAATTAAATAAAGTGTTATATTAAAATAATTTGACTTAAAATGTTTTTATGAAAATAAAAGGACCAAAATGCAATCTTATAAAAAGTATAGGGACCAAACTGAAATTTGAAAAGTAAGTATAAGAAAATATAATAGAACTAAAATACAATTTTAAAAAATTAAAGGACCACTTTGCAATTTAAAAAAATAAAAGAAAACATAAAAGGAATAAAATATTTATTTTTAAAAAAAATAGACCATTTTGCAAATTAAAAAAAGAAAAAGAAAATATAAAAGGACTATCATATTTATTTATTAAAAAATAACCCAATTTGTAATTTAAAGAAAATTAAAGAAAAATGGACTATTTTGAAATATCAAAAACAAATTGTATCTATTTATTCATTTATTTATTTATTATAAGACTAATATTTTTTTTTGTGTAATACAGATTGTAAGTGGAATTGATGTATTATTATATTTTTTTTATTTAATTTTATTTTTTATTATATTAATATGTATGTATTTAATTTGGTTATGTATTAATTTTTATGTATTTAATTTTATATTTATGTATTTAATTTTATATTTATGTATTTAATTTCGTGATGTAATCATTTTTCATTTAATTTTTATTTTTGTCTTTTAAATGTATTGCAAAATAGATGGCCGATGTGATAGCTAGGAGTCACGGAGGGGACGGTGGGGACCGAGACCCAAACCAAAATCCCAACAAAAACCTTGAATATTGTAACAATCAACCAGGTAACTAAAAAAATTATATCCAAAATTATGTTAAATATAACTTATACATTAATTAAATCTAATTTGAAACAGATTCAATTAAGCGCAACCAAATGGGTATGCGACACTAAAATCTGTCACTAAGGCACTAAAGGCGGTCAGGTATCCTTTGTCGGTCGATTTCTACATACTAGACGACACGTGGAATCTCTCGGTAAATACGGGAAACACGTTAGCCAGGATGTAGGGCTAACTGTTCGAGAGAGGATACCACCGTGCTACATAGCGTGGGAGAAAGTTCAAACTTCCGACAAAGTAGCAGTCATTAAGCGATTATCGGTAATGTTAAACTATTCTCACCATTAATACTTATATAAAATAAATTATTAATGAAATTTAACTTTAAATAATATTTTGGATATAACAATTTTTTGATATCGCTTATTGGAGGAAAAAATCCGATTGGAAATTTATTGCTGGGAATTTGGATGATACTATGAAAGTGAGGTACAAAGACTACAAACATAATATGAAAAAGCATTATTACTTGATGGGTAACAAACCGAGTGATTTATTTGATGAGGTCTGGGAGATGTGTTGTAAGTATTGGGGTCCGAAGGACGCAAAGGTATATATATATATATTTATTTTATCATTTAGATTATATATAATGTTATTAATATTTGTATTTCATATTTTTTCAGCACCATGCAAAAATGAATAAAGAAAATCGAAAGAAACAAAAGAATAAAAGTGGAGTGGGTTCTCGAAAATACTCCCGTACTCGGGATTTTCATTACGAGGTACTTTGATTTTTATGTATAGATGTTTAATGTATTTAGAATATTTATTGATTATTATGAATGAAACAGGGTGTTGAGAAGTTGACCGGGGGTGGGACTGTGGTAGTGGGGATGAGGCAACTCAGGAAGAAATCCCTATTCCACAAATGGGTGCATTTTCGAAGTGGTGGGAAAAAGCAAAAAGACAAAGCACTGGAGGACGGAGGGTTATAAGAATGCTAATGTAAGTATATTTAAAAATTAAATTGTAATTATAATTTTATTCATAAATCGATTTTAATATTAATTTTTTTTTCATGTCTATAATTAAACCTAATTGTTAAGGGATTCTATGAAAGAGAAAGTGACTCAGTGTCAATCTGAGTCAACTGAAGCTGGTTACTTGTCGCAAAATGAGCAAATTGAGTCGGAGAGGGAAACTGCTAAAAAGGCTATTGGGTCGCCGAAGAGGAGTTGGACACCAGGTATGGGCCAACCGAAAAAGAAGAAGCGTGCCTCGAGTCCTTCGACTACCCCGGCACACGACGAGAAAAACTCGCATATGATGGCGGCAATAAATGAGCTTCGAGAAGCCAAAGGATTGACACCTTATAGACCCCTAGTACTAGTACCTCTTCTAGCTGTGATCCCCTAGTTTATTCTCAGGCAGCTGTGACTAATGCGATGACTTATATTAATGAGATAAGGGTACAACAGGGTTTTCCCTCTATCCAGCCTATGCCTGCGAACCCTACTACTCCAGCTGGTGATGCATCCGAGAGTCGAGGTGATGAAGAGGGTGATGAAGAGAGTGACGAAGATGAAGATGGAGATGATTCCGATGGAGAACAGGAGACCCGTTTATATGGTCTTTAGGTTGGGTTAAGTTGGTGTTTATTTTGGTTTGAAGTTAAGATGTAATAATAATATGTCTTTTGGTTTGTTTGACTATTGATTTGACTTTTAATTTAAGTTTATGGATGATTTTGATGCATTAGTATTTTAATTAATTATTTAGTTTGTAATTGGTATTTTTAATTATTAATTGTATATTTTTTTAAAAATAAAAACTAATGATTTTGGAATTATATTTAATTGTAATATTGCAATTAAATATAATTCAGAATCATAATTTTTTAATTTAAAAAAAAATTAATGTCATTAGCGACTACAAGTAGTCTAGAAAAAAAATTAAAGGTAGTCGCTATATATTAGCTTCTAGCGACTACACATGTCGTCGATAATAACTAGTCAAACAACGACTACTTATGTAGTCAGTAATACTTTCGCGACTACATCATGACTTTCTTCGCTAGATATGACCTCTAACGACGAGTTTTTCACGACTATGTAATAACGACTACATGTAGAGTAGGTAAAGTCCAAATTCGTTTTCCGCAACTGATTTTTCCTTCTTTCGCGACTAAAGATGTAGTCGCGGATAGAAGGATGAGGTGTAGTGTACGAGCACTAGTATATATGGTAGTTTGTTATTTTATCAATATCCCTATATGAAACTTTATTGATTTAAACATGAATGATAATCTATAAAATATTCTTTGATTTGGTCAAATATATAAATATATTTCACTTAAAATCAAATATAATACTAATTTTTTAATTAACCAATAACTCAAATTTTGTATGTCCAAAGTAAAAATTATATTCATAAAAGGAAAAAAACTAAACTATGTCCTTTTTTATTGATTAAAGATATATATCATCCATTTTTGAATCACCTATATATTATCCTTATATGCAGTTTTAGAAATCTCATTAAGTCATTTATATGTCATAAATTGTGTAAGTTCTATTTTAGATAATTTTATATAATACCAGAAAAAATTACAAAATTATTTTCACCAAACCCTAAACCCCGCCTCCTTACATATACACCTTACAAGTCGTCATTCCTATGGATACCTAGAAACTACTCTAAAGTATCACAAAATTATTAACTAATTTTTCATCATGTTTATTCAGCCCGACACCATTGATACTTCCAATCTATTTAGAAAAGAGTGTAATTCTATATCTCACATATAAGATCGTTGGACATGACATTTCAATCAACATGGAAGAGGTTTTATTTCTAATTTTATTTCTAATCATCATTTATAAATATCATATATACTTATTTGAGAAACAATTTGATTCTAACTGATATTATCTGCCCTTTTATTTAGTATTTTTAGAGATTGTGTTTAGAATATCATGTTTGCATTCAAGTAATTTCATTAAAATCTATTATGTAGAATCTACTTCAGAGTTTTTTTCTGCAATTTTAATATATTTTGTTTTTACACTGATTGCTTATTTTAACGTAATTTGAATCAAACGTTTAAATGTTGATAAGCTCCCTTAATTTTTTAATATAGTAGAATATTGATTAGATAAATGAAGCATATATGAAATGACTTTGAGATTAAGATATACATTTCAATGCTAACATTGAAATATATATAGATTTATTGATTAACATCTATTAATTAATGTTTTAAAATTCACTAATTAATCCTTCTTGTATTTGAAATCAAGCTTTTACTTATTTAATTATTTATATCAGAAATAAAAAAAAATTTGGTTTATATTTAAGTGATTAGAATGTAATTATATCTCCCTTTGAAAGATTGGTCTTAATCTTCTCACTGATTTACTATTTTGTATAATTTAATTAGATTTTTTGATTATGTGATTTTCAAGTAATTAGCATTTCTTTATTTAGAATCTATGACTATATATGTTTACACACTTTTTCTAAAAAAATGTATATATTTATTTGAATGGTCATTTAAATTTAAATTTTGTTACTTTGTTTATAAATTTATTTTGATATATTGTTATGAAAACCATTGAATGCATATTTGTATTAGTAAACATAATAATAATGATAAAATAATAAAACATAATACTGGTTATGATAACTATTTATTGTTCATAAAAGTAGAGATTTTATTCTAGCTCTAATACTATATATATATATATATATATATATTTAAAAAATATAAGAAGAATTATAGATATACATATTTGTTTTCTTGACTATGAAGCAACTAATAACCAAACCTGTTGTTTATGACAAGTTCTCCTCATGTAGTATATATCTTCTTAGTTACACGCCCATGCATATCAATTTCTTTATTTGGGGATAGGGTTAGGGTTTTCAAAAACAATTTTTTTTGTCAATGATTCTAGCAAACGCTGTATTTCGCAGATGCCAAGAAGATCACCTTGAGGAGCTCTGATGGCGAGAGCTTTGAAGTTGAAGAAGCGGTGGTCGTTGAGTCTCAGACGATCAAGCACATGATCGAAGATGGATGTGCGGATGCAACCATTCCGCTCCCAAATGTCACAAGCAAGATCTTGTCCAAGGTCATTGAGTACTGCAAACGCCATGTCGAGGCCGTTGCGAAGACTGAAGGCGAGAAGACTGCTGAGGAAGAGTTGAAGGTTTTTTATCAGGATTTCTTGAAGGTTGACCAGTCCACTCTCTTCGATCTCATCTTGGCTGCTAATTATCTCAACATCATAAGTCTTCTTGGCTTGACCTGCCAGACAGTTGCAGATATGGTCAAGGGAAAGACTCCTGAGGAGATAAGGAAGACGTTCAACATCAAGAACGACTTCACAATAGAGGAAGAGGAGGAGGTCCGCAGGGAGAATGCTTGGGCATTCGAGTGATGATGTTGTTTATCTTTTGATTATTTATCGTTTCCATTAGACTATTAATGAATGTTGTTAGGGTTGTGTTCTATGTTTGTGTAAGATAGTACATATCGTGGGGGTGTTGGTGTTCTAAGTCTGTGTTTGTTCGTTGGTTTGTGTTGTTTTTTTTTGTCAAATGAAAGGCAACCTGATACATATACTAAATTTTACAATATAAGTTATTTAGTCTCTTCCTTAATTATATTATCTTCATTCATCTCTTTACCTTGCAAAATTTCAAACTCTGTATATAAGTTATTTAGTCTCTTCCTATTATTCAAGAACGTTGTTTTACTCCACCCTCTTAGCGCTACACATAGCATCTTTCTTGTCACAGAATTCCTGAATATTATCTACTATTCTTGTTTTGTCCCATGAATTTTCCACCACCTCTTTACACTACACATGATCCAACCACCTTGATTCGAAATTAAAAAACTTATTATTTGTTTCACGTTCCGGCTCTGGCGTGAGAATTAACGGAGAATAGTCTGAACCCATAGATGGTGGTACTATAATATTAGCGTCTGGAAATCTTGCGCACCAATCAAGTTTTGCGAGACCTCTGTCCAGCTTTTCTTTAATATTCTCTTCCCCTTTTCTCCGATTCGTCCATGTAAAATAACATCATTTACTCGTTAAGTCAACTAGACGATTTCAATTTATAAACTCGTTGAACTTAAGGATTCTTTCCAAGTTTGGTTGTATTTTGCCTTTTTTCTCCGAATATTTTGTAATATCTTTAAAATCGCCTATGAGGATACTTGGACCATCAACTTTATCCATCCATTTTGACAAGGAATTCCACACATTAGCCCTAATTTCGTCATCATTAAGGGCGTGAACACAAATCAAATACCACTTCGACCCATTCATTTCATTAAATTTAGAGATTTCATAGTTCGAACACGAGAAAACCACATCAAAAGTATACCACCAGACTTATATGCTCTTTCTCCGGGGAAGACAACATGAAAACTATCAAACTTATTAAACTTGGAACAAGACTTAAGGTCCTTTTTCTGCAGTTTTGACTCAAATAAACACACAAAAGATAGGCTAAATTTATTAAGCAAATATTTAAAGGACTTTCTGGTCAAGGGCGCCATTGCACCTTGACAATTCCACACACAGTAGCTATCCATCAAATCCGTCCAGGTTACGGAACCGGCCGCCATCCTCGAGGTTAGTATGAATTTTAGTAGCCTTCACGGGTCTAGCCCGGTTACCACCAAAATCTTCTGTGTTTTCACTACTACTGGGATCATACCCCAAAATCCTGTTACAATCATCACCACAACAGAAAAACAATATTTCACCTCCTTCTTCATACCCATCATCCACGCTACCCACCTTAATTCCATCACAGATTTTGTCATCATTCTTTATCTGAACCCTCACTTCATAGAAGCTGTCGCTAAATAGTCCAACCTGGTAGCAGTCAACACCTGCCTTCTCTTCGCTGCTTCTGCAACCTGTATTACCTTTGGTGGAAGCTCAATCTTAAGAGTGTAATATACTGCATGTATTTTGTTCAAATCGATGTGTTCAGCAGCTAAAGAATTTATTTTGATCTTAACTTGGGTCGTAAAAGCTCTCTTCCAAATAATACTTTCCAAAAACATTGATATTAAACCACCAAAGGCTTTTTTCCTAGGACATTTACTACCTCCTCTAACCATATAATTTGGATCCAAATATATGACCATAATCATAACACCAGAATAGTTGATCAACGCATAAATTAAAAGAAAACCATTACAGGCTAATTGAAAGTTTTCCATAGTAAAATAAATAGCTTCTTTACAACTTCTCCTCCTAACCAAATACATGTAATAAATACAGACCACATAGACAATATGAGAATAGACAAAATAATTAGCCTTATACGATATGTTGATCAGACCCTGACCCACCTTCCATGAACTAAAATCCAAATTAAACCCAATAACAATCCAGAAAAACCAATTGCTAGCATTAATAATACTCCAACAAATTTGTCTGGTACTATTTTTGTAATTAAAGAAATATGAATTGAATTCCCTGGTAACTGAGTCACCAAAAGAGAAAAGCACGATAGTCCTAAAATTCTTAGCATAGATAGAATATACATAGTATCCATAGATAGACTCAGCATCCATTTCAAATCTACTCAAAATCCTACTGTATCTATACTAATCTTTACTGCATCTAATATTTTTGAGAAATTTATTCTGATTAATTCGAACAAGTAAATCAAACCCCAAATTACCTTGTATGCATTTACTAAAGCAGGAAGAATCCACCGAATTCCAGAAAAACATCAAAGAGAACAGAAGACTAACCGATAAAAGACTTATAACCATTTGCATGTGCCAAAAAAAGATACGAAAAGACAATAAGAGGGCATTACAGGGTCCCTTTTCCCTTACCAAATCATCCATCCACACGGAGAAGCCGTGCATGCTTTCATAGGACTCACAAATTAGCTTCTCAGTAGAATTTATCATGGTAAACCACAGGAAAGAACTGCTCGTGGGTCCTCGACCAAATCCTCTGCAAACCATGATTTTGAAGCCCATTGTTCAAAATTGTCAATAATCTTATGATATAAATTGGGAATGATATGGGTAATAGATTTGTAGTAATAATTAGGATTAGAAACGTAAGGGAATTGATGACAAAAAACTTATGATTGGTTTGTGTTGGTTTAAGGTTTAAAACTTGGGTTGTCTTTTGGTTGGATGAATATTACAATTGTTTCTAAAAAAAATGGCCATGCTCCTAATAGAAGTCTATCGGAGGGACATTTTTTATTTCCTAAAATTAAATTAATAGTATGATTTTGCAAAATATATTCTATGATACTAATAAAAAAATTAGCTATTTTGTATGAATGGATAAATTATGTTATATATTTAATTAAAAATAATTTGATAGTTATTAGGAGGTGTAACGTGAAAATGTGTTAGATTTTATCACATATCCCAAAACTACAAACTAAATTTTGTTTTGTTAATTATCTTAACTGGAATATAATTAAACCTATTTTTTTGGTTTTTGCAGATTACAATAATATAGGGATATCACTTTCAAAGGAGAAATCAAAACCTTTAACAAAAAACGTATTTCAAACTCCTCATCTATCAACTCTTAACTTAACTCACCAACACAAAGATTGAACTTTGTATTACCTTTTTTCTAGATTAGTTGATAAATTTATTGTTGATATATTTTAGTTTTGATAATGAATTAAATGTTGATATAGTGTAGATATGTTGATACAAATATAGTGATTTCAATTGTAAGTTTGATTATAAATTTTCGATCAATATAAATGTTCAGTTATAAATATATTCCCAATGTATTGTATGGTGTATAATTTTAATGGTACCAACTTGAAATAATTTAATTAATATTTATTTATTTAAATTTAATTTCATCATATTTGATGAAGATGTGTTGAAATTTCCTATTTTTAGGTAGAAATCTACATTTGGTTGCGTTGTAATATTTGTTGAGTATGAAAAAAATACAAATCGGGTACATAAAGTAAAATAAAAATTGTGTCACCTTGCTCACTAAATTTAGTTTAGCTGATACAAATGTGAATATTAGGAGATCATAAGGCAAACAACCCTTACAAAACTGAGAAAAGGTAGTATCAACTTACCATCAAACCATGACATTCCCCACCATAAATACAGTCACTACCATATGAGAAAATCACTCATATGCTCAATAATTTTATAAAAACTCCCTCAACTTCATATATTAGTAAGTATTAAATATCCTAAAGAACAATTACATTGTTTTTTACAGTATTAACTCCTAAGCTTGTTCTCGAGAAGATGGATAAGTAGACAAACATGCTGAGGCGACCAAAGGTTGTAGGATCACATGTCCTAGAAAATTGAAGTCATAAAACAGTGGCTCAAATTAGTAGCCTAGGTAAAAGACTTGATCTATTTGAGTGCATAGAAGGAAGAAACGAAACCCCCATAATAAGTTTAGTATGTATGTTGTAATATGTAGGGTCTATTTTGTACTTTTTTCTTTGTTTTTTACAATGCTACACTTTTTTAGTTTTGTGTTAAGTTTTTTGAACAAGTTTCCACAAGATAAGGTTTTTTATGAGCGAAGAACAAATGAATACATTTTCGATGTAACATTCATAAAAGGGGATTAGTAAAATAGATATGATACCATCCTATAAAATGATCTATCAATGTGGAACTTCCCTTAAACACCCAAATTCTCATAACCCGATCTAGACTAGGATCTATTAAGACCATGAGTACTCATATTTTTGGAATTCGGTCAATTAAAAAAACATGAATATATCATTCTTATGTAAGAGTATTAGTCTTCAATGAAAAAACACCAAATCGACTCCTATGTTTGTCAATCACTAAAAAACATAGACTTATCATTTCTAAGAAAAATAATACTAGACTCCTATTCTAACATCACAAACAAAATAATATGATAGTCAATCAATCAACAATTTAGATGTATCATTTTAAGTAAGATATTAGACTCATGTGACCACATAATAGTTCAAAAACTATGGAGTCGTGGGTTAAAAATAAAGGATCTAGGTAAAGTAACCCCATAAATTTATGTAAAGAATTATCTATTCTTCATCAGTTTCGATTAGCGAATACTTATAAAACTTGTAGAAAGCAAATGGTTCAACAACATTTAATATTTTGTGAGACACTTAGATACACGAGAATCTAATATTTGGTGTTAATTTTAAAGTGATATATCACAAAAGTTTGGGTTTGTAATCTCTAGCAGCCATAATACATCGTAATTAGAAAGCTTTAACAATTCAATATTTAGTCAAAATAAATGCATTCATCATGCCACAAATGCCCACCATATCTGTTATATCTAGGCCTATCTTCCGATAATGACAACAATCATAGTCATTAATCGTCGCTAAATATTTCAATAAATTTTAAATAAATTATACTTAAGTTAAAAGTAGTTAAACATAACATTCAAGAATATTATAAAGTATTTAAGCTACCTAAGCTTATTTGACATTAATATATGATTTCGTTGGATTTGAACAAACAAATCTTGAGACGAGACAAGAAATATAAATCTAAATCCAAAAGAAGAAACTCCATGTCACAACTCAAGAATAACTTTGAAAAATGATGGGAATCCTAGGTTACACAACAGCGAGTACGAGAGCCGCTTTGTGAGATCAAAAGAGACCCTAGGAACCTATGCCCATCAAATATGTATACCACTCCTACCTAGAAAAAGAAACTAGGAAACATAAGATTTTGGGTAATGTCATTGATCTCGAACATGAATATTGACAACCTTAAAGGAATGAGGCTCAACCAATTATTTCAAAACATGATTCACAATATTGATTGCATAAGAGCGAGACAAAAGGAGAATGTGAAATGATAGAATATCATAATTTATTATAAATACCCTCTTCTTAGATATCTATGATTTATGAAAAAAATTATACAGTAGGAACAAACATGTAAAAAAAAATAGTATACCGATGAGGATAAATTATTTGTAAGTATGGAACATCCCTTACTGATTGGTGACTTTGTGATTCACTAACGAGGATGTGAGATGGATGAGTTTTCCTCACAACAATACCTTGGTATTCTTAGTAGAAATTTTTGATGAGCTAATCAAACAAGCATTGATGGATAAAATATTTTCATTTTATTTACGGTTCTCAAAAAAATTTGAGAAACCGATAATAGATCTAGGATAGTTCTAACAAATTTTTTAGGTCATCAGGGGGTTCACATATCAAACCTTCCTCCCTAGGCGATGTAATTTAATATTAATGAAAATAGGAATAAGAAAGGCATAAAAGATTATTGTTACACGTACTGTTGTTGCGGAATGTAAGTGTACATACATAGTGATCCTAAGGCTAGCAACTAGGAACATACTATAGTGATTGTATACACTTAGCACTTAGACATTATGTTTCTAATGAGAGAGGGTTTTATGATATGCCCATTGAGGACACATTATATTGTCTATCTATAACAATTTATGGAAGTAAACGAGTGGCTTAAACATTATATTGTCTATCTATAACAATTTATGGAAGTAAATGAATATGTATTTCGCAAAGAAAATCCATTTTTGAAAGAAAATGCAACTTTTCCAATATATAAGAGAATGGAGCGAAATTTATTTTTAACATGAAAAAAACAGGAGCTACGCTAGTGAATTTTTCAAATAGAATAACCAATTTTTATTTAAAGCATTTGTAATTATTAGATTCTATATTAATAATATTTTATAACTCGATTGAGTATTGTAATCTCACAATTTATATTATTTTAACTAAATTATATTCCCTGAAGTGAATAAACGATTTTTAAGTAATATAAAAATCATTTCCTGAAATGAAACTATATTCTTTGAAGAAAATGAAATATTTTTCATATGTTTATAACTGAAATTCTGGTGACCTGGGTCGTGGAAAGAATAGTTTGTGGTCTCATAGTAGTCTGGATACGACTAGGATAAATAACCATAACCACTAGAAGTGGAAAAATATTGGTAAAGGCACTAAAACAATTTCATGAATTTTTTTCCTTTTTTTTATTGTTTTGATATTGAAATCCGAGAATAAGTGGCGTTATTGAGTGTGATTTATGTTAGTCTATACACTATTTATATGCTTGATTCTGAAAAAAATTGAATTAATAAATTTAGGGTTTTTTAGGATTTAAAAAAAATTAAAAGTAGCATTATGAAATAAAAAATTTGATGTATTAAACAATTTTTTTGTTAAGGGATGCTATGAAAGAGAAAGTGACTCAGTGTCAATCTGAGTCAACTGAAGCTGGTTACTTGTCGCAAAATGTGCAAATTGAGTCGGAGAGGGGAAACTGCTAAAAAGGCTATTGGGTCGCCGAAGAGGAGTTGGACACCGGGTACGGGCCAACCGAAAAAAGAAGCGTGTCTCGAGTCCTTCGACTACCCCTGCACAAGACGAGCAAAACTCGCATATGATGGCGGCAATAAATGAGCTTCGAGTAGCCAAAGGATTGGCACCTTATAGACCCCCTAGTACTAGTACCTCTTCTAGCAGTGGTCTCCTAGTTTATTCTCAGGCAGCTGTGACTAATGCGATGACTTATATTAATGAGATAGGGTACAACAGGGTTTGCCCCCTATCCAGCCTATGCATGCGAACCCTACTCCTCCACCTGGTGATGCATCCGAGAGTCGAGGTGATGAAGAGGGTGATGAAGAGAGTGACGAAGATGAAGATGGAGATGATTCCGATTGAGAACAGGAGACCCATTTATATGGTCTTTAAGTTGGGTTAAGTTGGTGTTTATTTTGGTTTGAAGTTAAGATGTAATAATAATATGTCTTTTGGTTTGTTTGACTATTGATTTGACTTTTAATTTAAGTTTATGGATGATTTTGATGCATTAGTATTTTAATTAATTATTTAGTTTGTAATTGGTATTTTTAATTATTAATTGTATATTTTTTTAAAAATAAAAAAATATGATTTTGGAATTATATATAATTGTAATATTGCAATTAAATATAATTCAGAATCATAATTGTTTAATTTAAAAAAAAAATTAATGTCATTAGCGACTACAAGTAGTCTATAAAAACAATTAAAGGTAGTCGCTATATATTAGCTTCTAGCGACTACACATGTCGTCGATAATAACTAGTCAAACAGCGACTACTTATGTAGTCAGTAATACTTTCGCGACTACATCGTGACTTTCGTCGCTAGATATGACCTCTAACGACGAGTTTTTCACGACTATGTAATAACAACTACGTGTAGATTTGGTAAAGTCCAAATTCGTTTTCCGCAACAGCTTTTTCCTTCTTTCGCGACTAAAGATGTAGTCGCGGATAGAAGGATGTGGTGTAGTGTACGAGCACTAGTATATATGGTACTTTGTTATTTTATCAATATCCCTATATGAAACTTTATTGATTTAAGAGTAATGCTGGATATCACCCCAAATCACATCACCCTTTCATCGCCTCCTACGTGGATTTCAAATGGACCAATTATATAATTTCTCTTTTCCTGATTTATTATTTTCTCTCTCTATTATGATTGGTCCACATAAGAGGCGATTAAAGGGTGATGTGATTTGGGGTGATATCCAGCATTACTCTTGATATAAACATGAATGATAATCAATAAAATATTCTTTGATTTGGTCAAATATATAAATATATTTCACTTAAAATCAAATATAATACTAATTTTTTAATTAATCAATAACTCAAATTTTGTATGTCCAAAGTAAAAATTATATTTATAAAAGGAAAAAAACTAAACTATGTCCTTTTTTATTGAGTAAAGATATATATCATCCATTTTTGAATAACCTATATATTATCCTTATATGACAGTTTTAGAAATCTCATTAAGTCATTTGTATGTCATAAATTGTGTAAGTTCTATTTTAGATAATTTTATATAATACCAGAAAAAATTACAAAATTATTTTCACCAAGCCTTAAACCCCGCCTCCTTACATATACACCTTAGAAGTCGTTATTCCTATGGATACCTAGAAACTACTCTAAAGTATCACAATATTATTAACTAATTTTTCATCATGTTTATTCAGCCGACACCATTAATACTTCCAATCTATTTAGAAAAGAGTGTAATTCTATATCTCAAATATAAGATCGTTTGACATGACATTTCAATCAACAAGGAAGAGGTTTTATTTCTAATTTTATTTCTAATCATCATTTATGAATATCATATATACTTATTTGAGAAACAATTTGATTCTAACTGATATTATCTGCCCTTTTATTTAGTATTTTTAGAGATTGTGTGTCGAATATCATGTTTGCATTCAAGTAATTTCATTAAAATCTATTATGTAGAATCTACTTCAGAGTTTTTTTCTGCAATTTTGATATATTTTGTTTTTACACTGATTGCATATTTTAACGTAATTTGAATCAAAAGTTTAAATGGTGATAAGCTCCCTTAATTTGATAAATATAGTAGAATATTGATTAGATAAATGAAGCATATATGAAATGACTTGGAAATTAAGATATACATTTCAACGCTAACATTGAAATATATATATAGATTTATTGATTAACATATATTAATTAATATTTTAAAATTCACTAACTAATCCTTCTTGTATTTGAAATCAAGCTTTTACTTATTTAATTATTTATATCAGAAATTAAAAAAATATTTGGTTTATATTAAAGTGATTAGAATGTAATTATATCTCCCTTTGAAAGATTGTTCTTAATCTTCTCACTGATTTACTATTTTGTATAATTTAATTAGATTTTTTGATTATGTGATTTTCAAGTAATTAGCATTTCTTTATTTGGAATCTATGACTATATATGTTTACACACTTTTTCTGAAAAAATGTATATATTTATTCGAATGGTCATTTTAATTTTAATTTTGTTACTTTGTTTATAAATTTATTTAGATATATTGTTATGAAAACCATTGAATGCATATTTGTATTAGTAAAAATAATAACAATGATAAAATAATAAAACATAATACTGGTTATGATAACTATTTATTGTTCATAAAAGTAGAGATTTTATTCTAGCTCTAATACTATATATATATATATATATATATATATATATATTTAAAAAATATAAGAAGAATTATAGACATACATATCTGTTTTCTTGACTATGAAGCCACTAATAACCAAACGTGTTGTTTATGACAAGTTCTCCTCATGTAGTATATATCTTCTTAGTTACACGGCCATGCATATCTATTTCTTTATTTGGGGATAGGGTTAGGGTTTCCAAAAGCAATTTTTTTTGTCAATGATTCTAGCAAACGTTGTATTCCTCAGATGCCAAGAAGATCACCTTGAGGAACTGTGACGGAGAGAGCTTTGAAGTTGAAGAAGCGGTGGTCGTTGAGTCTCAGACGACCAAGCACATGATCGAAGATGGATGTGCAGATGCAACCATTCCGCTCCCAAATGTCACTAGCAAGATCTTGTCCAAGGTCATTGAGTACTGCAAACGCCATGTCGAGACCCTTGCGAAGGCTGAAGGCGAGAAGACTGCTGATGAAGAGTTGAAGGTTTTTTATCAAGATTTCGTGAAGGTTGACCAGTCCACTCTCTTCGATCTCATCTTGGCTACTAATTATCTCAACATCAAAAGTCTTCTTGACTTGACCTACCAGACAGTTGAAGATATGATCAAGGGAAATACTCCTGAGGAGATAAGGAAGACGTTCAGCATCAAGAACGACTTCACAACAGAGGAAGAGGAGGAGGTCCGCAGGGAGAATGCTTGGGCATTCGAGTGATGATGTTGTTTATCTTTTGATTATTTATCGTTTCCATTAGACTATTAATGAATGTTGTTAGGGTTGTGTTCTGTGTTTGTGTAAGACAGTACATATCGTGGGGGTGTTGGGGTTCTCAGTCTGTGTTTGTTTGTTGGTTTGTGTTGGGTTTTTTTTGTCAAATGAAAGGAAACCCGATACATATACTAAATTTTACAATATAAGTTATTTAGTCTCTTCCTTAATTATATCATCTTCATTCATCTCTTTACCTTGCAAAATTTCCAACTCTTTATATAAGTTATTTAGTCTCTTCCTATTATTCAAGAACGTTGTTTTACTCCACCCTCTTAGCGCTACACATAGCATCTTTCTTGTCACAGAATTCCTGAATATTATCTACTATTCTTGTTTTATCCCATGAATTTTCCACCACCTCTTTACACTACACATGATCCAACCACCTTGATTCGAAATTAAAAAACTTATTATTTGTTTCACGTTTCGGCTCTGGCGTGAGAATTAACGGAGAATAGTCTGAACCCATAGATGGTGGTACTATAATATTAGCGTCTGAAAAACTTGCGCACCAATAAAGATTTGCGAGTCAGCTTTTCTTTAACATTCTCTTCCCCTTTTCTCCGATTCGTGAATGTAAAATAACATCCTTTACTCAGTAAGTCAACTGGACGATTTCAATTTTTAAACTCGTTGAACTTAAGGATTCTTTCCAAGTTTGGTTGTATTTTGCCTTTTTTCTCCGAATATTTTGTAATATCATTAAAATCGCCTATGAGGATACTTGGACCATCAAGTTTATCCATCCATTTTGACAAGGAATTCCACACATTAACCCTAATTTCGTCATCATTAGGGGAGTGAACACAAATCAAATACCACTTTGACCCATTCATTTCATTAACTTTAGCGATTACATAGTTCGAACACGAGAAAACCAATTAAAGGTAGTCGCTATATATTAGCTTCAAGCGACTACACATGTCTTCGATAATAACTAGTCAAACAGCGACTACATATGTAGTCAGTAATACTTTCGCGACTATATCGTGACTTTCGTCGCTAAATATGACCTCTAACGACAAGTTTTTCACGACTATGTAATAACGACTACATGTAGAGTAGGTAAAGTCCAAATTTGTTTTCCACAACAGCTTTTTCCTTCTTTCGCGACTAAAGATGTAGTCGCGGATAGAAGGATGAGGTGTAGTGTACGAGCACTAGTATATATGGTACTTTGTTATTTTATCAATATCCCTATATGAAACTTTATTGATTTAAACATGAATGATAATCTATAAAATATTCTTTGATTTGGTCAAATATATAAATATATTTCACTTAAAATCAAATATAATACTAATTTTTTAATTAATCAATAACTCAAATTTTGTATGTCCAAAGTAAAAATTATATATCTAAAAGGAAAAAAACTAAACTATGTCCTTTTTTATTGAGTAAAGATATATATCATCCATTTTTGAATCACCTATATATTATCCTTATATGGGAGTTTTAGAAATCTCATTAAGTCATTTATATGTCATAAATTGTGTAAGTTCTATTTTAGATAATTTTATATAATACCAGAAAAAATTACAAAATTATTTTCACCAAACCTTAAACCCCGCCTCCTTACATATACACCTTACAAGTCGTCATTCCTATGGATACCTAGAAACTACTCTAAAGTATCACAAAATTATTAACTAATTTTTCATCATGTTTATTCAGCCGACACCATTGATACTTCCAATCTATTTAGAAAAGAGTGTAATTCTATATCTCATATATAAGATAGTTGGACATGACATTTTAATCAACAAGGAAGAGGTTTTATTTCTAATTTTATTTCTAATCATCATTTATGAATATCATATATACTTATTTGAGAAACAATTTGATTCTAACTGATATTATCTGCCCTTTTATTTAGTATTTTTAGAGATTGTGTGTCGAATATCATGTTTGCATTCAAGTAATTTCATTAAAATCTATTATGTAGAATCTACTTCAGAGTTTTTTTCTGCAATTTTGATATATGTTTTTTTTACACTGATTGCATATTTTGACGTAATTTGAATCAAAAGTTTAAATGGTGATAAGCTCCCTTAATTTGATAAATATAGTAGAATATTGATTAGATAAATGAAGCATATATGAAATTACTTGGAAATTAAGATATACATTTCAACGCTAACATTGAAATATATATATAGATTTATTGATTAACATCTATTAATTAATATTTTAAAATTCACTAACTAATCCTTCTTGTATTTGAAATCAAGCTTTTACTTATTTAATTATTTATATCAGAAATTAAAAAAATATTTGGTTTATATTAAAGTGATTAGAATGTAATTATATCTCCCTTTGAAAGATTGTTCTTAATCTTCTCACTGATTTACTATTTTGTATAATTTAATTAGATTTATTGATTATGTGATTTTCAAGTAATTAGCATTTCTTTATTTGGAATCTATGATTATATATGTTTACACACTTTTTCTGAAAAAATGTATATATTTATTCGAATGGTCATTTTAATTTAAATTTTGTTACTTTGTTTATAAATTTATTTAGATATATTGTTATGAAAACCAATGAATGCATATTTGTATTAGTAAAAATAATAACAATGATAAAATAATAAAACATAATACTGGTTATGATAACTATTTATTGTTCATAAAAGTAGAGATTTTATTCTAGCTCTAGTACTATATATATATATATATATATATATATATATATATATATATATATATATATATATATATATATATATATATATATATATATATATATATATATATATATATTTAAAAAATATAAGAAGAATTATAGACATACATATTTGTTTTCTTGACTATGAAGGCACTAATAACCAAACGTGTTGTTTATGACAAGTTCTCCTCATGTAGTATATATCTTCTTAGTTACACGGCCATGCATATCAATTTCTTTATTTGGGGATAGGGTTAGGGTTTTCAAAAGCAATTTTTTTGTCAATGATTCTAGCAAACGTTGTATTCCACAGATGCCAAGAAGATCACCTTGAGGAACTCTGACGGAGAGAGCTTTGAAGTTGAAGAAGCGGTGGTCGTTGAGTCTCAGACGACCAAGCACATGATCGAAGATGGATGTGTGATGTCTCCTTAATTGTTCTTATTTTAGACCCTTAGGAGACATCATTTTTTATGTTTAATTGAATATTTTGATAGACTTTTGGACTAAATATGCAATAATCCGATTTTTCTCTTTTATTTCTAGCATTTTTAATTTATTAAGCTTTTGCGCGTAATATCGGTATTTTTAGTGTAAAGTTTACAGGTTTTAGATGTTAGCTAGAAGAGGAATCCGAGGAGAAAGTCAAAGATCATGATATGGAGTCAAGACTTGAAGATAAATCCCGAAGATATTATTTTTAGAGCTGAAAATCTATTTTCCAGGCCATATATTGCTGATTTCGAGGTGCTTAAGAGATGATTTAGCCGCTGACCTTTGAAGAGATTATGTTCCTTATCAAGTTACGGAACTTTAGCAACTAGAATGAGGTCAATCGGGGTCATAACGAAGCGGGAAAAGCCGTTTTAGTGAAGGTGTATCAGTTACGGGATTTGGGCTTAATTAGTGGACTTGGGCTTTCTAATTTTTACTTAATCCTTAAGTAAAAGCCCTAATCCGATTTTATCATTATAAATAGGTCTTTAGATCTCATTATTCAGTACCTCTCAATTTGTTCTTCAAATCAACTCATCCTTAGAAGAGAGTGTCAATACAATTCACATTCCACAAGATTAAAACACCAGAGAGAAGCAACAGAAGGAAGAAGAAGAAGCTACAAGAGCTGGAGTGGGTCTATAGCTCCGTTCGTAGTCATTCCAATTCCGGAAATTAGGTTCTTTTTATATTTTAATTTTGTAAACAATATGAATTCCCTTTCTTTTAATTTAGTTTTTAATTTTAATATGAGCTAAGCTTTTAATAGTGCTTGAGAACAAACAATGGGTGAATCTTAATTTTATAAAATAACGAATGTTGAATTTGGGTTTATGTTAAATTAAATTAGATTGGGTTCATTACTCTTTTCGATAATTTGTGGTTATTTACTGATTTTAGAGTCGCGAACTAAAATTAGGTATTAGTATCTAAGCTATTCCACATATGTGGCGTGTGGATCATCCTGACGGAGGGTTTAGGTATAGAATTAATTATTCAATCTAGGATAAAAGCTATTGATTCTGACGAACTTAGCTAATTCTAGGGCCAATGAGGTAAAACACATAATCATCCAACGGTGGATCATATTTACCCTGACGGGACTAGTGACACTTTAGGATTGCCTTATAGTCCACCCTGACGGGGGTATAAGGATTTTAGAATCCCGACCATTGTAGTTGACCGATTTAGCCCTTAAACAACATAAGTTAGGAAGTAAGATTAGGAGGATCCTTGCGTTCTCAAGTACTACATCTCATATTGCGTTTTCACTTATTTTACTTGCGTCTTAGCTTCTACTTGCATTTAATTATTTGTCTTTTATTCATTAGCTTAAATCAACAAAACCAAACAAACATTTTATTATCTTTTATTTTTCATAAGTGCATCAATCACTACTTGCTAAACATTGTGATCAACCATCCGTCCTTCGAACGAATCTGTATTTTCATACATACTACTTGGGACAACCGTACACTTGCGGTTGTGGTTCGATTAGCATTTGCATTTATTTTTCGAACACACAAAGAACCACCAAGTTTTTGGCGCCGCTGCCGGGGACGGTAGCGTGTGACCACGGTGTTTATCCGTTAGTGATTAGTTGCATTTTTATTTTCAGTTTTACGTTGTTTTGTTTAGTCTCTTTTCAGGTTTTCCTTTAGGTATGGAGAATTTTCGTTATCAAGTTCAAACTCCACCACAATCCTGGTGGGATCAACTGCAAGACTCCTTTGATAGAATATATACTTTTCAGAATTTGACACGAGGGAGCTTTAGAGATCACGAGGAAAGACTCAAGAAGTTGGAAGTATCACTCAATGGTTTCATCAACACTTCAATGGTTAATATGAAAAATGATGAGGCAATAATCAATGCTACCACATCATTAGTGCAAGACATGCAACAAAAACATCAAATTATGGAGCAAAGATTGATGCAACTCACAGAGACAATTGAGAGGATACAACAAGCACCATCTATGCAACTTGGCCAAGGTACAACAATTGATGATGAGGCCATTGGAATTGATAGCGATGTTTGGTTCGATGTATTTGAAGAGTTTAGTCTTCAAGAAGAGGATGAATTGGAATCGCCAGAAGTTGCAATTAGTGAACTAGAGATTCCAATGAGAGAAGAACCAATCACGCTAAGCATAGATGAGGTAACTATTGATAAGCAAGTTGATGATGAGTTTGAATTTTGTAAAGATGATATTTCGGCTATAGAAGAATCTACCAAGCTGGTTTTAGAGGAATCAAATGTTGAGTCCTTGGTTGAAAAAGAGATAGAAGAAATAGAAGAGATTAGGATGGATTCTCCACCAAATACTCCTCTTTTATCACCTCCAAATCCGATAAAGATAGACATGTTAGAGGATGATACAGTAAATAAAGCATTTGTAGAAGCGTTTAGCGAAGCTAGAACCAACACCCAAATGCTTGAAAGTGATACAAAAGAACTCACACCGCAACAAATTATCACAGGAGCTATTTCAGAATTAAATGAGAATGCGAGTGTAGAGATTGAGATTGAAGACGTGTCCCTCATAACAAAAGAAAGTTCTGAAACATCCATTGTTTTGGACAAAAAGCTAGAGGAGGTGCAACTTGAGTTACCCATTGTTCTAGAAGTACCTAAAGAGGTTAAAGAGAAGGACCACCACCATGAACCCGTGAAAAAGAGAGCTAAAGATGAGTTTGGGGTTGGAACCAAGGTTGCTTGGAAGGCTTCTAAACAAGAGAATAGGCCACGAGGTTTAAAAAATGCGTGGATGGGACCATTTGTTGTTACTCGATTGGTGACAGCAAAATTAATAGAGATACAACCTTTGAGAGGTCAAAGGCGGCGAATTGTAAACATACATAACCTCACCCACTGCTGGGGAGGCTACATACTCAAGGGATAATGGAGGTAACCCGTCAAACTTTAAATGACGTTAAATAAAAGTGCTTCTTGGGAGACAACCCATGTTTTTAAATTGCTTTCATGTCTTTTAAATTCTTAGTATAAATTAGAGTAATGGTTCTTTATTTAGTGTTTATTTTTAAGAAATGAGAAAGGTTGGTGTTTTTGATGATTACAGGAGTGAAGGTCACGAGTTTGGGGTACCTAGAACGAAAAAGAATGAAAATTTTGGGTTCCAATACAGTAGAAACCGGGTACCCGGTTTGTAGAATGCGGGTACATGTTTTCGGTGCTGTACCCCAGGTATCAAAACTTCGGAAGATCATAACTTGATGCTCGGAGGTCGGAATTAACTTTTTCTTGAGCCTAAACCGCATAACTTTTCGAGCTCTATCCAATGGTGAAGTCAAAAATTTCGTATGAACAGCTAAAAGTTTCTGACCCAGCGTTTTGAGGCCCGCCATTAGTTGCGTCTCGTGGTTGCGTCTCCACTTAGCACCATTGATGACGAACCAAAGCTCCAAAAACACTTAAATTCCACCATCAAAACACCAATATATCACCAATCCTTACCTCTAAACATCATCCCAACACATTAACAATCACAAATCTTTCCAAAAACACCAAGAAATTCAAGTTTTAACCCAAAAATTTCTTCACCAAAGCTTAAATTATATCCTTTAAACCTCTCCAACACCATAGATATTAAATTCCCATATCAAATAAACCACCAATCCCACTACTGTACCACTTTCAACAATAATAAGAGACACAAGTTTCATCAATAGCTTTGGTACTTTGAAGGTTGGA
Source organism: Nemophila menziesii (assembly GCA_029959085.1). Taxonomy (NCBI): domain Eukaryota; kingdom Viridiplantae; phylum Streptophyta; class Magnoliopsida; order Boraginales; family Hydrophyllaceae; genus Nemophila; species Nemophila menziesii. The sequence continues at coordinate 85,202,523 of JARWIR010000001.1, forward strand.
GATTGCAAGTGTAAGGTATCAAATCATCATAAATTCCATGGCCAATCCGGTAAAATAGCTAGAACTCTTCTTTTCTTTCTATTACCAGTTGGGAATTAAGATTTATTTTAGTTATTTAGCGAAGGAATTGTGAATTGTTTGAGCCTATTAATATTATATATTTTGCAAGTAATCTTTAAATAGGTGAGAAAAATTTAGTTTGGAGTCTTCAAAGATGGCCATGAAGGTTGGAAAAGGTACGAATAACATGATGAAGATAGAAATTTGGGTGTTGAGGAAAGATTTTCGTAGAAGAGATGATGATTTAGAGGGTTAGGAAAAGATGAAGATTTGGGAAATATGGCAAAAGAGTTCGAGGGAATGAAGAACACTTTATTCAAGATGGATGCAACAATTAAATGATCTTTAAAGCTTGATGAAGTAGTATTCAAAACCTTAACATGAGACTACACGTAATCGGCCTAGTGCCGATCCAGATATGTTTTTCTGTCCTTTCTCATTTAGTGTATATTATTTTAATTGCTTTATTGAGTCTTTTCGAGTCGTGGGGACATGACTCATTTTTGAGTTTGGGGTGGGGTTCGTTGCCTCATCCCAGTTTTTATGTGTTTATTTGTTTTAATTGCTTTCAATAAAATAATTAGGAGTTGTGTTTGACTGTAGATGATTTTAAATGTCCCTTTTAAGCATACTTTTGATGAATCTATGATAGTAGATAGTGGACTTTAGGGAATAACATAAAACGCACTTACAATTGCATGCGAACATAGGTAAGTGATAGGAAAAATTAATGAACAATGCAAATGAAGTAAGCTTGTACTTAAGGAATATGTTTGGTGTGTAGAACGTGAAATCCTAATTAGTAGAGAACCCACCTAGATATAAACTAAAGACAAGCTATGTACTTAGGAAAATGATAGGGGCAGTTCTTTGTTAGCCATTTGAAGCCTTTTAGCTTGCTATCCCTTATTATAATTTTATCCGTCTTAGCCCAATTTTGAGCCTTAAGCCTTTCTTTTGTAGCCACGATACAAGCCCATTATCCTTTAGATTATTAGGCATGACCAAATGACCCGCACTTGAATCACAACCCTGAGACTTGTCTCGAGCTTGAGTTTGGGGGGGAGGGTCCACATTTGGGAAATTACATTGGGAAGGGATTATATGTGTTTGTATTGAGGCACAAAAAGGTAGATGGTATAATTATTTGTAACCCTTTGCCGGGATTTGAAAAGAAAATAGAAAAAAAAAAGAGAAAAAAGAAAAAGAAAATTATAAGAGACATGACTTTTCACATCAAAACGAGGGTCATGGGTATCTTGTACAAAAAAAATGAAAAAAAAATGAAATAAAAAGAAAGAATAAAATAAACCGGCAAAGTGGAATATTATTGGAAATCATCTTAGTTTTCATTGGGTTGACATGGGGATGCAACATTAGTGCGTCAATTGGGTGAGTGAGAACAATTTTGAGCGTAAACTCAAGCTCAAGGACATTGTTGATGGTAAGTGAGGAGAGAGCCAAAAGCTCACTTCAAATTTACCAAATATACATCCATACCGTCCTTAATCCATTATTAAAACCTTAAAGACCTCGTGATTCCTAAGTACATAGTGAATTTATGATTCTGTTGATAGGGAATATGCTAGGTGGAGCGTTCAAAGCTAGTTAGGATTAATGACCACCCTATAGCCATCATACAGATATGAGTACAAGTGTAACCTTCAAGCATTGCGACTTTAATTTTATGATTGAGATTATTTATATTTGATGTTGCATGATTAGTGTATGTATATGTTAGTTCTTAATGTTTGCTATATGAGATTTATCTTTAGCATTGCTTTAGGGTCTATTTGCTAGCTTCTATTTTCTCTTGCATCTACTTCATTCCCCTTATTTTTAGTTTTGCTTTGTCGGGACGACAAAGGTTTGAGTTGGGGGTCTTGATGTCTCCTTAATTGTTCTTATTTTCGACCCTTAGGAGACATCATTTTTTATGTTTAATTGAATATTTTGATAGACTTTTGGACTAAATATGCAATAATCCGATTTTCCTCTTTTATTTCTAGCATTTTTAATTTATTAAGCTTTTGCGCGTAATATCGGTATTTTTAGTGTAAAGTTTACAGGTTTTAGATGTTAGCTAGAAGAGGAATCCGAGGAGAAAGTCAAAGATCATGATATGGAGTCAAGACTTGAAGATAAATCCCGAAGATATTATTTTTAGAGCTGAAAATCTATTTTCCAGGCCATATATTGCTGATTTCGAGGTGCTTAAGAGATGATTTAGCCGCTGACCTTTGAAGAGATTATGTTCCTTATCAAGTTACGGAACTTTAGCAACTGGAAAGAGGTCAACCGGGGTCATAACGAAGCAGGAAAAGCCGTTTTAGTGAAGGTGTATCAGCAGTTACGGGATTTGGGCTTAATTAGTGGACTTGGGCTTTCTAATTTTTACTTAATCCTTAAGTAAAAGCCCTAATCCGATTTTATCATTATAAATAGGTCTTTAGATCTCATTATTCAGTACCTCTCAATTTGTTCTTCAAATCAACTCATCCTTAGAAGAGAGTGTCAATACAATTCACATTCCACAAGATTAAAACACCAGAGAGAAGCAACAGAAGGAAGAAGAAGAAGCTACAAGAGCTGGAGTAGGTCTATAGCTCCGTTCGTAGTCATTCCAATTCCGGAAATTAGGTTCTTTTTATATTTTAATTTTGTAAACAATATGAATTCCCTTTCTTTTAATTTAGTTTTTAATTTTAATATGAGCTAAGCTTTTAATAGTGCTTGAGAACAAACAATGGGTGAATCTTAATTTTATAAAATAACGAATGTTGAATTTGGGTTTATGTTAAATTAAATTAGATTGGGTTCATTACTCTTTTCGATAATTTGTGGTTATTTACTGATTTTAGAGTCGCGAACTAAAATTAGGTATTAGTATCTAAGCTATTCCACATATGTGGCGTGTGGATCATCCTGACGGAGGGTTTAGGTATAGAATTAATTATTCAATCTAGGATAAAAGCTATTGATTCTGACGAACTTAGCTAATTCTAGGGCCAATGAGGTAAAACACATAATCATCCAATGGTGGATCATATTTACCCTGACGGGACTAGTGACACTTTAGGATTGCCTTATAGTCCACCCTGACGGGGGTATAAGGATTTTAGAATCCCGACCATTGTAATTGACCGATTTAGCCCTTAAACAACATAAGTTAGGAAGTAAGATTAGGAGGATCCTTGCGTTCTCAAGTACTACATCTCATATTGCGTTTTCACTTATTTTACTTGCGTCTTAGCTTCTACTTGCATTTAATTATTTGTCTTTTATTCATTAGCTTAAATCAACAAAACCAAACAAACATTTTATTATCTTTTATTTTTCATAAGTGCATCAATCACTACTTGCTAAACATTGTGATCAACCATCCGTCCTTGGAACGAATCTGTATTATCATACATACTACTTGGGACAACCGTACACTTGCGGTTGTGGTTCGATTAGCATTTGCATTTATTTTTAGAACACACAAAGGACCACCAATGTGCGGATGCAACCATTCCGCTCCCAAATGTCACTAGCAAGATCTTGTCCAAGGTCATTGAGTATTGCAAACGCCATGTCGAGGCCGTTGCGAAGGCTGAAGGCGAGAAGACTGCTGATGAAGAGTTGAAGGTTTTTGATCAGGATTTCGTGAAGGTTGACCAGTCCACTCTCTTCGATGTCATCTTGGCTACTAATTATCTCAACATCAAAAGTCTTCTTGACTTGACCTGCTAGACAGTTGCAGATATGATCAAGGGAAATACTCCTGAGGAGATAAGGAAGACGTTCAGCATCAAGAACGACTTCACAACAGAGGAAGAGGAGGAGGTCCGCAGGGAGAATGCTTGGGCATTCGAGTGATGATGTTGTTTATCTTTTGATTATTTATCGTTTCCATTAGACTATTAATAAATGTTGTTAGGGTTGTGTTCTGTGTTTGTGTAAGACAGTACATATCATGTGGGTGTTGGGGTTCTCAGTCTGTGTTTGTTTGTTGGTTTGTGTTGGTTTTTTTTTTGTCAAATGAAAGTAAACCTGATACATATACTAAATTTTACAATATAAGTTATTTAGTCTCTTCCTTAATTATATTATCTTCATTCATCTCTTTACCTTGCAAAATTTCAAACTCTTTATATAAGTTATTTAGTCTCTTCCTATTATTCAAGAACGTTGTTCTACTCCACCCTTTTAGCGCTACACATAGCATCTTTCTTGTCACAGAATTCCTGAATATTATCTACTATTCTTGTTTTGTCCCATGAATTTTCCACCACCTCTTTACACTACACATGATCCAACCACCTTGATTCGAAATTAAAAAACTTATTATTTGTTTCACGTTCCGGCTCTGGCGTGAGAATTAACGGAGAATAGTCTGAACCCATAGATGGTGGTACTATAATATTAGCGTCTGAAAATCTTACGCACCAATAAAGATTTGCGAGACCTCTGTTCAGCTTTTCTTTAACATTCTCTTCCCCTTTTCTCCGATTCGTCCATGTAAAATAACATCCTTTACTCGGTAAGTCAACTAGACGATTTCAATTTATAAACTCGTTGAACTTAAGGATTCTTTCCAAGTTTGGTTGTATTTTTCCTTTTTTCTTAGAATATTTTGTAATATCATTAAAATTTCCTATGAGGATACTTGGACCATCAAGTTTATCCATCCATTTTGACAAGGAATTCCACACATTAGCCCTAATTTCGTCATCATTAGGGGCGTGAACACAAATCAAATACCACTTTGACCCATTCATTTAATTAACTTTAGAGATTACATAGTTCGAACACGAGAAAACCATATCGATAGAGATACTAGACTTCCACATCAAAAGAATACCACCAGACTTATATGCTCTTCCTCTGGGGTCGACAACATGAAAACTATTAAACTTATTAAACTTGGAACAAGACTTAAGGTCCTTTTTCCGCAGTTTTGACTCAAATAAACACACAAAAGATAGACTAAATTTATTAAGTAAATATTTAAAGGACTTTCTTGTCAAGGGCGCCCTTGCACCTTGACAATTCTACACACAGTAGCTATCCATCGAATCCGGTTACGGGACCGGCCGCAATTCTCAAGGTTAGTATGAATTTTAGTAGCCTTCACGGGTCTAGCCCAGTTACCACCAAAATCTTCCGTGTTTTCACTACTACTGGGATCATACCCCAAAATCCTGTTACAATCATCACCACAACAGAAAAACAATCTTTCACCTCCTTCTTCATACCCATCATCCACGCTATCCACCTTAATTCCATCACAGATTTTCTCATCATTCTTCATCTGAACCCTCACTTCATAGAAGCTGTCGCTAAATAGTCCAACCTGGTAGCAGTCAACATCTGCCTTCTCTTCGCTGCTTCTGCAACCTGTATTACCTTTGGTGGAAGCTCAATCTTAAGCGTGTAAGATACTGTATGTATTTTGTTCAAATCGATGTGGTCAGCAGCTAAAGAATTTATTTTGATCTTAACTTGGGTCGTAAAAGCTCTCTTCCAAATAATACTTTCCAAAAACATTGATATTAAACCACCAAAGGCTTTTTATCCTAGGACATTTACTACCTCTTCTATCCATATAATTTGGATCCAAATATATGACCATAATCATAACACCAGAATAGTTGATAAACGCATACTTTAAGAGAAAACCATTACAGGCTAATTGAAAGTTTTCCATAGTAACATAAATAGCTTCTTTACAACTTCTCCTCCTAACCAAGTACATGTGATAAATACAGGGCACATAGACAATATGAGAATAGACAAAATAATTAGCCTTATACGATATGTTGATCAGACCCTGACCCACCTTCCATGAACTAAAATCCAAATTAAACCCAATAACAATCCAGAAAAACCAATTGCTAGCATTAATAATACTCCAACGAATTTGTCTGGTACTATTTTTGTAATTAAAGAAATAGGAATTGAATTCCCTGGTAACTGAGTCACCAAAAGAGAAAAGCACCATAGTCCTAAAATTCTTAGCATAGATAGAACATACATAGTATCCATAGATAGACTCAGCATCAATTTCAAATCTACTCAAAATCCTACTGTATCTATACTAATCTTTACTGCGTCTAATATTTTTGAGAAATTTATTCTGATTAATTCGAACAAGTAAATCAAACCCCAAATTACCTTGTATGCATTTACTAAAGCAGGAAGAATCCACTGAATTCCAGAAAGACATCAAAGAGAACAGAAGACTAACCGATAAAAGACTTATAACCATTTGCATGTGCCAAAAAAAGATACGAAAAGACAATAAGAGGGCATTACAGGGTCCCTTTTCCCTTACCAAATCATCCATCCACCCGTGCATGCTTTCATAGGACTCACAAATTAACTTCTCAGTAGAATTTATCATGAGGAAAGAATTGCTCCTGGGTCCTCGATCAAAACCTCTACAAACAATGATTTTGAAGCCCATTGTTCAAAATTGTCAACAATCATATGATATAAATTGGGAATGATATGGGTAATAGATTTGTAGTAATAGTTAGGATTAGAAACGTAAGGGAATTGATGAACAAAAAAACTTACGATTGGTTTGTGTTGGTTTAAGGTTTAAAACTTGGGTTGTCTTTTGGTTGGATGAATATTACAATTGTTTCTAAAAAAATGGCCATGCTCCGAATAGAAGTCTATCAGAGGGACATTTTTTATTTCCTAAAATTAAATTAATAGTATGATTTTGCAAAATATATTCTATGATATTAATAAAAAAATTAGCTGTTTTGTATGAAAGGATAAATTATGTTATATATTTAATTAAAAATAATTTGATAGTTATTAGGAGGTGTAACGTGAAAATGTTTTAGATTTTATCACATACCCCTAAACTACAAACTAAATTTTGTTTTGTTAATTATCTTAACTGGAATATAATAAAACCTATTTTTTTGGTTTTTGCAGATTACAATAATATAGGGATATCACTTTCAAAGGAGAAATCAAAACCTTTAACAACAAACGTATTTCAAACTCCTCATCTATCAACTCTTAACTTAACTCACCAACACAAAGATTGAACTTTGTATTACCTTTTTTCTAGATTAGTTGATAAATTTATTATGTATATATTTTAGTTTTGATGATGAATTAAATGTTGATATAGTGTAGATATGTTGATACAAATATAGTGATTTCAATTGTAAGTTTGATTATAAATTTTCGATCAATATAAATGTTCAGTTATAAATATATTCCCAATGTATTGTATGGTGTATAATTTTAATGGTACCAACTTGAAATAATTTAATTAATATTTATTTATTTAAATTTAATTTCATCATATTTGATGAAGATGTGTTAAAATTTCCTATTTTTAGGTAGAAATCTACATTTGGTTGCATTGTAATATTTGTTGAGTATGAAAAAATACAAATCGTGTACATAAAGTAAAATAAAAATTGTGTCACCTTGCTCACTAAATTTAGTTTAGCTGATACAAATATGAATATCAGGAGATCATAAGGCAAACAACCCTTACAGTACTGAGAAAAGGTAGTATCAACCTACCGTCAAACCATGATATTCCCCACCATAAATACAGTCACTACCATATGAGAAAATCACTCATATGCTCAATAATTTTATAAGAACTTCCTCAACTTCATATATTAGTAAGTATTGAATATCTTAAAGAACAATTACATTGTTTTTTACAGTATTAACTCCTAAGCTTGTTCTCGAGAAGATTGATAAGTAGACAAACATGCTGAGGCGACCAAAGGTTGTAGGATCACATGTCCTGGAAAATTGAAGTCATAAAACAGTGGCTCAAATTAGTAGCCTAGGTAAAAGACTTGATCTATTTGAGTGCATGGAAGGAAGAAACAAAACCCCCATAATAAGTTTAATTTGTATGTTGTAATATGTAGGGTCTATTTTGTACTTTTTTCTTTGTTTTTTACTATGCTACACTTTTTCACTTTTGTGTTAAGTTTTTTGAACAAGTTTCCACAAGATAAGGTTTTTTATGAGAGAAGAACAAATGAATACATTTTCGACGTAGCATTCATAAAAAGTGGTTGGTAAAATAGATATGATACCATCCTATATAATGATCTATCAATGTGGAACTTCCCTTAAACACCCAAATTCTCATAACCCGATCTAGACTAGGATCTATTGAGACCATGAGTTAAAAAAACATGAACATATCATTCTTATGTAAGAGTATTAATCTCCAATGAAAAAACACCAAATCGACTCCTATGTTTGTCAATCACTAAAAAACATAGACTTATCATTCCTAAGAAAAATAATACTAGACTCCTATTCTAACATCACAAACAAAATAATATGATAGTCAATCAATCAACAATTTAGATGTATCATTTTAAGTAAGATATTAGACGCACGTGACCACATAATAGTTCAAAAACTATGGAGTCGTGGGTTAAAAATAAAGGATCTAGGTAAAGTAACCCCATAAATTTATGTAAAGAATTATCTATTCTTCATCAGTTTCGATTAGCGAATACTTATAAAACTTGTAGAAAGCATATGGTTCAACAACATTTAATATTTTGTGAGACACTTAGATAGGTTGTTCAGGAGAATTTAATATTTGGTGTTAATTTTAAAGTGATATATCACAAAAGTTTAGGTTTGTAATCTCTAGCAGCCATATTACATCGTAATTAGAAAGCTTTTACAATTCAATATTTAGTCAAAATAAATGCATTCATCATGCCACAAATGCCCACCATATCTGTTATATCTAGGCCTATCTTCTGATAATGACAACAATCATAGTCATTAATCGTCGCTAAATATTTCAATAAATTTAAAATAAATTATACTTAAGTTAAAAGTAGTTAAACATAACATTCAAGAATATTATAACGTATTTAAGCTACCTTAGCTTATTTGACATTAATATATGATTCCGTTGGATTTAAACAAACAAATCTTGAGACGAGACAAGAAATATAAATCTAAATCCAAAAGAAGAAACTCCATGTCACAACTCAAGAATAACTTTGAAAATGATGGGAATCCTAGGTTACACAACACCGAGTATGAGAGCCGCTTTGTGAGATCGAAAGAGACCCTAGGAACCTATGACCATCAAATATGTATACCACTCCTACCTAGGAAAAGAAACTAGAAAACATAAGATTTTGGGTAATGTCATTGATCTCGAACCTGAATATTGACAACCTTAAAGGAATGAGGCTCAACCAATTATTTCAAAACTTGATTCACAATATCGATTGCATAAGAGCGAGACAATATTATAAATACCATAATTTATAATACCCACTTCTTAGATATATGTCTCTAAGTTCTATGATTTAGGAAAAAAATTATACAGAAGGAACAAACATCTAACAAAAAATAGTATACCGATGAGGATAAATTATTTGTAACTATGGAACATCCCCTACTTATTGGTGACTTTGTGATTCACTAACGAGGATATGAGATGGATGAGTTTTCCTCACAACAATACCTTGGTATTCTTAGTAGAAATTTTTGATGAGCTAATCAAACAAGCATTGATGGATAAAATATTTTCATTTTATTTACGGTTCTCAAAAAAATTTGAGAAACCGATAATAAATCTAGGATAGTTCTAACAATTTTTTGAGGTCATCAGGGGGTTCGCATATCAAACCTTCCTCCCTAGGGGATGTAATTTAATATTAATGAAAATAGGAATAAGAAAGGCATAAAAGATTATTGTTACACGTACTGTTGTTGCGGAATGTAAGTGTACATACATAGTGATCCTAAGGCTAGCAACTAGGAACATGATATAGTGATTGTATACACTTAGCACTTAGACATTATGTTTCTAATGAGAGAGGGTTTTATGATATGCCCATTGAGGACACATTATATTGTCTATCTATAACACTTTATGGAAGTAAACGAGTGGCTTAAACATTATATTGTCTATCTATAACAATTTATGGAAGTAAATGAATATGTATTTCGCAAAGAAAATCCATTTTTGAAAGAAAATGCAACTTTTCCAATATGTAAGAGAATGGAGCGAAATTTAATTTTACCATGAAAAAAACAGGAGCTACGCTGGTGAATTTTTCAAATAGAATAATCAATTTTTATTTAATCTATATTAATAATATTTTATAACTCGATTAAGTATTGTAATCTCACAATTTATATTATTTTAACTAAATTATATTCCCTGAAGTGAATAAACGATTTTTAAGTAATATAAAAATCATTTCCTGAAATGAAACTATATTATTTGAAGAAAATGAAATATTTTTCATATGTTTACAACTGAAATTCTGGTGACCTGGACTCCAGAAGAGGTTAAGGTCGTGGAAAGAATAGTTTGTGGTCTCCTAGTTGTCTGAATACGACTAGGATAAATAACCATAACCACTAGAAGTGGAAAAATATTGGTAAAGGCACTAAAAAAATTTCATGAATTTTTTTCCTTTTTTTTATTGTGTTGATATTGAAATCCGAGAATAAGTGGCGTTATTGAGTGTGATTTATGTTATTTTATACACTATTTATATGCTTGATTCTGAAAAAAATTGATTGAATAAATTTAGGGTTTTTTAGGATTTAAAAAAAAAAAATTAAAAGTAGCATTATGTAATTAAAAATTTGATGTAATAAACATTTTTTGGCCTACAATTGTTTTTATAAAAATATAGTGACCAAATTGTAATTTAAAAAATGTTAAAAAAAATTATTTGACAAAAAATGTTTTTAAAAATAAATAAATGACCATTTTGCAATTAAATAAAGTGTTATATTAAAATAATTTGACTTAAAATATTTTTATGAAAATAAAAGGACCAAAATGCAATCTTATAAAAAGTATAGGGACCAAATTGCAATTTAAAAAGTAAGTATAAGAAAATATAATAGAACTAAAATACAATCTTAAAAAAATTAAAGGACCAATTTGCAATTTAAAAAAATAAAAGAAAACATAAAAGGACTAAAATATTTATTTTTTAAAAAAATAGACCATTTTGCAAATTAAAAAAAGAAAAAGAAAATATAAAAGGACTATCATGTTTATTTATTAAAAAAATAACCCAATTTGTAATTTAAAGAAAATAAAGAAAAATGGACTATTTTGAAATATCAAAAACAAAAAGTATATATATTTTTATTTATTATATGACTAATATTTTTTTGTGTAATACAAATTGTAAGTGGAATTGATGTATTTTTATATTTTTTATTTTATTTTATTTTATTTTTTATTTAATTAATATGTATGAATTTAATTTGGTTATGTATTCATTTTTATGTATTTAATTTTATATTTATGTATTTAATTTCGTGATGTAAACATTTTGCATTTTTTTTTTATTTTTGTCTTTTAAATGTATTGCAAAATAGATGGCCGATGTGATAGCTAGAGTCACGGAGGGGACGGTGGGGACCGAGAACCAAACCAAAATCCCAACAAAAACCTTGCAGATTGTAACGATCAACCAAGTAAATAAAAAATTATATCCAAAATTATGTTAAATATAACTTATACATTAATTAAATCTAATTTAAAACAGATTCAATTAAGCGCAACAAAATGGGTATGCGGCACTAAAATCTGTCATTAAGGCACTAAAGGCGGTCGGGTATCCTTTGCCGGTCGATTTCTACATACTAGACGACACGTGGAATCTCTCGGTAAATACGGGAAACACGTTAGCCAGGATGTCGGGCGAACTGTTCGAGAGAGGATACCACCGTGCTACAAAGCGTGGGAGAAAGTTCCGACTTCCGACAAAGTAGCAGTCATTAAGCGATTATCGGTAATGTTAAAACTATTCTCACCATTAATACTTATATAAAATAAATTATTAATTAAATTTAACTTTAAATAATATTTTGGATATAAAATTTTTTTGATATCGCTTATTGGAGGAAAAAATCCGATTGGAAATTTATTGCTGGGAATTTGGATGATACTATGAAAGTGAGGTACAAAGACTACAAACATAATATGAAAAAGCATTATTACTTGATGGGTAACAAACCGAGTGATTTATTTGATAAGGTCTGGGAGATGTGTTGTAAGTATTGGGGTCCGAAGGACGCAAAGGTATATATATATTTTTATTTTATCATTTAGATTATATATAATGTTATTAATATTTGTATTTAAATTTTTTCAGCACCAGACAAAAATGAATAAAGAAAATCGAAAGAAACAAAAGAATAAAAGTGGAGCGGGTTCTCGAAAATACTCCCGTACTCGGGATTTTCATTACGAGGTACTTTGATTTTTATGTATAGCTGTTTAATGTATTTAGAATATTTATTGATTATTATGAATGAAACAGGGTGTTGAGAAGTTGACCGGGGGTGGGACTGCGGTAGTGGGGGATGAGGCAACTCAGGAAGAAATCCCTATTCCACAAATGGGTGCATTTTTCGAAGTGGTGGGAAAAAGCAAAAAGACAAAGCACTGGAGGACGGAGGAATATAAGAATGCTAATGTAAGTATATTTAAAAATTAAATTGTAATTATAATTTTATTCATAAATCAATTTTAATATTAATTTTTTTTCATGTCTGTAATTAAACAATTTTTTTGTTAAGGGATGCTATGAAAGAGAAAGTGACTCAGTGTCAATATGAGTCAACTGAAGCTGGTTACTTGTCGCAAAATGAGCAAATTGAGTCGGAGAGGGAAACTACTAAAAAGGCTATTGGGTCGCCACAGAGGAGTTGGACACCAGATATGGGCCAACCGAAAAAGAAGAAGCGTTCCTCGAGTCCTTCGACTACCCCGGCACACGACGAGCAAAACTCGCATATGATGGCGGCAATAAATGAGTTCCGAGTAGCCAAAGGATTGACACCTTATAGACCCCCTAGTACTAGTACCTCTTCTAGCAGTGCTCCCCTAGTTTATTCTCAGGCAACTGTGACTAATGCGATGACTTATATTAATGAGATAAGGGTACAACAGGGTTTGCCCCCTATCCAGCCTATGCCTGCGAACCCTACTCCTCCAGCTGGTGATGCATCCGAGAGTCGAGGTGATGAAGAGGGTGATGAAGAGAGTGACGAAGATGAAGATGGAGATGATTCCGATGGAGAACAGGAGACCCATTTATATGGTCTTTAAGTTGGGTTAAGTTGGTGTTTATTTTGGTTTGAAGTTAAGATGTAATAATAATATGTCTTTTGGTTTGTTTGACTATTGATTTGACTTTTAATATAAGTTTATGGATGATTTTGATGCATTAGTATTTTAATTAATTATTTAGTTTGTAATTGGTATTTTTAATTATTAATTATACATTTTTTTAAAAATAAAAAAATATGATTTTGGAATTATATATAATTGTAATATTGCAATTAAATATAATTCAGAATCATAATTTTTTAATTTAAAAAAAAATTAATGTCATTACCGACTATAAGTAGTCTATAAAAACAATTAAAGGTAGTCGCTATACATTAGCTTCTAGCGACTACACATGTCGTCGATAATAACTAGTCAAACAGCGACTACTTATGTAGTCAGTAATACTTTCGCGACTGCATCGTGACTTTCGTCGCTAGATATGACCTCTAACGACGAGTTTTTCACGACTATGTAATAACGACTACATGTAGAGTAGGTAAAGTCCAAATTCGTTTTCCGCAACAGCTTTTTCCTTCTTTCGCGACTAAAGATGTAGTCGCGGATAGAAGGATGAGGTGTAGTGTACGAGCACTAGTATATATAGTACTTTGTTATTTTATCAATATCCCTATATGAAACTTTATTGATTCAAACATGAATGATAATCTATAAAATATTCTTTGATTTGGTCAAATATATAAATATATTTCACTTAAAATCAAGTATAATACTAATTTTTTAATTAATCAATAACTCAAATTTTGTATGTCCAAAGAAAAAATTATATTTATAAAAGGAAAAAAACTAAACTATGTCCTTTTTTATTGAGTAAAGATATATATCATCCATTTTTGAATCACCTATATATTATCCTTATATGGCAGTTTTAGAAATCTCATTATATGTCATAAATTGTGTAAGTTCTATTTTAGATAATTTTATATAATACCAGAAAAAATTACAAAATTATTTTCACCAAACCTTAAACCTCGCCTCCTTACATATACACCTTACAAGTCGTCATTCCTATGGATACCTAGAAACTACTCTAAAGTATCACAAAATTATTAACTAATTTTTTATCATGTTTATTCAGCCGATACCATTGATACTTCCAATCTATTTAGAAAAGAGTGTAATTCTATATCTCACATATAAGATCGTTGGACATGACATTTCAATCAACAAGGAAGAGGTTTTATTTCTAATTTTATTTCTAATCATCATTTATGAATATCATATATACTTATTTGAGAAACAATTTGATTCTAACTGATATTATCTGCCATTTTATTTAGTATTTTTAGAGATTGTGTGTCGAATATCATGTTTGCATTCAAGTAATTTCATTAAAATCTATTATGTAGAATCTACTTCAGAGTATTTTTCTGCAATTTTCATATATTTTGTCTTTACACTGATTGCATATTTTAACGTAATTTGAATCAAAAGTTTAAATGGTGATAAGCTCCCTTAATTTGATAAATATAGTAGAATATTGATTAGATAAATGAAGCATATATAAAATGACTTGGAAATTAAGATATACATTTCAACGCTAACATTGAAATATATATATAGATTTATTGATTAACATCTATTAATTAATATTTTAAAATTCACTAACTAATCCTTCTTGTATTTGAAATCAAGCTTTTACTTATTTAATTATTTATATCAGAAATAAAAAAAAAATTGGTTTATATTAAAGTGATTAGAATGTAATTATATCTACCTTTGAAAGATTGTTCTTAATCTTCACACTGATTTACTATTTTGTATAATTTAATTAGATTTTTTGATTATGTGATTTTCAAGTAATTAGCGTTTCTTTATTTGGAATCTATGACTATATATGTTTACACACTTTTTCTGAAAAATGTATATATTTATATGAATGGTCATTTTAATTTAAATTTTGTTACTTTGTTTATAAATTTATTTAGATATATTGTTATGAAAACCATTGAATGCATATTTGTATTAGTTAAAATAAAAACAATGATAAAATAATAAAACAAAATACTGGTTATGATAACTATTTATTGTTCATAAAAGTAGAGATTTTATTCTAGCTCTAATACTATATATATATATATATATATATATATATATATATATATATATATATATATATATATATATTTAAAAAATATAAGAAGAATTATAGACATACATATTTGTTTTCTTGACTATGAAGCCACTAATAACCAAACGTGTTGTTTATGACAAGTTCTCCTCATGTAGTATATATCTTCTTAGTTACACGGCCATGCATATCAATTTCTTTATTTGGGGATAGGGTTAGGGTTTTCAAAAGCAATTTTTTTGTCAATGATTCTAGCAAACGTTGTATTCCACAGATGCCAAGAAGATCAGCTTGAGGAACTCTGACGGAGAGAGCTTTGAAGTTGAAGAAGCGGTGGTCGTTGAGTCTCAGACGATCAAGCACATGATCGAAGATGGATGTGCGGATGCAACCATTCCGCTCCCAAATATCACTAGCAAGATCTTGTCCAAGGTCATTGAGTACTTCAAACGCCATGTCGAGGCCGTTGCGAAGGCTGAAGGCGAGAAGACTGCTGATGAAGAGTTGAAGGATTTTGATCAGGATTTCGTGAAGGTTGACCAGTCCACTCTCTTCGATCTCATCTTGGCTAATAATTATCTCAACATCAAAAGTCTTCTTGACTTGACCTGCCAGACAGTTGCAGATATGATCAAGGGAAAGACTCCTGAGGAGATAAGGAAGACGTTCAGCATCAAGAACGACTTAACAAAAGAGGAAGAGGAGGAGGTCCGCAGGGAGAATGCTTGGGCATTCGAGTGATGTTGTTGTTTATCTTTTGATTATTTATCATTTCCATTAGACTATTAATGAATGTTGTTAGGGTTGTGTTCTGTGTTTGTGTAAGACAGTACATATCATGGGGGTGTTGGGGTTCTCAGTCTGTGTTTGTTTGTTGGTTTGTGTTGGTTTTTTTTTTTGTCAAATGAAAGGAAACCTGATACATATACTAAATTTTACAATATAAGTTATTTAGTCTCTTCCTTAATTATATTATCTTCATTCATCTCTTTACCTTGCAAAATTTCCAACTCTTTATATAAGTTATTTAGTCTCTTCCTATTATTCAAGAACATTGTTTTACTCCACCCTCTTAGCGCTACACATAGCATCTTTCTTGTCACAGAATTCCTGAATATTATCTACTATTCTTGTTTTGTCCCATGAATTTTCCACCACCTCTTTACACTACACATGATCCAACCAACTTCATTCGAAATTAAAAAACTTATTATTTGTTTCACGTTCCGGCTCTGGCGTGAGAATTAATGGAGAATAGTCTGAACCATAGATGGTGGTACTATAATATTAGCGTCTGGAAATCTTGCGCACAAATAAAGATTTGCGAGACCTCTGTTCAGCTTTTCTTTAACATTCTCTTCCCCTTTTCTCCGATTCGTCCATGTAAAATAACATCATTTACTCGGTAAGTCAACTAGACGATTTCATTTTATAAACTCGTTGAACTTAAGGATTCTTTCCAAGTTTGGTTGTATTTTGCCTTTTTTCTACGAATATTTTGTAATATCATTAAAATCGCCTATGAGGATACTTGGACCATCAAGTATATCCATCCATTTTGACAAGGAATTCCACACATTAGCCCTAATTTCGTCATCATTAGGGGCGTTAACACAAATCAAATACCACTTTGACCCATTCATTTCATTAACTTTAGAGATTACATAGTTCGAACACGAGAAAACCACATCGATAGAGATACTAGACTTCCACATCAAAAGAATACCACCAGACTTATATTCTCTTCCTCTGGGATCGACAACATGAAAACTATTAAACTTATTAAACTTGGAACAAGACTTAAGGTTCTTTTTCCGCAGTTTTGACTCAAATAAACACACAAAAGATAGTCTAAATTTATTAAGCAAATATTTAAAGGACTTTCTTGTCAAGGGCGCCCTTGCACCTTGACAATTCTACACACAGTAGCTATCCATCGAATCCGGTTACGGGACCGGCCGCCATTCTCAAGGTTAGTATGAATTTTAGTAGCCTTCACGGGTCTAGCCCGGTTACCACCAAAATCTTCCGTGTTTTCACTACTACTGGGATCATACCCCAAAATCCTGTTACAATCATCACCACAACAGAAAAACAATCTTTCACCTCCTTCTTCATACCCATCATCCACGCTATCCACCTTAGTTCCATAATAGATTTTCTCATCATTCTTCATCTGAACCCTCACTTCATAGAAGCTGTCGCTGAATAGTCCAACCTTGTAGCAGTCAACATCTGCCTTCTCTTCGCTGCTTCTGCAAGTGGAAGCTCAATCTTAAGCGTGTAAGATACTGTATGTATTTTGTTCAAATCGATGTGGTCAGCAGCTAAAGAATTTATTTTGATCTTAACGTGGGTCGTAAAAGCTCTCTTCCAAATAATACTTTCCAAAAACATTGATATTAAACCACCAAAGGCTTTTTATCCTAGGACATTTACTACCTCCTTTATCCATATAATTTGGATCCAAACATATGACCATAATCATAACACCAGAATAGTTGATAAACGCATACTTTAAGAGAAAATCATTACAGGCTAATTGAAAGTTTTCCATAGTAACATAAATAGCTTCTTTACAACTTCTCCTCCTAACCAAATACATGTAATAAATACAGGCCACATAGACAATATAAGAATAGACAAAATAATTAGCCTTATACGATATGTTGATCAGACCCTGACCCACCTTCCATGAACTAAAATCCAAATTAAACCCAATAACAATCCAGAAAAACCAATTGCTAGCATTAATAATACTCCAACAAATTTGTCTGGTACAATTTTTGTAATTAAAGAAATAGGAATTGAATTCCCTGGTAATTGAGTCACCAAAAGAGAAAAGTACCATAGTCCTAAAATTATTAGCATAGATAGAACATACATAGTATCCATAGATAGACTCAGCATCCATTTCAAATCTGCTCAAAATCCTACTGTATCTATACTAATCTTTACTGCATCTAATATTTTTGAGAAATTTATTCTGATTAATTCGAACAAGTAAATCAAAACCCAAATTACCTTGTATGTATTTACTAAAACAGGAAGAATCCACCGAATTCCAGAAAAACATCAAAGAGAACAGAAGACTAACCGATAAAAGACTTATAACCTTTTGCATGTGCCAAAAAAAGATACGAAAAGAGAACAGCCGTGCATGCTTTCATAGGACTCACAAATTAGCTTCTCAGTAGAATTTATCATTGTAAACCACAGTAATGAATTGCTCCTGGGTCCTGGATCAAAACCTCTGCAAACCATGATTTTGAAACCCATTGTTCAAAATTGTCAATAATCTTATGATATAAATTGGGAATGATATGGGTAATAGATTTGTAGTAATAATTAGGATTAGAAACGTAAGGGAATTGATGAACAAAAAACTTATGATTGGTTTGTGTTGGTTTAAGGTTTAAAACTTGGGTTGTCTTTCGGTTGGATGAATATTACAATTCTTTCTAAAAAAAATGGCCATGCTCCTAATAGAAGTCTACCAGAGGGAAATTTTTTATTTCCTAAAATTAAATTAATAGTATGATTTTGCAAAATATATTCTATGATATTAATAATAAAATTAGCTGTTTTGTATGAAAGGATAAATTATGTTATATATTTAATTAAAAATAAGAGTAATGATATTTGTCACCCTTTTTGTATCACCCTTTTATCACCTCCTATGTGTATGCCTACATGTACCAATGAATGGGTTTCTCTATCTTATTTAATTTTTCTCTATATTCTATTCAAGGAAATCAAAACATATATTTAGAAGGGTGATAAAAGGGTGACATGAAAAGGGGTGACATATATCATTACTCTAAAAATAATTTGATAGTTATTAGGAGGTGTAACGTGAAAATGTGTTAGATTTTATCACATATCCCTAAACTACAAACTAAATTTTGTTTTGTTAATTATCTTAACTGGAATATAATAAAACCTATTTTTTTTTGTTTTTGCAGATTACAATATTATAGGGATATCACTTTCAAAGGAGAAATCAAAACCTTTAACAACAAACGTATTTCAAACTCTTCATCTATCAACTCTTAACTTAACTCACCAACACAAAGAATGAACTTTGTATTACCTTTTTTCTAGATTAGTTGATAAATTTATTATTGATATATTTTAGTTTTGATGATGAATTAAATGTTGATATAGTGTAGATATGTTGATACAAATATAGTGATTTCAATTGTAAGTTTGATTATAAATTTTCGATCAATATAAATGTTCAGTTATAAATATATTCCCAATGTATTGTATGGTGTATAATTTTAATGGTACCAACTTGAAATAATTTAATTAATATTCATTTATTTAAATTTAATTTCATCATATTTGATGATGATGTTTTGAAATTTCCTATTTTTAGGTAGAAATCTACATTTGGTTGCATTGTAATATTTGTTGAGTATGAAAAAAAATACAAATCGGGTACATAAAGTAAAATAAAAATTGTGTCACCTTACTCACTAAATTTAGTTTAGCTGATACAAATGTGAATATCAGGAGATCATAAGGCAAACAACCCTTACAAAATTGAGAAAAGGTAGTATCTTACCGTCAAACCATGATATTCCCCACCATAAATACAGTCACTACCATATGAGAAAATCACTCATATGCTCAATAATTTTATAAAAACTCTCTCAACTTCATATATTAGTAAGTATTGAATATCTTAAAGAACAATTACATTGTTTTTTACAGTATTAACTACAAAGCTTGTTCTCGAGAAGATGGATAAGTAGGCAAACATGCCGAGGCAACCAAAGGTTGTAGGATCACATGTCCTGGAAAATTGAAGTCATAAAACAGTTGCTCAAATTAGTAGCCTAGGTAAAAGGCTTGATCTATTTGAGTGCATGGAAGGAAGAAATTAAACCCCCATAATAAGTTTAGTATGTATTTTGTAATATAGGGGGTCTATTTTGTACATTTTTCTTTTTTTTTTACTACGCTACACTTTTTTACTTTTGTGTTAAGTTTTTTGAACAAGTTTCCACAAGATAAGGTTTTTTATGAGAGATGAACAAATGAATACATTTTCGACGTAACATTCATAAAAAGGTATTAGTAAAATAGATATGATACCATCCTATAAAATGATCTATCAATGTGGAACTTCCCTTAAACACCCAAATTCTCATAACACGATCTAGACTAGGATCTATTGACACCATGAGTACTCAGATTTTTGGAATTCGGTCAATTAAAATAACATGAACATATGATTCTTATGTAAGAGTATTAGTCTCCAATGAAAAAACACCAAATCGACTCCTATGTTTGTCAATCACTAAAAAACATAGACTTATCATTCCTAAGAAAAAAAAATACTAGACTTCAATTCTAACATCACAAACAAAATAATATGATAGTCAATCAATCAACAATTTAGATGTATCATTTTAAGTAAGATATTAAACTCACGTGACCACATAATAGTTCAAAAACTATGGAGTCATGGGTTAAAAATAAAGGATCTAGGTAAAGTAACCCCATAAATTTATGTAAAGAATTATTTATTCTTCATCAGTTTCGATTAGTGAATACTTATAAAACTTGTAGAAAGCAAATGGTTCCACAACATTTAATATTTTGTGAGACACTTAAATAGGTTGTTCACGAGAATTTAATATTTGGTGTTAATTTTAAAGTGATATATCACAAAAGTTTGGGTTTGTAATCTCAAGCAGCCATAATACGTCGTAATTATAAAGCTTTAACAATTCAATATTTAGTCAAAATAAATGCATTCATCATGCCACAAATGCCCACCATATCTGTTATATCTAGGCCTATCTTCCGATAATCTCAACAATCATAGTCATTAATCGTCATTAAATATTTCAATAAATTTAAAATAAATTATACTTAAGTTAAAAGTAGTTAAACTTAACATTCAAGAATACTATAAAGTATTTAAGCTACCTTAGCTTATTTGACATTAATATATGATTTCGTTGGATTTAAGCAAACAAATCTTGAGACGAGACAAGAAATATAAATCTAAATCCAAAAGAAGAAACTCCATGTCACAACTCAAGAATAACTTTGAAAATTGATGGCAATCCTAGGTTACACAACAACGAGTACGAGAGCCGCTTTGTGAGATCGAAAGAGACCCTAGGAACCTATGACCATCAAATATGTATACCATTTCCTACCTAAAGAAACTAGAAAACATAAGATTTTGGGTAATATCATTGATCTCGAACCTGAATATTGACAACCTCAAAGGAATGAGGATCAACCAATTATTTCTAAACTTGATTCACAATATCGTTTGCATAAGAGCGAGACAAAAGGAGAATGTGAAATGATAGAATATCATAAATTATTATAAATAACCACTTCTCAGATATATGGCTCTAAGTTCTATGATTTAGGAAAAAAATTATACAGAAGGAACAAACTTCTAACAAAAAATAGTATACCGAGGAGGATAAATTATTTGTAACTATTGAACATCCCCTACTTATTGGTGACTTTGTGATTCACTAACGAGGATTTGAGATGGATGAGTTTTCCTCACAACAATACCTTGGTATTCTTAGTAGAAATTTTTGATGAGCTAATCAAACAAGCATTGATTGATAAAATATTTTCATTTTATTTACGGTTCTCAAAAAAATTTGAGAAACCGATAATAGATCTAGGATAGTTCTAACAATTTTTTGAGGTCATGAGGGGGTTCACATATCAAACCTTCCTCCCTAGGGGATGTAATTTAATATTAATGAAAATAGGAATAAGAAAGGCATAAAAGATTATTATTACACGTAATGTTGTTGCGGAATGTAAGTGTACATACATAGTGATCCTAAGGCTAGCAACTAGGAACATACTATAGTGATTGTATACACTCAGCACTTAGACATTATGTTTCTAATGAAAGAGGGTTTTATGATATGCCCATTGAGGACACATTATATTGTCTATCTATAACAATTTATGGAAGTAAACGAGTGGCTTAAACATTATATTGTCTATCTATAACAATTTATGGAAGTAAATGTATATGTATTTCGCAAAGAAAATCCATTTTTGAAAGAAAATACAACTTTTCCAATATATAAGAGAATGGAGCGAAATTTAATTTTACCATGAAAAAAACAGGAGCTACGCTAGTGAATTTTTCAAATAGAATAATCAATTTTTATTTAATTAATTTGTAATTATTAGATTCTAAATTAATAATATTTTATAACTCGATTGAGTATTGTAATCTCACAATTTATATTATTTTAACTAAATTATATTCCCTAAAGTGAATAAACGGGTTTTAAGTAATATAAAAAACCTTTTCCTGAAATGAAACTATATTCTTTGAAGAAAATGAAATATTTTTTCATATGTTTACAACTGAAATTCTGGTGACCTGGACTCCAGAAGAGGTTAAGGTCGTGGAAAGAATAGTTTGTGGTCTCGTAGTAGTCTGAATACGACTAGGATAAATAACCATAACCACTAGAAGAGGAAAAATATTGGTAAAGGCACTAAAAAAATTCATGAATTTTTTTCCTTTTTTTTTATTGTGTTGATATTGAATTCCGAGAATAAGTGATGTTATTGAGTGTGATTTATGTTAGTTTAGACACTATTTATATGCTTGATTCTGAAAAAAATTGATTGAATAAATTTAGGGTTTTTTAGGATTTAAAAAAAATTAAAAGTAGCATTATTGAATTAAAAATTTGATGTAATAAACATTTTTTGGCCTACATTTGTTTTTATAAAAATATAGGGACCAAATTGTAAATTATAAAATGTTAAAGAAATTTATTTGACAAAAAATGTTTTTAAAAATAAATAAATGACCATTTTGCAATTAAATAAAGTGTTATATTAAAATAATTTGACTTAAAATGTTTTTATGAAAATAAAAGGACCAAAATGCAATCTTATAAAAAGTATACGGACCAAATTGCAATTTTAAAAGTAAGTATAAGAAAATATAATTGAACTAAAAATACAATTTTAAAAAATTAAAGGACCACTTTGCAATTTAAAAAAAAATAAAAGAAAACATAAAAGGACTAAAATATTTATTTTTTAAAAAAATAGACCATTTTGCAAATTAAAAAAAGAAAAAGAAAATAAAAGGACTATCATGTTTATTTATTAAAAAAATAACCCAATTTGTAATTTAAAGAAAATTAAAGAAAAATGGACTATTTTGAAATATCAAAAACAAAATGTATATATTTTTTTATTTATTATATGACTCATATTTTTTTTGTGTAATACAGTTTGTAAGTGGAATTGATGTATTATAATATTTTTTATTTTATTTAATTTTATTTTTTATTTAATTAATATGTATGTATTTAATTTGGTTATGTACTAATTTTTATGTATTTAATTTTATATTTATGTATTTAATTTCGTGATGTGATCATTTTTCATTTTATTTTTATTTCTGTCTTTTAAATGTATTGCAAAATAGATGGGCGATGTGATAGGTAGGAGTCACGGAGGGGACGGTGGGGACCGAGACCCAAACCAAAATCCCAACAAAAACCTTGCAGATTGTAACAATCAACCAGGTAAATAAAAAAAATTATATCCAAAATTATGTTAAATATAGCTTATACATTAATTAAATCTAATTTAAAACAGATTCAATTAAGCGCAATAAAATGGGTATGCGGCACTAAAGTCTGTCATTAAGGCACTAAAGGCGGTCGGGTATCCTTTGCCGGTCGATTTCTACATACTAGACGACACGTGGAATCTCTCGGTAAATACGGGAAACACGTTAGCCAGGATGTCGGGCTAACTGTTCGAGATAGGATACCACCGTGCTACAAAGCGTGGGAGAAAGTTCCGACTTCCGACAAGGTAGCAGTCATTAAGCGATTATCGGTAATGTTAAAACTATTCTCACCATTAATACTTATGTAAAATAAATTATTAATTAAATTTAACTTTAAATAATATTTTGGATATAACAATTTTTTGATATCGCTTATTGGAGGAAAAAATCCGATTGGAAATTTATTGCTGGATATTCGGATGATACTATGAAAGTGAGGTACAAAGACTACAAACATAATATGAAAAAGCATTATTACTTGATGGGTAAGAAACTGAGTGATTTATTTGATGAGGTCTGGGAGATGTGTTGTAAGTATTGGGGTCCGAAGGACGCAAAGGTATATATATATATTTTTTTTATCATTTAGATTATATATAATGTTATTAATATTTGCATTTTAAATTTTTCAGCACTAGTAAAAAATGAATACAGAAAATCGAAAGAAACAAAAG
Organism: Nemophila menziesii; assembly: GCA_029959085.1. Lineage (NCBI taxonomy): Eukaryota > Viridiplantae > Streptophyta > Magnoliopsida > Boraginales > Hydrophyllaceae > Nemophila > Nemophila menziesii. Next base: position 85,227,068 of record JARWIR010000001.1, read on the forward strand.
AATAAAGGTGGAGCGGGTTCTCGAAAATACTCCCGTACTCGGGATTTATATTACGAGGTACTTTGATTTTTATGTATAGCTGTTTAATGTATTTAGAATATTTATTGATTATTATGAATGAAACAGGGTGTTGAGAAGTTGACCGGGGGTGGGACTGTGGTAGTGGGGGATGAGGCAACTCAGGAAGAAATCCCTATTCCACAAATGGGTGCATTTTTCGAAGTGGTGGGAAAAAGCAAAAAGACAAAGCAGTGGAGGACGGAGGGTTATAAGAATGCTATGTAAGTATATTTAAAAATTAAATTGTAATTATAATTTTATTCATAAATCGATTCTAATATTTTTTTCTCATGTCTATAATTAAACAAAAATTGTTAAGGGATGCTATGAAAGAGAAAGTGACTCAGTGTCAATCTGAGTCAACTGAAGCTGGTTACTTGTCGCAAAATGAGCAAATTGAGTCGGAGAGGGAAACTGCTAAAAAGGCTATTGGGTCGCCGAAGAGGAGTTGGACACCGGGTATGGGCCAACCGAAAAAGAAGAAGCGTGTCTCGAGTCCTTCGACTAACCCGGCACAAGACGAGCAAAACTCGAACATGATGGCGGCAATAAATGAGCTTCGAGTAGCCAAAGGATTGGCACCTTATAGACCCCCTAGTACTAGTACCTCTTCTAGCAGTGCTCCCCTAGTTTATTCTCAGGCAGCTTTGACTGATGCGATGACTTATATTAATGAGATAAGGGTACAACAGGGTTTGCCCCCTATCCAGCCTCTGCCTGCGAACCCTACTCCTCCAGCTGGTGATGCATCCGAGAGTCGAGGTGATGAAGAGGGTGATGAAGAGAGTGACGAAGATGAAGATGGCAATGATTCCGATGGAGAATAGGAGAGCCGTTTATATGGTCTTTAGGTTGGGTTAAGTTGGTGTTTATTTTGGTTTGAAGTTAAGATGTAATAATATTTTGTCTTTTGGTTTGTTTGACTATTGATTTGACTTTCGGTTTGACATTTAATTTAAGTTTATGGATGATTTTGATGCATTAGTATTTTAATTAATTATTTAGTTTGTAATTGGTATTTTTAATTTTTAATTGTATATTTTTTTAAAATAAAAAAATATGATTTTGGAATTATATTTAATTGTAATATTTCAATTAAATATAATTCAGAATCATAATTTTTTAATTTTAAAAAAACAATTAAAGGTAGTCGCTATATATTAGCATCTAGCGACTACACATAACGTCGATAATAACTAGTCAAACAGCGACCACTTATGTAGTCAGTAATACTTTCGCGACTACATCGTGACTTTCGTCGCTAGATATGACCTCTAACTACGAGTTTTTCACGACTATGTAATGACGACTACATGTAGAGTAGGTAAAGTCCATATTCGTTTTCCGCAACTACTTTTTCCTTCTTTCGGGACTATAGATGTAGTCGCGGATAGAAGGATGAGGTATAGTGTACGAGCACTAGTATATATGGTACTTTGTTATTTTATCAATATCGCTATATGAAACTTTATTGATTTAAACATGAATGATAATCTATAAAATATTCTTTGATTTGGTCAAATATATAAATATATTTCACTTAAAATCAAATATAATACTAATTTTTTAATTAATCAATAACTCAAATTTTGTATGTCCAAAGTAAAAATTATATTTATAAAAGGAAAAAAACTAAACTATGTAATTTTTTATTGAGTAAAGATATATATCATCCATTTTTGAATCACCTATATATTATCCTTATACGGCAGTTTTAGAAATCTCATTAAGTCATTTATATGTCATAAATTGCGTAAGTTCTATTTTAGATAATTTTATATAATACCAGAAAAAATTACAAAATTAATTTCACCAAACCCTAAACCCCGCCTCCTTACATATACACCTTATAAGTCAGTCATTCCTATGGATACCTAGAAACTAAAGTATCACAAAATTATTAACTAATTTTCCATCATGTTTATTCAGCCGACACCATTGATACTTCCAATCTATTTAGAAAAGTGTGTAATTCTATATCTCACATATAAGATCGTTGGACATGACATTTCAATCAACAAGGAAGGGGTTTTATTTCTAATTTTATTTCTAATCATCATTTATGAATATCATATATACTTATTTGAGAAACAATTTGATTCTAACTGATATTATCTGCCCTTTTATTTAGTATTTTTAGAGATTGTGTGTCGACTATCATGTTTGCATTCAAGTAATTTCATTAAAATCTATTATGTAGAATCTACTTCAGAGTTTTTTTCTGCAATTTTGATATATTTTGTTTTTACACTGATTGCTTATTTTAACGTAATTTGAATCAAAAGTTTAAATGGTGATAAGCTCCTTTAATAAATATAGTAGAATATTGATTAGATAAATGAAACATATATGAAATGACTTGGAGATTAAGATATACATTTCAATGCTAACATTGAAATATATATATATATATATATATAGATTTATTGATTAACATCTATTAATTAATATTTTAAAATTCACTAACTAATCCTTCTTGTATTTGAAATCAAGCTTTTACTTATTTAATTATTTATATCAGAAATAAAAAAATATTTGGTTTATATTAAAGTGATTAGAATGTAATTATATCTCCCTTTGAAAGATTGTTCTTAATCTTCTCACTGATTTACTATTTTGTATAATTTATTTATATTTTTTGATTATGTGATTTTCAAGTAATTAGCATTTCTTTATTTGGAATCTATGACTATATATGTTTACACACCTTTTCTGAAAAAATGTATATATTTATTTGAATGGTCATTTTAATTTAAATTTTGTTACTTTGTTTATAAATTTATTTAGATATATTGTTATGAAAACCATTGAATGCATATTTGTATTAGTAAAAATAATAATAATGATAAAATAATAAAGAGTAATGATATTTGTCACCCTTTTTTATCACCCTTTTATCACCTCCTACGTGTATGCCTACATGTACCAATGAATTGATTTCTCTATCCTATTTAATTTTTCTCTATCTTTTATTCAAGGAAATCAGAACATATATATAGAAGAGTGATAAAAGGGTGACATGAAAAGGGGTGACATATATCATTACTCAATAATAAAACATAATACTGGTTATGATAACTATTTATTGTTCATAAAAGTAGAGATTTTATTCTAGCTCTAATACTATATATATATATATATATATATATATATATATAAAATATAAGAAGAATTATAGACATACATATTTGTTTCTTGAGTATGAAGCCACTAATAACCAAACCAAACGTGTTGTTTATGACAAGTTCTCCTCATGTAGTATATATCTTCTTAGTTACACGGCCATGCATATCAATTTCTTTATTTGGGGATAGGGTTAGGGTTTTCAAAAGCAATTTTTTTGTCAATGATTCTAGCAAACGCAAACGATGTATTCCGCAGATGCCAAGAAGATCACCTTGAGGAGCTCTTATGGAGAGAGCTTTGAAGTTGAAGAAGCGGTGGACGTTGAGTCTCAGACGATGATCGAAGATGGATGTGCGGATGCAACCATTCCGCTCACAAATGTCACAAGCAAGATCTTGTCCAAGGTCATTGAGTACCGCAAACGCCATGTCGAGGCCGTTGTGAAGGCTGAAGGCGAGAAGACTGTTGATGAAGAGTTGAAGGTTTTTGATCAGGATTTCGTGAAGGTTGACCAGTCCACTCTCTTCGATCTCATCTTGGCTGCTAATTATCTCAACATCAAAAGTCTTCTTGACTTGACCTGCCAGACAGTTGCAGATATGATCAAAGGAAAGACTCTTGAGGAGATAAGGAAGACGTTCAACATCAAGAACGACTTCACACCAGAGGAAGAAGGGAGAATGCTTGGTCATTAGAGTGATGATGTTGTTTATCTTTTGATTATTTATCGTTTCCATTAGACTATTAATGAATGTTGTTAGGGTTGTGTTCTGTGTTTGTGTAAGACAGTACATATCGTGGGGGTGTTGGGGTTCTCAGTGTGTGTTTGTTTGTTGGTTTGTGTTGGTTTTTTTTGTCTAATGAAAGGAAACCTGATACATATACTAAATTTTACAATACTGGTCAAAGAAATAGAAAGAGCTTATCACCGACATATCCTTCTATTCTAATAGGTCTATATTTCTCCTCGTGAATTTCACAAAGCCATCCGCGATAGAGCTATGTTCTCTACTAATGTAGGTTATTTTCCAAAGCGGAAAGATGTCCATCCATCCTTTGATTTCCTCAATGATTGGGTTAAGGCTCCAGTGAAGTCAAACCCTGTTGTAAATTCCTTGAAAAATTTCAAGGTTGTCAGAGTAGAACGAACTACTCTGTGTGCTCTTCGAAGCTGCCGATTTGAGGGCTAAAAGAAGTGCCCACTCTTGAACGCTCTTTAATTTACATCGCAAGGCTTTCCTTTGCGTGATCAAACCCTAAGGATTAACTCCAATTATGGAAATTGCTGCCGGTTCCCACTCACTAATAAAAGACGTATCACTAAACCAAACCATATCTGCCGTATCGTCAATAACTGGGTTATTCTTATCAGCTTCCTTCTTCTCCTGCACTGTCTGCTTATTCTTATTCTTCAAGCTCTTTGTCTCATGAAATATACGAGCAATTGTATCTTTAGTATTAAGCGTTATATTTTCAACCGCCCATTTCTTCTTTTCAAAGAAACCTTTCATCCTTTGTCTCCAAATATTCCATGTGGTAACCATGATTGAAGCCGTAACTTTCCTTTTATCCCATCCATTATTTAAGTGGCTTGTTACCGTTTTCATTGACCATATTGAGAAGGGTTCATTCATTTTGTCATCAATTTTAATTTGGAGGGACGATTCCGCCAAAGCTTGCATGCTAATTGGGCATTTAAGGATGATATGATCTGTACTTTCCATCTCCATTTCGCACCATTCACATCTGTTGTCATCTTTACACCTTCTCTTTTTCAGGTTCTGTTTAGACAGAAGGATATCATTACAAATCCGCCAACAAAAATTCTTAATTTTTGAAGGGATGTTAGCATGCCACACAAGGTTCCAAAGAGTTGAGTTATTTTCTTTTTCACCAGCGATTGAAGATTGTGGAGTATCTCTATTTTCTCCTACCAACGCGTGATATCCAGACTTTGTCGAATATGTCCCATCTTTATTAAAAGGCCAAATTATTTTATCTTCTTTGAGAGTATTTGTGATAGGGATTTTCCATATTTCATTAGCAATAGTCGGATCGAATGCCTCCCTAATAACATTAACATTCCATCCTAACGACTCTTTATCCATAAGATCGTTAACCCATTTTAGATTAGAAGCTTTCCTATTGTCAAAATTATAATTGCCCATAATCCACTTGTGGTTCCAAATATCCACACTCTTACCATTACTGATTTGCCAAATCGAAAATTTCTTAAGCATTTGTATACCTTTATAAATGTCCGCCCAACACCACGATCTTTTAGCTTTTAGTTTTGTGTCCCATAAATTTTCCTTAGGAGCATATATTCTGTTCAGTACCTTGTAAACAAGTGAGTCCTTATTATTAATAATTCTCTTAGCTTGGTTTGCCAACATTGCGAGATTCATTTTTGGAAATCTCTAAAGCCCACTCCACCGGTTTTTTTTATTTAGCCATTTTATTCCAAGCCATCCAGAGAATCTTTTTCTTGTCCTTAGTGTCCCACCAAAAGTTAGCCACCAGAGACGTAAGTTTTTTGCATAGTGTTTTAGGAAACTCAAAGATCGACATTGCATAATTCGGAATTGACTTTAAAACGCCTTTAATAAGAGTCTCCGTTCCACCCTCCTATAAAAGAGAGGCAGTCCAGCTAGCCAATTTTGTTAATATTCTATATTTTATTTAATTAAGATTCTCCGTTTTCGATCTCTTAAGGGTTAGCGGAATGCCCAAATATTTCCCTAGCGAATCCGTGCTTTTTATGCTAAGAGCTTCAGAAATGGTTTGTTATCAGGAGTATTCTTGCTGAACATATTGGCCGATATTGCGAGATTAACTTTTTGCCCTGATGCTTGGCAATAGCTCCACAATATTTCCTTAAATGCATTAATTTCCTTATACGAAATTTTAATAAAGAATAAAGCATCATCCGCGAAGAAAAGATGGGTAAGTTTCGGACATTGTCTTGTAATCATTATCCAATTTAATTACCTTCTCTACATTGATTATCAATTAGTGCGATGAGACTTTCCGTGAGAAGAGAAAAAAGAAGCGGTGATAATGGGTCCCCTTGTCTTAAACCTTGTTCTAGTTTTAACTTTTTTATCCTTTGACCATTAATTTTGATTTGCATAGAAATTGTCGTCACACAGTTCTTAATCTAGTTCACCCATTTATCCGCACATCCCAACGCTAATAATGTCTGAAAAAGGAATTCCCAATTTACTTGATCATATGCCTTTTCCATATCAATCTTTACCGCCGCATAATTGATTTTTGATTTTCTTTTAGTATTTAAAAAATATGAGACTTCTTGCGCTATCAGAATATTGTCTTGAATACTCGTACCTTTAATAAATGCCTGACTGTGTTGGTGAGATGATTTCGTCCATGAACGGTTGAAGTCTCAGAGCCATGATTTTAGAGATAATCTTATAGCAAAAATTAACACAAGATATTGGCCTAAAATCCTTGATTGTTTCTTGTTTATCCCCTTTTGGTACCAACGTAATAATAGTGTCATTAATTAGACTGAGAGGGATATTGTTTGTAAAGAAGCCAATCACAATTTTCTCTATATCCATTTCAATAATCTCCCAAAATTCGTGATAGAATTTCCTGGCAGCCCATCTGGACCCTGGGATTTTGACCCATCCATTTTAAACACAGGATTTTTTATTTCTTCAGAATCCGGGATCTTCATAAGTGTCTCATTTTTATTTGGAAGCTAACATTTGATGAAATTTGCCTAGTAACTTCTTGAATATTGGAAACCATATTTTGCTTAAAGAGATTCATATAATATGTTTGTATATTGTCCTTAATTGTCTCTTTATTATCGCACCATTCCTCCCCATCACACTTCAACATATTTATCCTATTTATCCTTCTTCGTTGCATAGTTTTAGCAAAGAAATATTTAGTATTTTTGTCCCTTTCTTTAATATTAAGATCCCTAGCTCTATCCGCCTAGAAAGACTCTTCTTGATCCCAACATTCCTCAATAGTTTTCTTAAGTTCCATTTCCTTAATTATATTATCTTCATTCATCTCTTTACCTTGCAAAATTTCCAACTCTGTATATAAGTTATTTAGTCTCTTCCTATTATTCAAGAACGTTGTTTTACTCCACCCTCTTAGCGCTACACATAGCATCTTTCTTGTCACAGAATTCCTAAATATTATCTACTATTCTTGTTTTGTCCCATGAAATTTTCACCACCTCTTTACGCTACACATGATCCTACCACCTTGATTCGAAATTAAAAAACTTATTATTTGTTTCACTTTCCGGCTCTGGCGTGAGAATTAACGGAGAATGGTCTGAACCCATAGCCGGTGGTACTATAATATTAGCGTCTGAAAATCTTGCGCACCAATCAAGATTTGCGAGACCTCTGTCCAGCTTTTCTTTAACATTCTCTTCCCCTTTTCTCTGATTCGTCCATGTAAAATAACATCCTTTACTCGGTAAGTCAACTAGACGATTTCAATTTATAAACTCGCTAAACTTAAGGATTCTTTCCAAGTTTGGTTGTATTTTGCCTTTTTTCTCCGAATATTTTGTAATATCATTAAAATCGCCTATGAGGATACTTGGACCATCAAGTTTATCCATCCATTTTGACAAGGAATTCCACATATTAGCCCTAATTTTGTCATCATTAGGGGCGTGAACACAAATCAAATACCACTTTGACCAATTCATTTCATTAACTATAGAGATTACATAGTTCGAACACGAGAAAACCACATCGATAGAGATACTAGACTTCCACATCAAAAGAATACCACCAGACTTAAATGCTCTTCCTCCGGTGTCGACAACATGAAAACTATTAAACTTATTAAACTGGGAACAAGACTTAAGGTCCTTTTTCCGCAGTTTTGACTCAAATAAACACACAAAAGATAGTCTAAATTTATTAAGAAAATATTTAAAGGACTTTCTTGTCAAGGGCGCCCTTGCACCTTGACAATTCCACAAACAATAGCTATCCATCGAATCCGTCCAGGTTAAGGGACCGACCGCCATCCTCGAGGTTAGTATGAATTTTAGTAGCCTTCACGGGTCTAGCCTGGTTACCAGCAAAATCTTCCGTGTTTTCACTGCTACTGGGATCATACTCCAAAATCCTGTTACAATCATCACCACAACAGAAAAACAATCTTTCACCTCCTTCTTCCTACCCATCATCCACGCTATCAACCTTAATTCCATCACAGATTTTCTCATCATTCTTCATCTGAACCCTCACTTCGTAGAAGTTGTTGCTAAATAGTCCAACCTGGTAGCAGTCAACACCTGCCTTCTCTTCGCTGCTTCTGCAACCTGTATTACCTTTGGTGGAAGCTCAATCTTAAGCGTGTAATATACTGCATGTATTTTGTTTAGACCGATGTGTTCAGCAGTTAAAGAATTTATTTTGATCTTAACTTGGGTCGTAAAAGCTCTCTTCCAAATAATACTTTCCAAAAACATTGATATTAAACCACCAAAGGATTTTTACCCTAGGACATTTACTACCTCCTCTAACCACATAATTTGGATCCAAATATATGACCATAATCATAACACCAGAATAGTTGATCAACACATAAATTAAAAGAAACCCATTACAGGCTAATTGAAAGTTTTCCATAGTAAAATAAATAGCTTCTTTACAACTTCTCCTCCTAACCAAATACATGTAATAAATACAGGCCACATAGACAATATGAGAATAGACAAAATAATTAGCCTTATACGATATGTTGATCAGACCCTGACCCACCTTCCATGAACTAAAATCCAAATTAAACCCAATAACAATCCAGAAAAACTAATTACTAGCATTAATAATACTCCAACAAATTTGTCTGGTACTATTTTTGTAATTAAAGAAATAGGAATTGAATTCCCTGGTAACTGAGTCACCAAAAGAGAAAAGCACCATAGTGCTAAAATTCTTAGCATAGATAGAACATACATAGTATCCATAGATAGACTCAGCATCCATTTCAAATCTACTCAAAATCCTACTGTATCTATACTAATCTTTACTGCATCTAATATTTTTGAGAAATTTATTCTGATTAATTCGAACAAGTAAATAAAACCCCAAATTACCTTGTATGCATTTACTAAAGCAGGAAGAATCCACCGCATTCCAAAAAACATCAAAGAGAACAGAAGACTAACCGATAAAAGACTTATAACCATTTGCATGTGCCAAAAAAAGATACGAAAAGACAATAAGAGGGCATTACAGGGTCCCTTTTCCCTTACCAAATCATCCATCCACACGGAGAAGCCGTGCATGCTTTCATAGGACTCACAAATTAGCTTCTCAGTAGAATTTATCATGGTAAACCACAGGAAAGAATTGCTCCTGGGTCCTTGATCTGCAAACCATGATTTTGAAACCCATTGTTCAAAATTGTCAATAATCTTATGATATAATTTGGGAATGATATGGGTAATAGATTTGTAGTAATAATTAGGATTAGAAACGTAAGGGAATTGATGAACAAAAAACTTATGATTGGTTTGTGTTGGTTTAAGGTTTAAAACTTGGGTTGTCTTTTGGTTGGATGAATATTACAATTGTTTCTAAAAAAAATGGACATGCTCCTAATAGAAGTCTATCAGAGGGAAATTTTTTATTTCCTAAAATTAAATTAATAGTAAGATTTTGCAAAATATATTCTATGATATAAAAAAAAATTAGCTGTTTTGTATGAAAGGATAAATTATGTTATATATTTAATTAAAAATATATTTGATAGTTATTAGGAGGTGTAACGTGAAAATGTGTTAGATTTTATCATATATCCCTAAACTACAAACTAAATTTTGTTTTGTTACTTATCTTAACTGGAATACAATAAAACCTATTTTTTTTGTTTTTGTAGATTACAATAATATAGGGATATCACTTTCAAAGGAGAAATCAAAACCTTTAACAATAAACGTATTTCAAACTCCTCATCTATCAACTCTTAACTTAACTCACCAACACAAAGATTTAACTTTGTATTACCTTTTTTCTATATTAGTTGATAAATTTATTATTGATATATTTTAGTTTTGATGATGAATTAAATGTTTATATAGTGTAGATATGTTGATACAAATATAGTGATTTCAATTGTAAGTTTGATTATAAATTTTCGATCAATATAAATGCTCAGTTATAAATATATTCCCAATGTATTGTATGGTGTATAATTTTAATGATACCAACTTGAAATAATTTAATTAATATTTATTTATTTAAATTTAATTTCATCATATTTGATGAAGATGTGTTTAAATTTCCTATTTTTAGGTAGAAATCTACATTTGGTTTCATTGTAATATTTGTTGAGTATAAAAAAAATACAAATCGGGTACATAAAGTAAAATAAAAATTGTGTCACCTTGCTCACTAAATTTAGTTTAGCTGATACAAATGTGAATATCAGGAGATCATAAGGCAAACAACCCTTACAAAATTGAGAAAAGGTAGTATCAACTTACCGTCAAACCATGATATTCCCCACCATAAATACAGTCACTGCAATATGAGAAAATCACTCATATGCTCAATAATTTTATAAAAACTCCCTCAACTTCATATATTAGTAAGTATTGAATATCTTAAAGAACAATTACATTGTTTTTTACAGTATTAACTCCTAAGCTTGGTCTCGAGAAGATGGATAAGGAGACAAACATGCCGAGGCAACCAAAGGTTGTAGGATCACATGTCCTGGAAAATTGAAGTCATAAAATAGTGGCTCAAATTAGTAGCCTAGGTAAAAGGCCTAATCTATTTGAGTGCATGGAAGGAAGAAACGAAACCCCCATAATAAGTTTAGTATGTATGTTGTAATATGTAGGGTCTATTTTGTACTTTTTTCTTTGTTTTTTACTATGCTACACTTTTCTACTTTTGTGTTAAGATTTTTGAATAAGTTTCCACAAGATAAGGTTTTTTATGAGAGAAGAACAAATGAATACATTTTCGACGTAACATTCATAAAAAGGGATTAGTAAAATAGATATGATACCATCCTATAAAATAATCTATCAATGTGGAACTTCCCTTAAACACCCAAATTCTCATAACCCGATCTAGACTAGGATCTATTGAGACCATGAGTACTCAGATTTTTGGAATTCGGTCAATTAAAATAACATGAATATATCATTCTTATGTAAGAGTATTAGTCTCCAGTGAAAAGACACCAAATCGACTCCTATGTTTTTCAATCACTAAAAAACATAGACTTATCATTCCTAAGAAAAATAATACTAGAATCCTATTCTAACATCACAAACAAAATAATATGATAGTCAATCAATCAACAATTTAGATGTATCATTTTAAGTAAGATATTAGACTCACGTGACAAGATAATAGTTCAAAAACTATGGAGTCATGGGTTAAACATAAAGGATCTAGGTAAAGTAACCCCATAAATTTATGTAAAGAATTATCTATTCTTCATCAGTTTCGATTAGCGAATACTTATAAAACTTGTAGAAAGCAAATGGTTCAACAACATTTAATATTTTGTGAGACACTTAGATACACGAGAATTTAATATTTGGTGTTAATTTTAAAGTGATATATCACAAAAGTTTGGGTTTGTAATCTCTAGCCGCCATAATACATCGTAATTAGAAAGCTTTAACAATTCAATATTTAGTCAAAATAAATGCATTCATCATGCCACAAATGCCCACCATATCTGTTATATCTAGGCCTATCTTCCGATAATGACAATAATCATAGTCATTAATCGTCGCTAAATATTTCAATAAATTTAAAATAAATTATACTTAAGTTAAAAGTAGTTAAACATAACATTCAAGAATATTATAAATTATTTAAGCTACCTTAGCTTATTTGACATTAATATATGATTTCGTTGGATTTAAACAAACAAATCTTGAGACGAGACAAGAAATATAAATCTAAATCCAAAAGAAGAAACTCCATGTCACAACTCAAGAATAACTTTGAAAAATGATGGGAATCTTAGGTTACACAACAGCGAGTACGAGAGCCGCTTTGTGAGATCGAAAGAGACCCTAGGAACCTATGACTATCAAATATGTATACCACTCCTACCTAGAAAAAGAAACTAGAAAACATAAGATTTTGGGTAATGTCATTGATCTCGAACCTGAATATTGACAACCTTAAAGGAATGAGGCTCAACCAATTATTTCAAAACTTGATTCACAATATCGATTGCATAAGAGCGAGACAAAAGAAGAATGTGAAATGATAGAATATCATAATTTATTATAAATACCCACTTCTTAGATATATGTCTCAGATGTCTCCTCATTTGTGATAGATTTATGTTACGATGAGACATCATTTTTAGTGATTTAGAAGTCAATAATGTCGACTTTCTTGAGTTTTAGTGCACTTTCCTATTTTGAGTTTCGATTTGTTGAATTATTATTTTTAGAGCATATTGGGTTTAATTGTTTATTTAGTGTGTAGCTTTAAAGATAATTATGGAGATTAATTAGAGTCCAAGTCAAAGACAACAACTTATGGAAAGAGATTTGCATGGTAATTGGAGATAAGAAAACAAAAGCTAAAAGGATGGAAAAGGAAAAGCTGCCTAAATCTGGGATTCTGCATACATGTCTAAAGATGTGCATTTTTACCTAAGAAATAGGCCGGTTTTGCATCATGTATAATCTATGAATTCTAATTCTTCTATCTAAGTTTCTTTGGGAATTATATGTTTTAATTTGATATTAGCTACTGACTTTATATTTGTTTATGTGTTTTGATTTAATGTCTTTCCTAGAACTGATCACTTTAGGATTGTTTTAATAGTAGTTAGATGGTCTCCTTGACAGGGTGTTTAACGATTGAACCACCACATAATGTCTAGTGTCGATATTAGTTCTGACAAAACATGATTCTAACTAGATAGTCATTAGGGTTTGTTTTAACCACCATATCACCAGGATTGCAGTATTTACTTAGGGCCTTAGTGGCGTTTGATAACCCTAAGATAAAACACTTCTTGGTTGTGTCGTAGCCCCCTTAGTCGCTCTCAAGGTCTAAGGTATGGGAATTTATAATCCTGACTAAGTATACCAAGAGCTAATATTCTCCCTTATGAACTAGATTTATAGATAGAATTAGAAGGATTAGTGCATACTAACAAAACCTAAGCTATATTTCTCATCTCATATTCTTAATCTTTTACTTTATTGTCTTTATTTTCCTATATTTAATTAGTAATTTCGAATTCCTATTTGCTTTTATTTTCTGTCTTTAATTATTTACTTTTACTCGTAATTTCTACTCACGCGATTAACACACTTAAGTCCCTGAGAACGAACTCAACTTACTAACTAAAACTTGCATACGTCCTGTAATACTTGCAGTACTGTGCCTGTCTAGGGTGAGAGTGCGTAATTTCTTGGCTCAATTTCATCTTATTTTTATCACACCCTAGGCAAAACCAGTCTCTAAGTTCTATGATTTAGGAAAAAAATTATACAGAAGGAACAAACATCTAACAAAAAATAGTATACCAATGAGGATAACTTATTTGTAACTATGGAACATCCCCTACTTATTGGTGACTTTGTGATTCACTAACGAGGATGTGAGATGGATGAGTTTTCCTCACAACAATACCTTGGTATTCTTAGTAGAAATTTTTGATGAGCTAATCAAACAAGCGTTGATGGATAAAATATTTTCATTTTATTTACGGTTCTCAAAAAAATTTGAGAAACCGATAATAAATCTAGGATAATTCTAACAATTTTTTGAGGTCATCAGGGGGTTCACATATCAAACATTCCTCCCTAGGGGATGTAATTTAATGTTAATGAAAATAGGAATAAGAAAGGCATAAAAGATTATTGTTACACGTACTGTTGTTGCGGAATGTAAGTGTACATACATAGTGATCCTAAGGCTAGCAACTAGGAACATACTATAGTGATTGCATACACTTAGAACTTAGACATTATGTTTCTAATGAGAGAGGGTTTTATGATATGCCCATTGAGGACACATTATATTGTCTATCTATAACAATTTATGGAAGTAAACGAGTGGCTTAAATATTATATTGTCTATCTATAACAATTTATGGAAGTAAATGAATATGTATTTCGCAAAGAAAATCCATTTTTGAAAGAAAATGCAACTTTTCCAATATATAAGAGAATGGAGCGAAATGTAATTTTACCATGAAAAAAACAGGAGCTACGCTGGTGAATTTTTCAAATAGAATAATCAATTTTTATTTAATTCATTTGTAATTATTAGATTCTATATTAATAATATTTTATAACTCGATTGAGTATTGTAATCTCACAATTTATATTATTTTAACTAAATTATATTCCCTGAAGTGAATAAACGATTTTTAAGTAATATAAAAATCATTTCCTGTAATGAAACTATATTCTTTGAAGAAAATGAAATATTTTTCATATGTTTACAGCTGAAATTCTGGTGACTTGGACTCCAGAAGAGGTTAAGGTCGTGGAAAGAATAGTTTGTGGTCTCGTAGTAGTCTGAATACGACTAGGATAAATAACCATAACCACTAGAAGTGGAAAAATATTGGTAAACGCACTAAAAAAATTTCATGAATTTTTTTCCTTTTTTTTTATTGTGTTGATATTGAAATCCGAGAATAAGTGGCGTTATTGAGTGTGATTTATGTTAGTTTTTACACTAAAAAAATTTGATGTAATAAACATTTTTTGGCCTACAATTGTTTTTATAAAAATATAGGGACCAAATTGTAATTTAAAAAATGGTAAAGAAAATTATTTGACAAAAAATGTTTTTAAAAATAAATAAATGACCATTTTGCAATTAAATAGAGTGTTATATTAAAATAATTTGACTTAAAATGTTTTTATGAAAATAAAAGGACCAAAATGCAATCTTATAAAAAGTATAGGGACCAAATTGCAATTTAAAAAGTAAGTATAAGAAAATATAATAGAACTAAAATACAATTTTAAAAAATTAAAGGACCACTTTGAAATTTAAAAAAATAAAAGAAAACATAAAAAGACTAAAATATTTATTAATTTTTAGAAAATAGACCATTTTTCAAATTAAAAAAAGAAAAAGAAAATATAAAAAGACTATCATGTTTATTTATTAAAAAAATAACCCAGTTTGTAATTTAAAGAAAATTAAAGAAAAATGGACTATTTTGAAATATCAAAAACAAAATGTATATATTTTTTTATTTATTATATGACTAATATTTTTTTTTGTGTAATACAGATTGTAAGTGGAATTGATGTATTATTATATTTTTTATTTTATTTAATTTAATTTTTTATTTAATTAATATGTATGTATTTAATTTGGTTATGTATTAATTTTTATGTATATAATTTTATATTTATGTATTTAATTTCGTGATGTAATCATTTTTCATTTTATTTTTATTTTTGTCTTTTAAATGCATTGCAAAATAGATGGTCGATGTGATAGCTAGGAGTCACGGAGGGGACGGTGGGGACCGAGACCCAAACCAAAATCCCAACAAAAACCTTGCAGATTGTAACAATCAACCAGGTAAATAAAAAAATTATATCCAAAATTTTGTTAAATATAACTTATACATTAATTAAATCTAATTTAAAACAGATTCAATTAAGCGCAACAAAATGGGAATGCGGCACTAAAATCTGTCATTAAGGCACTAAAGGCGGTCGGGTATCCTTTGCCGGTCGATTTCTACATACTAGACGACACGTGGAATCTCTCGGTAAATACGGGAAACACGTTAGCCAGGATCTCGGGCTAACTGTTCGAGAGAGGATACCACCGTGCTACAAAGCGTGGGAGAAAGTTCCGGCTTCCGACAAAGTAGCAGTCATTAAGCGATTATCGGTAATGTTAAAACTATTCTCACCATTAATACTTATATAAAATAAATTATTACTTAAATTTAACTTTAAATAATATTTTGGATATAACAATTTTTTGATATCGCTTATTGGAGGAAAAAATCCGATTGGAAATTTATTGCTGGGAATTTGGATGATACTATGAAAGTGAGGTACAAAGACTACAAACATAATATTAAAAAGCATTATTACTTGATGGGTAACAAACCGAGTGATTTATTTGATGAGGTCTGGGAGATGTGTTGTAAGTATTGGGGTCCGAAGGACGCAAAGGTATATATATTTTTTTTTATTTTATCATTTAGATTATATATAATGTTATTAATATCTGTATTTTAAATTTTTTCAGCACCAGGCAAAAATGAATAAAGAAAATGGAAAGAAACAAAAGAATAAAAGTGGAGCGGGTTCTCGAAAATACTCCCGTACTCAAGATTTTCATTACGAGGTACTTTGACTTTTATGTATAGTTGTTTAATATATTTAGAATATTTATTGATTATTATGAATGAAACAGGGTGTTGAGAAGTTGACCGGGGGTGGGACTGTGGTAGTGGGGGATGAGGAAACTCAGGAAGAAATCCCTATTCCACAAATGGGTGCATTTTTCGAAGTGGTGAAAAAAGCGAAAAGACAAAGCACTGGAGGACGGAGGGTTATAAGAATGCTAATCTAAGTATATTTAAAAATTAAATTGTAATTATAATTTTATTCATAAATCGATTTTAATATTAATTTTTTTTTCATGTCTATAATTAAACAGAAATTGTTAAGAGATGCTATGAAAGAGAAAGTGACTCAGTGTCAATCTGAGTCAACTGAAGCTGGTTACTTGTCGCAAAATGAGCAAATTGAGTCGGAGAGGGAAACTGCTAAAAAGGCTATTGGGTCGCCGAAGAGGAGTTGGACACCGGGTATGGGCCAACCGAAAAAGAAGAAGCGTGTCTCGAGTCTTTCGACTACCCCGGCACAAGACGAGCAAAACTCGCATATGATGGCGGCAATAAATGAGCTTCGAGTAGTCAAAGGATTGGCACCTTATAGACCCCCTAGTACTAGTACCTTTCCTAGCAGTGCTCCCCTAGTTTATTCTCAGGCAGCTGTGACAAATGCGATGACTTATATTAATGAGATAAGGGTATAACAGGGTTTGCCCCCTATCCAGCCTATGCCTGCGAACCCTACTCCTCCAGCTGGTGATGCATCCGAGAGTCGACGTGATGAAGAGGGTGATGAAGAGAGTGACGAAGATAAAGATAGAGATGATTCCGATGGAGAACAGGAGACCCGTTTATATGGTCTTTAGGTTGGGTTAAGTTGGTGTTTATTTTGGTTTGATGTTAAGATTTAATAATAATATGTCTTTTGGTTTGTTTGACTATTGATTTGACTTTTAATTTAAGTTTATGGATGATTTTGATGCATTAGTATTTAGTTTGTAATTGGTATTTTTAATTATTAATTGTATATTTTTTTTTTAAATAAAAAATATTATTTTGGAATTATATTTAATTGTAATATTGCAATTAAATATAATTCAGAATCATAATTTTTTAATTTTAAAAAAAAAAATTAATGTTATTAGCGACTACAAGTAGTCTAGACAAACAATTAAAGGTAGTCGCTATATATTAGCTTCTAGTGACTACACATGTCGTCGATAAAAACTAGTCAAACAGCGACTACTTATGTAGTTAGTAATACTTTCGCGACTACATCGTGACTTTCGTCGCTAGATATGACCTCTAACGACGAGTTTCTCACGACTATGCAATAACGACTACATGTAGAGTAGGTAAAGTCCAAATTCGTTTTCCGCAACTGCTTTTTCCTTCTTTCGCGACTAAAGATGTAGTCGCGGATAGAAGGATGAGGTGTAGTGTACGAGCACTAGTATATATGGTACTTTGTTATTTTATCAATATCCCTATATGAAACTTTATTGATTTAAACATGAATGATAATCTATAAAATATTCTTTGATTTGGTCAAATATATAAATATATTTCACTTAAAATCAAATATAATACTAATTTTTTTATTAATCAATAACTCAAATTTTGTATGTCCAAAGTAAAAATTATATTTATAAAAGGAAAAAAACTAAACTATGTCCTTTTTTATTGAGTAAAGATATATATTATCCATTTTTGAATCACCTATATATTATCCTTATATGGCAGTTTTAGAAATCTCATTAAGTCATTTATATGTCATAAATTGTGTAAGTTCTATTTTAGATAATTTTATATAATACCAGAAAAAATTACAAAATTATTTTCACCAAACCCTAAACCCCGCCTCCTTACATATAAACCATACAAGTCAGTCATTCCTATGGATACCTAGAAACTACTCTAAAGTATCACAAAATTATTAACTAATTTTTCATCATGTTTATTCAGCCGACACCATTGATACTACCAATCTATTTAGAAAAGAGTGTAATTCTATATCTCACATATAAGATCGTTGGACATGACATTTCAATCAACAAGGAAGAGGTTTTATTTCTAATTTTATTTCTAATCATCATTTATGAATATCATATATACTTATTTGAGAAACATTTTGATTCTAACTGATATTATCTGCCCTTTTATTTAGTATTTTTAGAGATTGTGTGTCGAATATCATGTTTGCATTCAAGTAATTTCATTAAAATATATTTTGTTTTTACACTGATTGCTTATTTTAACGTAATTTGAATCAAAAGTTTAAATGGTGATAACCTCCCTTAATTTGATAAATATAGTAGAATATTGATTAGATAAATGAAGCATATATGAAATGACTTGGAGATTAAGATATACATTTCAATGCTAACATTGAAATATATATAGATTTATTGATTAACATCTATTAATTAATATTTTAAAATTCACTAACTAATCCTTCTTGTATTTGAAATCAAGCTTTTACTTATTTAATTAATTATATCATAAATAAAAAAAATATTTGGTTTATATTAAAGTGATTAGAATGTAATTATATCTCCCTTTGAAAGATTGTTCTTAATCTTATCACTGATTTACTATTTTGTATAATTTAATTAGATTTTTTGATTATGTGATTTTCAAGTAATTAGCATTTCTTTATTTGGAATCTGTGACTATATATGTTTACACGGTTTTTCTGAAAAAATGTATATATTTATTTGAATGGTCATTTTAATTTAAATTTTGTTACTTTGTTTATAAATTTATTTATATATATTGTTATGAAAACCATTGAATGCATATTTGTATTAGTAAAAATAATAATAATGATAAATAATTAAACATAATACTGGTTATGATAACTATTTATTGTTCATAAAAGTAGAGATTTTATTCTAGCTCTAATACTATATATATATATATATATATATAAAATATAAGAAGAATTATAGACATACATATTTGTTTTCTTGACTATGAAGCCACTAATAACCAAACGTGTTGTTTATGACAAGTTCTCCTCATGTAGTATATATCTTCTTAGTTAAACGACCATGCATATCAATTTCTTTATTTGGGGATAGGGTTAGGGTTTTCAAAAGCAATTTTTTTGTTAATGATTCTAGCAAACGCTGTATTCCGCAGATGCCAAGAAGATCACCTTGAGGAGCTCTGATGGAGAGAGCTTTGAAGTTGAAGAACCGGTGGTCGTTGAGTCTCAGACGATCAAGAACATGATCGAAGATGGATGTGCGGATGCAACCATTCCGCTCCCAAATGTCACAAGCAAGATCTTGTCCAAGGTCATTGAGTACTGCAAACGCCATGTCGCGGCCGTTGCGAAGGCTGAAGGCGAGAAGACTGTTGATGAAGAGTTGAAGGTTTTTTATCAGGATTTCGTGAAGGTTGACCAATCCACTCTCTTCGATCTCATCATGGCTGCTAATTATCTCAACATGAAAAGTCTTCTTGACTTGACCTGCCAGACAGTTGCAGATATGATCAGGGGAAAGACTCCTGAGGAGATAAGGAAGACGTTCAACATCAAGAACGACTTCACAACAGAGGAAGAGGAGGAGGTCCGCAAGGAGAATGCTTGGGCATTCGAGTAATGATATTGTTTATCTTTTGATTATCTATCGTTTCCATTAGACTATTAATAAATGTTGTTAGGGTTGTGTTCTGTGTTTGTAAGACAGTACATATCTTGGGGGTGTTGGGGTTCTCAGTCTGTGTTTGTTTGTTGGTTTGTGTTGGTTTTTTTTTTGTCAAATGAAAGGAAACTTGATACATATACTAAATTTTACAATACTGGTTAAAGAAATAGAAAGAGCTTATCACCGACATATCCTTCCATTAGGTTAGGTCTATATTTCTCCTCGTGAATTTCGCAAAGCCATCCGCGATAGAGCTATGTTCTCTACTAATGTAGGTTATTTTCCAAAGCGGAAAGATGTTCAGCCATCCTTTGATTTCCTCAATGATTGGGTTAAGGATTCCTTGAACAAGTTCAAGGTTGTCAGAGTAGAACGAATTACTCTGTGTGCTCTTCGAAGCTTCCGATTTGAGGGCTAAAAGAAGTGCCCACGCTTCTCCTTCTTGAACGCTCTTTAATTTACATCGCAAGGCTTTCCTTTGCGTGATCAAACCCTAAGGATTAACTCCAATTGTGGAAATTGCTGCCGGTTCCCACTCACTAATAAAAGACGCATCACTAAACCAAACCATGTCTGCCGCATCGTTAATAACTGGGTTATCCTGCACTGTCTGCTTATTCTTATTCTTCAAACTCTTTGTCTCATCAATTATATGAGCAATTGTATCTTTATTATTAAGCGTTATATTTTCAACCGCCCATTTCTTCTTTTCAATGAAACCTTTCATCCTTTCTCTCCAAATATTCCATGTGGTAACCATGATTGTAGCCGTAACTTTCCTTTTATCCCATCCATTATTTGAGTGGCTTGTTACCGTTTACATTGACCATATTGAGAAGGGTTCATTCATTTTGTCATCAATTTTAATATGGAGGGACGATTCCTCCCAAGCTTGCATGCTAATTGGGCATTTAAGGATGATATGATATGTACTTTCCATCTCCATTTCGCACCATTCACTTCTGGTGTCATCTTTACACCTTCTCTTTTTCAGGTTCTGTTTAGACGGAAGGATATCATTACAAATCCGCCAACAAAAATTCTTATTTTTTGAAGGGATGTTAGCATGCCACACAAGGTTCCAAAGAGTTGAGTTATTTTCTTTTTCACCAGCAATTGAAGATTGTGGAGTATCTCTATTTTCTCCTACCAACGCGTGATATCCAGACTTTGTCGAATATGTCCCATCTTTATTAAAAGGCCAAATTATTGTATCTTCTTTGAGAGTATTTGTGATAGGGATTTTCCATATTTCATTAGCAACAGTCGGATCGAATGCCTCCCTAATAACATTAACATTCCATCCTAACGACTCTTTATCCATAAGATAGTTAACCCATTTTAGATTAGGAGCTTTTCTATTGTCCAAATTATAATTGCCCATTATCCACTTGTGGTTCCAAATATCCACACTCTTACCATTACCGATTTGCCAAATCGAAAATTTCTTAAGTATTTGTATACCTTTATAAATGCTCGCCCAACTCCACGATCTTTTAGCTTTTAGTTTTGTGTCCCATAATTTTTCCTTAGGAGCATATATTCCTTTCAGTACCTTGTAAACAAGTGAGTCCTTATTATTAATAATTCTCCAAGATTGGTTTGCCAACATTACGAGATTCATTTTTTTGGAAATCTCTAAAGCCCACTCCACCGGTTTTTTTTTATTTAGCCATTTTATTCCAAGCCATCTAGAGAATCTTTTTCTTGCCCTTAGCTTCCCACCAAAAAGTAGCCACCAGAGACTAAGTTTTTTGCATTGTGTTTTAGGAAACTCAAAGATCGACATGGCATAATTTGGAATTGACTGTAAAACCACTTTAATAAGAGTCTCCTTTCCACCCTCCGATAAAAGAGAGGCAGTCCAGCTAGGCAATTTTGTTAGTATTCTATATTTTATGTAATTAAGATTCTCCGTTTTCGATCTCAGGGTTAGCGGAATGCCCAAATATTTTCCTAGAGAATCCGTGCTTTTTATGCTAAGAGCTTCAGAAATGGTTTGTTTAATATGATCCGGAGTATTCTTGCAGAACATAATGGCCGATTTTGCGAGATTAACTTTTTGCCCTAATGCTTGGCAATAGCTCCACAATATTTCCTTAAATGCATTAATTTCCTTATCCGAATTTTTAATAAAGAATAAAGCATCATCCGCGAAGAAAAGATGGGTAAGTTTCGGACATTGTCTTGTAATCATTATCCCATTTTATTACCTTCTCTACATTGATTATTAATTAGTCCAAAGAGACTTTCCGTGAGAAGAGAAAAAAGAAGCGGTGATAATGGGTCCCCTTGTCTTAAACCTAGTTCTAGTTTTAACTTTTTCATCCTTTGACCATTAATTTTGATTTGCATAGAAACCGTCGTCACACAATTCTTAATCTAGTTCACCCATTTATTTGCAAATCCCAACGCTAAT
Source organism: Nemophila menziesii (assembly GCA_029959085.1). Lineage (NCBI taxonomy): Eukaryota > Viridiplantae > Streptophyta > Magnoliopsida > Boraginales > Hydrophyllaceae > Nemophila > Nemophila menziesii. The sequence continues at coordinate 85,249,670 of JARWIR010000001.1, forward strand.
AATGTCTGAAAAAATATGAGACTTCTTGCGCTATGCTATCAGAACATTGTCTCGAATACTCCTACCTTTAATAAATGCTGTGTTGGTGAGATGATTTCGTCCATGAACGGTTGAAGTCTCAGAGCCATGATTTTAGAGATAATCTTATAGCAAAAATTAACACAAGATATTGGCCTAAAATCCTTGATTGTTTCTTGTTGATCCCCTTTTGGTACCAATGTAATAATAGTGTCATTATATAGACCGAGAGGGATATTGTTTGTAAAGAAGCCAATCACACTATATCCATTTCAATAATCTCCCAAAATTCGTGATAGAATTTCTAGGCAGCCCATCTGGACCCGGGACTTTTGAACCATCCATTTTAAACACAGGATTTTTTATTTCTTCAGAATCCGGGATCTTCATAAGTGTCTCATTCATTTGGAAGCTAACATTTGATGAAATTTGCCTAGTAACTTCTTGAATATTGGAAACCATATTTTGCTTAAAGAGATTCATATAATATGTCGGTATATTGTCCTTAATTGTCTCTTTATTATCGCACCATTCCTCCCCATCACACTTCAACATATTTATCCTATTTATCCTTCTTCGTTGCATAGTTTTAGCAAAGAAATATTAAGTATTTTTGTCCCCTTCTTTAATATTAAGATCCCTAGCTCTATCCGCCTAGAAAGACTCTTCTTGATCACAATATTCCTCAATAGTTTTCTTAAGTTCCATTTCCTTAATTATATTATCTTCATACATCTCTTTACCTTGCAAAATTTCCAACTCTGTATATAAGTTATTTAGTCTCTTCCTATTATTCAAGAACGGTGTTTTACTCCACCCTCTTAGCGCTACACATAGCATCTTTCTTGTCAGAGAATTCCTGAATATTATCTACTATTCTTGTTTTGTCCCATGAATTTTCCACCACCTCTTTACACTGCACATGATCCAACCACCTTGATTCGAAATTAAGAATCTTATTATTTGTTTCACGTTCCGGCTCTGGCTGTGGAGAATTAACGGAGAATGGTCTGAACCCATAGCCAGTGGTACTATAATATTAGTGTCTGAAAATTTTGCGCACCAATCAAGATTTGCGAGACCTTTGTCCAGCTTTTCTTTAACATTCTCTTCCCCTTTTCTCCGATTCGTCCATGTAAAATAACATCCTTTACTCGGTAAGTCAACAAGACAATTTCAATTTATAAACTCGTTGAACTTAAGGATTCTTTCCAAGTTTGGTTGTATTTTACCTTTTTTCTCCGAATATTTTGTAATATCATTAAAATCGCCTATGAGGATACTTGGACCATCAAGTTTATCCATCCATTTTGACAAGGAATTCCACACATTAGCCCTAATTTCGTCATCATTAGGGGCGTGAACACAAATCAAATACCACTTTGACCCATTCATTTCATTAACTTTAGAGATTACATAGTTCGAACACGAGAAAACCACATCGATAGAGATACTAGACTTCCACATCAAAAGAATACCACCAGACTTATATGCTCTTCCTCTGGGGTCGACAACATGAAAACTAGTAAACTTATTAAACTCGGAACAAGACTTAAGGTCCTTTTTCCGCAGTTTTGACTCAAATAAACACACAAAAGATAGTCTAAATTTATTAAGAAAATATTTAAAGGACTTTCTTGTCAAGGGCGCCCTTGCACCTTGACAATTCCACACACAGTAGCTATCTATCGATTCCGTCCAGGTTACGTGACCACCTTGCACCTTGACATTTCCACACACAGTAGCTATCCATCGATTCCGTCCAGGTTACGCGACCGGCCGCCATCCTCGAGGTTAGTATGAATTTTAGTAGCCTTCACGGGTCTAGCCCGGTTACCACCAAAATCTTCCGTGTTTTCACTGCTACTCGGATCATACCCCAAAATCCTGTTACAATCATCACCACAACAGAAAAACAATCTTTCACCTCCTTCTTCATACCCATCATCCACGCTATCCACCTTAATTCCATCACAGATTTTCTCTTCGCTGCTTCTGCAACCTGTATTACCTTTGGTGGAAGCTCAATCTTAAGCGTGTAATATACTGCATGTATTTTGTTCAGATCGATGTGTTCAGCAGTTAAAGAATTTATTTTGATCTTAACTTGGGTCGTAAAAGCTCTCTTCCAAATAATACTTTCCAAAAACATTGATATTAAACAACCGAAGGCTTTTTTCCTAGGACATTTACTACCTCCTCTAACCATATAATTTCGATCCAAATATATGACCATAATCATAACACCAGAATAGTTGATCAACGCATAAATTAAAAGAAAACCATTACAGGCTAATTGAAAGTTTTCCATATTAAAATAAATAGCTTCTTTACAGTTCTCCTCCTAACCAAATACATGTAATAAATACAGGCCACATAGACAATATGAGAATAGACAAAATAATTAGCCTTATACGATATGTTGATCAGACCCTGACCCACCTTCCATGAACTAAAATCCAAATTAAACCCAATAACAATCTAGAAAAACCAATTGCTAGCATTAATAATACACCAACAAATTTGTCAAGATATAGGAATTGAATTCCCTGGTAATTGAGTCACCAAAAGAGAAAAGCACCATAGTCCTAAAATTCTTAGCATAGATAGAACATACATAGTATCCATAGATAGACTCAGCATCCATTTCAAATCTATTCAAAATCCTACTGTATCTATATTAATCTTTACTGCATCTAATATTTTTGAGAAATTTATTCTGATTAATTCGAACAAGTAAATCAAACCCCAAATTACCTTGTATGCATTTACTAAAGCAGGAAGAATCCACCGAATTCCTGAAAAACATCAAACAGGAACAGAAGACTAACTGATAAAAGACTTATAACCATTTGCATGTGAAAAAAAAAACGAAAAGACAATAAGAGGGCATTACAGGGTCCCTTTTCCCTTACCAAATCATCCATCCACACGGAGCAGCCCGTGCATGCTTTCATAGGACTCACAAATTAGCTTCTTAGTAGAATATATCATGGTAAACCACATGAAAGAATTGCTCCTAGGTCCTGGATCAAAACCTCTGCAAACCATGATTTTGAAGCCCATTGTTCAAAATTGTCAATAATCTTATGATATAAATTGGGAATGATATGGGTAATAGATTTGTAGTAATAATTAGGATTAGAAACGTAAGAGAATTGATGAACAAAAAACTTATGATTGGTTTGTGTTGGTTTAAGGTTTAAAACTTGGGTTGTCGTTTGGTTGGATGAATATTACAATTGTTTCTAAAAAATAAAAACCGCCATGATCCTAATAGAAGTCTATCAGAGGGAAATCTTTTATTTCCTAAAATTAAATTGATAGTATAATTTTGCAAAATATATTCTATGATATTAATAAAAAATTAGCTGTTTTGTATGAAAGGATAAATTATGTTATATATTTAATTAAAAATTATTTGATAGTTATTAGGAGGTGTAACGTGAAAATGTGTTAGATTTAATCACATATCCCTAAACTACAAACTAAATTTTGTTTTGTTAATTATCTTAACTGGAATATAATAAAACCTATAATAAAGCCTTTTTTTTTGTTTTTGCAGATTGCAATTATATAGGGATATCACTTTCAAAGGAGAAATCAAAATCTTTAACAAAAAACGTATTTCAAACTCCTCATCTATCAAATCTTTAACTTAACTCACCAACACAAAGATTGAACTTTGTAGTACCTTTTTTCTAGATTAGTTGATTAATTTATTATTGATATATTTTAGTTTTGATGATGAATTAAATGTTGATATAGTGTAGATACGTTGATACAAATATAGTGATTTCAATTGTAAGTTTGATTATAAATTTTCGATGAATATAAATGTTCAGTTATAAATATATTCCCAATGTATTGTATGGTGTATAATTTTAATGGTACCAACTTGAAATAATTTAATTAATATTTATTTTTTTAAATTTAATTTCATCATATTTGATGAAGATGTGTTGAAATTTCCTATTTTTAGGTAGAAATCTACATTTGGTTGCATTGTAATATTTGTTGAGTATGAAAAAAATACAAATCGGGTACATAAAGTAAAATAAAAATTGTGTCAACTTGCTCACTAAATTTAGTTTAGCTGATACAAATGTGAATATCAGGAGATCATAAGGCAAACAACCCTTACAAAATTGAGAAAAGGTAGTATCAACTTACCGTCAAACAATGATATTCCCCACCATAAATACAGTCACTACCATATGAGAAAATCACTCATATGCTCAATAATTTTATAAAAACTCCCTCAACTTCATATATTAGTAAGCATTGAATATCTTAAAGAACAATTACATTTTTTACAGTATTAACTCCTAAGCTTGTTCTCGAGAAGATGGATAAGTAGGCAAACATGCTGAGGCAACCAAAGGTTGTAGGATCACATGTCCTGGAAAATTGAAGTCATAAAACAATGGCTCAAATTAGTAGCCTTGGTAAAATACTTGATCTATTTGAGTGCATGGAAGGAAGAAACGAAACCCCCATAATAAGTTTAGTATGCATGTTGTAATATGTAGGGTCTATTTTGTACATTTTTCTTTGTTTTTTATTACGCTACACTTTTTTACTTTTGTGTTAAGTTTTTTGAACAAGTTTCCACAAGATAAGGTTTTTTATGAGAGAAGAACAAATGAATACATTTTCGATTTAACATTCATAAAAAGGGATTAGTAAAATAGATATGATACCATCCTATAAAATGATCTATCACTGTGGAACTTCCCTTAAACACCCAAATTCTCATAACCCGATCTAGACTAGGATCTATTGAGACCATGAGTACTTAGATTTTTTGAATTCGGTCAATTAAAATAACATGAACATATCATTCTTATGTAAGATTATTAGTCTTCAATGAAAAACCACCAAATCGACTCCTATGTTTGTCAATCACTAAAAAACATAGACTTATCATTCCTAAGAAAAAAAAAACTAGACTCCTATTCTAACATCACAAACAAAATAATATGATAGTCAATCAATCAACAATTTAGATGTATCATTTTAAGTAAGATATTAGACTCATGTGACTACATAATAGTTCAAAAACTATGGAGTCATGGGTTAAAAATAAAGGATCTAGGTAAAGTAACCCCATAAATTTATCTAAAGAATTATCTATTCTTCATCAGTTACGATTAGCGAATACTTATAAAACTTGTAGAAAGCAAATGGTTCAACAACATTTAATATTTTGTGAGACACTTAGATACACGAGAATTTAATATTTGGTGTTAATTTTAAAGTGATATATCACAAAAGTTTGGGTTTGTAATCTCTAGCAGCCATAATACATCGTAATTAGAAAGCTTTAACAATTCAATATTTAGTCAAAATAAATGCATTCATCATGCCACAAATGCCCACCATATGTGTTATATCTAGGCCTATCGTCCGATAATGACAACAATCATAGTCATTAATCGTCGCTAAATATTTCAATAAATATAAAATAAATTATACTTAAGTTAAAAGTAGTTAAACATAACATTCAAGAATATTATAAAGTATTTAAGCTACCTTAGCTTATTTGACATTAATATATGATTTCGTTGGATTTAAACAAACAAATCTTGAGACGAGACAAGAAATATAAATCTAAATCCAAAAAAAGAAACTCCATGTCACAACTCAAGAATAACTTTGAAAAATGATAGGAATACTAGGTTACACAACAGCGAGTACGAGAGCCGCTTTGTGAGATCGAAAGAGACCCTAGGAACCTATGACCATCAAAGATGTATACCACTCCTACCTAGAAAAAGAAACTAGAAAACATAAGATTTTGGGTAATGTCATTGATCTCGAACCTGAATATTTACAATCTTAAAGGAATGAGGCTCAACCAATTATTTCAAAACTTGATTCACAATATCGATTGCATAAGAGCGAGACAAAAGAAGAATGCGAAATGATAGAATATCATAATTTATTATAAATACCCACTTCTCAGATATATGGCTCTAAGTTCTATGATTTAGGAAAAAAATTATACAGAAGGAACAAACATCTAACAAAAAATAGTACACCGAGGAGGATAAATTATTTGTAACTATGGAACATCCCCTACTTATTGGTGACATTGTGATTCACTAACGAGGATGTGAGATGGATGAGTTTTCCTCACAGCAATACCTTGGTATTCTTAGTAGAAATTTTTGATGAGCTAATCAAACAAGCATTGATGGATAAAATATTTTCCTTTTATTTACGGTTATCAAAAAAATTTGAAAAACCGATAATAGATCTAGGATAGTTCTAACAATTTTTTGAGGTCATCAGGGGGTTCACATATCAAACCTTCCTCCCTAGGGGATGTAATTTAATATTAATGAAAATAGGAATAAGAAAGGCATAAAAGATTATTGTTACACGTACTGTTGTTGCGGAATGTAAGTGTACATACATAGTGATCCTAAGGCTAGCAACTAGGAACATACTATAGTTATTGTATACACTCAGCACTTAGACATTATGTTTATAATGAGAGAGGGTTTTATGATATGCCCATTGAGGACACATTATATTGTCTATCTATAACAATTTATGGAAGTAAACGAATGGCTTAAACATTATATTGTCTATCAATAACAATTTATGGAAGTAAATGAATATGTTTTTCGCAAGAAAATCCATTTTTGAAAGAAAATGCAACTTTTCCAGTATATAAGAGAATGGAGCGAAATTTAATTTTACCATGAAAAAAACAGGAGCTACGCTGGTGAATTTTTCAAATAGAATAATCAATTTTTATTTAATTCATTTGTAATTATTAGATTCTATATTAATAATATTTTATAACTCGATTGAATATTGTAATCTAAAAATTTATATTATTTTAACTAAATTATATTCCCTGAAGTGAATAAACGGTTATTAAGTAATATAAAAATCATTTCGTGAAATGAAACTATATTCTTTGAAGAAAATGAAATATTTTTCATATGTTCACAACTGAAATTCTGGTGACCTGGACTCCAGAAGAGGTTAAGGTCGTGGAAAGAATAGTCTGGACTCCAGAAGAGGTTAAGGTCGTGGAAAGAATAGTTTGTGGTCTCGTAGTAGTCTGAATACCGACTAGGATAAATAGCCATAACCACTAGAAGTGGAAAAATATTGGTAAAGGCACTAAAAAATTTCATGAATTTTTTTCATTTTTTATTGTGTTGATATTGAAATCCGATAATATGTGGCATTATTCAGTGTGATTTCTGTTAGTTTAGACACTATTTATATGCTTGATTCTGAAAAAAAAATTGATTGAATAAATTTAGGGTTTTTTAGGATTTAAAAAAAAATTAAAAGTCGCATTATAAAATTGAAAATTTGATGTAATAAACATTTTTTGGCCTACAATTGTTTTTATAAAAATATACGGACCAAATTGTAATTTAAAAAATGTTAAAGAAAATTATTTGACAAAAAATGTTTTTAAAAATAAATAAATGACCATTTTGCAATTAAATAAAGTATTATATTAAAATAATTTGACTTAAAATGTTTTTATGAAAATAAAAGGACCAAAATGCAATCTTATAAAAAGTATAGGGACCAAATTACAATTTAAAAAGTAAGTATAAGAAAATATAATAGAACTAAAATACAATATTAAAAAATTAAAGGAACACTTGGCAATTTAAAAAAATTAAAGAAAACATAAAAGGACTAATATTTTTTTTTAAAATAGACCATTTTGCAAATTAAAAAAAGAAAAAAAATATAAAAGGACTATCATGTTTATTTATTAAAAAAATAACCCAATTTGTAATTTAAAGAAAATTAAAGAAAAATGGACTATTTTGAAATATCAAAAACAAAATGTATATATTTTTTTATTTATTATATGACTAATATTTTTTTTGTGTAAAACAAATTGTAAATGGAATTGATGTATTATTATATTTTTTATTTTATTTTATTTTATTTTTTATTTAATTAATATGTATGTATTTAATTTGGTTATGTATTTAATTTTATATTTATGTATTTAATTTCGTGATGTAATCATTTTTCCTTTTTTTTTATTTCTGTCTTTTAAATGTATTGCAAAATAGATGGCCGATGTGATAGCTAAGAGTCACAGAGGGGACGGTGGGGACCGAGACCCAAACCAAAATCCCAACAAAAACCTTGCAGATTGTAACAATCAACCGGGTAAATAAAAAAAATTATATCCAAAATTATGTTAAATATAACGTATACATTTATTAAATCTAATTTAAAACAGATTCAATTAAGCGCAACAAAATGGGTATGCAGCACTAAAATCTGTCATTAAGGCACTAATGGCATTCGGGTATCCTTTGCCGGTCGATTTCTACATACTAGACGACACGTGGAATCTCTCGGTAAATACGGGAAACACGTTAGCCAAGATGTCGGGCTAACTGTTCGAGAGAGGATACCACCGTGCTACAATGCGTTGGAGAATGTTCCGACTTCCGACAAAGTAGTAGTCATTAAGCGATTATCGGTAATGTTAAAACTATTCTCGCCATTAATACTTATATAAAATAAATTATTAATTTAATTTAACTTTAAATAATATTTTGGATATAACAATTTTTTGATATCGCTTATTGGAGGAAAAAATCCGATTGGAAATTTATTGCTAGGAATTTGGATGATACTATGAAAGTGAGGTACAAAGACTACAAACATAATATGAAAAAACATTTTTACTTGATGGGTAACAAACCGAGTGATTTATTTGATGAGGTCTGGGAGATGTGTTGTAAGTATTGGGGTCCGAAGGACGCAAAGGTATATATATATATATTTTAATTTTATCATTTAGATTATATATAATGTTATTAATATTTGTATTTTAAATTTTTTCAGCATCAGGAAAAAATGAATAAAGAAAATCGAAAGAAACAAAAGAATAAAAGTGGAGCGGGTTCTCGAAAATACTCCCGTACTCGGGGTTTTCATTATGAGGTACTTTGATTTTTATGTATAGCTGTTTAATGTATTTAGAATATTTATTGATTATTATGAATGAAACAGGGTGTTGAGAAGTTGACCGGGGGTGGGACTGTGGTAGTGGGGGATGAGGCAACTCAGGAAGAAATCCCTATTCCACAAATGGGTGCATTTTTCGAAGTGGTGGGAAAAAGCAAAAAGACAAAGAAGTGGATGACGGAGGGTTATAAGAATGCTAATGTAAGTATATTTAAAAATTAAATTGTAATTATAATTTTATTCATAAATCGATTTTAATATTAATTTTTTTTCATGTCTATAATTAAACAGAAATTGTTAAGGGATGCTATGAAAGAGAAAGTGACTCAGTGTCAATCTGAGTCAGCTGAAGCTGGTTACTTGTCGCAAAATGAGCAAATTGAGTCGGAGAGGGAGCCTGCTAAAAAGGCTATTTGGTCGTCGAAGAGGAGTTGGACACCGGGTATGGGCCAACCGAAAAAGAAGAAGCGTATCTCTAGTCCTTCGACTACCCCGACACAAGACGAGCAAAACTCGCATATGATAGCGGCAATAAATGAGCTTCGAGTAGCCAAAGGATTGGCACCTTATAGACCCCGTAGTACTAGTACCTCTTCTAGAAGTGCTCCCCTAGTTTATTCTCATGCAGCTGTGAATGATGCGATGACTTATATTAATGAGATAAGGGTACAACAGGGTTTGCCCCCTATCCAGCCTATGCCTGCGAACCCTACTCCTCCAGCTGGTGATGCATCCGAGAGTCGAGGTGATGAAGAGGGTGATGAAGAGAGTGACGAAGATAAAGATGGCGATGATTCCGATGGAGAACAGGAGACCCATTTATATGGTCTTTAGGTTGGGTTAAGTTGGTGTTTATTTTGGTTTGAAGTTAAGATGTAATAATATTTTGTCTTTTGGTTTGTTTGACTATTGATTTGACTTTCGGTTTGATTTTTAATTTATGTTTATGGATGATTTTGATGCATTAGTATTTTAATTAATTATTTAGTTTGTAATTGGTATTTTTACTTATTAATTGTATATTTTTTTTAAAAATAAAAAAATATGATTTTGGAATTATATTTAATTGTAATATTGCAATTAAATATAATTCAGAATCATAATTTTTTAATTTAAAAAAAAATTAATGTCATTAGCGACTACAAGTAGTCTAGAAAAATAATTAAAGGTAGTCGCTATATATTAGCTTCTAGCGACTACATATGTCGTCGATAATAACTAGTCAAACAGCGACTACTTAAGTAGTCAGTAATACTTTCGCGACTACATCGTGACTTTCGTCGCTAGATATGACCTCTAACGACGAGTTTTTCACGACTATGTAATAACGACTACATGTAGAGTAGGTAAAGTCCAAATTCGTTTTCTGCAACTACTTTTTCCTTCTTTCGCGACTAAAGATGTAGTCGCGGATAGAAGGATGAGGTGTAGTGTACGAGCACTAGTATATATGGTACTTTGTTATTTTATCAATATCCCTATATGAAACTTTATTGATTTAAACATGAAAGATAATCTATAAAATATTCTTTGATTTGGTCAAATATATAAATATATTTCACTTAAAATCAAATATAATACTAATTTTTTAATTAATCAATAACTCAAATTTTGTATGTCCAAAGTAAAAATTATATTTATAAAAGGAAAAAAACTAAACTATGTAGTTTTTTATTGAGAAAAGATATATATCATCCATTTTTTAATCACATATATATTATCCTTATACGGCAGTTTTAGAAATCTCATTAAGTCATTTATATGTCATAAATTGTGTAAGTTCTATTTTAGATAATTTTATATAATACCAGAAAAAATTACAAAATTATTTTCACCAAACCCTAAACCCCGTCTCCTTACATATACACCTTACAAGTCGTCATTCCTATGGATACCAAGAAACTACTCTAAATTATCACAAAATTATTAACTAATTTTTCATCATGTTTATTCAACCCGACACCATTGATACTTCCAATCTATTTAGAAAAGAGTGTAATTCTATATCTCACATATAAGATCGTTGAACATGACATTTCAATCAACAAGGAAGAGGTTTTATTTCTAATTTTATTTCTAATCATCATTTATGAATATCATATATACTTATTTGAGAAACAATTTGATTCTAACTGATATTATCTGCCCTTTTATTTAGTATTTTTAGAGATTGTGTGTCGAATATCATGTTTGCATTCAAGTAATTTCATTAAAATCTATTATGTAGAATCTACTTCAGAGTTTTTTTCTGCAATTTTGATATATTTTTTTTTTACACTGATTGCTTATTTTAACATAATTTGAATCAAAATTTTAAATGGTGATAAGCTCCCTTAATTTGATAAATATAGTAGAATATTGATTAGATAAATGAAGCATATATGAAATGACTTGGAGATTAAGATATACATTTCAATGCTAACATTGAAATATATATATTTAATGATTAACATCTATTAATTAATATTTTAAAATTCACTAACTAATCCTTCTTGTATTTGAAATCAAGTTTTTACTTATTTAATTATTTATATCAGAAATAAAAAAAATATTTTGTTTATATTAAAGTGATTAGAATGCAATTATATCTCCCTTTGAAAGATTTTTCTTAATCTTCTCACAGATTTACTATTTTGTATAATTTAATTAGATTTTTTGATTATGTGATTTTAAGTAACTAGCATTTCTTTATTTGGAATCTATGACTATATATGTTTACACACTTTTTCTGAAAAAATGTATATATTTATTTGAATGGTCATTGTAATCTAAATTTTGTTACTTTGTTTATAAAATTATTTAGATATATTGTTATGAAAACCATTGAATGCATATTTGTATTAGTAAAAATAATAATAATGATAAAATAATAAAACATAATACTGGTTATGATAACTATTTATTGTTCATAAAAGTAGAGATTTTATTCTAGCTCTAATACTATATATATATTTAAAAAATATAAGAAGAATTACTGACATACATATTTTTTTTCTTGACTATGAAGCCACTAATAACCAAACGTGTTGTTTATGACAAGTTCTCCTCATGTAGTATATATCTTCTTAGTTACACGGCCATGCATATCAATTTCTTTATTTGGGGATAGGGTTAGTGTTTTCAAAAGCAATTTTTTTTGTCAATGATTCTAGCAAAACGCTGTATTCCGCATATGCCAAGAAGATCACCTTGAGGAGCTCTGATGGAGAGAGCTTTGAAGTTGAAGAAGAGGTGGTCGTTGAGTCCCAGACGATCAAGCTCATGATCGAAGATGGATGTGCGGATGCAACCATTCCGCTCCCAAATGTCACAAGCAAGATCTTGTCCAAGGTCATTGAGTACTGCAAACGCCATGTCGAGGCCGTTGCGAAGGCTGAAGGCGAGAAGACTGCTGATGAAGAGTTGAAGGTTTTTGATCATGATTTCGTGAAGGTTGACCAGTCCACTCTCTTCGATCTCATCTTGGCTGCTAATTATCTCAACATCAAAAGTCTTCTTGACTTGACCTGCCAGACAGTTGCAGATATGATCAAGGGAAAGACTCCTGAGGAGATAAGGAAGACGTTCAACATCAAGAACGACTTCACACCAGAGGAAGAGGAGGAGGTCCGCAGGGAGAATGCTTGGGCATTCGAGTGATGATGTTGTTTATCTTTTGATTATTTATCGTTTCCATTAGACTATTAATGAATGTTGTTAGGGTTGTGTTCTGTGTTTGTGTAAGACAGTACATATCGTGGGGGTGTTGGGGTTCTCAGTCTGTGTTTGTTTGTTGGTTTGTGTGGGTTTTTTTGTCTAATGATAGGAAACCTGATACATATACTAAATTTTACAATACTGGTTAAAGAAATAGAAAGAGCTTATCCTTCCATTCTGATAGGTCTATATTTCTCCTCATGAATTTCGCAAAGCCATCCGCGATAGAGCTATGTTCTCTCCTAATGTAGGTTATTTTCCAAAGCGAAAAGATGTTCAGCCATCCTTTGATTTCCTCAATGATTGGGTTAAGGCTCCAGTGAAGTCAAACCCTGTTGTAAATTCCTTGAACAAGTTCAAGGTTGTCAGAGTAGAACGAACTACTCTGTGTGCTCTTCGAAGCTTCCGATTTGAGGGCTAAAAGAAGTGCCCACACTTCTCCTTCTTGAACACTCTTTAATTTAAATCGCAAGGCTTTCCTTTGTGTGATAAAACCCAAAGGATTAACTCCAATTGTGGCAATTGTTGATGGTTCCCACTCACTAATAAAAGACGCATCACTAAACTAAACCATATCTGCCGCATCGTCTGGGTTATTCTTATCATCTTCCTTCTTCTCCTGCACTGTCTGCTTATTCTTATTCTTCAAGCTCATTGTCTCATCAAATATACGAGCAATTGTATCTTTAGTATTAAGCGTTATATTTTCAACCGCCCATTTCTTCTTTTCAAAGAAACCTTTCATCCTTTCTCTCCAAATATTCCATGTGGTAACCATGATTGAAGCCGTAACTTTCCTTTTATCCTATCCATTATTTGAGTGGATGTTACCGTTTTCATTGACCATATTGAGAAGGGTTTGTTGGAATTATTAAATGAATGATTATTTAATTTATTAATTCTTTCATGTTCATGGGAGAAGTGGGAAAAACTATTTGTGTTCTAATAGTCCCACCTTAATTTTTGTGGAAAAAATGTTGGAATCACTAAAATTCAAGAGCTTTACTTTATTAATTCTTTATTTCTCTTGGGAAAAGTGGGAAAACTTTTTATGTGTTAAAAAGTCTCACCTAGAAAATGAAGAAGAAAATAAAAGCAAAAACCGACAAAAATTAATGGTAGCGGTTTCGGAAGCCACAAGACTTGGTGAAAGAAAACGGTTAGCTTTAATAACCATTGAAGAGACATTGAAGTGACGGTTTTTTGTCTTGCCACAAGACTTGGTGGGAAAAAAACGGCTAGCATTAATGAGCATTGAAGAGGCATTTATGTGACGGTTTTTCTTGTCTCATCATTTTCTCTATAAATAGTGACTTTGTCACTTCCTTTTTTTAGAGAAAAAAGAAAAATGTAATTCTAGAGAGAATGGAATAATAATTCTAGAGAGAATAGAAAAATAATTCTAGGAAGAAAGAATATTATTCTAGAGAGAAAGGAAATTATTCTAAAGAGAATATAATATTATTCTAGAAATTCAGAAAATGGAACACTCCATTCTCAATGATTAGTCAAATCATTTTGACATAGAGATAAGAGTAGAAGAGGGATACGATTGTTGGAGATACCGGTACTCCCGGAATATCTTTTTCAACGCTGCACATTTTGTGTATTCGTATCTAGAATATTTTTTGAATATTTCCATGTAAGTTCTTTTCCCATTTTTTATAATAGTTGTTGTATTACAGTTTTTGGGATACCTTTATATTCCATTTTCCATTGTATTGTAATAGTTGTAGTATTACATTTTTCCTAAATGTTTTTATATGAAAACAATTCTTACTTTATCGGTGATATTGTTAGTTTTTACCAACAATTTGAAAAAGATATTCCGTATCACCGATTGTAAAATAGTTTTTCTATTTCGGCGGTTGCTTCATCCTTGAACGCAAAAGTCATTCCCGACGTGATTATGTTGGATCCTTTTAATGGTTCCAACTACAAACGTTGGGCACAAAAGCCACTGATATTCATTGAACCATATGAACTAGATCTTGTTGTTCTCGAGGTACTCCCTGCCATTGAGGGCAATGTGGAAATTACCAAAGAACACTATGCTAGGATCCTAGCTCTTGATGTTGGGTTCAAGAAAGATAATTCAGTGGTTAAGGAATGGATCTTGGATAATGTGACAAACATCGCCTTTTATCTATAGTCGTTGAGAAGTCAATAAAGACTATCTATGAAACGGTTTAGAAAAGGTACGAGGGTGATGATTCTGATGAGAAGAAATACATCACTTGGGAATGACCCAAAAAGATCCAATCGGTCCCATACGAGTCAGAAAAGTGAATCGGCTCTAGGATAAGTCCTTAATTTTCCATGTTTATATAAGTTTAAGGACTACTTTTCCCCTTTCTATTACAACTATTTAACTCTTGATGCACTAAATATCATTCATAGATTATATATCAATTGGATATTAAATCTATGTGTGAATGAAGATCTATATGAAGAGATCTATATGTTGCAACATGAAGGGTTGGTGGTTTTGGATTAAAGGGATAAAGTATGAAAACTTAGAACATCGTTTTGTGTTGTTAAACATGCACCTTGCTAATAGTACCTTAATAAAAGATAGATCAGGTTGTGTTACACTTTTTTCAATAGGTGTATGACATGATTGTCTTTTGGTACTCCATTGCATGGGGCTTACTGCTTCCAATCTTCTTTTTATATAAAAGATGTGGGGGAAACTGATCATAAGGATGAAATTCATTAGTCAATAATGGAATTTACCTTAGTTAGTCTCATTTTTGGTGGAAATGATTGACTCCCTTGATATAATGTATGGTAAAACTCCTTATAATACAAATATTCATGAATAAGAGAATTGTGGGGGTGTGTACCCCTTGATGAATATAAAGTAATTATAAGGACTATGATGTTATAAATGAACTATACTCAACTTGGTATTTTCCATATTGTGAAGAGACTCAAGTGTTAAACATTGGATTATTTTTTGTCATTCAATAAAGTACGAGAGAGTACTATTGATCTAATCTGCGTTTTAAAATAATTCATGTAGTTCTTGAAGGATTTTTTGTTACGCAAACTGGGTCTCATATAAATGATGAAATAAATGGTTGATTCTTTTACTAATAGACTTAATTGGGAGAATAATCCTAGAAATGTTGAGTGATAGGTTTAGAACCCATTAATGGGGAACCTATTACTAATGATTATATATGATGCACTAACTTCCTATCTATATAGTGTAAATTGTGCATACATGAGAAAATTCAAACTTAATGAATTCATAGCCATTCGTGGTGGTCCTATTGAGATGGACTTGATGAATTCACCGTTGAGGTTGTTGTATATTTCTCAAACTTAATGAATTCATAGCCATGCGTGGTGGTCCTATTGAGATGGACTTGATGAATTCACCGTTGAGGTTGTTGTATATTTCTCAAACTTAATGAATTCATAGCCATGCGTGGTGGTCCTATTGAGATGGACTTGATGAATTCACTGTTGAGGTTGTTGTACATCTATCAAACTTAATGAATTCATAGCCATGTGTGGTAGTCCTATCGAGACGGATTTGATGAATTCACCATTGAGGGTGTTTGTATATTACTTAAACTCAATGAATTCATAGCCATGTGTGGCGGTCCTATTGAGATGAAATTGATGAATTCACCGTTGAGGTTGTTGTATATTGATCATAATATGACTTTAAGGAGACGTCCTTGATGTTCCCAAGGGATGAGTTTTTAAACTCACCACAAATTCATAGCACATAAGGGTGGTCCTAAAGAGAAAGGACTTGATGAATTCGCGAGACACATAATGAGGTTGGGCTTTATTGCTCTTAATGATCTTGAAATCCGAGAGGGGTCGGCTAATGAGGCTAGACGCCCTTGGAGATCACCTATGTGTAAGAAAAAGGTGATGTTTGAGGAATTTGTAACTGTCAGCCGGGTAGAGTATGTGCTGTGAGGGTCTCGATCGAAAACCGTCAAGTTCAAGAGTACGTTCACTTGACAGGAATTTGGTGGTTGCCTCACTTCACTACGTGTCAATTCAAATCGAAAGATATTGCCACTTAAGTACAATTCACCCAATCCTGTTCACCTTCTCTCCCAAAGAACCTGAGTGGGGGATTGTTGGAATTATTAAATGAATGATTATTTAATTTATTAATTCTTTCATCTTCATGGGAGAAGTGGGAAAAACTATTTGTGTTCTAATAGTCCCACCTTAACTTTTGTAGAAAAAATGTTGGAATTACTAAAATTCAAGAGCTTTACTTTATTAATTCTTTATTTCTCTTAGGAAAAGTGGGAAAACTTTTTATGTGTTAAAAAGTCTCACCTAGAAAATGAAGAAGAAAATAAAAGCAAAAACCGACAAAAATTAATGGTAGCGGTTTCGGAAGCCACAAGACTTGGTGAAAGAAAACGGTTAGCTTTAATAACCATTGAAGAGACATTAAAGTGACGGTTTTTTATCTTGCCACAAGACTTGGTGGGAAAAAAACGGCTAGCATTAATGAGCATTGAAGAGGCATTTATGTGACGGTTTTTCTTGTCTCATCATTTTCTCTATAAATAGTGACTTTGTCACTTCCTTTTTTTAGAGAAAAAAGAAAAATGTAATTCTAGAGAGAATGGAATAATAATTCTAGAGAGAATAGAAAAATAATTCTAGGGAGAAAGAATATTATTCTAGAGAGAAATGAAATTATTCTAAAGAGAATAGAATATTATTCTAGAAATTCAGAAAATGGAACACTCCATTCTCAATGATTAGTCAAATCATTTTGACATAGAGATAAGAGTAGAAGAGGGATACGATTGTTGGAGATACCGGTACTCCCAGAATATATTTTTCAACGCTGCACATTTTGTGTATTCGTATCTAGAATATTTTTTGAATATTTTCATGTAAGTTCTTTTCCCATTTTTTATAATAGTTGTTGTATTACAGTTTTTGGGATACCTTTATATTCCATTTTCCATTGTATTGTAATAGTTGTAGTATTACATTTTTCCTAAATGTTTTTATATGAAAACAATTCTTACTTTATCGGTGATATTGTTAGTTTTTACCAACAGGGTTCATTCATTTTGTCATCAATTTTAATTTGGAGGGACGATTCCGCCAAAGCTTGCATGCTAATTGGGCATTTAAGGATGATATGATCTGTACTTTCCATCTCAATTTCGCACCATTCACATCTGTTGTCATCTTTACACCTTCTCTTTTTCATGTTCTGTTTAGACGGAAGGATATCATTACAAAACCGCCAACAAAAATTCTTAATTTTTGAAGGGATGTTAGCATCCACACAAGGTTCCAAAGAGTTGAGTTATTTTCTTTTTCACCAGCGATTGAAGATTGTGGAGTATCTCTATTTTCTTCTACCAACGCGTGATATCCAGACTTTGTCGAATATGTCCCATCTTTATTAAAAGGCCAAATTATTTTATCTTCTTTGAGAGTATTTGTGATAGGGATTTTCCATATTTCATTAGCGACAGTCGGATCGAATGCCTCCCTAATAACATTAACATTCCATCCAAACGACTCTTTATCCAGAAGATCGTTAACCCATTTTAGATTAGGAGCTTTCCTATTGTCCAAATTATAATTGCCCATAATCCACTTGTGGTTCCAAATATCCACACTCTTACCATTACCGATTTGCCAAATCGAAAATTTCTTAAGCATTTGTATACCTTTATAAATGCTCGCCCAACTCCACGATCTTTTAGCTTTTAGTTTTTATTCCCATAATTTTTCCTTAGGAGCATATATTCCTTTCAGTACCTTGTAAACAAGTGAGTCCTTATTATTAATAATTCTCCAATCTTGGTTTGCCATCATTGCGAGATTTATTTTTTGGAAATCTCTAAAGCCCACTCCACCGGTTTTTTTTAATTAGCCATTTTATTCCAAGCCATCCAGAGAATCTTTTTTTTGTCCTTAGCGTCCCACCAAAAATTAGCCACCAGAGACGTAAGTTTTTTGCATAGTGTTTTAGGAAACTCAAAGATTGACATGGCATAATTCGGAATTGACTGTAAAACGCCTTTAATAAGAGTCTCTTTCCCACCCTCCCATAAAAGAGAGGCAGTCCAGCTAACCAATTTTTTTAATATTCTATATTTTATGTAATTAAGATTCTCCGTTTTCGATCTCTTAAGGGTTAGCGGAATGCCCAAATATTTCCTTAGCGAATCCGTGCTTTTTATGCTAAGAGCTTCAGAAATGGTTTGTTTAATATGATCAGGAGTATTCTTGCTGAACATAATGATAGATTATGCGAGATTAACTTTTTGCCCTGATGCTTGGCAATAGCTCCACAATATTTCCTTAAATGCATTAATTTCCTTATCCGAAATTTTAATAAAGAATAAAGCATCATCCGCGAAGAAAAGATGGATAAGTTTTGGACATTGTCTTGTAATCATTATCCCATTTTATTACCTTCTCTACATTGATTATTAGTTAGTCCGATGAGACTTTCCGTGATAAGAGAAAAAAGAAGCGGTGATAATGGGTCCCCTTGTCTTAAACCTTGTTCTAGTTTTAACTTTTTCATCCTTTAACCATTAATTTTGATTTGCATAGAAACCGTCGTCACACGGTTCTTAATCTAGTTCACCCATTTATCCGCAAATCCCAACGCTAATAATGTCTGAAAAAGGAATTCCCAATTTACTTGATCATATGCCTTTTCCATATCAATCTTTACCGACGCATAATTGATTTTTGATTTTCTTTTAGTATTTAAAAAATATGAGACTTCTTGCGCTATCAGAACATTGTCTTGAATACTCCAACCTTTAATAAATGCCGACTGTGTTGGTGAGATGATTTCGTCCATGAACGGTTGAAGTCTCAGAGCCATGATTTTAGAGATAATCTTATAGCAAAAATTAACACAAGATATTGGCCTAAAATCCTTGATTGTTTCTTTTTTATCCCCTTTTGGTACCAATATAATAATAGTGTCATTAATTAGACTGAGAGGGATATTGTTTGTAAAGAAGCTAATCACAATTTTCTCTATATTCATTTCAATAATCTCCCAAAATTCGTGATAGAATTTCTCGGCAGCCCATCTGGACCCGGGGCTTTTGAACGATCCATTTTAAACACATGATTTTTTATTTCTTCAGAATCCGGGATCTTCATAAGTGTCTCATTCATTTGGAAGCTAACATTTGATGAAATTTGCCTAGTAACTTCTTGAATATTGGAAACCATATTTTGCTTAAAGATATTCATATAATATGTTTGTATATTGTCCTTAATTATCTCTTTATTATCGCACCATTCCTCCCCATTACACTTCAACATATTTATCATATTTATCTTCTTCGTTGCATAGTTTTAGCAAAGAAATATTTAGTATTTTTGTCCCCTTCTTTAATATTAAGATCCCTAGCTCTATCCACCTAGAAAGACTCTTCTTGATCCCAACATTCCTCAATAGTTTTCTTAAGTTCCATTTCCTTAATTATATTATCTTCATTCATCTCTTTACCTTGCAAAATTTCCAACTCTGTATATAAGTTATTTAGTCTCTTCCTATTATTCAAGAATGTTGTTTTACTCCACCCTCTTAGCGATACACATAGCACCTTTTTTGTCAAAAAATTCCTGAATATTATCTACTATTCTTGTTTTGTCCCATGAATTTTCCACCACCTCTTTACACTGCACATGATCCAACCACCTTGATTCGAAATTAAAAAACTTATCATTTGTTACACGTTCCGGCTCTGGCGTGAGTATTAACGGAGAATAGTCTGAACCCATAGCCGGTGGTACTATAATATTAGTGTCTGAAAATCTTGCGCACCAATCAAGATTTGCGAGACCTCTCCAGCTTTTCTTTTACATTCTCTTCCCCTTTTCTCCGATTCATCCATGTAAAATAACATCCTTTACTCGGTAAGTCAACTAGACGATTTCAATTTATAAACTCGTTGAACATAAGGATTCTTTCTATGTTTGGTTGTATTTTGCCTTTTTTCTCCGAATATTTTGTAATATCATTAAAATCGCCTATGAGGATACTTGGACCATCAAGTTTATCATCCATTTTGACAAGGAATTCCATACATTAGCCCTAATTTTGTCATCATTAGGGGCGTGAACACAAATCAAATAGAACTTTGACCCATTCATTTCATTAACTTTAGAGATTACATAGTTCGAACACGAGAAAACCACATCGATAGAGATACTAGACTTCCACATCAAAAGAATACGACCAGACTTATATGCTCTTCCTTCGGGGTCGACAACATGAAAACTATTAAACTTATTAAACTGGGAACAAGACTTAAGGTCCTTTTTCCGCAATTTTGACTCAAATGAAAACACAAAAGATAGTCTAAATTTATTAATCAAATATTTAAAGGACTTTCTTGTCAAGGGCGCTCTTGCACCTTGACAATTCCACACACAATAGCTATCCATCGAATCTGTCCAGGTTACGGGACCGGCCGCCATCCTCGAGGTTAGTATAAAATTTTAGTAGCCTTCACGGGTCTAGCCCGGTTACCACCAAAATCTTCCGTGTTTTCACTGCTATTGGGATCATACCCCAAAATCCTGTTACAATCATCACCACAACAGAAAAACAATCTTTCACCTCCTTCTTCATACCCATTATCCACGCTATCCACCTTAATTCCATCACAGATTTTCTCATCATTCTTCATATGAACCCTCACTTCATAAAAGCTGTCGCTAAATAGTCCAACCTGGTAGCAGTCAACACCTGCCTTCTCTTCTCTACTTCTGCAACCTGTATTACCTTTGGTGGAAGCTCAATATTAAGCGTGTAATATACTGCATGTATTTTGTTCAAATCGATGTGTTCAGCAGCTAAAGAATTTATTTTGATCTTAACTTGGGTCGTAAAAGCTCTCTTCCAAATAATACTTTCCAAAAACATTGATATTAAACCACCAAAGGATTTTTATCCTAGGATATTTACTACCTCCTCTAACCATATAATTTGGATCCAAATATATGACCATAATCATAACATCAGAATAGTTGATCAACTCATAAATTAAAAGAAAATCATTACAGGCTAATTGAAAGTTTTCCATAGTAAAATAAATAGCTTCTTTACAACTTCTCCTCCTAACCAAATACATGTAATAAATACAGGCCACATAGACAATATGAGAATAGACAAAAAAATTAGCCTTATACGATATGTTGATCAGACCCTACCCTGACCCACCTTCCATGAACTAAAATCCAAATTAAACTCAATAACAATCCAGAAAAACCAATTGCTAGCATTAATAGTACTCCAACAAATTTGTCTGGTACTCTTTTTGTAATTAAAGAAATAGGAATTGAATTCCCTGGTAATTGAGTCACCAAAAGAGAAATGCACCATAGTCCTAAAATTCTTAGCATAGATAGAACATACATAGTATCCATAGATAGACTCAGCATCCATTTCAAATCTACTCAAAATCCTACTGTATCTATACTAATCTGTACTGCATCTAATATTTTTTAGAAATTTATTCTGATTAATTCGAACAAGTAAATCAAAACCCAAATTACCTTGTATGTATTTACTAAAGCCGGAAGAATCCACATAATTCCAGAAAAACATCAAAGAGAACAGAAGACTAAGCGATAAAAGACTTATAACCATTTGCATGTGCAAAAAAAGATACTAAAAGACAATCAGAGGGCATTACAGGGTCCTTTTTCCCTTACCAAATCATCCATCCACACTGAGAGGCCGTGCATGCTTTCATAGGACTCACCAATTAGCTTCTCAGTAGAATTTATCATGGTAAACCACAGGAAAGAATTGCTCCTGGGTCCTCCGATCAAAACGTCTGCAAACCATGATTTTGAAGCCCATTGTTCAAAATTTTCAATAATCTTATGATATAAATTGAGAATGATATGGGTAATAGATTTGTAGTAATAATTAGGATTAGAAACTTAAGGGAATTGATGAACAAAAAATTTATGATTTGTTTGTGTTGGTTTAAGGTTTAAAACTTGGGTTGTCTTTTGGTTGGATGAATATTACAATTGTTTCTAAAAAAAAATGGCCATGCTCCTAATAGAAGTCTATCAGAGGGACATTTTTTATTTCCTAAAATTAAATTAATAGTAATATTTTGCAAAATATATTCTATGATATTAATAAAAAAAATTAGTTGTTTTGTATGAAAGGATAAATATGTTATATATTTAATTAAAAATAATTTGATAGTTATTAGGAGGTGTAACGTGAAAATGTGTTAGATTTTATCATATATCCCTAAACTACAAACTAAATTTTATTTTGTTAATTATCATAACTGGAATATAATAAAACCTATTTTTTTGGTTTTTGCAGATTACAATAATATAGGGATATCACTTTCAAATGAGAAATCAAAACCTTTAACAACAAACGTATTTCAAACTCCTCATCTATCAACTCTTAACTTAACTCACCAACACAAAGATTGAACTTTGTATTACCTTTTTTCTAGATTAGTTGATAAATTTATTATTTATATATTTTAGTTTTGATGATGAATTAAATGTTGATATAGTGTAGATATGTTGATACAAATATAGTGATTTCAATTGTAAGTTTGATTATAAATTTTTGATCAATATAAATGTTCATTTATAAATATATTCCCAATGTATTGTATGGTGTATAATTTTAATGGTACCAACTTGAAATTATTTAATTAATATTTATTTATTTAAATTTAATTTCATCATATTTTATGAAGATGTGTTGAAATTTCCTATTTTAGGTAGAAATCTACATTTGGTTGCATTGTAATATTTGTTGAGTATGCAAAAAATACAAATCGGGTACATAAAGTAAAATAAAAATTGTGTCAACTTGCTAACTAAATTTAGTTTAGCTGATACAAATGTGAATATCAGGAGATCATAAGGCAAACAACCCTTACAAAATTGAGAAAAGGTAGTATCAACTTACCGTCATACCATGATATTCCCCACCATAAATACAGTCACTACCATATGAGAAAATCACTCATATGCTCAATAATTTTATAAAAACTCCCTCAACTTCATATATTAGTAAGTATTGAATATCTTATAGAACAATTACATTTTTTTTACAGTATTGACTCCTAAGCTTGTTCTCGAGAAGATGGATAAGTAGACAAATATGCCGAGGCAACCAAAGGTTGTAGGATCACATGTCCTGGAAAATTGAAGTCATAAAACTGTGGCTCAAATTAGTAGCCTAGGTAAAAGACTTGATCTATTTGAGTGCATGCAAGGAAGAAACGAAACCCCCATAATAAGTTAAGTATGTAGGTTGTAATATGTAGGGTCTATTTTGTACTTTTTTCTTTGTCTTTTACTACGCTACACTTTTTTACTTTTGTGTTAAGTTTTTTGAACAAGTTTCCACAAGATAAGGTTTTTTATGAGAGAAGAACAAATGAATACATTTTCGACGTAACATTCATAAAAAGGGATTAGTAAAATAGATATGATACCATCCTATAAAATGATCTATCAATGTGGAACTTCCCTTAAACACCCAAATTCTCATAACCCGATCTAGACTAGGATCTATTGAGACCATGAGTACTCAGATTTTTGGAATTCGATCAATTAAAATAACATGAACATATCATTCTTTTGTAAGAGTATTGGTCTCTTATGAAAAAACACCAAATCGACTCCTATGTTTGTAATTTCACAATTTATATTATTTTAACTAAATTATATTCCCTGAAGTGAATGAACGATTTTTAAGTAATATAAAAATCATTTCCTAAAATGAAACTATATTCTTTGAAGAAAATGAAATATTTTTCATATTTTTACAACTGTGAAATTCTGGTGACCTGGACTCCAGAAGAGGTTAAGGTCGTGGAAAGAATAGTTTGTGGTCTCGTAGTAGTCTGAATACAACTAGGATAAATAACCATAACCACTAGAAGTGGAAAAATATTGGTAAAGGCACTAAAAAAATTTCATGAATTTTTTTCCTTTTTTTTATTGTGTTGATATTGAAATCCGAGAATAAGTGGCGTTATTGAGTGTGATTTATGTTAGTTTATACACTATTTATATGCTTGATTCTGAAAAAAATTGATTGAATAAATGTAGGGTTTTTTAGGATTTAAAAAATTTAAAAGTAGCATTATGAAATTAAAAATTTGATGTAATAAACATTTTTTGGCCTACAATTGTTTTTATAAAAATATAGGGACCAAATTGTAATTTAAAAAATGTTAAAGAAAATTAATTGACAAATTTTTTTTTTAAAATAAATAAATGACCATTTTGCAATTAAATAAAGTGTTATATTAAAATAATTTGACTTAAAATGTTTTTATGAAAATAAAAGGACCAAAATGCAATGTTATAAAAAGTATAGGGACCAAATTGCAATTTAAAAAGTAAGTATAAGAAAATATAATAGAACTAAAATACAATTTAAAAAAATTAAAGGACCATTTTGCAATTTAAAAAAATAAAAGAAAACATAAAAGGAATAAATTTTTTTTTTAAAAAAAAATAGACCATTTTGCAAATTTAAAAAAGAAAAAGAAAATATAAAAGGACTATCATGTTTATTTATTAAAAAAAATAACCCAATTTGTAATTTAAAGAAAATTAAAGAAAAATGGACTATTTTGAAATATAAAAAACAAAATGTATATATTTTTTTATTTATTATATGACTAACATTTTTTTGTGTAATACAGATGGTAAGTGGAATTGATGTATTATTATATTTTTTTTATTTCTTATTTTTTTTTATTTAATTAATATGTATGTATTTAATTTGGTTATGTATTAATTTTTATGTATTTAATTTTATATTTATGTATTCAATTTCGTGATGTAATCATTTTTCATTTTATTTTTATTTCTGTCTTTTAAATGTATTGCAAAATAGATGGCCGATGTGATAGCTAGGAGTCACGGAGGGGACGGTGGGGACCGAGACCCAAACCAAAATTCCAACAAAAACCTTGCAGATTGTAATAATCAACCGGGTAAATAAAAAAAATTATATCCAAAATTATGTTAAATATAACTTATACATTAATTAAATCTAATTTAAAACAAATTCAATTAAGCGCAACAAAATGGGTATGCGGCACTAAAATCTGTCATTAAGGCACTAATGGTGGTCATGTATCCTTTGCCGGTCGATTTATACATACTAGACGACACGTGGAATCTCTCGGTAAATACGGGAAACAGGTTAGCCAGGATGTCGGGCTAACTGTTCGAGAGAGGATACCACCGTGCTAGAAAGCGTGGGAGAAAGTTCCGACTTCCGACAAAGTAGCAGTCATTAAGCGATTATCGGTAATGTTAAAACTATTCTCACCATTAATACTTATATAAAATAAATTATTAATTAAATTTAACTTTAAATAATATTTTGGATATAACAATTTTTTGATATCGCTTATTGGAGGAAAAATCCGATTGGAAATTTATTGCTGGGAATTTGGATGATACTATGAAAGTGAGGTACAAAGACTACAAACATAATATGAAAAAGCATTATTACTTGATGGGTAACAAACCGAGTGATTTATTTAATGAGGTCTGGGAGATGTGTTGTAAGTATTGGGGTCCGAAGGACGCAAAGGTATATGTATATATTTTTATTTTATCATTTAGATTATATATAATGTTATTAATATTTGTATTATAAATTTTTTCAGCACCATGCAAAAATGAATAAAGAAAATCGAAAGAAACAAAAGAATAAAAGTGGAGCGGGTTCTCGAAAATACTCCCGTACTCGGGATTTTCATTACGAGGTACTTTGATTTTTATGTATAGTTGTTTAATGTATTTAGAATATTTATTGATTATTATGAATGAAACAGGGTGTTGAGAAGTTGACCGGGGGTGGGATTGTGGTAGTGTGGGATGAGGCAACTCAAGAAGAAATCCTTATACCACAAATGGGTGCATTTTTCGAAGTGGTGGGAAAAGGCAAAAAGACAAAGCACTGGAGGACGGAGGGTTATAAGAATGCTAATGTAAGTATATTTACAAATTTAATTTTAATTATAATTTTATTCATAAATCGATTTTAATATTAATTTTTTTTCATGTCTATAATTAAACAGAAATTGTTAAGGGATGCTATGAAAGAGAAAGTGTCTCAGTGTCAATCTGAGTCAACTGAAGCTGGTTACTTGTCGCAAAATGAGCAAATTGAGTCGGAGAGGGAAACTGCTAAAAAGGCTATTCGGTCGCCGAAGAGGAGTTGGACACCGGGTATGGGCCAACCGAAAAATAAGAAGAGTGTATCCAGTCCTTCGACTACCCTGGCACAAGACGAGCAAAACTCGCATATGATGGCGGCAATAAATGAGCTTCGAGTAGACAAAGGATTGGCACCTTATAGACCCCCTAGTACTAGTACCTCTTCTAGCAGTGCTCCCCTAGTTTATTCTCAGGCAGCTGTGACTAATGCGATGACTTATATTAATGAGATAAGGGTACAATATGGTTTGCCCCCTATCCAGCCTATGCCTGCGAACCCTACTCCTCCAGCTGGTGATGCATCCGAGAGTCGAGGTGATGAAGAGGTTGATGAAGAGAGTGACGAAGATGAAGATGGCGATGATTCCGATGGAGAACAGGAGACCCGTTTATATGGTCTTTAGGTTGGGTTAAGTTGATGTTTATTTTGGTTTGAAGTTAAGATGTAATAATAATATGTCTTTTGGTTTGTTTGACCATTGATTTGACTTATAATTTATGTTTATGGATGATTTTGATGCATTAGTATTTTAATTAATTATTTAGTTTGACTTATAATTAAAGTGAAAATTCTTAGCATAGATAGAACATACATAGTATCCATAGATAGACTCAGCATCCATTTCAAATCTACTCAAAATCCTACTGTATCTATACTAATCTTTACTGCATCTAATATTTTTGAGAAATTTATTCTGATTAATTCGAACAAGTAAATCAAACCCCAAATTACCTTGTATGCATTTACTAAAGCAGGAAGAATCCACCTAATTCCATAAAAACATCAAAGAGAACAGAAGACTAACCGATAAAAGACTTATAACCATTTGCATGTGCCAAAAAAAGATACAAAAAGACAATAAGAGGGCATTACAGGGTCCCTTTTCCCTTACCAAATCATCCATCCACATGGAGCAGCCGTGCATACTTTCATAGGAGTCACAAATTAGCTTCTCAGTAGAATTTATCATGGTAAACCATAGGAAAGAATTGCTCCTGGGTCTTGGATCAAAACCTCTACAACCCATGATTTTGAAGCCCATTGTTCAAAATTGTCAATAATCTTATGATATAAATTGGGAATGATATGGGTAATAGATTTGTAGTAATAATTAGGATTAGAAACGTAAGGGAATTGATAAACAAAAAACTTATGATTGGTTTGTGTTAGGTTTAAGGTTTAAAACTTGGGTTGTCTTTTGGATGGATGAATATTACAATTGTTTCTAAAAAAACGGCCATGCTCCTAATAGAAGTCTATCAGAGGGGAATTTTTTATTTCCTAAAATTATATTAATAGTATGATTTTGCAAAATATATTCTATAATATTAATAAAAAAATTAGCTGTTTTGTATGAAAGGATAAATTATGTTATATATTTAATTAAAAATAATTTTATAGTTATTAGGAGGTGTAACGTGAAAATGTGTTAGATTTTATCACATATCCCTAAACTACAAACTAAATTTTGTTTTGTTAATTATCTTAACTGGAATATAATAAAACCTATTTTTTTGTTTTTGGATATTACAATAATATAGGGATATCACTTTCAAAGGAGAAATCAAAAACTTTAATAACAAACGTATTTCAAACTCCTCATCTATCAACTCTTAACTTAACTCACCAACACAAAGATTGAACTTTGTATTACCTTTTTTCTAGATTAGTTGATAAATTTATTATTGATATATTTTAGTTTTGATGATGAATTAAATGTTGATATAGTGTAGATATGTTGATACAAATGTAGTGATTTCAATTGTAAGTTAGATTATAAATTTTCGATCAATATTAATGTTCAGTTATAAATATATTCCCGATGTATTGTATGGTGTATAATTTTAATGGTACCAACTTGAAATAATTTAATTAATATTTATTTATTTAAATTTAATTTCATCATATTTGATGAAGAAGTGTTGAAATTTCCTATTTTTAGGTAAAAATCGACATTTGGTTGCATTGTAATATTTGTTGAGTATGAAAAAAATACAAATCGGGTACATAAAGTAAAATAAAAATTGTGTCACCTTGCTCACTAAATTTAGTTTAGCTGATACAAATGTGAGTATCACGAGATCATAAGGCAAACAACCCTTACAAAATTGAGAAAGGTAGTATCAACTTACCGTCAAACAATGATATTCCCCACCATAAATACAGTCACTACCATATGAGAAAATCACTCATATGCTCCATAATTTTATAAAAACTCCCTCAACTTCATATATTAGTAAGTATTGAATACTTTAAAGAACAATTACATTGTTTTTTACAGTATTAACTCCTAAACTTGTTCTCGAGAAGATGGATAAGTAGGCAAACATGCCGAGGCAACCAAAGGTTGTAGGATCACATGTCCTGGAAAATTGAAGTCATAAAACAGTGGCTCAAATTAGTAGCCTAGGTAAAAGACTTGATCTATTTGAGTGTATGGAAGGAAGAAAAGAAACCCCCCATAATAAGTTTAGTATGTATGTTGTAATATACGGGGTCTATTTTGTACTTTTTCATTGTTTTTTACTACGCTACACTTTTTTACTTTTGTGTTAAGTTTTTTGAACAAGTTTCTACAAGATAAGGTTTTTTATGAGAGAAGAACAAATGAATACATTTTCGACGTAACATTCATAAAAAGGGATTAGTAAAATAGATATGATACCATCCTATTAAATGATCTATCAATGTGGAACTTCCCTTAAATACCCAAATTCTCATAACCCGATCTAGACTAGGATCTATTGAGACCATGAGTTCTCAGATTTTTGGAATTCGGTCAATTAAAAAAACATGAACATATCATTCTTATGTAAGAGTATTAGTCTCCAATGAAAAAACACCAAATCGACTCCTATGTTTGTCAATCACTAAAAAACATAGACTTATCATTCCTAAGAAAAAAAATACTAGACTCCTATTCTAACATCACAATCAAAATAATATGATAGTCAATCAATCAACAATTTAGATGTATCATTTTAAGTAAGATATTAGACTCACGTGACCACATAATAATTCAAAAACTATGGAGTCATGGGTTAAAAATAAAGGATCTAGGTAAAGTAACCCCATAAATTTATGTAAAGAATTATCTATTCTTCATCAGTTTCGATTAGCGAATACTTATAAAACTTGTAGAAAGCAAATGGTGCCACAACATATAATATTTTGTGAGACACTTAGATAGGTTGTTCACGAGAATTTAATATTTGGTGTTAATTTTAAAGTGATATATCACAAAAGTTTGGGTTTGTAATCTTTAGCAGCTATAATACATCGTAATTAGAAAGCTTTAACAATTCCATATTTAGTCAAAATAAATGCATTCATCATGCCACAAATGCCCACCATATCTGTTATATCTAGGCCTATCTTCCGATAATCTCAACAATCATAGTCATTAATCGTCGCTAAATATTTCAATAAATTTAAAATAAATTATACTTAAGTTAAAAATAGTTAAACATAACATTCACGAATATTATAAAATATTTAAGCTACCTTAGCTTATTTGACATTAATATATGATTTCGTTGGATTTAAACAAACAAATCTTGAGACGAGACAAGAAATATAAATCTAAATCCAAAAGAAGAAACTCCATGTCACAACTCAAGAATAACTTTGAAAAATGATGGGAATCCTAGGTTACACAACAGCGAGTAATAGAGCCGCTTTGTGGATCGAAAGAGACCCTAGGAACCTATGACAATCAAAGATGTATACCACTCCTACCTAGAAAAAGAAACTAGAAAGCATAAGATTTTGGGTAATGTCATTGATCTCGAACCTGAATATTGACAACCTCAAAGGAATGAGGCTCAACCAATTATTTCAAAACTTGATTCACAATATCGATTGCATAAGAGCGAGACAGAAGGAGAATGTGAAATGATAGAATATCATAATTTATTATAAATACCCACTTCTCAGATATATGGCTCTAAGTTCTATGATTGAGGAAAAAATTATACAGAAGGAACAAACATCTAACAAAAAATAGTTTACCGAGGAGGATAAATTATTTGTAACTATAGAACATCCCCTACTTATTGGTGACTTTGTGATTCACTAATTAGGATGTGAGATGGATGAGTTTTCCTCACAACAATACCTTGGTATTCTTAGTAGAAATTTTTGATGAGCTAATCAAACAAGCATTGATGGATAAAATATTTTCATTTTATTTACGGTTCTCAAAAAAATTTGAGAAACTGATAATAGATCTAGGATAGTTCTAACAATTTTTTGAGGTCATCAGGGGGTTCACATATAAAACCTTCCTCCCTAGGGGATGTAATTTAATATTAATGAAAATAGGAATAAGAAAGGCATAAAATATTATTGTTACACGTACTGTTGTTGCGGAATGTAAGTGTACGTACATAGTGATCCTAAGGCTAGCGACTAGGAACATACTATAGTGATTGTATACACTCAGCACTTAGACATTATGTTTCTAATGAGAGAGGGTTTTATGATATGCCCATTGAGGACACATTTTTTTTATTATTCACCTACAAACCTACTTGAATAAATTCCATAAGACATACATTTCCATGTCACGACACTAATAAAAGTCCTGACTGAAATTCGTAATACGAAGGAAAAGATTTGTGAAATGAACAAAGGGACATATAATCAATATGTTCAACTAGTTGTTTTCAAAAGATAGATGTTTTTTGAAGAGAAAAGATTAGTCATAAGAGAAGTGGTTTGGATATTATTACACGTTATACATATATTTGATGTATATTATCGAGTATGGGTATCTAATCGTGTTTTACTAGAAACACCAAGCAAAACATAGAAGATGTGTGTCTCCTACAACAATCCAAATCTAGCTTTCCCTATTGTATGTTTCATGCTAACAAACATTGGTCGACTGATCTTTCTTATTGTCATGTTCAATTGTACATGTTTTATATATTCATTCAACGAACACAATCATATATGGATGGACATAAAAATAAAAAAATGATGTTCATAACCAAAAAAAGTTTTCTTACTACCACGAATTTCGTTTGATCTAAAACACATCGGCGCCACATATCAAAAGTTCCTCGTACGACTATGCGAGCAATAGATATGAACAACCATCGAAATATATGTGGATGTCATGATGGTGAAAATTTCCACCTCCAAACCAATCTTGGAAGATTTTTCAAACGTTCATGAAGTTATGAGATCAGATGACATATGATTGAGTCCACAAAAATTGATATTCAGAGTAATATATGGGACATTCATAGATTGTATGCTAAGCATCAATGAATTGATTCTACTACAAATAATACATGACATAATGGATATGTCTCACGTACGAATCATGTAGCAGGTAAAAATCTTTAGAATATAATATAGGTCCCTCAGATCTCTTTTAGTCAAAATCCATCAAGAGGCTCCACATTTAGTTCAAAACTACAAGTTAAAATAGGATAAAGAGTATTGAAACATCTTTGAAACATTGAAGGAATACATAGCCACCTATTTCATCATATCATACCCAACATAAGGAGAAACATTTAGACTATACATCTCAGAAACTCAAGAGGCAATGGTCACTGTTATTGGCGGAACACATATGGTTAATTACAACAAGTGAACTACATCACAAAAATTTTACAAGGTACAAAAGAACTACCAAATAATATATTTTATTTGTAATTTTTTTATTATATTATTTATTTAATAGGGTTATTTAACTTTTTTTTAGATTAATTGGGTAAGGGATCCTTTAAATATTTACTTACATATTTATCTTTCTTATTCAACCTTATCATTACGTTAAAAACAATTGACATTAGAATAATATGTATTTATTATATTAGTGAATGTAATCTTAAATCAATTTGATAAAATAATTAACTGTATTATTTACATGTATTTTTTTAATGTTTCATTGCATCTAATATAGTTTTAAACATTTGTTATTCAGTTGCACACTATAGTTGAATATAAAAAATTATTTCTTAGTTTTTGAATTTTGAAAAATTAATATGAACAAGGTTTATCCTGTTTACGCTATTTAAATTTTAATTTCGTTTATATTTTTACTAAAAGCGTATTACAATAAATATTTATATGTTATGAATAAGGGTATTTTGTAAATTTAGGTAGTATTAAATGCTATTTTTAATCATGTACAACAAAGGTACATAAAAAAAATGTAGTATATTATTGTAAAATATTTATGATCATTTATCTATATCTAAACCCCTTCCAACATAAGATATACAACTATGTAAGGATACATAAACCTCCCAATCAACCATCCATCACCACAAACATTTTGATACTATATTCAAAACTCAAACTAAACTTTTTGAAAAAAAAAAGTTAATATTAATGTGAGAATTGTAATTGTGTCCAAGTTCCAATCGAACAAATATCACTCAATATCAATATAATTTTTTGCTAAGGAATTTTGAGATTTAAGCCCAAGATCATATATCTGATTCCACTTGTGAAAAATATATACAACAATTGAGGAGGTGATATTATAGAATATGGATGGATCAACCCTCATTATGTGACATAAATTATTAAAAACACTTGCTACAACAGTATTTCAAGCACATTAGTTTTGCATGATTTGTCCGTCAACTCAATACCTAAATAAGTATCAATATCGTTTGTATTAATTATGTTTTTTTTAAGGATGAAGGCATGAATTTGTCTATTTTTTAAGTAATTTTATAATATGTCATTATATTATAAAAATCTAACATGTATGTTTTTATATAATATACAAACTACACTATACATCCCTAAATTATGTGAAAGTAACATATTGAAATAGTTGTACCACACGAGTGAGATCTAGGTCAAAAATTTTAAAATAAAAATTAACTCAATTTTTTATAATTATCTCCATCAACCTAAACTGTGAGTATTAACTTAAACTTTTAATATTTTAGATTTAGTTTTATAATTTATGGTTTTTGTAATTGTATAATTGAATATCTTATATTGTAATTAACATTTAGAAAAATAACATAGAGACATATAATTTTTTTTTATAATAAATAGGGACCTTAGATTATATATACTAGTAATTTCTTAGGAAAAACATATATTGAGTATAATTTCATTAAATCCTTATATCATACAAACTCAAGAATAATTTTTGAATATATGAACTTTGTATTTATAATCAAAGTTTTGGGGGATACATGAATATATGGACTTATAATGTAATTAACTCCAAAATAATTGAGACACAATAGATAATAATACCATATTCTTGTCCCTTTTTTCACTATATGTAATTATGTTTTAAAAAAACTTATATTATGTACAAGAATCCCATTGTCATAGATGAATTTGCGAGACAAAATTTATAGTTTGATATGGAATCGCTCGACAAATGGTGAATTTGTGGCCACTATTTTTCGTGGTGCCAAAATTAAAGGAAAGAGCAAATTATCCAACACTTGTTTGGTTAATTTATTGACACTATCAAAATTTAATTAGTTAGCTACAAATAAGGGTCTAAATTGTAGCTATTTTTAGAAGAACATTGTAAAAATTGAATGTTCCACTAATAAATATTTTGTGAAGCCCACATATAATACTTTAGGTGAATTGTTAATTTTTATTTTATTTTAATATTTTTTTATAATATTACTATTGTTTAAATTAGAGTAAATTATTAATTTGAAATTTTATCTTTCTTTTTTTTTTTGATCATTTTAATAAGATCTTGTCATCTACTTCTCAAAGCCAACATACCCCTTACACCGCGTTGGCACACACCCCTTCAACTTTATCTCCATTACTAATAATTGCACCATTAGTGCTCCATTATTTCGAGAAACATTCGATGTTCATTTTAGTAAGTGTTTCAAGCTTCATTTGGTTAAAGATTTAGGTTGAACCACTTGGAGGTCCATTCTAGAAGATTTTTAGAGATACATTTAAACTCCATTAATTTTTTATTATAAGAGTGTATGGAGGGAAGTCTTGAGATTTTGGAAAATAATGATGAGCTTCGGTTATCATCTCCTAACCATTTGTCATTTAATTCATGAATAAGAGATATCAAAATACATTTTCTCACAAATATAAATACATTATCAATTATGATATTTTTCCTCTTTACCATGAAGTGGCTCCACAGACTGAACCTCGGATAGCATCAAATTATCTATAGAAATTACCTAACTTAGATACGAAAAATGGGTGCAATATATTTTAAATAACTAATTTGAAAAATAAAGTAAGGCAATTAAATATACTATAAAACTAAAGAAATGTACTAAAAATAAAATAATCAAAGAGGAGTTTAACCCAACGAGAGGGATAACTTGATATATTATTTGGGATATAACTTGTACTTAATTGTTTGTTTTAAATTATTAAAATATATCCTTATTTGTCAAATACTTAACAATAATGATGTGGTCTTCCAGGTACATTGCACAATGCAGTATATTAGTTATCTATGATTCAACTATAATCGATTCTAATTCCTCCAATTATGACAGCGTAATTCTTTTCTAAGCCTCTAAGTAAATCAACTATTGAAGTATTATTAGTCATCTACAAATTGGGTCATGATTTTAAATTAGGTAATCAAATATCAAGATCTCGATTTCACTGAAATCATTTTTATGATTCTTTATGAATCAATAATAAAAATATTTTAAGATATTTGGAGAAAAAGTTGAATAGGAGGGGGAGAACAAGAGATGTGAAATTTTATATAGAATCAACTCAAACGTGAGTTTGTGACAGTGTTTTTCAGTATCTATATAAGGATATAAGGAAAAACCTTCATTGCGCAATGTACTATATGATATTTTACATGTTTGCCCTACTTAAAATATATCTTGAAACCTCATATACTTAAAAGGTTTTCTCGTTATTCCTTATTATTATACTTATTCTATTATCCATTAAGATAAGATGGAGCAGTTTCCTTGGCGTCCTCGTTGCTTGATGTTGTATTTCAAGTAATTCTCCTTTATTAGGATATTATCCATTTTAATTGGTTGAGTTGAAATAATGTCTTTTTGTAAGTATGAGGCTTAAGGAATCTTTTTCCTATCAAATACCAATCTTTGTTTTATTATAAGTATTTTAAACATTAATATTACACTTCTTGATACATCATTATTTTCCCTTACTTTTAGAACTTGATCCATTTGTATATTTTATTTTTCTAGGAACAATTGATCAGTATCTTTTATGCATATTTGTTCACAGGGATAGAACTTGATTAGAACTTCATTAACATGTATGTATGGAAGTCAGATAAATCTTGCATTATTAGTAATGTTTATATTAATATTCAATAATGTACAATGTCAAGAATGTTAAGAATTCACATGTGGATACGGATGTACTTTAGAATTATTGGTCGGGAAATTTATAATTGTGTTTCC
The DNA here is from genome assembly GCA_029959085.1 of Nemophila menziesii. Taxonomy (NCBI): domain Eukaryota; kingdom Viridiplantae; phylum Streptophyta; class Magnoliopsida; order Boraginales; family Hydrophyllaceae; genus Nemophila; species Nemophila menziesii. The sequence goes on from JARWIR010000001.1 coordinate 85,285,994, forward strand.
ATGTTACCAAGAAAAATAAACCTAACATTTTTAGGTGCTTTCTTCTGATGTAAATTTGTTGTATGATAATCATTGTTTATATATATACCTCCCACCAAGTTCTCGAAGTTACTCATATAATCTTCTAGTAATGGTAAAATGTTCCATCATCTCAACCAACAAGAAATGAACTAGTTTTCTCTTATCTAACCATGTAATTCAATAGTGTAGGAAGATTATGGTCTCTACCTCTCACATTTACACCTCAATTTCATGTTCATCCATATTTAGTTTTTTATTTTAATTAACCACATCTAAAATATTTCCATTATGATTAACATATTTGGATTTTATTCAGTATTTTTACTTCTATTTTATCCGTTCACAATCACTTTACATGATTCCTTATGATGGACAAAATGTTTGCATACAAAAACGTTCACTATCATCTCTATAAATTTAAACCTATATATACTTTGTTAAGAGAACTCTTCTTTCATCTAACTCTTATTTTTGTAAATTCATCTTACGAAAATTGTAAATTACTAGGGTGCATATATATATATATATATATATATATATATATATATATATATATATATATATATCTTTCTTTGAAAGGTGGCAACATATAGGACAAACTCATGGGAATTACAATGGTTTATAAGCTCTAAAGTATTATTTTTTCAAATAAATATCGTTCACGTAATTCAATTTTCTTTCACCATGTGTTTGTTTGCGATAATTACATCCGTGTATGATATTAAAGAAATCTATCATTTCTTATAAGTGTGATATTTATTCTCAAATAAATCATAAATAATATATAATTCCCTTAAAATTTGAAAATCATTTACTTCGGAAAATTCATAATGCAAACCAAAAATAGATCTTCGACCCGATCCACTAAATAAACTTGCATATACTCCATTTGAATTATCAATCCTGCATTTTTCCATAATATACATATAAAATTTTCTTGGGCCTAAAATTTAAATAGATGAATTATATTTTCACTGATATACTTATATTTCTAGGTCGGTTTCCTAATAACTCCATTTTTAAGTGAAATACCAAATAATATTTTTTATTTGTAATTTTTTTATTATATTATTTATTTAATAGGGTTATTTAACTTTTTTTTAGATTAATTGGGTAAGGGATCCTTTAAATATTTACTTACATATTTATCTTTCTTATTCAACCTTATCATTACGTTAAAAACAATTGACATTAGAATAATATGTATTTATTATATTAGTGAATGTAATCTTAAATCAATTTGATAAAATAATTAACTGTATTATTTACATGTATTTTTTTAATGTTTCATTGCATCTAATATAGTTTTAAACATTTGTTATTCAGTTGCACACTATAGTTGAATATAAAAAATTATTTCTTAGTTTTTGAATTTTGAAAAATTAATATGAACAAGGTTTATCCTGTTTACGCTATTTATACACAAATTTGTCTTGTAGCCCGACTCAGAAAGATGCTTGTAAACTAGGCTATTTGTTAAGGAGGGGAATATTATGTAAGATCTAGGTAGCCTTGCGCACAAATAATCATTAAAATTTATTGATAAAATCAAGAAAACTCCTATTTTATAAATTTTTTACCATGCATAACATAAAATATATGCAATATATATGGTTGTGGGTGTGTGTGAGGCATGCTAAAAATTATCTTTGTCATCTGGTATAAGGATGAAACTTATGAAATAGTTCATCACAAACCTCAAGGATCCCTAACTTAATCTACCTCATCACAATACTTTATCTTCTACTCTATTATGTTATTATATTGTGTTCGAGTAAAATAAACTTGTAGTTACCTAATTTATTTATTTATGAAGAAATGCTGAATAGATTGACTAAATTAATTTTTTTCTACAGTGGTTCGACAATTGTGGGATAATTGTTTTTTATTGTATTTTATGTTCGATTTTTGGTGATAAAATAATTATATGTCTATCAATTCCCAGTGTTCCATTACAATTTAATCTTTTTAATTAAATTAATTTAGTAAAGGTGTAATAATAATATTTTATATTAACTTATTTATTTAATATCTAAAGATTAAATAATCTAATAAGTAAAATAATAACATTATCATACATTTAACTATTACTTCCTATATTTAACTTGATCATTTAATAAAGGAAATAATGATCTATATCATTTTATTACATTAATTAAAAATAATAGATTCTCATTATTCTCCATATTATATAAAATAAATCTGGTATATTGCTAAAACCGTTTAGCAACAATTAATTATTTGACATTTAGAAAAGAGCCTAAAAAATATATTTATTCGTGACGTATACCTATAATAAAAAAATAAATTATTTATGTTTCAATGGGTGTAACTACTTAACTTTGCAAATATAACTAATTCGATTAATTAAAATATTGTTTTACTAACGGAAGGGACGATAATATACAATCTTTGTTCTAGACCTACCCCATTCAAAATGAAAAAATTTCTTATCTACCATTTCACTCGTATATTAGTGAGTTTGCAACATGCATGGTTATCAAAATAGTAATCAGATTACTTCAAATATACAAATAATTTAATCTAGGTTAATCAATATTAAATTAAAATTAAATTAAAATTAAAAATTAAAATTTAACATTAAAGTTAAAAATTAAATTTAAAAATAAATGTTAAACATTTAAATTAAAATTAAAATTCGGATTAAAAATTTAGATTTTTAAAGAAAATAAAAATACCATGTCAGCGAGGACATTGTCGTCGGAGCAAAGGAAACAAAAAGTCGTCGTTGGTAATGTATCATATGTTGTCGCCCAAACATCAAAACAACGACTACATGAAGTCGTCGCTATTAGATAATATTAGAGACTACAATATGTCGTCGCAAATAATAAGTCATTTATTGACAACTTTTGTAGTCGCAAATCACGTTTGGTCATTCGTGACAATATCAAAGATTTTCGGCGCGAGAAATTTTTCTAACGATGATTCACTAGCGACAAAATATAGGCAACGTCATGTTGTTGCTAAGACCAAAACCGGTCTATTACGACGACTTTTTATATCATTTGTGATGACTTTTGTCGTCAAGAATTCTTACGCACGATTTAGTGAGGAAAATATTAGTAAGATACTAGGTGGCCTCTACCCAGATAATCATTAAAATTTATTGAGATAATCAAGAAAACCCCTGTCTTATAAATTTTTAATCATGCATAAATATAAAATATATGCAACAAATATGTGTATATATATGTATATGTGTGTGTATGTGTATGTGTGTGTGAGTGCTTGTATGTGTCTAAGGCACGTTGAAAAATTTCATTGTCATCTGGTATAAGGATTAAACTTATGAAATAGTTTACTAAAAACCTCGAGGATCCCAAATAGTTCACCACGAACCTCAAGGATCCCTAATTTGTTCTACCTCCTCACAATACTTTTTATCTTCTACTCTATTCTGTGATCATATTGTGTTTGAATAAAATTAACTTGTAATCACCTAACATAATTTTTATGAAGAAATTCTAAAGAGGTTGACTAAATTAATTTTTTTTTTATCGAGCGGGTCGAGAATGACGGGAGAATTGTGGTTTTTATAGAATTTTATGTTCGAGTTTTGGTGAGAAAATAATTATGTATCTACTAATTCCATTGTTCTAATACAATTCAATATTTTTAATTAAATTTATTAAGCAAAGTTTAAATAATAATTTTTTATATTAACTTATTTATTTGATATATAAAGATTATAAATAAACTAATAAGTAAAATAATAATATTGTCTTACATTTTGTTTAAAATTGAGATAAGAAAAACAAAAAGAGTAAAGTATAAGCTTGTTTCTTTCCTTCTAACTTGTGTCAAATACAAAGGAATGAAGGTCATATATTTATAGTATATATATATGACCCTTCATATTACACAATAATTTCCCCCATAAAGATGGTAATATGAAATGTCTAGAAATCCAAAGGATATCCATTAATTATTTACAATACTCCCCCTTGGATGTCCGTTTCTTATAAAATATGTCTCATTAAAACCTTGTCAAGAAAAAATCTATGAGATAGAAAAAAACATGGTCAACGGAAAAGGAGTACATATAAATAGGACTAATTATCTTGAAATACTGCCTCGTTAAAACCTTGTCAAGAAAAACCCAGTGGGATAAAAACTTAGACGAAAGAAAAAAAGTACAACGTCTTGTTCACGCTCCCCCTGATACTGGCAAGACATATCCGAGTTGTCGCATTCCAATATTGTGTATCATCTTCTTGAATGTTGTGGTTGACATTACTTTGCTGACCAAATCAACAAGATTGTTACATAATTGTATTTGATGAATGTCAAAATCTCCATTCTTCTATAGGTGATATATGTTACATTTTGTCGCTTATTTTGTAGCCATTTTGAATTTGTGCGATACAAGAAACAGTATCCTCATACAATATCGTCAGTATATTTCTTATTGAAGATAAACCTCAGATTAAAGTTACACTTCACTTCTCTCAGATATGTTGAAATATCCACTTAAATAAATATTTTATACCACTCTCCCATGGATATTTACTGAAGGATATGTCTCATTATAACCTTATCAAGAAAACCCATTGGGACAAAACATGATGAAGGAAAAAAGAGTACATCATTCCTTAGAGGTATGACACATATTCAATTTGTATCGTTACCTTTCTAGGAAAACCCCTTGGGAAAAACCATGGTGAAGGAAAAAGAGTATAAAGTATCGATATATTCTCCCAGTCTTTCCGACATCAAGTATTTTTTATAATTCTTGCATTACTTGTGGGCTTGCAACTCAAATAGTGTTGTTGGTAAAGACTTAGTGAAGAAATTTGTTGGATTCTCATACGATCATATTCCTTCCATGTCAATAAATAGCTGATTAGTATATGGAAGAGTATATTGTTTTCTTTATGATAGTATATATTTGGCATGCCTCGTTAAAACCTTATTAAAAAAAACCCTTGTGGGAAAAACCTTGGTGAAGGAAAAATAGTACAACACACAAATATTTTCTCCCCCTCATTGTAACACACATTTTAACAACAGTTATATTAGAATCACATAACATACTTTTGATCCTACCATTTAACATTAGTACACGCTATAGCTTTAGCTGATGAATCTGTTGGATTCTAGCATGGACAAATTTGTTAAATACATCCTCGAATTTATTATAGAAATCCTTAGGTGAAATATATTTCAATATCTCACAAATTGATCTTCAATTTTCGTTTGATGATAATAATAATATATACATGATGTGTAAGGAGGTCATAATTATTCTCTATATCTTGAATCACCAGAATGAGTGGATATTATCATAAGATAATATCATACTTGTGAGGAAGTAATCCATGTTCATGGCTACCTGTTATATAACTAAAAATAAAATTCGCTTATGCTTCATGCATTTTATGTTTATGTTCTTCAGGATCCTTTTATGCTCTAGACACCTCTCGTTCTCTGAGAATCTAATATTTGTATACGCTTTATGTGCTTTGGGCACCTATCATGCTTCAGGCACATGTTTTCATCAAGAACATTAATATCAATCAAAGAATCATGTACTTTATCTTGGATATTTCCTTATCATAGTACAATCTTAGATAACTTCTAAAAGGAAAAAACCTAACGTCATTATATTCAATACATGAGGATGTATCCCCATAATTAATTATAGGTTTTTTCCATGAAACTTTATGATACAAGTCGGGCCATAGAATTAATAATCTTGTATGGACATTTATTTATTTGTCTATAATTATCACCACTTTGTGATTTAGGATCCTCTTAATTCATTTTCAGCCATAGTGAAAGAAAATATACAATACCTTGGTGTCTTCTGGGACTATTACTTCCTTTTAAGATTAATGCATGTTCCAACATTAGCTGGTTCAGTAATTTTCTGTTGTATTACCGGATGTGCATTCTATTGTTTTTACCATTTCATCATATATTCATGAAATTTCCTTCTTCGGGGAATAGTGTACTCATGCGATGGTTAGTCACCACACTTCAAGCGTTGGTTAAATGCATTTGCTGATATTTTATTTATATGTCCTTATAGGACAATCATCTATACTGGAGCGTTAACAGTATATTTATAGGCTTGTACAATATTTTATGTGTTATTTGAACCCATTTGGTATATTTTTTGCAGCACTTCACAAATGACTCATCTCTTGAACTTCAAGTTCCAATTCTTTAGTTCGTGGATTGAGATGAGATAATAAATTGTATTCCATGATATGCCACGTAATACTTCAGGTTATGGTGTTTCTACTCCTATTATAGGATAAATTATATCATCAAAATAACACTCTACAAAACATGTGTTAAAGATATCACCTCTCACGTGTTCAAGATATCAAATAATAAGAGAATCAAAATCAACATAAATCTCAACTTCCCGTTGAGATAATCTCATAGTAAAATTTACTATAGAATACTAAACATATGGGTAGTCACTTGGTAAAATAAACTTTAGGTTCTTGTAAGTGTAGTCCAAGTGAATTATCTATAATTAGATATATCATTAACTTTCATGGGTGACCAAGTCGATCATGTCTTAATACAATGTTATTTGGATTGTAATATCTTTGGTTTTGCACAATGTGCATTTAAACAACTCGAATCTGTATATAATACAACCCTGAAGAAATTGCATAAAACTTTTCTAATTCATACTTTTGGTATGACTATCAGATTATAAATTAAAGATATATATTGTTACTAATATTTATGGTTAACTTTAGTAAATTTATCCAATATTTACTTAAAAACATAAACTGTTGGTTTATTCTATTTTTGCACCAGAAGGTATCATAACTTCTGGACATCCAAAACTTTTAATTAGATCGACCAAATGGTTTAACACACGACAGGTATGCAATCAATACACAATTCCACTATACTGTAGTATCCATCCTTAAATCTCGTGATGACTTATTTTTTATCGTGATTTTTTCCTTTTGTGAAATTTCTTATTATTTCACTTTTGATGGTAAGAAATTTATTATTTATAGTATTCATACTATTAATGAATAAACGGATGATTTTTTTAATAACCTTAATATCGACTAAAGTATGGATCATCATGATGTCAATTTCAAACAAATAGGAAGATGTTGTATTTTCTTAAGGAAACAACATTTTATTTACTTCAGGGAATAATTTTAGTCAGAAAATATTATATTTAATTCATTCGACTTTTGTGACCATCACATCTATTTTCATAGATATTAGAAGTTGTTATATTCACTTCAAGGAATGTAATTCTATTCATCTCTAGAAATGAAACTTATCTAGTGGAGCGCCAATTTTGATTTTTAATCAATAATCCATTATTTTTCTTGTTTACAAGCATATATAATTCTAATCCATAATATTGGGAAAACCCTTTACTCACGATATTATTATTCCAAGAATATAATCGTGGTATAGAAAATTTAAGATGAAATTCTCCAACACGTATTCATCCGAAATACTTTATCCTCTATAACATAGAATTTTGATGGATAAGAAAATAAAAAGTGTGACATGTACACTTTTCTTGTTAAGCAAATGCAAAAGGATAAGCAAATGCAAAGAGTCGTTTATACTTTTCTTGATGACAGATATTACACGAGGACTACTAGTTCTATATGCCATCAAGAAAACTATACATGGCTCTAGAACATATACGTAATTGTAGAGTACAAATTTGTCTCATAGTTAAACTTCAAAAATCATATTCATCAAATTAATTTTGCTCCCATTTCTGATTGGGTATTCAAGATTTTGACTTCGGCTTCAAATAAGTCATTGATATCTATTTCTTTGATTCCATTTCTACTCAATAGAGATAAAGAAAATATTTTTTTGTACGCATATCATCATTTTATGACGATTTTTTTAGTGTCTTTACCAATAATTTTTCACTTCTAGTGGTTATTTTTATTTTTCTTAGTAGTATTAAGACTACTATAAGACCACATATCATTTTTCCATGACCTTAGCCTCTTCTGGAGTCCAAGTCACTAGAATTTCAATTCTAAACAAATGAAAAAAAATTCATTTTCTTCAAGGAATATAGTTTCAACTCAGGAAACGATTTTTATAGACACTAAAAATCGTTTATTAACTTAAGGGAATATAATTTAGTTAAAATAATATAAATTATGAGTTTACAATACCAAATCGAGTTATAAAATATTATCAATATATAATCTTATAATTACAAATGAATTAAATAAAAATTAATTATTCTATTTGAAACATTCACTAGCGTAGCTCCTGTTATTTTGATGGTAAAATTAAATTTCGCTCTCTTCTCTTATATATTGGAAAAGTTGCATTTTCTTCTAGAAATGGATTTTCTTCCCGAAATACATTTTCATTTACTTCCGGATTTGGTTATAGATAGGCAATACAATGTTTAAGACACTCTTTTATTGCAAACACAAGTCAATTTCCATAGATATAAAGCCGGTTGCATTCACTTTAGGTTACGCAATTTCATTCGCTTCGGGAACAAAAATAATACAAAAGAACGTGAATCTTAATTTTAAATTAAAAATTATTCTTTTTTATGGTAAAATATTTTCCATTTTGACTCGAGACAGGTTCGAATGTCACAATTGTCGAAAATAATTAATTTATGCTTCAGGCATAAATATATGTACATATACATATTTTAGATATAAAAATTATATCATATATCAACTGGTAAGGTATGTTGTTCTCTTTAGAATCGAGTCGTGTTCAAATCTCGCAAGTGCCAAAAATAATTAATATTATGCGTCATGCCTTAAAGAGTTTGATTTCGAATCATCTTTTTTATGCTTCGGGCATATATTTTATTTTCAAGGCATATAGCATTAGATTTCGAACCAAAAAAATAGTTTATATTATGCTTCAGGCATATATTATTATATTATTATTTTTATGCTTCTGCCATATATTTTATTCTCTAAGTTTCGGGCCTATATTTTATAATATATAACATGTTATATATAATATATTTGGAATAAATAATAATCAGAATTTATACAATTCAAAAATTATATAGACCTACAATTTTACCTTTAAACCAAAGATTTTTTTTCAAGTGGAAAAAACGTCCATTTTTCTTCTTTTTGATGTTCAATGTGGGTTGCTCACGAAGTGTAAGATCAATTCACTAAATCTATAAATAAAACCATTATGGAAATCCCAACAGCCCTTTTAAACTATTACATTAAGTTCTCTAGAATAAGACTCTTGGAAGTGATTACATAATCACAACCATGCAAGATGATATCAAACCTCATTATCAATATATACATAATATAAAATGCCATAATTTGCACCTTTTAACCTGCAAATATAATACCCTGACCTTCCAAAATAAAAACAAAGTTAAAGTTCAAATCAAACATAGTATTATAGGATGATAGAAAATTAGCAGGCTTAGAAAAAATAGAAAACTATAGATCAGATGTATAAGCTTGTTCGGACGACACGGAGGAATTCCATTTATTTCTCCTCTCAATCTCCATCTATATAATAATATAAAAATTGCTTTATTTTAATAGGTAGAGTATCGTGTTGATAACGTGTTATAAACTGGGATAAAAAAAGAGTAAAGTATAAGCTTGTTACTTTCCTTCTAACTTTTGTCAAATACAAAGGAATGAAGGTCATATATTTATAGTATATATATGACCCTTCATATTACACAATAATTTACCCCATAAAGATGTTAAATTGAAAGGTCTAGAAATCTAAAGGACATCCACTAATTATTTACAATACATTTAACTATTACTTTCTATTTAATTTGATCATTTGATAAAGGAAATAATGATCTATATAATATTATTATATCAATTAACAATAATGGATTCTCATTATTCTCCATACAATATAAACTATATTTTATAAACTATATCTGGTATATTGCTAAAACCGTTTAGCAACAAGTAACTATTTGACATGTAGAGAAGAGTCTAAAAGATATATCTACTCGTGTCTTATAAGTATAATAAGAAAATAAATTATTTATGTTTAAATGTGTGTAAGTACTTAACTTTGAAGATACAACTAATTCAATCAATAAAAATATTGTTTACTACTAAGGGAAGGGAGGATAATATACAATCCTCGTTCTAGACATACCCGATTTAAAATGAAAAAATTGCTCATGTACCATTTCACTAGTATAGAAATGAGTTTGCATCATGCATGGTTATCAGAATAGTAATCAGATTACTTTAAATATACTAGTCATTTAATCTCAAGCGGATTTAAAATCAATAATACTAGAATATGTATCAAAAAAATATTAGTAGTGGTTAGGTTAATAAATAGTCACATTTCATGAATTGGATATATCATAGATTATTTCTTTTTGTACATGTCATTACTAGACAAGTCGCATACGCAATATAAAAGAGATAATATAAAGTGATAGGGGCGAAAAGGTATATGAAGTCATGCACAGTTGACAGTATCTTTGTGTTCATTTCATATTACAAGTATTTGGTTTTCATTAGCTACAAGACATTTACATTATTTGTAAATGTATCCTTAAATTTTTCTTTTATACATATTCAGATGTACATGTGAGTTTGACAACATAAAGGAATACTTCGATTATTGTAGGCATGACACCTACAATTATCATAATTCTACCAAATGACGTCCATACAATCAAAGTATAAAAATATTGACCTAGTCAAGAAGATATATGATGAGAGTATCTTGTGATACTCACTTAAAACATGCACACCGCGATCTAGACTCATGACCTTATAGCTTTAAACATCAATATACCTTACACTATGTAATTATTTATGACCACCATTTACATCAAGTGATCATGACTTATTTATAATAACCATATTACCCTTTATATTTGTACTTACAATATAGAAGGTAATTGTTTTAGGCATAACTACAATTTACTAATTTCTCAAGAGTTTAGTTTCTTTTTATTTACATGTTGGCCCAAGCTGTGAGACTGTTGGAATTATTATAAAATAGATAATTTATTTTAGTAATTCTTTGATACTTTTGGGATAAGTGAAAAAAATATGTGTACTATTAGTCCCAAATTAGAATTTGAGAAAAAAACAATGAGAAATTATTTAATATTAAATACTTTATTTTTTTGATGACGGATTAATGACTCTTGATTGCAGATTAATGGCTCTTTATTTTAGCTATTACGGGAGTTACCAAAACTTGGTAAAAAACGTCTAGCTTTTAATAAGCATTGAAGCGCCATTTATGTGACGATTTTTTCTCTTGTCATTTCCTTTATAAAAAGTGACTTTGTCACTTGCATTTTTAGAGAAAAGGAAAAAATAGTTCTAGAGATAATGAAAAAATTATTCTAGAGTGAACAGGAAAAAACTATTCTAGAGAGAATAGAGAAAACTATTCTAGACGGAATATATAATAGAATGTAGACGAAAACTAAGAACCTGAAAAGACCACTCTACTTCTCTCTCAAATTTTCTAATATAATATAGAGTAGAAATTGTTTAGAGATAATCGGTATGACCGAAATATCTTTTTAACGCAAGTCATATACCGTGTAATCTTTTCTGTATTATGTGTAAGTTTTCGTCTTTTTGTAATAAGTGTAGTGTTACTTTAATTTAAAAGCATTTTGTTTATTTTTGAAATTCTGTTTTACTAGTTTTGAAAACCAGTGATTTTTATGTTTTCTGACAGTTTAAAAAGATCTTTTTAATATTATTGGTAGTAAAATGAATTTTCCATATCGGTGGCTGTTGCATCCTTGAATGCAAAAGTCATTCCTGACGTGACTAAGTTGAAGTCTTTCAATGGTTCCAACTACAAACATTGCGCACAAAAACCATTGATATGTCTTGAACAACATGAACTGGACCTTTCCGTTCTCTAGGTACTCCCCGCCATTGAGGCCAATGGGGAATATACCTAAGAACTACATGTTACAATTCTGGCTTTCAAAGTTGGGTTCAAGAAAAATATTTCAGTGGTAAGGTAACAGATCTTGGATAATGTACGAACCCCACCTATTATTTGTGTGTCATTTAGAAGTCAACAAAGTCTATATGTGAAACGGTTCAGAAAAGGAAAGGGGGTGATGATTCTGATGAAAAGAAATACGTCACCGGGAAATGACCCAACAAGATCCAATTAGTCCCATAAAGTAGAGAAGTAAATCCTTAAGGATAAATCTTTAGGTTTCCACGTTAAGTTTAAGGATTACTTTGACTCCTTATATTACCACTATTTAACTCTTATTACACTAAATATCATTGACAGACATGAATATATCAATTGGATATTAAATCTATGTGTCAGTGAAGATCTATGTGAACAGATCTATAAGGTGCAACATGAAGGGTTGGTGGTTTTGGATTAAGGGGTAAAGTATGATAATTGAGAAAATCGTTTTGTGTTTTAAACGGGCACCTTGCTAATAAAATAGTACCTTAATAAAAGATGGATCGGGATGTGTTACATGTTTTCAGTAGGTGTATGACCTGATCATCTTTTAGTACTCTTTTTCATGGGACTTACTAATCTGAATCTTCTATTTGTTAATAAAAGATGTGGGGAAAGCTGATCCTAAGGATAAAATTCATTTGAATAAATAATGGACTTTACCTTAGTATGTCTCACTTTGTTAGAAAGGTTTGACTCCGATCATATAATGTCTGGTAAAATTCCTCATAAGACTAGTATTCATGAATAAGATAATTGTGGGGGTGTGTACCCCTTAATGAATATGAAATAATTATAAGGATTATGACGTTAATTATACTCAACTTGTTGTTGTCTATATTGTAAATAGACTCAAGTGGTGACCATTGGGTTATTATTTGTCATTTAATAAAGTACAAGAGAGGTACTATTGATCTCGATTTGCGCTTCAAAATGATCCATGTAGTTTTTGAAGGATTTTTACTACGCAAACTGGTTCTCATATAAATGATGAAATAAATGATTGATTCGTTTACTAAAAGACCTAACCAGTAGATTGATCTTGGAAACGTTGAGTGATAGGACAAGAACCCATTTATAGGGAACCTATGACTTAACGGTCTCTATGATGCACTAACTTCCTTTCTATATAGTGTAAATTGTGCATACATGTGAAAATTAAAACTTAATGAATTCATAGACATGTGTGGTGGTCTTATTGAGACGGACTTGATGAATTCACCATTGAGGTTAATGATTTCATAGTCATGTGTGGTGTTCCTATTGAGATGGACTTGATGAATTTACAATTGAGGTTGTTATATATTTCTCAAACTTAATGAATTCATAGTCATGTGTGGTAGTCCTATTGAGACGGATTTGATGAATTCACTGTTGAGGTTGTTTTTTATTGTTCCTACTTAATTAATCCATAGCCTATAGTGGCGGTCCTATTGAGAAGTGGATTTGATGACTTCACTAATAGGGTGGAGGCTTGTTGCTCTTGAAAGAGTTTAAGGATAAGTTTATAACTTTTAATGAATTCATAATCACTAAGTGGTTGTCCATTGATAAAGACTTAACATATTCACCATCGTGGTTGAGATATGTTGCTCATAATATATTTCAAGGAGATGTCCTTGATGTTTCCGAGGGTTGAGATGTTAGGCTCACCATAAATTCATATCCCGTAAGGGAGGTCCAAAAGAGAAAGGACATGATGAATTAGAAATACACATAACGAGGATGAGATTTATTACTCTTAATGATCTCGAAATCCGAGAAGGGTCGGATATTGAGGCTAGATGCTCTTGGAGATCACTTATGTGTAAGGAAAGGGTGATGTTCGAGGGAACTATAACTGTTAGTAGGGTAGAGTATGTGTTGTGAGGGTCTCGATCGAAAACTATTAAATTCAAGAGTACATTCACTTAAACAAGATTTGGTGGTTTCCTTACTTTACTACGTGTCAGTTTAAATCAAAAAGTGTTAACGCATAAGTACAATTTACCCAATTGCTGACAGTTATGGAAACCAGTTCACCTTCCCGCCGAAAGACCCTAAGTAGGGGATTGTTTGAATTATTATATAATAGAAAAATTCTTTTATTAATTATTTTACACTTTTGGAAGAAGTGGAAAAGATTATGTGTGTACTATTAGACCCACATTAGAATTTGAGAAAAAAACAATTGGAAATTATTCAATATAAAATAATTTATTTGTCTTAATAAGAGATTAATGACTCTTTATTTCAGCTACTACGCGAGTTACCAAAACTTGGTAAAAAAAACAGTTAGCTTTAATGAACATTAAAGAGGCATTATATGACAGTTATTTGTCTTGTCATTTCCTCTATAAATAGTGACTCTGTCACTTGCATTTTTAGGAAAGTGGAAAAAATAATTCTAGAGAGAATGAAAAATTACTCTAGAAGAAATATAGAATAGAATTTAGACGAAAACTAAGGAGCAGAAAAGGCTACTCTACTTCTCTCTTAAAATTCTGATATAATATAGAGTAAAAATTTGTTACAGATAACCGGTACGACCATAAGATATTTTTAATGCAAGTCATATAGTGTGTAATCTTTTCTGTATTCCGTGTAAGTTTTCGTCTTTTTCTAGTTTATTGTAATTAAGTGTAGTGTTATTTTAATAGAAAAGTATTTTTTATTTTTGGAATTCTATTTTACTAGTTTTGCATACCAGTGATTGTTAATTTTTCCAACAGAGACTACTACTTATCTCATCTAGTTACATGGCAGTTTTTCAACAACAACATTCATAAACATAGTTTTCTATTTTTCTTTGCAAAACAACTATGTGGCTTCTTATATGGTACTCCCTCTAATCTTGTTCAAAATTGTACCAGTGTAAGAGATTTCTTTCATGTAACTTGTTTTTATAATTTGTAATAGTTTTTGGTATAATTAAGAATCATATTTTTCATGGCTAATGAATGTTACTCAATTTTTTACCTATTGATTTATATATCCAGTTACAACTGACACAAATATTGTAAGACAGTTTTCATCATGATATATACATTATCTTACTAATTTAGTTTAAGCATATCTAGTTGATCGATTCATTTTACAATCGCAAGAATTTACTCATATCGTATGTGAAATCGATGCTTGATTTCAAGTTATCAAATTTATTTATAGGTGTCTATTTGGAGAACACTATAATCTCTATCATCATATAAGCAAATATTTTTTCACTATCCTGAAATATCCTTTTATTCTATCTAATATGTTATCAATGATATTTCTCATAATTGACGTTTAGTTAGTTACATTAATTTAATTATAATGTATCAATACTAGTAAATCATGTGGTATCTTTTTGAAAAATCCAAAATAAAATATTAGTAGTCATATAATGTCTTCACATTGACTAATTTATCTGATACTATGTTGGTCATATATGGACTTAATGAATTTACCCGCTCTTTAAGAAGCAATGTAACAAATATCTAGATTTCACTTAAGTTGTATTCTAAGACACCTTCATTCATAGGTCAGTTTCATCAATAAAATTATAAATATCCGAGCTTGGATTTGACGTATCATGAAATCAAATCACTTGATGGTTAACAAAAAAAATGTTTATTTGTTCATGCATCATGTATATCCAATGATCATTAAGTAACACTTTTTGAAGTTCTTTGGCTCAAGATAAGAAAAAATTTTTTACTAACATAAGCCATTTATAAAAGAGTGAGTTATGGCCTGTTTAGATTGATATTTCATGTTGCTTCCTCTTAACTGAATTTGATCTCATGGATCAAGTTTTTTCGTCTCCTAGGTTAGTTCTTTCCCTTCTATATTTGTGCTTACGTTATATCATGTTTCATATGCTAAACTAATACGACCAGAAGAACCCTTCAAGTAGCATGTATATTACTCCACTCTATATGTATTGGTATTTTCAAGTGATTCCATCTAATGTATAATACATAGTGTAATTTAGTCTACACATGGTATTAGTAAACGCATAATATTTACCCTTTTTCTTTACTATCCTAAAAGATGACATGTTTTGACCTCTTTAGGTCCTATCATTTTCTTACATAAAACATACTTATGAGGTACTATGCCCTTTAATATATTTTATTTATCCTGATATGAAGGATCTAACTTATAGGCTTATAGGTCTAGTGTTTTAAAGAAATAAACTTCTAGCCTTAGGTGGATTCTAGATTCTTGTAGAGCGTCAATGATGTGAAGATTGGGAGGATCCTTGGTAAATATATTAACGATATTGTTATACAAAAAACTATATTCATTTTCAAGAGTCCTCGCTATATCTAAATATTTCTCCTCACCAATTTGGTTGGATTTTATATCATGTTCCTCTCTCCTAGTGTTCTGTTAGATCATAATTATTTAAAGTGGACATGATATCAATAAATTGTAATTTAATTAACAATTTATGGTTATCAATTTTATAATTTTAATCTATTTTGATAATTTGAAAGTCTATGTACAACATTTTGTCCTGGATTTTGGCACTTAGTTTATTTTAAAAAATATAATCCATATTTCTCTCAAACCTTTTCTTCATATTTGAATGACCTTTACATTAATTTACCTGTAAACTTTTTTTGTGGTTCTATATTAGTGTAACGGTTCAAGCATAAGTTTAATATGAAATCTTGAATACCAATTATGCCCAAAACTAAATACTATGAGGCAGAAAAGAATGTCTATGATTGTGACCCTACTTTGGTCCTCTAATATTATACGGAAATGAGTACCATAGCTGACGAATTCGAGGTCAACTAGTAAAGTTTTTTAAAAACAAGGAGACGACCCCCACCACAAGAATAATAGCATACCTTTGACAACCTAGTATTCAGTGACAAAGACACTAATGATTAATTTACCAAATGCCAATTTTCTAATCCTTCATATTGGAATTGAGAGCACCCTAATTAAGCATTTTTTTCAATGTTGGAAGCTCTAAAGTATTTTAGTTAATGGACACCTTAATACAGATAAACATCGACCTTGAAGAGATCTTACCCAACTATATTAGAATTAGATGGTTTAACGGACAATCCTCCAGACAAACTAGGTACATAAAGTTCAACTTCAACTAAAACTTTTGTCAACTTGCTCGTTTTAAGTGACTACAAATATGCATACCATGAAACCACAAGGCGAATAACCTTTACAAAATTGAGAGAGGTAGTATCCACTTACCATCAAACCATGAGATACACCACCATAAATGGAGTAGCTACAAGCCATTAAAATGAGCCAAATGCTCAAGAATGTTATAAACTTCCTCAGTTGTATGTATGAGTATGCTTAGAATATCATTATGAAAAACAATCACATTATTTATCCATACATACTGATTCCTAAACCTATTCTCTAGAAGAAGGATAAGCATGCAAACACGTCGGGGCAATCAAAAGTTGTATGATCACATGTCTTGGAAAATCAAAGTTATAAAACATCACTTAAAATTTGTAGTTTGGAAAAAGACTTGGTCTGCTTGAGTGCATGGAGGGATGAACAGAAATGAAAGCCCGCATAATAGGGCCAGTAAGTAGCTTGTTATAAGTATGTTATATTTCATACTTTTCTCTTTATCTTTTTCAACACTACACTCTTTTCCTTCTCTATTACGTTTTTTCCAATAGGTTTTCTAATCTAAGTTTTTTAATGAAAATAGAAAAAATGAATACCTTGTCCGATGAAGAATTAATGAAAGGGTTTTATTAAAAAAAATATAAGACTATCCTACAGAAGATCTATCAGTATGGACCTTCCCTTAAACATACAAATTCTCATATCCTAATCTAGACACTCCTAAGCCAATACGC
Organism: Nemophila menziesii; assembly: GCA_029959085.1. Classification (NCBI taxonomy): domain Eukaryota; kingdom Viridiplantae; phylum Streptophyta; class Magnoliopsida; order Boraginales; family Hydrophyllaceae; genus Nemophila; species Nemophila menziesii. The sequence continues at coordinate 85,303,783 of JARWIR010000001.1, forward strand.
CACCAATATTGTATACTAGTCAATCAATTAACCATTTTAGATATGTCATTCCTACTTGACAAGTAAGACTACGATCCTTTGCGACCATGACTACTCGACTTTTGTGGTAGTTGTATAATAAAAAATATATAGTTCTTATTTAAGAAGACCAGTCTCCAATAGACTCCTATGTTAGGCAGCCACTAAACCAATATAAACTTATCATTGAAAAGTAAAAATACTAGACTCTTATGCTAACATGACCACTCAAACCATTTGCTAGTCAGTCAATCAACAATTTAGATGTATCATTTATAAATAAGAATACTAAACTCCTATGCCAAAATAATCGTTTGACTATCTCTAGAGTCATGCGTTCAAAATAAAGAATCTAGTTAAAGTAACCCCACAAATTTATGTAAAACAATTGTTTTTACTCTGTCATTTGCTATAATAAATTACTTATATAACTTTAGAAAGCAAAGGGTGTCAAAAAAATTCTTAAACACGGTATAGGGATACTGAAAAATATGAAAGCCTTACTCTAATATACATTCATGAAAATGAGCCTCTCAAAATGTATGACACAAAAGCGTGAAACATTATATATTATTAAGAAGTGACAATATGTGCCTAGGGACATGTCCCTTACATTTAGAGTGAAGATAAACATGAGTAAACTCAAACATCATCATTAGTTAAAAATTGTTATATATTAACATTCACTCTAAAAATGCAATAAAAAGAGTACGCATGTCAAGTACAAGACGAATTTTCACTTACTATCCTTAACATAATATTGTTTAGAGAAAGGGTCAGGCATTATAACAAATATAGACAATGGCTACTGTAAAACTGTAAGGGAGTCCTAGTTTATCCACACAAACAAGGATGGGTAGAATTGGCATAATTTCGACTTCAAAATCCATGTCCTGATATAAGGAGACTATGTAAACCTAGTTGAAGAAGGAAAAAGAGTCAAGAAGCACAATCAAAATCAACAAAAAATTCTTCTTGGGCTTATAGTTCCATAAATTCATCACTGATAGCGTCAATATAGTTTTAATGAACCTAATTATCCACCAAAAAAGATCGAGGAACATGCTTAGAAATGTGGTATATTAAGTAAAAAACCTTGTGTAATATTATGGATATGTCCTTTAATTAAATAATTATGAAGTTGAGAATCTTATATAGGTTTTTCACAAAAAGTTAATATTTGGTGTTAGTTTCAAAGTGAGATCTATCACAAAAGTTTGGGTTTGTAATCTCCAGCAGCCATAATACATCTTAATCAACAAGCTTTAACAATTACATATGTAGTCAACATAACTGCATTCATCATTCCATGGATGCCCACCATATATGTTATATATATGCCTATCTTCCTATAATCTCAACAATCGTAGAGATCAGTCCCCACTAGATATTTCAACAAATTTTAAATAAAGTATACTTAAGTTAAAAGTAGTTAAACATAACATTCAAGAATATTTTAAAGTAGTTAAGCTACCTTTAGTTTATTTGACATTAATATCTGATTTTGTTGGTTATAAACTTACAAGTCTTGAGATGAGACAAGGATTCCAAATCTAAATCCAAAAGAAGAAACTCCATGACACAACTCACTGATAACTCTATAAAACGTAAATGATGGGAATCCTACATTACAAAACAACGAGTACGAGATCCACTTTCTAAGATCGAAAGAGACCCTAGGAACCTGTGACCATCAAAGAAGTATACAAAATACTACTCCTACCTAGAACAATAAACCAGAAGACTTAAGATTTTGGGTAATGTCCTGGATCTCGAACCCTAATGTTGACAACCTCAAAGAAATGTGGCTCAAACAGTTATTTCTTCACGATATCGATTGCATAAGAGCAGGACAAAGGGAGAATGTCAAATGATAGAATATAATAATGGATTAGAAATACCCACTTCTCATAAATATTGCTCTAAGTGTTATGCTTTAGGAAAAACTTTAGACAGAAGGAACAAAGATCTAACAAAAAATAGCATACCAAGGAGTATAAATAATTTGTAACTATGGAACATCCCCTACTTATTGATGACTTGTTATTAACTAACAAGGATGTGAGATGGATGATTTTCTTCACAAAAATACTTTGGTCATCATAGTAGAAATTTGCGATGAGCTAATTAAACGAGCATTGATAGATAAAAGATGTTCATTTTATTTACATTCTTTGAGGTCATTAGGGGATTCACATGGTAAAGCTTCCTCCCTAGGGGATGTAATTTACTAGAAATGAGAAAGGCATAAAAAATTATTGTTACACGTAATTTTGGCAAAATATAAGTGTACATATATGGTGATCCTAAGGCTAGAAACTAGTAACATACTATAGTGATTGTATACACTCAGCCCTTAGACATGATGTTTCCAATGGGTGTAGGAAACATAATAATCTTGTGAAATTTGGACATTTTAGAGAGATGGTTCTATGATATGCCCATTGGGGATGCATTTATTTTGTTCAACTACTTGAAAAAACGCCTCAAGATAAACATTTCCATGTCAAGACACTAATAAAAGTCGTGAATGAAAGTCGTAATACAAAGGAAAATATTTGAGAAATGAAGAAAGGGACATGTATCCAATATGTTCAACTTGTTGTTTACGAAAGATGGATGTTCTTTAATGAGAAAATATTAGCCATAAGAGAAGTGGTTTGGATATTATAACACGCTATACATATATTTCATGTATATTACCGAGTATGGGTAGTAATCATGTTCTACTGGAAACACCAAGCAAAACATAGAGGATGTGTGTCTACTAGACCAATCTAAACCAAGCTTTTCCTATAGCCTGTTTCATGCTAAGAAACATAGCTAATCTTTCCTATTTTTAGGTACAACTGTACATATTTTACATATGCATTCCAAGGATAAGTCATATATAGATGGACATGAAAATAAAGAAAGATGGCGTTCATAATCAAAAAAGGCTGCCTACTGCCACAAATTTTGTTTGATCTGAAAGATATCGGGTTCATGTAGCAGATGTTCATCATACGACTATGCAAGCATTAAATATGAACAACCATGGAAATATATGTGGATGTAATGATGGTGAAAAGTTCCACCTCCAAACCAATCTTGGAGGATTTTTTGGAAGCTTTTGAAGTTATGAGATCAGAGGACATGTATTGAATACATATAAATTGACCTTTAGAGTAATATCGGGGACATTCGTAGATTGTATAATAAGTATCAATGTATTGATTCCAATACTAATAATACATGACATATTGGATATGTCTCACATACGAGTCATGTATCAAGTGAAAATCTTCAAAATATAATATAGGTCCCTCACACAACTTTAAGTCAAAATCCATCAAAAGGCTTCGCAAATATTTAAAAACCAAAATTTAAAATGGGATAAAGAGTACAAAACCATCTTTGAAACATTGAAGGAAAACATTTCCAACTATTTAATCATATCCTACCCAACATAAGGAGACACATTTATACTATACATCTCAGAAACTCAAGAGGCAATAGTCACGGTTATTGTTAAAACACAAATGGATAATTACAACCAGTTAACTACATTACCAAAATCTTACAAGGTACAAAAGAACGATATACACCACAAAAAACTTTCTTTAGAATTGGTACATTCCACACAAAAATTAAACCTTAATTTGAAGCCCACCCCATCAAAGTACTTACAGATCTACCCATTAAACAGACAAATATCAAACCCATAAATTCAGTGTGATTACTATAATAGACAATAAAATTAAGAGAACATGAATTAATATTTTAATTCCAAACAAAAATGAAATCCCAATTTTAGTCTATATTTAAGTAGAAATTACCTATTCCCTAATTGAAACAAACCCAACCTAAAAACCAAAGAAAAGGGCAGACTGGAGTAGCTAGGGAATCAGGTAAATAAGGTAATAGGGCTATACTAACCATTATAGGCATCAATATAATAACGCATAAAATTCCCATACACAAAAATTCAAGCCATGAACATTGAGGCCACGTATAAAGCCCTTGTGACGGGAATGCGGGCCTTTATTTAATTTGAAGCACATAGGGAAAAGATATTTACAACATGTTCCATGATTGGTAAGGTGCCCAAGACTATGAGCCATGGAATACAACAATGATGCCCTATCAAAAAATAATCGACAATTTTGAAGCATTGTTAGAGTAATTCGACACCATTATAATCTCGAGTAAGAATTACTTAAGTACTAACGCACTAGCCTGAATGTCTATAAACTACAAGGAAAGGAAATAATTCGTTAGCCATAAACATAACTATCCCTGTGGAAGCCATAAAAAAGGCTTGAAGATGGATATGATTAAAAGGGGATCGATATTATGCTAACATAAAATTTAAGATGATGCCTGAGAGAGTTTTTGGAAGCAAATCCGGTGGATTACATGTGCATGAAGAAGCTCATAATTGAGATAAATGTTTGTATTAATCATTTTTTTCAACCATTAATCTTGGACTGTCACGTTAGTTGTTGTACAGTAAGTCAGAAGATGACTTTTATCTTCCTCATCTATTGTACACATGCCAAACATCAATTTAAGTTAGAGTACAACTTTGTCAAAATTTTGATTATCAGTTGCATCACATTGATCAAATCGAGTGTGGAATCTCATATTACCCACAAATCATGGATATTATGTTGTAATATTAAACATGATCTTAAAAATTCTAAGTTAAACTGATATACATGATGATCACACCCAATAACTGGTTCCAACCAAATTCTTATCAGCACGTCCAAATAATCCAACTAATAATTATATCCTTTGACCAATAACCATCTCACATCCTCATTTATGTAAGACTCGACTATGTCCTATTTTATAAATTCATCCACAACACTTCAAGGGTCATCCAACTCGGTAAAAATCCCACATGTGATAAAAGTCTAACGGGTTTCTACGAGTTTTACTAAACTCCTATAAATTTATCATATCCTCAGAGCGGAAATGTATGTGCACTATTTATTCTAAACTCGGCATAAATAGATTTATGCTCAAACTAACTTTATCATGTGTTCATCCCTTAGGTGACTAAATATTGTTTGCCTTACATGTGATCATGGAATTTGATTCTAGAGATAAGATGTGAGACCATCTAAAACAAAGAAAACTCCATGTGCCTCAACAAAATAGACAAATAGTGTATGTGTTAAGCCCACGTGTCATTTTATGAGCACTAGAATATTTGGTACTTCACTATTTTATCAATATCCCTATATGAAACTTTATAGAATTAAACATGAATTATAATATATAATAAAAAAAATTCTTGGCAAAATATATAATACATTTCACTTAAACTCACATATAATACTAATTTTTAATTAACCAATAATTCAAATTTTGTACGTCAAAAGTAAAAAATTATACTTATAAAAGAAAAAAATTGAATTGTTTCGTTTTTTATTGAGTTAAGATATATATCACCCGTTTTTGAATCACCTATATATCATCCTCATATGGGAGTTTTAAACTCCACTTAAGTCATTTATATGTCATAAATTGTTTATTTTCTATTTAATTTAATTTTATATAATACCACACATGTCACAAAATTATTTTCACCAAACCCTAAACCCCATCCCCTTACATATATATATTACAAGTTTTCATTCCTATGGATACCAAGACACAATTCAAAGGCGCACATATTGCCATTAATTAAATTTTCACTCTATCTTTTTTTAGGTTTTTATTATGTTTCTTTAGCCGACAATATTCATACCTCCAATCCATTTTGGGAAAAGTGTAATTCTATATCTAACATATAAGATCATTGGGCATGACATTTCAATTAATAAGTAATTAAAAGGTTTTAAATCTATTTTGATTTTTAATCATCTTTCATGAATTACATATATACTTATTTGACAAACAATTTAATTTTAACTGATATTATATGCTCTTTTATTAAATATTTGTAGATATTGTGTGTCTAAGATCATGTAAGTACTTTCATTAAAATCTATTATATAAAATCTGCTTTAGAATATTTTTTCTGTAATTTTGATATATTCTGTTCTTACATTTGTTGCTTATTTTAACTTAACCTAAATTAAATTTAGAAATTGTAATAAACTCTCTTAATTGGGTAAATGTAGTAGAATATCAATTAGATAAATAAATCATATATGAATTGACCATGAGATTAAGTTAGACATTTTCAATGCTAACATAGAAGTATATGTATAAATTTATTGATTAACAAATATTAACTAAATTTTAGATTCATTCACTAATCGTTGTTGTGTTTAAAAGTAATCTCTTACTTATTTTATTATTTATATCATAAATAAAAGTTTATTAGCTTTATATTGAAGTAATTATAATGTAAAAATATCTCCCTCTTAAAGATTGTTCTTAATGTTTTCACTGATTTACTATTTCTTATAATTTAATTGAAATTTTTAATTATGTGATTTTTCATCGTTATTAGTATTTATTCATTTGGAATATATGACTATATATGTCTACACAATTTTCAAGAAAAAATCTTTATTTATTTGCAAGGTTAATTTAATATAAATGTTATCATTTTGTTTACAAAACTTTTAGATATGTTGTTCTTAACACCATTGAATGCATATATATATATATATATATATATCAGTAAGTACAGTATTAATGATGAAGTAATAAAATATAACGTTGTTATAATAATTATTTATTTTTCATAAAACTAGAGGTTTCATTCTAACTCTAATAATAATAATAATAATAATAATAATATATAGGCTTAAAAAAGTATAAAATAAAAAGATAGGCATATAAATTTTTTTCATGACTAAGAAGCCACGAAAAACCAAACATGTTCTGACAGTTTATGACAAGTTTTTCTCATGCAGTATATATCTTCTTTGTTACATGATCATACTCCAAATAGAAGTTTATAGGAGGAAAATTTTCCATAAAATAAAATTGATAGCACAATTTTTGTAAAATATATTCGTTGATATTAATAAAATAATTTAGTTGGTTCTATATTAAGGGATTGATTATGTTGAATTTTTAATTTAAAATAATTTTATAGTTACTACATTCAGAAACTTTTTAGGAGGTGTAACGTGAATATATCATAAAATGGTAAAACATGTGGAATGTGCACATCCACGTAATACGATAGAAAATTACTAAGCTAGTTAATGTTGGCACATGCATTACTCTCAAAAGGAAGTAATAGTCCCCGAAGAGACTAAGGTGTTGTGCCTGAATATTGAAAAGCTATAAAAATTATTTATCTAGTGAAAATATATAAAATCGTGAGAAGGTTTATGGGATTGACATATATTTCTTCACTATGTCTGAAAATGAATAAAGAAGATCCTAAATCACAAAGTGGTGAAAATTGTCGACAAATAAATAAATGGTCATACAAGGTTTTAATTCTATGACCCGAATTGTATCACAAAGGTTCATGCAAAATCTATAATTAATAAGGGGGAGACGTCCTCATGTACTGTATACAATGACGTTAGGGTTCTACCTTTTGGAAACTATTACAAAGTTTACTTTGATAAGTAAATATCCAAGATAAATGACATGATTCATGGATTGATAAATGTTCTTGATGAACACATGTGCTTGAAGAATGATAGGTGCCTGAAGCACTTAGAGCATATAAAATTTTAGATTCTCGGAGAACGAGAAGTGTCTGGAGCATAAAAGGTTACTGAAGAACATAAAGTGTATGTACCAAAAATGAAAAGTTTTTAGTTATATAACCGGGAAGTAGGTTTAATGAATTACTTCCTAAAAAATATGATATTATATTATGATAATAATCTCTCGCCGTGGAGATTCAAGAAATAGAGAATGATTTTGACCTCCTCATAAATCATGTATATATTGTTATCATTAAACAAAAATTGAAGATCAATTCGTGAGATATTGAAATATATTTCACCAAAGGATTTCTACATTATATTCGAGGCTGTATTTAACGAATTTGTCTAAGAAAGAATCCAACAGATTCATCAGCTAAAGCTATAGTGTGTACTAATTTTAAATGGTAGTCTCAAAAGTATATTACATGATTCTAGTATAAATGTTGTAAGAATGTGTGTTATAATAAGGGCAGACGATATTTGTGCGTTTTACTATTTTTCCTTCTCTAAAGTTTTTTCTCACAGGGTTTTTTCCTAGTAAGGTTTTAACGAGGCATGCCAAATATCTATTATAATAAAGAAAAAAATATAACATCCCCTATACTAATCTATTATTTATTGACATGGAAAAAATATGATAAAATGAGAATCCAGCAGATTTCTTCACTAAGTCTTTACCAACAATAATATTCGAGCTGCAAGCCCACAAGTAATGAAAGAATTATCTGAAATACATGATAGCGCAAAGGGAGAAATATATCGACACTCTATACTATTTTTCCTTCACCGTGGTTTTTCCCAAGGGGTTTTCCTGGAAAGGTTTTAACGAGGCCGACTTTTAAGCTTAATTTGTTATATTGCATTTTTCTCTCCTTGGAATTACAATATATTTCATTTTAGAGCTTTTGTATGTTAATTTGTTTGTTTTTAGTGAAAAGTTCTTAAGTCCATGGATGCTAAGTTGCACCAAGAGAAGGAGGAGAAGCAGGAATTAAAGTCTTAGATCGAGCGTAGAAGACAGAGGCGAGAAAAAATGATCCGAAGAATTTATTAGGGGAGAATGAAATCCGGAAGGCTGTTACAAATCACTATTTTTGAGCTACTTAGCCACTGATTCAGCCTTAGAGTCGTGAAATAAGGAACTCGCATCTTTGAGTCAGGAATATTTTGCGACTGGAGTGAAGTGATCTGAAGTTGAGACGCAAAAGTTATAGCAGTTTTACTAACAATTGTACATTAGTTACAGGATTTCTAATTTGGATTGGGCTTTTATTTCATTTAACATATTCCTTTAAGTGAAAAGCCCAATCCTAATTATCCACTATATAAAGGCCTTTACACTTCATTTTTACACACAACTCATTACACAAGTCAGTATACGCTATAGAAAGAAGTCAGAGCAAAAAGGAGAGAAGAAGCTGATGCTGGAGAGTCAATTCTCTTCCATCAACAGTGAAAAGCAATCCTTTAATTAGGTTTTTTGTTTATTTTTGTTATTGACTATGATTTCTTCTAATTTTATTCCAGTTTTCAATTTCGTTATGAGCTAAACATATTAGTACTTGAGAATCGCACATTGGGTTGAACCCTAATTTCTCTAATTGACGTTTTTCTAATTTGGGATTTAAGTATTTAAATTGAATTCGATAATTTGCGTTGGCTATTGCTTTAATCTTATTTATTATCTTTGATATCATGATCCAAGGGTAATTTACAGTATTTAGGCTATTCAGTATAGTGGCGTAGTGATCACCTTGACGGGGGGTTTAAATACGGAACTAGGTAATAGACGTGTGGTATGCGTCAATGATCCTAGCGGGCTTGACAAACCATGCAGCCAATTAGGTAAGAGACTTAACCATTCGAAAGTAGATGTAATCGCCCTGACGGGGTTTATATTACCGTAGAGGAGCTCCTAATTCCATCCTGACAGGGGTTAGGAGACATTAGAGTCCTGACTAGCAGAATAATATCAATTCATCCCTTAACAGAAAGCATTAATTAGAGAGGTTTTGGTGAAACCCTTGCAAAACTCAAGGACCATTCTCATGCTTGCGTCCACACTCATTTACTTGCATTATATTATCTTAATTAATCATTCTAGTATTTTATTTTATTGCGTTCTTAGTTTATAAAAAACAAACAAAAAATTATATATTTACCTTTCCGTACTTGCAATTACTGCTACTACTTTATAAATACTTGAGTTGTACCAATTTCGTCCTTGCGAACGGAACCTGATTTATCGGAGTATTACTTGGACAACGGTACACTTGCGGTCTGTGAGTCCTTACTTTTTATCGCTTATTTTATAACACACCAGGACCTACTAGCTAACACCAAGGGTGGGGGTCTGATTCTGGACATAACATGTAGACGCCTAATGTGCGGTAGTGTACTAGGAGATCTTGCCTAATTGTGTAGTCATTAGGGTTAGAACCTCAGTCATATGAAAACCTTTCTAGGGTCACCCGAGAATGATCTCTAATGAAGGAGGATTGGGTTCTATTCTACTGACATGGGTTAGAAGGATTATTGAATCCTATATAATGTGAAATTCACCAACTCATCCTTATCAATAAAAACCAATAAACTAGAGACATCTTACTAGCAATTTCTCAAGAAACTCCATTATCTCTTAGTTCATCTTTGATTTATTTGATTGTTTAATTAAATATATAGCTTTAATCTTGTCTTATATAATTGTTTAGTCGTTAATCCTTGAAAAAAAAATTATTTAAGTCTTTGCCATTTATTTATTCCTATGGCAAACTATACATATTTACACAATTCGAAGCATAATCATCTATATTGATAATTCTTGTGGAGAACGATATACCCCCACTTATCAAAATATTACTTGTCAACGACACATACATATGCGGAAAGTCACTCTCTCCGGTGTTGATTTGTTATATCACACCGGCGGGCGAACAAGTTTTTGGCGCCGCTGTTGGGGATTATAGTGTTAGATTTTTGTGTTATTATTTTAGTATAGAAGTGTCTAGTTTATTTTTGGGTTTACGTTGTTTTTCTTGTATTTGTCTCTTCACAGATTAATAAGTTTTGGTGTATGCTCTCGGATCCCGAGAAGTTGCTTCAAGACCAAAGAAAGAGAGAAAAAAATGAAAAAGACTCAATTAGTAATGGCTAATATTGACCCACCACCTAGTTTTGAGGTCAATGATAATCAATTGAACCCACCAATAGGAGCCCATCCACATGGGGGTGTTCACAACAATGTTCAACAAGGAGAGGACTTAAATGGAGTCAATCCACCAAATGTGGTTGATAATCAATATCAACGCATCCCTGAGTCGGGAGTGCCTTTTTGGGTTTTGGGGATTTTTCCTCCGACTATTCAAGCTGGACGGTTTAAGCCCGATATGGGTAATGTTGAATAAATTCCTTAACTCTGGGAATTATAGTGGACCCGCTCACCAAGATCTGGTATGAGCTATTGGTGGTCCTTTGTGTGTTCTAAAAATAATGTAATAAGTAAGGAGAACCACAACCGCAAGTGTACGGTTGTCCCAAGTAATAATAGTGATAAACAGGATCATTCGCAGGGATTGGTTGACTTCAATGCTTATCAAGTAATGAATAATTGCACTTATGAAAGTAGTAAATGATTTGATAATTGTTTGTTGGTTGGTTTTTATTAATCCTAAGTATGAAAGACTAATGTGAAAATGCAAATAAATAACTAAACGCAAGTAAATAGAGTCTAGACGCAAATATGAGCAAGTAGTACTGAGAGACGCAAGGAATTCTCCTAACTCTGTTTCATTCCGTCGGGGTGATTATGATCCACCTTCGAATGATTAAGCTAAAAATACCCAATAGGCCATAAGATTAATTTCGCTCGTCAGAGTCAAATAATTTCTATTCTATATTCTGTAATTAATTCTGTATCTAAACCCCCCGTCAAGATGATCCACACGCCACTATGTGGAATAGCTTAGGTACTAAAACCTGTTATTAATTAGCTACTTTAAGAACAGTAAATAATTACAAATTACAGAAACATGTAAAGACCCAATTTAAATTAAATTACTGAAATCCCAAATCCAATCATATGAAATTAAACAAAGTAGGGATTAACCCATTATGCGTTTCCAAGTACTAAATGGATTTAGCTCATAATTAAACAAAAGACAAAAATTAAATTAAAAGCAGAATTCATATTGTTCATAAAAAGAAAATACAAAGAAACCTAATTTCGGATTAGGAATGACTGAGAATTGGAGATATAGACAGGCTCCAGCTCAGTAGCTTCTTCCTTCTTCCTTGCCTTGACTTCTCTCTGATGCTCTGACTTATGAAAATTGAATTGTGTGAAAAATAGAAGTCAAAACATCTTTTTATAAGGTGAAAACGGACTTGGACCTAGCTGATAAGTTGAATGAAATATTAAAGGCCCAAGTCCATTATCTAAGCCCAAAATCCCCGTAACAGCTGCACCACATCCACTAAAACAGCTCTAGCCGATTCCTTATAACTCCGATTGACCTCCAATCACTTGCTAAATTTCCGTAACTCGATAAGGAACATAATCTCTTCAAAGGTAAGCGGCTAAATCAACTAGTAATTGCCTCGAAATCAGCAATATTTGGCCTGTTTTCCAGATTTGCAGCTCAAAAATATAATTCTTTTCAGGATTTATCTTCAAGCTATGACTCCATATCACGATCTTTGACTTTCTTCTTGGATTAATCTCCTAGATAATATTCAAAACCTACAAAATTTCCACTAAAATACACAAGATTACGCGCAAAAGTTTAATAAATCAAAAATACTAGAAAATAAAGAGGAAAATCGGAATATTGCATTTTTAGTCCTAAAGTCTATCAAAATGATTAAATAAACATAAAAATGATGTCCCCCAAGGGTCTAAAATAAGAAAAATTAGGGAGACATCAAGACCCCCAACTCAAATCTTTGTCGTCCCGACAAAGTAAAATAAAACAAAACAAAGGGGTGGAAGTAAACGCAAAAACATAGAAGCTAGCAAATACACCTAAAGCAATTCTCAAGATAAATCTCATATAGCAAACTCAAAGAACTAATATACACATACATCTATAATGCAAAATCAAACACAAATAATCTCAATCATAAAATTAAATTCGCAATGCTTGAAGGTTACACTTGTACTCATCTCTGTATGATGGCTATAGGGTGTTCCTCAATCCTAAATCGCTTTGAACGCTCCACCTAGTATATTCCCTATCAACAGAATCATAAATTCACTATGCACTTAGAAATCACGAGGTCTTTATGGTTTTAATACTGGCTTAAGGACGGTGTGGATGTATATTTGGTAAATTTGAAGTGAGCTTTTGGCTCTCTCCTCACTAACCATCAACAAATGTCCTCGAGCTTGAGTTTACGCTAAAAAATGTTCTCACTCACCCATTTACGCAACAATTTAGCGTCCCATGTCAACCCATTACAAATACGATGATTTTTCTGAAAATTCCACTTTGCCGGATGTTTATTCTTTCATATTTTTCTTTTTCTTTTCTTTTCTCTCTTTTTTTTACAGTTGCAAACCGGGTTCACGGTTTTTGCGGACCGGGTTCTCGGTTCCTACTGTAATGGATTTTCAACTTTTTTATTTCTTTCTTTTTCATTTCTATCAATCCCGGCAAAGGGTTACAATAAGTATAATCATCTGCAATTGTGCTATAACATAAACACATACATCCCTTCCCTATAAATTCCCCATAAGTGGACCCACCACCCCAAACTCAAGCTCGAGACATGTCTCAGGATCGTGATTCAAGTGCGGGTCATATGGTCATGCCTAATAATCTAAGGGATAATGGGCTTATATCATGGGTACAAAGAAAAGGCTAAAGGCTCAAAGTGGGCTAAGACGGATTAACATTTAATACAAGAGATAGAAGGTTAAAAAGGTCACAAATGGCTAACAAAGAACTGCCCCTATCATTTTTCTAAGTACATAGCTCGTCTTTAGTTCATATCTAGGTGGTTTCTCTACTAATTAGGATTTCACGTTCTACACACCAAACATATTCCTTAAGTACAAGCTTACTTCATTTGCATTGTTCATTAATTTTCCTATCTATTACCTACGTTTGCATGCAATTCTAAATGTGTTATATATCATTCCCTAAAGTCCACTATTTACTATCATTGGTTTACCAAAAGTATGCTTAAAGGGACATTTAAAATCTTCTACAGTCAAACGCAACTCCGAAAATTATTTTATTGAAAGCAATTAAAACACATAACACATAAAAAACTGGGATGAGGCAACGAACCCCACCCCAAACTCAAAAATGAGCCGTGTCCCCACGACTCGAAAATGACTCAAAGCAATGAAACTAATCTACACTAAAAAGGAAGGATTAGAAAGCGTATCTTAACCAGCGCGAGGCTAGTTATCGGTGTTGCGTTCTAGACCCTTTTCTCGCGTAGGAACATCATAGATTGCGTTTTGAAGTGTGTGCACGCCAAGTATCAAATTTTGGACAAGGCCCAGCTCTTTTGTAACATTTCCTAAAGTAGCAATCATCTTCTCCTGATTCTCTTCCAACACCCTAATTTTGGATTCCAACTCAGTATCATTCTTTGCCTTCTTCTTTGGTGGAGGAGTTCTAGGAGTTTTCACAGCTCGTGTTGCTTCATCATGGATATTAGGAATTGTACTTATTGCCATGCCCACTCCAACTGTAACACCGTCAACCTCTGTGTTCCTACGCGGGATTTTTGCGTCTAGGCACAAAGTAGTGATAGTACAAGGAAACTTGAGATTTTGTTGTTTCATTGGAGCTTTCACGAATTCCATGATGGTGTTATAAATAATTCGCGCAACATTCATAGGTTTTTCCTCAATAACACACTTGATAAAAATTATATGTTCCTTCTTCAATTCGGATGTGTGTTTAATTCCAAATAATGTAGGGATTATGAAATGACACCAAACCTTAGCACGAGGTGTCAAATTACTGCTGTAAAATTGTCCAGGATACCTTTCTCCCTCCGAAATTGGGATAGCCCCATTAATAAGCACAGTACCCCAAAGGGATTCATAATCGAAAGAAGGATCATTAAGGGATTCTTGGAACAGACATAATCCAGTAAATTTGGGTAATTTCAATGATTTTCGAATAAGTTCAATAGAAAAAGGAACTACCTTCTTGCGAATTTCAATTGCTTCACGAGAGATAGCTAAACCTTCATAAAATTCTCGCACCAAGGTAGGAATAAACTCAAGCTTCCTTCTCTCAATTCTTTCCAACCAAAATTGTCACAAGTAACAGCATATTCTTTGAAAGCACTACTCATAATACCCTTAGGAAAGTCCATCTCCTCACCAAACTTCAAAAATTCAATTCTATCACGAACCTGATCATTCCAAGAAGTGTAAACCCTCTTTGTCTTGTAAGCACACATCTTTCTTTGCGGGGGTTTCTGTGGAACTGGTACTTCCGGAACTTCTTGTTCTCTCTCATCCTCAATTTCTTTTTCAATCTCTTTTTCATGTTATTCCTCACTTTCTGGTTCATCAATTAATCTTCTTTTCTTAGGATTAGTCTGACATGTGATCTCTTTTCTCTTGGGAGCAAGCTTAACCTCTTCAGTGTTGCGTTTTGGACGTGAATCAGGAATCTCAATAGCTTGTTCTGGAGTACCACCAATGGTGGTTCTGTGTCTAGGAGAAGTTCTTTGAAAATCACCGGTTCTATTAGTCATCTCTTTCCACCCCAAACTCAAAACTTCAAACAGTGAGAAGCTAGAGAAAAGCTTAGAACTTTGATGTTTTGAGGTTTAGAAATTTAAGATTAAGGTGGAAAATGAGATGGGTAAGGGTAAATTAATGTGGGAGAAGCAAGAATTTGGTTTAATTTAAGACTTGGGTGAAGAACAATCTTGGTGAAAAACTAAGGATTTGATGATATTTTGGAGACGAGGTGAATTGATTTTGTGTTTTTGTGATGAAAGAGGTAGGATTTGATGGGTTTTAAAGGTTTTGATGTTGATTTTCGGAGGTGGGAAGGTTAAGGAGACGTTTTTGGTAAAAACTTGCAGAAGAGGCTAAGAAAACTAGGTCAAAAAGGCAAAAACCGCCTCATCACAGTGGAAACCGGGTTCCCGGTTTCGCGTCGCTGTGTCGGCGCGAAAAAATTACTTAATCAAAGTTTTTTTTACCTGTAACGCAATAATTGGCTAGACCCCAAAACGCCGGGTCAGAGAATCACCTCTCGAAACCGGGTACCCGTTTTGCGTCGATGACGCGAATGGGCACGCGGGTGGCGACGCAGCAAAGGGCTGGGCACAAAACGCTAGCTCATAAAAACTTGAAAATCTGCAACTCCAAAACCAGGTTCCCGATTTGTGCGAAACCGGGTTCCCAATTTGTGCGGAACCGGGTTCCCGGTTTGCATTGATGGCACAGGTGGAGACGCAGCGCGAAATGCAGCGAATGGCGGGCCCCAAAACACTGGGTCAGAGAATTCGAAATTTCCAGCTCTCGAAACCGGGTACCCGGTTTGTGGGAAACCAGAGCCCCGGTTTGCGTCGACTTCACGAACCAAGATGCTACCTCGTGCGTGTTCATGGGTGGGTTACAGCGTCGCAACCAGGTTCCCGGTTTGTGAAAACCGGGTTCCCGTTTTTGCCCCTGGAACACCACCCATTTTTCTTCTATTTTCGCCCTTTCGACCCCAAACTCATGACCTTTTTACCCCTAAAATCATCAAAAACAACTACCCTTCCTCATTTCTTACTAATAAACACAAAATTTACGAAAATCAAAATAATTTATACAACAAAAATTAAAAACTTAAACTAATATACGATGAATTGGCTTTTGTTTAACGTCGTTAAGCTCGACAGGTTACCTCACGCTTCTAAGGAGCTTCGAGGAGATACATGACCTCCCCGGGATGTGGATCTTCCAGGCGGTTGGTATCTTCACCTCCATGGTATATCTTTAAACGATGATCGTTCACCATGAAGGTGCGTTTCTCGAGTGGATGTTCTATTTCTATCGCCCCTTGAGGTGTAACTTTGGTCACTATGTATGGACCCGACCACTTAGAACTTAACTTACCCGGATAATTGGTGAACTTTGAGTTATACGTCAATAATTTTTGACCCACTTCAAAGTTCTTCACACGAATCCGATTGTCATGCCATTTCTTAGTGTTTTCTTTGTAGAGTTTAGCATTTTCATAAGCCTGGAATTGAATTCATCAAGTTCGTTAAGATTCATCATACGATTCTCTCCGGCTAAGGTAGGATCTAAGTTCAACTGCGCAATTGCCCAATAGGCACCCATTTCAAGCTCAAGAGGTAAGTGACAAGCCTTACCTTGCTACATTCAGATTTTTCTTAATAGATGGAGCGAGTGATTGGCATGATTCGCAAGAACCAGGAAAGATTACGAATTGGGAACAGTTACAGGCTGCGTTTTTCGACAGATATTATCCGTCCAACATGAGGTTAGATGCTCAACTTGAGTTAGCACATTTCCGACAAGAATATGATGAAGTGTTGGGTAGAAGTTGGTCGAGATTTCAGAAATGCTTACGAAGCGTCACCAATCATGACCTTTCAGAACAACAGCAATTGAAAATTTTCTATAATGGTCTTGAGGGGAATTCAAGCAAAGATTTGGATTTGTTATGTGGTGGTGCGTTTTTACGAGTTCAATCTGCGTATGCAAGAATTATTGTAGATAGAATAGTTGATAATGAAGTGGGATGGAATACCGTAAGAACACCAGTTAAAGGAGGATTTAATAATGTCAACATCGAAGAGAAGTTCAACTCCTTAGAGAACAAGATACAAACCACATTAGAAAAACCGTTGAGACAACTTACATTAGCCGTGAAAGAAGGTTTTTAGAATAAAAGAGTTGAGGTAAAGGTTGTACAAGAGGTGTATGGATGTGAGTATTGTGGTGTGAATGATCACGATTGTGAGAATTTTCAGAATAATAAAGAGTCCGTGATGTTGGTCTCCAATAGAGGAAACTTTAATTCGAGTGGTAATGGATATCAGCCTAACAGAAACCATCCTAGGTTTCAATATTTGAATCCTAATGGGGCAGCCAATCCTACATACGCATATCAGCCGCGTCCCCAAGGTAACAACTTCAATCCAAGACCACATAAGAACTATCAAGGGGGACAGAATCAAGGAAACTATGTTCAGAGACAAGCTCCTCAAGAAAGTTATAATGAAACCATGAACCAAAAAGCCTTATTCTCCCCTCCACAAGAAGGTGCGATTAACCTTCAGAAAATCGTTGAGAACTTAATTACTCTCCAGACGCAAGCTATTCAGAATCAACAAGCGTCTGATGCAAATATTAAACTATTAGAGAATCAGCTTGCTCAAATCACAAAACAACTTAATCAGCGTCCACAAGGGAAACTCCCTAGTAACACAGACAATCCGAGACAACATGAAGATTGCAAAGCTATTACTCGCAGAAGTGGTAAGAACCTCCCTCCACCTCCTTTTCAAATTATGAAAGAGAAAGAAGTTCCAAGAAAAGAAAAGGATGTGGTTGAGAAAGAGAAAGAAGTTGAGGTTGAAGAAATAGAGAGGCCGGTTGAAGTTCCGAAGAAGAAAGATAATGTTGTAATCAATCGCCCTCCTCCACCATTTCCATCTCGAGTTCAGAAAAATGGTGATATGGCCAATTATCAAATATTCTTGAACAAGGTGAATGGCCTCAATATTAATATTCCATTTTTACAAGCTATCAGGGATGTCCCCAAATATGCAAAGTTCATAAAAAGGGCCCTCACCAACAAAGGTCGTATTGTGATAATGAGATGGGTTGTCTTCCAGAAGAATGTAGTGCTATTTGTCAAAGTAAATTACCTCCAAAGTTACTTGATACTGGGAGTTTCACAATTCCGATATTAATTGGAGAGGAATGGAAAGGTAAGGCACTATGTGATTTGGGTGCGAGCATCAATCTTATGCCCAAATCGATCTTTGATAAACTGAAAATTGGAGAAGCAAGACCTACTTCTATGGTCTTGCAAATGGCGGATCGATCTCTTGCACATCCGGAAGGTCGAATTGAAGATGTCCTCGTTAAGGCAGGTACGTTAGTATTTCCCGTTGATTTTGTTATTCTTGAATACGATGCGGATAGGAATGTCCCCATTATTTTGGGAAGACCGTTCCTAGCCATGGGGCGTACATTGATTAATGTAGAAAACGGTGAATTGATGATGAGAATCCAAGACGAGGAGGTCAAATTTAATGTGTTCCGAGCTATTAAGTTTCCAAATTCTCAAGAAGATTGCTTTCGAATGGATGTAGTTGAGCATGACACACAAGAGGTATATAATGAATATTCTTATGATGATATCTTGCAGGCAGCTTTAACTATTGATTCACCTGAGTTCATGGAAGAGCTTGCCGAAACAGTGGCAGCTCTTAATTCTGAGAATCCTAAGTATAGGCGTCCTGCCTATGAACCTGTGAGAGAACCGGGGGAGATTGTTCCTAAAAAGAAGCCTTCAATCGAATCTCCTCCGAAGTTGGAAGAAAAGCCATTACCAGCACACTTGAGGTATGCGTATTTAGGTACTAATGAAACTCTACCTGTTATTGTTTCAGCAAATTTAACAGGTCCTCAAGAAGATAAACTTTTGCGTGTGTTAAGAGACAACAAAGATGTGCTAGGTTGGACAATTGCTGACATCAAAGGCATTAGTCCCTCCTATTGTCAACACAAAATCATACTTGAAGATGATAACGCACGCTCAGTTGAAGGTCAAAGGATATTAATGCACGCTATGAAGGAGGTAGTGAAGAAGGAAGTTATCAAGCTGTTAGACGCGGGGATTATCTATCCCATCTCAAGTAGTGAATGGGTGAGTCCTGTTCAATGTGTGCCAAAGAAAGGAGAAATTACAACTGTTCTAAATGCTCCGAATGAAGCCATTCCTTCAAGAACGGTTGTTGGATGGAGAGTTTGTATGGATTACCGGAAATTGAACAAGGCCACCAGGAAAGATCACTTCCCCTTGCCCTTCATTGATCAGATGTTGGATAAATTGGCTGGGAGAGAATACTATTGTTTCTTAGATGGCTATTCTGTGTATAATCAGATCTATGTGGCTCCAGAAGATCAACATAAAACAACATTTACATGTCCCTTTGGTACTTTTGCATATCGCCGAATGCCATTTGGGTTGTGTAATGCACCTGCTACCTTTCAGAGATGTACGATGGCTATCTCCTGGGATATGATCCATAATTTTCTTGAAGTTTTTATGGATGATTTCTCTATGTTCGGTGATGATTTTGATAAATGTTTACATAACTTGGAGAAAGTGTTAATCAGATGCAAGAAACAGATTTGGTCTTAAACTGGGAGAAGTGTCTTTTCATGGTTCGCGAAGGTATAGTTCTGGGTCACAAGGTTTCAAGTGCTGGGTTAGAGGTTGATAGAGCAAAGATAGAGGTAATTAAAACTCTTCCCCCTCCTATTTCTGTTAAAGGGGTAAGAAGTTTTCTTGGTCATGCTGGCCTTTATAGGCGTTTCATTAAAGACTTTTCTAAGATTGCTAAACCGCTATGTAACTTATATGAAAAGGACTCCAAATTTCTTTTTGATGAAGCTTGCTTAACGGCTTTCCAAGCAATCAAAGAAAATCTTATTTCTGCTCCTATAGTATTACCTCCATATTGGAATTTGCCTTTTGAAGTTATGTGTAATGCTAGTGATTTGTGTATGGGAGCTGTATTGGGACAAAGAAAAGGTAAGATATTTCATTCGATTTATTATACTAGTAAGACTTTCAATGGTGCTCAAATTAATTATACAGTTACAGAGAAAGAATTGCTAGCAATTGTGTATTCATTCGATAAGTTTTGCTCTTATCTTCTTGGAGCGAAGGTTATTGTTTATACAGATCATTCAGCCATCAGATATCTTATGGAAAAGAAAGATGCTAAACCGAGGTTAATCATATGGGTTTTATTGCTTCAAGAATACGATTTAGAGATTAAGGATAGAAAGGGTTGTGAGAATCAGGTTGCAGATTATCTATCACGTCTTGAAGGTTCAGAAACAAATGGTGGAGCTGAAGTAGTTAGAGAAGAATTTCATGACGAGAGTTTATTTGCTGTTCGTGATTATGAAGCTCCTTGGTATGCAGATATTGCGAATTTAATTGTAAGTGGTTCTTTTCCTGAAGGATCCACTTATCAAGACAGAATGAGGTTAGCTCATCGTGCTAGACTATTATTTTGGGAGGATCCTTTCCTCTACAAAGTATGTGCTGACCAAATGGTAAGAAGATGTGTAGCCAAGAAAGAAACAGATGCGATTATAGCTGGGTGTCATGATTCACTCTACGGAGGACGCTTCAAGGGGGATAGAACTGCTACTAAGGTATTCCAATCCGGTTTTTACTGGCCTACACATGTTAAAGATTGTCATAATTATGTGAAGAAATGCGCGAGATGCCTGTTCACCGGAAATATATCGAAGAGAGATGAAATGCCACGTAATAATATGTTAGAAGTTGAAATATTTGATGTTTGGGGTATAAACTGTATGAGTCCGTTCGTTCCTTCAAATGGTAACCTCTACATCTTATTAGCTGTTGATTACGTGTCTAACTGGGTAGAAGCGGTGGCTCTACCAACTAACGATTCACGAGTGGTGATTAAGTTGCTAAAATCACATATCTTCACTAGACATGGCACACCTAGAGTGATTATTAGCGATGGATTGAGACACCGTGTATCTACTGCATATCACCCATAATCCAATGGTCAAGCTAATGTTTCGAATCGCGAAGTAAAATCTATCCTAGAGAAGACTGTTGGTCCTTCAAGAAAAGATTGGTCAATGAAGTTAGATGACGCGCTGTGGGCTTATCGTACTGCGTTCAAAACTCCAGTGGGTGCGTCTCCGTATCGTATGGTGTATGAATACATTTGCTCCCTCATTACCCCTTGCGTAATATATGAATCGCAAATTCGCAAAAAATTTTGTACTGCGCGAAGTGGGTCTTCTCCGGGCTTTCCACGAAAGTTTCCGAAATTCTAAAATTGAGCTAGCATACCCGAATTTGGACGGAATCTCGGAAGATTGATATTAGCTGGGCCAATCCCAAGAGGAGGGGAAAGGAATGGTTCTTGAGGTGGACCAGTGAGAAACCATGGATCGGCTATTTGAACTTGAACTGGAGGATTAGGAATGACAGGTGGAACCGGAAGATTAGGAATTCCTGGAGGCCCTAGTGGCTAACCATTTGCGTTTAGCTGAACTCCTGGGTTCTCTTGGTTATGAAGATTAATATTATCCATTATGTTCGCTAATTCTTCTACTTCTCTAGCTTCTTGTTCTTTCCTTCTCTTGTTAGCAAGTTTGATTAATGATTTTGGATTATTAAGGATCGGAGGTGATGGCTCAAAATCCTTAAAGAGTCTTCTTCGCATACACCAAACCTAAAACCTGAAAAAGATGAACAAACAAAAAGCGTAAAACTGATAAAAACAAAAACAAATGCAACTAGTCACTAAAGGATAAACACCGTGGTCACACGCTACCGTTCCCGGCAGCGGCGCCAAAAACTTGGTGGTCCTTTGTGTGTTCTAAAAATAATGTAATAAGTAAGGAGAACCACAACCGCAAGTGTACGGTTGTCCCAAGTAATAATAGTGATAAACAAGATCGTTCGCATGGACAGATTGGTTGACTTCAATGCTTATCAAGTAATGAATCATTGCACTTATGAAAGCAGTAAATGATTTGATAATTGTTTGTTGGTTGGTTTTTATTAATCATAAGTATGAAAGACTAATGTGAAAATGACAATAAATAACTAAACGCAAGTTAATAAAGACTAGACGCAAATATGAGCAAGCCGTACTTGAGAGACGCAAGGATTTCTTCTTACTCTATTTCATTCCATATGTTGTTTAAGGGACAAATCGGTCAATTAACATAGGTCGGGATTCGGGAATCTTCGTACCCCCGTCAGGGTGGACTACGAAGCTATTCTAGGGTGTCACAAACCCCGTCAGGGTGATTATGATCCACCTTCGAATGATTAAGCTAAAAATACCCAATAGGCCATAAGATTAATTACGCTCGTCAGAGTCAAATAATTTATATCCTATATTCTGTAATTAATTCTGTATCTAAACCCCCCGTCAAGATGATCCACACGCCACAATGTGGAATATCTAAGATACTAAAATCTGTTATTAATTAGCTACTTTAAGAACAATAAATAATCACAAATTACAGAAACATGTAGAAGACCCAATTTGAATTAAATTTCTGAAATCCCAAATCCAATCATATGAAATTAAACAAAGTAGGGATTAACCCATTATGCGTTCCCAAGTACTAAATGGATTTAGCTCATAATTAAAGAAAAGACAAAAACTAAATTAAAAGAAGAATTCATATTGTTCATAGAAAGAAAATACAAAGAAACCTAATTTCGGATTAGGAATGGCTGAGAATCGGAGATATATACAGTCTCCAGCTCGGTAGCTTCTTCCCTTTTCCTTGCCTTGACTTCTCTCTGATTCTCTGACTTATGAAAATTGAATTGTGTGAAAAATAGAAGTTAAAACCTCTTTTTATAAGGTGAAAAACGGACTTGGACCTAGCTGATAAGTTAAATGAAATATTAAAGGCCCAAGTCCATTATCTAAGCCAAAAATCCCGTAACTGCTGCACCACATCCACTAAAACAACTCTAGCCGATTCGTTATAACTCCGATTGTCCTCAAATAACTTGCTAAATTTCTTTAACTCGATAAGGAACATAATATCATCAAAGGTCAGCGGCTAAATCAACTCGTAAGTGCCTCAAAATCGGCAATCTTTGGCCTGTTTTCCAGATTTGCAGCTCCAAAATATAATTCTTTTCGGGATTTATCTTCAAGCTTTGACTCCATATCACGATCTTTGTCTTTCTTCTCGGATTCCTCTCCTAGCTAATATTCAAAACCTACAAAATTTCCACTAAAATACACAAGATTACGCGCAAAAGTTTAATAAATAAAAAATACTAGAAAATAAAGAGGAAAATCGGAATATTGCATTTTTAGTCCTAAAGTCTATAAAAATGATTAAATAAACATAAAAAATGATGTCTCCCAAGGGTCTAAAATAAGAACAATTAGGGAGAAATCAGCTATTCATAAGTTCATGACGCTACGTTATGCTTACCTTACTCAAGGAGTTACAAGGGAGAAAATTTATTTCTTCATCTCCCAAATTTTCTTAATTGAGGTGCAAGTGAGTGGCTAGATAGACAACAATAAAAAACAATCTCTAATTGGGATGCTGATGTCTCCTCTTTTGTGATAGCTTAATCTAGTCATGTGACATCTTTTTTAGGGCTTATGGGACATAAGTGAGAGGTTTTTCCCTAATATTTGTCATATTTCACTTTTCTACATTCTTTTGGATAATATTTTATTTTTAGTGCTTTTGTGCCATAAATGTGTGTTAAGTGTGTAGCTTTTAATTACATGGTTGACAAAAGGGTCCAAGAGGATGAGTAAAAGTTAATAATTGAAGTCCATGTTGGTCAAGTGGGATTTTACCCAAGTGTCGACCATGTTTACGATGATAGTCGTTGACTCGATTCGGAGAAATGCTGGTGTGGTTTGAACCTGGACCACCAGGCCTATTGGGCTTTTGGGCCTTAGGCTTATACCATCTGGACCAGCCTAAGCTTTGGTTTGTCCTTAGTAAACGTTGTATCTTATTTTGAAATAATGTGTCTTCAAATTAAACATCACAATTCTTTGTCAAGCCACCTTTTCATTGTCTATAAATAGTTGGACAACTCAAACATTTTATTCATTCAGTTTTGTAAAGCATTAAGAATTAAAATTATAAGAGAGATAGAAAGAAACCTGTTTATTACGTTTGTTGAAATTCTTAGGAATTCGTGAGTCAGTTTCTTTTGAATAGTTTTTTCGTTGTATCCTGGATGTTGAGGCTAAAAAACGTAAGACATTGGTATGTGGCCTAAATAACTTAAAGACATCGAATCAAATCTGAGCCTCGAAATTTAAGTTATTTATTTTTGTATTAGTTTTTATGTTGTTTATTGGTTTATAAAAAAAATCACAATAATTAAAGTATTTATGATTCACTCTGTATAAACTAGAAAACGTTTTTTCCCTTTTATAATCTTTTTGCAAAATTTTTGGGTCTGTGTACAAAGAACATGTTATTACATTCTATTTTTTTCTCTTATTTTGATTTTTATGCTTGTGTATACATACTAGAAAATTACTTTTTTATTAACGTTAATTTTCTGTTTTCATATAGAATATGGAGTAAAATAATGAACAAAGTGGAAAGCATGGACATCGTGCAAAATACTGTTTGGTGTGGCCTAGAGTGTGATAAAATAATGATATAAATAAGTGCAAATAAACACCCTAAACTAACACGGTATTGCAAGTATTACAGGACGTATGGAAATTTTAATGATAAGAAGATTCGTTCCTCAGGGACTGACGAAAGTTAGAGAGAACTTATGCAAATTATCAAGTGCAGATATTAAAGATAGATAATAATACGCAAGTAGAAAGAAGAGAAAGATAGATATTTATTTGGTTTTTAATAAGAAAACTAAACTACTAAATTAAAAGACAATAAAATAAATAAAATAAAAGAAAAGAAGATAGTATGAAAGATATAGCTTAGGTTTTACTAGTATGCACTAATCCCTCTAATTCTATCTATTAAATCTAGTTCATAAGGGAGAATATTAGCTCTTGGTATACTTAGTCAGGATTCTAAATTCCCCAAGCTTAGACCTTGAGAGCGACTAAGGGGGCTACGTCATAACCAAGAAGTAATTTCAAATAGGGTTATCAAACGCCACTAAGGCCCTAAGCAAATACTGCAATCTTGGTGATACGGTGATTAAAACAAACCCTTTTGACTATCTAGTTAGAAGTATGTTTTGTCAGAACTGCTATCGACACTAGACGTTATGTGGTGGTTCAATAGTTAAACACCCAGTTACGGTGACCATCTAACTACTATTAAGGTAATCCTATACTCGTGCACTAGCAAGGAAAACAATCATTAAATCAAAACATAATCAAATATAAAGTAAGTAGCTAATATCAGATTAAAACATATAATTCCCAAAGAAACTTAGATAGAAGAATTAGAATTCATAGATTATACATTATGCAAAACCTAAGCTAATAGAATTGGTTCATACAAAGTAAAGAAGAAGAAAGAATTACAAAATAAGAGGTTGAAGGAGACATGATTGATGCACAGCTCCCTCCAGACTTCTTCTCTTGTGTTGCACCTTCCTCTTGGCCTTAGGGTCTGGCCAAGGATGATTTAAGAGTGTTAAGAGGCTGTATTTATAGTGTAGAGGTTGACCTAATTCGTTTGGTGGAGATAACTTCAAGTAATGGACTCCTAGCCCAACTCAAATTCGTAAGGAAAACACTGCTGGACCGTTTTGAGTGTATCTTCTTCGTTATTGGTCGGATTTTGCTCCATAAGATACCAAAAGAATCGCAACAGAATTATCTAGACCCTGTAGAAGGAAATTAACAAATTCGGCCTATTTCTTAGGTAAAAACGCATATCTTTGGACGTGTATGCAGAATCCCAGATTTAGGCAGCTTTTCCTTTTCCATCTTTTTAGCCTTTGTTTCCTTATCTCCAATTTCCATGCAAATCTCTTTTCATAAGTTGTAATCTTTGACTTGGACTCTAATTAATCTCCATAATTATCTTTAAAGTTTCACACTAAATAAACAATTAAACCCAATATGCTCTAAAAATAATAATTCTACAAATCAAGACTCAAAATAGGAAAGTGCACTAAATTAAGCTAAAATCAACCTATAGACTAATAAATAAGCCTAAAATGATGTCTCTGAAGTATATTATATTATCACAAATGAGGAGACATCACTTTTGAAACAAAAAGGCACAAGGAAGCCAAAAAAAGGTAAGGGCAATCAGTCGTAATGTGACTGAGATATCCGAGGGCATTGACGATTTGAACCTGGCGCTACAATTTTAGAAGTCAACATCGTCAGCAACCCAAGGACATGGTTGATAGACACGGGAGTAACCCGAAATGTGTACTCAAACATATCTTTGTTCAAAACCTACAAGAAAGTTACAGATGAAGAAATCTTGTATATGTGAAATTCCGCCACCTCAAAGGTTCAAGATACTGGAAAAATTGTGCTTGAAGATGACCTTTGGGAAAAAGATGACCTTGAACAATGTCCTCCATGATCTAGACATTCGAAAGAACTTAGTTTCAGGTTCCTTGCTAAGCAAGGTTGATTTTAAACTTGTATTTGTAGCTGATAGGTTTGTATTGACTAAGAAAAAAATGTATGTAGGAAAAGGGTACCTCTGCGACGGTCTGTTTAAGATGAATGTAATGACCGTAGTACCTACAAAAAATGTAACCGATAAATAAATGAATTAAAATTGCAATTGTGTTTATAAGCTTGACTCAACCAATTTATGGCACAATAGATTAGGACATGTTAATTTCGGTTCATTAAATAAGTTAGTAAACGTCGAGTTATTACTTAATGTGAACTTCAATTCTCAAAAGGAATATGAAGTATGTGTTGAGTCAAAATTAACCAAAACCTCGTTTAAATCTATAGAAAGAACTTCAGTATCTTTAGAGTTAATTCACAGTGACATCTGTGACTTAATATTTGTGCAAACTAGAAACGGAAAAAGTATTTTATAACTTTCGTTGATGATTTTACAAGATATTGTCAAATATACTTGCTACGAAGTAAGGATGAGGACTTAGAAGCATTTAAGTAATACAAATCTGAAGTTGAAAATTAACTAAATAAAAAGGTTAAGAATCCTAGAACAGATAGGGGAGGAGAATATGTGTCTTTTTTTATAGATTTTTTTGCAATGAACGTGGAATTATCCATCAATCCACGATCCCTTATTCGCCTCACCAAAACGGAATTGTTGAACGCAAGAACCACATGTTGAAGGAAATGATGAATGTCTTGATGATTAACTCAGGGTTACCGCAGAACTTATGGGGAGAGGTTATACTCATCGCAAACCACATCCTTATCAAGTAACACACAAGAAGGTAGATAAATCTCCTTACGAATTATGGAAAGGAAAACCATATTCCTTCAGATAATAAAAGTCTGGGGATGCTTGACAAAGGTAGAAATACTTGCTCCTTAAATGGTTAAAATAGGATTAAAGACCATTGATTGCATCTTTATTAGATATGCTCTTGGTGGGTCCTTGTGTGTTATAAAATAATGTGATAAAGTTGAGGACTCACAGACCGCAAGTGTACGGTCGTCCAAGTTATAAACCGATAAATCGGATTCGTTCTCAGGAACGGAGTAGGTACAACTCAAGTGTGAATCTATTAGTAGAATAATTGCAAGTACGAAAAAGTAAATATATAAAGTTTGTTTGGTTTTTGTTGTTTAAGAACTAAGATGCAAATAACATAAAATACTAATTTAGCTAATGCAAATAAATAAGACATAAGTAAAGTAACACATAAGAATGAGAATGGTACTTGAATATGGAAAGGGTTTCACCTAAATATATTTAACCAATGCTTTCGTTTATTGGTTGAATCGGGATTTGGTATTAGTCGGGATTTGAGTTTCTCCTAACCCTCTTCAGGGTGGACCTAGGAGCTATCCTAGGGTATTACAAACACCGTCAGGGTGATTATAAGCTACCTTCGAATGGTCAAGTCTTTTACCCAATTGGCTACAAGGTTAATCAAGCCTGTCATGGTCTATAACTTATACCTCGCGTCTATTACCTAGGTCCGTAATTAACCCCCCCCCCCCCCCCCCGTCACGGTGATCATTACGCCACTATAATGAATAGCTTAATTACTCATTCCTATTTTTGATTCATGACTTCAAAGACAAATTATAAATTCATGATAATAGTCAATACTAAATTACCCAATTCAAATTAAATCTTTCAATCACAAATTCGAAAACATTAATAAAAACAAATTGGGGCTCAACCCATTAAAGAAATTCTCAAGTACTTAAAGTATTTAGCTCATAATGGAAATAAAAAATAAATAAATAAAATTAAAGGAACTCATTGTCAATTACAAAAATGAAATAAAGAACCTAATTAAAGGGTTGAATTGACTGTTGTTGGAAGAATTGCTTCTCCAGTTTCAGCTTCTTCTCTCCTCTTTGTTTTTGACTTTCTCTGACATTTTTGACTTGTGTAATATGAGTTGTCTCTAAAAATTGAAATCTAAAGGCCTTTATATAGTGGAGAATTCGAATTGGGCTTTTTACTTGAATAGGTTAAATGAAATAAAAGCCCAATCCAAATTAGAAATCTCGTAGTTGATGTACAACTGTTACTAAAACTGCTGTAACTTTTGCGCCCGGACTCGAAATCATTCCGTTCACTTGCAAAATCTTCCTGACTCAAAGATGCAACTTTCTTATTTCACGACTCTAAGGCTGAATAAGTGGCTAAGTTGCTCAAAAACAGTGATTTGTAACAGACTTCTAGATTTCATTCTCCTTTAATACATTTTCCGAATCATCTTTTCTCGCATTTGACTTCTACACACGATCTATGACTTTAATTCCCGTTTCTCTTCCTTATCTTGGTGTTCCATCTAATCCATGTACCTAAGAACTTTACACTAAAAACAAACAAATTAACACACAAAACCTCTAAAACGCATATAATACAAATCCAAGGGCAGAAAACGCAATATAGTCAAATAAACTTAATAGTCTATCAAATAAGTCAAGTAATCACCTAAAATGATGTCTCCTAAGGGCTAATATTTAAAACAAAACATGATACATAAGGACCCCAAACTCAAACCTTTGTCGCCCCAACAAAGTAAAATAAAGAAACAAGGGCCTTAGGTGAAACACAAAAATGTAGAGTCTAGCAAATAACACCCAAACAAAACTTAAAACAAATATCATATAGTATGACCTAGGAATTAATATACACATACACATGTCATGCAAAAATCAGATACAACTAATTAATCAAATATTAACTTCACAATGCTAGAAGGTTACGCTTGTACTTATCTCAAGATGATGGCTATAGGGTGTTCATCGATCCTCACTCGCTTTGAACGCTCCACTTAGCATACTCCCTATTAGCTAAATTATAAATCCACTATGTATCTAGGAATCACGAGGACTTTTTGGGTATAGTGTAGGCTTAGGGACGGTATAGAATGTATATTTGGTAAATTTGAAGTGAGCTTTTGGTTCTCTCCTCGCTTACCATCAACAAACTGTCCAAGAGCTTGAGTTTACACTCGAATATTGTTCTCACTCAACCCATTTGACGCACTAGTTAGCGATCCCAAGATTACCCAATAAGCACTAAAGACGATTTCTACAAACTCCACTTTGCCGGTTACTTTATTTTTGTTCTTTTTGTTCTTTTTTATATTTTTCTCTTTTTTTTTCCAAATCCTTGCAAAGGGTTACATATAATACATCATCAAAAATTGCGCATAAGTACAAACTCATACAATTTCCCTCCCAAAGTAATCTCCCAATAATGAATCCCACCACCCCAAACTCAAGCTCTAGACAAGATGTCTCAGGATTGTGATTCAAGTGCGGGTCATATGGAAATGCCTAATAAACTATAGGAATATGGGCTTATATCATGGCAACAAAAGAAAAGGCTTAAAGGCTAAGAATGGGGCTAAGACGGATAATATTACTTTAAGGGATAGAAGGCTAAAAAGGTCTCAAATGGCTTAACAAAGAACTGCCTCTATTATTTTCCTAACTACATAACTTGTCTTTAGTTCATACCTAAGTGGGTTCTATTCTAATGTGGATCTCACGTTTTACAAACCAAACTCTTTCCTTAAGTACAAGTTTACTTCTTTGGTACACGGCTCACTTTTGAGTTGGGGGTGGGGATTCCCTGTCATCATCTTTCTTTCTTTTTTAATAAAATAAAAGAAATTTAGGGTTAGAATTGGCATACAATATGGTGAATATACCTATTGAGCATGTTTTAATTAAGTCAATGATAGGAAGTAGTATGTTTTTGAACGGCGTCACAAATATGTTTAGTATGCATGTATGGAAACAGGAAGTAAAAGATAGGAAAGATTAATAAGCAATATGTACGAAGTGTCAAGTTGGAACTTAGGGAGAGTTAATTGGTGTGTACAACATGAGGTTTGAAACTAGTTGAAAACCCGCTTGTCTATGAACTAATAATGAAAAATTTACGTAATCAGGTAGTTAGAAAAGTGAATAAGACATTTCATTCATATTGAAGCCACTTGAATCTTTTTTTGCTTTCTCACCATTTCATCTAATTATTATTACTATCCATCTTATCCCCTCTGAGCCTTTCTAAAGCCTTTTATTAACCACATTACAAGCCAT
Organism: Nemophila menziesii; assembly: GCA_029959085.1. Lineage (NCBI taxonomy): Eukaryota > Viridiplantae > Streptophyta > Magnoliopsida > Boraginales > Hydrophyllaceae > Nemophila > Nemophila menziesii. Next base: position 85,334,850 of record JARWIR010000001.1, read on the forward strand.
ACCCCTCAGTTTATAGGGCTTATCCATATGATCCGTACTCGAATCGCAAAACTTGAGACAAGTTGTTTTAGAGCTTGAGTTTGGGGTGGTAGGATTCAACATTGGGATTGGAAAACTCCATTGTAATTGTGATTATGATGATGATGAGTTCATTACTGTAACCCTTTTCCAGGGTAAAAGTAAATTAAAAAAATTGAAAAGAAAAGAAATTATAAATGTAAAAGTAGCATGATATCTCACATTAAAAATAGAGTCATAGCAAACTATCAAAAGAAAAGTGATATTTGAAAAAGATTAAAAATATTTGGACCAGAAAAGTGGAATTTGTTATGTAAGCATCATGAAAAGGTTTTATTGGGTTATTTGGGGATGCACATCAAGGCATCAAATATTGGGTTGAGTGAGAACATCTTCGAGTGAAACTCAAGATCTAGGGCGATTCGTTGATGGAATGTGAGAAGAGAGCCAAAAGATCACTTTTCATTATCCAAATATATCATACCGTCCCTAAGCCACGTTATAACCATAAAGACCTTAGAATTTCTAGATACTTTGTGGAGGAACTATGGAACAATTAGGGCATAGGTGAGTGGACCATTAGATACTATATTAGGACCTATGATCACCCTATAACCATTAACACGAACTGAGTTGAATACATCTCATTCTGGCATTGAGAAGTTAATCTGGACTTGAATTTTTAGAATGTTGATTATGTGTATATTAAGCATATACGTGTGTTATTTCTTTAGCATTACTACATGAGATTTTTTATATATTTTTCTCTAGGATCATTTACTGTTTTCTATTCTTCTTGTTGTTGTTCTTCTTCTATATCAATTGTTGACTACCCTATTGTTCTTATCTTTATTGTGTCGGGACGATACAACTTTGAGTTGGGGGTCTTGATGTCACCTTGTATTTTATATATTAATCTATACTTGAGACATCATTTTTGGGTTATAGAATTATTAATTTCGGGATTTTCCCTATTTATTTATACTTTTCACTTTCTTGTCTATTTTTAGGTGTATTGCTATTTTATGAGCTTGTGCGCGTAATTTATGTGTTATTTGTGTAACACTTAAGTATATGGAAACTATTACACCTATGTAAAGTGATTTAAAGTGTAAAAGTAAAGAAAATCCCTTAGTCAAAGTAAAAAAGGATTAGTTTGGATATATTTGGAAAGTAAAGAAGTTGCCAAAACTGCACATACATCGACTAATTAATTTACTGTAGAATAAGGTCTAGAATTAGGAGGATATTTTTATATTGGCAGCTAGACCTTTAAAACCCAGTCATTTCCATATAAAGAACATAAAAATCTGATAAGTAAAGAAGGAGATATGATTAAATCAATTCTGTTAAGGTTTATCCCTTCCAACAAGTTAGGAATACGAATTTTGGTAAGATCAGGACTCCTTAACTTGAGGATTACTCCTAATTTTGACCAAGGGCCTATATATATATATATATATATATATATATATATATATATATCCATTCCTACCTTAGAGAAATCATTCTTGGTCTGTCATTAATCGTCAAAAAGACCAAGATGAAGCTTACATCAAGAGAATAGAAGATCAGAAGGAGTTGGACAACAAGTCATGCCTTTCCAGTCTTTTAAATTTTTTATTTATTTTATTCTATTTAGCTTGAGATTAGCATATGGGTATGAACCCAGTACTCGTTTTATATCTATTTTAATTCGGGATGTCTTTTAAATTTAATTAAAATTAGTGTTGTTTATTGTCTGTAGTTATTGCGGTGTACAACATATAGAATTACCTTAATAGTAGTTAGATGGTCACCCCAAAGGAGTGTCTAATTATTGAAACACCACATAAACATCTAGTGTGTGGTAGTGATCAGGATAGGCTTGTCTAACTAGTTAGTCATTAGGGTTTGAGATTAACCACCGATCAATGCGCAATGTCCCTTACCCAAGTCCCCTGGTAATTGTTAGGTCGCCACCTAAGTCCACTCGGAAGAGGTTTAGGAGGAATATAGAATCCTGGCTATTGTATATCACACAACCCTCCCTTACATAAATAGGTTATAACAAGGATAGTGGGGATTACTTGCTAAATCTCGAGCTAAACTGTCATACTACTTCTTTCTCTTTGTTTATTTTACTGTCTTTATTTTATTTAATTAATTGTTAGAGTCTTTAGAAACCAAACAAATGTTCCATAGTCTTTAATTTTCAGCTTATTATTCTTCTAGCTTACTTTTTTGCAGTTTATATTGCATAAGTTCTTCCTAACTTTCGTAGTCTCTGAGGAACAAATTTACTTATCATTAAAACTTGCGTACGATCTGTGATACTTGCAGTGAGTAACGTGCTTGGTTAAGCTGTTAGTTGCATCTTTACTTGTCATTATTTTATCACACCCTAACCGACACCAATAATATAAATAAAAAAGTATTTTCATATCCAAATATTAAAATCTAAATATTAAATTTAAAAAAATGTTATTAAATTAAGGATCAACATAATATTTTATATATTGTGAACACTTTTTATGTACTTGTGATCGTGTTTTAAGAATTCTCAATATATTTATAGAGTTATAGCTTGGTTATGGTTAAAATAAAAAAACCGCTTAAAAAACCAAATATGAATTATTCAGTTATGGTTTTAAAAAGTAAGTCTGATGGTTAAGTCCTTTAGGATTTGGTTTTTAATTAATTAAATAGCTATGGACGTGGTTTTTTTTTTGCAATAATACAATTTCTTTCCATCCCTATTTAGACCCCCCCCCCTTTTGGATGATCGCGCCACTACGAATATCCTAAATACTAAAACCTATCACTAATTAGCTAGACTAATAATAGTAAACAAGCACACGAATATAATCAATATTATTGTAAATAATAATGTGGATGTCCTTTAGGATTCCTAGACTTCTCATATTCTCATCTTTATGGAGACACTTATTGTAAAATATGAAGAGTCACATTTCTCTTATAAATATGACTTTCATACCATTATCTTGTGCACAAGTTGGAATGAAAGAAACAAACTTATACTTTACTCTTTTTGTTTTTCTTATCTCAGTTCATAACACGTTATCAGCACGAAACTCTACCTATTAAAATAAAATAATGTTTATATTTTTATATAGCTGGAGATTGAGAGAACAAAGAAATGAGATTCTTTTGTGTTGTCCGAATTCTAAATATCTCGATGAAGATAGCAGATGAGGCTAAATAACAACAGTCTAGTTCACAAATAATTTTCTACTTCCGATCTCTATTTTTTCAATTTTTCTAAGCCTGCTAATTTTCTATCATCCTATAATTTTATGTTTGATTTGACATTTAAATTTTTTTTAGGAAGGTTTGAGTATTATATTTACAGGTTAAAAGGTACAAATTTTGGCGTTTTATATTGTGTATATATTGATAATGAGGTTTGATATCATCTTGGATGGTTGTGATTATGTAATCACTTCCAAGAGCCTTCTAGAGAACTTAATGTAATGGTTTAAAAGGGTTGTTGCGATTTCCATAGTGGTTTTATTTATGGATTTTGTTAATTTATATTATTTTTACTAAATTATATTCCCTGAAGTGAATAAAAGTGAATTAACAGTTTTTAAGTAATATAAAAATCATTTCCTGAAATGAAACTATATTCTTTGAAGAAAATGAAATATTTTTCATATGTTTACAACTATGTTTGAAAATAAACAGAAGAGGCTAAGGCTGTGGAAAGAATAGTTTGTGGTCTGGTAGTAGTTTGAATACTACTAGGATAAATTACCATAACCACTAGAAGTGGAAAAATATTGGTAAAGGCACTAAAAAAATTCATGAATTTGTTTCCTTTTTTTTTTATTGTGTTGATATTGAAATCCGAGAATAAGTGGCGTTATTGGGTGTGATTTATGTTAGTTTAGACTCTATTTATATGCTTGATTATGAAAAAAATTGATTGAATAAATTTAGGGTTTTTTAGGATTTAAAAAAAAAATTAAAAGTAGCATTATGAAATTAAAATTTTGATGTAATAAACATTTTTTGGCCTACAATTGTTTTTATAAAAATATAGGGACCAAATTGTAATTTAAAAAATGTTAAAGAAAATTATTTGAAAAAAATATTTTTAAAAATAAATAAATGATCATTTTGCAGTTAAATAAAGTATTATATGAAAATAATTTGACTTAAATTTTTTTTATGAAAATAAAAGGACCAAAATGCAATTTTATAAAAAGTATAGGGACCAAATTGCAATTTAAAAAAGTAAGTATAAGAAAATATAATAGAACTAAAATACAATTTTAAAAAATTAAAGAACCACTTTGCAATTTAAAAAAATAAAAGAAAATATAAAAGGACTTAAATATTTATTTTTATAAAAAGTATACCATTTTGCAATTTATAAAAAGAAAAAGTAAATATAAAAGGACTATCATGTTTATTTATTTAAAAATAACCCAATTTTCAATTTAAAAAAAATTAAAGAAAAATGGACTATTTTGAAATATCAAAAACAAAATGTATATATTTTTTTATTCATTATATTACTAATATTTTTTTTGTGTAATACAAATTGTAAGTGAAATTGATGTATTATTATATTTTTTAATTTATTTAATTTATTTAATTTATTTAATTTATTTTTTATTTAATTTATATGTATGTATTTAATTTGGTTATGTATTAATTTTTATGTATTTAATTTATATTTATGTATTTAATTTCGTGATGTAATCATTTTTCATTTTATTTTTATTTCTGTCTTTTAAATGTATTGCAAAATAGATGGCCGATGTGATAGCTAGGAGTCACGGTGGGAACCGTGGGGACCGAGACCCAAACCAAAATCCCAACAAAAACCTTGCAGATTATAACAATCAGTCGGGTAAATAAAAAATTTATATCCAAAATTATGTTAAATATAACTTATACATTAATTAAACCAAATTTAAAACAGATTCAATTAAGCGCAACAAAATGGGTATGCGGCACTAAAATCTTTCATTAAGGCACTAAAGGCGGTCGGGTATCCTTTGCCGGTCGATTTCTACATACTAGACGACACGCGGAATCCCTCGGTAAATACGGGAAACACGTTAGCCAGGATGTCGGGCTAACTGTTCGACAGAGGATACCACCGTGCTACAAAGCGTGTTATTCTAACATGTTTTCACTATACTACACTTTTTTACTTTTGTGGTAAGTTATTCTAACATGTTTTCACAAGATAACGTTTTTTATGAGAGAAGAATATTTGAATAGCTTTTCGACGTAAAATTAATAAAAAGGTATCAGAAAAATAAATTTGAGCCCAATCTATCAATGTCAAACTTGCCTTAAACACCCAAATTCTATAAACCCGATCTAGACTAATATCTATTACGACCATGAGTACTCAAACTTTTTTCTGATTTCGGTCAACAAAAAAAACATGAACAAATCATTTTTATGTAATAATATTAGTCTCCAATGCAAAAATAACAAATCGACTCCTATGTTTGTCAATCACTAAACAACATAGACTTGTCATTACAAAGAAAAAAATACTAGACTCCTATTCTAACATCACAAATCCATTAATATGATAGTCAATCAATCAATAATTTAGATGTATTATTTTTAGGTAAGATATTAGAGTTCTATGAACACATAATAGTTCGACAACTCTGATGTTATGGGTTAAAAATATAGGATCTACGTAAAGTAACCCCACAAATTAATGTAAAGAATTATGTATTCTTCATCACCTGCGAGCAAATACTTATAAAACTTGTAGACAGCAAAGGGTGCCACAATATTTTTTTAAAACATGTATAGGGTTACTCACAAATCAGAAAATACTACTCAAGGCTATATTCATTAAGAAGATCCTCTCAAAATCTATGACACAAAAGTAGAAAACAAATAAATTCGATATATTATTAAAAATTGCTAGTATGGTCTTTGCCACATGTTCCTTACATTTATAGTGAAGATACACATGAGTAAACACAAACTTCATCACTAGTTAACAATTGATATAAAAAAATAAAAAAATAGTACGCATATCAAGAATAAGACAAATATTCATTCACTACGCTAAAAAATTTAGAATAATCTTCAGGGTCAGCCATTATAAATAATAGATAATATGGTTTTTGTAAAACCGTAAGGAGTCCTAGTTGATCCACGCGTCCAAGGATGGGAAGATATAGCTAACTTGCTACTTCAAAGTCCTTGCCCCGATTTAAGGAGACTATGTAAATCTTGCTGAAGGGGAAAAAGAGGTAATAAGCGTAGTCGAAATACAAAAAAAAAAATCTAGGGCTCGTAATACTATAAATGTCTTACTGTTGGTGTCAATATAGTTTTAATGAACCAAATTCTTCATAAAAAAGATCGAGGGAAAGGCTCAAAGAAGTGTTATATTAAGTCCAACACCTTTCTCGTCGCCATCTTGATTCCTACGCATTCTAGTTTTGAAGTAATAGTCTGGAGAAGGGTTGCAATAGTTTTGAGAGGGGGGGAAACCATCTAACTTTAGAGAAGGGGAAGAATAAATTTTCCTTGTGACCACACGAATTTGCTTGGAAGAACGTTTCATTCAAGGGTTAGCGGAACCATCCACGTCATCAACCAACCTATTTATTTCTTGAGAGGAATAATTTCTTTCGATGGCTCTTATAAGGAAGAGTTTAGAAAAAAATAAATGAGGATGAATGAACTAATGGTTCATCCAATTAATAAATCTAATCACTTAATGGGTGGAATATTAAGAGGCATGTAAAACTATGATTAGAGTGATGACTATATGCTTGGACACTTTGTAGTATTCATAAAATTATTATCGAGACCACTATTATGATGGAAGTAAAGAAGTCTAATAGAAAAGGTTGAAAAAAAGGTAAACAATTTTGTGTGACGGAAAACATGTATACAAAAGAGGACGATATGCTTAGTAGTCATCATATTAATTTATAGCTTTACCTGCTTAATTTGTATCATTGTGAACTCAACAAACTAGTCGATAAACACTAAGAGTTAGAAGCTTGACTAAGCTAGCCGTGTCCATCAACTTGGTCAAAATTAATTCAATTATATCACCTTCATTGGTCATGCTAATTCATTTTCATACTTAAAAATACCCTCGACCACGCCTAGCTCCAATGGTAGATGAAACTCATCCCACCAAAACTCACCCCACCAGACAATGAATTCGAGAAAATGATGTATATTATAGAGATATATATGCAATCAAATATTACATAAAATACATGACACATATATAATAGGAAAAATACCTATGAAGGTCCATCTGCAAACTTTAGTGCGTGTTCAAGCCTTAATTGGTTAAATACTACGTCTATAAATAATAGTGAAATACTACAATTATAATGGATGAAATTGTTGTAGGTTCCCACTCTTTAGTAAACAAACCATCTCTAAGCCAGATAGGGTCTGTGTCATTAAACAAAATAGGGTTATTGCCAATCCTTTTTTATTTTCATTTTGTTGTTGATATACTGGTTACCTAAAACAATAGAGGGTGATGATCCAAATAACTTTGCAATAAGATTGTCAGTTTTACTAATGTTTTCATGGTAAGCATTTCTTATTTTCCAAATAAACCTCTCATCATTGCTTTGAATATATTTCAATTCATATTATATCTAAAAGACCCAAATATAAATCCTTTGATATATTGCAACAATAATCTATTTGATGTCTGGAAGAGAATAAAATAACTCAAATCAAAGTTGATGTGTATTCACTATGTTATATTATTATAGTATTATTTTTATGAAATGTGATTGTACGATGTTAGCTAGGGTATGTAATTGATGTTTAAATTTTTATTATTTATAATAATCTGATAAAATCTTTATTAGTAGGGAATGTTTTTTTTAGCCTCAAACTTTTAAAAGGATGAACATGTGGAAAGGACAAAACAATATTACTATTGTAAATAAATATGTTTCTATGTCCAACAATATTGTTTTTATCTTATTAAAAAAACCTGATATAATCTGTTTATTTATAATATTAAGATTTTTTTCTAAATATTTTAAATATTTATCTCTATTTAAATTTTAATTTTGTTTATATTTTTACTAAAATCATACTACAATAAATATTTATATGTTATGAATAAGGGTATTTTTGTAAATTTAGGTATTATTAAATGCTATTTTTAATCATGTACAACAAAGGTACATAAAAAAAATGTAGTATATTATTGTAAAATATTTATGATCATTTATCTATATCTACACCCCTTCCAAGTTATAGATATACAACTATGTAAGGATACATAAACCTCCCAATCAACCATCCATCACCACAAACATTTTGATACTATATTCAAAACTCAAACTAAACTTTTAGAAAAAAAGTTAATATTAATGTGAGAATTGTAATCGTGTCCCAGTTCCAATCGAACAAATATCACTCAATATCAATATAATTTTTTGCTAAGGAATTTTGAGATTTAAGCCCAAGATCATATATCTGATTCCACTTGAGACAAATATATACAACAATTGAGGAGGTGATATTATAGAATATGGATGGATCAACCCTCATTATGTGACATAAATTTTAAAAAAAATTTGCTACAACAGTACTTCAAGCACATTAATTTTGCATGATTTGTCCTTCAACTCAATACCTAAAAAAGTATCAATATCGTTTGTATTAATTATGTTCTTTTTTTTAAGGATGAAGGCATGAATTTGTCTATTTTTTTAAGTAATATCATAATATGTCATTATATTATAAAAATCTAACAGGTATGTTTTTATATAATATACAAACTACACTATACATCCCTAAATTATGTGAAAGTAACATATTGAAATAATTGTACCACACGAGGGAGATCTAGGTCAAAATTTTAAAATAAAAATTTATTCCATCAACCTAAACTGTGAGTATTTAACTTAAACTTTTAATATTTTAGATTTAGTTTTATAATTTATGTTTTCTTTAATTGTATAATTGAATATCTTATATTGTAATTAACTTTTAGAAAATTAACATAGAGACATATAATTTTTTTGTATAATAAATAGGGACCTTAGATTATATATACTAGCACTTTTTTAGGAAAAACATATATTGAGTATAATTTCATTAAATCCTTATATCATACAAAATCTAGAATAGTTTTTGACTATATGAATTTTGTATTTATACTTAAAGTTTTGGGGGATACATGAATATATGGACTTATGATGTAATTAACTCCAAAATAATTGAGACACAATAGATAATAATACCTTATTCTTGTCCCTTTTTTCATTATATGTAATTATGTTTTAAAAAAACTTATGTTATGTACAAGAATCGCATTGTCATAGAGGAATTTGCGAGACAACTTTTATAGTTTGATATGGAATTGCTCGACAAATGGTGAATTTGTGGCCACTATTTTTCGTGGTGCCAAAATTAAAGGGAAGAGCAAATTATCCAACACTTGTTTGGTTAATTTATTGACACTATCAAAAGTTAATTAGTTAGCTACAAATAAGGGTCTAAATTGTAGCTAGTTTTAGAAGAACATTGTAAAAATGGAATGTTCCACTAATAAATATTTTGTGAAGCCCACATATAATACTTTAGGTGAATTGTTAATTTTTATTTTATTTTAATATTTTTTATAATATTACTATTGTTTAAATTAGAGTAAATTATTAATTTGAAATTTTATCTTTTTTTTTTATCATATTAATAAAATCTTGTCATCTACTTCTCAAAGCCAACATACCCCTTACGCCCCGCTGGCACACACCCCTTCAACTTTATCTCCATTACTAATAATTGCACCATTAGTGCTCCATCATTTCGAGAAACATTCGATGTTCATTTAAGTAAGTGTTTCAAGCTTCATTTGGTTAATGAATTAGGTTGAACCACTTGGAGGTCCATTCTAGAAGATTTTCAGAGATACATTTAAACTCAATTAATTTTTTATTATAAGAGTATATGGAGGGAAGTATTGAGATTTTGGAAAATAATGATGAGCTTCGGTTATCATCTCTTAACCATTTGTCATTTAATTCATGAATAAGAGCTATCAAAATACATTTTCTCACAAATATAAATACATTATCAATTATGATATTTTTCCTCTTTACCATGAAGTGGCTCCACGGATTGAACCTCGGATAGCATCAAATTATCTATAGAAATTACCTAACTTAGATACGAAAAATGGGTGCAATATATTTTAAGTAACTAATTTGAAAAATAAAGTAAGGCAATTATATATACTAGAAAACTAAAGTAATGTATTAAAAATAAAATAATTAAAGAGGAGTTTAACCCAACGAGAGGGATAACTTGATATATTATTTGGGATATATCTTGTAGTTAATTGTTCGTTTTAAATTATAAAAATATATCCTTATTTGTCAAATACTTAACAATAATGGTTTATAAGCTCTAAAGTATTGTTTTTTCAAATAAATATCGTTCACGTAATTCTATTTTCTTTCACCATGTGTTTGTTTGCAATAATTACATCTGTGTATGATATTAAAGAAATCTATCATTTCTTATAACTGTGATATTTATTCTCAAATAAATCATAAATAATATATAATTCCCTTAAAATTTGAAAATCATTTACTTCGAAAAATTCATAATGCAAACCAAAGTAAGATCTTCTATAACATAAGATAGAGTAATGCAGAATACTCTCGACAAGAGACCATCTATATGAATAACATGGGTAGGGCTGCCCTACGAGAATTTGTAATGGCGAAATTCTCCGATGGTTATTCATGAAATACCAGGAGTTGTCCAGGGCCGTAAATAGACACAACCGTGAGAACCAAATAATGTTTCGAAGTATACTATGTAATTTCTATTTTCTTGGTTTACACAAAAGCTGAATAGTTCAAGACATCACGTTCACTAGTTAGCAAGCAAATCCGATAGCTCTTACTACAGAAGGTTCAAGGCCAAAAGCTACCTTTCTCGTTGTAGTATTCTTCTACGCTTCTCTCTCGCTCTCTCTCGTGTTTAGCATTCTTTAGCATATTTTTTTTAAGGTGGTTAGTCGATTTCCATTCATGTGGGGATTGTTGGTCAAATGAGATTTTTACCCAAGGGATGACCATGTTTACGATGACAGTGGGGGACTCAATTTAAAGAAATGATTCGAATATTGATGATCGTTAATTCTATTTATAAAGATTAACGTAATACCTTCATCTGGTAAAAATCATTTGAAGTTGAATGAGAAATTGAGTCATAGAATTTGAAGAAATTAAAAGAAAAGAAAAAAATAATAATACATGTTATTTATTTTATTTTTCTTTTGGTTATGAAGCAAAGCAAAAAATAGAAAGAAAAAAAAAGGTACTGGGCTTTGAATCTGGGCCTTTAAGCTAGTGGGCTTTTGGGCCAGACTTTCATACCATCTGGACCAGCTTATGTTTTGGTCTTCTATACTAAACTAAACGTTGTGTCTTTTAATATAGAGTAATAATATATACCACCCAAATACATACAACCCAAATGTCACCCAATGACGTGGCGTGAATTGGTTGGTTACAAATCTTTAATCAAATCAAGAAAATAAATATATTAACGATTTGCAACCAACCAATTCACACCACGTCATTGGGTGACATTTGGGTGGTATGAATTTGGGTGGTATATATCATTACTCTTTAATATAATGTATCTTCAAATGAACCATCACAACTCTTTTGCCAAATCCACCTTTTCATTTTCCATAAATAGTTGGCTAACTAAACAATTTTATTCATTCATTTTTCAAAGCATTAAAATTATAAGAGAGAGATAGAAATGAGCAGCATTATTAAGTTCGTTGAAATTCTTAAGAATTTGTGTGTCAGTTTCTTTTGAATAGTTTTGCCGTTGTATCCTGGAGGTTGAAGCCAGCAAACGTAAGACACATGTACGTAGCCTAAATACCTTAAAGACATCGGATCCAATCCGAGCCTCGACAAGTAAAGTTATTTATTTATTTACTTTTATTTTATTTCTGCATTTGTTTCTATTTTGTTTTAATGGTTTATACAGATAAAAACACAACATCATATGCTAAACTAATACGACTAGAAGAACCCTTCAAGTAGCATGTACATTACTCCACTCTATATGTATCGGTATTTTCATGTGATTCATTCTAATGTATAATACATAGTGTAATTTAGTGTACACATGGTATTAGTAAACGCATAATATTTACCCTTTTTCTTTACTATCCTAAAAGATGACATGTTTTAACCTCTTTAGGTCCTATCATTTTCTTACATAAAACATACTTATGAGGTACTATACCCTTTAATATATTTTATTTATCCTGATATGAAGGATCTAACTTATAGGCTTATAGGTCTAGTGTTTTAAAGAAATAAACTTCTAGCCTTAGGTGGATTCTAGGTTCTTATAGAGCCTCAATGATGTGAAGACTGGGTGGATCCTTGGTAAATATCTTAACGATATTGTTCTACAAAAAACTATATTCATTTTCAAGAGTCCTCGCTATATCTAAATCTTTCTCCTCACCAATTTGGTTGGATTTTATATCATGTTCCTCTCTCCTAGTGTTCTGTTAGATCATAATTATTTAAAGTGAACATGATATCAATAAATTGTAATTTAATTAACAATTTATGGTTATCAATTTTATAATCATAATATATTTTGATAATTTGAAAGTCTATGTACAACATTTTGTCCTAGATTTTGGTACTTAGTTTATTTTAAATAATATAATCCATATTTCTCTCAAACCTTTTCTTCATATTTGAATGACCTTTACTTTAATTTACCTGAATTTTTTTTTTTTGTGGTTCTATATTAGTGTATCGGTTCAAGCATAAGTTTAATATGAAATCTTGAATACCAATTATGCACAAAAGAAAATACTATGAGGCAAAAAAGAATGTCTATGATTGTGACCCTACTTTGGTCCTCTAATATTATACGGAAATGAGTACCATAGCTGACGAATTCGAGGTCAACTAGTAAAGTTTTTTAAAAACAAGGAGACGACCCCCACCACCAGAATAATAGCATACCTTTGACAACCTAGTATTCAGTGACATAGACACTAATGAATTAATTTACCAAATGCCAATTTTCTAATCCTTCATATTGGTATTAAGAGCACCCTAATTAAGCATTTTTTCATTGTTGGAAGCTCTAAAGTATTTTAGTTAATGGACACCTTAATACAGATAAGCATCGACCTTGAAGAGATCTTACCCAACTATATTAGAATTAGATGGTTTAACGGATAATCCTCCAGACAAACTGGGTACATAAAGTTCAACTCACAGTATGGTCAACTAAAACTTTTTTCAACTTGCTCGTTTTAGTAGACTACAAATATGCATACCATGAAACCACAAGGCGAATAACCTTTACAAAATTGAGAGATGTAGTATCAACTTACCATCAAACCATGAAATTCACCACCATAAATGGAGTAGCTACGAGCCATTAAAATGAGCCAAATGCTCAAGAATGTTATAAACTTCCCCAGCTGTATGTATGAGTATGCTTAGAATATCATTATGAAAAACAATAACATTATTTATCCATACATACTGATTCCTAAACCTATTCTCTAGAAGAAGGATAAGCATGCAAACACGCCGGGGCAATCAAAAGTTGTATGATCACATGTCTTGGAAAATCAAAGTCATAAAACATTACTTAAAATTTGTAGTTTGGAAAAAGACTTGGTCTGCTTGAGTGCATGGAGGGATGAACAAAAACGAAAGCCCGCACAATAGGGCCAGTAAGTAGCTTGTTATAAGTATGTTATTTTTCATACTTTTATCTTTATCGTTTTCAACACTACACTCTTTTCCTTCTCTATTACGTTATTTCCAACAAGTTTTCTAATCTAAGTTTTTTAATGAAAGTAGAAAAAATGAATACCTTACCGATGAAGAATTAATGAAAGGGTTTTATTAAAAAAATATGAGACTATCCTACAGAAGATCTATCAGTATGGACCTTCCCTTAAACATATAAATTCTCATATCCTAATCTAGACACTCCTAAGCCAATACGCCACCAATATTTTATACTACTTAATCAATTAACCATTTTAGATATGTCATTCCTACTTGACAAGTAAGACTACGATCCTTTGCGACCATGACTACTCAACTTTTATGGTAGTTGTATAATAAAAAATATATAGTTCTTATTTAAGAAGATCAGTCTCCAATAGACTCCTATGTTAGTCATCCACTAAACCAATATAAACTTATCATTGAAAAGTAAAAATACTAGACTCTTATGCTAACATGACCACTCAAACAATATGCTACTCAGTCAATCAACAATTTAGATGTATCATTTCTAAATAAGAATACTAAACTCCTATGCCAAAATAATCGTTTGACTATCTCTAGAGTCATGCGTTCAAAATAAAGGATCTAGTTAAAGTAACCCCACAAATTTATGTAAAAAAATTGTTTTTACTCTGTCATTTGCTATAATAAATTACTTAGATAACTTTAGAAAGCAAAGGGTGTCAAAATAATTCTTAAACACGTTATAGGGATACTGAAAAATATGAAAGCCTTACTCTAATATACATTCATGAAAATGAGCCTCTCAAAATGTATGACACAAAAGCGTGAAACATTATATATTATTAAGAAGTGACAATATGTACCTAGGGACATGTCCCTTACATTTAGAGTGAAGATAAACATGAGTAAACACAAACATCACCATTAGTTAAAAATTGTTATATATTAACATTCACTCTAAAAATGCAATAAAAAGAGTATGCATGTCAAGTACAAGACGAATTTTCACTTACTATCCTTAAAATAATATTGTTTAGAGAAAGGGTCAGGCATTATAACAAATATAGACAATGGCTACTGTAAAACTGTAACGAAGTCCTAGTTTATCCACACAAACAAGGATGGATAGAATTGGCATAATTTCGACTTCAAAATCCATGTCCTGATATAAGGAGACTATGTAAACCTAGTTGAAGAAGGAAAAAGAGTCAAGAAACACAATCAAAATCAACAAAAAAATCTTCTAGGGCTCATAGTTCCATAAATTCATCACTGATAGCGACAATATAGTTGTAATGAACCTAATTATCCACCAAAAAAGATCGAGGAACATGCTTAGAAATGTGGTATATTAAGTAAAAAACCTTGTGTAATATTATGGATATGTCCTTTAATTAAATAATTATGAAGTTGAGAATCTTATATAGGTTTTTCACAAAAATTTAATATTTGGTGTTAGTTTCAAAGTGAGATCTATCACAAAAGTTTGGGTTTGTAATCTCCAGCAGCCATAATACATCATAATCAACAAGCCTTAACAATTACATATGTAGTCAACATAACTGCATTCATCATGCTACGGATGCCCACCATATAGGTTATATATATGCCTATCTTCCTATAATCTCAACAATCGTATAGATCAATCCCCACTAGATATTTCAACAAATTTTAAATAAAATATACTTAAGTTAAAAGTAGTTAAACATAACATTCAAGAATATTATAAAGTAGTTATGCTACCTTTAGTTTATTTGACATTAATATCTGATTTTGTTGGTTATAAACTTACAAGTCTTGAGATGAGACAAGGAATCCAAATCTAAATCCAAAAGAAGAAACTCAATGACACAACTCAAGGATAACTCTATAAAACGTAAATGATGGGAATCCTACATTACAAAACAACGAGTACGAGATCCACTTTCTAAGATCGAAAGAGACCCTAGGAACCTGTGACCATCAAAGAAGTATACAAAATACTACTCCTACCTAGAACAATAAACCAGAAGACTTAAGATTTTGGGTAATGTCCTGGATCTCGAACCCTAATGTTGACAACCTCAAAGAAATGTGGCTTAAACAGTTATTTCTTCACGATATCGATTGCATAAGAGCGGGACAAAGGGAGAATGTCAAATGATAGAATATAATAATGGATTAGAAATACCCACTTCTCATAAATATTGCTCTAAGTGTTATGCTTTAGGAAAAACTTTAGATAGAAGGAACAAAGATCTAACAAAAAATAGCATACCAAGGAGTATAAATCATTTGTAACTATGGAACATCCCCTACTTATTGATGACTTGTTATTCACTAACAAGGATGTGAGATGGATGATTTTCTTCACAAAAATACTTTGGTCATCATAGTAGAAATTTGCGATGAGCTAATCAAACGAGCATTGATAGATAAAAGATGTTTATTTTATTTACATTCTTTGAGGTCATTAGGGGATTCACATGTCAAAGCTTCCTCCCTAGGGGATGTAATTTACTAGGAATGAGAAAGGAATAAAAAATTATTGTTACACGTCATTTTGGCAGAATATAAGTGTACATATGTGGTGATCCTAAGGCTAGAAACTAGTAGCATACTGTAGTGATTGTATACACTCATCACTTAGGAATGATGCTTCCAATGAGTGTAGGAAACATCATTATATTTTGAAATTTGGACATTTTAGAGAGATGGTTCTATGATATGCCCATTGGGGATGCATTTATTTTGTTCAACTACTTGAAAAAACGCCACAAGATAAACATTTCCATGTCAAGACACTAATAAAAGTCGTGACTGAAAGTCGTAATACAAAGGAAAATATTTGAGAAATGAAGAAAGGGACATATATCCAATATGTTCAACTAGTTGTTTACAAAAGATGGATGTTCTTTAAAGAGAAAATATTAGCCATAAGAGAAGTGGTTTGGATATTATAACACGCTATACATATATTTCATGTATATTATTGAGTATGGGTAGTAATCTAGTTCTATTGGAAACACCAAGCAAAACGTAGAGGATGTGTGTCTACTAGACCAATCTAAACCAAGCTTTTCCTACAGCCTGTTTCATGCTAAGAAACATAGCTGATCTTTCCTATTTTTAGGTTCTATTGTACATATTTTACATATGCATTCCAAGGATAAGTCATATATGGATGGACATGAAAATAAAGAAAGATGGCGTTCATAATCAAAAAAGGTTTCCTACTGCCACAAATTTTGTTTGATCTGAAAGATATCGGGTCCATGTAGCAGATGTTCATCATACGACTATGCATAAAATATGAACAACCATGGAAATATATGTGGATGTCATGATGGTGAAAAGTTCCACCTCTAAACCAATCTTGGAGGATTTTTCAGAAGCTTTTGAAGTTATGAGATCAGAGGACATGTATTGAATACATATAAACTGACCTTTAGAGTATTATCGGGGACATTCATAAATTGTATGATAAGCATCAATGTATTGATTCCAATACTAATAATACATGACATATTGGATATGTCTCACATACGAGTCATGTATCAAGTGAAAATCTTCAAAATATAATATAGGTCCCTCACAAAACTTTAAGTCAAAATCCATCAAAAGGCTTCGCAATTATTTAAAAACCAAAAAATCAAAATGGGATAAAGAGTACAAAACAATCTTTGAAACATTGAAGGAAAACATTGCCACCTATTTAATCATATCCTACCCAACATAAGGAGACACATTTATACTATACATCTCAGAAACTCAAGAGGCAATAGTCACGGTTATTGTTAAAACACAAATGGCTAATTACAACCAGTGAACTACATTACCAAAATCTTACAAGGTACAAAAGAACGATCTACACCACAAAAAACTTCCTTTAGAATTGGTACATTCCACACAAAAATTAAGCCTTAATTTGAAGCCCACCCCATCAAAGTACTTACAGATCTACCCATTAAACAGACAAATATCAAACCCATAAATTCTGTGTGATTACTATAATAGACAATAAAATTAAGAGAACATGGAATTAATATTTTAATTCCAAACAAAAATGAAATCCCAATTTTAGTCTATATTTAAGTAGAAATTACCTATTCCCTAATTGAAACAAACCCAACCTAAAAACCAAAGAAAAGGACAAAGAAAAGGGCAGACTGGGGTAGCTAGGAAATCAGGTATAAAGGTAATAGGGCTATACTAACCATTATAGGCATCAATATAATAA
Organism: Nemophila menziesii; assembly: GCA_029959085.1. Lineage (NCBI taxonomy): Eukaryota > Viridiplantae > Streptophyta > Magnoliopsida > Boraginales > Hydrophyllaceae > Nemophila > Nemophila menziesii. Next base: position 85,352,853 of record JARWIR010000001.1, read on the forward strand.
CGAATAAAATTCCCATACACAAAAATTCAATCCATGAACATTGAGGCCACGTATAAAGCCCTTGTGACGGGAATGCAGGCCTTCATTTAATTTGAAGCACATAGGGAAAAGATATTTACAACATGTTCCATGATTGGTAAGGTGCCCAAGACTATGAGCCATGGAATACAACAATGATGCCCTATCAAAAAATAATCAACAATTTTGAAGCATTGTTAGAGTAATTCGACACCATTATAATCTCGAGTAAGAATTACTTAAGTACTGACGCACTAGCCTGAATGTCTATAAACTACAAGGAAAGGAAATAATTTGTTAGCCATAAACATAACATCCCTGTGGAAGCCATAAAAAAGGCTTGAAGATGGATATGATTAAAAGGGGATCGATATTATGCTAACATAAAATTTAAGATGATGCCTGGGAGAGTTTTTGGAAGCAAATCTGGTGGATTACATGTGCATGAAGAAGCTCATAATTGAGAAAAATGTTTGTATTAATCATTTTTTTCAACCATTAATCTTGGACTGTCACGTTAGTTGTTGTACAGTAAGTCAGAAGATGACTTTTATCTTTCTCATCTACTGTACGCATGCCAAACATCAATTTAAGTGAGAGTACAACTTTGTCAAATTTTTGATTATCAGTTGCATCACATTGATCAAATCGAGTGTGGAATCTCATATTACCCACAAATCATGGATATTATGTTGTAATATTAAACATGATCTTAAAAATTCTATGTGAAACTGATATACATGATGATCACACCCAATAACTTGTTCCAACCGAAATCTTATTAGCACGTCCAAATAATCCAACAAATAATTATATCTTTTGACCAATAACCATCTCACATCCTCATTTATGTAAGACTCGACTATGTCCTATTTTATAAATTCATCTACAACACTCCAAGGGTAATCCAACTCGGTAAAAATCCCGCATGTGATAAAAGTCTAACGGGTTCCTACGAGTTTTACTAAACTCCTATAAATTTATCATATCCTCAGAGCGGAAATGTGTGTGCACTATTTATTCTAAACTCGGCATAAATAGATTTATGCTCAAACTAACTTTATCATGTGTTCATCCCTTATGTGACTAAATATTGTTTCTCTTTCATGTGATCATGGAATTTGATTCTAGAGATAAGACGTGAGACCATCTAAAACAAAGAAAACTCCATGTGCCTCAACAAAATAGACAAATAGTGTAAGTGTTAAGCCCACGTGGCATTTTATGAGCACTAGTATATTTGGTACTTCACTATTTTATCAATATCCCTATATGAAAATTTATAGAATTAAACATGAATTATAATATATAATAAAAAAAATTCTTGGCAAAATATATAATACATTTCACTTAAACTCACATATAATACTAATTTTTAATTAATCAATAATTCAAATTTTGTACGTCAAAAGTAAAAATTATACTTATAAAAGAAAAAAATTGAATTGTTTCGTTTTTTATTGAGTAAAGATATATATCACCCGTTTTTGAATCACCTATATATCATCCTCATATGGGAGTTTTAAACTCCACTTAAGTCATTTATATGTCATAAATTGTTTATATAATACCACACATATCACAAAATTATTTTCACCAAACCCTAAACCCCGTCCCCTTACATATATATATTACAAGTTTTCATTCCTATGGATACACAGACACTATTCAAAGGCGCGCATATTGCAATTAATTAAATTTTCACTCTATCTTTTTTTAGGTTTTTATGATGTTTCTTTAGCCGATAATATTCATACCTCTAATTCATTTTGGGAAAAGTGTAATTCTATATCTCACATATAAGATCATTGGGCATGACATTTCAATTAATAAGTAATTAAAAAGGTTTTATATCTATTTTTATTTTTAATCATCTTTCATGAATTGCATATATACTTATTTGACAAACAATTTAATTTTAACTGATATTATATGCTCTTTTATTAAGTATTTGTAGAGATTGTATGGCTAAGATCATGTAAGTACTTTCATTAAAATCTATTATGTAGAATCTGCTTTAGAATGTTTTTTCTGTAATTTTGATATATTCTGTTCTTACATTTGTTGCTTATTTTAACTTAATCTAAATTAAATTTAGAAATTGTGATAAACTCTCTTAATTGGATAAATGTAGTAGAATATCAATTAGATAAATAAATCATATATGAATTGACCATGAGACTAAGTTAGACATTTTCAATGCTAACATTGAAGTATATGTATAAATTTATTGATTAACAAATATTAACTAAGTTTTAGATTCATTCACTAATCCTTGTTGTGTTTAAAATTAATCTTTTACTTATTTTATTATTTATATCCGAAATAAAATTTATTTGGTTTATATTGAAGTAATTATAATGTAAAAATATCTTCCTCTGAAAGATTGTTCTTAATGTTTTCACAGATTTACTATTTCTTATAATTTAACTGGAATTTTTAATTATGTGATTTTTCATCGTTATTAGTATTTATTCATTTGGAATCTATGACTATATATGTCTACACAATTTTCAAGAAAAAATCTTCATATTTATTTGCAAGGTCAATTTAATATAAATTTTATCATTGTGTTTACAAAACTTTTAGATATGTTGTTCCCAACATTGAATGCATATATATATATATATATATATATATATATATATATATATATATCAGTAAATACAATATTAACGATGAAGTAATAAAATATAATGTTGTTATAATAATTATTTATTTTTCATAAAACTAGAGGTTTTATTCTAGCTCTAATAATAATAATATAAAAAAGTATAAAATAAAAAGATAGGCATATAAATTTTATTCATGACTAAGAAGCCACGAAAAACCGAACATGTTCTGACAGTTTATGGCAAGTTTTTCTCATGCAGTTTATACCTTCTTTGTTACATGATCATACTCCAAATAGAAGTTTATAGGAGGAAAATTTTCCATAAAATTAAATTGATAGCATAATTTTGTAAAATATAATCGTTGATATTAATAAAGTAATTTAGTTGGTTCTATATTAAGGGATTGATTATGTTGAATTTTTTATTTAAAATAATTTTATAGTTACTACATTCAGATACTTTTTAGGAGGTGTAACGTGAATATATGATAAAATGGTAAAACCTGTGGAATGTGCACATCCACGTAATACGATAGAAAATTACTAAGCCAGCTTATGCTGGCACATGCTTTACTCTCAAAAGGAAGTAATAGTCTCCGAAGAGACTAAGTTGTTGTACCTGAATATAGAAAAGCTATAAGAATTATTTATCTAGTGAAAATATATAAAATCGTGAGAAAGTTTATGGGATTGACATATATTTCTTCACTATGTCTAAAAATGAATAAAGAAGATCCTAAATCCCAAAGTGTTGAAAATTGTAGACAAGTAAATAAATGGTCATACAAGGTTTTAATTCTATGACCCGAATTGTATCACAAAGGTTCATACAAAATCTATAATTAATAAGGGGGAGACGTCCTCATGTACTGGATACAATGACGTTAGGGTTCTACCTTTTGGAAACTATTACAAAGTTTACTATGATAAGTAAATATCCAAGATAAATGACATGATTCATGGATTGATAAATGTTCTTGATGAACACATATGCCTGAAGAATGATAGGTGCCCGAAGCACTTAGAGCATATAAAATTGTAGATTCTCAGAGAACGAAAAGTGTCTGGAGCATAAAAGGTTACTGAAGAACATAAAGTGTATGTAGCAGAAATGAAAATTTTTTAGTTATATATCCGGGAAGTAGGTTTAATGAATTACTTCCTGAAAAATATGATATTATATTATGATAATAATCTCTCATCGTGGAGATTCAAGAAATAGAGAATGATTTTGACCTCCTCATAAATCATGTATATATTGTTATCATTAAACGAAAATTGAAGATCAATTCGTGATATATTGAAATATATTTCACCAAAGGATTTCTAAAGTATATTCGAGGATGTATTTAACGAATTTGTCTAAGAAAGAATCCAACAGATTCATCAGCTAAAGCTATAGTGTGTACTAATGTTAAAGGGTAGTCTCAAAAGTATATTACACGAGTCTAATATAAATGTTGTAAGAATGCGTGTTATAATAAGGGCAGACGATATTTGTGCGTTTTACTATTTTTCCTTCTCTAAGGTTTTTTCTCACAGGGTTTTTTCCTAGTAAGGTTTTAACGAGGCATGCCAAATATCTATTATAATAAAGAAAACAATATAACCTTCCCTATACTAATCTATTATTTATTGACATGGAACAAATATGATAAAATGAGAATCCAGCTGATTTCTTCACTAAGTCTTTACCAACAATACTATTCGAGCTGCAAGCCCACAAGTAATGAAAGGATTATCTGAAATACATGATGGCGCAATGAGGGAGAAATATATCGACACTCTATACTATTTTTCCGTCACCGTGGTTTTTCCCAAGGGGTTTTCCTGGAAAGGTTTTAACGAGGCAGACTTTTAAGCTTAATTCGTTATATTGCATTTTTCTCTCCTTGGAATTACAAGATATTTCATTTTTAGAGCTTTTGTATGTTAATTTGTTTGTTTTTAGTGAAAAGTTCTTAAGTCCATGGATGCTAAGTTGCACCAAGAGAAGGAGGAGAAGCAGGAATTAAAGTCTTAGATCGAGCGTAGAAGTCAGAGGCGAGAAAAGATGATCCGAAAAATTTATTAGGGGAGAATGAAATCTGGAAGGCTGTTACAAATCACTATTTTTGAGCTACATAGCCACTGATTCAGCCTTAGAGTCGTGAAAGAAGGAACTCGCATCTTTGAGTCAGGAATATTTTGCGACTGGAATGAAGTGATTTGGAGTTGAGACGCAAAAGTTATAGCATTTTACTAACAATTGTATATTAGTTACATGATTTCTAATCTGGATTGGACTTTTATTTCATTTAACATATTCCTTTAAGTGAAAAGCCCAATCCTAATTCTCCACTATATAAATACTTCATTTTTACACACAACTCATTACACAAGTCAGTATACGCTATAGAAAGAAGTCAGAGCAAAAAAAAGAGAAGAAGCTAAAGCTGGAGAGTCAATTCTCTTCCATCAACAGTCAAAATCAATCCTTTAATTAGGTTCTTTGTTTATTTTTGTAATTGACTATGATTTCTTCTAATTTCATTTCAGTTTTTAATTTCGTTATGAGCTAAACATATTAGTATTTGAGAATCGCACATTGGGTTGAACCCTAATTTCTCTAATTGACGTTTTTCTAATTTGGGATTTAAGTATTTAAATTGAATTTGATAATTTGTGTTGGCTATTGCTTTAATCTTATTTATTATCTTTGATATCACGAAACAAGGGTAATTTACAGTATTTAGGCTATTCAGTATAGTGGCGTAGTGATCACCTTGACGGGGGGTTTAAATACGGAACTAGGTAATAGACGCGTGTATGCGTCAATGATCCTGGCGGGCTTGACCAACCATGCAGCCAATTAGGTAAGAGACTTAACCATTCGAAAGTAGATGTAATCTCCCTGACGGGGTTTATATTACCGTAGAAGAGCTCCTAATTCCATCCTGACGGGGGTTAGGAGACATTAGAGTCCTGACTAGCACAATAATATCAATTCATCCCTTAACAAAAAACATTAATTAGAGAGGTTTTGGTGAAACCCTTGCAAAACTCAAGTACCATTCTAATACTTGCATTATTTTATCTTAATTAATCATTATAGTATTTTATTTAATTGCGTTCTTAGTTTATAAAAAAAAACAAAAAATTATATATTAACCTTTCCGTACTTGCAATTACTGCTACTACTTTATAAATACTTGAGTTGTACCTATTTCGTCCCTGCGAACGGAACCTGATTTATCGGAGTATTACTTGGACAACCGTACACTTGCGGTCTGTGAGTCCTTACTTTTTATCGCTTATTTTATAACACACCATGACCTACTAGCTAACACCTAGGGTGGGGGTCTGATTCTGGACATTACATGTAGACGCCTAATGTGCGGTAGTGTACTAGGAGATCTTGCCTAATTGTGTAGTCATTAGGGTTAGAACCTCAGTCATCTGAAAACCTTTCTAGGGTCACCCGAGAATGGTCTCTAATGAAGGAGGATTGGGTTCTATTCTACTGACATGGGTTAGAAGGATTATTGAATCTTATCTAATGTGAAATTCAACAACTCATCCTTATCAATAAAAACCAATAAACTAGAGACATCTTACTAGCAATTTCTCAAGAAACTCCATCATCTCTTAGTTCATCTTTGATTTATTTGATTGTTTAATTAAATATTTAGCTTTAATCTTGTCTTATATAATTGTTTAGACGTTAATCCTTGATTAAAAAATTATTTAAGTCTTTGCCATTTATTTATTCCTATGGCAAACTATACATATTTACACAATTCGAAGCATAATCATCTATAATAATAATTATTGTGGAGACCGATATACCCTCACTTATCAAATTATTACTTGTCAACGACACATACATTTGCGGGAAGTCACTCTCTCCGGTGTTGATTTGTTATATCACACTGGAGGGCGAACAAGTTTTTGGCGCCGTTGTTGGGGATTATAGTGTTAGATTTTTGTGTTATTATTTTAGTATAGAAGTGTCTAGTTTATTTTTGGGTTTACGTTGTTTTTCTTGTATTTGTCTCTTCACAGATTAAGAATTTTCGGTGTATGCTCTCGGATCCCGAGAAGTTGCTTCAAGACCAAAGAAAGAGAGAAACAAATGAAAAAGACTCAATTAGTAATGGCTAATATTGACCCACCACCTAGTTTTGAGGTCAATGATAATCAACTGAACCCACCCATAGGAGCCCATCCACATGGGGGTGTTCACAACAATGTTCAACAAGGAGAGAACTTAAATGGAGTCAATCCACCAAATGAGGTTGATCATCAATTCCAACGCATCCCTGAGTCGGGAGTGCCTTTTGGGGTTTTGGGGATTTGTCCTCCGACTATTCAAGCTGCACGGTTTAAGCCCGATATGGGTAATGTTGAATAAATTCCTTAACTCTGGGAATTATAGTGGATCCGCTCACCAAGATCTGGTATGAGCTATTGGTGGTCCTTTGTGTGTTCTAAGAATAATGTAATAAGTAAGAAGAACCACAACCGCAAGTGTACGGTTGTCCCAAGTAATAATAGTGATAAACATGATCGTTCGCAGGGACGGATTGGTTGACTTCAATGCTTATCAAGTAATGAATAATTGCAGTTATGAAAGCAGTAAATGATTTGATAATTGTTTATTGGTTGGTTTTTATTAATCCTAAGTATGAAAGACTAATGTGAAAATGCAAATAAATAACTAAACGCAAGTAAATAAAGACTAGACGCAAATATGAGCAAGCAGTACTTGAGAGACGCAAGGATTTCTCCTAACTCTATTTCATTCCATATGTTGTTCAAGGGACAAATCGGTCAATTAACATAGGTCGGGATTCGGGAATCTTCGTGCCCCCGTCAGGGTGGACTACGAAGCTATTCTAGGGTGTCAAAAACCCCATCAGGTTGATTATGATCCACCTTCAAATGATTAAGCTAAAAATACCCAATAGGTCATAAGATTAAGTACGCTCCTCAGAGTCAAATAATTTCTATCCTATATTCTGTAATTAATTCTGTATCTAAAACCCCCGTCAAGATCATCCACACGCCACTATGTGGAATAGCTTAGATACTAAAACCTGTGATTAATTAGATAGTTTAAGAACAGTAAATAATCACAAATTACAGAAACATGTAAAAGATCCAATTTGAATTAAATTACTGAAATCCCAAATCCAATCATATGAAATTAAACAAAGTAGGGATTAACCTATTATGCGTTCCCAAGTACGAAATGGATTTAGCTTATAATTAAAGAAAAGACAAAAACTAAATTAAAAGAAGAATTCATATTGTTCATAGAAAGAAAATACAAAGAAACCTAATTTCGGATTAGGAATGGCTGAGAATCGGAGATATAGACAGTCTTCAGCTCCGTAGCTTCTTCCTTCTTCCTTGCCTTGACTTCTCTCTGATGCTCACTTATGAAAATTGAATTGTGTGAAAAATAGAAGTCAAAACCACTTTTTATAAGGTGAAAAACGGACTTGGACCTAGCTGATAAGTTAAATGAAATATAAAAGGCCCAAGTCCATTATCTAAGCCCAAAATCTCGTAACTGTTGCACCACATCCACTAAAATAGCTCTAGACGATTCGTTATAACTCCGATTGACCTCAAATCACTTGCTAATTTTCCCTAACTCGATAAGGAACATAATCTCTTCGAAGTTTAGCGGCTAAATCAACTCGAAAGTGCCTCGAAATCAGCAATCTTTGGCCTGTTTTCCAAATTTGCTGCTCCAAAATATAATTCTTTTCGGGATTTATCTTCAAGCTTTGACTCCATATCACGATTTTTTACTTTCTTCTCGGATTCCTCTCCTAGCTAATATTCAAAACCTACAAACTTTCCACTAAAATACACAAGATTACGCGCAAAAGTTTAATAAATCAAAAATACTAGAAAAATAAAGAGGAAAATCGCAATATTGCATTTTTAGTCCTAAAGTCTATCAAAATGATTAAATAAATATAAAAAATGATGTCTCCCAAGGGTCTAAAATAAGAACAATTAGGGAGACATCAAGACCCCCAACTCAAATCTTTGTTGTCCCGACAAAGTAAAATAAAACAAAACAAAGGGGTGGAAGTAAACGCAAAGACATAGAAGCTAGCAAATACACCTAAAGCAATTCTCCAGATAAATCTCATATGGCAAACTCAAAGAACTAATATACACATACATCTATAATGCAAAATCAAACACAAATAATCTCAATCATAAAATTAAATTCGCAATGCTTGAAGGTTACACTTGTACTCATCTCTGTATGATGGCTATAGGGTGTTCCTCAATCCTAAATCGATTTGAACGCTCCACCTAGTATATTCCTTATCAACAGAATCATAAATACACTATGCACTTAGGAATCACGAGGTCTTTATGGTTTTAATACTGGCTTAAGGACGGTGTGGATGTATATTTGGTAAATTTGAAGTGAGCTTTTGGCTCTCTCCTCACTTACCATCAACAAATGTCATCGAGCTTGAGTTTACGCTAAAAAATGTTCTCACTCTCCCATTTACGCAACAATTTAGCATCCCATGTCAACCCATTACAAATACGATGATTTTTCAGAAAATTCCACTTTGCCGGATGTTTATTCTTTCATATTTTTCTTTTTCTTTTATTTTCTCTCTCTTTTTTTTTGTACAGTTTCAAACCGGGTTCCCGGTTTTGGCGGACCGGGTTCCAGGTTCCTACTCTAATGGATTTTCAACTTTTTTATTTCTTTCTTTCTTTTTCATTTCTTTCAATCCCGGCAAAGGGTTACAATAAGTATAATCATCTGCAATTGTGCTACAACATAAACACATACATCCCTTCCCAATAAATTCCCCATAAGTGGACCCACCACCCCAAACTCAAGCTCGAGACATGTCTCTGGATTGTGATATAAGTGCGGGTCATATGGTCATGCCTAATAATATAAGAGATAATGGGCTTATATCGTGGCTACAAAGAAAAGGCTAAAGGCTCAGAGTGGGCTAAGACGGATTAACATTTAATACAAGGGATAGAAGGCTAAAAAGGTCACAAATGGCTAACAAAGAACTGCCCCTATCATTTTCCTAAGTACATAGCTCGTCTTTAGTTCATATCTAGGTGGGTTCTCTACTAATTAGGATTTCACGTTCTACACACCAAACATATTCCTTAAGTACAAGCTTACTTCATTTGCATTGTTCATTAATTTTTCCTATCAATTACCTACGTTTGCATGTAATTCTAAATGCGTTATATATCATTCCCTAAAGTCCACTATTTACTATCATTGGTTTACAAAAAGTATGCTTAAAGGGAAATTTAAAATCTTCTACAGGCAAATGCAACTCCGAAAATTATTTTATTGAAAGCAATTAAAACACATAACACATAAAAAACTGGGATGAGGCAACGAACCCCACCCCAAACTAAAAAATGAGCCGTGTCCCCACGACTCGAAAAAGACTCAAAGCAATTAAACTAATCTACACAAAAAGGAAGGATTAGAAAACGTATCTTAACCAGCGCGTGGCTGGTTATCGGTGTTGCGTTCTAGACCCTTTTCTCGCGTAAGAACATCATAGATTGCGTATTGAAGTGTGTGCACGCCAAGTATCAAATTTCGGATAAGGTCCAACTCTTTTGTAACATTTCCTAAAGTAGCAATCATCTTCTCCTGATTCTCTTCCAACACCCTAATTCTTCTTTGGTGGAGGAGCTCTAGGAGTTTTCACAGCTCGTTTTTCTTCATCATGGATATTCTGAATTGTACTTAATGCCATGCTCACTCCAACTGTAACACCGTCAACCTCTGCGTTCCTACGCGGGATTTTTGCATCTAGGCACAAAGTATTGATAGTACAAGGAAACTTGAGATTTTGTTGTTTCATTGGAGCTTTCGCGAATTCCATGATGGTGTTATAAATAATTCATGCAACATTCATAGGTTTCTCCTCAATAACACACTTGATAAAAATTATATGTTCCTTCTTCAACTCGGATGTGTGTTTAATTCCAAAGAATGTAGGGATTATGAAACGACACCAAACCTTAGCACGAGGTGTTAAATTACTGCTGTAAAATTGTCCAGGATACCTTTCTCCCTCCGGAATCGGGCTAGCCCCATTAATAAGCACAGTACCCCAAATGGATTCATAATTGAAAGAAGGATCATTAAGGGATTCTTGGAACAGACATAATCCAGTAAAGTTGGGTAATTTCAATGATTTTCGAATAAGTTCATTAGAAAAAGGAACTACATTCTTGCGAATTTCAATTGCTTCATGGGAGATAGCTAAACCATCGTAAAATTCTTGCACCAAGGTAGGAATAAACTCAAGCTTCCTTTCTCTCAATTCATTCCAACCAAATTTGTCACAAGTAACAATATATTCTTTGAAAGCACTACTCATAATACCCTTAGGAAAGTCCATCTCCTCACAAAACTTCAAAAATTCAATTCTATCACGAACCTGATCATTCAAAGAAGTGTAAACCCTCTTTGGTTTGTGAGCACACATCTTTCTTCGTAGGGGTTTCTGTTGAACTGGTACTTCCGGAACTTCTTGTTCTCTCTCATCCTCAATTTCTTTTTCAATATCATCTTCATGTTCTTCCTCACTTTCTGGTTCATCAATTAATCTTCTCTTCTTAGGATTAGTCTGACCTGTGATCTCTTTTTTCTTGGGAGCAAGCTTAACCTCTTCAGTATTGCGTTTTGGACGTGAATCAGGAATCTCAATAGCTTGTTCTGGAGTACCACCAATGGTGGTTCTGTGTCTAGGAGCAGTTCTTTGAAAATCACCGGTTCTATTAGTCATCTCTTTCCACCCCAAACTCAAAACTTCAAATAGTGAGAAGCTAGAGAAAAGCTTAGAACTTTGATGTTTTGTGGTTTAGGAATATAAGATTAAGGTGGAATATGAGATGGGTAAGGGTTAATTAATGTGGGAGAAGCAAGAATATGGTTTAGTTTAAGACTTGGGTGAAGAACAATCTTGGTGAAAAACTAAGGATTTGATGATATTTTGGAGATGAGGTGAGTTGATTTTGTGTTTTTGTGATGAAAGAAGGTAGGATTTGATGGTTTTTAAAGGTTTTGATGATGATTTTCGGAGGTGGGAAGGTTAAGGAGACGTTTTTGGTAAAAACTTGTAGAAGAGGCTAAGAAAACTAGGTCAAAAAGGCAAAAACCGCCTCATCACAGTGGAAACCGGGTTCCCGGTTTCGCGTCGCTGTGTCGGCGCGAAAAAATTACTTAATCAAAGTTTTTTTTTACCTGTAACGCAATAATTGGCTAGACCCCAAAACGCCGGGTCAGAGAATCACCTCTCGAAACCGGGTTCCCAGTTTGCGTCGATGGCGCGAATGGGCACGCAGGTGGTGACGTGGCAAAGGGCTGGGCCCAAAACGCTGGGTCAGAAAAAGTTGAAAATCTGTAGCTCCAAAACCAGGTTCCCGGTTTGTGCGAAACCGGGTTCCCGGTTTGCGCTGATGGCACAGGTGGAGACGCAGCGGGAAACGCAACGAATGGCGGGCCCCAAAACGCTGGGTCAGAGAATTCAAAATTTCCAGCTCTCGAAACCGGGTACCCGGTTTGTGCGAAACCAGGGCCCGGTTTGCGTCGACTTCGCGAACCAAGATGCTACCTCGTGCGTGTTCATGGGTGGGTTACAGCGTCGCAACCGGGTTCTTGGTTTGTGAAAACTGTGCTCCCGGTTTTGCCCCTGGAACACCACCCATTTTTCTTCTATTTTCGCCCTTTCGACTCCAAACTCATGACCTTTTTACCCCTGAAATCATCAAAAACAACTACCCTTCCTCATTTTTACTAATAAACACAAAATTTACGAAAATCAAAATAATTTATACTATGAAAATTAAAAACTTAAACTAATATACAATGAATTGGCTTTTGTTTAACGTCGTTAAGCTCAACGGGTTACCTCACGCTTCTAAGGAGCTTCAAGGAGATACATGACCTCCCCGAGATGTGGATCTTCCAAGTGGTCGGTATCTTCACCTCCATGGTATATCTTTAAACGATGACCGTTCACCATGAAGGTGTGGTTCTCAAGTGGATGTTCTATTTCTATTGCCCCATGAGGTGTAGCTTTGATCACTATGTATGGACCCGACCACGTAGACCTTAACTTACCCGGATAATTTATGAACTTTGAGTTATACTTCAATACTTTTTGACCCACTACAAAGTTCTTCACACGAATCCGATTGTCATGCCATTTCTTAGTGTTTTCTTTGTAGAGTTTAGCATTTTCATAAGCCTACAATCAGAATTCATCAAGTTCGTTAAGCTTCATCATACGATTCTCTCCGGCTGAGGTAGGATCTAAGTTCAGTTGCGCAATTGCCCAATAGGCACCCATTTCAAGCTCAAGAGGTAAGTGACAAGCCTTACCATACACCATATGATACGGAGACGCACCCACTGGAGTTTTGAACGCAGTACGATAAGCCCACAGCGCGTCATCTAACTTCATTGACCAATCTTTTCTTGTAGGACCAACAGTCTTCTCTAGGATGGATTTTAGTTCGCGGTTCGAAACTTCAGCTTGACCATTGGATTGTGAATGATATGCAGTAGATACACGGTGTCTCACTCCATACTTCTCTAGAACAGTCTTCAAATACTTATTAACGAAATGAGATCCTCCATCGCTAATAATCGCTCTAGGTGTGCCATGTCTAGTGAAGATATGTGATTTTAGGAACTTAATCAACACTCGTGAATCGTTAGTTGGTAGAGCCACCGCTTCTACCCATTTAGACACGTAATCAACAGCTAATAAGATGTAGAGGTTGCCATTTGAAGGAACGAACGGACCCATACAGTCTATACCCCAAACATCAAATATTTCAACTTCTAACACATTATTACGTGGCATTTCATCTCTCTTCGATATATTTCCGGTAAACTGGCATCTCGCGCATTTCTTCACATAATTATGACAATCTTTCACAAGTGTAGGCCAGTAAAAATCGGATTGGAATACCTTAGTAGCAGTTCTATCCCCCTTGAAGTGTCCTCCGTAGAGTGAATCATGACACCCAACTATAATCGCATCTGTTTCTTCCTTGGCTACACATCTTCTTACCATTTGGTCAGCACATACTTTGTAGAGGAAAGGATCATCCCAAAAGAATAGTCTAGCACGATGAGCTAACCTTTTTCTGTCTTGATAAGTGGATCCTTCAGGAAAAGAACCACTTACAATTAAATTCGCAATATCTGCATACCAAGAAGCTTCATAATCACAAACAGCAAATAAACTCTCGTCAGGAAATTCTTCTCTAACTACTTCAGCTCCACCATTTGTTTCTGAACCTTCAAGACGCGATAGATGATCTGCAACCTGATTCTCACAACCCTTTCTATCATTAATCTCTAAATCGTATTCTTGAAGCAATAAAATCCATCTGATTAACCTCGGTTTAGCATCTTTCTTTTCCATAAGATATCTGATGGCTGAATGATCTATATAAACAATAACCTTCGCTTCAAGAAGATAAGAGCGAAACTTATCGAATGAATACACAACTGCTAGCAATTATTTCTCTGTAACTGTATATTTAATTTGAGCACCATTGAAAGTCTTACTGGTATAATAAATCGAATGAAATATCTTATCTTTTCTTTGTCCCAATACAGCTCCCATACACAAATCACTAGCATCACACATAACTTCAAAAGGCAAATTCCAATCTGGAGGTAATACTATAGGAGCATAAATAAGCTTTTCTTTGATTGCTTGGAAAGCCGCTAAGCAAGCTTCATCAAAAAGGAATTTGGATTCCTTTTCAAGTAAGTTACATAGCGGTTTAGTAATCTTAGAAAAGTCTTTAATGAAACGCCTATAAAAGCCAGCATGACCAAGAAAACTTCTTACCCCTTCAACAGAAATAGGAGGGGGAAGAGTTTTAATTACCTCTATCTTCGCTCTATCAACCTTCCACCCAGCACTTGAAACCTTGTGACCCAGAACTATACCTTCGCGAACCATGAAATGAAACTTCTCCCAGTTTAAGACCAAATCTGTTTCCTTGCATCTGATTAACACTTTCTCCAAGTTATGTAAACATCTATCAAAATCATCACCGAACATGGAGAAATCATCCATAAAAACGTCAAGAAAATTATCTATCATATCCCAGAAGATAGCCATCATACATCTCTGAAAGGTAGCAGGTGCATTACACAACCCAAATGGCATTCTGCGATATGCAAAAGTACCAAAGGGACATGTAAATGTGGTTTTATGTTTATCTTCTGGAGCCACATAGATCTGATTATACCCAGAATAGCCATCTAAGAAACAATAGTATTCTCTCCCATCCAATTTAAACAACATCTGATCAATGAAGGGCAAGGGGAAGTGATCTTTCCTGGTGGCCTTGTTCAATTTCCGGTAATCCATACAAACTCTCCATCCAACAACCGTTCTCGAAGGAATGACTTCATTCTGAGCATTTAGAATAGTTGTGATTTCTCCTTCCTTTGGCACACATTGAACAGGATTCACTCATTCACTACTCGAGATGGGATAGATAATCCCCGCGTCTAACAGCTTGATAACTTCCTTCTTCACTACCTCCTTCATAGCGTGCATTAATATCCATTGACCTTCAAATGAGCGTGCGTTATCATCTTCAAGTATGATTTTGTGTTAACAATAGGAGGGACTAATGCCTTTGATGTCAGCAATTGTCCAACCTATCGCCTCTTTGTTGTCTCTTAACACACGCAACAGTTTATCTTCTTGAGGACCTGTTAAATTTGCTGAAACAATAACAGGTAGAGTTTCATTAGTACCTAAATACGCATACCTCAAGTGTGCTGGTAATTTCTTTTCTTCCAACTCCGGAGGAGATTCGATTGAAGGCTTCTTTTTAGGAAAAATCTCTCCCGGTTCATTCACAGGTTCATAGGCAGGACGCCTATACTTAGGATTCTCAGAATTAAGAGCTGCCACTGTTTCGGCAAGCTCTTCCATGAACTCAGGTGAAGCAATAGTTAAAGCTGCCTGCAAGATATCATCATAAGTAAATTCATTATATACCTCTTGTGTGGCATGCTCAACTACATCCATTCGAAAGCAATCTTCTTGAGAATCTGGAAACTTCATAGCTCGGAACACATTAAATTTGACCTCCTCGTCTTGGATTCTCATCATCAATTCACCGTTTTCTACATTAATCAATGTACGCCCTGTGGCTAGGAATGGTCTTCCCAAAATAATGGGGACATTCCTATCCGCGTCATATTCAAGAATAACAAAATCAACGGGAAATACTAATGTACCTGCCTTAACGAGGACATCTTCCATTCGACCTTCCGGATGTGGAAGAGATCGATCCGCCATTTGCAAGACCATAGAAGTAGGTCTTGCTTGTCCAATTTTCAGTTTATCAAAGATCGATTTGGGCATAAGATTGATGCTCGCACCCAAATCACATAGTGCCTTACCT
This sequence comes from Nemophila menziesii, assembly GCA_029959085.1. NCBI lineage: Eukaryota > Viridiplantae > Streptophyta > Magnoliopsida > Boraginales > Hydrophyllaceae > Nemophila > Nemophila menziesii. Next base: position 85,368,958 of record JARWIR010000001.1, read on the forward strand.
TTCCATTCCTCTCCAATTGATATCGGAATTGTGAAACTCCCAGGATCAAGTAACTTTGGAGGTAATTTACTTTGACAAATAGCACTACATTCTTCCAGAAGACCAACCATCTCATTATCAGAATACGACCTTTTGTTGGTGACGGCCCTTTTTAAGAACTTTGCATATTTGGGGACATCCCTAATAGCTTGTAAAAATGGAATATTAATATTGAGGCCACTCAACTTGTTCAAGAATATTTGATAATGGGCCATATCACCCTTTTTCGGAACTCGAGATGGAAATGGTGAAGGAGGGCGATTGATTACAACATTATCTTTCTTCTTCGGAACTTCAACCGGCCTCTCTATTTCTTCAACCTCAACTTCTTTCTCTTTCTCAACCACATCCTTTTCTTTTCTTGGAACTTCTTTCTCTTTCATAACTGGAAAAGGAGGTGGAGGGAGGTTCTTACCACTTTTGAGAGTAACAGCTTTGCAATCTTCATGTTGTCTCGGATTTTCTGTGTCACTAGGGAGTTGCCCTTGTGGACGCTGATTAAGTTGTTTTGTGATTTGAGCAAGCTGATTCTCTAATAGTTTAATATTTGCGTCAGACGCTTGTTGATTCTGAATAGCTTGCGTCTGGAGAGCAATTAAGTTCTCAACGGTTTTCTGAAGGTTAATCGCACCTTCTTGTGGTTGGGCGGGTAAGGCTTTTTGGTTCATGGTTTCGTTATAACTTTCTTGAGGAGATTGTCTCTGAACATAGTTTCCTTAATTCTGTCCCCCTTCATAGTTGTTATGTGGTCTTGGATTGAAGTTGTTACCTTGGGGACGCGGCTGATATGCGTATGTAGGATTGGCTGCCCCATTAGGATTCGAATATTGAAACCTAGGATGGTTTCTGTTAGGCTGATACCCATTACCACTCGAATTAAAGTTTCCTCTATTGGAGACAAACATCACGGACTCTTGATTATTCTGACAATTCTCCCAATCATGATCATTCACACCACAATACTCACATCCATACACCTCTTGTGCAACCTTTACCTCAACTCTTTTATTCGAAAAACCTTCTTTCACGGCTAATGTAAGTTGTCTCAACTGTTGTTCTAATGTGGTTTGTATCTTGTTCTCTAAGGAGTTGAACTTCTCTTCGATGTTGACATTATTAACTCCTCCTTTAACTGGTGTTCTTACAGTATTCCATCCCACTTCATTATCAACTATTCTATCTAAAATAATTCTTGCATACGCAGGTTGAACTCGTAAAAACGCACCGCCACATAACAAATCCAAATCTTTGTGTGAACACCCCTCAAGACCATTATAGAAAATTTTCAATTGTTGTTGTTCTGAAAGGTCATGATTGGGGACTCTTCGTAAGCATTTCTGAAATCTCGACCAACTTCTACCCAACGCTTCATCATATTCTTGTCAGAAATGTGTTAACTCAAGTTGAGCATCTAACCTCATGTTGGACGGATAATATCTGTCGAAAAACGCAGCCTATAACTGTTCCCAATTCGTAATCTTTCCTGGGTCTTGCGAATCATGCCAATCACTCGCTCCATCTATTAAGAAAAATCTGAATGTAGCAAAATACATTTGCTCCCTCGTTACCCCTTGCGTAATGTATGAATCACAAATTTGCATAAATTTTTGTACTGCGCGAATTGGGTCTTTTCCGGGCTTGCCACGAAAGTTCCCGAAATTCTGAAATTGAGCTAGCATACCCGAATTTGGACGGAATATCGGAAGATTGATATTAGCTGGGCCAATCCTAAGAGGAGGGGCAAGGAATAGTTCTTGAGCTGGACCAGTGAGAAACCATGGATCGACTATTTGAACTTGAACTGGAGGATTAGGATTGACAGGTGGAACCGGAAGATTAGGAATTCCAGGAGGCCCTAGTGGCTGACTATTTGCGTTTAACTGAACTCCTGGGTTCTCTTGGTTATGAAGATTAATATTATCCATTCTGTTCACTAATTCTTCTACTTCTCTAGCTTCTTGTTCTTTCCTTCTCTTGTTAGCAAGTCTGATTAATGATTCTGTATCATTAAGGATCGGAGGTGATGGCTCAAAATCCTTAAAGAGTCTTCTTCGCATACACCAAACCTAAAACCTGAAAAAGATGAACAAACAAAAAGCGTAAAACTGATAAAAATAAAAACAAATGCAACTAGTCACTAAAGGATAAACACTGTGGTCACACGCTACCGTCCCCGGCAGCGGCGCCAAAAACTTGGTGGTCCTTTGTGTGTTCTAAAAATAATGTAATAAGTAAGGAGAACCACAACCGCAAGTGTACGGTTGTCCCAAGTAATAATAGTGATAAACATGATCGTTCGCAGGGACGGATTGGTTGACTTCAATGCTTATCAAGTAATGAATAATCGCACTTATGAAAGCAGTAAATGATTTGATAATTGTTTGTTGGTTGGTTTTTATTAATCCTAAGTATAAAAGACTAATGTGAAAATGCAAATAAATAACTAAACGCAAGTATATAAAGACTAGACACAAATATGAGCAAGCACTACTTGAGAGACGCAAGGATTTCTCCTAACTCTATTTCATTCCATATGTTGTTTAAGGGATAAATTGGTCAATTAACATAGGTCGGGATTCGGGAATCTTCGTACCCCCGTCAGGGTGGACTACGAAGCTATTCTAGGGTGTCACAAACCCCGTCAGGGTGATTATGATCCACCATCGAATGATTAAGCTAAAAATACCAATAGGCCATAAGATTAATTACGCTCGTCAGAGTCAAATAATTTCTATCCTATATTCTGTAATTAATTATGTATCTAAACCCCCCGTCATAATGATCCACACGCCACTATGTGGAATAGATTAGATACTAAAACCTGTTATTAATTAGCTACTTTAAGAACGGTAAATAATCCCAAATTACAGAAACGTGTAAAAGACCCAATTTAAATTAAATTACTGAAATCCCAAATCCAATCATATGAAATTAAACAAAGTAGGGATTAACCCATTATGCGTTCCCAAGTACTAAATGGATTTAGCTCATAATTAAAGAAAAGACAAAAACTAAATTAAAAGAAGAATTCATATTGTTCATAGAAAGAAAATACAAAGAAACCTAATTTCGGATTAGGAATGGCTCTGAATCGGAGATATAGACAGTCTCCAGCTCCGTAGCTTCTTCCTTCTTCCTTGCCTTGACTTCTCTCTGATGCTCTGACTTATGAAAATTGAATTGTGTGAAAAATAGAAGTCAAAACCTCTTTTTATAAGGTGAAAAACGGACTTGGACCTAGCTGATAAGTTAAATGAAATATTAAAGACCCAAGTCCATTATCTAAGCCCAAAATCCCGTAACTGCTGCACCACATCGACTAAAACATCTCTAGCCGATTCTTTATAACTCCGATTGACCTCAAATCACTTTCTAAATTTCCGTAACTCTATAAGGAACATAATCTCTTCAAAGGTCAGCGGCTAAATCAACTCGTAAGTTCCTCGAAATCAGCAATCACTGGTCTTTTTTCCAGATTTGCAACTCCAAAATATAAATCTTTCCGGGATTTATCTTCAAGCTTTGACTCCATATCACGATATTTGACTTTCTTCTCAGATTCCTCTCCTAGCTAATATTCAAAACCTACAAACTTTCCACTAAAATACACAAGATTACGCGCAAAAGTTTAATAAATCAAATTTACTAGAAAATTAATAGGAAAATCGGAATATTGCATTTTTAGTCCTAAAGTCTATCAAAATGATTAAATAAACATAAAAAATGATGTCTCCCAAGGGTCTAAAACAAGAAAAATTAGGGAGACATCAGCTATTCATAAGTTCATGACGCTACGTGATGCTTACCTTACTCAAGGAGTTACAAGGGAGAAAATTTATTACTTCATCTCCCAGTTTTTCTTAATTGAAGGTGCAAGTGAGTGGCTAGATATGCAACAATAAAAAACAATCTCTATTTGGGATGCTGATGTCTCCTCTTTTGTGATAGCTTAATCTACTCACGTGACATCTTTTTTAAGGCTTATGGGACATAAGTTAGAGGTTTTTCCCTAATACTTGTCATATTGCACTTTTCTACATTCTTTTGGATAATATTTTATTTTTAGTTCTTTTGTGCCATAATTGTGTGTTAAGTGTGTAGCTTTTAATTACATGGTTGACAAAAGGGTCCAAGAGGATGAGCAAAAGTCAATAATTGAAGTCCATGTTGGTTAAGTAGGATTTTACCCAAGTGTCGACCATATTTACAATGATAGTCGTTGACTCGATTCGGAGAAATGCTGGTGTGGTTTGAACCTGGACCACCAGGCGTATTGGGCTTTTGGGCCTTAGGCTCATACCATCTGGACCAGCCTAAGCTTTGGTTTGTCCTTAGTGAATTTTGTATCTTATATTGAAATAACGTTTCTTCAAATTAAACATCACAACTCTTTGCCAAGCCACCTTTTCATTGTTTATAAATAGTTGGACAACTCAAACATTTTATTCATTCAGTTTTGTAAAGCATTAAGCATTAAAATTATAAGAGAGATAGAAAGAAACCGCTTTATTAAGTTTGTTGAAATTCTTAGGAATTTGTGTGTCAGTTTCTTTTGAATAGTTTTGTCTTTGTATCCTGGATGTTGAGGCTAACAAACGTAAGGCACTGGTATGTGGCCTAAATAACTTAAAGATATCGAATTAAATCCGAGCCTCGAAAATTAAAGTTATTTATTCATTACTTTTATTTATTTTTGTATTAGTTTTTATATTGTTTATTGGTTTATAAAAATCACAACAATTTATAGTATTTATGATTCACTCTGTATAAACTAGAAAATGTTTTTTTCACTTTTATAATCTTTTTGCAAAAATTTTGGGTCTGTGTACAAAGAACATGTTATTACATTCTATTTTTTTCTCTTATTTTGATTTTTATGCTTGTGTATACATACTAGAAAATTACTTGTTTATTAACATTAATTTTCTGTTTTCATATAGAATATGGAGTAAAATACTGAACAAAGTGGAAAGCATGGACATCGTGCAAAATACTGTTAAAACAAAAAGGCACAAGGAAGCCAAAAAAAAGGTAAGGGCGATCAGCCGTAATGTGACTGAGATATCCGAGGGCATTGATGATTTGAACCTGGCGCTACAATTTTAGAAGTCAACATCGTCAGCAACCCAAGGACATGGTTGATAGACACTGGAGTAACCCGACATGTGTACTCAAACATATCTTTGTTCAAAACCTACAAGAAAGTTACAGATGAAGAAATCTTGTATATGTGAAATTCCGCCACCTCAAAGGTTCAAGATACTGGAAAAATTGTGCTTGAAGATGACCTCTGGGAAAAAGATGACCTTGAACAATGTCCTCCATGATCTAGACATTAGAAAGAACTTAGTTCCAGGTTCCTTGCTAAGCAAGGTTGGGTTTAAACTTGTATTTGTAGCTGATAAGTTTGTATTAACTAAGAAAAAAATGTATGTAGGAAAAGGGTACCTCTGCGACGGTCTGTTTAAGATGAATGTAATGACCGTAGTACCTACAAAAAATGTAACCGATAAATAAATGAATTAAAATTGCAATTGTGTTTATAAGCTTGACTCAACTAATTTATGGCACAATAGATTAGGACATGTTAATTTCAGTTCATTAAATAAGTTAGTAAACGTCGAGTTATTACTTAATGTGAACTTCAATTCTCAAAAGGAATGTGAAGTATGTGTTGAGTCAAAATTAACCAAAACCTCGTTTAAATCTATAGAAAGAACTTCAGTATCTTTAGAGTTAATTCATAGTGATATCTGTGACTTAATATTTGTGCAAACTAGAAATGGAAAAAGTATTTTATAACTTTCGTTGATGATTTTACAAGATATTGTCAAATATACTTGCTACGAAATAAGGATGAGGACTTAGAAGCATTTAAGTAATACAAATATGATGTCGAAAATCAACTAAATAAAAAGGTTAAGAATCCTAGAACAGATAGGGGAGGAGAATGTGTCTTTTTTAAAGAGTTTTTTGCAATGAACGTGGAATTATCCATCAATCAACGATCCATTATTCGCCTCACCAAAACGGAATTGCTGAACGCAAGAACCACATGTTGAAGGAAATGATGAATGTCTTGATGATTAACTCAGGGTTACCGCAGAACTTATGGGGAGAGGTTATACTCATCGCAAACCACATCCTTATCAAGTAACACACAAGAAGGTAGATAAATCTCCTTACGAATTATGGAAAGGAAAACCATATTCCTTCAGATAATTAAAAGTGTGGGGATGCTTGACAAAGGTAGCAATCCTTGCTCCTTAAATGGTTAAAATAGGATTAAAGACCATTGATTGAATCTTTATTAGATATGCTCCTGGTGGGTTCTTGTGTGTTATAAAATAATGTGATAAAGTTGAGGACTCACAGACCGCAAGTGTACGGTCGTCCAAGTTATAAACCGATAAATCGGATTCGTTCTCAGGGACGGAGTAGGTACAACTCAAGTGTGAATCTATTAGTAGAATAATTGCAAGTACGAAAAAGTAAAGATAAAAAGTTTGTTTAGCTAATGCAAATAAATAAGACATAAGTAAAGTATATATGAGTACACACAAGAATGAGAATGGTACTTGAATATGGCAAGGGTTTCACCTAAATCTATTTAACCAATGCTTTCGTTTAAGGTTTGAATCGGGATTTGGTATTAGTCGGGATTCGAGTTTCTCCTAACCCCCTTCAGGGTGGACTTAGGAGCTATCATAGGGTATTACAAACCCCGTCAGGGTGATTATAAGCTACCTTTGAATGGTCAAGTCTTTTACCCAGTTGGCTACAAGGTTAATCAAGCCTGTCAGGGTCTATAACTTATACCTCACGTCTATTACCTAGGTTGTAATTAACCCCCCCCCCCCCCCCCCCCGTCACTGTGATCATTATGCCACTATAATGAATAGCTTAATTACGCATTCCTATTTTTGATTCATGACTTCAAAGACAGATAATAAATTCATGATAATAGTCAATACTAAATTACCCAATTCAAATTAAATCTTTCAATCACAAATTCGAAAACATTAATAAAAAAAATGGGGCTCAACCCATTAAAGAAATTCTCAAGTACTTAAAGTATTTAGCTCATAATCGAAATAAAAACTAAAGAAATAAAATTAATGGAACTCATAGTCAATTACAAAAATGAAATAAAGAACCTAATTAAAGGTTGAATTGACTGTTGTTGGAAGAATTGCTTCTCCAGTTTCAGCTTCCTCTCTCCTCTTTGTTTCTGGCTTTCTCTCTAGTGTTTTTTACTTGTGTAATATGAGTTGTCTCTAAAAATTTAAATCTAAAGGCCTTTATATAGTGGAGAATTCGAATTGGGCTTTTTACTTCAAGGAATAGGTTAAACGAAATAAAAGCCCAATCCAAATTAGAAATCCCGTAATTGATGTACAACTGTTACTAAAACTGTTGTAACTTTTGCGCCCGGACTCGAAATCAATCCGTTCAACTTGCAAAATCTTCCTGACTCAAAGAAGCAACTTCCTTATTTCACGACTCTAAGGCTGAATAAGTGGCTAAGTGGCTCAAAAACAGTGATTTGTAACAGCCTTCTATTTCATTCTCCTTTAATACATTTTCCGAATCCTCTTTTCTCGCATTTGACTTCTACACACGATCTATGACTTTAATTCCCGTTTCTCCTCCTTATATTGGTGTTCCATCTAATCCATGGACCTAAGAACTTTACACTAAAAACAAACAAATTAACACACAAAAGCTCTAAAACGCATATAATACAAATCCAAGGGGAGAAAACGCAATGTAGTCAAATAAGCTTAATAGTCTATCAAATAAGTCAATTAATCACCTAAAATGATGTCTCCTAAGGGATAATATTTAAAACAATACAGGATACATAAGGACCCCAAACTCAAACCTTTGTCGCCCCGACAAAGTAAAATAAAAAACAAGGGCCTTAGGTGAAACACAAAAATGTAGAGTCTAGCAAATAACACCCAAAACAAAACTTAAAACAAATATCATATAGAATGACATAGGAATTAATATACACGTACACATGTCATGCAAAAATCAGATACAACTACTTAATCAAATATTAACTTCACAATGCTAGAAGGTTACGCTTGTACTTATCTCAAGATGATGGCTATAGGGTGTTCATCGATCCTCACTCGCTTTGAACGCTCCACTTAGCATACTCCCTATTAGCTGAATTATAAATCCACTATGTATCTAGGAATCACGAGGACTTTATGGTTATAGTGTAGGCTTAGGGACGGTATAGAATGTATATTTGTTAAATTTGAAGTGAGCTTTTGGTTCTCTCCTCGCTTACCATCAACAAACTGTCCAAGTGCTTGAGTTTACACTCGAATATTGTTCTCACTCAACCCATTTGATGCACTAGTTAGCATTCCCAAGATTACCCAATAAGCACTAAAGACGATTTCTACAAACTCCACTTTGCCGGTTACTTTATTTTTGTTCTTTTTGTTTTCTTTTTCATATTTTTCTCTCTCTTTTTTTTTTCAAATCTTGGCAAAGGGTTACAAATATACATCATCAAAAATTGCGCATAAATACAAACTCATACAATTTCTCTCCCAATGTAATCTCCCAATAGTGAAACCCACCACCCCAAACTCAAGCTCAAGACAAGATGTCTTAGGATTGTGATTCAAGTGCGGGTCATATGGAAATGCCTAATAAACTAAGGGGATATGGGCTTATATCATGGCGAAAAATGAAAAGGCTTAAAAGCTAAGAATGAGGCTAAAACGGATAATATTACTTTAAGGGATAGAAGGCTAAAAAGGTCTCAAATGGCTTAACAAAGAACTGCCTCTATCATTTTCCTAACTACATAGCTTGCCTTTAGTTCATACCTAAGTGGGTTCTCTTCTAATGTGGATCTCACGTTCTACAAACCAAACACTTTCCTTAAGTACAAGTTTACTTCTTTGGTACAAGGCTCACTTTTGAGTTGGGAGTGGGGATTCCCTGTCATCATCTTTCTTTTTGTTTTTTAATAAAATAAAATAAATCTAGGGTTAGAATTGGCATAGAATATGGTGAATATACCTATTGAGCATGTTTTAATTAAGTCGATGATAGGAAGTAGTATGTTTTTGAACGGCGTCACAAATATGTTTAGTATGCATGTATGGAAACAGGAAGTAAAAGATAGGAATTATTAATAAGCAACGTGTACAAAGTGTCAAGTTGGAACTTAGGGAGAGTTAATTGGTGTGTACAACATGAGGTTTGATACTAGTTGAAAACCCACTTGTCTATGAACTAATATTGAAAAATTTACGTAATCAGGTAGTTAGAAAAGTGAATAAGACATTTCATTCATATTGAAGCCACTTGAATCCTTTCATCTAATTATTATTACTGTCTATCTTATCCCCTCTGAGCCTTTCTAAAGCCTTTTATTAACCACATTACAAGCCATACCCCTCAGTTTATAGGACTTATCCATATGATCCGTACTCGAATCGCAAAACTTGAGACAAGTTGTTTTAGAGCTTGAGTTTGGGGTGGTGGGATTCAACATTGGGATTGGAAAACTCCATTGTAATTGTGATATTGATGTTGATGAGTTCATTACTGTAACCCTTTTCTAGGGTAAAAGTAAATGAAAAAAAAAATTGAAAAGAAAAGAAATTATAAATGTAAAAGTAGCATGATATCTCACATTAAAAAGAGAGTCATAGCTCACTATCAAAAGAAAAGTGATATTTGAAAAAGATTAAAAATATTTGGACCAGAAAAGTGGAATTTGTTATGTAAACATCATGAAAAGGTTTTATTGGGTTATTTGGGGATGCATATCAAGGCATAAAATATTGGGTTGAGTGAGAACATCTTCGAGTGAAACTCGAGATCTAGGGCAATTCGTTGATGGAATGTAAGAAGGGAGCCAAAATATCACTTTTCATTATCCAAATATATCATACCGTCCTTAAGCCAAGTTATAACCATAAAGACCTTAGGATTTCTAGATACTTGGTGGAGGAACTATGGAACAATTAGGGCATAGGTGAGTGGACCATTAGATACTATATTAGGACCTATGATCACCCTATAACCATTAACACGATATGAGTTGAAGACATCTCCTTCTGGCATTGAGAAGTTAATCTGGACTTGAATTTATAGAATGTTGATTATGTGTATATTAAGCATATACGTGCGTTATTTCTTTAGCATTACTACATGAGACTTTTTAGATATTTTGCTCTAGGATCATTTACTGTTTTCTATTCTTCTTGTTGTTGTTCTTCTTCTTCTATATCAATTGTTCACTACCCTATTGTTCTTATCTTTATTGTGTCGGGACGATACAACTTTGAGTTGGGGGTCTTGATGTCACTTTGTATTTTATATATTAATCTATACTGGAGACATCATTTTAGGGTTATATAATTATTAATTTCGGGATTTTCCCTATTTATTTATACTTTGCACTTTCTTGTCTATTTTTAAGTGTATTGCTATTTTATGAGCTTGTGCGCGTAATTTATGAGTTATTTGTGTAACACTTAAGTATATGGAAACTATTACACTTATGTAAAGTGATTTAAAGTGTAAAAGTAAAGGAAATCCTTAGTCAAAGTAAAAAAGGATTAGTTTGGATATATTTGGAAAGTAAAGAAGTTGCCAAAATTAAACATACATCGAGTAATTAATTTACTGTAGAATAAGGTCTAGAATTAGGAGGATACTTTTATATTGGCAGCTAGACCTTTCAAACCCAATCGTTTCCATATAAAGAACGTAAAAATCTGATAAGTAAAGAAGGAGATATGATCAAATCAATTCTGCTAAGGTTTATCCCTTCTAACAAGTTAGGAATACGAATTTTGGTAAGATCAGGACTCCTTAACTTGGGGATTACTCCTAATTTTGACCGAGGGCCTACATATATATATATATATATATATATATATATATATATATATATATATATATATATATATATATATATATATATATATATATATATCCATTCCTACCTAAGAGAAATCATTCTTGGTCTGTCATTAATCATCAAAAAGACCAAGATGAATGATGTCTCCACATTTGTGATAGATTTATATTAGGACGAGACATCATTTTTAGTGATTTAGAAGTCATAATAGTCGATTTTCTTAAGAAATAGTGCACTTTCCTATTTTGAGTCTGGATTTAGTAAAATATAATATTTTTAGAGCATATTGGGTTTAATTGTTTATTTAGTGTGAAGCTCTAAAGATAATTATGAAGATTAATTAGAGTCCAAGTCAAAGACTACAAGATATGGAAAAAGATTAGCATGGTAATTGGAGATAAGGAAACAAATGTTAAAATTATGGAAAAGGAAAAGCTGGCTAAATCTGAATTTCTGCAGCTACGCCTAAAGAAGTGGTGATAACTCCAAAACCAAGCCGATTTTAGAAGATTCCTTTCATAGGGACGTAGATAATTCTGTGAGGATTCTTTTGGTATATTGTGGAGCAAAAACCAACCAATAACGAAGAAGATATGCTCAAAACAGTTCAGCAGTAATTATATTTATTTCCATACGAATTTGAGTTGGGCTTGGAGTCCATTACTTAACCTCTCCTTCAAGAAAATGATTTAGGTCTTGTAAATCATCCTTGCTCATCCTTGCCTCATAGTAGTTAGTTCTTAAGGTTTTATTCTTCCAGTTTATTGTAGAGAGCAAGATGATGTCTTTTGTAATTTCTTTTAGTTTATTTCCTTCAGGTATGAACTAAACTCCCCATAGCTTGGGTTTTGCATCATTTATAATCAATGAATTCTAATTATTATATCTAAGTTTCTTTGGGAATTACATGTTTTAATCTGATATTAGCTTCTTACCTTTATATTTGTTTATGTGTTTTGATTTATTGCCTATCCTAAAACTTATCACTTTAGGGTTGTTTTAAAAGTGTTAGATGATCACCTTAGATGGGTGTTTAACTATTGAACCACCACATAACGTCTAGTGTCGATATTAGTCCTCACAAAACTGATTCTAACTAGATAGTCATTAGGGTATAATTTAATCACCATATCACCAATTGAATGAATTGTTTGCTTAGGGCCTTAGTAGCGTTTGATAACCCTATTTGAAACAACTTCTTGGTTGTGTCGTAGCCCCCTTAGTCTCTCTCAAGGTCTAAGGAATGGGAATTTAGAATCCTGACTAAGTATCCAAGAGCTAATATTCTCCCTTATTAACTAGATCTAATAGAAAGAATCAGAAGGATTAGTGCATACTAGCAAAACCTAAGCTATATTTCTCATCTCATATTCTTCGTATTTTATTTTATTGTCTTTATTTTCTGCGTTTTAATTATTACTTTCAAAAATCTATTTCTTTTATTTTCTGTCTTTTAATTAATTATTACTTACTCGTTATTCCTACCCACGTGATTAACACACTTAAGTCCCTGAGAACGAACTCATCTTACTAACTAAAACTTGCATACGTCCTGTAATACTTGCAGTACTGTGCTTGTCTAGGGTGAGAGTGCGTAGTTTTCTAGACTTTATTTATCTTATTTTTATCACACCCTAGGCGACACCAAGTTTTTGGCGCCGCTGCCGGGGACTTGTGTCTCGTTAGCGTGTGGGTTATCTATTTCAAGTAGTAATTTTTAATTAATTTTTTATTTTTTAGTTTTTAGTTTTTGTTTTACCAGATTTACGCTTGTGGTTTGCTTTAGTCTTTTTCAGGTTTCACAATGTTTAATTCTTGGCCTCCTTTATCGGAGCCTGAGAGGAGCTTCAAACCTTACAACAAACGAGTTTGTGAGGAAAGAGCCTTAAGAAGAGCGATGGTAGCCCAACTAGATCCACCACTTGAGGACCCAATTGGAGGACCTCAAATAAATCCACCACTTGGAGTCTCACCTGGAGGAAATCCACTAGGAGGACCACAACTTAATCCACTTGGTGGTCAACAACAAGGTGTACCACAACCACTAGGACGAGGTAATGGGCAGAATAATCAAAATCGAGTACAGCAAGACCTCCCTGGTCTTCATGTGCCGTTCCATGTGCAACCAATAGGTTACCGTCCTCCAGAGATCCAGAATATCAAATTTAGACCCGATCCGGGTATGCTTAGTCAATTTCAAAGTCATGGACTCTACAGTGGTACATCTATACAAGATCCGGTAAGATCGATTCAGAAGTTGATGCATATTTGTGATGCCTATGTTACTCCTGGCATTACACGCGAGCAACTGTATTGTCATATGTTTTCGTTCTTCTTAACCGGTAGATTTAGCGAATGACTAGATAGACAACCACCTGGAACAATTAATACATAGGTAGAACTTCAAGACGCTTTCTTTAACCGTTTTTATCCGAAGAGTATGCGACTCAAAGATCAAAGAGAGCTTGCAAGATTTTGTCAAGAAGATGGAGAAACAGTAGGAGAGTGATGGACAAGGTTTCAACATAAATTAGCTAGATGTCCGCTCCATGGTTATACCCCCACTCTACAACTTGCTATATTCTATGAAGGTCTTAATGATAAAGGTAGAGAGAAGGTGGATAACATTGGAAAGGGTAATTTTGTGTCCATGAATCATAATTAAGCATCCGATGTCTTAGAAAATATTATTGAACAAAAAAGGAGTTGGCCTTCAACGCGAGCTCCTGTAGCAAAGACCCGACGAACGCTTCGTTTAGATGCAGAAACTGCGAACTCAGCTCAAATATCCGCATCAGAAAATCAAATCAAAGAGCTAAAGTTAGAGATGCAAAAGAATTTAGCTGCAGCAAACGTAGTAAAAGAAGCACAAGGTTGTCAACAATGTGGGGTTAATAATCATACATGGGAAGAGTGCGAAACAAATCCACAATCTGTGTACTTCGTATCCAACCGAGGAGGTTATCAATGGGGTAACCGAAATCATCCGGGTTTGCAGTATTCAAATCCTCAAGGGGCCGCTAATCCTGGTCATTATCAACCGCGCCCCCAGAACAACCCTTTCCAACTAGAGGTCAGTATCAAAATCAATATCAAAATAGACCTGCTCCCCCTCAACAACCTGTTCAAGATGCCTATACCGATGCATTAGATCAGAAAGCTTTACCTCAGTATCCTCAAGAAGGATCTATAGACAATCAGCAAGTAATGAAAATCTTGGAACGTTTGACCACAAATATGAACGCTCAGGAAGAGAAAGTCCGAGGACAAGACGCCGCACTTCAGATTTTAGGTACTCAAGTAGAACAATTAAACAAAGTTCTAACAAATTTAATGGAACAGAAAGAAGTGAAGGCTATCGAAGGGGGTGATGACAATGTTAGGTTCGAAGCTTGCAAGGCTATTTTCTTTGAAATTGAAGAAAAAGAGAAGGAAGTATCGCATGCTGCCGTTAGTGCCGTGGAAGTTCCGAGTACCGAAGAAGAATCAACCAAATCTAGCCCCGTGGAATCTGACTGTTCTGAGGTTTATGTGGAGGGCGATCCGGAGAGAGCCAAATTTATACAGCTTCTGAAGAAGATGCAAGAGGAAATTCGATCGATTATGGATTATCAAGCTGAGCTAGATTCAAAAGTGGAAGATGAAGTTGCACCGGCTGTGCAAGAAGAGAAAGAAGAAGAGAATGTGGAACCACCACCTAGTGTTCAAACAGTGTCGCCAACTATTCCTGATACAAAATCCTAAGGATGGCACTATACTCAAGACATTTGTAGAGGCATATGCACCTGAAAATATCAACGCCCAAATGCTTGAGATTGCAAAGAAAGGACTTACACCACAACAAGTTTTTACGCAAATTATTCCTGAGAAAGAGGCGAGTGTAGAGATCCCAAGAGAGAATCTGGGAGTCTCAAGAAGATGTGAACGAGAGCTACCAACAAAGCTTAAAGATCCAGGAAGTTTCAACCTTCCTATTCAAATAAATGGTATGCTCAAGGTGAAAGCTATGTACGATCTGGGTTCTGGTGTGAATCTTATGCCTAAGTCCGTGTTCGAAAGACTTGGACTTCAGAAATCAGAGAAAACTCCAGTGAAGTTGCAGGTCGCTGACAACTCAGTTACGAGAACATGGGGAACAGTGGAGGACGTCTTAGTCCGTGCAGGTAGTATCTCCATCCCTACTGACTTTTTTATACTTGATTTTGATGCAGATAAGTAGGTTCCAATCATACTTGGACGACCCTTCATGGCCACAAGTCAAAGTGTCATCAACTTCCAAGAAGGGACCATTACCCTTCATGCAAAGAATGTATCAGAGACCTTCTATGTCTTGGGTAAGAAACCAAGGAAGTTAGATCCCACCGTTCCTGTCATCCACATCCTTTCACATCACAAAGTCCTTCCTGAGAAGATCCACTTAAAGCCTGTGGATACTGAGCCAAACATTGAGTTTGGGGTTGGCCATGAAGTTCTATGGAAAGCTCACGAACGCGAGAATAGGCCACGTAGTTTCAAATACTCGTGGATGGGACCATTCATTGTCACTAAGGTTGTTTCAGCCAAGGTGATAGAAATTCGACCCAAGAAGGGGATCAAGCGCAGATTAGTTGACGTTCATAGCATAACTCGTTGTTGGGGAGGCTATATTCGCAAATCTTGATAGAGGTAACACGTCTAACTTTGAAAGACGTTAAACAAAAGTGTTGTACGGGAGACAACCCGCAAATTTTTTAAGTTTTTATGTCTTTTATGTTTTTAGTTTATGTTTAGTTTAGTTGTTTTTAGTTGATATTTCATATTTGAGAAAGGTATTTGTGTTTTTGATGATTAGGTATTAGAGAAATCGAGTTAGGGAAGTAGAAAAAAAAATTTCGGAAGAGCTAAAGCAACGCTGCGGTATACCAGACCTCAGCCGCGGTGCACCGCAGGGGAAGAAAACCCGTACCACGGGTAGATGCCACGGGTTTTATACCGAGACGAAAAAAAATCAAGTGGATCCATGCGGTATACCGGACCCTACACCGCGCCATGCACCGCAGGTCCAAAACCCGTGCCACAGGTATGCACCGCGGGTATTTTGACGAGACGAAAATTTTTGGAGCAACATAAGCTGCAGTATACCGCACCATATGCGCGGTGCACCGCAGGGCGCCGCCTGGAGAGAGAAAAACGGGTTTCAAGCTTATAAAAGAGGATTAATGTCATTATTCCGAATTTACTAAACCTCAAGCCTCTCTTTCTTCTCCAAAACTCTCCCAACTCCATTGAAGCTCATAAAAACCTTCACCAATCATCAAAACACTACCCAAACATCAAGAAAAACACATCAAATCTTCTCTCCACCTCATTACAAAGGAGATTCAAATACCTAATCCTCACCAAACACATCCAATTGAAGAATCAAGAGCTCAAATTTTCAAAATTCATCCTACAATTTCTTAAATCCAAGCCAATCCATCAAGAATCCACCTTACCCACATAGAGATTCATCATCAATTCATCTTTCCTAAACCAAATCAAGCTTGTTCAACCAAAAATTCACAAGTTCTAATTTCAAGAGTTGTTAAAGCTTTGAGTTGGGGGTTAATTGAGGATGACTAATAGAACAACAATATTAGCTAACAAGAGGGAGGTGAAGAAAAGCAAGGTATTGGATCCGATCAAGAATAAATCAAATAACAAAGGTTCTAGTTCTAAATCAAAGGGTAAAGACGATGTTGAAGATGATGGTGCGATACCTTTGTTTAATCGTAATGGGAAAAAGCTTTACTTTTACGCAAAGGAGAAAACACAACTTCCACAAGGTCCTACACCCAAGGAGAAAGAGGAAGCTTCAAGGGCCCTGAAAGCTTCTGCAGAGAAACAATTAAAAGAACTACCTTTTGCTTATGAGAAATTATTCAAGGAAGGCGTTGGTACAGGAGAATACAAGAGATTCTTAGAGCTTTGTGCGAAATTGGGTTGGTCTACGTTCATGGTAAGACGTTCTGAACTATGTCATGAGTTAGTTTTGGAATTCTATTTAGGCCTCTTTAGCCGAGATAGTAAAGGTTGTGTTCCGATTAGAGGAAAGTTAGTTCCTTTCATGGTTGATGAGGTTAGAAACCACTTCAAGTTTAAGAAATTGAAAGGTTATTGCAAGTATGAAGAAGCGGTTGGTAAACAAAAAATCTTTGACGAGGAACTACTTTTTGAGCATGTATTAGACAAGGAGAAAGTGCAATCACATACGGGAGAATTGAAGGCATCTTGGCCTTACAAATATCTTCAACCGGATGCAAGAATTTGGCACAATTTCCTTATTCCTAATCTCTTTGGAAACACACGAACTTTGGATGTGACTATGAAGAACACTCTACTTTTGGACTGTATTTTGAGAGGAGAAGAAGTAGATGTGGCACAGTTGATCTATGAGGAGGTGATGCGATTTACGGTCTCTCCTAAATCAGTTTATAATGTTAAATTTCCGACTATGATCACGTGTCTTGTGCGAAAAACGAATGTTACATTGGGTGAAGAAGAGAAACTCGAGTTTAAGACGAGTTATATTGATAATGCTTGGATCAAGGATATATTTCGAAGAGCGGGTTCTACACAAGTCTCGAAAGAAGAAAAGGAGAAAAGTTGGCAAGAGAAGATGGAGGAGCGTTTAACGAAATTCGAAGCAGCTCAAACTTCCTTAGTCAACTATGTGGCACAAATGAACGCTAATCAAGTGCACATCATGAAACTCCTTGAGCAATTAACGAAAGATCGAGCAAATCCAACCTTAGATATCAATGATGCGAGGCAATAGCCTCGAGAGTATGTTCTCTTTCTTCCTTACCATTTCTGTAAATGCTTTTATCTGCTAATTTTAATTTCTGTTTCGAGTCTTTTTCGAGTCGTGGGGACACGGCTCATTTTTGAGTTGGGGGTGTGGGGATTCGTTATCTCTCATCTCCATTTTTCTGTTTTTAGGTAGAAATTAAATTTTTTGATACATGGGAATTAGATGTAGAGTGTGTTTAATAGCTTGAAAGCATAAGCTCAGTGAATTAATGATAGAAAGTAGTATGTTTATGAGCTATGTTATTTTTATGCTTTGAGAATTTGCAGGAAAACACACTTTGATAGTAAAGAAAAGATTAGTGAGCAATGCGATAGAAAGTATGTTCGATCTCAGGGAACCTTGAGAAGTGTGTAGGCCGTGAGATCCGAGCTAGTTGACAAAACCCATTTGATGAAAGTGCTAAAGGTAAGAAAATAACGAAATTACATAGTGTAGAAAGTGATTAAGGCGGTTCTTTCATATTTGAAGCCCTTGAAGCCTTTTTATACCTTCTCACCTTGCAATTTTGATTTTATATGCTATATCCTTCTCAGCCCCTTCTAGCCTTTCTAAAGCTTTTTATTGAAACACGTTATAAGCCATATCCCTTTAGATGATAGGACTTTTCCATATGACCCGCACTCGAATCGCGATGCATAGACAGTTGTTTAGAGCTTGAGTTTGGGGTGGTGGGTCCACCATTCTGGGAATATTTATTGGGTTGGAATTTTTGAGCTTTTTAATTGTGCTTTGTGCTTTATATTGATGATGATTCACAGATTTTTATTGTAACCCTTTGTCGGGGTAATAGTGAATGAAAAAGAAGCTACGAGCTAAATTTGCCAACAAGGGCATTAAAACAAAAATATATATGAGAAAAATAGCGTAATATCTCAACTAAAAGAGAGTCATAGCTTGAGAAATTGATTTGAAAAGAAAAGAAAATATATATATTCGGACCGGCAAAGTGGATTTTTATGTGAACATCATATGCTTTAATTGGGTTATTGGGGATGCTAAATTGTGCATCAAGGAATTCATTGGGTTGAGTGAGAAACGTTTTATGAGAGTAACTCAAGCTCTAGGGCGATTCATTGATGGCTAGTGAGGAGAGAGCCGAAAGCTCATTCTAAATTATCCAAATATACTACCATACCAACCCTAAGCCTAAATTACAACCTTAAAGACCTTTTGATTCTTTGCTATGTAATTGAGAAGTGATTGAGCCATTAGAGAATAGTTAAGTGGACCTTTGAATACTAGTGAAGTTCGAGGAACAATCTATAGCTTTCTTGGGGAACTGAGTAATGTCCCAATCCTTCTTACATTGCGAAACTAATCTGATCTTGAATTCAAGTCGTGTTGACTATGGATATGAGAAGTGTACAAGTATGTAGTTTATGAATATTATTGCATAAAATTTTATGAGTTGTTGCTTTAGGTTTATTCTATATATTCTGCTATGTTCTTCCCATTGTATTGAGAATTTTATAAGTGTGTATTTATAGACTTCCCTTTGTTTTTATCTTTATTGTATCGGGACGATACAACCTTGAGTTGGCGGTCTTGATGTCTCCTCATTTGTGATAGATTTATATTAGGATGAGACATCATTTTTAGTGATTTAGAAGTCATAATAGTCGATTTTCTTGAGAAAATAGTGCACATTACTATTTTGAGTCTTGATTTAATAAAATAATATTTTTAGAGCATATTGGGTTTAATTGTTTATTTAGTGTGAAGCTTTAAAGATAATTATGAAGATTAATTAGAGTCCAAGTCAAAGACTACAAGATATGGAAAGAGATTAGCATGGTAATTGGAGATAAGGAAACAAAAGCTAAAATTATGGAAAAGGAAAAGCTGCCTAAATTTGAATTTCTGCAGCTACGCCTAAAGAAGTTGTGATAACTCCAAAACCAAGACGATTTTGGAAGATTCCTTTCATAGAGACGTAGATAATTCTGTGAGGATTCTTTTGGTATATTGTGGAGCAAAAACCGACCAATAACGAAGAAGATATGCTCAAAACAGTTCAGCAGTAATTATCTTTATTTCCATACGAATTTGAGTTGGGCTTGAAGTCCATTACTTAACCTCTCCTTCAAAAAAACAAATTAGGTCTTCTAAACACCTATAAATACACCCTTATATCACTTGTAAATCATCCTTGCTCATCCTTGCCTCATAGTAATTAGTTCTTAAGGTTTTATTCTTCCAGTTTATTGTAGAGAGCAAGATGATGTCTTTTGTAATTTCTTTTAGTTTATTTCCTTCAGGTATGAACTAAACTCCCCATAACTTGGGTTTTGCATCATGTATAATCTATGAATTCCAATTCTTCTATCTAAGTTTCTTTGGGAATTACATGTTTTAATCTGATATTAGCTTCTTACCTTTATATTTGTTTATGTGTTTTATTTTATTGTCTGTCCTAGAACTGATCACTTTAGGATTGTTTTAATAGTAGTTAGATGGTCACTGATGTCTCCTTAAATGTTCTTATTTTCGACCCTTAGGAGACATCATTTTTTGTGTTTATTTGACTATTTAGATAGACTTTTGGTGCTAATATGCAATAATCCGGAATTTCCATTTTATTTCTAGTAATTTTGATTTATTAAACTTTTGCCCATAATATTGGTATTTTAGTGTAAAGTTTACAGGTTTTAGATGTTAGCTAGAAGAGGAATCCGAGGAGAAAGTCAAAGATCGTGATATAGAGGCAAGACTTGAAGATAAATCCCGAAGATATTATTTTTAGAGCTGAAAATCTGTTTTCCAGGCCGTAGATTGCTGATTTCGAGGTGCTTAAGAGATGATTTAGCCGCTGACCTTTGAAGAGATTATGTTCCTTATCAAGTTACGGAACTTTAGCAACTGGAATGAGGTCAATCGGGGTCATAACGAAGCGGGAAAATCCGTTTTAGTGAAGGTGTATCAGCAGTTACGGGATTTGGGCTTAATTAGTGGACTTGGGCTTTTCTAATTTTCACTTAAACCTTAAGTAAAAGCCCTAATCCGATTTTATCATTATAAATAGGTCTTTAGACCTCATTATTCAGTACCTCTCATATTTTCCTTCAATTTACAAATCCTTAGAGAGAGAGTCAAAACAATTCACATTCTGCAAGATTAAACACCAGAGAGAAGTCAACGGAAGGAAGAAAGAAGAAGCTACAAGAGCTGGAGAGGGTCTATATCTCCGTTCGTAGTCATTCCTATTCCGGAAATTAGGTTTTTCTTATCTTTAATTTTGTAATCAAATATGAATTCCTTTATTTTTAATTTCGTTTTTCGTTTTAATATGAGCTAAACAATTCATAGTGCTTGAGAACAAACAATGGGTGAATCCCAATTTTATTAATTAACGAATGTTGAATTTGGGTTTTTATTGAATTAAACTAAATTAGGGCTTTTACTCTTTTCAATAAATTGAGTTTATTTTACTGTTTTTGGAGTAGCTAACTAAGAACAGGTGTTAGTATCTAGGCTATTCCAATTAGTGGCGATTGGATCATCCTGACGGAGGGTTTAGGTACGGAAATATTTATTGAATCTAGGATAGAAGTTAATGATTCTGACGAGCTTAGCTAATCCTAGGGCCAATGAGGTAATAACACTTAAACATCCAACGGTGGATCATATTTACCCTGACGGGACTAGTGACGCTTTAGGATCGCCTTATAGTCCACCCTGACGGGGGTATAAGGAATTTAGAATCCCGACCATTGTAATTGACTAATTTAGCCCTTAAACAACATAAGTTAGGAAATAGGATTGGGAGGATCCTTGCATTCTCAAGTGCTACATCTCATATTGCGTTTTACATCATTTTACTTGCGTCTTAGTTTTTACTTGCATTTTAATATTTGTCTTTCATTTACTTAGTCTTATAACAAAACCAAACAAACATTTTACTTGTCTTTTACTTCCATAAGTGCATCAATCACTATTTGCTAGACATTGTGATCAACCATTCCGTCCTTGGAACGAATCTGTATTATCAAATATACTACTTGGGACAACCGTACACTTGCGGTTGTGGTTCGATTATTATTTGCATTCATTTAGAACACACAAAGGACCACCAAGTTTTTGGCGCCGCTGCCGGGGACGGTAGCGTGTGACCACGGTGTTTATCCTTTAGTGATAGTTGCATTTATTTTTTTATTTTTCAGTTTTACGCTTGTGTTTGTTTTGTTTTGTTTTTACAGGTGCTTTATTCAGGTAATGATCAAGAAATTTAATTAAAGATGTATAGAGAACATTACCCAATTCCTGGTCCATTTGACTATTGGGAAGACTCTTCGGGACAACAACAATGGGGTATAAATTCTTACCAACAACCATATCAATACCCGCAAGAGCAAGGATGGAACAATCAATGGATCGGGAATAATCAACAACAAACGCCATATCACTATCAACAAGAACAAGTATGGAACCACCATTGGGTTGAAAACATTCAACAGTATCCACCTCATCAAAATCAGCATGATATACTACTAGAGAAAGTCAATCGCCTACTCGAGGAAGTCAAGGCAGGAGAGCCAGAACGTAAGAAAAGAGAAGAGGAATTCAAAGCCACCCATGCACACATACAACAGATGCTAGATGAAAGGGATGCCCGAAACAACTCTCTTAACTTAGCTGAAAGTGGTAGTAAGTCTTATGAAGGCCCCACTCCCTCGGGGGATGGAACAGATCAATTGGAAGAAGTTGTTGAGGAGGAGGTGTCGAAAGAAGGTGAGAATCTTGTTAGCATAGTGGAAGAAGGAGTAGCAACGCAAACCCTAGAAGTGAACACAGAGATTGCTATTCCTAAGGTGTATACACATGATCAAGATATAGAGCGCAAACAAGAAGAGGTGGTGATCGAGGTTATAGAAAATCCAAATAAAGAATATTATGAGGTAATAGTGGAAGATTGGGTTGAAAGCGAAGATGAATATGAAATGGTTGGAGAATCAATTGAAGAATTAAAGGTTAAAGATAAAATAGAAATTGAATATCCGCCACAAAAAGTTCACCAATCACCATCTCTACCACGAATCATTATTAAAGATGAAAAATCAGAATCACCTCGACTACCACAAATGATCAATATGTGTTATACAAGCAAGGTGCCACACCGCGAGAGAAAAAAGGCAAAGAGAAGCACCTACCCACCACATTTTAAAGATGAATCTGAGATTGAAACAAGGAACAAAAATAAGCTTATACTGTTGAGAACGGTTATCTACTCCAATGTGGTGGAAAATGAGTTTCGTCATGAAAGTAAGAAGGCGAAACGAAGTACTTACCCACCTCCTTTTAGAGATCGATTGAATAATATTCAAAAGGGGGAGGTTCTTAAGCTTTTACATCAAGGAAGAGGCGAGTTTAAGCGGAGGAACACCGCAAGGGCCTCAATACCATCTTCATGGAAGGTAACGCGTCGAACTTAAAGACGTAATAAACAAAAGTGCTTCTTGGGAGACAACCCATGTTTTAAATTGCTTTCATGTCTTTTAAATTCTTAGTGTAAATTAGAGTAATGGTTCTTTATTTAGTGTTTATTTTTAAGAAATGAGGAAGGGTAGTTGTTTTTTATGATTGCAGGGGTAAAAGGGTCATGAGTTTGGGGTCAAAACGATGAGAAAACAGAAAATTATGGAGTCAACAGCAGGTTTGACCGGCTAGCCGGCGGATACCCCGGCATACCGGCCAAAAACGCTGAAGACCCCCAAACTCTCTGACCACTGCGTCAGCGATGACGCAGCATTGCTGCGTCACCATTCGCGCCAGCGAGAAATCCACCGGCATGCCGGCGAATCCGCCGGCTAGCCGGCCAACTGGAGGAAGAGTTTCTGGTCCTTGCTTCAGCGACGACGCAAGGTTGCTGCGTCTCGAAATGCGCCATCGACATTTCGCCGGCATGCCGGCGTATCCGCCGGCTAGCCGGCCGAAGAAGCAGGACTTTCTGATCACTGCGTCAGCGACGACGCAAGAGGCTTGCGTCAGAGGTAAAAAAAAAAAAAAAAAAAAAAAAAATTTAGCCTCTTTCTCATGCTAAGCCTCCAGTGACGAATCCTAGCCTCCAACTACTCCAAGAATCATCATTAAAACAACATCATACCACCAATCCTTCCCTCTAAACATCATCCAAGATCACAATCAAATCATTAAACTTCCAAAATACCAAAGCTTCACACTTTAATCCGAAGTTGTCTTTCACCAAAGCTAAAATCTATCCATTAAACCTTTCCCAAACCTTGAAATATCCATGACCCAGCTTAACAATCCATAATTCAAACCCAAACCTTCAAGAACACAAAATCACAATTTTATCCAAACCTTTTGAGGGTCTTGAAGCTTTGAGTTTGGGGTCATCGGAGATGACCATGAAGGTTAGGAAAGGTACGAAGAACATGGTGAAGAAAGAGAATTGGGTATTAAGGAAAGATTTCCATAGAGGAGATGATGCTTAGAGAGCGAGTAATAAATGAAAACGTGGAAAAGTTGAAGAAGTTCGAGGTAATGAAGAACAATTTTAACGCAACCATTGATGAAGAAGAATTCAAAACCTCAACTTGGACGCAACACCGACACCAGCCTCGCGCTGGTTAAGATACGTTTTCTTTCCTTTCTCATTTAGTGTAAATTATTTTATTGCTTTGAGTCTTTTCGAGTCGTGGGGACACGACTCATTTTTGAGTTTGGGGTGGGGTTCGTTGCCTCATCCCAGTTTTTATGTGTTATGTGTTTTATTTGCTTTCAATAAAATAATTTTCGGAGTTGCGTTTGACTATAGAAGATTTTAAATGTCGCTTTAAGCATACTTTTGATGAATCAATGATAGTAAATAGTGGAATTTAGGGATTGATATAGAACGCACTTACAATTGCATGCGAACATAGGTAATTGATAGGAAAAATTAATGAACAATGCAAATGAAGTAAGCTTGTACTTAAGGAATATGTTTGGTGTGTAGAACGTGAAATCTTAATTAGTAGAGAACCCACCTAGATATGAACTTAAGACAAGCTATGTACTTAGGAAAATGATAGGGGCAGTTCTTTGTTAGCCATTTGAAGCCTTTTAGCTTGCTATCCCTTATATTAATTTTATCCGTCTTAGCCCAATTTTGAGCCTTAAGCCTTTCTTTTGTAGCCACGATATAAGCCCATTATCCTTTAGATTATTAGGCATGACCAAATGACCCGCACTTGAATCACAACCCTGAGACTTGTCTCGAGCTTGAGTTTGGGGTGGAGGGTCCACATTTGGGAAATTACATTGGGAAGGGATTATATGTGTTTGTATTGAGGCACAAAAAGGTAGATGATATTATTATTTGTAACCCTTTGCCGGGATTTGAAAAGAAAATAGAGAAAAAGAAAAAAAAAAGAGAAAAAGAAAAAGAAAATTATAAGAGACATGACTTTTCACATCAAAATGATGGTCATGGGTATCTTGTACAAAAAAAAAGAAAAGAAATGAAAAAGAAAATAAAAAGAAAGAATAAAATAAACCGGCAAAGTGGAATATTTTTGGAAATCATCTTAGTTTTTATTGGGTTGACATGGGGACGCAAATTTGGCGCGTCAATTGGGTGAGTGAGAACATTTTTTAGCGTAAACTCAAGCTCGAGGACATTGTTGATGGTAAGTGAGGAGAGAGCCAAAAGCTCACTTCAAATTTACCAAATATACATCCATACCGTCCTTAAGCCAATATTAAAACCGTAAAGACCTCTTGATTCTTAAGTACATAGTGAATTTATAATTCTGTTGATAGGGAATGTGCTAGGTGGAGCGTTCAAAGCGATTTAGGATTAATGACCACCATATAGCCATCATACAGATATGAGTACAAGTGTAACCTTCAAGCATTGCGACTTTAATTTTATGATTGAGATTATTTGTGTTTGATGTTGCATGATTAGTGTATGTATATGTTAGTTCTTAAAGTTTTGCTATATGAGATTTATCTTTAGAATTGCTTTAGGGTTATTTGCTAGCTTCTATTTGTTCTTGCGTTTACTTCTACCCCTTGTTTTGTTTTGTTTTGCTTTGTCGGGACGACAAAGGTTTGAGTTGGGGGTCTTGATGTCTCCTTAAATGTTCTTATTTTCGACCCTTAGGAGACATCATTTTTGGTGTTTATTTGACTATTTAGATAGACTTTTGGTGCTAATATGCAATAATCCGGAATTTCCATTTTATTTCTAGTAATTTTGATTTATTAAACTTTTGCGCATAATATTGGTATTTTAGTGTAAAGTTTACAGGTTTTAGATGTTAGCTAGAAGAGGAATCCGAGGAGAAAGTCAAAGATCGTGATATAGAGGCAAGACTTGAAGATAAATCCCGAAGATATTATTTTTAGAGCTGAAAATCTGTTTTCCAGGCCATAGATTGCTGATTTCGAGGTGCTTAAGAGATGATTTAGCCGCTGACCTTTGAAGAGATTATGTTCCTTATCAAGTTACGGAACTTTAGCAACTGGAATGAGGTCAATCGGGGTCATAACGAAGCGGGAAAAGCCGTTTTAGTGAAGGTGTATCAGCAGTTACGGGATTTGGGCTTAATTAGTGGACTTGGGCTTTTCTAATTTTCACTTAAACCTTAAGTAAAAGCCCTAATCCGATTTTATCATTATAAATAGGTCTTTAGACCTCATTATTCAGTACCTCTCATATTTTCCTTCAATTTACAAATCCTTAGAGAGAGAGTCAAAACAATTCACATTCTGCAAGATTAAACACCAGAGAGAAGTCAACGGAAGGAAGAAAGAAGAAGCTACAAGAGCTGGAGAGGGTCTATATCTCCGTTCGTAGTCATTCCTATTCCGAAAATTAGGTTTTTCTTATCTTTAATTTTGTAATCAAATATGAATTCCTTTATTTTTAATTTCGTTTTTCGTTTTAATATGAGCTAAACAATTCATAGTGCTTGAGAACAAACAATGGGTGAATCCCAATTTTATTAATTAACGAATGTTGAATTTGGGTTTTTATTGAATTAAACTAAATTAGGGCTTTTACTCTTTTCAATAAATTGAGTTTATTTTACTGTTTTTGGAGTAGCTAACTAAGAACAGGTGTTAGTATCTAGGCTATTCCAATTAGTGGCGATTGGATCATCCTGACGGAGGGTTTAGGTACGGAAATATTTATTGAATCTAGGATAGAAGTTAATGATTCTGACGAGCTTAGCTAATCCTAGGGCCAATGAGGTAATAACACTTAAACATCCAACGGTGGATCATATTTACCCTGACGGGACTAGTGACGCTTTAGGATCGCCTTATAGTCCACCCTGACGGGGGTATAAGGAATTTAGAATCCCGACCATTGTAATTGACTAATTTAGCCCTTAAACAACATAAGTTAGGAAATAGGATTGGGAGGATCCTTGCGTTCTCAAGTGCTACATCTCATATTGCGTTTTACATCATTTTACTTGCGTCTTAGTTTTTACTTGCATTTTAATATTTGTCTTTCATTTACTTAGTCTTATAACAAAACCAAACAAACATTTTACTTGTCTTTTACTTCCATAAGTGCATCAATCACTATTTGCTAGACATTGTGATCAACCATTCCGTCCTTGGAACGAATTTGTATTATCAGATATACTACTTGGGACAACCGTACACTTGCGGTTGTGGTTCGATTATTATTTGCATTCATTTAGAACACACAAAGGACCACCAGTCACCTTAGCTGGGTGTTTAACTATTGAACCACCACATAACGTCAAGTGTCGATATTAGTCCTGACAAAACTGATTCTAACTAGGTACTCATTAGGGTATAATTTAATCATCATATCACCAATTGAATGAATTGTTTGCTTAGGTTCTTAGTAGCGTTCGATAACCCTATTTGAAACAGCTTCTTGGTTGTGCCATAGCCCCCTTAGTCACTCTCAATATCTAAGGAATGGGAATTTAGAATCCTGACTAAGTATCCAAGAGCTAATATTCTCCCTTATTAACTAGATCTAATAGAATGAATCAGAAGGATTAGTGCATACTAGCAAAACATAAGCTATATTTCTCATCTCATATTCTTCGTATTTTATTTTATTGTCTTTATTTTCTTCGTTTTAATTATTAATTTCGAAAATCTATTTCTTTTATTTTCTGTCTTTTAATTAATTATTGCTTACTCGTTATTCCTACCCACGTGATTAACACACTTAAGTCCCTGAGAACGAACTCAACTTACTAACTAAAACTTGCATACATCCTGTAATACTTGCAGTACTGTGCATGTCTAGGGTGAGAGTGTGTAGTTTTCTAGACTTTATTTATCTTATTTTTATCACACCCTAGGCGACACCAATGAAGCTTACATCAAGAGAATAGAAGATCAGAAGGAGTTGGACAACAATTCATGCCTTTCCAGTCTTTCAAATTTTTTATTTATTTTATTTCTTACTCTGGTATGAACTAATTCTATTTAGCTTGAGATTAGCATATGGGCATGAACCCAATACTTGTTTTATATCTATTTTAATTCGGGATGTCTTTTACATTTAATTAAAATTAGTGTTGTTGTGTGCTTTTGTTTATTGTCTGTAGTTATTGCGGTGTACAACGTATAGAATTACCTTAATAGTAGTTAGATGGTCACCCCGAAGGGGTGTCTAATTATTGAAACACCACATAAACGTCTAGTGTGTGGTAGGGATCAGGATAGGCTTGTCTAACTAGTTAGTCATTAGGGTTTGAGATTAACCACCGATCAATGCGCAGGGTCCCCTTACCCAAGTCCCCTGGTAATTGTTAGGTCGCCGCCTAAGTCCACTCGGAAGAGGGTTAGGAGGAATATAGAATCCTGGCTATTGCATATCACACAACTCTCCCTTACATAAATAGGTTATAACAAGGATAGTGGGGATTACTTGCTAAATCTCGAGCTAAACTGTCATACTACTTCTTTCTCTTTGTTTATTTTACTGTCTTTATTTTATTTTATTCATTGTTAGAGTCTTTAGAAACCAAAAAAATGTTCCAGAGTCTTTTATTTTCAGCTTATTATTCTTCTAGCTTTCTTTTTTGCAGTTTATATTGCATAAGTTCTTCTTAACTTTCGTAGTCTCTGAGGAACGAATTTACTTATCATTAAAACTTGTGTACGATCTGTGATACTTTGAGTGAGTAACATGCTTGGTTAACGTGTTAGTTGCATCTTTACTTATCATTATTTTATCACACCCTAACTGACACCAATAATATAAATAAAAAAGTATTTTCATATCCAAATATTAAAATATAAATATTAAATTTAAAAAAATGTTATTAAACTAAGGATCAACATAATATTTTATATATAGTGAACACTTTTTATGTACTTGTGATCATGTTTTAGAATTCTCAATATATTTATAGAGTTATAGGTTGGTTATGGTTAAAAAAAACGCTTAAAAACCCGAATCTGAATTATTCGGTTATGGTTTTAAAAAGTATGTCTGATGGTTAAGTCCTTTAGGATTTGGTTTTTAATAAATTATATAGCTATGGACGTGGTTTTCTTTTTTTGCAATAATTCAATTTATTTCCATCCCTATTTAGACCCCCCCCCTTCTGGATGATCGCGCCACTACGAATATCCTAAATACTAGAACCTATCACTAATTGGCTAGACTAATAATAGTAAACAAGCACACGAATATAGTCAATATTATTGTAAATAATAATGTGGATGTCCTTTAGGATTCCTAGACTTCTCATATTCTCATCTTTATGGAGACACTTATTGTAAAATATGACCTTCATACCATTATCTTGTGCACAAGTTGGAATGAAAGAAACAAACTTATACTTTACTCTTTTTGTTTTTCTTATCTCAGTTCATAACATGTTATCAGCACGATACTTTACCTATTAAAATAAAATAATGTTTATATTTTTACATAGCTGGAGATTGAGAGAAAAAAGAAATGAGATTCTTCTGTGCTGTCCGAATTCTAACTCGATAGAGATAGCAGATGAGGCTAAATAACAACAGTCTAGTTCACAAATAATTTTCTACTTCCGATCTCTATTTTTTCAATTTTTCTAAGCCTGCTAATTTTCTATCATCCTATAATTTTATGTTTGATTTGACATTTAAATTTGTTTTTTTAGGAAGATTTGAGTATTATATTTACAGGTTAAAAGGTACAAATTATGGCGTTTTATATTGTGTATATATTGATAATGAGGTTTGATATCATCTTTGTAATATCTCATGTATTTGTCCTTATCCGAATTATATCCACACTTGGTTATATTTGTTTTTTTATTTTTTATTTTAAATAAACTTGTTAAATTAGACGTTAGTGGGTCTCAAGGCAAATTAAAAATTAAGCCTATTGTGAGGGATAGTTAATAATAAGTATATATTAAATACTAAATTATTAAATAGTTTCTAAAAGAAATATATATATCAGAAGACAAAATGGAAAGGAAAAAAAAACAGAGAGAAATTGGCACAACAAAAAGCAGAGGCATAAGAAAAAGAAATAAATTAAAAACACAAAAAAAAAGGAAAATCTTCGAATCAAGGAAAGAAGAGTAACCAGAATTTTTGATCATATTCTAGGACAGGAAAGACGCATCTCACTCAAATAAAAGCGTGGACTATCTATAAGTATAATGAGTATTTTGTTTATATTTCTATTACAACTATTATTATATCGGTCTAAATTGTCCTTATATGGGTTATATGATAGACGGAATTATGTATACTGGAAAATTTTGTCATGAAAATAATAGTTAGAAAACCTTAGTGTTCGAATAAAGAACGTGTGATTGTGGTGTGGTATTTGAGGTGTGAAGGTTAAAAACCTTAGTGTTTGAATAAAGAACGTGTGATTGTGGTGTGTATATATGGTATGGTATTCATGTGTGAAGGTTGACAAGATTAGTGTTCAAATAAAGAAC
Source organism: Nemophila menziesii (assembly GCA_029959085.1). NCBI lineage: Eukaryota > Viridiplantae > Streptophyta > Magnoliopsida > Boraginales > Hydrophyllaceae > Nemophila > Nemophila menziesii. The sequence continues at coordinate 85,399,634 of JARWIR010000001.1, forward strand.
GTGTGACAATTGTGTGTATATGTGATTTAGTATTTAAGTGTGAAGGTTGAGAACTTTGGTGTTTGATTAAAGAACGTGTGATTCTAGGGTGTAATTGACATGTAGAAGGTAAGAATCTTCGCTCTCTCGAGTTTAGGTAATGTAAATAACTTCAAATGGTCATTGTTATAATTATTATATTGTGAATTATCTGTATTCTGATTTTGTTTTCACCAATTTCAGGAGCTTATATTGTGTATAGGTGTACGGTATTATTCGTATAACTAATCCTGGAAAACTCTTATACTTGAATTATAGGTGTCCATCCATCTTACTAAGCTTTTTCTTGGCTTATTTTGTTTCTCTATTATTTTGTGTTGTGCAGAGATTTTGGAGTTCAAGTAGTTGGGGATCTGAGAATAGAAGCCAGCACATCATGTTAATTAAACCTTGGAATATATTAGTCCCTAAAATTTATTTAGGTTCTATAATTGGATTTCTGGTGGAATCGTCTAATATCTATTGTAAAGCACCTTGCTTGCTTTGGAGGAGAAATATCTTAAACTTGCGACACTATGTTACTGAGATCTTGTAAACGGGTTATTTGGGGGCGTTACAAGTGGTATCAGAGCAATAGGTTTATCGATCGCCGAGACCTAAACATGGGTACGAGGTTTTGACATGATAAAAATGTAGATGTAGAGTGATAGATATGATATATTAAGAGTAATGCTATAATTTTGTTTACTGCTGCAATAAGAGACCACATGCATGATCGATATTTTTGTGATATTCAATTTAATTTTGAGGTCTTGTGAGTGTGATTTGTAATTTCTTACTGATGAAAATATTTTAGTGGAAAAGTTAATTATTTTAATTTCCATTTCAATCAATTTTGGAGTCCTATGTGAAAGAATATTGTCTAGATATTACCTAACTTTGAGAAAATAATAATGTTTTTATGGGATTAAATTAATTTTGTTGGTTTTTTGTTATGGTTATCAGATGTTGTATTTGTAGATCTTAAAAGTATCATTTTAAGACTTTTGCTACTCTCTTCTGGAAGTTTAACTAAATTGATGGTGATGTTAGACGAGGATCAAATCTCATTTCGTCCATCCACGCGGTATGGCAGAGTTAAAGACTACTCGCATCAGATTGCTAAATGATTGTTTAAGGAACGAATCCAACGTTATAGAAGCTGGAGTGTAGATTATTTTGGATACCAAATGTGGTTACTGTATTTTTGGAGATAACTTAAATTTCAAGAAATTTAGTAACTATGTGTATAGAAAGCTATGAGGTTTCAAACGGCCAAGATCAAATAACTCTTGAAAGAGGTTTGTCGGTAATGATTTGTTTGTTCAATTCAATATATGCAAAGAGATGAAGACATGTAGTTATGATGGATGACGTCTGATTTCGTTTATTATAAGGGTTATTAAGTGTTTGAAGTGGGAGGTTGCTTGAGAGATAAAAGTTTTTTAAATGTTGTAGAGGATTATGGTTTTAATTTAGTTGATCATGTGTTTAATTCATATAAATAGTTCTGCCATTGTAAGACTGAATAAGGAAGTGCATGCCTTGATTAGAGATGTTGTGAGTTATTATCTAGAGTCTGAGTTTGATTTATTTGGATATATCCTACCACAATGGATTTGCCTGATGATTTTAAGAGATTGGTTGTAGTTGATGTGCTTATTAAGAATTTTGTTTCGAATTCGATGAACACAAAAAATGAAGTTGATGTTTTAATCTAAGTTATAAAAAAATGTCAGTGTTGAGCCAAGTATTAGTTCTTTCGTTTCTTGATGAAATGCTTGGCAGGAACATGCAGAAAGGATTGTGTGTTTTCATATAAATGTATAACTCTGGACTATCACCTACTACATACCATGGAAAAAAATGGCGTAGATGTGGAAGATGTAACTATGATTCTCAAAGTAATGGAGACAATTGAGTTACCCCTCTGTGATTGTGATGACATATAGTGCGTACATTCATGGATTTTGTATAGTTATGGAATTACTTTGAACTCTATTTAAGGAACTGAGACAAACAAACCAACTCGTGAATGTTTACAACTAAACTATTTTAAAAAGATTAAGTGGATGAAGCTATGTGTGTTATTTGGAGAAGTGACAAGGTGTAGAATTACCCCAGATGTTTATAACTATAGCATTTTGATAGTTGGGTTTTTTAAATAGGATACTTGGAGAGAGGATATGTTTAATAGAGGAAACGGAAGGAAATATCTTCAAACCATCCATGGTCCGCTGTTTTTTACTCTTAGAGGGTCTATATAAGAATGATTCTATGGAAGTCTCAATAAATATATTATATAAGCTTTTTGATGAGGGGTACAAACCCGACCATGATAGCTACAACAGATTAATAAATGACATCTGTTGGTAAAAACTAACAATCACCGATACAATAAAAATTGTTTTCATATAAAAATATTTAGAAAAAATGTAATACTACAACTATTACAATACAATGGAAAAATGGAATATAAAGGTATCCCAAAAAACCGTAATACAACAACTATTACAAGAAATGGGAAAAGAACATACATGGAAATATCAAAAAAAAAAATTACTAGATACGATTACACAAAACGTGCATCGTTGAAAAAGATATTCCGGGAGTACCGGTATCTCCAACAATCGTATCCCTCTTCTACTCTTATCTCTATGTCAAAATAATTTGACTAATCATTGAGAATAGAGTGTTCCATTTTCTGAATTTCTAGAATAATATATCATTCTCTTTAGAATAATATTCTTTCTCACTAAAAGTATTTTCCTATTCTCTCTATAATAACATTTTTCCATTCTCTCTAGAATTACATTATTTCTCTTTTCTCTAAAAAAAAGGAAGTGACAAAGTCACTATTTATAGAGAAAATGATGAGACAAGAAAAACCGTCACATAAATGCCTCTTCAATGCTCATTAATGCTAGCCGTTTTTTTTCCACCAAGTCTTGTGGCAAGACAAAAAACCGTCACTTTAATGTCTCTTCAATGGTTATTAAAGCTAACCGTTTTCTTTCACCAAGTCTTGTAACTTGCGAAACCGCTACCATTAATTTTTGTCGGTTTTTGCTTTTATTTTCTTCTTCATTTTCTAGGTGAGACTTTTTAACACATAAAAAGTTTTCCCACTTTTCCCAAGAGATATAAAGAATTAATAAAGTAAAGCTCTTGAATATTAGTAATTCCAACATTTTTTCCACAAAAATTAAGGTGGGACTATTAGAACACAAATAGTTTTTCCCACTTCTCCCATGAACATGAAAGAATTAATAAATTAAATAATCATTCATTTAATAATTCCAACAATCCCCCACTCAGGTTCTTTGGGAGAGAAGGTGAACAGGTTTCCGTAAATACCAACATTTGGGTGAATTGTACTTAAGTGGCAATATCTTTCGATTTGAATTGACACGTAGTGAAGTGAGGCAACCACCAAATTCCTGTCAAGTGAACGTACTCTTGAACTTGACGGTTTTCGATCGAGACCCTCACAGCACATACTCTACCCGGCTGATAGTTACAAATTCCTCAAACATCACCTTTTTCTTACACATAGGTGATCTCCAAGGGCGTCTAGCCTCATTAGCCGACCCCTCTCGGATTTCAAGATCATTAAGAGCAATAAAGCCCAACCTCATTATGTGTCTCGCGAATTCATCAAGTCCTTTCTCTTTAGGACCACCCTTATGGGCTATGAATTTGTGGTGAGTTTAAAAACTCATCCCTTGGGAACATCAAGGACGTCTCCTTAAAGTCATATTATGATCAATATACAACAACCTCAACGGTGAATTCATCAATTTCATCTCAATAGGACCGCCACACATGGCTATGAATTCATTGAGTTTAAGTAATATACAAACACCCTCAACGGTGAATTCATCAAATCCGTCTCGATAGGACTACCACACATGGCTATGAATTCATTAAGTTTGATAGATGTACAACAACCTCAACGGTGAATTCATCAAGTCCGTCTCAATAGGACCACCACGCATGGCTATGAATTCTTTAAGTTTGAGAAATATACAACAACCTCAACGGTGAATTCATCAAGTCCATCTCAATAGGACCACCACGCATGGCTATGAATTCATTAAGTTTGAGAAATATGCAACAACCTCAACGGTGAATTCATCAAGTCCATCTCAATAGGACCACCACGCATGGCTATGAATTCATTAAGTTTGAGAAATATACAACAACCTCAACGGTGAATTCATCAAGTCCATCTCAATAGGACCACCACGGATGGCTATGAATTCATTAAGTTTGAATTTTCTCATGTATGCACAATTTACACTATATAGATAGGAAGTTAGTGCATCATATATAATCATTAGTAATAGGTTCCCCATTAATGGGTTCTAAACCTATCACTCAACATTTCTAGGATTATTCTCCCAATTAAGTCTATTAGTAAAAGAATCAACCATTTATTTCATCATTTATATGAGACCCAGTTTGCGTAACAAAAAATCCTTCAAGAACTACATGAATTATTTTAAAACGCAGATTAGATCAATAGTACTCTCTCGTACTTTATTAAATGACAAAAAATAACCAATGTTCAACACTTGAGTCTCTTCACAATATGGAAAATACCAAGTTGAGTATAGTTCATTTATAACATCATAGTCCTTATAATTACTTCATATTCATCAAGGGGTACACACCCCCACAATTCTCTTATTCATGAATATTTGTATTATAAGGAGTTTTACCATACATTATATCAAGGGAGTCAATCATTTCCACCAAAAATGAGACTAACTAAGGTAAATTCCATTATTGACTAATGAATTTCATCCTTATGATCAGCTTCCCCCACATCTTTTATATAAAAAGAAGATTGGAAGCAGTAAGCCCCATGAAATGGAGTACCAAAAGACAATCATGTCATACACCTATTGAAAAAAGTGTAACACAACCTGATCTATCTTTTATTAAGGTACTATTAGCAAGGTGCATGTTTAACAACACAAAACGATGTTCTAAGTTTTCATACTTTATCCCTTTAATCCAAAACCACCAACCCTTCATGTTGCAACATATAGATCTCTTCATATAGATCTTCATTCACACATAGATTTAATATCCAATTGATATATAATCTATGAATGATATTTAGTGCATCAAGAGTTAAATAGTTGTAATAGAAAGGGGAAAAGTAGTCCTTAAACTTATATAAACATGGAAAATTAAGGACTTATCCTAGAGCCGATTCACTTTTCTGACTCGTATGGGACCGATTGGATCTTTTTGGGTCATTCCCAAGTGATGTATTTCTTCTCATCAGAATCATCACCCTCGTACCTTTTCTAAACCGTTTCATAGATAGTCTTTATTGACTTCTCAACGACTATAGATAAAAGGCGATGTTCGTCACATTATCCAAGATCCATTCCTTAACCACTGAATTATCTTTCTTGAACCCAACATCAAGAGCTAGGATCCTAGCATAGTGTTCTTTGGTAATTTCCACATTGCCCTCAATGGCAGGGAGTACCTCGAGAACAACAAGATCTAGTTCATATGGTTCAATGAATATCAGTGGCTTTTGTGCCCAACGTTTGTAGTTGGAACCATTAAAAGGATCCAACATAATCACGTTGGGAATGACTTTTGCGTTCAAGGATGAAGCAACCGCCGAAATAGGAAAACTATTTTACAATCGGTGATATGAGAATATCTTTTTCAAATTGTTGGTAAAAACTAACAATCACCGATACAATAAAAATTGTTTTCATATAAAAATATTTAGAAAAAATGTAATACTACAACTATTACAATACAATGGAAAAATGGAATATAAAGGTATCCCAAAAAACCGTAATACAACAACTATTACAAGAAATGGGAAAAGAACATACATGGAAATATCAAAAAAAAAAAATTACTAGATACGATTACACAAAACGTGCATCGTTGAAAAAGATATTCCGGGAGTACCGGTATCTCCAACAATCGTATCCCTCTTCTACTCTTATCTCTATGTCAAAATAATTTGACTAATCATTGAGAATAGAGTGTTCCATTTTCTGAATTTCTAGAATAATATATCATTCTCTTTAGAATAATATTCTTTCTCACTAAAAGTATTTTCCTATTCTCTCTATAATAACATTTTTCCATTCTCTCTAGAATTACATTATTTCTCTTTTCTCTAAAAAAAAGGAAGTGACAAAGTCACTATTTATAGAGAAAATGATGAGACAAGAAAAACCGTCACATAAATGCCTCTTCAATGCTCATTAATGCTAGCCGTTTTTTTTCCACCAAGTCTTGTGGCAAGACAAAAAACCGTCACTTTAATGTCTCTTCAATGGTTATTAAAGCTAACCGTTTTCTTTCACCAAGTCTTGTAACTTCCGAAACCGCTACCATTAATTTTTGTCGGTTTTTGCTTTTATTTTCTTCTTCATTTTCTAGGTGAGACTTTTTAACACATAAAAAGTTTTCCCACTTTTCCCAAGAGATATAAAGAATTAATAAAGTAAAGCTCTTGAATATTAGTAATTCCAACATTTTTTCCACAAAAATTAAGGTGGGACTATTAGAACACAAATAGTTTTTCCCACTTCTCCCATGAACATGAAAGAATTAATAAATTAAATAATCATTCATTTAATAATTCCAACAACATCTAGTTGCGAGGGTATAGACTATTCCTATTTAACTTCTTAAGGAAATGATAAGCAACTTTCGTAACTTAAATATATCAAATTACGGAGGACTAATTTAAGGTTTTTTTTTAGAGTCTTCGTTTGGTAACGCCATAGAGCTTTTAGATGTTATGATTGAAGAAAGTGTTCCCTAGTACCATGACCTGCAATTTCACAGTTAATGGTTATTCCAATGAAAGGCTCATGGAGAAACCTTTTCAAGTAATTAACAAAATACAAGGCCAAGGGATTACACATTTCCGGAAATGTGCTCACATATAGTGCAGTAATCAACCGATTGTGCAAAGAATATAAAGCCAAGAAGGAGTTGGAGTTTATTTCGTTGATGCTTAAGAGCAACGTAATCCCCAATGATATACTCTTGAGCTCATTAATGGATAGTTTAGCAAAACTATCGAAATCAAGAAGAGTCTTAATATTATATTCACCAATGTTGAGATTCAGTAATGTTATGCGTTTCCTTCTTATAAACACCTTCTGTTCAATTTTTTATATTAGGGGCTTCAGTATTTTATTGCACACGTGGTGCAAAGCTCTAATTTCATAGCCAAGAGCTTATATTTAGTGCACGAGGAGTGACTTTTATCACTCGAGCTTGGTCAGCAACAGAGATGTGAAATGATTGATCGATCAACTGAAGTAAATTGGTTACTTTTTACTAGGGGTTATGTAATTTCACTAGACGTTGGGGTCTCTTATTGAATCATCAAGGACTTTAAAATCACGTTTGAAGTGGGAGGAATTAATGACATTATATTAGTCAATTGTTGAGAGAACTTCGCAGCTAAAAAATTTAATTTCTCGAAGTTTGACGTACCACTACCCGTGCAAGAGAAGATAGCATGTAGTCATTGTGTATATTGCATGTAAAACACAATATACTCACTTCATTATTTTAAACATACGATACAACATAGTGATGTCTTCCTACAAGGGGGTTTTCAAGAACTAGAAGAAATATATGCCAAGAGGCCAAAACAGGGTTTAACTACTAATGCTATTTCGAATTAAGTTAATAATAGTGCTGAGAAGTAAAAGAAAAAACATCCACAGGGACTAACTTGCAAAGTATAGTAACTAAGGGAGCCGTTTGCGCAATGTGTGAGGGATCAGGTACGAGGAGCTTCGGAGATGTTGAGAATAATTTTGGGGCCGTGAAATTTGGGGCCGTGAAATTGGATGATATAATCTTTAGGGCTAGTTCTGCAAATTCCGAAAGAATAGTGGCTGAAATAGAGGTGGAAACAGTACTTGCAGGTGATTCAAATGTAATAAAAGGGGTCGTGGGTATTAGTTCTAATAATTCAGGGGTCAAAGTATCAAACAAGATAGTAAAGGGTGTTGATCAGATGTGTTGGAAAGCTACTGAGACTAAGCTTCATACAAAAGTTATAGGGACATTAACTCCTTATTCGAAAGTTAATAGACTCGCTAGTGCTGATATAAATTAGAGGGAGGCAAATTCGTAAATTAGCAATATTGGAAAACCTTCAGGGGTCATTTCAAAAAAATTTGAAAATTTTGGGATCAATTTGCATTTATCATTTCAAATTTACCTGAAAATTTAGGGACCATTTTAAATTTTCTATAACTTCAAGGGCTGATTCGAGAATTTCAGAAAGTACAGGGGCTTGTTCAAACAATTCCATAAAATACAGGGGTTGTTTCGAAAATTCTAGAAAATACAGAGGCCTTTGCAAAAATTACAGAAACTTATGGGCCTCAGCTGCAAATTTCGAAAATAAAGGGGCTGATTGCTTTGTTGATACTACTACTGCAGCCCTGTAGATTTTGCTAGCATAAAATTTCAGGGATCTTGAGTGAAATTTCAAGTATTAAAACTCTTATTCCAAAGACTCTGGCTGCTGCACTTGTTACTAATAAAGATACTGTATAATTCTCGAATGCTATATCTGCAGCAAATCATGATAAACTGAAGCTTGGGTGAGTTTGCGTGATAAGTTTTGGTGTTAATTGTACAATTGATCCATGTTTTATGCAAGAGTAGAAAGTATTTTTATTCAGTTAGTTGATGTGAAGTTTGATTTGAGATGATAACTTTGCGAGTGCATGCGATAAGTATTAGTGTTAATAGTTTGTTCCTCATCGGTAGAAAGTAGATATGACTTTGATAAAGTCATGGTTAAAAATAATAATATTATTCTAAACTTTCCACCTCATCCATAATTGCTTTGTCTCTGGGGCAGGTGTATAAGGGCCGCGTGAAAGAAAGAAAATTGGAATCTAGTAGTAGTTGTCTGAGCTTTTGCTCTTGAAATAGTAATAATTGATTTTTTCCAATAACCATAATTTGGGCTCATTCTTTGAAAAGTTCTAAGATATATGCTAATGTGGTTGGGTGGGTTGATGAATGTGCTGATGGGATTTAAAAAGAAAAAAGAAAAAAAATGAAGAAACTTAATTATGTTAATGGTTCAGTGGAGTACTCATACAACAAGCAATGAGTGAAGCTATGTAGAAAGTTTTGTCTAAAATTCGAGAAGAAAGAAGGTAAGTTTCGAGGACGAAACTTCTTGAAGGAGGGAGTAATGTAATATCTCATGTATTTGTCCTTATCCGAATTATATCCACACTTGGTTATATTTGTTTTTTAATTTTTAATTTTAAATAAACTTGTTAAATTAGACGTTAGTGGGTCTCAAGGCAAATTAAAAATTAAGCCTATTGTGAGGGATAATTAATAATAAGTATATATTAAATACTAAATTATTAAATAGTTTCTAAAAGAAATATATATATATATCAGAAGACAAAATGGAAAGGAAAAAAAAAACAGAGAGAAATTGGCACAACAAAAAGCAGAGGCATAAGAAAAAGAAATAAATTAAAAACACAAAAAAAAAAAGGAAAATCTTCGAATCAAGGAAAGAAGAGTAACCAGAATTTTTGATCGTATTCTAGGGCAGGAAAGACGCATCTCACTCAAATAAAAGCCTGGACAAGTAAGTGGACTATCTATAAGTATAATGAGTATTTTGTTTATATTTCGATTACAACTGTTATTATATCGGTCTAAATTGTCCTTATATGGGTTATATGATAGACGGAATTATGTATACTGGAAAATTTTGTCATGAAAATAATAGTTAGAGAACCTCAGTGTTCGAATAAAGAACATATGATTGTGGTGTGTATATGTGGTGTGGTATATGAGGTGTGAAGATTAAAAAAACCTTAGTGTTCGAATAAAGAACGTGTGATTGTGGTGTGTATATGTGGTGTGGTATTTGAAGTGTGAAGGTTAAAAACCTTAGTGTTTGAATAAAGAACGTGTGATTGTGGTGTGTATATATGGTATGGTATTAATATGTGAAGGTTGACAAGATTAGTGTTCAAATAAAGAACGTGTGACGATTGTGTGTATATGTGATTTAGTATTGAAGTGTGAAGGTTGAGAACTTTGGTGTTTGATTAAAGAACGTGTGATTCTAGGGTGTAATTGACATGTAGAAGGTAAGAATCTTGGCTCTCTCGAGTTTAGGTAATGTAAATAACTTCAAATGGTCATTGTTATAATTATTATATTGTGAATTATCTGTATTCTGATTTTGTTTTCACCAATTTCAGGAGCTTATATTGTGTATAGGTGTACGGTATTATTCGTATAACTAATCCTGGAAAACTCTTATACTTGAATTATAGGTGTCCATCCATCTTACTAAGCTTTTTCTTGGCTTATTTTGTTTCTCTGTTATTTTGTGTTGTGCAGAGATTTTGGAGTTCAAGTAGTTGGGGATCTGAGAATAGAAGCCAGCACATCATGTTAATTAAACCTTGGAATATATTAGTCCCTAAAATTTATTTAGGTTCTATAATTGGATTTCTCGTGGAATCGTCTAATATCTATTGTAAAGCACCTTGCTTGCTTTGGAGGAGAAATATCTTAAACTTGCGACACTATGTTACTGAGATCTTGTAAACGGGTTATTTGGGGGCGTTACAATCTTGAATGGTTGTGATTATGTAATCACTTCCAAGAGCCTTCTAGAGAACTTAATGTAATGGTTTAAAAGGGTTGTTGCGATTTCCATAGTGGTTTTATTTATGGATTTTGTTAATTGGTCTTACTCTTCATGTGCAACCCACGTTGACCATGAAAGAAAAGGAAAATGGACGGGTTTTCACTTGAAAAAAAAATTTGGACTAAAGGTAAAATTGCAGGTTTATATAATTTTTATCTTATGTGTGTAATAATATAGGCTCGAAACATAGAGAATAAAATATATGCCCGAAGCATAAAAATAATAATATAATAATAAATGCATGAAGCATAAAATAAAATAATTTTTGGGTTAGAAATCTAATGTTATAGGCCCGAAGCCTAGAAAATAAAATATATGCATCAAGTATACAAAAATAATTATTCAAAATATAACGTAAAAGGCCTGAAGCATAATATTAATTATTTTTGCCACTTGCAAGATTCGACCCCGTCCCAAATCTAATGAAAATAACATACTTTACCAATTGAGCTATAATATATTTTGTATATCTAAATTTTTTATGCATGAAGCATAAATTAATTATTTTCGACACTTGTGAGACTCGAACTTGTCTCGAATAAAAATAGAATAACATATTGTACCCAAAAAAATGAATTCTTAATTTAAAATTAAGATTCACCTTCTACTATATTATTTCCGTTCCTTGAAGCAAATGAAATCGCATAACATGAAGATTGCAACATGTTTTATATTTATGGAAATTGACTGGGTGTTGGCAATAAACGAGTGGCTAAAACACTGTATTGTCTATCTATAACAATTTATGGAAGTAAATGAATATGTATTTCGCAAAGAAAATCCATTTCTGAAAAAAAATGCAACTTTTCCAATACATAAGAGAATGGAGCGAAATTTAATTTTACCATGAAAAAAACAGGATCTACGCTGGTGAATTTTTCAAATAGAATAATCTATTTTTATTTAATTCATTTGTAATTATTAGATTCTATATTGATAATCTTTTATAACTCGATTGAGTATTATATTCCCTGAAGTGAATAAAAGTGAATAAACAGTTTTTAAGTAATATAAAAATCATTTCTTGAAATGAAACTACATTCTTTGAAGAAAATGAAATATTTTTTATATGTTTACAACTGAAATTCTAGTGACCTGGACTCCAGAAGAGGCTAAGGTTGTGGAAAGAATAGTTTGTGGTCTCGTAGTAGTTTGAATACTACTAGGATAAATAACCATAACCACTAGAAGTGGAAAAATATTGGTAAAGGCACTGAAAAAAGGTCATGAAGTTTTTTCCTTTTTTTTTATTGTGTTGATATTGAAATCCGAGAATAAGTGGCGTTATTGGGTGTGATTTATGTTAGTTTAGACACTATTTATATGCTTTGATTATGGAAAAAAATTAATTGAACAAATTTAGAATGGATCAAGTGAAAAATGGACTATTTATATGTATGACATGACTTGGAGATTAAGATATACATTTCAATGAAATATATATATATATATATATTTACTGATTAACATCTATTAATTAATATTTTAAAATTCACTAACTAATCCTTCTTGTATTTGAAATCAAGCTTTTACTTATTTCATTATTTATATCAGAAATAGAAAAAAAATTTGGTTTATATTAAAGTGATTATATTTAGAATGTAAACCAAATAAATTTCCAATCGGATTTTAACCTCCAATAAGCGATATCAAAAAAATTGTTATATCCAAAATATTATTTAAAGTTAAATTAAATTAATAATTTATTATATATATAAGTATTAATGGTGGGAATAGTTTTAACATTACCGATAATCGCTTAATGACTGCTACTTTGTCGGAAGTCGAAACTTTCTCCCACGCTTTGTAGCACGGTGGTATCCTCTCTCGAACAGTTAGCCCGACATCCTGGCTAACGTGTTTCCCGTATTTACCGAGGGATTCCGCGTGTCGTCTAGTATGTAGAAATCGACCGGCAAAGGATACCCGACCGCCTTTAGTGCCTTAATGACAGATTTTAGTGCCGCATACCCATTTTGTTGCGCTTAATTGAATCTGTTTTAAATTAGATTTAATTAATGTATAATTTATATTTAACATAATTTTGGATATCTATTTTTTATTTACCCGGTTGATTGTTACAATCTGCAAGGTTTTTGTTGGGATTTTGGTTTGGATCTCGGTCCCCACCGTCCCCTCCGTGACTCCTAGCTAACACATCGGCCATTTATTTTGCAATACATTTAAAAGACAGAAATAAAAATAAAATGAAAAATGATTACATCACGAAATTAAATACATAAAAATTAATATATAACCAAATTAAATACATACATATAAATTAAATAAAAAATAAATTAAATAAATCAAAAAATATAATAATACATCAATTCTACTTACAATCTATATTACACAAAAAAAAAATATTAGTAATATAATGAATAAAAAAATATATACATTTTGTTTTTGATATTTCAAAATAGTCCATTTCTTTAATTTTTTTAAATTGCGAATTGGGTTATTTTTAGAAAAAATAAACATGATAGTCCTTTTATATTTTCTTTTTCTTTTTTTAAATTGAAAAATGGTCTACTTTTAAAAAAATAAATATTTTAGTCCTTTTATATTTTCTTTTATTTTTTTAAATTGCAAAGTGGTCCTTTAATTTTTTTAAATTGTATTTTAGTTCTATTATATTTTCTTATACTTACTTTTTAAATTGCAATTTGGTCCCTATACTTTTTATAAAATTTCATTTTGGTCCTTTTATTTTTATAAAAACATTTTAAGTCAAATTATTTTCATATAACACTTTATTTAGTTGCAAAATGATCATTCATTCTAAAATTGTTCAATCAATTTTTTTCATAATTAAGCATATAAATAGTGTCTAAACTAACATAAATCACACCCAATAACGCCACTTATTCTCGGATTTCAATATCAACACAATAAAAAAAGGAAAAAAATTCATGAATTTTTTTTAGTGCCTTTACCAATATTTTTCCACTTCTAGTGGTTATGGTTATTTATCCTAGTAGTATTCACACTACTACGAGACCACAAACTATTCTTTCCACAACCTTAGCCTCTTCTGGAGTCCAGGTCACCAGAATTTTAGTTGTAAACATATATAAAATATTTCATTTTCTTCAAAGAATATAGTTTCATTTCAGGAAATGATTTTTATATTACTTAAAAACTGTTTATTTTTTTATTTTTTTTTGGTCACCGAAAAACTGTTTATTCACTTTTATTCACTTCAGGGAATATAATTTAGTTAAAATAATATAAATTGTGAGATTACAATACTCAATCGAGTTATAAAAGATTATCAATATGGAATCTAATAATTACAAATGAATTAAATAAAAATTGATTATTCTATTTGAAAAATTCACCAGCGTAGTAGCTCCTGCTTTTTTCATGGTAAAATTAAATTTTGCTCCATTCTCTTATATATTGGAAAAATTGCATTTTCTTTCAGAAATGGATTTTCTTTGCAAAATACATAATTTACTTCCATAAATTGTTATAGATAGACAATACAGTGTTTAAGCCACTCGTTTATTGCCAACATCCAGTCAATTTCCATAAATATAAAACATGTTACATTCTTCATGTTATGCAATTTCATTTGCTTCAAGGAACGAAAATAATACAGTAGAAGGTGAATCTTAATTTTAAATTAAGAATTCATTTTTTTTGGGTATAATATGTTATTCTATTTTTATTCGAGACAAGTTCGAGTCTCACAAGTGTCGAAAATAATTAATTTATGCTTCATGCATAAAAAATTTAGATATAAAAATTATATTATAGCTCAATTGGTAAAATATGTTATTTTCTTTAGATTTGGGACGGTGTCGAGTCTTGCAAGTGGCAAAAATAATTAATATTATGCTTCAGGCCTTTAACGTTATATTTTGAATAATTATTTTTTTATGCTTTAGGCATATTTTTTTTTTCTAGGCTTCGGGCCTATAACATTAGATTTCTAACCCAAAAATTATTTTATTTTATGCTTCATGCATTTATTATTATATTCTTATTTTTATGCTCCGGGCATATATTTTATTCTCTATGTTTCGAGCCTATATTATTACACACATAAGATAAAAATTATATAAACCTGCAATTTTACCTTTAGTCCAAAGAATTTTTTTTCAAGTAAGGAACCCGTCCATTTTGCTTTTCTTTCATGGTCAACGTGGGTTGCACATGAAGAGTAAGATCAATAACAAAATCCATAAATAAAACCACTATGGAAATTGCAACAACCCTTTTAAACCAATACATTAAGTTCTTTAGAAGGCTCTTGGAAGTGATTACATAATCACAACCATCCAAGATGATATCAAACCTCATTATCAATATATACACAATATAAAACGCCATAATTTGTACCTTTTAACCTGTAAATAAAATACTCAAACCTTCCTAAAAAAACAAATTTAAATGTCAAATAAAACATAAAATTATAGGATGACAGAAAATTAGCAGGCTTAGAAAAATTGGAAAAATAGAGATCGGAAGTAGAAAATTATTTGTGAACTTGACTATTGTTATTTAGCCTCACCTGCTATCTCCATCGAGATATTTAGAATTCGGTAATCTCATTTCTTTGTTCTCTCAATCTCCAGCTATATAAAAATATAAACATTATTTTATTTTAATAGGTAGAGTATCGTGCTGATAACGTGTTATGAACTGAGATAAGAAAAACAAAAAAGAGTAAAGTATAAGTTTGTTTCTTTCATTCCAACATGTGCACAAGATAATGGTATGAAAGTCATATTTATAAGAGAAATGTGACTCTTCATATTTTACAATAAGTGTCTCTATAAAGATGAGAATATGAGAAGTCTAGGAATCCTAAAGGACATCCACATTATTATTTACAATAATATTGACTATATTCGTGTGCTTGTTTACTATTATTAGTCTAGCCAATTAGTGATAGGTTCTAGTATTTAGGATATTCGTAGTGGCGCGATCATCCAGAAGGGGGGGGTCTAAATAGGGATGGAAATAAATTGAATTATTGCAAAAAAAACAAAACCACGTCCATAGCTATTTCATTTATTAAAAACCAAATCCTAAAGGACTAAACCATCAGGCTTACTTTTTAAAACCATAACCGAATAATTCAGATTCGGTTTTTTAAGCGGTTTTTTTGATTTTAACCATAACCAAGCTATAACTCTATAAATATATTGAGAATTCTTAAAACACGATCACAAGCACATAAAAAGTGTTCACAATATATAAAATATTATGTTGATCCTTAGTTTAATCACATTTTTTTAAAATTTAATATTTAGATTTTAATATTTGGATATGAAAATACTTTTTTATTTATATTATTGGTGTCGGTTAGGGTGTGATAAAATAATGATAAGTAACGATGCAACTAACACCTTAACCAAGCACGTTACTCACTGCAAGTATAACAGATCGTACGCAAGTTTTAATGATAAGTAAATTCGTTCCTCAGAGACTACGAAAGTTAGGAACAACTTATGCAATATAAACTGCAAAAAAGAAAGCTAGAAGAATAATAAGCTTGAAATAAAAGACTCTGAAACATTTGTTTGGTTTCTAAAAACTCTAACAATTAATTAAATAAAATAAAGACAGTAAAATAAACATAGAGAAAGAGGTAGTATGACAGTTTAGCTCGAGATTTAGCATGTAATCCCCACTATCCTTGTTATAACCTATTTATGTAAGGGAGAGTTGTGTGATATGCAAGAACCAGGATTCTATATTACTCCTAACCCTCTTCCGAGTGGACTTAGGCGGCGACCTAACAATTACCAGGGGACTTGGGTAAGGGGACCCTGCGCATTGATCGGTGGTTAATCTCAAACCCTAATGACTAACTAGTTAGACAAGCCTATCCTGACCACTACCACACACTAGACGTTTATGTGGTGTTTCAATAATTAGACACCCCTTCGGGGTGACCATCTTACTACTATTAAGGTAATTCTATACGTTGTACACCGCAATAACTACAGACAATAAACAAAAGCACACAACAACACTAATTTTAATTAAATGTAAAAGACATCCTGAATTAAAATAGATATAAAACAAGTATTGGGTTCATACCAATATGCTAATCTCAAGCTAAATAGAATTAGTTCATACTAGAGAAAGAAATAAAATAAATAAAAAATTTGAAAGACTGAAAAGGCATGAATTGTTGTCCAACTCCTTCTGACCTTCTATTCTCTTGATGTAAGCTTCATCTTGGTCTTTTTGATGATTAATGACAGACCAAGAATGATTTTTCGAAGGTAGGAATGGATATATATATATAGACCCTTGGTCAAAATTAGGAGTAATCCCCAAGTTAAGGAGTCCTGATCTTACCAAAATTCGTATTCCTAACTTGTTGGAAGGGATAAACCTTAGCAGAATTGATTTGATCATATCTCCTTCTTTACTTATCAGATTTTTACGTTCTTTATATGGAAACGTCTGGGTTTGAAAGGTCTAGCTGCCAATATAAAAATATCCTCCTAATTCTAGACCTTATTCTACAGTAAATTAATTAGTCGATGTATGTGCAGTTTTGGCAACTTCTTTACTTTCCAAATATATCCAAACTAATCCTTTTTTACTTTGAATAAGGGATTTCCTTTACTTGTACACTTTAAATCACTTTACATAGGTGTAATAGTTTCCATATACGTAAGTGTTACACAGATAACACATAAATTACGCGCACAAGCTCATAAAATAGCAATACACCTAAAAATAGACAAGAAAATGCAAAGTATAAATAAATAGGGAAAATCCCGAAATTAATAATTATATAACCCTAAAATGATGTCTCAAGTATAGATTAATATATAAAATACAAAGTGGCATCAAGACCCCCAACTCAAAGTTGTATCGTCCCGACACAATAAAGATAAGAACAATAGGGTAGTCAACAATTGATATAGAAGAAGAAGAACAACAACAAGAAGAATAGAAAACATTAAATGATCCTAGAGCAAAATATCTAAAAAGTCTCATGTAGTAATGATAAAGAAATAACGCACGTATATGCTTAATATACATATAATCAACATTCTATAAATTCAAGTCCAGATTAACTTCTCAATGCCAAAAAGGAGATATCTTCAACTCAGTTCGTGTTAATGGTTATAGGGTGATCATAGGTTCTAATATAGTATCTAATGGTCCACTCATCTAGCAATTCTTTCTCTGTAACTGTATAATTAATTTGAGCACAATTGAAAGTCTTACTAGTATAATAAATCGAATGAAATATCTTATCTTTTCTTTGTCCCAATACAGCTCCCATACACAAATCACTAGCATCACACATAAATTCAAAAGGCAAATTCCAATCTGGAGGTAATACTATAGGAGCAGAAATAAACTTTTATTTGATTGCTTAGAAAGCCGCTAAGCAAGCTTCATCAAAAAGGAATTTGGAGTCCTTTTCAAGTAAGTTACATAGCGGTTTAGTAATCTTAGAAAAGTCTTTAATGAAACGCCTATAAAAGCCAGCATGACCAAGAAAACTTCTTACCCCTTTAACAGAATTAGGAGGGGAAGAGTTTT
Source organism: Nemophila menziesii (assembly GCA_029959085.1). Classification (NCBI taxonomy): domain Eukaryota; kingdom Viridiplantae; phylum Streptophyta; class Magnoliopsida; order Boraginales; family Hydrophyllaceae; genus Nemophila; species Nemophila menziesii. The sequence continues at coordinate 85,417,908 of JARWIR010000001.1, forward strand.
AATTACCTCTATCTTTGGCACACATTGAACAAGACTCACTCATTCACTACTCGAGATGGGATAGATAATCCCCGCGTCTAACAGCTTGATAACTTCCTTCTTCACTACCTCCTTCATAACGTGCATTAATATCCTTTGACCTTCAAATGAGCGTGCGTTATCATCTTCAAGTATGATTTTGTGTTGACAATAGGAGGGACTAATGCCTTTGATGTCAGCAATTGTCCAACCTATCGCCTCTTTGTTGTCTCTTAACACACGCAACAGTTTATCTTCTTGAGGACCTGTTAAATTTGCTAAAACAATAACAGGTAGAGTTTCATTAGTACCTAAATACGCATACCTCAAGTGTGCTGGTAATGGATTTTCTTCCAACTCCGGAGGAGATTCGATTGAAGGCTTCTTTTTAGGAACAATCTCTCCCGGTTCTCTCACAGGTTCATAGGCAGGACGCCTATACTTAGGATTCTCAGAATTAAGAGCTGCCACTGTTTTGGCAAGCTCTTCCATGAACTCAGGTGAATCAATAGTTAAAGTTGCCTGCAAGATATCCTCATAAGTAAATTCATTATATACCTCTTACGTGGCATGCTCAACTACATCCATTCGAAAGCAATCTTCTTGAGAATCTGGAAACTTCATAGCTCGGAACACATTAAATTTGACCTCCTCGTCTTGGATTCTCATCATCAATTCACCGTTTTCTACATTAATCAATGTACGCCCCGTGGCTAGGAATGGTATTCCCAAAATAATGGGGACATTCCTATCCGCGTCGTATTCAAGAATAACAAAATCAACGAGAAATACTAACGTACCTGCCTTAACGAGGACATCTTTAATTCGACCTTCCGGATGTGCAAGAGATCGATCCGCCATTTGCAAGACCATAGAAGTAGGTCTTGCTTCTCCAATTTTCAGTTTATCAAAGATCGATTTGGGCATAAGATTGATGCTCGCACCCAAATCACATAGTGCCTTACCTTTCCATTCCTCTCCAATTGATATCGGAATTGTGAAACTCCCAGGATCAAGTAAATTTGGAGGTAATTTACTTTGACAAATAGCACTACATTCTTCCGGAAGACCAACCATCTCATTATCACAATACGACCTTTTGTTGGTGAGGGCCCTTTTTAAGAACTTTGCATATTTGGGGACATCCCTAATAGCTTGTAAAAATGGAATATTAATATTGAGGCCACTCACCTTGTTCAAGAATATTTGATAATCGGCCATATCACCCTTTTTCTGAACTCGAGATGGAAATGGTGGAGGAGGGCGATTGATTACAACATTATCTTTCTTCTTCGGAACTTCAACCGGCCTCTCTATTTCTTCAACCTCAACTTCTTTCTCTTTCTCAACCACATCCTTTTCTTTTCTTGGAACTTCTTTCTCTTTCATAACTGGAAAAAGAGGTGGATGGAGGTTCTTACCACTTCTGCGAGTAATAGCTTTGCAATCTTCATGTTGTCTCGGATTTTCTGTGTCACTAGGGAGTTGCACTTCTGGACGCTGATTAAGTTGTTTTGTGATTTGAGCAAGTTGATTCTCTAATATTTTAATATTTGCGTCAGACGCATGTTGATTCTGAATAGCTTGCGTCTGGAGAGCAATTAAGTTCTCAACGGTTTTCTGAAGGTTAATCATCGCACCTTCTTGTGGTTGGGCGGGTAAGGCTTTTTGGTTCATGGTTTCGTTATAACTTTCTTGAGGAGCTTGTCTCTGAACATAGTTTCCTTGATTCTGTCCCCCTTGATAGTTGTTACGTGGTCTTGGATTGAAGTTGTTACCTTGGGGACGCGGCTGATATGCGTATGTAGGATTGGCTGACCCATTAGGATTCGAATATTGAAACCTAGGATGGTTTCTGTTACGCTGATATCCATTACCACTCGAATTAAAGTTTCCTCTATTGGAGACAAACATCACAGACTCTTGATTATTCTGACAATTCTCCCAATCGTGATCATTCACACCACAATACTCACATCCATACACCTCTTGTGCAACCTTTACCTCAACTCTTTCATTCGAAAAACCTTCTTTCACGGCTAATGTAAGTTGTCTCAACTGTTGTTCTAATGTGGTTTGTATCTTGTTCTCTAAGGAGTTGAACTTCTCTTCGATGTTGACATTATTAACTCCTCCTTTAACTGGTGTTCTTACGGTATTCCATCCCACTTCATTATCAACTATTCTATCTAAAATAATTCTTGCATACTGGTGGTTCCTAGGGTGTGATAAAAATAAGATTAAATTAGGTCAAGAAACTACGCACTCTCACCCTAGACAGGCACAGTACTGCAAGTATTACAGGACGTATGCAAGTTTTAGTTAGTAAGTTGAGTTCGTTCTCAGGGACTTAAGTGTGTTAATCGCGTGAGTAGGAATAACGAGTAAAAGTAAATAATTAGAAAATAGAAAATTAAAGAGATATGAATTTCGAAAATAAACAAATTAAACTAAGAAAATAAAGACAATAAAATATAAGATAAGAAATATGAGATGAGAAGTATAGCTCAGGTTTTGCTAGTATGCACTAATCCTTCTAATTCTATCTATAAATCTAGTTAATAAGGGAGAATATTAGCTCTTGGTATACTTAGTCAGGATTCTAAATTCCCATACCTTAGACCTTGAGAGCGACTAAGGGGGCTACGGCACAACCAAGAAGTGTTTTATCTTAGGGTTATCAAACGCCACTAAGGCCCTAAGCAAATACTGCAATCCTGGTGATATGGTGGTTAAAACAAACCCTACTGACTATCTAGTTAGAATCATGTTTTGTCAGAACTAATATCGACACTAGACATTATGTGGTGGTTCAATAGTTAAACACCCTGTCAAGGAGACCATCTAACTAGTATTAAAACAATCCTAAAGTGATCAGTTCTAGGAAAGACATTGAATCAAAACACATAAACAAATATTAAGTAAGAAGCTAATATCAGATTAAAACATATAATTCCCAAAGAAAATTAGATAGAAGAATTAGAATTCATAGATTATACATATGCAAAACCCAAGCTATGGGGAGTTTAGTTCATACCTGAAGGAGATAAACTAAAAGAAATTACAAAAGACATCATCTTGCTCTCTACAATGACTAAGGAATTTAAGGTTTTTCTAAGCAAGGATCAATAGGGTCGAATTACAAGTGATATAAGGGTGTATTTATAGGTTGTTAGAAGACATAATTCGTTTTCTTGAGGAAGAGGTAAGGTATTGGACTTCTAGCCCAACTCAAATTCGTATGGAAATAAAGATAAACACTGCTGGACCGTTTTGAGCATATCCTCTTCGTTATTGGTCGGTTTGAGCTCCATAAGATACCAAAAGAATCGCAACAGAATTATCTATACCCTTTAGAAGGAAATCACCAAAATCGGCCTCTTTCTTAGGTAAAAACGCATATCTTTGGACGTGTATGCAGAATCCCAAATTTAGGCAGCTTTTCCTTTTCCATCTTTTTAGCTTTTGTTTCCTTATCTCCAATTACCATGCAAATCTCTTTCCATAAGTTGTTGTCTTTGACTTGGACTCTAATTAAGCTCCATAATTATCTCTAAAGCTACACACTAAATAAACAATTAAACCCAATATGCTCTAAAAATATTATTTCAACAAATCAAGACTCAAAATAGGAAAGTGCACTAAAACTCAAGAAAATCGACATTAATGACTTCTAAATCACTAAAAATGCTGTCTCATCCTAACATTAATCTATCACAAATGAGGAGACATCAAGACCCCCAACTCAAAGTTGTATCGTCCCGATACAATAAAGATAAAAACAAAGGGAAGTCTATAAATACACACTTATAAAATTTTCAACACAAGGGAAAAAGCATAGCAGAATATATAGAATAATCCTAAAGCACATAACTCAGAAAATTTCATGCAATAATATTCATAAACTACATACCTGTACACTTCTCATATCCACAGTCAACACAGCTTGAATTCAAGATCAGATTACTTTCGCAATGTAAGAAGGATTGGGACTTTACTCAGTTCCCCAAGAGAGCTATAGATTGTTCATTGAACTTTACTAGTATCAAAAGATCCACTCAACTAGTCTCTAATGGCTCAATCACTTCTCAATTACATAGCAAAGAATCAAAAGGTCTTTAAGGTTGTAATTTAGGCTTAGGGACGGTATGATAGTATATATGGATAATTTGGAGTGAGCTTTTGGCTCTCTCCTCACTAGCCATCAAAGAATCGCCCTAGAGCTTGAGTTACTCACATAAAACGTTTCTCACTCAACCCAATGAATTTCTTGATGCACAATTTAGCATCCCCAATAACCTAATGAAAGCTTAAGATGTTCACATAAAAATCCACTTTGCCGGTCCGAATATATATATTTTCTCTTCTTTTCAAATCAATTTTTTCTATAGCTATGATTCTCTTTTAATTGTTGAGATATCACACTAATTTCTCATATATATATATATGTTTTCTTTTAATGCCCTTGTTGGCAAATTTAGCTCGAAGCTTTTTTTTCATTCACTATTACCCCGGCAAAGGGTTACAATAAAAATCTGTGAATCATCATCAATATAAAGCACAAAGCAAAATTAATAAGCTCAAAAATCCCAACCCAATAATATTTTCCATAATGGTGGACCCACCACCCCAAACTCAAGCTCTAAAACAACTGTCTATGCATCGCGATTCGAGTGCGGGTCATATGGAAAAGTCCTATAATCTAAAGGGATATGGCTTATAACGTGTTTCAATAAAAGGCTTTAGAAAGGCTAGAAGGGGTTGAGAAGGATATAGCATATAAAATCAAAAATCACAAGGTGAGAAGGTATAAAAAGGCTTCAAGGGCTTCAAAATATGAAAGAACCGCCTTAATCACTTTCTACACTATGTAATTTAGTTATTTTCTTACCTTTAGCACTTTCATCAAATGGTTTTTCAACTAGCTTGGATCTCACGACCTACACACTTCTCAAGGTTCCCTGAGATCGAACATACTTTCTATCGCATTGCTTACTAATCCTTTCTTTACTATCAACGTGTTTTTTCCTGTAAATACTCAAAGCATACAAATAAAATAGCTCATAAACATACTGCTTACTATCATTAATTCACTGAGCTTATGCTTTCAAGCTATTAAACACACTCTACATCTAATTCCCATGTATCAAAAATTTTAATTTCTATCTAAAAACAGAAAAATGGAGATGAGAGACAACGAATCCCCACACCCCCAACTCAAAAATGAGCCGTGTCCCCACGACTCGAAAAAGACTCAAAAAACAGATATTAAAATTAGCAGATAAACATATTTACAGAAATGGTAAGGAAGAAAGAGAACATACTCTCGAGGCTATTGCCTCGCATCTTTGATATCCAAGGTAGGAATTGCTGGACCTTTCGTTAATTGCTCAAGGAGTTTCATGATGTGCACTTGATTAGCATTCATTTGTGCCACATCATTGACTAAGGAAGTTTGAGCTGCTTCGAATTTCATTAAACGCTCCTCCATCTTCTCTTGCCAAGTTTGCTCCTTTTCTTCTTTTGAGACTTGCGTAGAACCCGCTCTTCGAAGGATATCCTTGATCCAAGCGTTATTAATATAACTTGCTTTAAATTTGAGTTTCTCTTCTTCACCCAATGCTACATTCACTTTTCGCACAAGACACGTGATCATAGTAGGAAATTTAACATTATAATCTGATTTAGGAGAGACCGAAAATCGTATCACCTCCTCATAGATCAACTGTGCCACATCAACTTCTTCTCCTCTCAAAATACAGTCCAAAAGTAGAGCGTACTTCATAGTCACATCCAAAGTTCGTGTGTTTCCAAAGATATTAGGGACAAGGAAATTGAGCCAAATTCTAGCATCCGATTGAAGATATTTGTAAGGCCAAGGTGCCTTCAATTCTCCCTTATGTGATTGCACTTTCTCTTTGTCTAATACATGCTCAAAAAGTAATTCCTCATCAAAGATTTTTCGTTTAGCAACCGCTTCTTCAAATTTGCAAAAACCTTTCATTTTCTTAAACTTGAAGTGGTTTCTAATCTCCTCAACTGTGAAAGGAACTAGTTTTCCTCTAACCGGTACACAATTTTTACTATCTCGGCTAAAGAGGCCTAAATAGAATTCCACAACTAACTCATGACATAGTTCAGAACGTCTTACCATGAAAGTAGACCAACCCAATTTCTCACCAAGCTCTAAGTATCTCTTGTATTCTCCATCTCCAACTTCTTCCTTGAATACTTTCTCATAAGCAAAAGGTAGCTCTTTTAACTGTTTCTCTGCAGAAGTCTTCAGGGCCCTTGAAGTATCCTCTTTCTCTTTGGGTATAAGATCTTGTTGAGTTTGTGTTCTCTCCTTTGCATAATAGTAAAGATTTTTACCATTACGATCAAACAAAGGTATTCCACTCTTCTCAACTTTCTCTTTACCTCTTGATTTAGAACTAGAACGTTTGTCAATTGATTTATTCTTGTTTAAATCCAATCCTTTGTTACTCTTCACCTCCCTCTTGTTAGATAAAATTGTTGTTCTATTAGTCATCTTCAATTAACCCCCAACTCAAAGCTTTAGCAACCCTTGAAATTTGAACTTGTGAATTAATGGTTGAACAAGCTTGATTTGGCCTAGGATAGGTGAATTGGTGATGAATTTCTATGTGGGTAAGGTGGATTTGTAATGGGTTGGCTTGGATTTAAGAAATTGTAGGATGAATTTGTGAAATTTGGCTCTTTGATTCTTCAATTTGAATGGATTTGGTGATGATTGGGTGTTTGATTCTCTCTTGTAATGATGTGGAGAGAAGGTTTAATGTGTTTTTCTTGATGATTGGGTAGTGTTGTGGTGATTGGTGAAGATTCTGATGAGCTTCAATGGAGTTAGGAGAGTTTTGTAGAAGAGAAAGAAGCTTAAGGTTTAATAAATTCGGAATAATGAGCATTAGATCTCCTTATAACCTTGAAACCCTTTCTTTTCTCTCTCTGGCAGCTCGTGCGGACCATGGTGCGGACCATGGGGTGTACCGCGGGGTACACCGCAGCTTCTGTTGCTCGAAATTTTTTACCCACTGGATAATACCCGTGGTACAACCCGTGGCACGTGTTTCTGAGCTGCGGACCAGGGTGCGGTGCACCGGAGGGGTAGTCCGCGGCTTCTACGTCAAAATACACGTGGACCTACCCCGTGCCACGCGTTTTGGCCTGCGGACCATGGCGCGGTGCATGGGGTAGTCCGCGGTCAATTTTTTTCTCGGTTCTGGATCCAACCCGTGGCGCAACCTGTGGCACGGGTTTTGACCTCGCGGACAAGGGCACGGACTAGGGGGTAGTCCGCGGGGGTCAATCTTCGCTCCGAAATTTTTTCCTCGCGTTCCCTAACTCGATTTCTCCAATTCCTACACACCAAAAACACTAATACCTTTCTCAAATATGCATTATCAACTAAAAACAACTAAAATAAACTTAAACTAAGAACATATAAGACATGAAAACATAAAAAAAACTACGGGTTGTCTCCCGTACATCACTTTTGTTTAACGTCTTTCAAAGTTAGACGTGTTACCTCTGTCAAGATTTGCGAATATAGCCTCCCCAACAATGAGTAAGGCTATGAACGTCAACTAATCTGCGCTTGATCCCAGTTTTGGGGCGAATTTCTATCACCTTGGCTGAAACAACCTTAGTGACAATGAATGGTCCCATCCACGAGTCTTTGAAACTTCGTGGCCTATTCTCGCGTTTGTGAGCTTTCCATAGAACTTCATGGCCAACCCCAAACTCAATGTTTGGCTCAGTATCCACAGGTTTTAAGTGGATCTTCTCAGGAGGGACTTTGTGATGTGAAAGGCTGTGGATGACAGGAACGGTGGCATCTAACTTCCTCGGTTTCTTACCCAAGACATAGAAGGTCTCGGATACATTCTTTGCATGAAGGGTGATGGTCCCTTCTTGGAAGTTGATCACACTTTGACTTGTGGCCATGAAAGGCCGTCCAAGTATGATAAGAACCTGCTTATCTGCATCAAACTCAAGAATAACAAAGTCAGTAGGGATGGCGATATTACCTGCACGGACTAAGACGTCCTCCACTGTTCCCCATGTCCTTTTAACTGAGTTGTCAGCAAACTGTAACTTCACTGGAGTTTTCTCTGATTTCTGAAGTCCAAGTCTCTTGAACACGGACTTAGGCATAAGATTCACACCAGAACCCACATCGTACATCGCTTTCACTTTGAGCATACCATGTAATTGAATAGGGAGGTTGAAACTCCCCGGGTCTTTAAGCTTTGTAGGTAGCTCTTTTTCACTTCTTCTTGAAACCTTCAGGTTCTCTCTCGGGATCTCTACACTCGCCTCTTTCTCAGGAATAACTTGCGTATAAACTTGTTGCGGTGTAAGCCCTTTCTTTGCAATCTCAAGCATCTGGGCGTTGATATTTTCAGGTTGATACGCCTCTACAAATGTCTTGAGTACAGTGTCATCTTTAAGATTTGTATTAGGAATAGTTGATGACACTGGTTGAACAATAGGTGGCGATTCCACCTTCTCCTCTTCTTTCTCTTCATGCACAGCAGGTGCAACTTCATCTTCTGATTCCTCCTTTGAGGTTTCTTCCTCTTTCTCTTTAGCCAGCTCAGCTGCATAATCCACTACCGATCGAATCTCCTCTTGCATCTTCCTCAGTAGCTGTATAAATTCGGCTTTCTCTTGATCGTCCTCCACATAAACTTCAGAACAGTCAGATTCCACGGGGCTAGACTTGGTTGGTTCTTCTTCAGTACTCAGAACTTCCACGGCACTAATGGCAGCATGTGGTATTTCTTCTTTTGCTTCTTCAATTTCAAGGCATATAGCCTTGCAAGCTTCGAACCCAACATTGTTTTCACCTCCTTTGATTGCCTTTACTTCCTTTTGTTCTACTACATTTGTTAACACTTTGTTTAATTGTTCTACTTGAGTACTTAACATCTGAAGTATGGCATCGTGTCCTCGGACCTTCTCGTCCTGAGCGTTTATAGTCGTGGTCAAACGGTCTAGAGCTTGTACTATCTGTTGATTATCCATAGATCCTTCTTGCAGATACTGAGGTAAAGCTTTCTAATCTAAGGAATCGGTATAGGCATCTTGAACAGGTTGTTGTGGGGGAGCAGGTCTATTCTGATATTGATTTTGGTACTAACCTCTCTGTTGGAAAGAGTTGTTCTGGGGTCGCGATTGATAATGACCAGGATTAGCGGCCCCTTGTGGATTTGAATACTGCATACCCGGATGGTTTCGGTTGCCCCATCGGTTGGATATAAAGTAAACAGATTGCGGATTTGCTTCGCACTCTTCCCATGTATGATCGTTAACTACACATTGTTGACAACCTTGTGCTTCTTGTACTACTTTTGCAGCGGCTAAATTCTTCTCCATTGCTATTTTCAGCTCTTTGATTTGATTTTCTAAAGCGGATATTTGAGCTGAGTTTGCAGTTTCTGTATCTAAACGAAGCGTTCCCCGGGTCTTTGCTACAGAAGCTCGCATTGAAGGCCAACTTCTTTCTTGTTCCATAATATTTTCTAACACCTCGGAAGCTTCATTTTGATTCATGGACACGAAATTACCCTTTCCAATGTTATCCACCTTTTCTCTACCTTTATCATTAAGTCCTTCATAGAATATCGCAAGTTGTAGAGCACGTGTATAACCATGGAGCGGACATCTAGCTAATTTTTGTTGAAACCTTGTCCATGCTTCTCCCACTGTTTCTCCATCTTCTTGGAAAAATCTTGCAAGCTTAGTTTGATCTTTAAGTCTCATGCTCTTCGGATAAAATCGGTTAAAGAACGCGGCTTGAAGTTCTCTCCAAGAGTGAATGGTTCCATGTGGTTGTCTCTCTAGGCAATCGTTAGCTCTTCCGGTCAAGAAAAACGAAAACATATGACAATACAGTTGCTCGCGTGTAATGCCAGGAGTAATGTAGGCATCACAAATCTGCATGAACTTCTGAATCGCTTTTACCAGATCTTGAATTGATGTACCAGTATAGAGTCTGAAACTTTGAAATTGACTGAGCATACCCGGATCGGGTCTAAATTTGATATTTGGAATCTCAGGAGGGCGGTAACCTATTGGTTGAACATGGAATGGTACATTAAGGCCAGGTAGGTCTTGTTCAACTCGGTTATGTTGATTATTAAGATTATTCTGCCCATTACCTCCTCCAGCTGGTAATTGTACACCAGGTGGTGGATCTTGTTGTTGCCCACCTGGTTGATTATTCTGCGCTCCACCAAGGGGTGGTCCAAGTGGTGGATCTTGGGCTGCCATTATTCTTCTTAAGGCTCTTTCCTCACGAACTCGTTTGTTGTAAGGTCTGAAGCTCCTTTCAGGCTCCGATAAGGGAGGCCAAGAGTTAAACACTGTGAAACCTGAAAAAGACTAAAGCAAACCACAAGCGTAAATCTGGAAAAATAAAACTAAAAACTGAAAAATAAAAACTAATTAAAGACTTCTACTCGAAATAGATAACCCACACGCTAACGAGACACAAGTCCCCGGCAGCGGCGCCAAAAACTTGGTGGTGCCTAGGGTGTGATAAAAATAAGATTAAATTAGGTCAAGAAACTACACACTCTCACCCTAGACTGGCACAGTACTGCAAGTATTACAGGACGTATGCAAGTTTTAGTTAGTAAGTTGAGTTCGTTTTCAGAACTTAAGTGTGTTAATCGCGTGAGTAGGAATAACGAGTAAAAGTAAATAATTAGAAAACAGAAAATTAAAGAGATATGAATTTCGAAAATAGCAAATTAAACTAAGAAAATAAAGACAATAAAATAAAAAATAAGAAATATGAGATGAGAAGTATAGCTCAGGTTTTGCTAGTATTCACTAATCCTTCTAATTCTATCTATAAATCTAGTTAATAAGGGAGAATATTAGCTCTTGGTATACTTAGTCAGGATTCTAAATTCCCATACCTTAGACCTTGAGAGCGACTAAGGGGGCTACGGCACAACCAAGAAGTGTTTTATCTTAGGGTTATCAAACGCCACTAAGGCCCTAAGCAAATACTGCAATCCTGGTGATATGGTGGTTAAAACATACCCTAATGACTATCTAGTTAGAATCATGTTTTGTCAGAACTAATATCGACACTAGACATTATGTGGTGTTTCAATAGTTAAACACCCTGTCAAGGAGACCATCTAACTACTATTAAAACAATCCTAAAGTGATCAGTTCTAGGAAAGACATTAAATCAAAACACATAAACAAATATTAAGTAAGAAGCTAATATCAGATCAAAACATATAATTCCCAAAGAAACTTAGATAGAAGAATTAGAATTCATAGATTATATATATGCAAAACCCAAGCTATGGGGAGTTTAGTTCATACCTGAAGGAGATAAAATAAAAGAAATTACAAAAGACATCATCTTGCTCTATACAATGACTAAGGAATAATATTAAGGTTTTTCTAAGCAAGGATCAATAGGGTCGAATTACAAGTGATATAAGGGTGTATTTATAGATGTTTAGAAGACCTAATTCGTTTTCTTGAGGAAGAGGTAAGGTATTGGACTTCTAGCCCAACTCAAATTCGTATGGAAATAAAGATAAACACTGCTGGACCGTTTTGAGCATATCTTCTTCGTTATTGGTCGGTTTGAGCTCCATAAGATACCAAAAGAATCGCAACAGAATTATCTTGACCTTAAAGAAGGAAATTACCAAAATCGGCCTATTTCTTAGGTAAAAACGCATATCTTTGAACGTGTATGCAGAATCCCAGATTTAGGCAGCTTTTCCTTTTCCATCTTTTTAGCTTTTGTTTCCTTATCTCTAATTACAATGCAAATCTCTTTCCATAAGTTGTTGTCTTTGACTTGGACTCTAATTAAGCTCCATAATTATCTTTAAAGCTACACACTAAATAAACAATTAAACCCAATATGCTCTAAAAATATTATTTCAACAAATCAAGACTCAAAATAGGAAAGTGCACTAAAACTCAAGAAAATCGACATTAATGACTTCTAAATCACTAAAAATGATGTTGCATCCTAACATTAATCTATCACAAATGAGGAGACATCACATACTCAGGTTGAACTCGTAAAAATGCACCACCACATAACAAATCCAAATCTTTGTGTGAACTCCCCTCAAGACAGTTATAGAAAATTTTCAATTGTTGTTGTTCTGAAAGGTCATGATTGGGGACTCTTCGTAAGCATTTCTGAAATCTCGACCAACTTCTACCCAACGCTTCATCATATTCTTGTCGGAAATGTGTTAACTCAAGTTGAGCATCTAACGTCATGTTGGACGGATAATATCTGTCGAAAAACGCAGCCTGTAACTGTTCCCAATTCGTAATCTTTTCTGGTTCTTGCGAATCATGCCAATCACTCGCTCCATCTATTAAGAAAAATATGAATGTAGCAAAATACATTTGCTCCCTCGTTACCCCTTGCGTAATGTATGAATCACCAATTTGCATAAATTTTTGTACTGCGCGAAGTGGGTCTTCTCCGGGCTTGCCACGAAAGTTTCCGAAATTCTGAAACTGAGCTAGCATACTCGAATTTGGACGGAATCTCGGAAGATTGATATTAGCTGGGCCAATCCCAAGAGGAGGGGCAAGGAATAGTTCTTGAGCTGGACCAGTGAGAAACCATGGATCGGCTATTTGAACTTGAACTGGAGGATTAGGAATGACAGGTGGAACCAGAAGATTAAGAATTCCTGGAGGCCCTAGTGGCTGACTATTTGCGTTTAGCTGAACTCCTGGGTTCTCTTGGTTATGAAGATTAATATTATCCATTATGTTCACTAATTCTTCTACTTCTCTAGCTTCTTGTTCCTTCCTTCTCTTGTTAGCAAGTCTAATTAATGATTCTATATTATTAAGGATCGGAGGTGATGGCTCAAAATCCTTAAAGAGTCTTCTTCGCATACACCAAACCTAAACCCTGAAAAAGATGAACAAACAAAAAGCGTAAAACTGATAAAAATAAAAACAAATGCAACTAGTCACTAAAGGATAAACACTGTGGTCACACGCTACCGTCCCCGGCAGCGGCGCCAAAAACTTGGTGGTCCTTTGTGTGTTCTAAAAATAATGTAATAAGTAAGGAGAACCACAACCGCAAGTGTACGGTTGTCCCAAGTAATAATAGTGATAAACAGGATCGTTCGCAGGGACGAATTGGTTGACTTCAATGCTTATCAAGTAATGGATAATTGCACTTATGAAAGCAGTAAATGATTTGATAATTGGTTGTTGGTTGGTTTTTATTAATCCTAAGTATGAAAGACTAATGTGAAAATGAAAATAAATAACTAAACGCAAGTATATAAATACTAGACGCAAATATGAGCAAGCAGTACTTGAGAGACGCAAGGATTTCTCCTAACTCTATTTCATTCCATATGTTGTTTAAGGGACAAATTGGTCAATTAACATAGGTCGGGATTTGGGAATCTTCGTACCCCCGTCAGGGTGGACTACGAAGCTATTCTAGGGTGTCACAAACCCCGTCAGGGTGATTATGATCCACCTTCGAATGATTAAGCTAAAAAGACCCAATAGGACATAAAAGAATATGTGTCTTTTTTTAAAGAGTTTTCTGCAATGAACGTGGAATTATCCATCAATCCACGATCCATTATTCTCCTCACCAAAACGGAATTGATGAACGCAAGAACCACATGTTGAAGGAAATGATGAATGTCTTGATGATTAACTCAGGATTACCGCAGAACTTATAGGGAGAGGTTATACTCATCGCAAACCACATCCTTATCAAGTAACACACAAGAAGGTAGATAAATCTCCTTACGAATTATGGAAAGGAAAACCATATTCCTTCAGATAATTAAAAGTGTGGGAATGCTTGACAAACGTAGCAATCCTTGCTCCTTAAATGGATAAAATAGGATTAAAGACCATTGATTGAATCTTTATTAGATATGCTCCTGGTGGGTCCTTGTGTGTTATAAAATAATGTGATAAAGTTGAGGACTCACAGACCACAAGTGTACGGTCGTTCAAGTTATAAACCTATAAATCAGATTCGTTCTCAGGGACGGAGTATGTACAACTCAAGTGTGAATCTATTAGTAGAATAATTGCAAGTACGAAAAAGTGATAATATAAAGTTTGTTTGGTTTTTGTTGTTTAAGAACTAAGAGGCAAATAACATAAAATACTAATTTAGCTAATGCAAATAAATAAGACATAAGTAAAGTATATATGAGTACACACAAGAATGAGAATGGTACTTAAATATGGCAAGGGTTTCACCTAAATCTATTTAACCAATGCTTTCGTTTAAGGGTTGAATCGGGATTTGGTATTAGTCGGGATTCGAGTTTCTCCTAACCCCCTTCAGGGTGGACTTAGGAGCTATCCTAGGGTATTACAAACCCCATCAGGGTGATTATAAGCTACCTTCGAATGGTCAAGTCTTTTACCCAATTGGCTACACGGTTAATCAAGCCTGTCAGGGTCTATAACTCATACCTCGCGTCTATTACCTAGGTCCGTAATTAAACCCCCCCCCCCCCCCCCCCCCCCCCCCGTCATGGTGATCATTACACCACTATAATGAATAGCTTAATTACTCATTCCTATTTTTGATTCATGACTTCAAAGACAGATAATAAATTCATGATAATAGTCAATACTAATTTACCCAATTCAAATTAAATCTTTCAATCACAAATTCGAAAACATTAATAAAAAAAATTGGGGCTCAACCCATTAAAGAAATTCTCAAGTACTTAAAGTATTTAGCTCATAATGGAAATAAAAAATAAAGAAATTAAATTAAAGGAACTCATAGTCAATTACAAAAATGAAATAAAGAACCTAATTAAAGGGTTGAATTGACTGTTGTTGGAAGAATTGCTTCTCCAGTTTCAGCTTCTTCTCTCCTCTTTGTTTCTGACTTTCTCTCTGGCGTTTTTGACTTGTGTAATATGAGTTGTCTCTAAAAATTTAAATCTAAAGGCCTTTATATAGTGGAGAATTCGAATTTGGCTTTTTACTTCAAGGAATAGGTTAAACGAAATAAAAGCCCAATCCAAATTAGAAATCCCGTAATTGATGTACAACTGTTACTAAAACTGTTGTAACTTTTGCGCCCGGACTCGAAATCATTCCGTTCAACTTGCAAAATCTTCCTGACTCAAAGAATCAACTTCCTTATTTCACGACTCTAAGGCTGAATAAGTGGCTAAGTGGCTCAAAAACAGTGATTTGTAACAGCCTTCTAAATTTCATTCTCCTTTAATACATTTTCTGAATCCTCTTTTCTCGCATTTGACTTCTACACACGATCTATGACTTTAATTCCCGTTTCTCCTCCTTATATTGGCGTTCCATCTAATCCATGGACCTAAGAACTTTACACTAAAAACAAACAAATTAACACACAAAAGCTCTAGAACGCATATAATACAAATCCAAGGGGAGAAAACGCAATGTAGTCAAATAAGCTTAATAGTCTATCAAATAAGTCAATTAATCACCTAAAATGATGTCTCCTAAGGGATAATATTTAAAACAATACAGGATACATAAGGACCCCAAACTCAAACCTTTGTCGCCCCGACAAAGTAAAATAAAAAACAAGGGCCTTAGGTGAAACACAAAAATGTAGAGTCTAGCAAATAACACCCAAAACAAAACTTAAAACAAATATCATATAGTATGACTTAGGAATTAATATAAACATACACATGTCATGCAAAAATCAGATACAACTAATTAATCAAATATTAACTTCACAATGCTAGAAGGTTACGCTTGTACTTATCTCAAGATGATGGCAATAGGGTGTTCATAGATCCTCACTCGCTTTGAACGCTCCACTTAGCATACTCCATATTAGATGAATTATAAATCCACTATGTATCTAGGAATCACGAGGACTTTATGGTTATAGTGTAGGCTTAGGGACGGTATAGAATGTATATTTGGTAAATTTGAAGTGAGCTTTTGGTTCCCTCCTCGCTTACCATCAACAAACTGTCCAAGAGCTTGAGTTTACACTCGAATATTGTTCTCACTCAACCCATTTAATGCACTAGTTACCGTTCCCAAGATTACCCAATAAGCACAAAAGACGATTTCTACAAACTCCACTTTGCCGGTTACTTTATTTTTGTTCTTTTTGTTTTCTTTTTCATATTTTTCTCTCTTTTTTTTTCAAATCTTGGCAAAGGGTTACAAATAATACATCATCAAAAATTGCGCATAAATACAAACTCATACAATTTCCCTCCCAATGTAATCTCCCAATAGTGAAACCCACCACCCAAACTCAAGCTCAAGACAAGATGTCTTAGGATTGTGATTCAAGTGTGGGTCATATGGAAATGCCTAATAAACTAAGGGGATATGGGCTTATATCATGGCGAAAAATGAAAAGGCTTAAAAGCTAAGAATGAGGCTAAAACGGATAATATTACTTTAAGGGATAGAAGGCAAAAAAGGTCTCAAATGGCTTAACAAAGAACTGCCTCTATCATTTTCCTAACTACATAGTTTGCCTTTAGTTCATACCTAAGTGGGTTCTCTTCTAATGTGGATCTCACGTTCTACAAACCAAACACTTTCCTTAAGTACAAGTTTACTTCTTTGGTACAAGGCTCACTTTTGAGTTGGGAGTGGGGATTCCCTGTCATCATCTTTCTTTTTGTTTTTTAATAAAATAAAATAAATCTAGGGTTAGAATTGGCATTGAATATGGTGAATATACCTATTGAGCATGTTTTAATTAAGTCGATGATAGGAAGTAGTATGTTTTTGAACGGCGTCACAAATATGTTTAGTATGCATGTATGGAAACAGGAAGTAAAAGATAGGAATTATTAATAAGCAATGTGTACGAAGTGTCAAGTTGGAACTTAGGGAGAGTTAATTGGTGTGTACAACATGAGGTTTGATACTAGTTGAAAACCCACTTGTCTATGAACTAATAATGAAAAATTTACGTAATCAGGTAGTTAGAAAAGTGAATAAGACATTTCATTCATATTGAAGCCACTTGAATCCTTTTTTGCTTTCTCACCCTTTCATCTAATTATTATTACTATCCATCTTATCCCCTCTAAGCCTTTCTAAAGCCTTTTATTAACCACATTACAAGCCATACCCCTCAGTTTATAGGACTTATCCATATGATCCTTACTCGAATCGCAAAACTTGAGACAAGTTGTTTTAGAGCTTGAGTTTGGGGTGGTGGGATTCAACATTGGGATTGGAAAACTCCATTGTAATTGTGATATTGATGATGATGAGTTCATTACTGTAACCCTTTTCCAGGGTAAAAGTAAATGAAAAAAAAATTGAAAAGAAAAGAAATTATAAATGTAAAAGTAGCATGATATCTCACATTAAAAAGAGAGTCATAGCTAACTATCAAAAGAAAAGTGATATTTGAAAAAGATTAAAAATATTTGGACCAGAAAAGTGGAATTTGCTATGTAAGCATCATGAAAAGGTTTTATTGGGTTATTTAGGGATGCACATCAAGGCATAAAATATTGGTTTGAGTGAGAACATCTTCGAGTGAAACTCAAGATTTAGGGCAATTCGTTGATGGAATGTGAGAAGAGAGCCAAAAGATCACTTTTCATTATCCAAATATATCATACGGTCCTTATGCCACGTTATAACCATAAAGACCTTAGGATTTCTAGATACTTGGTGGAGGAACTATGGAACAATTAGGGCATAGGTGAGTGGACCATTAGATACTATATTAGGACCTATGATCACCCTATAACCATTAACACGAACTGAGTTGAAGACATCTCCTTTTGGCATTGAGAAGTTAATCTGGACTTGAATTTATAGAATGTTGATTATGTGTATATTAAGCATATACGTGTGTTATTTCTTTAGCATTACTACATGAGACTTTTTAGATATTTTGCTCTAGGATCATTTACTGTTTTCTATTCTTCTTCTTGTTGTTCTTCTTGTTCTATATCAATTGTTGACTACCCTATTGTTCTTATCATTATTGTGTCGGGACGATACAACTTTTAGTTGGGGGTCTTGATGTCACTTTGTATTTTATATATTAATCTATACTTGAGACATCATTTTAGGGTTATATAATTATTAATTTCGGGATTTTCCCTATTTATTTATACTTTGCACTTTCTTGTCTATTTTTAAGTGTATTGATATTTTATGAGCTTGTGCGCTTAATTTATGTGTTATTTGTGTAACACTTAAGTATATGGAAATTATTACACCTATGTAGAGTGATTTAAAGTGTAAAAGTAAAGGAAATCCCTTAGTCAAAGTAAAAAAGGTTTAGTTTGGATATATTTGGAAAGTAAAGAAGTTGCCAAAACTGAACATACATCGACTAATTAATTAAGTTTAGAATAAGGTCTAGAATTAGGAGGATATTTTTATATTGGCAGCTAGACCTTTCAAACCCAGTCGTTTCCATATAAAGAACGTAAAAATCTGATAAGTAAAGAAGGAGATATGATCAAATCAATTCTGCTAAGGTTTATCCCTTCTAACAAGTTAGGAATACGAATTTTGGTAAGATCAGGACTCCTTAACTTGGGGATTACTCCTAATTTTGACCAAGGGCCTATATATATATATATATATCCATTCTTACCTTAGAGAAATCATTCTTGGTCTGTCATTAATCATAAAAAAGTCCAAGATGAATGATGTCTCCTCATTTGTGATAGATTTATATTAGGATGAGACATCATTTATAGTGATTTAGAAGTCATAATAGTCGATTTTCTTGAGAAATAGTGCACTTTCCTATTTTGAGTCTTGATTTAGTAAAATAATATTTTTAGAGCATATTGGGTTTAATTGTTTATTTAGTGTGAAGCTTTAAAGATAATTATGAAGATTAATTATAGTCCAAGTCAAAGACTACAAGATATGGAAAGAGATTAGCATGGTAATTGGAGTTAAGGAAACAAAAGCTAAAATTATGGAAAAGGAAAAGCTGCCTAAATCTGAATTTCTACTGCTACGCCTAAAGAAGTGCTGATAACTCCAAAACCAAGCCGATTTTGAAAGATTCCTTTCATAGGGACGTAGATAATTCTGTGAGGATTCATTTGGTATATTGTGGAGAAAAAACCGACCAATAACGAAGAAGATATACTCAAAACAGTTCAGCAGTAATTATCTTTATTTCCATACGAATTTGAGTTGGTCTTGGAGTCCATTACTTAACCTCTCCTTCAAGAAAACGAATTAGGTCTTCTAAACACCTTTAAATACACCCTTATATCACTTGTAAATCATCCTTGCTCATCCTTGCCTCATAGTAATTAGTTCTTAAGGTTTTATTCTTCCAGTTTATTATAGAGAGCAAGATGATGTCTTTTCTAATTTCTTTTAGTTTATTTCCTTCATGTATCAACTAAACTCCCCATAGCTTGGGTTTTGCATCATGTATAATCTATGAATTCTAATTCTTCTATCTAATTTTCTTTGGGAATTACATGTTTTAATCTGATATTAGCTTCTTAGCTGGGTGTTTAACTATTGAACCACCACATAACGTCTAGTGTCGATATTAGTCCTGACAAAACTGATTCTAACTAGATAGTCATTAGGGTATAATTTAATCACCATATCACCAATTGAATGAATTGTTTGCTTTGGGCCTTAGTAGTGTTCGATAACCCTATTTGAAACAGCTTCTTGGTTGTGCCATAGCCCCCTTAGTCGCTCTCAAGGTCTAAGGAATGGGAATTTAGAATCCTGACTAAGTATCCAAGAGCTAATATTCTCCCTTATTAACTAGATCTAATCGAAAGAATCAAAAGGATTAGTGCATACTAGCAAAACCTAAGCTATATTTCTCATCTCATATTCTTCGTATTTTATTTTATTGTCTTTATTTTCTTCGTTTTAATTATTAATTTCGAAAATCTATTTCTTTTATTTTTTGTCTTTTAATTAATTATTGCTTACTCGTTATTCCTACCCACGTGATTAACACACTTAAGTCCCTGAGAACGAACTCAGCTTACTAACTAAAACTTGCATACGTCCTGTAATACTTGCAGTACTGTGCTTGTCTAGGGTGAGAGTGCGTAGTTTTCTAGACTTTATTTATCTTATTTTTAACACACCTTAGGCGACACCAAGTTTTTGGCGCCGCTGCCGGGGACTTGTGTCTCCTTAGCGTGTGGGTTATCTATTTCGAGTAGTAATTTTTAATTAATTTTTATTTTTCAGTTTTTAGTTTTTATTTTTCCAGATTTACGCTTGTGGTTTGCTTTAGTCTTTTTCAGGTTTCACAGTGTTTAATTCTTGGCCTCCTTTATCGGAGCCTGAGAGGAGCTTCAAACCTTACAACAAACGAGTTCGTGAGGAAAGAGCCTTAAGAAGAGCGATGGCAGCCCAACTAGATCCACCACTCGAGGACCTCAACTAAATCCACCACTTGGAGTCCCACGTGGACGAAATCCACTAGGAGGACCACAACTTAATCCACTTGGTGGTCAACAACAAGGTGTACCACAACCACTAGGACGAGGTAATGGGCAGAATAATCTAAATCGAGTACAGCAAGACCTCCCTGGTCTTCATGTGCCGTTCCATGTGCAACCAATAAGTTACCGTCCTCTAGAGATCCAGAATATCAAATTTAGACCCGATCCGGGTATGCTTAGTCAATTTCAAAGTCATGGACTCTACAGTGGTACAGCTATACAAGATCCGGTAAGATCGATTCAGAAGTTTATGCAGATTTGTGATACCTATGTTACTCCTGGTATTACACGCGAGCAACTGTATTGTCATATGTTTTCGTTCTTCTTAACCGGTAGAGCTAGCGAATGGCTAGATAGACAACCACCTGGAACAACTAATACATGGGTAGAACTTCAAGCCGCTTTCTTTAACCGTTTTTATCCGAAGAGTATGCGACTCAAAGATCAAAGCGAGCTTGCACGATTTTGTCAAGAAGATGGAGAAACAATAGGAGAGTCATGGACAAGGTTTCAACATAAATTAGCTAGATGTCCGCTCCATGGTTATACCCCTGCTCTACAACTTGCTATATTCTATGAAGGTCTTAATGATAAAGGTAGAGAGAAGGTGGATAACATTGGAAAGGGTAATTTTGTGTCCATGAATCATAATGAAGCATCCGATGTCTTAGAAAATATTATTGAACAAGAAAGGAGTTGGCCTTCAACGTGAGCTCCTGTAGCAAAGACCCGAGGAACGCTTCGTTTAGATGCAGAAACTGCGAACTCAGCTCAAATATCCGCATTAGAAAATCAAATCAAAGAGCTAAAGTTAGAGATGCAAAAGAATTTAGCTGCAGCAAACGTAGTAAAAGAAGCACAAGGTTGTCAACAATGTGGGGTTACTAATCATACATGGGAAGAGTGCGAAACAAATCCACAATCTGTGTACTTCGTATCCAACCGAGGAGGTTATCAATGGGGTAACCGAAATCATCCGGGTATACAGTATTCAAATCCTCAAGGGGCCGCTAATCCTGGTCATTATCAACCGCGCCCCCAGAACAACCCTTTCCAACCTGCTCCCCCTCAACAACCTGTTCAAGATGCCTATACCGATGCGTTAGATTAGAAAGCTTTACCTCAGTATCCTCAAGAAGGATCTATAGACAATCAGCATGTAATGAAAATCTTGGAACGTTTGACCACAAATATGAACGCTCAGGAAGAGAAAGTCCGAGGACAAGATGCCGCACTTCAGATTTTAGGTACTCAAGTAAAACAATTAAACAAAGTTCTAACAGATTTAATGGAACAGAAAGAAGTGAAGGCTATCGAAGGAGGTGATGAAAATGTTGGGTTCGAAGCTTGCAAGGCTATTTTCCTTGAATTGAAGAAGAAGAGAAGGAAGTACCGCATGCTGCCGTTAGTGCCGTGGAAGTTCCGAGTACCGAAGAAGAATCAACCAAGTCTAGTCCCGTGGAATCTGACTGTTCTGAGGTTTATGTGGAGGACGATCCGGAAAGAGCCAAATTTATACAGCTTCTGAAGAAGATGCAAGAGGAAATTCGATCGGTTATGGATTATCAAGCTGAGCTAGATTCAAAAGTGGAAGATGAAGTTGCACCGGCTGTGCAAGAAGAGAAAGAAGAAGAGAAGGTGGAACCACCCCCTAGTGTTCAAACAGTGTCGCCAACTATTCTTGATACAAATCCTAAGGATGGCACTGTACTCAAGACATTTGTAGAGGCATATGCACCTGAAAATATCAACGCCCAAATGCTTGAGATTGCAAAGAAATTACTTACACCACAACAAGTTTTTACGCAAATTATTCCTGAGAAAGAGGCGAGTGTAGATATCCCAAGAGAGAATCTGAGAGTCTCAAGAAGAAGTGAACGAGAGCTACCAACAAAGCTTAAAGATCCGGGAAGTTTCAACCTTCCTATTCAAATAAATGGTATGCTCAAGGTGAAAGCTATGTACGATGTGGGTTCTGGTGTGAATCTTATGCCTAAGTCCGTGTTCGAAAGACTTGGACTTCAGAAATCAGAGAAAACTCCAGTGAAGTTGTAGGTCGCTGACAACTCAGTTACGAGAACATGGGGAACAGTGGAGGACGTCTTAGTCCGTGCAGGTAGTATCGCCATCCCTACTGACTTTGTTATACTTGAGTTTGATGCAGATAAGCAAGTTCCAATCATACTTGGACGACCCTTCATGGCCACAAGTCAAAGTGTCATCAACTTCCAAGAAGGGACCATTACCCTTCATGCAAAGAACGTATCAAAGACCTTCTATGTCTTGGGTAAGACACCAAGGAAGTTAGATCCCACCGTTCCTGTCATCCATAGCCTTTCACATCACAAAGTCCCACCTGAGAAGATCCACTTAAAGCCTGTGGATACTGAGCCAAACATTGAGTTTGGGGTTGGCCATGAAATTCTATGGAAAGCTCACAAACGCAGGAATAGGCCATGTAGTTTCAAAGACTCGTGGATGGGACCATTCATTGTCACTAAGGTTGTTTCAGCCAAGGTGATAGAAATTCAACCCAAGAAGGGGATCAAGCGCAGATTAGTTGACGTTCATAGCCTAACTCGTTGTTGGGGAGGCTATATTCGCAAATCTTGATAGAGGTAACACGTCTAACTTTGAAAGACGTTAAACAAAAGTGTTGTACGGGAGACAACCCGGAGATTTTTTAAGTTTTTATGTCTTTTACGTTTTTAGTTTATGTTTAGTTTAGTTGTTTTTAGTTGATATTTCATATTTGAGAAAGGTATTAGTGTTTTTGATGATTAGGTATTGGAGAAATCGAGTTAGGGAAGGAGAACAAAATTTTTCGGAAGAGCTAAAGCAACGCTGCGGTATACCGGACCTCAGCCGCGGTGCACCGCAGGGGAAGAAAACCCGTACCACGGGTAGATGCCACGGGTTTTATACCGAGACGAAAAAAAATCAAGTGGATCCGTGCGGTACCGAACCTCACACCGCGCCTTGCACCGCAGGTCCAAAACCCGTGCCAGGGGTATGCACCGCGGGTGTTTTGACGAGACGAAAATTTTTGGAGCAACGGAAGCTGCAGTATACCGCACCATATGCGCGGTGCACCGCAGGTCGCCGCCTGGAGAGAGAAAAACGGGTTTCAAGCTTATAAAAGAGGATTAATGTCATTATTCTGAATTTACTAAACCTCATGCCTCTCTTTCTTCTCCAAAACTCTCCCAACTCCATTGAAGCTCATAAAACCTTCACCAATCATCAAAACACTACCCAAACATCAAGAAAAACACATCAAATCTTCTCTCCACCTCATTAGAAAGGAGATTCAAATACCCAATCCTCACCAAACACATCCAATTAAAGAATCAAGAGCTCAAATTTTCAAAATTCATCCTACAATTTCTTTAATCCAAGCCAATCCATCAAGAATCCACCTTACCCACATAGAGATTCATCATCAATTCATCTTTTCTAAACCAAATCAAGCTTGTTCAACCAAAAATTCACAAGTTCAAATTTCAAGAGTTGTTAAAGCTTTGAGTTGGGGGTTAATTGAGGATGACTAATAGAACAACAATATTAGCTAACAAGAGGGAGGTGAAGAAAAGCAAGGTATTGGATCCGATCAAGAAGAAATCAAATAACAAAGGTTCTAGTTCTAAATTAAAGGGTAAAGACGATGTTGAAGATGAAGGTGCGATACCTTTGTTTAATCGTAATGGGAAAAAGCTTTACTTTTACGCAAAGGAGAAAACACAACTTCCACAAGGTCCTACACCCAAGGAGAAAGAGGAAGCTTAAAGGGCCCTGAAAGCTTATGTAGAGAAACAATTAAAAGAACTACCTTTTGCTTATGAGAAAGTATTCAAGGAAGGCGTTGATACATGAAAATACAAGAGATTCTTAGAGCTTGGTGCGAAATTGGGTTGGTCTACGTTCATGGTAAGACGTTCTGAACTATGTCATGAGTTAGTTTTGGAATTCTATTTAGGCCTCTTTAGCCGAGATATTAAAGGTTGTGTTCCGATTAGAGGAAAGTTAGTTCCTTTGACGGTTGATGAGGTTAGAAACCACTTCAATTTTAAGAAATTGAAAGGTTATTGCAAGTATGAAGAAGCGGTTGGTAAACGAAAAATCTTTGATGAGGAATTACTTTTTGAGCATGTATTAGACAAGGAGAAAGTGCAATCACATAAGGGAGAATTGAAGGCACCTTGGTCTTACAAATATCTTCAACCGGATGCAAGAATTTGGCACAATTTCCTTATTCCTAATGTCTTTGGAAACACACTAACTTTGGATGTGACTATGAAGAACGCTCTACTTTTGGACTGTATTTTGAGAGGAGAAGAAGTAGATGTGGCACAGTTGATCTATGAGGAGGTGATGCGATTTTCGGTCTCTCCTAAATCAGTTTATAATGTTAAATTTACGACTATGATCACGTGTCTTGTGTGAAAAAAGAATGTTACATTGGGTGAAGAAGAGAAACTCGAGTTTAAGACGAGTTATATTGATAATGCTTGGATCAAGGATATCTTTCGAAAAGCGGTTTCTACGCAAGTCTCGAAAGAAGAAAAGGAGCAAAGTTGGCAAGAGAATATGGAGGAGCGTTTAACGAAATTCGAAGCAGCTCAAACTTCCTTAGTCAATGATATGGCATAAATCAACGCTAATCAAGTGCACATCATGAAACTCCTTGAGCAATTAACGAAAGATCGAGCAAATCCAACCTTGGATATCAATGATGCGAGGCAATAGCCTCGAGAGTATGTTCTCTTTCTTCCTTACCATTTATGTAAATGCTTTTATCTGCTAATTTTAATTTCTTTTTCGAGTCTTTTTCGAGTCGTGGGGACACGACTCATTTTTGAGTTGGGGGTGTGGGGATTCGTTGTCTCTCATCTCCATTTTTCTGTTTTTAGGTAGGAATTAAATTTTTTGATACATGGGAATTAGATGTAGAGTGTGTTTAATAGCTTGAAAGCATAAGCTCAGTGAATTAATGATAGAAAGTAGTATGTTTATGAGCTATGTTATTTTTATGCTTTGAGTATTTGCAGGAAAACACACGTTGATAGCAAAGAAAAGATTAGTGAGCAATGCGATAGAAAGTATGTTCGATCTCAGGGAACCTTGAGAAGTGTGTAGGCCGTGAGATCCGAGCTAGTTGACAAAACTCATTTGATGAAAGTGCTAAAGGTAAGAAAATAACGAAATTACATAGTGTAGAAAGTGATTAAGGCGGTTCTTTCATATTTGAAGCCCTTGAAGCCTTTGTATACCTTCTCACCTTGTAATTTTGATTTTATATGTTATATCCTTCTCAACCCCTTCTAGCCTTTCTAAAGCTTTTTATTGAAACACGTTATAAGCCATATCCCTTTAGATGATAGGACTTTTCCATATGACCCGCACTCGAATCGCGATGCATAGACAGTTGTTTAGAGCTTGAGTTTGGGGTGGTGAGTCCACCGTTATGGGAATTGTTATTGGGTTGGGATTTTTGAGCTTATTAATTGTGCTTTGTGCTTTATATTGATGATGATTCACAGATTTTTATTGTAACCCTTTGCCGGGGTAATAGTGTATGAAAAAGAAGCTACGAGCTAAATTTGCCAACAAGGGCATTAAAAGAAAAATATATATATGAGAAAATTAGCGTGATATCTCAACTAAAAGAGAGTCATAGCTTGAGAAATTGATTTGAAAAAAAAGAAAATATATATATTCGGACCGGCAAAGTGGATTTTTATGTGAACATCATATGCTTTAATTGGGTTATTGGGGATGCTAAATTGTGCATCAAGGAATTCATTGGGTTGAGTGAGAAACATTTTATGAGAGTAACTCAAGCTCTAGGGCGATTCGTTGATGGCTAGTGAGGAGAGAGCCAAAAGCTCATTATAAATTATCCAAATATACTAACATACCGTCCCTAAGCCTAAATTACAACCTTAAAGACCTTTTGTTTCTTTGCTATGTAATTGAGAAGTGATTGAGCCATTAGAGAATAGTTAAGTGGACCTTTGAATACTAGTGAAGTTCGAGGAACAATCTATAGCTTTCTTGGGGAATTGAGTAAAGTCCCAATCCTTCTTACATTGCGAAACTAATCTGATCTTGAATTCAAGTCGTGTTGACTATGGATATGAGAAGTGTACAGGTATGTAGTTTATGAATATTATTGCATGAAATTTTCTGAGTTGTTGCTTTAGGTTTATTCTATATATTCTGCTATGTTCTTCCCATTGTATTGAGAATTTTATAAGTGTGTATTTATAGACTTCCCTTTGTTTTTATCTTTATTGTATCGGGACGATACAACCTTGAGTTGGCGGTCTTGATGTCTCCTCATTTGTGATAGATTTATATTAGGATGAGACATCATTTTTAGTGATTTAGACGTCATAATAGTCGATTTTCTTGAGAAATAGTGCACATTCCTATTTTGAGTCTAAATTTAGTAAAATAATATTTTTAGAGCATATTGGGTTTAATTTTTTATTTAGTGTGAAGCTTTAAAGATAATTATGAAGATTAATTAGAGTTCAAGTCAAAGACTACAAGATATGGAAAGAGATTAGCATGGTAATTGGAGATAAGGAAACAAAAGCTAAAATTATGGAAAAGGAAAAGCTGCCTAAATTTGAATTTCTGCAGCTACGCCTAAAGAAGTGGTGATAACTCCAAAACCAAGCCGATTTTGGAAGATTCCTTTCATATAAACGTAGATAATTCTGTGAGGATTCTTTTGGTATATTGTGGAGCAAAAACCGACCAATAACGAAGAAGATATGCTCAAAATAGTTCAGCCGTAATTATCTTTATTTCCATACGAATTTGAGTTGGGTTTGGAGTCCATTACTTAACCTCTCCTTCAATAAAACAAATTAGGTCTTCTAACCACCTATAAATACACCCTTACATCACTTGTAAATCATCCTTGCCTCATAGTAATTAGTTCTTAAGGTTTTATTCTTCCAGTTTATTGTAGAGAGCAAGATGATGTCTTTTGTAATTTATTTTAGTTTATTTCCTTCAGGTATGAACTAAACTCCCCATAGCTTGGGTTTTGCATCATGTATAATCTATGAATTCTAATTCTTCTATCTAAGTTTCTTTGGGAATTACATGTTTTAATCTGATATTAGCTTCTTACATTTATATATTTGTGTTTTGATTTATTGCCTGTCCTAGAATTGATCACTTTAGGATTGTTTTAATAGTAGTTAGATGATCACCTTAGCTGGTTGTTTAACTATTGAACCACCACATAACGTCTAGTGTCGATATTAGTCCTGACAAAACTGATTCTAACTAGATAGTCATTAGGGTATAATTTAATCACCATATCACCAATTGAATGAATTGTTTGCTTAGGGTCTTAGTAGCGTTTGATAACCCTATTTGAAACAGCTTCTTGGTTGTGCCGTAGCCCCCTGGTGGTCCTTTGTGTGCTCTAAAATAAATGCAATAAATAATCGAACCACAACTGCAAGTGTACGGTTGTCCCAACTAGTATAATTTATAAAACAGATTCGTTGCAAGGACGAAATGGTTGACTACAATGTTTAACAAGTAATGAATGGTTGCACTTATGGAGACAAGTAAAGGAATAATGATTGTTTGGTTTTTGTATTAATTCTACTGAATGAAAGACAATTGTTAAAATGCAAATAAAAGCTAAGACGCAAGTAAAGTGATGTAAAACGCGATATGAGAAGTAGCACTTGAGAACGCAAGGGATCTTCCTAATCCTATTTCATAACTTATGCTGTTTAAGGGTTAAATTGGTCAATTACAATGGTCGGGATTCTAAATTCCTTATACCCCCGTCAGGGTGGACTATAAGGCGATCCTAGAGTGTCACTAGTCTTGTCAGGGTAAATATGATCCACTTTTGGATGTTTAAGTTTTATTACCTCATTGGCCCTAGAATTAGCTAAGTTCGTCAGAATCAATAGCTTCTATCCTAGATTGAATAAATGGTTTTGTATCTAAACCCCCACTAATTGGAATAGCCTAGATACTAATACCTGTTCCTAGTTCATGACGCTAAAAACAGTAAACATTCACAATTTATCGAAAAGAGTAAAAGACACAATCTAATTTAATTTAACAGAAACCCAAATTCAACATATGAAATTCAATAAGATTTGGGAATTACCCATATAGCATTCTCAAGCGCTAAAATGAAATTAGCTCATACTAATTAAAAGAAAAACTAAATTAATTGAAATGGAATTCATATTTGATTACAAAATTAAAATTGAAAGAAACCTAATTTCCGGAGTTGGAATGACTGAGAACGGAGATATAGACCCTCTCCAGTTCTTGCAGCTTCTTCTTTCTTCCTTCTGTTGCTTCTCTCTGATGTTTAATCTTGTGGAATGTGAATTGTGTGAAAAATAGAAGTAAAAGGCTCCTTTTATAAGTGAAAAAACGGATTAGGGCTTGGACCTAATAATAAAACACTAATTAAATGTCCAAGCCCAAATTCTAAGCCCAAAATCCCGTAACTGCTGATACACCTTCACTAAAACGGTTTTTCCCGCTTCGTTATGACTCCGATTGACCTTATTCCAGTTGCTAAAGTTCCGTAACTCGAGAAGGAATGTTTTCTCTTCAAAGGTCAGCGGCTAAATCAGCTTTTAAGCACCTCGAAATCAGCAATCTATGGCCTGAAAAACAGATTTTCAGCTCTAAAAATAATATCTTCGGGATTTATCTTCAAGTCTTGACTCCATATCACGATCTTTGACTTTCTTCTCGGATACCATTCTTAGCTAATAATCAAAACCTACAAATTTTCCACTAAAATATACAAGATTACGCGCAAAAGTTTAATAAATTAAAATTACTAGAAATAAAATGGAAATACCGGATTATTGTATTTTTAACTCGAAAGTCTATCAAAATATTCAAATAAACATAAAAAATGATGTCTCCCAAGGGTCGAAAATAAGAACAATTTGGGAGAGATCACCCCCTTAGTCGCTCTCAAGGTCTAAGGAATGTGAATTTAGAATCCTGACTAAGTATCCAAGAGCTAATATTCTCCCTTATTAAGTAGATCTAATAGAAAGAATCAGAAGGATTAGTGCATACTAGCAAAACCTAAGCTATATTTCTCATCTCATATTCTTCGTATTTTATTTTATTGTCTTTATTTTCTTCGTTTTAATTATTAATTTCGAAAATCTATTTCTTTTATTTTCTTTCTTTTAATTAATTATTGCTTACACGTTATTCCTACCCACGTGATCAACACACTTAAGTCCCTGAGAACGAACTCAACTTACTAACTAAAACTTGCATACGTCCTGTAATACTTGCAGTACTGTGCCTGTCTAGGGTGAGAGTGTGTAGTTTTCTAGACTTTATTTATCTTATTTTTATCACACCCTAGGCGACACCAATGAAGCTTACATCAAGAGAATAGAAGATCAGAAGGAGTTGGACAAGAATTCATGCCTTTCCAGTCTTTCAAATTTTTTATTTATTTTATTTCTTTCTCTAGTATGAACTAATTCTATTTAGCTTGAGATTAGAATATGGGCATGAACCCAATACTTGTTTTATATCTATTTTAATTTGGGATGTCTTTTACATTTAATTAAAATTAGTGTTGTTGTGTGCTTTTGTTTATTGTCTGCAGTTATTGCGGTGTACAACGTATAGAATTACCTTAATAGTAGTTAGATGGTCACCCCGAAGGGGTGTCTAATTATTGAAACACCACATAAACGTCTAGTGTGTGGTAGTGATCAGGATAGGCTTGTCTAACTAGTTAGTCATTAGGGTTTGAGATTAACCACCGATCAATGCGCAGGGTCCCCTTACCCAAGTCCCCTGGTAATTGTTAGGTCGCCGCCTAAGTCCACTCGGAAGAGGGTTAGGAGGAATATAGAATCCTGGCTATTGCATATCACACAACTCTCCCTTACATGAATAGGTTATAACAAGGATAGAGGGGATTACTTGCTAAATCTCGAGCTAAACTGTCATACTACTTCTTTCTCTTTGTTTATTTTACTGTCTTTATTTTATTTAATTAATTGTTAGAGTCTTTAGAAACCAAAAAAATGTTCCAGAGTCTTTTATTTTCAACTTATTATTCTTCTAGCTTTCTTTTTTGCAGTTTATATTGCATAAGTTCTTCCTAACTTTCGTAGTCTCTGAGGAACAAATTTACTTATCATTAAAACTTGTGTACGATCTGTGATACTTGCAGTGAGTAACATGCTTGGTTAAGGTGTTAGTTGCATCTTTACTTATCATTGTTTTATCACACCCTAACCGACACCAATAATATAAATAAAAAAGTATTTTCATATCCAAATATTAAAATCTAAATATTAAATTTAAAAAAAATGTTATTAAACTAAGGATCAACAAAATATTTTATATATTGTGAACACTTTTTATGTACTTGTGATCGTATTTTAGAATTCTCAATATATTTATAGAGTTATAGCTTGGTTATGGTTAAAATAAAAAAAACCGCTTAAAAAACCGAATCTGAATTATTCGGTTATGGTTTTAAAAAGTAAGTATGATGGTTAAGTCCTTTAGGATTTGGTTTTTTAATAAATTAAATAGCTATGGATGTGGTTTTTTTTTTTGCAATAATTCAATTTATTTCCATCACTATTTAGACCCCCCCCCCCCCTTCTGGATGATCGCGCCACTACGAATATCCTAAATACTAGAGCCTATCACTAATTGGCTAGACTAATAATAGTAAACAAGCACACTAATATAGTCAATATTATTGTAAATAATAATGTGGATGTCCTTTAGGATTCCTAGACTTCTCATATTCTCATCTTTATGGAGAAACTTATTGTAAAATATGAAGAGTCACATTTCTCTTATAAATATGACCTTCATACCATTATCTTGTGCACAAGTTGGAATGAAAGAAACAAACTTATACTTTACTCTTTTTGTTTTTCTTATCTCAGTTCATAACACGTTATCAACACGATACTTTACCTATTAAAATAAAATAATGTTTATATTTTTACATAGCTGGAGATTGAGAGAACAAAGAAATGAGATTCTTCTTTGTTGTCTGAATTCTAAATATCTCGATGGAGATAGCAGATGAGGCTAAATAACAACAGTCTAGTTCACAAATAATTTTCTACTTCCGATCTCTATTATTTCAATTTTTCTAAGCCTCCTAATTTTCTATCATCCTATAATTTTATGTTTGATTTGACATTTAAATTTGTTTTTTTAGGAAGGTTTGAGTCTTATATTTACAGGTTAAAAAAGGTACAAATTATGCCATTTTATATTGTGTATATATTGATAATGAGGTTTGATATCATCTTGAATGGTTGTGATTATGTAATCACTTCCAAGAGCCTTTTTAGAGAACTTAATGTAATGGTTTAAAAGGATTGTTGCGATTTCCATAGTGGTTTTATTTATGGATTTTGTTAATTGGTCTTACTCTTCATGTGCAACCCACGTTGACCATGAAAGAAAAGGAAAATGGACGGGTTTTCACTTGAAAAAAAATTCTTTGGACTAAAGGTAAAATTGCAGGTTTATATAATTTTTATCTTATGTGTGTAATAATATAGGCTCGAAACATAGAGAATAAAATATATGCCCGAAGCATAAAAATAATAATATAATAATAAATGCATGAAGCATAAAATGAAATAATTTTTGGGTTAGAAATCTAATGTTATAGGCCCGAAGCCTAGAAAATAAAAAATATGCCTAAAGCATAAAAAAATAATTATTCAAAATATAACGTAAAAGGCCTGAAGCATAATATTAATTATATTTGCCACTTGCAAAATTCGACCCGTCCCAAATCTAACGAAAATAACATACTTTACCAATTGAGCTATAATATAATTTGTATATCTAAATTTTTTATGCATGAAGCATAAATTAATTATTTTCGACACTTGTGAGACTCGAACTTGTCTCGAATAAAAAAAGAATAACATATTGTACCAAAAAAATGAATTCTTAATTTGAAATTAAGATTCACCTTCTACTGTATTATTTTCATTCCTTGAAACAAATGAAATTGCATAACATGAAGAATGCAACATGTTTTATATTTATGGAAATTGACTGGGTGTTGGCAATAAACGAGTGGCTTAAACACTGTATTGTCTATCAATAACAATTTATGGAAGTAAATGAATATGTATTTCGCAAAGAAAATCCATTTCTGAAAGAAAATGCAACTTTTCCAATATATAAAAAAATGGAGCGAAATTTAATTTTACCATGAAAAAAACAGGAGCTACGCTGGTGAATTTTTCAAATAGAATAATTAATTTTTGTTTAATTCATTTGTAATTATTAGATTCTATATTGATAATCTTTTATAACTCGATTGAGTATTGTAATCTCATAATTTATATTTTTTTAACTAAATTATATTACCTGAAGTGAATAAAAGTGAATAAACAGTTTTTAAGTAATATAAAAATCATTTCCTGAAATGAAACTACATTCTTTGAAGAAAATGAAATATTTTTCATATGTTTACAACTGAAATTCTGGTGACCTGGACTCCAGAAGAGGCTAAGGTTGTGGAATGAATAGTTTGTGGTCTCGTAGTAGTTTGAATACTACTAGGATAAATAACCATAACCATTAGAAGTGGAAAAATATTGGTAAAGGCACTAAAAAAGTTCATGAAGTTTTTTCCTTTTTTTTATTCTGTTGATATTGAAATCCGAGAATAAGTGGCGTTATTGGGTGTGATTTATGTTAGTTTAGACACTATTTATATACTTGCTTATGAAAAAAATTAATTGAACAAATTTAGGGTTTTTTAGGATTTAAAAAAAAATTAAAAGTAGCATTATGATATTAAAAATTTGATGTAATAAACATTTTTTGGCCTACAATTTTTTTTATAAAAATATAGGGACCAAATTGTAATTTAAAAAATGTTAAAGAAAATAATTTAACAAAAGATGTTTTTAAAAATAAATAAATGATCATTTTGCAATTAAATAAAGTGTTATATGAAAATAATTTGACTTAAAATGTTTTTATGAAAATAAAAGGACCAAAATGAAATTTTATAAAAAGTATAGGGACCAAATTGCAATTTAAAAAGTAAGTATAAGAAAATATAATAGAACTAAACAACAATTTTAAAAAATTAAAGAACCACTTTGCAATTTAAAAAAATAAAAGAAAATATAAAAGGACTAAAATATTTAGTTTTTAAAAAAGTAGACCATTTTGCAATTTAAAAAAAGAAAAAGAAAATATAAAATGACAATCATGTTTATTTTTTTTTTAAAATAACCCAATTTGCAATTTAAAAAGATTAAAGAAAAATTGACTATTTTGAAATATCAAAAACAAAATGTATATATTTTTTTATTCATTATATTACTAATATTTTTTTGTGTAATACAGACTGTAAGTGGAATTGATATATTATTATATTTTTTAATTTATTTTTTATTTAATTTATATGTTTGTATTTAATTTGGTTATGTATTAATTTTTATGTATTTAATTTATATTTATGTATTTAATTTCGTGATGTAATCATTTTTCATTTTCATTTTATTTATGTCTTTTAAATGTATTGCAAAATAAATGGACGATGTGTTACCTAGGAGTCACGGAGGGGACGGTGGGGACCGAGACCCAAACCAAAATCCCAACAAAAACCTTGCAGATTGTAACAATCAACCGGGTAAATAAAAATAGATATCCAAAATTATGTTAAATATAACTTATACATTAATTAAATCTAATTTAAACCGATTCAATTAAGCGCAAAAAAAATGGGTATGCGGCACTAAAATCTGTCATTAAGGCACTAAAGGCGGTCGGGTATCCTTTGTCGGTCGATTTCTACATACTAGACGACACGCGGTATCCCTCGGTAAATACGGGAAACACGTTAGCCAGGATGTCGGGCTAACTGTTCGAGAGAGGATACCACCGTGCTACAAAGCGTGGGAGAAAGTTCCGACTTCCGACAAAGTAGCAGTCATTAAGCGATTATCGGTAATGTTAAAACTATTCCCACCATTAATACTTATATATATAATAAATTATTAATTTCATTTAACTTTAAATAATATTTTGGATATAACAATTTTTTTGATATCGCTTATTGGAGGTTAAAATCCGATTGGAAAATTTATTGCTGGGAATTTGGATGATACTATGAAAGTGAGGTACAAAGACTACAAACATAATATGAAAAAGCATGGGTAAGAAACCGAGTGATTTATCTAATGAGGTTTGGGAGATGTGTTGTAAGTATTGGGGTCCGAAGGACGCAAAGGTATATATATAATTTTATTTTATTTTATCATTTAGATTATATATAATGTTATTAATATTTTTATTTTAAATTTTTTCAGCACCAGGCAAAAATGAATAAAGAAAATCGAAAGAGACAAAAGAATAAAAGTGGAGCGGGTTCTCGAAAATACTCCCGTACTCGGGATTTTCATTACGAGGTACTATGATTTTTATGTATAGCTGTTTAATGTATTTAGAATATTTATTGATTATTATGAATGAAACAGGGTGTTGAGAAGTTGACAGGGGTGGGACGGTGGTAGTGAGGGATAAGGCAACTTTGGAAGAAATCCCCATTCCACAAATGGGTGCATTTTTCGATGTGGTGGGAAAAAGCAAAAAGACAAAGAGGTGGAGGACGGAGGGATATAAGAATGCTAATGTAAGTATATTTAAAAATTAAATTGTAATTATAATTTTATTCATAAATCAATTTTAATATTAATTTTTTTTTCATGTCTATAATTAAACATAAATTGTTAAGGGATGCTATGAAAGAGAAAGTGACTCAGTGTCAATCTAAGTCAATTGAAGCTGGTGACTTGTCGCAAAAGGAGCAAATTGAGTCGGAGAGGGAAACTGCTAAAAAGGCTATTGGGTCGCCGAAAAAGAGTTGGACACCGGGTATTGGCCAACCGAAAAAGAAGAAGCGTGTCTCGAGTCCTTCGCCTACCCCGGCACAAGACGAGCAAAACTCGAATATGATGGCGGCAATAAATGAGTTTCGAGTAGCCAAAGGATTGGCACCTTATAGACACCCTAGTACTAGTACCTCTTCTAGCAGTGCTCCCCTAGTTTATTCTCAGGCAGCTGCGACTGATGCGATGACTTATATTAATGAGATAAGGGTACAACAGGGTTTTCCCTCTATCCAGCCTATGCTTGCGAACCCTACTCCTCCACCTGGTGATGCACCCGAGAGTCGAGGTGATGAAAATGGTGATGAAGATGGTGATGATTCCGATGGAGAACAAGAGACCCATTTATATGGTCTTTAGGTTCGGTTAAGTTGTTGTTTATTTTGGTTTGAAGTTAAGATGTAATAATATTTTGACTTTTGGTTTGTTTGACTATTGATTTGACTTTTAGTTTGACTTTTAATTTAATTTTATGGATGATTTTGATGCATTAGTATTTTAATTAATTATTTAGTTTATAATTGGTATTTTTAATTATTAATTGTATTTTTTTAAAATAAAAAACTATGATTTTGTCAGAATCATTATTTTTTAATTTTAAAAAAAAATTAATGTCATTAGCGACTACAAGTAGTCTAGAAAAACAATTAAAGGTAGTCGCTATATATTAGCTTCTAGCGACTACACATGTCATCGATAATAACTAGTCAAACAGCGACTACTTATGTAGTTAGTAATACTTTCGCGACTACATCGTGACTTTCGTCGCTAGATATGACCTCTAACGACGAGTTTTTCGCGACTTTGTAATAACGACTACATGTAGATTAGGTAAAGTCAAAATTCGTTTTCCGCGATTACTTTTTCCCTCTTTCGCGACTACAGATGTAGTCGCGGAAAGAAGGATGAGGTGTAGTGTACGAGCACTAGTATATATGGTACTTTGTTATTTTATCAATATCCCTATATGAAACTTTATTGATTTAAACATGAATGATAATCTATAACATATTCTTTGATTTGGTCAAATATACAAATATATTTCACTTCAAATCAAATATATACTAATTTTTTAATTAATCAATAACTCAAATTTTGTATGTCCAAAGTACAAATTATATTTATAAAAGGAAAAAAAACAAAACTATGTCGTTTTTTGTTGAGTAAAGATATATACCATCGATTTTTGAATCACCTATATATTATCCTTATATGGCAGTTTTAAAAATCTCATTAAGTCATTTATATGTCATAAATTGTGTAAGTTCTATTTTATTTAATTTTATATAATACCAAAAAAAATCATAAAATTATTTTCACCAAACCCTAAACCCCGCCTCCTTACATATACACGTTACAAGTCGTCATTCCTATGGATACCAAGAAACTACTCTAAAGTATCACAAAATTATTAACTAATTTTTCATCATGTTTATTCAGCCCGACACCATTGATACCTCCAATCTATTTAGGAAAGAGTGTAATTCTATATCTCACATATAAGATAGTTGAACATGACATTTCAATCAACAAGGAAGAGGTTTTATTTCTAATTTTATTTCTAATAATCATTTATGAATATTATATATACTTATTTGAGAAATAATTTGATTCTAACTGATATTATCTGCCATTTTATTAAGTATTTTTAGAGATTGTGTGTCGAATATCATGTTTTCATTCAAGTAATTTCATTAAAATCTTTTATGTAGAATCTACTTCGGAGTTTTTTTCTGCAATTTTGATATATTTTGTTTTTACACCGATTGCTTATTTTAACGTAATTTGAATCAAAAGTTTAAATGGTGATAAGCTCCCTTAATTTGATAAAAATAGTAGAATATTGATTAGATAAATGAAGCATATATGACATGACTTGGAGATTAAGATATACATTTCAATGCAAACATTGAAATATATATATATATATATATATATATAGATTTATTGATTAACATCTATTAATTAATATTTTAAAATTCACTAACTAATCCTTCTTGTATTTGAAATCAAGATTTTACTTATTTCATTATTTATATAAGAAATAAAAAAAATATTTGGTTTACATTCTAATCACTTTAATATAAACCAAATATTTTTTTATTTCTGATATAAATAATAAAATAAGTAAAAGCTTAATTTCAAATACAAAAAGGATTAGTTAGTGAATTTTAAAATATTAATTAATAGATGTTAATCAATAAATCTATATATATATATATATATATATATATATATATATATATATATATATATATATATATATATATATATATATATATATATATATATATATTTCAATGTTTGCATTGAAATGTATATCTTAATCTCCAAGTCATGTCATATATGCTTCATTTATCTAATCAATATTCTACTATATTTATCAAATTAAGGGAGCTTATCACCATTTAATCTTTTGATTCAAATTACGTTAAAATAAGCAATCGGTGTAAAAACAAAATATATCAAAATTGCAGAAAAAAACTCTGAAGTAGATTCTACATAATAGATTTTAATGAAATTACTTGAATGAAAACATGATATTCGACACACAATCTCTAAATATATTTAATGAAAGGGCAGATAATATCAGTTCAAATAAGTATATATGATATTCATAAATGATTATTAGAAATAAAATTAGAAATAAAACCTCTTCCTTGTTGATTGAAATGTCATGTTCAACTATCTTATATGTGAGATATAGAATTACACTCTTTCCTAAATAGATTGGAAGTATCAATGGTGTCGGGCTGAATAAACATGATGAAAAATTAGTTAATAATTTTGTGATACTTTACAATAGTTTCTTGGTATCCATAGGAATGACGACTTGTAACGTGTATATGTAAGGAGGCGGGGTTTAGGGTTTGGTGAAAATAATTTTGTGATTTTTCTGGTATTATATAAAATTAAATAAAATAGAACTTATACAATTTATGACATATAAATGACTTAATGAGATTTTTAAAACTGCCATATAAGGATAATATATAGGTGATTCAAAAATGGATGATATATATCTTTACTCAACAAAAAAGGACATTGTTTTGTTTTTTTTCCTTTTATAAATATAATTTGTACTTTGGACATACAAAATTTGAGTTATTAATTAATTAAAAAATTAATATTATATTTGATTTTAAGTGAAATACATTTATGTATTTGACCAAATCAAAGAATATTTTATAGATTATCATTCATGTTTAAATCAATAAAGTTTTATATAGGGATATTGATACAATAATAAAGTATCATATATACTAGTACTCGTACACTACACCTCGTCCTTCTTTCCGCGACTACATCTGTAGTCGCGAAAGAGGGAAAAAGTAGTCGCGGAAAACGAATTTTGACTTTACCTACTCTACATGTAGTCGTTATTACATAGTCGCGAAAAACTCGTCGTTAGAGGTCATATCTAGCGACGAAAGTCACGATGTAGTCGCAAAAATATTACTGACTACATAAGTAGTAGCTGTTTGACTATTTATTATCGACGACATGTGTAGTCACTAGAAGCTAATATATAGCGACTACCTTTAATTGTTTTTCTAGACTACTTGTAGTCGCTAATGACATTAATTTTTTTTAAAATTAAAAAATTATGATTCTGACAAAATCATATTTTTTTATTTAAAAAAATACAATTAGTAATTAAAAATACCAATTATAAACTAAATAATTAATTAAAATACTAATGCATCAAAATCATCCATAAACTTAAATTAAAAGTCGAACCAAAAGTCAAATCAATAGTCAAACAAACCAAAAGTCAAAATATTATTACATCTTAACTCCAAACCAAAATAAACACCAACTTAACCGAACCTAAAGACCATATAAACGGGTCTCTTGTTCTCCATCGGAATCATCACCATCTTCATCTTCGTCACTCTCTTCATCACCCTCTTCATCACCTCGACTCTCGGATGCATCACCAGCTGGAGGAGTAGGGTCCGCAGGCATAGGCTGGATAGGGGGCAAACCCTGTTGTACCCTTATCTCATTAATATAAGTCATCGCATCAGTCACAGCTGCCTGAGAATAAACTAGGGGATCACTGCTAGAAGAGGTACTTGTACTAGGGGGTCTATAAGGTGCCAATCCTTTGGCTACTCGAAACTCATTTATTGCCGCCATCATATGCGAGTTTTGCTCGTCTTGTGCCGGGGTAGGCGAAGGACTCGAGACACGCTTCTTCTTTTTCGGTTGGCCCATACCCGGTGTCCAGCTCCTCTTCGGCGACCCAATAGCCTTTTTAGCAGTTTCCCTCTCCGACTCAATTTGCTCCTTTTGCGATAAGTCACCAGCTTCAATTGACTCAGATTGACACTGAGTCACTTTCTCTTTCATAGCATCCCTTAACAATTTATGTTTAATTATAGACATGAAGAAAAAAAAAATTAAAATCGCTTTATGAATAAAATTATAATTACAATTTAATTTTTAATTATACTTACATTAGCATTCTTATAACCCTCCGTCCTCCACCGCTTTGTCTTTTTGCTTTTTCCCACCACTTCGAAAAATGCACCCATTTGTGGGATAGGGATTTCTTCCTGAGTTGCCTCATCCCTCACTAACACCGTCC
This sequence comes from Nemophila menziesii, assembly GCA_029959085.1. Lineage (NCBI taxonomy): Eukaryota > Viridiplantae > Streptophyta > Magnoliopsida > Boraginales > Hydrophyllaceae > Nemophila > Nemophila menziesii. The sequence continues at coordinate 85,457,957 of JARWIR010000001.1, forward strand.
CACCCCCGGTCAACTTCTCAACACCCTGTTTCATTAATAATAATCAATAAATATTCTAAATACATTAAACAGCTGTACATAAAAATCAAAGTACCTCGTAATGAAAATCTCGAGTACTGGAGTATTTTCGAGAACCCGCTCCACATTTATTCTTTTGTCTCTTTCGATTTTCTTTATTCATTTTTGCCTGGTGCAGAAAAAATTAAAAATACAAATATTAAGAACATTATATATAATCTAAATGATAAAATAAAATAAAATTATATATACCTTTGCGTCCTTCGGACCCCAATACTTACAACACATCTCCCAGACCTCATCAGATAAATCACTCGGTTTCTTACCCATCAAGTAATAATGCTTTTTCATATTATGTTTGTAGTCTTTGTACCTCACTTTCATAGTATCATCCAAATTCCCAGCAATAAATTTTCAATCGAATTTTTTCCTCCAATAAGCGATATCAAAAAAATTGTTATATCCAAAATATTATTTAAAGCTAAAATAAATTAATAATTTATTATATATAAGTATTAATGGTGGGAATAGTTTTAACATTACCGATAATCGCTTAATGACTGCTACTTTGTCGGAAGTCGGAACTTTCTCCCACGCTTTGTAGCACGGTGGTATCCTCTCTCGAACAGTTAGCCTGACATCCTGGCTAACGTGTTTCCCGTATTTACCGAGGGATTCCGCGTGTCGTCTAGTATGTAGAAATCGACCGGCAAAGGATACCCGGCCGCCTTTAGTGCCTTAATGACAGATTTTAGTACCGCATACCCATTTTGTTGTGCTTAGTTGAATCTGTTTTAAATTAGATTTAATTAATGTATAAGTTATATTTAACATAATTTCGGATATCTATTTTTTATTTACCCGGTTGATTGTTACAATCTGCAAGGTTTTTGTTGGGATTTTAGTTTGTGTCTCGGTCCCCACCGTCCTCTCCGTGACTCCTAGCTAACACATCGGCCATTTATTTTGCAATACATTTAAAAGACAGAAATAAAAATAAAATGAAAAATGATTACATCACGAAATTAAATACATAAATATAAATTAAATACATAAAAATTAATACATAACCAAATTAAATACATACATATAAATTAAATAAAAAACAAATTAAATAAATTAAAAAATATAATAATACATCAATTCCACTTACAATATGTATTACACAAAAAAAATATTAGTAATATAATGAATAAAAAAATATATACATTTTGTTTTTGATATTTCAAAATAGTCCATTTTTCTTTAATTTTTTTAAATTGCAAATTGGGTTATTTTTAAAAAAAATAAATAAACATGATAGTCCTTTTATATTTTCTTTTTCTTTTTTTTAAATTGCAAAATGGTCTACTTTTTAAAAAAATAAATATTTTAGTCCTTTTATATTTTATTTTATTTTTTTAAATTGCAAAGTGGCCCTTTAATTTTTTTAAATTGTATTTTAGTTCTATTATATTTTCTTATACTTACTTTTTAAATTGCAATTTGGTCCCTATGCTTTTTATAAAATTTCATTTTAGTCCTTTTATTTTCATAAAAACATTTTAAGTCAAATTATTTTCATATAACACTTTATTTAATTGCGAAATGATCATTTATTTATTTTTAAAAACATCTTTTGTCAAATAATTTTCTTTAACATTTTTTAAATTACAATTTGGTCCCTATATTTTTGTAAAAACAATTGTAGGCCAAAAAATGTTTATTACATCAAATTTTTAATTTCATAATGCTACTTTTAATTTTTAACCCTAAATTTGTTCAATCAATTTTTTTCATAATCAAGCATATAAATAGTGTCTAAACTAACATAAATCACACCCAATAACGCCACTTATTCTCGGATTTCAATATCAACACAATAAAAAAAGGAAAAAAATTCATAAATTTTTTTTAGTGCCTTTACCAATATTTTTCCACTTCTAGTGGTTATGGTTATTTATCCTAGTAGTATTCACACTACTACGAGACCACAAACTATTCTTTCCACAACCTTAGCCTCTTCTGGAGTCCAGGTCACCAGAATTTCAGTTGTAAACATATGAAAAATATTTCATTTTCTTCAAAGAATATAGTTTCATTTCAGGAAATGATTTTTATATTACTTAAAAACTGTTTATTCACTTCAGGGAATATAATTTATTTAAAATAATATAAATTGTGAGATTACAATACTCAATCGAGTTATAAAAGATTATCAATATGGAATCTAATAATTACAAATGAATTAAATAAAAATTGATTATTCTATTTGAAAAATTCACCAGCGTAGCTCCTGTTTTTTTCATGGTAAAATTAAATTTTGCTCCATTCTCTTATATATTGGAAAAGTTGCACTTTCTTTCAGAAATGGATTTTCTTTGCAAAATACATAATTTACTTCCATAAATTGTTATAGATAGACAATACAGTGTTTAAGCCACTCGTTTATTGCCAACACCCAGTCAATTTCCATAAATATAAAACATGTTGCATTCTTCATGTTATGCAATTTCATTTGCTTCAAGGAACGAAAATAATACAGTAGAAGGTGAATCTTAATTTTAAATTAAGAATTCATTTTTTTGGGTACAATATGTTATTCTATTTTTATTCAAGTCTCACAAGTGTCGAAAATAATTAATTTATGTTTCATGCATAAAAAATTTAGATATACAAATTATATTATAGCTCAATTGGTAAAGTATGTTATTTTCTTTAGATTTGGAATGGTGTCGAATTTTGCAAGTGGCAAAAATAATTAATATTATGCTTCATGCCTTTAACGTTATATTTTGAATAATTATTTTTTTATGCTTTAGGCATATATTTTTTTTCTAGGCTTCGGGCCTATAACATTATATTTCTAACCCAAAAATTATTTTATTTTATGCTTCATGCATTTATTATTATATTATTATTTTTATGCTTCGGGCATATATTTTATTCTTTATGTTTCGAGCCTATATTATTACACACAAGATAAAAATTATATAAACCTGCAATTTTACCTTTAGTCCAAAGAATGTTTTTTCAAGTGAAGAACCCGTCCATTTTCCTTTTCTTTCATGGTCAACGTGGGTTGCACATGAAGAGTAAGATCAATTAACAAAATCCATAAATAAAACCACTATGAAAATTGCAACAATTCTTTTAAACCATTACATTAAGTTCTCTAGAAGGCACTTGGAAGTGATTACATAATCACAACCATCCAAGATGATATCAAACCTCATTATCAATATATGTACAATATAAAACGCCATAATTTGTACCTTTTAACCTGTAAATATAATACTCAAACCTTCTTAAAAAAAACAAATTTAAAAGTCAAATCAAACATAAAATTATAGGATGATAGAAAATTAGCAGGCTTAGAAAAATTGAAAAAAATAAATATCAGAAGTAGAAAATTATTTGTGAACTAGACTGTTGTTATTTAGCCTCATCTGCTATCTCCATCGAGATATTTAGAATTCGGACAACACAGAAGAATCTCATTTCTTTGTTCTCTCAATCTCCAGCTATATAAAAATATAAACATTATTTTATTTTAATAGGTTGAGTATCGTGTTGATAACGTGTTATGAACTGAGATAAGAAAAACAAAAGGAGTAAAGTATAAGTTTGTTTCTTTCATTCCAACTTGTGCACAAGATAATGGTAGGAAAGTCATATTTATTAGAGAAATGTGACTCTTCATATTTTACAATAAGTGTCTCCATAAAGATGAGAATATGAGAAGTCTAGGAATTCTAAAAGACATCCACATTATTATTTACAATAATATTGACTATATTCGTGTGCTTGTTTACTATTATTAGTCTAGCCAATTAGTGATAGGTTCTAGTATTTAGGATATTCGTAGTGGCGCGATCATCCAGAAGGGGGGGGGGGGGGGTCTAAATAGGGATGGAAATAAATTGAATTATTGCAAAAAAAACAAAACCACATCCATAGCTATTTAATTTATTAAAAACCAAATCCTAAAGGACTTAACCATCAGGTTTACTTTTTAAAACCATAACCGAACAATTCAGATTTGGTTTTTTAAGCGGTTTTTTTTATTTTAACCATAACCAATCTATAACTCTATAAATATATTGAGAATTCTTAAAACACGATCGCAAGCACATAAAAAGTGTTCACAATATATAAAATATTATGGTGATCCTTAGTTTAATAACATTTTTTTAAAATTTAATATTTAGATTTTAATATTTGGATATGAAAAACTTTTTTATTTATATTATTGGTGTCGGTTAGGGTGTGATAAAATAATGATAAGTAAAGATGCAACTAACACCTTAACCAAGCACGTTACTCAGTGCAAGTATCACAGATCGTACGCAAGTTTTAATGATAAGTAAATTCGTTCCTCAGAGACTACGAAAGTTAGGAAGAACTTATGCAATATAAACTGCAAAAAAGAAAGCTAGAAGAATAATAAGCTGAAAATAAAAGACTCTGGAACATTTGTTTGGTTTCTAAAAACTCTAACAATTAATTAAATAAAATAAAGACAGTAAAATAAACAAAGAGAAAGAAGTAGTATGACAGTTTAGCTCGAGATTTAGCAAGTAATCCCCACTATCCTTGTTATAACCTATTTATGTAACGGAGAGTTGTGTGATATGCAATAGCCAGGATTCTATATTACTCCTAACCCTCTTCCGAGTGGACTTAGGCGGCGACCTAACAATTACCAGGGGACTTGGGTAAGGGGACCCTGCGCATTGATCGGTGGTTAATCTCAAACCCTAATGACTAACTAGTTAGACAAGCCTATCCTGATCACTGCCACACACTAAACGTTTATGTGGTGTTTCAATAATTAGACACCCCTTCGGGGTGACCATCTAACTACTATTAAGGTAATTCTATACACTGTACACCGCAATAACTACAGACAATAAACAAAAGCACACAACAACACTAATTTTAATTAAATGTAAAAGACATCCTGAATTAAAATAGATATAAAACAAGTATTGGGTTCATACCCATATGCTAATCTCAAGCTAAATAGAATTAGTTCATACTAGAGAAATAAATAAAATAAATAAAAAATTTGAAAGACTGGAAAGGCATGAATTGTTGTCCAACTCCTTCTGACCTTCTATTCTCTTGATGTAAGCTTCATCTTGGTCTTTTTGATGATTAATGACAGACCAAGAATGATTTCTCTAAGGTAGGAATGGGTAAATATATGGGCCCTTGGTCAAAATTAGGAGTAATCCCCAAGTTAAGGAGTCCTGATCTTACCAAAATTCGTATTCCTAACTTGTTGGAAGGGATAAACCTTAGCAGAATTGATTTGATCATATCTCCTTCTTTACTTATCAGATTTTTACGTTCTTTATATGGAAACGACTGGGTTTGAAAGGTCTATCTGCCAATATAAAAATATCCTCCTAATTCTAGACCTTATTCTACAGTAAATTAATTAGTCGATGTATGTGCAGTTTTGGTAACTTCTTTACTTTCCAAATATATCCAAACTAATCCTTTTTTACTTTGACTAAGGGATTTCCTTTACTTTTACACTCTAAATCACTTTACATAGGTGTAATAGTTTCCATATACTTAAGTGTTACACAAATAACACATAAATTACGCGCACAAGCTCATAAAATAGCAATACACCTAAAAATAGACAAGAAAGTGCTAAGTATAAATAAATAGGGAAAATCCCAAAATTAATAATTATATAATCCTAAAATGGTGTCTCAAGTATAGATTAATATATAAAATACAAAGTGACATCAAGACCCCCAACTCAAAGTTGTATCGTCCCGACACAATAAAGATAAGAACAATAGGGTAGTCAACAATTGATATAGAAGAAGAACAACAACAACAAGAAGAATAGAAAACATTAAATGATCCTAGAGCAAAATATCTAAAAAGTCTCATGTAGTAATGATAAATAAATAACGCACGTATATGCTTAATATACATATAATCAACATTCTATAAATTCAAGTCCAGATTAACTTCTCAATGCCAGAAGGAGATATCTTCAACTCAGTTCGTGTTAATGGTTATAGGGTGATCATAGGTCCTAATATAGTATCTAATGGTCCACTCATCTAGCAATTCTTTCTCTGTAACTGTATAATTAATTTGAGCACCATTGAAAGTCTTACTAGTATAATAAATCGAATGAAATATCTTATCTTTTCTTTGTCCCAATACAGCTCCCATACACAAATCACTAGCATCACACATAACTTCAAAAGGAAAATTCCAATCTAGAGGTAATACTATAGGAGCAGAAATAAGCTTTTCTTTGATTGCTTTGAAAGCCGCTAAGCAAGCTTCATCAAAAAGGAATTTGGAGTCCTTTTCAAGTAAGTTACATAGCGGTTTAGTAATCTTAGAAAAGTCTTTAATTAAACGTCATTAAAAGCCAGCATGACCAAGAAAACTTCTTACCCCTTTAACAGAAATAGGAGGGGGAAGAGTTTTAATTACCTCTATCTTCGCTCTATCAACCTCTAACCCAGCACTTGAAACCTTGTGACCCAAAACTATACCTTCGCGAACCATGAAAGGACACTTCTCCCAGTTTAAGACCAAATCTGTTTCCTTGCATCTGATTCACACTTTCTCCAAGTTATGTAAACATCTATCAAAATCATCACCGAACACGGAGAAATCATCCATAAAAACTTCAAGAAAATTATCGATCATATCCCAGAAGATAGCCATCATACAACTCTGAAAGGTAGCAGGTGCATTACACAACCCAAATGGCATTCTGCGATATGCAAAAGTACCAAAGGGACATGTAAATGTTGTTTTATGTTGATCCTCTGGAGCCACATAGATCTGATTATACCCAGAATAGCCATCTAAGAAACAATAGTATTCTCTCCGAGCCAATTTATCCAACATCTGATCAATGAAGGGCAAGGGGAAGTGATCTTTCCTGGTGGCCTTGTTCAATTTCCGGTAATCCATACAAACTCTCCATCCAACAACCGTTCTCGAAGGAATGACTTCATTCTGAGCATTTAGAATAGTTGTAATTTCTCCTTTCTTTGGCACACATTGAACAGGACTCACTCATTCACTACTCGAGATGGGATAGATAATCCCCGCGTCTAACAGCTTGATAACTTCCTTCTTCACTACCTCCTTCATAGCATGCATTAATATCCTTTGACATTCAAATGAGCATGTGTTATCATCTTCAAGTATGATTTTTGTGTTGACAATAGGAGGGACTAATGCCTTTGATGTAAGCAATTGTCCAACCTATCGCCTCTTTATTGTCTCTTAACACACGCAACAATTTATCTTCTTGAGGACCTGTTAAATTTGCTAAAACAATAACAGGTAGAGTTTCATTAGTACCTAAATACGCATACCTCAAGTGTGGTTGTAATGGCTTTTCTTCCAACTCCGGAGGAGATTCGATTGAAGGCTTCTTTTTAGGAACAATCTCTCCCGGTTCTCTCACAGGTTCATAGGCAGGACGCCTATACTTAGGATTCTCAGAATTAAGAGCTGCCACTGTTTCGGCAAGCTCTTCCATGAACTCAGGTGAATCAATAGTTAAAGCTGCCTGCAAGATATCATCATAAGTAAATTCATTATATACCTCTTGTGTGGCATGCTCAACTACATCCATTCGAAAGCAATCTTCTTGAGAATCTGGAAACTTCATAGCTCGGAACACATTAAATTTGACCTCCTCGTCTTGGATTCTCATCATCAATTCACCGTTTTCTACATTAATCAATGTACGCCCCGTGGCTAGGAATGGTCTTCCCAAAATAATAGGGACATTCCTATCCACATCGTATTCAAGAATAACAAATCAACGGGAAATACTAACGTACCTGCCTTAACGAGGACATCTTCAATTCGACCTTCCGGATGTGCAAGAGATCGATCCGCCATTTGCAAGACCATAGAAGTAGGCCTTGCTTCTCCAATTTTCAGTTTATCAAAGATCGATTTGGGCATAAGATTGATGCTCGCACCCAAATCACATAGTGCCTTACCTTTCCATTCCTCTCCAATTGATATCGGAATTGTGAAACTCCCAGGATCAAGTAACTTTGGAGGTAATTTACTTTGACAAATAGCACTACATTCTTCCGGAAGACCAACATCTCATTATCACAATACGACCTTTTTTTGGTGAGGGCCCTTTTTAAGAACTTTTCATATTTCGGGACATCCCCAATAGCTTGTAAAAATGGAATATTAATATTAAGGCCACTCACCTTGTTCAAGAATATTTGATAATCGGCCATATCACCCATGTTCTGAACTCGAGATGGAAATGGTGGAGGAGGGCGATTGATTACAATATTATCTTTCTTCTTCGGAACTTCAACCGGCCTCTCTATTTCTTCAACCTCAACTTCTTTCTCTTTCTCAACCACATCCTTTTCTTTTCTTGGAACTTCTTTCTCTTTCCTAACTGGAAAAGGAGGTGGAGGGAGGTTCTTACCACTTCTGAGAGTAACAGCTTTGCAATCTTCATGTTGTCTCGGATTTTCTGTGTCACTAGGGAGTTACCCTTGTGGACGCTGATTAAGTTGTTTTGTGATTTGAGCAAGCTGATTCTCTAATAGTTTAATATTTTCGTCAGACGCTTGTTGATTCTGAATAGCTTGTGTCCGGAGAGCAATTAAGTTCTCAACGGTTTTCTGAAGGTTAATCATCGCACCTTCTTGTGGTTGGGCGGGTAAGGATTTTTGGTTCATGGTTTCGTTATAACTTTCTTGAGGAGCTTGTCTCTGAACATAGTATCCTTGATTCTGTCCCCCTTGATAGTTGTTATGTGGTCTTGGATTGAAGTTGTTACCTTGGGGACGCGACTGATATGCGTATGTAGGATTGGCTGCCCCATTAGGATTCGAATATTGAAACCTAGGATGGTTTCTGTTAGGCTGATATCCATTACCACTCGAATTAAAGTTTCCTCTATTGGAGACAAACATCACGGACTCTTGATTATTCTGACAATTCTCCCAATCGTGATCATTCACACCACAATACTCACATCCGTACACCTCTTGTGCAACCTTTACCTCAACTCTTTTATTCGAAAAACCTTATTTCACGGCTAATGTAAGTTGTCTCAACTGTTGTTCTAATGTGGTTTGTATCTTGTTCTCTAAGGAGTTGAACTTCTCTTCGATGTTGACATTATTAACTCCTCCTTTAACTGGTGTTCTTACGGTATTCCATCCCACTTCATTATCAACTATTCTATCTAAAATAATTCTTGCATACGCAGGTTGAACTCGTAAAAACGCACCACCACATAACAAATCCAAATCTTTGCGTGAACTCCCCTCAAGACCATTATAGAAAATTTTCAATTGTTGTTGTTCTGAAAGGTCATGATTGGGGACTCTTCGTAAGCATTTCTGAAATCTCGACCAACTTCTACCCAACGCTTCATCATATTCTTGTCGGAAATGTGTTAACTCAAGTTGAGCATCTAACCTCATGTTGGACGGATAATATCTGTCAAAAAACGCAGCCTGTAACTGTTCCCAATTCGTAATCTTTCCTGGTTCTTGCGAATCATGCCAATCACTCGCTCCATCTATTAAGAAAAATCTTAATGTAGCAATATATATTTGCTCCCTCGTTACCCCTTGCGTAATGTATGAATCGCAAATTTGCATAAATTTTTGTACTGCGCGAAGTGGGTCTTCTCCGGGCTTGCCACGAAAGTTTCCGAAATTCTGAAATTGAGCTAGCATACCCGAATTTGGACGGAATCTCGGAAGATTGGGATGAGGCAACGAACCCCACCCCAAAATCAAAAGTGAGTCGTGTCCCCACGACTCGAAAAAGACTCAATAAAGCAATAAAATTAAACTAAACTACCTAACTAGTGCCTACATTTAATTAAGAAGAAGAATTAGAAGGGGGTACCTGGCCATAAAGATCCATCATGTCCTCCTCCTCTGAAGAAGAATTATTATCAATATCCATGTTCAAAGTTACCTTATCCCTTGTTGAATTCATCTTGGCAATTTCCTCCCAAAGTGCTATGACTTGTTTTCTTAGATGATCGATTTGTTGTTGATATTTGATAGCCCATCGGGGTGTGTAAGAATCATTCAGAGAAGAGGAAGAAGAACCTTGATCTTGGATTGGTGTCTTTTCTTTAGGCTTTGAGTGTACCTTTATCCTATCTATGAATTTCTTGTGTAGTGGTGGTGCATGTGCCTTTTCTTGTGTTTCTTCAGTAGGCTCATCGAGATTGATGGCCTTTTTAATTGTAGAACCAGGCAAATTCTTCTTCTTCCCTAGGATGTAACACTTCCTCCTATAATCCATAACATCTGTTCTGTTTGTCATGGTTGATTTGACCCCAAACTCAAGTTATACCAAGGATAGAATAAAGTTAAGAAAACTTGGTGTAGCTTGAGTTTCTTGCTTGGATTAGATGAAGGAAGGTGGTTTCTTGATGAGTCTTGGAAGAATTCTTGAAAGCTTGATGATTTTGATTGTGTTTAATGGTGATTTGTGATGAATTTGATGAAGATGTTATGTTTATGGAGGATGGAGGAGAGAATTATTGATGTTAATGTGTTTGTTGTGGAGGTTTAATCAAGCTTCAAAGTGTATTTATAGGGTTAGGAGCTGGAAAATTCGTGTGGGAGAGGCTAGGGTTAACTTTGGTAAGGTAGGAATTTGATTAGGCAAGAAACTCTTCACAGACCGCCTCTGTGCGGTATACCGGGCATAACCTCCGCTATATCGGACCCATCAGTGCTTCATTTTTTCGTCTCGGCAAAGACCCCGTGGTATATACCCAGTGGCACGTGTTTTTCTTCTGTTCAATTTCTCGTCTTCGTCAAAAAACCCGCGGTATCCAACCCGTGGTACGGGTTTTTGCCTCTCTGGTATACCGGACATATCGCGCGGTATACCGCACCTGCTATGCTCCCATTTTTTTCATCTCGGCAGAAAACCCGAGCATCATACCCGTGGCACGGGTTTTTTTCCTGCGGTATACCGGGGTTCTGGGGCGGTATACCGGACCTCGCGCCGAATTTTTCCCATGTATTTCTTCTTTCATTTCCTAGCACCCCAAACTCAATTCCTGCACCATTAACACACTACCTTTCTCATTTCTTTTAAAAGTAGACACTAAAACTCGACACTAACTTAGAATTATACACTAGGAATTGAAAAACTTAAAGCAATAAACTAATATACAATGAATTGGCTTTTGTTTAACGTCGTTAAGCTCGACGGGTTACCTCTCGCATCTATTCAGCTTCAAGGAGGTACATGACCTCCCCAGGATGTGGATTCACCATGCGATTAGTATCTTCGCCTCCATGATAGATTTTCAGACGATGACCATTCACCATAAAGGTGCGGTGTTCAGTTGGATGCTCAATCTCTATAGCTCCATGAGGCGTAACTTTGGTCACAATGTAAGGACCAGACCACTTCGATCTCAACTTTCCCGGATAATTGCTGAACTTGGAGTTGTATTTTAGGACCCTCGGTCCCACTTCGAATGTCTTTGAACGGATACGATTATCATGCCACCTCTTCGTGTTTTCTTTGTAAAGCTTCGCGTTTTCATAGGCATGTAATCTAAACTCATCAAGTTCATTCAGCTTCATCATACGATTCTCACCGGCCAAAGTAGGATCTAAATTCAATTGCGCTATTGCCCAGTATGCACCTGATTCAAGTTCAAGAGGCAAGTGACAAACCTTACCAAAACCCATACGAAACGGAGATGCACCAACTGGAGTTTTAAACGCATTACGATAAGCCCACAATGCATCATCTAGCTTCATAGACCAATCATTCCTTGTGGGGCCAACAGTCTTTTCCAGAATAGATTTTACCTCTCGATTAGAGACCTCAGCTTGACCATTGGCTTGTGGATGATACGCGGTAGATACACGATGCCTCACACCATACTTCTCTAGAACTGTCTTCAGATATTTGTTCACAAAGTGTGAACCTCCATCACTGATGATAACTCGAGGTGTCCCATGTCTAGTAAAGATATGTGATTTTAAGAATTTAATCACTACTCGTGAATCATTAGTTGGTAGAGCCAAAGCCTCTACCCATTTAGACACGTAATCAACAGCTAGTAGGATGTACAGATTCCCATTAGATGGTACAAATGGACTCATGAAATCAATACCCCATACATCAAATATCTCAACTTCAAGAACATTATTACGTGGCATCTCATCCCTCTTGGATATATTTCCAGTAAACTAGCATCTATGACACTTCTGAACATACTCATGACAATCCTTATGTAAAGTAGGCCAATAAAAACTGGATTGTAGTACCTTAGCAGCTGTGCGGTCACCCTTGAAGTGTCCTCCGTATGGATAATCATGACAACTCGCTATCACTGTCCAAACATCTTTCTCAGGTATGCATCTTCTCACCATTTAATCACTACACACTTTCTAGAGGAAAGGATCCTCCCAAAAGAACTGTTTAGCACGATGAATCAATCTTTTCTTGTCTTGTGATGTGGCTCCTTGAGGAAAGTTACCACTCACAATAAGATTTGCAATGTCAGCATACCACGGAGTACCATTATGTATAGTAAATAAACTCTCATCAGGGAACTCTTCTCGAACCAACTCAGGATCACTATTAAGCTCAGAACCTTCAAGACGTGACAAATGATCTGCAACCTGATTTTCACAACCCTTTCGATCTCGGATTTCTAGGTCAAACTCTTGTAACAATAACACCCATCTGATTAAGCGCGGCTTAGCATCTTTCTTTTCCATAAGGTATCTAATTACAGAATGATCAGTAAAAACAACAACTTTCGCCCCAAGAAGATAGGAACGAAATTTGTCGAATGCATATACTACAACTAGTAACTCCTTCTCAGTTACGGTATAATTCACTTGAGAACTTGTAAAGACCTTACTAGCGTAGTAGATGGAGTGAAATACCTTATCCTTTCGTTGTCCCAGAACAGCACCCATAGCAAGATCACTAGCATCACACATAACTTCAAATGGAATCTTCCAATCAGGAGGTAATACAATAGGTGCAGAAATAAGCTTCTCCTTAATCTTTTTAAAGGCCACCATGCAAGCTTTATCAAAAAAGGAATTTGGCATCCTTTTCAAGTAAGTTACATAATGGCTTAGAGATCTTGGAGAAGTCCTTTATGAATCGTCGGTAAAAACCAGCATGACCTAAGAAACTTCTTACCCCTTTAACAGAAATTGGAGGGGGAAGAGTTTTAATTACCTCAATCTTTGTGCGATCAACTTCCAAACGCTAACTCGAAACCTTGTGTCCCAACACTATACCTTCACGAACCATAAAGTGGCATTTTTCCCAGTTCAAAACCAAGTCAGTTTCCTTGCATCTAACTAACACCTTCTCCAAATTCCGCAAGCACTCATCAAAGTTATCACCAAATACAGAGAAGTCATCCATAAATACCTCAAGGAAATCATCGATCATGTCCCAGAAAATCGCCATCATACATCTTTGAAAAGTCGCAGGTGCATTACATAATCCGAATGGCATCCTTCGAATGGCAAAGGTACCAAAAGGACATGTAAAAGTGGTCTTGTGTTGGTCTTTTGGATCTACATAAATCTGATTGTACCCTGAATACCCATCCAAAAAGCAATAATATTCTCTACCAGCTAGCTTGTCTAACATCTGATCAATAAACGGAAGAGGGATTGATCTTTTCTGGTGGCCTTGTTCAACTTGCGGTAATCCATACACACTCTCCAACCAACAACGGTCCTTGAGGGTATGGCCTCATTCTGTTCATTCAAGATGGTGGTAATACCACCCTTCTTTGGTACGCATTGAACTGGACTCACCCATTCACTGCTAGCAATAGGATAGATGATTCCTGCGTCTACCAACTTGATAACCTCTTTCTTCACCACTTCCTTAATAGCTGGCATTAATCTTCTTTGTCCTTCGATCGAGCGCGCGTTTTCATCGTCCAAAATTATCTTGTGTTGGCAATAGGAAGGACTAATACCCTTGATGTCAGCAATAGTCCAACCAATAGCCTCTTTGTTAGCTCGTAATATGCGCAACAGTTTTTCTTCTTGAAGACCTATTAAAGTAGCTGAAACAATAACAGGTAGAGTTTTGTTAGTACCTAAATACGCATACCTCAGGTGAGTCGGAAGCGGCTTTTCTTCTAGTTTCGGGGGAGCTTCGATAGATGGTTTATTTTTAAGAACTATCTCTCCCGATTCTCGGACAGGTTCATAAGTGAGACGCTTCTGCTTCGGATATCCAGAGTTAAGAGCTGCCACTGTTTCGGCTAACTCTTCAATTGGTTTTGGTAAGTCAAGTGTTAGGGAAGCTTTCAAGATATCGCCGAAGTTCATGTATTCCCATACTTATCGTGTGGCTAAATCAATTATGTCCAATTGGAAACAGTCATCTCACAAATCTGGAAACTTCATTGCCCTAAACACGTTGAACATTACCTCCTCGTCTTGGATTCGCATTGTCAATTCTCCGTTTTCTACATAAATAAAAGTACGCCCCGTGGCTAGGAATGGTCGTCCCAAGATGATGGGGACATTCCTATCCACGTCGTATTCAAGAATAACAAAATCGACAGGAAAAATTAAAGTACCTTCCTTGACGAGGACATCTTCTATGCGTCCCTCTGGATGTACGAGGGATCTGTCAGCCATTTGTAAGACCATGGATGTCGGCCTTGCTTCTCCTATCTTCAACATCTCGGAAATTGATTTGGGCATGAGATTGATACTCGCTCCCAAATCACACAAAGTTTTACCTTGCCACTCATTGCCAATGGAAATAGGAATCGTAAAACTCTCAGGATCAAGTATTTTTGGTGGCAATTTGCTTTGGCATATGGCACTACATTCTTCAGGCAAACCTATCATCTCATTCTCAAGGTGTGGTCTTTTGTTGGCGATGGCTCTCTTCAGGAATTTAACCTATTTCGGCACATCTCTAATAGCATCTAAGAATGGAATGTTAATATTAAGACCTCGTACCACATTCAGGAATGTCTGATAGTCAGCCATATCGCCTTTTTTCTGAACTCTTGAGGGAAAAGGTGGAGGAGGACGGGTTACTGTAGTATCTGTATTCTTTGGCTTTTCCGGAATATTCCCCACTTCTACTACTTCAGGTTCATCTTCTTTCTCTGCCACATCCTTTACCGGTTTTTCTTTCACAGTTGTTTCTTTTTCTTTCATCACGGGAAAAGGAGGTGGTGGGAGATTCTTACCACTTCTAAGTGTCACTGCATTACAATCTTCTCTTTGCTTGGGTTCTTTAGTGTCACTCGGTAATTGTCCTTGTGGACGTTGATTCAATTGCTTTTCTATCTGTGCCATCTGAGTTTCCATCAATTTAAGTGCTGCGGCTGTAGTTTGTTGAATTGTGATTAGTGTTGTTAAGGTTTGTTGCACATTTAATGCACCCTCTTGAGGTTGAGCAGGTAGAGCTTTCTGGTTCATGGTTTTGGTATAAGCATCTTGAGGAGGTTGTCTCTGAGCTTGATTTCCGTATGTTTGTCCACCTTGGTAGTTGTTCTGAGGTCTTTGTTGAAAGTTGTTTCCTTGGGGACGTAATTGATATGCATAAGTTGGATTAGCAGCCCCATTTGGATTCGAATATTGGAAACCCGGATGGTTTCGATTTGGTTGATATCCTTGACCGCTTGAATTGTAATTTCCTCGGTTAGAAATGAACATTACGGATTCTGGATTGTTTTGACAGGTCTCCCAATCATGATCTTGTGTACCGCAGTTAGAACATCCATAAACTTCTTGCGTAACATTAACTTCCGCTCTTTGTAACAGCGAGAGTAAGCTGTTTTAATTGTTGTTCGAGTTTGTTTTCCATGGCGGTGAATTTTTCTTCAATTAGTGCAATATTTCCACCTCGGATAGGTGTTCTTACTGTGTTCCAACCTAGTTCATTTGTTACAGTTCTATTAAAAATAATCTTAGCATGGACAGGTTGTACCCGTAGAAACGCACCACCACAAAGTAAGTCTAGATCCTTTTTCGAAGAGCCATCAAGTCCTCGGTAAAATATCTTCATCTATTGAATTTCTGTGAGGCCATGATCAGGGACTCTTCTTAAGCAAATCTGAAATCTCTTCCAACTTCTACCCAAAGTCTCGTCTTCCTCTTGTTTGAATGATGTTATTTCAACTTGCGCATCTAATCTCATGTTCGCTGGGTAGTATCTATCGAAGAACGCGGTTTGTAATGCGTCCCATGTTGTAATTGTTCCGGGTTCTTGAGAATCATGCCACTCACTTGCTCCATCAATAACGAAGTATCTAAAATGAGCAAAATACATTTTCTCTTTAGTTACTCCTTGCGTAATATAAGAATCGCAAATTTGAATGAACTTCTGTACAGCACGGATTGGATCTTCGATAGGTGCTCCTCGGAAATTGCCATAACTTTGAAACTGAGATAACATACCAGGATCGGGTCTGAATCTCTTGACATTAATATTTGCAGGGCCAATTCCGAAGGCAGGAGCTCGAAACGGAGCTTCTTCAGGGCCATTGATGAACTAAGGATCATTGTTTTGAGATGGGGGAGCAGCAGGAGGGTTGAGTTGTTGATTTCCAACTTGGTTTTCAGCCATTATTTCTCTTGCTAATTGCTCCTCTAACTCTTTTGCTTTAGCTTCTCTCTTTCTTTTATTTGCTTCTCGAACTAGGTTTTCGGGATTTGCAAGAATCACGATATCTTCACGCATAAACCAAAACCTGTAAACCTGAGAAAGAAAGACAACCCAAAGCGTAAAACTGAAAAATAAAACTAAAAATAAACTAACAATTAAACTACTAAAAGATTAACACCGGGGTCACACGATACCGTCACTGCCAGCGGCGCCAAAAACTTGGTGGGTCCTGGTGTGTTATTAAATTAAGAACTGAAATAAAGGAACCACTTAACCGCAAGTGTACGGTTGTCCAAGTAATATTCGATAAATCGAGTTTGTTCGCAGGGACGGATTAGGCACAACTCAGGTATTAATCGAAAAGTAAGAATAATTTCTTAACAGAAAAATAAAATAACGATTTTTGTTTGGTTTTATAAATTAAAAGATGCAAGAAAATAAATTACGGAATTAAAAAAAAAGAGATTTGAAACTTCAGATGAGAAAGAGTACTTGATCCTCACAAGGGTTTCACCTAACCTATCTAATTCATGCTTCTGTTTAAGGGCTAAACTGGTATTATTGTGCTAGTCTGGACTCTAATATTTCCTAGCCCCCGTCAGGGTGGACCTAAGAGCTATCCTAGGGTATTACAAACCCCGTCAGGGTGAATATAAGCTACTTTCAGATGAATACTAATTTACCTCATTTGCTGCATGGTTAGTTAAGCCTGTCAAGGTCAATAACAAATACTATGCGTCTATTATCTAAGTCTGTAATTAAACCCCCCGTCAAGGTGATCCATACGCCACTATATGGAATAGCCTAATTACTATGAGCTAAGTTTGATTCATGACTTCAAAATTAGTAATTAAAACAAAATAATAGTCAACACAAAATGCCTAGTCTAATTTAAACTATCAAATCCCAAATTCAGAAAACATAAATTAAACAGAATTAAGTTCAACCCATATAGCGATTCTCAAGTACTAAAGAAATTAGTTCATAACGGAATGGAAAACTAAAATTAAATAAATAAAAGACATAGTTTAGAATTACAAAAAGAAAATAAAGAACCTAAAGGTTAAGATGACTGATGATGGAAGAACATGACTCCTCCAACACTAGCTTCTCCTTGCCTCCTTGCTCTGTCTTGAAAACCTTAAGCCTCTTGTGTAATTCTCTGAAGTGTGTAAAAGTAGGGGGTTAAGGGGTGTATTCATAGGTGTTGGAGGACCCTAGGTCAAATTTCTTGGAGTGGAAGACAAGTCAAGGACTCTTAAAGTCGTAGCTCTAAATTCTAGGAAAGGTAAGATTTTGCTGCTGATTTGATTTGGTCATATCTTTTTCAATACTTATCCGTTTGAGAAGTTCCAATATATGAAACTGCTTGTCTTGGAAAGAGCTTTCTATTGGTGCAGACCACTCGTCCAGATTCCTAGCCAATCGTGAGTTATGAATTAATCTTTAAAACGTGGTTGGAATTTCAGATTCACAAGACAGCTTTATATTTTCCTTCTTTGAATATATCTTTCCTAAATCTTCTTATTTCCATGTAAATCTTCTTTCCTTTAATCCTTCATCTTGACTTGGTCTCTAAGTAATTACCATTTATCTTTTAAAGCTTCACATTAAATAAATAATTAAACCGCATATGCTTAAAAAGAATAAATCAAGAAAACGAAATAGGAAAGTGTACTAAAAAAATAGAAACTCGAGTAAAAAATTTCCCAACACTCTAAAGTACACTAAGACTTTATTCTCACTTATTCTCCTTGGATTGGTCTTTCATGAGATTCAAGAACCAATTAACTTTGCATTAAAAATAGTCAAATTTACGCACAAAAGCTTAGATTCTGCAAATAGTTAATTTCCAAGGGGAGGAAGTGCAATATGATCAATTAAGCCTAAAAGTCCATCAAATAAGTCATTTATTCACCTAAAAGGATGTCTCCAAAGGGCTAAGAATTAGAACAAATAGGGAGACATCAGATTGATATTAGTTGGGCCAATCCCAAGAGGAGGGGCAAGGAATAGTTCTTGAGCTGGACCAGTGAGAAACCATGGATCAGCTATTTGAACTTGAACTGGAGGATTAGGAATGACAGGTGGAACCGGAAGATTAGGAATTCCTGGAGGCCCTAGTGGCTGACTATTTGCGTTTAGCTGAACTCCTGGGTTCTCTTGGTTATGAAGATTAATATTATCCATTATGTTCACTAATTCTTCTACTTCTCTAGCTTCTTGTTCTTTCCTTCTCTTGTTAGCAAGTCTGATTAATGATTCTGTATTATTAAGGATCGGAGGCGATGGCTCAAAATCCTTAAAGAGTCTTCTTCACATACACCAAACCTAAAACCTGAAAAAGATGAACAAACAAAAAGCGTAAAACTGATAAAAATAAAAACAAATGCAACTAGTCACTAAAGGATAAACACTGTGGTCACACGCTACCGTCCCCGGCAGCGGCGCCAAAAACTTGGTGGTCCTTTGTGTGTTCTAAGAATAATGTAATAAGTAAGGAGAACCACAACCGCAAGTGTACGGTTGTCCCAAGTAATAATAGTGATAAACAAGATCGTTCGCAGGGACGGATTAGTTGACTTCAATGCTTATCAAGTAATGAATAATTGCACTTATGAAAGCAGTAAATGATTTGATAATTGTTTGTTGGTTGGTTTTTATTAATCCTAAGTATGAAAGACTAATGTGAAAATGCAAATAAATAACTAAACGCAAGTATATAAAGACT
The DNA here is from genome assembly GCA_029959085.1 of Nemophila menziesii. NCBI lineage: Eukaryota > Viridiplantae > Streptophyta > Magnoliopsida > Boraginales > Hydrophyllaceae > Nemophila > Nemophila menziesii. The sequence continues at coordinate 85,477,353 of JARWIR010000001.1, forward strand.
AGATGAAAATATGAGCAAGCAGTACTTGAGAGACGCAAGGATTTCTCCTAACTCTATTTCATTCCATATGTTGTTTAAGGGACAAATTGGTCAATTAACATAGGTCGGGATTCGGGAATCTTCGTACCCCCGTCAGGGTGGACTACGAAGCTATTCTAGGGTGTCACAAACCCCGTCAGGGTGATTATGATCCATCTTCGAATGATTAAGCTAAAAATACCCAATAGGCCATAAGATTAATTACGCTCATCAGAGTCAACTAATTTCTATCATATATTCTGTAATTAATTATGTATCTAAACCCCCGTCAAGATGATCCACATGCCACTATGTGGAATAGCTTAGATACTAAAACCTGTGATTAATTAGCTACTTTAAGAACGGTAAATAATCACAAATTACAGAAACATGTAAAAGACCAAATTTGAATTAAATTAATGAAATCCCAAATCCAATCACATGAAATTAAACAAAGTAGGGATTAACCCATTATGCATTCCCAAGTACTAAATGGATTTAGCTCATAATTAAAGAAAAGACAAAAACTAAATTAAAAGAAGAACTCATATTGTTCATAGAAAGAAAATACAAAGAAACCTAATTTCGGATAAGGAATGGCTGTGAATCGGAGATATAGACAGTCTCCAGCTCCGTAGCTTCTTCCTTCTTCCTTGCCTTGACTTCTCTCTGATGCTCTGACTTATGAAAATTGAATTGTGTGAAAAATAGAAGTCAAAACCTCTTTTTATAAGGTGAAAAACGGACTAGGACCTAGCTGATAAGTTAAATGAAATATTAAAGGCCCAAGTCCATTATCTAAGCCCAAAATCCCGTAACTGTTGCACCACGTCGACTAAAGCAGCTCTAGCCGATTCTTTATAACTCCGATTGACCTCAAATCACTTGCTAAATTTCCGTAACTCGATAAGGAACATAATCTCTTCAAAGGTCAGCGGCTAAATCAACTAGTAAGTTCCTCGAAATCAGCAATCTCTGGCCTATTTTCCAGATTTGCAACTCCAAAATATAAATCTTTCCAGGATTTATCTTCAAGCTTTGACTCCATATCACGATCTTTGACTTTCTTCTCGGATTCCTCTCCTAGCTAATATTCAAAACCTATAAACTTTCCACTAAAATACACAAGATTACGCGCAAAAGTTTAATAAATCAGAAATACTAGAAAATAAAGAGGAAAATCGGAATATTGCATTTTTAGTCCTAAAGTCTATCAAAATGATTAAATAAACATAAAAAATGATGTCTGAAAGTCCTAGAGGGGGGTGAATAGGATTACTAATAAGATTAATGCCTAATTAAAATTTTTTTGGACAATAATAAGTTTAAGAGAAAAACTTCTAAGTCAACTAATATATCAAACACTCATGGGATCATGCAAAGGATAAGTTAGAGGTTCGATATATAAGTTAAACAAGTAAATCGATTATCTATTCTCTTACTAATTTAGAAGACCAAAGTTTGATTAGCTAGAAAAACATAATCACGATATTCATACTAGTAAGCATATAATCAAAACTAAATAGTCATGAATTAGATAATCCTAAAAGACAATATTATCAAACTATTCATATAAGCATTTTATCAAGTAAAACGAGTTTCTAATCTCTTACTACTCTAGATGACAATATGTTAGATAAACTAGATAATCAATATCACAATATTCATACTAGCATATTATCAAACATATAAAGTGCGGAAAGTAAATAGAGTAGGGATAGAAAGATACACACAATTTATAGTGGTTCGGTTTCCCTACATCCACTACCTAAGGAAGCCTCCTTAGGATTTCAAGCTTTTCACTAAGCTCCTGTGTCTCTCTTAACCGGGTCGAGAACACAATAACCCTTACAACCTCTTCGATAACACGAAGGACAAACACTTGTGCTATCGCAACACAAGGACACCGAGTATACTCCCGATACTCAAATTCTCTCTTAATCTATCTATTACAAGAACTAGACTTAAGAGGATAAATACAAAGTGTTTAAAGGGTGAAACAACTTTGCTAATGAACTCCTAAAGAGATGATATAACTATTAGCTTAATACTTCTCTTGAGTAGATATAACACTTAAGCATGAAAGACTCCTCTTGAGTAGATAGAACTTTGTGGCTTATTGGATTAACTCCTTAATTGAGTAGATAAGACTTTTTAAGCTCTTGACACCTTCTTGGATGATAACAATTAAGCCCCTAAGTGTATATGGGTTGAAGGTGTGATTGTAGCCTTGAAAGACCTTCAATATATAGCTGCAAAATGCTCCCAACGGTCATAAGAATTGTCTCCAACGGATATATTAATATCCCCAACGGATATATGCATTTTTGTCTTCATTTTGCTGCAGAAAACCCTAACTTGCGGTGCACCGCGGGTCTCGTGCGGTGTACCGCATGAACCTTCGCTTAATTCACTTGCTTCGGGCGGTATACCGCTCAATCCGCCGGTATACCTCTCCGGCTACCACACCAAAGGTCTAAAACACCTTCTTCTCAATGTATAGAGAATATCTTTTACTGTGATGCTCGGATGGAAAAGTTTTCTTCACGAGAGTTGTAGGAAACATCATTTTAAGAAACTTTGTAGTTGATCACTAAAGCTAATTCTCAATGTACACAAAGATAAGGTTAAAAGCATTTGTATGAGAATTAGTTTCTTAAGATAAAACAATAAAGCTTTGATCTAAAAGATAAAGAATGAGCTTTTTGATGAATTAGAGTGCAAGATAGAATGTATATAACAATAGTAATTAGCACACTAAACACAAGAGGATTTGTCACATTAAAACAACCTATTAAGGGAGGCTATATGCCAACAATGTCTCCCAAGGGTCTAAAACAAGAACAATTAGGGAGACATCAGCTATTCATAAGTTCATGATGCTACGTGATGCTTACCTTACTCAAGGAGTTACAAGGCAGAAAATTTATTACTTCATCTCCCAGTTTTTCTTAATTGAAGGTGCAAGTGAGTGGCTAGATGGTGGTCCTTTGTGTGTTCTAAAAATAAATGCAAATGCTAATCGAACCACAACCGCAAGTGTACGGTTGTCCCAAGTAGTATGTATGATAATACAGATTCGTTCCAAGGACGGATGGTTGATCACAATGTTTAGCAAGTAGTGAATTGATGCACTTATGAAAGTAAAAGATAATAAAATGTTTGTTTGATTTTGTTGATTAAAGCTAATGAATAAAAGACAAATAATTAAATGCAAGTAGAAGCTAAGACGCAAGTAAAATAAGTGAAAACGCAATATGAGATGTAGTACTTGAGAACGCAAGGATCCTCCTAATCTTATTTCCTAACTTATGCTGTTTAAGGGCTAAATCGGTCAATTACAATGGTCGGGATTCTAAAATCCTTATACCCCCGTCAGGGTGGACTATAAGGTAATCCTAAAGTGTCACTAGTCCCGTCAGGGTAAATATGATCCACCGTTGGATGATTAAGTGTTTTACCTCATTGGCCCTAGAATTAACTAAGTTCGTCAGAATCAATAGCTTTTATCCTAGATTGAATAATTAATTCTATACCTAAACCCTCCGTCAGGATGATCCACACGCCACTTATGTGGAATAGCTTAGATACTAATACCTAATTTTAGTTCGCGACTCTAAAATCAGTAAATAATCACAAATTATCGAAAAGAGTAATAGACCCAATCTAATTTAATTTAATATAAACCCAAATTCAACATTCGTTATTTCATAAAATTAAGATTCACCCATTGTTTGTTCTCAAGCACTATTAAAAGCTTAGCTCATATTAAAATTAAAAACTAAATTAAAAGAAAGGGAATTCATATTGTGTACAAAATTAAAATATAAAAAGAACCTAATTTCCGGAATTGGAATGACTACGAACGGAGCTATAGACCCACTCCAGCTCTTGTAGCTTCTTCTTTCTTCCTTCTGTTGCTTCTCTCTGGTGTTTAATCTTGTGGAATGTGAATTGTGTGAAAAATAGAAGTCCAGACCTCCTTTTATAAGTATAAATTCGTTCTAGGGCTTGGACCAGAAAATAGAATATTAATTAAATGTCCAAGCCCACTTTCTAAGCCCAAAATCTCGTAACTGCTGATACACTTCCACTAAAACGGCTTTTCCCGATGCGTTATGACTCCGATTGACTTCATTCCAGTTGCTAAAGTTCCGTAACTCGATAAGGAATGATTTCTCTTCAAAGGTCAGCGGCTAAATCATCGCTTAAGCACCTCGAAATCATCAATCTATGGCCTGGAAAGTGGATTTTCAGCTCTAAAAATAATATCTTCGGGATTTGTCTTCAAGTCTTGACTCTAATTCACGATCTTTGACCTTCTCCTCGGATTCCTCTCCTAGCTAACATCTAAAACCTGAAAACTTTACACTAAAAATACCAATATTACGCGCAAAAGTTTAATAAATTAAAAATGCTAGAAATAAAAAGGTAATTCCGGATTATTGAATATTTAGTACAAAACTCTATCAAATTAATTAAATAAACACCAAAAATGATGTCTCCCAAGGGTCTAAAATAAGAACAATTAGGGAGACATCAAGACCCCCAACTCAAACCTTTGTCGTCCCGACAAAGTAAAACAAAACAAAGGGGTAGAAGTAAACGTATAAACAAATAGAAGCTAGTAAATAAACCCTAAAGCAATTCTCAAAATAAATCTCATATAGCAAACTCCAGAAACTAATATACACATACACTAATCATGCAACATCAAACATAAATACTCTCAATCATAAAATTAAAGTCGCAATGCTTGAAGGTTACACTTGTACTCATCTCTGTATGATGGCTATAGGGTGGTCATTAATCCTAATTCGCTTTGAACGCTCCACCTAGTTTATTCCCTATCAACAGAATAATAAATTCACTATGCACTTAGGAATCACGAGGTCTTTACGGTTATAATATTGGCTTAAGGACGGGCGTGGATGTATATTTGGTAAATTTGAAGTGAGCTTTTGGCTCTCTCCTCACTTACCATCAACAGTGTCCTCGAGCTTGAGTTAACGCTCAAAAAGATGTTCTCACTCACCCATATACGTAATAATTTAGCGTCCCATGTCTACCCACTATAAATAAGATGATTTTCAGAAAATTCCACTTTGCCGGATGTTTTATTCATTCATATTTTTCTTTTTCTTTTCTTTTCTCTTTTTTTTTGTACAGGAGCAAACCGGGTTCCCGGTTTTGACGAATCCGGGTTCCCGGTTCCTACTGTATGATTTTTCAAATTTTTTCATTTTTTCTTTCTTTTTCATTTTTCTTCATTCCCGGCAAAGGGTTACAAGTATATATCATCTGCAATTGTGCTACAATACAAAGCACATCGATCCCTACCCATTTAATTCCCCATATGTGGTCCCACCACCCCAAACTCAAGCTCGAGACATGTCTCAGGATTGTGATTCAAGTGCGGGTCATATGGTCATGCCTAATAATCTAAGGGATAATGGCTTATATCGTGGCTACAAAGAAAAGGCTAAAGGCTCAAAGTGGGCTAAGACGGATAATAATTAATACAAGGGATAGAAGGCTAAAAAGGCACAAATGGCTAACAAAGAACTGCCCCTATCATTTTCCTAAGTACATAGCTTGTCTTTAGTTCATATCTAGGTGGGTTCTCTACTAATTAGGATTTCACGTTCTACACACCAAACATATTCCTTGAGTACAAGCTTACTTCATTTGCATTGTTCATTAATTTTTCCTATCAATTACCTATGTTCGCATGCAATTGTAAGTGCGTTTTATATCAATCCCTAAAGTCCACTATTTACTATCATAGATTTATCAAAAGTATGCTTAAAGGGATATTTAAAATTTTCTATAGTCAAACGCAACTCCGAAAATTCTTTTATTGAAAGCAAATAAAGCAAATAACACGTAAAAATTGGGATGAGGCAACGAACCCCACCCCAAACTCAAAAATGAGTCGTGTCCCCACGACTCGAAAAGACTCAATAAAGCATTTAAACTAATATACACTAAGAGGAAAGTTTAGAAAACGTATCTTAACCAGCGCGAGGCTGGTTATCGGTGTTGCGTTCTGGACCTTTATCTCGCGTAACAGCATCATAAATCGCGTTTTGAAGTGTATTTACGCCTAGGATTAAATTTTGAAGCAGGTCCAATTCTTTTGTAACGTTTCCCAAGGTAGCAATCATCTTCTCCTGATTCTCTTCCAACACCTGAATCTTCGCTTCCAACTCAGGTACAGTTTTCACTTTCTTTGATTGAGGAGTTCTCGGACTTCTTGTAGTTCGTGTTGCTTCTTCATGGATGTTCTTGATTGTGCTCAAAGCTATACTCACACCAACTGAAACAGTATCAATATCTGCGTCCTTACGCGGAATCTTTGCGTCTAGACACAACTGAGTAAAAGTACAAGGAAACTTCAGATTTTGTTGTTTCATAGGTGATTTTGCGAACTCCATGATCGTATCATAAATGATCTTAGCAACATCAAATGGTTTCTCCTCCAGAATACACTTAATAACAAATATGTGCTCTTTCTTCAACTCGGAAGTGTGTTTAATACCAAAGAAAGTGGGTATTATGAAACGAGACCAAACCTTAGCGCGAGGTGTCAAACTACTGCTGTAAAACTGTCCAGGATACCTTTCACCTTCAGGAATTGGGCTAGTCCCAGTAACAAGCACGGTCCCCCAAAGGGATTCAAAATCAAAAGAAGGGTCATTAAGAATTTCTTGGAAGGGGCATGTTCCAGAAAAGTTGGGTAGTTTCAATGATTTCCGAATACGTTCAATAGAGAAAGGAACTACCTTTTTGCGGATATCAATGGCATCACGGGAGGTAGCTAAACCTTCGTAAAATTCTCGCACAAAAGTAGGAATAAACTCAAGCTTCCTTTCTTGTAACTCTTTCCAACCAAACTTAGCACATGTCACAGCATATTCCTTGTAATCACTACTCATAATACCCTTAGGAAAATTCGTCTCCTCACCAAATTTCAAAAATTCAATTCTTTCACGAACCTGAGTATTCCAACAAGTGTAAACCCTCTTAGGCTTGTGGGCCCACATCTTCATACGCGGAGGTTTTTGAACGGGTGCTTCCGGAATCTCTTGTTCAGTTTCCTTCTCAATGTTCTTCGTAATTTCCTCTTCTGGTTGCTTCTCACTTTCAATCTCATCAATCAATCTTCTCTTTAGACCTGTGATTTCTTTTCTGTTAGAATCAAGCTTAACTTCGTCAATTTTTCGTTTAGGACGCGAATCAGGAATCTCAATAGCTTGTTCTTGAGAACCACCAATGGTGGTCTTTCTTCTAGGAGCAGTTCTTCTGAAATCACCGGTTCTGTTAGTCATCTCTTTTCACCCCAAACTCAAAACTTCAAATAATGAAAAACTTAGGGAAAAGTTTAGAATTTTGATGTTTTGAGGTTTAAGAATTTAAGAACTGGGTGAAATATGAGATGGGTCTTGGTTAATTTGTATGGGAGAAGAAAGAATTGGGTTTAATTTAAGGAATTGGTTGAAGAAGAATCTTGGGAAAAACTAAGGATTCGATGTTATTTTGGAGAGAAGGTGAGTTGATCTTATGTTTTTGTGGTGAAAGAGGGTAGGATTTGATGATATATAGTGTTTTGGTAGATGAATTTCGGAGGTGGGGAGGCTATTGGTGCGTTTTAGGTAAATACTTGCAAAAGAGGCTAAGAAAACTAGGTTAAAATACCCAAAACCGCCTCTCACAGCTTTCAAACCGGGTTCCCGGTTCCGCGTCGCTGTGACGGCGCGGAAAAACAATGTGGACTTTTTTTTTTTTTTTTTTTTCAAAACGCACCAAAACGCTGGACCCCAAGACGCGGGGTCAGGGATTTTACTCGCCGAAACCGGGTTCCCGGATTTTCTCGATGGCGCGAGTCAAAACGCGTCAAAACGCAGCACCTCAAAACGCTGGACCAGAGAAATTTGAAGACAACAGCTCCGAAACCGGGTACCCGGTTCTGCCAAATGCGGGTACCCGGATTTGTGTCGATGGCGCGAATCAAAACGCACGAAAACGCAAGCCACCAAGACGCTGGGTCAGGGATTTTCAGAAATCACAGCACCAAAACCGGGTACCCGGTTTTGCCAAATGCGGGTTCCCGGTTCCGACGCTGTGACATTACCCCAAAACGCCAAGTGTTGCGTTAAAATGGTTGGTACCAGCTCCAAAACCGGGTTCCCGGTTTTGCGAAACCGGGTTCCCGGTTTCTCCTGGACATCCAACCAATTTTTCTCCTATTTTCACCTCATCGACCCCAAACTCATGTCCTTTTTACCCCTGAAATCATCAAAAACAACTACCCTTCCTCATTTCTTAATAAAAACAATAAAATTACGAAAATCAAACTAATCTAAATTGCAAAAATATAAAAACTCAGCTAATATACAAGTAATTGGCTTTTGTTTAACGTCGTTAAGCTCGACGGGTTACCTCACGCTTCTAAGGAGTCTCGAGGAGATACATGACCTCCCTGGGATGTGGATCTTCCGAGCGATTGGTATCTTCACCTCCATGGTATATCTTTAGTCTGTGACCGTTAACCATAAAGGTACGGTTCTCTAGCGGATGTTCTATTTCTATCGCCCCATGAGGTGTAACTTTGGTCACTATGTATGGACCTGACCACTTAGATCTTAACTTACCCGGAAAATTGCTGAACTTTGAATTATACTTTAACACTCTTTGTCCCACTTCAAAGTTCTTTGTACGAATCCGATTATCATGCCATTTCTTTGTGTTTTCTTTGTAAAGTTTGGCATTTTCATAAGCATGCAACCGGAATTCGTCAAGTTCATTAAGCTTCATCATACGATTCTTTCCGGCTAAGATAGGATCTAAGTTCAACTGCGCAATTGCCCAATAGGCACCCATTTCAAGCACTAAAGGTAAGTGACAAGCCTTACCATACACCATACGATAGGGAGATGCACCTACTGGAGTCTTAAACGCAGTACGATAGGCCCACAACGCATCATCTAACTTCATCGACCAATCTTTTCTTGTAGGACCAACGGTTTTCTCTAGGATTGATTTGACTTCACGATTCGATACTTCAGCTTGACCATTGGATTGTGGATGATATGCAGTAGATACACGGTGTCTAACTCCATACTTCTCTAGAACAGTCTTCAGATATTTATTAACGAAATGAGATCCTCCATCGCTAATAATCACTCTAGGTGTGCCATGTCTAGTGAAAATATGTGACTTCAAGAACTTAATCACCACTCGTGAATCATTAGTAGGTAAAGCCACCGCTTCTACCCACTTAGACGCATAATCAACAGCCAATAAGATATAGAGGTTACCATTTGAAGGAACGAAAGGACCCATAAAGTCTATGCCCCACACATCGAATATCTCAACCTCTAACACATTATTACGCGGCATCTCATCCCTCTTGGATATGTTTCCGGTAAACTGGCATCTCGTACATTTCTTAACATATTCATGACAATCTTTTATCAGAGAAGGCCAGTAAAAACCTGATTGAAATACCTTTGCAGCAGTTCTGTCTCCTTTGAAATGTCCTCCACATAATGAATTATGGCATCCAGCTATAATGGCTTGAGTCTCTTCCCTTGCTACACATCTTCGTATCATTTGGTCAGCACAAACTTTATAGAGGAACGTATCCTCCCAAAAGAACTGTCTAGCACGATGAGCTAACCTCTTTCTTTCTTGATAAGTAGAACCTTCAGGAAAAACACCACTCACCACTAAATTCGCAATATCTGCATACCACGGAGCCTCATAATCTCGAACAGCAAATAAACTCTCATCAGGAAACTCTTCTCTAACTGCTTCAGTACCACTATTCATCTCTGAACCCTCTAAACGCGATAGATGATCTGCAACCTGATTCTCACAACCCTTTCTATCTTTGATCTCTAAATCGAACTCTTGAAGCAATAACACCCATCTGATTAACCTTGGTTTCGCATCTTTCTTCTCCATAAGAAATCTGATCGCGGAATGATCTGTATAAACAATAACTTTCGCTCCAAGAAGATAAGAGCGAAATTTATCAAACGAATATACAACTGCTAGCAACTCTTTTTCTGTAACTGTATAATTAATCTGAGCACCACTAAAAGTTTTACTAGCATAGTAAATCGAATGAAAAACATTCTCTTTCCTCTGTCCTAATACAGCTCCCATACACAAATCACTCGCATCACACATAACTTCAAACGGTAAATTCCAATCTGGAGTTAACACTATAGGAGCAGAAATACGCTTTTCTTTGATTGCTTTGAAAGCCGCTAAACAAGCTTCATCAAAAAGGAATTTGCAATCCTTCTCGAGTAAGTTGCATAACGGTTTAGCAATCTTAGAAAAATCCTTAATAAAACGCCTATAAAAGCCAGCATGGCCAAGAAAACTCCTTACCCCTTTAACAGAAACAGGAGGGGGAAGAGTTTTAATTACCTCTATCTTTGCTCTATCAACCTCTAAACCAACACTCGAAACTTTGTGACCCAGAACAATACCTTCGCGAACCATGAAATGACACTTCTCCCAGTTGAGCACCAAATCTGTTTCCTTGCATCTCACTAGCACTTTCTCCAAGTTATCCAAACATATATCAAAATCATCACCAAACACGGAGAAATCATCCATGAACACTTCAAGGAAATTATCTATCATGTCCCAGAAGATGGCCATCATACACCTTTGAAAAGTAGCGGGAGCGTTACACAACCCAAATGGCATTCTGCGATATGCAAAAGTACCAAATGGGCATGTAAAGGTAGTCTTATGTTGATCTTCTGGAGCCACGTAAATCTGATTGTACCCGGAGTAACCATCCAAGAAGCAATAGTACTCTCTTCCGGCTAATTTATCTAACATTTGATCGATGAAGGGCAAAGGGAAATGATCTTTTCTGGTGGCCTTATTCAGCTTTCTGTAATCCATGCAAACTCTCCATCCAACTACCGTTCTTGAAGGAATCGCTTCGTTTTTATCATTAAGAACTGTTGTAATTCCTCCTTTCTTCGGTACACACTGAACTGGACTCACCCATTCACTACTCGAAATGGGATAAATAATCCCCGCATCTAAAAGCTTAATCACCTCCTTCTTCACCACATCCTTCATGGCTGGCATTAATCTTCTCTGACCTTCAACTGAGCGTGCATTAACATCTTCTAGTATGATTTTGTGTTGACAGTAGGATGGACTAATGCCTTTGATATCAGCAATTGTCCAACCTATTGCTTCTTTGTTGGCTCTTAACACACGCAACAGTTTATCTTCTTGAGGACCTGTTAAATTAGCTGAAACCATAACAGGTAAAGTTTCATTAGTACCCAAATAAGCATACCTCAAGTGTGCTGGCAATGGTTTTTCTTCCAACTCCAGAGGAGATTCAATTGAAGGTTTCTTTTAAGAATAATCTCCCCCGGTTCTCTCACAGGTTCATAGGCAAGACGCCTATACTTCGGATTTTCAGAATTGAGAGCTGCCACTATTTCTGTAAGCTCCTCCATCATCTCAGGTGAATCTAATGTCAAAGCAGCCTGCAAGATATCATCAAAATTTAAGCAATTAAATACCTCTTGCGATGCTTGCTCTACTACATCCATTCTGAAGCAATCTTCCTGAGAATCTGGGAATTTCATAGCTCGAAATACATTGAATTTCACTTCCTCATCTTGTATCCTCATTGTCAATTCGCCATTCTCTACATCGATCAATGTCCTCCCTGTAGCTAGGAAGGGTCTACCCAAAATAATGGGGACATTTCTATCTGCATTGTATTCAAGAATTACGAAATCAACAGGAAATATAAGTGTACCTGCCTTAACAAGAACATCCTCAATGCGGCCTTCAGGATGAGCAAGAGACCTGTCCGCCATTTGCAAGACCATAGAGGTGGGTCTTGCATTTCCAATTTTAAGCTTATCAAAGACTGACTTGGGCATCAAGTTGATGCTTGCCCCCAAGTCACATAACGCATTTCCTTTCCATTCTTCTCCAATTGAAATCGGAATCGTGAAACCCCCCGAATCAACTAACTTTGGAGGTAATTTACTCTGGCAAATCGCACTACACTCTTCCGGAAGGCCAATCATCTCATTATCACAATAAGGCCTTTTTTTAGTGAGGGCCCTCTTCAAAAACTTCGTATACTTAGGAATATCTCGAATTGCCTCAAGTAACGGAATATTAATACTCAAACCCCTCACTCTATTGAAGAATTTCTGAAAATCACACATATCACCCTTTTTCTGAACTCGCGATGGAAACGGTGGTGGCGGGCGATTGCTTACAATTTCATCTCTCTTTTTCGGAATTTCTCTTGGTCTTTCTATCTCTTCAACCTCACTATCTTTCTCATTCTCTTTCTCTTTCTCACCCACTTCCTTTTCTTTTCTTGGAACTTCTTTCTCTTTCATAACGGGAAAAGGAGGTGGAGGAAGGTTCTTACCACTTCTTAATGTAACAGCCTTGCAATCTTCACGTTGTGTTGGATTTTCCGTATCGCTAGGAAGTTGCCCTTGTGGACGCTGATTCAGCTGTTTATTAATTTGAATTAGCTGATTCTGGAAAATCTTCATATTCGCTTCAGCTGCGTTCTGACATTCCAAAGCTTGTGTTTGAAGAGCAATCAAATTTTCAACGGTTTTCTGAAGGGTAACTACTCCTTCTTGTGGATGGGAAGGTAGAGCTTTCTGGTTTAAATTCTCATCGTAGGTATTCTGAGGGGCTTGTCTTTGCACATAATTGTTTTGATTCTGTCCTCCTTGATAATTGTTGTGTGGTCTTGGATTATAGTTGTTGCCTTGAGGACGCGGCTGATACGCGTAAGTAGGATTGGCTGCCCCATTAGGATTTGAGTATTGAAACCCAGGATGGTTTCTGTTAGGCTGATATCCATTACCACTTGAATTGAAATTACCTCTATTGGACATAAAATTCACTGATTCTTGGTTATTCGGACAACTTTCCTCATCATGATCATCTACCTTACAAATCGAACACATATACACCTCTTGTGCAGCATGCACAGCTACCTTCTTACCCGAAAATCCTTCTTTCACAGCTAGAGTAAGCTGCTTCAATTGTTGCTCTATGGTATTCTGGATCTTATTCTCAAACGTAGCAAATTTCTCTTCCATGTCAACATTATTTACTCCCTTGACTGGTGTTCTTACTGAGCTCCACCCAACTTCATTCTTGACTGTTCTCTCTAAAATGATCTTGGCATGAGCGGGTTGAACTTGAAGAAAACCTGCTCCACATAGCGTATCCAATTTCTCTCTTGAAATTCCATCAAGGCCTCTATAAAATATCTTTAACTGTTGTTGTTCTGAAAAGCCATGATTAGGAACTTTATGCAAACACATCTGAAATCTTGTCCAACTCCTACCCACAGTTTCCTCATACTCTTGACCGAATTGTGTCAATTCTAGTTCAGCATCTAACCTCATGTTACTTGGGTAATACCTGTCAAAGAAAGCAATTTCTAATTGGTCCCAATTAGTAATCTTCGTAGGATCTTGCGTATCGTGCCATTCACTTGCTCCATCAATGACAAAGAATTTAAAAGCAGCAAAATACATCTGTTCTCTTGAAACCCCTTGTGTGATATAAGAATCACATATCTGTTTGAATTTCTGTACCGCTCTAAGAGGATCTTCCGATGGTCTTCCGCGAAAATTTCCAAAGTTTTGGAACTGAGCTAGCATACCCGAATCTGGACGGAATCTCGGAACATCAATATCTGGAGCACAAACTCCTATAGCTGGAGCACGGAATGGAACTTCTGGAGGGCCATTAGTGAACCACGGATCATGATTCATCACTATCTGAACTGGAGGATTAGGATTCGCTGGTGGAACTGGAGGAATAACACCTGAAGCCAAAGGTTGGCCATTTGCGCCTAGTTGATTATCTTGAAGATTGATCTCTTCCATTCTGTTACTTAACTCTTCTACTTCTAAAGCTTCTCGTTCTCTTCTTCTTCTGTTCGCAAGTCTGATCAACGATTCTGGATTACTAAGGATCGGAGGTGTTGGCTCTAGATCCTTGAATAGCCTTCTTCGCATACACCAAACCTAAAAACCTGAAAAAGCTAACAAACAAAAAGCGTAAAACTGATAAAATAAAATAAATGCACTTATCACTAAAGGATAAACACTATGGTCACACGCTACCGTCCCCGGCAGCGGCGCCAAAAACTTGGTGGTCCTTTGTGTGTTCTAAAAATAAATGCAAATGCTAATCGAACCACAACCGCAAGTGTACGGTTGTCCCAAGTAGTATGTATGATAATACAGATTCGTTCCAAGGACGGATGGTTGATCACAATGTTTAGCAAGTAGTGAATTGATGCACTTATGAAAGTAAAAGATAATAAAATGTTTGTTTGATTTTGTTGATTAAAGCTAATGAATAAAAGACAAATAATTAAATGCAAGTAGAAGCTAAGACGCAAGTAAAATAAGTGAAAACGCAATATGAGATGTAGTACTTGAGAACGCAAGGATCCTCCTAATCTTATTTCCTAACTTATGCTGTTTAAGGGCTAAATCGGTCAATTATAATGGACGGGATTCTAAAATCCTTATACCCCCGTCAGGGTGGACTATAAGGCAATCCTAAAGTGTCACTAGTCCCGTCAGGGTAAATATGATCCACCGTTGGATGATTAAGTGTTTTACCTCATTGGCCCTAGAATTAACTAAGTTCGTCAGAATCAATAGCTTTTATCCTAGATTGAATAATTAATTCTATACCTAAACCCTCCGTCAGGATGATCCACACGCCACTTATGTGGAATAGCTTAGATACTAATACCTAATTTTAGTTCGCGACTCTAAAATCAGTAAATAATCACAAATTATCGAAAAGAGTAATAGACCCAATCTAATTTAATTTAATATAAACCCAAATTCAACATTCGTTATTTCATAAAATTAAGATTCACCCATTGTTTGTTCTCAAGCACTATTAAAAGCTTAGCTCATATTAAAATTAAAAACTAAATTAAAAGAAAGGGAATTCATATTGTTTACAAAATTAAAATATAAAAAGAACCTAATTTCCGGAATTGGAATGACTACGAACGGAGCTATAGACCCACTCCAGCTCTTGTAGCTTCTTCTTTCTTCCTTCTGTTGCTTCTCTCTGGTGTTTAATCTTGTGGAATGTGAATTGTGTGAAAAATAGAAGTCCAGACCTCCTTTTATAAGTATAAATTCGTTCTAGGGCTTGGACCAGAAAATAGAATATTAATTAAATGTCCAAGCCCACTTTCTAAGCCCAAAATCCCGTAACTGCTGATACACCTTCACTAAAACGGCTTTTCCCGATGCGTTATGACTCCGATTGACTTCATTCCAGTTGCTAAAGTTCCGTAACTCGATAAGGAATGATTTCTCTTCAAAGGTCAGCGGCTAAATCAAGCACCTCGAAATCAGCAATCTATGGCCTGGAAAGTGGATTTTCAGCTCTAAAAATAATATCTTCGGGATTTGTCTTCAAGTCTTGACTCTAATTCACGATCTTTGACCTTCTCCTCGGATTCCTCTCCTAGCTAACATCTAAAACCTGAAAACTTTACACTAAAAATACCAATATTACGCGCAAAAGTTTAATAAATTAAAAATGCTAGAAATAAAAAGGTAATTCCGGATTATTGAATATTTAGTACAAAAGTCTATCAAATTAATTAAATAAACACCAAAAATGATGTCTCCCAAGGGTCTAAAATAAGAACAATTAGGGAGACATCACTAGATAGACAACAATAAAAAACAATCTCTAATTAGGATGCTGATGTCTCCTCTTTTGTGATAGCTTAATCTACTCACGTGACATCTTTTTTAGGGCTTATGGGACATAAGTGAGAGGTTTTTCCCTAATATTTGTCATATTGCACTTTTCTACATTCTTTTGGATAATATTTTATTTTGAGTGCTTTTGTGCCATAATTGTGTGTTAAGTGTGTAGCTTTTAATTACATGGTTGACAAAAGGGTCCAAGAGGATGAGTAAAAGTCAATAATTGAAGTCCATGTTGGTCAAGTGGGATTTTACCCAAGTGTCGACCATGTTTACGATGATAGTCGTTGACTCGATTCGGAGAAATGATGGTGTGGTTTGAAACTGGTCCACCAGGCCTATTGGGCTTTTGGGCCTTAGGCTCATACCATCTGGACCAGCCTAAGCTTTGGTTTGTCCCTAGTAAACTTTGTATCTTATATTGAAATAACGTGTCTTCAAATTAAACATCACAACTCTTTGCCAAGCCACCTTTTCATTGTTTATAAATAGTTGGACAACTCAAACATTTTATTCATTCAGTTTTGTAAAGCATTAAGCATTAAAATTATAAGAGAGATAGAAAGAAACAGCTTTATTAAGTTTGTTGGAATTCTTAGGAATTCGTGTGTCAGTTTCTTTTGAATGGTTTTGTCGTTGTATCCTGGATGTTGAGGCTAACAAACGTAAGGCACTGGTATGTGGCCTAAATAACTTAAAGATATCGAATCAAATCCGAGCCTCAAAAATTAAAGTTATTTATTACTTTTATTTATTTTTGTATTAGTTTTTATATTGTTTATTGGTTTATAAAAATCACAACAATTTAAAGTATTTATGATTCACTCTGTATAAACTAGAAAATGTTTTTTCCCTTTTATAATCTTTTTGCAAAAATTTTGGGTCTGTGTACAAAGAACATGTTATTACATTCTATTTTTTCTCTTATTTTGATTTTTATGCTTGTGTATACATACTAGAAAATTACTTGTTTATTAACGTTAATTTTCTGTTTTCATATAGAATATGGAGTAAAATATTGAACAAAGTGGAAAGCATGGACATCGTGCAAAATACTGTTGAAACAAAAAAGGCAGAAGGAAGCCAAAAAAAAGGTAAGGGCGATCAGTCGTAATGTGACTGAGATATCCGAGGGCATTGACGATATGAACCTGGCGCAACAATTTTAGAAGTCAACATCGTCAGCAACCCAAGGACATGGTTGATAGACACTGGAGTAACCCGACATGTGTACTCAAACATATCCTTGTTCAAAACCTACAAGAAAGTTACAGATGAAGAAATCTTGTATATGTGAAATTCCGCCACCTCAAAGGTTCAAGATACTGGAAAAATTGTGCTTGAAGATGACCTTGAACAATGTCCTCCATGATCTAGACATTAGAAAGAACTTAATTTCAGGTTCCTTGCTAAGCAAGGTTGGGTTTAAACTTGTATTTGTAGCTGATAAGTTTGTATTAACTAAGAAAAAAATGTATGTAGGAAAAGGGTACCTCTGCGACGGTCTGTTTAAGATGAATGTAATGACCGTAGTACCTACAAAAAATGTAACCGATAAATAAATGAATTAAAATTGCAATTGTGTTTATAAGCTTGACTCAACTAATTTATGGCACAATAGATTAGGAAATGTTAATTTCGGTTCATTAAATAAGTTAGTAAACGTCGAGTTATTACTTAATGTGAACTTCAATTCTCAAAAGGAATGTGAAGTATGTGTTGAGTCAAAATTAACCAAAACCTCGTTTAAATCTATAGAAAGAACTTCAGTATCTTTAGAGTTAATTCATAGTGACATCTGTGACTTAATATTTGTGCAAACTAGAAACGGAAAAAGTATTTTATAACTTTCGTTGATGATTTTACAAGATATTGTCAAATATACTTGCTACGAAATAAGGATGAGGACTTAGAAGCATTTAAGTAATACAAATCTGAAGTTGAAAATCAACTAAATAAAAAGGTTAAGAATCCTAGAACAGATAGGGGAGGAGAATGTGTCTTTTTTAAAGAGTTTTTTGCAATGAACGTGGAATTATCCATCAATCCACGATCCATTATTCGCCTCACCAAAACGGAATTGCTGAACGCAAGAACCACATGTTGAAGAAAATGATGAATGTCTTGATGATTAACTTAGGGTTACCGAGGTTATACGCATCGCAAACCACATCCTTATCAAGTAACACACAAGAAGATAGATAAATCTCCTTACGAATTATGGAAAGAAAAACCATATTCCTTCAGATAATTAAAAGTGTGGGGATGCTTGACAAAGGTAGCAATCCTTGCTCCTTAAATGGTTAAAATAGGATTAAAGACCATTGATTGAATCTTTATTAGATATGCTCCTGGTGGCTCCTTGTGTGTTATAAAATAATGTGATAAAGTTGAGGACTCACAGACCGCAAGTGTACGGTCGTCCAAGTTATAAACCGATAAATCAGATTCGTTCTCAGGGACAGAGTAGGTACAACTCAAGTGTGAATCTATTAGTAGAATAATTGCAAGTACGAAAAAGTAAAGATATAAAGTTTGTTTGGTTTTTGTTGTTTAAGAACTAAGATGCAAATAACATAAAATACTAATTTAGCTAATGCAAATAAATAAGACATAAGTAAAGTATATATGAGTACACACAAGAATGAGAATGGTACTTGAATATGGAAAGGGTTTCACCTAAATCTATTTAACCAATGCTTTCGTTTAAGGGTTGAATCGGGATTTGGTATTAGTCGGGATTCGAGTTTCTCCTAACCCCCTTCAGGGTGGACTTAGGAGCTATCCTAGGGTATTACAAACCCCGTAAGGGTGATTATAAGCTACCTTCTAATGGTCAAGTCTTTTACCCAATTGGCTACAAGGTTTATCAAGCCTGTCAGGGTCTATAACTTATACCTCGCGTCTATTACCTAGGTCCGTAATTAAACCCCCCCCCGTCACGGTGATCATTACGCCACTATAATGAATAGCTTAATTACTCATTCCTATTTTTTATTCATGACTTCAAAGACAGATAATAAATTCATGATAATAGTCAATACTAAATTACCCAATTCAAATTAAATCTTTCAATCACAAATTCGAAAACATTAATAAAACAAATTGGGGCTCAACCCATTAAAGAAATTCTCAACTACTTAAAGTATTTAGCTCATAATGGAAATAAAAACTAAAGAAATAAAATTAAAGGAACTCATAGTCAATTACAAAAATGAAATAAAGAACCTAATTAAAGGGTTGAATTGACTGTTGTTGGAAGAACTCCTTCTCCAGTTTCAGCTTCTTCTCTCCTCTTTGAATCTGTCTTTCTCTCTAGCGTTTTTGACTTGTGTAATATGAGTTGTCTCTAAAAATTTAAATCTAAAGGCCTTTATATAGTGGAGAATTCTAATTGGGCTATTTACTTCAAGGAATAGGTTAAATGAAATAAAAGCCCAATCCAAATTAGAAATCCCGTAATTGATGTTCAACTGTTACTAAAACTGCTGTAACTTTTGCGCCCGGACTCGAAATCATTCCGTTCAACTTGCAAAATCTTCCTGACTCAAAGAAGCAACTTCCTTATTTCACGACTCTAAGGCTGAATAAGTGGCTAAGTGGCTCAAAAACAGTGATTTGTAACAGCCTTCTAGATTTCATTCTCCGTTAATACATTTTCCGAATCCTCTTTTCTCGCATTTGACTTCTACACACGATCTATGACTTTAATTCCCGTTTCTCCTCCTTATCTTGGTGTTCCATCTAATCCATGGACCTAACAAATAAATTAACACACAAAAGCTCTAAAATGCATATAATACAAATCCAAGGGGAGAAAACGCAATGTAGTCAAATAAGCTTAATAGTCTATCAAATAAGTCAATTAATCACCTAAAATGATGTCTCCTAAGGGATCATATTTAAAACAATATCGGATACATAAGGACCCTAAACTCAAACCTTTGTCGCCCCGACAAAGTAAAATAAAAAACAAGGGCCTTAGGTGAAACACAAAAATGTGGAGTCTAGCAAATAACACCCAAAACAAAACTTAAAACAAATATCATATAGTATGACTTAGGAATTAATATACACATACACATGTCATGCAAAAATCAGATACAACTAATTAATCAAATATTAACTTCACAATACTAGAAGGTTACACTTGTACTTATCTCAAGATGATGGCTATAGGGTGTTCATCGATCCTCACTCGCTTTGAACGCTCCACTTAGCATACTCCCTATTAGCTGAATTATAAATCCACTATTTATTTAGGAATCACGAGGACTTTATGGTTATAGTGTAGGCTTAGGGACAGTATAGAATGTATATTTGGTAAATTTGAAGTGAGCTTTTGGTTCCCTCCTCGCTTACCATCAACAAACTGTCCAAGAGCTTGAGTTTACACTCGAATATTGTTCTCACTCAACCCATTGGATGCACTAGTTAGCGTTCCCAAGATTACCCAATAAGCACTAAAGACGATTTCTACAAACTCCACTTTGCCAGTTACTTTATTTTTGTTCTTTTTGTTTTCTTTTTCATATTTTTCTCTTTTTTTTTCAAATCCTGGCAAAGGGTTACAAATAATACATCATCAAAAATTGCGCATAAATACAAACTCATACAATTTCCCTCCCAATGTAATCTCCCAAAAATGAAACCCACCACCCCAAACTCAAGCTCAATACAAGATGTCTCAGGATTGTGATTCAAGTAAGGGTCATATGGAAATGCCTAATAAACTAAGGGGATATGGGCTTATATCATGGCGACAAAAGAAAAGGCATAAAGTCTAAGAATGAGGCTAAGACGGATAATATTACTTTAAGGGATAGAAGGCTAAAAAGGTCTCAAATGGCTTAACAAAGATCTGCCTCTATCATTTTCCTAATTACATAGCTTGCCTTTAGTTCATACCTAAGTGGGTTCTCTTCTAATGTGGATCTCACGTTCTACAAACCAAACACTTTCCTTAAGTACAAGTTTACTTCTTTGGTACAAGGCTCACTTTTGAGTTGGGGGTGGGGATTCCCTGTCATCATCTTTCTTTTTATTTTTTAATAAAATAAAATAAATTTAGGGTTAGAATTGGCATAGAATATGGTGAATATACCTATTGAGCATGTTTTAATTAAGTTGATGATAGGAAGTAGTATGTTTTTGAATGGCGTCACAAATATGTTTAGTATGCATGTATGGAAACAAGAAGTAAAAAATAGAAAAGATTAATAAGCAATGTGTACGAAGTGTCAAGTTGGAACTTAGGGAGAGTTAATTGGTGTGTACAACATGAGGTTTGATACTAGTTGAAAACCCGCTTGTCTATGAACTAATAATGAAAAATTTACGTAATCAGGTAGTTAGAAAAGTGAATAAGACATTTCATTCATATTGAAGCCACTTGAATCCTTTTTTGCTTTCTCACCCTTTCATCTAATTATTATTACTATCCATCTTATACCCTCTGAGCCTTTCTAAAGCCTTTTATTAACCACATTACAAGCCATACCCCTCAGTTTATAGGACTTATCCATATGATCTGTACTCGAATCGCAAAACTTGAGACAAGTTGTTTTAGAGCTTGAGTTTGGGGTGGTGGGATTCAACATTGGGATTGGAAAACTCCATTGTAATTGTGATATTGATGATGATGAGTTCATTACTGTAACCCTTTTCTAGGGTACAAGTAAATGAAAAAAAAATTGAAAAGAAAAGAAATTATAAATGTAAAAGTAGCATGATATCTCACATTAAAAAGAGAGTCATAGCTAACTATCAAAAGAAAAGTGATATTTGAAAAAGATTAAAAATATTTGGACCAGAAAAGTGGAATTTGTTATGTAAGCATCATGAAAAGGTTTTATTGGGTTATTTGGGGATGCACATCAAGGCATAAAATATTGGGTTGAGTGAGAACATCTTCGAGTGAAACTCAAGATCTAGGGCAATTCGTTGATGGAATGTGAGAAGAGAGCCAAAAGATCACTTTTCATTATCCAAATATATCATACCGTCCTAAGCCACGTTATAACCATAAAGACCTTAGGATTTCTAGATACTTGGTGGAGGAACTATGGAACAATTAGGGCATAGGTGAGTGGACCATTAGATACTATATTAGGACCTATGATCACCCTATAACCATTAACATGAACTGAGTTGAAGACATCTCCTTCTGGCATTGAGAAGTTAATCTGGACTTGAATTTATAGAATGTTGATTATGTGTATATTAAGCATATACGTGCGTTATTTCTTTAGCATTACTACATGAGACTTTTTAGATATTTTGCTCTAGGATCATTTACTGTTTTCTATTCTTCTTGTTGTTGTTCTTCTTCTTCTTCTATATCAATTGTTGACTACCCTATTGTTCTTATCTTTATTGTGTCGGGACGATACAACTTTGAGTTGAGGGTCTTGATGTCACTTTGTATTTTATATATTAATCTATACTTGAGATATCATTTTAGGGTTATATAATTATTAAATTTGGGATTTTCCCTATTTATTTATACTTTGCACTTTCTTGTCTATTTTTAAGTGTATTGCTATTTTATGAGCTTGTGCGCGTAATTTATGTGTTATTTGTATAACACTTAAGTATATGGAAACTATTACACCTATGTAAAGTGATTTAAAGTGTAAAAGTAAAGGAAATCCCTTAGTCAAAGTAAAAAAGGATTAGTTTGGATATATTTGGAAAGTAAAGAAGTTGTCAAAACTGAACATACTCGACTAATTAATTTACTGTAGAATAAGGTCTAGAAATAGGAGGATATTTTTATATTGGCAGCTAGACCTTTCAAACCCAGTCGTTTCCGTATAAAGAACGTAAAAATCTGATAAGTATCGAAGGAGATATGATTAAATCAATTCTGCTAAGGTTTATCCCTTCTAACAAGTTAGGAATACGAATTTTGGTAAGATCAGGACTCCTTAACTTGGGGATTACTCCTAATTTTGACCAAGGGCCTATATATATATATATATATATATATATATATATATATATATATATATATATATATATATATATATATATATATATATATCTATATATCCGTTCCTACCTTATAGAAATCATTCTTGGTCTGTCATTAATCATCAAAAAGACCAAGATGAATGATGTCTCCTCATTTGTGATAGATTTATATTAGGATGAGGCATCATTTTTAGTGATTTAGAAGTCATAATAGTCGATTTTCTTGAGAAATAGTGCACTTTCCTATTTTGAGTCTTGATTTAGTAAACTAATATTTTTAGAGCATATTGGGTTTAATTGTTTATTTAGTGTGAAGCTTTAAAGATAATTATGAAGATTAATTAGAGTCCAAGTCAAAGACTACAAGATATGGAAAGAGATTAGCATGGTACTTGGAGATAAGGAAACAAAAGCTAAAATTATGGAAAAGGAAAAGCTGCCTAAATCTAAATTTCTGCAGCTACGCCTAAAGAAGTGGTGATAACTCCAAAACCAAGCCGATTATGGAAGATTCATTTCATAGGGACGTAGATAATTATGTGAGGATTTTTTGGTATAATGTGGAGCAAAAACCGACCAATAACGAAGATGATATGCTCAAAACAGTTCAGTAGTAATTATCTTTATTTCCATACGAATTTGAGTTGGGCTTGGAGTCCATTACTTAACCTCTCCTTCAAGAAAACGAATTAGGTCTTCTAAACACCTTTAAATACACCCTTATATCACTCGTAAATCATCCTTGTTCTTAAGGTTTTATTCTTCCAGTTTACTGTAAAGAGCAAGATGATGTCTTTTGTAATTTCTTTTAGTTTATTTCCTTCAGGTATGAACTAAACTCCCCATAGCTTAGGTTTTGCATCATGTATAATCTATGAATTCCAATTCTTCTATCTAAGTTTCTTTGGGAATTACATGTTTTAATCTGATATTAGCTTCTTACCTTTATATTTGTTTATGTGTTTTAATAGTAGTTAGATGATCACCTTAGCTGGGTGTTTAACTATTGAACCACCATATAACGTCTAGTGTCGATATTAGTCTTGACAAAACTGATTCTAACTAGATAGTCATTAGGGTATAATATAATCACCATATCACCAATTGAATGAAGTGTTTGCTTAGGGCCTTAGTAGCGTTCGATAACCCTATTTGAAACAGCTTCTTGGTTGTGCCATAGCCCCCTTAGTCGCTCTCAAGGTCTAAGGAATGGGAATTTAGAATCCTGACTAAGTATCCAAGAGCTAATATCCTCCCTTATTAACTAGATCTAATAGAAAGAATCAGAAGGATTAGTGCATACTAGCAAAACCTAAGCTATATTTCTCATCTCATATTCTTCGTATTTTATTTTATTGTCTTTATTTCTTCGTTTAAATTATTAATTTCGAAAATCTATTTCTTTTATTTTCTGTCTTTTAATTAATTATTGCTTACTCGTTATTCCTACCCACGTGATTAACACACTTAAGTCCCTGAGAACGAACTCAACTTACTAACTAAAACTTGCATACGTCCTGTAATACTTGCACTACTGTGCCTGTCTAGGGTGAGAGTGTGTAGTTTTCTAGACTTTATTTATCTTATTTTTATCACACCCTAGGCGACACCAATGAAGCTTACATCAAGAGAATAGAAGATCAGAAGGAGTTGGACAACAATTCATGCCTTTCCAGTCTTTCAAATTTTTTATTTATTTTATTTCTTACTCTAGTATGAACTAATTCTATTTAGCTTGAGATTAGCATATGGGCATGAACCCAATACTTGTTTTATATCTATTTTAATTCGGGATGTCTTTTACATTTAATTAAAATTAGTGTTGTTGTGTGCTTTTGTTTATTGTCTATAGTTATTGCGGTGTACAACGTATAGAATTACCTTAATAGTAGTTAGATGGTCACCCCGAAGGGGTGTCTAATTATTGAAACACCACATAAACGTCTAGTGTGTGGTAGTGATCAGGATAGGCTTGTCTAACTAGTTAGTCATTAGGGTTTGAGAGTAACCACCGATCAATGCGCAGGGTCCCCTTACCCAAGTCCCCTGGTAATTGTTAGGTCGCCGCCTAAGTCCACTCGGAAGAGGGTTAGGAGGAATATAGAATCATGGCTATTGCATATCACACAACTCTCCCTTACATAAATAGGTTATAACAAGGATAATAGGGATTACTTGCTAAATCTCGAGCTAAACTGTCATACTACTTCTTTCTCTTTGTTTATTTTACTGTCTTTATTTTATTTAATTAATTGTTAGAGTCTTTAGAAACCAAAAAAATATTTCAGAGTCTTTTATTTTCAGCTTATTATTCTTCTAGCTTTCTTTTTTGCAGTTTATATTGCATAAGTTCTTCCTAACTTTCGTAGTCTCTGAGGAACGAATTTACTTATCATTAAAACTTGCGTACGATCTGTGATACTTGGAGTGAGTAACATGCTTGGTTAAGGTGTTAGTTGCGTCTTTACTTATCATTATTTTATCACACCCTAACTGACACCAATAATATAAATAAAAAAGTATTTTCATATCCAAATATTAAAATATAAATATTAAATTTAAAAAAATGTTATTAAACTAAGGATCAACATAATATTTTATATATTGTGAACACTTTTTATGTACTTGTGATCGTGTTTTAGAATTCTCAATATATTTATAGAGTTATAGGTTGGTTATGGTTAAAATCAAAAAACCCGCTTAAAAACCCGAATCTGAATTATTCGGTTATGGTTTTAAAAAGTAAGTCTGATGGTTAAGTCCTTTAGGATTTGGTTTTTAATAAATTAAATAGCTATGGATGTGGTTTTGTTTTTTTTTTTTTGCAATAATTCAATTTATTTCCATCACTATTTAGATCGCCCCCCTTCTGGATGATCGCGCCACTACGAATATCCTAAATACTAGAACCTATCACTAATTGGCTAGACTAATAATAGTAAACAAGCACACGAATATAGTCAATATTATTGTAAATAATAATGTGGATGTCCTTTAGGATTCCTAGACTTCTCATATTCTCATCTTTATGGAGACACTTATTGTAAAATATGAAGAGTCACATTTCTCTTATAAATATGACCTTCATACCATTATCTTGTGCACAAGTTGGAATGAAAGAAACAAACTTATACTTTACTCTTTTTGTTTTTCTTATCTCAGTTCATAACATGTTATCAGCACGATACTTTACCTATTAAAATAAAATAATGTTTATATTTTTACATAGCTGGAGATTGAGAGAACAAAGAAATGAGATTCTTCTGTGTTGTCCGAAATCTAAATATCTCGATGGAGATAGCAGATGAGGCTAAATAACAACAGTCTAGTTCACAAATAATTTTCTACTTCCCATCTCTATTTTTTCAATTTTTCTAAGCCTGCTAATTTTCTATCATCCTATAATTTTATGTTTGATTTGACATTTAAATTTGTTTTTTTTTAGGAAGGTTTGAGTATTATATTTACAGGTTAAAAGGTACAAATTATGGTGTTTTATATTGTGTATATATTGATAATGAGGTTTGATATCATCTTGAATGGTTGTGATTATGTAATCACTTACAAGAGCCTTCTAGAGAACTTAATGTAATGGTTTAAAAAGGTTGTTGCGATTTCCATAGTGGTTTTATTTATGGATTTTGTTAATCGGTCTTACTCTTCATGTGCAACCCACGTTGACCATGAAAGAAAAGGAAAATGGACGGGTTTTCACTTGAAAATAAAAATTTGGACTAAAGGTAAAATTGCAGGTTTATATAATTTTTATCTTATGTGTGTCATAATATAGGTTCGAAACATAGAGAATAAAATATATGCCCGAAGCATAAAAATAATAATATAATAATAAATGCATGAAGCATAAAATAAAATAATTTTTGGGTTAGAAATCTAATGTTATAGGCCCGAAGCCTAGAAAATAAAATATATGCCTAAAGTATAAAAAAATTATTATTCAAAATATAACGTAAAAGGCCTGAAACATAATATTAATTGTTTTTGCCACTTGGAAGATTCGACCCCGTCCCAAATCTAACGAAAATAACATACTTCACCAATTGAGCTATAATATAATTTGTATATCTAAAATTTTTATGCATGAAGCATAAATTAATTATTTTCAACACTTGTGAGACTCGAACTTGTCTCGAATAAAAATAGAATAGCATATTGTACCCAAAAAAATGAATTCATAATTTAAAATTAAGATTCACCTTCTACTGTATTATTTTCGTTCCTTGGAGCAAATGAAATTACATAACATGAAGAATGCAACATGTTTTATATTTATGGAAATTGACTGGGTGTTGGCAATAAACGAGTGGCTAAAACAATGTATTGTCTATCTATAACAATTTATGGAAGTAAATGAATATGTATTTCGCAAAAAAAATCAATTTGTGAAAGATAATGCAACTTTTCCAATATATAAGAGAATGGAGCGAAAATTAATTTTACCATGAAAAAAACAGGAGCTACGCTGGTGAATTTTTCAAATAGAATAATCAATTTTTATTTAATTCCTTTGTAATTATTAGATTCTATATTGATAATCTTTTATAACTCGATAGAGTATTGTAATCTCACAATTTATATTATTTTAACTAAATTATATTCCCTGAAGTGAATAAAAGTGAATAAACAGTTTTTAAGTAATATAAAAATCATTTCCTGAAATGAAACTACGTTCTTTGAAGAAAATGAAATATTTTTCATATGTTTACTACTGAAATTCTAGTGACCTGGACTCCAGAAGAGGCTAAGGTTGTGGAAAGAATAGTTTGTGGTCTCGTAGTAGTTTGAATACTACTAGGATAAATAACCATAACCACTAGAAGTGGAAAAATATTGGTAAAGGCACTAAAAAAAGTTCATGAAGTTTTTTCCTTTTTTTTATTGTGTTGATATTGAAATCCGAGAATATGTGGCGTTATTGGGTGTGATTTATGTTAGTTTAGACACTATTTATATGCTTGATTATGAAAAAAATTAATTGAACAAATTTAGGATTTTTTAGGATTTTAAAAAAAATATTAAAAGTAGCATTATGAAATTAAATATTTGATGTAATAAACATTTTTTGGCCTACAATTGTTTTTATAAAAATATAGGGTACAAATTGTAATTTAAAAAATGTTAAAGAAAATTATTTGACAAAAGATGTTTTTAAAAATAAATAAATGATCATTTTGCAATTAAATAAAGTGTTATATGAAAATAATTTGACTTAAAATATTTTTATGAAAATAAAAGGACCAAAATGAAATTTTATAAAAAGTATAGGGACCAAATTTCAATTTAAAAAGTAAGTATAAGAAAATATAATAGAACTAAAATACAATTTAAAAAAATTAAAGGACCACTTTGCAATTTAAAAAATAAATGAAAATATAAAAGTACTAAAATATTTATTTTTTTAAAAAGTAGACCATTTTGCAATTTAAAAAAAGAAAAAGAAAATATAAAAGGACTATCATGTTTAGTTTTTCTAAAAATAACCCAATTCGCAATTTAAAAAAATTAAATAAAAATGGACTATTTTGAAATATCAAAAACAAAATGTATATATTTTTTTATTCATTATATTACTAATATTTTTTTTGTGTAATACAGATTGTAAGTGGAATTGATGTATTATTATATTTTTTTAATTTATTTGATTAATTTTTTATTTAATTTATATGTATGTATTTAATTTGGTTATGTATTAATTTTTATGTATTTAATTTATATTTATGTATTTAATTTCGTGATGTAATCATTTTTCATTTTATTTTTATTGCTGTCTTTTAAATGTATTGCAAAATAAATGGCCGATGTGTTAGCTAGGAGTCACGGAGGGGACGGTGGGGACCGAGACCCAAACCAAAATCCCAACAAAAACCTTGCAGATTATAACAATCAACAGGGTAAATATGAAATAGATATCCAAAATTATGTTAAATATAAATTATACATTAATTAAATCTAATTTAAAACAGATTCAATTAAGCGCAACAAAATGGGTATGCGGCACTAAAATCTGTCATTAAGGCACTAAAGGCCGTCGGGTATCCTTTGCCGGTCGATTTCTACATACTAGACGACACGCGGAATCCCTCGGTAAATACGGGAAACACGTTAGCCAGGATGCCGGGCTAACTGTTCGAGATAGGATACCACCGTGCTACAAAGCGTGGGAGAAAGTTCTGACTTCCGATAAAGTAGCATTCATTAAGCGATTATCGGTAATGTTAAAACTATTCCCACCATTAATACTTATATATATAATAAATTATTATTTAATTTAACTTTAAATAATATTTTGGATATAACAATTTTTTTGATATCGCTTATTGGAGGTTAAAATCCGATTGGAAATTTATTGCTGGGAATTTGGATGATACTATGAAAGTGAGGTACAAAGACTACAAACATAATATGAAAAAGCATTATTACTTGATGGGTAAGAAACCGAGTGATTTATCTGATGAGGTTTGGGAGATGTGTTGTAAGTATTGGGGTCCGAAGGACGCAAAGGTATATATAATTTTATTTTATTTTATCATTTAGATTATATATAATATTATTAATATTTGTATTTTAAATTTTTTCAGCACCAGACAAAAATGAATAAAGAAAATCGAAAGAGACAAAAGAATAAAAGTGGAGCGGGTTCTCGAAAATACTCCCGTACTCGGGATTTTCATTACGAGGTACTTTGATTTTTATGTATAGCTGTTTAATGTATTTAGAATATTTATTGATTATTATGAATGAAACAGGCTGTTCAGAAGTTGACCAGGGGTGGGACGGTGGTAGTGAGGGATGAGGCAACTCAGGAAGAAATCCCTATTCCACAAATGGGTGCATTTTTCGAAGTGGTGGGAAAAAGCAAAAAGACAAAGCGGTGGAGGACGGAGGGATATAAGAATGCTAATTTAAGTATATTTAAAAATTAAATTGTAATTATAATTTTATTCATAAAGCGATTTGAATATTTTTTTTTCATGTCTACAATTAAACATAAATTGTGAAGGGATGCTATGAAAGAGAATGTGACTCAGTGTCAATCTAAGTCAATTGAAGCTGGTGACTTGTCGCAAAAGGAGCAAATTGAGTCGGAGAGGGAAACTGCTAAAAAGGCTATTGGGTCGCCGAAGAGGAGTTGGACACCGGGTATGGGCCAACCGAAAAAGAAGAAGCGTGTCTCGAGTCCTTCGCCTACCCTGGCACAAGACTTGCAAAACTCGCATATGATGGCGGCAATAAATGAGCTTCGAGTAGCCAAAGGATTGGAACCTTATAGACCCCCTAGTACTAGTACCTCTTCTAGCAGTGCTCCCCTAGTTTGTTCTCAGGCAGCTGTGACTGATGCGATGACTTATATTAATGAGATAAGGGTACAACAGGGTTTGCCCTCTATCCAGCCTATGCCTGCGAACCCTACTCCTCCAGCTGGTGATGCACCTGAGAGTCGAGGTGATGAAGATGGTGATGAAGAGAGTGACGAAGATGAAGATGGTGATGATTCCGATGGAGAACAAGAGACCCGTTTATATGGTCTTTAGGTTCGGTTAAATTGGTGTTTATTTTGGTTTGAAGTTAAGATGTAATAATATTTTGACTTTTGGTTTGTTTGACTATTGATTTGACTTTTAGTTTGACTTTTGATTTAAGTTTATGGATGATTTTGGTGCATTAGAATTTAAATAATTATTTAGTTTATAATTGGTATTTTTAATTATTAATTGTTTTTTTTAAATAAAAAACTATGATTTTGTCAAAATCATAATTTTTTAATTTAAATAAAATAAAATTAATGTCATTAGCGACTACAAGTAGTCTAGAACAACAATTAAAGGTAGTCACTATATATTAGCTTCTAGCGACTACACATGTCGTCGATAATAACTAGTCAAACAGCGACTACTTATGTAGTCAGTAATACTTTCGCGACTACATCGTGACTTTCGTCGCTAGATATGATCTCTATCGACGAGTTTTTCGCGACTATGTAATAACGACTACATGTAGAGTAGGTAAAGTAAAAATTCGTTTTCTGCGATTACTTTTTCCCTCTTTCGCGACTACAGATGTAGTCGCGGAAAGAAGGACGAGGTGTAGTGTACGAGCACTAGTATATATGGTACTTTGTTATTTTATCAATATCCCTATATGAAACTTTATTGATTTAAACATGAATGATAATCTATAAAATATTCTTTGATTTGGTCAAATATATAAATATATTTCACTTAAAATCAAATATAATACTAATTTTTTAATTAATCAATAACTCAAATTTTGTATGTCCAAAGTACAAATTATATTTATAAAAAGAAAAAAAACAAAACTATGTCGTTTTTTGTTGAGTAAAGATATATATCATCCATTTTTGAATCACTTATATATTATCCTTATATGGCAGTTTTAAAAATCTCATTAAGTCATTTATATGTCATAAATTGTGTAAGTTCTATTTTATTTAATTTTATATAATACCAGAAAAAATCATACAATTATTTTCACCAAACCCTAAACCCCGCCTCCTTACATATACACCTTACAAGTCGTCATTCCTATGGATACCAAGAAACTACTCTAAAGTATCACAAAATTATTAACTAATTTTTCATCATGTTTATTCAGCCCGACACCATTGATACATCCAATCTATTTTGGAAAGAGTGTACTTCTATATCTCACATATAAGATAGTTGAACATGACATTTCAATCAACAAGGAAGAGGTTTTATTTCTAATTTTATTTCTAATAATCATTTATGAATATTATATATACTTATTGAGAAACAATTTGATTCTAACTGATATTATCTGCCCTTTTATTAAGTATTTTTAGAGACTGTGTGTCGAATATCATGTTTTCATTCAAGTAATTTCATTAAAATCTATTATGTAGAATCTACTTCAGAGTTTTTTTCTGCAATTTTGATATATTTTGTTTTTACACCGATTGCTTATTTTAACGTAATTTGAATCAAAAGTTTAAATGGTGATAAGCTCCCTTAATTTGATATATATAGTAGAATATTGATTAGATAAATGAAGCATATATGACATGACTTGGAGATTAAGATATACATTTCAATGCAAACATTGAAATATATATATATATATATATATATATATATAGATTTATTGATTAACATCTATTAATTAATATTTTAAAATTCACTAACTAATCCTTCTTATATTTGAAATCAACCTTTACTTATTTCATTATTTATATCAGAAATAAAAAAATATTTGGTTTACATTCTAATCACTTTAATATAAACCAAATATTTTTTTTATTTCTGATATAAATAATAAAATAAGTAAAAGTTTAATTTCAAATACAAGAAGGATTAGTTAGTGAATTTTAAAATCTTAATTAATAGATGTTAATCAATATATATATATATATATATATTTCAATGTTTGCATTGAAATGTATATCTTAATCTCCAAGTCATGTCATATATGCTTCATTTATCTAATCAATATTCTACTATATTTATCAAATTAAGGGAGCTTATCACCATTTAAACTTTTGATTCAAATTACGTTAAAATAAGCAATCGGTGTAAAAACAAAATATATCAAAATTGTAGAAAAAAACTCTGAAGTAGATTCTACATAATAGATTTTAATGAAATTACTTGAATGAAAACATGATATTCGACACACAATCTCTAAAAATACTTAATGAAAGGGCAGATAATATCAGTTAGAATCAAATTGTTTCTCAAAGTATATATGATATTCATAAATGATTATTAGAAATAAAACCTCTTCCTTGTTGATTGAAATGTCATGTTCAACTATCTTATATGTGAGATATAGAATTACACTCCTTCCTAAATAGATTGGAAGTATCAATGGTGTCGGGCTGAATAAACATGATGAAAAATTAGTTAATAATTTTTTGATAATTTAGAGTAGTTTCTTGGTATCCATAGGAATGACGACTTGTAACGTGTATATGTAAGGAGGCGGGGTTAAGGGTTTTGGTGAAAATAATTTTGTGATTTTTTCTGGTATTATATAAAATTAAATAAAATAGAACTTACACAATTTATGACATATAAATGACTTAATGAGATTTTTAAAACTGCCATATAAGGATAATATATAGGTGATTCAAAAATGGATGATATATATCTTTACTCAATAAAAAAAGACATATTTTAGTTTTTTTCCTTTTATAAATATAATTTGTACTTTGGACATACAAAATTTGAGTTATTGATTAATTAAAAAATTAGTATTATATTTGATTTTAAGTGAAATATATTTATATATTTGACCAAATCAAAGAATATTTTATAGATTATCATTCATGTTTAAATCAATAAAGTTTTATATATGGATATTGATACAATAATAAAGTACCATATATACTAGTGCTCGTACACTACACCTCGTCCTTCTTTCCGCGACTACATCTGTAGTCGCGAAAGAGGGAAAAAGTAGTCGCGGAAAACGAATTTTGACTTCACCTACTCTACATGTAGTCGTTATTACATAGTCTCGAAAAACTCGTCGTTAGAGGTCATATCTAGCGACGAAAGTCACGATGTAGTCGCGAAAGTATTACTGACTACATAAGTAATCGCTGTTTGACTAGTTATTATAGACGACATGTGTAGTCGCTAGAAGCTAATATATAGCGACTACCTTTGGTTGTTTTTCTAGACTACTTGTAGTCGCTAATGACATTAATTTTTTTTTTAAATTAAAAAATTATGATTCTGACAAAATCATTTTTTTTATTTAAAAAACAATACAATTAATAATTAAAAATACCAATTATAAACTAAATAATTAATTAAAATACTAATGCATCAAAATCATCCATAAACTTAAATTAAAAGTTAAACCAAAAGTCAAATCAATAGTCAAACAAACCAAAAGTCAAAATATTATTACATCTTAACTTCAAACCAAAATAAACACCAACTTAACCGAACCTAAAGACCATATAAACGGGTCTCTTGTTCTCCATCGGAATCATCACCATCTTCATCTTCGTCACTCTCTTCATCACCCTCTTCATCACCTCGACTCTCGAATGCATCACCAGCTGGAGGAGTAGGGTTCGTAGGCATAGGCTGGATAGGGGGCAAACCCTGTTGTACCCTTATTTCATTAATATAAGTCATCGCATCAGTCACAGCTGCCTGAGAATAAACTAGAGGAGCACTGCTAGAAGAGGTACTAGTAGTAGGGGGTCTATAAGGTGCCAATCCTTTAGCTACTCGAAACTCATTTATTGCCGCCATCATATGCGAGTTTTGCTCATCTTGTGCCGGGGTAGGCGAAGGACTCGAGACACGCTTCTTCTTTTTCGGTTGGCCCATACCCGGTGTCCAACTCCTCTTCGGCGACCCAAGAGCCTTTTTAGCAGTTTCCCTCTCCGACTCAATTTGCTCCTTTTGCGATAAGTCACCAGCTTCAATTGACTCAGATTGACACTGAGTCACTTTCTCTTTCATAGCATCCCTTAACAATTTATGTTTAATTATAGACATGAAAAAAAAATTAATATTAAAATCGCTTTATGAATAAAATTATAATTACAATTTAATTTTTAAATATACTTACATTAGCATTCTTATAACCCTCCGTCCTCCACCGCTTTGTCTTTTTGCTTTTTCCCACCACTTCGAAAAATGCACCCATTTGTGGAATAGGGATTTCTTCCTGAGTTGCCTCATCCCTCACTACCATCGTCCAACCCCCGGTCAACTTCTCAACACCCTGTTTCATTAATAATAATCAATAAATATTCTAAATACATTAAACAGCTATAAATAAAAATCAAAGTACCTCGTAATGAAAATCCCGAGTACGGGAGTATTTTCGAGAACCCGCTCCACTTTTATTCTTTTGTCTCTTTCGATTTTCTTTATTCATTTTTGCCTGGTGCTGAAAAAAATTAAAATACAAATATTAAGAACATTATATATAATCTAAATGATAAAATAAAATAAAATTATATATATACCTTTGCGTCCTTCGGACCCCAAAACTTACAACACATCTCCCAGACCTCATCAGATAAATCACTCGGTTTCTTACCCATCAAGTAATAATGCTTTTTCATATTATGCTTGTAGTCGTTGTACCTCACTTTCATAGTATCATCCAAATTCCGAGTAATAAATTTCCAATCGGATTTTTTCCTCCAATAAGCGATATCAAAAAAATTGTTATATCCAAAATATTATTTAAAGTTTAATTAAATTAATAATTTATTATATATATAAGTATTAATGGTGGGAATAGTTTTAACATTACCGATAATCGCTTAATGACTGCTACTTTGTCGGAAGTTGGAACTTACTCCCACGCGTTGTAGCATGGTGGTATCCTCTCTCGAACAGTTAGCCCGACATCCTGGCTAACGTGTTTCCCGTATTTACCGAGGGATTCCGTGTGTCGTCTAGTATGTAGAAATCGACCGGCAAAGGATACCCGACCGCCTTTAGTGCCTTAATGAAATATTTTAGTACCGCATACCCATTTTGTTGCGCTTAATTGAATCTGTTTTAAATTAGATTTAATTAATGTATAAGTTATATTTAACATAATTTTGGATATCTATTTTTTATTTACCCGGTTGATTGTTACAATCTGCAAGGTTTTTGTTGGGATTTTGGTTTGGGTCTCGGTCCCCATCGTCCCCTCCGTGACTCCTAGCTAACACATCGGCCATTTATTCTGCAATACATTTAAAAGACAGAATTAAAAATAAAATGAAAATGATTACATCACGAAATTAAAAACATAAATATAAATTAAATACATAAAAATTAATACATAACCAAATTAAATACATACATATAAATTAAATAAAAAACAAATTGAATAAATTAAAAAATATAATAATACATCAATTTCACTTACAATCTGTATAACACAAAAAATAATATTAGTAATATAATGAATAAAAAAATATATACATTTTGTTTTTGATATTTCAAAATAGTCCATTTTTCTTTAATTTTTTTTAAATTGCAAATTGGGTTATTTTTAAAAAAAAATAAGCATGATAGTCCTTTTATATTTTCTTTTTCTTTTTTTAAATTGCAAAATGGTCTACTTTTTAAAAAAATAAATATTTTAGTCCTTTTATATTTTCTTTTATTTTTTTAAATTGCAAAGTGGTCCTTTAATTTTTTTAAATTGTATTTTAGTTCTATTATATTTTCTTATACTTACTTTTAAAATTGCAATTTGGTCCCTATACTTATTATAAAATTTCATTTTGGTCCTTTTATTTTCATAAAAACATTTTAAGTCAAATTATTTTCATATAACACTTTATTTAATTGCAAAATGATCATTTATTTATTTTTAAAAACATCTTTTGTCAAATAATTTTCTTTATCATTTTTTAAATTACAATTTGGTCCCTATATTTTTATAAAAACAATTGTAGGCCAAAAAATGTTTATTATATCAAATTTTTAATTTCATAATGCTACTTTTAATTTTTAGCCCTAAATTTGTTCAATCAATTTTTTTCATAATCAAGCATATAAATAGTGTCTAAACTAACATAAATCACACCCAATAACGCCACTTATTCTCGGATTTCAATATCAACACAATAAAAAAAGGTAAAAAATTCATGAATTTTTTTTAGTGCCTTTACCAATATTTTTCCACTTCTAGTGGTTATGGTTATTTATCCTAGTAGTATTCACACTACTACGAGACCACAAACTATTCTTTCCACAACCTTAGCCTCTTCTGGAGTCCAGGTCACCAGAATTTCAGTTGTAAACATATGAAAAATATTTCATTTTCTTCAAAGAATATAGTTTCATTTCAGGAAATGATTTTTATATTACTTAAAAACTATTTATTCACTTCAGGGAATATAATTTAGTTAAAATAATATAAATTGTGAGATTACAATACTCAATCGAGTTATAAAAGATTATCAATATGGAATCTAATAATTACAAATAAATTAAATAAAAATTGATTATTCTATTTGAAAAATTCACCAGCGTAGCTCCTGCTTTTTTCATGGTAAAATTAAATTTTGCTCCATTCTCTTATATATTGGCAAAGTTGCATTTTCTTTCAGAAATGGATTTTATTTGCAAAATACATAATTTACTTCCATAAATTGTTATAGATAGACAATACAGTGTTTAAGCCACTCATTTATTGCCAACACCCAGTCAATTTCAATAAATATAAAACATGTTGCATTCTTCATGTTATGCAATTTCATTTGCTTCAAGGAACGAAAATAATACAGTAGAAGGTGAATCTTAATTTTAAATTAAGAATTCATTTTTTTGGGTACAATATGTAATTCAATTTTTATTCGAGACAAGTTCGAGTCTCACAAGTGTAGAAAATAATTAATTTATGCTTCATGCATAAAAAATTTAGATATACAAATTATATTATAGCTCAATTGGTAAAGTATGTTATTTTCTTTAGATTTGGGACGGTGTCGAATCTTGCAAGTGGCAAAAATAATTAATATTATGCTTCAGGCCCTTTAACGTTATATTTTGAATAATTATTTTTTTTATGCTTTAGGCATATATTTTTTTTTCTAGGCTTCGGGCCTATAACATTAGATTTCTAACCCAAAAATTATTTTATTTTATGCTTCATGCATTTATTATTATATTATTATTTTTATGCTTCGGGCATATATTTTATTCTCTATGTTTCGAGCCTATATTATTACACACATAAGATAAAAATTATATAAACCTGCAATTTTACCTTTAGTCCAAAGAATTTTTTTTCAAGTAAAGAACCCGTCCATTTTCCTTTTCTTTCATGGTCAACGTGGGTTGCACATGAATAGTAAGATCAATTACCAAAATCCATAAATAAAATCACTATGGAAATTGCAACAACCCTTTTAAACCATTACATTAAGTTCTTTAGAAGGCTCTTGGAAGTGATTACATAATCACAACCATCCAAGATGATATCAAACCTCATTATCAATATATACACAATATAAAACGCCATAATTTGTACCTTTTAACCTGTAAATATAATACTCAAACCTTCCTAAAAAAAACAAATTTAAATGTCAAATCAAACATAAAATTATAGGATGATAGAAAATTAGCAGGCTTAGAAAAATTGAAAAAATAGAGATCGGAAGTAGAAAATTATTTGTGAACTAGACTGTTGTTATTTAGCCTCATCTGCTATCTCCATCGAGATATTTAGAATTCGGACAACACAGAAGAATCTCATTTCTTTGTTCTCTCAATCTCCAGCTATATAAAAATATTAACATTATTTTATTTTAATAGGTAGAGTATCATGCTGATAACGTGTTATGAACTGAGATAAGAAAAACAAAAAGAGTAAAGTATAAGTTTGTTTCTTTCATTCCAACTTGTGCATAAGATAATGGTATGAAAGTCATATTTATAAGAGAAATGTGACTCTTCATATTTTACAATAAGTGTCTCCATAAAGATGAGAATATGAGAAGTCTAGGAATCCTAAAGGACATCCACATTATTATTTACAATAATATTGACTATATTCGTGTGCTTGTTTACTATTATTAGTCTAGCCAATTAGTGATAGGTTCTAGTATTTAGGATATTCGTAGTGGCGCGATCATCCAGAAGGGGGGGGGTCTAAATAGGGATGAAAATAAATTGAATTATTGCAAAAAAAAAACAAAACCACGTCCATAGCTATTTAATTTATTAAAAACCAAATCCTAAAGGACTAAACCATCAGGCTTACTTTTTAAAACCATAACCGAATAATTCAGATTTGGTTTTTTAAGCGGTTTTTTTGATTTTAACCATAACCAAGCTATAACTCTATAAATATATTGAGAAATCTTAAAACACGATCACAAGCACATAAAAAGTGTTCACAATATATAAAACATTATGTTGATCCTTAGTATAATAACATTTTTTTAAAATTTAATATTTAGATTTTAATATTTGGATATGAAAATACTTTTTTATTTATATTATTGGTGTCGGTTAGTGTGTGATAAAATAATGATAAGTAAAGATGCAACTAACACCTTAACCAAGCACGTTACTCACTGCAAGTATCACAGATCGTACGCAAGTTTTAATGATAAGTAAATTCGTTCCTCAGAGAGTACGAAAGTTAGGAAGAACTTATGGAATATAAACTGCAAAAAAGAAAGCTAGAAGAATAATAAGCTGAAAATAAAAGACTCGGAAACATTTGTTTGGTTTCTAAAAACTCTAATAATTAATTAAATAAAATAAAGACAATAAAATAAACAAAGAGAAAGAAGTAGTATGACAGTTTAGCTCGAGATTTAGCAAGTAATCCCCACTATCCTTGTTATAACCTATTTATGTAAGGGAGAGTTGTGTGATATGCAAGAACCAGGATTCTATATTACTCCTAACCCTCTTCCGAGTGGACTTAGGCGGCGACCTAACAATTACCAGGGGACTTGGGTAAGGGGACCCTGCGCATTGATCGGTGGTTAATCTCAAACCCTAATGACTAACTAGTTAGACAAGCCTATTTTGATCACTACCACACACTAGACGTTTATGTGGTGTTTCAATAATTAGACACCCCTTCGGGGTGACCATCTAACTACTATTAAGGTAATTCTATACGTTGTACACCGCAATAACTATAGACAATAAACAAAAGCACACAACAACACTAATTTTAATTAAATGTAAAAGACATCCCGAATTAAAATAGATATAAAACAAGTATTCACTACTAAATATTCACCTATTGGCGGTATTTAATTGGCGGCAGTTTTAAGTAACTGTAGCCTATTATACGAAGGTACTTTTATATAGGCGGCAGACTCATCGAACAGTCGTTAATTGGACAGAATATAGACGGCTCATTTGATTAAACCTCCGTCTATAGTCATATATATATATTTATAAGTTTTTTATTTAATTTATATGGTTTCGGATAAAAAATTACATCAAGTAGTCATTCATGAATTTGTGGAATCCAATATGGAGTCCAAAAAATGGCACCGTGATTTTTTTAAAACTTAATGTAATAATAAATATAATGAAAACTAGTGTTTTATTTGATAAAAGAGTACAATTAGATTTAGATGCATGCCCAGTATGGAGTTTTTTTTTGGACTACGTGCTACAATTAAAGAAAAACGATTACGATTACAATCAGTCGATCCCAAGTTGAGAAAACCAGAGCACCAACAGTGACCGCCCCCCTCCCACCGGGCCCTCCGTCTAGCATTATGTGCAGTTCAATTGTTCAACCCATCAAGACCACGCAGAATATATGTGTTTGAAAAGCATTTCCATGCATTTCAGCGATCTCCCCAATTCGCATCGCATATCGTCTGATTCGTCACCACACTGCTAGTGGTGCCCTAATACCTTGAATGGTATCAAGGTTATCCAAATAGATAATAGTTATATTAACTGCCCCATCTTAACAATACCTAATTACTTCCAGTGCTACCCTTACTTCCCCCTTGGCAATGAATCCACCAATATTGATTCCGAGAAAATGAAACGTTATCCCCGATTTGATATCCAGTATTACTATCCCGATTCGACTAGGCTCAAATATGTTCATGAAGGAAACATCGTATTTGATAATAGAATGTGTCCCTGCAAGTTCCGCTTCTATCCTATTTGCTTTGCTGGCCCTTTCTTGATCATTGATTATCCTATCCCGTCTTATTACCCCATATTTATTTGGTCTGAGATTAATTTTTTTTTATATAACACTTTTATTATATAATATTTTATTAAAAAGAACGAATAGTCGATTTATTGATAAAAAATATTACATTAATTTTGACTATACATAATCATGAATATAAAAATAATTTTAAAACAAATATAGTATAATAAAAGAAGTAATATTATGATATAAAAATATTCTTAACTATTTCTAGTAAATTTTTTATAATAGTCTAATTTTTTTTGGTCGGTTTTATATAAAATAATTGAGTCTTATTTTGCCACAATATTTCCTATACAACTTTTAATTCGCGCGTTAAATTGATGTATTCTGAACGCTTTTTTTCCAATCTTCTTAACCCAAAACCCTTCCCAACCCAAAAAGAAAAAGAAAAACAGTTCCTTCCCTAAATCAAAAACTTTTTTCCGCAATGCTCGTCATGTAACTGTCAGTCAAGGTAATGTAAATTGCTTCTCCACTTTCAAAGAATACTCTATATTATTTTTAAATTCAGAATCATTGAGTTTTAGGTTTTGTTTGTTGTTGTTGTTGATTAAATTGGTGAGTATAG
This sequence comes from Nemophila menziesii, assembly GCA_029959085.1. NCBI lineage: Eukaryota > Viridiplantae > Streptophyta > Magnoliopsida > Boraginales > Hydrophyllaceae > Nemophila > Nemophila menziesii. Next base: position 85,518,408 of record JARWIR010000001.1, read on the forward strand.
TATTTTTTGAACATTCAATCATAAAATTGATAGTACACAACTATTTAATTTGTGATATATGACAATTTTTATATAGTAATTAAAGTGTTTGTATTTATGCCTCTTAGAAAATTAGATTGACTTCTTATGGGTTTGGAAAACTCTAAGTATAGGATATATGGCCAAAGGCTAGCCATGGTAATATCATTATGGGTAGCTTATGATTGTCTTCATCCACCATCGATCTTAATTCCATTGTGAGTAATGTTTTCATTTTGCTCATATGTCAAATGGGTGTAATAATTTTGTAATTAAATTGTTTTAAATAATTTGAACATGAGTTTAATATTCATTCCATAAGAGCACTGAAAAAGATAATTAAGAATTATATCCTGTTACTTTCATAACAGGCATTGAATATTGTTAAAAATCCTATAGATTTGATTCACTATAATGGGTAATGTTTTCTATTCAGATTATGCTATCCACAAATTCTTCTATCTAAATGGGTCCTCTCATGGTCGTATAACTGATAAGCATGTTTAAGGATGTTGACCTATTTTTGAGTTTCACTTGCGCAAATCTTGGTTTGATGAAATTATTAGGTATGGTAAAGTTGCAAATCCAATTAAAATTACGTTAATATGATCTTAATTATGCTCTTTTGTTCACTAATTGATAGAGATTGTCTCTTCTTGGAAGAAGAGAATATAATGGATTATAGCATCCTTACTGGTGTTCATTTTTGCAATACAAATACATTTTATAATTATGACCCATCTGGTAATTTCTCTATATCTTGGTAATTGCTGCTTTTAAAATAAAGTTTTTATAACCTCCATAAAATTTTTAGGATATGCCAAAGATTGGCGAAGGCACGAGAAAATGAAGTAGTGAGGTCAACATGTGAAAACAAGAAACTCACATCAGATACAAACTCAGGAATCTCTGCTTTATTAGCAGAGAAAAACTTCACCTGGAACCCAATATAACAAAATGGAGAGTGATTTGAAGGAACAATTATGAAAAACTCCAGAAGCTAAACAAATAATGAAGGATTACACGCCTCGAAAACCAAGAAAGATAATCAAGTGTTACAGCTAAAAAGTGAATTAAACAAGTTTGAATCAGAATCAACAAATAAAAAAGGAAGAAATATCAAGACTAGTTAAGGAAATAGAGATGCTAAGAAAGTCCAAAAGTGATTCAATAACGTAGATGCGCTTTAAGAAAAGGAAAAATAATGCAACAAATGAAAAGGTTAAGAAAGAATCAGATGATAAGGTATTGAGACTTTAATGTTAATGTTCAGTTTAAAAATTGAAGATAAGAAAAACTTATATAGTTTGATTTTGGTTATTTTAGGTATATAGAAGGTCACAGAGAAAATAAATACAAGTTATTACAGTACCAGAAACTATCCCAAAGTTATTCACATCTTCTCTCAAAATACCTATGTTGAAGACCGTGTCTCGGTTTGTGCGTTAATTAATCTACTATGTGATACTTTAGTGTAGATTAATTATTTATTAATCTATTAGAGTTGATGATTACGTAGTATGTTCTTTCTTGTATGTATGTAACATTGGCATCTTGACTATGAAGTTTTTGTTGGCTATGAAGATATGGATGATTGTTGAAGTAATACAGAAGTTTTGAAGATTTTGTTTGGACATCTCCGACTTCTAGTTGTTTAATTATTTTTGTACGAAAATATCAAGAAGTATTATGATTTTTGTACCTTTTATTTTTATTAGTTGTAGTTTGGTTAAATATAAGAAGTAGAAGGATCTTTGTATATTTTGTTTGAATGAAATACATTTTAAATTGATTTATGCTTATATTGATTTGACTTTTAGTTTATATATGTATTCTTTTAAATCTAAAGATTAATCTTATATATAATTAATAATATATAATATAAAAAATATATACACGACACAGTTCAATTATATATAGGCGGCATTTTGAGACAATTGCCGTTAATGCGAGGTTGAATAGGCGGCATTTCTCTTTGTGCCATCTTTGCATAGGCGTGAGCTTTATAGACGGCACTCTTCGCGGCAATGAGCTATGTGCCGTCTATCAATACACGTCATTTATAAACTCCCGTCTTTGACCGTAAAAATTGCCGCGAATATTTGAATTTTTAGTAGTGATTGGGTTCATGCCCATATGCTAATCTCAAGCTAAATCGAATTAGTTCATACTAGAGAAAGAAATAAAATAAATAAAAAATTTGAAAGACTGAAAAGGCATGAATTGTTGTCCAACTCCTTCTGACCTTCTATTCTCTTGATGTAAGCTTCATCTTGGTCTTTTTGATGATTAATGACAGACCAAGAATGATTTCTCTAAGGTAGGAATGGATATATATATATATATAGGCCCTTGGTCAAAATTAGGAGTAATCCCCAAGTTAAGGAGTCCTGATCTTACCAAAATTCGCATTCCTAACTTGTTGAAAGGGATAAACCTTAGCAGAATTGATTTGATCATATTTCCTTCTTTACTTATTAGATTTTTACGTTCTTTATATGGAAACGACTGGGTTTGAAAGGTCTAGCTGCCAATATAAAAATATCCTCCTAATTCTAGACCTTAATCTACAGTAAATTAATTAGTCGATGTATGTGCAGTTTTGGCAACTTCTTTACTTTCCAAATATATCCAAACTAATCCTTTTTTACTTTGACTAAGGGATTTCCTTTACTTTTACACTCTAAATCACTTTACATAGGTGTAATAGTTTTCATATACTTAAGTGTTACACAAATAACACATAATTTACGCGCACAAGCTCATAAAATAGCAATACACCTAAAAATAGACAAGAAAGTGCTAAGTATAAATAAATAGGGAAAATCCCAAAATTAATAATTATATAACCCTAAAATGATGTCTCAAGTATAGATTAATATATAAAATACAAAGTGACATCAAGACCCCCAACTCAAAGTTGTATCGTCCCGACACAATAAAGATAAGAACAATAGGGTAGTCAACAATTGATATAGAAGAAGAAGAACAACAACAAGAAGAATAGAAAACATTAAATGATCCTAGAGCAAAATATCTAAAAAGTCTCATGTAGTAATGATAAAGAAATAACGCACGTATATGCTTAATATACATATAATCAACATTCTATAAATTCAAGTCCAGATTAACTTCTCAATGCCAGAAGGAGATATCTTCAACTCAGTTCGTGTTAATGGTTATAGGGTGATCATGGGTCCTAATATAGTATCTAATGGTACACTCATCTAGCAATTCTTTCTCTGTAACTGTATAATTAATTTGAGCACCATTGAAAGTCTTACTAGTATAATAAATCGAATGAAATATCTTATCTTTTCTTTGTCCCAATACAGCTCCCATACACAAATCACTAGCATCACACATAACTTCAAAAGGCAAATTCCAATCTGGAGGTAATACTATAGGAGCAGAAATAAGCTTTTCTTTGATTGCTTGGAAAGCCGCTAAGCAAGCTTCATCAAAAAGGAATTTGGAGTCCTTTTCAAGTAAGTTACATAGCGGTTTAGTAATCTTAGAAAAGTCTTTAATGAAACGCCTATAAAAGCCAGCATGACCAAGAAAACTTCTTACCCCTTTAACAGAATTAGGAGGGGGAAGAGTTTTAATTACCTCTATCTTCGCTCTATCAACCTCTAACCCAGCACTTGAAACCTTGTGACCCAGAACTATACCTTCGCGAACCATGAAATGACACTTCTCCCAGTTTAAGACCAAATCTGTTTCCTTGCATCTGATTAACACTTTCTCGAAGTTATGTAAACATCTATCAAAATCATCACCGAACATGGAGAAATCATCCATAAAAACTTCAAGAAAATTATCGATCATATCCCAGAAGATAGCCATCATACATCTCTGAAAGGTAGCAGGTGCATTACACAACCCAAATGGCATTCTGCGATATGCAAAAGTACCAAAGGGACATGTAAATGTTGTTTTATGTTGATCTTCTGGAGCCACATAGATCTGATTATACCCAGAATAGTCATCTAAGAAACAATAGTATTCTCTCCCAGCCAATTTATCCAACATCTGATCAATGAAGGGCAGGGGGAAGTGATCTTTCCTGGTGGCCTTGTTCAATTTCCGGTAATCCATACAAACTCTCCATCCAACAACCGTTCTCGAAGGAATGACTTCATTCTGAGCATTTAGAATAGTTTTAATTTCTCCTTTCTTTGGCACACATTGAACAGGACTCACTCATTCACTACTCGAGATGGGATAGATAATCCCCGCGTCTAACAGCTTGATAACTTCCTTCTTCACTACCTCCTTCCTAGCGTGCATTAATATCCTTTGACCTTCAAATGAGCGTGCGTTATCATCTTCAAGTATGATTTTGTGTTGACAATAGGAGGGACTAATGCCTTTGATGTCAGCAATTTGTCCAACCTATCGCCTCTTTGTTGTCTCTTAACACACGCAATAGTTTATCTTCTTGAGGACCTGTTAAATTTGCTAAAACAATAACAGGTAGAGTTTCATTAGTACCTAAATACGCATACCTCAAGTGTGCTGGTAATGGCTTTTCTTCCAACTCCGGAGGAGATTCGATTGAAGGCTTCTTTTTAGGAACAATCTCTCCCGGTTCTCTCACAGGTTCATAGGCAGGACGCCTATACTTAGGATTCTCAGAATTAAGAGCTGCCACTGTTTCGGCAAGCTCTTCCATGAACTCAGGTGAATCAATAGTTAAAGCTGCCTGCAAGATATCATCATAAGTAAATTCATTATATACCTCTTGTGTGGCATGCTCAACTACATCCATTCGAAAGTAATCTTCTTGAGAATCTGGAAACTTCATAGCTCGGAACACATTATATTTGACCTCCTCGTCTTGGATTCTCATCATCAATTCACCATTTTCTACATTAATCACTGTACGCCCCGTGGCTAGGAATGATCTTCCCAAAATAATGGGGACATTCCTATCCGCGTCGTATTCAAGAATAACAAAATCAACGGAAAATACTAACATACCTGCCTTAACGAGGACATCTTCAATTCGACCTTCCAGATGTGCAAGAGATCGATCCGCCATTTGCAAGACCATAGAAGTAGGTCTTGCTTCTCCAATTTTCAGTTTATCAAAGATCGATTTGGGCATAAGATTGATGCTCGCACCCAAATCACATAGTGCCTTACCTTTCCATTCCTCTCCAATTGATATCGGAATTGTGAAACTCCCAGGATCAAGTAAATTTGGAGGTAATTTACTTTGACAAATAGCACTACATTCTTCTGGAAGACCAACCATCTCATTTTCACAATATGACCTTTTGTTGGTGAGGGCCCATTTTAAGAACTTTGCATATTTCGGGACATCCCTAATAGCTTGTAAAAATGGAATATTAATATTGAGGCCACTCACATTGTTCAAGAATATTTGATAATCGGCCATATCACCCTTTTTCTGAACTCGAGATGGAAATGGTGGAGGAGGGCGATTGATTACAACATTATCTTTCTTCTTCGAAACTTCAACCGGCCTCTTTATTTCTTCAACTTCAACTTCTTTCTCTTTCTCAACCACATCCTTTTCTTTTCTTGGAACTTCTTTCTCTTTCATAACTGGAAAAGGAGGTGGAGGGAGGTTCTTACCACTTCTGAGAGTAACAGCTTTGCAATCTTCATGTTGTCTCGGATTTTCTGTGTCACTAGGGAGTTGCCCTTGTGGACGCGGATTAAGTTGTTTTGTGATTTGAGCAAGCTGATTCTCTAATAGTTTAATATTTGCGTCAGACGCTTGTTGATTCTGAATAGCTTGTGTCTGGAGAGCAATTAAGTTCTCAACGGTTTTCTGAAGGTTAATCATCGCACCTTCTTGTGGTTGGGCGGGTAAGGCTTTTTGGTTCATGGTTTTGTTATAACTTTCTTGAGGAGCTTGTCTCTGAACATATTTTCCTTGATTATGTCCCCCTTGATAGTTGTTATGTGGTCTTGGATTGAAGTTGTTACCTTGGGGACGCGGCTGATATGCGTATGTAGGATTGGCTGCCCCATTAGGATTCGAATATTGAAACCTATGATGGTTTCTGTTAGGGTGATATCCATTACCACTCGAATTAAAGTTTCCTCTATTGGAGACAAACATCACGGACTCTTGATTATTCTGACAATTCTCCCAATCGTGATCATTCACACCACAATACTCACATCCATACACCTCTTGTGCAACCTTTACCTCAACTCTTTTATTCGAAAAACGTTCTTTCATGGCTAATGTAAGTTGTCTCAACTGTTGTTCTAATGTGGTTTGTATCTTGTTCTCTAAGGAGTTGAACTTCTCTTCGATGTTGACATTATTAACTCCTCCTTTAACTGGTGTTCTTACGGTATTCCATCCCACTTCATTATCAACTATTCTATCTAAAATAATTCTTGCATACGCAGGTTGAACTCGTAAAAACGCACCACCACATAACAAATCCAAATTTTTGTGTGAACTCCCCTCAAGACCATTATAGAAAATTTTCAATTGTTGTTGTTCTGAAAGGTCATGATTGGGGACTCTTCGTAAGCATTTCTGAAATCTCGACCAACTTCTACCCAACGCTTCATCATATTCTTGTCGGAAATGTGTTAACTCAAGTTGAGCATCTAACCTTATGTTGGACGGATAATATCTGTCGAAAAACGCAGCCTGTAACTGTTCCCAATTCGTAATCTTTCCTGGTTCTTACGAATCATGCCAATCACTCGCTCCATATATTAAGAAAAATATGAATGTAGCAAAATACATTTGCTCCCTCGTTACCCCTTGCGTTATGTATGAATCGCAAATTTGCATAAATTTTTGTACTGCGCGAAGTGGGTCTTCTCCGGGCTTGCCACGAAAGTTTCCGAAATTCAGAAATTGAGCTAGCATACCCGAATTTGGACGGAATCTCGGAAGATTGATATTAGCTGGGCCAATCCCAAAAGGAGGGGCAAGGAATAGTTCTTGAGCTGGACCAGTGAGAGACCATGGATCGGCTATTTGAACTTGAACTGGAGGATTAGGAATGACAGGTGGAACCGGAAGATTGAGAATTCCTGGAGGCCCTAGTGGCTGACTATTTGCGTTTAGCTGAACTCCTGGGTTCTCTTGGTTATGAAGATTAATATTATCCATTATATTCACTAATTCTTCTACTTCTCTAGCTTCTTGTTCTTTCCTTCTCTTGTTAGCAAATCTGATTAATGATTCTGTATTATTAAGGATCGGAGGTGATGGCTCAAAATCCTTAAAGAGTCTTCTTCGCATACACCAAACCTAAAACCTGAAAAAGATGAACAAACAAAAAGCGTAAAACTGATAAAAATAAAAACAAATGCAACTAGTCACTAAAGGATAAACACTGTGGTCACACGCTACCGTCCCCGGCAGCGGCGCCAAAAACTTGGTGGTCCTTTGTGTGTTCTAAAAATAATGTAATAAGTAAGGAGAACCACAACCGCAAGTGTACGGTTGTCCCAAGCAATAATAGTGATAAACATGATCGTTCGTAGGGACGGATTGGTTGACTTCAATGCTTATCAAGTAATGAATAATTGCACCTATGAAAGCAGTAAATGATTTGATAATTGTTTGTTGGTTGGTTTTTATTAATCCTAATTATGAAAGACTAATGTGAAAATGCAAATAAATAACTAAACGCAAGTATATAAAGACTAGACGCAAATATGAGCAAGCAGTACTTGAGAGACGCAAGGATTTCTCCTAACTCTGTTTCATTCCATATGTTGTTTAAGGGACAAATTGGTCAATTAACATAGGCCGGGATTCGGGAATCTTCGTACCCCCGTCAGGGTGGACTATGAAGCTATTCTAGGGTGTCACAAACCCCGTCAGGGTGATTATGATCCACCTTCGAATGATTAAGCTAAAAATACCCAATAGGCCATAAGATTAATTACGCTCGTCAGAGTCAAATAATTTCTATCGTATATTCAGTAATTAATTATGTATCTAAACCCCCATCAAGATGATCCACACGCCACTATGTGGAATAGCTTAGATACTAAAACCTGTTATTAATTAGCTACTTTAAGAACGGTAAATAATCACAAATTACAAAAACATGTAACAGACCCAATTTGAATTAAATTACTGAAATCCCAAATCCAATCATATGAAATTAAACAAAGTAGGGATTAACCCATTATGCGTTCCCAAGTACTAAATGGATTTAGCTCATAATTAAAGAAAAGATAAAAATTAAATTAAAAGAAGAATTCATATTGTTCATAGAAAGAAAATACAAAGAAACCTAATTTCGGATTAGGAATGACTGTGAATCGGAGATATAGTCAGTCTCCAGCTCCGTAGCTTCTTCCTTCTTCCTTGCCTTGACTTCTCTCTGATGCTCTGACTTATGAAAATTTAATTGTGTGAAAAATAGAAGTCAAAACCTCTTTTTATAAGGTGAAAAACGGATTTGGACCTAGCTGATAAGTTAAATGAAATATTAAAGGCCCAAGTCCATTATCTAAGCCCAAAATCCCGTAACTGCTTCACCACATCGACTAAAACAGCTCTAGCCGATTCTTTATAACTCCGATTGACCTCAAATCACTTGCTAAATTTCCGTAACTCGATAAGGAACATAATCTCTTCAAAGGTCAGCGGCTAAATCAACTCGTAAGTTCCTCGAAATCAGCAATCTCTGGCCTGTTTTCCAGATTTGCAACTCCAAAATATAAATCTTTCCGGGATTTATCTTCAAGCTTTGATTCCATATCACGATCTTTGACTTTCTTCTCGGATTCCTCTCCTAGCTAATATTCAAAACCTACAAACTTTTCACTAAAATACACAAGATTACGCTCAAAAGTTTAATAAATCAAAAATACTAGAAAATAAAGAAGAAAATCGGAATATTGCATTTTTAGTCCTAAAGTCTATCAAAATGATTAAATAAACATAAAAAATGATGTCTCCCAAGGGTCTAAAACAAGAACAATTAGGGAGACATCAGCTATTCATAAGTTCATGACGCTACGTGATGCTTACCTTACTCAAGGAGTTACAAGGGAGAAAATTTATTACTTCATCTCCCAGTTTTTCTTAATTGAAGGTGCAAGTGAGTGGCTAGATAGACAACAATAAAAAACAATCTCTAATTGGGATGCTGATGTCTCCTCTTTTGTGATAGCTTAATCTACTCACGTGACATCTTTTTTAGGGCTTATGGGACATAAGTGAGAGGTTTTTCCCTAATATTTGTCATATTGCACTTTTCTACATTCTTTTGGATAATATTTTATTTTTAGTGCTTTTGTGCCATAATTGTGTGTTAAGTGTGTAGTTTTTAATTACATGGTTGACAAAAGGGTCCAAGAGGATGAGTAAAAGTCAATAATTGAAGTCCATGTTGGTCAAGTGGGATTTTACCCAAGTGTCGACCATGTTTACGATGATAGTCGTTGACTCGATTCAGAGAAATGCTCGATTCGGAGAAATGCTGGTGTGGTTTGAACCTGGACCACCAGGCCTATTGGGCTTTTGAGCCTTAGGCTCATACCATCTGGACCAACCTAAGCTTTGGTTTGTCATTAGTAAACGTTGTATCTTATATTGAAATGACATGTCTTCAAATTAAACATCACAACTCTTTGCCAAGCCACCTTTTCATTGTTTATAAATAGTTGGAGAACTCAAACATTTTATTCATTCAGTTTTGTAAAGCATTAAGCATTAAAATTATAAGAGAGATAGAAATAAACCGCTTTATTAAGTTTGTTGAAATTCTTAGGAATTCGTGTGTCATTTTCTTTCGAATAGTTTTGGCGTTGTATCCTGGATGTTGAGGCTAACAAACGTAAGGCACTGGTATGTGGCCTAAATAACTTAAAGATATCGAATCAAATCTGAGCCTCGAAAATTAAAGTTATTTATTCATTACTTTTATTTATTTTTGTACTAGTTTTTATATTGTTTATTGGTTTATAAAAATCACAACAATTTAAAGTATTTATGATTCACTCTGTATAAACTAGAAAATGTTTTTTTCCCTTTTATAATCTTTTTGCAAAATTTTTGGGTCTGTGTACAAAGAACATGTTATTACATTCTATGTTTTTCTCTTATTTTGATTTTATGCTTGTGTATACATACTAGAAAATTACTTGTTTATTAACGTTAATTTTCTGTTTTCATATAGAATATGGAGTAAAATACTGAACAAAGTGGAAAGCATGGATATCGTGCAAAATACTGTTGAAACAAAAAGGCACAAGGAAGCCAAAAAAAAGGTAAGGGCGATCAGTCGTAATATGACTGAGATATCCGAGGGCATTGACGATTTGAACCTGGCGCTACAATTTTAGAAGTCAACATCGCCAGCAACCCAAGGACATGGTTGATAGACACAGGAGTAACCCGACATGTGTACTCAAACATATCCTTGTTCAAAACCTACAAGAAAGTTACAGATGAAGAAATCTTGTATATGTGAAATTCCACCACCTCAAAGGTTCAAGATACTGGAAAAATTGTGCTTGAAGATGACCTCTGGGAAAAAGATGACCTTGAACAATGTCCTCCATGATCTAGACATTAGAAAGAACTTAGTTTCAGGTTCCTTGCTAAACAAGGTTGGGTTTAAACTTGTATTTGTAGCTGATAAGTTTGTATTAACTAAGAAAAAAATGTATGTAGGAAAAGGGTACCTCTGCGACGGTCTGTTTAAGATGAATGTAATGACCGTAGTACCTACAAAAAATGTAACCGATAAATAAATGAATTAAAATTGCAATTGTGTTTATAAGCTTGACTCAACTAATTTATGGCACAATAGATTAGGAAATGTTAATTTCGGTTCATTATATAAGTTAGTAAACGTCGAGTTATTACTTAATGTGAACTTCAATTCTCAAAAGGAATGTGAAGTATGTGTTGAGTCAAAATTAACCAAAACCTCGTTTAAATCTATAGAAAGAACTTCAGTATCTTTAGAGTTAATTCACAGTGACATTTGTGACTTAATATTTGTGCAAACTAGAAACGGAAAAAGTATTTTATAATTTTTGTTGATGATATTACAAGATATTGTCAAATATACTTGCTACGAAGTAAGGATGAGGACTTAGAAGCATTTAAGTAATACAAAAACAACTACCTTTCCTCATTTCTTACTAATAAACACTAAATAACATAAAATACTAATTTAGCTAATGCAAATAAATAAGACATAAGTAAAGTATATATGAGTACACACAAGAATGAGAATGGTACTTGAATATGGCAAGGGTTTCACCTAAATCTATTTAACCAATGCTTTCGTTTAAGGGTTGAATCGGGATTTGGTATTAGTCGGGATTCGAGTTTCTCCTAACCCCCTTCAGGGTGGACTTATAAGCTACCTTCGAATGGTCAAGTCTTTTACCCAATTGGCTACAAGGTTAATCAAGCTTGTCAGGGTCTATAACTTATACCTCGCGTCTATTACATAGGTCCGTAATTAAACCCCCCCCCCTCCCCCGTCACGGTGATCATTACGCCACTATAATGAATAGCTTAATTACTCATTCCTATTTTTGATTCATGACTTCAAAGACAGATAATAAATTCATGATAATAGTCAATACTAAATTACCCAATTCAAATTAAATCTTTCAATCACAAATTCGAAAACATTAATAAAACAAATTGGGGCTCAACCCATTAAAGAAATTCTCAAATACTTAAAGTATTTAGCTCATAATGGAAATAAAAACTAAAGAAATAAAATTAAAGGAACTCATAGTCAATTACAAAAATGAAATAAAGAACCTAATTAAAGGGTTGAATTGACTGTTGTTGGAAGAATTGCTTCTCCAGTTTCAGCTTCTTCTGTCCTCTTTGTTTCTGCTTTCTCTCTGGCGTTTTTGACTTGTGTAATATGAGTTGTCTCTAAAAATTTAAATCTAAAGGTCTTTATATAGTGGAGAATTCGAATTGGGCTTTTTACTTCAAGGAATAGGTTAAATGAAATAAAAGCCCAATCCAAATTAGAAATCCCGTAATTGATGTACAATTGTTTCTAAAACTGCTGTAACTTTTGCGCCCGGACTCGAAATCATTCCGTTCAACTTGCAAAATCTTCCTGACTCAAAGAAGCAACTTCCTTATTTCACGACTCTAAGGCTGAATAAGTGGCTAAGTGGCTCAAAAACAGTGATTTGTAACAGCCTTCTAGATTTCATTCTCCTTTAATACATTTTCCGAATCCTCTTTTCTTGCATTTGACTTCTACACACGATCTATGACTTTAATTCCCGTTTCTCCTCCTTATATTGGTGTTCCATCTAATCCATGGACCTAAGAAATTTACACTAACAACAAACAAATTAACACACAAAAGCTCTAATACATATAATACAAATCCAAGGGGAGAAAACGCAATGTAGTCAAATAAGCTTAATAGTCTATCAAATAAGTCAATTAATCACCTAAAATGATGTCTCCTAAGGGATAATATTTAAAACAATACAGGATACATAAGGACCCCAAACTCAAACCTTTGTCGCCCCGACAAAGTAAAATAAAAACAAGGGCCTTAGGTGAAACACAAAAATGTAGAGTCTAGCAAATAACACCCAAAACAAGACTTAAAACAAATATCATATAGTATGACTTAGGAATTAATATACACATACACATGTCATGCAAAAATAAGATACAACTAATTAATCAAATATTAACTTCACAATGCTAGAAGGTTACGCTTGTACTTATCTCAAGATGATGGCTATAGGGTGTTCATCGATCCTCACTCGCTTTGAACGCTCCACTTAGCATACTCCCTATTAGCTGAATTATAAATCCACTATGTATCTAGGAATCACGAGGACTTTATGGTTATAGTGTAGGCTTAGGGACGGTATAGAATGTATATTTGGTAACTTTGAAGTGAGCTTTTGGTTCCCTCCTCGCTTACCATCAACAAACTGTCCAAGAGCTTGAGTTTACACTCGAATATTGTTCTCACTCAACCCATTTGACGCACTAGTTAGCATTCCCAAGATTACCCAATAAGCACTAAAGACAATTTCTACAAACTCCACTTTGCCGGTTACTTTATTTTTGTTCTTTTTGTTTTCTTTTTCATATTTTTCTCTTTTTTTTTTCAAATCCTGACAAAGGGTTACAAATAATACATCATCAAAAATTGCGCATAAATACAAACTCATACAATTTCCCTCCCAATGTAATCTCCCAATAGTGAAACCCACCACCCCAGACTCAAGCTCAAGACAAGATGTCTCGGGATTGTGATTCAAGTGCGGGTCATAAGGAAATGCCTAATAAACTAAGGGGATATGGGCTTATATCATGGTGAAAAAAAAAGGCTTAAAGGCTAAGAATGAGGCTAAAACGGGTAATATTACTTTAAGGGATAGAAGGCTAAAAAGGTCTCAAATGGCTTAACAAAGAACTGTCTCTATCATTTTCCTTACTACATAGCTTGCCTTTAGTTCATACCTAAGTGGGTTCTCTTCTAATGTGGATCTCACGTTCTACAAACCAAACACTTTCCTTAAGTACAAGTTTACTTCTTTGGTACAAGGCTCACTTTGGAGTTGGGGTGGGGATTCCCTGTCATCATCTTTCTTTTTGTTTTTTAATAAAATAAAATAAATCTAGGGTTAGAATTGGCATAGAATATGGTGAATATACCTATTGAGCATGTTTTAATTAAGTCGATGATAGGAAGTAGTATGTTTTTTAACGGCGTCACAAATATGTTTAGAATGCATGTATGGAAACAGGAAGTAAAAGATAGGAATTATTAATAAGCAATGTGTACGAAGTGTCAAGTTGGAACTTAGGGAGAGTTAATTGGTGTGTACAACATGAGGTTTGATACTAGTTGAAAACCCGCTTGTCTATGAACTAATAATGAAAAATTTACGTAATCAGGTAGTTAGAAAAGTGAATAAGACATTTCATTCATATTGAAGCCACTTGAATCCTTTTTTGCTTTCTCACCCTTTCATCTAATTATTATTACTATCCATCTTATCCCCTCTGAGCCTTTCTAAAGCCTTTTATTAACCACATTACAAGCCATACCCCTCAGTTTATAGGACTTATCCATATGATCCGTACTCGAATCGCAAAACTTGAGACAAGTTGTTTTAGAGCTTGAGTTTGGGGTGGTGGGATTCAACATTGGGATTGGAAAACTCCATTGTAATTGTGATATTGATGATGATGAGTTCATTACTGTAACCCTTTTCCAGGGTAAAAGTAAATGAAAAAAAAAATTTGAAAAGAAAAGAAATTATAAATGTAAAAGTAGCATGATATCTCACATTAAAAAGAGAGTCATAGCTAACTATCAAAAGAAAAGTAATATTTGAAAAAGATTAAAAATATTTGGACCAGAATAGTGGAATTTGTTATGTAAGCATCATGAAAAGGTTTTATTGGGTTATTTGGGGATGCACATCAAGGCATAAAATATTGGGTTGAGTGAGAACATCTTCGAGTGAAACTCAAGATCTAGGGCAATTCGTTGATGGAATGTGAGAAGAGAGCCAAAAGATCACTTTTCATTATCCAAATATATCATACCATCCTTAAGCCACGTTATAACCATAAAGACCTTAGGATTTCTAGATACTTGGTGGAGGAACTATAGAACAATTAGGGCATAGGTGAGTGGACCCTTATATACTATATTAGGACCTATGATCACCCTATAACCATTAACACGAACTGAGTTGAAGACATCTCCTTCTGGCATTGAGAAGTTAATCTGGACTTTAATTTATAGAATGTTGATTATGTGTATATTAAGCATATACGTGCGTTATTTATTTCGCATTACTACATGAGACTTTTTAGATATTTTTCTCTAGGATCATTTATTGTTTTCTATTCTTCTTGTTGTTCTTCTTCTTCGTCTATATCAATTGTTGACTACCCTATTGTTCTTATCTTTATTGTGTCGGGACAATACAACTTTGAGTTGGGGGTCTTGATGTCACTTTGTATTTTATATATTAATCTATACTTGAGACATCATTTTAGGGTTATATAATTATTAATTTCGGGATTTTCCCTATTTATTTATACTTTGCACTTTCTTGTCTATTTTTAAGTGTATAGCTATTTTATGAGCTTGTGCGCGTAATTTATGTGTTATTTGTGTAACACTTAAGTATATGGAAACTATTACACCTATGTAAAGTGATTTAAAGTGTAAAATTAAAGGAAATCCCTTAGTCAAAGTAAAAAATGTTTAGTTTGGATATATTTGGAAAGTAAAGAAGTTGCCAAAACTGAACATACATTGACTAATTATTTTACCGTAGAATAAGGTCTAGAATTAGGAGGATATTTTTATACTGGCAGCTAGACCTTTCAAACCCAGTCGTTTCCATATAAAGAACGTAAAAATCTGATAAGTAAAGAAGTAGATATGATCAAATCAATTCTGCTAAGGTTTATCCCTTCTAACAAGTTAGGAATACGAATTTTGGTAAGATCAGGACTCCTTAACTTGGGGATTACTCCTAATTTTGACCAAGGGCCTATATATATATATATATATATATATATATATTCCTACCTTAGAGAAATCATTCTTGGTCTGTCATTAATCATAAAAAAGACCAAGATGATTGATGTCTCCTCATTTGTGATAGATTTATATTAGGATGAAACATCATTTTTAGTGATATATAAGTCATAATAGTCGATTTTCTTGAGAAATAATGCACTTTCCTATTTTGAGTCTTGATTTAGTAAAATAATATTTTTAGAGCATATTGGGTTTAATTGTTTATTTAGTGTGAAGCTTTAAAGATAATTATGAAGATTAATTAGAGTCCAAGTCAAAGACTACAAGATATGGAAAGAGATTAGCATGGTAATTGGAGATAAGGAAACAAAAGCTAAAATTATGGAAAAGGAAAAGCTGCCTAAATCTGAATTCCAGCAGCTACGCCTAAAAAAGTGGTGATAACTCCAAAACCAAGCCGATTTTGGAAGATTCCTTTCACAGGGACGTAGATAATTCTGTGAGGATTCTTTTGGTATATTGTGGAGCAAAAACCGACCAATAACGAAGAAGATATGCTCAAAACAGTTCAGCAGTAATTATCTTTATTTCCATACGAATTTGAGTTGGTCTTGGAGTCCATTACTTAACCTCTCCTTCAAGAAAACGAATTAGGTCTTCTAAACACCTTTAAATACACCCTTATATCACTTGTAAATCATCCTTGCTCATCCTTGCCTCATAGTAATTAGTTCTTAAGGTTTTATTCTTCCAGTTTATTGTAGAGAGCAAGATGATGTCTTTTATTTCCATCCCTATTTAGACCCCCCCCCCCTTCTGGATGATCGCGCCACTACGAATATCCTAAATACTAGAACCTATCACTAATTGGCTAGACTAATAATAGTAAACAAGCACACGAATATAGTCAATATTATTGTAAATAATAATGTGGATGTCTTTTAGGATTCCTAGACATCTCATATTCTCATCTTTATGGAGACACTTATTGTAAAATATGAAGAGTCACATTTCTCTTATAAATATGATTTTCATACCATTATCTTGTGCACAAGTTGGAATGAAAGAAACAAACTTATACTTTACTCCTTTTATTTTTCTTATCTCAGTTCATAACACGTTATCAGCACGATACTTAACCTATTAAAATAAAATAATGTTTATATTTTTATATAGCTAGAGATTGAGAGAACAAAGAAATGAGATTCTTCTGTGTTGTCCGAATTCCAAATATCTCGATGGAGATAGCAGATGAGGCTAAATAACAACAGTCTAGTTCACAAATAATTTTCTACTTCCGATCTCTATTTTTTCAATTTTTCTAAGCCTGCTAATTTTCTATCATCCTATAATTTTATGTTTGATTTGACATTTAAATTTGTTTTTTTTAAGAAGATCTGAGTATTATATTTACAGGTTAAAAGGTACAAATTATGGTGTTTTATATTGTGTATATATTGATAATGAGGTTTGATATCATCTTGGATGGTTGTGATTATGTAATCACTTCCAAGAGCCTTCTAGAGAACTTAATGTAATGGTTTAAAAGGGTTGTTGCAATTTCCATAGTGGTTTTATTTATGGATTTTGTTAATTGATCTTACTCTTCATGGCAACCCACGTTGACCATGAAAGAAAAGGAAAATGGACGGGTTCTTCACTTGAAAAAAAATTCTTTGGACTAAAGGTAAAATTGTAGGTTTATATAATTTTTATCTTATGTGTGTAATAATATAGGCTCGAAACATAAAGAATAAAATATATGCCCGGAGCATAAAAATAATAATATAATAATAAATGCATGAAGCATAAAATAAAATAATTTTTGGGTTAGAAATCTAATGTTATAGGCCCGAAGCCTAGAAAAAAAATATATGCCTAAAGCATAAAAAAATATTTATTCAAAATATAACGGTAAAGGCCTGAAGCATAATATTAATTATTTTTGCCACTTGCAAGATTCGACACCGTCCCAAATCTAAAGAAAATAACATACTTTACCAATTGAGCTATAATATAATTTGTATATCTAAATTTTTTATGTATGAAACATAAATTAATTATTTTCGACACTTGTGAGACTCGAATAAAAATAGAATAACATATTGTACTAAAAAAATGAACTCTTAATTTAAAATTAAGATTCACCTTCTACTGTATTATTTTCGTTCCTTGAAGCAAATGAAATTGCATAACATGAAGAATGCAACATGTTTTATATTTATGGAAATTGACTGGGTGTTGGCAATAAACGAGTGGCTTAAACACTGTATTGTCTATCTATAACAATTTATGGAAGTAAATTATGTATTTTGCAAAGAAAATCCATTTCTGAAAGAAAATGCAACTTTTCCAATATATAAGAGAATGGAGCAAAATTTAATTTTACCATGAAAAAAACAGGAGCTATGCTGATGGATTTTTCAAATAGAATAATCAATTTTTATTTAATTCATTTGTAATTATTAGATTCCATATTGATAATCTTTTATAACTCGATTGAGTATTGTAATCTCACAATTTATATTATTTTAACTAAATTATATTCCCTGAAGTGAATAAAAGTGAATAAACAGTTTTTAAGTAATATAAGAATCATTTCCTGAAAATGAAATATTTTTCATATGTTTACAACTGAAATTCTGGTGACCTGGACTTCAGAAGAGGCTAAGGTTGTGGAAAGAATAGTTTGTGGTCTCGTAGTAGTGTGAATACTACTAGGATAAATAACCATAACCACTAGAAGTGGAAAAATATTGGTAAAGGCACTAAAAAAAAGTCATGAGTTTTTTTCCTTTTTTTATTGTGTTGATATTGAAATCCGAGAATAAGTGGCGTTATTGGGTGTGATTTATGTTAGTTTAGACACTATTTATATGCTTGATTATGAAAAAAATTGATCGAACAAATTTAGGGTTAAAAATTAAAAGTAGCATTATGAAATTAAAAATTTGATGTAGTAAACATTTTTTGGCCTACAATTGTTTTTATCAAAATATAGGGACCAAATTGTAATTTAAAAAATGCTAAAGAAAATTATTTGACAAAAGATGTTTTTAAAAATAAATAAATGATCATTTCGCAATTAAATAAAGTGTTATATGAAAATAATTTGACTTAAAATGTTTTTATGAAAATAAAAGGACCAAAATGAAATTTTATAAAAAGTATAGGGACCAAATTTCAATTTAAAGAGTAAGTATAAGAAAATATAATAGAACTAAAATACAATTTAAAAAAATTAAAGGACCACTTTGCAATTTAAAAAAATAAAAGAAAATATAAAAGGACTAAAATATTTATTTTTTTAAAAAGCAGACCATTTTGCAATTTAAAAAAAGAAAAAGAAAATATAAAAGGACTGTCATGTTTATTTTTTTAAAAATAATCCAATTTGCAATTTAAAAAAAAAATAAAGAAAAATGGACTATTTTGAAATATCAAAAACAAAATGTATATATTTTTTTATTCATTATATTACTAATATTTTTTTTGTGTAATACAGATTGTAAGTGGAATTGATGTATTATTATATTTTTTAATTTATTTAATTTATTTTTTATTTAATTTATATGTATGTATTTAATTCGGTTATGTATTAATTTTTATGTATTTAATTTATATTTATGTATTTAATTTTGTGATGTAATCATTTTTCATTTTATTTTTATTTCTGTCTTTTAAATGTATTGCAAAATAAATGGCCGATGTGTTAGCTAGGAGTCACGGAGGGGACGGTGGGGACCGAGACACAAACCAAAATCCTAACAAAAACCTTGCAGATTGTAACAATCAACCGTGTAAATAAAAAATAGATATCCAAAATTATGTTAAATATAAATTATACATTAATTAAATCTAATTTAAAACAGATTCAATTAAGCGCAACAAAATGGGTATGCGGTACTAAAATCTGTCATTAAGGCACTAAAGGCGGTCGGGTATCCTTTGCCGGTCGATTTCTACATACTAGACGACACGCGGAATCCCTCGGTGAATACGGGAAACACGTTAGCCATGATGTCGGGCTAACTGTTCGAGAGAGGATACCACCGTGCTACAAAGCGTGGGAGAAAGTTCCGACTTCCGACAAAGTAGCAGTCATTAAGTGATTATCGGTAATGTTAAAACTATTCCCACCATTAATACTTATATATAATAAATTATTAATTTATTTTAACTTTAAATAATATTTTGGATATAACAATTTTTTTGATATCGCTTATTGGAGGTAAAAATCCGATTGAAAATTTATTGCTCGGAATTTGGATATTACTATGAAAGTGAGGTACAAAGACTACAAACATAATATGAAAAAGCATTATTAGTTGATGGGTAAGAAACCGAGTGATTTATCTGATGAGGTTTGGGAGATGTGTTGTAAGTATTGGGGTTCGAAGGACGCAAAGGTATATATATAATTTTATTTTATTTTACCATTTAGATTATATATAATGTTCTTAATATTTGTATTTTAAATTTTTTCAGCCCCAGGCAAAATTGAATAAAGAAAATCGAAAGAGACAAAAGAATAAAAGTGGAGCGGGTTCTCGAAAATACACCCGGACTCGGGATTGTCATTACGAGGTACTTTGATTTTTATGTATAGCTGTTTAATGTATTTAGAATATTTATTGATTATTATTAATGAAACAGGGTGTTGAGAAGTTGACCGGGGGTGGGACGGTGGTAGTGAGGGATGAGGCAACTCAGGAAGAAATCCCTATTCCACAAATGGGTGCATTTTTCGAAGAGGTGGGAAAAAGAAAAAAGACAAAGCGGTGGAGGATGGAGGGTTATAAGAATGCTAATGTAAGTATATTTAAAAATTAAATTGTAATTATAATTTTATTCATAAAGCGATTTTAATATTAATTTTTTTTTTTCATGTCTATAATTAAACATAAATTGTTAAGGGATGCTATGAAAGAGAGAGTGACTCAGTGTCAATCTGAGTCAATTGAAGCTGGTGACTTATCGCAAAAGGAGCAAATTGAGTCGGAGAGGGAAACTGCTAAAAAGGCTATAGGGCCGCCGAAGAGGAGTTGGACACTGGGTATGGGCCAACCGAAAAAGAAGAAGCGTGTCTCGAGTCCTTCGCCTACCCCGGCACAAGACGAGCAAAACTCGCATATGATGGCGGCAATAAATGAGTTTCGAGTAGCCAAATGATTGGCACGTTATAGACCCCCTAGTACTAGTACCTCTTCTAGCAGTGCTCCCCTAGTTTATTCTCAGGCAGCTGTGACTGATGCGATGACTTATATTAATGAGATAAGGGTACAACAGGGTTTGCCCCCTATCCAGCCTATGCCTGCGAACCCTACTCCTCCAGCTGGTGATGCATCCGAGAGTTGAGGTGATGAAGAGGGTGATGAAGAGAGTGACGAAGATGAAGATGGTGATGATTCCGATGGAGAACAAGAGACCCGTTTATATGGTCTTTTGGTTCGGTTAAGTTGGTGTTTATTTTGGTTTGAAGTTATGATGTAATAATATTTTGACTTTTGGTTTGTTTGACTATTGATTTGACTTTTGGTTTGACTTTTAATTTAAGTTTATGGATGATTTTGATGCATTAGTATTTTAATTAATTATTTAGTTTATAATTGGTATTTTTAATTATTAATTGTATTTTTTTTACATAAAAAAAATATGATTTTGTCAGAATCATAATTTTTTAATTTTTTTAAAAAAAATTAATGTCATTAGCGACTACAAGTAGTCTAGAAAAACAATTAAAGGTAGTCGCTATATATTAGCTTCTAGCGACTACACATGTCGTCGATAATAACTAGTCAAACAGTGACTACTTATGTAGTCAGTAATATTTTTGCGACTACATCGTGACTTTCGTCGCTAAATATGACCTCTAACGACGAGTTTTTTGCAACTATGTAATAACGACTACATGTAGAGTAGGTAAAGTCAAAATTCGTTTTCCGCGACTACTTTTTCCCTCTTTCTTGACTACAGATGTAGTCGCAGAAAGAAGGACGAGGTGTAGTGTACGAGCACTAGTATATATGGTACTTTATTATTGTATCAATATCCCTATAAAACTTTATTGATTTAAACATGAATGATAATCTATAAAATATTCTTTGATTTGGTCAAATATATAAATATATTTCACTTAAAATCAAATATAATACTAATTTTTTAATTAATCAATAACTCAAATTTTGTATGTCCAAAGTAAAAATTATATTTATAAAAGGAAAAAAACAAAACTATGTCCTTTTTTGTTGAGTAAAGATATATATCATCCATTTTTGAATCACCTATATATTATCCTTATATGGTAGTTTTAAAAATCTTATTAAGTCATTTATATGTCATAAATTGTATAAGTTCTATTTTATTTAATTTTATATAATACCAGAAAAAATCACAAAATTATTTTCACCAAACCCTAAACCCCGCCTCCTTACATATACACGTTACAAGTCGTCATTCCTATGGATACCAAGAAACTACTCTAAAGTATCACAAAATTATTAAATAATTTTTCATCATGTTTATTTAGCCCGACACCATTGATACTTCCAATCTATTTAGGAAGGAGTGTAATTCTATATCTCACATATAAGATAGTTGAACATGACATTTCAATCAACAAGGAAGAGGTTTTATTTCTGATTTTATTTCTAATAATCATTTATGAATATCATATATACTTATTTGAGAAACAATTTGATTCTAACTGATATTATCTGCCCTTTCATTAAGTATTTTTAGAGATTGTGTGTCGAATATCATGTTTTCATTCAAGTAATTTCATTAAAATCTATTATGTAGAAATCTACTTCAGAGTTTTTTCTGCAATTTTGATATATTTTGTTTTTACACCGATTGCTTACTTTAACGTAATTTGAATCAAAAATTTAAATGGTGATAAGCTCCCTTAATTTGATAAATATAGTAGAATATTGATTAGATAAATGAAGCATATATGACATGACTTGGAGATTAAGATATACATTTCAATGCAAACATTGAAATATATATATATATATAGATTTATTGATTAACATCTATTTATTAATATTTTAAAATTCACTAACTAATCCTTCTTGTATTTGAAATTAAGCTTTTACTTATTTCATTATTTATATCAAAAATAAAAAAAATATTTGGTTTATATTAAAGTGATTAGAATGTAGACCAAATATTTTTTTTATTTCTGATATAAATAATGAAATAAGTAAAAGCTTGATTTCAAATACAAGAAGAATTAGTTAGTGAATTTTAAAATATTAATTAATAGATGTTAATCAATAAATCTATATATATATATTTCAATGTTTGCATTGAAATGTATATCTTAATCTCCAAGTCATGTCATATATGCTTCATTTATCTAATCAATATTTTACTATATTTATCAAATTAAGGGAGTTTATCACCATTTAAACTTTTGATTCAAATTACGTTAAAATAAGCAATCGGTGTAAAAACAAAATATATCAAAATTGCAGAAAAAACTCTGAAGTAGATTCTACATAATAGATTTTAATGAAATTATTTGAATGAAAACATGATATTCGACACACAATCTCTAAAAATACTTAATAAAAGGGCAAATAATATCAGTTAGAATCAAATTGTTTCTCAAATAAGTATATATAATATTCATAAATGATTATTAGAAATAAAATTAGAAATAAAACCTCTTCCTTGTTGATTGAAATGTCATGTTCAACTATCTTATATGTGAGATATAAAATTACACTCTTTCCTAAATAGATTGGAAGTATCAATGGTGTCGGGTTGAATAAACATGATGAAAAATTAGTTAATAATTTTGTGATACTTTAGAGTAGTTTCTTGGTATCCATAGGAATGACGACTTGTAACGTGTATATGTAAGGAGGCGGGGTTTAGGGTTTGGTGAAAATAATTTTGTGATTTTTTCTGGTATTATATAAAATTAAATAAAATAGAACTTACACAATTTATGACATATAAATGACTTAATGAGATTTTTAAAACTGCCATATAAGGATAATATATAGGTGATTCAAAAATGGATGATATATATCTTTACTCAACAAAAAACGACATAGTTTTGTTTTTTTTCCTTTTATAAATATAATTTGTACTTTGGACATACAAAATTTGAGTTATTGATTAATTAAAAAATTAGTATTATATTTGATTTTAAGTGAAATATATTTATATATTTGACCAAATCAAAGAATATGTTATAGATTATCATTCATGTTTGAATCAATAAAGTTTCATATAGGGATATTGATAAAATAACAAAGTACCATATATACTAGTGCTCGTACACTACACCTCGTCCTTCTTTCCGCGACTACATCTGTAGTCACGAAAGAGGGAAAAACTAATCGCGGAAAACGAATTTTGACTTTATCTTCTCTACATGTAGTCGTTATTACATAGTCGCGAAAAACTCGTCGTTAGAGGTTATATCTAGCGACGAAAGTCACGATGCAGTCGCGAAAGTATTACTAACTACATAAGTAGTCGCTGTTTGACTAGTTATTATCGACGAAATGTGTAGTCGCTAGAAGCTAATATATAGCGACTAGCTTTAATTGTTTTTCTAGACTACTTGTAGTCGCTAATGACATTAATTTTTGTTTTGTAAATTAAAAAATAATGATTCTGACAAAATCATAGTTTTTTATTTAAAAAAAATACAATTAATAATTCAAAATACCAATTATAAACTAAATAATTAATTAAAATACTAATGCATCAAAATCATCCATAAACTTAAATTAAAAGTCAAACTAAAAGTCAAATCAATAGTCAAACAAACCAAAAGTCAAAATATTATTACATCTTAACTTCAAACCAAAATAAACACCAACTTAACCGAACCTAAAGACCATATAAACGGGTCTCTTGTTCTCCATCGGAATCATCACCATCTTCATCTTCGTCACTCTATTCATCACCATTTTCATCACCTCGACTCTCGGGTGCATCACCAGCTGGAGGAGTAGGGTTCGTAGGCATAGGCTGGATAGAGGGCAAACCCTGTTGTACCCTTATCTCATTAATATAAGTCATCGCATCAGTCACAGCTGGCTGAGAATAAACTAGGGGAGCACTACTAGAAGAGGTACTAGTACTAGGGGGTCTATAAGGTGCCAATCCTTTGGCTACTCGAAGCTCATTTATTGCCGCCATCATATGCGAGTTTTGCTCGTATTGTGCCGGGGTAGGCGAAGGACTCGAGACACGCTTCTTCTTTTTCGGTTGGCCCATACCCGGTGTCCAACTCCTCTTCGGCGACCCAATAGCCTTTTTAGCAGTTTCCCTCTCCGACTTAATTTGCTCCTTTTGCGACAAGTCACCAGCTTCAGTTGACTTAGATTGACACTGAGTCACTTTCTCTTTCATAGCATCCCTAAACAATTTATGTTTAATTATAGACATGAAAAAAAAATTTAATATTAAAATCGCTTTATGAATAAAATTATAATTACAATTTAATTTTTAAATATACTTAAATTAGCATTCTTATATCCCTCCATCCTCCACCTCTTTGTCTTTTTGCTTTTTCCCACCACTTCGAAAAATGCACCCATTTGTGGAATAGGGATTTCTTCCTGAGTTGCCTCATCCCTCACTACCACCGTCCCACCCCTGGTCAACTTCTCAACACCCTGTTTCATTCATAATAATCAATAAATATTCTAAATATATTAAATAGCAATACATAAAAATCAAAGTACCTCGTAATGAAAATCCCGAGTACGGGAGTATTTTCGAGAACCCGCTCCACTTTTATTCTTTTGTCTCTTTCGATTTTCTTTATTCATTTTTGCCTGGTGCTGAAAAAATTTAAAATACAAATATTAATAACATTATATATAATCTAAATGATAAAATAAAATAAAATTATATATATACCTTTTCGTCCTTCGGACCCCAATACTTACAACACATCTCCCAGACCTCATCAGATAAATCACTCGGTTTTTTACCCATCAAGTAATAATGCTTTTTCATATTATGTTTGTAGTCTTTGTACCTCACTTTCATAGTATCATCCAAATTCCCAGCAATAAATTTCCAATCGGATTTTAACCTCCAATAAGCGATATCAAAACAATTGTTATATCCAAAATATTATTTAAAGTTAAATTAAATTAATAATTTATTATATATAAGTATTAATGGTAGGAATAGTTTTAACATTACTGATAATCGCTTAATGACTGCTACTTTGTCGGAAGTCGGAACTTTCTCCCACGCTTTGTAGCACGGTGGTATCCTCTCTCGAACAGTTAGCCCGACATCCCGGCTAACGTGTTTCCCGTATTTACCGAGGGATTCCGCGTGTCGTCTAGTATGTAGAAATCGACCGGCAAAGGATACCCGACCGCCTTTAGTGCCTTAATGAAAGATTTTAGTGCCGCATACTTATTTTGTTGCGCTTAATTGAATCTGTTTTAAATTAGATTTAATTAATGTATAAGTTATATTTAACATAATTTTGGATATCTATTTTTATTTACCCGGTTGATTGTTACAATCTGCAAGGTTTTTGTTGGGATTTTGGTTTGGGTCTCGGTCCCCACCGTCCCCTCCGTGACTCCTAGCTAACACATCGGCCATTTATTTTGCAATACATTTAAAAGACAGAAATAAAAATAAAACGAAAAATGATTACATCACGAAATTAAATACATAAATATAAATTAAATACATAAAAATTAATACATAACCAAATTAAATACATACATATAAATTAAATAAATTAAAAAATATAATAATACATCAATTCCACTTACAATCTGTATTACACAAAAAAAATATTAGTAATATAATGAATAAAAAAATATATACATTTTGTTTTTGATATTTCAAAATAGTCCATTTTTCTTTAATTTTTTTAAATTGCAAATTGGGTTATTTTTAAAAAAAATAAACATGATAGTCCTTTTATATTTTCTTTTTCTTTTTTTAAATTGCAAAATGGTCTACTTTTAAAAAAAAAAAATATTTTAGTCCTTTTATATTTTCTTGTATTTTTTTAAATTGCAAAGTGGTCCTTTAATTTTTTAAAATTGTAGTTTAGTTCTATTACATTTTCTTATACTTACTTTTTAAATTGCAATTTGGTCCCTATACTTTTTATAAAATTTCATTTTGGTCCTTTTATTTTCATAAAAACATTTTAAGTCAAATTATTTTCATATAACACTTTATTTAATTGCAAAATGATCATTTATTTATTTTTAAAAACATCTTTTGTTAAATAATTTTCTTTAACATTTTTTAAATTATAATTTGGTCCCTATATTTTTATAAAAAAAATTGTAGGCCAAAAAATGTGTATTACATCAAATTTTTAATTTCATAATGCTACTTTTAATTTTTTTTAATCCTTAAAAACCCTAAATTTGTTCAATTAATTTTTTTCATAATCAAGCATATAAATAGTGTCTAAACTAACATAAATCACACCCAATAACGCCACTTATTCTCGGATTTCAATATCAACAAAATAAAAAAAAAGGAAAAAACTTCATGAACTTTTTTTAGTGCCTTTACCAATATTTTTCCACTTCTAGTGGTTATGGTTATTTATCCTAGTAGTATTCAAACTACTACGAGACCACAAACTATTCATTCCACAACCTTAGCTTCTTCTGGAGTCCAGGTCACCAGAATTTCAGTTGTAAACATATAAAAAATATTTCATTTTCTTCAAAGAATGTAGTTTCATTTCAGGAAATGATTTTATATTACTTAAAAACTGTTTATTCACTTCAGGGAATATAATTTAGTTAAAAAAATATAAATTGTGAGATTACAATACTCAATCGAGTTATAAAAGATTATCAATATAGAATCTAATAATTACAAATGAATTAAATAAAAATTGATTATTCTATTTGAAAAATTCACCAGCGTAGCTCCTATTTTTTTCATGGTAAAATTAAATTTCGCTCCATTCTCTTATATATTGGAAAAGTTGCATTTTCTTTCAAAAATGGATTTTCTTTGCGAAATACATATTCATTTACTTCCATAAATTGTTATAGATAGACAATACAATGTTTAAGCCACTCGTTTATTGCCAACACCCAGTCAATTTCCATAAATATAAAACATGTTGCATTCTTCATGTTATGCAATTTCATTTGCTTCAAGGAATGAAAATAATACAGTAGAAGGTGAATCTTAATTTTAAATTAAGAATTCATTTTTTTGAGTACAATATGTTATTCTATTTTTATTCGAGACAAGTTCGAGTCTCACAAGTGTCGAAAATAATTAATTTATGCTTCATGCATAAAAAATTTAGATATACAAATTATATTATAGCTCAATTGGTAAAGTATGTTATTTTCGTTAGATTTGGGACGAGGTCAAATCTTGCAAGTGGCAAAAATAATTAATATTATGCTTCAGGCCTTTTACGTTATATTTTGAATAATTTTTTTTTTATACTTTAGGCATATATTTTATTTTCTAGGCTTCGGGCCTATAACATTAGATTTCTAACCCAAAAATTATTTTATTTTATGCTTCATGCAGTTATTATTATATTATTATTTTTATGCTTCGGGCATATACTTTATTCTCTATGTTTCGAGCCTATATTATTACACACATAAGATAAAAATTATATAAACCTGCAATTTTACCTTTAGTCCAAAGAATTTTTTTTTCAAGTAAAGAACCCGTCCATTTTCCTTTTCTTTCATGGTCAACGTGGGTTGCACATGAAGAGTAAGACCAATTAACAAAATCCATAAATAAAACCACTATGGAAATCGCAACAACCCTTTTAAACCATTACATTAAGTTCTCTAGAAGGCTCTTGGAAGTGATTACATAATAACAACCATTCAAGATGATATCAAACCTCATTATCAATATATACACAATATAAAATGCCATAATTTGTACCTTTTAACCTGTAAATATAATACTCAAACCTTCCTAAAAAAACAATTTAAATGTCAAATCAAACATAAAATTATAGGATGATAGAAAATTAGCAGGCTTAGAAAAATTGAAAAATTAGAGATCGGAAGTAGAAAATTATTTGTGAACTAGACTGCTGTTATTTAGCCTCATCTGCTATCTCCATCGAGATATTTAGAATTCGGACAACACAGAAGAATCTCATTTATTTGTTCTCTTAATCCCCAGCTATATAAAAATATAAACATTATTTTATTTTAATAGGTAAAGTATCGTGCTGATAACGTGTTATGAACTGAGATAAGAAAAACAAAAAGAGTAAAGTATTAGTTTGTTTCTTTCATTCCAACTTGTGCACAAGATAATGGTATGAAGGTCATATTTATAAGAGAAATGTGACTCTTCATATTTTACAATAAGTGTCTCCATAAAGATGAGAATATGAGAAGTCTAGGAATCCTAAAGGACATCCACATTATTATTTACAATAATATTGACTATATTCGTGTGCTTGTTTACTATTATTAGTCTAGCCAATTAGTGATAGGTTCTAGTATTTAGGATATTCGTAGTGGCGCGATCATCCAGAAGGGGGCGGTCTAAATAGGGATGGAAATAAATTGAATTGTTGCAAAAAAACAAAACCACATCCATATCTATTTAATTTATTAAAAACCAAATCCTAAAGGACTTAACCATCCGACTTACTTTTTAAAACCATAACCGAATAATTCAGATTCGGTTTTTTAAGCGGTTTTTTTGATTTTAACCATAACCAAGCTATAACTCAATAAATATATTGAGAATTCTAAAACACGATCACAAGTACATAAAAAGTGTTCACAATATATAAAATATTATGTTGATCCTTAGTTTAATAACATTTTTTTAAAATTTAATATTTAGATTTTAATATTTGGATATGAAAATACTTTTTTATTTATATTATTGGTGTCGGTTAGGGTGTGATAAAATAATGATAAGTAAAGATGCAACTAACACCTTAACCAAGCATGTTACTCAATGCAAGTATCACAGATCGTACGCAAGTTTTAATGATAAGTAAATTCGTTCCTCAGAGACTACGAAAGTTAGGAAGAACTTATGCAATATAAACTGCAAAAAAGAAAGCTAGAAGAATAATAAGCTGAAAATAAAAGACTCTGGAACGTTTTTTTGGTTTCTAAAGACTCTAACAATTAATTGAATAAAACAAAGACATTTAAATAAACAAAGAGAAAGAAGTAGTATGACAGTTTAGCTCAAGATTTAGCAAGTAATACCCACTATTTTTGTTATAACCTATTTATGTAAGGGAGAGTTGTGTGATATGCAATAGCCAGGATTCTATATTCCTCGTAACCCTCTTCCGAGTGGACTTAGGCGGCGACCTAACAATTACCAGGGGACTTGGGTAAGGGGACCCTGCGCATTGATCGGTGGTTAATCTCAAACCCTAATGACTAACTAGTTAGACAATCCTATCCTGATCACTACCACACACTAGACATTTATGTGGTGTTTCAGTAATTAGACACCCCGAAGACCATCTAACTACTATTAAGGTAATTCTATACGTTGTACACCGCAATAACTACAGACAATAAACAAAAGCACACAACAACACTAATTTTAATTAAATGTAAAAGACATCCCAAATTAAAATAGATATAAAATAAGTATTGGGTTCATGCCCATATGCTAATCTCAAGCTAAATAGAATTAGTTCATACTAGAGAAAAAAATAAAATAAATAAAAAATTTGAAAGACTTGAAAGGCATGAATTGTTGTCCAACTCCTTCTGATCTTCTATTATCTTGATGTAAGCTTCATTGGTGTCGCCTAGGGTGTGATAAAAATAAGATAAATAAAGTCTAGAAAACTACACACTCTCACCCTAGACAGGCACAGTACTGCAAGTATTACAGGACGTATGCAAGTTTTAGTTAGTAAGTTAGGTTCGTTCTCAGGGACTTAAGTGTGTTGATCACGTGGGTAGGAATAACGACTATGCAATAATTAATTAAAAGACAGAAAATAAAAGAAATCGATTTTCGAAATTAATAATTAAAACGAAGAAAATAAAGACAATAAAATAAAATACGAAGAATATGAGATGAGAAATATAGCTTAGGTTTTGCTAGTATGCACTAATCCTTCTGATTCTTTCTATTAGATCTAGTTAATAAGGGAGAATATTAGCTCTTGGATACTTAGTCAGGATTCTAAATTCCCATTCCTTAGACCTTGAGAGTGAATAAGGGGGCTACGGCACAACTAAGAAGCTGTTTCAAATAGGGTTATCAAACGCTACTAAGGCCCTAAGCAAACAATTCATTCAATTGGTGATATGGTGATTAAATTATACCCTAATGACTATCTAGTTAGAATCAGTTTTGTCAGGACTAATATCGACACTAGACGTTATGTGGTGGTTCAATAGTTAAACACCCAGCTAAGGTGATCATCTAACTACTATTAAAACGATCCTAAAGTGATCAGTTCTAGGACAGGCAATAAATCAAAACACAAACAAATATAAAGGTAAGAAGCTAATATCAGATTCAAACATGTAATTCCCAAAGAAACTTAGATAGAAGAATTAGAATTCATAGATTATACATGATGCAAAACCCAAGCTATGGGGAGTTTAGTTCATACCTGAAGGAAATAAACTAAAAGAAATTACAAAAGACATCATCTTTCTCTCTACAATAAACTGGAAGAATAAAACCTTAAGAACTAATTACTATGAGGCAAGGATGAGCAAGGATGATTTACAAGTGATATAAGGGTGTATTTATAGGTGGTTAGAAGACCTAATTTGTTTTCTTGAAGGAGAGGTTAAGTAATGGACTCCAAGCCCAACTCAAATTCGTATGGAAATAAAGATAATTACGGCTGAACTGTTTTGAGCATATTTTCTTCGTTATTGGTCGGTTTTTGCTCCACAATATACCAAAAGAATCCTCACGGAATTATCTACGTCTTTATGAAAGGAATCTTCCAAAACCGGCTTGGTTTTGGAGTTATCACCACTTCTTTAGGCGTAGCTGCAGAAATTCAACTTTAGGCAGCTTTTCCTTTTCCATAATTTTAGCTTTTGTTTCCTTATCTCCAATTACCATGCTAATCTCTTTCCATATCTTGTAGTATTTGACTTGAACTCTAATTAATATTCATAATTATCTTTAAAGCTTCACACTAAATAAACAATTAAACCCAATATGCTCTAAAAATATTATTTTACTAAATCAAGACTCAAAATAGGAATGTGCACTATTTCTCAAGAAAATCGACTATTATGACTTCTAAATCACTAAAAATGATGTCTCATCCTAATATAAATCTATCACAAATGAGGAGACATCAAGACCGCCAACTCAAGGTTGTATCGTCCCGATACAATAAAGATAAAAACAAAGGAAAGTCTATAAATACACACTTATAAAATTCTCTATACAATGGGAAGAACATAGCAGAATACATAGAATAAACCTAAAGCAACAACTCAGAAAATTTCATGCAATAATATTCATAAACTACATACCTGTACACTTCTCATATCCATAGTCAACACGACTTGAATTCAAGATCAGATTAGTTTCGCAATGTAAGAAGGATTGGGACTTTACTCAGTTCCCCAAGAAAGCTATAGATTGTTCCTCGAACTTCACTAGTATTCAAAGGTCCACTTAACTATTCTCTAATGGCTCAATCACTTCTCAATTACATATCAAAGAATCAAAAGGTCTTTAAGGTTGTAATTTAGGATTAGGGACGGTATGGTAGTATATTTGGATAATTTAGAATGAGCTTTTGGCTCTCTCCTCACTAGCCATCAACGAATCGCCCTAGAGCTTGAGTTATTCTCATAAAACGTTTCTCACTCAACCCAATGAATTCCTTGATGCACAATTTAACATCCCCAATAACCCAATTAAAGTATATGATGTTCACATAAAAATCCACTTTGCCGGTCCGAATATATATATTTTCTTTTCTTTTCAAATCAATTTCTCAAGCTATGACTCTCTTTTCGTTGAGATATCACGCTAATTTTCTCATATATATATTTTTCTTTTAATGCCCTTGTTGGCAAATTTAGCTCGTAGCTTCTTTTTCATTCACTATTACCCCGGCAAAGGGTTACAATAAAAATCTGTGAATCATCATCAATATAAAGCACAAAGCACAATTAATAAGCTCAAAAATCCCAACCCAATAAAAATTCCCATAATGGTGGACCCACCACCCCAAACTCAAGCTCTAAACAACTGTCTATGCATCGCGATTCGAGTGCGGGTCATATGGAAAAGTCTTATCATCTAAAGGGATATGGCTTATAACGTGTTTCAATAAAAAACTTTAGAAAGGCTAGAAGGGGCTGAGAGGGATATAACATATAAAATCAAAATTACAAGGTGAGAAGGTATAAAAAGGCTTCAAGGGCTTCAAATATGAAAGAACCGCCTTAATCACTTTCTACAGTATGTAATTTTGTTATTTTCTTACCTTTAGCACTTTCATCAAATAGGTTTTGTCAACTAGCTAGGATCTCACGGCCTACACACTTCTCAAGGTTCCCTGAGATCGAACATACTTTCTATCTCATTGCTCACTAATCTTTTCTTTACTATCAACGTGTGTTTTCCTGCAAATACTCAAAGCATTAAAATAACATAGCTCATAAACATACTACTTTCTATCATTAATTCACTGAGCTTATGCTTTCAAGCTATTAAACACACTCTACATCTAATTCCCATGTATCAAAAAATTTAATTTCTACCTAAAAACAGAAAAATGGAGATGAGAGAAAACGAATCCCCACACCCCCAACTCAAAAATGAGCCGTGTCCCCACGACTCGAAAAAGACTCGAAAATTAGCAGATAAAAGCATTTACAGAAATGGTAAGGAAGAAAGAGAACATACTCTCGAGGCTATTGCCTCGCATCATTGATATCCAAGGTTGTATTTGCTCGATCTTTCATTAATTGCTCAAGGAGTTTCATGATGTGCACTTGATTAGCGTTGATTTGTGCCATATCGTTGACTAGGGAAGTTTGAGCTGCTTCGAATTTTGTTAAACGCTCCTCCATCTTCTCTTGCCAACTTTGCTCCTTTTCTTCTTTCGAGACTTGCATAGAACCCGCTCATCGAAAGATATCCTTGATCCAAGCATCATCAATATAACTCGTCTTAAACTCGAGTTTCTCTTCTTCACCCAATGTAACATTCATTTTTCACACAAGACACGTGATCATAGTCAGAAATTTAACATTATAAACTGATTTAGGAGAGACCGAAAATCGCATCACCTCCTCATTGATCAACTGTGCCACATCTACTTCTTCTCCTCTCAAAATACAGTCCAAAAGTAGAGCGTTCTTCATAGTCACATCCAAAGTTCGTGTGTTTCCAAAGACATTAGGAATAAGGAAATTGTGCCAAATTCTTGCATCCGGTTGAAGATATTTGTAAGGCCAAGGTGCCTTCAATTCTCCCTTATGTGATTGCACTTTCTCCTTGTCTAATACATGCTCAAAAAGTAGTTCCTCATCAAAGATTTTTCGTTTACCAACCACTTCTTCATACTTGCAATAACCTTTCAATTTCTTAAACTTGAAGTGGTTTCTAACCTCATCAACCGTGAAAGGAACTAACTTTTCTCTAATCGGAACACAACCTTTACTATCTCGGCTAAAGAGGCCTAAATAGAATTCCAAAACTAACTCATGACATAGTTCAGAACGTCTTACCATGAACGTAGACCAACCCAATTTCGCACCAAGCTCTAAGAATCTCTTGTATTCTCCTGTATCAACGCCTTCCTTGAATACTTTCTCATAAGCAAAAGGTAGTTCTTTTAATTGTTTCTCTACAGAAGCTTTCAGGGCCCTTGAAGCTTCCTCTTTCTCCTTGGGTGTAGGACCTTGTGGAAGTTGTGTTTTCTCCTTTGTGTAAAAGTAAAGCTTTTTCCCATTACGATTAAACAAAGGTATCGCACCTTCATCTTCAACATCGTCTTTACCCTTTGATTTAGAACTAGAACCTTTGTTATTTGATTTCTTCTTGATCGGATCCAATACCTTGCTTTTCTTCACCTCCCTCTTGTTAGCTAATATTGTTGTTCTATTAGTCATCCTCAATTAACCCCCAACTCAAAGCTTTAACAACTCTTGAAATTTGAACTTGTGAATTTTTGGTTGAACAAGCTTGATTTGGTTTAGGAAAGATGAATTGATGATGAATCTCTATGTGGGTAAGGTGGATTCTTGATGGATTGGCTTGGATTTAAGAAATTGTAGGATGAATTTTGAAAATTTGAGCTCTTGATTCTTCAATTGGATGTGTTTGGTGAGGATTGGGTATTTGAATCTCCTTTGTAATGAGGTGGAGAGAAAAATTGATGTGTTTTTCTTGATGTTTGGGTAGTGTTTTGATGATTGGTGAAGGTTTTTATGAGCTTCAATGGAGTTGGGAGAGTTTTGGAGAAGAAAGAGAGGCTTGAGGTTTAGTAAATTCAGAATAATGACATTTATCCTCTTTTATAAGCTTGAAACCCGTTTTTCTCTCTCCAGGCGGCGACCTGCGGTGCACCGCGCATATGGTGCGGTATACTGTAGTTTCTGTTGCTCCAAAAATTTCCGTCTCGTCAAAATACCCGCGGTGCATACCCGTGGCACGGGTTTTGGACCTGCGGTGCATGGCGCGGTGTAGGGTCCGGTATACCGCATGGATCCACTTGATTTTTTTTCGTCTCGGTATAAAACCCGTAGCATCTACCCGTGGTACGGGTTTTCTTCCCCTGCGGTGCACCGCGGTTGAGGTCCGGTATACCGTAGCGTTGCTTTATCTCTTCCAAAAAAATTTGTTCTCCTTCCCTAACTCGATTTCTCCAATACCTAATCATCAAAAACACTAATACCTTTCTCAAATATGAAATATCAACTAAAAACAACTAAACTAAACATAAACTAAAAACGTAAAAGACATAAAAACTTAAAAAATTTCCGGGTTGTCTCCCGTACAACACTTTTGTTTAACGTCTTTCAAAGTTAGACGTGTTACCTCTATCAAGATTTGCGAATATAGCCTCCCCAACAACGAGTTAGGCTATGAACGTCAACTAATCTGCGCTTGATCCCCTTCTTGGGTCGAATTTCTATCACCTTGGCTGAAACAACCTTAGTGACAATGAAGGGTCCCATCCACGAGTCTTTGAAACTACGTGGCCTATTCTCGCGTTTGTGAGCTTTCCATAGAACTTCATGGCCAACCCCAAACTCAATGTTTGGCTCAGTATCCACAGACTTTAAGTGGATCTTCTCAGGTGGGACTTTGTGATGTGAAAGGTTGTGGATGACAGGAACGGTGGGATCTAACTTCTTTGGTTTCTTACCCAAGACATAGAAGGTCTCTGATACATTCTTTGCATGAAGGGTAATGGTCCCTTCTTGGAAGTTGATGACACTTTGACTTGTGGCCATGAAGGGTCGTCCAAGTATGATTGGAACCTGCTTATCTGCATCAAACTCAAGTATAACAAAGTAGTAGGGATGGCGATACTACCTGCACAGACTAAGACGTCCTCCACTGTTCCCCATGTTCTCGTAATTGAGTTGTCAGCGACCTACAACTTCACTGGAGTTTTCTCTGATTTCTGAAGTCCAAGTCTTTCGAACACGGACTTAGGCATAAGATTCACACCAGAACCCACATCGTACATAGCTT
The DNA here is from genome assembly GCA_029959085.1 of Nemophila menziesii. Taxonomy (NCBI): domain Eukaryota; kingdom Viridiplantae; phylum Streptophyta; class Magnoliopsida; order Boraginales; family Hydrophyllaceae; genus Nemophila; species Nemophila menziesii. Next base: position 85,554,590 of record JARWIR010000001.1, read on the forward strand.
TCACCTTGAGCATACCATTTATTTGAATAGGAAGGTTGAAACTTCCCGGATCTTTAAGCTTTGTTGGTAGCTCTCGTTCACTTCTTCTTGAGACTCTCAGATTCTCTCTTGGGATCTCTACACTCGCCTCTTTCTCAGGAATAATTTGCGTAAAAACTTGTTGTGGTTTAAGTCCTTTCTTTGCAATCTCAAGCATTTGGGCGTTGATATTTTCAGGTGCATATGCCTCTACAAATGTCTTGAGTACAGTGCCATCCTTAGGATTTGTATCACGAATAGTTGGCGACACTATTTGAACACTAGGTGGTGGTTCCACCTTCTCTTCTTCTTTCTCTTCTTGCACAGCCGGTGCAACTTCATCTTCCACTTTTGAATCTAGCTCAGCTTGATAATCCATAACCGATCGAATTTCCTCTTGCATCTTCTTCAGAAGTTGTATAAATTTGGCACTTTCCGGATCGTCCTCCACATAAACCTCAGAACAGTCAGATTCCACGGGGCTAGACTTGGTTGATTCTTCTTCGGTACTCGGAACTTCCACGGCACTAACGACAGCATGCGGTACTTCCTTCTCTTCTTCTTCAATTCAAGGAAAATAGCCTTGCAAGCTTCGAACCAACATTGTCATCACCTCCTTTGATAGCCTTCACTTTTTTCTGTTCCATTAAATTTGTTAGAACTTTGTTTAATTGTTTTACTTGAGTACCTAAAATCTGAAGTGCGGCATCTTGTCATCGGACTTTCTCTTCCTGAGCGTTCATATTTGTGGTCAAACGTTCCAAGATTTTCATTACTTGCTGATTGTTTATAGATCCTTCTTGAGGATACTGAGGTAAAGCTTTCTGATCTAACACATCGGTATAGGAATCTTGAACAGGTTGTTGAGGGGGAGCAGGTTGGAAAGGGTTGTTTTGGGGACGCGGTTGATAATGACCAGGATTAGCGGCCCCTTGAGGATTTGAATACTGCATACCCGGATGATTTCGGTTACCCCATTGATAACCTCCTCGGTTGGATACGAAGTACACAGATTGTGGATTTGTTTCCTACTCTTCCCATGTATGATTATTAACCCCACATTGTTGACAACCTTGTGCTTCTTTTACTATGTTTGCTGCAGCTAAATTCTTTTGCATCTCTAACTTCAGCTCTTTGATTTGATTTTCTAATGTGGATATTTGAGCTGAGTTTGCAGTTTTTGCATCTAAACGAAGCGTTCCTCGGGTCTTTGCTACAGGAGCTCGCGTTGAAGGCCAACTCCTTTCTTGTTCAATAATATTTTCTAAGACATCGGATGCTTCATTATGATTCATGGACACAAAATTACCCTTTCCAATGTTATCCACCTTCTCTCTACCTTTATCATTAAGACCTTCATAGAATATAGCAAGTTGTAGAGCAGGGGTATAACCATGGAGCGGACATCTAGCTAATTTATGTTGAAACCTTGTCCATGACTCTCCTACTGTTTCTCCATCTTCTTGACAAAATCTTGCAAGCTCGCTTTGATCTTTGAGTCGCATACTCTTCGGATAAAAACGGTTAAATAAAGCGGCTTGAAGTTCTACCCATGTATTAATTGTTCCAGGTGGTTGTCTATCTAGCCATTCGCTAGCTCTACCGGTTAAGAAGAACGAAAACATATGACAATACAGTTGCTCGCGTGTAATGCCAGGAGTAACATAGGCATCACAAATCTGCATAAACTTCTGAATCGATCTTACCGGATCTTGTATAGCTGTACCACGGTAGAGTCCATGACTTTGAAATTGACTAAGCATACCCGGATCGGGTCTAAATTTGATATTCTGGATCTCTAGAGGACGGTAACCTATTGGTTGCACATGGAACGGCACATGAAGACCAGGGAGGTCTTGCTGTACCCGATTTTGATTATTCTGCCCATTACCTCGTCCTAGTGGTTGTGGTACACCTTGTTGTTGACCACCAAGTGGATTAAGTTGTGGTCCTCCTAGTGGATTTCCTCCAGGTGGGACTCCAAGTGGTGGATTTAGTTGAGGTCCTCCAATTGGGTCCTCGAGTGGTGGATCTAGTTGGGCTGCCATCGCTCTTCTTAAGGCTCTTTCCTCACGAACTCGTTTGTTGTAAGGTTTGAAGCTCCTCTCAGGCTCCGATAAAGGAGGTCAAGAATTAAACACTGTGAAACCTGAAAAAGACTAAAGCAAACCACAAACGTAAATCTGGAAAAATAAAAACTAAAAACTGAAAAATAAAAATTAATTAAAAATTACTACTCGAAATAGATAACCCACACGCTAACGAGACACAAGTCCTCGGCAGCGGCGCCAAAAACTTGGTGTCGCCTAGGGTGTGATAAAAATAAGATAAATAAAGTCTAGAAAACTACGCACTCTCACCCTAGACAAGCACAGTACTGCAAGTATTACAGGACGTATGCAAGTTTTAGTTAGTAAGCTGAGTTTGTTCTCAGGGACTTAAGTGTGTTAATCACGTGGGTAGGAATAACGAGTAAGCAATAATTAATTAAAAGACAAAAAATAAAAGAAATAGATTTTCGAAATTAATAATTAAAACGAATAAAATAAGGACAATAAAATAAAATACGAAGAATATGAGATGAGAAATATAGCTTAGATTTTGCTAGTATGCACTAATCCTTCTGATTCTTTCGATTAGATCTAGTTAATAAGGCAGAATATTAGCTCTTGGATACTTAGTCTAGATTCTAAATTCCCATTCCTTAGACCTTGAGAGCGAATAAGGGGGTTACGGCACAACCAAGAAGCTGTTTCAAATAGGGTTATCCAACGCTACTAAGGCCCTCCTAAGCAAACAATTCATTCAATTGGTGATATAGTGATTAAATTATACCCTAATGACTATCTAGTTAGAATCAGTTTTGTCAGGACTAATATCGACACTAGATCGTTATGTGGTGGTTCAATAGTTAAACACCCAGCTAAGGTGATCATCTAACTACTTTTAAAACAATCCTAAAGTTGAATTATTGCAAAAAAAAAAAAACCACGTCCATAACTATTTAATTTATTAAAAACCAAATCTAAAGGACTTAACCATCAGACTTACTTTTTAAAACCATAACCGAACAATTCAGATTCGGTTTTTTAAGCGGTTATTTTGATTTTAACCATAACCAAGCTATAACTCTATAAATATATTGAGAATTCTTAAAACACGATCACAAGCACATAAAAAGTGTTCACAATATATAAAATATTATGTTGATCCTTAGTTTAATAACGCTTTTTTAAAATTTAATATTTAGATTTTAATATTTGGATATGAAAATACTTTTTTATTTATATTATTGGTGTCGGTTAGGGTGTGATAAAATAATGATAAGTAAAGATGCAACTAACACCTTAACCAAGCACGTTACTCACTGCAAGTATCACAGATCGTACGCAAGTTTTAATGATAAGTAAATTCGTTCCTCAGAGACTACGAAAGTTAGGAAGAACTTATGCAATATAAACTGCAAAAAAGAAAGCTAGAAGAATAATAAGCTGAATATAAAAGACTCTGGAACATTTGTTTGGTTTCTAAAAACTCTAACAATTAATTAAATAAAATAAAGACAGTAAAATAAACAAAGAGAAAGAAGTAGTATGAAAGTTTAGCTCGAGATTTAGCAAGTATCCCCACTATCCTTGTTATAACCTATTTATGTAACGGAGAGTTGTGTGATATGCAATAGCCAGGATTCTATATTACTCCTAACCCTCTTCCGAGTGGACTTAGGCGGCGACCTAACAATTACCAGGGGACTTGGGTAAGGAGACCCTGCGCATTGATCGGTGGTTAATCTCAAACCCTAATGACTAACTAGTTAGACAAGCCTATCCTGATCACTGCCACACACTAGACGTTTATATGGCGTTTCAATAATTAGACACCCCTTCGGGGTGACCATCTAACTACTATTAAGGTAATTCTATACGTTGTACACCGCAATAACTACAGACAATAAACAAAAGCACACAACAACACTAATTTTAATTAAATGTAAAAGACATCCTGAATTATGTTAGATATAAAACAAGTATTGGGTTCATACCCATATGCTAATCTCAAGCTTAATAGAATTAGTTCATACTAGAGAAAGAAATAAAATAAATAAAAAATTTGAAAGACTAGAAAGGCATGAATTGTTGTCCAACTCCTTCTGACCTTCTATTCTCTTGATGTAAGCTTCATCTTGGTCTTTTTGATGATTAATGACAGACCAAGACTGATTACTCTAAGGTAGGAATGGGTAAATATATAGGCCCTTGGTCAAAATTAGGAGTAATCCCCAAGTTAAGGAGTCCTGATCTTAACAAAATTCGTATTCCAAACTTGTTGGAAGGGATAAACTTTAGCAGAATTGATTTGATCATATCTCCTTCTTTACTTATCATATTTTTACGTTCTTTATATGGAAACGACTGGGTTTGAAAGGTCTATCTTCCAATATAAAAATATCCTCCTAATTCTAGACCTTATTCTACAGTAAATTAAATAGTCGATGTATGTGCAGTTTTGGTAATTTCTTTACTTTCCAAATATATCCAAACTAATCCTTTTTTACTTTGACTAAGGGATTTCCTTTACTTTTACACTTTAAATCACTTTACATAGGTGTAATAGTTTCCATATACTTAAGTGTTACACAAATAACACATAAATTACGCGCACAAGCTCATAAAATAGCAATACACCTAAAAATAGACAAGAAAGTGCAAAGTATAAATAAATAGGGAAAATCCCGAAATTAATAATTATATAACCCTAAAATGATGTCTCAAGTATAGATTATATATAAAATACAAAGTGACATCAAGACCCCCAACTCAAAGTTGTATCGTCCCCACATAATAACGATAAGAACAATAGGGTAGTCAACAATTGATATAGAAGAAGAAGAAGAACAACAAGAAGAATAGAAAACAGTAAATGATCCTAGAGCAAAATATCTAAAAAGTATCATATAGTAATGATAAAGAAATAACGCACGTATATGCTTAATATACACATAATCAACATTCTATAAATTCAAGTCCAGATTAACTTCTCAATGCCAGATGGAGATATCTTCAACTCAGTTCGTGTTAATGGTTATAGGGTGATCATAGGTCCTAATATAGTATCTAATGGTCCACTCATCTAGCAATTCTTTCTCTGTAACTGTATAATTAATTTGAGCACCATTGAAAGTCTTACTAGTATAATAAATCGAATGAAATATCTTATCTTTTCTTTGTCCCAATACAGCTCCCATACACAAATCACTAGCATCACAAATAACTTCAAAAGGCAAATTCCAATCTGGAGGTAATACTATAGGAGCATAAATAAGCTTTTCTTTGATTGCTTGGAAAGCCGCTAAGCAAGCTTCATCAAAAAGGAATTTGGAGTCCTTTTCAAGTAAGTTACATAGCGGTTTAGTAATCTTAGAAAAGTCTTTAATGGAACGCCTATAAAAGCCAGCATGACCAAGAAAACTTCTTACCCCTTTAACAGAAATAGGAGGGGGAAGAGTTTTAATTACCTCTATCTTCGCTCTATCAACCTCTAACCCAGCACTTGAAACCTTGTGACCCAGAACTATACCTTCGCGTACCATGAAAGGACACTTCTCCCAGTTTAAGACCAAATCTGTTTCCTTGCATCTGATTAACACTTTCTCCAAGTTATGTAAACATCTATCAAAATCATCACCGAACACGGAGAAATCATCCATAAAAACTTTAAGAAAATTATCGATCATATCCCAGAAGATAGCCATCATACATCTCTGAAAGGTAGCAGGTGCATTACACAACCCAAATGGCATTCTTCGATATGCAAAAGTACCAAAGGGATATGTAAATGTTGTTTTATGTTGATCTTCTGGAGCCACATAGATCTGATTATACCCAGAATAGCCATCTAAGAAACAATAGTATTCTCTCCCAGCCAATTTATCCAACATCTGATCAATGAAGGGCAAGGGGAAGTGATCTTTCCTGGTGGCCTTGTTCAATTTCCGGTAATCCATACAAACTCTCCATCCAACAACCGTTCTCGAAGGAATGACTTCATTCTGAGCATTTAGAATAGTTGTAATTTCTCCTTTCTTTGGAACACATTGAACAGGACTCACTCATTCACTACTCGAGATGAGATAGATAATCCCCGCGTCTAACAGCTTGATAACTTCCTTCTTCACTACCTCCTTCATAGAATGCATTAATATCCTTTGACCTTCAAATGAGTGTGCGTTATCATCTTCAAGTATGATTTTGTGTTGACAATAGGAGGGACTAATGCCTTTGATGTCAGCAATTGTCCAACCTATCGCCTCTTTGCTGTCTCTTAACACACGCAACAGTTTATCTTCTTGAGGACCTGTTAAATTTTCTAAAACAATAACAGGTAGAGTTTCATTAGTACCTAAATACGCATACCTCAAGTGTGCTGGTAATGGCTTTTCTTCCAACTCCGGAGGAGATTCGATGAAGGCTACTTTTTAGGAACAATCTCTCCCGGTTCTCTCACAGGTTCATAGGCAGGACGCCTATACTTAGGATTCTCAGAATTAAGAGCTGCCACTGTTTCGGCAAGCTCTTCCATGAACTCAGGTGAATCAATAGTTAAAGCTGCCTGCAAGATATCATCATAAGTAAATTCATTATATACCTCTTGTGTGGCATGCTCAACTACATCCAAGTCGAAAGAAATCTTCTTGAGAATCTGGAAACCTCATAGCTCGGAACACATTAAATTTGATCTCCTCGTCTTGGATTCTCATCATCAATTCACCGTTTTCTATATTAGTCAATGTACGCCCCGTGGCTAGGAATGGTTTTCCCAAAATAATGGGGACATTCCTATCCGCGTCGTATTCAAGAATAACAAAATCAACGGGAAATACTAACGTACCTGCCTTATCAAGGACATCTTCAATTCGACCTTCCGGATGTGCAAGAGATCGATCTGCCATTTGCAAGACCATAGAATTAGGTCTTGCTTCTCCAATTTTCAGTTTATCAAAGATCGATTTGGGCATAAGATTGATTCTCGCACCCAAATCACATAGTGCCTTACCTTTCAATTCCTCTCCAATTGATATCGGAATTGTGAAACTCCCAGGATCAAGTAACTTTGGAGGTAATTTACTTTGACAAATAGCACGACATTCTTCCGGAAGACCAACCATCTCATTATCACGATACGACCTTTTGTTGGTGAGGGCCCTTCTTAAGAACTTTGCATATTTGGGGACATCCCTAATAGCTTGTAAAAATGGAATATTAATATTAAGGCCACTCACCTTGTTCAAGAATATTTGATAATCGTCCATATCAACCTTTTTCTGAACTCGAGATGGAAATGGTGGAGGAGGGCGATTGATTACAACATTATCTTTCTTCTTCGGAACTTCAACCGGCCTCTCTATTTCTTCAACCTCAACTTCTTTCTCTTTCTCAACCACATCCTTTTCTTTTCTTGGAACTTCTTTCTCTTTCATAACTGGAAAAGGAGGTGGAGGGAGGTTCTTACCACTTCTGAGAGTAACAGCTTTGCAATCTTCATGTTGTCTCGGATTTTCTGTGTCACTGGGGAGTTGCCCTTGTGGACGCTGATTAAGTTGTTTTGTGATTTGAGCAAGATTATTCTCTAATAGTTTAATATTTGCGTCAGACGCTTGTTGATTCTGAATAGCTTGCGTCTGGAGAGCAATTAAGTTCTCAACGGTTTTCTGAAGGTTAATCGCACCTTCTTGTGGTTGGGCGGGTGAGGCTTTTTGGTTCATGGTTTCCTTATAACTTTCTTGAGGAGCTTGTCTTTGAACATAGTTTCCTTGATTCTGTCCCCCTTGATAGTTGTTATGTGGTCTTGGATTGAAGTTGTTACCTTGGGGACGCGGCTGATATGCGTATGTAGGATTGGCTGCCCCATTAGGATTCGAATATTGAAACCTAGGATGGTTTCTGTTAGGCTGATATCCAGTACCACTCGAATTAAAGTTTCCTCTATTGGAGACAAACATCACGGACTCTTGATTATTCTGACAATTCTCCCAATCATGATTATCACACCACAATACTCACATCCATACACCTCTTGTGCAACCTTTACCTCAACTCTTTTATTCGAAAAACCTTCTTTCACGGCTAATGTAAGTTGTCTCAATTGTTGTTCTAATGTGGTTTGTATCTTGTTCTCTAAGGAGTTGAACTTCTCTTCGATGTTGACATTATTAACTCCTCCTTTAACTGGTGTTCTTACGGTATTCCATCCCACTTCATTATCAACTATTCTATCTAAAATAATTCTTGCATACGCAGGTTGAACTCGTAAAAACGCACCACCACATAACAAATCCAAATCTTTGTGTGAACTCCCCTCAAGACCATTATAGAAAAATTTCAATTGTTGTTGGTCTGAAAGGTCATGATTGGGGACTCTTCGTAAGCATTTCTGAAATCTCGACCAACTTCTACCCAACGCTTCATCATATTCTTGTCGGAAATGTGTTAACTCAAGTTGAGCATCTAACCTCATGTTGGACGGATAATATCTGTCAAAAAACGCAGCATGTAACTGTTCCCAATTCGTAATCTTTCCTGGTTCTTGCGAATCATGCCAATCACTCGCTCCATCTATTAAGAAAAATCTGAATGTAGCAAAATACATTTGCTCCCTCGTTACCCCTTGCGTAATGTATGAATCGCAAATTTGCATAAATTTTTGTACTGCGCGAAGTGGGTCTTCTCCGGGCTTGCCACGAAAGTTTCCGAAATTCTGAAATTGAACTAGCATACCCGAATTTGGACGGAATCTCGGAAGATTGTGGTGGGTCCTGGTATGTTATAAAATTAAGAACTGAAATAAAGGAACCACTTAACCGCAAGTGTAAGGTTGTCCAAGTAATATTCGATAAATCGAGTTCGTTCGCAGGAACGGATTAGACACAACTCAGGTATTAATCGAAAAGTAAGAATAATTGATTAACAGAAAAATAAAATAACGATTTTTGTTTGGTTTTATAAATTAAAAGATGCAAGAAAATAAATTACGGAATAAAAAAAAAAGAGATTTGAAACTTCAGATGAGAAAGAGTACTTGATCCTCGCAAGGGTTTCACCTAACCTATCTAATTCATGTTTCCGTTTAAGGGCTAAACTGGTATTATTGTGCTACTCGGGACTCTAATATCTCCTAGCCCCCGTCAGGGTGGACCTAAGAGCTATCCTACGGTATTAAAAACCACGTCAGGGTGAATATAAGCTACTTTCAGATGAATACTAATTTACCTCATTGGCTGCATGGTTAGTTAAGCATGTCAAGGTCAATAACGGATACTATGCGTCTATTATCTAAGTCTGTAATTAAACCCCCCGTCAAGGTGATCCATACGCCACTATATGGAATAGCCTAATTACTATGAGCTAAGTTTGATTCATGACTTCAAAATTAGTAATTAAAACAAAATAATAGTCAACACAAAATACCTAGTCTAATTTAAACTATTAAATCCCAAATTCTAGAAAACAGAAATTAAACAGAATTAAGTTCAACCCATATAGCGATTCTCAAGTACTAAAGAAATTAGTTCATAACGGAATGGAAAACTAAAATTAAATAAATAAAAGACATAGTTTCGAATTACATAAAGAAAATAAAGAACCTAAAGGTTAAGATGACTGATGATGGAAGAACAGGACTCCTCCAACACTAGCTTCTCCTTGCCTCCTTGCTCTGACTTGAAAACCTTAAGCCTCTTGTGTAATTCTCTGAAGTGTGTAAAAGTAGGAGGTTAAGGGGTGTATTTATAGGTGTTGGAGGACCCTAGGTCGAATTTCTTGGAGTGGAAGACAAGTCAAGGACTCTTAAATTCGTAGCTCTAAATTCTAGAAAAGGTAAGATTTTGCTGCTGATTTGATTTGGTCATATCTTTGTCAATACTTATTTGTTTGAGAAGTTCCAATATATGAAACTTCTTGTCTTGGAAAGAGCTTTCTATTGGTGCAGACCACTCGTCCAGATTCCTAGCCAATCGCGAGTTATGAATTAATCTTTAAAACATGGATGGAATTTCAGATTCACAAGGCAGCTTTATCTTTTCCTTCTTTGAATATATCTTTTCTAAATCTTCTTATTTCCATGTAAATCTTCTGTCCTTTAATCCTTCATCTTGACTTGGTCTCTAAGTAATTACCATTTATCTTTTAAAGCTTCACATTAAATAAATAATTAAACCGCATATGCTTAAAAAGAATAAATCAACAAATCAAGAAAACCAAATAGGAAAGTGTACTCTAAAAATAGAAACTCGAGTAAAAAATTTCCTAACACTCTAAAATACACTAAGACTTTATTCTCACTTCTTCTCCTTGGATTGGTCTTTCATGACGAACCAATTAACTTTGCATTAAAAATAGTCAAATTTACGCACAAAAGCTCATATTCTGCAAATAGTTAATTTCCAAGGGGAGGAAGTGCAATATGATCAATTAAGCCTAAAAGTCTATCAAATAAGTCATTTATTCACCTAAAAGGATGTCTCCAAAGGGCTAAGAATTAGAACAAATAGGGAGACATAAAGACCCCAAACTCAAACCTTTGTCGTCCCGACAAAGTAAAAATAAAAACAAGGATCTTTTAGGTGAACGCAGAAGGTAGAAACTAGAAAATAATCCCAAAGCACAACTTAAAACAAATCTCATATAGTCTAACCTAGGAATTAATATACACCTATACTTATCATGCAAAATCAAACACAAAATAATATCAATCCAAAATTAATTTCACAATGCTAGAAGGTTACGCTTATTACTTATCTCAAGATGGTGGCTATAGGGTGTTCCTCGATCTTTACTTGCTTTGAACGCTCCACTTAACATATTCCCTATTAACTCACTGTGCAACTAGGAATCACGAGGTCTTTACGGTTTTAGCGTAGGCTGAAGGACGGTATGGTATGTATATTTGGTAAATTTGAAGTGAGCTTTTGGCTCTCTCCTCACTTACCATCAACAAACTGTCCAAGAGCTTGAATTTATACTCGAATAACGTTCTCACTCAACCCAATTGACGCGCTTAATTAGCGTCCCCAAACTAACAAAAAAAAAAGCACTAAGGATGATTCACATAAAAATTTCCACTTTGCCGGTCCGAATATATTTTCTTTTCAAATCATTCATTTTTCTTTTGTATAGCTATGACTCTCGTTTTTAATGGTTGAGATATCATGCTATTTTTCATAGTTATGCCTATTCATAACTTGAGCTCGAAGCTTCTTTTCCATTCACTATTACCCCAACAAAGGGTTACAATATGATAAACATGTGAATCATCATCATGTAAAGCACAAAGCATCATTGATAAGCTCAAATATCCCAACCCAATGTAAATTCCCATATAGTGGACCCACCACCCCAAACTCAAGCTCAAGACAGGAAGTCTCAGGATCGTGATTCAAGTGCGGGTCATATGGTCATGCCTAACAATCTAAAGGGATATTGGCTTATAATGTGGCGACAAAAGAAAGGCTTAAAGGCTAAAAATTTGTCTAAGAAGGATAAAATTAATTCAGGGATAGACAGCCAAAAAGGATTCAAAGGGCTAACAAAGAACTGCCTCTATCATCTTCCTATTTACACAAATTGCCTCTAGTTCATACCTAAGTGGGTTCTCTACTCATTTAGATCTCACGGTCTACAAACCACCCATTATCCTTAAGTACAAGTTTACTTCTATTGCATTGTTCATTAATTATTCCTATCAATTATCTCATATTTGCATGCAATCAAAGTTCAGCTTCATACTAACTCCTAAAGTCAACTATTTTCTATCATTAATTCACAAAAAGCATGCTTGATGGGGGCATTTAAAATTCTCTACAGTCAACGCAACCCTAAGATTAATTTTATTGAAAGCATGTAAATCACAAAAAATTGGGATGAGGCAACGAACCCTACCCCAAACTCAAAAGTGAGTCGTGTCCCCACGACTCGAAAAAGACTCAATAAAGCAATAAAATTAAACTAAACTACCTAACTAGTGCCTACATTTAATTAAGAAGAAGAATTAGAACGGGGTACCTGGCCATAAAGATCCATCTTGTCATCCTCCTCCGAAGAAGAATTATTATCAATATCCATGTTTAAAGTTACCTTATCCCTTGTTGAATTCATCTTGGCAATTTCCTCCCAAAGTGCTATGACTTGTTTTCTTAGATGATCGATTTGTTGTTGATATTTGATAGCCCATGGGGGTGTGTAAGAATCATTCAGAGAAGAGGAAGAAGAACCTTAATCTTGGATTGGTGTCTTTTCTTTAGGCTTTGAGTGTACCTTTATCCTAGCTGTGAATTTCTTGTGTAGTGGTGGTGCAGGTGCCTTTTCTTGTGTTTCTTCAGTAGGCTCATCGAGATTGATGGCCTTTTAATTGTAGAACCAAGCAAATTCTTGTTCTTCCCTAGGATGTAACACTTCCTCCTATAATCCATAGCATCTGTTCTGTTTGTCATGGTTGATTTGACCCCAAACTCAAGTTATACCAAGGATAGAATAAAGTTAAGAAAACTTGGTGTAGCTTGAATTTCTTGCTTGTATTAGATGAAGGAAGGTGGTTTCTTGATGAGTCTTGGAAGAATTCTTGAAAGCTTGATGATTTTGATTGTGTTTAATGGTGTTTTGTGATGAATTTGATGAAGAGGTTATGTTTATGGAGGATGGAGGAGAGAATTATTGATGTTAATGTGTTTGTTGTGGAGGTTTAATCAAGCTTTAAATTGTATTTATAGGGTTGGGAGCTGGAAAATTCGTGTGGGAGAGGCTAGGGTTAAGTTTGGTAAGGTAGGAATTTGATTAGGCAAGAAACTCTTCACAAACCGCCTATATGCGGTATACCGGGCATAACCTCCGGTATACCGGACCCATCACTGCTTCATTTTTTCATCTCGGCAAAGACCCCGTGGTATATACCCCGTGGCACGGGTTTTTGCTTCTGTTCAATTTCTCGTCTCCGTCAAAAAACCCGCGGTATCCAACCTGTGGTACGGGATTTTGCCTCTCCGGTATACCGGACATATCGCGCGGTATACCGCACCTGTCATGCTCCCATATTTTTCATCTAGGCAGATTACCCGAGCTTCATACCCGTGGCACAGGTTTTCATCCTGCGGTATACCGGGGTTCTGGGGCGGTATACCGGACCTCGCGCCGAATTTTTCCCATGTATTTCTTCTTTCGTTTCCTAGCACCCCAAACTCAATTCCTGCACCATTAACACACTACCTTTCTCATTTCTTTTAAAAGTAGACACTAAAACTCGACACTAACTGTGAATTATACACTAGGAATTGAAAAACTTAAAGCAATGAACTAATATACAATGAATTGAATTTTGTTTAACGTCGTTAAGCTCGACGGGTTACCTCTCACATCTATTCAGCTTCAAGGAGGTACATGACCTCCCCAGGATGTGGATCCACCATGCGATTAGTATCTTCGCCTCCATGATAGATTTTCAGACGATGACCATTCACCATAAAGGTGCGGTGTTCAGTTGGATTCTCAATCTCTATAGCTCCATGAGGCGTAACTTTGGTCACAATGTAAGGACCAGACCACTTCGATCTCAACTTTCCCGGATAATTGATGAACTTGGAGTTGTATTTTAGGACCCTCTGTCCCACTTCGAATGTCTTTGCACGGATACGATTATCATGCCACCTCTTCGTGTTTTCTTTGTAAAGCTTCGCGTTTTCATAGGCATGTAATCTAAACTCATCAAGTTCATTCAGCTTCATCATACGGTTCTCACCGGCCAAAGTAGGATCTAAATTCAATTACGCTATTGCCCAGTATACACCTAATTCAAGTTCAAGAGGCAAGTGACAAGCCTTACCAAAAACCATACGATACGGAGATGCACCAACTGGAGTTTTAAACGCAGTACGATAAGCCCATAATGCATCATCTAGCTTCATAGACCAATCCTTCCTTGTGGGGCCAACAGTCTTTTCTAGAATAGATTTTACCTCTCGATTAGAGACCTCAGCTTGACCATTGGCTTGTGGATGATACACGGTAAATACACGATGTCTCACACCATACTTCTCTAGAACTGTCTTCAGATATTTGGTTCACAAAGTGTGAACCTCCATCACTGATAATAACTCGAGGTGTCCCATGTCTAGTAGAGATGTGTGATTTTAAGAATTTAATCACTACTCGCGAATCATTAGTTGGTAGAGCCACAGCCTCTACCCATTAAGACACGTAATCAACAGCTAGTAGGATTTACAAATTCCCATTAGGCGGTACAAAAGGACCCATGAAATCAATACCCCATACATCAAATATCTCAACTTCAAGAAAATTATTACGTGGCATCTCATCCCTCTTGGATATATTTCCAGTATCTATGACACTTCTGAACATACTCATGACAATCCTTATGTAAAGTAGGCCAATAAAAACCGGATTGTAGTATCTTAGCAGCTGTGCGGTCACCATTGAAGTTTCCTCTGTATGGAGAATCATGACAACTCGCAATCACTGCCCAAACATCTTTCTCAGGTATGCATCTTCTCACCATTTGATCACTACACACTTTGTAGAGGAAAGGATCCTCCCAAAAGAACTGTTTAGCACGATGAATCAATCTTTTCTTGTCTTGTGATATGGCTCCTTGAGGAAAGTTACCACTCACAATAAGATTTGCAATGTCAGGATACCACGGAGTACCATCATGTATAGCAAATAAACTCTCATCAGGGAACTCTTCTCGAACCAACTCAGGATCACTATTAAGATCAGAACCTTCAAGACGTGACAAATGATCTGCAACCTGATTTTCACAACCCTTTCGATCTCGGATTTCTAGGTCAAACTCTTGTAACAATAACACCTATCTGATTAAGCGCGGCTTAGCATCTTTCTTTTCCATAAGGTATCTAATTGCAGAATGATCAGTAAAAACAACAACTTTCGCCCCAAGAAGATAGGATTGAAATTTGTCGAATGCATACACTACAGCTAGTAACTCCTTCTCAGTTATGGTATAATTCACTTGAGCACTTGTAAAGACCTTAATAGCGTAGTATATGGAGTGAAATACCTTATCCTTTCGTTGTCCCAGAACAACACCCATAGCAAGATCACTAGCATCACACATAACTTCAAACGGAATCTTCCAACCAGGAGGTAATACAATAGGTGCAGAAATAAGCTTCTCCTTAATCTTTTTAAAGGCGACCATGCAAGCTTCATCAAAAAAGGAATTTGGCATCCTTTTCAAGTAAGTTACACAATGGCTTAGAGATCTTGGAGAAGTCCTTGATGAAACGTCGGTAAAAACCAGCATGACCTAAGAAACTTCTTACCCCTTTAACAGAAATTGGAGGGGGAAGAGTTTTAATTACCTCAATCTTTGCGCGATCAACTTCCAAACCCGAACTCGAAACCTTGTGTCCCAACACTATACCTTCACGAACCATAAAGTGGCATTTTTCCCAGTTCAAAACCAAGTCAGTTTCCTTGCATCTAACTAACACCTTCTCCAAATTCCGCAAGCACTCATCAAAGTTATCACCAAATACAGAGAAGTCATCCATAAATACCTCAAGGAAATCATCGATCATGTCCCAGAAAATCGCCATCATACATCTTTGAAAAGTCGCAGGTGCATTACATAATCCGAATGGAATCCTTCGAAAGGCAAAGGTACCAAAAGGACATGTAAAAGTGGTCTTGTGTTGGTCTTTTGGATCTACATAAATTTGATTGTACCCTGAATACCCATCCAAAAAGCAATAATATTCTCTACCAGCTAGCTTGTCTAACATCTGATCAATAAACGGAAGAGGGAAGTGATCTTTTCTGGTGGCCTTGTTCAACTTACGGTAATCCATACACACTCTCCAACCAACAACGGTCCTTGAGGGTATGGCCTCATTCTGTTCATTCAAGATGGTGGTAATACCACCCTTCTTTGGTACGAATTGAACTGGACTCACCCATTCACTGCTAGCAATAGGATAGATGATTCCTGCGTCTAGTAACTTGATAACCTCTTTCTTCACCACTTCCTTCATAGCTGGCATTAATCTTCTTTGTCCTTCGATCGAGCGCGCGTTTTCATCATCCAGAATGATCTTGTGTTGGCAATAGGAAGGACTAATATCCTTGATGTCAGCAATAGTCCAACCAATCGCCTCTTTGTTAGCTCGTAATATGCGCAACAGTTTTTCTTCTTGAAGACCTGTTAAAGTAGCTGAAACAATAACAGGTACAGTTTTGTTAGTATCTAAATACGCATACCTCAGGTGAGTCGGAAGCGGCTTTTCTTCTAGTTTCGGGGGAGCTTCTATAGATGGTTTATTTTTAAGAACTATCTCTCCCGGTTCTCGGACAGGTTCATAAGTGAGACGCTTCTGCTTCAGATATCCAGAGTTAAGAGCTGCCACTGTTTCGGCTAACTCTTCAATTGGTTTTGGTAAGTCAAGTGTTAGGGCAGCTTGCAAGATATCGCCGAAGTTCATGTATTCCCATACTTCTCGTGTGGCTAAATCAACTACGTCCAATTGAAAACAGTCTTCTCGCAAATATGGAAACTTCATTGCCCTAAACACGTTGAACTTTACCTCCTCGTCTTGGATTCGCATTGTCAATTCTCCATTTTCTACATCAATAACAGTATGCCCCGTGGCTAGGAATGGTCGTCCCAAGATGATGGGGACATTCCTATCCGCGTCGTATTCAAGAATAACAAAATCGACAGGAAAAATTAAAGTACCTGCCTTGACGAGGACATCTTCTATGCGTCCCTCTGGATCTACGAGGGATCTGTCAGCCATTTGTAAGACCATGGATGTCGGCCTTGCTTCTCCTATCTTCAACATCTCGAAAATTGATTTGGGCATGAGATTGATACTCGCTCCCAAATCACACAAAGGTTTACCTTGCCACTCATTGCCAATGGAAATAGGAATTGTAAAACTCCCAGGATCAAGTAGTTTTGGTGGCAATTTGCTTTGGCATATGGCACGACATTCTTCAGGCAAACCTATCATCTAATTCTCAAGGTGTGGTCTTTTGTTGGCGATGGCTCTCTTCAGGAATTTAACATATTTTGGCACATCTCTAATAGCATCTAAGAATGGAATGTTAATATTAAGACCTCGTACCACATTCAGGAATTTCTGATAGTCAGCCATATCGCCTTTCTTCTGAACTCTTGAGGGAAAAGGTGGAGGAGGACGGGTTACTGTAGTATCTGTATTCTTTGGCTTTTCCGGAATCTTCCCCACTTCTACTACTTCAGGTTCATCTTCTTTCTCTGCCACATCGTTTACCGGTTTTTCTTTCACAGTTGTTTCTTTTTCTTTCATCACGGGAAAAGGAGGTGGTGATGTCTACCGATTTGTTCTAATTATTAGCCCATTGGAGACATCCTTTTAGGTGAATAAATTACTTATTTGATAGACTTTTAGGCTTATTTGATCATATTGCACTTTCTCCCCTTGGAAATTAACTATTTGCAGAATCTGAGCTTTTGTGCCTAAATTTGACTATTTAATGCAAAGTTAATTGGTTCTTGAATTTCATGAAAGACCAATCCAAGGAGAAGAAGTGAGAATAAAGTCTTAGTGTATTTTAGAGTGTTAGGAAATGATTTATAGTCGAGTTTCTATTTTTAGAGTACACTTTCCTATTTTGATTTCTTGATTTCTTGATTTATTCTTTTTAAGCATATGCGGTTTAATTATTTATTTAATGTGAAGCTTTAAAAGATAAATGGTAATTACTTAGAGACCAAGTCAAGATAAAGATGAAAGGAAAGAAGATTTACATGGAAATAAGAAGATTTAGGAAAGATTTATTCAAAGGAGGAAAAGATAAAGCTGCCTTTTGAAATCTGAAAATCCAGCCACGTTTTAGAGATTAAATCATAATAAAAGATTGGCTAGGATTCTGGACGAATGGTCTGCACCAATAGAAAGAGCTTTCCAAGACAAGCAGTTTCATATATTGGAACTTCTCAAACGGATAAGTATTGAAAAGGATATGACCAAATCAAATCAGCACAATCTTATCTTTTAGAGCTACGAATTTGAGAGTCCTTGACTTGTCTTCCACTCCAAGCAATTTCGACCTAGGGTCTTCCAACACCTATAAATACACCCCTTAGACCTCATAATTCAGGACCTCTCACAATTTATTCAATATCCTTAGAGAGAGAGTCACATACCTCTCATAATTCATTCAATATATACATCCTTAGAGAGAGCGTCAAGAGGCGGAAGCAAGAGCAGAAGCTGGAGACTGTCTATATCTCCAACAACAGTTCAAGCCAATTCCTCTATCTAGGTTCTTATTTTATTTCTGTTATTAGGAACATGTATAGTATTAATTTATTTACTGTTTTTACTTTCAATATGAGCTAAACCTTAATTGCTTGAGAATCGCAATAAAGGGATGAACCCTAATTAATTTAATTTATGTTTTGGATTTGGGATTGTTATGATTTAAATTGAATTAGGTCTTAGATATTGGATATTATTTTGTTTTAATCACTATTTCTTTTCCGTACAGCTAGAAATAGATTTTAGTATTTGGGCTATTCACTTTAGTGGCGAAGTGATCATCCGACAGGGGGGTTTGAATACAGATCTAGGTAATACCCGTGTAATGTCCGTTATTGACCGACAGGCTTAACTAGTTACATAGCCAAAGAGGTAAAATCATATCATCCGAAGAGGCATATTCGACCATGCAGGTGTTTATGATACTTTAGGCTAGCTTCTAGGTCCACCCAACTGGGGGCTAGGAGATATTAGAGTCCCGACTAATATTATAATTCCAATTCTACCCTTAAACATAGCATAGATTATATTGATTAAGTGGATTCCTTGCGAGACTCAAGTATAGCTCATATCTGAATCTTAGTCTTTTAGTATTTATATTCAGTAATTTATTTTCTTGCATTCTTAGGATTAATATAAAAACCAAACAAATATATTTTATCTTTTACTTTTCTGTATTTGCAATTACTACTATTTATCTATTGAACACTTGGGTTATACCAGTCCAATCCCTGAGAACGAAACCCGACTTGTCGGAGTATTACTTGGACAACCGTACACTTGCGGTATTGTGGTTCCTTTTATTTCAGTTCTTAATTTTATAACACCCCAGGACCCACCAAGTTTTTGGCGCCGCTGCCGGGGATTGCAGCGTGTGACCCCGGTGTTTAATCTTTAAGTAGTTTTAATTGTTTATTTATTTGTATTTTTTCAGTTTTACGCTTGGTTTTTGTTTTTGTTTTCTTTTACAGGTTCTTTTATTTAGGTAATGATCAAGAGATTTTATTGAAAGATGTATAGAGGACATTACCCAGATCCCGATCCATATGACTATCGGGAAAACTCTGCGGGACAACAACAATGGGGTAGTAACTTCTACCAACCACCTTATAAACACCCGCAAGAGCAAGATTGGAACAACCAATGGATCGGGAATAATCAACAACAATTTCCGTATCACTATCATCAAGAGCCATCTTATCACTATCAACAAGATCAAAGATGGAACATTCCACAACCTCCACATATTACTCTGGCCGATTTGAATGAAACACTTGCTAAATACATTCGCAACAGCGAGGAGAGCAGTGCAAAAATAGAACGGCAGCTAAACAAAATGGGTTCCAGATATAATTCTCATGAAAACCCCACATTCGAATGTCGTGACGAAGAGAAAATCATGGGAAGAGATCAAGAGCAAAAGGCAAGAGACGAGGAAAGCAATGCTAACTTGAAAGACTAAATCAGATGCTAGATGATCTGGCTTCCCAACTCGCCAAAAGCAGTAGCAAATCTTATGAACTAGAAGTAATTGAGGAGAAAATGTTGAATGACAATATTAGTGATAGTGATACGACCACCTGATGTCTCCTTAATTGTTCTTATTTTCGACCCTTAGGAGACATCATTTTTTGTGTTTATTTGACTATTTAGATAGACTTTTGGTGCTAATATGCAATAATATGATTTTCCTCTTTTATTTCTAGCATTTTTGATTTATTAAGCTTTTGCGCGTAATATTGGGATTTTTAGTGAAGATTTTACAGGTTTTAAATGTTAGCTAGAAGAGGAATCCGAGAAGAAAGTCAAAGATCGTTATATAGAGTCAAGACTTGAAAAGAAATCCCGAAGATATTATTTTTAGAGCTGAAAATCCATTTTCCAGGCTATAGATTGCTGATTTCGAGGTGCTTGAGAGATGATTTAGCCGCTGACCTTTGAAGAGAAAACATTCCTTATCGAGTTACGGAACTTTAGCAACTGGAATGAGGTCAATCGGAGTCATAACGAAGCGGGAAAAGCCGTTTTAGTGAAGGTGTATCAGCAGTTACGGGATTTTGGGCTTAGAAATTGGGCTTGGACATTTAATTATTGATTTATTCTTAAGTCCAAGCCCTAATCCGTTTTTAACAATATAAAAGGGCTTTAGACCTCTATTTTCACACACTCTTCATATCCTTTTCATAATACAACATACGCTTAAGAGTCAGACACCAGAGAAGAAGCTAGAGGCAGGAAGAGAAGAAGCAAGAGCTGGAGACGGTCTATATCTCCACTTCTCAGCCAATTCAATTCCGTAATTAGGTTCTTCTATTTTCTGTAAAACATGATGAACCTATTTGTTTCTTTAGTTTTTATCTTTTCAATTATTATGAGCTAAACTAAATTAGTGCTTGAGAACGCATAATGGGTTAATCCCAATTTGATTTCGTTTTATACATTTGGATTTGGGATTATTATTATTTAAATCAAATTGGGTGAATTGTATTTTTCTTTAATTTGCACTTTATCTACTATTTTTGACCTGATCAATCAATGATAGGACTTAGTATCTAAGCTATTCCAATTAGTGGCGATTGGATCACCTTGACGGGGGGTTTAGGTACCGAACTAGTTAATGAATGTAGGTTAGAAATTATTGACTCTGACGAGCTTAATTAAACCTATGGCCTATTGGGTAATTTGAACTTAAACACTTGAGAGTGGACTATAATCACCCTGACGGGGTTTGTAGCATTTGAGAGTTGCTCCTTAGTCCACCCTGACGGGGGTAAGGAGATTATAGAATCCCGACCAATACAAATTTACCGATTTGTCCCTTAAACAATATATGAAATGAATGATAGTTAGGAAAACCCTTGCGCCTCTCAAGTACTACCTGCTCTTACTTGCGTATCACTTTTATTTACTTGCGTCTTAGTTATTTATTTACATTTTCGCATTAGTCTTTCATTCCTTAGGAGTAATACAAAACCAAACAAACATATTATTGCCTTTTATTTTCATAAGTGCTTCAATCACTATTTGCTAGACATTGTGATCAACAATTCCGTCCTTGGAACGAATCTGTATTATCAGATATACTACTTGGGACAACCGTACACTTGCGGTTGTGGTTCGATTATCTTTTGCATTTATTTTTAGAACGCACAAAGGACCACCAAGTTTTTGGCGCCGCTGCCGGGGACGGTAGCGTGTGACCACGGTGTTTATCCTTTAGTGATAGTTGCATTTATTTTTATTTTTTTTTTTATCAGTTTTACGCTTTTTGCTTGTTTAGTTTTCTCAGGTTTTTAGGTTTGGTGTATGCGAAGAAGGCTCAGATTTGAACCGCCAGTTCAAATCCTTGATAATCCGGATTCGTTAATCAGACTTGCAAATAAGAAAAGACGAGAACAAGAGGAAAGAGAAATGGCGAATATTCAAGATCCATGGTTTACTAATGGTCCACCAGAAGTTCCATTCCTTGCTCCTGCTATAGGAGTGGGTGCTCCAGATATTAATGTTCCGCGATTCCGTCCAGATTCGGGTATGTTAGCTCAATTCCAAAATTTTGGGAATTTTCGCGGAAGACCATCTGAAGATCCTCTTAGAGCGGTACAGAAATTTAAACAGATATGTGATTCTTATATCACACAAGGAGTTTCGAGGGAACAGATGTATTTCGCTGCTTTTAAATTCTTTGTTATTGATGGAGCGAGTGAATGGCACGATACGCAAGATCCTACGAAGATTACTAATTGGGACCAATTAGAGATTGCTTTCTTTGACAGGTATTACCCAAGTAACATGAGGTTAGATGCTGAATTAGAATTGACGCATTTCCGTCAAGAATATGATGAAAATTTGGGTAAGAGTTGGATAAGATTTCAGATGTGCTTACGTAGAGTCCCCAATCATGGCTTTTCAGAACAACAACAATTAAAAATCTTTTATAGAGGCCTTGATGGGACTTCGAGAGAGAAATTGGATACGCTATGTGGTGCAGGTTTTCTTCAAGTTCAACCCGCTCATGCTAAAATTAATTTAGAAAGAACCGTCAAGAATGAAGTTGGGTGGAATTCAGTAAGAACACCAGTTAGAGGAGGAGTCAATAATGTTAATATCGAAGAAAAGTTTGCTACGCTAGAGACAAAGCTTCAAACCACACTAGAACAACAACTGAGACAACTTACTCTAGCCGTGAAAGAAGGTTTTTCGAACAAAAGAGGTGAGGTAAAGGTAGCACAAGAGATATATGGATGTGAGTATTGCGGTGTTAATGATCATAGTTGGGAAAATTGTCAAAATAATCAAGAATCCGTGATGTTTGTGTCCAATAGAAGTAACTTTAATTCGAGTGTTAATGGATATCAGCCTAACAGAAACCATCCTGGGTTTCAATACTCAAATCCTAATGGGGCAGCAAATCCTACATATGCGTATCAGCCACGTCCCCAAGATAA
This sequence comes from Nemophila menziesii, assembly GCA_029959085.1. Classification (NCBI taxonomy): domain Eukaryota; kingdom Viridiplantae; phylum Streptophyta; class Magnoliopsida; order Boraginales; family Hydrophyllaceae; genus Nemophila; species Nemophila menziesii. The sequence continues at coordinate 85,577,381 of JARWIR010000001.1, forward strand.
CAACTATAATCCAAGACCACACAACAATTATCAAGGAGGACAGAATCAAAATTATGTTCAGAGACAAGCTCCTCAAGACAATTATGATGACACAATGAATCAAAAAGCCTTACCTGCTCATCCACAAGAAGGAGCAGCTACCCTTCAGAAAACAGTTGAAAGTTTAATCGCTCTTCAGACACAAGCTATGGAACGTCAAAATGCAATCGAAGCTAATATGAATTTATTCCAGAATCAACTAAGCCAAATTAATAAACAACTGAATCAGCGTCCACAAGGACAACTTCCTAGCGATACTGAGAATCCAATCCAAATCGAATATTGTAAAATCATCTCTCTCAGAAGTGGTAAGAACCTTCCTCCACCTCCTTTTCCGGTTATGAAAGAAAAAGAAGTTAGAAAAGAAAAAGAGGTGGTGGATAAAGATAAAACAGTTGAAGTAGAAGAAGTGGAGAGGCCTAATGAAATTCCAAAAAAGAAAGATGATACTATAATAAGCCGTCCTCCTCCACCATTTCCATCAAGAGTTCAGAAGAAGGGTGATATGGCTGATTATCAAAAATTCTTTAACAAGGTAAGAGGTCTCAGCATAAATATTCCGTTGTTAGAAGCTATTAGAGATGTACCCAAGTATGCTAAGTTTCTGAAAAGAGCCCTCACCAACAAAAGGCCGTATTGTGATAATGAGATGATTGGTCTTCCTGAAGAATGTAGTGCCATTTGTCAAGGTAAATTACCTCCAAAGTTAGTTGATCCTGGGAGCTTTACAATTCCGATATCTATTGGTAATAAGTGGAGAGGTAAGGCACTATGTGATTTGGGTGCAAGCATCAATCTTATGCCCAAATCTATCTTTGATAAGCTTAATATTAAAGCAAGACCCACTTCTATGGTCTTGCAAATGGCGGATCGATCTCTTGCACATCCGGAAGGCCGAATCGAAGATGTCCTCGTTAAGGCAGGTACGTTAATTTTTCCCGCTGATTTCGTTATACTTGATTACGACGCGGATAGGAATGTCCCCATTATTTTGGGAAGACCATTCCTAGCCACGGGGCGTACCTTGATTGATGTAGAGAACGGAGAATTGATCATGATAATCCAAGACGAGGAAATGAAGTTTAATGTGTTTAGACCTATGAAGTTTCCGGATTCCAAGGAAGAATGTTTTCGTATAGATGTAATGGAACCGGTAAGAAAAGAGAAAATCAATGTTGTGGACACTTTAGGGGTGGAAGAGAAAGAGTTACGAAAGAAACCACCAATTAAAGCTCCTCCATACCCTAAAAATCCACCACTCAATCATGCGAAGAAGAAAGAGAAAACACGCACCACGAAGGTTCCAAAGGAACCTAAGAAAGAAAGAAAGAAAAAAGAGTTCAAAGTAGGCGAAGAAGTTGCTATGAAAAAGCCTAAACCTCCTCCAAAGGTACGTGAATCGAAGAGTTCTTGGCTAGGACCATTCGTAGTTGCAAAGGTTATCTCAGATAAACTAGTGGGCATAAAAGCTAAGGGATGTAAATTCTGAGTTGCAAATATTGACAACCTCACTCACTGTTGGGGAGGTTATGTCAATGACTAAGAAATGAGGTAACCCGTCGAGCTTAACGACGTTAAACAAAAGCCATTTCTTGTATATTAGTTTAAGTATTTCAATTTCGTAGTTTAAATTAGTTTGATTTTCGTTAATTTAGTGTTAATTAGTAAGAAATGAGGAAGGGTGTTTGTTTTTGATGATTTCAGGGGTATAATGGTCATGAGTTTGGGGTCAAAACGATGAGAAAACGGAAAATTATGGAGTCAACAGCAGGTTTGACCGGCTAGCCGGCGAGCTGGCCGGCATACCGGACAAAACGAGCTGAAGACCCCAAAGCTTCTGACCACTGCGTCAGCGATGACGCAAGCTTGCTGCGTCACCATTCGCGCCAGCGAGAATCCACCGGCATGCCGGTCAGATGACCGGCTAGCCGGCCAACTGAGGAAAAGTTTCTGGTCCTTGCGTCAGCGACAACGCAAGGATGCTGCGTCTCGAAATGCGCCATCGACATGCCGCCGGCATGCCGGCGAATCCGCCGGCTAGCCGGCCGATGAAGGTGAAGGTTCTGATCACTGCGTCAGCGACGACGCAAGAGGCTTGCGTCAGAGGTAAAAAAAAAAAAAAAAAAAAGAGTACAAAAAAAAAAATTTCGCCAACACAGTGACCGGCATGCCGGTCAACCGCCGGCTAGCCGGTCGACTGCTGTGATCGGCGGTTTTAAGGGTTCAAACCCTATATTTTTAGCTTCTGTCTCCAAGCCTACCTCTCATTGACGAATCCTAGCCTCCAACCACTCCTAAAATCATCATCAAAACAACATTATACCACCACTCCTTCCCTCTAAACATCATCCAAGATCACAATCAAACCATTAAACTTCCAAAATACCAAAGTTTTCTTTCACCAAAGCTAAAATTTATTCATTAAACCTTTCCCAAACCTTGAACTATCCATGACCCAGGGCTAAACTATCCATAATTCAAACCCAAACCTTCAAGAACACTAAAATCACAATTTTATCCAAACCTTTGGAGGGTCTTGAAGCTTTGAGTTTGGGGTCATCGGAGATGACCATGAAGGTTAGGAAAGGTACGAAGAACATGGTGAAGAAAGAGAATTGGGTATTGAGGAAGATTTTGATAGAAGAGATGATGCTTAGAGGGCGAGTAATAAATGAAAACGTGGAAAATTTGAAGAAGTCGAGGTAATGAAGAACACTTTAAACGCAACCATTGATGAAGAAGAATTCAAAACCTCAACTTGGACGCAACACCGACACCAGCCTCGCGCTGGTTCAGATACGTTTTCTTTCCTTTCTCATTTAGTGTAAATTATTTTATTGCTTTGAGTTTTTTCGAGTCGTGGGGACACGACTCATTTTTGAGTTTGGGGTGGGGTTCGTTGCCTCATCCCAGTTTTTATGTGTTTATTTGCTTTCAATAAAATAATTTTTGGAGTTGCGTTTGACTATAGAAGATTTTAAATGTTCCTTTAAGCATACTTTTGATGAATCAATGATAGTAAATAGTGGACTTTAGGGAATAACATAAAACGCACTTACAATTGCATGCGAACATAGGTAATTGATAGGAAAAATTAATGAACAATGCAAATGAAGTAAGCTTGTACTTAAGGAATATGTTTGGTGTGTAGAACGTGAAATCCTAATTAGTAGAGAACCCACCTAGATATGAACTAAAGACAAGCTATGTACTTAGGAAAATGATAGGGGCAGTTCTTTGTTAGCCATTTGAAGCCTTTTAGCTTGCTATCCCTTATTATAATTTTATCCCTCTTAGCCCAATTGTGAGCCTTAAGCCTTTTCTTTTGTAGCCACGATATAAGCCCATTATCCTTTAGATTATTAGGCATGACCAAATGACCCGCACTTGAATCACAAACCTGAGACTTGTCTCGAGCTTGAGTTTGGGGTGGTGGGACCACATTTGGTAAGATACATTGGGAAGGGATTATATGTGTTTGTATTGAGGCACAAAAATGTAGATGATATTATTATTTGTAACCCTTTGCCGGGATTTGAAAAAAAAAAGAGAGAAAAAGAAAGAAAAATTTATAAGAGACATGACTTTTCACATCAAAATGATGGTCATGGGTATCTTGTACAAAGAAAAAAGAAGAAAAGAAATGAAAAAGAAAATAAAAAGAAAGAATAAAATAAACCGGCAAAGTGGAATATTTTTAGAAATCATATTAGTTTTAATTGGGTTGACATAGGGACGCAACATTAGCGCGTCAAATGGGTGAGTGAGAACATTTTTTAGCGTAAACTCAAGCTCGAGGACATTGTTGATGGTAAGTGAGAAGAGAGCCAAAAGCTCACTTCAAATTTACCAAATATACATCCATACCGTCCTTAAGACATCATTAAAACCATAAAGACCTCGTGATTCCTAAGTGCATAGTGAATTTATGATTCTGTTGATAGGGAATACACTAGGTGGAGCGTTCAAAGCGAGTTAGGATTAATGACCACCCTATAGCCATCATACAGAGATGAGTACAAGTGTAACCTTCAAGCATTGCAACTTTAATTTTATGATTGAGATTATTTATGTTTGATGTTGCATGATTAGTGTATGTATATGTTAGTTCTTAATGTTTTCTATATGAGAATTATCTTTAGCATTGCTTTAGGGTTTATTTGCTAGCTTCTATTTTCTCTTGCATCTACTTCTCTCCCCTTGTTTTTAGTTTTGCTTTGTCGGGACGACAAAGGTTTGAGTTGGGGGTCTTGATGTCTCCTTAATTGTTCTTATTTTCGACCCTTAGGAGACATCATTTTTGGTGTTTATTTGACTATTTAGATAGACTTTTGGTGCTAATATGCAATAATATGATTTTCCTCTTTTATTTCTAGCATTTTTGATTTATTAAGCTTTTGCGCGTAATATTGGTATTTTTAGTGAAGATTTTACAGGTTTTAAATGTTAGCTAGAAGAGGAATCCGAGAAGAAAGTCAAAGATCGTTATATAGAGTCAAGACTTGAAAAGAAATCCCGAAGATATTATTTTTAGAGCTGAAAATCCATTTTCCAGGCTATAGATTGCTGATTTCGAGGTGCTTGAGAGATGATTTAGCCGCTGACCTTTAAAGAGAAAACATTCCTTATCTAGTTACGGAACTTTAGCAACTGGAATGAGGTCAATCGGAGTCATAACGAAGCGGGAAAAGCCGTTTTAGTGAAGGTGTATCAGCAGTTACGGGATTTTGGGCTTAGAAATTGGGCTTGGACATTTAATTATTGATTTATTCTTAAGTCCAAGCCCTAATCCGTTTTTAACATTATAAAAGGGCTTTAGACCTCTATTTTCACACACTCTTCATATCCTTTTCATAATACAACATACGCTTAAGAGTCAGACACCAGAGAAGAAGCTAGAGGCAGTAAGAGAAGAAGCAAGAGCTGGAGACGGTCTATATCTCCACTTCTCAGCCAATTCAATTCCGTAATTAGGTTCTTCTATTTTCTGTAAAACATGATGAACCTATTTGTTTCTTTAGTTTTTATCTTTTCAATTATTATGAGCTAAACTAAATTAGTGCTTGAGAACGCATAATGGGTTAATCCCAATTTGATTTCGTTTTATACATTTGGATTTGGGATTATTATTATTTAAATCAAATTGGGTGAATTGTATTTTTCTTTAATTTGCACTTTATCTACTATTTTTGACCTGATCAATCAATGATAGGACTTAGTATCTAAGCTATTCCAATTAGTGGCGATTGGATCACCTTGACGGGGGGTTTAGGTACCGAACTAGTTAATGAATGTAGGTTAGAAATTATTGACTCTGACGAGCTTAATTAAACCTATGGCCTATTGGGTAATTTGAACTTAAACACTTGAGAGTGGACTATAATCACCCTGACGGGGTTTGTAGCATTTGAGAGTTGCTCCTTAGTCCACCCTGACGGGGGTAAGGGGATTATAGAATCCCGACCAATACAAATTTACCGATTTGTCCCTTAAACAATGTATGAAATGAATGATAGTTAGGAAAACCCTTGCGCCTCTCAAGTACTACCTGCTCTTACTTGCGTATCACTTTTATTTACTTGCGTCTTAGTTATTTATTTACATTTTCGCATTAGTCTTTCATTCCTTAGGAGTAATACAAAACCAAAAAAACATATTATTGCCTTTTATTTTCATAAGTGCTTCAATCACTATTTGCTAGACATTGTGATCAACCATTCCGTCCTTGGAACGAATCTGTATTATCAGATATACTACTTGGGACAACCGTACACTTGCGGTTGTGGTTCGATTATCTTTTGCATTTATTTTTAGAACACACAAAGGACCACCACCACCGTGTCGATTATAAATGGAGACCACCATGTGGTTGAAAATCTTGTTAGCATGGTAGAAGAAGGAGTAGCAACGCAATTCCTAGAAGTTAACACAAAAATTGCTATTCCTATTATGTATGCACATGATCAAAATACAGAACACAACCGAGAAGAGGTGGTGATCGAGGTTATAGAGATTCCACAACAAAGATATGACGAGGTAATAGTGGAAGATTGGGTTGACACCGAAGACGAATCTGAAGTGGTCGGAGAATCAATTGAAGAATTCAAGGTTCATGCTAAAATAGAAGTTGAATCTCCACCACAAAAAGTTCACCAATTACCATCTCTACCCCGAATCATGAAAGAGATTAGAGCTGAAAAATTCGAATCACCTCCACCACCACAAAGTTCAGACGTGTGCTATACAAGCAAGGTGCCACACCGCGAGAGTAAAGCGGCAAGGAGGAGCACCTACCCACAACATTTTAAAGAGGAATGCGAGATTGAAACAAGGAATAAAAGTGAGCTTATACCGTGGAAAACGGTCATCTACTATTGTGTGGGGGAAAATGAATTTCGTCGTGAAAATAAGAAGGCGAAACGAAGTACTTACCCTCCCCCTTTCAGAGATCGGTTAGATAAAATTTTAAGGGGGAAGGTTCTAAAGCTTACATGCCAAGGACGAGGCGAATTCAAGCGGAGGAGAACCGCAAGGGCCTCAATACCATCTTCATGGAAGGTAACGCGTCGAACTTAAAGACGTAATAAACAAAAGTGCTTCTTGGGAGACAACCCATGTTTAATTTGCTTTTTGTTTTCAATTCCTAGTGTATAATTTTAAGTTAGTGTCGAGTTAGTGTCTACTTTTAAAAGAAATGAGAAAGGTAGTGTGTTAATGGTGCAGGAATCGAGTTTGGGGTGCTAGGAAATTCAAGGGAAAAATTCGGCACGAAGTCCGGTATACCGCCCCAGAGCCCCGGTATACCGCATGAAGAAAACCCGTGTCACATGTTACTCACGCGGGTTTTATACAGAAAGGAGAAAAAAATTTCGATGCGCGGTCCGGTATACCGCGTGAGATGTCCGGTATACCGCAGGAGAAAAAACCCGTACCACGGGTTAGGTACCGTGGGTTTTTGGACGGAGAAGAGAAATTGAACAGTGGTGAAAACCCGTGCCACGGGTTATATACCGCGGGGTCTTTGCCGAGACGAAAAAATGAAGACCTGCTGGGTCCGGTATACCGCACAATTCCTCCGGTATACCGCAGTCAAGTCGGTTTGAAGAGTTTGTGCCTTATAAACTTCTTACTTCATCAAGAAGTAACCCTAGCCTCTTCAAAAACGAATTTTCCAGAACTTAACCCTTATATACCTGCACAAAGACCACTACAACACAAAAGAACATCAAATGCTTCCTCCTATTTCATTCCAAACACACATCCAACACCACAATCCTTCAAGAAAATCAAGAATTCTTCTCCTTCAAGCTTTAGCCTCTTCATCAAAGCTTCAATCTTATTCATTAAACCTTCCCCAAGCCATTATATATCCATTACCCATCTCATATAACACCATAATCCTTCATTACAAATCCTCAAAACATCAAATTTCAAAACTCCTCTCTAGTTTTTGATTATTTGAAGTTTTGAGTTTGGGTCCATTGAGATGTCAAAGATTGGGAGGTCAAGAATACCATGAAGAGAAAAGAGAAGTTGGAGAAGCTTGTATTACTTTTGGGTGTTGAAAGATGTAGTTGGAAGAATGGAAACTTTGGAGGATAATCATGAAGAGGTGGTTGACAACCATAGGAAAAATCACAAAAGAGTTGAAGCTTATGCAAATAATATTACATAGAGTGAGCAATGTTCCACATGCCACCTACGTAACACAAGGAGCTCAACCTACACGCAACAATGGAAACCAGCTTCGTGCTGGTTCATATACGTTTTCCTATCCCTTTCTTATTTGTTTTAACTGTTTAATTGCTTTCTTGAGTCTTTTTCGAGTCGTGGGGACACGACTCATTTTTTAGTTTGGGGTGGGGTTCGTTGCCTCATCCCAATTTTTATGTGTTTTACAGTTTTTTTTTCAATTTTAGTTTGAGGAATGTTTTGACTGTAGAGTTGTAGAGTATTTTAAATGCCCCCATCAAGCATGCTTTTTATAAATTTATGATAGAAAATAGTTGACTTTAGGAGTTAGTGTAAACTGAACTTTGATTGCATGCAAATATGAGATAATTGATAGGAAGAATTAATGAACAATGCAAAAGAAGTAAACTTGTACTTAAGGATAATAGGTGGTTTGTAGAACGTGAGATCTAGATGAGTAGAGAACCCACTTAGGTATGAAATAGAGGCAAGTTCTGTAAATAGGAAGATGATAGAGGCAGTTCTTTGTTAGCCCTTTGAATCCTTTTTGGCCTTCTATCCCTGAATTAATTTTATCCTTCTTAGACAAATTTTTAGCCTTTAAGCCTTTCTTTTGTCGCCACATTATAAGCCAATATCCCTTTAGATTGTTAGACATGACCATATGACCCGCACTTGAATCACGATCCTGGGACTTCCTGTCTTGAGCTTGAGTTTGGGGTGGTGGGTCCACTATATGGGAATTTACATTGGGTAGGGATTTTTGGAGCTTATAAATTGTGCTTTGTGCTATACGCCTATACATGATGATGATTCACAGGCTTATTATATTGTAACCCTTTGCCGGGGTAATAGTGAATGGAAAAGAAGCTTCGAGCTCAAGTTATGAATAGGCATAACTGTGAGAAATAGCATGATATCTCGACATTAAAAATAGAGTCATGGCTATAAGAAAAAAAACGAATGATTTGAAAAGAATATACATATTCGGACCGGCAAAGTGGAAATTTTTAAGTGAATCATCCTTAGTGCTTATTGGGTTAATTTGGGGACGCTAATTAAGCGCGTCAAATGGGTTGAGTAAGAATGTTATTCGAGTGTAAACTCAAGCTCTTGGACAGTTTAATGATGGTAAGTGAGGAGAGAGCTAAAAGCTCACTTCAAATTTACCAAATATACATACCATACCGTCCTTCAGCCTATGCTAAGACCGTAAAGTCCTCATGATTCCTAGATGCACAATGATTTAATAGGGAATATGCTAAGTGGAGCGTTCAAAGCAAGTAAAGATCGAGGAACACCCTATAGCCACCATCTTGAGATAAGTATTAAGCGTAACCTTCTAGCATTGTGAAATTAATTTTGGATTGATATTGTTTTGTATTTGATTTTGCATGATAAGTGTAGGTGTATATTAATTCCTAGATTAGACTATATGAGATTTGTTTTAAGTTTTGCTTTGGGATTATTTACTAGATTCCACCTTCTGCGTTCACCTAAAATATTCTTTGTTTTTAGTTTACTTTGTCGGGACGACAAAGGTTCGAGTTTGGGGTCTTGATGTCTCCCGATTTGTTCTAATTATTAGCCCATTGGAGACATCCTTTTAGGTGAATAAATTACTTATTTGATAGACTTTTAGGCTTATTTAATCATATTGCACTTTCTCCCCTTGGAAATTAACTATTTGCAGAATCTGAGCTTTTGTGCCTAAATTTGACTATTTAATGCAAAGTTAATTGGTTCTTGAATTTCATGAAAGACCAATCCAAGGAGAAGAAGTGAGAATAAAGTCTTAGTGTATTTTAGAGTGTTAGGAAATGATTTATAGTCGAGTTTCTATTTTTAGAGTACACTTTCCTATTTTGATTTCTTGATTTCTTGATTTATTCTTTTTAAGCATATGCGGTTTAATTATTTATTTAATGTGAAGTTTTAAAAGATAAATGGTAATTACTTAGAGACCAAGTCAAGATAAAGATGAAAGGAAAGAAGATTTACATGGAAATAAGAAGATTTAGGAAAGATTTATTCAAAGGAGGAAAAGATAAAGCTGCCTTTTGAAATCTGAAAATCCAGCCACGTTTTAGAGATTAAATCATAATAAAAGATTGTCTAGGATTCTGGACGAATGGTCTGCACCAATAGAAAGAGCTTTCCAAGACAAGCAGTTTCATATATTGGAACTTCTCAAACGGATAAGTATTAAAAAAGATATGACCAAATCAAATCAGTAGAATCTTATCTTTTAGAGCTACGAATTTGAGAGTCCTTGACTTGTCTTCCACTCCAAGCAATTTCGACCTAGGGTCTTCCAACACCTATAAATACACCCCTTAGACCTCATAATTCAGACCTCTCACAATTTATTCAATATCCTTAGAGAGAGAGTCACATACCTCTCATAATTCATTCAATATATACATCCTTAGAGAGAGCGTCAAGAGGCGGAAGCAAGAGTAGAAGCTGGAGACTGTCTATATCTCCAACAACAGTTCAAGCCAATTCCTCTATCTAGGTTCTTATTTTATTTCTGTTATTAGGAACATGTATAGTATTAATTTTTTTACTGTTTTTACTTTCAATATGAGCTAAACCTTAATTGCTTGAGAATCGCAATAAAGGGATGAACCCTAATTAATTTAATTTATGTTTTGGATTTGGGATTGTTATGATTTAAATTGAATTAGGTCTTAGATATTGGATATTATTTTGTTTTAATCACTATTTCTTTTCCGTACAACTAGAAATAGATTTTAGTATTTGGGCTATTCACTTTAGTGGCGAAGTGATCATCCGACAGGGGGGTTTGAATACAGATCTAGGTAATACCCGTGTAATGTCCGTTATTGATCGACAGGCTTAACTAGCTACATAGCCAAAGAGGTAAAATCATATCATCCGAAGAGGCATATTCGACCATGCAGGTGTTTATGATACTTTAGGATAGCTTCTAGGTCCACCCGACAGGGGGCTAGGAGATATTAGAGTCCCGACTAATATTATAATTCCAATTCTACCCTTAAACATAGCATAGATTATATTGATTAAGTGGATTCCTTGCGAGACTCAAGTATAGCTCATATCTGCATCTTAGTCTTTTAGTATTTATATTCAGTAATTTATTTTCTTGCATTCTTAGGATTAATATAAAAACCAAACAAATATATTTTATCTTTTACTTTTCTGTATTTGCAATTACTACTATTTATCTATTGAACACTTGGGTTATACCAGTCCAATCCCTGAGAACGAAACCCGACTTGTCGGAGTATTACTTGGACAACCGTACACTTGCGGTATTGTGGTTCCTTTTATTTCAGTTCTTAATTTTATAACACCCCAGGACCCACCAGGTGGTGGGAGATTCTTACCACTTTTAAGTGTCACTGCATTACAATCTTCTCTTTGCTTGGGTTCTTCAGTGTCACTCGGTAATTGTCCTTGTGGACGTTGATTCAATTGCTTTGCCATCTGTGCCATCTGAGTTTCCATCAATTTAAGTGATACGGATGTAGTTTGTTGAATTGTGATTAGTGTTGTTAAGGTTTGTTGCACATCTGATGCACCCTCTTGAGGTTCAGCAGGTAGAGCTTTCTGGTTCATGGTTTCGGTATAAGCATCTTGAGTACGTTGCCTCTGAGCTTGATTTCCGTATGTTTGTCCACCTTGGTAGTTGTTCTGAGGTCTTGGTTGAAAGTTGTTTCCTTGGGGACGTAATTGATATGCATAAGTTGGATTAGCAGCCCCATTTGGATTCGAATATTGGAAACCCGGATGGTTTCGATTCGGTTGATATCCTTGACCGCTTGAATTGCAATTTCCTCGGTTAGAAACGAACATTACGGATTCTGGATTGTTTTGACAGGTCTCCCAATCATGATCTTGTGTACCGCAGTTAGAACATCCATAAACTTCTTGCGTAACATTAACTTCTGCTCTTTTACTTGCAACACTCTTTGTAACAGCGAGAGTAAGCTGTTTTAATTTTTGTTCGAGTTTGTTTTCCATGGCGGTGAAGTTTTCTTCAATCAGTGCAATATTTCCACCTCGGACAGGTGTTCTTACGGTGTTCCAACCTAGTTCATTTGTTACAGTTCTATTCAAAATAATCTTAGCATGGACAGGTTGTACCCGTAGAAACGCACCACCACAAACAAAGTCTAGATCCTTTTTTGAAGAGCCATCAAGTCCTCGGTAAAATATCTTCATCTGTTGAATTTCTGTGAGGCCATGATCAGGGACTCTTCTTAAGCAAATCTGAAATCTCTTCCAACTTCTACCCAAAGTCTCGTCTTCCTCTTGTTTGAATGATGTTATTTCAACTTGCGCATCTAATCTCATGTTAGCTGGGTAGTATCTATCGAAGAACGCGGTTTGTAATGCGTCCCATGTTGTAATTGTTCCGGGTTCTTGAGAATCATGCCACTCACTTGCTCCATCAATAACAAAGTATCTAAAATGAGCAAAATACATTTGCTCTTTAGTTACTCCTTGCGTAATAGAATCGCAAATTTGCATGAACTTCTGTACAGCACGGATTGGATCTTCGGTAGGTGCTCCTCGGAAATTGCCATAACTTTGAAACTGAGATAACATACCAGGATCGGTTCTGAATCTCTCGACATTAATATTTGCAGGGCCAATTCCGAGTGCAGGAGCTCGAAACGGAGCTTCTTCAGGGCCATTGATGAACCAAGGATCATTGTTTTTAGTTGGGGGAGCAGCAGGATGGTTGAGTTGTTGATTTCCAACTTGGTTTTCAGCCATTGTTTCTCTTGCTAATTACTCCTCTAACTCTTTTGCTTTAGCTTCTCTCTTTCTTTTATTTGCTTCTCGAACTAGGTTTTCGGGATTTGCAAGAATCACGATATCTTCACGCATAAACCAAAACCTGTAAACCTGAGAAAGAAAGACAACCCAAAGCGTAACACTGAAACATAAAACTAAAACTAAACTAACAATTAAATTACTAAAAGATTAACACCGGGGTCACACGCTACCGTCCCCGCCAACGGCGCCAAAAACTTGGTGGGTCCTGGTGTGTTATTAAATTAAGAACTGAAATAAAGGAACCACTTAACCGCAAGTTACGGTTGTCCAAGTAATATTCGATAAATCGAGTTCGTTCGCAGGGACGGATTAGGCACAACTCAGGTATTAATCGAAAAGTAAGAATAATTGCTTAACAGAAAAATAAAATAACGATTTTTGTTTGGTTTTATAAATTAAAATATGCAAGAAAATAAATTACGGAATTAAAAAAAAAAGAGATTTGAAACTTCAGATGTGAAAGAGTACTTGATCCTCGCAAGGGTTTCACCTAACCTATCTAATTCATGTTTCTGTTTAAGGGCTAAACTGGTATTATTGTGCTAGTCGGGACTCTAATATCTCCTAGCCCCCGTCAGGGTGGACCTAAGAGCTATCCTACGGTATTACAAACCCCGACAGGGTGAATATAAGCTACTTTTAGATGAATACTAATTTACCTCATTGGCTGCATGGTTAGTTAAGCCTGTCAAGGTCAATAACAGATACTATGCGTCTATTATCTAAGTCTGTAATTAAACCCCCCGTCAAGGTGATCCATACGCCACTATATGGAATATCCTAATTACTATGAGCTAAGTTTGATTCATGACTTCAAAATTAGTAATTAAAACAAAATAATAGTCAACACAAAATACCTAGTCTAATTTAAACTATTAAATCCCAAATTCAGAAAACATAAATTAAAGAATTAAGTTCAACCCATATAGGGATTCTCAAGTACTAAAGAAATTAGTTCATAACGGAATGGAAAACTAAAATTAAATAAATAAAAGGCATAGTTTCGAATTACAGAAAGAAAATAAAGAACCTAAAGGTTAAGATGACTGATGATGGAAGAACAGGACTCCTCCAGCACTAGCTTCTCCTTGCCTCCTTGCTCTGACTTGAAAACCTTAAGCCTCTTGTGTAATTCACTGAAGTGTGTAAAATTAGGAGGTTAAGGGGTGTATTTATAGGTGTTGGAGGACCCTAGGTCGAATTTCTTGGAGTGGAAGACAAGTCAAGGACTCTTAAATTCGTAGCTCTAAATTCTAGGAAAGGTAAGATTTTGCTGCTGATTTGATTTGGTCATATCTTTTTCAATACTTATCCGTTTGAGAAGTTCCAATATATGAAACTGCTTTTCTTGGAAAGAGCTTTCTATTGGTGCAGACCACTCATCCAGATTCCTAGCCAATCGTGAGTTATGAATTAATCTTTAAAACGTGGTTGGAATTTCAGATTCACAAGGCAGCTTTATCTTTTCCTTCTTTGAATATATCTTTCCTAAATCTTCTTATTTCCATGTAAATCTTATTTCCTTAATCCTTCATCTTGACTTGGTCTCTAAGTAATTACCATTTATCTTTTAAAGCTTCACATTAAATAAATAATTAAACCGCATATGCTTAAAAAGAATAAATCAATAAATCAAGAAAACGAAATAGGAAAGTGTACTCTAAAAATAGAAACTCGAGTAAAAAATTTCCCAACACTCTAAAATACACTAAGACTTTATTCTCACTTATTCTCCTTGGATTGGTCTTTCATGATATTCAAGAACCAATTAACTTTGCATTAAAAATAGTCAAATTTACGCACAAAAGCTCAGATTCTGCAAATAGTTAATTTCCAAGGGGAGGAAGTGCAATATGATCAATTAAGCCTAAAAGTCTATCAAATAAGTCATTTATTCACCTAAAAGGATGTCTCCAAAGGGCTAAGAATTAGAACAATTAGGGAGATATCAGATTGATATTAGCTGGGCCAATCCTAAGAGGAGGGGCAAGGAATAGTTCTTGAGCTGGACCAGTGAGAAACCATGGATCGGCTATTTGAACTTGAACTGGAGGATTAGGAATGACAGGAGGAACCGGAAGATTAGGAATTCCTGGAGGCCCTAGTGGCTGACTATTTGCGTTTAGCTGAACTCCTGGGTTCTCTTGGTTATGAAGATTAATATTATCCATTATGTTCACTAATTCTTCTACTTCTCTAGCTTCTTGTTCTTTCCTTCTCTTGTTAGCAAGTCTGATTAATGATTCTGTATTATTAAGGATCGGAGGTGATGGCTCAAAATCCTTAAAAAGTATTCTTCACATACACCAAACCTAAAACCTGGAAAAGATGAACAAACAAAAAGCGTAAAACTGATAAAAATAAAAACAAATGCAACTAATCACTAAAGGATAAACACTGTGGTCACACGCTACCGTCCCCGGCAGCGGCGCCAAAAACTTGGTGGTCCTTTGTGTGTTATAAAAATAATGTAATAAGTAAGGAGAACCACAACCGCAAGTGTACGGTTGTCCCAAGTAATAATAGTGATAAACAGGATCGTTCGCATGGACGGATTGGTTGACTTCAATGCTTATCAAGTAATGAATAATTGCACTTATGAAAGCAGTAAATAATTTGATAATTGTTTGTTGGTTGGTTTTTATTAATCCTAAGTATGAAAGACTAATGTGAAATGCAAATAAATAACTAAACGCAAGTATATAAAGACTAGACGCAAATATGAGCAAGCAGTACTTGAGAGACGCAAGGATTTCTCCTAACTCTATTTCATTCCATATGCTGTTTAAGGGACAAATTGGTCAATTAACATAGGTCGGGATTCGGGAATCTTCGTACCCCCATCAGGGTGGACTACGAAGCTATTCTAGGGTGTCACAAACCCCGTCAGGGTGATTATGATCCACCTTCGAATGATTAAGCTAAAAATACCCAATAGGCCATAAGATTAATTACGCTCGTCAGAGTCAAATAATTTCTATCCTATATTCTGTAATTAATTATGTATCTAAACCCCCGTCAAGATGATCCACACGGCACTGTGTGGAATAGCTTAGATACTAAAACCTGTTATTAATTAGCTACTTTAAGAACGGTAAATAATCACAAATTACAGAAACATGTAAAAGACCCAATTTGAATTAAATTACTGAAATCCCAAATCCAATCATATGAAATTAAACAAAGTAGGGATTAACCCATTATGCATTCCCAAGTACTAAATGGATTTAGCTCATAATTAGAGAAAAGACAAAAACTAAATTAAAAGAAGAACTCATATTGTTCATAGAAAGAAAATACAAAGAAACCTAATTTCGGATTAGGAATGGCTGTGAATCGGAGATATAGACAGTCTCCAGCTCCATAGCTTCTTCCTTCTTCCTTGCCTTGACTTCTCTCTGACGCTCTGACTTATAAAAATTGAATTGTGTGAAAAATAGAAGTCAAAACCTCTTTTTATAAGGTGAAAAACGGACTTGGACCTAGCTGATAAGTTAAATGAAATATTAAAGGCCCAAGTCCATTATCTAAGCCCAAAATCCCGTAACTGCTGCACCACATCGACTAAAACAGCTCTAGCCGATTCTTTATAACTCCGATTGACCTCAAATCACTTGCTAAATTTCCGTAACTCGATAAGGAATATAATCTCTTCAAAGGTCATAAGCTAAATCAACTCGTAAGTTCCTCGAAATCAGCAATCTCTGGCCTGTTTTCCAGATTTGCAACTCCAAAATATAAATCTTTCCGGGATTTATCTTCAAGCTTTGACTCCATATCACGATCTTTGACTTTCTTCTCGGATTCCTCTCCTAGCTAATATTCAAAACCTACAAACTTTTCACTAAAATACACAAGATTACGCGCAAAAGTTTAATAAATCAAAAATACTAGAAAATAAAGAGGAAAATCGGAATATTGCATTTTTAGTCCTAAAGTCTATCAAAAGGATTAAATAAACATAAAAAAAGATGTCTCCCAAGGGTCTAAAACAAGAACAATTAAGGAGACATCAGCTATTCATAAGTTCATGATGCTACGTGATGCTTACCTTACTCAAGGTGTTACAAGGCAGAAAATTTATTACTTTATCTCCCAGATTTTCTTAATTGAAGGTGTAAGTGAGTGGTAGATAGACAACAATAAAAAACAATCTCTAATTGGGATGTTGATGTCTCCTCTTTTTTGATAGCTTAATCTACTCACGTGACATCTTTTTTAGGGCTTATGGGACATAAGTGAGAGGTTTTTCCCTAATATCTGTCATATTGCACTTTTCTACATTCTTTTGGATAATATTTTATTTTTAGTACTTTTGTGCCATAATTGTGTGTAAGTGTGTAGCTTTTAATTACATGGTTGACAAAAGGGTCCAAGAGGATAAGTAAAAGTCAATAATTGAAGTCCATGTTGGTCAAGTGGTATTTTACCCAAGTGTCGACCATGTTTACGATGATAGTCGTTGACTCGATTCGCAGAAATGCTGGTGTGGTTTGAAACTGGACCACCAGGCCTATTGGGCTTTTGGGCCTTAGGCTCATACCATCTGGACCAGCCTAAGCTTTGGTTTGTCCTTAGTAAACGTTGTATCTTATATTGAAATAACGTGTCTTCAAATTAAACATCACAACTCTTTGCCAAGCCACCTTTTCATTGTTTATAAATAGTTGGACAACTCAAACATATTATTCATTCAGTTTTGTAAAGCATTAAGCATTAAAATTATAATAGAGATAGAAAGAAACCGCTTTATTAAGTTTGTTGGAATTCTTAGGAATTCGTGTGTCAGTTTCTTTTGAATATTTTTGTCGTTGTATCCTGGATGTTGAGGCTAACAAATGTAAGGCACTGGTATGTGGCCTAAATAACTTAAAGATATCGAATCAAATCCGAGCCTCGAAAATTAAAGTTATTTATTCATTAATTTTGTTTATTTTTGTTTAGTTTTTATATTGTTTATTGGTTTATAAAAATCACAACAATTTAAAGTATTTATGATTCACTCTGTATAAACTAGAAAATGTTTTTTTCCCTTTTATAATCTTTTTGCAAAAATTTTGGGTCTGTGTACAAAGAACATGTTATTACATTCTATTTTTTCTCTTATTTTGATTTTTATGCTTGTGTATACATACTAGAAAATTACTTGTTTATTAACGTTAATTTTCTGTTTTCATATAGAATATGGA
This sequence comes from Nemophila menziesii, assembly GCA_029959085.1. NCBI lineage: Eukaryota > Viridiplantae > Streptophyta > Magnoliopsida > Boraginales > Hydrophyllaceae > Nemophila > Nemophila menziesii. The sequence goes on from JARWIR010000001.1 coordinate 85,595,134, forward strand.
GTAAAATATTGAACAAAGTGGAAAGCATGGACATCGTGCAAAATACTGTTGAAACAAAAAAGGCACAAGGAAGCCAAAAAAAAGGTAAGGGTGATCAGTCGTAATGTGACTGAGATATCCGAGGGCATTGACGATATGAACCTGGCGCTACAATTTTAGAAGTCAATATCCTCAGCAACCCAAGGACATGGTTGATAGACACTGGAGTAACCCGACATGTGTACTCAAACATATCCTTGTTCAAAACCTACAAGAAAGTTACAGATGAAGAAATCTTGTATATGTGAAATTCCGCCACCTCAAAGGTTCAAGATACTGGAAAAATTGTGCTTGAAGATGACCTCTGGGAAAAAGACGACCTTGAACAATGTCCTCCATGATCTAGACATTAGAAAGAACTTAGTTTCAGGTTCCTTGCTAAGCAAGGTTGGGTTTAAACTTGTATTTGTAGCTGATAAGTTTGTATTAACTAAGAAAAAAATGTATGTAGGAAAAGAGTACCTCTGCGACGGTCTGTTTAAGATGAATGTAATGACCGTAGTACCTACAAAAAATGTAACCGATAAATAAATGAATTAAAATTGCAATTGTGTTTATAAGCTTCACTCTAATTTATGGCACAATAGATTAGGACATGTTAATTTCGGTTCATTAAATAAGTTAGTAAACGTTGAGTTATTACTTAATGTGAACTTCAATTCTCAAAAGGAATGTGAAGTATGTGTTGAGTCAAAATTAACCAAAACCTCGTTTAAATCTATAGAAAGAACTTCAGTATCTTTAGAGTTAATTCATAGTGACATTTGTGACTTAATATTTGTGCAAACTAGAAACGGAAAAAGTATTTTATAACTTTCGTTGATGATTTTACAAGATATTGTCAAATATACTTGCTACGAAATAAGGATGAGGACTTAGAAGCATTTAAGTAATACAAATCTGAAGTTGAAAATCAACTAAATAAAAAGGTTAAGAATCCTAGAACAGATAGGGGAGGAGAATGTGTCTTTTTTAAAGAGTTTTTTGCAATAAACGTGGAATTATCCATCAATCCACGATCCATTATTCGCCTCACCAAAACGGAATTGCTGAACGCAAGAACCACATGTTGAAGGAAATGATGAATGTCTTGATGATTAACTCAGGGTTACCGCAGAACTTATGGGGAGAGGTTATACTCATCGCAAACCACATCCTTATCAAGTAACACACAAGAAGGTAGATAAATCTCCTTACGAATTATTGAAAGGAAAACCATATTCCTTCAGATAATTAAAAGTGTGGAGATGCTTGACAAAGGTAGCAATCCTTGCTCCTTAAATGGTTAAAATAGGATTAAAGACCATTGATTGAATCTTTATTAGATATGCTCCTGGTGGGTCCTTGTGTGTTATAAAATAATGTGATAAAGTTGAGGACTCACAGACAGCAAGTGTACGGTCGTCCAAGTTATAAACCGATAAATTGGATTCGTTCTCAGGGACGGAGTAGGTATAACTCAAGTGTGAATCTATTAGTAGAATAAGTGCAAGTACGAAAAAGTAAAGATATAAAGTTTGTTTGGTTTTTGTTGTTTAAGAACTAAGATGCAAATAACATAAAATACTAATTTAGCTAATGCAAATAAATAAGACATAAGTAAATTATATATGAGTACACACAAGAATGAGAATGGTACTTGAATATGGCAAGGGTTTCACCTAAATCTATCTAACCAATGCTTTCGTAGAAGGGTCGAATCAGGATTTGGTATTAGTCGGGATTCGAGTTTCTCCTAACCCCCTTCAGGGTGGACTTAGGAGCTATCCTAGGGTATTACAAACCCCGTCAGGGTGATTATAAGCTACCTTCGAATGGTCAAGTCTTTTACCCAATTGGCTATAAGGTTAATCAAGCCTGTCAGGGCCTATAACTTATACCTCGCGTCTATTACCTAGGTCCGTAATTAAACCCCCCCCCCCCCCCCCCCGTCACGGTGATCATTACGCCACTATAATGAATAGCTTAATTACTCATTCCTATTTTTGATTCATGACTTCAAAGACAGATAATAAATTCATGATAATAGTCAATACTAAATTACCCAATTCAAATTAAATCTTTCAATCACAAATTCGAAAACATTAATAAAACAAATTGGGGCTCAACCCATTAAAGAAATTCTCAAGTACTTAAAGTATTTAACTCATAATGGAAATAAAAACTAAAGAAATAAAATTAAAGGAACTCATAGTCAATTACAAAAATGAAATAAAGAACCTAATTAAAGGGTTGAATTGGCTGTTGTTGGAAGAATTGCTTCTCCAGTTTCAGCTTCTTCTCTCCTCTTTGTTTCTGAATTTCTCTCTGGCGTTTTTGACTTATGTAATATGAGTTGTCTCTAAAAATTTAAATCTAAAGGCCTTTATATAGTGGAGAATTCGAATTGGGCTTTTTACTTCAAGGAATAGGTTAAATGAAATAAAAGCCCAATCCAAATTAGAAATCCCGTAATTGATGTTCAACTGTTACTAAAACTGCTGTAACTTTTGCGCCCGGACTCGAAATCATTCCGTTCAACTTGCAAAATCTTCCTGACTCAAAGAAGCAACTTCCTTATTTCACGACTCTAAGGCTGAATAAGTGGCTAAGTGGCTCAAAAACAGGGATTTGTAACAGCCTTCTAGATTTCATTCTCCTTTAATACATTTTCCGAATCCTCTTTTCTCGCATTTGACTTCTACACACGATCTATGACTTTAATTCCCGTTTCTCCTCCTTATCTTGGTGTTCCATCTAATCCATGGACCTAAGAACTTTTTACACTAAAAACAAACAAATTAACACACAAAAGCTCTAAAACGCATATAATACAAATCCAAGGGGAGAAAACGCAATGTAGTCAAATAAGCTTAATAGTCTATCAAATAAGTCAATTAATCACCTAAAATGATGTCTCCTAAGGGATAATATTTAAAACAATAAAGGATACATAAGGACCCCAAACTCAAACCTTTGTCGCCTCGACAAAGTAAAATAAAAAAACAAGGGCCTTAGGTGAAACACAAAAATGTAGAGTCTAGCAAATAACACCCAAAACAAAACTTAAAACAAATATCATATAGTATGACTTAGGAATTAATATACACATACACATGTCATGCAAAAATCAGATACAACTAATTAATCAAATATTAACTTCACAATTCTAGAAGGTTACGCTTGTACTTATCTCAAGATGATGGCTATAGGGTGTTCATCGATCCTCACTCGCTTTGAACGCTCCACTTAGCATACTCCCTATTAGCTGAATTATAAATCCACTATGTATCTAGGAATCACGAGGACTTTATGATTATAGTGTAGGCTTAGGGACGGTATAGAATGTATATTTGGTAAATTTGAAGTGAGCTTTTGGTTCCCTCCTCGCTTACCATCAACAAACTGTCCAAGTGCTTGAGTTTACACTCGAATATTGTTCTCACTCAACCCATTTGACGCACTAGTTAGCGTTCCCAAGATTACCCAATAAGCACTAAAGACGATTTCTACAAACTCCACTTTGCTGGTTACTTTATTTTTGTTCTTTTTGTTTTCTTTTTCATATTTTTATCTTCTTTTTTTCAAATCCTGGCAAAGGGTTACAAATAATACATCATCAAAAATTGCGCATATATACAAACTCATACAAACTCATAAATACAAATAATGAAACCCACCACCCCAAACTCAAGCTCAAGACAAGATGTCTCTGGATTGTCATTCAAGTGCGGGTCATACGGAAATGCCTAATAAACTAAGGGGATATGGGCTTATATCATGGCGACAAAAGAAAAGGCTTAAAGGCTAAGAATGAGGCTAAGACGGATAATATTACTTTAAAGTATAGAAGGCTAAAAAGGTCTCAAATGGCTTAACAAAGATCTGCCTCTATCATTTTCCTAACTACATAGCTTGCCTTTAGTTCATACCTAAGTGGGTTCTCTTCTAATGTGGATCTCATGTTCTACAAACCAAACACTTTCCTTAAGTACAAGTTTACTTCTTTGGTACAAGGCTCACTTTTGAGTTGGGGGTGGGGATTCCCTGTCATCATCTTTCTTTTTGTTTTTCAATAAAATAAAATAAATTTAGGGTTAGAATTGGCATAGAATATGGTGAATATACCTATTGAGCATGTTTTAATTAAGTTGATGATAGGAAGTAGTATGTTTTTGAACGGCGTCACAAATATGTTTAGTATGCATGTATGGAAACATGAAGTAAAAAATAGGAAAGATTAATAAGCAATGTGTACGAAGTGTCAAGTTGGAACTTAGGGAGAGTTAATTGGTGTGTACAACATGAGGTTTGATACTAGTTGAAAACCCGCTTGTCTATGAACTAATAATGAAAAATTTACGTAATCAGGTAGTTAGAAAAGTGAATAAGACATTTCATTCATATTGAAGCCACTTGAATCCTTTTTTGCTTTCTCACCCTTTCATCTAATCATTATTACTATCCATCTTATCCCCTCTGAGCCTTTCTAAAGACTTTTATTAACCACATTACAAGCCATACCCCTCAGTTTATAGGACTTATCCATATGATCCGTACTCGAATCGCAAAACTTGAGACAAGTTGTTTTAGAGCTTGAGTTTGGGGTGGTGGGATTCAACATTGGGATTGGAAAACTCCATTGTAATTATGATATTGATGATGATGAGTTCATTACTGTAACCCTTTTCCAGGGTAAAAGTAAATGAAAAAAAAATTTGAAAAGAAAATAAATTATAAATGTAAAAGTAGCATGATATCTCACATTAAAAAGAGAGTCATAGCTAACTATCAAAAGAAAAGTGATATTTGAAAAAGATTAAAAATATTTGGACCAGAAAAGTGGAATTTGTTATGTAAGCATCATGAAAAGGTTTTATTGGGTTATTTGGGGATGCACATCAAGGCATAAAATATTGGGTTGAGTGAGAACATCTTCGAGTATAACTCAAGATCTAGGGAAATTCGTTGATGGAATGTGACAAGAGAGCCAAAAGATCACTTTTCATTATCCAAATATATCATACCGTCCTAAGCCACGTTATAACCATAAAGACCTTAGGATTTCTAGATACTTGGTGGTGGAACTATGGAACAATTAGGGCATAGGTGAGTGGACCATTAGATACTATATTAGGACCTATGATCACCCTATAACCATTAACACGAACTGAGTTGAAGACATCTCCTTCTGGCATTGAGAAGTTAATCTGGACTTGAATTTATAGAATGTTGATTATGTGTATATTAAGCATATACGTGCGTTATTTCTTTAGCATTACTACATGAGACTTTTTAGATATTTTGCTCTAGGATCATTTACTGTTTTCTATTCTTGTTGTTGTTGTTGTTCTTCTTCTATATCAATTGTTGACTACTTAGTGTTCTTATCTTTATTGTGTCGGGTCGATACAACTTTCAGTCGGGGGTCTTGATGTCACTTTGTATTTTATATATTAATCTATACTTGAGACATCATTTTAGGGTTATATAATTATTAATTTCGGGATTTTCCCTATTTATTTATACTTTGCACTTTCTTGTCTATTTTTAAGTGTATTGCTATTTTATGAGCTTGTGCGCGTAATTTATGTGTTATTTGTGTAACACTTAAGTATATGGAAACTATTACACCTATGTAAAGTGATTTAAAGTGTAAAAGTAAAGGAAATCCCTTAGTCAAAGTAAAAAAGGATTAGTCTGGATATATTTGGAAAGTAAAGAAGTTGCCAAAACTGAACATACATCGACTAATTAATTTACTGTAGAATAAGGTCTAGATTAGGAGGATATTTTTATATTGGCAGCTAGACCTTTCAAACCCAGTCGTTTCCGTATAAAGAACGTAAAAATCTGATAAGTAAAGAAGGAGATATGATCAAATCAATTCTGCTAAGGTTTATCCCTTCTAACAAGTTAGGAATACGAATTTTGGTAAGATCAGGACTCCTTAACTTGGGGATTACTCCTAATTTTGACCAAGGGCCTATATATATATATATATATATATATATATATATATATATATATATATATATATATATATATATATATATATCCATTCCTACCTTAGAGAAATCATTCTTGGTCTGTCATTAATCATCAAAAAGACCAAGATGAATGATGTATCCTCATTTGTGATAGATTTATATTAGGACGAGACATCATTTTTAGTGATTTAGAAGTCATAATAGTCGATTTTCCTGAGAAATAGTGCATTTTCCTATTTTGAGTCTTGATTTAGTAAAATAATATTTTTAGAGCATATTGGGTTTAATTGATTATTTAGTGTGAAGCTTTAAAGATAATTATGAAGATTAATTAGAGTCCAAGTCAAAGACTACAAGATATGGAAAGAGATTAGCATCGTAATTGGAGATAAGGAAACAAAAGCTAAAATTATGGAAAAGGAAAAGCTGCCTAAATTTGAATTTCTGCAGCTACGCCTAAAGAAGTGGTGATAACTCCAAAACCAGGACGATTTTGGAAGATTCCTTTCGTAGGGACGTAGATAATTCTGTGAGGATTCTTTTGGTATATTGTGGAGCAAAAACCGACCAATAACGAAGAAGATATGCTCAAAACAGTTCAGTAGTAATTATCTTTATTTCCATACGAATTTGAGTTGGGCTTGGAGTCCATTACTTAACCTCTCCTTCAAGAAAACGAATTAGGTCTTCTAAACACCTTTAAATACACCCTTATATTACTTGTAAATCATCCTTGCTCATCCTTGCCTCATAGTAATTAGTTCTTAAGGTTTTATTCTTCCAGTTTACTGTAAAGAGCAAGATGATGTCTTTTGTAATTTGTTTTAGTTTATTTCCTTCAGGTATGAACTAAACTCCCCATAGCTTAGGTTTTGCATCATGTATAATTTATGAATTCTAATTCTTCTATCTAAGTTTCTTTGGGAATTACATGTTTTAATCTGATATTAGCTTCTTACCTTTATATTTGTTTATGTGTTTATTTATTGCCTGTCCTAGAACTGATCACTTTAGGATTGTTTTAAAAGTAGTTAGATGATCACCTTAGCTGGGTGTTTAACTATTGAACCACCACATAACGCCTAGTGTTGATATTAGTCCTGACAAAACTGATTCTAACTAGATAGTCATTAGGGTATAATTTAATCACCATATCACCAATTGAATGAATTGTTTGCTTAGGGCCCTAGTAGCGTTTGATAACCCTATTTGAAACAGCTTCTTGGTTGTGCCATAGCCCCCTTAGTCTCTCTCAAGGTCTAAGGAATGGGAATTTAGAATCCTGACTAAGTATCCAAGAGCTAATATTCTCCCTTATTAACTAGATCTAATAGAAAGAATCAGAAGGATTAGTGCATACTAGCAAAACCTAAGCTATATTTCTCATCTCATATTCTTCGTATTTTATCTTATTGTCTTTATTTTCTTTGTTTTAATTATTAATTTCGAAAATCTATTTCTTTTATTTTCTGTCTTTTAATTAATTATTGCTTACTCGTTATTCCTACCCACGTGATTAACACACTTAAGTCCCTGAGAACGAACTCAACTTACTAACTAAAACTTGCATACGTCCTGTAATACTTGCAGTACTGTGCTTGTCTAGGGTGAGAGTGCGTAGTTTTCTAGACTTTATTTATCTTATTTTTATCACACCCTAGGCGACACCAAGTTTTTGGCGCCGCTGCCGGGGACTTGTGTCTCGTTAGCGTGTGGGTTATCTATTTCGAGTAGTAATTTTTAATTAATTTTTATTTTTCAGTTTTTAGTTTTTATTTTTCCAGATTTACGCTTGTGGTTTGCTTTAGTCTTTTTCAGGTTTCACAGTGTTTAATTCTTGGCCTTCTTTATCGGAGCCTGAGAGGAGCTTCAAACCTTACAACAAACGAGTTCGTGAGGAAAGAGTCTTAAGAAGAGCGATGGCAGCCCAACTAGATCCACCACTCGAGGACCCAATTGGAGGACCTCAACTAAATCCACCACTTGGAGTCCCACCTAGAGGAAATCTACTAGGAGGACCACAACTTAATCCACTTGGTGGTCAACAACAAGGTGTACCACAACCACTAGGACGAGGTAATGGGCAGAATAATCAAAATCGAGTACAACAAGACCTCCCTGGTCTTCATGTGCCGTTCCATGTGCAACCAATAGGTTACCGTCCTCCAGAGATCCAGAATATCAAATTTAGACCCGATCCGGGTATGCTTAGTCAATTTCAAAGTCATGGACTCTACAATGGTACAACTATACAAGATTCGGTAAGATCGATGCAGAAGTTTATGCAGATTTGTGATGCCTATGTTACTCCTGGCATTACACGCGAGAAACTGTATTGTCATATGTTTTCGTTCTTCTTAACCGGTTGAGCTAGCGAATGGCTAGATAGACAACCACCTGGAACAATTAATACATGGGTAGAACTTCAAGCCGCTTTCTTTAACCGTTTTATCCGAAGAGTATGCGACTCAAAGATCAAAGCGAGCTTGCAAGATTTTGTCAAGAAGATGGAGAAACAGTGGGAGAGTCATGGACAAGGTTTCAACATAAATTAGTAGATGTCCGCTCCATAGTTATACCGCCGCTCTACAACTTGCTATATTCTATGAAGGTCTTAATGATAAAGGTAGAGAGAAGGTGGATAACATTGGAAAGGGTAATTTTGTGTCCATGAATCATAATGAAGCATCCGATGACTTAGAAAATATTATTGAACAAGAAAGGAGTTGGCCTTCAACGCGAGCTCCTGTAGCAAAGACCCGAGGAACGCTTCGTTTAGATGTAGAAACTGCGAACTCAGCTCAAATATCCGCATTAGAAAATCAAATCAAAGAGCTGAAGTTAGAGATGCAAAAGAATTTAGCTGCAGCAAACGTAGTAAAAGAAGCACAAGGTTGTCAACAATGTGGGGTTAATAATCATACATGGGAAGAGTGCGAAACAAATCCACAATCTGTGTACTTCGTATCCAACCGAGGAGGTTATCAATGGGGTAACCGAAATCATCCGGGTATGCAGTATTCAAATCCTCAAGGGGCCGCTAATCCTGGTCATTATCAACCGCGCCCCCGGAACAACCCTTTCCAACCTAGATGTCAGTATCAAAATCAATATCAAAATAGACCTGCTCCCCCTCAACAAACTGTTCAAGATGCCTATACCGATGCGTTAGATCAGAAAGCTTTACCTCAGTATCCTCAAGAAGGATCTATAGACAATCAGCAAGTAAAGAAAATCTTGGAACGTTTGACCACAAATATGAACGCTCAGGAAGAGAAAGTCCGAGGACAAGATGCCGCACTTCAGATTTTAGGTACTCAAGTAGAACAATTAAACAAAGTTCTAACAAATTTAATGGAACAGAAAGAAGTGAAGGCTATCAAAGGAGGTGATGACAATGTTGGGTTCGAAGCTTGCAAGGCTATTTTCCTTGAAATTGAAGAAGAAGAGAAGGAAGTACCGCATGCTGCCGTTAGTGCCGTGGAAGTTCCGAGTACCGAAGAAGAATCAACCAAGTCTAGCCCCGTGGAATCTGACTGTTCTGAGGTTTATATGGAGGACGGTCCGGAAAGAGCCAAATTTATACAACTTCTGAAGAAGATGCAAGAGGAAATTCGATCGGTTATGGATTATCAAGCTGAGCTAGATTCAAAAGTGGAAGATGAAGTTGCACCGGCTGTGCAAGAAGAGAAAGAAGAAGAGAAGGTGGAACCACCACCTAGTGTTCAAACAGTGTCGCCAACTATTCCTGATACAAATCCTAAGGATGGCACTGTACTCAAGACATTTGTAGAGGCATATGCACCTGAAAATATCAACGCCCAAATGCTTGAGATTGTAAAGAAAGGACTTACACCACAACAAGTTTTTACGCAAATTATTCCTGAGAAAGAGGCGAGCGTGGAGATCCCAAGAGAGAATCTGAGAGTCTCAAGAAGAAGTGAACGAGAGCTACCAACAAAGCTTAAAGATCCGGGAAGTTTCAACCTTCCTATTCAAATAAATGGTATGCTCAAGGTGAAAGCTATGTACGATGTGGGTTCTGGTGTGAATCTTATGCCTAAGTCCGTGTTCGAAAGACTTGGACTTCAGAAATCAGAGAAAACTCCAGTGAAGTTGCAGGTCGCTGACAACTCAGTTACTGATGTCTCCCTAATTGTTCTTATTTTCGACCCTTGGGAGACATCATTTTTGGTGTTTATTTACTTAATTCGATAGACTTTTGGACTTAATATGCAATAATCCGGAATTCCCTTTTTATTTCTAGCATTTTTAATTTATTAAACTTTTGCGCGTAATATTGGTATTTTTAGTGTAAAGTTTACAGGTTTTAGATGTTAGCTAGGAGAGGAATCCAAGGAAAAAGTCAAAGATCGTGAATTAGAGTCAAGACTTGAAGATAAATCCCGAAGATATTATTTTTAGAGCTGAAAATCCATTTCCCAGGCCATAGAGTGCTGATTTCGAGGTGCTTAAGCGATGATTTAGCCGCTGACCTTTGAAGAGAAAACATTCCTTATCGAGTTACGAAACTTTAGCAACTGGAATGAGGTCAATCGGAGTCATAACGCATCGGGAAAAGCCGTTTTAGTGAAGGTGTATCAGCAGTTACGGGATTTTGGGCTTAGAAAGTGGGCTTGGACATTTAATTAATATTCTATTTTCTGGTCCAAGCCCTAGAACGAATTTATGCTTATAAAAGGAGGTCTGGACTTCTATTTTTCACACAATTCACATTCCACAAGATTAAAAACACCAGAGAAGCAATAGAAGGAAGAAAGAAGAAGCTACAAGAGCTGGAGTGGGTCTATAGCTCCGTTCGTAGTCATTCCAATTCCGGAAATTAGGTTCTTTTTATATTTTAATTCTGTAAACAATATGAATTTCATTTCTTTTAATTTAGTTTTTAATTTTAATATGAGCTAAGCTTTTCATAGTGCTTGAGAACAAACAATGGGTGAATCTTAATTTTATGAAATAACGAATGTTGAATTTGGGTTTATGCTAAATTAAATTAAATTGGGTTCATTACTCTTTTCGATAATTTGTGATTATTTACTGATTTTAGAGTCGCGAACTAAGATTAGGTATTAGTATCTAAGCTATTCCATATATGTGGCGTATGGATCATCCTGACGGAGGGTTTAGGTATAGAATTAATTATTCAATCTAGGATAAAAGCTATTGATTCTGACGAACTTAGCTAATTCTAGGGCCAATGAGGTAAAACACTTAATCATCCAACGGTGGATCATATTTACCCTGACGGGTCTAGTGACACTTTAGGATTGCCTTATAGTCCACCCTGACGGGGGTATAAGGAATTTAGAATCCCGACCATTGTAATTGACCAATTTAGCCCTTAAACAACATAAGTTAGGAAGTAAGATTAGGAGGATCCTTGCGTTCTCAAGTACTACATCTCATATTGCGTTTTCACTCATTTTACTTGCGTCTTAGCTTCTACTTGCATTTTAATATTTGTCTTTCATTCATTGGCGTTAATCAACAAAACCAAACAAACATTTTATTATCTTTTATTTTTCATAAGTGCATCAATCACTACTTGCTAAACATTGTGATCAACCATCCGTCCTTGGAACAAATCTGTATTATCATACATACTACTTGGGACAACCGTACACTTGCGGTTGTGGTTCGATTAGCATTTGCATTTAATTTTAGAACACACAAAGGACCACCAAGTTTTTGGCGCCGCTGCCGGGGACGGTAGCGTGTGACCACGGTGTTTATCCTTTAGTGATAAGTGCATTTATTTTATTTTATCAGTTTTAAGCTTTTTGTTTGTTAGCTTTTTCAGGTTTTTAGGTTTGGTGTATGCGAAGAAGGCTATTCAAGGATCTAGAGCCAACACCTCCGATCCTTAGTAATCCAGAATCGTTGATCAGACTTGCGAACAGAAGAAGAAGAGAACGAGAAGCTTTAGAAGTAGAAGAGTTAAGTAACAGAATGGAAGAGATCAATCTTCAAGATAATCAACTAGGCGCAAATGGCCAACCTTTGGCTCCAGGTGTTATTCCTCCAGTACCACCAGCGAATCCTAATCCTCCAGTCCAGATAGTGATGAATCATGATCCGTGGTTCACTAATGGCCCTCCAGAAGTTCCATTCCGCGCTCCAGCTATAGGAGTAGGTGCTCCAGATATTGATGTTCCGAGATTCCGTCCAGATTCGGGTATGCTAGCTCAGTTCCAAAACTTTGGAAACTTTCGCGGAAGACCATCGGAAGATCCTCTTAGAGCGGTTCAGAAATTCAAACAGATATGTGATTCTTATATCACACAAGGGGTTTCAAGAGAACAGATGTATTTTGCTGCTTTTAAATTCTTTGTCATTGATGGAGCAAGTGAATGGCACGATACGCAAGATCCTACGAAGATTACTAATTGGGACCAATTAGAAATTGCTTTCTTTGACAGGTATTACCCAAGTAACATGAGGTTAGATGCTGAACTAGAATTGACACAATTCCGTCAAGAGTATGAGGAAACTGTGGGTAGGAGTTGGACAAGATTTCAGATGTGTTTGCGTAAAGTTCCTAATCATGGCTTTTCAGAACAACAACAGTTAAAGATCTTTTATAGAGGCCTTGATGGAATTTCAAGAGAGAAATTGGATACGCTATGTGGAGCAGGTTTTCTTCAAGTTCAACCCACTCATGCCAAGATCATTTTAGAGAGAACAGTCAAGAATGAAGTTGGGTGGAGCTCAGTAAGAACACCAGTTAAGGGAGTAAATAATGTTGACATGGAAGAGAAATTTGCTACGTTTGAGAATAAGATCCAGAATACGATAGAGCAACAATTGAAGCAGCTTACTCTAGCTGTAAAAGAAGGTTTTTCGGGTAAGAAGGTAGCTGTGCATGCTGCACAAGAGGTTTATATGTGTTCAATTTGTAAGGTAGATGATCATGATGAGGAAAGTTGTCCGAATAACCAAGAATCAGTGAATTTTATGTCCAATAGAGGTAATTTCAATTCAAGTGGTAATGGATATCAGCCTAACAGAAACCATCCTGGGTTTCAATACTCAAATCCTAATGGGGCAGCCAATCCTACTTACGCGTATCAGCCGCGTCCTCAAGGCAACAACTATAATCCAAGACCACATAACAATCATCAAGGAGGACAGAATCAAAACAATTATGTGCAAAGACAAGCTCCTCAGAATACCTACGATGAGAATTCAAACCAGAAAGCTCTACCTGCCCATCCACAAGAAGGAGTAATTACCCTTCAGAAAACCGTTGAAAATTTGATTGCTCTTCAAACACAAGCTTTGGAACGTCAGAACGCAGCTGAAGCGAATATGAAGATTTTCCAGAATCAGCTAAGTCAAATTAATAAACAGCTGAATCAGCGTCCACAAGGGCAACTTCCTAGCGATACGGAAAATCCAACACAACGTGAAGATTGCAAGGCTGTTACATTAAGAAGTGGTAAGAACCTTCCTCCACCTCCTTTTCCCGTTATGAAAGAAAAAGAAGTTCCAAGAAAAGAAAAGGAAGTGGGTGAGAAAGAGAAAGAGAATGAGAAAGATAGTGAGGTTGAAGAGATAGAAAGACCAAGAGAAATTCCGAAAAAGAGAGATGAAATTGTAAGCAATCGCCCTCCACCACCGTTTCCATCGCGGGTTCAGAAAAAGGGTGATATGGTTGATTTTCAGAAATTCTTTAATAGAGTGAGGGGTTTGAGTATTAATATTCCGTTACTTGAGGCAATTCGAGATATTCCTAAGTATACGAAGTTTTCAAAGAGGGCCCTCACTAATAAAAGGCCTTATTGTGATAATGAGATGATTGGCCTTCCGGAAGAGTGTAGTGCGATTTGCCAGAGTAAATTACCTCCAAAGTTAGTTGATCCGGGGAGTTTCACGATTCCGATTTCAATTGGAGAAGAATGGAAAGGAAAGGCGTTATGTGACTTGGGGGCAAGCATCAACTTGATGCCCAAGTCAGTCTTTGATAAGCTTAAAATTGGAAATGCAAGACCTACCTCTATGGTCTTGCAAATGGCGGACAGGTCTCTTGCTCATCCTGAAGGCTGCATTGAGGATGTTCTTGTTAAGGCAGGTACACTTATATTTCCTGTTGATTTCGTAATTCTTGAATACAATGCAGATAGAAATGTCCCCATTATTTTGGGTAGACCCTTCTTAGCTACAGGGAGGACATTGATCGATGTAGAGAATGGCGAATTAACGATGAGGATACAAGATGAGGAAGTTAAATTCAATGTATTTCGAGCTATGAAATTCCCAGATTCTCAGGAAGATTGCTTCAGAATGGATGTAGTAGAGCAAGCATCGCAAGAGGTATTTAATTGTTTAAATTTTGATGATATCTTGCAGGCTGCTTTAACATTAGATTCAGCTGAGATGATGGAGGAGCTTACAGAAACAGTGGCAGCTCTCAATTCTGAAAATCCGAAGTATAGGCGTCTTGCCTATGAACCTGTTAGAGAACCGGGGGAGATTATTCCTAAAAAGAAGCCTTCAATTGAATTCCCTCCGGAGTTGGAAGAAAAACCATTGCCAGCACACTTGAGGTATGCATATTTGGGTACTAATGAAACTCTACCTGTTATTGTTTCAGCTAATTTAACAGGTCCTCAAGAAGATAAACTGTTGCGTGTGCTAAGAGCCAACAAAGAAGCAATAGGTTGGACAATTGCTGACATCAAAGGCATTAGTCCATCCTATTGTCAACACAAAATCATACTAGAAGATGTTAATGCACGCTCAGTTGAAAGTCAGAGAAGATTAATGCCAGCCATGAAGGATGTAGTGAAGAAGGAGGTGATTAAGCTTTTAGATGCGGGGATTATTTATCCCATTTCGAGTAGTGAATGGGTGAGCCCAGTTCAGTGTGTACCGAAGAAAGGAGGAATTACAACAGTTCTTAATGATAAAAATGAAGCGATTCCTTCAAGAACGGTAGTTGGATGGAGAGTTTGCCTGGATTACAGAAAGCTGAATAAGGCCACCAGAAAAGATCATTTCCCTTTGCCCTTCATCGATCAAATGTTAGATAAATTAGCCGGAAGAGAGTACTATTGCTTCTTGGATGGTTACTCCGGGTACAATCATATTTGCGTGGCTCCAGAAGATCAACATAAGACTACCTTTACATGCCCATTTGGTACTTTTGCATATCGCAGAATGCCATTTGGGTTGTGTAACGCTCCCGCTACTTTTCAAAGGTGTATGATGGCCATCTTCTGGGACATGATAGATAATTTCCTTGAAGTGTTCATGGATGATTTCTCCGTGTTTGGTGATGATTTTGATATATGTTTGGATAACTTGGAGAAAGTGTTAGTGAGATGCAAGGAAACAGATTTGGTCCTCAACTGGGAGAAGTGTCACTTCATGGTTCGCGACGGTATTGTTCTGGGTCACAAAGTTTCGAGTGTTGGTTTAGAGGTTGATAGAGCAAAGATAGAGGTAATTAAAACTCTTCCCCCTCCTGTTTCTGTTAAAGGGGTAAGGAGTTTTCTTGGCCATGCTGGCTTTTATAGGCGTTTTATTAAAGATTTTTCTAAGATTGCTAAACCGTTATGCAACTTACTCGAAAAGGATTGCAAATTCCTTTTTGATGAAGCTTGTTTAGCGGCCTTCAAAGCAATCAAAGAAAAGCTTATTTCTGCTCCTATAGTGTTACCTCCAGATTGGAATTTACCGTTTGAAGTTATGTGTGATGCGAGTGATTTGTGTATGGGAGCTGTATTAGGACAGAGAAAAGAGAAGGTTTTTCATTCGATTTACTATGCTAGTAAAACTTTTAGTGGTGCTCAGATCAATTACACAGTTACAGAAAAGGAGTTGCTAGCAGTTGTCTATTCGTTTGATAAATTTCGCACTTATCTTCTTGGAGCGAAAGTTGTTGTTTATACAGATCATTCCGTGATCAGATTTCTTATGGAGAAGAAAGATGCGAAACCAAGGTTAATCAGATGGGTGTTATTGCTTCAAGAGTTCGATTTAGAGATCAAAGATAGAAAGGGTTGTGAGAATCAGGTTGCAGATCATCTATCGCGTTTAGAGGGTTCAGAGATGAATAGTGGTACTGAAGCAGTTAGAGAAGAGTTTCCTGATGAGAGTTTATTCGTTGTTCGAGATTATGAAGCTCCGTGGTATGCAGATATTGCAAATTTAGTGGTGAGTGGTGTTTTTCCGGAAGGTTCTACTTATCAAGAAAGAAATAGGTTAGCTCATCGTGCTAGACAGTTCTTTTGGGAGGATCCGTTCCTCTATAAAGTTTGTGCTGACCAAATGATACGAAGATGTGTAGCAAGGGAAGAGACTCAAGCCATTATAGCTGGATGCCATGATTCATTATATGGAGGATATTTCAAAGGAGACAGAACTGCTGCAAAGGTATTTCAATCAGGTTTTTACTGGCCTTCTCTTATAAAAGATTGTCATGAATATGTTAAGAAATGTACGAGATGCCAGTTTACCGGAAACATATCCAAGAGGGATGAGATGCCGCGTAATAATGTGTTAGAGGTTGAGATATTCGATGTGTGGGGCATAGACTTTATGGGTCCTTTCGTTCCTTCAAATGGTAACCTCTATATGTTATTAGCCGTTGATTATGTGTCTAAGTGGGTAGAAGCGGTGGCTTTACCTACTAATGATTCATGAGTGGTGATCAAGTTCTTGAAATCACATATTTTCACTAGACATGGCACACCTAGAGTGATTATTAGCGATGGTGGATCTCATTTCGTTAATAAATATCTGAAGACTGTTCTAGAGAAATATGGAGTTAGACACCGTGTATCTACTGCATATCATCCACAATCCAATGGTCAAGCTGAAGTTTCGAATCGCGAAATCAAGTCAATCATAGAGAAAACCGTTGGTCCTACAAGAAAAGATTGGTCAATGAAGTTAGATGATGCGTTGTGGGCCTCCCGTACTGCGTTTAAGACTCCAGTTGGTGCATCTCCCTATCGTATGGTATATGGTAAGGCTTGTCACTTACCTTTAGAGCTTGAAATGGGTGCCTATTGGGCAATTGCGCAGTTGAACTTAGATCCTATCTTAGCCGGAAAGAATCGTATGATGAAGCTTAATGAACTTGACGAATTCCGGTTGCATGCTTATGAAAATGCCAAACTTTACAAAGAAAACACAAAAAAATGGCATGACAATCGGATTCGTCCAAAGAACTTTGAAGTGGGGCAAAAAGTATTAAAGTATAATTCAAAGTTCAGCAATTTTCCAGGTAAGTTAAGATCTAAGTGGTCAGGTCCATACATAGTGACCAAAGTTACACCTCATGGGGCGATAGAAATAGAACATCCGCTAGAGAACCGTACCTTTATGGTTAACAGATTGAAGATATACCATGGAGGTGAAGATACCAATCGCTCGAAAGATCCACATCCCGGGGAGGTTATGTATCTCCTCGAGACTCCTTAGAAGCGTGAGGTAACCCGTCGAGCTTAACGACGTTAAACAAAAGCCAATTACTTGTATATTAGCTGAGTTTTTACATTTTTGCAATTTAGATTAGTTTGATTTTCGTAATTTTATTGTTTTTATTAAGAAATGATGAAGGGTAGTTGTTTTTGATGATTTCAGGGGTAAAAAGGACTTGAGTTTGGGGTCGATTTGGAGAAAACAGAAGAAAAGTCGGTTGGATGTCCAGGAGAAACCGGGAACCCGGTTTTGGAGCTGGTACCAACCATTTTAACGCAACACTTGGCGTTTTGGGGTAATGTCACAGCGTCGGAACCGGGAACCCGCATTTGGCAAAACCGGGTACCCGGTTTTGGTGCTGTGATTTCTAAAAATCCCTGACCCAGCGTCTTGGTGGCTTGCGTTTTCATGCGTTTTGATTCGCGCCATCGACACAAATCCGGGTACCCGCATTTGGCCGAACCGGGTACCCGGTTTCGGAGCTGTTGTCTTCAAATTTCTCTGGTCCAGCGTCTTGAGGTGCTGCGTTTTGGCGCGTTTTGACTCGCGCCACCGAGAAAATCCGGGAACCCGCATTCCACAGAACCGGGTACCCGGTTTCGGCGAGTAAAATCCCTGACCCCGCGTCTTGGGGTCCAGCGTTTTGGTGCGTTTTGAAAAAAAAAAAAAAATAATTCCACAATTATTTTTCCGCGCCGTCACAGTGACGCGGAACCGGGAACCCGGTTTGAAAGCTGTGAGAGGCGGTTTTGAGGTGTTTTAACCTAGTTTCTTAGCCTCTTTTCCAGGTCTTTACCTAAAACGCACCAATAGCCTCCCCACCTCCGAAATTCATCTACCAAAACACTATATATCATCAAATCCTACCCTCTTTCACCACAAAAACATAAGATCAACTCACCTCCTCTCCAAAATAACATCAAATCCTTAGTTTTTCCCAAGATTCTTCTTCACCCAATTCCTTAAATTAAACCCAATTCTTTCTTCTCCCATACAAATTAACCAAGACACATCTCATATTTCACCTAGTTCTTAAATTCTTAAACCTCAAAACATCAAAATTCTAAACTTTTTCTTAAGTTTTTCATTATTTGAAGTTTTGAGTTTGGGGTGAAAAGAGATGACTAACAGAACCGGTGATTTCCGAAGAACTGCTCCTAGAAGAAAGACCACCATTGGTGGTTCTCAAGAACAAGCTATTGAGATTCCTGATTCGCGTCCTAAACGAAAAATTGATGAAGTTAAGCTTGATTCTAACAGAAAAGAAATCACAGGTCAAAAGAGAAGATTAATTGATGAGATTGAAAGTGAGAAGGAACCAGAAGAGGAAATTGCGAAGAACATTGAGAAAGAAACTGAACAAGAGATTCCGGAAGCACCAGTTCAGAAACCTCCGCGTATGAAGATGTGGGCCCACAAGCCTAAGAGGGTTTACACTTGTTGGAATACTCAGGTTCGTGAAAGAATTGAATTTTTGAAATTTGGTTAGGAGACGAATTTTCCTAAGGGTATTATGAGTAGTGATTACAAGGAATATGCTGTGACATGTGCTAAGTTTGGTTGGAAAGAGTTACAAGAAAGGAAGCTTGAGTTTATTCCTACTTTTGTGCGAGAATTTTACGAAGGTTTAGCTACCTCCCATGATGCCATTGATATCCGCAAAAAGGTAGTTCCTTTCTCTATTGAACGTATTCGGAAATCATTGAAATTACCCAACTTTTCTGGAACATGCCCCTTCCAAGAAATTCTTAATGACCCTTCTTTTGATTTTGAATCCCTTTGGGGGACCGTGCTTGTTAATGGGACTAGCCCAATTCCTGAAGGTGAAAGGTATCCTGGACAGTTTTACAGCAGTAGTTTGACACCTCGTGCTAAGGTTTGGTCTCGTTTCATAATACCCACTTTCTTTGGTATTAAACACACTTCCGAGTTGAAGAAAGAGCACATATTTGTTATTAAGTGTATTTTGGAGGAGAAACCATTTGATGTTGCCAAAATCATTTATGATACGATCATGGAGTTCGCGAAATCACCAATGAAACAACAAAATCTGAAGTTTCCTTGTACTATTACTCAGTTGTGTCTAGACGCAAAGATTCCGCGTAAGGACGCAGATATTGATACTGTTTCAGTTGGTATGGGTATAGCTTTGAGCACAATCAAGAACATCCATGAAGAAGCAACACGAACTACAAGAAGTCCGAGAACTCCTCAATCAAAGAAAGTGAAAACTGTACCTGAGTTGGAAGCGAAGATTCAGGTGTTGGGTGAGAATCAGGAGAAGATGATTGCTACCTTGGGAAACGTTACAAAAGAATTGGACCTGCTTCGAAATTTAATCCTAGGCGTAAATACACTTCAAAACGCGATTTATGATGCTGTTACGCGAGATAAAGGTCCAGAACGCAACACCGATAACCAGCCTCGCACTGGTTAAGATACGTTTTCTAAACTTTCCTCTTAGTGTATATTAGTTTAAATGCTTTATTCAGTCTTTTCGAGTTGTGGGGACACGACTCATTTTTGAGTTTGGGGTGGGGTTCGTTGCCTCATCCCAGTTTTTATGTGTTATTTGTTTTATTTGCTTTCAATAAAATAATTTTCGGAGTTGCGTTTGACTGTAGAAATTTTTAAATGTCCCTTTAAGCATACTTTTGATGAATCTATGATAGTAAATAGTGAACTTTAGGGATTAACATAAAACGCACTTACAATTGCATGCGAACATAGGTAATTGATAGGAAAAATTAATGAACAATGCAAATGAAGTAAGCTTGTACTCGAGGAATATGTTTGGTGTGTAGAACGTGAAATCCTAATTAGTAGAGAACCCACCTAGATATGAACTAAAAACAAGCCATGTACTTAGGAAAATGATAGGGGCAATTCTTTGTTAGCCAATTGTGCCCTTTTTAGCCTTCTATCCCTTGTATTAATTATTATCCGTCTTAGCCCACTTTGAGCCTTTAGCCTTTTCTTTGTAGCCACGATATAAGCCATTATCCCTTAGATTGTTAGGCATGACCATATGACCCGCACTTGAATCACAATCCTGAGACATGTCTCGAGCTTGAGTTTGGGGTGGTGGGACCACATATGGGGAATTTAATGGGTTGGGATCGATGTGTTTTTGTATTGTAGCACAATTACAGATGATATATACTTGTATCCCTTTGCCGGGAATGAGAAAAAGTGAAAAAAAATAAAAAAAAATATGAAAAAAATATGAAAATCATACAATAGGAACCGGGAACCCGGATTCGTCAAAACCGGGTACCCGGTTTGCTCCTGTACACAAAAAAAAAAAAAGAGAAAAGAAAACAAAAAGAAAAATATGAATGAATAAAACATCCGGCAAAGTGGAATTTTCTGAAAATCATCTTATTTATAGTGGGTAGACATGGGACGCTAAATTAGTGCGTATATGGGTGAGTGAGAACATCTTTTTGAGCGTTAACTCAAGCTCGAGGACATTGTTGATGGTAAGTGAGGAGAGAGCCAAAAGCTCACTTCAAATTTACCAAATATACATCCACACCCGTCCTTAAGCCAATATTATAACCGTAAAGACCTCGTGATTCCTAAGTGCATAGTGAATTTATTATTCTGTTGATAGGGAATACACTAGGTGGAGCCTTCAAAGCGAGTTAGGATTAATGACCACCCTATAGCCATCATACAGAGATGAGTACAAGTGTAACCTTCAAGCATTGCGACTTTAATTTTATGATTGAGATTATTTATGTTTGATGTTGCATGATTAGTGTATGTGTATATTAGTTTCTAGAGTTTGCTATATGAGATTTATTTTGAGAATTGCTTTAGGGTTTATTTGCTAGCTTCTACTTGTTTATACGCTTACTTCTACCCCTTTGTTTTGTTTTACTTTGTCGGGACGACAAAGGTTTGAGTTGGGGGTCTTGATGTCTCCCTAATTGTTCTTATTTTCGACCCTTGGGAGACATCATTTTTGGTGTTTATTTACTTAATTCGATAGACTTTTGGACTTAATATGCAATAATCCGGAATTCCCTTTTTATTTCTAGCGTTTTTAATTTATTAAACTTTTGCGCGTAATATTGGTATTTTTAGTGTAAAGTTTACAGGTTTTAGATGTTAGCTAGGAGAGGAATCCAAGGAAAAAGTCAAAGATCGTGAATTAGAGTCAAGACTTGAAGATAAATCCCGAAGATATTATTTTTAGAGCTGAAAATCCATTTTCCAGGCCATAGAGTGCTGATTTCGAGGTGCTTAAGCGATGATTTAGCCGCTGACCTTTGAAGAAAAAACATTCCTTATCGAGTTACGAAACTTTAGCAACTGGAATGAGGTTAATCGGAGTCATAACGCATCGGGAAAAGTCGTTTTAGTGAAGGTGTATCAGCAGTTACGGGATTTTGGGCTTAGAAAGTGGGCTTGGACATTTAATTAATATTCTATTTTCTGGTCCAAGCCCTAGAACGAATTTATGCTTATAAAAGGAGGTCTGGACTTCTATTTTTCACACAATTCACATTCCACAAGATTAAAAACACCAGAGAAGCAATAGAAGGAAGAAAGAAGAAGCTACAAGAGCTGGAGTGGGTCTATAGCTCCGTTCGTAGTCATTCCAATTCCGGAAATTAGGTTCTTTTTATATTTTAATTCTGTAAACAATATGAATTCTATTTCTTTTAATTTAGTTTATAATTTTAATATGAGCTAAGCTTTTCATAGTGCTTGAGAACAAACAATGGGTGAATCTTAATTTTATGAAATAACGAATGTTGAATTTGGGTTTATGCTAAATTAAATTAAATTGGGTTCATTACTCTTTTCGATAATTTGTGATTATTTACTGATTTTAGAGTCGCGAACTAAGATTAGGTATTAGTATCTAAGCTATTCCATATATGTGGCGTATGGATCATCCTGACGGAGGGTTTAGGTATAGAATTAATTATTCAATCTAGGATAAAAGCTATTGATTCTGACGAACTTAGCTAATTCTAGGGCCAATAAGGTAAAACACTTAATCATCCAACGGTGGATCATATTTACCCTGACGGGACTAGTGACACTTTAGGATTGCCTTATAGTCCACCCTGACGGGGGTATAAGGAATTTAGAATCCCGACCATTGTAATTGACCAATTTAGCCCTTAAACAACATAAGTTAGGAAGTAAGATTAGGAGGATCCTTGCGTTCTCAAGTACTACATCTCATATTGCGTTTTCACTCATTTTACTTGCGTCTTAGCTTCTACTTGCATTTTAATATTTGTCTTTCATTCATTGGCGTTAATCAACAAAACCAAACAAACATTTTATTATCTTTTATTTTTCATAAGTGCATCAATCACTACTTGCTAAACATTGTGATCAACCATCCGTCCTTGGAACGAATCTGTATTATCATACATACTACTTGGGACAACCGTACACTTGCGGTTGTGGTTCGGTTAGCATTTGCATTTAATTTTAGAACACACAACGGACCACCAGTTACGAGAACATGGGGAACAGTGGAGGACGTCTTAGTCCGTGCAGGTAGTATCGCCATCCCTACTGACTTTGTTATACTTGAGTTTGATGCAGATAAGTAGGTTCCAATCATACTTGGACGACCCTTCATGGCCACAAGTCAAAGTGTCATCAACTTCCAAGAAGGGACCATTACCCTTCATGCAAAGAATGTATCAGATACCTTCTATGTCTTGGGTAAGAAACCAAGGAAGTTTAGATCCCACCGTTCCTGTCATCCACAGCCTTTCACATCACAAAGTCCCTCCTGCGAAGATCCACTTAAAGCCTTTGGAAACTGAGCTAAACATTGAGTTTGGGGTTGGCCATGAAGTTCTATGGAAAGCTAACAAACGCGAGAATATGCCACTTAGTTTCAAAGACTCGTGGATGGGACCATTCATTGTCACTAAGGTTGTTTCAGCCAAGGTGATAGAAATTTGACCCAAGAAGGGGATCAAGCGCAGATTAGTTGACGTTCATAGCCCAACTCGTTGTTGGGGAGGCTATATTCGCAAATCTTGATAGAGGTAACACGTCTAACTTTGAAAGACGTTAAACAAAAGTGTTGTACGGGAGCCAACCCGCAAATTTTTTAAGTTTTTATGTCTTTTACGGTTTTAGTTTATGTTTAGTTTAGTTGTTTTTAGTTGATATTTCATATTTGATAAAGGTATTAGTGTTTTTGATGATTAGGTATTGGAGAAATCGAGTTAGGGAAGGAGAACAAAAATTTTCGGAAGAGCTAAAGCAACGCTGCAATATACCGGACCTCAGCCGCGGTGCACCGCAGGGGAAGAAAACCCGTACCACGGGTAGATGCCACGGGTTTTATACCGAGACGAAAAAAAATCAAGTGGATCCGTGCGGTATACCGGACCCTACACCGCGCCATGCACCGCAGGTCCAAAACCCGTGCCACGGGTATGCACCGCGGGTATTTTGACGAGACGAAAAATTTTGGAGCAACAGAAGCTGCAGTATACCGCACCATATGCGCGGTGCACCGCAGGTCGCCGCCTGGAGAGAGAAAAACGGGTTTCAAGCTTATAAAAGAGGATTAATGTCATTATTCTGAATTTACTAAACCTCAAGCCTCTCTTTCTTCTCCAAAACTCTCCCAACTCCATTGAAGCTTATAAAAACCTTCACCAATCATCAAAACACTACCCAAACATAAGGAAAAACACATCAAATCTTCTCTCCACCTCATTACAAAGGAGATTCAAATACCCAATCCTCACCAAACACATCCAATTGAAGAATCAAGAGCTCAAATTTTCAAAATTCATCCTACAATTTCTTAAATCCAAGCCAATCCATCAAGAATCCACCTTACCCACATAGAGATTCATCATCAATTCATCTTTCCTAAACCAAATCAAGCTTGTTCAACAAAAATTCACAAGTTCAAATTTCAAGAGTTGTTAAAGCTTTGAGTTGGGGGTTAATTGAGGATGACTAATAGAACAACAATATTAGCTAACAAGAGGGAGGTGAAGAAAAGCAAGGTATTGGATCCGATCAAGAAGAAATCAAATAACAAAGGTTCTAGTTCTAAATCAAAGAGTAAAGACGATGTTGAAGATGAAGGTGTGATACCTTTGTTTAATCGTAATGGGAAAAAGCTTTACTTTTACGCAAAGGAGAAAACACAACTTCCACAAGGTCCTACACCCAAGGAGAAAGAGGAAGCTTCGAGGGCCCTGAATGCTTCTGCAGAGAAACAATTAAAAGAACTACCTTTTGCTTATGAGAAAGTATCCAAGGAAGGCGTTGATACAGGAGAATACAAGAGATTCTTTGAGCTTGGTGCGAAATTGGGTTGGTCTACATTCATGGTAAGACGTTCTGAACTATGTCATGAGTTAGTTTTGGAATTCTATTTAGGCCTCTTTAGCCGAGATAGTAAAGCTTGTGTTCCGATTAGAGGAAAGTTAGTTCCTTTCATGGTTGATGAGGTTAGAAACCACTTCAAATTTAAGAAATTGAAAGGTTATTGCAAGTATGAAGAAGCAGTTGGTAAACGAAAAATCTTTGATGAAGAACTACTTTTTGAGCATGTATTAGACAAGGAGAAAGTGCAATCACATAAGGGAGAATTGAAGGCACCTTGGCCTTACAAATATCTTCAACCGGATGCAAGAATTTGGCACAATTTCCTTATTCCTAATGTCTTTGGAAACACACAAACTTTTGATGTGACTATTAAGAACGCTCTAGTTTTGGACTGTATTTTGAGAGGAGAAGAAGTAGATGTGGCACAGTTGATCTATGAGGAGGTGATGCGATTTTCGGTCTCTCCTAAATCAGTTTATAATGTTAAATTTCCGACTATGATCACGTGTCTTGTGCGAAAAACGAATGTTACATTGGGTGAAGAAGAGAAACTCGAGTTTAAGACGAGTTGTATTGATAATGCTTGGATCAAGGATATCTTTCGAAGAGCGGGTTCTACGCAAGTCTCGAAAGAAGAAAAGGAGCAAAGTTGGCAAGAGAAGATGGAGGAGCGTTTAACGAAATTCGAAGCAGCTAAAACTTCCTTAGTCAACGATGTGGCACAAATCAATGCTAATCAAGTGCACATAATGAAACTCCTTGAGCAATTAACGAAAGATCGAGCAAATCCAACCTTGGATATCAATGATGCGAGGCAATAGCCTCGAGAGTATGTTCTCTTTCTTCCTTACCATTTCTGTAAATGCTTTTATCTGCTAATTTTAATTTCTGTTTCGATTCTTTTTCGAGTCGTGGGGACACGACTCATTTTTGAGTTGGGGGTGTGGGGATTCATTGTCTCTCATCTCCATTTTTCTGTTTTTAGGTAGAAATTAAATTTTTTTGATACATGGGAATTAGATGTAGAGTGTGTTTAATAGCTTGAAAGCATAAGCTCAGTGAATTAATGATAGAAAGTAGTATGTTTATGAGCTATGTTATTTTTATGCTTTGAGTATTTGCAGGAAAACACACGTTGATAGTAAAGAAAAGATCAGTGAGCAATGCGATAGAAAGTATGTTCGATCTCAGGGAACCTTGAGAAGTGTGTAGGCCGTGAGATTGAGCTAGTTGACAAAACCCATTTGATGAAAGTGCTAAAGGTAAGAAAATAACGAAATTACATACTGTAGAAAGGGATTAAGGAGGTTCTTTCATATTTGAAGCTCTTGAAGCCTTTTTGTACCTTCTCACCTTGTAATTTTGATTTTATATGCTATATCCTTCTCAGCCCCTTCTAACCTTTCTAAAGTTTTTTTTATTGAAACACGTTATAAGCCATATCTGGTGGTCCTTTGTGTGTTCTAAAAATAAATGCAAATGCTAATCGAACCACAACCACAAGTGTACGGTTGTCCCAAGTAGTATGTATGATAATACAGATTCGTTCCAAGGACGGATGGTTGATCACAATGTCTAGCAAATAGTGATTGATGCACTTATGAAAATAAAAGATAATAAAATGTTTGTTTGGTTTTGTTGATTAGAGCTAATGAATAAAAGACAAATAATTAAATGCAAGTAGAACTAAGACACAAGTAAAATAAGTGAAAACGCAATATGAGATGTAGTACTTGAGAACGCAAGGATCCTCCTAATCTTACTTCCTAACTTATGTTGTTTAAGGGCTAAATCGGTCAATTACAATGGTCGGGATTCTAAATTCCTTATACCCCCGTCAGGGTGGACTATAAGGCGATCCTAAAGTGTCACTAGTCCCGTCAGGGTAAATATGATCCACCGTTGGATGATTAAGTGTTTTACCTCATTGGCCCTAGAATTAGCTAAGTTCGTCAGAATCAATAGCTTTTATCCTAGATTGAATAATTAATTCTATACCTAAACCCTCCGTCAGGATGATCCACACGCCACTTATGTGGAATAGCTTAGATACTAATACCTAATCTTAGTTCGGGACTCTAAAATCAGTAAATAATCACAAATTGTCGAAAAGAGTAATAAACCTAATCTAATTTAATTTAATCTAAACCCAAATTCAACATTCGTTATTTCGTAAAATTAAGATTCACCCATTGTTTGTTCTCAAGCACTATTAAAAGCTTAGCTCATATTAAAATTAAAAACTAAATTAAAAGAAAGGGAATTCATATTGTTTACAAAATTAAAATACGAAAAGAACCTAATTTCCGGAATTGGAATGACTACGAACGGAGCTATAGACCCACTCCAGCTCTTGTAGCTTCTTCTTTCTTCCTTCTGTTGCTTCTCTCTGGTGTTTAATCTTGTGGAATGTGAATTGTGTGAAAAATAGAAGTCCAGACCTCCTTTTATAAGCATAAATTCGTTCTAGGGCTTGGACCAGAAAATAGAATATTAATTAAATGTCCAAGCCCACTTTCTAAGCCCAAAATCCCGTAACTGCTGATACACCTTCACTAAAACGGCTTTTCCCGATGCGTTATGACTCCGATTGACCTCATTCCAGTTGCTAAAGTTCCGTAACTCGATAAGGAATGTTTTCTATTCAAAGGTCAGCGGCTAAATCATCGCTTAAGCACCTCGAAATCAGCAATCTATAGCCTGGAAAATGGATTTTCAGCTCTAAAAATAATATCTTCGGGATTTATCTTCAAGTCTTGACTCTAATTCACGATCTTTGACTTTCTCCTCGGATTCCTCTCCTAGCTAACATCTAAAACCTGTAAACTTTACACTAAAAATACCAATATTACGCGCAAAAGTTTAATAAATTAAAAATGCTAGAAATAAAAAGGTAATTCCGGATTATTGTAAATTTAGTCCAAAAGTCTATCATATTAATCAAATAAACACCAAAAATGATGTCTCCCAAGGGTCGAAAATAAGAACAATTAGGGAGACATCAAGACCCCCAACTCAAACCTTTGTCGTCCCGACAAAGTAAAACAAAACAAAGGGGTAGAAGTAAGTGTATAAACAAGTAGAAGCTAGCAAATAAACCCTAAAGCAATTCTCAGAATAAACCTCATATAGCAAACTCTAGAAACTAATATACACATACACTAATCATGCAACATCAAACATAAATAATCTCAATCATAAAATTAAAGTCGCAATGCTTGAAGGTTACACTTGTACTCATCTCTGTATGATGGCTATAGGGTGGTCATTAATCCTACCTCGCTTTGAACGCTCCACCTAGTGTATTCCCTATCAACAGAATAATAAATTCACTATGCACTTAGGAATCACGAGGTCTTTACGGTTATAATAATGGCTTAAGGACGGTATGGATGTATATTTGGTAAATTTGAAGTGAGCTTTTGGCTCTCTCCTCACTTACCATCAGCAGTGTCCTCGAGCTTGAGTTAACGCTCAAAAAGATGTTCTCACTCACCCATATACGCAACAATTTAGCGTCCCATGTCTACCCACTATTAACAAGATGATTTTCAGAAAATTCCACTTTGCCGGATGTTTTATTCATTCATATTTTTCTTTTTCTTTTCTTTTCTCTTTTTCTCTCTTTTTTTTTTGTGTACAGAAGCAAACCGGGTTCCCGGTTTTGACGAATCCGGGTTCCCGGTTCCTACTGTATGGATTTTCAACTTTTTTCATTTTTTTCTTTCTTTTTCATTTTTCTTCATTCCCGGCAAAGGGTTACAAGTATATATCATCTGCAATTGTGCTACAATACAAAGCACATCAATCCCAACCCATTAAATTCCCCATATGTGGTCCCACAACCCCAAACTCAAGCTCGAGACATGTCTCAGGATTGTGATTCAAGTGCGGGTCATATGGTCATGCCTAACAATCTAAGGGATAATGGTTTATATCGTGGCTACAAAGAAAAGGCTAAAGGCTCAAAGTGGGCTAAGACGGATAATAATTAATACAAGGGATAGAAGGCTAAAAAGTCACAAATGGCTAACAAAGAACTGCCCCTATCATTTTCCTAAGTACATAGCTTGTCTTTAGTTCATATCTAGGTGGGTTCTCTACTAATTAGGATTTCACGTTCTACACACCAAACATATTCCTTGAGTACAAGTTTACTTCATTTGCATTGTTCATTAATTTTTCCTATGAATTACCTATGTTCGCATGCAATTGTAAGTGCGTTTTATATCAATCCCTAAAGTCCACTATTTACTATCATAGATTTATCAAAAGTATGCTTAAAGGGATATTTAAAAGTTTCTACAGTCAAACGCAACTCCGAAAATTCTTTTATTGAAAGCAAATAAAGCAAATAACACATAAAAAATTGGGATGAGGCAACGAACCCCACCCCAAACTCAAAAATGAGTCGTGTCCCCACGACTCAAAAAGACTCAATAAAGCATTTAAACTAATCTACACTAAGAGGAGAGTTTAGAAAACGTATCTTAACCAGCGCGAGGCTGATTATCGGTGTTGCGTTCTGGACCTTTATCTCGCGTAACAGCATCATAAATCGCGTTTTGAAGTGTATTTACGCCTAGGATTAAATTTCGAAGCAGGTCCAATTCTTTTGTAACGTTTCCCAAGGTAGCAATCATCTTCTCCTGATTCTCTTCCAACACCTGAATCTTCGCTTCCAACTCAGGTACAGTTTTCACTTTCTGTGATTGAGGAGTTCTCGGACTTCTTGTAGTTCGTGTTGCTTCTTCATGGATGTTCTTGATTGTGCTCAAAGCTATACTCACACCAACTGAAACAGTATCAATATCTGCGTCCTTACGCGGAATCTTTGCGTCTAGACACAACTGAGTAATAGTACAAGGAAACTTCAGATTTTGTTGTTTCATTGGTGATTTCGCGAACTCCATGATCGTATCATAAATGATCTTAGCAACATCAAATGGTTTCTCCTCCAAAATACACTTAATAACAAATATGTGCTCTTTCTTCAACTCGGAAGTGTGTTTAATACCAAAGAAAGTGGGTATCATGAAACGAGACCAAACCTTAGCACGAGGTGTCAAACTACTGCTGTAAAACTGTCCAGGATACCTTTCACCTTCAGGAATTGGGCTAGTCCCATTAACAAGCACGGTCCCCCAAAGGGATTCAAAATCAAAAGAAGGGTCATTAAGAATTTCTTGGAAGGGGCATGTTCCAGAAAAGTTGGGTAGTTTCAATGATTTCCGAATACGTTCAATAGAGAAAGGAACTACCTTTTTGTGGATATCAATGGCATCATGGGAGGTAGCTAAACCTTCGTAAAATTCTCGCACAAAAGTAGGAATAAACTCAAGCTTCCTTTCTTGTAACTCTTTGCAACCAAACTTAGCACATGTCACAGCATATTCCTTGTAATCACTACTCATAATACCCTTAGGAAAATTTGTCTCCTCACCAAATTTCAAAAATTCAATTCTTTCACGAACCTGAGTATTCCAGCAAGTGTAAACCCTCTTAGGCTTGTGGGCCCACATCTTTATACGCGGAGGTTTTTGAACGGGTGCTTCCGGAATCTCTTGTTCAGTTTCCTTCTCAATGTTCTTCGTAATTTCCTCTTCTGGTTCCTTCTCACTTTCAATCTCATCAATTAATCTTCTCTTTTGACCCGTGATTTCTTTTCTGTTAGAATCAAGCTTAACTTCGTCAATTTTTCGTTTAGGACGCGAATCAGGAATCTCAATAGCTTGATCATGTGAACCACCAATGGTGGTCTTTCTTCTAGGAGCAGTTCTTCGGAAATCACCGGTTCTGTTAGTCATCTCTTTTCACCCCAAACTCAAAACTTCAAATAATGAAAAACTTTAGGGAAAAGTTTAGAATTTTGATGTTTTGAGGTTTAAGAATTTAAGAACTAGGTGAAATATGAGATGGGTCTTGGTTAATTTGTATGGGAGAAGAAAGAATTGGGTTTAATTTAAGGAATTGGTTGAAGAAGAATCTTGGGAAAAACTAAGGATTTGATGATATTTTGGAGAGGAGGTGAGTTGATCTTATGTTTTTGTGGTGAAAGAGGGTAGGATTTGATGATATATAGTGTTTTGGTAGATGAATTTCGGAGGTGGGGAGGCTATTGGTGCGTTTTAGGTAAAGACTTGGAAAAGAGGCTAAGAAACTAGGTTAAAACACCTCAAAACCGACATCACAGCTTTCAAACCGGGTTCCCGGTTCCGCGTCGCTGTGACGGCGCGGAAAATCAATTGTGGACTTTTTTATTTATTTATTTTTTTTTCAAAACGCACCAACACGCTAGACCTCAAGACGCGGGGTCAGGGATTTTACTCGCCGAAACCGGGTACCCGGTTCTGTGGAATGCGGGTTCCCGGATTTTCTCGATGGCGCGAGTTAAAACGCGCCAAAACGCAGCACCTCAAAACGCCGGGTCAGAACTTTTGGAAGATTACAGCTCCGAAACCGGGTACCCTGTTCTGCCAAATGCGGGTACCCGGATTTGTGTCGATGGCGCGAATCAAAACGCACGAAAACGCAAGCCACCAAAACGCTGGGTCAGCGATTTTCAAAAGTTACAGCACCAAAACCGGGTACCCGGTTTCGCCAAATGCGGGTTCCCGGTTCCGACGCTGTGTCATGAACCCAAAACGCAAGGTGTTGCGTATATAGTGTTGGTACCAGCTCCAAAACCGGGTTCCCACTTTTGTGAAACCGGGTTCCCGGTTTCTCCTGGACATCCAACATATTTTTCTACTAATTTCGCCAAATCGACCCCAAACTCAAGTCCTTTTTACCCCTGAAATCATCAAAAACAACTACCCTTCCTCATTTCTTAATAAAAACAATAAAATTACGAAAATCAAACTAATCTAAATTGCAAAAATGTAAAAACTCAGCTAATATACAAGTAATTGGCTTTTGTTTAACGTCGTTAAGCTCGACGGGTTACCTCACGCTTCTAAGAAGTCTCGAGGAGATACATGACCTCCCCGGGATGTGGATCTTCCGAGCGATTGGTATCTTCACCTCCATGGTATATCTTTAGTCTGTGACCGTTAACCATAAAGGTACGGTTCTCTAGCGGATGTTCTATTTCTATCGCCCCATGAGGTGTAACTTTGGTCACAATGTATGGACCTGACCACTTAGATCTTAACTTACCCGGATAATTGCTGAACTTTGAGTTATACTTTAATACTCTTTGCCCCACTTCAAAGTTCTTTGGACGAATCCGATTGTCATGCCATTTCTTTGTGTTTTCTTTGGTAAGTTTGGCATTTTCATAAGCATGCAAACGGAATTCATCGAGTTCATTAAGCTTCATCATACGATTCTTTCCGGCTAAGATAGGATCTAAGTTCAACTGCGCAATTGCCCAATAGGCACCCATTTCAAGCTCTAAAGGTAAGTGACAAGCCTTACCATACACCATACGATAGGGAGATGCACCAACTGGAGTCTTAAATGCAGTACGATAGGCCCACAACGCATCATCTAACTTCATTGACCAATCTTTTCTTGTAGGACCAACGGTTTTCTCTAGGATTGACTTGACTTCGCGGTTCAATACTTCAGCTTGGCCATTGGATTGTGGATGATATGCACGGTGTCTAACTCCATACTTCTCTAGAACAATCTTCAGATATTTATTAACGAAATGAGATCCACCATCGCTAATAATCACTCTAGGTGTGCCATGTCTAGTGAAAATATGTGATTTCAAGAACTTGATCACCACTCGTGAATCATTAGTAGGTAAAGCTACCGCTTCTACCCACTTAGACACATAATCAACAGCCAATAAGATATAGAGGTTACCATTTGAAGGAACGAAAGGACCCATAAAGTCTATGCCCCACACATCGAATATCTCAACCTCTAACACATTATTACGCGACATCTCATCCCTCTTGGATATGTTTCCGGTAAACTGGCATCTCGTACATTTCTTAACATATTCATGACAATCTTTTATAAGAGAAGGCCAGTAAAAACCTGATTGAAATACCTTTGCAGCAGTTCTGTCTCCTTTGAAATGTCCTCCATATAATGAATCATGGCATCCAGCTATAATGGCTTGAGTCTCTTCCCTTGCTACACATCTTCGTATCATTTGGTCAGCACAAACTTTATAGAGGAACGGATCCTCCCAAAAGAACTGTCTAGCACGATGAGCTAACCTCTTTCTTTCTTGATAAGTAGAACCTTCAGGAAAAACACCACTCACCACTAAATTCGCAATATCTGCATACCATGGAGCCTCATAATCTCGAACAACGAATAAACTCTCATCAGGAAACTCTTCTCTAACTGCTTCAGTACCACTATTCATCTCTGAACCCTCTAAACGCGATAGATGATCTGCAACCTGATTCTCACAACCCTTTTTATCTTTGATCTCTAAATCGAACTCTTGTAGCAATAACACCCATCTGATTAACCTTGGTTTCGCATCTTTCTTCTCCATAAGAAATATGATCGCGGAATGATCTGTATAAACAATAACTTTCGCTCCAAGAAGATAAGAGCGAAATTTATCAAACGAATATACAACTGCTAGCAACTCTTTTTCTGTAACTGTGTAATTAATCTGAGCACCACTAAAAGTTTTACTAGCATAGTAAATCGAATGAAAAACCTTCTCTTTCCTCTGTCCTAGTACAGCTCCCATACACAAATCACTCGCATCACACATAACCTCAAACGGTAAATTCCAATCTGGAGGTAACACTATAGGAGCAGAAATAAGCTTTTCTTTGATTGCTTTGAAGGCCGCTAAACAAGCTTCATCAAAAAGGAATTTGCAATCCTTTTCGAGTAAGTTGCATAACGGTTTAGCAATCTTAGAAAAATCCTTAATAAAACGCCTATAAAAGCCAGCATGGCCAAGAAAACTCCTTACCCCTTTAACAGAAACGGGAGGGGGAAGAGTTTTAATTACCTCTATCTTTGCTCTATCAACCTCTAATCCAGCACTCAAAACTTTGTGACCCAGAACAATACCTTCACGAACCATGACATGACACTTCTCCCAGTTTAACACCAAGTCTGATTCTTTGCATCTAACCAACACTTTCTCCAAGTTATCTAAACACTTATCAAAATCATCACCAAACACGGAGAAATCGTCCATAAACACTTCCAGGAAATTATCAATCATATCCCAGAAGATGGCCATCATGCATCTCTGAAAAGTAGCGGGAGCGTTACATAACCCAAATGGCATTCTGCGATATGCAAAAGTACCAAAAGGGCATGTAAAAGTAGTCTTATGTTGATCTTCCGGAGCCACGTAAATCTGATTGTACCCGGAGTAACTATCCAAGAAGCAATAGTACTCTCTTCCGGCTAATTTGTCTAACATCTGATCAATGAAGGGTAAAGGGAAATGATCTTTTCTGGTGGCCTTGTTCAGCTTTCTGTAATCCATGCAAACTCTCCAACCTACTACCGTTCTTGAAGGAATCGCCTCATTTTTATCGTTAAGAATTGTTGTCATTCCTCCTTTCTTTGGTACACACTGAACCGGACTCACCCATTCACTACTCGAAATGGGGTAAATAATCCCCGCATCTAAAAGCTTGATCACCTCTTACTTTACCACATCTTTCATCACGGGCATCAATTTCCTTTGGCCTTCAACTGAGCGTGCGTTAACATCTTCAAGTATGATTTTGTGTTGACAATAGGATGGACTAATGCCTTTGATGTCAGCAATTGTCCAACCTATTGCTTCTTTGTTGGCTCTTAACACACGCAACAGTTTATCTTCTTGAGGACCTGTTAAATTAGCTGAAACAATAACAGGTAGAGTTTCATCAGTACCCAAATAAGCATACCTCAAGTGTGCTGGCAATGGTTTTTCTTCCAACTCCGGAGGGGATTAAATTGAAGGCTTCTTTTTAGGAATAATCTCCCCCGGTTCTCTCACAAGTTCATAGGCAAGACGCCTATATTTCGGATTTTCAGAATTTAGAGCTGCTACTGTTTCGGTAAGCTCTTCCATCATCTCAGGTGAATCTAATGTCAAAGCAGCCTGCAAGATATCATCAAAATTTAAGCAATTAAATACCTCTTGCGATGCTTGCTCTACTACATCCATTCTGAAGCAATCTTCCTGAGAATCTGGGAATTTCATAGCTCGAAATACATTGAATTTCACTTCCTCATCTTGTATCCTCATTGTCAATTCGCCATTTTCTACATCGATCAATGTTCTCCCTGTAGCTAGGAACGGTCTACACAAAATAATGGAGACATTTCTATCTGCATTGTATTCAAGTATTACGAAATCAACAGGAAATATAAATGTACCTGCCTTGACAAGGACATCCTCAATGCGGCCTTCAGGATGAGCAAGAGACCTGTCCGCCATTTGCAAGACCATAGAGGTAGGTCTTGCATTTCCAATTTTAAGCTTATCAAAGACTGACTTGGGCATCAAGTTGATGCTTGCCCCCAAGTCACATAACGCCTTTCCTTTCCATTCTTCTCCAATTGAAATCGGAATCGTGAAACTCCCCGGATCAACTAACTTTGGAGGTAATTTACTCTGGCAAATCGCACTACACTCTTCCGGAAGGCCAATCATCTCATTATCACAATAAGGCCTTTTGTTAGTGAGGGCCCTCTTCAAAAACTTCGTATACTTAGGAATATCTCGAATCGCCTCAAGTAACGGAATATTAATACTCAGACCCTTCACTCTATTAAAGAACTTCTGAAAATCAACCATATCACCCTTTTTCTGAACTCGCGATGGAAACGGTGGTGGAGGGCGATTGCTTACAATTTCATCTTTCTTTTTCAGAACTTCTCTTGGTCTTTCGATTTCTTCAACCTCACTATCTTTCTCATTCTCTTTCTCTTTCTCACCCACTTCCTTTTCTTTTCTTGGAACTTCTTTCTCTTTCATAACGGGAAAAGGAGGTGGAGGAAGGTTCTTACCACTTCTTAATGTAACAGCCTTGCAATCTTCACGTTGTGTTGGATTTTCCGTATCGCTAGGAAGTTGCCCTTGTGGACGCTGATTCAGCTGTTTATTAATTTGACTTAGCTGATTCTGGAAAATCTTCATATTCGCTTCAGCTGCGTTCTGGCGTTCCAAAGCTTGTGTTTGAAGAGCAATCAAATTTTCAACGGTTTTCTGAAGGGTAACTACTCCTTCTTGTGGATGGGCAGGTAGAGCTTTCTGGTTTAAATTCTCATCGTAGGTATTCTGAGGAGCTTGTCTTTGCACATAATTGTTTTGATTCTGTCCTCCTTGATGATTGTTGTGTGGTCTTGGATTATAGTTGTTGCCTTGAGGACGCGGCTGATACGCGTAAGTAGGATTGGCTGCCCCATTAGGATTTGAGTATTGAAACCCAGGATGGTTTCTGTTAGGCTGATATCCATTACCACTTGAATTGAAATTACCTCTATTGGACATAAAATTCACTGATTCTTGGTTATTCGGACAACTTTCCTCATCATGATCATCTACCTTACAAATCGAACACATATACACCTCTTGTGCAGCATGCACAACTACCTTCTTACCCGAAAATCCTTCTTTCACAGCTAGAGTAAGCTGTTTCAATTGTTGCTCTATGGTATTCTGGATCTTATTCTCAAACGTAGCAAATTTCTCTTCCATGTCAACATTATTTACTCCCTTAACTGGTGTTCTCACTGAGCTCCACCCAACTTCATTCTTAACTGTTCTCTCTAAAATGATCTTGGCATGAGCGGGTTGAACTTGAAGAAAACCTGCACCACATAGCGTATCCAATTTCTCTCTCGAAGTTCCATCAAGGCCTCTATAAAAGATCTTTAACTGTTGTTGTTCTGAAAAGCCATGATTGGGAACTTTACGCAAACACATCTGAAATCTTGTCCAACTTCTACCCACAGTTTCCTCATACTCTTGACGGAAATGCGTCAATTCTAATTCAGCATCTAACCTCATGTTACTTGGGTAATACCTGTCAAAGAAAGCAATTTCTAATTGGTCCCAATTAGTAATCTTCGTAGGATCTTGCGTATCGTGCCATTCACTTGCTCCATCAATGACAAAGAATTTAAAAGCAGCAAAGTACATCTGTTCTCTTGAAACCCCTTGTGTGATATAAGAATCACATATCTGTTTGAATTTCTGTACCGCTCTAAGAGGATCTTCCGATGGTCTTCCGCGAAAATTTCCAAAGATTTGGAACTGAGCTAGTATACCCGAATCTGGACGGAATCTCGGAACATTAATATCTGGAGCACCTACTCCTATAGCAGGAGCACAGAATGGAACTTCTGGAGGACCATTAGTAAACCACGGATCTTGATTCATCACTATCTGAACTTGAGGATTAGGATTTAGTGGTTGAACTTGAGGAATAACGCCTGGAGCTAAAGGTTGACCATTTGCATCTAGCTGGCCTTGTCCATTATTATGTTGACCTTGAAGATTGATATTCTCCATTTGGTTACTTA
The DNA here is from genome assembly GCA_029959085.1 of Nemophila menziesii. NCBI lineage: Eukaryota > Viridiplantae > Streptophyta > Magnoliopsida > Boraginales > Hydrophyllaceae > Nemophila > Nemophila menziesii. The sequence goes on from JARWIR010000001.1 coordinate 85,632,396, forward strand.
ATTCTTCTACTTCTAAAGCTTCTCGTTCTCTTCTTCTTCTGTTCGCAAGTCTGATCAACGATTCTGGATTACTAAGGATCGGAGGTGTTGGCTCTAGATCCTTGAATAGCCTTCTTCGCATACACCAAACCTAAAAACCTGAAAAAGCTAACAAACACAAAGCGTAAAACTGATAAAATAAAATAAATGCACTTATCACTAAAGGATAAACACCGTGGTCACACGCTACCATCCCCGGCAGCGGCGCCAAAAACCTGGTGGTCCTTTGTGTGTTCTAAAAATAAATGCAAATGCTAATCGAACCACAACCGCAAGTGTACGGTTGTCCCAAGTAGTATGTATGATAATACAGATTCGTTCCAAGGACGGATGGTTGATCACAATGTCTAGCAAATAGTGATTGATGCACTTATGAAAATAAAAGATAATAAAATGTTTGTTTGGTTTTGTTGATTAGAGCTAATGAATAAAAGACAAATAATTAAATGCAAGTAGAACTAAGACGCAAGTAAAATAAGTGAAAACGCAATATGAGATGTAGTACTTGAGAACGCAAGGATCCTCCTAATCTTACTTCCTAACTTATGTTGTTTAAGGGCTAAATCGGTTAATTACAATGGTCGGGATTCTAAATTCCTTATACCCCCGTCAGGGTGGACTATAAGGCGATCCTAAAGTGTCACTAGTCCCGTCAGGGTAAATATGATCCACCGTTGGATGATTAAGTGTTTTACCTCATTGGCCCTAGAATTAGCTAAGTTCGTCAGAATCAATAGCTTTTATCCTAGATTGAATAATGAATTCTATACCTAAACCCTCCGTCAGGATGATCCACACGCCACTTATGTGGAATAGCTTAGATACTAATACCTAATCTTAGTTCGCGACTCTAAAATCAGTAAATAATCACAAATTGTCGAAAAGAGTAATAAACCTAATCTAATTTAATTTAATCTAAACCCAAATTCAACATTCGTTATTTCGTAAAATTAAGATTCACCCATTGTTTGTTCTCAAGCACTATTAAAAGCTTAGCTCATATTAAAATTAAAAACTAAATTAAAAGAAAGGGAATTCATATTGTTTACAAAATTAAAATACGAAAAGAACCTAATTTCCGGAATTGGAATGACTACGAACGGAGCTATAGACCCACTCCAGCTCTTGTAGCTTCTTCTTTCTTCCTTCTGTTGCTTCTCTCTGGTGTTTAATCTTGTGGAATGTGAATTGTGTGAAAAATAGAAGTCCAGACCTCCTTTTATAAGCATAAATTCGTTCTAGGGCTTGGACCAGAAAATAGAATATTAATTAAATGTCCAAGCCCACTTTCTAAGCCCAAAATCCCGTAACTGCTGATACACCTTCACTAAAACGGCTTTTCCCGATGCGTTATGACTCCGATTGACCTCATTCCAGTTGCTAAAGTTCCGTAACTCGATAAGGAATGTTTTCTATTCAAAGGTCAGCGGCTAAATCATCGCTTAAGCACCTCGAAATCAGCAATCTATAGCCTGGAAAATGGATTTTCAGCTCTAAAAATAATATCTTCGGGATTTATCTTCAAGTCTTGACTCTAATTCACGATCTTTGACTTTCTCCTCGGATTCCTCTCCTAGCTAACATCTAAAACCTGTAAACTTTACACTAAAAATACCAATATTACGCGCAAAAGTTTAATAAATTAAAAATGCTAGAAATAAAAAGGTAATTCCGGATTATTGTAAATTTAGTCCAAAAGTCTATCATATTAATCAAATAAACACCAAAAATGATGTCTCCCAAGGGTCGAAAATAAGAACAATTAGGGAGACATCAATATCCATTTAGATGATAGGACTTTTCCATATGACCCGCACTCGAATCGCGATGCATAGACAGCTATTTAGAGCTTGAGTTTGGGGTGGTGGGTCCACCATTATGGGAATTGTTATTGGGTTGGGATTTTTGAGCTTATTAATTGTGCTTTGTGCTTTATATTGATGATGATTCACAGATTTTTATTGTAACCCTTTGCCTGGGTAATAGTGAATGAAAAAGAAGCTACAAGCTAAATTTGCCAACAAGGGCATTAAAAGAAAAATATATATATGAGAAAATTAGCGTGATATCTCAACTAAAAGAGAGTCATAGCTTGAGAAATTGATTTGAAAAGAAAAGAACATATATATATTCGGACCGGCAAAGTGGATTTTTATGTGAACATCATATGCTTTAATTGGGTTATTGGGGATGCTAAATTATGCATCAAGGAATTCATAAGTTTGAGTGAGAAACGTTTTATGAGAGTAACTCAAGCTCTAGGGCGATTCGTTGATGGCTAGTGAGGAGAGAGCCAAAAGCTCATTCTAAATTATCCAAATATACTACCATACCGTCCCTAAGCCTAAATTACAACCTTAAAGACCTTTTGATTCTTTTCTATGTAATTGAGAAGTGATTGAGCCATTAGAGAATAGTTAAGTGGACCTTTGAATACTAGTGAAGTTCGAGGAACAATCTATAGCTTTCTTGGGGAACTGAGTAAAGTCCCAATCCTTCTTACATTGCGAAACTAATCTGATCTTGAATTCAAGTCGTGTTGACTATGGATATGAGAAGTATACAGGTATGTAGTTTATGAATATTATTGCATGAAATTTTCTGAGTTGTTTCTTTAGGTTTATTCTATATATTCTGCAATGTTCTTCCCATTGTATTGAGAATTTAATAAGTGTGTATTTATAGACTTCCCTTTGTTTATTGTATCGGGACGATACAACCTTGAGTTGGCGGTCTTGATGTCTCTTCATTTGTGATAGATTTATATTAGGATGAGACATCATTTTTAGTGATTTAGAAGTCATAATAGTCGATTTACTTGAGAAATAGTGCACATTCCTATTTTGAGTCTTGATTTAGTAAAATAATATTTTTAGAGCATATTGGGTTTACTTGTTTCTTTAGTGTGAAGCTTTAAAGATAATTATGAAGATTAATTAGAGTCCAAGTCAAAGACTACAAGATATGGAAAGAGATTAGCATGGTAATTGGAGATAAGGAAACAAAAGCTAAAATTATGGAAAAGGAAAAACTGCCTAAATTTGAATTTCTGCAGCTACGCCTAAAGAAGTGGTGATAACTCCAAAACTAAGCCGATTTTGGAAGATTCCTTTCGTAGAGACATAGATAATTCTGTGAGGATTCGTTTGGTATATTGTGGAGCAAAAACCGACCAATAACGAAGAAAATATGCTCAAAACAGTTCAGCAGTAATTATCTTTATTTTCATACGAATTTGAGTTGGGCTTGGAGTCCATTACTTAACCTCTCCTTAAAGAAAACAAATTAGGTCTTCTAAACACCTTTAAATACACCCTTATATCACTTGTGAATCATCCTTGCTCATCCTTGCCTCATAGTAATTAGTTCTTAAGGTTTTATTCTTACAGTTTATTGTAGAGAGCAAGATGATGTCTTTTGTAATTTCTTTTAGTTTATTTCCTTCAGGTATGAACTAAACTCCCCATAGCTTGGGTTTTGCATCATGTATAATCTATGAATTCTAATTCTTCTATCTAAGTTTCTTTTGGAATTACATGTTTTAATATGATATTAGCTTCTTACCTTTATATTTGTTTATGTGTTTTGATTTATTGCCTGTCCTAGAACTGATCACTTTAGGATTGTTTTAATAGTAGTTAGATGATCACCTTAGTTGGGTGTTTAACTATTGAACCACGACATAACGTCTAGTGTCGATATTAGTCCTGACAAAACTGATTCTAACTAGATAGTCATTAGGGTATAATTTAATCACCATATCACCAATTGAATGAATTGTTTGCTTAGGGCCTTAGTAGCGTTTGATAACCCTATTTGAAACAGCTTCTTGGTTGTGCCGTAGCCCCCTTAGTCGCTCTCAAGGTCTAAGGAATGGGAATTTAGAATCCTGACTAAGTATCCAAGAGCTAATATTCTCCCTTATTAACCAGATCTAATAGAAAGAATCAGAAGGATTAGTGCATACTAGCAAAACCTAAGCTATATTTCTCATCTCATATTCTTCGTATTTTATTTTATTGTCTCTATTTTCTTCGTTTTAATTATTAATTTCAAAAATCTATTTCTTTTATTTTATGTCTTTTAATTAATTATTGCTTACTCGTTATTCCTACCCACGTGATTAACACACTTAAATCCCTGAGAACGAACTCAACTTACTAACTAAAACTTGCATACGTCCTGTAATACTTGCAGTACTGTGCCTGTCTAGGGTGAGAGTGTGTAGTTTTCTAGACTTTATTTATCTTATCTTTATCACACCCTAGGCGACACCAATGTAGCTTACATCAAGAGAATAGAAGATCAGAAGGAGTTGGACAACAATTCATGCCTTTCCAGTCTTTCAATTTTTTTTATTTTATTTATTTCTCTAGTATGAACTAATTCCATTTAGCTTGAGATTAGCATATGGGCGTGAACCCAATACTTGTTTTATATCTATTTTAATTCGGGATGTCTTTTACATTTAATTAAAATTAGTGTTGTTGTGTGCTTTTGTTTGTTGTCTGTAGTTATTGCGGTGTACAACGTATAGAATTACCTTAATAGTAGCTAGATGGTCACCCCGAAGGGGTGTCTAATTATTGAAACACCACATAAACGTCTAGTGTGTGGTAGTGATCAGGATATGCTTGTCTAACTAGTTAGTCATTAGGGTTTGAGATTAACCACCGATCAATGCACAGGGTCCCCTTACCCAAGTCCCCTGGTAATTGTTAGGTCGCCGTCTAAGTCCACTCGGAAGAGGGTTAGGAGGAATATAGAATCCTGGCTATTGCATATCACACAACTCTCCCTTACATAAATAGGTTATAACAAGGATAGTGGGGATTACTTGCTAAATCTCGAGCTAAACTATCATACTACTACTTTCTCTTTGTTTATTTTACTATCTTTATTTTATTTAATTAATTGTTAGAGTCTCTAGAAACCAAAAAAATGTTCCAGAGTCTTTTATTTTCAGCTTATTATTCTTCTAGCTTTCTTTTTTGCAGTTTATATTGTATAAATTCTTCCTAACTTTCGTAGTCTCTGAGGAACAAATTTACTTATCATTAAAACTTGCGTACCATCTGTAATACTTCAGTGAGTAACATGCTTGGTTAAGGTGTTAGTTGCATCTTAACTTATCATTATTTTATCACACCCTAACCGACACCAATAATATAAATAAAAAATTATTTTCATTTCCAAATATTAAAATCTAAATATTAAATTTAAAAAAAATGTTATTAAACTAAGGATCAACATAATATTTTATATATTGTGAACACTTTTTATGTACTTGTGATCGTGTTTTAGAATTCTCAATATATTTATAGAGTTATAGCTTGGTTATGGTTAAAATCAAAAAAACCGCTTAAAAAACCGAATCTGAATTATTCGGTTATGGTTTTAAAAAGTAAGTCTGATGGTTAAGTCCTTTAGGATTTGGTTTTTAATAAATTAAATAGCCATGGACGTGGTTTTGTTTTTTTGCAATAATTCAATTTATTTCCATCCCTATTTAGACCCCCCCCCCTTCTGGATGATCGCGCCACTACGAATATCCTAAATACTAGAACCTATCACTAATTGGCTAGACTAATAATCGTAAACAAGCACACGAATATAGTCAATATTATTGTAAATAATAATGTGGATGTCCTTTAGGATTCCTAGACTTCTCATATTCTCAACTTTATGGAGACAGTTATTGTAAAATATGAAGAGTCACATTTCTCTTATAAATCTGACCTTCATACCATTATCTTGTGCACAAGTTGGAATGAAAGAAACAAACTTATATTTTTACATTGCTGGAGATTGAGAGAACAAAGAAATGAGATTCTTCTGTGTTGTCCGGATTCTAAATATCTCGATGGGGGTAGCAGATGAGGCTAAATAACAACAGTCTAGTTCACAAATAATTATCTACTTCCGATCTCTATTTTTTCAATTTTTCTAAGCCTGCTAATTTTCTATCATCCTATAATTTTATGTTTGATTTGACATTTAAATTTTGTTTTTTTAGGAAGGTTTGAGTATTATATTTACAGGTTAAAAGGTACAAATTATGGCGTATTATATTGTGTATATATTGATAATGAGGTTTGATATCATCTTGAATGGTTGTGATTATGTAATCACTTCCAAGAGCCTTCTAGAGAACTTAATGTAATCGTTTAAAAGGGTTGTTGCGATTTCCATAGTGGTTATATTTATGGATTTTGTTAATTGGTCTTACTCTTCATGTGCAACCCACGTTGACCATGAAAGAAAAGGAAAATGGACGGGCTTTCACTTGAAAAAAAATTCTTTGGACTAAAAGTAAAATTGCAGGTTTATATAATTTTTATCTTATGTGTGTAATAATATAGGCTCGAAACATAGAGAATAAAATATATGCCCGAAGCATAAAAATAATACTATAATAATAAATGCATGAAGCATAAAATAAAATAATTTTTGGGTTAGAAATCTAATGTTATAGGCCCGAAGCCTAGAAAATAAAATATATGCCTAAAGCATAAAAAAATAACTATTCAAAATATAAAGTAAAAGGCCTGAAGAATAATATTAATTATTTTTGCCACTTGCAAGATTCGATCCCGTCCCAAATCTAACAAAAATAACATACTTTACCAATTGAGCTATAATATAATTTGTATATCTAAAATTTTTATGCATGAAGCATAAATTAATTATTTTCGACACTTGTAGGACTCGAACTTGTCTCGAATAAAAATAGAATAACATATTGTACCCAAAAAAATGAATTCTTGATTTAAAATTAAGATTCACCTTCTACTGTATTATTTTCGTTCTTTGAAGCAAATGAAATTGCATAACATGAAGAATGCAACATGTTTTATATTTATGGAAATTGACTGGGTGTTGGCAATAAACGAGTGGCTTAAACACTGTATTGTCTATCTATAACTATTTATGGAAGTAAATGAATATGTATTTCACAAAGAAAATCCATTTCTGAAAGAAAATGCAACTTTTCCAATATATAAGAGAATGGAGCGAAATTTAATTTTACCATGAAAAAAACAGGAGCTACGCTGGTGAATTTTTCAAATAGAATAATCAATTTTATTTAATTCATTTGTAATTATTAGATTCTATATTGATAATCTTTTATAACTCGATTGGGTATTGTAATCTCACGATTTATATTATTTTAACTAAATTATATTCCCTGAAGTGAATAAAAATGAATAAACAGTTTTTAAGTAATATAAAAATCATTTCCTGAAATGAAACTACATTCTTTGAAGAAAATGAAATATTTTTCCATATGTTTACAACTGAAATTCTGGTGACCTGGACTCCAGAAGAGGCTAAGGTTGTGGAAAGAATAGTTTGTGGTCTCGTAGTAGTTTGAATACTACTAGGATAAATAACCATAACCACTAGAAGTGGAAAAATATTGGTAAAGGCACTAAAAAAGTTCATGAAGTTTTTTCCTTTTTTTTATTGTGTTGATATTGAAATCCGAGAATAAGTGGCGTTATTGGGTGTGATTTATGTTAGTTTAGACACTATTTATATGCTTGATTATAAAAAAAATTAATTGAACAAATTTAGGATTTTTAGGATTAAAAAACAAATTAAAAGTAGCATTATGAAATTAAAAATTTGATGTAATAAACATTTTTTGGCCTACAATTTTTTTTATAAAAATATAGGGACCAAATTGTAATTTAAAAAATGTTAAAGAAAATTATTTGACAAAAGATGTTTTTAAAAATAAATAAATGATCATTTTGCAATTGAATAAAGGAGATAATTGCTAATTAGGTCCAGAACCCAACAAATCATGATTTAAGAAGTCCAGCCTAAAAGTTTGGATAAATAAAGTCCAAATTATTATTTTAGATTTATATTATACCTAAAATAACCTTACATAATAAAATAATATATAAATTATAAACCCTAAAATTCATTATTTAAACTCACGTTAGAAAAAAAACAGGAAAAAAAATTCTTTCCCATTCACCTTTCTATCAAGCTACTCTCTTACAAAAGTTAACCGCCGCCATTTGGAGACCATTCTTCACCTTCATCACCAGCCTCGATTTGTTACGCATCAACAAGTAAAGAACCATATTAAACATATACTGCATTAAGGTAAACAACAATAATTTAATATCATTGAACCCATTCACCTTCCTACCAAGCTGCTCTCCTAAAGAAACAGCCGCCATTTGAAGACCATTCTCCACTATCCTCATCTATCCAAATTTGTTGAGCCACCTATATCAAGGTAAACAGAAATCATTTTATACCATTAAAACTCAAAATAATTGATTTAATTTCAATTTAATTTCATTACTTTACGATTTTTCAGAATAATCTGAATTAAGTATAATTTATTGATTTTAATAGGAAGCAGATATTTTAATAATGGTGAAAAATAATAATAATGGTGATTCAAAATCGTGGAAGAAAAATTACCGAAATTTGATCTTATACTGCATTTTATGAGTTGTTTTGCAGTAAATACTCATTTGATGCAACACATTGAATTGCATCGTACAAACCATTGAATTGTGACGGACAGCCCATTATTGTGTCGGATAGCCCATTAAAATGTGTCAGATAGCCCATTAAATTGTGTTGGAGAACCCAGTAAATTGTGTCGGACAGCCCAGTAAATTGTGACAGACAGCCCGGTGAAGGGTATTTTGGACCTGAATTGTTAGTAAAGTGGGTTGGACCTTATGAAGAAAGTTTGTTGGGTGGTGGACCTTTTGGATTAATCACCCTAAATAAAGTGTTATATGAAAATAATTTAACTTAAAATGTTTTTATGAAAATAAAAGGACCAACATGAAATTTTATAAAAAGTATAGGGACCAAATTGCAATTTAAAAAGTAAGTATAAGAAAATATAATAGAACTAAACTACAATTTTAAAAAATTAAAGGACCACTTTGCAATTTATAAAAATAAAAGAAAATATAAAAGGACTAAAATATTTATTTTTTTAAAAAGTAGACCATTTTGCAATTTAAAAAAAAGAAAAAGAAAATATAAAAGGACTATCATGTTTATTTTTTTTAAAAATAACCCAATTTGCAATTTAAAAAAATTAAAGAAAAATGGACTATTTTGAAATATCAAAAACAAAATGTATATATATTTTTATTCATTATATTACTAATATTTTTTTTGTGTAATACTAATTGTAAGTGGAATTGATGTATTATTATATTTTTTAATTTATTTAATTTATATGTATGTATTTAATTTGGTTATGTATTTAATTTATATTTATGTATTTAATTTCGTGATGTAATCATTTTTCATTTTATTTTTATTTCTGTCTTTTAAATGTATTGCAAAATAAATGGCCGATGTGTTAGCTAGGAGTCTCAGAAGGGACGGTGGGGACCGAGACCCAAACCAAAATCCCAACAAAAACCTTGCAGATTGTAACAATCAACCGGGTAAATAAAAAATAGATATCCAAAATTATGTTAAATATAACTTATACATTAATTAAATCTAATTTAAAACAAATTCAATTAAGCGCAACAAAACGGGTATGCGGCACTAAAATCTGTCATTAAGGCACTAAAGGCGGTCGGGTATCCTTTGCCGGTCGATTTCTACATACTAGACGACACGCGGAATCCCTCGGTAAATACGGGAAACACGTTAGCCAGGATGTTGGGCTAACTGTTTGAGAGAGGATACCACCGTGCTACAAAGCGTGGGAGAAAGTTCAGACTTCCGACAAAGTAGCAGTCATTAAGCGATTATCGGTAATGTTAAAACTATTCCCACCATTAATACTTATATATAATAAATTATTAATTTAATTTAACTTTAAATAATATTTTGGATATAACAATTTTTTTGATATCGCTTATTGGAGGAAAAAATCCGATTAAAAATTTATTGCTGGGAATTTGGATGATACTATGAAAGTGAGGTACAAAGACTACAAACATAATATGAAAAAGCATTATTACTTGATGGGTAAGAAACCGAGTGATTTTTCTGATGAGGTCTGGGAGATGTGTTGTAAGTATTGGGGTCCGAAGGATGCAAAGGTATATATATAACTTTATTTTATTTTATCATTTACATTATATATAATGTTCTTAATATTTGAATTTTAAATTTTTTCAGCACCAGGCAAAAATGAATAAAGAAAATCGAAAGAGACAAAAGAATAAAAGTGGAGCGGGTTCTCGAAAATACTCCCGTACTCGGGATTTTCATTACGAGGTACTTTGATTTTTAAGTATAGTTGTTTAATGTATTTAGAATTTTTATTGATTATTATTAATGAAACAGGGTGTTGAGAAGTTGACCGGGGGTGGGACGGTGGTAGTGAGGGATGAGGCAACTCAGGAAGAAATCCCTATTCCATAAATGGGTGCATTTTTCGAAGTGGTGGGAAAAAGCAAAAAGACCGGGGGTGGGACGGTGGTAGTGAGGACGGAGGGATATAAGAATTCTAATGTAAGTATATTTAAAAATTAAATTGTAATTATAATTTTATTCATAAAGCGATTTTAATATTAATTTTTTTCATGTCTATAATTAAACATAAATTGTTAAGGGATGCTATGAAAGAGAAAGTGACTCAGTGTCAATCTAAGTAAATTGAAGCTGGTTACTTGTCGCAAAAGGAGCAAATTGAGTCGGAGAGGGAAACTGCTAAAAAGGCTATTGGGTCGCCAAAGAGGAGTTGGACACCGGGTATGGGCCAACCGAAAAAGAAGAAGCGTGTCTCGAGTCCTTCGCCTACCTGGCACAAGACGAGCAAAACTCGCATATGAAGGAGGCAATAAATGAGCTTCGAGTAGCCAAAGGATTGGCACCTTATAGACCCCCTAGTACTAGTACCTTTTCTAGCAGTGTTCCCCTAGTTTATTCTCAGGCAGCTGTGACTGATGCGATGACTTATATTAATGAGATAAGGGTACAACATGGTTTGCCCTCTATCCAGCCTATGCCTGCGAACCCTACTCCTCCAGCTGGTGATGCATCCGAGAGTCGAGGTGATGAAGAGGGTGATGAAGAGAGTGACGAAGATGAAGATGGTGATGATTCCGATGGAGAACAAGAGACCCGTTTATATGGTCTTTAGGTTCGGTTAAGTTGGTGTTTATTTTGGTTTGAAGTTAAGATGTAATAATATTTTGACTATTGATTTGACTTTTGGTTTGACTTTTAATTTAAGTTTATGGATGATTTTGATGCATTAGTATTTTAATTAATTATTTAGTTTATAATTGGTATTTTTAATTATTAATTGTATTTTTTATAAATAAAAAAATATGATTTTGTCAGAATCATAATTTTTTAATTGAAAAAAAAAAATTAATGTCATTAGCGACTACAAGTAGTCTAGAAAAACAATTAAAGGTAGTCGCTATATATTAGCTTTTAGCGACTACACATGTCGTCGATAATAACTAGTCAAACAGCGACTACTTATGTAGTCAGTAATACTTTCGCGACTACATCGTGACTTTCGTCGCTAGATATGACCTTTAACGACGAGTTTTTCGCGACTATGTAATAACGACTACATGTAGAGTAGGTAAAGTCAAAATTTGTTCTCCGCGACTACTTTTTTCCTCTTTCGCGACTACAGATGTAGTCGCGGAAAGAAGGACGAGGTGTAGTGTACGAGCACTAGTATATATGGTACTTTATTATTGTATCAATATCCCTATATAAAACATTATTGATTTAAACATGAATGATAATCTATAAAATATTCTTTGATTTGGTCAAATATATAAATATATTTCACTTAAAATCAAATATAATACTAATTTTTTAATTAATCAATAACTCAAATTTTGTATGTCCAAAGTACAAATTATATTTATAAAAGGAAAAAAAAACAAAACTATGTCCTTTTTTGTTGAGTAAAGATATATATCATTCATTTTTGAATCACCTATATATTATCCTTATATGGCAGTTTTAAAAATCTCATTAAGTCATTTATATGTCATAAATTGTGTAAGTTCTATTTTATTTAATTTTATATAATACCAGAAAAAATCACAAAATTATTTTCACCAAACCCTAAACCTCGCCTCCTTACATATACACGTTACAAGTCGTCATTCCTATGGATACCAAGAAACTACTCTAAAGTATCACAAAATTATTAACTAATTTTTTATCATGTTTATTCAGCCCGACACCATTGATACTTCCAATCTATTTAGGAAGGAGTGTAATTATATATCTCACATATAAGATAGTTGAACATGACATTTCAATCAACAAGGAAGAGGTTTTATTTCTAATTTTATTTCTAATAATCATTTATGAATATCATATATACTTATTTGAGAAACAATTTGATTCTAACTGATATTATCTGCCCTTTCATTAAGTATTTTTAGAGATTGTGTGTCGAATATCATGTTTTCATTCAAGTAATTTCATTAAAATCTATTATGTAGAATCTACTTCAGAGTTTTTTTCTGCAATTTTGATATATTTTGTTTTTACACCGATTGCTTATTTTAACGTAATTTGAATCAAAAGTTTAAATGGTGATAAGCTCCCTTAATTTGATAAATATAGTAGAATATTGATTAGATAAATGAAGCATATATGACATGACTTGGAGATTAAGATATACATTTCAATGCAAACATTGAAATATATATATATATATATATATATATATATATATATATATATATATATATATATATATATATATAGATTTATTGATTAACATCTATTAATTAATATTTTAAAATTCACTAACTAATCCTTCTTGTATTTGAAATTAAGCTTTTACTTATTTCATTATTTATTTCAAGAAGGATTAGTTAGTGAATTTTAAAATATTAATTAATAGATGTTAATCAATAAGTCTATATATATATATATATATATATATATATATATATATATATATATATATATATATATATATATATATATATTTCAATGTTTGCATTGAAATGTATATCTTAATCTCCAAGTCATGTCATATATGCTTCATTTATCTAATCAATATTTACTATATTTATCAAATTAAGGGAGCTTATCACCATTTCAACTTTTGATTCAAATTACGTTAAAATAAGCAATCGGTGTAAAAACAAAATATATCAAAATTGCAGAAAAAAACTCTGAAGTAGATTCTACATAATAAATTTTAATGAAATTACTTGAATGAAAACATGATATTCGACACACAATCTCTAAAAATACTTAATAAAAGGGCAGACAATATCAGTTAGAATCAAATTATTTCTCAAATAAGTATATATAATATTCATAAATGATTATTAGAAATAATATTAGAAATAAAACCTCTTCCTTGTTGATTGAAATGTCATGTTCAACTATCTTATATGTGAGATATAGAATTACACTCTTTCCTAAATAGATTGGAAGTATCAATGGTGTCGGGCTGAATAAACATGATGTAAAATTAGTTAATAATTTTGTGATACTTTAGAGTAGTTTCTTGGTATCCATAGGAATGACGACTTGTAACGTGTATATGTAAGGAGGCGGGGTTTAGGGTTTGGTGAAAATAATTTTGTGATTTTTTCTGGTATTATATAAAATTAAATAAAATAGAACTTACACAATTTATGACATATAAATGACTTAATGAGATTTTTAAAACTGCCATATAAGGATAATATATAGGTGGTTAAAAAATGGATGATATATATCTTTACTCAACAAAAAACGACATAGTTTTGTTTTTTTCCTTTTATAAATATAATTTGTACTTTGGACATAAATTTGAGTTATTGATTAATTAAAAAATTAGTATTATATTTGATTTTTAGTGAAATATATTTATATATTTGACCAAATCAAAGAATATTTTATAGATTATCATTCATGTTTAAATCAATAAAGTTTCATATAGGGATATTGATAAAATAACAAAGTACCATATATACTAGTGCTCGTACACTACACCTCGTCCTTCTTTCCGCGACTACATCTGTAGTCGCGAAAGAGGAAAAAAGTAATCGCTGAAAACAAATTTTGACTTTACCTACTCTACATGTAGTCGTTATTACATAGTCGCGAAAAACTCGTCGTTAGAGGTCATATCTAGCGACGAAAGTCACGATGTACTCGCGAAAGTATTACTGACTACATAAGTAGTCGCTGTTTGACTAGTTATTATCGACGACATGTGTAGTCGCTAGAAGATAATATATAGCGACTACCTTTAATTGTTTTTCTAGACTACTTGTAGTCGCTAATGACATTAATTTTTTTTTTTCAATTAAAAAATTATGATTCTGACAAAATCATAGTTTTTTATTTAAAAAAAATACAATTAATAATTAAAAATACCAATTATAAACTAAATAATTAATTAAAATACTAATGCATCAAAATCATCCATAAACTTAAATTAAAAGTCAAACCAAAAGTCAAATCAATAGTCAAACAAACCAAAAGTCAAAATATTATTACATCTTAACTTCGAACCAAAATAAACACCAACTTAACCGAACCTAAAGACCATATAAACGGGTCTCTTGTTCTCCATCGGAATCATCACCATCTTCATCTTCGTCACTCTCTTCATCACCCTCTTCATCACCTCGACTCTCGGATGCATCACCAGCTGGAGGAGTAGGGTTCGCAGGCATAGGCTGGATAGAGGGCAAACCATGTTGTACCCTTATCTCATTAATATAAGTCATCGCATCAGTCACAGCTGCCTGAGAATAAACTAGGGGAACACTGCTAGAAAAGGTACTAGTACTAGGGGGTCTATAAGGTGCCAATCCTTAGGCTACTCGAAGCTCATTTATTGCCTCCTTCATATGCGAGTTTTGCTCGTCTTGTGCCGGGTAGGCGAAGGACTCGAGACACGCTTCTTCTTTTTCGGTTGGCCCATACCCGGTGTCCAACTCCTCTTTGGCGACCCAATAGCCTTTTTAGCAGTTTCCCTCTCCGACTCAATTTGCTCCTTTTGCGACAAGTAACCAGCTTCAATTTACTTAGATTGACACTGAGTCACTTTCTCTTTCATAGCATCCCTTAACAATTTATGTTTAATTATAGACATGAAAAAAATTAATATTAAAATCGCTTTATGAATAAAATTATAATTACAATTTAATTTTTAAATATACTTACATTAGAATTCTTATATCCCTCCGTCCTCACTACCACCGTCCCACCCCCGGTCTTTTTGCTTTTTCCCACCACTTCGAAAAATGCACCCATTTGTGGAATAGGGATTTCTTCCTGAGTTGCCTCATCCCTCACTACCACCGTCCCACCCCCGGTCAACTTCTCAACACCCTGTTTCATTCATAATAATCAATAAATATTCTAAATACATTAAATAGCTATACATAAAAATCAAAGTACCTCGTAATGAAAATCCCGAGTACGGGAGTGTTTTCGAGAACCCGCTCCAATTTTATTCTTTTGTCTCTTTCGATTTTCTTTATTCATTTTTGCCTGGTGCTGAAAAAATTTAAAATACAAATATTAATAACATTATATATAATCTAAATGATAAAATAAAATTATATATATACCTTTGCGTCCTTCGGACCCCAATACTTACAACACATCTCCCAGATCTCATCAGATAAATCACTCGGTTTCTTACCCATCAAGTAATAATGCTTTTTCATATTATGTTTGTAGTCTTTGTACCTCACTTTCATAGTATCATCCGAATTCCCAGCAATAAATTTCCAATCGGATTTTAACCTCCAATAAGCGATATCAAAAAAATTGTTATATCCAAAATATTATTTAAAGTTAAATTAAATTAATAATTTATTATATATATAAGTATTAATGGTGGGAATAGTTTTAACATTACCGATAATCGCTTAATGACTGCTACTTTGTCGGAAGTTGGAACTTTCTCCCACGCTTTGTAGCACGGTGGTATCCTCTCACGAACAGTTAGCCCGACATCCTGGCTAACGTGTTTCCCGTATTTACCGAGGGATTCCGTGTGTCGTCTAGTATGTAGAAATCGACCGGCAAAGGATACCCGACCGCCTTTAGTGCCTTAATGACAGATTTTAGTGCCGCATACCCGTTTTGTTGCGCTTAATTGAATTTGTTTTAAATTAGATTTAATTAATGTATAAGTTATATTTAACATAATTTTGGATATCTATTTTTTATTTACCCGGTTGATTATTACAATCTGCAAGGTTTTTGTTGGGATTTTGGTTTGGGTCTCGGTCCCCACCGTCCCTTCTGAGACTCCTAGCTAACACATCGGCCATTTATTTTGCAATACATTTAAAAGACAGAAATAAAAATAAAATGAAAAATGATTACATCACGAAATTAAATACATAAATATAAATTAAATACATAAAAATTAATACATAACAAAATTAAATACATACATATAAATTAAATAAAAATAAATTAAATAAATTAAATAAATTAAAAAAATATAATAATACATCAATTCCACTTACAATCTGTATTACACAAAAAAAATATTAGTAATATAATGAATAAAAAATATATACATTTTGTTTTTGATATTTCAAAATAGTCCATTTTTCTTTAATTTTTTTTAAATTGCAAATTGGGTTATTTTAAAAAAAATAAACATGATAGTCCTTTTATATTTTCTTTTTTTAAATTGCAAAATGGTCTACTTTTTAAAAAAATGGTCTACTTTTTAAATTGTATTTTAGTTCTATTATATTTTCTTATACTTACTTTTTAAATTGCAATTTGGTCCCTATACTTTTTATAAAATTTAATTTTGGTCCTTTTATTTTCATAAAAACATTTTAAGTCAAATTATTTTCATATAACACTTTATTTAATTGCGAAATGATCATTTATTTATTTTTAAAAACATCTTTTGTCAAATAATTTTCTTTAACATTTTTTAAATTACAATTTGGTCCCTATATTTTTATAAAAACAATTGTAGGCCAAAAAATGTTTAGTACATCAAATTTTTAATTTCATAATGCTACTTTTAATTTTTAACCCTAAATTTGTTCAATCAATTTTTTTCATAATCAAGCATATAAATAGTGTCTAAACTAAAATAAATCACAACCAATAACGCCACTTATTCTCGGATTGCAATATCAACACAATAAAAAAAGGAAAAAAATTCATGAATTTTTTTTAGTGTCTTTACCAATATTTTTCCACTTCTAGTGGTTATGGTTATTTATCCTAGTAGTATTCACACTACTACGAGACCACAAACTATTCTTTACACAACCTTAGCCTCTTCTGGAGTCCAGGTCACCAGAATTTCAGTTGTAAACATATGAAAAATATTTCATTTTCTTCAAAGAATATAGTTGCATTTCAGGAAATGATTTTTATATTACATAAAAACTGTTTATTCACTTTTATTCAATTCAGGGAATATAATTTAGTTAAAATAATATAAATTGTGAGATTACAATACTCAATCGAGTTATGAAAGATTATTAATATGGAATCTAATAATTACAAATGAATTAAATAAAAATTGATTATTCTATTTGAAAAATTCACCAGCGTAGCTCCTGTTTTTTTCATGGTAAAATTAAATTTTGCTCCATTCTCTTATATATTGGAAAAGTTGCATTTTCTTTCAGAAATGGATTTTCTTTTCAAAATACATAATTTACTTCCATAAATTGTTATAGATAGACAATACAGTGTTTAAGCCACTCGTTTATTGCCAACACCCAGTCAATTTCCATAAATATAAAACATGTTGCATTCTTCATGTTATGCAATTTCATTTGCTTCAAGGAACGAAAATAATACAGTAGAAGGTGAATCTTAATTTTAAATTAAGAATTCATTTTTTTTGGGTACAATATGTTATTCTATTTTTATTCGAGACAAGTTCGAGTCTCACAAGTGTCGAAAATAATTAATTTATGATTCATGCATAAAAAATTTAGATATACAAATTATATTATAGCTCAATTGGTAAAGTATGTTATTTTCTTTAGATTTGGGACAGTGTCGAATCTTGCAAGTGGCAAAAATAATTAATATTATGCTTTAGGCCTTTAACGTTATATTTTGAATAATTATTTTTTTATGCTTTATGCATATATTTTTTTTCTAGGCTTCGGGCCTATAACATTAGATTCCTAACCCAAAAATTATTTTATTTTATGCTTCATGCATTTATTATTATATTATTACTTTTATGCTTCGGGCATATATTTTATTCTCTATGTTTCGAGCCTATATTATTACACACATAAGATAAAAATTATATAAACCTGCAATTTTACCTTTAGTCCAAAGAATTTTTTTCAAGTGAAGAACCCGTCCATTTTCCTTTTCTTTCATGGTCAACGTGGGTTGCACATGAAGAGTAAGATCAATTAACAAAATCCATAAATAAAACCACTATAGAAATTGCAACAACCCTTTTAAATCCTTACATTAAGTTCTCTAGAAGGCTCTTGGAAGTGATTACATAATCACAACCATCCAAGATGATATCAAACCTCATTATCAATATATACACAATATAAAACGCTATAATTTGTACCTTTTAACCTGTAAATATAATACTCAAACCGTCCTAAAAAAAACAAATTTAAATGTCAAATCAAACATAAAATTATAGGATGATAGAAAATTAGCAGGCTTAGAAAAATTGAAAAAATAGAGATCAGAAGTAGAAAATTATTTTTGAACTAGACTGTTGTTATTTAGCCTCATCTGCTATCTCCATCGAGATATTTAGAATTCGGACAACACAGAAGAATCTCATTTCTTTGTTCTCTCAATCTCCAGCTATATAAAAATATAAACATTATTTTATTTTAATAGGTAGAGTATCGTGCTGATAACGTGTTATGAACTGAGATAAGAAAAACAAAAAGATTAAAGTATAAGTTTGTTTTCATTCCAACTTGTGCACAAGATAATGGTATGAAAGTCATATTTATAAGAGAAATGTGACTCTTCATATTTTACAATAAGTGTCTCCATAAAGTTGAGAATATGAGAAGTCTAGGAATCCTAAAGGACATCCACATTATTATTTACAATAATATTGACTATATTCGTGTGCTTGTTTACTATTATTAGTCTAGCCAATTAGTGATAGGTTCTAGTATTTAGGATATTCGTAGTGGCGCGATCATCCAGAAGGGGGGGGGTCTAAATAGGGATGGAAATAAATTGAATTATTGGAAAAAAAAAAACCACGTCCATAGCTATTTAATTTATTAAAAACCAAATCCTAAAGGACTTAACCATCAGGCTTACTTTTTAAAACCATAACCGAATAATTCAGATTCGGTTTTTTAAGCGGTTTTTTTGATTTTAACCATAACCAAGCTATAACTCTATAAATATATTGAGAATTCTTAAAGCACGATCACAAGCACATAAAAAGTGTTCACAATATATAAAATATTATTTTGATCCTTAGTTTAATAACATTTTTTTAAAATTTAATATTTAGATTTTAATATTTGGATATGAAAATACTTTTTTATTTATATTATTGGTGTCGGTTAGGGTGTGATAAAATAATGATAAGTAAAGATGCAAATAACACCTTAACCAAGCACGTTACTCACTGCAAGTATCATAGATCGTACGCAAGTTTTAATGATAAGTAAATTCGTTTCTCAGAGACTACGAAAGTTAGGTAGAACTTATGCAATTTAAACTGCAAAAAAGAAAGCTAGAAGAATAATAAGCTGAAAATAAAAGACTCTGGAACATTTGTTTGGTTTCTAAAAACTCTAACAATTAATTAAATAAAATAAAGACAGTAAAATAAACAAAGAGAAAGAAGTAGTATGACAGTTTAGCTCGAGATTTAGCAAGTAATCCCCACTATCCTTGTTATAACCTATTTATGTAAGGGAGAGTTGTGTGATATGCAATAGCCAGGATTCTATATTACTCTTAACCATCTTCCGAGTGGACTTAGGCGGCGACCTAACAATTACCACGGGACTTGGGTAAGGGGACCCTGCGCATTGATCGGTGGTTAATCTCAAACCCTAATGACTAACTAGTTAGACAAGCCTATCCTGATCACTACCACACACTAGACGTTTATGTGGTGTTTCAATAATTAGACACCCCTTCGGGGTGACCATCTAACTACTATTAAGGTAATTCTATACGTTGTACACCGCAATAACTACAGACAATAAACAAAAGCACACAACAACACTAATTTTAATTAAATGTAAAAGACATCCTGAATTAAAAGAGATATAAAACAAGTATTGGTTACATACCCATATGCTAATCTCAAGCTAAATAGAATTAGTTCATACTAGAGAAAGAGATAAAATAAATAAAAAATTTGAAAGACTGGAAAGGCATGAATTGTTGTCCAACTCCTTCTGACCTTCTATTCTCTTGATGTAAGCTTCATCTTGGTCTTTTTGATGATTAATGACAGACCAAGAATGATTTCTCTAAGGTCGGAATGGATATATATATAGGCCCTTGGTCAAAATTAGGAGTAATCCCCAAGTTAAGGAGTCCTGATCTTACAAAAATTCGTATTCCTAACTTGTTGGAAGGGATAAACCTTAGCAGAATTGATTTGATCATATCTCCTTCTTTACTTATCAGATTTTTACGTTCTTTATATGGAAACGATTGGGTTTGAAAGGTCTAGCTGCCAATATAAAAATATCCTCCTAATTCTTGACCTTATTCTACAGTAAATTAATTAGTCGATATGTGCAGTTTTGGCAACTTCTTTACTTTCCAAATATATCCAAACTAATCTTTTTTTACTTTGACTAAGGGATTTCCTTTACTTTTACACTTTAAATCACTTTACATAGGTGTAATAGTTTCCATATACTTAAGTGTTACACAAATAACACATAAATTACGCGCACAAGCTCATAAAATAGCAATACACCTAAAAATAGACAAGAAAGTGCAAAGTATAAATAAATAGGGAAAATCCCGAAATTAATAATTATATAACCCTAAAATGATGTCTCAAGTGTAGAGTAATATATAAAATACAAAGTGACATCAAGACCCCCAACTCAAAGTCGTATCGTCCCGACACAATAAAGATAAGAACAATAGGGTAGTCAACAATTGATATAGAAGAAGAACAACAACAACAAGAAGAATAGAAAACAATAAATGATCCTAGAGTAAAATATCTAAAAAAATCTCATGTTGTAATGATAAAGAAATAACGCACGTATATGCTTAATATACACATAATCAACATTCTATAAATTCAAGTCCAGATTAATTTCTCAATGCCAGAAGGAGATATCTTCAACTCAGTTCGTGTTAATGGTTATAGGGTGATCATAGGTCCTAATATAGTATCTAATGGTCCACTCATCTAGCAATTCTTTCTCTGTAACTGTATAATTAATTTGAGCACCATTGAAAGTCTTACTAGTATAATAAATCGAATAAAATATCTTATCTTTTCTTTGTCCCAATACAGCTCCCATACACAAATCACTAGCATCACACATAACTTCAAAAGGCAAATTCCAATCTGGAGGTAATACTATAGGAGCAGAAATAAGCTTTTCTTTGATTGCTTGGAAAGCCGCTAAGCAAGCTTCATCAAAAAGGAATTTGGAGTCCTTTTCAAGTAAGTTACATAGCGGTTTAGTAATCTTAGAAAAGTTTTTAATGAAACGCCTATAAAACCCAGCATGACCAAGAAAACTTCTTACCCCTTTAACAGAAATAGGAGGGGGAAGAGTTTTAATTACCTCTATCTTCGCTCTATCAACCTCTAACCCAACACTTGAAACCTTGTGACCCAGAACTATACCTTCGCGAACCATGAAATGACACTTCTCGCAGTTTAAGACCAAATCTGTTTCCTTGCATCTGATTAACACTTTCTCCAAGTTATGTAAACATCTATCAAAATCATCACCGAACACGGAGAAATCATCCATAAAAACTTCAAGAAAATTATCGATCATATCCCAGAAGATAGCCATCATACATCTCTGAAAGGTAGCAGGTGCATTACACAACCCAAAATGGCATTCTGCGATATGCAAAAGTACCAAAGGGACATGTAAATGTTGTTTTATGTTAATCTTCTGGAGCCACATAGATTTGATTATACCCAGAATAGCCATCTAAGAAACAATAGTATTCTCTCCCAGCCAATTTATCCAACATCTGATCAATGAAGGGCAAGGGGAAGTGATCTTTCCTGGTGGCCTTGTTCAATTTCCGGTAATCCATACAAACTCTCCATCCAACAACCGTTCTCGAAGGAATGACTTCATTCTGAGCATTTAGAATAGTTGTAATTTCTCCTTTCTTTGGCACACATTGAACAAGACTCACTCATTCACTACTCGAGATGGGATAGATAATCCCCGCGTCTAACAGCTTGATAACTTCCTTCTTCACTACCTCCTTCATAGCGTGCATTAATATCCTTTGACCTTCAAATGAGCGTGCGTTATCATCTTCAAGTATGATTTTGTGTTGACAATAGGAGGTACTAATGCCTTTGATGTCAGCAATTGTCCAACCTATCACCTCTTTGTTGTCTCTTAACACACGCAATAGTTTATCTTCTTGAGGACCTGTTAAATTTGCTAAAACAATAACAGGTAGAGTTTCATTAGTACCTAAATACGCATACCTCAAGTGTGCTGGTAATGGCTTTTCTTCCAACTCCGGAGGAGATTCGATTGAAGGCTTTTTTTAGGAACAATCTCTCCCGGTTCTCTCACAGGTTCATAGGCAGGACGCCTATACTTAGGATTCTCATAATTAAGAGCTACCACTGTTTCGGCAAGCTCTTCCATGAAATCAGGTGAATCAATAGTTAAAGCTGCCTGGAAGATATCATCATAAGTAAATTCATTATATACCTCTTGTGTGGCATGCTCAACTACATCCATTCAAAAGAAATCTTCTTGAGAATCTGGAAACTTCATAGCCCGGAACACATTAAATTTGACCTCCTCGTCTTGGATTCTCATCATCAATTCACCGTTTTCTACATTAATCAATGTACGCCACGTGGCTAGGAATGGTCTTCCCAAAATAATGGGGACATTCCTATCCGCGTCGTATTCAAGAATAACAAAATCAACGGGAAATACTAACATACCTGCCTTAACGAGGACATCTTCATTTCGGCCTTCCGGGTGTGCAAGAGATCGATCCGCCATTTGCAAGACCATAGAAGTAGGTTTTGCTTCTCCAATTTTCAGTTTATCAAAGATCGATTTGGGCATAAGATTGATGCTCGCACCCAAATCACATAGTGCCTTACCTTTCCATTCCTCTCCAATTGATATCGGAATTGTGAAACTCCCAGGATCAAGTAACTTTGGAGGTAATTTACTTTGACAAATAGCATTACATTCTTCCGGAAGACAAACCATCTCATTATCACAATACGACCTTTTGTTGGTGAGGGCCCTTTTTAAGAACTTTGCATATTTGGGGACATCCCTAATAGCTTGTAAAAATTGAATATTAATATTTAGGCCACCCACCTTGTTCAAGAATATTTGATAATCGACCATATCACCCTTTTTCTGAACTCGAGATGGAAATGGTGGAGGAGGGCGATTGATTACAACATTATCTTTCTTCTTCGGAACTTCAACCGGCCTCTCTATTTCTTCAACCTCAACTTCTTTCTCTTTCTCAACCACATCCTTTTCTTTTCTTGGAACTTCTTTCTCTTTCATAATTTGAAGAGGAGGTGGAGGGAGGTTCTTACCACTTCTGAGAGTAACAGCTTTGCAATCTTCATGTTGTCTCGGATTTTCTGTGTCACTAGGGAGTTGCACTTGTGGACGCTGATTAAGTTGTTTTGTGATTTGAGCAAGTTGATTCTCTAATATTTTAATATTTGCGTCAGACGCTTGTTGATTCTGAATAGCTTGCGTCTGGAGAGCAATTAAGTTCTCAACGGTTTTCTGAAGGTTAATCGCACCTTCTGGTGGTTGGGCGGGTAAGGCTTTTTGGTTCATGGTTTCGTTATAACTTTCTTGAGGAGCTTGTCTCTGAACATAGTTTCCTTGATTATGTCCCCCTTGATAGTTGTTATGTGGTCTTGGATTGAAGTTGTTACCTTGGGGACGCGGCTGATATGCGTATGTAGGATTGGCTGCCCCATTAGGATTCGAATATTGAAACCTAGGATGGTTTCTGTTAGGCTGATATCCATTACCACTCGAATTAAAGTTTCCTCTATTGGAGACAAACATCACGGACTCTTGATTATTTTGACAATTCTCCCAATCGTGATCATTCATACCACAATAATCACATCCATACACCTCTTGTGCAACATTTACCTCAACTCTTTTATTCGAAAAACCTTCTTTCACGGCTAATGTAAGTTGTCTCAACTGTTGTTCTAATGTGGTTTGTATCTTGTTCTCTAAGGAGTTGAACTTCTCTTCGATGTTGACATTATTAACTCCTCCTTTAACTTGTGTTCTTACGGTATTCCATCCCACTTCATTATCAACTATTCTATCTAAAATAATTCTTGCATACGCAGGTTGAACTCGTAAAAACGCACCACCACATAACAAATCCAAATCTTTGTGTGAACTCCCCTCAAGACCATTATAGAAAATTTTCAATTGTTGTTGTTCTGAAAGGTCATGATTGGGGACTCTTCATAAGCATTTCTGAAATCTCGACCAACTTCTACCCAACGCTTCATCATATTCTTGTCGGAAATGTGTTAACTCAAGTTGAGCATCTACCCTCATGTTGGACGGATAATATCTGTCAAAAAACGCAGCCTGTAACTGTGCCCAATTTGTAATCTTTCCATGTTCTTGTGAATCATGCCAATCACTCGCTCCATCTATTAAGAAAAATATGAATGTACCAAAATACATTTGCTCCCCCGTTACCCCTTGCGTAATGCATGAATCGCAAATTTACATAAATTTTTGTACTGCGCGAAGTGGGTCTTCTCCGGGCTTGCCACGAAAGTTTCCGAAATTATGAAATTGAGCTAGCATACCCGAATTTGGACGGAATCTCGGAAGATTGATATTAGCTGGGCCAATCCCAAGAGGAGGGGCAAGGAATGGTTCTTAAGCTGGACCAGTGAGAAACCATGGATCGGCTATTTGAACTTGAACCGGAGGATTAGGAATGACAGGATGAACCGAAAGATTAGGAATTCCTGGAGGCCCTAGTGGCTGACTATTTGCGTTTAGCTGAACTCCTGGGTTCTCTTGGTTATGAAGATTAATATTATACATTATGTTCACTAATTCTTCTACTTCTCTAGCTTCTTGTTCTTTCCTTCTCTTGTTAGCAAGTCTGATTAATGATTCTGTATTATTAAGGATCGGAGGTGATGGCTCAAAATCCTTAAAGAGTCTTCTTCGCATACACCAAACCTAAAACCTGAAAAAGATGAACTAACAAAAAGCGTAAAACTAATAAAAATAAAAACAAATGCAACTAGTCACTAAAGGATAAACACTGTGGTCACACGCTACCGTCCCTGGCAGCGGCGCCAAAAACTTGGTGGTCCTTTGTGTGTTCTAAAAATAATGTAATATGTAAGGAGAACCACAACCGCAAGTGTACGGTTGTCCCAAGTAATAATAGTGATAATCAGGATCGTTCGCAGGGACGGATTGGTTGACTTCAATGCTTATCAAGTAATGAATAATTGCACTTATGAAAGCAGTAAATGATTTGATAATTGTTTGTTGGTTGGTTTTTATTAATCCTAAGTATGAAAGACTAAGTTGAAAGTGCAAATAAATAACTAAACGCAAGTATATAAAGACTAGACGCAAATATGAGCAAGCAGTACTTGAGAGACGCAAGGATTTCTCCTAACTCTATTTCATTCCATATGTTGTTTAAGGGACAAATTGGTCAATTAACATAGGTCGGGATTCGGGAATCTTCGTACCCCAGTCAGGGTAGACTACGAAGCTATTTTAGGGTGTCACAAACCCCGTCAGGGTGATTATGATCCACCTTCGAATGATTAAGCTAAAAATACCCAATAGGCCATAAGATTAATTACGCTCGTCAGAGTCAAATAATTTATATCCTATATTCTGTAATTAATTATGTATCTAAACCCCCGTCAAGATGGTCCACACGCCACTATGTGGAATAGCTTAGATACTAAAACCTGTTATTAATTAGCTACTTTAAGAACGGTAAATAATCACAAATTACAGAAACATGTAAAAACTAAATTAAATTATTGAAATCCCAAATCCAATCATATGAAATTAAACAAAGTAGGGATTAACCCATTATGCGTCCCAAGTACTAAATGGATTTAGCTCATAATTAAAGAAAAGACAAAAACTAAATTAAAAGAATAATTCATATTGTTCATAGAACGAAAATACAAAGAAACCTAATTTCGGATTAGGAATGGCTGTGAATCGGAGATATAGACAGTCTCCAGCTCCGTAGCTTCTTCCTTCGTCCTTGCCTTGACTTCTCTCTGATGCTCTGACTTATGAAAATTGAATTGTGTGAAAAATAGAAGTCAAAACCTCTTTTTATAAGGTGAAAAATGGACTTGGACCTAGCTGATAAGTTAAATGAAATATTAAAGGCCCAAGTCTATTATCTAAGCCCAAAATCCCGTAACTGCTGCACCACATCGACTAAAACAGCTCTAGCCGATTCTTTATAACTCCGATTGACCTCAAATCACTTGCTAAATTTCCGTAACCCGATAAGGAACATAATATCTTCAAAGGTCAGCGGCTAAATCAACTCGTAAGTTCCTCGAAATCAGCAATCTCTGGCCTATTTTCTAGATTTGCAACTCCAAAATATAAATCTTTCCGGGATTTATCTTCAAGCTTTGACTCCATATCACGATCTTTGACTTTCTTCTCGGATTCCTCTCCTAGCTAATATTCAAAACCTACAAACTTTCCACTAAAATACACAAGATTACACGCAAAAGTTTAATAAATCAAAAATACTAGAAAATAAAGAGGAAAATCGGAATATTGTATTTTTAGTCCTAAAGTCTATCAAAATGATTAAATAAACATAAAAAATGATGTCTCCCAAGGGTCTAAAACAAGAACAATTAGGGAGACATCAGCTATTCATAAGTTCATGACACTACGTGATGCTTACCTTACTCAAGGAGTTACAAGGGAGAAAATTTATTACTTCATCTCCCAATTTTTCTTAGTGGAAGGTGCAAGTGAGTGGCTAGATAGACAGCAATAAAAAACAATCTCTAATTGGGATGCTGATGTCTCCTCTCTTGTGATAGCTTAATCTACTCACGTGACATCTTTTTTAGGGCTTATGGGACATAAGTGAGAGGTTTTTCCCTAATATTTGTCATATTGCACTTCTCTACATTCTTTTGGATAATATTTTATTTTTAGTGCTTTTGTGCCATAATTGTGTGTTAAGTGTGTAGCTTTTAATTACATGGTTGACAAAAGGGTCCAAGAGGATGAGTAAAAGTCAATAATTGAAGTCCATGTTGGTCAAGTGGGATTTTACCCAAGTGTCGACCATGTTTACGATGATAGTCGTTGACTCGATTCGGAGAAATGCTGGTGTGGTTTGAACGTGGACCACCAGGCCTATTGGGCTTTTGGGCCTTAGGCTCATACCATCTGGACCAACCTAAGCTTTGGTTTGTCCTTAGTAAACGTTGTATCTTATATTGAAATAACGTGTCTTCAAATTAAACATCACAACTCTTTGCCAAGCCACCTTTTCATTGTTTATAAATAGTTGGACAACTCAAACATTTTATTCATTCAGTTTTGTAAAGCATTAAGCATTTAAATTATAAGAGAGATAGAAAGAAACCGCTTTATTAAGTTTGTTGAAATTCTTAGGAATTCGTGTGTCAGTTCTTTTGAATAGTTTTGTCGTTGTATCCTGGATGTTGAGGCTAACAAACGTAAGGCACTGGTATGTGGCCTAAATAACTTAAAGATATCAAATCAAATCCGAGCCTCGAAAATTAAAGTTATTTATTCATTACTTTTATTCATTTTTGTATTAGTTTTTATATTTTTTATTGGTTTATAAAAATCACAACAATTTAAAGTATTTATGATTCACTCTGTATAAACTAGAAAATGTTTTTTTCCCTTTTATAATCTTTTTGCAAAAATTTTGGGTCTGTGTACAAAGAACACGTTATTACATTCTATTTTTTTTTTCTCTTATTTTGATTTTTATGCTTGTGTATACATACTAAAAAATTACTTGTTTATTAACGTTAATTTTCTGTTTTCATATAGAATATGGAGTAATATACTGAACAAAGTGGAAAGCATGGACATCGTGCAAAATACTGTTGAAAGAAAAAGGCACAAGGAAGCCAAAAAAAAAGGTAAGGGCGATCAGTCGTAATGTGACTGAGATATCCGAGGGCATTGACGATTTGAACCTGGCGCTAAAATTTTAGAAGTCAACATCGTCAGCAACCCAAGGACATGGTTGATAGACACTGGAGTAACCCGACATGTGTACTCAAACATATCCTTGTTCAAAACCTACAAGAAAGTTACAGATGAAGAAATCTTGTATATGTGAAATTCCGCCACCTCAAAGGTTCAAGATACTGGAAAAATTGTGCTTGAAGATGACCTCTGGGAAAAAGATGACCTTGAACAATATCCTCCATGATCTAGACATTAGAAAGAACTTAGTTTCAGGTTCCTTGCTAAGCAAAGTTGGGTTTAAACTTGTATTTGTAGCTATGTAAAGTGATTTAAAGTGTAAAACCTTGAACAATGTCCTCCATGATCAAGACATTAGAAAGAACTTAGTTTCAGGTTCCTTGCAAAGTAAGGTTGGGTTTAAACTTGTATTTGTAGCTATGTAAAGTGATTTAAAGTGTAAAAGTAAAGGAAATCCCTTAGTCAAAGTAAAAAAGGATTAGTTTGGATATATTTGGAAAGTAAAGAAGTTGCCAAAACTGAACATACATCGACTAATTAATTTACTGTAGAATAAGGTCTAAAATTAGGAGGATATTTTTATATTGGCAGCTAGACCTTTCAAACCCAGTCTTTTCCGTATAAAGAACGTAAAAATATGATAAGTAAAGAAGGAGATATGATCAAATCAATTCTGCTAAGGTTTATCCCTTCTAACAAGTTAGGAATACGAATTTTGGTAAGATCATGACTCCTTAACTTGGGTATTACTCCTAATTTTGACCAAGGGCCTATATATATATATATATATATATATCAATTCCTACCTTAGAGAAATCATTCTTGGTCTGTCATTAATCATCAAAAAGACCAAGATGAATGATGTCTCCTCATTTGTGATAGATTTATATTAGGATGAGACATCATTTTTAGTGATTTAGAAGTCATAATAGTCGATTTTCTTGAGAAATAGTGCACTTTCCTATTTTGAGTCTTGATTTAGTAAAATAATATTTTAGAGCATATTGGGTTTAATTGTTTATTTAGTGTGAAGCTTTAAAGATAATTATGAAGATTAATTAGAGTCCAAGTCAAAGACTACAAGATGGGGAAAGAGATTAGCATGGTAATTGGAGATAAGGAAACAAAAGCTAAAATTATGGAAAAGGAAAAGCTGCCTAAATCTGAATTTCTGCAGCTACGCCTAAAGAAGTGGTGATAACTCCGAAACCAAACCGATTTTGGAGGATTCCTTTCATAGGGACGTAGATAATTCTGTGGGGATTCTTTTGGTATATTGTGGAGCAAAAACCGACCAATAACGAAGAAGATATGCTCAAAACAGTTCAGTAGTAATTATCTTTATTTCGATACGAATTTGAGTTGGGCTTGGAGTCCATTGGTTAACCTCTCCTTCAAGAAAACGAATTATGTCTTCGAAACACCTTTAAATACACCCTTATATCACTTGTAAATCATCCTTGCTCATCCTTGCCTCATATTAATTAGTTCTTAAGGTTTTATTCTTCCAGTTTATTGTAGAGAGCAAGATGATGTCTTTTGTAATTTCTTTTAGTTTATTTCCTTCAGGTATGAACTAAACTCCCCATAGCTTAGGTTTTTCATCATGTATAATCTATGAATTCTAATTTTTGTATCTAAGTTTCTTTGGGAATTACATGTTTTAATCTGATATTAGCTTCTTACCTTTATATTTGTTTATATGTTTTGATTTATTGCCTGTCCTAGAAATGATCACTTTAGGATTGTTTTAAAAGTAGTTAGATGATCACCTTAGCTGGGTGTTTAACTATTGAACCACCACATAACGTCTAGTGTCGATATTAGTCCTGAAAAAACTGATTCTAACTAGATAGACATTAGGGTATAATTTAATCACCATATCACCAATTGAATGAATTGTTTGCTTAGGGCCTTAGTAGCGTTTGATAACCCTATTTGAAACAGCTTCTTGGGTGTGCCATAGCCCCCTTAGTCGCTCTCAAGGTCTAAGGAAAGGGAATTTAGAATATTGACTAAGTATCCAAGAGCTAATATTCTCCCTTATTAACTAGATCTAATAGAAAGAATCAGAAGGATTAGTGCATACTAGCAAAACCTAGGCTATATTTCTCATCTCATATTCTTCGTATTTTATTTTACTGTCTTTATTTTCTTCGTTTTAATTATTAATTTCGAAAATCTATTTCTTTTATTTTCTGTCTTTTAATTAATTATTGCTTACTCGTTATTCCTACCCACGTGATTAACACACTTAAGTCCCTCAGAACGAACTCAACTTACTAACTAAAACTTGCATACGTCCTGTAATACTTGCAGTACTGTGCTTGTATAGGGTGAGAGTGCGTAGTTTTCTAGACTTTATTTATCTTATTTTTATCACACCCTAGGGGACACCATGTTTTTGGCGCCGCTGCCGGGGACTTGTGTCTCGTTAGCGTGTGGGTTATCTATTTCGAGTAGTAATTTTTAATTAATTTTTATTTTTCAGTTTTTAGTTTTTATTATTCCAGATTTACGCTTGTGGTTTGCTTTAGTCTTTTTCAGGTTTCACAGTGTTTAATTCTTGGCCTCCTTTATCGGAGCCTGAGAGGAGCTTCAAACCTTACAACAAACGAGTTCGTGAGGAAAGAGCCTTAAGAAGAGCGATGGCAGCCCAACTAGATCCACCACTCGAGGACCCAATTGGAGGAACTCAACTAAATCCACCACTTGGAGTCCCACCTGGACGAAATCCACTAGGAGGACCACAACTTAATCCACTTGGTGGTCAACAACAAGGTGTACCACAACCACTAGGACGAGGTAATGGGTAGAATAATCAAAATCGAGTACAACAAGACCTCCCTGGTCTTCATGTGCCGTTCCATGTGCAACCAATAGGTTACCGTCCTCCAGAGATCCAGAATATCAAATTTAGACCCGATCCGGGTATGCTTAGTCAATTTCAAAGTCATGGACTCTACAGTGGTACAGCTATACAAGATCCGGTAAGATCGATTCAGAAGTTTATGCAGATTTGTGATGCCTATGTTACTCCTGGCATTACATGCGAGCAACTGTATTGTCATATGTTTTCGTTCTTCTTAACCGGTAGAGCTAGCGAATGGCTAGATAGACAACCACCTGGAACAATTAATACATGGGTAGAACTTCAAGCCGCTTTCTTTAACCGTTTTTATCCGAAGAGTATGCGACTCAAAGATCAAAGCGAGCTTGCAAGATTTTGTCAAGAAGATGGAGAAACAGTTGGAGAGTCATGGACAAGGTTTCAACATAAATTAGCTAGATGTCCGCTCCATGGTTATACCCCCGCTCTACAACTTTCTATATTCTATGAAGGTCTTAATGATAAAGGTAGAGAGAAGGCGGATAACATTGGAAAGGGTAATTTTGTGTCCATGAATCATAATGAAGCATCTGATGTCTTAGAAAATATTATTGAACAAGAAAGGAGTTGGCCTTCAACGCGAGCTCCTGTAGCAAAGACCCGAGGAACGCTTTGTTTAGATGCAGAAACTGCGAACTCAGCTCAAATATCCGCATTAGAAAATCAAATCAAAGAGCTGAAGTTAAAGATGCAAAAGAATTTAGCTGCAGCAAACGTAGTACAAGAAGCACAATCTGTGTACTTCGTATCCAACCGAGGAGGCTATCAATGGGGTAACCGAAATCATCCGGGTATGCAGTATTCAAATCCTCAAGGGGCCGCTAATCCTGGTCATTATCAACCGCGCCCCCAGAACAACCCTTTCCAACCTAGAGGTCAGTATCAAAATCAATATCAAAATAGACCTGCTCCCCCTCAACAACCTGTTCAAGATGCCTATACCGATGCGTTAGATCAGAAAGCTTTACCTCAGTATCCTCAAGAAGGATCTATAGACAATCAGCAAGTAATGAAAATCTTAGAATGTTTGAACACAAATATGAATTCTCAGGAAGAGAAAGTCCGAGTACAAGATGCCGCACTTCAGATTTTAGGTACTCAAGTAGAACAATTAAACAAAGTTCTAACAAATTTAATGGAACTGAAAGAAGTGAAGGCTATCGAAGGAGGTGATGACAATGTTGGGTTCGAAGCTTGCAAGGCTATTTTCCTTGAAATTGAAGAAGAAGAGAAGGAAGTACCGCATGCTGACGTTAGTGCCGTGGAAGTTCCGAGTACGGAAGAAGAATCAACCAAGTCTAGCCCCTTGGAATCTGACTGTTCTGAGGTTTATGTGGAGGACGATCCGGAAAGAGCCAAATTTATACAGCTTCTGAAGAAGATGCAAGAGGAAATTCGATCGGTTATGGATTATCAAGCTGAGCTAGATTCGAAAGTGGAAGATGAAGTTGCACCGACTGTGCAAGAAGAGAAAGAAGAAGAGAAGGTGGAACCACCACCTAGTGTTCAAACAGTGTCGCCAACTATTCCTGATACAAATCCTAAGGATGGCACTGTACTCAAGACATTTGTAGAGGCATATGCACCTGAAAATATCAACGCCCAAATGCTTGAGATTGCAAAGAAAGGACTTACACACAACAAGTTTTTACGCAAATTATTCCTGAGAAAGAGGCGAGTGTAGAGATCCCAAGAGAGAATCTGAGAGTCTCAAGAAGAAGTGAACGAGAGCTACCAACAAAGCTTAAAGATCCAGGAAGTTTCAACCTTCCTATTCAAATAAATGGTATGCTCAAGGTGAAAGCTATGTACGATGTGGGTTCTGGTGTGAATCTTATGCCTATGTCCGTGTTCGAAAGACTTGGACTTCAGAAAACAGAGAAAACTCCAGTGAAGTTGCAGGTCGCTGACAACTCAGTTACGAGAACATAGGGAACAGTGGAGGACGTCTTAGTCTGTGCAGGTAGTATCACCATCCCTACTGACTTTGTTATACTTGAGTTTGATGCAGATAAGCAGGTTCCAATCATACTTGGACGACCCTTCATGGCCACAAGTCAAAGTGTCATCAACTTCCAAGAAGGGACCATTACCCTTCATGCAAAGAATGTATCAGAGACCTTCTATGTCTTGGGTAAGAAACCAAGGAAGTTAGATCCCACCGTTCCTGTCATCCACAGCCTTTCACATCACAAAGTCCCTCCTGAGAAGATCCACTTAAAGCCTGTACTGAGCCAAACATTGAGTTTGGGGTTGGCCATGAAGTTTTATGGAAAGCTCACAAACGCGAGAATAGGCCACGTAGTTTCAAAGACTCGTGGATGGGACCATTCATTGTCACTAAGGTTGTTTCAGCCAAGGTGATAGAAATTCGACCCAAGAAGGGGATCAAGCGCAGATTGGTTGACGTTCGTAGCCTAACTCGTTGTTGGGGAGGCTATATTTGTAAATCTTGATAGAGGTAACACGTCTATCTTTGAAAGACGTTAAACAAAAGAGTTGTACGGGAGACAACCCGCAAATTTTTTAAGTTTTTATGTCTTTTACGTTTTTAGTTTATGTTTAGTTTAGTTGTTTTTAGTTGATATTTCATATTTGAGAAAGGTATTAGTGTTTTTGATGATTAGGTATTGGAGAAATCGAGTTAGGGAAGGAGAACAAAATTTTTCGGAAGAGCTAAAGCAACGCTGCGGTATACCGGACCTCAGCCGCGGTGCACCGCAGGGGAAGAAAACCCGTACCACGGGTAGATGCCACGGGTTTTATATCGAGACGAAAAAAAATCAAGTGGATTCGTGCGGTATACCGGACCCTACACCGTGCCATGCACCGCAGGTCCAAAACCCGTGCCACGGGTATGCACCGCGGGTATTTTGACGAGACGAAAAATTTTGGAGCAACAGAAGCTGCAGTATACCGCACCATATGCGCGGTGCACCGCAGGTCGCCGCCTGGAGAGAGAAAAACGGGTTTCAAGCTTATAAAAGAGGATTAATGTCATTATTCCGAATTTACTAAACCTTAAGCCTCTCTTTCTTCTCCAAAACTCTCCCAACTCCATTGAAGCTCATAAAAACCTTCACCAATCATCAAAACACTACCCAAACATCAAGAAAAACACATCAAATCTTCTCTCCACCTCATTACAAAGGAGATTCAAATACCCAATCCTCACCAAACACATCCAATTGAAGAATCAAGAGCTCAAATTTTCAAAATTTATCCTACAATTTCTTAAATCCAAGCCAATCCATCAAGAATCCACCTTACCCATATAGAGATTCATCATCAATTCATCTTTCCTAAACCAAATCAAGCTTGTTCAACCGAAAATTCACAAGTTCAAATTTCAAGAGTTGTTAAAGCTTTGAGTTGGGGGTTAATTGAGGATGACTAATAGAACAAAAATATTAGCTAACAAGAGGGAGGTGAAGAAAAGCAAGGTATTGGATCCGATCAAGAAGAAATCAAATAACAAATGTTCTAGTTCAAAATCAAAGGGTAAAGACGATGTTGAAGATGAAGGTGCGATACCTTTGTTTAATCGTAATGGGAAAAAGCTTTACTTTTAGGCAAAGGAGAAAACACAACTTCCACAAGGTCCTACACCCAAGGAGAAAGAGGAAGCTTCAAGGGCCCTGAAAGCTTCTGCAGAGAAACAATTAAAAGAACTACCTTTTGCTTATGAGAAAGTATTCAAGGAAGGCGTTGATACAGGAGAATACAAGAGATTCTTAGAGCTTTGTGCGAAATTGGGTTGGTCTACGTTCATGGTAAGACGTTCTGAACTATGTCATGAGTTAGTTTTGGAATTCTATTTAGGCCTCTTTAGCCGAGATAGTAAAGGTTGTGTTTCGATTAGAGGAAAGTTAGTTCATTTCACGGTTGATAAAGTTAGAAACCACTTCAAGTTTAAGAAATTGAAAGGTTATTGCAAGTATGAAGAAGCGGTTGGTAAACGAAAAATCTTTGATGAGGAACTACTTTTTGAGCATGTATTAGACAAGGAGAAAGTGCAAACACATAAGGGAGAATTGAAGGCACCTTGTCCTTACAAATATCTTCAACCGGATGCAAGAATTTGGCACAATTTCCTTATTCCTAATGTCTTTGGAAACAAACAAACTTTGGATGTGACTATGAAGAACGCTCTACTTTTGGACTGTATTTTGAGAGGAGAAGAAGTAGATGTGGCACAGTTGATCAATAAGGAGGTCATGCGATTTTCGGTCTCTCCTAAATAAGTTTATAATGTTAAATTTCCGACTATGATCACGTGTCTTGTGCGAAAAACGAATGTCACATTGGGTGAAGAAGAGAAACTCGAGTTTAAGAAGAGTTATATTGATAATGCTTGGATCAAGGATATCTTTCGAAGAGCGGGTTCTACGCAAGTCTCGAAAGAAGAAAAGGAGCAAAGTTGGCAAGAGAAGATGGATGAGCGTTTAACGAAATTCGAAGCAGCTCAAACTTCCTTAGTCAACGATGTGGCACAAATCAACGCTAATCAAGTGCACATCATGAAACTCCTTGAGCAATTAACGAAAGATCGAGCAAATCCAACCTTGGATATCAATGATGCGAGGCAATAGCCTCGAGAGTATGTTCTCTTTCTTCCTTACCATTTATGTAAATGCTTTTATCTGCTAATTTTAATTTCTTTTTTGAGTCTTTTTCGAGTCGTGGGGACACGGCACATTTTTTAGTTAGGGGTGTGGGGATTCGTTGTCCCTCATCTCCATTTTTCTGTTTTTAGGTAGAAATTAAATTTTTTGATACATGGGAATTAGATGTAGAGTGTGTTTAATAGCTTGAAAGCATAAGCTCAGTGAATTAATGATAGGAAGTAGTATGTTTATGAGCTATGTTATTTTTATGGTTTGAGTATTTGCAAGAAAACACACGTTGATAGTAAAGAATGATCAGTGAGCAATGCGATAGAAAGTATGTTCGATCTCAGGGAACCTTGAGAAGTGTGTAGGCCGTGAGATCTGAGCTAGTTGACAAAACCCATTTGATGAAAGTGCTAAAGGTAAGAAAATAACGAAATTACATAGTGTAGAAAGTGATTAAGGCGGTTCTTTCATATTTGAAGCCCTTGAAGCCTTTTTATACCTTCTCACCTTGTAATTTTGATTTTATATGATATATCCTTCTCAGCCCCTTCTAGCCTTTCTAAAGATTTTTATTGAAACACGTTATAAGCCATATCGCTTTAGATGATAGGACTTTTTCATATGACCCGCACTCGAATCGCGATGCATAAACAGTTGTTTAGAGCTTGAGTTTGGGGTGGTGGTTCCACCATTATGGAAATTGTTATTGGGTTGGGATTTTTGAGCTTATTAATTGTGCTTTGTGCTTTATATTGATGATGATTGACATATTTTTATTGTAACCCTTTGCCGGGGTAATAGTGAATGAAAAAGAAGCTACGAGCTAAATTTGCCAACAAGGGCATTAAAAGAAATATATATATATATATATATATATATATATATATATATGAGAAAATTAGCGTGATATCTCAACTAAAAGAGAGTCATAGCTTGAGAAATTGATTTGAAAAGAAAAGAAAATATATATATTCGGACCGGCAAAGTGGATTTTTATGTGAACATCATATGCTTTAATTGGGTTATTGGGATGCTAAATTGTGCATCAATGAATTCATTGGGTTGAGTGAGAAACGTTTTAAGAGAGTAACTCAAGCTCTAGGGCGATTCGTTGATAGCTAGTGAGGAGAGAGCCAAAAGCTCATTCTAAATTATCCAAATATACTACCATACCGTCCCTAAGCCTAAATTACAACCTTAAAGACCATTTGATTCTTTGCTATGTAATTGAGAAGTGATTGAGCCATTAGAGAATAGTTAAGTGGACCTTTGAATACTAGTGAAGTTCGAGGAACAATCTATAGCTTTCTTGGGGAACTGAGTAAAGTCCCAATCCTTCTTACATTGCGAAACTAATCTGATCTTGAATTTAAGTCGTGTTGACTATGGATATGAGAAGTGTACAGGTATATAGTTTATGAATATTATTGCATGAACTTTTCTGAGTTGTTGCTTTAGGTTTATTCTATATATTCTGCTATGTTCTTCCCATTGTATTGAGAATTTTATAAGTGTGTATTTATAGACTTCCCTTTGTTTTTATCTTTATTGTATCGGGACGATAGAACCTTGAGTTGGTGGTCTTGATGTCTCCTCATTTGTGATAGATTTATATTAGGATGAGAAATCATTTTTAGTGATTTAGAAGTCATAATAGTCGATTTTCTTGAGAAATAGTGCACATTCCTATTTTAAGTATTGAGTTAGTAAAATAATATTTTTAGAGCATATTGGGTTTAATTGTTTATTTAGTGTGAAGCTTTAAAGATAATTATGAAGATTAATTAGAGTCCAAGACAAAGACTACAAGAAATGGAAAGAGATTAGCATGGTAATTGGAAATAAGGAAACAAAAGCTAAAATTATGGAAAAG
Organism: Nemophila menziesii; assembly: GCA_029959085.1. NCBI lineage: Eukaryota > Viridiplantae > Streptophyta > Magnoliopsida > Boraginales > Hydrophyllaceae > Nemophila > Nemophila menziesii. The sequence goes on from JARWIR010000001.1 coordinate 85,670,172, forward strand.
GAAAAGCTGCCTAAATCTGAAATTCTGTAGCTACGCCTTAAGAAGTGGTGATAACTCCAAAACCAAGCCGATTTTGGAAGATTCCTTTCATAGGGATGTATATAATTCTGTGAGTATTCTTTTGGTATATTGTGTAGCAAAAACCGACCAATAACGAAGAAGATATGATCAAAACAGTTCAGCAGTAATTATCTTTATTTCCATACGAATTTGAGTTGGGCTTGGAGTCCATTACTTAACCTCTCCTTCAAGAAAACAAATTAGGTCTTCTAAACACCTATAAATACACCCTTATATCACTTGTAAATCATCCTTGCTCATCCTTGCCTCATAGTAATTAGTTCTTAAGGTTTTATTCTTCCAGTTTATTGTAGAGAGCAAGATGATGTCTTTTGTAATTTCTTTTAGTTTATTTCCTTCAGGTATGAACTAAACTCCCCATAGCTTGGGTTTTTCATCATGTATAATCTATGAATTCTAATTCTTCTATCTAATTTTATTTGGGAATTACATATTTTAATCTGATATTAGCTTCTTACCTTTATATTTGTTTATGTGTTTTGATTTATTGCCTGTCCTAGAACTGATAACTTTATTATTGTTTTAATAGTAGTTAGATGATCACCTTAGCTGGGTGTTTAACTATTGAACCACGTCTAGTGTCGATATTAGTCCTGGCAAAACTGATTCTAACTAGATATTCATTAGGGTATAATTTAATCACCATATCACCAATTGAATGAATTGTTTGCTTAGGGCCTTAGTAGCGTTTGATAACCCTATTTGAAACAGCTTCTTGGTTGTTCCGTAGCCCCCTTAGTCGCTCACAAGGTCTAAGGAATGGGAATTTAGAATCCTGACTATGTATCCAAGAGCTAATATTCTCCCTTATTAACTAGATCTAATAGAAAGAATTGGAAGGATTAGTGCATACTAGCAAAACCTAAGCTATATTTCTCATCTCATATTCTTCGTATTTTATTTTATTGTCTTTATTTTCTTTGTTTTAATTATTAATTTCAAAAATCTATTTCTTTTATTTTATGTCTTTTGATTAATTATTGCTTACTCGTTATTCCTACCCACGTGATTAACACACTTAAATCCCTGAGAACGAACTCAACTTACTAACTAAAACTTGCATACGTCCTGTAATACTTGTAGTACTGTGCCTGTCTAGGGTGAGAGTGCGTAGTTTTCTAGACTTTATTTATCTTATTTTTATCACACCCTAGGCGACACCAATGAAGCTTACATCAAGAGAATAGAAGATCAATAGGAGTTGGACAACAATTCATGCCTTTCCAGTCTTTCAAATTTTTTTTTTATTTTATTTCTTTTTCTAGTATGAACTAATTCTATTTAGCTTGAGATTAGCATATGGGTATGAACCCAATACTTGTTTTATATCTATTTTAATTCGGGGTGTCTTTTACATTTAATTAAAATTAGTGTAGTTGTGTGCTTTTGTTTATTGTCTGTAGTTATTGCGGTGTACAACGTATAGAATTACCTTAATAGTAGTTAGATGGTCACCCCGAAGGGGTGTCTAATTATTGAAACACCACATAAACGTCTAGTGTGTGGTAGTGATCAGGATAGGCTTGTCTAACTAGTTAGTCATTAGGGTTTTAGATTAACCACCGATCAATGCGCAGGGTCCCCTTACCCAAGTCCCCTGGTAATTGTTAGGTTGCCGCCTAAGTCCACTCGGAAGAGGGTTAGGAGGAATATAGAATCCTGGCTACTGCATATCACACAACTCTCCCTTACATAAATAGGTTATAACAAGGATAGTGGGATTACTTGCTAAATCTCGAGCTAAACTGTCATACTACTTCTTTCTCTTTGTTTATTTTACTGTCTTTATTTTATTTAATTAATTGTTAGAGTCTTTAGAAACCAAAAAAATGTTCCAGAGTCTTTTATTTTCAGCTTATTATTCTTCTAGCTTTCTTTTTTGCAGTTTATATTGCATAAGTTCTTCCTAACTTTCGTAGTCTCTGAGGAACGAATTTACTTATCTTTAAAACTTGCGTACGATCCGTGATACTTGCAGTGAGTAACATGCTTGGTTAAGGTGTTAGTTGCATCTTTACTTATCATTATTTTATCACACCCTAACCGACACCAATAATATAAATAAAAAAGTATTTTCATATCCAAATATTAAAATCTAAATATTAAATTTAAAAAAAATGTTATTAAACTAAGGATCAACATAATATTTTATATATTGTGAACACTTTTTATGTACTTGTGATCGTGTTTTAGAATTCTCAGTATATTTATAGAGTTATAGCTTGGTTATGGTTAAAATCAAAAAAACCGCTTAAAAAACCGAATTTGAATTATTCGGTTATGGTTTTAAAAAGTAAGTCTGATGGTTAAGTCCTTTAGGATTTAGTTTTTAATAAAGTAAATAGCTATGGACGTGGTTTTGTTTTTTTTTTGCAATAATTCAATTTATTTCCATCCCTATTTAGACCCCCCCCCCCTTTCTGGATGATCGCGCCACTACGAATATCCTAAATACTAGAACCTATCACTAATTGGCTAGACTAATAATAGTAAACAAGCACACGAATATAGTCAATATTATTGTAAATAATAATGTGGATGTCCTTTAGGATTCCTAGACTTCTCATATTCTCATCTTTATGGAGACACTTATTGTAAAATATGAAGAGTCACATTTCTCTTATAAATATGACCTTCATACCATTATCTTGTGCACAAGTTGGAATGAAAGAAACAAACTTATACTTTACTCTTTTTGTTTTTCTTATCTCAGTTCATAACACGTTATCAGCAAGATACTTTACCTATTAAAATAAAATAATGTTTATATATTTTACATAGCTGGAGATTGAGAGAACAAAGAAATGAGATTCTTCTGTGTTGTCCGAATTCTAAATATCTCGATGGAGATAGCAGATGAGGCTAAACAACAACAGTCTAGTTCACAAATAATTTTCTATTTCCGATCTCTATTTTTTCAATTTTTCTAAGCCTGCTAATTTTCTATCATCCTATAATTTTATGTTTGATTTGACATTTAAATTTGTTTTTTTAGGAAGGTTTGAGTATTATATTTACAGTTTAAAAGGTACAAGTTATGGCGTTTCATATTGTGTATATATTGATAGTGAGGTTTGATATCATCTTGAATGGTTGTGATTATGTAATCACTTCCAAGAGCCTTCTAGAGAACTTAATGTAATGGTTTAAAAGGGTTGTTGCGATTTCCATAGTGGTTTTATTTATGGATTTTGTTAATTGGTCTTACTCTTCATGTGCAACCCACGTTGACCATGAAAGAAAAGGAAAATGGACAGGTTTTCACTTGAAAAAAAATTCTTTGGACTAAAGGTAAAATCGCAGGTTTATATAATTTTTATCTTATGTGTGTAATAATATAGGCTCGAAACATAGAGAATAAAATATATGCCCAAAGCATAAAAATAATAATATAATAATAAATGCATGAAGCATAAAATAAAATAATTTTTGGGTTAGAAATCTAATGTTATAGGCTCGAAGCCTAGAAAATAAAATATATGCCTAAAACATAAAAAAATAATTATTCAAAATATAACGTTAAAGGCCTGAAGCATAATATTAATTATTTTTGCCACTTGCAAGATTCGACCCCGTCCCAAATCTAACGAAAATAACATACTTTACCAATTGAGCTATAATATAATTTGTATATCTAAAATTTTTATGCATGAAGCATAAATTAATTATTTTCGACACTTGTGAGACTCGAACTTGTCTCGAATAAAAATAGAATAACATATTGTACCCAAGAAAATGAATTCTTAATTTAAAATTAAGATTCACCTTCTACTGTATTATTTTCGTTCCTTGAAGCAAATGAAATTGCATAACATGAAGAATGCAACATGTTTTATATTTATGGAAATTGACTGGGTGTTGGCAATAAACGAGTGGCTTAAACAATGTATTGTCTATCTATAACAATTTATGGAAGTAAATGAATACGTATTTCGCAAAGAAAATCCATTTCTGAAAGAAAATGCAACTTTTCCAATATATAAGAGAATGGAGCGAAATTTAATTTTACCATGAAAAAAACAGGAGCTACGCTGGTGAATTTTTCAAATAGAATAATCAATTTTTATTTAATTCATTTGTAATTATTAGATTCTACATTGATAATCTTTTATAACTCGATTGAGTATTGTAATCTCACAATTTATATTATTTTAACTAAATTATATTCCCTATAGTGAATAAAAGTGAATAAACAGTTTTTAAGTAATATAAAAATCATTTCCTGAAATGAAACTACATTCTTTGAAGAAAATGAAATATTTTTCATATGTTTACAACTGAAATTCTGGTAACCTGGACTCCAGAAGAGGCTAAGGTTGTGGAAAGAATAGTTCGTGGTCTCGTAGTAGTTTGAATACTACTAGGATAAATTACCATAACCACTAGAAGTGGAAAAATATTGGTAAAGGCACTAAAAAAATTTCATGAAGTTTTTTCCTTTTTATTTATTGTGTTGATATTGAAATCCGAGAATAAGTGGCATTATTGGGTGTGATTTATGTTAGTTTAGACACTATTTATATGCTTGATTATGAAAAAAAATTAATTGAACAAATTTAGGGTTTTTTAGGATTTAAAAAAAATTAAAAGTAGCATTATGAAATTAAATATTTGATGTAATAAACATTTTTGGCCTACAATTTTTTTTATAAAAATATAGGGACCAAATTGTAATTTAAAAAATGTTAAAGAAAATTATTTGACAAAAGATGTTTTTAAAAATAAATAAATGATCATTTTGCAATTAAATAAAGTGTTATATGAAAATAATTTGACGTAAAATGTTTTTATGAAAATAAAAGGACCAAAATGAAATTTTATAAAAAGTATAGGGACCAAATTGCAATTTAAAAAGCAAGTATAAGAAAATATAATAGAACTAAACTACAATTTAAAAAAATTAAAGGACCACTATGCAATTTAAAAAAAATAAAAGAAAATATAAAAGGACTAAAATATTTATTTTTTAAAAAAGTAGACCATTTTGCAATTTAAAAAAAGAAAAAGAAAATATAAAAGGACTATCATGTTTATTTATTTTTTTAAAAATAACCCAATTTGCAATTTAAAAAAATTAAAGAAAAATGGACTATTTTGAAATATCAAAAACAAAATGTATATATTTTTTTATTCATTATATTACTAATATTTTTTTTGTATAATACAGATTGTAAGTGGAATTGATGTATTCCTATATTTTTTAATTTATTTAATTTATTTTTTATTTAATTTATATGTATGTATTTAATTTGGTTATGTATTAATTTTTATGTATTTAATTTCGTGATGTAATCATTTTTCATTTTATTTTTATTTCTGTCTTTTAAATGTATTGCAAAATAAATGGCCGATGTGTTAGCTAGGAGTCACGGAGGGGACGGTGGGGACCGAGACCCAAATCAAAATCCCAACAAAAACCTTGCAGATTGTAACAATCAACCGGGTAAATAAAAAATAGATTTCCAAATTTATGTTAAATATAACTTATACATTAATTAAATCTAATTTAAAACAGATTTAATTAAGCGCAACAAAATGGGTATGCGGCACTAAAATCTGTCATTAAGGCACTAAAGGCGGTCGGGTATCCTTTGCCGGTCGATTTCTACATACTAGACGACACGCGGAATCCCTCGGTAAATACGGGAAACACGTTAACCAGGATGTCGGGCTAACTGTTCGAGAGAGGATACCACCGTGCTACAAAGCGTGGGAGAAAGTTCCGACTTCCGACAAAGTAGCAGTAATTAAGCGATTATCGGTAATGTTAAAACTATTCCCACCATTAATACTTATATATAATAAATTATTAATTTAATTTAACTTTAAATAATATTTTGGATATAACAATTTTTTTGATAACGCTTATTGGAGGTTAAAATTCGATTGGAAATTTATTGCTGGGAATTTGGATGATACTATGAAAGTGAGGTACAAAGACTACAAACATAATATGAAAAAGCATTATTACTTGATGGGTAAGAAACCGAGTGATTTATCTGATGAGGTCTGGGAGATATGTTGTAAGTATTGGGGTCCGAAGGACGCAAAGGTGAATATATAATTTTATTTTATTTTATCATTTAGATTATATATAATGTTATTAATATTTGTATTATAAATTTTTTCAGCACCAGGAAAAAATGAATAAAGAAAATCGAAAGAGACAAAAGAATAAAAGTGGAGCGGGTTCTCGAAAATACTCCCGTACTCGGGATTTTCATTACGAGGTACTTTGATTTTTATGTATAGCTGTTTAATGTATTTAGAATATTTATTGATTATTATGAATGAAACAGGGTGTTGAGAAGTTGACCGGGGGTGGGACGGTGGTAGTGAGGGATGAGGCAACTCAGGAAGAAATCCCTATTCCACAAATGGGTGCATTTTTTGAAGAGGTGTAAAAAAGCAAAAAGACAAAGCGGTGGAGGACGGAAGGATATAAGAATGCTAATGTAAGTATATTTAAAAATTAAATTGTAATTATAATTTTATTCATAAAGCGATTTTAATATTAATTTTTTTTTCATGTCTATAATTAAACATAAATTGTTAAGGGATGCTATGAAAGAGAAAGTGACTCAGTGTCAATCTGAGTCAATTGAAGCTGGCGACTTATCGCAAAAGCAGCAAATTGAGTCGGAGAGGGAAACTGCTAAAAAGGCTATTGGGTCGCCGAAGAGGAGTTGGACACCGGGTATGGGCCAACCGAAAAAGAAGAAGCGTGTCTCGAGTCCTTCGCCTACCCCGGCACAAGACGAGCAAAACTCGCATATGATGGCGGCAATAAATGAGCTTCGAGTAGCCAAAGGATTGGAACCTTATAGACCCCCTAGTACTAGTACCTCTTCTAGCAGTGCTCCCCTAGTTTATTCTCAGGCATTTGTGACTGATGCGATGACTTATATTAATGAGATAAGGGTACAACAGGGTTTGCCCTCTATCCAGCCTATGCCTGCGAACCCTAATCCTCCAGCTGGCGATGCACCCGAGAGGTGATGAAGATGGTGATGAAAAGAGTGACGAAGATGAAGATGGTGATGATTCCGATGGAGAACAAGAGACCCGTTTATATGGTCTTTAGGTTCGGTTAAGTTGGTGTTTATTTTGGTTTGAAGTTAAGATGTAATTATATTTTGACTTTTGGTTTGTTTGACTATTGATTTGACTTTTAGTTTGACTTTTAATTTAAGTTTATGGATGAGATGCATTAGTATTTTAATTAACTGTTTAGTTTATAACTGGTATTTTTAATTATTAATTGTATTTTTTTTTAAATTAAAAAAATATGATTTTGTCAGAATCATAATTTTTTAATTTAAAAAAAATTTAATGTCATTAGCGACTACAAGTAGTCTAGAAAAATAATTAAAGGTAGTCGCTATATATTAGCTTCTAGCGACTACACATGTCGTCGATAATAACTAGTCAAACAGTGACTACTTATGTAGTTAGTAATACTTTCGCGACTACATCGTGACTTTCGTCGCTAGATATGACCTCTAACGACGAGTTTTTCGCGACTATGTAATAACGACTACATGTAGAGTAGGTAAAGTCAAAATTCGTTTTCCGCGACTACTTTTTCCCTCTTTCGCGACTACAGATGTAGTCACGGAAAGAAGGACGAGGTGTAGTGTACGAGCACTAGTATATATGGTACTTTGTTATTTTATCAATATCCCTATATAAAACTTTATTGATTTAAACATGAATGATAATCTATAAAATATTCTTTGATTTGGTCAAATATATAAATATATTTCACTTAAAATCAAATATAATACTAATTTTTTAATTAATCAATAACTCAAATTTTGTATGTCCAAAGTACAAATTATATTTATAAAAGGAAAAAAAACTAAACTATGTCATTTTTTGTTGAGTAAAGTTATATATCATCCATTTTTGAATCACATATATATTATTCTTATATGACAGTTTTAAAAATCTCATTAAGTCATTTATATGTCATAAATTGTGTAAGTTCTATTTTATTTAATTTTATATAATACCAGAAAAAATCACAAAATTATTTTCACCAAACCCTAAACCCCGCCTCCTTACATATACACGTTACAAGTCGTCATTCCTATGGATACCAAGAAACTACTCTAAAGTATCTCAAAATTATTAACTAATTTTACATCATGTTTATTCAGCCCGACACCATTGATACTTCCAATCTATTTAGGAAAAAGTGTAATTCTATATCTCACATATAAGATAGTTGAACATGACATTTTAATCAACAAGGAAGAGGTTTTATTTCTAATTTTATTTCTATTAATCATTTATGAATATTATATATACTTATTTGAGAAACAATTTGATTCTAACTGATATTATCTGCCCTTTTATTAAGTATTTTTAGAGATTGTGTGTCGAATATCATGTTTTCATTCAAGTAATATTTGGTTTACATTAATCAATCTCTAAATATTACATTCAAATATTACTTGAATGAAAACATGATATTCGACACACAATCTCTAAAAATACTTAATGAAAGGGCTGATAATATTAGTTAGAATCAAATTGTTTCTCAAATAAGTATATATGATATTCATAAATGATTATTAGAAATAAAATTAGAAATAAACCTCTTCTTTGTTGATTGATATGTCATGTTCAACTATCTTATATGTGAGATATAGAATTACACTCCTTCCTAAATAGATTGGAAGTATCAATGGTGTCGGGCTGAATAAACATGATAAAAATTAGTTAATAATTCTGTGATACTTTAGAGTAGTTTCTTGGTATCCATAGGAATGACGACTTGTAACGTGTATATGTAAGGAGGCGGGGTTTAGGGTTTGGTGAAAATAATTTTGTGATTTTTTCTGGTATTATATAAAATTAAATAAAATAGAACTTACACAATTTATGACATATAAATGACTTAATGAGATTTTTAAAACTGCCATATAAGGATAATATATAGGTGATTCAAAAATGGATGATATATATCTTTACTCAACAAAAAAGGACATAGTTTAGTTTTTTTTTCCTTTTATAAATATAATTTGTACTTTGGACATACAAAATTTGAGTTATTGATTAATTAAAAAATTAGTATTATATTTGATTTTAAGTGAAATATATTTATATATTTGACCACATCCAAGAATATTTTATGGATTATCATTCATGTTTAAATCAATAAAGTTTTATATAGGGATATTGATAAAATAATAAAGTACCATATATACTAGTGCTCGTACACTACACCTCGTCCTTCTTTCCGCGACTACATCTGTAGTCGCGAAAGAGGGAAAAAGTAGTCGCGGAAAACGAATTTTGACTTTACCTACTCTACATGTAGTCGTTATTACATAGTCGCGAAAAAATCGTCGTTAGAGGTCATATCTAGCGACGAAAGTCATGATGTAGTCGCGAAAGTATTACTGACTACATAAGTAATCGCTGTCGACGACATGTGTAGTCGCTAGAAGCTAATATATAGCGACTACCTTTAATTGTTTTTCTAGACTACTTGTAGTCGCTAATGACATTAATTTTTTTTTTTAAAATTAAAAAATTATCATTCTGAAAAAATCATATTTTTTTACTTAAAAAAAATACAATTAATAATTAAAAATACCAATTATAAACTAAATAATTAATTAAAATACTAATGCATCAAAATCATCCATAAATTTAAATTAAAAGTCAAACCAAAAGTCAAATCAATAGTCAAACAAACCAAAAGTCAAAATATTATTATATCTTAACTTCAAACCAAAATAAACACCAACTTAACCGAACCTAGAGACCATATAAACGGGTCTCTTGTTCTCCATCGGAATCATCACCATCTTCATCTTCGTCACTCTCTTCATCATCCTCTTCATCACCTCGACTCTCGGATGCATCACCAGCTGGAGGAGTAGGGTTCGCAGGCATAGGCTGGATACGGGGCAAACCCTGTTGTACCCTTATCTCATTAATATAAGTCACCGCATCAGTCACAGCTGCCTGAGAATAAACTAGGGGAGCATTGCTAGAAGAGCTACTCGAAACTCATTTATTGCCGCCATTATATGCGAATTTTGCTAGTCTTGTGCCGGGGTAGGCGAAGGACTCGAGACACGCATCTTCTTTTTCGGTTGGCCCATACCCGGTGTCCAACTCCTCTTCGGCGACCCAATAGCCTTTTTAGCAGTTTCCCTCTCCGACTCAATTTGCTCCTTTTGCGATAAGTCACCAGCTTCAATTGACTCAGATTGACACTGAGTCACTTTCTCTTTCATAGCATCCCTTAACAATTTATGTTTAATTATAGACATGAAAAAAAAATTAATATTAAAATCGCTTTCTGAATACAATTATAATTACAATTTAATTTTTAAATATACTTACATTAGCATTCTTATAACCCTCCGTCCTCCACCGCTTTGTCTTTTTGCTTTTTCCCACCGCTTCGAAAAATGCACCCATTTGTGGAATAGGGATTTCTTCCTGAGTTGCCTCATCCCTCACTACCACCGTCCCACCCCCGGTCAACTTCTCAACACCCTGTTTCATTAATAATAATCAATAAGTATTCTAAATACATTAAACAGCTATACATAAAAATCAAAGTACCTCGTAATGAAAATCCCGAGTACGGGAGTATTTTCGAGAACCCGCTCCACTTTTATTCTTTTGTCTCTTTCGATTTTCTTTATTCATTTTTGCCTGGTGCTGAAAAAATTTAAAATACAAATATTAAGCACATTATATATAATCTAAATGATAAGATAAAATAAAATTATATATATATACCTTTGGGTCCTTCGGACCCCAATACTTACAACACATCTCCCAGACCTCATCAGATAAATCACTCGGTTTCTTACCCATCAAGTAATAATGCTTTTTCATATTATGTTTGTAGTCTTTGTACCTCACTTTCATAGTATCATCCAAATTCCCAGCAATAAATTTTCAATCGGATTTTTTCCTCCAATAAGCGATATTATATCCAAAATATTATTTAAAGTTAAATTAAATTAATAATTTATTATATATAAGTATTAATGGTGGGAATAGTTTTAACATTACCGATAATCGCTTAATGACGGCTACTTTGTCGGAAGTCGGAGCTTTCTCCCACGCTTTGTAGCACGATGGTATCCTCTCTCGAACAGTTAGCCCGACATCCTGGCTAACGTGTTTCCCGTATTTACCGAGGGATTCCGCGTGTCGTCTAGTATGTAGAAATCGACCGGCAAAGGATACCCGACCGCCTTTAGTGGCTTAATGACAGATTTTAGTGCCGCATACCCATTTTGTTGCACTTAATTGAATCTGTTTTAAATTAGATTTAATTAATGTATAAGTTATATTTAACATAATTTTGGATATAAATTTTTTATTTACCCAGTTATATATAATTGTTACAATCTGCAAGGTTTTTGTTGAGATTTTGGTTTGGGTCTCGGTCCCACCGTCCCCTCCGTGACTCCTAGCTATCACATCGGCCATTTATTTTGCAATACATTTAAAAGACAGAAATAAAAATAAAATGAAAAATGATTACATCACGAAATTAAATACATAAAAATTAATACATAACCAAATTAAATACATAAATAGAAATTAAATAAAAAACAAATTAAATAAATTAAAAAATATAATAATACATCAATTCCACTTACAATCTGTATTACATAAAAAAAAATTAGTAATATAATGAATAAAAAAATATATACATTTTGTTTTTGATATTTCAAAATAGTCCATTTTTCTTTAATTATTTTTAAATTGCAAATTGGGTTATTTTTTAAAAAATTTAACATGATAGTCCTTTTATATTTTCTTTTTCTTTTTTTAAATTGCAAAATGGTCTACTTTTTAAAAAAATAAATATTTTAGTCCTTTTATATTTTCTTTTATTTTTTTAAATTGCAAAGTGGTCCTTTAATTTTTTTAGATTGTATTTTAGTTCTATTATATTTTCTTATACTTACTTTTTAAATTGCAATTTGGTCCCTATACTTTTTTTAAAATTTCATTTTGGTCCTTTTATTTTTATAAAAACATTTTAAGTCAAATTATTTTCATATAACACTTTATTTAATTGCAAAATGATCATTTATTTATTTTTAAAAACATCTTTTGTCAAATAATTTTCTTTAACATTTTTTAAATTACAATTTGGTCCCTATATTTTTATAAAAACAATTGTAGGCCAAAAAATATTTATTACATCAAATTTTTAATTTCATAATGCTACTTTTAATTTTTAACCCTAAATTTGTTCAATCAATTTTTTTCATAATCAAGCATATAAATAGTATCTAAACTAACATAAATCACACCCAATAACGCCACTTATTCTCGGATTTCAATATCAACACAATAAAAAAAGGAAAAAAATTCATTGAATTTTTTTTAGTGCCTTTACCAATATTTTTCCTCTTCTAGTGGTTATGGTTATTTATCCTAGTAGTATTCACACTACTACGAGACCACAAACTATTCTTTCCACAACCTTAGCATCTTTTGGAGTCCAGGTCACCAGAATTTCAGTTGTAAACATATGAAAAATATTTCATTTTCTTCAAAGAATATAGTTTCATTTCAGGAAATGATTTTTATATTACTTAAAAACTGTTTATTCACTTTTATTCACTTCAGGGAATATAATTTAGTTAAAATAATATAAATTGTGAGATTACAATACTCAATCGAGTTATAAAAGATTATCAATATGGAATCTAATAATTACAAATGAATTAAATAAAAATTGATTATTCTATCTGAAAAGTTCACCAGAGTAGCTCTTGTTTTTTCATGGTAAAATTAAATTTTGCTCCATTCTCTTATATATTGGAAAAGTTGCATTTTCTTTCAGAAATGGATTTTCTTTGCAAAATACATATTCATTTACTTCCATAAATTGTTATAGATAGACAATACAGTGTTTAAGCCACTCGTTTATTGCCAACACCCAGTCAATTTCCATAAATATAAAACATGTTGCATTCTTCATGTTATGCAATTTCATTTGCTTCAAGGAACGAAAATAATACAGTAGAAGGTGAATCTTAATTTTAAATCAAGAATTCATTTTTTTTGGGTTCAATATGTTATTTTATTTTTATTCGAGACAAGTTCGAGTCTCACAAGTGTCGAAAATAATTAATTTATGCTTCATGCATAAAAAATTTAGATATACAAATTATATTATAGCTCAATTGGTAAAGTATGTTATTTTCTTTAGATTTGGGATGGTGTCGAATCTTGCAAGTGGAAAAAATAATTAATATTATGCTTCAGGCCTTTAACGTTATATTTTGAATAATTATTTTTTTATGCTTTAGGCATTTTTTTTCTAGGCTTCAGGCCTATAACATTAGATTTCTAACCCAAAAATTATTTTATTTTATGCTTCATGCATTTATTATTATATTATTATTTTTATGCTTCGGGCATATATTTTATTCTCTATGTTTCGAGCCTATATTATTACACACATAAGATAAAAATTATATAAACCTGCAATTTTACCTTTAGTCCAAAGAATTTTTTTTCAAGTGAAGAACCCGTCCATTTTCCTTTTCTTTCATGGTCAACGTGGGTTGCACATGAAGAGTAAGATCAATTAACAAAATCCATAAATACAACCACTATGGAAATTGCAACAACCCTTTTAAACCATTACATTAAGTTCTCTAGAAGGCTCTTGGAAGTGATTACATAATCACAACCATCCAAGATGATATCAAACCTCATTATCAATATATACACTATATAAAACGCCATAATTTGTACCTTTTAACCTGTAAATATAATACTCAAACCTTCCTAAAAAAACAAATTTAAATGTCAAATCAAACATAAAATTATAGGATGATAGAAAATTAGCAGGCTTAGAAAAATTGAAAAAATAGAGATCGGAAGTAGAAAATTATTTGTGAACTAGACTGTTGTTATTTAGCCTCATCTGCTATCTCCATCGAGATATTTAGAATTCGGACAACACAGAAGAATCTCATTTCTTTGTTCTCTCAATCTCCAGCTATATAAAAATATAAACATTATTTTATTTTAATAGGTAGAGTAGTGTTATGAACTGAGATAAGAAAAACAAAAAGAGTAAAGTATAAGTTTGTTTCTTTCATTCCAACTTGTGCACAAGATAATGGTATGAAAGTCATATGTATAAGAGAAATGTGACTCTTCATATTTTACAATAAGTGTCTCCATAAAGATGAGAATATGAGAAGTCTAGGAATCCTAAAGGACATCCACATTATTATTTACAATAATATTGACTATATTCGTGTGCTTGTTTACTATTATTAGTCTAGCCAATTAGTGATAGGTTCTAGTATTTAGGATATTCGTAGTGGCGCGATCATCCAGAAGGGGGGGGGTCTAAATAGGGATGGAAATAAATTGAATTATTGCAAAAAATAAAAAAAAAACCACGTCCATATCTATTTAATTTATTAAAAACCAAATCCTAAAGGACTTAACCATCAGGCTTACTTTTTAAAACCATAACCGAATAATTCAGATTCGGGTTTTTAATCGGTTTTTATGATTTTAAACATAACCAACCTATAACTCTATAAATATATTGAGAATTCTTAAAACACGATCACAAGTACATAAAAAGTGTTCACAATATATAAAATATTATGTTGATCCTTAGTTTAATAACATTTTTTTAAAATTTAATATTTAGATTTTAATATTTGGATATGAAAATACTTTTTTATTTATATTATTGGTGTCGGTTAGGGTGTGATAAAATAATGATAAGTAAAGATGCAACTAACACCTTAACCAAGCACGTTACTCACTGCAAGTATCACAGATCGTACGCAAGTTTTAATGATAAGTAAATTCGTTCCTCAGAGACTACGAAAGTTAGGAAGAAGTTATGCAATATAAATTGCAAAAAAGAAAGCTAGAAGAATAATAAGCTGAAAATAAAAAGACTTTGGAACATTTGTTTGGTTTCTAAAAACTCTAACAATTAATTAAATAAAATAAGGACAGTAAAATAAACAAAGAGAAAGAAGTAGTATGACAGTTTAGCTCGAGATTTAGCAAGTAATCCCACTATCCTTGTTATAACCTATTTATGTAAGGGAGAGTTGTGTGATATGCAATAGCCAGGATTCTATATTACTCCTAACCCTCTTCCGAGTGGATTTAGGCGGCGACCTAACAATTACCAGGGGACTTGGGTAAGTGGACCCTGCGCATTGATCGGTGGTTAATCTCAAACCCTAATGACTAACTAGTTAGACAAGCCTATTTTGATCACTACCACACACTAGACGTTTGTGGTGTTTCAATAATTAGACACCCCTTCGGGGTGACCATCCAACTACTATTAAGGTAATTGTATACGTTGTACACCGCAATAACTACAGACAATAAACAAAAGCACACAACAACACTAATTTTAATTAAATGTAAAAGACATCCTGAATTAAAATAGATATAAAACAAGTATTGGGTTCATACCCATATGCTAATCTCAAGCTAAATAGAATTAGTTCATACTAGAGAAAGAAATAAAATAAATAAAAAATTTGAAAGACTGGAAAGGCATGAATTGTTGTCCAACTCCTTCCGACCTTCTATTCTCTTGATGTAAGCTTCATCTTGGTCTTTTTGATTTTTGCATGACATGTGTATGTGTACTAGGTATAGCCCGTGCCTTAAGGCACTTCAAAACATAAAAACTGAGTTACTTGTATACTTTCAGTTTTAAAATAGAAAATGTTTAAAAGATATGATGATATTTTGTCTTGAATATGTAAAAACCAAAATAATAGATTGAATGAATACGAAAGTGAGATAAAAAAAATTGGTTATTAAATTCAAATGCACCATAAATCCATGTACAATTTAAACAACTAATAAATAGATTAGCCTACGAAAATAATCAAAGAGTATTATAATCTTAATGTGTGAATCCTATAATCTCGAGTATTTAATATACGTGCATAAATCTCATAACTCTACAAAGTATCATTGTGTCAATATACATATATCTGAAGACAAAGATTTTTTTTTCCCATTGACGGGAATCGAACCCAGGTTTGATGGGTGAAAGTCAAGGTTAAGATTAAGGTTAAGGTTTAGGTCAAGGTTAAGGTTAATTTTAAGGTTATGGTTAGAGTTAAGGTTTAAGATGTAAATTTTAAGGTTCAAGGTTAAGGTTTAATAAGATATAAGGTTTAAGGTCGAATATTAAAGCTATAAATATTATTTGGTTAAGGTTAAGATAAAGGTTAAGGTTAAGGTTAAAAGTAAAATTTAAGGTAGTGTTTAAGGTTATATGTTAAGGTTAAGGTTATGGTTAAAGTTAAGGTTAAGGTTTAGGTTTAAGGTTTAAGGTTTAAGGTTCAAGGTAAAAGTTAAGTTTTAACATTTAGGTTAAGGTTAAGTTTTAACTTTAAAGTTAAGATAGTGGTTATAAAATTTAAGATGAATATGAAGGTGAAGGTTATAGTTATTGTTTAAGGTTAAGGTTAAGGTTGAGGTTAGGTTTAAGATTTAAGGTTAAGGTTTTAATCTTAAGATTTAAGGCTTAAGGTTTAAGGTATAAGGTTTAACGTTAAATATTAAGGTTATGGTTAAAGTTAAGGTTAAGGTTTAAGGTTTAAGGTTTAAGGTTTAAGGTTTAAGCTTTAAGGTTTAAGGTTTAAGCTTTAAGGTTCATGGTTCAATTTAAGATTAATTTTATAATTAAGGTTAAAGTTAAGTTGTAACTTTAAGGTTAAGATAAAGGTTAAAAAAGTAAAGATGAAGGTGAAGGTGAAAGTTAAATTTAAGATTTAAGGTTTAAGGTTAAGGTAAAGGTTAAGGTTTGATGTTCAAGGTTTAAGGTTTAAGGTTAAGGTTAATTTACGGTAAATTTTTAAGGTTTAAATTTAAAGTTAAGGTTAAGGTGAAGGTGAAGATTAAGGTTTATGGTTTGAAGTTTAAGGTGTAGGTTTAAGGCGTAATATCTAAGGTTATGTTTAAGTTTAAGGTTAAAGTTGAGGTTAATATTATTGTTAAGGTTAAGGGTAAGGGTGAGGGTAAGGTTAACGTTAACAATAAGGTTAAGTTTATGTTTAAGTTTAAGTGTAAGTTGAAGTTTATGTTTAAGTTTAAGTTTAAGGTTAAGTTCAACGTTAATGTTAGGTTAGGGTTAAGGATATGGTTAAGGTTATTAGTTAAAACGTTGAGGTTGAGGTTAAGGTTAAGGTTAAGGGGTTAAGGAGTTAAGGGTTAAGTTTAAGGTTAATATTAAGTTTATGGTTATGGTTAAGTCTAAGACTAAGACTAAAGCTACGACTAAGGCTAGGTATAAGTTTAATTCTAATGCTAAGGCTAAGGCTAAGGCTAAGGCTAAGGCTAAGGTTAAGACTAAGCTTAAGGCTAAGGCTAAGTCTAAGGCTATGGCTAAGACTAAGACTAAGGCTAAGGCTAAGACTAAGAGTATGGCTAATGCTAAGGATAAGGCTAAGGCTAAAGGTAAGGCCAAGGCTAAGGTTAACACTTAGACTAAGGCTTACGCTAAGTCTAAGGATAGGTCGAGGGATAGGGCCAGTGCTAGGGTTAAGGAGAAGGTTAAGGTTAAGTTTAAGGTTAATGTTAAGGTTAAATTTAAGTTAGAGGTTGATGTTAAGTTTAATTCAAAGGTTGAGGTTAAGTTTGAGGTTAAGGTTTAGGTTATGGTTAAGAATTTGGGTTAAGGTTAGAGGTTTGCGGTCAGCGTGGACCAAATACGGAACTTTTAGATGTCTAATGGAGTGGGATAAGGGACAATTAAGTTCTTATTAGAAAAAAATTGATGCAATTAATGTGAAGAAATAAATTAAGGGACCAAAGACGATCATGCTCGTCTTTTTTGTTGAGGGTCCAACCCGTTTAAAAAAGTAATTTATTATATAGATTATGGTCAATTATCAAATAATTTTAATTCTTAATTATCCTTTAAGTGTTTATTAATTTTAATTTTTTATATGATAGACATATATATTTATTATTCTATGAATTCCATCTTGACTTTATAGTATTCTATAATTTTTATTGGCTGAATCAATATATTTCTTGTCTTGAAAATTTAAAGTTATAAAGTTGAAATGATTTCTGTAAAAATTATACATGTTTTGACAATCAAATATAAAAGAAAAACAAATTATTTATATATTGTAATGTAAAGTGATTTTTTTTTTAAAATTTTATAGTGTATCTAGTAAATTTTTCGTATAATAAATTCTGATTTTTTTTTTTAATTCTTTAGTACTTTGTAAATTTTAATAAAAAGGAATAAACTTTATTTATATGAAAAATAATATGAATTCTTATGATTTTATTTATATGAAGATTAAGTGGATTATATATTATTAATTATTTTATTTTTATGAAAAATAATATGAATTGTTATTATTTTATTTATATGAAGGTTAAGTGGATTATATATTATTAATTATTTTCATGCGTATATAATAATGTGTATATATTTGAGTCATGTGTATCTGTATATAATAAATAAAAGAATGAGATGAATGGGGGGATTATGAGCTAAATGGGGAGATTATGAGACTAACGGGGAAGTTTGAGGATAAATAGGGTAATTTAGTTTTCATTCTGCTTTATTATATAGATATTAATTTCTAGGTAATACTATATGATATTTGTTTTAAGTTTTGTTTGGGTGTTATTTGCTAGACTCTACATTTTTGTGTTTCACCTAAGGCCCTTGTTTTTTATTTTACTTTGTCGGGGCGACAAAGGTTTGAGTTTGGGTCCTTACGTATCCTGTTTTGTTTTAAATATTAGCCCTTAGGAGACATCATTTTAGGTGATTAATTGACTTATTTGATAGACTATTAAGCTTATTTGACTATATTGCGTTTTCTCCCCTTGGATTTGTATTATATGCGTTTTAGAACTTTTGTGTGTTAATTTGTTTGTATTTAGTGTAAAGTTCTTAGTTCCATGGATTAGATGGAACACCAAGATAAGGAGGAGAAACGGGAATTAAAGTCATAGATCGTGTGTAGAAGTCAAATGCGAGAAAAGATGATTCGGAAAATGTATTAAAGGAGAATGAAATCTAAAAGGCTGTTACAAATCACTGTTTTTAAGCCACTTAGCCACTTATTCAGCCTTAGACTCGTGAAATAAGGAAGTTGCATCTTTGAGTCAGGAAGATTTTGCAAGTTGAACGGAGTGATTTCGAGTCCGGGCGCAAAAGTTACAGCAGTTTTAGTAACAGATGTACATCAATTATGGGATTTCTAATTTGGATTGGGCTTTTATTTCATTTAACCTATTCCTTGAAGTAAAAAGCCCAATTCGAATTCTCCACTATATAAAGGCCTTTAGATTTCAATTTTTAGAGACAACTCATATTACACAAGTCAAAAACGCCAGAGAGAAAGTCAGAAACAAGGAGGAGAGAAGAAGCTGAAACTGGAGAAGCAATTCTTCCAACAACAGTCAATTCAACCCTTTAATTAGGTTCTTTATTTCATTTTTGTAATTGACTATGAGTTCCTTTAATTTTATTTCTTTAGTTATTATTTCCATTATGAGCTAAATACTTTAAGTACTTGAGAATTTCTTTAATGGGTTGAGCCCCAATTTGTTTTATTAATGTTTTTGAATTTGTGATTGAAAGATTTAATTTGAATTGGGTAATTTAGTATTGACTATTATCATGAATTTATTATTTGTCTTTGAAGTCAAGAATCAAAAATAGGAATGAGTAATTAAGCTATTCATTATAGTGGTGTAATGATCACCGTGATCGGGGGGTCGGGGGGGGGGGGGGGGGGGGGGTTTAATTACGGACCTAGGTAATAGACGCGAGGTATAAGTTATGAGTAATGATATTTGTCACCCTTTTTGTATCACCCTTTTATCACCTCCTACGTGTATACCTACATGTACCAATGAATTGATTTCTCTATCCTATTTAATTTTTCTCTATCTTCTATTCAAGGAAATCAAAACATATATATAGAAGGGTGATAAAAGGGTGACATGAAAAGGGGTGACATATATCATTACTCATAAGTTATAGACCCTGACAGGCTTGATTAACCTTGTAGCCAATTGGGTAAAAGACTTGACCATTCGAAGGTAGCTTATAATCACCCTGACGGGGTTTGTAATACCCTAGGATACCTCCTAAGTCCACCCTGAAGGGGGTTAGGAGAAACTCGAATCCCGACTAATACCAAATCCCGATTCAACCCTTAAACGAAAGCATTGGTTAAATAGATTTAGGTGAAACCCTTGCCATATTCAAGTACCATTCTCATTCTTGTGTGTACTCATATATACTTTACTTATGTCTTATTTATTTGCATTAGCTAAATTAGTATTTTATGTTATTTTCATCTTTGTTCTTAAACAACAAAAACCAAACAAACTTTATATCTTTACTTTTTCGTACTTGCAATTATTCTACTAATAGATTCACACTTGAGTTGTACCTACTCCGTCCCTGAGAACGAATCCGATTTATCGGTTTATAACTTGGACGACCGTACACTTGCGGTTTGTGAGTCCTCAACTTTATCACATTATTTTATAACACACAAGGACTCACCAGGAGCATATCTAATAAAGATGCAATCAATGGTCTTTAATCCTATTTTAACCATTTAAGGAGCAAGGATTGCTACCTTTGTCAAGCATCCCCACACTTTTAATTATCTGAAGGAATATGGTTTTCCTTTCCATAATTCGTAAAGAGATTTATCTACCTTCTTGTGAGTTACTTGATAAGGATGTGGTTTGCTGGTGGTCCTTTGTGTGTTCTAAAAATAATGCAATAAGTAATCGAACCACAACTGCAAGTTTACGGTTGTCCCAAGTAGTAATAATGATCCGGGATCGTTCGCAGGGACGGTTTGGTTAATCACAATGATTATCCACTAATGAATGATTGCACTTATGAAAACAAATAAAGATAAAATGATTGATTTGGTTTTTGTATTAATTCTAAGTAATAAAAGACTAAATGGAAAATGCAATTAAAAGCTAAGACGCAAGTAAAATGATGTAAAACGCAAGTGTGAGAAGATAGCACTTGAGAACGCAAGGGGTCTTCCTAATCCTATTTCATAACCTATGCTGTTTAAGGGTTAAATTGGTCAATTACAATGGTCGGGATTCTAAATTCCTTATACCCCCGTCAGGGTGGACTATAAGGCTATCCTAGAGTGTCACTAGTCTCGTCAGGGTAAATATGATCCACTTTTAGATGTTTAAGTAATTACCTCATTGGCCCTAGAATTAGCTGAGTTCGTCAGAATCAATAGCTTCTATTCTAGATTGAATAAATATTTTTGTACCTAAACCCTCCGTCAGGATGATCCAATCGCCACTAATTGGAATAGCCTAGATACTAACACCTGTTCCTAGTTCATGACTCTAAAAACAGTAAATATTCTCAATTTATCGAAAAGAGTAAAAGACACAATCTAATTTAATTTAACAGAAACCCAAATTCAACATATGAAATTCAATACGATTTGGAATTACCCATATAGCATTCTCAAGCACTAAAATGTGTTTAGCTCATACTAATTAATAAGAAAACTGAATTAAATAAAATGGAATTCATATTGTCTTACAAAATTAAAGATAAAAGAACCTAATTTCCGGAATAGGAATGACTGAGAACGGAGATATAAACCCTCTCCAGTTCTTGCAGCTTCTTCTTTCTTCCTTCTGTTGCTTCTCTCTGGTGTTTAATCTTGTAGAATGTGAATTGTTGTGAAAATAGAAGTCAAAGGCTCCTTTTATAAGTGGAAAAACGGATAAGGGCTTGGACCTAAGAAGAAAACACTAATTAAAAGTCAAAGCCCAAATTCTAAGCCCAAAATCCCGTAACTGCTGATACACCTTCACTAAAACGGATTTTCCCGCTTCGTTATGACTCCGATTGAATTGATTCCAGTTGCTAAAGTTCCGTAACTTGATAAGGAATGTTTTCTTTCAAAGGTCAGCGGCTAAATCATCTCTTAAGCATCTCGAAATCAGTAATCTATTTCCTGGAAAACAGATTTTCAGCTCTAAAAATAATTTCTTTCGGGATTTATCTTTAAGTCTTGACTCCATATCACGATCTTTGACTCTCTTCGCGGATTCCATTCCTAGCTAGTGTTCAAAATCTACAAACTTTCCACTAAAATACACAAGATTACGCGCAAAAGTTTAATAAATTAAAAATACTAGAAATAAAATAGAAATTCCGGATTATTGCATTTTTAACTCAAAAGTCTATCAAATTAATCAAATAAACACAAAAAATGATGTCTCCTAAGGGTCGAAAATAAGAACAATTAAGGAGACATCAAGACCCCCAACTCAAACCTTTGTCGTCCCGACAAAGCAAAACAAAACAAAACAAGGGGTAGAAGTAAACGCAAGAACAAATAGAAGCTAGCAAATACACCTAAAGCAATTCTCAAGATAAATCTCATATAGCAAAACTCTAGGAACTAATATACACATACAATTATCATGCAAAATCGAACATAAATAATGTCAATCATAAAATTAAAGTTGCAATGATTGAAGGTTACACTTGTACTCATATCTGTATGATGGCTATAGGGTGGTCATTAATCCTAACTCGCTTTGAACGCCCCACCTAGTATATTCCCTATCAACAGAATCATAAATTCACTATGAACTTAGGAATCATGAGGTCTTTACGGTTTTAATAATGGCTTAAGGACGGTATGGATGTATATTTGGTAAATTTGAAGTGAGCTTTTGGCTCTCTCCTCACTTACCATCAACAATGTCCTCGAGCTTGAGTTTACGCTAAAAAATGTTCTCACTCACCCAATTGACGCACTAATGTTGCGTCCCCAATGTCAACCGAAATAAATCTAAGATGATTTCCAAAAATATTCCACTTTGCCGGTTTATTTTTTTATTCTTTCTCTTTATTTTCTTTTTCATTTCTTTTCTTTTCTCTTTTTTTATACAAGATACCCATGACCATCGTTTTGATGTGAAAGGTCATGTCTCTTATAATTTATTTATTTTTTAAATTTAATTTCAAATCCCGGCAAAGGGTTACAAATAATAATATCATCTTTTATTTTTGTGCCTCAATATAAACACATAATGACCCCTTCCCAATGTAAATTCCAAAATGTGGACCCTCCACCCCAAACTCAAGCTCGAGACAAGTCTCAGGGTTGTGATTCAAGTGCGAGTCATTTGGTCATGCCTAATAATCTAAAGGATAATGGGCTTATATCGTGGCTACAAAAGAAAAGGCTTAAGGCTCAAACTTGGGCTAAGACGGATACAATTATAATAAGGGATAGCAAGTTAAAAGGCTTCAAATGGCTAACAAAGAACTGCCCTATCATTTTCCTAAGCACATAACTTGTCTTTAGTTCATATCTAGGTGGGTTCTCTACTAATTAGGATTTCACGTTCTACACACCAAACATATTCCTTAAGTACAAGCTTACATCATTTGCATTGTTCATTAATTTTTCCTATCAATTACCTATGTTCGCATGCAATTCTAAATGCATTTTATATTATTCCCTAAAGTCCACTATTTACTATCATTAATTCATCAAAAGTATGCTTAAAAGGGACATTTAAAATCTTCTACAGTCAAATGCAACTCCGAAAATTGTTTTATTGAAAGCAAGTAAAACACATAACACATACAAAACTGGGATGAGGCAACGAACCCCACCCCAAAATCAAAAATGAGTCGTGTCCCCACGACTCGAAAAGACTCAACGTAAAAATAAAAAAAACTAAAACGCGAAAGGGATAGAAAACGTATCTTAACCAGCATGTGGCTGGTTATCGGTGTTGCGTCCATGAACTTTCTCCTACGTAAGTAAACCATAGGTAGCGTGTTGAATTGTGCTAACCCCCATTAACATGTTTCGGAGAAGTTCTAACTCTTTTGTAACGTTTCCCAAAGATGCAATCATCTTTACTTGATTCTCTTCTAACACCTTTACTTTCGCTTCCAACTCATTAGTAGTATGCATCTTCTTCTTTGGAGGAGCTCTAGGAGTTCTTACCGCTCTTAACACTTCATCATGAATATTCTAAAACAAAGTTATACCCATGCTCTCACCCACTACAACACGATCAATCTCTGCGTCTTTACGCGGAACTTTTGCGTCTAAGCACAAAGTAGTAATGGTACACGGAAATTTGAGATTTTGTTGCGAAGTTGGAGTTTTAGCAAATTCCATGATGGTATCATAAATCACACGAGCAACATCCATAGGTTTCTCCTCAATAATACACTTAATGAACAAAAGATGCTCCTTCTTCACTTCCGATATATGTTTATTTCCGAAGAAGGTAGGGATTATGAAACGGGACCATACCTTAGCACATGGTAACAAATCACTACTATACATCTGTCCAGAATATCTCTCTCCTTCGAAAATTGGGCGGGCCCCATCAACAAGCACTTTTCCCCAAAGGGACTCATAATCAAAAGAAGGTTCATTAAGAGATTCTTGGAAAGGACAGTTTTCGAAAAATTTGGGTAATTTCAACGATTTACGAATAAGCTCAACGGAGAAAGGAACTACCTTTTTGCGAATCACAACTGCTTCTTTGGAGAAGGCAATTCCTTCATAAAAATCTCGCACCAAGGTAGGAATATACTCAAGCTTCCTTTCTCTTAATTCTTTCCAACCCAATTTGTCACAAGTAATACCATAATCTTTATAAGCACTAGTCATAATACCCTTAGGAAGATTCATCTCTTCACCAAACTTCAAAAATTGAATTCTATCACGAACCTGAGTATCCCACGGAATGAAGACTCTCTTAGGCTTTTGAGCCCATGTTTTCCTACGCGGAGGTTTCTGTTGTTGCACGGGTTCTTCGGGAACTTCTTGTTCTGTTTCTTCCTCAATCTCCTCTTCAACTTCTTCTTCACTCTCTTCATCACTTTCATCAATTAACCTACTCTTTTTTGGATTAGCCTACCTTAGATGTTCCTTTCTTTTCGGAGCAGTTGGGATTTGTACAGTCTTTTTGGATCGCGAATCCAGAATCTCAATTGCTTGGTTGGGGCTAGCCCCAACATTATTCCTGTTCCTTGGTAAATTTCTTCGATAGTTACACATGGAAGCGGTTCTGTTAGTCATCTCTTTTCACCCCAAACTCAAAACTTCAAATAGAGAAAAGGCTAGAGAAAAGCTTTGAAATTTGATGTTTTGAGGCTTAAAACTTGAAGAAATAGGTGGAATATGAGATGGGTTAAGGTTATTTAGATGAATTGTGGAAGAATTGGGTTTAATTTCTAGGTTAGGAAGAGGGGATTTATGGAGAAAAGGTGAAATTTGGTGATGTTTTGGAGAAGATATGAGTTGATTGTGTGTTTTTGTGATGAAAGAAGGCTTGATTTGATGATTTTATAGCTGTTTGTTGACGATTTTCGGAGTAGCTGGAGGCAAGGAATCGGAATAGAAGGTTGGCTTGGAAAAGGAGGCAAAAAACTAGGTTTAATAAGCTCAAAACTGCCTCTCGCAACAGCGCACCGGCTAGACGGCGGATTCGCCGGCATGCCGGTCGCGAGGGCGGCGAAAAAATTACTATATTCGATTTTTTTTTTTACCCCAGACGCAAGCATCTTGCGTCATTGCTGACGCAGTGATCAGAGACTTCGAATTCCTTGGCCGGCTAGCCGGTCATCTGACCGGCATGCCGGCGGCATGTCGATGACGCAACTCGAGACGCAGCGACCTTGCGTCGTTGCTGACGCAAGGACCAGAACCTTCAACTTCTTTGTCCGGCTAGCCGGTCAGCTTACCGGCATGCCGGCGGAATCTCGCTGGCGCAAATCGTGACGCAGTGGTCAGAGAGTTGGGGTCCTTCAGCTCTTTTGGCCGGTATGCAGGCCAGCTCGCCGGCTTGCCGGTCAAACCTGCTGTGGACTCCAAATTCTTTTGTTTTCTCATCTCTTTGACCCCAAACTCATGACCATTATACCCCTGAAATTATCAAAAACAAACACCCTTCCTCATTTTTTAAAAATAAACACTAAATGCAACGAAAATTTAACTAATTTACACTACGGAAATTGAAATACTTAAACTAATATACAAGAAATTGGCTTTTGTTTAACGTCGTTAAGCTCGACGGGTTACCTCGTGCTTCTAAGGAGCTTCGAGGAGGTACATGACCTCTCCGGGATGTGGGTCTTTTGCACGATCAGTATCTTCACCTCCATGATATATCTTTAAACGATGACCGTTCACCATGAATGTACGGTTTTCAAGTGGATGTTCTATCTCTATAGCCCCATGAGGTGTAACTTTGGTCACGATGTAAGGTCCTGACCACTTCGATCATAATTTCCCTGGATAATTACTGAACTTTGAATTATATTTCAACACTTTTTGTCCCACTACAAAGTTCTTCTCTCGAATTCGATTATCATGCCATCTCTTGGTATTTTCTTTGTAGAATTTAGCATTTTCATAAGCATGTAATCGAAATTCATCAAGCTCATTAAGTTTCATCATTCGATTCTAACCAGCTAGAGTAGGATCTAAGTTTAACTTTGCAATAGCCCAATATGCACCCATCTCAAGCTCAAGAGGTAAGTGACAAGCCTTACCATATACCATTCGATACGGAGAAGCACCAACTGGAGTTTTGAACGCAGTACGATAGGCCCATAGTGCATCATCTAATTTCATTGACCAATCTTTTCTAGTAGGACCAACGGTTTTATCTAAAATAGATTTTACCTCACGATTTGAGACTTCGGCTTGACCATTGGCTTGTGGATGATAAGCAGTAGATACACGATGTCTCACCCCATATTTCTCTAAGACTGTTTTCAAATACCTATTAACGAAATGAGTACCTCCATCGCTAATAATTACCCTCGGAGTGCCATGTCTAGTGAAAATATGTGACTTCAAGAACTTAATCGCCACGCGTGAATCATTAGTTGGTAAAGCCACAACTTCTACCCACTTAGACACGTAATCAACAGCTAATAAGATGTAGAGGTTACCATTTGAAGGAACGAACGGACCCATAAAGTCTATACCCCAAAAATCGAATATTTCAACTTCTAACACATTATTACGTGGCATCTCATCCCTCTTGGATATGTTTCCGGTAAATTGACATCTTTCACATCTTTTAGCATATTCATGACAATCTTTTATGATAGAAGGCCAATAAATACCAGATTGTAATACCTTAGCAGCAGTTCGATCTCCTTTAAAATGTCCACCATAAGGTGAATCGTGACACCCAGCTATAATCGCCTCAATTTCTTCCTTGGCTACACATCTTCTTACCATTTGATCAGCACACACTTTGTAGAGGAAAGGATCCTCCCAAAAGAATTGTCTTGCACGGTGGGCTAATCTCTTTCTCTCTTGATAGGTTGAACCTTCAGGGAAAGAACCACTTACCACTAAATTCGCAATATCCGCATACCAAGGAGCTTCATAATCACGAACAACAAATAAACTCTCATCAGGAAATTCTTCTCTAACAGCTTCATTACCACTATTCATTTCTGAACCTTCTAAACGCGATAGGTGATCTGCAACCTGATTCTCACACCCTTTTCTATCCTTGATCTCTAAATCGAATTCTTGAAGCAATAAAACCCATCTGATTAATCTTGGTTTAGCATCCTTCTTCTTCATAAGATATCGAATCGCTGAATGATCTGTATAAACAATATCTTTCGCTCCAAGAAGATAAGAGAGAAATTTATCGAATGAATACACAACCGCTAGCAACTCCTTTTCTGTAACTGTATAATTAACTTGAGCACCATTAAAGGTTTTACTAGCATAATAAATCGAACGAAAAACTTTCTCTTTTCTTTGTCCTAATACAGCTCCCATACACAAATCACTCGCATCACACATAACCTCAAACGGTAAATTCCAATCTGGAGGTAATACTATAGGAGCAGAAATAAGCTTTTCTTTGATTGCTTTGAAGGCCGCTAAACAAGCTTCATCAAAAAGGAATTTGGAATCCTTTTCGAGTAAGTTGCATAACGGTTTAGCAATTTTAGAAAAGTCTTTAATAAATCGCCTATAAAATCCAGCATGGCCAAGAAAACTTCTAACCCCTTTAACAGAAACAGGAGGGGGAAGAGTTTTAATTACCTCTATCTTTGCTCTATCGACTTCTAATCCAGCACTCGAAACTTTGTGACCCAGAACAATACCTTCGCGAACCATGAAATGACACTTCTCCCAGTTTAAGACCAAATCTGTTTCTTTGCATCTGATTAACACTTTCTCCAAGTTATCTAAACATTTATCAAAATCATCACCAAACACGGAGAAATCGTCCATAAACACTTCAAGAAAGTTATCGATCATATCCCAAAATATGGCCATCATGCATCTTTGAAAGGTAGCAGGAGCATTGCACAACCCAAATGGCATTCTGCGATATGCAAAAGTACCAAAGGGGCATGTAAATGTTGTTTTATGTTGATCTTCCAGAGCCACGTAAATTTGATTATACCCAGAATAACCATCCAAGAAACAAAAGTATTCTCTTCCGGCTAATTTATCTAACATTTGATCAATGAAGGGAAGAGGGAAATGATCTTTTCTGGTGGCTTTGTTCAGCTTTCTGTAATCCATGCAAACTCTCCAACCAACTACCGTTCTTGAAGGAATTGCTTCATTTTTATCATTAAGAACTGTTGTCATTCCTCCTTTCTTCGGTACACACTGAACTAGACTCACCCATTCACTACTCGAGATGGGATAAATAACCCCCCCATCTAGAAGCTTGATTACCTCTTTCTTCACTACATCCTTCATAACGGGCATTAATCTTCTTTGACCTTCAACTGAGCGTGCGTTAGCATCTTCAAGTATAATTTTGTGTTGACAATAGGATGGACTAATGCCTTTGATGTCAGCAATTGTCCAACCTATTTCCTCTTTGTTGGCTCTCAACACACGCAACAATTTATCTTCTTGAGGACCTGTTAAATTAGCTGAAACAATAACAGGTAGAGTTTCATTAGTACCCAAATACGCATACCTCAAGTGTGCTGGTAAAGGTTTTTCTTCCAAGTCCGGAGGAGCTTCAATTGAAGGCTTCTTTTTAGGAATAATCTCCCCCGGTTCTCTCACAGGTTCATAGGCAAGACGCCTATACTTTGGATTTTCAGAATTGAGAGATGCCACTGTTTCGGCAAGCTCTTCCATCATCTCAGGTAAATCTAATGTCAAAGCGGCCTGCAAGATATCATCAAAATTTAAGCAATTAAATACCTCTTGCGATGCCTGCTCAACTACATCCATTCGGAAGCAATCATCCTGAGAATCTGGGAACTTCATAGCTCGGAATACATTGAATTTGACTTCCTCGTCTTGTATCCTCATCGTTAATTCGCCATTCTCTACATCAATCAAAGTACGCCCCGTGGCTAGAAATGGTCTACCCAAAATGATGGGGACAGTTCTATCCGCGTCGTATTCAAGTATTACGAAATCAACGGGAAACATAAGTGTACCTGCCTTAACGAGGACATCTTCAATTCGGCCTTCAGGATGTGCAAGAGACCTGTCCGCCATTTGCAAGACCATAGAGGTAGGTCGTGCTTCTCCAATTTTTAGCTTATCAAAGATTGATTTGGGCATCAAATTGATACTTGCTCCCAAATCGCATAGTGCTTTTCATTTCCATTCTTCATCAATCGATATCGGAATAGTGAAACTTCCAGGATCAACTAACTTTGGAGGTAATTTACTCTGACAAATCGCACTACACTCTTCAGGAAGACCAATCATCTCATTATCACAATAAGGCCTTTTGTTAGTGAGGGCCCTCTTCAAAACTTTGTATACTTAGGAATATCTCGAATTGCCTCTAGTAACGGAATATTAATACTTAGGCCCTTCACTCTATTAAAGAACTTTGAAAAATCGGCCAAATCACCCTTCTTCTGAACTCGAGATGGAAACGGTGGTGGAGGGCGATTACTAACAATATCATCTTTCTTCTTTGGAATGTCATTTGGCCTCTCGATTTCTTCAACCTCACTTTCTTTTTCTTTCTCACCCACTTCCTTTTCTTTTCTCGGAACTTCTTTCTCTTTCATAACGGGAAAAGGAGGTGGAGGAAGGTTCTTACCACTTCTTAATGTGACAGCTTTACAATCTTCATGTTGTCTCGGATTTTCTGTGTCACTAGGGAGTTGCCCTTGTGGACGCTGATTAAGCTGTTTTGCAAATTGCTCCATTTGATTCTGTATTAACTTCATATTTGCTTCAGATGCTTGTTGACGTTCCATAGCTTGTGTCTGAAGAGCAATTAAACTTTCAACGGTTTTCTGAAGGGTAACCAATCCTTCTTGTGGATGGGCAGGTAAGGCTTTTTGGTTCATGGTTTCATCGTAAGTATTTTGAGCAGCTTGTCTTTGTACATAATTACCCTGATTCTGTCCTCCTTGATAATTGTTGTGTGGTCTTGGATTGTAGTTGTTACCTTGGGGGCACGGTTGATATGCATATGTAGGATTGGCTGCCCCATTAGGATTTGAGTATTGAAACCCAGGATGGTTTCTGTTAGGCTGATATCCATTACCACTTGAATTAAAGTTACCTCTATTGGACACAAACATCACAGGCTCTTGATTATTCGGACAATTTTCCTCATCATGATCATCTACTCTGCAAATCGAACACATATAAACCTCTTGTGCAGCTTGCACAGCTACCTTCTTACCCGAAAATCCTTCTTTTACGGCTAAAGTAAGCTGTTTCAACTGTTGTTCTATAGTAGTTTGAATCTTATTTTCAAGCGTAGCAAATTTTTCTTCGATATTAACATTATTCACTCCTTTATCTGGGGTTCTCACCGAAGTCCACCCAACTTCATTCTTGACTGTTCTTTCCAAAATGATTTTAGCATGAACAGGTTGAACTTGAAGAAATCCCGCACCACATAACAAATCCAATTTCTCTCTTGAAGTCCCATCAATCCTATTTTAACCATTTAAGGAGCAAGGATTGCTACCTTTGTCAAGCATCCCCACACTTTTAATTATCTGAAGGAATATGGTTTTCCTTTCCATAATTCGTAAAGAGATTTATCTACCTTCTTGTGAGTTACTTGATAAGGATGTGGTTTGTTGGTGGTCCTTTGTGTGTTCTAAAAATAATGCAATAAGTAATCGAACCACAACCGCAAGTGTACGGTTGTCCCAAGTAGTAATAATGATCTAGGATCGTTCGCAGGGACGGTTTGGTTAATCACAATGCTTATCCACTAATGAATGATTGCACTTATGAAAACAAATAAAGATAAAATGATTGATTTGGTTTTTATATTAATTCTAAGTAATAAAAGACTAAATGGAAAATGCAATTAAAAGCTAAGACGCAAGTAAAATGATGTAAAACGCAAGTGTGAGAAGATAGCACTTGAGAACGCAAGGGGTCTTCCTAATCCTATTTCATAACCTATGCTGTTTAAGGGTTAAATTGGTCAATTACAATGGTCGAGATTCTAAATTCCTTATACCCCCGTCAGGGTGGACTATAAGGCTATCCTAGAGTGTCACTAGTTCCGTCAGGGTAAATATGATCCACTTTTAGATGTTTAAGTAATTACCTCATTGGCCCTAGAATTAGCTGAGTTCGTCAGAATCAATAGCTTCTATTCTAGATTGAATAAATATTTCTGTACCTAAACCCTCCGTCAGGATGATCCAATCGCCACTAATTGGAATAGCCTAGATACTAACACCTGTTCCTAGTTCATGACTCTAAAAACAGTAAATATTCTCAATTTATCGAAAAGAGTAAAAGACACAATCTAATTTAATTTAACAGAAACCCAAATTCAACATATGAAATTCAATACGATTTGGAATTACCCATATATTATTCTCAAGCACTAAATGTGTTTAGCTCAGACTAATTAAAAAGAAAACTGAATTAAATAAAATGGAATTCATATTGTCTTACAAAATTAAAGATAAAAGAACCTAATTTCCGGAATATGAATGACTGAGAACGGAGATATAGACCCTCTCCAGTTCTTGTAGCTTCTTCTTTCTTCCTTCTGTTGCTTCTCTCTGGTGTTTAATCTTGTAGAATGTGAATTGTTGTGAAAATAGAAGTCAAAGGCTCCTTTTATAAGTGGAAAAACAGATTAGGGCTTGGACCTAAGAATAAAACACTAATTAAATGTCCAAGCCCAAATTCTAAGCCCAAAATCCCGTAACTGCTGATACACCTTCACTAAAACGGCTTTTCCCGCTTCGTTATGACTCTGATTGACTTGATTCCAGTTGCTAAAGTTCCGTAACTCGATAAGGAATGTTTTCTCTTCAAAGATCAGCGGCTAAATCATCTCTTAAGCACCTCGAAATCAGCAATCTATGGCCTGGAAAACAGATTTTCAGCTCTAAAAATAATTTCTTTCGGGATTTATCTTTAAGTCTTGACTCCATATCACGATCTTTGACTCTCTTCGCGGATTCCATTCCTAACTAGTGTTCAAAACCTACAAAATTTCCACTAAAATACACAAGATTACGCGCAAAAGTTTAATAAATTAAAAATACTAGAAATAAAATAGAAATTCTGGATTATTGCATTTTTAACTCAAAAGTCTATCAAATTAATCAAATAAACACCAAAAATGATGTCTCCTAAGGGTCGAAAATAAGAACAATTAAGGAGACATCATTTGCGATGAGTATAACCTCTCCCCATAAGTTCTGCGGTAACCCTGAGTTAATCATCAAGACATTCATCATTCCCTTCAACATGTGGTTCTTGCGTTCAGCAATTCCGTTTTGGTGAGGCGAATAAGGGATCGTGGATTGATGGATAATTCCACGTTCATTGCAAAAAACTCTTTAAAAAAAGACACATATTCTCCTCCCCTATCTGTTCTAGGATTCTTAACCTTTTTATTTAGTTGATTTTCAACTTAAGATTTGTATTACTTAAATGCTTCTAAGTCCTCATCCTTACTTCGTAGCAAGTATATTTGACAATATCTTGTAATATCATCAACGAAAGTTATAAAATACTTTTTTCCGTTTCTATTTTGCACAAATATTAAGTCACAGATGTCACTGTGAATTAACTCTAAAGATACTGAAGTTCTTTCTATAGATTTAAACGAGGTTTTGGTTAATTTTGACTCAACACATACTTCACATTCCTTTTGAGAATTGAAGTTCACATTAAGTAATAACTCGACGTATAATACTTATTTAATGAACCGAAATTAACATGTCCTAATCTATTGTGCCATAAATTAGTTGAGTCAAGCTTATAAACACAATTGCAATTTTAATTCATTTATTTATCGGTTACATTTTTTGTAGGTACTACGGTCATTACATTCATCTTAAATAGACCGTCGCAGAGGTACCCTTTTCCTACATACATTTTTTTCTTAGTTAATACAAACTTAACAGCTACAAATACATGTTTAAACCCAACCTTGCTTAGCAAGGAACCTGAAACTAAGTTCTTTCTAATGTCTAGATCATGGAAGACATTGTTCAAGGTCATCTTTTTCCCAGAGGTCATCTTCAAGCACAATTTTTCCAGTATCTTGAACCTTTGAGGTGGCGGAATTTCACATATACAAGATTTATTCATCTGTATCTTTCTTGTAGGTTTTGAACAAAGATATGTTTGAGTACACATGTCGGGTTACTCCAGTGTCTATCAACCATGTCCTTGGGTTGCTGACGATGTTGACTTCTAAAATTGTAGCACCAGGTTCAAATCGTCAATGCCCTCGGATATCTCAGTCACATTACGACTGATCGCCCTTATCTTTTTTTTGGCTTCTTTGTGCCTTTTTGTTTCAACAGTATTTTGCACGATGTCCATGCTTTCCACTTTGTTCAGTATTTTACTCCATATTCTATATGAAAAAAGAAAATTAACGTTAATAAACAAGTAATTTTCTAGTATGCATACACAAGCATAAAAATCAAAATAAGAGAAAAAAATAGAATGTAATAACATGTTCTTTGTACACAGACCCAAAATTTTTGCAAAAAGATTATAAAAGGGAAAAAAATGTTTTCTAGTTTATACAGAGTGAATCATAAATACTTTAAATTGTTGTGATTTTTTTATAAACCAATAAACAATATAAAAACTAATACAAAAATAAATAACAGTAATGAATAAATAACTTTAATTTTCGAGGCTCGGATTTGATTCGATATCTTTAAGTTATTTAGGCCACATACCAGTGCCTTACGTTTGTTAGCCTCAACATCCAGGATACAACGACAAAATTATTTAAAAGAAACTGACACACGAATTCCTAAGAATTTCAACAAACTTAATAAAGCGGTTTCTTTCTATCTCTCTTATAATTTTAATGCTTAATGCTTTACAAAACTGAATGAATAAAATGTTTGAGTTGTCCAACTATTTATAAACAATGAAAAGGTGGCTTGGCAAAGAGTTGTGATGTTTATTTTGAAGACACATTATTTCAATATAAGATACAACGTTTACTAAGGACAAACCAAAGCTTAGGCTAGTCCAGATGGTATGAGCCTAAGGCCTAAAAGCCCAATAGACCTGGTGGTCCAGGTTCAAACCACACCATTATTTTTCCGAATCGAGTCAACGACTATCATGTAAACATGGTCGACACTTGGGTAAAATCCCACTTGACCAACATAGACTTCAATTATTGACTTTTACTCATCCTCTTGGACCCTTTTGTCAACCATGTAATTAAAAGCTACACACTTAACACACAATTATGGCACAAAAACACTAAAAATAAAATATTATCCAAAAGAATGTAGAAAAGTGCAATATGACAAATATTAGGGAAAAACCTCTCACTTATGTCCCATAAGCCCTAAAAAAGTTGTCACGTGAGTAGATTAAGCTATCACAAAAGAGGAGACATCAGCATCCTAATTAGAGATTGTTTTTTATTGTTGTCTATCTTAGCCACTCACTTGCACCTTCAATTAAGAAAAACTTGGAGATTAAGTAATAAATTTTCTCCCTTGTAACTCCTAGTAAGGTAAGCATAACGTAGCATCATGAACTTATGAATAGCTGATGTCTCCCTAATTGTTCTTATTTTAGACCTTTGGGAGACATCATTTTTTATGTTTATATAATCATTTTGATAGACTTTAGGACTAAAAATGCAATAGTCCGATTTTCCTCTTTATTTTCTAGTATTTTTTATTTATTAAACTTTTGCGCGTAATCTTGTGTATTTAAGTGGAAAGTTTGTAGGTTTTGAATATTAGCTACGAGAGGAATCCGAGAAGAAAGTCAAAGATCGTGATATGGAGTCAAAGCTTGAAGATAAATCCCGAAAAGAATTATATTTTGGAGCTGCAAATCTGGAAAACAGGACAAAGATTGCTGATTTCGAGGCACTTACGAGTTGATTTAGCCGCTGATCTTTGAAGAGATTATGTTCCTTATCGAGTTACGGAAATTTAGCAAGTGATTTGAGGTCAATCGGAGTTATAACGAATCGGCTAGAGCTGTTTTAGTGGATGTGGTGCAGCAGTTACGGGATTTTGGTCTTAGATAATGTACTTGGGCCTTTAATACTTCATTTAACTTATCAGTTAGGTCCAAGTCCGTTTTTCACCTTATAAAAAGAGGTTTTGACTTCTATTTTTCACACAATTCAATTTTCATAAGTCAGAGCATCAGAGAGAAGTCAAGGCAAGGAAGAAGGAAGAAGCTACGGAGCTGGAGACTGTCTATATCTCCGATTCTCAGCCATTCCTAATCCGAAATTTGGTTTCTTTGTATTTTCTCTCTATGAACAATATTAATTCTTCTTTTAATTTAGTTTTTGTCTTTTCTTTAATTATGAGCTAAATCCATTTAGTACTTGGGAACGCATAATCGGTTAATCTCTACTTTGTTTAATTTCATATGATTGGATTTGGGATTTCAGTAATTTAATTCAAATTGGGTCTTTTACATGTTTCTATAATTTGTGATTATTTACTGTTCTTAAAGTAGCTAATTAATAACAGGTTTTAGTATCTAAGCTATTCCACATAGTGGTGTGTGGATCATCTCGACAGGGTGTTTAGATACAGAATTAATTACAGAATATATGATAGAAATTATTTGGCTCTGACGAGCGTAATTAATCTTATGGCCTATTGGGTATTTTTAGCTTATTCATTCGAAGGTGGATCATAATCACCCTGACGGGGTTTGTGACACCCTAGAATAGCTTCATAGTCCACCCTGACGGGGATACGAAGATTCTCGAATCCCGACCTATGTTAATTGACCGATTTGTCACTTAAACAACACATGGAATGAAATAAAGTTAGGAGAAATCCTTGCGTCTCTCAAGTACTGCTTGCTCATATTTGCGTCTAGTCTTCATTTACTTGCGTTTAGTTATTTATTTGCATTTTCACATTAGTCTTTCATACTTAGGATTAATAAAAACCAACCAACAAACAATTATCACATCATTTAATGCTTTCATAAGTGCAATTATTCATTACTTGATAAGCATTGAAGTCAACCAATCTGTCCCTGCGAACGATCCTGTTTATCACTATTATTACTTGGGACAACCGTACACTTGCGGTTGTGGTTCTCCTTACTTATTACATTATTTTTAGAACACACAAAGGACCACCAAGTTTTTTGCGCCGCTGCCGGGAACGGTAGCGTGTGACCACGTTACTTATCCTTTAGTGACTAGTTGCATTTGTTTTTGTTTTTATCAGTTTTACGCTTTTTGTTTGTTCATCTTTTTCAGGTTTTAGGTTTGGTGTATGCGAAGAAGACTCTTTAAGGATTTTGAGCCATCAGCTTTGATCCTTAATAATCCAGAATCATTAATCAGACTTGCTAACAAGAAAAGGAAAGAACAAGAAGCTAGAGTAGTAGAAGAATTAGCGAACAAAATGGATAATATTATTCTTCATAACCAAGAGAACCCAGGAGTTCAGCTAAACGCAAATGGTAAGCCACTAGGGCCTCCAGGAATTCCTAATCTTCCAGTTCCACCTGTCAGTCCTAATCCTCCAGTTCAAGTTCAAATAGCCGATCCATGGTTTCTCACCGGTCCAGCTCAAGAACCATTCCTTGCCCCTCCTCTTGGGACTGGCCCAGCTAATATCAATGTTCCGAGATTCCGTCCAAATTCGGGTATGCTAGCTCAATTTCAGAATTTCGGAAACTTTCGTGGCAAGCCCAGAGAAGACCCGCTTCGCGCAGTACAAAAATTTATGCAAATTTGTGATTCATACATTACGCAAGGGATAACGAGGGAGCAAATGTATTTTGCTACATTCAGATTTTTCTTAATAGATGGAGCGAGTGATTGGCATTATTCGCAAGAACCAGGATAGATTACGAATTGGGAACAGTTACAGGCTGCGTTTTTCGACAGATATTATCCGTCCAACATGAGGTTAGATGCTCAACTTGAGTTAACACATTTCTGACAAGAATATGATGAAGCGTTGGGTAGAAATTGGTTGAGATTTCAGAAATGCTTACGAAGAGTCCCCAATCATGACCTTTCAGAACAACAGCAATTGAAAATTTTCTATAGTGGTCTTGAGGGGAGTTCACGCAAAGATTTGGATTTGTTATGTGGTGGTGCGTTTTTACGAGTTCAACCTGCGTATGCACGAATTATTTTAGATAGAACTGTTGATAATGAAGTGGGATGGAATACCGTAAGAACACCAGTTAAAGGAGGAGTTAATAATGTCAACATAGAAGAGAAGTTCAACTCCTTAGAGAACAAGATAAAAACCACATTAGAACAACAGTTGAGACAACTTACATTAGCCGTGAAAGAAGGTTTTTCGAATAAAAGAGTTGAGGTAAAGGTTGCACAAAAGGTGTATGGATGTGAGTATTATGGTGTGAATGATCACGATTGGGAAAATTGCCAGAATAATCAAGAGTCCGTGATGTTTGTCTCCAATAGAGGAAACTTTAATTCGAGTGGTAATGGATATCAGCCTAACAGAAAACATCCTGGGTTTCAATATTCGAATCCTAATGGGGCAGCCAATCCTACATACACATATCAGCCGCGTCCCCAAGGTAACAACTTCAATCCAAGACCACATAACAACTATCAAGGGGGACCGAATCAGGGAAACTATGTTCAGAGATAAGCTCCTCAAGAAAGTTATAACAAAACCATTAACCAAAAAGCCTTACCCGCCCAACCTCAAGAAGGTGCGATTAACCTTCAGAAAATCGTTGAGAACTTAATTGCTCTCCAGACGCAAGCTATTAAGAATCAACAAGCGTCTGACGCAAATATTAAACTATTAGAGAATCAGCTTGCTCAAATCACAAAACAACTTAATCAGCGTCCACAAGGGCAACTCCCTAGTGACACAGAAAATCCGAGACAACATGAAGATTGCAAAGTTGTTACTCTCAGAAGTGGTAAGAACCTCCCTCCACCTCATTTTCCAGTTATGAAAGAGAAAGAAGTTCCACGAAAAAAGCAAAGGACGTGGTTGAGAAAGAGAAAGAAGTTGAGGTTGAAGAAATAGAGAGGTCAGTTGAAGTTCCGAAGAAGAAAGATAGTGTTGTAATCAATCGCCCTCCTCCACCATTTCCATCTCGAGTTCAGAAAAAGGGTGATATGGCCGATTATCAAAGATTCTTGAACAAGGTGAGTGGCCTCAATATTAATATTCCATTTTTACAAGCTATCAGGGATGTCCCCAAATATGCAAAGTTCTTAAAAAGGGCCCTCACCAACAAAAGGTCGTATTGTGATAATGAGATGGTTGGTCTTCTGGAAGAATGTAGTGCTATTTGTCAAAGTAAATTACCTCCAAAGTTACTTGATCCTGGGAGTTTCACAATTCCGATATCAATTGGAGAGGAATGGAAAGGTAAGGCACTATGTGATTTGGGTGCGAGCATCAATCTTATGCCCAAATCGGACTTTGATAAACTGAAAATTGGAGAAGCAAGACCTATTTCTATGGTCTTGCAAATGGCAGAAAGGTCGAATTGAAGATGTCCTCGTTAAGGCTGGTACGTTAGTAATTCCCGTTGATTTTGGTATTCTTGAATACGACGCGGATAGGAATGTCCCCATTATTTTGGGAAGACCATTCGTAGCCACGGGGCGTACATTGATTGATGTAGAAAACGGTGAATTGACGATGAGAATCCAAGACGAGGAGGTCAAATTTAATGTGTTCCGAGCTATGAAGTTTCCAGATTCTCAAGAAGATTGCTTTCGAATGGATGTAGTTGAGCATGCCACACAAGAGGTATATAATGAATTTACTTATGATGATATTGATGTCTCCTCATTTGTGATAGATTTATGTTAGGATGAGACATCATTTTTAGTGATTTAGGAAGTCTTTTAGTTGATTTTCTTGAGAAATAGTGCACTTTCCTATTTTGAGTCTTGATTTAGTAAAATAATATTTTTAGAGCATATTGGGTTTAATTATTTATTTAGTGTGAAGCTTTAAAGATAATTATGGAGCTTAATTAGAGTCCAAGTCAAAGACAACAACTTATGGAAAGAGATTAGCATGGTAATTGGAGATAAGGAAATAAAAGCTAAAAAGGTGGATAAGGAAAAGCTGCCTAAATCTGGGATTCTGCAGCACATGTGTAAAGATATGCGTTTTTACCTAAGAAATAGGCCGATTTTGGTAATTTCCTTCTAAAGGTCCTAGATAATTCTGTTGCGATTCTTTTGGTATCTTATGGAGCTCAAACCGACCAATAACGAAGAAGATATGCTCAAAATGGTCCAGCAGTGTTTATCTTTATTTCCATACGAATTAGAGTTGGGCTTGGAGTCCACCACTTACTTATCCTTTAAGAAAACGAATTAGGGCTTCCAAGACACCTATACATACACCCTCATACCATTGTAAACATGTCCTTGCTCAATTGCAAAGTATAGGCTTAGTCTTTACTTATATTTTCTTAGTTTTAAACAATAGCTTAGTCCTTTAGTTAGATATTCATCCTTAGAATCAAGCTATTCATCCAAGAAGCAAGTTGACCTGTAGAGGAAGACAAGAAGAAGAAGAAGAAGATTGGAGACTGACAACCCCTCTTCTACATCTCACCTTCTCTATATTTAGAGTAATTAGCTATAGATCTATACTCAACCATATTTCTAAGCTTTTATTCTGTAAGTTTACTTTTAATCGTTGGATTATTATTTTGTCTTTAAATACTATTTGTTATTTTAATTGATTAAGCTTGGCGTATATTGTTATTATGTGTTTTGACTTATTTCCCTAGATCTGATCAATCTTAGGATTAATCTTAGTTATTGACAACACCACATAATCGTCTAGTTTAACTAGATAGCCATTAAGGTTTGATTTAATCACCAATTATTACTTAGGAATCCCTAGTAGTGGAGAGGTTGCTCCTAAGCCTAGAAAAGGCTAGGTAGAATTTAGAATCCTGGTTAATATATAATGCTTAATGTGACAGGTTAGAATAACAATTTAGTAATAGACCTAGTAATCCTAATCTATTTGACTTACTTTCATATTTATTTATTTGTATTATTTATTTATTCGCATTAGATAGTTATTCGTATTATTTTATCTTTTTATATTTTATTCTAAACCTCTAAATTCATCTACGCTTGTTAAATATAAGTAGATCTAACGGATTAAATCCCTGAGAACGAACATGACTTATCATTAAAACTTGCAAACGATCTGTGATACTTGCAGTGAGTTCCGTGGTTCACAAGGGTGTGTGCTCTTTATTATTATTCTTATTTATCTATTATTTTATCACACCTTTGCCCCCACCAAGTTTTTGGCGCCGCTGCCGGGGATTTATCTTTAAGTTAAATCTATTTTGTGTTTAATTAGTGTAGAAGTTTTTATTTGTTTTCAGTTTTACGCGTTTTCTTTTTAGTCTCTTCTCAGGTTTATTAGGTATGGAGAATTATTACGAACCAAATATGCATGGGGCCCGAAGTCAAAATTTTTATCAAGAAGGTTCGAGCTATCAATTTCAAGCTCCACCACAACCCATGCATAATCCACAAGAAGAAGCTATAACCAAGCTCGAAGAAATGATGGATAAATTATTGATTCTGGTTCAAAATTGTAGGCAGCTCAACAATGAAACATCCATGGAGCAAGCTGCAAAAGTGGAAGCCTTGGAGACACAAGTCACTCAAGTGACCAATTCTTCTCTAAAATTCCAACAAGAGCTTCCACCATTAATCCGAAGTGTAATAGAAGAACAGGTTCAACAAGCACTTCCGTCTCACCCTTTTGAAAGTATAAATTATTTGGAAAACATGG
This sequence comes from Nemophila menziesii, assembly GCA_029959085.1. Lineage (NCBI taxonomy): Eukaryota > Viridiplantae > Streptophyta > Magnoliopsida > Boraginales > Hydrophyllaceae > Nemophila > Nemophila menziesii. The sequence continues at coordinate 85,711,543 of JARWIR010000001.1, forward strand.
TAGATTAAAATGCGGCAAAGATAGATGCTAATACAACCTTAATACGTTCTATGCACCAAAAATATCAAGCAATGGAGCAAAGATTAACGGAACTCACTACGATCAATCAACAGTTCCAACAAGAATTACATAAGAAACTGGGTTATAGCAATGTTGGGTTCGAGATTTCAACCGTAGAAGAACCAACCCAGCTTAGCTTAGAAGAAGTAATTGTTAAAGATCAAATTGCGAAGGAGGGTGATCCAGAATTCAAGCATGTGGAAGAAGAAAAAGAAACCGATAAAGAAGAGACAACCGCACAAAAGGTGCAAAAAGAAGAAGACAAGGCGGAGATACCGCCTACACATCCGTTACTATCACCACCTCATTTACAAATAATTACATATCCTAGTGGTGATACTAAATCTGAAACGTCAAGCCCAGAAAAAATCATTGTTCCTATACTCGAAGTCCCATACATGCAAACTGGCCTAGGTAAAAAAATTGATGATGAGGCCACTGAAATCGATAGCGATGTTTGGTTCGATGTTGTCGAAGAGTTCAGCCTTCAAGAAGAGGAGGAAGTGGAATCACTACAAGTTCCACTTAATGAGCTAGATATTCCGAAAAGGGAAGAACAAAGCACGCTATGCATAGAGGATGTAATCGCATATAAAGAGCCTACATCACCGATAGTCTGCAAGGAAGATCTGTCCAAGAAGAGTGAAAGTGTGGAAGTTGAGATCGAGAATAGGGATCGTACTAAAGAAAGCTTGACAACCATTCCAAAGAAGTTACCACAAAATATGCAAGATCTTGGAGCTTTATATCTCCACATTAATATAGGTGGTAATTTCAAAGCTAAAGCGATGTGTGACTTGGGTTCAGGAAGGAATATCATGCCCAAGAATCTGTTCGAGAAGTTAGGCATGAGAGATGCCAAAAGAAAAGATATTGATTTGCTGCTCCTAGATAATTCAACGATAAAGCCATGGGGAGTCATTGAAGACGTGCTTGTCCAAGTAGGTACTTTAACTATACCTACAGATTTTGTTATTCTTGATAGCATTGCAGGTCAACATGTTCCATTGATACTTGGACACCCATTCTTGGCGACAAGTCACAGCATAATTGATATTCATAGGGGAACCGGGACTCTCCGAATGGGAAAAGAATCTAAAACATTCCACTTGGTGGATGAAAAGCATGAGGAATCACGTATAGAAAAAGCCCCGACACTCCGAGTTGTGACAAAAGAAATTAAAAAGAAAGTCCACAATGAACCCGTGAAAAAGAGAATCAAAAGTGAGTTTGTGGTTGGTGACATGGTTGCATGGAAAGCCCCCAAACAAGAGAATAGACCACGGGGATTCAAGGATTCGTGGATGGGTCCGTTTGTAGTTACAAGAGTTATTTTGTCAAAACGGATTGAAATACAAGCTAAGAAGGGTCACAAACTTCGGATAGTAGATGAGCATAACCTAACCCGTTGTTGGGGAGGTTATGTACGCAAGCCTTAATCGAGGTAACACGTCTAACTTTGAAAGACGTTAAACAAAAGTGTTGTACGGGAGACAACCCGTAGTTTTTTAATTTTCATGTCTTTTACGTTTTTAATTTATGTTTAATTTAGTTGTTTTTAGTTGATAATGCATATTTGAGAAAGGTATTAGTGTTTTTGGTGTGTAGGAATTGGAGAAATCGAGTTAGGAACGCGAGGAAAAAATTTCGGAGCGAAGGAATGACCCCGCGGACTACCCCTAGTCCGCAGGTATGCACCGTAGGGTCAAAACCCGTACCACGGGTGGAGCCACGGGTCGTGTCCAGAACCGAGAAAAAATTGACCCGCGGACTACCCCCTATACCGTGCCATGGTCCGCAAGGTCAAAACACGTGCCACGGGGTAGGTCCACGGGTATTTTGACGTGGAAAGCTACAGAAGGCGCGGGGTACCCTCCGGTGTACCGCGCCATGGTCTGCAAGGTAAAAAACGCGTGCCACGGGTTGTACCACGGGTATTATCCAGTGGGTAAAAATTTTCGAGCAACAGAAGCTGCAGTGTACCCCGCGGTACACCCATGGTCCGCAGGCATGGTCCGCACGAGCCGCCAGAGAGAGAAAAGAAAGGGTTTCAAAGCTATAAGAAGATGTAATGCTCATAATTCCGAATTTCATAAACCTTAAGCCTCTTTCTCTTCTCCAAAACTCTCCTAACTCCATTAAAGCTCATAAAAACCTTCACCTAACATCAAAACACTACCAAATCACCATTAATTCACATCCAAATCCTTCCCTACATCATTACAAAGAAGAATCAAGCACCCAAATCATATCAAAACACCTAGAAACCAAATCAAAACCATGAATTTCAAGATCTTCTTCTCAATTAAAGCTTGATTCAATCATACCCACATGGAGAATTGTCATCCTAACACCTTTACTAACCAAAATAAAGCTTGTTCCACCTATATTTAAGAGTTACAAATTGCAAGAGTGCTCAAAGCTTTGAGTTGGGGGTCAAAAGAGATGATGAAGAGAATAGAGAAATTATCAAGTGTTATGGGATATGAAGAATCAAAGCAAGGTATTGGGTAAGTTTTAGATGAAATCAATTGAGATGGGTAATAGTTTGGGAATATATTACAAGATAATTGGAGTCAAGCAATTAGAGAGGAACCGGTTTTTGGTGGATTCAAATCCTAAAAAGCAAGCAATTGTAATTAGGGAGCAGAAGATGCCAATACCTCTTCTAATCAAAGATTTCTATATCAAAGATGAATTAAAGCTTCTGGGACGCTAGTAGCTTTGTCCAAAACATGTTATTGGATGAACACTGTCACATGAGAAAGTATTCAAGAGAAGAATTGGAAGAAGATTAACAAGAGATTTCTAGAGTGTGATTGATTGGGATGGAGCATAAGAAGATGTAAGGGAATGCGAAATTGGTGATACATAGAAATTTACATACATGAAAGCACTGCACCGTATTCCGGGTATTGATCAGGCGAGGTAAATAGCCTCGAAGAGTATGTTTTCTTTCTTCCTTACCTTCTCTTTATGTGCAATATCTGTGAAATTTTAATTTTCTTTTATTTTATTTTCGAGTCTTTTCGAGTCGTGGGGACACGACTCATTTTTGAGTTGGGGGTGTGGGGATTCGTTGTCTCTCATCTCCATTTTTCTGTTTTTAGGTAAAACTAAAATTTTTATGAGAAGGTTTAGATGTATGTAGAGTGTGTTTAATAGCTTAAAAGCATAAGCTCAGTAAGTTAATGATAGAAAGTAGTATGTTTATGAGCTATGTTATTTGTATGCTTTGAGTTTTTACAGGAAAACACACGTTGATAGTAAAGAGAAGATTAGTGAGCAATGCGATAGAAAGTATGTTCGATCTCAGGGAACCTTGAGAAGTGTGTAGGTCGTGAGATCCAAGCTAGTTGATAAACCATTTGATGAAAGTGCTAAAGGTAAGAGAATAACGAAATTACATAGTTTAGAAAGTGATTAAGGCGGTTCTTTCATATTTGAAGCCTTTGAATCCTTTTTATACCTTCTCACCATGTTATTTTTTATTTTATGCTATATCCTTCTCAGCCCCTTCTAGCCTTTCTAAAGCTTTTTATTGAACCACGTTATAAGCCATATCCCTTTAGATTTTAGGACTTTTCCATATGACCCGCACTCGAATCGCGATGCATAGACAGTTGTTTTAGACCTTGAGTTTGGGGTGGTGGGTCCACCATTATGGGAATTGTTATTGGGATGGGATTTTTGAGCTTATTAATTGTGCTCTGTTATTTATAGTGATGATGTTTCACAGATTTGTATTGTAACCCTTTGCTGGGGTAATAGTGAATGAAAAAGAAGCTACGGGCTAATTTTGCCAACAAGGGAATTAAAGAATATATATATATATATATATATATATATATATATATATATATATATATATATATATATATATATATATGAGAAAATTAGTGTGATATCTCAACATAAAAAGAGAGTCATAGCTATACAAAAGAAAAAATTGAAAAGAAAAGAATATATATATATATATATATATATATATATATATATATTCGGACCGGCAAAGTGGAATTTTTATGTGAACATCTTATGCTTTAATTGGATTATTGGGGATGCTATGCATCAAGAAATCATTGGGTTGAGTGAGAAACGTTTTATGAGAGTAACTCAAGCTCTAGGGCGATTCGTTGATGGCTAGTGAGGAGAGAGCCAAAAGCTCACTCTAAATTATCCAAATATACTTATCATACCGTCCCTAAGCCTACATTACAACCTTAAAGACCTTTTGATTCTTTGCTATGTAACTGATAAGTGATTGAGCCAATAGAGAGTAGTTAAATGGATCTTTGGACACTAGTGAAGTTCGATGAACAATTTATAGCTTCCTTGGGGAACTGAGTAAAGTCCCAATCCTTCTCACATTGCGAAACTAATCTGATCTTGAATTCAAGCCGTGTTGACTGTGGATATGAGAAGTGTACAGGTATGTAGTTTTTAAATATTATTACATGAAATTTTCTGAGTAGTTGCTTCAAGTCTATTCTCCGTATTTTGCTATCTTCTTCCCTCTGTGCTTAATTGACCTAGGTGTGTATTTAGAGACTTCCCTTTGTTTTTATCTTTATTTTATCGGGACGATACAACTTTGAGTTGGGGGTCTTGATGTCTCCTCATTTGTGATAGATTTATATTAGGATGAGACATCATTTTTAGTGATTTAGGAAGTCTTTTAGTTGATTTTCTTGAGAAATAGTGCACTTTCCTATTTTGAGTCTTGATTTAGTAAAATAATATTTTTAGAGCATATTGGGTTTAATTATTTATTTAGTGTGAAGCTTTAAAGATAATTATGGAGCTTAATTAGAGTCCAAGTCAAAGACAACAACTTATGGAAAGAGATTAGCATGGTAATTGGAGATAAGGAAATAAAAGCTAAAAAGATGGAAAAGGAAAAGCTGCCTTAATCAGGGATTCTGCAGCACACGTCTAAAGATATGCGTTTTTACCTAAGAAATAGGCCGATTTTGGTAATTTCCTTCAATAGGGGCAAGATAATTCTGTTGCGATTCTTTTGGTATCTTATGGAGCTCAAACCGACCAATAACGAAGAAGATATGCTCAAAACGGTCCAGCAGTGTTTATCTTTATTTCCATACGAATTAGAGTTGGGCTTGGAGTCCACCACTTACTTATCCTTCAAGAAAACGAATTAGGGCTTCCAAGACACCTATAAATACACCCTCATACCATTGTAAACATGTCCTTGCTCAATTGCAAAGTATAGGCTTAGTCTTTACTTATATTTTCTTAGTTTTAAACAATAGCTTAGTCCTTTAGTTAGACATTCATCCTTAGAATCAAGCTATTCATCCAAGAAGCAAGTTGACCTGTAGAGGAAGAATAGAAGAAGAATAAGATTGGAGACTGACAACCCCTCTTCTACATCTCACCTTCTCTATATTTAGAGTAATTAGCTATAAATCTATACTCAACCATATTTCTAAGCTTTTATTCTGTAAGTTTACTTTTAATTGTTGGATTATTATTTTGTCTTTAAATACTATTTGTTATTTTAATTGATTAAGCTTGGCGTATATTGTTATTATGTGTTTTGACTTATTTCCCTAGATCTGATCAATCTTAGGATTAATCTTAGTTATTGACAACACCACATAATCGTCTAGTTTAACTAGATAGCCATTAAGGTTTGATTTAATCACTAATCATTACTTAGGAATCCCTAGTAGTGGAGAGGTTGCTCCTAAGCCTAGAAAAGGCTAGGTAGAATTTAAAATCCTGGTTAATATATAATGCTTAATGTGACAGGTTACAATAACAATTTAGTAATAGACCTAGTAATCCTAATCTATTTGACTTACATTCATATTTATTTATTTGTATTATTTATTTATTCGCATTAGATAGTTATTCGTATTATTATATCTTTTTATATTTTATTCTAAACCTCTAAATTCATCTACGCTTGTTAAATATAAGTATATCTAACAGATTAAATCCCTGCGAACGAACTTGACTTATCATTAAAACTTGCAAACGATCTGTGATACTTGCAGTGAGTTCCGTGGTTCTCAAGGGTGTGTGCTCTTTATTATTATTCTTATTTATCTATTATTTTATCACACCTTTGCCCCCACCAGATATCCTGCATGCAGCTTTAATTATTGATTCACCTGAGTTCATGGAAGAGCTTGCCGAAACAGTGGCAGCTCTTAATTCAGAGAATCCTAAGTATAGGCGTCCTGCCTATGAACCTGTGAGAGAACCGGGGGAGATTGTTCCTAAAAAGAAGCCTTCAATCGAATCTCCTTCGGAGTTGGAAGAAAAGCCATTACCAACACACTTGAGGTATGCATATTTAGGTACTAATGAAACTCTACCTGTTATTGTTTCAACAAATTTAACAGGTCCTCAAGAAGATAAACTGTTGCGTGTGTTAAGAGACAACAAAGAGGCGATAGGTTGGACAATTGCTGATATCAAAGGCATTAGTCCCTCCTATTGTCAACACAAAATCATACTTGAAGATGATAACGCACGCTCAGTTGAAGGTCAAAGGAGATTAATTCCCTCTATGAAGGAGGTAGTGAAGAAGGAAGTTATCAAGCTGTTAGACGCGGGGATTATCTATCCCATCTCGAGTAGTGAATGGGTGATTCCTGTTCAATGTGTGCCAAATAAAGGAGAAATTACAACTATTCTAACTGCTCAGAATGAATCCATTCCTTCGAGAACGGTTGTTGGATGGAGAGTTTGTATGGATTACCGGAAATTGAACAAGGCGACTAGGAAAGATCACTTCCCCTTGCCCTTCATTGATCAGATGTTGGATAAATTGGCTGGGAGAGAATACTATTGTTTCTTAGATGGCTATTCTGGGTATAATCAGATCTATGTGGCTCCAGAAGATCAACATAAAACAACATTTACATGTCCCTTTGGTACTTTTGCATATCGCAGAATGCCATTTGGGTTGTGTAATGCACCTGATACCTTTTAGAGATGTATGATGGCTATCTTCTGGGATATGATCGATAATTTTCTTGAAGTTTTTATGGATGATTTATCCGTGTTCGGTGATGATTTTGATAAATATTTACATAACTTGGAGAAAGTGTTAATCAGATGCAAGGAAACAGATTTGGTCTTAAACTGCGAGAAGTGTCATTTCATGGTTCGCGAAGGTATAGTTCTAGGTCACAAGGTTTCAAGTGCTAGGTTAGAGGTTGATAGAGCGAAGATAGAGGTAATTAAAACTCTTCCGCTCCTATTTCTGTTAAAGGGGTAAGAATTTTTCTTGGTCATGCTGGCTTTTATAGGCGTTTCATTAAAGACTTATCTAAGATTGCTAAACCGCTATGTAACTTACTTGAAAAGGACTCCAAATTCCTTTTTGATGAAGCTTGCTTAGCGGCTTTCCAAGCAATCAAAGAAAAGCTTATTTCTGCTCCTATAGTATTACCTCCAGATTGGAATTTGCCTTTTGAAGTTATGTGTGATGCTAGTGATTTGTGTGTGGGAGCTGTATTGGTACAAAGAAAAGATAAGATATTTCATTCGATTTATTATACTAGTAAGACTTTCAATGGTGCTCAAATTAATTATACAGTTACAGAGAAAGAATTGCTAGCAATTGTGTATTCATTCGATAAGTTTCGCTCTTATCTTCTTGGAGCGACGGTTATTGTTTATACAGATCATTCAGCCATCATATATCTTATGGAAAAGAAAGATGCTAAACCGAGGTTAATCAGATGGGTTTTATTGCTTCAAGAATTCGATTTAAAGATTAAGGATAGAAAGGGTTGTGATAATCAGGTTGCAGATCATCTATCGCGTCTTGAAGGTTCAGAAACAAATAGTGGAGCTGAAGTAGTTAGAGAAGAATTTCCTGACGAGAGTTTATTTGCTGTTCGTGATTATGAAGCTCCCTGGTATGCATATATTGTGAATTTAATTGTAAGTGGTTCTTTTCATGAAGGATCCACTTATCAAGACAGAAAAAGGTTAGCTCATCGTGCTAGACTATTCTTTTGGGAGGATCCTTTCCTCTACAAAGTATGTGCTGACCAAATGGTAAGAAGATGTGTAACAAAGGAAGAAACAGATGCGATTATAGCTGGGTGTCATGATTCACTCTACGGAGGACACTTCAAGGGGGATAGAACTGCTGCTAAGGTATTCCAATCCGGTTTTTACTGGCCTACACTTGTTAAAGATTGTCATAATTATGTAAAGAAATGCGCGAGATGCCAGTTTACCGGAAATATATCGAAGAGAGATGAAATGCCACGTAATAATGTGTTAGAAGTTGAAATATTTGATGTTTGGGGTATAGACTGTATGGGTCCGTTCGTTCCTTCAAATGGTAACCTCTACATCTTATTAGCTGTTGATTACGTGTCTAAAAGGGTAGAAGCGGTGGCTCTACCAACTAACGATTCACGAGTGGTGATTAAGTTCCTAAAATCACATATCTTCACTAGACATGGCACACCTAGAGTGATTATTAGCAATGGAGGATCTCATTTCGTTAATAAGTATCTGAAGACTATTCTAGAGAAGTATGGAGTGAGACACCGTGTATCTACTGCATATCATCCACAATCCAACGGTCAAGCTGAAGTTTCGAATCGCGAAGTAAAATCCATCCTAGAGAAGACTGTTGGTCCTACAAGAAAAGATTGGTCAATGAAGTTAGATGACGCGCTGTGCGCTTATCGTACTGCGTTCAAAACTCTAGTGGGTGCGTCTCCGTATCGTATGGTGTATGGTAAGGCTTGTCACTTACCTCTTGAGCTTGAAATGCCTATTGGGCAATTGCGCAGTTGAACTTAGATCCTACCTTAGCCGGATAGAATCGTATGATGAAGCTTAACGAACTTGATGAATTTCGATTGCAGGCTTATGAAAATGCTAAACTCTACAAAGAAAACACTAAGAAATGGCATGACAATCAGATTTGTGTGAAGAACTTTGAAGAGGGTCAAAAAGTATTGAAGTATAACTCAAAGTTCACCAATTATCCGGGTAAGTTAAGGTTTAAGTGGTCGGGTCCATACATAGTGACCAAAGTTACACCTCATGGGGCGATAGAAATAGAACATCCACTCGAGAACCGCACCTACATGGTGAACGGTCATTGTTTAAAGATATACCATGGAGGTGAAGATACCAACCGCTTGGAAGATCCACATCCCGGGGAGGTCATGTATCTCCTCGAAGCTCCTTAGAAGCGTGAGGTAACCCGTCGAGATTAACGACGTTAAACAAAAGCCAATTCATTGTATATTAGTTTAAGTTTTTAATTTTCGTAGTATAAATTATTTTGATTTTCGTAAATTTAGTGTTTATTAGTAAGAAATGAGGAAGGGTAGTTGTTTTTGATGATTTCAGGGGTAAAAAGGTCATGAGTGTGGGGTCGAAAGGGCGAAAATAGAAGAAAAATGGGTGGTTTTCCAGGGGCAAAACCGAGAACCCGGTTGCGACGCTATAACCCACCCATGAATACGCACGAGGTAGCATCTTGGTTCGTGAAGTCGACGCGAACCGGTGCCCTGGTTTCGCACAAACCGGGTAGCCGGTTTCGAGAGCTGGAAATTTCGAATTCTCTGACCCAGCGTTTAGGGGCGCGCCATTCGCTGCGTTTCGCGTTGCGTCTCCACCTGTGCCATCAACGCAAACTGGGAACCCGGTTTCGCACAAACCGGGAACCCGGTTTTGGAGCTGCAGATTTTCATGTTTTTCTGACCTAGCGTTTTGGGCCCAGCCCTTTGCTGCGTCACCACCTGCGTGCGCATTCGCGCCATCGACGCAAACCGGGAACCCGGTTTCGAGAGGTGATTCTCTGACCCGGCGTTTTGGGGTCTAGCCAATTATTGCGTTACAGGTAAATAAAAAACTTTGATTAAGTAATTTTTTCGTGCCGACACAGCGACGCGAAACCGGGAACCCGGTTTCCACTGTGATGAGGCGGTTTTTGCCTTTTTGACCTAATTTTCTTAGCCTCTTCTGCAAGTTTTTACCAAAAACGTCTCCTTAACCTTCCCACCTCCAAAAATCATCATCAAAACCTTTAAAAACAATCAAATCCTACCCTCTTTCATCACAAAAACACAAAATCAACTCACCTTATCTCCAAAATATCATCAAATCCTTAGTTTTTCACCAAGATTGTTCTTCACCCAAGTCTTAAATTAAACCAAATTCCTTCTCCCACATTAATTAACCCTTACCCATCTCATATTCCACCTTAATCTTAAATTCCTAAACCTTAAAACATCAAAGTTATAAGCTTTTCTCTAGCTTCTCACTATTTGAAGTGTTGAGTTTGGGGTGGAAAGAGATGACTAATAGAACCGGTGATTTTCAAAGAACTGCTCCTAGACACAGAACCACCATTAGTGGTACTCCAGAACAAGCTATTGAGATTCCTGATTCGCGTCCAAAACGCAATACTGAAGAGGTTAAGCTTTCTCCCAAGAAAAAAGAGATCATAGGTAAGATGAATCCTAAGAAGAGAAGATTAATTGATGAACTAGAAAGTGAGGAAGAACATGAAGATGAGATTGAAAAAGAAATTGAGGATGAGAGAGAACAAGAAGTTCCGGAAGTACTAGTTCAACAGAAACCCCCGCGAAGAAAGATGTGTGCTCACAAGCCAAAGAGGTTTACACTTCTTGGAATGATCAGGTTCGTGATAGAATTGAATTTTTGAAGTTTGGTGAGGAGATGGACTTTCCTAAGGGTATTATGAGTAGTGCTTTCAAAGAATATGAAGTTACTTGTGACAATTTTGGTTGGAAAGAATTGAGAGAAAGGAAGCTTGAGTTTATTCCTACCTTGGTGCGAGAATTTTATGAAGGTTTAGCTATCTCCCGTGAAGCAATTGAAATTCGCAAGAAGGTAGTTCCTTTTTCTATTGAACTTATTCAAAAATCATTGAAATTACCCAACTTTACAGGATTATGTTCGTTCCAAGAATCCCTTAATGATCCTTATTTCGATTATGAATCCCTTTGGGGTACTGTGCTTATTAATGGGGCTAGCCCAATTCCGGAGGGAGAAAGGTATCCTGGACAATTTTACAGCAGTAATTTAACACCTCGTGCTAAGGTTTAATGTCGTTTCGTAATCCCTACATTCTTTAAATTAAACACACATCTGAGTTGAAGAAGGAACATATAATTTTTATCAAGTGTGTTATTGAGGAGAAACCTATGAATGTTGCGCGAATTTATAACACCATCATGGAATTCGCGAAATCTCCAATGAAACAACAAAATCTCAAGTTTCCTTGTACTATCACTACTTTGTGCCTAGACGCAAAAATCCCGCGTAGGAACGCAGAGGTTGACGATGTTACAGATGGAGTGAGCATGGCATTAAGTACGATTCAGAATATCCATGATGAAGCAACACGAGCTGTGAAAACTCCTAGAGCTCGTCCACCAAAGAAGAAGGCAAAGAATGATACAGAGTTGGAATCCAAAATTAGGGTGTTGGAAGAGAATCAGGAGAAGATGATTGCTACTTTAGGAAACGTTACAAAAGAGCTGGACCTTATCCGAAATTTGATACTTGGCGTGCACACACTTCAAAATGCAATCTATGATGTTCTTATGCGAGAAAAGGGTCTAGAACGCAACACCGATAACCAGCCATGTGCTGGTTAAGATACGTTTTCTAATCCTTCATTTTTAGTGTAGATTAGTTTAATTGCTTTGAGTCTTTTTCGAGTCGTGGGGGCACGACTCATTTTTGAGTTTGGGGTGGGGTTCGTTGCCTCATCCTAGTTTTTTATGTGTTATGTGTTTTAAATGCTTTCAATAAAATAATGTTCGGAGTTGCGTTTGACTGTAGAATATTTTAAATGTCCCTTTAAGCATACTTTTGGTAAACCTATGATAGTAAATAGTGGACTTTAGGGAATGATATATAACGCATTTAGAATTGCATGCAAACGTAGGTAATTGATAGGAAAAATTAATGAACAATGCAAATGAAGTAAGCTTGTACTTAAGGAATATGTTTGGTGTGTAGAACATGAAATCCTAATTAGTAGAGAACCCACCTAGATATGAACTAAAGACGAGCTATGTACTTAGGAAAATGATAGGGGCAGTTCTTTGTTAGCCATTTGTGACCTTTTTAGCCTTCTATCCCTTGTATTAAATGTTAATCCGTCTTAGCCCACTTTGAGCCTTTAGCCTTTTCTTTGTAGCCACGATATAAGCCTATTATCCCTTAGATTATTAGGCATGATTATATGACCCGCACTTGAATCACGATCCTGAGACATGTCTCGAGCTTGAGTTTAGGGTGGTGGGTCCACTTATGGGGAATTTATTGGGAAGGGATGTATGTGTTTATGTTGTAGCACAATTGCAGATAATTATACTTATTGTAACCCTTTGCCGGGATTGAAAGAAATGAAAAAGAAAGAAAGAAATAAAAAAGTTTAAAATCCATTACAGTAGGAACTGGGAACCCGGTCCACAAAAACCGGGAACCCGATTTGCAACTGTACAAAAAAAAGAGAGAGAAAAGAAAAGAAAAAGAAAAATATGAAAGAATAAACATTCGGCAAAGTGGAATTTTCTGAAAAATCATCGTATTTGTAATGGGTTGACATGGGACGCTAAATTGTTGCGTAAATGGGTGAGTGAGAACATTTTTTAGCGTAAACTCAAGCTCGAGGACATTTGTTGATGGTAAGTGAGGAGAGAGCCAAAAGCTCACTTCAAATTTACCAAATATACATCCACACCGTCCTTAAGCCAGTATTAAAACCATAAAGACCTCGTGATTCCTAAGTGCATAGTGAATTTATGATTCTGTTGATAGGGAATATACTAGGTCGAGCGTTCAAAGCGATTTAGGATTGAGGAACACCCTATAGCCATCATAGAGAGATGAGTACAAGTGTAACCTTCAAGCATTGCGAATTTAATTTTATGATTGAGATTATTTGTGTTTGATTTTTTATTATAGATGTATGTGTATATTAGTTCTTAGAGTTTGCTATATGAGATTTATCTTGAGAATTGCTTTAGGTGTATTTGCAAGCTTCTATGTCTTTGCGTTTACTTCCACCCCTTTGTTTTGTTTTATTTTACTTTGTCGGGACGACAAAGATTTGAGTTGGGGGTCTTGATGTCTCCCTAATTGTTCTTATTTTAGACCCTTGGGAGACATCATTTTTTATGTTTATTTAATCATTTTGATAGACTTTAGGACTAAAAATGCAATATTCCGGTTTTCCTCTTTATTTTCTAGTATTTTTGATTTATTAAACTTTTGCGCGTAATCTTGTGTATTTTAGTGGAAATTTTGTAGGTTTTGAATATTAGCTAGGAGAGGAATCCGAGAAGAAAGTCAAAGATCGTGATATGGAGTCAAAGCTTGAAGATAAATCCCGAAAAAAATTATATTTTGGAGCTGCAAATCTAGAAACAGGCCAAAGATTTCTGATTTTGAGGCACTTACGAGTTGATTTAGCCGCTGACCTTTGAAGAGATTATGTTCCTTATCGAGGTACGGAAATTTAAAAAGTGATTTGAGGTCAATATGAGTTATAACGAATCAGCTAGAGCTGTTTTAGTGGATGTGGTGCAGCAGTTACGAGATTTCGGTCTTAGATAAAGGACTTGGGCCTTTAATATTTCATTAAACTTATCAGCTAGGTCCAAGACCGTTTTTCACCTTATAAAAAGAGGTTTTGACTTCTATTTTTCACACAATTCAATTTTCATATGTCAGAGCATCAGAGAGAAGTCAAGGCAAGGAAGAAGGAAGAAGCTACGGAGCTGGAGACTGTCTATATCTCCGATTCTCAGCCATTCCTAATCCGAAATTTGGTTTCTTTTTATTTTCTTTCTATGAACAATATGAATTCTTCTTTCAATTTAGTTTTTGTCTTTTCTTTAATTATGAGATAAATCCATTTAGTACTTGGGAACGCATAATGGGTTAATCCCTACTTTGTTTAATTTCATATGATTGGATTTGGGATTTCAGTAATTTAATTCAAATTGGGTCTTTTACATGTTTCTATAATTTGTGATTATTTACTGTTCTTAAAGTAGCTAATTAATAACAGGTTTTAGTATCTAAGCTATTCCACATAGTGGCGTGTGAATCATCTTGACGGGGGGTTTAGATACAGAATTAATTAAAGAATATAGGATAGAAATTATTTGACTCTGACGAGCGTAATTAATCTTATGGCCTATTGAGTATATTTAGCTTAATCATTCGAAGGTGGATCATAATCACCCTGACGGGGTTTGTGACACCCTAAAATAGCTTCGTAGTCCACCCTGACGGGGTTACAAAGATTCCCGAATCCCGACTTATGTTAATTGACCGATATGTCCCTTAAACAACATATGGAATGAAATAGAGTTAGGAGAAATCCTTGCGTCTCTCAAGTACTGCTTGCTCATATTTGCGTCTAGTCTTTATTTACTTGCATTTAGTTATTTATTTGCATTTTCACATTAGTTTTTCATACTTAGGATTAATAAAAACCAACCAACAAACAGTTATCAAATCATTTACTGCATTCATAAGTGCAATTATTCATTACTTGATAAGCATTGAAGTCAACCAATCCGTCCCTGCGAACGATCCTGTTTATCACTATTATTAATTGGGACAACCGTACACTTGCGGTTGTGGTTCTCCTTACTTATTACATTATTTTTAGAACACACAAAGGACCACCAATAGCTCATACCATATCTTGGTGAGCGGATCCACTATAATTCCTAGAGTTAAGGAATTTATTCAACATTACCCATATCGGGCTTAAACCGTGCAGCTTGAATAGTCGGAGGACAAATCCCCAAAACCCAAAAAGGCACTCCCGACTCAGGGATGCGTTGGACTTGATGATCAACCTCATTTGGTGGATTGACTCCATTTAAGTTCTCTCCTTGTTGAACATTGTTGTGAACACCCCCATGTGGATGGGCTGCTATTGGTGGGTTTAGTTGATTATCATTGACCTCAAAACTAGGTGGTGGGTCAATATTAGCCATTACTAATTGAGTCATTTTCATTTTTTTCTCTCTTTCTTTGGTCTTGAAGCAATTTCTCGGGATCCGAGAGCATACACCAAAACTTGTTAATATGTGAAGAGACAAATACAAGAAAAACAACGTAAAACCAAAAATAAACTAGACACTTCTATACTAAAATAATAACACAAAAATCTAACACTATAATCCCCAACAGCGGCGCCAAAAACTTGTTCGCCCGCCGGTGTGATATAACAAATCAACACCGGAGAGAGTGACTTCCCGCAAATGTATGTGTCGTTGACAAGTGATAAGTGGGGGTATATCGTTCTCCACAAGAATTATCAATATAGATGATTATGCTTCGAATTGTGTAAATATGTATAGTTTGCCATAGGAATAAATAAATGGCAAAGACTTACATAATTTTTTTTCAAGGATTAACGACTAAACAATTATATAAGACAAGATTAAAGCTAAATATTTAATTAAACAATCAAATAAATCAAAGATGAACTAATAGATGATGGAGTTTCTTGAGAAATTGCTAGTAAGATGTCTATAGTTTATTGTTTTTTATTGATAAGGATGAGTTGGTGAATTTCACATTAGATAGGATTCAATAATCCTTCTAACCCATGTTAGTAGAATAGAACCCAATCCTCCTTCATTAGAGACCATTCTCGGGTGACCCTAGAAAGGTTTCAGATGACTGAGGTTCTAACCCTAATGACTACACAATTAGGCAAGATCTCCAGGTACACTACCGCACATTAGGCGTCTACATGTTATGTCCAGAATCAGACCCCCACCCTAGGTGTTAGCTAGTGGGTCCTGGCGTGTTATAAAATAAGCGATAAAAAGTAAGGACTCACATACCACAAGTATACGGTTGTCCAAGTAATACTCCGATAAATCAGGTTCCGTTCGGAGGGACGAAATAGGTACAACTCAAGTATTTATAAAGTAGTAGCAGTAATTGCAAGTATGGAAAGGTAAATATATAATTTTTTGTTTGTTTTTTAATAAACTAAGAACGCAATAAAATAAAATACTAGAATGATTAATTAAGATAAAATAATGCAAGTAAATTAGTGTGGACGCAAGTATGAGAATGGTACTTGAGTTTTGCAAGGGTTTCACCAAAACCTCTCTAATTAATGCTTTCTGTTAAGGGATGAATTGATATTATTGTGCTAGTCAGGACTCTAATGTCTCCTAACCCCCGTCAGGATGGAATTAGGAGCTCTTCTACGGTAGTATAAACCCCGTCAGGGCGATTACATCTACTTTCGAATGGTTAAGTCTCTTACCTAATTGGATGCATGGTTGGTCAAGCCCGCCAGGATCATTGACGCATACCACGCGTCTATTACCTAGTTCCGTATTTAAACCCCCCGTCAAGGTGATCACTACACCACTATATTGAATAGCCTAAATACTGTAAATTACCCTTGGTTCATGATATAAAAGATAATAAATAAGAATAAAGCAATAGCCAACACAAATTATCGAATTCAATTTAAATACTTAAATCCCAAATTAGAAAAACGTCAATTAGAGAAATTAGGGTTCAACCCAATGTGCGATTCTCAAGTACTAATATGTTTAGCTCATAACGAAATTAAAAACTAAAATAAAATTAGAAGAACTCATAGTCAATTACAAAAATAAACAAAGAACCTAATTAAAGGATTGATTTTGACTGTTGATGGAAGAGAATCGACTCTCCAGCTTCAGCTTCTTCTCTCCTTTTTGCTCTGACTTCTTTATATAGCGTATACTGACTTGTGTAATGAGTTGTGTGTAAAAATGAAGTCTAAAGGCCTCTATATAGTGGAGAATTAGGATTGGGCTTTTCACTTAAAGGAATATGTCAAATGAAATAAAACCCCAATCCAAATTAGAAATCTTGTAACTAATGTACAGTTGTTAGTAAAACTGCTATAACTTTTGCGTCTCAACTCCAAATCACTTCATTCCAGTCGCAAAATCTTCCTGACTCAAAGATGCGAGTTCCTTATTTCACGACTCTAAGGCTGAATCAGTGGCTAAGTAGCTCAAAAATAGTGATTTGTAACAGCCTTCCAGATTTCATTCTCCCCTAATAAATTCTTCGGATCATCTTTTCTCGCCTCTGACTTCTACGCTCGATCTAAGACTTTAATTCCTGCTTCTCCTCCTTCTCTTGGTGCAACTTAGCATCCATGGACCTATGAACTTTTCACTAAAAACAAACAAATTAACATACAAAAGCTCTAAAAATGAAATATATTGTAATTCCAAGGAGAGAAAAATGCAATATAACGAATTAAGCTTAAAAGTCTATCAAATAAGTCAAATATTCACCTAAAATGATGTCTACTAAGGGATAATATTTAGAACAAAAAGGGAGATATCAAGACCCTAAATTCAAAAGTTGTCGTCCCGACAAAGTAAAATAAAACAAGGGCCTTAGGTGAAATGCATAAATGTAGAGTCTAGTGATTAACGTCCAAAGCATAACTTAAAACAAATCACATATAGTATGACTTAGGAATTAATATACACGTACACATGTCATGCAAAAATCGGATACAACTAATTAATCAAATATTAACTTCACAATGCTAGAAGGTTACGCTTATACTTATCTAAAGATGATGGCTATAGGGTGTTCATAGATCCTCACACGTTTTAAATGCTCCACTTAGCATACTCCCTATTAGCTGAATTATAAATCCACTATGTATCTAGGAATCACGAGGACTTTATGGTTATAGTGTAGGCTTAGGGACGGTATAGAATGTATATTTGGTAAATTTGAAGTGAGCTTTTGGTTCTCTCCTCGCTTACCATCAACAAACTGTCCAAGAGCTTGAGTTTACACTCGAATATTGTTCTCACTCAACCCATTTAACGCACTAGTTAGCGTTCCCAAGATTACCCAATAAGCACTAAAGACGATTTCTACAAACTCCACTTTGCCGGTTACTTTATTTTTGTTCTTTTTGTTTTCTTTTTCATATTTTTCTCTTTTTTTTTTTCAAATCTTGGTAAAGGGTTACAAATAATACATCATAAAAAATTGCGCATAAATACAAACTCATACAATTTCCCTCTGATGTCTCCCTAATTGTTCGTATTTTCGACCCTTGGGAGACATCATTTTTTATGTTTATTTGAATATTTTAATAGACTTTTGAGTTAAAATTGTAATAATCCGGAATTTCTATTTTATTTCTTGTAATTTTGATTTATTAAACTTTTGCGCGTAATCTTGTGTATTTTAGTGGAAAGTTTGTAGGTTTTAATTGCTAGCTAGGAATGGAATCCGAGAAGAGAGTCAAAGATCGTGATATGGAGTCAAGACTTGAAGATAAATCCCGAAAGAATTGTTTTTAAAGCTGCAAATCTGTTTTCCAGGCCAAAGATTGCTGATTTCAAGGCGCTTAAGAGATGATTTAGCCGCTGACCTTTGAAGAGAAAACATTCCTTATCTAGTTACGGAACTTTAGCAACTGGAATCAAGTCAATCGGAGTCATAACGAAGCGGGAAAAGCCGTTTTAGTGAAGGTGTATCAGCACTTACGGGATTTTGGGCTTAGAAATTGGGCTTGAACATTTAATTAGTGTTTTATTATTAGGTCCAAGCCCTACTCTGTTTTTCCTCTTATAAAAGGAGCTCTTGACTTCTATTTTTCACACAATTCACTTTTTACAAGATTAAAATTCAGAGAGAAGCAACAGAAGGAAGAAAGAAGAAGCTGCAAGAGCTGGAGAGGGTCTATATCTCCGTTCTCAGTCATTCCAATTCCGGAAATTAGGTTTCTTTTAATTTTAATTCTGTAATCAATTATGAATTCCATTTCAATTAATTTAGTTTTCTTTTTAATTAGTATGAGCTAAACACATTTTAGTGCTTGAGAATGCTTTATGGGTAATCCCCAATTCTATTGAATTTCATGTCCTGAATTTGGGTTTCTGTTAAATTAAATTAGATTGGGACTTTTACTCTTTTCAATAAATTAAGATTATTTACTGTTTTTAGAGTCATGAACTAAGAGAAGGTGTTAGTATCTAGGCTATTCCAATTAGTGGCGATTGGATCATCCTGACGGAGGGTTTAGGTACGGAAATATTTATATTATAGATAAATCAACAGTGACCAATGACTGATCGTATGCAAGTTTTAATGAATAAGTAAGATGTATACATATCGTATGCCTAAGGTGTGGCCTAAGGTACTTTAATCAACACTTATAGATAAATCAACAGTGACCTACTCTTTAGCTTATGAGTTTTTTTTATGTTTTCATGTCTTTTACGTTTTTAGTTTAAGTTTATTTTAGCTGTTTTTAGTTGATAATGCATGTTTGAGGAAGGTATTAGTGTTTTTGGTGTGTAGGAATCAGAGAAATCGAGTTAGGGAACGCGAGGAAAATTTTTGAGCGCAAGAATGCACCCCACGGACTACCCCATGGTCCGCAAGGATGGTCCGCGTGGTCAAAACCCGTGCCACGGGTTGCACCGCGGGTTTGATCCAGAAACCAGAAAAAATCACGCCGCGGATTACCCCCCTATACCGCACCATGGTCTGCGCCCCAAAAACGCGTGCCAAGGGGTAGGTGCCACGGGTATTTTGACGGAGTAGCTACAGATGCCGCGGGGTACCCTCCGGTACACCGGACCCTAGTCCGCAGCCCAGAAACCCGTGCCACGGGGTCCTACCACGGGTCCAATCCAGTGAGAAAAATATTTCGAGCATCAGATGTCGCGGACTACCCTGCGGTGCACCCCATGGTCCGCAGGGGTAGTCCGCAGCGCCGCCAGAGAGAGAGAGAAACCTACAGGATTTGAGTTATAAAGGAGGTATAAAGCTTATTATTCCGAATTTATTAAACCTTAACCCTCTTTCTCTTCTCCAAAACTCTCCTAACTCCATTGAAGCTCATCAAAACCTTCACCAATCACCAAAACACTACCCAATCATCAAGAAAAACACATCAAACCTTCTCTCCACATCATTACAAGAGAGAATCAAACACCCAATCCTCACCAAATCCATTCACATTGAAGAATCAAAGAGCCAAATTTTCAAAATTCATCCGACAATTCTTAAATCCAAACCAACCCATTACAAATCCACCTCACCCACATAGAAATTAATCATCAATTCATATTTCCTAAGCCAAATCAAGCTTGTTCAACCATTATTTCAAGAGTTTAATTTCAAGGGTTGCTAAAGCCTTGAGTTGGGGGTTAATTGAGGATGACTAATAGAACAACAAACTTAGCTAACAAGAGGGAGGTGAAGAGTAACAAGGGATTGGATTTAAACAAGAAGAAATCAATTGACAAAGGTGCTAGTTCTAAATCAAAGGGTAAAGATAAAGATAAAGTGAAGAGTGGGAAACCTTCATATGATAGTAATGGTAAAAAGCTTTATTATTATGCAAAGGAGAGAACACAACCTCAACAAGATCTTATACCTATAGAGAAAGTGGATACTTCAAAGGCCTTGAAGATTTCTGCAGAGAAACAATTAAAAGAACTACCTTTTGCTTATGAGAAAGTATTCAAGGAAGAAATTAGAGATGGAGAATACAAGAGATTCTTAGAGCTTGGTGAGAAATTGGGTTGGTCTACGTTCATGGTAAGACGTTCTGAATTATGTCCTGAATTAGTTTTGGAGTTCTATTTAGGCCTTTTTAGCTGAGATAGTAATGGTGTTCCAATTAGAGGAAATATAGTTCCTTTCACAGTTGAAGAGATTAGGAACCACTTCAAGTTTAAGAAACTGAAAGGTTTTTGCAAATTTGAAGAAGCAGTTGCTAAGCGAAAAATCTTTGATGAGGAATTACTTTTTGAGCATGTATTAGACAAAGAGAAAGTGCAATCACATAAGGGAGAATTGAAGGCACCTTGGCCTTACAAATATCTTCAAGCGGATCCGCGAATTTGGCACAATTTCCTTATTCCTAATGTCTTTGGAAACACACGAACTTTGGATGTGACTATGAAGAACGCACTACTGTTGGACTGTATTTTGAGAGGAGAAGAAGTTGATGTGGCACAGTTGATCTATGAGGAGGTGATACGATTTTCGGTCTCTCCTAAATAAGTTTATAATGTTAAATTTCCAACTATGATCACGTGTCTTGTGCAAAAAGCGAATGTAGTATTGGGTGAAGAGGAGAAACTCGAGTTCAAAATGAGTTATATTGATAACGCTTGGATCAAAGAAAGTCTTCGAAGAGCGGGTTATACGCAAGTCTCGAAGGAAGAAAAGGAGGAAAATTGGCAAGAGAAGATGGAGGAGCGTTGAACGAAATTTGAAGCAGCTCAAACTTCCTTAGTCAATGATGTGGCACAAATCAACGCTGATCAAGTGCACATCATGAAACTCCTTGAGCAATTAACAAAAGGTCCAGCAATTCCAACCTTGGGTATCAATGCTGCGAGGCAATAGCCTCGAGAGTATGTTCTCTTTCTTCCTTACCATTTCTGTAAATATGCTTTTATCTGCTAATTTTAATTTCTGTTTTCGAGTCTTTTTCGAGTCGTGGGGACACGGCTCATTTTTGAGTTAGGGGTGTGGGGATTCGTTGTCTCTCATCTCCATTTTTCTGTTTTTTTTTGGGAGAAATTAAAATTCTCAACACAAGGGAAAAAGCATAGCAGAATATATAGAATAAACCTAAAGCACATAACTCAGAAAATTTCATGCAATAATATTCATAAACTACATACCTGTACACTTCTCATATCCACAGTCAACACGGCTTGAATTCAAGATCAGATTAGTTTCGCAATGTAAGAAGGATTGGGACTTTACTCAGTTCCCCAAGAGAGCTATAGATTGTTCATCAAACCTCACTAGTATCCAAGGATCCACTTAACTAATCTCTAATGGCTCAATCACCTCTCAATTACATAGCAAAGAATCAAAAGGTCTTTAAGGTTGTAATGTAGGCTTAGGGACGGTATGATCATATATTTGGATAATTTGGAGTGAGCTTTTGGCTCTCTCGTCACTAGCCATCAACGAATCGCCCTAGAGCTTGAGTTACTCTCATAAAATGTTTCTCACTCAACCCAATGAATTCCTTGATGCATAATTTAGCATCCCCAATAACCCAATTAAAGCTTAAGATGTTCACATAAAACTCCACTTTGCCGGTCCGAATATATATATTTTCTTTTCTTTTCAAATCAATTTCTATAGCTATGACTCTCTTTAATGTTGAGATATCACGCTAATTTCTCATATATATATTTTTTCTTTTTATGCCCTTGTTGGCAAAATTAGCTCAAAGCTTCTTTTTCATTCACTATTACCCCGGCAAAGGGTTACAATACAAATCTGTGAATCGTCATTAATATAAAGCACAAAGCACAATAAATAAGCTCAAAAATCCCAACAAAATAACAGTTCCCATAATGGTGGACCCACCACCCCAAACTCAAGCTCTAAAACAACTGTCTATGCATCGCGATTCGAGTGCGGGTCATATGGAAAAGTCCTAAAATCTAAGGGATATGGCTTATAACGTGTTTCAATAAAAGGCTTTAGAAAGGCTAGAAGAGGCTGAGAAGGATATAGCATAT
The DNA here is from genome assembly GCA_029959085.1 of Nemophila menziesii. Taxonomy (NCBI): domain Eukaryota; kingdom Viridiplantae; phylum Streptophyta; class Magnoliopsida; order Boraginales; family Hydrophyllaceae; genus Nemophila; species Nemophila menziesii. Next base: position 85,734,183 of record JARWIR010000001.1, read on the forward strand.
AAAATCAAAATCACAAGGTGAGAAGGTATAAAAAGGCTTCAAGGGTTTCAAAATATGAAAGAACCGCCTTAATCACTTTCTACACTATGTAATTTAGAAAATTTCTTACCTTTAGCACTTTCATCAAATGGTTTTCAACTAGCTTGGATCTCACGGCCTACACACTTTCAAGGTTCCCTGAGATCGAACATACTTTCTATCGCATTGCTCACTAATCTTTTCTTTACTATCAACGTGTGTTTTCCTGCAAATACTCAAAGCATACCAATACATAGCTCATAAACATATTACTTACTATCATAAATCTACTGAGCTTATGCTTTCAGGCTATTAAACACACTCTACATCTAATTCCCATGTATCAAAAAACTACGGGTTGTCTCCCGTACAGCACTTTTGTTTTACGTCTTTCAAAGTTAGACGTGTTACCTCTATCAAGATTTGCGAATATAGCCTCCCCAACAACGAGTAAGGCTATGAACGTCAACTAATCTGCGCTTGACCCCAGTTTTGGGGCGAATTTCTATCACCTTGGCTGAAACAACCTTCCTTGGTGTGGCCTAAGGTGTGATAAAAAGATGTATAAAATAAGTGCAAATAAACACCCTACGCTAGCACGGTTCTGCAAGTATACAGATCGTATGCAAGTTGTAATGAATAAGTAAGATTCGTTCCTCAGGGACTACGAAGGTTAAGAAGAACTTATGCAAATTATTCAAGTGCGGATATTACAGATAGAAAAGATAATACGCTAGTAGGAAGAAGAGATAGACAAATATTTATTTGGTTTTCTAATAAATAAACTAAACTAATAAACTAAAGACAGAAAACAAATAACAGAAAAGAAAAGAAGATAGTATGAAAGATATAACTTAGGTTTTACTAGTATGCACTAATCCTTCTAATTCTATCTATTAAATCTAGTTCATAAGGGAGAATATTAGCTCTTGGTATACTTAGTCAGGATTCTAAATTCCCATACCTTAGACCTTGAGAGCGACTAAGGGGGCTACGTCACAACCAAGGAGTGATTTCAAATAGGGTTATCAAACGCCACTAAGGCCCTAAGCAAATACTGCAATCTTGGTGATACGGTGATTAAAACAAACCTTAATGACTATCTAGTTAGAAGCATGTTTTGTCAGAACTACTATCGACACTAGACGTTATGTGGTGGTTCAATAGTTAAACACCCTGGTAAGGCGACCATCTAACTACTATTAAGGTAATCCTATACGTTGTGCACCACAAGGAAAACAATCATTAAATCAAAACACATAATCAAATATGAAGTAAGTAGCTAATATCAGATTAAAACATATAATTCCCAAAGAAACTTAGATAGAAGAATTAGAATTCATAGTTTATACATTATGCAAAACCTAAGCTAATAGAATTAATTCATACAAAGAAAAGAAGAGAAAAGAATTACAAAATAAGAGGTTGAAGGAGACATGATTGTTGCACAGCTCTCTCCAGACTTCTTCTCTTGTGTTGCAGCTTCCTCTTGGCCTTAGGGTCTGGCCAAGGATGATTTAAGAGTGTTAAGAGGCTGTATTTATAGTGTAGAGGTTGACCTAATTCGTTTGGTGGAGATAACTTCAAGTAATGGACTCCTAGCCCAACTCAAATTCGTAAGGAAAACACTGCTGGACCGTTTTGAGTGTATCTTCTTCGTTATTGGTCGGATTTTGCTCCATAAGATACCAAAAGAATCGCAACAGAATTATCTAGGCCCTTTAGGAGGAAATTACCAAATTCGGTCTATTTCTTAGGTAAAAACACCAATCTTTAGACGTGTGTGCGAAATCCCAGATTTAGGCAGCTTTTCCTTTTCCATCTTTTTAGCAATTGTTTCCTTATCTCCAATTTCCATGCAAATCTCTTTCCATAAGTTGTAGTCTTTGACTTGGACTCTAATTAATCTCCATAATTATCTTTAAAGCTTCACACTAAATAAACAATTAAACCCAATATGCTCTAAAAATAATAATTCTATAAATCAAGACCCAAAATAGGAAAGTGCACTAAATTAAGCTTAGATCGACCTATAAACTAATAAATAAGCCTAAAATGATGTCTCTGAAGTATATTATATTATCACAAATGAGGAGACATCAGGGACTTTTACTCTTTTCGATAAATTAAGATTATTTACTGTTTTTAGAGTCATGAACTAAGAGAAGGTGTTAGTATCTAGGCTATTCCAATTAGTGGCGATTGGATCATGCTGACGGAGGGTTTAGGTACGGAAATATTTATTCAATCTAAAATAGAAGCTATTGATTCTGATGAACTTAGCTAATTTTAGGGCCAATGAGGTAATTAACTTAAACATCCAAAAGTGGATCATATTTACCCTGACGGGTCTAGTGACACTCTAGGATAGCCTTATAGTCCACCCTGACGGGGGTATAAGGAATTTAGAATCCCGACCATTGTAATTGACCAATTTAGCCCTTAAACAGAACAAGTTATGAAATAGAATTAGGAGGATCCCTTGCGTTCTCAAGTGCTATCTTCTCATACTCGCGTTTTACATCATTTTACTTGCGTCTTAGCTTTTAATTGCATTTTCCATTTAGTCTTTTATTACTTAGAATTAATACAAAGATCAAATCAATCATTTTATCTTATTTCCTTTCATAAGTGCAATCATTCATTAGTGGATAAGCATTGTGATTAACCAAACCGTCCCTGCGAACGATCCTAGATCACTTATTACTACTTGGGACAACCGTACACTTGCGGTTGTGGTTCAATTACTTTTGTCTTTATTTTAGAACACACAAAGGACCACCAAGTTTTTGGCGCCTCTGCGGGGGACGGTAGCGTGTGACCACGGTGTTTACCCTTTAGTGATAGCTGCATTTATTTTTATTTCAGTTTTACGCTTTTTGTTTGTTCATCTTTTACAGGTTTTTAGGTTTGGTGCATGCGAAGAAGACTCTTTAAGTATCTAGAGCCAACACCTCCGATCCTTAATAATCCAGAATCGTTAATCAGACTTGCTAACAAGAGAAGGAGAGAACAAGAAGCCTTAGAAGTAGAATAATTAATTAACAGAATGTAGAATATCAACATTCAGAACCAACAAAATAACAGACAAGGCCAGCTAGACGCAAATGGCCAACCTTTAGCGCCACCAGGCATTATTCCTCAAGTTCAGCCACTCAATCCTAATCCTCAAGTCCAAGCTCAGATAGTAATTAATCAAGATCCATGGTTTGTTAATGGTCCAGAAGAAGTTCATTTCCGTGCTCCTGCTCTAGGAATAGGTGCTCCAAATATAGTTGTTCCAAGGTTTCGTCCTGATTCGGGTATGTTAGCTCAATTCCAAAATTTTGGAAATTTTCGCGGTAGAGTTGGAGAAGATCCTATCCGAGCAGTACATAAATTCAAACAGATTTATGATTCTTACATCACACAAGGGGTTTCAAGAGAACAGATGTATTATGCTGCGTTTCGATTTTTTGTTATTGATGGAGCGAGTGAATGGCACGATACGCAAGGATCTACGAAGATAACAAACTGGGACCAATTAGAGACTGCTTTCTTTGATAGATATTACCCAAGTAACATGAGGTTCGATGATCAGCTCGAATTAACACATTTCCGTCAAGAATATGATGAAACTTTGGGTAAGAGTTGGACAAGATTCAAGATGTGTTTACGAAGGGTTCCCGATCATGGCTTCACAGAACAACAACAGCTAAAAATATTTTACAAAGTCCTTGATGGGACCTCAAGAGAGAAATTGGATTTGCTATGTGGTGCGGGATTTCTTCAAGTTCAACCGGTTCATGCAAAAATCATTTTGGAAAGAACAGTAAAGAATGAAGTTGGGTGGACTTTGGTGAGAACCCCGGTTAAAGGAGTGAATAATGTTAATATCGATGAAAAGTTTGCTACGCTTGAGAATAGGATCCAAACTACACTAGAGCAGCAATTGAAGCAGCTTACACTAGCTGTAAAAAAGGGATTTTCGGGTAAGAAGGTAGCTGTGCAAGCTGCACAAGAAGTTTATATGTGTTTGATTTGCAAGGTAGATGATCATGATGAGGAAAATTGTCCGAATAACCAAGAACCTGTGATGTTTGTGTCCAATAGAGGTAACTTTAATTCAAGTGGAAATGGATATCAGCCTAACAGAAACCATCCTGGGTTTCAATACTCAAATCCTAATGGGGCAGCCAATCCTACATATGCGTATCAGCCGCGCCCCCAAGGTAACAATTACAATCCAAGATCACACAACAAATATCAAGGAGGACAGAATCAGGGTAATTATGTGCAAAGACAAGCTCCTCAAAACACTTACGATGAAACCATGAACCAGAAAGCCTTACCTGCCCAACCACAAAGTGATGTAGTTACCCTTCAGAAAACCGTAGAAAGCTTAATTACTCTTCAACAAGCATCTGACGCAAATATGAAGCTATTACAAAATCAAATGAGCCAAATTACAAAACAGCTTAATCAGCGCCCACTAGGACAGCTCCCTAGTGACACAGAAAATCCGAGACAACATGAAGATTGTAAAGCCGTTACGTTAAGAAGTGGTAAGAACCTACCTCCACCTCCTTTTCCTGTTATGAAAGAAAAAGAAGTTCCAAGAAAAGAAAAGGAAGTAGGTGAGAAAGAGAAAGAAAAAGATAGTGAGGTAGAAGAGATCGAGAGACCAAGTGAAATTCCAAAGAAGAAAGATGATGTTGTTAGTAATTGCCCTCCACCACCGTTTCCATCTCGAGTTCAGAAAAAGGGTGATTTGGCCGAGTTTTCAAAATTCTTTAATAGAGTAAAGGGCCTAAGTATTAATATTCCGTTACTAGAGGCTATTCGAGATATTCCCAAGTATACGAAGTTTTTGAAGAGGGCCCTCACTAATAAAAGGCCTTATTGTGATAATGAGATGATTGGACTTACTGAAGAGTGTAGTGCGGTTTGTCAGAGTAAATTACCTCCAAAGTTAGTTGATCCGGGGAGTTTCACCATTCCAATATTGATTGGGGAAGAATGGGAAGGAAAAGCGCTATGCGATTTGGGAGCGAGCATCAATTTGATGCCCAAGTCAATCTTTGATAAGCTAAAAATTGGGGAAGCGAGACCTACTTCTATGGTCTTACAAATGGCGGACAGGTCTCTTGCACATCCTGAAGGCCGAATTGAAGATGTCCTCGTTAAGGCAGGTACACTTATATTTCCTGTTGATTTCGTTATTCTTGAATACGACGTGGATAGGAATGTCCCCATTATTTTGGGAAGAACATTCCTAGCCACGGGCTTACTTTGATTGATGTAGAAAATGGCGAATTAACGATGAGGATACGAGACGAGGAAGTCAAATTCAATGTGTTCCGAGCAATGAAATTTCCAGATTCTCAAGAAGATTGCTTCCGAATGGATGTAGTTGAGCAAGCATCGCAAGAGGTATTTGATTATTTTAATTATGATGATATCTTGCAGGCCGCTTTAACATTAGACTTACCTGAGATGATGGAAGAACTAGCTGAAACAGTTGCAGCCTTAAATTCTGAAAATCCAAAGTATAGGCGTCTTGCCTATGAACCTGTGAGAGAACCGAGTAGATTATTACTAAAAAGAAGCCTTCAATTAAAATCTCCTCCGGAATTGGAAGAAAATCCGTTACCAGCACACTTGAGGTATGCGTATTTAGGTACTAATGAAACTCTACCTGCTATTGTTTCAGCAAATTTAACAGGTCCTCAAGAAGATAAACTGTTGCGTGTGTTGAGAGCCAACAAAGAGGCAATAGGTTGGACAATTGCTGACATCAAAGGCATTAGTCCATCCTATTGTCAACACAAAATCATACTTCAAGATGAAAATGCACGCTCAGTTGAAGGTCAAAGGAGATTAATGCCAGTGATGAAAGATGTGGTGAAGAAAGAGGTGATCAAGCTTTTAGATGCGGGGATTATTTATCCCATCTCGAGCAGTGAATGGGTGAGTCCGGTTCAGTGTGTACCGAAGAAAGGAGGAATGACAACAATTCTTAATGATAAAAATGAGGCGATTCCTTCAAGAATGGTAGTTGGTTAGAGAGTTTGCATAGATTACAGAAAACTGAACAAGGCCACCAGAAAAGATCATTTACCTTTGCCCTTCATTGATCAAATGCTAGATAAATTAGCCGGAAGAGAGTACTACTGCTTCTTGGATGGTTACTCCGGGTATAATCAGATTTACGTGGCTCCAGAAGATCAACATAAAACTACATTTACATGCCCCTTTGGTACTTTTGCATATCGCAGAATGCCTTTTGGGTTGTGTAATGCTCCTGCTACCTTTCAAAGATGTATGATGGCCATCTTCTGGGATATGATCGATAATTTCCTTGAAGTTTTTATGGACGATTTCTCCGTGTTTGGTGATGATTTCGATAGATGTTTGGATAACCTGGAGAAAGTATTAATTAGATGCAAGGAAACAGATTTGGTTTTAAACTGGGAGAAGTGTCATTTCATAGTTCGCGAAGGTATTGTTCTGGGTCACAAAGTTTCGAGTGCTGGATTAGAGGTCGATAGAGCGAATATTGAGGTAATTAAAACTCTTCCCCCTCCTGATTCTGTTAAAGGGGTTAGAAGTTTTCTTGGCCATGCTGGATTTTATAGGCGTTTTTAAAGGATTTTTCTAAGATTGCTAAACCGTTATGCAACTTACCTGAAAAGGATTCCAAATTCCTTTTTGATGAAGCTTGCTTAGCGGCTTTCCAAGCAATCAAGGAAAAGCTTATTTCGGCTCCTATAGTATTACCTCCATATTGGAAATTTACCGTTTGAGGTTATGTGTGATGCGAGTGATTTGTGTATGGGAGCGGTATTGGGACAGAGAAAAGAGAAAGTTTTTCATTCAATTTACTATGCTAGTAAAACTTTTAATGGTGCTCAAATTAATTACACAGTTACAGAAAAGGAGTTGCTAGCAGTTGTATATTCATGTGATAAATTTCGCTCTTATCTTCTTGGAGCGAAAGTTATTGTTTATACAGAACATTCCGTGATTAGATATCTTATGGAAAAGAAAGATGCGAAGCCGAGGTTAATCAGATGGTTTTTATTGCTTCAAGAGTTCGATTTAGAGATCAAAGATAGAAAGGGTTGTGAGAATCAGGTTGCAGATCATCTATCGCGTTTAGAAGGTTCAGAGATGAATAGTGGTACTGAAGCAGTTAGAGAAGAATTTCCTGATGAGAGTTTATTCGTGGTTTGTGATTATGAAGCTCCTTGGTATGCAGATATTGCAAATTTAGTGGTGAGTGGTGTTTTTCCTGAAGGATCTACTTATCAAGAAAGGAAGAGGTTAGCTCATCGTGCTAGACAATTCTTTTGGGAGGATCCCTTCCTATACAAAGTTTGTGCTGACCAAATGATACGAAGATGTGTAGCAAGGGAAGAGACTGAAGCCATTATAGCTGGTTGCCATGATTCACTCTATGGAGGACATTTCAAGGGAGATAGAACTGCTGCTAAGGTATTCCAATCAGGTTTTTACTGGCCTTCTCTTATTAAAGATTGTCATGAATATGTTAAGAGATGTATGAGATGCCAGGTTACCGGAAACATATCCAAGAGGGATGAGATGCCACGTAATAATGTGTTAGAAGTTGAAATATTCGATGTTTGGGGTATAGAATTTATGGGTCCTTTCGTTCCTTCAAATGGTAACCTCTATATCTTATTAGCTGTTGATTACGTGTCTAAGTGGGTAGAAGCGGTGGCTTTACCCACCAATGATTCACGAGTGGTGATTAAGTTCTTGAAATCACATATTTTCACTAGACATGGCACACCTAGAGTGATTATTAGCGATGGAGGATCTCATTTCGTTAATAAATATTTAAAGAATGTTCTAGAGAAGTATGGAGTAAGGCACCGTGTATCTACTGCATATCATCCACAATCCAATGGTCAAGCTGAAGTTTCGAATCGTGAAGTTAAGTCAATCCTAGAGAAAACCGTTGGTCCTACAAGAAAAGATTGGTCAATGAAGTTAGACGATGCGTTGTGGGCCTATCGTACTGCGTTTAAGACTCCAGATGGTGCATCTCCCTACCGTATGGTGTATGGTAAGGCTTGTCACTTACCTCTTGAGCTTGAAATGGGTGCCTATTGGGCGATTGCGCAGTTGAATTTAGATCCTATCTTAGCCGGAAAGAATCATATGATGAAGCTTAACGAACTTGACGAATTCCGATTGAACGCCTATGAAAATGCCAAACTTTACAATGAAAACACGAAGAAATGGCATGACAATCGGATTCGTACAAAGAACTTTGAAGTGGGGCAAAGAGTATTGAAGTATAATTCAAAATTCAGCAATTATCCGGGAAAGTTAAGATCTAAGTGGTCAGGTCCCTACATTGTGACCAAAGTTACACCTCATGGAGCTATAGAAATAGAACATCCGCTAGAGAACCGTACCTTTATGGTGAACGGTCACAGATTGAAGATATACCATGGAGGTGAAGATACCAATCGCTCAGAAGACCCACATCCCGGGGAGGTGATGTATCTCCTCGAGACTCCTTAGAAGCGTGAGGTAACCCGTCGAGCTTAACGACGTTAAACAAAAGCCAATTCTTTGTATATTAGTTGAGTTTTTAAATTTTCGCAATGTAAATATAGTTTGATTTTCATAATTTAAGTGTTTATTATTAAGGAATGAGGAAGGGTAGTTGTTTTTGATGATTTCAGGGGTAAAAAGGTCATGAGTTTGGGGTCGATAAGGCGAAAATAGGAGAAAAATAGGTTGGATGTCCAGGAGAAACCGGGTACCCGGTTTTGCAAAAACCGGGAACCCGGTTTTGGAGCTGGTACCAACCTTATACACGCAAAACACTTGGCGTTTTGGTTCACGACACAGCGTCGGAACCGGGAACCCGTATTTCACAAATGCGGGAACCCGGTTTTGGTGCTGTAACTTTTAAAAAGTTCTGACCCAGCGTTTTGATTCGCGCCATCGACACAAAACCGGGAACCCGCATTTGGCAAAACCGGGTACCCGGTTTCGGAGCTGTAATTTTCCAAATTCTCTGACCCGGCATTTTGAGAGGCTGCGTTTTGATGCGTCTTGGCTCGCGCCATCGACAATAATCCGGGTACCCGCATTCTTCAAAACCGGGAACCCGGTTTCGGCGAGCAAAAGTTCTGACCCGCGTTTTGGGATTCAGCGTCTTGGTGCGTTTTGAAAAACAAAAAAAAAAGTCTTTTAAGTAATTTTCCGCGCCGTCATAGCGACGCGGAACCGGGAACCCGCATTTCACAAATGCGGGAACCAGGTTTGTGAAGCTGCGATGTCGGTTTTGGGCGTTTTAACCTAGTTTTCTTAGCCTCTTCTGCAAGTTTTTACCTAAAACGCACCAATTGCTTTCCCACCTTCGAAAATCATCAACAAAAACTCTATATATCATCAAATACTACCCTCTTCCACCACAAAAACATAAGATTAACTCACCTCCTCTCCAAAATAACATCAAATCCTTAGTTTTTCCCAAGATTTTTCTTCACCCAATCCTTAAATTAAACCAAATTTCTTCTTCTCCCATCCAAATTGAACAAAACCCATCTCATATTCCACCTAGTTCTTCAATTCCTAAGCCTCAAAACATCAAAATTCTAAACTTTTTCTCTAAGCTTCTCATTATTTGAAGTTTTGAGTTTCGGGTGGAAAGAGAAGACTAATAGAACCGGTGATTTCCGAAGAACTGCTCCTAGAAAGAAAACCACCATTGGTGGTTCCCAAGACCAAGCTATTGAGATTCCTGATTCGCGTCCTAAACGAAAAATTGATGAAGTTAAGCTTGATCCCAAGAGAATAGAAATCACAGGTCAAAAGAGAAGATTAATTGATGAGCCAGAAGGTGAGAAGGAACAAGAAGAAGAAATTGAGAAGAACATTGAGGATGAAACTGAACAAGAGGTTCCGGAAGTGCCAGTTCAACAGAAACCTCCGCGTATGAAGATGTGGGCCCACAAGCCTAAGAGGGTTTATACTTGTTGGCATACTCAGGTTTGTGAAAGAATTGAATTTTTGAAGTTTGGTGAGGAGACAAATTTTCCTAAGGGTATTATGAGTAGTGAACACAAGGAATATGCTGTGACTTGTGGTAAGTTTGGTTGGAAAGAATTACAAGAAAGGAAGCTTGAGTTTATTCCTACTTTTGTGCGAGAATTTTATGAAGGTTTAGCTACCTCCCGTGACGCAATTGATATCCGCAAAAAGGTAGTTCCTTTCTCTATTGAACGTATTCGGAAATCCTTGAAATTACCCAACTTTTCTGGAACATGTCCTTTCCAAGAAACTCTTCATGACCCTTCTTTCGATTTTGAATCCCTTTGGGGGACCGTGCTTGTTAATGGGGCTAGACCAATTCCTGAAGGTGAAAGATATCCTGGACAGTTTTACAACAGTAGTTTGACACCTCATGCGAAGGTTTGGTCTTGTTTCATAATACCCACTTTCTTTGGTATTAAGCACACTTCCGAGTTGAAGAAAGAGCATGTAATTGTTATTAAGTGTATTTTGGAGGAGACACCATTTGATGTTGCTAATATTATTTATGATACAATCATGGAGTTCGCGAAATCCCCAATGAAACAACAAAATCTCAAGTTCCCTTGCACTATTACTCAGTTGTGTCTAGACGCAAAGATCCCGCGTAAGAACGCAGATATTGACATTGTTTCAGTTGGTGTGAGTATAGCATTGAGCACGATCAAGAATATCCATGAGGAAGCAACACGAGCTACTAAAAGTCCTAGAACTCCTCTTTCAAAGAAAGCGAAGACGGTTCCTGAGTTAAAAATCAAAGATTCAGGTGCTGGAAGAGAATCAAGAGAAGATGATTTCTACCTTGGGAAACGTTACAAAAGAATTGGACCTGCTTCGAAATTTGATCTTAGGCGTAAATACACTTCAAAATGCGATCTATGATGCTGTTACGCGTGATAAAGGTCCAGAACGCAACACCGGTAACCAGCCACGCGCTGGTTAAGATACGTTTTCTAAACCTTCCTCTTAGTGTAGATTAGTTTAAAAGCTTTATTGAGTCTTTTCGAGTCGTGGGGACACGACTCATTTTTGAGTTTGGGGTGGGGTTCGTTGCCTCATCCCAGTTTTTATGTGCTATTTGCTTTTATTTGCTTTCAATAAAATAATTTTCGGAGTTGCGTTTGACTATAGAAATTTTTAAATATCCCTCTAAGCATACTTTTGATGAATCGATGATAGTAAATAGTGGACTTTAGGGATTGATATAAAACGCATTTAGAATTGCATGCAAGCATAGGTATTTAATAGGAAAAATTAATGAACAATGCAAATGAAGTAAGCTTGTACTTAAGGAATATGTTTGGAGTGTAGAACGTGAAGTCCTAATTAGTAGAGAACCCACCCAGATATGAACTAAATACAAGCTATGTACTTAGGAAAATGATAGGGGCAGTTCTTTGTTAGCCATTTGTGCCTTTTTAGACTTCTATCCCTTGTATTAATTATTATCCGTCTTAGCCCACTTTGAGCCTTTAGCCTTTTCTTTGCAGCCACGATATAAGCCATTATCCCTTAGATTAGTAGGCATGACCATATGACCCGCACTTGAATCACAATCCTGAGACATGTCTCGAGCTTGAGTTTGGGGTGGTGGGACCACTTATGGGGAATTAAATGAGTAGGGATTGATGTGCTTTGTATTGTAGCACAATTGCAGATGACAAATACTTGTAACCCTTTGCCGGGAATGAAGAAAATGAAAAAGAAAGAAAAAAATGAAAAAATTCGAAAATCCATACAGTAGGAACCGGGAACCCGGTTTGCGTCTGTACAAAAAAAAAAGAGAAAAAGAAAAGAAAAATATGTATGAATAAAACATCCGGCAAAGTGGAATTTTTCTGAGAATCATCTTGTATATAGTGGGTAGACATGGGACGCTAAATTGTTGCATAAAGGGGTGAGTGAGAACATTTTTGAGCGAAAACTCAAGCTCGAGGACTTTGTTGATGGTAAGTGAGGAGAGAGCCAAAAGCTCACTTCAAATTTACCAAATATACATCCACACCCGTCCTTAAACCAATATTATAACCATAAAGACCTCGTGATTCTTAAGTACATAGTGAATTTATGATTCTGTTAATAGGGAATATGCTAGGTGGAGCGTTCAAAGCGATTTAGGATTAATGACCACCCTATAGGCATCATACAGAGATGAGTACAAGTGTAACCTTCAAGCATTGTGACTTTAATTTTATGATTGAGATTATTTATGTTTGATGTTGCATTTTAGATGTATGTGTATATTAGTCTCTATAGTTTGCTATATGATATTTATCTTAAGACTTGCTTTAGGTGTATTTGCTAGTTTCTACTTGTTATACGTTTACTTTTACCCCTCTGTTTTGTTTTACTTTGTCGGGACGACAAAGGTTTGAGTTGGGGGTCTTGATATCTCCCTAATTGTTCTTATTTTCGACCCTTGGGAGACATCATTTTTTATGTTTATTTGAATATTTTAATAGACTTTTGAGTTAAAAATGTAATAATCCGGAATTTCCATTTTATTTCTAGTAATTTTGATTTATTAAACTTTTGCGCGTAATCTTGTGTATTTTAGTGGAAAGTTTGTAGGTTTTAATTGCTAGCTAGGAATGGAATCCAAGAAGAGAGTCAAAGATCGTGATATGGAGTCAAGACTTGAAGATAAATCCCGAAAGAATTGTTTTTAGAGCTGCAAATCTGTTTTCCAGGCCATAGATTGCTGATTTCAAGGCGCTTAAGAGATGATTTAGCCGCTTACCTTTAAAGAGAAAACATTCCTTATCGAGTTACGGAACTTTAGCAACTGGAATCAAGTCAATCGGAGTCATAACGAAGCGGGAAAAGTCGTTTTAGTGAGGGTGTATCAGCAGTTACGAGATTTTGGGCTTAGAAATTGGGCTTGGACATTTAATTAGTGTTTTATTATTAGGTCCAAGCCCTAATCCGTTTTTCCTCTTATAAAAGGAGCTCTTGACTTCTATTTTTCACACAATTCAATTTTTACAAGATTAAACATCAGAGAGAAGCAACAGAAGGAAGAAAGAAGAAGCTGCAAGAGTTGGAGAGGGTCTATATCTCCGTTCTCAGTCATTCCGATTCCGGAAATTAGGTTTCTTTTAATTTTAATTTTGTAATCAATTATGAATTCCATTTCAATTAATTTAGTTTTCTTTTTAATTAGTATGAGCTAAACACATTTTAGTGCTTGGGAATGCTTTATGGGTAATCCCCAATTCTATTGAATTTCATATCCTGAATTTGGGTTTCTGTTAAATTAAATTAGATTGGGACTTTTACTCTTTTCGATAAGTTAAGATTATTTACTATTTTTAGAGTCATGAACTAAGAGCAGGTGTTAGTATCTAGGCTATTCCAATTAGTGGCGATTGGATCATCCTGACGGAGGGTTTAGGTACGGAAATATTTATTCAATCTAAAATAGAAGCTATTGATTCTGACGAACTTAGCTAATTTTAGGGCCAATGAGGTAATTAACTTAAACATCCAAAAGTGGATCATATTTACCCTGACAGGACTAGTGACACTCTAGGATAGCCTTATAGTCCACCCTGACGGGGGTATAAGGAATTTAGAATCCCGACCATTGTAATTGACCAATTTATTTATTTTTTTATTTTTTTATTTTTTTTATTTTTTATTTTTTATTTTTTATGACGAGGGTTCCCGGGCTTACACCCGACTAGTCCCCCGGGAGATATGACTGCCTCCCCAACCATACCTCCAGGTAATCAGAACTAGGTTGCCCATGTTCTGGGGAGGGTTTCGGACCTTGGAAACTTTCCAAACATAATAACTTTCTTCCACCTGCGGGATTCGAACCATGTACCTCTCACTTGAGAGAACTTTCCAAACTTTAATAACTTTCTGCCGCCTGCGGGATTCAAACCAGGTACCTCTCACTTGAGAGAACTTTCTAAACTTTGATAACTTTCTGCCGCCTGCGGGATTCGAACCCGGTACCTCTCACTTGAGAGAACTTTCTAAACTTTGATAACTTTCTGCCGCCTGCGGGATTCGAACCCTGTACCTCTCACTTGAGAGACAGAGCCCTGGCCAGATGAGCTAGCTCACCTGGTTAATTGACCAATTTAGCCCTTAAACATAACAAGTTATGAAATAGAATTAGGAGGATCCCTTGCGTTCTCAAGTGCTATCTTCTCATACTCGCATTTTACATCATTTTACTTGCGTCTTAGCGTTTAATTGCATTTTCCATTTAGTCTTTTATTACTTAGAATTAATACAAAGATCAAATCAATCATTTTATCTTATTTGCTTTATTAAGTGCAATCATTCATTAGTGGATAAGCATTGTGATTAACCAAACCGTCCCTGCGAACGATCCTAGATCACTTATTACTACTTGGGCCAACCGTACACTTGTGGTTGTGGTTCAATTACTTTTGTATTTATTTTAGAACACACAAAGGACCACCACCCTCCCAATGTAATCTCCCAATAATTAAACCCACCACCCCAATATCAAGCTCAAGACAGGATGTCTCAGAATTGTGATTCAAGTGCGGGTCATATGGAAATGCCTAATAAACTAAGGGGATATGGGCTTATATCATGGCGACAAAATAAAACGCTTAAAGTCTAAGAATGAGGATAAGACGGATAATATTACTTTAAGGGATAGAAGGCTAAAAAGGTCTCAAATGGCTTAACAAAGAACTGCCTCTATCATTTTCCTAACTACATAGTTTGCCTTTAGTTCATACCTAAGTGGGTTCTCTTCTAATGTGGATCTCACGTTCTACAAAACAAACACTTTCCTTAAGTACAAGTTTACTTCTTTGGTACACGGCTCACTTTTGAGTTGGGGGTGGGGATTTCCTGTCATCATCTTTCTTTTTGTTTTTTAATAAAATAAACGAAATTTAGGGTTAGAATTGGCATAGAATATGGTGAATATACCTATTGAGCATGTTTTAATTAAGTCAATGATAGGAAGTAGTATGTTATTGAACGGCGTCACAAATATGTTTAGTATGCATGTATGGAAACAGGAAGTAAAAGATAGGAAAGATTAATAAGCAATGTGTACGAAGTGTCAAGTTGGAACTTCGTGAGAGTTAATTGGTGTGTACAACATGAGGTTTGAAACTAGTTGAAAACCCGCTTGTCTATGAACTAATAATGAAAAATTTACGTAATCAGGTAGTTAGAAAAGTGAATAAGACATTTCATTCATATTGAAGCCACTTGAATCCTTTTTTGCTTTCTCACCCTTTCATCTGATTATTATTACTATCCATCTTATCCCCTCTGAGCCTTTCTAAAGCCTTTTATTAACCACATTACAAGCCATACCCCTCAGTTTATAGGACTTATCCATATGATCCGTACTCGAATCGCAAAACTTGAGACAAGTTGTTTTAGAGCTTGAGTTTGGGGTGGTGGGATTCAACATTGGGATTTGAAAACTCCATTGTAATTGTGATATTGATGATGATGAGTTCATTACTGTAACCCTTTTCCAGGGTAAAAGTAAATGAAAAAAAAATTGAAAAGAAAAGGAATTATAAATGTAAAAGTAGCATGATATCTCACATTAAAAAGAGAGTCATAGCTAACTATCAAAAGAAAAGTGATATTTGAAAAAGATTAAAAATATTTGGACCAGAAAAGTGGAATTTGTTATGTAAGCATCATGAAAAGATTTTATTGGGTTATTTGGGGATGCACATCAAGGCATAAAATATTGGGTTGAGTGAGAACATCTTCGAGTGAAACTCAAGATCTAGGGCAATTCGTTGATGGAATGTGAGAAGAGAGCCAAAAGATCACTTTTCATTATCCAAATATATCATACCGTCCCTAAGCCACGTTATAACCATAAAGACCTTAGGATTTCTAGATACTTGGTCGAGGAACTATGGAACAATTAGGGCATAGGTGAGTGGACCATTAGATACTATATTAGGAACTATGATCACCCTATAACCATTAACACGAACTGAGTTGAAGACATCTCCTTCTAGCATTGAGAAGTTAATCTGGACTTGAATTTATAGAATATTGATTATGTGTATATTAAGCATATACGTGCGTTATTTATTTAGCATTACTACATGAGACTTTTTAGATATTTTGCTCTAGGATCATTTACTGTTTTCTATTCTTGTTGTTGTTGTTCTTCTTCTTCTAAATCAATTGTTGACTACCCTATTGTTCTTATCTTTATTCAGTCGGGACGATACAACTTTGAGTTGGGGGTATTGATGTCACTTTGTATTTTATATATTAATCTATACTTGAGACATCATTTTAGGGTTATATAATTATTAATTTTGGGATTTTCCCTATTTATTTATACTTTGCACTTTCTTGTCTATTTTTATGTGTATTGCTATTTTATGACCTTGTGCGCGTAATTTATGTGTTATTTGTGTAACACTTAAGTATATGGAAACTATTACACCTATGTAAAGTGATTTAAAGTGTAAAAGTAAAGGAAATCCCTTAGTCAAAGTAAAAAAGGATTAGTTTGGATATATTTGGAAAGTAAAGAAGTTGCCAAAACTGAACATACATCGACTAATTAATTTACTGTAGAATAAGGTCTAGAATTAGGAGGATATTTTTATATTGGCAGCTAAACCTTTCAAACCCAGTCGTTTCCATATAAAGAACGTAAAAATCTGATAGGTAAAGAAGGAGATATGATCAAATCAATTCTACTAAGGTTTATCCCTTCCAACAAGTTAGGAATACGAATTTTGGTAAGATCAGGACTCCTTAACTTGGGGATTACTCCTAATTTTGACCAAGGGCCTATATATATATCCATTCCTACCTTAGAGAAATCCTTCTTGGTCTGTCATTAATCATCAAAAAGACCAAAATGAAGCTTACATCAAGAGAATAGAAGATCAGAAGGAGTTGGACAACAATTCATGTCTTTCCAGTCTTTCAAATTTTTTATTTATTTTATTTCTTTCTCTAGTATGAACTAATTCTATTTAGCTTGAGATTATCATATGGGTATGAACCCAATACTTGTTTTATATCTATTTTAATTCGGGATGTCTTTTACATTTAATTAAAATTAGTGTTGTTGTGTGCTTTTGTTTATTGTCTGTAGTTATTGCGGTGTACAACGTATAGAATTACCTTAATAGTAGTTAGATGGTCACCCCGAAGGTGTGTCTAATTATTGAAACACCACATAAACGTCTAGTGTGTGGTAGTGATCAGGATAGGCTTGTCTAACTAGTTAGTCATTAAGGTTTGAGATTAACTACCGATCAATGCGCAGGGTCCCCTTAACCAAGTCCCCTGGTAATTGTTAGGTCGCCGCCTAAGTCCACTCGGAAGAGGGTTAGGAGGAATATAGAATCCTGGCTATTGCATATCACACGACTCTCCCTTACATAAATAGGTTATAACAAGGATAGTGGGTATTACTTGCTAAATCTCGAGCTAAACTGTCATACTACTTCTTTCTCTTTGTTTATTTTACTATCTTTATTTTATTTAATTAATTGTTAGAGTCTTTAGAAACCAAACAAATGTTCCAGAGTCTTTTATTTTCAGCTTATTATTCTTCTAGCTTTCTTTTTTGTAGTTTATATTGCATAAGTTCTTCCTAACTTTCGTAGTCTCTGAGGAACGAATTTACTTATCATTTAAACTTGCGTACGATCTGTGATACTTGCAGTGAGTAACATGCTTGGTTAAGGTGTTAGTTGCATCTTTACTTATCATTATTTTATCACACCCTAACCGACACCAATAATATAAATAAAAAAGTATTTTTCATATCCAAATATTAAAATCTAAATATTAAATTTAAAAAAAATGTTATTAAACTAAGGATCAACATAATATTTTATATATTGTGAACACTTTTTATGTACTTGTGATTGTGTTTTAGAATTCTCAATATATTTATAGAGTTATAGCTTGGTTATGGTTAAAATAAAAAAAAACGCTTAAAAAACCGAATCTAAATTATTTGGTTATGGTTTTAAAAAGTAAGTCTGATGGTTGCGTCCTTTAGGATTTGGTTTTTAATAAATTAAATAGCTTTGGACGTGGTTTTTTTTTTGCAATAATTCAATTTATTTCCATCCCTATTTAGACCCCCCCCTTTCTGGATGATCGCGCCACTACGAATATCCTAAATACTAGAACCTATCACTAATTGGCTAGACTAATAATAGTAAACAAGCACACGAATATAGTCAATATTATTGTAAATAATAATGTGGATGTCCTTTAGGATTCCTAGACTTCTCATATTCTCATCTTTATGGAGACACTTATTGTAAAATATGAAGAGTTACATTTCTCTTATAAATATGACCTTCATACCATTATCTTGTGCACAAGTTGGAATGAAAGAAACAAACTTATACTTTACTCGTTTTGTTTTTCTTATCTCAGTTCATAACACGTTATCAGCACGATACTCTACCTATTAAAATAAAATAATGTTTATATTTTTACATAGCTGGATATTGAGAGAACAAAGAGATGAGATTCTTCTGTGTTGTCCAACTTCTAAATATCTCGATGGAGATAGCAGATGAGGCTAAATAACAACAGTCTAGTTCACAAATAATTTTCTATTTCCGATCTCTATTTTTTCAATTTTTCTAAGCCTGCTAATTTTCTATCATCCTATAATTTTATGTTTGATTTGACATTTAAATTTGTTTTTTTAGGAAGGTTTAAATATTATATTTACAGTTTAAAAGGTACAAATTATGGCATTTTATATTGTGTATATATTGATAATGAGGTTTGATATCATCTTGGATGGTTGTGATTATGTAATCACTTCCAAGAGCCTTCTAGAGAACTTAATGTAATGGTTTAAAAGGGTTGTTGCGATTTCCATAGTGGTTTTATTTATGGATTTTGTTAATTGGTCTTACTCTTCATATGCAACCCACATTGACCATGAAAGAAAAGGAAAATGGACGGGTTCTTCACTTGAAAAAAAATTCTTTGGACTAAAGGTAAAATTGCAGGTTTATATAATTTTTATCTTATGTGTGTAATAATATAGGCTCGAAACATAGAGAATAAAATATATGCCTGAAGCATAAAAATAATAATATAATAATAAATGCATGAAGCATAAGATAAAATAATTTTTGGGATAGAAATCTAATGTTATAGGCCCGAAGCCTAGAAAATAAAATATATTCCTAAAGCATAAAAAAATAATTATTTAAAATATAACGTTAAAGGCCTGAAGCATAATATTAATTATTTTTGCCACTTGCAAGATTCGACCCCGTCCCAAATCTAAAGAAAATAACATAATTTACCAATTGAGCTATAATATAATTTGTATATCTAAATTTTTTTATGCATGAAGCATAAATTAATTATTTTCGACACTTGTGAGACTCGAACTTGTCTCGAATAAAAATAGAATAACATATTGTACCCAAAAAAATGAATTCTTAATTTAAAATTAAGATTCACCTTCTACTGTATTATTTTCGTTCCTTGAAGCAAATGAAATTGCATAACATGAAAAATGCAACATGTTTTATATTTATGGAAATTGACTAGGTGTTGGCAATAAACGAGTGGCTTAAACACTGTATTGTCTATCTATAACAATTTATGGAAGTAAATGAATATGTATTTCGCAAAGAAAATCCATTTCTGAAAGAAAATGCAACTTTTCCAATATATAAGAGAACGGAGCGAAATTTAATTTTACCATGAAAAAAACAGGAGCTACGCTGGTGAATTTTTCAAATAGAATAATCAATTTTTATTTAATTCATTTGTAATTATTAGATTCCATATTAATAATCTTTCATAACTCGATTGAGTATTGTAATCTCACAATTTATATTATTTTAACTAAATTATATTCCTTGAAGTGAATAAAAGTGAATAATCAGTTTTTAAGTAATATAAAAATCATTTCCTGAAATGAAACTACATTCTTCGAAGAAAATGAAATATTTTTCATATGTTTACAACTGAAATTCGGGTGACCTGGACTCCAGAAGAGGCTAAGGTTGTGGAAAGAATAGTTTGTGGTCTCGTAGTAGTTTGAATACTACTAGGATAAATAACCATAACCACTAGAAGTGGAAAAATATTGGTAAAGGCACTAAAAAAATTCATGAATTTTTTCCCTTTTTTATTGTGTTGATATTGAAATCCGAGAATAAGTGGTGGGTGTGATTTATGTTAGTTTAGACACTATTTATATGCTCGATTATGAAAAAAATTGATTGAACAAATTTAGGGTTTTTTAGGATTTAAAAAAAAAATTAAAAGTAGCATTACGAAATTAATAATTTGATGTAATAAACATTTTTTCGCCTACAATTGTTTTTATAAAAATATAGGGACCAAATTGTAATTTAAAACATGTTAAAGAAAATTATTTGACAAAAAATGTTTTTAAAAATAAATAAAGGGTAAATTATATATAGGGTCTTAGAAACACTATTTCTTCTCTATAGAGTAGTGTCTTGAAAGTTGTTATTCTTAGGGACCTCATTTTTTACAATAGTCTTTCCTACCCTTACTATCACTAAAAGACAAAAAAATGTGATGTCACTATTTCTCTCTCCTCTACCTACCACTACCCACCTACCTCCAACTTCCCACCACCTACCACCGACCTCCGACCACCGACCCACCGACCACCGACCACCGATCTCCGACCACGGACCTCAGGCCACCAGTCACCGGAAAAAACATAGAGTATCGGAAAAAACTGAGAGTACTCTATGAAATAGAGAGAGTACTCTCAGTTTTTTCCGATACTCTATGAAATAGAGAGAGTACTCCGAGAATTAAAAGAATACTCTATAAAAATAGTCGGAGTACTCTATAAAATAGAGAGAGTACTCTATGAAATAGAGAGAGTACTCTATAAAATATTAAGAGTACTCTTTGAAATTAAATAAATACTCTATAAAAATCATGTGTATCTATTTAATAACATTTCTATTCAAAATTTGAACCATTTACAATAGATAAATAAAAAAAACTAAACTAATTACAAGTTTGACCAGATCTGGTCAAACCAGATCTGAAAATAGAAAAAAAACTAAAATACAGCGTACACAGTACGCGAGAAAAGAAAAAAAACTAAACTAATCGCCGGCAAAATCTCATCGACGAGATGCTAAAGAGGGAAGCTCCATGACTCCTTCGATCTGCGGTAGCTGAAGTTGCAGCAAGCTTCGGTGGTGCTGCCTTGGTCTCATCCGAACTTGAAGGAGCGGTGCTATGGTGGAGGTTCGAACAGATCTCGCAGTGAGCAGCCATGGCTTCGAACGTCTTCGTTACTGCAAATCGGTGGTGAAGCTTGAAATGTGCTTGAAGCTTCGAACAGATCCCGAACCCTAGCAGCCATGGCGGAACTCTAGGAAGCAGAAATCGGTGGTGAAGCTTGAACGATGGTGATGCTTGAACAATGGTGAAGCTTGAACGATGCTTGAAGCCTCGAGCTCTCTCGCCGTGGTGGTGCAGCAGCTGGAACTCACGGATCTGTAACGAGCTTTCCATGGCTGCTTACATGGCTGCTTCCCTCTCCATTGGTTGTGGTGGCCATGCGTGAGAAGAAGGAGAGTGGTGTTGGTGTGGTGGAGATTTCGGCGGTGGTTGTGGTGGCCATGCGTGAGAAGAAGGAGAGTGGTGTTGGTGTGGTGGCGATTTCGGCGGTGGTTGTGGTGGCCATGCGTGAGAAGAAGGAGAGTGGTGTGGTGTCGGTGGCTATTGAGAGGAGAGAGAGAAGCTGATTTGTGATTTAGAAAATGAAATTGTAAATGGGAAATAATTAGTATATATGGGTATTAAAATAACAAAAGAGGGTATAATTGTAAATGGGGTTTTGGGGTTCATGTGTTAAAAAGTTGCTGAGCTCTTTAGTAAGAAAAGGCTCTAGGTGGGGGTGCTAACTCGAAGAGGGGGTGTGGTCAAGACACTAGGTGTCATTTTCTCTAAATAAATAATCATTTTGCAATTAAATAAAGTGTTATATGAAAATAATTTGACTTAAAATGTTTTTATGAAAATAAAAGGACCAAAATGCAAATTTATAAAAAGTATAGAGACCAAATTGCAATTTAAAAAGTAAGTATAAGAAAATATAATAAAACTAAAATACAGTTTAAAAAAATTAAAGGACCACTTTGCAATTTAAAAAAATAAAAGAAAATATAAAAGGACTAAAATATTTATTTTTTTAAAAAGTAGACCATTTTGCAATTTAATAAAAGAAAAATAAAATATAAAAGGACTATCATGTTTATTTTTTTTTAAAATAACCCAATTTGCAATTTAAAAAAAATTAAAGAAAAATGGACTATTTTGAAATATCAAAAACAAAATGTATATATATTTTTATTCATTATATTACTAATATTTTTTTTGTGTAATACAGATTGTAAGTGGAATTGATGTATTATTATATTTTTTAATTTATTTAATTTATTTAATTTATTTAATTTATTTTTTATTTAATTTATATGTATGTATTTAATTTGGTTATGTATTAATTATTATGTATTTAATTTATATTTATGTATTTAATTTCGTGATGTAATCATTTTTCATTTTATTTTTATTTCTGTCTTTTAAATGTATTGCAAAATATATGGCCGATGTGATAGCTAGGAGTCACGGAGGGGACGGTGGGGACCGAGACCCAAACCAAAATCCCAACAAAAACCTTGCAGATTGTAACAATCAACCGGGTAAATAAAAAATTGATATCCAAAATTATGTTAAATATAACTTATACATTAATTAAATCTAATTTAAAACAGATTCATTTAAGCGCAACAAAATGGGTATGCGACACTAAAATTTGTCATTAAGGCACTAAAGGCGGTCGGGTATCCTTTGCCGGTCGATTTCTACATACTAGACGACACGCGGAATCCCTCGGTAAATACGGGAAACACGTTAGCCAGGATGTCGGGCTAACTGTTCGAGAGAGGATACCACCGTGCTACAAAGCGTGGGAGAAAGTTCCGACTTCCGACAAAGTAGCAGTCATTAAGCGATTATTGGTAATGTTAAAACTATTCCCACCATTAATACTTATATATAATAAATTATTAATTTAATTTAACTTTAAATAATATTTTGGATATAACAATTTTTTTTGATATCGCTTATTGGAGGAAAAAATCCGATTGGAAATTTATTGCTGGGAATTTGGATGATACTATGAAAGTGAGGTACAAAGACTACAAATATAATATGAAAAAGCATTATTACTTGATGGGTAAGAAACCGAGTGATTTATCTGATGAGGTCTGGGAGATGTGTTGTAAGTATTGGGGTCCGAAGGACGCAAAGGTATATATATAATTTTTTTATTTTATCATTTAGATTATATATAATGTTATTAATATTTGTATTTTATATTTTTTCAGCACCAGGCAAAAATGAATAAAGAAAATCGAAAGAGACAAAAGAATAAAAGTTGAGCGGGTTCTCGAAAATACTCCCGTACTCGGGATTTTCATTACGAGGTACTTTGATTTTTATGTATAGCTGTTTAATGTATTTAGAATTTTTATTGATTATTATTAATGAAACAGGGTGTTGAGAAGTTGACCGGGGGTGGGACGGTGGTAGTGAGGGATGAGGCAACTCAGGAAGAAATCCCTATTCCACAAATGGGTGCAGTTTTCGAAGTGGTCGGAAAAGGCAAAAAGACAAAGCGGTGGAGGACGGAGGGTTATAAGAATGGTAATTTAAGTATATTTAAAAATTAAATTGTAATTATAATTTTATTCATAAAGCGATTTTAATATTTTTTTTTTCATGTCTATAATTAAACATAAATTGTTAAGGGATGCTATGAAAGAGAAAGTGACTCAGTGTCAATCTGAGTCAATTGAAGCTGGTGACTTGTCACAAAAGGAGCAAATTGAGTCGGAGAGGGAAACTACTAAAAAGGCTATTGGATCGCCGAAGAGGAGTTGGACACCGGGTATGGGCCAACCGAAAAAGAAGAAGCGTGTCTCGAGTCCTTCGCCTATCCCGTCACAAGACGAGCAAAACTCGCATATGATGGCGGCAATAAATGAGCTTCGAGTAGCCAAAGTATTGGCACCTTATAGACCCCCTAGTACTAGTACCTCTTCTAGCAGTGCTTCCCTAGTTTATTCTCAGGCAGCTGTGACTGATGCGATGACTTATATTAATGATATAAGGGTACAACAGGGTTTGCCCCCTATCCAGACTATGCCTGCGAACCCTACTCCTCCAGCTGGTGATGCATCCGAGAGTCGTGGTGATGAAGATGGTGATGATGAGAGTGACGAAGATGAAGATGGTGATGATCCCGATGGAGAACAAGAGACCCGTTTATATGGTCTTTAGGTTCGGTTAAGTTGGTGTTTATTTTGGTTTGAAGTTAAGATGTAATAATATTTTGACTTTTGGTTTGTTTGACTATTGATTTGACTTTTGGTTTGACTTTTAATTTAAGTTTATGGATGATTTTGATGCATTAGTATTTTAATTAATTATTTAGTTTATAATTGGTATTTTTAATTATTAATTGAATTTTTTTTTTAAAATAAAAAATATGATTTTGTCAGAATCATAATTTTTTAATTTTAAAAAAAAATTAACGTCATTAGCGACTACAAGTAGTATAGAAAAACAATTAAAGGTAGTCGCTATATATTAGCTTCTAGCGACTACACATGTCGTCGATAATAACTAGTCAAACAGCGACTACTTATGTAGTCAGTAATACTTTCGCGACTACATCGTGACTTTCGTCGCTAGATATAACCTCTAACGACGAGTTTTTCGCGACTATGTAATAACGACTACATGTAGAGTAGGTAAAGTCAAAATTTGTTTTCCGCGACTACTTTTTCCCTCTATCGCGACTACAGATGTAGTTGCGGAAAGAAGGACGAGGTGTAGTGTACGAGCACTAGTATATATGGTACTTTGTTATTTTATCAATATCCCTATATGAAACTTTATTGATTTAAACATGAATGATAATCTATAAAATATTCTTTGATTTGGTCAAATATATAAATATATTTCACTTAAAATCAAATATAATACTAATTTTTTAATTAATCAAAAACTCAAATTTTGTATGTCCAAAGTAAAAATTATATTTATAAAAGGAAAAAAACTAAACTATGTCGTTTTTTGTTAATTAAAGATATATATCATCCATTTTTGAATCACCTATATATTATCCTTATATGGCAGTTTTAAAAATCTCATTAAGTCATTTATATGTCATAAATTGTGTAAGTTCTATTTTATTTGATTTTATATAATACCAGAAAAATCACAAAATTATTTTCACCAAACCCTAAACCCCGCCTCCTTACATATACACGTTACAAGTCGTCATTCCTATGGATACCAAGAAACTATTCTAAAGTATCACAAAA
Source organism: Nemophila menziesii (assembly GCA_029959085.1). NCBI lineage: Eukaryota > Viridiplantae > Streptophyta > Magnoliopsida > Boraginales > Hydrophyllaceae > Nemophila > Nemophila menziesii. The sequence goes on from JARWIR010000001.1 coordinate 85,759,646, forward strand.
TTATTAACTAATTTTTCATAATGTTTATTCAGCCCGACACCATTGATACTTCCAATCTATTTAGGAAAGAGTGTAATTCTATATCTCACATATAAGATCGTTGAACATGACATTTCAATCAACAAGGAAGAGGTTTTATTTCTAATTTTATTTCTAATAATCATTTATGAATATTATATATACTTATTTGAGAAACAATTTGATTCTAACTGATATTATCTGCCCTTTTATTAAGTATTTTTAGAGATTGTGTGTCGAATATCATGTTTTCATTCAAGTAATTTCATTAAAATCTATTACGTAGAATGTACTTCAGAGTTTTTTTCTGCAATTTTGATATATTTTGTTTTTACACGATTGCTTATTTTAACGTAATTTGAATCAAAAGTTTAAATGGTGATAAGCTCCCTTAATTTGATAAATATAGTAGAATATTGATTAGACAAATGAAGCATATATGACATGACTTGGAGATTAAGATATACATTTCAATGCAAACATTGAAATATATATATATATATATATATATATATATATATATATAGATTTATTGATTAACATCTATTAATTAATATTTTAAAATTCACTAACTAATCCTTCTTGTATTTGAAATCAAGCTTTTACTTATTTCATTATTTATATCAGAAATTAAAAAAAAAATTTGGTTTACATTCTAATCACCTTAATATAAACCAAATATTTTTTTATTTCTGATATAAATAATGAAATAAATAAAAGCTTGATTTCAAATACAAGAAGGATTAGTTAGTGAATTTTAAAATATTAATTAATAGATGTTAATCAATAAATCTATATATATATATATATATTTATATATTTCAATGTTTGCATTGAAATGTATATCTTAATCTCCAAGTCATGTCATATATGCTTCATTTGTCTAATCAATATTCTACTATATTTATCAAATTAAGGGAGCTTATCAACATTTAAACTTTTGATTCAAATTACGTTAAATAAGCAATCAGTTTCAAAACAAAATATATCAAAATTGCATAAAAAAACTCTGAAGTAGATTCTACATAATAGATTTTAATGAAATTACTTGAATGAAAACATGATATTCGACACACAATCTCTAAAAATACTTAATTAAAGGGAAAATAATATCAGTTAGAATCAAATTGTTTCTCAAATAATATATATGATATTCATAAATGATTATTAGAAATAAAATTAGAAATAAAATTAGAAATAAATCCTCTTCCTATGTTCAACTATCTTATATGTGAGATATAGAGAATTACACTCTTTCCTAAATAGATTAGAAATATCAATGGTGTCGAGCTGAATAAACATGATGAAAAATTAGTTAATAATTTTGTGATACTTTAGAGTAGTTTCTTGGTATCCATAGGAATGACGACTTGTAACGTGTATATGTAAGGAGGCGGGGTTTAGGGTTTGGTGAAAATAATTTTGTGATTTTTTCTGGTATTACATAAAATTAAATAAAATATAACTTACACAATTTATGACATATAAATGACTTAATGAGATTTTTACAACTGCCATATAAGGATAATATATAGGTGATTCAAAAATGGATGATATATATCTTTACTCAACAAAAAACGACAGAGTTTAGTTTTTTTCCTTTTATAAATATAATTTGTACTTTGGACATACAAAATTTGAGTTATTGATTAATTAAAAAATTAGTATTATATTTGATTTTAAGTGAAATATATTTATATATTTGACTAAATCAAAGAATATTTTATAGATTATCATTCATGTTTAAATCAATAAAGTTTCATATAGGGATATTGATAAAATAACAAAGTACCATATATACTAGTGCTCGTACACTACACCTCGTCCTTCTTTCCGCGACTACATCTGTAGTCGCGAAAGAGGGAAAAGTAGTCGCGAAAAACGAATTTTGACTTTACCTACTCTACATGTAGTCGTTATTACATAGTCGCGGAAAACTCGTCGTTAGAGGTCATATCTAGCGACGAAAGTCACGATGTAGTCGCGAAAGTATTACTGACTACATAAGTAGTCGCTGTTTGACTAGTTATTATCGACGACATGTGTAGTCGCTAGAAGCTAATATATAGCGACTACCTTTAATTATTTTTCTAGACTACTTGTAGTCGCTAATGACATTAATTTTTTTTTAAAATTAAAAAATTATGATTCTGACAAAATCATATATTTTTATTTAAAAAAAAATACAATTAATAATTAAAAATACCAATTATAAACTAAATAATTAATTAAAATACTAATGCATCAAAATCATCCATAAACTTAAATTAAAAGTCAAACCAAAAGTCAAACCAAAAGTCAAATCAATAGTCAAACAAACCAAAAGTAAAAATATTATTACATCTTAACTTCAAACCAAAATAAACACCAACTTAACCGAACCTAAAGACCATATAAACAGGTCTCTTGTTCTCCATCGGAATCATCACCATCTTCATCTTCGTCACTCTCTTTATCACCCTCTTCATCACCTCGACTCTCAGATGCATCACCAGCTGGAGGAGTAGGGTTCGCAGGCATAGGCTAGATAGGGGGCAAACCCTGTTGTACCCTTATCTCATTAATATAAGTCATCGCATCAGTCACAGCTGCCTGAGAATAAACTAGGGGAGCACTGCTAGAAGAGGTACTAGTACTAGGGGGTCTATAAGGTGCCAATCCTTTGGCTACTCGAAGCTCATTTATTGCCGCCATCATATGCGAGTTTTGCTCGTCTTGTGCCGGGGTAGGCGAAGGACTCGAGACACGCTTCTTCTTTTTCGGTTGGCCCATACCCGGTGTCCAACTCCTCTTTGGCGACCCAATAGCCTTTTTAGCAGTTTCCCTCTCCGACTCAATTTGCTCCTTTTGGGACAAGTCACCAGCTTCAATTGACTCAGATTGACACTCAGTCACTTTCTCTTTCATAGCATCCCTTAACAATTTATGTTTAATTAAAGACATGAAAAAAAAATTAATATTAAAATCGCTTTATGAATAAAATTATAATTACAATTTAATTTTTAAATATACTTACATTAGCATTCTTATAACCCTCTGTCCTCCACCACTTTGTCTTTTTGCTTTTTCGCACCACTTCGAAAAATGCACCCATTTGTGGAATAGGGATTCCTTCTTGAGTTACCTCATCCCTCACTACCACCGTCCCACCCCCGGTTAACTTCTCAACTTCTGTTTCATTCATAATAATCAATAAATATTCTAAATACATTAGACAGCTATACATAAAAATTAAAGTACCTCGTAATGAAAATCCCGAATACGGGAGTATTTTCGAGAACCCGCTCCACTTTTATTCTTTGTTTCTTTCGATTTTCTTTATTCATTTTTGCCTGGTGTTGAAAAAATTTAAAATACAAATATTAATAACATTATCTATAATCTAAATGATAAAATAAATAAAAAATTATATATATACCTTTGCGTCCTTCGGACCCCAATACTTACAACACATCTCCCAGACCTCATCAGATAAATCACTCGGTTTCTTACCCATCAAGTAATAATGCTTTTTCATATTATGTTTGTAGTCTTTGTACCTCACTTTCATAGTATCATCCAAATTCCCAGCAATAAATTTCCAATCGGATTTTTTCCTCCAATAAGCGATATCCAAAATATTATTTAAAGTTATATTAAATTAATAATTTATTATATATAAGTATTAATGGTGGGAATAGTTTTAACATTACCGATAATCGCTTAATGACTGCTACTTTGTCGGAAGTCGGAACTTTCTCCCACGCTTTGTAGCACGGTAGTATCCTCTCTCGAACAGTTAGCCCGACATCCTGGCTAACGTGTTTCCCGTTTTTACCAAGGGATTTCGCGTGTCGTCTAGTATGTAGAAATCGACCGGCAAAGGATACCCGACCGCCTTTAGTGCCTTAATGACAGATTTTAGTGCCGCATACCCATTTTGTTGCCCTTAATTGAATCTATTTTAAATTAGATTTAATTAATGTATAAGTTATATTTAACATAATTTTGGATATAAATTTTTTATTTACCCGATTGATTGTTACAGTCTGCAAGGTATTTGTTGGGATTTTGGTTTGGGTCTCGGTCCCCACCGTCCCCTCCGTGACTCTTAGCTATCACATCGGCCATCTATTTTGCAATACATTTAAAAGACAGAAATAAATATAAAATAAAAAATGATTACATCACGAAATTAAATACATAAATATAAATTAAATACATAACCAAATTAAATACATACATATAAATTAAATAGATTAAAAAATATAATATTACATCAATTCCACTTACCATCTGTATTACACTAAAAAAATATTAGTAATATAATGAATAAAAAAATATATACATTTTGTTTTTGATATTTCAAAATAGTCCATTTTTCTTTAATTTTTTTTTAAATTGCAAATTGGGTTATTTTTTAAAAAAATAGACATGATAGTCCTTTTATATTTTCTTTTTCTTTTTTTAAATTGCAAAATGGTCTACTTTTTTAAAAAATAAATATTTTAGTCCTTTTATATTTTCTTTTATTTTTTTAAATTGCAAAGTGGTCCTTTAATTTTTTAAAATTGTATTTTAGTTCTATTATATTTTCTTATACTTACTTTTTAAATTTCAATTCGGTCCCTATAATTTTTATAAAATTTCATTTTGGTCCTTTTATTTTCATAAAAACATTTTAAGTCAAATTATTTTCATATAACACTTTATTTAATTGCAAAATGATCATTTATTTATTTTTAAAAACATCTTTTGTCAAATAATTTTCTTTAACATTTTTTAAATTACAATTTGGTCCCTATATGTTTATAAAAATAACTGTAGGCCAAAAAATGTTTATTACATCCAATTTTTAATTTCATAATGCTACTTTTAACATTTTTTTAAATCCTAAAAAACCCTAAATTTGTTCAATCAATTTTTTTCATAATCAAGCATATAAATAGTGTCTAAACTAACATAAATCACACCCAATAACGCCACTTATTCTCGGATTTCAATATCAACACAATTAAAAAAAGGAAAAAAATTCATGAATTTTTTTTAGTGCCTTTACCAATATTTTTCCACTTCTAGTGGTTATGGTTATTTATCCTAGTAGTATTCAAACTACTACGAGACCACAAACTATTCTTTCCACAACCTTAGCCTCTTCTGGAGTCCAGGTCACCAGAATTTCTGTTGTAAACATATGAAAAATATTCCATTTTCTTCAAAGAATGTAGTTTCATTTCAGGAAATGATTTTTATATTACTTAAAAACTGTTTATTCACTTTTATTCACTTCAGGGAATATAATTTAGTTAAAATAATATAAATTGTGAGATTACAATACTCAATCGAGTTATAAAAGATTATCAATATAGAATCTAATAATTACAAATTAATTCAATAAAAATTGATTATTCTTTTGAAAAATTCACCAACGTAGCTCCTTTTTTTTCATGGTAAAATTAAATTTCGCTCTATTCTCTTATATATTGGAAAAGTTTCATTTTCTTTCAGAAATGGATTTTCTTTGCGAAATACATATTCATTTACTATCATTAATTGTTATAGATAGGCAATACAGTGTTTAAGCCACTCGTTTATTGCCAACACCCAGTCAATTTCCATAAATATAAAACATGTTGCATTCTTCATGTTATGCAATTTCATTTGCTTCAAGGAACGAAAATAATACAATAGAAGGTGAATCTTAATTTTAAATTAAGAATTCATTTTTTTTGGGTACAATATGTTATTCTATTTTTATTCGAGACAAGTTCAAGTCTCACAAGTGTCTAAAATAATTAATTTATGCTTCATGCATAAAAAATTTAGATATACAAATTATATTATAACTCAATTGGTAAAGTATGTTATTTTCTTTAGATTTGGGACGGGGTCGAATCTTGCAAGTGGCAAAAATAATTAATATTATGCTTCAGGCCATTAACGTTATATTTTGAATAATTATTTTTTTATGCTTTAGGCATATTTTTTTATTTTCTAGGCTTCGGGCCTATAACATTAGATTTCTAACCCAAAAATTATTTTATTTTATGCTTCATGCATTTATTATTATATTTTTATTTTTATGCTTCGGGCATATATTTTATTCTCTATGTTTCGAGCCTATATTATTACAAACATAAGATAAAAATTATATAAACCTGCAATTTTACCTTTAGTCCAAAGAATTTTTTTTCAAGTGAAGAACCCGTCCATTTTCCTTTTCTTTCATGGTCAACGTGGGTTGCACATGAAGAGTAAGATCAATTAACAAAATCCATAAATAAAACCACTATGGAAATCGCAACAACCCTTTTAAACCATTACATTAAGTTCTCTAGAAGGCTCTTGGAAGTGATTACATAATCACAACCATCCAAGATGATATCAAACCTCATTATCAATATATACACAATATAAAACGCCATAATTTGTACCTTTTAACCTGTAAATATAATACTCAAACCTTCCTAAAAAAACAAATTTAAATGTTAAATCAAACATAAAATTATAGGATGATAGAAAATTAGCAGGCTTAGAAAAATTGAAAAAATAGAGATCGGAAGTAGAAAATTATTTGTGAACTAGACTGTGTTATTTAGCCTCATCTGCTATGTCCATCGAGATATTTAGAATTCGGACAACACAGAAGAATCTCATTTCTTTGTTCTCTCAATCTCTAGCTATATGAAAATATAAACATTGTTTTATTTTAATAGGTAGAGTATCGTGCTGATAACGTGTTATGAACTAAGATAAGAAAAACAAAAAGAGTAAAGTATAAGTTTGTTTCTTTCATTCCAACTTGTGCACAAGATAATGGTATGAAGGTCATATTTATAAGAGAAATGTGACTCTTCATATTTTACAATAAGTGTCTCCATAAAGATGAGAATATGAGAAGTCTAGTAATCCTAAAGGACATCCACATTATTATTTACAATAATATTGACTATATTCGTGTGCTTGTTTACTATTATTAGTCTACCCAATTAGTGATAAGTTCTAGTATTTAGGATATTCGTAGTGGCGCGATCATCCAGAAGGGGGGGGTCTAAATAGGGATGGAAATAAATTGAATTATTGCAAAAAAAAAAAAAAAACCACGTCCATATCTATTTAATTTATTAAAAACCAAATCCTAAACGACTTAACCATCAGACTTACTTTTTAAAACCATAACCGAATAATTCAGATTCGGTTTTTTAAGCGGTTTTTTTTAACCATAACCAAGCTATAACTCTATAAATATATTGAGAATTCTTAAAACACGATCACAAGTACATAAAAAGTGTTCACAATATATAAAATATTATGTCGATCCTTAGTTTAATAACATTTTTTTTTTAAATTTAATATTTAGATTTTAATATTTGGGTATGAAAATACTTTTTTATTTATATTATTGGTGTCGGTTAGGGAGTGTTAAAATAATGATATGTAAAGATGCAACTAACACCTTAACCAAGCACATTACTCACTGCAAGTATCACAGATCGTACGCAAGTTTTAATGATAAGTAAATTCGTTCCTCAGAGACTACGAAAGTTAGGAAGAACTTATGCAATATAAACTGCAAAAAAGAAAGCTAGAAGAATAATAAGCTGAAAATAAAAGACTTTGGAACATTTGTTTGGTTTCTAAAGACTCTAACAATTAATTAAATAAAATAAAGACAGTAAAATAAATAAAGAGAAGGAAGTAGTATGACATTTTAGCTCGAGATTTAGCAAGTAATCCCCACTATCCTTGTTATAACCTATTTATGTAAGGGAGAGTTGTGTAATATGCAATAGCCAGGATTCTATATTACTCCTAACCCTCTTCCGAGTGGACTTAGGCGGCGACCTAACAATTACCAGGGGACTTGGGTAAGGGGACCCTGCGCATTGATCGGTGGTTAATCTCAAACCCTAATGACTAACTAGTTAGACAAGGCTATCCTGATCTCTACCACACACTAGACGTTTATGAGGTGTTTCAATAATTAGACACCCCTTCGGGGTGACCATCTAACTACTATTAAGGTAATTATATACGTTGTACACCGCAATAACTACAGACAATAAACAAAATCACACAACAACACTAATTTTAATTAAATGTAAAGACATCCCGAATTAAAATAGATATAAAACAAGTATTTGGTTCATACCCATATGCTAATCTCAAGCTAAATAGAATTAGTTCATACTAGAGAAACAAATAAAATAAATAAAAAATTTGAAAGACTGGAAAGGCATGAATTGTTGTCCAACTCCTTCTGATCTTCTATTCTCTTGATGTAAGCTTCATCTTGGTCTTTTTGATGATTAATGACAAACCAAGAATGATTTCTCTAAGGTAGGAATGGATATATATATATATATATATATATATATATATATATATATATATATATATATATAGGCCCTTGGTTAAAATTAGGAGTAATCCCCAAGTTAAGGAGTCCTGATCTTACCAAAATTCGTATTCCTAACTTGTTGGAAGGGATAAACCTTAGCAGAATTGATTTGATCATATCTCCTTCTTTACTTATCAGATTTTTACATTCTTTATATGGAAACGACTGGGTTTGAAAGGTCCTGCTGCCAATATAAAAATATCCTCCTAATTCTAGACCTTATTCTACAGTAAATTAAGTAGTCGATGTATGTGCAGTTTTGGAAACTTCTTTACTTTCCAAATATATCCAAACTAATCCTTTTTTACTTTGACTAAGGGATTTCCTTTACTTTTACACTTTAAATCACTTTATATAGGTGTAATAGTTTCCATATACTTAAGTGTTACACAAATAACACATAAATTACATGCACAAGCTCATGAAATAGTAATACACCTAAAAATAGACAAGAAAGTGCAAAGTATAAAGAAATAGGGAAATCCCGAAATTAATAATTATATAACCCTAAAATGATGTCTCAAGTATAGATTAATATATAAAATACAAAGTGACATCAAGACCCCCAACTCAAAGTTGTATCATCCCGACACAATAAAGATAAGAACAATAGGGTAGTCAACAATTGATATAGAAGAAGAAGAACAACAACAACAAGAATTAAAAAATAGTAAATGATCCTAGAGCAAAATATCTAAAAAGTCTCATGTAGTAATGATAAAGAAATAACGCACGTATATGCTTAATATACACATAATCAACATTCTATAAATTCAAGTCCAGATTAACTTTTCAATGCCAGAAGGAGATGTCTTCAACTCAGTTCCTGTTAATGGTTATAGGGTGATCATAGGTCCTAATATAGTATCTAATGGTCCACTCACCTATACCCTAATTGTTCCATAGTTCCTCCACCAAGTATCTAGAAATCCTAAGGTCTTTATGGTTATAACGTGGCTTAGGGACGGTATGATATATTTGGATAATGAAAAGTGATCTTTTGGCTCTTTTCTCACATTCCATCAACGAATCGCCCTAGATCTTGAGTTTCACTCGAAGATGTTCTCACTCAACCCAATATTTGATGCCTTGATGTGCATCCCCAAATAACCCAATAAAACCTTTTCATGATGCTTACACAACAAATTCCACTTTTCTTGTCCAAATATTTTTAATCTTTTTCAAATATCACTTTTCTTTTGATAGTTAGCTCTGACTCTCTTTTTAATGTGAGATATCATGCTACTTTTACATTTATAATTTCTTTTCTTTTCAATTTTTTTTCATTTACTTTTACCCTGGAAAAGGGTTACAGTAATGAACTCATCATCATCAATATCACAATTACAATGGAGTTTTCCAATCCCAATATTGAATCCCACCAACCCAAACTCAAGCTCTAAAACAACTTGTCTCAAGTTTTGCGACTCGAGTACGGATCATATGGATAAGCCCTATAAACTGAGGGGTATGGCTTGTAATGTGGTTAATAAAAGGCTTTAGAAAGGCTCAGAGGGGATAAGATGGATAGTAATAATAATTAGATGAAAGGGTGAGAAAGCAAAAAAGGATTCAAGTGGCTTCAATATGAATTAAATGTCTTATTCACTTTTCTAACTACCTGATTACGTAAATTTTTCATTATTAGTTCATAGACAAGCAGGTTTTCAACTAGTTTCAAACCTCATGTTGTACACACCAATTAACTCTCCCTAAGTTCCAACTTGACACTTCGTACACATTGCATATTAATCTTTCCTATCTTTAACTTCCTGTTTCCATACATGCATACTAAACATATTTGTGACGCCGTTCAAAAACATATTACTTCCTATCATTGACTTAATTAAAACATGCTCAATAGGTATATTCACCATATTCTATGCAAATTCTAACCCTAAATTTCTTTTATTTTATTAAAAAACAAAAAGAAAGATGATGACAGGGAATCCCCACCCCAGCTAAAAAGTGAGCCGTGTACCAAAGAAGTAAACTTGTACTTAAGGAAAGTGTTTGGTTTGTAGAACCTAAGATCCACATTAGAATAGAACCCACTTAGGTATGAACTAAAGGCAAGCTATGTAGTTAGGGAAATGATAGAGGCAGTTCTTAAGCCATTTGAGACCTTTTTAGCCTTCTATCCCTTAAAGTAATATTATCCGTCTTAGCCTCATTCTTAACCTTTAAGCCTTTTCTTTTGTCGCTATGATATAAGCCCATATCCCCTTAGTTTATTAGGCATTTCTATATGACCTGCACTTGAATCACAATCCTGAGACATCCTGTCTTGAGCTTGAGTTTGGGGTGGTGGGTTTCATTATTGAGAGATTACATTGGGAGGGAAATTGTATGAGTTTGTATTTATGCGCAATTTTTGATGATGTATTATTTGTAACCCTTTGCCAGGATTTGAAAAAAAAAGAGAAAAATATGAAAAAGAAAACAAAAAGAACAAAAATAAAGTAACCGGCAAAGTGGAGTTTGTAGAAATCGTCTTTAGTGCTTATTGGGTAATCTTGGGAACGCTAACTAGTGCGTCAAATGGGTTGAGTGAGAACAATATTCGAGTGTAAACTCAAGCTCTTGGACAGTTTGTTGATGGTAAGCGAGGAGAGAACCAAAAACTCACTTCAAATTTACCAAATATACATTCCATACCGTCCCTAAGCCTACACTATAACCATAAAGTCCTCGTGATTCCTAGATACATAGTGGATTTATAATTTAGCTAATAGGGAGTATGCTAAGTGGAGCGTTCAAAGCGAGTGAGGATCGATGAACACCCTATAGCCATCATCTTGAGATAAGTACAAGCGTAACCTTCTAGCATTGTGAAGTTAATATTTGATTAATTAGTTGTATCTAATTTTTGCATGACATGTGTATGTGTATATTAATTCCTAGGTAATACTATATGATATTTGTTTTAAGTTTTGTTTGGGTGTTATTTGCTAGACTCTACATTTTTGTGTTCCACCTAAGGCCCTTGTTTTTTATTTTACTTTGTCGGGGCGACAAAGGTTTGAGTTTGGGGTCCTTATGTATCCTGTTTTGTTTTAAATATTAGCCCTTAGGAGACATCATTTTAGGTGATTAATTGACTTATTTGATAGACTATTAAGCTTATTGACTATATTGCGTTTTCTCCCCTTGGATTTGTATTATATGCGTTTTAGAGCTTTTGTGTGTTAATTTATTTGTTTTTAGTGTAAATTTCTTAGTTCCATGGATTAGATGGAACACCAAGATAAGGAGGAGAAACGGGAATTAAAGTAATAGATCGTGTGTAGAAGTCAAATGCGAGAAAAGATGATTTGGAAAATGTATTAAAGGAGAATGAAATCTAGAAGGCTGTTACAAATCACTGTTTTTGAGCCACTTAGCCACTTATTCAGCCTTAGATTCGTGAAATAAGGAAGTTGCATCTTTGAGTCAGGAAGATTTTTCAAGTTGAACGGAGTGATTTTGAGTCCGGGCGCAAAAGTTACATCAGTTTTAGTAACAGTTGTACATCAATTACGGGATTTCTAATTTGGATTGGGCTTTTATTTCATTTAACCTATTTCTTGAAGTAAAAAGCCCAATTCGAATTCTCCACTATATAAAGGCCTTTAGATTTCAATTTTTAGAGACAACTCATATTACACAAGTAAAAAACGCCAGAGAGAAAGTCAGAAACAAAGAAGAGAGAAGAAGCTGAAACTGCAGAAGCAATTCTTCCAACAACAGTCAATTCAACCCTTTGATTAGGTTCTTTATTTCATTTTGTAATTGACTATGAGTTCCTTTAATTTTATTTCATTAATTTTTATTTCCATTATGAGCTAAATACTTTAAGTACTTGAGAATTTCTTTAATGGGTTGAGCCCCAATATGTTTTATTAATGTTTTCGAATTTGTGATTGAAAGATTTAATTTGAATTGGGTAATTTAGTATTGACTATTATCATGAATTTATTATCTGTCTTTGAAGTCATGAATCAAAAATAGGAATGAGTAATTAAGCTATTCATTATAGTGGCGTAATGATCACCGTGACATGGGAGGGGGTTTAATTACGGACCTAGGTAATAGACGCGAGGTATAAGTTATAGACCCTGACAGGCTTGATTAACCTTGTAGCCAATTGGGTAAAAGACTTGACCATTCGAAGGTAGCTTATAATCACCCTGACGGGGTTTGTAATACCCTAGGATAGCTCCTAAGTCCACCCTGAAGGGGGTTAGGAGAAACTCGAATCCCGACTAATACCAAATCCCGATTCAACCCTTAAACGAATGCATTGGTTAAATAGATTTAGGTGAAACCCTTGCCATATTCAAGTACCATTCTCATTCTTGTGTGTACTCATATATACTTTACTTATGTCTTATTTATTTTCATTAGCTAAATTAGTATTTTATGTTATTTGCATCTTAGTTCTTAAACAACAAAAACTAAACAAACTTTATATCTTTACTTTTTCGTACTTGCAATTATTCTACTAATTGATTCACACTTGAGTTGTACCTACTCCGTCCCTGAGAACGAATCCGATTTATCGGTTTATAACTTGGACGATCGTACACTTGCGGTCTGTGAGTCCTCAACTTTATCACATTATTTTATAACACACAAGGACCCACCAGGAGCATATCTAATAAAGATGCAATCAATGGTCTTTAATCCTATTTTAACCATTTAAGGAGCAAGGATTGCTACCTTTGTCAAGCATCCCCACACTTTTAATTATCTGAAGGAATATGTTTTCCTTTCCATAATTCGTAAAGAGATTTATCTACCTTCTTGTGAGTTACTTGATAAGGATGTGGTTTGCGATGAGTATAACCTCTCCCCATAAGTTCAGCGGTAACCCTGAGTTAATCATCAAGACATTCATCATTTCCTTCAACATGTGGTTCTTGCGTTCATCAATTCCGTTTTGGTGAGGCGAATAAGGGATCGTGGATTGATGGATAATTCCACGTTCATTGCAAAAAACTCTTTAAAAAAAGACACATATTCTCCTCCCCTATCTGTTCTAGGATTCTTAACCTTTTTATTTAGTTGATTTTCAACTTCAGATTTGTATTACTTAAATGCTTCTAAGTCCTCATCCTTACTTCGTAGCAAGTATATTTGACAATATCTTGTAATATCATCAACAAAAATTATAAAATACTTTTTCCGTTTCTAGTTTGCACAAATATTAAGTCACAAATGTCACTGTGAATTAACTCTAAAGATACTGAAGTTCTTTCTATAGATTTAAACGAGGTTTTGGTTAATTTTGACTCAACACATACTTCACATTTCTTTTGAGAATTGAAGTTCACATTAAGTAATAACTCGACGTTTACTAACTTATTTAATGAACCGAAATTAACATGTCCTAATCTATTGTGCCATAAATTAGTTGAGTCAAGCTTATAAACACAATTTCAATTTTAATTCATTTATTTATCGGTTACATTTTTTGTAGGTACTACGGTCATTACATTCATCTTAAACAGACCGTCGCAGAGGTACCTTTTTCCTACATACATATTTTTCTTAGTTAATACAAACTTAACAGCTACAAATACATGTTTAAACCCAACCTTGCTTAGCAAGGACCCTGAAACTAATTTCTTTTTTTAATGTCTAGATCATGGAGGACATTGTTCAAGGTCATCTTTTTCCCAGAGGTCATCTTCAAGCACAATTTTTCCAGTATCTTGAACCTTTGAGGTGGCGGAATTTCACATATACAAGATATCTTCATCTGTAACTTTCTTGTAGGTTTTGAACAAAGATATGTTTGAGTACACATGTCGGGTTACTCCAGTGTCTATCAACCATGTCCTTGGGTTGCTGACGATGTTGACTTCTAAAATTGTAGCACCAGCTTCAAATCGTCAATGCCCTCGGATATCTCAGTCACATTACGACTGATCACCCTTACCTTTTTCTTGGCTTCTTTGTGCCTTTTTGTTTCAACAGTATTTTGCACGATGTCCATGCTTTCCACTTTGTTCAGTATTTTACTCCATATTCTATATGAAAACAGAAAATTAACGTTAATAAACAACTAATTTTCTAGTATGTATACACAAGCATAAAAATCAAAATAAGAGAAAAAAATAGAATGTAATAACATGTTCTTTGTACACAGACCCAAAATTTTTGCAAAAAGATTATAAAAGGGAAAAAAATGTTTTCTAGTTTATACAGAGTGATTTGTGTATGGGAGCTGTATTGGTACAAAGAAAAGATAAGATATTTCATTCGATTTATTATACTAGTAAGACTTTCAATGGTGCTCAAATTAATTATACAGTTACAGAGAAAGAATTGCTAGCAGTTGTGTATTCATTCGATAAGTTTCGCTCTTATCTTCTTGGAGCGAAGGTTATTGTTTATACATATCATTCAGCCATCAGATATCTTATGGAAAAGAAAGATGCTAAATCGAGGTTAATTAGATGGGTTTTATTGCTTCAAGAATTCGATTTAGAGATTAAGGATAGAAAGGGTTGTGAGAATCAGGTTGCAGATCATCTATCGCGTCTTGAAGGTTCAGAAACAAATGGTGGAGCTGAAGTAGTTAGAGAAGAATTTCCTGACGAGATTTTATTTGCTGTTTGTGATTATGAAGCTCCTTGGTATGCATATATTGTGAATTTAATTGTAAGTGGTTCTTTTCCTGAAGGATCCACTTATCAAGACAGAAAAAGGCTAGCTCATCGTGCTAGACTATTATTTTGGGAGGATCCTTTCCTCTACAAAGTATGTGCTGACCAAATGGTAAGAAGATGTGTAGCCAAGGAAGAAACAGATGCGATTATAGCTGGGTGTCATGATTCACTCTATGCAGGACACTTCAAGGGGGATAGAACTGCTGCTAAGGTATTCAAATCCGGTTTTTACTGGCCTACACTTGTTGAAGATTGTCATAATTATGTGAAGAAATGCGCGAGATGCCAGTTTACCGGAAATATATCGAAGAGAGATGAAATGCCACGTAATAATGTGTTCTAGTTGAAATATTTGATGTTTGGGGTATAGACTGTATGGGTACGTTCGTTCCTTCAAATGGTAACCTCTACATCTTATTAGCTGTTGATTACGTGTCTAAATGGGTAGAAGTGGTGGCTCTACCAACTAACGATTCACGAGTGGTGATTAAGTTCCTAAAATCACAGATCTTCACTAGACATGGCATACCTAGAGTGATTATTAACGATGGAGGATCTCATTTCGTTAATAAGTATTCGAAGACTGTTCTAGAGAAGTATGGAGTGAGACACCGTGTATCTACTGCATATCATCCACAATCCAATGGTCAAGCTGAAGTTTCGAATCGCAAAGTAAAATCCATACTAGAGAAGACTGTTGGTCCTACAAGAAAAGATTGGTCAATGAAGTTAGATGACGCGCTGTGGGCTTATCGTAATGCGTTCAAAACTCCAGTGGGTGCGTCTCTGTATCGTTTGGTGTATGGTAAGGCTTGTCACTTACCTCTTGAGCTTGAAATGGGTGCCTATTGGGCAATTGCGCAGTTGAACTTAGATCCTACCTTAGCCAGAGAGAATCGTATGATGAAGCTTAACGAACTTGATGAATTTCGATTGTAGGCTTATGAAAATGCTAAACTCTACAAAGAAAACACTAAGAAATGACATGACAATCGGATTCGTGTGAAGAACTTTGAAGTGGGTCAAAAAGTATTGAAGTATAATTCAAAGTTCACCAATTATCCGGGTAAGTTAAGGTCTAAGTGGTTGGGTCCATACATAGTGACCAAAGTTACCTCATGGTGCGATAGAAATAGAACATCCACTCGAGAACCGCACCTTCATGGTGAACTGTCATTGTTTAAAGATATACCATGGAGGTGAAGATACCAACCGCTTGGAAGATCCACATCCCGGGGAGGTCATGTATCTCCTCGAAGCTCCTTAGAAGCGTGAGGTAACCCGTCGAGCTTAACGACGTTAAACAAAAGCCAATTCATTGTATATTAGTTTAATTTTTTAATTTTCGTAGTAGAAATTATTTTGATTTTCGTAAATTTAGTGTTTATTAGTAAGAAATGAGGAAGGGTGGTTGTTTTTGATGATTTCAGGGGTAAAAAGGTCATGAGTATGGGGTCGAAGGGCGAAAATAGAAGAAAAATGGGTGGTGTTCCAGGGGCAAAACCGAGAACCCGGTTGCGACGCTGTAACCCACCCATGAATACGCACGAGGTAGCATCTTGGTTCGTGAAGTCGACGCAAACCGGTGCCCTGGTTTTGCACAAACCGGGTACCCGGTTTCGAGAGCTGGAAATTTCGAATTCCCTGACCTAGCGTTTTGGGGCCCGCCATTCGCTGCGTCTCGCCCTGCGTCTCCACCTGTGCCATCAACGCAAACCGGGAACCCGGTTTCGCACAAACCGGGAACCCGGTTTTGGAGCTGCAGATTTTCAAGTTTTTCTGACCTAGCGTTTTGGGCCCAGCCCTTTGCTGTGTCACCACCTGCGTGCGCATTCGCGCCACCAACGCAAACCGGGAACCCGGTTTCGAGAGGTGATTCTCTGACCCGGCGTTTTGGGGTCTAGCCAATTATTGCGTTACAGGTAAAAAAAACTTTGATTAAGTAATTTTTTCGCACCGACACAGCGACGCGAAACCGGGAACCCGGTTTCCACTGTGATGAGGCGGTTTTTGCCTTTTTGACCTAGTTTTCTTAGCCTCTTCTTTAAGTTTTTACCAAAAACGTCTCCTTAACCTTCCCACCTCCGAAAATCATCATCAAAACCTTTAAAAACCATCAAATCCTACCCCCTTTCATCACAAAAACACAAAATCAACTCACCTCGTCTCCAAAATATCATCAAATCCTTAGTTTTTCACCAAGATTGTTCTTCACCCAAGTCTTAAATTAAACCAAATTCCTTCTCCCACATCAATTAACCCTTACCCGTCTCATATTCCACCTTAATCTTAAATTCATAAACCTCAAAACATCAAAGTTCTAAGCTTTTCTCTAGCTTCTCACTATTTGAAGTTTTGAGTTTGGGGTGGAAAGAGATGACTGATGGAACCGGTGATTTTCAAAGAACTGCTCCTAGACACAGAACCACCATTGGTGGTACTCCAGAACAAGCTATTGAGATTCCTAATTCGCGTCCAAAACGCAATACTGAAGAGGTAGAGCTTGCTCCCAAGAAAAAAGAGATCACAGGTCAGACTAATCCTAAGAAGAGAAGATTAATTGATGAACCAGAAAGTGAGGAAGAACATGAAGATGAGATTGAAAAAGAAATTGAGGATGAGAGAGAATAAGAAGTTCCGGAAGTACCAGTTCAACATGAACCCCCGCGAAGAAAGATTTGTGCTCACAAGCCAAAGAGGGTTTACACTTCTTGGAATGATCAGGTTCGTGATAGAATTGAATTTTTGAAGTTTGGTGAGGAGATGGACTTTCCTAAGGGTATTATGAGTAGTTCTTTCAAAGAATATGCTGTTACTTGTGACAATTTTGGTTGGAAAGAATTGAGAGAAAGGAAGCTTGAGTTTATTCCTACCTTGGTGCGAGAATTTTATGAAGGTTTAGCTATCTCCCGTGAAGCAATTGAAATTCGCAAGAAGGTAGTTCATTTTTCTATTGAACTTATTCGAAAATAATTGAAATTACCCAACTTTACTGGATTATGTCCGTTCCAAGAATCCCTTAATGATCCTTCTTTAGATTATGAATCCCTTTGGGGTACTGTGCTTATTAATGGGGCTAGCCCAATTCCGGAGGGAGAAAGGTATCCTGGACAATTTTACATCAGTAATTTAACACCTCGTTCTAAGGTTTGGTGTCGTTTCATAATCCCTACATTCTTGGAATTAAACACACATCTGAGTTGACAAAGGAACATATAATTTTTATCAAGTTTGTTATCGAGCAGAAACCTATGAATGTTGCGCGAATTATTTATAACACCGTCATGGAATTCGCGAAAGCTCCAATGAAACAACAAAATCTCAAGTTTCCTTGTACTATCACTACTTTGTGCCTAGACGCAAAAATCCCGCGTAGGAACGCAGAGGTTGACGGTGTTACAGTTGGAGTGAGCATGGCATTAAGTACAATTCAGAATATCCATGATGAAGCAACACGGGCTGTGAAAACTCCTAGAGCTCGTCCACCAAAGAAGAAGGCAAAGAATGATACTGAGTTGGAATCCAAAATTAGGGTGTTGGAAGAGAATCAGGAGAGGATGATTGCTACTTTAGGAAACCTTTCAAAAGAGCTGGACCTTATCCGAAATTTGATACTTGGCGTGCACACACTTCAAAACGCAATCTATGATGTTCTTACGCGAGAAAAGGGTCTAGAACGCAACACCGATAACCAGCCACGTGCTGGTTAAGATACGTTTTCTAATCCTTCCTTTTTAGTGTAGATTATTTTAATTGCTTTGAGTCTTTTTCGAGTCGTGGGGACACGGCTCATTTTTGAGTTTGGGGTGGGGTTTGTTGCCTCATCCCAGTTTTTTATGTGTTATGTGTTTTAATTGCTTTCAATAAAATAATTTTCGGTGTTGCGTTTGACTGTAGAAGATTTTAAATGTCCCTTACGCATACTTTTGGTAAACCTATGATAGTAAATAGTGGACTTTAGGGAATGATATATAACGCATTTAGAATTGCATGCAAACGTAGGTAATTGATAGGAAAAATTAATGAACAATGCAAATGAAGTAAGCTTGTACTTAAGGAATATGTTTGGTGTGTAGAACATGAAATCCTAATTAGTAGAGAACCCACCTACATATGAACTAAAGACGAGCTATGTACTTAGGAAAATGATAGGGGCAGTTCTTTGTTAGCCATTTGTGACCTTTTTAGCCTTCAATCCCTTGTATTAAATGTTAATCCGTCTTAGCCCACTTTGAGCCTTTAGCCTTTTCTTTGTAGCCACGATATAAGCCCATTATCCCTTAGATTATTAGGCATGACCATATGACCCGCACTTGAATCACGATTCCGAGACATGTCTCGAGCTTGAGTTTGGGGTGGTGGGTCCACTTATGGGGAATTTATTGGGAAGGGATGTATGTGTTTATGTTGTAGCACAATTGCAGATGATTATACTTATTGTAACCCTTTACCGGGATTGAAAGAAATGAAAAAGAAAGAAGAAATAAAAAAGTTGAAAATGCATTACAGTAGGGACCGGGAACCCGATCCGCAAAAACCGGGAACCCGGTATGAAACTGTACAAAAAAAAGAGAGAAAAGAAAAAGAAAAATATGAAAGAATAAACATTCGGCAAAGTGGAATTTTCTGAAAATCATCGTATTTGCAATGGGTTGACATGGGACGCTAAATTGTTGCGTAAATGGGTGAGTGAGAACATTTTTTAGCGTAAACTCAAGCTCGAGGACATTTTTTGATGGTAAGTGAGGAGAGCCAAAAGCTCACTTCAAATTTACCAAATATACATCCACACCGTCCTTAAGCCAGTATTAAAACCATGAAGACCTCGTGATTCCTAAGTGCATAGTGAATTTATGATTCTGTTGATAGGGAATATACTAGGTGGAGCGTTCAAAGCGATTTAGGATTGAGGAACACCCTATAGCCATCATACAGAGATGAGTACAAGTGTAACCTTCAAGCATTGTGAATTTAATTTTATGATTGAGATTATTTGTATTTGATTTTGCATTATAGATGTATATGTATATTAGTTCTTAGAGTTTGCTATATGAGATTTATCTTAAGAATTGCTTTAGGTGTATTTGCAAGCTTCTATGTCTTTGCGTTTACTTCCACCCCTTTGTTCTGTTTTATTTTACTTTGTCGGGACGACAAAGATTTGAGTTGGGGGTCTTGATGTCTCCATAATTGCTCTTATTTTAGACCCTTGGGAGACATCATTTTTTATGTTTATTTAATCATTTTGATAGACTTTAGGACTAAAAATGCAATATTCCGATTTTCCTCTTTATTTTCTAGTATTTTTTATTTATTAAACTTTTGCGTGTAATCTTGTGTATTTTAGTGGAAAGTTTGTAGGTTTTGAATAATATCTAGGAGAGGAATTCGAGAAGAAATCCAAAGATCGTGATATGGAGTCAAAGCTTGAAGATAAATCCCGAAAAGAATTATATTTTGGAGCTGCAAATCTGGAAAACAAGCCAAAGATTTCTGATTTCGAGGCACTTACGAGTTGATTTAGCCGCTGACCTTTGAAGAGATTATGTTCCTTGTCAAGTTACGGAAATTTAGCAAGTGATATGAGGTCAATCGGAGTTATAACGAATCAGCTAGAGCTGTTTTAGTGGATGTGGTACAGCTATTACGGAATTTTGGGCTTAGATAATGGACTTGGGCCTTTAATATTTCATTTAACTTATCAGCTAGGTCCAAGTCCGTTTTTCACCTTATAAAAAGAGGTTTTGACTTCTATTTTTCAAACAATTCAATTTTCATAAGTCAGAGCATCAGAGAGAAGTCAAGGCAAGGAAGAAGGAAGAAGCTACGGAGCCGGAGACTGTCTATATCTCCGATTCTCAGCCATTCCTAATCCGAAATTTGGTTTCTTTTTATTTTATTTCTATGAACAATATGAATTATTCTTTAAATTTAGTTTTTGTCTTTTCTTTAATTATGAGATAAATCCATTTAGTACTTGGGAACGCATAATGGGTTAATCCCTACTTTGTTTAATTTCATATGATTGGATTTGGGATTTCAGTAATTTAATTCAAATTGGGTCTTTTACATGTTTCTGTAATTTGTGATTATTTACTGTTCTTAAAGTAGCTAATTAATAACAGGTTTTAGTATCTAAGCTATTCCACATAGTGGCGTGTGGATCATCTTGACGGGGGGTTTAGATACAGAATTAAGTACAGAATATAGGATAGAAATTATTTGACTCTGACGAGCGTAGTTAATCTTATGGCCTATTGGGTATTTTTAGCTTAATCATTCGAAGGTGGATTATAATCACCCTGGCGGGGTTTGTGACACCCTAGAATAGCTTCGTAGTCCACCCTGACGGGGGTACGAAGATTCCCGAATCCCGACTTATGTTAATTGACCCATATGTTCCTTAAACAACATATGGAATGAAATAGATTTGGGAGAAATCCTTGCGTCTCTCAAGTACTGCTTGCTCATATTTGCGTCTAGTCTTTATATACTTGCGTTTAGTTATTTATTTGCATTTTCACATTAGTTTTTCATACTTAGGATTAATAAAAACCAACCAACAAACAATTATCAAATCATTTACTGCTTTCATAAGTGCAATTATTCATTACTTGATAAGCATTGAAGTCAACCAATCCGTCCCTGCGAACGATCCTGTTTATCACTATTATTACTTGGGACAACCGTACACTTGCGGTTGTGGTTCTCCTTACTTATTACATTATTTTTAGAACACACAAAGGACCACCAATAGCTCATACCAGATCTTGGTGAGCGGATCCACTATAATTCCCAGAGTTAAGGAATTTATTCAACATTACCCATATCGGGCTTAAACCGTGTAGCTTGAATAGTCGGAGGACAAATCCACAAAACCCAAAAAGGCACTCCCGACTCAGGGATGCGTTGGACTTGATGATCAACCTCATTTGGTGGATTGACTCCATTTAAGTTCTCTCCTTGTTGAACATTGTTGTGAACACCTTATGTGGATGGGCTCCTATTGGTGGGTTTAGTTGATTATCATTGACCTCAAAACTAGGTGGTGGGTCAATATTAGCCATTACTAATTGAGTCTTTTTCATTTTTTTCTCTCTTTCTTTGGTCTTGAAGCAACTTCTCGGGATCCGAGAGCATACACCAAAACTTGTTAATCTATGAATAGACAAATACAAGAAAAACAACGTAAACCCAAAAATAAACTAGACACTTCTATACTAAAATAATAACACAAAAATCTAACACTATAATCCCCAACAGCGGCGCCAAAAACTTGTTCGCCCGCCGGTGTGATATAACAAATCAACACCGGAGAGAGTGACTTCCCGCAAATGTATGTGTCGTTGACAAGTAATATTTTGATAAGTGGGGGTATATCGTTCTCCACAAGAATTATAAATATATATGATTATGCTTCGAATTGTGTAAATGTATAGTTTGTCATAGGAATAAATAAATGGCAAAGACTTAAATAATTTTTTTTCCAAGGATTAACGACTAAACAATTATATAAGACAAGATTAAAGCTAAATATTTAATTAAACAATCAAATAAATCAAAGATGAACTAAGAGATGATAGAGTTTCTTGAGAAATTGCTAGTAAGATGTCTCTAGTTTATTGTTTTTTATTGATAAGGATGAGTTGGTGAATTTCACATTAGATAGGATTCAATAATCCTTCTAACCCATGTCAGTAGAATAGAACCCAATCCTCCTTCATTAGAGACCATTCTTGGGTGACCCTAGAAAGGTTTTGAGATGACTGGGGTTCTAACCCTAATGACTACACAATTAGGCAAGATCTCTAGGTACACTACCGCACATTAGGCGTCTACATGTTATGTCCAGAATCAGACCCCCACCCTAGGTGTTAGCTAGTGGGTCCTGGTGTGTTATAAAATAAGCGATAAAAAGTAAGGACTCACAGACCGCAAGTGTACGGTTGTCCAAGTAATACTCCGATAAATCAGGTTCCGTTCGTAGGGACGAAATAGGTACAACTCAAGTATTTATAAAGTAGTAGCAGTAATTGCAAGTACGGAAAGGTAAATATATAATTTTTTGTTTGTTTTTTAATAAACTAAGAACGCAATAAAATAAAATACTAGAATGATTAATTAAGATAAAATAATGCAAGTAAATTAGTGTGGACGCAAGTATGAGAATGGTACTTGAGTTTTGCAAGGGTTTCACCAAAACCTCTCTAATTAATGCTTTTTGTTAAGGGATGAATTGATATTATTGTGCTAGTCAGGACTCTAATGTCTCCTAACCCCCGTCAGGATGGAATTAGGAGCTCTTCTACGGTAATATAAACCCCGCCAGGGCGATTACATCTACTTTCGAATGGTTAAGTCTCTTACCTAATTGGATGCATGGTTGGTCAAGCCCGCCAGGATCATTGACGCATACCACGCGTCTATTACCTAGTTCGTATTTAAACCCCCCGTCAAGGTGATCACTACACCACTATACTGAATAGCCTAAATACTGTAAATTACCCTTGGTTCATGATATCAAAGATAATAAATAAGATTAAAGCAATAGCCAACACAAATTATCGAATTCAATTTAAATACTTAAATCCCAAATTAGAAAAACGTCAATTAGAGAAATTAGGGTTCAACCCAATGTGCGATTCTCAAGTACTAATATGTTTAGCTCATAACGAAATTAAAAACTTAAATAAAATTAGAAGAACTCATAGTCAATTACAAAAATAAACAAAGAACCTAATTAAAGGATTGATTTTGACTGTTGATGGAAGAGAATTGACTCTCCAGTTTCAGCTTCTTCTCTCCTTCTTGCTCTGACTTCTTTCTATAGCGTATACTGACTTGTGTAATGACTTGTGTGTAAAAATGAAGTCTAAATGCCTTTATATAGTGGAGAATTAGGATTGGGCTTTTCACTTAAAGGAATATGTTAAATGAAATAAAAGCCCAATCCAAATTAGAAATCCTGTAACTAATGTACATTTGTTAGTAAAACTGCTATAACTTTTGCGTTTCAACTCCAAATTACTTCATTCCAGTCACAAAATCTTCCTGACTCAAAGATGCGAGTTCCTTATTTCACGACTCTAAGGCTGAATCA
Source organism: Nemophila menziesii (assembly GCA_029959085.1). Taxonomy (NCBI): domain Eukaryota; kingdom Viridiplantae; phylum Streptophyta; class Magnoliopsida; order Boraginales; family Hydrophyllaceae; genus Nemophila; species Nemophila menziesii. Next base: position 85,783,800 of record JARWIR010000001.1, read on the forward strand.
GTGGCTAAGTAGCTCAAAAACAGTGATTTGTAACAGCCTTCCAGATTTCATTCTCCCCTAATAAATTCTTCGGATCATCTTTTCTCGCCTCTGACTTCTACGCTCGATCTAAGACTTTAATTCCTGCTTCGCCTCCTTCTCTTGGTGCAACTTAGCATCAAGGGATCTAAGAACTTTTCACTAAAATCAAACAAATTAACATACAAAAGCTCTAAAAATGAAATATATTGTAATTCCAAGGAGAGAAAAATGCAATATAATGAATTAAGCTTAAAAGTATATCAAATGAGTCAAATATTCACCTAAAATGATGTCTCCTAAGGGATAATATTTAGAAAAAAAAGGGAGATATCAAGACCCTAAATTCAATAGTTGTCCTGACAAAGTAAAATAAAAACAAGGGCCTTAGGTGAAATGCATAAACGTAGAGTCTAGTGATTAACGTCCAAAGCATAACTTAAAACAAATCACATATAGTGGTCTCGACTAGGGTGTGATAAAAATATGATATAAATAAGTGCAAAAGTAGACCACCCTAGCCTAGCACGGTTCTGCAAGTATACAGGACGTATGCAAGTTTTAATGATAAATAAGATTCGTTCCTCAGAGACTACGAAAGTTAGAGAAAACTTATACAAAATGTCAAGTGCAAATATAAAATCTAGATTAAACAATACGCAGGAAATAAAAGACTAAAGAGATTTTTGTTTGGTTTTTTTAATAGAAAATTAAACTAAATAAATTAAAGACAGAAAATTAAATAAGAGAAAGAACAATAGTATGAGAGTTTAGCCAAGGATGTGTTTCTTCTGCTTAAAGGGTGTATTTATAGGGTATAGGGAACCCTAAAATGTTTTCTTGGAGTGGAAGACAAGTACTGGACTTCTAGCCCAACTCAAATTCGTAACCCTAAAATATAGGAAAAGTAATAAACTGTTGTTGTTTTATTTTGGCCGTAAATTCTTCGTTTCAACTCCGATTGATGCGTTCTTTATATCGAAACTGATTGCCTCAGAAAGCTCTATAACTTTGCTTCATAATATTCTTCCAAATTCCTAGAGTTTTCGAGGTATGATCACTTTTATGGACTTAGCTACTAGAATTCAGATTTATTTGGTAACTTTATCTTTCCATACTTATCCATTCTTTCCTTTATCTCCAATTTCCATGCTTATCCTCTTTCCCTTATCTCTTATAATTGACTTGGAATATAATAAATTGATATATATATATATATCTTTAAAGCTCCACACTAGATAAACAAATTAAGGCCAATATGCTCTAAAAATAATAAATAATCAACTCAAGACAAGAAATAGGAAATTAGACAATTATGATTAAAAATCGACCTATATCCTAATAAATACACCTAAAATGATGTCTCCAAGTTAGATTAATTCATCACAAATAGGGAGACATCAAGACCCGCAACTCAAAGTTGTATCGTCCCGATACAATGAAGATGAAGAAGTAGGTAGAGAAGGAGAAGAATAATAGAACACAATGAATGATCCTAGAGCAAAATATCTAAAAAGAATCATGTAGTAATGCTAAAGAACTAATGCACACGTATGCTTAATATACACATAATCAACATTCCATAAACTCACGTCCAGATTAACTTCGCAATGCCAGAAGGAGAGGTTTTCAACTCAGTTCAAGTTAATGGCTATAGGTTGTTCATAGTTCCTAGTATCGCATCCAATGATCCACTCACCTACAACCTAATAGCTCCATTGTTTCTCCACCAAGTAGCTAGAAATCCTAAGGTCTTTATGGTTATAACATGGCTTAGGGACGGTGTGGTATATTTGAATAATGAAAAGTGATTTTTTTGCTTTCTCCTCACATTCCATCAACGAATTTCCCTAGAGCTTGAGTTTTCACTCGAAGATGTTCTCACTCAACCCAATTTTTGATGCCTTTGATTTGCATCCCCCAAATAGCCCAAGTAAAAACCTTTTTTATAACCACTGGGACTAGCTCAGTGGCCAGGACCCTGTCTCTCAACTAGGAGGTACAGGGTTCGAATCCCCTCAGTCGTGTTATTTCTTGAGCACTTAAAGGGGGTAAGCAAGGGGTGCATGGTTCGAGTCTCTTCCCTGAACATGGGTAACCTAGTTCTGATTAAGTGGGAGTATGCATGAGGAGGCGTGTATATTTCCTATGGGATTAGTCGTGGTGCGCGTAAGCTGGCCCGGACACCCATACATCGAAAAAAAAAAAAAACCTTTTTTATGATGATATACAAAGTCCACTTTGCCAGTCCAAATATTTTTCAATCTTTCATATATCTCTTTTTTTCTTTTGTATAGCTATGACTTTTTTTTTATGTTAAGATATCACGCTATTTTTTCATATATTTTTTCTTTTCAGTTTTTTTCATTTACTCTTACCCCAGCAAAGGGTTACAATAATAACTTTTTCATCATCAATAATATAACAATTACAGTTTCCCAAACCTAATGCTCCCCAATAATTAAACCCACCACCCCAAACTCAAGCTCTAAAAATGACTTGTCTTAGGTTTTACGATTCGAGTGCGGGTCATATGGATAAGTCCTATAAACTAAGGGGTATGGCTTGTAATGTGGTTAATAAAAAGGCTTTATAAAGGCTCAGGGGGGCTGGGATGGATAAATAATAATATAGTCAAATAAAAAGGGTGAGAAAGCTAAAAGGCTTCAAGTGGCTTCAATATAAAAGAACTGTCTTATTCACTTTTCTAACTACCGGATTTCGTTACTTTTTCACAATTAGTTCATAAATAAGCAGGTTTTCAACTACTTTCAAACCTGGCGTTCCACACACCAAATAACTCTCCCTAAGTTTCAACATAACTTCTTAGCATTGCTCATTAACTTTTCTATCTTTTATTTCCTGTTTTCATACATGCATACTAAACATATTTGTGACACCTTTCAAAAAAATACTACTTACTATCATTGAATAATTAAATCATGCTCAATAGGTACATTCACTATATTCTATGCCAATTCAAACCTAAATATTTAAAATTTTATGCAAAAACAAAAAGGAAGATGAGGACAACGAATCCCCACCCCAACTCAAAAGAGAGTCGTGTCCCCACGACTTGAAAAAGACTCAATAAAGAAATAAAATTTAAAATTAAATACTCATATTGCACATAAAGAAATGGTAGGGAAGAAAGAAAGCATACTCTTCGAGGCTATTGCCTCGCATGATCGATACCCAAGATAGGGTGCAGTAATTTTCTTGTATGTAAACTTCTAATATCACCAATTTCGCATTCCCTTACCTCCTTTTATGATTTATCCCAATCAATCATATGACCCTAGAAATCTCTTAATTTATCTTCTCCAATTTTGTTCTCGAATATTTTCTCATGTGAAGGTGTTTGCCCAAGAATCTTTGTTTTAACGATAGCTAATATCGTCCTATAAGCTTCGCTTCATCTTGGGTATCGGGATCTTGATATGAAGAGGTTATGGTGTTTCATCCTTCAAAGATGTAACTACTTTGATCTTTGGTTTCACCATTGCATGCTCCTCTCTAAATACTTGACCCATTTTACCTTTTAGTTGTTCCAATACTAGTACCAATCTCACTTGAAATCTTCTTGATCTTACCCAATACCTACTTGGATGATATGGGTTTCATGAATTTCAGAAGAAGATTTGAAAGTTTTGCTTTTGTTTCTTGGATTCTAGGCGTTTTGGATTGAATTGTGTATTCAACTCTTGTTTATAGGAAGGTTAAAGGAAGGATTTGGATATGAATCTATGGTTATTTGGTGATGTTTTAGTGTGAGATCGAGGTTTGATGAAGCTTTCATAGTGTTCTAATGGAGTTTGGGTGCATTGGGGAAGAAAGAGAGGCATAAGGTTAAAAAAATATTGTAATTGGTACTAACCTTCTCCTCTTCAAACCCTTTCAGTAAATTTTTTGGCGGCGGGCTGTGGTGCACCGGAGTAATGGTGCGGTGTACTGGACTCAAGGGTTTCCCAAACCGTGGGCGCAATATGTTGATACGGTTTTCTCCTTCTTGTCTCGGCAATGGGTCATATTTGTGAACCTTGGTAACGGTTTTGACGGTGCGGTGCACCGTAGAGCTTGTGCGGTCTACCGCGCGAAGTCTTTGGATGACAAGAAAAAAGTACGATTCTTATTTTAATTCCAAATCAGATTTTCTCCACTTCATTGGATATATCTCGAAAAAATATGCGATTTAGACTCGGGAAAAAAAGTGAATTCCGATACCCGAGGGCAAAGTTATGCCAGTTTGAAGTTTTTGTAAAATTTCTCGCGCTAATAGGTGCGGTGCTCCGAAAATACCTGCCATTTTTAACTCTGAAAATTTTCCACTTTTTCACCCCAAACTCGAACCCTTGCATACCTACACACCAAAAACACTTATACCTTTCTTATTACTGCAATATGCACTAAAAACACATAAACTCACTAAAACGAACAAAAACATAAATACCTAAAAACATAAAAGAATGTGGGATGTCTCTCAAGAGCACTTTTGTTTAACGTCATTAAGTTTGACGTGTTACCTCGGTAATTATGTATGAACATCACCTCCCCAGCAATAAATGAGCTTATTAATATTTGGCACTCGAAATTTGAATCCCTTGCCTTTCACTCCCACGAACTTCTCAGCTCTATTCTTTGTAGCCATGGATGGTCCCTGGTGTTGTCTAGGGTGTGATAAAAATATGATAAATAAATAAGAGCAACAATGCACTAATCACCCTAGACTAGTAGGGTACTGCAAGTATTACAGGATGTATGCAAGTTTTAATGATAAGAAGATTCGTTCTTAGAGACTTAGTGTGTTACACGAATGGCTGAATAAATCATATTAGCAATTAATAATTAAACGACAGAAAACAAATATGATTAATTCAGAGATGAGATTAATAACTAAATAAATTAAAATACAAATAATTAAATATGAGAGAAATAAGATGAGAGAATATAGCTTAGGTTTTTACTAGTATGCACTAATCCTTCTAATTCTTTCAATCAGTTCAGTTTATAAGGGAGATAATAGCTCTTATATAAATAGTCAGGATTCTAAATCCCCCCTATCCCTGGAGAACGAACTAGGGTGGAAACCTCACAATCACGAGGGGACTCGGATAGGGTTATCACGCGCCACCAGGGTCCTAGGTGCAGTCTGACCTACTAATGATGATTGGTGATAAAATAAACGTTAATGATTATCTAGTTAGGCTGGTGTTGTCAGAACCAATTTCATGTACTAGACGTTTATATGGTATTTCAATAATTAGACACCCCTTTCCGGGTGACCATCTAACTACTATTATCAAAGCCCTAAATTGATCAGGTTTAAGACAGACAATAAATCAAAGCACATAAATCAAATATATGGTTAAGCAGCTAGAATCAGATAAAAACATATAATTCCCAAAGAAACTTAGATAGAAAGAAAATAGAATTCATAGAATATACATAATGCAAAACCCAAGCTATGGGAAAATTAGTTCATACCTGAAGGAAATAAACTAAAAGAATGATACATAGATTGTCATCTTGCTCTCTTCAATAACTCTAATGATATAAAACTTAAGGACTAACTTATGGGAGGCAAGAATTATTTTACAAAGGTTTAAGGGTGTATTTATAGGTTTTTAGAAGACCTAATGTGTTTTCTTGGAGTGGAAGACAAGTAACTAGGACTCCAAGCCCAACTCAAATTCGTAACCCTAAAATATAGAAAAGGTAATAATCTGTCGCTGGTTTGTTTTGGTCGTAACTTCTTTGTTTTCACTCCGACTGACGCGTTCTTTATATCGCAACTGATCGTATTGGAAAGCTCTATAACTTTTCTTCAGACCATTCTTCCAAATTCCTAGTCAATATTAAGTTATGATCACTTTTATGGACGTAGCTGCTAGAATTCAGATTTACTTGCAACTTAATCTTTCCATATCTTATCTTTTCTTTCCTTTATCTCCAACTTCCATGCATATATTCTTTCCCTTATCTCTTTAGACATTATTTGACATCTAATTAATTACTATATATCTTTAAAGCTGCACACTAAATAAGTAAATTCAACCTAATTTGCTCTAAAAATAATAAATCATTAAATCAAGACAAGAAATAGGAAAGTGCACTATATCATGGGAAAATCGAGTATTAAACTTACTAAAACACTAAAAAATTATGTCTCCAACTAATATTAAATCGCCACAAATGGGGAGACATCAAGACTCCCAACTCAAAGTTGTATCGTGTCGATACAATAAAGATAAAAACAAAGGGTAGTCTCTAAATACACAGCTAGGTCAATTAAGCACAGTGGGAAAGAAGATAGCAGAATATATAGAATAGACATAAAGCAACTACTCATAAAATTTCATGTAATAATATTTACAAACTACATACCTGCACACTTTTCATATCCACAATCAACACGGCTTGAATTCAAGATTAGATTAGCTTCGCAATGTAAGAATGAGAGGATCATTACTCAGTTCACCAAAGAGTCTATAGATTGTTCATCGAACTTCACCAGTATCCAAAGATCAACTTAACTACTCTCTATTGGATCTATCACTTCTACATTACATAGCAAACAATCATAAGGTCTTTAAGGTTGTAATGTTGGCTTAGGGACGGTAAGATAAGTATATTTGGATAATTTAGAGTAAGCTTTTGTCTCTCTCCTCACTAGCCATCAACGAATCGCCCTAGAGCTTGAGTTACTCTCAAAAAATGTTTTCTCACTCAACCCAATGATTTTCTTGATGCACAAGGTAGCATTCCCAATAATTCAATGAAAGCATAAAGATGTTCACATAAAAATTCCACTTTGCCAGTCCAATTATATTCAATCTTTTTATATCAATTTTTTTTCTTTTATATAGCTATGAATCTATTTTTGATGTTGAGATATCATGCCATTTTTTTATATATATATATTTTTCTTTTCTTTTCATGCTTTTCAGCTTTTTTCATTTACTTTTACCCCGGCAAAGGGTTACAATATAAACTTGTGAATCATAATCAATATATAGAACAGGGCACAATTAATAAGTTCAAAAATCCCAACCCAATAAAAATTCCCATAATGGTGGACCCACCACCCCAAACTCAAGCTCTAAAACAATTGTCTATGCATCGCGATTCGAGTTCGGGTCATATGGAAAAGTCTTATAATATAAAGGGATATGTCTTATAATGTGGTTAAATATAAAGGCTTTAGAAAGGCTAGAAAGGGATGAGAAGGATGTAAAGTGATAAATTTGGACAGCAAGCTAAAAAGCAACAAGGGGCTTATGAAAGAACCGCCTTAATCATTTTCTAAACTATACAATTTTGTCATTCTCTTACCTTTAGAATGTTCATCAAATGTTTTTGTCAACTAGCTTGGATCTCACGGCCTACACACCACTCATGGCTCCCTGAGATCGACCATACTTTCTATCGCATTGCTTACTAATCTTTTCTTTACTATCAATGTGTGTTTTCCTGCAAATACTCAAAGCATACAAAATAAAGAAGCTGATAAAAATATTATTTTCTATCATTAACTTACAGAGTTTATGCTTTCAACCTATTAAACACACTCTACATCTAATTCCCATGTATCAAAAAAATTTAATTACTACCTAAAAACAAAAAAAATTACATAAAAATGGAGATGAGATACAATGAATCCCCACACCCCCAACTCAAAAATGAGACGTGTCCCCACGACTTGAAAAAGTCTCTAAAAAGAAATTAAAATTAGCAGATAAAGCATATACAGAAATAGTAAGGAAGAAAGTGAACATACTCTTGAGGCTATTGCCTCGCATTATCGACATCCAAGATAGTATTTACTGGATCTTTCTTTAATTGCTCAAGGAGTGTCATTATGTGCACTTGATTAGATTTTATTTGTGCCACATCTTCGGCTAAGGGAGTTTGAGCTGCTTCGACTTTATTTAATCGCTTCTCTACCTTCTCTTGCCAAATACGATCCTTTTCTTCTTTTGAAAGTTGCGTAATTCCCGCTCCTCTCAAAAGTTTCTTGATCCAGTTCTTGTCAATATTTTTCATCATATTATACATTAGCTTCTCTTCTTTACCCGGCACACTCGCTTTCCGAACAAGGCACGTGATCATAGTAGGATATTTCAAACTAAATAACGAAGTGGGAGAGATCGAAAATCGCATCACCTCCTCAAAGATCAACTGTGCCACATTCACTTCTTCTCCCCTCAGAATACAATTCAACAAGATAGCGTTCTTCTTACTTACATCCGAATTTCTTGTGTTTCAAAAGGCATTAGTTGTAAAAAAGTGGTGCCAAACTCTTGTATCTGGTTGGAGATATTTGTAAGGCCAAGGTGCCTTTAACTCTACCTTATGTGACTGCACTCTTTCTTTATTTAAGACATGCTCAAAAAGTAAATTCCAATCGAAAGTCTTGATATTGTCCACCGCTTCTCTATAATTACATGGTCCGACCAATTTTTTAAACAGTAAGTGGTTTCGAATCTCTTTAACTATAAAAGGAACTATCTTGCCTCTAACTGGAACACAACCTTTACTATCTCTGCTAAAGAGGCCTAAATAGAATTTGGAAACTAACTCTCTACATAAATTCGATCTCATGAAAGTATACCAACCCAATCTATCACCCATCTCTATGAATCTCTTGTATTCACCTTCTTCAATTTCTTCTTCAAATACCCTCTCATAATCCAAAGGAAGATTCGTTAAGTGTTTCTTTGCTGAAGCTAACATGGCCTTGGAAGCTTCGTTGATCTTGGTCACAAGATTCTCGATTTGTAAAGGTTGTGGTATCCTCCTTATTAAAGTTGAAACCTTTTTGCTTTTGAATTTACCACAGCTATCTTTCCTTTACTTTCTAAACTTGCTTTACCTTTCAAATTGGAACTTGAACTTTTCTCAATTAATTTCTTCTCACTAGGACCCAACACTTTATTTTGATTCTTCTTCATCTCCTTGACAGTAGATAATGTTTCTGTTCTTTTCGTCATCACAATTGACCTCCAACTCAAAGCTTTAACCACTCTTGATATTTGAAACTCTTGATTATTGGTTGTACAAGCTTTATTTGGGTTAGGAAAGGTGTTCTGAAGATGATTCTCTACATAGGTAGGATGAATTCTTATTTGATTGGTATGGATCTAAGAAATTGTTGGATGAATTATGGAAATTTAGGCTTTTGGTTCTTGGATTCAAAGTGTTTTGGTATGATATGGGTGGTTGAATCTTCTCTATAATGATGTGGAGAAAGGCTTGGATGTGTTTTTATGGTGATTGGGTAGTGTTTTGATGTTTGGTGAAGGTTTGATGAAGCTTTAATGGAGTTAGGAAAGGTTTGGGGAAGAACGGGAGGCTTAAGGATTGAAATTTTCATGTAGAAACTAACCTCTTCTTTTAATTCCTGTCATATAACCCTTTCTTTTTGGATCTGTCGGCGTCGTGTGGTGCACCAGAGGTGGGCTGCGGTGTACCGGACCTGAGGGTTTGAAAACCCTATTTGCGAGTTGTCAATATGGTTTTGAAGAGCTGGTCTTTTTTCTTTCGTAAATGTACCGTAGTGAAAAAAACGTGGCCACGGTTTTTGTTGGTGCGGTACACCAGAAGTCTTGTGCGGTGCACCGGAGCTACCTGCTATTCATACCGTGGTCACGCTACGCGATACAATTTTTATCTCTTCTCCTCGGCAATATACCGTAGCGAAAACCGTCGCCATGGTTTTTGGACCTATGGTGTACCGCAGGTGTGGTCTGATTTTCGCCGAATTTTCATTTTTCTTTTCCTAACTCGATTTATTAAGTACCTGAACATCAAAAGCACTCATACCTTTCTCAATAATGCAATATCAACTAAAAATAATTAGACTAAACAAAATTTAAAGACATAAAAACATTAAAAAAAATTGCGGGTTGTCTCCTATACAACACTTATATTTAACGTCTTTTAAAGTTAGACGCGTTACCTCTATCAAGATTTGTGAATATAGCCTCCCAAGCAACGAGCAAGGCTACGAACGTCCACTAATCTCCTTTTAGTACCCCTCTTGGGCCTGATCTCTATCACCTTAGCTGAAACAACTTTAGTGACTACAAATGGTCCCATCCACGAGTCCTTGTGACCTCGTGGCTTATTCTCTAGTTTGTGGGCATTCCATAGAACTTCATGGCCGACCCCAAACTCAATCTTTGGCTCAGTATCCACAGGCTTTGCGACCTCTATGGTATTGCCAATGGCCGATAAATCCCTCGTGCATCCAGAAGGAAGAATAGAAGATGTTCTCATCAAGGCAGGTACTTTAATATTCCCTGTCGATTTTGTTATACTTGACTACGACGCAGATAGGAATGTCCCCATAATTTTGGGAACCCCATTCCTAGCCACGGGGCGTACTCTCATTGATGTAGAGAATGGAGAATTATTCATGCGTATCCAAGATGAAAAGGTGAAGTTCAACGTTTTTAGGCCAATGAATTTTACGGATCTCAAGGAGGAATGTTTCTGGTTGGTGCAATCGAACAGGTACAGAAGGAGCCAACTAAGGTTGTGGCTACCCTAGGAATGGATGTGGTGTCGACTAGGGTGTGGTAAAAATATGATATAAATAAGTGAAAAAGTAGACACCCTAGCCTAGCACAGTACTGCAAGTATTACATGACGTATGCAAGTTTAATGGTAAATAAGATTCGTTCCTTAAAGACTACGAAAGTTATAGAGAACTTATGCAAATTATCAAGTGCAAATATAAAAGCTAGATTAAATAATACGCAAGAAATAAAAGACAATAGAATTTTTATTGGATTCTTGTAAATAGAAAATTGAACTAAATAAATTAAAGACAGAAAATTAAATACGAAGAGAAGATAGTATGAGAGTTTAGTTCGAAAAACTAGTAAGTAATCCCACTAGCTTTGTTTATTCTAAACATGTTAGGGTGAATTATGTAGAATTGGAATAACCAGGATTCTAAATTCCTCCCTATCCTCGGAGAGAGAACTAGGACAGCGACCTCACAATCAAGAGGGGACTTAAATAGGGTGTTCCTACGCCACTAGGTTCCTGAGTAAGACTGGCATTCTAATGATGATCGGTGATTAAATCAAACCCTAATGATTATCTAGTTAGGCAAATCTTGTTAGGATTACTACCGTACACTAGACGTTTATGTGGTGTTTCAATAATTAGACACCCTTTCTTGGTGACCATCTAACTACTATTAAGGTAATCCTATACTCGTTGCACTAGCAAGGAAAATAGACAATAAATCAAAGCACATAAAACAGAGAATAAAACATGAATTCAGTTTAAATACGAAGGTATCCCAAATTAGATATATGAAAAACAAGGCTAGGGTTCATACATATATGCTAAATCTCAAGCTAAGTAAATTAGTTCATACTAAAGAAAGAAAAGAAAACAATTACGAATTCGAAGGCTTGTGAAGACATAATATGGTGTCCAGCTCCTTCCAGACTTCTCTTCTTGTGTTGTAAGCTTCTTCTTCGCTTAAGGATTGGCCAAGGATGTGTTTATACTGATTCGAGGGTGTATTTATAGGGTATAGGAAACCCTAAAACGTTTTCTTGGAGTGGAAGAAAAGTATTGGACTTCTAGCACAACTCAAATTCGTAACTCTAAAATATAGGAAAGGTAATAAACTGTTGTTGTTTTGTTTTGGCCGTAACTTCTTCGTTTCAACTCCGACTGACACGTACTTTATATTGAAACTGATCGTCTCAGAATGCTCTATAACGTTTCTTCAGATCATTCTTCCAAATGCCTATCCGTTATTGAGTTATGATCACTTTTATAGACGTGGCTGGTGAATTTCAAATTTATTTGGCAACTTTATCTTTCCATACTTATCCTTTCTTTCCTTTATCTCCAATTTCCATGCATATTCTCTTTCCTTTATCTCTTAGAATTGATTTGGCATCTAATTAATTTTCATATATCTTTAAAGTTTCACACTAAATAAACAAATTAGACCCAATATGCTCTAAAAATAATAAATAATCAAATCAAAACCAGAAATAGGAAATTGTAATAAATCATGTGAAAATCGACCTATAACCTAATAAATACACCTAAAATTATGTCTCCAAACTAGATTAATTTATCACAAATAGGGAGACATCAATACCCCTAACTCAAAGTTGTATCGTCCCGATACAATAAAAATAAAGAACAGTAGGGTAGTCAAATAATAAACATAGAAGAAGAAGTATGAGGAGAAGAAGAATATAACACAATGAATGATCCTAGAGCAAAATATCTAATAAGTCTCATGCAGTAATGCTAAAGAAATAATGCACACATATGCTTAATATACACATAATCAACATTCCTTTAATTCAAGTCCAAATTAACTTCGCAATGCCAGAAGGAGAGGTTTTCAACTCAGTTCATGTTAATGGCTATAGGTTCTTCATAGGTCCTAATATAGAATTCAATGGTCCACTCACCTACAACCTAATAACTCAATTGTTTCTCCACCAAGTAGCTAGAAATCCTAAGGTCTTTATGGTTATAATGTGGCTTAGGGACGGTGTGGTATATTTGGATAATGAAAAGTGAGATTTTGGCTCTCTCCTCACATTCCATTAACGATCGCCCTAGATCTTGAGTTTTCACTCGAAGATGTTCTCACTCAACCCAATGTTTGATGCATTTGATTTGCATCCTCAATAACCCAAGTAAAACCATTTTTATGATGATATACAAATTCCTATTTGCCGGTCCAAATATTATTCAATTTTTCATATATCTCTTTTTTTATTTCGTATAGCTATGACACTCTTTTTGATGTTGAGATATCACGCTATTTTGTATTCTTTCTTTTCCATTCATGCTTTTCAGCTTTTTTCATTAACTCTTACCCCGACAATGGGTTACAATAATAACTTTTCATCATCAATAATATCACAATTACAATTTCCGAAACCCAATGTTCCCTAATGATGAAAACCACCACCCCAAACTCAAGCTCTAATAACGACTTGTCTCAGGTTTTGCAATGCGAGTGCGGGTCATATGGATAAGTCCTATATACTAAGGGGTATGGCTTATAATGTGGTTAAATAAAAGGTTTTAGAAAGGCTCAGAGGGGATAAGATGGATAAATAATAATAATAAAAGGGTGAGAAAGCTAAATGGCATTAAGTGGCTTCAATATGAAAGAACTGCCTTATTCACTTTTCTAACTACCGGATTTTGTTACTTTTTCACTACTATTTCATACATAAGTGGGTTTTCAACTAATTTCAAACCTCGTGTTCTACAAACCAAATAACTCTTCCTAAGTTTCAACTTGACTTCTTAGCATTGCTCATTAACTTTTCTATCTTTTAATTCTTGTTTTTATACATGCATACTAAACATATTTGTGACACCTTTCAAAAACATACTACCTACTATCATTAACCAATTAAATCATGCTCAATAGGTACATTCAATATATTATATGCCCATTCAAACCTAAAAAGTTTAAATTTTATGCATAAACAAAAAGGAAGACGAGGACAACAAATCCCAACCCCCAACTCAAAAGTGAGTCGTGTCCCCACAACTCAAAAAGACTCAATAAAGAAATAAAATTTAAACCTAAACTAAATTGAACTACCTAATGCATACAAGAAATTAAGAAGCAGAATTAGAATTGGGTACCTGGCCATAAATATTTTGCAAGTCATCCTCTGAAGAGAAAGAAGAATAGTTATCAATATCCAAGTTCTCAGTTACTTCATCGTATACCTGATTAATCTTTTCAATCTCCTCCCAGCATGCAGCAAATTCTTTCCTTAAATAATTAATATCATCTTGTAATTTGATTGCCCATTCTGGTGGCATGCATGAATTATTAGGATATGAAGAAAAACCTTGATCTTGGATTGGTGTCTTTGCTTTAGGCCTTGGTGATACACTCATTGGCTGTTAATCTCTTTCGTAGTGGTTGTGTTGGTGCCTCTATCTTTGGTTTCTTTTCAATAGGCTCATCAAGTTCAATGGCCTTTTCAATTATGGCTCCAGGCAAATTCTTGTTATTCCCTAAGATTCAACACTTCCTCTTATAATCGATAGCATCCGTTTTGTTTGTCATCTCTGATTAACCCACAACTCAAGCTATACCAAGGATAGAATAAAGTTTTAGAAAGATTGGTGTGGATTGAGTTTCTAGCTTGGATGAATGATTATTAATGGTAGAAGAAGGTTTATGTGATTGTTCTTGGAAGAATTCTTGATAACTTGATGATCTTTGATGGTGTTTTAGGATGTAGTGTAATGAATTTGATGGAGAATATGTGTTTATGGAGGATGGAGGAAAGATTTCTTGTTGTTGTTGTGTCTGTTGTGGAGGTTCAATCAAGCTTCAAGGTGTTTTTATAAGGTTTGGGTCTGAAAATTCGTGTTGGAGAGGCTAGGTTTTGATTTAATATGGTAAGAAGTTGTTATGGTAACAAACTCTTCACAAACCGCCTCAGTGTGGTGCACTGGACCTCTAGTGCGGTATACCGCACGTAAACTCTGACCAAAACCGTGGGCGTAAAATGTCGCTACGGTTTTTAATGGGTCTAATCGGCAAATAACCGTATTCGAAAACCTTCTCCCCGGTTATCTCCTTGCGGTGCACCGGACATACCTTGCGGTAAACCAGACCCGTGCTGGAAGAAACCGTAGGTGCAAATTCTTGATACGGTCTCGTGTCTCGGCAATATACCGTGGTGGAAAACCATCGCCACGTTTTGGACCTGCGGTGCACCCCAGCTAAGGTGCAGTATACCGCACCAAGCTGCTGGTTAACACAATTTTTCCTTCCTTTTCACCCCAAACTCAATTCATACACATGTAACACACTACCTTTCTCTCCTATTAGCTTGTAAACACTTTAATAATATACACTAACTTAGAATTATATACTACAAACCATAAAACTAACTAGAAAGCAATTAAAACAAGGGGTGTCTCCCAAGAGCACTTTTGTTTAACGTCTTTGAGTTAGACGTTGATGTCTCCTAAATGTTCTAATTTTATTCCCTTGGGAGACATCATTTTTGGTGTTTATTTGACTATTTAGATAGACTTTTGGTGTTAATATGCAATAAATCGATTTTCCTCTTTTAATTCTAGTATTTTCATTTATTAAACTTTTGCGCGTAATATGGTTTGTTTTGAGTGAAAAGTTGTAGGTTTTGAATACTAGCTAGGAGAGGAATCCAAGAATAAAGTCAAAGATCGTGTAATGAAGTCAAAGCAAGAAGGAATATCCCAAAAGGATTGATGATTTCAAGCTGCAAATCTGGAAAGTTGATAAAGATTGCTGATTTCGAGTCATCTAAGAGTGGATTTAGCCTCTGACTTGTGAAGAGAATGTGTTCCCCATTGAGTTACGGAACTTTAGCAACTAGAATGAGGTCAATTCGAGTTGACACGAGCCGTTTAGAGCTGATTTAGTGAAGGTGGTGAAGCAGTTACGTGATTTGGGCTTAATTAGTGGACGTGGGCTTTTCTATTTTTCATTTAATCTTTAAAGAAAAGCCCTAATCCAATTTTAATAGTATAAATAGGCTTTGGACTCTTATTTTTGAAAACCTTACACATATTAGAGATACGCTTAAGAGTCAGAACATCAGAGAAGAAGCTAGAGCAAGGAGGAGAAGAAGCCAGAGCTAGAGATTGTCTATATCTCCAATTCTCAGCCAATTCAACTCCGTAATTAGGTTCTTTAATTTTATTCTGTAAAACATGATGAACTTATTTATTTCTTTATTTTTTGTCTTTTTAATTATTATGAGCTAAACTTAAATAGTGCTTGAGAACGCATAATGGGTTAATCCCAATTTGATTTCGTTTCATGTGTTTGGATATGGGATTTTTATAATTGAAATCAAATTGGGTAAATTGTATTTTTCATTAATTTGCTTTTATTTACTATTGTTGACGTAATTAACCAATCATAGGCCTTAGTATCTAGGCTATTCCATTTAGTGGCGAATGGTCCACCTTGGCGGGGGGGTCTGTGTACATAACCAATTAATGAATGTAGGATAGAAATTATAGACTCTGACGAGCTTAATTAATCCTATGGCCAATTGGATATAATAGACTTAATCACTCGAAGGTGGACTATAATCACCCTGACAGGGTTTGTAGCACCTAATAGTAGCTCCTTAATCCACCTTGATGGGGGTAAGGAGAATTCCGAATCCCGACCATTACATATTTACCGATTTATCCCTTAAACATTACATGAAATGAATGATAATTAGGTGAAATCCTTGTGTCTCTCAAGTACTGCCTTTCTTACCTTGCGTAAACTACTTTATTTTCCCATGTCTAGTTTAATCTTTGCATTAATTTAGTATTTTAATTTATTGTCTTAGTCATAGAAAACCAAAACAAACATTCTAAAAATCATTTACTTGCTTTTACGTGCAATTAATCACTATTCGATAAGCATTAGAGTCAACCAATCCGTCCCTAAGAACGAATCCGTATTATCACATATATTACTTGGGACAACTGTACACTTGCAGTTGTGGTTCTCTTATCCTTATTTGCATTTTATTTTAGAACACACAAAGGACCACCAAGTTTTTGGCGCCGCTGCTAGGGACGGTAGCGTGTGACCCCGTTGTTTATCCTTTAATGTTAGTTGCATTTTTATTTTTCAGTTTTACGCTTTGTTTGTTCATCTTTTCCAGGTTTTTAGGTCTGGTGTATGCGAAGGAAGCTATTTAAGGATCTTGAGACATTACCTCCGATCCTTGATAATCCTAAATCATTAGTCAGACTTGCTAACAAGAAAAAGAAAGAAAAGGAAGCGAAATAGTTAGAAGAGAGATTAGCTAGAGAGATGGCTGACCTTCCAGTTGATAACAATGGTCAGAATGGCCAAGTTCCACCTCCTCATCTTCCTAATCCTCCTAACCCTCCAGTTCAAGTCCAAGTAGCTGACCCATGGTTCCTTAATGGTCCAGCACAAGAACCATTCCTTGCTCCTCCTCTTGGGATTGGCCCAGCCAATTTTGATGTTCCGAGATTCGGTCCAGATTCAGGTATGTTAGCTCAATTTCAGAATTTCGGAAATTTTCGTGGCAAGCCCGTAGAAGATCCTATTCGCGCAGTACAAAAATTTATGCAAATCTGCGACTCGTACATCACTCAAGGAGTAACAAAAGAGCAAATGTATTTTGCTACATTCAGATTTTTCATGATAGATGGAACGAGTGATTGGCATGATTCACAAGAGCCTGGAAAGATTACGAATTGGGAACAGTTACAGGCTGCGTTTTTCGACAGATACTATCCATCCAACATGAGATCAGATGCTCAACTCGAGTTAACACATTTCCGACAAGAATATGATGAAGCTTTGGGTAAAAGTTGGTCGAGATTCTAGAATTGTTTGCGAAGAGTCCCCGATCATGGCCTTTCAGAACAACAACAAATGAATTTTTTTTATAATGGCCTTGATGGGAAATCAAGAAAAGATTTATTATGTGGTGGTGGATTTTTACAGTTTCTACCCGTTCACGCGAGGATTATTTTGGATAGAACGGTAACTAATGAAGTGGGTGGAATACTGTAAGAACACCTGTTAAAGGGGGAGTTCATAACGTAAACATTGAAGAAAGGTTCACCTCCTTAGAGAAAAAATTACAAACCACATTGGAACAAAAATTGAAGCAACTTAGGTTAGCCGTGAAAGAAGGTTTTCCGAGTAAAAGGGTTGAAGTGAATGCTACACAAGAAGTTTATGGATGTTCGTATTGTGGTGTGAATGATCATGAATGGGAGAATTGTCAGACTAATCAAGAGTCCGTGATGTTTGTTTCCAATCGAGGGAATTTCAAATCGAATGGTCATGGATATCAACCTAACAGAAACCATCCTGGGTTTCAGTATTCAAATCCTAACGGGGCAGCAAATCCGACCTACGCATATCAGCCGCGTCCCCAAGGTAACAACTATAATCCAAGACCTCAGAATAATTATCAAGGGGGGCGAAATCAAGGAAATTACGTTCAGAGACAACCTCCTCAAGACAATTATAATGACACCATGAACCAGAAAACCTTACCTGCTCAACCACAAGAAGGTACGAATAATCTTTAGAAAACCGTAGAAAATTTGATTGTTCTCTATGCACAGTCAATCCAAAGGAAACAAGCTTCTAAAGCACACATTCAGATGTTAGAGAATCAAGTTTCGCAAATGTCAAAACAACTGAACCAGCGTCCACAAGGGCAACTCCCTAGTGACACAGAAAATCCGAAACAGAAAGAAGATTGTAATGCTGTGACTCTCAGAAGTGGTATGAATCTTCCTCCACCTCCTTTTCTCGTTATGAAAGAGAGGGAAGTTACTAGAAAAGAAAAGGTTGTGGTGGATAAAAATAAAGATGATGAAGTAGAGGAAGTGGAGAGGCCTATCGAAATTCTGAAAAAGAAAGATGATGTTGTAAATCGTCCTCCTCCACCATTTCCCTCTAGAGTTCAAAAGAAAGGTGATATAGCTGAGTATCAAAAGTTCTTCAATAGAGTGAGAGGCCTTAGTATTCATATTCCGATGTTAGAAGCTATTAGAGATATACCCAAATATACGAAGTTTTTGAAAAGAGCTCTCACCAACAAAAGGCCGTATTGCGATAATAAAATGATTGGTTTACTAGAATAATGTAGTGCTATATGTCAAAGTAAGTTACCTAGGAAGTTACTTGATCCTGGGAGTTTCACGATTCCTATATCGATTAGAGAAGAATGGAAAGGTAAAGCACTATGTGATTTGGGTGCAAGCATTAATCTTATGCCCAAATCAATCTTTGAAAAATTGAAAAATGGAGTAGCAAGACCCACTTTTATGGTCTTGCAAATGGCGGATCGATCCCTTGCACATCTTGAGGGACGAATAGAAGATGTCCTCGTCAAGGTAGGTACTTTAATATTTCCCGTTGATTTTGTTATTCTCGACGCGGATAGGAATGTCCCCATTATCTTGGGAAGACCATTCCTAGCCACGGGGCGTACTTTAATTGATGTAGAAAACGGAGAATTAACTATGCGAATCCAAGACGAGGAAGTGAAGTTCAACGTGTTCCGAGCTATGAAGTTTCCAAATTCTCAAGAGGATTGTTTCCAAATGGATGTGATTGAGAATGCCACGCGAGAGGTATATAATGAATTTACTTATGATGATTTTTGCAGGCAGCCTTGACACTTGATCTAACTGAATTGATGGAAGAGCTTGCCGAAACAGTGGCAGCTCTAAACTCAGAAAATCCAAAATATAGGCGTCTTGCCTATGACCCTGTGAGAGAACCGGGGGAGATTGTAACTAAAAAGAAACCTTCAATCGAATCTCCTCCGCAATTGGAATAAAATCCTTTTCCATCACACTTGAGGTATGCGTATTTAGGTACTAATGAAACTCTACCTGTTATTGTTTCAGCAAATTTAACAGGTCCTCAAGAAGATAAACTGTTGCGTGTGTTAAGAGCGAACAAAGAGGCGATAGGATGTACTATTGCCGATATCAAAGGCATTAGCCCCTCCTATTGTCAACACAAAATTATTCTTGAAGATAATAACGCACACTCAGTTGAAGGTCAAAGGAGATTAATGCCAGCCATGAAGGAAGTTGTAAAGAAAGAGGTGATTAAGCTGTTAGACGCAGGGATTATCTATCCCATTTCGAGTAGTGAATGGGTGAGTCTGGTTCAGTGTGTGCCGAAGAAAGGAGGAATTACTACAGTTCATAACGATCAAAATGAAGCACTTCCTTCAAGAAATGTTGTTGGTTGGAGAGTATGTATGGATTACCGCAAATTGAACAAGGCCACCAGAAAAGATCATTTCCCTCTTCCCTTTATAGATCAAATGTTAGACAAGTTAGCTGGTAGAGAGTATTACTACTTTTTAGATGGATATTCCGGATATAATCAAATTTACGTGGCTCCTGAAGATCAATATAAGACAACCTTTACATGTCCCTTTGGTATGTTTGCACATCGCAGAATGCCATTTGGGTTATGTAACGCACCTGCTACGTTTCAAAGATGTATGATGGCAATCTTATGGGATATGGTCGATAACTTCCTTGAGGTATTTATGGATGATTTCTCTGTATTCGGTGATGACTTTGGTAAGTGGTTACAGAATTTAGAGAGAGTTTTGATTAGATGCAAGGAAATTGATTTGGTTTTAAATTGGAAGAAGTGTCATTTTATGGTTTGAAAAGGTATAGTATGGGGTCACAAGGTTTCGAGTGCTGGTTTAAAGGTTGATCGTGCGAAGATAGAGGTAATAAAAACTCTTCCACTTCCTGTTTCTGTAAAAAGGGTGAGAAGTTTTCTTGGCCATGCTGGCTTTTATAGGAGATTCATTAAATACTTTTCTAAGATTGATAAACCACTATGTAACTTACTTGAGAAGGACACCAAATTCCTTTTCGATGAAGCTTGCATGGTGGCCTTCAAAGCAATCAAAGAAAAACTCATTACCCCTCCTATTGTATTACCACCAGATTGGAATATGTCGTTCGAAGTTATGTGTGATGCTAGTGATTTAGCTATGGGATCTGTTTTAGGCCAAAGAAAAGATAAGATATATCATTCGATCTATTATGCAAGCAAGACTTTCAATGGTGCTCAAATTAATTATAATGTTACAGAAAAAAGAATTGCTAGTTGTTGTTTATTCATTCGATAAGTTTTGTTCCTATCTCCTTGGAGCGAAAGTTGTTGTATATACATATCATTATGCAATTAAATATCTTATGGAGAAGAAAGATGCTAAACCACGGTTAATAAGATGGGTTTTGTTGCTACAAGAGTTTGATTTAGAGATTAAAGATCGAAAGGGTTGTGAGAATCAAGTCGCTGATCATCTATCTCGTCTTGAAGGATCAGAATCAAATGTTGGACCTGAAGTAGTTAGAGAAGAATTTCCTGATGTAAGCTTATTCGCGATTCACTTAAACACTACTCCTTGGTATGCGGATATTGCGAACTTAATTGTAAGTGGTTCTTTCCCTGAAGGTTCTACTTATCAAGAGAGAAAAAGATTAGCTCACCATGCTAGACAATTCTTTTTGGAGGATCATTTCCTCTGTATAGTATGTACTGATCAAATGGTGAGAAGATGTATACCAAAGGAAGAAACTGAAGCGATTATAGCTGGTTTCCATGACTCACTTTATGGAGGACATTTCAAAGGAGATCTAACTGATGCTAAGGTATAACAATCAGGTTTTTACTGGCCTTCAATAATGAAAGATTGTCATGAATATGTTAAGAGATGTGAAAGATGTCAGTTTACGGGAAATATATCCAAGAGGGATGAGATGCCACGTAATAATGTTCTTGAAGTAGAGATATTCGATGTATGGGGTATAGATTTTATGGGTCCGTTTGTTCCTTCTAATGGTAACCTTTACATCTTATTAGCTGTTGATTACGTGTCTAAATGGGTAGAGGCTATTGCTCTACCAAAGGATGATTCGCGAGTAGTAATTAAGTTTCTGAAATCACACATCTTCACTAGACATGGTACACCGAGAGTAATTATTAGCGATGGAGGTTCTCATTTCGTGAATAAATATTTGAAAATAGTCTTAGAGAAGTATGTAGTGAGACATCGTGTCTCTACCGCTTATCATCCACAAGCCAATGGTCAAGCTGAAGTCTCAAACCGTGAGGTAAAATCTATTTTAGAGAAGACTGTTGGTCCTACAAGAAAAGATTGGTCAATGAAGTTAGACGATGCATTATGGGTTTATCGCATTGCGTTCAAAACTCCAGTTGGTGCATCCCCGTATCAAATTTTATGGTAAGGCTTGTCACTTACCTCTTGAGCTTGAAATGCGTGCATATTGGGCTATTGCGCAGTTAAACTTAGATACTACTTTAGCCGGTCAGAATCGAAAGATGAAGCTTAATGAACTTGACGAATTTCGAGTACATGCTTATGAAAATGCTAAACTTTACAAAGAAAACACTAAGAGGTGGCATGATAATCGGATTCGTGAAAAGAACTTTGTAGTCGGACAAAAGGTATTGAAGTATAACTCAAAGTTCAGCAATTATCCGGGTAAATTGAGATCGAAGTGGTCGGGTCCTTATATTGTGACTAAAGTTACACCTCATGGGGCAATAGAAATAGAACATCCACTCGAGAACCGTACTTTCATGGTGAACGGTCATCGATTAAAGATATACCATGGAGGTGAAGACACCAATTGCTTGGAAGATCCACATCCCGGGGAGGTCATGTATCTCCTTGAAGCTCCTTGAAAGCGTGAGGTAACCCGTCGAGCTTAACGACGTTAAACAAAATCCAATTTATTGTATATTAGTTTAAGTCTTTTGATTTTTGTAGTGTATATTAGATAAACTTCGTTAATTTAGTGTTTATTATTAAGAAATGAGGAAGGGTATTTGTTTTTGATGATTTCAGGGGTAGAAAGGTCATGAGTTTGGGGTAGAAAAGATGAAAAAACGAAAAAAAACAAATTATTGGAGTTCAAAGAAGGGTTTGACCGGCTTGCCAGCGAGCTGACCAGCATGCCAGTCAAACGCGTTGAAGACCCCCCAGACATCTGATTAGTGCGTCCACTTTGACGCATGACGTAGTGTCCACGATTACGCCAGCGAGACACCACCGGCATGCCGGTGGCTGACCGGCGTGCCGGCCAGCGAAGAAGAAAAGTTCTGATTAGTGCGTCGAGTATGACACAAGGTGTTGTGTCTGAGGTTGCACCAGCGAGACGCGACCGGCATGCCGGCCATCTGACCGGCTTGCCAGCCCACGAAGTTAGATTATCTGGTTAGTGCGTCACGTATGACGCAAGAAGGCTTGCGTTCGATGTAAAAAAATAAAAAAAATAAAAAAAATAAAAAATCAATTATGGAAATTAATATTGCACCGACATCACGACCGGCATGCCGGTCACCTACCGGCTTGCCGGTGCGTTGTTGCGAGACGCGGTTTTTGAAGCTTTTAACCTAGATTTTTGCCTTCTTTCCCAAGCCAACCTCTTATTCTGAATCCTAGCCTCCACCTACTCCGAAAATCTTCATCAAAATACTATATAATCATCAAATCAATCCCTCTTTCATCACAAAAACACACAAATAACTCATATCCTCTCCAAAACATCATCAAATTCCCACTTTTCTCCAAAAAAATCTTCTTCCTAGCCATCAAATTAAACCCAATTTCTTCCTAATTCTCATCAATTAGCCTTTACCCCTCTCATATTCCACCATATTCTTCAAGTTTTAAGCCTCGAAACATCAAAATTCTAAGCTTTTCTCTAGCTTTTCACTATTTGAAGTTTTGAGTTTGGGGTGAAAAGGGATGACTAACAGAACTGATTCCATGTGTACTTATCGAAGAAACTTTCCAAGAAATAGAAACAATGTTGGTGCTAGTTCAGAACAAGCAATTGAGATTCTTGATTCGCGTTCCAAACACAAGACTGGAGAAATCCCAGCTGCTCCGAAAAGGAAAGAGAATCCGATTAAGGCTAATCCTAAGAAAAGTAGACTAATTGATGAACCAAAAAGTGAGGAAGAATCTGAAGAAGAAACTCCGCAAGCACCCGTTCAAGATCAAAGATTGACGTGAAGAAAGGTGTTTGCTCAAAAGCCAAAGAGAGTTGCTATGACTTGGAATGATCAGGTTCGTGACAGAATTAATTACTTGAAATTTGGTGTTGAAAAGGGTCTTCCAAAGGGTATTATGACTAGTGCTTTTAAGGATTATGCTACTACTTGTGACAAGTTTGGGTGGAAAGAGTTGAGAGAAAGAAAGCTTGAATATATTCCTACATTGGTGCGTGATTTTTACGAAGGCCTCGCTTTTTCAAAAGAAGCGATTATTGTACGTAAAAAGGTAATGCCTCTCTCTATTGAGCTTATTCGAGAATCCTTGAAATTGCCCAACTTTAATGGCCCTTGTCCTTACCAAGAAACCCTTACCGATCCCTCATTCAATTTTGATTCTCTTTGGGTAAAAGTGTTGATTTATGGGGCCCGCCCAATTCCCAATGGAGAACGTTATCATGGACAGATTTATATCAGCATTTTGTTGCCTTCTGCTAAGGTTTGGTCCCGTTTCATTATCCCTACCTTCTTTGGTATAACGCACACTTCGGAATTGAAAAAGGAACACATTATATTTATCAAGTGTATTATTGAGGAAAAACATATGGATGTGGCTCGTGTGCTTTATGACAATATTATGGAATTCGAGAAAGCCCCTACTACTCAGCAGAATCTTAAATTTCCTTGTACCATCACCACCTTGTGTCTAGACGCTAAAATTCCGCGTAGGTGTGAAGAAGCTGAACCTTCCGTAGTTGGGTAATAGATATCCTTAGCCTCGATTCAGAATTCCCATGACGAAGCCACACAAGTTGTAAGAACTCCAGAGGTCCTCCTCCAAAGAAGAAGGTACAATCTGATAACGAGTTGGAATCGAAAATTAAAGTGTTGAAAGATAATCAAGTGAAGATGATTGCTACTTTAGGGAACGTTACAAAAGAGCTGGACATTATCCGAAACATGCTACTTGGGGTGAGAACCATTCAACACGCCACTTATGGTTTACTCACGAAGGATAAAGTCCATGGACGCATCACCGATGACCAGCCACGCGCTGGTTAAGATACGTTTTCTATTCCTTTCGCATTTAGTGTAGATTAGTTTAATTTCTTTGCGCCTTTTCGAGTCATGGGGACACGTCTCATTTTTGAGTTTGGGGTGGGGTTCGTTGCCTCATCCCAGTTTTTCTGTGTTATTTGTTTTAATTTCTTTCAATAAAATAATTAGGAGTTGCGTTTGACTGTAGAGGTTTTTTAATGTCCCTTTTAAGCATACTTTTGATGAATCTATGATAGTACATAGTGGACTTTAGGGAATAACATAAAACGCACTTTAATTGCATGCAAACATAGATAATGAATAGGAAAAATTAATAAACAATGCAAAAGAAGTAAGCTTGTACTTAAGGAAAATGTTTGGTTTGTAGAACGTGAGATCTAAATTAGTAGAGAACCCACTTAGATATGAACTAGAGACGAACCATGTAACTAGGAAAATGATAGGGGCAGTTCTTTGTTAGCCATTTGAAGCCTTTTAGCTTGATATCCCTTATATGAATATTATCCGTCTTAGCCCAATTTTGAGCCTTAAGCTTTTCTTTTGTAGCCACGATATAAGCCCATTATCCTTTAGATTATTAGGCATGACCAAATGACCCACACTTGAATCACGATCCTGAGACCTGTCTCGAGCTTGAGTTTGGGGTGGAGGGTCCACATTTGGGAGTTACATTGGGAGGGGATTATATGTGTTTGTATTGAGGCACACAAATTTAGATGATATGATTATTTGTAATCCTTTGCCGGAACAGAATCGAAAAAAAAAAAGAAAAAAAAAATAACCGGCAAAGTGGAATATTTTGAAAAATCATCTTATTATTGGGTTGACATGGGGACGCAACATTAGCGCGTCAAATGGGTTGAGTAAGAACATTATATGAGTGTAAACTCAAGCTCGTGGAAAGTTGTTGTTGGTATGTGAGAAGAGAGCCAAAAGCTCACTTCAAATTTACCAAATATACATACCATACCGTCCCTAAGCCTACGCTAAAACCGTAAAGTCCTCGTGATTCCTAGGTGCGTGGTAAATTAATAGGGAGTATACTAAGTGGAGCGTTCAAAGCGAGTAAGGATCGAGGAACAAACTATATCCATTATATTGAGATAAGTACAAGTGTAACCTTCTAGCATTGCAAAGTTAATTTTACGATTGAAGTTATTTGTGTTTGATGTTGCATGATTAGTGTATGTGTATGTTAGTTCTTAATGTTTGCTATTATGAGATTTATTTTAAGAATTGCTTTAGGGTGTATTTACTAGCTTCTATTTTCTTTTGCATCTACTTCATTCCCCTTGTTTTTAGTTTTGCATTGTCGGGACGACAAAGGTTTGAGTTGGGGGTCTTGATGTCTCCCTAAATGTTCTAATTTTATGCCCTTGGGAGACATCAGTTTTGGTGTTTATTCGACTATTTAGATAGACTTTTGGTGTTAATATGCAATAAATCGATTTTCCTCTTTTAATTCTAGTATTTTTCATTTATTAAACTTTTGCGCGTAATATGGTTTGTTTTGAGTGAAAAGTTGTAGGTTTTGAATACTATCTAGGAGAGGTATCCAAGAATAAAGTCAAAGATCGTGTAATGAAGTCAAAGCAAGAAGAAATATCCCGAAAGAATTGATGATTTCAAGCTGCAAATCTGGAAAGTTGATAAAGATTGCTGATTTCTAGTCATCTAAGAGTGGATTTAGCCTCTGACTTGTGAATAGAATGTGTTCCCCATTGAGTTACGGAACTTTAGCAACTGGAATGAGGTCAATCCGAGTTCAAACGAGCCGTTTAGAACTGATTTAGTGAAGGTGGTGCAGCAGTTACGGGATTTGGGCTTAATTAGTGGACTTGGGCTTTTCTAATTTTCATTTAATCTTTAAAGAAAAGCCCTAATCCGATTTTAATAGTATAAATAGGCTTTGGACTCTTATTTTTGAAAACCTTACACATATTAGAGATACGCTTAAGAGTCAGAACATCACAGAAGAAGCTAGAGTAAGGAAGAGAAGAAGCAAGAGTTGAAGACTATCTATATCTCCAATTCTCAGCCAATTCAACTCCATAATTAGGTTCTTTAATTTTATTCTGTAAAACATGATGAACTTATTTATTTCTTTAGTTTTTGTCTTTTTAATTATTATGAGCTAAACTTAAATAGTGCTTGAGAACGCATAATGGGTTAATCCCAATTTGATTTCGTTTCATGAGTTTGGATTTGAGATTTTTATAATTGAAATCAAATTAGGTAAATTGTATTTTTTCTTAATTTTCTTTTATTTACTATTATTGACGTAATTAACTGATGTCTCCCTAATTTTTCTTATTTTCGACCCTTGGGAGACATCATTTTTTGATGTTTATTTGATTATTTTGATAGACTTTTGAGTTAAAAATGCAATAAATCCGGAATTCCTATTTTATTTCTAGTATTTTTAATTTATTAAACTTTTGCGCGTACTATTGTGTATTTTAGTAAAAAGTTTGTAGGTTTTGGATATTAGCTAGGAATGGAATCCGAGAAGAAAGTCAAAGATCGTGATATGGAGTCAAGACCTGAAGATAAATCCCGAAAGACTTTGTTTTTAGAGCTGCAAATCTGTTTTCCAGGACAAAGATTGCTGATTTCGAGGCACTTAAGAGATGATTTAGCCGCTGACCATCTAAGAGATTAGATTCCTTATCGAGTTACGGAACTTTAGCAAGTAATTTCAGGTCAATCGGAGTTATAACGAAGAGGGAAAAGCCGTTTTAGTGAAGGTGGTGCAGCAGTTACGGGATTTTGGGCTTGGACATTTAATTAGTATTTTATTCTTAGGTCCAAGCCCTAATCTGTTTTTCCACTTATAAAAGGAGCCTTTAACTTCTATTTTCAGAAGAATTCACTTTTTACAAGATTAAACATCAGAGAGAAGCAACAGAAGGAAAAAAGAAGAAGTTGCAAGAGCTGGAGAGGGTCTATATCTCCGTTCTCAGTCATTCCGATTCCGGAAATTAGGTTTCTTTTATCTTTAATTTTGTAATACAATATGAATTTCATTACATTTAATTTAGTTTTCTTTTTAATTAGTATGAGCTAAACACATTTTAGTGCTTGAGAATGCTTTATGGATAAATCCCAATCCTATTGAATTTCATATGTTGAATTTGGGTTTCTGTTAAACTAAATTAGATTGGGGCTTTTACTCTTTTCGATAAATTAAGATTATTTACTATTTTTAGAGTCATGAACTAAGAACAGGTGTTAGTATCTAGGCTATTCCAATTAGTGGCGATTGGATCATCCTGACGGAGGGTTTAGGTACGGAAATATTTATTCAATCTAAAATAGAAGCTATTGATTCTGACGAACTTAGCTAATTTTAGGGCCAATGTGGTAATTACCTTAAACATCTAAAAGTGGATCATATTTACCCTGACGGGACTAGTGACACTCTAGGATAGCCTTATAGTCCACCCTGACGGGGGTATAAGGAATTTAGAATCCCGACCATTGTAATTGACCAATTTAGCCCTTAAATAGCATAGGTTATCAAATAGGATTAGGAGGATCCCTTGCGTTCTCAAGTGCTACCTTCTCATACTTGCGTTTCACATTTATTTACTTGTGTCTTAGTATTTATTTGCATTTTTCATTTAGTCTTTCATTACTTAGAAATAATAAAAACAAACAATCAATCATATTATCTTTATTTGCTTTCCTAAATGCAACCATTCATTATTCGATAAGCATTGTAGTTAACCAAACCGTCTCTGCGAACGATCCTAATATCACTTATTACTACTTGGGAAAACCGTACACTTGCGGTTGTGGTTCGATTACATTTGCATTTATTTTAGAACACACAAAGGACCACCAAGTTTTTGGCGCCGCTGCCGGGGACGGTAGCGTGTGACCACGGTGTTTATCCTTTAGTGATAGTTGTATTTATTTTTATTTCAGTTTTACGCTTTTTGTTTGTTCATTTCTTTTTAAGTTTTTAGGTTTGGTGTATGCGAAGAAGACTCTTTAAGGATCTAGAGCCAACACCTCCGATCCTTAATAATCCAGAATCGTTAATCAGACTTGCTAACAAGAGAAGGAGAGAACAAGACTCCTTAGAAGTAGAAGAATTAATTAACAGAATGGAGAACATTAATATTCAGAATCAGCAGAACAATAATGGACAAGCTCAGCTAGATGCGAATGGCCAACCTATTGCGCCACAAGTTCTTAAACCTTTGGCTCCGCCTGGCATTCCTAATCCTCAAGTCCAAGCTCAGATAGTAATTAATCAAGATCCATGGTTTGTTAATGGTCCGGAAGAAGTTCCTTTTCGTGCTCCTGCTCTAGGAGTAGGTGCTCCAAATATAGATGTTCCAAGGTTTCGTCCTGATTCGGGTATGTTAGCTCAATTCCAAAATTTTGGAAATTTTCGTGGTAGAGCTGGAGATGATCCTATTCGAGCAGTACAGAAATTCAAGCAGATATGTGATTCTTACATCACACAAGGGGTTTCAAGAGAACAAATGTATTTTGCTGCGTTTCGATTTTTTGTTATTGATGGAGCAAGTGAATGGCACGATTCGCAAGAACCTACGAAGATAACAATCTGGGACCAATTAGAAACTGCTTTCTTTGAGAGATATTACCCAAGTAACATGAGGTTAGATGATCAACTTGAATTAACACATTTCCGTCAAGAATATGATGAAACTTTGGGTAAAAGCTGGACAAGATTTCAGATGTGTTTACGAAGAGTTCCCAATCATGGCTTTACAGAACAACAACAACTAAAAATATTTTACAAAGTCCTTGATGGGACTTCAAGAGAGAAATTGGATTTGCTATGTGGTGCGGGATTCCTTCAAGTTCAACCCGTGCATGCAAAAATCATCTTGGAAAGAACAGTAAATAATGAAGTTGGGTGGACTTCGGTAAGAACCCCGGTTAAAGGAGTGAATAATGTTAATATCGAAGAAAAGTTCGCTACGCTTGAGAATAAGATTCAAACCACAATAGAACAACAGTTGAAACAACTTACACTAGCTGTAAAAGAGGGATTTTCGGGTAAGAAGGTAGCTGTGCAAGCTGCACAAGAGGTTTATATGTGTTCGATTTGCAGGATAGATGATCATGATGATAAAAGTTGTCCGAATAATCAAGAGCCAGTGATGTTTGTCTCCAATAGAGGTAATTTTAATTCAAGTGGTAATGGATATCAGCCTAACAGAAACCATCATGGGTTTCAATACTCAAATCCTAATGGGGCAGCCAATCCTACATATGCGTATCAGACGCGTCCCCAAGGTAACAACTACAACCTAAGACCACACAACAATTATCAAGGAGGACAGAATCAGGGAAATTATGTTCAAAGACAAGCTCCTCAAGACACTTACAATGAAACCATGAACCAAAAAGCCTTACCTGCCCATCCACAAGAAGGAGTAGTTACCCTACAGAAAACCGTAGAAAGTTTAATTGCTCTTCAGACGCAAGTTATGGAACGTCAACAAGCGTCTGACGCAAATATGAAGCTATTACATAATCAAATGAATCAAATTTCAAAACAGCTTAATCAACGTCCACAAGGGCAACTCCCTAGTGACACAGAAAATCCGGGACAACATGAAGAATGCAAAGCTGTTACACTAAGAAGTGGTAAGAACATTTCTTCAGCACTTAAAGGGGAGGTCTATGGTTCGAATCCCCTCCCTAACGGGTGTAAAGTGAGAGGTACAAGGCTAGAACCCGTCCCTGAACATGGGTAACCTAGTTCTGATTTACCATGAGAATATATATGGGGAGGCATGTATATCTTCGTGGGATTAGTCGGGTGCGCGTAAGCTAGCCCGGAACCCATGTAACCAAAAAAAAAAAAGTGGTAAGAACCTCCCTCCACCTCCTTTTCCTGTTATGAAAGAGAAAGAAGTTCCGAGAAAAGAAAAGGAAGTGAGTGAGAAAGAGAAAGATGTTGAGGTTGAAGAAATAGAGAGGCCAAGTGAGATTCCAAAGAAAAGAGATGAAGTTGTAAGTAATCGCCCTCCACCACCGTTTCCATCTCGAGTTCAGAAAAAGGGTGACTTGGCCGATTTTCAGAAATTCTTTAATAGAGTGAAGGGCCTTAGTATTAATATTTCGTTACTAGAGGCGATTCGAGACATTCCTAAGTATACGAAGTTTCTAAAGAGAGCCCTCACAAATAAAAGGCCTTATTGTGACAATGAAATGATTAGTCTTCCTTAAGAATTGAGTGCTATTTGCCAAAGTAAATTACCTCCAAAGTTAGTTGATCCTGGGAGTTTCACGATTCCGATATCGATTGGAGAAGAATGGAAAGGTAAAGCACTATGCGATTTGGGTGCGAGCATCAATTTGATGCCCAAGTCGATCTTTGATAAGCTAAAAATTGGAGAAGCAAGACCCACCTCTATGGTCTTGCAAATGGCGGACAGGTCTCTGGCACATCCTGAAGGCCGAATTGAAGATGTCCTCGTTAAGGCAGGTACACTTATATTTCCCGTTGATTTCGTTATACTTGAATACGACGCGGATAGAAATGTCCCCATTATTTTGGGTAGACCATTTCTAGCCACGGGGCGTACATTAATTGATGTAGAGAATGGCGAATTAACGATGAGGATACAAGACGAGGAAGTCAAATTCAATGTGTTTCGAGCTATGAAATTTCCAGATTCTCAAGAAGATTGCTTCCGAATGGATGTAGTTGAGCAGGCATCGCAAGAGGTATTTGATTGTTTTAATTATGATGATATTTTGCAGGCCGCTTTAACATTAGACATACCTGAGATGAATGAAGAGTTTGCCGAAACAGTGGCAGCTCTCAATTCTGAAAATCCAAAGTATAGGCGTCTTGCCTATGAACCTGTGAGAGAACCGGGGGAGATTATTCCTAAAAAGAAGCCTTCAATTGAATCTCCTCCGAAATTGGAAGAAAAACCGTTACCAGCACACTTGAGGTATGCGTATTTAGGTACTAATGAAACTCTACCTGTTATTGTTTCAGCTAATTTGACAGGTCCTCAAGAAGATAAACTGTTGCGTGTGTTGAGAGCCAATAAAGAGGCAATAGGTTGGATAATTGCTGACATCAAAGGCATTAGTCCATCCTATTGTCAACAAAAAATCATACTTGAAGATGACAACGCACGCTCAGTTGAAGGTCAAAGGAGATTAATGCCCGTTATGAAGGATGTAGTGAAGAAAGAGGTGATCAAGCTTTTAGATTCGGAGATTATTTATCCCATCTCAAGTAGTGAATGGGTGAGCCCAGTTCAGTGTGTACCGAAGAAAGGAGGAATGACAACAGTTCTTAATGATAAAAATGAAGCGATTCCTTCAAGAACGGTAGTTGGTTGGAGAGTTTGCATGGATTACAGAAAGCTGAACAAAGCCACCAGAAAAGATCATTTCCCTTTGCCCTTCATTGATCAAATGTTAGATAAATTAGCCGGAAGAGAATACTACTGTTTCTTGGATAGTTACTCTGGGTATAATCAGATTTACGTGGCTCCGGAAGATCAACATAAAACAACATTTACATGCCCCTTTGGTACTTTTGCATATCGCAGAATGCCATTTGGGTTGTGTAATGCTCCTGCTACCTTTCAAAGATGTATGATGGTCATCTTCTGGGATATGATCGATAATTTCCTTGAAGTGTTTATGGACGATTTCTCCGTGTTTGGTGATGATTTCGATAAATGTTTAGATAACTTGGAGAAAGTGTTAATCAGGTGCAAGGAAACAGATTTGGTCTTAAACTGGGAGAAGTGTCATTTCAAGGTTCGCGAAGGTATTGTTCTGGGTCACAAAGTTTCGAGTGCTGGATTAGAAGTCGATAGAGCAAAGATAGAGGTAGTTAAAACTCTTCCCCCTCCTGTTTCGGTTAAAGGGGTAAGAAGTTTTCTTGGCCATGCTGGCTTTTATAGGCGTTTTATTAAAGAATTTTCTAAGATTGCTAAACCGTTATGCAACTTACTCGAAAAGGATTCCAAATTCCTTTTTGATGAAGCTTGTTTAGCGGCCTTCAAAGCAATCAAAGAAAAGCTTATTTTCGCTCATATAGTATTACCTCCAGATTGGAGTTTACCGTTTGAGGTTATGTGTGATGCGAGTGATTTGTGTATGGGAGCTGTATTGGGACAGAGAAAAGAGAAAGTTTTTCATTCGATTTACTATGCTAGTAAAACTTTTAATGGTGCCCAAGTTAATTATACAGTTACAGAAAAAGAGTTGCTAGCAGTTGTGTATTCATTTGATAAATTTCGCTCTTATCTTCTTGGAGCGAAAGTTATTGTTTATACAGATCATTCAGCGATTCGATATCTTATGGAGAAGAGGGATGCTAAACCGAGGTTAATCAAATGGGTTTTATTGCTTCAAGAGTTTGATTTAGAGATCAAGGATAGAAAAGGTTGCGAGAATCAGGCTGCAACTCATCTATCGCGTCTTGAATGTTCTGAAATGAATAGTGGTACTGAAGCAGTTAGAGAAGAATTTCCTAATGAGAGTTTATTTGTTGTTCGTGATTATGAAGCTCCTTGGTATGCATATATTGCGAATTTAGTGGTAAGTGGTTCTTATCCTGAAGGTTCAACTTATCAAGAGAGAAAAATATTAGCTCACCGCGCAAGACAATTCTTTTGGGAGGATCCTTTCCTCTACAAAGTATGTGCTGATCAAATGGTGAGAAGATGTGTAGCCAAGGAAGAAATTGAGGCGATTATAGCTGGGTGTCACGATTCAACTTATGGTGGACATTTTAAAGGAGATCGAACTGCTGCTAAGGTATTACAATCTGGTTTTTATTAGCCTTCTATTATAAAAGATTGTCATGAATATGTTAAAAGATGTGAAAGATGTCAATTTACCGGAAACATATCCAAGAGGGATGAGATGCCACGTCATAATGTGCTAGAAGTTGAAATATTCGATGTTTGGGGTATAGACTTTATGGGTCCTTTCGTTCCTTCAAATGGTAACCTTTACATCTTATTAGCTGTTTATTACGTGTCTAAGTGGGTAGAATTTGTGGCTTTACCTACCAATGATTCACGAGTGGTGATTAAGTTCTTGAAATCACATATTTTCACTAGACATGGCACTCCGAGGGTAATTATTAGCGATGGAGGTACTCATTTCGTTAATAGGTATTTGAAGACAGTCTTAGAGAAGTATGGGGTGAGACATCGTGTATCTACCACTTATCATCCACAAGCCAATGGTCAAGCCGAAGTCTCAAATCGTGAGGTAAAATCTATCTTAGAGAA
Source organism: Nemophila menziesii (assembly GCA_029959085.1). Classification (NCBI taxonomy): domain Eukaryota; kingdom Viridiplantae; phylum Streptophyta; class Magnoliopsida; order Boraginales; family Hydrophyllaceae; genus Nemophila; species Nemophila menziesii. Next base: position 85,817,736 of record JARWIR010000001.1, read on the forward strand.
AACCGTTGGACCTACTAGAAAAGATTGGTCAATGAAATTAGATGATGCATTATGGGCCTATCGTACTGCGTTCAAAACTCCAGTTGGTGCATCTCCGTATCGAATGGTATATGGTAAGGCTTGTCATTTACCTCTTGAGCTTGAAATGGGTGCATATTGGGCTATTGCGAAATTAAACTTACATCCTACTCTAGCTGGTCAGAATCGAATGATGAAACTTAATGAGCTTAATGAGTTCCGATTACATGCTTATGAAAACGCTAAACTTTACAAAGAAAATACCAAGAGATGGCATGACAATCGAATTCGAGAGAAGAACTTTGTAGTAGGACAAAGGGTATTGAAATATAATTCAATGTTCAGTAATTATCCGGGTAAGCTAAGGTCTAAGTGGTCAGGACCGTATATTGTGACCAAAGTTACACCTCATGGAGCTATAGAGATAGAACATCCACTTGAAAACCATACATTTATGGTGAACGGTCATCGTTTAAAGATATATCATGGAGGTGAAGATACCGATCGTGCAAAAGACCCACACCCCGAAGAGGTCATGTACCTCCTCGAAGCTCCTTAGACGAGTGAGGTAACCCGTCGAGCTTAACGACGTTAAACAAAAGCCAATTTCTTGTATATTAGTTTAAGTATTTCAATTTTCGTAGTGTAAATTAGTTTAATTTTCGTTGCATTTAGTGTTTATTATTAAGAAATAAGGAATGGTGTTTGTTTTTGATGATTTCAGGGATATAATGGTCATGAGTTTGGGGTCAAAACGATGAGAAAACGAAATAAATTGGAGTCCACAGCAGGTTTGACCGGCTAGCCGGCGAGCTGGCCGGCATACCGGCCAAACAAGCTGAAGAACCCCAACTCTCTGACCACTGCTTCAGCAATGACGCAGCATAGCTGCGTCTCGATTTGCGCCAGCGAGGAACCGCCGGCATGCCGGTCAGATGACCGGCTAGCCGGCCAAGGAAGGTGAAGGTTCTGATCACTGCGTCAGCAATGACGCAAGGTGCTTGCGTCTGAGGTAAAAAAAATTAAAAAACGAATTTAGTAATTTTTTTCGCCGTCCTCGCGACCGGCATGCCGGCGAATCTGCCGGCTAGCCGGTGCGCTGTTGCGAGAGGCGGTTTTGAGCTCCTTAAACCTAGTTTTTTGCCTCCTTTTCCAAGCCAACCTCATAATCTGAATCCTTGCCTCCACCCACTCCGAAAATCATCAACAAACAGCTATAAAATCATCAACCCAAGGCTTCTTTCATCACAAAAACACACAATCAACTCATATCTTCTCCAAAACATCACCAAATTTCATCTTTTCTCCATAATTTTTTTCTTCCTAACCTTGAAATTAAACCCAATTCTTCCAAAATTTCTCTCAAATAACCTTAACCCATCTCCTATTCCACCTATATCTTCAAGTTTAAAGCCTGAAAACATCAAATTTCAAAGCTTTTCTCTAGCTTTTTCACTATTTGAAGTTTTGAGTTTGGGGTGAAAAGAGATGACTAACAGAACTGCTTCCATGTGTAACTATCGAAGAAAATTACCCAGAAACAGGAACAATGTTGGAGCTAGCCCAGACCAAGCAATTGAGATTCCAGATTCGCGATCCAAAAAGACTGAACAAATCCCAATTGCTCCGAAAAGAAAGGAAAATCCAAGTAAGACTAATCCGAAAAAGAGTAGGTTAATTGATGAAAGTGATGAAGAAAGTGAAGAAGAATTTGAGGAAGAGATCGAGGAAGAAACAGAACAAGAAGTTCCCGAAGAACCCGTGCAACAACAGAAGCCTCCGCGTAGGAAAACATGGGCTCAAAAGCCAAAGAGAGACTACATTCCTTGGGATACTCAGGTTCGTGATAGAATTCAATTTTTGAAGTTTGGTGAGCAGATGAATCTTCCTAAGGGTATTATTACTAGTGCGTATAAAGATTATGGTATTACTTGTGACAAATTGGGGTGGAAAGAATTGAGAGAAAGGAAGCTTGAGTATATTCCTACCTTGGTGAGAGATTTTTATGAAGGAATCGCCTTCTCCAAAGATGCAGTTGTGATTCGCAAAAAGGTAGTTCCTTTCTCCGTTGAGCTTATTCGTAAATCGTTAAAATTACCTGAATTTTCCGGACTATGCCCTTTCCAAGAATCTCTTAAAGAACCGTTTTTCGATTATGAATCCTTGTGGGGAAAATTGCTTGTTGATGGGGCCCGCCCAATTCCCGAAGGAGAGATATATCCTGGACAGATGTATGATAGTAATTTGTTACCATGTGCTAAGGTATGGTCACGTTTCATAATCCCTACCTTCTTCGGAATTAAACACATATCAGAAGTGAAGAAGGAGCATCTTTTGTTTATCAAGTGTATTATTGAGGAGAAACCTATGGATGTTGCTCGCGTAATTTATGATACCATCATGGAATTTGCTAGAATTCCAACTTCGCAACAAAATCTAAAATTTCCGTATACCATCACTACTTTGTGCTTAGACGCAAAAGTTCCGCGTAAAGACGCAGAGGTTGACCGGGTTGTAGTTGGTGAGAACATGGGTATAGCTTTGGTCCAGAATATTCATGATGAAGTGTTAAGAGTAGTTAGAACTCCTAGAGCTCCTCCAAAGAAGAAGATGCATACCGATAGCGAGTTGGAAGCGAAAGTGAAGGTGTTAGAAGAAAATCAAGTGAAGATGATTGCGTCTTTGGGAAACGTTAGAAAAGAGCTAGAACTTCTCCGAAACATGTTAATGGGGGTGAGCACAATTCAACACGCCACCTATGATCTACTTACGAAGGAGAAAGTTCATGGACGCAACACCGATGACCAGCCACGCGCTGGTTGAGATACGTTTTCTATCCCTTCCGCGTTTTAGTTTAGTTTAATTTATTTTATTGCGTTGAGTCTTTTCGAGTCGTGGGGACACGGCTCATTTTTTAGTTTGGGGTGGGGTTCGTTGCCTCATCCCAGTTTTATGAGTTATATGTTTTATTTGCTTTCAATAAAATAATTTTCGGAGTTGCGTTTTGACTGTAGAAGATTTTAAATGTCCCTTTAAGCATACTTTTGATGAATCAATGATAGTAAATAGTGGACTCTAGGGAATAATATAAAACGCACTTAGAATTGCATGCGAACATAGGTAGTTAATAGGAAAAATTAATGAACAATGCAAATGAAGTAAGCTTGTACTTAAGGAATATGTTTGGTGTGTAGAACGTGAAATCCTAATTAGTAGAGAACCCACCTAGATATGAACTAAAGACAAGCTATGTACTTAGGAAAATGATAGGGGCGGTTCTTTGTTAGCCATTTGAAGCCTTTTAGCTTGTTATCCCTTATTATAATTTTATCCGTCTTAGCCCAAATTTTGAGCCTTAAGCCTTTCTTTTGTAGCCACGATATAAGCCCATTATCCTTTAGATTATTAGGCATGACCAAATGACCCGCACTTGAATCACAACTCTGAGACTTGTCTCTAGCTTGAGTTTGGGGTGGAGGGTCCAATTTTGGGAATTTACATTGGGAGGGGATTATATGTGTTTGTATTGAGGCACAAAAATAAAAGATGATATTATTATTTGTATCCCTTTGCCGGGATTTGAAAAAGAAAAAAAAAGAAAAAATAAAAAATATAAGAGACATGACCTTTCACATTAAAATGATGGTCATGGGTATCTTGTACAAAAAAAAATGAAAAAGAAAATAAAAAGAAAGAAAGAATAAAATATACCGGCAAAGTGGAATATTTGGAAAAATCATCTTAGATTAATTGGGTTGACATGGGGACGCAACATTAGTGCGTCAAATGGGTGAGTGAGAACAATTTTTGAGCGTCAACTCAAGCTCGAGGACATTGTTGATGGTAAGTGAGGAGAGAGCCAAAAGCTCACTTCAAATTTACCAAATATACATACCAAACCGTTCTTAAGCCATTATTAAAACCGTAAAGACCTCGTGATTCCTAAGTGCATAGTAAATTTATGATTCTGTTGATAGGGAATATGCTAGGTGGAGCGTTCAAAGTGAGTTAGGATTAATGACCACCCTATAGCCATCATACAGATATGAGTACAAGTGTAACCTTCAAGCATTGCAACTTTAATTTTATGATTGAGTTTATTTATGTTTGATTTTGCATTTTAGGTGTATGTATATATTAGTTCCTAGAGTTTTGCTATATGAGATTTATCTTAAGAATTGCTTTAGGTGTATTTGCTAGCTTCTATTTGTTCTTACGTTTACTTCTACCCCTTTGATTTGTTTTGTTTTGCTTTGTCGGGACGACAAAGGTTTGAGTTGTGGGTCTTGATGTCTCCCGAATTGTTCTTATTTTCGACCCTTGGGAGACATCATTTTTTGATGTTTATTTGATTATTTTGATAGACTTTTGAGTTAAAAATGCAATAATCCGGAATTCCTATTTTATTTCTAGTATTTTAAATTTATTAAACTTTTGCGCGTAATCTTGTGTATTTTAGTGAAAAGTTTGTAGGTTTTGGATATTAGCTAGGAATGGAATCCGAGAAGAAAGTCAAAGATCGTGATATGGAGTCTAGACCTGAAGATAAATCCCGAAAAATTTGTTTTTAGAGTTGCAAATCTGTTTTCCAGGCCAAAGATTGCTGATTTAGAGGCACTTAAGAGATGATTTAGCCGCTGACCATTGAAGAGATTAGATTCCTTATCGAGTTACGGAACTTTAGCAAGTGATTTCAGGTCAATCGGAGTTATAACGAAGCGGGAAAAGACGTTTTAGTGAAGGTGGTGCAGCAGTTACGGGATTTTGGGCTTAGAATTTGGGCTTGGACATTTAATTAGTATTTTATTCTTAGGTCCAAGCCCTAATCCATTTTTCCACTTATAAAAGGAGCCTTTGACTTCTATTTTCAGAAGAATTCACTTTTTACAAGATTAAACATCAGAGAGAAGCAACAGAAGGAAGAAAGAAGAATCTGTAAGAGCTTGAGAGGGTCTATATCTCCGCTCTCAGTCATTCCAATTCCGGAAATTAGGTTTCTTTTATCTTTAATTTTGTAAGACAATATGAATTCCATTACATTTAATTTAGTTTTCTTTTTAATTAGTATGAGCTAAACACATTTTCGTGCTTGAGAATGCTTTATGGGTAAATCCCAATCCTATTGAATTTCATATGTTGAATTTGGGTTTCTGTTAAATTAAATTAGATTGGGGCTTTTACTCTTTTCGATAAATTAAGATTATTTACTGTTTTTAGAGTCATGAACTAAGAACAGGTGTTAGTATGATCATCCTGACGGAGGGTTTAGGTACGAAAATATTTATTCAATCTAAAATAGAAGCTATTGATTCTGACGAACTTAGCTAATTTTAGGGCCATTGTGGTAATTAACTTAAACATCTAAAAGTGGATCATATTTACCCTGACGGGACTAGTGACACTCTAGGATAGCCTTATAGTCCACCCTGACAGGGGTATAAGGAATTTAGAATCCCGACCATTGTAATTGACCAATTTAGCCCTTAAACAGCATAGGTTATGAAATAGGATTAGGAGGATCCCTTGCGTTCTCAAGTGCTACCTTCTCATACTTGCGTTTCACATTTATTTACTTGCGTCTTAGTATTTATTTGCATTTTCCATTTAGTATTTCATTACTTAGAAATAATAAAAACAAACAATCAATCATATTATCTTTATTTTCTTTCCTAAATGCAACCATTCATTATTCGATAAGCATTGTAGTTAACCAAACCGCCCCTGCGAACGATCCTAGTATCACTTATTACTACTTGGGACAACCGTACACTTGCGGTTGTGGTTCGATTACATTTGCATTTATTTTAGAACACACAAAGGACCACCATTAACCAATCATAGGACTTAGTATCTAGGCTATTCCATTTAGTGGCGAATGGATCACCTTGACGGGGGGTTTGGGTACATGATCAATTAATGAATGTAGGATAGAAATTATAGACTCTGACGAGCTTAATTAATCATATGGCCAATTGGATATAATAGACTTAATCACTCGAAGGTGGACTATAATCACCCTGACGGGGTTTGTAGCACCTAAGAGTAGCTCCTTAGTCCACCCTGACGGGGTAAGGAGAATTCTGAATCCTGACCATTACATATATACCGATTTTTCCCTTAAACATTACATGAAATGAATGATAATTAGGTGAAATCCTTGCATCTCTCAAGTACTGCCTTTCTTACCTTGCGTAAAATACTTTATTTTCTCGTGTCTAGTTTAATCTTTGCATTAATTTAGTATTTTAATTTATTGTCTTAGTCTTAGAAAACCAAAACAATTATTCTAAAAATCATTTACTTGCTTTTACGTGCAATTAATCACTATTCGATAAGCATTAGAGTCAACCAATCTGTTCCTGAGAACGAATCTGTATTTTCACATATATTACTTGGGACAAATGTACACTTGCAGTTGTGGTTATCTTATCCTTATTTTCATTTTATTTTAGAACACACAAAGGACCACCAGACGTGTACCTCGGGCTAAGCGTGTTCTTCGAGATGGATTGTCTCCTCTCGTCCAAAGTCCTTACTATCATGGTATAACTTCAAATGCTGACCTTTCACCATGAATGTCCTTTGCTCGGCTGGATGTTCAATTTTGATCGCTCTATGAGGTGTGACTTTTGTAACAATATAAGGTCCTCCCCAACGGGATTTAAGCTTACCTGGATAGTTCGAGAATCTAGAATTGTATAGTAATACCTTTTGATGGGGACAACATCTATTAGTGTACGCCCCGTGGCTAAGAATGGTCTACCCAAGATGATGGGGATATTCTTATCTGCGTCGTAGTAAAGAATAATAAAATCACAAGAAAATATAAAACTACCAACTTTATAAACATCTTCAATTTTACCTACTTGTTGGGAGATGGAGCGATTTGCCATTTTTAATACCACTAAAGTGGGTACTGCCTCTCTTATGTTGAGCTTCTTGAACAGGGACTTTGGCATGACATTGATACCCGCACCTAAATCACATAACGCTTTCCCGGTCCAACTTTCTTCAATAGCAATGGGAATCGTAAACCTTCCGGGATCTTGTAGCTTCGGTGGCGACTTGCCTTGAAAAATAGCACTACACTCCTTTGGCAATCCAATTATCTCCCCCGTTTCTAAACTTCGTTTGTTAGAAAGAATGTCCTTCATAAATTTCAAATATTTCGGCATTCTCTTGAGCGTTTTTACAAACGGAATATTAATATCTAGCTCGCTTACCATGTCAAGGAACTTTTGAATTCCTTTTTATTGTTCTTCTTTTTGACACGAGATGGGTATGGTGGTGGAGGACGTGTATTATTTTCCACTGAGCTTTTCTTCTTTTCTGGTGTCGTTTATGGAACACTCTTTGGTTCAACTACCTCTTCAACCTTATCTTCTACTGTTTCTTCAACCACTTTTTCAGGAATAGAGGTTGGTTTAAATTCTACTCTAGGAGGAGGTAATTGTTTTCCACTTCTTAATTCAACTGCATGACAAGTTCAATCTTCTAGAGCAATAGTATCACTTGGGAGTTTCCCTTTTGTCCTGTTTTGAAGTGTACACACCATTTGTAACAGTGTATGCTTGAGATTCTTGATTACCTTGGATTGGGTTTGGAGTCTTTGTTGTCTCATCTTCATATTTTCTTTAACTAGTTTCATCATCTTAGCCATACTTGAATCCAAACTCGAAGATTGCTCTTATGTAGCTTGTTGTATTGAATATTGAGGTGGTTTTTGATAAGATTCTGTATAAATTGGCGCTTCTTGATAGATATGTTGTGGTGGATAGTAAGATTGAGGTCGAGGTTCATAATAAGTCTCTTGATTTCCAACCCAATTTTAATTCTGTGGGGACTGATAATTAGCGTAATTTCCTTGAGGATGGTGATAACCATTAGGATAACGGTTTCTTTGATAATATACGAAGGAAATCGAAGATGGATAATTCTCCCATGAATGATTCCTTGCTCCACAACTAGGACATGAAGGTAAAGTATGTACTAAATTTACCTGAGCTATTGCTCGCGCTTGTTCTCGTAATTTCTTGAGTTGTTGGTTTAATTATTTGAGCCTTAGAGATTCTGAGGTTTCTTCTTGTTATTCTGATTCTAACGACCAACTTCTCTCGGTTTCATGAACTTTTTCCAAGATAGTATGAGCTTCTTCAGGATCTAACAATACGAAACTTTCATATTCTAACAAATCTGCTTTTCTTTTGGACTCGTCATTGAGTCCTCCATAGAATGGTTAATTGATATTCAGGCGAGGAGATGTGGAATGGACACCTCGCTTTCTTCTAATTAAAACGTAACCATGTTTCACCAACACTTTCCCTTTATTCTTACATAAACTGTTCAAGCTCCAACTTATCCTTTAAGCGTCTACTGGCCGGATAAAATCGGTCTAGAAATTTTGATTGGAGTTTTCCCAGTCTGGAATATCATCCGGATGTTGGGAATCGTACCAATCGCTTGCACCTCCGGTCAAAAAGAAATGGAATATAACATAATACACCTACTCTTTTGTAACGCCTTTGATGATATAAGCGTCACAGATCTGTATGAATTTCTGAATATACCGGATCGGATCTTTTTGTGTAGTACCACTAAATTGTCCATGACTCGCAAATTGCGCTATGGTGCCTGGATTTGGTCAAAATTTAGCGGCTTGGATTTCTGGAGTGTGGATTCCTCTACGCTGCACTCTGAATGAGATGAGAAGATCAGGTCTTCTCGGTCTTGCCATCTGTAAAAACCTGTAAAGACAAAACTAAAAACAAAAGCGTAAAATAGAACTAACCAAAATAAAAGCACTAAATAAATGCACAAGGACTAACGATGTAGTCCCCGGCAGCCGGCGCCAAAAACTTGGTGTCGACTACGGTGTGATAAAAATATGATATTAAGTGCAAAAGTAGTCACACTAGCCTAGCACGGTACTTCAAGTATGACAAGACGTATGCAAGTTTTAATGATAAATAAGATTCGTTCCTCAGAGATTACGAGAACTTACACAAATTATCAAGTGCAAATATAAAAGCTATATTAAATAATACGCAAGAAATAAAAGACAAAATAATTTAAACCCTTGGTTTTTTTAAATAGAAAATTAAACTAAATAAAATTAAAGACAAAAAAATTAAATACGAAGAGAAGATAGTATGAGAGTTTAGCTCGAGAAACTAGCAAGTAATCCCCACTATCCTTGTTTATTCTAAACATGTAAGGGTGAATTATGTAGAATTGCAATAACCATGATTCTATATTCCTCCCTATCCCTGGAGAGCGAACTAGGGCGGCGACCTCACAATCACGAGGGGACTTAAATAGGGTGTTCCTATGCCACTAGGTTCCTAAGTAAGACTGGCCTTCTAATAATGATCGGAGATTAAATAAAACCCTAATGATTATCTAGTTAGGCAAAACTTGTCAGGATTACTACCATACACTAGACGTTTATGTGGTGTTTCAATAATTAGACACCCCTTCGGGGTGACCATCTAAATACTATTAAGGTAATCCTATACTCGTGCACTAGCAAGGAAAACAGATGATAAATCAAAGCACATAAAACAGAGAATAAAACATGAATTCAGTTTAAATACGAAGGTATCCCAAATTATATATATGTAAAACAAGTCTAGGGTTCATACATATATGCTAAATCTCGAGCTAAAAGTAAATTAGTTCATACTAAACAATAAAATTAAACAATTACAAATTCGAAGGCTTGTGAAGACATAATATGGTGTCCAGCTCTTTCCAGACTTCTCTTCTTGTGTTGTAAGCTTCTTCTTGGCTTAAGGATTGGCCAAGAATGTGTTTCTACTGATTAGAGGGTGTATTTATAGGGTATAGGAAACCCTAAAACGTTTTCTTTGAGTGGAAGACAAGTATTGGACTTCTAGCCCAACTCAAATTCGTAACCCTAAAATATAGGAAAGGTAATAAATTGTTTTTGTTTTGTTTTGGCCGTAAATTCTTCGTTTCAACTCTAATTGATGTGTTCTTTATATCGAAACTGATCGTCTCATAAATCTCTATAACTTTGCTTCAGACCATTCTTCCAAATTCCTAGCCGTTTTTGAGTTATGATTACTTTTATGGACATGGTTGGTGAAAGTCAGATTTTTTTGGAAACTTTATCTTTCCATACTTATCCTTTCTTTCCTTTATCTCCAATTTCCATGCATATCCTTTTTCCTTTATCTCTTAGAATTAATTTGGCATCTAATTAATTTCCATATATCTTTAAAGCTTCACACTAAATAAACAAATTAAACCCAGTATGCTCTAAAAATAATAAATAATCAAATCAAGACACGAAATAGGAAATTGTAATAAATCATGTAATAATCGACCTATAACCTAATAAATACACCTAAAATGATGTCTCCAAGCTAAATTAATTCATCAAAAATAGGGGATATCAGGAGGAAAGAGAGCTAAGAAAGAAACCACCAAATAATGCTCCTCCATATCCTAAGGGAAGTCCACACCTCGATCATGAAAGGAAGAAATGTAAGAAATGTGCTATGAAGGTTCCAAAAGAACCTAAGAAGGAAAAGAAGAAAAGGGAGTTCAGAGTGGGCGAAGAAGTCGCAATGAAGAAGCCTGACCCTCCTCTGAAATCGCGTGGATCCAAGAATTATTGGCTCCGACCATTTATGGTCACAAAGGTTATCTCGGATACACTAGCTGGAATAAGAGCCAAAAGGATGCAAATTCTGCATAGCAAAGGTTGATGACCTCACTCACTGCTGGGGAGGTTATGTTAAGGAATGATGCAAGAGATAACCCGTCGAGCTTAACGACGTTAAACAAAATCCATCACCTGTATATTAGTTTATTACTTTCATGTCTTTTATATCGTAGTGGATAATTTAGTATTAATGTATAATTTTAAATATTGAGAAGGGTGGTAGTGTTTTTGATGATTTGTAGGTGTTAAAATCCTTGAGTTTGGGGTTAAATAGGTGTAAACCAAAAAAAAGTATGCGTATAAAATTGGTTAAATGAACTAGTCGCACCGGTACGCTGGTAAACCTCTCGGCAAAGGACATTTAATTAAATTATTAAACGCAGCTATTTTGTGCGTCATCGAAAAAAAGGTTCGCGCGACCGGCTAGCCGGCCAGATCGCCGGTATGCCGGTAAACCTCTCGGCAAAGTGGATTTAAATTAAATATCAAACGCTGCTATATATTGCGTCAGGGACAACAGTACATTCGCGACCGGCTAGCCGGTCAAGTCACTTCTCTATAGCTCGAAGCTACTGTTCGTGGAGCACTAACACGCAGCTTCAAACTGCGTCTTCGAAAAAAAATTGCGTCCATCGAAAATTGTTGTTTGCAACCGGTAACCCGGTCAAGCTCTCAGAGAAAGTCATTATAAATTAATTATTTGCGCTTTAGCCTCTCACACATTAACTTCAGTGTAAACAAACCCAAACCCTAGAAATCCCTGTAAATAACCATCAAAACAACGAAACATCACCAAACCATCCCTCCAAACATTCGATCATGTCAAAAATCTTTCCAAAACACCAAAGATCCACATTTAATCCAAATCCTTTCCTCCACAAGGCTTATAATTATCCATCAAACCTTTCCCAAACCTTGAAATATTCATGACCCAACTCAGAACACATTATAAAACATATATATACACCTTCAAGAACACCAAAGTCGCTAATTTTATCTTAAACTTGTGGGAGTTCTTGAAGCTTTGAGTTTGGGGTCATCAGAGATAAACATGAAGGTTGGAAAAGGTACGAAGAAGAAAGATTTATGTAGATGAGATGATGATTTAGAGGGTTATGAAGAGGTGAAAACTTTGGGAAATACGACAAAAAGAGTTTGAGGTAATGAAGAACACTCTACTCAAGATGAATGCAACAAATTAATGATCTTTATAGCTTGATAAAGAAGAATTCAAAGCCTCGTCCTGAACGCAACAATGAAAACCAACCTAGTTGTGGTTAAGATACCTTTTATTATCCTTCTCTCATTTAGTAGTGTATAATATTTTATTTTCTTTATCGAGTCTTTTTGAGTTGTGGGGACACGACTCACTTTTGAGTTTAGTGTGGGGTTCGTTGCCTCATCCCATTTTTTTGTGTGTTATTTGATTTTGCTGCTTTAAATATAATTAATTTTAGGGTTGCGTTTGACTGTAGAGCATTTTAAATGTCCCCATTAAGCATACTTTTTATCAATTTATGATAGAAAATAGTGGACCTTAGGAGTTAGTATAAAATGCACTTAGATTCCATGCAAACATTGGTAATTGATAGGAGAAATTAATGAACAATGCAAAAGAAGTAAACTTGTACTTAAGGAAAGTGTTTGGTTTGTAGAACGTGAGATCCAAATTAGTAGATAACCCACTTAGGTATAAACTAGAGGCAAGCCATGTAACTAGGAAAATGATAGAGGCAGTACTTTGTTAGCCCTTTGAGATTTTTTAGCCTTCTGTCCCTTAATATAATGTTATCCGTCTTAGCCACATTTTTAGCCTTTAAGCCTTTCTTTTGTCGCCATGATATAAGCCCATATTCCCTTAGTTTATTAGGCATTTCCATATGACCCGCACTTGAATCACAATCCCGAGACTTCCTGTCTTGAGCTTGAGTTTGGGGTGGTGGGTTTCATCAATGGGAGATTACATTTGGAGGGAATTTGTATGCATTTGTATTTATGCGCAATTGTTGATGAGATATTATTTGTAACCCTTTGCCGGTGTCTTTGAAGAAGAAGAAGAAGAAGAAGAAGAAGAAGAAGAAGAAGAAGAAGAAGAAGAAGAAGAAGAAGAAGAAGAAGAAGAAGAGACATGGCTATTCACATCAAAATGATGATCGTGGGTATCTTATACAAAAAAAAAGAGAAAAGAGAAAAAGAAAAAATATATATATGAAAAATAAAGTGACCGGCAAAGTGGAAAGTTTTGGAAATCCTCTTTAGTGCTTATTGGGTAATTTGGGGACGCTACATTAGTGCGTCAAATGGGTTGAGTGAGAACAATATACGAGTGCAAACTAAAGCTTTTGGACAGTTTGTTGATGGTAAGTGAGGAGAGAGCCAGAGCTCACTTCAAATTAACCAAATATACATTCCCTACCGTCCTTAAGCCTACGCTATAACCATAAAGTCCTCGTGATTCTTAGATATATAGTGGATTTATAATTCAGCTAATAGGAAGTATGCTAAGTGGAGCGTTCAAAGTTAGTGAGGATTCATGAACACCCTATAGCCATCATCTTGAGATAAGTACAAGCATAACCTTCTAGCATTGTGAAGTTACTTTTTGATTAATTATTTGTGTTTGATTTTTACATGACATATTTATGTGTATATTAATACCTAGGTCATATTATATGAGATTTGTTTTAAGTTTTGCTTTAGGTGTTATTTGCTAGACTCTACATTTTAGCGTCTCACCTAAGGCCCTTGTTTTTATTTTACTTTTTCGGGACGACAAAGGTTTGAGTTTGGGGTCTTGATGTCTCCCACTTTTTTCTAAATATTAGCCCTTAGGAAACATCATTTTAGGTGATTAATTGACTTATTTGATATAATTTTAAGCTTATTTGTTTATAATGCGTTCTCTCCCCTTGGATTTGTATTAATTGTGTTTTAGAGATTTTGTGCGTTAATTTGTTTGTTTTTAGTGTAAACTTCTTATATCAATGGATTAGATGGAACACCAATATAGGGAGGAGAAACGGGAATTAAATTCATAGATCGTGTGTAGAAGTCAAAGGCGAGAAAAGATGATTCGAAGAATTTATTAGAGGGGAATGAAATCCGGAAGGCTATTACAAATCACTATTTTTGAGCCACTTATCCACTAATTCAGCCTTAGAGTTATGAAATAAGGAATGTGCATCTTTGAGTCAGGAAGATTTTTCAAGTTGAACGGATTTATTTCGAGTCCGGACGCAAAAGTTACAGCTGTTTTAGTAACAACTGTACATCAGTTACAAGATTTCATTTAAGGATTGATTTTTTATTTCATTTAACCTATTTCCTTGTTAGAGAAAATCCCAATCCTTTTTTCCCATCATATATCATCCTTAGACTTCATTTTTAAGGGGGAACTCATATTACACAAGTTTCCAAAGAAGAAGTCAGAAGCAAATGGAGAGCAGAAACTGGAGCTAGAGAATCCCAATTCTTCCATCAACAGTCAAAATCAATCATTTAATTAGGTTACCCATTTTATTTTAATTGAACATGAGTAATTTATCTTTAATTTCAGTTTTTAATTACATTATGAGTTATATACGTTTGTGCTTGAGAATCGCAATAAAAGGGATGAACCCTAATTAATTTCTTAATTGTCTCTGAATTTGGGATTTTATAATTTAAATTGAATTGGGTAATTTATATTGGTTATTACTTTGTTCATATTTACTAATTCGTTTCCGCTCAACTAGAATTAGGTGTTAGTATTCGGGCTATTCACTTTAAGTGGCAAAAGTGATCATCCGACGGGGGGGGGGGGGGGGGGGGGGGGGGTTGTGTTTGAATACGGAATTAGGTAACAACCGTGTAATGTTCGTCATTGACCGACAGGCTTGACTAGTTACATAGCCAATGAGGTAAGAACTTCACATCCGAAGATGCATATTCGGCTGATAGGTGTTTATGGCACTTTAGGATAGCTCCTAGGTCCACGTGACAGGGGCTAGGTAATATTTGAGATCTCTACTAGTATTAATATACCGATTCTACCCTTAAACAGAAACGTTAATTAGATTGATTAGGTGGAACCCTTGTGAGACTCAAGTACACCTTCTCATTCTTGCATCTACTCGTTTTTACTTCATTTGCATTTAGTTTACTTGCGCCTAATTACTTGAGTTAATTTAGTACTTTAATTAATTGCGTCTTAGTTTATAAACAAAACCAAAACAAATATTTTATCATTTATTTTCTTGTCATATAACAACTATCCTCACATATTGCTTAACATCATTGGTCATATCCATCCGTCCCTAAGATCGAAATCTCGTTCACTGGATATTACTTGGATGACCCGTACACTTGCGGTTCGTGTCCCTCCATTTTAGGGGTGTTATTTTATAACAAACCAGGAGACACCTGGTGCTCGATTGTATGCTCAATCTTTATAGCTCCATGAGGCGTAACTTTGGTCACAATATAAGGACCAGACCACTTCGATCTCAACTTACTCGGGTAATTACTGAACTTAGAGTTGTATTTAAGGACCCTCTGTCCAATTTCAAACTTCTTTTCACAAATGAGATTGTCATGCCATCTTTTTGTATTTTCCTTGTACAGTTTAGCATTCTCATAGGCATGTAATCGAAACTAATCAAGTTCATTAAGCTTCATAAAACGATTCTCACCGACTAAAGTAGGATCTAAATTCAACTGCGCTGTCGCCCAATACGCACCTAATTCAAGTTCAAGAGGTAAGTGACAAGCCTTACCATACACCATGCGATACGGAGATGCACCAACGGGTATCTTAAATGCAATACGATATGCCCATTAACGCATCATCTAATTTTAATGACCAATCTTTACGTGTGGGGCCCACAGTCTTCTCCAAGAGAGACCTCTCGATTAGAGACCACAGCTTGACCTTTGGCTTGTGGATGATAAGCAGTAGATACAAGATGTCTCACCCCATACTTCTCTAACACGGTCTTCAAGTATCTATTTACCAAGTCAGAACCTCCATCACTAATAATAACTCTAGGCGTACCATATCTAGTGAAGGTGTGTGACTTCAAGAATTTAATTACTACTCGTGAATCATTTGTTGGTAGAGCTACAGCCTCTACCCATTTAGACACGTATCGGCAACTAATAGGATGTATTGATTTCCATTGGATGGTACAAAGGTACCCATGAAATCAATACCCCATACATCAAATATCTCAACTTCAAGAACATTATTACGTGGCATCTCATCTCTCTTAGATATATTATGAGTAAACTGGCATCTATGACAATGCTTAACATATTCATGACAATCCTTACGTAAAGTAGGCCAATAAAAATCGGACTGTAGTACCTTAGCAGCTGTGCGGTCACCCTTGAAATGTCATCCATAGGGTGAATCATGACAACCCGCCATTACTGACTCAACATCTTTCTCAGGTATGCATCTTCTCACCATTTGGTCACCACATGTTTTGTAAAGGAAAGGATCCTTCCAAAAGAATTCTTTTGTTTAGCACGGTGAATTAATATCTTCCTCTCTTGTGAGGTAGCTCCTTCAGGGAAAGAACCACTCACAATAAGATTCGCTATGTCTGCATACCAAGGAGTTCCCATTGCATAAATCGAGAAGAAACGCTCATCATAAAATCTTCTCTAACCAAATCAGGTCCACCATTCGATTCAGAACCTTCAAGACGCGACAAATGATCTGCAACCTGATTGTCACAACCCTTTCGATCTCGAATGTGTAAGTCAAACTCTTGCAATAATAGTACCCATCTGATTAAACACGGGTTAGCATCTTTCTTCTCCATAAGGTATTTAATCGCCAAATGATCGGTAAACACGACAATTTTCGCCCCAAGAAGGTAGGAACGAATCTTGTCAAATGTATACACAACAGCTAATAGTTCCTTTTCCGTAACAATATAATTAATATGAGCATTAGTGAAAGTCTTACTCGCATAGTAGATAGAATGAAATACCTTATCTTTTCTCTGACTTAAAACAACTCCCATAGCAAGATCACTAGCATCACACATAACTTCAAACGGAATCTTCCAATCATGAGGTAATACAATAGATGAAGTAATAAGCTTCTCCATAATCTCTTTGAATGTCAGCATGCAAGCTTCATCATAAAGGAATTTGGTGTCCTTTTCGAGTAAGTTACATAATGGCTTGGCGATCTTAGAGATGTCCTTAATGAAACGGAGACAAAACCCAGCATGACCTAGAAAGCTTCTCACCCCTTTTACATAAATAGGAGGGGAAGAGTCTTGATTACCTCAATCTTAGCACAATCAACTTCTAAGCCTAAACTCGAAACCTTGGGTCCCAACACTATACCTTCGCGAACCATAAAATGACATTTCTCTCAGTACAAAACCAAATCAGTCTCCTTGCATCTAATTAACACTTTCTCCAAGTTTTGTAGACACTCATATAAATTATCACCAAACACAGAAAAGTCATCCATAAATACCTCAAGGAAATTATCGATCATGTCCCAAAAGATTTCCATCATGCATCTCTGGAAAGTAGCAAGTGCATTACATAATCCAAATGGAATCCTTCAAAGGCAAAGGTACCAAAAGGACATGTAAAGGTTGTTTAGTGTTGGTCTTTTGGGTCGACAATATCTGGTTGTAACCTAAATATTCATCTAAAAATAAATAATACTCTCTTCCAGATAACTTGTCTAACATCTGATCTATGAAAGGGAGAGGGATATGATCTTTTCTGGTGGCCTTGATCAACTTACGATAATCCTTACACACTTTCCAACCAACAATTGTTCTCAAGGGAATGGCTTCATTCTGAGCATTTAAGACAGTAGTGATACCACCCTTCTTTGGTGCGCATTGAACTGGACTCACCCATTCGCTACTAGATATGGGATAAACGATTCCCGCATCTAGTAATTTAATAATCTCTTTCTTCACCACTTCCTTCATAGCTGGCATCAATCTCCTTTGCCCTTCAATTGAGCGTGCACTATCATCTTCCAAAATAATCTTGTGTTGGCAATCAAGGAGGACTAATACCTTTGATGTAAGCAATAGTCCAACCAATTGCCTCTTTATTAGCTCTTAATATACGTAGCAGTTTGTCTTCTTGAGGATCTGTTAAAGTAGCTCAAACAATAACAGGTAGAGTGTTGTTAGTACCTAAATAAGCATACCTCAAGTTTGACGGAAGCGGATTTTCTTCTAATTGCGGGGGGAATTCAATGGATGGTTTCTTTTTAGGTATTATCTCCCTTGGTTATCTTACAGGTTCATAGGCCAAACGCCTATACTTTGGATTCTCAGAATTAAGAGATGCCACTATTTCGGCGAGCTCTTCCATTATCTCAGGTAAGTCAAGTGATAGGGTAGCCTGCAAGACATCATCATAATTAAACTCATCAAATACCTCTTGTGTAGCATGCTCTATTACATCCATTCGGAAACAGTCCTCTTGGGAATCTGGAAACTTCATTGCCCTAAACACGTTAACTTTACCTCCTCGTCTTGGATTCTCATTGTTAATTCTCCGTTTTCTACATCAATCAAAGTAAGGCCCGTGGCTAGGAATGGTGGTTCCAAAATGATGGGGACGTTCCTATCCGCATCCTATTCAAGGATAACAAAATCAACGGGAAAAATTAAAGTACCTGCCTTGACAAGGACATCTTCTATTCGCCCATCTGGGTGTGCTAGGGATCTGTCAGTCATTTGCAAGACCATAGAAGTAGATCTTGCATCTCCCATCTTCAACTTCTCGAAAATTTATTTAGGCATAAGATTAATACTCGTACCCAAATCACACAAAGCTTACCTTGACACTCATTACCCATGGAAATAGGAATCTTGAAACTCCCTGAATCAAGTAGTTTAGGTGGAAACTTACTTTGGCATATGGCACTACATTCTTCTGGCAACCCTATCATCTTATTCTCAAGGTATGGTCTTTTGTTGGTGATGGCTCTTTTCAGGAATTTAACATATTTCGGCACGTCTCTAATAGCATCTAGAATGGTACATCAATGTTAAGGCCTCTCATAACATTCAAGAATTTTTGATAGTCAGCCATATCTCCTTTCTTCTGAACTCTTGAAGGGAAAGGTGGAGGAGGACGGGTATCCACAACATCTTTATTCTTTGGATTTTCCAGAATCTTCTCATCTTCCACTACTTTGGGTTCATCTTCTTTTTCCACAACATCCTTTACCGGTTTTGTTTTCACAGTAGTTTCTTTTTCTTTCATAATTGGAAAAGGAGGTGGGGGAAGCTTCTTACCACTTCTGAGTGCTATAGCATTGCAATCTTCACTCTATTTCAGATTTTAGTGTCACTTGGGAGTTGCCCTTGTGGACGCTGATTCAACTGTTTTTCATCTGAGCCATCTGATTTTCTAACATTTTAATTGCTGCGGCAGAAGATTGTTGATCTTGGCATGCTTTCGTTTGAAGGTTGATCAATGTTTGTAAATTTTGTTGAATATATAACCCACCTTCTTGAGGTTGAGTGGGTAGATCTTTCTGAATCATGGCATCATTATAAGTATCTTGAGGAGGTTGTCTCTGAGCTAGATTTCCGTAACCTTGTCCCCTTGGTAGTTATTCTATGGTCTTGGTTGATAGTTATTACCTTGGGGACGTGGCTGATATGCATAAGTTGGATTAGCAGCTCCACTTGGATTCGATAACTGGAAATCAGGATGGTTTCTATTTGGTTGATAACCTTGACCATCTGAATTATAGTTCCCTCAGTTGGAAACAAAAATTATGGCTTCTGGATTGCTTTGACAATACTCCAAATCATGATCTTGTACACCACAATTAGAACACCCAATACATATCTTGTGTAACATTAACTTCTTCTCTTTTACCTGAAAATCCTTCTTTAACAGCTAAGGTAAGCTATTTCAACTGATGCTCAAGTGTGTTCTTTTTTTTATTTTCTAGTGAAAAGAAGTTTTCATCAATCCTAGCGCTACTTTCTCTATAAATTCCACCTCGGATAGGTGCTCTCACAGTGTTCCAACCCATCTCATTCTTCACTGTTCTATTCAGAATAACCTTAGCGTGGGCTGGTGGTGGTCCTTTGTGTGTTCTAAATAAATGCAAATAATAATCGAACCACAACCGCAAGTGTACGGTTGTCCCAAGTAGTAATTCTGATAATCAGATTCGTTCCAAGGACGGATGGTTGATCACAATGTCTAGCAAATAGTGATTTATGCACTTATGAAAATAAAAGACAATAAATTGTTTGTTTGGTTTTGTTTATTAATTCCAAATAAATGAAAGACAAATAATTAAATGCAAGTAGAAGCTAAGATGCAAGTAAAATAAGTGAAAACGCAATATGAGATGTAGTACTTGAGAACGCAAGGATCCTCCTAATTTTACTTTCTAACTTATGTTGTTTAAGGGCTAAATCAGTCAATTACAATGGTCGGGATTCTAATATCCTTATACCCCCGTCAGGGTGGACTATAAGGCGATCCTAAAGTGTCACTAGTCCCGTCAGGGTAAATATGATCCACCGTTGGATGATTAAGATTTATTACCACATTGGCCCTAGGATTAACTAAGTTCGTCAGAATCAATAGTTTTTATCCTAGATTGAACAATTATTTCTGTACCTAAACCCCCCGTCAGGATGATCCACACGCCACATATATGGAATAGCTTAGATACTATTACCTAATTTTAGTTCGCGACTCTAAAATCAGTAAACATTCACAAATTGTCGAAAAGAGTAAAAGCCCTAATTTAATTTCATTCAATAAAAACCCAAATTCAACATTCGTTATAATAATAAAATCAAGATTCACCCATTGTTTTGTTCTCAAGCACTAATTGAAATTTAGCTCATATTAAAATTAAAAACAAGATAAAAAGAAATGGAATTCATATTCGTTACAAAATTAAAATAAAAGAAAAACCTAATTTTCGGAATAAGAATGACTACGAACGGAGCTATAGACCCACTCCAGCTCTTGTAGCTTCTCCTTTCTTCCTGCTGTAGCTTCTCTGGTGTTTTTAATCTTGTGGAAAGTGAATTGTCTTTAAAATAAGAGTCCAGACCTCCTTTTATAGTTAAAAATTCGGACTAGGGCTTGGATCAGAAAATAAAAGCCTAATTAAATGTCCAAGCCCACTTTCTAAGCCCAAAATCCCGTAACTGATGACAGGCCTTCACTAAAACTGCTTTTCCCGATGCGTTACAACTCCGATTGACCTCATTCCAGTTGCTAAAGTTCCGTACTTCGATAAGGAATGTTTTCTCTTCAAAGGTCAGCGGCTCAATCAGCTCTTAAGTACCTCGAAAACAGCAATCAAGGGCCTGGAAAATGGATTTTCAGCTCTAAAATAAAATCTTTGGGATTTCTCTTCAAGTCTTGACTCTATCTTTTGATCTTTGACTTTATCTTCGGATTCCTTTCCTAGCTAACATCTAAAAACCTGTAAACTTTACACTAAAAATACCAATATTACGCGCAAAAGTTTAATAATTCAAAAATGCTAGAAATAAAAAGGGAAATCCGAATTATTGCATATTTCATTCAAAAAGTCTATCGAATTAATTAAATAAACACCAAAAATGATGTCTCCTAAGGGTCTAAAATAAGAACAATTAGGGAGACATCAAGACCCCCAACTCAAACCTTTGTCGTCCCGACAAAGCAAAACAAAATAAAACGAGGGGTAGAAGCAAACGTATAAACACATAGAAGCTAGCAAATAAACCCTAAAGCAATTCTCAAAATAAATCTCATATAGCAAACTCTAGAAACTAATATACACATACACTAATCATGCAACATCAAACATAAATAATCTCAATCATAAAATTAAAGTCGCAATGCTCGAAGGTTACACTTATACTCATCTCTGTATGATGGCTATAGGGTGGTCATTAATCCTACCTCGCTTTGAACGCTCCACCTAGTGTATTCCCTATCAACAGAATAATAAATTCACTATGCACTTAGGAATCACGAGGTCTTTACGGTTATAATAATGGCTTAAGGACGGTATGGATGTATATTTGGTAAATTTGAAGTGAGCTTTTGGCTCTCTCCTCACTTACCATCAACAATGTCCTCGAGCTTGAGTTAATCGCTCAAAAAGATGTTCTCACTCACCCATATACGCAACAATTTAGCGTCCCATGTCTACCCACTATAAATAAGATGATTTCAGAAAAATTCCACTTTGCCGGATGTTTTATTCATTCATATTTTTCTTTTTCTTTTCTTTTCTCTTTTTTTTTTTTTTTTTTTTTTTTTTTTTTTTTTTTTTTTTTTTTTTTGTGTACAGAGGCAAACCGGGTTCCCGGTTTTGATGAATCCGGGTTCCCGGATCCTACTGTATGATTTTTCAAAATTTTTCATTTTTTCTTTCTTTTTCATTTTTTCTTCATTCCCGGCAAAGGGTTACAAGTATATATCATCTGCAATTGTGCTACAATACAAAACACATCGATCCCTACCCATTTAATTCCCCATATGTGGTCCCACCACCCCAAACTCAAGCTCGAGACATGTCTCAGGATTGTGATTCAAGTGCGGGTCATATGGTCATGCCTAATAATCTAAGGGATAATGGCTTATATCGTGGCTACAAAGAAAAAGGCTACAGGCTCAAAGTGGGCTGAGACGGATAATAATTAATACAAGGGATAGAAGGCTAAAAAGGCACAAATGGCTAACAAAGAACTGCCCCTATCATTTTCCTAAGTACATAGCTTGTCTTTAGTTCATATCTAGGTGGGTTCTCTACTAATTAGGATTTCACGTTCTACACACCAAACATATTCCTTGAGTACAAGCTTACTTCATTTGCATTGTTAATTAATTTTTCCTATCAATTACCTATGTTCGCATGCAATTGTAAGTGCGTTTTATATCAATCCCTAAAGTCCACTATTTACTATCATAGATTTATCAAAAGTATGCTTAAAAGGGATATTTAAAAATTTCTATAGTCAAACGCAACTCCGAAAATTCTTTTATTGAAAGCAAATAAAGCAAATAACACATAAAAATTGGGATGAGGCAACGAACCCCACCCCAAACTCAAAAATGAGTCGTGTCCCCACGACTCGAAAAGACTCAATAAAGCATTTAAACTAATATACACTAAGAGGAAAGTTTAGAAAACGTATCTTAACCAGCGCGAGGCTGGTTATCGGTGTTGCGTTCTGGACCTTTATCTCGCGTAACAGCATCATAAATCGCGTTTTGAAGTGTATTTACGCCTAGGATTAAATTTCGAAGCAGGTCCAATTCTTTTGTAACGTTTCCCAAGGTAGCAATCATCCTCTCCTGATTCTCTTCCAACACCTGAATCTTCGATTCCAACTCAGGTACAGTTTTCGCTTTCTTTGATTGAGGAGTTCTTGGACTTCTTGTAGCTCGTGTTGCCTCTTCATGGATGTTCTTGATTGTGCTCAAAGCTATACTCACACCAACTGAAACAGTATCAATATCTGCGTTCTTACGCGGAATCTTTGCGTCTAAACACAACTGAGTAATAGTACAAGGAAACTTCAGATTTTGTTGTTTCATTGGTGATTTCGCGAACTCCATGATTGTATCATAAATGATCTTAGCAACATCAAATGGTTTCTCCTCCAAAATACACTTAATAACAAATATGTGCTCTTTCTTCAACTCGGAAGTGTGTTTAATACCAAAGAAAGTGGGTATTATGAAACGAGACCAAACCTTAGCACGAGGTGTCAAACTACTGCTGTAAAACTGTCCAGGATACCTTTCACCTTCAGGAATTGGGCTAGTCCCATTAACAAGCACGGTCCCCCAAAGGGACTCAAAATCAAAAGAAGGGTCATTAAGAGTTTCTTGGAAGGGGCATGTTCCAGAAAAGTTGGGTAGTTTCAATGATTTCCGAATACGTTCAATAGAGAAAGGAACTACCTTTTTGCGGATATCAATGGCATCATGTGAGGTAGCTAAACCTTCGTAAAATTCTCGCACAAAAGTAGGAATAAACTCAAGCTTCCTTTCTTGTAACTCTTTCCAACCAAACTTAGCACATGTCACAGCATATTCCTTGTAATCACTACTCATAATACCCTTAGGAAAATTCGTCTCCTCACCAAATTTCAAAAATTCAATTCTTTCACGAACCTGAGTATTCCAACAAGTGTAGACCCTCTTAGGTTTGTGGGCCCACATCTTCATACGCGGGGGTTTTTGAACAGTTGCTTCCGGAATCTCTTGTTCAGTTTCCTTCTCAATGTTCTTCGCAATTTCCTCTTCTTGTTCCCTCTCACTTTCAATCTCATCAATCAATCTCCGCTTTAGACCTGTGATTTCTTTTCTGTTAGAATCAAGCTTAACTTCGTTAATTTTTCGTTTAGGACGCGAATCAGGAATCTCAATAGCTTGTTCTTGTGAACCACCAATGGTGGTCTTTCTTCTAGGAGCAGTTCTTCGAAAATCACCGGTTCTGTTAGTCATCTCTTTTCACCCCAAACTCAAAACTTCAAATAATGAAAAACTTAGAGAAAAAGTTTAGAATTTTGATGTTTTGAGGCTTAGGAATTGAAGAACTAGGGTGAATATGAGATGGGTCTTGATGAATTTGAATGGGAGAAGAAAGAATTGGGTTTTAGTTTAGGATTTGATGAAGAAGAATCTTGGGAAAAACTAAGGATTTGATGTTATTTTGGAGAGGAGGTGAGTTGATCTTATGTTTTTGTGGTGAAAGAGGGTAGGATTTGATGATATATAGTGTTTTGGTAGATGAATTTCGTAGGTGGGGAGGCTATTGGTGCGTTTTAGGTAAAAACTTGCAAAAGAGGCTAAGAAAACTAGGTTAAAATACCCAAAACCGCCTCTCACAGCTTTCAAACCGGGTTCCCGGATTTGGAAAACCGGGTCCCCGGTTCCGCGTCGCTGTGACGGCGCGGAAAAATAATTGTGGACTCTTTTTTTTTTTTTTTTTTTTTTTTTTTTTTTTTTTTTTTTTTTTTTTTTTTTTTTTTTTTTTTTTTTTTTTTGAAACGCACCAAAACGCTGGACCCCAAGACGCTGGGTCAGGGATTTTGCTCGCCGAAACCGGGTACCCGGTTCTGTGGAATGCGGGTTCCCGGATTTTCTCGATGGCGCGAGTCAAAACGCGCCAAAACGCAGCACGTCAAGACGCTGGACCAGAGAATTTCACCATCAGCAGCTCCGAAACCGGGTACCCGGTTCTGCCAAATGCGGGTACCCGGATTTGTGTCGATGGCGCGAATCAAAACGCACGAAAACGCAAGCCACCAAGACGCTGGGTCAGGGAATTTCAGAAATTACAGCACCAAAACCGGGTACCCGGTTCTGTGGAATGCGGGTTCCCGGTTTCTCCTGGACATCCAACCTCTTTTTCTTCTGTTTTCGCCAAATCGACCCCAAACTCAAGTCCTTTTTACCCCTGAAATCATCAAAAACAACTACCCTTCCTCATTTCTTAATAAAAACAATAAAATTACGAAAATCAAACTAATCTAAATTGCAAAAATAGAAAAACTCAGCTAATATACAAGTAATTGGCTTTTGTTTAACGTCGTTAAGCTCGACGGGTTACCTCACGCTTCTAAGGATTCTCGAGGAGATACATGACCTCCCCGGGATGTGGATCTTCCGAGCGATTGGTATCTTCACCTCCATGGTATATCTTTAATCTGTGACCGTTAACCATAAAGGTACGGTTCTCTAGCGGGTGTTCTATTTCTATCGCCCCATGAGGTGTAACTTTGGTCACTATGTATGGACCTGACCACTTAGATCTTAACTTACCCGGAAAATTGCTGAACTTTGAATTATACTTTAATACTTTTTGCCCCACTTCAAAGTTCTTTGGACGAATCCGATTGTCATGCCATTTCTTTGTATTTTCTTTGTAAAGTTTAGCATTTTCATAAGCATGCAATCGGAATTCGTCAAGTTCATTAAGCTTCATCATACGATTCTTTCCGGCTAAGATAG
Organism: Nemophila menziesii; assembly: GCA_029959085.1. Classification (NCBI taxonomy): domain Eukaryota; kingdom Viridiplantae; phylum Streptophyta; class Magnoliopsida; order Boraginales; family Hydrophyllaceae; genus Nemophila; species Nemophila menziesii. The sequence continues at coordinate 85,843,426 of JARWIR010000001.1, forward strand.
GATCTAAGTTCAACTGCGCAATTGCCCAATAGGCACCCATTTCAAGCTCTAAAGGTAAGTGACAAGCCTTACCATACACCATACGATAAGGAGATGCACCTACTGGAGTCTTAAATGCAGTACGATAGGCCCACAACGCATCATCTAACTTCATTGACCAATCTTTTCTTGTAGGACCAACGGTTTTCTCTAGGATTGATTTAACTTCACGGTTCGAAACTTCAGCTTGACCATTGGATTGTGGATGGTATGCAGTAGATACACGGTGTCTAACTCCATATTTCTCTAGAACGGTCTTCAGATATTTATTAACGAAATGAGATCCTCCATCGCTAATAATCACTCTAGGTGTGCCATGTCTAGTGAAAATATGTGATTTCAAGAACTTGATCACCACTCGTGAATCATTGGTAGGTAAAGCCACCGCTTCTACCCACTTAGATACATAATCAACAGCTAATAAGATAAAGAGGTTACCATTTGAAGGGACGAAAGGACCCATAAAGTCTATGCCCCAAACATCGAATACCTCAACCTCTAACACATTATTACGTGGCATCTCATCCCTCTTAGATATGTTTCCGGTAAACTGGCATCTCGAACATTTCTTAACATATTCATGGCAATCTTTAATAAGAGAAGGCCAGTAAAAACCTGATTGAAATACCTTCGCAGCAGTTCTATCTCCCTTAAAATGTCCGCCATATAAAGAATCATGGCATCCGGCTATAATGGCTTGAGTCTCTTCCCTTGCTACACATCTTCGTATCATTTGGTCAGCACAAACTTTGTAGAGGTAGGGATCCTCCCAAAAGAACTGTCTTGCCCGATGAGCTAACCTCTTTCTTTCTTGATAAGTAGAACCTTCAGGAAAAACACCACTCACCACTAAATTTGCAATATCTGCATACCAAGGAGCTTCATAATCTCGAACAACGAATAAACTCTCATCAGGAAACTCTTCTCTAACTGCTTCAGTACCACTATTCATCTCTGAACCCTCTAAGCGCGATAGATGATCTGCAACCTGATTCTCACAACCCTTTCTATCTTTGATCTCTAAATCGAACTCTTGAAGCAATAACACCCATCTGATTAACCTTGGTTTCGCATCTTTCTTCTCCATAAGAAATCTGATCGCGGAATGATCTGTATAAACAATAACTTTCGCTCCAAGAAGATAAGAGCGAAATTTATCAAACGAATAGACAACTGCTAGCAACTCCTTTTCTGTAACTGTGTAATTAATCTGAGCACCACTAAAAGTTTTACTAGCATAGTAAATTGAATGAAAAACTTTCTCTTTTCTCTGTCCCAATACAGCTCCCATACATAAATCACTCGCATCACACATAACCTCAAACGGTAAATTCCAATCTGGAGGTAACACTATAGGAGCAGAAATGAGTTTTTCCTTGATTGTTTTGAAGGCCGCTAAACAAGCTTCATCAAAAAGAAATTTGCAATCCTTTTCGAGTAAGTTGCATAACGGTTTAGCAATCTTAGAAAAATCCTTAATAAAACGCCTATAAAAACCAGCATGGCCAAGAAAACTCCTTACCCCTTTAACAGAAATGGGAGGGGGAAGAGTTTTAATTACCTCTATCTTTGCTCTATCAACCTCTAAACCAACACTCGAAACTTTGTGACCCAGAACAATACCTTCGCGTACCATGAAGTGACACTTCTCCCAGTTGAGCACCAAATCTGTTTCCTTGCATCTCACTAACACTTTCTCCAAGTTGTCCAAACATATATCAAAATCATCACCAAACACGGAGAAATCATCCATGAACACTTCAAGGAAATTATCTATCATGTCCCAGAAGATGGCCATCATACACCTTTGAAAAGTAGCGGGAGCGTTACACAATCCAAATGGCATTCTGCGATATGCAAAAGTACCAAATGGGCATGTAAAGGTAGTCTTATGTTGATCTTCTGGAGCCACGTAAATCTGATTGTACCCGGAGTACCCATCCAAGAAGCAATAGTACTCTCTTCCGGCTAATTTGTCTAACATCTGATCAATGAAGGGCAAAGGGAAATGATCTTTTCTGGTGGCCTTGTTCAGTTTTCTGTAATCCATGCAAACTCTCCATCCAACTACCGTTCTTGAAGGAATCGCCTCATTTTTATCGTTAAGAACTGTTGTAATTCCTCCTTTCTTCGGTACACACTGAACTGGACTCACCCATTCACTACTCGAAATGGGATAAATAATCCCCGCATCTAAAAGCTTAATCACCTCCTTCTTCACCACATCCTTCATGGCTGGCATTAATCTTCTCTGACCTTCAACTGAGCGTGCATTAACATCTTCTAGTATGATTTTGTGTTGACAATAGGATGGACTAATGCCTTTGATATCAGCAATTGTCCAACCTATTGCTTCTTTGTTGGCTCTTAACACACGCAACAGTTTGTCTTCTTGAGGACCTGTTAAATTAGCTGAAACAATAACAGGTAGAGTTTCATTAGTACCCAAATAAGCATACCTCAAGTGTGCTGGCAATGGTTTTTCTTCCAACTCCGGAGGAGATTCAATTGAAGGTTTCTTTTTAGGAATAATCTCCCCTGGTTCTCTCACAGGTTCATAGGCAAGACGCCTATACTTTGGATTTTCAGAATTGAGAGCTGCCACTGTTTCTGTAAGCTCCTCCATCATCTCAGGTGAATCTAATGTCAAAGCAGCCTGCAAGATATCATCAAAATTTAAACAATTAAATACCTCTTGCGATGCTTGCTCTACTACATCCATTCTGAAGCAATCTTCCTGAGAATCTGGGAATTTCATGGCTCGAAATACATTGAATTTCACTTCCTCATCTTGTATCCTCATCGTTAATTCGCCATTCTCTACATCGATCAATGTCCTCCCTGTAGCTAGGAAGGGTCTACCCAAAATAATGGGGACATTTCTATCTGCATTGTATTCAAGAATTACGAAATCAACAGGAAATATAAGTGTACCTGCCTTAACAAGGACATCCTCAATACGGCCTTCAGGATGAGCAAGAGACCTGTCCGCCATTTGCAAGACCATAGAGGTAGGTCTTGCGTTTCCAATTTTAAGCTTATCAAAGACTGACTTGGGCATCAAGTTGATGCTTGCCCCCAAATCGCATAGTGCCTTTCCCTTCCATTCTTCTCCAATCGATATGGGAATCGTGAAACTCCCCGGATCAACTAACTTCGGAGGTAATTTGCTCTGGCAAATCGCACTACACTCTTCAGGAAGGCCAATCATCTCATTATCACAGTAGGGCCTTTTATTAGTGAGGGCCCTCTTCAAAAACTTCGTATACTTAGGAATATCTCGAATTGCCTCAAGTAACGGAATATTAATACTCAAACCCCTCACTCTATTGAAGAATTTCTGAAAATCACCCATATCACCCTTTTTCTGAACTCGCGATGGGAACGGTGGTGGAGGGCGATTTACCATACTATCATCTTTCTTCTTCGAAGCCTCTCTTGGCCTTACTATTTCTTCAACTTCATCTTCCTTCTCATTTTCTTTCTCATTTTCTTTCTCACCCACTTCCTTTTCTTTTCTTGGAACTTCTTTCTCTTTCATAACGGGAAAAGGAGGTGGGAGAAGGTTCTTACCACTTCTCAAGGTAACAGCTTTACAATCTTCACGTTGTGATGGATTTTCGGTATCGCTTGGAAGTTGTCCTTGTGGACGTTGATTGAGCTGTTTACTGATTTGACTCAGCTGATTCTGGAACATCTTCATATTTGCTTCAGCTGCATTTTGTCTTTCTATTGCAGCGTTCTGACGTTCTATTGCTGCGTTCTGACGTTCCATCGCTTGTGCTTGTAGAGCAATCAAATTTTCAACAGTTTTCTGAAGGGTGAGTACCCCTTCTTGTGGATGTGCAGGTAAAGCTTTCTGGTTTAGCGTTTCATCGTAAGTATTCTGAGGAGCTTGTCTTGGTACATAAGTATTCTGATTCTGTCCTCCTTGATAATTGTTTTGTGGTCTAGGATTATAGTTGTTACCTTGGGGACGCGGCTGATACGCATATGTAGGATTGGCTGCCCCATTAGGATTCGAATATTGAAACCCAGGATGGTTTCTGTTAGGTTGATATCCATTACCACTCGAATTAAAATTACCTCTGTTGGACATAAAATTCACTGATTCTTGATTATTCGGACAACTTTCCTCATCATGATCATCTACCTTACAAATTGAACACATATAAACTTCTTGTGCAGCATGCACAGCTACCTTCTTACCCGAAAATCCTTCTGTCACAGCTAGAGTAAGCTGCTTCAATTGTTGCTCTATGGTATTCTGGATCTTATTCTCAAACGTAGCAAATTTCTCTTCTATGTCAACATTATTTACTCCCTTGACTGGTGTTCTTACTGAGCTCCACCCAACTTCATTCTTGACTGTTCTCTCTAAAATGATCTTGGCATGAGCGGGTTGAACTTGAAGAAAACCTGCTCCACATAGTGTATCCAACTTCTCTCTCGAAATTCCATCAAGGCCTCTATAAAAGATCTTTAACTGTTGTTGTTCTGAAAAGCCATGATTAGGAACTTTACGCAAACACATCTGAAATCTTGTCCAACTCCTACCCACGGTTTCCTCATACTCTTGACGGAATTGTGTCAATTCTAGTTCAGCATCTAACCTCATGTTACTTGGGTAATACCTGTCAAAGAAAGCGATTTCTAATTGGTCCCAATTAGTAATCCTCGTAGGATCTTGCGTATCGTGCCATTCACTTGCTCCCTCAGTAACAAAGAACTTAAAAGCAGCAAAATACATCTGTTCTCTCGAAACACCTTGTGTGATATAAGAATCACATATCTGTTTGAATTTCTGTACTGCCCTAAGAGGATCTTCTGATGGTCTACCACGAAAATTACCAAAATTCTGGAACTGAGCTAACATACCCGAATCTGGACGGAAACGCGGAACATTAATATCTGGAGCACCTACTCCTATAGCTGGAGCACGGAATGGAACTTCTGGAGGACCATTAGTAAACCACGGATCATGATTCATCACTATCTGGACTGGAGGATTAGGATTTTGTGGTTGAACTTGTGGAATAACGCCTGGAGCTAAAGGTTGGCCATTTGCATCTAACTGGCCTTGTCCATTCTGTTGACCTTGAATAATGATATTCTCCATTCTGTTACTTAATTCTTCTACTTCTAAAGCTTCTCGTTCTCTTCTTCTTCTGTTCGCAAGTCTGATCAACGATTCTGGATTACTAAGGATCGGAGGTGTTGGCTCTAGATCCTTGAATAGCCTTCTTCGCATACACCAAACCTAAAAACCTGAAAAAGCTAACAAACAAAAAGCGTAAAACTGATAAAATAAAATAAATGCACTTATCACTAAAGGATAAACACCGTGGTCACACGCTACCGTCCCCGGCAGCGGCGCCAAAAACTTGATGGTCCTTTGTGTGTTCTAAATAAATGCAAATAATAATCGAACCACAACCGCAAGTGTACGGTTGTCCCAAGTAGTAATTCTGATAATCAGATTCGTTCCAAGGACGGATGGTTGATCACAATGTCTAGCAAATAGTGATTTATGCACTTATGAAAATAAAAGACAATAAATTGTTTGTTTGGTTTTGTTTATTAATTCCAAATAAATGAAAGACAAATAATTAAATGCAAGTAGAAGCTAAGATGCAAGTAAAATAAGTGAAAACGCAATATGAGATGTAGTACTTGAGAACGCAAGGATCCTCCTAATTTTACTTTCTAACTTATGTTGTTTAAGGGCTAAATCAGTCAATTACAATGGTCGGGATTCTAATATCCTTATACCCCCGTCAGGGTGGACTATAAGGCGATCCTAAAGTGTCACTAGTCCCGTCAGGGTAAATATGATCCACCGTTGGATGATTAAGATTTATTACCACATTGGCCCTAGGATTAACTAAGTTCGTCAGAATCAATAGTTTTTATCCTAGATTGAACAATTATTTCTGTACCTAAACCCCCCGTCAGGATGATCCACACGCCACATATATGGAATAGCTTAGATACTATTACCTAATTTTAGTTCGCGACTCTAAAATCAGTAAACATTCACAAATTGTCGAAAAGAGTAAAAGCCCTAATTTAATTTCATTCAATAAAAACCCAAATTCAACATTCGTTATAATAATAAAATCAAGATTCACCCATTGTTTTGTTCTCAAGCACTAATTGAAATTTAGCTCATATTAAAATTAAAAACAAGATAAAAAGAAATGGAATTCATATTCGTTACAAAATTAAAATAAAAGAAAAACCTAATTTTCGGAATAAGAATGACTACGAACGGAGCTATAGACCCACTCCAGCTCTTGTAGCTTCTCCTTTCTTCCTGCTGTAGCTTCTCTGGTGTTTTTAATCTTGTGGAAAGTGAATTGTCTTTAAAATAAGAGTCCAGACCTCCTTTTATAGTTAAAAATTCGGACTAGGGCTTGGATCAGAAAATAAAAGCCTAATTAAATGTCCAAGCCCACTTTCTAAGCCCAAAATCCCGTAACTGATGACAGGCCTTCACTAAAACTGCTTTTCCCGATGCGTTACAACTCCGATTGACCTCATTCCAGTTGCTAAAGTTCCGTACTTCGATAAGGAATGTTTTCTCTTCAAAGGTCAGCGGCTCAATCAGCTCTTAAGTACCTCGAAAACAGCAATCAAGGGCCTGGAAAATGGATTTTCAGCTCTAAAATAAAATCTTTGGGATTTCTCTTCAAGTCTTGACTCTATCTTTTGATCTTTGACTTTATCTTCGGATTCCTTTCCTAGCTAACATCTAAAAACCTGTAAACTTTACACTAAAAATACCAATATTACGCGCAAAAGTTTAATAATTCAAAAATGCTAGAAATAAAAAGGGAAATCCGAATTATTGCATATTTCATTCAAAAAGTCTATCGAATTAATTAAATAAACACCAAAAATGATGTCTCCTAAGGGTCTAAAATAAGAACAATTAGGGAGACATCAGCTGGTTGTACCTATAAGAATCTACCACCACAAAGTAGGTTTAAGTCTTTTCTTGATTTTCCATCAAGGCCCTTATAAAATATCGACATCGGTTGTTGTTCTGTAAGGCCATGATTAGGAACTTTTCTCAAGAATATGTCCAACATTTACCCAAGGTTTCTTCTTGTTTTTGCTCATATGATGTTAGAGCAATCTGGGAATTTAATCTCATGTTACTTGGGTAATATCGACCAAAAATGCAGTATGAAGCTTATCAAAATTAGTAATTGATCCTGGTTCTTGCGAATCATGCCACTCACTAGCTGCGTCTATCACGGAAAATCGGAAATTTGTATAATACATCTGCTCTCTGGTCACATCTTGCGTTATGTATGAAACATGAATCTGAATAAACTTCTGCGCTGCGCGAATCGGATCTTCTTCAAGTGCTCCACGAAAGTTCCCATAGTTTTGGAATTGAGATAACATACCAGGATCAGGCCTATATCTTGCAACATTGATATCAGAAGGGTCAATCCCAAGAGCAGGAATGTGATACGGAGCTTGTCCAGGACCGTGTATAAACCACAGATCATTAGCAACTAGAGGTTGAGCTTGTCCTCCAAGTGGAGGAGGATCTCCATTCACCACTCTAAGATTAAGTTCATTTTCATTAGCCATTTCTGCTTCTCTGGATAATCTCTGTCTTCTTCCTTTTATTATTTCTTTCTTTTGTTTGCAAGCCTGACTAATATCTCAGGGTTATTGAGCATACACCAAACCTGTAAAACCTGAGAAAGGAAGAACAAACGAAAGCATAAAACTAAAAAATAAAAATAAAATAATAATTAAACTACTAAAGGATTAACACAGGGGTCACACGCTACCGTCCCCGGCAACGGCGCCAAAAACTTGGTGGGTCCTATGTGTTATAAAATAAGCGATAAAAAGTAAGGACTCACAGACCGCAAGTGTACGGTTGTCCAAGAAATACTCCGATAAATCGGGTTTCGTTTGCAAGGACGGAATAGGTACAACTCAAGTGTTTATCAAGTAGTAGCAGTAATTGCGAGTACGAAAAGGTAAATATATAATTTTTGGTTTGTTTTGTTTATAAACTAAGAACGCAATAAAATAAAATACTAGAATGATTAACTAAGATAAAACAATGCAAGTAAATGAGTGTGGACGTAAGTATGAGAATGATACTTGAGTCTCGCAAGGGTTTCACCTAAGCCTCTCTAATTAATGCTTTCTGTTAAGGGGTGAATTTATATTATTGTGTTAGTCACGACTCTAATGTCTCCTAACTCCCGTTAGGGTGGACTTACGAGCTCTTCTACGGTACTATAAACCCCTTCAGGGCGATTACATCTACTTTCGAATGGTTAAGTCTCTTACCTAATTGGATGTGTGGTTGGTCAAGCCTGCCAGGATCACTGACGCATACCACGCGTCTATTACCTAGGCCCGTATTTAAACCCCCCGTCAAGGTGATCACTACGCCACTATACTAAATAGCCTAAATACTGTAAATTACCCTTGGTTCATGACATCAAAGATAATAAATAAGATTAAAGCAATAGCCAACACAAAAATTATCGAAATCAATTTAAATACTTAAATCCCAAATTAGAAAAACATCAATTAAAGAAATTAGGGTTCAACCCAATGTGCGATTCTCAAGTACTAATATTTTTAGCTCATAACGAAATTAAAAACTGAAATAAAATTAGAAGAAGTCATAGTCAATTACAGAAATTAACGAAGAACCTAATTAAATGATTGATTTTGACTGTTGATGAAAGAGAATTGACTCTCCAGCTATAGCTTCTTCTCCTTTTTGCTCTGACTTCTTTCTTTAGCGTATACTAACTTGTGTAATGAGTTTTGTTTAAAAATGAAGTCTAAAGGCATTTATATAGTGGAGACTTCGGATTGGGCTTTTCACTTAAAGGAATAGGTTAAATGAAATAAAAGCTTAATCCAAATTAGAAATTCCGTAACCAATTTACAGCTGTTAGTAAAACAGCTGTAACTTTTGCGTCTCAACTTGAAATCAATTCATTCCAGTTGCAAAATCTTCCTGACTTAAAGATGAAAATTCCTTATTTCACGAATCTAATGCTGAATCAGTGGCTAAGTAGCTCAAAACAGTGATTTGTAACAGCCTCCCAGATATCATTCTCCCCTAATAAATTCTTCGGATCGTCTTTTCTCGCCTTTGACTTCTACGGACGATCTAAGACTTTAATTCCCGCTTCTCATCCTTGTCATAGTGCACCTTAGCATCCATGGACCTAATAACTTTTCACTAAAAACAAACAAATTGACGTACAAAAACTCTAAAAAAGAAATATCGTGATTCCAAGGAGAGAAAATGCAATATAACGAATTAAGCCTAAAAGTCTATCAAATAAGTCAAATATTCACCTAAAATGATGTCTCCTAAGGGCTAATATTTAGAAAAAAAAAGGGAGACATCATTAGCTCATGTACAAGGGCTACCCACAATTTGGCCAAAACAAATGTAGTATTCAAACAAACGTGTAGTCAATGGAACAAAAATCAAACCATTCTCAATTAAACATTTTGTCCCAAATTCAATAAATCAATTAACTAGCTAAACATAAGTTCTTACATGAGAAACCTCAAGCAATGAGGGTTTAGTTCATACTAAAATAAATAAGAAAAAAAAACTAAAGACAAAATCATAAATAAAAGAAAAAATAAATGATAGTTACTATTAAGGAAGACACGACATGATGAATAGTTGAGGAAGAATCGTTGGGTTCATAGACAAACCCTCCTGCTCTTCTTCTCTTGCTCCCCTTTAAAACATACAAATGAATTGGTGGAATAATTGATATATTATTGATAAGGGGGCTGATAAATGACTTATATAATTTCTAAAAACGTTTGGGCCCTCTTTAGCTCACTTAATTAGGTTTAGAAGGACCTAACCCTTTTAAACTAAAGCTATATTGGTTCGAGTCACTGGTGGAAGAAAACGGCATAAGTTTTTTCATGTCAACTGAATTCTGTCACTTCTCACTCGACGCTGACTTCAAGATCTTCGCAAATCAAACAGATTCAGATCCAAAGCTCTTACCGAATTTTCATGGTGATTGTAACAAAATGATGTCGAGAATTCTCCGCAAACGATCAAAATTCTCAAAGTGACTTTAGGCTCAAATTCCGCCTTGTCTTGAGGTTTATATTGAATTTTGTCTTCATTTAATCATCTTGGTACCTTGTATCAACCATGTATCTAAGAAAATACACATTTAACACATAATTAAGGCACAAAAGCTCTTTAAATAGTAATATGACTAAAACAAGTGGAAAAAGTACAATATAGCAAATACTAGGGAAAAACTCTCACTTAGGCCCAATAAACTTCCAAAATAATGTCTCGTGAACGGATATATCCATCACAAATAGAGAGACATCAGACCGCTTTTGGGTTGATAAGCTTTTTCAAGTGTTGTTTTCTTGGGGGAGTTGTAGTATATTGAATCTCTCGAACTCATCTCTTAGATTGTTAGTGTTACATCAGTAGGCCACCCTAGTTGGGTATTTTTCCTCTAATTCTTAGACTACATCTTAGGTAATCAAATGTGAGTCAGTTGTACTCTGTGCTCAAGCGACTCCATCTTGATTAGTGGCCTACATTCCAACGGTTAATGCTTCGTACTCAACTTAATTGTTTGAAACCTTGAAGATGAGATGGATTACAAACTGATGTTCTTGTCCTTCTGGATTAATTTTCACTTAATTAACTCCTCTTCCCTCAAGTCTTGGCCTCTATCGACTTTTATTAAACACTGGTTTGTCTTTCTCTGCTTCTTTGTACTTCAATCTTGTCGCAACACGTACTCTCCATGATAAAATGTGCTAGGGCATGCACCTTGCTTATGTTTCTTCCCATGTACTTGATTTTGTATTCTCCTAGTTTGATGGATCAATTTAGTAATCTTCCAAACATGCTGGGTCGAGTCAATATATACCATAAAGGCAAGCGTGTGAGTACCATAATGATGTGTGTCTCATACTTAGAACCTTCCACTAGGCATTTAATAAGGCTATTATGATTTTTTCAAGTAAAGAATACCATACATCATCTCCATGTAACAGCCAAATAACATATTAATCCAGATAAGGCTTATTTGACCTCTCGGACTAGTACACAAGCTACTTCTTCAACAATAACTAGGTAAGGCATATAATGTAACTGAAGTCTAGTTAAGTAAGAACCTGATATATGTACTCCAATCAATTCCAATGCATCCCTAAGCCGGCAGTGCCTTTTCAGGTTCAACCTTTGGTGATTCGCCCTCCGGCTATTCAAGTCGCATGGTTTAAGGCCGATATGGGTAATGTTGAATAAATTCCTTAACTATGGGAATTATAGTGGAGCCTTTCACCAAGATCTGGTATGAGATATTCTTAAGTTAATGAAGATATGTGACGCTTACCTTATTTAAGGAGTTACAAGGGAGAAAATTTATTATTTCATCTCTCAGTTTTTCTTAATTGAAGGTCCAAGTGAGTGTCTAGATAGACAACAATCAGAGACAATCTCTAACTGGGATGGTGGTGTCTTTGATGTCTCCCTTTTTGTTCTATATTTATATGCTTAGGAGACATCAAATTAGGTGAATTATGAACAAATATGATAGACTTTTAATGATTATTTGCTATATTTCAATTTCACTCCTTGGAAATTAGTATTTTTGGATTTATTAAGCTTTTGCGCGTAATATGGCTTGTTTTAGTGAAACGTTTGTAGGTTTGGATTACTAGTAAGGAGGGGAATCGTGGATTAAAGTCATAGATCGTGTAAAGAAGTCAAAGGCATGAAGAATATTCCGAGTTGATTTAGGAAACTGCAAATCTGGAAGGCTGCTGAAAATTGCTGATGTTGAGCCATTTAGACGAGGATTCAGCAGCTGAGTTGTGAAGAGATCAGATTCCTTATTGAGTTATGAAGATTTAGCAAGTTGAATGGATCAATTCCAAGTTGAAATGAGCAAGTTACACCCGTTTAGTGAAGGGTATACATCAGTTACGAGATTTGAACTTAAATTATGGATTTGGGCTTTTTAATATTTGACTAAATAACATAAGTAAAATCCCTAGTCCGAATTTATCACTATAAATAGGCCTTTAGACCTCATTATTCAGGACCTCTCATTTTTATTCTTCAATTTAAATCATCCTTAGAAGAGAGTGTCCAGAGAGAAAGTCAGCAGCAAGGAAAAGGAGAAAGCTAAGAGCTGGAGAAAGTCGTCTTCTCCAAATCACAGCCAAACCCAATTCTTAATTAGGTTCTATCTTTTATTTCTGTAATTGAAGAACATGAATTCTTTCTGTTTTAATTTAGCTTTTAATATTAGTATGAGCTAAATTTAATTAGTACTTGAGAACGCATTAATGGGTTAAGCCCCAATTTATTTCATTTCATGTTTTTGGTTTTGCGATTATTATAATTGAAATCGAATTGGGTAATTAGTATTTTTCTTTAATTTGCATTAATCAACTATTATTGAAGTCATGAATCAACAATAGAATTTAGTATTTAGGCTATTCCATATAGTGGCATATGGATCACCTTGACGGGGGGTCTAGGTACGGACATAATTAATGAATGTAGGATAGAAATTATTTGACCTTGACAGGCTTAATTAATCCTATGGCCAATTGGGTAATTAGAACTTAGTCATTCGAAGATGGACTATATTCACCCTGACGGGGTATGTAGCACCTAAGAATAGCTCCTTAGTCCACTGATGTCTCCTCATTTGTGATAGTAAAATACACTCTTGAGACATCATTTTAGGCTTATTTATTAGTCTATAGGTTGATTTTAGCTTAATTTAGTGCACTTTCCTATTTTGAGTCTTGATTTGTAGAACTATTATTTTTAGAGCATATTGGGTTTAATTGTTTATTTAGTGTGAAGCTTTAAAGATAATTATGGAGATTAATTAGAGTCCAAGTCAAAGATTACAACTTATGGAAAGAGATATGCATGGAAATTGGAGATAGAAGGAAACTGAGTTCAATTAGGAAAAGGAAAAGCTGCCTAAATCTAGGATTCTGCAGAACACGTCTAAAGATTGGTGTTTTTACCTAAGAAATAGGCCGAATTTGGTAATTTCCTTCTAAAGGTCCTAGATAATTCTGTTGCGATTCTTTTGGTATCTTGTGGAGCAAAATCCGACCAATAACAAAGAAGTTATGACCAAAACAACGCAGCAGTGTTTATCTTACGAATTTGGGTTGGGCCAGGAGCCCATTACTTGAAGTTATCTCCAAGAAACGAATTAGGTCAACCTCTAACCTATAAATACAGCCTCTTAACACTCTTAAATCATCCTTGGCCAAACCCTAAGGCCAAGAGGAAGCTGCAACACAAGAGAAGAAGTCTGGAGGGAGCTGTGCAACAACTATGTCTCCTTCAACCTCTTATTTTGTAATTCTTTCTTCTTCTTTTCTTTGTATGAACTAATTCTCTTAGCTTAGGTTTTGCATATGTATAATCTATGAATTCTAATTCTTCTATCTAAGTTCTTTGGGAATTATATGTTTTAATCTGATATTAGCTACTTACCTTTATATTTGATTATGTGTTTTGATTTAATGACTGTTTTCCTTGCTAGTGCACGAGTATAGGATTACCTTAATAGTAGTTAGATGGTCACCTTGTAAGGGTGTTTAACTATTGAACCACCACATAACGTCTAGTGTCGATAGCAGTTCTGACAAAACATACTTCTAACTAGATAGTCATTAAGGTTTGTTTTAACCACCATATCACCAAGATTGCAGTATTTGCTTAGGGCCTTAGTGGCGTTTGATAACCCTATTTTAAATCACTTCTTGGTTGTGCCGTTGCCCCCTTAGTCGCTCTCAAGGTCTAAGGTAGTGGAATTTAGAATCCTGACTAAGTATACCAAGAGCTAATATTCTCCCTTATGAATTAGATTTAATAGATAGAATTAGAAGGATTAGTGCATACTAGTAAAACCTAAGTTATATCGTTCATACTATCTTCTTTTCTTTTCTGTTATTTATTTTCTGTCTTTAATTTAGTAGTTTAGTTTTCTTATTAAAAACCAAATAAATATCTATCTTTCTCTTCTTTCTACTTGCGTATTATTATCTATCTTTAATATCTGCACTTGATAATTTGCATAAGTTCTCTCTAACTTTCGTCAGTCCCTGAGGAACGAATCTTCTTATCATTAAAACTTGCATACGTCCTGTAATACTTGCAGTACAGTGTTAGTTTAGGGTGTGTATTTGCACTTATTTTATACATCTTTTTATCACACCTTAGGCCACACCAAGTTTTTGGCGCCGCTGCCGGGGACTACATCGTTAGTCCTTGTGCAATTATCTTGTGCTTTTATTTTAGCTAGTTCTATTTTACGTTTTTCTTTTTAGATTTTTTTAGGCGAAAGCAGATTTATTAGGAGATAAAGGTTTCGTGTTATTAGATCCTGAAGAAGCTAATTCATGATGGAATCTCTAAAACTCAAGGAGTTAAGCCAACAACTTGAGGAATTACGAGAACAAGCGCGAGAAATAGCTCGGAGGAATCTAGTACATACAACACCTTCATGTCCTAGTTGTGGAGCAAGAGATCACTCGTGGGGACGTTGCATGAACAATCCAGCCTCAATTTCCTTCATGCCTTATCAAAGAGACCATTATTATGATGGTTATTATCAATCTCAAGGAAATTACGCTGACTATCAAACCCCACAGAGTTACAATTGGGTCGGAGATCAACAGCCGTGTCATTATGATAACCATTATCATGATGATTATTATCAACCACGACCACAATCCTACTATCCTCCACAACCTATCTATCAAGAAGCGCCGATTTATAATGAAGCTTATCAAGAACCACTTCCTTATTCAATGCAACAAAAACAACCTTCGAGTTTGAATTCAAGTTTGGCTCGACTGATGCAAACACTTGATAATATTGAGAGTCGCCAGCAAGAATCCCAAGACTCGCAGAATGCGCTTATGGAGAAGTTGCAGAGAATGTCACAAAGGATGAATGAAACTCTAATCCCTGCAAAAAGGCAACTCCAAAGTGATACTACTGCTCCAGAAAACAAAATTTGTCATGCAGTTGAATTAGAAAGTGGAAAACAACTACCTCCAACAAGACCAGAACCAGAACCAGTCCCTATTCCAGATCAGAAGGGGGAAGAAGCAACAGAAGATAAGGTCGAAGAGGTAGTTGAACAAGAACGTGTCCAAGAGAAGACACCAGAAAAGAAAGAGAGCCCAGTGGTAACCAATACATGTCCTCCTCCACCATTCCCTTCACATGTCAGAAAGGACAATGACCTGGAATTCAAGAAGTTCGTTGACATGATGAACAAATTGAAGATCAGCAGCCCGTTTGTAGAAGCTCTCACAAGAATGTCAAAATACGGTCAATTCATGAAGGACATTCTTTCTAACAAACGAAGATTCGAGATGAATGGATTACCAGAGGAGTGTAATGCCACACTTGGAATTGAGTTACCACCTATTCCCACGACATCTTGGATGGCACCATCCATGATTATAAAGAATCGAGCTGAAAAGTTCGTGGGAATTAAAGGCAAAGGGTGGAAATTTCGTCATCCTTAATCGAGGTAACACGTCTAACTTTGAAAGACGTTAAACAAAAGTGCTGTACGGGAGACAACCCGTAATTTCTTTTATGTTTTTACGTTTTTAGTTTTTAATTTATGTTTAGATTAGTTAATTTTAGTTGATATTGCATATTTGAGGAAGGTATTAGTGTTTTTGATGATTAGGTATTGGAGAAATCGAGTTAGGGAAGCGAGCAAAGTTTTCGGAACGGAGAAACTTCAGCAAGTCATATCTTTGAGCTCGGATATCGGAATCAGGTGATTTTTGAGCCTAAACTGCATAACTTTTCGAGATCTAGCTGCTGGGGAGGTTTTTGCCACGTGCGGTACACCGGACCTCATCCGCGGTGCACCGCGTGGTCAAAAACCCGTACTACGGGTTGCTACCGCGGGTTTTATCCAGAAACGAAAAAAAAAAATAGCTGATGGGTCCGGTATACCGGACCCTATACCGCGCCATGCACCGCACAAACACGTTCCACGGGGTCCTACCACGGGTTTTTTGACGTAGGAGGCGCGGTATACCCCGCGGTACACCCCATGGTCCGCAGGGGTAGTCCGCAGCGCCGCAAGGGAGAGAAAAACCTACGGGATTTGATTATAAAGGAGGCATTAAGCTTTTAGTTCCGAATTTTATAAACCCAAACCCTCTTTTTCTTCTCCACAACTCTCCTAACTCCATTGAAGCTCATCAAAACCTTCACCAATCATCAAAACACTACCCAATCACCATGAAAACACATCCAATTCATTCTCCACATCATTACAAGGAAGATTCAACCACCTATATCATCCCAAAACACCTTGAATCCAAGAATCAAAAGCTTAAATTTCAAAAATTCATCCTACAATTTCTTAAATCCAAGCCAATCCATGAAGAACCCATCTTACCCACATAGAGAATCATTATCAAATCACCTTTCCTAACCCAAATAAAGCTTGTACAACCAATACTCAAGAGTTTCAAATTTCAAGAGTGGTTAAAGCTTTGAGTTGGGGGTCAATTGAGATGATTAAGAGAACATGAACATTATCTACTGTATGGGAGATGAAGAGAAATCAAGGTATTGGATTTAATTGAGAAGAAATCAAGTGAGACAAGTCATAGTTCCAATTCAAAGGGTAAAACAAGTCGAGAGAAGAGAGGTTAGCATGCTGTGTTTGATTCAAAGAGCAAAAAGATTCTAACTTTAGTGAAGAAGACAACACAACCTCTCTAGATCAAAGACCTTATACCCAAAGAAAAAGGGAAAGCTTCAATGGCCATGACAGCTTCTCCGAAGTAACAATTAAAGGAACTACCTTTTTCTTATAAGATAGTATTTGACGAAGAAGTTGAAGGTGAATACATGAAGGTTCATGGAGATTTGGAATGCTTTGGGTTGTTTGTGAATTGTATTTTGTGAAGAGAAGAAGAAGATGTGGCACAGTTGATCTATGAGGAGGTGATACGAATCTTTGATCTCTCCCATGACGTTATTTAATGCAATATCCTATTATGATCACGTGTCCTGAACATAAAGCGAATAAGAAGTTGGGTGAAGAAGATACATTAGATTTAATCCGAGTATCGTTTAGGCGAGGTAAAAGCCTCGAAGAGTATGTTTTCTTTCTTCCCTACCATTTCTTTATGTGCAATATGTATGCTAATTTTAAATTTTATTCTTTCTTGAGTCTTTTTCGAGTCGTGGGGACACGGCTCATTTTTGAGTTGGGGGTGGGGATTCGTTGTCCTCATCTTCCTTTTTGTTTTTTCATAAAATTTAAAATTTTTTGGGTTGAATTAGGCATAGAATATGTTGAATGTACCTATTGAGCATGATTTTATTAAGTTAATGATAGTAAGTAGTATGTTTTTGAAAGATGAAAACAAATTTGTTTAGATGCATGTATGAAAACAGGAAATAAAAGATAGAAAAGTTAATGAGCAATGCTAAGAAGTATGTTGAAACTTAGGAATAGTTATTTGGTGTGTAGAACGTGAGGTTTAAAATTAGTTGAAAACCCACTTGTCTATGAACTATTAGTGAAAAAGTAACAAAATCCGGTAGTTAGAAAAATGAATAAGGCAGTTCTTTCATGATTAAAACACTTGAAGCCTTTTATACCTTCTCACCCTTTTGTTTGATTGTTATTTATCCGTCTTAGCCCCTCTGATCCTTTCTAAAGCCTTTATTGAAACACATTATAATCCTTACCCTAGTTTTTAGGACTTATCTATATGACCCGCACTCGAATCGCAAAACCTGAGACACTCGTTTTAGAGCTTGAGTTTGGGGTGGTGGGTTTCATCATTAGGGAACATTGGGATCTGGGTATTATCTTTGTGATTTTATTGATGATGAATTGGTATTATTGTAACCCTTTGCCGGGGTAATAGTGAATGAAAAAGAAGCTACGAGCTAAATTTGCCAACAAGGGCATAAAAAGAAAGAATATATATATATATATATGAAAAAAATAGCATGATATCTCAACATCAAAAAGAGAATCATAGCTATACAAAAGAGAAAATTTGATATAAAAAGAAAATATATATTTGGACCGGCAAAGTGGATTTTATATCATCAAAGGTTTTAATTGGGATTATTGGGGATGCACATTAAAAAGCATCAATAAATTGGGTTGAGTGAGAACATCTTCGAGTGAAAACTCAAGCTCTAGGGCGATTCGTTGATGGCTAGTGAGGAGAGAGCCAAAAGCTCGCTTTTCATTATCCAAATATACCACACCCGTCCTTAAGCCAAGTTATAACCAAGACCTTAGGATTTCTGACTACTAGATGGAGAAACAATTGAGCTATTAGGTAATAGGTAAGTGGACCATTGGATGCTGTATTTGGGACCTATGAACAACCTATAGCCATTAACCTGAACTAAGTTATCATCCTCTCCTTCTGGCATTGCGAAATTAATCTGGACTTGAATTTATGGATTGTTGATTACATGTATATTAAGCATAGTTGTGCATTATTTCTTAAGCATTACTACATGAGACTTTTTAGATATTTTGCTCTAGGATCATTCATTGTGTTCTGTTCTTATTCTCCTCCTACTTCTTCTTCTTGTTTATTTGACTACCCTACTGTTCTTTACTTTTATTGTATCGGGACGATACAACTTTGAGTTGGGGGTCTTGATGTCTCCTCATTTGTGATAGTAAAATACACTCTTGAGACATCATTTTAGGCTTATTTATTAGTCTATAGGTTGATTTTAGCTTAATTTAGTGCACTTTCCTATTTTGAGTCTTGATTTGTAGAACTATTATTTTTAGAGCATATTGGGTTTAATTGTTTATTTAGTGTGAAGCTTTAAAGATAATTATGGAGATTAATTAGAGTCCAAGTCAAAGATTACAACTTATGGAAAGAGATATGCATGGAAATTGGAGATAGAAGGAAACTGAGTTCAATTAGGAAAAGGAAAAGCTGCCTAAATCTAGGATTCTGCAGAGCACGTCTAAAGATTGGTGTTTTTACCTAAGAAATAGGCCGAATTTGGTAATTTCCTTCTAAAGGTCCTAGATAATTCTGTTGCGATTCTTTTGGTATCTTGTGGAGCAAAATCCGACCAATAACAAAGAAGTTATGACCAAAACAACGCAGCAGTGTTTATCTTACGAATTTGGGTTGGGCCAGGAGCCCATTACTTGAAGTTATCTCCAAGAAACGAATTAGGTCAACCTCTAACCTATAAATACAGCCTCTTAACACTCTTAAATCATCCTTGGCCAGACCCTAAGGCCAAGAGGAAGCTGCAACACAAGAGAAGAAGTCTGGAGGGAGCTGTGCAACAACTATGTCTCCTTCAACCTCTTATTTTGTAATTCTTTCTTCTTCTTTTCTTTGTATGAACTAATTCTCTTAGCTTAGGTTTTGCATATGTATAATCTATGAATTCTAATTCTTCTATCTAAGTTCTTTGGGAATTATATGTTTTAATCTGATATTAGCTACTTACCTTTATATTTGATTATGTGTTTTGATTTAATGACTGTTTTCCTTGCTAGTGCACGAGTATAGGATTACCTTAATAGTAGTTAGATGGTCACCTTGTAAGGGTGTTTAACTATTGAACCACCACATAACGTCTAGTGTCGATAGCAGTTCTGACAAAACATACTTCTAACTAGATAGTCATTAAGGTTTGTTTTAACCACCATATCACCAAGATTGCAGTATTTGCTTAGGGCCTTAGTGGCGTTTGATAACCCTATTTTAAATCACTTCTTGGTTGTGCCGTTGCCCCCTTAGTCGCTCTCAAGGTCTAAGGTAGTGGAATTTAGAATCCTGACTAAGTATACCAAGAGCTAATATTCTCCCTTATGAATTAGATTTAATAGATAGAATTAGAAGGATTAGTGCATACTAGTAAAACCTAAGTTATATCGTTCATACTATCTTCTTTTCTTTTCTGTTATTTATTTTCTGTCTTTAATTTAGTAGTTTAGTTTTCTTATTAAAAACCAAATAAATATCTATCTTTCTCTTCTTTCTACTTGCGTATTATTATCTATCTTTAATATCTGCACTTGATAATTTGCATAAGTTCTCTCTAACTTTCGTCAGTCCCTGAGGAACGAATCTTCTTATCATTAAAACTTGCATACGTCCTGTAATACTTGCAGTACAGTGTTAGTTTAGGGTGTGTATTTGCACTTATTTTATACATCTTTTTATCACACCTTAGGCCACACCATCCACCCTAACGGGGTAAGGAGAATCCCGAATTCCGACCACTATTATTTACCAATTCGTCTCTTAAACAATACATGGAATGAATAGATTTAGGTGAAATTCTAGCGTTGCTCAAGTACTACCTCTCATACCTTGCGTTTAGCTATTTTATTTTCTTGCGTCTAGTTTAATATTTACATTAATTTAGTCTTTTAATTACTTAGTTATATAAAAACAAAACAAACATTCTTAAAGCACTTTACTTGCTTTTACGTGCAATTTTTCACTACTTGATAAGCATTAGAGTCAACCAATCCGTCCTTGAGAACGAATCTGTATTATCACATATATTACTTGGGACAACTGTACACTTGCAGTTGTGGTTCTCGTTTCCTTATTGCATTAATTTTAGAACACATAAGGGACCACCAAGTTTTTGGCGCCGCTGCCGGGGACGTTAGCGTGTGACCCTGGTGTTTATCCTTTAGTGTTTAATTGCATTTTTATTTTCAGTTTTACGCTTGTGTTTGTTTTGTTTTTACAGGTGCTTTATTAGGTAATGATCAAGATATTTATTTAAAGATGTATAGAGGACATTACCCAAATCCTGGTCCATTTGACTATTGGGAAGACTCTTCGGGACAACAACAATGGGGTATTAATTCTTACCAACAACCTTATCAATACCCGCAAGAGCAAGGATGGAACAATCAATGGATCGGGAACAATCAACAACAACTATCATATCACTATCAACAAGATCAAGGATGGAACAACCAATGGGTTGACAACATTCAACATTATCCATCTCATCACTATCAGCAAGAGCAAGGATGGAGCAACCAGTGGATTGAAGACATGCAACAACCTCCACCTTCAACAAAAAGTTCCGAATTAAATAGATCATTTAAAGAACTCATGCACTTATATGAACAATCGCAGAAGTTAACAGAGGAAACTAATTCCAGCTTGAAAATGCAAAATAAGCTAGATGAAATTCTTACTCAAAATGGAAAAGTAGTTGAGGAGGAGGTGTTGAAATAAAACATTAGTGATAGTGATATGACCACCATGCCAAATATAAATGGAGACCACCATGTGGTTGAGGATCTTGTTAGCATGGTGGAAGAAGTAATAGCAACGAAAATTCTAGAAATTGAAACAGAAATTTCTATTCCTAAGGTGTATGTACATGATCAAGATCTAGAACACGAAAAGAAAGAAGATGTGATCGAGATTAGAGAGATTCCATAGAAAAAATATGAAGAGGTAATAGTGGAAGATTGGGTTGATAGCGAAGACGAATGTGAAATATTTGGAGAATCAATTGAAGAATTAAAGGTTAAAGATAAAATAGAAATTGAATATCCGCCACAAAAAGTACACCAATCACCATCTCCACCAAGAATCATTATTAGAGATGGAAAATTAGAATCACCTCTATTACTACAAATGATCAACATGTGCTATATAAACAAGGTGCAACACTGTGAGAGTAAAGCAGCAGGGAGGAGCACCAACCCACCACATTTTAAAGAGGAACGTGAAATTGAAAATAGTAAAAATGAACTTATACCGTTGAGGACGTCATCTACTTTCATGTGGTGAAGAATGAGATTCGTCGTGAAAGTAAGAAGGCGAAATGAGGTACTTACCCACCCCCTTTCAGAAATCCATTGAATAATATTCTAAGGGGGAAGGATCTAAAGCTTTTACATCAAGGAAGAGGCAAGTTTAAGCGGAGGAGAACCGCAAAGGCCTCAATACCATCTTCATGGAAGGTAACGCGTCGAACTTAAAGACGTAATAAACAAAAGTGCTTCTTGGGAGACAACCCATGTTTTAAATTGCTTTCATGTCTTTAAATTCTTAGTGTAAATTAGAGTAATGGTTATTTATTTAGTGTTTAATTTTTAAGAAATGAGAAAGGTTGGTCTTTTTTATGATTTCAGGAGTAAAAAGGTCATGAGTTTGGGATAAGTTAGAAAGAAAAAGAAGGATTTTTTGGTCACAACACAGACTCTACCCGGGAACCCAGTTATCGCTGACCGAGAACCCGGTTATGGAGTTGTACCTCGGTTAGCAGCAACTTCGGAAGATCATAACTTGACGCTCGGAGGTCGGAATTAACTTTTTCTTGAGCCTAAACCAATTATTCTTTCAAGCTCTATCCAATGGTGAAGTCAAAAATTTCTTAGACATAGCCCAAAGTTTCTGACATGTGCGTATAGATAGACGTAACTCGTGGTGTAAAAATGAAGAAAAACAGAATTCTGAGAAAAATGGTAACTCCAATGGAAAAATTGAGTATTCCAATGGACCGGGAGCGCAATTTCCAATAAAAATGAGTATAAGGTTCGCAAATATCTGAGGTGTAGGCAAGGAGAAATCGAAGAAACAAATAGGAATTTTCTACGCGAATACTCAACACCTTGCGTCCAGCGAGTTGGCAATTCGCGCGCGAATAGCCAACCCGTTCGTCACTAGTCGGGAACCCGTTCGCAAAATCCAACACTCTGACCCTTGCGTAGGCAAAGACGCAAAGATGTTGAGTCTAAAAAAAAACATTCGCAAAAGCCAACACTCTGACCCTTGCGTAGGCAAAGACGCAAGGATGAGGCGTCTGAAAAAAAAAAAAAAAAAAAATTGACCGGGTACCCGGTTAGCACAAACAGGCGTCCAATTATCTTCGGCGAAAATCGACCTAAACCTTACAAAAATCTTATCTTTCCCTTTTCTTTGTCCTCCAACACATGAAACACCATTGATGACGAACCAAAACTCCAAAAACACTCAAATTCCATCATCAAAACACCAAAATATCACCAATCCTTATCTCGAAACATCATCCCAACACATAATCAATCACAAATCTTTCCAAAAACACCAAGAAATTCAAGTTTTAACCCAAAAATTTCTTCACCAAAGCTTAAATTATATCCTTTAAACCTCTCCAACACCATAGATATTAAATACCCATCTCAAATAAATCACCAATCCCACTACTGTGCCACTTTCAACAATATCAAGAGACACAACTTTCATCAATAGCTTTTGTACTTTGAAGGTTGGAGATTGCAAGTGCAAAGTATCAAATCATCATAAAATTCCATGGCCAATCCGGTAAAATAGCTAGAATTCTCTTTTCTTTCTATTAACAGTTGGGAATTAAGATTTGTTTTAGTTATTTATCGGAGGAATTGTGAATTGTTTGAGCCTATTACTGTTATATATTTTGCAAGTAATCTTTAAGTAGGTGAAAAATTGAGTTTGGGGTCATCAAAGATGACCATGAAGGGTGGAAAAAGGTACGAAGAACATGATGAAGATAGAAAGTTGGGTGTTGAGGAAAGATTTTCGTAGAAGAGATGATGATTTAGAGGGCTAGGAAAATATGAAGACTTGGAAAATATGACAGAAAAAAAAAGTTCGAGGTGATGAAGAGCACTTTATTCAAGACGCAGCCATTGATGATGAAGAATTCAAAACCTCAACCTGGACGCAACACTGATAACCAGCCTCGCGCTGGTTAAGATACGTTTTCTGTCCCTTCTCATTTAGTGTAGATTAGTTTATTTGCTTTGAGTCTTTTCGAGTCGTGTGGACACGACTCATTTTTTAGTTTGGGGTGGGGTTCATTGCCTCATCCCAATTTTATGTGTTATTTGTGTTATTTGCTTTCAATAAAATTAATTAGGGGTTGCATTTGACTGTAGAAGATCTTAAATGTTCCCTTTAAGCATGATGTTTATATGAATCTATGATAGTAAATAGTGGACTTTAGGGATTAGTATAAAACGCGCTTTAATTGCATGCAAACATGGGTAATTGATAGGAAGAATTAATGAACAATGCAAAAGAACTAAACTTGTAATTAAGAAAAATGTTTGGTGTGTAGAACGTGAGATCCAAATTAGTAGAGAACCCACTTAGATATGAACTAAAGGCAAGCTATGTAATTAGGAAAATGATAGGGGCAGTTCTTTGTTAGCCATTTGAAGCATTTTTAGCCTTATATCCCTTGTATTAATTATATCCGTCTTAGCCCAATTTTGAGCCTTAATCCTTTCTTTTGTCGCCACAATATAAGCCCATATCCCCTTAGATTATTAGGCATGACCATATGACCCACACTTAAATCACGATCCTGAGACCTGTCTCGAGCTTGAGTTTGGGGTGGTGGGTCCATTTATGGGAAACTTCATTGGGTGGGAACTTATGTGTTTGTATTGAGGCACAAAAATTCAGATGATATTATTATTTGTAACCTTTTGCCGGGAATGAAAAGAAAAAAAAGTGAAAAAAAGAAAAGAAATGAAAAAGAAAAATAAAAAGAAAGAAAGAATAAAATAAACCGGCAAAGTGGAAAGTTTCGAAAAATCATCTTATTATGTACTGGGTTGACATGGGGACGCTACATTAGCGCGTCAAATGGGTTGAGTGGGAACATTATATGAGTGTAAACTCAAACTCGTGGACAGTTGTTGATGGTAAGTGAGGAGAGAGCCAAAAGCTCACTTCAAATTTACCAAATTTATATATCACACCGTCCCAAAGCCTATGCTAAAACCATAAAGACCTCGTGATTCCTAGGTACATAGTGATTTTGTAATTCAACTAATAGGGAGTATGCTAAGTGGAGCGTTCAAAGAGAGTGAGGATCAATGAACACCCTATAGCCATCATACTGAGATAAGTACATGTGTAACCTTCTAGCATTGCGACATTAATTTTATGATTGATATTATTTTTGTTTGATTTTTGCATGATTAGTGTATGTGTATATTAATTTCTAATGCTTGCTATATGAGGTTTGTTTAAAGTGTTGTTTTGGGTTTATTTGCTAGCTTCTATATTCTCTGCAATTCACCTTTGACCATTGTTATTAATTTTACTTTGTCGGGACGACAAAAGTTTGAGTTTGGGGTCTTGATGTCTCCCTTTTTGTTCTATATTTATATGCTTAGGAGACATCAAATTAGGTGAATTATGAACCAATATGATAGACTTATAATGATTATTTGCTATATTTCAATTTCACTCCTTGGAAATTAGTATTTTTGGAATTATTAAACTTTTGTGCGTAATATGGTTTGTTTTAAGTGAAAATTTTGTAGGTTTGGAATACTAGCAAGGAAGGGAATCGTGGATTAAAGTCATAGATCGTGTAAAGAAGTCAAAGGCGTGAAGAAATATTCCGAAGAGTTGATTTAGGAAACTGCAAATCTGGAAGGCTACTGAAAATTGCTGATTTTGAGCCATTTAGACGAGGATTCAGCAGCTGCGTAGTGAAGAGATCAGATTCCTTATTGAGTTATGAAGAATTAGCAAGTTGAATGGATCAATTCCGAATTGAAATGAGCAAGTTACACCAGTTTTAGTGAAGGGTGTACATCAGTTACGGGATTTGGACTTAAATTATGGATTTGGGCTGTTTAATATTTGACTAACTAACCTAAGTAAAAGCCCTAGTCCAATTTTAGCACTATAATAGGCCTTTAGACCTCATTATTCAGGACCTCTCATTTTTATTCTTCAATTTAAATCATCCTTAGAAGAGAGTGTCCAGAGAGAAAGTCAGCAGCAAGGAAAAGGAGAAAGCTAAGAGCTGGAGAAAGTCGTCTTCTCCAAATCACAGTCAAACCCAATTCCTAATTAGGTTCTATCTTTTATTTCTGTAATGGAAGAACATGACTTGTTTTTGTTTTAATTTAGTTTTTAATATCAGTATGAGCTAAATTTAATTAGTACTTGAGAACGCATTAATGGGTTAAGCCCCAATTTATTTCATTTCATGTTTTTGGTTTTGGGATTATTATAATTGAAATCGAATTCGGTAATTAGTATCTCCACACTTCCTGTTATAAAGGTTAGATCTTGTGGGTAGCGCGTTGTTAATGGTCTTCCATATGAATAGTCTTATTTTTTCGGAGTGTTGGACTTCCATATAGTCTTCCAAATTATTGAATCATATTATTGTCTTCCTTTGTTGCGCTAGGTTTCATTATCACTTTTTCTTCTGTGATCGCTTTATATCCCGTCTTTGTATTATATGTTCCTTCTTTTGTTAAAGGCCAGATGTATTTGTCTTCTTTTTTAGCATTCATTGTGTTGATTTTTTTGATAATGGGTATAATTGGTTCTAGAAATAGGTCACGTAGAACTTCCATATTCCAGGTAGTTGTGCCTGGTAGAAAGAGTTGTTTAACCCGTTATTTCACAATGTAATGGTTTTTCTAGTTTCCAGTTTGTGTCTATCCAACGATCCTCCCAGATTCTCGTACTCTCACCATTCCCTATTATGTGTTTTCCGTATTTTTTTATGAAGTCTCGTCCTTCCAGAAGACTCGCCCAACTCCATGTTCTACTTTGTCTGAGCTTAGTATCCAAGAAAGAGTTTTTAGGAAAATAAATACCTTTAAGCAATTTTGCTGCTAGGTTATCCGGGTTGTGCATAATTCTCCATGCTTGTTGTGCTAACAATGTCGTGTTCATTCTTTTGAAGTCCTTGAATCCCAGGCCTCCTATTAGTTTCCCGACTTCTAATTTCTCCCAAGCTACCCAGTGGATTCGGTTTTTCTCCCCTGAGTTCCACTAGAAGTTAGAGATTGCTGAGATAAGTTTATTACAAAAAGAGATAGAGAAAGAGAAAATGGACATATAGTAGTTTGGAATGGCTTGTAGGACTGCTTTGATGAGGACTTCTTTCCCTCCTTCTGATAGTAGTTTCTCTTTCCATCCTTCTGTATTTTTGAAGAGTTTCTTCGCTATCCACTCTAGGGATTCTACCTTGGATCTTTTATGGAAGAGGGGGATTCCAAGGTAGTTTCCCAAGTCTTCTGTTTCAGCTATGTTCATTGTTTCCGAAATTTCATTCCTTATATCTGAAGGTGTTTCTTTGCTAAATATCATTGAAGATTTTTTGAATTTAATACACTGTCCCGAACCTTTGCAGTATTCAGTCATTCGATCTTTAAATTTCTCAAAGTTAGTATTGTCAATTTCGAAAAATAATAGTGAATCATCCGCAAATAAAAGGTGAGAAATCATAGGACAATTTCTAGTAATTTTTATAACGTTGATCTCTTTATTAGCAATTCTATAGTCCATAATACTGATCAGAGATTCTGTCATTATGGTAAAAAGGAAGGGCGAGAGGGGGTCCCCTTGTCTGATCCCCATACCCGGGTTAAAACTATTAAGCCTTTCTCAGTTAAGATTGATGTAAAAAGAAACAGTAGAAATACAGCTTTTTATCCAGTCGATCCATTGGCTACAAAACCCTAGTTTTTGAAGTGTTAAAAGTATAAACACCATCTAATTTGGTCAAAGGCTTTAGCCATATCGATTTTTATAGCTACCATATATTTCTTATTCTTCCTTTTCCGACTCATAAAGAAAGAGATTTCTTGCGCTATAAGAATGTTATCCTGTATCGCTCTACCTTTAATAAAAGTCGACTGTGTAGGTGACACTATGACATTCATAAAATCCCTAAGTCTGTTAGCTAAGATTTTGCTATAATTGTATAGCAGAAATTGACACAGGAGATATGTCTAAAGTTCCCAAGCTCCTCTTGGATTTCGCCTTTCATGACAAGGGTGATAAGAGTTTCATTAATGTTATTCAGAGAAATATTATTCGTGAAAAAGTCCAGCACCATATTGATAACATCATCTCTTATGATATCCCAGTATTCTTTGTAAAACTTACCATTGAATCCATCAGGTCCTGGTGCTTTAGAGGCTGAAAGTTCCCGTACTGCCTGTTCCATCTCTTCCATTGTTGGGAGTTCTGTTAGTTGCTTATTCATTTCATTAGTGATTCGAGGTTTAATGTGTTTCGTTGCTTTCTCCATGTCCTCCTTTACTGCAAGAATGTGTTTGAAGAGAGTTTTGTAATATTCCTGAAAGCATTGTTTCAATTCTGATGAATCTTCTTTCCAATTCCCGTTTATATCCTTGATCCTTGTTATTCTGTTATGCTTCATTCTTTGTATTACTGCAAGGTGGAAAAATCTAGTGTTTTTGTCTCCATAAGTTAGCCAATTTGTTCTAGCTCTATCTGCCCAGTATTTTTCCTCATTAGCATACTCTTTTTTTATTCATTCTTTAATGTCCTTCTCTTTTTTAATGGTTTCCTTGTTCTGTATTCCATTATTAAGGGTAATCAATTTGTCCTTGAAGTGCTTAATCTGTTATTCATGGTTTTTAAAGGTTTTGTTGTTCCAGTTAGAAAGTTCGTTAGCAGTGTTGTCTCTTTTCCTAGTATAGTATACTATGGGTATTGTATTCTTCGGCTTGTCCCAACTTTTTTGGATAATGTCTTTACATTCAAAATTTTCCAACCATCTGCTTTCAAATTTGAAGTATTTCTTACTATTAGTCATGTTAAGGTCAAAACTAAGCACAAGGGGTGAATGGTCTAAGCCAATGGCAGGGGGTACAAAGACTTGAGATCAAGGAAACTTATCTATCCACTCATATGTTGCGAGCACTCTATCAATCTTTGTTTTGACGTGCTTGTCACCTTCCATCCTGTTAGACCAAGTATAGAAGCAACCATTAGACTTAATTTCCATAATAGAATTAGAGGAGGTTGGTGGGTCCTAGGGTGTTATAAAATTAAGTGCAAAAATAAAGGAACCACTTAACCGCAAGTGTACGGTTGTCCCAAGTAATATATGATAATCAAGTTCGTTCTCAGGGACGGATTAGGTTCAACTCCAGTAGTAATCAGATAGCAAGAATAATTGTTTAACAGAAAAGTAAATAAGATGGTTTTTGTTTGGTTTTCTTAAAACTAAATATGCAATAAAATAAATTAACAGAAAAGAAATAATAAAGTAAAAGACTAACTTCAGAGATAAGAGATATACTTGAGTCTCGCAAGGAATCCTCCTAATTAATATAATCTATGCTATGTTTAAGGGTAGAATTGGTATTAGTATACTAGTCGGGACTCTAATATCTCCTAGCCCCCTGTCGGGTGGACCTAGAAGCTATCCTAAAGTATCATAAACACCTGTATGGTCGAATATGCCTCTTCGGATGATATTATTATACCTCTTTGGCTATGTAACTAGTTAAGCCTGTCGGTCAATAACGGACATTACACGGGTATTACCTAGATCTGTATTCAAATCCCCCTGTCGGATGATCACTTCGCCACTAAAGTGAATAGCCCAAATACTAAAATCTATTTCTAGTTGTACGGAAAAGAAATAGTGATTAAGAACAAAGTAATATCCAATATCTAATACTCAACTCAAATTAAATCATACAATCCCAAATTCAAAACATAGAAAACAATTAATTAAGGTTCATCCCTATAATGCGATTCTCAAGTATGTAAAAGTTTAGCTCATGACAATATTAAAGACTGAAACTAAATAGAAAGATATCATATTTAATTACAGAAAAGAAATATATAACCTAAGGATTAGATGACTGTTGATGGAAGAACAGAATTCCTCCAGCTCTAGCTCCTCCTTTGCCTTCTTGCTCTGAAGTGGTTGACTCTCTCTCTAAGGATGTTATGAATTGAAAGTTTAATGAGAGGTACTGAATTATGAGGTCTAAGGGGTGTATTTATAGGTGTTGGAAGACCCTAGGTCGAATTACTTGGAGTGGAAGACAAGTCAAGGACTCTCAAATTCGTAGCTCTAAAAGATAAGATTCTGCTGATTTGATTTGGTCATATCTTTTTCAATACTTATCCGTTTGAGAAGTTCCAATATATGAAACTGCTTGTCTTGGAAAGCTCTTTCTATTGGGGCAGACCATTCGTCCAGAATCCGTGCCAATCTTTTATTATGATTTAATCTCTAAAACGTGGCTGGATTTTCAGATTCACAAGGCAGCTTTATCTTTTCCTCCTTTGAATAAATCTTTCCTAAATCTTCTTATTTCCATGTAAATCTTCTTTCCTTTCATCTTTATCTTGACTTGGTCTCTAAGTAATTACCATTTATCTTTTAAAGCTTCACATTAAATAAATAATTAAACCGTATATGCTTAAAAAGAATAAATCAATAAATCAAGAAATCGAAATAGGAAAGTGTACTCTAAAAATAGAAACTCGACTAGGAAATCATTTCCTAACACTCTAAAATACACTAAGACTTTATTCTCACTTTCTCTCCTTGGATTGATCTTTCATGAGATTCAAGAACCAATTAACTTTGCATTAAAAATAGTCAAATTTAGGCACAAAAGCTCAGATTCTGCAAATAGTTAATTTCCAAGGGGAGGAAGTGCAATATGATCAAATAAGCCTAAAAGTCTATCAAATAAATCATTTATTCACCTAAAAGGATGTCTCCAATGGGCTAAGAATTAGAACAAATAGGGAGACATCAAGACCCCAAACTCAAACCTTTGTCGTCCCGACAAAGTAAAATAAAAACAAAGAATCTTTTAGGTGAACGCAGAAGGTAGAATCTAGAAAATATTCCCAAAGCACAACTTAAAACAAATCTCATATAGTCTAACCTAGGAATTAATATACACATATACTTATCATGCAAAATCAAATACAAACAATATCAATCCAAAATTAATTTCACAATGCTAGAAGGTTACGCTTAATTACTTATCTCAAGATGGTGGCTATAGGGTGTTCCTCGATCTTTACTTGTGTTGAATGTTCCACTTAGAATAATCCCTATTAACTCACCGTGCATCTAGGAATCACGAGGACTTTATGGTTTTAGCGTAGGCTGAAGGACGGTATGGTATGTATATTTGGTAAATTTGAAGTGAGCTTTTGGCTCTCTCCTCACTTACCATCAACAAACTGTCCAAGAGCTTGAGTTTACACTCGAATAACGTTCTCACTCAACCCAATTGACGTGCTTAATTAGCGTCCCCAAATTAACCCAATAAGCACTAAGGATGATTCACTTAAAAATTTCCACTTTGCCGGTCCGAATATATTCTTTTCAAATCATTTATTTAATTCTTTTCTTTTTGTATAGGCATGACTCCCTTTTTGGTGTTGAGATATCATGCTATTTTTCATAGTTATGCCTATTCATAACTTGAGCTCGAAGCTTCTTTTCCATTCACTATTACCCCGGCAAAGGGTTACAAGATCATAAACCTGTGAATCATCAAAATATATAACCGAGCACAATTGATAAGCTCAAAAATCCCAACCCAATAAATTCCCATATGGTGGACCCACCACCCCAAACTCAAGCTCAAGACAGAGTCTCAGGATCGTGATTCAAGTGCGGGTCATATGGTCATGCCTAACAATCTAAAGGGAAATTGGCTTATAATGTGGCGACAAAAGACAGGCTTAAAGGCTAAAAATTTGTCTAAGAAGGATAAAATTAATTCAGGGATAGAAGGCCAAAAAGGGTTCAAAGGGCTAACAAAGAACTGCCTCTATCATCTTCCTATTTACACAACTTGTCTCTAGTTCATACCTAAGTGGGTTCTCTACTCATTTAGATCTCGCGTTCTACAAACCACCGATTATCCTTAAGCACAAGTTTACTTCTTTTGCATTGTTCATTAATTCTTCCTATCAATTACCTCATATTTGCATGCAATCAAAGTACAGTTTACATTAACTCCCAAAGTCAACTATTTTCTATCATAAATTCATAAAAAGCATGCTTGATGGGGGCATTTAAAACACTCTACAGTCAATGCAACCCTTAGATTAATTTAAAAAAACAGTAAAACACATTAAATTGGGATGAGGCAACGAACCCCACCCTAAACTCAAAAATGAGTCGTGTCCCGACGACTCGAAAAAGACTCAATAAAGAAAATAAACAAATAAAACAAATAAGAAAGGGATAGGAAAACGTATCTGAACCAGCACGAAGCTGGTTTCCATGGTTGCGTGTAGGTTGAGCTCCTTGTGTTGCGTAGGTGGCATGTTGAACATTGCTCACACCATGTAATATGATTTGCATAAACTCCAACTCTTTGTTGATTTTTCCTATGGGTTTCAACACCTCTTCATGATTATCCTCCCAAAATTCTTTCAACTACATCTTTCAACACCAAAAGTAATACAAGGTTCTTCAACTTCTTCTTCCTCTTCATGGTATTCTTGACTTCCCAATCTTCGTCATCTCAATGAACCCCAAACTCAAAACTTCAAATAATCAAGAACTAGAGAAGAGTTTTGCAATTTGACGTTTTGAGGATTTGTAATGAAGGATTTTGGTGTTATATGAGATGGGTAATGACTATGTAATGGCTTGGGGAAGGTTTAATAAATAGGATTGTAGCTTTGTGAAGAGGCTTAAGGTTGAAGGAGAAGATTTCTTGATGTTCTTGAAGGATTGTGGTGTTGGATGTGTGTTTGGAATGGATTAGGAGGAAGGATTTAATGTTCTTTGGTGTTGTAGTGGTCTTTGTGCAGGTACATAAGGGTTAGGATCTAGAAAATTTGTTTTTGAAGAGGCTAGGGTTTATCTCGTTAAGGTAAGAAGTTGACTGGGCCTTGATCTTTATAAACCGCCTGGCGCGGTGCATCCCTGCGGTGCATGGGGTATACCGCGAGGGTACACCGCAGCACTGTTGGTGTGAATTTTTCGCCCCTGTCTTATACCCGTGCTAGCACCCCGTGGCACGCGTTTTGCCGTGCGGTGCAGGAGTGCGGTGCATAGGGTAGTCCGCACGTGCTCCGTGAAAAAACCCGCGGTGCATACCCGTGGCACGCGTTTTGGGCGTGCGGTGTAGGGTGCGGTGCACCGCGGCTATCGGCCTCTCTTTTTCTCGCCTCTGGATAAGACCCGTGGTGCGCGACCCGTGGTACGGATTTTTGGGCGCGGTGCATCCCTGCGGTATAGGGGGTACACCGCGGGGGTAGTCCGCGCCAGCCTTTGAATTTTCCAAAAATTTTCTTTTGCGTTTCCTAGCACCCCAAACTCGATTCCTGCACCAATGACACACTACCTTTCTCATTTCTTTTAAAAGTAGACACTAAAACTCGACACTAACTTAGAATTATACACTAGGAATTGAAAAACATAAAGCAATTTAAACATGGGTTGTCTCCCAAGAAGCACTTTTGTTTATTACGTCTTTAAGTTCGACGCGTTACCTTCCATGAAGATGGTATTGAGGCCCTTGCGGTTCTCCTCCGCTTGAATTCGCCTCGTCCTTGGCATGTAAGCTTTAAAACCTTCCCCCTTAAAATTTTATTCAATCGATCTCTGAAAGGGGGAGGGTAGTATCTCCGTTTCGACTTCTTACTTTCATGACGAAACGTATTCTTCACCACACGATAGTAGATAACCGTCCTCAACGGTATAAGCTCATTTTCATTCTCTTTAATCTCGCATTCCTCTTTAAAGTGTGGTGGGTAGGTGCTTCTCCGTGCCGCTTTACTCTCGCGGTGTAGCACCTTTCTTGCGTAGCACCTATTGATCATTTTTAATAATAGAGGTGATTCCGATATTTTATCTCTAATGATGACTTGTGGTGGAGATAGTGATTGGTGAACTTTTTGTGGTGGGAATTCGATTTCTCTTTTATTATGAAGCTTTAACTCTTCAATTGATTTCTCAACCACTTCACATTCGTCTTCGCTTTCAACCCAATCTTCCACTATTACTTCATCATATTCTTGATGTGGAATCTGAATCTCGATCACCTCTTTTCCTTGTTTTTGTTCTGTATCATGATCCTGTGCACGCGCTATAGGAATAGCAATCTCAGTTTCAATTTCTAGGATTTTCGTTGCTACTCCTTCTTCCACCATGCTAATAGGATTGTCAACCACATGGTGGTCTTCATTTATAACCGGCATGATGGTCATATCACTATCACTAATATCTTCCTTCAACACCTCCTCCTCAACTACTTCTTCCAGTTGATCTCTTCCATCCCTCGGGGAGTGGAATCTTCATAAGACATACTACCCCATTCTTCAGCCATCTGTTGCACGCGTGCAACGGTGGCGTTTGTTTCTTCTACTATGCGCTGGAGTTTAGAACGTATCTAATTGTCAATTTCTTGCTGATAGTGATGAGGTGGAGGTTGTTGAATGTTTCCAACCCATTAGTTGTTCCATCCTTGCTCCTGGGGATAGTGATATGATGATTGTTGTTGATTATTCCCGATCCATTGGTTGTTCCAATCCTGCTCTTGCGGGTATTGATAAGATTGTTGGTAGAAGTTTCTACCCCATTGTTGTTGTCCCGAAGAGTCTTCCCAATAGTCATATGGATCGGGATCCGGGTAATGTCCTCTATACATCTTCAATAAAACTCTTGAGCATTACCTGAATAAAAATCTGTACAACAAAAACAAAAACCAAGCGTAAATCTGGAAAAATAAATAAACAATTAAAACTACTAAAAGATTAACACCGGGGTCACACGCTACCGTCCCCGGCAGCGGCGCAAAAAACTTGGTGGGTCCTAGGGTGTTATAAAATTAAGTGCAAAAATAAAGGAACCACTTAACCGCAAGTGTACGGTTGTCCCAAGTAATATATGATAATCAAGTTCGTTCTCAGGGACGGATTAGGTTCAACTTCAGTATTAATCAGATAGCAAGAATAATTGTTTAACAGAAAAGTAAATAAGATGGTTTTTGTTTGGTTTTCTTAAAACTAAATATGCAATAAAATAAATTAACAGAAAAGAAATAATAAAGTAAAAGACTAACTTCAGAGATAAGAGATATACTTGAGTCTCGCAAGGAATCCTCCTAATTAATATAATCTATGCTATGTTTAAGGGTAGAATTGGTATTAGTATACTAGTCGGGACTCTAATATCTCCTAGCCCCCTGTCGGGTGGACCTAGAAGCTATCCTAAAGTATCATAAACACCTGTATGGTCGAATATGCCTCTTCGGATGATATGATTTTACCTCTTTGGCTATGTAACTAGTTAAGCCTGTCGGTCAATAACAGACATTACACGGGTATTACCTAGATCTGTATTCAAACCCCCCTGTCGGATGATCACTTCGCCACTAAAGTGAATAGCCCAAATACTAAAATCTATTTCTAGTTGTAGGGAAAAGAAATAGTGATTAAGAACAAAGTAATATCCAATATCTAATACTCAACTCAAATTAAATCATACAATCCCAAATTCAAAACATAGAAACCAATTAATTAAGGTTCATCCCTATAATGCGATTCTCAAGTATGTAAAAGTTTAGCTCATGACAATATTAAAGACTGAAACTAAATAGAAAGACATCATATTTAATTACAGAAAAGAAATATATAACCTAAGGATTAGATGACTGTTGATGGAAGAACAGAATTCCTCCAGCTCTAGCTCCTCCTTTGCCTTCTTGCTCTGAAGTGGTTGACTCTCTCTCTAAGGATGTTATGAATTGAAAGTTTAATGAGAGGTACTGAATTATGAGGTCTAAGGGGTGTATTTATAGGTGTTGGAAGACCCTAGGTCGAATTACTTGGAGTGGAAGACAAGTCAAGGACTCTCAAATTCGTAGCTCTAAAAGATAAGATTCTGCTGATTTGATTTGGTCATATCTTTTTCAATACTTATCCGTTTGAGAAGTTCCAATATATGAAACTGCTTGTCTTGGAAAGCTATTTCTATTGAGGCAGACCATTCGTCCATAATCCATGCCAATCTTTTATTATGATTTAATCTCTAAAACGTGGCTGGATTTTCAGATTCACAAGGCAACTTTATCTTTTCCTCCTTTGAATAAATCTTTCCTAAATCTTCTTATTTCCATGTAAATCTTCTTTCCTTTCATCTTTATCTTGACTTGGTCTCTAAGTAATTACCATTTATCTTTTAAAGCTTCACATTAAATAAATAATTAAACCGCATATGCTTAAAAAGAATAAATCAATAAATCAAGAAATCGAAATAGGAAAGTGTACTCTAAAAATAGAAACTCGACTAGGAAATCATTTCCTAACACTCTAAAATACACTAAGACTTTATTCTCACTTTCTCTCCTTGGATTGGTCTTTCATGAGATTCAAGAACCAATTAACTTTGCATTAAAAATAGTCAAATTTAGGCACAAAAGCTCAGATTCTGCAAATAGTTAATTTCCAAGGGGAGGAAGTGCAATATGATCAAATAAGCCTAAAAGTCTATCAAATAAATCATTTATTCACCTAAAAGGATGTCTCCAATGGGCTATGAATTAGAACAAATAGGGAGACATCAGAGGTAAAGTTAATAAACTCATTAATATGATTCATATTAGCGGGGTTTCTACTATATTTTCCGTTTACATTCAATATATTGTTAAAGTCTCCAAGTATCACCCAAGGCTTTGTAATATTAGTACTCCATTTAGTAATATCATAATAGATCTTGTTCCTATCCTCGGGATCATTGGGTGCATGTATAAATACCATATAATACTAAAAAGAATTTTCATTAATTAAAACGAAAATAAAATAAGTACAACTAAGGATAACTTCCAAGCGCACATTAGCGTGCCACAAAACCATGAGCCCACCAGAGTGGAACGAACTACCAGTGGGATTAACAAAAAACGCATTACTAAAACCCAACTTCTAAACTATGTCACGAGAGTCAATCTCACGCAACATAGTCTCACAAAAAATTGCAACGTGAGGACGAAAGCGAGCCATAATCGAGCTGAGATTAGAAATCGTCAAGGGTGCTCGAATACCCTGGACGTTCCAAAATAGTGTCGTCATATTTTCTTCATGGCTTTTGAGGAGTTGCCGCCTCCTTTTTTCTTTTCGTGAACTAACTCTTCTTCCTCTTCAGCGTCGTCATATATAAAATTCATGTCATGGTCTTCGCATACTCCCTCATAGTCCTTTTCAAAGTAATTTTCGTTGTTATTAATACTACCGTTCTCCTCCACTTCTGGCTCGTATTCTAGGTCAAAGTCATCGATCATTTTGGCCAACTTCTCCATTTCTCGCACCCCATTTTTGTTGTTTTCAGACCTTTGCTCCTCGTCTTTTATCTCATTAAGCAAGCTGAACTGGTTTTTGTTCACGTAATTCTCAATTGCCTCCACTACTCTCAGCTTTTTGAATGATCCACTAATGTTTGAACTCCCATTCTGCCTTGCACTTTCTCCTCCTCCAATTCTGACATCCCTTCTGCGCTTGATTTTTTGTTGAGTGACTATAGAGATTTCTTGTTCCTCGACGTTTTGGATGCATAATTTTCTTTCCTCTACTTCTTCTTCTTTCTTCCTCATACTCAGTTTGTTTAATCCTCTCCAGTATTTCTTCAGATAGTTGTTGGTCCTCTGGGATTCCATGCATTCTACGGTATTCCATAATTCTGTTTATTGTGTCATTTAACTCCATTCTCATCTCATGCATTTGCTTATTCCAGTTCTCCCAATCCCGATCTTCACTGGCCTTCTCTTCTTCTCGCTCTTTTTGAGTCATCATCTTACTTGATGTGGCTTTCTTTGTATAGTCATACTTGCTCAAGGTGTTATTCCTTCCCTCGTTAATTATAATACCTCTGTTAATGTTAGTTCTTACATGTACCTACGCATTACTTGCGATCCGGTTATCATTATAAATATTGTTTACAAAATTACCATCCACTTTGAGATGTAACCCATAGATGGGGTTGAAGGGCAGAAATTTTGCTATATTATAAATGCTCCAAGTAACTTTTCTCCTCTCATCAATGTCATCCACCTGCTTGATGTTAGTAATAGGACAATTTCCATATTGGTGTCCTATTCTTCCAAATCTGAAACAAAGAGTCCCTTTGTTTTCGTAATGGAAAACCACCCATCCAGCGCCTTCTTCTTGGAGTAAGTATGTGCCTGGGGGGAGTGGAAATCTGACATTGATTCTAGCTCTAAACCTTAATATTTGATGTCGTAGTTTAAGGTTGCTGGGTAGTCAACTGCTTCAATTCTAATGAAACACGCTTCTAATGCTTTGACAGTGTTTATGTTGTTTTGCTTGAAAGCTAGTCCTCTAATTTGCACCCATATGGAAGAGTAGGTAGTGTTAAGACTATTGAAATCGATTACCTGGTGCCACTTAGTCATACTGAGATGCATCTTCCGTATAATGCAAGGCCTCGTCTCCCAAACTCGATTAAATTCGCGTTCATTGAATACTTCTAGTTTGAACATATTTTCTTTGACTTCTGAGACCCTGAAGTTTCCGTGTATGCCCCACCTATCTTCAATATATTTCCGCATTTTTACTGCATATACTGGAGCTTCTCTAACTACTCTGAGGATAATTGCCATGTCGTCCTTCATGCTCTCAGCCAGTCGAGCTTTAATTCCTATGTTGATTACTCTCAGTTTCCTATATTTGTGTTCAGTTAGCGTGTTTATAGGTAAGGAGTGAAAATCTCTGGTTGCCATCTGTTTAGTTGGTATGTGGTTTGTTTTCCAGCTGGTTGTTTTAAGG
The DNA here is from genome assembly GCA_029959085.1 of Nemophila menziesii. NCBI lineage: Eukaryota > Viridiplantae > Streptophyta > Magnoliopsida > Boraginales > Hydrophyllaceae > Nemophila > Nemophila menziesii. The sequence continues at coordinate 85,882,096 of JARWIR010000001.1, forward strand.
GACTTTTGAAAGTAGTTAAGTTCTGCAGAAGAAAAATTAGTAGTAGAAAGGGGGTTTTGCGAAAAAGAAGAAGGGAGGTGAACAAGTAGAAGAGTAATGTTAGACAACTTATATGATTCATGGTGTAATGTGTCCCTTATATAGTGATGAAGTTCCTTGCTCTTGTTTGTATTCTCAAAATTCAGAAAGGATTTGTGACTCTTCGTTGAACCTCCTTGCAGCTGCTTTTTTGTTGTACCCAAGGAAATAGACTGTTGTGGTTTATTGGTAATCTCTCCCTCATCATTATTCTTCTCTGTGTTGTTTAGTGGTTTCGAAAATATAATTAAGTCACCTGATTGTAGAGAGATAACTCTTAGCCTCGCACGCCTATTTTCCTTAGCCATCATTGTTTTTATTTTCTGAGAGTCTACTCCCCCGCTTCGTTTTCTTCTTTGGTACGCCTCTTCGTTGTCATCATTAGCATAAATATTTGAGTTAGCTAAGCTTACCTTAGTTGTTCTGTTGCTTCTCTTTCCTGCTCCCCTATTTCTTGATTGTCGAAACCTAGGGTTTCTATTCTTCATTTTTATAATTTTTAATTGTCCTCTTTCTGCAGCAGATCTTTTGTTGCATGTGTATTTGGTGAGTTCGAGCATCATTACTCTGCAGTGCTCATCATGATTTACTTTTCTAAGCCTTGCGCCATCGAGTTCTCCAAAAAGGTCCCCAAATCCTTCAGATGAGGAGCTCATCTTCTAAGATAAAAGGGATAAAGAAACCCTAAGGATTAGGCCAGGAATTGCTACCGTCAATTGAAAGAGGATTAGGCCAGGAATTGCTACCGTCAATTGAAAGAGGATTAGCCCAAAAACTCCCCCAAATCCAAGCCAGTGACCAAGAAATCTGTTCAGAATTTTAGAGAGAGGCAAGAGAATTATTCACCAAAATGATCTTCTCAATTTCAATCTCATCAGGAAAAGGTGTACATGAACCATAAATTTCTTTTCTTCCGCGAACCATAATCATACCTGCAAGATAAATATATAATTTTAATTGAACAAACACAATACATCGTAGAAAATAAAATTCAGAATAATTACCTTAGCAATTTTACTTGAGCTAATAAAATTCAAAATTAAAAGCTTTTGCGTCTTGGAAATTAGTTGCACATCCCACAACCCCCCAGAATTCTGATGTAGACCTAGTGTATCATCAATGTAAGTGATGCAAGGAAGAGGTGCTCTGAACAAGCTCATCACTTAAAATAGCCATAAATTCATAAATGTAGCAAGCATCTCAAACAACTTACATGGGAATGAAAATTATATTTTTAAATCTCACTAAAATTCACTATGAGTCCTTAAACTCTCTGATTTACAACTATTACAAAAATTTAAAAACATCTAATCATAATTTTAATGAGACTCCATATCTTAACTACTTAGTTTTAAGGATAAAATATTAGAAAAATATCTCGTACCTTAGTTTACAGAATCGCTGCTCGATACATAGTGATTCTTAACAATTGAGATCCACCTTTTGCAGTTCTTGTGGCTATACCAAGATAGGATGCTCCCAATACCAGACTTCTAGCTATTGTTGATGTAACATGTGTACAGTGTCCATTCTCATCCTTTTTTTATGTGAGAAGTCATGCAACTTATTTTCATAATTTTTTTAATAGACCTCGGAAAGGGTTACATTAAATATAATCATCAATAATAGCACAGTTAAAAATCATAAAATCCCAATATATCCTGATGACGAATCCCACTATCCCATACTAAAGCTCTAAAGATGATTGTCTTAGGGTTACGATTCGAGTTCGGGTTATATGCATAAGTTCTATCAACTAATGGGTTTGTATTGTAATGTGACTAATAAAAGGCTTTAGAAAGGATAAGAAGTGGCGGAGACGTATATTATATTCAATTTAAATAGGGTGAGAAAGCTAATGACTTCAAGTGGATTATGAAAGAACTGTCTTATTAATTTTTCTAAATTACCATGTCTTGTTACTTTTTCACTTTTATCTCATTGATTCGTTATTTTATAAACTAGTTTAGACCTCGCATTCAACACACCGCTCAAGGATCCCTAAGATTTAACTTGTCTTCTTACACATTTCTTATTAATCTTTTTTGTCCTTGCTTATTGTTTTCATGCATGCATACTAAGGAGCGTTGTGACACTGTTTAAAAAAATGTACCTAATATCATTAGCTTAACTAAACAATGTTCACCATATTTTATGCCAATTCCTTAAACTAGAAAAATTTATTTTTATGTAAAAACAAGAAAAGAAGATGAGGACAACGAATCCCCAGCCCCAACTCAAAACTGAGTTGTGTCCCCATGACTCGAAAAAGAATCAATAAAGAAAATAAATTTTAAACTAAACTACGTAAACACATGAGAAATTATGTAGAAAGAGTGGGAGACATTACTCGGCTTATTAATAACTCTTCCAATTCTAGATCATATGGAGAATCTTGCTCTTCTCCAAGCATGGACATGATTATATCAATTTGTCTACCTTGCTTGAGCTAGTTCTTGATGCTATAGAACTACTTGTCTTCTAATTTGGTAATCCTTTCCAATAGCATCCATCCCCACTTTGGAATATCTCGATCAGAACTTCCTCTTTTTTCTTGTAGGGTTGAGGATGAACTATGATCATTGAGTAATGGTTCTTAACTCTTTGATTTGTCCAGAAATTTCTTTCTCGTGTTATTCTTGTGTTGTTATTGAGTAGCTACATCGCGAATTGGTTTATTCTCATGCGGCTCACCAATTAGGATTGCTTTCTCTTTTTTTGCCCCGGGTGAATTCTTGTTCTTCCCCATGATTTATCTATTACTCTTCAAAGCTAGTACATTAATTCTCCTTGTCATCTCAACTAACCCACAACTAAAGAGATGCACCAATTATGAATATAGAACTTTGAATGATTGGTGTTTCTTTGGGTTGTTGTATAGGAGTAAATTTAGTGGTGTTTTGATGGTGGTTTATGAAGACTAAAGGAAGGAATTAAATTTGCTTGAGATGGAAGGAATTATGAAAAATTGACAATCCTTGGTATTTTGTGGTGATATAAAATGGGTTTGATGAAGTTTATGTGTTTATGGAAGATGTGGAAGAAGATTTGATGTTGTTTTTGTTTGTTGTTGAAGGATTGATCAAGCTTCAATGGTGTTTCTAATGGAGTTTGGAGTTGATAATTTCATTTTGGTGAAGTTGGGAGAGGCTATGAATATGGTTAGGGTTTGTGGAATTAGTGTCCTAAGGACTCATTTATATCTATTTTCACTGACTAGCGACGATACACTGCCCTTCGGGCGTGGTATACCATTCTCCTATAATGTGTCTCCCAGAACGTGATATGGTGGATGCTAATATCGATACGATGTAGCAGAGGTATATATTCTATTGGGCAAGGTATAACACTTGAAGACCTTGATGTTTCTGACTTTACACCTAGTGGGGGCGAAGGTGTGGTAAATAAACAGATAAATAAAATAATAAATAAATAACACGCCCTTAACTACCACGAGAAACTCACTGCAAGTATTATAGATCGTTTGCAAGTTTATTTAGTAAGTAAAGTTTGTTTGCAAGTATTTGATCTGTTAGATCTACTTATGTATATAGAGTAGTGTAGGATAATATACTTGTTAAGTAAAAAGTAATAAAATAAATAATATTAATTTGATTTCATATTCAAAAGATAATAATGCAAATAAATAATTACTTAAAGAATGGGATGAGAAATATAGATTAGGTTTGCTAGCATACACTTATCCTTCTAAATCAATATTCTAGTTATAAGGGTGTGATGTCTCTTCATTTGTGATAATAAAATCTATTTCTGAGACATCATTTTAGTTTTATTTATTATTCTATAGGTCGATTTTCGCATGATTTAGTACACTTTCCTATTTTGGGTCTTGAATTGATTATTTATTATTTTTAGAGCATATTGGGTTTAATTATTTATTTAGAGTGAAGCTTTAGAGATATATGGTAATTAATTAGAGTCCAAGTTGGTTTCAAGAGCTAAAGTAAAGAAGATAAACATGGGAATTGAAGATAAGGAAGTAAAAGCTAAAAATATGGAAAAGGAAAAGCTGCCATAAATCTGAATTCCAGCACCTACAACACAAATCAGCTTATTCTCAAAATCTGTGAGAAATCTGGAGAAACGGTCAAGAGAAAAGGTAAAGATCTTTCCGAGACGATGAATTTCGACTACTCATACGCGTCAATCGGATAAGTATTGAAGCTGTTAGGACCAAAACAAAAACGGGGCTGATTCCATATTTTTGGGCTACGAATTTGAGTTGGGATTGGAGTCCACTACTTACCTTTTACTTCAAGAAAACGATTAGGTCTTCCTATACCCTATAAATACAGCCTCTTAACATTAGAAAAATCATCCTTGGCCAAACCTTAAGGTCAGGAAGAAGCTACAAAACAAGAAGAGAAGTCTGAAAGGAGTTGTGCATCAACCATGTCTCCTTCAACCTTTAATTCTGTTATTCTTTTCTTTCTTTAGTATGAACTAAATTCTATTAGCTTGAGTGTTAGCATATATGTATGAACCCTAGTTTTGGTTGACATCTATCTAATTTGATTGAATTTATGTTTTGATTTCTCTGTTTATGTGTTTGATTAATATTTTGTGTTCTTTACGGTTGCAAACGTATAGAATTACCATCATAGTAGTTAGATAACCGGTATATTTGACTATAGAATTAGCACATAACGTCTAGAATAAGGTTTGATTTGACAATTCAACCTAACTAGATAGTCAATGATTTAGTGTATTGCTATTTAATCAATTGCAGGAACAGTTTGCTTAGGTTCTTATTGACACAGGTAAACCCTATTTGAAACTACCTAGCACAATTGAAATCAAACTATTGAAATACTACATGATTCATCCCTTACATGTTTAGAATGGCAAAACTAGTGGGGATTACATGTTATTTACTCAAGCTAAACTATCATACTATCTTCTTTTCTTTTCTTTTATTATTATCTGTCTTTTAATTTATTAGTTTAATTTATAGTATTAAAAACCAAATAAAAATCTATCTTTCTCTTCTTTACCCTTGCGTGTTATTATTCTACCTTAATTATTTGCACTTGAATATTTGCATAAGTTCTTCTTAACCTTCGAAGTCCCTGAGGAACGAATTCTACTTATTCATTAAAACTTGCATACGATCTGTATACTTGCAGAATCGTGCTCAGCTTAGGGTGTTCATTTGCACTTATTTATTACATTATTTTATCACACCTTAGGCGACACTGGTGGTCCTTTGTGTGTTCTAAAATAAATGCAAAAGTAACTGAACCACAACCGCAAGTGTACGGGTGTCCCAAGTAGTAATAATGATTCTAGGATCGTTCGCAGTGACGGTTTGGTTAACTATAATGCTTATCAAATAATGAATGGTTGCATTTATGAAAGCAAGTGAAAGATATAATGATTGACTGGTTGTTTGTTTTAATCCTAAGTAATGAAAGATTAAGGTAAAATGCAATTAAATACTAAAACGCAAGTAAATGAAGGTAAAACGCAAATATGAGAAGGCAGCACTTGAGAACGCAAGGGATCCTCCTAATTCTATTTCATAACATATGCTGATTAAGGGTTAAATTGGTCAATTACAATGGTCGGGATTCTAAATTCCTTATACCCCCGACAGGGTGGACTATAAGGCTATTTTAGAGTGTCACTAGTCCCGTCAGGGTAAATATGATCCACTTTCGAATGATTAAGCAATTTTACCACATTGGCCCTAAAATTAACTAAGCTCGTCAGAGTCAATAGTTTCTATTTTAGATTGAGTAATTAATTCCGTACCTAAACCCTCCGTCAGGATGATCCACACGCCACATATGTGGAATAGCCTAAATACTAACACCTGTTCTTAGTTCATGACTCCAAAAATAGTAAATAATCTCAAATTACCGAAAAGAGTAAAAGACCCAATTTAATTTAATTTAACAGAAATCCAAATTCAGACATAAGAAATTCAATAGAATCGGGATTCACCCATTAGGCATTCTCAAGTACTATGAGAAATTAGCTCATACTAATTAAAAAGAAAACTAAATTAAAAGAAATGGAATTCATATTGTTTTACAGAATTAAAAATAAGAAAGACCTAATTTCCGGGAATGGATTTGGCTGAGAATGGAGATATAGACTCTCTCCAGCTCTACATCTTCTTCTTCTTCCTTCTGCTTCTTCTCTCTTGATGTTTTATTTTGTAAAAAGTGAATTCTGTGAAAAATAGAAGTCAAGAGCTCCTTTTATAAGCTCAAATTCGGATTAGGCCTTGGACCTAAAGTTAAATCACTCATTAAAAGTCCAAACCCATTTTCTAAGCCCAAAATCATATAACTGCTGCACCACCTCCACTAAAACGGCTCTAGCCGATTCATTATAACTCCGATTGACCTGAAATCACTTGATAAATTTCCGTAACTCGATAAGGAACATATTCTCCTCAAAGGTCAGCGGCTAAATCATCTCTTAAGTGCCTCGAAATCAGCAATCTTTGGCCTGTTTTCCAGATTTGCAGCTCCAAAATATAATTCTTTCGGGATTTGACTTCAAGCTTTGACTCCATATCACGATCTTTGACTCTCTTCTCGGATTCCTGACCTAGCTAATATTCAAAACCTACAAACTTTGCACTAAAATACGCAAGATTACGCGCAAAAGTTTAATAAATCAAAAATACTAGAAATAAAATAGGAATTCCGGATTATTGCATTTTTAACTCAAAAGTCTATCAAAATATTCAATTAAACATCAAAAATGATGTCTCCCAAGGGTCGAAAATAAGAACAATTAGGGAGACAGCAAGACCCCCAACTCAATCCTTTGTCATCCCAACAAAGTAAAACAAAACAAAACAAAACAAGGGGTAGAAGTAATCGTAAGAACAAGTAGAAGCTAGCAAATACACCTAAAGCAATTCTCAAGATAAATCGCATATAGCAAACTCTAGAAACTAATATACACATACATCTATAATGCAAAATCAAACATAAATAATCTCAATCATAAAATTAAAGTTGCAATGCTTGAAGGTTACACTTGTACTCCTCTCTGTATGATGGCTATAGGGTGGTCATTAATCCTAACTCGCTTTGAACGCTCCACCCAGTATATTTACTATCAACAGAATCGTAAATTCACTATGTACTTAAGAATCACGAGGTCTTTATGGTTTTAATAATGGCTTAAGGACGGTGTGGATGTATATTTGGTAAATTTGAAGTGAACTTTTGGCTCTCTCCTCACTTACCATCAACAGTGTCCTCGAGCTTGAGTTTACGCTAAAAAATGTTCTCACTCACCCATTTATGCAACAATTTAGCGTCCCATGTCTACCCACTACAACTAAGATGATTTTTCAGAAAATTCCTCTTTTTCGGATGTTTTATTCATTCTTCTTTTTCTTTTTCTTTTCTTTTTTTTTGTACAGATGCAAACCGGGTTCCCGGTTTTGGCGAAACCGGGTTCCTGGTTCCTACTGTATAGATTTTCGAAATTTTTCATTTTTTCTTTCTTTTTCATTTTTTCTCATTCCCAGCAAAGGGTTACAAGTGTATATCATCTGCAATTGTGCTACAATACAAAGCACATCAATCCCTACCCAATAAATTCCCCATAAGTGGACCCACCACCCCAAACTCAAGCTCGAGACATGTCTCAAGATTGTGATTCAAGTGCGGGTCATATGGTCATGCCTAATAATCTAAGGGATAATGGCTTATATCGTGGCTACAAAGAAAAGGCTAAAGGCCAAAGTGGGCTAAGACGGATAATAATTAATACAAGGGATAGAAGGCTAAAAGGTTACAAATGGCTTACAAAGAACTGCCCCTATCATTTTCCTAAGTACATAGCTCGTCTTTATTCATATCTAGGTGGGTTCTCTACTAATTAGGATTTCACGTTCTACACACCAAACATATTCCTTAAGTACAAGCTTACTTCATTTGCATTGTTCATTAATTTTTCCTATCAATTACCTATGTTTGCATGCAATTCTAAATGCGTTTTATATCAATCCCTAAAGTCCACTTTTTACTATCATAAATTCATCAAAAGTATGCTTAAAGGGATATTTAAAATTTTCTACAGTCAAAAGCAACTCCGGAAATTCTTTTATTGAAAGCAAATAAACCAAATAGCACATAAAAACTGGGATGAGGCAACGAACCCCACCCCAAACTCAAAAATGAGTCGTGTCCCCACGACTCAAAAAAGACTCAAAGCAATTAAACTAATTAACACTAAAAAGGAAGAATTAGAAAACGTATCTCAACCAGCGCGTGGCTGGTTACCAATGTTGCATTCTGGACCTTTATCTCGCGTAACAGCATCATAAATCGCGTTTTGAAGTGTGTTTACGCCTAAGATCAAAGTTCGAAGAAGGTCCAATTCTCTTGTAACGTTGCCTAAGGTAGCAATCATCTTCTCTTGATTCTCTTCCAACACCCTAATTTTCGATTCCAACTCAGGAGCATTCTTCGCTTTCTTTGGTGGAGGAGCTCTAGGAGTCTTCGTAGCTCATGTTGCTTCATCATGAATATTCTTAATTGTAGTCAATGCCATGCTCAATCCAACTGTCACACCATCATCCTCTGCATTCCTACGCGGAATCTTTGAGATTCTGCTGTTTCATCGGAGCTCTCGCGAATTCCATGATGGTGTCATAAATAATCTTAGCAACATTCATCTGTTTCTCCTCAATAATACACTTAATAAAAATTACATGCTCCTTCTTCAACTCGGATGTGTGTTTAATTCCAAAGAAAGTAGGTATTATGAAACGAGACCACACCTTCGCACTATGTGTCAAATTACTGCTGTAAAATTGTCCAGGATATCTTTCTCCTTCAGGAATTGGGCTAGCCCCATTAACAAGCACAGTACCCCAAAGGGATTCATAATCGAAAGAAGGGTCATTAAGAGTGTCTTGGAACGGACATGAACCAGTAAAGTTGGGTAATTTCAAAGATTTCCGAATAAGTTCAATGGAGAAAGGAACTACCTTTTTGCAAATTTCAATTGCCTCACGGGAAAGGGCTAAACCTTCATAAAATTCTCGCAAAAAAGTAGGAATAAACTCAAGCTTCCTTTCTCTTAATTCTCTCCAACCAAACTTGTCACAAACAACAGCATATTCTCTATGAGCACTACTCATAATATTCTTAGGAAAGTCCATCTCTTCACCAAATTTCAAAAATTCAATTCTTTCACGAACCTGTTCATTCCACGAAATATAAACCCTCTTAGGCTTTTGGGCCCACATCTTTCGTCGCAGGGGTTTCTGTTGAACTGATACTTCTGGAACTTCTTGTTCAGTTTCATCCTCAAGTTCTTTCTCAATCTCATCTTCATGTTCATCCTCAGTTTCTGGTTCATCAATTAATCTTCTCTTCTGACCTGTGATTTTTTTTCTCTTGGGAGCAAGCTTAACTTCTTCAATTTTTCATTTAGGACGGGAATCAGGAATCTCAATAGCTTGTTCTTGAGTACCACCAATGGTGGTCTTCTGTCTAGGAGCAGTTCTACGGATATCACCGGTTTTGTTAGTCATCTCTTTCCACCCCAAACTCAAAACTTCAAATACTGAGAAACTAGAGAAAAGTTTAGAACTTTGATGTTTTGAGGCTTAGGAATTGAAGAACAAGGTGGAATATGAGATGGGTATTGTTCAATTTGTATGGGAGAAGAAAGAATTGGGTTTAATTTAAGGATTGGGTGAAGAAAAATCTTGGGGAAAAACTAAGGATTTGATGTTATTTTGGAGAAGAGGTGAGTTGATTTTGTTTTTTTGTGATGAAAGAGGGTAGGATTTGATGATATATATAGGTTTTAATGATGATTTTCGGAGGTGGGTAGTGTGTGGGTGCGTTTTAGGTAAAAGCTTGCAGGAGAGGCTAAAGAAACTAGGTTAAAAAGCACAAAACCGCCATCACAGCTTCAAAACCGGGTTCCCGGTTTTTGAAATCCGGGTACCCGGTTCCGCGTCCCTGTGTCGGCGCAGAAAATTACTTAATTAATTTATTTTATTTTTTACCTCAACACGCAACCAAAGGCTGGACTCCAAAACGCTGGGTCAGAAAGTTACCCTTCGAAACCGGGTTCCCGGTGTTGGCGAATCCGGGTACCCGGTTTGCGTAGCTGATGTGGGTTGACACGCAAATGGTGACGCAGCACACGGCGGGACCCAGGACGCTGGGTCAGAAAGGTCGAAATTCACAGCACCAAAACCGGGTTCCCGGTTTTGCGAAATCTGGGTACCCGGTTTCGGTCGAGTTCGCAAGTGAAGACGCAGCTAATGGATGCTTTCCAAGACGCTGGGTCAGAACCTCCAAAATTCACAGCTCACGAAACCGGGTTCCCGGTTTTGAGAAATCCAAGTACCCGGTTCCGACGTTGTGTCGTGAACCAAAACGCGCCTTCTTGCGTGTGGGAGGTTGGTACCAGTTCCAAAACCGGGTTCCCAGTTTTTGCGAAACCGGGTACCCGGTTTCTCCTGGACAACCAACCTCTTTTTCTTTTATTTTCGCCCTTTCGGCCCCAAACTCATGACCTTTTTACCCCTTAAATCATCAAAAACAACTACCCTTCCTCATTTCTTAATAATAAACACTAAAATTATGAAAATCAAACTATTCTACATTGCGAAAATTTAAAAACTCAAACTAATATACAAGGAATTGGCTTTTGTTTAACGTCATTAAGCTCGACGGGTTACCTCACGCTTCTAAGGAGTCTCAAGGAGATACATGACCTCCCCGGGATGTGGATCTTCCAAGCGGTTAGTATCTTCACCTCCATGGTATATCTTTAATCTATGACCGTTCACCATGAAGGTACGGTTCTCTAGTGGATGTTCTATTTCTATCGCCCCATGAGGTGTAACTTTGGTCACAATGTATGGACCCGACCACTTAGACCTTAACTTACCCGGATAATTGCTGAACTTTGAATTATACTTCAATACTTTTTGTCCCACTTCAAAGTTCTTCGCACGAATCCGATTGTCATGCCATTTCTTCGTGTTTTCTTTGTAAAGTTTAGCATTTTCATAGGCATTCAATCGGAATTCGTCAAGTTCATTAAGCTTCATCATACGATTCTCTCCGGCTATGGTAGGGTCTAAGTTCAACTGCGCAATCGCCCAATAGGCACCCATTTCTAACTCAAGAGGTAAGTGACAAGCCTTACCATAAACCATACGATACGGAGATGCACCAACTGGAGTCTTAAACGCAGTACGATAGGCCCACAACGCATCATCTAACTTCATCGACCAATCTTTTCTAGTAAGACCAACGGTTTTCTCTAGGATTGACTTCACCTCACGATTCGATACTTCAGCTTGACCATTGGATTGTGGATGATATGCAGTAGATACACTGTGTCTTACTCCATACTTCTCTAGAACAGTCTTCAAATACTTATTAACGAAATGAGATCCTCCATCACTAATAATCACTCTATGTGTACCATGGCTAGTGAAAATATGTGACTTCAGGAACTTAATCACCACTCGTGAATCATTGGTTGGTAAATCCACAGCTTCTACCCATTTTGACACGTAATCGACAGCTAATAAGATGTAGAGGTTAACATTTGAAGGAACGAAAGGACCCATAAAGTCTATACCCCAAACATCGAATATTTCAACTTCTAACACATTATTACGTCGCATCTCATCCCTCTTGGATATGTTTCCAATAAACTGGTATCTTGTACATCTCTTAACATATTCATGACAATCTGTAACAAGAGTAAGCATGTAAAAACCTTATTGAAATACCTTAGCGGCAGTTCTATCTCCCTTGAAATGTCCTCCGTAGAGTGAATCATAGCATCTAGCTATAATTTCTTTTGTTTCCTCCTTGGCTACACATCTTCTTATCATTTGGTCAGCACATAACTTGTAGAGGAAAGGATCCTCCCAAAAAATTTGTCTAGCACGATGAGCTAACCTTTTTCTTTCTTGATAAGTGGATCCTTCAGGAAAAGAACCACTCACCACTAAATTCGCAATATCTGCATACCAAGGAGCTTCATAATCACGAACCACAAACAAATTCTCGTCAGGAAACTCTTCTCTAACTACTTAAGTACCACTATTCAACTCAGAACCTTCAAGACGCGATAGATGATCTGCAACCTGATTCTCACAACCCTTTCTATCCTTAATCTCTAAATCGAATTCTTGAAGCAACAAAACCCATATGATTAACTTCGGTTTAGCATCCTTCTTTTCCATAAGATATCTAATCGCTGAATGATCTGTATAAACAATAACTTTCGCTCCAAGGAGATAAGAGCGAAACTTATCGAATGAATACACAACTGCTAGCAACTATTTTTCTGTAACTGTATAATTAACTTGAGCACCATTAAAAGTTTTACTAGCATAGTAAATCGAATGAAAAAATTTCTCTTTTCTCTGTCCCAATACAGCTCCCATACATAAATCACTCGCATCACACATAACCTCAAACGGTAAACTCCAATCTGGAGGTAATACTATAGGAGCAGAAATAAGCTTTTCTTTGATTGCTTGAAAGGCCGCTAAACAAGCTTCATCAAAAAGGAATTTGGAATCCTTTTCGAGTAAGTTGCATAACGGTTTAGCAATCTTAGAAAAGTCTTTAATGAAACACCTATAAAAGCCAGCAAGGCCCAGAAAACTTCTTACCCCTTTAACAGAAACAGGAGGGGGAAGAGTTTTAATTACCTCTATCTTCGCTCTATCAACCTCTAATCCAGCACACGAAACTTTGTGACCCAGAACTATACCTTCGCGTACCATGAAATGACACTTCTCCCAGTTTAAAACCAAATCTGTTTCCTTGCATCTAATTAACACTTTCTCCAAGTTCACTAAACATCTATCGAAATAATCACCAAACACGGAGAAATCATCCATAAAAACTTCAAGGAAATTATCGATCATATCCCAGAAGATGGCCATCATACATCTTTGAAAGGTAGCAGGTGTATTACACAACCCAAATGACATTTCTGCGATATGCAAAAGTACCAAAGGGGCATGTAAATGTTGGTTTATGTTGATCTTCTGGAGCCACGTAAATCTGATTATACCCGGAATAACCATCTAAGAAACAGTAGTATTCTCTTCCAGCTAAATTATCTAACATTTGATCAATGAAGGGCAGAGGGAAGTGATCTTTTCTGGTGGCCTTGTTCAATTTTCTGTAATCCATGCAAACTCTCCAACCAACTACCGTTCTTGAAGGAATCGCTTCATTTTTATCATTAAAAATTGTTGTCATTCCTCCTTTCTTCGGTACACATTGAACTGGGCTCACCCATTCACTACTCGAGATGGGATAAATAATCCCCGCGTCTAAAAGCTTGATAACTTCCTTCTTCACTACATCCTTCATAGCGGGCATTAATCTCCTCTGACCTTCAACTGAGCGTGCGTTATCGTCTTCAAGTATGATTTTGTGTTGACAATAGGAGGGACTAATGCCTTTGATGTCAGTAATTGTCCAACCTATTGCCTCTTTGTTGGCTCTTAACACACGCAACAGTTTATCTTTTTGAGGACCTGTTAACTTCGCTGAAACAAAAACAGGTAGAGTTTCATTAGTACCTAAATACGCATACCTCAAGTGTTCTGGTAATGGATTTTCTTCCAATTCCGGAGAAGATTCAATTGAAGGCTTCTTTTTAGGAATAATCTCCCCCGGTTCTCTCACAGGTTCATAGGCAGGACGCATATACTTCGGATTCTCAGAATTAAGAGCTGCCACTGTTTCGGCAAGCTCTTCCATCATCTCAGGTAAATCTAATGTCAAAGCGGCCTGCAAGATATCATCATAATTAAAACAATCAAATACCTCTTGCGATGCCTGCTCAACTACATCCATTCGGAAGCAATCTTCTTGAGAATCTGGAAATTTCATAGCTCGGAACACATTAAATTTGACCTCCTCGTCTTGGATTCTCATCGTTAATTCGCCATTTTCTACATCAATCAGTATACACCCCGTGGCTAGGAATGGTCTTCCCAAAATAATGGGGACATTCCTATCCGCGTCGTATTCAAGTATAACGAAATCAACGGGAAATACAAGCGTACCTGCCTTAACAAGGACATCTTCAATTCAGCCTTCTGGATGTGCAAGAGATCTGTCCGCCATTTGCAAGACCATAGAAGTAGGTCTCGCTTCTCCAATTTTCAGCTTATCAAAGATCGATTTGGGCATCAGATTGATGCTCGCACCCAAATCGCATAGTGCTTTACCTTTCCATTCTTCTCCAATCGATATCGGAATTGTGAAACTCCCAGGATCAACTAACTTTGGAGGTAATTTACTTTGACAAATAGCACTACATTCTTCAGGATGACCAATCATCTCATCATCACAATATGGCATTTTGTTAGTGAGGGTACTCTTCAAAAACTTCGTATACTTAGGAATATCTCGAATAGCTTCCAACAACGGAATATTAATACTAAGGCCCCTCTCTCTATTAAAGAACTTCTGAAAATCGGCCAAGTCACCCTTTTTCTGTACTCGAGATGGAAATGGTGGAGGAGGGCGATTACTCATAACATCATCTTTCTTCTTCGAAATTTCACTTGGCCTCTCTATTTCTTCAACCTCAACATCTTTCTCTTTCTCACCCACATCCTTTTCTTTTCTTGGAACTTCTTTCTCTTTCATAACAGGAAAAGGAGGTGGAGGGAGGTTCTTACCACTTCTGAGAGTAACAGCTTTGCAATCTTCATGTTGTCTCGGATTTTCTGTGTCACTAGGGAGTTGCCCTTGTGGACGTTGATGCAGCTGTTTTGCAAATTGATCCATTTGGTTCTGTAAGAGCTTAATACTTGCGTCAGACGCTTGTTGATTTTGCATAGCTTGCGTCTGGAGAGCAATTAAACTTTCAACGGTTTTCTAGAAGGGTAACAACACCTTCTTGTGGATGGGCAGGTAAGGCTTTTTGGTTCATGGTTTTGTTGTAAGCGTCTTGAGGAGCTTGTCGTTGCGCATAGTTTCCTTGATTCTGTCCTCCTTGATAATTATTTTGTGGTCTTGGATTGAAGTTGTTACCTTGGGGACGCGGCTGATATGCATATGTAGGATTTGCTGCCCCATTAGGATTTGAATATTGAAACCCAGGATGGTTTCTGTTAGGCTGATATCCATTACCACTCGAATTAAAGTTTCCTCTATTGGAGACAAACATCACGGACTCTTGATTATTCTGACAATTTTCCCAACTATGATCATTCACACCACAATACTCACATCCATGAATTTCTTGTCAACCTTTACCTCACCTCTTTTATTCGAAAAACCCTCTTTCACGGCTAAAGTAAGTTCTCTCACTTGTTGTTCTAGTGTGGCTTGAATCTTAGTCTCTAAGGAGTTGAACTTTTCTTCAATATTGACATTATGAACTCCTCCTTTAACTGGTGTTCTTACGGTATTCCACCCAACTTCATTATCAACTGTTCTATCCAAAATAATTCTTGCATACGCGGGTTGAACTCGTAAAAACGCACCACCACACAACAAGTCTAAATCTTTCGTAGAGCTCCCCTCAAGACCATTATAAAAAATCTTCATTTGTTGTTGTTCAGTAAGGTCATGATTCGGGACTCTTCGTAAACATTTCTAAAATCTCGACCAACTTCTACCTAACGCTTCATCATATTCTTGCTTGAAATGTGTTAACTCAAGTTCAGCATCTAACCTCATGTTAGATGGATAATACCTGTCGAAAAATGCAGCCTGTAACTGATTCCAATTCGTAATCTTCCCTGGTTCTTGTTAATCATGCCAATCACTCGATCCATCTATCAAGAAAAATCTGAATGTAGCGTAATACATTTGTTCTCTCGTCACCCCTTGCGTAATGTATGAGTCGCAAATTTGCATAAACTTTTGCACTGCGCGTAGTGCATCTTTTCCGGGCTTGCCACGAAAGTTTCCGAAATTCTGAAATTGAGCTAACATACCCGAATCTGGACGGAATCTCGGAACGTTGATATCAGCTGGGCCAATCCCAAAAGGAGGGGCAAGGAATGGTTCTTCTACTGGACTGGTAAGAAACCATGGGTCGGTTACTTGGCCTTGAGCTGGAGGATTAGGATTGACTGGCGTAACCTGAGGATTGATAATTTATGGCGCTATGGGCTGGCCATTCGCGTCTAGCTGAACTTGTCCGTTATTGTTTTGTTGGTTTTGAAGATTAATGTTTTCCATTATGTTCGCTAGTTCTTCTACTTCTAGAGCTTCTTGTTCTTTCCTTCTCTTGTTAGCAAGTCTGATTAATGATTCTGGATTATTAAGGATCGGAGGTGATGGCTCTAGATCCTTAAAGAGTCTCCTTCGCATACACCAAACCTAAGAACCTGAAAAAGATGAACAAACAAAGAGCGTAAAACTGAAATAAAAATAAATGCAACTATTACTAAAGGATAAACACCGTGGTCACACGCTACCGTCCCCGGCAGCGGCGCCAAAAACTTGGTGGTCCTTTGTGTGTTCTAAAATAAATGCAAAAGTAATTGAACCACAACCGCAAGTGTACGGTTGTCCCAAGTAGTAATAATGATTCTAGGATCGTTCGCAGGGACGGTTTGGTTAACTAAAATGCTTACCAAATAATGAATGGTTGCACTTATGAAAGCAAGTGAAAGATATAATGATTGACTGGTTGTTTGTTTTAATCCTAAGTAATGAAAGATTAAAGTAAAATGCAATTAAATACTATAACGCAAGTAAATGAAGGTAAAACGCAAATATGAGAAGGCAACACTTGAGAACGCAAGGGATCCTCCTAATTCTATTTCATAAAATATGCTGTTTAAGGGTTAAATTGGTCAATTACAATGGTCGGGATTCTATATTCCTTATACCCCCGTCTGGGTGGACTATAAGGTTATTCTAGAGTGTCACTAGTCCCATCAGGGTAAATATGATCCACTTTCGAATGATTAAGCAATTTTACCACATTGGCCCTAAAATTAACTAAACTCGTCAGAGTCAATAGCTTCTATTTTAGATTGAGTAATTAATTCCGTACCTAAACCCTCCGTCAGGATGATCCACACGCCACATATGTGGAATAGCCTAAATACTAACACCTGTTCTTAGTTCATGACTCCAAAAACAGTAAATAATCTCAAATTACCGAAAAAAGTAAAAGACCCAATTTAATTTAATTTAACAGAAACCCAAATTCAGACATAAGAAATTCAATAGAATCGGGATTCACCCATTAAGCATTCTCAAGTACTATGAAGAAATTAGCTCATACTAATTAAAAAGAAAACTAAATTAAAAGAAATGGAATTCATATTGTTTTACAGAATTAAAAATAAGAAAGACCTAATTTCCGGAATTGGATTTGGCTGAGAATGGAGATATGGACTCTCTCCAGCTCTACAGCTTCTTCTTCTTCCTTCTGCTTCTTCTCTTTTGATGTTTTTTTTTGTAAAAAGTGAATTCTGTGAAAAATAGAAGTCAAGAGCTCCTTTTATAAGCTCAAATTCGGATTAGGCCTTGGACCTAAAGTTAAATCACTCATTAAAAGTCCAAGTCCATTTTCTAAGCCCAAAATCCAGTAACTGCTGCACCACCTCGACTAAAACGGCTCTAGCTGATTCGTTATAATTCCGATTGACCTGAAATCACTTGCTAAATTTCCGTAACTCGATAAAGAACATATTCTCTTCAAAGGTCAGCGGCTAAATCATCTCTTAAGTGCCTCGAAATCAACAATCTTTGGCCTGTTTTCCAGATTTGCAGCTCCAAAATATAATTCTTTCGGGAATTTGACTTCAAACTTTGACTCCATATCACGATCTTTGACTCTCTTCTCGGATTCCTTTCCTAGCTAATATTCAAAACCTACAAACTTTTCACTAAAATACACAAGATTACGCGTAAAAGTTTAATAAATCAAAAATACTAGAAATAAAATAGGAATTCCGGATTATTGCATTTTTAACTCAAAATTCTATCAAAATATTCAATTAAACATCGAAAATGATGTCTCCCAAGGGTCGAAAATAAGAACAATTAGGGAGACATCAGACACCAAGTTTTTGGCGCCGCTGCCGGGGACTACATCGTTAGTCCTTGTGCAATTATCTAGTGCTTTTATTATAGTTAGTTCTATTTTACGCTTTTCTTTTCAGTTTTTGTTTTACAGATTTTTACAGATGGAGAATCCAAGGAGACTTGATCTTCCAATCATATATAGAGTGCAACACGCGGAATCCGCACTCCAGAAATCCAAGCCGCCAATTTTAGACCAGATCCAGGCATGATAGCGCAATTCGCGAGTCATGAACAATTTAGCGGTGCTGCACAGCAAGATCTGGTCCGGTATGTTCAGAAATTTATGCAGATCTGTGACGTTTATATTACCAAAGGTGTTACAAAGGAGCAGATGTATTACATTATGTTCCAGTTCTTTATGACCGGAAGTACAAGCGATTGGTACGATACCCAACGCCCTCACGTTATTCCAGATTGGACAAGCTTCAATCTAAATTCATAGACCGATTTTATCCGGTTAGTAGAAGATTAAAAGATATGTTGGAGCTCGAACAATTTATGCAGGAAGACGGAGAAAGTTTGGGTGAAGCATGGTTACGTTTTTGGGAGATGAAGGCGAGATGTCCATGCCATACATCATCGCCAGAATATTCATTAACCATGTTCTATGGAGGACTTAATGACGAGTCCAGAAGAAGAGCAGAAATGTTAGGAGTAAAAGGTTTTGTGTTATTAGATCCTGAAGAAGCAGAAAATATTATGGAGAATGTTCTTGAAAACGAGAGAAGTTGGCTGGTTGAATTAGAATAACAAGAAGAGCCCTTAGAATCTCTAAGGCTCAAGGAGTTAAACCAACAACATGAGGAATTACGAGAACAAGCATGAACAATAGCTCTGGTGAATCTAGTACCTACTCTACCTTTATGTCCAGGTTGTGGAGCAAGAAACCATTCGTGGGAGAATTGCATGAATAATATAGCTTCGATTTCCTTCGCATATCATCAAAGTTACGCTAATTATCAGCCCCCACAAAATCAAAATTGGGTCAGAAATCAAGAGACTTATTATCAACCTTGACCTCAACTTACTATCCACCACAACCTATCTATCAAGAAGCGCCAATTCATAAAGAAGCTTATCAAGAACCACCTCAATATTCAATGCAACAAGCTCCACAAAAGCAACCTTCGAGTTTGAATTCAAGTATGGTTGCAATGATGAAAGTAATGGAAGAAAATATGAAGATGAGCCAGCAAAGAATCCAAACCAAATCCAAGGTAGTTAAGAACCTTGAGCATACAATATCACGAATGGCGAGTGTAATGCAAAATAGGCCAAAAGGGCAACTTCCGAGTGATACTGTTGCTCCTGAAGATCATGCTTGTCATGCAGTTGAATTGAGAAGTGGAAAACAATTACCTCCGCCTAGACGAGAACCAGAACCAACCTCTATTCCTGAGAAAGTGGTTGAAGAAACAATTAAAGACAAGGGTGAAGAGGTAATTGAACAAACGAGTGTCCCAGAGAAGACACCAGAAAAGAAAAAGAGCCCATTGGTAACCAACACACGTCTTCCTCCACCATTCCCGTCACGTGTCAGAAATCAGAACAATGAAAAAGAATTCAAGAAGTTCCTTGACATGGTGAATGAGTTAAAGATCAACATCCCGTTTGTAGATGCTCTCACAAGAATAACAAAATATCGTAAGTTCATGAAGTACATTCTTTCTAACAAACGAGAGACGAATGGATTGCCAGAGGAGTGTAAAGCGACAAATGAAATAGAGTTACCACAAGACGCGCAAACACCCCAGAACTTATTGATGAAACCATCCATTTCTACAAAGAATAGATCTAAAAAGTTCATGGGAGTTAGAGGCTAGGTATTTAAATTTCGTCAATCGTAATCGAGGCAACACGTCTAACTTTGAAAGACGTTAAACAAAAGTGCTATACGGGAGACAACCCGTAGTTTCTTTTATGTTTTTATGTTTTTATGTTTTTATGTTTTTATGTTTTTAATTCATGTTTAGTTTAGTTATTTTTAGTTGATATTGCATTTCTGAGGAAGGTATTAGTGTTTTTGATGTTTAGGTGCTATAGAAATTGAATTTGGGAGGAAAAACAAGATTTTTTGAAAAAATCAGATCATAGTTCCGGTATACCGTGCCCTAGGGGTGGTATACCGCAGGTCATACCCGAGCCCACGGGGTGTCACCACGTGTTCTATGCCGAGAGGTAGAATTTCGAAAGCAAGCAGCTCCGGTATACCAGGCCTTACTTCCGGTATACCGCACAGACCAAACCCGTGCCCACGTGTTCTCATCTCGGGTATTTTGACGTAACATGGACCTGGAAGAACCACAGCTCCGGTATACCGGGCCCCATGGCCGGTATACCGCCCGAACCCGCTGGAGAAAGAAAAAAAATCACGTTTTTCAAGGTATAAGGGAGAGGAGGTTGCTCTATTACGAATTTTACAATCCTTAAGCCTCTCCTTCTTCCCCAAACCTTTCCCAACTCCATGGAAGCTTCATCAAACCTTTCCTATTCATAAAAACACTACCCAATCACCATAAAAACACATCAAATCTTCTCTCCACATCATTACAAAGGATATTCAACCACCCATATCATACCAAAACACATTGAATCCAAGAATCAAAAGCTTAAATTTCAAAAATTCATCCAACAATTTCATAGATTCGTACCAATGCATGAAGAATCCATCTTACCCATATAGAGGATCATCATCAAAACACCTTTCCTTACCCAAATAGAGCTTGTACAACCAATAATCAAGAGTTTCAAATTTTAAGAGTGGTTAAAGCTTTGAGTTGGGTGTCAATTGAGATGATTAAGAGAACATAAACATTATCTACTGCAAAGGAGATGAAGAAAAGCAAGGTATTGGGTTCTAGTGAGACAAAATCAAGTGAGAAAAGTCCTAGTTCCAATTCAAAGGGTTAAACAAGTCAAGCGAATAGAGGTAGCAAGCTGTGTTTGAGTCAATGGGCAAAAAGGTTCCATCTTTAGTGAAGAAGACAACACAAGCTCTCCAATTCGAAGACCCTACACCCGAAGAAAAAGAGAAAGCTTAAATGGACATGATAGCTTCTCCAAAGAAACAATTAAAGGAACTACCTTTTGCTTATGACAAAGTATTTGAAGAAGAAGTTGACGAAGGAGAATAGAAGAAGATTCATGAAGATTTGGAAAGATTGGGTTGGTCTATGTTAATGGTAAGACGTTCTAAAAGACGTTCTTTTTGTTGAATTGTATTTTGAGTGGAGAAGAAGAGGATGTGGCACAGTTGATCTATGAGGAGGTGATACGATTTTCGATCTCTCCCATCTCGTTATTTAATGCAATATCCTACTATGATCACGTGTCTTGATCGGAAAGCGAATAAGAAGTTGGGTGAAGGAGAAACACGTGAGTTTAAGATAAGTAACAATATTTACAATGCTGGGATCATTAAATTTTTTAGAGTAATTACGCAACTTTCAAAATAAGAAAAGGAGTACATCATAACACTCTGTGAGCAATTAAAGAAAATCCAGCAGAAATCCTATCTTAGATGTCGATAAGGCGAGGTAATAGCCTCGAAGAGTATGTTTTCTTTCTTCCCAACCTTTTATTTATGTGCAATATTTCTGCTAATCTTAAATTTTATTCTTCTTGAGTCTTTATCGAGTCGTGGGGACACGGCTCATTTTTTAGTTGGGGGTGGGGATTCGTTGTCCTCATCTTCCCTTTTTGTTTTTACATAATATTTAAATTTTTTTTGGATTGAATAGGCATAGAATATGTTGAATGTACCTATTGAGCATGAATATAATTAGGTCGATGATAGTAAGTAGTATGTTTTTGAAAGATGTCATAAATATGTTTAGTATGCATGTATGAAAACAGGAAATAAAAGATAGAAAAGTTAATGAGAAATGCTAAGAAGTTACGTTGAAACTTAGGGAGAGTTATTTGGTATGTAGAACGTGAGGTTTGAAATTAGTTGAAAACCCGCTTGTCTATGAACCAGTGGTGAAAATGTAACGAAATCCGGTAGTTAGAAAAATGAATAAGACAGTTCTTTCATATTGAAGCCACTTGAAGCCTTCTTTATACCTTCTCACCCTTTTTATTTGATTATTGTTATTATTTATTCGTCTTAGCCCCTCTGAGCCTTTCTAAAGCCTTTTATTTAACCACATTATAATCCATACCCTTAGTTTGTAGGACTTATCCATATGATCCGCACTCAAATCGCAAAACCTAAAACAAGTCGTTTTTAGAACTTGAGTTTTGGGTGGTGGGTTTCATCATTAGGGAACCTTGGGTTTGGAAAATTATACTTGTGACTTTATTGATGATGAAAAAGTTATTCTTGTAACCCTTTGTCGGGGTAATAGTGAATGAAAAAGAAGCTACGAGCTAAATTTGCCAACAAGCGAATAAAAGGAAAAAATATATATATGAAAATAATAGCGTGATATCTCAACATTAAAAAGAGAGTCATAGCTATACAAAAGAAAAAAAAATTATATGAAAAGAATATATATTCGAACCGGCAAAGTGGAAGTTGTATATCATCACAAAAGGTTTTAATTGGGATTATTGGGGATGCACATCAAAAGCATCAAAAATTGTGTTGAGTGAGAACATCTTCGAGCGAAAACTCAAGCTCTAGGGCGATTCGTTGATGGAATGTGAGGAGAGAGCCAAAAGCTCACTTTTCATTTATCCAAATATACCACACCGTCCCTAAGCCACGTTATAACCAAAGACATTAGGATTTCTAAACTGTTGGGTGGAGAAACTATTGAGCTATTAGGTAGTATGTGAGTGGACCATTGGATGCTATATTAGGACCTATGAACAACCTATAGCCATTAGCATGAACTAAGTTATCAATCTCTCCTTCTGGCATTACGAAATTAATCTTGACTTGAATCTATGGATTGTTGATTATGTGTATATTAAGCATACTTGTGCATTACTTCTTGATCATTACTACATGAGACTTTTTAGATACTATGCTCTTGGATCATTCATTGTGTTATGTTCTTATTCTCCTCCTACTTCTTCTTCTTGACTACCCTACTATTCTTTATTTTTATTGTATCGGGACGATACAACTTTGAGTTGGGGTCTTGATATCTCCTCATTTGTGATAATAAAATCTATTTCTAAGACATCATTTTAGTTGTATTTAATAGTCTATAGGTCGATTTTCGCATGATTTAGTACACTTTCCTATTTTGGGTCTTGAATTGATTATTTATTATTTTTAGAGCATATTTGGTTTAATTATTTATTTAGTGTGAAGCTTTAGAAATATATGGTAATTAATTAGAGTCCAAGTTGGTTCCAAGAGCTAAAGGAAAGAAGATAAACATCGGAATTGAAGATAAGGAAGTAAAAGCTAAAAATATGGAAAAGGAAAAGCTGTCATAAATCTGAATTCCAGCATCTACGACAACAAATCAGCTTATATCTCAAAATAGGTGAGGAATCTGGAGAAACAGTCAAGATCAAAGTTAAAGATCTTTCCGAGACGATGAATTTCAACTACTCATACACATCGATCGGATAAGTATTGAAACTGTTAGGACCAAAACAAAAACGGGGCTGATTCCATATTTTTGGGCTACGAATTTGAGTTGGGCTTGGAGTCCACTACTTACCTTTTCCTTCAAGAAAACGATTAGGTCTTCCTATACCCTATAAATACAGCCTCTTAACATTAGAAAAATCATCCTTGGCCAAACCTTAAGGTCAGGAAGAAGCTACAAAACAAGAAGAGAAGTCTGGAAGGAGCTGTGCATCAACCATGTCTCCTTCAACCATTAATTCTGTAATTCTTTTCCATTCTTTCTTTAGTATGAACTAAATTCTATTAGCTTGACTGTTAGCATATATGTATGAACCCTAGTTTTGGTTGACATCTATCTAATTTGATTGAATTATGTTTTGATTTCTCTGTTTATGTGTTTGATTAATATTTTGTGTTCTTTACGGTTGCAAACGTATTGGATTACCATCATAGTAGTTAGATAACCGGTATATTTGACTATAGAATCAGCACATAACGTCTAGAATAAGGTTTGATCTGACAACTCAACCTAACTAGATAGTCAGTGGTTTAGTGTATTGCTATTTAATCAATTTTAGGAACAGATTGCTTAGGTTCTTATTGACACAGGTAAACCCTATTTGAAACTACCTAGCGCAATTGAAACCAAACTATTGAAATACTACATGATTCATCTCTTACATGTTTAGAACGGCAAAACTAGTGGGGATTACATGCTATTTACTCAAGCTAAACTATCATACTATCTTCTTTTCTTTTCTTTTATTTATTTTCTGTCTTTTAATTTATTCTATATTAAAAACCAAATAAAAATCTATCTTTCTCTTCTTTACCCTTGCGTGTTATTATTCTAGCTTAATTATTTGCACTTGAATATTTGCATAAGTTCTTCTTAACCTTCGTAGTCCCTGAGGAACGAATTCTACTTATTCACTAAAACTTGCATACGGTCTGTATACTTGCAGAACCGTGCTCAGCTTAGGGTGTTTATTTGCACTTATTTATTACATTATATTATCACACCCTAGGCGACACCAGGGTGAATTGAGCTCTTTTATGAAAATATTCAGGATTCTATTCCTCATAACCCCTTTCCAGGTGGACTTAGGTGGCAACCTAACAATTACCATGGGACTTGGGTAAGGGGACCCTGCATAATGATCGGTGGTTAATCTCAAACCCTAGTGATTATCTAGTTAGGCAAGCCCGTTAGGATCACTACCGCACACTAGAAGTTGATGTGGTGTTTCAATAGTTGAACACCCCTTCGGGGTGACCATCCAATTACTATTAATGGGCAGGTCTATACTCGTGCACTAGCAAGAACTCCAGTCAATAAATCAAAGCACATAAAATAGATATATATAATAATTAAGTAGCTCAATCAATTTAAAGGTTAATCCCAATTAACATAAAACAAATAAAGGATTAGAAATCAAATATTAAACATATGCAAACCCAAGCTATGGGAAAATCAGTTCATATCTAAAGACATATAAATAAACTAACGATAAAAGTAATTAGAAATATAGTTAATCTATTAAATCTAATAGAAATTATTCTAATGATAGAGAGCTAGGATGGAGAAGAGGAGTTTGTGACTCTCCAACTTCTTGTCTTCCACTATAGGTTTTCTTGCTTATTTGGATGATAGAACTTGATGCTAAGGACTGATATTCAAGAAATGGAATATTTACAATGATATGTAGGTTTATTTATAGGTGTTAGCTAACCCTAAGTCAAAATCTTGGAGTGCAAGAAAAGTTATTGGAGTCCTTTTCTAATCAATTTCGTTTCCTAAAATATAGGACAAGATAAACACTACTTCAATGATTTAGTTATATCTCTTTCTTTACTTGGCTAAATTTAGTGTACGACCTATCAAAAGGAACACAATTCAAAGATCTATCTATTGGTAAAATATCTCATAATATTTTTTGCAGAATTTAAAACACTGGACGACTTTTTAGCATTGCAGATTTACTTGGCATATTTTCCTTTCCTAATTCAACTTTGTTTCCTTTTAACTCTAGATTTTGCCTTGTATCTTCTTTCCTTAACTCCTTGACATTGATTTGGCATGTAATTATATTTCCATATTACCTAAGAGTTTCACATTAACACATAAATTAAACCAGATATACTCTAAAAGTAATAATCTTCCAATGAAGGCATGAATTAAGAAATTATCAAGTAATGGGGAAAAATCCCTAACCAATTAACATAATGTATCTAAAATTATGTCTCATGGGTGGATTAATTCATCACAAATATGGAGACATCAAGACCCCAACTCAAAGTTGTATCATCCCAATACAATAAAGAATAAGAACATAGGGATGTCTCTGAAAAATACACCTCGATCAATTAAGCACAAATCGAAAGAAGATAGAAGAATATGAATAATAATATCAAAGCAACTACTTAACAAGTTTCATGTAATAATATTTACAAACTAGATTACATATGCACTTATCATACAAACAATCAACACAGTTTAAGTTCAAGATTAGATTAGTTTTGTAATGTAAGAAGGAGAGGTCTTTCACTTAGTTCATCTATGGAGGCTATAGATTGTTCATCGATCCTAACAGAGTCTCGAATAATCTATCTAACTTTTATCTATTGGTTTAGTTGCTTTTAAATCACATAGTCAAGAATCATGAGGTCTTTAAGGTTGTAATGTTAGGGTTAGGGACGGTATGATCATATATTTGGATAATTTAAAGTGAGATTTTGGCTCTCTCCTCACTAGCCATCAACGAATCGCCCTAGAGCTATAGTTGCTCTCATAAGATGTTCTCATTCAACCCAATGGTTTGATTCACTAATTAGCATCCCCAATAGCCCAATAACGAAACATTAAAATGATCATATAAGATAATCTATTTTGCCGGTCCAAATCAATTTAATTTTTTTCATATCAAATTTCTTTTGTAATATAGATATGACTCTTTTTTTTCATAATTTTATTTTCTTTTCATTTCTTTTCTCATTTACTTTTACCTCGGCAAAGGGTTACAATATAAAACAGTGAATCATCAATAATAAGAGCACAAGTACATAAGCTCAAAAATACCCAACCCAACAATATTTCTTAAGCTCTAAAACGACTGTCTATGCATCGCGATTCAAGTGTGGGTCATATAGAAAAAGTCCTAAAATCTAACGGGTATGGCTTATAGTAGGGCTAAAAAAAGTTTTAGAATGGCTAGAAGGGGCTGAGAAGGATATAAATATAATAAATGGACAACAAGTTAAAAGGCAACAAGGGCTTATCAAAGAATTGCCATAATTACTTTCTAAACTATACAATTTTGTTACTTTCTCACCTCTAGCACGTTCCTTAAATGGGTTTTTCAATTAGCTCGAATTGCACGGCCTACACATCTCCCAAGGCGCCCTAAGATCAAACATACTTCTACCGTATTGCTTACTAATCTTTTCTTTACTATCAGTGTGTGTTTTCATGTAAATACCCTAAGCATATAAAATAACCAGCTTATAAACATATTACCTACTATCATTAACTCACTAAATTTATGCTTTAGCCATTAAACACAATCTGTATCTAATCCCATTCATCAATTTTTTTAATTTTTTCCTAAAAACAGTAAATCACATAAAATAGAGATGAGGGACAACGAATCCTAACACCCTCAACTAAAAAATGAGGTCGTGTCCCCACGTCTCGAAAAGACTCGATAAGAAAATAAAAAAATACATATATTGCACATAAAGAAATGTTAAGGAAGAAAGAGAACATACTCTCGAGGCTAAATGCGTCGCATCATCAACATTCAAGATAGGATTTGGTGGATCTGTCGCTATATCGTGCTTTAATTGCTCCAGGAGTGTCATGATGTGCACTTAATTTATTTTGATTTGTGTCACATCATCGGCCAAGAAAGTGTGAGCTGCTTCTAATTTGTGTAATCTCTCATCTACTTTTTCTCTCCATGCAAGATCCTCTTCTTTTTTAATATCCTTGCAACTGCTCCTTTCAAAATCTTTGCGATTAATATATCATCAATATAATATCATACATAAGTGACTCTTTCTCAACAAGATCCACCTTCGCTTTCTGGTGTCGCCTAGGGTGTGATAAAAATAAGATCAATTTAAGTATGGAAAACTATGCACTCTCACCCTAGACAGGCACGGTACTGCAAGTATTACAGGACGTATGCAAGTTTTAATGATAAGTAGAGTTCGTTCTCAGGGACTTAAGTGTGTTAATCGCGTAGGAACAGATAACGAGTAAAAGTAAATAACTAGAAAACAGTAAATAAAAGATTTGGATTTTCGAGAATAGGAATTAAAACTAGGAAAATAAAGACAATAAAGTAAAAGATTAATAATATGAGATGAGAAGTATAGCTTAGGTTTTGCTAGTATGCACTAATCCTTCTAATTCTATCTATAAATCTAGTTCATAAGGGAGAATATTAGCTCTTGGTAATACTTAGTCAGGATTCTAAATTCCACTACCTTAGACCTTGAGAGCGACTAAGGGGGCTACGTCACAACCAAGAAGTGATTTAAAATAGGGTTATCAAACGCCACTAAGGCCCTAAGCAAATACTGCAAGTCTTGGTGATACGGTGGTTAAAACAAACCTTAATGACTATCTAGTTAGAAGTATGTTTTGTCAGAACTGCTATCGACACTAGACATTATGTGGTGGTTCAATAGTTAAACACCCTGTCAAGGAGACCATCTAACTATTCTTAAAACAATCCTAAAGTGATCAATTCTAGGAAAGACATTAAATCAAAACACATAAACAAATATAAAGTAAGAAGCTAATATCAGATTAAAACATATAATTCCCAAAGAAACTTAGATAGAAGAATTAGAATTCATAGATTATACATATGCAAAACCCAAGCTATGGGAGGTTTAGTTCATACCTGAAGGAAATAAACTAAAAGAAATAATAAAAGACATCATCTTGCTCTCTACAATAAACTGGAAGAATAAAACCTTAAGAACTAATTACTATGAGGCAAGGATGATTTACAAGTGATATAAGGGTGTATTTATAGGTGTTTAGAAGACCTAATTCGTTTTCTTGAGGAAGAGTTAAGGTAATGGACTTCTAGCCCAACTCAAATTCGTATGGAAATAAAGATAAACACTGCTGCGTTGTTTTGGTCATAACTTCTTTATTATTGGTCCGATTTTGCTCCACAAGATACCAAAAGAATCGCAACAGAATTATCTAGACCCTGTAGGAGTAATTTACCAAATTCGGCCTCTTTATTAGGTAAAAACGCCTATCTTTGCAGAATCCCAGATTTAGGCAGCTTTTCCTTTTCCATCTTTTTAGCAATTCCTTCCTTATCTCCAATTACCATGGATATCTCCTTCCATAAGTTGTTTTCTTTGACTTGGACTCTAATTAATCTCCATAATTATCTTTAAAGCTACACACTAAATAAACAATTAAACCAATATGCTCTTAAAACATTAATTCTACAAATCAAGACACAAAATAGGAAAGTGCACTAAAACTCAAGAAAATCGACATTATTGACTCCTATAACACTAAAAATGATGTCTCATCTTAACATAAATCTATCACAAATGAGGAGACATCAAGACCCCCAACTCAAAGTTGTATCGTCCCGATACAATAAAAGTAAAAACATAGGGAAGTCTAGAAATACACACTTATAAAATTCTAAACACAAGGGAAAAAGCATAGCAGAATATATAGAATAAACCTAAAGCACATAACTCAGAAAATTTCATGCAATAATATTTATAAACTACATACCTGTACACTTCTCATATCTACAGTCAACACGGCTTGATTTCAAGATCAGATTAGTTTCGCAATGTAAGAAGGATTGGGACTTTACTCAGTTCCCCTTGAGAGCTATAGATTGTTCATCAAACCTCACTAGTATCCAAGAATCCACTTAACTAATCTCTAATGGCTCAATCACTTCTCAATTACATCGCAAAGAATCAAAAGGTCTTTAAGGTTGTAATGTAGGCTTAGGGACGGTGTGATAGTATATTTGGATAATTTGGAGTGAGCTTTTGGCTCTCTCCTCACTAGCCATCAACGAATCGCCCTAGAGTTTGAGTTACTCTCATAAACGTTTCTCACTTAACCCAATGAATTCCTTGATGCACAATTTAGCATCCCCAATAACCCAATTAAAGCTTAAGATGTTCACATAAAAATCCACTTTGCCGGTCCGAATATATATATTTTCTTTTCTTTTCAAATCAATTCTCTTTTATAGCTATGACTCTCTTTTTGTTGAGATATCATGCTAATTTTCTCATATATATATTTTTTCTCGTTTAATGCCCTTGTTGGCAATATTAGCTCGAAGCTTCTTTTTCATTCACTATTACCCCGGCAAAGGGTTACAATACAATTCTGTGAATCATCATCAATATAAAGCACAATAATAAGCTCAAAAATCCCAACATAATAATTCCCATAATGGTGGACCCACCACCCCAAACTCAAGCTCTAAAACAACTGTCTAAGCATCGCGATTCGAGTGCGGGTCATATGGAAAAGTCCTAAAATCTAAAGGATATGGCTTATAACGTGTTTCAATAAAAAGGCTTTAGAAAGGCTAGAAGGGCTAAGAAGGATATAACTTTTAAACTCAAAAATCACAAGGTGAGAAGGTATAAAAAGGCTTCAAAGGCTTAAAAATATGAAAGAACCGCCTTGATCACTTTCTATACTATGTAATTCAGAAAATTTCTTACCTTTAGCACTTTCATCAAATGGTTTTTCAACTAGTTTGGATCTCACGGCCTACACACTTTCAAGGTTCCCTGAGATCGAACATACTTTCTATCGCATTGCTCACTAATCTTTTCTTTACTATCAACGTGTGTTTTCCTGCAAATACTCAAAGCATACAAATACATAGCTCATAAACATATCACTTACTATCATTAATCTACTGAGCTTATGCTTTCAAGCTATTAAACACATTCTACATCTAATTCCCATGTATCAAAAAAATTTAATTTCACCCAAAAACAGAAAAATGGAGATGAGAGACAACGAATCCCCACACCCCCAACTCAAAAATGAGCCGTGTCCCCACGACTCGAAAAAGACTCGAAAAAACAGAAATTAAAATTAGCAGATAGGCATATTTACAGAAATGGTAAGGAAGAAAGAGAACATACTCTCGAGGCTATTGCCTCGCATCATTGATATCCAAGGTTCGAATTGCTGGACCTTTCGTTAATTGCTCAAGGAGTTTCATGATGTGAACTTGATTAGCGTTGATTTGTGCCACATCATTGACTAAGGAAGTTTGAGCTGCTTCAAATTTCGTTAAACGCTCCTCCATCTTCTCTTGCCAAGATTGCTCCTTTTCTGCCTTCGAGACTTGAGTAGAACCCGCTCTTCGAAGACTTTCTTTGATCCATGCATTATCAATATAACTTGTTTTAAACTCGAGTTTCTCTTCTTCACCCAATACTACATTCGCTTTTCGCACAAGACACGTGATCATAGTTGGAAATTTAACGTTATAAACCGTTTTAGGAGAGACCGAGAATCGTATCACCTCCTCATAGATCAACTGTGCCACATCAACTTCTTCTCCTCTCAAAATACAGTCCAATAGTAGCGCGTTCTTCATGGTCACCTCCAAAGTTCGTGTGTTTCCAAAGACATTAGGGATAAGGAAATTGTGCCAAATTCTAGCATCTGCTTGAAGATATTTGTAAGGCCAAGGTCCCGTCAAATCTCCCGTATTTGGTTGCACTTTCTCCTTGTCTAAAACGTGCTCAAAAAGTAATTCCTTATCAAAGATTTTTCGTTTAGCAACTGCTTCCTCAAATTTGCAAACACCTTTCAGTTTCTGAAACTTGAAGTGGTTCCTAATCTCCTCAACTGTGAAAGGAACTAACTTTCCTCTTATCGGAACACAATCACTATCTCGGCTAAAGAGGCCTAGATAGAACTCCAAAACTAATTCAGGACATAATTCAGAACGGCTTACCATGAACGTAGACCAACCCAATTTCTCACCAAGCTCAAAGAATCTCTTGTATTCTCCATCTCTAATTTCCTCCTTGAATACTTTCTCATAGGCAAAAGGTAGTTCTTTTAATTGTTTCTCCGCAGAAATCTTCAAGGCCTTTGAAGTATCCACTTTCTCTATAGGTATAGGATTTTGTTGAGGTAGTGTTCTCTCCCTTGCATAATAATAAAGCTTTTTACCATTACTATCATACGAAGGTTTCCCACTCTTCAATTTATCTTTACCCTTTGATTTAGAACTAGCTCCTTTGTCAATTGATTTCTTTTTGTTTAAATCCAATCCCTTGTTACTTTTCACCTCCCTCTTGCTAGTTAAGATTGATGTTCTATTAGTCATCTTCAATTAACCCCCAACTCAAAGCTTTAGCAACCCTTGAAATTTAACTCTTGAATTAATGGATGAATAAGCTTGATTTGGCCTAGGATGGGTGAATTGGTGATGAATTTCCATGTGGGTGAGGATGATTTGTAATGGGTAGGCTTGGATTATAGAAATTGTATGATGAATTTGTGAAATTTGGCTCTTTGATTCTTCAATTTGAATGAATTTGGTGATGATTGGTAGCTTGATTCTCTCTTGTAATGATGTGGAGAGAAGGTTTGATGTGTTTTTCTTGATGATTGGGTAGTGTTTTGGTGATTGGTGAAGGTTTTGATGAGCTTCAATGGAGTTAGGAGAGTTGTGGAGAAGAAAGAGAGGGTTAAGGTTTAATAAATTCAGAATAATAGGCTTAATACCTCCTTTATAACTCAATCCCGTAACTTTCTCTCTCCTCTGGCGGCGCTGCGGACTACCCCTGCGGACCATGGGGTGCACCGCAGGGTAGTCCGCGACATCTGATGCTCGAAAACTTTTGCTTTCTGACCTAAACCCGTGGTAGCACCCCGTGGTACGGGTTTTTGGCTCGCGGACTAGGGTCCGGTGTACCGGAGGGTACACCGCGGCTTCTGTTGTTAACTCCGTCAAAATACCCGTGGTACTCACCCCGTGGTACGGGTTTTTGGGGCGCGGACCATGGCGCGGTGCACCGTGGGGTAGTCCGTGGAATTTTTTCTTGTTTCTGGTAGCAACCCGTGGTACGGGTTTTGACCTCGCGGACCATCCCTGCGGACCATGGGGTAGTCCGCGAGGGTAGTCCGCGGGGTGCTTTCTTGCGCTCCAAAAATTTTCCTCGCGTTCCCTAACTTGATTTCTCCGATTCCTACACACCAAAAACACTAATACCTTTCTCAAATATGCATTATCAACTAAAAACAACTAAAATAAACTTAAACTAAGAATGTAAAAGACATGAAAATATAAAAAAAAACTTCGGGTTGTCTCCCGAACAGCACTTTTGTTTAACGTCTTTCAAAGTTAGACGTGTTACCTCTGTCAAGATTTGCGAATATAGCCTCCCCAACAACGAGTAAGGCTATGAACGTCAACTAATCTGCGCTTGACCCCAGTTTTGGGGCGAATTTCTATCACCTTGGCTAAAACAACCTTCGTGACAATGAATGGTCCCATCCACGAGTCTTTGAAACTTCGTGGCCTGTAATCGCGTTTGTGGGCTTTCCATAGGACTTCATGGCCAACCCCAAACTCAATGTTTGGCTCAGTATCCACAGGTTTTAAGTGGATTTCCTCAGGAGGGACTTTGTGATGTGAAAGGCTGTGGATGATAGGCACGGTGGGATCCAACTTCCTTGGTTTCTTACCCAAGACATAGAAGGTCTCAGATACATTTTTAGCATGAAGGGTGATGGTCCCATCGTGGAAGTTGATCACACTTTGACTTGTGGCCATGAAGGGCCGTCCAAGTATGATCGGAACCTGCTTATCTGCATCAAACTCAAGAATAACAAAGTCAGTAGGGATGGCGATATTACCTGCTCGGACTAAGACGTCCTCCACTGTTCCCCACGTCCTCTTCACTGAGTTGTCAGCAAACTGCAACTTCACTGGAGTCTTCTCTGATTTCTGAAGTCCAAGTCTTTCGAACACGGACTTAGGCATAAGATTCACACCAGAACCCACACCGTACATAGCTTTCACTTTGAGCCTACCATGTAATTGAATAGGAAGGTTGAAACTTCCCGGATCTTTAAGCTTAGTAGGTAGCTCTTTCTCACTTCTTCTCGAAACCCTTTGGTTCTCTCTTGGGATCTCTACACTCGCCTCTTTTTCAGGAATAACTTGCGTAAAAACTTGTTGCGGTGTAAGTCCTCTCTTCGCAATCTCAAGCATTTGGGCGTTGATATTTTCAGGTTGGTACGCCTCTACAAATGTCTTGAGAATAGTGTCATCTTTAGGATTTGTATCAGGAATATTTGATGACACTGGTTGAACACTAGGTGGCGATTCCACCTTCTCTTTTTCTTTCTCCTCTAGCACAGCAGGTGCCACTTCATCTTTCGCTTCCTCCTTTGAGGCTTCTTCCTCTTTCTCCTTAGCTAACTCCGCTGCATACTCTACCATCGAACGAATCTCCTCTTGCACCTTTCTCAGTAACTCTATGAACTCGTCTCTCTCTTCATCGCTCTCCAGACAAACTTCTAAACAGTCAGATTCCTCGGGGTTAGACTCGGTTGGTTCTTCTTCAATACTGGGAACTTCCACGGCACTAATGGCAGCATGTGGTGCTTCCTCTTTTTTTTCTGAAATCTCAAGACATATAGCCTTGCAAGCTTCGAACTTATCCTTATCTTCACCTCCTTCGATTGCCTTTACTTCTTTTTGTTCTGCAACACTTGTTAACACTTTGTTTAACTGTGTCACTTGAGTGGTTAGCATCTGAAGTATGGCATCATGTCCTTTGACCTTTTCTTCTTGAGCATTTATAGTCGTGTTCAAACGGTCTAGAGCTTGTACTATCTGTGTATTGTCCATAGACCCTTCTTGCGGATACTGAGGTAAAGCTTTTTTATCTAAAGTATCGGTATAGGCGTCTTGAGCAGGTTGTTGTGGAGGAGTAGGTCGATTCTGATATTGTTTTTGGTACTGACCTCTCTGTTGGTAAGAGTTGTTCTGGGGTCGCGATTGATATTGACCAGGATTAGCGGCCCCTTGTGGATTTGAATACTGCATACCCGGATGGTTGCGGTTGCCCCATCGGTTGGATAAGTAAACAGATTGCGGATTTGATTCGCACTCTTCCCATGAATGATCGTGAACTCCACATTGTTGACAACCTTGTGCCTCTTGAACTACCTTTGTAGCAGCTAAATTCTTCTCCATCGCGATTCTCAGCTCCTTGATTTGATTTTCTAAAGAGGATATTTGAGCTGAGTTCGTAGTTTCTGCATCTAAACGAAGCGTTCCTCGGGTCTTTGCTACAGAAGCTCGCGTTGAAGGCCAACTTCTTTCTTGCTCCATAATGTTTTCTAACACCTCGGAAGCTTCATTGTGATTCATGGACACAAAATTACCCTTTCCAATGTTATCCACCTTTTCTCTACCCTTATC
This sequence comes from Nemophila menziesii, assembly GCA_029959085.1. Lineage (NCBI taxonomy): Eukaryota > Viridiplantae > Streptophyta > Magnoliopsida > Boraginales > Hydrophyllaceae > Nemophila > Nemophila menziesii. Next base: position 85,917,267 of record JARWIR010000001.1, read on the forward strand.
ATTAAGTCCTTCATAGAATATAGCAAGTTGTAGAGCAGGTGTATAACCATGGAGTGGACATCTAGCTAATTTTTGTTGAAACCTTGTCCATGCTTCTCCCACTGTTTCTCCATCTTCTTGGGTGAATCTTGCAAGTTCGGCTTGATCTTTAAGTCTCATGCTCTTCGGATAAAATTGGTTAAAGAATGCGGCTTGAAGTTCTCTCCAAGAGTGAATGGTTCCATGTGGTTGTCTTTCTAGCCAATCGCTAGCTCTTCCGGTCAAGAAAAACGAAAACATATGACAATACAGTTGCTCGCGTGTAATGCCTGGAGTAATGTAGGCATCACAAATCTGCATAAACTTCTGAATCGCTTTTACCGGATCTTGAATTGCTGTACCAGTATAGAGTCCGAAACTTTGAAATTGACTAAGCATACCCGGATCGGGTCTAAATTTGATATTCGGAATCTCAGGAGGGCGGTAACCGATGGGTTGAACATGGAATGGTACATTAAGGCCAGGTAGATCTTGTTCAACTCGGTTCTGTTGATTATTGAGATTATTCTGCCCATTACCTTCTCCTACTGGTAATTGTACACCAGGTGGAATGTATGCTGGAGGTCCTCCTGGTGCAAAGTAGACTAACTCCGGATCATTAACTTGTTCTGCCATAACTCTCCTCAAGGTTCTTTCCTCACGAATTCGTTTGTTATAAGCTCTGAAGCTCCTCTCAGGCTCCGGTAAGGGAGGCCAAGAATTAAACACTGTGAAAACCTGAAAAAGAATAAAGCAACCCAACCGTAAATCTGGAAAAATAAAGACTAAAACTAAACTAAAAACTGAAAAGTAAAAACTAATTAAAAACTAAAACTCAAAATAGATAACCCACACGCTAACGAGACACAAGTCCCCGGCAGCGGCGCCAAAAACTTGGTGTCGCCTAGGGTGTGATAAAAATAAGATCAATTTAAGTATGGAAAACTATGCACTCTCACCCTAGACAGGCACGGTACTGCAAGTATTACAGGACGTATGCAAGTTTTAATGATAAGTAGAGTTCGTTCTCAGGGACTTAAGTGTGTTAATCGCGTAGGAACAGATAACGAGTAAAAGTAAATAACTAGAAAACAGTAAATAAAAGATTTGGATTTTCGAGAATAGGAATTAAAACTAGGAAAATAAAGACAATAAAGTAAAAGATTAATAATATGAGATGAGAAGTATAGCTTAGGTTTTGCTAGTATGCACTAATCCTTCTAATTCTATCTATAAATCTAGTTCATAAGGGAGAATATTAGCTCTTGGTAATACTTAATCAGGATTCTAAATTCCACTACCTTAGACCTTGAGAGCGACTAAGGGGGCTACGTCACAACCAAGAAGTGATTTAAAATAGGGTTATCAAACGCCACTAAGGCCCTAAGCAAATACTGCAAGTCTTGGTGATACGGTGGTTAAAACAAACCTTAATGACTATCTAGTTAGAAGTATGTTTTGTCAGAACTGCTATCGACACTAGACATTATGTGGTGGTTCAATAGTTAAACACCCTGTCAAGGAGACCATCTAACTATTCTTAAAACAATCCTAAAGTGATCAATTCTAGGAAAGACATTAAATCAAAACACATAAACAAATATAAAGTAAGAAGCTAATATCAGATTAAAACATATAATTCCCAAAGAAACTTAGATAGAAGAATTAGAATTCATAGATTATACATATGCAAAACCCAAGCTATGGGAGGTTTAGTTCATACCTGAAGGAAATAAACTAAAAGAAATAATAAAAGACATCATCTTGCTCTCTACAATAAACTGGAAGAATAAAACCTTAAGAACTAATTACTATGAGGCAAGGATGATTTACAAGTGATATAAGGGTGTATTTATAGGTGTTTAGAAGACCTAATTCGTTTTCTTGAGGAAGAGTTAAGGTAATGGACTTCTAGCCCAACTCAAATTCGTATGGAAATAAAGATAAACACTGTTGCGTTGTTTTGGTCATAACTTCTTTATTATTGGTCCGATTTTGCTCCACAAGATACCAAAAGAATCGCAACAGAATTATCTAGACCCTTTAGGAGTAATTTACCAAATTCGGCATCTTTATTAGGTAAAAACGCCTATCTTTGCAGAATCCTAGATTTAGGCAGCTTTTCCTTTTCCATCTTTTTAGCAATTCCTTCCTTATCTCCAATTACTATGCATATCTCCTTCCATAAGTTGTTGTCTTTGACTTGGACTCTAATTAATCTCCATAATTATCTTTAAAGCTACACACTAAATAAACAATTAAACCCAATATGCTCTAAAAACATTAATTTTACAAATCAAGACACAAAATAGGAAAGTGCACTAAAACTCAAGAAAATCGACATTATTGACTCCTAAAACACTAAAAATGATGTCTCATCTTAACATAAATCTATCACAAATGAGGAGACATCACTTTCCTTAGTGGGCTAGTGATCATTGATGGGTATTTAATGTTAAAAACCTTTGTAGGTGGGATCGTTATTCAAATGAACTTATCAAAAATTACTTGCGCTACTTCCTCTTCTCGCATAACATAATCTAAGAAAAAGGCAAATTTCTTACTTACTTTCGAGGTACGGGCGTTTCCCCAAACATTTGGAATGACGAAGTGGTGCCAGATTTTGCTTCGGGTTGAAGGTGCTTGTAAAACCAAGGACCCTCGATATTTCCTCTGTGTAATTACACTAAATCACGACTCAACACATGTTCATAAATTAGCTCCAAATCAAAATTGTTGAAATTCTTTACTGCTTCTTGATATTTGCATGGACTAACCGATTTCTAAAACTCGAAGTGGTTTCGAATCTCTTCAATTGTGAAAGGAACTAACTTTCCTCTAACTGGAACTCGACCTTTTCTATCTTGGCTAAAGAGGCCTTTATAGATCTCGGAAACAATCTCAACACATAATATTGAACGTCTTCTCATGAATGTACTACATCCCAATCTCTCACCCATCTTTAGAAATATCTTGTAATCTCGTTCTCCAACTTCTTTTTCGAATACTCTCTCATGAGCTAATGGTAGTGTGGTAGACTATTTTTGGCGATATCTAACAAGTCCTTTGACGATTCACTTATCTCGGGTATAGGAATCTCGATTGGTAGAGGTTGTGGTGTTTTTATCCTTGACAGTTTTAGCTTCTTCGCTATTTGATTTAACCACTGCATGCTCCTCTCTAATACTTGACCTGTTTTTCCCTTCTTCAATGTTCCCAAAATTGCACTTTTCTCCCAATACCTTGTTTTGATTCTTCATCTTCCTAACACTAGATAATGTCTCTGTTTTTTTTCTCCATCTCAATTGGCCTCCAACTCAAAGATTTGAACACTCTTGAAATTTTTACCCCTTTATTTTGGGTTGAAAAAGTGTTATTGGGTTAGGAAAGGCTTTATGATGAATCTCTATGTGGGTATGATGAACTCTTTCTTGTTGATATGGGTTTAAGGATTTTTTGGAAAAATGAATTGAAAATTTTGGTTTTGATTCTTGGTTGTCTGGATTGGTTTGTGTTTTTAAGTCTTGTTAGAAGGAGGTAAGGAAGGATTTGGATAAGAATTGATGGTGTTTCGGTGCTGTTTTGGTGGTGTTTTGATGTGAGGTGAAGGTTAGGTATAACTTCAATGGTGTTTCATGGAGTTTGAAGAAGGAGGCTAAGGGTTTGAGAATTATAAGGCAAAATTGAACAAACCTCCTCTTCAAGGGATTATGTCGCGGCGCGCATTGGCTAGTCGGCTAGGGGACTGGTATGTTGGTTCTAGATTTTTAAAGTTTCTGACCTTGAACCGTCGCGACCCTTGTGCACGAACCTCGATACGGACGGGGGCCGGTAGGCTGGTCATGGGACCGGTATGTCGGTCCTAGGCTCCAAAGTTTCTGACCTTGAACCGTAGCCAAACCGTCGCGATCCTTCTTCTTGGACCGGTATGTCAGTTAGTCTTCTGTCTTATACCGTCGCGACCCTTGTTTCGCGAATGACGATACAGTTTGGGACCGGCTAGCCGCTCATAGGACCTGCATGTTGGTCAGAGCTTCTAAACTTCTGACTTAGACAATATTGTTGACTGTCGTGACCCTTGAAGCTTGTATGGTAAGCCAGTAGGATGGCCGGTAGGCCGGTCCGCTGTACGTGACTTGGTTTTTTCGCGATCTTCCTCAACCGAAACTCGATTCTTACTTATCCTCCACACAAAAGCACTTCTACCTTCCTCATTACTGCAATATTTATTAAAAAAAACTAAACTAAAACATAAAAACGTGAAAAATTGTTGGTTGTCTCCCTGACTACACTTATTTCTATTCCATGATTCATATACTTTCGTAATATTGATATTGGGTGGTTTTTCCAATTTACATTGAGTATTTAACCATTTATCCTTCCATTATGAATACCTTTCTCATCATAAATCTTAATAAATGTCATTTTGTTTCAAGAAATCACGCCCTTCCATAAGACTAGCACATGACCATGTCCGAAATCGTCTTAATCTAACATCCATAAAGTTCGATTTAGGAAATAAATACCTTTTCGCCGCTAGTGTAACTAGATATTTTAACAATCTCCGGACTTGGGCAGCTAGTAATGTCGTGTTCATCCTTTAAAGTCTTGAAATCCCATTCCACCTAATAATTGACCAACTGCTAGTTTTTCCCATGCCATCCAGTGAGTTTGTCTTCTCTCCCCAGAGTTCCATTAAAAGTTTGATATTGCTGAAATTTACTTATTACAGAATGTGTCTGGGAAAGAAAAATTGACATTGTGTATGCTAAAATTGCCGAAGTATCACTTTAATTAAATCTTCTTTCCCGACGGCTGATAGTAATTGTGCTTTCCAATTTTCCGTCTTTTCGAATATTTTTTTCGCAATCCGATTCAATAATCTGGACTTTTGATCTTTTATGACATAGAGGTAGCCCTGACCCGACACAATAAATATAAAAAACATTATTGAAAAGCGTTAATAGCGCGCTCTTTAATTGTTAAGAAAAAAAGTGTCATCAACAAATAATAAATGCGTAACGATGGGACAATTTCTTGTAATCTGAATTTCGGTAATATTCTTTTGGGAAACCTTTTTTCAGTGAGTCCTATCCGTGCCTCTGTCTTTAATATAAATAAAAATGGAGACAAAGGGTCGTCTTGACTAAACCCCCTTTGTGGTTTAATTTTTTCCATCATGCCCCCATTAAAGTTAATTTGAAACGATACCGATGATATACAAATTTTTATCCATCCAATCCAAATATCTTAAAATCCCAATTTTTGAAGATCAATGATAATAGAATCCCAACGTACTTGATCGTAAGCTTTTGCAATATCCAATTTAACAGGTGCCATGTGTTTTGGATTTTTTCTTTTTCAAAAAAAAACACTTCTTGTGCCACCAATATATTATCCTGAAAAGTCCGCCATTTAATGAAAGTTGATTGAGTAGGGTGACTATATCATTAATATATTCCGACAATCTTTTAACTAAAAGTTTTGCAATAATTTTATAACCAAAATTAACACAATAAATATGACTATAATCTCCAACATGTTCTTGTGTCTCACCTTTTGGGATAAAAGTAATAAGTGTATTATTTAGAGCACCAAGGGATATATTATTATTAAAAAAAGTCCTGAACTATTAACAACACATCTTATTATATGATTTTCCAGTATTCTTGATACAACTTACCATTAAGTCCATCAGGTCTTGGTGTTTTAGTTGGTGAAATATCAAAAACCGCTTTTTGGACTTCCTCCAAGGTCGAGGGATTGGTCAGTTTATCATTCATTTGTTGCGTAACTTTCCTTTGGAACCCTTCCACAACTTGCTGCATTTCTTGGATCTTCTTGTCTTCAAAAAGATCTTTATAATATTTCTGGAAACAACTGCGGGCGTCTGAAATCTCTTCTTTCTATATCCCCTCTATATCTTTAATTCCTATTATTCTGTTCACATTCATTCGTTGAATTGTAGATATGTTTGGAACAAAAAAAAAGAATTGTAGATATGTGAAAGAATTTCGTATTCTTGTTCCCATACTTGTTTCATATTTTCTTTACTCTGTCCGACCAATATTTTCATTTCCATATGCTATTTTGTTTGCTTCTTTAATATGTTTCTCTAATTGTTGACACTCTTCCGATGGTTTCAGATTAGACAATTCTGTCAGTTTGTTATTTAAATCTTGGATTTGTCTTTTGTGATTTTTAAAGGTTCTTTGACTCCCTTGTTTGAGAGAGTATTATCTCTTTTCCCAATAAACACTGGGAGGGAAACTTCACTTCATAAGTTCCCCATGCTGATTTAATAACTTGGTAACACTGTTCATGTTCAATCCAAAAAGATTTAAATTTAAAAGATTTGTTGCCCCATTGACAAATCATATTGGAGAATAAAAGGAGAATGATCTAACCCAATAGATGGTGGGGTAAAGACTTGAACACTACAAAACCTACTTAGCCAATCATTAGAACCAAAAACTCGATCAAGTTTAACCTTGATGAGATTGTGATCACGTCGCCGGTTAGACCAATATAAACAACCATACAAATGTATTTCAACAAACCTATTATTAGAAATAAACTTATTAAATTCAAGCATGTGGCTAGTAATGGGCGGCATATTACTATATTTTTCATTCATAATCATAATATCGTTAATGTCTCCTATAATAATCACAGGTTCACTAATATTATTCTTCCACCAATTTATATCTGACCATAAATTAATACACTCTTCAAATTTATTAGGGGCATGGATACACACAACATATTAGGGAAAACTATTACCAGTAATACAAAGTATAACTTGGTAATGGCGGTAGACACAACATCAAGATTGACAGTAGCCTGCCAAATAATCAAAATACCTTCGGAGTGATAAGGACTCCCTACAAGGTCTTTGACAAAATACTTATCATATTTAAAACACTTAACTATCTCACGAGAATCTCCTACACATATCATAGTTTCAAAGAAACACGCTATGCCAGGTTTATAATTTCCCAAAACGGACTTGACTGTGGAAATTGTCAAGGGTGCCCCCTGACTAGCTATTCATAGGAAGTTCATGGACGTCTTGGGACAATTCAGATATCCCTTTGTAAAATAAACTTGACACCGTCACATCTCATATCAACCTCTTTCCACCCGTTTTTTTGATTAATATCCCATATGACTTCCACTTACCAAAACCATCATCGCTTAATTCCAATTAAATGTACCTTTTCCTAACCCAATCTGCATTTGATAAATTGATAATGACCGTAATCTTCACTTTAACACTCCTATGAAAAATGACCCAATCAGGCCTACCCTTCTCCTTAATTTTTATATCCCATAGAACCCACAAAAGAAACACAATTTCATCTCTTGCCCAACAGTCTTAATCGTCACTTGAGTCCAATACCTTAAGAAATCAGTTTTTATAATCTAACAATACACTTTATTTTCAGCAAGTCCCATATACCCATAACTTTTTTTTTCCTCCTGTTCATTAAACCCATTTCAACCTTAAGCAACGTTAATGTCCGCCGATTTTCTAAACAAATTACTAAATTACATCTATGTATATAATATGTAAAAGGATGTGTCATTTTACTTTAATATTTGTATTTCATTATTCTATAATCAAATCTTTTATTATTTATTTTCTCAAATTTGTTTAATATAATTTTTTTAAAATAATAACTTTTTTTGTCAAAAAAATAATAACTAAAGTATCATATTAATTTATTTTTATTTTTTTCACTTAACCATTAAAAACGAGTAATATTTATTAAGATAATGCATTTCCGTCATATATTCTTAATGGCCCAACATTAACCACGACCAATTATTCTCTTTCTTACTTTATCATCTCCAAACTTCGTCCCCTTCTCGGTCGTCCATAACCCCTCTCAAACCTCTTCCCATTATCACCGCACTCCTTAATATGGCCTCTCTCCCACATTTCACTTGGTTTCTAGCCTCCTCCCCTCTCCTTTGTAACTCATAAACAGACGGATTGAATAGTGAACCGTTCTTCTGGGCTCCTTAGTGTTCGCTTCATCGCTATAGTAACTCAAATCACACGCTTTATCCAATTTTACTCCTTTTAAATCCAACAAAAGATCGGTGACATTCGTAATATATAACGAAGCTGTGATGTGTTAGTTTTTTGTCAAAAGATGAGTCAATCTTCATGCAACACTTCCAATCATATTTGTGTAAATTGGCTTCTATCAACTGATGATAACAGTCGAGAGATTTTCCGGTAAGTCGATTACAATTATGAAAAACTCTCTTCCATGTTAAATTGCCAACTCAACCAAAAGTCCAAACCGTTAGGAGAAGACATTCTATTAATGAGATTTTATATCTCCAACACGCCCCCTCACGTGCAAGCTCTCAAGAAGCACGTGCAAATTTTAAGTGGGTGGCGGTGGAGAGACTCGAACCCGTGACCTCTCCAACACGCCCCCACAGTCTACCGTGGAGCTCTGATACCATGTTAAATTGCCAACTCAACCAAAAGTCCGAACTGTTAGGAGAAGACATTCTATTAATGAGATTTTATATCTCCAACATTCCAACCTTATTATATTTTGTTTTCTGTTGTGATTCTTCTTAACATCATAATACCCAGAAAACAATTTATTAAAATAGATTTTTGAAACAACAGGTAACTTTATAAGGCCCAATTCATTGTTATGGCTACCAATTTGCTTATTGACTGTTTCAATATTAGATTTGAAAAAAGTAATCATTATAAAACCTGCAATGTTCTTCTGATGTATCCATTGATCGACTTTGGAAAAGACACCATCTCACTCTTCTCCTTTCCTTACTCAAGCTAGACTTCTCTTCACTCCATAACTTTTCCAGTTCCTCCAAAGATACTGCATTCAATGAATCCATATTTATAAAAGTTGTTGTAATTGCAGATCCGATGGAGAAAATATGCAGAATTTTCATATTTTATTCCACCCCCTTTAATATATTTTTTTAAAATTAAATGAATTCATCTTCTCCCCATTCTCCTTTACCATGCTCACTACCCAGATAGAAAATGAAAAGCCCTAAATCAAGCTCAGTTTAATATCAAAATCTAATTGAAGTAAGTTCCAATGATTAATTTCCAGACAAATTTCATTGCAATTCCTAGTCTTATCAATTCTTTAACATAAACGAGGTCGGAGGTCTGTAAAGTGATCTTAAAAATGAACGGCCAAACTTTTTCAGAGTGAGATAATAATATGTATAAGTAAGTTTCTACTTTCTAGTACAAGAAAGAAAGGTTTTCAATGCTATGATATATTATAACATTATGTTCTATAGTTTAGTGTTATTAGAGTATTATGAAACAATTTAACTGCATATTTAACACATTTAACACAACTCAGAGTTCCAGTTGCTCAGGTAACTCCTAGCTTTAACTCAACTCATTTTTAAACCTTAATCAACACTTCTTGAGATATATATTACTCACTTCCTCCCAAAATTAATGTCCACTTATTAAAAATAGTATTCGAAAATTATTGTATAATTAAAATATCGATACACGTTTTTCCATTATTACCCATATTAAAAAATTAAAATTTATGTTTCCAATGCATATTTGAAATATCAAGACTTTATAGGGTAATTTTGTAATAGTATATGCAATTATTAGGTTGTTTTAGTATGTCTAAAAAGGTAACTGGACATTATTTTTGGGACAGAGAAAGTAGTAAAAGTTAGGTACAAATTGCTAACTAATTATCACTTCGATAATAAATGGTTAACCATACATTTAATATTGTTATATGCAAGACTTCGACACAACACCGAGAAGTGCCATACCCGCCTCCGTTCCGTCCGATACAGACGGATTGTGTCTGATTTATTTATTTTTAATATTTTTATTGATTATCGAACACTTTTCAGACATTTCATGAGATAAAAAAATTAGTGTAATTATTAACAATTGTTTTCATTATTAATTAAGTTTTTTTGGTTCAACTAATAAATTTTGAGTGATGTTTTGTACTGAAGTTGTTTTATTGTTTCCTTGCTATGTATCTAAGATTATGTTCACCCTGATCATTTTTATTATATGAATTTATAAGAATGTTTTATTTTATTTTATTTTATGGTCATTTGTTAAATAAATTTACTTCCAACATTTTATCCATATAATTTTTTTCCACAAAAAGTTCGAAGTTGTGTTGTGTTAAGTCTCTTTTCATATTGAAACAAACTACTTCCTTGATTATAAACATTTATCAATTATGTAAATAAGAATATTGTTTAACTATTTTGAGTAAATATACTATTTCATGAAATTGACTATCTTTGTTTAAGATAATAAATACAATAATTCTTATGTCTAATTTCTCACATTCTTAACTAGTAAAATTTCTTATACCATCAGTGAGGCTCTTTTTTTTTTAATATGAAAAGCTCCAATACTTTTATCTTCTTTGTTATTTTCTCTTTATTATTACAAAATCTTTCTGAAGTCAAAAGCCTCACACACACACACACACACATATATATATATATATATATATATATATATATATATATATATATATATATATATGGGTGAGGCTTCAATTGCCAAACCAAGAAAGGATACACTGGACATCCTTAAGTATTTAACGTATATATTCTAATTCTGAAACTCCCTTTTTTGTCTTTTAAATACAAAAATTTGATTTTGTAATTTTATGTATAGGAAGAAGAATTTTGTGTATAGAAATTAATTCTGTGCACCACAGAGTTCTTCTTCCTATACACAGAATTCTTTTCCTATACATAAAATTACAAAATATTTAAAGAAAAAAAAAGGAGTTTCAGAATTAGAAAATATACATTGAATACTCAAGGACATCCAGAATATCCTGTCTTGGTTCGGCAATAGAAGCCGCACTCATATATATATATATGGCTTTTGACTTCTGAAAGATCTTGTAATAATAAAGAGAAAATAACAAAGAGGATAACAGTAGTGGAGCTTTTCATATTGAGAAAAAAAAAAAATTTCACTACTACTATAAGTAATTTTAGTAATTGAGAATGTGAGATATTAGACATAAAAATTATCTTATTTATAATCTTAAACATAGCTAGTCAATTTCATGAAATAGTATATTTACTCGAAATAGTTAAAACAAAATTCTTATTTACATAATTGAAAAATGTTTATAATTAAGGAAGTAGTTTGTTTCAATATGATAAGAGACTTAACACAACACAACTTCGAACTTTTTGTGGAAAAAAATTATATGGCTAAAATGTTGGAAGTAAATTTATTTAACAAATGACCATAAAATAAGATAAAATAAAATAAAATAAAATAAAACATTCTTATAAATTCATATAATAAAAATGATCAAGGTGAACATAATCTTAGATACGTAGCAAGGAAACAATAAAACAACTTTAGTATAAAACATCACTCAAAATATATTAGTCGAACCAAAAAAATCTTAATTAATAATGAAAACAATTTTTAATAATTACACTAATTTTTTATTTCATGAAATGTCCGAAAAGTGTTCGATAATTAATAAAAATATTAAAAATAAATAAATCAGACACTTTCCGTCTGTATCGGACGGAGGCGGGTATAGCACTTCTCGGTGTTGTGTAGAAGACTTGCACATAACAATATTAAATGTATGGTTAACCATTTATTATCGAAGTGATAATTAGTTAGCAATTTGTACATAACTTTTACTATTTTCTCTGTCCAAAAATAATGTCCATTTACCTTTTTAGATATACTAAAACAACCTAATAATTGCATATACCATTACAAAATTACCCTGATATTTCGAATATGCATTGGAAACATAAATTTTAATTTTTTAATATAGGTAATAATGGAAAAACGTGTATTGATATTTTAATTATACAATAATTTCCGAATACTATTTTTAGTAAGTGGACATTAATTTTGGGAGGAAGTGAGTAATATATATCTCAAGAAGTGTTGATTATGGTTTAAAAATGAGTTGAGTTAAGCTAGGGAGTTACCTCAGCAACTGGAACTCTGAACTGTTAAATATGCAGTTGAATTCTCTTTCATAATACTCTAATGCCACTAAACTATAGAACATAATGTTATAATATATCATAGCATTAAACACCTTTCTTTCTTTCTTAGTACAAGAAAGTAGAAACTTACTTATACATATTATTATCTCACTGCGAAGAAGTCTGGCCGTTCATTTTCAAGATCTGCATTAGCTCACTTTACAGATCTCCGACCTCGTTTATGTTAAAGAATTGATAAGACTATGAATTGCAATGAAATTTGTCTGGAAATTAATCATTGGAACTTACTTCGATTAGATTTCGATTTAAACTGAGCGTGATTTAGGGCTTTTCATTTTCTATCTGGGTAGTGAGAATCGTAAAAAAGAATGGGGAGAAGACGAATTCATTTAATTTTAAAAAAATATATTAAAGGGGGCTGAATAAAATATGAAATTCTGCATATTTTCTCCATCGGATCTGCAATTACAACAACTTTTATAAACATGGATTTATTAAATGCAGTATCTTTGGAGGAACCGGAAAAGTTATGGAGTGAAGAGAAGTCTAGCTTGAGTAAGGAAAGGAGAAGAGTGACATGGTGTCTTTTCCAAAGTCGCCGCAACGACGAAGCCGATCAATGGATAAATCAGAAGAAGATTGCAGGTTTTATAAAGATTACTTTTTTCAAATCTAATATTGAAACAGTCAATAAGAAAATTGATAGCCATAACAATGAATTGGGCCTTATAAAGTTACCTGTTGTTTCAAAAATCTATTTTAATAAATTGTTTTCTGGGTATTATGATGTTAAGAAGAATCACAACAGAAAACGAACAGAATTTCTCTCGAATAATATAATAAGGTTGGAAGAGAGTTTTTCATAATTGTAATCGACTTACCGGAAAATCTCTCGACTGTTATCATCAGTTGATAGAAACCAATTTACACAAATATGATTGGAAGTGTTGCATGAAGATTGACTCGTCTTTTGACAAAAAACTAACACATCACAGCTTCGTTATATATTACGAATGTCGGCGATCTTTTGTTGGATTTAAAAGGAGTAAAATTGGATAAAGCGTGTGATTTGAGTTACACTAAGGAGCCCAGAAGAACGGTTCACTATTCAATCGGTCTGTTTATGAGTTACAAAGGAGAGGGGAGGAGGCTAGAAAATAAGTGAAATGTGGGAGATAGGCCATATTAAGGAGTGCGGTGATAAGAGGCATTTATATTATAAGGCTCAAAGACCATCTACTTTTTTGTTTTAAATCCTGGGATAGTTGAACTAGTTGAAAACCAACTAAATGAAGCAAAAACCCAAAAATGCCCTCCCCTTTCCATATATTTGTAGTAAACTATCCCAAACCCAAACCAAAACCCATTATAGCATCGTGGAAAATATTCCACCCCTCCCTCTCTTCTCTCTCTCTAAAACCGACCCCCCCACCCCCTGATCTCTCTCTTGACCCCAGCGAACCACCCAACCCCCACCCCACCTCCACTGCCGAGCCACTACCAACCTTCCACTGCCGCACCACCACCCTCTTCCCACTAACGAGCTGCAACCCCCACCACCGACACCACTACAAACACCACCGCCGCCCTCCTTCAATCACCAACACCAACCAAAAACGTGGATTTGCAGCACCTAACACCACCCAAAACTGCAGCACTAACACCAACCAAAACTGCTGCTTCACCGTGGATCTGCAGCACCAAAGACTCGGAGAAGACCACCCTGCAGCACCGTGGATCTGTTCATCTGACCTCCTGGGGCCAGCCCGCGCTCCTCCCTCACCAGATCTGCGTCGTCACCGTTCGCGCAGGCCGCCATCCACTCCGCCATCTTCGCCGCCCCTTCCCTTTTCTCCAACACCACTACAAACAGCCACCATTCATCTCGGTCTCGTTCTCCCTCTCCTTCATCTCCTTCGCCGCCTCTGCTCCACCACCACTGTAACCCCCTCACCCATCGAGATCCGCCATCCACTTCAGCTACTCAGTGTTCCAGGCCACCACCGCCCTCAGATCTGCTCTTCGCCGCCATCAAGCAGGTTCCGGTCCATCAAGCTGGGTCCAGCCCCATTGGGCTCAGGGTTGTTACCGGTCCAGCCCCTCTACCGTTGAATGGCTCAGTTTTTTTTTTTTTTTTTATTGTTAGGCATAATGGGGCCAGCCCATTGTTTGATATGTTGCAGTTGGGCCAGCCCCATATAGGTGTAGGAATTTTTATACTGTAATGGGTACAGCTCTAGGCCCATATAGATGTATCATGGGCCAGCCCCATGTAGAGTATTTGTGTAACATGGGCTGGCCCCATATAGGGTATTTGTGCCGTATAAACGTAAATAAAAAATAATTCATGTCCTTAAAATTATTCTTAAATGGGTACGGCCCCAAAAACAATTTGAAGGGCATAGGTATGGCCCCATATGACTATATCTTATAAAAGACTAAGTAAAAAAACGTAAAAAACCCATTGCAAAAAAAATGTATTGGATCCGTACCCATAACCTGATAAATTAGATCACAATAGACTCGGGTGGGGTCCGTACCCAATAAGAACAAGGGTAAAAATGTAAAAAATCCAACTAGGCAAATGAAATTGGGACTTAAAAAAAAGAATTTGCCAACTAGGATTTTAATCACAAAGTTTTTACTATGCAGGCCTCAATTTACAATTTCCTCCGGTGATAATGGGAAGAGGTTTGAGAGGGGTTATATGGACGACCGAGAAGGGGACGAAGTTCGGGGATGATAAAGTAAGAAAGAGAATAATTTTTTTATTTATTTTTTGGTCAGAAAATACGGTTTTATTAACTATATTTACATATTAACCTATTCCTAATTTAGCAAAACGTTGTTCTATAATAATACAGTTTCTCTGTTCCTTTGCCCTGTGTCTGGCCTTCTTCGCAAGCGTGTCGGCTTCGTTGTTCCATCTTCGAGAAATGTGTTTGAAGAATACTGGCCGATTTCTCTCAGCCAGTCTCTTAATCTACTTAATTCTCGATTGAAGCCTCCACCTAGCGGTCGACACATGCTGAATACCTTGGATTACCTCCAGGTTATCCGAAACTATAGTCACATTACCTGCTTGTTCTTTGTTACACACTTCCAGTGCTGTAATAATTGCCTGTGCTTCTCCTTAAGAAAGAGAATAATTGGCCGTGGCTAATGTTGGCCCATTAAAGAATGTATGGCGGAAATGCATTATCTTAATAAATATTACTCGTTTTTAATGGTTAAGTGAAAAAAATAAAAATAAATTAATATGATACTTTAGTTATTATTGTTTTGACAAAAAATACAAAAAAAGTTATTATTTTAAAAAAAATTATATTAAACAAATTTGAGAAAATAAATAATAAAAGATATGATTATAGAATAATGAAATAAAAATATTAAAGTAAAATAACACATACTTTTACATATTATATACATAGATGGGATTTAGTAATTTGTTTAGAAAATTGGCAGACATTAACGTTGCTTAAGGTTGAAATGGGTTTAATGAACAGGAGGAAAAAAAAGTTATGGGTATATGGGACTTGCTGAAAATAAAGTGTATTGTTAGATTATAAAAACAGATTTCTTAAGGTATTGGACTCAAGTGACGATTAAGACTGTTGGGCAAGAGATGAAATTGTGTTTCTTTTTTGGGTTTTATGGGATATAAAAATTAAGGAGAAGGGTAGGCCTGATTGGGTCATTTTTCATAGGAGTGTTAAAGTGAAGATTACGGTCATTATCAATTTACCAAATGCAGATTGGGTTAGGAAAAGGTACATTTAATTGGAATTAAGCGATGATGGTTTTGGTAAGTGGAAGTCATATGGGATATTAATAAAAAAACGGGTGGAAAGAGGTTGATATGAGATGTGACGGTGTCAAGTTTATTTTACAAAGGGATATCTGAATTGTCCCAAGACGTCCATGAACTTCCTATGAATAGCTAGTCAAGGGGCACCCTTGACAATTTCCAAAGTCAAGTCCGTTTTGGGAAATTATAAACCTGGCATAGCGTGTTTATTTGAAACTATGATATGTGTAAGAGATTCTCGTGAGATAGTTAAGTCTTTTAAATATGATAAGTATTTTGTCAAAGACCCTGTAGGGAGTGCTTCTCACTCCGAAGGTATTTTGATTATTTGGCAGGCTACTGTCAATCTTGAAGTTGTGTCTGCAGCCATTACCAAGTTATACTTTGTATTACTGATAATAGTTTTCCCTAATATATTGTGTGTATCCATGCCCCTAATAAATTTGAAGAGTGTATTAATTTATGGTCAGATATAAATTGGTGGAAGAATAATATTAGTGAACCTGTGATTATTATAGGAGACATTAACGATATTATGATTATGAATGAAAAATATAGTAATATGCCGCCCATTACTAGCCACATGCTTGAATTTAATAATTTTATTTCTAATAATAGGCTTGTTGAAATACATTTGTATGGTTGTTTATACTTGGTCTAACCGGCGACGTGATCACAATCTCATCAAGGTTAAACTTGATCGAGTTTTTGGTTCTAATGATTGGCTAAGTAGGTTTTGTAGTGTTCAAGTCTTTACCCCACCATCTATTGGGTAGGATTATTCACCTTTTATTCTCCAATATGATATGTCAATGGGGCAAGGACAACGAATCTTTTAAATTTAAATCTTTTTGGATTGAACATGAACAGTGTTACCAAGTTATTAAATCAGCATGGGGAACTTATGAAGTGAAGTTTCCCTCCCAGTGTTTGTTGGGAAAAGAGATAATACTCTCTCAAACGAGGGATTCAAAGAACCTTTAAAAATCAAAAAAGACAAATCCAAGATTTAAATAACAAACTAACGGAATTGTCTAATCTGAAACCATCGGAAGAGTGTCAACAATTAGAGAAACATATTAAAGAAGCAAACAAAATAGCATATGGAAATGAAAATATTGGTCGGACAGAGTAAGGAAAATATGAAACAAGTATGGGAACAAGAATACGAAATTCTTTCACATATCTACAATTCTTTTTTTTTGTTCCAAAGATATCTACAATTCAACAAAGGAATATGAACAGAATAATAGGAATTAATGATATAGAGGGGATTTAGAAAGAAGAGATTTCAGACGCCCGCAGTTGTTTCCAGAAATATTATAAAGAACTTTTTGAAGACAAGAAGATCCAAGAAATGTAGCAAGTTGTGGAAGGGGTCCAAAGGAAAGTTACGCAACAAATCAATGATAAACTGACCAATCCCTCGACCTTGGAGGAAGTCCAAAAAACGGTTTTTGATATTATACCAACTAAAGCACCAAGATCTGATGGACTTAATGGTAAGTTGTATCAAGAATACTGGAAAATCATATAATGAGATGTGTTGTTAATAGTTCAGGACTTTTTTAATAATAATATATCCCTCGGTGCTCTAAATAATACACTTATTACTTTTATCCCAAAAGGTGAGACACAAGAACATGTTGGAGATTATAGTCCTATTTATTGTGTTAATTTTGGTTATAAAATTATTGCAAAACTTTTAGCTAAAATATTGTCGGAATATATGAATGATATAGTCACCCTACTCAATCAACTTTCATTAAATGGCGGACTATTCATGACAATATATTGGTGTCATAAGAAGTGTTTTTTTTTTGAAAAAGAAAAAATCCAGAACACATGGCACCTGTTAAATTGGATATTGCAAAAGCTTACAATCAAGTACGTTGGGATTCTATTATGATTGATCTTCAAAAATTGGGATTTTAAGATATTTGGATTGGATGGATAAAAAATTGTATATCATTGGTATCGTTTCAAATTAACTTTAATGGGGGCAGGATGGAAAAAATTAAACCACAAAGGGGGCTTAGTCAAGACGACCCTTTGTCTCCATTTTTATTTATATTAAAGACAGAGGCACAGATAGGACTCACTGAAAAAAGGTTTCCCAAAAGAATATTACCGAAATTCAGATTACAAGAAATTGTCCCATCGTTACGCATTTATTATTTGTTGATGACACTTTTTTTCTTAACAATTAAAGAGCGCGCTATTAACGCTTTTCAATAATGTTTTTTATATTTATTGTGTCGGGTCAGGACAATGCATCAACTTCAATAAGTCATCAATATGTAATAGTCGGAACACGCCAATGAATATTAGGAATGGTATTTATGAAAGTTACACATTAATGAGAAGGATGGGTTGGGAAAATATCTAGGGCTACCTCTATGTCATAAAAGATCAAAAGTCCAGATTATTAAATCGGATTGCGAAAAAAATATTCGAAAAGACAGAAAATTGGAAAGCACAATTACTATCAGCCGGCGGGAAAGAAGATTTAATTAAAGCTATACTTCGGCAATTTTAGCATACACAATGTCAATTTTTCTTTCCCAGACACATTCTGTAATAAGTAGATTTCAGCAATATCAAACTTTTAATGGAACTCTGGGGAGAGAAGACAAACTCACTGAATGGCATGGGAAAAACTTGCAGTTGGTCAATTATTAGGTGGAATGGGATTTCAAGACTTTAAAGGATGAACACGACATTACTAGCTGCCCAAGTCCGGAGATTGTTAAAATATCTAGTTACACTAGCGGCGAAAAGGTATTTATTTCCTAAATCTAACTTTATGGATGTTAGATTAAGACAATTTCGGACATGGTCATGTGCTAGTCTTATGGAAGGGCGTGATTTCCTGAAACAAAATGACATTTATTAAGATTTATGATGAGAAAGGTATTCATAATGGAAGGATAAATGGTTAAATACTCAATGTAAATTGGACAAACCACCCAATTCCAATACTACGAAAGTATATGAATCATGGAATAAAAATATGTGTAGTCAGGGAGACAACCAGCAATTTTCACGTTTTTATGTTTTAGTTTAGTACTTTTTAATAAATATTGCAGTAATAAGGATGGTAGAAGTGATTTTGTGTGGAGGATAAGTAAGAATCGAGTTTCGGGTGAGGAAGATCGCGAAAACACCAAGTCACGTACAGCGGACCGGCCTACCGGCCATCCTACTGGCTTACCATACAAGCTCCAAGGGTCACGACGGTCAACAATATAGTCTAAGCCAGAAGTTCAGAAGCTCTGACCAGCATGCAGGTCCTATGAGCGGCTAGCCGGTCCCAGACTGTATCGTCATTCGTGAAACAAGGGTCGCGACGGTATAAGACAGAAGACTGACTGACATAACGGTCCAAGAAGAAGGATCGCGACGGTTTGGCTACTGTTCAAGGTCAGAAACTTTGGAGCCTAGGACCGATATACCGGTCCCATGACCAGCCTACCGGCCCCCGTCCGTATCGAGGTTCGTGCACAAGGGTCGCGACGGCTCAAGGTCAGAAACTTTAAAAATCTAGAACCAACATACCAGTCCCCTAGCCGGCTAGCTAATGCGCGCCGCGACATAATCCCTTGAAGAGGAGGTTTGTTCAATTTCGCCTTATAATTCTCAAACCCTTAGCCTCCTTCTTCAAACTCCATGAAACACCATTGAAGTTATACCTAACCTTCACCTCATATCAAAACACCACCAAAACAGCACCAAAACACCATCAATTCTTATCCAAATTCATCCTTACCTCCTTCTAACAAGACTTAAAAACACAAACCAATCCAGACCACCTAGAAACCAAGAATCAAAACCAAAATTTTCAATTCATTTTTCCAAAAAATCCTTAAACCCATATCAACAAGAAAGAGTTCATCATACCCACATAGAGATTCATCATAAAGCCTTTCCTAACCCAATAACACTTTTTCAACCCAAAATAAAGGGGTAAAAATTTCAAGAGTGTTCAAATCTTTGAGTTGGAGGCTAATTGAGATGGAGAAAAAAACAGAGACATTATCTAGTGTTAGGAAGATGAAGAATCAAAACAAGGTATTGGGTGAGATTGGAAAGAAATCAATTGAGAAAAGTGCAATTTTGGGAACATTGAAGAAGGGAAAAACGGGTCAAGTATTAGAGAGGAGCATGCAGTGGTTAAATCAAATAGCGAAGAAGCTACAACTGTCAAGGATAAAAACACCACAACCTCTACCAATCGAGATTCCTATACCCGAGATAAGTGAATCGTCAAAGGACTTGTTAGCTATCGCCAAAAATAGTCTACCACACTACCATTAGCTCATGAGAGAGTATTCGAAAAAGAAGTTGGAGAACGAGATTACAAGATATTTCTAAAGATGGGTGAGAGATTGGGATGTAGTACATTCATGAGAAGATGTTCAATATTATGTGTTGAGATTGTTTCCGAGTTCTATAAATGACTCTTTAGCCATGATAGAAGAGGTCGAGTTCCAGTTAGAGGAAAGTTAGTTCCTTTCACAATTGAAGAGATTCGAAACCACTTCGAGTTTTAGAAATCGGTTAGTCCATGCAAATATCAAGAAGCAGTAAAGAATTTCAACAATTTTGATTTGGAGCTAATTTATGAACATGTGTTGAGTCGTGATTTAGTGTAATTACATAGAGGAAATATCGAGGGTCCTTGGTTTTACAAGCACCTTCAACCCGAAGCAAAATTTGGCACCACTTCGTCATTCCATATGTTTGGGGAAACGCCTGTACCTCGAAAGTAAGTAAGAAATTTTCCTTGTTCTTAGATTATGTTATGCGAGAAGAGGAAGTAGCGCAAGTAATTTTTGATAAGTTCGTTTGAATAACGATCCCACCTACAAAGGTTTTTAACATTAAATACCCATCAATGATCACTAGCCCACTAAGGAAAGCGAAGGTGGATCTTGGTGAGAAAGAGTCACTTATGTATGATATTACGACCAATATTGATGATATATTAATCGCAAAGATTTTGAAAGGAGAAGTTGCAAGGATACTAAAAAAGAAGAGGATCTTGCATAGAGAGAAAGAGTAGATGAGAGATTACACAAATTAGAAGCAGCTCACACTTTCTTGGTCGATGATGTGACACAAATCAAAATAAATTAAGTGCACATCATGACACTCCTGGAGCAATTAAAGCACGATATAGCGACAGATCCACCAAATCCTATCTTGAATGTTGATGATGCGACGCATTTAGCCTCGAGAGTATGTTCTCTTTCTTCCTTAACATTTCTTTATGTGCAATATATGTTTAGTTTTTATTTTCTTATTGAGTCTTTTCGAGACGTGGGGACACGACCTCATTTTTGAGTTGAGGGTGTTAGGATTCGTTGTCCCTCATCTCCATTTAATGTGATTTACTGTTTTTAGGAAAAAATTAAAAAAATTGATGAATGGGATTAGAAACATATTGTGTTTAATGGCTAAAGCATAAATTTAGTGAGTTAATGATAGTAGGTAATATGTTTATAAGTTGGTTATTTTATATGCTTAGGGTATTTACATGAAAACACACACTGATAGTAAAGAAAAGATTAGTAAGCAATACGGTAGAAGTATGTTTGATCTTAGGGCGCCTTGGGAGATGTGTAGGCCGTGCAATTCGAGCTAGTTGAAAAACCCATTTAAGGAACGTGCTAGAGGTGAGAAAGTAACAAAATTGCATAGTTTAGAAAGTAATTAAGGCAATTCTTTGATAAGCCCTTGTTGCCTTTTAACTTGTTGTACATTTATTATATTTATATCCTTCTCAGCCCCTTCTAGCCTTTCTAAAACTTTTTTTAGCCCTACTATAAGCCATACCCGTTAGATATTAGGACTTTTTCTATATGACCCACACTTGAATCGCGATTCATAGACAGTCGTTTTAGAGCTTAAGAAATATTGTTGGGTTGGGTATTTTTGAGCTTATGTACTTGTGCTCTTATTATTGATGATTAACTGTTTTATATTGTAACCCTTTGCCAGGGTAAAAGTAAATGAGAAAATAAATGAAAAGAAAATAAAATTATGAAAAAAAGAACAAGTAGCATGATATATCTCACTTAAAAAAAGAGTCATATCTATATTACAAAAGAAATTTGATATGAAAAAATTAAATTGATTTGGACCGGCAAAATAGAATATCTTATATGATCATTTTAATGTTTCATTATTGGGCTATTGGGGATGCTAATTAGTGAATCAAACCATTGGGTTGAATGAGAACATCTTATGAGAGTAACTCAAGCTCTAGGGCGATTCGTTGATGGCTAGTGAGGAGAGATCCAAAAGCTCACTTTAAATTATCCAAATATATGATCATACCGTCCCTAACCCTAACATTACAACCTTAAAGACCTCGTGATTCTTGACTATGTGATTTAAAAGAAACTAAACCAATAGATAAAAGTTAGATAGATTATTCGAGACTCTGTTAGGATCGATGAACAATCTATAGCCTCCATAGATGAACTAAGTGAAAGACCTCTCCTTCTTACATTACAAAACTAATCTAATCTTGAACTTCAACTGTGTTGATTGTTTGTATGATAAGTGCATATGTAATTTAGTTTGTAAATATTATTACATGAAACTTGTTAAGTAGTTGCTTTGATATTATTATTCATATTCTTCTATCTTCTTTTCATTTGTGCTTAATTGATCGAGGTGTATTTTTTAGAGACATCCCTATGTTCTTATTCTTTATTGTATTGGGATGATACAACTTTGAGTTGGGGGTCTTGATGTCTCCATATTTGTGATGAATCAATCCACTCATGAGACATAATTTTAGATACATTATGTTAATTGGTTAGGGATTTTTCCCCATTACTTGATAATTTCTTAATTCATGCCTTTATTGGAAGATTATTACTTTTAGAGTATATATGGTTTAATTTATGTGTTAATGTGAAACTCTTAGGTAATATGGAAATACAATTACATGCCAAATCAATGTCAAGGAGTTAAGGAAAGAAGATACAAGGCAAAATCTAGAGTTAAAAGGAAACAAAGTTGAATTAGGAAAGGAAAATATGCCAAGTAAATCTGCAATGCTAAAAAGTCGTCAAGTGTTTCAAATTCTGCAAAAAATATTATGAGATATTTTACCAATAGATAGATCTTTAAATTGTGTTCCTTTTGATAGGTCGTACACTAAATTTGGCCAAGTAAAGAAGGAGATATAACTAAATCATTGAAGCAGTGTTTATCTTGTCCTATATTTTAGGAAACGAAATTGATTAGAAAAGGACTCCAATAACTTTTCTTGCACTCCAAGATTTAGACTTAGGGTTAGCTAACACCTATAAATACACCTACTTATCATTGTAAACATTCAATTTCTTGAATATCAGTCCTTAGCATCAAGTTCTATCATCCAAAGAAGCAAGAAAACCTATAGAGGAAGACAAGAAGTTGGAGAGTCACAAACTCCTCTTCTCCATCCTAGCTCTCTATCATTAGGATAATTTCTATTAGATTTATTAGCTTAACTATATTTCTAATTACTTTTATCGTTAGTTTATTTATATGTCTTTAGATATGAACTAATTTTCCCATAGCTTGGGTTTGCATATGTTTAATATTTGATTTCTAATCCTTTATTTGTTTTATGTTATTTGGGATTAACCTTTAAATTGATTGAGCTACTTAATTATTTTATATATCTATTTTATGTGCTTTGATTTATTGACTGGAGTTCTTGCTAGTGCACGAGTATAGACCTGCCCATTAATAGTAATTGGATTGTCACCCCAAAGGGGTGTTCAACTATTGAAACACCACATCAACGTCTAGTGTGCGGTAGTGATCCTAACGGGCTTGCCTAACTAGATAATTACTAGGGTTTGAGATTAACCACCGATCATTATGCAGGGTCCCCTTACCCAAGTACCATGGTAATTGTTAGGTTGCCACCTAAGTCCACCTGGAAGGGGGTTAGGAGGAATAGAATCCTGACTATTTTCATAAAAGAACTCAATTCACCCTAGTGTCGCCTAGGGTGTGATAATATAATGTAATAAATAAGTGCAAATAAACACCCTAAGCTGAGCACGGTTCTGCAAGTATACAGATCGTATGCAAGTTTTAATAAATAAGTAGAATTCGTTCCTCAGGGACTATGAAGGTTAAGAAGAACTTATGAAGATATTCAAGTGCAAATAATTAAGCTAGAATAATAACACGCAAGGGTAAAGAAGAGAAATATAGATTTTTATTTGGTTTTTAATAAAGAATAAATTAAAAGACAGAAAATAAATAAAAGAAAAGAAAAGAAGATAGTATGACAGTTTAGCTTGAGTAAATAGCATGTAATCCCCACTAGTTTTGCCGTTCTAAACATGTAAGAGATGAATCATGTAGTATTTCAATAGTTTGGTTTCAATTGCGCTAGGTAGTTTCAAATAGGGTTTACCAGTGTCAATAAGAACCTAAGCAAACTGTTCCTGCAATTGATTAAATAACAATACACTAAACCATTGACTATCTAGTTAGGTTGAATTTTCAGATCAAACCTTATTCTAGACGTTATGTGCTGATTCTATAGTCAAATATACCGGTTATCTAACTACTATGATGGTAATCCTATACGTTTGCAACCGTAAAGAACACAAAATATTAATCAAACACATAAACAGAGAAATCAAAACATAAATTCAATCAAATTAGATAGATGTCAACCAAAACTAGGGTTCATACATATATGCTAACACTTAAGCTAATATAATTTAGTTCATACTAAAGAAAGAAAAGAAAAGAATTACAGAATTAAAGGTTGAAGGAGACATGGTTGATGCACAGCTCCTTCCAGACTTCTCTTCTTGTTTTGTAGCTTCTTCCTGACCTTAAGGTTTGGCCAAGGATGATTTTTCTAATGTTAAGAGGCTTTATTTATAGGGTATAGGAAGACCTAATCGTTTTCTTGAAGGAAAAGGTAAGTAGTGGACTCCAAGCCCAACTCAAATTCGTAGCCCAAAAATATGGAATCAACCTCGTTTTTGTTTTGGTCCTAACAGTTTCAATACTTATCCGATTGACGCGTATAAGTAGTCGAAATTCATCATCTCGGAAAGATCTTTAACTTTGCTCTTGACTGTTTCTCCAGATTCCTCACCGATTTTGAGATATAAGCTGATTTGTTGCCGTAGGTGCTGGAATTCAGATTTATGGCAGCTTTTCCTTTTCCATATTTTTAGCTTTTACTTCCTTATCTTCAATTCCCATGTTTATCTTCTTTCCTTTAACTCTTGGAACCAACTTGGACTCTAATTAATTACCGTATATTTCTAAAGTTTCACACTAAATAAATAATTAAACCCAATATGCTCTAAAAATAATAAATAATCAATTCAAGACCCAAAATAGGAAAGTATACTAAATCATGCGAAAATCGACCTATAGACTATTAAATACAACTAAAATGATGTGTGAGAAATAAATTTTATTATCACAAATGAGGAGACATCAAGACCCCCAACTCAAAGTTGTATCGTCCTGATACAATAAAAATAAAGAATAGTAGGGTAGTCAAGAAGAAGAAGTAGGAGGAGAATAAGAACATAACACAATTAATGATCCGAGAGCATAGTATCTAAAAAGTCTCATGTAGTAATGCTCAAGAAGTAATGCACAAGTATGCTTAATATACACATAATCAACAATCCATAGATTCAAGTCAAGATTAGTTTCGCAATGCCAGAAGGAGAGATCGATAACTTAGTTCCTGCTAATGGCTATAGGCTGTTCATAGGTCCTACTATAGCATCCAATGGTCCACTCACATACTACCTAATAGCTCAATTGTTTCTCCACCCAACAGTTTAGAAATCCTAAGGTCTTTGGTTATAACGTGGCTTAGGGACGGTGTGGTATATTTGGATAAATGAAAAGTGAGCTTTTGGCTCTCTCCTCACATTCCATCAACGAATCGCCCTAAAGCTTGAGTTTTTGCTCGAAGATGTTCTCACTCAACACAATTTTTGATGCTTTTGATGTGCATCCCCAATAATCCCAATTAAACCTTTTGTGATGATATACAACTTCCACTTTGCCAGTCCGAATATATATTCTTTTCATATCAATTTTTTTTTCTTTTGTATAGCTATGACTCTCTTTTTAATGTTGAGATATCACGCTATTTTTTTCATATATATATTTTTTCTTTTTATTCCCTTGTTGGCAAATTTAGCTCGTAGCTTCTTTTTCATTCACTATTACCCCGGCAAAGGGTTACAATAATAACTTTTTCATCATCAATAAAATCACAAGTATAATTTTCCAAACCCAAGGTTCCCTAATGATGAATCCCACCACCCCAAACTCAAGCTCTAAAAACGACTTGTTTCAGGTTTTTCGATTTGAGTGCGGGTCATATGGATAAGTCCTACAAACTAAGGGTATGGATTATAATGTGGTTAAATAAAAGGCTTTAGAAAGGCTCAGAGGGGCTAAGACGGATAAATAATAACAATAATAAAATAAAAAGGGTGAGAAGGTATAAAAAGGCTTCAAGTGGCTCAATATGAAAGAACTGCCTTATTCATTTTTCTAACTACCGGATTTCGTACATTTTCACTACTAGTTCATAGACAAGTGGGTTTTCAACTAATTTCAAACCTCACGTTCTACATACCAAATAACTCTCCCTAAGTTTCAACGTAACTTTTTAGCATTGCTCATTAACTTTTCTATCTTTTATTTCTTGTTTTCATACATGCATACTAAACATATTTATGACATCTTTCAAAAACATACTACTTACTATCATCGACCTAATTAAATTAATGCTCAATTGGTACTAACAACATATTCTATGCCTATTCAATCCAAAAAAAATTTAAATTTTATGTAAAAACAAAAAGGGAAGATGAGGACAACGAATCCCCACCCCCAACTCAAAAATGAGCCGTGTCCCCACGACTCGACAAAGACTCAAGAAAATTAAAATTTAAAATTAGCATAAATATTGCACATAAATAAATGGTAGGGAAGAAAGAAAACATACTCTTCGAGGCTATTACCTCGCCTTATCGACATCCAAGATAGGATTCTGCTGGATTTTCTTTAATTGCTCACGGAGTGTTATGATGTACTCCTTTTCTTATTTTGAAAGTTGCGTAATTACTCTAAAAAATTTAATGATCCCAGCATTGTCAATATTGTTACTTATCTTAAACTCACGTGTTCCTCCTTCACCCAACTTCTTATTCGCTTTCCGATCAAGACACGTGATCATAGTAGGATATTGCATTAAATAACGAGATGGGAGAGATCGAAAAGCGTATCACCTCCTCATAGATCAACTGTGCCACATCCTCTTCTTCTCCACTCAAAATACAATTCAACAAAAAGAACATCTTACCATTAACGTAGACCAACCCAATCTTTCCAAATCTTCATGAATCTTCTTGTATTCTCCTTCATCAACTTCTTCTTCAAATACTTTCTCATAAGCAAAAGGTAGTTCCTTTAATTGTTTCTTTCGAGAAGCTATCATGGCCATTTAAGCTTTCTCTTTTTCTTCGGGTGTAGGGTCTTCGAATTGGAGAGATTGTATTGTCTTCTTCACTAAAGATGGAACCTTTTTGCCCATTGACTCAAACACATCATGCGACCTCTATTCTCTTGACTTGTTTAACCCTTCAAATTGGAACTAGGACTTTTCTCACTTGATTTCTTCTCACTAGAACCCAATACCTTGCTTTTCTTCATCTCCCTTGCAGTAGATAATGTTTATGTTCTCTTAATCATCTCAATTGACCCCAACTCAAAGCTTTAACCACTCTTAAAATTTTAAACTCTTGATTATTGGTTGTACAAGATTTATTTGGGTTAGGAAATGTGTTTTGATGATGATCCTCTATATGGGTAAGATGGATTCTTCATGGATTGGTATGAATCTAAGAAATTGTTGGATGAATTTCTGAAATTTAAGCTTTTGATTCTTGGATTCAATGTGTTTTGGTATGATATGGGTGGTTGAATCTCCTTTGTAATGATGTGGAGAGAAGATTTGATGTGTTTTTATGGTGATTGGGTAGTGTTTTTATGAATAGGGAAGGTTTGATGAAGCTTCCATGGAGTTGGGAGAGGTTTGGGGAAAAAGGAGAGGCTTAAGGATTGTAAAATTCGTAATAGAGCAACCTCCTCTCCCTTATACCTTGAAAAACGTGATTTTTTTTCTTTCTCCAGCGGGTTCGGGCGGTATACCGGCCATGGGGCCCGGTATACCGGAGCTGTGGTTCTTCCAGGTTCATGTTACGTCAAAATACACGAGATGAGAACACGTGGGCACGGGTTTGGTCTGTGCGGTATACCGGAAGTAAGGCCCGGGATACCGGAGCTGTTTGCTTTCGAAATTCTACCTCTCGGCATAGAACACGTGGTGACACCCCGTGAGCTCGGGTATGACCTGCGGACACCAATATGGAAATTGTCCTATTACTAACATCAAGCAGGTGGATGACATTGATGAGAGGAGAAAAGTTACTTGGAGCTTTATAATATAGCAAAATTTCCGCCCTTCAACCCCATCTATGGGTTACATCTCAAAGTGGATGGTAATTTTGTAAACAATATTTATAATGATAACCGGATCGCAAGTAATGCGTAGGTACATGGAAGAACTAACATTAATAGAGGTATTATAATTAACGAGGGAAGGAATAACACCTTGAGCAAGTATGACTATACAAAGAAAGCCACATCAAGTAAGATGGTGACTCAAAAAGAGCGAGAAGAAGAGAAGGCAGTGAAGATTGGGATTGGGAGAACTGGAATAAGCAAATGCATAAGATGAGAATGGAGCTAAATGACACAATAAACAGAATTATGGAATACCGTAGAATGCATGGAATCCCAGAGGACCAACGGCTATCTGAAGAAATACTGGAGAGGATTAAACAAACTGAGTATGAGGAAGAAAGAAGAAGAAGCAGAGGAAAGCAAATTATGCATCCAAACGTCGAGGAACAAGAAATCTCTATAGACACTCAGCAAAAAATTAAGCGAAGAAGGGATGTCAGAATTGGAGGAGGAGAAAGTGCAAGGCAGAAAGGCAGTTCAAACATTAGTGGATCATTCAACAAGCTGAGAGTAGTGGAGGCAATTGAGAATTACGTGAACAAAAACCAGTTCAGCTTGCTTAATGAGATAAAAGACGAGGAGCAAAGGTCTGAAAACAACAAAAATGGGGTGCGAGAAATGGAGAAGTTGGTCAAAATGATCGATGACTTTGACCTAGAATACGAGCCAGAAGAGAAGGAGGACGGTAGTATTAATAACAACGAAAATTACTTAGAAAAGGACTATGAGGGAGTATGCGAAGACCATGACATGAATTTTATATATGACGACGCTGAAGAGGAAGAAGAGTTAGTTCACGAAAAGAAAAAAGGAGGCGGCAACTCCTCAAAAGCCGTGAAGAAAATATGACGACACTATTTTGGAACGTCCAGGGTATTCGAGCACCCTTGACGATTTCTAATCTCAGCTCGATTATGGCTCGCTTTCGTCCTCAAGTTGCAATTTTTTGTGAGACTATGTTGCGTGAGATTGACTCTCGTGACATAGTCAAGAAGTTGGGTTTTAGTAATGCATTTTTTTTAATCCCACTGGTAGTTCGTTCCACT
The DNA here is from genome assembly GCA_029959085.1 of Nemophila menziesii. NCBI lineage: Eukaryota > Viridiplantae > Streptophyta > Magnoliopsida > Boraginales > Hydrophyllaceae > Nemophila > Nemophila menziesii. The sequence goes on from JARWIR010000001.1 coordinate 85,946,760, forward strand.
TTGGTGGGTTCATGGTTTTGTGGCACTCTAATGTGCGCTTGGAAGTTATCCTTAGTTGTACTTATTTTATTGTCGTTTTAATTAATGAAATTTCTTTTTGGTATTATATGGTCTTTATACATGCACCCAATGATCCCGAGGATAGGAAAAAGATCTATTATGATATTACTAAATGGAGTCCTAATATTACAAAGCCTTGGGTGATACTTGGAGACTTTAACGATATATTGAATGTAAACGGAAAATATAGTAGAAACCCCGCTAATATGAATCATATTAATGAGTTTATTAACTTTACCTCCTCTAATTCTATTATGGAAATTAAGTCTAATGGTTGCTTCTATAACAGGATGGAAGGTGACAAGCACGTCAAAACAAAGATTGATAGAGTGCTCGCAACATATGAGTGGATAGATAAGTTTCCTCGATCTCAATTCTTTGTACCCCCTGCCATTGGCTTAGACCATTCACACCCTTGTGCTTAGTTTTGACCTTAACATGACTAATAGTAATAAATACTTCAAATTTGAAAGTAGATGGTTGGACAATATTGAATGTAAAGACATTATCCAAAAATGTTGGGACAAGCCGAAGAATACAATATCCATAGTAAACTATACTAGGATAAGAGACAACACTGCTAACGAACTTTCTAAATGGAACAAAAAAACCTTTAAAAACCATGAATAACAGATTAAGCACCTCAAGGACAAATTGATTACCCTTAATAATGGAATACAGAACAAGGAAACCATTAAAAAAGAGAAGGAAATTAAAGAATGAATAAAAAAAGAGTATGCTAATGAGGAAAAATACTGGGCAGATAGAGCTAGAACAAATTGGCTAACTTATAGAGACAAAAACACTAGATTTTTCCACCTTGCAGTAATACAAAGAATGAAGCATAAAAGAATAACAAGGATCAAGGATATAAACGGGAATTGGAAAGAAGATTCATCAGAAGTGAAACAATGCTTTCTGGAATATTACAAAACTCTCTTAAAACACATTCTTGCAGAAAAGAAGGACATGGAGAAAGCAACGAAACACATTAAACCTCGAATCACTAATGAAATGAATAAGCAACTAACAGAACTCCGAACAATGGAAGAGATGGAACAGGCAGTACGAGAACTTTCAGCCTCCAAAGCACCAGGACATGATAGATTCAATGGTAAGTTTTACAAAGAATACTGGGATATCATAAGAGATGATGTGTTCAATATGGTGCTGGACTTTTTCACTAATAATATTTCTCTGAATAACATTAATGAAACTCTTATCACCCTTGTCACGAAAGGCGAAATCCAAGAGGAGCTTGGGAACTTTAGACCTATCTCCTGTGTCAATTTCTGCTATACAATTATAGCAAAAATCTTAGCTAACAGACTTAGGGATTTTATGAATGTCATAGTGTCACCTACACAGTCGGCTTTTATTAAAGGTAGAGCGATACAGGATAACATTCTTATAGCGCAAGAAATCTTTTTCTTTATGAGTCGGAAAAGGAAGAATAAGAAAGATATGGTAGCTATAAAAATCGATATGGCTAAAGCCTTTGACCAAATTAGATGGTAGTTTATACTTTTAACACTTGAAAAACTAGGGTTTTGTAGCCAATGGATCGACTGGATAAAAAACTGTATTTCTACTGTTTCTTTTTACATCAATCTTAACGGAGAAAGGCTTAATAGTTTTAACCCGGGTAGGGGGATCAGACAAGGGGACCCCCTCTCGCCCTTCCTTTTAACCATAATGACAGAATCTCTGATCAGTATTATGGACTATAGAATTGCTAATAAAGAGATCAACGGTATAAAAATTAATAGAAATTGTCCTATGATTTCTCACCTTTTATTTGCGGATGATTCACTATTATTTTTCGAAATTGACAATACTAACTTTGAGAAATTTAAAGATCGAATGACTGAATACTGCAAAGGTTCGGGACAGAGTATTAATTTCAAAAAATCTTCAATGATATTTAGAAAAGAAACACCTTCAGATATAAGGAACGAAATTCCGGAAACAATGAACATAGCTGAAACAGAAGACCTGGGAAACTACCTTGGAATCTCCCTCTGCCATAAAAGATCCAAGGTAGAATCCCTAGAGTGGATAGCGAAGAAACTCTTCAAAAATACAAAAGGATGGAAAGAGAAACTACTATCAGAAGGAGGGAAAGAAGTCCTCATCAAAGCAGTCCTACAAGCCATTCCAAACTACTATATGTCCATTTTCTCTTTCCCTATCTCTTTTTGTAATAAACTTATCTCAGCAATCTCTAACTTCTGGTGGAACTCAGGGGAGAAAAACCGAAACCACTGGGTAGCTCGGGAGAAATTAGCAATCGGGAAACTAATAGGAGGCCTGGGATTCAAGGACTTCAAAAGAATGAACACGACATTTTTAGCACAACAAGCATGGAGAATTATGAACATGCCGGATAACCTAGCAGCAAAATTGCTTAAAGGTAATTATTTTCCTAAAAACTCTTTCTTGGATACTAAGCTCAGACAAAGTAGAACATGGAGTTGGGCGAGTCTTCTGGAAGGACGAGACTTCATAAAAAAATACGGAATACACATAATAGGGAATGGTGAGAGTACGAGAATCTGGGAGGATCGTTGGATAGACACAAACTGGAAACTAGAAAAACCATTACATTGTGAAATAACGGGTTAAACAACTCTTCCTACCAGGCACAACTACCTGGAATATGGAAGTTCTAGGTGACCTATTTCCAGAACCAATTATACCAACTATCAAAAAAATCAACACAATGAATGCTACAAAAGAAGACAAATACATATGGCCTTTAACAAAAGAAGGAACATATAATACAAAGACGGGATATAAAGTGATCACAGAAGAAAAAGTGATAATGAAACCAAGCGCAACAAAGGAAGACAATAAATATGATTCAATAATTTGGAAGACTATATGGAAATCCAACACTCCGAAAAAATAAGACTATTCATATGGAGGACCATTAACAACACGCTACCCACAAGATCTAACCTTTATAACAGGAAGTGTGGAGATACTAGAATCTGCTCATGGTGCCAAGGGGAAGATGAGACAATCGAACACCTCCTTCTGGATTGTAAAATGTGCAAGGAAATCTGGGCGGGAACAACGCCACAAATAAAAATTACAGAGACCAACAAAAGGAATATGGAAGAGTGGCTCATGCAAACTATCAAGAACTTTACAAACGGGGGATGGGATAAAAAACCATAAGAGATTACATAATGATCAACCTATGGAACATCTAGAAAGGGAAGATGAAGGCTTTTCATGAGGAAACATCTGTGGATGGGACCAACATAATACATACAACAAACAGACTTATAACGGAACTACATGGAATAGAATGGCCAAGCTAAACGCAAAGGGGAGTTTCTTAAACAAGCAAGAAAGAAACCAAGCACAAGAAGAGCAAGACGGACAACCCGATATGATTATCTGCTGTGACGCATCATTCTTAAGTAAACACGAACCAACGGGCATCGCAATCGTCAACAAAATTAAAGATGGCACAACAATCATCAGCGATGGGGTCGTAGACTGCAACCGGCCAAACGAGGGAGAAGCCTTAGCAATAATCAAAGCAGTCGAGACCAGCAAGCGGTACCTGGGAAAGACGAAAAGAATTGTATCAGATAACCTTGAAATCATTCAAGGTATCAAGCAAGTGTACGCGGCAAGTTGGAAAATCCAACATCTCCTTTGCAGAATTATCCAAGAATCCAGTGAGGCTGGTCAAATTACTTTTGTCCATATTAAAAGGGACCTCAATAAAGAAGCGGACAAAGCTACAAAAGAAGCTAGGCACAGGGCTACAACAGAACGGAAGGACTTATGTAGTATTATTGAACTAACTCTCAAATTCGGTAAAATAGGGATAGGTCAGCGTTGTCTTTCCTTTGGGGTGCAGTTGCACCCCCCATTAGTCCAAAAAAAAGGAGTTGGTGTGTAAGTATGATAGAGATACTTTGTCGGATGAGAAGAGTGAAGCAATGAACATGCTTAACATTAACCAATAAATGTATTACTCATGCGAGATATACTTATGCTTAGCACTTATTTTTAGCGAGACTATTAGGAGTACTAATTGGAAGAGCCTAAGGCCCAAAAGCCCAATAGGTCTGGTGTTCTAGGTTCAAACTACACCAATGTTTTTTCCCGAATCATTTCTTTAGATTGAGTCACCCGACTATCATCGTAAATATGGTCAACACTTGGCTAAAATCCCATTAGACCAACATGGACTTCAATTCTTGACTTTTACTCATCCTTTTGGACCCTTTTGTCAACCATGTACCTAAAAACTACACACTTAACACATAATTATGGCACAAAAATACTAAAAATGAAATATTATCCAAAAGAATGTTAGAAAAGTGAAATATGGAAAATATTAAAGAAAAATCCCTCACTTAGGTCCCATAAGCCCTAAAAAAGATGTCACATGAGTAGATTAATCTATCACAAAAGAGAAGACTGGTGGTCCCTTGTGTGTTCTAAAAATAATGCAATAAGGAAAAGAGAACCACAACTACAAGTGTACAGTTGTCCCAAGTAATATATGGTATAATACAGATTCGTTCTTAGGGACGGATTGGTTGACTCTAATGCTTATCATGTATTGAATAATTGCACGTAAAAGCAAGTAAATTTTTTTAAGAATGTTTGTTTTGTTTTTATATAACTAAGACAATTAATTAAAAGACTAAATTAATGTAATTATTAAACTAGACGCCGGAAAATAAAATAGCTAGACGCAAGGTATGAGAGGTAGTACTTGAGCAACGCTAGGATTTCACCTAAATCTATTCATTCCCATGTATTGTTTAAGGGACGAATTGGTAAGTAATAGTGGTCGGGATTCGGGATTCTCTTTACCCCCGTCAGGGTGGACTAAGGAGCTATTCTTAGGTGCTACAAACCCCGTCAGGGTGAATATAGTCCACCTTCGAATGACTAAGTTCTAATTACTGATGTCTCCTCATTTGTGATAGATTTATATTAGGATGAGACATCATTTTTAGTGATTTAGGAAGTCATTTAGTCGAATTTCTTGAGAAATAGTGCACTTTCCTATTTTGAGTCTTGATTTAGTGAAATAATATTTTTAGAGCATATTGGGTTTAATTATTTATTTTGTGTGAAGCTTTAAAGATAATTATGGAGATTAATTAGAGTCCAAGTCAAAGACTACAAGATATGGAAAGAGATTAGCATGGTAATTGAAGATAAAGAGATAAAAGCTAAAATTATGGAAAAGGAAAAGCTGCCTAAATCTGAATTTCTGCAGCAACGCCTAAAGAAGTGGTGATAACTCCAAAAGGAAGCCGATTTTGGAAGATTCCTTTCATAGGGACGTAGATAATTCGCTGAGGATTCTTTTGGTATATTATGGAGCAAAAACCGACCAATAACGAAGAAGATATGCTCAAAACAATTCAGCAGTAATTATCTTTATTTCCATACGAATTAGAGTTGGGCTTGGAGTCCACCACTTACTTCTCCTTCAAGAAAACGAATTAGGGCTTCCTAAACACCAATAAATACACCCTTAAACCATTATACACATGTCCTTGCTCAGTTTCAAGCTTAGGCTTAGTCCTTACTTGTATTTTCTCACATTTAAATAATAGCTTAGTCTTTAAATTAATTTTCATCCTTAGAATCAAGCTATTCATCCAAGAAGCAAGCTGACCTATAGAGGAAGACAAGAAGAAGAAGTTGGAGAGTGACAAACTCCTCTTCTACATCTCACCTTCTCTATATTTAGGGTAATTAGCTATAGATTCATGCTCAATCATATTTCTAAGCTTTTATTCTGTAAGTTTTACTTTCAATTGTTGGGTTATTATTTTGTCTTAAATTCCATAATACTATTTGTTATTTTAATTGATTGAGCTTGGCGTATATTATTATTATGTGTTTTGACTTATTGTTGCATCCTTAGATTTGGTCAATCTTAGGATTATTCTTAGTTATTGACAGCACCACATAATCGTCTAGTTTTGATCCTTCGCCTAACTAGATAGCCATAAAGGTTTGATTTAATCACCAATCATTACCCAAGACCTTGGTAGTGGAGAGGTTGCTCCTAAGCCTAGAAAAGGCTAGGTAGAATTTAGAATCCTGGTTAATATATAATGCTTAATCTGTGTCAAGTTAGAATAACAACTTAGTAAAATAGACTCATAATATTAATCCTAATTTATCTGACTTACATTCATCATATTTATTTATTTGTATTATTTATTTAATTGCGTTCGATAATTATGCATCTTTTTATATTTTTATCTAAAACATCTAAATTCCTTTACACTTGTTAAATATAAGTAGATCTAACAAATTAAAGCCCTGCGAACGAACTTAACTTATCATTAAAACTTGCAAACGATCTGTGATACTTGCAGTGAGTTCCGTGGTTCTCAATGGTGTGTGATCTTTATTATTATCTTTATTTATCTATTATTTTATCACACCTTTGCCCCCACCAAGTTTTTGGCGCCGCTTCCGGGGATTTATCTTTATGTTAAATCTATTTTGTGTTTATTTAGTGTAGAAGTTTTTATTTGTTTTCAGTTTTACGCTTCCTTTTTGTTTTAGTCTTTCTCAGGATTGTAGATGGATAATCAACGGTTAGAGATCGGTTTGCCTAGTAAATTTCGAGTTCAACGCATTGGGATTCGCGTCCCAACCATTCAAGCTGTTAGATTCAAGCCTGATCCTGATTTAATTAATCAATTCGCGAGCTATGGGAAATTTAATGGTGATACAAATTAAGATCTGGTCAGATCTGTTCAGAAATTCATGCAATTTTGTGATGCCTACATTAATGAAGGTGTTACGCAAGAACATGTGTATTATTTAATGTTTCAATTTTTCTTGACCGGGAAAGCAAGCGATTGGTTCGATGATCAACCTCCCGAGCTAATAACCAATTAGGACAAGCTTCAAGAAAGATTCCTTGATAAATTTTATCCTACAAGTATGCGAGTGAATGAACTATTGGAGCCTATGAATTTCTTACAAGAAGCCGGAGAGAGTGTTGGCGAAGCATGGACGAGATTTCAAAAGATGTTGGCAAGATGTCCACTACATGGATACACACCACAATTACAATTATCCATGTTCTATAATGGACTCGATTGAGAGTCAAGGCTGAGAGCAGATAATATGGGTCGTGGTAATTTTGTCTCTATGGATCCAAAAGAATCAAAAAGTGGTATGGAAACAATCATTGAAAACAACATGAGTTGGCCACAAGAACAAACTCCTACCACTAACAAAGAAGAAGAGGCAAGGATTTCAAGCTTGCAAGATCAAATACAACAACTCGCTATAACCGTTAAGAAAAGAATCCCAAAGCCACCTCAACAGTTATACCTACAAAACAAGCCTATGAAAATCAAGCTAATCAACCACCGAACTACAATGTGCATAATGTAAGTCAAGCTCAATCACGTCCTCAAGAAGAAATCACTGAGATAAAAGAGACTATTAGTCAATTCATCAACTTCTCGAAGGAAAATATGAGCAGACTTGAATCAAAGATCGATGCATCAGTAGTGCAAAGCCTACAACAACAGAATCAAGATCTTAAACAACATAATCAACTTTTAGAGAAGAATGTAATGCGGCTCACAACAATCATAGAACAAATGCGAAGTCAACTTTTGAAATTGACCCAAGATACAACGTCTAACATGAAGAAGATCCAATACGTTGACGACGAGGTGAAGATTATTAGTCTTCAAGCTGAAAAGATGAAGGAAACGCTACTATCTCCATCAAATGGGGATGTCCTACCAAACACGTCAAACGTAGATAGGATGAACTTAGATGAGATAATTGTTGAAGATTGGGTTGAAGAGGTTGAACATGATGAGATTAAGAAGCCAAGAGTGGTTGATGAACCAAGAATTGAAGAGAGAAGTAGAGCAAGACAAACACCCATATATTGCCACTATCCCGCGGAGCAACATCAGAAGTGTATAGAGGCGTTAAAACAAGTGAAAATTAACGTCCCTTTACTCGAAGCTATGGAAGGAAGGAGAAACTATGATCGATTCTTTATGGAGGTACTCTCCAATAAGAAAAGATTCACAAGAGCCAAGTCTGTAGCAATCAATGAAGGGGTATCAGCACGAGTTCAAAGAAGATTACCACCAAAGCATAAAGATCCTGGAGAGTTTAACCTCCCAATCAGAATAGGTGGGATATATTATGGAAAAGCCATGTGTGATTTAGGGGCAAGTGTGAATATCATGCCCAAAAGTATATTTAAGAAGATTGGTATTAGTGATGCGAAACCAACATCCGTAATCTTACAACTTGCGGATCAATCAACAGCAAAGCCGTGGGGAGTAATAGAGGATTTACTCGTCCAAGTAGGTAACCTTGTTATTCCCATGGACTTTATCATTCTTGACTATAAAGCAGATAAGAACGTCCCATTCATTCTTGGGCGTCCATTCCTAGCCACCAGCGATACTATAGTGAATGTGAATGAAGGAACCGTGACTCTTAGTATTGAAAATGATCCCGAAACATTCTATGTTTCAGAGAAAGAAGAGGAAAAAGAAGTCAAAAGAACTATATCCAATCAGAGCGGTAACCAAGAAGCCAGAACCTGAAAATCTCCAAGAAACCATGGAGAAAAAGATTGAGTTTGGGGTAGGAGACGAGGTGGCATGTAAACCTCCCAATCCCAAACATAACAGTTCTTGGAAGGGACCATACATTATCACGCAAATCATCTCAGAAGGAGTGTTCGAAATAAAAGCTATCGAAGGTTGCAAGCTCAGATTGGTAAGTGTTAATCATCTCACTCACTGCTGGGGAGGCTATAAAAAGAAATAACCGAGGTATTGGAGAAATCGAGTTCGGGAGGAGAAAACAAAAAAAAAATCGGAAAAGTTTGACCATTGGACCGGTATACCGGACCTCAACCCCGGTATACCGCTGAGGACAAAAACCCGTGACACGGGTAGGTAGCTCGAGTTTATTTCCGAGAAGAAAAAAAATTGTAAAAATAGGTCCGGTATACCGGAGGATATGCCTGGTATACCGCTGGGCAAGAAAACCCGTGACACGGGTATGTGGCGCGTGTTTTATGACGAGACGAAAAAATGGAACACTAATGGGTCCGGTATACCGGAGCGCGCCGCTGGAGAGAGAAAAGTGCGGATTTAGGTGTATAAAAGAGGTATAAAGCTTATAATTCCGAATTTCATAAACCTCAAGCCTCTCATTCTTCTCCAAACCTCTCCCAACTCCATTAAAGCTCATCCAAACCTTCACCTAACATCAAAACACCACCAAATCACCATTAATTCACATCCAAATCCTTCCCTACATCATTACAAAGGAGATTCAAGCACCCAAATCATATCAAAAGACCTAGAAACCAAGAATCAAAACCATGAATTTCAAAATCTTTTCCGAAAATTCCATAAACCCACATCATTAAAGCTTGATTCAATCATACCCACATGGAAAATTGTCATCCTAACACCTTTCCTAACCTAAATAAAGCTTGTTCCACCTATGATCAAGAGTTACAAAATCCAAGAGTGTTCAAAGCTTTGAGTTGGGGGTTAAAAGAGACGATGAAGAGATGATAGAGACATTACCAAGTGTTATGGGAGATGAAGAATAAAAGCAAGGTATTGGGTAAGATCAAGAAGATTTTAATTGAGATGGGTACTAGTTCGGGAATAATTACAAGGTAAATCGGATCAAGATAATAGAGGAAAGCTAGCTGTGGTGAATTCAAAGAGCAAAAAGGTTTAAACTTTCATAAGGAAGACACTACAACCTCTACAATCGATAGTCCTTTAACTAAGATGAACAAAAGCTTCTGGGACGCTAGTAGCTGTGTTCAAAATATATTCCTAGATGAACACTGTCGCATGAGAGAATATTTGACAGTTGGAAGAAGATTAAACAAGAGACTTCTAGAGTGTGATTGATTGGGATGGTGGTGGGTCCTGGGGTGTTATAAAATTAAGTGCAAAATAAAGAGGAACCACTTAACCGCAAGTGTACGGTTGTCCCAAGTAATATATGATAATCAAGTTCGTTCTCAGGGACGGATTAGGTTCAACCCAAATATTAATCAGATAGTAGAGATAATTGTTAAACAGAAAAATAAAAGATAATAATTTTTGTTTGGTTTTTGTAAAATAAAAGATGCAAATAAAGTAAAGACTAAATTAAATAAACAGAAAGGAAATAAATCAAATAACGACTAACTTCAGATAGGAGAGATACTAGATCCTCGCAAAGGAATCCACTTAATCAATATAATCTATGCTATGTCTAAGGGTAGAATTGGAATTATAATATTAGTCGGGACTCTAATATCTCCTAGCCCCCTGTCGGGTGGACCTAGAAGCTATCCTAAAGTATCATAAACACCTGCATGGTCGAATATGGCTCTTCGGATGACATGATTTTACCTCTTTGGCTATGTAACTAGATAAGCCTGTCGGTCAATAACGGACATTACACGGGTATTACCTAGATCTGTATTCAAACCCCCTGTCGGATGATCACTTCGCCACTAAAGTGAATAGCCCAAATACTAACAGCTAATTCTAGTTGTTCCTAAAAGAATTAGTAATGGAAACAAAGTAATATCCAATACCTAAAACTCAATTCAATTTAAATCTAACAATCCCAAATTCAAAACATAGAAAACATTAATTAAGGTTCATCCCTTTTATGCGATTCTCAAGTATAAAGAAATTTAGCTCATAATGGAATTAAAAACTAACATAAAAGAAAAGGAATTCATGTTCAAACACAAAAGATAAATTGATAACCTAAAGGGTAGAATGACTATGGTTGGAAGAACAGGATTCCTCCAGCTTCTAGCTTCTTCTCTCCTTCGTGCTCTGACTTGAAAACCTTAAGCCTCTTGTTTTATTCTCTGAAGTCTGTGAAAGTAGGAGGTTAAGGGGTGTATTTATAGGTGTTGGAGGAACCTAGGTCGAATTTTGCTTGGAGTGGAAGACAAGTCAAAGACTCTCAAATTCGTAGCTCTAAAAGATAAGATTCTGCTAATTTGATTTGGTCATATCTTTTTCAATACTTATCCGTTTAAGAAGTTCCAATATATGAAACTGCTTGTCTTGGAAAGCTCTTTCTATTGGTGCAGACCACTCGTCCAGAATCCAAGCCAATCATTTATTATGATTTAATCTCTAAAACGTGGCTGGATTTCAGATTTCAAAAGGCAGCTTTATCTTTTCCTCCTTTGAATAAATCTTTCCTAAATCTTCTTATTTCCATGTAAATCTTCTTTCCTTTCATCTTTATCTTGACTTGGCCTCTAAGTAATTACCATTTATCTTTAAAAGCTTCACATTAAATAAATAATTAAACCGCATATGCTTAAAAAGAATAAATCAATAAATCAAGAAATCGAAATAGGAAAGTGTACTCTAAAAATAGAAACTCGACTAAAATTCAGTTCCTAACACTCTAAAATGCACTAAGACTTTATTCTCACTTTTTCTCCTTGGATTGGACTTTCATGAGATTCAAGAACCAATTAACTTTGCATTAAAAATAGTCAAATTTAGGCATAAAAGCTCAGATTCTGCAAATAGTTAATCTCCAAGGGGAGAAAGTGCAATATGATCAAATAAGCTTAAAATTCTATCAAACAAGTCATTTATTCACCTAAAAGGATGTCTCCAAGGGGCTAATAATTAGAACAAATCGGGAGACATCAAGACCCCAAACTCAAACCTTTGTCGTCCCGAAAAAGTAAAATAAAAACAAAGGATCTTTTAGGTGAACGCAGAAGGTAGAATCTAGTAAATAATCCCAAAGCAAAACTTAAAACAAATTTCATATAGTCTAATCTTGGAATTAATATACACCTACACTTATCATGAAAAATCAAATACAAAACAATATCAATCCAAAATTAATTTCACAATGCTCGAAGGTTACGCTTATTACTTATCTCAAGATGGTGGCTATAGGGTGTTCCTCGATCTTTACTTGTGTTGAATGGTCCACTTAGAATAATCCCTATTGACTCACTGTACATCTAGGAATCACGAGGTCTTTGCGGTTTTAGCATAGGCTGAAGGACGGTATGGTATGTATATTTGGTAAATTTGAAGTGAGCTTTTGGCTCTCTCCTCACTTACCATCAACAAAACTGTCCAAGAGCTTGAGTTTACACTCGAATTACGTTCTCACTCAACCCAATTGACGCGCTTAATTAGCGTCCCCAAATTAACCCAATAAGCACTAAGGATGATTCACCTAAAATTTTCCACTTTGCCAGTCTGAATATGTATATTCTTTTCAAATCATTCGTTTTTTCTTATAGCTATGACTCTCTTTATGATGTTGAGATATCATGCTATTTTTCACAGTTATGCCTATTCATAACTTGAGCTCGAAGCTTCTTTTCCATTCACTATTACCCCCGCAAATGGTTACAATACAATAAACATGTGAATCATCATCATGTATAGCACAAAGCATCATTGATAAGCTCAAAAAAATCCCAACCCAATGTAAATTCCCATATAGTGGACCCACCACCCCAAACTCAAGCTCAAGACAAGAAGTCTCAGGACCGTGATTCAAGTGCGGGTCATATGGTCATGCCTAACAATCTAAAGGGAAATTGGCTTATAATGTGGCGACAAAAGAAAGGCTTAAAGGCTAAAAATTTGTCTAAGAAGGATAAAATTAATTCAGGGATAGAAGGCCAAAAAGGATTCAAAAGGGCTAACAAAGAACTGCCTCTATCATCTTCCTATTTACACAACTTGTCTCTAGTTCATACCTAAGTGGGTTCTCTACTCATTTAGATCTCACGTTCTACAAACCACCTATTATCCTTAAGCACAAGTTTACTTCTTTTGCATTGTTCATTAATTTTTTTCCTATCAATTATCTCATACTTGCATGCAATTAAAGTTCAGCTTCATACTAACTCCTAAAGTCAACTATTTTATGTCATTAATCCTTAAAAGCCATGCTTAATGGGGGCATTTAAAAGTCTCTACAGTCACGCAACCCTAAGATTAATTTTATAGAAAGCATGTAAAACACAAAAAAATTGGATGAGGCAACGAACCCCACCCCAAACTCAAAAGTGAGTCGTGTCCCCACGACTCGAAAAAGACTTAATAAAGCAATAAAATTAAACTAAAACTACCTAACTAGTGCCTACCATCAATTAAGAAGAAGAATCAGAACGGGGTACCTGGCCATGAAGATCCATCGTGTCCTCCTCCGGAAGGGGGAGAATAATTATCAATATTCATGTACAAAGTTACCTCTTCCAATGTTGACTTAATCTGTGTAATTTCCTTCCAAAGTGCTCCGATGTCTAATCGTAAAAGTTCGAACTCTTGTTGCAAATTGTGAGCCCATGGAGGAATACCAGAATCAGTCTGAGAAGAAGAAGAACCTTGAACTTGAAATTGTAGCTTGTCTGTAGGCTTTGATGATACCCTCATCCTTGCTGTTAATTTCCCGTGTTGTGGTGGTGCAGGTGCCTTTTCTTCTTGTGTTTCTTCAGTAGGCTCATCAAGATTGATGGCCTTTTCAAGTGTAGAACCAGGCAAATTCTTGTTCTTCCCTAGGATACAACATCTCTTCTTGTAATCCAAAACATCTGTTCTGTTTGTCATGGTTGAATTGACCCCAAACTCAAGTTATACCAAGGATAGAATGAAGTTAAGAAAACTTGATATAGCTTGAGTTTCTTGCTTGGTTTAGATGAAGGAAGTTGGTTACTTGATGAATCTTGGAAGAACTCTTGAAAGCTTGATGATCTTGATTGTGTTTAATGGTGTTTTGTGATGAATTTGATGAAGAGGTTATGTTTATGGAGGATGGAGGAGAGATTTGATGATGTTAATGTGTTTGTTGTGGAGGTTTAATCAAGCTTCAAGGTGTTTATATAGGGTTGGGAGCTGAAAAATTTGTTTGGAAGAGGCTAGGGTTTATCTCCTTAAGGTTAGAAGTTGACTAGGCTTTGAACTCTTCACAAACCGCCTAGCGTGGTGCATCCCTGCGGTGCATGGGGTATACCGCGGGGTACACCGCAGCACTGCTGGTGTGATTTTTCTTGCTTCTGCCTTGTACCCGTGCTAGCACCCCGTGGCACGCATTTTTGCCCTGCGGTGCAGGGGTGCGGGGCATGGGGTAGTCCGCACGTACTCCGTCAAAAAACCCGCGGTACATACCCCGTGGCACGCGTTTTGGGCGTGCGGTATAGGGCGCGGTGCACCGCGGCTATCAGCTTCTGTTTTTTCTTGCTTCTGGATAAGACCCGTGGTGCGCGACCCGTGGTACGGGTTTTTGGGGCGCGGTACATCCCTGCGGTATAGGGGGTACACCGCGGGGTAGTCCGCGCCAGCCTTGAATTTTCCAAAAAATTTCTCCTAGCACCCCAAACTCGTTTCCTGCACCATTAACACAATACCCTTCTCATTTCTTTAAAAGTAGACACTAAAACTCGACACTAACTTAGAATTATACACTAGGAATTGAAAAACTGAAAGCAATAAACTAATATACATTGAAATGGCTTTTGTTTAACGTCGTTAAGCTCGACGGGGTACCTCTCGCATCTATTCAGCTTCAAGGAGGTACATGACCTCCCCCGGATGTGGATCAATTATGCGATTGGTATCCTCGCCTACATGGTAAAGTTTTAGACGATGCCCATTCACCATGAAGGTGCGTTGCTCGTCTGGATTCTCGATCTCTATCGCTCCATGAGGCGTAACTTTGGTCACCACGAATGGACCAGACCACTTTGATCTCAACTTGCCCGGATAGTTGCTGAACTTGGAATTATACTTGAGGACCATCTGTCCAACTTTGAATTTCTTCTCACGAATGCGATTGTCATGCCATCTCTTCGTTTTTTCTTTGTAAAGTTTGGCATTCTCATAGGCATGAAATCGAAACTCGTCAAGTTCATTCAACTTCATCATACGATTCTCCGCAGCTAAGGTTGGATCCATGTTCATTTCCGCAATTGCCCAATAGGCACGCATTTCAAGCTCAAGAGGTAAGTGACAAGCCTACCATAAACAATACGATACGGAGATGCACCCACAGGCGTCTTGAACGCAGTACGATATGCCCACAACGCATCATCTAATTTCATTGACCAATCCTTGCGTGTGGAACCAACTGTCTTCTCAAGAATGGATTTGATCTCTCGATTAGAGACCTCAGCTTGACCATTGGCTTGTGGATGATACGCGGTAGATACACGATGTCTCACACCATACTTCTCTAGAACTTTCTTCAGATATTTGTTCACAAAATGTGAACCTCCATCACTGATAATAACTCGAGGTGTACCATGTCTAGTGAAGATGTGTGATTTCAAGAATTTAATCACTACTCGCGAATCATTAGTTGGTAGAGCTACAGCCTCTACCCATTTAGACACGTAATCAACAGCTAGTAGGATGTACAGGTTTCCGTTAGAAGGTACAAAAGGACCCATGAAATCAATACCCCATACATCGAATATCTCAACTTCCAGAACATTATTACGCGGCATCTCATCTCTCTTAGATATATTACCAGTAAACTGGCATCTGTGACATTTCTTGACATACTCATGACAATCCTTATGTAAAGTGGGCCAATAAAAACCGGATTGTAATACCTTTGCAGCTGTACGATCTCCTTTAAAGTGTCCTCCGTATGGTGAATCATGACAACCCATAACAATGGATAGAATATCTTTATCTGGTATGCATCTCCTCACCATCTGATCACTGCATGTTTTGTAGAGGAAAGGATCCTCCCAAAAGAATTGTTTCGCTCGGTGGGCTAGTCTCTTTTTCTCTTGTGATGTAGCTCCTTGAGGAAAAGAACCACTCACAATAAGATTTGCAATATCCGCATACCAAGGAGTCTCTAATGAATAAACTGCAAACAAACTCTCGTCAGGAAATTCTTCTCTAACCAACTCAGGTCCTCCATTAGACTCAGAACCTTCAAGACGTGACAAATGATCCGCAACCTGATTATCACACCCCTTTCTATCTCGAATCTCCAAATCAAACTCTTGTAGCAATAAAACCCATCTGATCAATCGCGGCTTCGCATCTTTCTTCTCCATCAAGTACTTAATAGCGGAATGGTCAGTGAATACAACAATTTTCGCCCCAAAGAGATAGGAACGAAATTTGTCAAAGGCATAAACAACCGCTAAAAGCTCCTTTTCAGTTACCGTGTAATTAATCTGAGCACTGGTGAAGGTCTTGCTTGCATAATAAATCGAATGAAACACTTTGTATTTTCTTTGACCCAACACCGCGCCCATAGCAGAATCACTAGCATCACACATAATTTCAAAGGGAAGTTTCCAATCAGGTGGTAGCACAATCGGCGCAGTAATCAGTTTCTCTTTCAGCTCTTGGAATGCCTTCAAGCAAGCTTCATCAAAAAGGAATTTGGTGTCCTTCTCGAGTAAGTTGCACAAAGGTTTTGAAATCTTTGAAAAGTCCTTGATAAAACGGCGATAAAACCCAACATGGCCTAGAAAACTCCTTACCCCTTTTACAGAAACAGGAGGGGGGAGAGTTTGGATAACTTCAATCTTCGCAGATCAACTTCTAACCCAGCGCTTGACACTTTGTGTCCCAATACTATTCCTTCACGAACCATAAAGTGACACTTCTCCCAATTCAAGACCAAATCGGTTTCCTTACATCTAATCAATACTTTTTCTAGATTATGCAAACAAGCATCAAAGTTATCTCCAAAACAGAAAAGTCATCCATGAATACCTCAAGAAATCGATCAATCATATCTCCACAGATTGCCATCATGCAACATTGGAAAGTAGCCGGTGCATTACATAATCCAAAAGGCATCCTTCGGTATGCGAAAGTACCAAAAGGACATGTGAATGTGGTCTTGTGTTGGTCATCCGAATCTATGCAAATTTGATTGTAACCGGAATACCCATCTAAGAAACAATAGTACTCTCTACCGGCTAGCTTGTCCAACATCTGATCAATGAACGGGAGTGGGAAATGGTCTTTTCTAGTAGCCTTGTTCAACTTTCGGTAATCCATACAAACTCTCCAACCAACAACGGTCCTCGAGGGTATGGCTTCATTCTTGTCATTCAGGATGGTAGTGATACCACCTTTCTTTAGTACGCATTGAACTGGACTCACCCAATCGCTACTAGCTATGGGGTAGATAATCCCCGCATCTAGTAGCTTGATCACTTCTTTCTTTACCACTTCCTTTATCGCAGGCATTAATCTTCTTTGTTCTTCAACTGAACGTGTACTGTTGTCCTCCAGAATGATCTTGTGTTCGCAATAGGAAGGGCTAATGCCTTTAATATCAGCAATAGACCAACCTATCGCCTCTTTATTCGCTCTTAGTACACGCAATAGTTTGTCTTCTTGAGGACCTGTTAAAGTAGCTGAAACAATAACAGGTAGAGTGTTGTTAGTACCTAAATATGCATACCTCAAGTGGGACGGGAGCGGTTTCTCTTCTAGCTTTGGGGGAGACTCAATGGATGGTTTCTTTGGAGGCTCAATCTCCTCTGCATCACGCAATGGTTCGTAGGCTAGACGCCTATATTTTGGATTCTCAGAGTTAAGAGCTGCCACTGTGTCGGCTAGCTCTTCCATCATCTCCGGTATATCTAATGTTAACGCAGCCTGCAAGATGTCATCATAATTAAAACAATCAAATACCTCTTGTGCGGCGTGTTCTGCTATATCCATTCGGAAACAATCTCCGGGAAAATCTGGGAATTTCATGGCTCGAAATACATTGAATTTGACCTCCTCGTCTTGGATTCTCATGGTTAATTCGCCGTTTTCTACATCAATCAATGTACGCCCCGTGGCTAGGAATGGTCTTCCCAAGATTATGGGGACATTCCTATCCGCGTCGTATTCAAGGATAACAAAATCTACAGGAAAAACTAGAGTACCTGCTTTGACGAGGACATCTTCGATTCGTCCCTCTGGATGCACGAGGGATCTGTCTGCCATTTGTAGGACCATAGAGGTAGGTCGCATATCTCCAATCTTTAGCATATCAAAAATTGACTTGGGCATGAGATTAATACTCGCGCCTAAATCGCATAAAGCTTTCCCCTCCCACTCACTACCAATCGAGATTGGAAGCGTAAAACTTCCTGGATCAAGTAGCTTTGGTGGTAGTTTGCTCTGACAGATGGCACTACACTCTTCAGGTAACCCTACCATTTCATTATCGCAATATGGTCTTTTGTTGGTGAGGGCTCTCTTTAAGAACTTCACGTATTTTGGTATGTCTTTGATGGCTTCTAACAACGGAATGTTAATATTGAGACCTCTCACTCTGTTCAAGAATCTTTGATATTCGACCAAATCTACTTTCTTTTGAACTCTTGAAGGGAAGGGTGGCGGAGGACGGGTTTCTGCAACATCTTTCTTTTTCGGAACTTCCGGAATCTTCTCCACTTCTATCACTTCAGGTTCTTCATCTTTCTCTTCCACCTCTTCTAACGGTTTTTCTTTTCTAGTAACTTCTTTTTCTTTCATAACCGGGAAGGGTGGTGGTTGCACAGTCTTACCGCTTCTGGTAGTGATCGCGTTACAATCCTCCCTTTGTTTAGGAATTTCTATGTCACTCGGGAGTTGGCCTTGACCTCGAACATTCAAACTGTTAGCAATCTTTGATATTTGAGTCTCCAAGACTTTTAGCGAAGCGGAATGTGAGTTCAATGTTTCATTTATCTTATTCTCTCTTGTGTGGGTATCGTCCATAAATCGAGATAGCTGGTTTTCGATTTTCTCTGACCTCTTCTCTGCATCTGACATGTATTTTGTTACAGTACGTGCTAACTCACTTGAGGTAATTGCACCTTCTTGAGGTTGAGAGGGAAGCGCTTTTTGAGCTAATGTGTCGGCATATGCATCTTGATCGGCTCTAGGTTGATTTCCTTGGTATTGGTTTTGCGTTCGAAACTGATAATTGTTCCCTTGAGGCCTTTGTTGATAAGTTCCAGGATTGGCTGCCCCTTGTGGATTTGAATACTGAAAGCCTGGATGATTTCTGTTTTGATTTCCATACCCTTGACCACCTGAATAGTAGTTACCTCGCTGATTAACGAAGTATACGGATTCTGGGTTGTTGGCACATTCTTCCCAGCCATGATCATTTCCTCCACAACTAGAACATAATTCTGGTTCATTAACAACGTTTACCACAGCTTTATTCGACATAGACAATTGTTTCAGCTTGTTTTCAAGTGCGGCAATTTTAGCGTTTAAAGCAGTTTCAGTATCCAAATTTAAAGTACCTCTTTCAGGAGCTCTAACCGATGATTTCGAGGATTGCCAACTCATTTCATTCTTCACAATTCGGTCCATGATAATCAGAGCTTGATCAGTTGTGACCATCATGAGACCACCTTGGCACATAGTATCGATTTTATCTTTTGCAGCATCACCTAAACTTCGATAAAATATTCCAAGTTGTAATTCAAGAGAGTACCCATGTAATGGGCACTTGCGTAATAATGTTTGAAAACGAGTCCATGCAGCACCTACAGTTTCTCCTGGCTCTTGGCGAAAATAAACAATATCTAGTTGCCCACTAAGTCGAACACTTTGAGGATAGTACCTATCGAAAAAGGCTGTCTGAAGTTGATCCCAAGTCAAAATCGCAGTGTGTGGCTGTTGATCATACCACTCACTTGCTCCTCCGGTGAGGAAGAATGGAAACATATGAAAGTACATTTGTTCTTGGGTTACTCCAGGGGTGACATATGCATCACAGATTTGCATAAACTTGTACATAGCACGAATAGGATCTTCACGAGCTGCACCACTGTACTGTCCCATGGTTGTAAACTGGTTGATCATTCCTGCGTCTGGTCTGAATCGAACTCCTTGAATTGCAGGAGGACGGAGTCCTAGTGGTTGTAGAAGGAAAGGTCCATGGTTGTTCGGTTGAAAGCTCTGCGGTCCATAATCTTGAAGTACTCCACCATTATTTTTGACTTGTTGTTGATTTCCGGGAGGAGCTGGTAATTGGACTCCTACCGGTGGAATTGGTAATTGAACTCCTACCGGTGGAGCTATTGGAAGACCGTTGTCATCTAACTGAATCGCAGGATCTTGAATCACGGGATCTTGAGCATTAACTTCTGCCATTGCTTTTTCTAACTTTGCTTGTTCTCTTGCTTCTTTATCTCTTTTGTTTTTCTCTCGTAATAGGCGTTCGGGATTATCAAGGATCACGATATCTCCAAGCATATACCAAAACCTGTAAATCTGAGAAAACAAGAACAACCCAAAGCGTAAAACTGAAAAATAAAGATTAAAACTAAACTAACAATTAAACTACTAAAGATTAACACCGGGGTCACACGCTACCGTCCCCGGCAGCGGCGCCAAAAACTTGGTGGGTCCTGGGGTGTTA
Organism: Nemophila menziesii; assembly: GCA_029959085.1. Taxonomy (NCBI): domain Eukaryota; kingdom Viridiplantae; phylum Streptophyta; class Magnoliopsida; order Boraginales; family Hydrophyllaceae; genus Nemophila; species Nemophila menziesii. Next base: position 85,967,244 of record JARWIR010000001.1, read on the forward strand.
TAAAATTAAGTGCAAAATAAAGAGGAACCACTTAACCGCAAGTGTACGGTTGTCCCAAGTAATATATGATAATCAAGTTCGTTCTCAGGGATGGATTAGGTTCAACCCAAATATTAATCAGATAGTAGGGATAATTGTTAAACAGAAAAATAAAAGATAATAATTTTTGTTTGGTTTTTGTAAAATAAAAGATGCAAATAAAGTAAAAACTAAATTAAATAAACAGAAAGGAAATAAATCAAATAACGACTAACTTCAGATAGGAGAGATACTTGATCCTCGCAAAGGAATCCACTTAATCAACATAATCTATGCTATGTCTAAGGGTAGAATTGAAAATATAATATTAGTCGGGACTCTAATATCTCCTAGCCCCCTGTCGGGTGGACCTAGAAGCTATCCTAAAGTATCATAAACACCTGCATGGTCGAATATGGCTCTTCGGATGACATGATTTGCCTCTTTGGCTATGTAACTAGATAAGCCTGTCGGTCAATAACGGACATTACACTGGTATTACCTAGATCTGTATTCAAACCCCCCTGTCGGATGATCACTTCGCCACTAAAGTGAATAGCCCAAATACTAACAACTAATTCTAGTTGTTCCTAAAAGAATTAGTAATGGAAACAAAGTAATATCCAATACCTAAAACTCAATTCAATTTAAATCTAACAATCCCAAATTCAAAACATAGAAAACATTAATTAAGGTTCATCCCTTCTATGCGATTATCAAGTATAAAGAAATTTAGCTCATAATGGAATTAAAAACTAACATAAAAGAAAAGGAATTCATGTTCAAATACAAAAGATAAATTGATAACCTAAAGGGTAGAATGACTATGGTTGTAAGAACAGGATTCCTCCAGCTTCTAGCTTCTTCTCTCTTTCGTGCTCTGACTTGAAAACCTTAAGCCTCTTGTTTTATTCTCTGAAGTCTGTGAGAGTAGGAGGTTAAGGGGTGTATTTATAGGTGTTGGAGGAACCTAGGTCGAATTTTGCTTGGAGTGGAAGACAAGTCAAAGACTCTCAAATTCGTAGCTCTAAAAGATAAGATTCTGCTGATTTGATTTGGTCATATCTTTTTCAATACTTATCCGTTTGAGAAGTTCCAATATATGAAACTGCTTGTCTTGGAAAGCTCTTTCTATTGGTGCAGACCACTCGTCCAGAATCCAAGTCAATATTTTATTATGTTTTAATCTCTAAAACGTGGCTGGATTTCAGATTTCGAAAGGCAGCTTTATTTTTTCCTCCTTTGAATAAATCTTTCCTAAATCTTCTTATTTACATGTAAATCTTCTTTCCTTTCATCTTTATCTTGACTTGGCCTCTAAGTAATTACCATTTATCTTTAAAAGTTTCACATTAAATAACTAATTAAACCGCATATGCTTAAAAAGAATAAATCAATAAATCAAGAAATCGAAATAGGAAAGTGTACTCTAAAAATAGAAACTCGACTAAAATTCACTTCCTAACACTCTAAAATGCACTAAGACTTTATTCTCACTTTTTCTCCTTGGATTGGTCTTTCATGAGATTCAAGAACCAATTAACTTTGCATTAAAAATAGTCAAATAAGCTTAAAAGTCTATCAAACAAGTCATTTATTCACCTAAAAGGATGTCTCCAAGGGGCTAATAATTAGAACAAATCGGGAGACATCAGATGGAGCATAAGAAGATGTAAGGGAAAGCAAAATTGGTGATACTAGAAGTTTACATACATGAAAGCACTGTACCCTATTCCGGGTATTGATCAGGCGAGGTAAAAAGCCTCGAAGAATATGTTTTCTTTCTTCCTTACCTTTTCTTTTATGTGCAATATCTGTTAAGTTTTAATTTTCTTTTATGTTATTTTCGAGTCTTTTCGAGTCGTGGGGGACACGACTCATTTTTGAGTTAGGGGTGTGGGGATTCGTTGTCTCTCATCTCTATTTTTCTGTTTTAGGTAAAATTAAAATTTTTTATGAGAAGGATTAGATATATGTAGAGTGTGTTTAATAGCTTGAAAGCATAAGCTCAGTAAGTTAATGATAGTAAGTAGTATGTTTATGAGCTATTTTATTTTGTATGCTTTGAGTATCTGCAGGAAAACACACATTGATAGTAAAGAAAAGATTAGTAAGCAATGCGATAGAAAGTATGTTCGATCTCAGGGAACCTTGAGAAGTGTGTAGGCCGTGAGATCCAAGCTAGTTGACAAAACCATTTGATGAACTTGCTAAAGGTAAGAAAATAACTAAATTACATGGTGTAGAAAGTGATTAAGGCAGTTCTTTCATATTGAAGCCACTTGAAGCCTTTTTATACCTTCTCACCTTGTTATTTGATTTGATGTATCCTTCTCATCCCCTTATAGCCTTTATAAAGCCTTTTTATTTAAACACGTTATAAGCCATATCCCTTTAGATTATAGGACTTTTCCATATGACCCGCACTCGAATCGCGATGCATAGACAATTGTTTTAGAGCTTGATTTTGGGGTGGTGGGTCCACCATTATGGGAATTGCTGTTGGGATGGGATTTTTGAGCTTATTAATTGTGATTTGTGCTTTATATTGATGATGATTCACAGATTTTTATTGTAACCCTTTGTCGGGGTAATAGTGAATGAAAAAGAAGCTACGAGCTAAATTTGCCAACAAGGGCATTAAAAGAAAAATATATATATCTGAGAAAATAGCGTGATATCTCAACATTAAAAGAGAGTCATAGCTAGAGAAATTGATTTGAAAAGAAAAGAAAATATATATATTCGGACCGGCAAAGTGGAATTTTTATGTGACATCTTATGCTTTAATTGGGTTATTGGGGATGCTAAATTGTGCATCAAGGAATTCATTGGGTTGAGTGAGAAACGTTTTATGAGAGTAACTCAAGATCTAGGGCGATTCGTTGATGGCTAGTGAGGGGAGAGCCAAAAGCTCACTCTAAATTATCCAAATATACTTATCATACCGTCCCTAAGCCTACATTACAACCTTAAAAGACCTTTCGATTCATTGCTATGTAATCGAGAAGTGATTAAGCCAATAGAGAGTAGTTAAATGGATCTTTAGATACTAGTGAAGGTCGATGAACAATCTATAGCTTCCTTCGTGAACTGAGTAAAGTCCCTCTCCTTCTTACATTGTGAAGCTAATCTAATCTTGAATTCAAGCCGTGTTAACTGTGGATATGAGAAGCGTACATGTATGTAGTTTTTAAATATTATTACATGAAATTTTTTGAGTAGTTGCTTTGAGTTTATTCTCCATATTTTGGTATCTTCTTCCCTCTGTGCTTAATTGACCTAGGTATGTATTTAGAGACTTCCCTTTGTTTTTATCTTTATTGTATCGGGACGATACAACTTTGAGTTGGGGATCTTGATGTCTCCTCATTGGTGATAGATTTATATTAGGATGAGACATCATTTTTAGTGATTTAGGAAGTCATTTAGTCGAATTTCTTGAGAAATAGTGCACTTTCCTATTTTGAGTCTTGATTTAGTGAAATAATATTTTTAGAGCATATTGGGTTTAATTATTTATTTAGTGTGAAGCTTTAAAGATAATTATGGAGATTAATTAGAGTCCAAGTCAAAGACTACAAGATATGGAAAGAGATTAGCATGGTAATTGGAGATAAAGAAGTAAAAGCTAAAATTATGGAAAAGGAAAAGCTGCCTAAATCTGAATTTCTGCAGCAACGCCTAAAGAAGTGGTGATAACTCCAAAAGGAAGCCGATTTTGGAAGATTCCTTTCATATAGACGTAGATAATTCGCTGAGGATTCTTTTGGTATATTATGGAGCAAAAACCGACCGATATCGAAGAAGCTATGCTCAAAACAATTCAGCAGTAATTATCTTTATTTCCATACGAATTAGAGTTGGGCTTGGAGTCCACCACTTACTTCTCCTTCAAGAAAACGAATTAGGGCTTCCTAAACACCTATAAATACACCCTTAAACCATTATAAACATGTCCTTGCTCAGTTTCAAGCTTAGGCTTAGTCCTTACTTGTATTTTCTCACTTTTAAATAATAGCTTAGTCTTTAAATTAATATTCATCCTTAGAATCAAGCTATTCATCCAAGAAGCAAGCTGACCTATAGAGGAAGACAAGAAGAAGAAGTTGGAGAGTGACAAACTCCTCTTCTACATCTCACCTTCTCTATATTTAGGGTAATTAGCTATAGATTCATGCTCAATCATATTTCTAAGCTTTTATTCTGTAAGTTTTACTTTTAATTGTTGGGTTATTATTTTGTCTTAAATTCCATAATACTATTTGTTATTTTAATTGATTGAGCTTGGCGTATATTGTTATTATGTGTTTTGACTTATTGTTGCATCCTTAGATTTGGTCAATCTTAGGATTATTCTTAGTTATTGACAACACGACATAATCGTCTAGTTTTGATCCTTCGCCTAACTAGATAGCCATAAAGGTTTGATTTAATCACCAATCATTACCCAAGACCTTGGTAGTGGAGAGGTTGCTCCTAAGCCTAGAAAAGGCTAGGTACAATTTAGAATCCTGGTTAATATATAATGCTTAATCTGTGACAAGTTAGAATAACAACTTAGTAAAATTGACTCATAATATTAATCCTAATTTATCTGACTTACATTCATCATATTTATTTATTTGTATTATTTATTTAATTGCGTTAGATAATTATTCATCTTTTTATATTTTTATCTAAAACATCTAAATTCCTTTACACTTGTTAAATATAAGTAGATCTAACGGATTAAATCCCTGCGAACGAACTTAACTTATCATTAAAACTTGCAAACGACCTGTGATACTTGCAGTGAGTTCCGTGGTTCTCAAGGGTGTGTGATCTTTATTATTATCTTTATTTATCTATTATTTTATCACACCTTTGCCCCCACCAATTACCCAATTGGCCATATGATTAATTAAGCCTGTCAAGGTCAAATAATTTCTATCCTACATTCATTAATTATGTCCGTACCTAGACCCCCCGTCAAGGTGATCCATATGCCACTATATGGAATAGCCTAAATTCTAAATCTTATTGTTCATTCATGACTTCAATAATAGTTGATAAATGCAAATTAAAGAAAAATACTAATTACCCAATTCGATTTCAATTATAATAATCCCAAAACCAAAAACATGAAATGAAATAAATTGGGGCTTAACCCATTAATGCGTTCTCAAGTACTAATTAAATTTAGCTCATACTGATATTAAAAACTAAATTAAAACAGAAATAATTCATGTTCTTCAATTACAGAAATAAAATATAGAACCTAATTACGAATTGGGTTTGGCTGTGATTTGGAGAGGACGATCTCCAGCAATTATCTTTCTCCTTTTCCTTGCTGCTGACTTTCTCTCTGGACACTCTCTTCTAAGGATGATTTAAATTGAAGAATAAAATTGAGAGGTCCTGAATAATGAGGTCTAAAGGCCTATTTATAGTGCTAAAATCGGACTAGGGCTTTTACTTAGGTTAGTTAGTCAAATATTAAAAAGCCCAAATCCATAATTTAAGTTCAACTCCCGTAACTGATGTACACCCTTCACTAAAACGGGTGTAACTTGCTCATTTCAATTCGGAATTGATCCATTCAACTTGCTAATTCTTCATAACTCAATAAGGAATCTGATCTCTTCACAACGCAGCTGCTGAATCCTCGTCTAAATGGCTCAGAATCAGCAATCTTCAGTAGCCTTCCAGATTTGTAGTTTCCTAAATCAACTTTTCGGAATATTTCTTCACGCCTTTGACTTCTTTACACGATCTATGACTTTAATCCACGATTCCCCTCCTTGCTAGTATTCCAAACCTACAAACTTTTCACTAAAAACAAACCATATTACGCACAAAAGTTTAATAATTCCAAAAAAACTAATTTCCAAGGAGTGAAATTGAAATATAGCAAATAATCATTAAAAGTCTATCATATTGGTTCATAATTCACCTAATTTGATGTCTCCTAAGTTTATAAATATAGAACAAAAAGGGAGACATCAAGACCCCAAACTCAAACCTTTGTTGTCCCGACATAGTAAAATTAAAAACAATGGTCAAAGGTGAATTGCAGAGAATATAGAAGCTAGCAAATAAACCCAAAACAACACTTTAAACAAACCTCATATAGCAAGCATTAGAAATTAATATACACGTACACTAATCATGCAAAAATCAAACACAAATAATATCAATCATAAAATTAAAGTCGCAATGCTAGAAGGTTACACTTGTACTTATCTCAGTATGATGGCTATATGGTGTTCATTAATCCTCACTCTCTTTGAACGCTCCACTTAGCATACTCCCTATTAGCTAAATTACAAACTTACTATGTACCTAGGAATCACGAGGTCTTTATGGTTTTAGCATAGGCTTAGGGACGGTGTGATATATAAATTTGGTAAATTTGAAGTGAGCTTTTGGCTCTCTCCTCACTTACCATCAACAACTGTCCACGTGCTTGAATTTACACTCATATAATGTTCCCACTCAACCCATTTGACGCGCTAATGTAGCGTCCCCATGTCAACCCAGTACATAATGAGATGATTTTCAAAAACTTTCCACTTTGCCTGTTTATTTTATTCTTTCTTTCTTTTTATTTTTCTTTTTCATTTCTTTTCTTTTTTTCACTTTTTTTCTTTTCTTTTCAATCCCGGCAAAGGGTTACAAATAATAATATCATCTGAATTTTTGTGCCTCAATACAAACACATAAGTTCCCATCCAATGAAGTTTCCCATAAATGGACCCACCACCCCAAACTCAAGCTCGAGACAGCTCTCAGGATCGTGATTTAAGTGTGGGTCATATGGTCATGCCTAATAATCTAGTGGATATGTTCTTCGTACCTATTTCCACCCTTCATGGTCATCTTTGATGACCCCAAATTCAATTTTTCACCTACTTAAAGATTAATTGCAAAATATATAATAGTAATAGGCTCAAACAATTCACAATTCCTCCGATAAATAACTAAAACAAATCTTAATTCTCAACTGGTAATAGAAAGAAAAGAGAATTCTAGCTATTTTACCGGATTGGCCATGGAATTTATGATGATTTGATACCTTGCACTTGCAATCTCCAACCTTCAAAGTACAAAAGCTATTGATGAAATTTGTGTCTCTTGATATTGTTGAAAGTGGCACAATAGTGGGATTGGTGATTTATTTGAGATGGGTATTTAATATCTATGGTGTTGGAGAGGTTTAAAGGATATAATTTACGCTTTGGTGAAGAAATTTTTGGGTTAAAACTTGAATTTCTTGGTATTTTTGGAAAGATTTGTGATTGATTATGTGTTGGGATGATGTTTCGAGATAAGTATTGGTGATATTTTGGTGTTTTGATGATGGAATTTGAGTGTTTTTGGAGTTTTGGTTCGTCATCAATGGTGTTTCATGTGTTGGAGGCCAAAGGAAAGGGAAAGATAAGGTTTTTGTAAGGTTTAGGTCGATTTTCACTGAAGATAATTGGACGCCCGTTTGTGCTGACTGGGTAACCGGTCAAGTTTTTTTTTTTTTCAGACGCCTCATCCTTGCGTCTTTGCCTACGCAAGGGTCAGAGTGTTGGCTTTTGCGAATGTTTTTTTTAGACGCAACATCCTTGCGTCTTTGCCTACGCAAGGGTCAGAGTGTTTGATTCTGCGAACGGGTTCCCGACTAGTGACGAACGGGTTGGCTATTCGCGCGCGAATTGCCAACTCGCTGGACGCAAGGTGTTGCGTATTCGTGTAGAAAATTCCCATTTGTTTTTTCGATTTCTCCTTGCCTACACCTCAGATATTTGCGAACCTTATACTCATTTTTATTGGAAATTGCGCTCCCGGTCCATTGGACTACTCAAAAATTATCCATTGGAGTTACCATTTTTCTCATAATTCTGTTTTTCTTCATTTTTACACCACGAGTTACGTCTATCTATACGCACAGGTCAGAAACTTTGGGCTATGTCTCAGAACTTTTTGACTTCACCATTGGATAGAGCTCGAAAAAATAATTGGTTTAGGCTCAAGAAAAAGTTAATTCCGACCTCCGAGCGTCAAGTTATGATCTTCCGAAGTTGCTGCTAAACGAGGTACAGCTCCATAACCGGGTTCTCGGTCAGCGATAACTGGGTTCCCGGTTAGCTCCTGTGTCGTGACCAAAAAATCCTTCTTTTTCTTTCTAACTTATCCCAAACTCATGACCTTTTTACTCCTGAAATCATCAAAAATACCAACCTTTCTCATTTCTTAAAAATTAAACACTAAATAAATAACCGTTACTCTAATTTACACTAAGAATTTAAAGACATGAAAGCAATTTAAAACATGGGTTGTCTCCCAAGAAGCACTTTTGTTTATTACGTCTTTAAGTTCGACGCGTTACCTTCCATGAAGATGGTATTGTGTCCTTTGCGGTTCTCCTCCGCTTAAACTTACCTCTTCCTTTGTAAAAGCTTTAGATCCTTCCCCCTTAGAATATTATTCAATGGAGTTCTGAAAGGAGGTGGGTAAGTACCTCGTTTCGCCTTCTTACTTTCACGATGAAACTCATTCCTTACCACATGAAAGTAGATGACCGTCCTCAACGGTATAAGTTCATTTTTACTATTTTCAGTTTCACGTTCCTCTTTAAAATGTGGTGGGTAGGTGATCCACCTTGCCGCTTTACTCTTACAGTGTCGCACCTTGTTTATATAGCACATGTTGATCATTTGTAGTAATAGAGGTGATTCTGATTTACCATCTCTAATAATGATTCTTGGTGGAGATGGTGATTGGTGAACTTTTTGTGGCGGATATTCAATTTCTATTTTATCTTTAACCTTTAATTCTTCAATTGATTCTCCAATTATTTCACATTCGTCTTCGCTGTCAACCCAATCTTCCACTATTACCTCATCATATTTTTTCTGTGGAATCTCTCTAATCTCGATCACCTCTTCTTTCTTTTCGTGTTCTATATCTTGATCATGTACATACACCTTAGAAATAGCAATTTCTGTTTCAATTTCTAGAATTTTCGTTGCTCTTCCTTCTCCACCATGCTAACAAGATCCTCAACCACATGGTGGTCTCCATTTATATTTGGCATGGTGGTCATATCACTATCACTAATGTTTTCTTTCAACACCTCCTCCTCACCTACTTTTCCATTTTGAGTAAGAATTTCATCTAGCTTATTTTGCATTCTTTTCAAGCTGGAATTAGTTTCCTCTGTTAAATTCTGCAATTGTTCATATAAGTGCATGAGTTCTTTAAATGATCTATTTAATTCGGAACTTTGTGTTGAAGGTGGAGGTTGTTGCATGTCTTCAATCCACTTGTTGCTCCATCCTTGCTCTTGTTGATAGTCATGAGATGGATAATGTTGAATGTTTTCAACCCATTGGTTGTTCCATCCTTGCTCTTGTTGATAGTGATATGATGGTTGTTGTTGATTGTTCCTGATCCATTGATTGTTCTATCCTTGCTCTTGCGGGTATTGATAAGGTTGTTGGTAAGAATTAATACCCCATTGTTGTTGTCCCGAAGAGTCTTCCCAATAGTCAAATGGACCGGGATTTGGGTAATGTCCTCTATATATCTTTAAATAAATCTCTTGATCATTACCTAATAAATCACCTGTAAAAACAAAACAAACACAAGCGTGGCGAATGGCGGGCCCCAAAACGCTGGGTCAGAAAATTCGAAATTTCCAGCTCTCGAAACCGGGTACCCGGTTTGTGCGAAACCAGGGCCCCGGTTTGCGACGACTTCACGAACCAAGATGCTACCTCGTGCGTATTCATGGGTGGGTTACAGCGTGCAACCGGGTTCCCGGTTTGTGAAAACCGGGTTCTCGGTTTTACCCCTGGAAAACCACCCATTTTTCTTCTATTTTCGCACTTTCGACCCCAAACTCATGACCTTCTTACCCCTTGAATCATCAAAAACAACTACCCTTCCTCATTTCTTACTAATAAACACTAAATTTACGAAAATCAAAATAATTTATACTACGAAAATTAAAAACTTAAACTAATATACAATGAATTGGCTTTTGTTTAACGTCGTTAAGCTCGACGGGTTACCTCACGCTTCTAAGGAGCTTCGAGGAGATACATGACCTCCCCGGGATGTGGATCTTCCAAGCGGTTGGTATCTTCACCTCCATGGTATATCTTTAAACGATGACCGTTCACCATGAAGGTGCGGTTCTCGAGTGGATGTTCTATTTCTATCGCCCCATGAGGTGTAACTTTGGTCACTATATATGGACCCGACCACTTAGACCTTAACTTACCCGCATAATTGGTGAACTTTGAGTTATACTTCAATACTTTTTGACCCACTTCAAAGTTATTCACATGAATCCAATTGTCATGTCATTTCTTAGTGTTTTCTTTGTAGAGTTTAGCATTTTCATAAGCCTGCAATCGAAATTCATCAAGTTCGTTAAGCTTCATCATACGATTCTCTCCGGCTAAGGTAGGATCTAAGTTCAACTACGCAATTGCCCGATAGACACCCATTTCAAGCTCAAGAGGTAAGTGACAAGCCTTACCATACACCATACGATACGGAGACGCACCCACTGGAGTTTTGAACGCAGTACGATAAGCCCACAGCGCGTCATCTAACTTCATTGACCAATCTTTTCTTGTAGGACCAACAGTCTTATCTAGGATGGACTTTACTTCGCGATTCAAAACTTCAGCTTGACCATTGGATTGTGGATGATATGCAGTAGATACACGGTGTCTCACTCCATACTTCTCTAGAACAGTCTTCAAATACTTATTAACGAAATGAGATCCTCCATCGCTAATAATCACTCTAGGTGTGCCATGTCTAGTGAAGATATGTGATTTTAGGAACTTAATCACCACTTGTGAATCGTTAGTTGGTAGAGACACCGCTTATACCCATTTAGACACGTAATCAACAGGTAATAAGATGTAGAGGTTACCATTTGAAGGACCGAACGGACCCATACAGTCTATACCCCAAACATCAAATATTTCAACTTCTAACACATTATTACATGGCATTTCATCTCTCTTCGATATATTTCTGGTAAACTGGCATCTCGCGCATTTCTTTACATAATTATGACAATCTTTAACAACTGTAGGCCAGTAAAAACCGGATTTGAATACCTTAGCAGCAGTTCTATCCCCCTTGAAGTGTCCTCCGTAGAGTGAATCATGACACCCATCTATAATCGCATCTTAAAGGCTAGAGAATAAGAGAATACTAGAGACTACATTGTGAATGAATTGATTGTCTAATACAATATAATGAGTCCTATTTATAGGACTGGGGAACAAGTAAACTAATACTATGCTAACAAGGAAACAAATTATAATGTGGAAATAAACTAGTCTAATAAGGTAATAATATATTATGGTAATAATATATTATAGTAATAATATATTATGGTAATAATATATTATACTAATAATATATTTAACAGTGCACATTTTGTATAACTATAACCGTCTGAAATGTTACCTATCTTTGTGCATTTTTCTCAAAAAATTATCTATGTTTCAAACTTCCCTAAAAATCCATCATCTTTATAATTTTTGCCCGCCGTTAGTCATTTAACGAAATATTAACTGATCAATAAAAGTACTCAACGACAGAAATTGCTTGTGCGAGCCACACACATATATTTTTTGGGGTATTGTTGTCGGAATCCTTTGGTTTTTTTATTAATCGTAATAACCCAAATATACACGGCCATAAGCATAATAAAAAGATTAACCACCATAGTCACAAAGATCCAAAACAAGAAGAACCGGTTGAAAATCTCTCGAGTTTTGATCATAAATGGCGCTTTTAATCCATAAATTTCACTAAGAATAATCATCGTATAACACGTTTGTGGGAATATGTGAAGTGTATTAGCTGACGTGGAAGGATTGACCAAGTCAAAGCTTATGTGGAAGTTTAGTCTGAATGGTCTTTTACCCTTTGGCATAATACTCATCACTACGGTGTCGTTTCATTAAGTAAAGGCGGAAGAAATGTGGAGTGTTGATCTTATGTTATGTGGACGGCTGAGATTAAGTTTTATTATGTCTCATATAAATAGCCTCGACTCTTTACAACTCTCTCATTCTCTCCTTCACTTTGTTCAGATATTCTCTCTCGCCTCTTTTACGAGACAAACTAGGGTTTGCTCATTCATTGCATTCAAGTGGTTAAATCCTTTGTAATAGATAGTGTAATCTTGTGTTTTTCTTGAATCTTGCTGATTCAAGGCTAGATATCAGCGTAGTTGAGTATTGTTTAGATTTGATGGTTCTATTCTTTGGGTTTGTTGGATCCAATGGTTTCTGTAATAGTGAAGATTGTAATCAGTGATAAACAGTGGTGATAGTGGAAAGACGCTCTCTAATCCGAGCCAAACGTGGATGTAGACTATTTTGTCAAACCACGATATATCCTGTGTTCTTTACTTTTCTGTTTATCTTTAATTTCTTGTTTGAAACCTATTTAAAACTCAATCTAAAACTCGACTAGTTTACAACAACGTTTAATATATAAGTAAGTTTTGTCCTATACTTTCTTCGAATTAATTTTTCTGTTTCTCTATTTCTTGGTTTAGGTTTCATATTTGGTGTATACTAGCTTAGTATAGTTAAAAATTGTTGCCAGTTTCAATTATTATTGATGAATATGGTTGTGTTTCGTTTATGCAGGTGTAAATTTATATAGTTATTTAAATTCAAGTTGGTCGAAATGACAAATTATAGTAAGTTTTCAGGCCATTTAAGTTGCAAATATAATTCCATGGTTAAATTTTATTGTATTTGTAATTTGAACCTTATTAATTGTTTTTTTAATACATCAAATAGTCATATTAGACTTGGAGTTATTGACTTATTAAGGCTCTGGCTAGTTAAACTAACCCCAACTGGTTACCTTATTGATGGTTTATACGAAACAAATTGGTATTTATAAGCATGCTTGTACGGTTGGATCTTCATATTTTTCAAAACTAATAAGAATTTATGCCCAATATTTACAGAAAATTACATATATACCTATGAAGTTCAAATTTAATTAGTGCACTTAGATCTTGCTGCGTTAAATTTCAAGAACTAATCATATTTCTATATTTTTTCCATGCAACAGAAAATTTTATGATATATGATCTGAAGACTCACCGTCTACTTACCCCAGGATTTGTATGGTTCACAATGTCGAGAATAATTGGAGTTATGAGAAAATACGAGTCACGAGTTTATAGGTATGGTTTGTCATCGTCTGTAAGAGATAAACATATGACACATGGTGCTAGAATTACAAAGGAGAACGATTAAAGTTGTGCTTGAATCACAACTAGGGGTATCATGAAGTTAACATATGTGCATGTCAAAATCCTTTATCAAATTAAAAATCGATTATTGCAACGTGGATTACAAGTTTTTAATCAGCCAAGATCTTGATATGTTATGGTTTAAATAAATCAGTAATTTTATTCCAAAATAAATATAGAGAAATGGTACGTTTTACATGCATTGATTGAGAACTTCCATAAAAGCGAGATATTACAATGGAGATTTCAGATGCTATAAATCGAGTAATTTAATTTCTGGAGGAGCACAAAGAAGTGACATGGACCTTCATGCATCGGTATCCAGGGTTTTCAGGTATTGTTGATGTTCCTCCACTCCTTGTGGCCAGGGGTGACTTTTGGGACCTCAGAACTAAAGTAAGTAGATACAACCCTTGGAATTATCATTTATGGTAAATAAGAAATGCTCTCTCTAAAAAACCTTCTCCTCTCAAACAAAATCTTTCTTAGCTACTTTTAAACAAAAAACCATCTTCAATCTAGTGTTTTATTCCTACCAAATTCTAAAAACACAAGATTTCAAACCAAAAAATCCTCCTCTCTTCTCGTTTCTCTGTTTTTTCCTCCAACTAGTGTAGAATGTTCAAGGAAGAATGAAGATGATAAAAGACAAATAATAAGATAATAGACGAGGAGAGTTAACGTGAAGAAGATGAGATCTAATGAGAAAATGATGAGTACTTAGAAGCTATGGGATGGAACCGTAAAAGATGAAGAATGGGTGTTTGGGTCTTGATGCTTCGAGAGATAAGATAACTATGATGCAAATAACATGAACGAGAGCTCGGATGATTAAGAAGTGACTAGAAATGGAGACACTGGCCTCTGAAAATGAAAACTAGGTGAAATACCTAAACTTATTGGAGACTGAAGCTGAGAAGAAGTGAAGACCGGACCTCCAAAGCTAGACTAGGCAGAATGCCTCAACCCATTGGAGACTGAAGTTGAGTAGAAGCAAATTGTGGACATCTGAAGTTAGAATTAGGCGGAATACCTAAACATGTTGCAAAATGAAGCTGAGAAGATTAAGACTAGGTAGCTTAAGCAAAATACACCGGATGCCCGATGCACGTTATCATCAGGAATAAAGATTGGATTCCAAGTGTATGGACACACATGTTGAGTATAGGTATTCTATAGGGTAATAAATAACATCTTGAAAGGATACAAAATAGAATTGTTGGTGTACTATATGTCAAGAAGTCGTTTTAACTACATCACCGGGCATCCGACCAAAAGACATGGACATTCGCACGTTCAAAAATCAGCCAAACGGAGGGTAACACATGGACAAAGACGTTGGAGAATTTTTACCTAGTTATAAAGGCATTGTATAACTACATTAAGTGACTCTTTCTCTATACAATCCAAATCCTATTCAATCTATCTTCAAGAGAGTTCCAAATAAATATTCCTTACATATTGTTTTGTTTATTTCTAACCCAAAACTACTTTTGTAATCAACTCATTTAGGAGTTTAGAGTATGCTAAGTATATTAGGGTTAATCATAAAACCTAGGGTTTTGCTTTTGGTCTAGTGATGTCTCCCTAAATGTTCTAATTTTATGCCATTGGGAGACATCATTTTTGGTGTTTATTTGATTATTAGATAGACTTTTGGTGCTAATATGCAATAATCCGGAATTTCCATTTTATTTCTAGTAATTTTGATTTATTAAACTTTTGCGCGTAATATTGGTATTTTTAGTGTAAAGTTTACAGGTTTTAGATGTTAGCTAGAAGAGGAATCCGAGGAGAAAGTCAAAGATCATGATATGGAGTCAAGACTTAATGATAAATCCCGAAGATATTATTTTTAGAGCTGAAAATCTATTTTCCAGGCCAAAGATTGCTGATTTCGAGGTGCTTAAGAGATGATTTAGCCGCTGACCCTTGAAGAGATTATGTTCCTTATCGAGTTACGGAACTTTAGCAACTGGAATGAGGTCAATCGGGGTCATAACGAAGCGGGAAAAGCCGTTTTAGTGAAGGTGTATCAGCAGTTACGGGATTTGGGCTTAATTAGTGGACTTGGGTTTTTCTAATTTTTACTTAATCCTTAAGTAAAAGCCCTAATCCGATTTTATGATTATAAATAGGTCTTTAGACCTCATTATTCAGTACCTCTCATTTTATTCTTCAAATTAAATCATCATTAGAAGAGAGCGTCCAGAGAGAAAGTCAGAAGCAAGGAAAAGGAGAAAGCTTAGAGCTGGAGAAAGTCATCTTCTCCAAATCACAGCCAAACCCGATTCTTAATTAGGTTCTATCTTTTATTTCTGTAATTGAAGAACATGAATTCTTTCTGTTTTAATTTAGTATTTCGTTTTAATATGAGCTAAACAATTCATAGTGCTTGAGAACAAACAATGGGTGAATCCCAAACTTATTAATTAACGAATGTTGAATTTGGGTTTTTATTGAATTAAACTAAATTAGGGCTTTTACTCTTTTCGATAAATTGAGATTATTTTACTGTTTTTGGAGTAGCTAACTAAGAACAGGTGTTAGTATCTAGGCTATTCCAATTAGTGGCGATTGGATCATCCTGACGGAGGGTTTAGGTACGGAAATATTTATTGAAACTAAAATAGAAGCTATTGATTCTGACGAACTTAGCTAATTCTAGGGCCAATGAGGTAAAACACTTAAACATCCAACGGTGGATCATATTTACCCTGACGGGACTAGTGACACTTTAGGATCGCCTTATAGTCCACCCTGACGGGGGTATAAGGAAATTAGAATCCCGACCATTGTAATTGACTAATTTAGCCCTTAAACAACATAAGTTAAGAAATAGGATAGGGAGGATCCTTGCGTTCTCAAGTACTACATCTCATATTGCGTTTTAAACCATTCTACTTGCGTCTTAGCTTTTATTTGCATTTTAATATTTGTCTTTCATTCATTAGCTTTAATAAACAAAATCAAACAAACATTTTATTATCTTTTACATTCATAAGTGCATCAATCACTACTTGCTAAACATTGTGATCAACCATCCGTCCTTGGAACGAATCTGTATTATCATACATACTACTTGGGACAACCGTACACTTGCGGTTGTGGTTCGATTTACATTTGCATTTATTTTTAGAACACACAAAGGACCACCAAGTTTTTGGCGCCGCTGCCGGGGACGGTAGCGTGTGACCACGGTGTTTATCCTTTAGTGATAGTTGCATTTATTTTTATTTTTCAGTTTTACGCTTGTGTTTGTTTTGTTTTGTTTTTACAGGTGCTTTATTCAGGTAATGATCAAGAAATTTAATTAAAGATGTATAGAGGACATTACCCAGATCCCGATCCATATGACTATTGGGAAGACTCTTCGGGACAACAACAATGGGGTAGTAACTTCTACCAACAACCTTATCAATACCCGCAAGAGCAAGGATGGAACAATCAATGGATCGGAAGTACTCAACAACAAACACCATATCACTATCAACACGAGCAAGAATGGAACAACCATTGGGTTGAAAACATTCAACAACCCTCACCTTAACACTATCAGCAAGAGACACTACTAGAGAGAGTTAATCGCCTACGCGAGGAATTTCAAGCAGGAGAACCAGAGCGTAAGGCAAGAGATGAGGAATTCAAAGCCACCCATGCACTCATACAACAGAGCCTAGATGAAATGGCTGCCCGAAACAACCCTCCTAACTTAGTTGAAACTGGTAGTATGTCTTATGAAGATTCCACTCCCCCGAGGGATAGAAGAGATCAACTGGAAGAAGTAGTTGAGGAGGAGGTGTTGAAGGAAGATACTATTGATAGTGATATGACCATCATGCCGGTTATAAATGAAGACCACCATGTGGTTAACAATCCTATTAGCATGGTGGAAGAAGGAGTAGCAACAAAAATCCTAGAAATTGAAGCTGAGATTGCTATTCCTATGGTGCGTGCACATGATCCAGATACTGAACGCAAACAAGAAGAAGAGGTGATCGAGATTCAGATTCCACGTCGAGAATATGATGAAGTAATAGTGGAAGATTGGATTGAAAGCAAAGACGAATGTGAAGTGGTTGAGAAATCAATTGAAGAGTTAAAGCTTCATAATAAAAGAGAAATCGAATTCCCACCACAAAAAGTTCACCAATCCCTATCTCCACCACTAGTCATCATTAGAGATAAAATATCGGAATCACCTCTATTATTAAAAATGATCAAAAGGTGCTATGCAAGAAAGGTGCTACACCGCGAGAGTAAAGCGGCAAGGAGAAGCACCTACCCACCACACTTTAAAGAGGAACGCGAGATTAAAGAAAATACAAATGAGCTTATACCGTCGAGAACGGTTATCTACTATCGTGTGGTGAAGAACGAGTTTCGCCATGAAAGCAAGAAGGCGAAACGGAGATACTACCCTCCCCCTTTCAGAGATCGATTGAATAAAATTTTAAGGGGGAAGGTTTCAAAGCTTACATGCCAAGGACGAGGCGAATTCAAGCGGAGGAGAACCGCAAGGGCCTCAATACCATCTTCATGGAAGGTAACGCGTCGAACTTAAAGACGTAATAAACAAAAGTGCTTCTTGGGAGACAACCCATGTTTTAAATTGCTTTCATGTCTTTTAAATTCTTAGTGTGAATTAGAGTAATGGTTATTTATTTAGTGTTTATTTTTAAGAAATGAGAAAGGTTGGTGTTTTTTATGATTACAGGAGTAAAGGTCACGAGTTTGGGATACCTAGAACGAAAAAGAATGAAAATTTTGGGTTCCAATACAGTAGAAACCGGGTACCCGGTTTGTAGAATGCGGGTACCCGTTTTCGGTGCTGTACCCCAGGTATCAAAACTTCGGAAGATCATAACTTGACGCTCGGAGGTCGGAATTAACTTTTTCTTGAGCCTAAACCGCATAACTTTTCGAGCTCTATCCAATGGTGAAGTCGAAAATTTCGTATGAACAGCTAAAAGTTTCTGACCCAGCGTTTTGAGGCCCGGCATTAGTTGCGTCTCGTGGTTGCGTCTCCACTTAGCACCATTGATGACGAACCAAAGCTCCAAAAACACTTAAATTCCATCATCAAAACACCAATATATCACCAATCCTTACCTCTAAACATCATCCCAACACATAATCAATCACAAATCTTTCCAAAAACACCAAGAAATTCAAGTTTTAACCCAAAAATTTCTTCACCAAAGCTTAAATTATATCCTTTAAACCTTTCCAACACCATAGATATTAAATACCCATCTCAACTAAATCACAAATTCCACTACTGTGCCACTTTCAACAATATCAAGAGACACAAATTTCATCAAAAGCTTTGGTAATTTGAAGGTTGGAGATTGCAAGTGCAAGGTATCAAATCATCATAAATTCCATGGCCAATCCGGTAAAATAGCTAGAACTATTCTTTTATTTCTATTACCAGTTGGGAATTAAGATTTATTTTAGTTATTTAGCGGAGGAATTGTGAATTGTTTGAGCATATTAATATTATATATTTTGCAAGTAATCTTTAAGTAGGTGAAAAATTGAGTTTGGGGTCATCAAAGATGACCATGAAGGTTGGAAAAGGTACGAAGAACATGATGAAGATAAAAAGTTGGATGTTGAGGAAAGATTTTCGTAGAAGAGATGATGATTTAGAGGGTTAGGAAAAGATGAAGACTTGGAAAATATGACATGAGAGTTCGAAGTATTCAAAACTTCAACATGAGACTACACGTAATCGGCCTAGTGCCGCTACAGATATGTTTTCCTATCCTTTCTCATTTAGTGTATATTAGTTTAATTGCTTTATTGAGTCTTTTCGAGTCGTGGGGACACGACTCATTTTTGAGTTTGGGGTGGGGTTCGTTGCCTCATCCCAGTTTTTATGTGTTTATTTGTTTTAATTGCTTTCAATAAAATAATTAGGAGTTGCGTTTGACTGTAGAAGATTTTAAATGTCCCTTTTAAGCATACTTTTGATGAATCTATGATAGTAGATAGTGGACTTTAGGGAATAACATAAAACGCACTTACAATTGCATGCTAACATAGGTAATTGATAGGAAAAATTAATGAACAATGCAAATGAAGTAAGCTTGTACTTAAGGAATATGTTTGGTGTGTAGAACGTGAAATCCTAATTAGTAGAGAACCCACCTAGATATGAACTAAAGACAAGCTATGTACTTAGGAAAATGATAGGGGCAGTTCTTTGTTAGCCATTTGAAGCCTTTTAGCTTGCTATCCCTTATTATAATTTCATCCGTCTTAGCCCAATTTTGAGCCTTAAGCCTTTTCTTTTGTAGCCACGATATAAGCCCATTATCCCTTAGATTATTAAGCATGACCAAATGACCCGCACTTGAATCACAACCCTGAGACTTGTCTCGAGCTTGAGTTTGGGGTGGAGGGTCCACATTTGGGAAATTACATTGGGAAGGGATTATATGTGTTTGTATTGAGGCACAAAAAGGTAGATGATATTATTATTTGTAACCCTTTGCCGGGATTTGAATTTTTAAAAAAAAAAAAAAATTATAAGAGACATGACTTTTCACATCAAAATGATGGTCATGGGTATCTTGTAAAAAAAAAGAGAAGAAATGAAAAAGAAATAAAAAGAAAGAAAAAATAAAATAAACCGGCAAAGTGGAATATTTTTGGAATTCATCTTAGTCTCATTTGGGTTGACATTGGAGACGCAACATTAGCGCGTCAAATGGGTGAGTGAGAACATTTTTGAGCGTAAACTCAAGCTCGAGGACATTGTTGATGGTAAGTGAGGAGAGAGCCAAAAGCTCACTTCAAATTTACCAAATATACATCCACACCGTCCTTAAGCCATTATTAAAACCATAAAGACCTCGTGATTCCTAAGTGCATAGTGAATTTATGATTCTGTTGATAGGGAATACGCTAGGTGGAGCGTTCAAAGCGAGTTAGGATTAATGACCACCCTATAGCCATCATACAGAGATGAGTACAAGTGTAACCTTCAAGCATTGCGACTTTAATTTTATGATTGAGATTAATTATGTTTGATGTTGCATGATTAGTGTATGTATATGTTAGTTCTTAATGTTTGCTATATGAGATTTATCTTTAGCATTGCTTTAGGGTTTATTTGCTAGCTTCTATTTTCTCTTGCATCTACTTCATTCCCCTTGTTTTATTTAGTTTTGCTTTGTCGGGACGACAAAGGTTTGAGTTGGGGGTCTTGATGTCTCCCTAAATGTTCTAATTTTATGCCATTGGGAGACATCATTTTTGGTGTTTATTTGATTATTTAGATAGACTTTTGGTGCTAATATGCAATAATCCGGAATTTCCATTTTATTTCTAGTAATTTTGATTTATTAAACTTTTGCGCGTAATATTGGTATTTTTAGTGTAAAGTTTACAGGTTTTAGATGTTAGCTAGAAGAGGAATCCGAGGAGAAAGTCAAAGATCATGATATGGAGTCAAGACTTAAAGATAAATCCCGAAGATATTATTTTTAGAGCTGAAAATCTATTTTCCAGGCCATAGATTGCTGATTTCGAGGTGCTTAAGAGATGATTTAGCCGCTGACCCTTGAAGAGATTATGTTCCTTATCGAGTTACGGAACTTTAGCAACTGGAATGAGGTCAATCGGGGTCATAACGAAGCGGGAAAAGCCGTTTTAGTGAAGGTGTATCAGCAGTTACGGGATTTGGGCTTAATTAGTGGACTTGGGTTTTTCTAATTTTTACTTAATCCTTAAGTAAAAAGCCCTAATCCGATTTTATGATTATAAATAGGTCTTTAGACCTCATTATTCAGTACCTCTCATTTTATTCTTCAAATTAAATCATCATTAGAAGAGAGCGTCCAGAGAGAAAGTCAGAAGCAAGGAAAAGGAGAAAGCTTAGAGCTGGAGAAAGTCATCTTCTCCAAATCACAGCCAAACCCGATTCTTAATTAGGTTCTATCTTTTATATCTGTAATTGAAGAACATGAATTCTTTCTGTTTTAATTTAGTATTTCGTTTTAATATGAGCTAAACAATTCATAGTGCTTGAGAACAAACAATGGGTGAATCCCAAACTTATTAATTAACGAATGTTGAATTTGAGTTTTTATTGAATTAAACTAAATTAGGGCTTTTACTCTTTTCGATAAATTGAGATTATTTTACTGTTTTTGGAGTAGCTAACTAATAACAGGTGTTAGTATCTAGGCTATTCCAATTAGTGGCGATTGGATCATCCTGACGGAGGGTTTAGGTACGGAAATATTTATTGAAACTAAAATAGAAGCTATTGATTCTGACGAACTTAGCTAATTCTAGGGCCAATGAGGTAAAACACTTAAACATCCAACGGTGGATCATATTTACCCTGACGGGACTAGTGACACTTTAGGATCGCCTTATAGTCCACCCTGACGGGGGTATAAGGAAATTAGAATCCCGACCATTGTAATTGACTAATTTAGCCCTTAAACAACATAAGTTAAGAAATAGGATAGGGAGGATCCTTGCGTTCTCAAGTACTACATCTCATATTGCGTTTTAAACCATTCTACTTGCGTCTTAGCTTTTATTTGCATTTTAATATTAGTCTTTCATTCATTAGCTTTAATAAACAAAATCAAACAAACATTTTATTATCTTTTACATTCATAAGTGCATCAATCACTACTTGCTAAACATTGTGATCAACCATCCGTCCTTGGAACGAATCTGTATTATCATACATACTACTTGGGACAACCGTACACTTGCGGTTGTGGTTCGATTTACATTTGCATTTATTTTTAGAACACACAAAGGACCACCATCTAGTGAATAGGATGTTCTTCCATATACTAAACAAGGGTGAGTTAGAGCTTGTGTAGAGGAGACACGGAGTTTTAAGGTTTCAAATAATGTGAAGTGGTTGATTGGGGTAGAGATTGTCCAATATTATTTGTGTAGAGATACACAAGAGGAGGTTCCACTGGTATGTCAAGTGTTACATCGGGATTATCCGTTTATTTTCCTTGAATTTGCAACAACACAAGTGTGAACCTTTGAAGGAGATTCAAAAGGGTGTAAAGGTTTGTGCTCTAACCTTTGAGAGATACAAACAGTTTTAGTGGAAAAGTTAAAATCGTAAGGGGTTGTTCATACCTTAGACTGTCGATGTAAGGTAAGTGATATTCTATATGCGTCCTAGAAGGGGGGGGGGGGGGGTTGAATAGGACTATGGAAATTAATCGGCTAATTAAATTCTAAGTAAATAAAATTAAAAGCTAATTTAAATCCTATTCTCTTTCTAAACTAGATGGACATGAGTTTGATAAATGAGCAATAGATAGTAATCACCTAGATATTCATACAAGCATATTATCAAACAATTAGAGTGCGGAAGTAAATAGTTTAGGGAAAGAAAATACTCAAGCATGTATAGTGGTTCGGTTTCCCTACTCCACTACCTAAGGTAGCCACCTTAGGATTTTCAAGCTTTTTTACTAAGCTCCGTGTCTCTCTTAACCGGGGCGAGAACACAATACCCGTTTACAACCTCTTCGATAACACGAAGGACAAACTCTTGTGTAATCACCACACAAGGACAACCTCTTGTGTAAGCACAACACAAGGACACCAAGTATAATCCCTATACTCACACACTCTCTTAATCTAACTATTACAAAGACTAGACTAAGAGGAAGAATCAAGTGTTTGAATGGTTTTACAATAGTGATGAACTCCTAAAGAGTGGATATGACTTTATAGCATAATGAGAATGATTTTGACTATGATTAGCTTCTTGACACCTTCATGAATGATCACAATTAAGCCCCTAAATGTTGGTGGATGAATGGTGTAAGTTGTGTCTTCAAAGAGCTTTAATTTATAGCTAAAATAAGCTTCCAACGGTCAAAAGGCTTCTATCTAACGGATAGATTTTAACTCCAACGGATATAAGCTTTGTCTTGTTCTAATAGTGCAAAAAACCCTTTCTCGCAGTGTACCGCGGATATGGTGCGGTGTACCGCACTTCTCAACGTGTTGATTTCAAAGCTGACTGACGGGCTACCTCATGCACCGTGTCCTTGGTCCGCAACCTTGGTCCGGTGTACCGCGCCTTCGGTCCGGTGTACCGCACATTTTCTTGCTTACTGTTCGGGCTAGCTATGCACCGCGCCTTTGGTCCGTGGTACTGCGGTGTACCGCAGATGTGGTCCGGTGTACCGCACCACTGTACTAATGAAGCTCAAGTTCAAGGATGTTTAGTTCATGAATAAAATGTACTTAGTAAGTAAAAATGTAATGCACTATTTGGGAATAGTTTAAAACACGATTTGGCAAATATTAAAACAAGATTAAAAGGACGTTATGCTAACAATCTCCCCCTTTTTGATGTTTGACAAATCGAAAACTTTTGAAGTGACTAATACTACATTTTTAATCAAAAACTCCCCCTCAACCTAGGCATGAGATTTTTAAGGATAAGTTAATTTAAAAAGCTCCCCCTTACGAAATGCATAGAGTTTTTGTATTCAACGAAAAAGTTTACCTAAAATTTCTCCGCCTTTGTCAACAACAAAAAGAAACGATTACTAAGTAATAGGAACCAAATGTAATTTTGTAAAAACTATAGGGACCTAAAAGCAATTTGTTTAAAATTTTTAAAAAACTAAATTTTGCAAGAGGGTTCCTAGATAATAGAGACATCTAAAATAAATTTTTTTAAATTATTTTTTACGAATATTAGCACCAAATCAAGTAATATCACTATATTCCATTTGCATCTTGATGCTTGATTCCTACAAAAAAAAAAGATTAGGCTTTAGGTACCCAACTTGGTTTGGGTCCATGAGTGTTAGGGAATTTTCTTTTTATGATCCATAAAGGCTTTTTCCAAGATGGTACAAGAGATCCTAAATCCAACAATTTACGATAATAACAATGAGATGCATTATGACCAAGTTTTTCACAATAAGTGCAAGTGATAAAAGATTTTGAAGAAGATGAAGTATGATTTGAAATCGTTGATATAACAGAGACACTTTTCAAGAATTTTTGTTTGGTTGATGG
The DNA here is from genome assembly GCA_029959085.1 of Nemophila menziesii. Lineage (NCBI taxonomy): Eukaryota > Viridiplantae > Streptophyta > Magnoliopsida > Boraginales > Hydrophyllaceae > Nemophila > Nemophila menziesii. The sequence continues at coordinate 85,991,590 of JARWIR010000001.1, forward strand.
ATCATATCCAACACCACTTTTTTCAAAAACCAATTTTTGAGAATCTAAAATCAAATCCAAGTTTTCTTGCCCATTTGTAAATTTTAAAATTATACCATTTTGATCCTCAATCTTTTTCTCTAACAATGCTTTTTCTTCCAAAAGACTTTTCTCAACAAGATGAAGTTTCTCATTTTCATCTATACATTCATCAGTAAGATTTTGACAATTTTCAAAAGCTTTTAAAATCTCTTTATTTTTATTTCTTTCAACTTCTAAATCCTTTGTTAAAACTTTGTTTGTTTCAATAGAGTTTAAAAAATCATTGTAAAGAGAATCAAATGCCTCATGAATATCTTGCTCACTAGCATCATCATTAGATAAAGAAGAGCTAAATTTAGAAGTTACCTCATTGTTTTTATCATCCCAAATAGCATGTTCATCTTCTTTGTGATTCACCATGAATGCAACTAGATTCACATGCTCGTTATCACTTTCTTCTTGATCGGAATTTAGAGCATCCCAAGTGATGTTGGTGAGCAAGGCTTTCTTAGATTTTCCTTTGTGAAGATTTGGACAAAAGGTTTTGATATGCCCTATTTTCTTGCAATGGTAGCAAGTAGGTTCTTCTTGCCTAATGACCCTTACATTTCTTGAAGAGCTTCCTTTTTTGGCAAAACGTTTGTATTTCATAATTTTCTTAAGCAAAGCCATTTCTTCATCTTCACTTGTTTCTTCATCATAGGAATCTTCTTCCTCTTCACTTTCCTTTCTTTTCGTTCTTTTATCTTGCTACTCAAGGCATGGAAGGCAATGGATTTCTTAATCTTCTTATCCTCATCATCTCTTATCTTTCCTTCTTCAAGCACAAGCTCTTCCGTCATGAGGTTACAAATGAGTTCATGAACCGTCATTTTTTAGAGATCTTTAGTATCTCTTATAGAGTTGATCTTTGATTTGTATTTCTTTGGAAGAGCAAATAAGATTTTTCGGCATTGTTCTTTGTTGGTGTACTCTTGACCAAGAGTCTTCAAGGTGTTGACAATGTTGGAAAATCTTTGATGCATAGCATTTAAGGCTTCATCGGGCTCCATTCGAAATAGCTCATACTTGGTGATAAAAAGACCAATCTTAGTTTCCTTGACATCTTCCATTCCTTGATATGATAGCTCCAAGAGTTTCCACATTTCATGAGCCGAATTGCATTCACTAACTCTAGCATATTCCGTGACACTTAACCCATTTATGAGTATGTTCATAGCTTTGTTGTTTTTGGTGAGTTTGGCTATGTCTTGAGCATTGTAATCATCTTCATCTTTCTCAACCGTTTGACTACCATCAACATAAGGAATGTAAGGACCCTTCTTGATAGCAAGCCACAAAAAGTAATCAATTCCTTTGACGTGAATCTCCATTTTCTTTTTCCATCCAAAGTAATCTTTTCCTACAAAAAGCGGAGGTCTAATAGAACATGAACCTTCCGGTTGATTAGAGTCCATATCGTATTAACTCTAGAAACGATTAAGTACAATAGAGCTAGGCTCTGATACCAATTGATATTCTATATGCGTCCTAGAAGGGGGGGGGGGGGTTGAATAGGACTATGGAAATTAATCGGCTAATTAAATTCTAAGTAAATAAAATTAAAAGCTAATTTAAATCCTATTCTCTTTCTAAACTAGATGGACATGAGTTTGATAAATGAGCAATAGATAGTAATCACCTAGATATTCATACAAGCATATTATCAAACAATTAGAGTGCGGAAGTAAATAGTTTAGGGAAAGAAAATACTCAAGCATGTATAGTGGTTCGGTTTCCCTACTCCACTACCTAAGGTAGCCACCTTAGGATTTTCAAGCTTCTTTACTAAGCTCCGTGTCTCTCTTAACCGGGGCGAGAACACAATACCCGTTTACAACCTCTTCGATAACACAAAGGACAAACTCTTGTGTAATCACAACACAAGGACAACCTCTTGTGTAATCACAACACAAGGACACCAAGTATAATCCCTATACTCACACACTCTATAAATTTAACTATTACAAAGACTAGACTAAGAGGAAGAATCAAGTGTTTGAATGGTTTTACAATAGTGATGAACTCCTAAAGAGTGGATATGACTTTATAGCATAATGAGAATGATTTTGACTATGATTAGCTTCTTGACACCTTCATGAATGATCACAATTAAGCCCCTAAATGTTGGTGGATGAATGGTGTAAGTTGTGTCTTCAAAGAGCTTTAATTTATAGCTAAAATAAGCTTCCAACGGTCAAAAGGCTTCTATCTAACGGATAGATTTTAACTCCAACGGATATAAGCTTTGTCTTGTTCTAATAGTGCAGAAAACCCTTTCTCGCGGTGTACCGCGGATATGGTGCGGTGTACCGCACTTCTCAACGTGTTGATTTCAAAGCTGACTGACGGGCTACCTCATGCACCGTGTCCTTGGTCCGCAACCTTGGTCCGGTGTACCGCGCCTTCGGTCTGGTGTACCGCACATTTTCTTGCTTACTGTTAGGGCTAGCTATGCACCGCGCCTTTGGTCCGTGGTACAGCGGTGTACCGCAGATGTGGTCCGGTGTACCGCACCACTGTACTAATGAAGCTCAAGTTCAAGGATGTTTAGTTCATGAATAAAAGGTATTTAGTAAGTACAAATGTAATGCACGATTTGGGAATAGTTTAAAACACGATTTGGCAAATATTAAAACAAGATTAAAAGGACGTTAGGCCAACAGTAAGTAAGCTAAATCACTATGAATTTCGTATTTGTCCTCTCTTTCTTTCTTAAATATTTACTTTTTTGAATGTTTTTTTTTGCTAAGCAAGCCAGGTCATTTTATATCATAACCAATAAATTCGTTACACATCAACTTGGTCAAAGTAACCTGTTTGGACATAATAAAACAAAGACTAGATCTAGTCTATTGAACGTGGACCACACTACCCAGCACACTACACGTGATAAAGTACACCTCTATAGAAACTAAATCATCTCATCCTGCTAAGGTACATCAAACCCTAATCAAAGACCCTCGTGCTTTGATCACCTTCTTAGGCGATTTGTTATCTCTGCAATCTTGTCCTTTCCAAACTTTTTGAGCTTTACCATATTCTCTATCACACAAACAGAGATTTGTTCCATAATATTCTCCTCGCTCTTACTACAATGGTCGAAGATTCTGTTATTCCTCTCCAACCAAAATGTATGAATAGCAATCTGAAAGAAATGGTTTTTGGGCCTAGTCCATCTTGTGTGTGCCCATAATGGGTTAGTCCGACCCATTTCGTGTCATTTATTATTTTAAATAACTATATATAAATACATTTGAGAAAGTTATTTCATAAGACAGAATATCATATTTCATTTTTCACATACGCTTATTTCTGTTATCTGTCTTTTACTTGAGAAACAAAATCATTAGATTCTCTCAAGATCTCATTAGCATATAATAGAAGATCCAGCGGCATTTATGTTGTGGAATAGCAATCTTTTTCGTCAAGTAAGTGGATTCAATGCCAAAAAGAATTTCGATTCTTAATTTCGCCTAAAAGGTTTGTCTAGAAACCTTTAAATTTCTTACAAATGGTATCAGAGCCATGGTGCTTGTCTTTGTGAAATGATTTGCATGCCGTATATGTTTAATACATGTCTATATATTAGATCTAATATGTATTTAATTTTATGAGATTTTATGATAGTATTAAAATTGAATTAAAGTTATAGATTTATATTCTATTCGAAATAAGGAAATTAATGGTGTAAATTTTGTTAAATTTGGATTTAAAATGAAAAAGGTATGATTTTTTAAAACTTTTTAATGGAGTTTTTCGGTTTTGGAGCCGTGTGGAAGACGACTCGAAATGCCATCGTTCTGGCCACTTCGAATTATTAAAAAACCAACCGTATTGTGGTTTGAACCACTTACCACCAGCCACACAAATGCTTTGGTAATCAATAGACCATGACTTGCCTTTGTGTAAGTTTTGGTTTTTAGTATATGAAGCTATGTTTTTTTTTGGAATTATTTAAAAAAAATGTTTGTGTGTCCTTTAGGTTGGATTTCTCTAACTCCTAAATTATATATTTTGTTTATATTCACCATTTGTTCCTAGAATATTTGGAATAAAAGAAATTTCTTTTTACCAATATTTTAAACCCGGGAATGATGTAATTTGATTGATAGGTTATTTTATCATGTTTCATGTATATGCCTATATTTTTAACTTATAAGCATGTGTACTTATGATCTTATTATGTTTAGAATTTTGTAGATGTACATGAACTTGAATTTTGTGTTTAGAATGAGTTAGCCATGCTTTCATGTAACATGATTAAGATGTAACCCTCTAGGTATTTTCAATAGGTTAATCGATATATCTTAAATGTGTTTGATACATGACTTTCTAGTTAATATATATTGTGTTCAGTCAAATTCATATGTATATATTAGAACTTGGGTTATTTTATGGATAAATTTTATTCCATAACCACTAAATCATACGGGTGTAATGTATTCAATCTTAATTGATTGTATTGGAATAGTGGGAGTTCTATAGAGAACTTGGCATTTTGTCTTGATGAAATTGAATTATACTTGGATAAACAAAAGTATGGTGATTCATGATGGGGAACGTAGTGAACTTTCTGTTTCACTTCTTTTGTTTTCTATTTACGAGTTCAAATTGCCTTTTAAACAATAGTATCATTGAATATATTTTATATGTTAATGAAAGTCTCTAGATATACTAGAAAATGGATATGAGTAACATCTTTTATACCTTTAATGAAGGGCGAGGATGAGTGGTGATATAACGATACCCTATGAGAACTCTAGTTACATTGAGTACTCGAGGAACTAGAATTTGAGGTTATTAATAATGTGATGCTTGAGCTTGAGGAAGGCTTCCAATTCATCACATGATGATCATATTGACTTATCAAATTTTTGAGGTATAAAGACTATATTATTTGAGAAATATTGATAAGTTATATGGATGGCTTAGTTTATGAGTAACACAAGTATCCTACCACTTATAAAAGGTGGGTATACTCTTAAAGATATGATCAAGTATACTACCATGTCGATGTTGTGTTAGTGGACATGAACGATTATACTCATAAAAGGACACCTGGTCATGACATTTAACACATCTAAGAGCGATGTTTAAAGTGACTAGAACAGTCTAGACATCTGGTGATATCCTTAATTATGAACAACAAATTCAAGTGATCATCAACCTCTTTCAAATAATTAGAAGTATTAGAAAGTGAATGACTCTTAATAACATCAATACGTTTGATGATGCTACTTGTGTTGTACTCAAGAATGAGTGTACTTGAGGTTCATTGGCCTCATAGTTGTACATATAACTGGGTCTAGCTCTCATACAGAATTACAGCGTAGAGCAAGAGGATTGAAAGAAAAGGGTGATATATCTGGTTCTAAGAAGATCAAGATCAATAGTCACAAGAAAATAAAGTATGATAATAAGAAATAAAATAGAAAGATGAGATGCTACGTTTATGACAAGTTGTGTCACTTAGCTTGCGTGCCTGATATAGTATCACTTTCTTCTTCTTATGATTTTTGCATCTATTGCTAGAACCATGTTACTAACTAATCTTATCCTATGTGAATTATGGAATTAGCAACAATAGACCTTGTGACAAGATATTGAGAGACCTATATAGTGTACCATGAATAAAAATTGAGTTTGTATAAGATAGATATATTTAGATGACAATAATAATGTAGAAGTCAATGGTTTGGCACAAGTAGTTGAGCTAGCAAAGTGGTCAAACCTTGTATCTACATGATATCATAGGTGTACAAATTTTGGCACAGTTTGGTCTCAATCATTGTTCTTATGTGATTAAATCTAGTACCCATGATCATGACAAAAAATAAGTGTTCTACATAATATGGATCTGTCTTTAGAACAAATGGTTTTTTGGTATTTGGCAAAGGTTGACTAAAAGAAATATTATTTTGATAGTAGTTGATTTTATATGATAGTATTTTATAATACTAAATATATTTGAAATTTTATGAAATATTAGTCTATGTCATAATAGTTATGACCAGAATCACATTGTTGGTGAAGGATATTCATTTTATTCACTTAATGAAATTTTTTGGCCAAAGTATGGATACTGCCTAGTAATGAAAGTAATGTGTCTATTTTTGGAAAGATTAAACTAAATGTTTCAATAATCGTTGATACATTCTAACATTTGTAGATTCATTGAGTTAACAAGATGTGTGGTATACTATTTCATCACCTTATAGATGATTTCACACGGTTTAGTGATATCTATCAGATTTCTTGCAAATTAGAAGCACTGAGATGCTTACTGAGATGCTTCACATATTTGTTAATTAGAAATTTGATAATTAGATAGAGAGGAAGGGTAAAACCTTGAGAAGAAACCGTGATCACGAAGATCTATTTGAGGGATTTTAAAGAAGGGTGTGATGAGAATTGGATCATAAATAAGTTTATGATTTTTTTTCACATGCCATGACATGGAATAGTAGGTAAAAGGAGGAATGTAACTCTCTTGATTAAGGTGTATGATTTCTAAAATCCATCTCTCAATATATGGTTGGGAAATTAGTTTTTATTGCTACTCATATACTTATTTATGTACCCACAAAGTTAATTCCATAAAATCCGTATGAACTATGGACAAAAGAAATATCACCTTTCATACTTGATCTCCTGGGGTTTGGTATGTTTGTGACTTATCCAATGAGTATGGAAAGTTGGGTCACAAAAGATAAGAATGATTTCTTTGTAAGATTTTCAAAGACTCTAAAGGATATGTGTTCAAGGTTGAACATAATGATGGAATTTGTTAAGACTGAGTTACACGATGTTTCATTTGGATTGTAATGTTTTTCCTAAATAAAGGTGTGGTTATTGAAAATCTTATTTTACATGAATTAAATTAGGTTGATGAAGATGTATGCAATTAAACGTGTTACTAGATAAGGTACCACATGCACGAGGAAGGCAAGATTGTCTCGAATTTGACTCGAAAGAAATTATTGCATCACATAGTGAATCTGTTTCACAATAACTTCACCTAGAAGGAGTCATCGAGAGATATTTTTTGTTGTCGATTTAAGATCCATGGATAAATCTAATGATATATCCATAAGCTAAAGAAGAACCTCAGAGAGTACATGAACTCTTCATATCCTACTAAGAAATATGGAGCCAATGAAAATAAATCAATTCATAAAGTTGGTTGATCTTCCTAAGGACACAAAGTGATTGAGAATAAATAGATTCTTGGAATGAGAAGAAAACTAGACACTTCATTTGTGATGTACAAATCTCGTCTAATGTCAAAACGGCTATATTACAAGGAAGGATTTATTTTTCTTGGGATTAACATTTTTTCCATTGTTAAGAGATTTACCTCATTTGATTATATACTAGATGTTGTGGTGCATCTTAGTTATGATCTGCACTAGATTGATTTCAAAACTTTTTTTCTCAGTGGAGAATAAAAGAATAGGGTAAATTCATTGGAACGATATTTAGGATATGATGTTAAAGACCAAAAAGTGTAGATTGAAGAAGACAATCTATGGTCTCAAACAAGCCCAAAGACAGTGATTTTGAAATTCATGAGTCATTTCAATAAGTTCTTTTTGAAATGATATGTGAATATCACTTTGTCTACATATCAAAAGTTACACAAGGAAAGTGTACGAATTTATATCTCTATGTATTTGATATTCTAAAAGTTAGGAATGACACATGATTTGTCAAAATTAAGGAGTTTTTATCTTTTAAATCTTTGTTGATGTGAAAGGTATGAGAAATGCGAGCTCTATTCTTGATGTTATGATTCATAAACAATGTTTGAATTTTGTAGTCCCTATTTAAAGAATTATACATCAAGAAGAGATGTGAACCCTTTTACATGCCAGGCTTTAATGTCATTAACACTCCAAATAGATGAGAGAATAATCTCTAATCTTTTTATGTGTCCTAATACTCTATCGATGAAAATAGAAAAGGTAAACAATGTCATATTAGTAATTACATACCGATGATAGTATAATGTATGTCATGATGTGTACTAGGCCATGCATTTATGCTTTGGGTTTAGTTATCCATTTGTCAGTGATGTTTACTAGACCATACATTAGTTATGTCGTGGGTTTAATTAGTCCATTTTAAATTGAATTATGGGCATAAGTATTGAAAAACTGAAATATGAGCAATGAGATGCCTTAAAATGATTATGGCTCATGCTATATATTTTCAAATATAACATTTACACCTAAAGTATATCCATGTGTTAATTGGTTTAACAAAATGGATGAGTGTAAATGTCTTTAGGTTGTGTATTCTTGCTGAAATATTGTGTTATACCTATGTAGTAGCAAGAAACAAACCTATATATTGTTATGTCCATTGTGAATGTTGAGTTTGTGGCTTACTCAACTAAAATTCAAAATATTTTTTTGGTTTAAAAAGTTTGTTTGTACTTTTTATGATTCTCAAGTGATAGTAGGAGTCCAGTTTTTGAAATATTGTAATAGAGAAACGGAAATGACTTATGTGATAGGAACATAGTATTACAGTATATCCAAACATATTGATATAAAGTATATCGTGATAAGAGACATTATTGCACAAAAGATTATGAGAATTTGCAGTTAATATCCACACGTGATATTCTTGTGAATATGTTTTTAGAACAAATTGCAAGTTATGCAATTCCAAATCATGTTGGATCTATATTGTTATGCATACTGTAAAATAATGTGCAATGCTATATTTCCGTTATTGAGTGGTAATATATACGTGTGGATAAGTATATTATATAGACGATGATTGGCCTTCTCACACAGGCAATCACCTTTGGCATTAGAGGATGCGCAAGGATGAGACTAACTCATGTAAAAGAGTAACGCTTCATGAAAATAGCGTGAGTTACAAAATTCGCCTTAACACATGTTACGATGAGATCACATACATGTAGCGCAACATGTTAATTTTAATTTGTGATCGAAGTAGATCCCCACTATCTTAGTCTATAAAAGCTAGATATGCATTTCTTAATTGATTTCAGAGAGGGTTGATCAATTGAAGGATTCGTTTTAGAAAACGAGGAATGTCTAATTATATATATGTACGATATTAATGGATACATGACATATGACATGAATAAATGAATAATATCGTAGCACGCGAGTCATACTGCGTGTACATGTGACCAAAAGAAAATGAAGAATTGATCCCTGTTTCTTCATTGTGTGAGATCTTTGAGTAGTACCCTTATTACTTTTGACTTAATTTTGATGTTTTAATTTAGTGTTTGCTACTTTAGCATATTATCAATGGTCATGAATGATTCGACCTAACGAGATACGTTTGGGAAAGCAACCATGTCATTATAGAAAGATTCAAGTGCAAAAGGAAGACTAAAATGGATATCAAAGTGTGTGTTTGCCGGTCGATCAATCATGCAAGTCATCAAGGACTATGACATGATAGTGAGACACACGATGTTATGCTAGTGAACTCTTCCAATCACAAAGATGATGTGATATGTAATCCAAGGGGTCAGAGTTACTATGTGGTGTCGCCTAAGGTGTGATAAAAAGATGTATAAAAATAAGTGAAAATAAACACCCTAAGCTGAGCACGGTTCTGCAAGTATACAGATCGTATGTAAGTTTTAATGAATAAGTAGAATTCGTTCCTCAGGGACTACGAAGGTTAAGAAGAACTTATGCAAATATTCAAGTGCAAATATGAGAGTTAGAACAGATAATATGCAAGTAGAAAGAAAAGAAGGATAGATATTTATTTGATTTTTAATAAAGGAAAATTAAACTAATAAACTAAAAAGAAAGAAAAATAAATAAAAGAAAAGAAGATGGTATGAAATTTTAGCTTGAGTAATTAGCATGTAATCCCCACTAGTTTTGTCGTTCTAAACATGTAAGGTATGAATCATGTAGTATTCCAATAGTTTGGTTTCAATTGCGCTAGGTAGTTTCAAATAGGGTTTACCTGTGTCAATAAGAACCTAAGCAAACTGTTCCTGCAATTGATTAAATAGCAATACACTAAACCATTGACTATCTAGTTAGGCTGGGTTGTCAGATCAACCCTTATTCTAGACGTTATGTGCTAATTCTGTAGTCAAATATACCAGTTATTTAACTACTATAATGGTAATCCTATACGTTGTACACCGTAAAGGACACAAAATATAAATCCAACACATAAACAGAGAAATCAAAACATAAATTCAATCAAATTAGATAGATGTCAACCAAAACTAGGGTTCATACATATACGCTAAAACTCAAGCTAAATAGAATTAATTCATACTAAGAAAAGAAAAGAAAAGAAAAGAATTACATAATTAAAGGTTGAAGGAGACATAATTGATGCACAGCTCCTTCCAGACTTCTCTTCTTGTGTTGTAGCTTCTTCCTGACCTTAAGGTTTGGTCAAGGATGATTTTCTAATGTTAGGAGGCTGTATTTATAGTGTATAGGTTGACCTAATTCGTTTTCTTGAAGGAAAAGGTAAATATGGGCTCCAAGCCCAACTCAAATTCGTAGCCCAAAAACATGCAATCAGCCCCGTTTCTGTTTTGGTCCTAGCAGCTTCAATACTTATCCGTTTGACGCGTATGAGTACTCGAAATTTATCGTCTCGGAAAGATCTTCAACTTTTCTCTTGACCGTTTCTCCAAATTCCTCGCCGATTTTAAGATATAAGCTTATTTGTGGTCGTAGGTGCAGAAATTCAGATTTAAGGCAGCTTTTCCTTTTCCATGTTTTTAGCTTTTACTTCCTTATCTTCAATTCCCATGTTTATCTTCTTTCCTTTAGCTCTCTTTACCAACTTGGACTCTAATTAATTACCATATATCTCTAAAGCTTCACACTAAATAAATAATTAAACCCAATATGCTCTAAAAAATAATAATTAATTAATTCAAGACCCAAAATAGGAAAGTGCACTAAATCAAGCTAAAATCGACCTATAAACTAATAAATACGCCTAAAGTGATGTCTCAGAAATAGATTTTATTATCACAAATTAGGAGACAGCACTATGATATTGATATTATAATTTTAGTCTAGGGAACTGCAAGATACGAAAGGATTATAAATCGTTTGAGTAGCTATCTACCCTGACAGGTTTATAGCAAAGGAATGCTTGTATGCTTGCCGGTCGCACGACCTATTTGCCAAGTATGATGGATTTTGTTGATATTTTCGAGATGAGAGAAAGAGTTGTATGATGCATAGAACATGGGTATGAGAGTGAACTCATCATGTGCAAGTGGGAGAATGAAAGAAATGGTTTTTGGGCCTAGTCTATATTGTGTGTGCCGATAATGGGTTAGCCCGACCCATTTTGTGTCAGCTATTATTTTAAATAACTATATAAAAATAACTTTGAGAAATTTATTTCATAAGACAGACTATCATATTTCAGTTTTCACAGAGCCTTTTACTTGAGAAACAAAATCATTAGATTCTCTCAAGATCTCATTAACGTATAACAGCGGCATTTAGGTTGTGGAATAGCAATCTTCTTCGTCAAGTAAGTGGATGCAATACCGAAAAACATTTCAATTCTTAATTCCTCCTAAAAGGTTTTTCTAGAAACCTTTAAATTTCTTACACAATCGGTATAACAATTTTTGTAATCTCTTCATTTATATTCTCAGCTTTCTTACCGTTAAAGCTCTATATTATCGTGTTCCAATCATAAGATTGGACCCTAATATCCGCTTTATTCTTGCATTTTTTCCAAATCCAATTTATCGCTGGGCAAGAGATTATTACCCAAAGGGTCTTGAAATCACTACACCGTGACCTAACAAGACCGCCTCTTTTGGCTCTTCTTACTAAAGGTCACAAACTAATTTTAACACTAGAAGCCTAATTTTGCAATTACCTTTCAACCCTCAAATGTTTTTCTTTGTTTTTTGGACACTTTATATAATATATTATAAATCCCTAACACACTCTCCCACATAACTAACACACGGTAACACGTTTTTTTCTCTCTCTATCCATGCGAAGACACCAAAGCTCGGTGCTCTCTCTCTCTCGCTCTCTATCTTCATCTGCGTCTCTCGCTGTTTTCTTCTCTATCTCTCTCGTAATCTTCATCTGCTCTCTCTCGCGGTATTCTTCTCTCTCTCGCTATCAAATTTGTTCTTCTCTCTCTCGCGCTCACATAAGTTAATATATTCTTCCTTGTTTGCTTGTTTTAGCTGGGTTTTTATGATTTTTCTTTGATTATGTGTTTAATTTTGCTAGAATTGTTTATTTTGTTACTTGTTTCGTGTTTGAGTAGTTGTTTATCGTTATTCATCTTTTGTGTTCATCGAATTTTTGTGTTCATCGTGAGTTTTCTATTGTTTCGTTGTTACGCCACATGATATGCTTTGTACCTCATTAATCTTCTGTTTATTGCACACTCTCAGAAGATTTTTTCTCGTTTATGATTATAATACGTGTTTACGTACTTGCATGCATTCATGCTCAGTAATTATCTGTTTTTTATTTAATACTCGGTACTTTCTATTTGCGTTGTTTTACGCTCAGCACTAGTTATGCATAAACTCAGTACTTTTCTGTTGTGTTATGATTATGCTCAGCACAATAGGTTTTCCTGTACTCGCCACTAGTTATGCCTATGTTCAGTACTATCTTATGCATATGCTCAGTATTTTCTGGTGTGTTATGCCTATGCTCAGCACTAGTTAATTCTATGCTCAGTACTATCTTACGCCTATGCTCATTTTTTTTGTTTTATTCTTATGCTCGTTTTTTTTTACTCTTATGCTCAGTACTATATGCCTATGCTCAGAACTTTGTTGTGTGTATAAGTTTTGTGTTTACTGCCAGGTTATATAGACTCCGATGTTCTCCTTGTGTTCAAGGCTGGTATAGAGCATGTCTTTTTGCCTTTCAACAATTTGGTCGACTTATATTCGATAAAGGATTTGCAGTCAAAATATGGGGTTCGTTTGACGGTTATGTTAGTTTATCGTATACTATTGGTGATTACAAAGATTCCAAACTAGATAATGAATCTGATTTCACCACGATCAAGTGGATTTTGGAGCGCGGCAAATACGATAAGATGGATATTTGTGTTTCCGACAAACGAGCTTGTTTACCTTTTAGTAAACCGGACACCGTTTCATCCCGTTCAGCTGTTCAACTCATTCAACCCGCACCTATACAATCTATTCCCGACCCTTTCATATCCGACCCCGCTCCATCCTTTTTCACACACGAAGTAAAGGATTTAAGAAGCGACTCGTGGAAAGCTGGTTTACAATATAAAGGGCAGTGTTTTATGGGTGGTGCCGAACAATTTCGCTTAACTCTTTGTAAACACGCTGCAGTTGAAGGTTTTGAGTTTGACTTTATTCATAACAATAAGAATCGTATTAGCGCACAATGCTTTTATAAGGTTAGCAAGGGATGCAAATGGTACGTCTATGTTTCTCCAGAGAAATTTAACGCTTTTTGGTACGTGAGGACTTATAGGCCTACTCATACATGTGGTCACGTTTACAAGAAGATGTCTAGCGATAGTTTGGACTCTAGCGTCTTATCTCATGTTATTTCAGACGAGGTTCATGCGAATCCTTCTCTTAGGCTAAGAGAAATTCAGTTTATTCTAAAGGAGAGCTACAGTTTTGATATTTCTTACAAAACTTCTTGGGGCACGGTCAACAAGGCGAAGGACCATATATTCGGCGATATCGATTCCTCGTTTAATCGTTTGCAGACTTATTTTGAGAAGCTTAAAGCGCTTGACCCGGATACAGCGTTTTCGGTCGAGTGTGATCATGTTTCTCGTGTCTTCCATCGTTGTTTTTTTGCTTTTGGTGGATCCCTAGCTGGTTTTGGATCATGTCGTCCGATGTTATTTTTGGATGGCACTTTCCTGAAATCCAAATACAAGGGAATGTTAGTTGTTGCTACCGCTAAAGATGGTAACCAAGGTTAGCACTTTACTTTTTGTATTCAACTTTTTGAGTCTTAGTTCTCAACAAGATACCGAGTTTTGATGTTTAATACACAGGTAAACCACTGATTAGTCTGAGTCCATGGCTCTTTGCTCAGAACTCTTTTTGAGCCCATGGCACATGCTCAGAACTTTTTTGACCAAACTCAGTTGTTTTTGTATGTACACAGGGTTATTTCATGTTGCTTTTGGTGTAGTTCCTGGTGAAGATACAGTTAGCTGGACTGGATTCCTGGAATTCTTGAAACCTCTCGTTAGCGGTCGACCACTCACTTTCATATCTGACCGTAATAAGGGACTATTAAACGCCGTGAAATCTGTTTTCCCGAACAAAAGCCATAGCTTCTGTCTGAAACATATAGAGAAAAATATTCGTGTCTCAGTGAAACATCAACGTTTTTCAAGGATCGAATGGTTTATCTTATGAACACATTTGCACGCGCTCCAGCGACTCAACACTATGACCACTTTATGTCAATATGGCTTCTTGAAGGGAAAAAAAAGATTATCGATTTTCTCAGTTTATTACCGAAGAAGAACTATGCTAATGCTCACTTCCTTGGGCGACGTTACGGTGAGATGACTCAAACGCAGTTGAATCTTTCAATTATTGGATATTAGAGCAAAGGAGTCATCCCATTTCACAGCTTATCGATGCCTTGCGAGTTAAACTGATGCAATGGTATCGCGATCGTTCGCTAACGTCATATAAGTAGACCACGCCACTATGCCCGTCTATTATGACACTTTACAATACAAATGTTGGACTTAGCTCCACATGGGCTGTTAAACAGTCAACTCTTAATCTGTTCCAGGTCGGGTCAAATCCCGTTATGGTTGTAGACATTGTAGCTCGGACATGTTCTTGTTGTTCATGGCAAGAACTCGGTTTCCCTTGCCAACATGCGATATGTGCGTTGTCGTCTGCTGGAGTTGTTAACCCTTTGGAATACGTTGAGTCATATTTTCATGTTGATTCGTACATAAATTCTTATGCAAAGAATATTCCTCCCATGTCGACTTTTGAGGTAGCCATCCCACTAGATGATTCTGTGATTGTCCATCCTCCTCCATGTAGAGTTCCACCTGGCAGGCCTCAGTCTAAGCATTTTCGTTCATTTACCGAGAAACCAGTTAGGCTCATGCGCTGTGGAAGGTGTCACAAGATTGGAACTCACAACCGCTCAACATGCAGGGCTGCCATATGATTCTTTTGTAATGAACTTTTTTTTTATCATGTATTAAGCTTTAGTACTTGTTGATTGGTTCATTTACGAAGTACTTATAGTATTTTTTTATTATTCAGTCCATGCTCAGAACTTTTTCTGAGTGTATAGCCTACGCAGAACTCTTTCTGAGTCCATGGCTTTTGCTCAGAACTCTTTCTGAGTCCATGGCACATGCTCAGAACTTTTTACTTAGGTTTTTTGTAATGAACTTTCATAGTCTGATATAAATACTCAGAACATTGCTGAGTTCATGGCTTATGCTCAGAACTTTTTTATTAGTTTTCCTGCTCAGAACTTTTTACTTAGGTTTTTTCGTAATGAACTTTCATATCCATACTCTGAACATTTCTGAGTTTATGGCTTATGCTCAGAATTTTTTACTTAGCATTTTTAGCGCGTTTTTGTTGCTTGTCAAGATTTTTCTGAGTATGTACACTATACTCAGTAGTTTTATCCTATACTTAGCTTTTTTTGTTGATTACATTTTCTATACTTTGCTGATTACTTAGAGTTCTAAAAGCATCAATTAAACAATAAACATTCAAATACGATAAACATTCAAATACGATAACATCAATTAAACCTTAAACATTCAAATATGATAAAATACGATAAAGTATAGTTCAAACAAAAGAATACATCAGCATAGTAGTGTTCAAAATAACAAAAGATTTAAAAGTTCTGAGTTTCAATCACAGTTGATCGTCTGAGAAAACTTATCGTGGCGTAACATTTTACTTACAATCTCGGCCCTCATTGAATTTACCACACTCTGTTTGATTGGGTAGTTCGAGAATTTTCCTGCCTTATAAAAGTTCTTTGCCCATAGGAGAACGAAGACACCACAATCCAAACTGCCCTACTTTTGCTGAGGCGATTCCATGTGAAATAGTTTGTATACTTCTCCTGGGTTCTGATTATTTGCCTTGAGCACCGAATCAACTAGGTAATCTCGATATCTTTGTGCAGCAATTTCTGTCTTTAAAACGACCGACCCTTCGCCTTTATTGCATATCGAGTTGTAGTGGTTGAAGGTACAATATTGCTTGTCATACACCATCAAGCTCCAATGGCTTCCACTCTCACCGTCTCTTACAAAAATTGGTAGCAGCGTATAATCGAACTCCTTGCAGTTCTTAGCAAAAGCTTCCATTACCAACACATTATTTGCCTCTTCCATATCCCGGTATATGTATTGCTGTTAAGAAACACAATACAATTATCAATTATCGTAGTTTACTATATTAAAACTATTCTTTTATATAATTGTATATGATTCACTTACGTAGCATGCTCCGTCTTGATATGTAACTTTGTGTGGCAAACCTGTTTTTCCATTACCAAATTCTTCATTCATCATAAAAAGCATAGCTTCAATTACCTGAGATTATAAAAAAGTTCTGAGTTTGCATGACAAAAGTTCTGAGTTTGCACTCAACAATAGTTCTGAGTTTTCAACTATACCTAGTGTTTTGCTGAGTATATATGAAATACTCAGAACTATTGTTGAGTGTTGTTTTGTTTAACTTGGTGAGTATTCATACCTCAACTGGCAATGCAACTATGTGTGCAATATTCAGTGCTTCGTATCCCGGTACCGCAATTGCTTCTCTCGCCCATACAGGTTCATTCAGCTGCTTGTTCGTCTTCTTTATCAACCAATCGAAATCTACTTTGTTTGCAACACTTCTGTAGAACCATTTTTGCCTTTTCTCCTCTTCTATAATGACCTTTTTACCCTTGTCCAGCTTCTCGAGTGGCTTCTCAACTTTTTTTTTGCTTTGACTGTTCATCATCTATATCGTCTGGTGTTGCACTCAGAAGATCGAATCGTGGTTGCGATGTTCTGATTTCCTCAGGCTTTGTGATAGTTTTGATAAGTTTTGCTGGTTTTTTCTCTTGTATTGTAACTCCCTTCCTTTTCTCTGCTACTTTAGCCGGTGGATCTTCCACGATTTCCGCATCTTTGTTCACAGCTCGCTTATTTAACTTTACATTCCGGGTAATCGATCCCGGAGTATAGGTGCGATATTCTTTCTTTGTATCTACTTTTTTGCTGGGTCCCGCAACTGTCTGACTCGTGGTCCCCGGTTTTTTCTCACACGCCAGCTTCACCACACTATCGAGTTTAACCTCTTCCTCCCGACTCATAACCTGATCTTCCTCCCCCTCCTTTTTCTCCTCATCTTCTTCCACTTCAACCTCCCCTCTAATCACCATCTTGTTAATTTCATGGAGCGACGCGATCTCTTGTATGAGTTTTTTATTTTCTTCTTCTATCTGCAGAGCTCCATTAACAACTGATTCATGTACTTCCTCCATCATTTTGTATTCGTTTTCGATTGTTCTGAGTCTTCCGCTCAGATTCTTGTTCTCTTCAACGAGTCTATTTATCTCTTTTCTCAGATTCTTGTTCTCTTTTTCCTGTGATTCACACTTCTTTTGTGTCTTTTTCATTTCTAATACAACTGGGTCCAGCCTCCTGTTATCTGAAGTTCAACATTTTTATTCTCAAACACCTTTAACGCCATTTTTTCATTTTCTAGTGTTTGAATCTCCTCTGTCAATCTTTCAATTTCACACACCGCATCGTTTATTCTCTCACGCATGCTCAACACTACAGGATCCTTCAACCCCGATCCCATCTCATTTGCACCACAGAATCTGTATTTTAAAGATCCCGTCTCCTCGTTTTCCACCAATTTGCCGGTTTTAACTCCCTCAGGCTCATTTGTCTTGGCTTTTTCTAAACACTCAGCACTTTCCATTTTCTCATCTTTACCTCCTTTTGGTGGACCGTCTTCTAACGAGTCCTCCACCACCATCTCCTCTGGGTCACTTGATACATCCGTTTGTCGCTCTTCATCTCCAACCATCTCATTATTAACCTCTTCCCTAACAACTTCTTCACCATCCCCATGAGAGTTCAGCCAATCATCCACTATCACATTATTCCCATCATTCCCATCTTCTCCAATAACTTCATTATCATCTTCATTTTTATCGTTATCAACCTCAACAGCATCTTTATTAGCACCCTCATCGTTATCTTCATTTTTATCGTCATCTGTATTAACTTCTTGATTAAAAACCACATCATCTAAATTTACATTACCACCCTCAACACCTTGATTACCAACATCAACACCTTGATTATCAACACTAACACCTTCATTAACAGCCTCAACACCTTCATTACCACCCTCAAGCTCAACACCTTGATTATCCTCAACATTCCCCTGATTTACGGGGTTCTCTGCATTATGTACTTCAGCTTCGGGTATTATTGTTACTACAAGACATTGTTGTTCTTCCTCAGTCGGCTGTAGTTTCCTTCTATGCACCTATAAACATTTTCAAAACAAAATTAACCACAAATATTCATACTCAGTAAAATGAAAAAAACATATGATACTTTATTTACCTTGTCCGCGTTGACCCGGAGTGGGTCTGCCTTTCTAAAGCCAGTGAAGTAATCCCATTTTAAAAATCTGGGTTTCGCAGCTTGGTCCCTCAAATGTCCGACTTCAACATGCTCATAGTACCATGCCTGCAAGGTTTAAAGATGATCATTAGTTAGCAATACTGAGTATGGCTAACAAAGTTCTGAGTATATGAACATTGTTCTGAGCAAGGACAAATTTAAATCAAAGTACTACTTACCATAAGTATGAACAATCCACCAGTAAAGGAATGCACGTCCGTGTAAGTATTTATCCCCTCCATCATATCACCCACAATAGCCGAAGCCCAATCGTACCTCCTCATGTTGTGTAGGTCTTCACACAACTTTATAAAGGGCTTCCTAACATTATTATTTCTATTTGCAAAAAAAAGCGATGTTACCGTGTACATGCTCAGTAACTTCGCCATATCCTCCTGAGCTTGCTCAGTAACCTGCCCACCTAGTATCTCTTTTATTCTTCCTTCAAGTTTCGGCAGGGTGCAGTTTCCCTTTTTCAGATTTCTGAAGTTTCGTGTGTACCATTCACTGTGCTCGTTTAGTTCATCTACTGTGAAATCAGGCAACTCATCCTTCCCACACTCTATACCCATAAGAATTTTTACTTCTTTTTTTTCAATATCTTACCCCCAATGATGAATATTTGCTGATCTCTGTCGAAAGTTTCTATGATTTGTCTAATTACGAGGTCAGATTTTTTAAAAATGTGGTATTCTTCTCTTTTCTTGAATAAACCCATCCACATTCGGTGAAAGGGTGTCTTGTCGCATTTCCCAAGAAATCTACCTTGAATTTGTCATCCTTTATTATAGTGAACAGTCCAACAATTGTGGATCTATATTGAAGATCTGACTTAGCCTTAGATTTCTCCTGCATCAACATATAGTAGAACAAATTTTAGTGAGTATAACAGTACTGAGCATTAAAGTTCTGAGCATAAATGCAAGAAATTATGATAATAACACTACTTAGAATAATAGTTTTTAGCATAACACTACTTAACATAACAGTTCTGGGCATAACACTGTGAATAAAGACTGGGGAATATGAACAAAAGTTCTGAGCATAAGCAAAAAAGTTCTGAGTGTGCGCAAAAATTCTGAGTATTTTGCAAAAAGTTCTGAGTATGGCATCTATGATCTCATAAACAATATATTGAGCATACTAATGTAATAATTATCATCTTTTTCAAACATTCAAACTAGTATTATTAACCAAACATCATAATGAGCATACAATTTCAATCTTTCTGAGCATTTAATCTTACTGCTATCAACTAAATTATTCAATTTCACTGAGTATGACCAAAATAGGTAATTTTCAATGGAATTTCCTAAAATATACTCAGAACAAAAACAAAATCTAACAGTTCATAACAAAATCTAACATAATAAAAACATGCAAAGCCTAATCAACACAATCTAAACATAAAACGTAACATGCACAGAAATTAAACATTCTTATTTTGTTGAGCATTAATCAAAACGTAACATAATCCTACGGTTTGATTAATGCTCAACAAAATACGAAAACACAACAAAAATTAAAAAATAAAGCTCTGTTCTACCTTTTTATCCTTCTTCGAACTCTTGTTGCGCGATGAACTAGCCATTATGTTGAAATTTATGTTGTTTTTCTGAGTTTAATCAGTAACTCGTCGATTAATCAGTAATCTACCGTCGCGCTTGAATATTTCACGTCTATCGCCGCTGTATTGTTGATTGGTGCTTTGCTTTTGCTCAGAAAGTCGGTTACAGTTCTGAGTTTTGATGGGACGTTGATCGGTGGTTGTTCAGAGATGTTAACGGAGTTCTTAGCGGTGGTTACAGGCTTCGCGGTGATCGGAGTGCTGAGTGTCGCTTCAGTTGGCGTGGGAATCAGAGAGAGAGAGTTACAGAGAAGAGAGGAGAGAGAGTGTAGTGATGAAAAGTGTTTTGAGCGGGTAACGAAGAGTCTATTAGTTTTTTTCTGATTTTTAAATTGTAAGGGTAAAGATGACATTTTAGATTTTTGTGGCCTCTAAGTAGGAAAGAGAAATTTGGTAGCTTCTAAATGGCACACTAATTTTCTTTAAGACTCTTTGGGTAATTGACCCCAATTCCAAAACAAATGGTCACCATCTTCACTAGACATCTTGCAGAATTTACAAATTAGGTTTGTTACAATATCTCAATTCACGAGTCTCTGTTTTGTGGGAAATCTATCCAAATGAGTAAGCCAAAATACAAACTTATATTTGGGTAAAGCTTCTGATTCCCAAATTAATTTGTACCAAGTATTTTCATTACCTTTGTCTCTAAGTCCTTCATATACTTCTGAGAAGTTTAACCAACCTTTCTTTGTGCAGGTGCAACTTATTTCATCCTTAAGTCCCGAAATTTTCAGGTTTATAGCACATTCACGCTTTATATAACCAGACCAAGACAAAATAATAACCATACACACCTGTATCAAAGATATCACATGTTGCTTATCCACATGATTAAGGTTGTAAATGAATCAAGCCGCTCGCGAGTAGTTTGAGCTAGGCTCTGAGAAATGTTTGTTCGAGTTCAACTCGAATATAAACATGTTCAAGCTCAAATTCCAATTTGAACTCGTAAAGTAAACAAGTCTACTCGAGTTTGTTCGTGATCGACTCGTTTATATTTTTAAATTATAGTTTGATATATTATTTACTTGTAAATATATTATTTGACCTTTAATATCAACTTGGATATTTTTAATTTCTTTAAACTTTTATTTTTTTCATTATTATTATGCTTTATATTTTAATACCACACACTCAATCAAATACCAGTTGTTCATAGAAGTTCTAATTCAACCATAAAAAAATAAATTGTTCATGAGCAACTCGAGTTTGACTTAAAAATATTTGTTCTATAAGTTAAAGAAACAAATTTTAACATCTCTTACTTAAATTGTTGAAAACTCGGCTCGTTTATATTTGAACTCGGCTCGGTTCGAGAAGTTAAACAAACAAGCCTGCATGTCTAGTATTCGATTCGACTCGACTTGTTTACAACCCTACACATAATTAAGTGCCTTCCGTGTGGCTTAGGATCCCAACTTACATCTCTAGTGCGAGAGAAATGTCAACCCGTGACAAACTCCTCTACTCAAAGCGCTAACGTTCTTGTAGCAGACTGTCTTTGTTGTCAATTTTTATTGGACACCATTCCCCCGGCCTTCTCACAGGATGAGATGGATAAACTGACCACTCCAAAAATAGTTTCCCCACAAGTTGTACGCCATTGCACGCACTATCACCACCGTCTTGGTAATACCTCGTCCAAGCGTTCATATCCACCAATACCCAATTCGTGGAAGCTCGACAAGGCCGATTTGCCAGTCTCCTTTCTAGGCAACTCCACGACAACAACACCCGCAAGTAGAAGGATGATGGACCCGCCTATCCAACGATGTCCCTTTGAGGTTGGCAAGTCCTCTGGCTGACCAAGTGAGCATGCCCGATACAAATTTCGACATCCACAAAAATGTTTTTCAAAATACTTCTAAATATAATGAATTTTTTTGATTTATTGGACAACCTTGATTTATTAAATGTTCTTGATCGAATTTATATTTCAACCAAAGACATGGTATAAGAGAATTAAAAGGAAATAGTGGACTTCTCCATCATGGTATCATATGTTTAAGAACATGGGGCAGTAATCCAAAAGGTCCACCACCAATATAGTTTTCTTTTAGAGATCCAACCCACTGGTGTAATATTTGTTGTCCATATTGACCTTAGTAATGAACAAATTTGTGATTAAAAAAAAGGCAGCCCATTTCTTGAGATCCCTTGATAAGCGTTTATCAAGGGAACACTTATTATTTTTTTCTTAATCGACATCGGAAGTGTCTTCAAAACAAAACCCAAAGAACACGAAGAAACATCAACAACATGAAGAAGAGAGCTAGTCGGTCAATCACGAAGGAGGGAAGAAGGATCGTCCAACAGCAGTATACATGAAACGGTGATGGCCAACCCTAACCAGACGGCGAAGCCCAATAACATTAACCCGATAAAGCCTAGGACAACGTACCCCGCGAATCCTAGATCGACGAGCACGACGACGCCTAGTAGGGAAAACCTAGAGAAGCCTAAAACTTTGAAAACGACAAAGCCCAGTTCAAGGATTACAACGACTCGGCTATGACAACGAAGGGCGAAACTAATTAATGGACGGGTCGAGGGAGAAAGAGGCGCAACGACGAGTATAAAGTAGGACGTAACCAACCAATGGTGGGCTCGTGGGATCGATTATTGATGGCATAGTTAAGCCCGATTGAAGATGGTGGGCTCTGTGTTTGGTGGGCCAAGACCAATGTTGAAGATGGTGGAGAATGGCGGCGGTTTCCCTATTCAGGTGAGTGACTTGTGTTTGGTGGAGAGTGGTGATGTCTCCCTAATTGTTCTTATTTTCGACCCTTGGGAGACATCATTTTTGGTGTTTATTTAATTAATTTGATAGACTTTTGGACTAAATATGCAATAATCCGGAATTCCCTTTTTATTTCTAGCATTTCTAATTTATTAAACTTTTGCGCGTAATATTGGTATTTTTAGTGTAAAGTTTACAGGTTTTAGATGTTAGCTAGGAGAGGAATCCGAGGAGAAAATCAAAGATCGTGAATTAGAGTCAAGACTTGAAGATAAATCCCGAAGATATTATTTTTAGAGCTGAAAATCCATTTTCCAGGCCATAGATTGCTGATTTCGAGGTGCTTAAGCGATGATTTAGCCGCTGACCTTTGAAGAGAAATCATTCCTTATTGAGTTACGGAACTTTATCAACTGGAATGAGGTCAATCGGAGTCATAACGCATCGGGAAAAGCCGTTTTAGTGAAGGTGTATCAGCAGTTACGGGATTTTGGGCTTAGAATTTGGGCTTGGACATTTAATTAGTATTTTATTCTTTGGTCCAAGCCCTAGTCCGAATTTATGCTTATAAAAGGAGGTCTGGACTTCTATTTTACATACAATTCATTCTTTACAATTAAAAACATCAGAGAGAAGCAACAGAAGGAAGGAAGAAGAAGCTGCTAGAGCTGGAGTGGATCTATAGCTCCGTTCTCAGTCATTCCAATTCCGGAAATTAGGTTTCTTTTATCTTTTATTTGTAATCAATTATGAATTCCATTTATTTTAATTTAGTATTTCTTTTTAATATGAGCTAAACAATTCATAGTGCTTGAGAACAAACAATGGGTGAATCCTAATTTTATAAAATAACGAATGTTGAATTTGGGTTTTTATTGAATTAAACTAAATTAGGGCTTTTACTCTTTTCAATAAATTGAGATTATTTTACTGTTTTTAGCGTCATGAACTAGGAACATGTGTTAGTATTTAGGCTATTCCAATTAGTGGCAATTGGATCATCCTGACGGAGGGTTTAAATACAGAACCATTTATTTAATCTAGGATAGAAGCTATTGATTCTGACGAACTTAGCTAATTCTAGGGCCAATGAGGTAAAACACTTAATCATCCAACGGTGGATCATATTTACCCTGACGGGACTAGTGACACTTTAGGATCGCCTTATAGTCCACCCTGACGGGGGTATAAGGAATTTAGAATCCCGACCATTGTAATTGACCAATTTAGCCCTTAAACAACATAAGTTAGGAAATAAGATTAGGAGGATCCTTGCGTTCTCAAGTACTACTTCTCATATTGCGTTTTCATTCATTTTACTTGCGTCTTAGTCTTTATTTGCAATTTAATATTTGTCTTTTATTCATTAGTTTTAATCACAAAACCAAACAAACATATTATTATCTTTTATTTTCATAAGTGCATCAATCACTATTTGCTAGACATTGTGATCAACCATCCGTCCTTGGAACGAATCTGTATTATCATACATACTACTTGGGACAACCGTACACTTGCGGTTGTGGTTCGATTATCTTTTGCATTTATTTTTAGAACACACAAAGGACCACCAAGTTTTTGGCGCCGCTGCCGGGGACGGTAGCGTGTGACCACGGTGTTTATCCTTTAGTGATAGTTGCATTTATTTTTAATTTTGTTTTTATCAGTTTTACGCTTTTTGCTTGTTTAGTCTTTTCAGGTTTTTAGGTTTGGTGTATGCGAAGAAGGCTCAGATTTGAACCACCAGTTCAAATCCTTGATAATCCGGATTCGTTAATCAGACTTGCAAATAAGAAAAGAAGAGAACAAGAGGAAAGAGAAATGGCGAATATTCAAGATCCATGGTTTACTAATGGTCCACCAGAAGTTCCATTCCGTGCTCCTGCTATAGGAGTAGGTGCTCCAGATATTAATGTTCCGCGATTCCGTCCAGATTCGGGTATGTTAGCTCAATTCCAAAATTTTGGAAATTTTCGTGGAAGACCATCAGAAGATCCTCTTAGAGCAGTACAGAAGTTTAAACAGATATGTGATTCTTATATCACACAAGGAGTTTCAAGAGAACAGATGTATTTTGCTGCGTTTAAATTTTTTGTGATTGATGGAGCGAGTGAATGGCACGATACGCAAGATCCTACGAAGATAACCAACTGGGACCAATTAGAGATTGCCTTCTTTGACAGGTATTACCCAAGTAACATGAGATTAGATGCTGAGTTAGAATTGACGCACTTCCGTCAAGAATATGATGAAACTGTGGGTAAGAGTTGGACAAGATTTCAGATGTGTTTGCGTAAAGTTCCCAATCATGGCTTTTCAGAACAACAACAGTTAAAGATCTTTTATAGAGGCCTTGATGGAACTTTGAGAGAGAAATTGGATACGTATGTGGTGCAGGTTTTCTTCAAGTTCAACCCGCTCATGCTAAAATCATTTTAGAGAGAACAGTCAAGAATGAGGTTGGGTGGAATTCAGTAAGAACACCTGTTAAAGGAGTGAATAATGTTGATATGGAAGAAAAATTTGCTACGCTTGAGAATAAGATTCAGAATACTATAGAGCAACAATTGAAGCAGCTTACTTTAGCTGTTAAAGAAGGTTTTTCGGGTAAGAAGGTAGCTGTGCATGCTGCACAAGAGGTTTATATGTGTTCGATTTGTAGGGTAGATGATCATGATGAGGAAAGTTGTCCGAATAACCAAGAGTCCATGATGTTTATGTCCAATAGAGGTAATTTCAATTCAAGTGGTAATGGATATCAGCCTAACAGAAACCATCCTGGGTTTCAATACTCAAATCCCAATGGGGCAGCCAATCCTACCTATGCGTATCAGCCGCGTCCCCAAGGTAACAACTATAATCCAACACCACATAATAATTATCAAGGAGCACAGAATCAGGGAAATTATGTTCAGAGACAAGCTCCTCAAGACAATTATGATGACACAATGAATCAGAAAGCCTTACCTGCCCATCCACAAGAAGGAGCAGTTACCCTTCAGAAAACAGTTGAGAGTTTAATTGCTCTTCAAACACAAGCTATGGAACGTCAAAACGCAGTTGAAGCAAATATGAAGTTGTTCCAGAATCAGCTAAGTCAAATTAATAAACAACTGAATCAACGTCCACAAGGGCAACTCCCTAGCGATACTGAGAATCCAATCCAAATCGAAGATTGTAAAGCTATTACTCTCAGAAGTGGTAAGAACCTTCCTCCACCTCCTTTTCCGGTTATGAAAGAAAAAGAAGTTAGAAAAGAAAAAGAGGTGGTGAATAAAGATAAAGAAGTTGAAGTAGAAGAAGTGGAGAGGTCTAGTGAAGTTCCGAAAAAAGAAAGATGATACTATAATAAACCGTCCTCCTCCACCATTTCCATCGAGAGTTCAAAAGAAGGGTGATATGGCTGATTATCAAAAATTCTTTAACAAGGTAAGAGGTCTTAGCATAAATATTCCGTTACTAGAAGCTATTAGAGATGTACCCAAGTATGTTAAGTTTCTGAAAAGAGCCCTCACCAACAAACGGCCGTATTGTGATAATGAGATGATTGGTCTCCCTGAGGAATGTAGTGCTATTTGTCAAGGTAAATTACCTCCAAAGTTAGTTGATCCTGGGAGCTTTACGATTCCGATATCTATGGGTAATGAGTGGAAAGGAAAAGCGCTATGCGATTTGGGTGCAAGCATAAATCTTATGCCCAAATCGATCTTTGATAAGCTTAATATCGAAGCAAGACCCACTTCTATGGTCTTGCGAATGGCGGATCGATCTCTTGCACATCCGGAAGGCCGAATCGAAGATGTCCTCGTTAAGGCAGGTACGTTAATTTTTCCCGCTGATTTCATTATACTTGATTACGACGCGGATAGGAATGTCCCCATTATTTTGGGAAGACCATTCCTAGCCACGGGGCGTACCTTGATTGATGTAGAGAACGGAGAAATGATTATGAGAATCCAAGACGAGGAGATGAAGTTTAATGTGTTTAGACCTATGAAGTTTCCGGATTCCAAGGAAGAGTGTTTTCGTGTAGATGTAATGGAACCGGTAAGAAAAGAGCCAATTAATGTTGTGGAAACTTTAGGAGTGGAGGAGAAAGAGCTACGAAGGAAACCACCAATTAAAGCTCCTCCATACCCTAAAAATCCACAACTCAATCATGCGAAGAAGAAAGAAAAAGCACGTGCCATGAAGGTTCCGAAGGAACCTAAGAAAGAAAGAAAGAAAAAGGGGTTCAAAGTAGGTGAAGAGGTAGCTATGAAAAATCCTAAACCCCCTCCAAAGGTACGTGAATCAAAAAATTCTTGGCTAGGACCATTCATGGTCGCGAAGGTTATCTCAGATAAACTAGTGGGAATAAAAGCTGAGGGATGCAAATTTCGGGTTGCAAATATTGACAACCTCACTCACTGCTGGGGAGCTTATGTCAATGACTAATGAATGAGGTAACCCGTCGAGCTTAACGACGTTAAACAAAAGCCAATTCCTTGTATATTAGCTGAGTTTTTAAATTTTTTGCAATTTAGAATAGTTTGAGTTTCGTAATTTTAGTGTTTATTATTAAGAAATGAGGAAGGGTAGTTGTTTTTGATGATTTCAGGGGTAAAAAGGTCACGAGTTTGGGGTCGATGAGGCGAAAATAGGAGAAAAATTTGTGGTGTTCCAGGGGCCAAACCGGGTCCCCGCATTTGCAAATGCGGGTACCCAGTTTCGAAAGCTAAAAATTCTAACTTTCTGACCCAGCGTCTTGGGTCCCGCGTTTTGCTGCGTCACCACTGCGTTTTGCTGCGTTTTGGATTCGCGCCATCGACGCAAACCGGGTCCCCGCATTTGCAAATGCGGGTACCCGGTTTCGGAGCTGTAATTTTCCAAATTCTCTGACCCGGCGTCTTGGGAGGTCGCGTTTTGGTGCGTCTTGGCTCGCGCCATCGACGAAAATCCGGGTACCCGCATTTGCAAATGCGGGAACCCGGTTTCGAAGGGCATTTCTCTGACCCCGCGTTTTGGGTCCCGCGTTTTGGCTGCGTTTTGAGGTAAAACAAAAAAACAAAAAAAATTATTGCGTCATTTATAGTCAGACGCCAAAAATAAATAAATAAATAAATTCGCGTCGACACAGCGACGCGAAACTGGGGCCCCGCATTTGCGAATGCGGGTACCCGGTTTCATCTGTGACAGGGCCGTTTGAAGCTTTTTAGCCCTAGATTTTTACCTCCTTCATCAACCCAGCCTCCAAAACACTCCCAAAACCCAGAATTTCCTGAACATCATCATCTACAACTACACAATCCTCAAATCTTACTCTCTTTCACCACAAAAACATGCAATCAACTCATCTCCCATCCGAAATACGATAAAATTCCCACTTTCCTCCGATTGTTCTTCATCCAATCTTCAACTTAAATCCAATTCCCTCCTCTCCCACATCAATTAGCCTTTACCCATCTCATATTCCACCATAATCTTCAAGTCTTAAGCCTCAAAACATCAAAGTTCTAAGCCTTAGCTTATCACTATTTGAAGTTTTGAGTTTGGGGTGGAAAGAGATGCCTATCAAAACCGTTTTCATGTGTACTTATTGAAGGAATTCTCCAAGAAACAGAAACGCTTTGGTGCTATTCAAGAACAAGCTATTGAGATTCCTATTTCACGTTTCAAACACAAGACTGAAGAGGTTCAAATTAAGGCTAATCCGAAGAAGAGGAAAGTGATTGAGGAACCTGAAAGTGAGGAAGAAAATGATCCGTTGATGAGTTGGAATCGAAAATCAAGGTGTTGGAAGAGAATCAGGATGCGAGGTGCGCTATTTTGGGAAACGTTACAAACAAGTTGAACTTTACTTGTTCAAAGCACAACTTACGATGTCTAGACGCAAGATAAAGTTCATGGACGCAACACCGACAACCAGCCTCGCGCTGGTTCAGATACGTTTTCTATCCCTTCTCATTTAGTGTAGATTATTTTATTGCTTTGAGTCTTTTCGAGTCGTGGGGACACGACTCATTTTTAAGTTTGGGGTGGGGTTCGTTGCCTCATCCCAATTTTTATGTGTTATTTGCTTTATTTGCTTTCAATAAAAGAATTTTCGGAGTTGCGTTTGACTGTAGAAATTTTTAAATATCCCTTTAAGCATACTCTTGATAAAGCTATGATAGTAAATAGTGGACTTTAGGGATTGATATAAAACGCACTTACAATTGCATGCGAACATAGGTAATTGATAGGAAAAATTAATGAACAATGCAAATGAAGTAAACTTGTACTCAAGGAATATGTTTGGTGTGTAGAACGTGAAGTCCTAATTAGTAGAGAACCCACCTAGATATGAACTAAAGACAAGCTATGTACTTAGGAAAATGATAGGGGCAGTTCTTTGTTAGCCATTTGTGCCTTTTTAGCCTTCTATCCCTTGTATTAATTATTATCCGTCTTAGCCCACTTTGAGCCTTTAGCCTTTTCTTTGTAGCCACGATTTAAGCCATTATCCCTTATATTATTAGGCATGACCATATGACCCGCACTTGAATCACAATCCTGAGACATGTCTCGAGCTTGAGTTTGGGGTGGTGGGACCACATATGAGGAATTTAATGGGTTGGGATTGATGTGCTTTGTATTGTAGCACAATTGCAGATGATATATACTTGTAACCCTTTGCCGGGAATGAAAAAAAAAATGAAAAAGAAAGAAAAATGAAAAAAAGGAAAAAAATCCATACAGTAGGAACCGGGAACCCGGATTCGTCAAAACTGGGAACCCGGTTTGCGTTTGTACAAAAAAAAAGAGAAAAAGAGAAAAAAGAAAAGAAAAAGAAAAATACATATGAATAAACACCCGGCAAAGTGGAATTTTTCTGAAAATTATCTTATTTATAGTGTGTAGACATGGGACGCTAAATTGTTGCGTATATGGGTGAGTGAGAACATCTTTTTGAGCGTTAACTCAAGCTCGAGGACATTGTTGATGGTAAGTGAGGAGAGAGCCAAAAGCTCACTTCAAATTTACCAAACATACATCCACACCGTCCTTAAGCCAATATTATAACCGTAAAGACCTCGTGATTCCTAAGTGCATAGTGAATTTATGATTCTGTTGATAGGGAATACACTACGTGGAGCGTTCAAAGCGAGTTAGGATTAATGACCACCCTATAGCCATCATACAGAGTACAAGTGTAACCTTCAAGCATTGCAACTTTAATTTTATGATTGAGATTATTTATGTTTGATGTTTCATTTTAGATGTATGTGTATATTAGTTTCTAGAGTTTGCTATATGAGGTTTATTTTGAGAATTGCTTTAGGGTTTATTTGCTAGCTTCTACTTGTTTATACGCTTACTTCTACCCCTTTGTTTTCTTTTACTTTGTCGGGACGACAAAGGTTTGAGTTGGGGGTCTTGATGTCTCCCTAATTGTTCTTATTTTAGACCCTTGGGAGACATCATTTTTTGTGTTTATTTAATTAATTTGATAGACTTTTGGACTAAATATGCAATAATCCGGAATTCCCTTTTTATTTCTAGCATTTCTAATTTATTAAACTTTTGCGCGTAATATTGGTATTTTTAGTGTAAAGTTTACAGGTTTTAGATGTTAGCTAGGAGAGGAATCCGAGGAGAAAGTCAAAGATCATGAATTAGAGTCAAGACTTGAAGATAAATCCCGAAGATATTATTTTTAGAGCTGAAAATCCATTTTCCAGGCCATAGATTGCTGATTTCGAGGTGCTTAAGCGATGATTTAGCCGCTGACATTTGAAGAGAAATCATTCCTTATCGAGTTACTGAACTTTAGCAACTGGAATGAGGTCAATCGGAGTCATAACGCATCGGGAAAAGCCGTTTTAGTGAAGGTGTATCAGCAGTTACGGGATTTTGGGCTTAGAATTTGGGCTTGGACATTTAATTAGTATTTTATTCTTTGGTCCAAGCCCTAGTCCGAATTTATGCTTATAAAAGGAGGTCTGGACTTCTGTTTTACATACAATTCATTCTTTACAATTAAAAACATCAGAGAGAAGCAACAGAAGGAAGGAAGAAGAAGCTGCTAGAGCTGGAGTGGATCTATAGCTCCGTTCTCAGTCATTCCAATTCCGGAAATTAGGTTTCTTTTATCTTTTATTTGTAATCAATTATGAATTCCATTTATTTTAATTTAGTATTTCTTTTTAATATGAGCTAAACAATTCATAGTGCTTGAGAACAAACAATGGGTGAATCCTAATTTTATGAAATAACGAGTGTTGAATTTGGGTTTTTATTGAATTAAACTAAATTAGGGTTTTTACTCTTTTCAATAAATTGAGATTATTTTACTGTTTTTAGCGTCATGAACTAGGAACAGGTGTTAGTATTTAGGCTATTCCAATTAGTGGCAATTGGATCATCCTGACGGAGGGTTTAAATACAGAACCATTTATTCAATCTAGGATAGAAGCTATTGATTCTGACGAACTTAGCTAATTCTAGGGCCAATGAGGTAAAACACTTAATCATCCAACGGTGGATCATAATTACCCCGACGGGACTAGTGACACTTTAGGATCGCCTTATAGTCCACCCTGACGGGGGTATAAGGAATTTAGAATCCCGACCATTGTAATTGACCAATTTAGCCCTTAAACAACATAAGTTAGGAAATAAGATTAGGAGGATCCTTGCGTTCTCAAGTACTACTTCTCATATTGCGTTTTCATTCATTTTACTTGCGTCTTAGTCTTTATTTGCAATTTAATATTTGTCTTTCATTCATTAGTTTTAATCACAAAACCAAACAAACATATTATTATCTTTTATTTTCATAAGTGCATCAATCACTATTTGCTAGACATTGTGATCAACCATCCGTCCTTGGAACGAATCTGTATTATCATACATACTACTTGGGACAACCGTACACTTGCGGTTGTGGTTCGATTATCTTTTGCATTTATTTTTAGAACACACAAAGGACCACCAAGTGGTCCAAGAGTGGCGGCGGTTCCTTGCGTAGGTATGAGATGGTGGGCTCGTGGGATCGATTATTGATGGCATAGTTAAGCCCTATTAAATATGGTGGACTCTGTGTTTGGTGGCCCAAACCCTGTGTTGAAGATGGTGGAGAATGGCGGCGGTTTCCCTGTACAGGTGAGTGGCTTGTGTTTGGTGGAGAGTGGTCCACGAGTGGTCGCGGTTCCTTGCGAAGGTGTGAGATGGTGAGCTCTGTGTTTGGTGGGCTCGATTTTTGGTGGCATAGTCAAGTCCTATGTTAAAAGTTGAAGATGGTGGAGAGGCGTCGGTTCCTTGTTCCAGTGAACGCTTGGTGGGAAAAAGACTTCTTTTTTGTTTTTTGTTTTAATGTGATAGTAAAGAGATGATAATGTTTTTATGTTACATTGATTGTTAAAAATTCAGGTTGTATACTTTTTGTTTATTTTAATTTTTTTATTATAATTTATAAAGTTATATTAGGTATGTTACTAGTCTAAAAGTTTATTTTGGATCTTATTCATCCAAACTTTTAGCCAAGACTTCTTAAGACACGATTTGTTAGGTTATATACTTAATTAGAAATTACCTCTTCAATTAATACTATATATCACATAATAATGGGGTAGTATAAGTAGTTGTCTATAGCATTACTCTAAACAATTTATGCCATGTTTATTTTTTTAAACTTAATTAGTGTTTCAAAATATTACCATTATTAAAGTAGCAGAACTAAAGTATGATAGTTAATTAGTTGAGATTAACTCTAGTTGGGATTAACTTACTGTGCAAGACCTTGATCATCGAGTCTAGTGGATGCAGGTTCGAACCGAGTCAACGAATCCGAGTCCAAAATAGTTCTCCTAAGTAACCAAAAAATGTATGATACTATTTTAATAGTTGTAATAAAAGCCATGCGCCAATAATTAGTTAAAGGAACTCGACAAGGGGGTCTAACGACTACTTCTGGCCACAAAACGATGTAATGATTGTTTAATATAGGAGTTATGATACACTAATATTTAACACATATATACTCTCCCCATACCCACAACTCTCAGTCTAAGATCTTTTCATATCTTCAACGCAGAGATTTCACATAACCATGTCCAAATCGGGATCACCGAAGTCAACTGATCATCACAGTAGTGTAGAAACGAACAAGAAGGCTCTTGAGTTCATAGAAGATGTCACAACAAACGTTGATGAGGTTCAAAAAAGAGTTCTTGCTGAAATACTCTCAAGAAATGCTGAGGTCGAGTATCTAAAACGTTTTGGCCTTAATGGTCATGTTGATAGAGAAACTTTCAAGAAAATTGTGCCTCTCAGCACTTATGAAGATATTGAATCTGATATCAAACGTATCGCTAATGGTGATAAATCTCCTATCCTTTGCTCACACCCCATTACCGAGTTCTTGACAAGGTAAATTACTAATTAATAAACTCTGTTCATATATTTTTGATGATCTCATCAGGTAAATCTAATCTCTTTGTTTTCGATATGCAGTTCTGCTACATCTGGTGGGGAACGAAAACTGTTACCTTATATCGAAGAAGAGTTTAAGAGGAAGTCTTTTCTACTGAGTCTTTCAATGCCTGTAATTAGCCAATACATGCCTGGTTTAGAAAAAGGCAAAATGATGTTATTCCATTCCCTAAGAGAAGAGACTAAAACACCAGGTGGTATATTGGCACGACCTGCTATAACTAATTACATCAAAACTTCACTACTCGTTAAGGATAGGCCATTCGATCCCTACGCAAACTACACAAGCCCATATGAAAACCTTTTGTGCTCAGATCCTCACCAAAGCATGTATTCACAAATTCTTTGTGGCCTTCTCCAAAACAAACAAGTCCTCCGTACT
Organism: Nemophila menziesii; assembly: GCA_029959085.1. NCBI lineage: Eukaryota > Viridiplantae > Streptophyta > Magnoliopsida > Boraginales > Hydrophyllaceae > Nemophila > Nemophila menziesii. The sequence continues at coordinate 86,025,550 of JARWIR010000001.1, forward strand.
GGTGCTCCTTTCGCCACTGGCTTTATATTCTCGATTAGGTTCCTGGAAAAACATTGGGATGTTTTATGTCAAGATATTCGAACAGGGACACTTAACGCAAAGATTACTGACCCTTCACTTAGGGAAGCTGTGATGAAAATACTTAAATCTGACCCGGAATTGGCAGATTTTATTGAAGCGGAATGCAAGAAAAAATCATGGCAAGGGATTATACCTAGATTGTGGCCTAATACTAAGTACATACAGGTTACTGTTACAGGGTCTATGTCACAATACATACCAACTCTTGATTATTATAGCAATAATCTCCCTCTTGTTAGCATGATGTATGCCTCATCAGAGTGTTACTTTGGTCTCAACCTTAACCCTTTTTGCAAACCTAGTGAAGTTTCTTATACTTTGTTTCCCACCATGGCGTATTTCGAGTTCTTGCCGGTTCATAGAAATAATGCATTATCCGTTGAATCCCTTGGTGAGAAGGAAGATATAAAATTGGTTGATCTAGCTGATGTTGAACTTGGACAAGAGTACGAAATTGTTGTCACAACTTACGCAGGTATTTCAGTTTTCCATTTTTAATATTTTAATTCAATTTTCGTTAGCATATATCAGGGGATGAGAATTTAGATTTTTGGTTTTGATTTTTACAGGTTATAATAGTATTAGAATTCCAGGGGTGTCCTTAAAATAGTGGTTAACAGTACTAAAAGTTTGATCGCAATAATAATATATATGTATATGATGCAATTTACAGGTCTTTACCGTTACAGGGTAGGCGATATTCTTCAAGTTACTGAATTTAAAAACAAAGCTCCTCAATTCAGCTTCGTATGTCGAGACAATGTTGTTTTAAGCATTGATGCAGAGAAGACCGATGAATTTGAGTTACAAAATTCAGTAAAAAATGGGGCGGCTCATTTAATGTCATTCAATGCACATCTCACTGATTACACAAGTTATGGAGACACAAGTAAAATTCCAGGCCACTATGTACTTTTCTGGGAATTAAATGTGAATGACTCATCCCACATTCCACCTTCAACATTCGAAGATTGTTGCCTCACAATGGAGGAGTCTCTCAACAGTGTGTATCGAATGCTTCGAGCTTCTGGAACAATTGGACCACTTGAGATCAAGATTGTGGAAAATGGAACATTTGATAAGCTATTGGATTATGCTATTAGTCTAGGTGGGTCAGTTAATCAGTACAAGACACCACGATGTGTGAAATCTGCACCTATTATTGAGCTATTAAACTCAAGGGTTGTGTCTACTTACTTCAGTTCTGAATGCCCAAAATCCACCCCTAGCCACAAGGATTGGAGCAACATCAATAACAACTGAATACGAAGGCATGAAGGTCCATATCACTTCTTTGTGCTACTCCCACTTGAGAAGCCTTACAAAAATTCACTCTTCATTCCATGTATTGCATCTAAGTTCTCCATTCAAATATTCCTCTTTCATGAAAGCTTATAATAATGCATGTATACCATTTATCTATATTTATTTTGGATTGAGGCAGCGAGACCAAGGCATATAGGACTGGCCCAGTCACCAAGTATTTATATGTGTAATATTAAAATGAGTAAATAACACTTTTGCCCCCTGTGTTTATACCCGATTGACAGGTTGCCCCCTAACTCTTAAAATGCGCCTAGATGCCCCCCAAGATTTGTTTTTGTGACCCGTTACCCCCTACTGCGTGTTCCGTCCATTTATCACCGTTAAAAGTGACGTGGCAATTCCACGTCACAATTTTTTTTTTTTTTTTAAATCCAGGTGTTAATTGCGTTTTTAATTAACTTAACCCTTATTTTAACAAGGGCAAGATGGGGAATTCACTAAAGGCTATCCTATATATACCCCAAAAACACTTTAACAACTTAACTTAAACAAAAACGAAAATCAAAAGGGAGAAAACTCGTTCGGTTTGGGGAAGAACTCGAAGAACACCAAAACCCTAGCTTTCTACAGTAAATCGCGTCGGATCCTCCCAATACCTTCAACGTTGATGCCGATGTCGCCCCTTAAAGCCGATAGCGCTGGTTCTTCTTCGCACTACACTTCTCAAGTCCCCTATTGCAGATGCAAGAAACTAGCAAGGCTTCACACCTCTTGGACAGATACGAATCCTTGCAGGAGGTTTTACAGGTGCATGTATTGGGGGTGTTCAATGGATTGCAAGTTCTTCATGTGGTTGGATGAGCCATTGCCGGAGGCTACTTGTTCGATAATTCGAGGGCTTCTATTTAAAGATTCCAATCACTGTCTTGAGAAAGATGCAATGGAGACGAAGATGAACTTGTTGGTCTCTGATTACGGAGATATGATGCTGTTAGAGAAAAAAGCTTTTGCAGATTGGAAGCTTGAACATGAGAAAGTGAATGAACTGAACACACAGTTGGTTGAATTGCAAGAAAAAGAACAAGTTGCCTCAAAAGATTTGAAATTTGAGCGTGTGAAAGTAACTGTCTTGGAGAATGAGGTGCAACGTCTTAACATATCGATGGACACTATATCTCGGGAAAACAAGTTTCTGAAATGGACCTGCTTCATGATTATATTCCTCTTCCTCTCCATTTTGTCTTGTATTAGTGTGTCAAAGAATTAGAATGTTGTTGGAGGTGTATTTTGGTTTAGCCAGAGTGATGCAGCAGGTGGTTGCAACTGATGGTGTTTGGTGTTTGATTGATCATTTTGTTGAAGTTTGCAGAATTAGAATGTTGTTTTGTGTTTGTTTTATCAGTTTGTTGTAGTTCTAAATCTGGTGTAATGTGTTAGTTTTCAGCTTTGTTTGTAATAGACTGTTTAACGAAAGTTTTTGGTTTTTGTTGAAGTGGATTATGAAGTTATTGCGGTTTGTTTAAGTTGTGTTTTGCTGTGCAATGAATATAGTATGTTAAAGAAACACTTAATGGACAATAGAATCTAATGAAATCTAAAAAAAGTAGATAAAGAAAACAATAAAGTGCTGGCATTACATAGACCATAGCAAAAAAAATATTCAAAGCATCCACTTGTGCACTAGCATACAAAGCACCACAGACCTGCAATAAAGGCCTTACCAACAAAAAAACAGTATTTAAATACCACCTACACCTCATACTAGAAACCCTTAAAAACCACATCCTTGCTGCGTGAAGATCTACTTTTACACAAAATAAAAGTCACAAAACACAGAAATATAAAACACTCAAATCTGCAGAATTCTTCAATCTTTAGCTTCTTTCCTAGTTTTTACTGAAGAACTGGTGGCTGCCTTCCTCATACGAAGTGCTTCAGCAACAGTTACATACTTTGGATCACCCTCTCGCATTACCACCCCCTGTTTATGCTGGATTACGCGCCGCTTTTTCTCTGGTAGTCTTGTGTCTCCTTCCTGGTAGAATGATAAAGAAGAAGTTAAGCATTCTGTAGTATGTAATGGTGTAAAAAAAATCAACACATGGCTAACCTCAGGTAAACTCCTTTTTGATCCTGATTCTGCTGGTGGTTTATCATGTTTGAACCTCACCTACATGGTAAACAAATAAAAGCATTCAATAAAGGTATCTGCAGAAGGTCTTTTTTGCACAATTTTGTAGATCCAGGGGGCATTTAGTCACTGAAATAAAAGTCTAAGGGGTAGTTAGTCAAATCATTATATACTTACCCCTGGGATGTTCCTTAATGAATTCTTCTTTTTTTGCTTAGGGGGGGCTTTCTCCTTTGTTTTGTCTATGCTAAGCTGCTCACTTGTTTTCTCATTCTCATTTGTTTGTGCATCCCCAGCATTTTTATGCTTTGCTTTTTCCAATAGTTCTGTTAACTTCTCCATCTTTACCTTCTGCATAAACAAAGTAAGTTGTAGGGGGTAAGTAGTCAAGACATAAACAATTATAGGGGGTAAGTTGACAAAACATAATAATGTATAGGGGGTAATTAGTCATAAACCATAACTTTAAAGGGGGTATTAGTACAAACCTTTAAAATTGATTTAGGAGGATTATTTGTAGTCTTCTGTTTTTGTTTCCCAGATTCATCAACCTGTAATCATTATTCACATAATACAATGTCTTATATACAATACCTAATGCAAAAAATAGTTTCTATTTTAATAATAATGACCTCTAATGGTGATGTAGGAGCAACAGAAGTATTTCCCTTTTGTGTCCCTGGTTCATCTTCCTCTAAAGATATAGGCATTGTGCTTGAACCTCCTGAAACTGTCTTCAATCCTTGATCCTTAATTCTACTGCTTTGGCGTATTGGTTTTTCCACTGCTTTGTCTGGTATGCGCATCTTTGGTCTGGACTTAGGTGGACTATCAACTACTGGCTCAACTGATCTGTGTACTGGAAAGCGCATCTTTGGTCTGGATCTGTGTGGTGAATTATCACCTGCCTCCTGTGATGTTTGTCCTGGTAAGCGCATCCGTGGTCTGGATCTAGGGGCTGAGTTAACTCCTGAATCCTTTTCCTGAGGTAAGCGCATCTTTGGTTTTGATCCTCTGGTTGCCTTAGCAATTGTTTTTTTCTCTTTGTCTTTCTCACCAATTGTATCTTTTTTTGTCACATTCAAATTTTCAGGCTCAGATGGAGTAGACTGTGGGTTAGAAGGAGCAGAGGGTTGAACTTCTAACTCATCAAACATTTTGTTAATCGTCTCATCTGGGGTCTCATCCACATCTGCATTAACACCAACACCCCTACCATCAGCTACACCATCTTCCATAACTTCATTGTCACCAACACCCCTACCATCAGCTGCACCATCTTCCATAACTTCATTGTCACCAACACCCCTACCATCAGCTGCACCATCTCCCATAACTTCATTATCACCTTGAATATCCTCCAATCCTACTGTTTCCTGTTCTGTAGTACTTAAATTTGCCTTACATGACCTTTTGTTATGGCCTTCTCCCTTGCAAATTGCACATTTATGTGAAGTACCTTTCATTAACATCTTTTGAACACCTTCAGATGTTCTTTCTTTCCTCCACTTTTTAACCTGGTCCTCATCTGCCTCCTTAGTTCTTGCCCTTTTGGGTCTGCCAACCAACTTAAAAGCTACTGGAGGTTCTACACTTACAGGCCTTGTACTAGGCCACATCTTTGGTCCATTTATAGGGTATATCATTGGTGTATAAGCCTTCATATACGTCACCTTTGAGTAGCATTCGTGGACATAGTTTTCTGGGTCTTTACCTATGTATTGAATACTCGCTATCGCATGAAAGCAAGGTATACCAGATAGCTCCCACCTCCTGCAGGGACAGCTATTTGTATCTAAATCTACAGCATAGGAATCTGTTCCAAGGTTCCTTACTTCAAATTTCATTTCACCGCAAAACACTGCATGCCACTTTCCACTGTTTGTTTTACCTTTATTCACCAACTTCCTAACCTTAGGACATATATCACCTTCGTATTTTGTCATCCATGCCCTTTTAGACTGAAGCCTTTTCAAACTATACATCCTCAGACCCTCTAGTATGAGGATGATAGACTTGTCCCTGAGAAAAAAAAACCTTTACTGTCAGTTGTGTAGGGTTTATAGGGGGTAAGTGGTCATTAAATAAAACTTTATAGGGGGTAAATAGTCATTATGTAAAACTAAGTAGGGGGTAAGTAGTCATTAAATAAAACTTTATAGGGGGTAAGTAGTCACCAAATAAAACTTTATAGGGGGTACGTAGTCACTAAATAAAACTTTATAGGGGGTACGTAGTCATAAATTAGCACTTTGTAGGGGGTAAGTAGTCATAATACCTGACTTTTTTTATGGCATTGTTATAGCTTTCACAGATGTTGTTAAGTAGAAGATCACATTTTGTAACAGTACTAAAGTGAGACCTTGTCCATGTCTTAGGATCTAAACTAGATAGCCAATTGAATGCCTCCTCATTCATGTTTTTAATCTCAGCCATGACCTCATTAAATATGTATTCTGTGGGGGCCCTAGCAGCTTCCCAAACTTTGTCTTTTAAGGCCATTCCAGGATGTTTGATTTTGAAATTATTGTAGAGATGCCTTACACAATGTCTATGTTCAATATCTGGAAGCATGTCACTCATCACTTGAAGCAAACCCTATACACACATACATTTAGATATAAATTCAGTGTTCTAAAGAAAACATTTTAATTAAGCCAGTGAAGGATAACCAACCTTTTGTCTATCTGATATGAAAGTCCATTCTTCTTGATTAGTAATACCAAGATCTTGTATCAACAGATTAAAAAACCATCTCCAAGAATTGCTATCTTCTTTCTCAGCTACACAATACAAAATTGGGAATATACAATTGTTCCCATCAATACCAACTGCTGTCAAAATTACACCAGGATGTGGACCTTTCAAGTGACATCCATCAACCCCAACAACCTTTCTACAACCCTCTAAAAATCCCCTTCTGCAACCCTCTAAGCAAACATAAATTCTTTGAAATCTTTCTACTCCAGTTACCTCATCAGTAGTTGTTTCAATTGCTACAGTACTTCCAGGGTTACTTCTTCTTATTTCTGCTGCATAATCAAAAAGCTTTTTGTATTGATCCTTGTATTCAGCCTCAATCATGCTTTTTGCAGACTTATATGCCCTGTAGCATGTTCTGGTACTAACATTAACTGAATAATCCCGATGCACTAACTGTTGAAAGTCACTCACATTACTGTAGAGGTTCAATCTTATCATATCTTTAAAAGTATTTGCCAAGAACTTTGCAGTAACATGCTTATGGTTAAGGTTTTTACCACAACTATGTTTGTTACATAAACTCATTATCACCAGCCCACCAACCTTTTCTTTATACGATGCATATAAAAACCACCCACATTCTGCTCCTTTGCAAACAACTCTAATCCGATTCCAATCGTTCTTCACAAACTTAATGTTGACCACCTTTCTTATGGCATGTGTTCTTACTGCTTGTCTAAGATCAGAGGCATTCGCAAACGTCAATCCTAAAACAAATCTAGGCTTCTGCATATCTATACTCGCCTTAAATAGGGGGTATTTCATCTTTTTCTTGCGCAACTTTTTACTTTTTCCATCTTCATCTGTACCAGAAGAAGAACTAGCTGTACTCAGATCTTCGGAATCATGTATATATTCATCCGAATCTGTCCCACCACCAACATCATCACTATCGCCTTCAGAAACATCTCCATCATCATTTTCCACATTCATTCTATCCACTTCCACATCCGAGTCAATGAATGTATTATAATCCTGGTCGTCATCACCCTCACTCAAATCGATGTCGCTATCTATTATATAATCGTCATCAGTTGTGGATCCTTCATCCACATCTTCATCAGGTTCAGACAACTTCTTTTTCTTTTGAGAACTATCTTTCCTAGAACCTTTATTGTAACTCTCTCGTTTGGTGCCACTAGGGCCCACTCCATCTACTCTTGTTCTTTTTATACTAGCCCTAGTCCTTTTCTTGTTACCTACTGTTTCTGTTTTCTTTACTTGTGAACTGGTTTGTTTCTTCTGTTGTTGTATAACCAACTTCTTCTTCTTTATGACATTAGCAAGTAACTCATTATCACTGAACTCCTCATCCACATCTTCTTCACCATCAGCTTTGTTAATGACATTATCCGAGTCATCTGTTAGGTCTTCATCTATAAGCCGGAAAGGCCTCAATGGAGATTTATGTTTGGAACTCCTCGTAGTCACATTATCTTCAGTGTTCAAAGCTTTCAACACTTTATCCAACATATCATTAACAGACTTCTCCTTCTCTCCTATATCAGAGAGTTGTTCTTCCAAACTGTCATCCCCTTCCTTCTCATTAATTTGTGTGCTTTGTTCTTCAGAAACAACCTGAAACAAAGAATGAAATATTTAGGGGGTAATTTGTCAAGCAAACGAAATAGTAAGGGGTAAACTGTCACACAACCTTTGTCCCGTCTTTGCAATTCTGGACTTCTTCTTCAACATTACTATCATCCACTTTATTATGGACTTCATCAGCAGTCTGAGATACTTCTTCACCATTAACTCCTTCATCCTTTTCACCTTCATTGTTATCACAAGTCTGAGCTCCTTCTTCAGAAACAACCTGAAACAAAGAATGAAATATTTAGGGGGTATTTTGTCAAGCAAACGAAATAGTAAGGGGTAAACTGTCACACAACCTTTGTCCCGTCTTTGCAATTCTGGACTTCTTCTTCAACATTACTATCATCCACTTTATTATGGACTTCATCAGCAGTCTGAGATACTTCTTCACCATTAACTCCTTCATCCTTTTCACCTTCATTGTTATGACAAGTCTGAGCTCCTTCTTCAGAAACAACCTGAAACAAAGAATGAAATATTTAGGGGGTAATTTGTCAAGCAAACGAAATAGTAAGGGGTAAACTGTCACACAACCTTTGTCCCGTCTTTGCAATTCTGGACTTCTTCTTCAACAGTACTATCATCCACTTTATTATGGACTTCATCAGCAGTCTGAGATACTTCTTCACCATTAACTCCTTCCTCCTTTTCACCTTCATTGTTATCACAAGTCTGAGCTCCTTCTTCAGAAACAACCTGAAACAAAGAATGAAATATAAGTTAAAAAACTGAAAGGGGTAAACTGTCAAATGAGTTTCTACCTTTAATCCTTCTTGTACAACTTTGTTTTCCTCTAAGATTTTCGCATCATTACATTCTTGAACTAATTCTTGATCATCTACTTCTACTTCGTTAACATTAACTTCTTCTCGCTGCTTAACTGTTTCTTCATCCTTGTTCCACTTTAGTAGCAAAGGCATGTAGATGGGAGATTGAAGAACTTGGGCATCAGGGCCTATGGGGTTATTAACAACATAAAGGTCCACAATTACGTTGTTGTCTACGATTCTACACATCTCCAAGCCTTTGTCCTCGCTATCTAAACATACTAAACCATCAGGTAGATTCTCTCCCACTTTCAAATAATAAACATCAGAGTAACAAATTACACCCAATTTCGAAAGAATTTTCCTAAGAACTGGTATACTAAACTTGTCATAATGACAACCATCTACATACTCAATGCTCACTTCATGATAGTAACTCTTATCTTCATTAAAGAACCCACCAAAGTGAATCTTTAGTGCGAATTTCTCTGTTAAACAAGCAAAATTGAATAAATTAGTTACCAATTACATTAAGAATCACAATATGGAAAAACAATTAAGACACTACGGCTATGGTAACCGAATCCCGTAAAATCTGCTATTATTACTTAGAAAATCCCTCAATCCACGCGTGATATCTATGTATTTAATAAATTTAGTACAAAACCCTATATTTTCGGGTTATAGGATCTTAGCCAACGAGCAAGGATTTAGGGTTAATAAATAAACCCACTTACTCCATTGATTTGCCTGCGCCATTGATCTTCTTCAAAGCACATGAACTTTGCTTTTCTGGGTTTGGATTTGGTGTTCGTCGAGTGTCTTCAAAAAGCCCGCGCTCCTTGAGTTTTCTCCCTTTTGATTTTCGTTTTTGTTTAAGTTAAGTTGTTAAAGTGTTTTTGGGGTATATATAGGATAGCCTTTAGTGAATTCCCCATCTTGCCCTTGTTAAAATAAGGGTTAAGTTAATTAAAAACGCAATTAACACCTGGATTTAAAAAAAAAAAAAAAATTGTGACGTGGAATTGCCACGTCACTTTTAACGGTGATAAATGGACGGAACACGCAGTAGGGGGTAACGGGTCACAAAAACAAATCTTAGGGGGCATCTAGGCGCATTTTAAGAGTTAGGGGGCAACCTGTCAATCGGGTATAAACACAGGGGGCAAAAGTGTCATTTACTCTATTAAAATTGTTAAAATTGTTCAAATAACTATTATTTAAAATTGTTCAATATGTTCAAATATTGTCAATTCTATTTTGCTAATTAAAATGTATTTTGAGAAAAGTTACCGTGTGATACAAAACGAAATGAAGAACAATATCAAATCTATTCATTGTTGATAGCTTTGAAAAAAGGAAATGCAATTTATGCCAAAGTTAAAGTTGCGTCTCCAATGCCAACAGAGAATCTTTGGAAATTCTTAGAAGAGATGAACATTGAGAAAAATTTGCAAGTAAAAGCGTATGCTTATCTTCTTGATAGACCTGACAAGTTATCAAGACTTCTTGGATGTCCATTGGAGATGCGAAAAGATTTGCTCAACCTATATATGTTTGGTCACGATAGCTAATTTAATTTTGGATGTTTAGTGTGAGGATCTTTTAAATATTAAAATTGTCCTACTTTTGCAAGACATTGATGTGATTTCTTTTATGTTCTTATGGAATTTTTGTTGGTGTTTTGATTTTAGTCTAGGTAGAGCATCAGTAGATGTAGAATTTCAGCTATTATTATTCATTACTATTGAATTCGTTATGGTGTTTTAATTGTTTTTATCAAGTATGTTTTTATTATTGTTGTTATGATATTTTTTGGTGAAGAAAAATTAGTACAGGATCTATAGTGCAAGTTTTGCCTAATATAGAGATCTATAGTGCAATATTTGCATAATTTAGCGACTTGTAATACAACTTCACTGTAAAGATCCAAATAAAATGATGTATCTGTCAATACTTGAAGCAAACTTCATTTTCTCATACTTGAAGTTTGTAGCGAGTCGAGTAACTGACCTTTTTACTTTGGCTTCTTCTTTCTTGCGATAGTTGCCAAATGCTCTTGTAGTTCGGTCTGCCTTGCCTTCCTTTTAACCAGTAGCTTGCAACTCAGGTTGCGGAAGCTGTTCACTTGAGGTTGCACCTGAGTAACAGATGGTCAAGTGTCTGATTTAAAAAAAAATGATTTTGCATTGAATTGTGCAGGTACAACTTTGACCATAAAAAATAGACTGATCGAAGTATGGTTCACCGAGGAGGTAATCCAACTTGCTTGATTTGTGTATGTATTCGTGCTTGACTAGTCTTGGCGTATCAAACATATTCTGCTTTTTCGATTCATAAAGTGTCCGGCTCGTAAAAATATATATAATATATATATATATGCCATGAGATTTGATTTGTCAAAGTGTGGGTGGCTCCGCCACTGATAACTACACCGTGAGATTTGTATTACCTTGTTGTGTACTATATATATATTATTTATTTTACAAATAATTGTACTACAAGTCCCTGTTGTTCATTCATCTTTAGTGAACTTTACATTTTTTTTTTCAAATATCTTTAGTGAACTTTGAGTTGCACTTTTCTTACACGTTTCGGGTTATTCATTCATTTTTGGTGTTTTTGCATAATTTATATTGTAAGCCTTTATTCATGCCCATTAACGGAAAGATATCAATAATTGATATCTTTCATGTCCTTCCTGTTAGTTTAGTCAGTTCATTTGTTTCATAGCTCACAATTTGAGATATTCAGAAGAATTGCAAGCAAGCTTTATTAGTGATATTCATTTGTAAGATTCGTGTGTTTGTTTTTGGTAATCGTTTATTATTTTGAAGTAGAAAACAGATCTTTTTTGAATAGATGAATATGTTCATTTTTGTTATCAGAATATATTAAGCTTGATTTTATATTATAACTCTACGTTAGTCATGATTGTTTTGTTGGTGGACTAGTTATGGGATAATTTAGTTTGCTATTACTTTATCTATTTTACTCATAACGAAGCCATTCAATCTTTGTTGTTAGAATCTCGATTTGGATATGATAAAGCAATTAAACCACTCATGTATTTAATTTCTTGTTTTGGTTATTTGATTAGTAATTGCAATCTTATTTGCATGAATTTCAAATGTCTTTGTTGTGAAATTCACACATCACCCACATCAGCAACTCACTGAAAACTAGATTCATTAATTTGTTTCAATTTAATACACAAACCGGTAGTATAACTAGATTCTCTTGTATTATTTGTACATTACAGGTTAAGATATGGATTCAAATATCATGGTTATATTCTAAAACACCGATGAGAAAGCACTGAGATTGTTCTGATTCTTTGAGTTGTTTGATTCAATTAAGAGTTCGTTGTCACATCGTGGAATATGCAACAACTGTCACACTTATGGATACCATAGTCATGTTACTTGCTCCAAGCCTCGCGGATAATCATGGAAGTAAACTACTATTTTGTTTTTTTAATACTCTACCTTTTTATTCTTTTTTATTTTTCTTGAAACTCTTTTGGTAGTTTTATTTTCAATAAATGGTATGAACTATTCTTTTTTTATTCACATATAAATCTTTTCTTTTCCAAAATCGTCTTCTCATATGACCCAGCCTCGCTCGATGATAATCAATCAATCAGTTCACTTTTGCTTCAAGATTTTTTTTGCTCCTACTCTTGGCAAGAGTAAAAGGCTCCTTGTCTACTTTGGAACCAATTAATTTGTCCCAGATTTGTTATACTCGAATCGGAGGTGATTCCATTGAAACTTGGCTCCAAAGTTGCATTTCCAGGGAATACTCGCCTTTAAGTAGCTGTTGTTCGGGGGTTGTTTTGGCACAAATAATTTTTTGTTTTGGGCCCTCACAAGCTGAATTTTTTGCACCAATAGGAAGATGTATAATTGTCGAGCATTGCTATACATCACCCTTTTTTGCTTCACCCATTTATCAACTCCTATGTGTCATCTAATGTGGCATTAAATAAAGGAAAGAGAAAATAAACATTTAAGAGAGAGGAACGTTTTTATTGGTGTTTAAAACCTCCACATAGGAGGTTACACATGGGTGAAGCAAAAAGGGGTGATATATATTTTTACTCATAAGTGTCCTAATCAGATTAGCCCCTCAACATAAATGGATTTTCGTTTCAGACCCTCACAAGCTGAATTTTTTGCACCACTCAGGACGATGTATAATTGTCCTAATCAGATCAGCCCCTCTATAAATAGGCTTTTAGACCTCCTTTTGACACAAACTTCATAGAATTACATTCTACGCTTCATTATTTTCAAGTCAGAGTAAAAAGACAGAGAAAGCTAGAGCTGGAGGAATTCCATTCTTCCAACAACAACCAATCCAACCTTTAGGTTCTTTATTTTTTTTCTAGTAATTTAGGGACATGTCTTCTATTTATTTATTTTCAATTTTTAAATTCGAACATGAGCTAAATTTCTAAGTACTTGAGAATCACATTATTGGGTTGAAACCCTAATTAATTAATTTCCGTTTTACGAATTTGGGATTTCAGTATTTAATTTAAGTTGGGTAATTTTTATTGGATATTATTTTATGCTTGTTTACTTTTTCTTTTCCGCGCAACTAGAAATAGGTTTTAGTATTTGAGCTATTCACTTTAGTGGCAAAGTGATCATCCGACACCGGGGTTTGATTACAGACTTAGATAATATCCATGTAATATCTGTTATTGACCGACAGACTTGACTAATTACATAACCAAAAAGGTAAAGATCTTCACATCCGTAAGTAAACTTGTTACCTTAGAGGGGCTTGTCTTACCGTAAGATAGCTCTTAGGTCCACCGACGGGGCTAGGAGATATTAGAGTCCCGACTAGTATAAAATTACTAGCTTAGCCCTTACACAGAAACATTAATTGTATTACTTAGGTGGATTTTCTTGCGAGACTCAAGTACATCTCTCATCTCTCCGTCTACATCTTTTTACTTCCAGTATTTTATTTCAGTTAAGCATTTAATTATTTTACCTTCTTGCATCATTAGTTATAAATCAAAACCAAACAAAAAAAAATCTTATCATATTTTACTCTTTTGTTTTAAAAATTACTTTTACTTAGTTGATTAATACCTGAGTTATAACTATCCGTCCCTGCAAACGAAACCCGATTTATCGGAGTATTACTTAGAAAACCGTACACTTGCGGTTTGTGGATCCTCTACTTTTATCGCATTATTTTATAACACCACAGGACCCACCAAGTTTTTGGTGCCGCTGCCGAGGACGGTAGCGTGTGACCCCGGTGTTAATCCTTTAGTAGTTTAATTGTTATTTTATTTTCGTTTTTACGTTTTTGTTTGTTCGTTCTTTCTCAGGTTTTACAGGTCTGGTGTATGCTCTATAACCCCGAGATATTAGTCAAAATTCAAAACCAGAGAAAGAAAGAAGAAAAAGAAGCAAGAAAAGAAAGAGAAAGATTAGCCAGAGAAGCAGAAATGGATAATGTTGATGACCTTAATCCTCAGGTGGTAGTGGATAAGAATGGAAATCCCATAATCCGTAATCCACATGTTGTTAACAATCAGAATCAACAAAATCCTCCTCCACCTGGAGGACACGCTCAACCTTAAATGTGTTATGATCCATGGTTCGTACAAGGTCCTGAACAAATTCCATATCGCACTCTTGCTCTTGGTATTGGTCCTCCAGATATTAATGTCGCTAGATACAGACCCGACCCTGGTATGCTAGCTCAATTCCAAAACTTTGGAAATTTTTCGTGGAGTAGTTGGAGAAGATCCAATTCGTGCAATACAGAAATTCATGAAAATATGTGATACGTATATAACACAAGGCGTAACAAGAGAGCAGGTGTATTATGCAAATTTTAGATTTTTCGTGATAGACGCAGCGAGTGTATGGCATGATTCACAAGAACCAGGATCAATCACTAATTGGGATGAGCTACAAATTGTGTTCTTTGATCTTTACTATCCGAGCAACATGAGACTGAACGCACAAATCGCGTTGACATCATTTGAACAAGAACAAGATGAATCCGTGGGGAAATGTTGGACAAGATTCTAATTATGTTTGAGAAGAGTTCCAGATCATGGCCTTACAGAACCACAACAAATGTCAATATTTCATAAAGGCCTTGAAGGACAATCAAGAAAAGATTTAACATCTGATTTTTCAATGCTCTTGGGCAAGAGCAGTTTGATTGGCCAGCCCTTTGAGCTATAATTCAATTGTTGAACCATCATGCAACTTTCAAAAATGGATTTCTTTTGTTAGGATATGCTCTATTGAAAGAGCAGATATTATTCCAGATTTGGGAGAAATCTCATTCTTTATTGTTTGGTTTATTGGAAAGGTAGAAATAAATTTTTATTTAAAGGAACAGTCTCTGACCCATTCAATACATTGCAAAAAACTATTATAGCCTATGATGCGTATTCAAAAGCTAATGCTAATACTACCGGCGCTAATTATGAGGATAATTTTGGCTCTTTATGTAATCTTAACAGAGCTAGTAGCTTGATCAGAGTTAATATAAACCAATTGTCTAAAGTTCAATATGACTTGAGTAGAACTTCTAAGTGGACCCCCACCTAGTGGAAAATATAAAATAAACTGTGATGCCTCGGTTATTTTAAAAACTAACAAAGTTGCTTTTGCTTGTGTTTTAAAGAATCCTACAGGACAACTAGTTGAAGGGTTTGCCAAAGCAATTAACACAAGCTCAGTAGAAGATGCAAAAGGAAGGGGAAGTTATGCTGCTTGCGAGATGGCATCAAAGTATCCAACTGGAAGTGTCTTCATTGAGAGTGATAACTGTAGTATTATTAATCAAATTAACGCTAAGTGTAAAATTGCTAGTATTACTAAGGTTTTGATTAAGAACATTATATTTTGTAAAGAACTTTATGGGCTTAAAATCTCTTTTGTTAAGATATCTAACAACAGGATAGATGATTGGATTGCTAAACAAAAATTCCGTGGAGGTTTGTTTGGTATTTGAAGTGCTTTCCCTCCTTTCCAATTAGCTAAGCTACTAGAGCTTGATTTTGAACAAACTAGAATTGGTTAAGTTGTAATATTTTTTGTTTAATGAAGTTTATTTTTGACTAAAAAAATATAATAAATAAAAAATAATTAATACTATATACCACATAATAATGGTGTAGTATAAACAGTTAGTATATAACATTACTCTAAACAATTTTTATATCAGATCTACCTGCCATTTTAATTTTTTAAAACTTAATTAGTGTTTCAACGCATTACCATTATTTAAGTAGCATACTTAAAGTATGATACTAATTCAATACTCCCTCTGCTCTACTGAAATTGTGATACTACTATGCATATTAGAGGATTTGCATAATATTAAAGATATTACTTAGGTACAATGAATAACGATACCTTGGGGTTGGCAAGTCATCCTGACATACCCAACCAACATGCCCTCTGCATATGTCCCCACTGTCGTATGTCTCCGTGGCTGCTTTGGCTTGACTAGAGACAAGTAGGCTCTGATACCAAACGAGACGGGCTGACACTTCAAACGTCGCCAGACACCCCTCTCCCCCCGAGGTTTGGAAATGGTCCACATCTATCCACTGGGTTGATAGTACATTCACTCTTTATATAACCGGATCAAGATAAAATAATAACCATATGCACCTGTATCAAGGATATCAAATGTCGGTTACACACAAGATTAAGTGTCTCCAATGTGGCTTAGGATCCCAACTTGCATCTTGAGTGTGAGAGAAATGTCAGCCCGTGAAAAATTTCCTCACTTAAGCCGATTTTGCCCTCGTAGCGGACTGTCTTTGTTGTCGATTAATAGCGCCCCCGGCCTTCTCGCAGTGTGACATAAATAAACCGACCACTCCAGACTCCACAAGTTGTCCGCCCTGCACGCGTATGCCACCACTATCTTGGTAATACCTAATCCAAGCGTGCATATCAACCAATACCCAATTCGTGGAAGGTCGACAAGATCGACTCGCTAGTCCCCCTTCTAGGCAATTCCATGACAACGGCACTCGCAAATAGAGAATTGATTATCCGCATATCCAACAATGTCCCCTTAAGTTGACAAGTCTTCTGACTGACCAAACCAGCATTGCCTGCAACAAATTTTTGATATCCACAAAAATAACTTTTAAACTATTTCTAAATATAATAAATTGTTTTTAAACTGCCTTGATTTATTAAATGTTATTGATTAAATTTATTTTTGAACAAAAGACATGGTATAAGATAAGAGAATTAAAAAAGAAGGAACTGCTCCATCATGGTATCATATGTTTAAGTAATATGATAAATAAATAATAATTAAAACTATATACTACATAATAATGGGGGAGTATAAACAGCAGGTATATAGCATTACTTTAAACAATTTTTATATCATATCTACATGCCATGTTTAATTAGCATTACAGCTGGTTTATTGTTTTTCAACGTATTACCATTATTAAAGTATATATACTAATTTAATAGTTGTAATGCCATGCGCCAACAATTAGTTAGAGAAACTCGAGAGTCAACGACTACACCCACGTTTCTTAATCTAAGATCTGTTCATATCTTCAACGCAAACAATGTTCAAATCGGAATCACCAAAGTCCACTTATTTTTATTTTTTTTTTGTCACAAAAAGCAATAAAGGATCATAATACTGTGGTTCCTCAGCCGATTCCCATCCTATTCAGATGTTCCGTTAATCGTGTCGTCTCTTCCTGATAATATATGGCTCCGTGTCTAGCGTGTTTCGCAAGATGGTCAGCCTGACCGTTGCTCCTCCTTGGAATGAACCTGAAGGATATTGGTCCTGCTTCTTCCGCTTTCCGCCGAATCAGACGGATAATCGGTTGAATAGTCCATCGTGCCACTGACACCTGCCTGATACCTTGTATTAAATCAAGGTTGTCTGAACACACAAGCTTTGTTTCCTCAATATTGTCTTTACACATCTTCACTGCTTCCAGAACAGCCAGTGCTTCGCCTTCCAAAACCGTGTTGCTTCTGACTGCCCAACTTTTATTTGAATTAATTCCTGTCTTTCGGTTAGTTATTTGTATTCCTAATCCTGTTGGTTCGTATCTTGTTGTAAACGATGCATCGCAGCAATAGATGATGTCTTGAGTTGGTGTATCCATTTCTCTATTATGCTGGCTTGATTGTCTTGTGACCGACTCTTGTTTCGCCCATTCATTTCCGTGTAATTCACCCATCAGCTTGTTAGTATTTCTAATGATTTGATCTACTTGGATGCTTGTATTTTCGTGAACTGCCTTCATTTTGGCTTTGGAATGGTTTTGCGGTTGGGATCGCATTGGTTTTATATTCTCCGCGTTTGTTGTTGATTGTGGTTCTTCAAAGGTTTCTTTATCCGTTAAAACTTTATAACCTGTTTTCGTTGTGTAGCTTCCATCTTTAGAGTGTGGCCAGATGATTTTATCGCGTTGGTCCGTATTTGTAAGTCTAATCCTTGTTATTTCCGGTATCACCGGCCTTGGGAATATTTCGTCTAGTATCTCTTCATTCCATTCCTCACTACCCTGTTTCCATAGATCGCAAACTCTTTGATATGGGCAGTTCCCTGGTTCTTCGAGTTTCATGTTTGATTCTATCCATTTATCTGACCAGATATTTGTCATTTGTCCATCTCCTATCTGGTGGAATAGATGTTGCTTTATGAAGTCTCTTCCTTCCATGATGCTCGCCCAACTCCAAGTTCTATTCTGTCTGAGTTTAATATGCATAAAATCAGAGTTGGGGTAATGCTCAGGTCTTTATACCTCCAGCTGTTGGTTTAGACCATTTACCGTTCATATTACAATATGACCTAAAAGCGCCAAGGGGTAAAAAATATTTTAAATTTGAATCTCATTGGCTTGATAATAATGAATGCAGAGATGTGGTTCAACAAAGTTGGGAAAGCCCCTCAAATCAAGAACCTCTACTGAACTACCAGGGAAAGAAATATTCAACAACTCAAGCGCTGAAAATATGGAGCAAAATCACATTTAAGAATCATCAGGAACAAATCAAACGAATTCAAAACAGACTGATACAAATAACAAATATGAAGCCAACGATAGAAAACCAAATAGAAGAAGAGAAACTAAGAAAAGAACTCTCTTTTGAATATAAGTGTGAGGAAAGTACTGGGCAGATAGAGCTCGTCAACAATGGCTCACCTGTGGCGACAGAAATACAAAATTCTTTCATATGGCGACAATGCAAAGGAGGTCAATAAACAAAATCACAAGAATAAAAGACCCACAAGGAGTATGGATAGAAGAAATCTCGGAAGTCAAAAGGAATTTCCAAGTATTCTACAACCAGCTCTTTGAAGAAAAACAAGGAGACAGAGGACAAATTAACAACGCATTACGTTTCATCAAACCAAAAATTACGGAAGAAATGAACCAAAATCTGACAAAAAACCCTACAATGGAGGAACTGGAAGCGGCCCTTAACAATCTGTCTCCAACAAAGGCTCCAGGACCAGACGGCCTGAACGGTAAATTTTATATAGAATTCTGGGATATCATTAAATATGATGTTTTCAGAGTTGTCGAAGATTTTTTCAAAAATAACATTCCTTTGAAAGACATGAATGATACTCTTATAACCCTTAGCGGCCAAAGATATGTCAAGTCTGAAACCTGCTATATCATTGATAGTTATGAAAATATTTTCTATTTTCTGTGTTCTACTGTTGATATAATACATCTTGTTAACATTATTTTTGTAATTGAAAAATTGAAGTCCTTCATTACTAGTGTGGACATCATCTCGTATACCAATTCGATCCTTATAGCCAAGACAACCTTTGAGCACCATTCTAAAATCTTCATTTGTAGGAAAAATACACAAATTCTTCCTTACTAAGCTGCTATAGGAAACCTTAGAACAACAAATATTAGCAACCAAATTACCCCTTAATTTGATATTGAAAATCAGATTAAGGTTATATTTGAGAACCCTGTCGTTGTGAAACATCAGTAAGATATGTTTTGTAAAAGAAATTTATTTCGGTGGTATAATATATTGGAGATAAGCTTGTGTAAATTGTTTGAGATGAGATGCGTTACACAACCACAGCCTCTCATAATCTCCATCCTTGTTTTCTTTTTTCTGTTGTCTTTCCTATTACTGTGTTTGAAAAAGAATTCAGAAAGTTCGCAAATATTCCTCCTATTTTGGATTCCAGAATGGTCTTTCTTCATCCCTTCGTACAAGATATCGTTTCTTTTCTTCTTATTGTTTCGATTAAAACCTAAAAACTTTGAAAACACCACAAGACCACCGAATCTACTGTTATTAGTTTTATCAAAAATTGTGATGTTCATACCTGTTCGTTGGGATTTAATAAGCTTTCCCTTTTTGATAGTCTCTTGATATAAAGATATTGAATTAAAATCCCACTTCTCGTCGATTTCTGCTGTAAACTCCTTTTGAATGATATGGGTGTTATTATTATGTTGATTCCAATTACTAATCTTTCTAATAGATATAGGAAAAAGATGATTACCATCTGAAAACGATTCCATCAAAAGAACCCTAAAAAAACCCTAATAATCTAATTGAATCGAAAAACAAACCGTAAAAGGAGAAGAGAAAGAAATATCTGTGTTAATAGAAGCAGTTGATCTGTAATTGATGATGCTACGAGTTGATTTCTTGTTCTGTTTGATTGATTTGAATCCTTCGTTGTTCGCCTCTTTCTTGAGAGCGTTTTTATCTATCTTTATTTTAATTACTCTTCTAATTTTTCATCGTAGTTGTCTTCCACTCCTATGCTTTCATTGTTCAAGTCCACTTATTATTACAGTATTATAGATGTTTTTTTTCAATACAGGAGAGACCTTAAAAGGTCATGAAATACAAAAGTTAGGCTAGTCTAATACAGTAGATGCTAAACCACGACTAAATAACATCCTTGGAGTTTTCTACTCCATTCGATCTCGTGTAATAATACTTTAAATACTATCTGGTGGATGGTCATGTCTCCTAAAGTGCTCCATTTGAGGTGCACCCCGTTTTGCTAACCAATCTGCACACAGATTACTCTCCCTAAATATATTCCGAACCTTAAAAGATGTATTTCTACTGAGTATCTGTCGTATCCAGTGGATCCAATATGTCGTCGGGCCCCTTCGATATTCCCCACTCGCAATCATATCCAAAGCTTCTTGGGGAATCAATTTCTACCTCTACTTCAATCAATCCAAGTTCCTCCGCAAAACTAAGACCCTGGTGAAGCGCTATAATCTCCAAACCCGTGATCATATCCCAATCGACCTTTATCGAAAAACCGCATATCCAATTCCCTTCCACGTCTCGGAACACACCACCACCACCTCCACACTTACTCAACCTATTGAAACTCCCGTCCGTATTTAATTTATAACCCGTTTTAGGCTTTGTCCATCCCACGAATTCCACATAATGCTTGAGCTTGGGTGCCCTACCCGGGATCATACCCCAAACTCTAGAGTAATTTACTGCAATATAATGTGCTTTGCGAATCACTACTATTGCGGCAGGAAAATCCTCTCCATTAAACACGATATCGTTACGGATTTTCCAAATGACATCTATCAAGGCGCTAAAAAACACACTCCACATAATACCCTTGTATATCCCTGTACTTGTGATGTTCTTGTTCCACCAAGCATATCGTAAATTTCGAAGCTCCACACCTGACGCGTCAACTAGCTCCTGCGCTTGTACTGTTGTTGCAGGGATTCGCTGCTCAAAAATTGCCTCCCTGCCACTCATAGTCCCTTCGTGGGTCCCACGGATTTGCTGACCCAGAATACTGCGACTCTGCCCCTCCAAAGTCTCCATCTGCTGTTGTGATCGGCCATCAGGAACAGTAGCAGAAAGATGCAGCCCCGTTACAGTCTGTAACTCCCCTCGATAAAGACCTGCACCAGAGACAAAAATGTAGAGGACTGATGCTGATTCTCGCTTCCAGCCCAAATAATATTTACTAAAATTGCACCCACAGTCCCTGAGTTAATTTCATTTCCTAAATCAACGCTACTATCACAGCAAAATCCATTGGAGTTCGAATAACGTCGAATTTCTTCACCAATAAGCTTCCAAATCCCCCGAACACTTACGCACTCTTTGAACACATGAAACTCACTTTCTTCAGCCAACCCACAACACGGGCAAAGACCCGAATCCACCACTCCTCTTCTAGCCAAATTACCACAAGTCGCAAGCCTTTCGTGCGCGGCTCGCCAAATTAACACTCTAATTCGCTGGGGGCATTGCAATTTCCATATTTTCCCTCACTTCATCATACTTTGTGTCTCTTCTATGTCGAATTCCCAAAATGCCGATTTAGTAGTATACAACCCATGTATCTCCTTGGTCCATGAAAGCTGATCCTTTTCATCTAAAGTCCCTTGAAGATTAAACCTTGTAATTTCCAACAATTGAGAGGTTTGAAGGAGATGCTGAAAAGCATTCCAATTCCACGTTCCATCCTCTAAGATATAATCACGAACCTTCCTAGTCTTCTCATTTACTCCCACATGCCCAATAGCATAATCTATTAATGGGCGATTCCCGATCCAAACATCCAACCAAAAACTCACCTCCTTTCCATTATTCGAGAGCCATCGGGATCCCCGTCTAACTACGACAATACCTTCCACGATGGCTCTACTTATCCTCGAATCTGTAGGTCTTGAAGTGTAATGTAAGTGAGACGAGTTGATATACTTTTGTCTCATAACAATAGCCCAAATAGACCTATCGTCATGAATGGCCTTCCACCCCAACTTACCGAGCAATACTCTATTCATATCCTCCGCGAATCGGAAGTCAAGACCACCCATAGCCTTCGTTTTACAAATATCTTTCCATGCTATCCAGTTGATGTGTTTCTGTTCCTCCGTAATACCCCAAATAAATTCTCTTCTAATCTTATCAATTTCTTGACAAATATAGCCAGGTAATTTCTCCACTTGCATGATATACATTGGAGCCGCACTAAGTACGGATTGAGCTAACGTAATACGGCGAGCAAGCGATAACACATTACCTTTCCACTTGGCAAGCTTACCACGAAGATCCATGATAATCTCTCCATAAAAGTCCATAGGTCGTCTCACCGAAAGAATGTGTACTCCAAGATACTTCCCCAAGCTCCCACATTGCTTGTATCCACTCATTGCTTCAATGTTGCGCGCCACTTCTTCCTTCACATTTCCGGAGAAATAAATCATTGACTTCTCCTTGCTAATTGTTTGACCCGCGTCTTTGCAAAATATGTCCAGAGTCTCCTGTAAAATTTGCTAATTATAGATGTTGAATAAGACTTAATTGTTAAAGAAGACAATTAATTTGGACAAAGAACCAAGTTCGTTAAAAGATATTGAGCCAAGTCTGAATACCTATATGTGGGTCTAATACATGCACGCTGAGGCACTACTAACGGTGTATGGACGGTAACAAATTTCCTAAAAGCAAGAAAACCAACGGTCTAAATGGGTATTTAAAACTAAGAGAGATTACGCGCAAATAAAAAAAAACCAAAAATAAGGTTAGAGATCTTTCTCCTAAATTCCTTCAATCTAGCGTCTTACCAACAGTTTTTTTTCTTGATTCATTACCAATATGATGAACCCGTCTCACTTGTCCAAAGATCGAAGAGTTTCTCCGTCCTATTTGGACCCGGAGATGATTTTCTTCCCCACCTCGCCTCCTCCACCAAAGAGTCACCGGACCCCAAGAACCTAACGTCTCGGGTAAACCCGGATCCCCGATACCCTTTGGGCATGCCTAGCCTCACGCTAGATCATAACCCACCAGATCTTGGTCCTTTTGGTACTTTTTTTAGGAGAGGATTTGAGGATTCCGAAGCCAAATTTAGAAACTACTCTTGAAAGCTCTTTAGAAGAGAGTTATGACGGGATATTACATTTTGATACATCATTGGGAGCAAAAAACAAATTCTTGCAAGTGTGTGGAAGATTTGACAAAGAAATTGTGGAAAAAATTTGGGAAGAAATAGTGGCACATCAAGTGTTTGACAAAATTCCAAACTCACAAAATTTAGAAATTGTGAAGCCTATTGAAGGAGAAATTGAGGGCACTCTAGCATCAAAGAAAATGGTCAATTTTGGGCGTGAAAAGACCACCAATAAATCCGTTACGACCGGAATAATTGACGCCGATGCTAAGTGCTCGGGTGTATCCAACTCAATTTGTGAAAAGGAGAAGAGAATTGATTATAAAGATATCATCTTGAACAATAGAAAACCATCGGTTGGGAAAGAACTCAAGTACTATGAACCCGTGGAAGGAGAGTTATTGCAACTCTTGGAGACCGATGTATTAACTATAGAAGAAGCGTACGGGTTTTCTCTTATAGGTTATGTAGCAGGAAAAAAAATCCCTGGATATGGAAGATATGAGGAGAATCGTAAAGACTTGAAATGTAAATTGTAAAGTGAGAAACACCCAACCGGATGGTTGATATTTAAATTTGGAAATGATGAAGATAAAAGGAATATTCTATTAAAAGGACCCTACCTTTCGGATGGTAAACTTCTACTTCTAACAGAAATACCCGATTTCTTTGATTTTGGAAATGTAGAGATAAAAAAGATCCCTACTTGGATTATTTTACGAAAACTTTCGGAACAAGCTAGAATGGATGAAGGTTTAGCGAAAATTGCTTCACAAGTGGGTAAACCAATAAGAAATGATGGGATTACGTTTGAAAGTGAAAACATAAGTTATGCGAGAGTATTAGTAGAGCTCGATTTGAGTAAGGAAAGGAAGCTATGTGTGGAGTTTGGCTCACATAAGGGTAAAAAGTATTGTGTGATTGTAGAATATGAGAATTTACCTTCATGTTATTTTAAATACAAAACTTTTGGACATGAGAATAGAAATTGCTTGTATATGGTTGATCAAGTTAAGGTGGGTAATTTTTACAACAAATTTGGAGATGGGGTTAAAGGAAATAGGTATAATTTAAATAAGGCACCTTTAGTGCAACCTACCGCTACAAGTCATTTGAAAGAACTTATACCTGTTACTCCTAGGAATATCCAGTATCTTCGGAGTAGCTGCATCAAAGCAGGTGAAGAAGCTATTATTAGCTCTAAGTCTGAGAAGCCTCAACAGCAAAGTGTTTATTTTTTGTTACATAGGAGAGCCTCAACAGCAAAGTGTTAATTATCAACTACTCAAAGATGCGGTGAAATTGGATATGGCAAAGGCATACGATCAGGTACGTTGGGATTTTCTTATTTTAGTACTACGAAAATTAGGTTTTTGCGATAAATGGATAGGATGGATTGCAAATTGTATATCTTCTGTCACCTTCCAGCTTAATTTCAATGGAGAACGACTTCGTAAATTCAAGTCTGAAAGGGGCCTTAGGCAAGGGGACCCGCTTTCCCCTTTCCTATTCTCCCTTATGTCGGAGGCCCTAATCAGTCTTATTGACCAGAAAGTTGAACAAGGTATGCTGAAAGGAATACAGATAACTAGAAATTGTCCGACGATAACCCATTTGCTATTTGCGGATGACTCACTATTTTTCTTAACAATAGATGATCTTGATATTCAATCTTTTCGAGAATGTGTATCTAAATATTGTGCAGGGTCAGGCCAGTGAATTAATTTTATGAAATCCTCAGTCTGTTTTAGTAGAGATACCCCAGCAGAATGCAGGTCACAGGTATCTTCAGACATCGGAATACAGGAGAAGGACGATCTGGGGAAGTATTTAGGAATACCACTCTGTCACAAACGATCAAAGATACAATCACTTCAGTGGATCGCAGAAAAAGTGTTCAAAGATACTGAAGGATGGAAGGCACAACTATTATCAGATGGTGTAAAAGAAGTACTTATTAAAGCCATTTTACAAGCTATACCGATATATGCAATGTCAATTTTTTCTTTTCCTATAACCTTTTGTAATAAGCTAATATCTGCAATCTCGAATTTCTGGTGGAACTCTGGAGAAAAATCTCGAATTCACTGGTTAGCATGGGAGAAATTAGCGGTAAGCAAATTGATAGGTGGAATGGGGTTTAAAGATTTTAAGAAAATGAATACAGCATTATTGGCAGCACAGGTGGTGGGGCCTAGGGTGTGATAAAATAAGATATAAATAACGTGCAAAAACACCCTAGAACTACACGTTTCTGCAAGTATACAGATCGTATGCAAGTTTTAGATTGAGATTCGTTCCGCAGAGACTACGAAGGTTAGAAGAATCTTATGCAAATATCAAGTGTAAATAATTAAAGCTAGAACAACTAAACGCAAATAGAAGTAAAGACAAATAAATATTGATTGATAACTAATTAATTAAATTAAAACTAAGAATTAAAAGACAGAAAATAAGTATGAAAGAGAAGTGATATGAGAATATAGCTTAAGTTATTAGCATGCAATCCCCACTAGTTTTGCCGTTCTAAACATGTAAGGGTGAATTATGTAGTATTTCCCTAATCGGTCCCAATTCGCTATCGGTAGTTTCAAATAGGATTTACCTGTGTCAATAAGGCTTCCTAAGCAAACTTTTCCTGTAATTGGTAAATAGTCACAAGAACTAAACCATAGTGATTATCTAGCTAGGTTGGGTTGTCAGATCAGACCTAAGACTAGACGTTATGTGCTAAACATGCAATTAAACACCGTTGTCAATGGTATCCTAATTACTAGATGGTAATTCTAATGGCGGCCGTCCACAAGAACATAGAATATAAATCCAAACACATAAACAGAGAATAAAAACTATAATTCTATTTAAAACATTAAATTACCAAATTAGATAGATGTCAATCAAAACTAGGGTTCATACATTAATGCTAAAACTTAAGCTAAATAAATTTAGTTCATGAAAGAAAAGAAAGAAATTACAAATCTAAAGGTAGAAGAAGACATTGTGATGAACAGCTCCTTCCAGACTTCTCTCTTGTGTTCTAAGCTTCATCTTGGTTTAAGGTTCCACCAAGGCAGATTTAAGAGTGCTAAGAGGCTGAATTTATAGTGTTTAGGTTGACCTAATTCGTTTCTTGGAGATAACTCTAAGTAATGGACTCCTAGCCCAACTCAAATTCGTAAGGAAATAAAGATAAACACTGCTGGACCGTTTTGAGCGGATCTTCTTCGTTATTGGTCGGATTGAGCTCCATAAGATACCAAAAGAATCGCAACAGAATTATCTAGACCCCATAGAAGAAAATCACCAGATTCGGCCTATTTCTTAGGTAAAAACGCATATCTTTGGACGTGTATGCAGAATCCCAGATTTAGGCAGCTTTTCCTTTTCCATCTTTTTAGCCTTTGTTTCCTTTATCTCCAATTTCCATGCAAATCTCTTTCCATAAGTTGTTGTCTTTGACTTGGACTCTAATTAATCTCCATAATTATCTTTAAAGCTTCACACTAAATAAACAATTAAACCCAATATGCTCTAAAAATAATAATTCTACAAATCAAGACCCAAAATAGGAAAGTGCACTAAACTAAGCTAAAATCAACCTATAAACTAATAAATAAGCCTAAAATGATGTCTCATGAGTATATTTTATTATCACAAATGAGGAGACATCAACAAGCATGGCGAATTTTGAATAATCCGGACACTCTAGCTGCCAAACTACTTAAAGGTATTTACTTTCCTAAATGTAACTTTCTCGATGTTAAATTAAGTTAATCTCGAACATGGTCATGGGCCAGTCTGATAGAGGGACGCGACTTGTTAAAAAAATACGGTAAATATCAAATAGGCAATGGAGAGAATACTAATATTTGGACAGATAAATGGTTGGACACAACATGGAAATTAGAAAAGCCATAGCAGTGTGCGATATTTAAGGTAAAGGACCTTTTGCAAGAAGGTTCGGCGGAATGGGACATGGAGGTGCTAGATGAACTGTTTCCAGAGCCGGTCATACCGATTATATTAAGGGAAAAGGCTGGAGGAGGAGAACTGCCGGACAAATTGATATGGCCTTATACAACGAGCGGAGATTATGCCACAAAGTCAGGCTATAAGGTGATTATGGAGGCAGAGATTAGGGAGGCACCTGGACATTCCAATACAGTTCAGAACGAGAGCAGGTTATGGACCACGGTGTGGCGCTCAAATCTACCTACGAAGGTTAGGATCTTTGCTTGGAAGGCTTGTACCAATGTTATACCAACGGGGAAGAATTTGATCCAGCGTCATTGTGAAGTGGATGGGGAATGCCTGTGGTGTAAGGTGGAACAAGAAACGGTGGAACATTTACTGCTCACTTGTAATATAGCTAAGCTTGTCTGGGCAGGATCCGCGTTACAGATAAGCATAGGTCAAACGGTGGAGCATCTGGGAGAATGGATATTAATGATTATAGATACATTTGTACAAGGGGATGGAGACGAGAAGTGGTCATATCTTATGTGCTGTTAATAATCTGGAACTTATGGAAGTCCAAAATGAAAAGTCGGCATCACAATCATATTATTGACACAGATGACGTCATCAGATCAGTCAACAAACATATGGATGAAAGGTTTGGCGGAGATTGGACGGCAAGCCAAAATCCGACAAATATTTCAACAGACACAGGAAATAGAGCAACAAATGATTTAAGTTTCCATACACAAATAGCTTATACGTGTGACACATCGTTCGAGCAACCTCACCTACCGACTGGAATTGGCGTGGTCCAGATAGTTAATGATACGGGTTACAGAACAGATCATTCCGAGACCGCTATGTGTAATACGAGTATAGAGGGGGAGGCTCAAGCGGTGGTTATAACGCTGAAGCAGGCAATTAGGGACAGAAACGAGGGGATTACGGTCTTCTCGGATAACCTCGACTTGGTTCGGGGTGTTCAGCAGGTGTCGGCTGCTAATTGGAGGCTTCGACCGTGGATTCGGCAGATTAACAGACTGGCAGCGTTGGTAGCCCCAGTCTTTTTCAAGCACATCCCAAGGCGGTTCAATGGTCGTGCAGACAACTTAGCTAAGAAAGCCAGACACAGGGCACATCAAGAGGGAGGAAATAACTCTGAGCTACTCATTTCTCAATTTTCTCGATTAGGAATCAGATAATAGGATTGTTATTTTGTTTAAATGTATTACGCGCCCAAAAAAAAAAAGATGCGGTCAAATTTAGTGGTGTGGTCAATGCATCAGAACCGCACATGGGTAATGTCCAAAATTTAGTGATGCATCATCACAAGCATCACAAAGCTGCTACGAACCTTATACCGACTTATAATGCCTTTGCGCGCTTACACGTTATCACTGCAGAACATAAGGACAACACGGATTTGAGGCAATCACATACCACGGTCCAGCTCATGCAGAAAAATAAAACTCCAGCAGGCCAATTTAGAGATGAACAGGAAATAAACAACATTGAGAAAAACTTCCGGATTTCTGCAACATATTTGGGAAAAACTTCTGGATTTCTGCAGCACAAACAAACAACAGTTCGTGAGCTTGAGAAAGAGCAAAGGGATCAAGAAAAGTTGATAGATTTAAATACGTGGTCCCGGAACTTGATAGTAGTAGTGAAGTTTGTGCGTTCCGAGTAGGCTCGAATTCTAAATCCGGCGCTATGGTTATTTTCTCGGGAATTGAAGTGGCGAAACATGTAGATGAGGTAGAAAAAGTGATTGAGGATATAAAGGAGAATCTTTTTGAGATGGTTGTTAGTGAAAAAACGAAAAATCGTGAAGCTAGTTATAAAAAGCTTACGCTTGCTAGACGTGAATACACGTGGCAAAAGAAACAATATTGGAAGGCTAAAAGTACGAAGCTAAAAAAACAAAAATATGGAGAAACCCACCGAGTGTTCTTAATGATAATCACGACTTGTTATACTAGGGGTTTCGGCTCAACCCATAAGAGCCGAGGAGTTACAGATCTTATAAAGAGGAAGAATATTGATGTTCTTGGTATGTTAGAAACAAAAAGTAATACGATTCAAGTTGATTATTTTATGAATAGTATGCTTCGAGGGTGGAAAAGTGTAAATAATTTTGATCTTATCGAACATGGTAGGATTCTAGTAGTATGGGACCCGGATAAAGTAGAAGTGGAGGTTATAGAGAGAACATCTCAAGCAATTCATTGTAAAATCGTATGTAAGGTAAATTTCCTAAGCTTGTACACATATTTTATCTATGGCTTAAATGATAAGAACTTAAGAAAAAACTTGTGGAAAAATCTTATTGATTTTTCCGCTACTTTTGATGATTCATGGCTCTTTTTGGGAGATTTTAATAATATCCTATCTTCGAATGAAAGAATAAGAGGGAAAAATGTAACGGTTAGAGATTTTGAGGATTTTGCGGATTGTTGTAATATTTTAGGCCTTGAAGATATACAATTTACCGGACAATTCTTTACATGGGACAATAACCATGTCCTAAGTAAGATTGATCGTGCTTTGGGAAACCGAAAAACTAGATAAATCTAATCACTATATTCAAGCGGAATTTTTACCTAAATCAAGTGTATCGGATCATTCGCCGTGTGTGGTAACTATTTTTTTACAAAATATTACAAGAGTAGTTCCGTTCCGCTTATTTAATATGTGGATGGAGTATGAAAGTTATAATTCAACGGTGGAAGATAGATGGAATAAGACCGTTGTTTCGGGTACTAAACAATATATTCTTTGCCAAAAACTTAAAGCATTCAAATTCGATATGCGGAAGCTTAATAAGAATCATTTTTCTCATATTTCCGCAAGAGCTAAGAAATCAAAGGAGGATCTTGAAAAGGCCGAGGTACATTTTCAACAAAACTTATCTAATAATTCTAGCTTTGATGATTTAGTTGAACTCCGAAATAAGGCGAGAACTCTCGAGAAAGACGAGATTAGTTTTCTTAAACAAAAGGCTAAGCTTGGTTATTCTCTCAAGAGTGATAGATGTACTAAAATGTTTCATGGGCTTATGAAGAGTAAACAAAGAAAACGCTTTATACCTAACATCTTGCGTGCAAATGGAGAATCATCACATTCTAAGGCCCAAGTCTATGAAGCTTTTCTTAGTTATTTTCAAGACTTATTTGGAGTTAAGGATACTATGAGACAAGTAAATCCCGATGTGTTTGATTATGGAAATAAACTTTCCATTGAGCAAGGTGAAAAATTGTGTCGAGAATAACGGATATAGAGATTAAAGAGGCTATTTTTAAAATAGCAAATGATAAAGCGCTTGGACCCGATGGATTTTCATCTTTTTTTTTCAAGCGTTCGTGTGATATTATTGGGGAAGATGTCATTTTAGCGGTACGTGATTTTTTTAATTCGGGGTTTTTGCTTCATCAATTAAATACCACGATAATTTCTTTGATTCCGAAGATTGACGATCCAAAGTGTGTCGATCATTTAAACCCCATTTCTTGTTGTAATGTGGTTTATAAAGAAATAACTATGATAATGGCGGAGCGTTTAAACCCATGTTTAAATAATCTAGTAGATAAAGCTCAAAATGCATTTGTGGATGGGCGATCTATGGTTGAGAATATACACTTAATGCAAGAGCTTTTAAGGGATTACAACAATCAAAGTAGCTCCCCGAGATGCACGATAAAGATTGACTTTAGAAAGACGTATGATTCGATATCTTGGGAATTTCTCCACGAGGTTTTAAAGGGATTAAATTTTCCAGAAAAAGTTGCTAATTGGATTATGGCTTGTGTCTCATCTCCTTATTATTCGGTGGCTATAAATGGTTAATCACATGGTTTCTTTAAAGGCGAAAAAGGTCTAAGACAAGGTGACCCTATTTCCCCTTATCTATTTATTCTTTGTCTTGAATATTTTTCTAGGCTCCTCAAGAAAAATACAAGCGTAAATTTTAATTATCATCCGAAATGTGATAAGGAAAAAAAAATACTCAATTAGCTTTTGTGGATGATTTAATGCTTCTTTCAAAGGGTGATAAAGGTTCGATAAAAATTCTCATGGATAGTCTAAAATTGTTTGGAGATTGTTCGGGGCTTTGATTATATGTTGAAAAATCGAATATTTATTATATTGGTGTCTCAAATGACGATTTAGTAAATGGGATAGAGGCAACACAATTCGAGAAAGGGGTCATGCCTTTTCGCTATCTAGGGGTCCCGCTTGGTTTATCCATCTTATTATCAAGAGATTATAAACCTCTTATTGAAAAATTGGAAGGTTTTGTAAGAAGTTGGAGAGCTTCCTCACTCTCCTTTGCGGGAAGATTGGAACTTATAAGATCGGTTCTTCAAGGGGTGATATGTTTTTAATTTACTAGTTTTCCGGTCCCGGTTGGAGTTAAAGATCGAATCATTAGCATTTGCCGTAATTTTTATTGGGATAATAAACCACCCCAAGTTAGTTGGAAAAAGATATGTGTGCCGAAAGAAGAATGTGGAATTGGATTAAAAGATTTAGAAGCGTGGAACAAAGCATTACTTTTGAAAATAATTTGGAAAACTGTTGATAAAAAAGACTCGCTTTGGATTAGGTGGATTCATGGGGAGTATTTTAATGCTTGTGGTTTTTGGGAATGGCTTCCTAAAAAGAGTAATTCCCCTCTTTTGAAAAATGTTTGGGAGCAAAAAGAAATTATCTGAGGGTCTTTAGGAGAAGAAGGGAGAGAAAAATCTTGGCTTTGTGGTTTTCATCCGGAAATGTGAGTCAACCAACATATGAGGTATCTGGTAAAGAGTTTTAAGATATATATAAAAACCATATGATTTATTTCATCGAAAAACTTTTGTGAAGCCTTGGGTTAATATTATTTGGGACTTGAGTGTGTTTCCTAAGCATGCTATTATTGTTTGAATGGCATTGAGGGAAAGACTTAAAACGAAGGATATAATTACTTAAATGGAGCTAGATCCGCTTTGTGAGTTGTGTGGGGAAGATTTCGAATCGAACAAGCACATCTATTTTGATTGTTCTTATGCAAGGTCAGTTTGGGATGAGATTAAATCATGGCTAGGATTAAATAAGGAGATGAATATGATTCTTAGTGCTTTGAAATGGCTTAAAAAGCTTAAAGCTAGAGAAAATTGGAGGAGAAAAGCATGGAGAATCGGGTTTGGAGCAACCGTTTATTGCATTTGGAAAGTGAGAAATCGCCTAGCTATGAGAGGTGATTCGATGACACAAGAAACAGTTACCAAGGAAATCAAATGGTGTGTATTTTCCATTTTATTTTCCTTATTTCCTCATCATTCCTTTATGGATGAGAGTGGGAAACTAGCTTGTATTAGTTTTGTATGAGTTAGTTGTATTTTGTTTCTTTGTTGCTACCTTAAGCTTTCGGGACTAGGTAGGTAACTCCTTTGTATAGTTTACATTTTTTCTTTTAATACAACCGTTTACCCAACGCAAAAAAAAAAGAAGACAAATAATATATTAAAAAACAAATTGATCAGGTACAAGTCAAATATAGACTAGAAACAAATTGATTTGGTAAGATTCAAATAGATTAGGAAACAAATTCATTTGGTAAGAAGCTAATAGGAAACAAATTGGTTTGGTAAGAGGCCAATAGAAAGCAAATTGATTTGATAAGGTCTTTTAGGATCTATATAAAGGATTCCTTGGGTTCTATAATTTGTGTACAAACATTGTAATTGTTCCTCTTAAGTAATAAAGAGTTCTTTTACGCCGTAGAAGTAGTTAAAGGATTCTCCGCTAGCGAACCACGTAAAATCTCTTGTGATCTTCATTTTAATATATCGTTCGTGAGGTGGTTTGTCATAAAAAACTGGTATCAGAGAAATTGTTGGTGAATTCCATCAGTAACGATATCCGAATTGATGTTGAAGATCGATAGGTTTACAGGTGGGAACAGCTTCAGTCTGCGGAGGATCAAGATGTGCGCCCTATTAAAGTCGCAAGGCACCTGGACGCCTTTGGCCACATAGAAGGGAGACGTGGATATTGCATCGATGGAGTACAGGTTGATGGAGGAGAAGGTACACTCGACAATTATGTTATGCCTATCAGAAGACGTTATCACAGAGGTCGCAAATCAGACAATGGCAGTAGCTTTATGGCTCAAGTTGGAGAGTCTCTACATGACGAAGTCACTCACCAACAAGTTGATGTTAAAGCATCGATTGTTCAGTCTACGGATGACAGAAGGTACGGTTCTCAAGGATCACCTTGATCAATTAAATACAATTCTTCTAGATTTGCGTAGTATTGATGAGAAGGTGAAGGATGAGGATGGAACATTTATATTGTTAGTCTTGTTACCTCCATCATATGAGAAATTTGTGCAGTCTTTTATCGTGAATAAGGACAACATAACTCTAGAAGAGGTGAGATATGCTCTTCATTCCAAGGAATTGTGTCACAAGGGCGCAGACACAAATACAGAAGACCATGCTTCCGGATTGATGGCGACAGGAGAAGGCAGGAAAGGTGAGAAGAGTAAGAAGAAATTCTCAGGCTCTAAGTTACCTAAGGATATATGTGCTTGGTGCAAGGAAAAGGGGCATTGGAAGATAGATTGTCCTAAACGAGCGCAACAGGGGCAGAACGGATCTGCAACCGTGGTGGAAAAAGGAAATTCATCCATGGATGATTACATTCTTATGGCGGATAATGTCACGCATCAATTGATATGTGGGTTCTTGACTCTGGGGCTTCCTATCATATTTTCTCTAACAAGGAGCTATTTTTGACATACAACTGCACAGATGGAGGGAGTGTCTATATGGCAAACGGAGATGTGTGTAAGGTGATCGGAAACAATTCATTTAGGTTCAAGACAGATGATGGGAAGTTATGCACTTTGAAGGATGTAAGACATGTACCACTTGTCACAAAGAATCTGATTTCTTTGAGTCTACTCGACAGCAAGGGATTTAGTTTCAAGGGTGAAGGTGAAGATTTACAGGTCTGCAAGGGTTCGAAGGTAATTTTCAAGGGGGTCAAAGAGGGGACTTTGTATGTACTACAAGGTTAGACGGTCACAGGTTCTGCTAGAGTTGCTTCGGCCAAGATTTAGGAATCTGATCAAACCAAGCTATGGCATATGCGGCTTGGTCATATGAGTGAACGTGGGATGCAGGAACTTCACAAGAAAGGCTATCTCGCTGGAAACACACCTAAGAGCCTAGGGTTTTGTGAGCAATGTGTGTATGGGAAACTACAACGTAGCAAGTTCCCAAAAGATATTCACAAATCGAAAGGCACTTTAGTTTACATTCATTCGGATTGCTGGGGTCCATCTCAAGTTGAGTCATTGGGCGGTCGCATGTATTTTTTGCGTATCATTGAAGACAATTAGGATGACTTGGATATTTGTGATGAAGAATAAGAGTGACGCATTTGGAAAATTCAAGGAGTGGAAAACACTAGTAGAGAATCTGGCAGGGAAGAAGGTGAAGAGGCTGCCCACGGACAACGGCTTGGAGTTTTGTTCATTAGAGTTTGGTGATTTCTGCAAGGATCAGGGTATTCCTCTCCATCACATGGTTGAACATACACCAAAACAGAGTGGTGTAGCTGAAAGGATGAATCAAACACTTTTAGCAAAGGCACGATGTATGCTTTCGAATGCAGGTCTTGCTAGGCATTTGTGGGGAGAGGCAGTTGCTATGGCATGTTATCTCATAAATTGGAGCCATCACTCAGCAATGGATTTAAGACACATTTGGATGTGTTGTCCAGAAAGGCTGCAGATTACTCAAAGATGAGGGTCTCTTGTTGTGTTGTCTATTATCACATGGATGATGGAAAGTTAGAACCAAGGGAAAAGAAGGGAGTTTTCGTGGGCTATGGCATAGGAGTGAAGGGGTACAAAATCTGGTTGGACAACAAGATTATACTTAGAAGAAGTGTAGTCTTTGATGAGAGTTCGATGCTGCATACCATGGAGATAGAGATTGGAGTTATAGAGAAGAAGGTGGAGGCAAATTCAAATCCTAAGGAATCTGAAACGCCGCCAACACCACCACCAGAAACAAAAGAGAAAGGTGCAGAAGAATTTGAGGATGCATCACCACCAGCGGAACTTGTACATCAAAGCCTTGTTGCAAGTCGCACAAAAAGGGAAAAAGGCCACCATCATGGCTCGTGAATGACAATATGGTCGGTTATGCATTGCAGGTGGCCAAAGAGGTGGAGGATGAGCCATCTACCTACAAGGCTGCGATTTTAGGTTCTGAGTCAGCGGATTACTGCAATGGGAGAGGAGATGGAGTCACTTTGCAAGAACTCGACATGGGAGCTTGTACAATTGCTAGCAAAAAGGAAAGTAGTCACTTGCAAGTGGGTTTTCAGAATAAAGGAAGGAATTACAGCTGCAGAAGGCGTCAAGTATAAAGCAAGATTGGTTGCAAGGGGTTTCATTCAAAAAGAGGGGGTTGACTACAACGAGATTTTCTAACCAGTGTTCAGACATACTTCGATTAGGGTGCTACTAGCTATAGTTGCACACCAATACTTGGAAATTGAGAAGCTAGATGTAAAAACAACTTTTTTTACATAGAGAGCTGGAAAAGGAGATATACATGAGCCAATGGTGGGGCCTAGGGTGTGATAAAATAAGATATAATTAACGTGCAAAATAACACCCTAAAGCTACACGGTTCTGCAAGTATACAGATCGTATGAAAGTTTTAGTTAAAAGACTTAGATTCGTTCCGCAGAGACTACGAAGGTTAGAAGAATCTTATGCAAATACCAAGTGCAAAATATTAAAGCTAGAACAACTAAACGCAAATAAAAGTAAAGACAAACAGATTTTTGTTGGTTTTCTAATTAACTAAATTAAAACTAAGAATTAAAAGACAGAAAATAAATATGAAAGGGAAGTGATATGAGAATATAGCTCGAGTTATTAGCATGTAATCCCCACTAGTTTTGCCGTTCTAAACATGTAAGGGTGAATTATGTGGTATTTCCCTAATCGGTCCCAATTCGCTATCGGTAGTTTCAAATAGGATTTACCTATGTCAATAAGGCTTCCTAAGCAAACTTTTCTAGTAATTGGTAAATAGTCACAAGACTAAACCATAGTGATTATCTAGCTAGGTTGGGTTGTCAAATCAGACCTAATACTAGACGTTATGTGCTAAACATGCAATTAAACACCGTTGTCAATGGTGACCTAATTACTAGATGGTAATTCTAAATGGCGGCCATCCACAAGAACACAGAATATAAATCCAAACACATAAACAGAGAATAAAAACTATAATTCTATTTAAAACATTAAATTCCCAAATTCGATAGATGTCAATCAAAACTAGGGTTCATACATATATGCTAAAACTCAAGCTAAAGAAATTTAGTTCATGAAAGAAAAGAAAGATATTACAAATCTAAAGGTAGAAGAAGACATTGTTGATGAACAACTCCTTCCAGACTCTTCTCTTGTATTGTAAGCTTCCTCTTGCCTTAAGGTTTCACCAAGGATGATTTAAGAGTGTTAAGAGGCTGTATTTATAGTGTATAGGTTGACCTAATTCGTTTCTTGGAGATAAGGCCAAGTAATAGACTCCAAGCCCAACTCAAATTCGTAAGGAAATAAAGATAAACACTGCTGGACCGTTTTGGGCATATCTTCTTCGTTATTTATCGGTTTGAGCTCCATAAGATACCAAAAGAATCGTAACAGCATTATCCATGTCCCTATGAAAGGAATCTTCCAAAATCGGCTTCCTTGTAGGAGTAATTACCACTTCTTTAGGCGTGTTCTGCAGAAATTCAGATTAGGCAGCTTTTCCTTTTCCATGTTTTTAGCCTTTGCTTCCTTTATCTCCAATTACCATGTAAATCTCTTTCCATAAGTTGTTGTCTTTGACTTGGACTCTAATTAATCTCCATAATTATCTTTAAAGCTTCACACTAAATAAACAATTAAACCCAATATGCTCTAAAAATATTATGTTACTAAATCAAGACTCAAAATAGGAAAGTGCACTAAACTAAGCTAAAATCAACCTATAAACTAATAAATAAGCCTAAAATGATGTCTCGGAAGTATATTTTATTATCACAAATGAGGAGACATCAAGACCCCTAACTCAAAGTTGTATCGTCCCGATACAATAAAAGTAAAGAACAGTAGGGTAGTCAAAATAAACAAGAAGAAGTCGGAGGAGAACAAGAACAGAATATAATAAATGATCCTAGAGCATAAAATCCAAAAATATCTCATGTAGTAATGATCAAGAAATAATGCACAAAGATGCTTAATATACATGTAATCAACAATCCATAAATTCAAGTTAAGATTAATTTCGCAATGCTAGAAGGAGAGGATGATAACTTAGTTCAGGTTAATGGCTATAGGTTGTTCATAGGTCCCAAATACAGCATCCAATGGTCCACTTACCTGTTACCTAATAGATCAATTGTTTCTCCATCTAGCAGTTAGAAATCCTAAGGTCTTGGTTATAACTTGGCTTAAGGACGGGTGTGGTATATTTGGATAATGAAAAGTGAGCTTTTGGCTCTCTCCTCACTAGCCATCAACGAATCGCCATAGATTTTGAGATTTCACTCGAAGATGTTCTCACTCAACCCAATTTATTGATGCCTTTGATGTGCATCCACAATATTCCCAATTAAAACCTTTGATGATATAAAATCCACTTTGCCGGTCCGAATATATATTTCCTTTTCACATCAATTTTTTCTTTTGTATAGCTATGATTCTCTTTTGATGTTGAGATATCACACTATTTTTTTTCATATATATATTCTTTTTATGCCCTTGTTGGCAAAATTAGCTCGTAGCTTCTTTTCCATTCACTATTACCCCGGCAAAGGGTTACAATAATAACAATTTCATCATCAATAAAATCACAAGATTATTCCCAATTCCCAAAGTTCCCTAATTATGAAACCCACCACCCCAAACTCAAGCTCTAAAACGAGTTTGTCTCAGGTTTTGCGATTCGAGTGCGGGTCATATAGATAAGTCCTAAAAACTAGGGTATGGATTATAATGTGTATCAAATAAAAGGCTTTAGAAAGGCTCAGAGGGGTTAAGACGGATAAATAACTGTAATATCAAACAAAAGGGTGAGAAAGTCTAAAGGATTCAAGTGTTTTATCATGAAAGAACTGCCTTAGTCATTTTTCTAACTACCGGATTTCGTTACGTTTTCATTATTAGTTCATAGACAAGTGGGTTTTCAACTAATTTTAAACCTCACGTTCTACACACCAAATAACTATTCCTAAGTTTCAACGTGAATTCTTAGCATTGCTCATTAACTTTTCTATCCTTTATTTCCTGTTTTCATACATGCATGTTAACAATTTTTTGTTGCATATTTCAAAAACATACTACTTACTATCATTGACCTAATAAAATCATGCTCAAATAGGTACATTCAAAATGTTCTATGCCTTAATTCCACCTAAAAATTTTAAATTTTATGCAAAAACGAAAAGAAGATGAGGACAACGAATCCCCACCCCCAACTCAAAAGTGAGCCGTGTCCCCACGACTCGAAAAAGACTCAAGAATGGAATAAAATTTAAAATAAAACTAACTAAACTACCTAATGCATACAAGCTATTAAGAAAAATTAGAATTACCTACCTGGCTGGCCATAGAGATCCATCATATCATCCTCCTCATCCGAAGCTGAAGGATCGGTATAACTATCAATATCCCTTGTCAAGGTCAAATCTTCTATCTGTGATTCCATTTGTATGACTTCTGTCCAAAGTTCTCTGTTATCTTCTCGTAATCTATCTATTTCGTTCTGTAACTTGAGAGCCCAAGGAGGAAGATCATAAACAATTTCAGAGGAAGAGGTAGAAGAACCTTGGTATTGGATTTTTATTTTCTTCAAAGGCCTCCATGATGGTATGGACATTCTAGCAGTTAACTTCTTTG
The DNA here is from genome assembly GCA_029959085.1 of Nemophila menziesii. Taxonomy (NCBI): domain Eukaryota; kingdom Viridiplantae; phylum Streptophyta; class Magnoliopsida; order Boraginales; family Hydrophyllaceae; genus Nemophila; species Nemophila menziesii. The sequence continues at coordinate 86,065,019 of JARWIR010000001.1, forward strand.
GTAGTGGTTGTGCTGGTGCCTTTTCTTTTGATTCTTCAGTAACCTCATCAAGATTGATGGGTTTTTCAATGGTGGCCCCAGGAAATTTCTTATTCTTACCAAGGATAGAGCACTTTCTCTTGTATTCCATAGCTTCAGATCTGTTAGTCATGCTTGATTTACCCACAACTCAAGTTATACCAAGGATGGATTAAAAGTTTAAGAGAATTTGGTGTAGCTTGATGTTGTTGCTTGGAATTTATGAGAGAGAAAGGTTTCTTTGTGGATCTTGGAAGAAATCTTTAAAGCTTGATGAATTTGATGGTGTTTAATGGTGTAGTGTGATGAATTTGATGAAGGAATTGTGTTTATGGAAGATGGAGGAGAGGATTTGATGAGTTGTTGTGTTAGTTGTGAAGGGTTGCACAAGCTTTAAGATGTATATATAGGGTTTGGGTCTGAAAAATTCGTATGGGAAAGACTAGGGTTTATCTTGTTAAGGTAAGAAGTTAATTAGGAAAGAAACTCTTCACAAACCGCCTGGCGCGGTGCACCCCAGCGGTCCATGAGTAGTCCGTGGGGGTAGTCCGTGCCCTATAGCTGTTGAAATTTTTGGCTTCTGGATTGTACCTGTGCTAGCACCCCGTGGCACGTGTTTTGTGCCTGCGGTATAGGGGTGCGGTACATGGGTAGTCTGCACCATCTCCGTCAAAAAACCCGCGGTACATCACCCCGTGGCACGCGTTTTGTGCGTGCAGACCAGGGGTGCGGTGCACCGCAGTCATCAGGTCTTCTTTTTCTGGCTTCTGGATAAAACCCGTGGTACGGGTTTTCTGGGCACGGTACATCCCTGCGGTACATGGGTAGTCCGCGGGGGTAGTCCGCGCCAGTCCTAGAATTTTTCCAGCCTTTTCCTTTTGACCCCAAACTTGTTTCCTGCACAATAGCACACTACCTTTCTCTCCTATTAGCTTGTAAACACAATTAAAAATATACACTAACTTAAAATTATACACTACAAAGCAATAAAACTAATCTAAAAAACAATTAAAACAAGGGGTGTCTCCCAAGAGCACTTTTGTTTAACGTCTTTGAGTTAGACGTGTACCTCAGGCTAAGCGCATTCAACGAGATGGATTGTCTCCTCTCGCCCGAAGTCCTCACTGTCATGGTATCTGATGTCTCCCTATTTGTTATAATTCTTAGCCCATTGGAGACATCCTTTTAGGTGAATAAATGACTTATTTGATAGACTTTTAGGCTATTTTGATCATATTGCACTTTCTCCCCTTGGAAATTAACTATTTGCAGAATCTGAGCTTTTGTGCGTAAATTTGACTATTTTTAATGCAAAGTTAATCGGTTCATGAAAGACCAATCCAAGGAGAAGAAGTGAGAATAAAGTCTTAGTGTATTTTAGAGTGTTAGGAAGTGATTTCTAGTCGAGTTTCTGTTTTTAGAGTACACTTTCCTATTTCGATTTCTTGATTTATTGATTTATTCTTTTTAAGCATATGCGGTTTAATTATTTATTTAATGTGAAGCTTTTAAAGATAAATGGTAATTACTTAGAGACCAAGTCAAGATAAATGAAAGGAAATAAGATTTACATGGAAATAAGAAGATTTAGGAAAGATTTATTCAAAGGAGGAAAAGATAAAGCTGCCTTTTGAAATCTGAAAATTCATCCATGTTTTAGAGATTAAATCATAATAAAAGATTGGCATGGATTCTGGACGAATGGTCTGCACCAATAGAAAGAGCTTCCCAAGACAAGCAGTTTCATATATTGGAACTTCTCAAACGGATAAGTATTGAAAAAGATATGACCAAATCAAATCAGCAGAATCTTATCTTTTAGAGCTACGAATTTGAGAGTCCTTGACTTGTCTTCCACTCCAAGTAATTCGACCTAGGGTCTTCCAACACCTATAAATACACCTCTTAGACCTCATAATTCAATACCTCTCACAATTCATTCAATATATACATCCTTAGAGAGAGCGTCAAGAGGCGGAAGCAAGAGCAGAAGCTGGAGACTGTCTATATCTCCAACAACAGTTCAAGCCAATTCCTCTATCTAGGTTCTTATTTGATTTTTGTTATTAGGACATGTATAGTATTAATTTCTTTACTGTTTTTACTTTAAATATGAGCTAAAACTTTTATTTACTTGAGAATCGCATTAAAGGGTATGAACCCTAATTAATTTATTCTATGTTTTGAATTTGGGATTGTTTAGATTTAAATTGAATTAGGTCTTAGATATTGGATATTACTTTGTTCTTAATCACTATTTCTTTTCCGTACAACTAGAAATAGATTTTAGTATTTGGGCTATTCACTTTAGTGGCGAAGTGATCATCCGACAGGGGGGTTTGAATACAGATCTAGGTAATACCCGTGTAATGTCCGTTATTGACCGACAGGCTTAACTAGTTACATAGCCAAAGAGGTAAAATCATATCATCCGAAAAGCCATATTCGACCATACAGGTGTTTATGATACTTTAGGATAGCTTCTAGGTCCACCCGACAGGGGGCTAGGAGATATTAGAGTCCCGACTAATATTATAATTCCAATTCTACCCTTAAACATAGCATAGATTATATTAGTTAGGATAATTCTTTGCGAGACTCAAGTATATCTCTTGTCTGAAGTCAGTCTTTTATTTGCTTTTGTTTATTTACATTTAGTTTTTATTTATTGCATATTTAGTTATTAGAAAACCAAACAAAAATCTATTCTTTTACTTTTCTGTTAAACAATTATTCTTGCTATCTGATTAATACTGGAGTTGAACCTAATCCGTCCCTGAGAACGAACTTGATTATCATATATTACTTGGGACAACCGTACACTTGCGGTTAAGTGGTTCCTTTATTTTTGCACTTAATTTTATAACACCCTAGGACCCACCAGTATCTCTTCAAACGCTTGCCATTCACCATGAATGTCCGTTGCTCGGTTGGATTTTCAATTTCAATTGCTCCATGAGGTGTGACTTTCGTGACAATGTAAGGTCCTCCCCAACGGGATTTAAGCTTTCCTGGGTAGTTCGAAAATCGAGAGTTGTATAATAAAACTTTTTGTCATCTCTCGAAATGCTTTGGACGGAGCCGTTTATCATGCCATCGCTTTGTTTTCTCCTTGTGGAGGCGTGAATTTTCATAGGCAAGATAAAGAAACTCCTCCAACTCATTCAACTGCATCATCCATTTTTTGCTGGCCAAGTCTGGGTCTAGATTCAGAGTTTTAATAGCCCAGCAGGCTCGAGCTTCAAGTTCAATCGGTAGATGACACGCTTTGCCGTAGACCATGCGATATGGAGATGCCCCAACTGGTGTTTTAAATGCTGTTCTGTAAGCCCAGAGAGTATCATCTAGCTTTAAAGACCAATCTTTCCTCGATTTGTTCACGGTCTTCTCAAGAATAGATTTGATTTCCCGGTTGGAAACTTCAGCTTGACTGTTAGTTTGTGGGTGATAACCGGTTGAAGTACGGTGTCTCACTCCAAACTTACGAAGATAGTTTCTCAGAGGAGCATTAAGAAAATGGGTACCTTTATCACTGATGAGAACACGTGGCGTACCATGTCTTGAAAAGATGTTTGATTTTAAGAACTTAATCACAGTCTGAGCATCGTTCTTTGGTGTTGCCACTGCTTCTAACCATTTTGACACATAATCTACCGCAAGCAAAATATAAAGATTTCCATTGGAAGTGATGAAAGGTCCCATGAAATCTATTCCCCATACATCAAAGATTTCAACATCAAGAATATTATTAAGCGGCATCGCGTCTCTTTTTGATATATTACCAGTGAATTGGCATCTTTGACATGACTGGACAAAACGATGACAATCTTTGTGTATGGTAGGCCAATAGAACCCGGATTGAAGAATTTTAGCTGCGGTTCTATCGCCTTTAAAGTGACCTCCATAAGGTGAACTATGACATCCTTCAATGATTTTCTCCATTTCACCTTCATGCACACATCTTCTAACCACTTGGTCACTACAAATCTTCCAGAGGTACGGTTCATCCCAATAATACTCCTTGGCCTGGTGACTTAATCTGTGTTTTTGTTGTGGGTGGATATCTTTAGGAAAGACACCACTCACAATGAGGTTGACTAGATCTGCATACCATGGCACAAACGCATGTTTAATAGCAAAAAGTTGTTCATCAGGGAATACCTCTTTAACCAACAGTGGTTCTTTGTTCGCATTAGATCCTTCGAGCCTTGATAAATGATCAGCAACTTGATTCTCGCATCCCTTTCGGTCTCGAATATCTATGTCGAATTCTTGAAGTAATAGTACCCATCTAATAAGACGCGGCTTAGCGTCCTTTTTCTCCATGAGGTACCTAATAGCTGAATGGTCCGTGTATACAACAGTTTTCTTCCCAACCAGATAGGAACGAAATTTATCAAAAACATAAACCACGGCCAACATCTCTTTCTCCGTCACTGTATAATTCATCTGGGCAGCGTTGAAAGTCTTACTTGCATAATAAATCGTGTGGAAAATCTTGTCTTTCCTCTGTCCCAACACAACACCTATAGCGTGATCACTGGCATCGCACATAAGTTCAAACGGAGCTTTCCAATCAGGAGGTATAACAATAGGTGTAGAGATCAGTTTCTCTTTAATCGTCAAAAACACTTGAAGACATTCTTCAGTAAAATTAAAAGGAGTATCCTTTTCAAGTAAAGATCAAAGCGGTTTGGCGATCTTGGAGAAATCTTTAATAAATCTTCTATAAAATCATGCGTGACCCAAGAAACTTCTCACTCCTTTAACAGAAACTGGAGGTGGTAGTGTTTTGATAACTTCAATTTTAGCACGATCAACCTCCATCCCTTCCTTCGAAACTTTATGTCCCAACACAATTCCCTCTTGAACCATGAAGTGGCATTTTTCCCAATTGAGCACAAGATCTTTTTCTCTACATCTCACAAGGACTTTCTCAAGATTATTCAAACAATTATCAAAACTATCTCCAAACACCGAAAAATCATCCATAAAAACCTCCAAATATTTATCAATCATGTCCCAAAATATCTCCATCATGCACCTCTGGAACGTGGCAGGTGCATTACATAAACCAAACGGCATTCTTCTATAAGCAAAAGTACCAAACGGACATGTAAAAGTTGTTTTGTGTTGATCTAGAGGATCCGTCAAGGAAACAATAATATTCTCTCCCTGCAAGTTTGTCTAGCATCTGATCAATGAATGGTAGCGGGAAGTGATCTTTCTTTGTTGCTTTGTTCAGTCTTCGGTAGTCCATGCACACTCACCACCCCACAACTGGTCTTGATGGTATTGCTTCGCCTTGATCATTAAGGATGGTTGTTATACCTCCTTTCTTTGGAACATATTGTACTGGACTAACCCAATCACTGCTAGCAATCAGATAGATAATTCCTGCATCTAACAACTTGATAACTTCCTTCCTCACTACTTCTTTCATAGCTGGCATGAGTCTTCTCTGTCCCTCTATAGATCGCCCACCTTCGTTCTCAAGAATGATTTTGTGTTTGCAAACGGAAGGACTAATTCCCTTGATGTCGGCGATAGTCCATCCGATTGCTTCTTTGTTTGCGCGAAGTACTTGAAGTAGCTTCTCCTCTTGAGGACCTGAAAGGTTAGCAGAAATAATAACAGGAAATGTTTTATTCGTACCTAGATATGCATAGCGTAGATGATCTGGAAGTGGTTTTTCTTCGAGAATAGGTGGACATATTATAGATGGTTGTTTCATTGGTTCAATGTCACCTGGTTCTCGAAGTAGTTCTCGCACATTTGATCCTAATGCTGCAACATCTTCAGGGGGAATCTCGAGTTCCTCTGGTGATTCAAGTGTTAAGGCTTTGTCAAGATCATCATCTAAGCTTGCTTCATTGAAGATTTCTTGCGCCATTTTTCCGATGACATCTATTTTAAAGCATTCATCTTTTGACATTGGTAAGTTCATAGCCTGGAACACATTGAATCGTATCTGTTCGCCTTGTACTCTCATGATCAACTCACCATTCTCAACATCAATTAGTGTACGCCCCGTGGCTAAGAATGGTCTACCCATAATGATGGGGACATTCTTATCTGCGTCGTAGTCAAAGATAATAATATCGCAAGGAAAAATAAAAGAGCCAGCTTTAACTAAAACATCTTCAATTTTACCTATTGGTCGTGAGAGGGAGCGATCCACCATTTGTAATACCACAGATGTGGGTACTACTTCTCCAATATTAAGCTTCTCGAACAGGGATCTAGGCATGAGATTGATGCTCGCGCCTAAATCACATAATGCTTTCCCGGTCCAACTATCTCCAATGCCGATAGGAATCGTAAAACTTCCGGGATCTTCTAATTTTGGTGGCAACTTACTTTGACATATAGCACTGCACTCCCTAGGTAATCCAATTGTTTCCCCAGTTTCTATACTTCTCTTGTTGGAGAGAATGTCTTTCATGAATTTAAGATAGGTTGGCATTCTCTTGAGAGCTTCAACAAGGGGTATATTAACTTTCAACTTCTTCAACATGTCAATAAACTTCTTGAATTCCAGGTCATTGTCCTTCTTTCTGACACGTGAAGGGTATGGTGGTGGATGGCGTGTATTAAGTTCCACTGGTTTTCTTGTCTGGTCAGGTGTCTCAATTCGGACACTCTTTGGTTTAACTACCTCCTCTACTGTATCTTTGATTGTTCCTTCCCCCCTCTGTTCTAGAATAGGGATTGGTTCTGTTTCTGGTCTTGGGGGAGGTAGTTGTTTTCCACTTCGCAATTCGACTGCATGGTAAGAATCATCTCTAGGAGCAATAGTATCACTTGGGAGTTGCCCTTTTGGCCGATTTTGTAATGTACTCGCCAGATGTGATATAGTATGCTCTAGTTGCTTGATAATCTTCTCCTGGGTTCGAACTTTCGGTTGGCTATGATTCATTTTCTCAGCTGCTTGCATTAATTTAGCCATACTTGACTTCAAGTTTGGGATTAGTTCCTTCTTTGCCAGTTGCGTTGATTGTTTAGGTGGATCTTTCTTCGGTTCTTGACAAACTTTCTCAACAATGGGTGCCTTTTTCGGAATGGGTTGTGGTGGATTATAAGATTGAAGTTGGGGTTGATGATAAGTTTCTTGTTTTCTGACCCAACTCTTTTGCTGTGGAGGTTGTTGATAATTAGTGTAGCTTTCTTGAGGATTAGTATAACCATTAGAATAATAGTTATCTCGAGGATATGTAACGGAAGCTACTGCTGGATTATTCATACACCCTTCCCACACATGATTTCTTGACCCACAACCAGGACACGAAAGAATTGCGCATACCGTATTCACCTGAGTAATTGTTCGGGCTTGTTCTTGTAGTTCTTCGAGTTGTTTAGCCAATTCTTTAAGCTTCATAGATTCTGAATTTTTTTCTTTTTCTGCTCTCTTTGGCCAACTTCTCTCGTTCTCAAGAATTCTTTCCATCCCCAACTCAGCTTCTTCAGGGTCTAGTAACACAAAACCTGCGTTTCCTAACGGATCTGCTCTCTTATGCCTAAGTCCGTGTTCGAAAGACTTGGACTTCAGAAATCAGAGAAAACTCCAGTGAAGCTGCAGTTTGCGGACAACTCAGTGAAAAGGACATGGGGAACAGTGGAGGACGTCTTAGTCTGTGCAGGTAATATCGCCATCCCTACTGACTTTGTTATTCTTGAGTTTGATGCAGACAAGCAGGTTCCGATCATACTTGGACGGCCTTTCATGGCCACAAGTCAAAGTGTGATCAACTTCCAAGATGGGACCATCACCCTTCATGCTAAGAATGTATCCGAGACCTTCTATGTCTTGGGTAAGAAACCGAGGAAGTTGGATCCCACCGTGCCTATCATCCACAGCCTTTCACATCACAAAGTCCCTCCTGAGGAGATCCACTTTAAACCTGTGGATACTGAGCAAAACATTGAGTTTGGGGTTGGCCATGAAGTCCTATGGAAAGCTCACAAACGCGAGAATAGGCCACGAAGTTTCAAAGACTCGTGGATGGGACTATTCATTGTCACTAAGGTTGTTTCAGCCAAGGTGATAGAAATTCGCCCCAAAACTGGGGTCAAGCGCAGATTAGTTGACGTTAATAGCCTTACTCGTTGTTGGGGAGGCTATATTCGCAAATCTTGACAGAGGTAACACGTCTAACTTTGAAAGACGTAAAACAAAAGTGTTGTACGGGAGACAACCCGTAGTTTTTTTATGTTTTCATGTCTTTACATTTTTAGTTTAAGTTTATTTTAGTTATTTTTAGTTGATAATGCATGTTTGAGGAAGGTATTAGTGTTTTTGGTGTGTAGGAATTGGAGAAATCGAGTTAGGGAAGAAAACGAAAATTTTTGGAGCGCAAGAATGACCTGCGCGGACGACCCCACGGACTACCCCCTAGTCCGCAGGGATGGTCCGCGTGGTCAAAACACGTGCCACGGGTGGAGCCACGGGTTTGATCCAGAAACAAAGAAAAATGACCCGCGGACTACCCCCCCTATACCGCACCATGGTCCGCACCTCAAAAACGCGTGCCACGGGGTAGGTGCCACGGGTATTTTGACAAAGATAGCTACAGAAGGCGCGGGGTACCCTCCGGTGTACCGCGCCCTGGTCCGCGAGGAAGAAACACGTGCCACGGGGTCCTACCACGGGTCTCATCCAGTGAGCAAAAATTTTCGAGCATCAGTTATCGCGGTGTACCCCGCGGTACACCCTATGGTCCGCAGGGGTAGTCCGCACGAGCCGCCAGAGAGAGAGAGAATAAAGGGTTTCAAGGCTATAAGCTTATTATTCCGAATTTATTAAACCTTAAACCTCTTTTTTCTCTCCAAAACTCTCATAACTCCATTGAAGCTCATCAAAACCTTCACCAATCACCAAAACACTACCCAATCATCAAGAAAAACACATCAAACCTTCTCTCCACATCATTACAAGAGAGAATTAAACAACCAATCTTCACCAAATCCATTCAAATTGAAGAATCAAAGAGCCAAAATTTCAAAATTCATCCTACAATTTCATAAATCCAAGCCAACCCATTACAAATCCACCTCACCCACATAGAGATTAATCATCAATTCATATTTCCTAAGCCAAATCAAGCTTGTTCAACCATTACTTCACAAGTTTAAATTTCAAGGGTTGCTAAAGCTTTGAGTTGGGGGTTACTTGAGGATGACTAATAGAACAACAATCTTAGCTAACAAGAGGGAGGTGAAGAGCAACAAGGGATTGGATTTAAACAAGAAGAAATCAATTGACAAAGGTGCTAGTTCTAAATCAAAGGGTAAAGATAAAGCTGAAAAGAGTGGGATACCTTTGTTTGATCGTAATGGTAAAAAGCTTTACTCTTATGCAAAGGAGAGAACACAACCTCAACAAGATCTTATTCCTATAGAGAAAGTGGATACTTCAAGGGCCCTGAAGACTTCGGCAGAGAAACAATTAAAAGAACTACCTTTTGCTTATGAGAAAGTATTCAAGGAAGAAATTAGAGATGGAGAATATGCAAGATTCTTAGAGCTTGGTGAGAAATTGGGTTGGTCTACGTTCATGGTAAGACGTTCTGAATTATGTCATGAATTAGTTTTGGAATTCTATTTAGACCTCTTTAGCCGAGATAGTAATGGTGTTCCGATTAGAGGAAAGCTAGTTCCTTTCACAGTTGAGGAGATTAGAAACCACTTCAAGTTTAAAAAACTTAAAGGTTTGTGCAAATTTGAAGAAGCAGTTGCTAAGCGAAAAATCTTTGATGAGGAATTACTTTTTGAGCATGTATTAGACAAAGAGAAAGTGCAATCACATAAGGGAGAATTGAAGGCACCTTGGCCTTACAAATATCTTCAAGCAGATGCGCGAATTTGGCACAATTTCCTTGTCCCTAATATCTTTGGGAACACACGAACTTTGGATGTGACTATGAAGTACGCTCTACTGTTGGACTGTATTTTGAGAGGAGAAGAAGTTGATGTGGCACAGTTGATCTATGAGGAGGTGATACGATTTTCGGTCTCTCCTAAATCAGTTTATAATGTTAAATTCCCAACTATGATCACGTGTCTTGTGCGAAAAGCGAATGTTACATTGGGTGAAGAAGAGAAACTCGAATTTAAAATGAGTTATATTGATAATGATTGGATCAAGGAAATTCTTCGAAGAGCGGGTTCTACGCAAGTCTCGAAAGAAGAAAAGGAGAAAAATTGGCAAGAGAAGATGGAGGAGCGTTTAACGAAATTTGAAGCAGCTCAAACTTCCTTAGTCAATGATATGGCACAAATCAATGCAAATCAAGTGCACATCATGAAACTCCTTGAGCAATTAACGAAAGGTCCAGCAATTCCAACCTTGGATATCAATGATGCGAGGCAATAGCCTCGAGAGTATATTCTCTTTCTTCCTTACCATTTCTGTAAATATGTTTATCTGCTAATTTTAATTTCTGTTTTTCGAGTCTTTTTTGAGTCGTGGGGACACGGCTCATTTTTGAGTTGGGGGTGTGGGGATTCGTTGTCTCTCATCTCCATTTTTCTGTTTTTTGGGTGAAATTAAAATTTTTGATACATGGGAATTAGATGTAGAGTGTGTTTAATAGCTTGAAAGCATAAGCTCAGTAGATTGATGATAGTAAGTGATATGTTTATGAGCTATGTATTTGTATGCTTTGAGTATTTGCAGGAAAACACACGTTGATAGTAAAGAAAAGATTAGTGAGCAATGCGATAGAAAGTATGTTCGATCTCAGGGAACCTTGAGAAGTGTGTAGGCCGTGAGATCCAAGCTAGTTGAAAAACCATTTGATGAAAGTGCTAAAGGTAAGAAAGTAGTTAATTACATAGTGTAGAAAGTGATTAAGGCGGTTCTTTCATATTTGAAGCCCTTGAAGCCTTTTTATACCTTCTCACCTTGTGATTTTTGATTTTATATGCTATATCCTTCTCAGCCCCTTCTAGCCTTTCTAAAAGCGTTTTATTGAAACACGTTATAAGCCATATCCTTTAGATTTTAGGACTTTTCCATATGACCCGCACTCGAATCGCGATGCATAGACAGTTGTTTTAGAGCTTGAGTTTGGGGTGGTGGGTCCACCATTATGGGAATTGTTATTTTGTTGGGGTTTTTGAGCTTATTAATTGTGCTTTGTGCTTTATATTGATGATGATTCACAAGTTTTTATTGTAACCCTTTGCCGGGGTAATAGTGAATGAAAAAGAAGCTTCGAGCTAGTTTTGCCAACAAGGGCATTAAAAGAAAAAATATATATATATGAGAAATTAGCGTGATATCTCAACATTAAAAGAGAGTCATAGCTAGAAAATTGATTTGAAGAGAAAAAAAATATATATATTTGGACCGGCAAAGTGGATTTTTATGTGGACATCTTAAGCTTTAATTGGGTTATTAGGGATGCTAAATTGTGCATCAAGGAATTCATTGGGTTGAGTGAGAAACGTTTTATGAGAGTAACTCAAGCTATAGGGCGATTCGTTGATGGCTAGTGAGGAGAGAGCCAAAAGCTCACTCCAAATTATCCAAATATACTATCATACCCGTCCCTAAGCCTACATTACGACCTTAAAGACCTTTTGATTCTTTGCTTTGTAATTGAGAAGTGATTAAGCCATTAGAGATTAGTTAAATGGAGCTTTGAAGCTAGTAAAAATCGATGAACAATCTATAGCTCTCTTGGGGAACTGAGTAAAGTCCCAATCCTTCTTACATTGCGAAACTAATCTGATCTTGAATTCAAGCCGTGTTGACTGTGGATATAAGAAGTGTGCAGGTATGTAGTTTATGAATATTATTGCATGAGATTTTCTGAGTTATGTGCTTTAGGTTTATTCTATATATTCTGCTATGCTTTTTCCCTTGTGTTGAGAATTTTATAAGTGTGTATTTCTAGACTTCCCTTTGTTTTTATCTTTATTGTATCGGGACGATACAACTTTGAGTTGGGGGTCTTGATGTCTCCTCATTTGTGATAGATTAATGTTAGGATGAGACATCATTTTAAGTGATTTAGAAGTCAATAATGTCGATTTTCTTGAGTTTTAGTGCACTTTCCTATTTTGAGTCTTGATTTGTAGAATTATTGTTTTTAGAGCATATTGGGTTTAATTGTTTATTTAGTGTGAAGTTTTAAAGATAATTATGGAGTTTAATTAGAGTCCAAGTCAAAGACAACAACTTATGGAAAGAGATTTGCATGGTAATTGGAGATAAGGAAACAAATGCTAAAAAGATGGAAAAGGAAAAGCTGCCTAAATCTGGGATTCTGCATACACATCCAAAGATATGCGTTTTTACCTAAGAAATAGGCCGAATCTGATGATTTCCTTCTTAAGGGTCAAGATAATTCTGTTGCGATTCTTTTGGTATCTTATGGAGCAAAAACCGACCAATAACGAAGAAGATATGCTCAAAACGGTGCAGCAGTGTTTATCTTTATTTCCATACGAATTTGAGTTGGGCTAGAAGTCCATTACCTTAACTCTTCCTCAAGAAAACGAATTAGGTCTTCTAAACACCTATAAATACACCCTTATATCACTTGTAAAATCATCCTTGCTTATGTCCAATAAACACTCAAAATAATATCTTGTGAACGAATTTATCCGTCACAAATAGAGCGACATCAGATTCTCTCATGCTGGATTGGCCCACATAATTTTGAAGAATAATGTCTCTCTACAATTTTAGGTATTCAATAAATGAGAAGGACATTAAGGACAATAAAAAAATATTGTTCCACAAGATCACAAAATTTCACCATGCAATGTATATTCGTCGTCAACTTACCAATATAATTGATACAAAAGAAGAAAAACATGAATGAACATCAAAAACCATTTCCTCAAATGTAAATTTTCAATAAAATACATCGAAAGTCAACATAGAACACACATTATTCACTATCAGTGAATGAGGATAACAAATGTTCAAATCAGACAAATATATGGTATGAGTTACTTTAGATTATCATTTTGGTTTAATGAGTTAAAAAATTAGATGAAATAGCTTGAAAATATAGAGATGTCGAAATTATTTTCTCTAATGAAAAATATACAATTAAAAAATAAAAAGGGAATTCCGGATTATTGCATATTTAGTCCAAAAGTCTATCAAATTAATTAAATAAACACCAAAAATGATGTCTCCCAAGGGTCGAAAATAAGAACAATTAGGGAGACATCAGCTATCGAGATTGAGCATCCAACTGAACACCGCACCTTTATGGTGAACGGTCATCGTTTGAAAATCTATCATGGAGGCGAGGATACTAATCGCATGGTGGATCCACATCCGGGAGAGGTCATGTACCTCCTCGAAGCTGAATAGATGCGAGAGGTAACCCGTCGAGCTTAACGACGTTAAACAAAAGCCATTTCATTGTATATTAGTTTATTGCTTTAAGTTTTTCAATTCCTAGTGTATAATTCTAAGTTAGTGTCGAGTTTTAGTGTCTACTTTTAAAGAAATGAGAAGGGTATTGTGTTAATGGTGCAGGAATCGAGTTTGGGGTGCTAGGAGAAATTTTGTGGAGAATTCAAGGCTGGCGCGGACTACCCCGCGGTGTACCCCCTATACCGCAGGGATGTACCGCGCCCCAAAAACCTGTACCACGGGTTGCGCACCACGGGTCTTATCCAGAAGCAAGAAAAAAAGAAGCTGATAGCCGCGGTGCACCGCGCCCTATACCGCACGCCCAAAACGCGTGCCACGGGGTATGTACCGCGGGTTTTTTTACGGAGCACGTGCGGACTACCCCATGCACCGCAGGGCAAAAACGCGTGCCACGGGGTGCTAGCACGGGTACAAGGCAGAAGCGAGAAAAATCACACCAGCAGTGCTGCGGTGTACCCCGCGGTATACCCCATGCACCGCAGGGATGCACCGCGCCAGGCGGTTTGTGAAGAGTTCAAAGCCCAATCAACTTCTAACCTTAAAGAGATAAACCCTAGCCTCTTCCACACGAATTATCCAGCTCCCAACCCTATAAAAACACCTTGAAGCTTGATTAAACCTCCACAACAAACACATTAACATCATCAAATCTCTCCTCCATCCTCCATAAACATAACCTCTTCATCAAATTCATCACAAAACACCATTAAACACAATCAAGATCATCAAGCTTTCAAGAGTTCTTCCAAGATTCATCAAGAAAACAACTTCCTTCATCTAATCCAAGCAAGAAACTCAAGCTATACCAAGTTTTATTAACTTTATTCTATCCTTGGTATAACTTGAGTTTGGGGTCAATTCAACCATGACAAACAGAACAGATGATTTGGATTACAAGAGGAAGTGTTATATCCTAGGGAAGAACAAGAATTTGCCTAGTTCTACACTTGAAAAGACCATCAATCTTGATGAGCCTACTGAAACACAAGAAGAAAAGGCACCTGCACCACCACAACACGGGAAATTAACAGCAAGGATGAGGGTATCATCAAAGCCTACAGAAAAGCTACAATTCCAAGTTCAAGGTTCTTCTTCTTCTCAAACTGATTCTGGTATTCCTCCATGGGCTCACAATTTGCAACAAGAGTTCGAACTTTTATGATTAGACATCGGAGCACTTTGGAAGGAAATTACACAGATTAAGTCAACATTGGAAGAGGTAACTTTGTTCATGGATATTGATAATTATTCTCCCCCTTCGGAGGAGGACACGATGGATCTTCATGGCCAGGTACCCCGTTCTAATTCTTCTTCTTCTTAATTGATGGTAAGCACTAGTTAGGTAGTTTAGTTTAATTTTATTGCTTTATTGAGTCTTTTTCGAGTTGTGGGGACACGACTCACTTTTGAGTTTGGGGTGGGGTTCGTTGCCTCATCCCAATTTTTTGTGTTTTACATGCTAATCTTAGGGTTGCGATGACTGTAGAGAATTTTAAATGCCCCCATCAAGCATGCTTTTTGTGAATTAATGATAGAAAATAGTTGACTTTAGGAGTTAGTATGAAGCTGAACTTTAATTGCATGCAAATATGAGATAATTGATAGGAAAAATTAATGAACAATGCAAAAGAAGTAAACTTGTGCTTAAGGATAATAGGTGGTTTGTAGAACGTGAGATCTAAATGAGTAGAGAACCCACTTAGGTATGAACTAGAGACAAATTGTGTAAATAGGAAGATGATAGAGGCAGTTCTTTGTTAGCCCTTTGAATCCTTTTTGGCTGTCTATCCCTGAATTAATTTTATCCTTATTAGACAAATTTTTAGCCTTTAAGCCTTTCTTTTGTCGCCACATTATAAGCCAATTTCCCTTTAGATTATTAGGCATAACCATATGACCCGCACTTGAATCAAGATCCTGAGACTTCCTGTATTGAGCTTGAGTTTGGGGTGGTGGGTCCACTATATGGGAATTTACATTGGGTTGGGAGTTTTTGAGCTTATCAATGATGCTTGGTGCTATAAATGATGATGATTCACATGTTTATTGTATTGTAACCCTTTGCCGGGGTAATAGTGAATGGAAAAGAAGCTTCGAGCTCAAGTTATGAATAGGCATAACTGTGAAAAATAGCATGATATCTCAACATCATAAAGAGAGTCATAGCTATAAGAAAAAAAAAAGAATGATTTGAAAAGAAAATATATTCGGACCGGCAAAGTGGAAAATTTTAGGTGAATCATCCTTAGTGCTTATTGGGTTAATTTGGGGACGCTAATTAAGCGCGTCAATTGGGTTGAGTGAGAACGTAATTCGAGTGTAAACTCAAGCTCTTGGACAGTTTTGTTGATGGTAAGTGAGGAGAGAGCCAAAAGCTCACTTCAAATTTACCAAATATACATACCATACCGTCCTTAAGCCTACGCTAAAACCGTAAAGACCTCGTGATTCCTAGATGCACAGTGAGTTAATAGGGATTATTCTAAGTGGAACATTCAACACAAGTAAAGATCGAGGAACATCCTATAGCCACCATCTTGAGATAAGTACTTAAGCGTAACCTTCTAGCATTGTGAAATTAATTTTTGATTGATATTGTTTTGTATTTGATTTTGCATGATAAGTGTAGGTGTATATTAATTCCTAGATTAGACTATATGAGATTTGTTTTAAGTTTTGCTTTGGGATTATTTACTAGATTCTACCTTCTGCATTCGCCTAAAAGATCCTTGTTTTATTTTTATTTTACTTTGTCGGGACGACAAAGGTTTGAGTTTGGGGTCTTGATGTCTCCCAATTTGTTCTAATTATTAGCCCCGTGGAGACATCCTTTTAGGTGAATAAATGACTTGTTTGATAGAATTTTAGGCTTAATTGATCATATTGCACTTTCTCCCCTTGGAAATTAACTATTTGCAGAATCTGAGCTTTTGTGCGTAAATTTGACTATTTTTAATGCAAAGTTAATTGGTTCTTGAAATTCATGAAAGACCAATCCAAGGAGGAAAAGTGAGAATAAAGTCTTAGTGTGTTTTAGAGTGTTAGGAAGTGATGTCTAGTCGAGTTTCTATTTTTAGAGTACACTTTCCTATTTCGATTTCTTGATTTATTGATTTATTCTTTTTAAGCATATGCGGTTTAATTATTTATTTAATGTGAAGCTTTAAAAGATAAATGGTAATTACTCAGAGACCAAGTCAAGATAAAGATGGAAGGAAAGAAGATTTACATGAAAATAAGAAGATTTAGGAAAGATTTATTCAAAGGAGGAAAAGATAAAGCTAACTTTTGAAATCTGAAAATCCAGCCACGTTTTCGAGATAAAATCATAATAAAAGACTGGAATGGATTCTGGACGAGTGGTCTACACCAATAGAAAGCTCTTTCCAAGACAAGCAGTTTCATATATTGGAATTCTCAAACGGATAAGTATTGAAAAAGATATGACCAAATCAAATCAACAGCAAATCTTACCTTTCCTAGAATTTAGAGCTACGAATTTGAGAGTCTTTGACTTGTCTTCCACTCCAAGCAAAATTCGACCTAGGTTCCTCCAACACATATAAATACACCCCTTAACCTCCTACTTTCACACACTTCAGATAATTACACAAGAGGCTTAAGGTTTTCAAGTCAGAGCAAGAAGGCAAGGAGAAGCTAGTGCCGGAGGAGTCCTGTTCTTCCATCATCAGTCATCTTAACCTTTAGGTTCTTTATTATCTTTTGTATTTTGAACATGAATTCCTTTATTTTAATTTTAGTTTTCCATTCCGTTATGAACTAATTTCCTTAGTACTTGAGAATCGCTATATGGGTTGAACTTAATTCTGTTTAATTTATGTTTTCTGAATTTGGGATTTAATAGTTTAAATTAGACTAGGTATTTTGTGTTGACTATTATCTTGTTTTAATTACTAATTTTGAAGTCATGAATCAAACTTATCTCATAGTAATTAGGCTATTCCATATAGTGGCGTATGGATCACCTTGACAAGGGTTTAATTACAGACTTAGATAATAGACGCATAGTATCCGTTATTGACCTTGACAGGCTTAACTAACCATGCAGCCAATGAGGTAAATTATTATTCATCTGAAAGTAGCTTATATTCACCCTGACGGGGTTTGTAATACCGTAGGATAGCTCTTAGGTCCATCCTGACGGGGGCTAGGAGATATTAGAGTCCCGATTAGCATAATAATACCAGTTTAGCCCTTAAACAGAAGCATGAATTAGATAGATTAGGTGAAACCCTTGCGAGGATCAAGTACTCTTTCTCATCTGAAGTTTCAAGTCTCTTTTATTTGCTTTCTTTTAATTTCGTAATTTATTTTCTTGCATCTTAATTTATAAAAACCAAACAAAAATCTTTATTTTATTTTTCTGTTACGCAATTATTCTTACTTTTTGATTAATACCTGAGTTGTGCCTAATCCGTCCCTGCGAACGAACTCGATTTATCGAATATTACTTGGACAACCGTACACTTGCGGTGATTGTGGTTCCTTTACTTTCGCATTAATTTAATAACACACCAGGACCCACCAAGTTTTTGGCGCCGCTGCCGGGGACGGTAGCGTGCGACCCCGGTGTTAATCTTTTAGTAGTTTAATTGTTAGTTTTAGTTTTATTTTTCAGTTTTACGCTTTGGGTTGTTTTTCTTTCTCATGTTTACAGGTTTTGGTTTATGCGTGAAGATATCGTGATTCTTGCAAATCCCGAAAACCTAGTTCGTGAAGCAAACAAAAGAAAGAGAGACGCTAAAGCAAAAGAGTTAGAGGAGCAATTAGCAAGAGAAACAATTGTTGGTCAACTCAACCCAGCTGCTCCTCGAAACAATGATCCGTGGTTCGTCAATGGCCCTGCGGAAGCTCCGTTTCGAGTTCCTGCCCTCGGAATTGGCCCTGCAAATATTAATGTCGAGAGATTCAGACCCGATCCTGGTATGTTATCTCAGTTTTAGAGTTATGGAAATTTCCGAGGAGCACCTACCGAAGATCCAATCCGTGCTGTACAGAAGTTCATGCAAATTTGCGATTCGTATATTACGCAAGGAGTAACTAAAGAGCAAATGTATTTTGCTCATTTTAGATACTTCGTTATTGATGGAGCAAGTGAGTGGCATGATTCTCAAGAACCCGGAAAAATTACAACATGGGACGCATTACAGACCGCGTTCTTCGATAGATACTACCCAACGAATATGAGATTGGATGCGCAAGTTGAACTAACATCATTCAAACAAGAGGAAGACGAGACTTTGGGTAGAAGTTGGAAGAGATTTCAGATTTGCTTACGAAGAGTCCCTGATCATGGCCTCACAGAAGTTCAACAAATGAAGATATTTTACCGAGGACTTGATGGCTCTTCAAGAAAGGATCTAGACTTGCTTTGTGGTGGTGGATTCCTACAGGTACAACCAGTTCATGCGAAGATTATTTTGAATAGAACTGTAACAAATGAACTTGGTTGGAACACTGTAAGAACACCTGTTCGAGGTGGAAATACTGCGTCAATTGAAGAAAAATTCACCGCCATGGAAAACAAACTCGAACAACAACTGAAACAGCTTACTCTAGTTGTTACAAAAGGTGCTACTGGTAGAAGAGCAGATGTTAATGTTACACAAGAAGTTTATGGATGTTCTAACTGCGGTACACAAGATCATGATTGGCTGTCAAAACAATCCAGAATCCGTAATGTTCGTATCCAACCGAGGAAATTACAATTCAAGTGGTCAAGGCTATCAACCGAATAGAAACCATCCGGGTTTCCAATATTCAAATCCAAATGGGGCTGCTAATCCAACTTATGCATATCAACCACGCCCCCAAGGAAACAACTTTCAACCAAGACCTAAGAACAACTACCAAGGTGAACAAGCATACGGAAATCAAGCGCAGAGACAACCTCCTCAAGATGCTTATACCGAAACCATGAACCAGAAAGCTTTACCTGCTCAACCTCAAGAAGGTGCTCTAGATGTTCAACAAACCTTGACAACACTAATCAGCATTCAACAATCTACGGCCGTATCACTTAAATTGATAGAAACTCAGATGGCGCAGATAAATAAGCAATTAAATCAACGTCAGCAAGGACAATTACCAAGTGACACTGAAGAACCCAAGAAAAGAGAAGATTGTAATGCAGTGACACTTAGAAGTGGTAAGAATCTCCCACCACCTCCTTTTCCCGTAATAAAAGAAAAAGAAACAACTGTGAAGGAAAAACCGATAAAAGATGTGGGGGAGAAATAAGATGAACCTGAAGTAATAGAAGTGGAGAAGATTCCGGAAAAGCCAAAGAAGCCAGATACTACAGTAACCCGTCCTCCTCCACCTTTTCCCTCGAGAGTTCAGAAGAAAGGCGATATGGCTGACTATCAGAAATTCCTGAATGTGGTACGTGGTCTTAATATTAACATTCCATTCTTAGATGCCATTAGAGACGTGCCGAAATATGTCAAATTCCTGAAGAGAGCCATTGCCAACAAAAGACCACACCTTGAGAACGAGATGATAGGTTTGCCTGAAGAGTGTAATGCCATATTCCAAAGCAAATTGCCACCAAAACTACTTGATCCTGGGAGTTTTACAATTCCTATTTCCATTGGCAATGAGTGGCAAGGTAAAGCTCTGTGTGATTTGGGAGCGAGCATCAATCTCATGCCCAAATCAGTTTTCGAGATGTTGAAGATAGGAAAAGCAAGGCCGACATCCATGGTGTTACAAATGGCTGACAGATCCCTCGTACATCCAGAGGGACGCATAGAAGATGCCCTCGTCAAGGCAGGTACTTTAATTTTTCCTGTCGATTTCGTTATTCTTGAATACGTCGCGGATAGGAATGTCCCCATCATCTTGGGACGACCATTCCTAGCCACGGGGCGTACTGTTATTAATGTAGAAAACGGAGAATTGACAATGCGAATCCAAGACGAGGAGGTAAAGTTCAACGTGTTTAGGGCAATGAAGTTTCCAGATTTGCGAGAAGACTGTTTCCAATTGGACATGATTGATTTAGCCACACGAGAAGTTTGGGAATACATGAACTTCGGTGATATCTTGCAAGCTGCCCTAACACTTGACTTACCAAAACCAATTGAAGAGTTAGCCGAAACAGTGGCAGCTCTTAACTCTGGATATCCGAAGCAGAAGCGTCTCACTTATGAACCTGTCAGAGAACCGGGGGAGATAGTTCTTAAAAATAAACCATCTATCGAAGCTCCCCCGAAATTAGAAGAAAAGCCGCTTCCGACACACCTAAGGTATGTGTATTTAGGTACTAAAAACTCTGCCTATTATTGTTTCAGCTACTTTAACAGGTCTTCAAGAAGAAAAGCTGTTACGCATCCTACGAGCTAACAAAGAGGCGATTGGTTGGACTATTGCCGACATCAAAGGTATTAGTCCTTCCTATTGCCAACACAAGATCATTCTGGACGATGAAAATGCGCGCTCAATCGAAGGACAAAGAAGATTGATGCCAGCTATGAAGGAAGTAGTGAAGAAAGAGGTTATCAAGTTGCTAGATGCAGGAATCATCTATCCCACAGCTAGCAGCGAATGGGTGAGTCCAGTTCAATGCGTACCAAAGAAGGGTGGTATTACTACCATCTTGAATGAACAAAATGAAGCCATACCCTCGAGGACCGTTGTTGGTTGGAGAGTGTGTATGGACTACCGTAAGTTGAACAAGGCCACCAGAAAAGATCACTTCCCTCTTCCGTTTATTGATCAGATGTTAGACAAGCTAGCTGGTAGAGAATATTATTGCTTTTTGGATGGATATTCAGGATACAATCAGATTTATGTGGATCCAAAAGACCAACACAAGACAACCTTTACATGTCCTTTTGGTACCTTTGCCTTCCGAAGGATGCCATTTGGATTATGTAATGCACCTGCTACTTTTCAAAGATGTATGATGGCGATTTTCTGGGACATGATCGATGATTTCCTTGAGGTATTTATGGATGACTTCTCTGTATTTGGTGATAACTTTGATGAGTGCTTGCGGAATTTGGAGAAGGTGTTAGTTAGATGCAAGGAAACTGATTTGGTTTTGAACTGGGAAATATGTCACTTTATGGTTCGTGAAGGCATAGTGTTGGGTCACAAGGTTTCGAGTTCGGGTTTGGAAGTTGATCGCGCAAAGATTGAGGTAATTAAAACTCTTCCCCCTCCAATTTCTGTTAAAGGGGTGAGAAGTTTCTTAGGTCATGCTGGTTTTTACCGATGTTTCATCAAGGATTTCTCCAAGATCTCTAAACCATTATGTAACTTACTTGAAAAGGACGCCAAATTCCTTTTTGATGAAGCTTGCATGGTGGCCTTTCAACAGATTAAGGAGAAGCTTATCTCAGCACCTATTGTATTACCTCCTGATTGGAAGATTCCGTTTGAAGTTATATGTGACGCTAGTGATCTTGCTATGGGTGCTGTTCTGGGACAACGAAAAGATAAGGTATTTCATTCCATATACTACGCTAGTAAGGTCTTTACTAGTGCTCAAGTGAATTATACTGTAACTGAGAAAGAGTTACTAGCTGTAGTATATGCATTCGACAAATTTTATTCCTATCTTCTTGGGGCGAAAGTTGTTGTTTTTACTGATCATTCTGCAATTAGATACCTTATGGAAAAGAAAGATGCTAAGCCGCGTTTAATCAGATGGGTGTTATTGTTGCAAGAGTTTGACTTAGAAATCCGAGATCGAAAGGGTTGTGATAATCAGGTTGCAGATCATCTGTCACGTCTTGAAGGTTCAGAGCTTAATAATGATCCTGAGTTGGTTCGAGAAGAGTTTCCTGATGAGAGTTTATTTGCTATACATGATGGTACTCCGTGGTATGCTGACATTGTGAATCTTATTGTGAGTGGTAACTTTCCTCAAGGAGCCACATCACAAGACAAGAAAAGATTGATCCATCGTGCTAAACAGACTTTTAGGAGGATCCCTTCCTCTACAAAATGTGTAGTGATCAAATGGTGAGAAGATGCATACCTGAGAAAGAGGCTTGGGCAGTGGTTGCGGGTTGTCATGATTCTCCATACGGAGGACACTTCAAAGGAGACCGCACAGCTGCTAAGGTACTACAATCCGGTTTTTATTGGCCTACTTTACATAAGGATTGTCATGAGTATGTTCAGAAGTGTCATAGATGCCAGTTTACTGGTAATATATCCAAGAGGGATGAGATGCCGCGTAATGATGTGCTTGAAGTTGAGATATTTGATGTATGGAGTATTGATTTCATGGGTCCTTTTGTACCATTTAACGGAAATCTGTACATCCTACTAGCTGTTGATTACGTGTCTAAATGGGTAGAGGCTGTAGCTCTACCAACTAACGATTCACGAGTAGTGATTAAATTCTTGAAATCACACATCTTTACTAGACATGGGACACCTCGAGTTATTATCAGTGATGGAGGTTCACACTTTGTGAACAAATATCTGAAGACAGTTCTAGAAAAGTATTGTGTAAGACATCGTGTGTCTACCGCGTATCATCCACAATCCAATGGTCAAGCTGAGGTCTCTAATCGAGAGGTCAAATCTATTCTGGAAAAGACCGTTGGCCCTACACGAAAAGATTGGTCTATGAAGCTAGATGATGCATTGTGGGCATATCGTACTACGTTCAAGACGCCTGTGGGTGCATCTCCGTATCGTATTGTTTATGGTAAGGCTTGTCACTTACCTCTTGAACTTAAAATGGGTGCCTATTGGGCAATTGCGGAGATGAATATGGATCCAACCTCAGCTGCGGAGAATCGTATGATGAAGCTGAATGAACTTGATGAGTTTCGATTACATGCTTATGAAAAGGTGAAGCTTTACAAAGAGAACACGAAGAGGTGGCATGATAATCGCATCCGTGTAAAGACATTTGAAGTAGGACAGAAGGTCCTAAAGTACAACTCCAAGTTCAGTAATTATCCGGGGAAGCTGAGATCGAAGTGGTCTGGTCCTTACATTGTGACCAAAGTTACGCCTCATGGATCTATTGGTGGTCCTTTGTGTGTTCTAAAAATAAATGAAAATGCTAATCGAACCACAACCGCAAGTGTACGGTTGTCCCAAGTAGTATAACTGATAAATCAGATTCGTTCCAAGGACGGAATGGTTGATCACAATGTCTAGCAAATAGTGATTGATGCACTTATGAAAGTAAAAGATAATAAAATGTTTGTTTGGTTTTTGTTTATTAAAACTACTAAATGGAAGACAAATTGTAAATGCAAGTAAAAGCTAAGACGCAAGTAAAATGAATGAAAACGCAATATGAGATGTAGTACTTGAGAACGCAAGGATCCTCCTAATCTTATTTCCTAACTTATGCTGTTTAAGGGCTAAATTGGTCAATTACAATGGTCGGGATTCTAAAATCCTTATACCCCCGTCAAGGTGGACTATAAGGCAATCCTAAAGTGTCACTAGTCCCGTCAGGGTAAATATGATCCACCGTTGGATGATTAAGTGTTTTACCTCATTGGCCCTAGAATTAGCTAAGTTCGTCAGAATCAATAGCTTTTATCCTAGATTGAATAATTAATTCTATACCTAAACCCTCCGTCAGGATGATCCACACGCCACATATATGGAATAGCTTAGATACTAATACCTAATCTTAGTTCGCGACTCTAAAATCAGTAAATAATCACAAATTATCGAAAAGAGTAATAGACTCAATCTAATTTAATTTAATATAAACCCAAATTCAACATTCGTTATTTCATAAAATTAGGATTCACCCATTGTTTGTTCTCAAGCACTATGAAAAGCTTAGCTCATATTAAAATTAAAAACTAAATTAAAAGAAATGGAATTCATATTGTTTACAAAATTAAAATATAAAAAGAACCTAATTTCCAGAATTGGAATGACTACGAACGGAGCTATAGACCCACTCCAACTCTTGTAGCTTCTTCTTTCTTCCTTCTGTTGCTTCTCTCTGGTGTTTAATCTTGTGGAATGTGAATTGTATTGAAAATAGAAGTCAAAGGCTGGTTTTATAGGTGGAAAAACGGATTAGGGCTTGGACCTAAGAATAAAACATTAATTAAATGTCCAAGCCCAAATTCTAAGCCCAAAATCCCGTAACTGCTGATACACCTTCACTAAAACGGCTTTTCCCGATGCGTTATGACTCCGATTGACCTCATTCCAGTTGCTAAAGTTCCGTAACTCGATAAGGAATGTTTTCTCTTCAAAGGTAAGCGGCTAAATCATCGCTTAAGCACCTCGAAATCAGCAATCTATGGCCTGGAAAATGGATTTTCAGCTCTAAAAATAATATCTTCGGGATTTATCTTCAAGTCTTGACTCTAATTCACGATCTTTGACTTTCTCCTCGGATTCCTCTCCTAGCTAACATCTAAAACCTGTAAACTTTACACTAAAAATACCAATATTACGCGCAAAAGTTTAATAAATTAAAAATGCTAGAAATAAAAAGGGAATTCCGGATTATTGCATATTTAGTCCAAAAGTCTATCAAATTAATTAAATAAACACCAAAAATGATGTCTCCCAAGGGTCGAAAATAAGAACAATTAGGGAGACATCAAGACCCCCAACTCAAACCTTTGTCGTCCCGACAAAGTAAAACAAAACAAAGGGGTGGAAGTAAGCGTATAAACAAGTAGAAGCTAGCAAATAAACCCTAAAGCAATTCTCAAAATAAATCTCATATAGCAAACTCTAGAAACTAATATACACATACACTAATCATGCAACATCAAACATAAATAATCTCAATCATAAAATTAAAGTCGCAATGCTTGAAGGTTACACTTGTAATCATCTCTATATGATGGCTATAGGGTGGTCATTAATCCTAAATCGCTTTGAATGTTCCACCTAGTGTATTTCCTATCAACAGAATCATAAATTCACTACGCACATAGGAATCACGAGGTCTTTACGGTTATAATATTGGCTTAAGGACGGGTGTGGATGTATATTTGGTAAATTTAAAGTGAGCTTTTGGCTCTCTCTCACTTACCATCAACAGTGTCCTCGAGCTTGAGTTAACGCTCAAAAAGATGTTCTCACTTACCCATATACGCAACAATTTAGCGTCCCATGTCTACCCACTATAAATAAGATGATTTTCAGAGAAATTCCACTTTGTCGGATGTTTTATTCATTCATATTTTTCTTTTTCTTTTCTTTTCTCTTTTTTTTTTGTACAGAAGCAAACCGGGTTCCCGGTTTTGACGAATCCGGGTTCCCGGTTCCTACTGCATGGATTTTCAACTTTTTTTCATTTTTTTCTTTCTTTTTCATTTTTCTTCATTCCCGGCAAAGGGTTACAAGTATATATCATCTGCAATTGTGCTACAATACAAAGCACATCAATCCCAACCCATTAAATTCCCCATATGTGGTCCCACCACCCCAAACTCAAGCTCGAGACATGTCTCAGGATTGTGATTCAAGTGCGGGTCATATGGTCATGCCTAATAATCTAAGGGATAATGGCTTATATCGTGGCTACAAAGAAAAGGCTAAAGGCTCAAAGTGGGCTAAGACGGATAATAATTAATACAAGGGATAGAAGGCTAAAAAGGCACAAATGGCTAACAAAGAACTGCCCCTATCATTTTCCTACGTACATAGCTTGTCTTTAGTTCATATCTAGGTGGGTTCTCTACTAATTAGGATTTCACGTTCTACACACCAAACATATTCCTTGAGTACAAGCTTACTTTATTTGCATTGTTCATTAATTTTTCCTATCAATTACCTATGTTCGCATGCAATTGTAAGTGCGTTTTATATCAATCCCTAAAGTTCACTATTTACTATCATAGATTTATCAAGAGTATGCTTGAAGGGATATTTAAAAATTTCTACAGTCAAACGCAACTCCGAAAATTCTTTTATTGAAAGCAAATAAAGCAAATAACACATAAAAATTGGGATGAGGCAACGAACCCCACCGCAAACTCAAAAATGAGTCGTGTCCCCACGACTCGAAAAAACTCAATAAAGCATGTAAACTAATCTACACTAAGAGGAAAGTTTAGAAAATGTATCTTAACCAGAGCGAGGCTGGTTATCGGTGTTGCGTTCTGGACCTTTATCTCGCGTAACAGCATCATAAATCGCGTTTTGAAGTGTATTTACGCCTAGGATTAAATTTCGAAGCAGATCCAATTCTTTGGTAACGTTTCCCAAGGTAGCAATCATCTTCTCCTGATTCTCTTCCAACACCTGAATCTTCGCTTCCAACTCAGGTACAGTTTTCACTTTCTTTGATTGAGGAGTTCTCGGACTTCTTGTAGATCGTGTCGCCTCTTCATGGATGTTCTTGATTGTGCTCAAAGCTATACTCACACCAACTGAAACAGTATCAATATATGTGTCCTTACGCGGAATCTTTGCGTCTAGACACAACTGAGTAATAGTACAAGGAAACTTCAGATTTTGTTGTTTCATTGGTGATTTCGCGAACTCCATGATCGTATCATAAATGATCTTAGCAACATCAAATGGTTTCTCCTCCAAAATACACTTAATAACAAATATGTGCTCTTTCTTCAACTCGGAAGTGTGTTTAATACAAAAGAAAGTGGGTATTATGAAACGAGACCAAACCTTAGCACGAGGTGTCAAACTACTGCTGTAAAACTGTCCAGGATACCTTTCTCCTTCAGGAATTTGGCTAGTCCCATTAACAAGTACGGTCCCCCAAAGGGATTCAAAATCAAAAGAAGGGTCATTAAAGTAGTTGGAAAAGTTGGGTAGTTTCAATGATTTCCGAATACGTTCAATAGAGAAAGGAACTACCTTTTTGCGGACATCAATGGCATCACGGGAGGTAGCTAAACCTTCGTAAAATTCGCGCACAAAAGTAGGAATAAACTCAAGCTTCCTTTCTTGTAACTCTTTCCAACCAAACTTAGCACATGTCACAGCATATTCCTTGTAATCACTACTCGTAATACCCTTAGGAAAATTCGTCTCCTCACCAAATTTCAAAAATTCAATTCTTTCACGAAGCTGAGTATTCCAACAAGTGTAAACCCTCTTAGGCTTGTGGGCCCACATCTTCATACGCGGAGGTTTTTGAACGGGTGCTTCCGGAATCTCTTGTTCAGTTTCTTTCTCAATGTTCTTCGCAATTTCCTCTTCGGGTTCCTTCTCACTTTCAATCTCATCAATCAATCCTCTCTTGTGACCCGTGATTTCTTTTCTTTTAGAATCAAGCTTAACTTCGTCAATTTTTCCTTTAGGACGCGAATCAGGAATCTCAATAGCTTGATCTTGTGAACCACCAATGGTGGTCTTTCTTCTAGGAGCAGTTCTTCGAAAATCACCGGTTCTGTTAGTCATCTCTTTTCACCCCAAACTCAAAACTTAAAATAATGAAAAACTTAGAGAAAAAGTTTAGAATTTTGATGTTTTGAGGCTTAGGAATTTAAGAACTAGGGTGAATATGAGATGGGTCTTGTTCAATTTGAATGGGAGAAGAAAGAATTGGGTTTTATTTAAGGATTTGATGAAGAAGAATTTTGGGAAAAACTAAGGATTTGATGTTATTTTGGAGAGGAGGTGAGTTGATTTTATGTTTGTCTGTTGAAAGAGGGTAGGATTTGATGATATATAGTGTTTTGGATGGTGAATTTCGGAGGTGGGGGAGCTATTGGTGCGTTTTAGGTAAAGACTTGCAAAAGAGGCTAAGAAAACTAGGTTAAGGCCTCAAAAACCGACATCACAGCTTCAAAACCGGGTTCCCGGTTCCGCGTCGCTGTGCCGGCGCGAAAAATCAACTTAAAGACTTTTTTTTTTTTTTTCAAAACGCACCAAAACGCTGGACCCCAAGACGCTGGGTCAGAGATTTACCTCGCCGAAACCGGGTACCCGGTTCTGTGGAATGCGGGTTCCCGGATTTTCTCGATGGCGCGAGTCAAGACGCGCCAAAACGCAGGACTCCAAGACGCCGGGTCAGAACTTTTGGACTTGTGCAGCTCCGAAACCGGGTACCCGGTTCTGTGGAATGCGGGTTCCCGGTTTTGTGTCGATGGCGCGAATCAAAACGCACGAAAACGCAGGCCACCAAAACGCTGGGTCAGAACTTTTCAGAAACTACAGCGCCAAAACCGGGTCCCCGGTTTCAAGAATCCGGGTACCCGGTTCCGACGCTGTGTCGTGAACCAAGACGCCAAGTGTTGCGTTTGAAGAGGGTGGTACCAGCTCCAAAACCGGGTTCCCGGTTTTGCGAAACCGGGTTCCCGGTTTCTCCTGGACATCCATCCTCTTTTTCTCTTGTTTTCGCCAAATCGACCCCAAACTCATGACCTTTTTGCCCCTGAAATCATCAAAAACAACTACCCTTCCTCATTTCTTAATAATAAACACTAAAATTACGAAGATCAAACTAATCTAAAATGCAAAAATTGAAAACTCAGCTAATATACAATGAATTGGCTTTTGTTTAACGTCGTTAAGCTCAACGGGTTACCTCACGCTTCTAAGGAGTCTCGAGGAGATACATGACCTCCCCGGGATGTGGATCTTCCGATCGATTGGTATCTTCACCTCCATGGTATATTTTTAATCTGTGACCGTTAACCATAAAGGTACGGTTCTCTAGCGGATGTTCTATTTCTATCGCCCCATGAGGTGTAACTTTGGTCACTATGTATGGACCTGACCACTTAGATCTTAACTTACCCGGATAATTGCTGAACTTTGAGTTATATTTCAACACTCTTTGCCCCACTTCAAATTTCTTTGTACGAATCCGATTGTCATGCCATTTCTTTGTGTTTTCTTTGTATAGTTTGGCATTTTCATAAGCATGCAATCGGAATTCGTCAAGTTCATTAAGCTTCATCATACGATTCTTTCCGGCTAAGATAGGATCTAAGTTCAACTGCGCAATTGCCCAATAGGCACCCATTTCAAGCTCTAAAGGTAAGTGACAAGCCTTACCATACACCATACGATAGGGAGATGCACCAACTGGAGTCTTAAACGCAGTACGATATGCCCACAACACATCATCTAACTTCATTGACAATTCTTTTCTTGTAGGACCAACGGTTTTCTCTAGGATTGACTTGACTTCACGGTTCGATACTTCAGCTTGACCATTGGATTGTGGATGATATGCAGTAGATACACGGTGTCTAACTCCATACTTCTCTAGAACAGTCTTCAGATATTTATTAACGAAATGAGATCCCCCATCGCTAATAATCACTCTAGGTGTGCCATGTCTAGTGAAAATATGTGATTTCAAGAACTTGATCACCACTCGTGAATCATTAGTAGGTAAAGCCACCGCTTCTACCCACTTAGACACATAATCAACAGCTAATAAGATATAGAGGTTACCATTTGAAGGAACGAAAGGACCCATAAAGTCTATGCCCCACACATCGAATATCTCAACCTCTAACACATTATTACGCGGCATCTCATCCCTCTTAGATATGTTTCCGGTAAACTGGCATCTCGTACATTTCTTAACATATTCATGACAATCTTTTATAAGAGAAGGCCAGTAAAAACCTGATTGAAATACCTTCGCAGCAGTTCTGTCTCCTTTGAAATGTCCTCCATATAGTGAATCATGGCATCCAGCTATAATGGCTTGAGTCTCTTCCCTTGCTACACATCTTCGTATCATTTGGTCAGCACAAACTTTATAGAGGAAGTGATCCTCCCAAAAGAACTGTCTAGCACGATGATCTAACCTCTTTCTTTCTTGATAAGTAGAACCTTCAGGAAAAACACCACTCACCACTAAATTCGCAATATCTGCATACCATGGAGCCTCATAATCTCGAACAACGAATAAACTTTCATCAGGAAACTCTTCTCTAACTGCTTCAGTACCACTATTCATCTCTGAACCCTCTAAACGCGATAGATGATCTGCAACCTGATTCTCACAACCCTTTCTATCTTTGATCTCTAAATCGAACTCTTGAAGCAATAACACCCATCTGATTAACCTTGGTTTTGCATCTTTCTTCTCCATAAGAAATCTAATCGCGGAATGATTAGTATAAACAATAACTTCCGCTCCAAGAAGATAAGAGCAAAATTTATTAAACGAATATACAACTGCTAGCAACTCTTTTTCTGTAACTGTGTAATTAATCTGAGCACCACTAAAAGTTTTACTAGCATAATAAATAGAATGAAAAACTTTCTCTTTCCTCTGTCCTAATACAGCTCCCATACACAAATCACTCGCATCACACATAACCTCAAACAGTAAATTCCAATCTGGAGGTAACACTATAGGAGCAGAAATAAGCTTTTCTTTGATTGCTTTGAAGGCCGCTAAGCAAGCTTCATCAAAAAGGAATTTGCAATCCTTTTCGAGTAAGTTGCATAACGGTTTAGCAATCTTAGAAAAATCCTTAATAAAACGCCTATAAAAGCCAGCATGGCCAAGAAAACTCCTTACCCCTTTAACAGAAACAGGTGGGGGACGAGTTTTAATTACCTCTATCTTTGCTCTATCAACCTCTAATCCAGCATTTGAAACTTTATGACCCAGAACAATACCTTCACGAACCATGAAATGACACTTCTCCCAGTTTAACACCAAGTCTGATTCTTTGCATCTAACCAACACTTTCTCCAAGTTATCCAAACACTTATCAAAATCATCACCAAACACGGAGAAAACGTCCATAAACACTTCTAGGAAATTATCAATCATATCCCAGAAGATGGCCATCATGCATCTCTGAAAAGTAGCGGGAGCGTTACACAACCCAAATGGCATTCTGCGATATGCAAACGTACCAAATGGGCATGTGAAAGTAGTCTTATGTTGATCTTCTGGAGCCACGTAAATATGATTGTACCCGGAGTAACCATCCAAGAAACAATAGTACTCTCTTCCGGCTAATTTGTCTAACATCTGATCGATGAAGGGTAAGGGGAAGTGATCTTTTCTGGTGGCCTTGTTCAGCTTTCTGTAATCCATGCAAACTCTCCAGCCTACTACCGTTCTTGAAGGAATCGCCTCATTTTTATCGTTCAAAATTGTTGTCATTCCTCCTTTCTTTGGCACACACTGAACCGGACTCACCCATTCACTACTCGAAATGGGATAGATAATCCCCGCATCTAAAAGCTTGATCACCTCTTTCTTTACCACATCCTTCATCACGGGCATCAATCTCCTTTGACCTTCAACTGAGCGTGCGTTAACATCTTCAAGTATGATTTTGTGTTGACAATAGGATGGACTAATGCCTTTGATGTCAGCAATTGTCCAACCTATTGCTTCTTTGTTGGCTCTTAACACACGCAACAGTTTATCTTCTTGAGGACCTGTTAAATTAGCTGAAACAATAACAGGTAGAGTTTCATTAGTACCCAAATAAGCATACCTCAAGTGTGCTGGCAATGGTTTTTCTTCCAACTCCGGAGGAGATTCAATTGAAGGTTTCTTTTTAGGAATAATCTCCCCCGGTTCTCTCACAGGTTCATAGGCAAGACGCCTATACTTCGGATTTTCAGAATTTAGAGCTGCAACTGTTTCGGTAAGCTCCTCCATCATCTCAGGTGAATCTAATGTCAAAGCAGCCTGCAAGATATCATCAAAATTTAAGCAATTAAATACCTCTTGCGATGCTTGCTCTACCACATCCATTCTGAAGCAATCTTCCTGAGAATCTGGAAATTTCATAGCTCGAAATACATTGAATTTCACTTCCTCATTGTTAATTCGCCATTTTCTACATCGATTAATGTCTCCCTGTAGCTAGGAATGGTCTACCCAAAATAATGGGGACATTTCTATCTGCATTGTATTAAAGTATTACGAAATCAACAGGAAATATAAGTGTACCTGCCTTAACAAGAACATCCTCAATGCGGCCTTCAGGATGAGCAAGAGACCTGTCCGCCATTTGCAAGACCATAGAGGTAGGTCTTGCGTTTCCAATTTTAAGCTTATCAAAGACTGACTTGGGCATCAAGTTGATACTTGCCCCCAAATCACATAGCGCCTTTCCCTTCCATTCTTCTCCAATCGATATGGGAATCGTGAAACTCCCCGGATCAACTAACTTCGGAGGTAATTTACTCTGGCAAATCGCACTACACTCTTCAGGAAGGCCAATCATCTCATTATCACAGTAGGGCCTTTTATTAGTGAGGGCCCTCTTCAAAAACTTCGTATACTTAGGAATATCTCGAATTGCCTCAAGTAACGGAATATTAATACTCAAACCCTTCACTCTATTAAAGAACTTCTGAAAATCAACCATATCACCCTTTTTCTGAACTCGCGATGGAAACGGTGGTGGAGGGCGATTGCTTACAATTTCATCTCTCTTTCTCGGAATTTCTCTTGGTCTTTCTATTTCTTCAACCTCACTATCTTTCTCATTCTCCTTCTCTTTCTCACCCACTTCCTTTTCTTTTCTTGGGACTTCTTTCTCTTTCATAACGGGAAAAGGAGGTGGAGGGAGGTTCTTACCACTTCTTAATGTAACAGCCTTGCAATCTTCACGTTGTGTTGGATTTTCTGTATCGCTAGGAAGTTGCCCTTGTGGACGCTGATTCAGCTGTTTATTAATTTGACTTAGCTGATTCTGGAAAATCTTCATATTCGCTTCAGCTGCGTTTTGACGTTCCAAAGCTTGTGTTTGAAGAGCAATCAAATTCTCAACGGTTTTCTGAAGGGTAACTACTCCTTCTTGTGGATGGGCAGGTAGAGCTTTCTGGTTTAAATTATCATCGTAGGTATTCTGAGGAGCTTGTCTTTGTACATAGTTGTTTTGATTCTGTCCTCCTTGATGATTGTTGTGTGGTCTTGGATTATAGTTGTTGCCTTGAGGACGCGGCTGATACGCGTAAGTAGGATTGGCTGCCCCATTGGGATTTGAGTATTGAAACCCAGGATGGTTTCTGTTAGGCTGATATCCATTACCACTTGAATTGAAATTACCTCTATTGGACATAAAACTCACTGATTCTTGGTTATTCGGACAACTTTCCTCATCATGATCATCTACCTTACAAATTGAACACATATAAACCTCTTGTGCAGCATGCACAGCTACCTTCTTACCCGAAAATCCTTCTTTCACAGCTAGAGTAAGCTGCTTCAATTGTTGCTCCATGGTATTCTGGATCTTATTCTCAAACGTAGCGAATTTCTCTTCTATGTCAACATTATTTACTCCTTTAACTGGTGTTCTCACTGAATTCCACCCAACTTCATTCTTGACTGTTCTCTCTAAAATGATCTTAGCATGAGCGGGTTGCACTTGAAGAAAAGCTGCACCACATAGCGTATCCAATTTCTCTCTCGAAGTTCCATCAAGGCCTCTATAAAAGATCTTTAACTGTTGTTGTTCTGAAAAGCCATGATTGGGAACTTTACGCAAACACATCTGAAATCTTGTCCAACTCCGACCCACAGTTTCCTCATACTCTTGACGGAAATGCGTCAATTCTAATTCAGCATCTAACCTCATGTTACTTGGGTAATACCTGTCAAAGAACGCAATCTCTAATTGGTCCCAATTAGTAATCTTCGTAGGATCTTGCGTATCGTGCCATTCATTTGCTCCATCAATGACAAAGAATTTAAAAGCAGCAAAATACATCTGTTCTCTTGAAACCCCTTGTGTGATATAAGAATCACATATCTGTTTGAATTTCTGTACCGCTCTAAGAGGATCTTCCGATGGTCTTCCGCAAAAATTTCCAAAGTTTTGGAACTGAGCTAGCATACCCGAATCTGGACGGAATCTCGGAACATTAATATCTGGAGCACCTACTCCTATAGCTGGAGCGCGGAATGGAACTTCTGGAGGACCATTAGTAAACCACAGATCTTGATTCATCACGATCTGAACTTGAGGATTAGGAACCACTGGTGGAACTGGAGGAATAACGCCTGGAGCTAAAGGTTGGCCATTTGCATCTAGTTGTCCTTGTCCATTCTGTTGACCTTGAAGAGTGATATTCTCCATTCTGTTACTTAATTCTTCTACTTTTGAAGCTTCTCGTTCTCTTCTTCTTCTGTTTGCAAGTCTGATCAACGATTCTGGATTACTAAGGATCGGAGGTGTTGGCTCTAGATCCTTGAATAGCCTTCTTCGCATACACCAAACCTAAAAACTTGAAAAAGCTAACAAACAAAAAACGTAAAACTGATAAAATAAAATAAATGCACTTATCACTAAAGGATAAACATCGTGGTCACACGCTACCGTCCCTGGCAGCGGCGCCAAAAACTTGGTGGTCCTTTGTGTGTTCTAAAAATAAATGCAAATGCTAATCGAACCACAACCGCAAGTGTACGGTTGTCCCAAGTAGTATAACTGATAAATCAGATTCGTTCCAAGGACGGAATGGTTGATCACAATGTCTAGCAAATAGTGATTGATGCACTTATGAAAGTAAAAGATAATAAAATGTTTGTTTGGTTTTTGTTTATTAAAACTACTAAATGGAAGACAAATTGTAAATGCAAGTAAAAGCTAAGACGCAAGTAAAATGAATGAAAACGCAATATGAGATGTAGTACTTGAGAACGCAAGGATCCTCCTAATCTTATTTCCTAACTTATGCTGTTTAAGGGCTAAATTGGTCAATTACAATGGTCGGGATTCTAAAATCCTTATACCCCTGTCAGGGTGGACTATAAGGCAATCCTAAAGTGTCACTAGTCCCGTCAGGGTAAATATGATCCACCGTTGGATGATTAAGTGTTTTACCTCATTGGCCCTAGAATTAGCTAAGTTCGTCAGAATCAATAGCTTTTATCCTAGATTGAATAATTAATTCTATACCTAAACCCTCCGTCAGGATGATCCACATGCCACATATATGGAATAGCTTAGATACTAATACCTAATCTTAGTTCGCGACTCTAAAATCAGTAAATAATCACAAATTATCGAAAAGAGTAATAGACCCAATCTAATTTAATTTAATATAAACCCAAATTCAATATTCGTTATTTCATAAAATTAGGATTCACCCATTGTTTGTTCTCAAGCACTATGAAAAGCTTAGCTCATATTAAAATTAAAAACTAAATTAAAAGAAATGGAATTCATATTGTTTACAAAATTAAAATATAAAAAGAACCTAATTTCCAGAATTGGAATGACTACGAACGGAGCTATAGACCCACTCCAGCTCTTGTAGCTTCTTCTTTCTTCCTTCTGTTGCTTCTCTCTGGTGTTTAATCTTGTGGAATGTGAATTGTATTGAAAATAGAAGTCAAAGGCTGGTTTTATAGGTGGAAAAACGGATTAGGGCTTGGACCTAAGAATAAAACATTAATTAAATGTCCAAGCCCAAATTCTAAGTCCAAAATCCCGTAACTGCTGATACAACTTCACTAAAACGGCGTTTCCCGATGCGTTATGACTCCGATTGACCTCATTCCAGTTGCTAAAGTTCCGTAACTCGATAAGGAATGTTTTCTCTTCAAAGGTCAGCGGCTAATTCATCGCTTAAGCACCTAGAAATCAGAAATCTATGGCCTGGAAAATGGATTTTCAGCTCTAAAAATAATATCTTCGGGATTTATCTTCAAGTCTTGACTCTAATTCACGATCTTTGACTTTCTCCTCGGATTCCTCTCCTAGCTAACATCTAAAACCTGTAAACTTTACACTAAAAATACCAATATTACGCGCAAAAGTTTAATAAATTAAAAATGCTAGAAATAAAAAGGGAATTCCGGATTATTGCATATTTAGTCCAAAAGTCTATCAAATTAATTAAATAAACACCAAAAATGATGTCTCCCAAGGGTCGAAAATAAGAACAATTAGGGAGACATCAGCTATCGAGATTGAGCATCCAACTGAACACCGCACCTTTATGGTGAACGGTCATCGTTTGAAAATCTATCATGGAGGCGAGGATACTAATCGCATGGTGGATCCACATCCGGAAGAGGTCATGTACCTCCTCGAAGCTGAATAGATGCGAGAGGTAACCCGTCGAGCTTAACGACGTTAAACAAAAGCCATTTCATTGTATATTAGTTTATTTCTTTAAGTTTTTCAATTCCTAGTGTATAATTCTAAGTTAGTGTCGAGTTTTAGTGTCTACTTTTAAAGAAATGAGAAGGGTATTGTGTTAATGGTGCAGGAATCGAGTTTGGGGTGCTAGGAGAAATTTTGTGGAGAATTCAAGGCTGGTGCGGACTACCCCGCGGTACCCCCTATACCGCCGGGATGTACCGCGCCCCAAAAACCTGTACCACGGGTCGCGCACCACGGGTCTTATCCAGAAGCATGAAAAAAAAGAAGCTGATAGCCGCGGTGCACCGCGCCCTATACCGCACGCCCAAAACGCGTGCCACGGGGTATGTACCGCGGGTTTTTTGACGGAGCACGTGCGGACTACCCCATGCACCGCGGGGCAAAAACGTGTGCCACGGGGTGCTAGCACGGGTACAAGGCAGAAGCGAGAAAAATCACACCAGCAGTGCTGCGGTGTACCCCGCGGTATACCCCATGCACCGCAGGGATGCACCGCGCCAGGCGGTTTGTGAAGAGTTCAAAGCCCAATCAACTTCTAACCTTAAAGAGATAAACCCTAGCCTCTTCCACACGAATTTTCCAGCTCCCAACCCTATAAAAACACCTTGAAGCTTGATTAAACCTCCACAACAAACACATTAACATCATCAAATCTCTCCTCCATCCTCCATAAACATAACCTCTTCATCAAATTCATCACAAAACACCATTTAACACAATCAAGATCATCAAGCTTTCAAGAGTTCTTCCAAGATTCATCAAGAAAACAACTTCAAACTCAAGCTATACCAAGTTTTCTTAACTTTATTCTATCCTTGGTATAACTTGAGTTTGGGGTCAATTCAACCATGACAAACAGAACAGATGCTTTGGATTACAAGAGGAAGTGTTATATCCTAGGGAAGAACGAGAATTTGCCTGGTTCTACACTTGAAAAGACCATCAATCTTGATGAGCCTACTGAAACACAAGAAGAAAAGGCACCTGCACCACCACAACACGGGAAATTAACAGCAAGGATGAGGGTATCATCAAAGCCTACAGACAAGCTACAATTCCAAGTTCAAGGTTCTTCTTCTTCTCAAACTGATTCTGGTATTCCTCCATGGGCTCACAATTTGCAACAAGAGTTTGAACTTTTACGATTAGACATCGGAGCACTTTGGAAGGAAATTACACAGATTAAGTCAACATTGGAAGAGGTAACTTTGTTCATGGATATTGATAATTATTCTCCCCCTTCGGAGGAGGACACGATGGATCTTCATGGCCAGGTACCCCGTTCTAATTCTTCTTCTTCTTAATTGATGGTAAGCACTAGTTAGGTAGTTTAGTCTAATTTTATTGCTTTATTGAGTCTTTTTCGAGTCGTGGGGACACGACTCACTTTTGAGTTTGGGGTGGGGTTCGTTGACTCATCCCAATTTTTTGTGTTTTACATGCTAATCTTAGGGTTGCGATGACTGTAGAGAATTTTAAATGCCCCCATCAAGCATGCTTTTTGTGAATTAATGATAGAAAATAGTTGACTTTAGGAGTTAGTATGAAGCTGAACTTTAATTGCATGCAAATATGAGATAATTGATAGGAAAAATTAATGAACAATGCAAAAGAAGTAAACTTGTGCTTAAGGATAATAGGTGGTTTGTAGAACGTGAGATCTAAATGAGTAGAGAACCCACTTAGGTATGAACTAGAGACAAATTGTGTAAATAGGAAGATGATAGAGGCAGTTCTTTGTTAGCCCTTTGAATCCTTTTTGGATGTCTATCCCTGAATTAATTTTATCCTTATTAGACAAATTTTTAGCCTTTGAATTTGGGGTGGTGGGTCCACTATATGGGAATTTACATTGGGTTGGGAGTTTTTGAGCTTATCAATGATGCTTGGTGCTATAAATGATGATGATTCACAGGTTTATTGTATTGTAACCCTTTGTCGGGGTAATAGTGAATGGAAAAGAAGCTTCGAGCTCAAGTTATGAATAGGCATAACTGTGAAAAATAGCATGATATCTCAACATCATAAAGAGAGTCATAGCTATAAGAAAAAAAAAAGAATGATTTGAAAAGAAAATATATTCGGACCGGCAAAGTGGAAAATTTTAGGTGAATCATCCTTAGTGCTTATTGGGTTTATTTGGGGACGATAATTAAGCGCGTCAATTGGGTTGAGTGAGAACGTAATTCGAGTGTAAACTCAAGCTCTTGGACAGTTTTGTTGATGGTAAGTGAGGAGAGAGCCAAAAGCTCACTTCAAATTTACCAAATATACATACCATACCGTCCTTAAGCCTACGCTAAAACCGTAAAGACCTCGTGATTCCTAGATGCACAGTGAGTTAATAGGGATTATTCTAAGTGGAACATTCAACACAAGTAAAGATCTAGGAACACCCTATAGCCACCATCTTGAGATAAGTACTTAAACGTAACCTTCTAGCATTGTGAAATTAATTTTTGATTGATATTGTCTTGTATTTGATTTTGCATGATAAGTGTAGGTGTATATTAATTCCTAGATTAGACTATATGAGATTTGTTTTAAGTTTTGCTTTGGGATTATTTACTAGATTCTACCTTCTGCATTCGCCTAAAAGATCCTTGTTTTATTTTTATTTTACTTTGTCGGGACGACAAAGGTTTGAGTTTGGGGTCTTGATGTCTCCCAATTTGTTCTAATTATTAGCCCCGTGGAGACATCCTTTTAGGTGAATAAATGACTTGTTTGATAGACTTTTAGGCTTAATTGATCATATTGCACTTTCTCCCCTTGGAAATTAACTATTTGCAGAATCTGAGCTTTTGTGCGTAAATTTGACTATTTTTAATGCAAAGTTAATTGGTTCTTGAAATTCATGAAAGACCAATCCAAGGAGAAAAAGTGAGAATAAAGTCTTAGTGTGTTTTAGAGTGTTAGGAAGTGATGTCTAGTCGAGTGTCTATTTTTAGAGTACACTTTCCTATTTCGATTTCTTGATTTCTTGATTTATTCTTTTTAAGCATATGCGGTTTAATTATTTATTTAATGTGAAACTTTAAAAGATAAATGGTAATTACTCAGAGACCAAGTCAAGATAAAGATGAAAGGAAAGAAGATTTACATGAAAATAAGAAGATTTAGGAAAGATTTATTCAAAGGAGGAAAAGATAAAGCTAACTTTTGAAATCTGAAAATCCATCCACGTTTTAGAGATAAAATCATAATAAAAGATTGGCATGGATTCTGGACGAGTGGTCTGCACCAATAGAAAGCTCTTTCCAAGACAAGCAGTTTCATATATTGGAACTTCTCAAACGGATAAGTATTGAAAAAGATATGACCAAATCAAATCAGCAGCAAATCTTACCTTTCCTAGAATTTAGAACTACGAATTTGAGAGTCTTTGACTTGTCTTCCACTCCAAGAAAAATTCGACCTAGGTTCCTCCAACACATATAAATACACCCCTTAACCTCCTACTTTCACACACTTCAGAGAATTACACAAGAGGCTTAAGGTTTTCAAGTCAGAGCAAGAAGGCAAGGAGAAGCTAGTGCTGGAGGAGTCCTGTTCTTCCATCATCAGTCATCTTAACCTTTAGGTTCTTTATTATCTTTTGTATTTTGAACATGAATTCCTTTATTTTAATTTTAGTTTTCCATTCCGTTATGAACTAATTTCCTTAGTACTTGAGAATCGCTATATGGGTTGAACTTAATTCTGTTTAATTTATGTTTTCTGAATTTGGGATTTAATAGTTTAAATTAGACTAGGTATTTTGTGTTGACTATTATCTTGTTTTAATTACTAATTTTGAAGTCATGAATCAAACTTATCTCATAGTAATTAGGCTATTCCATATAGTGGCGTATGGATCACCTTGACCGGGGGGGGGGGGGGGGGGGGGGGGGGTTTAATTACAGACTTAGATAATAGACGCATACTATCCGTTATTGACCTTGACAGACTTAACTAACCATGCAGCCAATGAGGTAAATTATTATTCATCTGAAAGTATCTTATATTCACCCTGACGGGGTTTGTAATACCGTAGGATAGCTCTTAGGTCCACCCTGACGGGGGCTAGGAGATATTAGAGTACCGATTAGCATAATAATACCAGTTTAGCCCTTAAACATAAGCATGAATTAGATAGATTAGGTGAAACCCTTGCGAGGATCAAGTACTCTTTCTCATCTGAAGTTTCAAGTCTCTTTTATTTGCTTTCTTTTAATTTCGTAATTTATTTTCTTGCATCTTAATATATAAAACTAAACAAAAATCTTTATTTTATTTTTCTGTTATGCAATTATTCTTACTTTTTGATTAATACCTGAGTTGTGCCTAATCCGTCCCCGCGAACGAACTCGATTTATCGAATATTACTTGGACAACCGTACACTTGCGGTGATTGTGGTTCCTTTTTTCGCATTAATTTAATAACACACCAGGACCCACCAATTACTCAGCAAAAATGTGTCAGGATTAGTCAATGTGTGTGCTCAACAAAGTCACCGAGTACTCAAAAGAAATATCATTAAGTATACTTAGCAAAAACTCTAAGTATTATTTAAAACAAATAAGTATTAACGCAAAATCACTGAATATTAACCATAGTTCTAAAAGGCGTTAAGCGCTACTATGGGAGATCGATCACCTTCGAGCGCTTAGATGGCTAGGCGGCCCATTAATAGGAATTTAGGCGGTTCTTATCTAGGAGGTTTTTATGTTATATTAAATATATTACTAATGCATTAATTTGAATAATATTTACACCCTAATATACTTAAAGTAGATCAATTTAACATAAATAATATATATTTTACTATAAAATAATAATTTATTATTATTAACCTAAAAAATGCTAAATTCAAGAAATCTAGACTTGAAATTTAAAAAAATCCTACCTTCTTTTTTCTCGCGCGTTCAAACTCTAAGCTAAGTAGGGTTTTCTTTATATTATTTTTTACATGTCGGGTTGAATTAAATTGAATTAGTTATTTAAGGGCTAGCATGCTAGGTAGTATTTGGGTTGGGGACCCGTTAATCCGATTTGGTAGCTTATTAATTTGAGTATGAGTAGACGAACCTTTGAGCCACATTCAAGAGAAATTTTAGAGGATCGCACTTTGGAACGCCTAAGCGGAGCGCCCTAGGCGGCCCTATTTTAGAACACATTATTAACACAAAATCACTGAGTATTACTCTGTATCACTAAGTATTACACAAAATCACTGAATACTACGCAAAATAACTGAGTACTAACATAAGATCACCGATTATTACACGAAATCCCCAAGTATTAGCATAAAATCGCTGAGTAGTACACAAAATGAGTTATGAACTACAATGCATATTAGGATTTGCAGGATATTAACGATATTACTTAGGTACAATGAATAACGATACCTTGGGGTTGGCAAGTCATCTTGACTTACCCAACCAGTATGCCCTCTGCATCTATCACTACTGTCGTATCTCTCCGTGGCTGATTTGGCTTGACTAGAGACAAGTAGGCGCAGATTCCAATTGAGACAGACCGACACTTCGGACGTCGCCCGACACCCCTCTCCCTAGAGGTTTGGGAAGGGTCACAT
Source organism: Nemophila menziesii (assembly GCA_029959085.1). NCBI lineage: Eukaryota > Viridiplantae > Streptophyta > Magnoliopsida > Boraginales > Hydrophyllaceae > Nemophila > Nemophila menziesii. The sequence continues at coordinate 86,107,030 of JARWIR010000001.1, forward strand.
CTATCCACTGGGTTGATAGCACATTCACTCTTTATATAACCAGACCAAGACAAATAATAATTATATGCATCTGTAACAAGAATATCACATGTCAGTTACACACAAGATTAAGTGTCTCCCATGTGGCTTAGGACCCCAACTTGCATCTCGAGAAATGTCAGCCCGTGACAAATTCCCCCACTCAATCCGATAACGCCCTCGTAGCGGTCTGTCTTTGTTGTCGATTTTTATCGGACACCATGCCCCCAACCTTCTCACAGGCTGGCATGGATAAACCAACCACTCCAGACCCCACAAGTTGTCCGCCACTGCACGCGTATGTCACCACTGTCTAGGTAATACCTCATCCAAGCGAGCATATCAACCAACATTCTATTTGGTGGAAGTTCGACAAGATCAACTCATCAGTCCCCTTTCTAGTCAATTCCATGACAACGATACTCGCAAATTTAGAAATGATGATACGCATATCCAACGATGTTCTCTTGGGATTGACAAGTCTTCAAATTAACCAAACTAGCATTGCCTGCAACAAACTTTTGACATCCACAAAAATAACTTTCAATCTATTTTTAAATATAATGAATTGTTTTTATCCATTGAACTTGATTTATTAAATGTTCTTGATCAAATTTAATTTTCAACAAAAGACATGGTATTAGATAAGAGAACTAAAAAAAAAAAGGAACTGCTCCATCATGGTATCATATGTTTAAGTAAGGGTCAATGACCCAAAAAATCAAAATAATATTATACTTGCCCCAAAGAATCATCCATTAACTTACTATTATAAGATTACATGTTTACCCGTCAAGGACGATTCCCGTCAAGGACGATTCCCATCAAGGACGATTCCCATCAAGGACGATTCCCGTCAAGGACGATTCCCATCAAGGACGATTCCCGTCAAGGACGATTCCCATCAAGGACGATTCCCATCAAGGACAAAATTTAGTTAATGATGTTATTGGGAAGAAATTTTGTCATTGATGTTATTGGGCTGAAAATAATATTATTTTGATTTTTTGGGTCATTTTCCCTTTAAGGTAATATGATAAATAAATAAATAAATAATAAATAATACTATATACCACATAATAATGGGGGAGTATAAACAAGCTGGTATATAGCATTACTTTAAACAATTTTTATATCAGATCTACGTGCCATGTTTAATAAGCATTACAATTGGTATATAGTTTTTCAACGTATTACCATTATTAAAGTATATACAAATTTAATAGTTGTAATGCCATGCGCCAATAATTAGTTAAAAAAACTCCACAAGGGGGTCAACAACTACTTTTGGCCAAAAGACGATGTAATGATAATTTAATATAGGAGTAATGATATACTAATATTTACGAGTAACACTTATATATATATACTCCACTCCCACAACTCTCAATCTAAGATTGCTCATATCTTCAACGCAGAAACTTAACATAACAATGTCCAAATCGAAATCACCAAAGTCAACTGATCATCAGAGTATTGAAGAAACGAACAAGAAGGCTCTTGAGTTCATAGAAGATGTCACAGCAAACACTGATGAGGTTCAAAAGAGAGTTCTTGCTGAAATACTCTCAAGAAATGCTCAGGCCGAGTATCTAAAACGTTTTGGCCTTAATGGTCATGTTGATAGAGAAACATTCAAGAAAATCATACCTGTCATCACTTACGAAGATATTCAATCTGATATCAAACGTATAGCTGATGGTGATAAATCTCCTATCCTTTGCTCAAACCCCATTACCGAGTTCTTGACAAGGTAAATTATTAATTAATAAACTCTGTTCATATATTTTTGATAACCTCATCAGGTAAATCTAATCTCTTTGTTATTTGATATGCAGTTCTGCTACATCTGGTGGGGAACCAAAACTGATACCCTATATAAAAGAAGGGTTTGGGAGGCGGTCATTTATACTGAGTCTTAAGATGCCTTTGATTAGCCAATACATGCCTGGTTTAGAAAAAGGCAAAATGATGTTCTTCCAGTCCACAAGAGAAGATGCTAAGACACCAGGTGGTATATTAGCACGACCTTCTTTAACTAATTACATCAAAACTTCACTACTCGTTAAGGATAGGCCATTTGATCCCTACGCAAACTACACAAGCCCATATGAAAACTTTTTGTGCTCAGATCCTCACCAAAGCATGTATTCCCAAATTCTTTGTGGCCTTCTCCAAAACAAACAAGTCAACCGTGTTGGTGCTCATTATGCCACTGGTTTTATTTTCGCAATTAGGTTCCTGGAAAAACATTGGGATGTTTTGTGTCAAGATATTCGAACAGGGACACTTAACACAAAGATTACTGACCCTTCAGTTAGGGAAGCTGTGATGAAAATTCTAGAACCTGACCCGAAATTGGCTGATTTTATTGAAGAGGAATGCAAGAAAGAATCATGGCAAGGGATTATTTCTAGATTGTGGCCCAACACTAAGTATATAGATGCTGTTATTACAGGGACTATGTCACAATACATACCAACTCTTGATTATTATAGCAATAATCTCCCTCTTGTTAGCATGAAGTATGCCTCATCAGAGTGTTACTTTGGTCTCAACCTTAACCCTTTTTGCAAACCTAGTGACGTTTCATATACTTTGATTCCTACCATGGCATATTTCGAGTTCTTGCCGGTTCATAGAAATAATGCATTATTCATTGACTCAATTTCCATGCCTGAATCCCTTTGTGAGAAGGAAGAACAAGAAGTGGTTGATCTAGCTGATGTTGAACTTGGACAAGAGTACGAAATTGTTGTCACAACTTATGCAGGTACTTCAGTTTTCCATTTTTAATATTATTAATCAATTTTCTTTTAGCATATTTAAGGGGAGAAGCTAGAATTTTGGTTTTGATTTTTACAGTTTATAACAATTTTAGAATTCCAGGGTTATCCTTAAAATTGTGGTTAACAGTACTATAAGTTACATATGATTGTAATAATTATATACATGTATATGATGCAATTTGTAGGTCTTTATCGTTTTAGGGTAGGCGATATTCTTCGAGTTACTGGATTTAAAAACAAAGCTCCTCAATTCAGCTTCGTATGTCGCGACAATGTTGTTTTAAGCATTGATTTAGACAAGACCGATGAAATTGATTTACAAAATTCCGTAGAAAATGGGGCGGCTCATTTAATGCCATTCAATTCACATCTCACTGATTACACAAGTTATGGAGACACAAGTACAATTCCAGGCCACTATGTACTTTTCTGGGAATTAAATGTGAATGACTCATCCCACATTCCACCTTCAACATTCGAAGATTGTTGCCTCACAATCGAGGAGTCTCTCAACAGTGTATATCGAATACTTCGAGCTTCTGGAACAGTTGGACCACTTGAGATCAAGATTGTGGAAAATGGAACATTTGATAAGCTATTGGATTATGCTATTAGTCTAGGTGGGTCAGTTAATCAGTACAAGACACCACGATGTGTGAAATCTGCACCTATTATTGAGCTATTAAACTCAAGGGTTGTGTCTACTTACTTCAGTCTTGAATGCCCAAAATTCACCCCTGGCCACAAGGAATGGAGCAACATCAATAACAACTGAATACGAAGGCATGAAGGTCCATATCACTTCTTTGTGCTACTCACATTTGAGAAGCCTTAAAAAAAATTCACTCTTCATTCCATGTATTGCATCTAAGTTCTCCATTCAAATATTCCTCTTTCATGAAAGCTTATAATAATGCATGTGTACCATTCATCTATATTTATTTATGAAAGAAATAAAATAAATTAATAGATTTATTTCCATGTCACCCATGATGGGTTAACATGAACGTGCTAAAGAAAGTTACCTGGGTTTAACTGAAAGAACTTACCCACTTTCTTAGTGCTTTTGGGTGCAGATCGTGGGAAGGTGGTTTATTATCAATTAATAAACCAACGCTTCCTGGACTCTATAAATAGGAGTCTCCTACTCCATCTTCAATACGCTTCCTGGACTCTATAAATAGGAGTCTCCTACTCCATCTTCAATACAGCTTCACAGCACACAAAATTTCTTCAGCAAAAATTTCTTCTCTTATTCCATTATACGACAAAATTTATAGACTCTTTGGTGGTGAAAACAAAGGGTTTAATTCTAGTAATTAATTTCACGATCAGAAAGCAAGAATTCAGAAAGTAAGAATTCAGAAATCAATCTGCTGCGTAAGAAGGTTTGTCTAAAACCTTTACTATTTAATTTAATATGTAACAATTGGTATCAGAATATGTTACCTGGATTTTTTTGCTTCGTCTTGTTTCTTCTGTTTCATGCGATTCATATAAAAAAAATTGTAGAAAGAATTTTTTTTTACTGTCGAACGTATTTACAAAAGAGAAGAGTTTTTTTTAAAAGCTTTGTCGAACTAATATATATATAGGGTTATTAGGTCATAAATTAGAGCGTGTTTAGTGGCCTGTTTTTTTTTTATTATTTGGACCACTTAATTTATTAATTCAGTCCAATAATATTAGTAGGCCCTTTCTAGATTTTGGGCCGAAATTCATTTCAATTAATATTTTTTATCTTGGGCCGGATTTTATTTTTTAGATTAATTTCTGAATCCATTTTTTGAGGCTGAATCCTTATCTACCAATTATGAGCGAATTTTATTTGAATTATATTTAGTCCGGGTCCGTTTTAGTTTTGGATTAAATATCAGACCAAATTAGGTAGTAGGCCTGTTTTTTTTAATTTTTTGGACCACTTAATTTATTAATTCAGTCTAATAATATTAGTAGGCCCTTTCTAGATTTTGGGCCGAAATTCATTTTAATTAATATTTTTTATCTTGGGCCGGATTTTATTTTTTAGATTAATTTCTGAATCCATTTTTTGGGCCGAATCCTTATCTACCAATTATGAGCGAATTTTTTTTGAATTATATTTAGTCCGGGCCCGTTTTAGTTTTGGATTAAATATCGGACCAAATTAGGTAGTAGGCCTGTTTTTTTTTTTAATTTTTTGGACCACTTAATTTATTAATTGAGTCCAATAATATCAGTAGGCCCTTTCTAGATTTTAGGCCGAAATTCATTTTAATTAATATTTTTTATCTTCGGCCGGATTTTATTTTTTAGATTAATTTTTGAATCCATTTTTTTGGGCCGAATCCTTATCTACCAATTATGAGCGAATTTTTTTTGAATTATATTTAGTCCGAGCCCGTTTTAGTTTTGGATTAAATATCGGACCAAATTAGGTAGTAGTAAAATTGTTTTTCATGTAAAGAGATTCAAACCCTGACCAACACTACTAGAGACTAATAACTTAACCACTTGATCTATTCAATTAGTTGCTACTTAAAAAAATATATGTTTCATTTATAACAAATTTCAGAAATGTATTATTTTAATTCAAAAAGGTGGTGAATTATTTTTTGTTCTTAATTTTTCTATAGAGGAAAATGGTGATTACACGATCCCGGGGATTACGTGCATTCAGACGCGACCTGTTGATGAACTACATGACTGATTACAAGAACATAAAGAATACTAATAAACCAAAATTGGTTTACACCGCCAAAGAACCCGAGTCAGATGGACAAAGGGAAGATTTGAAAAACAAAATAATGACACTTCGAAATTATAAGATGAAATCATCACATTCTTTAATACAACACATGAAGATTGTAAATGATATGATACAAGGTGTCATAAAATATGCCTATCACATGAATGAGAATGACAAGGTTGAAGCCCTTCTCAGGACTTTGCCAAAAGACTTGAGAAAAGATCTCCTTGATCTATGGAGGAATGTGAATCCCGAAAATTATGTAGATAGGAGATCAAAAACATATGGTTGGGTCGTATATGCCTTCACTGAATCTCATATGTGGAATCATTTTAAAAGACATAAAAGTTTTTTCAAATGTCCTTGTGAGATGAATTCGCCTACTAAGTATGATCCGATAAGTCTCTATGTAAAAGAGGGTTTTGAAAAATCGATTCCGTTGAAAACGAGATACGAGTGATTGTCATGTATAAGTTAGAGTTTCTTTGCTAAGTAGTTTATTTGGTAGTTCGTTTCAAATGTTAGTCTTTGATTTTATTTGGTTATTTGGTTACCAAACATGTTTTTTCATTTATGTATGAATTCAACTAGATTATTTGCTTTTATGTTATTAGTTGTTTAATTTTCATACATTTTGCTCTATCTATGTTAGAGTAAGTGGGAGTTCTTGGAGAACTTAATTTTACAGTTAATGAAATTCATTGAATGGTTAAGACAAACAAAATATAGTGGTTCATGACTGGAAACATAGTGAACTTTCTTTATCACTTATTTTGTTATCTTTCTTATTCATTCTGTTTGCATTAATAGCATAGAGTTGTTAAATAAATGTATGATATTAATGGAAATCTCTTACTTTATAGAGAAAATGGCATCGAAAACCATCATTGCTAATCTCAACAAAGGAGAAAAGATGAATGGTGAGAACTATAATCTTTGGAAGCTCAAGATACACTATGTTCTAGAAGAGCAAGATGTTCTTGAGTCTGTTAACAATGTCATGGCTCAGCCTGAGGAAGGCAACACAACTCAAAACAGAAGGGACATGGAGGCTTATGAGAAGTGGAAAAAGAAAGATTCCACTGCAAGAGGCATCTTGATAGGCTCCATAAATGACGATCTTGTCTATGAATGTCAACGATACCTCACTGCTCACGAAATGTGGAATTCTCTTAAGGAGAAGTATGGGGGTACGACTGTGACTAAGTTGCGTCAATTGACCATTAAGTTTGACACTTGCAAGAAGAAGCCTAATCAAACCATGCAACAACATCTACGAGAGATGTCTACCATGATTAGGGAACTTAAGAATGCAGGTCATAACCTTACTGATGAACAACAGGTTCAAGCTGTGATCCGATCTCTTCCAAATAACTGGGAGCATTTGAAGATAAACTTGACTCACAATGACAACATCAAAACTTTTTATGATGCTGCTCGTCATGTGACATTGGAAGATGAACGTCTAGATGCAATTAAGCCTCAGGGTCAGGCTTATGTTGCTGAGTCAAGTTCCCACAAAGTTTCTGGCAATAAGCGCAAGAACAATGGGAAGAAGAACGGAAATGAGCATGTTTCCAAGAAGAACAAGAAGGGTGGTAACAATAATGGAAAACGTTTCCGTAAAAAGAAAGACAAGAGTAAGATGAAATGCTTTAACTGTGAGAAAATGGGTCACTTCGCTCGCGAGTGCAGCGAGCCCAGAAAGGTAGCAATGTCATTTACTTCTTGTAATTTTACTTATGTTACCAGTACTGTATTGCTTGCTGATTCTAATCCTTTGTGGACTGTGGACTCAGGAGCGACAGACCATGTAGCCAAAGACCGAGAGGCATATGTAGAATACCATCGGATTCCAGAGGGATCAAGGTGGATATATGTAGGAGACAACAATAAGGTTGAATTCAAAGGAGTTGGCACTTGCAAGTTGAACTTGCGAGGTGGTCAAACCTTGTACCTGCATGATGTACTTTACGCACCTGATATTCAACATAACTTAGTCTCGGTCACTGTTCTTCTAGGATTAGGTTTTAATTTGCATTTTCATAACAAACAAGTAGATATCTATTATGATGTTAGGTATTATGGTTCTGGTTTTATTTCGCATGGTTTAATTGTACTAGATGATGATAACTCGTTTAATAGTTATTATTTAAGTAGTTGCTTTTCCACTAATACTTCTTCTTCTAGTATATCTAATGTAGAAGAAAATGTATGGCATGCTAGATTAGGTCATATTGGTCAAGACCGTATGAATTTGTTGGCTAAGGCGAACCTTTTGGGTTTGTTGACTAAAGTCAACTTGCCAACTTGTGAAAATTTTCTAGCAGGTAAAGCAAAACGGAAACCATTTGGAAAGGCTAAACGAGTCGAGTACCCATTACAAGTAATTCATTCAGACATCTGTGGTCCAGTGAGTGTTCAAACTAGACGTGGGGAACGTTATTTCATCACCTTTATAGATGATTTCACTAGGTTTGGTTATGTCTACCTGATTTCTCACAAATCTGAAGCATTGAAATGTTCTATGACATTTATCAATGAAGTGGAAAATCAGTTAGAGAGGAAGGTGAAAACCCTAAGAACCGATCGAGGACGTGAATATCTATCTGATCAGTTTAAAGAACTGTGTGATGAAAAAGGGATAGTAAGGCAACTTACAATTCCTAGAACACCACAACAGAATGGTGTGGCTGAAAGGAGGAATAGAACACTCCTAGAAATGGTTAGGTCTATGATGGCACAAGCAAATCTTCCAATATCTTATTGGGGAGATGCCTTGTTAACCGCCTTTATATACTTAACCGAGTACCCACAAAGACTATTCCATCAACTCCTTATGAACTATGGACAGGTAGGAAACCTAATCTGTCATACTTACGACCTTGGGGGTCGGCAGGCTATGTTCATGATCTATCTCATAAGTATGGGAAGTTAGGTCCAAGAGGTAAGAAGTGTATCTTTATTAGATACCCAGATCACTCTAAAGGATATGTGTTTATTGGTGAACATAATGATGGGGGTCTTACTGAAATTGAGTCACGAGATGTTACATTCTTAGAGAATGATTTTCCTAGCAGAGGTGAGGTTGACAGAAATTCCATTTTATGTGAATTAAATGAGATTCAGGAAGATGATATGCAAACAAATGTGACGCCTGATGAGGTAACACATACTCAAGAAATAGAGACGGACACTCCTCTAAATCTTGAGACGGAAGAAACCATTGCATCATCTAGTAATCCTATTTCTCAAGATTCTCAACTTAAGAGAAGTGCTAGAGGTTTAGTTCCTCGTCGCCGATTTGAAATCGAAGGAGAAGTCTTTATGATAACTCCACAAGACGAAGAAGAACCTCGAACAGTTAATGAAGCACTCTCATGTCCCGCTAAGAATGAATGGAGGAAAGAAATGGAAGAAGAAATGGAGTCGATGAAGAAAAACCAGGTATGGGAACTGGTTGATCTCCCAAAAGGACGTAAGGCAATTGGGAATAAATGGGTTCTCAAAATAAAGAGGAACCCTGACAATTCCATTGACAGGTATAAAGCTCGCTTGGTAGCGAAAGGCTATACTCAACGGGAAGGAATAGATTTTGAGGAAACTTTTTCTCCTGTTGTTAGATTTACCTCAATACGTCTTATTTTAGCTATAGTGGCGCATCTCGATCTGGAGTTGCACCAAATGGATGTTGAAACTGCATTTCTAAATGGAGATTTAGATGAGGTAATTTTTATGGAACAACCCTCGGGTTTCATTGCAAAAGATCAAGAGAATAAAGTATGTAGATTGTTGAAATCAATCTATGGTCTTAAGCAAGCCTCGAGACAGTGGAATTTGAGATTTAATGAAGTTATCTCGTCAAATGGATTTGAGATGATAAGTGAAGACCACTGTGTTTATATTAAATGTTCCAAGAAGAATTTCATGATTTTATCTCTATATGTGGATGACATCCTATTAGCCGGGAATGATAAAGAGTTTATTCAAGCTAACAAGGAGTGGCTAGCTTCTCAATTCGATATGAAAGATATGGGAGAAGCAAATTATATTCTTGGTGTTAAGATTCATAGAGATAGGTCTAGAAGACTATTATCTTTATCTCAAGAACCTTACATCATGAATGTACTTGAGCGTTTTGGTATGACTACGTGCAATGCCGTTGACACTCCTGTAGCAAAGGTAATGAACTTAACTCTCGACATGTGTCCTAGTACTACAGAAGAAAAACAGAAAATGTCAACAGTACCATATTCTAGTGCCATTGGCAGTCTTATGTATGTTATGATGTGTACGAGACCAGACATTTGTTATGCAGTAGGTTTAGTTAGTCGTTTTCAATCGAACCCGGGACAAGAGCATTGGAAAGCTGTGAAAAGGATATTGAGATACCTAAAAGGCACCAAAGATCATGCTTTATGCTTTCGAGGAGATAGATTACGCCTAGAGGGATATACAGACGCTGATTGGGCTGGTGATATAGATGGGCGTAAATCCACTTCAGGTTATGTATTCTTGCTAAATAATTGCGCAATCTCATGGAGTAGCAAGAAACAAACCTATGTAGCTTTGTCAACGATGGAAGCTGAGTTTGTAGCTTGCTCAGCTGCGGTTCAGGAGGCTGTTTGGTTAAAAAGGTTCTTTGAACATTTAGGATTCTCTGGTGATAGTGGGAGTCCAATAACAATATACTGTGATAGTCAAGCTGCAATGGCTTATGTTAAAGATCCAAAATATCACAGCAAGAACAAACACATTGATATAAAGTATAACTTCGTTAGAGATATAATTGCACAAAAGGATGTTACTTTGCAATATATACCCACACGCAATATGCTTGCTAATCCATTCACAAAAGCAATCCCAAGGGATGTATTCATGGATCATGTTAGATCTATAGGATTAAGCAAGATATAATGTATGAATTATTGCTAGTTTATGTGCATTCATGTATATATTTCCATTAGTATGTTTATTTAACTGTTTATTTTAATGATATCATGTTTGATATGTATTATATATATTGCGTGTGGTTTTGTAAGTATGTATGTCCTATAGACTGAGATTGACCCTGTCACACGGGCAATCGCCTTTGGCATAAGAAGTGCGCAAAGATGAGACTAACTCATAGTAGTGAAGAACCCTTAAGATAACTTGAGTTAAGATAGTCGCCTTAACTAAGTGTTAAGATGAGATCATAAACATGGATAAACCATGTTAAGCTTATATTATGATCGAAGTAGAATCCCACTATCTACTTAGTCTATAATAGCCAGATATGAGTTGCTTGATTGATTTCATAGAAGGGTTGATCGATCAAAGAATTCATCTTAGGCAACGAGGCTTGTCTAATTATATATTCGTATGGTATTTGTAAAATTGTGACATACAGTTTGAGATATATGAATAATACCATAGCACGTGTGTCATACCACGTGTGATTTCGACGAAAAGGAAGTGAAGAATTGATCCCTGTTTCTTCACTGTGTGATACCTTTGATTTGTGCCCTTATTACTTTTGACTATATCTTGATATTTTGATTAGGTGTATGCTACTTTGAACACATTACCAATGATCATGAGTGATTCGGTCTAATGGGGTATGTTTGGGAAAGCAACCTAATCAATATAAAAGGATATAAGTGTAAAGGGAAGACTAGAATTGTGTATCAAATGTGTGCTTGCAGGTTAACCGATCATGTAAGTCAATACGGACTATAACATGATAGTGAGACACATAAATTAAATGACAGTGAACTCTTTTTCACATAGAAGTTGTGATATAAATTTGAAGGGGTCAGAGTTACTGTAATATGATACAACATATTGTTAGTCTGGGGTACTACAAGATACGTAAGCAATGAGATTTCATTTGAGCAACTATGTACCCTAACAGGTTAATAGTAACATATGCTCGTATGCTTGTCGGTCGCACGACCTATTTGTCAAGTATGATGAATTATTGTAGTAGTGTGTATATGAGAGAATTTTGAGAAATTTTTGATGTATAGGACATTGTGATGCACATACCTAATAGTACGATGGTAACTCCATCATGTGCGAGTGGGAGAATGAAAGAAATAAAATAAATTAATAGATTTATTTCCATGTCACCCATGATGGGTTTACATGAACGTGCTAAAGAAAGTTACCTGGGTTTAACTGAAAGAACTTACCCACTTTCTTAGTGCTTTTGGGTGGAGATCATGGGAAGGTGGTTTATTATCAGTTAATAAACCAACGCTTCCTGGACTCTATAAATAGGAGTCTCCTACTCCATCTTCAATACAGCTTCACAGCACACAAAATTTCTTCAGCAAAAATTCCTTCTCTTATTCCATTATACGACAAAATTCATAGACTCTTAGGTGGTGAAAACAAAGGGCTTAATTCTAGTAATTAAGTTCACGATCAGAAAGCAAGAATTCAGAAAGTAAGAATTCAGAAATCAATGCGCTGCGTAAGAAGGTTTGTCTAAAACCTTTACTATTTAATTTAATAGGTAACAATTTTTGATTGAGGCAGCGAGACCAAGGCATATAGCCAGTCATTAAGTATTTATATGTGTAATATTGAAATTGTTAAAATTGTTCAAATAACTATTATTTAAAATTGTTCAATATGTTCAAATAATGTCAATTCTATTTTGCTAATTAAAATGTATTTTGAGAAAAGTTATTGTGTGATACAAAACAAAATGAAGAACAATATCAAATCTATTCATTTTTGATAGCTTTGAAAAAAGGAAATGCAATTTATGCCAAAGTTGAAGTTGCGTCTCCAATGCCAACAGAGAATATTTGGAAATTCGTAGAAGAGATGAACATTGAGAAAAATTTGCAAGTAAAAGCGTATGCTTATCTTCTTGATAGACCTGACAAGTTATCAAGACTTCTTGGATGTCCATTGGAGATGAGAAAAGATTTGCTCAACCTATATATGTTTGGTCACGATAGCTAATTTAATTTTGGATGTTTAGTGTGAGGATCTTTTAAATATTAAAATTGTCCTACTTTTGCAAGACATTGATGTGATTTCTTTTATGTTCTTATGGAATTTTTGTTGGTGTTTTGATTTTAGTCTAGGTAGAGCATCAATAGATGTAGAATTTCAGCTATTATTATTCATTACTATTGAATTCATTATGGTCTTTTGATTATTTTTATCAAGTATGTTTTTATTATTGTTGTTATGATATTTTTTGGTGAAGAAAAATTAGTACAGGATCTATAGTGCAAGTTTTGCCTAATATAGAGATCTATAGTTCAATTTTTGCATAATTTAGCGACTTGTAGTGCAACTTCACTGTACAGATCCAAATAAAATGATGTATCTGTCAATACTTGAAGCAAACTTCATTTTCTCATTCTTCGAAGATGAAGCAAAATTTTATGTCTTCGGCAGCAGCTGCTTTAGGGAGCGTCTTTCATTCTTCAGGCCTCCCGGCAACATTACATGCTAGTTTAGTTGGTGGAGCTGTTGTAGCTAGTCGAGTAACTGACCTTTTTACTTTGGCTTCTTCTTTCTTGCGATAGTTGCCAAATGCTCTTGTAGTTCGGTCTGCCTTGCCTTCCTTTTAAGCAGTAGCTTGCAACTCAGGTTCCGGAAGCTGTTCACTTGAGGTTGCACCTGAGAAACAGATGGTCAAGTGTCTGATTTAAAAAAATGATTTTGCATTGAATTGTGCAGGCACAACTTTGACCAAAATAAATAGACGGATCGAAGTATGGTTCACCGAGGAGGTAATCCAACTTGCTTGATTTGTGTATGTATTCGTGCTTGACTAGTCTTGGCGTATCAAACATATTCTGCTTTTTCGATTCATAAAGTTTCCGGCTCGTAAAATTTCCGCCACTGATATTCGCATATGTATATATATATGCCATGAGATTTGATTTGTCAAAGTGTGGGTGGCTCCGCCACTGATAACTACACCTTGCCTTTAATTCCCACGAACTTTTCAGCTCGATTCTTCATGATCATGGATGGTGCCATCCAAGATTGTGTGGGAATAGGTGTTTCTTGTCGTAACTCGATTTCATCTGTAGCATTACACTCCTCTGGCAATCCATTCATCTCTTTAGTTTCGAATCTTCGTTTGTTAGAAAGAATGTCCTTCATGAATTGACCATATTTTGACATTCTTGTGAGAGCTTCTACAAACGGGATGCTGATTTTTAACTTGTTCACCATGTCAACGAACTTCTTGAATTCCAGGTCATTGTCCTTTCTGACACGTGAAGGGAATGGTGGAGGAGGACATGTGTTGGTTACCACTTGGCTCTCTTTCTTTTCTGGTGTCTTCTCTTGGACACTTCTTTGTTCAACTACCTCTTCGACCTTATCTTCTGTTGTGTATCCCCCCCTTTTCTGGAATAGGGACTGGTTCTGGTTCTGGTCTTGGTGGAGGTAGTTGTTTTCCACTTCCTAATTCAACTGCATGGCAAACTTTGTTTTCTGGAGCACTAGTATCACTTCGGAGTTGCCTTTCTGCAAGTATTTTAGTTTTATTCACCATTTGTGACACTGTCTGCACCATTTCCATAAGCACATTCTGCAAGTTTTGGTATCCCTGCTGGCTAATTTCTATATCTTCAATTATGTTCATTATCTTAGCCATGGTTGAATTCGAACTCGCAGGATGTTCTTGTACCGTTTGCTGCATTGAATAAGGAGGTGGTTCTTGATAAGCTTCATTGTAAATCAGCGCTTCTTGATAGATAGGTTATGGAGGATAACAAGATTGTGGTCGCGGTTGATAATAATCATCATAGTGATGGTTATTATGATAATAAGTCTGTTGATCTCCGACCCAATTGTAACTCTGTGGGGGTTGATAGTCAGCGTAACTTCCTTGAGATTGATAGTAACCATCATAATAATGGTCTCTTTGATAAGGCATGAAGGAAATTGAGGCTGGATTGTTCATGCAATATTCCCACGAGTGATCTCTTGCTCCACAACTAGGACATGAAGGTGATGTATGTACTAGATTTCTCTGAGCTATTTCTCGCGCTTGTTCTCGTAATTCCTCAAGTTGTTGGTTTAACTCTTTGAGCTTTAGAGCTTCTAAAGTCACTTTTTTTCTGCTTCAAACGACCAACTTCTCTTGGTTTCAAGAAAATTCTCCATAATGGTATTAGCTTCTTCAGGATCTAATAATACGAAACCTTTATCTCCTAATAAATCTGCTTTCGCCTAAAAAATCTGTAAAACAAAAACTAAAAAGAAAAGCGTAAAATAGAACTAACTAAAATAAAAGCACAAGATAATTGCACAAGGACTAACAATGTAATCCCCGGCAGCGGCGCCAAAAACTTGGTGTGGCCTAAGGTGTGATAAAATAATGATATAAATAAGTTCAAATACACACCCTAAACTAACACGGTACTGCAAGTATTACAGGACGTATGCAAGTTTTAATGATAAGAAGATTCGTTCCTCAGGGACTGACGAAAGTTAGAGAGAACTTATGCAAATTATCAAGTGCAGATATAAAAGATAGAAAGATAATACGCAAGTAGGAAGAAGAGATAGACTAATATTTATTTGGTTTTTAAATAATAAAACTAAACTAATAAACTAAAGACAGAAAATAAATAAAAGAAAAGAAAAGAAGATAGTATGAAAGTTATAGCTTTGGTCTCACTAGTATGCACTAATCCTTCTAATTCTATCTATTAGATCTAGTTTATAAGGGAGAATATTAGCTCTTGGTATACTTAGTCAGGATTCTAAATTCCCATACCTTAGACCTTGAGAGCGACTAAGGGGGCTACGGCACAACCAAGAAGTGTTTTATCTTAGGGTTATCAAACGCCACTAATGCCCTAAGCAAATACTGCAATCCTGGTGATATGGTGGTTAAAACAAACCCTAATGACTATCTAGTTAGAATCATGTTTTGTCAGAACTAATATCGACACTAGACTTTATGTGGTGGTTCAATAGTTAAACACCTTGGTAAGGTGACCATCTAACTACTATTAAGGTAATCCTAAACGTTGCGCACCGCAAGGAAAACATACATTAAATCAAAACACATAATCAAATATAAAGGTAAGTAGCTAATATCAGATTAAAACATATAATTCCCAAAGAAACTTAGATAGAAGAATTAGAATTCATAGTTTATACATGATGCAAAACCCAAGCTAATAGAATTAATTCATACAAAGAAAAGAAGAGAAAAGAATTACAAAATAAGAGGTTGAAGAAGACATGATTGACGCACAGCTCCTTCCAGACTTCTTCTCTTGTGTTGCAGCTTCCTCTTGGCCTTAGGGTCTGGCCAAGGATGATTTTAGAGTGTTAAGAGGCTGTATTTATAGGGTATAGGAAGACCTAATTCGTTTTCTTGAAGGAGAAGGAAAGTAATAGACTCCTAGTCCAACTCAAATTCGTATGGAAATAAAGATAAACGCTGATGGACCGTTTTGAGCATATCTTCTTCGTTATTGGTCGGTTTGAGCTCCATAAGATACCAAAAGAATCGCAACAGAATTATCTTGACCCTGAAGAAGGAAATTACCAAAATCGGCCTATTTCTTAGGTAAAAACGCATATCTTTAGACGTGTATGCAGAATCCCAGATTTAGGCAGCTTTTGTTTTTCCATCTTTTTAGCTTTTGTTTCCTTATCTCCAATTTCCATGCTAATCTCTTTCCATATCTTGTAGTCTTTGACTTGGACTCTAATTAAGCTCCATAATTATCTTTAAAGCTTCACACTAAATAAAAAATTAAACTCAATATGCTCTAAAAATATTATGTTACTAAATCAAGACCCAAAATAGGAAAGTGCACTAAATTAAGCTAAGATCGACCTATAAACTAATAAATAAGCCTAAAATTATGTCTCTGAAGTATATTTAATTATCGCAAATGAGGAGACATCAAGACCCCCAACTCAAAGTTGTATCGTCCCGATACAATAAAAGTAAAAAACAGTAGGGTAGTCAAGAAGAAGAAGTAGGAGGAGAATAAGAACAGAACAAAATGAATGATCCTAGAGCAAAATATCTAAAAAGTCTCATGTAGTAATGCTCAATAAATAATGCACAAAGATGTTTAATATACATGTAATCAACAATCCATAAATTCAAGTCCAGATTAATTTTGCAATGCCAGAAGGAGAGGATGATAACTTAGTTCAGGTTAATGGCTATAGGTTGTTCATAGGTCCCAAATACAGCATCCAATGGTCCACTTACCTACTACCTAATAGCTCAATTGTTTCTCCATCTAGCAGTTAGAAATCCTAAGGTCTTTGGTTATAACGTGGCTTAAGGACGGGTGTGGTATATTTGGATAATGAAAAGTGAGCTTTTGGCTCTCTCCTCACTAGTCATCAACGAATCGCCCTAGAGCTTGAGTTTTCACTCGAAGATGTTCTCACTCAACCCAATTTATTGATGCTTTAATGTTAATCCCCAAGAATCCCAAATAAAACCTTTGTTGATTTACAAAATTCCACTTTGCCGGTCCGAATATATATTCTTTTCAATTCAATCTTTTGTATAGCTATGACTCTCTTTTCGATGTTGAGATATCACACTATTTTTTCATATATATATATTCTTTCTTTTTTTTATGCCCTTGTTGGCAGATTTAGCTCGTAGCTTCTTTTCCATTCACTATTATCCCGGCAAAGGGTTACAATAATTACAGTTTCACCATCAATAAAATCACAAAGATAATACCTAAATCCCAAAGTTCCCTAATGATGAAACCCACCACCCCAACCTCAAGCTCTAAAACGAGTTGTCTCAGGTTTTGCGATTCGAGTGCGGGTCATATAGATAAGTCCTAAAAACTAGGGTATGGATTATAATGTGTTTCAATAAAGGATTTAGAAAGGCTTAGAGGGGCTAAGACGGATAAATAACAATAATATCAAACAAAAGGGTGAGAAAGTCAAAAATCTTCAAGCGTTTTATCATGAAAGAACTGCCTTAGTCATTTTTCTAACTACCGGATTTCGTTACGTTTTCATTATTAGTTCATAGACAAGTGGGTTTTCAACTAATTTTAAACCTCACGTTCTACACACCAAATAACTATTCCTAAGTTTCAACGTGACTTCATAGCATTGCTCATTAACTTTTCTATCCTTTACTTCCTGTTTTCATACATGCATCTAAACAAACTTATGACATCTTTCAAAAACATACTACCTACTATCATTAACTTAATAAAATCATGCTCGAATAGGTACATTCAGAGATATTCTATGCCTAATTCAACCCAAAAAATTTTAAATTTTATGAAAAATCAAAAAGGAAGATGAGGACAACGAATCCCCACCCCCAACTAAAAATGAGCTGTGTCCCCACGACTCGAAAAAGACTCAAGAAAAATAAAATTTAAAATTAGCATACATATTGCACATAAAGAAATGGTAGGGAAGAAAGAAAACATACTCTTCGAGGCTATTACCTCGCCTTATCGATATTCCAGATTAAATCTAATGTATCTTCTTCACCCAACTTCTTATTCGCTTTTCGTTCAGGACACGTGATCATAATAGGATATTGCATTATATAACGTCATGGGAGAGATCGAAAAATTCGTATCACCTCCTCATAGATCAATTGTGCCACATCTTCCTCTTCTCCTCACACAATACAATTCACAAACAACCCAATCATTCCAAATCTCCACGAATCTTCATGTATTCTCCTTCAACTTCTTCAAATACTTTCTTATAAGAAAAAGGTAGCTCCTTTAATTGTTACTTCAGAGAAGCTATCAGGGCCCTTGAAGCTTTCTCTTTTTCTTTGGGTATAAGGTCTTTGATTTGTAGAGGTTGTGTTGTCTTCTTCACTAAAGTTGGAATCTTTTTGCTCATTGAATTAACACAGCATGCTAACCTCTCTTCTCTTGACTTGTTTTACCCTTTGAATTGGAACTAGGACTTTTCTCACTTGATTTCTTCTCAATTAAATCCAATACCTTGATTTCTTCATCTCCCATACAGTTGATAATGTTCATGTTCTCTTAATCATCTCAATTGACCCCCAACTCAAAGCTTTAACTTATTGGGTTAGGAAAGGTGATTGGATGATGATTCTCTATGTGGGTAAGATGGATTCTTCATAGATTGGCTTGGATTTAAGAAATTGTAGGATGAATTTTTAAAATTTAAGCTTTTGATTCTTGGATTCAAGGTGTTTTGGTATGATATGGGTGGTTGAACTTCCTTGTTATGATGTGGAAGATGAATTTGGATGTGTTTTTTTGGTGATTGGGTAGTGTTTTGATGATTGGTGAAGGTTTTTATGAGCTCTAATGGAGTTGAGAGAGTTTTGGAGAAGAGAAAGAGGCTTAAGGTTTATAAAATTCGGAATTAAAAGCTTCATTCCTCCTTTATACACCCAAACCCGTAACTCTCTCTCTTTGGCGGCGCCGTGCGGACTACCCCTGCGGACCAGGGGGTACACCGCGGGGTACCCCGCGCTTACTGATGCTCCTTCCTCAAAATACCCGTGGTAGCAACCCCGTGGCACGTGTTTTGGCTCTGCGGTGTAGGGCACGGTGTAGGGCCCGGTATACTAGACCCATCAGCTATTTTTTTTCTTTTCTGTATAAAACATGTGCCTGCTACCGTGGCACGGGTTTTCTCACCGGCGGTATGCCGCGGCTGAGGTCCGGTATACCGCACCCCTGCTTTAGTTTTTCCGAAAATTTTGCTCGCCTTCCCTAACTCGATTTCTCCAATACCTAATCATCAAAAACACTAATACCTTCCTCAAATATGCAATATCAACTAAATTTAACTAAACTAAACATAAATTAAAACTTGGAAACGTAAAAACATAAAAGAAATTACGGGTTGTCTCCCGTATAGCACTTTTTTTTAACGTCTTTTAAAGTTAGACGTGTTACCTCGATTAAGGATGACGAAATTTCCACCCCTTGCCTTTAATTCCCACGAACTTTTCAGCTCGATTCTTCATGATCATGGATGGTTCCATCCAAGATTGCGTGGGAATAGGTGTTTCTTGTGGTAACTTGATTTCATCTGTAGAATTACACTCCTCTGGCAATCCATTCATCTCTTTAGTTTCGAATCTTCGTTTGTTAGAAAGAATGTCCTTCATGAATTGATCATATTTTGACATTCTTATGAGAGCTTCTACAAACGGGATGCTGATTTTTAACTTGTTCACCATGTCAACGAACTTCTTGAATTCCAGGTCATTGTCCTTTCTGACACGTGAAGGGAATGGTGGAGGAGGACATGTGTTGGTTACCACTTGGCTCTCTTTATTTTCTGGTGTCTTCTCTTGGACACTTCTTTGTTCAACTACCTCTTCGACCTTATCTTCTGTTGTTTCTCCCCCCTTTTCTGGAATAGGTACTGGTTCTGGTTCTGGTCTTGGTGGAGGTAGTTGTTTTCCACTTCTTAATTCAACTGCATGGCAACCTTTGTTTTCTGGAGCACTAGTATCACTTCGGAGTTGCCTTTCTGCAAGGATTTTAGTTTTATTCACCATTTGTGACACTGTCTGCACCATTTCCATAAGCGCATTCTGCGAGTTTTGGTATCCCTGCTGGCTAATTTTTATATCTTCAATTATGTTCATTATCTTAGCCATGGTTGAATTCGGACTCGCAGGTTGTTCTTGTACGGTTTGCTGCATTGAATAAGGAGGTGGTTCTTGATAAGCTTCATTGTAAATCGGCGCTTCTTGATAGATAGGTTGTGGAGGATAACAAGATTGTGGTCGCGGTTGATAATAATCATCATAGTGATGGTTATTATGATAATAAGTCTGTTGATCTCCGACCCAATTGTAACTCTGTGGGGGTTGATAGTCAGCGTAATTTCCTTGAGATTGATAGTAACCATCATAATAATGGTCTCTTTGATAAGGCATGAAGGAAATTGAGGCTGGATTGTTCATGCAAATTCCCACGAGTGATCTCTTGCTCCACAACTAGGACATGAAGGTGATGTATGTACTAGATTTCTCTGAGCTATTTCTCGCGCTTGTTCTCGTAATTCCTCAAGTTGTTGGTTTAACTCTTTGAGCTTTAGAGCTTCTAAAGTCTCTTTTTTTCTGCTTCAAACGACCAACTTCTCTTGGTTTCAAGAAAATTCTCCATAATGGTATTAGCTTCTTCAGGATCTAATAACACGAAACCTTTATCTCCTAATAAATCTGCTTTCGCCTAAAAAATCTGTAAAACAAAAACTACAAAGAAAAGCGTAAAATAGAACTAACTAAAATAAAAGCACAAGATAATTGCACAAGGACTAACGATGTAGTCACCGGCAGCGGCGCCAAAAACTTGGTGTGGCCTAAGGTGTGATAAAATAATGATATAAATAAGTGCAAATACACACCCTAAACTAACACGGTACTGCAAGTATTACAGGACGTATGCAAGTTTTAATGATAAGAAGATTCGTTCCTCAGGGACTGACGAAAGTTAGAGAGAACTTATGCAAATTATCAAGTGCAGATATAAAGGATAGAAAGATAATACGCAAGTAGGAAGAAGAGATAGACAAATATTTATTTGGTTTTTAAATAATAAAACTAAACTAATAAAATAAAGACAGAAAATAAATAAAAGAAAAGAAAAGAAGATAGTATGAAAGTTATAGCTTAGGTCTCACTAGTATGCACTAATCCTTCTAATTCTATCTATTAGATCTAGTTTATAAGGGAGAATATTAGCTCTTGGTATACTTAGTCAGGATTCTAAATTCCCATACCTTAGACCTTGAGAGAGACTAAGGGGACTACGACACAACCAAGAAGTTTTTTATCTTAGGGTTATCAAACGCCGCTAAGGCCCTAAGCAAATACTGCAATCCTGGTGATATGGTGGTTAAAACAAACCCTAATAACTATCTAGTTAGAATCATGTTTTGTCAGAACTAATATCGACACTAGACGTTATGTGGTGGTTCAATAGTTAAACACCCTGGTAAGGTGACCATCTAACTACTATTAAGGTAATCCTAAACGTTGCGTACCGCAAGGAAAACTTACATTAAATCAAAACACATAATTAAATATAAAGGTAAGTAGCTAATATCAGATTAAAACATATAATTCCCAAAGAAACTTAGATAGAAGAATTAGAATTCATAGTTTATAGATGATGCAAAACCCAAGCTAATAGAATTAATTCATACAAAGAAAAGAAGAGAAAAGAATTACAAAATAAGAGGTTGAAGAAGACATGATTGATACACAGCTCCTTCCAGAGTTCTTCTCTTGTGTTGCAGCTTCCTCTTGGCCTTAGGGTCTGGCCAAGGATGATTTTAGAGTGTTAAGAGGCTGTATTTATAGGGTATAGGAAGACCTAATTCGTTTTCTTGAAGGAGAAGGAAAGTAATGGACTCCTAGTCCAACTCAAATTCGTATGGAAATAAAGATAAACACTACTGGACCGTTTTGAGCATATCTTCTTCGTTATTGGTCGGTTTGAGCTCCATAAGATACCAAAAGAATCGCAACAGAATTATCTTGACCTTGAAGAAGGAAATTACCAAAATCGGCCTATTTCTTAGGTAAAAACGCATATCTTTAGACGTGTATGCAGAATCCAAGATTTAGGCAGCTTTTGTTTTTCCATCTTTTTAGCTTTTGTTTCCTTATCTCCAATTTCCATGCTAATCTCTTTCCATATCTTGCAGTCTTTGACTTGGACTCTAATTAAGCTCCATAATTATCTTTAAAGCTTCACACTAAATAAACAATTAAACTCAATATGCTCTAAAAATATTATGTTACTAAATCAAGACCCAAAATAGGAAAGTGCACTAAATTAAGCTAAGATCGACCTATAAACTAATAAATAAGCCTAAAATGATGTCTCTGATGTATATTTAATTATCACAAATGAGGAGACATCAATCACTATATATTGAGAATCTCCTCTTAGCCTTCACCTCTTAGCCTTCACGTTGAGAATCGCCTTCACTATGCCCGCTAATGTCGAGCTCCTCATATTGCGATCAACAGAACATCAATTGACGTGGGGTCCTTCCTTCGCATCTTTGTTGAGCTTCAAGCTTATTGTAGTGAAACGTGCATGTGAGATAATTAAATTAAGTGGGATATTTAAATAAGGAGAAGAGAGAAAGAGGAAAATAATATTATTGAATGAAAGAGCCTTAAAGGCTAGAGAACAAGAGAATACTAGAGACTACATTGTGAATGAATTGATTGTCTAATACAATATAATGACTCCTATTTATAGGACTAATAACTTGGGGAACAAGTAAACTAATACTATGCTAACAAGGAAACAAATTATAATGGGGAAATAAACTAGTCTAATAAGGTAATAATATATTATGGTAATAATATATTATAGTAATAATATATTAATATTTAACACCCCCCCTCAAACTCAAGTAGGTCGGAGAGAGAGCAACTTGAGTTTGAAATATGAATCATTGATGATGTATCTTGAGCGTTGGTGATGGAGGAGTTGACGTGGTGGCAATGTTAATGTTGTCGCGTCGAGGTGGAGTGATGAGTCGAGCTGTGAGAACTGTGAAACAAAAACCGAGTAATGAGTGAATTACCGAGATGAGACCATGGAAGGTATAACGAGATGAGACCATTGAATGGCCTAACGAGACGGGGCCATTAAATGGCCTAGCGAGACGAGACCACTGAATGGCCTAGCGAGACGGGACGGGTGAATGGCCTAGCGAGACGGGACCACTGAATGGCCTAGCGAGACTGGACCACTGAATGTCCTAGCGAGACGGGACCACTGAATGGCCTAGCAAGACGGGACCACTGAATGGCCTAGCAAGACGGGACCACTGAAGGGCCTAACGAGATGCGGAAGCGAACAAAACGATAACGGGAAACCACATTTGGATTGTGGCTCTGATACCATGTGAGATAATTAAATTAAGTGGGATATTTAAATAAGGAGAAGAGAGAAAGAGGAAAATAATATTATTGAGTTTCGCGCTGCGTCTCCACCTGTGCCATCAACGCAAACCGGGATCCCAGTTTCGCACAAACGGGGAACCCGGTTTTGGAGCTGCATATTTTCAAGTTTTTCTGACCCAGCGCTTTGGGCCCAGCCCTTTGCTGCGTCACCACTTGCGTGCACATTCGCGCCATCGACGCAAAACAGGAACCGGGTTTCGAGAGGTGATTCTCTGATCCGGCGTTTTAGGGTCTAGCCAATTATTGCGTTACAGGTAAAAAAACAAACTTTGATTAATTAATTTTTTCACGCCGATACAGCGACGCGAAACCGGGAACCCGGTTTCCACTGTGAAGAGGCGGTTTTTGCCTTTTTGACCTAGTTTTCTTAGCCTCTTCTGCAAGTTTTTACCAAAAACGTTTTCTTAACCTTCCCACCTCCGAAAATCATCATCAAAACCTTTAAAAACCATCGAATCCTACCCTCTTTCATCACAAAAACACAAAATCAACTCACCTCGTCTCCAAAATATCATCAAATCCTTAATTTTTCACCAAGATTGTTCTTCACCCAAGTCTTAAACTAAAAAAAATTCTTGCTTCTCCCACATCAATTAACCCTTACCCATCTCATATTCCACCTTCATCTTAAATTCCTAAACCTCAAAACATCAAAGTTCTAAGCTTTTCTCTATCTTCTCACTATTTGAAGTTTTGAGTTTGGGGGTGAAAGAGATGACTAATAGAACCGGTGATTTTCAAAGAACTGCTCCTAGACATAGAACCACCATTGGTGGTACTCCAGAACAAGCTATTGAGATTCCTGATTCGCGTCCAAAACGCAATACTGAAGAGGTTAAGCTTGCTCCCAAGAAAAAAGAGATCACATGTCAGACTAATCCTAAGAAGAGAAGATTAATTGATGAACCAGAAAGATAGGAAGAACATGAAGATGAGATTGAAAAATAAATTGAGGATGAGAGAGAACAAGAAGTTCCAGAAGTACCAGTTCAACAGAAACCCCCGCGAAGAAAGATGTGTGCTCACAAGCCAAAGAGGGTTTACACTTCTTGGAATGATCAGGTTCGTGATAGAATTGAACTTTTGAAGTTTGGTGAGGTGATGGACTTTCCTAAGGGTATTATGAGTAGTGCTTTCAAAGAATATGCTGTTACTTGTAACAATTTTGGTTGGAAAGAATTGAGAGAAAGGAAGATTGAGTTTATTCCTACCTTGGTGCGAGAATTTTATGAAGGTTTAGCTATCTCCGTGAAGCAATTGAAATTCGCAAGAAGGTAGTTCCTTTTTCTATTGAACTTTTTCGAAAATCATTGAAATTACCCAACTTTACTGGATTATGTCAGTTCCAAGAATCCCTTAATGATCCTTCTTTCGATTATGAATCCTTTTGGGGTACTGTGCTTATTAATGGGGCTAGCCCAATTCCAGAGGGAGAAAGGTATCCTGGACAAATTTACAGCAGTAATTTAACACCTCGTGCTAAGGTTTGGTGTTTTTTCATAATCCCTACATTCTTGGAATTAAACACACATCTGAGTTGAAGAAAGAACATATAATTTTTATCAAGTGTGTTATTGAGGAGAAACCTATGAATGTTGCACGAATTATTTATAACACCATCATGGAATTCGCGAAAGCTCCAATGAAACAACAAAATCTCAAGTTTCCTTGTACTATCACGAATTATGTGGAATATTTGGAAGGAAAGAATGAAATGTTTTCACGAACGGAAGAAATGGACGATTGAAGACATATTCTTTAGGGTCAAGGATTCGATGCAAAGATTTTTCGGTGATAATTTCAATATAACGCAGAATAAATCTGAAGAAAGGAATGAAGATCGGTTAATTGCAAATAACCCAATGAATGAGGACACAGCTGATGTGATATGGATGTGTGATACATCATTTGCTAACAAGAATAGTCCGACAGGAATTGCAGGTGTGGGAGTCAATTTGAATAAACATGTTAAAAGGATAATTAGTGCGAGATGTAGAGTTAAGGATGTCATTGAAGGTGAAGCGTGAGCGATTTTGCTAGCCATGAGATCCTCTAATGATCTCATCGGTCAGAGAGTCTCTTTCTACTCTGACAACCTTGAACTAATTCAAGGGATAAAAAAGAAGACCGGGCTCCACTGGAGCTTAAAACCAATTCTTTCGGAAATTGAAAGTTGGATTGGTCGATATCTGGTGGTCCTTTGTGTGTTCTAAAAATAAATGCAAATGCTAATCGAACCACAACCGCAAGTGTACGGTTGTCCCAAGTAGTAATTCTGATAATCAGATTCGTTCCAAGGACGGATGGTTGATCACAATGTCTATGCAAATAGTGATTGATGCACTTATGAAAATAAAAGAGGATAATTTGTTTGTTTTGGTTTTGTGATTTATTACTAAATAAATGAAAGACAAAATAATAATGCAAGTAAAAACTAAAACGCAAGTATGAGCAAGTAGTACTTGAGAGACACAAGGGTTTTCCTAACTATCATTCATTTCATACATTGTTTAAGGGACAAATTTGTAAATTGGTATTGGTCGGGATTCTATAATCTCCTTACCCCCGTCAGGGTGGACTAAGGAGCAACTATCAAATGCTACAAACCCCGTCAGGGCGATTATAGTCCACTCTCAAGTGTTAAAATGTTCATTACCCAATAGGCCATAGGTTTAATTAAGCTCGTCAGAGTCAATAATTTCTAACCTACATTCATTAACTAGTTCGGTACCTAAACCCCCCGTCAAGGTGATCCAATCGCCACTAATTGGAATAGCCTAGATACTAAATCCTATCATTGGTTAATTACGTCAATAATAGTAATTAAAATGCAAATTAAAGAAAAATACAATTTACCCAATTTGATTTAAATAATAAATATCCCAAATTCAAATGTATAGAATGAAATCAAATTGGGATTAACCCATTATGCGTTCTCAAGCACTATGAATTGTTTAGCTCATATTAAAAAGAAAAACTAAATTAAAATAAATGGAATTCATAATTGATTACAAATAAAAGATAAAAGAAACCTAATTTCCGGAATTGGAATGACTGAGAACGGAGCTATAGACCCACTCCAGCGCTAGCAGCTTCTTCTTCCTTCCTTCTGTTGCTTCTCTCTGGTGTTTTTAATTGTAAAGAATGAATTGTATGAAAAATAGAAGTCCAGACCTCCTTTTATAATAAGAAAAACGGATTAGGGCTTGGACCAGAAAATAAAAGCCTAATTAAATGTCCAAGCCCACTTTCTAAGCCCAAAATCCCGTAACTGATGACAGGCCTTCACTAAAACTGCTTTTCCCGATGCGTTACAACTCCGATTGACCTCATTCCAGTTGCTAAAGTTCCGTACTTCGATAAGGAATGTTTTCTCTTCAAAGGTCAGCGGCTCAATCAGCTCTTAAGTACCTCGAAAACAGCAATCAAGGGCCTGGAAAAATGGATTTTCAGCTCTAAAAATAATATCTTCGGGATTTCTCTTCAAGTCTTGACTCTATCTTTTGATCTTTGACTTTATCTTCGGATTCCTTTCCTAGCTAACATCTAAAAACCTGTAAACTTTACACTAAAAATACCAATATTACGCGCAAAAGTTTAATAATTCAAAAATGCTAGAAATAAAAAGGGAAATCCGAAATATTGCATATTTAGTCCAAAAGTCTATCGAATTAATTAAATAAACACCAAAAATGATGTCTCCTAAGGGTCTAAAATAAGAACAATTAAGGAGACATCAAGACCCCCAACTCAAACCTTTGTCGTCCCGACAAAGCAAAACAAAATAAAACGAGGGGTAGAAGCAAACGTATAAACACATAGAAGCTAGCAAATAAACCCTAAAGCAATTCTTAAGATAAATCTCATATAGAAAAACTTTAAAAACTAACATCTACATACACTAATCATGCAACATCAAACATAAATAATCTCAATCATAAAATTAAAGTCGCAATGCTTGAAGGTTACACTTGTACTCATCTCTGTATGATGGCTATAGGGTGGTCATTAATCCTACCTCGCTTTGAACGCTCCACCTAGGCTATTCCCTATCAACAGAATCATAAATTCACTATGCACTTAGGAATCACGAGGTCTTTACGGTTATAATATTGGCTTAAGGACGGGTATGGATGTATATTTGGTAAATTTGAAGTGAGCTTTTGGCTCTCTCCTCACTTACCATCAACATTGTCCTCGAGCTTGAGTTAACGCTCAAAAAGATGTTCTCACTCACCCATTACGCAACAATTTAGCGTCCCATGTCTACCCACTATAAACTAGATGATTTTCAGAAGAATTCCACTTTGCCGGATGTTTTATTCTTTCATACTTTTCTTTTTCTTTTCTATTCTCCCTTTTTTTTTTTTTTTTGTACAGAGGAAAACCGGGTACCCGGATTTTGAAAACCGGATCCCCGGATCCTACTGTATTGATTTTCAAACTTTTTTTTTCATTTTTTCTTTCTTTTTCAAATTTTTTTTTTTTTTTCATTCCCGGCAAAGGGTTACAAGTACATATCATCTGCAATTGTGCTACAATACCAAGCACATCAATCCCAACCCATTAAATTCCCCATATGTGGTCCCACCACCCCAAACTCAAGCTCGAGACATGTCTCAGGATTGTGATTCAAGTGCGGGTCATATGGTCATGCCTAACAATCTAAGGGATAATGGCTTATATCGTGGCTACAAATAAAAGGCTAAAGGCTCAAAGTGGGCTAAGACGGATAATAATTCATTCAAGGGATAGAAAGCTAAAAGGCACAAATGGCTAACAAAGAACTGCCCCTATCATTTTCCTAAGTACATAGCTTGTCTTTAGTTCATATCTAGGTGGGTTCTCTACTAATTAGGATTTCACGTTCTACACACCAAACATATTCCTTGAGTACAAGCTTACTTCATTTGCATTGTTCATTAATTTTTCCTATTAATTACCTATGTTCGCATGCAATTGTAAGTGCGTTTTATGTTAATCCCTAAAGTTCACTATTTACTATCATTGATTCATCAAAAGTATGCTTAAAGGGACATTTAAAATCTTCTACAGTCAAACGCAACTCCGAAAATTATTTTATTGAAAGCAGATAAAACACATAACACATAAAAACTGGGATGAGGCAACGAACCCCACCCCAAACTCAAAAATGAGTCGTGTCCCCACGACTCGAAAGGACTCAAAGCAATAAAATAATATACACTAAATGAGAAGGATTAGGAAACGTATCTGAACCAGCGAGGCTGGTTTTCGGTGTTGCGTCCATGAACTTTATCTCGCGTCTAGACATCGTAAGTTGTTCTTTGAACAATTAAAGTTCAACTTGTATGTGACGTTTCCCAAAATATCAATCATCGCATCCCGATTCTCTTTCAACACCTTGATTTGTGATTCCAACTCATCATCGGATTGTTTTCTTCCTCACTTTCAGGTTCTGCAATCACTTCCCTCTTCTTCGGATTAGCCTTAATTTGAACCGCTTCAGTCTTGTTTGAAACTTGAAATAGGAATCTCAATAGCTTGTTCTTGAATAGCACCAAAAGCGTTCCTGTTTCTTGGAGAATTCCTTTGATAAGTACACATGAAAACGGTTCTGATAAGCATCTCTTTCCACCCCAAACTCAAAACTTCAATTAGTGAGAAGCTAAGGCTTAGAACTTTGATGTTTTGAGGCTTAAGACTTGAAAATTATGGTGGAATATGAGATGGGTAAAGGCTAATTGATGTGGGAGAAGAGGGAATTGGATTTAATTTGAAGCTTGGATAAAGAACAATTGGAGAAAAGTGGGAATTTTATCGTATTTTGGATAGGAGATGAGTTGATTGTATGCTTTTGTGGTGAAAGAGAGTAAGATTTGAGGATTGTGTGGTTGTAGCTGATGATGTTCATGAAATTCTGGGTTTTGGGAGTGTTTGTGGAGGCTGGGTTAAGGACGGAGGTAAAAATATAGGGCTAAAAAGCTGAAAAACGGACCTGGCACAGATGCAAACCGGGTTCCCGGTTTCGAAAATCCGGGTTCCCGGTTCCGCGTCGCTGTGACGGCGCGAAAAAAATAAAAATACTCTTTTTTTTTTTTTTTTTTTTTTTTTTTACCTCGAGACGCGCCAAACCGCTGGACTCCAAGACGCAGGGTCAGAAATTCTGCTCGCCGAAACCGGGTACCCGGTTTTGCCAAATGCGGGTACCCGGATTTTGTCGATGGCGCGAGTCAAAACGCGCCAAAACGCCCCCTCTGAAAACGCTGGACCAGACTTGAGGAAAATTACAGCTCCGAAACCGGGTACCCGGTTTCGCCAAATGCGGGTACCCGGATTTGTGTCGATGCGCGAATCAAAAACGCTCCAAAACGCCATCTCTCAACACGCTGGACCAGAGTGCTCCTGGTTTTACAGCACCAAAACCGGGTCCCCGGTTCTGAAAATCCGGGTACCCGGTTTCGACGCTGTTGTCGTGAACCAAGATGCCATTGTTGCGTTGAAGGGGTTGGTACCAGCTCCAAAACCGGGTTCCCGGTTTTGTGAAACCGGGTACCCGGTTTCTCCTGGACATCCAACCTCTTTTTCTTCTATTTTCGCCAATTCGACCCCAAACTCAAGTCCTTTTTACCCCTGAAATCATCAAAAACAACTACCCTTCCTCATTTCTTAATAATAAACACTAAAATTACGAAAATCAACTAATCTAAAATGCAAAAATTTAAAAAAAACTCAGCTAATATACAAGAATTGGCTTTTGTTTAACGTCGTTAAGCTCGACGGGTTACCTCAATCTTTAGTCATTGACATAACCTCCCCAGCAGTGAGTGAGGTTGTCAATATTTGCAAGTCGAAATTTGCATCCCTTCGCTTTTATGCCCACTAGTTTGTCTGAGATAACCTGCGCGACCATGAATGGTCCTATCCAAGAACTTTTTGATTCACGTACCTTTGGGTGGGGGCTCGGTTTCTTCATAGCTACTTCTTCACCTACTTTGAACCCCTTTTTCTTTCTCTCTTTCTTAGGTTCCTTCGGAACCTTCGTGGCACGTGCTTTCTCTTTCTTCTTCGCATGATTGAGTTGTGGATCCTTGGGGTATGGAGGAGCTTTAATTGGTGGTTTCTTTCGTAGCTCTTTCTCCTCCACCCCTAAAGTTTCCACAACACTAATTGGCTTTGTTCTTACCGGTTCCATTACATCTACACGAAAACATTCATCCTTGGAATCCGGAAACTTCATAGGCCTGAACACGTTGAATTTCACCTCTTCGTCTTGGATCCTCATAATCATTTCTCCATTTTCTACATCAATAAGGGTACGCCCCGTGGCTAGGAATGGTCTTCCCAAAATAATGGGGACATTCCTATCCGCGTCGTAATCAAGAATAACGAAATCAGCGGGAAAAATTAACGTACCTGCCTTAACGAGGACATCTTCGATTCGGCCTTCCGGATGTGCAAGAGATCGATCCGCCATTTGCAAAACCATAGAAGTGGGTCTTGCTTCAATATTAAGCTTATCAAAGACTGATTTGGGCATCAAATTGATGCTTGCACCCAAATCACATAGCGCTTTTCCTTTCCACTCATTACCAATAGATATCGGAATTGTAAAGCTCCCAGGATCAACTAACTTTGGAGGTAATTTACCTTGACAAATAGCACTACATTCCTCAGGAAGACCAATCATCTCATTATCACAATATGGCCGTTTGTTAGTGAGGGCTTTCTTTAGAAACTTAGCATACTTGGGTACATCTCGAATAGCTTCTAACAACGGAATATTTATGCTAAGACCTCTTATTTTGTTAAAGAATTTTTGATACTCACCCATATCACCTTTCTTTTGAACTCTCGATGGAAATGGTGGGGGTGGACGATTGATTATAGTCTCATCTTTCTTTTTCGGAACCTCAACAGGCTTCTCCACTTCTTCTACTTCAACTTCTTTATCTTTATTCACCACCTCTTTTTCTTTTCTAACTTCTTTTTCTTTCATAACCGGAAAAGGAGGTGGAGGAAGGTTCTTACCACTTCTAAGATTAATAACTTTACAATCTTCGATTTGTAACGGATTCTCAGTATCACTAGGAAGTTGTCCTTGCTGACGTTGATTGAGCTGTTTATTGATTTGACTCAGCTGATTTTGGAACATCTTCATATTTGCTTCAAGTGCATTTTGTCTTTCTATAGCTGCGTTCTGACGTTCGATCGCTGCATCCTGACGCTCCATCGCTGCGTTCTGCCGTTCCATTGCTTGTGCTTGTAGAGCGATTAAACTTTCAACTGTTTTCTGAAGGGTATTTGCTCCTTCTTGTGGATGGGCAGGTAAAGCTTTCTGGTTCAAATTCTCATCATAAGTATTCTGAGGAGCTTGTCTCTGTACATAATTTTGATTCTGTCCTCCTTGATAGTTATTGTGTGGTCTAGGATTATAGTTGTCACCTTGGGGGCGCGGCTGATACGCATGTGTAGGATTGGCTGCCCCATTAGGATTCGAATATTGAAACCCAGGATGGTTTCTGTTAGGCTGATACCCATTACCACTCGAATTAAAATTACCTCTGTTGGACATGAACATCACTGATTCTTGATTACTCGGGCAATTCTCCTCATCATGATCATCAACTCTACAAATCGAACACATATAAACCTCTTGTGCAGCATGCACAGCTACTCTCTTACACGAAAATCCTTCTTTTACAGCTAAAGTAAGCTGCTTCAATTGTTGCTCCAAAGTGTTTTGAATTTTTGTCTCAAAGGTAGCAAGTTTCTCTTCTATGTTAACATTATTAACACCCTTAACAGGTGTTCTCTCTGATTTCCACCCAACCTCATTCTTGACTGTTCGTTCTAAAATAATTTTGGCATGAGCGGGTTGAACTTGAAGAAAACCTGCTCCACATAGCGTATCCAACTTTTCTCTCGAAATTCCATTAAGGCCTCTATAAAAGATCTTTAACTGTTGTTGTTCTGAAAAGCCATGATTAGGAACTTTACGCAAACACATCTGAAATCTTGTCCAACTCCTACCCACAGTTTCCTCATACTCTTGACGGAATTGTGTCAATTCTAGTTCAGCATCTAACCTCATGTTACTTGGGTAATACCTGTCAAAGAAAGCAATTTCTAATTGGTCCCAATTGGTAATCCTCGTAGGATCTTGCGTATCGTGCCATTCACTTGCTCCATCAATGACAAAGAATTTGAAAGCAGCAAAATACATCTGTTCTCTTGAAACCCCTTGTGTGATATAAGAATCACATATCTGTTTGAATTTTTGTACCGCTCTAAGAGGATCTTCCGATGGTCTTCCACGAAAATTTCCAAAGTTTTGGAACTGAGCTAGCATACCCGAATCTGGACGGAATCTCGGAACATTAATATCTGGAGCACCTACTCCTATAGCTGGAGCGCGGAATGGAACTTCTGGAGGGCCATTAGTGAACCACGGATCATGATTCATCACTATTTGGACTGGAGGATTAGGATTTAGTGGTTGAACTTGAGGAATAACGCCTGGAGCTAAAGGTTGGCCATTTGCATCTAACTGGCCTTGTCCATTCTGTTGACCTTGAATAATGATATTCTCCATTCTGTTACTTAATTCTTCTACTTCTAAAGCTTCTCGTTCTCTTCTTCTTCTGTTCGCAAGTCTGATCAACGATTCTGGATTACTAAGGATCGGAGGTGCTGGCTCTAGATCCTTGAATAGCCTTCTTCGCATACACCAAACCTAAAAACCTGAGAAAGCTAACAAACAAAAAGCGTAAAACTGATAAAAGAAAATAAATGCACTTATCACTAAAGGATAAACACCGTGGTCACACGCTACCGTCCCCGGCAGCGGCGCCAAAAACTTGGTGGTCCTTTGTGTGTTCTAAAAATAAATGCAAATGCTAATCGAACCACAACCGCAAGTGTACGGTTGTCCCAAGTAGTAATTCTGATAATCAGATTCGTTCCAAGGACGGATGGTTGATCACAATGTCTATGCAAATAGTGATTGATGCACTTATGAAAATAAAAGAGGATAATTTGTTTGTTTTGGTTTTGTGATTTATTACTAAATAAATGAAAGACAAAATAATAATGCAAGTAAAAACTAAAACGCAAGTATGAGCAAGTAGTACTTGAGAGACACAAGGGTTTTCCTAACTATCATTCATTTCATACATTGTTTAAGGGACAAATTTGTAAATTGGTATTGGTCGGGATTCTATAATCTCCTTACCCCCGTCAGGGTGGACTAAGGAGCAACTATCAAATGCTACAAACCCCGTCAGGGCGATTATAGTCCACTCTCAAGTGTTAAAATGTTCATTACCCAATAGGCCATAGGTTTAATTAAGCTCGTCAGAGTCAATAATTTCTAACCTACATTCATTAACTAGTTCGGTACCTAAACCCCCCGTCAAGGTGATCCAATCGCCACTAATTGGAATAGCCTAGATACTAAATCCTATCATTGGTTAATTACGTCAATAATAGTAATTAAAATGCAAATTAAAGAAAAATACAATTTACCCAATTTGATTTAAATAATAAATATCCCAAATTCAAATGTATAGAATGAAATCAAATTGGGATTAACCCATTATGCGTTCTCAAGCACTATGAATTGTTTAGCTCATATTAAAAAGAAAAACTAAATTAAAATAAATGGAATTCATAATTGATTACAAATAAAAGATAAAAGAAACCTAATTTCCGGAATTGGAATGACTGAGAACGGAGCTATAGACCCACTCCAGCGCTAGCAGCTTCTTCTTCCTTCCTTCTGTTGCTTCTCTCTGGTGTTTTTAATTGTAAAGAATGAATTGTATGAAAAATAGAAGTCCAGACCTCCTTTTATAATAAGAAAAACGGATTAGGGCTTGGACCAGAAAATAAAAGCCTAATTAAATGTCCAAGCCCACTTTCTAAGCCCAAAATCCCGTAACTGATGACAGGCCTTCACTAAAACTGCTTTTCCCGATGCGTTACAACTCCGATTGACCTCATTCCAGTTGCTAAAGTTCCGTACTTCGATAAGGAATGTTTTCTCTTCAAAGGTCAGCGGCTCAATCAGCTCTTAAGTACCTCGAAAACAGCAATCAAGGGCCTGGAAAAATGGATTTTCAGCTCTAAAAATAATATCTTCGGGATTTCTCTTCAAGTCTTGACTCTATCTTTTGATCTTTGACTTTATCTTCGGATTCCTTTCCTAGCTAACATCTAAAAACCTGTAAACTTTACACTAAAAATACCAATATTACGCGCAAAAGTTTAATAATTCAAAAATGCTAGAAATAAAAAGGGAAATCCGAAATATTGCATATTTAGTCCAAAAGTCTATCGAATTAATTAAATAAACACCAAAAATGATGTCTCCTAAGGGTCTAAAATAAGAACAATTAAGGAGACATCAATATCCTAGGTGGGAAGTTAATCACATCAACAGATGTTACAACACAACTGCGGATGCATTGGCGAAGTGTACAAGAAGAAACATCAATATTCCGCGCTGGATGGACTCCTCTTTAGTTGATTTTGATAGATTACTGAATAATCTTTGTAAAATCTAGTTTACGCTATTTGTTTCTTTTCTTGTTCTGACAAAAAAAAAAACAAAAAAATACACATCATTTCAAGTGATGAGCACTTAGTTGTTTTTTAATATGCTCCATCAGAATTCCGGGAGGTTGTGGGCTGTGTAACTAATTTCCAAGACGTCATGTCTTTATGATAATATTTGACAAAACATATTCATTTTGTCCGTTTAAAAACGGTATTTTATCGATACATAATGATCTACTAACATTATATAGTGTTTGTTTGATCTCAGGGCGGAGGCCTTAAATTTGAAAATATCCAGAAATCTGTAGTGTATCCTTAGCAAGGTAGATTCATAAAACATGACTATAAATTTAATTAGTTACAAATTAACTCATTTTAGATTGTTTCAGAGACTACGATATATTGGATGCATATCAAGTGAAGGAAAAGATAGTTGTGTGCGAAGCTGGCTTCTTCCCTTATACAAGCATTGATAAGGAAAAAGTCAGCTTCACAAACTACTATCTTTCCCGTGGCTGTAATGACTTCAAATGCTGTTGCAGATATCTTCTCGTTTATCAATTCTATCATTAATACTATGACGACGATCTTGCCAACTGTCACATGTTGGAAAATTTGAAGTCATTTAGACACATTGGTTCTCCCACATCGGAAGGAAAAAAGGCTTATGGCCTCCTTTTATAAGGTGTGATATTATCAAAGTCCAAATAGCCAATACCCATGCAAATGGCAAGGCAATGGTTAAGCCCACACGCGCGCACCACCACCCACCCGCTCGGCCCGGCCCGGCACCGGCACCGGCGACTGCGACGGCGTAGGGCGTGAGGCGTGGGTCGTGGGTCGTGGGGTCGTTGGGGAGTTTGGGGAGTCAAAAAATGAAAAATGAAATGGATCTTATAGAGGTCGTTAACTACTCCACTTAAACGTAGAGACAAGTCTCCACCAATCTCGCACGCGTTAAAAGAAAAGAATATTCCAGCAGTTGTTACTTAGTCAAGTCAAACACGTGGGAATATCAAAGGTCAACAAAGCTGTTACAGAATATCAAAACGTGGGGGTTACAAGACAATCAAAAACGTCAACCCAATCAAGTCAATTTCGGGAGGAAATCGTGGGACTTAATGGGGACGTTTCTAAAGGCTTGGGTCTTCCTCTCCTCTCCCCTATATAAAGAGCTCTCACTCCACTTTCAGCAGCTACGAAATACACACAAGAAAAACTCTCTGCCTCACCACCTTCTCTCTATATTTCTAAACTACGTTTTAGTTCCGTTAGAGATACCGGTCCGCCGGAATATCTTTTTAACGACCATAGTTGGCGGTGACATTGTTTTTCATTATCGTGTAAGTGTATTTCCGTTTGAAATTTCCGTGTAATTTTTATTTCAATTTCCGTGTAATTGTTATTTCAATTTTCCGTGTAATAGTTTGTTTACATTTAAATTCGTTTTTTATTCCCATTGTTTTTCTTTTCTGGAAACCATTTCTTTTGTACAACTGGAGGTTATTTTAATAACAATTTAAAAAGATATTCATTTTCTTTTCCACCGGTTATTTTTGAAAATGGCTCTTCCTATTTCAGCTGTTGTTTCTTCTTTGAACACAAAGCTACTTCTCGATGCGAATAAGTTGGAACACTTAAAGGTTTCAACTACAAGCGTCGGGCGCAAAAAATAATGATTTGCCTTGAACAGTATGAACTTGACTTTGCTATAGTCGAGGCTCCTCCACTTTTGGAAATTGGATCCCATACTGAACAAGAGCTAGCTAGGCATGCTGCCCTCGAATCTAGGTTCAAAAGAGCTAATACCATGGCTCGGGGCTGGATGTTGAACAACGTTACTAATCCTATTTTTGACCTCCTTGCCAAAGAGAAATCGGCAAAGGTCATATGGGAAACTCTCGAGAAGAAATATGGGGCTGATGATTCGGGTAAGAAAAAGTACGTGACTGGGAATTGGTATAACTTTAGACTTACGGATCAGAAACCTATGACTGAACAACTCCATGTGTACGAAAACCTATGCGCGGAGGTAATCGCCGAAGGCATGAAGATGTGTGAAATTCTTCAAGCCAACATTTTGCTTGAGAAATTTCCCCCATCTTGGAGTGAATACCACAACCACCTCAAGCACAAAAAGAAAGAAATGACCCTTCAAGAGCTCATCAGCCACATCCAAGTCGAAGAAGCGAATCGACTAAAGCTAATCTCGTCGAAGGTTCTGGCCAAGGTAACAAAGACAGGTTCAAAGGGAAGGGAAAGTAACAAGGCTCCAACAAGTCGAAGTCTGGGGGAAACAAGAATCGCGGCAACTCCAACAAACAAGGTGGAGGATTCAAAACCTTTGGTAAGATTCAAAAACCTAAAGGGGCCTGTTATTGTTGTGGCAAAGAAGGACATAGAGCTTTCGAATGTTCCCTTAAAGCTGGCCAGGGTCCCAAAGCTGCCGCTAATCTGACTGAGACCGAAGAAATAATCGCTGCGGTAATGGTTGAGGTAAACTTGGTAGAGAACAAGAGTGAGTTGATCCTTGACACTGGAGCTTCTCGCCATTTCTGAGCAAACAAAGCCCTGTTCAAGAAATTCGAAAAGGAAACCGATGTTGAGTGTGTGTACTTGGGTGACTCTTCCACCGCTACTGTTCTCGGGAAAGGTCAGGTTCCCCTCAAACTCACCTCTGGTAAGATCCTTGAACTTAATGATGTTCTCTTCGTCCCCTTTCTCCGTAGGAACTTATTTTCCGGGGCTCTTCTTAACAAAGTTAGTCTCAAACTTGTTTTTGAGGGGGGGAAGTCATTATCACAAAAAATGACGAGTTCGTGGGGAAAGGGTACCTTAATAATGGCTTGTTTGTTTTAAACACTGTAACCCTTAATGAGAATGCATCTAATTCCGCTTATATTGTTGAGTCCGTTCAAACGTGGCATGGTAGACTAGGCCATTTAAATGTTGCGTCTATTAAAAGGCTTAAAAATCTTGGACTAATACCCGTTAACAACGTGGATGACTTTGAAAAATGTCAAATATGTGTAGAGTCCAAACTTGCGAAAAAACCTTTTAAACCCGTTACCACGAGACAAACTAAATTGCTTGAATTAGTTCATTCGGACTTAGCTGATTTTAAAAACTCCGCTAGTAGAGGAGGAAAACTTTATTACATAACCTTCGTAGATGACTACTCTAGGTTTACTAAAGTGTATCTTCTTAAAACTAAAGATGAGGCGGAAAATGCGTTTTTAAAATATAAAGCCGAAGTTGGAAACCAACTAGACTGTAAAATCAAACGACTTAGGTCCGATAGAGGAGGCGAGTATAGTTCTAATTCCCTTAAAGATTTTTGTGAAACAAATGAATTTATCCACGAACTTAGTGCCCCTTATACACCCCAACAAAACGGCATAGCAGAAAGAAAGAATAGGTCCCTTAAAGAGACTATGAATGTCATGTTAATAAGTTCAGGTTTACCAAACAACATGTGGGGGGAAGCTGTCTTGTCAGCATGTTATGTACTTAATAGGGTACCACATAAATCCCTAGAAAAGACCCCTTATGAGATGTGGAAGAGTTTTCCACCAAACCTGAAATTTTTAAAAGTGTGGGGGTGCCTAGCCAAAGTCAAACTACCTTATTTTAAAACTGTCACCGTTGGACCCAAAACACTCTAAAATACACTAAGACTTTATTCTCACTTTTTCTCCTTGGATTGGTCTTTCATGAAATTCAAGAACCAATTAACTTTGCATTAAAAATAGTCAAATTTAGGCACAAAAGCTCAGATTCTGCAAATAGTTAATTTCCAAGGGGAGAAAGTACAATATGATCAATTAAGCTTAAAAGTCTATCAAATAAGTCATTTATTCACCTAAAAGGATGTCTCCAAGGGGCTAATAATTAGAACAAATCGGGAAACATCAAAGTTTCTTCTTCTCTTACACGTAAAAATCAATTTCTTGTGTTACACCTTACATCCGAGATAGCAATTTTGAGTTCGCAGTGTTTATGGTCCAGTGGTGCATTTGAAAGATGTCGTAGTTCCAAAGGTAATGGTAATTATAGGGTTTTTGAAAGTGAAAGGCTTAGGAATGAGTTGATATAATTCAAGTGTAAGATTGTCATTTTATGGCTTGGGTTTATTAGAAATGGAAATTTTGGCAGGGAATGGATCAGAAGTGAGGATCTAGTTGACATCTATAGTTCGATCAATAAATCAGAATCAAGGAATAAAGACAAATCAGTTGCGAATACGCTAAACAAACGGTGGTTGATTGTAGTGTGTATATTTATTATTACTTTATTGTAATCTATTTAAATTATGAATTTTGATTAAAATGTGGTGGGATTTTGTAGTTCATTAATATTTTATCTCTTTTCAGTTTTCTTAAAACTTCGGGTGCATTTTGTAATATAGGAGAAGTTTTGTGGTATTTTGATGTTACGTTATAGTTGTGAAATTTGTTTTGCATATTTAATTTAATGTGTAGGTTAATTTAAGCTGAAATTAAAATATTTGGATACATTTATTGATGAAAGTGTCTTAAATCTTATGAAATTGCACCATTAATTTAAGCAAAGAGGGGTTGAAGTCATGGGTGCATGTGCATGTTATGTTTTACCACGTGGGGTTTTGCTACAATTATTCGACCATATAGGGTTTTGCTTTATTAGCTTTAGACTACATGGAGTTTTGTTGCAATTCACCCAATAATATATCTATAATAAAATATGTTGCATTAACAATCCCAAATGGATTTCGTTGCTCCAAAACCACAAGTGAAGATTCAGTTTCCAACATGAATTATCCTTCAATAGCAATATCAAACCTTTAAGCGTCTTAAAGCAAGAAAGTGAAGAGAACTTTGACAAACGTCGGCGAAGATACTTCTAACTTATACAACTTATATTGTAACGGTAGACGCACCCACCAAATTAATTGATCGACTAAGACTTTGTAACCTTGTTGTGAGGGATGAAAACTGTTGGAAATTTGGAAGGAAACTAAAAGGTTTTTGTTGACCTTCCCACATCGGTGGAGAAGGAAGGCTAAAAGCCATTTTTAGACATGGTGGTATTAACAAAGCCCAAAGAGCCAATACCCATGCACATGGCAAGGCATTGATCAAGCCCACACGCGCGCACCACCACCACCACCACCCACCCGCCCGGCCCGGCACCGGCGACGGCGTGGGTCGTGGGGAGTTTGGGGAGTTTGGGGAGTCAAAAAATGAAAAATGAGAGGGATTTTTCTACCAGCTCTTATAGTGGGCATTGACAATTCAAAGTTAAACGTAAAGACAATCTCCACCAATCACGCACACGTTAGAAGAGATGGAATATTCTAGCAGCAATTACTTGGTCAAACACGTGGGAATATCTCAAAGGTCAAAGGTCAAGAGCTGTTACAAGAAATAAAAAACGTGGAGGTTACAAGTCAAATGAAACTGTCAATCCAATCAAATCAATCCGGGAGGGAATCGTGGAATTAATTGGACGTTTCAGAATGGCTTGGCTTGGGTCTTCATTTCTCCCTATATAAAGACCCATTCTCCACCAGTAGTCAACACAAAAATCACAACAAAGCTAAAGCTAAAGCGAAAACACTCTCTCTACTAGATAAACCGTAGTAGTCTTCTAGTCTTTTCCGTTTGAAGATACCGGTATGCCGGAATATCTTTTAAACGCTAGGCTTATTTCCGTGTAATCGTTTTTCGCTTTGTATTCCGTGTAAGTTTTGATTTTCGTTTGTAATAGCTAGTTGACATTTTAAATCGATTTTTCCATTTCTGTTTTGAATTGCCTTTCATTTCTTTTCGTTTCGAACGGTGAATATTTCACCTACAATTTTAAAAGATATCCCGGTTTTTGTTTTTCACCGTTCTCCTTTTTTCTGAAATGGCTTTTCAAAACACAGCAGTTGCTTCATCATTGAATGCAAAGGCTTTTCCCAATGTGAATCAGGTGGAATCTCTTAATGGTTCCAACTACAAACGTTGGGCACAAAAGATCCTTATCTATCTTGAACAATATGAACTGGACTTCGTTCTATACGAGGATCCTCCATTTTTAGTGGACAATGGAGTTCCCACTGAAGAAGAACAGACTAGGCATCTTGCTCAGGAAGCCAAGTTTAAACGAGCTAATACCATGGCTCGAGGGTGGATGTTGAACAATGTCTCAAACCTTAAAGAGTTTTGTGAAACGAATGAGATAATCCACGAACTTAGTGCCCCCTATACACCCCAACAAAATGGCATAGCTAAGAGAAAAAATAGATCCCTTAAAGAGACTATGAATGGTATGTTAATAAGTTCAGGTTTACCAACCAACATGTGGGGGAAGGCTGTTCTATCAGCATGTTATGTCCTTAATAGGGTACCCCATAAATCCCTAGATAAGATGAGATGTGGAAAGGGTTTCCACCTAACCTGAAATTTTTAAAAGTGTGGGGGTGTCTGGCTAAAGTCAAACTACCCGATTTTAAAACAGTCACTGTTGGACCCAAAACAATAGACTCTGTATTCATAGGGTATGCTCAGAATAGTGCAGCCTATAGATTCCTATCATTAGATGATAACTCCGTTTTTGAATCTAGAGATGCTGAATTCTTTGAAAAAATCTTCCCTTTGAAAACTGTGCATACTGTTGATGCTTCTTTTTCTTCTAGTAACTTATCTGATGAGGTTAATGTTCCTTTATGTGATAGTGCCCCTGGCCCCTCTACCTCCTATGTGCCTAGTAGTATTCCTGAGGAAGAACTTAGGAGGAGTAAGAGGCGTAGGACCGAGTCTAGTTTCGGACCTGATTTTATCACAGCCTTCCTAACCGAAGGTTTTCACATTGACCTGATAAGTGAACAGGTTGTCACCTGTCTCCTCATGGAGGAAGACCCAAAAACTTATGCCGATGCTTTGAGAACGGTAGATGCTAGTTTTTGGAAAGAAGCTATTAATATCGAACTTGAGTCTATTAGAAGTAATCATACGTGGGAATTAACTGACTTACCCAAAGGCAGCAAACCCATAAACAGCAAATGGATTTTTAAGAAAAAGTTGAGACCAGATGGCTCAATAGAAAAATTCAAAGCTAGGCTTGTTATTAAGGGTTTCACCCAAAAGAAAGGCCTTGATTACTTTGACACTTATTCCCCTGTGACCAAAATCGCCACCATTAGGACCCTCATCGCTCTTGCGGTCATTCACAAACTTGTCATACATCAGATGGATGTTAAGACTGCGTTTCTGAATGGGGAACTAGATGAAGATATCTATATAGCCCAGCCTGAAGGGTGTGTGGTTCCTGGTCAATGGGATAAAGTGTGTAAGTTAAAGAAGTCTTTGTATGGCTTAAAACAGGCACCCAAAAAATGGTATGAAAAACTCGATAGTACCCTTATCTCCAATGGGTTTGTGGTCAACACTTCTGACTCATGTGTTTACTCCAAAGTAAGAGGATCAGAGTGTACCATCATCTGCCTGTATATAGATGACATGCTCATCTTCGGCACTTCTCTTCATACCATAAATGAGACCAAACGCTTCTTGTCTTCTAAGTTTGACATGAAAGACATGGGAGAAGCAGATGTAATTCTTGGGGTAAAAATCATTAGGAGCAGTATTGGTATTACCCTGAGTCAGTCTCATTACGTAGAAAGGATGTTGAAGAAATTCGACTCCTTTGAGGTGACACCTGTAAATACTCCCTATGATTCTAGTATTCAGTTGTCTAAAAATTCTGGAGATGCTGTATCCCAAAATGAATATGCCAAAATCATAGGTAGTGTGATGTTCTTAATGAACTACACTCGACCCGATATTGCCTACGCCGTTAGTAGACTTAGTCGCTATACTCATAACCCGAGTAATGACCACTGGGTTGCACTTCGTCGTCTTCTAAAGTACCTGCGACGTACTATGGATCTAGGTCTGCATTTCAGCTCATTCCCTGCAGTTCTTGAGGGATTCTGTGATGCAAACTGGATCTCTGACAATGACGAAGTTAACTCCACCAGTGGTTATGTTTTCTCCTTAGGAGGAGGTGCTATATTGTGGAAGTCCTCCAAACATACTTGTATAGCACGCTCCACCATGGAGTCTGAGTTTATAGCACTAGAAATGGCTGGACAAGAAGCTGAGTGGTTGAGAAGTCTCTTATCAGATGTGCCCCTTTG
Source organism: Nemophila menziesii (assembly GCA_029959085.1). Classification (NCBI taxonomy): domain Eukaryota; kingdom Viridiplantae; phylum Streptophyta; class Magnoliopsida; order Boraginales; family Hydrophyllaceae; genus Nemophila; species Nemophila menziesii. The sequence continues at coordinate 86,150,202 of JARWIR010000001.1, forward strand.
GGAAGGTAAGGCCACACCTGTGTGTATTCATTGTGATTCACAAGCAGCCATTGCAGTCACTCATCAAAGTGCCTACAATGGAAAGAAGAGACATATACGCATCAGACATGGCTCAGTAAAACAGTTACTGAAGAATGGTGTGATAGCCTTGGAGTATGTACGATCAGAGGAAAATCTCGCTGATCCTTTTACCAAAGGCCTACCCAGGAGAGTAGTCCTGGAAACGTCGAGGGGGATAGGGTTGAGACCCATTAATGGGGAACATGTGACTCTTGAGTCAAGATGATCTCCATCCATCCCTATGGCATAAAACTAAAGTAATATGGATTCATAGCCACTTGTGGTGGTCCTTTTGAGAAGGACTTGATGAATCAGAATTCATAGCCTATATGGTGGTCCTTTCGAGAAGGACTTGATGAATTCAAGGGTAGCAAAACCCAAAACCTTTATCAACAAAATGTTAAGGAGACGTCCTTGGAAAAATGTAAATAAAGGTATCCACAAAGTTCATAGCCCGCAAGGGTGGTTCTTAGAGAAGGACTTGATGAACCCAACGAAAAGGTGAGGTTCGAGGAAACCATAACCTTCAGCAGGGTAGAGTATGTGTTGTGAGGGCCTCGATCGAAAACCGTTGAAGTTCAAGAGTATGTTCACTTAAACGGAATTCGGTGGTTGCCTCACTTCACTACGTGACAATTCAAATCGAAAGATATTGGCACTTAAGTACAATTCACCCAAACGCTGAAAGTCATGGAATCCTGATCACCTTCTCTTCAAACCTTTTGTTGACCTTCAAATATGTGGGGGATTGTTGGGAAATTTGGAAGGAAACCAAAAGGTTTTTGTTGACCTTCCCACATCGGTGGCGAAGGAAGGCTAAAAGCCATTTTTAGACTTGGTGGTATTAACAAAGCCCAAAGAGCCAATACCCATGTACATGGCAAGGCGTTGATCAAGCCCACACGCGCGCACCACCACCACCACCACCCACCCGCCCGGCCTGGCCCGGCACCGGCACCGGCGACGGCGACGGCATGGGGCGTGGGTCGTGGCTCGTGGGGAGTTTGGGGAGTCAAAAAATGAAAAATGAAAGATATTTTTCTACCAGCTCTTATAGTGGGCATTGACAACTCAAAGTTAAACGTAAAGACAATCTCCACCAATCACGCACACGTTAGAAGAGATGGAATATTCTAGCAGCAATTACTTGGTCAAACACGTGGGAATATCTCAAAGGTCAAAGGTCAAGAGCTGTTACAAGAAATAAAAAACGTGGAGGTTACAAGTCAAATGAAACTGTCAATCCAATCAAATCAATCCGGGAGGGAATCGTAGAATTAATTGGACGTTTCAGAATGGCTTGGCTTGGGTCTTCATTTCTCCCTATATAAAGACCCATTCTCCACCAGTAGTCAACACGAAAATCACAACAAAGCTAAAGCTAAAGCAAAAACACTCTCTCTACTAGATAAACCGTAGTAGTCTTCTAGTCTTTTCCGTTTGAAGATACCGGTACGCCGGAATATCTTTTAAACGCTAGGCTTATTTCCGTGTAATCGTTTTTCGCTTTGTATTCCGTGTAAGTTTTGATTTTCGTTTGTAATAGCTAGTTGACATTTTAAATCGATTTTTCCATTTCTGTTTTGAATTGCCTTTCATTTCTTTTCGTTTCGAACCGTGAATATTTCACCTACAAAAACTATCTGAAAAGAGGTGTTGGGTAACATCTAAACAAAGTCTAGTGTTGTGAATTAATGAATATATAAATATACTGCCAAGCTCTCAGCTCATGGACATAGCTCAAGGTCAAGTAAAATTGGCTAAGGTAATTATTCTGAGTTTTAGTTTCTATGATGTGTTGTGTTCATTCAATTTATATTATATGTTTATCTTGCAGGTATGATTATGGTTCGTGGAAGAAGAGGTGTTTATGGTTCATGTACACCTTTTCCTTTTCATGATGAGATTGAGATTGAGATTGAGAAGATGATTTTGGAAAAGAAGAAAAAGAAGTTCCTGAGTAAGAATGCTAGTGATACTTTGGTGGATTATAAGAGTGAAGCAATGAACATGCTTAACATTAACCGATAAATGTATTACTCATGTGAGATGTACCAACGCTTAACACCTATTCTCACCGAGTCTATTAGAAGTACTAATTGGAAGACTCCTAAGTGGTTCATTGTTTTCTTTATTAATCTGTCGGTAGATGCTTTTCTTTCACAAAACATGAAATCATTTCCTAATATCTAATTCAAACAATTCTTGAGCAACTTTTCTTGTTCTACACATAATCTTTGATGATTTAGATCCAATTGTGTATTAATATTCGTTTGATATTTCAATTTACATGTATATAATGATTTTCATTTTGGGATTTACATTGAATTAGCTGTCATGAGTTGTTATGTTGCCTATGATGATAATTGTCCAGGACACTATTGGGATTCAATTCGATTATAAGTTTAATTAGTAAATTAGTTCCAGCTAATGTCAAAACAATTTCAAGCATATTGCTCCCAAGCCGTTTCAGCTTATGAAGTATTTATATCAAAATTTGCATATAAAGGGACTAACTGCATTATTTTCCCGGATTATTCATAATAGCCAAATGTACCCGTTATGTTTCGTAAAACATATACTACAGGATGTTAGGCATATAGGGTAAGGTGTCAGATTTTATATCATCAAAATCCAGCAATGTAGATATTTAACGAACCATCAGTTTGGCAATTTTCTGCAAATAGAGTTTACATAGAAATATCAGTATTTGAAGAAAAGCTTGATGAAGGAAATATTCAAGAAGCAGAAGCTGCATTAAGAGAAAGTTTATCACTTTATTTTGAGGTACTATTTTACAAAACTCTCCATAGTAATAAACCTTTTACATTAATTAGCTTACAAAAATTGATTACAAGAAGCATGAGTTTTTCTTGGAAAATTAGAATATTAAACGAGATATGTTGAAGGTGCACTCAGGTCTTTGAAGAAGCTCGGCTCTAGTCATTGAATTTTTTAGTTAATGTGTTTTTCACTTTTGATGCATTTGCTTATAGTTGCCAACATTAGGCCAAGTGCTTACATTTGCTTCATTAGTCCCACGGTTCTAACTTATCAAATGTTACCATTATAGTCCCCAACATTAGGCCATGTTCTCATTCCGTGAATATACTAACCAAAAAAGTATTTGACATGGAAATTTTGATTTATTATAATTTTCTTTTCACTGGAGGTGCCTTTTTTGGTTGGTGTAAATATCTGTATAGTGCTTGGAAAAATCCGCTCAAGCGATGAGGAAAACAATCACAAGACATCGCAAATTCAGGCAAAAGGATTCATCTTCCAACTAAAACTCATCTACTAAAGTACTCAGCTGATATACTATGGTCATCTGGATACTAACAACTATATAATAAGATCTTTAATTCAGTTTTAGTTGTGAAACTGCAGAAGCAGAGTAGTTCTATTTTTAAGAATCTGGAAAAACTCGTTTACTTTTATGCAGTATATATTCATTGTGTTTGTGGTGGGGCCTAGGGTGTGATAAAATAAGATATAATTAACGTGCAAATAACACCCTAAACTACACAGTTCTGCAAGTATACAGATCGTATGCAAGTTTTAGTTAAAAGATTAAGATTCGTTCCGCAGAGACTACAGAGGTTAGGAGAATCTTATGCAAATACCTAGTGCAAATAAATTAAAGATAGAACAACTAAACGCAGATAAAAGTAAAGACAAGTAAAGATGGATTGATAACTAATTAACTAATTTAAAACTAAGAATTAAAAGACAGAAAATAAATATGAAAGAGAAGTGATATGAGAATATAGCTTAAGTTATTAGCATGTAATCCCCACTAGTTTTGCCGTTCTAAACATGTAAGGGTGAATTATGTAGCATTTCCCTAATCGGTCCCAACTCGCTATCGGTAGTTTAAAATAGGATTTACCTGTGTTAATAAGGCTTCCTAAGCAAACTTTTCCTGTAATTGGTAAATAGTCACAAGAACTAAACCATAGTGATTATCTAGCTAGGTTGGGTTGTCAGATCATACATAATACTAGACGTTATGTGCTAAACATGCAATTAAACACCGTTGTCAATGGTGACCTAATAACTAGATGGTAATTCTATATGGCGGCCGTCCACAAGAACACAGAATATAAATCCAAACAAATAAACAGAGAATAAAAACTATAATTCTATTTAAAACATTAAATTCGCAAATTAGATAGATGTCAATCAAAACTAGGGTTCATACATATATGCTAAAAACTCAAGCTAAAGAAATTTAGTTCATGAAAGAAAAGAAAGAAATTACAAATTTAAAGGTAGAAGAAGACATTGTTGATGACAGCTCCTTCCAGACTTCTCTCTTGTGTTGTAAGCTTCCTCTTGGTTTAAGGTTTCACCAAGGATGATTTAAGAGTGTTAAGAGGCTGTATTTATAATGTATAGGTTGACCTAATTCGTTTCTTGGAGATAACTCTAAGTAATGGACTCCTAGCCCAACTCAAATTCGTAAGGAAAACACTGCTGGACCGTTTTGAGCATATCTTCTTTGTTATTGGTCGGATTGAGCTCCATAAGATACCAAAAGAATCGCAATAGAATTATCTTGACCCTTAAGAAGGAAATTTCCAAATTCGACCTATTTCGTAGGTAAAAACGCATATCTTTGGACGTGTATGCAGAATCCCAGATTTAGGCAGCTTTTCCTTTTCCATCTTTTTAGCCTTTGTTTCCTTTATCTCCAATTTCCATGCAAATCTCTTTCCATAAGTTGTTGTCTTTGACTTGGACTCTAATTAATCTCCATAATTATCTTAAAAGTTTCACACTAAATAAACAATTAAACCCAATATGCTCTAAAAATAATAATTCTACAAATCAAGACCCAAAATAGGAAAGTGCACTAAAATAAGAAAATCAACCTATAAACTAATAAATAAGCCTAAAATGATGTCTCATGAGTATATTTTATTATCACAAATGAGGAGACATCAAGACCCCCAACTCAAAGTTGTATCGTCCTGATACAATAAAAGTAAAGAACAGTAGGGTAGTCAAAATAAATAAGAAGAAGTCGGAGGAGAATAAGAACAAAATATAATGAATGATCCTAGAGCATAAAATCCAGAAAATCTCATGTAGTAATGCTCAAGAAATAATGCGCAAATATGCCTACTATACATGTAATCGACAATCCATAAATTCAAGTTAAGATTAATTTCGCAATGCCAGAAGGAGAGGATGATAACTTAGTTCAGGTTAATGGCTATAGGTTGTTCATAGGTCCCAAATCTAGCATCCAATGGTCCACTTACCTACTACCTAATAGCTCAATTGTTTCTCCATCTAGTAGTTAAAAATCCTAAGGTCTTGGTTATAACTTGGCTTAGGGACGGGTGTTGTATATTTGGATAATGAAAAGTGAGCTTTTGGCTCTTTCCTCACTAGCCATCAACGAATCGCCCTAGAGCTTGGGTTTTCACTCGAAGATGTTCTCACTCAACCCAATTATTGATGCTTTTTAATGTGCATCCCCAATAATCCCAATAAAAACCTTTGATGATATAAAATCCACTTTGCTGGTCCGAATATATATTTTCTTTTCACATCTATTTTTCTTTTGTGTAGTTATGATTCTCTTTTGATGTGAGATATCACACTATTTTTTTCTCATATATATATTCTTTTTATGCCCTTGTTGGCAAAATTAGCTCGTAGCTTCTTTTTCATTCACTATTACCCCGGCAAAGGGTTACAATAATAACAATTCCTCATCAATAAAAATCACAAATATAATTCCCAATTCCCAAAGTTCCCTAATGATGAAACCCACCACCCCAAACTCAAGCTCGAAAACGAGTTACCCAAACTCAAGCTCTAAAACGAGTGTCTCAGGTTTTGCGATTCGAGTGCGGGTCATATAGATAAGTCCTAAAAGCTAGGGTATGGATTATAATGGGTTTCAAAGGCTTTAGAAAGGCTCAGAGGGGCTAAGACGGATAAATAACAATAATATCAAACAACAAACGTGAGAAAGTATAAAGGCTTCAAGTGTTTTATCATGAAAGAACTGCCTTAGTCATTTTTCTAACTACCGGATTTCGTTACTTTTTCATTATTAGTTCATAGACAAGTGGGGTTTCAACTAATTTTAAACCTCACGTTCTACACACCAAATAACTATTCCTAAGTTTCAACGTGATTTCTTAGCATTGCTCATTAACTTTTCTATCCTTTATTTCCTGTTTTCATACATGAATGTAAACAAATTTGTTTGCATCTTTCAAAAACATACTACCTACTATCATTGACCTAATAAAATCATGCTCAAATAGGTACATTCAAGATATTCTATGCCTTAATTCAACCTAAATTTTTTAAATTTTATGCAAAAACGAAAAGAAGATGAGGACAACTAATCCCCACCCCCAACTCAAAAGTGAGCCGTGTCCCCACGGCTCGAAAAAGACTCAAGCATGGAATAAAATTAAAAATAAAACTAACTAAACTACCTAATGCATACAAGCTATTAAGAAATTAGAATGACCTACCTGGCTGGCCATAGAGATCCATCATATCATCCTCGTCATCTGAAGGATCGGTATAATCATCAACATCCTTATACAAGGTCAAATCTTCTACTTGTGACTCCAATTGCATGATTTCTATCCAAAGGTCTTTCTTATCTTCACGTAATCTTTCATCTTCGTTCTGTAACTTGAGAGCCCAAGGAGGAAGATCATAGACAATTTCAGAGGAAGAGGTAGAAGAACCTTGGTCTTGGATTTTTATTTTCTTCAAAGGCCTCCTTGATGGTATGGACATTCTAGCAGTTAATCTCTTCTTTGGTGGTGATTGTGCTGGTGCCTTTTCTTTTGATTGTTCAGAAACCTCATCAAGATTGATGGGTTTTTCAATGGTGGCTCCAGGCAATTTCTTATTCTTCCCAAGGATTGAGCACTTTCTCTTGTATTCCATAGCTTCAGATCTGTTAGTCATGCTTGATTTACCCACAACTCAAGTTATACCAAGGATGGATTAAAAGTTTAAGGAAAATTGGTGTAGCTTGATGTTGTTGCTTGGAATTGATGAAAGAGAAAGGTTATTTGATTGATCTTGGAAGAATTCTTTAAAGCTTGTTGAATTTGATGGTGTTTTGATGGTGTAGTGCGATGAATTTGATGAAGGATTGTGTTTATGGAAGATGTAGGAGAAGATTTGATGTTGTGTTAATTGTGAAGGTTTGCACAAGCTTTAAGGTGTTTATATAGGGTTTGGGTCTGAAAAATTCATGGGTGGAAGGCTAGGGTTTATCATGTAAGGTAAGAATTTGGTTTAGGCAAGAATTCCATCACAAACCGCCACTGGGCGGTATACCGGGCTTTTTGGGCGGTATACCGGACCCATCAGGTCTTCCAATTTTTCGTCTCGTCAAGGACCCCGTGGTACATACCCGTATCAAGGGTTTTTGCCTCTGTCCAATTTCTCATCTCCGTCAAAAAACCCGCGGTATCCAACCCGTATCACGTGTTTTTGCTTCAGCGGTACACCGGGCATAACCTCCGGTATACCGGACCTATCATGCTCAAAAAAATTTCGTCTCGGCATAGACCACGTGGCACCTACCCCGTGGTACGGGTTTTTGTTCCTGTGGTACCCTCCGGTATACCGGGCTTTTTGGGCGGTATACCGGACCCGTGTGCGAATTTTTCTAATATTTTTCCTATGACCCCAAACTCGATTCCTGCACAATAACGCACTACCTTTCTCTCCTATTAGCTTGTAAACACAATTAAAAATATACACTAACTTAAAATTATACACTACAAAGCAATAAAACTAATCTAAAAAACAATTAAAACAAGGAGTGTCTCCCAAGAGCACTTTTGTTTACCGTCTTTGAGTTAGACGTGTACCCCAGGCTAAGCGCATTCAACGAGATGGATTGTCTCCTCTCGCCCAAAGTCCTCACTGTCATGGTATCTCTTCAAACGCTGGCCATTCACCATGAATGTCCGTTGCTCGGTTGTATTTTCAATCTCAATCGCTCCATGAGGTGTGACTTTAGTAACAATGTAAGGTCCCCCCTAACGGGATTTAAGCTTTCCTGGGTAGTTAGAAAATCGAGAATTGTATAATAAAACTTTTTGTCCTATCTCGAAATTCTTTGGACGGAGCCGTTTATCATGCCATCGCTTTGTTTTCTCCTTGTAGAGACGTGCATTTTCATAGGCAAGATAACGAAACTCCTCCAACTCATTCAATTGCATCATCCTTTGCTTCCCGGCCAAGTCTGGGTCTAGATTCAGAGTTTTAATAGCCCAGTAGGCTCGAGCTTCAAGTTCAATCGGTAGATGACACGCTTTGCTGTAGACCATGCGATACGGAGATGCTCCAACTGGTGTTTTAAATGTTGTTCTGTAAGCCAAGAGAGCATCATCTAGCTTTAAAGACCAATCTTTCCTCGATTTACTCACGGTCTTCTCAAGAATAGATTTGATTTCCCGGTTGGAAACTTCAGCTTGACCGTTAGTTTGTGGGTGATAACCGGTTAAAGTGCGGTGTTTCACTCCAAACTTACGAAGAAAATTTCTCAGAGGAACATTAAGAAAACGGGTACCTTTATCACTGATTAGAACACGTGGCGTACCATGTCTTGAAAAGATGTTTGATTTTAAGAACTTAATCACTGTTTGAGCATCGTTCTTTGGTGTTGCCACTGCTTCTACCCATTTTGATACATAGTCTACCGCAAGCAAAATATAAAGATTTCTATAGGAAGTGATGAAAGGTCCCATGAAATCTATTCCCCATACATCAAAGATTTCAACTTCAAGAATATTATTGAGCGGCATCGCGTCTCTTTTTGATATGTTGCCAGTTTGCTGGCATCTGTGACATGACTGGACAAAACGGTGACAATCTTTGTGTATGGTAGGCCAATAGAACCCGAATTGAAGAATTTTAGCTGCGGTTCTATCGCCTTTAAAGTGACCTCCATAAGGTGAACTATGATATCCTTCAATGATCTTCTCCATTTCACCTTCGTGTACACATCTTCTCACCACTTGGTCACTACAAATCTTCCAGAGGTACGGTTCATCCCAATAATACTGTTTGGCCTGGTGATTCAATCTTTGTCTTTGTTGTGGGTGGAAATCTTTGGGAAAGACACCACTCACAATGAAGTTGACTAGATCTGCATACCATGGCACAAAAGCACGTTTAATAGCAAAAAGTTGTTCATCAGGGAATACCTCTTTAACCAACAATGGTTCCTTATTCGCATCAGATCCTTCGAGCCTTGATAAATGATCAGCAACTTGATTATCGCATCCTTTTCGGTCTCGAATGTCTATGTCGAATTCTTGAAGTAACAGTACCCATCTAATAAGACGCGGCTTAGCGTCCTTTTTCTCCATGAGGTACCTAATAGCTGAATGGTCCGTGTACACAACAGTTTTCTTCCCAACCAGATAGGGACGAAATTTATCAAAAGCATAAACCACGGCTAACATCTCTTTCTCCGTTACTGTATAATTCATCTGGGAAGCGTTGAAAGTCTTACTTGCATAATAAATCGTGTGAAAAATCTTGTCTTTCCTCTGTCCCAACAGAACACCCATAGCGTGATCACTATCATCGCACATAAGTTCAAACGGAGCTTTCCAATCAGGAGGTATAACAATAGGTGTAGAGATCAGTTTCTCTTTAATTGTAAAAAACGCTTGATACATTCTTCAGTAAAATTAAAAGGAGTATCCTTTTCAAGTAAAGAGCAAAGCGGTTTGGCAATCTTGGAGAAATCTTTAATAAATCTTCGATAAAATCCTGCGTGACCCAAGAAACTTCTCACTCCTTTAACAGAAATTGGAGGTGGTAGTGTTTTGATAACTTCAATTTTAGCGCGATCAACCTCCATCCCTACCTTCGAAACTTTATGTCCCAACACAATTCCCTCTTGAACCATGAAGTGGCATTTCTCCCAGTTAAGCACAAGATCTTTTTCTCTGCATCTCACAAGGACATTCTCCAGATTATTTAAACAATCATCAAAACTATCTCCAAACACCGAGAAATCATCCATAAAAACCTCCAAATATTTATCAATCATGTCCCAAAATATAGCCATCATGCACCTCTGGAACGTGGCAGGTGCATTGCATAAACCAAACGGCATTCTTCTATAAGCAAAAGTACCAAACGGACATGTAAAAGTTGTTTTGTGTTGATCGAGGGGATCCACACAAATCTGATTATAACCCGAATATCCGTCAAGGAAACAATATTATTCTCTCCCTGCGAGTTTGTCTAGCATCTGATCAATGAATGGTAGCGGGAAGTGATCTTTCTTTGTTGCTTTATTCAGTCTTCGGTAATCCATGCACACTCGCCACCCCACAACTGGTCTCGATGGTATGGCCTCGCCTTGATCATTAAGGATGGTGGTGATACCTCCCTTCTTCGGAACACATTGCACTGGACTAACCCAATCACTGCTAGCAATCGGATAGATAATTCCTGCATCCAAAAACTTGATAACTTCCTTCCTCACCACTTCTTTCATAGCTGGCATGAGTCTTCTCTGTCCCTCTATAGATCGCCCACCTTCGTTCTCAAGAATGATTTTGTGTTTGCAAACGGAAGGACTAATTCCCTTGATGTCGGCAATAGTCCATCCGATTGCTTCTTTGTTTGCGCGAAGTACTTGAAGTAGCTTTTCCTCTTGAGGACCTGAAAGGTTAGTAGAAATAATAACAGGCACAGTTTTGTTCATACCCAGATATGCATAGCGTAGATGATCTGGAAGTTGTTTTTCTTCGAGAACAGGTGGACATATTATAGATGGTTGTTTCATTGGTTCAATGTCACCTGGTTCTCGAAGTAGTTCTCGCACATTTGATCCTAATGCAGCAACATCTTCAGGGGGACTCTCGAGTTCCTCTGGTGATTCAAGTGTTAAGGCCTCGTCAAGATCATCATTGAAGACTTCTTGAGCAATTTTTCCGATAACATCTATTTTGAAGCACTCATCTTTTGACTTTGGTAACTTCATAGACTAAAACACATTGAATCGTATCTGTTCGCCTTGTACCCTCATAATCAACTCACCATTCTCAACATCAATTAGTGTACGCCCCGTGGCTAAGAATGGTCTACCCAAGATGATGGGGACATTCTTATCCGCGTCGTAGTCAAGAATAATAAAATCGCAAGGAAAAATAAAAGAGCCAGCTTGAACTAAAACATCTTCAATTTTACCTATTGGTCGTGAAAGGGAGCGATCCGCCATTTGTAATACCACAGATGTGGGTACTACTTCTCCAATATTAAGCTTCTCGAACAGGGATCTAGGCATGAGATTGATGCTCGCGCCTAAATCACATAATGCTTTCCCGGTCCAACTATCTCCAATGCCGATAGGAATTGTAAAACTTCCGGGATCTTCTAATTTTGGTGGCAACTCACTTTGACATATAGCACTGCACTCCCTAGGTAATCCAATTGGTTCCCCAGTCTCTATACTTCGCTTGTTGGAGAGAATGTCTTTCATGAATTTCATATAGGTTGGCATCCTCTTGAGAGCTTCAACAAGTGGTATATTAACTTCCAACTTCTTCAACATGTCAATGAACTTCTTGAATTCCAGGTCATTATCTTTCTTTCTGACATGTGAAGGATATGGTGGTGGAGGGAGTGTATTGAGTTCCACTGGTTTTCTTGTCTTTTCCGGTGTCTCGGCTTGGACACTCTTTGGTTTAACTACCTCCTCAACTGTATCTTTGACTATTTCTTCCCCCCTTTGTTCTGGAATAAGGATTGGTTCTTGTTCTTGTTCTGGTTCTGGTCTTGGGGGAGGTAGTTGTTTTCCACTTCGCAACTCAACTGCATGGCAAGAATCGTCTCTAGGAGCAATAGTATCACTTGGGAGTTGCCCTACGGTGGAGTTTGTAATGTACTCGCCATCTGTGAGATAGTATGTTCTAGTTGCTTGATGATCTTCTCCTGGGTTCGAACTTTCTGTTGGTTATGACTCATTTTATTCTCAAATGTTTGCATTAATTTAGCCATACTCGAACTTAAGCTTTGGAGTTGTTCTTGTTTCGCCAATTGCTTCGATTGTTGCGGTGGATCTCTCTTTGGTTCTTGACAAGTTTTAACAATGGGTGCCTTTTTCTGAATAGGTTGTGGTGGATTATAAGATTGAAGTTGGGGTTGATGATAAGTTTCTTGCTTTCTGACCCAACTCTTTTGTTGTGGAGGTTGTTGATAATTAGTGTAGCTTTCTTGAGGACAAGCATAACCATTAGAATAATAGCTATCTTGAGGATATTGAACGGAAGCTACTGCTGGATTATTCATACACCCTTCCCACACATGATTTCTTGATCCACAACCAGGACACGAAGGAATTGTACGTACTGTATTCACCTGAGCAATTATTCGGGCTTGTTCATTAGCTCTTCGAGTTGTTTAGCCAATTCTTTAAGCTTCAGAGATTCTGAAGTGTCCTCCTTTGCTGATTTCTTTGGCCAACTTCTCTCGTTCTCAAGAATTCTTTCCATCCCAAACTCAGCTTCTTCAGGATCTAGTAACACAAAACCTGCGTTTCCCAACGAATATGCTTTCTCTCTTGATTTATCATTAAGGCCTCCATAAAACAAGGTTAAATAAAATTCCGGCGAGGATTGATGATATGGGCATCTCGCCTTCTGCTCATTAAATCGTAACCATGCTTTGACCAAACTCTCTCTGTCTTCCTGTATAAATTTCTCAAGCTTCAACATATCTTTTAAACGTCTACTAACCGGGTAGAATCGGTCTAGGAATATTGCTTGAAGCTTGTCCCAATCTGGAATAACATGAGGGTATTGGGAATCATACCAATCGCTTGCACATCCGGTCAAGAAGAACTGGAACATCAGGTAATATACTTGCTCCCTAGTAACTCCTCTTACGATATAAGCATCACAGATCTACATGAATTTGTGAATATATCGGATCAGATCTTGATGTGCCGCACCGTTGAATAATCCATGAGATGCAAACTGAGTTAGCATCCCTGGATCAGGTTTAAATTTCGCGGCTTGGATTTCTGGAGCGCGAATTTCTCATGGCTCCACTCTGAACTCGATGGGTAGCTCAAGTCTCCTTAGGTTTTCCATCTGTAACTAAATCTGAAAAACAAAAACTAAAAACAAAAGCGTAAAATAGAACTAACTAAAAATAAAAGCACAAGATATATGCACAAGGACTAACGATGTAGTCCCCGGCAGCGGCACCAAAAACTTGGTGGGGCCTAGGGTGTGATAAAATAAGATATAATTAACGTGCAAATAACACCCTAAACTACACAGTTCTGCAAGTATACAGATCGTATGCAAGTTTTAGTTAAAAGATTAAGATTCGTTCCGCAGAGACTACAGAGGTTAGGAGAATCTTATGCAAATACCTAGTGCAAATAAATTAATGATAGAACAACTAAACGCAGATAAAAGTAAAGACAAGTAAAGATGGATTGATAACTAATTAACTAATTTAAAACTAAGAATTAAAAGACAGAAAATAAATATGAAAGAGAAGTGATATGAGAATATAGCTTAAGTTATTAGCATGTAATCCCCACTAGTTTTGCCGTTCTAAACATGTAAGGGTGAATTATGTAGCATTTCCCTAATCGGTCCCAACTCGCTATCGGTAGTTTAAAATAGGATTTACCTGTGTCAATAAGGCTTCCTAAGAAAACTTTTCCTGTAATTGGTAAATAGTCACAAGAACTAAACCATAGTGATTATCTAGCTAGGTTGGGTTGTCAGATCATACCTAATACTAGACGTTATGTGCTAAACATGCAATTAAACACCGTTGTCAATGGTGACCTAATTACTAGATGGTAATTCTATATGGCGGCCGTCCACAAGAACACAGAATATAAATCCAAACACATAAACAGAGAATAAAAACTATAATTCTATTTAAAACATTAAATTCCCAAATTAGATAGATGTCAATCAAAACTAGAGTTCATACATATATGCTAAAAAATCAAGCTAAAGAAATTTAGTTCATGAAAGAAAAGAAAGAAATTACAAATTTAAAGGTAGAAGAAGACATTGTTGATGACAGCTCCTTCCAGACTTCTCTCTTGTGTTGTAAGCTTCCTCTTGGTTTGAGGTTTCACCAAGGATTATTTAAGAGTGTTAGGAGGCTGTATTTATAGTGTATAGGTTGACCTAATTCGTTTCTTGGAGATAACTCTAAGTAATGGACTCCTAGCCCAACTCAAATTCGTAAGGAAAACACTGCTGGACCGTTTTGAGCATATCTTCTTCGTTATTGGTCGGATTGAGCTCCATAAGATACCAAAAGAATCGCAACAGAATTATCTTGACCCTTTAGAAGGAAATTACCAAATTCGGCCTATTTCTTAGGTAAAAACGCATATCTTTGGACGTGTATGCAGAATCCCAGATTTAGGCAGCTTTTCCTTTTCCATCTTTTTAGCCTTTGTTTCCTTTATCTCCAATTTCCATGCAACTCTCTTTCCATAAGTTGTTGTCTTTGACTTGGACTCTAATTAATCTCCATAATTATCTTTAAAGCTTCACACTAAATAAACAATTAAACCCAATATGCTCTAAAAATAATAATTCTACAAACAAAACCCAAAATAGGAAAGTGCACTAAAATAAGAAAATCAACCTATAAACTAATAAATAAGCCTAAAATGATGTCTCATGAGTATATTTTATTATCACAAATGAGGAGACATCAAGACCCCCAACTCAAAGTTGTATCGTCCCGATACAATAAAAGTAAAGAACAGTAGGGTAGTCAAAATAAACAAGAAGAAGTCGGAGGAGAATAAGAACAAAAAATAATGAATGATCCTAGAGCATAAAATCCAAAAAATCTCATGTAGTAATGCTCAAGATATAATGCGCAAATATGCCTACTATACATGTAATCGACAATCCATAAATTCAAGTTAAGATTAATTTCGCAATGCCAGAAGAAGAGGATGATAACTTAGTTCAGGTTAATGGATATAGGTTGTTCATAGGTCCCAAATCTAGCATCCAATGGTCCACTTACCTACTACCTAATAGCTCAATTGTTTCTCCATCTAGTAGTTTAAAATCCTAAGGTCTTGGTTATAACTTGGCTTAGGGACGGGTGTGGTATATTTGGATAATGAAAAGTGAGCTTTTGGCTCTTTCCTCACTAGCCATCAACGAATCGCCCTAGAGCTTGAGTTTTCACTCGAAGATGTTCTCACTCAACCCAATTATTGATGCTTTTTAATGTGCATCCCCAATAATCCCAATAAAAACCTTTGACGATATAAAATCCACTTTGCCGGTCCGAATATATATTTTCTTTTCACATCAATTTTTCTTTTGTGTAGTTATGATTCTCTTTTGATGTGAGATATCACACTATTTTTTTCTCATATATATATTCTTTTTATGCCCTTGTTGGAAAAATTAGCTCGTAGCTTCTTTTTCATTCACTATTACCCCGGCAAAGGGTTACAATAATAACAATTCCTCATCAATAAAAATCACAAATATAATTCCCAATTCCCAAAGTTCCCTAATGATGAAACCCACCACCCCAAACTCAAGCTCTAAAACGAGTTACCCCAAACTCAAGCTCTAAAACGAGTGTCTCAGGTTTTGCGATTCGAGTGCGGGTCATATAGATAAGTCCTAAAAACTAGGGTATGGATTATAATGTGTTTCAAAGGCTTTAGAAAGGCTCAGAGGGGCTAAGACGGATAAATAACAATAATATCAAACAACAAGGGTGAGAAAGTATAAAGGCTTCAAGTGTTTTATCATGAAAGAACTGCCTTAGTCATTTTTCTAACTACCGGATTTCGTTACTTTTTCATTATTAGTTCATAGACAAGTGGGTTTTCAACTAATTTTAAACCTCACGTTCTACACACCAAATAACTATTCCTAAGTTTCAACGTGATTTCTTAGCATTGCTCATTAACTTTTCTATCCTTTATTTCCTGTTTTCATACATGCATGTAAACAAATTTGTTTGCATCTTTCAAAAACATACTACCTACTATCATTGACCTAATAAAATCATGCTCAAATAGGTACATTCAAGATATTCTATGCCTTAATTCAACCTAAAAATTTTAAATTTTATGCAAAAACGAAAAGAAGATGAGGACAACGACTCCCCACCCCCAACTCAAAAGTGAGCCGTGTCCCCACGACTCGAAAAAGACTCAAGCATGGAATAAAATTAAAAATAAAACTAACTAAACTACCTAATGCATACAAGCTATTAAGAAAAATTAGAATGACCTACCTGGCTGGCCATAGAGATCCATCATATCATCCTCGTTATCCGAAGGATCGGTATAATCATCAACATCCTTATACAAGGTCAAATCTTCTAGTTGTGACTCCAACGGCATGATTTCTATCCAAAGGTCTTTGTTATCTTCACGTAATCTTTCAACTTCGTTCTGTAACTTGAGAGCCCAAGGAGGAAGATCATAGACAATTTCAGAGGAAGAGGTAGAAGAACCTTGGTCTTGGATTTTTATTTTCTTCAAAGGCCTCCTTGATGGTATGGACATTCTAGCAGTTAATCTCTTCTTTGGTGGTGATTGTGCTGGTGCCTTTTCTTTTGATTGTTCAGAAACCTCATCAAGATTGATGGGTTTTTCAATGGTGGCTCCAGGCAATTTGTTATTCTTCCCAAGGATTGAGCACTTTCTCTTGTATTCCATAGCTTCAGATCTGTTAGTCATGCTTGATTTACCCACAACTCAAGTTATACCAAGGATGGATTAAAAGTTTAAGGAAAATTGGTGTAGCTTGATGTTGTTGCTTGGAATTGATGAAAGAGAACGGTTATTTGACTGATCTTGGAAGAATTCTTTAAAGCGTGTTGAATTTGATGGTGTTTTGATGGTGTAGTGTGATGAATTTGATGAAGGATTGTGTTTATGGAAGATGTAGGAGAAGATTTGATGAGTTGTTGTGTTAATTGTGAAGGTTTGCACAAGCTTTAAGGTGTTTATATAGGGTTTGGGTCTGAAAAATTCGTGGGTGGAAGGCTAGGGTTTATCTTGTAAGGTAAGAATTTGGTTTAGGCAAGAATTCATCACAAACCGCCACTGGGCGGTATACCGGACCAATCAAGTCTTCCAATTTTTCGTCTCGTCAAGGACCCCGCGGTACATACCCGTATCACGGGTTTTTGCCTCTGTCCAATTTCTCATCTCTGTCAAAAAACCCGCGGTATCCAACCCGTATCACGTGTTTTTGCTTCAGCGGTATACCGGGCATAACCTCCGGTATACCGGACCTATCATGCTCAAAAAAATTTCGTCTCGGCATAGACCACGTGGCAGCTACCCCGTGGTACGGGTTTTTGCTCCTGTGGTACCCTCCAGTATACCAGGCTTTTTGGGCGGTATACCGGACCCGTGTGCGAATTTTTCCAATTTTTTTCCTATGACCCCAAACTCGATTCCTGCATAATAAGGCACTACCTTTCTCTCCTATTAGCTTGTAAACACAATTGAAAATATACACTAACTTAAAATTATACACTACAAAGCAATAAAACTAATCTAAAAAGCAATTAAAACAAGGGGTGTCTCCCAAGAGCACTTTTGTTTACCGTCTTTGAGTTAGACGTGTACCTCAGGCTAAGCGCATTCAACGAGATGGATTGTCTCCTCTCGCCCAAAGTCCTCACTGTCATGGTATCTCTTCAAACGTTGGCCATTCACCATGAATGTCCGTTGCTCGGTTGGATTTTCAATCTCAATCGCTCCATGAGGTGTGACTTTAGTAACAATGTAAGGTCCCCCCCAACGGGATTTAAGCTTTCCTGGGTAGTTAGAAAATCGAGAATTGTATAATAAAACTTTTTGTCCTATCTCGAAATTCTTTGGACGGAGCCGTTTATCATGCCATCGCTTTGTTTTCTCCTTGTAGAGACGTGCATTTTCATAGGCAAGATAACGAAACTCCTCCAACTCATTCAATTGCATCATCCTTTACTTCCCGGCCAAGTCTGGGTCTAGATTCAGAGTTTTAATAGCCTAGTAGGCTCGAGCTTCAAGTTCAATCGGTAGATGACACGCTTTGCCGTAGACCATGCGATACGGAGATGCTCCAACTGGTGTTTTAAATGCTGTTATGTAAGCCTAGAGAGCATCATCTAGCTTTAAAGACCAATCTTTCCTCGATTTACTCACGGTCTTCTCAAGAATAGATTTGATTTCCCGGTTGGAAACTTCAGCTTGACCGTTAGTTTGTGGGTGATAACCGGTTGAAGTGCGGTGTTTCACTCCAAACTTACGAAGAAAATTTCTCAGAGGAGCATTAAGAAAACAGGTACCTTTATCACTGATTAGAACACGTGGCGTACCATGTCTTGAAAAGATGTTTGATTTTAAGAACTTAATCACTGTTTGAGCATCGTTCTTTGGTGTTGCCACTGCTTCTACCCATTTTGATACACAGTCCACCGCAAGCAAAATATATAGATTTCCATAGGAAGTGATGAAAGATCCCATGAAATCTATTCCCCATACATCAAAGATTTCAACTTCAAGAATATTATTGAGCGGCATCGCGTCTCTTTTTGATATGTTGCCAGTTTGCTGGCATCTGTGACATGACTGGACAAAACGGTGACAGTCTTTGTGTATGGTAGGCCAATAGAACCCGGATTGAAGAATTTTAGCTGCGGTTCTATCGCCTTTAAAGTGACCTCCATAAGGTGAACTATGACATCCTTCAATGATCTTCTCCATTTCACCTTCGTGTACACATCTTCTCACCACTTGGTCACTACAAATCTTCCAGAGGTACGGTTCATCCCAATAATACTGTTTGGCCTGGTGATTCAATCTTTGTCTTTGTTGTGGGTGGAAATCTTTGGGAAAGACACCACTCACAATGAAGTTGACTAGATCTGCATACCATGGCACAAAAGCACGTTTAATAGCAAAAAGTTGTTCATCAGGGAATACCTCTTTAACCAACAATTGTTCCTTATTCGCATCAGATCCTTCGAGCCTTGATAAATGATCAACAACTTGATTATCGCATCCTTTTCGGTCTCGAATGTCTATGTCGAATTCTTGAAGTAACAGTACCCATCTAATAAGACGCGGCTTAGCGTCCTTTTTCTCCATGAGGTACCTAATAGCTGAATGGTCCGTGTACACAACAGTTTTCTTCCCAACCAGATAGGGACGAAATTTATCAAAAGCATAAACCACGGCTAACATCTCTTTCTCCTTTACTGTATAATTCATCTGGGCAGCGTTGAAAGTCTTACTTGCATAATAAATCGTGTGAAAAATCTTGTCTTTCCTCTGTCCCAACACAACACCCATAGCGTGATCACTAGCATCGCACATAAGTTCAAACGGAGCTTTCCAATCAGGAGGTATAACAATAGGTGTAGAGATCAGTTTCTCTTTAATTGTCAAAAACGCTTGAAGACATTCTTCAGTAAAATTAAAAGGAGTATCCTTTTCAAGTAAAGAGCAAAGCGGTTTGGCAATCTTGGAGAAATCTTTAATAAATCTTCGATAAAATCCTGCGTGACCCAAGAAAATTCTCACTCCTTTAACAGAAATTGGAGGTGGTAGTGTTTTGATAACTTCAATTTTAGCGCGATCAACCTCCATCCCTGCCTTCGAAACTTTATGTCCCAACACAATTCCCTCTTGAACCATGAAGTGGAATTTCTCCCAGTTAAGCACAAGATCTTTTTCTCTACATCTCACAAGGACTTTCTCTAGATTATTTAAACAATCATCAAAACTATCTTCAAACACCGAGAAATCATCCATAAAAACCTCCAAATATTTATCAATCATGTCCCAAAATATAGCCATCATGCACCTCTGGAACGTGGCAGGTGCATTGCATAAACCAAACGTCATTCTTCTATAAGCAAAAGTACCAAACGGACATGTAAAAGTTGTTTTGTGTTGATCGAGGGGATCCACACAAATCTGATTATAACCCGAATATCCGTCAAGGAAACAATAATATTCTCTCCCTGCGAGTTTGTCTAGCATCTGATCAATGAATGGTAGCGGGAAGTGATCTTTCTTTGTTTCTTTGTTCAGTCTTCGGTACTCCATGCACACTCGCCACCCCACAACTGGTCTCGATGGTATGGCCTCGCCTTGATCATTAAGGATGGTAGTGATACCTCCCTTCTTCGGAACACATTGCACTGGACTAACCCAATCACTACTAGCAATCGGATAGATAATTCCTGCATCCAACAACTTGATAACTTCCTTCCTCACCACTTCTTTCATAGCTGGCATGAGTCTTCTCTATCCCTCTATAGATCGCCCACCTTCGTTCTCAAGAATGATTTTGTGTTTGCAAACGGAAGGACTAATTCCCTTGATGTCGGCAATAGTCCATCCGATTGCTTCTTTGTTTGCGCGAAGTACTTGAAGTAGCTTTTCCTCTTGAGGACCTGAAAGGTTAGCAGAAATAATAACAGGCAAAGTTTTGTTCATACCTAGATATGCATAGCGTAGATGATCTGGAAGTGGTTTTTCTTCGAGAACAGGTGGACATATTATAGATGGTTGTTTAATTGGTTCAATGTCACCTGGTTCTCGAAGTAGTTCTCGCACATTTGATCCTAATGCAGCGACATCTTCAAGGGGACTCTCGAGTTTCTCTGGTGATTCAAGTGTTAAGGCCTCGTCAAGATCATCATTGAAGACTTCTTGAGCAATTTTTCCGATAACATCTATTTTGAAGCACTCATCTTTTGACTTTGGTAACTTCATAGCCTGAAACACATTGAATCGTATCTGTTCGCCTTGTACCCTCATAATCAACTCACCATTCTCAACATCAATTAGTGTACGCCCCGTGGCTAAGAATGGTCTACCCAAGATGATGGGGACATTCTTATCCGCGTCGTATTCAAGAATAATAAAATCGCAAGGAAAAATAAAAGAGCCAGCTTGAACTAAAACATCTTCAATTTTACCTATTGGTCGTGAAAGGGAGCGATCCGCCATTTGTAATACCACAGATGTGGGTACTACTTCTCCAATATTAAGCTTCTCGAACAGGGATCTAGGCATGAGATTGATGCTCGCGCCTAAATCACATAATGCTTTCCCGGTCCAACTATCTCCAATGCCGATAGGAATTGTAAAACTTCCGGGATCTTCTAATTTTGGTGGCAACTCACTTTGACATATAGCACTGCACTCCCTAGATAATCCAATTGGTTCCCCAGTCTCTATACTTCGCTTGTTGGAGAGAATGTCTTTCATGAATTTCATATAGGTTGGAATCCTCTTGAGAGCTTCAACAAGTGGTATATTAACTTCCAACTTCTTCAACATGTCCATGAACTTCTTGAATTCCAGGTCATTATCTTTCTTTCTGACACGTGAAGGATATGGTGGTGGAGGGCGTGTATTGAGTTCCACTAGTTTTCTTGTCTTTTCCGGTGTCTCGGCTTGGACACTCTTTGGTTTAACTACCTCCTCAACTGTATCTTTGACTATTTCTTCCCCCCTTTGTTCTGGAATAAGGATTGGTTCTTGTTCTTGTTCTGGTTCTGGTCTTGGGGGAGGTAGTTGTTTTCCACTTCGCAACTCAACTGCATGGCAAGAATCGTCTCTAGGAGCAATAGTATCACTTGGGAGTTGCCCTTTCGGTCGAGTTTGTAATGTACTCGCCATCTATGAGATAGTATGTTCTAGTTGCTTGATGATCTTCTCCTGGGTTTGAACTTTCTGTTGGTTATGACTCATTTTATTCTCAAATGTTTGCATTAATTTAGCCATACTCGAACTTAAGCTCTGGAGTTGTTATTGTTTCGCCAATCGCTTCGATTGTTGCGGGGGATCTCTCTTTTGTTCTTGACAAGTTTTAACAATGGGTGCCTTTTTCTAAATAGGTTGTGGTGGATTATAAGATTTAAGTTGGGGTTGATGATAAGTTTCTTGCTTTCTGACCCAACTCTTTTGTTGTGGAGGTTGTTGATAATTAGTGTAGCTTTCTTGAGGACAAGCATAACCATTAGAATAATAGTTATCTTGAGGATATTGAACGGAAGCTACTGCTGGATTATTCATACACCCTTCCCACACATAATTTCTTGATCCACAACCAGGACACGAAGGAATTGTACGTACTGTATTCACCTGAGCAATTATTCGGTCTTGTTCTTTTAGCTCTTCGAGTTGTTTAGCCAATTCTTTAAGCTTCAGAGATTCTGAAGTGTCCTCCTTTGCTGATTTCTTTGGCCAACTTCTCTCGTTCTCAAGAATTCTTTCCATCCCCAACTCAGCTTCTTCAGGATCTAGTAACACAAAACCTGCGTTTCCTAACGAATCTGCTTTCTCTCTTGATTTATCATTAAGGCCTCCATAAAACAAGGTTAAATAAAATTCTGGAGAGGATTGATGATATGGGCATCTCGCCTTCTGCTCATTAAATCGTAACCATGCTTCGCCCAAACTCTCTCTGTCTTCCTGTATAAATTGCTCAAGCTTCAACATATCTTTTAAACGTCTACTAACCGGGTAGAATCGGTCTAGGAATCTTGCTTGAAGCTTGTCCCAATCTGGAATAACATGAGGGTATTGGGAATCATACCAATCGCTTGCACATCCGGTCAAGAAGAACTGGAACATCAGGTAATATACTTGCTCCCTAATAACTCCTCTTACGATATAAGCATCGCAGATCTGCATGAATTTCTGAATATATCGGATCAGATCTTGATGTGCCGCACCGCTGAATAATCCATTAGATGCAAACTGAGTTAGCATCCCTGGATCAGGTTTAAATTTCGCGGCTTGGATTTCTGGAGCGCGAATTCCTCATGGCTCCACTCTGAACTCGATGGGTAGCTCAAGTCTCCTTAGGTTTTCCATCTGTAACTAAATCTGAAAAACAAAAACTAAAAACAAAAGCGTAAAATAGAACTAACTAAAAATAAAAGCACAAGATATATGCACAAGGACTAACGATGTAGTCCCCGGCAGCGGCGCCAAAAACTTGGTGGGGCCTAGGGTGTGATAAAATAAGATATAATTAACGTGCAAATAACACCCTAAACTACACAGTTCTGCAAGTATACAGATCGTATGCAAGTTTTAGTTAAAAGATTAAGATTCGTTCCGCAGAGACTACAGAGGTTAGGAGAATCTTATGCAAATACCTAGTGCAAATAAATTAATGATAGAACAACTAAACGCAGATAAAAGTAAAGACAAGTAAAGATGGATTGATAACTAATTAACTAATTTAAAACTAAGAATTAAAAGACAGAAAATAAATATGAAAGAGAAGTGATATGATAATATAGCTTAAGTTATTAGCATGTAATCCCCACTAGTTTTGCCGTTCTAAACATGTAAGGGTGAATTATGTAGCATTTCCCTAATCGGTCCCAACTCGCTATCGGTAGTTTAAAATAGGATTTACCTGTGTCAATAAGGCTTCCTAAGCAAACTTTTCCTGTAATTGGTAAATAGTCACAAGAACTAAACCATAGTGATTATCTAGCTAGGTTGGGTTGTCAGATCATACCTAATACTAGATGTTATGTGCTAAACATGCAATTAAACACCGTTGTCAATGGTGACCTAATTACTAGATGGTAATTCTATATGGCGGCCGTCCACAAGAACACAGAATATAAATCCAAACACATAAACAGAGAATAAAAACTATAATTCTATTTAAAACATTAAATTCCCAAATTAGATAGATGTCAATCAAAACTAGGGTTCATACATATATGCTAAAAACTCAAGCTAAAGAAATTTAGTTCATGAAAGAAAAGAAAGAAATTACAAATTTAAAGGTAGAAGAAGACATTGTTGATGACAGCTCTTTCCAGACTTCTCTCTTGTGTTGTAAGCTTCCTCTTGGTTTATGGTTTCACCAAGGATGATTTAAGAGTGTTAAGAGGCTGTATTTATAGTGTATAGGTTGACCTAATTCGTTTCTTGGAGATAACTCTAAGTAATGGACTCCTAGCCCAACTCAAATTCGTAAGGAAAACACTGCTGGACCGTTTTGAGCATATCTTCTTCGTTATTGGTCGGATTGAGCTCCATAAGATACCAAAAGAATCGCAACAGAATTATCTTGACCCTTAAGAAGGAAATTACCAAATTCGGCCTATTTCTTAGGTAAAAACGCATATCTTTGGACGTTTATGCAGAATCCCAGATTTAGGCAGCTTTTCCTTTTCCATCTTTTTAGCCTTTGTTTCCTTTATCTCCAATTTCCATGCAAATATCTTTCCATAAGTTGTTGTCTTTGACTTGGACTCTAATTAATCTCCATAATTATCTTTAAAGCTTCACACTAAATAAACAATTAAACCCAATATGCTCTAAAAATAATAATTCTACAAATCAAGACCCAAAATAGGAAAGTGCACTAAAATAAGAAAATCAACCTATAAACTAATAAATAAGCCTAAAATGATGTCTCATGAGTATATTTTATTATCACAAATTAGGAGACATCAGTTTGTCATGGGGTTTATAATATTGTAGGATAGTTCCTAAGTGTACCATGACTAGAGTTAGGTAATATTAGAATCCTGACTAATATTGAAATACCAACTCTACCCTTCACGAAAGTATTAAATACATGAATTCTACGTATTTATTTAGTATTGCAATTAATTCTACGTATTATTGAGCACATTTATTTACCGAGACTAGGTAGGTCTTACAAAGTTTCTTTGATCGCTGAGACTACGTTGGTCTACTTGCACATACTTCTGTTCTAATACTTTTTGGGTATATCCCAACTTTAGTGTAGATAACTGTGGCATAACAGTCGTTTTATTTGCGCATGGTTCTGTTCTATGACTTTTTAGCCGACCCCTTGGCTTGATCAAGGGTCCAAGGGTGGTGTTCCAGTGGAGCTCGTCTTTGTTTGACAAATGATTTGGTCTTTTTCTTTATTAGACGGATACAAAATTAGTCTAATGAATCTTTGTACATTATATCAATTTGTTTAGGTCAAAAATCCATTGACCGACCCCCTAATCGATGATCTTAAGGAACCAAAACATTATTTTTAAATTTTATCAACTTTTTCAGGTAATCATATCTCACATTATCAAATTCCTTTTGTTATTTTTGAGATACAGGACGATGAACGGATAAGCCGGGAGAAAAGATACCCGACCTGAAAAAGCTGATAGAATGTGAAAGAACTTTTATCGGCTCACACTAGGGGTAGGCCAATATATTCTTGGCTTGAAAAAGTCAATAGAATGTAACGAAAATTCTCCGCTTCCACTAGGGGGTTCTCCAATGGATTCTCAATATATAAAAAAACCTTGGCACGGTTCATAAAATCAGGGTCAAAGCCAAGAGGACACTTTCAAAACCGTGGTCGCACATGTCGTCACGGTCTGGGACCGGCTAGCCGGTCATCTGACTGGTATGCCTGCCCAGCCATCGACGAATTTTGACCTAAACCTTATGATATCTTACTTTCTCACCTTTTAACCTAGCCTCCTATGCAAGATATCATTATGAACGACCCAAACCCATTAAGTACCTGTAACACACCACTACAACACCTATAAACATTTAATCCTTTCTCTAATTCCATTCCAAACACACATCCAACAACAAAATCCTTCAAGAACACCAAGAAATCTTCTCCTTCAACCTTAAGCCTTCTTCATCGAATCCTTACTCCTATTGATTAAACCTTCCCAAATCCACTACATAATCATTACCCATCTCATATAACACCATAATCCTTCATGTAACACCTCAAAACATCAAAATTCAAAATTCTTCTCTAGTTTTTGAATATATGAAGTTTTGAGTTTGGGGTTTATTGAGATAACGAGAGTGGAGAAGTTAAGAATATTATGAAGAGGAAAGAGAACCCAAGTGCAGCTATTCCTAAAAAGCCCCTCTTGGAAGAGAAAGAAGTTGAAGAATCAGTTATGACGTTTGGTGTTGAGAAAGATGTAGTTGAAAGAATGAGAATTTTGGAGGAAAAGCATGAAGAGGTGTTAGAAATCTTAGGAAAAGTCACAAAAGAGTTGGAGCTTATGTAAAGCATACTACTTGGGGTGAGAAATGTTCAACATGCCACCTACTCAAGACTTACAGAAGGAGCCCAACCTGAACGCAACAATGGAAACCAGCCTCGTGCTAGTTAAGATACGTTTTCCTATCCTTCTCACGTTTAGTAGTGTATATTTGTTTATTTGCTTTATTGAGTCTTTTCGAGTCGTATGGAAACAACTCATTTTTGAGTTTGGGGTGGGGTTCGTTGCCTCATCCCAATTTTATGTGTTATTTGTTTTACATGCTTTCAATAAAATTAATGTAAGGGTTGCGTTGACTGTAGAGTATTTTAAATATCTCCATCAAGCATACTTTTTGCAATTTTATGATAGAAAATAGTAGACCTTAGGAGTTAGTATAAAACACAATTTGATTGCATGCAAACACATGTAATTGATAGGAAGAATTAATGAACAATGCAAAAGAAGTAAACTTGTACTTAAGGAAAATGAGTGGTTTGTAGAACGTGGGATCTGAATGAGTAGAGAACCCATGTAGGTATACACTAGAGGCAAGCTATGTAAATAGGAAAATGATAGAGACAGTTCTGTGTTAGCCCTTTGAAACCTTTTTAGCCTTCTATCCCTGGGAAACCTCACTATTAACCTTTTTAGACAGTTCTTTAACCTTTTTAGCCTTCTTAGCCAAATTTTTAGCCTTTAAGCATTTCTTATGTCGCCACGATATACGCCAATATCCCCTTAGTTTATTAGGCAATTCCATATGACCCGCACTTGAATCACGATCTTGAGACTTCTTGTCTTGATCTTGAATTTGGGGTGGTGGGTCCACTATTATGGGAAATATTATTGGGTTGGGATTTTTGAGCTTATTAATTGTGCTCTGTTATATATTGGCAATGATTCACAGTGATTATATTGTAACCCTTTACCGGGGTAAGAGTAAATGAAAAAAAGCTACGAAAAGCATAAAAAGAAAAAAAAAATTATGAGAAAAAATAGCATGATATCTCAACATCAAAAAGAGAGTCATATCTATACAAAAAAAATTTGATATGAAAAGAATATATATTTGGATTGACAAAGAGGAAATTTTTATGTGAACATCTTTAGTGCTTATTAGGTTAATCTGGGGACGCTAAATTAGTGCGTCAGTTGGGTTGAGTGAGAACATATTCAAGTGTAAAATCAAGCTTTGCGATAGTTTGTTGATGGTAAGTGAGGAGAGAGACAAAAGCTCACTTCAAATTTACCAAATATATATACCATACCGTCCCTAAGCCTACGTTAAAACCGTAAAGTACTCGTGATTCCTAGATACATAGTGAGTTTATGATTCATATAATAATGAGTATGCTAAGTGGAGCGTTCAAAGCAAGTAAGGATCGATGAACACCTTATAACCACCATCTTGAGATAAGTAATAAGCGTAACCTTCTAGCATTGTGAAATTAATTTTGGATTGATATTATTTTGTGTTTGATTTTGCATGACATGTGTATGTGTATATTAATTCCTATATCATACTATATGAGTTTTGTTTTAAGCTGTGCTTTGGGTGTATTTACTAGATTCTGCCTTCTGCGTTCACCTAAAGGCCTTTGTTTTTATTTTACTTTGTCGGGACGACAAAGATTTGAGTTTGGGGTCTTGATGTCTCCCTATTTGTTCTAAATATTCCGAGACATCATTTTAGGTGAATATTTGACTTATTCGGTATACTTTTATGCTTATTTCGTCATATTGCACTTTCTCCCCTTGGAATTAGACTATTTGCATTTTAGAGCTTTTGTGCGTTAATTTGTTTTTTTTAGTATAAAGTTATTAGGTTCATGAATTCTATGGAGAACCAAGAGAAGGAGGAGAAGTGAGAACTAAAGTCTTAGATCAAGGGGAGGAGCTAAAGGCAAGAAAAGAATTTCCGAAGAATTGACTAAAGAAGTTTTAGATCTGGAAGGCTGTTACTAATTGTTGTTTTTGAGCCACTTAGGAGAGGATTCACCCTTTGGGCCGTGAAATAGAGAAAATGCCTCTTTGAGTTAGGAAGATTTTCTAACTAGAATGAGTCTATTTGGATTTGATATGCAAAAGTTACAGCCATTTTACTAAGGGCTGTATACCAGTTACGGGAATTAAAGAAGAAGATGGGTTTGGACTTCTTATAATTTGACCTAATGCTCTTAACCTAAGCCCTAGTCCAAATTTACTAATATAAATAGATATTTTATTCTCCTTTTTACAAACTTCAGAGAATTACATCAGAGGCTTCATATTTTCAAGTTAGAGCAAGACAGCAGAGGAGAAGCTAGAGCTGGAGGAATTCTATTCTTCCAACAACAACCAACCAAACCTTTAGGTTATCTGATCTCTTTTCTGTAATTGAGAATTATGTCCTTCCTTTATTTTATTTCAATATTTAATTCGGTTATGAACTATTTTCTTTAGTCCTTGAGAATCGCTCTATGGGTTGAACCCAGTTCTATTTAATTTATGTTTTCTGAATTTGGGATTTAATTATTGAAACTGAATTAGGTATTCATGGTTGACTATTATTTCGTTATAATTACTAATTTTGAAGTCATGAATCAAACTTAGGTCTTAGTAATTAGGCTATTCACTTAAGTGACAAAGTGATCACCTTGACGGGGTTTTAATTACAGACATAGATAATAGACGCATAATATTCGTTATTGACCCTAACGGGCATAACTAACCATGCAGCCAATAAGGTAAGAGACTGAAACCGTCCGAAAGTAGATATAATCACCTTATAGTACCGTAGGATAGCTCCTAAGTCCACCCTGATGGGGGTTAGGAGATATTAGAGTCCCGACTAGCACAATAATACCAGTTTAGCCCTTAAACAGAAGCATTAATTAGATAGGTTAGGTGAAACTCTTGCGAGAATCAAGCACTCTTTACCCTCTTATGTTCAAATCTTATTTACTTGATTATTTCAGTAATTTATTTTATTGCATCTTTAATTTTAGAAAAGAAAACAAAAACCTTTTAATTTTTTTTCTGTTAAGCAATTACTACTACTATTCGATTAATACTTGAGTTGTGCCTAATCCGTCCCTGAGAACGAAACCCGATTTATCGAATATTACTTGGACAACCATGCACTTGTGGTATTTTGGTTCCTCTATTTTCAGTACATAATTTTATAACACACCAGGACCCACCAGTGTTCTATCAACAATTTATAGGGGTTGCAACCCGTTCGAGTGGGTGTCTCCCTTAACACCTTTTCACACTCCATGTCCTAGAAAAAATGAGGTTCAAATCTAACTCTTCTGGACATTAGTCCTCATTGACGAAGGTGACTTCTAACGACACTTTTAAAGTCCATGGACTTGTTTTTGGAGCATTAGGATTGAATTTCCCCTGGATGTGTCAATCCCAAAGATACTAATAGTTGTTTAAAATATTATTACTCATGTACGACGTGTTTCTTAGGCTTCTTCTATCCCTCAACTTCTTATTCAATCTTCCCCGCCTTCATTTTCCTCTCCGATTCAAACAATCTGAACCGTGGAGAATCCCGAGGCTGTGATGCAAAGGGCCACCCTATACAAGAATTTTACAAAATTAACTATAATGCACTAAGTAATCAACGTTGACAAACTGAGTATAAATATGTTCTTGTCAAGCTGCAATCAACTCAATATCTAATTAAGGTATCCCAAGGACAACACTATAAAGTATACAAGGTAGCAGATAAAGCTCAGTGGGAATTATCGAATACCAAAGTAAGACTGAGACTCTATCCCAGGACAATTAAAAAAATATAAAGCTTGAACGCAATTAAGTGCTGACATGATTCATTGGTGCAGGGGTTCGTGGAAGGTTGTTTTACACAAAGGATTTTTGAATTGCATGCATCATATTCAAAAGGAGTTCCCAAGCTTTGTTGATTCCACTAATAAAGAAACTTTCCTGATGCCAATTCCTACACCCCTGACTGACTCCTTATCAACCGATCTTTGCATTCAAGTAATGACCTTTCTAATATTTTTCTTTTTTTTGTTTAATTTTCTAGGACTTGAATATTCTTGATATGATACGGAATATGTTGAAGGTGTAGTTGTCGAGGATATAGTTTGGGCATTCGACGTTGTGAAGGATGGAGATATGCAGCTGGATATATGACTTCTGGTTTTGTTTACGCTTTTATTCTTGAACATTTCTTCGTTAGTTGATGTATTAATAGTCATTATGAGGTTAATAGAGTTTAAAATACTTTCTCCTTATATTTCCTTTTCCGGATGGTTAGTAGGTCACTCCTTGAACGATAATTTGGGGGGTTTTGCCCCTTTTATTGCTTTTATGCTTCTCTCTTTTTATTATGGGGCTTTCTGCTTCATGTTGTATATATTAGATTTGGACATTGTATTACTGGGTCTACTTTCCTTTCTCGTACATTTTCTTACTAGCAGGTATCGGGCTCGGGTTTTCCTTAAATCTGAGTATGGTGCAATGAAGTTTTTTTGCATAGAGAATGAAGGCCATTGAGTTTTTTAAACCTTTTGCGTTTGGGAGCGTCTTTATAAGCTATACCTCGGGGGCGTGCATTTAAGAATCGTCATTGTTACATCGGCTCTTTTTACATATCCATTGATAATGCATCTCGAGGGCGTCTTTTGTTTTTTGGCTCTTTCTTTCTTTTTAGTTCTATAGACTTCTCTTGTATTTGTTGAAGGAATCTTTGTTCTCTTGTTTTTGAAATCTATAATAAAGGTATTTATTTGAAACAGAAAGTATTTTCTACCTTCTTTTGTTTCTCAGTTCCATTCAATTGTTTACCGATGCGCTGAGGCTTTCTTATGTTTCCCGATGAATTTGCCTTTGTTTTTATACTCCTTATACCCATTTGCCTCGAGAAATATAATGTAACATGCACATTCCTATTATAGGTCTTTATGAATATCATTAGTTTGCTCCGTGCTAAATTAATATATTCATATAAGAATGAGTTCATAAGTTCAATAGTTTCAAAATATTAAACCCATTGGCTTACAAGTCGAAGGTGGTTGGATGCCAACTAAAGAGTTGGTATGTGACATAATTTTCTTGCCATATTAGGATAATTGTATACCTTTGCTTGTGGTAGCTTAATTTCCAATGTTCAATTATTCTTTATTTACAAACGTCGTTGGTCTTTTTCTTTATTGTTTTTCAATCAAGCTCTTTCTTATGAACTCTATCTCCAGGTTGCTATTCACCGATGATATTGTCAAATATTGGTTTTTCCAATAGTATAATCAGGGTTTTCTTGCTGACAATACAATCAAACCCATTTTTTGGGAAAAGATTCAGTCGGGTTTTTCTAACTTACAATACACTCAGATGTTTCTTGTCGATAATACAATCAGAATTTTCTTACCGGCAATATAGTAAGACTTTTCTCACTGACAATAAATCCCGTCTCTCTTCTAGCAGACGATACAGCCCAACTTTTGTTGCTCAAAATACGGTTAGATTTTTTTCGCTGACAACATTGTCAGACTTTTCTCTTGGTTGTGCCTTTGTTCAAATTCTTTTCTTTTGACAAAACTAAGGTGTAGGTGTGCTATCATAGCTGGACTTCTAAATTTTTTCATCTATCAACAATTTTCAAGTTGTAAATTCCTTTGGACGACACCCTAATTAAGAATATTAGGAGGCCGGTTTTCAGTATATTTCCGATTGATTATGAGGCCAATTCTAAATTGATATTCTCTCAAATGTGCTGGTCGTTTGATTACAAGGTCAATGCAAAATTAGTCTTTTTGCTAGAGATGATGGTCTTTTGAGTATGATGCTAATGCAAAATTATTTTTTCCCACCGATGTTAGTCTTTTGGTTATGAGGCCAATGCAAAATAGGTCTTAGTTTGCCAATACAAAACCGGTCTTATGATTTGTAATCTAACAACATTTTTCAGGTCAAGAATTTCCGTTGAATATCAATTGAAGCTTACAACAATATTTATTATAGTCAAATATCTTCTTGATGGTCTTGTTTTCATTAAAAAAATCCCAATAGGGAAAAAAGTGTGCAAGCTACCACTTTGGGTTAGCTTACACTTCCTCTCACGCTGCTGATCCCCATAGATGACTGCAACACCACATAAGGTGGGAAATTCCAAAGGTTAAGTGATAAGTCGAGACTATAACTTAAAGCTTATTGAGACTAGTTTTTTCAATAATGGCGTGATACGCCGAGTCACAATTTGCTACCATGAAACACACACACATTTTTCAAAAGTTCTCCCAGGACGATACTCATTGGCATCTCAATATAACCGGTCGGGTTAAATCTCTACCCCGTGAACTCTTTTATCAGCTCTGTATAATGCTTGACAACCTTCGAGTCTACTTTCAATAGCTTGAATAATTTGGCGTATAGTAATAAATCTAACTACCAATATCAATTAGTACTTGATAAATCAACCTGTTCCTAATGACTGTGATTATCACAAAAAGATCATTGTGGGAAAAAATTAACATACCGGTATCCTTCTCAGTAAAATGTATATCATGACCACGTGACGGACTACCATACTTATTTCTTGAGCTTGTTGCTCGTATTTACATGTTTCTTTTGTTTCTCGAGCGACCAATCTCAAGCCCCACAACAGTCGTGTTTATTTCAAATCCATACTCTCGACTACTCTTGGGCACCTCATACAATGAATATACCTTGTATCCTTATCAATGGCTACTCGTGGGTACCCCAAAAATTGTTTTTACCTCAAACTCATATCCCAGACCAGATTGATTTGGTTGGGGATTTGTAGCTTGCCTTCTGGGCTCGATGTCCCGACAAACGAGATTCCTTCTTCAGGTTTTCTTTCTCGATGATTGGGTCTTGTCCTATCCTCGGCTTCTTCAAATTTTCATTACCACTGATGTCCCTATTTATGTGACGGAATAATATAGTCATGAGACATCATTTTAGGGGTATAATCTAGTAACGGGACATCATTTTAGGGGTATTTAGTACTTATTTTTTGGATTTGTCCCCATTTATTCACACTTTACACTTTCTTGTCTAATTTTAGATGTTTTACTATTTTGTGAGATTTTGCGTGTAATTTGTATGTTATTTCTATAGCACTTAGGTATTTGGAAGTTAAGACACCTATGGAGGCTAATAGGAAGTGAAAAAGTAGAGAAAACACTCCAGTCATGAGAAAATCATTAAGCTAAGACACCTTGAGGCCGTGAGAATAAATTTTCGAGATGTGTGCATATATCTATAAGGGTCAGAATATACTTAAAGAAATATGTGTCACCTAGATAGATGTTGGGAATAAGATTAGGCAATAAAGATCATTTTCCAATCCCAGTAACCATGTTTTTGGTAAATAGTAAAGGACATTTTGTTATGAAGCCTGATATTTGCGTCCACTTATCGCTCAATTGAGTACACAAATTTCACTTCGATATGTTCACAATTCCAAATAAGGACGAGGCCTTGATAATGAAAAGTACAAACAAAAAAGTAAAATACTAATAATTTAACAAGGGAAGGAAAAATTAGAATTAAAAGGGATATTCGATAGGGATAAATGTACTTATACCTCATGCAAAAATGTTTACATGAATGCAACGAGGATACACAAAGAAACAACACATAGAGTTTTGATAGACACCATGACCTAACGAGTCTGAAGGAGATTGGAAGAATGAATAAACTTTTCATTCTTATTATTCGGAAGATGTCTCTCCAACGCGGAATTATAAGAAAAGATTTGGGTATTGTACCAGGAATCCATATGCAACAATGTTGTGAGAATATCTAATAAAGATGTAATCGATGGTACTCGGTCCTATTTTGACCATTTTGGGAGAAGGGATTGCTACCTTTGCAAGCATCCCAACACTTTTAAGCATTTGAAGGAAGGTGGTTTTCTTTCCATTATTCGTAAGGAGTTTTATCTACCTTTTTCTGTGGTACCTTGTTAAGAATGTGGTTTATAGTGAGACAAGACTCTCCCCCACAAGTTCTATGGTAACCCTGAGTTAATCAGCAAGGCAATTCACCAATTCCTTCAATATGTGGTTCTTGCACTCATCAACCCCTTTTTGTTAAGGAGAATAGGGAGCCGTGGTTTGATGGATGATTCCATGTTCAACTCAAAATTCATCAAAAGGAGAAACATATTGTCCTCCCCTATCTTTTCTAAGATTTTTAATCTTTTTATTTAGTTGATTCAACTTCAGTTTTTTGTATTTCTTAAATGATTCAAGGTCTCATCTAAAGGTACCAAACTCCTTTCTATAGAGTTAAACGAGGTTTTTGTTAGTTTTGACTCAACATATACTTGATATTTCTTTTGAGAATTGAAGTTCACATTAGGTAATACCTGAAGTTTACTATATTTAATGAACCGAAATTAACATATCCTATTCTATCATGCAATAAATTAGGTGTTTAAAGCATATACAAACAATCAAATTTTTCCATTACTTTCTTTCTTCCTTACATTTTTGGTAATTACTACGGTCATTACATTAATCTTAAATAGACCATCGCAGAGGTACCCTTTTCCTATATTTATATATATTTCGTTCTTAGTTATTACAAAGTTATAAGCTACAATTACAAGTTTAAACCTAGCCTTGCTAAGGAAGAAACTTGGAAACTGAGTTAATTATATTTTTTGGAACATGGAGGACATTGTTCAAGGTCAGCTCTTTCCTGGTGGTCATCTTCAACATATTCTAGTATCTTGAACCTTTGAGGTGGTGGATATTCCCATATACAATATTTCTTCATTTGTAACTTTCTTGTAGGTTTTGAACACAGATTTGTCTGAGAACAAATGTAGGGTTGATGCAGTGTCTATCGACCAGTTCGTGGGATGCTAACGAGGTTGGATTCTGAGACTGTTGCCGCTAGGTTCAAATTGTCATGCTCTTGGATATTAGTAAAAAACGACTGGTCGCCCTTACCTTTCTTTTTGGTTTCCTTGTGCCTTTTTATTTCAACAGTCTTTTGCACAATGTCGATGTTTCTAATAATTGTGACAATCACCGTTGAATTTCACCTTCTTATTGTTTTCATTATTTGTTGTCCTTGCCTCTTACGCTTGTTATTTTGGTTGGTCCTCCCTTGTTCCACCAAATTTTTCTTGGCTTCATATGATCGAGGTTAGTTTCCTTTCCATCCATTCAATTATCTTCCTGTATCCTTAACCTTGCAATTAGATCTTTAAGACTTATTTGTTCACGTTTTTTCTCGAGATAGTTCTTTAAATCTTTATACAACGAAGGTCGATTTTCAACAAGAGCACCAACTTGGAAATTCCCTACCAGATTCATACCCTCAGCTTTCAACTCATGAAGAATCAACTGATACCGTTATACTTGAGACATTAATGGTCTTGAATCCACCATCTTAAAAACCAAGGAACCTATAGATCATGAATTTCGTTGTACCGACATCTTCAGTCTTGTATTTCTTCTGAAGAGAATCACATAGCTCCTTGGCAGTTATCATGGTGTAGTAAACATTATATAATGAATTCTCCAAATAGTGTAAAATGTAACTCTTACATAAGAAATTAACATGCTTCCAAGCATCTACTGCGTTGTATGTCTCATTATTTTGATCAGATCCCATTTCCAGTGGGTCTTCCTTTAGAAAAATTGCCAAGATTAGAGTGGTCAGGTAGAGCAACATCTTTTGCTACCACCTCTTAAAATCAATGCGTGTTTGTGTGCGTACACAAACTTCTATTCTTGAGTTGTTATTTGTCTCAAGATTCTTTACACTTTGTTCAGTATTTTCCTCTATATTCTATATGAAACAGA
Source organism: Nemophila menziesii (assembly GCA_029959085.1). NCBI lineage: Eukaryota > Viridiplantae > Streptophyta > Magnoliopsida > Boraginales > Hydrophyllaceae > Nemophila > Nemophila menziesii. The sequence goes on from JARWIR010000001.1 coordinate 86,186,102, forward strand.
AATTTGACGTTAGTAAGCGGGTAATTTTTTAGTGTATATACACTAGCATATAAATCAGGCTAAAAGAAAAGAAAATAAAATGTAATATTCTTGTTATGTACATGGAAATACAAAAAACTTACACATGGAAAAAATAACTAGTAGGCTTGGTCCAATAGTAAAAAATTAAGGTTTTTTCTTTCTTTCACCTTTATTATATATCTATATATTTTTTTAGCCAAAATTTTATGACTCAATTCCTCATTCAACTTAAAATAATTTTTAACTAAGTAAATATATTATGTAAGTCTTTACAATTAGATAAACGTATTAATCAATTCTTCGTAAACTGGACAATATTTGGGTAAAAAATCTCATTTGACAAACAAATGTTTGTGTTTTAACAAGAACTGCATAAAAAATATGCCCGTAAGAGTCGTTCTTTGGAATAAAAAGATTACTTTTATGTCGGCTAGTGCGATAATTATCGTGTGGTGCAAGATCTTTCCACATTGAATACACATCTGTGCAACTTCTACACACATTTGTCGATAAGGTTCCTATATTTTCTCGCATATTTTTGTGAGAGAAAGAGTCACCATTCGAAACGAAATAGAAAGAAAAGGCAATTCAAAAAATGTAAAATAAATTTAAAGGTAAACTAACTGTTACAAGAATTGAGATTACAAACGAAAATCAAACTTACACGGAATGAAAAGCAAAACAACAATACACAGAAATAATCCTAGCGTTAAAAAGATATTCAGGCGTACCGGTATCTCTAACGGAAAAACTACTAGTTCTTATCTCAGAGAAGTAGAGAGAGTGTTTTGCTTTTGTTGTGATTTCGTAGTGAATACTGGTGGAGAATGGGGTCTTTATATAGGGGAGAGGAAAGGAAGACCCAAGCCATTCTGAAACGTCCCCATTAAGTCCCACGATTCCCTCCCGGAATTGACTTGATTGGGTTGACAGTTTTGACTGTCTTGTAACCTCCACATTTATTATTTCTTGTAACAGCTTTGACCTTTGATATTCCCACGTGTTGACTAACTGACAGCTGCTAGAATATTCCATTTCTTCTAACGCGTGCGTGATTGGTGGAGATTTGTCTCTACGTTTAAGTTTGAGTTGTCAATGACCACTATAAGAGCTGGTAGAAAAATCCATTTCATTTTTCATTTTTCATTTTTTGACTCCCCAAACTCCCCAACGACCCCACGCCCCACGCCGTCGCCGTCGCCGGTGCCGGGCCGGGCCGGGCGGGTGGGTGGTGTTGGTGCTGGTGCGCGCTTGTGGGCTTAATCATTACCTTGCCATGTGAATGGGTATTGGTTATTTGGATTTTGTTAATACCACAAGGTATAAAAGTAGGCTTTTGCCTTGGCCACCAACCGATGTGGGAAAAACCCTTTATTACTTTCAAATATTCCAACAATCCCCCACACATTTGAATGTCAACAAAAGGTTTGGAGAGAAGGTGATCAGGTTTCCATGACTTTCAGCGTTTGGGTAAATTCTACTTAAGTGCCAATATCTTTCAATTTGAATTGACACGTAGTGAAGTGAGGAAACCACCGAATTCCATTTAAGTGAACATACTATTGAACTTTAACGGTTTTCGATCGTGGCCCTCACAACACATACTCTACCCTGCTGAAGGTTATGGTTTCCTCGAACCTCACCTTTCAGTTGAGTTCATCAATTCCTTCTCTAAGAACCACCCTTGCAGGCTATGAACTTTGCGGATACCTTTATTTACATTTGTTCAAGGACGTCTCCTTAACATTCTATTTATAAAGGTTTGGGTTTTGCTACTACCCTTGAATTCATCAAGTCCTTCTCGAAAGGACCACCATAGAGGCTATGAATTATGATTCATCAAGTCCTTCTCAAAAGGACCACCACAAGTGGCTATGAATCCATATTACTTTAGTTTTATGCCATAGGGATGGATGGAGATCACCTTGACTCAAGAGTCACATGTTCCCCATTGATGGGTCTCAACCCCATCCCCCTCGACGTTTCCAGGACTACTCTCCTGGGTAGGCCTTTGGTAAAAGGATCAGCGAGATTTTACTCTGATCGTACATACTCCAAGGCTATCACACCATTCTTCAGTAACTATTTTACTGAGCCATGTCTGATGCGTATATGTCTCTTCTTTCCATTGTAGGCACTTTGATGGGCGACTGCAATGGCTGCTTGTGAATCACAATGGATACACACAGGTGTGGCCTTACCTTCCCAAAGGGGCACATCTGATAAGAGACTTCTCAACCACTCAGCTTCTTGTCCAGCCATTTCTAGTGCTATAAACTCAGAGTCCATGGTGGAGCGTGCTATACAAGTCTGTTTAGAGGACTTCCAGGATATAGCACCTCCTCCTAAGGAGAATACATAACCACTAGTAGAGTTAACATCGTCATTGTCAGAGATCCAGTTTGCATCACATAATCCCTCAAGAACTGCAGGAAATGAGCTGTAATGCAGGCCTAGATCCATAGTACCTCGCAGGTACTTTAGAAGACGACGAAGTGCAGCCCAGTGGTCATTACTCGGGTTATGAGTATAGCGACTAAGTCTACTAATGGCGTAGGCAATATCGGGTCGAGTGTAGTTCATTAAGAACATCACACTACCTATGATTTTGGCATATTCATTTTGGGATACAACATCCCCATAATTTTTAGACAAATGAATACTAGAATCATAAGGAGTGTTTACAGGTGTCACCTCAAAGGAGTCGAATTTCTTCAACATCATTTCTACGTAATGAGACTGATTTAGGGAAATACCATTACTATTCCTAATGATTTTTACCCCAAGAATTACATCTGCTTCTCCCATGTCTTTCATGTCAAACTTAGAAGACAAGAAGCGTTTGGTCTCATTTATGGTATGAAGGGAAGTGCCGAAGATGAGCATGTCATCTACATATAGACAGATGATGGTACACTCTAATCCTGTTACTTTGGAGTAAACACACGAGTCAGAAGTGTTGACCACAAACCCATTTGAAATTAGGGTACTATTGAGTTTTTGATACCATCTTTTGGGTGCCTGTTTTAAGCCATACAAAGACTATTTTAGCTTGCACACTTTATCCCATTGACCTAGAACCGCACACCCTTCAGGCTGGGCCATATAGATCTCTTCATCTAGGTCCCCATTCAGAAACACAGTCTTAACATCCATCTGATGTATGACAAGTTTGTGAATGACCGCAAGAGCGATGAGGGTCCTAATGGTGGCGATTTTGGTCACATGGGAATAAGTGTCGAAGTAATAAAGGCCTTTCTTTTGGGTGAAACCCTTAATAACAAGCCTAGCTTTGAATTTTTCTATTGAGCCATCTGGTCTCAAATTTTTCTTCAAAATCCATTCGATGTTGATGGGTTTGCTTCCTTTAGGTAAGTCAGTCAGTTCCCACGTATGATTACTTCTAATAGACTCAAGTTCGCTATTAATAGCTTCTTTCCAAAAACTAGCATCTACCGATCTCAAAGCATCGGCATAAGTTTTTGGGTCTTCCTCCATGAGGAGACAGGTGACAACCTGTTCACTCATCATGTCAATGTGAAGATCTTCGGTTAAGAAGGCTGTGATAAAGTCAGGTCCTAACCTGGACTCGGTCCTACGCCTCTTACTCCTCCTAAGTTCTTCCTCAGGAATACTACTAGGTACATAGGAGGTAGAGGGGCCAGGGGAACTATCACAAAAAGGTACATCAACATTATTAGATAAGTTACTAGAAGATAAAGAAGCATCAACAGTATTCAAAGGGAAAATGTTTTCAAAGAATTCAGCATCTCTAGATTCAAAAATGGAGTTATCATCTAACGATAGGAATCTATAGGCTGCACTATTCTGAGCGTACCCTATGAAGGCAGAGTCTATTGTTTTGGGTCCAACAGTGACTGTTTTAAAATCGGGTAGTTTGACCTTGGCCAGACACCCCCACACTTTTAAAAATTTCAGGTTAGGTGGAAAGCCTTTCCACATCTCATAAGGGGTCTTATCAAGGGATTTATGGGGTACCCTATTAAGTACATAACATGCTGACAAAACAGCTTCCCCCACATGTTTGTTGGTAAACCTGAACTTATTAACATGACATTCATAGTCTCTTTAAGGGATCTATTTTTTCTCTCTGCTATGCCATTTTGTTGGGGTGTATAGGGGGCACTAATTTCGTGGATTATCCTATTTGTTTCACAAAACTCTTTAAGTGAATTAGAACTATATTCGCCTTCTCTATCTGACCTAAATCTTTTGATTTTACAGTCTAGTTGATTTTCTACTTCAGCTTTGTATTTTAAAAACGCGTTTTCCGCCTCGTCTTTAGTTTTAAGGAGATACACTTTAGTGAACCTAGAGTAGTCATCTACAAAGGTTATATAGTAAAGTTTTCCTCCTCTACTAGCGGAGTTTTTAAAATCGGCTAAGTCAGAATGCACTAATTCTAGGGGTTTCCTCTTTCTCGTGGTGACGGATTTAAAAGGTTTTTTCGCAAGTTTGGACTCTACACATATTTGACATTTTTCAAAAACATCCACGTTGTGAAGGGGTATTAGTCCAAGAGTTTTAAGCCTTTTGATAGACGCAATATTGAGGTGACCTAGTCTACCATGCAAAGTGTCAAGAGATTCAACAACATAAGCAAAATCAGAGGCATTCTCATTCATTGGTACAGTATTTATGACAAACAAACCACCATTCATGTACCCTTTCCCCACAAACTCATCATTTTTGGTAATAACCATTTCCCCCTTCAAATACAAGTTTAAGGCCTACTTTATTAAGAAGAGCTCCGGAAAATAGGTTCCTACGGAGACAGGGGAAGAAGAGAACATAATTCAATTCTAAGATTTTACCAGAAGTGAGTTTTAGAGAAACCTTTCCTTTACCGAAGACCATGGCGGTTGAGGAGTCACCCATGTAGACAAATTCACCATTTGTTGCTTCTTCGAATTTCTTGAACATGGATCTCGTTGAACAGAAATGAGGAGAAGCTCCAGTGTCAAGAATCCACTCGCTTTTGGTCTCAATTAAGTTTACCTCAACCATTACTGCACCGATAACTTCTTCGGCCTCGAACAAATTTGTGGCAGGTTTGGGACCTTGATCGGCTCTAAGTTTGCACTCGAAAGCCCTATGTCCTTCCTTCCCACAACAGTAACAAGCTCCTTTGGGTTTCTGAATCTTACCAGAGGTTTTGAACCCACCACCTTTGGAGTTGCCGCGATTCTTGTTTCCCCCAGATTTGGATTTGTTATGGCCTTGTTGCTTTCCCTTCCCTTTGAACCTGTCTTTGTTACCTTGACCAGAAGTTTCGACAAGATTAGCTTTGGATAATTGAGGAGGGAAAGAGAAAGACCTGTCTTTGAGTCGATTTGCCTCCTCGACTTGCATATGGCTAATCAACTCTTGTAGTTTCATTTCCTTCTTCTTGTGTTTCAGGTGATTGCGGTATTCGCTCCAGGAAGGTGGGAACTTTTCTAACAATACATTGGCTTGGAGCACTTCACACATTTTCATACCTTCAGCAATCACATTCGCGCAAAGGTTTTCATAGACATGGAGTTGTTCGGTCATGGGCTTCTGATCGGTGAGACGAATGTTGTACCAAACCCCAGTGACATATTTCTTCTTACCCGAATCCTCAGCCCCATATTTTTTCTCAAGTGTCTCCCATATGATATTTGCCGATTTTTCTTTTGCAAGAAGATCAAAGATGAGGTTCGAGACATTGTTTAACATCCAACCCCGAGCCATAGCATTGTCCCATTTAAATTTGGCATCAAGAGCACGATACCTAGCCTATTCTTCTTCAGTGGGAACTCCCTCGTCCACTAAAAGTGGAGGATCTTTGTATAAAGCGAAGTCCAGTTCGTACTGTTCAAGAAAGATTAGGATCTTTTGTGCCCAACACTTGTAGTTGGAACCATTAAGGGGCTCCAACTTGTTAGCATCGGGGAAGGCCTTTGCGTTCAATTGTGAAACAACTGCCGAATTTTAAAAAACCATTTCAGAAAAAGAGAACGGTGATAAAACATAAATATCTTTTTAAATTGTGAGAGAAAGAGTCACCGTTCGAAACGAAATAGAAAGAAAAGGCAATTCAAAAAATGTAAAATCAATTTAAAGGTAAACTAACAGTTACAAGAATTGAGATTACGAACGAAAATCAAACTTACACGGAATTAAAAGCGAAACAACAATACACGGAAATAATCCTAGCGTTGAAAAGATATTCCGGCTTACCAGTATCTCTAACGGAAAAACTACTAGTTCTTATCTCAGAGAAGTAGAGAGAATGTTTTGCTTTTGTTGTGATTTCGTAGTGAATACTGGTGGAGAATGGGGTCTTTATATAGGGGAGAGGAAAGGAAGACCCAAGCCATTCTGAAATGTCCCCATTAAGTCCCACGATTCCCTCCCGGAATTGACTTGATTGGGTTGACAGTTTTGATTGTCTTGTAACCTCCACGTTTATTATTTCTTGTAACAGCTTTGACCTTTGATATTCCCATGTGTTGACTAAGTGACAGCTGCTAGAATATTCCATTTCTTCTAACGCGTGCGTGATTGGTGGAGATTTGTCTCTACGTTTAAATTTGAGTTGTCAATGACCACTATAAGAGCTGGTAGAAAAATCCATTTCATTTTTCATTTTTTGACTCCCCAAACTCCCCAACGACCCCACGACCCACGCCCCACACCGTCGCCGGGCCGGGCCGGGCCTGGCCGGGTGGGTGGGTGGTGGTGGTGGTGGTGCACGCGTGTGGACTTAATCATTACCTTGCCATGTGCATGGGTATTGGTTCTTTGGAGTTTGTTAATACCACAAGGTATAAAAGTAGGCTTTTGCCTTGGCCACCAACCGATGTGGGAAAAACCCTTTATTACTTTTAAATGTTCCAACAATTTTGCCAATATGTGTGCCTCACATAAAATATATATTTTAGAATTAATGGCAAAAATGTTGTCGGCTAAAGAAACATAATAAAAACATAAAAAAAGATAGAGTGAAAATCTAATTAATGGCAATATGTGTGCCTTTGAATATTCCTTGGTATCCATAGGAATAAAAACATGTAATATATATGTAAGGGAGCGGAGGTATAGGGTTTGGTTAAAATAATTTTGTGATATGTGGGGTATTGGTGGTCCTTTGTGTGTTCTAAAAATAATGTAATAAGTAAAGAGAACCACAACCGCAAGTGTACGGTTGTCCCAAGTAATAATAGTGATAAACAGGATCGTTCGCAGGGACGGTATGGTTGACTTCAATGCTTATCAAGTAATGAGTAATTGCAGTTATTAAATCAAATAAATAAGTTGATAGTTGGTTGGTTGGTTTTTACTAATCCTAAGTATGAAAGACTAATGTAACAATGCAAATAAATAACTAGACGCAAGTAAATAAAAGCTAGACGAAAATATGAGCAGACAGTACTTGAGAGACGCAAGGCTTTCTCCTAACTCTATTTCATTCCATATGTTGTTTAAGGGACAAATTGGTCATTTAACATAGGTCGGGATTTGGGAATCTTCGTACCCCCGTCAGGGCGGACTACGAAGCTATTCTAGGGTGTCACAAATCCTGTCAGGGTGACTATGATCCACCTTCGAATGATTAAGCTAAAATAACCTATTGGCCATAAGGTTAATTACGCTCGTCAAAGTCAAATAATTTCTACCTTATATTCTGTAATTAATTCCGAATCTAAGCCCCCCATCAAGATGATCCACACGCCACTATGTGGAATAGCCTAGATACTAACACCCATTATTAATTAGCTACGTTAATAGCAGTAAACAATCGCAAATTATAGAAACATGTAAAAGACCCAATTTGAATTAAATTAATGAAATCCCAAATCCAATCATATGAAATAAAACAAAGTAGGGATTAACCCATTATGCGTTCCCAAGTACTAAATGGAATTAGCTCATAATTAAAGAAAAAACAAAAACTAAATTAAAAGAAGAATTCATATTGTTCACAGAAAGAAAATACAAAGAAACCTAATTTCGGATTAGGATTGGCTGAGAATCAGAGATATAGACAGTCTCCAACTCCGTAACTTCTTCCTTCTTTCTTGCCTTGACTTCTCTCTGATGCTCTGACTTATGATTGAATTGTGTGAAAAACTGAAGTCAAAAGCTCCTTTTATAAGCTCAAATTCGGAATGGGCTTTTAATTAGGATTAAGTGAATAATAAAAAGTCCAAATCCACTAATCAAGCCCAAATCCCGTAACTGCTGCACCACCTCCACTAAATCAGCTCTAACCGAGTCGTTACAACTCTGATTGACCTCAAACCACTTTCCAAATTTCCGTAACTCGATAAGGAATATAATCTCTTCAGAGGTCAGCGGATAAATCAACTCGTAAGTGTCTCGTAATCAGCAATCTTTGACAGTTTTCAAGCTTTGACTACATATCACGATCTTTGACTTTATTCTCGAGTTCCTCTCCTAGCTAATATTCAAAACCTACAAACTTTTCACTAAAATACACAAGATTATGCGCAAAAGTTTAATAAATTAAAAATACTAGAAATAAAGAGGAAATTCGGATTATTGCATATTTAGCCCAAAAGTCTATCAAATTAATCAAATAAACATAAGAAATGATGTCTCCCAAGGGTATAAAATAAGAACATTTAGGGAGACATCAAGACCCCCAACTCAAACCTTTGTCGTCCCGACAAAGTAAAATTAAAAACAAAGGGGTAGAAGCAAACGCAAGAAAGTGGAAGCTAGCAAATAAACCTAAAGCAATTCTTAAGATAAATCTCATATAGAAAACTCTAGAAACTAATATACACATACATATATAATGCAAAATCAAACACAAATAATCTCAATCATAAAATTAAATTCGCAATGCTTGAAGGTTACACTTGTACTCATCTCTGTATGATGGCTATATGGTGTTCATCAATCCTACCTTGCTTTGAACGCTCTACCTAGCATATTTCCTATCCACAGAATCATAAATTCACTATGCACTTAGGAAGCACGAGGACTTTACGGTTTTAATATAGGCTTAAGGACGGTGTGGATGTTTATTTGGTAAATTTGAAGTGAGCTTTTGACTCTCTCCTCACTTACCATCAACAAATGTCCTCGAGCTTGATTTTACGCTAAAAAATGTTCTCACTCACCCATTTACGCAACAATTTAGCGTCCCATGTCTACCCATTACAAATAAGATGATTTTTTCATAAAATTCCACTTTGCCGGATGTTTATTCTTTCATATTTTTCTTTTTCTTTTTCTCTCTCTTTTTTTTGTACAGTTTGTCAAACGAGTTCCCGGTTTTTGCGGACCGGGTTCCCGGTTCCTACTGTAATGGATTTTCAACTTTTTATTTTTTCTTTGTTTTTCATTTTTTTTCAATCCCGGCAAAGGGTTACAATAAGTATAATCATCTGCTATTGCGCTACAACATAAACACATACATCCCTTCCCAATAAATTCCCCATAAGTGGACCCACCACCTCAAACTCAAGCTCGAGACATGTCTCAGGATCGTGATTCAAGTCGGGTCATATGGTCATGCCTAATAATCTAAAGGATAATGGGCTTATATCGTGGCTTCAAAAGAAAAGGCTAAAGGCTCAAAATGGGCTAAGACGGATTATTGTTTAATTACAAGGGTTAGAAAACTAAAAAGGTCACAAATGGCTAACAAAGAACTGCCCCTATCATCTTCCTAAGTACATAACTCGTCTTTAGTTCATATCTAGGTGGGTTCTCTACTAATTAGGATTTCACGTTCTACACACCAAACATATTCCTTAAGTACCAGCTTACTTCATTTGCATTGTTCATTAATTTTTCCTATCAATTACCTACGTTTGCATGCAATTCTAAATGCGTTTTATAACAATCCCTAAAGTCCACTATTTACTATCATAGATTTATCAAAAGTATTCTTAAAAGGGATATTTAAAATCTTCTACAGTCAAACGCAACTCCGAAATCATTTTATTGAAAGCAAATAAAACACATAACAAATAAAAAAACTGGGATGAGGCAACGAACCCCACCCCAAACTCAAAAAATGAGCCGTGTCCCCAGGACTCGAAAAAGACTCAAAGCAAATAAACTAATCTACACTAAAAAGGAAGGATTAGAAAACGTATCTTAACCAGCGCGTGGCTGGTTACCGGTGTTGCGTTCTGGACCCTTATCACGCGTACGAACATCATAAGTTGCATTTTGAAGTGTGTTCACGCCAAGTATTAAATTTTGGATAAGGTCCAGCTCTTTTGTAATGTTTCCTAAAGTGGCAATCATCATATCTTGATTCTCCTCCAACACCCTAATTTTGGATTCCAACTCTTGATTATTATCTGACTTCTTCTTTGGTGGAGGAGCTCTAGGAGTTCTCACAGCTCGTGTTGCTTCATCATGGATATTCTGAATCGTACTTAATGCCATGCTCACTCCAACTGTAACACCGTCAACCTCTGTGTTCCTACGCGGGATTTTTGCGTCTAGGCACAAAGTAGTGATTGTACAAGGAAACTTGAGATTTTGTTGTTTCATTGGAGCTTTCGCGAATTCCATGGTGGTGTTATAAATAATTCGAGCAGCATTCATAGGTTTCTCCTTAATAACACACTTGATAAAAATTATATGCTCCTCCTTCAACTCGGACGTGTGTTTAATTCCAAAGAATGTAGGGATTATGAAACGAGACCAAACCTTCGCACGAGGTGTTAAGTTACTGCTGTAAAATTGTCCAGGATATCTTTCTCCATCCAGAATTGGGTTAGCCCCATTAATAAGCACCGTTCCCCAAAGGGATTCATAATCGAAAGAAGAGTCATTAAGGGATTCTTGGAACAGACATAATCCAGTAAAGTTGGGTAATTTCAATGATTTTCGAATAAGTTCAATAGAAAAAGGAACTACCTTTTTGCGAATTTCAATTGCCTCACGGGAAATGGCTAAACCTTCATAAAATTCTCGCACCAAGGTAGGAATAAACTCAAGCTTCCTTTCTCTCAATTCTTTCCAACCAAACTTGTCACAAGCAACATCATATTCTTTAAAAGCGCTACTCTTAATACCCTTAGGAAAGTCCATCTCCTCACCAAACTTCAAAAATTCAATTCTATCACGAACCTCATCATTCCAAGAAGTGTAAACCCTCTTTGGCTTATGGGCACACATCTTTCTACGCGGGGTTTCTGTTGAACTGGTACTTCTGGAATTTCTTGTTCGCTCTCATCCTCAATTTCTTTTTCAATCTCATCTTCCTGTTCTTCCTCACTTTCTGATTCATCAATTAATCTTCTCTTCTTCGGATTAGTCTGACCTGTGATTTCTTTTCTCTTGGGAGCAAGCTTAACCTCTTCAGTCTTGCGTTTTGGACGCGAATCAGGAATCTCAATAACTTGTTCTTGAGTACCACCAATGGTGGTTCTCCTTCTAGGAGCAGTTCTTCGAAAATCACCGGTTCTATTAGTCATCTCTTTCCACCCCAAACTCAAAACTTCAAATAGTGAGAAGCTAGAGAAAAGCTCAGAACTTTGATGTTTTGAGGTTTAGGAATTGGAGATTAAGGTGGAGTATGAGATGGGTAAGGGTTAATTGATGTGGGAAAATCAAGAATTGGGTTTAATTTAAGAATTGGGTGAAGAACAATCTTGGTGAAAAACTAAGGATTTGATGATATTTTGGAGAGAAGGTAAGTTGATTTTTTGTTTTTGTGGTAAAAGAGGGTAGTATTTTATGGTTTTTATAGGAGTTGATGATGATTTTCAGAGGTGGGAAGGTTATGGAAGTGTTTTTGGTAAAAACTTGCAGAAGAGGCTAAGAGAAGTAGGCCAAAGAGGCCAAAACCGCCTCATCACAGAAGAAACTGGGTTCCCGGTTTCGCGTCGCTGTGTCGGCGCGAAAAACTTACTTAAATTTTTTTTTACCTCTGCCGCAATAAATGGCTGGACCCCAAAACGCTGGGTCAGAACTTTCGACATTTTCCAGCTCACGAAAACGGGTACCCGGTTTGTGCAAAACCAGGGCCCTGGTTCGCGTTGAGTTGCAATTGGAGATGCAACATGTTAACGCAGCAAATGGCGGGCACCAAAACGCTGGGTCATAAAAATCAGAAAATTACAGCTCGGAAACCGGGTTCCCGGTTTTTGTCGACTTCGCGAACCAAGACGCCAACCTATTGCGTGTGGAGGGTTGGTCACAGTGTTGAAACCGGGTTCCCGGTTTTCCCCTAGAAAACAAACACTTTTTCTTCTATTTTCCACCTTTCGACCCCAAACTCATGACCTTTTTACCCTTGAAAAAAATCAAAAACAACTACCCTTCCTAATTTCTTACTAATAAACACTAATTTAACAAGAATCATCTAATTTACACAACGAAAATAAAAAACTCAAACTAATATACAATGAATTGGCTTTTGTTTAATGTCGTTAAGCTCGACGGGTTACCTCACGCTTCTAAGGAGCTTTGAGGAGATACATGACCTCCCCGGGATGTGGATCTTCCAAGCGGTTGGTATCTTCACCTCCATGGTATATCTTTAAACGATGACCGTTCACCGTGAAGGTGCGGTTCTCGAGTGGATGTTCTATTTCTATCGCTCCATGAGGTGTAACTTTGGTCACAATGTATGGACCCGACCACTTAGACCTTAACTTACCTGGATAATTGCTGAACTTTGAGTTATACTTTAATACTTTTTGACCCACTTCAAAGTTCTTCACACGAATCCGATTGTCATGCCATTTCTTAGTGTTTTCTTTGTAGAGTTTAGCATTTTCATAGGCATTCAATCGGAATTCATCAAGTTCGTTAAGCTTCATCATACGATTCTCCCCGGCTAAGGTAGGATCTAAGTTCAACTGCGCAATAGCCCAATAGGCACCCATTTCGAGCTCAAGAGGTAAGTGACAAGCCTTACCATACACCATACGATATGGAGACGCACCAACTGGAGTTTTGAACGCAGTACGATTGGCCCACAATGCGTCATCTAACTTCATTGACAAATCTTCTCTTGTAGGACCAACAGTCTTCTCTAGGATTGACTTTACTTCACGATTCGAAACTTCAGGTTGACCATTGGATTGTGGATGATATGCAGTAGATACACAGTGTCTCACTCCATACTTCTCTAGAACAGTCTTCAAATATTTATTAACGAAATAAGATCCTCCATCGCTAGTAATCACTCTAGGTGTACCATGTCTAGTGAAGATATGTGATTTTGAGAACTTAATCACCACTCGTGAATCATTAGTTGGTAGAGCCACAACTTCTACCCATTTAGACACGTAATCAACAGCTAACAAGATGTAGAGGTTACCATTTGAAGGAACGAACGGGCCCATAAAATCTATACCCCAAACATCAAATATTTCAACTTCTAACACATTATTCCGTGGCATTTTCATCCCTCTTGGATATATTTCCGGTAAACTGGCATCTCTCGCATTTCTTCACATAATTATGACAATCTTTCACAAGTGTAGGCCAGTAAAAACCGGATTGGAATACCTTAGCAGCAGTCCTATCCCCCTTGAAGTGTCCTCCGTAGAGTGAATCATGACACCCAGCTATAATCGCATCTGTTTCTTCCTTGGCTACACATCTTCTTACCATTTCGGCAGCACATACTTTGTAGAGGAAAGGATCCTCCCAAAAGAACTGTCTAGCACGATGAGCTAACCTCTTTCTGTCTTGATAAGTGGATCTTTCGGGAAAAGAACCACTTACAATTAAATTTGCAATATCTGCATACCAAGGAGCTTAATAACCACGAACAGCAAATAAACTCTCGTCAGGAAATTCTTCTCTAACTACTTCAGTTCCACCATTTGATTCTGAGCCTTCAAGACGAGATAGATGATCTGCAACCTGATTCTCACAACCCATTCTATCCTTAATATCTAAATCGAATTCTTGAAGCAATATACCCATCTGATTAATCTCGGTTTAGCATCTTTCTTTTCCATAAGATATCTGATAGCTGAATGATCTGTATAAACAATAACTTTCGCTCCAAGAAGGTAAGAGCGAAACTTATCGAATGAATACACAACTGCTAGCAATTCTTTCTCTGTAACTGTATAATTAATTTGAGCACCATTGAATGTCTTACTAGCATAATAAATCGAATGAAATATCTTATTTTTCTTTGCCCCAACACAGCTCCCATACACAAATCACTAGCATCACACATAACTTCAAAAGGCAAACTCCAATCTGAAGGTAATACTATAGGAGCAGAAATAAGCTTTTATTTGATTGCTTGGAAAGCCGCTAAGCAAGCTTCATCAAAAAGGAATTTGGAGTCCTTCTCAAGTAAGTTACATAGCGGTTTAGCAATCTTAGAAAAGTCTTTAATGAAACGCCTATAAAAGCCAGTATGACCAAGAAAACTTCTTACCCCTTTGACAGAAATAGGAGGGGGAAGAGTTTTAATTACCTCTATATTTACTCTATCAACCTCTAACCCAGCACTTGAAACCTTGTGATGCAGAACTATACGTTCGTGAACCATGAAATGACACTTCTCCCAGTTTAGGACCAAATCTGTTTCCTTGCATCTGATTAACACTTTCTCCAAGTTATGTAAACATTAATCAAAATCATCACCAAACACGGAGAAATCATCCATAAAAACTTCAAGGAAATTATCAATAATATCCCAAAAGATAGCCATCATACATCTCTGAAAGGTAGCAGGTGCATTACTGGTGGGGGCAAAGGTGTGATAAAATAATAGATAAATAATGATAATAATAAAGAGTCACACACCCTTGAGAACCACGGAACTCACTGCAAGTATCACAGATCGTATGCAAGTTTTAATGATAAGTCAAGTTCGTTCGCAGGGATTGTATCCGTTAAATCAATTTATGTTTAACAAGCGTAGATGAATTTAGATGTTTGGAATAAAGTATGAAAGGATAAATAACTATCTAATGCAAATAAATAAATAAAACAAATAAACAAAACAAATAACTAAATATGAAAGTGAGTCAAATAGATTAGGATTACTACGTCTATTACTAAATTGTTATTCTAACCTGTCACATTAAGCATTATATATTAACCAGGATTCTAATTTCTCCGTAGCCTTTCCTTAGGCGTAGGAGCAACCTCTCCACTACTAGGGATTCCTAAGTAATGATTGGTGATTAAATCAAACCTTAATGGCTATCCAGTTACACTAGACGATTATGTGGTGTTGTCAATAACTAAGATTAATCCTAAGATTGATCAGATCTAGGAAATAGGTCAAAACACATAATACAATATACGGCAAGCTTAACCAATTAGAATAAACAAATAGTAATTAAAGACAAAATAATAATCCAACAATTAAAAGTAAACTTACAGAATAAAAGCTTAGAAATATGGTTGAGAATAGATCTATAGCTAATTACTCTAAATATAGAGAAGGTGAGATGTAGAAGAGGGGTTGTCAGTCTCCAATCTTCTTCTTCTTGTCTTCTTCTATAGGTCAACTTGCTTCTTGGATGAATAGCTTGATTCTAAGGATGAATATCTATCTAAAGGACTAAGCTATTGTTTAAAACTAAGAAAATATAAGTAAAGACTAAGCCTATACTTTGCAATTGAGTAAGGACATGTTTACAATGATAAGAGGGTGTATTTATAGGTATCTTGGAAGCCCTAATTCGTTTTCTTGAAGGAGAAGTAAGTAGTGGACTCCAAGCCCAACTCAAATTCGTAACCCTAAAAACATGAAATCAGGTCCGTTTTTCTTTTGGCTCTAACAGCTTCAATATTCATCCGTTTGACGCGTATGAGTACACCAAATTGATCGTCTCGGAAAGCTCTTCAACTTTGCTCTTGACCGTTTCTCCAAATTCCACACCGTTCTTGAGATATAAGCTGATTTGTGGTCGTAGGTGCAGAAATTCAGGATTAAGGCAGGTTTTCCTTTTCCATATTTTTAGCTTTTATTTCCTTATCTCCAATTACCATGCTTATCTCTTTCCATAAGTTGTAGTCTTTGACTTGGAATCTAATTAATCTCCATAATTATCTTTAAAGCTTCACATTAAATAAATAATTAAACCCAATATGCTCTAAAAATATTATTTTACTAAATCAAGACTCAAAATAGGAAAGTGTAGCATTTCTCAAGAAAATCGACTATAATGACTTCTAAATCACTAAAAATGATGTCTTATACTAATATAAATCTATCACAAATGAGGAGACATCAAGACCCCCAACTCAAAGTTGTATCGTCCCGATACAATAAAGATAAAAACAAAGGGAGGTCTCTAAATACACACCTAGGTCAATTAAGCACAGAAGACAGAAGATAGAAGAATATGGAGAATAAACTTAAAGCAACTACTCAGAAAATTTCATGTAATAATATTTAAAAACTACATACCTGTACACTTCTCATATCCACAGTCAACACGGTTTGAATTCAAGATCAGATTAGTTTCGCAATGTAAGAAGGATTGGGACTTTACTCAGTTCCCCAAGGAAGCTATAGATTGTTCATCAACCTTCACTAGTATCCAAAGATCCCTTTAACTACTCTCTATTGGCTCAATCACTTCTCGATTACATAGCAAAGAATCAAAAGGTCTTTAAGGTTGTAATTTAGGCTTAGGGACGGTATGATAAGTATATTTGGATAATTTAGAGTGAGCTTTTGGCTCTCTCCTCACTAGCCATCAACGAATCGCCCTAGAGCTTGAGTTACTCTCATAAAACGTTTCTCACTCAACCCAATTAATTCTTGATGCATAATTTAGCATCCCCAATAACCCAATTAAAGCATAGGATGTTCACTTAAAAATTCCACTTTGCCGGTCCGAATATATATATTTTCTTTTCAATCAATTTCTTTTCTATAGCTATGACTCTCTTTTTAATGATGAGATATCACAGTAATTTTCTCATATATATATTTTTATGCCCTTATTGGCAAAATTAGCTCGTAGCTTCTTTTTCATTCACTATTACCCCGGCAAAGGGTTACAAGACAAATCTGTGAATCATCATTAAAATAAATAACAGAGCACAATTAATAAGCTCAAAAATCCCATCCCAATAATATTTCGCATAATGGTGGACCCACCACCCCAAACTCAAGCTCTAAAACAACTGTCTATGCATCGCGATTCGAGTGCGGGTCATATGGAAAAGTCCTATAATCTAAAGGGATATGGCTTATAATGTGTTTAAATAAAAAGGCTTTAGAAAGGCTAGAAGGGGCTGAGAAGGATATAGCATATAATCAAATTAACATGGTGAGAAGGTATAAAAAGGCTTCAAAGGCTTCAAATATGAAAGAACCGCCTTAATCACTTTCTACACTATGTAATTTCGTTATTTTCTTACCTTTAGCACTTTCATCAAATTGTTTTGTCACTAGCTTGGATCTCACGGCCTACACACTTCTCAAGGTTCCCTGAGATCGAACATACTTTCTATCGCATTGCTTACTAATCTTTTCTTTACTATCAATGTGTGCTTTCCTGCAAATACTCAAAGCATACAAAATAAAATAGCTCATAAACATACTACTTTCTATCATTAACTCACGGAGTTTATGCTTTCAAGCTATTAAACACACTCTATATACATCTAAACCTTCTCAAAAAAATTTAATTTTACCTAAAAAAAAGAAAAATGGAGATGAGAGACAACGAATCCCCACACCCCCAACTCAAAAATGAGCCGTGTCCCCACGACTCGAAAAGACTCGAAAATAAAATAAAAGAAATTAAAATTTTAGCACATATTGCACATAAAAGAATTGGTAAGGAAGAAAGAAAACATACTCTTCGAGGAAATTGCCTCGCCTGATCAATACCCGGAGTAGGGTGCAGTGCTTTCCATGTATGAAACTTCTATTATCACCAATTTCGCTTTCCCTTACATCTTCATATATCTATCCCAATCAATCACACTCTAGAAATCTCTTGTTTATCTTCTTCCAATTTCTCTTTGAATAATCTCTCATGAGACAGTTGTTCATCCAGGGATATGTTTTGAACACAGCTACTAGTGTCCCAGAAGCTTTTATTCATCTTTGATATAGGAATCTTTGATTAGAAGAGGTATTGGCATCTTCTGCTCCCTAATTACAATTGCTTGCTTTTTAGGATTTGAATCCACCAAAAACCGGTTTCTCTCTAATTGCTTGACTCCAATTATCTTGTAATTATTCCCAAACTAGTATCCATCTCATTTGATTTCATATAGAACTTACCCAATATCTTGCTTTGATTCTTCATATCCCATACACTTGATAATATCTCTATTCTCTTCATCATCTCTTTTGACCCCCAACCCAAAGCTTTAAACACTCTTGAAATTTGTAACTCATGATCATAGGTGGAACAAGCTTTATTTTGGTTAGGAAAGGTGTTAAGATGACAATTCTCCATGTGGGTATGATGGAATCAAGCTTTAATGATATGGGTTTAAGGAATTTTGGGAAAAGATTTTGAAATTCATGGCTTCGATTCTCCGTTTCTAGGTGTTTTGATATGATTTGGGTGCTTGAATCTTCTTTGTAATGATGTATGGAAGGCTTTGGATGTGAATTTATGGTGATTTGGTGATGTTTTGATGTTAGGTGAAGGTTTTTATGAGCTTTAATGGAGTTAGGAGAGTTTTGGAGAAGAGAAAGAGGCTTGAGGTTTATGAAATTCGGAATTAATAGCTCTATATCTCTTTTATAAGCTCAACCCGTAACTTTCTCTTTCTGGCGGCGTGGCGCGGTATACCGGGCATATTCTCTGGTATACCGGAACATCTGATGATCCAAAATTTTTAGCTTCTGGATAAGACCCGTGGTAGGACCCCGTGGTACGGGTTTTTGAGCTGCGGACCATGGTCCGGTGTACCGCGGGGATGCTCCGCGCCTCCTACGTCAAAAAACCCGTGGTAGGACCCCGTGGTACGTGTTTGTGCGGTGCATGGCGCGGTATAGGGTCCGGTATACCGGACCCATCAGCTATTTTTTTTTTCGTTTCTGGATAAAACCCGTAGCTCTACCCCGTGGCACGGGTTTTTACCGTGCGGTGCACCGCGGCTAAGGTCCGGTGTACCGCACCTGGCAAAAACCTCCCCAACAGCTAGATCTCGAAAAGTTATGCAATTTAGGCTCAAAAATCACCTGATTCCGACATCCGAGCGCAAAGATATTACTTGCCGAAGTTTCTGTCTGAAAAAATTTTGTTCGCCTCCCTAACTCGATTTCTCCAATACCTAAGCATCAAAAACACTAATACCTTTCTCAAATATGCACTATCAACTAAAAATAACTAAATTAAACATAAATTAAAAACGTAAAAGACATGAATATTAAAAAAAACTACGGGTTGTCTCCCGTACAACACTTTTGTTTAACGTCTTTTAAAGTTAGACGTGTTACCTCGATTAAGGCTTGCGTACATAACCTCCCCAATAACGGGTTAGGTCATGCTGATCTACTATCCGAAGTTTGTGACCCTTCTTAGCTTGTATTTCAATCCGTTTTGACGAAATAACTCTCGTAACTACAAACGGACCCATCCACGAATCCTTGAATCCCCGTGGTCTATTCTCTTGTTTGGGGGCTTTCCATGCAACCATGTCACCAACCCCAAACTCACTTTTGATTCTTTTTTTCACGGGTTGAATGTGGACTTTCTTTTTAATTTCTTTTTTCACAACTCGGAGTGTCGGGGCTTCTATACGTGATTCCTCATGCTTTTCATCCACCAAGTGGAATATTTTAGATTCTTTTCCCACTTGGAAAGTCACGGTTCCCCTGTGCATATCAATTATACTGTGACTTGTCGCCAAGAATGGGCGTCCAAGTATCAATGGAACATGTTGACCTGCAATGCTATCAAGGATAACAAAATCTGTAGGTATAGTTAAAGTACCTACTTGGACTAGCACGTCTTCAATGACTCCCCATGGCTTTATCGTTGAATTATCTAGGAGCAGCAAATCAATATCTTTTCTTTTGGCATCTCCCATGCCTAACTTCTCAAACAAACTCTTGGGCATGATATTCCTTCCTGAGCCCAAGTCACACATCGCTTTAGCTTTGAAATTACCACCTATATTAATGTGGAGATATAAAGCTCCAAGATCTTGCATCTTTTGTGGTAATTTCTTTGGAATGGTCGTCAAGCTTTCTCTAGTATGGTCCCTATTCTCAATTTCAACTTCTACACTTTCACTCTTCTTGGACATATCTTCCTTGCAGACTATCGGTGGTGTAGGCTCTTTATATGCGATTACGTCCTCTATGCATATCGTGCTTTGTTCTTCTAGCTCATTAAGTGGAACTTGTGATGATTCCACTTCCTCCTCTTCTTGAAGGCTGAACTCTTCAACAACATCGAACCAAACATCGCTATCGATTTCAGTGGCATCATCATCAATTTTTGTACCTAGGCCAGTTTGCATGTATGGGACGTCGAGTATAGGAACGATGATTTCTTCTGGGCTTGACGTTTCAGATTTAGTATCACCACTAGGATAAGTAATTCTTTGTAGATGAGGTGGTGATAGTAACGGATGTGTAGGTGGTGGTTCCACCTTACTTTCTTCTTTTTGCACCTTTTGTGCGGTTGTCTCTTCTTTATCGGTTTCTTTTTCGTCTTCCACATGCTTGAATTCTGGTTCAACCTCCTTCGTAATTTGATCTTTAACAATTACTTCTTCTAAGCTAAGCTTGGTTGGTTCTTCTACGGTTGAAATTTCGAACCCAACATTGCTATAACCCAGTTTCTTATGTAATTCTTGTTGTAACTGTTGATTGATCGTAGTGAGGTCCGTTAATCTTTGCTCCATTGCTTGATATTTTTGGTGCATCGAACGTATTAAGGTCGTATTAGCATCTATCTTTGCCGCATGTTGCTCTTCCATGTTTTCCAAATAACTTATACTTTCAAAAACTAGATGAGACGGAAGAGTTAGTCGAACCTGTTCTTCTATGATACTTCGGATTAACGGTGGAGTCTCTTGTTGATCTTTCAGAAAAGAATTGGTCACTTGAGTGACTTGTGTCTCCAAGGCTTCCACTTTTGCAGTTAGCTCCTTGGATGTTTCATTGTTTAGCTGCGTGGACATTCGAACCAGATTCAATAAATCATTCATCATTCCTTCGAGCTTGGTTATAGCTTCTTCTTGTGGATTATGCATGGGTTGTGGTGGAGCTTGCAGTTGATAGCTCGAACCTTCTTGATAAAAATTTTGACTTTGGGCCCCATGCATATTTTGTGCGTAATAATTCTCCATACCTAATAAACCTGAGAAGAGACTAAAAAGAAAACGCGTAAAACTGAAAACAAATAAAAACTTCTACACTAAATAACACAAAATAGATTTAACTTAAAGATAAATCCCCGGCAGCGGCGCCAAAAACTTGGTGGGGGCAAAGGTGTGATAAAATAATAGATAAATAATGATAATAATAAAGAGTCACACACCCTTGAGAACCACGGAACTCACTGCAAGTATCACAGATCGTATGCAAGTTTTAATGATAAGTCAAGTTCGTTCGCAGGGATTGTATCCGTTAAATCAATTTATGTTTAACAAGCGTAGATGAATTTAGATGTTTGGAATAAAGTATGAAAGGATAAATAACTATCTAATGCAAATAAATAAATAAAACAAATAAACAAAACAAATAACTAAATATGAAAGTGAGTCAAATAGATTAGGATTACTACGTCTATTACTAAATTGTTATTCTAACCTGTCACATTAAGCATTATATATTAACCAGGATTCTAATTTCTCCGTAGTCTTTCCTTAGGCGTAGGAGCAACCTCTCCACTACTAGGGATATTTAAGTAATGATTGGTGATTAAATCAAACCTTAATGGCTATCCAGTTACACTAGACGATTATGTGGTGTTGTCAATAACTAAGATTAATCCTAAGATTGATCAGATCTAGGAAATAGGTCAAAACACATAATACAATATACGCCAAGCTTAACCAATTAGAATAAACAAATAGTAATTAAAGACAAAATAATAATCCAACAATTAAAAGTAAACTTACAGAATAAAAGCTTAGAAATATGGTTGAGAATAGATCTATAGCTAATTACTCTAAATATAGAGAAGGTGAGATGTAGAAGAGGGGTTGTCAGTCTCCAATCTTCTTCTTCTTGTCTTCTTCTATAGGTCAACTTGCTTCTTGGATGAATAGCTTGATTCTAAGGATGAATATCTATCTAAAGGACTAAGCTATTGTTTAAAACTAAGAAAATATAAGTAAAGACTAAGCCTATACTTTGCAATTGAGCAAGGACATGTTTACAATGATAAGAGGGTGTATTTATAGGTATCTTGGAAGCCCTAATTCGTTTTCTTGAAGGAGAAGTAAGTAGTGGACTCCAAGCCCAACTCAAATTCGTAACCCTAAAAACATGAAATCAGGTCCGTTTTTCTTTTGGCTCTAACCGCTTCAATATTCATCCGTTTGACGCGTATGAGTACACCAAATTGATCGTCTCGGAAAGCTCTTCAACTTTGCTCTTGACCGTTTCTCCAAATTCCACACCGTTCTTGAGATATAAGCTGATTTGTGGTCGTAGGTGCAGAAATTCAGGATTAAGGCAGGTTTTCCTTTTCCATATTTTTAGCTTTTATTTCCTTATCTCCAATTACCATGCTTATCTCTTTCCATAAGTTGTAGTCTTTGACTTGGAATCTAATTAATCTCCATAATTATCTTTAAAGCTTCACATTAAATAAATAATTAAACCCAATATGCTCTAAAAATATTATTTTACTAAATCAAGACTCAAAATAGGAAAGTGTAGCATTTCTCAAGAAAATCGACTATAATGACTTCTAAATCACTAAAAATGATGTCTCATACTAATATAAATCTATCACAAATGAGGAGACATCAATTACACAACCCAAATGGCATTCTGTGATATGCAAAAGTACCAAAGGGACATGTAAATGTTATTTTATGTTGATCTTATGGAGCCACATAGATCTGATTATACCCAAAATAGCCATCTAAGAAACAATAGTACTCTCTTCCAGCCAAGTTATCTAACATCTGATCAATGAAGGGCAGGGGAAGTGATTTTTCCTGGTGGCCTTGTTCAATTTCCGGTAATCCATACAAACTCTCCATCCAACAACCGTTCCTGAAGGAATGGCTTCATTCTGATCATTTAGAGCAGTTGTAATTCCTCCTTTCTTTGGCACACTTTGAACAAGACTCACCCATTCACTACTCGAGACGGGATAGAAAATCCCCGCGTCTAACAACTTGATGACTTCCTTCTTCAATACCTCTTTCATAGCAGGCATTAATCTCCTTTGACCTTCAATAGAGCGTGCGTTATCATCTTCAAGTATGATTTTGTGTTGACAATAGGAGGGACTAATGCCTTTGATGTCAGCAATTGTCCATCCTATCGCCTCTTTGTTGGCTCTTAACACACACAACAGTTTATCTTCTTAAGGACCTGTTAAATTTGCTGAAACAATAATAGGTAGAGTTTCATTAGTACCTAAATACACATACCTCAAGTGTGCTGGTAATGGCTTTTCTTCCAACTGCGAAGGAGATTCGATTGAGGGTTTCTTTTTAGGAACAATCTCCCCCGGTTCTCTCACAGGTTCATAGGCAGGACGCCTATACTTGCGATTCTCAGAATTAAGAGCTGCCACTGTTTCGGCAAGCTCTTCCATGAACTCAGGTACATCAATAATTAAAGCTGCCTGCAAGATATTATCATAAGTAAATTCATTATATACCTCTTGTGTGGCATGCTCAACTACATCCATTCAAAAGCAATCTTCTTGAGAATCTGGAAATTTCATAGCTCGGAACACATTAAATTTGACCTCCTCGTCTTGGATTTTCATTGTCAATTCACCGTTTTCTACATCAATCAAGGTACGCACCGTGGCTAGGAATGGTCTTCCCAAAATAATGGGGACATTCCTATCCGCGTCGTATTCAAGAATAACAAAATCAACGGGAAATACTAAAGTACCTGCCTTAACGAGGACATCTCCGATTCGACCTTCCGGATGTGCAAGAGATCGATCCGCCATTTGCAAGACCATAGAAGTAGGTCCTGCTTCTCCAATTTTCAGTTTCTCAATGATCGATTTGGGCATAAGATTGATGCTTGCACCCAAATCACATAGTGCCTTACCTTTCCATTCCTCTCCAAATTATATCGGAATCGTGAAACTCCCAGGATCAAGTAACTTTGGAGGTAATTTGCTTTGACAAATAGCACTACATTCTTGAGGAAGACCAACCATCTCATTATCACAATACGGCCTTTTGTTGTTGAGGGCCCTTTTTAAGAACTTTGCATATCTGGGAACATCCCGAATAGCTTGTAACAACCGAATATTAATATTGAGTCCACTCACCTTGTTCAAGAATCTTTGATAATCGACCATATCACCCTTTTTCTAGAACTTGAGATGGAAATGGTGGAGGAGGGCGATTGCTTACAACATCATCTTTCTTCCTTGGAACCTCAATCTGTATCTCTATTTCTTCAATCTCAACATCTTTCTCTTTCTCAACCACATCCTTTTCTTTTCTTGGAACTTCTTTCTCTTTCATAACTGGAATAGGAGGTGGAGGGAGTTTCTTACCACTTCTGAGAGTAACAGCTTTGCAATCTTCGTGTTCTCTTGGATTTTTTGTGTCACTAGGGAGTTTCCCTTGTGGACGCTGATTAAGTTGTTTTGAGATTTGAGCAAGCTGATTCTCTAATAGTTTAATTTGTGCGTCAGACGCTTGTTGATTCTGAATAGCTTGCGTCTGGAGAGCAATTAAGTTTTCAATGGTTTTCTGAAGGTTATTCGCACCTTCTTGAGGATGCGCAGGTAAGGCTTTTTGGTTCATGGTTTCGTTATAGTTTTCTTGAGGAGCTTGTCTCTGAACATAGTTTCCTTGATTCGGTCCCCCTTGATAATTATTATGAGGTATTGGATTGAAGTTGTTACCTTTGGGACGCGGCTGATACGCGTATGTAGGATTGGCTGCCCCATTAGGATTTGAGTATTGAAACCCAAGATGGTTTCTGTTAGCCTAATATCCTTTACCACTCGAATTAAAGTTTCCTCTACTGGATACAAACATTACAGACTCTTGATTATTCTGACAATTCTCCCAATCATGATCATTCACACCACAATACTCACATCCATACACTTTTTGCGCAGCCTTTACCTCATCTCTTTTATTCGAAAAACCTTCTTTCACGGCTAATGTAAGTTGTCTCAATTGTTGGTCTAATGTGGTTTGTATCTTGTTCTCTAAGGAGTTGAACTTCTCTTCAATGTTGACATTATTAACTCCTCCTTTAACTGGTGTTCTTACGGTATTCCATCCTACTTCATTATCGACTGTTCTATCTAAAATAATTCTTGCATACGCAGGTTGAACTCGTAAAAACGCAACACCACATAACAAATCTAAATCTTTTCGTGAACTCCCCTCAAGACCCTTATAGAAAATCTTCAGTTGCTGTTGTTCTGAAAGGTCATGATTGGGGACTCTTCGTAAACATTTCTGAAATCTCGACCAACTTCTACCCAACGCTTCATCATATTCTTGTCGGAAATGTGTTAACTCAAGTTGAGCATCTAACCTCATGTTGGACGGATAATATCTGTCGAAAAACACAGCCTGTAACTGTTCCCAATTCGTAATCTTTCCTGGTTCTTGCGAATCATGCCAATCACTCGCTCCATCTATTAAGAAAAATCTGAATGTAGCAAAATACATCTGCTCCCTCGTTACTCCTTGCGTAATGTATGAATCGCGGATTTGCATAAATTTTTGTATTGCGCGAAGTGGATCTTCCCCGGGCTTGCCACGAAATTTTCCGAAATTCTGAAATTGATCTAGCATACCCAAATCTGAACGGAATCTCGGAACATTGATATTAACTAGGCCAATCCCAAGAGGAGGGGCAAGGAATGTTTCTTGTGCTGGACGGGTAAGAAACCATGAGTCGGCTATTTGAACTTGAATTGGAGGATTATGAATGACAGGTGGAACCGGAAGATTAGGAATTCCTGGAGGCACTAGTGGCTGACCATTTGCGTTTAGCTGAACTCCTGGGTTCTCTTGGTTCTGAAGATTAATATTATCCATTTGGTTCGCTAATTCTTCTACTCCTCTAGCTTCTTGTTCATTCCTTCTCTTGTTAGCAAGTCTGATTAATGATTCTGGATTATTAAGGATCGGAGGTGATGGCTCAAGATCCTTAAAGAGTCTCTTTCGCATACACCAAACCTAAAAACCTAAAAAAGATGAACAAATAAAAAACGTAAAACTGAAAAAAATAAAAATAAATGCAACTAGTCACTAAAGGATAAACACCGTGGTCACACGCTACCGTCCCCGGCAGCGGCGCCAAAAACTTGGTGGTCCTTTGTGTGTTCTAAAAATAACGTAATAAGTGAAGAGAACCACAACCGCAAGTGTACGGTTGTCCCAAGTAATATTAGTGATAAACAGGATCGTTCGCAGGGACGGTTGGGTTGACTTCAATGCTTATCAAGTAATGAGTAATTGCACTTATGAAAGCAAATAAACGAGTTGATAGTTGGTAGTTGGTTTTTACTAATCCTAAGAATGAAAGACTAATGTAAAAATGAAAATAAATAACTAGACGCAAGTAAATAAAGCTAGACGCAAATATGAGCAGGCAGTACTTGAGAGACAGAAGGCTTTCTTCTAACTCTATTTCATTCCATATGGTGTTTAAGGGACAAATTGGTCATTTAACATAGGTCGGGATTCGGGAATCTTCGTACCCCCGTCAGGGCGGACTACGAAGCTATTCTAGGGTGTCACAAACCCCGTCAGGGTGATTATGATCCACCTTCGAATGATTAAGCTAAAATACCCTATTGGTCATAAGGTTAATTACGCTCGTCAAAGTCAAATAATTTCTACCTTATATTCTGTAATTAATTCCGTATCTAAGCCCCCCGTCAAGATGATCCACACGCCACTATGTGGAATAGCCTAGATACTAACACCCATTATTAATTAGCTACGTTAATAGCAGTAAACAATCGCAAATTACAGAAACATGTAAAAGACCCAATTTGAATTAAATTAATGAAATCCCAAATCCAATCATATGAAATAAAACAAAGTAGGGATTAACCCATTATGCGTTCCCAAGTATTAAATAGAATTAGCTAATAATTAATGAAAAGACAAAAACTAAATTAAAAGAAGAATTAATATTGTTCACGGAAAGAAAATACAAAGAAACCTAATTTTGGATTAGGATTGGCTGAGAATCGGAGATATAGATACTGTCCAGCTCCGTAGCTTCTTCCATCTTTCTTGCCTTGACTTCTCTCTGATGCTCTGACTTATGAAAATTGAAGTGTGTGAAAAACTGAAGTCAAAAGCTCCTTTTATAAGTTCAAATTCGGAATGGGCTTTTAATTACGGATTAAGTGAATAATAAAAAGTACAAGTCCACTAATCAAGCACAAATCCCGTAACTGCTGCACCACCTCCACTAAATCAGCTCTAACCGATTCGTTACAACTCCGATTGACCTGAAACCACTTGCCAAATTTCCGTAACTCGATAAGGAACATAATCTTCAGAGGTCAGCGGATAAATCAACTAGTAAGTGTCTCAAAATCAGCAATCTTTGACAGTTTTCCAGATTTGCAGCTCCAAAATATCAACTCTTTTCAGGATTTACTTCAAGCTTTGACTCCATATTACGATATTTGACTTTATTTTCGAGGTCCTCTCCTAGCTAATATTCAAAACCTACAAACGTTTCGCTAAAATATACAAGATTACGCGCAAAAGTTTAATAAATTAAAAATACTAGAAATAAAAGAGGAAATTCGGATTATTGCATATTTAGCCCAAAAGTCTATCAAATTAATCAAATAAACACCAAAAATGATGTCTCCCAAGGGTATAAAATAAGAACATTTAGGGAGATATCAGGTATTATATAAAATTAAATAAAATAGAAAATAAACAATTTATGACATATAAATGACTTAAGTGGAGTTTAAAACTCCCATATGAGGATGATATATAGGTGATTCAAAAACGGGTGGCATATATTTTTACTCAATAAAAAACGAAACAATTCAATTTTTTTCTTAATTTTTACTTTCGACGTACACAATTTGAATTATTGATTAATAAAAAATTAGTATTATATTTGAGTTTAAGTGAAATGTATTATATATTTTGACAAGAATTTTTTATTATATATTATAATTCATGTTTAAATCTATAAAATTTCAAATAGGGATATTGATAAAGTAGTGAAGTACCAAATATACTAGTGCTCATAAAATGCCATGTGGGCTTAATACATACACTAATTGTCTATTTTGTTGAGGGAAATGGAGTTTTTTTTTGTTTTAGATGGTCTCACGTCTTATCTCTAGAATCAAATTCTATGATCACATGAAAGGCAAACAATATTTAGTCACCTAAGGGATGAACACGTGATAAAGTTAGTTTGAGCTTAAATCTATTCATACCGAGTTTAAAATAAATAGTGCACATACATTTCCGCTCTAAGGATATGATAAATTTATAGGAGTTCAGTAAAACTCGTAGGAACCCGTTAGACTTTTATCACATGTGGGATTTTTACTGAGTTGGATTACCCTTGGAGTGTTGTAGATCACTTTATACAATAGGACATAGTCGAGTCTTACATAAATGAGGATGTGAGATGGTTATTGGTCAAAAGATATAATTATTAGTTGGATTATTTGGACGCGCTGATAAGAAATTTGGTTGGAACCAGTTATTGGGTGTGATCATCATGTATATCAGTTTCACTCAGAATTTCTAAGATCATGTTTAATATTACAACATAATATCCATGATTTGTGGGTAATATGAGATTCCACACTCGATTTGATCAATGTGATGCAACTGATAATAAATTTTTTGACAAAGTTGTACTCTCACATAAATTGATGTTTGGTATGCGTACAATAGATGAAGAAGATAAAAGTCATCTTATGACTTACTGTACAACAACTAACGTGACAGTCCAAGATTAGTGGTTGAAAAAAATGATTAATACAAACATTTACCTCAATTATGAGCTTCTTCATGCACATGTAATCTACCGGTTTTGCTTCCAAAAAACTCTCCCAGGCATCATCTTACATTTTATGTTAGCATAATATCAATCCCCTTTTAATCATATCAATCTTCAAGCCTTTTTTATGGCTTCCACAGGGATATTTAAGTTTATGGCTAACAGATTATTTCCTTTCCTTGTAGTTTATAAACATTCAGGCTAGTGCGTCAGTACTTAAGTAATGCTCACTCGAGATTATAATGGTGTCGATTTACTCTACCACTGCTTCAAAATTGTCGATTATTTTTTGATAGGGCATCATTGTTGTATTCTATGGCTCATAGTCTTGGGAACCTTACCAAAGATCATGGAACATGTTGTTAATATCTTTTCCCTATGTGCTTCAAATTAGATGAAGGCCCTCATTCCCATCACAAGGGCTTTATACGTGACCTCAATGTTCATGGCTAGAATGTTTGTGTATGGGAAGTTTATTCGTTATTATATTGATGCCTATAATGGTTAGTATAGCCCTATTACCTTAATTAACTAATTCCCTATCTACCACAGTCTGCCATTTTCTTTGTCTTTTTCTTTGGTTTTTAGGTTGGGTTTGTTTCAATTAGGGAATAGGTAATTTCTACTTAAATACAGACTAAAATTGGGATTTCATTTTTGTTTGGAATTAAAATATTAATTCATGTTTTCTTAATTTTATTGTATATTATAGTAATCACACTGAATTTATGGGTTTGATATTTGTCTGTTTAATGGGTAAATATGTAAGTACTTTGATGGGGTGGGCTTCAAATTAAGGCTTAATTTTTGTGTGGCATGTACCAATTCTAAAGAAAGATTTTTGTGGTGTATATCGTTCTTTTGTACCTTGTAAGATTTTTGTGATGTAGTTAACTGGTTGTAATTAGCCGTTTGTGTTTTAACAATAACCGTGACTATTGCCTCTTGAGTTTCTGAGATGTATAGTATAAATGTGTCTCCTTATGTTGGATAGGATATGATTAAATAGGTGGCAATGTTTTCCTTCAATTTTTTAAAGATGGTTTCGTACTCTTTATCCCATTTTAATTTATGGTTTTTAAACTAATTGCGAAGCCTTTTGATGGATTTTGACCAAAAGTGGTGTGAGGGACTTATATTATATTTTGAAGATTTTCACTTGATACATGACTCGTATGTGAGACATATCCAATATGTCATGTATTATTAGTATTGGAATCAATACATTGATGCTTATCATACAATCTATGAATGTCCCCGATAATACTATAGAGGTCAATTTATATGTATTCAATACATGTCCTCTGATCTCATAACTTCAAAAGCTTCCGAAAAATCCTCCAAGATTGGTTTGGAGGTGGAACTTTTCACCATCATGACATCCACATATATTTTCATGGTTGTTCATATTTGATGCTTGCATAGTCGTATGATGAACTTCTGCTACATGGACCCGATATCTTTCAGATCAAACAAAACTTGTGGCAGTAGGAAACCTTTTTTGATTATGAACGCCATCTTTCTTTATTTTCATGTCCATCCATATATGACTTATCCTTGGAATGCATATGTAAAATATGTACAGTTGAACTTGACAATAGGAAAGATCAGCCGATCAATGTTTGTTAGTATGCAACAGGCTATAGGGAAAGCTTGGTTTAGATTGGTCTAATAGACACACATCCTCTATGTTTTGCTTGGTGTTTCTAGTCGAACTAGATTACTACACATACTCGGTAATATACATGAAATATATGTATAGCGTGTTATAATATCCAAACCACTTCTCTTATGTCTAATCTTTTCTCTTTAAAGAACATCCATCTTTAATAAACAACTAGTTGAGCATATTGGATATATATCCCTTTCTTCATTTCTCAAATATTTCCCTTCGTATTACGACTTTTAGTCAGGACTTTTATTAGTGTCTTGACATGGAAATGTTTATCTTGTGGCGTTTTTTCAAGTAGTTGAACAAAATAAATGCATCCCCAATGGGCATATCATAGAACTATCTCTCTGAAATGTCCAAATTTCATAAGATTATGATGTTTCCTACACTAATTGGAAACATTATGTCTAAGTGCTGAGTGTATACAATCGATATAGTATGTTACTAGTTTCTAGCCTTAGGATCACCATATATGTACACTTATATTCTGCCAAAATTACGTGTAAAAATAATTTTTTATGCCTTTCTCATTCCTAGTAAATTACATCCCCTAGGGAGGAAGCTTTGCCATGTGAATCTCCTAATGACCTCAGAGAATGTAAATAAAATAAACATCTTTTATCTATCAATGCTCGTTTGATTAGCTCATCGCAAATTTCTACTAAGATGACCAGAGTATTTTTTTGAAGAAAAATCATCCATCTCACATCCTTGTTAATGAATAACAAGTCATTAATAAGTAGGGGATGTTCCATAGTAACAAATTATTTATACTCCTTGGTATGCTATTTTTTGTTAGATCTTTGTTCCTCCTGTCTAAAGTTTTTCCTAAATCATAACACTCAGAGCAATATTTATGAGAAGTGGGTATTTCTAATCCATTATTATATTCTATCATTTCACATTCTCCCTTTGTCCCGCTCTTATGCAATCGATATCGTGAAGAAATAACTATTTGAGCCACATTCCTTTTAGGTTGTCAATATTAGGGTTCGAGATCCTATACATTACCCAAAATCCTAAGTATTCTGGTTTATTGTTCTAGGTAGGAGTAGTATTTTGTATACCTCTTTGATGGTCACAGGTTCCTAGGGTCTCTTTCGACTCAGAAAGTGGATCTCGTACTCTTTCTTGTGTAATGTAGGATTCCCATCATTCACGTTTTATAGAGTTATCCTTGAGTTGTGTCATGGAGTTTCTTCTTTTGGATTTAGGTTTAGATTCCTTATGTCGTCTCAAGACTTGTAAGTTTATAACCAACAAAATCTGATATTAATGTCAAATAAGCTAAAGGTAGCTTAACTACTTTATAATATTCTTGAATGTTATGTTTAACTACTTTTAACTTAAGTATACTTTATTTAGAATTTATTGAAATATCTAGTGGGGATTGATGTCTACGATTGTTGAGATTATAGGAAGATAGGCATATATATAAAACATATATGGTGGGTATCTGTGGCATGATGGATGCAGTTATGTTGACTACATATGTAATTGTTGATTAAGATGTATTATGGCTGCTGGAGATTACAAACCCAAACTTTTGTGATAGATCTCACTTTTAAACTAACACCAAATATTAAATTTTTGTGAAAAACTTATATAAGAGTCTCAACTTCATAATTATTTAATTAAAGGACATATCCATAATATTACACAAGATTTTTTACTTAATATACCACATTTTTAAGCATGTTCCTCGATCTTTTTTGGTGGATAATTAGGTTCATTAAAACTATATTGACGCTATAAGTGATGAATTTATGGAACTATGAGCCCTAGAATAATTTTTTGTTGATTTTGATTGTGCTTCTTGACTCTTTTTCCTTCTCAATGACACACAAATAAAAGGTGGGGTTCGTACATAATCCAAGATCTGTTACCTTACCACTGAAATAGTTTTCTTGAACCCAACTTTGAAAGCCAAAAGTATAGCATGTAGTTCTTTGGTATATTCCCCATTGGCCTCAATGACGGGGAGTACCTCGAGAACGGAAAGGTCCAATTCACGTTGTTCAAGACATATCAGTGGTTTTTGTGCGCAACGTTTGTAGTTGGAACCATTGAAGGGTTTCAACTTAGTTACGTCGGGAATGACTTTTGCGTTCAAGGATGCAACAACCACAGATATGGAAAAACCATTTTACTACCAGTAATATTAAAAAGACCTTTTAAACTGTTAGAAAAAATAACAATCACTGGTTTTCAAAACTAGTAAAATAGAATTTCAAAAATAAACAAAATGATTTTCAATTAAAGTAACACTACACTTATTACAAAAAGACGAAAACTTACGCAAAATACAGAAAATATTACACGGTATATGACTTGCGTTAAAAAGATATTCCGGTCGTACCGGGTATCTCTAACAATTTCTACTCTATATAATATTAGAAAATTTGAGAGAGAAGTAGAGTGGTCTTTTCTGGTTCTTAGTTTTCGTCTACATTCTATTCTATATTCCGTCTTGAATAGTTTTCTCTATTCTCTCCAGAATAATTATTTCCTATTCACTCTAGAATAATTTTTTCATTCTCTCTAGAATTATTTTTTCTTCTTCTCTAAAAATGCAAGTGACAAAGTCATTTCTTATAAAGAAAATGACAAGACAAAACACCGTCACATAAATGCATCTTTAATGCTCATTAAAAGCTAGAAGTTTTTTACCAAGTTTTGGTAACTCCCGTAACACTACTCCCGCATTAGCCTCTAGCGACTAAATTTCTCGCGACTACTTGATGTAGTCGCTAAAGATAGAAGCATTCGCGACTACATATCTCTAACGACTACATGGTATGTTTCGCGACTACCAAGTAGTCGTTAAAATTTTTTGCTTTTTTCGACTACATGATGTAGTCGTTAATACGTATTAAGTAGTCGTTAATGGTATTTAGTATTTTTTAATTATTTTCCAACCGCCAACGTGTAGTCGCTAGTGGGTTAATCATTTAACGACTACTTCATGTAGTCGTTAGTACTTATTTATAACGACTACAATTGACCTTTTGGCGACTACTCATGTAGTCGCGAGTAGTGTAGCGTGTTTTCCAGCAATAAATTGCGAATTGCTTTACCCAATACACCATTATTATATAATTTCTCTTTCTTTCTCTCAAATCTCTCCCAATTTTTTTCCACAATTCATCATTAAAAAATATTCCAACACTTTGAAAAGGTTTCCCGGTTCAATCATCAAGTGGGACCGCCTCAATTATCAATTTTTATTTCCAAACTTGCCCAAAAGTAGGTATTTTTTGTTCCATAAAACTCTTTCAATATATCTTTTACTTTCATTCAATTGTGTAGTAAATGTTAAATAGTATCACTTATTAGGTATTTCAACACGTGGGCAAGCTTTCCCGGGTCAAACATCAACGTGGGGCCGCCTCAATCATCAATTTTTCATTCCAAATTTGCCCAAAAGTAGGTATTTTTTGTTCCATAAAACTCTTTCAAATTTCTTATACTTTCATGCAATTGTATAATAAATGGTCAATATTATCATTTATTAGGTATTTCAACACGTAGGCAAGCTTTCCCGGGTCAAACATCAACGTGGGGCCGCCTCAATTATCAATTTTCCCTTCCGAATTTGCCCAAAAGTATGTGTCTTTTTCATCCTTTCCTTATTTGATTACAATTCTATAGTTAATGCTAAATATATAATATCATTATGTATATATCTATAATCATTTATTAATTTCATGTGAATTATAAATAATTATATTAAGTATATATATTTTTATATATATATATATATTTTTAAATATATATATATTTTTTTATATATATATATATTTATATATATATATATATTTTTATATATATATATATAAAAAAATATATATATATATATAAAAAAATATATATATAAATATAAATATATATATATATATAAAAATATATATTTGTATGATATATTATTGTATGTTGCTATATTTTGTATGCTTTTAATGTTATATTTATGCATTTATTTGGTGATGTGATATTTTGTGTGCTTTTAATTTTATATTTATTTATTTAAGCGGTGATGTAATAATTTTTTTCATTTTATATTTATTTATGTAATCGGTGATGTAATAATTTTTTTTTATTCATTTATGTAATCGGTGATGTAATAATTTTTTCTCGTTTTATTTTTATGTATTTATTTGGTGATGTAATAATTTTTTTTTTCATTTTATTTATGTTGTATTCTTTCATATTGTAATAGTTGACTATGGCTTCGGGTATTGATAAGAGTTGGATTGGTACGGCTCATAAAGTTTCGCGTGAATTCATTAAGGGGATAGAACCATTCCTTGCTTTTGCTGAAAAAAATAAACCTCCTGGTGAAGAAACAATTTTTTGTCCGTGTAATCAGTGTTCGAATTATCGTAGGTATACGGTTGAGAAAGTTAGGTCACATCTGTTACTGCATGGGTTTTTGGAGACGTATGATATTTGGACAAAGCATGGTGAGCCCGAGGATATTCTCGAGACTCGATATGAAGAAAATGAAATGTTGGATGTATACGATGATTTGA
The DNA here is from genome assembly GCA_029959085.1 of Nemophila menziesii. Taxonomy (NCBI): domain Eukaryota; kingdom Viridiplantae; phylum Streptophyta; class Magnoliopsida; order Boraginales; family Hydrophyllaceae; genus Nemophila; species Nemophila menziesii. The sequence goes on from JARWIR010000001.1 coordinate 86,221,410, forward strand.
GACCTAATTACGAGGTTGGTGGTCATTCTGGTGACACCGAGATCACAGACTCGAACAGTACAGCTCGTGACAAATTCGAAAAGATGTTTTCCGATTTAGAGACCGAGTTATACCCTGGTTGTGATGTCATGAGTTCATTAAATTTCATTGCGAAGCTAATGCACGTGAAGGTCAAGAACAAGTGGTCTAACACGTCTTTCACCGAGTTGCTTCAGCTATTATGCCGTGTGTTGCCCAAACCTCATACGTTGCCCGATTCATACGAGGCGTGCAACAAGAAGTTAAAAAATTTAGGTATGGGTTACGAGACCATCGATGTTTGCGTGAACGATTGTGCTTTGTTTTACAAGGAGAATGCCTCCCTTGAAAAGTGTCCAGTATGTAATGAATCCAGATGGGACCCGAAGAAGGGTCTGAAAGTAGCGCATAAGAAACTCAGATATTTCCCGATTGCCCCTAGGCTGCAGCGACTTTATGCTTCGAGGCACACTGCCGAAAATATGATCTGGCACCAAACAGGGAAGAATACAGATCCAGATTTGTTGCGTCATCCAGTTGACGGAGACAGTTGGAAGAGATTCGTTCAGTTACATCCCGAGTTTGCTAGTGAACCTCGGAACGTCTTCTTGGGTTTGGGTATCGATGGCTTTTGCCCATTCTCCATGCAAAACAACTCTTACAGCATGTGGCCGGTTATATTGACCGTCTACAACTTACCACCGTGGGAGTGTATGAAGGAGACGACATTCCAGCTTTGTTTGTTGATTCCGGGACCCCGTTCACCCGGCAAGGACATGGACGTCTTTCTTCGTCCTGTTATAGATGAGTTGGACGAGTTGTGGGGTAAAGGGATTATTACTTATGATGCCCACAAGAAGGAAGAGTTTACTATGAAGGTTTGTTTGTTGTCTACGACTAACGATTTTCCCGCTAGGACATACACCTCGGGATGGTCGGGTCAAGGTTATAAAGCTTGTCCAGAATGCATGGATTCTACTCCGTCATTGAGCGTGAAGAAAGGGGTTGCTTACTTCGACCACAGACGTTGGTTACCTATCAAACATCCTTTCAGAGACGAAAAAGTTTTGTACAAGAAACCCACTGATAGGCGACCACCGAAGAAATATAAACCTGCCGATATTCAGACACAGTTAGATGGCCTTCCCATTGTGTTTCCCGGGAAACACAAGGACTTTGGGGGAAAGATCGTGAAGCCAGATGTTAATCGGCGATTCAATTGGAAGAAAAAGAGTATCTTCTATCGTTTACCTTATTGGTCTGAAAACCTGTTGAAACATAACATTGACGTTATGCATTGCGAGAAAAACGTGTGTGAAGCTCTTCTTGGCACAGTAATAGGTCTTGATTGAAAACTTAACAAAGACAACGTGAAAGCGAGAATTGATCTCAAGGAAATGAAGATCAGGCCAGATTTGTGGTTGCAAGAGAAAAATGGTAAGAACGTAATGCCTCGAGCTAATTATACGTTAACCACCGAAAAAAGGAAAGTATTTCTTGATTGGCTGAAGGCACAGAAGTTTCCCGATGGATTCGCATCGAGTTTGAGAAATAACGTTCAAAGCGACTTAGGCAAGATTATAGGAATGAAATCTCACGACTGTCACGTGATGATGCAGTACCTATTCGTGGCTAGTCTCCCAGGGCTTTTCGAAGACAAAGCGATAAGTGACGCGATTATCGGGCTAGCCAACGTGTTTCGAGTTGTGTGTAATAAAAATCTGAGTCGGAAAAAGTTAGAAAAGGAGAAGAAGAAAGTGATTGAAGTTATGTGTAGACTGGAGATGATTTTACCTCCCGCGTTTTTCGATATAATGATCCACTTGGTCATTCATTTATACGACGAGGCTTTGTTAGGGGGACCGGTTCAGATGCGTTGGATGTACCCGTTTGAGCGGTATCTAAAGAAATTAAAGGAGTACATACGAAACCCGGCTAGGCCAGAGGGTTCAATCGCCGAGGGATACGTTGTAGAGGAGACTTTGACATTCATATCGCGTTACCTTAAAGAAGAAAAAACAAAGTTTAATGATCCGGGTAGATATACCGATATCGAAGCTCAACCTAAAGATTTGTCAGTATTTAAGAGCCAATGTATTCCTATAGGTAAAAAAGAGTATGGTAATTTGCATTACAACGAGAAGGATCAAATCGACTGGTATATCCTACTTAATTGCGATGAAATCCAACATTTGATGACGTAAGGTTTCAATTTATTTATTAAATGTTTATTCAATTTATTTAATAAATGTTGATTCATTGTTGATCGTCAAATGTGCAGAGAACACAAAGCCACGTTATCGGGTTCCCCAGACGAAAAAGATAGGAAACACCGGCAAAATTTCCGAGACTGGTTTCTGCATAAGGTATAGATCCATTCAAATACAAAATTAATATTCCATTTTAGGAAACATTGTTATAACTGTTTATGCTTGTAGGTTTATGAAATGGAAAAAGAAGGTGATGCATTCGCTACAAGTGAGATGATTTCATTGGCTAGTAAGTCTCATGGTGCAGTTTATAAGTACGATTCATGTGTTGTGAATGGTGTTAAATGGGTCACTAAAGGAAAGGGTGAAACAAGGGTGACACAAGATTACGGGGTATCCGCCATCTACAATGGAACACCGTTTTACGGTGAATTGGTCAAGGTTGTAGAGATCACATATGACGATGACTGTTCTGTTGTGCTGTTCGAGTGTAATTGGTATAACACGAGTAAACCGAGGAAAGAGCATGGGGTAACTCTTGTCAACACGTCTAATTTTTTTTGGCAATCAGAGCCGTACATCTTAGCTACTCAAGCAAAAAAAGTTTTTTACATAGACGAGATTAGTTTAAGGAAATCACAAAAAGGTTGGAAAGTAGTTTGGGAACTCAATGATAGACATGGATGGAGTCCTGAGTTATGGGGTGCAGAGTCAATGCCCACTGGTGGGGATACGAGTGTCGATATCCCTTTAGTGAATACCGAGACGATTTCCGATCCGGTGAACTTGGCATCCACTGAGGAGATCGAGATTGACCCTGCTCATTTTTTTGTTGCTTTGAATTTTGAAACGGTTGTTGATGAAAACGAGGAAATTGAAGATGACACCTTGGATGAGTACGGTGATGAGGAAGAACCCATTGAGGTTGATAGTGATGGCGAACCTATAGTTGTTAGTGGATATGATTCTGAGTAGGAGTTTTTTTTTGGGTTTATTTGTATTAAAACATTTTATTTACTTAAACTTTTTATATTTGGGTGATTTGACCACAAACACTTAACTTTGACTCTAAACACTTAACTTTGACCACAAACACTTAACTTTGACTCTAAACACTTAACTTTGACTCTAAACACTTAACTTTGACCACAAACACTTAACTTTGACTCTAAACACTTAACTTTGACCACAAACACTTAACTTTGACTCTAAACACTTAACTTTGACTCTAAACACTTAACTTTGACCACAAACACTTAACTTTGACTCTAAACACTTAACTTTGACCACAAACACTTAACTTTGACCACAAACACTTAACTTTGACTCTAAACACTTAACTTTGACTCTAAACACTTAACTTTGACCACAAACACTTAACTTTGACTCTAAACACTTAACTTTGACTCTAAACACTTAACTTTGACTCTAAACACTTAACTTTGACTCTTAACACTTAACTTTGACTCTAAACACTTAACTTTGACTCTAAACACTTAACTTTGACTCTAAACACTTAACTTTGACCACAAACTCTTAACTTTGACTCTAAACACTTAACTTTGACCACAAACACTTAACTTTGACCACAAACACTTAACTTTAACTCTAAACACTTAACTTTGACTCTAAACACTTAACTTTGACCACAAACACTTAACTTTGACTCTAAACACTTAACTTTGACTCTAAACACTTAACTTTGACCACAAACACTTAACTTTGACTCTAAACACTTAACTTTGACTCTAAACACTTAACTTTGACCACAAACACTTAACTTTGACTCTAAACACTTAACTTTGACTCTAAACACTTAACTTTGACCACAAACACTTAACTTTGACTCTAAACACTGAACTTTGACTCTAAACACTTAATTGTATTGAATTAAGATATTGGATAATTGTATAGCGTTTAGTGTTTTTTTTTTAAAAAGGAAAAAAAAAATATCTAGCGACTACTTATTACTTATAGCGACTAGTTCATGTACATGAACTAGTCGCTAATGACTCTAGAGCACTAACGACTACAATGTAGTCGCTAGACAGCGAAATAAATTCCCAAAAAACGTGGCGGTCAGTTTTCCCGCCCACGCAATGGACACGCGTTTCACTCAGCTTTCTAGCGACTACAATGTAGTCGCGAAAGACCAGTTGACTTGGTCAAACATCAATCTAGCGACTACAAATGTAGTCGCTAGTAGAAAAGCCCTATATCTAACCGAGCTTCACTCTTCTCCTTCATTTCTTCTACAACAAACAAAAAAAAACGAGAGCTTCCATTCCAAAAAAACGAGAGCTTCCATTCCGTTCCAAGCAAAGGTAATCAATCAATCAATCAATCTAATTCCATTACATTTTCTATCTATTACAAAGCTCCTTTTAATCAATTTTTAACTTTTCTAATATTGTTTTTCTTTGTTTGTGTTTCAATCCGAATCAAAATGGCTTGGATTCTTCCCCAAATCAGCTCCAATCTCTTCCATTAAGGTAAGTTTTCCAATCCTTTTTTAATTTCTATGCTTTTTTTTTTCTTTGGTGATTTCATGGATTTCTATAATTCCGAGAATTGTATGTGTTGTTAGTGTGTTGTATGCATCAATTTGAACCTAAAATGTATGTTAAATGCCCAAAAAAATATTTTTCTGGAAATTTAATTAGTTTTTTTTCATCTTTTTTGTGTTTGATTCTTAAATCCGTATATAGTAGGTGTTATTAGTTGTTCATTATTGTTATGTTAAGTATGTAATTCATGGGTTATGATTAAAAGTTAATTTTGATGATTTATTGGTATTTTTGTTAATTTATGTTATGAATCTTAGTAAATTTTAGATTTTAAAAGTGCAAAAATTGTGTTAAAAAATGTGTTACAATGAAATTGTGTTAAAAATTGTGTTAAAAATAACTTAGGGACCTTTAGGCAATTAAAAAAATATTATGATAGGGACTTTTATGCAATATAAAACTACATAGGGACTTTCATGACATTTAAAAAAAATATAAATATGGACTTTAGGGACTATTATGCAATTATAAAAAATATTTATGAATTTTTATGCTATTTAAGAAAAATTAAATATGGACTTTAGGGACTTTTACGCAATTTACAAAAATATTTAGGAATATTTATGCAATTTTAGAAAAATTAAATAAGGAGTACTATGCAATTTAAAGAAATATATAGGAATATTTATGGAATTTTTAAAAAATAAATTATGGATTTTTATGCATTTTTTAAAAATAAAGGGAATTATATGCAATTTAAAAAAATATAGGGAATTTAGTTTAATATATAAATTCATATGCTTTATTTAAGTTTATAATTTATTTGATTTATTTTAATTATGATTGTAATAATTTATTTAATTTTATTTTCATGTTTTTTATTTTTGGTGATGTAATAATTTAGTATTTTTTATGTTATTTTTTATTCTGTATTTTAATTTACCTATAAATTGCTAGATGGCCGATGTACTGTCACGACACCACGGAGGGAACGGTGGGGATAGGGACCCAAGCCGGAATCCTAACCGAAACCTAGCCGACTGTGCAAACCAGCCTGGTAAATAAACAAATTCAATTAAATACTTTGTTAAAAAATAAAGCCACTAATAATTAATCTAATGTTAAAACAGATCCCCCTAGACGGAGAACTAGGGGTGGAGGTGCCTTGAAGACTGCGATGAAGGCACTGAAGGAAGTTGGGTGGCCTTTGCCAGTCAACTTTTGTGCGTTAGACGACACGTGGAGTCCAACAGGCAAGTACGGGCACCACGTTGCTCAAGTTATTGGAATCGCAGTACGAGAGAGGATTCCGCTCTATCACCCGTCTTGGAGAAAATTGCCGGAGGCGGACAAAAACGCTGTTATTAAGAGATTATCGGTATTTAATTTAATTGTTAAAATTTTTTTAACTTAATTTATTATTCTTATTTAAATTTAACTAATGTATTTTTTTTACAGAAATATTTTAACATAAATGATTGGAGAAAGAGGAAAGATTGGAACAAGATTTTTGGGAATTTGGACGACACAATGAGGATGAGGTTTAAAGACTACAAATACTACGTGAAGAAGCATTATTGGAGAAAGGGTTTGAAGCCGGATTGGATGTCAGATGAGGCGTGGGCTTTGTGCTGCGAGTATTGGGGCTCGAGAAAAGCTAAGGTGAATTTTTGATTAATTTTAATTTTCGTATATATTTAAAATTATAATTGTTTTTATTAATAAATGAATTTTATATTCTTTCAGAATCAAGCAAAAGAAAATCAAAAGAATCGAGAAAAGCAGAAAAACAAGAGTGGAGCGGGGTCGAGGAGGTATTCCCGAACTCGGGATATGCTATACGAGGTAATTTTTTATTTAAGTAAATTTTTTTTAATTAATTTATAATTTATTTTGAATATTCTTTATTTTCTTGAAACAGGGTGAAGAATTAATCCCGGGAGGGAATCTGGTGATAAGGGATGAGTCTACCCAACAAGACATCCCGATTCCGCGTATGGGTGCTTTTTACGAGGTGGTGGGGAAGACAAAGAAGACGAAAGAGTGGAGGTCCGTGGGGTACGAAAGAGCCGATGTAAGTTTTTCTTTATTAGATTGTTTTAATTAATTTTTTCATTTATTATCAAATTTAATTGATATACTGTTTTTTATGTAACAGAAATTGCTCAAGGACGCGATGAAGGAAAAGGTGACTCAAAGTCAATCAGAGTCAGGCGATTGGGGAGGATTGAGTCAAAAGGAGCAATACGATTACGTGAAGAGGACCGCGAAGGAGGTTGGGTCACCGAAGAGGAGCTTTATTCCGGGCATTGGCCGTCCGGGAAAATCGAAGAAGAAGGCTAAGACTACTCCAGCCCGGAACGAGCAACACGAGGAGATGATGGCGGCTATTAACGAGCTCCGAGTGTCCAGCGGTCTTGCCCCATTCCCCCGCCCTGAAGATTCTACTAGCACCGCGCCTGCACCTTTTTCGATGGCTACTGTGAATGATGCCATCGCATACGTTAATCAGTTGAGGTCGGATAAAGGCGAGGCCCCCTTCCAGCCTATGAATGCGGGCCCCACTCCTCCTAGCGATGACTCAGATGATGATAGTAGTAGTAGTGGTGAAGATGTTGAGATGGATATTGATTTGGATGAAGATGATGACGTGCTCGGGAATGAGGAGGACCTCTATAGACGGCAAGGATTTTAGTGATGTTTTATTTACTTTATTTTAAGACAATTCGGATTAAGACTTTATTTTTTTTTGGTTTGTACTAAGACTTATGTAATGGTTTTATGTTTGGTGACTTTTACCTGGCTTGACCAGGTTTGACTTTGACCTGGCTTGACCGGGTTTGACTTTGACCTGGCTTGACCGGGTTTGAATTTGGTTTAATTTAATATTTTAATTAATTATTTAGAATTGTTAATTTTATATTTTAATTAAATTAATTATTTAGAATTGTTAATTTTATTATTATTTTAATATTTTTTATTTTTAAAAAAAAAATACAAAAATATGATTTTCGAATATTTTTTAATTACAGTAATGCAATTAAAAAAAATTCGAAAATTGTGTTTTTTTATTTTTTTTAAAAATAAAAAAATATTATTAACGACTACATTGTAGTCGACATTGAATAAAAATAGTAGTCGCCATATCCTTAGTAACTAACGACTACATTGTAGTCGTTAGTGTTGTTCACTTTTGTCGACTACAAAGTAGTCGCTAGTAATGGCGTTATCTAGCGACTACTAGGTAGTCGTTAATATGGACCCAAGCTCTAACGACTACTTATTGCCCAGTAGTCGTAAGGGTTACGTTCTAACGACAAGATTCTAGCGACTAATTTCTAGCGACTACTTGTAGTCGCTAGAACCTTGAACCCACATCTAGCGACTATTTTTTTAACTTCTAGCGACTACTCATGTAGTCGCTAGAAGCTTGACGCGGACTAGTGTAATAGCTGAAATAAAGAGTCATTAATCTGCAACCAAGAGTCATTAATCTGCAATCAAGTGTCATTAATCCGTCATTAAAAAATGAAGAATTTAATAATAAATAATTTCTGATTGTTTTTTTCTCAAATTCTAATATAGGTCTAATAGTACATATATTTTTTTCCACTTCTCCCAAAAGTATGAACGAATTAATAAAATAAATTGTCTATTTTATAATAATTACAACAGTCTCACAGCTTGGGCTGACATGTAAATAAAAAGAAACTAAACTCTTGAGCAAGTAGTAAATTGTAGTTATTGTCTGCCTAAAACAATCACCTTTTATATTGTAAGTACAAATATAAAGGGTAATATGGTTATTATAAATAAGTAACGATCACTTGATGTATATGGTGGTCTCATAAATAATTACATAGTGTAAGGTATATTGATGTTTGAAGCTATAAGGTCACGAGTCTAGATCACGGTGTGCATGTTTTAAGTTAGTATTACAAGATACTCTCATCATATATCTTCTTGACTAGGTCAATATTTTTATACTTTGATTGTATGGACGTCATGTGGTAGAATTATGATAACTGTAGGTGTCATGCCTACAATAATTGAAGTATTCCTTTATGTTGTCAAACTCACATGTACATCTGAATATGTATAAAAGAAAAATATAAGAATACACTTACAAATAATGGAAATGTCTTGTAGCTAATGAAAACCAAATACTTGTAATATGGAATAAACACAAAGATACTGTCAACTGTGTATGACTTCATATACCCTTGCGTCCCTATCGCTTTATATTATCTCTTCTATATTGCGTATGCGACTTGTCTAGTCACGACATGTACAAAAAGAAATAATCTATGATATATCCAATTCATTAAATGGTTCTATTGATTAACCTAACCACTACTAATATTTTGTTTTGATACATATTCTAGTATTATTGATTTTAAATCCGCTTGAGATTAAATGATTATTATATTTGTAGTAATCTGATTACTATTCTGATAACAATGCATGATGCAAACTCATTACTATACTAGTGAAATGGTAGACGAGCAATTTTTTCATTTTAAATCGGGTATGTCTAGAACGAGGATTGTATATTATCCTCCATTCCCTTAGCAGTAAACAATATTTTAATTGATTGAATTAGTTGTATCTTAAAAGTTAAGTAGTTACACACATTTAAACAAAAATAATTTATTTTCTTATTGTACTTATAAGACACGAGTAAATATATCTTTTAGACTCTTCTCTACACGTCAAATAGTTACTTGTTGCTAAACGGTTTTAGCAATATACCAGATATAGTTTATAAAACATAGTTTATATAGTATGGAGAATAATGATAAACCATTATTGTTAATTCATATAATAATATTATATAGATCATTATTTCCTTTATCAAATGATCAAATTAAATAGAAAGTAATAGTTAAATGTATTGTAAATAATTAGTGGATGTCCTTTAGATTTCTATACCTTTCAATTTACCATCTTTATTGGTTAAATTACTGTGTAATATGAAGGGTCATATATATACTATAAGTATATGACCTTCATTGCTTTGTATTTGACACAAGTTAGAAGGAAAGTAACAAGCTTATACTTTACTCTTTTTGTTTTTTTATCTTAGTTTATAACACGTAATCAACACGATACTTTACCTATTAAAATAAAATAATATTTATATTATTATATAGATGGAGATTGAGAGAACAATGAAATGGGATTCCTCTGTGTCGTCCGAATTTCTAAATATCATTAGAGATAGCAGATGATGCTAAATATCAGCAGTTCAGTTCACAAATAATTTTCTACTTCTGATCCATATTTTTCTAATTTTTCTAAGCCTGCTAATTTTCTATCATCCTATAATTCTATGTTTGATTTGAACGTTAACTTTGGTTTTATTTTGGAAGGTCTGAGTATTATATTTGCAAGTTAAAAGTTGCAAATTATGGCGTTTTATATCGTGTATATATTGATAATGAGGTTTGATATCATCTTGCATGGTTGTGATTATGTAATCACTTCCAAGAGTCTTATTCTAGAGAACTTAATGTAATAGTTTAATAGGGATGTTGGGATTTCCATAATGGTTTTATTTATAGATTTAGTGAATTGATCTTACACTTCATGAGCAACCCACGTTGAACATCAAAAAGAAGAAAAATTGACGTTTTTTCCACTTGAAAAAAAAATCTTTGGATTAAAGGTAAAATTGTAGGTTTATATAATTTTTATTTTGTATAAATTCTGATTATTATTTATTCCAAATATATTTTATATAGAATTTTATATGTTATAAAATATAGGCCTGAAACTTAGAGAATAAATATATGCCGGAAGCATAAAAATAATAATATAATAATATATGCCTGAACCATAATATAAACTAATTTTTAGGTTCGAAATCTAATGCTATAGGCCTTGAAAATAAAATATATGCCCGAAATCAATCTCTATAAGGCATGACACATAATATTAATTATTTTTGGCACTTGCGAGTTTCGAACCCGACTCTAATCTAAAGAGAACAACATACTTTACCAATTGATATATGATATAAGTTTTATATCTAAAATATTTATATGTACATATATTTATGTCTGAAGCATAAATTAATTATTTTCGACACTTGTGACATTCGAACCTGTCTTGAGTCAAAATAGAACATATTTTACCATAAAAAAAAGTCTTGATTTAAAATTAAGATTCACGTTCTTTTGTATTATTTTCGTTCACGAAGCGAATGAATTGCATAACCTAAAGTGAATGCAACCAGTTTTATATCTATGGAAATTGACTGGGTGTTGGCAATAAACGAGTGTCTTAAACATTGTATTGCCTATCTATAACCAATTCCAGAAGTAAATGAAAATGTATTTTGGGAAGGAAATCTATTTCTAGAAGAATATGCAACTTTTCCAATATATAAGAGAAGAGAGCGAAATTTAATTTTACCATGAAAAAAACAGGTTCTACGCTGGTGAATTTTTCAAATAGAATAATCAAGTTTTATTTAATTCATTTGTAATTATAAGATTATATATTGATAATCTTTTATAACTCGATTTGGTATTGTAAACTCAGAATTTATATTATTTTAACTAAATTATATTCCCTTAAGTTAATAAATGATTTTTAGTTTTTATAAAAATCGTTTCCTGAGTTGAAACTATATTCCTTGAAGAAAATGAATTTTTTTTATTTGTTTAGAATTAAAATTCTGGTGACTTAGACTCCAAATGAGGCTAATATCGTGGAAAAAATAGTTTGTGGTCTCATAGTAGTCTTAATACTACTAAGAAAAATAAACATAACCACTAGAAGTGAAAAAATATTGGTAAAGACACTAAAAAATATCGTCAATAAAATGATGATACCTGTACAAAAAAATATTTATTTTATCACTATTGAGTAGAAATGGAATCAAAGAAAAAAATATCAATGACTTATTTGAAGCCGAAGTCAAAATCTTGAATACCCGATCAGAAATGTGAGCAGAAATAATTTGATGAATATGATTTTTGAAGTTTGTCTATGAGACAAATTTGTACTATACAATTACGTATATGTACTAGAGTCATGTATACTTTTCTTGATGGCATATATAACTAGTAGTCCTCGTGTAATATCTGCCATCAAGAAAAGTATACACGTCTCTCTGCATTTGCTTATCCTTTTGCATTTACTTATCAAGAAAAGTGTACATGTCTCACTTTGTATTTTCTTATCCATTAAAATTTTATGTTATAGAGGATAAAGTATTCCGGATGAATACGTGTTAAAGAATTTCATCTTAAATTTTCTAAACCACGATTATATTCTTGGAATAATAATATCGTAAGTAAAGGGTTTTCCCAATATTATGGATTAGAATTATATATGCTTGTAAACGAGAAAAATAATGGATTATTGATTTAAAATCACAATTCGCGCTCCACTAGATAATTTTTCATTTATAGAGATGAATAGAGTTACATTCCCTAAAGTGAATATAACAACTTCTAATATCTATGAAAATAGATGTGATGGTCACAAAAGTCGAATGAATTAAATTAAATATTTTTTGACTAAAATTATTCGCTGAAGTAAATAAAATGGTGTTTCCTGAAGATAATACAACATCTTTCAATTTGTTTGGAATTGACATCACGACGATCCATACTTTAGTCGACATTAAGGTTATTAAAAAATCAACCCTTTATTCATTAATAGTATGAATACTATAAATAATAAATTTCTTACCATCACAAGTGGAATAATAAGAAATCTCACAAAAGAGAATCACGATAAAAAATAAGCCATCACGAGATTTAAGGATAAATACTATAGTATAGTGGACTTATGTATTGATTGCATACCTGTCGTATGTTAAACCATTTGGTCGATCTAATTAAAAGTTTTGGATGTCCAGAAGTTATGATACCTTGTGGTGCAAAAATAAAATAAACCAACAGTTTATGTTTTTAAGTAAATATTGGATAAATTTACTAAAGTTAACTATATATATTAGTTACAATATATATCTTTAATTTATAATCTGAAAGTCATACCAAAAGTATGAATTAGAAAAGTTTCAAGCAATTTCTTCAGGGTTGTATTATATACATATTCAAGTTGTTTAAATGCTCATTGTGCAAAACCTAAGATATTATAATCCAAATAACTTTGTATTGAGACATGATCGACTTGGTCACCCATGAAAGTTAATGATATATCGAATAATAGATAATTCATTTGGACTACACTTAAAAGAACCTAAAGTTTCTTTTACCAAGTGACTACCCATATGTTTAGTGTTCTATAGTAAATTTACTATAAGATTATCTCAATGGGAAGTTGAGATTTATGTTGATTTTGATTCTCTTTTATTATTCTATATATTGAACACCTGAGAGGTGATATCTTTAACACATGTTTGTAGAGTGTTATTTTGATGATATAATTTATCCCATAATAGGCGTAGAAACACTGTAACCTGAAGTATTACGTGGCATATCGTGGAATACAATTTATTGTCGCATCTCAATCCACGAATTAAAAAATCGGAACTTGAAGTACAAGAGATGAGTCATTTGTGAAGTGCTGCAAATAATATACCAAATGCATTCAAATAACACATTGAATATTGTACAATCCCGTAATTATAATGTTAACACTCCAGTATAGATGATTGTCCTAGAAGGACATATAAAAAAATATCAGCAAATGCATTTAACCAATGCTTGAAGTGTGGTGACTAACTAGCGCATGAGTATACCATTCCCCGAAGAAGGAAATTTCATGAGTATATCTATAGCAAATGCATTTAGCCAATGCTTGAAGTGTGGTAAAAACTATAGAATGCACATCCGATAATACAACAGAAAATTACTCAGCCAGCAAATGTTGGAACATGCATTAATCTTAAAAGGAAGTAATAGTCCCCGAAGAGAACAAGGTATTGTATATTTTTTTTTCACTATGGCTGAAAATGAATTAAGAGGATCCTAAATCACAAAGTGGTGATAATTATCGACAAATAAATAAATGTCCATACAAGATTATTAATTCTATGACCCGACTTGCATCACAAAGCTTCATAGAAAAAACCTATAATTAATTATAGGGATACATCCTCATGTATTGGATACAATGACGTTAGGGTTTTGCCTTTTAGAAGCTATTAAAGAGTGTACTATGATAAGAAAGTATCTAAGACAAAATACATGATTCTTGGATTGATATTAATGTTCTTGATGAAAACATGTGCCTGAAGCATGATAGGTGCCCGAAGCACTTAAATCGTATACAAATATTAGATTCTCGGAGAACGAGAGGTGTCTGGAGTATAAAAGGATCCCGAAGAACATAAACATAAAAGGCATAAAACATAAGCAATTTTTTTTTGTTATATAACAGGAAGCCATGGGTATGGATTACTTCCTCACAAGTATGATACTATCTTATGATAATCTTCCCTCATCCTGGATATTCAAGATATAGAGAATGATTATGACCTCCTCACACATCATGTATATATTATTATTATCATCAAACGAAAATTGAAGATCAATTTGTGAGATATTGAAATATATTTCACCTAAGGATTTCTATAACAAATTCGAGGATGTATTTAACAAATTTGTCCATGCTAGAATCCAGCAGATTCATCAGCTAAAGCTATAGTGTGTACTAATGTTAAATGGTAGGATCAAAAGTATATTATGTGATTCTAATATAATTGTTGTAATAATGTGTGTTACAATGAGGGGGAGAAGATATTTGTGCGATGTACTATTATTTCTTCACCAAGGTTTTTCCCACGGGGTTTCTTTCTAATAAGGTTTTAACGAGGCATACCAAATATATACTATCATAAAGAAAACAATATACTCTTCCATATACTAATCAACTATTTATTGACATGGAACGAATATGATCGAATGAGAATCCAGCAGATTTCTTCACTTAGTCTTTACCAACAACACTATTCGAGTTGCAAGCCCACAAGTAATGAGAGAATTATAAAAAATACTTGATGTCACAATGAGGGGGAGAATATATCGATACTCTATACTCTTTTTCCTTCACCATGGATTTTCCCAAGGGGTTTTCCTGAAAAGGTATTAACGAGACAAATTGAATATGTGTCATACCTTTAAGGAATGATGTACTCTTTATTAACGAGACAAATTAATGGATGTCCTTTGGATTTCTAGACCTTTTACCATCTTTATCGGGGAAATTATTTTGTAATATGAAGGGTCATATATATATATATATATATATATATATATATATATATATATATATATATATATATATATATATATTATAAATATATGACCTTCATTCCTTTGTATTTGACACAAGTTAGAAGGAAAGACCAAGCTTATACTTTGCTCTTTTTGTTTTTCTTATCTCAATTTAAAACAAAATGTAAGATAATATTATTAGATTATTTATAATCTTTAGATATCAAATAAATAAGTTAATATAACAAATTATTATTAAAACTTTGCTTAATAAATCTAATTAAAAATATTGAATTGTATTAGAATAATGGAATCGGTAGATACATAATTATTTTCTCACCAAAACTCGAATATAAAATTCAATAAAAACCAAAATTCTCCCCTCATTGTCGGACCACTCTTTAAAAAAAGAAGAAAAAATTAATTTTGTCAACCTCTTTAGCATTTCTTCATAAAAATGAAGTTAGGTGATTACAAGTTCATTTTATTCAAACACAATATGATCACATAATAAAGTAGAAGATAAAAGTATTTTGAGGAGGTAGAACAAATTAGGGATCCTTGAGGTTCGTGGTGAACTATTTTGGGATCCTTGAGGTTTTTAGTGAATTATTTCATAAGTTTCATCCTTATACCAGATGACAAAGAAATTTTGCAATATACCTCAGACACATACACACACACACATATATATATATATATATATATATGTTGCATATATATAAATCTAAATTTTTAATCCGAATTTTAATTATAATTGTTAATTTTAATTTTAATTTTAATTTTTAACTTTTATTTTTAATTTTAATTTTTAACTTTATTGTTAAATTTTAATTTTAATTTTTAATTTTAATTTTAATTTTTAATTTTAATTTTTAATTTTAATTTTTAATTTTAATTTTTAATTTTTAATTTTAATTTTAATTTAATTTAATATTGATTAGCCAAGATTAAATGATTTGTATATTTGAAGTAATCTGATTACTATTTTGATAACCATGCATGATGCAAACTCATTAATATACGAGTGAAATGGTAGACGAGATTTTTTTTCATTTTGAATGGGGTAGGTCTAGAACAAGGATTGTATATTATCGACCCTTCCATTAGTAAACAATATTTTAAATAATCGAATTAGTTATATTTGCAAAGTTAAGTAGGTACACCCATTGAAACATAAATAATTTGTTTTCTTATTATACGTATAAGTCACGAGTAAATATATCTTTTAGGCTCTTTTCTAAATGTCAAATAATTCATTGTTGCTAAATTGTTTTAGCAATATACCAGACTTATTTTATATAGTATGGAGAATAATGAGAATCTATTATTGTTAATTGATATAATAAAAATATAGATAATTATTTCCTTTATTAAATGATCAAGTTAAATAGGAAGTAATAGTTTTATGTATAATAATATTATTATTTTACTTATTAGATTATTTATAATCTTTAGATATTACATAAATAAGTTAATATAAAACATTATTATTACAACTTTACTTAGTTAATTTAATTAAAAAGATTAAATTGTATTGGAACACTGGGAATTGATAGACATATAATTATTTTATCACCAATAACAAACATAAAATACAATAATAAACAATTATCCCTCAATTGTCGAACCACTGTGGAAAAAAATTAATTTAGTCAATCTCTTCAGCATTTCTTCATAAATAAATAAATTAGGTAATTACAAGTTTACTTTATTCAAACAAAATATAATCACATAATAGAGAAGAAGATAAAAAGTATTGTGAGGAGGTAGATTAAGTTAGGGATCCTTTAGGTTTGTGGTGAACTATTTCATAAGTTTCATCCTTATACCAGATGACAAATATAATTTTCAGCATGCCTTACACACACACAACCGCATATATATTGCATATATTTTATGATATGCATGGTAAATTTTGTATAAAATAGGGGTTTTCTTGATTTTATCAATAAATTTTGACGATTATTTATGCACAAGGCTACCCAGATCTTACATAATATTCCCATCGTTAACAAATAGCCTAGTTTACTAGCATTTGTCTGAGTCGGGCTACAAGCCAAATTTGTGTATAAATAGAGTAAACAAGATAAACCTTGTTCATATTAATTTTAAAAACTCAAAAACTAAGAAATAATTTTTTATATTCAACTATAGTGTGTAACTGAAAAACAAATGTTTAAAAATATATGATGCAATGAAATATTAAAAAAATACATGTAAATAACACAGTTAATTATTTTATCCAATTGATTTAAGATTACATTCACTAATATTATAAATACCTATTATTCTAATGTCAATTATTTTTAGGGTAAGTCTTCCATCCAATATTGGATGATCCTATATTCATATCACAGCCATTGATTATTATAACAAAACACATGTCACTAGATTAATAAGTTAGTTACTTTTGCAAGTTTAAAACATGGGTATGTGTATTAATATAACTGGTGTAGGATCATACAATATTGGATGGAAGAATTTTCCTATATAAAATTATCTAAAATAGAACTTACACAATTTATGACATATAAATGACTTAATGAGATTTCTAAAACTGCCATATAAGGATAATATATGGCAGTTTATGATTCAAAAATGGATGATATATATCTTTACTCAATAAAAAAGGACATAGTTTAGTTTTTTTCCTATTATAAATATAATATTTACTTTGGACATACAAAATTTGAGTTATTGATTAATTAAAAAATTAGTATTATATTTGATTTTAAGTGAAATATATTTATATATTTGACAAAATCAAAGAATATTTTATAGATTATAATTCATGTTTAAATAAATTAAGTTTCATATAGGGATATTGATAAAATAACAAAGTACCATATATGCTAGTGCTCGTACACTACACCTCATCTTTCTATCCGCGACTACATCTTTAGTCGCGAAAGAAGGAAAAAGTAGTCTCGGAAAACGAATTTGGACTTTACCTACTCTATATGTAGTCGTTATTACATAGTCGTGAAAAACTCGTCGTTAGAGGTCATATCTAGCGACGAAAGTCACGATGTAGTCGCGAAAGTTTTACTGACTACATAAGTAGTCGCTGTTTGACTAGTTATTATTGACGACATGTGTAGTCGCTAGAAGCTAATATATAGCGACTACCTTTAATTGTTTTTCTAGACTACTTGTAGTCGCTAATGACATTGATTTTTTTTTAATTAAAAAATTATGATTCTGAATTATATTTAATTACAATATTACAATTAAATATAATTCCAAAATCATATTTTTTTATTTTAAAAAAAATATACAATTAATAATTAAAAATACCAATTACAAACTAAATAATTAATTAAACTACTAATGCATCAAAATCATCCATAAACTTAAATTAAAAGTCAAACCAAAAGTCAAATCAATAGTCAAACAAACCAAAAGACAAAATATTATTACATCTTAACTTCAAACAAAAATAAACACCAACTTAACCCAACCTAAAGACCATATAAACGGGTCTCCTGTTCTCCATCGGAATCATCACCATCTCCATCTTCGTCACTCTCTTCATCACCCTCTTCATCACCTCGACTCTCGGATGCATCACCAGCTGGAGGAGTAGGGTTCGCAGGCATAGGCTGGATAGGGGGCAAACCCTGTTGTACCCTTATCTCATTAATATAAGTCATCGTATCAGTCACAGCTGCCTGAGAATAAACTAGGGGAGCACTGCTAGAAGAGGTACTAGTACTACGGGGAATATAAGGTGCCAATCCTTTGGCTACTCGAAGCTCATTTATTGCCGCCATTATATGCGAGTTTTGCTCGTCTTGTGCCGGGTTAGTCGAAGGACTCGAGACACGCTTCTTCTTTTTCGGTTGGCCCATACCCGGTGTCCAACTCCTCTTCGGCGACCAAATAGCCTTTTTAGCAGTTTCCCTCTCCGTCTCAATTTGCTTATTTTGCGACAAGTAACCAGCTTCAGTTGACTCAGATTGACACTGAGTCACTTTCTCTTTCATAGCATCCCTTAACAATTTCTGTTTAATTATAGACATGAAAAAAAAATTAATATTAAAATCGATTTAAGAATAAAATTATAATTACAATTTAATTTTTAAATATACTTACATTAGCATTCTTATAACCCTCCGTCCTCCACTGCTTTGTCTTTTTTATTTTTCCCACCACTTCGAAAAATGCACCCACTTGTGGAATAGGGATTTCTTCCTGAGTTGCCTCATCCCCCACTACCGCAGTCCCACCCCAGGTCAACTTCTCAACACCCTGTTTCATTCATAATAATCAATAAATATTCTAAATACATTAAACAGCTATACATAAAAATCAAAGTACCTGGTAATGAAAATCCCGAGTACGGGAGTATTTTCGAGAACCCGCTCCACTTTTATTCTTTTGTTTCTTTCGATTTTCTTTATTCATTTTAGCCTGGTGCTGAAAAAATTTAAAATACAAATATTAATAGCATTATATATAATCTAAAAGATAAAATAAAAAATATATATATACCTTTGCGTCCTTCAGACCCCAATACTTACAACACATCTCCCAGACCTAATCAAATAAATCACTCGGTTTGTTACCCATCAAGTAAAAATGCTTTTTCATATTAAGTTTGTAGTCTTTGTATATCATCCAAATTCCCAGCAATAAATTTCCAATCGGATTTTTTCCTCCAATAAGCGATATAAAAAAATTGTTATATCCAAAATATTATTTAAAGTTAAATTAAATTAATAATTTATTTTATATAAGTATTAATGGTGAGAATAGTTTTAACATTACCGATAATCGCTTAATAACTGCTACTTTGTCGGAAGTCGGAACTTTCTCCCACGCTTTGTAGCACGGTGGTATCCTCTCTCGAACAGTTAGCCCGACATCCTGGCTAACGTGTTTCCCGTATTTACCGAGATATTCTACGTGTCGTCTAGTATGTAGAAATCGACCGGCAAAGGATACCCGACCGCCTTTAGTGCCTTAATGACAGATTTTAGTGCCGCATACCCATTTTGTTGCGCTTAATTGAATCTGTTTTAAAATAGATTTAATTAATGTATAAGTTATATTTAACATAATTTTGGATATAATTTTTTTATTTACCCGGTTGATTGTTACAATCTGCAAGGTTTTTGTTGGGATTTTGGTTTGGGTCTCGGTCCCCACCGTCCCCTCGGTGACTCCTAGCTATCACATCGGCCATCTATTTTGCAATACATTTAAAAGACAGAAATAAAAATAAAATGAAAAATGATTACATCACGAAATTAAATACATAAATATAAAATTAGATACATAAAAATTAATACATAACCAAATTAAATACATACATATTAATTAAATAAAAAATAAAATAAAATAAAATAAAAAATATAATAATACATCAATTCCACTTACATTCTGTATTACACAAAAATATTAGTCATATAATAAATAAAAAAATATATACATTTTGTTTTTGATATTTCAAAATAGTCCATTTTTCTTTAATTTTCTTTAAATTACAAATTGGGTTATTTTTTTAACAAATAAACATGATAGTCCTTTTATATTTTTTGTTTCTTTTTTTAATTTGCAAAATGGTCTATTTTTTTAAAAAATAAACATTTTAGTCCTTTTATGTTTTCTTTTATTTTTTTAAATTGCAAAGTGGTCCTTTAATTTTTTAAAATTTTATTTTAGTTCTATTATATTTTCTTATACTTACTTTTTAAATTGCAATTTGGTCCCTATCCTTTTTATAAGATTGCAGTTTAGTCCTTTTATTTTTATAAAAACATTTTAAGTCAAATTATTTTAATATAACACTTTATTTAATTGCAAAAATGGTCATTTATTTATGTTTAACAACATTTTTTGTCATATAATTTTCTTTAAAAAATTTTAAATTACAATTTGGTCCCTATATTTTTATAAAAACAATTGTAGGCCAAAAAATGTTTATTATATCAAATTTTTAATTTCATAATGCTACTTTTTAATTTTTTTTAAATCCTAAAAAACCCTAAATTTATTCAATCAATTTTTTTCAGAATCAAGCATATAAATAGTGTCTAAACTAACATAATTCACACTCAATAACGCCACATATTCTCGGATTTCAATATCAACACAATAAAAAAAGGATAAAAATTCATGAATTTTTTTAGTGCCTTTACCAATATTTTTCCACCTCTAGTGGTTATGTTTATTTATCCTAGTCGTATTCAGACTACTACGAGACCACAAACTATTCTTTCCACGACCTTAACCTCTTCTGGAGTCCAGGTCACCAGAATTTCAGTTGTGAACATATGAAAAATATTTCATTTTCTTCAAAGAATATAGTTTCATTTCAGGAAATGATTTTTATATTACTTAAAAACCGTTTATTCACTTCAGGGAATATAATTTAGTTAAAATAATATAAATTGTGAGATTACAATACTCAATCGAGTTATAAAATTTTATTAATATAGAATCTAATAATTACAAATGAATTAAATAAAAAATGATTATTCTATTAGAAAAATTAACCAGCATAGCTCCTGTTTTTTTCATGGTAAAATTAAATTTCGCTCCATTCTCTTATATATTGGAAAAGTTTCATTTTCTTCTAAAAATGGATTTTCTTTGCGAAATACATATTCATTTACTTCCATAAATTGTTATAGATAGACAATATAATGTTTAAGCCACTCGTATACTTCCATAAATTGTTATAGATAGACAATATAATGTGTCCTCAATGGGCATATCATAAAACCCTCTCTCATTAGAACCATAATATCTAAGTGCTGAGTGTATACAATCACTATAGTATGTTCCTAGTTGCTAGCCTTGGGATCACTATGTATGTACACTTACATTCCGCAACAACAGTACGTGTAACAATAATCTTTTATGCCTTTCTTATTCCTATTTTCATTAATATTAAATTACATCCCCTAGGGAGGAAGGTTTGATATGTGAACCCCCTGATGACCTCAAAAAATTGTTAGAACTATCCTAGATCTATTATCGCTTTCTCAAAATTTTTTGAGAACCGTAAACAAAATGAAAATATTTTATCCATCAATGCTTGTTTGATTAGCTCATCAAAAATTTCTACTAAGAATACCAAGGTATTGTTGTGAGGAAAACTGATCCATCTCACATCCTCGTTAGTGAATTACAAAGTCACCAATAAGTAGGGGATGTTCCATAGTTACAAATAATTTATCCTCCTCGGTATACTAATTTTTGTTAGATGTTTGTTCCTTCTGTATAATTTTTTTCCTAAATCATAGAACTTAGAGCTATATATCTGAGAAGTGGGTATTTATAATAAATTATGATATTCTATCATTTCACATTCTCCTTTTGTCTCGCTCTTATGCAATCGATATTATGAATCAAGTTTTGAAATAATTGGTTGAGCCTCATTCCTTTAAGGTTGTCAATATTCAGGTTCGAGATCTATGACAATACCCAAAATCTTATGTTTTCTAGTTTCTTTTTCTAGGTAGGAGTGGTATACATCTTTGATGGTCATAGGTTCCTAGGGTCTCTTTCGATCTCACAAAGCGGCTCTCGTACTCGCTGTTGTGTAACCTAGGATTCCCATCATTTTTCAAAGTTATTCTTGAGTTGTGACATGGAGTTTCTTCTTTTGGATTTAGATTTATATTTCTTGTCTCGTCTCAATATTTGTTTGTTTAAATCCAACGAAATAATATATTAATGTCAAATAAGCTAAGGTAGCTTAAATACTTTATAATATTCTTGAATGTTATGTTTAACTACTTTTAAGTTAAGTATAATTTATTTTAAATTTATTGAAATATTTAGCAACGATTAATGACTATGATTGTTGAGATTATCGGAAGATAGGCCTACATATAACAGATATGGTGGGCATTTGTGGCATGATGAATGCATTTATTTTGACTAAATATTGAATTGTTAAAGCTTTCTAATTACGATGTATTATGGCTGCTGGAGATTACAAACTCAAACTTTTGTGATATATCACTTTAAAATTAACACCAAATATTAAATTCTCGTGAACAACCTATCTAAGTGTCTCACAAAATATTAAATGTTGTGGAACCATTTGCTTTCTACAAGTTTTATAAGTATTCGCTAATCAAAACGGATGAAGAATAGATAATTCTTTACATAAATTTATGGGGTTACTTTACCTAGATCCTTTATTTTAACCCATGACTCCATAGTTTTTGAACTATTATGTGGTCACCTGAGTCTAATATCTTACTTAAAATGATACATCTAAATTGTTGATTGATTGTCTATCATATTATTTTGTTTGTGATGTTAGAATAGGAGTCTAGTATTTTTTCTTAGGAATGATAAGTCTATGTTTTTTAGTGATTGACAAACATAGGAGTCGATTTGGGGTTTTTTTCATTGGAGACTAATACTCTTACATAAGACTGATATGTTCATGTTTTTTTAATTGACCGAATTAAAAAAATCTGAGTATTCATGGTCTCAATAGATCCTAGTCTAGACCGGGTTATGAGAATTTGGGTGTTTAAGGGAAGTTCCACATTGATAGATCATTTTATAGGATGGTTTACTAATACAAATATGCATTCAATGGTTTTCATAACAATATATCTAAATAAATTTATAAACAAAGTAACAAACTTTAAATTAAAATGACCATTCAAATAAATATATATATATTTTCAGAAAAAGTGTGTAAACATATATAGTCATAGATTCCAAATAAAGAAATGCTAATTACTTGAAAATCACATAATCAAAAAATCTAATTAAATTATACAAAATAGTAAATCAGTGAGAAGATTAAGAACAATCTTTCAAAGGGAGATATAATTACATTCTAATCACTTTAATATAAACCAAATTTTTTTTTTATTTATGATATAAATAATGAAATAAGTAAAAACTTGATTTCAAATACAAAAAGGATTAGTTAGTGAATTTTAAAATATTAATTTATAGATGTTAATCAATAAATCTATATATATATTTCAATGTTAGCATTGAAATGTATATCCTAATCTCCAAGTCATTTCATATATGGTTCATTTATCTAATCAATATTCTACCATATTTATCAAATTAAGGGAGCTTATCACCATTTAAATTTTGGATTCAAATTACGTTAAAATAAGCAATCAGTGTAAAAACAAAATATATCAAAATTGCAGAAAAAAACTCTGAAGTAGATTCTACATAATAGATTTTAATGAAATTACTTGAATGCAAACATGATATTCGACACACAGTCTCTAAAAATACTAAACAGTTAGAATCAAATTGTTTCTCAAAATAGTATATATGATATTCATAAATGATGATTAGAAATAAAATTAGAAATAAAACCTCTTCCTTGTTGATTGAAATGTCATGTGCAACGATCTTATATGTGAGATATAGAATTACACTCTTTTCTAAATAGATTGGAAGTATTAATGGTGTCGGCTGAATAAACATGATCAAAAATTAGTTAATAATTTTGTGATACTTTAGAGTAGTTTCTTGGTATCCATAGGAATGACGACTTGTAAGGTATATATGTAAGGAGGCGGGGTTTAGGGTTTGGTGAAAATAATTTTGTAATTTTTCTGGTATTATATAAAATTATCTAAAATAGAACTTACACAATTTATGACATATAAATGACTTAATGAGATTTCTAAAACTGCCATATAAGGATAATATATAGGTGATTCAAAAATGGATGATATATATCTTTACTCAATAAAAAAGGACATAGTTTAGTTTTTTTCCTTTTATAAATATAATTTTTACTTCGGACATACAAAATTTTAGTTATTGATTAATTAAAAAATTAGTATTATATTTGATTTTAAGTGAAATATATTTATATATTTGACCAAATCAAAGAATATTTTATAGATTATCATTCATGTTTAAATCAATAAAGTTTCATATAGGGATATTGATAAAATAACAAAGTACCATATATACTAGTGCTCGTACACTACACCTCATCCTTCTATCTGCGACTAAATCTTTAGTCGCGAAAGAAGGAAAAAGTAGTCGCGGAAAACGAAGTTGGACTTTACCTACTCTACATGTAGTCGTTATTACATAGTCGTGAAAAACTCGTCGTTAGAGGTCATATCTAGCGACGAAAGTCACGATGTAGTCGCGAAAGTATTACTGACTACATAAGTAGTCGCTGTTTTACTAGTTATTATCGACGACATGTGTAGTCGCTAGAAGCTAATATATAGTGACTACCTTTAATTGTTTTTCTAGACTACTTGTAGTCGCTAATGACATTAAAAAAAAATTTAAATTAAAAAATTATGATTCTAAATTATATTTAATTGCAATATTACAATTAAATATAATTCCAAAATCATATCTATTTATTTTTAAAAAAATATACAAATAATAATTAAAAATACCAATTACAAACTAAATAATTAATTAAAATACTAATGCATCAAAATCAACCACAAACTTAAATTAAAAGTCAAACCAAAAGTCAAATCAATAGTCAAACAAACCAAAAGACAAATTATTATTACATCTTAACTTCAAACCAAAATAAACACCAACTTAACCCAACCTAAAGACCATATAAACAGGTCTCCTGGTTTCCATCAGAATCATCCATCTTCATCTTCGTCACTCTCTTCATCACCCTCTTCATTACCTCGACTCTCGGATGCATCACCAGCTGGAGGAGTAGGGTTCGCAGGAATAGGCTGGATAGGGGGCAAACCCTGTTGTACCCTTATCTCATTAATATAAGTCATCGCATCAGTCACAGCTGCCTGAGAATAAACTAGGGGAGCACTGCTAGAAGAGGTACTAGTACTAGGGGTCTATAAGGTGCCAATCCTTTGGCTACTCGAAGCTCATTTATTGCCGCCATCATATGCGAGTTTTGCTCTTCTTGTGCCGGGGTAGTCGAAGGACTCGAGACACGCTTCTTTCTTTTTCGGTTGGCCCATACCGGTGTCCAACTCCTTTTCGGCGACCCAATAGCCTTTTTAGCAGTTTCCCTCTCCGACTCAATTTTCTCATTTTGCGACAAGTAACCAGCTTCAGTTGACTCAGATTGACACTGAGTCACTTTCTCTTTCATAGCATCCCTTAACAATTTCTGTTTAATTATAGACATGAAAAAAAAAATTAATATTAAAATCGATTTATGAATAAAATTATAATTACAATTCAATTTTTAAATATACTTACATTAGCATTCTTATAACCCTCCGTCCTCCATTGCTTTGTCTTTTTGCTTTTTCCCACCACTTTGAAAAATGCACCCATTTGTGGAATAGGGATTTCTTCCTAAGTTGCCTCATCCCCCACTACCACAGTCCCACCCCCTGTCAACTTCTCAACACCCTGTTTCATTCACAATGATATTCTATCATTTCACATTCTCCTTTTGTCTCGCTCTTATGCAATCGATATTGTGAATCAAGTTTTGAAATAATTGGTTGAGCCTCATTCCTTTAAGGTTGTCAATATTCAGGTTCGAGATCAATGACATTACCCAAAATCTTATGTTTTCTTGTTTCTTTTTCTAGGTAGGAGTGGTATACATCTTTGATGGTCATAGGTTCCTAGGGTCTCTTTCGATCTCACAAAGCGGCTCTCGTACTCGTTTGTTGTGTAACCTAGGATTCCCATCATTTTCCAAAGTTATTCTTGAGTTGTGACATGGAGTTTCTTCTTTTAGATTTAGATTTATATTTCTTGTCTCGTCTCAAGATTTGTTTGTTTAAATCAACAAAATCATATATTAATGTCAAATAAGATAAGGTAGCTTAAATACTTTATAATATTCTTGAATGTTATATTTAACTACTTTTAACTTAAGTATAATTTATTTTAAATTTATTGAAATATTTAGCGACGATTAATGACTATGATTGTTGAGATTATCGGAAGATAGGCCTAGATATAACAGTTATGGTGGGCATTTGTGGCATGATGAATGCATTTATTTTGACTAAATATTGAATTGTTAAAGCTTTCTAATTACGATGTATTATGGCTGCTGGAGATTACAAACCCAAACTTTTGTGATATATCACTTTAAAATTAACGCCAAATATTAAATTCTCGTGGACAACCTATCTAAGTGTCTCACAAAATATTAAATGTTGTGGAACCATTTGCTTTCTACAAGTTTTATAAGTATTCGCTAATCGAAACTGATGAAGAATAGATAATTCTTTACATAAATTTATGGGGTTACTTTACCTAGATCCTTTATTTTAACACATGACTCCATAGTTTTTGAACTATTATGTGGTCACGTGAGTCTAATATCTTACATAAATGATACATCTAAATTTTTGATTGATTGACTATCATATTATTTTGTTTGTGATGTTAGAATAGGAGTCTAGTATTTTTTTTCTTAGGAATGATAAGTCTATGTTTTTTTAGTGATTGACAAACATAGGAGTCGATTTGGTGTTTTTTTCATTGGAGACTAATACTCTTACATAAGAATGATATGTTCATGTTTTTTTAATTGAACGAATTCCAAAAATCTGAGTACTCATGGTCTCAATAGATCATAGTCTAGATCGGGTTATGAGAATTTGGGTGTTTAAGGGAAGCTCCACATTGATATATCATTTTATAGGATGGTATCATATCTATTTTACTAATCCCTTTTTATGAATGTTACGTCGAAAATGTATTCATTTGTTCTTCTCTCATAAAAAACCTTATCTTATGGAAACTTGTTCAAAAAACATAACACAGAAGTAAAAAAGTGTAGTGTAGTAAAAAACAAAGAAAAAAGTACAAAATAGACCCTACATATTACAACATACATACTAAACTTATTATGGGGGTTTCGTTTCTTCCTTCCATGCACTCAAATAGATCAAGTCTTTTACCTAGGCTACTAATTTGAGCCACTGTTTTATGACTTCAATTTTCCAGGACATGTGATCCTACAACCTTTGGTTGCCTCGGCATGTTTGCCTACTTATCCATCTTCTCGAGAACAAGCTTAGGAGTTAATACTGTAAAAAACAATGTAATTGTTCTTTAAGATATTCAATACTTACTAATATATGAAGTTGAAGGAGTTTTTATAAAATTATTGAGCATATGAGTCATTTTCTCATATGGTAGTGACTGTATTTATGGTGGGGAATATCATGGTTTGACGGTGAGTTGATACTACCTTTTCTCAATTTTGTAAGGGTTGTTTGCCTTATGATCTCGTGATATTCACATTTGTATTAGCTAAACTAAATTTAATGAGCAAGGTGACACAATTTTTATTTTACTTTATGTACCCGATTTGTATTTTTTTCATACTCAACAAATATTACAATGCAACCAAATGTAGATTTCTACCTAAAAATAGGAAATTTCAACACATCTTCATTAAATATGATGAAATTAAATTTAAATAAATAAATATTAATTAAATTATTTCAAGTTGGTACCATTTAAATTATACACCATACAATACATTGGGAATATATTTATAACTGAACAATTATATTGATCGAAAATTTATAATCAAACTTACAATTGAAATCACTATATTTGTATCAACATATCTACACTATATCAACATTTAATTCATCATCAAAACTAAAATATATCAATAATAAATTTATCGACTAATCTAGAAAAAAGGTAATACAAAGTTCAATCTTTGTGTTGGTGAGTTAAGTTAAGAGTTGATAGACGAGGAGTTTGAAATACGTTTGTTGTTAAAGGTTTTGATTTCTCCTTTTAAAGTGATATCCCTATATTATTGTAATCTGCAAAAACAAAAAAAAATAGGTTTTATTATATTCCAGTTAAGATAATTAACAAAACAAAATTTAGTTTGTAGTTTAGGGATATGTGATAAAATCTAACACATTTTCACGTTACACCTCCTAATAACTATCAAATTATTTTTAATTAAATATATAACATAATTTATCCTTTCATACAAAAAAGCTAAATTTTTTTTGATATCATAGAATATATTTTTCAAAATCATACTATTAATTTAATTTTAGGAAATAAAAAATTTCCCTCTGATAGACTTCTATTAGGAGCATGGCCGTTTTTTTTAGAAACAATTGTAATATTCATCAACCCAAAAGACAACCCAAGTTTTAAACCTTAAACCAACACAAACAATTCATAAGTTTTTTGTTCATCAATTCCCTTACGTTTCTAATCCTAATTATTACTACAAATCTATTACCCATATCATTCTCAATTTATATCATAAGATTATTGACAATTTTGAACAATAGGCTTCAAAATCATGGTTTGCAGAGGTTTTGATCCAGGACCCAGGAGCAATTCTTTCCTATGGTTTACCATGATAAATTCTACTGAGAAGCTAATTTATGAGTCCTATGAAAGCATGCACGACTGCTCCGTGTAGATGGATGATTTGGTAAGGGAAAAGGGACCCTGTAATGCCCTCTTATTGTCTTTTCGTATCTTTTTTTGGCACATGCAAATGGTTATAAGTCTTTTATCGGTTAGTCTTCTGTTCTCTTTGATGTTTTTTCTGGAATTCGGTGGATTCTTCCTGCTTTAGTAAATACATACAAGGTAAATTGGGGTTTGATTTACTTGTTCGAATTAATCAGAATAAATTTCTCAAAAATATTAGATGCAGTAAAGATTAGTATAGATACAGTAGGATTTTGAGTAGATTTGAAATGGATGCTGAGTCTATCTATGGATACTATGTATGTTCTATCTATGCTAATAATTTTTGGACTATGGTGTTTTTCTCTTTTGGTGACTCAATTACCAAGGAATTCCCCGGCAGCGGCGCCAAAAACTTGGTGGTTTTGTGTGTTCTAAAATAAATGCAAAAGTAATCGAACCACAACCACAAGTGTACGGTTGTCCAAAGTAGTAATAAGTGATTCTAGGATCGTTTGGAGGGACGGTTTGGTTAACTACAATGCTTATCAATTAATGAATGGTTGCACTTAGGAAAGCAAATAAAGATAATATGGTTGATTGTTTGTTTTTATTATTTCTAAGTAATGAAAGACTAAATAGAAAATGCAATTAAATACTAAAACGCAAGTAAATAAGTGTAAAACGCAAGTATGAGAAGATAGCACTTTAGAACGCAAGGGGTCTTCCTAATCCTATTTCATAACCTATGTTGTTTAAGGGTTAAATTGGTCAATTACGATGGTCGGGATTCTAAATTCCTTATACCCCGTCAGGGTGGACTATAAGGTTATCCTAGAGTGTCACTAGTCCCGTCAGGGTAAATATGACCCACTTTTAGATGTTTAAGTTAATTACCTCATTGGCCCTAAAATTAGCTAAGTTCGTCAGAATCAATAGCTTCTATTTTAGATTAAATAATTGGTTCCGTATCTAAACCCTCCGTCAGGATGATCCACACGCCACATATGTGGAATAGCCTAGATACTAATACCTGTTCTTAGTTCATGACTCTAAAAACATTAAATAATCCCAAATTATCGAAAAGAGTAAAAGTCCCAATCTAATTTAATTTAACAGAAACCCAAATTCAACATATGAAATTCAATAAGATTGGGATTCACCCATAAAGCATTCTCAAGCACTAAAATGTGTTTAGCTCATACTAATTAAAAAGAAAACTAAATTAAATAAAATGGAATTCATATTTTCTTACAAAATTAGAGGTAAAGAAACCTAATTTCCTGAATTAAAATGACTGAGAACGAAGATATAGACCCTCTCCAGCTCTTGCAGCTTCTTCTTTCTTCCTTCTGTTGCTTCTCTCTGATGCTTAATCTTGTAAAAAGTGAATTGTTGTGAAAATAGAAGTCAAAGGCTTCTTTTTTATGTGGAAAAACGGATTAGGGCTTGGACTTAAGAATAAATCACTAATAAAATGTCCAAGCCCATTTTCTAAGCCCAAAATCCCGTAACGGCTGCATCACCTTCACTAAAACGGCTTTTCCCGCTTCGTTATAACTCCGATTGACCTGAAATCACTTGATAAAGTTTCGTAACTCGATAAGGAATCTAATCTCTTCAATGGTCAGCGGCTAAATCATCTTCTAAGTGCCTCGAAATCAGCAATCTTTGGCCTGTTTTCCAGATTTGCAGCTCTAAAATCGAATTCTTTCGGGATTTATCTTCAAGTCTTGACTCCATATCACGATCTTTGACTCTCCTTTCGGATTCCATTCCTAGCTAATATTTAAAACCTACAAACTTTTCACTAAAATACACAAGATTACGCGCAAAAGTTTAATAAATCAAAAATACTAGAAATAAAATAGAAATTCTGGATTATTGCATTTTTAACTCAAAAGTCTATCAAAATATTTAATTAAACATAAAAAATGATGTCTCCCAAGGGTCGAAAATAAGAACAATTAGGGAGACATCAGTAGGATTTTGAGTAGATTTGAAATGGATGCTGAGTCTATCTATGGATACTATGTATGTTCTATCTATGCTAAGAATTTTAGGACTATGGTGCTTTTCTCTTTTGGTGACTCAATTACCAAGGAATTCAATTCCTATTTCTTTAATTACAAAAATAATACCAGACAAATTTGTTGGAGTATTATTAATGCTAGCAATTGGTTTTTCTGGATTGTTATTAGGTTTAATTTGGATTTTAGTTCATGGAAGGTGGGTCAAGTCTGATCAACATATCGTATAAGGCTAATTATTTTGTCGATTCTTATATTGTCTATGTGCCCTGTATTTATTACATGTATTTGGTTAGGAGGAGAAGTTGTATAGAAGCTATTTATTTTACTATGGAAAACTTTCAATTAGCCTGTAATGGTTTTCTTTTAATATATGAGTTGATCAACTATTCTGGTGTTATGATTATGGTCATATATTTGGATCGAAATTATATGGTTAGAGGAGGTAGTAAATGTCCTAGGAAAAAATCCGTTGGTGGATTAATATCAATGTTTTTGGAAAGTATTATTTGGAAGAGAGCTTTTACGACCCAAGTTAAGATCAGAATAAATTCTTTAGCTGTTGAACACATCGATTTGAACAAAATACATGCAGTATATTACACGCTTAAGATTGAGCTTCCACAAAAGGTAATACAGGTGGCGGAAGCAACAAAGAGAAGCCAGGTGTTGACTGCTACCAGGTTGGACTATGTAGCGACAGCTTCTATGAAGTGAGGGTTCAGATGAAGAATGATGAGAAAATCTGTGATGGAATTAAGGTGGATAGCGTGGATGATGGGTATGAAGAAGGAGGTGAAAGATTGTTTTTCTGTTGTGGTGATGATTGTAACAGGATTTTGGGGTATGATCCCAGTAGCAGCGAAAACACGGAAGATTTTAGTGGTAATTGGGCTAGACCCGTGAAGGCTACTAAAATTCATACTAACCTCGAGGATGGCGGCCGGTCCCGTAACCTGGACGGATTCGATGGATAGCTACTGTGTGTGGAATTGTCAAGGTGCAAGGGCGCTCTTGATAAGAAAGTCCTTTAAATATTTACTTAATAAATTTAGACTATCTTTTGTGTGTTTGTTTGAGTCAAAACTGCGGATAAAGGACCTTAAGTCTTGTTCCCAGTTTAATAAGTTTAATAGTTTTCATGTTGTCGACCCCGGAGGAAGAGCTTATAACTCTGGTGGTATTCTTTTGATGTGGAAGTCTAGTATCTCTATCGATGTGGTTTTCTCGTGTTCGAACTATGTAATCTTAAAGTTAATGAAATGAATGGGTCAATGTGGTATTTGATTTGTGTTCACGCCCCTAATGATGACGAAATTAGGGCTAATGTGTGGAATTCCTTGTCAAAATGGATGGATAAACTTGATGGTCCAAGTATCCTCATAGGCGATTTTAATGATATTACAAAATATTCGGAGAAAAAAGGAAAAATACAACCAAACTTGGAAAGAATCCTTAATTTCAACGAGTTTATAAATTGAAATCGTCTAGTTGACTTACCGAGTAAAGGATGTTATTTTACATGGACGAATCGGAGAAAAGGGGAAGAGAATGTTAAAGAAAAGCTGGACAGAGGTCTCGCAAATCTTGATTGGTGCTCAAGATTTTCAGACGCTAATATTATAGTACCACCGGCTATGGGTTCAGACCATTCTCCGTTATTTCTCCAGCCAGAGCCGGAACGTGAAACAAATAATAAGTTTTTTAATTTCGAATCAAGGTGGTTGGATCATGTGCAGTGTAAAGAGGTGGTGGAAAATTCATGGGACAAAACAAGAATACTAGATAATATTCAGAAATTCTGTGACAAGAAAGATGCTATGTGTAGCGCTAAGAGGGTGGAGTAAAACAACGTTCTTGAATAATAGGAAGAGACTAAATAACTTATATACAGAGTTGGAAATTTTGCAAGGTAAAGAGATGAATGAAGATAATGTAATTAAGGAAATGGAACTTAAGAAAACTATTGAGGAATGTTGGGATCAAGAAGAGTCTTTCTAGGCGGATAGAGCTAGGGATCTTAATATTAAAGAAGGGGACAAAAATACTAAATATTTATCTGCTAAAACTATGTAACGAAGAAGGATAAATAGGATAAATATGTTGAAGTTTGATGGGGATGAATGGTGCGATAATAAAGAGACAATTAAGGACAATATACAGACATATTATATGAATCTCTTTAAGCAAAATATGGTTTCCAATATTCAAGAAGTTACTAGGCAAATTTCATCAAATGTTAGCTTCCAAATGAATGAGACACTTATGAAGATCCCAGATTCTGAAGAAATAAAAAATCCTGTGTTTAAAATGGATGGTTCAAAAGCCCCGGGTTCAGATGGGCTGCCTGGAAATTTTATCACGAATTTAGGGAGATTATTGAAATGGGTATAGAGAAAATTGTGATTGGCTTCTTTACAAACAATATCCCTCTCTGTCTAATTAATGACACTAATTACATTGGTACCAAAAGGGGATAAACAAGAAACAATCAAGGATTTTAGGCCAATATCTTGTGTTAATTTTTGCTATAAGATTATCTCAAAAATCATGGCTCTGAGACTTCAACCGTTAATGGACGA
Source organism: Nemophila menziesii (assembly GCA_029959085.1). NCBI lineage: Eukaryota > Viridiplantae > Streptophyta > Magnoliopsida > Boraginales > Hydrophyllaceae > Nemophila > Nemophila menziesii. Next base: position 86,255,299 of record JARWIR010000001.1, read on the forward strand.
AATCATCTCACCAACTCCGTCGGCATTTATTAAAGGTAGGAGTATTCAAGACAATGTTCTGATAGAGCAAGAAGTCTCATATTTTTTAAATACTAAAAGAAAATCAAAAATCAATTATGCGGCGGTAAAGATTGATATGGAAAAGGCATATGATCAAGTAAATTGGGAATTCTTTTTTCAGACATTATTAGCATTGGGATTTGCGGATAAATGGGTGAACTAGATTAAGAACTGTGTGACGACGGTTTGTATGCAAATAAAAATTAATGGTCAAAGGATGAAAAAGTTAAAACAAGAACAAGGTTTAAGACCAGGGGACCCATTATCACCGCTTCTTAAGAGATCGAAAACGGAGAATCTTAATTACATAAAATATAGAATATTAACTAAATTGGCTAGCTGGACTGCCTCTCTTTTATCGGAGGGTGGAAAGGAGACTCTTATTAAAGCGGTTTTACAGTCAATCCCGAATTATGTCATGTTGATCTTTGAGTTTCCTAACACATTATTTAAAAAACTTACGTCTCTGGTGGCTAATTTTTGGTGGGACGCTAAGGACAAGAAATATATTCACTGGATGGCTTGGAATAAAATGGCTAAATAAAAAAAACCCGTGGAGTGGGCTTTAAAGATTTCCAAAAAATGAATCTCGCAATGTTGGCAAACCAAGCTTGGAGAATTATTAATAATAAGGACTCACTTGTTTACAAGGCACTGAAAGGAATATATGCTCTAAGGAAAATTTATGGGACACAAAACTAAAAGCTAAAAGATCGTGGAGTTGGGCGAGCATTTATAAAAGTATACAAATGCTTAAGAAATATTCGATTTGGCAAATCGGTAATGGTAAGAGTGGGGATATTTGGACCACAAGTGGATTATGGGCAATTATAATTTGGACAATAGGAAAGCTCCTAATCTAAAATGGGCTAACGATCTTATGGATAAAGAGTCGTTAGGATGGAATGTTAATGTTATTAGGGAGGCGTTCGATCTGACGGTTGCTAATGAAATATGGAAAATTCCTATCACAAATACTCTCAAAGAAGATAAAATAATTTGGCCTTTTAATAAAGATGTCGGTGGTATAAAAGAAAATAACTCAACTCTTTGGAACCTTGTGTGGCATGCTAACATCCCTTCAAAAATTAAGAATTTTTGTTGTCGGATTTGTAATGATATCCTTCAGTCTAAACAGAACCTGAAAAAGAGAAGGTGTAAAGATGACAACAGATGTGAATGGTGCGAAATGGAGATGGAAAGTACAGATCATATCATCCTTAAATGCCCAATTAGCATGCAAGCTTGGGCGGAATCGTCCGTCCAAATTAAGATTGATGACAAAATGAATGAACCCTTCTCAATATGGTTAATGAAAACGGTAACAAGCCACTCAAATAATGGATGGAATAAAAGGAAAGTTACGGCTACAATCATGGTTACCACATGGAATATTTGGAGAGAAAGGATGAAAGGTTTCTTTGAAAAGAAGAAATGGGCGGTTCAAAATATAACGCTTAATACTAAATATACAATATCTTGTATATTTGATGAGACAAAGAGCTTGAAGAATAAGAATAAGCAGACAGTGCAGGAGAAGAAGGAAGCTGATAAGAATAACCCAGTTATTGACGATGCGACATATATGGTTTGGTTTAGTGATGCGTCTTTTATTAGTGAGTGGGAACCAGCACCAATTTCCACAATTGGAGTTAATCCTTAGGGTTTGATCACGCAAAGGAAAGCGTTGCGATGTAATTTAAAGAGCGTTCAAGAACGAGAAGCATGGGCACTTCTTTTAGCCCTCAAATCGGCATCTTCGAAGAGCACACAGAGTAGTTCGTTCTACTCTGACAACCTTGAACTTGTTAAAGGAATTTACAACAGGGTTTGACTTCATTGGAGCCTTAACCCAATCATTGAGAAAATCAAAGGATGGCTGAACATCTTTCCGCTTTGGAAAATAACCTACATTAGTAGAGAACATAGCTCTATCGCGGATGGCTTTGCAAAATTCACGAGGAGAAATATAGACCTATCGGAATGGAAGGATATGTCGGTGATAAGCTCTTTCTATTTCTTTAACCAGTATTGTAAAATTTAGTATATGTATCAGGTTTCCTTTCATTTGACAAAAAAAACCAACACAAACCAACAAACAAACACATACTGAGAACCCCAACACCCCCACGATATGTACTGTCTTACACAAACACAGAACACAACCCTAACAACATTCATTAATAGTCTAATGGAAACGATAAATAATCAAAAGATAAACAACATCATCACTCGAATGCCCAAGCATTCTCCCTGTCCTCTGGTGTGAAGTCGTTCTTGATGTTGAACGTCTTCCTTATCTCCTCAAGAGTCTTTCCCTTGATCATATCTGCAACTGTCTGGCAGGTAAAGTCTAGAAGACTTTTTATGTTGAGATAATTAGCAGCCAAGATGAGATCGAAGAGAGTGGACTGGTCAACCTTCACGAAATCCTGATCAAAAACCATTAACTCTTCATTCATCAGCAGTCTTCTCACCTTCAGCCTTCGCAACGGCCTCGACATGGCGTTTGCAGTACTCAATGACCTTGGACAAGATCTTGCTTGTGACATTTGGGAGCGGAATGGTTGCATCCGCACATCCATCTTCGATCGTCTGAGACTCAACGACCACCGCTTCTTCAACTTCAAAGCTCTCTCCGTCAGAGCTCCTCAAGGTGATCTTCTTGGCATTTGCTAGAATCATTGACAAAACAAAATTGCTTTTGAAAATCCTAACCCTAACCCTCTTCCTTGTTGATTGAAATATCATGTCCAACGATCTTATATGTGAAATATAGAATTACACTCTTTTCTAAATAGATTGGAAGTATAAATGGTGTCGCCTGAATAAACATGATGAAAAATTAGTTAATAATTTTGTGATACTTTAGAGTAGTTTCTTGGTATCCATAGGAATGATGACTTGTAAGGTGTATATGTAAGGAGGCGGGGTTTAGGGTTTGGTGAAATTAATTTTGTAATTTTTACTGGTATTATATAAAATTATCTAAAATAGAACTTACACAATTTATGATATATAAATGACTTAATGAGAATTCTAAAACTGCCATAGAAGGATAATATATAAGTGATTCAAAAGTGGATGATATATATCTTTACTCAATAAAAAAGGACATAGTTTAGTTTTTTTCCCTTTATAAATATAATTTTTACTTTGGACATACAAAATTTGAGTTATTGATTAATTAAAAAATTAGTATTATATTTGATTTTAAGTGAAATATATTGATATATTTGACCAAATCAAAGAATATTTTATAGATTATCATTCATGTTTAAATCAATAAAGTTTCATATAGGGATATTGATAAAATAACAAAGTACCATATATACTAGTGCTCATACACTACACCTCATCCTTCTATCCGCGACTACATCTTTAGTCGCGAAAGAAGGAAAAAGTAGTCGCGGAAAACGAATTTGGACTTTACCTACTCTACATGTAGTCGTTATTACATAGTCGTGAAAAACTCGTCGTTAGAGGTCATATCTAGCGACGAAAGTCACGATGTAGTCGCGAAAGTATCACTGACTACATAAGTAGTCGATGTTTGACTAGTTATTATCGACGACATGTGTAGTCGCTAGAAGCTGATATATAGCGACTACCTTTAATTGTTTTTCTAGACTACTTGTAGTCGCTAATGACATTAATTTTTTTTTAAATTAAAAAATTATGATTCTGAATTATATTTAATTGCAATATTACAATTAAATATAATTCCAAAATCATATTTTTTTTATTTTAAAAAAAATATTCAACTAATAATTAAAAATACCAATTACAAACTAAATAATTAATTAAAATACTAATGCATCAAAATCATCCATAAACTTAAATTAAAAGTCAAACCAAAAGTCAAATCAATAGTCAAACAAACCAAAAGACAAAATATTATTACATCTTAACTTCAAACCCAAATAAACACCAACTTAACCCAACCTAAAGACCATATAAACGGGTCTCCTGGTTTCCATCAGAATCATCCATCTTCATCTTCGTCACTCTCTTCATCACCCTCTTCATTACCTCGACTCTCGGATGCATCACCAGCTGGAGGAGTAGGGTTCGCAGGCATAGGCTGGATAGGGGTCAAACCCTGTTGTACCCTTATCTCATTAATATAAGTCATCACATCAGTCACAGCTGCCTGAAAATAAACTAGGGGAGCACTGCTAGAAGAGGTACTAGTACTAGGGGGTCTATAAGGTGCCAATCCTTTGGCTACTCGAAGCTCATTTATTGCCGCCAAGATATGCGAGTTTTGCTCGTCTTATGCCGGGGTAGTCGAATGACTCGAGACACGCATCTTTCTTTTTCGGTTGGCCCATACCCGGTGTCCAACTCCTTTTCGGCGACCCAATAGCCATTTTAGCAGGTTCCCTCTCCGACTCAATTTGCTCATTTTGCGACAAGTAACCAGCTTCAGTTGACTCAGATTGACACTGAGTCACTTTCTCTTTCATAGCATCCCTTAACAATTTCTGTTTAATTATAGACATGAAAAAAAATTAATATTAAAATCGATTTATGAATAAAATTATAATTACAATTTAATTTTTAAATATACTTACATTAGCATTCTTATAACCCTCCGTCCTCCACTGCTTTGTCTTTTTGCTTTTTCCCACCACTTCAAAAAATGCACCCATTTGTGGAATAGGGATTTCTTCCTGAGTTGTCTCATCCCCTACTACCACAGTCCCACCCCCGGTCAACTTCTCAACACCCTGTTTCATTCATAATAATCAATAAATATTCTAAATACATTAAACAGCTATACATAAAAATCAAAGTACCTCGTAATGAAAATCCCGAGTACGGCAGTATTTTCGAGAACCCGCTCCACTTTTATTCTTTTGTTTCTTTCGATTTTCTCTATTCATTTTTGCCTGGTGCTGAAAAAATTTAAAATACAAATATTAATAACATTATATATAATCTAAATGATAAAATAAAAAAATATATATATATATATACCTTTGCGTCCTTCGGACCCCAATACTTACAACACATCTCCCAGACCTCATCAAATAAATCACTCGGTTTGTTACCCATCAAGTAAAAATGCTTTTTCATATTACGTTTTCTAGTCTTTGTACCTCACTTTCATAGTATTATCCAAATTCCCAGCAATACATTTCCAATCGGATTTTTTCCTCCAATAAGCGATATCAAAAAATTGTTATATCCAAAATATTATTTAAAGTTAAAATTAAATTAATAATTTATTTTATATAAGTATTAATGGTGAGAATAGTTTTAACATTACCGATAATCGCTTAATGACTGCTACTTTGTCGGAAGTCGAAACTTTCTCCCACGCTTTGTAGCACGGTGGTATCCTCTCTCGAACAGTTAGCCCGACATCCTGGCTAACGTGTTTCCCGTATTTACCGAGAGATTCCACGTGTCGTCTAGTATGTAGAAATCGACCGGCAAAGGATACTTGACCGCCTTTAGTGCCTTAATGACAGATTTTAGTGCCGCATACCTATTTTGTTGCGCTTAATTGAATTTGTTTTAAATTAGATTTAATTAATGTATAAGTTATATTTAACATAATTTTGGATATAATTTTTTTTATTTACCCGGTTGATTGTTACAATATGCAAGGTTTTTGTTGGGATTTATGTTTGGGTCTCGGTCCCCACCATCCCCTCCGTGACTCCTAGCTATCACATCGGCCATCTATTTTGCAATACATTTAAAAGACAGAAATAAAAATAAAATGAAAAATGATTACATTACGAAATTAAATACATAAATATAAAATTAAATACATAAAAATCAATACATAACCAAATTAAATACATACATATTAATTAAATAAAAAATAAAATTAAATAATATAAAAAATATAATAATACATTACAAAAAACAAATATTAGTCATATAATAAATAAAAAAATATATACATTTTGTTTTTGATATTTCAAAATAGTCCATTTTTCTTTAATTTTCTTTAAATTAAAAATTGGGTTATTTTTTTAATAAATAAACATGATAGTCCTTTTATATTTTCTTTTTCTTTTTTTAATTTGCAAAATGGTCTATTTTTTTAAAAAATAAATATTTTAGTCCTTTTATGTTTTCTTTTATTTTTTTAAATTTCAAAGTGGTCCTTTAATTTTTTAAAATTGTATTTTTAGTTTTATTAGATTTTCTTATACTTACTTTTTAAATTGCAATTTGGTCCCTATACTTTTTATAAGATTGCATTTTGGTCCTTTTATTTTCATAAAAACATTTTAAGTCAAATTATTTTAATATAACACTTTATTTAATTGCAAAATGGTCATTTATTTATTTTAAAAAAAAATTTGTCAAATAATTTTCTTTAACATTTTTTAAATTACAATTTGGTCACTGTATTTTTATAAAAACAATTGTAGGACAAAAAATGTTTATTACATAAATTTTTTAACTTCATAATGCTACTTTTAATTTTTTTTATATCCTAAAAAACCCTAAATTTATTCAATCAATTTTTTTTCAGAATCAAGCATATAAATAGTGTCTAAACTAACATAAATCACACTCAATAACGCCACTTATTCTCGGATTTCAATATCAACACAATAAAAATAAGGAAAAAATTTCATGAATTTTTTTTAGTGCCTTTACGAATATTTTTCCACTTCTAGTGGTTATGGTTATTTATCCTAGTCGTATTCAGACTATTACGAGACCACAAACTATTCTTTCCACGACCTTAACCTCTTCTGGAGTCCAGGTCACCAGAATTTCAGTTGTGAACATATGAAAAATATTTCATTTTCTTCAAAGAATATAGTTTCATTTCAGGAAATGATTTTTATATTACTTAAAAACCGTTTATTCACTTCAGGGAATATAATTTAATTAAAATAATATAAATTGTGAGATTACAATACTCAATCGAGTTATAAAATATTATTAATATAGAATCTAATAATTACAAATGAATTAAATAAAAATTGATTATTCTATTTGAAAAATTCACTAGCGTAGCTCCTGTTTTTTCATGGTAAAATTAAATTTCGCTCCATTCTCTTATATATTCGAAAAGTTGCATTTTCTTTCAAAAATGGAATTTCTTTGCGAAATACAAATTCATTTACTTCCATAAATTGTTATAGATAGACAATATAATGTTTAAGCCACTCGTTTACGTCCATAAATTGTTATAGATAGACAATATAATGTGTCCTCAATGGGCATATCATAAAACCCTCTCTCATTAAAAACATAATGTCTAAGTGCTGAGTGTATACAATCACTATAGTATGTTCCTAGTTGCTAGCCTTAGGATCACTATGTATGTAAACTTACATTCCGCAACAACAGTACGCGTAACAATAATTGTTTATGCCTTTCTTATTCCTACTTTCATTAATATTAAATTACATCCCCTAGGGAGGAAGGTTTGATATGTGAACCCCCTGATGACCTCAAAAAATTGTTAGAACTATCCTAGATCTATTATCGGTTTCTCAAATTTTTTTGAGAACCGTAAATAAAATGAAAATATTTTATCCATCAATGCTTGTTTGATTAGCTCATCAAAGATTTCTACTAAGAATACCAAGGTATTATTGTGAGGAAAACTCATCCATCTCACATCCTCGTTAGTGAATCACAAAGTCACCAATAAGTAGGGGATGTTCCATAGTTACAAATAATTTATCCTCCTCGGTATACTATTTTTTGTTAGATGTTTGTTCCTTCTGTATAATTTTTTTCCTAAATCATAGAACTTAGAGCCATATATCCGAGAAGTGGGTATTTATAATAAATTATGATATTCTATCCTTTCACATTCTCCTTTTGTCTCGCTCTTATGCAATCGATATTGTGAATCAAGTTTTGAAATAATTGGTTGAGCCTCATTCCTTTAAGGTTGTCAATATTCAGGTTCAAGATCAATGACATTACCCAAAATCTTATGTTTTCTTGTTTCCTTTCCTAGGGTAGGAGTGGTATACATCTTTGATGGTCATAGGTTCCTAGGGTCTCTTTCGATCTCACAAAGCGGCTCTCGTACTCGTTGTTGTGTAACCTAGGATTCCCATCATTTTTCAAAGTTATTCTTGAGTTGTGACATGGAGTTTCTTCTTTTTGATTTAGATTTATATTTCTTGTCTCGTCTCAAGATTTGTTTTTTTAAATCCAACGAAATCATATATTAATGTCAAATAAGCTAAAGTAGCTTAAATACTTTATAATATTCTTGAATGTTATGTTTAACTACTTTTAACTTAAGTATAATTTATTTTAAATTTATTGAAATATTTAGCGACGATTAATGACTATGATTGTTGAGATTATCGGAAGATAGGCCTAGATATAACAGATATGATGGGCATTTGTGGCATGATGAATGCATTTATTTTGACTAAATATTGAATTGTTAAAGCTTTCTAATTACGATGTATTATGGCTGCTGGAGATTACAAACCAAACTTTTGTGATATATCACTTTAAAATTAACACCAAATATTAAATTCTCGTGAACAACCTATCTAAGTGTCTCACAAAATATTAAATGTTGTGGAACCATTTGCTTTCTACAAGTTTTATAAGTATTCGCTAATCAAAACTGTTGAAGAATAGATAATTCTTTACATAAATTTATGGGGTTACTTTACCTAGATCCTTTATTTTTAACCCACGACTCCATAGTTTTTGAACTATTATGTGGTCACGTGAGTCTAATATCTTACATAAATGATACATCTAACTTTTTGATTGATTGACTATCATATTATTTTGTTTGTGATGTTAGAATAGGAGTCTAGTATTTTTTTTCTTAGGAATGATAAGTCTATATTTTTTAGTGATTGACAAACATAGGAGTCGATTTGGTGTTTTTTTTATTGGAGATTAATACTCTTACATAAGAATGATATGTTTTTATAATTGACCGAATTCCAAAAATCTGAGTACTCATTGTCTCAATAGATACTAGTCTAGATCGGGTTATGAGAATTTGGGTGTTTAAGGGAAGTTCCACATTGATAGATCATTTTATAGGATGTATCATATCTATTTTACTAATCCCTTTTTATGAATGTTACGTCGAAAATGTATTCATTTGTTCTTCTCCCATAAAATTCCTTATCTTGTGGAAACTTGTTCAAAAAACTTAACACAAAGGTAAAAAAGTGTAGCGTAGTAAAAAACAAAGAAAAAAGTACAAAATAGACCCTACATATTACAACATACATACTAAACTTATTATGGGGGTTTCGTTTCTTCCTTCCATGCACTCAAATAGATCAAGTCTTTTACCTAGGCTACTAATTTGAGCCACTGTTTTATGACTTCAATTTTCCAGGACATGTGATACTACAACCTTTGGTTGCCTCGGCATGTTTGCCTACTTATCCATCTTCTCGAGAACAAGCTTAGGAGTTAATGCTGTAAAAAACAATGTAATTGTTCTTTAAGATATTCAATACTTACTAATATATGAAGTTGAGGGAGTTTTTATAAAATTATTGAGCATATGAGTGATTTTCTCATATGGTAGTGACTGTATTTATGGTGGGGAATATCATGGTTTGACGGTAAGTTAATACTACCTTTTCTCAATTTTGTAAGGGTTGTTTGCCTTATGATCTCCTTATATTCACATTTGTATCAGCTAAACTAAATTTAGTGAGCAAGGTGACACAATTTTTATTTTACTTTATGTACCCGATTTGTATTTTTTTCATACTCAACAAATATTACAATGCAACCAAATGTATATTTCTACCTAAAAATAGGAAATTTCAACACATCTTCATCAAATATGATGAAATTAAATTTAAATAAATAAACATTAATTAAATTATTTCAATTTGGTACCATTAAAATTATACACCATACAATACACTGGGAATATATTTATAACTGAACATTTATATTGATCGAAAATTTATAATCAAACTTACAATTGAAATCACTATATTTGTATCAACATATCTACACTATATCAACATTTAATTCATCATCAAAACTAAAATATATCAATAATAAATTTATCAACTAATCTAGAAAAAGGTAATACAAAGTTCAATCTTTGTTTTGGTGAGTTAAGTTAAGAGTTGATAGATGAGGAGTTTGAAATACGTTTGTTGTTAAAGGTTTTGATTTCTCCTTTGAAAGTGATATCCCTATACTATTGTAATCTGCAAAAAAAAAAAGTAGGTTTTATTATATTCCAGTTAAGATAATTAACAAAACAAAATTTAGTTTGTAGTTTAGGGATATGTGATAAAATCTAACACATTTTCACATTACACCTCCTAATAACTATCAAATTATTTTTAATTAAATATATAACATAATTTATCCTTTCATACAAAACATCTAATTTTTTTATTAATATCATAGAACATATTTTGCAAAATCATACTATTAATTTAATTTTAGGAAATAAATAATTTCCCTATGATAGACTTCTATTAGGAGCATGGCCATTTTTATAGAAACAATTGTAATATTCATCCAACCAAAAGACAACCCAAGTTTTAAACCTTAAACCAACACAAACCAATCATAAGTTTTTTGTTCATCAATTCCCTTACGTTTCTAATCCTAATTATTACTACAAATCTATTACCCATATCGTTCCCAATTTATATCATAAGATTATTGACAATTTTGAACAATGGGCTTCAAAATCATGGTTTGCAGAGGACCCAGGAGCAATTCTTTCCTATGTTTTACCATGATAAATTCTACTGAGAAGATAATTTGTGAGTCATATGAAAGCATGCACGGCTGCTCCGTGTGGATGGATGATTTTGTAAGGGAAAGGGGACCCTGTAATACCCTCTTATTGTTTTTTCGTATCTTTTTTGGCACATGCAAATGGCTTTTATCGGTCAGTCTTCTGTTCTCTTTGATGTTTTTCTAGAATTCGGTGGATTCTTCCTGCTTTAGTAAATACATACAAGGTAATTTGGGGTTTGAATTACTTGTTCAAATTAATCAGAATAAATTTCTCAAAAATATTAGATACAGTAAAGATTAGTATAGATACAGTAGGATTTTGAGTAGATTTGAAATGGATGTTGAGTATATCTATGGATACTATGTATGTTCTATCTATGCTAAGAATTTTAGGACTATGGTGCTTTTCTCTTTTGGTGACTCAATTACCAGGGAATTCAATACCTATTTCTTTAATTACAAAAATAGTACCAGACAAATTTGTTGGAGTATTATTAATGCTAGCAATTGGTTTTTCTAGATTGTTATTGGGTTTAATTTGGATTTTAGTTCATGGAAGGTGGGTCAGGGTCTGATCAACATATCGTATAAGACTAATTATTTTGTCGATTCTCATATTGTCTATGTGGCCTGTATTTATTACATGTATTTGGTTAGGAGGAGAAGTTGTAAAGAAGCTAATTATTTTACTATGGAAAATTTTCAATTAGCCTGTGATGGTTTTCTTTTAATTTATGCTTTGATCAACTATTCTGGTGTTATAATTATGGTCATATATTTGGATCGAAATTATATGGTTAGAGGAGGTAGTAAATATCCTAGGAAAATAGCCGTTGGTGGTTTAATATCAATGTTTTTGAAAAGTATTATTTGGAAGAGAGCTTTTACGACCCAAGTTAAGATCAGAATAAAATTCTTTAGCTGCTGAACACATCGATCTGAACAAAATACATGCAGTATATTACACGCTTAATATTGAGCTTCCACCAAAGGTAATAAAAGTGGCAGAAGCAGCGAAGAGAAGGCAGGTGTTGACTGCTACCAGGTTGGACTATTTAGCGACAACTTCTATGAAGTGAGGGTTCAGATGAAGAATGATGAGAAAATCTGTGATGGAATTAAGGTGGATATCGTGGATGATGGGTATGATGAAGGAGGTGAAAGATTGTTTTTCTGTTGTGGTGATGATTGTAACAGGATTTTGGGGTATGATCCCAATAGCATTGAAAACACGGAACATTTTGGTGGTAACCGGGCTAGACCCGTGAAGGCTACTAAAATTCATACTAACCTCGAGGATGGCGGCCGGTCCCGTAACCTGGACGGATTCGATGGATAGCTACTGTGTATGGAATTGTCAAGGTGCAAGGGCGCCCTTGACAAGAAAGTCCTTTAAATATTTGCTTAATAAATTTAGACTATCTTTTGTGTGTTTATTTGAGTCAAAACTGCGGAAAAAGGACCTTAAGTCTTGTTCCCAGTTTAATAAGTTTAATAGTTTTCATGTTGTCGACCCCGAAGGAAGAGCTTATAAGTCTGGTGGTATTCTTTTGATGTGGAAGTCTAGTATCTCTATCGATGTGGTTTCTCGTGTTCGAACTATGTAATCTCTAAAGTTAATGAAATGAATGGGTCAAAGTGGTATTTGATTTGTGTTCATGCCCCTAATGATGACGAAATTAGGGCTAATGTGTGGAATTCCTTGTCAAAATGGATGGATAAACTTGATGGTCCAAGTATCCTCATAGGCGATTTTAATGATATTACAAAATATTCAGAGAAAAAAGGCAAAATACAACCAAACTTGGAAAGAATCCTTAAGTTCAACGAGTTTATAAATTGAAATCGTCTAGTTGACTCACCGAGTAAAGGATGTTATTTTACATGGACGAATCGGAGAAAAGGGGAAGAGAATGTTATAGAAAAGCTGGACAGAGGTCTTGCAAATCTTGATTGGTTCGCAAGATTTTCAGACGCTAATATTATTATACCACCGGCTATGGGTTCAGACCATTCTCCATTAATTCTCCACCCAGAGCCGGAACGTGAAACAAATAATAAGTTTTTTAATTTCGAATCAAGGTGGTTGGATCATGTGCAGTGTAAAGAGGTGGTGGAAAATTCATGGGACAAAACAAGAATAGTAGATAATATTCAGGAATTCTGTGACAAGAAAGATGCTATGTGTAGTGCTAAGAGGGTGGAGTAAAACAACGTTCTTGAATAATAGGAAGAGACTAAATAACTTATATACAGAGTTGGAAATTTTGCAAGGTAAAGAGATGAATGAAGATAATATAATTAAGGAAATGGAACTTAAGAAAACTATTGAGGAATGTTGGGATCAAGAAGAGTCTTTCTAGGCGGATAGAGCTAGGGATCTTAATATTAAAGAAGGGGACAAAAATACTGAATATTTTTTTGCTAAAACTATGCAACGAAGAAGCATAAATAGGATAAATATGTTGAAGTGTGATGGGGAGGAATGGTGCGATAATAAAGAGACAATTAAGGACAATATACAGACATATTATATGAATATCTTTAAGCAAAATATGGTTTCCAATATTCAAGAAGTTACTAGGCAAATTTCATCAAATGTTAGCTTCCAAATGAATGAGAGACACTTTTGAAGATCCCAGATTCTGAAGAAATAAAAAATCTTGTGTTTAAAATGGACTGTTCAAAAGCCCCGGGTCCAGATGGGCTGCCTGGAAATTCTATCACGAATTTTGGGAGATTATTGAAAGGGATATAGAGAAAATTGTGATTGGCTTCTTTACAAACAATATCCCTCTCAGTCTAATTAATGACACTATTATTACATTGGTACAAAAAGGGAATAGACAAGAAACAATCAAGGATTTTAGGCCATCTTGTGTTAATTTTTGCTATAATATTATCTCTAAAATCATGGCTCTGAGACTTCAACCGTTCCTGGACGAAATCATCTCACCAACACAGATATTTATTAAAGGTAGGAGTATTCAAGACAATGTTCTGATAGCGCAAGAAGTCTCATATTTTTTAAATACTGAAAGGAATATATGCTCCTAAGGAAAATTTATGGGACACAAAACTAAAAGCTAAAAGATCGTGGAGTTGGGCGAGCATTTATAAAGGTATACAAATGCTTAAGAAATTTTCGATTTGGCAAATCGGTAATGGTAAGGGTGTGGATATTTGGAACCACAAATGGATTATGGGCAATTATAATTTGGACAATAGGAAAGCTCCTAATCTAAAATGGGTTAACGATCTTATGGATAAAGAGTCGTTAGGATGGAATGTTAATGTTATTAGGGAGGCATTCGATCCGACTGTTGCTAATGAAATATGGAAAATCCCTATCACAAATACTCTCAAAGAAGATAAAATAATTTGGCCTTTTAATAAAGATGGGACATATTCGACAAAGTCTGGATATCACGCGTTGGTAGGTGAAAATAGAGATACTCCACAATCTTCAATCGCTGGTGAAAAAGAAAATAACTCAACTCTTTGGAACCCTGTGTGGCATGCTAACATCCCTTCAAAAATTAAGAATTTTTGTTGTCGGATTTGTAATGATATCCTTCCGTCTAAACAGAACCTGAAAAAGAGAAGGTTTAAAGATGACAACAGATGTGAATGGTGCGAAATGGAGATGGAAAGTACAGATCATATCATCCTTAAATACCCAATTAGCATGCAAGCTTGGGCGGAATCGTCCGTCCAAATTAAAATTGATGACAAAATGAATGAACCCTTCTCAATATGGTTAATGAAAACGGTAACAAGCCACTCAAATAATGGATGGGATAAAAGGAAAGTTACGGCTACAATCATGGTTACCACATGGAATATTTGGAGAGAAAGGATGAAAGGTTTCTTTGAAAAGAAGAAATGGACGGTTGAAAATATAACGCTTAATACTAAATATACAATTGCTCGGATATTTGATGAGACAAAGAGTTTGAAGAATAAGAATAAGCAGACAGTGCAGGAGAAGAAGGAAGCTGATAAGAACAACCCAGTTATTTAAGGTTTGGTTTAGTGATGCGTCTTTTATTAGTGAGTGGGAACAAGCAGCAATTTCCACAATTGGAGTTAATCCTTAGGGTTTGATCACGCAAAGGAAAGCCTTGCGATGTAAATTAAAGAGCGTTCAAGAAGGAGAAGCGTGGGCACTTCTTTTAGCCCTCAAATCGGCAGCTTCGAAAAGCACAAAGAGTAGTTCGTTCTACTCTGACAACCTTGAACTTGTTCAAGGAATTTACAACAGGGTTTGACTTCACTAGAGTCTTAACCCAATCATTGAGGAAATCAAAGGATGGCTGAACATCTTTCCGCTTTGGAAAATAACCTACATTAGTAGAGAACATAGCTCTATCGCGGATGGCTTTGCGAAATTCACGAGGAGAATTATAGACCTATCAGAATGGAAGGATATGTCGGTGATAAGCTCTTTCTATTTCTTTAACCAGTATTGTAAAATTTAGTATATGTATCAGGTTTCCTTTCATTAGACAAAAAAAACCAACACAAACCAACAAACAAACACATACTGAGAACCCCTAACAAAATTCATCAATAGTCTAATGGAAACGATAAATAATCAAAAGATAAACAACATCATCACTCGAATACCCAAGCATTCTCCCTGCGGACCTCCTCCTCTTCCTCTGGTGTGAAGTCGTTCTTGATGTTGAACGTCTTCCTTATCTCCTCAAGAGTCTTTCCCTTAATCATATCTGCAACTTGCAACTGTCTGGCAGGTAAAGTCAAGAAGACTTTTGATGTTGAGATAATTAGCAGCCAAGATGAGATCGAAGAGAGTGTACTGGTCAGCCTTCATGAAATCCTGATCAAAAACCTTTAACTCTTCATCAGCAGTCTTCTCACCTTCAGCCTTCGCAACGGCCTCGACATGGCGTTTGCAGTACTCAATGACCTTGGACAAGATCTTGCTTGTGACATTTGGGAGCGGAATGGTTGCATCCGCACATCCATCTTCGATCATGTGCTTGATCGTCTGAGACTCAACTACCACCGCTTCTACAACTTCAAAGCTCTCTCCATCAGAGCTCCTCAAGGTGATCTTCTTGGCATCTGCCAAATACATCGTTTGTGTTTGCTAGAATCATTGACAAAAAAAATTGCTTTTGAAAACCCTAACCCTAACCCTCTTCCTTGTTGATTGAAATGTCATGTCCAACGATCTTATATGTGAAATATAGAATTACACTCTTTTCTAAATAGATTGGAAGTATAAATGGTGTCGGCTGAATAAACATGATGAAAAATTATTTAATAATTTTGTGATACTTTAGAGTAGTTTCTTGGTATCCATAGGAATGATGACTTGTAAGGTGTATATGTAAGGAGGCGGGGTTTAGGGTTTGGTGAAAATAATTTTGTAATTTTTTCTGGTATTATATAAAATTATCTAAAACAGAACTTACACAATTTATGACATATAAATGACTTAATGAGATTTCTAAAACTGCCATAGAAGGATAATATATAGGTGATTCAAAAGTGGATGATATATATCTTTACTCAATAAAAAAGGACATAGTTTAGTTTTTTTCCTTTTATAAATATAATTTTTACTTTGGACATACAAAATTTGAGTTATTGATTAATTAAAAAATTAGTATTATATTTGATTTTAAGTGAAATATATTTATATATTTGACCAAATCAAAGAATATTGTATAGATTATCATTCATGTTTAAATCAATAAAGTTTCATATAGGGATATTGATAAAATAACAAAGTACCATATATACCAGTGCTCGTACACTACACCTCATCCTTCTATCCGCGACTACATCTTTAGTCGCGAAAGAAGGAAAAAGTAATCGCGGAAAACGAATTTGGACTTTACCTACTCTACATGTAGTCGTTATTACATAGTCGGGAAAAACTCGTCGTTAGAGGTCATATCTAGCGACGAAAGTCACGATGTAGTCGCGAAAGTATTACTGACTACATAAGTAGTCGCCGTTTGACTAGTTATTATCGACGACATGTGTAGTCGCTAGAAGCTATTATATAGCGACTACCTTTAATTGTTTTTCTAGACTACTTGTAGTCGCTAATGACATTAATTTTTTTTTTAAATTAAAAAATTATGATTCTAAATTATATTTAATTGCAATATTACAATTAAATATAATTCCAAAATCATATTTTTTTATTTTTAAAAAATTATTCAATTAATAATTAAAAATAACAATTACAAACTAAATAATTAATTAAAATACTAATGCATCAAAATCATCCATAAACTTAAATTAAAAGTCAAACCAAAAGTCAAATCAATAGTCAAACAAACCAAAAGACAAAATATTATTACATCTTAACTTCAAACAAAAATAAACACCAACTTAACCCAACCTAAAGACCATATAAATGGGTCTCCTGGTTTCCATCAGAATCATCCATCTTCATCTTTGTCACTCTCTTCATCACCCTCTTCATTACCTCGACTCTCGGATGCATCACCAGCTGGAGGAGTAGGGTTCGCAGGCATAGGCTGGATAGGGGGCAAACCCCGTTGTACCCTTATCTCATTAATATAAGTCATCACATCAGTCACAGCTTCCTGAGAATAAACTAGGAGAGCACTGCTAGAAGAGGTACTAGTACTAGGGGGTCTATAAGGTGCCAATCCTTTGGCTACTCGAAGCTCATTTATTACCGCCATCATATGCGAGTTTTGCTCGTCTTGTGACGGGGTAGTTGAAGGACTCGAGACACGCTTCTTTCTTTTTCGGTTGGCCCATACGCGGTGTCCAATTCCTTTTCGGCGACCCAATAGCCTTTTTAGCAGGTTTCCTTTCCGACTCAATTTGCTCATTTTGCGACAAGTAACCAGCTTCAGTTGACTCAGATTGACACTGAGTCACTTTCTCTTTCATAGCATCCCTTAACAATTTCTGTTTAATTATAGACATGAAAAAAATAATTAATATTAAAATCGATTTGTGAATAAAATTATAATTACAATTTAATTTTTAAATATACTTACATTAGCATTCTTATAACCCTCCGTCCTCCACTGCTTTGTCTTTTTGCTTTTTCCCACCACTTCGAAAAATGCACCCATTTGTGGAATAGGGATTTCTTCCTGAGTTGCCTCATCCCCCACTACCACAGTCCCACCCCGGTCAACTTCCCAACACCATGTTTCATTCATAATAATCATTAAAATATTCTAAATACATTAAACAGCTATACATAAAAATCAAAGTACCTCGTAATGAAAATCCCGAGTACGGGAGTATTTTCGAGAACCCACTCCACTTTTATTCTTTTGTTTCTTTCGATTTTCTTTATTCATTTTTGCCTAGTGCTGAAATTTTTTAAAATACAAATATTAATAACATTATATATAATCTAAATGATAAAATAAAAAAAATATATATATATATACCTTTGCGTCCTTCGGACCCCAATACTTACAACACATCTCCCAGACCTCATCAAATAAATCACTCGGTTTGTTACCCATCAAGTAAAAATGCTTTTTCATATTATGTTTTCTAGTCTTTGTACCTCACTTTCATAGTATCATCCAAATTCCCAGCAATACATTTCCAATCGGATTTTTTCCTCCAATAAGCGATATCAAAAACTTGTTATATCCAAAATATTATTTAAAGTTAAATTAAATTAATAATTTATTTTATATAAGTATTAATGGTGAGAATAGTTTTAACATTACCGATAATCGCTTAATGACTGCTACTTTGTCAGAAGTCGGAACTTTCTCCCACGCTTTGTAGCACGGTGGTATCCTCTCTCGAACAGTTAGCCCGACATCCTGGCTAACGTGTTTCCCGTATATACCGAGAGATTCCACGTGTCGTCTAGTATGTAGAAATCGACCGGCAAAGGATACCTGACCGCCTTTAGTGCCTTAATGACAGATTTTAGTGCCGCATACCCATTTTGTTGCGCTTAATTGAATCTGTTTTAAATTAGATTTAATCAATGTATAAGTTATATTTAACATAATTTTGGATATAATTATTTTTATTTACCCGGTTGATTGTTACAATATGCAAGGTTTTTGTTGGGATTTATGTTTGGGTCTCGGTCCCCACCATCCCCTCCGTGACTCCTAGCTATCACATCGGCCATCTATTTTGCAATACATTTAAAAGACAGAAATAAAAATAAAATGAAAAATGATTACATCACGAAATTAAATACATAAATATAAAATTAAATACATAAAAATTAATACATAACCAAATTAAATACATACATATTAATTAAATAAAAAATAAAATAAAATAATATAAAAAATATAATAATACATTACAAAAAAATATATCAGTCATATAATAAATAAAAAAATATATACATTTTGTTTTTGATATTTCAAAATAGTCCATTTTTATTTAATTTTCTTTAAATTACAAATTGGGTTATTTTTTTAATAAATAAACATGATAGTCCTTTTATATTTTCTTTTTCTTTTTTTAATTTGCAAAATGGTTTATTTTTTAAAAAAATAAATATTTTAGTCCATTTATGTTTTCTTTTATTTTTTTAAATTTTAAAGTGGTCCTTTAATTTTTTAAAATTGTATTTTTAGTTTTATTAGATTTTCTTATACTTACTTTTTAAATTGCAATTTGGTCCCTATACTTTTTATAAGATTGCATTTTGGTCCTTTTATTTTCATAAAAACATTTTAAGTCAAATTATTTTAATATAACACTTTATTTAATTGCAAAATGGTCATTTATTTATTTTTAAAAACATTTTTTGTCAAATAATTTTCTTTAACATTTTTTAAATTACAATTTGGTCCCTGTATTTTTATAAAAACAATTGTTGGACGAAAAATATTTATTACATAAAATTTTTAATTTCATAATGCTACTTTTAATTTTTTATATATCCTAAAAAACCCTAAATTTATTCAATCAATTTTTTTCAGAATCAAGCATATAAATAGTGTCTAAACTAACATAAATCACAATCAATAACGCCACTTATTCTCGGATTTCAATATCAACACAATAAAAAAAAAGCAAAAAAATTCATGAAATTTTTTTAGTGCCTTTACCAATATTTTTCCACTTCTAGTGGTTATGGTTATTTATCCTAGTCGTATTCAGACTATTACGAGATCACAAACTATTCTTTCCACAACCTTATCCTCTTCTGGAGTCCAGGTCACCAGAATTTCAGTTGTGAACATATGAAAAATATTTCATTTTCTTCAAAGAATATAGTTTTATTTCAGGAAATGATTTTTATATTACTTAAAAACCGTTTATTCACTTCAGGGAATATAATTTAGTTAAAATAATATAAATTGTGAGATTACAATACTCAATCGAGTTATAAAATATTATTAATATAGAATCTAATAATTACAGATGAATTAAATAAAAATTGATTATTCTATTTGAAAAATTCACCAGCGTAGCTCCTGTTTTTTTCATGGTAAAATTAAATTTCGCTCCATTCTCTTATATATTGGAAAAGTTGCATTTTCTTTCAAAAATGGATTTTCTTTGCGAAATACATATTCATTTACTTCCATAAATTGTTATAGATAGACAATATAATGTTTAAGCCACTCGTTTACTTCCATAAATTGTTATAGATAGACAATATAATGTGTCCTCAATGGGCATATCATAAAACCCTCTCTCATTAAAAACATAATGTCTAAGTGCTGAGTGTATACAATCACTATAGTATGTTCCTAGTTGCTAGCCTTAGGATCACTATGTATGTAAACTTACATTCCGCAACAACAGTACGCGTAACAATAATTGTTTATGCCTTTCTTATTCCTATTTTCATTAATATTAAATTACATCCCCTAGGGAGGAAGGTTTGATATGTGAACCCCCTGATGACCTCAAAAAATTGTTAGAACTATCCTAGATCTATTATCGGTTTCTCAAATTTTTTTGAGAACCGTAAATAAAATGAAAATATTTTATCCATCAATGCTTGTTTGATTAGCTCATCAAAGATTTCTACTAAGAATACCAAGGTATTATTGTGAGGAAAACTCATCCATCTCACATCCTCGTTAGTGAATCACAAAGTCACCAATAAGTAGGGGATGTTCCATAGTTACAAATAATTTATCCTCCTCGGTATACTATTTTTTGTTAGATGTTTGTTCCTTCTGTATAATTTTTTTCCTAAATCATATAACTTAGAGCCATGTATCCGAGAAGTGGGTATTTATAATAAATTATGATATTCTATCCTTTCACATTCTCCTTTTGTCTCGCTCTTATGCAATCGATATTGTGAATCAAGTTTTGAAATAATTGGTTGAGCCTCATTCCTTTAAGGTTGTCAATATTCAGGTTCGAGATCAATAACATTACCCAAAATCTTATGTTTTCTTGTTTCTTTTTCTAGGTAGGAGTGGTATACATCTTTGATGGTCATAGGTTCCTAGGGTCTCTTTCGATCTCACAAAGCGGCTCTCGTACTCGTTGTTGTGTAACCTAGGATTCCCATCATTTTTCAAAGTTATTCTTGAGTTGTGACATGGAGTTTCTTCTTTTGGATTTAGATTTATATTTCTTGTCTCGTCTCAAGATTTGTTTGTTTAAATCCAACGAAATCATATATTAATGTCAAATAAGCAAAGGTAGCTTAAATACTTTATAATATTCTTGAATGTTATGTTTAACTACTTTTAACTTAAGTATAATTTATTTTAAATTTATTGAAATATTTAGCGACGATTAATGACTATGATTGTTGAGATTACCGGAAGATAGGCCTAGATATAACAGATATGGTGGGCATTTGTGGCATGATGAATGCATTTATTTTGACTAAATATTGAATTGTTAAAGCTTTCTAATTACGATGTATTATGGCTGCTGGAGATTACAAACCAAACTTTTGTGATATATAACTTTAAAATTAACACCAAATATTAAATTATCGTGAACAACCTATCTAAGTGTCTCACAAAATATTAAATGTTGTGGAACCATTTGCTTTCTACAAGTTTTATAAGTATTCGCTAATCGAAACTGATGAAGAATAAATAATTCTTTACATAAATTTATGGGGTTACTTTACCTAGATCCTTTATTTTTAACCCATGACTCCATAGTTTTTGAACTATTATGTGGTCACGTGAGTCTAATATCTTACATAAATGATACATCTAAATTTTTGATTGATTGACTATCATATTATTTTGTTTGTGATGTTAGAATAGGAGTCTAGTATTTTTTTTCTTAGGAATGATAAGTCTATGTTTTTTAGTGATTGACAAACATAGGAGTCGATTTCGTGTTTTTTTTTATTGTAGATTAATACTCTTACATAAGAATGATATGTTTTTTTAATTGACCGAATTCCAAAAATCTGAGTACTCATTGTCTCAATAGATCCTAGTCTAGATCGGGTTATGAGAATTTGGGTGTTTAAGGGAAGTTCCACATTGATAGATCATTTTATAGGATGTATCATATCTATTTAACTAATCCCTTTTTATGAATGTTACGTCGAAAATGTATTCATTTGTTCTTCTCTCATAAAAAACCTTATCTTGTGGAAACTTGTTCAAAAAACTTAACAAAAAAGTAAAAAAGTGTAGCGTAGTAAAAAACAAAGAAAAAAGTACAAAATAGACCCTACATATTACAACATACATACTAAACTTATTATGGGGGTTTCGTTTCTTCCTTCCATGCACTCAAATAGATCAAGTCTTTTACCTAGGCTACTA
Source organism: Nemophila menziesii (assembly GCA_029959085.1). Classification (NCBI taxonomy): domain Eukaryota; kingdom Viridiplantae; phylum Streptophyta; class Magnoliopsida; order Boraginales; family Hydrophyllaceae; genus Nemophila; species Nemophila menziesii. The sequence goes on from JARWIR010000001.1 coordinate 86,277,795, forward strand.
ATTTGAGCCACTGTTTTATGACTTCAATTTTCCAGGACATGTGATCCTACAACCTTTGGTTGCCTCGGCATGTTTGCCTACTTATCCATCTTCTCGAGAACAAGCTTAGGAGTTAATACTATAAAAAACAATGTAATTGTTCTTTAAGGTATTAAATACTTACTAATATATGAAGTTGAGGGAGTTTTTATAAAATTATTGAGCATATGAGTGATTTTCTCATATGGTAGTGACTGTATTTATGGTGGGGAATATCATGGTTTGAAGGTAAGTTAATACTACCTTTTCTCAATTTTGTAAGGGTTGTTTGCCTTATGATCTCCTGATATTAACATTTGTATCAGCTAAACTAAATTTAGTGAGCAAGGTGACACAATTTTTATTTTACTTTATGTACCCGATTTGTATTTTTTTCATACTCAACAAATATTACAATGCAACCAAATGTATATTTCTACCTAAAAATAGGAAATTTCAACACATCTTCATCAAATATGATGAAATTAAATTTAAATAAATAAACATTGATTAAATTATTTCAATTTGGTACCATTAAAATTATACACCATACAATACACTGGGAATATATTTATAACTGAACATTTATATTGATCGAAAATTTATAATCAAACTTACAATTGAAATCACTATATTTGTATCAACATATCTACACTATATCAACATTTAATTCATCATCAAAACTAAAATATATCAATAATAAATTTATCAACTAATCTAGAAAAAAAGTAATACAAAGTTCAATCATTGTGTTGGTGAGTTAAGTTAAGAGTTGATAGATGAGGAGTTTGAAATACGTTTGTTGTTAAAGGTTTCGATTTCTCCTTTTAAAGTGATATCCCTATATTATTGTAATCTGCAAAAAAAAAGTAGGTTTTATTATATTTCAGTTAAGATAATTAACAAAACAAAATTAAGTTTGTAGTTTAGGGATATGTGATAAAATCTAACACATTTTCACGTTACACCTCCCAATAACTATCAAATTATTTTTAATTAAATATATAACATAATTTATCCTTTCATACAATGCATCTAATTTTTTTATTAATATCATAGAATATATTTTGCAAAATCATACTATTAATTTAATTTTAGGAAATAAAAAATTTCCCTAGGATAGACTTCTATTAGGAGCATGGCCGTTTTTTTTAGAAACAATTGTAATATTCATCCAACCAAAAGACAACCAAAGTTTTAAACCTTAAACCAACACAAACCAATCATAAGTTTTTTTTTCATCAATTCCCTTTAGTTTCTAATCCTTATTATTACTACAAATCTATTACCCATATCATTCCCAATTTATATCATAAGATTATTGACAATTTTGAACAATGGGCTTCAAAATAATGGTTTGCAGAGGTTTCGATCCAGGACCCAGGAGCAATTCTTTCCTATGGTTTACCATGATAAATTCTACTGAGAAGCTAATTTGTGAGTCCTATGAAAGCATGCACGGCTGCTCCGTGTGGATGGATGATTTGGTAAGGGAAAGGGACCCTGTAATACCCTCTTATTGTCTTTACGTATCGTTTTTGGCACATGCAAATGGTTATAAGTCTTTTATCGGTTAGTCTTCTGTTCTCTTTGATGTTTTTCTAGAATTCGGTGGATTCTTCCTGCTTTAGTAAATACATACAAGGTAATTTGGGGTTTGAATTACTTGTTCAAATTAATCAGAATAAATTTCTCAAAATATTAGATACAGTAAAGATTAGTATAGATACAGTAGGATTTTGAGTAGATTTGAAATGGATGTTGAGTCTATCTATGGAGACTATGTATGTTCTATCTATGCTAAGAATTTTAGGACAATGGTGCTTTTCTCTTTTGGTGACTCAATTACCAGGGAATTCTATACCTATTTCTTTAATTACAAAAATAGTACCAGACAAATTTGTTGGAGTATTATTAATGCTAGCAATTGGTTTTTCTAGATTGTTATTGGGTTTAATTTGGATTTTAGTTCATGGAAGGTGGGTCAGGGTCTGATCAACATATCGTATAAGGCTAATTATTTTGTCGATTCTCATATTGTCTATGTGGCCTGTATTTATTACATGTATTTGGTTAGGAGGAGAAGTCGTAAAGAAGCTAATTATTTTACTATGAAAAACTTTCAATTAGCCTGTGATGGTTTTCTTTTAATTTATGCTTTGATCAAATATTCTGGTGTTATGATTATGGTCATATATTTGGATCGAAATTACATGGTTAGAGGAGGTAGTAAATGTCCTAGGAAAATAGCCGTTGGTGGTTTAATATCAATGTTTTTGAAAATTATTATTTGGAAGACAGCTTTTACGATCCAAGTTAAGATCAGAATAAATTCTTTAGCTGCTGAACACATCGATCTGAACAAAATACATGCAGTATATTACACGCTTAATATTGAGCTTCCACCAAAGGTAATACAAGTGGCAGAAGCAGCGAAGAGAAGGCAGGTGTTGACTGCTACAAGGTTTGACTATTTAGCGACAACTTCTATGAAGTGAGGGTTCAGATGAAGAATGATGAGAAAATCTGTGATAGAATTAAGGTGGATAGCGTGGATGATGGGTATGATGAAGGAGGTGAAAGATTGTTTTTCTGTTGTGGTGATGATTGTAACAGGATTTTGGGGTATGATCCCAATAGCATTGAAAACACGGAACATTTTGGTGGTAACCGGGCTAGACCTGTGAAGGCTACTAAAATTCATACTAACCTCGAGGATGGCGGCCGGTCCCGTAACCTGGACGGATTCGATGGATAGCTACTGTGTGTGGAATTGTCAAGGTGCAAGGGCACCCTTGACAAGAAAGTCCTTTAAATATTTGCTTAATAAATTTAGACTATCTTTTGTGTGTTTATTTGAGTCAAAACTGCGGAAAAAGGACCTTAAGTCTTGTTCCCAGTTTAATAAGTTTAATAGTTTTCATGTTGTCGACCCCGGAGGAAGAGCTTATAAGTCTGGTGGTATTCTTTTGATGTGGAAGTCTAGTATCTCTATCGATGTGGTTTCTCGTGTTCGAACTATGTAATCTCTAAAGTTAATGAAATGAATGGGTCAAAGTGGTATTTGATTTGTGTTCATGCCCCTAATGATGACAAAATTAGGGCTAATGTGTGGAATTCCTTGTCAAAATGGATGGATAAACTTGATGGTCCAAGTATCCTCATAGGCGATTTTAATGATATTACAAAATATTCGGAGAAAAAAGGCAAAATACAACCAAACTTGGAAAGAATCCTTAAGTTCAACGAGTTTATAAATTGAAATCGTCTAGTTGACTCACCGAGTAAAGGATGTTATTTTACATGGACGAATCGGAGAAAAGGGGAAGAGAATGTTATAGAAAAGCTGGACAGAGGTCTTGCAAATCTTGATTGGTGCGCAAGATTTTCAGACGCTAATATTATTATACCACCGGCTATGGGTTCAGACCATTCTCCATTAATTCTCCACCCAGAGCCGGAACGTGAAAAAAATAATAAGTTTTTTAATTTCGAATCAAGGTGGTTGGATCATGTGCAGTGTAAAGAGGTGGTGGAAAATTCATGGGACAAAACAAGAATAGTAGATAATATTCAGGAATTCTGTGACAAGAAAGATGATATGTGTAGCGCTAAGAGGGTGGAGTAAAACAACGTTCTTGAATAATAGGAAGAGACTAAATAACTTATATACAGAGTTGGAAATTTTGCAAGGTAAAGAGATGAATGAAGATAATATAATTAAGGAAATGGAACTTAAGAAAACTATTGAGGAATGTTGGGATCAAGAAGAGTCTTTCTAGACGGGTAGAGCTAGGGATCTTAATATTAAAGAAGGGGACAAAAATACTAAATATTTTTTTGCTAAAACTATGCAACGAAGAAGCATAAATAGGATAAATATGTTGAAGTGTGATGGGGAGGAATGGTGCGATAATAAAGAGACAATTAAGGACAATATACAGACATATTATATGAATATCTTTAAGCAAAATATGGTTTCCAATATTCAAGAAGTTACTAGGCAAATTTCATCAAATGTTAGCTTCCAAATGAATGAGAGACACTTTTGAAGATCCCAGATTCTGTAGAAATAAAAGATCTTGTGTTTAAAATGGATGGTTCAAAAGCCCCGGGTCCAGATGGGCTGCCTGAAAATTCTATCACGAATTTTGGGAGATTATTGAAAGGGATATAGAGAAAATTGTGATTGGCTTCTTTACAAACAATATCTCTCTCAGTCTATTTAATGAAACTATTATTACATTGGTACCAAAAGGGAATAAACAAGAAACAATCAAGGATTTTAGGCCAATATCTTGTGTTAATTTTTGCTATAATATTATCTCTAAAATAATGGCTCTGAGACTTCAACCGTTCCTGGAAAAAAATCATCTCACCAACACAGTCGACATTTATTAAAGGTAGGAGTAATCAAGACAATGTTCTGATAGCGCAAGAAGTCTCATATTTTTTAAATACTAAAAGAAAATCAAAAATCAATTATGCGGCGGTAAAGATTGATATGGGAAAGGCATATGATCAAGTAAATTGGGAATTCCTTTTTCAGACACTATTAGCGTTGGGATTTGCAGATAAATGGGTGACCTAGATTAAGAACTGTGAGACGACGGTTTCTATGCGAATCACTTGTTTACAAGGTACTGAAAGGAATATATGCTCCTAAGGAAAATTTATGGGACACAAAACTAAAAGTTAAAAGATCGTGGAGTTGGGCGAGCATTTATAAAGGTATACAAATGCTTAACAAATTTTCGATTTGGCAAATCGGTAATGGTAAGGGTGTGCATTTTTGGAACCACAAATGGATTATGGGCAATTATAATTTGGACAATAGGAAAGGTCCTAATCTAAAATGGGTTAACGATCTTATGGATAAAGAGTCGTTAGGATGGAATGTTAATGTTATTAGGGAGGCATTCGATCCGACTGTTGCTAATGAAATATGGAAAATCCCTATCACAAATACTCTCAAAGAAGATAAAATAATTTGGCCTTTTAATAAAGATGGGACATATTCGACAAAGTCTGGATATCACGCGTTGGTAGGAGAAAATAGAGATACTCCACAATCTTCAATCGCTGGTGAAAAAGAAAATAACTCAACTCTTTGGAACCCTGTGTGGCATGCTAACATCCCTTCAATGGTGCGAAATGGAGATGGAAAGTACAGATCATATCATCCTTAAATACCCAATTAGCATGCAAACTTGGGCGGAATCGTCCGTCCAAATTAAAATTGATGACAAAATGAATGAACCCTTCTCAATATGGTTAATGAAAACGGTAACAAGCCACTCAAATAATGGATGGGATAAAAGGAAAGTTACGGCTACAATCATGGTTACCACATGAAATATTTGGAGAGAAAGGATGAAAGGTTTCTTTGAAAAGAAGAAATGGGCGGTTGAAAATATAACGCTTAATACTAAATATACAATTTCTCGTATATTTGATGAGACAAAGAGCTTGAAGAATAAGAATAAGCAGACAGTGCAGGAGAAGAAGGAAGCTGATAAGAATAACCCAGACGATGCGACAGATATGGTTTGGTTTAGTGATGCGTCTTTTATTAGTGAGTGGGAACAGCAGCAATTTCCACAATTGGAGTTAATCCTTAGGGTTTGATCATGCAAAGGAAAGCCTTGCGATGTAAATTAAAGAGCGTTCAAGAAGGAGAAGCGTGGGCACTTCTTTTAGCCCTCAAATCGGCAGCTTCGAAGAGCACACAGAGTAGTTCGTTCTACACTGACAACCTTGAACTTGTTCAAGGAATTTACAACAGGGTTTGACTTCACTGGAGCCTTAACCCAATCATTGAGGAAATCAAAGGATGGCTGAACATCTTTCCGCTTTGGAAAATAACCTACATTAGTAGAGAACATAGCTCTATCGCGGGTGGCTTTGCGAAATTCACGAGGAGAATTATAGAGATATCAGAATGGAAGGATATGCCGGTGATAAGCTCTTTCTATTTCTTTAACCAGTATTGTAAAATTTAGTATATGTATCAGGTTTCCTTTCATTTGACAAAAAAAACCAACACAAACCAACAAACAAACACATACTGAGAACCCCTAACAACATTCATTAATAGTCTAATGGAAACGATAAATAATCAAAAGATAAACAATATCATCACTCGAATAACCAAGCATTCTCCCTGCGGACCTCCTCCTCTTCCTCTCCTCTGGTGTGAAGTCGTTCTTGATGTTGAATGTCTTCCTTATCTCCTCAGGAGTCTTTCCCTTAATCATATCTGCAACTTGCAACTGTCTGGCAGGTAAAGTCAAGAAGACTTTTGATGTTGAGATAATTAGCAGCCAAGATGAGATCGAAGAGAGTGGACTGGTCAGCCTTCATGAAATCCTGATAAAAAACCTTTAACTCTTCATCAGCAGTCTTCTCACCTTCAGCCTTCGCAACGGCCTCGACATGGCGTTTGCAGTACTCAATGACCTTGGACAAGATCTTGCTTGTGACATTTGGGAGCGGAATGGTTGCATCCGCACATCCATCTTCGATCATGTGCTTGATCTTCTGAGACTCAACGACCACCGCTTCTTCAACTTCAAAGCTCTCTCCATCAGAGCTCCTCAAGGTGATATTCTTGGCATCTGCGGAATACATCGTTTGCGTTTGCTAGAATCATTGACAAAAAAAATTGCTTTTGAAAACCCTAACCCTAACCCTCTTCCTTGTTGATTGAAATGTCATGTCCAACGATCTTATATGTGAAATATAGAATTACACTCTTTTCTAAATAGATTGGAAGTATAAATGGTGTCGGCTGAATAAACATGATTAAAAATTAGTTAATAATTTTGTGATACTTTAGAGTAGTTTCTTGGTATCCATAGGAATGATGACTTGTAAGGTGTATATGTAAGGAGGCGGGGTTTAGGGTTTGGTGAAAATAATTTTGTAATTTTTTCTGGTATTATATAAAATTATCTAAAAATAGAACTTACACAATTTATGACATATAAATGAGATTTCTAAAACTGCCATAGAAGGATAATATATAGGTGATTCAAAAGTGGATGATATATATCTTTACTCAATAAAAAAGGACATAGTTTAGTTTTTTTCCTTTTATAAATATAATTTTTACTTCGGACATACAAAATTTTAGTTATTGATTAATTAAAAAATTAGTATTATATTTGATTTTAAGTGAAATATATTTATATATTTGACCAAATCAAAGAATATTTTATAGATTATCATTCATGTTTAAATCAATAAAGTTTCATATAGGGATATTGATAAAATAACAAAGTACCATATATACTAGTGCTCGTACACTACACCTCATCCTTCTATCCGCGACTACATCTTTAGTCGCGAAAGAAGGAAAAAGTAGTCGCGGAAAACGAATTTGGACTTTACCTACTCTACATGTAGTCGTTATTACATAGTATGGAAAAACTCGTCGTTAGAGGTCATATCTAGCGACGAAAGTCACGATGTAGTCGCGAAAGTATTACTGACTACATAAGTAGTCGCTGTTTGACTAGTTATTATCGACGACATGTGTAGTCGCTAGAAGCTAATATATAGCGACTACCTTTAATTGTTTTTCTAGACTACTTGTAGTCGCTAATGACATTAATTTTTTTTTTAAATTATAAAATTATGATTCTAAATTATATATAATTGCAATATTCATTTAATAATTAAAAATACCAATTACAAACTAAATAATTAATTAAAATACTAATGCATCAAAATCATCCATAAACTTAAATTAAAAGTCAAACCAAAAGTCAAATCAATAGTCAAACAAACCAAAAGACAAAATATTATTACATCTTAACTTCAAACCAAAATAAACACCAACTTAACCCAACCTAAAGACCATATAAATGGGTCTCCTGGTTTCCATCAGAATCATCCATCTTCATCTTCGTCACTCTCTTCATCACCCTCTTCATTACCTCGACTCTCGGATGCATCACCAGCTGGAGGAGTAGGGTTCGCAGGCATAGGCTGGATAGGGGGCAAACCCTGTTGTACCCTTATCTCATTAATATAAGTCATCACATCAGTCACAGCTGCCTGAGAATAAACTAGGGGAGCACTGCTAGAAGAGGTACTAGTACTAGGGGGTCTATAAGGTGCCAATCCTTTGGCTACTCGAAGCTTATTTATTGCCGCCATCATATGCGAGTTTTGCTCGTCTTGTGCCGGGGTAGTTGAAGGACTCGAGACACGCTTCTTTCTTTTTCGGTTGGCCCATACCCGGTGTCCAACCCATTTTCGGCGACCCAATAGCCTTTTTAGCAGGTTCCCTCTCCGACTCAATTTGCTCATTTTGCGACAAGTAACCAGCTTCAGTTGACTCAGATTGACACTGAGTCTCTTTCTCTTTCATAGCATCCCTTAACAATTTCTGTTTAATTATAGACATGAAAAAAAAAATTAATATTAAAATCGATTTATGAATTAAATTATAATTACAATTTAATTTTTAAATATGCTTACATTAGCATTCTTATAACCCTCCGTCCTCCACTGCTTTGTCTTTTTGCTTTTTCCCACCACTTCGAAAAATGCACCCATTTGTGGAATAGGGGTTTCTTACTGAGTTGCCTCATCCCCACTACCACAGTCCCACCCCCGGTCAACTTCTCAACACCCTGTTTCATTCATAATAATCAATAAATATTCTAAATACATTAAACAACTATACATAAAAATAAAAGTACCTCCTAATGACAATCCCGAGTACGGGAGTATTTTCGAGAACCCACTCCACTTTTATTCTTTTGTTTCTTTCGATTTTCTTTATTCATTTTTGCCTAGTGCTGAAAAATTTTAAAATACAAATTTTAATAACATTATATATAATCTAAATGATAAAATAAAAAATATATATATATACCTTTGCGTCCTTCGGACCCCAATACTTACAACACATCTCCCAGACCTCATCAAATAAATCACTCGGTTTGTTACCCATCAAGTAAAAATGCTTTTTCATATTATGTTTTCTAGTCTTTGTACCTCACTTTCATAGTATCATCCAAATTCCCAGCAATACATTTCCAATCGGATTTTTTCCTCCAATAAGCGATATCAAAAAATTGTTATATCCAAAATATTATTTAAAGTTATATATAAGTATTAATGGTGAGAATAGTTTTAACATTACCGATAATCGCTTAATGACTGCTACTTTGTCAGAAGTCGGAACTTTCTCCCACGCTTTGTAGCACGGTGGTATCCTCTCTCGAACAGTTAGCCCGACATCCTGGCTAACGTGTTTCCCGTATTTACCGAGAGATTCCACGTGTCGTCTAGTATGTAGAAATCGACCGGCAAAGGATACCTGACCGCCTTTAGTGCCTTAATGACAGATTTTAGTGCCGCATACCTATTTTGTTGCGCTTAATTGAATCTGTTTTAAATTAGATTTAATTAATGTATAAGTTATATTTAACATAATTTTGGATATAATTTTTTTTATTTACCCGGTTGATTGTTACAATATGCAAGGTTTTTGTTGGGATTTATGTTTGGGTCTCGGTCCCCACCATCCCCTCCGTGACTCCTAGCTATCACATCGGCCATCTATTTTGCAATACATTTAAAAGACAGAAATAAAAATAAAATGAAAAATGATTACATCACGAAATTAAATACATAAAAATAAATACATAAAAATAAATACATAACCAAATTAAATACATACATATTAATTAAATAAAAAATAAAATTAAAAAATATAAAAAATATAATAATACCTTACAAAAAAAAAATTAGTCATATAATAAATAAATAAATATATACATTTTGTTTTTGATATTTCAAAATAGTCCATTTTTATTTAATTTTCTTTAAATTACAAATTGGGTTATTTTTTAATAAATAAACATGATAGTCCTTTTATATTTTCTTTTTCTTTTTTTAATTTGCAATATGGTTTATTTTTTTAAAAAATAAATATTTAGTCCATTTATGTTTTCTTTTTTTTTGTAAATTTCAAAGTGGTCCTTTAATTTTTTAAAATTGTATTTTTAGTTTTATTAGATTTTCTTATACTTACTTTTTAAATTGCAATTTGGTCCCTATATTTTTTATAAGATTTCATTTTGCTCCTTTTATTTTCATAAAAACATTTTAAGTCAAATTATTTTAATATAACACTTTATTTAATTGCAAAATGGTCATTTATTTATTTTTAACAACATTTTTTGTCAAATTATTTTCATTAACATTTTTTAAATTACAATTTGGTCCCTGTATTTTTATAAAAACAATTGTAGGACAAAAAATGTTTATTACATAAAATTTTTAATTTCATAATGCTACTTTTAATTTTTTTTTTATATCCTAAAAGACCCTAAATTTATTCAATCAATTTTTTTCAGAATCAAGCATATAAATAGTGTCTAAACTAACATAAATCACACTCAATAACGCCACTTATTCTCGGATTTCAATATCAACACAATAAAAAAAGGAAAAAAATTCATGAAATTTTTTTAGTGCCTTTACCAATATTTTTCCACTTCTAGTGGTTATGTTTATTTATCCTAGTCGTATTCAGACTACTACGAGACCACAAACTATTCTTTCCACGACCTTAACCGCTTCTGGAGTCTAGGTCACCAGAATTTCAGTTGTGAACATATGAAAAATATTTCATTTTCTTCAAAGAATATAGTTTCATTTCAGGAAATGATTTTTATATTACTTAAAAACCGTTTATTCACTTCAGGGAATATAATTTAGTTAAAATAATATAAATTGTGAGATTACAATACTCAATCGAGTTATAAAATATTATTAATATAGAATCTAATAATTACAAATGAATTAAATAAAAATTGATTATTCTATTTGAAAAATTCACCAGCGTAGCTCCTGTTTTTTTCATGGTAAAATTAGATTTCGCTCCATTCTCTTATATATTGGAAAAGTTGCATTTTCTTTCAAAAATGGATTTTCTTTGCGAAATACATATTCATTTACTTCCATAAATTGTTATAGATAGACAATATAATTTTTAAGCCACTCATTTACTTCCATAAATTGTTATAGATAGACAATATAATGTGTACTCAATGGGCATATCATAAAACCCTCTCTCATTAAAAACATAATGTCTAAGTGCTGAGTGTATACAATCACTATAGTATGTTCCTAGTTGCTAGCCTTAGGATCACTATGTATGTAAACTTACATTCCGCAACAACAGTACGCGTAACAATAATTGTTTATGCCTTTCTTATTCCTATTTTCATTAATATTAAATTACATCCCCTAGGGAGGAAGGTTTGATATGTGAACCCCCTGATGACCTCAAAAAATTGTTAGAACTATCCTAGATCTATTATCGGTTTCTCAAATTTTTTTGAGAACCGTAAATAAAATGAAAATATTTTATCCATCAATGCTTGTTTGATTAGCTCATCAAAGATTTCTACTAAGAATACCAAGGTATTATTGTGAGGAAAACTCATCCATCTCACATCCTCGTTAGTGAATCACAAAGTCACCAATAAGTAGGGGATGTTCCATAGTTACAAATAATTTATCCTCCTCGGTATACTATTTTTTGTTAGATGTTTGTTCCTTCTGTATAATTTTTTTCCTAAATCATATAACTTAGAGCCATATATCCGAGAAGTGGGTATTTATAATAAATTATGATATTCTATCCTTTCACATTCTCCTTTTGTCTCGCTCTTATGCAATCGATATTGTGAATCAAGTTTTGAAATAATTGGTTGAGCCTCATTCCTTTAAGGTTGTCAATATTCAGGTTCGAGATCAATGACATTACCCAAAATCTTATGTTTTCTTGTTTCTTTTTCTAGGTAGGAGTGGTATACATCTTTGATGGTCATAGGTTCCTAGGGTCTCTTTCGATCTCACAAAGCGGCTCTCGTACTCGTTGTTGTGTAACCTAGGATTCTCATCATTTTTCAAAGTTATTCTTGAGTTGTGACATGGAGTTTCTTCTTTTGGATTTAGATTTATATTTCTTGTCTCGTCTCAAGATTTGTTTGTTTAAATCCAACGAAATCATATATTAATGTCAAATAAGCTAAGGTAGCTTAAATACTTTATAATATTCTTGAATGTTATGTTTAACTACTTTTAACTTAAGTATAATTTATTTTAAATTTATTGAAAGATTTAGCGACGATTAATGATTATGATTGTTGAGATTATCGGAAGATAGGCCTAGATATAACAGATATGGTGGGCATTTGTGGCATGATGAATGCATTTATTTTGACTAAATATTGAATTGTTAAAGCTTTCTAATTACGATGTATTATGTCTGCCGGAGATTACAAACCAAACTTTTGTGATATATCACTTTAAAATTAACACCAAATATTAAATTATCGTGAACAACCTATCTAAGTGTCTCACAAATATTAAATGTTGTGGAACCATTTGCTTTCTACAAGTTTTATAAGTATTCGATAATCGAAACTGATGAAGAATAGATAATTCTTTACATAAATTTATGGGGTTACTTTACCTAGATCCTTTATTTTTAACCCATGACTCCATAGTTTATTAACTATTATGTGGTCACGTGAGTCTAATATCTTACATAAATGATACATCTAAATTTTTGATTGATTGACTATCATATTATTTTGTTTGTGATGTTAGAATAGGAGTCTAGTATTTTTTTTCTTAGGAATGATAAGTCTATGTTTTTTAGTGATTGACAAACATATGAGTCGATTTGGTGTTTTTTTATTGGAGATTAATACTCTTACATAAGAATGATATGTTTTTTTAATTGACCGAATTCCAAAAATCTGAGTACTCATTGTCTCAATAGATCCTAGTCTAGATCGGGTTATGAGAATTTGGGTGTTTAAGGGAAGTTCCACATTGATAGATCATTTTATAGTATGTATCATATCTATTTTACTAATCCCTTTTTATGAATGTTACGTCGAAAATGTATTCATTTGTTCTTCTCTCATAAAAAACCTTATCTTGTGGAAACTTGTTCAAAAAACTTAACACAAAAGTAAAAAGTGTAGCGTAGTAAAAAACAAAGAAAAAAGTACAAAATAGACCCTACATATTACAACATACGTACTAAACTTATTATGGGGGTTTCGTTTCTTCCTTCCATGCACTCAAATAGATCAAGTCTTTTACCTAGGCTACTAATTTGAGCCACTGTTTTATGACTTCAATTTTCCAGGACATGTGATTACAACCTTTGGTTGCCTCGGCATGTTTGCCTACTTATCCATCTTCTCGAGAACAAGCTTAGGAGTTAATACTTTAAAAAACAATGTAATTGTTCTTTAAGGTATTCAATACTTACTAATATATGAAGTTGAGGGAGTTTTAATAAAATTATTGAGCATATGAGTGATTTTCTCATATGGTAGTGACTGTATTTATGGTGGGGAATATCATGGTTTGACGGTAAGTTAATACTACCTTTTCTCAATTTTGTAAGGGTTGTTTGCCTTATGATCTTCTGATATTCACATTTGTATCAGCTAAACTAAATTTAGTGAGCAAGGTGACACAACTTTTATTTTACTTTATGTACCCGATTTTTATTTTTTTCACACTCAACAAATATTACAATGCAACCAAATGTATATTTCTACCTAAAAATAGGAAATTTCAACACATTTATATTGATCGAAAATTAATTAAATTATTTCAATTTGGTACCATTAAAATTATACACCATACAATACACTGGGAATATATTTATAACTGAACATTTATATTGATCGAAAATTTATAATCAAACTTACAATTGAAATCACTATATTTGTATCAACATATCTACACTATATCAACATTTAATTCATCATCAAAACTAAAATATATCGATAATAAATTTATCAACTAATCTACAAAAAAGGTAATACAAACTTCAATCTTTGTGTTGGTGAGTTGAGTTAAGAGTTGATAGATGGGAGTTTGAAATACGTTTGTTGTTAAAGGTTTTGATTTCTCCTTTGAAAGTGACATCCCTATATTATGGTAATCTGCAAAAAAAAAAAGTAGGTTTTATTATATTCCAGTTAAGATAATTAACAAAACAAAATTTAGTTTGTAGTTTAGGGATATGTGATAAAATCTAACACATTTTCACGTTACACCTCCTAATAACTATCAAATTATTTTTAATTAAATATATAACATAATTTATCCTTTCATACAAAACATCTAATTTTTTTATTAATATCATAGAATATATTTTGCAAAATCATACTATTAATTTAATTTTAGGAAATAAAAAATTTCCATAGGATAGACTTCTATTAGGAGCATGGCCGTTTTTTTAGAAACAATTGTAATATTCATCCAACCAAAAGACAACCCAAGTTTTAAACCGTAAACCAACACAAACCAATCATAAGTTTTTTGTTCATCAATTCCCTTAAGTTTCAAATCCTAATTATTACTACAAATCTATTACCCATATCATTCCCAATTTATATCATAAGATTATTGACAATTTTGAACAATGGGCTTCAAAATCATGGTTTGCAGAGGTTTCGATCTAGGACCCAGGAGCAATTCTTTCCTATGGTTTACCCTGATAAATTCTACTGAGAAGCTAATTTGTGAGTCCTATGAAAGCATGCACGGCTGCTCCGTGTGGATGGATGATTTGGTAAGGGAAAGGGGACCCTGTAATACCCTCTTATTGTCTTTTCGTATCTTTTTTGGCATATGCAAATGGTTATAAGTCTTTTATCGGTTAGTCTTCTGTTCTCTTTGATGTTTTTCTAGAATTCGGTGGATTCTTCCTGTTTTAGTAAATACATTGATTTACTTGTTCGAATTAATCAGAATAAATTTCTCAAAAATATTAGATGCAGTAAAGATTAGTATAGATACAGTAGGATTTTGAGTAGATTTGAAATGGATGTTGAGTCTATCTATGGATACTATGTATGTTCTATCTATGCTAAGAATTTTTGGATTATGGTGCTTTTCTCTTTTGGTGACTCAATTACCAGGGAATTCAATACCTATTTCTTTAATTACAAAAATAGTACCAGACAAATTTGTTGGAGTATTATTAATGCTAGCAATTGGTTTTTCTAGATTGTTATTGGGTTTAATTTAGATTTTAGTTCATAGAAGGTGGGTCAGGGTCTGATCAACATATCGTATAAGGCTAATTATTTTGTCGATTCTCATATTGTCTATGTGGCCTGTATTTATTACATGTATTTGGTTAGGAGGAGATGTTGTAAAGAAGTTAATTATTTTACTATGGAAAACTTTCAATTAGCCTGTGATGGTTTTCTTTTAATTTATGCTTTGATCAACTATTCTGGTTGTTATGATTATGGTCATATATTTGGATCAAAATTATATGGTTAGAGGAGGTAGTAAATGTCGTAGGAAAATAGTCGTTGGTGGTTTAATATCAATAATTTTGGAAAGTATTATTTGGAAGAGAGCTTTTACGACCCAAGTTAAGATCAGAATAAATTCTTTAGCTGCTGAACACATCGATCTGAACAAAATACATGCAGTATATTACACGCTTAATATTGAGCTTCCACCAAAGGTAATACAAGTGGCAGAAGCAGCGAAGAGAAGGCAGGTGTTGACTGCTACCAGGTTGGACTATTTAGCGACAACTTCTAGGAAGTGAGGGTTCAGATGAAGAATGATGAGAAAATCTGTGATGGAATTAAGGTGGATAGCGTGGATGATGGGTATGATGAAGGAGGTGAAAGATTGTTTTTCTGTTGTGGTGATGATTGTAACAGGATTTTTGGGTATGATCCCAATAGCATTGAAAACACGGAACATTTTGGTGGTAACCGGGCTAGACCCGTGAAGGCTACTAAAATTCATACTAACCTCGAGGATGGCGGCCGGTCCCGTAACCTGGACGGATTCGATGGATAACTACTGTGTTTGGAATTGTCAAGGTGCAAGGGCGCCCTTGACAAGAAAGTCCTTTAAATATTTGCTTAATAAATTTAGACTATCTTTTGTGTGTTTATTTGAGTCAAAACTGCGGAAAAAGGACCTTAAGTCTTGTTCCCAGTTTAATAAGTTTAATAGTTTTCATGTTGTCGACCCCGGAGGAAGAGCTTATAAGTCTGCTGGTATTCTTTTGATGTGGAAGTCTAGTATCTCTATCGATGTGGTTTCTCGTGTTCGAACTATGTAATCTGTAAAGTTAATGAATTGAATGGGTCAAAGTGGTATTTGATTTGTGTTCATGCCCCTAATGATGACGAAATTAGGGCTAATGTGTGGAATTCCTTGTCAAAATGGATGGATAAACTTGATGGTCCAAGTATCCTCATAGGCGATTTTAATGATATTACAAAATATTCGGAGAAAAAAGGAAAAATACTACCAAACTTGGAAAGAATCCTTAAGTTCAACGAGTTTATAAATTGAAATCGTCTAGTTGACTCACCGAGTAAATGATGTTATTTTACATGGACGAATCGAAGAAAAGGGGAAGAGAATGTTATAGAAAAGATGGACAGAGGTCTTGCAAATCTTGATTGGTGCGCAAGATTTTCAGACGCTAATATTATTATACCACCGGCTATGGGTTCAGACCATTCTCCAATAATTCTCCACCCAGAGCCGGAACGTGAAACAAATAATAAGTTTTTTAATTTCGAATCAAGGTGTTTGGATCATGTGCAGTGTAAAGAGGTGGTGGAAAATTCATGGGACAGAACAAGAATAGTAGATAATATTCAGGAATTCTGTGACAAGAAAGATGCTATGTGTAGCACTATGAGGGTGGAGTAAAACAACGTTCTTGAATAATAGGAAGAGACTAAATAACTTATATACAGAGTTGGAAATTTTGCAAGGTAAAGAGATGAATGAAGATAATATAATTAAGGAAATGGAACTTAAGAAAACTATTGAGGAATGTTGGGATCAAGAAGAGTCTTTCTAGGCGGATAGAGCTAGGGATCTTAATATTAAAGAAGGGGACAAAAATACTAAATATTTCTTTGCTAAAACTATGCAACGAAGAAGCATAAATAGGATAAATATGTTGAAGTGTGATGGGGAGGAATGGTGCGATAATAAAGAGACAATTAAGGACAATATACAGACATATTATATGAATCTCTTTAAGCAAAATATGGTTTCCAATATTCAAGAAGTTACTAGGCAAATTTCATCAAATGTTAGCTTCCAAATGAATGAGAGACACTTTTGAAGATCCCAGATTCTGAAGAAATAAAAAATCTTGTGTTTAAAATGGATGGTTCAAAAGCCCCAGGTCCAGATGGGCTGCCTGGAAATTTTATCACGAATTTAGGGAGATTATTGAAATGGATATAGAGAAAATTGTGATTGGCTTCTTTACAAACAATATCCCTCTCTGTCTAATTAATGACACTAATTACATTGGTACCAAAAGGGGATAAACAAGAAACAATCAAGGATTTTAGGCCAATATCTTGTGTTAATTTTTGCTATAAGATTATCTCAAAAATCATGGCTCTGAGACTTCAACCGTTAATGGACGAAATCATCTCACCAACTCCGTCGGCATTTATTAAAGGTAGGAGTATTCAAGACAATGTTCTGATAGAGCAAGAAGTCTCATATTTTTTAAATACTAAAAGAAAATCAAAAATCAATTATGCGGCGGTAAAGATTGATATGGAAAAGGCATATGATCAAGTAAATTGGGAATTCCTTTTTCTGACACTATTAGCGTTGGGATTTGCGAATAAATGGGTGACCTAGATTAAAAACTGTGAGACGACGGTTTCTATGCAAATCACTTGTTTACAAGGTACTGAAAGGAATATAAGTTCCTAAGGAAAATTTATGGGATACAAAACTAAAAGCTAAAAGATCGTGGAGTTCGGCGAGCATTTATAAAGGTATACAAATGCTTAAGAAATTTTTGACTTGGCAAATCGGTAATGGTAAGGGTGTGGATATTTGGAACCACAAATGGATTATGGGAAATTATAATTTGGACAATAGGAAAGGTCCTAATCTAAAATGGGTTAACGATCTTATGGATAAAGAGTCGTTAGGATGGAATGTTAATGTTATTAGGGAGGCATTCGATCCGACTGTTGCTAATGAAATATGGAAAATCCCAATCACAAATACTCTCAAAGAAGATAAGATAATTTGGCCTTTTAATAAAGATGGGACATATTCGACAAAGTCTGGATATCACGCGTTGGTAGGAGAAAATAGAGATACTCCACAATCTTCAATCGCTGGTGAAAAAGAAAATAACTCAACTCTTTGGAACCCTGTGTGGCATGCTAACATCCCTTCAAAAATTAAGAATTTTTGTTGTCGGATTTGTAATGATATCCTTTCGTCTAAACAGAACCTGAAAAAGAGAAGGTGTAAAGATGACAACAGATGTGAATGGTGCGAAATGGAGATGGAAAGTACATATCATATCATCCTTAAATACCCAATTAGCATGCAAGCTTGGGCGGAATCGTCCGTCCAAATTAAAATTGATGACAAAATGAATGAACCCTTCTCAATATGGTTAATGAAAACGGTAAAAAGCCACTCAAATAATGGATGTGATAAAAGGAAAGTTACGGCTACAATCATGGTTACCACATGGAATATTTGGAGAGAAAGGATGAAAGGTTTCTTTGAAAAGAAGAAATAGGCGGTTGAAAATATAACACGTAATACTAAATATACAATTGCTCGTATATTTGATGAGACAAAGAGCTTCAAGAATAAGAATAAGCAGACAGTGCAGGAGAAGAAGGAAGCTGATAAGAATAACCCAGTTATTGACGATGCGACAGATATGGTTTGGTTTAGTGATGCGTCTTTTATTAGTGAGTTGGAACCAGCAGCAATTTCCACAATTGGAGTTAATCCTTAGGGTTTGATCACGCAAAGGAAAGCCTTGCGATGTAAATTAAAGAGCTTTCAAGAAGGAGAAGCGTGGACACTTCTTTTAGCCCTCAAATCGGCAGCTTCGAAGAGCACACAGAGTAGTTCGTTTTACTCTGACAACCTTGAACTTGTTCAAGGAATTTACAACAGGATTTGACTTCACTGGAGCCTTAACCCAATCATTGAGGAAATCAAAGGATGGCTGAACATCTTTCCACTTTGGAAAATAACCTACATTAGTAGAGAACATAGCTCTATCGCGGATGGCTTTGCGAAATTCACGAGGAGAATTATAGACCTATCAGAATGGAAGGATATGTCGGTGATAAGCTCTTTCTATTTCTTTAACCAGTATTGTAAAATTTAGTATATGTATCAGGTTTCCTTTCATTTGAAAAAAAAACCAACACAAACCAACAAACAAACACATACTGAGAACCCCTAACAACATTCATTAATAGTCTAATGGAAACGATAAATAATCAAAAGATAAACAACATCATCACTCGAATACCCAAGCATTCTCCCTGCGGACCTCCTCCTCTTCCTCTGGTGTGAAGTCGTTCTTGATGTTGAACGTCTTCCTTATCTCCTCAGGAGTCTTTCCCTTAATCATATCTGCAACTTGCAACTGTCTGGCAGGTAAAGTCAAGAAGACTTTTGCTGTTAAGATAATTAGCAGTCATGATGAGATCAAAGAGAGTGGACTAGTCAACCTTCATGAAATCCTGATCAAAAACCTTTAACTCTTCATCAGCAGTCTTCTCACCTTCAGCCTTCGCAACGGCCTCGACATGGCGTTTGCAGTACTCAATGACCTTGGACAAGATTTTGCTTGTGACATTTGGGAGCGGAATGGTTGCATCCGCACATCCATCTTCGATCATGTGCTTGATCGTCTGAGACTCAACGACCACCGCTTCTTCAACTTCAAAGCTCTCTCCATCAGAGCTCCTCAAGGTGATCTTCTTGGCATCTGCGGAATACATCGTTTGCGTTTGCTAGAATCATTGACAAAAAAATTTCTTTTGAAAACCCTAACCCTAACCCTCTTCCTTGTTGATTGAAATGTCATGTCCAACGATCTTATTTGTGAAATATAGAATTACACTCTTTTCTAAATAGATTGGAAGTATAAATGGTGTCGGCTGAATAAACATGATGAAAAATTAGTTAATAATTTTGTGATACTTTAGAGTAGTTTCTTGGTATCCATAGGAATGATGACTTGTAAGGTGTATATGTAAGGAGGCGGGGTTTAGGGTTTGGTGAAAATAATTTTGTAATTTTTTCTGGTATTATATAAAATTATCTAAAATAGAACTTACACAATTTATGACATATAAATGACTTAATGAGATTTCTAAAACTGCCATAGAAGGATAATATATAGGTGATTCAAAAGTGGATGATATATATCTTTACTCAATAAAAAAGGACATAGTTTAGTTTTTTTCCTTTTATAAATATAATGTTTACTTCGGACATACAAAATTTGAGTTATTGATTAATTAAAAAATTAGTATTATATTTGATTTTAAGTGAAATATTTTTATATATTTGACCAAATCAAAGAATATTTTATAGATTATCATTCATGTTTAAATCAATAAAGTTTCATATAGGGATATTGATAAAATAACAAAGTACCATATATACTAGTGCTCGTACACTACACCTCATTCTTCTATCCGCGACTACATCTTTAGTCGCGAAAGAAGGAAAAAGTAGTCGCGGAAAACGAATTTGGACTTTACCTACTCTACATGTAGTCGTTATTACATAGTCGGGAAAAACTCGTCGTTGAGGTCATATCTAGCGACGAAAGTCACGATGTAGTCGCGAAAGTATTACTGACTACATAAGTAGTCGTTGTTTGACTAGTTATTATCGACGACATGTGTAGTCGCTAGAAGCTAATATATAGCGACTACCTTTAATTGTTTTCCTAGACTACTTGTAGTCGCTAATGACATTAATTTTTTTTTTTTAAATTAAAAAATTATGATTCTAAATTATATTTAATTGCAATATTACAATTAAATATAATTCCAAAATCATATTTTTTATTTTTAAAAAAATATTCAATTAATAATTAAAAATACCAATTACAAACTAAATAATTAATTAAAATACTAATGCATCAAAATCATCCATAAACTTAAATTAAAAGTCAAACCAAAAGTCAAATCAATAGTCAAACAAACCAAAAGACAAATTATTATTACATCTTAACTTCAAACCAAAATAAACACCAACTTAACCCAACCTAAAGTCCATATAAATGGGTCTCCTGGTTTCTATCAGAATCATCCATCTTCATCTTCGTCACTCTCTTCATCACCCTCTTCATTTCCTCGACTCTCGGATGCATCACCAGCTGGAGGAGTAAGGTTCGCAGGCATAGGCTGGAAAGGGGGCAAACCCTGTTGTACCCTTATCTCATTAATATAAGTCATCACATCAGTCACAGCTGCCTGAGAATAAATTAGGGGAGCACTGCTAGAAGAGTACTAGTACTAGGGGGTCTATAAGGTGCCAATCCTTTGGCTACTCGAAGCTCATTTATTGCCACCATCATATGCGAGTTTTGCTCGTCTTGTGCCGGGGTAGTTGAAGGACTCGAGACACGCTTCTTTCTTTTTCGGTTGGCCCATACCCGGTGTCCAACTCCTTTTCGGCGGCCAATAGCCTTTTTAGCAGGTTCCCTCTCCGACTCAATTTGCTCATTTTGCGACAAGTAACCAGCTACAGTTGACTCAGATTGACACTGAGTCACTTTCTCTTTCATAGCATCCCTTAACAATTTCTGTTTAATTATAGACATGAAAAAAAATTAATATTAAAATCGATTTATGAATAAAATTATAATTACAATTTAATTTTTAAATATACTTACATTAGCATTCTTATAACCCTCCGTCCTCCACTGCTTTGTCTTTTTGCTTTTTCCCACCACTTCGAAAAATGCACCCATTTGTGGAATAGGGATTTCTTCCTGAGTTGCCTCATCCCCCACTACCACAGTCCCACCCCCGGTCAACTTCTCAACACCCTGTTTCATTCATAATAATCAATAAATATTCTAAATACATTAAACAGCTATACATAAAAATCAAAGTACCTCGTAATGAAAATCCCGAGTACGGGAGTATTTTCGAGAACCCACTCCACTTTTATTCTTTTGTTTCTTTCGATTTTCTTTATTCATTTTTGCCTAGTGCTGAAAATTTTTAAAATACAAATATTAATAACATTATATATAATCTAAATGATAAAATAAAAAAATATATATATATACCTTTGCGTCCTTCGGACCCAAATACTTACAACACATCTCCCAGACCTCATCAAATAAATCACTCGGTTTGTTACCCATCAAGTAAAAATGCTTTTTCATATTATGTTTTTTAGTCTTTGTACCTCACTTTCATAGTATCATCCAAATTCCTAGCAATACATTTCCAATCGGATTTTTTCCTCCAATAAGCGATATCAAAAAATTGTTATATCCAAAATATTATTTAAAGTTAAATTAAATTAATAATTTATTTTATATAAGTATTAATGGTGAGAATAGTTTTAACATTACCGATAATCGCTTAATGACTGCTACTTTGTCAGAAGTCGGAACTTTCTCCCACGCTTTGTAGCACGGTGGTATCCTCTCTCGAACAGTTAGCCCGACATCCTGGCTAACGTGTTTCCCGTATTTACCAAGAGATTCCACGTGTCGTCTAGTATGTAGAAATCGACCGGCAAAGGATACCTTACCGCCTTTAGTGCCTTAATGACAGATTTTAGTGCCGCATACCCATTTTGTTGCGCTTAATTGAATCTGTATTAAATTAGATTTAATTAATGTATAAGTTATATTTAACATAATTTTGGATATAATTTTTTTTATTTACCCGGTTGATTGTTACAATATGCAAGGTTTTTGTTGGGATTTATGTTTGGGTCTCGGTCCCCACCATCCCCTCCGTGACTCCTAGCTATCACATCGGCCATCTATTTTGCAATACATTTAAAAAACAGAAATAAAAATAAAATGAAAAATGATTACATCACGAAATTATATACATAAATATAAAATTAAATACATAAAAATTAATACATAACCAAATTAAATACATACATATTAATTAAATAAAAAATATAATTAAATAATATAAAAAATATAATAATACATTACAAAAAAAAATATTAGTCATATAATAAATAAAAAAATATATACATTTTGTTTTTGATATTTCAAAATAGTCCATTTTTATTTAATTTTCTTTAAATTACAAATTGGGTTATTTTTTTAATAAATAAACATGATAGTCCTTTTATATTTTCTTTTTATTATTTTAATTTGCAAAATGGTTTATTTTTTAAAAAAAATAAATATTTTAGTCCATTTATGTTTTCTTTTATTTTTTTAAATTTCAAAGTGGTCCTTTAATTTTTTAAAATTGTATTTTTAGTTTTATTAGATTTTCTTATACTTGCTTTTTAAATTTCAATTTGGTCCCTATACTTTTTATAAGATTGCATTTTGCTCCTTTTATTTTCATAAAAACATTTTAAGTCAAATTATTTTAATATAACACTTTATTTAATTGCAAAATGGTCATTTATTTATTTTTAAAAACATTTTTTGTCAAATTATTTTCTTTAACATTTTTTAAATTACAATTTGGTCCCTGTATTTTTAATTTCATAATGCTACTTTTAATTTTTTTTATATCCTAAAAAACCCTAAATTTATTCAATCCATTTTTTTCAGAATCAAGCATATAAATAGTGTCTAAACTAACATAAATCACACTCAATAACGCCACTTATTCTCGGATTTCAATATCAACACAATAAAAAAAAAGGAAAAAAATTCATGAAATTTTTTTAGTGCCTTTACCAATATTTTTCCACTTATAGTGGTTATGGTTATTTATCCTAGTCGTATTCGAACTACTACGAGACCACAAACTATTCTTTCCACGACCTTAACCTCTTCTGGAATCCAGGTCACCAGAATTTCAGTTGTGAACATATGAAAAATATTTCATTTTCTTCAAAGAATATAGTTTCATTTCAGGAAATGATTTTTATATTACTTAAAAACCGTTTATTCACTTCAGGGAATATAATTTAGTTAAAATAATATAAATTGTGAGATTACAATACTCAATCGAGTTATAAAATATTATTAATATAGAATCTAATAATTACAAATAAATTAAATAAAAATTGATTATTCTATTTGAAAAATTCACCAGCGTAGCTCCTGTTTTTTTCATGGTAAAATTAAATTTCGCTCCATTCTCTTATATATTGGAAATGTTGCATTTTCTTTCAAAAATGGATTTTCTTTGCGAAATACATATTCATTTACTTCCATAAATTGTTATAGATAGACAATATAATGTTTAAGCCACTCGTTTACTTCCATAAATTGTTATAGATAGACAATATAATGTGTCCTCAGTGGGCATTTCATAAAACCCTCTCTCATTAAAAACATAATGTCTAAGTGCTGAGTGTATACAATCATTATAGTATGTTCCTAGTTGCTAGCCTTAGGATCACTATGTATGTAAACTTACATTCCGCAACAACAGTACGCGTAACAATAATTATTTATGCCTTTCTTATTCCTATTTTCATTAATATTAAATTACATCCCCTAGGGAGGAAGGTTTGATATGTGAACCCCCTAATGACCTCAAAAAATTGTTAGAACTATCCTAGATCTATTATCGGTTTCTCAAATTTTTTTGAGAACCGTAAATAAAATGAAAATATTTTATCCATTAATGCTTGTTTGATTACCTCATCAAAAATTTCTACTAAGAACACCAAGGTATTGTTGTGAGGAAAACTAATCCATCTCACATCCTCGTTAGTGAATCATAAAGTCACCAATAAGTAGGGGATGTTCCATAGTTACAAATAATAAGTAGGGGATGTTTGTTCCTTCTGTATAATTTTTTTCCTAAATCATAGAACTTAGAGCCATATATCCAGAAGTGGGTATTTATAATAATTTATTATATTCTATCATTTCACATTCTCCTTTTGTCTCGCTCTTATGAAATCGATATTGTGAATCAAGTTTTGAAATAATTGGTTGAGCCTCATTCCTTTAAGGTTGTCAATATTCAGGTTCGAGATCAATGACATTACCCAAAATCTTATGTTTTCTTGTTTCTTTTTATAGGTAGGAGTGGTATACATCTTTGATGGTCATAGGTTCCTAGGGTCTCTTTCGATCTCACAAAGTGGCTCTCGTACTCGTTGTTGTGTAACCTAGGATTCCCATTATTTTTCAAAGTTATTCTTGAGTTGTGACATGGAGTTTCTTCTTTTGGATTTAGATTTATATTTCTTGTCTCGTCTCAAGATTTGTTTGTTTAAATCCAACGAAATCATATATTAATGTCAAATAAGCTAAGGTAGCTTAAATACTTTATAATATTCTTGAATGTTATGTTTAACTACTTTTAACTTAAGTATAATTTATTTTAAATTTATTGAAATATTTAGCGACGATTAAGGACTATGATTGTTGAGATTATCGGAAGATATGCCTAGATATAACAGATATGGTGGGCATTTGTGGCATGATGAACGCATTTATTTTGACTAAATATTGAATTGTTAAAGCTTTCTAATTACGATGTATTATGGCTGCTGGAGATTACAAACCCAAACTTTTGTGATATATCACTTTAAAATTAACACCAAATATTAAATTCTCGTGAACAACCTATCTAAGTGTCTCACAAAATATTAAATGTTGTGGAACCATTTGCTTTCTACAAGTTTTATAAGTATTCGCTAATCGAAACTGATGAAGAATAGATAATTCTTTACATAAATTTATGGGGTTACTTTACCTAGATCCTTTATTTTTAACCCATGACTCCATAGTTTTTGAACTATTATGTGGTCACGTGAGTCTAATATCTTACTTAAAATGATACATCTAAATTTTTGATTGATTGACTATCATATTATTTTGTTTGTGATGTTAGAATAGGAGTCTAGTATTTTTTTTCTTAGGAATGATAAGACTATGTTTTTTAGTGATTGTCAAACATAGGAGTCGATTTGTTGTTTTTTTTATTGGAGACTAATACTCTTACATAAGAATGATATGTTCACGTTTTTTTAATTGACCGAATTCCAAAAATCTGAGTACTCATTGTCTCAATAGATCCTAGTCTAGATCGGGTTATGAGAATTTGGGTGTTTAAGGGAAGTTCCACATTGATAGATCATTTTATAGGATGGTATCGTATCTATTTTACTAATCCCTTTTTATGAATGTTACGTCGAAAGTGTAATCATTTGTTCTTCTCTCATAAAATACCTTATCTTATGGAAACTTGTTCAAAAAACTTAACACAAAAGTAAAAAAGTGTAGTGTAGTAAAAAACAAAGAAAAAAGAACAAAATAGACCCTACATATTACAACATACATACTAAACTTATTATGGGGGTTTCGTTTCTTCCTTCCATGCACTCAAATAGATCAAGTCTTTTACCTAGGCTACTAATTTGAGCCACTGTTTTATGACTTCAATTTTCCAGGACATGTGATCCTACAACCTTTGGTTGCCTCGGCATGTTTGCCTACTTATCCATCTTCTCGAGAACAAGCTTAGGAGTTAATACTGTAAAAAACAATGTAATTGTTCTTTAAGATATTCAATACTTACTAATATATGAAGTTGAGGGAGTTTTTATAAAATTATTGAGCATATGAGTGATTTTCTCATATGGCAGTGACTGTATTTATGGTGGGGAATATCATGGTTTGACGGTAAGTTGATACTACCTTTTCTCGATTTTGTAAAGGTTGTTTGCCTTATGATCTCCTGATATTCACATTTGTATCAGCTAAACTAAATTTAGTGAGCAAGGTGACACAATTTTTATTTTACTTTATGTACCCGATTTGTATTTTTTTCATACTCAACAAATATTACAATGCAACCAAATGTAGATTTCTACCTAAAAATAGGAAATTTCAACACATCTTCATTAAATATGATGAAATTAAATTTAAATAAATAAATATTAATTAAATTACTTCAAGTTGGTACCATTAAAATTATACACCATACAATACATTGGGAATATATTTATAACTGAACATTTATATTGATCGAAAATTTATAATCAAACATACAATTGAAATCACTATATTTGTATCAACATATCTACACTATATCAACATTTATTTCATCATCAAAACTAAAATATATCAATAATAAATTTATCAACTAATCTAGAAAAAAGGTAATACAAAGTTCAATCTTTGTGTTGGTGAGTTAAGTTAAGAGTTGATAGATGAGGAGTTTGAAATAAGTTTGTTGTTAAATGTTTTGATTTCTCCTTTGAAAGTGATATCCGTATATTATTGTAATTAGCAAAAACAAAAAGAAAATAGGTTTTATTATATTCCAGTTAAGATAATTAACAAAACAAAATTTAGTTTGTAGTTTAGGGATATGTGATAAAATCTAACACAATTTCACGTTACACCTCCTAATAACTATCAAATTACTTTTAATTAAATATATAACATAATTTATCCTTTCATACAAAACAGCTAATTTTTTTTAATATCATAGAATATATTTTGCAAAATCATACTATTAATTTAATTTTAGGAAATAAAAAATTTCTCTCTAATAGACTTCTATTAGGAGCATGGCGGTTTTTTTTAGAAACAATTGTAATATTCATCCAACCAAAAGACAACCCAAGTTTTAAACCTTAAACCAACACAAACCAATCATAAGTTTTTTGTTCATCAATTCCCTTAAGTTTCTAATCCTAATTATTACTACAAATCTATTACCCATATCATTCCCAATTTATATCATAAGATTATTAACAATTTTGAACAATGGGCTTCAAAATCATGGTTTGCAGAGGTTTTGATCCAGGACCAGGAGCAGTTCTTTCCTATGGTTTACCATGATAAATTCTACTGAGAAGCTAATTTGTGAGTCCTATGAAAGCATGCACGACTGCTCTGTGTGGATAGATGATTTGGTAAGGGAAAAGGGACCCTGTAATGCCCTCTTATTGTCTTTTCTTATCTTTTTTTGGCACATGCAAATGGTTATAAGTCTTTTATCTGTTAGTCTTCTGTTCTCTTTGATGTTTTTTCTGGAATTCGGTGGATTCTTCTTGCTTTAGTAAATGCATACAAGGAAATTTGGGGTTTGATTTACTTGTTCGAATTAATCAGAATAAATTTCTCAAAAATATTAGATGCAGTAAAGATTAGTATAGATAGAGTAGGATTTTGAGTAGATTTGAAATGGATGCTGAGTCTATCTATGGATACTATGTATGTTCTATCTATGCTAAGAATTTTAGGACTATGGTGCTTTTCTCTTTTGGTGACTCAATTACCAAGGAATTCAATTCCTATTTCTTTAATTACAAAAATAGTACCAGACAAATTTGTTGGAGTATTATTAATGCTAGCAATTGGTTTTTTTGGATTGTTATTGGTTTAATTTGGATTTTAGTTCATGGAAGGTGGGTCAGGGTCTGATCAACATATCGTATAAGGCTAATTATTTTGTCGATTCTCATATTGTCTATGTGGCCTGTATTTTATTACATGTATTTGGTTAGGAGGAGAAGTTGTAAAGAAGCTATTTATTTTACTATGGAAAACTTTCAATTAGCCTGTAATGGTTTTCTTTTAATTTATGCGTTGATCAACTATTCTGGTATTATGATTATGGTCATATATTTGGATCGAAATTATATGGTTAGAGGAGGTAGTATATGTAATATCAATGTTTTTGGAAAGTATTATTTGGAAGAGAGCTTTTACGACCCAAGTTAAGATCAGAATAAATTCTTTAGCTGCTGAACACAACAAAATACATGCAGTATATTACACGCTTAAGATTGAGCTTCCACAAAAGGTAATACAGGTGACAGAAGCAGCAAAGAGAAGCCAGGTGTTGACTGCTACCAGGTTGGACTATGTAGCGACAACTTCTATGAAGTGAGGGTTCAGATGAAGAATGATGAGAAAATCTGTGATGGAATTAAGGTGGATAGCGTGGATGATGGGTATGAAGAAGGAGGTGAAAGATTGTTTTTCTGTTGTGGTGATGATTGTAACAGGATTTTGGGGTATGATCCCTGTAGCAGTGAAAACACGGAAGATTTTAGTGGTAATTGGGCTAGACCCGTGAAGGCTACTAAAATTCATACTAACCTCGAGGATGGCGGCCGGTCCCGTAACCTGGACGGATTCGATGGATAGCTACTGTGTGTGGAATTGTCAAGGTGCAAGGGCGCCCTTGATAAGAAAGTCCATTAAATATTTGCTTAATAAATTTAGACTATCTTTTGTGTGTTTATTTGAGTCAAAACTGCGGAAAAAGGACCTTAAGTCTTGTTCCCAGTTTAATAAGTTTAATAGGTTTCATGTTGTCGACCCCGGAGGAAGAGCTTATAAGTCTGGTGGTATTCTTTTGATGTGGAAGTCTAGTATCTCTATCGATGTGGTTTTCTCGTGTTCGAACTATGTAATCTCTAAATTTAATGAAATGAATGGATCAAAGTGGTATTTGGTTTGTCTTCACGCCCCTAATGATGACGAAATTAGGGCTAATGTGTGGAATTCCTTGTCAAAATGGATGGATAAACTTGATGGTCCAAGTATCCTCATAGGCGATTTTAATGATATTACAAAATATTCGGAGAAAGAAGGCAAAATACAACCAAACTTGGAAAGAATCCTTAATTTCAACGAGTTTATAAATTGAAATCGTCTAGTTGACTTACAGAGTAAAGGATGTTATTTTACATGTACGAATCGGAGAAAAGGGGAAGAGAATGTTAAAGAAAAGCTGGACAGAGGTCTCGCAAATCTTGATTAGTGTTCAAGATTTTCAGACGCTAATATTATAGTACCACCGGCTATGGGTTCAGACCATTCTCCGTTAATTCTCCTGCCAGAGCCGGAACGTGAAACAAAAAATAAGTTTTTTAATTTTGAATCAAGGTGGTTGGATCATGTGCAGTGTAAAGAGGCGGTGGAAAATTCATGGGACAAAACAAGAATAGTAGATAATATTCAGGAATTCTGTGACAAGAAAGATGCTATGTGTAGCGCTAAGAGGGTTCTAAGAGGGTGGAGTAAAACAACGTTCTTGAATAATAGGAACAGACTAAATAACTTATATACAGAGTTGGAAATTATGCAAGGTAAAGAGATGAATGAAGATAATATAATTAAGGAAATTGAACTTAAGAAAACTATTGAGGAATGTTGGGATCAAGAAGAGTCTTTCTAGGCGGATAGAGCTAGGGATCTTAATATTAAAAAAGGGGACAAAAATACTAAATATTTCTTTGCTAAAACTATGCAACGAAGAAGGATAAATAGGATAAATATGTTGAAGTGTGATGGGGAGGAATGGTGCGCTAATAATGAGACAATTAAGGACAATATACAGACATATTATATGAATCTCTTTAAGCAAAATATGGTTTCCAATATTCAAGAAGTTACTAGGCAAATTTAATCAAATGTTAGCTTCCAAATGAATGAGAGACTTATAAAGATCCCGGATTCTGAAGAAATAAAAAATCCTGTGTTTAAAATGGATGGTTCAAAAGCCCCGGGTCCAGATGGGCTGCCTGGAAATTCTATCACGAATTTTGGGAGATTATTGAAATGGATATTGAGAAAATTGTGATTGACTTCTTTACAAACAATATCTCTCTCAGTCTAATTAATGACACTATTATTACATTGGTACCAAAAGGGGATAAACAAGAAACAATAAGGATTTTAGGCCAATATCTTGTGTTAATTTTTGCTATAAGATTATCTCTAAAATCATGGCTCTGAGACTTCAACCGTTCATGGACTAAATCATCTCACCAACACCGTCGGCATTTATTAAAGGTAGGAGTATTCAAGACAATGTTCTGATAGCGCAAGAAGTCTCATATTTTTTAAATACTAAAAGAAAATCAAAAATCAATTATGCGGCGGTATAGATTGATATGGAAAAGGCATATGATCAAGTAAATTGGGAATTCCTTTTTCAGACAATATTAGCGTTGGGATTTGCGGATAAATGGGTGAACTAGATTAAGAACTGTGTGACGACGGTTTCTATGCAAATCAAAATTAATGGTCAAAGGATGAAAAAGTGAAAACTGGAACAAGGTTTAAGACAAGGGGACCCATGATCACCGCTTCTTTTTTCTCTTCTCACGGAAAGTCTCATTGGACTAATTAATAATCAATGTAGAGAAGGTAATAAAATGGGATAATGATTACAAGACAATGTCCGAAACTTACCCATCTTTTCTTCGCGGATGATGCTTTATTCTTTATTAAAATTTTGGATAAGGAAATTAATGCATTTAACGAAATATTGTGCAGCTATTGCCAAGCATCAAGGCAAAAAGTTAATCTCGCAAAATCGGCCATTATGTTCAGCAAGAATACTCCTGATCATATTAAACAAAACATTTTTGAGGCTCTTAGCATAAAAAGCACGGATTCGCTAGGGAAATATTTGGGCATTCCGCTAACCCTTAAGAGATTGAAAACGGAGAATCTTAATTACAATCTAAATCTTTCTCGTCACCAATTTGGTTGGATTTTATATCATGTTCCTCTCTCCTAGTGTTATGTTAGATCATAATTATTTAAAGTGAACATGATATCAATAAATTGTAATTTAATTAACAATTTATGGTTATCAATTTTATAATCTTAATCTCTTTTGATAATTTGAAAGTCTATGTACAACATTTTGTCCTAGATTTTGGCACTTAGTTTATTTTAAAAAATATAATCCATATTTCTCTCAAACCTTTTCTTCATATTTGAATGACCTTTACATTAATTTACCTGAAAAACATTTTTTGTGGTTTATATTAGTGTATCGGTTCAAGCATATGTTTAATATGAAATCTTGAATACCAATTATGCACAAAAGTAAATACTATGAGGCAGAAAAGAATGTCTATGATTATGACCCTACTTTGGTCCTCTAATATTATACGGAAATGAGTACCATAGCTGACAAATTCGCGGTCAACTAGTAAAGTTTTGTAAAAACAAGGAGACGACCCCTACCAACAGAATAATAGCATACCTTTGACAACCTAGTATTCAGTGACAAAGACACTAATGAATTAATTTACCAAATGCCAATTTTCTAATCCTTCATATTGGGATTGAGAGCACCCTAATTAAGCATTTTTTCAATGTTGGAAGCTCTAAAGTATTTTAGTTAATGGACACCTTAATACAGATAAACATCGACCTTGAAGAGATCTTACCCAACTATATTAGAATTAGATGGTTTAACGGACAATCCTCTAGACAAACTGGGTACATAAAGTTCAACTCACAGTATGGTCAATAAAACTTTTGTCAACTTGCTCGTTTTAGTTGACTACAAATATGCATACCATGAAACCACAAGGCGAATAACCTTTACAAAATTGAAAGAGGTAGTATCCACTTACCATCAAACCATGAAATTCACCACCATAAATGGAGTAGCTACAAGACATTAAAATGAGCCAAATGCTCAAGAATGTTATAAACCTCCTCAGCTGTATGTATGAGTATGCTTAGAATATCATTATGAATAACAATCACATTATTTATCCATACATACTGATTCCTAAACATATTCTCTAGAAGAAGGATAAGCATGCAAACACGCCGGGGCAATCAAAAGTTGTATGATCACATGTCTTGGAAAATCAAAGTCATAAAACATTACTTAAAATTTGTAGTTCGGAAAAAGACTTGGTCTGCTTGAGTGCATAGAGGGATGAACAGAAACGAAAGCCCGCATAATAGGGCCAGTAAGTAGCTTGTTATAAGTATGTTATATTTCATACTTTTCTCTTTATCTTTTTCAACACTACACTCTTTTCCTTCTCTATTACGATTTTTCCAACAGGTTTTCTAATCTAAATTTTTTAATGAAAGTAGAAAAAATGAATACCTTGTCCGATGAAGAATTATTGAAAGGGTTTTATTAAAAAAATATGAGTCTATCCGACAGAACATCTATCAGTATGGACATTCCTTTAAACATACAAATTCTCATATCCTAATCTTGACACTCCTGAGCCAATACGCCACCAATATTTTATACTATTCAATCAATTAACCATTTTAGATATGTCACTCCTACTTGACAAGTAAGACTACGATCCTTTGCGACCATGACTACTCGACTTTTATGGTAGTTGTATAATAAAAAATATATAGTTCTTATTTAAGAAGACCAGTCTCCAATAGACTCCTATGTTAGTTAGCCTCTAAACCAATATAAACTTATCATTGAAAAGTAAAAATACTAGACTCTTATGCTAACATGACCACTCAAACCATATGCTAGTCAGCCAATCAAAAATTTAGATGTATCATTCCTAAATAAGAATACTAAACTCCTATGCCAAAATAATCGTTTGACTATCTCTAGAGTCATGTGTTCAAAATAAAGGATCTAGTTAAAGTAACCCCACAAATTTATGTAAAAAAATTGTTTTTACTTTATCATTTGCTATAATAAATTATTTAGATAACTTTAGAAAGCAAAGGGTGTCGAAAAAATTCTTAAACACGGTATAGGGATACTGAAAAATATGAAAGCCTTACTCTAATATACATTCATGAAAATGAGCCTCTTAAAATTTATGACACAAAAGCGTGAAAAATTATATATTATTAAGAAGTGACAATATGTACCTAGGGACATGTCCCTTACATTTAGAGTGAATATAAGCATGAGTAAACACAAACATCATCATTAGTTAATAATTGTTATATATTAACATTCACTCTAAAAATGCAATAAAAAGAGTATGCATGTCAAGTACAAGACGAATTTTCACTTACTATCCTTAACATAATATTTTTTAGAGAAAGGGTTAGGCATTATAACAAATATAGACAATGGCTACTATAAAACTGTAAGGGAGTCCTAGTTTATCCACACAAACAAGGATGGGTAGAATTGGCATAATTTCGACTTCAAAATCCATGTCCTGATATAAGGAGACTATGTAAACCTAGTTGAAGAAGGAAAAAGAGTCAAGAAGCACAATCAAAATCAACAAAAAATTCTTCTAGGGCTCATAGTTCCATAAATTCATCACTGATAGCGTCAATATAGTTTTAATGAACCTAATTATCCACCAAAAAAGATCGAGGAACATGCTTAGAAATGTGGTATATTAAGTAAAAAACCTTGTGTAATATTATGGATATGTCCTTTAATTAAATAATAATGAAGTGGAGAATCTTATATAGGTTTTTCACAAAAATTTAATATTTGGTGTTAGTTTCAAAGTGAGATCTATCACAAAAGTTTGGGTTTGTAATCTCCAGCAGTCATAATACATCTTAATCAACAAGCTTTAACAATTACATATGTAGTCAACATAACTGCATTCATCATGCCACAGATGCCCACCATATATGTTATATATATATGCCTATCTTCCTATAATCTCAACAACCGTAGAGATCAATCCCCACAAGATATTTCAACTAATTTTAGATAAAGTATACTTAAGTTAAAAGTAGTTTAACATAACATTCAAGAATATTATAAAGTAGTTAAGCTACCTTTAGTTTATTTGACATTAATATTTGATTTTGTTGGTTATAAACTTACAAGTCTTAAGATGAGACAAGGAATCCAAATCTAAATCCAAAAGAAGAAACTCCATGACACAACTCAAGGATAACTCTATAAAACGTAAATGATGGGAATCCTACATTACAAAACAACGAGTACGGGATCCACTTTCTGAGATCGAAAGAGACCCTAGGAACCTGTGACCATCAAAGAAGTATACAAAATACTACTCCTACCTAGAACAATAAACCAGAAGACTTAAGATTTTGGGTAATGTCCTAGATCTCGAACCCTAATGTTGACAACCTCAAAGAAATGTGGCTCAAACAGTTATTTCTTCACGATATCGATTGCATAAGAGCGGGACAAAGGGAGAATGTCAAATGATAGAATATAATAATGGATTAGAAATACCCACTTCTCATAAATATTGCTCTAAGTGTTATGATTTAGGAAAAACTTTAGACAGAAGGAACAAAGATCTAACAAAAAATAGCATACCAAGGAGTATAAATAATTTGTAACTATGGAACATCCCCTACTTATTGATGACTTGTTATTCACTAACAAGCATGTGAGATGGATGATTTTCTTCACAAAAATACTTTGGTCATCATAGTAGAAATTTGCGATGAGCTAATCAAACGAGCATTGATAGATAAAAGACGTTTATTTTATTTACATTCTTTGAGGTCATTAGGGGATTCACATGGCAAAGCTTCCTCCCTAGGGGATGTAATTTACTAGGAATGAGGAAGGCATAAAAAATTATTGTTACACGTAATTTTGACAGAATATAAGTGTACATATGTGGTGATCCTAAGGTTAGAAACTAGTAACATACTATAGTGATTGTATACACTCAGCACTTAGACATGTTGTTTCCAATGAGTGTAGGAAACATCATAATCTTGTGAAATTTGGACATTTTAGAGAGATGGTTCTATGATATGCCCATTGGGGATGCATTTATATTGTTCAACTACTTGAAAAAACGCCACAAGATAAACATTTCCATGTCAATACACTAATAAAAGTCGTGACTGAAAGTCGTAATACAAAGGAAAATATTTGAGAAATGAAGAAAGGGACATATATCCAATATGGTCAACTAGTTGCTTACAAAAGATGGATGTTCTTTAAAGAGAAAATATAAGCCATAAGAGAAGTGGTTTGGATATTATAACACGCTATACATATATTTCATGTATATTACCGAGTATGGGTAGTAATCTAGTTCTACTGGAAACACCAAGCAAAACATAGAGGATGTGTGTCTACTAGACCAATCTAAACCATTCTTTGCCTATAGCCTGTTTCATGCTAAGAAACATAGCTGATCTTTCCTATTTTTAGGTTCGACTGTACATATTTTACATATGCATTCCAAGGATAAGTCATATATGGATGGACATGAAAATAAAGAAAGATGGCGTTCATAATCAAAAAAGGTTTCCTACTGCAACAAATTTTGTTTTATCTGAAAGATATCGGGTCCATGTAGCAGATGTTCATCATACGACTATGCAAGCATCAAATATGAACAACCATGGAAATATATGTGGATGTCATGATGGTGAAAATTTCCACCTCCAAACCAATCTTGGAGGATTTTTCGGAAGCTTTTGAAGTTATGAGATCAGAGGACATGTATTGAATACATATAGATTGACCTTTAGAGTATTATCGGGGACATTCATAGATTGTATGATAAGCATCAATGTATTGATTCCAATACTAATAATACATGACATATTGGATATGTCTCACATACGAGTCATGTATCAAGTGAAAATCTTCAAAATATAATATAGGTCCCTCACACAACTTTTGGTCAAAATCCATCAAATGGCTTCGCAATTATTTAAAAACCAAAAATTAAAATGGGATAAAGAGTACAAAACCATCTTTGAAACATTGAAGGAAAACATTGCTACCTATTTAATCATATCCTACCCAACATAAGGAGACACATTTATACTATACATCTCAGAAACTCAAGAGGCAATAGTCACGGTTATTGTTAAAACACAAATGGCTAATTACAACCAGTTAACTACATCACCAAAATCTTAAAAGGTACAAAAGAACGATATACACCACAAAAACTTTCTTTAGAATTGGTACATTCCACACAAAAATTAAGCCTTAATTTGAAGCCCACCCCATCAAAGTACTTATAGATCTACCCATTAAACATACAAATATCGAACACATAAATTCAGTGTGATTATTATAATAGACAATAAAATTAAGAGAACATGAATTAATATTTTGATTCCAAACAAAAATGAAATCCCAATTTTAGTCTATATTTAAGTAGAAATTACCTATTCCCTAATTGAAACAAACCCAACCTAAAAACCAAAGAAAAGGGCAGACTGGGGTAGCTAGGGAATCAGGTAAATAAGGTAATATGGCTATACTAACCATTATAGGCATCAATATAATAACGAATAAACTTCTCATACACAAAAATTCAAGCCATGAACATTGAGGCCACGTATAAAGCCCTTGTGACGGGAATGCGGGCCTTCATTTAATTTGAAGCACATAGGGAAAAGATATTTACAACATGTTCCATGATTGGTAAGGTGCCCAAGACTATGAGCCATGGAATACAACAATGATGCTCTATCAAAAAATAATCGACAATTTTGAAACATTGTTAGAGTAATTCGACACCATTATAATCTCGATTAAGAATTACTTAAGTACTGACGCACTAGCCTGAATGTCTATAAACTACAAGGAAACGAAATAATTAGTTAGCCATAAACATAACTATCCCTGTGGAAGCCATAAAAAAGGCTTGAAGATGGATATGATTAAAAGGGGATCGATATTATGCTAACATAAAATTTAAGATGATGTCTGGGAGAGTTTTTGGAAGCAAATCCGATGGATTACATGTGCATGAAGAAGCTCATAATTGAGGTAAATGTTTGTATTAATCATTTTTTTCAACCATTAATCTTGGACTGTCACGTTAGTTGTTGTACAGTAAGTCAGAAGATGACTTTTATCTTCCTCATCTATTGTACGCATACCAAAACATCAATTTATGTGAGAGTACAACTTTTTCAAAATTTTGATTATCAGTTGTATCACATTGATCAAATCGAGTGTGGAATCTCATATTACCCACAAATCATGGATATTATGTTGTAATATTAAACATGATCTTAAAAATTCTAAGTGAAACTGATATACATGATGATCACACCCAATAACTGGTTCCAACCAAATTCTTATCAGCACGTCCAAATAATCCAACTAATAATTATATCTTTTGACCAATAACCATCTCACATCCTCATTTATGTAAGACTCGACTATGTCCTATTTTATAAATTCATCTACAACACTCCGAGGGTAATCCAACTCGGTAAAAATCCCACATGTGATAAAAGTCTAACGGGTTCCTACGAGTTTTACTAAACTCCTATAAATTTATCATATCCTCAGAGCGGAAATGTATGTGCACTATTTATTTCAAACTCGGCATAAATAGATTTATGCTCAAACTAACTTTATCATGTGTTCATCCCTTAGGTGACTAAATATTGTTTGCCTTTCATGTGATCATGGAATTTGATTCTAGAGATAAGGCGTGAGACCATCTAAAACAAAGAAAACTTCATGTGCCTCAACAAAATAGACAAATAGGGTATGTGTTAAGCCCACGTGGCATTTTATGAGCACTAGTATATTTGGTACTTCACTATTTTAATAATATCCCTATATAAAACTTTATAGAATTAAACATGAATTATAATATAAAATAAAATAAATTCTTGGCAAATAATAGAATACATTTCACTTAAACTCACATATAATACTAATTTTTAATTAATCAATAATTCAAATGTTGTACGTCAAAAGTAAAAATTATACTTATAAAAGAAAAAAAATTGAATTGTTTCGTTTTTTATTGAGTAAAGATATATATCACCCGTTTTTGAATCACCTATATATCATCCTCATATGGGAGTTTTAAACTCCACTTTAAGTCATTTATATGTCATAAATTGTTTTTTTCTATTTTATTTAATTTTATATAATACCACACATATCACAAAATTATTGTCACCAAACCCTAAACCCCATCCCCTTACATATATATATTACAAGTTTTCATACCTATGGATACCAAGACACTATTCAAAGACGCACATATTGCCATTAATTAAATTTTCACTCTATCTTTTTTTAGGTTTTTATTACTTTCTTTAGGCGACAATATTCATACCTCCAATCCATTTTGGGAAAAGTGTAATTCTATATCTCACATATAAGATCATTGGGCATGACAATGAGTAATAAAAAAGGTTTTATATCTATTTTTATTTTTAATCATCTTTCATGAAATGCATATATACTTATTTGACAAACAATTTAATTTATACTGATATTATATGCCTTTTTATTAAGTATTTGTAGAGATTGTGTATCTTAGATCATGTAAGTACTTACATTAAAATCTATTATGTAGAATCTGCTTTAGAATGTTTTTTCTATAATTTTGATATATTCTGTTCTTACATTTGTTGCTTATTTTAACTTAACCTAAATTAAATTTAGAAATTGTGATAAACTCTCTTAATTAGATAAATAAATCATATATGAATTGACCATGAGATTAAGTTAGACATTTTCAATGCTAACATTGAAGTATATGTATAAATTTATTGATTAACAAATATTAACTAAATTTTAGATTCATTCACTAATCCTTGTTGTATTTAAAATTAATCTCTTACTCATTCTATTATTTATATCAGAAATAAAAATTTATTTGGTTTATATTGAAGTAATTATAATGTAAAAATATCTCCCTCTGAAAAATTGTTCTTAATGTTTTCATTGATTTACTATTTCTTATAATTTAATTGGAATTTTTAATTATGTGATTTTTCATCGTTATTAGTATTTATTCATTTGGAATCTATGACTATATATGTCTACACAATTTTCAAGAAAAAATCTTCATATTTATTTGCAAGGTCAATTTAATATAAATTTTATCATTTTGTTTACAAAACTTTTAGATATGTTGTTCCTAACACCATTGAATGCATATATATATATATATATATATATATATATCAGTAAATACAATATTAATGATGAAGTAATAAAATATAACATTGTTATAATAATTATTTATTTTTCATAAAACTAGAGGTTTTATTCTAGCTCTAATAATAATAATATATATAGGCTTAAAAAAGTATAAAATAAAAAGATAGGCATATAATTTTTTTTTCAGGACTAAGAAGCCACGAAAAACCGAACATGTTCTGACAGTTTCGGACAAGTTTTTCTCATGCAGTATATATCTTCTTTGTTACATGATCATACTCCAAATAGAAGTTTATAGGAGGAAAATTTTCCATAAAATTAAATTGATATCATAATTTTGTAAAATATATTCGTTGATATTAATAAAATAATTTAGTTGGTTTTATATTAAGGGATTAATTATGTTGAATTTTTAATTTAAAATAATTTTATAGTTACTACATTCAGAAACTTTTTAGGAGGTGTAACGTGAATATTTGATAAAATGGTAAAACATGTGGAATGTGCACATCCACGTAATACGATAGAAAATTACTAAGCCAGCTAATGCTGGCACGTGCATTACTCTCAAAAGGAAGTAATCGTCCCCAAAGAGACTAAGGTGTTGTACCTGAATATAGAAAAGCTATAAAAATTATTTATCTAGTGAAAATATATAAAATCGTGAGAGGTTTATGGGATTGACATATATTTCTTCACTATGGGTGAAAATG
This sequence comes from Nemophila menziesii, assembly GCA_029959085.1. Taxonomy (NCBI): domain Eukaryota; kingdom Viridiplantae; phylum Streptophyta; class Magnoliopsida; order Boraginales; family Hydrophyllaceae; genus Nemophila; species Nemophila menziesii. The sequence continues at coordinate 86,318,143 of JARWIR010000001.1, forward strand.
AATAAAGAAGATCCTAAATCACAAAGTGGTGAAAATTGTCGACAAATAAATAAATGGTCATACAAGGTTTTAATTCTATGACCTGAATTGTATCACAAAGGTTCATACAAAATCTATAATTAATAAGGGGGAGACGTCCTCATATACTGGATACAATGACGTTAGGGTTCAACCTTTTGGAAACTATTACAAAGTTTACTACGATAAGTAAATATCCAAGATTAATGACATGATTCATGGATTGATAAATTCTCTTGATGAACACATGTGCCTGAAGTATGATAGGTGCCCGAAGCACTTAGAGCATATAAAATTTTAGATTCTCGGAGAACGAGAAGTGTCTGGAGCATAAAAGGTTACTGAAGAACATAAAGTGTATGTAGCAAAAATGAAAAGTTTTTAGTTATATAACCGCGAAGTAGGTTTAATGAATTACATCCTGAAAAATATGATATTGTATTATGATAATAATCTCTCATCGTGGAGATTCAAGAAATAGAGAATGATTTTGACCTCTTCATAAATCATGTATATATTGTTATCATTAAACGAAAATTGAAGATCAATTCGTGAGATATTGAAATATATTTCACCAAAGGATTTCTACAGTATATTCGAGGATGTATTTAACGAATTTGTCTAAGAAAGAATCCAGCAAATTCATCAGCTAAAGCTATAGTGTCTACTAATGTTAAATGGTAGTCTCAAAAGTATATTACATGATTCTAATATAAATGTTGTAAGAATGCGTGTTATAATAAGGGCAGACGATATTTGTGCGTTTTACTATTTTTCCTTCTCTAAGGTTTTTTCTCACAGGGTTTTTTCCTAGTAAGGTTTTAACGAGGCATGCCAAATATCTATTATAATAAAAAAAAAAATATAACCTTCCCTATACTAATCTACTGTTTATTGACATGGAACAAATATGATAAAATGAGAATCCAGCAGATTTCTTCACTAAGTCTTTACCAACAATACTATTCGAGCTGCAAGCCCACAAGTAATGAAAGAATTATCTGAAATACATGATGGCGCAATTAGGGAGAAATATATCGACACTCTATACTATTTTTCCTTTACCGTGGTTTTTCCCAAGGGGCTTTCCTAGAAAGGTTTTAATGAGGCAGATTGAATATGTGTCATACCTCCAAAGAATGATGTACTCTTTCTTCATCAAGTTTTGTCTCGCTGGGTTTTTCTTAGTAAGGTTTTAATGAGGCATATCTTCCAGTAAATATCCAAGGATAAGTGGTATAAAATATTTATTTAAGTGGATATATCAACATATCCGAGAAAAATGAGGTTTATCTCCAATAAAAAATATACTAACGGTATTGTATGAGGATATTGTATCATGTATCACACAAATCCAAAATGGCTACAAAATAAGCAACAAAATGAAACATATATCACCTACAGAAGAATGGAGATTTTGAAATTCATCAAATACAATTATGTAACAATCTTGCTGATTTGGTCACTAAAGTATTGTCAACCACAACATTCAAGAAGTTGATCCACAATATTAGAATACGACAACTCAGATATCTCTTGCTAGTATCAAGGGGAGCGTGAACATGACATTGTACTCTTTTTCCTTTGTCCAAATTTTTATCCCACTGGGTTTTTCTTGACAGGGTTTTAACGAGGCAGTATTTTGAGATAATTAGTCCTTTGTATATGTACTCTTTTTCCTTCGTCCAAATTTCCCATAGGATTTTACTTGACAAGGTTTTAATGAGACATATTTTATAAGGAATGGACATCCAAGGGGGAGTATTGTAAATAATAATGTGGATGTCCTTTAGGATTCCTAGACTTCTTATACTCCCATCATTATGGAGACATTTATTGTATAATATGAAGAGTCATATTTCTCCTATAAATATGACATTCATACCATTATCTTGTACATAAGTTAGAATGAAAGAAACAAGCTTATACTTTACTCTTTTTGTTTTTCTTATCTCAGTTTATAACAAATATAAATTGCTCGACTTAATTTAAATTAAAACAATCCAAAATTCAAAAGATTTAAACTAAAAACCAGGGTCCATCACATAAATATGATTCTGAAGTATTAAAACATTAGTTCATAATTATATAAATAAAACTAATACAATTAAATATAATATTTCCTAAAACAGAAAATAAACTAAAATTAACCTAAGGGGTGAAAATAACTAAAATCCCCAATGGTGTTAGCTTTTTGCCCCAACCTCCGCTCCTTTGCTTCCTATAGTTGCAGGTTTTTCCATCTCTCAAAATAAGGATATAAAATGAAGTGTACTGATTAATGAGGTCTAATAAGTCCTATATAGAGATATAAAACACACTGCACCATTTCAGTAAATCGGCCATGACTTTTGAATCGTAAGCCCAGCTCCACTTATTATACTTATAAATTTTTATGACTTCAAGGACCACAACTTGCATTCGAACAACTAAGTCTGAATCCTAACTGATTAACATTGAGAATTGAAACAAGTTACGACATAACCTTTTCTGAAACTCCTCCATCTTTACCAAAATAATTTATTTCGCTCTTTCAACGCTTTTCTTTGTTCTTGGACTTGAATCTTCACTTCTTCTCTTTACTTTGGCACCTCCTAGTATCCATATACCTAAGAACTTTAACGAAACACACAAAGTAACACACAAAATCTCTAAAAGTACATATAATTCCAAAATGAATGAAGAAAGTGCATTATATCAAATTACGACTATTAATCAAGTAAACAAGTCCAATTATAACAAAAAATGATGTCTCATGAATGGATTTTTCTACCACAATATGAAATACATCAGAAACAATCTTTAAAACATTGAAGGAAAACATAGCCACCTATTTAATCATATCATACCCAACATAAGGAGAAACCTTTAGACTATACATCTTAGAAACTCAAGAGGCAATAGTCACGGTTATTTTTGGAACACATATGGATAATTACAACTACTTAACTACATCACCAAAATCATACAAGATACAAAAGATTGATATCCACCACAAAAAAACTTTCTATAGCTTTGGGTACATGCCACATAAAAATTAAGTCTTAATTTTAAGTCCATCCCATCAAAGTATCTACATATTTACCCATTAAACATACAAATATCAATCCCATGCAAATCTATGAGATTACTGTAATAGACAATATAATTAGGAGAAAATGAAATCATATTTTTATTCCAAACAAAAGAATACCAATTTTAGTCTATAATTAAGTAGAATTTGCCTATTCACTAATTGATACAGACCCAACCAAAAACCGAAGAAAAGGACACAGAAAATGGCGGACTGAGTTAGATGGGGAATCAAGTTAAAAAGAAAATAGGGCAATACTAACCATCATAGGAATCAATTTCCCATACACAAAAATTTAAGCCATGAACACCAAGGCAACATAAAAATCCCTCGTGACGGGAATGTGGGCCTTCATCTGACTTGAAGCCTGTAGGGAAAAGATATGTACAACATGTTACATGATCATCGGTAAGGTGCCCAAGACTATGAGCCATAGAATACGATAATGACGTCCTATAAAAAATAGGCGACAATTTCGAAGCAGCGTTAGTGGAATTCGACACCATTACAATCCCGAGTGAGCATTATTTAAGCATTGACGCAATAGTCTGAATATCTATAAACTACAAGGAAAAGAAATAATTCTTTATCCATTAGTATAACTATCCTAGTGGCATCCATAACAAAGGCTTGAAGATATATACGTTTAAAAAGGATCGATATTATGCTGATATACAATTTAAGATGATGCCTGAGAACCGGTAGATTACTTGTGCACGAAGAACTCATAATTGAGAAAAAAATTGTATTAATAATTATTTTTCAACCATTGATCTTGGACTTTCACGTAAGTTATTGTACCGTACATCATAAGATGACCTTTATCTTGCTCGTTTATTGTACCCATAACACACATTAATTTATGTGACAATACAACTTTGTCAAAACATTTCTTATCAATTGCATCCTATTGATCAGATCGAGTGTGAAATCTCATATCAACCTTAAATCATGGATATTTTGTGGTAATATTAAACATGATCTTAAAATTCGTAGTGAAACTAATATATATGACGATCACACCCAAAAGCTGGTCGCAACAAAATTTCTTATTGTCCCGTCCAACTAATTGGTGTCTCCTAATGTGTTCTAAAATAACACACCTAAAAAGGCAAGACACCTACCGCAAGTGTACGGGTCGTCCATGTAATATCCGGTTAACGGGATTTTGATCTCAGGGACGGATTGTATATGACTTTCGATGTTATATAATAAGTGTGATTAATTGTTATATGATGCATCAAATAAATGATATAAAGATTTGTTTTGGTTTTTTGATTAAGAACTAAGATGCAATTAAAATAAAATACTAAATTAATTAATGCAAATAAATAAGACGCAAGTAAATAAAAATTAGTAGACGCAAAGATTTAAAGGCAGTACTTGAGTTTCGCAAGGGTTTCAACTAAATCTATTAAATCAATTTTTCTGTTTAAGGGATGAATCAGGATTAAGTACTAGTCGGGATTCTATAATCTCCTAACCCCCGTCAGGGTGGACTTAGGAGCTATTCTTAGGTGTTACAAACCCCGCCAGGGCGATTATAATCCACCTTCAAATGGTCAAGTATTCTACCCAATTGGCTATAAGTTTAACTAAGCCCGCCAGGGTCAATAATTTCTACCTTACGTCTATTATTTAGTTATGTAATTAAACCCTCCATCAAGGCGATCACTTCCCCACCAAAGTGAATAGCTTAATTAATAATTCCTATATTTGATTCATGACTTAAAAGACAATATTTAAATGCAAAATAATAGTCAATACAAAATTACCCAATTCAGTTTAAATTATTCAATCCTAAATTCAAAAACATAAATTTAATAAATTTGGGTTCAACCCATTAACGCGATCCTCAAGCACTTAAGAAATTTAGCACATGCTAATGTTAAAAACTACTAAATTAAAATAAAAAGTGTTCATAATGAATTACAGAAATAGAAAACCCTAATTAAAGGATTGATAGGACTGATGGTTGGAAGAAATAATTCTTCAGCTTCAGCTTTCTCTCTCCTTTTTACTTCTCTGACTTCTCCAAGCTTTGCTTTCTTCTCTATAATGAATTGTGTGTGTAAAAACTGAAGTCAAAAGCCTTATTATAGTGGGAAAAAGGTATTGGGCTTTTAAAAATAAGTATTAGGTTAATTAGAATAAAAGCCCAATCCCTTTAATGAAATCCCGAAACTGGTGTATAGTTGTTACTAAAACAGCTGTAACTTTTGCTTTCGGACTCGGAATCACTTCGTTTAACGTGGAAAATCTTCCTGACTTCAAGCTCTATCGCCCTCATTTTATGCTCCAAAGCTGAATCAGTGGCTAAGATGCTCAAAAACATTAATTTGTGACAGCATTCCAGATTTCATTCTCCACTAATTACTTCTTCGAATCAATTATTCTCGCCTTTGACTTCAACGCTTAATTCAAGACTTTAATTCCCGTTTCTTCTCCTTGTCTTGATACTCCATCAAATAATAAACCTAATAACTTCACACTAAACAAATTAATGCATAAAAGCTCTAAAACACAAATAATTCAAATCCAAGGGAAGAAATCGTAATGTGGCCAATTAAGCTTAAGAGTATAGTAAATAAGTCAAATAATAACCTAATTTGATGTCTCCTAAGGGAATATAATTAGAGCAAAAAGGGAGACATCAAGACTCCAAACTCAAACCTTTGTCGTCCCGACAAAGCAAAATAAAAACAAGGGTTCAAGGTGATACGCAAAAAAGTAGAGTCTAATGAATAACACCCAAAGAATAACTTAAAACAAATCTAATATAGTATGATCCTAGGAATTAATATACACATACAAATGTCATGCAAAATCAAACACAAATAATCAATTAAAAATGAACTTCACAATGCTAGAAGGTTACGCTTGTACTTATCTCAAGATGATGACTATAGGGTGTTCATCGATCCTCACTAACTTTGAACGCTCCACTAGCATACTCCCTATTAGTTGAATTAGAAATCCACTACATAACTAGGAATCAGGTGGACTTTATGGTTATAGCGTAGGCTTAGGGACGGTATGGAATGTATATTTGGTAAATTTGAAGTGAGCTTTTGGCTCTCTCCTCACTTACCATCAACAAACTGTCCTTGAGCTTGAGTTTACACTCGAATATCGTTCTCACTCAACCTATTTGACGCACTAATGTAGCGTCCCCAAAATTACTCAATAAGCACTAAAGATGATTTCTAAAATTCCACTTTGTCGGTTACTTTATTTTTTTCTTTATTTTCTTTTTAATTTCAATTTTCTCTTTTTTTGTACAACATACCCATGACCTTCTTTTTGATGTGAAAGTTCATGTCTCTCATATTTTTTTCTTTTCTCTTTTTTTTTTCTTTTAAGACCTGGCAAAGGGTTACAATTAATATATCATCAAGAATTGCGCATAAATACATAGGTATACAAATTCCCTCCCAATGTGATCTCCCAATAATGAAATCACCACCCCAAACTCAAGCTCAAGACATGAAGTCTCAGGATTGTGATTCAAGTGCGGTCATATGGTAATGCCTAATAATCTAAAGGGATATGGCCTTATATCGTGGCGACAAAAGAAATGCTTAAAGGTTAAAGTGGGATAAGTCTAATAATATTATTTTAAGGGATCAAAGGCCAAAAAATATTCAAAGGGCTAACAAAGAATTGCCTCTATCATCTTCCTAATTACATAGCTTGCCTCTATTTCATACCTAAGTGGGTTCTCTATCACTTTGGATCTTGCGTTCTACACACCAAACATTTTCCTTAAGTACAAGTTTACTTCTCTTGCATTGTTCATTAATTCTGCCTATTAATTACCTATGTTTGCATGCAATCTAAATGTGTTTTATACTAACTCCTAAAGTCTACTATTTTCTATCATAAATTCATGAAAAGTTTGCTTAATGGGGACATTTAAAATTCTCTACAGTCAAACACAACCCTAAAATAAGTTTTATTGAAAGAAATTAAAACACGTAACACATAAAAATTGGGATGAGGCAACAAACCCCACCCCAAACTCAAAATGAGTCGTGTCCCCACGACTCGAAAAGACTCAATAAAGCGATTACACTATTATACACTACTAAATGAGAGAGTTAGAAAAACGTATCTCAACCAGCACTAGGCTGGTTTTCGGTGTTGCGTCCAGGTTGAGTTATCTTATGAAATATAGTGAAAATGGTATGTTAGGACTCAACCAATGCACCTACTGTATCCTTCATCGAAACCAACTCTTGTTTTACGCTTCCTATAGCTTTCAACACGTCTTCATGTTTCTCCTCTAACGCTTTCATTCTTTCAATAACCTCATGATCTTTGGCTACTTTCGCTTTTCGTTTAGGAGGACGCGCTTTATTCTCTTCTCCAAAAGGCTTGTCTAACTCAATCCCATTCTTCTTGGCCGCACTATGAATATTTGCAATTGAAATCTCTTTAAGAGGCGTACCTTTTTTGACCGGTTCATCCTCAATGTTCCTAAGTGGCACTCGTGCGGTAAAACAGATTTTTGTGATGGTGCATGGGAACTTGAGGTTGCATGCACTAATGGGACTTTTCGTATAATCCATAATGGAGTTATAAATTATTCGAGCTACATCAATCTCCTTCTTTTCAATAATACATTTAATGATTATTTGTTCGCGCGTTACCTCAGAGATGTGATTGTTATGAAAGAATGTTGGAATAATGAAACGAGACCATACTCTAACACGCCGTAATAAATTACTAATCAAAGCTTGACCTTCATACCTAGCACTTTGGGGAATTGGCAGAGTTCCATGAAACAAAACACTTTGATAGAACGATTCCCATTTGAATGCCGGATTGTTAAGCTCCTCTTGATATTGGCATTGGCCCCTCAAATCTGGTAAGTTCAGTACCTTACGAATATGCTCAACTGAGAAAGGAATAATCTTCTTACAGATATCAATAGCATTACCATTCGCAAAGATTAATTCTTCATAAAATTCTCGAACCAAGGTCGGAATAAAGCTCGAACCTCTTTCTCACAATTCTTTCCATCCCAATTCATCACATGCAACCGCATAATCTTTGAATTCACAGTCCATTATATTCAACAGAAATCCTTTATCAACACCAAAAGAATTACTAGCAAACCTCTCACGGAATTGGTATTTCCAAGGAATAAATGGATTCTTAGGCTTAGGTTTCATATCCATTCTCTTTATTCTCACCGAACGTGGAGGGATAGTTGGCTCATTTACCTCTTTTTTTCATCTTTGTCTTCAGTCATGATAGGTTCTTCAGGAACAACAGTACTTGGGTTCTCTTTCCTCTTCCTCGTCTTCTCAACTTCCTCACTAGGCACCTTAGGACGTGAATCCGGAATTTCAATGGCATTAGTTGGAGTTGCACCAATCGTGTTAGGATTAAATCTTCCTCTTCGGTTATAGCACAAGGAATCAATCCTGTTCGTCATCTTCAATGAACCCCAAACTCAAAACTTCAAAAATTCAAATACTAGGGGAAAGTTTTGAACTATGATGTTTTGAGGTTTAAGAAAGATGGTTTAAGGTGTTATATGATATGGGTAATGAATATCTAGTGGGGGAGAAGAATTTTTAATGGGTAGGATTGATGATTTGATGAAAGAAAAGTAAGGATTTTGGTGTTTGGTGGAAGGATTTGATGTTGATTATGTGTTAGGAGTTGTTTAGAGGGAAAGATTTGATGTGTTTTGGTGTTTTGATGATGAATTGCAGGTATATAATGAATGGAGTTTTGTCAATAGTGGTGTCTTGCGTGAGAAGTTGTGTGTAAGAGGAGAAAATAAGGTAATATGTACAAACTAGGGTTTCAAGGCGGCGGCCGCACTGGCATACCGGTCAGACGACCGGCATACTGGTGGACGACTTTTCAAATCAACACCCTCTCAGCAAAATACCCGAGTTAGGAACCCGAGGGATCACGTTATTTTTTACGCAACAAATAGTTGCGTGGAGCATCCTCGAAAACAGCAGCTCGCACTTCCTTTGGTCGGCGTACCGGTGGGGTATTTTTCACAATGCATCGCTCTCGGCAAAATACCTGAGTCCTGAACCCGAGGCCTCGTGTTTTCCATTGGCCGGTATACCGGTGGGTTCTTTCTCAAAAAAATTTCTCTTGGCAAAATACACGAGTCCTGGACCCGAGTCCTCGTGTTTCCTTTGGCCGGCATACCGGTCAGATGTCCGGCATGCCGGTGGCACGAACGATTTTTCTCGGCGACGCACTGTATAGGTGCGTGTAATGGTCTACAGGGCAGAAGTTTTGACCCTCGTTGACTGGCATACTGATAAGATGACCGGCTAGCCGGTGCGAGTGGTCAATCTTTTGACCAAAACATGCTTTTTCTCGCGTCTCACACATGTTAACCCCAAACTCATGGATTAAGTACATGTAAATCATCAAAACACCAGACCTTTCTCATTTCTTTTTAAGAGTATACACTAATAAACAACATTTAGCTAATCTATACTATGGAACTGAAAGACTTTTGAATGAAATAAACTAATATACATACGAAATGGCTTTTGTCTAACGTCGTTAAGCTCGACGGGTTACCTCTCGCTTCTAAGGAGCTTTGAGGAGGTACATGACCTCTCCGGGATGTGGATCTTCCAGGCGATTGGTTTCCTCGCCACCATGATAAATTTTTAATCGATGACCATTCACCATAAAGGTGCGGTGCTTGATTGGATGTTCAATCTCTATAGCTCCATGAGGCGTGACTTTTGTTACTACGTAGGGACCAGACCATTTCGACCTCAACTTACCCGGATAATTGCTGAACTTGGAGTTGTATTTTAGGACCCTTTGTCCAACTTCAAACCTTTTTGCACAAATACGATTATTATGCCATCTCTTGGTGTTTTCTTTGTAAAGTTAAGCATTCTCATAGGCATGTAATCGAAACTCATCAAGTTCATTTAACTTCATCATACGGTTCTCACCGGCTAAGGTAGGATCAAGATTCAACTGCGCTATAGCCCAATATGCACATAATTCAAGTTCAAGAGGTAAGTAACAAGCCTTACCATATACCATACGATACGGAGATGCACCAACTAGAGTCTTGAACGCAGTACGATATGCCCACAATGCATCATCTAACTTCATGGACCAATCTTTTCTTGTGGGACCAACAGTCTTCTCTAAAATAGATTTTACCTCTCGATTAGACACTTCAGCTTGACCATTGGCTTGAGGGTGATAAGCAGTAGATACGCGATGTCTTATCCCATTCTTCTCTAGAACTGTTTTCGGATACTTGTTCACAAAGTGTGAACCTCCATCACTAATTATAACTCTAGGTGTGCCATGTCTAGTGAAAATATGAGATTTCAAAAATTTGATCACTACTCACGAATCATTGGTTGGTAGAGCTACAGCCTCTACCCATTTAGACACGTATTCAACAGCTAATAGGATGTATTGATTTCCATTGGATGGTACAAAGGGACCCATGAAATCAATACCCCAAACATCGAATATTTCTACTATGGAACATTGTTACGAGGCATCTCATCCCTCTTGAATATATTACCAGTAAACTGGCATCTGTGACACTTCTTAACATACTCATGTCAATCTTTATTTAACGTAGGCCAATAAAAACCAGATTGCAATACCTTAGCAGTTGTGCGGTCACCCTTGAAATTTCCTCCATATGGTTAATCGTGACAACCTGCAACTACTGAATAAATCTCACTCTCAGGTATGCATCTTCTTACCATTTGGTCACCACATACTTTTTAGAGGAAAGGATCCTCCCAAAAGAATAGTTTAGCACGGGTGATTAACCTCTTCTTGTCTTGTGAAGTAGCCCCTTCAGGAAAAGAACCACTTACAACAAGGTTTGCAATATCTGCGTACCAAGGAGCTCCATTATAAATCGCAAATAAACTCTCATCTGGGAATTCCTCTCTAACTAATTCAGGACTACTATTCGATTCAGAACCTTCAAGATACCACAAATGATCTACAACCTGATTATCACAACCCTTACGATCTAGAATCTCTAGATCAAACTCTTGAAGCAATAAAACCCATCTTATTAACCTTGGCTTCGCATATGTCTTCTCCATAAGGTACTTAATATCGGAATGGTCGGTGAATATAGCAATTTTCGCCCCAATAAGATAGGAACGAAACTTGTCGAAGGAATAAACAATTGCTAAAAGTTCCTTCTTAGTCACTGTATAATTAAAAAGAGCACTAGTGAAGGTCTTACTTGCATACTAGATAGAATAAAATACCTTGTCTTTTCTCTAACCCAACACAACACCCATAGCTAAATCACTAGCGTCACACATCACTTCAAATGGAATCTTCCAATCAGGAGGTAGTACAATAGGCCCGGTGATAAGTTTCTCCTTTAACTCTTGAAATGCTTTCATGCAAGCTTCACCAAAAAGGAATTTGGTGTCCTTTCCGAGTAAGTTACACAAAGGTTTTGTGATCTTTGAAAAATCTTTGATAAATCGACGATAAAACCCAGCATGGCCTAAGAAGCTTCTCACCCCTTTTACAGAAATTGGAGGGGAAAGAGTCTTTATTACCTCAATCTTAGCACGATCAACTTCTAATCCTGCACTCAAAACTTTGTGTCCCAACACTATACCTTCGCGCACCATAAAATGACATTTCTCCCAATATAACACCAAATCAGTTTCCTTGCATCTAATCAACACTTTCTCCAAGTTTTGTAAACACTCATCCAAGTTATCACCAAACACAGAAAGTCATCCATAAATACCTCAAGGAAATTATCAATCATATCCCAGAAAATCGCCATCATACATCTCTGAAAAGTAGCAGGTGCATTACACAATCCAAATGGAATCCTTCGATAGGCAAAGGTACCAAAAGGACATGTAAAGGTGGTTTTGTGTTGGTTAGCTAGATCTACATAAATTTGATTGTACCCTGAATAACCATCCAAAAAGAAATAATACTCCCTACCAGCCAATTTATCCAACATCTGATCTATGAAAGGAAGTGGGAAGTGATCTTTTCTCGTAGCCTTGTTCAACTTGCGGTAGTCCATACACACTCTCCAACCAACACCGGTTCTCGTGGAAATGACTTCATTCTTAGCATTTAGGACGGTAGTGATACCACCCTTATTTGGTACGCATTGAACTGGACTCACCCATTCACTACTAGCTATAGGATAGATGGTTCCCGCATCTAGTAGCTTGATAACTTCTTTCTTCACCACTTCTTTCATTGATAGCATTAGTCTCCTTTGGCCTTCAAATGAGCGTGCCCTATCGTCTTCAAGAATGATTTTGTGTTGGCAATAGGAAGGACTAATACCTTTGATGTCAGCAATAGTCCAACCAATCGCCTCTTTGTTCGCTCTTAGTATACGCAACAGTTTATCTTCTTGACGACCTGTTAAATTTGCTGAAACAATAACAGGTAAAGTATCATTATTACCCAAATACGCATACCTCAAGTGTGCTGGTAATGGTTTTTCTTCTAACTTCGGAGGAGATTCAATGGATGGTTTATTTTTAATGACCATCTCCCCCGGTTCTCTCACAAGTTTATAGGCAGGACGCCTATATTTTGGATTTTCTGAATTAAGAGCTGCCACTGTTTCGGCAAGCTCTTCCGTCAACTCAGGTAGGTCAAGTGTCAAAGCAGCCTGCAAGATATCATCATAATTAAAACAATAAAATACCTCTTGCGTGGCATGTCCTGCTATATCCATTCGAAAATAATCTCTAGGAAAATCTAGAAACTTCATGGCTCTGAACACATCGAATTTTACCTCCTCGTCTTGAATTCTCATGGTTAATTCTCCATTTTCTACATCAATTAAAGTACGCCCCATGGATAGGAATGGTCATCCCAAATTATGGTGACATTCCTATCCGTGTCGTATTCAAGAATAACAAAATCAACGGGAAAACTAAAGTACTTGCCTTGACGAGGACATCTTCGATTCGTCCCTCGGGATGTACGAGGGATCGATCAGCCATTTGTAAGACCATAGAGGTAGGTCTCACATCTCCCATCTTCAACTTATCAAAAATTGATTTGGGCATGAGATTAATACTCGCACCCAAATCACATAGAGCTTTTCCTTGCCACTCATTGCCAATTGAAATCGGAATTGTAAAACTTCCAGGGTCAAGCAACTTAGGTGGCAACTTACTTTGACAAATGGTGCTACACTCTTCAGGCAACCCAATCATCTCATTATCACAATATGGTCTCTTGTTGGTGAGGGCTCTCTTCAAAAACTTCACGTACTTCCGTATGTCTTTAATAGCTTCTAACAACGGAATGTTGATGTTAAGACCTCTCACCCTATTCAGAAATCTCTGATACTCAGTTATATCTCATCTTTTCTGAACTCTCGGAGGAAAAGGTGGAGGAGGACGATTTTCTACGATATCTTTCTTTTTTGAACTTCCGGAATTTTCTGCACTTCTATCACTTCAGGTTCATCTTCTTTCTCTTCCACCTCTACTACTGGTTTCTCTTTATTTTTCACTTCTTTCTCTTTCATAACCGGAAAAGGAGGTGGAGAAAGCTTCTTACCACTTCTTAACGCGATGGCATTACAATCCTCGGTTTGTCTTGGGACTTTAGTATCAATAGAAAGTCTTCCTTGCGGACGCTGATTTAACTGTTTTGATATCTAATCAATTTGACTCCCCAATAATTTAAGTGCAATCTCATTAGCTTGCTGATTCTGAATAGATTGTGCCTGAAGTGCCATTAATTTGTCTACAGTTATATGAAGATCTTTTGTTCCTTCTTGAGGTTGAGCAGGTAAGGCCTTTTGATTCATGGTGTCATTATAATTATTCTGAGGAGGCTGTCTCTGAGCATTGTTTCCATCATTTCGTCCTCCCTGATAATTATTTTGTGGTCTAGGTTGATAAGTGTTACCTTGGGGACGCGGTTGATAAGCATAAGTAGGATTAGCTGCCCCCATTAGGATTCGAGTATTGGAAAGCCGGATGGTTTCTGTTGGGTTGGTATCCTTGACCACTCAAATTGTAATTTCCCCTATTAGAAACAAACATTACAGCTTCGGGATTACATTCACAATGTCCCAGTCATGGTCTTGAACACCACAATTCGAACACCCATAGACCTCTTGAGTCACATTAACAATTGCCTTCTTACCTGATAAACCTTCTTTAACAGCTATCGTGAGCTGTTTCCTTTGTTGTTTTAAAGTACTATTCAATTTATCCTCCAAAGAAGAGAACTTTTCATCAATTACCATATTACTTTCTTTTCTACCTCGGATAGGTGTTCTCACTGTACTCCAAACTTGCTCATTCGTTACCGTTCTATTTAGAGTAATATTTGCATGGACTGGAGCTACCTGTAAAAATCCACCACCACATAATAAATCGAGGTCTTTTCTTGATCCTCCATATAGACCTTTATAAAATATTTTCAACTGTTGTTGTTCATTAAGGCCATGGTCATGAACTCTTCTCAAAGATGACTAAAATCTTGTCCAACATCTTCCCAAAGTTTCATCTTGCTCTTGGACAAATGATGTCAAATCCACTTGTGCGTCTAATCTCATATTTTTCGGATAACAGCGATCAAAAAACGTTGTCTGTAACTCATCCCAAGTATTGATTGCTCCAGGTCTTGGGAATCGTGCCACTCACTAGCTGCGTCTATCACGAAAAATATGAAATTAGTAAAGTACATCTGTTCTTTGGTCACTCCTTGAGTTATATACGAATCGCAGATTTGCATAAACTTTTGAACTGCACGAATAGGGTCTTCTCCAAGTGTTCCGCGAAAGTTTCCAAAAATTTGAAATTGGGATAGCGTACCAGGATCAGGTCTATAACGTTCAACATTGATATTGTAGGACCAATACCGGGAGTAGGAGCGCGATAGGGAGCTTGATCTGGACCATGTACAAAGCATGGATCATAATACATAGGGTGTTGAGCTTGTTGCATAGGCGGATGGTTTTGTTGATTGTTGAGAACTGGATTCAAACTGATTTGGGGATTCAGAATGATTGGTGGTATTATTGGTTGGCCATTTGCATCCAACTGAACGCCAGGATTGTCAACGTGATGAATGTTCAAATCCTCCATTTCTTCTTATAACCTTGCTTTTTCTTTTGCTTCCTTGTCTCTCTTGTTCTTAGCTCGGACTAGTCTCTCGTGATCCGAGAGCATACACCAAACCTGTAAAACCTGAGAAGAGGCAAAACAAAGAAAACTGAAAAAATAAAATAAACTAAAAGCAACAACTAAAACACTTACGGATAACATCGTGGTCACACGCTACCGTCCCCGGAAGCGGCGCCAAAAACTTGGTGTCTCGTTGTGTGTTAAAAAATAACACACCTAAAAAGGCAAGACATGTACCGCAAGTGTACGGGTCGTCCAAGTAATATCCAGTAAATGGGATTTCGATCTCAGGGACGGATTGGATATGACTTTCGATGTTATGTAATAAGTGCGATTAATTGTTATATGATGCGGAAAATAAATTATATAAAGATTTTTTTTAGTTTTTGATTAATAACTAAGATGAAATTAAAATAAAACACTAAATTAACTAATGCAAATAAATAAGACGCAAGTAAATAAAAATGAGTAGACGCAAAGATTTAAAGGCAGTACTTGAGTTTCGCAAGGGATTAACCTAAATCTATTAAATCAGTGTTTATGTTTAAGGGATGAATCGGGATTAAGTACTAGTCGGGATTCTATAATCTCCTAACCCCTGTCAGGGTAGACTTAGGAGCTATTCTTAGGTGTTACAAACCCCGCCAGGGCGATTATAATTCACCTTCGAATGGTCAATTATTCTACCCAATTGGCTACAAGGTTAACTAAGCCCGCCAGGGTCAATAATTTCTACCTTGCGTCTATTATTTAGTTCCGTAATTAAACCCCCCGTCAATGCGATCACTTCCCCACCAAAGTGAATAGCTTAATTACTAATTCCTATATTTGATTCATGACTTCAAAGACAGTATTTAACTACAAAATAGTATTCAATACAAAATTACCCAATTCAATTTAAATTATTCAATCCCAAATTCAAAAACATAAATTCAATAAATTTGGGTTCAACCCATTAACGCGATTCTCAAGCACTTAAGAAATTTCGCTCATGCTAATGTTAAAAACTACTAAATTAAAATAAAAAGTGATCATAGTAAATTACAGAAATAGAAAAACCTAATTAAAGGATTGATAGGACTGGTGGTTGGAAGAAATAATTCTTCAGCTTCAGCTTTCTCTCTCTTTTTTGCTTCTCTGACTTCTCCAAGCGTTGCTTTCTTCTCTATAATGAATTGTGTGTGTAAAAACTGAAGTCAAAAGCCTTTCTATAGTAGGAAAAACGGATTGGGCTTTTAAAAAGAAGGATTAGTTTAATTAGAATAAAAGATCAATCCCTTTAATGAAATCCCGTAACTGGTGTATAGCTGTTAATAAAACTGCTGTATTTTTTGTGTACGAACTTGGAATCACTTCGTTCAACTTGGAAAATCTTTCTTACTTCAAGTTCTATCACCCTCATTTCATGATCCTAAGCTGAATCAGTGGCTAAGATGCTCAAAAACAGTGATTTGTGACAGCATTCCAGATTTCATTCTCCACTAATTACTTTTTAGAATCAATTATTATTGCCTTTGACTTCAACGCTTAATTCAAGACTTTAATTCCCGTTTCTTCTCATTGTCTTGAGACTCCATCAAATCATAAACCTAAGAACTTTACACTAAAAATAAACAAATTAACGCATAAAAGCTCTAAAACACAAATAATCCAAGGAAAGAAATCGTAATGTGACCAATTAAGCTTAAGAGTCTAGTAAATAAGTCAACTAATCACCTAATTTGATGTCTCCTAAGGGCAAATTATTAGAACAAAAAGGGAGACATCAATAATCCAACTGATACTTATATCTCTTGACGAATAAATATCTCACATCCTCGTTTATGGAAGACTTGACTATGTCCTATTGTATAAAACCATCTACAACACCCCAAGGGTAATCCAACTCTGTGAAAATCTCATATATGATAAAAGTGTAATGAGTGCCTAAGAGTTTTACTAAACTCATATAAATTTATCATATCCCAGAGTGGATATGTATGTGCACTATTTATTTCAAACTCTGGATAAATAGATTTATTCTCAAACTAAATTGATCATGGGAGTTTATCAGTAATAGTTCATCCCTTAAGTGACATTGTTTGCCTTTAGTGTGACCATAAACTTTGATTCTAGAGATAAGACGTGAGTCCATCTAAAACATTGAAAACTCCATGTCCCTTGAAAAAACAGACAAATAGTGTTTATGTTAAGCCCGCGTGATATTTTACCACTACTACACGCGTGATCTCTCTCGACTAAAACAACCGCGACTACATATATGTAGTCACTAAAGATATATATTTAACGACTACATCTTTTTAATGACTATTTTACATCTTTCTCAACTACAAATTAGTCGTAAATAAAATTTATTTTTATCGACTACAAAATGTAGTCGCTAGTTTTTTTATTTTTTTATTATTTTTTCCACCGACATTTGTAGTCGCGAATGATGTTTAACATTTTACGACCACAAAAGTAGTCGTTAGTGGTCATTAATAGTGACTACTTGTACATCTTTAGCGACTACTTGTGTAGTTACGAGTGGTATTAGCGTATTAATTACAGTGAATTGCGAATTTGGATCCTTAATACCCATTATTTTATAACTTCCCCATTATTCTCTCAAAACTTTTCCAATTTTTTCCCACAAATCATCATTAAATATTATTTCAACACGTGGAAAAGTGTTCCCGGGCCAATCAACAACGTGGGACCTACTCAATTATCAATTTCTCCATCTAAATTTGCCCAAAATTAGGTATTTTTTCTTCTATAAAACTTTTTCAAATTTCTTTTATTTGATTACGATTGTGTAGTTAATGCTAAATAGTATTACTAGGTTGTTAGAAACATGTTCAAATTTTATATGATCTATATATATGATATATTATTGTATGAGAAATAAATGCATAGATGAGATATTTATTTTGTATTCTTTTATATTAGAATAGTTGATTATATTGGTAATAGAGGATGGCTTCGGGTATTGATGAAAGTTGGATTACTTCCGCTCATCGTGTTTCGCGTGAATTTATTAAGGGGATAGAAGAATTTCTCGCGTTTGCTCAAAGAAAAGATGATTTTAAAGAAACTTTGTTTTGTCCGTGTAATGGGTATTCGAATTATCGTCGGTTTAATTTGGACAAAGTTAGGGAACATCTTTTACGATTTGGGTTTTTGTCCACGTATGAGATTTTGATAAAGCATGGTGAAAACGATGAAATTCCTGATACTCGATATGAAGATAATGAAATGTTGAATGTTTATGAAGATTTGAAACCTAATTACGAGGGTGGTGGTCATTCGGGTGACACCAAGACGATAGACTCGAACAGTTCAACACGTGGCAGTTTCGAAACTATGTTTGAGGAATTAGAGACCGAGTTATACCCTGGTTGTACAGTAATGAGTTCATTAAATTTTATTGCGAAGCTAATGCACGTGAAGGTGAAGAACAAGTGGACTAACACATCTTTCACCGAGTTGCTTGATCTTTTGTGCCGCGTGTTTCCCAAACTTCATACCTTGCGCGATGATGTCTCCTCATTTGTGATAATTAAATCTATTTCAGAGACATCATTTTAGGCGTATTTATTTGTTCATAAGTAGAATTTCGCATGATTTAGTACACTTTCCTATTTTGGGTCTTAAATTAATTATTTATGATTTTTAGAGCATATTGGGTTTAATTATTTATTTAGTGTGAAGCTTTAGAGATATATGGTAATTAATTAAAGTTCAAGTTGGTTCAAAGAGCTAAAGGAAAGAAGATAAACATGGAAATTGGAGATAGAAGGAAACAGAGTTCAATTAGGAAAAGGAAAAGCTGCCTTAAATCTGAATTTCTGCAGCTACGCCTAAAGAAGTGGTGATAACTCCAAAACTGAGCCGATTTTGGAAGATTCCTTTCATAGGGACGTAGATAATTCTGTGAGGATTCTTTTGGTATATTGTGGAGCAAAACCCGACCAATAACGAAGAAGATATGCTCAAAACAGTTCAGCAGTAATTATCTTTATTTCCATACGAATTTGAGTTGGGCTTGGAGTCCATTACTTAACCTCTCCTTCAAGAAACGAATTAGGTCAACCTATACACTATAAATACAGCCTCTTAACACTCTTAAATCATCCTTGACCAAACCTTAAGGTCAGGAAGAAGCTACAACACAAGAAGAGAAGTCTGGAAGGAGCTGTGCATCAATCATGTCTCCTTCAACCTTTGATTCTGTATTTCTTTTCTCTTCTTTTCTTTGTATGAATTAATTCTTTTTAGGTTGAGTTTTAGCATATATGTATGAACCCTAGTTTTGATTGACATCTATCTAATTTGGGAATTCTATGTTTTAAATTGAATTATTGTTTTTATTCACTGTTTATGTGTTTGGATTTATATTTTGTGTTCTTGTGGAACCATGGCAATATAGAGTTACCATCTAGTAGTTAGGTCACCATTGACAACGGTGTTTAATTACATGTTTAGCATAACGTCTAGTATTCGTTTTAGATCTGACAAATCAACCTAACTAGATAATCACTATGGTTTAGTGCATGTTACTATTTACCAATTATAGGAACAGTTTGCTTAGGAAGCCTTATTGACACAGGTAAATCTTATTTAAAACTACCTATCGTAATTGGAACCGATTATTGAAATACTACATAATTCACCCTTACATGTTTAGAACGACAAAACTAGTGGGGATTACATACTATTCACTCAAGCTAACTTTCATACTATCTTCTTTTCTTTTCTTTTCTTTTATTTAATATTCTGTCTTTAATTTATTAGTTTAGTTTTTATTATTTGAAAATCAAATAAAAATCTATTTTCTTTTTCTTTCTTTGCGTATCATCCTTTCTATCTTTTATATCTGCACTTGATAATTTGCATAAGTTTTCTCTAACTTTCGTAGTCTCTGAGGAACGAATCTTCTTAACATTAAAACTTGCATACGTCCTGTCATACTTGCAGAACCGTGCTAGCTTAGGGTGGTTATTTGCATCTAAATTATATCATCTATTTATCACACTCTAGGCCACACCAAGTTTTTGGCGCCGCTGCCGGGGACGACATCGTTAGTCCTTGTGCAATTATCTAGTGCTTATATTTTAGTTAGTTCTATTTTATGCTTTTCTTTTTAGTTTTTGTTCTACAGATTTTTTTTAGGCGAGAGCAGATTTATTAGGAGATAAAGGTTCTGCATTATTAGATCTTGAAGAAGCTAATACCATTATGGAGAATTTTCGTGAACCCCAGAGAAGTTGGTCGTTTGAATCAGAAAAAAAAGGGACTTTAGAAGCTCTAAAGCTCAAAGAGTTAAACCAACAACTTGAGGAATTACGAGAACAAACGCGAGAAATAGCTCAGAGAAATCTAGTCCATACATCACCTTCATGTCCTAGTTGTGGAGCAAGAGATCACTCGTGGGAATATTGCATGAATAATCCAGCTTCAATTTCCTTCATACATTATCAAAGAAACCATTATTATGATGGTTATTATCAATCCCAAGGAAATTACGCTGATTATCAGCCCCCACAGAATTACAATTGGGTCGGAATTCAACAGACATATTATCAACCGCGACCACAATCTTATTATCCTTCACAACCTATCTATCAAGAAGCGCCAATTTATAATGAAGCATATCAAGAACCACTTTCTTATTCAATGCAGCAAACCATACAAGAGTAACCTTCGAGTTTGAATTCAAGAATGACTAAACTGATGCAAGCCGTTGAAGATATGGAGATTAGACAACAAGAATTCCAAAACTCATCCAATACGCTTAAGAAGATTGAGCACACAATGTCACAATTGGTGAATAAACTTCAAATCTTTGCAAAAGGGCAACTCCAAAGTGATACTAGTGCTCAAGAAAATAATGTTTGTCGTGCAGTTGAATTAAGAAGTGGAAAACAACTACCTCCAACAAGACCAAAACCAGAACCAGTCCCTATTCCAGAAAAGGGGGGAGAACAAACAACAAAAGATACAGTCGAAGAGGTATTTGAACCAACAAGTGTCCCAGAGAAGACACCAGAAAAGAAAGAGAGCCCAATGGTAACCGACACATGTCCTCCACCACCATACCCTTCACGTGTCAGAAAAAAGGACAATGACCTGGAATTCAATAAGTTCGTTGACATGGTAAGCAAGTTAGAGATTAAAGTACCGTTTGTAGAAGCTCTCAAGAGAATGCCAAAATATCTAAAATTCATGAAGGACATTCTTTCTAACAAACGAAGATTCGAAACTGAGGATATGAGTGGGGAGCACTAGAGGAGTGTAATACTATCGAGTTACCACCAGAAACACCCCTTCCCACGAAATCTTGGATAGCACCATCCATGATTATGAAGAATCGACTTGAAAAGTTCGTGGGAATTAGAGGCAAAGGGTTGAATTATCAGCATTTTTAATCGAGGTAACACGTCTAACTTTAAAAGACGTTAAACAAAAGTGCTATACGGGAGACAACCCGTAAGTTCTTTTATGTTTTTACGTTTCTAGTTTTTAATTTTTTTTTAGTTTAGTTGTTTTTAGTTGATATTGCATATTTGAGAAAGGTATTAGTGTTTTTGATGATTAGGTATTGGAGAATCGAGTTAGGGAAGTAGAACAAAATTTTTCGGAGAATTCAGACCAGCTGTGCGGTATACCAGACCTCAGCCGCGGTGTACCACAGGGGAGGAAAACCCGTGCCACGGGTAGATGCCACGGGTTTTATTCCGAGACGAGAAAAAAATCCATCGGCGCGTGCGGTATACCGGACCCTGCACCGCAGCCTATACTGCAGGTCCTAAACCCGTGCCACTGGTATGTACCGCGGGCATTTTGACGAGACGGAAAATTTTGGAGCTACAGAAGCTGCGGTATACCGCAGGCCATGTGCGCGGTACACCGAAGTTCGCCGCCAGAGAGAGAAAGATGCGGGATTCGAGTTTATAAAAGGAGGTAATAGCTATTATTCCGAATTTACAAAACCTCAAGCCTCTCTTTCTTCTCCAAAACTCTCCCAACTCCATGGAAGCTTCATTAAACCTTCACCAAACATCAAAACACTACCCAAGCACCATGAAAACACATCAAATCTATTCTCCACATCATTACAAAGAAGATTCAACCACCCAAATTATACCAAAACACCTTGAATCCAAGAATCAAAAGCTTAAATTTCAAAATTCATCCTACAATTTCTTAAATCCATACCAATCCAGGAAGAATCCATCTTACCCACATAGAGAATCATCATCAAATCACCTTTACTAACCCAAATAAAGCTTGTACAACCAATAATCAAGAGTTCAAATTTCAAGAGTGGTTAAAGCTTTGAGTTGGGAGTCAATAGAGATGATTAAGAGAACATGAACATTATCTACTTTAAGGGAGATGAAGAAAAGCAAGGTATTGGATTAATTGAAAAGAAATCAAGTGAGAAAAGTCCTAGTTCCAATTCAAAGGGTAAAACAAGTCAAGAAAAGAGAGGTTAGCTAGCTGTGTTTGATTCAATGAGCAAAAAGATTCCAACTTTAGTGAAGAAGAGAACACAACCTCTACAAATCAAAGGCCCTACACCCGAAGAAAAAGAGAAAGCTTCAAGGGCCCTGATAGCTTCTCCGAAGAAACAATTAAAGGAACTACCTTTTACTTATGAGAAAGTATTTGAAGAAGGTTGATAAAGGAGAATACAAGAATATTCGTGGAGATTTGGAAAGATTGGGTTGGTCTACGTTAATGGTAAGACGTTCTAAAAAAACATTCTTTTTGTTGAATTGTATTTTGTGAGAGGTGATTGGTGTGGCCTAAGGCGTGATAAATTAATGATATAAATAAGTGCAAATACACACCCTAAGCTAACACTGTACTGCAAGTATTACAGGACGTATGCAAGTTTTAATGAATAAGTAAGATTCGTTCCTCAGGGACTACGAAGGTTAAGAAGAACTTATGCAAATCATTCAAGTGCAGATATTACAGATAGAAAAGATAATACGCTAGTAGGAAGAAGAGATAGACAAATATTTATTTGGTTTTCTAATAAATAAACTAAACTAATAAACTAAAGACAGGAAATAAATAAAAGAAAAGAAAAGAAAATAGTATGAAAGTCTAGCTTGAGTAATTAGCATGAAATCCCCACTAGTTTTGCCGTTCTAAACATGTAAGGGTAAATTATGTAGTATTTCCCTAATCGGTCCCAATATGCTATCGGTAGTTTAAAATAGGATTTACCTGTGTCAATAAGGCTTCCTAAGCAAACTTTTCCTGTAATTGGTAAAGAGTCACAAGACTCAACCATAGTGATTATCTAGATAGGTTGGGTTGTCAGATCAGACCTAATACTAGACGTTATGTGCTAAACATGCAATTAAACACCGTTGTCAATGGTGACCTAATTACTAGATGGTAATTCTATATGGGCGCGCATCCACAAGAACACAGAATATAAATTCAAACACATAAACAGAGAATAAAAACTATAATTCAATTTAAAACATTAAGTTCCCAAATTAGATAGATGTCAATCAAAACTAGGGTTCATACATATATGCTAAACACTCAAACTAAAAGGAATTAATTCATACTAAGAAGAGAAAAGAATTACAGAATCAAAGGTTGAAGAAGACATATGGTGTTCTGCTCCTTCCAGACTTCTCCTCTTGTGTTGCAGCTTCCTCTTGGCCTTAAGGTCTGGCCAAGGATGATTTAAGAGTGTTAAGAGGCTGTATTTATAGGGTATAGGTTGACCTAATTCGTTTCTTGGAGATAACTTAAAGTAATGGGCTCCTGGCCCAACCCAAATTCGTAAGATAAACACTGCTGCGTTGTTTTGAGTGTATCTTCTTCGTTATTGGTCGGATTTTGCTCCACGAGATACCAAAAGAATCGCAACAGAATTATCTAGGCCCTTTGGAAGGAAATTACCAAATTCGGCCTATTTCGTAGGTAAAAACACCAATCTTTGGACGTGTACTGCAGAATCCCAAATTTAGCCAGCTTTTCCTTTTCCTATTTGAACTCAGTTTCCTTCTATCTCCAATTTCCATGCATATCTCTTTCCATAAGTTGTAGTCTTTGACTTGGAATCTAATTAATCTCCATAATTATCTTTAAAGCTTCACACTAAATAAACAATTAAACCCAATATGCTCTAAAAATATTATGTTTCTAAATCAAGACCCAAAATAGGAAAGTGCACTAAATTAAGCTAGAATCAACCTATAAACTACTAAATAAGCCTAAAATGATGTCTCATGAGTATATTTTATTATCACAAATGAGGAGACATCAAGACCCCCAACTCAAAGTTGTATCGTCCCGATACAATAAAAGTAAAGAACAATAGGGGAGTCAAGAAGAAGAAGTAGGAGGAGAATAAGAACAGAACATAATGAATGATCCTAGAGCAAAATATCTAAAAAGTCTCATGTATTAATGCTTAAGAAATAATGCACAACTATGCTTGATATACATGTAATCAACAATCCATAAATTCAAGTCCAGATTAATTTCGCAATGCCAGAAGGAGATGATGATAACTTAGTTCAGGTTAATGGCTATAGGTTGTTCATAGGTCCCAAATACAGCATCCAATGGTCCACTTACCTACTACCTAATAACTCAATTGTTTCTCCATCTAGTAGTTAGAAATCCTAAGGTCTTGGTTATAACTTGGCTTAAGGACGGGTGTGGTATATTTGGATAATGAAAAGTGAGCTTTTGGCTCTCTCCTCACTAGCCATCAACGAATCGCCCTAGAGCTTGAGTTTTCACTCGAAGATGTTCTCACTCAACCCACTTTATTGATGCTTTTTTTGCATCCCCAATTAATCCCAATTAAAACCTTTGATGATATAAAATCCACTTTGCCGGTCCGAATATATATTTTCTTTTTAATTCAATTTTTTTCTTTTGTATAGCTATGACTCTCTTTTCGAAATATCACGCTATTTTTTTTCATATATATATATTCTTTCTTTTTAATGCCCTTGTTGGCAAATTTAGCTCGTAGCTTC
Organism: Nemophila menziesii; assembly: GCA_029959085.1. NCBI lineage: Eukaryota > Viridiplantae > Streptophyta > Magnoliopsida > Boraginales > Hydrophyllaceae > Nemophila > Nemophila menziesii. The sequence continues at coordinate 86,343,381 of JARWIR010000001.1, forward strand.
TTTTTCATTCACTATTACCCCGGCAAAGGGTTACAATAATAACAATTCATCATCAATAAATTCACAATTATAATTCCCAAATTCCCAAAGTTCCCTAATGATGAAACCCACCACCCCAAACTCAAGCTCTAAAACGAGTTTGTCTCAGGTTTTGCGATTCGAGTGCGGGTCATATAGATAAGTCCTAAAACTAGGGTGTGGATTATAATGTGGTTTAATAAAAAGGCTTTAGAAAGGCTCAGAGGGGCTAAGACGGATAAATAACAATAATCAAATAAAAGGGTGAGAAATTATAAAAGGCTTCAAGTGTTTTATCATGAAAGAACTGCCTTATTCATTTTTCTAACTACCGGATTTCGTTACTTTTTCACTACTAGTTCATAGACAAGTGGGTTCTCAACTAATTTTAAACCTCACGTTCTACACACCAAATAACTATCCCTAAGTTTCAACATACTTCTTAGCATAGCTCATTAACTTTTCTATCTTTTATTTCCTGTTTTCATACATGCATCTAAACAATTTTGTTGCATCTTTCAAAAACATACTACCTACTATCATTAACTTAATTAAAATCATGCTCAAATAGGTACATTCAACATATTCTATGCCTAATTCAACCCAAAAATTTTAAATTTTATGTAAAAATAAAAAGGAAGATGAGGACAACGAATCCCCACCCCCAACTCAAAAATGAGTCGTGTCCCCACGACTCGAAAAAGACTCAAAAAAATAAAATTTAAAATTAGCATACATATTGCACATAAAGAAATGGTAGGGAAGAAAGAAAACATACTCTTCGAGGCTTTTACCTCGCCTTGTCGATACTCGGATTAAATCTAATGTATCTTCTTTACTCAACTTCTTATTCGCTTTTCGTTCAAGACACGTGATCATAATAGGATATGGCATTAAATAACGTCATGGGAGAGATCTAAAATTCGTATCACCTCCTCATAGATCAATTGTGCCACATCTTCTTCTTTTCCTCACACAATACAATTCACAAACAACCCAAAGCATTCCAAATCTCCATGAACCTTCATGTATTCACCTTCAACTTCTTCTTCAAATACTTTCTCATAAGAAAAAGGTAGTTCCTTTAATTGTTGCTTCGGAGAAGCTATCAGGGCCCTTGACGCTTTCTCTTTTTCTCTTGGGTAAAAGGTCTTTGATCTAGAGAGGTCGTGTTGTTTTCTTTACTAAATTTGGAACCTTTTTGCTCATTGAATCAAACAAAGCTAGCTAACCTCTCTTCTCTTGACGTGTTTTACCCATTGAATTGGAACTAGGACTTGTCTCACTTGATTTCTTCTCAATTAAATCCAACACCTTGATTTCTTCATCTCCCATATAGTAGATAATGTTCATGTTCTCTTAATCATCTCAATTGACCCCCAACTCAAAGCTTTAACCACTCTTGAAATTTGAAACTCTTGATTATTGGTTGTACAAGCTTAATTTGGGTTAGGAAAGGTGATTGGATGATGATTCTCTATGTGGGTAAGATGGATTCATCATGGATTTGCTTGGATTTAAGAAATTGTAGGATGAATTTTTGAAATTTAAGCTTTTGATTCTTGGATTCAAGGTGTTTTGGTATGATATAGGTGGTTGAATCTTCCTTGTAATGATGTGGAGAATGAATTGGATGTGTTTTCATGGTGATTGGGTAGTGTTTTGATGATTGGTGAAGGTTTTGATGAGCTTCAATGGAGTTAGGAGAGTTGTGGAGAAGAAAAAGAGGGTTTGGGTTTATAAAATTCGGAACTAAAAGCTTAATACCTCCTTTATAATCAAATCCCGTAGGTTTTTCTCTCCCTTGCGGCGCTGCGGACTACCCCTGCGGACCATGGGGTGTACCGCGGGGTATACCGCGCCTCCTACGTCAAAAAACCCGTGGTAGGACCCCATGGCACGTGTTTGTGCGGTGCATGGCGCGGTATAGGGTTCGGTATACCGGACCCATCAGCTATTTTTTTTTTCGTTTCTGGATAAAACCCGTGGTAGGACCCCGTGGTACGGGTTTTTGACCACGCGGTGCACCGCGGCTGAGGTCCGGTGTACCGCACGTGGCAAAAACCTCCCCAGCAGCTAGATCTTGAAAAGTTATGCAGTTTAGGCTCAAAAATCACCTGATTCCGATATCCGAGCGCAAAGATATGACTTGCTGAAGTTTCTCCGTTCCGAAAACTTTGCTCGCTTCCCTAACTCGATTTCTCCAATACCTAATCATCAAAAACACTAATACCTTCCTCAAATATGCAATATCAACTAAAATTAACTAATCTAAACATAAATTAAAAACTAAAACGTAAAAACATAAAAGAAACTACGGGTTGTCTCCCGTACAGCACTTTTGTTTAACGTCTTTCAAAGTTAGACGTGTTACCTCGATTAAGGATGACGAAATTTCCACCCTTTGCCTTTAATTCCCACGAACTTTTCAGCTCGATTCTTTATAATCATGGATGGTGCCATCCAAGATTTCGTGGTAATAGATGGCAACTCGATTTCAAGTGTAGCATTACACTCCTCTGTTAATCCATTCATCTCGAATCTTCGTTTGTTAGAAAGAATGTCCTTCATGAATTGACCGTATTTTGACATTCTTGTGAGAGCTTCTACAAACGGGCTGCTGTTCTTTAATTTGTTCATCATGTCAACGGACTTCTTGAATTCCATGTCATTGTCCTTTCTGACATGTGAAGGGAATGGTGGAGGAGGACATGTATTGGTTACCACTGGGCTCTCTTTCTTTTCTGGTGTCTTCTCTTGGACACGTTCTTGTTCAACTACCTCTTCGACCTTATCTTCTGTTGCTTCTTCCCCCCTCTGATCCGGAATAGGGACTGGTTCTGGTTCTGGTCTTGTTGGAGGTAGTTGTTTTCCACTTCCTAATTCAACTGCATGACAAACTTTGTTTTGTGGAGCACTAGTATCACTTCGGAGTTGCCTTTCTGCAAGGATTTGAGTTTTTTCCACCATTCGTGACACTGCCTGCACCCTCTCCATAAGCGCATTCTGCGAGTTTTGAGATTCTTGCTGGCTATTCTCTATATTGTCAAGTGTTTGCATCAGTCGAGCCAAACTTGAATTCAAACTCGGAGGTTGTTCTTGTGTAGTTTGCTGCATTGAATAAGGAGGTGGTTCTTGATAAGCTTCATTGTAAATCGGCGCTTCTTGATAGATAGGTTGTGGAGGATAGTAAGATTGTGGTCGTGGTTGATAATAATCATCATAATAATGGTTATCATGATGATACGTCTGTTGATTTCCGACCCAATTGTAGCTCTGTGGGGGTTGATAATCAGCTTAATTTCCTTGAGATTGATAATAACCATCATAATAATGGTCTCTTTGATATGGCATGAAGGAAATTGAGGCTGGATTGTTCATGCAATGTCCCCACGAGTGATCTCTTGCTCCACAACTAGGACATGAAGGTGATGTATGTACTAGATTCCTCCGAGCTAGTTGTTGCGATTGTTCTCGTAATTCCTCAAGTTGTTGGGTTAACTCCTTGAGTTTTAGAGCTTCCATCATGAATTAGCTTCTTCAGGATCTAAATCACGAAACCTTTATCTCCTAAATAATCTGCTCTCGCCTAAAAAGAATCTGTAAAGACAAAAACTAAAAAGAAAAGCGTAAAATAGAACTAACTAAAATAAAAGCACAAGATAATTGCACAAGGACTAACGATGTAGTCCCCGGCAGCGGCGCCAAAAACTTGGTGTGGCCTAAGGTGTGATAAATTAATGATATAAATAAGTGCAAATACACACCCTAAGCTAACACTGTACTGCAAGTATTACAGGACGTATGCAAGTTTTAATGAATAAGTAAGATTCGTTCCTCAGGGACTACGAAGGTTAAGAAGAACTTATGCAAATCATTCAAGTGCAGATATTACAGATAGAAAAGATAATACGCTAGTAGGAAGAAGAGATAGACAAATATTTATTTGGTTTTCTAATAAATAAACTAAACTAATAAACTAAAGACAGGAAATAAATAAAAGAAAAGAAAAGAAAATAGTATGAAAGTCTAGCTTGAGTAATTAGCATGCAATCCCCACTAGTTTTGCCGTTCTAAACATGTAAGGGTAAATTATGTAGTATTTCCCTAATCGGTCCCAATATGCTATCGGTAGTTTAAAATAGGATTTACCTGTGTCAATAAGGCTTCCTAAGCAAACTTTTCCTGTAATTGGTAAAGAGTCACAAGACTCAACCATAGTGATTATCTAGATAGGTTGGGTTGTCAGATCAGACCTAATACTAGACGTTATGTGCTAAACATGCAATTAAACACCGTTGTCAATGGTGACCTAATTACTAGATGGTAATTCTATATGGGCGCGCATCCACAAGAACACAGAATATAAATTCAAACACATAAACAGAGAATAAAAACTATAATTCAATTTAAAACATTAAGTTCCCAAATTAGATAGATGTCAATCAAAACTAGGGTTCATACATATATGCTAAACACTCAAACTAAAAGGAATTAATTCATACTAAGAAGAGAAGAGAAAAGAATTACAGAATCAAAGGTTGAAGAAGACATATGGTGTTCTGCTCCTTCCAGACTTCTCCTCTTGTGTTGCAGCTTCCTCTTGGCCTTAAGGTCTGGCCAAGGATGATTTAAGAGTGTTAAGAGGCTGTATTTATAGGGTATAGGTTGACCTAATTCGTTTCTTGGAGATAACTTCAAGTAATGGGCTCCTGGCCCAACCCAAATTCGTAAGATAAACACTGCTGCGTTGTTTTGAGTGTATCTTCTTCGTTATTGGTCGGATTTTGCTCCACAAGATACCAAAAGAATCGCAACAGAATTATCTAGGCCCTGTAGAAGGAAATTACCAAATTCGGCCTATTTCTTAGGTAAAAACACCAATCTTTGGACGTGTACTGCAGAATCCCAGAGTTAGGCAGCTTTTCCTTTTCCTATTTGAACTCAGTTTCCTTCTATCTCCAATTTCCATGCATATCTCTTTCCATAAGTTGTAGTCTTTGACTTGGACTCTAATTAATCTCCATAATTATCTTTAAAGCTTCACACTAAATAAACAATTAAACCCAATATGCTCTAAAAATATTATGTTTCTAAATCAAGACCCAAAATAGGAAAGTGCACTAAATTAAGCTAGAATCAACCTATAAACTACTAAATAAGCCTAAAATGATGTCTCATGAGTATATTTTATTATCACAAATGAGGAGACATCAGTGATACGAATTTTCGATCTCTCCCATGTCGTTATGTAATGCAATATCCTACTATGATCACGTGTCTTGATCGGGAATCAAATAAGAAGTTGGGTAAAGAAGAAACAACGTGAGTTTAGTAACAATATTGACAATGCTTGGATCATTAAAGTTTTGAGAGTAATTCCGCAACTTTCGAAAGAAGAAAGGAGTATATCATAACACTCCATGAGCAATTAAAGAAAAATCCAGCAAATCCTATCTTGGATGTCGATAAGGCGAGGTAATAGCCTCGAAGAGTATGTTTTCTTTCTTCCCTACCATTTCTTTATGTGCAATATGTATGCTAATTTTAAATTTTATTCTTTCTTGAGTCTTTTTCGAGTCGTGGGGACACGGCTCATTTTTGAGTTGGGGGTGGGGATTCGTTGTCCTCATCTTCCTTTTTGTTTTTTTACATAAAATTTAAAATTTTTTGGGTTGAAATAGGCATAGAATATGTTGAATGTACCTATTGAGCATGATTTAATTAAGTCAGTGATAGTAAGTAGTATGTTTTTGAAAGATGTTACAAGTTTGTTTAGATGCGTGTATGAAAATAGGAAATAAAGGATAGGAAAGTTAATAAGCAATGCTAAGAATTTACGTTGAAACTTAGGGAGAGTTATTTGGTGTGTAGAACGTGAGGTTTGAAATTAGTTGAAAACCCACTTATCTATGAACTAGTAATGAAAAAGTAACAAAATCCGGTAGGTAGAAAAATGAATAAGGCAGTTCTTTCATGTTAAAACACTTGAAGCCTTTTATACTTTCTCACCCTTTTTATTTGATTATTGTAATTATTTATCCGTCTTAACCCCTCTGAGCCTTTCTAAAGCCTTTTTATTGAACCACATTATAATCCATACCCCTAGTTTGTAGGACTTATTTATATGACCCGCACTCGAATCGCAAAACCTGAGACAACTCGTTTTAGAGCTTGAGTTTGGGGTGGTGGGTTTTATCATTATGGAACATTGGGAATTATATTTGTGATTTTATTGATGATGAAATTGTTATTATTGTAACCCTTTGTCGGGGTAATAGTGAATGGAAAAGAAGTTACGAGTTAAATTTGCCAACAAGGGCATAAAAATAAAGAATATATATATGAAAAAATAGTGTGATATCTCAACATCAAAAAGAGAATCATAGCTATACAAAAAGAAAAAATTGATATGAAAAGAATATATATTCGGACTAGCAAAGTGGAATTTGTAAATCATCACAAAAGGTTTTAATTGGGATTTATTGGGGATGCACATCAAAAGTATCAATAAATTGGGTTGAGTGAGAACATCTTCGAGTGAAAACTCAAGCTCTAGGGCGATTTGTTGATGGCTAGTGAGGAGAGAGACAAAAGCTCACTTTTCATTATCCAAATATACCACACCGTTCCTAAGCCACGTTATAACCAAAGACCTTAGGATTTCTAACTACTAGGTGGAGAAACAATGGAGCTATGAGGTAATAGGTGAGTGGACCATTGGATGCTATATGAGGACCTATGAACAACCTATAGCCATTGACCTGAACTAAGTTATCATCCTCTCCTTCTGCATTGCGAAATTAATTTGGATTTAAATTTATGGATTGTTGATTACATGTGTATTAAGCATATTTGTGCATTATTTCTTGAGCATTACTACATGAGACTTTTTAGATACTTTGCTCTAGGATCATTAATTATGTTCTATCTTATTCTCCTCCTACTTCTTCTTCTTGACTACCCTTCTGTTCTTTACTTTTATTGTATCGGGACGATACAACTTTGAGTTGGGGGTCTTGATGTCTCCTCATTTGTGATAATTAAATCTATTTCAAAGACATCATTTTAGGCGTATTTATTTGTTTATAGGTCGAATTTCTCATGATTTTATACACTTTCCTATTTTGGGTCTTGAATTAATTATTTATTATTTTTAGAGCATATTGGGTTTAATTATTTATTTAGTGTGAAGCTTTAGAGATATATGGTAATTAATTAAAGTCCAAGTTGGTTCAAAGAGCTAAAGGAAAGAAGATAAACATGGAAATTGGAGATAGAAGGAAACAGAGTTCAATTAGGAAAAGGAAAAGCTGCCTTAAATCTGAATTTCTGCAGCTACGCCTAAAGAAGTGGTGATAACTCCAAAACCGAGCCGATTTTGGAAGATTCCATTCATAGGGACGTAGATAATTCTGTGAGGATTCTTTTGGTATATTGTGGAGCAAAAACCGACCAATAACGAAGAAGATATGCTCAAAACAATTCAGCAGTAATTATCTTTATTTCCATACGAATTTGAGTTGGGCTTGGAGTCCATTACTTAACCTCTCCTTCAAGAAACGAATTAGGTCAGCCTATACACTATAAATACATCCTCTTAACACTCTTAAATCATCCTTGACCAAACCTTAAGGTCAGGAAGAAGCTACAACACAAGAAGAGAAGTCTGGAAGGAGCTGTGCATCAATCATGTCTCCTTCAACCTTTGATTCTGTAATTCTTTTCTCTTCTTTTCTTTGTATGAATTAATTCTTTTAAGCTTGAGTTTTAGCATATATGTATGAACCCTAATTTTGATTGACATCTATCTAATTTGGGAATTCTATGTTTTAAATTGAATTATTGTTTTTATTCTCTGTTTATGTGTTTAGATTTATATTTTGTGTTCTTGTGGAACCATGGCCATATAGAGTTACCATCTAGTAGTTAGGTCACCATTGACAACGGTGTTTAATTACATATTTAGCACATAACGTCTAGTATTCGGTTTAGATCTGACAAATCAACCTAACTAGATAATCACTATGGTTTAGTACATGTTACTATTTACCAATTACAGGAACAGTTTGCTTAGGAAGCCTTATTGACACATGTAAATCTTATTTAAAACTACCTAGCGTAATTGGAACCGATTATTGAAATACTACATAATTCACCCTTACATGTTTAGAACGACAAAACTAGTGGGGATTACCTGTTATTCACTCAAGCTAACTTTCATACTATCTTCTTTTCTTTTATTTTATTTAATTTTCTGTCTTTAATTTATTAGTTTAGTTTTTATTATTTAAAAATCAAATAAAAATCTATTATATTTTTCTTTCTTTGCGTATCATCCTTTCTATCTTTTATATCTGCACTTGATAATTTGCATAAGTTCTCTCTAACTTTCGTAGTCTCTGAGGAACGAATCTTCTTATCATTAAAACTTGCATACGTCCTGTAATACTTGCAGAACCGTGCTAGCTTAGGGTGTTTATGTGCATCTAAATTATATCATCTTTTTATCACACTCTAGGCCACACCACCCGAGTCATACGAGGAGTGCAACAAAAAGTTAAAAAGTTTAGGTATGGGGTACACTACCATAGATGTTTGCGTGAACGATTGTGCTTTATTTTACAAGGAGATTGAGTTCCTCAATAAGAGTCTAGTATGTAGTGAATCCAGATGGGACCCGAAGAAGGGTCAGAAAGTAGCGAATAAGAAACTACGATATTTCCCGATTGACCCGAGGTTGCAGCGACTTTATGCTTCGAGACACACTGCCGATGGTTACATCTTGAGTTTTCTAGTGAACCTCGGAATATGTTCTTGGGTTTGGGTATCGATGGTTTTTGACCGTTCTCTATGCAGAACAACTCATACAGCATGTGGCCTGTTATATTGACCCTCTACAACTTACCACCGTGGGAATGTATGAAGGAGACGACATTTCAATAATCCAACTTACCCCGTTCACCCGGTAAGGACATGTATGTCTTTCTTTGACCTGTTAAATGAGTTGGACGAGTTGTGGGATAAAGGGATCCTTATGTATGATACCCCGTTCACCCCGTAAGGAAGAGTTTACGATGAAGGTTTGTTTGTTTTTCATGACTATTGATTACCCCGCTAGGTCATACACTTCAAGATGGTCGGGTCAAGGTTACTTAACTTGTCTAGAATACATGGATTCTACTCAGTCATTGTGGGTAGATAAAGGGGTTGTTTACTTTGACCATAGATGTTGGTTACCTCCCAGACATCGATTTAGAAGAGACAAGGTTTCGTACCCGGCTGCCGATCATAGGGGCCCACCGAGGAAACATACTCCTGCTAATATTCAGACACAGTCAGATGGGCATCCCATTGTGTTCCCCAGTAAACACAAGGATTTTGGGAGAAAGATCGTGAAGCAAACTGTTCCTCGTCGATTCAATTGGAAGAAAAAGAGTATTTTTATCGTTTACCTTATTGGTCCAAAAATTTGTTGAAACATAACATTGACGTTATGCATTTCGAGAAGAATGTGTGTGATAGTTTGCTCGGTACAGTTATAGGTCTTGATCGGAAAATATACAAAGATAACGTGAAAGCAAGAATGGATCTTAAGGATATGAACATCAGGAAAGATTTGTGGTTGACATTGAGAGGAGGTAAACCGATATTGCAGCGAGCAAAGTATATTTTGTCAACGGAAAAGCGGAAAATATTTCTTGACTGGTTGAAGGCACATAAGTTTCCTGATGGTTTCGCATCTAGTTTGAGAAATAATGTTCAAAGTGATACAGGAAAGATTATCGGAATGAAATCTCACGACTGTCACGTGATGATGCAGTATCTTTTCGTTGCTAGTAATCCAGGGCTTATTGAAGATAAACAGATTAGTGATGCGATTATTGGGCTAGCTAACGTGTTTAGAGTCGTTTGTAAGAAAAGTCTCAGCATGAAAGAGTTAGAATCGGGTAAGGAGAAAGTGGTTGAAGTTATGTGTAGACTGGAAATGATTTTGCCTCCTGCATTTTTCGGTATAATGATCCACTTGGTTATACACTTATACGAAGAGGCTTTTAGGGGGACCGGTTCAAATGAGTTGGATGTACCCGTTTGAGCGGTATTTAAAGAAGTTAAAGGAGTACATACGAAACCCGGCTATGCCGGAGGGTTCAATCGCCAAGGGGTACGCCGTAGAGGATACTTTGACTTTCATTTCGCGTTATCTTCAAGAAGAAAAAACAAAGTTCAACGAACCGGGTAGATATACCAAGACTGTAGCTCATCCGAAAGATTTATCTGTATTTACGAGCCAATGTACGCCACTAGGTAAGAAAGAGTTTGGTGTTCTGCAATACATAGAAAAGGAGCAAATCAACTGGTACATTCTACTTAACTGTGACGAAATCCAGCATTTAATGATTTAAGTTGATCATTTTTTTACTATTATTTTAATTTATTATGAATGGCGTATTTACTTTAATCTTCAAATATAAAGAGAACACAAAGCCACGCTATCGGGCCAAGTAGCTGATAAAGATAAGAAACACCGACAAATTTTTTGAGATTGGTTTAGGCATAAGGTATATCTTCATTCAAATACAAATTTATGTTTCGATATTAGACAATATTGTTATAATTGTTTATGTTTGTAGGTTTATGAAATGGAAAATGACGGCGATGCATTTGCAACTAGTGAAATGATTTCATTGGCTAGTAAGTCTCATGTTGTGGTTCATGAGTACGATTCATGTGTTGTGAACGGTGTTAAATGGGTTACTTGTAAAAAGGGCGAAAAAAGAGTGACTCAATAATACGGGGTATGCACAATCTACAAAGAAAAACCGTATTACTGTGAATTAGTCAAGATTGTAGAGGTAACATTCGATGGTGGTTGTTTTGTTGTGTTATTCGAGTGTAATTGGTATAACACGGTACTGCGAGGACAGAGAATGGGGTAACCTTTGTTAACACGTCTAGTTTTTTTGGAGAGAAGAGCCATACATCTTAGCAACACAAGCAAAAAAATGTGTTTTACATTGATGAGATTAATTCAAGGAAAACACAAAAAGGGTGGAAAGTTGTTTTGGGAATCAATGATAGACATGGATAAAGTCCCGAGTTATGGGGTGCAGAATCACTACCTACTGAAAACGAGAGTATCACGATCCCTTTGGTGAACACCGAGACGGATTACTCACAGTTACACTTGACAACTGGTGATGAGATCTCATTTGATCCTTCTCAATTGCATATAGATTAATCTATTGATGATGAGGATGAGTTTTTGGATGACACGATGGACGAGTATGCCGACAATGAAGTAGAGGAACCAAACTACGTTGATAGTGATGAGGAAGTTGTTGACACGAGTAGTTACGAGACGGACTGAAGTGTTTTATTATATCTTTAGTGTTTGGTTTTTTTGCAAGTTGGTAGTTATATTCAAGGATTTGTTATGATCAAGTGTTTTGATTGTTTGGATTTTGATTATGTGTTTTTGATTGTTTGGAATTTGATTATGTTTTTTGATTGTTTGGAATTTGATTATAATTGTTGATTGTTTGGGATTTTAATACTTTAAGTTTACTGCTCGTTAGAAATTAAAATTGTTTATTATTAATTAATTAAAAGAATAATATTCTCGACTACATAGGTCATTCGCGACTAGTTCATAAATATGAACTAGTCGCTAATAATATATATCATTCGCGACTAGTTCATACTTATGAACTAGTCGGGAAAGAGTGGGATTCTTTTCGCGACTACAAATGCAACCACTAAACATTCATTAAATTAATGGCGGTCCATTCTCCTATCCAATGGAAGGACACGTGTTACATCTTAAGGCTTAGAGACTACTTAGTAGTCGTGAAAATCCCATTTGTCGCTCATGTAACCGACACGTGTCAGCCAGTCTTGCTTTTCTCGACTATATTCCTCATCTTTCGTGACTACATGATGTAGTCGCTAAAACAATTGTCGTATATGTACTTCTGCCGAGCCTTTTCACTCTCACTTTTCTTATACACTCCCTAAAAAACGCATCTCTCTCTCTCGATTTCTTCAATTCCAAGCTAGGATTGAAGCTAGAAACACCTAAACATCATCATCGAAGGTAATATATTCATCTTTTTAGCCTTTTGAATCCTTTTTTTCTTATGATTTCAATGCGTTTTATTCTCTATTTTTTAACTAACCTATTTTGTTTTTGCTTTTTGTTTAAATCCGAATCATATGGGCATGGATTCTACATCAATATAGCTTCTACTTTAACATTCAAGGCAAGTTTTTCAACACCTAATTGTGTTATAATTTTCAAGGTTTTTTTTCTATTTTTTTTCGATGTTTTTGTTAATTCCGAAAATTATTTAGTATTTTAGGATGATTTTTATGTTAGTTTTAACACATATTAGTAGCTAAAATGGAAAATAATTAAATGTGAATAATTTTCGTGAATTTTTTTCCTTTTTTTATTGTGTTGATATTGAAATTCGAGAATAAGTGGTGTTATTTGGGTGTGATTTATGTAATTTAGACATTATTTATATGCTTGATTATGAAAAAAATTGATTGAATAAATTTTGCGTTTATTAGGGTTTTTTAGGATTTTAAAAAAATTAAAAGTAGCATTATGAAATTAAAAATTGGATGTAATAAACATTTTTTTGGCCTAAAATTATTTTTATAAAAATATAGGGAACAAATTGTAATTTAAAAAAATGTTAAAGAAACTTATTTGACAAAAAATGTTTTTAAAATCAATAAATGACCATTTTGCAATTAAATAAAGTGTTATATGAAAATAATTTGACTTAAAATATTTTTTATGAAAATAAAAAGACAAAAATGCAATTTTATAAAAAGTATAGGGACCAAGTTGCAATTTAAAAAGTAAGTATAAGAAAATATAATAGAACTAAAATACAATTTCAAAAAATTAAAGGACCACTTTGCAATTTAAAAAAAATTAAAAGAAAATATAAAAGGACTAAAATATTTATTTTTTTAAACAATGGACCATTTTGCAATTTAAAAAAGGAAAAAGAAAATAGAAAAGGACTATAATGTTTATTTTTTTAAAAATTACCCAATTTGCAATTTAAAAAAATAAATAAAGAAAAATGAATATTTTGAAATATCAAAAACAAAATGTATATTTTTCTTATTTATTATACGACTTTTTCTTTGTGTAATACAGATTGTAAGTGGAATGAATGTTGTTATATTTTTTTAATTTTTTTAATTTATTTTGTATTTAATTTATATGTATGTATATAATTTGGTGATGTAATGATTTTTATGTATTTATTTTTATATTAATGTATTTAATTTTGTGATGTAATAATTTTTATTTATTCGTTTTATTTTTATTTCTGTCTTTTAAATGTATTGCAAAACAGATGGCATAGCTAGGAGTCACGGAGGGGAAAGTGCGGCCGCGACCCAAACCAAAATCCCAACAAAAACCTTGCAGATTGTAACAATCAACCGGGTAAATAAAAAAATTATATCCAAAATTATGTTATATATAACTTATACATTAATTAAATCTAATGTAAAACAAATTCAATTAAGCGCAAGAAAAGGGGGAATGCTGCACTAAAATCTTTCATTAAGGCACTAAAGGCGGTCGGGTATCCTTTGCCGGTCGATTTCTACATACTAGACCTCGGGTTAATACGGGAAACACGTTAGCCAGGATGTCGGGCTTACTTTTCGAGAGAGGATACCACCGTGCTACAAACCGTGGGAGAAAGTTCCAACTTCCGACAAATTAGCAGTCATTTAGAAATTATCGGTAATGTTAAAACTATTCCCACCATTAATACTTATATATAATAACTTATTAATTTAATTTAACTTTAAATAATATTTTGGATATAGCAATTTTTTGATATCGCTTATTGGAGGAAAATATCTGATTGGAAATTTATTGCTGGGAATTTGGATGATACTATGCGAGTGAGGTACAAAGACTACAAACATATTATGAAAAAGTATTATTACTTGATGGGTAAGAAACCGAGTGATTTATCTGATGAGGTCTGGGAGATGCGTTGTAAGTATTGGGTTTCGAAGGAAGCAAATATATATATATATATAATTTTTTTATTGTATCATTTAGATTATATATAATTTTATTAATATTTGTAGTTTAAATTTTTTCAGCACCAGGCAAAAAGGAATAAAGAAAATCGAAAGAAACAAAAGAATAAAAGTGGAGCGGGTTCTCGAAAAATATTCCCGGACTCGGGATATTTATTACGAGGTACTTTGATTTTTATTTATAGGTGTTTAATGTATTTAGAATATTTATTGATTATTACGAATGAAACAGGGTGTTGAGAAGTTGACCGGGGGTGGGACGGTGGTAGCGAGGGATGAGGCAACTCAGGAAGAAATCCATATTCCACAAATGGGTGCGTTTTTCGAGGTGGTGGGAAAAAGCAAAAAGACAAAGCAGTGGAGGACGATGGAGGGTTATAAGAATGCTGATGTAAGTATATTTAAAAATTAAATTTTAATTATAATTTTATTCATAAATCGATTTTAATATTAATTTTTTTTCATGTCTATAATTAAACAGAAATTGTTAAGGGATGCTATGAAAGAGAAAGTGACTCAGAGTCAATCTGAGTCAATTGAAGCTGGTGACTTGTCGCAAAAGGAGAAAATTGAGTCGGTGAGGGAAACTGCTAAAAAGGCTATTGGGTCGCCGAAGAGGAGCTAGACACCGGGTATGGGCCGACCGAAAAAGAAGAAGCGTGTCTCGAGTCTTTTGACTACCCCAGCACAAGACGAGTAAAACACGCATATGATGGCGGCAATAAATGAGCTTCGAGTAGCCCAAGGACTGGCACCTTATAGACCCCCTAGTACTAGTACCTCTTCTAGCAGTGCTCTCCCAGTTTATTCTCAGGCAGCTGTGACTGATGCGATGGCTTATATTAATGAGATTAGGGTACGGCAGGGTTTGCCCCCTATCCAGCCTATGCCTGCGAACCCTACTCCTCCAGCTGGTGATGCATCCGAGAGTCGAGGTGATGAAGAGGTTGATGATGAGAGTGATGGAGATGAAGATGATGATGTTCCGATGGAGAACAAAAGACCCGTTTATATGGTCTTTAGGGTTGGGTTACGTTGGTGTTTAATTTGGTTTGAAGTAAGATGTAATAATATTTTGACTTTTGGTTTGTTTGACTTTTGGTTTGTGATGTCTCCCTATTTGTTCTAACTATTAGCCCTCTAGAGACATCATTTTACGTGAATTATTTGACTTAGTTGATAGACTTTTATGCTTATTTCGTCATATTGCACTTTCTCCCCTTGGAATTAGACTATTTGCTTTTTTAGAGCTTTTGTGCGTTAATTTGATTATTATTAGTGCGAAGTTAGTAGGTTCTTAAATGTCATGCAAGGAGGAGAAGTGAGAATTAAAGTCTTAGCTTATTTTTAGTGTGTTAGGAAGTATTTTATTCAAGTTTCTAATTTTAGAGTGCACTTTCCTATTTCTAATCTTGAATTATTGATTTATTAATTTTTAAAACATATGCGGTTTAATTATTTATTTATTGTGAAACTTTAAAATATATATGTTAATTAATTAGAGACCAAGTCAAGTCAAAGAAGTAAAGGAAAGAGATTTACATGGAATTAAGAAGATTAAGGAAGGATATATGCAAAGAAGGAAAAGATAAAGCTGCCAAATAAATCTGAAATTCCAGCCAAGTTTCAAAGACGAGTCCATAACTTACGATTGGCTGGGAATTTGGGAGAATGGTATGAACCAATGGAAAGAGCTTTGCGAGACAAGCGGTTTCAACTATTGGAACACGTCAAACGGATAAGTATTGAAGGAGATATGACCAAAACAAATCAGCAACAGAATATTACCTTTCCTAGATTTTAGGGTTGCGAATTAAAGAGTTCTTTACTTGTATTTCACTCCAAGTAAAACGAATTAGGGCTTCCTAAAACCTATAAATACACCCTTAGACCTCATTATTCAGTACATCTCAATTATCCTTCAATTTATATCATCCTTAGAGAGAGCGTCAAGAGGCGGAAGCGAGAGCAGAAGGAGAATCCTTTTCCTCCAACAACAGCTTAAACCAATTCCTCTATAAGGTTCTTATTTTATTTCTGTTATAGGAACATGTATATTATTAATTTCTTTATTGTTTTCAATTCAATTATGAGTTAAACCTTAATTACTTGAGAATCGCATAATGGGATGAACCCTAATTTATTTAATTCATGTATTTCAGTTTGGGATTAGTTTCTAGTTTAATTTGAATTAGGTTTTTCATATTGCTTATTATTTTGTATTAATTTCACTATCAATGAATTAGCTAACCGGAGATAGGTCATAGTAATTAAGCTATTCACTTTGGTGGGGAAGTGATCGCCTTGACGGGGGTTTAATTACGGACATAGGTAATAAACGTAAGGTAGAAATTATTGATCCTGAGAGACTTAGTTAACCTTATAGTCAATTGGGTAGAATACTTGACCATTCGAAGGTGGATTATAATCACCCTGATGGGGGCTAGAAGATATTTGAGTCCCGACTAATATAGAAATAACGAAAGCATTAATTAGGTAAGTTTAGGTGATTCCCTAGCGAGACTCAAGTATAGCTCATATATGTGTCTTAGTCCTTTAGTATTTATTTTCAGTAATTTGTTTATTTGCGTCCAATAGTTTAATAACTCAAAACCAGACAAATGTATTTTATCTTTTGTTTTCTGTAATTACAATTAATACTATTTATCCATTGAACACTTGGGTTATACCTTTTCGATCCCTGAGAACGAAACCCGACTTATCGGAGTATTACTTGGACAACCGTACACTTGCGGTATTGTGGTTCCTTTATTTTCCGTACTTAATTTTATAATACACCAGGACCCACCAAATTTTTGGCGCCGCTGCCGGGGATTGCAGCGTGTGACCCCGATGTTTAATCCTTAAATAGATTTAATTGTTTATTTATTTTTTCAGTTTTACGCTTGGTTTTTTGTTTTCTTTTACAGGTTCTTTATTCAGGTAATGATCAAGAGTTTTATTTAGAGATGTATAGCGAACATTACCCAAATCCTGGTCCATTCGATTATTGGGAAGACTCTTCGGGACAACAATAATGGGGTAGTAACTTCTACCAACTACCTTATCAACACCCGCAAGAGCAAGATTGAACAACCAATGGATCGGGAATAATCAACAACTATCGTCGTATCACTATCATCAAGAACAACCACCATACCACTATCAACACGAACAAAGATGGATTATTCAACAACCTCCTCAAACTACTCCTCCCGATCTAAGGGAGGCACTTGTTGAACTCACGCGACTAGAAGAGAAAATCACGGGAATTATTCAAGAGCAAAAGGCAAGAGACGAGGAAAAGTGATGCCAAATTTGAAAGAAAACAACGAATACTAGATGAACTTGCTTCCTATTATAATTTTCCTGGTTCTGCCAAGAGTGGTAGTAAGTCTCATGAAGATTCCACTCCCCGGAGGGATGAAAGAGAGCAACTGGAAAAAGTAATTGAGGAGGAAGTACTGAATGAAATATTAATGATAGTTATATGACCACCATGCCGGTTATAAATGAAGACTACCATATGGTTGAATACCTTGTTAGCATGGTGGAAGAAGGAGTAGCAACACAAATCCTAGACGTTAACACAAAAATTGCTATTCCTAAGGTGTATGCACATGATCAAGATAGAGGACGCAAACAAGAAGAGGTGTTGATCGAGGTTATAGAGATTCCACAACAAAAATATGATGAGGTAATAGTGGAAGATTGGGTGGAAAGCGAAGATGAATGTGAAGTGGTTAAGGAATCAATTGAATAATTAAAGGTTCACAATAAAATAGAAGTTGAATCTCAGCCACAAAATTTTTACCAATTACCATCTCCACCAAGAATCTTGAATGACAATAGAGCTGAAGAATCACCTCCTTCACCAGCAATGATCAATATGTGCTATACAACCAAGGCGCCACACCGCGAGAGTAAAGCGGCAAGGAGAAGCACCTACCCACCACATTTTAAAAAGGAATGCGAGATTGAAACGAGGAATAAAAGTGAGCTTATACCGTGCAAAATGGTCATCTACTATTATGTGGGGGAAAATGAGTTTCGTCGTGAAAATAAGAAGGCGAAACAAAGTGCTTACCCACCCCGTTTCAAAGATCGATTAAATAAAATTCGAGGTGGGAAAGTTCTTAAGCTTACATGTCAAGGAAGAGGCGAGTTTAAGCAGAGGAGAACCGCAAAGGCCTCAATACCATCTTCATGGAAGGTAACGCGTCAAACTTAAAGACGTAATAAACAAAAGTGCTTATTGGGAGACAACTCATGTTTTAATTTGCTTTTTGTTTTCAATTCCTAGTGTATATTATAAGTAATTGTTGAGTCTAGTGTCTGCTTTTAAAATAAATGAGGAAGGTAGTGTGTTAAATGTGCAGGAATTGAGTTTGGGGTGCTGAGAAACGAAAGAGGGAAAAATCTACTGCACTGGCTGGCTAGCCGGTCATATCACTGGCATGCCGGCGGAAGAAAAACACGAGCCCTCGGGTCTATGACTCGTGTTATTTGACGAGAAGGAGAGAAAAGTTAAAGTGTCGCACCGGTATGCCGGCCAGATCTCCGGTATGCCGGCCAGAAGGAAAACACATGCCCTCGGGGTGCTCGAATCGGGTATTTTGACGGAACAAGAATGTGCGTAGAACAGCGCACCGGCTAGCCAGTGATACCGCCGGTATGCCGGTGACCAAAAACACGTGGCCTCGAGTAGTGGATTCGGGTTCAAGGAAGAATGTTACAAAAAGGAAGACGTCCAGCACCGGTATTCCGGCGATACCGCCGGTATACCGGCCCGAAGGCGATTTTGAAGAGTTGAGTTCAAATTCCACTACTTACTTCATCTAGAAGAAACCCTAGCCTCTCCAATACAAATTTTTCAAACCCTGACCCTTTATATACATGCACAAACACCACTAAACACCCAAGAACATCAAATCCTTCCTCCTATTCCATTCCAAACACACATCCAACGCCACAATCAATCAAGAAATCTTCTCCTTCAACCTTAAGCCTCTTCATCAAAGATTCAATTCTATTCATTAAACCTTCTCCAATCCATTACATAATCATTACCCATCTCATATAACACCTAAATCCTTCATTACAAATCCTCAAAACATCAAATTTCAAAACTCTTCTCTAGTTTTTGAATATTTGAGGTTTTGAGTTTGGGGTTCATTGAGATGACGAAGATTGGGAGGTCAAGAATACCATAAAGAGGAAGAAGAAGTTGAAGATCCTTTTATTACTTTTGGTGTTGAAAGATGTAGTTGAAAGAATGAAAATTTGGAGGATAAACATGAAGAGGTGTTGACAACCATAGGAAAAGTCACAAAAGAGTTGGAGCCTATGCAAGACATATTACGTGGAGTGGGAAATCTTCAACATGCCACCTACGCAACAAGAGGAGCTCAACATACACGCAACCATGGAAACCAGCTTCATGCTGGTTCAGATACGTTTTCCTATCCTTTTCTCATTCTTATTACTTATTTGCTTTCTTGAGTCTTTTTTGAGTCGTGGGGACACTACTCATTTTTGAGTTTGGGGTGGGGTTCGTTGCCTCATCTCAATTTTATGTGTTTTACTGTTTTTCTTTTAAAATTAGTTTGAGGAATGTTTTGACTGTAGAGTATTTTAAATGTCTCCATCAAGCATTCTTTTTATGAATTTATGATAGAAAATAGTTGACTTTAGGAGTTAGTGTAAAACGCACTTAGATTGAATGCAAATATGAGATAATTGATAGGAAGAATTAATAAACAATGCAAAAGAAGTAAACTTGTGCTTAAGGATAATGAGTGGTTTGTAGAACGTGAGATCCTAAGGAGTAGAGAACCCACTTAGGTATGAACTAGAGGCAAGCTGTGTAGATAGGAAAATGATAGAGGCAATTCTTTGTTAGCCCTTTGAATCCTTTTTTGGCCTTCTATCCCTGCAATAATTATATCCTTCTTAGCCAAATTTTTAGCCTTTAAGACTTTATTTTGTCGCCACATTATAAGACAATATCCCTTTAGATTGTTAGGCATGACCATATGACCCGCACTTGAATCACGATCTTGAGACTTTCGGACTTGAGCTTGAGTTTGGCGTGGTGGGTCCACTATTATGAGAATATTATTGGGATGGGATTTTTGAGCTTATTAATTGTTATTATTCTATATATTGATGATGATTCACATGTTTATATTGTAACCCTTTGGAGGTGTAATAGTGAATGAAAAAGAAGCTACGAGCTAGAAAAAAAATATATATATATATATGAAAAAAATAGCGTGATATCTCGAACATCAAAAAGAGAGTCATAGCTACACAAAAGAAAAAAAATGATTTAAAAAGAATATATATTCGGACCGGCAAAGAGGAAATTTTTGGGTGAATCATCGTTAGTGCTTATTGGGTTAATTTGGGGACGCTACATTAGCGCGTCAAATGGGTTGAGTGAGAACAATATTTGAGTGTAAACTCAAGCTCTTGGACAGTTTGTTGATGGTAAGTGAGGAGAGAGCCAAAAGCTCACTTCAAAATTACCAAATATACATACCATACCGTCCTTCACCCTATATTAAAACCGTAAAGACCTCGTTATTCCTAGATACACAGTGAGCTAATAGGGAGTATGCTAAGTTGAGCGTTCAAAGCAAGTAAAGATCGAGGAACACCCTATAGCCACCATCTTGAGATAAGTAATAAGCGTAACCTTCTAGCATTGTGAAATTAATTTTGGATTGATATTATTTTGTGTTTAATTTTGCATGATATGTGTATGTGTATATTAATTCCTAGATGATACTATATGAGATTTATTTTAAGTAGTGTTTTGGGAATATTTTCTAGATTCTACCTTCTGCATTCACCTAAAAGGGGCCTTTTTTAATTTTACTTTGTCGGGACGACAAAGGTTTGAGTTGGGGGTCTTGATGTCTCCCTATTTGTTCTAAATATTAGCCCTCTGGAGACATCATTTTAGGTGAATTATTTGACTTAGTTGATAGACTTTTATGCTTATTTCGCCATATTGCACTTTCTCCCCTTAGAATTAGACTATTTGCATTTTTAGAGCTTTTGTGCATTAATTTGATTATTTTTAGTTCAAAGTTAGTAGGTTTTTAAATATTATGCAAGGAGGAGAAGTGAGAATTAAAGTCTTAGCTTATTTTTAGTGTGTTAGCAAGTATTTTATTCGAGTTTCTAATTTTAGAGTGACTTTCCTATTTCTATTCTTGAATTATTGATCTATTAATTTTTAAAGCATATGCGGTTTAATTATTTATTTATTGTGAAACTTTAAAAGATATATGGTAATTAATTAGAGACCAAGCCAAGTCAAAGAAGTAAAGGAAAGAGTTTTACATGGAAATAAGAAGATTAAGGAAGGATATATGCAAAGAAGGAAAAGATAAAGCTGCCAAATAAATCTAAAATTCCAGCCACGTTTCAAAGACGAGTCCATAACTTAAGATTGGCTTAGAATTTGGGAGAATGGTCTGAACCAATGGAAATAGCTTTCTGGGACAAGCGGTTTCGACTATTGGAACTCGTCAAACGGATAAGTATTGAAGGAGATATGACCAAAACAAATCAGCAGCAGAATCTTACCTTTCCTAGATTTTAGGGTTGCGAATTAAAGAGTTCTTTTTTGGTCTTACACTCCAAGTAAAATGAATTAGGGCTTCCTAACACCTATAAATACACCCCTTAGACCTCATTATTCAATACCTCTCAATTATTCTTCAATTTATATCATCCTTAGAGAGAGCGTCAAGAGGCGGAAGCAAGAGCAGAAGTTGGAGAATCCTTTTCCTCCAACAACAGCTCAAGTCAATTCCTCTATCTAGGTTCTTATTTTATTTTTTTTATTAGGAACATGTATATTATTAATTTCTTTATTTTTTTTATTTCAATTATGAGCTAAACCTTAATTACTTGAGAATCGTATAATGGGTTGAACCCTAATTTATTCAATTCGTGTATTTAGATTTGGGATTAGTTTCTAGTTTAATTTGAATTGGGTATTTCATATTGCTTATTATTTTGTATTAATGTCACTATCAATGAATTAGCTAATCGGCGATAGGTCATAGTAATTAAGCTATTTACTTTGGTGGGGACGTGATCACCTTGACGGGGGGTTTAATTACGGACATAGGTAATAAACGTAAGGTAGAAATTATAGATCCTGACGGACTTAGTTAACCTTATAGTCAATTGGGTAGAATACTTGACCATTCGAAGGTGGATTATAATCACCCTGACGGGGTTTGTAATACCTAAGAATAGCTCCTAGGTCCACCCTGACGGGGGCTAGGAGATATTAGAGTCACGACTAATATAGAAATATCAGTTCTGCCCTTAACGAAAGCATTAATTAGGTAAGTTTAGGTGATTCCCTAGCGAGACTCAAGTATAGCTCATATATGTGTCTTAGTCCTTTAGTATTTATTTTCAGTAATTTGTTTATTTGCGTCCAGTAGTTTAATAACTCAAAACCAGACAAATGTATTTTATCTTTTGTTTTCTGTAATTACAATTAATACTATTTATCCATTGAACACTTGGGTTATACCTTTCCGATCCCTGAGAACGAAACCCGACTTATCGGAGTATTACTTGGACAACCGTACACGTGCGGTATTGTGGTTCCTTTATTTTCTGTACTTAATTTTATAACACACCAGGATCCACCAGTTTGTTTGACTATTGATTTGTCTATTGATTTGACTTTTAATTTAAGTATATAGATGATTTTGATGCATTAGTATTCTAATTAATTATTTGGTTTATAATTGGGATTTTTAATTATTAATTGTATGTTTTTTTTTAAATAAAATAATTTGATTTTGGAATTATATTTAATTGTAATATTGCAATTAAATATAATTCAGAATCATAATTTTTTAATTTTTTTTAAAAAATAAATAAATGTCATAGCGGCTACAAGTAGTCTAGAAAAACAATTAAAGGTAGTCGTTGTATATTAGCTACTAGCGACTACACGTGTCGTCGATAGTAAATAGTCAAACAACGTCTATTTATTTAGTCGGTAATACTTAAGTCATTCACGACTACAATGTAGTCGTAAATGACTCCAAACCTATTCACTACTAGATAGTGACTTTCGTCACTATATATAACCTCTAACAACGAGTTTTTCGCGACTAAGTAATAACGACTACATGTAGTCGGTAAAGTCCAAATTCGTTTTCCGCGACTTCTTTTTTCTTCTTTCGCGACTACAGATGTGTAGTGTACGAGCACTAGTATATATGGTACTTTGTTATTTTATCAATATCCCTGTATGAAACTTTATTGATTTAAACATGAATGATAATCTATAAAATATTCTTTTATTTGGTCAATATATATATATATATATATATATATATATATATATATATATATATATATATATATTTCACTTAAAATCAAATATACTACTAATTTTTTAATTAATCAATAACTCAAATTTTGTATGTCCAAAGTAAAAATTATACTTATAAAAGAAAAAAGAAACTAAACTATGTCATTTTTTATTGAGTAAAGATATATATCATCCCTTTTTGAATCACCTATATATTATCTTTATATGGCAGTTTTAAAAACCCATTAAGTCATTTATATGTCATAAATTGTGTAAGTTCTATTTTATTTTATATAATACCCGAAAAAATCACAAAATTATTTTCACCAAACCCTAATCCCCGCCTCCTTACATATACACGTTACAAGTCGTCATTCCTATGGATACCAAGAAACTACTCTAAAACGGCACATAATTATAAACTAATTTTTCATCATGTTTATTCAGACGACACCATTGATACTTCCCATCTATTTAGGAAAGAGTGTTATTCTATATCTCACATGTAAGATTGTTGGACATGATATTTCAATCAACGAGAAAAAGGTTTTATTTCTAATTTTATTTCTAATCATTATTTATGAATATCATATATACTTATTTGAGAAACAATTTGATTCTAACTGATATTATCTACCCTTTTATTAAGTATTTTAGATATTGTGTGTCGGAATATCATGTTTGCATTTATGTAATTTCATTAAAATCTATTATGTAGAATCTACTTCAGAGTTTTTTTCTACAATTTTGATATATTTGGTTTTTACACTGATTGTTTATTTTAACGTAATTTGAATAAAAAATTTAAATGGTGATAAACTCCCTTTATTTGATAAATATAGTAGAATATTAATTAGATAAATGAAGCATATATGAAATGACTTGGACATTAAGATATACATTTCAATGCTAACATTGAAGTATATGTATAGATTTATTGATTAACATCTATTAATTAATATTTTAAAATTCACTAACTAATTCTTTTTGTGTTTGAAATCAAACTCTTACTTATTTCATTATTTATATCAGAAATAAAAAAATTATTTGATTTATATTAACGTGATTAGAATGTAATTATCTCTCCTTTTAAAAGATGGTTCTCACTGATTTACTATTTTGTATAATTTAGTTAGATTTTTTGATTATATGATTTTTCATAGTAATTAGCATTTCTTTATTTGGAATCTATGACTATATATGTTTACACACTTTTCCAGAAAAAATATATATTTATTTGAATGATCATTTTAATTTTAATTTCATTACTTTGTTTACAAAATTTATTTGAGTAATGCTGGGTATCACCCAAAAAAGTATCACCAAAACATCACCCATGATGTGGCAGTTAGGTGGCCCAATGATGTTATTTATCTTTCCAGGTTTATTTTTTCTCTTTCTTCCATGATTGGGCCACCTAACCGCCACATCATAGGTGATGTTTAGGTGATGTCTTTTTGGGTGATACCCAGCATTACTCAATTTATTTAGATATATTGTTCTAAAAACCATTGAATGCATATTTGTATTAGTAAAAATAATAATAATGATGAAATAATAAAACATAATATTGGTTATAATAACTATTTATTGTTCATAAAAATAGAGGTTTTATTTCTAGCTCTAATAATATATATATTTAAAAAATATTAAAAGAATGATAGACATACATATTTGTTTTCTTGAATAAGAAGCCACTAATAACCAAACGTGTTGTTTATGACAAGTTCTCCTCATATAGTATATATCTTCTTAGTTACACGACCATGCTCCTAATAGAAGTCTATCAGATGGAAATTTTTAATTTCCCTAAAATTAAATTAATAGTATGAATTTGCAAAATATATTCTATGATATTAATAAAAAAAATTAGTTGTTTTGTATGAAAGGATATATTATGTTACATATTTAATTAAAAATAATTTGATAGTTATTAGGAGGTGTAACGTGACAATGTGTTAGATTTTATCACATATCCCCAAACTACAAACTAAATTTTGTTTTGTTAATTATCTTAACTGGAATATAATAAATCCTATTTCTTTTGTGTTTGCAGATTACAATAATATAGGGATATCACTTCCAAAGGAGAAATCAAAACCTTTAACAACAAATGTATTTCAAACTCCTCATCTATCAACTCTTCCCTTAACTCACCAAAACAAAGTTTGAACTTTGTATTACCTTTTTTCTCGATTAGTTGATAAATTTATTATTGATATATATTAGTTTTAATGATAAATTAAATGTTGAAATAGTGTAGATATGTTGATACAAATATAGTGATTTCAATTGTAAGTTTGATTATAATTTTTCGATCAATATAAATGTTCAATTATAAATATATTACCAATGGATTGTATGGTGTATAAGTTTAATGGTACCAACTTAGAATAATTCGATTAAATTTATTTATTTAAATTTAATTTCATCATATTTGATGAAAATGTGTGGAATTTTCCTATTTTTAGGTAGAAATCTACATTTGGTTGCATTGTAATATTTGTTGAGTATGAAAAAAATACAAATTGGGTACATAAAGTAAAATAAAAATTGTGTCACCTTGCTCACTGAATTTATTTTAGATGACTACAAATGTGAATATCAGGAGATCATAAGACAAATAACCCTTACAAAATTGATAAAGGTAGTATCAACTTACCGTCAAACCATGATATTCCCCACAATAAATACAGTCACTACCATATGAGAAAATCACTCATATGCTTAATAATGTTATAAACACTCCCTCAACTTCATATATTAGTAAGTATTGAATATCTTAAAGAAGGACAATTACATTTTTTACAGTATTAACTCATATGCTTGTTCTCGAGAAGATGGATAAGTAGGCAAACATGCCGAGGCAACCAAAGGTTGTAGGATCACATGTCCTGGAAAATTGAAGTCATAAAACAGTGGATCAAATTAGTAGCCTAGGTAAAAGACTTGATCTATTTGAGTGCATGGAGGGAAGAAACGAAACACCCATAATAAGTTTAGTAAGTATGTTGTAATATGTAGGGTCTATTTTGTACTTTTTTCTTTGTTTCCTACTACACTACACTTTTTTACTTTTGTGTTAAGTTTTTTTGAACAAGTTTCCACAAGATAAGGTTTTTTATGAGAGAAGAACAAATGAATACATTTTTGACGTAACATTAAGAAAAACGGATTAGTAAAATTAATATGATACCATCCTATAAAATGATCTACCAATGTGGAATTTCACTTAATGACCCAAATTCTCATAACCCGATCTAGACTAGGATCTATTGAGACCATGAGTACTCATATTTTTTGGAATTCGGTCAATTAAAAGACCATGAACATATCATTCTTATGTAAGTATATTAGTCTCCAATGAACAAACACCAAATCGACTCCTATGCTTGTCAATCACTAAACAACATAGACTTATCATTCCTAAGAAAAAAAATACTAGACTCCTATTCTAACATCACGAACCAAATAATATGATAGTCAATCAATCAACAATTTAGATGTATCATTTTAAGTAAGATATTAGAATCCTGTGACCACATAATAGTTCAAAAACTCTAGAGTCATGGGTTAAAAATAAAGGATTTAGGTAAAGTATCCCAAAAAATTTATGTATAGAATTATCTATTCTTCATCAGTTTCGATTAGAAAATACTTATAAAACTTGTAGAAAGCAAATAGTACCACAACATTTAATATTTGGTGAGACACTTAGATAGGTTGTTCACGAGAATTAAATATTTGGTGCTAGTTTTAAAGTGATATATATCACAAAAGTTTGAGTTTGTAATCTTCAGCAACCATAATACATCGTAATTAGCAAGCTTTAACAATTCCATATTTAGTCAAAATAAAGGCATTCATCATGCCACAGATGCCCATCATATCTGTTATATCTATGCCTATCTTCCGATAATCTCAACAATCATAGACATTAATCGTCACTAAATATTTCAATAAATTTAAAATAAATTATACTTAAGTTAAAAGTAGTTAAACATAACATTCAAGAATATTATAAATTATTTAAGCTACCTTAGCTTATTTGACATTAATATATGATTTCGTTGGATTTAAACAAACAAATCTTGAGACGAGACAAGAAATATAAATCTAAATCTAAAAGAAAAAACTCCATGTCACAACTCAAGAATAACTCTGGAAAATGATGGGAATCCTAGGTTACACAACAGCGAGTACGAGAGCCGATTTTTGAGATCGAAAGAGACCCTAGGAACCTATGACCATCAAAGATGTGTACCCCTCCTACCTAGAATAAGAAACTAGAAAACATATGATTTTTGGAAATGTCATGGAACTCGAACCAGAATATTGACAACCTCAAAGGAATGAGGCTCAAACAATTATTTCAAAACTTGATTCACAATATCGATTGCATAAGAGCGAGACAAAGGGAGAATTTGAAATGATAGAATATCATAATTTATTATATATACCCACTTCTCAGATATATGGCTCGAAGTTCTATGATTTAGGAAAAAAATTATACAAAAGGAACAAACATTTAACAAAAAATAGTATACCGAGGAGGATAAATTATTTGTAACTATGGAACATCCCGTACTTATTGGTGACTTTGTGATTCACTAACGAGGATGTGAGATGGATGAGTTTTCCTCACAACAATACCTTAGTATTCTTAGTAGAATCTTTTGATGAGCTAATCAAACAAGCATTGATGGATAAAATATGTTCATTTTATTTACGGTTCTAAAAAAAAATTGAGAAACCGATAATAGATCTAGGATAGTTCTAACAATTCTTTGAGGTCATCAGGGGGTTCACATATCAAACCTTCCTCCCTAGGGGATGTAATTTAATATTAATGAAAATAGGAATAAGAAAGGCATAAAATATTATTGTTACATGTCTGTTGTTGCGGAATGTAAGTGTACATACATAGTGATCCTAAGGCTAGCAACTAGGAACATACTATAGTGATTGTATACACTCAGCACTTAGACATTATGTTTCTAATGAGAGATGGTTTTATTATATCCCCATTGAGGACACATTTTTTGTTATTCACCTACAGACCTACTTGAATAAACGCCACAAGACATACATTTCAATGTAAGACACTAATAATAATCCTGATTGAAATTCGTAATACGAAGGAAAACATTTGTGAAATGAACAAAGAGACATATAATCAATATGTTCAACTAGTTGTTTTCAAAAGATGGATGTTTTTTTGAAGAGAAAAGATTATTCATAAGAAAAGTGGTTTGGATATTATTACACATTATACATATATTTGATGTATATTATCAAGTATGGGTATCTAATCTGGTTTTACTGGAAACACCAAGCAAAACATAGAAGATGTGTCTCTCCTACACCAATCTAAAGCTAGCTTTCCCTATTGTATGTTTCATGCTAACAAACATGGGTCGACTGATCATTCCTATTGTCATGTTCAATTGTATATGTTTTATATTCAACAGACACAATCAAATATGGATGGACATGAAAATAAAAAAGACGATGTTCATAACCTATAAAAGGTTTCCTACTACCACGAATTTTATTTGATCTAAAAGACATCGGCGCCACATATCAAAAGTTCCTCATACGACTACGCGAGCATCAGATATGAACAACCATGGAAATATATGTGGATGTCATGATGGTGAAAAATTCCATCTCCAAACCAATCTTGGAGGATTTTTCGAAAGTTCATGAAGTTATGAGATCAGACGACATATGATTGAATCCACAAAAATTAATATTCAGAGTAATATCTGGGACAGTCATAGATTGTATGCTAAGCATCAATGAATTGATTCCAATACAAATAATACATGACATATTGGATATGTCTCACATACGAATCATGTACCAAGTAAAAATCTTTAGAATATAATATATGTCCCTCAAATCTCTTTTAGTCAAAATCCATCAAGAGGCTCCACATTTAGTTCAAAACTACAAGTTAAAATAGGATAAAGAGTATTGAAATATCTTTGAAACATTGAAGGAATACATAGCCACCTATTTAATCATATCATACCCAACATAAGGAGAAACATTTAGACTATACATCTCAGAAACTCAAGATGCAATGGTCACTGTTATTGTCGGAACATAGATGGCTAATTACAACAAGTGAACTACATCACCAAAATTTTACAAGGTACAAAAGAACTATATCCACCACAAAAAAACTTTATTCAGCATTGGTACATGCCACAAAAATATTAAGCCTTAATATGAATCCCACCTCTTCAAAGTACTTACATATTTACCCAGTAAACAAATAAATATCAAAACGATAAAAATCCGTGAGATTACTGTAATATACAATAGAATTAAGAGAAAATGAAATCATATTTTAATTACAAACAAAACTGAAATCCCAATTTTATTTTATATTTAAGTAGAAATTACCTATTCCCTTATTGATATATATAGACCCAACCTAAAAACCAAAGAAAAGGACAAAGAAAAATGGCAGTCTGGGATAGTTGGGAAATCAGGTAAATAAGGGAATAAGGCCATACTAACCATCATAGGCATAAATATAACAAGGAATCAATTTCCCATACAAAAAAATTCAAACCATGGACATTGAGGCCACATATAAAGCCCTCAGGACGGGAATGAGGGCCTTCGTCTGACTTGAAGCACATAGTTACAACATTTTCCTTTATCTTCGTAAGGTACCCAAGACTATGAGCCAAAGAATACAACAATGATGTCCTATAAAAAATAGTCCACAATTTTGAAGCAGCGTTATAGGAATTCGACACCATTTCAATCTCGAGTGAGCATTACTTAAGCATTGATGCATTATCCTGAATATCTATAAACTACAATGAAAGGAAATGATTCTTTAGCCATTAGCTTAACTATCCCAGTGGCGTCAATAATAAAGGCTTGAAAATAGATTCGGTTAAAAGGGCCGATATTATGCTGATATACAATTTAAGATGATGCCTGGGAGAGTTTTTGTTTGAAGAATCAATAAATTACTTGTGCACGAAGAAGCTCATAAGTGAGATAAATATTTGTATTAATAATTATTTTCAACCATTAATCTTGGAATGTCACGTTAGTTGTTGTACTGTAGATCATAAGATAACTTTTATCTTCCTCATTCATTGTACCCATAACACATATCAATTTATGTGAGAGTACCACTTTGTCAAAAAAAATCTTATCAGTTGTGTACTATTGATCAGATCGAGCGTGAAATCTCATATCAACCACAAATCATGTATATTTTGTGGTAATATTAAACATGATCTTAAAATTTGTAGTGAAACTGATATACATGATGATCACACCCAAATGTTGGTTCCAACTAAATTTTTTATTAGCCCGTCCAAATAATCCAACTGATACTTATAGCTCTTGACCAATAAATATCTCACATCCTTATTTATGGTAGACGAGACTATGTCATATTGTATAAAATCATCTAAAATACCCCGAGGGTAATCCAAATCTATGAAAATCCTACATATGATAAAAGTCTAATGGGTTCCTGTGGGTTTTACTGAATTTCTATAAATTTATCATATCACAGAGCCGAAATGTAGTGCACTATTTATTTCAAACTCTGCATGAGTAGATTTATACTCAAACTAACTTTATCATGAGAGTTTATCAGTAATAGTTAATAGTTCATTGTTTGCCTTTAGTGTGATCATGGACTTTGATTCTAGAGATAAGACGTAAGTCCATCTAAAACAAGGAAAAACTCCATGTCCCTTGACAAAACAGACAAATAGATTTTTTTTAAGCCCACATGACATTTTACGAGCACTAGTATATATAGTACGTACTTCATTATATTGGCAATATCCCTATATGAAACTTTATTAATTTAAACATGAATAATAATATATAATATATTCCTTTTTTTTGGTCAAAATATATAATACATTTCACTTAAAATCAATATAATACTAATGTTTAATTAATCAATAACTCAAAATTTGTACGTCGAAAAGAAAAACTATACTTATAAAAAACTATGTCCGTTTTTATTGAGTAAAGATATGTATCACTCGTTTTTAAATCACATATACATTATCTTTATATGGTACTTTTAAAACCCAATTAAGTCTTTTATATGTCATAAATTATTTATTTTCTATTTCATTTAATTTTGTATAAT
Source organism: Nemophila menziesii (assembly GCA_029959085.1). Taxonomy (NCBI): domain Eukaryota; kingdom Viridiplantae; phylum Streptophyta; class Magnoliopsida; order Boraginales; family Hydrophyllaceae; genus Nemophila; species Nemophila menziesii. Next base: position 86,374,997 of record JARWIR010000001.1, read on the forward strand.
ATTAGTCAAATCACTAAATTATTTTCACCAAACCCTAAACCCGGCCCCCTTACGTATACACATTACAAGTCTTCATTCCTATGGATACCAAGAAACTATATGTTTCTTCAGCAGACACTATTCATACCTCCAATCTATTCCGGGGAAGAGTGTAATTCTATATCTTACATATTAGATAGTTGGACACGCCATTTCAATTAACAAGTATTACAAAAGGTTTTATTTCTAATTTTATTTCTTATAATCACTCATGAATTGCATATATACTTATTGGAGAAACAATTTGATTCTAACTTATATAATTTGCCTTTTTATTCAGTATTTGTAGATATAGTGTGTATAAGATCATGTTTGCATTCATGTACTTTTATTATAATCTATTATGTATAGTCTACTTTAGAGTTTTTTTCTGCAATTTTCATATGGGAAAATTCTTTAATCCAATATTGGATGGACAAATATTAATCTATTCTGTTTTTACATTGGTTGCTTATTTTAACCTAACTTGAATAATAAATTTAAATGGTAATAAACTCCAATAATTGAATAAATGTAGTAGAATATCAATTAGATAAGAAGCATATATGAAATGAATTGAAGATTAAGATATACATTTCAATGCTAACATTGAAGTATATGTATAGATTTATTGATTAACATCTATTAATTAGTATTTAAATTAACTTACTAATCCTTGTTGTGTTTGAAATTAATCTCTTACTTATTTCATTATTTATATCAGAAAAAAAATTATTTGGTTTATATTAAAGTGATTATAATTTAAATATATCTCCTTTGGAAAGTTTTTTCTTAATGTTTTCACTGATTTACTATTTCATATAATTTAACTGGATTTTTTTATTATGTGGGTTTTCATAGTAATTAGCATTTCTTTATTTGGAATCTATCACTATATATGTCTACACACTTTTCAAGAAAAAATCTATATATTTATTTGAATGGTCATATTAATTTTAATTTTGTCACTTTGTTTACAAATTTATTTAGATATATTGTTCCCAAAACCATCAAATGCATATTTGTATCAGTAAAAATAATAAAAGTAATAAAATAATAAAACATAATATTAGTTATGATAATATTTGTTTTCTTGACTAAGAAGCCACGTATAACTGAACAGTTTTTGACAAGTTTTTCTCATATAGTATATATATCTTCTTTGTTACATGACCATGATCCTAATATAAGTCTATAGGAGGGAAAGTTTTTATTTCCCTAAAATAAATTGATAGTATGATTTTGCAAATTATATTAGTTGATATTAATAAAAAAAATAGTTGGTTTTGTATGAAGGGATAGATTATATTGTATATTTAATTTATAATAATTTGATAATTATTACATTTATGCTTTGTTAATCATCTTAACTGAAATATAAGAAAACCCTTTTTTTTTTGTTCTTTCATATTACAATTATATAGGGTAACACTTCCAAAGGAGAAAAACCCCTAATCAAAACCATTAACAACTAATAAACGTGTTTCGATCTCTATAAACCCTATCAACTCTTCCCTTAAATAACCAACACAAAGATTGAACTTTGTTTCACCTTTTTCCTTGATTAGTTGATAAATTGATTATCATATATTTTAGTTTTGATGATGAATTAAATGTTGATACAAATATAGTGATATAGTGATTTCAGGTGTAAATTTGATTATAAGTTTTTGGTTAATATAAATGGTCAATTATAGATATATTACCATTGGATTGTATGGTGTATAATTTTAATGATACCAACTTCGAATAACTTAACTGATATTTATTCATTTATTTAAATTTAACTTCATCATATTTGATGAAGATGTGTAGAATTTTCCTATTTTTAGGTAGAAATCTACATTTGGTTGCACTGTAATATTTATTGAGTATGAAAAAAATACAAATTGGGTACATAAAGTCAAATAAAAATTGCGTCACCTTTCTCACTAAATTTATTTTATCTGACTACAAATGTAAATATCGAAAGATCATAAGGCAAACAACCCTTACAAAATTGAAAGAAGTAGTATCAACTTACCATCAAACCATGAATTTCCCCACCATAAAAGACAGTCACTACCATATGAAAAAATTACTCATATGCTCAAGAATGTTATAAAAACTCTTTCAACTTTATGTATTAGTAAGTATTGAATATCTTAAAGATGAACAATCACATTGTTTTTTTACCGTACTAACTCCTGAGCTGGTTCTCGAGAGGATGGATAAGTAGGCAAACACTATGATGCAATCAAAGATTGTAGGATCACATGTCCCAAAAAATTAAAGTCATAAAATAGTGGTTCAAATTAGTAGCCTAGGTAAAAGACTTGGTCTGTTTGAGTGCATGGAGGAAGGAATAAGAAACGAAAACACGCATAATAAGTTCTAAGTATGTTGTAATATGTAGGGTCTATTTTGTACTTTTTTCTTTGCTTTTTACTACACTACACTTTTTTACTTTTCTGGTAAGTTTTTTTAACATGTTTCCACACGATAAGGTTTTTTGTGAGAGAAAATATATGAATAGCTTTTCGATGTAACATTAATAAAAAGGTATTAGAAAAATAAATATGAGCCCATCCTACAAAATGATCTATCAATGTCAAACTTCCCTTAAACACCCAAATTCTGATAAACCCGATCTAGACTGATATCTATTACGACCATGAGTACTCAAATTTTTTTGTGAATTCGGTCAATCAAAAAAACATGAACATATCATTTTTATGTAATAATATTAGTCTCCAATGCAAAAATAACAAATTGACTCCTATGTTTGTCAATCACTAAACAACATAGACTTGTCAATACTAAGAAAAAAATACTAGACTCCTATTCTAACATCACAAATCAATTAATTGATAGTCAATCAACCAACAATTTAGATGTATTATTTTTAGGTAAGATATTAGACTCCTACGAACACATAATAGTTCGACAACTCTGCAGTTATGGGTTAAAAATATATGATCTACGTAAAGTAACCACACAAATTTATGTAAAGAATTATCTATTCTTCATCACTTGCGAGCAAATACTTATAAAACTTGTAGACAACAAAGGGTGCCACAATATTTTTTTAAGCATGGTATAGGGTTACTCACAAATCAAAAAGTACTACTCAAGGCTACATTCATTAAAAATATCCTCTCAAAATCTATGACACAAAAGTAGAAAACAAATAAATTCGATATATTATTAAAAAAAAATGCTAGTATGGTCCTTGCCACATGTTCCTTACATTTATAGTGAAGATACACATGAGTAAACACAAACTTCATCACTAGTTAACAATTGATATATTTTGACATCTGATATAAAATAATAATAAAAATAGTACACATATCAAGAATAAGACAAATATTCATTCACCACGCTTAAAGATTTATAATAATCTTCAGAGAAAGGGTCAGCCATTATAAATAATAGATAATATGGTTCTCATAAAACCGTAAGGAGTCCTAGTTGAACCACGCGGCCAAGGATGGGAAGATATAGCTAACTTGCTACTTCAAAATCCATGCCCTAATTTAAGGAGACTATGTAAATCTTGCTAGGGGAAAAAAGAGGTAATAAGCGCAGTCGAAATACAAAAAAAAATTTAGGCCTCGTAATTCTATAAATGCCTTACTGTTAGTGTCAATATAGTTTTAATGAACCAAATTCTTCATAAAAAAAGATCGAGGGAAAGGCTCAAAGAAGTGTTATATTAAGTCCAACACCTTTCTCGTCGCCATCTTGATTCCTACGCATTCTAGTTTTGAAGTAAATAGTCCGGAGAAGGGTTGTAATAGTTTTGAGAACAGGAAACCATCTAACTTTAAAGAAGGAGAAGAATAAATTTTCCTTGTGACCACACGAATATGCTTGGAAGAACGTTTACTTCAAGAGTTAGCGGAACCATCCACATCATCAACCATACTATTTATTTCTTGAGAGGAATAATTTCTTTCGATGGCTCTTATAAGGAAGAGTTTGGGAAAAAATAAATAAGGATGAATGAACTAATGGTTCATCCAATTTATAAATCTAATCACTTAATGGGTGGAATATTAAGAGGCACGTAAAACTATGATTAAAGTGATGACTATATGCTTGGACACTTTGTAATATTCATTAAATTATTAACGTGACCACTATTATGATGGAAGTAAAAAAGTCTGATAGAAAAGGTTGAAAAAAAGGTAAACAATTTTGTGTGACGGAAAACAAATATACAAAAGAGGATGATATGCTTAGTAGTCATCATATTAGTTTATAGCTTTACCTGCTTAATTTGTATCATTGTGAACTCAACAAACTAGTCGATAAACACTAAGAGTCAGAATCTTGACTAAGATAGCAGTGTCCTTCAACTTGGTCAAAATTAATTTAATTATATCTCCTTCATTGGTCATGCTAATTCATTTGCCTACTTAAAACTACCCTCGACCATGCCTAGCTCCAATGGTAGATGAAACTCATCCCACCAAAACTCACCCCACCAGACAAAGAATTCGAGAAGATGATGAATATTATTGAGATATATGTGCAATCAAATATTACATAAATTACATGACACATATATAATAGGAAAAATACCTAAGAAGGTCCATCTACAAACTTTAGTGTGTGTTCAAGCCTTAATTGATTATACTATAACTATAAATAATAGTGAAATACTACAAGTATAAATAAATGTAGCTAATTATTTTCAGGTATTTCACTGTTACTCTCTAAATCCCTTTACAATATACACATTACGTGTATCCTTCTTCCTTCTTTGAAAAAAACCACTAATACTTAGCATAATATGAATACATAATTGAGTGAAACTCTATTAATATTGGTATACTTGTGATTCAAATTTGATTTTACAAATTACATCAATATCTCTTACCAAAAGTATTTTCAAGATCCCTCGTCACCTAATGGAATCTATTATTTTTTCACGAGTACTTGCATAGTCACTCAAGCTACTATATTATCAATTAACAATTGGATAATTTTTTAATCAATTTATTATTTAAGATGTAAATGCAACATTAATCCATATTATATCTTTTTTTCTCAAAATAAGAAAATTATGTAATATGAAAATTATTACAAGTACTAGACAGAAAAATAAAAGAATGAAGTAGATAATGATCTTGCCATCCTGAAATGTCAAGGTTGTGATGGATACATTTAGCAAGCGCGTCAACAACACCATTGAAACTTCTGATGTAGGAGACTTTTCACTTCGGTGATCTAGAAACCCATCTTGTATTTTTTACAAGAAGGGGCTGGAGACTCTAATGTATACTGTATATTAGTAATTTTTTGGATACCTTGAATAAGGTCAAGGAGGTTGTCAGTGCAAAAGGGACAACTCTGAAAATTGAAACCAACTGATCTCATGGCTAATAAAAGAGCCCAACTTTCTCCTTCAATTGCACTTCTCACAAAGTATCTTCTCATGACTTTGTGTGTAATCTCACCTTTAGTGTCAACGATAATGAATGCAATTGTTGTATGTTCCCACTCTTTAGTAGACAAACCATCTCTAAGCCAGATAGGGTTTGTGTCATTAAACAATATAGGGTTATTTCCAATCCTTTTTATTTTCATTTTGTTGTTGATATACTGGTTACCTAAAATAATAGAGGATGATGATTCAAATAACTTTGCAATAAGAATGTTAGTTTTACTAATGTTTTTATGGTAAGCATTTCTTATTTTTTAAATAAACCTCTCATCATTTCTTTTAATATATTTGAATCCATATTATGTCTAAAAGACCCAAATATGAATCCTTTGATATATTGCAACAGTAATCTATTTAATGTCTGGAAAAGAATAAAATAGCCTAGATCAAATTTCATGTGTACTAATGGTGTGTTACTTTATTATAGTTTTATTTTTATGAAATGTGATTGTACGATGTTAGCTAGGGTATGTAATTGATGTTTTAAATTTTTATTATTTATAAAAATATGATAAAATCCTTCTAAGTAGGAAATGTTTTTTTTAGCATCAAACTTTTAAAATGATGAACATGTGGAAAAGACAAAACAATATTATTATTATAAATAAATATATTTCTATGTCCAACAATATTTTTTTTATATTATTAAAAAAACCTTATATAATATATTTATTTATAATATTAAGATTTTTTTTCTACACATTTTAAATATTTATCCCTATTTAAATTTTAAATTTGTTTATATTTTTACTAAAAGCGTACTACAATAAATATTTATATGTTAAGAATAAGGGTATTTTTGTAAATTTAGGTATTATTAAATGTTATTTATAATCATGTATAATAAAGGTACATAAAAAAGATAGTATTGTAAAATATTTATGATCATTTATCTATATCTAAACCCTTCCAACATAAGATATACAACTATGTAAGGATACATAAACCTCCCAATCAACCATCCATCACCACAAACATTTTGATACTATATTCAAAACTCAAACTAAACTTTTTGAAAAACAAAGTTAATATTAATGTGAGAATTGTAATCGCGTCCCAGTTCCAATCGAACAAATATCATTCAATATCAATATAATTTTTTGCTACGGAATTTTGAAATTTAAGCTCAAGATCATATCTGGTTCCACTTGTGACAAATATATACAACAATTGAGGAGGTGATATTATTGAATATGGATGGATCAACCCTCATTATGTGACATAATTTTATAAAAATATTTGCTACAACAGTACTTCAAGCACATTTGTTTTGCATGATTTGTCCGTCAACTCAATACTTGAATAAGTGTCAATACCGTTTGTATTAATTGTGTTCTTTTTTTTTTTAAGGATGGAGGCATAAATTTGCCTATTTTTTTAATTAATTTCATAATATGTCATTATATTATACAAATCTAACATGTAAGTTTTTATATAATATACAAACTACACTATACATCCCTAAATTATGTGAAAGTTACATATTGAAATAATTGTACCACGTGAGGGAGATCTAGGTCAAAAATTTTAAAATAAAAATTAACTCAATTTTTTTATAATTATCTGTATCAACCTAAATTGTGAATATTTAACTTAAACTTTTAATATTTTAGATTTAGTTTTATAATTTATGTTTTTTTTTAATTGTATAATTTAATATCTTATATTGTAATTAACTTTTAAAAAAATAAAATAGAGACATATACAAAAATTATAATAAATAGGGACCTTAGATTATATATACTAATACTTTTTTAGGAAAAACGTATATTGAGTATAATTTCATTAAATCCTTATATCATACAAAATCTAGAATATTTTTTGAATATATGAATTTTGTATTTATATTCAAAGTTTTGGGGGATGCATGAATATATGGACTTATAATGTAATTAACTCCAAAATTATTGAGACACAATAGATAATAATATCATATTCTTGTTCCTCGTTTCACTATATGTACTTATGTTTTAAAAAAAACTTATATTATGTATGAGAATCGCATTGTCATAGAGGAATTTGCGAGACAACTTTTATAGTTTGATATGGAATTGCTCGAAAAATGGTGAATTTGTGGCCACTATTTTTCGTGGTGCCAAAAGAAAGGGAAGAGCAAATTATTCAACACTTGTTTGGTTAATTTTTTGACACTATCAAAAGTTAATTAGTTAGCTACAAATAAGGGTCTAAATTGTAGCTCATTGTAGAAGAACATTGTAAAAATTGAATGTTCCACTAATAAATATTTTGTGAAGCCCACATATAATACTTTAGGTGAATTGTTAATTTTTATTTTATTTTAATATTTTTATAATATTACTATTGTTTAAATTAGAGTAAATTATTAATTTGAAATTTTATCTTTCTTTTTTTTGATCATTTTAATCATATTATGTCATCTACTCAAAGCCAACATACCCCTTACACCCCGCTGGCACACACCCCTTCAACTTTATCTCCATTACTAATAATTGCACCATTAGTGCTCCATCATTTTGAGAAACATTTGAGGTTCATTTTAGTAAGTGTTTCAAGCTTCATTTGGTTAAAGATTTAGGTTGAACCACTTAAAGGTCCATTCCAGAAGATTTTTAGAGATACATTTAAACTCCTTTAATTTTTTATTAAAAGAGTCTATGGAGGGAAGTCTTGAGCATTTGGAAAATAATGATGAGCTTTGTCATTTAATTCATGAATAAGAGATATCAAAATACATTTGCTTACAAATATAAATACATTATCAATTATGATATTTTTCGTCTTTACCATGAAGTGGATCCACGGATTGAACCTCGGATAGCATCAAATTATCTATAGAAATTACCTAACTTAGATACGAAAAATGGGTGCAATATATTTTAAGTAACTAATTTGAAAAATAAAGTAAGGCAATTAAATATACTAGAAAACTAAAGCAATGTACTATAAATAAAATAATTAAATAGGAGTTTAACCCAACGAGAGGGATAACTTGATATATTATTTGGGATATATCTTGTACTTAATTTTTCATTTTAAATTATTTAAATATATCCTTATTTGTCAAATTACTTAACAATAATGATATGGTCTTCCAGGTACATTGCGCAATGTAGTATATTAGTTATCTACGATTCAACCATAATCGATTCTAATTCCTCCAATTATGACATCGTAATTCTTTTCTAAGCCTCTAAGTAAATCAACTATGGAAGTATTATTAGTCATCTACAAACCGAGTCAAGATTTTGAATTAGGTAATCAAATATCAAGATCTCGATTTCACTGAAATCATATTTTTATGATTCTTTATGAATTAATAATAAATATATTTAAGAAATTTGGAGAAAAGGTTGAATAGGAGGGGGAGAACAAGAGATGTGAAATTTTATACAGAATCAACTCAAACGTGAATTTGTGACAGTTTTTTTCAGTATTTATATAAGGATATGATAAAATACTTTCATTGCCCAATGTACAATTTGATATTTTACATGTTTCCCTACTTAAAATATATCTTGAAACCTAATATACTTAAATGGTTTTCTTGTTATTCCTTATTATTATACTTAATCTATTATCCATTAAGATAAGATGGAGTAGTTTCCTTGGCGTCCTTGTCTCCTAGATGTTCTATTTCAGGTTATTCTCCTTTATTAGGATATTATCCATTTTAATTTGTTGAGTTGAAATAATATCTTTTTGGAAGTATGAGGCTTAAGGAATCTTTTTCCTATAAAATACCAATCTTTGTTTTATGATAAGTATTTTGAACATTAATATTACACTTCTTGATACATCATTATTTTCCCTTTCTTTTAGAACTTGATCCATTTGTATATTTCATTTTTCTAGGAACAATTGATCAGTATCTTGTATGCATATTTGTTCACAAGGCTCTAACTTGATTAGAACTTAATTAGAACTTCATTAACATGTATGTATGGAAATCAAATAAATCTTGCATTATTAGTAATGTTTATATTAATATTCAATAATGTACAATGTTAAGAATGTTAAGAATTCACATTTTGATACGAATGTACTTTAGATTGATTGGTCGGGAAATATATAATTTTGTTTCCATGTTACCAAAAAAATAAACCTAACATTTTTAGGTGCTTTATTTTGATGTAAATTTTGGTGTATGATGATCATTGTTTATATATACCTCCCACCAAGTTCTCGAAGTTACTCATATAATTGTCTAGTAATGGTAAAATGTTCCATCATCCCAACCAACAAGAAATGAACTAGTTTTCTCTTATCTAACCATGTAATTCAATAGTGTAGGAAGATGATGGTCTCTACCTCTCACATTTACACCTCAATTTCATGTTCATCCAAATTTAGTTTTTTATTTTAATTAACCACGTCTAAAAGATTTCCATTATGATTAACATATTTGGATTTTATTCAGTATTTTTACTTCTATTTTATTCGTTCACAATCACTTTACATGTTCTCTTATGATGGAAAAATTTTTTGCATATAAAAATGTTCACTATCATCTCTATAAATTTAAACCTTTACAATCATTCATTTGTATACTTTGTTAAGAGAACTCTTCTTTCATCTAACTCTTATTTTTGTAAATTCCTCTATCTTACGAAAATTGTAAATTACTTGGGTGCATATATATATATATATATATATATATATATATATATATATATATATATATATATATATCTTTGTTTGGAAGGTGGCAACATATAGGACAAACTCATGGGCATTATATTATAATGTTTTATAAGCTAAAGTATTATTTTTTCAAATAAATATCGTTCACGTAATTCTATTTTCTTTCACCATGTGTTTGTTTGCAATAATTACATCCGTGTATGATATTAAATAAATCTATCATTTTTTATAACTGTGATATTTCTTCTCAAATAAATCATAAATAATATATAGTTCCTTTAAAATTTGAAAACCATTTACTTAAAAAAATTTATAATGCAACCCAAAGTAAGATCTTCGTCATAATCCACTAAATAACATATCGACTTGCATATACTCCATTTGAATTATCAATCGTGTATTTTTCCATAATTTACATATAAAATTTTCTTGGGCCTATAGTTTAAAAAGATGAAATAGATTTTCACTGATATACTTATATGTCTAGGTCGGTTTCCTAATAACTCCATTTTTCAAGTGAAAACCAAATAATATTTTTTATTTGTAATTTTTTATTATATTGTTTATTTAATAGGGTTATTTAATTTTTTGTTAGATTAATTGGGTAAGGGATCCTTTCAATGTTTACTTACATATTTATCCTTATTATTCAACCTTATCATTACGTTAAAAACAATTGACATTAGAATAATAGGTATTTATTATATTAGTAAATGTAATCTTAAATAAATTGGATAAAATAATTAACTGTATTATTTACATGTATTATTTTAATATTTCATTGCATCTAATATATTTAAACATCTGTTTTTCAGTTACACACTATAGTTGAATATAAAAAATTATTTCTTAGTTTTTGAATTTTTAAAATTAATATGAACAAGGTTTATCTTGTTTACTCGTAGCCCGACTCAGACAAATGCTAGTAAACTAGGCTATTTGTTAACGATGGGAATATTATGTAAGATCTAGGTAGCCTTGTGCATAAATAATCATCAAAATTTATTGATAAAATCAAGAAAACCCCTATTTTATAAAATAAATTACCATACATATCATAAAATATATATATATATATATATATATATATATATATATATATATATATATATATATATATATATATATATATATATATATGGGTGGTTGTGTGTGTAAGGCATGCTGAAAATTATCTTTGTCATCTGGTATAAGGATGAAACTTATGAAATAGTTCACCACAAACCTAAAGGATCCCTAACTTAATCTACCTCCTCACAATACTTTTTATCTTCTACTCTATTATGTGATTATATTTTGTTTGAATAAAATAAACTTGTAATTACCTAATTTATTTATTTATGAAAAAATGCTGAAGAGATTGACAAATTAATTTTTTTTCTATAGTGGTTCGACAATTGGGGGATAATTGTTTATAATTGTATTTTATGTTCAATTATTGGTGATAAAATAATTATATGTCTATCAATTCCCAGTGTTCCAATACAATTTAATCTTTTTAATTAAATTAACTAAGTAAAGTTGTAATAATAATATTTTATATGAACTTATTTATGTAATATCTAAAGATTATAAATAATCTAATAGTAAAATAATAATATTATCATACTTTTAACTATTACTTCCTATTTAACTTGATCATTTAATAAAGGAAATAATAATCTATCTTTTTATTATATCAATTAACAATAATAGATTCTCATTATTCTCCATACTATATAAAATAAATCTGGTATATTGCTATTAATTATTTGACGTTTAGAAAAGAGCCTAAAAGATACTCGTGACTTATACGTATAATAATAAAATAAATTATTTATGTTTCAATGGGTGTACCTACTTAACTTTGAAAATATAACTAATTCGATTATTTAAAATATTGTTTTACTAACGGAAGGGTCGATAATATACAATCCTTGTTCTAGATCTACCCCATTCAAAATGAATAAAATTTATCGTCTACCATTTCACTCGTATATTAATGAGTTTGCATCATGCATGGTTATCAAAATAGTAATCAGATTACTTCAAATATAGAAATCATTTAATCTTGGTTAATCAATATTAAATTAAATTAAAATTAAAATTAACAATTAAAATTAACAATTAAAATTAACAATTAAAATTAACAATTAAAATTAAAATTTAACAATAAAGTTTAAAATTAAATTAAAAATAAAAGTTAAAAATTAAAATTAAAATTAAAATTAAAAATTATAATTAAAATTTGGATTAAAAATTTAGATTTTTAAAGAAAATAAAAATACCATGTCAGCGAGGTCATTGTCGTTGGTAATGTATTCAATTAGCGACAAATCATATGTTGTCGCCCAAACATCAATACAACGACTACATGAAGTCGTCGCTATTAGATAATATTAGAGACGACAATATGTCGTCGCAAATAATAAGTTATCTAGCGACAACTTTTTTAGTCGCAAATCACGCTTGGTCATGCGCGACAATATCAAAGATTTTCGTCGTGAGAAATTTCTTAACGACGATTCACTAGCGACGTAATATAGGCAACGACATGTTGTCGCTAAGACCAAAATTACGACGACTTTTTATATCATTTGTGATGACTTTTGTCGTCAAGAATTCTCACGCGCGGTTTAGTGAAGAAAATATTAGTAAGATACTAGGTGGCCTCTACACTGATAATCATCAAAATTTATTGAGATAATCAAGAAAACCCCTATCTTCGAAATATTTAATCATGCATAAACATAAAATATATGCAACATATATATATATATATATATATATATATATATATATGTGTGTGTGTGTGTGTGTGTGTCTGAGCTATGTTGAAAAATTTCTTTGTCATCTGGTATAAGGATGAAACTTATGAAATAATTCACTAAAAACCTCGAGGATCCCAAAATAGTTCACCACGAACCTCAAGGATCCCTAATTTGTTCAACCTCCTCAAAATACTATTTATCTTCTACTTTATTATGTGATCATATTGTGTTTGAATAAAATGAACTTGTAATCACCTAACTTCATTTTTATGAAGAAATGCTAAAGAGGTTGACAAAATTAATTTTTTCTTCTTTTTTTTATCGAGTGGTCCGACAATGAGGGGAGAATTGTGGTTTTTATAGAATTTTATATTCAAGTTTTGGTGACAAAATAATTATGTATCTACAATTCCATTGTTCCAATACAATTCAATCTTTAATTAAATTTATTAAGCAAAGTTTTAATAATAATTTGTTATATTAACTTATTTATTTGATATCTAAAGATTATAAATAATCTAATAAGTAAAATAATAATATTATCTTACATTTTGTTTTAAATTGAGATAAGAAAAACAAAAAGAACAAGCCCAAGTATAGTCTCTTTTTCTCTCTCATGCGAAAAAGTTCTCCCTAGTATAGTCTCTTTTAAGGTGCACGTTAGCCTCGCTAACGTGTACCCAAGTCAATTAAACATTCAATTTACATCAAAACTCAGCAAATTTACTCTGTTTTTTATTATTTTAGCTTAGATCATCTACAATTACTCTATTTTTTCTTGGTCTTCTTCTTCCGCTCCTTCTCTTCTCTTCTTCTTACCCCAATCTCTAGCTACATCCTTCTGAGTAGTTAGATCATGGCTCGAGGAAGAGCTACTAGGGCACAACAAGTAGATCTGAAAGAGCAAAAACAAGTTGTTAGTTCTATATCTGGTTTATTTCAGAGTCCTACTACTATTAACAATAAAAATAGTGGGATGAAGAATGTACCTTCTAGTAGTGGAGTCAGATCTGTAACACAATTACCCAGATCTGTAACTCCAACTAGTCAAAATGTGCCTAACAAAGGAGATTTCCCACCTCTTCCTTCATCTATGGGTAAAATCATAGATCCTGTGTCTAGTGAGGAGTCAAAACAGAGTCATCATCCTCCTCTTCAAGTTTTAGAAACAATCAAAGCTCCAGAACCTAGGGCAATGGCCCAAAAAGCCTCACCTTCTAAGTCATGGAGTTCAATGTTTGATGGGTCAATAAAGGAACAATTCAAGCTAGATTTTGTCACACCAACCAAAGTTAATGGCAGAATTAGGGGCCCCTTCACCAAAAATCATTGAGGATGGTTGCAAAAATTGGGAAAAGTGTTTGGTGGGTCAGTTTCTCGAGAGACCTCAACCCTTCCATATGGTGAAGAACATGGTCAACACACAATGGAAGGAGTTTGGTAAGGTTATTATAAGTACATCTGAACAAGGTTTATATACTTTTAAGTTTGAAACAGAGGAAGCATGTTCAAAAGTATTAGTTGAGCTTTGGCATGTTAATAATAGGCCATTATTAGTTAGAAAATGGGCACCTAATACACATTTTGAGAAGTTCAAATTAGATAAAGTACATGTATGGGTAAATCTGAGAAAAGTTCCAGGTGAATTGTGGACTAAAGAGGGCCTAAGTGTGGTTGCTAGTGCCCTTGGTAAACCTATCCAGATGGATGAAATCACAGCCTCACATACAAGATTGAGTTATGCAAGAGTCTGTGTTGAGATGGATTTAAATCAAGAACTCATTGAGTACTTTGACCTTGATATTGGACAAGATAAGATTGATACTGTCCTGGTGGAATACACATGGAAATCAGTCCTGTGTAAGAAATGTAAGATGTTAGGGCATTCAGATAGTACTTGTAGAAATACCAAGGAAGTATGGGTACCTAAGAAAGTCACTGAACCAGCTAAAACTACTGACTCAAACCAAAATGACCCAAAATGGACAACTGTAGTAGCAAGGAGATTAAACTCACCAAATCATCACAATAATATTGCCTCTACAAGTACCAATAACAGTTTTGATATACTCCACCAGGATAACATAAGTGATGCAGTTGACATGTTAATCAATGAAGAAACAGAGGGGGTTGCTAAAAAACCTCCAGACCCTCAATCTCATCAATGATTGTGACCTGGAATGTAAGAGGGATGAATAAAAAGCTCAAACAAGTTGATTGTTTGAAGCAAGTAGTTAATAAAGATGTTTGGTTGTTCAGCTTTCTGGAAACCAAGATTAAACAACATAAATCTAGTAATGTAATTAGTTCAATTTTCAATAAATGGCAAGTAGCAACAAATTACTCTCAAGATATTAAAGGCAGCATATGGATATGTTGGGACCGGACTAAGGTTAATGTTACAATCATGGATATGACTGACCAGGCTATACTAAGCAAGGTCAAACATATTCAATCTAATATTGAATTTTACTTTACCCCAATATATGCCTTAAATGATGATAAACTCAGACATCATTTGTGGGGCACACTTAGGGGCTGGAACCTTATCACTCAGAATGAACCTTGGGCTATTCAAGGGGACTTTAATGAAATTACAAAGATTGAAGAGAAGCTAAATTGCTCATCATTGTTAAAAAGTTCAGAGGAAATGATTGAGTGTATTGATGAGCTTGAACTCATTGATATGAAATATAATGGCCCACAATACACTTGGACAAATAAAGCTTCAGAAGATGAAATGAGTGCCAGTAGAATTGATAGAACCTTAGTCAATTCAGCATGGATAAATAAGTTTCCATTCACCTCTTTGGTATTAAAACCCCCTGGAGTATCTGATCATTGTAGCCAACATTTACAGGTTATAAATGAAAAGAGTAAAGGGCCAGTACCATTCAAATTCTATAATATTTGGATGGATCACAAAGAATTCTTGCCTTTAGTAGAAAAAGTATGGATGACATAATTCAATGGAACCCCAATGTACATCCTCACAAGGAAACTTAAACTCCTGAAACAAGAATTAAAGGTGTTTAATAATATATACTTCAAAGAAATACCCAACAAAATCCTTCATATGCAAGACAGTTTGGGAGTCATTCAAGAACAAAGGTTAAAAGGTAACAAGTCTAGTAACCTACTAGAAGAAGAGAACAAATTATTGGAAGAGATTCATAGTGAAAAAATAAAAGAAGAATCAATTGCGCGACAGAAATCAAGAGCTATTTGGATCTCAGATGGTGAATTAAATACATCTTATTTTATGAAGTGGATTAATGGCAGGAAAGCCCAAAACACAATAGTCAATATTACTAAGGAAGATGGGTACATTACCACAAAAGAGGATGAAATAGTGAATGAATTCCTCACATATTATAAAAACCTGCTAGGAACAAGAAGGTCTAATCAGGAAGTATATGAAGTTGAGTTATTAAGGAAAATCTGTAAGAAGGAGATAGGAGAAAACTTACAGACTTGATTCAGCCTGTCTCTGAGAAAGAAATCAAAAGTGCTATGTTCTCTATTGATAGCTCTAAAAGTCTAGGACCTGATGGCTACACATCAGCTTTCTTTAAAAAAAACATGGAATATCACTGGGACAGATGTGTGTAAAGCTATACAAAGCAGACTTAATGATAATCAATTACTTAAGGAGGTAAATTCAGCTGTTATAACACTTATACCAAAAATTCAGAATCCAACATCAGTTAAGAGTTATAGACCAATTGCTTGTTGCAATGTGATTTATAAATGTATATCAAATATTATAGCCAATAGGCTAAAAGTAACTCTACCTGAGCTTATTTCTAATAATCAATCAGCGTTTATACAAGGTAGAAACATTGGAGAAAATATACTTATAGCTCAAGAATTGGTCAGAGGATACAGTAGGAATCAAATATCAGAAAGATGTGCCTTAAAAGTTGATCTTATGAAGGCCTATGATTCACTAGATTGGGATTTTGTTATAGAATCTTTAGAGGCATTTGGTTATCCTTAAAAAATAATTGAATGGATTAAAATGTGTCTTACCTCAACATCTTATAGTCTCATGATAAATGGGAGGCCAAGAGGCTTCTTTAAAGGAGAGAGAGGGTTGAGACAGGGGGACCCAATCTCTCCCTATTTATTTGTCATATGTATGGAAGTGCTTACCCAACTGAAGAAGAGTATAGGGACAAAGAAAGAATTTGATTGGCATCCCAAATGTAAAAGTTTAAAGCTCAACAATCTTATGTTTGCTGATGATCTGATGGTATTCTTTAAACCATCTGAGGGATCAGCTATGCTTATAAAGGATTGCCTTAATATATTTCAGAGACTGTCAGGCCTACAAGTAAGTACTAGTAAGAGTAATGTATTTTATGGTGGGTGTAGTGACATACAAAGGAATAAATGTGGAATATATTACAAATAATTGAGGGGAAACTCCCAATGAAATTTCTTGGAGTGCCTCTTATATCTGGAAGGTTAAACATTGAGGACTGTAAGCCAATTGTATCAAGAATGGTGAAACAAATTGAACACTGGAGTTCAAAAAGCTTATCTTTTGCTGGAAGATTACAGTTAATCAAGATGGTACTTAGTAACTTGGCATCTTACTGGTACAGCATCTTTACTATACCTAAGAAAATTATTAAAAGTATTCAAAGTAAAATCACTTCATACCTCTGGAAAGGGACAAGTGAAGCAAAAGGTGGTTTTAAAGTGGCTTGGGACACCGTATGTCTACCAATAAAAGAAGGTGGCTTGGGGATTAGAAATCCTTTTTATCAGAACCAAGCCTCCATCCTTAAATTGTTATGGAACTGCTGTTTTCCAACGAATACATTATGGTCTAATTGGGTACAACAGGTCCTTCTTAAAGGTAAATCTTTCTGGCAAGTGGACATCCCTCAAGATACATCATGGGGATGGAGAAAAAACTTAAAAATGAGGTGTATAGCTAAAGACTTTATTGCTTATAACATTGGTAATGGAAACAGTACATCTCTGTGGTGGGACTATTGGCTTCCAAAGGGCAAAATGCTATGTGATTTACAAAGAAGCAGCTTAGCCTCAGGATACTTCATTGATAGTAAGCTATCTCAGTTTATTAACAAAGAACCGTGGAAATGGCCTGCAAGATTTACATTTATGGAAGATATTACTAAACATATTCAACATAATTACAAAGTTGAAGATAAAATTATATGGAAATACACAAAAAAAGGGCAATTTACCTTTAGAGAAACCTATGAACAGATTCGAGCTAAACAACCTGAGAAAGAATGGTGTAGGGTTATTTGGCAATCAAGAGGATACCCAAGATATAAATTCATACTATGGCTAGTTCAGATTGACAGAATTGCTACTAAACAGCGGTTAATCACATGGGGGGTGATCTCTAACCCTATGTGTGAGTTTTGTAATCTGAAAAGCGAAGATCGAAATCATTTATACTGGGAATGTTCAGCTACAAGTAGGATCTGGACTAAATGTTTACAAACTCATGAAGTCAAAGTGAAACTTACTGATTGGGATACGCTTATGAGGTGGTTCATCGCTCACCATAACACGAAGAGTGCTTCTGATAACATCTTGAAGACTCTCCTATCGATAGCCGTGTATACGATTTGGATTGAACGGAATAATCGGATCTTTAAGAAAGAGTTCAAATCGGAGGATACGTTGTTCGATGATATTTCGTTGGCTTTCCGAGAGAACCTTGCAAGGTTTCAGAGGGAAAGAGAGAGAAAAGCGGTGGAGTTGAATATATCGAAATGGTGTAAGTGAAAAGGCGGTGTACTTAGTTGCACTTGGTTTGGACTTAGTTAGATTCTATTTGTCTTACTATGTCTTATGTCTCCATATGACCCACTAGTTTGTTAAGTAGACTAGCTTTTTATGTTATAGCCCATTAGCAAGTCTAATTGATGTAATAGCCTTTTAGGCCCATGTACTTGGATATGTTTGAGTAATAAAATAGTTGCTACTTGCCCAGCAAAAAAAAAAAAGAGTAAAGTATAAGCTTGTTTCTTTCCTTCTAACTTGTGTCAAATACAAAGGAATGAAGGTCATATATTTATAGTATATATATATATATATATATATATATATATATATATATATATATATATATATATATATATATATATATATGACCCTTCATATTACAAAATAATTTCCCTCATAAAGATGGTAATATCAATGGTCTAGAAATCCAAAGGACATCCATTAATTATTTACAATACTCCCCCTTGGATGTCCGTTGCTTATAAAATATGTCTCATTAAAACCTTGCCAAGAAAAATCCTATGAGATACAAAAAAACCTGGTCAACGGAAAAGGAGGACATATATATAGGACTAATTATCTTGAAATACTGCCTCGTTAAAACCTTGTCAAGAAAAACCTAGTGGGATAAAAACTTGGACGAAGGAAAAAAAGTACAATGTCTTGTTCACGCTCCCCCTGATACTGGCAAGAGATATCTGAGTTGTCGCATTCCAATATTGTGGATCATCTTCTTGAATGTTGTGGTTGACATTACTTTGGTGACCAAATCAACAAGATTGTTACATAATTGTATTTGATAAATGTCAAAATCTTTATTCTTCTATAGGTGATATATGTTTCATTTTGTCGCTTATTTTGTAGCCATTTTGAATTTGTGTGATACAAGAAACAATATCCTCATACAATATCGTCAGTATATCTTATTAAAGATAAACCTCACTTTGAAGTTAAACTTCACTTCTCTCAGATATGTTGAAATATTCACTTAAATAAATATTTTATATCACTATCCCTTGGATATTTAATGAAAGATATGCCTCATTTTAAACTTATCAAGAAAACTCATTGGGACAAAACATGATGAAGAAATAAAGAGTACATCATTCCTTAGAGGTATGACACATATTCAATTTGTCTCGTTAATACCTTTCCAGGAAAACCCCTTGGGAAAAACCATGGTGAAGGAAAAAGAGTATAAAGTATCGATATATTCTCCCCCTCATTGCGACATCAAGTATTTTATATAATTATCTCATTACTTGTGGGCTTGCAACTCCAATAGTGTTGTTGGTAAAGACTAAGTGAAGAAATCTGTTGGATTCTCATTCGATCATATTCGTTCCATGTCAATAAATAGAATATTAGTATATGGAAGAGTATATTGTTTTCTTTATGATAGTATATATTTGGTATGCCTTGTTAAAACCTTATTAAAAAGAAACCCCGTGGAAAAAACCTTGGTGAAGAAAAAATAGTACAACGCACAAATATCTTCTTCCCCTCATTGTAACACACATTATTAGAACAATTATATTAGGATCACATAATATACTTTTGATCCTACCATTTAACATTAGTACACACTATAGCTTTACCTCATGAATCTGCTGGATTCTAGCATGGACAAATTTGTTAAATACATCCTCGGATTTATTATAGAAATTCTTAGGTGAAATATATTTCAATATCTCACAAATTGATCTTCAATTTTTGTTTGATGATAATAATAATATATACATGATGTGTGAGGAGGTCATAATCATTCTCAATATCTTGAATCTCCCGGATGAGGGAAGATTATCATAAAATAGTATCATACTTGTGAGGAAGTAATCCATGCCCATGACTTCCTGTTATATAACTAAAAAAAAAAATTCGCTTATGCTTCATGCATTTTATGTTTATGTTCTTCGGGATCCTTTTATACTCCAGACACCTCTCGTTCTCCGAGAATCTAATATTTGTATACGCTTTAAGTGCTTTGGGCACCTATCATGCTTCAGGCATATGTTTTCATCAAGAACATTAATATCAATCCAAGAATAATCTACTTTATCTTGGATATTTTCTTATCATAGTACACTCTTTAATAGCTTCTAAAAGGCAAAACCCTAACGTCATTGTATCCAATACATGAGGATGTATCCCCATAATTAATTATAGGTTTTTTCTATGAAACTTTGTGATACAAGTCGGGTCATAGAATTAATAATCTTATATGGACATTTATTTATTTGTCGATAATTATCATCACTTTGTGATTTAGGATCCTCTTAATTCATTTTCAGCCATGGTGAAAGAAAATATACAATACCTTGGTCTCTTCAGGGACTATTACTTCCTTTTAAGATTAATGCATGTTCCAACATTAGCTGGCTTAGTAATTTTCTGTTGTATTATCGGATGTGTATTCTATAGTTTTTACCATTTCATCATATACTCATGAAATTTCCTTCTTCGAGGAATGGTATACTCATGCGCTAGTTAGTCACCACACTTCAAGCATTGGTTAAATGCATTTGCTGATATATTTTTTATATGTCCTTCTAGGACAATCATCTATACTGGAGAGTTAACAGTATAATTACAGGATTGTACAATATTCAATGTGTTATTTGAATGCATTTGGTATATTATTTGCAGCACTTCGCAAATGACTCATCTCTTTAACTTCAAGTTCCGATTTTTTAGTTCGTGGATTGAGATGAGACAATAAATTGTATTCCACGATATGCCACGTAATACTTCAGGTTACAGTGTTTCTGCGCCTATTATGGGATAATTTATATCATCAAAATAACAGTCTACAAAATATGTGTTAAAGATATCACCTCTCAAGTGTTCAAGATATAGAATAATAAAAGAGAATCAAAATCAACATAAATCTCAACTTCCCATTGAGATAATCTCATAGTAAAATTTACTATAGAACACTAAACATATGGGTAGTCACTTGGTAAAAGAAACTTTAGGTTCTATTAAGTGTAGTCCAAATGAATTATCTATTATTCGATATATCATTAACTTTCATGGGTGACCAAGTCGATCATGTCTTAATACAAAGTTATTTGGATTATAATATCTATGGTTTTGCACAATGTGCATTTAAACAACTTGAATATGTATATAATACAAGCCTAAAGAAATTGCATGAAACTTTTCTAATTCATACTTTTGGTATGACTTTCAGATTATAAATTAAAGATATATATTGTTACTAATATTTATGGTTAACTTTAGTAAATTTATCCAATATTTACTTAAAAATATAAACTGTTGGTTTATTTTATTTTTGCACCACAAGGTATCATAACTTCTGGACATCCAAAACTTTTAATTAGATCGACCAAATGGTTTAACACACGACAGGTATGCAATCAATACATAAGTCCACTATACTATAGTATCCATCCTTAAATCTCGTGATGACTTATTTTTTATCGTGATTTTCCTCTTTTTTGAGATTTCTTATTATTCCACTTTTGATGGTAAGAAATTTATTATTTATAGTATTCATACTATTAATGAATAAAGGGTTGATTTTTTTAATAACCTCAATATCGACTAAAGTATGGATCATCGTGATGTCAATTCCAAACAAATTGAAAGATGTTGTATTATCTTCATGAAACACCATTTTATTTACTTTAGGGAATAATTTTAGTCCGAAAATATTATATTTAATTCATTCGACTTTTGTGACCATCACGTCTATTTTCATAGATATTAGGAGTTGTTATATTCACTTCAGAGAATGTAACTCTATTCATCTCTAGAAATGAAACTTATCTAGTGTAGCGCGAATTGTGATTTTAAATCAATAATCCATTATTTTTCTCGTTTACAAGCATATATAATTCTAATCCATAATATTGGGAAAACCCTTTACTTATGATATTATTATTCCAAGAATATAATCGTGGTTTAGAAAATTTAAGATGAAATTCTTCAACACGTATTCATCCGGAATACTTTATCCTCTATAACATAAAATTTTAATGGATAAGCAAATACAAAGTGAGACACGTACACTTTTCTTGATAAGTAAATGCAAAAGGATAAGCAAATGCAAAGAGACGTGTATACTTTTCTTGATGGCAGATATTACACAAGGACTACTAGTTATATATACCATCAAGAAAAGTATACAGGACTCTAGTACATATACGTAATTGTATAGTACAAATTTGTCTCATAGACAAACTTCAAAAATCATATTCATCAAATTAATTCTGCTCACATTTCTAATTGGGTATTCAAGATTTTGACTTCGGCTTCAAATAAGTCATTGATATCTTTTTCTTTGATTCCATTTCTACTCAATAGTGATAAAGCAAATATTTTTTTGTACGGGTATCATCACTTTAAGACGATATTTTATAGTGTTTTTACCAATATTTTTTCACTTCTAGTGGTTATGTTCATTTTTCTTAGTAGTATTAAGACTACTATGAGACCACAAACTATTTTTTCCACGACCTTAGCCTCGTTTGGAGTCTAAGTCACAAGAATTTCAATTCTAAACAAATAAAAAAAATTCATTTTCATCAAGGAATATAGTTTCAACTCAGGAAACAATTTTATAGAAACTAAAAATCATTTATTAACTTAAGGGAATATAATTTAGTTAACATAATATAAATTCTAAGTTTACAATACCAAATCGAGTTATAAAAGATTATCAATATATAATCTTATAATTACAAATGAATTAAATAAAACTTGATTATTCTATTTGAAAAATTCACCAGCGTAGAACCTGTTTTTTTCATGGTAAAATTAAATTTCGCTCTCTTTTCTTATATATTGGAAAAGTTGCATATTCTTCCAGAAATTGATTTCCTTCCCAAAATACATTTTCATTTACTTCTGGAATAGGTTATAGATAGGCAATAAATGTTTAAGACACTTGTTTATTGCCAACACCCAGTCAATTTCCATAGATATAAAACTGGTTGCATTCACTTTAGGTTATGCAATTTCATTCGCTTCGCGAACGAAAATAATACAAAAAACGTGAATCTTAATTTTAAATCAAGAACTTTTTTTATGGTAAAATATGTTCTATTTTGACTCGAGACAGGTTTGAATGTCACAAGTGTCGAAAATAATTATTTTATGCTTCAGACATAAATATGTGTACATATAAATATTTTAGATATAAAAATTATATCATATATCAATTGGTAAAGTATGTTGTTCTCTTTAGATTCGAGTCGGGTTCGAAACTCACAAGTGCCAAAAATAATTAATGTTATGCGTCATGCCTTATAGAGATTGATTTTGAATCATCTTTTTATGTTTCGGGCATATACTTTATTTTCAAGGCCTATAGCATTATATTTCGAACCTAAAAATTAGTTTATATTATGCTTCAGGCATATATTATTATATTATTATTTTTATGCTTCCGGCATATATTTATTCTCTAAGTTTCGGGCCTATATTTTATAACATATAAAATTCTATATATAATATATTTGGAATAAATAATAATCAGAATTTATACAAAATAAAAATTATATAAACCTACAATTTTACCTTTAATCCAAAGATTTTTTTTTCAAGTGGAAAAAACGTCCATTTTTCTTATTTTTGATGTTCAACTTGGGTTGCTCATGAAGTGTAAGATCAATTCACTAAATCTATAAATAAAACCATTATAGAAATCCCAACAACCCTATTAAACTATTACATTAAGTTCTCTAGAATAAGACTCTTAGAAGTGATTACATAATCACAACCATGCAAGATGATATCAAACCTCATTATCAATATATACACGATATAAAATGCCATAATTTGCACCTTTTAACTTGCAAATATAATACTCAGACCTTCCAAAATAAAACCAAAGTTAACGTTCAAATCAAACATAGAATTATAGGATGATAGAAAATTAGCAGGCGTAGAAAAATTAGAAAAATATAGATCAGAAGTAGAAAATTATTTGTGAACTGAACTGCTGATATTTAGCATCATCTGCTATCTCTAGTGATATTTAGAAATTCGGACGACACGGCGGAATCCCATTTCTTTGTTCTCTCAATCTCCATCTATATAATAATGTAAATATTATTTTATTTTAATAGGTAAAGTATCGTGTTGATAAAGTGTTATAAACTAAGATAAAAAAACAAAAAGAGTAAAGTATAAGCTTGTTACTTTCCTTCTAACTTGTGTCAAATATAAAGGAACGAAGGTCATATACTTATAGTATATATATGACCATTCATATTACACAATAATTTACCCCATAAAGATGGTAAATTGAAAGGTATAGAAATCTAAAGGACATCCACTAATTATTTACAATACATTTAACTATTACTTTCTATTTAATTTGATCATTTGATAAAGGAAATAATGATCTATATGATATTATTATATGAATTAACAATAATGGTTTCTCATTATTCTCCATACTATATAAACTATATTTTATAAACTATATCTGGTATATTGCTAAAACCGTTTAGCAACAAGTAACTATTTGACGTGTAGAGAAGAGTCTAAAAGATATATTTACTTGTATATTATAAGTACAATAAGAAAATAAATTATTTATGTTTAAATGTGTGTAACTACTTAACTTTGAATATACAACTAATTCAATCAATTAAAATATTGTTTACTACTAAGGGAATGGAGGATAATATACAATCCTTGTTCTAGACATACCTGATTTAAAATGAAAAAATTGCTCGTCTACCATTTCACTATTATAGTAATGAGTTTGTATCATGCATGGTTATCAGAATAGTAATCAGATTACTACAAATATAATAATCATTTAATCTCAAGCGGATTTAAAATCAATAATACTAGAATATGTATCAAAACAAAATATTAGTAGTGGTTAGGTTAATCAATAGAACCATTTCATGAATTGGATATATCATAGATTATTTCTTTTTGTACATGTCGTGACTAGACAAGTCGCATACGCAATATAGAAAAGATAATATAAAGCGAAAGGGACGCAAAGGTATATGAAGTCATACACAGTTGACAGTATCTTTGTGTTCATTCCATATTACAAGTATTTGGTTTTCATTAGCTACAAGACATTCCATTATTTGTAAGTGTATCCTATATTTTTCTTTTATACATATTCAGATGTACATGTGAGTTTGACAACATAAAGGAATACTTCGATTATTGTAGGCATGACACCTACAATTATCATAATTCTACCACATGACGTCCATACAATCAATGTATAAAAATATTGACCTAGTCAAGAAGATATATGATGAGAGTATCTTGTGATACTCACTAAAAACTTGCACACCGCGATCTAGACTCATGATCTTATAGCTTCAAACATCAATATACCTTACACTATGTAATTATTTATGTGACCACCATATACATCAAGTGATCATTACTTATTTATAATAAACATATTACCCTTTATATTTGTACTTACAATATAGAAGGTGATTGTTTTAGGCATACAATAACTACAATTTACTACTTGCTCAAGAGTTTAGTTTCTTTTTATTTACATGTCAGCCCAAGCTGTGAGACTGTTAGAATTATTATATAATAGACAATTTATTTTATTAATTCTTTCATACTTTTGGGAGAAGTGGAAAAAAAATATATGTACTATTAGACCCATATTAGAATTTGAGAAAAAGACAATCAAAAATTATTTATTATTAAATACTTCATTTTTCTTGATGACAGATTAATGACACTTGATTGCAGATTAATGACTCTTGGTTGCAGATTAATAACTCTTTATTTCAGCTATTACGGGAGTTACCAAAACTTGGTAAAAAACTTCTAGCTTTTAATGAGCATTAAAGATGCATTTATGTGACTGTGTTTTGTCTTGTCATTTCCTTTATGAAAAATGACTTTGTCACTTGCATTTTTAGAGAAGAAGAAAAAATAATTCTAGAGAGAATGAAAAAATTATTCTAGAGTGAATAGGAAAAAACTATTCTAGAGAGAATAGAGAAAACTATTCTAGACTAAATATAGAATAGAATGTAGACGAAAACTAAGAACCAGAAAAGACCACTCTACTTCTCTCTCAAATTTTCTAATATTATATAGAGTAGAAATTGTTAGAGATACCTGGTACGACCGGAATATCTTTTTAATGCAAGTCATATACCGTGTAGTCTTTTCTGTATTTTGTGTTCGTCTTTTTGTAATAAGTGTAGTGTTACTTTAATTGAAAATCATTTTGTTTATTTTTGAAATTCTATTTTACTAGTTTTGAAAACCAGTGATTGTTATTTTTTCTAACAGTTTAAAAGGTCTTTTTGATATTACTGGTAGTAAAATGGTTTTTCCATATCGGTGGTTGTTGCATCATTGAACGCAAAAGTCATTCCCGGCGTGACTAAGTTGAAGCCTTTCAATGGTTCCAACTACAAACGTTGCGCACAAAAACCACTGATATGTCTTGAACAACATGAATTGGACCTTTCTGTTCTCGAGGTACTCCCCGCCATTGAGGCCAATAGGGAATATACCTAAGAACTATATGCTATACTTCTGGCTTTCAAAGTTGGGTTCAAGAAAACTATTTAAGTGGTAAGATAACAGATCTTGGATAATGTACGAACCCCACCTTTTATTTGTGTGTCATTGAGAAGTCAACAAAGACTATCTGTCAAATGGTTTAGATAAGGCAATGGGGTGATGATTCTGATGAAAAGAAATACGTCACCGGGAAATGACCCAACAAGATCCAATTAGTCCCATAAAAGTAGAAAAGTGAATCCACTCAAGGATAAATCCTTAGGTTTCCACGTTAAGTTTAAGGATTACTTTGACTCCTTATATTACCACTATTTAACTCTTATTGCACTAGATATCATTGACAGACACGAATATATCAATTGGATATTAAATATATGTGTCAATGAAGATCTATGTGAAGAGATCTATAAGGTGCAACATGAAGGGTTGGTGGTTTTGGATTAAGGGGATAAAGTATGATAATTGAGAAAATCATTTTGTGTTTTAAACGAGCACCTTGCTAATGAAATAGTACCTTAATAAAATATGGATCGGGTTGGGTTACATTTTTTTCAGTAGGTGTATGGCCTGATACCTTTTGGTACTTTTTTTCATGGGACATACTGATCTGAATCTTCTATTTGTTAATAAAAGATGTGGGGGAAACTGATAATAAGGATAAAATTCATTTGAATAAATAATGGACTTTACCTTAGTCAGTCTCACTTTGTTAGAAAGGTTTGACTCCGTTCATATAATGTCTGGTAAAATTCCTTATAAGACTAGTATTCATGAATAAGATAATTGTGGGGGTGTGTACCCCATAATTAATATGAAATAATTATAAGGATTGTGACGTTATTAATGAATTATACTCAAGTGGTGACCATTGGGTTATTATTTGTCATTTAATAAAGTATAAGAGAGGTACTATTGATCTTGATTTGCGTTTCAAAATAATCCATGTAGTTTTTGAAGGATTTTTGTTATGCAAACTGGTTCTCATATAAATGATGAAATAAATGATTGATTCGTTTACTAAAAGACTTACCGGTAGAGTAATCTTGGAAACGTTGAGTGATAGGACAAGAACCCATTTATAGGGAACCTATGACTTATAGGTATCTATGATGCACTAACTTCCTATCTATATAGTGTAAATTGTGCATACATGAGAAAATTAAAACTTAATGAATTCATAGACATATACCGTTGTGGTTGGTTTATAATGCTCAAACTTAATAAATTCATAGTCATGTGTGGTGCTCCTATTGAGATGGACTTGATGAATTTACCATTGAGGTTGTCATATATTTCTTAAACTTAATGAATTCAGAGTCATGTGTGATAGTCCTATTGAGACGGATTTGATGAATTCGCCGTTGAGGTTGTTGTTTATTTTTCCTACTTAATTAATTCATAGCCTATAGTGGTGGTCCTATTGAGAAGGATTTGATGACTTCACTAATAGGGTGGAGGCTTGTTGCTCTTGAAAGAGTTTAAGGATGAGTTTATAACTTTTAATGAATTCATAATCACTAAGTGGTTGTCCATAGATAAATACTTAACATATTTACCATCGTGGTTGAGATACGTTGCTTATAATATATTTCAAGGAGACGTCCTTGATGTTTCCAAGGGTTGAGATGTTAGGCTCACCATAAATTCATATCCCGTAAGGGTGGTCATAAAGAGAAAGAACTTGATAAATTAGAAATACACATAACGAGGATGAGATTTATTACTCTTAATGATCTCGAAATCCGAGAGGGTTTGGATATTGAGGCTAGAGGTTCTTGGAGATCACCTATGTGTAAGTAAAGGGTGATGTTTGAGGGAACTATAACTGTAAGTAGGGTAGAGTATGTATAGTGAGGGTCTTGATCTAAAACTATTAAATTAAAGAGTACGTTCACTTAAACAGGATTTGGTGGTTTCCTTACTTCACTACGTGTCATTTCAAATCGAAAGATATTGACGCTTAAGTACAATTTGCCCAATTGCTGACAGTTATGGAAACCAGTTCACCTTCTCTCCCAAATACCCTAAGTGGGGGATTGTTGGAATTATTATATAATAGACAAATTCTTTTATTAATTCTTTTATACTTTTGGGAGAAGTGGAAAAGAGTATGTGTGTTCTATTAGACCCACATTAGAATTTGAGAAAAAAACAATTGGAAATTATTTAATATAAAATAATTTATTTTTCTTGATAACAAATTAATGACTCTTGATTGCAGATTAATAACTCTTTATTTCAGCTATTACGCGAGTTACCAAAACTTGGTATAGCTTTAATGAACATTGAAGAGGCATTTATGTGACTATTATTTGTCTTGACATTTCCTCTATAAATAGTGACTTTGTCACTTGTATTTTTAGAGAAGTGAAAAAAAAAATTCTAGAGAGAATGAAAAAATTATTCTAGAAGAAATATAGAATAGAATTTAGACGAAAACTAAGAAGCAAAAAAGGCTACTCTACTTCTCTCTCAAAATTCTGATATAATATAGAGTAAAAATTTGTTACAGATAACCGGTACGACCGGAAGATCTTTTTAATGCAAGTCATATAGTTTGTAATCTTTTTTGTATTCTGTGTAAGTTTTCGTCTTTTTCAGTTTATTGTAATAAGTGTAGTGTTACTTTAATTGAAAAGTATTTTTTATTTTTGGAGATCTATTTTACTAGTTTTGCAAACAATTGATTGTTATTTTTTCCAACAAAGACTACTACCTATCTCGTCTAGTTATATGACAGTTTTTCAACAACCATTAAAACATTCATAAACATAGTTTTCTATTTTTCTTTGCAAAACAACTATGTGGCTTCTTATATGGTTCTCCCTCTAATGTTGTTCAAAATTGTACCAGTGTAAGAGATTTCTTTCATGTAACTTCTTTTTATAATTTGTAATCGTTTGGTACAATAAAGAATCATAATTTTCATAGCTAGTGAATGTTACTCAATTTTTCACCTTTTGAATTATTTATCCAGTTACAACTTACTCAAATATTGTAAGACTTTTTTCATTATGATATATACATTATCTTACTAATTAAGTTTAAGCATATCTAGTTGATCGATTCATTTTATAATCACGAGAATTTACTCATATCGTATGTGAAATCGATGCTTGATTTCAAGTAATCAAATTTATTTGTAGGTTTCTATTTGGAGAACACTATAATCTCTATCATCATCTAAGCAAATATTTTTTCACTATCCTGAAATATCCTTTTCTACTATATAATATGTTATCAATGATATTTCTCATAATTGACGTTTAGTTAGTTCCATAAATTTAATTATAATGTGTCAATACTAGTAAATCATGTGGTATCTTTTTGAAATATCCAAAATAAAATATTATTAGTCATATAATGTCTTCACATTGACTAGTTTATCTCATACTATATTGGTCATATATGGAATTAATGAATTTACTCGCTGTTTAAGAAGCAATGTAACAAATATTTCTAGAATTCACTTAAGTTCTATTCTAAGACACCTTCATTCATAGGTCAGTTTCATCAATAATATATATAAATACCCGAGCTTGGATTTGACGTATCATGAAATCAAATTATTTGATGGTTAACAAAAAAATGTTTATCTGTTCATGCATCATGTATATCCAATGACCATTAAGGAACGCCTATTCGAAATTCTTTGGCTCAAGATAAGAAAATATTTTTTTACTAACATAAGCCATTTATACAAGAGTGGGTTATGGCCTTTTTTAGATTGATATTTAATGTTGCTTTCTCTTAACTAAATTTGATCTCATGGATCAAGTTTCTCGTTTCCTAGGTTAGTTCTTTTCCTTCTATATTTGTGCTCACATTATATCATGGTTCATATGCTAAAATAATACGACCAGAAGAACCCATCAAGTAGCATATACATTACTCCACTCTATATGTATTGGTATATTCATGTGATTCCTGCTAATGTATAATACATAGTGTAATTTAATATACACATGGTATTAGTAAACGCATAATATTTACCCTTTTTCTTTACTATCCTAAAAGATGACATGTTTTCACCTCTTTAGGTCCTATCATTTTCTTACATAAAACATTATTATGAGGTATCATACCCTTTAATATATTTTATTTATCCTGATATGAAGGATCTAACTTATAGGCTTATAAGTGTAGTGTTTATAAGACTGGGAGGATCCATGGTAAAGATCTTAACAATATTGTTATACAAAAAACTATATTCATTTTCAAGAGTCCTCGCTATATCTAAATCTTTCTCCTCACCAATTGGTTGGATTTTATATCATGTTCCTCTCTCCTTGTGTTCTGTTAGATCTTAATTATTTAAAGTGAACATGATATCAATATATTTTCATTTAATTAACAATTTATGGTTATCAATTTTATAATCTTAATCTATTTCGATAATTTGAAAGTCTATGTACAACATTTTGTCCAGGATTTTGGCACTTAGTTTATTTTAAAAAATATATTCCATATTTCTCTCAAACCTTTTCTTCATATTTGAATGACCTTTACATTAATTTACCTGAAAAACTTTTTTTGTGGTTCTATTTTAGTGTATTGGTTCAAGCATAAGTTTAATATGAAATCTTGAATACCAATTATGCACAAAAGAAAATACTATGAGATAGAAAAGAATGTCTATGATTGTGACCCTACTTTGGTCCTCTAATATTATATGGAAATGAGTACCATATCTGACGAATTCGAGGTCGACTAGTAAAGTTTTTTAAAACACGAAGAGGACCCCTACCACCAGAATAATAGCATACCTTTGACAACCTTGTATACAGTGACCAAGACACTAATTAATTAATTTACCAAATGACAATTTTCTAATCCTTCATATTGGGATCGAGAGCACCCTAATTAATCAATGTTGGAAGCTCCAAAGTATTTTAGTTAATGGACACCTTAATAAAGTTAAACATCGTCCTTGAAAAGATCTAACCCAACTATATTAGAATTAGATGGTTTAACGGACAATCCTTCAGACAAACCGGGTATATAAAGTTCAACTCAAGTATGGTCAACTAAAACTTCTGTCAACTTGCTCGTTTTAATTGACTACAAATATGCATACCATGAAACCACAAGGCGGATAACCTTTACAAAATTGAGAGAGGTAGTATCCACTTACCACTAACCATGAAATTCACGACCATAAATGGAGTAGCTACAAGCCATTAAAATGAGCCAAATGCTCAAGAATGTTATAAACTTCCTCAACTGTATGTATGAGTATGCTTAGAATATCATTAAGAAAAACAATCACATTATTTATCCATACATACTGATTCCTAAACCTATTCTCGAGAAGAAGGATAAGCATGCAAACACGCCGGGGCAATCAAAAGTTGTATGATCACATGTCGTGGAAAATTAAAGTCGTAAAACATTGGTTAAATTTGGTAGTTTGAAAAAAGACTTGGTCTGCTTGAGTGCATGGAGGGATGAACAGAAACGAAAGCCCACATAATAGGGTCAGTAAGTAGCTTGTTATAAGTATGTTATATTTTATACTTTTCTCTCTATCTTTTTCGACACTACACTCTTTTCCTTCTCTATTACGTTTTTCCAACAGGTTTTCTAAGCTAAGTTTTTTAATGAGAGAAGAAGAAAAAATTAATACCTTGTCCGATGAAGAATTAATGAAAGGGTTTTATTAAAAAAATATGAGTCTATCCTACAGAAGATCTATCAATATGGACCTTCCCTTAAACACACAAATTCTCATATCCTAATCTAGACACTCCTAAGCCAATACGCCACCAATATTTTATACTAGTCAATCAATTAACCATTTTAGATATGTCATTCCTACTTGACAAGTAAGACTACGATCCTTTGCGACCATGACTACTCGACTTTTATGGTAGTTGTATAATAAAAAATATATATTTCTTATTTAAGAAGATCAGTCTCCAATCGACTCCTATGTTAGTCAGCCACTAAACCAATATAAACTTATCATTGAAAATTAAAAATACTAGACTCTTATGCTAACATGACCACTCAAACCATATGCTATTCAGTCAATCAACAATTTAGATGTATCATTTCTAAATAATAATACTAAACTCCTATGCCAAAATAATCGTTTGACTATCTCTAGAGTCATGCGTTCAAAATAAAGGATCTACTTAAAGTAACACCACAAATTTATGCAAAAAAAATTGTTTTTACTCTGTCATTTGCTATAATAAATTACTTATATAACTTTAGAAAGCAAAGGGTGTCAAAAAAATTCTTAAACACGGTATAGGGATACTGAAAAAATCTGAAAGCCTTAATCTAATATACATTCATGAAAATGAGCCTCTCAAAATGTATGACACAAAAGCGTGAAACATTATATGTTATTAAGAAGTGACAGTATGTACCTAAGGACATGACCCTTACATTTAGAGTGAAGATAAACATGAGTAAACACAAACATCATCATTAGTTAAAAATTGTAATATATTAACATTCACTCTAAAAATGCAATAAAAAGAGTATGCGTGTCAAGTACAAGACGAATTTTCACTTACTATCCTTAACATAATATTGTTCAGAGAAAGGTTCAGGAATTATAACAAATATAGACAATGACTAATGTAAAACTGTAAGGGAGTCCTAGTTTATCCACACAAACAAGGATGAGTAGAATTGGCATAATTTCGACTTCGAAATCCATGTTATGATATAAATAGACTATGTAAATCTAGTTGAAGAAGGAAAAAGAGTCAAGAAGCACAATCAGAATCAACAAAAAATTCTTCTAGGGCTCATAGTTCCATAAATTCATCACTAATAGCGTCAATATAGATTTAATGAACCTAATTATCCACCAAAAAAGATCGAGGAACATGCTTAAAAATGTGGTATATTAAGTAAAAAACCTTGTGTAATATTATGGATATGTCCTTTAATTAAATAATTATGAAGTTGAGATTCTTATATAGGTTTTTCACAAAAATTTAATATTTGGTGTTAGTTTCAAAGTGAGATCTATCACAAAAGTTTGGGTTTGTAATCTCCAACAGCCATAATACATCTTAATCAACAAGCTTTAACAATTACATATGTAGTCAACATAACTGCATTCATCATGCCACAGATGCCCACCATATATGTTTTATATATGCATATCTTCCTATAATCTCAACAATCGTAGACATCAATCCCCACTAGATATTTCAACAAATTCTAAATAAAGTATTCTTAAGTTAAAAGTAGTTTAACATAACATTCAAGAATATTATAAAGTAGTCTAGCTACCATTAGCTTATTTGACATTAATATCTAATTTTGTTGGTTATAAACTTACAAGTCTTGAGACGACACAAGGAATCTAAACCTAAATCGAAAAGAAGAAACTCTATGACACAACTCAAGGATAACTCTATAAAACGTGAATGATGGGAATCCTACATTACACAAGAACGAGTACGAGATCCACTTTCTAAGTCGAAAGAGACCCTAGGAACCTGTGACCATCAAAGAAGTATACAAAATACTACTCCTACCTAGAACAATAAACTAGAATACTTAAGATTTTGGGTAATGTCTAGGATCTCGAACCCTAATATTGACAACCTCAAAGGAATGTGGCTCAAACGGTTATTTCTTCACGATATCGATTGCATAAGAGCGGGACAAAGGGAGAATGTGAAATGATAGAATATAATAATGGATTAGAAATACCCACTTCTCATAAATATTGCTCTGAGTGTTATGATTTAGGAAAAACTTTAGACAGAAGGAACAAAGATCTAACAAAAAATAGCATACCAAGGAATATTTGTAACTATGGAACATCCCCTACTTATTGATGACTTGTTATTCATTAACAAGGATGTGAGATGGATGATTTTTCTTCACAAAAATACTTTGGTCATCTTAGTAGAAATTTGCGATGAGCTAATCAAACGAGCATTGATATATAAAAGATGTTTATTTTATTTAAATTCTTTGAGGTCATTAGGGGATTCACATGGCAAAGCTTCCTCCCTAGGGGATGTAATTTACTAGGATAAAAAATTATTTTTACACGTAATTTTGGCAGAATGTAAGTGTACATATACGGTGATCCTAAGGCTAGAAACTAGTAACATACTATAGTGATTGTATACACTCAGCACTTAGACATAATGTTTCCAATGAGTGTAGGAAACATCATAATCTTGTGAAATTTGGACATATTAGAGAGATAGTTCTATGATATGCCCATTGGGGATGCATTTATTTTGTTCAACTACTTGAAAAAATGCCACAAGATAAACATTTCCATGTCAAGACACTAATAAAAGTCCTGATTGAAAGTCGTAATACGAAGGAAAATATTTGAGAAATGAAGAAAGGGATATATATCCAATATGTTCAACTAGTTTTTTAAAAAGATAGATGTTCTTTAAAGAGAAAAGATTAGCCATAAGAGAAGTGGTTTGGATATTATAACACGCTATACATATATTTCATGTATATTACCGAGTATGTGTAGTAATCTAGTTCGACTGAAAACACCAAGCAAAACATAGAGGATGTGTGTCTATTAGACCAATCTAAACCAAGTTATCCCTATAGCCTGTTTCATGCTAACAAACATTGGTCGGCTGGTTTTTCCTATTGTCAAGTTCAACTATACATATTTTACATATGCATTCCAAGGATAAGTCATATATGGATGGACATGAAAATAAAGAAAGATGGCGTTCATAATCAAATAAGGTTTCCTACTGCCACAAGTTTTGTTTGATCTGAAAGATATCGGGTCCATGTAGCAGAAGTTCATCATACGACTATGCAAGCATCAAATATGAACAACCATGGAAATATATGTGGATGTCATGATGGTGAAAAGTTCCACCTCCAAACCAATCTTGGAGGATTTTTCGGAAGCTTTTGAAGTTATGAGATCAGAGGACATGTATTGAATACATATAAATTGACCTTTAGAGTATTATCGGGGACATTCATAGAGTGTGTGATAAGCATCAATGTATTGATTCCAATACTAATAATACATGACATATTGGATATGTCTCATATACGAGTCGTGTATCAAGTGAAAATCTTCAAAATATAATATAAGTCCCTCATACCACTTTTGGTCAAAATCCATCAAAAGGCTTCGCAATTAGTTTAAAAACCATAAATTAAAATGGGATAAAGAGTACGAAACCATCTTTAAAACATTGAAGGAAAGCATTGCCACCTATTTAATCATATCCTATCCAACATAAGGAGACACATTTATACTATACATCTCAGAAACTCAAGAGGCAATAGTCACGGTTATTGTTAAAACACAAACGGCTAATTACAACCAGTTAACTACATCACCAAAATCTTATAAGGTATAAAAGAACGATATACACCACAAAAATCTTTCTTTAGAATTGGTACATGCCACACAAAAATTAAGCCTTAATTTGAAGCCCACCCCATCAAAGTACTTACATATTTACACATTAAACAAACAAATATCAACCCCATAAATTCAGTGTGATTACTATAATATACAATAAAATTAAGAGAACATGAATTAATATTTTAATTCCAAACAAAAATGAAATTCCAATTTTAGTTTATATTTAAGTAGAAATTACCTATTCCCTAATTGAAACAAACCCAACCTAAAAACCAAAGAAAATGACAAAGAAAATGGCAGACTGGGGTAGATGGGGAATTAGTTAAATAAGGTAATAGGGTTATACTAACCATTATATGCATCAATATAATAACGAATAAACTTCCCATACACAAAAATTCAAGCCATGAACATTGAGGTCACGTATAAAGCACTTGTGACGGGAATGAGGGCCTTCATCTAATTTGAAGCACATAGGGAAAAGATATTTACAACATGTTCCATGATCTTTGGTAAGGTTCCCAAGACTATGAGCCATAGAATACAACAATGATGCCCTATAAAAAATAATCGACAATTTTGAAGTAGTGGTAGAGTAATTCGACACCATTATAATCTCGAGTGAGCATTACTTAAGTACTGACGCACTAGCCTGAATGTTTATAAACTACAAGGAAAGGAAATAATTTGTTAGCCATAAACTTAACTATCCCTGTGGAAGCCATAAAAACGTCTTGAAGATGGATATGATTAAAAGGGGATCGATATTATGCTAACATAAAATTTAAGATGATGCCTGGGAGAGTCTTTGGAAGCAAAACCGGTAGATTACATGTGCATGAAGAAGCTCATAATTGAGGTAAATGTTTGTATTAATCATTTTTTTCAACCATTAATCTTGGACTGTCACGTTAGTTGTTGTACAGTAAGTCATAAGATGACTTTTATCTTCCTCACTTATTGTACGCATACCAAACATCAATTTATGTGAGAGTACAACTTTGTCAAAATTTTGATTATCAGTTGCATCACATTGATCAAATCGAGTGTGGAATCTCATATTACCCACAAATCATGGATATTATGTTGTAATATTAAACATGATCTTAAAAATTCTGGGTGAAACTGATATACATGATGATCACACCCAATAACTGGATCCAACCAAATTTCATATCAACCCGTCCAAATAATCCAACTAATAATTATATCTTTTGACCAATAACCATCTCACATCCTCATTTATGTAAGACTCGACTATGTCCTACTGTATAAATTCATCTACAACACTCCAAGGGTAATCCAACTCAGTAAAAATCCCACATGTGATAAAAGTCTAACGGGTTCCTACGAGTTTTACTAAACTCCTATAAATTTATCATATCCGCAGAGCGGAAATGTATGTGCACTATTTATTTCAAACTCGACATGAATAGATTTATGCTCAAACTAACTTTATCACGTGTTCATCCCTTAGGTGACTAAATATTGTTTGCCTTTCATGTGATCATGGAATTTGATTCTATAGATAAGACATGAGACCATCTAAAACAAAGAGAACTCCATTTCCCTCAACAAAATAGACAAATAGTGTATGTGTTAAGCCCATATGGCATTTTATGAGCACTAGTATATTTGGTACTTCACTATTTTATCAATATCCCTATATGAAACTTTATAGATTTAAACATGAATTATAATATATAATAAAAAAATTCTTATCAAAATATATAATACATTTCACTTAAACTTA
Source organism: Nemophila menziesii (assembly GCA_029959085.1). Taxonomy (NCBI): domain Eukaryota; kingdom Viridiplantae; phylum Streptophyta; class Magnoliopsida; order Boraginales; family Hydrophyllaceae; genus Nemophila; species Nemophila menziesii. Next base: position 86,413,207 of record JARWIR010000001.1, read on the forward strand.
AATATAATACTAATATTTAATTAATCAATAATTCAAATTATGTACGTCGAAAGTAAAAATTAAGAAAAAAATTTAATTGTTTCGTTTTTTATTGAGTAAAAATATATGTCACCCGTTTTTGAATCACCTATATATCATCCTCATATGGGAGTTTTAAACTCTACTTAAGTCATTTATATGTCATAAATTAATTATTTTCTATTTTATTGAATTTTTATATAATACCACACATATCACAAAATTATATTCACCAAACCCTATACCTCCGCCCCCTTACATATATATATTATAAGTTTTTATTCATATGGATACCAAGCAATATTCAAAGGCACACATATTGCCATTAATTAAATTTTCACTCTATATTTTTGTAGGTTTTTATTATGTTTCTTTAGCCGACAACATTCATACCTCCAATCCATTTTGGGAAAAGTGTAATTCTATATCTCACAAATAATTTTATTATGTTTCTTTAGCCGACAACATTCCTACCTCTAATCCATTTTGAGAAAAGTGTAATTCTATATCTCACATATAAGATCGTTGGGCATGATATTTCAATTAACTGAAAAAGTTTTATATCTATTTTTATTTTAATCATTGTTCGTAAATTGCATATATACTTATTTGACAAACAATTTAATTTTAACTGATATATATGCCCTTTTATTAAGTATTTGTAGAGATTGTGTGTCTAAGATCATGTAAGTACTTTCTGCAAATCTATTATGTAGAATATGCTTTAGAATGTTTTTTCTGCAATTTTGATATATTCGGTTCTTACATTTGTTGTTTATTTTAACTTAACATGAATTATATTTAGAAATGGTGATAAAATCTCTTAATTGGATAAATGTAATAGAATATCAATCAGATAAATGAATCATATTGAATTGACCAGAAGATTGAGTTAGACATTTTCAATACTAACATTGAAGTATATGTATAAATTTATTGATTAACAAATATTAACTAAATTTGAAATTCATTCACTAATCCTTGTTGTGTTTAAAATTAATCTCTTACTTATTTTATTATTTATATCAGATATGAAAATTTATTTGGTTTATATTGAAGTAATTATAATGTAAAAATATCTCCCTCTGAAAGATTGTTCTTAATGTTCTCACTAATTTACTACTTCTTATAATTTAATTGGATTTTTTAATTATGTGATTTTTCATAGTTATTAGTATTTCTTCATTTGGAATCTATGACTATATATGTCTACACAATTTTCAAGAAAAAATCTATATATTTATTTGCATGGTCATTTTAATATAAATTTTATCACTTTGTTTACAAAACTTTTAGATATGTTGTTCCAACATTGAATGCATATATATATATATATATATATATATATATATATATATATATATATATATATATATATATATATATATATATATATATATATATATATATCAGTAAATATAACATTGATGATGAAATAATAAAATATAATGTTGTTATAATAATTATTTATTTTTCATAAAAATAGAGGTTTTATTCTAGTTCTAATAATAATAATAATAATAATAGATAATATATATATATAGGCTTAAAAGATATAAAATAAAAAGATAGGCATATAGATTTTTTTTCATGACTAAGAAGCCACAAAAAACCAAACATGTTTTATGACAAGTTTTTCTCATGCCGTATATATCTTCTTTGTTACATGATCATACTCCAAATAGAAGTTTATAGGAGGAAAATTTTCCCTAAAATTAAATTGATAGTATAATTTTGTAAAATATATTCGTTGATATTAATAAAAAAAATTGATTGGTTCTATATTAAGGGATTGATTATGTTGATTTTTTAATTTAAAATAATTTTTGGGTAATACTTCCATCCAATATTGGATGGTCCAATATTAATATCATGTCCATTGATCATTATAACAAAACACATGTCAATAGATTAATAAGTTAGTTACTTTTGTAAGTTTAAAACATAGGTTATATTTATTAATATTATTGGTGTAGGATCATCCAATATTGGTTGGAAAAAATTTCAATAATTTTTATAGTTATTACATTCAGAAACATTTTAGGAGGTGTAACGTAAATATATGTTAAATTTTATCATATATCCCCAAACTATAAACTAAATTTTGCTTTGTTATTATCTTAGCTGAAATATTAGAAAACCTACTTTTTTTTGTTATTGCAGATTACAGTTATATAAGGATGTCATTTTCAAAGGATAAAAAACCCTAGTCTCATATCATGAATTTTTTTTTCTCCACAGCTATAAACTCTCTCAACTCTTCCCTTAACTCACCAACACAAGGATTGAACTTTTATTTTACCTTTTTTCTAGATTAGATGATCAATTGATTATTGATATATTTTAGTTTTGATGATGAATTTAATGTTGATATAGTGTAGATATGTTTATATAAATATAGTGATTTTAATTGTAAGTTTGATTACAAGTTTTTTATTAATATAAATGTTCAATTGTAAATCTATTACCATTGGATTTTATGGTGTATAATTTCAATGGTACCAACTTAAAATAATTTAACTGATATTATTTTAATGAATATTATCATATTTAATGAAGATGTGTTGAATTTCCCTATTTCTAAGAGGAATCTACATTTGGTTGCATTGTAATATTTGTTGAGCATGGAATAAAAATAAAAAATTTGTTTTCATCTTAAAATTTATTACATTTTGATATTACCATTAATGTATTTTTATTACGAATCTTGTATTTTATATTCAAATATCACTTTTTTAGATTTCATTGCTTATGCACCTTTTTATAGAATAAGTTTTTATTTTATTATCTTCTCGTATGTATATTTATAGAGTTATTCAAATGGTTATTTGTTATTTATTCTAATAGGGTTTGCATAGTCGTTTATTAAGCTTAAGACAATGAGAAGTAGGTTTGCTTGATAAAAGATAAGTTCACATGGTTTAACACAACTAGCCCAAAGAGAGCATATATATATATATTCTAACATATATATTTTATGTGAGGCACACATATTGGCAAAATATGCGAGAAAGTATAGGAACCTTATCGACAAATGTGTGTAGAAGTTGCACAGATGTGTATTCAAGGTGGAAAGATCTTGCACCACACGATAAATATCGCACTAGCCGACATAAAGGTAATCTTTTTATCCCAAAGAATGACTCTTACGGGCATATTTTTTATGCAGCTCTTGTTAAAACACAAACATTTGCTGGTCAAATGAGATTTTTTACTCAAATATTGTCCAGTTTACGAATAATTGATTAATAAGTTTATCTAATTGTAAAGACTAACATAATATATTCACTTAGTTAGAAATTATTTTAAGTTGAATGAGGGATTGAGTCATAAAATTTTGGCTAAAAAAAATATATAGATATATAGTAAAGGTGAAAGAAAGAAAAAACCTTAATTTTTTACTATTGGACCAAGCCTACTAGTTATTTTTTCCATGTGTAAGTTTTTAGTATTTCCATGTACATAACAAGAATGTTACGTTTTATTTCTTTTCTTTTAGCTTGATTTATATGCTAGTGTATATACACCAAAAAATTACTCGCTTACTAACGTCAGATTTCTGTTTCATATAGAATATAGAAGAAAATACTGAACAAAGTGTAAAGAAACTTGAGACAAATAACAACTCAAGAATAGAAGTTTGTATACCCGCACAAACACCCATTAAATTTAAGAGGTGGTAGGAAAAGATGTTGTTCTACCTGACCACTCTAATCTTGGCAATTTTTTTCAAAGGAAGACCCACTGGAAATGGGATCCGATCAAAATAATGAGACATACAACGCAGTAGATGCTTGGAAGCATGTTAATTTCTTATGTAAGAATTACATTCTACACTTTTTGGAGAATTCCTTATATAATGTTTACTACACCATGATAACTGCCAAGCAGCTATGTGATTCTCTTTAGAAGAAATACAAGACTGAAGATGTCGGTACAACGAAATTCATGATCTATAGGTTCCTTGGTTTTTAAGATGGTGGATTCAAGACCATTAATGTCTCAAGTATAACAGTATCAGATGATTCTTCATGAGTTGAAAGCTGAGGGTATGAATCTGGTAGGGAATTTCCAAGTTGGTGCTCTTGTTGAAAATCGACCTCCGTTGTATAAAGATTTAAAGAACTATCTCAAGAAAAAACATAAACAGATAAGTCTTAAATATCTAATTGCAAAATTAAGAATATAGGAAGATAATTGAATGGATGGAAAGGAAACTAACCTCGATCATATGAAGCCAAGAAAAATTTGGTGGAACAAGGGAGGACCAACCAAAATAACAAGCGTAAGAGGCAAGGACAACAAATAATGAAAACAATAAGAAGGTGAAACTCAACGGTGATTATCACGATTATTAGAAACATCGACATTGTGCAAAAGACTGTTGAAATAAAAAGGCACAAGGAAACCAAAAAGAAAGGTAAGGGCGACCAGTCGTTTTTTACTAATATCCAGGAGCATGACAATTTGAACCTAGCGGCAACAGTCTCAATATTCAACCTTGTTAGCATCCCACGAACATGGTTGATAGACACTGCATCAACCCTACATTTGTTCTCGGACAAATCTGTGTTCAAAACCTACAAGAAAGTTACAAACGAAGAATTATTGTATATGGGAAATTCCACCACCTCAAAGGTTCATGATACTAGAATAGTTATGTTGAAGATGACCACCAGGAAAGAGCTGACATTGAACAATGTCCTCCATGTTCCAAAAAATAGAATTAAATCAGTTTCCAAGTTTCTTCCTTAGCAAGGCTAGGTTTAAACTTGTATTTGTAGCTTATAACTTTGTCATAACTAAGAACGAAATATATATATATAGGAAAAGGGTACCTCTGCGATGGTCTATTTAAGATTAATGTAATGACCATAGTAATTATCAAAAATGTAACGAAGAAAGAAAGTATAGAAAAATTTGATTGTGTTTATATGCTTTAAACACCTAATTTATTGCATGATAGAATAGGATATGTTAATTTCGGTTCATTAAATATAGTAAACTTCGGGTTATTACCTAATGTGAACTTCAATTCTCAAAAGAAATGTCAAGTATATGTCGAGTCAAAACTAACAAAAACCTCGTTTAAATAAAAAGATTAAAAATCTAAGAAAGATAGGGGAGGAGAATATGTTTCTCCTTTTGATGAATTTTGAGCTGAACATGGAATCATCCATCAAACCACGGCTCCCTATTCGCCTTAACAAAAAGGGGTTGATGAGTGCAAGAACCACATATTGAAGGAATTGATGAATTGCCTTGCTGATTAACTCAGCGTTACCACATAACTTGTGGGGAGAGTCTTGTCTCACTACAAACCACATTCTTAACAAGGTACCACAGAAAAAGGTAGATAAAAATCCTTACGAATAATGGAAAGAAAACCACCTTCCTTCAAATACTTAAAAGTGTTGGGATGCTTGCAAAGGTAGCAATCCCTTCTCCCAAAATGGTCAAAATAGGACCGAGTACCATCGATTGCATCTTTATTAGATATGCTCACAACATTGTTTCATATGGATTCCTGGTACAATACCCAAATCTTTTCTTATAATTCCGCGTTGGAGAGACATCTTCCGAATAATAAGAATGAAAAGTTTAGCCATTCTTCCAATCTCCTTCAGACTCATTAGGTCATGGTGTCTATCAAAACTCTATGTGTTGTTTCTTTGTGTATCCTCGTTGCATTCATGTAAACATTTTTGCATGAGGTATAAGTACATTTATCCCTATCGAATATCCCTTTTAATTCTAATTTTTTCCTTCCCTTGTTAAATTATTAGTATATTACTTTTTTGTTTGTACTTTTCATTATCTTGGCCTCGTCCTTATTTGGAATTGTGAACATATCGAAGTGAAATTTGTGTACTCAATTGAGCGATAAGTGGACGCAAATATCAGGCTTCATAACAGAATGTCCTTAATATATTTACCAAAAACATGGTTACTGGGATTGGAAAATGATCTTCATTGCCTAATCTTATTCCCAACATCTATCTAGGTGACACGTATTTCATTAAGTATATTCTGACCCTTATAGATATATGCACACATCTCGAAAATTTATTCTAACGGCCTCAAAGTGTCTTAGCTTAATGTTTTTCTCATGACTGGAGTGTTTTCTCTATTTTTCACTTCCTATTAGCCTCCATAGGTGTCTTAGCTTCCAAATACCTAAGTGCTACAGAAATAACATACAAATTACGCGCAAAATCTCACAAAATTGCAAACATCTAAAATTAGACAAGAAAGTGTAAAGTGTGAATAAATGGGGACAAATCCAAAAAATAAGTTCTAAATACCCCTAAAATGATGTCCCGTGACTAGATTATTCTGTCACATATATAGGGACATCAGTGTTAATGGAAATTTGAAGAAGCCGAGGATAGGACAAGACCCAATCATCGAGAAAGAAAACTTGAAGAAGGAATCTCGTTTGTCGGGACATCGAGCCCAGAAGGCAAGCTACAAACCCCAACCAAATCAATCTGGTCTGGGATATGAGTTTGAGGTAAATACAATTTTTTGGGGTACCCACGAGTAGCCATTGGTAAGGATACAAGGTATATTCATTGTATGAGGTGCCCAAGAGTAGTCGCGAGTATGGATTTGAAATAAACACGACTGTTGTGGGGCCCGAGATTGGTCGCTCGAGAAACAAAAGAAACATGTACATACGAGCAACAGGCTCAAGAAATAAGTATGGTAGTCCTTCACGCGGTCATGATATACATTTTACTGACAAGGATGCCGGTATGTTAATTTTTTCCCACAATGATCTTTTTGTGATAATCACAGTCATTAGGAACATGTTGATTTATCAAGTACTAATTGATATTGGTAGTTAGATTTATTACTATACGCCAGATTATTCAAGCAACTGAAAGTAGACTCGAAGGTTGTCAAGCATTATACAGAGCTGATAAAAGAGTTCACGGGGTAGAGATTTAACCCGACCAGTTATATTGAGATGCCAATGAGTATCGTCCTGGGAGAACTTTTGAAAAATTTGTGTGTGTTTCATGGTAGCAAATTGTGACTCGACGTATCACGCCATTATTGGAAGAACTAGTCTCAATAAGCTTTAAGTTATAGTCTCGACTTATCACTTAACCTTTGAAATTTCCCACCTTATGTGTTGTTGCAGTCATCTGTGGGGATCAGCAGCGTGAAAGGAAGTGTAAGCTAACCCGAAGTGGTAGCTTGCACACTTTTTTCCCTATTGGGATTTTTTTAATGAAAACAAGATGGTGGGTCCTAGGGTGTTATAAAATAAAGTGCAAAATAGAGGAACCACTTAACCGCAAGTGTACGGTTGTCCCAAGTAATATATGATAATCAAGTTCGTTCTCAGGTACGGATTAGGTTCAACCCAAATATTAATCAGATAGTAGAGATGATTGCTAAGCAGAAAATAAAAGATAATAATTTTTGTTTGGTTTTTTGTAAAATAAAAGATGCAAATAAAGTACGGACTAAAATTAACTAAAAAGAAAGAAAATAACGCAAATAAACGACTAATTTCAGATAAGAGAGATACTTGATCCTCGCAAAGGGATCCATTTAATCAATATAATCTATGCTATGTTTAAGGGTAGAATTGGAATTATAGTATTAGTCGAGACTCTAATATCTCCTAGCCCCCTGTCGGGTGGACCTAGAAGCTATCCTAAAGTATCATAAACACCTGTATGGTCGAATATGGCTTTTCGGATGATATGATTTTACCTCTTTGGCTATGTAACTAGTTAAGCCTGTCGGTCAATTACGGACATTACACGGGTATTACCTAGATCTGTATTCAAACCCCCCTGTCGGATGATCACTTCGCCACTAAAGTGAATAGCCCAAATACTAAAAGCTAATTCTAGTTGTTCCTAAAAGAATTAGTAATGAAAACAAAGTAATATACAATATATAAAACTCAATCCTATTTAAATCTAACCAATCCCAAATTCAAGACATAGATTAATTAATTAAGGTTCATACCTTTTATGCGATTCTCAAATATAAAGAAATTTAGCTCATAATGAAATTAAAGACTAACATAAAAGAAAAGGAATTCATGTTTCAATTACACAAGATAGATAAAAACCTAAAGGGTAGAATGACTATGGTTGGAAGAACAGGATTCCTCCAGCTTCTAGCTTCTTCTCTCCTTCGTGCTCTGACTTGAAAACCTTAAGCCTCTTGTGTAATTCTCTGAAGTGTATCAAAGTAGGAGGTTAAGGGGTGTATTTATAGGTGTTGGAGGACCCTAGGTCGAATTTTGCTTGGAGTGGAAGACAAGTCAAAGACTCTCAAATTCGTAGCTCTAAATTCTAGGAAAGGTAAGATTTGCTGCTGATTTGATTTGGTCATATCTTTTTCAATACTTATCCGTTTGAGAAGTTCCAATATATGAAACTGCTTGTCTTGGAAAGAGATTTCTATTGGTGAAGACCACTCGTCAAGAAACCATGCCAATGTTTAATTATGATTTAATCTCTAAAACGTGGCTGGATTTTCAGATTTCAAAAGGCAGCTTTATCTTTTCCTCCTTTGAATAAATCTTTCCTAAATCTTCTTATTTCCATGTAAATCTTCTTTCCTTTCATCTTTATCTTGACTTGGTCTCTAAGTAATTACCATTTATCTTTTAAACCTTCACATTAAATAAATAATTAAACCGCATATGCTTAAAAATAATAAATCAATAAATCAAGAAATCGAAATAGGAAAGTGTACTCTAAAAATAGAAACTCGACTAAAAATCATTTCCTAACACTCTAAAATACACTAAGACTTTACTCTCACTTTTTCTCCTTGGATTGGTCTTTCATGAGATTCAAGAACCGATTAACTTTGCATTAAAAATAGTCAAATTTACGCACAAAAGCTCAGATTCTGCAAATAGTTAATTTCCAAGGGGATAAAGTGCAATATGATCAATTAAGCTTAAAGGTCTATCAAATCAGTCATTTATTCACCTAAAATGATGTCTCCAAGGGCTAATAATTAGAACAAATCGGGAGACATCAAGAACCCAAACTCAAACCTTTGTCGTCCCGACAAAGTAAAATAAAAACAAAGGATCTTTTAGATGAATGCAGAAGGTAGAATCTAGTAAGTAATCCCAAAGCAAAGCTTAAAACAAATTTCATATAGTCTAATCTAGGAATTAATATACACCTACACTTATCATGCAAAATCAAATACAAAACAATATCAATCCAAAATTAATTTCACAATGCTAGAAGGTTACGCTTATTACTTATCTCAAGATGGTGGCTATAGGGTGTTCCTCGATCTTTACTTGTGTTGAATGTTCCACTTAGAATAATCCCTATTAACTCACTGTGCATCTAGGAATCACGAGGTCTTTACGGTTTTAGCGTAGGCTTAAGGACGGTATGGTATGTATATTTGGTAAATTTGAAGTGAGCTTTTGGCTCTCTCCTCACTTACCATCAACAAAACTATCCAAGAGCTTGAGTTTACACTCGAATGACGTTCTCACTCAACCCAATTGACGCGCTTAATTAGCGTCCCCAAATTAACCCAATAAGCACTAAGGATGATTCACCTAAAATTTTCCGAATATGTATATTCTTTTCAAATCATTCGTTTTTTTCTTATAGCTATGACTCTCTTTATGATGTTTGAGATATCATGCTATTTTTCATAGTTATGCCTATTCATAACTTGAGCTCGAAGCTTCTTTTCCATTCACTATTACCCCGGCAAAGGGTTACAATACAATAAACCTGTGAATCATCATCATGTATAGCACAAAGCATCATTGATAAGCTCAAAAACTCCCAATCCCAATGTGAATTCCCATATAGTGGACCCACCACCCCAAACTCAAGCTCAAGACAGGAAGTCTCAGGATCGTGATTCAAGTGCGGGTCATATGGTCATGCCTAACAATCTAAAGGGAAATTGGCTTATAATGTGGCGACAAAAGAAAGGCTTAAAGGCTAAAAATTTGTCTAAGAAGGATAAAATTAATTCAGGGATAGAAGGCCAAAAAGGATTCAAAGGGCTAACAAAGAACTGCCTCTATTATTTTCCTATTTACACAACTTGACTCTAATTCAAACCTAAGTGGGTTCTCTACTCATTTAGATCTCACGTTCTACAAACCACCTATTATCCTTAAGCACAAGTTTACTTCTTTTGCATTGTTCATTAATTTTTTCCTATCAATTATCTCATACTTGCATGCAATCAACGTTCAGCTTCATACTAACTCCTAAAGTCAACTATTTTCTATCATTAATTCATAAAAAGCATGCTTGATGGGGGCATTTAAAAGTCTCTACAGTCACGCAACCCTAAGATTAATTTTACTGAAAGCATGTAAGACACAAAAAATTGGGATAAGGCAACGAACCCCACCCGAAACTCAAAAGTGAGTCGTGTCCCCACGACTCGAAAAAGACTCAATAAAGCAATAATATTAAACTAAAACTACCTAACTAGTGCCTACCATCAATTAAGAAGAAGAATCAGAATGGGGTACCTGGCCATGAAGATCCATCGTGTCCTCCTCCGAAGGGGGAGAATAATTATCAATATCCATGAACAAAGTTACCTCTTCCAGTGTTGACTTAATCTGTGTAATTTCCTTCCATAGTGCTCCGATGTCTAGTCGTAAGAGTTTGAATTCTTGTTGCAAATTGCGAGCCCATGGAGGAATACCAGAATCAGTTTGAGAAGAAGAAGAACCTTGAACTTGAAATTGTAGCTTGTCTGTAGGCTTGGATGATACCCTCATCCTTGCTGTTAATTTCCCGTGTTGTGGTGGTGCAGGTGCCTTTTCTTCTTGTGTTTCTTCGGTAGGCTCATCAAGATTGATGGCCTTTTCAAGTGTAGAACCAGGCAAATTCTTGTTCTTCCCTAGGATATAACACTTCCTCTTATAATCCAAAGCATCTGTTCTGTTTGTCATGGTTGAATTGACCCCAAACTCAAGTTTATACCAAGGATAGAATAAAGTTAAGAAAACTTGGTATAGCTTGAGTTTCTTGCTTGGATTAGATGAAGGAAGTTGTTTTCTTGATGAATCTTGGAAGAACTCTTGAAAGCTTGATGATCTTGACTGTGTTTAATGGTGTTTTGTGATGAATTTGATGGAGAGGTTATGTTTATGGAGGATGGAGGAGAGATTTGATGATGTTAATGTGTTTGTTGTGGAGGTTTAATCAAGCTTCAAGGTGTTTTTATAAGGTTGGGAGCTGGAAAATTCGTGTGGAAGAGGCTAGGCTTAAGTTTGGTAAGGTAGGAGTTTGATTAGGTAAGAAACTCTTCACAAACCGCCTCTGTCCAGTATACCGGGCATAACCTCCGGTATACCGGACCCAACAGCTCCTCAATTTTTCGTCTCGGCCACGACCCCGTGATATATACCCCGTGGCACGGGTTTTTGCAACTGTTCAATATATCTTCTCCGTCCAAAAACCCGTGATATCCAACCCGTGGTACGGGTTTTTCAACCAGCGGTATACCGGAGGTATGGCCCGGTATACCGGACCGCGCATCGATTCTTTTTCTCGTCTCGGCATACAACCCGCGTTAGTAACCCGTGGCACGGGTTTTTGCCACTGCCCAATTTCTCGTCTTCCAGCGGTATACCGGGGTTCTAGGGCGGTATACCGGACCGTGCGCCGAATTTTTCCTTTGAAATTCCTAGCACCCCAAACTCAATTCCTACACCAGTAACACACAACCCTTCTCATTTCTTTTAAAAGTAGACACTAAAACTTGACACTTACTTAGAATTATACACTAGGAATTGAAAAACTTAAAGCAATAAACTAATATACAATGAAATGGCTTTTGTTTAACGTCGTTAAGCTCGACGGGTTACCTCTCGCATCTATTCAGCTTCAAAGAGGTACATGACCTCCCCGGGATGTGGATCGACTCTACGATTGGTATCCTCGCCTACATGGTAAATTTTTAGACGATGCCCATTCACCATGAAGGTGCGTTGCTCGTCTGGATTCTCGATCTCTATCGCTCCATGTGGCGTAACTTTGGTCACCACGAATGGACCAGACCACTTTGATCTCAACTTTCCCGGATAGTTGCTGAACTTGGAATTATACTTGAGGACCATTTGTCCAACTTTGAATTTCTTCTCACGAATGCGATTGTCATGCCATCTCTTCGTCTTTTCTTTGTAAAGTTTGGCATTCTCATAGGCATGAAATCGAAACTCGTCAAGTTCATTCAACTTCATCATACGATTCTCCGCGGCTAAGGTTGGATCCATATTCATCTCCGAAATTGCCCAGTAGGCACCCATTTCAAGCTCAAGAGGTAAGTGACAAGCCTTACCATAAACAATACGATACGGAGATGCACCCACAGGCATCTTGAACGCAGTACGATATGCCCACAATGCATCATCTAATTTCATTGACCAATCCTTGCGTGTGGAACCAACTGTCTTCGCAAGAATGGATTTGATCTCTCGATTAGAGACCTCAGCTTGACCATTGGCTTGTGGATGATACGCGGTAGATACACGATGTCTCACACCATACTTCTCTAGAACTTTCTTCAGATATTTGTTCACAAAATGTGAACCTCCATCACTGATAATAACTCGAGGTGTACCATGTCTAGTGAAGATGTGTGACTTCAAGAATTTAATCACTACTCGCGAATCGTTAGTTGGTAGAGCTACAGCCTCTACCCATTTAGACACGTAATCAACTGCTAGTAGGATGTACAGGTTTCCGTTAGAAGGTACAAAAGGACCCATGAAATCAATACCCCATACATCGAATATCTCAACTTCCAGAACATTATTACGCGGCATCTCATCTCTCTTAGATATATTACCAGTAAACTGGCATCTGTGACACTTCTTGACATACTCATGACAATCCTTATGTAAAGTGGGCCAATAAAAACCGGATTGTAGTACCTTTGCAGCTGTACGGTCTCCTTTGAAGTGCCCTCCGTATGGTGAATCATGACAACCCATAATAATGGATAGAATATCTTTATCTGGTATGCATCTCCTCACCATCTGATCACTGCGTGTTTTGTAGAGGAAAGGATCCTCCCAAAAGAATTGTTTTGCTTGGTGGGCTAGTCTCTTTTTCTCTTGTGAGGTAGCTCCTTGAGGAAAAGAACCACTCACAATAAGATTTGCAATATCCGCATACCAAGGAGTCTCTAATGAATAAACTGAAAACAAACTCTCGTCAGGAAACTCTTCTCTAACCAGCTCAGGTCCTCCATTAGACTCAGAACCTTCCAGACGTGACAAATGATCAGCAACCTGATTATCACAACCCTTTCGATCCCGAATCTCTAAATCAAACTCTTGCAACAGTAAAACCCATCTAATCAACCTCGGATTCGCATCTTTCTTCTCCATAAGGTATTTAATCGCAGAATGGTCAGTAAAGACAACAACTTTCGCCCCAAGAAGGTAGGAACGAAATTTGTCAAATGCATACACGACAGCTAGTAATTCCTTCTCAGTTACGGTATAATTTATTTGCGCACTTGTGAAGGTTTTACTAGCGTAGTAGATGGAATGAAATACCTTTTCTTTTCTTTGACCCAGAACAGCACCCATCGCAAGATCACTAGCATCACACATAATCTCAAACGGAATCTTCCAATCAGGAGGTAAAACAATAGGTGTAGAAATAAGCTTCTCCTTAATCTCGTTGAATGCATTTATGCAAGCTTCATCAAAAAGGAATTTGGTGTCTTTCTCAAGTAAGTTGCACAATGGCTTAGAGATTTTGGAGAAGTCCTTGATAAAACGTCGGTAAAAACCAGCATGACCCAAAAAGCTTCTTACCCCTTTTACAGAAATAGGAGGGGGAAGAGTCTTGATTACCTCAATCTTCGCACGATCAACTTCCAAACCAGCACTCGAAACCTTGTGACCCAACACTATACCCTCTCGAACCATAAAGTGACACTTCTCCCAGTTCAAAACTAAATCCGTCTCCTTGCATCGAATCAATACCTTCTCCAAGTTTCGTAAACACTCCTCAAAGTTATCACCAAACACAGAAAAGTCATCCATAAATACCTCAAGGAAATCATCAATCATATCCCAGAAGATTGCCATCATACATCTTTGAAAAGTAGCAGGTGCATTACATAATCCGAATGGCATCCTTCGGAAGGCAAAGGTACCAAAAGGACATGTAAAGGTTGTCTTGTGTTGGTCTTTTGGATCTACATAAATCTGATTGTATCCTGAATATCCATCCAAAAAGCAATAATATTCTCTACCGGCTAGCTTATCCAACATCTGATCAATAAACGGAAGAGGGAAGTGATCTTTTCTGGTGGCCTTGTTCAACTTTCGATAGTTCATACACACTCTCCAACCAACAACGGTCCTTGAGGGAATGGCTTCATTCTGCTCGTTCAAGATGGTAGTAATACCACCCTTCTTTGGTACGCATTGAACTGGACTCACCCATTCGCTGCTAGCTATGGGATAGATGATTCCCGCATCTAGTAACTTGATAACCTCTTTCTTCACTACTTCCTTCATGGCTGGCATCAATCTTCTTTGTCCTTCAACTGAGCGCGCGTTTGCATCGTCTAGAATGATTTTGTGTTGGCAATAGGAAGGACTAATACCTTTGATGTCAGCAATAGTCCAACCAATCACCTCTTTATTAGCTCTCAGTATGCGCAACAGTTTGTCTTCTTGAGGACCTGTTAAAGTAGCTGAAACAATAACAGGTAGAGTGTTGTTAGTACCTAAATACGCATACCTAAGGTGTGATGGAAGCGGCTTTTCTTCTAGTTGTGGGGGAGACTCGATTGATGGTTTCTTTTTAGATACTATCTCCCCAGGTTCTCGGAATGGCTCATAGGCGAGATGCCTATGTTTCATAGTTCCAGAATTCAAAGCAGCTACGGTTTCGGTTAGTTCTTCCATCAATTCCGGTAAGTCAAGTGTTAGGGCTGCTCGCAAGATATCGTTAAAAATCATACAATCAAACGTTTCTTGCGCAGTTAAATCAAGTACATCCATTTGGAAACACTCTTCAGGAATATCTGGAAACTTCATGGCCCTAAACACATTGAACTTCACCGTCTCGTCTTGGATTCGCATAGTTAATTCGCCGTTTTCTACATCAATAACAGTACGCCCCGTGGCTAGGAATGGTCGACCCAAGATGATGGGGACATTCCTATCCGCGTCGTATTCAAGAATAACGAAATCAACTGGAAAGATTAACGTACCTGCCTTGACGAGGACATCTTCGATTCGTCCCTCTGGATGAGCGAGGGATCTATCAGCCATTTGTAGGATCATGGAAGTTGGTCTAGCGTTTCCTATCTTCAATTTTTCGAAAATTGACTTGGGCATCAAATTGATACTCGCGCCCAAGTCACACAAAGCTTTTCCTTGCCACTCATTGCCAATAGAAATAGGAATCGTGAAACTCCCAGGATCAAGTAGTTTAGGTGGCAACTTACTTTGGCATATAGCGCTGCATTCTTCCGGCAATCCTATCATCTCATTCTCGCGGTACGGTCTCTTGTTGGTGATGGCTCTTTTCAGAAATTTAACGTACTTCGGAACATTGCGTATAGCATCTAAGAACGGAACGTTAATATTGAGACCACGTACCATATTCAAGAACTTCTGATATTCTGCCATGTCTCCTTTCTTCTGAACTCTTGAAGGAAAAGGTGGAGGGGGACGGGTTTCTATAACATCTTTGGATTTTGGCTTCTCCAGAATCTTCTCCACTTCAATTATCTCAGGCTCATCTTCTTTCTCTTCCACATCTTTTGCCGGTTTCTCTTTCACAGTTGTTTCTTTTTCTTTCATCACGGGAAAAGGAGGTGGAGCGAGCTTCTTACCACTTCGAAGTGTCACTGCATTACAATCTTCTCTTTGCTTAGGTTCTTCAGTGTAACTCGGTAGCTGTCCTTGCTGACGTTGATTTAATTGTTTATTTATCTGAGCCATTTGAGTTTCCATCAACTTGAGTGCTGCGGCCGTAGATTGTTGAATGGTGATTAGTGTTGTCAAGGTTTGTTGAACATCTAGAGCACCTTCTTGAGGTTGAGCAGGTAAGGCTTTCTGGTTCATGGTTTTGGTATAAGCATCTTGAGGAGGTTGTCTCTGAGCTTGATTTCCATATGCTTGTCCACCTTGGTAGTTGTTCTGAGGTCTTGGTTGAAATTTGTTTCTTTGGGGACGTGGTTGATATGCATAAGTTGGATTAGCAGTCCCATTTGGATTCGAATATTGGAAACCCGGATGGTTTCTGTTTGGTTGATAACCTTGACCACTTGAGTTATAATATCCTCGGTTGGACACGAACATTACGGATTCTGGATTATTCCTGACAGGTCTCCCAATCATGATCTTGTGTACCGCAGTTAGAACATCCATAAACTTCTTGTGTAACATTAACATTTTCTCTTCTACCAGTAGCACCTTTTGTAACAGCTAGAGTAAGATGTTTCAGTTGTTGTTCGAGTTTGTTTTCCATGGCGGTGAATTTTTCTTCAAGTAGTGCAATATTTCCACCTCGGACAGGTGTTCTTACGGTGTTCCAACCTAGTTCATTCGTTACAGTTCTATTTAAGATAATCTTAGCATGGACAGGTTGTACCCGAATAAATGCACCACCACAAAGTAAGTCTAGATCCTTTTTCGAAGATCCATCAAGTCCTCGGTAAAATATCTTCATCTGTTGTATTTCTGTGAGGCCATGATCAGGGACTCTTCTTAAGCAAATCTGAAATCTCTTCCAACTTCTACCCAAAGTCTCGTCTTCCTCTTGTTTGAATGACGTTAGTTCAACTTGCGCATCTAATCTCATGTTTGCTGGGTAGTATCTATCGAAGAACGTGGTTTGTAATGTGTCCCAATTTGTAATTGTTCCGGGTTCTTGAGAATCATGCCACTCGCTTGCTCCATCAATAACGAAGTATCTAAAATGAGCAAAATACATTTGCTCTTTAGTTACTCCTTGCGTAATATAAGAATCGCAAATTTGCATGAACTTCTGTACAGCACGGATTGGATCTTCGGTAGGTGCTCCTCGGAAATTGCCATAACTTTGAAACTGAGATAACCAGGATCGGGTCTGAATCTCTCGACATTAATATTTGCAGGGCCATTTCCGAGGGAAGGAGCTCGAAACGGAGCTTCTTCAGGGCCATTGATGAACCACAGATCATTATTTTGATCAACAGGAGCAGCTGGAGGGTTGAGTTGTTGTCGATTGTCAACTGGATCTTCAGCCATTGTTTCTCTTGCTAATTGCTCCTCTAACTCTTTTGCTTTAGCGTTTCTCTTTCTTTTGTTTGCTTCATGAACTAGGTTTTCGGGATTTGCAAGAATCACGATATCTTCACGCATAAACCAAAACCTGTAAACCTGAGAAAGAAAAACAACCCAAAGCGTAAAACTGAAAAATAAAACTAAAACTAAACTAACAATTAAACTACTAAAAGATTAACACCGGGGTCACACGCTACCGTCCCCAGCAGCGGCGCCAAAAACTTGGTGGGTCCTTGGGTGTTATAAAATAAAGTGCAAAATAGAGGAACCACTTAACCGCAAGTGTACGGTTGTCCCAAGTAATATATGATAATCAAGTTCGTTCTCAGGGACGGATTAGGTTCAACCCAAATATTAATCAGATAGTAGAGATGATTGCTAAGCAGAAAGTAAAAGATAATAATTTTTGTTTGGTTTTTTGTAAAATAAAAGATGCAAATAAAGTACAGACTAAAATTAACTAAACAGAAAGGAAATAACGCAAATAAACGACTAACTTCAGATAAGAGAGATACTTGATCCTCGCAAAGGGATCCACTTAATCAATATAATCTATGATATGTTTAAGGGTAGAATTGGAATTATAATATTAGTCGGGACTCTAATATCTCCTAGCCCCCTGTCGGGTTGACCTAGAAGCTATCCTAAAGTATCATAAACACCTGTATGGTCGAATATGGCTTTTCGGATGATATGATTTTACCTCTTTGGCTATGTAACTAGTTAAGCCTGTCGGTCAATAACGGACATTACACGGGTATTACCTAGATCTGTATTCAAACCCCCCTGTCGGATGATCACTTCGCCACTAAAGTGAATAGCCCAAATACTAAAAGCTAATTCTAGTTGTTCCTAAAAGAATTAGTAATGAAAACAAAGTAATATCCAATATATAAAACTCAATCCTATTTAAATCTAACCAATCCCAAATTCAAGACATAGATTAATTAATTAAGGTTCATCCCTTTTATGCGATTCTCAAGTATAAAGAAATTTAGATCATAATGAAATTAAAGACTAACATAAAAGAAAAGGAATTCATGTTTCAATTACAAAATATAGATAAAAACCTAAAGGGTAGAATGACTATGGTTGGAAGAACAGGATTCCTCCAGCTTCTAGCTTCTTCTCTCCTTCGTGCTCTGACTTGAAAACCTTAAGCCTCTTGTGTAATTCTCTGAAGTGTATCAAAGTAGGAGGTTAAGGGGTGTATTTATAGGTGTTGGAGGACCCTAGGTCGAATTTTGCTTGGAGTGGAAGACAAGTCAAATACTCTCAAATTCGTAGCTCTAAATTCTAGGAAAGGTAAGATTTGCTGGTGATTTGATTTGGTCATATCTTTTTCAATACTTATCCGTTTGAGAAGTTCCAATATATGAAACTGCTTGTCTTAGAAAGAGATTTCTATTGGTGCAGACCACTCGTCCAGAATCCAGGCCAATCTTTAATTATGATTTAATCTCTAAAACGTGGCTGGATTTTCAGATTTCAAAAGGCAGCTTTATCTTTTCCTCCTTTGAATAAATCTTTCCTAAATCTTCTTATTTTCATGTAAATCTTCTTTCCTTTCATATTTATCTTGACTTGGTCTCTAAGTAATTACCATTTATCTTTTAAAGCTTCACATTAAATAAATAATTAAACCGCATATGCTTAAAAAGAATAAATCAGTAAATCAAGCAATCGAAATAGGAAAGTGTACTCTAAAAATAGAAACTCGACTAAAAATCATTTCCTAACACTCTAAAATACACTAAGACTTTACTCTCACTTTTTCTCCTTGGATTGGTCTTTCATGAGATTCAAGAACCGATTAACTTTGCATTAAAAATAGTCAAATTTACGCACAAAAGCTCAGATTCTGCAAATAGTTAATTTCCAAGGGGAGAAAGTGCAATATGATCAATTAAGCTTAAAGGTCTATCAAATCAGTCATTTATTCACCTAAAAGGATGTCTCCAAGGGCTAATAATTAGAACAAATCGGGAGACATCACAAGACCATCAAGAAGATATTTAACTATAATAAATATTGTTGTAAGCTTCAATTGATATTCAACGGAAATTATTGACCTGAAAAATGTTGTTAGATTACAAATCATAAGACCGGTTTTGTATTGGCAAACTAAGACCTATTTTGCATTGGCCTCATAACCAAAAGACTAACATCAGTGGGAAAAAACAATTTTGCTTTAGCATCATACTCAAAAGACCATCATCTCTAGCAAAAAGTCTAATTTTGCATTGACCTTGTAATCAAACGACCAGCACCTCTGAGAGAATATCAATTTAGAATTGGCCTCATAATCAAACGGAAATATACTGAAAACCGGCCTCCTAATATTCTTAATTAGGGTGTCGTCCAAAGGAATTAACAACTTAAAAATTGTTGATAGATGAAAAAATTTAGAAGTCCAACTATAATAGCACACCTACACCTTATTTTTGTCAAAAGAAAAGAATTTGAACAGAGGCACAACCAAAAGAAAAGTCTAACAATGTTGTCAGCGAAAAAAGTCTAATCGTATTTTGAGCAACAAAAGTTGGGTTGTATCGTCTGCTAGAAGAGAGACTGGATTTATTGTCGGTGAGAAAAGTCTAACTATATTGCCGGTAAGAAAATTCTGATTGTATTATCGACAAGAAACATCTGAGTGTATTATAAGTTAGAAAAACCCGACTGAATCTTTTCCCAAAAAATGGGTTTGATTGTATTGTCAGCAAGAAAACCCTGATTATACTATTGGAAAAACCAATATTTGACAATATCATCGGTGAATAGCAACCCGGAGATAGAGTTCATAAGAAAGAGCTTGATTGAAAAACAATAAAGAAAAAGACCAACGACGTTTGTAAATAAAGACTAATTGAACATTTGAAATTAAGCTACCACAAGCAAAGGTATACAATTATCCTAAAATGGCAAGAAAATTATGTCACATACCAACTCTTTAGTTGGCATCCAACCACCTTCGACTTGTAAGCTAATGGGTTTAATATTTTGAAACTATTGAACTTATAAACTCATTCTTATATGAATATATTAATTTAGCACGGAGCAAACTAATGATATTTATAAAGAACTATAATAGGAATGTGCATGTTACATTATATTTCTCGAGGCAAATGGGTATAAGGAGTATAAAAACAAAGGCAAATTCATTGGGAAACATAAGAAAACCTCAGCGCATCGGTAAACAATTGAATGGAACTGAGAAACAAAAGAAGGTAGGAAATCCTTTCTATTTAAAATAAATACCTTTATTATAGATTTCAAAAACAAGAGAACAAAGATTCCTTCAACAAATACAAGAGAAGTCTATAGAACTAAAAAGAAAGAAAGAGCCAAAAAAACAAAAGACGCCCTCGAGATGCATTATCAATGGATATGTAAAAAGAGCCGATGTAACAATGACGATTCTTAAATGCACACCCCCGATGTATAGCTAATAAAGACGCTCCTAAACGAAAAAGTTTTAAAAAACTCAATGGCCTTCATTCTCTATCCAAAAAAATTCATAGCACCATACTCAAATTTAAGGAAAACCCGAGCCCGATACCTACTAGTAAGAAAATGTACGAGAAAGGAAAGTAGACCCGGTAATACAATGTCCAAATCCAATATATACAAAAAGAAGTTGAAAGCCCCATAATAAAAAGAGAGAAGCATAAAAGCAATAAAAGGGGCAAAACCCCCAAAATTATCGTTCAAGGAGTGACCTACGTACCATCCGGAAAAGGAAATATAAGGAGAAAGTATTTTAAACTCTATTAACCTCATAATGACTATTAATACATCAACTAACGAAGAAATGTTCAAGAATAAAAGCGTAAACAAAACCAGAAGTCATATATCCAGCTGCATATCTCCATCCTTCACAAATGAAAGAAATGGTTTTTGGGCCTAGTCCATATTGTGTGTGCCCATAATGGGTTAGCCCGACCCGTTTTGTGTCAGTTATTATTTTGAATAACTATATATATAAATAACTTTTAGAAAGTTATTTCATTAAGACAAAATATTAGATTTCATTTTTCACAGACGCTTATTTTTGTTCTCTGCCTTATACTTGAGAGAAACAAAAATCAATAGAAATTCTTCCAAGATCTCTTTAACATATATATTAGATCTAGTGGCATTTAGGTTGTGGAATAGCAATCTTCTTCGATATGTAAGTGGATTCAATACCGGAGCATTTCAATTCTTAATTCCGCCTAAAAGGTTTGTCTGGAACCTTTAATATTCTTACAAATGGTATCAGAGCAATGGTTTTTGTCTTTGTGAAATGCTTTTTCATGCCGTAGATGTTTAATACATGTCTATGTATTAGATCTGATATATATTTAATTTTCTGAGATTTTTTTTATAGTCTTAAAATTAAATAAATGTATAGAATTGTATTCTATTCGAAACAAGGAACGTAGTGGTGAAAATTTCGTTAATTTTGGAGTTGAAATGAATAAGATATGATTTTTTAAAGGTTTTTAATGGTGTATTTTCGGTTTTTTCTGGACTGGTGGGGAAGACGACCGGAACGACGTCGTTTTGGCATTCTGTTAAAAAAAAAAAAAAAAAACAAAAACGGCGTTAATGTAATGTAACTGCCGCGGATCGAACAGCCAACCTTCTGGTCCAGCGTGAACTGCCATTCCGCTACGCTTCTTTTACTTTTGTATCTAAAAGCGCAATGTTTTGACTTGTTGCAAAGACAGATCTGTTTCTGAAAATTAAATAAACCTTTATAATTATAATGGTTTTGTGATTTGAAACGAGGCAGGAAATTTATATCCAAACCGATAGGCCATGCTGATTTTTGGTCAAGTTGTAAGATTAAAAGAAAGAAAAACGAATTTACAAGGAGATGCTAATTCGTATCTATTCTTTGTTGAGAATCTGTATACCAATAAATCATATATATCGTTCATGTTCACCATTAGTTCCATTATTAATATATTTTCTTTTTGACTTATTTGAAATAAAAGAAAATCAATTTTTACCCAAGACTTATATATGATAGTGATGTAGTTTGACCAATGAGTTAAATATTTGATATATATGCCTATATGTCTTACTTATAAGTATGTGTACTTATTATCTTATTATGCTAAACATGAACTTGAATTTTGTGTATAGAATAAGTTGACCATACTTTCATATAACCCGATATATGTGAAACTCTAGATAGATTTTTTATGAGTTGATTTGTGTATCTTAATGTGTTTGATACACGACTTGTTAGTTTATATGATATATTTTTTGACAACTGCATATGTATATATTCAAAGTTGGGTTATTTTATGGATAAATTTGATTCCATAACCACTAAATCATACGAGTCTAGTGTATTCCATCTTAATTGATTGTATTGGAATAGTGGGAGTTCGTAGAGAACTTGACATTTTGTCTTGATGAAATTGAATTATACTTAGATAAACAAAAGTATGGTGATTCATGATTGGGAACATAGTGAACTTTCTGTTTCACTTCTTTTGTTTTCTATTTACGAGTTCAGTTTGCATTTTGAGACAATAGTATCATTGAATATATTTTATATATTAATGAAAGTCTCTAGATATACTAGAAAATGGCTATGAGTAACATCTTTTACACCTTTAGAAAAGAAAAGAATATGGTGATATAAATATACCCTTTTGAGAACTCGAGTTACACTGAGTACTCGAGAAATTAGAATTTGAGGTTGTTAATAATGTGATGTTTGAGCTTGAGGAAGGCTTCTAATTCATCATATGAGGAGTATGGCTTCTAATTCATCATATGAGGAGTATATTGAATTATCAAGTTTTGTGGGCGTATAAAGACTCTATTATTCGCGAATTCTTGATAAGTTATATGAATGGATTAGTTTATGAGTATCGCAAGTATCCTACCACTTATAAGACGTGGCATACTCATATCGAGATGATTAAGGATACTACCATGTCGGTATTGCCTTAGTGGCATGAACGATTATACTCATAAAAGGACACATGGTCATGTCATTTAACACATCTAAGAGCGATATTTTAAAGTGACTAGGACAGTCTAGATATTTGGTGATATCCTCAATTATGAACAACAAATTCAAGTAAGCCTCAATCTCTTTCAGATAATTGATAGTATTGAGAAGTGAATGTGACTCGTAATAACATCAATATGTTTGATGATGCTACTTGTGTTGTACTCAAGAATGAGTGCATTTGAGGTTCATTGGCCTCATAGTTGAACATATTACTGAGTCTAGCTCTCATACACAATTGCAGTGTAGAGCAAGAAGATTGAAAGAAAAAAGGGTGATATATCAGGTTCTAAGAAGATCAAGATCAATAGTCACAAGGAAATAAAGTATGATCATAAGAAATAAAAGAGTAAGATGAGATGCTATATTTATGATAAGTTGTATCACTTAGCTTGCGAACCTTATATAGTAGCACTATCTTATTCTTATGATTTTTGCATCTATTGCTAGTATCATGTTGCTAACGGGTCTTATCCTATGTGGATTATGAACTCAGGAGCAATAGATCTTGTGACAAGAGATTGAGAGACCTATATAGTATACCATGAATAAAAAATTTAATTTGGTATAAGATGGATATATGTAGATGACAACAATAATGTTGAAGTCAATGGTTTGACACAAGTAGTTGATCTTGCGAAGTGGTCAAACCTTGTATCTACATGATATCTTAGGTGTACAAATGTTTGGCACAATTTGGTCTCAATCATTGGTCTTCTAGGATTAAATTAAGTACCCATATTCATGACAAAGAATAAGTGTTATACATAATATAGAACTATCTTTAGAACAAATGGTTCTTTGGTATTTGGAAAAGGTTGACTACAAGAACTATTATATTAGCAGTAGTTGATTTTCTATGAATGTCTTTTATGGTACTAAAGATATTGAAATTTTTATGAAATATTGACTATGTCATAATAGTTATGACCCGAACCACATTGTTAGTGAATGATATTCATTGTATTCACTTAATGATATTATTTGGCCAAACTGTGGATACTTCCTAGTAATGAAAGTAATATGACTTTTTCTGAAAGCTTCATTTCAATATCCGTTGGAATTGATTCATGCTAACATATGTAGACTCGTTAATTAACAAAATGTGGGGTATACTATTTCATCACCTTATAGATGATTTCACACGGTTTAGTGATATCTATCAGATTTCTTGCAAATCAGAAGCACTAAGATGTTTCACAAATTTGTTAATTAGAAAATCGAAATCAGATAGAGAGGAAGGGTAAAACCTTGAGAAGAAACCGTGATCACGAAAATCTATTTGAGGGATTTTAAAGAAGGGTGTGATGAGAATGGGATCATAAATAAGCTTATGATTTTTTTTTCCATGCCATGACATGGAATAGTAGGTAAAAGGAGGAATGTAACTCTTCTAATTAAGGTGTGATTGCTCAAATTAATCTCTCAATATGTTTGGAAGATTGGTTTTTATTGCTACTCATATACTTATTCGTGTACCCACAAAGTTACATCCATCAACTCCGTACGAACTATGGACAAAAGAAATATCACCTTTCATACTTGATCTCCTGGGGGTTGGTATGTTTGTGACTTATCAAATGAGTATGGAAACTCTGGTCACAAAAAGGTAAGAATGATTTCTTTGGAAGATTTTCAAAGACTCTAAAGGATATGTGTTCAAGGTTGAACCTAATGATGGAATTTGTTAAGACTGAGTTACACGATATTTCATTTGGATAGTAATGTTTTTTCCTAAATAAAGGTGTGGTTATTGAAAATCTCATTTTACATGAATTAATGAGGTTGATGAAGATGTATGCAATTAAACGTGTTACTAGATAAGGTACCACATGCACGAGGAAGGCAAGATTTCCTCGAATTTGACTCGGAAGAAATTATTGCATCACATAATGAATCTGTTTCACAATAACTTCACCTAGAGGGAGTCATCGAGGGATATTTTTTTGTTGTCGATTTAAGATCCATGGATAAATCTGTATGATTTGTCCATAAGACAAAGAAGAACCTCAGAGAGTACATGAACTCTTCATATCCTACTAGGAAAGATGGAGCCAATGAAGAGAAATCAATTCAGAAAGTTGGTTGATCTTCCGAAGGACACAAAGTGATTGAGAATAGATAGATTATTGAAATGAGAAGAAAACTAGACACTTCATTTGAGAGGTACGAATCTCGTCTAATGGCAAAAAGGCTATATTATATGGAATAATTTTTTTTTGGAATAAACATTTTTCCTATAGTTAAGAGATTTACCTCATTTGGTTATATACTAGCTGTTGTGGTGCATCTTGATTATGATTTGCACTAGAGGATTTCAAAACTATTTTTCTCAGTGGAGAATAAAAGAATAGGGTAAATTCATTGGAACAATATTTAGGATATGATGTTAAAGACCAAGAAAATACAGTGTGTAGATTGAATAAGACAATCTATGGTCTCGAACAAGCCCAAAGACAGTGATTTTTTTTTGAGATTCACGAGTCATTTCAATAATTTTTTTTTGAAATGATATGTGAATATCACTTTGTCTACATATCAAAAGTTCCACAACGGAAGTTTATGAATTTATTCTCTATGTAGATGATATCCTACAAGTTAGGAATGACACGTGATTTGTCAAAATTAAGGAGTTGTTATCTTTCAAATCTTTGTTGATGTGAAAGGTATGTGAAATGCGAGCTCTATTCTTTATGTTATGATTCATTGAGAATGTTTGAATTTCTATAGTCCCTGTCTAAAGAATTATACATCAAGAAGAGATGTGAACGCCTTTACATGTCAGACTTTAATGTCATTAACACTCCAAATAGATGAGAGAATAAGCTCTAATCTTCTTATGTGTCCTAGTACTCTATCGATGAAAATAGAAAAGGTAAACAATGTCATATTAGTAATTACATACCGATGATAGTATTATGTATGTCATGATGTGTACTAGGCCATGCATTTTGTTATGCTTTGGGTTTAGTTATTTATTTATCAGTGATGTTTGCTAGACCAGACATTAGTTATGTCAATTAGTCCATTTTAAATTGAATTATGGACATAAGTATTGAAACCCTGAAATATGAGCAATGAGATGCCTTAAAAGGATTAGGGCTTATGCTATATGTTTTCAAATATAACATTTACACCTAAAGTATATCCATATGTTAATCGGTTAAACAAAATGGATGAGTGTAAATGTCTTTAGGTTGTGTATTCTTGCTGAAATATTGTGCTATATCCATGGAATAGCAAGAAACAAACCTATATATTGCTATGTCCATTGTGAATGTTTAGTTTAGGCTTACTCAACTAAAATTCAAAAGGTTTGTTTGGTTTTAAAAGTTTGTCTGTATTTTTTAAGATTCTCAAGTGATAGTGGGAGTCCAACTTTAAAATACTGTAATAGAGAAATGGCAATGACTTATGTGATGGGGACATAGTATTACAGTATAACTAAACATATTGATATTAAGTATATCGTGATAAGAGACATTATTGCACATAGATTATGAAAATTTACAGTTAATACCCACACGTGATATTCTTGTGAATATATTTTTTAAAACTAATTGCTTGTTATGCAATTCAGATCATGTTGGATCTATATTGTTATGTATACTGCAAAATAATGTGCAATGCTATATTTCCATTGTTGAGTGGTAATATACATACGTGTGGATAAGTATGTCAGATAGACTATGATTGGCCTTCTCACACGGGCAATCGCCTTTGGCATTAGAAGATGCGCAAGGATGAGACTAACTTATGTAAAAGAGTAACACTTCATGTAAATAACGTGAGTTACGAAAGTCGCCTTAACACATGTTAAGATGAGATCACAAACATGTAGCGCAACATGTTAATTTTAATTTGTGATCGAAGTAGATCCCCACTATCTACTTAGTCTATAAAAGCCAGATATGCAATTCTTAATTGATTTCAGAGAGGGTTGATTAATTGAAGGATTCATTTTAGACAACGAGGAATGTCTAATTATATATCTGTACGATATTAATGGATACTTGACATATGATGTGAATAAATTAATAATATCGTAGCACACGAGTCATACCGTGTGTGCTTGCGACCAAAAAGAAGTGAAGAATTGATCCCTGTTTCTTCATTGTGTGAGATCTTTGAGTAGTACCCTTATTACTTTTGACTGAATTTGATATTTTGATTTGGTGTTTGCTACTTTAGCATATTATCGATGGTCATGAATGATTCGACCTAACGGGGTATGTCTGGGAAAGCAACCAAGTCATTATAGAAAATGTCAAGTGCAAAAGGAAGACTAAAATGGATATCAAAGTGTGTGCTTGCAGGTCGACCAATCATGTAAGTCATCAAGGACTATGACATGATAGTGAGACACACGATGTTATGCTAGTGAACTCTTCCAATCACAAAGACGATGTGATATGGAATCTGAGGGGTCAGAGTTACTATGATATTGATATTATAATTTTTAGTCTAGGGAACTGCAAGATATGAAAGGATTTATGAATCGTTTGAGCAGCTATCTACCCTAACAGGTTTATAGCAAAAAGGAATGCTCGTATGCTTGCCGGTCGCACGACCTATTTGCCAAGTATGATGGATTTTGTTGATATGTTTGAGATGAGAGAAAGAGTTGCCTGATGCATAGAACATGGGTATGAGAGTGAACCCATCATGTGCAAGTGGGAGAATGAAAGAAATGGTTTTTGGGCCTAGTCCATATTGTGTGTGCCCATAATGGGTTAGCCCGACCCGTTTTGTGTCAGTTATTATTTTGAATAACTATATATATAAATAACTTTTAGAAAGTTATTTCATTAAGACAAAATATTCGATTTCATTTTTCACAGACGCTTATTTTTGTTCTCTGCCTTATACTTGAGAGAAACAAAAATCAATAGAAATTCTTCCAAGATCTCTTTAACATATATATTAGATCTAGTGGCATTTAGGTTGTGGAATAGCAATCTTCTTCGATATGTAAGTGGATTCAATACCGGAGCATTTCAATTCTTAATTCCGCCTAAAAGGTTTGTCTGGAACCTTTAATATTCTTACAACGTCGAATGCCCAAACTATATCCTCGACAACTACACCTTCAACATATTCCGTATCATATCAAGAATATTCAAGTCCTAGAAAATTAAACAAAAAAAAGAAAAATATTAGAAAGGTCATTACTTGAATGCAAAGATCGGTTGATAAGGAGTCAGTCAGGGGTGTAGGAATTGGCATCAGGAAAGTTTCTTTATTAGTGGAATCAACAAAGCTTGGGAACTCCTTTTGAATATGATGCATGCAATTCAAAAATCCCTTGTGTAAAACAACCATCCACGAACCACTGCGCCAATGAATCATGTCATCACTTAATTGTATTAAAGCTTTATATTTTTTAATTGTCCTGGGATAGAGTCTCAATCTTACTTTGGTATTCGATAATTCCCACTGAGCTTTATCTGCTACCTTGTATACTTTATAGCGTTGTCCTTGGTATACCTTAATTAGATATTGAGTTGATTGCAGCTTGTCAAGAACATATTTAGACTCAGTTTGCCGATGTTGATTACTTTGTGCATTATAGTTAATTTTGTAAAATTCTTGAATATGGTGGCCCTTTGCATTAGAGCCTCGGAATTCTCCACGGTCCAGATAGTTTGAATCAGAGAGATAAAGGAAGGCGGTGAAGATTGGATAAGAGGTTGAGGGATAGAATAAGCCTAAGAAACACTTACTACATGAGTAATAATATTTTAAACAACTATCAGTATATTTGTGATTGACACATCCCAAAGATGTATGCAATTCAACAAAGCTTGGGAACTCCTTTTGAATATCAGGAACTCCTTTTAAATGACTATCAGGAAATTTTCTTTACTAATGGAATCAACAAAGCTTGGGAACTCCTTTTGAATATGACGCATGCAATTCAAAAATCCCTTATGTAAAACAACCCTCCACGAACCCCTGCGCCAATGAATCATGTCAGCACTTAAATGCGTTAAAGCTCTATATTTTTTAATTGTCCTGGGATAGAGTTTCAATCTTTCTTGGTATTCGATAATTCCCACTGAGCTTTATCTGCTACCTTGTATACTTTATAGCGTTGTTCTTGGGATACCTTATATAAATATTGAGTTGATTGTAGCTTGACAAGAACATATTTAGACTCAGTTTGTCGACGTTGATTACTTAGTGCATTATAGTTCATTTTGTAAAATTCTTGTATAGGGTGGCCCTTTGCATCACAGCCTCGGGATTCTCCACGGTTCAAATTGTTTGAATCGGAGAGGAAAATGAAGACGGGGAAGATTGAATAAGAGTTTTAGGGATAGAAGAAGCCTAAGAAACACGTAGTACATGAGTAATAATATTTTAAACAACTATTAGTATCTTTGGGATTGACACAACTAGGGGAACTTCAATCCTAATGCTCCAAAATCAAGTCCATGGACTTTCAAAGTGTCGTTAGAAGTCACCTTCGTCAATGAGGACTAATGTCCCGAAGAGTTAGATTTGATCCTCATTTTTTCTAGGACATGGAGTAGGAAAAGGTGCTAAGGGAGACACGCCACTCGAACAGGTCGCAACCCCTATAAATTGTGGATAGAACACTGGTGGGTCCTGGTGTGTTATAAAATTAAGTACTGAAAATAGAGGAACCAAAATACCGCAAGTGTATGGTTGTCCAAGTAATATTCGATAAATCGGGGTTCGTTCTCGGGGACGGATTAGGCACAACTCAAGTATTAATCGAATAGTAGTAGTAATTGTTTAACAGAAAAATAATAAAAGGTTTTTGTTTTCTTTTCTAAAATTAAAGATGCAATAAAATAAATTACTGAAATAAACTAAATCAAGTAAATAAGTTTTGAACATAAGAGGGGAAAGAGTGCTTGATCCTCGCAAGAGTTTCGCCTAACCTATCTAATTAATGCTTCTGTTTAAGGGCTAAACTGGTATTATTGTGCTAGTTGGGACTCTAATATCTCCTAACCCCCATCAGGGTGGACTTAGGAGCTATCCTACAGTACTATAAGGTGATTATATCTACTTTCAGACGGTTTCAGTCTCTTACCTTATTGGCTGCATGGTTAGTTAAGCCGCCCATTAGGGTCAATAACGAATACTATGCGTCTATTATCTATGTCTGTAATTAAAACCCCGTCAAGGTGATCACTTTGCCACTTAAGTGAATAGCCTAATTACTAAGACCTAAGTTTGATTCATGACTTCAAAATTAGTAATTATAACGAAATAATAGTCAACAATGAATACCTAATTCAGTTTAAATAATTAAATCCCAAATTCATAAAACATAAATTAAATAGAACTGGGTTCAACCCATATAGCGATTCTCAAGGACTAAAGAAAATAGTTCATAACGGAATTAAATACTGAAATAAAATAAAGGAAATACATAATTCTCATTACAGAAAAGAGATCAGATAACCTAAAGGTTTGGTTGGTTGTTGTTGGAAGAATATAATTCCTCCAGCTCTAGCTTTTCCTCTGCCTTCTTGCTCTGACTTGAAAATATGAAGCCTCTGATGTAATTCTATGAAGTGTGTAAAAAGGAGGCTAAATGATCAATTTATACTAGTAAATTTGGACTAGGGCTTAGGTTAAGAGCATTAGGTCAAATTATAAAAAGTCCAAGCCCATCTTCTTCTTTAATTCCTGTAACTGGTGTACAACCCTTAGTAAAACGGCTGTAACTTTTGCATATGAAATCCAAATAGACTCATTCTAGTTACAAAATCTTCCTAACTCAAAGAGGCATTTTCTCTATTTCACGGCCCAAAGGGTGAATCCCCTCCTAAGTGGCTCAAAAATAGCAATTAGTAACAGCCTTCCAGATCTACAACTTCTTTAGTCAATTCTTCGGAAATTCTTTTCTTGCCTTTAGCTCCTCTCTTTGATCTAAGACTTTAATTATCACTTCTCCTCCTTCTCTTGGTTCTCCATAGAATGCATGAACCTAATAACTTTATACTAAAAACAAACAAATTAACGCACAAAAGCTCTAAAAATGCAAATAGTCTAATTCCAAGGGGAGAAAGTGCAATATGACGATATAAGCATAAAAGTCTACCAAATAAGTCAAATATTCACCTAAAATGATGTCTCAGACTAATATTTAGAACAAATAGGGAGACATTAAGACCCCAAACTCAAATCTTTATCGTCCCGACAAAGTAAAATAAAAACAAAGGCCTTTAGGTGAACGCGGAAGGCAGAATCTAGTAAATATACCCAAAGCACAACTTAAAACAAAACTCATATAGTATGATATAGGAATTAATATACACATACACATGTCATGCAAAATCAAACACAAAATAATATCAATCCAAAATTAATTTCACAATGCTAGAAGGTTACGCTTATTACTTATCTCAAGATGGTGGTTATGTTCATCGATCCTTACTTGCTTTGAACGCTCCACTTAGCATACTCCCGATTAGATGAATCATAAACTCACTATGTATCTAGGAATCACGAGTACTTTACGGTTTTAACGTAGGCTTAGGGACGGTATAGTATATATATTTGGTAAATTTGAAGTGAGCTTTTGTCTCTCTCCTCACTTACCATCAACAAACTATCGCAAAGCTTGATTTTACACTTGAATATGTTCTCACTCAACCCAATTGACGCACTAATTTAGCGTCCCCAGATTAACCTAATAAGCACTAAAGATGTTCACATAAAAATTTCCTCTTTGTCAGTCCATATATATATTCTTTTCATATCAAATTTTTTTTGTATAGCTATGACTCTCTTTTTGATGTTGAGATATCATGCTATTTTTTCTCATAATTTTTTTTTCTTTTTATGCTTTTCGTAGCTTTTTTTCATTTACTCTTACCCCGGCAAAGGGTTACAATATAATCACTGTGAATCATTGCCAATATATAACAGAGCACAATTAATAAGCTCAAAAATCCCAACCTAATAATATTTCCCATAATAGTGGACCCACCACCCCAAACTCAAGATCAGGACAGGAAGTCTCACGATCGTGATTCAAGTGTGGGTCATATGGAAATGCCTAATAAACTAAGGGGATATTGGCTTATATCGTGGCGACAGAAGATAGGCTTAAAGGCTAAAAATTTGGCTAAGACGGATAATATTAAATCCATGGATAGAAGGCTAAAAAGGTTTCAAAGGGCTAACAAAGAACTAACTCTATCATTTTCCTATTTACATAGCTTGCCTCTAGTGTATACCTAAGTGGGTTCTTTACTCATTCAGATCTCACGTTCTACAAACCACTCATTTTCCTTAAGTTTACTTCTTTTGCATTGTTCATTAATTCTTCCTATCAATTACATGTGTTTGCATGCAATCAAATTGTGTTTTATACTAACTCCTAAGGTCTACTGTTTTCTACCATAAATTTGCAAAAAGTATGCTTGATGGAGATATTTAAAATACTCTACAGTCAACGCAACCCTTACATTAATTTTATTGAAAGCATGTAAAACAAATAACACATAAAATTGGGATGAGGCAACGAACCCCACCTTAAACTAAAAAATGAGTTGTTTACCTACGACTCGAAAAGACTCAATAAAGCAAATAAACTAATATACACTACTAAACGTGAGAAGTATAGGAAAACGTATCTTAACCAGCACGAGGCTGGTTTCCATTGTTGCGTTCAGGTTGGGCACCTTCTGTAAGTCTTGAGTAGGTGGCATTTGAACATTTCTCACCCCAAGTAGTATGCTTTGCATAAGCTCCAACTCTTTTGTGACTTTTCCTAAGATTTCTAACACCTCTTCATGCTTTTCCTCCAAAATTCTCATTCTTTCAACTACATCTTTCTCAACACCAAACGTCATAACTGGTTCTTCAACTTCTTTCTCTTCCAAGATGGGCTTTTTAGGAACAGCTGCACTTGGGTTCTCTTTCCTCTTCATAATATTCTTAACTTCTCCACTCTCGTTATCTCAATAAACCCCAAACTCAAAACTTCATATATTCAAAAACTAGAGAAGAATTTTGAATTTTGATGTTTAGAGGTGTTATATGAAGGATTATGGTGTTATATGAGATGGGTAATGATTATGTAGTGGATTTGGGAAGGTTTAATCAATAGGAGTAAGGATTTGATGAAGAATGCTTAAGGTTGAAGGAGAAGATTTCTTGGTGTTCTTGAAGGATTTTGATGTTGGATGTGTGTTTGGAATGGAATAGGAGAAAGGATTAAATGATTATA
The DNA here is from genome assembly GCA_029959085.1 of Nemophila menziesii. Taxonomy (NCBI): domain Eukaryota; kingdom Viridiplantae; phylum Streptophyta; class Magnoliopsida; order Boraginales; family Hydrophyllaceae; genus Nemophila; species Nemophila menziesii. The sequence goes on from JARWIR010000001.1 coordinate 86,446,753, forward strand.
GGTGTTGTAGTGGTGTGTTGCAGGTACTTAATGGGTTTGGGTCGTTCATAATGATAACTTGCATAGGAGGCTAGGTTAAAAGGTGAGAAAGTAAGATATCATAAGGTTTAGGTCAAAATTCGCCGCTGGCCGGGCCGGCATACCGGTCAGATGACCGCCGGTCCTAGACCGTGACGACATGTGCGACCACGGTTTTGCAAGTCTCCTCTTGGCTTTGACCCTGATTTTATGAACCGTGCCAAGGTTTTTTTTTATATCGAGAATCCATTGGACAACCCCCTAGTGGAAGCGGGGAATTTTTGTTACATTCTATTGACTTTTTCAAGCCAAGAATATATTGGCCTACCCCTAGTGTGAGCCGACAAAAGTTCTTTCACATTCTATCAGCTTTTTCAGGTCGGGTATCTTTTCTCTCGGCTTATCCGTTCATCGTCCTGTATCTCAAAAATAACAAAAGGAATTTGATAATGTGAGATATGATTACCTGAAAAAGTTGATAAAATTTAAAAATAATTTTTTGGTTACTTAAGATCATCGATTAGAGGGTCGGTCAATGGATTTTCGACCTAAACAAATTGATATAATGTACAAAGATTCATTAGACTAATTTTGTATTCGTCTAATAAAGAAAAGGATCAAATCATTTGGCAAACAAAGACGAGCTCCACTGGAACACCACCCTTGGACCCTTGATCAAGCCAAGGGGTCGGCTAAAAAAGTCATAGAACAGAACCATGCGCAAATAAGACGGTTGTTAATGCCACAGTTATCTACACTAAAGTTGGGATATACCCAAAAAGTATTAGAACAGAAGTATGTGCAAGTAGACCAACATAGTCTCAGCGATCAAATAAACTTTGTAAGACCTACCTAGTCTCGGTAAATAAATGTGTTCAAATAATACGTAGAATTAATTGCAATACGAAATAAATAAAAGATAAATATTTGTTTGGTTTTTTATTATGAAAAGACTAAACGCAATAATGTAAATTAACTAAAGATTAAACAGTATGACAATAAAATAAAGACTAAAGGGTGGACACAAATATGAGTTGTCACTTGAGTCTCCCGAGTGATTCACCTAAATTCATGTATTTAATACTTTTGTGAAGGGTAGAGTTGGTATTTCAATATTAGTCAGGATTCTAATATTTCCTAACTCTAGTCATGGTACACTTAGAAACTATCCTATAGTATTATAAACCCCATGACAAACACAATGAATATGTACTGCATAAAAGTTAACGAGTTTTTCCAGATTCTTAAAAATAGAACTACTCTGCTTCTGCAGTTTCACAACTAAAACCGAATTAAAGATCTTATTATATAGTTGTTAGTATCCAGATGACCATAGTATAAAAGATGAGTACTTTAGTAGATGAGTTTTAGTTGGAAGATGAATCCTTTTTCCTGAATTTGCGATGTCTTGTGATTGTTTTCCTCATCGCTTGAGCGGTTTTTTCCAAGCACTGTACAGATATTTACACCAACCAAAAAAGGCACTTGGTGGGTCCTGGGGTGTTATAAAATTAAGTGCAAAATAGAGGAACCACTTAACCGCAAGTGTACGGTTGTCCCAAGTAATATATGATAATCAAGTTCGTTCTCAGGGACGGATTAGGTTCAACCCAAATATTAATCAGATAGTAGAGATAATTGTTAAACAGAAAAGTAAAGATAATAATTTTTGTTTGGTTTTTGGAAATTAAAAGATGCAAATAAAATAAAGACTAAATTAAATTAACAGAAAAGAAATAAAGCAAATAACGACTAACTTCAGATAAGAGAGATATACTTGATCCTCGCAAAGGAATCCACTTAATCAATGTAATCTATGCTATGTTTAAGGGCAGAATTGGAATTATAATATTAGTCGGGACTCTAATATCTCCTAGCCCCCTGTCGGGTGGACCTAGAAGCTATCCTAAAGTATCATAAACACCTGTATGGTCGAATATGGCTCTTCGGATGATATGATTTTACCTCTTTGGCTATGTAACTAGTTAAGCCTGTCGGTAATAACGGACATTACACGGGTATTACCTAGATCTGTATTCAAACCCCCCTGTCGGATGATCACTTCGCCACTAAAGTGAATAGCCCAAATACTAACAGCTAATTCTAGTTGTTCCTAAAAGAATTAGTAAAGAAAACAAAGTAATATCCAATACCTAAAACTCAATTCAATTTAAATCTAAACAATCCCAAATTCAAAACATAGAAAACATTAATTAAGGTTCATCCCTTTTATGCGATTCTCAAGTATAAAGAAATTTAGCTCATAATGGAATTAAAGACTAACATTAAATAAAAGGAATTCATGTTCAAATACAAAAGATAAATGAGAAACCTAAAGGGTAGAATGACTATGGATGGAAGAACAGGATTCCTCCAGCTTCTAGCTTCTTCTCTCCTTCGTGCTCTGACTTGAAAACCTTAAGCCTCTTGTATATTTCTCTGAAGTGTGTGAAAGTAGGAGGTTAAGGGGTGTATTTATAGGTGTTGGAAGACCCTAGGTCGAATTTTGCTTGGAGTGGAAGACAAGTCAAAGACTCTCAAATTCGTAGCTCTTAGAAGATAAGATTTTGCTGATTTGATTTGGTCATATATTTTTCAATACTTATCCGTTTGAGAAGTTCCAATATATGAAACCACTTGTCTTGGAAATCTCTTTCTATTGGTGCAGACCACTTGTCCAGAATCCTAGCCAATCTTTTATTATGATTTAATTCCTAAAACGTGGCTGGATTTCAGATTTCAAAAGGCAGCTTTATCTTTTCCTCCCTTGAATAAATCTTTACCAAATCTTCTTATTTCCATGTAAATCTTCTTTCCTTTCATCTTTATCTTGACTTGGCCTCTAATTAATTACCATTTATCTCTTTAAAGCTTCACATTAAATAAATAATTAAACCGCATATGCTTAAAAAGAATAAATCAATAAATCAAAATATCGAAATAGGAAAGTGTACTCTAAAAATAGAAACTCGACTAGAAATCGTTTCCTAACACTCTAAAATACACTAAGACTTTATTCTCACTTCTTCTCCTTGGATTGGTCTTTCATGAGTTTCAAGAACCAATTAACTTTGCATTAAAAATAGTCAAATTTACGCACAAAAGCTCAGTTCTGCAAATAGTTAATTTCCAAGGGGAGAAAGTGTAATATGATAAAATAAGCTTAAAAGTCTATCAAACAAGTCATTTATTCACCTAAAAGGATGTCTCCAAGGGGCTAATAATTAGAACAAAACGGGAGACATCAAGACCCCAAACTCAAACCTTTGTCGTCCCGAAAAAGCAAAATAAAAATAAAACAAGGATCTTTTAGGTGAATGCAGAAGGTAGAAACTAGTAAATAATCCCAAAGCAAAGCTTAAAACAAATTTCATATAGTCTAGTCTAGGAATTAATATGCACCTACACTTATCATGCAAAATCAAATACAAAACAATATCAAATCAAAATTAATTTCACAATGCTAGAAGGTTACGCTTAATACTTATCTCAAGATGGTGGCTATAGGGTGTTCCTCGATCTTTACTTGTGTTGAATGTTCCACTTAGAATATTCCCTATTAACTCACTGTGCATCTAGGAATCACGAGGTCTTTACGGTTTTAGCATAGGCTGAAGGACGGTCTGGTATGTATATTTGGTAAATTTGAAGTGAGCTTTTGGCTCTCTCCTCACTTACCATCAACAAAACTGTCCAAGAGATTGAGTTTACACTCGAATTACGTTCTCACTCAACCCAATTGACGCGCTTAATTAGCGTCCCCAAATTAACCCAATAAGCACTAAGGATGATTCACCTAAAAATTTCCACTTTGCCGGTCCGAATATATAATCTTTTCAAATTATTCGTTTTTTTTCTTCTTTTCTTATAGATATGACTTTCTTTATGATGTTTGAGATATCATGCTATTTTTCACAGTTATGCCTATTCATAACTTGAGCTCGAAGCTTCTTTTCCATTCACTATTACCCCGGCAAAGGGTTACAATATAATAAACCTGTGAATCATCATCATATAAAGCACAAAGCATCATTGATAAGCTCAAAAATCCCAACCCAATGATAAATTCCCATATAGTGGACCCACCACCCCAAACTCAAGCTCAAGACAGGAAGTCTCAGGATCGTGATTCAAGTGCGGGTCATATGGTCATGCCTAACAATCTAAAGGGAAATTGGCTTATAATGTGGCGACAAAAGAAAGGCTTAAAGGCTAAAAATTTGTCTAAGAAGGATAAAATTAATTCAGGGATAGACAGCCAAAAAAGGATTCAAAGGGCTAACAAAGAACTGCCTCTATCATCTTCCTATATACACAACTTGTCTCTAGTTCATACCTAAGTGGGTTCTCTACTCATTTAGATCTCACGTTCTACAAACCACCTATTATCCTTAAGCACAAGTTTACTTCTTTTGCATTGTTCATTAATTTTTCCTATCAATTACTTCATATTTGCATGCAATCAAAGTTCAGTTTACACTAACTCCTAAAGTCAACTATTTTCTATCATAAATTCATGAAAAGCATGCTTGATGGGGACATTTAAATTCTCTACAGTCATGCAACCCTAAGATTAATTTTATTGAAAGCATGTAAATCACAAAAAATTGGGATGAGGCAACGAACCCCACCCCAAACTCAAAAGTGAGTCGTGTCCCCACGACTCGAAAAAGACTCAATAAAGCAATAAAATTAAACTAAACTACCTAACTAGTGTCTACCATCAATTAAGAAGAAGAATTAGAACGGGGTACCTGGCCATGAAGATCCATATTGTCCTCCTCCGGAGGGGGAGTATAATTATCAATATCCATGAACAAAGTTACCTCTTCCAATGTTGACTTAATCTGTGTGATTTCCTTCCAAAGTGCTCCGATGTCTAATCGTAAAAGTTCGAACTCTTGTTGCAAATTGTGAGCCCATGGAGGAATTCCAGAATCAGTTTGAGAAGAAGAAGAACCTTGAACTTGAAATTGTAGCTTGTCTCCGGGCTTTGATAATACCCTCATCCTTGATGTTAATTTCCCGTGTTGTGGTGGTGCAGGTGCCTTTTCTTCTTGTGTTTCTTCAGTAGGCTCATCAAGATTGATGGCCTTTTCAAGTGTAGAACCAGGCAAATTCTTGTTCTTCCCTAGGATATAACACCTCCTCTTGTAATCCAAAGCATCTGTTCTGTTTGTCATGGTTAAATTGACCCCAAACTCAAGTTTATACCAAGGATAGAATAAAGTTAAGAAAACTTGGTATAGCTTGAGTTTCTTGCTTGGATTAGATGAAGGAAGTTGTTTTCTTGATGAATCTTGGAAGAACTCTTGAAAGCTTGATGATCTTGACTGTGTTTAATGGTGTTTTGTGATGAATTTGATGGAGAGGTTATGTTTATGGAGGATGGAGGAGAGATTTGATGATGTTAATGTGTTTGTTGTGGAGGTTTAATCAAGCTTCAAGGTGTTTTTATAAGGTTGGGAGCTGGAAAATTCGTGTGGAAGAGGCTAGGGTTTATCTCCTTAAGGTTAGAAGTTGACTGGGCTTCGAACTCTTCACAAACCGCCTGGCGCGGTGCATCCCTGCGGTGCATGGGGTAGTCCGCGGGGTAGTCCGCGCGCAACAGCTATTGATTTTTTCGCTCCTGTCTTGACCCCGTGCTAGCACCCCGTGGTACGGGTTTTTGCCCTGCGGTGCATGGGGTAGTCCGCACCATCTCCGTCAAAAAACCCGCGGTACTCACCCCGTGGTACGGGTTTTGTGCATGCGGTATAGGGCGCGGTGCACCACGGCTATTTTTCTCGCCTCTGGATAAGACCCGTGGTGCGTACCCGTGGTACGGGTTTTTGGGGCGCGGTACATCCCTGCGGTATAGGGGGTACACCGCGGGGTAGTCCGCGCCAGCATTGAATTCTCCACAAAATTTTTCCTAGCTTCCCAAACTCGATTCCTGCACTATTAACACAATACCCTTCTCATTTCTTTAAAAGTAGACACTAAAACTTGACACTAACTTAGAATTGTACACTAGGAATTGAAAAACTGAAAGCAATAAACTATTATACAATGAAATGGCTTTTGTTTAACGTCGTTAAGCTCGACGGGTTACCTCTCGCATCTATTCAGCTTCAAGGAGGTACATGACCTCCCCCGGATGTGGATCAATTCTGCGATTGGTATCCTCGCCTACATGGTAAAGTTTTAGACGATGCCCATTCACCATGAAGGTGCGTTGCTCGTCTGGATTCTCGATCTCTATCGCTCCATGAGGCGTAACTTTGGTCACCACGAACGGACCAGACCACTTTGATCTCAACTTGCCCGGATAGTTGCTGAACTTGGAGTTATATTTGAGGACCATCTGTCCCACTTTGAATTTCTTCTCACGAATCCGATTGTCATGCCATCTCTTCGTTTTTTCTTTGTAAAGTTTGGCATTCTCATAGGCATGAAATCGAAACTCGTCAAGTTCATTCAACTTCATCATACGATTTTCCGCAGCTAAGGTTGGATCCATGTTCATCTCGGCAATTGCCCAATAGGCACCCATTTCAAGCTCAAGAGGTAAGTGACAAGCCTTACCATACACAATACGATACGGAGATGCACCCACAGGCGTCTTGAACGCAGTACGATATGCCCACAACGCATCATCTAATTTCATTGACCAATCCTTGCGTGTGGAATGAACTGTCTTCTCAAGAATGGATTTGATCTCTCGATTAGAGACCTCAGCTTGACCATTGGCTTGTGGATGATACGCGGTAGATACACGACGTCTCACACCATACTTCTCTAGAACTTTCTTCAGATATTTGTTCACAAAGTGTGAACCTCCATCACTGATAATAACTCGAGGTGTACCATGTCTAGTGAAGATGTGTGATTTCAAGAATTTAATCACTACTCGCGAATCGTTAGTTGGTAGAGCTATAGCCTCTACCCATTTAGACACGTAATCAACAGCTAGTAGGATGTACAGGTTTCCGTTATAAGGTACAAAAGGACCCATGAAATCAATACCCCATACATCGAATATCTCAACTTCCAAAACATTATTACGCGGCATCTCATCTCTCTTAGATATATTACCAGTAAACTGGCATCTGTGACATTTCTTGACATACTCGTGACAATCCTTATGTAAGGTGGGCCAATAAAAACCGGATTGTAGTACCTTTGCAGCTGTACGGTCTCCTTTGAAGTGCCCTCCGTATGGTGAATCATGACAACCCATAATAATGGATAGAATATCTTTATCTGGGATGCATCTCCTCACCATCTGATCACTGCATACTTTGTAGAGGAAAGGATCTTCCCAAAAGAATTGTTTAGCACGGTGGGCTAGTCTCTTTTTCTCTTGTGAAGTAGCTCCTTGAGGAAAAGAACCACTCACAATAATATTTGCAATATCCGCATACCAAGGAGTCTCTAATGAATAAACTGAAAACAAACTCTCGTCAGAAAACTCTTCTCTAACCAACTCAGGCTCCATTAGATTCAGAACCTTCCAGACGTGACAAATGATCAGCAACCTGATAATCACAACCCTTTCGATCCCGAATCTCTAAATCAAACTCTTGCAACAGTAATACCCATCTAATCAACCTCGGCTTCGCATCTTTCTTCTCCATAAGGTATTTAATCGCAGAATGGTCAGTGAAAACAACAACTTTCGCCCCAAGAAGATAGGAACGAAACTTGTCGAATGCATATACTACAGCTAGTAACTCTTTTTCAGTTACGGTATAATTCACTTGAGCACTTGTAAAAACTTTACTAGCGTAGTAGATGGAATGAAATACCTTATCTTTTCGTTGACCCAGAACAGCACCCATAGCGAGATCACTAGCATCACACATAACTTCAAACGGAATCTTCCAATCAGGAGGTAATACAATAGGTGCAGAAATAAGCTTCTCTTTAATCTCGTGAAATGCCTTTATGCAAGCTTCATCAAAAAGGAATTTGGTGTCCTTCTCAAGTAAGTTGCACAACGGCTTAGAGATTTTGGAGAAGTCCTTGATAAAACGTCGGTAGAAACCAGCATGACCCAAGAAGCTTCTTACCCCTTTTACAGAAATAGGAGGAGGAAGAGTCTTGATTACCTCAATCTTCGCACGATCAACTTCCAAACCAGCACGTGAAACCTTGTGACCCAACACTATACCCTCTCGAACCATAAAGTGACATTTCTCCCAGTTCAAAACCAAGTCAGTCTCTTTGCATCTAATCAATACCTTCTCCAAGTTCCGTAAACACTCCTCAAAGTTATCACCGAACACAGAAAAGTCATCCATAAATACCTCAAGGAAGTCATCAATCATGTCCCAGAAGATTGCCATCATACATCTTTGAAAAGTAGCGGGTGCATTACATAATCCAAATGGCATCCTTCGGAAGGCAAAGGTACCAAAAGGACATGTAAAGGTTGTCTTGTGTTGGTCTTTTGGATCTACATAAATCTGATTGTATCCTGAATATCCATCCAAAAAGCAATAATATTCTCTACCAGCTAGCTTGTCTAACATCTGATCAATAAACGGAAGAGGGAAGTGATCTTTTCTGGTGGCCTTGTTCAACTTTCGATAATCCATACACACTCTCCAACCAACAACGGTCCTTGAGGTAATGGCTTCATTCTGCTCGTTCAAGATGGTAGTAATACCACCCTTCTTTGGTACGCATTGAACTAGACTCACCCATTCGCTGCTAGCTATGGGATAGATGATTCCCGCGTCTAGCAACTTGATAACTTCTTTCTTCACCACTTCCTTCATAGCTGGCATCAATCTTCTTTGTCCTTCAACTGAGCGCGCGTGTTCATCGTCTAGAATGATTTTGTGTTGGCAATAGGAAGGACTAATACCTTTGATGTCAGCAATAGTCCAACCAATCGCCTCTTTGTTAGCTCTCAGTATGCGCAATAGTTTGTCTTCTTGAGGACCTGTTAGAGTAGCTGAAACAATAACAGGTAGAGTGTTGTTAGTACCTAAATACGCATACCTCAGGTGTGATGGAAGCGGCTTTTCTTCTAGTTGCGGGGGAGACTCGATGGATGGTTTCTTTTTAGATACTATCTCCCCAGGCTCGCGGAAGGGCTCATAGGAGAGATGCCTAGGTTTCATGTTTCCGGAATTCAAAGCAGCTACAGTCTCGGTCAGTTCTTCCATCAATTCCTGTAAGTCAAGTGTTAGGGCTGCTTGCAAGATATCATTAAAGTTCATACAGTCAAACGTTTCTTGCGCAGCTAAATCAAGTATATCCATGCGGAAACACTCTTCAGGCATATCTGGAAACTTCATAGCCCTAAACACGTTGAACTTTACCATCTCGTCTTGGATTCGCATGGTTAATTCGCCATTTTCTACATCAATAACAGTACGCCCCGTGGCTAGATATGGTCGACCCAAGATGATGGGGACATTCCTATCCGCGTCGTATTCAAGAATAACGAAATCAACTGGAAAAATTAAAGTACCTGCCTTGACGAGGACATCTTCTATGCGTCCCTCTGGATGAGCGAGGGATCTATCAGCCATTTGTAGGATCATGGAAGTTGGTCTAGCATTTCCTATCTTCAATTTCTCGAAGATTGACTTGGGCATCAAATTGATACTCGCACCCAAGTCACACAAAGCTTTTTCTTGCCACTCATTACCAATAGAAATAGGAATCGTGAAACTCCCAGGATCAAGTAGTTTAGGTGGCAACTTACTTTGGCATATAGCGCTGCATTCTTCTGGCAATCCTATCATCTCATTCTCACGGTATGGTCTCTTGTTGGTAATGGCTCTTTTCAGAAATTTAACGTACTTCGGAACATCGCGTATAGCATCTAAGAACGGAACGTTAATATTGAGACCACGTACCATATTCAAGAACTTCTGATATTCGGCCATGTCTCCTTTCTTCTGAACTCTTGAGGGAAAAGGTGGAGGAGGACGGGTTTCTGTATCATCTTTGGATTTTGGCTTCTCCAGACTCTTCTCTACTTCCACTATTCCGGGTTCATCTTCTTTTTCTTCCACCTCTTTTGCCGGTTTCTCTTTCACAGTTGTTTCTTTTTCTTTCATTACGGGAAAAGGAGGTGGAGCGAGCTTCTTACCACTTCGAAGTGTTACTGCATTACATTCTTCTCTCTGCTTAGGTTCTTCAGTATCACTCGGTAGTTGTCCTTGCTGACGTTGATTTAATTGCTTATTTATCTGAGCCATTTGTGTTTCCATCAGCTTAAGTGTTGCCGTGGTAGACTGTTGAATGCTGATTAGTGTTGTCAAGGTTTGTTGAACGTCTAGAGCACCTTCTTGAGGTTGAGCAGGTAAAGCTTTTTGGTTCATGGTTTCAGTATAAGCATCTTGAGGAGGTAGTCTCTGAGCTTGATATCCGTATGTTTGTCCACCTTGATAGTTGTTCTGAGGTCTTGGTTGAAAGTTGTTTCCTTGGGGGCGTGGTTGATATGCATAGGTTGGATTAGCAGCCCCATTTGGATTTGAATACTGGAAACCAGGATGGTTTCTATTCGGTTGATAACCTTGACCACTTGAATTGTAATTTCCTCGGTTGGATACAAACATTACGGATTCTGGATTGTTTTGACAGGTCTCCCAATCATGATCTTGTGTACCACAGTTGGAACATCCATAAACTTCTTGTGTAACATTAACATCTGCTCTTCTACCAGTAGCACCTTTTGTAATAGCTAGAGTAAGCTGTTTCATTTGTTGTTCGAGTTTGTTTTCCATGGCGGTGACTTTTTCTTCAATTGACGCAGTACTTCCACCTCGAATAGGTGTTCTCACAGTGTTCCAACCAAGTTCATTTGTTACAGTTCTATTCAAAATAATCTTCGCATGAACTGGTTGTACCTGTAGGAATCCACCACCACAAAGCAAGTCTAGATCCTTTCTTGAAGAGCCATCAAGTCCTCGGTAAAATATCTTCATCTGTTGAACTTCTGTGAGGCCATGATCAGGGACTCTTCGTAAGCAAATCTGAAATCTCTTCCAACTTCTACCCAGAGTCTCGTCTTCCTCTTGTTTGAATGAAGTTAGTTCGACTTGCGCATCTAATCTCATATTTGTTGGGTAGTATCTATCGAAGAACGCGGTTTGTAATGCGTCCCATGTTGTAATTGTTCCGGGTTCTTGCGAATCATGCCACTCACTTGCTCCATCAATAACGAAGAATATAAAATTAGCAAAATACATTTGCTCCTTAGTTACTCCTTGCGTAATATAAGAATCGCAAATTTGCATGAACTTCTGTACAGCACGGATCGGATCTTCACTGGGTGTTCCTCGGTAATTGCCATAACTTTGAAACTGAGATAGCATACCAGGATCGGGTCTGAATCTCTCGACATTAATATTTGCAGGGCCAATTCCGAGGGGAGGAGCCCGAAACGGAGCTTCTGCTGGGCCATTTGCGAACCACGGATCATTGTTCTGAGCAACAGGAGCAGCTGGAGGGTTGAGTTGATTTCCAACTTGACGATTGTCAACTGGGTCTTCAGCCATTGTTTCTCTTGCTAATTGCTCCTCTAACTCTTTTGCTTTAGCGTTTCTCTTTCTTTTGTTTGCTTCACGAACTAGGCTTTCGGGATTTGCAAGAATCACGATATCTTCACGCATAAACCAAAACCTGTAAACCTGAGAAAGAAAGAAAACCCAAAGCGTAAAACTGAAAAATAAAACTAAAACTAAACTAACAATTAAACTACTAAAGATTAACACCGGGGTCACACGCTACCGTCCCCGGCAGCGGCGCCAAAAACTTGGTGGGTCCTGGGGTGTTATAAAATTAAGTGCAAAATAGAGGAACCACTTAACCGCAAGTGTACGGTTGTCCCAAGTAATATATGATAATCAAGTTCGTTCTCAGGGAAGGATTAGGTTCAACCCAAATATTAATCAGATAGTAGAGATAATTGTTAAACAGAAAAGTAAAGATAATAATTTTTGTTTGGTTTTTGGAAATTAAAAGATGCAAATAAAATAAAGACTAAATTAAATTAACAGAAAACAAATAAAGCAAATAACGACTAACTTCAGATAAGAGAGATATACTTGATCCTCGCAAAGGAACCCACTTAATCAATGTAATCTATGCTATGTTTAAGGGCAGAATTGGAATTATAATATAAGTCGGGACTCTAATATCTCCTAGCCCCCTGTCGGGTGGACCTAGAAGCTATCCTAAAGTATCATAAACACCTGTATGGTCGAATATGGCTCTTCGGATGATATGATTTTACCTCTTTGGCTATGTAACTAGTTAAGCCTGTCGGTCAATAACGGACATTACACGGGTATTACCTAGATCTGTATTCAAACCCCCCTGTCGGATGATCACTTCGCCACTAAAGTGAATAGCCCAAATACTAACAGCTAATTCTAGTTGTTCCTAAAAGAATTAGTAATGAAAACAAAGTAATATCCAATACCTAAAACTCAATTCAATTTAAATCTAAACAATCCCAAATTCAAAACATAGAAAACATTAATTAAGGTTCATCCCTTTTATGCGATTCTCAAGTATAAAGAAATTTAGCTCATAATGGAATTAAAGACTAACATTAAATAAAAGGAATTCATGTTCAAATACAAAAGATAAATGAGAAACCTAAAGGGTAGAATGACAATGGATGGAAGAACAGGATTCCTCCAGCTTCTAGCTTCTTCTCTCCTTCGTGCTCTGACTTGAAAACCTTAAGCCTCTTGTATATTTCTCTAAAGTGTGTGAAAGTAGGAGGTTAAGGGGTGTATTTATAGGTGTTGGAAGACCCTAGGTCGAATTTTGCTTGGAGTGGAAGACAAGTCAAAGACTCTCAAATTCGTAGCTCTTAGAAGATAAGATTTTGCTGATTTGATTTGGTCATATCTTTTTCAATACTTATCCGTTTGAGAAGTTCCAATATATGAAACCACTTGTCTTGGAAAGCTCTTTCTATTGGTGCAGACCACTTGTCCAGAATCCTAGCCAATCTTTTATTATGATTTAATTCCTAAAACGTGGCTGGATTTCAGATTTCAAAAGACAGCTTTATCTTTTCCTCCCTTGAATAAATCTTTACCAAATCTTCTTATTTCCATGTAAATCTTCTTTCCTTTCATCTTTATCTTGACTTGGCCTCTAAGTAATTACCATTTATCTCTTTAAAGCTTCACATTAAATAAATAATTAAACTGCATATGCTTAAAAAGAATAAATCAATAAATCAAGAAATCGAAATAGGAAAGTGTACTCTAAAAATAGAAACTCGACTAGAAATCATTTCCTAACACTCTAAAATACACTAAGACTTTATTCTCACTTCTTCTCCTTGGATTGGTCTTTCATGAGTTTCAAGAACCAATTAACTTTGCATTAAAAATAGTCAAATTTACGCACAAAAGCTCAGATTCTGCAAATAGTTAATTTCCAAGGGGAGAAAGAGTAATATGATCAAATAAGCTTAAAAGTCTATCAAACAAGTCATTTATTCACCTAAAAGGATGTCTCCAAGGGGCTAATAATTAGAACAAAACGGGAGACATCACACCTGCAGTGAAAAGAAATTATAATAAATCAAAATTTCCCTGTCAAATACTTTTTTGGTTAGTATATTCACGGAATGAGAACATGGCCTAATGTTGGGGACAATAATGGTAACATTTGATAAGTTAGAATCGTGGGACTAATGAAGCAAATGTAAGCACTTGGCCTGTTGTAAAATAGTACTGAGAAATAGTTTTCGTTTGAGGCAAAACAAGTTTCCAAACCCAGAAAACAAGATCAAAAGAAAATAGCAGCGAAAAAGAAAGAACACAAGATTTATCGTGGTTCAGCACAAAAATGCCTACATCCACGTTGAAACCCTTCCTCAGAAGATACTTCGCACACTATAGAACACGGTTACAGCCTCAGATCAAGTCTTACTGCACAGATACAAGAATAGAACCAAATCAAGGCTTCAATCAGAAACCCTAATAATACAATCGAGAAATACTACTCAATTAATCAAGCCAGATGCTTGATTTTACTATTCTAATTGTTGATCTTTATAGAACAGATTCAACAAAGTACAAAACCCTAAGTTTACTGCTGAGAGAGACGAGAGAATGAAGAGGCGAAAGTGAAGTGAAGAAAGAGAAGACAAAAGCGTGTAATGGCGCTATTTAAATGAGACAATGCGTAAGTCTCAATCTGGACCGTCCAACTAAATATAAGATCAAGGGAGAAGAGACTGCCACGTGTAATTCCTCCACCAGCTTTCATAAGTGTCCACATAAGCCTCCATATCACAAAATATTGACTTTACATTATATTTGACTGAAAATATATATAACAATCTCCACCTTAAAGTCAATTTTCTGCAACTCTCTTCATCGTCAGCTGTCCTCCAGGTGTTCAATGTGCAAAGCATCTTCTGGTTGCTCCAAACCTGTAATAATTACTAAAACCACGAGTTAGCAAATAACTTAACATAATTAGAGAATTTCAAGTTCACCCAATATTCAACAAACTTAAGCAATGCTTAAATTTGCTAACAGTTACAACTTTTGTTCCCATATCAGCTGGATTATCCTCAGTTCCAATTTTCACAAGTTTAATTCTTTCAGAAGTTAACCAAGTTCTGATAAAATGAAACTTCACATCAACATGCTTTGTTCTTTCATGGTACACTGGATTCTTACTCAAGTATATTGCACTTTGACTGTCACTGAATATTGTAGCAGTTGACTTAGTCAACTATAATTCATTAGTTAACCCTTGTAACCAAATAGCCTCCTTAAAACAATCACATATTGCTACATATTCTGACTCAGTTGTTGATAATGCAACCAAAGGCTGCAACTGGGACTTCCAAGTGATACAATTTTTACCAAGTAAGAAACAGTAAGAAGTAGTAGATTTTCTACTATCCCTATCTCCAGCAAAATCAGCATCAACAAAACCACATAGATCAAATGGTGCCTTACACTGTCCATAGTTTAATCCAACAGTTAAAGTACTACTAATATATGAAACCACCCATTTTAAAGCAGTCCAATGCTCAGGACCAGGAATTGACATAAACCTACTGAGTAAGGATATAGCATATGAGAGATCAGGTCTTGTACTGATCATGGCATACATAATTGAGCCAATCACATTAGAGTATGGTATGTAGCTCATTTTAACTTTCTCAGAAATATCTTTGCGACACTGACTTTTACTTAAGATAAAGTGACCTGCCAAAGGCATTTCAACCTTTTTACAGTTCAAGTTACCAAACTTCTCAACCAGCTTTTCCAAATAAGGTTTTTGATGCAACCTCAGGCTGCATTCTTTTCTATTTCTTTCAATGATCATACCCAAGATTTTCTTAGCTTTTCCTAAATCCTTCATATCAAACTCAGAGCTCAGATTAGTTTTCAATTTATTTATGCTCTGCAATGGATTACTAATCAGTAACATGTCATCCACATATAACAACAAAAATATCATACTATCAGATAATATTTTAAAGTATAGACAACTATCATATTCACTTCTTTTGAAACCTAAACTCAAGACAAAAGTATCAAATCTTTTGTACCACTGCCTAGGAGATTGCTTAAGGCCATACAATGATTTTTTAAGCAAGCAAATATATTCAGGATGTTTAGAATCAACAAATCCTTCAGGTTGTTTCATATACAATTTTTCTTCTAGTTCACCATGCAAAAAAGTAGTTTTCACATCAAGTTGTTCCAACTCTAAGTCATAACAAGCCACATAAGCTAACATAGTCCTAATTGTTTTAAATTTTACAACTGGAGCAAAAATTTCATGAAAGTCTATTCCTTCCTCTGTGTATAACCCTTAGCCACTAATCTAGCTTTATATCTAGGTGGGTCAGTTTCAGATATACCTTCTTTCAACTTATATAGCCATCTACATTCAATTAATTTTTGGCCAGGAGGGTTTTTAACTAAAATCCAAGTATTATTGACAAGTAAAGAATTCATTTCCTCTTTCATAGCATTTAACCACTTACTCTTATCCTTAGATTTTAACACATCAAGATAAGTCTCAGGTTCAGTGTTTGTTACCTCAGCAGCTGCAATTAGTGCAGTGAATACCAGTTCTGCATAAGAGTACCTTGTAGAAGGTTTTGGGTCCCTTTTTTCTCTATCTCTTGTTAATTGATAATTGGCAAGACTTTCTTGAAGGGACTCCTGAGGTGTCTTAGTTTCTGAGTGTGGCTCAGAATTACCTGGCTGCTCAGATGGCTGAGTATCCTCAGTTTCTTCTTCAGTGACTGGATCAGAGGTAGCCTCATCATTTCCAGTTTGAAGGGGCTCCACCTTAATCTCAGTACCAGCAGAAGATGCTTCAGGTTCAATTTGATCATCACCTGAAATCACAACACTTTTCTTGCAAGGAAAGTTAGTTTCATCAAACACAACATCTCTACTAATCAAAATTTTAATGCCATTAGCATTTTTATCCCATAACATATAACCTTTAGTACCATGCATAGACTGATAACCAAGGAATACACATTTTATGGATCTAGTGTCTAATTTACCCTCTCTATTATGAGCATAGGCAGCACAGCCAAATATTCTTAGTTCAAAAAGATCAGGTTTCCTATTGTTCCATAACTCCATAGGGCATTTCATGTCTAATGATCTATTGGGACTTCTATTTATTAAATAGGTTGAAGTATAAAGTGCCTCACCCCAAAAAGATTTAGACAGGCCAGAAGTAAACAATAAACATCTAATTTTTTCAAGTAAAGTCCTATTCATGCGCTCAGCAACCCCATTTTGTTGTGGGGTTTTCCTAACAGTTCTATGCCTCATAATACCTCGCAATTTACACAAATTATCCATTTCATCATTGCAAAATTCTAATCCATTATCAGTTCTAAGGGTTTTAATAGTTTTTCCAGTTTGATTCTCATTTAAAACAATCCAATCTTTTATCACACTAAAAGTATCACTTTTATTCTTTAAAAGAAAGGTCCAGACTCTCCTAGAATAGTCATCAACTAAGGACAAAAAATATCTTTTCCTACCATGTGTTTCATGCTTCTCAGGGCCCCACAAATCAGCATGTATATATTCAAGAATACAAGTAGACAAGTGAACACCAGTTTTAAACTATATTCTATGTTGTTTAGCTAAAACACAAGGTTCACAGAAGTTTAAAGAAGTAATAGAATCCTTACCAAACATTCCTTCTTTACTCAACACATTTAGTCCTAATTGACTCATGTGTCCTAACCTGAGGTGCCATTTGAGTGTAGCTGCACTTTCAACACTTGTTTCAACATTGTTAGAATCAGATAATACACATATACCATCAAGAACATATAAACCAGAAACTTTCTTTCCACACAGGACAAGTTTTTCATTCTTATGGACATTTAACACACCATTGCATACATTATATACACAACCAAGATCATCTAACATTCCTAAGGATATTAAGTTCCTTTTTAGGTCAGGTATCCATCTCACATTAGTGAGGGTTACCACATTACCATTGTTAAGCCTCAAATCAATATTTCCTATACCAGCCACTTGGCAAGTATTATTGTTACCCATATAGATAGTTTCAGAAGTGTTATATTTCAAATTATAGAACCATTCTTTATTAGGGCTCATATGAAAAGTACATCCAGAGTCTAATATCCAACTAGTCTTACAAGTAATATCAAATACATTTAACACTTCACAAGTATCATCATGTTTAGGGGGGCATACAAGCAAGATTAGTCTCAAGAGTAGCATTGTTCTTATTCTTAAGGGCATAACAATTCTTTTTGATATGGCCAGGCTTACCACAATGATAACACTTTCTAGTTTCAGATTTATTCTTGTTACCTTTGTTCTTTTTCTTGAACTTATTAGGTTTGTTTTGCTCAGGGGGGTCAGCTTTATATTTCACAAACAAGTTGTTACCAACTCTTTTTTTAAGTTTTTCAATTCAAGCTCCCTAGTTTTCAAAGACACAAAAAATTGGGATAAGGCAACGAACCCCACCCGAAACTCAAAAGTGAGTCGTGTCCCCACGACTCGAAAAAGACTCAATAAAGCAATAATATTAAACTAAAACTACCTAACTAGTGCCTACCATCAATTAAGAAGAAGAATCAGAATGGGGTACCTGGCCATGAAGATCCATCGTGTCCTCCTCCGAAGGGGGAGAATAATTATCAATATCCATGAACAAAGTTACCTCTTCCAGTGTTGACTTAATCTGTGTAATTTCCTTCCATAGTGCTCCGATGTCTAGTCGTAAGAGTTTGAATTCTTGTTGCAAATTGCGAGCCCATGGAGGAATACCAGAATCAGTTTGAGAAGAAGAAGAACCTTGAACTTGAAATTGTAGCTTGTCTGTAGGCTTGGATGATACCCTCATCCTTGCTGTTAATTTCCCGTGTTGTGGTGGTGCAGGTGCCTTTTCTTCTTGTGTTTCTTCGGTAGGCTCATCAAGATTGATGGCCTTTTCAAGTGTAGAACCAGGCAAATTCTTGTTCTTCCCTAGGATATAACACTTCCTCTTATAATCCAAAGCATATGTTCTGTTTGTCATGGTTGAATTGACCCCAAACTCAAGTTTATACCAAGGATAGAATAAAGTTAAGAAAACTTGGTATAGCTTGAGTTTCTTGCTTGGATTAGATGAAGGAAGTTGTTTTCTTGATGAATCTTGGAAGAACTCTTGAAAGCTTGATGATCTTGACTGTGTTTAATGGTGTTTTGTGATGAATTTGATGGAGAGGTTATGTTTATGGAGGATGGAGGAGAGATTTGATGATGTTAATGTGTTTGTTGTGGAGGTTTAATCAAGCTTCAAGGTGTTTTTATAAGGTTGGGAGCTGGAAAATTCGTGTGGAAGAGGCTAGGCTTAAGTTTGGTAAGGTAGGAGTTTGATTAGGTAAGAAACTCTTCACAAACCGCCTCTGTCCAGTATACCGGGCATAACCTCCGGTATACCGGACCCAACAGCTCCTCAATTATTCGTCTCGGCCACGACCCCGTGATATATACCCCGTGGCACGGGTTTTTGCAACTGTTCAATATATCTTCTCCGTCCAAAAACCCGTGATATCCAACCCGTGGTACGGGTTTTTCAACCAGCGGTATACCGGAGGTATGGCCCGGTATACCGGACCGCGCATCGATTCTTTTTCTCGTCTCGGCATACAACCCGCGTTAGTAACCCGTGGCACGGGTTTTTGCCACTGTTCAATTTCTCGTCTTCCAGCGGTATACCGGGGTTCTAGGGCGGTATACCGGACCGTGCGCCGAATTTATCCTTTGAAATTCCTAGCACCCCAAACTCAATTCCTACACCAGTAACACACAACCCTTCTCATTTCTTTTAAAAGTAGACACTAGTACTTGACACTTACTTAGAATTATACACTAGGAATTGAAAAACTTAAAGCAATAAACTAATATACAATGAAATGGCTTTTGTTTAACGTCGTTAAGCTCGACGGGTTACCTCTCGCATCTATTCAGCTTCAAAGAGGTACATGACCTCCCCGGGATGTGGATCAACTCTACGATTGGTATCCTCGCCTACATGGTAAATTTTTAGACGATGCCCATTCACCATGAAGGTGCGTTGCTCGTCTGGATTCTCGATCTCTATCGCTCCATGTGGCGTAACTTTGGTCACCACGAATGGACCAGACCACTTTGATCTCAACTTGCCCGGATAGTTGCTGAACTTGGAATTATACTTGAGGACCATTTGTCCAACTTTGAATTTCTTCTCACGAATGCGATTGTCATGCCATCTCTTCGTCTTTTCTTTGTAAAGTTTGGCATTCTCATAGGCATGAAATCGAAACTCGTCAAGTTCATTCAACTTCATCATACGATTCTCCGCAGCTAAGGTTGGATCCATATTCATCTCCGCAATTGCCCAGTAGGCACCCATTTCAAGCTCAAGAGGTAAGTGACAAGCCTTACCATAAACAATACGATACGGAGATGCACCCACAGGCGTCTTGAACGCAGTACGATATGCCCACAACGCATCATCTAATTTCATTGACCAATCCTTGCGTGTGGAACCAACTGTCTTCGCAAGAATGGATTTGATCTCTCGATTAGAGACCTCAGCTTGACCATTGGCTTGTGGATGATACGCGGTAGATACACGATGTCTCACACCATACTTCTCTAGAACTTTCTTCAGATATTTGTTCACAAAATGTGAACCTCCATCACTGATAATAACTCGAGGTGTACCATGTCTAGTGAAGATGTGTGACTTCAAGAATTTAATCACTACTCGCGAATCGTTAGTTGGTAGAGCTACAGCCTCTACCCATTTAGACACGTAATCAACTGCTAGTAGGATGTACAGGTTTCCGTTAGAAGGTACAAAAGGACCCATGAAATCAATACCCCATACATCGAATATCTCAACTTCCAGAACATTATTACGCGGCATCTCATCTCTCTTAGATATATTACCAGTAAACTGGCATCTGTGACACTTCTTGACATACTCATGACAATCCTTATGTAAAGTGGGCCAATAAAAACCGGATTGTAGTACCTTTGCAGCTGTACGGTCTCCTTTGAAGTGCCCTCCGTATGGTGAATCATGACAACCCATAATAATGGATAGAATATCTTTATCTGGTATGCATCTCCTCACCATCTGATCACTGCGTGTTTTGTAGAGGAAAGGATCCTCCCAAAAGAATTGTTTTGCTTGGTGGGCTAGTCTCTTTTTCTCTTGTGAGGTAGCTCCTTGAGGAAAAGAACCACTCACAATAAGATTTGCAATATCCGCATACCAAGGAGTCTCTAATGAATAAACTGAAAACAAACTCTCGTCAGGAAACTCTTCTCTAACCAGCTCAGGTCCTCCATTAGACTCAGAACCTTCCAGACGTGACAAATGATCAGCAACCTGATTATCACAACCCTTTCGATCCCGAATCTCTAAATCAAACTCTTGCAACAGTAAAACCCATCTAATCAACCTCGGATTCGCATCTTTCTTCTCCATAAGGTATTTAATCGCAGAATGGTCAGTAAAGACAACAACTTTCGCCCCAAGAAGGTAGGAACGAAATTTGTCAAATGCATACACGACAGCTAGTAATTCCTTCTCAGTTACGGTATAATTTATTTGCGCACTTGTGAAGGTTTTACTAGCGTAGTAGATGGAATGAAATACCTTTTCTTTTCTTTGACCCAGAACAGCACCCATCGCAAGATCACTAGCATCACACATAATCTCAAACGGAATCTTCCAATCAGGAGGTAAAACAATAGGTGTAGAAATAAGCTTCTCCTTAATCTCGTTGAATGCATTTATGCAAGCTTCATCAAAAAGGAATTTGGTGTCTTTCTCAAGTAAGTTGCACAATGGCTTAGAGATTTTGGAGAAGTCCTTGATAAAACGTCGGTAAAAACCAGCATGACCCAAAAAGCTTCTTACCCCTTTTACAGAAATAGGAGGGGGAAGAGTCTTGATTACCTCAATCTTCGCACGATCAACTTCCAAACCAGCACTCGAAACCTTGTGACCCAACACTATACCCTCTCGAACCATAAAGTGACACTTCTCCCAGTTCAAAACTAAATCCCTCTCCTTGCATCGAATCAATACCTTCTCCAAGTTTCGTAAACACTCCTCAAAGTTATCACCAAACACAGAAAAGTCATCCATAAATACCTCAAGGAAATCATCAATCATATCCCAGAAGATTGCCATCATACATCTTTGAAAAGTAGCAGGTGCATTACATAATCCGAATGGCATCCTTCGGAAGGCAAAGGTACCAAAAGGACATGTAAAGGTTGTCTTGTGTTGGTCTTTTGGATCTACATAAATCTGATTGTATCCTGAATATCCATCCAAAAAGCAATAATATTCTCTACCGGCTAGCTTATCCAACATCTGATCAATAAACGGAAGAGGGAAGTGATCTTTTCTGGTGGCCTTGTTCAACTTTCGATAGTTCATACACACTCTCCAACCAACAACGGTCCTTGAGGGAATGGCTTCATTCTGCTCGTTCAAGATGGTAGTAATACCACCCTTCTTTGGTACGCATTGAACTGGACTCACCCATTCGCTGCTAGCTATGGGATAGATTATTCCCGCATCTAGTAACTTGATAACCTCTTTCTTCACTACTTCCTTCATGGCTGGCATCAATCTTCTTTGTCCTTCAACTGAGCGCGCGTTTGCATCGTCTAGAATGATTTTGTGTTGGCAATAGGAAGGACTAATACCTTTGATGTCAGCAATAGTCCAACCAATCACCTCTTTATTAGCTCTCAGTATGCGCAACAGTTTGTCTTATTGAGGACCTGTTAAAGTAGCTGAAACAATAACAGGTAGAGTGTTGTTAGTACCTAAATACGCATACCTCAGGTGTGATGGAAGCGGGTTTTCTTCTAGTTGTGGGGGAGACTCGATTGATGGTTTCTTTTTAGATACTATCTCCCCAGGTTCTCGGAATGGCTCATAGGCGAGATGCCTATGTTTCATAGTTCCAGAATTCAAAGCAGCTACGGTTTCGGTTAGTTCTTCCATCAATTCCGGTAAGTCAAGTGTTAGGGCTGCTCGCAAGATATCGTTAAAAATCATACAATCAAACGTTTCTTGCGCAGTTAAATCAAGTACATCCATTTGGAAACACTCTTCAGGAATATCTGGAAACTTCATGGCCCTAAACACATTGAACTTCACAGTCTCGTCTTGGATTCGCATAGTTAATTCGCCATTTTCTACATCAATAACAGTACGCCCCGTGGCTAGGAATGGTCGACCCAAGATGATGGGGACATTCCTATCCGCGTCGTATTCAAGAATAACGAAATCAACTGGAAAGATTAACGTACCTGCCTTGACGAGGACATCTTCGATTCGTCCCTCTGGATGAGCGAGGGATCTATCAGCCATTTGTAGGATCATGGAAGTTGGTCTAGCGTTTCCTATCTTCAATTTTTTGAAAATTGACTTGGGCATCAAATTGATACTCGCGCCCAAGTCACACAAAGCTTTTCCTTGCCACTCATTGCCAATAGAAATAGGAATCGTGAAACTCCCAGGATCAAGTAGTTTAGGTGGCAACTTACTTTGGCATATAGCGCTGCATTCTTCCGGCAATCCTATCATCTCATTCTCGCGGTACGGTCTCTTGTTGGTGATGGCTCTTTTCAGAAATTTAACGTACTTCGGAACATTGCGTATAGCATCTAAGAACGGAACGTTAATATTGAGACCACGTACCATATTCAAGAACTTCTGATATTCTGCCATGTCTCCTTTCTTCTGAACTCTTGAAGGAAAAGGTGGAGGGGGACGGGTTTCTGTAACATCTTTGGATTTTGGCTTCTCCGGAATCTTCTCCACTTCAATTATCTCAGGCTCATCTTCTTTCTCTTCCACATCTTTTGCCGGTTTCTCTTTCACAGTTGTTTCTTTTTCTTTCATCACGGGAAAAGGAGGTGGAGCGAGCTTCTTACCACTTCGAAGTGTCACTGCATTACAATCTTCTCTTTGCTTAGGTTCTTCAGTGTAACTCGGTAGCTGTCCTTGCTGACGTTGATTTAATTGTTTATTTATCTGAGCCATTTGAGTTTCCATCAACTTGAGTGCTGCGGCCGTAGATTGTTGAATGGTGATTAGTGTTGTCAAGGTTTGTTGAACATCTAGAGCACCTTCTTGAGGTTGAGCAGGTAAGGCTTTCTGGTTCATGGTTTTGGTATAAGCATCTTGAGGAGGTTGTCTCTGAGCTTGATTTCCATATGCTTGTCCACCTTGGTAGTTGTTCTGAGGTCTTGGTTGAAATTTGTTTCTTTGGGGACGTGGTTGATATGCATAAGTTGGATTAGCAGCCCCATTTGGATTCGAATATTGGAAACCCGGATGGTTTCTGTTTGGTTGATAACCTTGACCACTTGAGTTATAATATCCTCGGTTGGACACGAACATTACGGATTCTGGATTATTTTGACAGGTCTCCCAATCATGATCTTGTGTACCGCAGTTAGAACATCCATAAACTTCTTGTGTAACATTAACATTTTCTCTTCTACCAGTAGCACCTTTTGTAACAGCTAGAGTAAGATGTTTCAGTTGTTGTTCGAGTTTGTTTTCCATGGCGGTGAATTTTTCTTCAAGTAGTGCAATATTTCCACCTCGGACAGGTGTTCTTACTGTGTTCCAACCTATTTCATTCGTTACAGTTCTATTTAAGATAATCTTAGCATGGACAGGTTGTACCCGAATAAATGCACCACCACAAAGTAAGTCTAGATCCTTTTTCGAAGAGCCATCAAGTCCTCGGTAAAATATCTTCATCTGTTGTATTTCTGTGAGGCCATGATCAGGGTCTCTTCTTAAGCAAATCTGAAATCTCTTCCAACTTCTACCCAAAGTCTCGTCTTCCTCTTGTTTGAATGACGTTAGTTCGACTTGCGCATCTAATCTCATGTTTGCTGGGTAGTATCTATCGAAGAACGTGGTTTGTAATGTGTCCCAATTTGTAATTGTTCCGGGTTCTTGAGAATCATGCCACTCGCTTGCTCCATCAATAACGAAGTATCTAAAATGAGCAAAATACATTTGCTCTTTAGTTACTCCTTGCGTAATATAAGAATCGCAAATTTGCATGAACTTCTGTACAGCACGGATTGGATCTTCGGTAGGTGCTCCTCGGAAATTGCCATAACTTTGAAACTGAGATAACATACCAGGATCGGGTCTGAATCTCTCGACATTAATATTTGCAGGGCCATTTCCGAGGGAAGGAGCTCGAAACGGAGCTTCTTCAGGGCCATTGATGAACCACGGATCATTATTTTGATCAACAGGAGCAGCTGGAGGGTTGAGTTGTTGTCGATTGTCAACTGGATCTTCAGCCATTGTTTCTCTTGCTAATTGCTCCTCTAACTCTTTTGCTTTAGCGTTTCTCTTTCTTTTGTTTGCTTCATGAACTAGGTTTTCGGGATTTGCAAGAATCACGATATCTTCACGCATAAACCAAAACCTGTAAACCTGAGAAAGAAAAACAACCCAAAGCGTAAAACTGAAAAATAAAACTAAAACTAAACTAACAATTAAACTACTAAAAGATTAACACCGGGGTCACACGCTACCGTCCCCGGCAGCGGCGCCAAAAACTTGGTGGGTCCTAGGGTGTTATAAAATAAAGTGCAAAATAGAGGAACCACTTAACCGCAAGTGTACGGTTGTCCCAAGTAATATATGATAATCAAGTTCGTTCTCAGGGACGGATTAGGTTCAACCCAAATATTAATCAGATAGTAGAGATGATTGCTAAGCAGAAAGTAAAAGATAATAATTTTTGTTTGGTTTTTTGTAAAATAAAAGATGCAAATAAAGTACAGACTAAAATTAACTAAACAGAAAGGAAATAACGCAAATAAACGACTAACTTCAGATAAGAGAGATACTTGATCCTCGCAAAGGGATCCACTTAATCAATATAATCTATGATATGTTTAAGGGTAGAATTGGAATTATAATATTAGTCGGGACTCTAATATCTCCTAGCCCCCTGTAGGGTGGACCTAGAAGCTATCCTAAAGTATCATAAACACCTGTATGGTCGAATATGGCTTTTCGGATGATATGATTTTACCTCTTTGGCTATGTAACTAGTTAAGCCTGTCGGTCAATAACGGACATTACACGGGTATTACCTAGATCTGTATTCAAACCCCCCTGTCGGATGATCACTTCGCCACTAAAGTGAATAGCCCAAATACTAAAAGCTAATTCTAGTTGTTCCTAAAAGAATTAGTAATGAAAACAAAGTAATATCCAATATATAAAACTCAATCCTATTTAAATCTAACCAATCCCAAATTCAAGACATAGATTAATTAATTAAGGTTCATCCCTTTTATGCGATTCTCAAGTATAAAGAAATTTAGCTCATAATGAAATTAAAGACTAACATAAAAGAAAAGGAATTCATGTTTCAATTACAAAAGATAGATAAAAACCTAAAGGGTAGAATGACTATGGTTGGAAGAACAGGATTCCTCCAGCTTCTAGCTTCTTCTCTCCTTCGTGCTCTGACTTGAAAACCTTAAGCCTCTTGTGTAATTCTCTGAAGTGTATCAAAGTAGGAGGTTAAGGGGTGTATTTATAGGTGTTGGAGGACCCTAGGTCGAATTTTGCTTGGAGTGGAAGACAAGTCAAATACTCTCAAATTCGTAGCTCTAAATTCTAGGAAAGGTAAGATTTGCTGCTGATTTGATTTGGTCATATCTTTTTCAATACTTATCCGTTTGAGAAGTTCCAATATATGAAACTGCTTGTCTTAGAAAGAGATTTCTATTGGTGCAGACCACTCATCCAGAATCCAGGCCAATCTTTAATTATGATTTAATCTCTAAAACGTGGCTGGATTTTCAGATTTCAAAAGGCAGCTTTATCTTTTCCTCCTTTGAATAAATCTTTCCTAAATCTTCTTATTTCCATGTAAATCTTCTTTCCTTTCATATTTATCTTGACTTGGTCTCTAAGTAATTACCATTTATCTTTTAAAGCTTCACATTAAATAAATAATTAAACCGCATATGCTTAAAAAGAATAAATCAGTAAATCAAGCAATCGAAATAGGAAAGTGTACTCTAAAAATAGAAACTCGACTAAAAATCATTTCCTAACACTCTAAAATACACTAAGACTTTACTCTCACTTTTTATCCTTGGATTGGTCTTTCATGAGATTCAAGAACCGATTAACTTTGCATTAAAAATAGTCAAATTTACGCACAAAAGCTTAGATTCTGCAAATAGTTAATTTCCAAGGGGAGAAAGTGCAATATGATCAATTAAGCTTAAAGGTCTATCAAATCAGTCATTTATTCACCTAAAAGGATGTCTCCAAGGGCTAATAATTAGAACAAATCGGGAGACATCACAAGACCATCAAGAAGATATTTAACTATAATAAATATTGTTGTAAGCTTCAATTGATATTCAACGGAAATTATTGACCTGAAAAATGTTGTTAGATTACAAATCATAAGACCGGTTTTGTATTGGCAAACTAAGACCTATTTTGCATTGGCCTCATAACCAAAAGACTAACATCAGTGGGAAAAAACAATTTTGCTTTAGCATCATACTCAAAAGACCATCATCTCTAGCAAAAAGTCTAATTTTGCATTGACCTTGTAATCAAACGACCAGCACCTCTGAGAGAATATCAATTTAGAATTGGCCTCATAATCAAACGGAAATATACTGAAAACCGGCCTCCTAATATTCTTAATTAGGGTGTCGTCCAAAGGAATTAACAACTTAAAAATTGTTGATAGATGAAAAAATTTAGAAGTCCAACTATAATAGCACACCTACACCTTATTTTTGTCAAAAGAAAAGAATTTGAACAGAGGCACAACCAAAAGAAAAGTCTAACAATGTTGTCAGCGAAAAAAGTCTAATCGTATTTTGAGCAACAAAAGTTGGGTTGTATTGTCTGCTAGAAGAGAGACTGGATTTATTGTCGGTGAGAAAAGTCTAACTATATTGCCGGTAAGAAAATTCTGATTGTATTATCGACAAGAAACATCTGAGTGTATTATAAGTTAGAAAAACCCGACTGAATCTTTTCCCAAAAAATGGGTTTGATTGTATTGTCAGCAAGAAAACCCTGATTATACTATTGGAAAAACCAATATTTGACAATATCATCGGTGAATAGCAACCCGGAGATAGAGTTCATAAGAAAGAGCTTGATTGAAAAACAATAAAGAAAAAGACCAACGACGTTTGTAAATAAAGACTAATTGAACATTTGAAATTAAGCTACCACAAGCAAAGGTATACAATTATCCTAAAATGGCAAGAAAATTATGTCACATACCAACTCTTTAGTTGGCATCCAACCACCTTCGACTTGTAAGCTAATGGGTTTAATATTTTGAAACTATTGAACTTATAAACTCATTCTTATATGAATATATTAATTTAGCACGGAGCAAACTAATGATATTTATAAAGAACTATAATAGGAATGTGCATGTTACATTATATTTCTCGAGGCAAATGGGTATAAGGAGTATAAAAACAAAGGCAAATTCATTGGGAAACATAAGAAAACCTCAGCGCATCGGTAAACAATTGAATGGAACTGAGAAACAAAAGAAGGTAGGAAATCCTTTCTATTTAAAATAAATACCTTTATTATAGATTTCAAAAACAAGAGAACAAAGATTCCTTCAACAAATACAAGAGAAGTCTATAGAACTAAAAAGAAAGAAAGAGCCAAAAAAACAAAAGACGCCCTCGAGATGCATTATCAATGGATATGTAAAAAGAGCCGATGTAACAATGACGATTCTTAAATGCACACCCCCGATGTATAGCTAATAAAGACGCTCCTAAACGAAAAAGTTTTAAAAAACTCAATGGCCTTCATTCTCTATCCAAAAAAATTCATAGCACCATACTCAAATTTAAGGAAAACCCGAGCCCGATACCTACTAGTAAGAAAATGTACGAGAAAGGAAAGTAGACCCGGTAATACAATGTCCAAATCCAATATATACAAAAAGAAGTTGAAAGCCCCATAATAAAAAGAGAGAAGCATAAAAGCAATAAAAGGGGCAAAACCCCCAAAATTATCGTTCAAGGAGTGACCTACTAACCATCCGGAAAAGGAAATATAAGGAGAAAGTATTTTAAACTCTATTAACCTCATAATGACTATTAATACATCAACTAACGAAGAAATGTTCAAGAATAAAAGCGTAAACAAAACCAGAAGTCATATATCCAGCTGCATATCTCCATCCTTCACAACGTCGAATGCCCAAACTATATCCTCGACAACTACACCTTCAACATATTCCGTATCATATCAAGAATATTCAAGTCCTAGAAAATTAAACAAAAAAAAGAAAAATATTAGAAAGGTCATTACTTGAATGCAAAGATCGGTTGATAAGGAGTCAGTCAGGGGTGTAGGAATTGGCATCAGGAAAGTTTCTTTATTAGTGGAATCAACAAAGCTTGGGAACTCCTTTTGAATATGATGCATGCAATTCAAAAATCCCTTGTGTAAAACAACCATCCACGAACCACTGCGCCAATAAATCATGTCATCACTTAATTGCATTAAAGCTTTATATTTTTTAATTGTCCTGGGATAGAGTCTCAATCTTACTTTGGTATTCGATAATTCCCACTGAGCTTTATCTGCTACCTTGTATACTTTATAGCGTTGTCCTTGGTATACCTTAATTAGATATTGAGTTGATTGCAGCTTGTCAAGAACATATTTAGACTCAGTTTGCCGATGTTGATTACTTTGTGCATTATAATTAATTTTGTAAAATTCTTGAATATGGTGGCCCTTTGCATTAGAGCCTCGGAATTCTCCACGGTCCAGATAGTTTGAATCAGAGAGGTAAATGAAGGTGGTGAAGATTGGATAAGAGGTTGAGGGATAGAAGAAGCCTAAGAAACACTTACTACATGAGTAATAATATTTTAAATAACTATCACTATATTTGTAATTGACACATCCCAAAGATGCATGCAATTCAACAAAGCTTGGGAACTCCTTTTGAATATCAGGAACTCCTTTTAAATGACTATCAGGAAATTTTCTTTACTAATGGAATCAACAAAGCTTGGGAATTCCTTTTGAATATGACGCATGCAATTCAAAAATCCCTTATGTAAAACAACCCTACACGAACCCCTGCGCCAATGAATCATGTCAGCACTTAATTGCGTTAAAGCTCTATATCTTTTAATTGTCATGGGATAGAGTTTCAATCTTCCTTAGTATTCGATAATTCCCACTGAGCTTTATCTGCTACCTTGTATACTTTATAGCGTTGTTCTTGGGATACCTTATATAAATATTGAGTTGATTGTAGCTTGACAAGAACATATTTAGACTCAGTTTGTCGACGTTGATTACTTAGTGCATTATAGTTAATTTTGTAAAATTCTTGTATAGGGTGGCCCTTTGCATCACAGCCTCGGGATTCTCCACGGTTCAAATTGTTTGAATCGGAGAGGAAAATGAAGACGGGGAAGATTGAATAAGAGTTTTAGGGATAGAAGAAGCCTAAGAAACACGTAGTACATGAGTAATAATATTTTAAACAACTATTAGTATCTTTGGGATTGACACAACTAGGGGAACTTCAATCCTAATGCTCCAAAATCAAGTCCATGGACTTTCAAAGTGTCGTTAGAAGTCACCTTCGATCCTCATTTTTTCTAGGACATGGAGTAGGAAAAGGTGCTAAGGGAGACACGCCACTCGAACAGGTCGCAACCCCTATAAATTGTGGATAGAACACTGGTGGGTCCTGGTGTGTTATAAAATTAAGTACTGAAAATAGAGGAACCAAAATACCGCAAGTGTATGGTTGTCCAAGTAATATTCGATAAATCGGGGTTCGTTCTCGGGGACGGATTAGGCACAACTCAAGTATTAATCGAATAGTAGTAGTAATTGCTTAACAGAAAAATAATAAAAGGTTTTTGTTTTCTTTTCTAAAATTAAAGATGCAATAAAATAAATTACTGAAATAAACTAAATCAAGTAAATAAGTTTTGAACATAAGAGGGGAAAGAGTGCTTGATCCTCGCAAGAGTTTCGCCTAACCTGTCTAATTAATGCTTCTGTTTAAGGGCTAAACTGGTATTATTGTGCTAGTTGGGACTCTAATATCTCCTAACCCCCATCAGGGTGGACTTAGGAGCTATCCTACAGTACTATAAGGTGATTATATCTACTTTCAGACGGTTTCAGTCTCTTACCTTATTGGCTGCATGGTTAGTTAAGCCGCCCATTAGGGTCAATAACGAATACTATGCGTCTATTATCTATGTCTGTAATTAAAACCCCGTCAAGGTGATCACTTTGCCACTTAAGTGAATAGCCTAATTACTAAGACCTAAGTTTGATTCATGACTTCAAAATTAGTAATTATAACGAAATAATAGTCAACAATGAATACCTAATTCAGTTTAAATAATTAAATCCCAAATTCATAAAACATAAATTAAATAGAACTGGGTTCAACCCATATAGCGATTCTCAAGGACTAAAGAAAATAGTTCATAACGGAATTAAATACTGAAATAAAATAAAGGAAATACATAATTCTCATTACAGAAAAGAGATCAGATAACCTAAAGGTTTGGTTGGTTGTTATTGGAAGAATATAATTCCTCCAGCTCTAGCTTTTCCTCTGCCTTCTTGCTCTGACTTGAAATATGAAGCCTCTGATGTAATTCTATGAAGTGTGTAAAAAGGAGGCTAAATGATCAATTTATACTAGTAAATTTGGACTAGGGCTTAGGTTAAGAGCATTAGGTCAAATTATAAAAAGTCCAAGCCCATCTTCTTCTTTAATTCCTGTAACTGGTGTACAACCCTTAGTAAAACGGCTGTAACTTTTGCATATGAAATCCAAATAGACTCATTCTAGTTACAAAATCTTCCTAACTCAAAGAGGCATTTTCTCTATTTCACGGCCCAAAGGGTGAATCCCCTCCTAAGTGGCTCAAAAATAGCAATTAGTAACAGCCTTCCAGATCTACAACTTCTTTAGTCAATTCTTCGGAAATTCTTTTCTTGCCTTTAGCTCCTCTCTTTGATCTAAGACTTTAATTATCACTTCTCCTCCTTCTCTTGGTTCTCCATAGAATGCATGAACCTAATAACTTTATACTAAAAACAAACAAATTAACGCACAAAAGCTCTAAAAATGCAAATAGTCTAATTCCAAGGGGAGAAAGTGCAATATGACGATATAAGCATAAAGTCTACCAAATAAGTCAAATATTCACCTAAAATGATGTCTCAGACTAATATTTAGAACAAATAGGGAGACATTAAGACCCCAAACTCAAATCTTTATCGTCCCGACAAAGTAAAATAAAAACAAAGGCCTTTAGGTGAACGCGGAAGGCAGAATCTAGTAAATATACCCAAAGCACAACTTAAAACAAAACTCATATAGTATGATATAGGAATTAATATACACATACACATGTCATGCAAAATCAAACACAAAATAATATCAATCCAAAATTAATTTCACAATGCTAGAAGGTTACGCTTATTACTTATCTCAAGATGGTGGTTATGTTCATCGATCCTTACTTGCTTTGAACGCTCCACTTAGCATACTCCCGATTAGATGAATCATAAACTCACTATGTATCTAGGAATCACGAGTACTTTACGGTTTTAACGTAGGCTTAGGGACGGTATAGTATATATATTTGGTAAATTTGAAGTGAGCTTTTGTCTCTCTCCTCACTTACCATCAACAAACTATCGCAAAGCTTGATTTTACACTTGAATATGTTCTCACTCAACCCAATTGACGCACTAATTTAGCGTCCCCAGATTAACCTAATAAGCACTAAAGATGTTCACATAAAAATTTCCTCTTTGTCAGTCCATATATATATTCTTTTCATATCAAATTTTTTTTGTATAGCTATGACTCTCTTTTTGATGTTGAGATATCATGCTATTTTTTCTCATAATTTTTTTTTCTTTTTATGCTTTTCGTAGCTTTTTTTCATTTACTCTTACCCCGGCAAAGGGTTACAATATAATCACTGTGAATCATTGCCAATATATAACAGAGCACAATTAATAAGCTCAAAAATCCCAACCTAATAATATTTCCCATAATAGTGGACCCACCACCCCAAACTCAAGATCAGGACAGGAAGTCTCACGATCGTGATTCAAGTGTGGGTCATATGGAAATGCCTAATAAACTAAGGGGATATTGGCTTATATCGTGGCGACAGAAGATAGGCTTAAAGGCTAAAAATTTGGCTAAGACGGATAATATTAAATCCATGGATAGAAGGCTAAAAAGGTTTCAAAGGGCTAACAAAGAACTAACTCTATCATTTTCCTATTTACATAGCTTGCCTCTAGTGTATACCTAAGTGGGTTCTTTACTCATTCAGATCTCACGTTCTACAAACCACTCATTTTCCTTAAGTTTACTTCTTTTGCATTGTTCATTAATTCTTCCTATCAATTACATGTGTTTGCATGCAATCAAATTGTGTTTTATACTAACTCCTAAGGTCTACTGTTTTCTACCATAAATTTGCAAAAAGTATGCTTGATGGAGATATTTAAAATACTCTACAGTCAACGCAACCCTTACATTAATTTTATTGAAAGCATGTAAAACAAATAACACATAAAATTGGGATGAGGCAACGAACCCCACCTTAAACTAAAAAATGAGTTGTTTACCTACGACTCGAAAAGACTCAATAAAGCAAATAAACTAATATACACTACTAAACGTGAGAAGTATAGGAAAACGTATCTTAACCAGCACGAGGCTGGTTTCCATTGTTGCGTTCAGGTTGGGCACCTTCTGTAAGTCTTGAGTAGGTGGCATTTGAACATTTCTCACCCCAAGTAGTATGCTTTGCATAAGCTCCAACTCTTTTGTGACTTTTCCTAAGATTTCTAACACCTCTTCATGCTTTTCCTCCAAAATTCTCATTCTTTCAACTACATCTTTCTCAACACCAAACGTCATAACTGGTTCTTCAACTTCTTTCTCTTCCAAGATGGGCTTTTTAGGAACAGCTGCACTTGGGTTCTCTTTCCTCTTCATAATATTCTTAACTTCTCCACTCTCGTTATCTCAATAAACCCCAAACTCAAAACTTCATATATTCAAAAACTAGAGAAGAATTTTGAATTTTGATGTTTAGAGGTGTTATATAAAGGATTATGGTGTTATATGAGATGGGTAATGATTATGTAATGGATTTGGGAAGGTTTAATCAATAAGAGTAAGGATTTGATGAAGAAGGCTTAAGGTTGAAGGAGAAGATTTCTTGGTGTTCTTGAAGGATTTTGATGTTGGATGTGTGTTTGGAATGGAATAGGAGAAAGGATTAAATGATTATAGGTGTTGTAGTGGTGTGTTGCAGGTACTTAATGGGTTTGGGTCGTTCATAATGATAACTTGCATAGGAGGCTAGGTTAAAAGGTGAGAAAGTAAGATATCATAAGGTTTAGGTCAAAATTCGCCGCTGGCCGGGCCGGCATACCGGTCAGATGACCGCCGGTCCTAGACCGTGACGACATGTGCGACCACGGTTTTGCAAGTCTCCTCTTGGCTTTGACCCTGATTTTATGAACCGTGCCAAGGTTTTTTTTTATATCGAGAATCCATTGGACAACCCCCTAGTGGAAGCGGGGAATTTTTGTTACATTCTATTGACTTTTTCAAGCCAAGAATATATTGGCCTACCCCTAGTGTGAGCCGACAAAAGTTCTTTCACATTCTATCAGCTTTTTCAGGTCGGGTATCTTTTCTCTCGGCTTATCCGTTCATCGTCCTGTATCTCAAAAATAACAAAAGGAATTTGATAATGTGAGATATGATTACCTGAAAAAGTTGATAAAATTTTAAAATAATTTTTTGGTTACTTAAGATCATCGATTAGAGGGTCGGTCAATGGATTTTCGACCTAAACAAATTGATATAATGTACAAAAATTCATTAGACTAATTTTGTATTCGTCTTATAAAGAAAAGGATCAAATCATTTGGCAAACAAAGACGAGCTCCACTGGAACACCACCCTTGGACCCTTGATCAAGCCAAGGGGTCGGCTAAAAAAGTCATAGAACAGAACCATGCGCAAATAAGACGGTTGTTAATGCCACAGTTATCTACACTAAAGTTGGGATATACCCAAAAAGTATTAGAACAGAAGTATGTGCAAGTAGACAAACATAGTCTCAGCGATCAAATAAACTTTGTAAGACCTACCTAGTCTCGGTAAATAAATGTGTTCAAATAATACGTAGAATTAATTGCAATACGAAATAAATAAAAGATAAATATTTGTTTGGTTTTTTATTATGAAAAGACTAAACGCAATAATGTAAATTAACTAAAGATTAAACAGTATGACAATAAAATAAAGACTAAAGGGTGGACACAAATATGAGTTGTACACTTGAGTCTCCCGAGTGATTCACCTAAATTCATGTATTTAATACTTTTGTGAAGGGTAGAGTTGGTATTTCAATATTAGTCAGGATTCTAATATTTCCTAACTCTAGTCATGGTACACTTAGAAACTATCCTATAGTATTATAAACCCCATGACAAACACAATGAATATGTACTGCATAAAAGTAAACGAGTTTTTCCAGATTCTTAAAAATAGAACTACTCTGCTTCTGCAGTTTCACAACTAAAACCGAATTAAAGATCTTATTATATAGTTGTTAGTATCCAGATGACCATAGTATAAAAGATGAGTACTTTAGTAGATGAGTTTTAGTTGGAAGATGAATCCTTTTTCCTGAATTTGCGATGTCTTGTGATTGTTTTCCTCATCGCTTGAGCGGTTTTTTCCAAGCACTGTACAGATATTTACACCAACCAAAAAAGGCACTTGGTGGGTCCTGGGGTGTTATAAAATTAAGTGCAAAATAGAGGAACCACTTAACCGCAAGTGTACGGTTGTCCCAAGTAATATATGATAATCAAGTTCGTTCTCAGGGACGGATTAGGTTCAACCCAAATATTAATCAGATAGTAGAGATAATTGTTAAACAGAAAAGTAAAGATAATAATTTTTGTTTGGTTTTTGGAAATTAAAAGATGCAAATAAAATAAAGACTAAATTAAATTAACAGAAAAGAAATAAAGCAAATAACGACTAACTTCAGATAAGAGAGATATACTTGATCCTCGCAAAGGAATCCACTTAATCAATGTAATCTATGCTATGTTTAAGGGCAGAATTGGAATTATAAT
This sequence comes from Nemophila menziesii, assembly GCA_029959085.1. Lineage (NCBI taxonomy): Eukaryota > Viridiplantae > Streptophyta > Magnoliopsida > Boraginales > Hydrophyllaceae > Nemophila > Nemophila menziesii. The sequence continues at coordinate 86,482,546 of JARWIR010000001.1, forward strand.
ATTGGTCGGGACTCTAATATCTCCTAGCCCCCTGTCGGGTGGACCTAGAAGCTATCCTAAAGTATCATAAACACCTGTATGGTCGAATATGGCTCTTCGGATGATATGATTTTACCTCTTTGGCTATGTAACTAGTTAAGCCTGTCGGTAATAACGAACATTACACGGGTATTACCTAGATCTGTATTCAAACCCCCCTGTCGGATGATCACTTCGCCACTAAAGTGAATAGCCCAAATACTAACAGCTAATTCTAGTTGTTCCTAAAAGAATTAGTCATGAAAACAAAGTAATATCCAATACCTAAAACTCAATTCAATTTAAATCTAAACAATCCCAAATTCAAAACATAGAAAACATTAATTAAGGTTCATCCCTTTTATGCGATTCTCAAGTATAAAGAAATTTAGCTCATAATGGAATTAAAGACTAACATTAAATAAAAGGAATTCATGTTCAAATACAAAAGATAAATGAGAAACCTAAAGGGTAGAATGACTATGGATGGAAGAACAGGATTCCTCCAGCTTCTAGCTTCTTCTCTCCTTCGTGCTCTGACTTGAAAACCTTAAGCCTCTTGTATATTTCTCTGAAGTGTGTGAAAGTAGGAGGTTAAGGGGTGTATTTATAGGTGTTGGAAGACCCTAGGTCGAATTTTGCTTGGAGTGGAAGACAAGTCAAAGACTCTCAAATTCGTAGCTCTTAGAAGATAAGATTTTGCTGATTTGATTTGGTCATATATTTTTCAATACTTATCCGTTTGAGAAGTTCCAATATATGAAACCACTTGTCTTGGAAATCTCTTTCTATTGGTGCAGACCACTTGTCCAGAATCCTAGCCAATCTTTTATTATGATTTAATTCCTAAAACGTGGCTGGATTTCAGATTTCAAAAGACAGCTTTATCTTTTCCTCCCTTGAATAAATCTTTACCAAATCTTCTTATTTCCATGTAAATCTTCTTTCCTTTCATCTTTATCTTGACTTGGCCTCTAATTAATTACCATTTATCTCTTTAAAGCTTCACATTAAATAAATAATTAAACCGCATATGCTTAAAAAGAATAAATCAATAAATCAAGAAATCGAAATAGGAAAGTGTACTCTAAAAATAGAAACTCGACTAGAAATCGTTTCCTAACACTCTAAAATACACTAAGACTTTATTCTCACTTCTTCTCCTTGGATTGGTCTTTCATGAGTTTCAAGAACCAATTAACTTTGCATTAAAAATAGTCAAATTTACGCACAAAAGCTCAGTTCTGCAAATAGTTAATTTCCAAGGGGAGAAAGTGTAATATGATCAAATAAGCTTAAAAGTCTATCAAACAAGTCATTTATTCACCTAAAAGGATGTCTCCAAGGGGCTAATAATTAGAACAAAACGGGAGACATCAAGACCCCAAACTCAAACCTTTGTCGTCCCGAAAAAGCAAAATAAAAATAAAACAAGGATCTTTTAGGTGAATGCAGAAGGTAGAAACTAGTAAATAATCCCAAAGCAAAGCTTAAAACAAATTTCATATAGTCTAGTCTAGGAATTAATATGCACCTACACTTATCATGCAAAATCAAATACAAAACAATATCAAATCAAAATTAATTTCACAATGCTAGAAGGTTACGCTTAATACTTATCTCAAGATGGTGGCTATAGGGTGTTCCTCGATCTTTACTTGTGTTGAATGTTCCACTTAGAATATTCCCTATTAACTCACTGTGCATCTAGGAATCACGAGGTCTTTACGGTTTTAGCATAGGCTGAAGGACGGTCTGGTATGTATATTTGGTAAATTTGAAGTGAGCTTTTGGCTCTCTCCTCACTTACCATCAACAAAACTGTCCAAGAGATTGAGTTTACACTCGAATTACGTTCTCACTCAACCCAATTGACGCGCTTAATTAGCGTCCCCAAATTAACCCAATAAGCACTAAGGATGATTCACCTAAAAATTTCCACTTTGCCGGTCCGAATATATAATATTTTCAAATCATTCGTTTTTTTTCTTTTCTTATAGATATGACTCTCTTTATGATGTTTGAGATATAATGCTATTTTTCACAGTTATGCCTATTCATAACTTGAGCTCGAAGCTTCTTTTCCATTCACTATTACCCCGGCAAAGGGTTACAATATAATAAACCTGTGAATCATCATCATATAAAGCACAAAGCATCATTGATAAGCTCAAAAATCCCAACCCAATGATAAATTCCCATATAGTGGACCCACCACCCCAAACTCAAGCTCAATACAGGAAGTCTCAGGATCGTGATTCAAGTGCGGGTCATATGGTCATGCCTAACAATCTAAAGGGAAATTGGCTTATAATGTGGCGACAAAAGAAAGGCTTAAAGGCTAAAAATTTGTCTAAGAAGGATAAAATTAATTCAGGGATAGACAGCCAAAAAAGGATTCAAAGGGCTAACAAAGAACTGCCTCTATCATCTTCCTATATACACAACTTGTCTCTAGTTCATACCTAAGTGGGTTCTCTACTCATTTAGATCTCACGTTCTACAAACCACCTATTATCCTTAAGCACAAGTTTACTTCTTTTGCATTGTTCATTAATTTTTCCTATCAATTACTTCATATTTGCATGCAATCAAAGTTCAGTTTACACTAACTCCTAAAGTCAACTATTTTCTATCATAAATTCATGAAAAGCATGCTTGATGGGGACATTTAAATTCTCTACAGTCATGCAACCCTAAGATTAATTTTATTGAAAGCATGTAAATCACAAAAAATTGGGATGAGGCAACGAACCCCACCCCAAACTCAAAAGTGAGTCGTGTCCCCACGACTCGAAAAAGACTCAATAAAGCAATAAAATTAAACTAAACTACCTAACTAGTGTCTACCATCAATTAAGAAGAAGAATTAGAACGGGGTACCTGGCCATGAAGATCCATATTGTCCTCCTCCGGAGGGGGAGTATAATTATCAATATCCATGAACAAAGTTACCTCTTCCAATGTTGACTTAATCTGTGTGATTTCCTTCCAAAGTGCTCCGATGTCTAATCATAAAAGTTCGAACTCTTGTTGCAAATTGTGAGCCCATGGAGGAATTCCAGAATCAGTTTGAGAAGAAGAAGAACCTTGAACTTGAAATTGTAGCTTGTCTCCGGGCTTTGATAATACCCTCATCCTTGCTGTTAATTTCCCGTGTTGTGGTGGTGCAGGTGCCTTTTCTTCTTGTGTTTCTTCAGTAGGCTCATCAAGATTGATGGCCTTTTCAAGTGTAGAACCAGGCAAATTCTTGTTCTTCCCTAGGATATAACACCTCCTCTTGTAATCCAAAGCATCTGTTCTGTTTGTCATGGTTAAATTGACCCCAAACTCAAGTTTATACCAAGGATAGAATAAAGTTAAGAAAACTTGGTATAGCTTGAGTTTCTTGCTTGGATTAGATGAAGGAAGTTGTTTTCTTGATGAATCTTGGAAGAACTCTTGAAAGCTTGATGATCTTGACTGTGTTTAATGGTGTTTTGTGATGAATTTGATGGAGAGGTTATGTTTATGGAGGATGGAGGAGAGATTTGATGATGTTAATGTGTTTGTTGTGGAGGTTTAATCAAGCTTCAAGGTGTTTTTATAAGGTTGGGAGCTGGAAAATTCGTGTGGAAGAGGCTAGGGTTTATCTCCTTAAGGTTAGAAGTTGACTGGGCTTCGAACTCTTCACAAACCGCCTGGCGCGGTGCATCCCTGCGGTGCATGGGGTAGTCCGCGGGGTAGTCCGCGCGCAACAGCTATTGATTTTTTCGCTCCTGTCTTGACCCCGTGCTAGCACCCCGTGGTACGGGTTTTTGCCCTGCGGTGCATGGGGTAGTCCGCACCATCTCTGTCAAAAAACCCGCGGTACTCACCCCGTGGTACGGGTTTTGTGCATGCGGTATAGGGCGCGGTGCACCACGGCTATTTTTCTCGCCTCTGGATAAGACCCGTGGTGCGTACCCGTGGTACGGGTTTTTGGGGCGCGGTACATCCCTGCGGTATAGGGGGTACACCGCGGGGTAGTCCGCGCCAGCATTGAATTCTCCACAAAATTTTTCCTAGCTTCCCAAACTCGATTCCTGCACTATTAACACAATACCCTTCTCATTTCTTTAAAAGTAGACACTAAAACTTGACACTAACTTAGAATTGTACACTAGGAATTGAAAAACTGAAAGCAATAAACTATTATACAATGAAATGGCTTTTGTTTAACGTCGTTAAGCTCGACGGGTTACCTCTCGCATCTATTCAGCTTCAAGGAGGTACATGACCTCCCCCGGATGTGGATCAATTCTGCGATTGGTATCCTCGCCTACATGGTAAAGTTTTAGACGATGCCCATTCACCATGAAGGTGCGTTGCTCGTCTGGATTCTCGATCTCTATCGCTCCATGAGGCGTAACTTTGGTCACCACGAACGGACCAGACCACTTTGATCTCAACTTGCCCGGATAGTTGCTGAACTTGGAGTTATATTGTAGGACCATCTGTCCCACTTTAAATTTCTTCTCACGAATCCGATTGTCATGCCATCTCTTCGTTTTTTCTTTGTAAAGTTTGGCATTCTCATAGGCATGAAATCGAAACTCGTCAAGTTCATTCAACTTCATCATACGATTTTCCGCAGCTAAGGTTGGATCCATGTTCATCTCCGCAATTGCCCAATAGGCACCCATTTCAAGCTCAAGAGGTAAGTGACAAGCCTTACCATACACAATACGATACGGAGATGCACCCACAGGCGTCTTGAACGCAGTACGATATGCCCACAACGCATCATCTAATTTCATTGACCAATCCTTGCGTGTGGAATGAACTGTCTTCTCAAGAATGGATTTGATCTCTCGATTAGAGACCTCAGCTTGACCATTGGCTTGTGGATGATACGCGGTAGATACACGACGTCTCACACCATACTTCTCTAGAACTATCTTCAGATATTTGTTCACAAAGTGTGAACCTCCATCACTGATAATAACTCGAGGTGTACCATGTCTAGTGAAGATGTGTGATTTCAAGAATTTAATCACTACTCGCGAATCGTTAGTTGGTAGAGCTATAGCCTCTACCCATTTAGACACGTAATCAACAGCTAGTAGGATGTACAGGTTTCCGTTATAAGGTACAAAAGGACCCATGAAATCAATACCCCATACATCGAATATCTCAACTTCCAAAACATTATTACGCGGCATCTCATCTCTCTTAGATATATTACCAGTAAACTGGCATCTGTGACATTTCTTGACATACTCGTGACAATCCTTATGTAAGGTGGGCCAATAAAAACCGGATTGTAGTACCTTTGCAGCTGTACGGTCTCCTTTGAAGTGCCCTCCGTATGGTGAATCATGACAACCCATAATAATGGATAGAATATCTTTATCTGGGATGCATCTCCTCACCATCTGATCACTGCATACTTTGTAGAGGAAAGGATCTTCCCAAAAGAATTGTTTAGCACGGTGGGATAGTCTCTTTTTCTCTTGTGAAGTAGCTCCTTGAGGAAAAGAACCACTCACAATAAGATTTGCAATATCCGCATACCAAGGAGTCTCTAATGAATAAACTGAAAACAAACTCTCGTCAGGAAACTCTTCTCTAACCAACTCAGGCCCTCCATTAGATTCAGAACCTTCCAGACGTGACAAATGATCAGCAACCTGATTATCACAACCCTTTCGATCCCGAATCTCTAAATCAAACTCTTGCAACAGTAATACCCATCTAATCAACCTCGGCTTCGCATCTTTCTTCTCCATAAGGTATTTAATCGCAGAATGGTCAGTGAAAACAACAACTTTCGCCCCAAGAAGATAGGAACGAAACTTGTCGAATGCATATACTACAGCTAGTAACTCTTTTTCAGTTACGGTATAATTCACTTGAGCACTTGTAAAAACTTTACTAGCGTAGTAGATGGAATGAAATACCTTATCTTTTCGTTGACCCAGAACAGCACCCATAGCGAGATCACTAGCATCACACATAACTTCAAACGGAATCTTCCAATCAGGAGGTAATACAATAGGTGCAGAAATAAGCTTCTCTTTAATCTCGTGAAATGCCTTTATGCAAGCTTCATCAAAAAGGAATTTGGTGTCCTTCTCAAGTAAGTTGCACAACGGCTTAGAGATTTTGGAGAAGTCCTTGATAAAACGTCGGTAGAAACCAGCATGACCCAAGAAGCTTCTTACCCCTTTTACAGAAATAGGAGGAGGAAGAGTCTTTATTACCTCAATCTTCGCACGATCAACTTCCAAACCAGCACGTGAAACCTTGTGACCCAACACTATACCCTCTCGAACCATAAAGTGACATTTCTCCCAGTTCAAAACCAAGTCAGTCTCTTTGCATCTAATCAATACCTTCTCCAAGTTCCGTAAACACTCCTCAAAGTTATCACCGAACACAGAAAAGTCATCCATAAATACCTCAAGGAAGTCATCAATCATGTCCCAGAAGATTGCCATCATACATCTTTGAAAAGTAGCGGGTGCATTACATAATCCAAATGGCATCCTTCGGAAGGCAAAGGTACCAAAAGGACATGTAAAGGTTGTCTTGTGTTGGTCTTTTGGATCTACATAAATCTGATTGTATCCTGAATATCCATCCAAAAAGCAATAATATTCTCTACCAGCTAGCTTGTCTAACATCTGATCAATAAACGGAAGAGGGAAGTGATCTTTTCTGGTGGCCTTGTTCAACTTTCGATAAACCATACACACTCTCCAACCAACAACGGTCCTTGAGGTAATGGCTTCATTCTGCTCGTTCAAGATGGTAGTAATACCACCCTTCTTTGGTACGCATTGAACTGGACTCACCCATTCGCTGCTAGCTATGGGATAGATGATTCCCGCGTCTAGCAACTTGATAACTTCTTTCTTCACCACTTCCTTCATAGCTGGCATCAATCTTCTTTGTCCTTCAACTGAGCGCGCGTGTTCATCGTCTAGAATGATTTTGTGTTGGCAATAGGAAGGACTAATACCTTTGATGTCAGCAATAGTCCAACCAATCGCCTCTTTGTTAGCTCTCAGTATGCGCAATACTTTGTCTTCTTGAGGACCTGTTAGAGTAGCTGAAACAATAACAGGTAGAGTGTTGTTAGTACCTAAATACGCATACCTCAGGTGTGATGGAAGCGGCTTTTCTTCTAGTTGCGGGGGAGACTCGATGGATGGTTTCTTTTTAGATACTATCTCCCCAGGCTCGCGGAAGGGCTCATAGGAGATATGCCTATGTTTCATGTTTCCGGAATTCAAAGCAGCTACAGTCTCGGTCAGTTCTTCCATCAATTCCTGTAAGTCAAGTGTTAGGGCTGCTTGCAAGATATCATTAAAGTTCATACAGTCAAACGTTTCTTGCGTAGCTAAATCAAGTATATCCATGCGGAAACACTCTTCAGGCATATCTGGAAACTTCATAGCCCTAAACACGTTGAACTTTACCGTCTGGTCTTGGATTCGCATGGTTAATTCGCCATTTTCTACATCAATAACAGTACGCCCCGTGGCTAGGAATGGTCGACCCAAGATGATGGGGACATTCCTATCCGCGTCGTATTCAAGAATAACGAAATCAACTGGAAAAATTAAAGTACCTGCCTTGACGAGGACATCTTCTATGCGTCCCTCTGGATGAGCGAGGGATCTATCAGCCATTTGTAGGATCATGGAAGTTGGTCTAGCGTTTCCTATCTTCAATTTCTCGAAGATTGACTTGGGCATCAAATTGATACTCGCACCCAAGTCACACAAAGCTTTTTCTTGCCACTCATTACCAATAGAAATAGGAATCGTGAAACTCCCAGGATCAAGTAGTTTAGGTGGCAACTTACTTTGGCATATAGCGCTGCATTCTTCTGGCAATCCTATCATCTCATTCTCACGGTATGGTCTCTTGTTGGTAATGGCTCTTTTCAGAAATTTAACGTACTTCGGAACATCGCGTATAGCATCTAAGAACGGAACGTTAATATTGAGACCACGTACCATATTCAAGAACTTCTGATATTCGGCCATGTCTCCTTTCTTCTGAACTCTTGAGGGAAAAGGTGGAGGAGGACGGGTTTCTGTATCATCTTTGGATTTTGGCTTCTCCGGACTCTTCTCTACTTCCACTATTCCGGGTTCATCTTCTTTTTCTTCCACCTCTTTTGCCGGTTTCTCTTTCACAGTTGTTTCTTTTTCTTTCATTACGGGAAAAGGAGGTGGAGCAAGCTTCTTACCACTTTGAAGTGTTACTGCATTACATTCTTCTCTCTGCTTAGGTTCTTCAGTATCACTCGGTAGTTGTCCTTGCTGACGTTGATTTAATTGCTTATTTATCTGAGCCATTTGTGTTTCCATCAGCTTAAGTGTTGCCGTGGTAGACTGTTGAATGCTGATTAGTGTTGTCAAGGTTTGTTGAACATCTAGAGCACCTTCTTGAGGTTGAGCAGGTAAAGCTTTTTGGTTCATGGTTTCAGTATAAGCATCTTGAGGAGGTTGTCTCTGAGCTTGATATCCGTATGTTTGTCCACCTTGATAGTTGTTCTGAGGTCTTGGTTGAAAGTTGTTTCCTTGGGGGCGTGGTTGATATGCATAGGTTGGATTAGCAGCCCCATTTGGATTTGAATACTGGAAACCAGGATGGTTTCTATTCGGTTGATAACCTTGACCACTTGAATTGTAATTTCCTCAGTTGGATACAAACATTACGGATTCTGGATTGTTTTGACAGGTCTCCCAATCATGATCTTGTGTACCACAGTTGGAACATCCATAAACTTCTTGTGTAACATTAACATCTGCTCTTCTACCAGTAGCACCTTTTGTAATAGCTAGAGTAAGCTGTTTCATTTGTTGTTCGAGTTTGTTTTCCATGGCGGTGACTTTTTCTTCAATTGACGCAGTACTTCCACCTCGAATAGGTGTTCTCACAGTGTTCCAACCAAGTTCATTTGTTACAGTTCTATTCAAAATAATCTTCGTATGAACTGGTTGTACCTGTAGGAATCCACCACCACAAAGCAAGTCTAGATCCTTTCTTGAAGAGCCATCAAGTCCTCGGTAAAATATCTTCATCTGTTGAACTTCTGTGAGGCCATGATCAGGGACTCTTCGTAAACAAATCTGAAATCTCTTCCAACTTCTACCCAGAGTCTCGTCTTCCTCTTGTTTGAATGAAGTTAGTTCGACTTGCGCATCTAATCTCATATTTGTTGGGTAGTATCTATCGAAGAACGCGGTTTGTAATGCGTCCCATGTTGTAATTGTTCCGGGTTCTTGCGAATCATGCCACTCACTTGCTCCATCAATAACGAAGAATCTAAAATTAGCAAAATACATTTGCTCCTTAGTTACTCCTTGCGTAATATAAGAATCGCAAATTTGCATGAACTTCTGTACAGCACGGATCGGATCTTCACTGGGTGTTCCTCGGTAATTGCCATAACTTTGAAACTGAGATAGCATACCAGGATCGGGTCTGAATCTCTCGACATTAATATTTGCAGGGCCAATTCCGAGGGGAGGAGCCCGAAACGGAGCTTCTGCTGGGCCATTTGCGAACCACGGATCATTGTTCTGAGCAACAGGAGCAGCTGGAGGGTTGAGTTGATTTCCAACTTGACGATTGTCAACTGGGTCTTCAGCCATTGTTTCTCTCGCTAATTGCTCCTCTAACTCTTTTGCTTTAGCGTTTCTCTTTCTTTTGTTTGCTTCACGAACTAGGCTTTCGGGATTTGCAAGAATCACGATATCTTCACGCATAAACCAAAACCTGTAAACCTGAAAAAGAAAGAAAACCCAAAGCGTAAAACTGAAAAATAAAACTAAAACTAAACTAACAATTAAACTACTAAAGATTAACACCGGGGTCACACGCTACCGTCCCCGGCAGCGGCGCCAAAAACTTGGTGGGTCCTGGGGTGTTATAAAATTAAGTGCAAAATAGAGGAACCACTTAACCGCAAGTGTACGGTTGTCCCAAGTAATATATGATAATCAAGTTCGTTCTCAGGGAAGGATTAGGTTCAACCCAAATATTAATCAGATAGTAGAGATAATTGTTAAACAGAAAAGTAAAGATAATAATTTTTGTTTGGTTTTTGGAAATTAAAAGATGCAAATAAAATAAAGACTAAATTAAATTAACAGAAAATAAATAAAGCAAATAACGACTAACTTCAGATAAGAGAGATATACTTGATCCTCGCAAAGGAATCCACTTAATCAATGTAATCTATGCTATGTTTAAGGGCAGAATTGGAATTATAATATAAGTCGGGACTCTAATATCTCCTAGCCCCCTGTCGGGTGGACCTAGAAGCTATCCTAAATTATCATAAACACCTGTATGGTCGAATATGGCTCTTCGGATGATATGATTTTACCTCTTTGGCTATGTAACTAGTTAAGCCTGTCGGTCAATAACGTACATTACACGGGTATTACCTAGATCTGTATTCAAACCCCCCTGTCGGATGATCACTTCGCCACTAAAGTGAATAGCCCAAATACTAACAGCTAATTCTAGTTGTTCCTAAAAGAATTAGTCATGAAAACAAAGTAATATCCAATACCTAAAACTCAATTCAATTTAAATCTAAACAATCCCAAATTCAAAACATAGAAAACATTAATTAAGGTTCATCCCTTTTATGCGATTCTCAAGTATAAAGAAATTTAGCTCATAATGGAATTAAAGACTAACATTAAATAAAAGGAATTCATGTTCAAATACAAAAGATAAATGAGAAACCTAAAGGGTAGAATGACAATGGATGGAAGAACAGGATTCCTCCAGCTTCTAGCTTCTTCTCTCCTTCGTGCTCTGACTTGAAAACCTTAAGCCTCTTGTATATTTCTCTAAAGTGTGTGAAAGTAGGAGGTTAAGGGGTGTATTTATAGGTGTTGGAAGACCCTAGGTCGAATTTTGCTTGGAGTGGAAGACAAGTCAAAGACTCTCAAATTCGTAGCTCTTAGAAGATAAGATTTTGCTGATTTGATTTGGTCATATCTTTTTCAATACTTATCCGTTTGAGAAGTTCCAATATATGAAACCACTTGTCTTGGAAAGCTCTTTCTATTGGTGCAGACCACTTGTCCAGAATCCTAGCCAATCTTTTATTATGATTTAATTCCTAAAACGTGGCTGGATTTCAGATTTCAAAAGGCAGCTTTATCTTTTCCTCCCTTGAATAAATCTTTACCAAATCTTCTTATTTCCATGTAAATCTTCTTTCCTTTCATCTTTATCTTGACTTGGCCTCTAAGTAATTACCATTTATCTCTTTAAAGCTTCACATTAAATAAATAATTAAACCGCATATGCTTAAAAAGAATAAATCAATAAATCAAGAAATCGAAATAGGAAAGTGTACTCTAAAAATAGAAACTCGACTAGAAATCATTTCCTAACACTCTAAAATACACTAAGACTTTATTCTCACTTCTTCTCCTTTGATTGGTCTTTCATGAGTTTCAAGAACCAATTAACTTTGCATTAAAAATAGTCAAATTTACGCACAAAAGCTCAGATTCTGCAAATAGTTAATTTCCAAGGGGAGAAAGAGTAATATGATCAAATAAGCTTAAAAGTCTATCAAACAAGTCATTTATTCACCTAAAAGGATGTCTCCAAGGGGCTAATAATTAGAACAAAACGGGAGACATCACACCTGCAGTGAAAAGAAATTATAATAAATCAAAATTTCCCTGTCAAATACTTTTTTGGTTAGTATATTCACGGAATGAGAACATGGCCTAATGTTGGGGACAATAATGGTAACATTTGATAAGTTAGAATCGTGGGACTAATGAAGCAAATGTAAGCACTTGGCCTGTTGTAAAATAGTACTGAGAAATAGTTTTCGTTTGAGGCAAAACAAGTTTCCAAACCCAGAAAACAAGATCAAAAGAAAATAGCAGCGAAAAAGAAAGAACACAAGATTTATCGTGGTTCAGCACAAAAATGCCTACATCCACGTTGAAACCCTTCCTCAGAAGATACTTCGCACACTATAGAACACGGTTACAGCCTCAGATCAAGTCTTACTGCACAGATACAAGAATAGAACCAAATCAAGGCTTCAATCAGAAACCCTAATAATACAATCGAGAAATACTACTCAATTAATCAAGCCAGATGCTTGATTTTACTATTCTAATTGTTGATCTTTATAGAACAGATTCAACAAAGTACAAAACCCTAAGTTTACTGCTGAGAGAGACGAGAGAATGAAGAGGCGAAAGTGAAGTGAAGAAAGAGAAGACAAAAGCGTGTAATGGCGCTATTTAAATGAGACAATGCGTAAGTCTCAATCTGGACCGTCCAACTAAATATAAGATCAAGGGAGAAGAGACTGCCACGTGTAATTCCTCCACCAGCTTTCATAAGTGTCCACATAAGCCTCCATATCACAAAATATTGACTTTACATTATATTTGACTGAAAATATATATAACAATCTCCACCTTAAAGTCAATTTTCTGCAACTCTCTTCATCGTCAGCTGTCCTCCAGGTGTTCAATGTGCAAAGCATCTTCTGGTTGCTCCAAACCTGTAATAATTACTAAAACCACGAGTTAGCAAATAACTTAACATAATTAGAGAATTTCAAGTTCACCCAATATTCAACAAACTTAAGCAATGCTTAAATTTGCTAACAGTTACAACTTTTGTTCCCATATCAGCTGGATTATCCTCAGTTCCAATTTTCACAAGTTTAATTCTTTCAGAAGTTAACCAAGTTCTGATAAAATGAAACTTCACATCAACATGCTTTGTTCTTTCATGGTACACTGGATTCTTACTCAAGTATATTGCACTTTGACTGTCACTGAATATTGTAGCAGTTGACTTAGTCAACTATAATTCATTAGTTAACCCTTGTAACCAAATAGCCTCCTTAAAACAATCACATATTGCTACATATTCTGACTCAGTTGTTGATAATGCAACCAAAGGCTGCAACTGGGACTTCCAAGTGATACAATTTTTACCAAGTAAGAAACAGTAAGAAGTAGTAGATTTTCTACTATCCCTATCTCCAGCAAAATCAGCATCAACAAAACCACATAGATCAAATGGTGCCTTACACTGTCCATAGTTTAATCCAACAGTTAAAGTACTACTAATATATGAAACCACCCATTTTAAAGCAGTCCAATGCTCAGGACCAGGAATTGACATAAACCTACTGAGTAAGGATATAGCATATGAGAGATCAGGTCTTGTACTGATCATGGCATACATAATTGAGCCAATCACATTAGAGTATGGTATGTAGCTCATTTTAACTTTCTCAGAAATATCTTTGCGACACTGACTTTTACTTAAGATAAAGTGACCTGCCAAAGGCATTTCAACCTTTTTACAGTTCAAGTTACCAAACTTCTCAACCAGCTTTTCCAAATAAGGTTTTTGATGCAACCTCAGGCTGCATTCTTTTCTATTTCTTTCAATGATCATACCCAAGATTTTCTTAGCTTTTCCTAAATCCTTCATATCAAACTCAGAGCTCAGATTAGTTTTCAATTTATTTATGATCTGCAATGGATTACTAATCAGTAACATGTCATCCACATATAACAACAAAAATATCATACTATCAGATAATATTTTAAAGTATAGACAACTATCATATTCACTTCTTTTGAAACCTAAACTCAAGACAAAAGTATCAAATCTTTTGTACCACTGCCTAGGAGATTGCTTAAGGCCATACAATGATTTTTTAAGCAAGCAAACATATTCAGGATGTTTAGAATCAACAAATCCTTCAGGTTGTTTCATATACAATTTTTCTTCTAGTTCACCATGCAAAAAAGTAGTTTTCACATCAAGTTGTTCCAACTCTAAGTCATAACAAGCCACATAAGCTAACATAGTCCTAATTGTTTTAAATTTTACAACTGGAGCAAAAATTTCATGAAAGTCTATTCCTTCCCTCTGTGTATAACCCTTAGCCACTAATCTAGCTTTATATCTAGGTGGGTCAGTTTCAGATATACCTTCTTTCAACTTATATAGCCATCTACATTCAATTAATTTTTGGCCAGGAGGGTTTTTAACTAAAATCCAAGTATTATTGACAAGTAAAGAATTCATTTCCTCTTTCATAGCATTTAACCACTTACTCTTATCCTTAGATTTTAACACATCAAGATAAGTCTCAGGTTCAGTGTTTGTTACCTCAGCAGCTGCAATTAGTGCAGTGAATACCAGTTCTGCATAAGAGTACCTTGTAGAAGGTTTTGGGTCCCTTTTTTCTCTATCTCTTGTTAATTGATAATTGGCAAGACTTTCTTGAAGGGACTCCTGAGGTGTCTCAGTTTCTGAGTGTGGCTCAGAATTACCTGGCTGCTCAGATGGCTGAGTATCCTCAGTTTCTTCTTCAGTGACTGGATCAGAGGTAGCCTCATCATTTCCAGTTTGAAGGGGCTCCACCTTAATCTCAGTACCAGCAGAAGATGCTTCAGGTTCAATTTAATCATCACCTGAAATCACAACACTTTTCTTGCAAGGAAAGTTAGTTTCATCAAACACAACATCTCTACTAATCAAAATTTTAATGTCATTAGCATTTTTATCCCATAACATATAACCTTTAGTACCATGCATAGACTGATAACCAAGGAATACACATTTTATGGATCTAGTGTCTAATTTACCCTCTCTATTATGAGCATAGGCAGCACAGCCAAATATTCTTAGTTCAAAAAGATCAGGTTTCCTATTGTTCCATAACTCCATAGGGCATTTCATGTCTAATGATCTATTGGGACTTCTATTTATTAAATAGGTTGAAGTATAAAGTGCCTCACCCCAAAAAGATTTAGACAGGCCAGAAGTAAACAATAAACATCTAATTTTTTCAAGTAAAGTCCTATTCATGCGCTCAGCAACCCCATTTTGTTGTGGGGTTTTCCTAACAGTTCTATGCCTCATAATACCTCGCAATTTACACAAATTATCCATTTCATCATTGCAAAATTCTAATCCATTATCAGTTCTAAGGGTTTTAATAGTTTTTCCAGTTTGATTCTCATTTAAAACAATCCAATCTTTTATCACACTAAAAGTATCACTTTTATTCTTTAAAAGAAAGGTCCAGACTCTCCTAGAATAGTCATCAACTAAGGACAAAAAATATCTTTTCCTACCATGTGTTTCATGCTTCTCAGGGCCCCACAAATCAGCATGTATATATTCAAGAATACAAGTAGACAAGTGAACACCAGTTTTAAACTATATTCTATGTTGTTTAGCTAAAACACAAGGTTCACAGAAGTTTAAAGAAGTAATAGAATCCTTACCAAACATTCCTTCTTTACTCAACACATTTAGTCCTAATTGACTCATGTGTCCTAACCTGAGGTGCCATTTGAGTGTAGCTGCACTTTCAACACTTGTTTCAACATTGTTAGAATCAGATAATACACATATACCATCAAGAACATATAAACCAGAAACTTTCTTTCCACACAGGACAAGTTTTTCATTCTTATGGACATTTAACACACCATTGCATACATTATATACACAACCAAGATCATCTAACATTCCTAAGGATATTAAGTTCCTTTTTAGGTCAGGTATCCATCTCACATTAGTGAGGGTTACCACATTACCATTGTTAAGCCTCAAATCAATATTTCCTATACCAGCCACTTGGCAAGTATTATTGTTACCCATATAGATAGTTTCAGAAGTGTTATATTTCAAATTATAGAACCATTCTTTATTAGGGCTCATATGAAAAGTACATCCAGAGTCTAATATCCAACTAGTCTTACAAGTAATATCAAATACATTTAACACTTCACAAGTATCATCATGTTTAGGGGGGCATACAAGCAAGATTAGTCTCAAGAGTAGCATTGTTCTTATTATTAAGGGCATAACAATTCTTTTTGATATGGCCAGGCTTACCACAATGATAACACTTTCTAGTTTCAGATTTATTCTTGTTACCTTTGTTCTTTTTCTTGAACTTATTAGGTTTGTTTTGCTCAGGGGGGTCAGCTTTATATTTCACAAACAAGTTGTTACCAACTCTTTTTTTAAGTTTTTCAATTCAAGCTCCCTAGTTTTCAAAGAAGCAACAATTTGATCAAATGTAGGCATCACAGAAGAGTATTGAAAAGCATCTTTAACTACTTGATATGAATCAGGTATAGAATTTAATAGGATCATGCTTTTACTGGTCTCATCTAGGGCCATTTCTGAACCTTTTAAAACAAGATTAAGTTTCAAGAATTCATCTACATTTTCATCAATTGTTTTAGCAGAATCCATTTTATAAGAAAATAGATTTCCTTTAAGAAAAGCAAGATTAGGGGCAGATTGAACAGAATATAAAGTTTCGAGTTTACCCCACAGTTCAAGAGCAGTCTCAGCACCATCTACCTTTCGAATAACATTGTCAGAGAGGTTTAAGAAGAGAAGATTATAGGCCTCTTCTTTAATTTCATTTACTCGCTTTCGAGCATCTTCTGACCAAAGGTCCATATTAGGTTCAAGAGCTGCTAACACCTTATTATGCGATAATAAGACTCGCATTTTCTTTTTCCATACTCCAAAATCACCTTTACCATCGAACACAGAAACTTCTAGCCTTGTAGTTGCCATTTCTTAATACCTATATATCAGAAAAATACACAACACAAGGCAATCAAATATTAGGGTTAGATTTTTAAATCACAAACCCTAGAAAAATCAATTCTAGGATTCGGTTTTAATTAAACCCTAGGTATGTAAGATCCGTGAATAAACAATAAAAGAAAACACACTTTTATTGTTGAAGAGATTTTAGAAGATTTTATAAAGCCAACAAACAATTCACAGATCTGTAAAAAACTGACAAATCTTTTCGAAAACGATTTCCACAAAGAATCAACAAAGCTCTGATACCACTGTTGTAAAATAGTACTAAGAAATAGTTTTCGTTTGAGGCAAAACAAGTTTCCAAACCCAGAAAACAAGATCAAAAGAAAACAGCAGCGAAAAAGAAAGAACACAAGATTTATCGTGGTTCAGCACAAAAATGCCTACATCCACGTTGAAGCCCTTCCTCATAAAATACTTCGCACACTATAGAATACGGTTACAGCCTCAGATCAAGTCTTACTGCACAGATACAAGAATAGAACCCAATCAAGGCTTCAATCAGAAACCCTAATAATACAATCGAGAAATACTACTCAATTAATCAAGCCAGATGCTTGATTTCACTATTCTAATTGTTGATCTTTATAGAACAGATTCAACAAAGTACAAAACCCTAAGTTTACTGCTGAGAGAGACGAGAGAATGAAGAGGCGAAAGTGAAGTGAAAAGAGAGAAGACAAAAGCGTGTAATGGCGCTATTTAAATGAGACAATGCATAAGTCTCAATCTGGACCGTCCAACTAAATATAAGATCAAGGAAAAAGAGACTGCCACGTGTAATTCCTCCACCAGCTTTCATAAGCGTCCACATAAGCCTCCATATCACTAAATATTGACTTTACATTATATTTGACTGAAAATATATATAACATGGCCTAATGTTGGCGACTATAAGCAAATGCGTCAAAAGTGAAAAACACATTAACTAAAAAATTCAAATAACTAGAGCTGAGCTTCTTCAAAGACCTGAGTGCACCTTCAACATATCCCGTTTAATATTCTAATTTTCCAAGAAAAACTCATGCTTCTTGTAATCAATTTTTGTAAGCTAATTAATGTAAAAGGTTTATTACTATGGAGAGTTTTGTAAAATAGTACCTCAAAATAAAATGATAAACTTTCTCTTAATGCAGCTTCTGCTTCTTGAATAATTCCTTCATCGAGCTTTTCTTCAAATACTGATATTTCTATGTAAACTCTATTTGCAGAAGATTGCCAAACTGATAGGTCGTTAAATATCTACATGGCTGGATTTTGATGATATAAAATCTGACATCTTACCCTATATGCCTAACATCCTGTAGTATATGTTTTAAACATAAACATTTGGCTATTATGAATAATCAGGGAAAATAATGCAGGTAGTCCCTTTATATGCAAATTTTGATATAAATACTTCATAAGCTGAAATGGCTTGGGAGCAATATGCTTGAAATTGTTTTGACATTAGCTGGAACTAATTTACTAATTAAACTTATAATCGAATTGAATCCCAATAGTGTCCTGAACAATTATCATCATAGGCAACATAACAACTCATGACAGCTAATCTAATGTAAATCCCAAAATGAAAATCATTATATACATGTAAATTGAAATATCAAACGACTATTAATACACAATTGGATCTAAATCATCAAAGATTATGTGTAGAACAAGAAAAGTTGCTCAAGAATCGTTTAAATTAGATATTGGGAAATGATTTCATGTTTTGTGAAAGAAAAGCATCTACCGACCGATTAACAAAGAAAACAATGCACCATTTAGGACTCTTCCAATTAGTACTTCTAATAGTCTCGAAGAGAATAGGTGTTAAGCGTAGGTATATCTCACATGAGTAATACATTTATCGGTTAATGTTAAGCATGTTCATTGCTTCACTCTTCTAATCCACCAAAGTATCACTAGCATTCTTACTCAGCAACTCCTTTTTCTTCTTTTCCAAAATCATCCTCTCAATCTCAATCTCATCATGAAAAGGAAAAGGTGTACATGAACCATAAACTCGTCTTCTTCCGCGAACCATAATCATACCTGCAAGATAAACATATAATTTAAATTGAATGAACAGAACACATCATAGAAACTAAAATTCAGAATAATTACCTTAGCCAATTTTACTTGACCTTGAGCTATGTCCATGAGCTGATTGCTTGGCAGAATATTTATATATTCATTAATTCACAACACTAGACTTTGTTTAGATGTTACCCTAACACCTCTTTTCAGATAGTTTTCATCCCTCACAACAATGTTACAAAGTCTTAGTCGATCAATTAATTTGGTGGGTGCTTCTACCGTTAAAATATAAGTTGTAAAAGTTAGAAGTATCTTCGCGGACGTTTGTCAAAGTTCTCTTCACTTTCTTGTTTTAAGACGCTTGAAGGTTTGGTATTGCTATTGAAAGATAATTCGTGTTGGAAACTGAATCTTCACTTGTGGTTTTGGAGCAAAAAAATCCATTTGGAATTGTTAATGCAACATATTTTATTATAGATATATTATTGGGTGAATTGCAACAAAACTCCATGTAGTCTAAGCTAATAACAGCAAAACCCTATATGGTCGAATAATTGTAGCAAAACCCCACGTGGTAAAACATAACATGCACATGCACCCATGACTTCAACCCCCTCTTTTAGTGTGATGTTTTCCATTCATTTCATTTTTAGACATAATTTTTTCATGCTGTCTCTTGTAACCACCCTTTCAAAATTCTCTCACTATAACTCTTAGAAAGCAAAACCGGACAATGAAAAAGAATCTAATTGATAGAAAGCCGCTAATCCCTTTCTTCAAACTCAAGTTATAGTTTGGATTATATTTAAGTTTATATTTATGATTTTTAAAATGTTACAGTTCTGACTATATTTATAATTTGTTATAATTATGATTTGAAATGAATTTACTAGTTGTAATTGGTACAGTACAATGAAATTTGAATTAAATTTACTAGTTGTAATTGGTACAGTACAATGAAATTTGAATTAAATTCACCGTTACACGATTTCTTTTTTTATCTATGTAGAGTGTTATGGATTCTGATATAAACATTTCTGATTGTTTATGTTGGAAGTAAATTTGAAGTGAAGCATGGGAGAGGGAAGGTTTAAGGAGTATGAGAAATACACTCTTTGACTATTTGAAATGGAAGCCTCGTATGTGTTACATAATGAACAGGGAGGAGTGCATTTATGTGTAATATAAACACGCATATTGTTTTGAGCTGGCATTGAAGTAATTGGATACATTTATAGGTGCTTTCAAGGTTTATGAAATTAAACCATTATGTATTAATGTATAACACATTGTATTTGCTACTTTTGGAATCTTGCGGGTATATTTAGCATTTTCCGGTTAAAGCAAGGACTAGTGATGCAAATGATGAAAGTAATAAAACAATATGAAAAGAACAGTCGACCTAAAAAAGAAATTTTTCAATTAAAGCAGAGACTAGTTATGCAAATAATGAAAGTAATAAGACGATATGAAGACAACAGTCGACCTAAAAAAGAAATATCGAGCATAAATGGACTAACATCGAATATTGTTTACTGACATAATTTTGTTGGTATATTTTTACGGCTTCAGTTACTTTGACGGAATAGTTGCAAAATCATTTGTTGCAAATACTAGCAATCTTTGCAATGGAAACCCCCATGAGTTTGATATCTAAAATAGGGTGAGGTCCGTTAATTCCATAATAAACCCAATATTTCATTTCTTTTACTGCTCTTTTAACTAGCCTTTAGTCAATCCAATTTAAATTTTTACGATCAATAAGGCTAAACTTGAAGATGTTACTTTTCTAGTAATTCTTATTACATTCATTAATTTGATCAAAGACTAAGTATAGCCCACATGATTCAAAAAGTAGCAAATACACCTCTGTTATACATAAATACATTTAATGTTTCATATTTGCTACTTCGCAAAGCACATGTACACATGGCTACTTTGCATAACATAGGGACCAATGGTGCAATTTCATAAGATTTAAGACACTTTCATCAATAAATGTATCCAGATATTTTAATTTCAGCTTAAATCAACCTGCACATTAAATTAACTATGCAAAACAAACAACTATAATGTAACATCAAAATACCACAAAACTTCTCCTATATTACAAAATGCACCCGAAAGAAAACTGAAAAGAGACAACATATTAATAAACTACAAAATCCCACCACATTTTAACCAAAATTCATAATTTAAATAGATTACAATCAAGTAATATGAAATCTACACACTACAATCAACCACCGTTTGTTTAGAGTATTCACAACTGATTTGTCTTTATTCCTTGATTTTATCATTCTTTCTCTTCTGATCTATCACCTG
Source organism: Nemophila menziesii (assembly GCA_029959085.1). Lineage (NCBI taxonomy): Eukaryota > Viridiplantae > Streptophyta > Magnoliopsida > Boraginales > Hydrophyllaceae > Nemophila > Nemophila menziesii. Next base: position 86,503,561 of record JARWIR010000001.1, read on the forward strand.
CCAAAATTTCCATTTTGCATAAACCCAAGCCATAAAATGACAATCTTACACTATATTAACTCTTTCCTAAGCCTTTCACTATCAAAAACCCTATAATTACCATTACCTTTGGAACTACGACATCTTTCAAACGCACCACTGGACCATAAACACTGCGAACTCAACATTGCTATCTCGAAAGTAACTCAACATTGCTATCTCGAAAGTAAGGTGTAACACAAGAAATTGATTTTACGTGAGAAGAAAAAACTTCGTTCTTTTTTCGAAAAGGAGCGCACAATTTTAATCCGAGAAAATGAAGTATGAATTAAGGCTTAAGTAGAATGTTTTAGTTGTCGACTATTCAGCATGTTATTTAAATAACAAAGTTCAGAAAATATTAAAACCAAACGTGCTTGTTATACAGTTTTGACAATATAATTGACGGATAGTGTTTACGCGGCTATTTTAATGTACCTCATGGGTTTTCCTGCTATATAATAACCACATGGAATTTCATGCTATTACGGTTCACCACATGGGGGTGCGGTGTAAATAGCCCTATATTATACCCTAAGTTGCAAAGAACCCTTAAGGTTGTTATCTGAATTTGGTGCAGATAAAGAAAGCATTATAAATAAGTTAACTTGTAATTATATTCAAGAAACTTTAAAGAAAAGGTACGGATAAATTCTAGCATGTTGTCATAATGGCTGACTTAATAGCAGATGGACTCCATAAGGGATACTGAGATCTGACGGTCGCAACAACGCCCAATACATATAACGGAGAAGGTGCACAAGACACTTCACCTTGATAATGTTTTTAGTGACATATGAAGGGTCCCGTGATGAAAAGGAGACAGACTACAGGAGCAGGCCTGTAGTTTATTAATGTCACCGTTGTTAAGATCGTTGCCATAGTATTAATGATGGAATTGATAAACAAGAAGATATCAGCAACAGCATTTGAAGCCATTACAGCCACCGGAACGATAGTAGTTTGTGAAGCTGACTTCTTCCTTATTAATGCTTGAATAAGGGAAGAAGCCAGCTTCACACACAACTATCTTTCCCTTCACTTGATATTGCATCCAATGTATCGTAGTCTCTGAAACAATCCAAAATGAGTTAATTTGTACATAATTAAATTTATAGTCATGTTTTATGAATCTACCTTGCTAAGGATACACTGCGGATTTCTGAATTTTATCAAATTTAAGGCCTCTGGCCTTAGATCAAACAAGCACTATATAATGTTAGTATATTCGAGATCATTATGTATTGATAAAATATCGTTTATAACTTATTTAAACGGACAAAATGAATATGTTTTGTCAAATATTATCATAAAGATACGAGGTTGAACAAAAATTAAAAGTTTTTGTGTCTTGGAAATTAGTTACACAGCCCACAACCCCCCAGAATTCTGATGTAGCATATTAAAAAACAACCAAGTGCTCATCACTTGAAATGATGTATATTACATTATGAGGTAGTAACTGTAGTAGTGGGATTTAAATTCATTGGGAGCATACTTTTCATTCTTACTATGAAGAATTGCATGAACTTAACAAACCCTAAACAGTCTCTTTTTTTCCATGGTCAACCCTTAATGGTCAAGATATTTTTAAAAATAGCCAATAAATTCATAAATTTCAAGCATCTTTCAAACAACTTACCTGAAAATGAAAATTTTATATTTATTTCTCGCTAAAGAAACTTCACTATGAGACCTTAAATTCTCTGATTTGCAGCTACTAAAACGAGGTAAAATGATATTAATTTAATAGAAAAATTAAAAAACATCTAATCATAAATTTAATGATACTCAACATCTTAACTGCTTAGTTTTATTAAGGATAAATAAGTCAACATTAGAAAAATGTATCGTACCTTTATGGTGTTGTTGTTTCCTGAAGAAATTAGAATAACTTTTATTCAATAATAATAATTTCTTACATAGAGGTCCTATATATATAGGATACACATGAATAACTTGGAAAACAAGTTTCTATGTGTAAGGAAATAATTAGGGAACAAGTTTTATAGAAAAGGAAATAACTTGGAGACTAATATATTCTAATCTATAATATAGAAAATAATATTTAAGGAAATTAATAATTTAAGGTATATTTCAACACTCCTCCTCAAGCTGGATCGTATATATTGAGCATTCCCAGCTTGCCAATCAAGCAATCGAACTGTTGACTTTGAAGACCTTTTGTAAAGATATCTGCTACTTGTTGTTTGGTAGGAATATACGGAATACATAAAATTCCCTCATCTATCTTTTCTTTAATAAAAAGTCTATCCACCTCAACATGTTTCATCCTGTCATGTTGTACTGGATTATGAGAGATGTTAATAGCTGCCTTGTTATCTGAGTATAACTTCATAGGTTGGTTGCAAACAATTTTCAATTCACCTAGAAGACGTGTTATCCATAAAAGCTCACATATTCCTTGTGCAATAGCTCGAAACTCAGCTTCAGCACTACTTCTAGCCACGACATTTTGTTTTTTGCTTCTCCAAGTCACTAAATTTCCTCCTACAAAGGTGCAATATCCCGATGTAGATCTTCTGTCATCTATATTTCCAGCCCAGTCAGCGTCAGTAAATGTTTCGACCCACAAATTATCACATTTCTTGAACAATAATCCCATTCCTGGAGTTCTTTTAAGATATCTAAGAACTCTATAAGCTGCATTCAAGTGCTCTTCACGAGGTGAGTGCATAAATCGACTCACAACACTTACTGCAAAAGAAATATCTGGCCGAGTATGTGATAAATAAATCAATCTTCCAACTAATCGTTGATATTGTCCTTTATCAACCTCCACACCAATATCTGACCTCAACTTGTTACTAGCATCCATGGGTGTTTCAGCTGGTTTGCACCCCAACATACCTGTTTCACTAAGAAGATCTAGAATATACGTTCTTTGCGTCACCAAGATTCCTTCTTTAGTTCTAGCAACCTCCATACCTAAGAAATATCTCAAAGATCCAAGGTCTTTGATTTCAAATTCTTTGGCAAGAAAAATCTTCAGATTTTCTTGTTCCACACGATCATCACCTGTTAAGATAATATCATCTACATACACAATAAGTATAGAGAGTTTTCTATCCTTAGAGTGTTTAAAGAACATAGTGTGATCTGCTTCACTTTGTATGTATCCAAAACTCTTTATAGCTTTCGTGAAACGTCCAAACCATGCTCTAGGAGATTGTTTAAGGCCATAAAGTGACTTTTTGAGTTTACATACTTTATTTGTACCAAATAAGACTCCAAATCCAGGAGGTGGATGCATATACACTTCCTCTTCCAACTCACCATTAAGGAAAGCATTCTTGATATCTAATTGTTGCAATGGCCAATCCTTAGTAGCTGCGAGAGATAATAAGATTCTGACACTATTCATTTTTGCAACTGGAGCAAACGTCTCTTGATAATCTATTCCATATGTTTGAGTATATCCTTTTGCCACTAATCTTGCTTTGTACCTCTCTATTGATCCATCGGTATTATATTTTACTGTAAAAACCCATTTACAACCAACCGGAATTTTTCCTTTAGGAAGAAACACAAGTTCCCAAGTTTGGTTTTTCTCCAAAGCTTTCATTTCTTCGAGAACAGCCTCCTTCCATTCAGGAACAACAAGAGCTTCTTCTATAGAATTAGGAATTTCTAATTTTGATAGGTTAGAAACAAAAGCTTGAAGATTTGAGGATAATCTATGATAAGATACATATTGAGATATAGGATGATTGGTGCATGATCTAATGCCTTTTCTATGAGCTATAGGAATATTAAGATTCTGAAAATCATAAGAATTTTGACATAGAGAAGAATCTGAATTACCTGATATAGTCGGGGTCGAATCTTGACTGTTTAGTTTAGGTTGTTGCTCCACAACTTGTCGGTTATGCCTCCTTGTATAGACAAGTAACTCTTTGTTTTTCTCCAGTGGTAATTCTATTTTCTCTCTTTCGTTGGATTTTTCTTCATTAGGCACACTAGACTTTGGCACAATAGATTCATTTTCAGGAAAAAATTCTTCATTGGGAATAATATGTTGGGATGGAATGATTAATTCTGGATACGAAGAAACAGAAGACATGGGTAGCGGATCAACTTTTTCCAAAAAATTTTCTTCATCCACTTGGTTTTGATTCTCCCCCTGAAGAGAAGTTTGGGGAAAAAAGGATTGATCTTCAAAAAAAGTAACATCCATACTAACATAAAACCGGTTAGTGGTAGGGTCAAAACACTTGTATCCTTTTTGAGTGGATGAATATCCAAGAAAGACACATTTACGTGCTCTAGGATCAAGTTTACTACGATTATGACCATGAATGTGAACAAATACTACACAACCAAATACTTTGGGTTCGAGAGTATTGAAAATTTGGACATGGGGGAAAAAATCTATAAGAATATTAAGAGGTTTCTTAAACTGACATACCCGAGATGGCATACGATTGATAAGATAAGATGCAGTGAGAATAGCCTCTCCCCAAAAAGTTTTAGGAACTCCTGTGGTAAACATAATTGCCCGAGCTACCTCTAGGAGATGTCTATTCTTTCGTTCAGCAACACCGTTTTGTTGGGGTGTGTCAACACATGTAGTTTGATGTACGATACCCTTTTCCATAAGAAATTTTCCAAGAATCGAATTAATGTATTCTTTTCCATTATCAGTTCGTAAGACTTGAATTTTATCCTGGAATTGAGTTTCTATCATCATATAGAACGCTTGAAACACGACAGCAGCTTCAGATTTCTCTTTTAAAAGATACACCCAACAAACACGAGTATGATCATCTATGAATGTAATAAACCACCGACTACCAGATATATTTTTTACTCTTGATGGTCCCCAAATGTCACTATGTATGAGAGAAAATGGTTTTGATTGTTTGTGAGGTTTAGAGGAGTATTTGAAACGATTATGTTTGGCTAGTTGGCAAATTTCACATTTAAAAAGAGAAATGTCTTTATTCGCAAAAATTGACGGATACAACTTACTCAAATATAAGAAATTAGGATGACCTAATCTATAGTGCCATAACATTATCTCATCCTTAGCAAAAAGAGAAAATAAACTACTTGGAATTTGAGTTTGTCTAACCAAGGGAGCACTTCCTTCAAGGTAGTAGAGTTGATCAACCTCCTTAGCACAACCAATCATCTTCCCCGAACTGATATCCTGAAATTCACATTGAGATTGAGTAAATTTAGCTACACAATTTGAATCACGAGTGAGTTTGCTAATCGACAATAGGTTACAAGACAGGTTAGGAACATGAAGGACAGATTGTAAGGTTATATTTGTAGAAAGAACAATAGAACCTTTTCCCGCAACTGGGGAGAAAGATCCATCTGCAACACGAACTCTAAGATTACCAGGACAAGGAGTGTATGATGAGAATAAATGGGAAAGACTTGTCATGTGATCACTAGCACCTGAATCAACTATCCACAATTTGTTATCAAAGGAAGTATGTAAAGCAGACAGTATACCTTTTTGAGCAAGAGAACTAGTTGAAGAGGTGTTAGGAGTAGATTTGGACGAATTGAGTAATCCATACAGCTTCTCTAGTTGTTCCTTACTGAACAGAGGTGTCTCGGAGATATTAGGGTTGTCTTGAGAGGTTATTTGCATACTTGTTCTATCTTTATCGTTGATTTTAGTATTTTTCCATTGAGAAGGTTTGCCATGTAATTTCCAACACGTTTCTCTAGTATGTTTGGATCTTTTACAATAGTCACACCATCGTTTATCGTTTTCACTCCCCCTTTTTTTATCACCGATATTGACGCCAAATTGAGTTCCTACTAAAGCTGAACTTTCCATGGTTAATTTTTCAGAATGAAGGTTTTTGTCACTTAGTAACTCCTTTTGACTTTCAGCCCCTCGAACTAAAGAAAACGTCTCACTGAGATCAGGAAAAGGTTCCTTACTAAGGATACGATCACATACCTGCTCAAATTCAGGATTAAGGCCCAATAAGAATTGAAATACTCTTTCCCTTTGTAACATATCCTTTAATTTTTCAGCATCTGTTGTACATTCCATCTTCGCATCCTGGTACATATCCAATTCGTTAAACAAACCGAGAAGTTTGTTATAATAATCTGTAACACTCATGGTTCCTTGCTTTGTCTTGAGCACTTCTCGTTTGATTTGAAAGATTTGAGACGTAAAGCCCATCTTGGAGTAAGTGTTGTTAACACTTACCCAAATATCTCTAGCAGTGGGAAGTAGCAAATATGTCCTACCAATCTCAGGTTGCATAGAGTGTACTAACCATGACATGACCGTGGCGTTAGAAATCTCCCATGCCTCGTATGATGCATCTGTCTCTGGTGGTGCTTTTGCAACTCTGTTGACATATTTAAACTTTCCGCGACTCATCAAAAATATTTTTGTTGACTGAGACCATTCCATAAAATTCTTACCATTTAATTTAACGGTAGAAATTTGAGAGGTGGAGTTCTCAATTTGAATAGGAGGTTGAATTAGATTAGAGGTGGTAATAGATGATTCAGAAGTAGTTTCTTGTAAAGACATAATGAATAAAAAAGAGACCAACAATAAAGGTTGGTATAAAGATTTTGAAAAAAACACCAAAAAAAGGTGTATATCGGCAATTAAGGCCGGAAAAAAAAATTAAGCGTAAGGATTTAAAACCCTAAGCTCTGATACCATGAAGAAATTAGAATAACTTTTATTCAATAATAATAATTTCTTACATAGAGGTCCTATATATATAGGATACACATGAATAACTTGGAAAACAAGTTTCTATGTGTAAGGAAATAATTAGGGAACAAGTTTTATAGAAAAGGAAATAACTTGGAGACTAATATATTCTAATCTATAATATAGAAAATAATATTTAAGGAAATTAATAATTTAAGGTATATTTCAACATTTCCTAATAGGACATCGGCTTGCTCCAATCAACTTCCTTAATCATAAACAATTTTCAATAAGTAAATAAGAATTTTGTTTAACTATATCGAATAAATATACTATTTCATGAAATTGAATATCTATGTTTAAGATTATAAATACAATAATTTTTATGTCTAATTTCTCACATACTTAACTACTAAAATTTCTTATACTTATACTATCCGTAAAGGCTCTCATTTTTTTCCTCAATATGAAAAGCTCCGCTACTTTCATCTTCTTAGTCATTTTCTTTTCTTTGTTATTACAAGATATTTTTGAAGTCAAAATATATGGGTGCGGCTTCAATTGCTGAACCAAGACAGGATAGATACACTAAATGTCCTTTTAAGTATTTAATGTATATATCTAATTCTGAAGCTCCTTTTTTTTCTTTTAAATGCAAAGAATTTCATTTTGTAACTTTATGTATAGGAAGAAGAGCGTTGTGGTGCACACGTATAGTAAAGGATTCTCCGGATTTGCAGCTAGTCTAACATAGAACGAGGCCATCAACCCATGGAAGTTATTAAAATATCAAATCAATAATGAAATAAATTTACATTCAAGGTTAGGCCCTAAACTTGTATGTAAATTTATCTCATTACTGGTTTGATATTTTAAGAACTTCCATGAATGGGTTGTTTGTAGTTTCATAATTGTTCACGATTAACCGTTACTATTCCAGGTTCTTTGTTAGACGAGCTGCAAATCCAGAGAACCTTTAACCATAAGTGTGCACCACAGAATTCTTCTTCCTATACATAAAATTGTAAAAAAATTTGTATCTAAAAGAATAAAAAAAGGGAGTTTCAGAATTTAGAAAATATACATCAAATACTTAAGAAGTATTGGTTCGGCAATTAAAGCCGCACCTATATATATATATATATATATATATATATATATATATATATATATATTGACTTCAGAAATACCTTGTAATAACAAAGAGAGTAAAATAACAAAGAACATAAAAATAGTGGAGCTTTTCATCTTGAGAAAAAAGAAAAAGAGAGAGACCCTTCAATAATATTATAAGAAATTTTAGTAATAATTGAGAATGTGAGATATTAGACATAAAAACTATCATATTTATAATCTTAAGCATAGCTAGTCAATTTCATGAAACAGTTATTTACTCAAAATAGTTAACAAAATTCTTATTTACTTAATTGAAATACGTTTATAATTAACGAAGTAGTTTGTTTCAATATGATAAAGAGACTTAACAGAAATATACATAATTTTGAACACCTGATGCTTCAAATATTTCTCGTGTAGCAGAAAAGGTAGAATCTAATACATGATTAAAAAATTGTCCTTCACTTGATTTTTTTCATGACATGTGAAAAACAAAAATGATATGACATGATCATGGCCACACAATACGAATAAGACACGTAATATTCAAAAATACCCCGACATTTAATTAGTCTCATAAACTATTACGTTCAAAAAAAACAAAACCAAGGTATTCAAATAAAATAGAAAATGTCATACTATTTTACATTTACTTTTTACAAATGATTTCTTCTTTCTTTTAAATCTTGATAACACCGAGATCCAAGCGTTCAAGATTGAAGGAATACTGTGATCAGGACAAAGGACAAAGAATTAATTTTGACAAATTTGACATCAAGAAAACGAACACCCTCATTATGCCAAAAAAGATCCAAAGTCAATCACTGGAATGGATTGCCAAAAAACTTTTAAGAGAACCAAATGGTTGGAAAGTTAAAATACTTTCAGAGGATGGTAAAAAAGTCTTGATTAAGTGCCGGTTTGGAAGTGCTTTTTCGGAGAACATTTAAAAGTGCTTTTAGAATTTTAAAAGTTTTTTTACCTTGAAAATTTTTGAGAAGCACCAAATATGTGCTTCTTGAAAAAAGTACTTAAAACAATTTTAGAATTTCAAAATTATTTTTAATAATTTTTAAATATTTTAAATTTTATTCCAAAAGCGCTTTTTTACTCAAAAATAAACACTTCCAAACGGGCCCTAAAGCTGTACTTTAAAGATTTTAAAAGCATTTAAAGATTTTAAAAGCATAATCATTACTCTCCTGGCAGCATAGGCTTGGAGAATATGACTAATCCTTCATCACTAGAAGCAAAAATTCTTAAGGGTATTTACTACCCCGATAATGATTTTATACATGTTAAATTTTGTCAAAGTTAAACATGAAGTTGGGTAGTATTAATCAACGGTATACACCAAATTAGAAATGGTTAAAATATTAATATTTGAGAAAATAAATGGACATTATTTAACAAAAACAACACCGATGATAACCAAGAAGAAGATTGTACAACAAGAAGCACAAAATAGTTTAATATGGTCCCACTCAAGAAGTAGAGAATATTTAATAAAAACAGACTATGGACAACCTAGTTTTTGGAGAACCAAAACAATCATCTTCAGTTGCAGAAACTAATACAGGTCTATATGGAAAGCAAATATACCAACAAGGGCTAAAATATTCATTTGGGTAGGTAAATACCATTTCTCTTTTTAATACTTTTGCAAAATGCATACCAAATCCTTTTTTTTTTTTTTTTTTTTCATAATCTTATTTTATATTACAAAGTTGAGCAATATCATTTTTATCAACCCCGGTTTACGAACTTAAAGGTTCCATTAGAAAATAATTTTCTTATAACTGTATAAGTGGGTCAAGTTTTATAAATGCATGGAGATCATAAACAACACTTAGATACCTCGATCGTTCATCAACGCGGTGGGGCCTAAAACTCAATATCTGAGAGATTGAATGAAGAGATAACAATACCAACCATAACTTTGACAGAGTAAAATAAAGCGGCTCTTCAAAAGGGGACATTAACAAAGCCACTCTGATATTATATATGTGGGAAACTTGCCTATCAGCGAGTGAAACCACCCAAAGACTTCTAAGCCGGAGCCAAAAGGGTCCAAATAATGATAGGTGATGAGGGAGAATATTATAAGGTTTAAAAAGAAAAAAAGATCATGCCACTTAGCATAAGAGTCTTGCAGGTTTTATAAAGATTACTTTTTTCAAATCCAATATCGAAACAGATAATAAGCAAATTGGTAGCCATAACAATTAATTGGGCCTTATAAAGTTACCTGCTAAATTGTTTCTAAAATTTGCTTTTAATAAATTGTTTTCTGGTATTATGGTGTTAAGAAGAATCACATCAGAAAAGGAACAGAATTTCTCTCAGAATAATATAATGAGGTTGGAAGAGGTTTTATAATTGTAATCGACTTACCAGAAAATCTCTTGACTGTTATCATCAGTTGAAAGAAGCCAATTTACACCAATACGATTGGAAATTTGGAATGTGTTTCATGAAGATTAAGCTGATCTGACATATCACAGCTTCGTTGTATATTACGAATGTCGCCGATCTTTTGTTGGATTTATAGGAAATGGAAAGAGGCCAGAAACAAAGCGAAATTTGGGAGAGAGGCTAATTAAGGAGTGATGTGATAATGGGAAGAGGTTTGAGAGGGTTATGGAAGATCAAGAAGGGGACGAAGTAATTTTAGCTCTTCATATGCAGGCACAGAGAATGAAGAGGAGATGTTTCAGATGTCGTTAGATTTAGATGGTAAAGAGGTGTGAGATGAAATGAAGTATAGGCTTGACGGACAGTTTGGTTAAGAAGATGAAATGAAGTTTGGAGATGATAAGGTAAGAAAGAGAATGATTGGTCAGTGGCTAATGTTGGCCCATTAAGATTATTTTTTTTTTTTTTCGAAATCATAATATTATAGATAAATTAGAAACGGTTACAAAAGTTAGCCTACCCTGAGGGATCGGCTTCATTACAAATCATAGTAGCTAACTGGGTCGGGATACAAGTATTCCAGTTACCAAACAAAGTGCTTAGAAACTTTTGGCAACCCAGTCGGCTGTCCCGTTTCTACCCCTAGTAATAAAAGAAAAGGAAGGGGAAGATTGTTCAGCAAAAAAATAGATATTACAAATAACGTTTCTAATTGAATGACTCAAAACAGGACGCCCAGATGCAAGTGGTCTCATAATAGTAGCCAAGTCATTCTCAATAATAACACTACCAAAAGGATAATTTGAAGCCAACTCCGTAGCCTTCAAAATGCCCATGGCCTCTGCCTCTAACACCGAATCTGCTCCAATTTTCCAACTATTACCTGTTACAAATTCACCATTAGAGTTTCTTACGATACAAGCAATTGCAACTCCTTTATCCGAAAAGGCCGCATCACAGTTAATTTTAAATTTATTAGGTGGTGGTTTTTTCCATTTACCTTTAAATTTACTATTCTGTATAGTATTATCCCTATTAATATTATTAAGGTTAAGATTGTTGTTATTCCTAACTTCAATATCAAGGAAGTTGAAGTCATTAGGGTTTGAAATTTTATAATATTCTTTCCAAGCTTCAATAGCTTTATTAATTGTGATTAAAGGGTCACATTTTTTGCCATTATAGATAAAATTATTTCTATCTTTCCAGATATGCCACATTATCATGCATATAAGTTCTAAGATCCTATCATTTTTGTTAAAACTTTTTTCAATGTTTTTTACTTGACTTAACAACCACTGGTCTAGTTTTAGAGTTAGGTCATTATCAGTTTTAAGATAAAAGGACTAGTAAACCATACACTTTTAGACCACGGGCATCTAAAAAGCATATGCTCTACTGTTTCAATATTATTATCACAAATTTTACAAATGTTGTTGGTCCTACATTTTCTATTAAAAAGATTTTCTTCAGTAGATAGAAGATTTTTAACTACTCTCCACATGAAATTCCTAATTTTTGGTGGGGATTCCATTTTCCATATTAATTTCCAGATATTTTTATCCCTCTCGGTTGAAGTTGAAGGTTTATTTTTATTTTTAGATACTTGTATGATCCTATCATCTTTTTTCATTCTATGATAGGCTTCTTTGACGGTATATGTTCCATTTTTACAGTAGTCAATACTAATTTGATCTTTACAAAAGATCTTAGGTATTATCATTTTTTCTATTTTTTCCTTGATTTCCTTAGGATAAATTTTGTTAAGCAAGTCTATATCCCAGGATTTGTCACTTTTAATAAGTTGTTTAACCCATATTAGGTTTGAGTTTGTAGGCTTAATAAGAGTTTTTTCATTACAAATCCAATTATGATCATAAATATTAATGTCATGACCATTACCTAATTTCCATTTTATGTTATTTATGAAAGTATCTCTACCTATTAGTATGCTTTTCCATCCCAAAGATGGTGAGCTTCCAATTTTAGCTTCAAGAAAAGAACTATTTTTGAAATATTTTCCTTTGAGAAGTCTATGAAGTAGGGATTCTTTTTTATTGATTAGGTTCCAAGCTTGTTTTCCAAGCAAAGCTTTATTCATAAGGTGTAGATCTCTAAATCCTAGTCCACCCTCAAATTTTGAAGTAGTAAGTTGTTCCCAACTGGCCCAGTGTATTCTTTTTTTACCTTTATCTCCCCACCAAAATTTAGCAATAATGGAGTTAATTGTATTAATTATATTCTTAGGAATTATAAAATTTGACATAATGTAATTTGGTAAACTTTGAATGATTGCTTTAATCAAAACTTCTTTTCCTCCTTCAGACAGAAAGAGTGTTTTCCAATTTTCAAATTTTTGTAGGATCCTATCAATTAGAAATTGAAGGTCTTTAGATTTTGATCTACTCCATTCAGTTGGTAAGCCTAAGTAGTTTCCTAGGTTATTAGCTCTTTTCATATTTAATCTTTTAGCCATTACTTATTGGATGAAAGTAGGAGTGTTAGGGCTAAAGATAACCCCACATTTATTTTGGTTAAGGCATAACCCAGTGGAATTTTTATATTTGTTCATAATATCATTAAATGATTGTATTTCAATATTATTAACATTTAAGAAAAAAAGGCTGTCATCTGCAAAGAGTAAATGAGTTATTTCTGGACAGTTATTTCCAATTTTAATTCCATTGAGAATGCTATTTTCTTTTTTATATCTAATCAAATCATTTAGAGTTTGTGAAATTAGACAGAAGATTAAAGGCGATAGAGGATCACCTTGTCTAATTCCTCTGGTGGATTTTTTAATTTGGTGAATATCCCCATTAATTAGGATTGAGTAGGTTACAGTTGTGATACAAATCATTAGTTTCCTTACCCAATCTTGATTGAAACCTATTTTAATTAGGAGATCTTGTAAAAAGTCTCATTCAATGTATTCATATGCTTTTTTAATATCAGCTTTAACCGCAACCATATATTTTTTGGTTTTTTTCCTTCTTTTAATATGGGTAATTAATTCATGTGCAATCATCGTATTTTCCTGTATCATTCTATCAGGGATGAAAGCACTTTGGTTTTCTCCAACTAGGGAGGTCATGTGAGGTTGCAATCTATTAACCAAAATTCTTGCAATAATTTTATAAATAAAATTTGAGCAACTAATTGGTCTATAATGTTTAATATTAGTAGGTTTAGCTATTTTTGGTATTAAGGTAATGAGAGTTTGGTTGATCTCAACAAGGCTCCCTTTATTATTCCAAAAATTATTTATTACCCTCATAAGATCAAGTTTAATAATTTCCCAATAAGTTCTGAAGAAATTTCCATTGTACCCATCAGGCCCAGGAGCCTTATTAGGTCCAAGTTCCCAAGTTGCTTTTTTAACTTCTTCTTCATTAATATGTTTATTTAAGTTATCCGCTGATTTTTTATCAATTTTGCTAGTAATGAGATTAATGGTATTGTTGTAATCTCTTTTTCCTACTGTAGAGAAGATATTATCAAAATAGTTAATAATTTCAAAATTAATATCATCTTTCTTATCAATCCATTCACCATTATCATTAGTAATGTTAAGAATTTTGTTTCTACACCTTCTTTCTTTTGTACAAGCATGATAATATTTAGTATTTTTATCACCCTTTTTAAGCCAAAAATTTCTAGATCTATCTTTCCAAAAACTTTCTTCCCTTTTCCAAGTTTCTTCAATTTCTTTGGTTACAGTATTATACTCATCCCAATTGAAACCAGGACTATTAGAATTAGATATTGTTTCTAATTTTTTAATAAGTTTTTCTATTTGGATTTTATTATTCCCAAATTTTTTCCTATTCCAGTCTCTTAAAGCCTGGCTACATTTCCTAAGTTTATGGTTGATAATAGCATTAGGGTTTCCCCTAAGTGAGCTATAATCAGCCCAAACTTTTTTGATAATATTAAGGCAATCAATTTCTGTTGTCCAGAAATTTTCAAATTAAAATCTTCTTTTCTTTTTGTTCTCAACTTTATCATGATGTAAAACTAAAGGGCAATGATCTGAGCCAATAGCTGGTAGAATTGCTACCCAAGCATGTGGAAAAAGCTTATCCCATTCAGAGTTATGAATAGCTCTGTCTAGGGTAGCTTTAATAAGTTTATTACCGGCTCTTTTATTTGTCCAGGTAAATCTACAACCATAAGAAATAGTATCCTTAAGATTGTGTTGGTTAATGAAACTATTAAAATTCTTAATAGATTGTTTAAGGCAAACATTACAACCTAATTTCTCATTGAGATATTTAATACAATTAAAGTCACCAATTAAATTCCAAGCATAATTTTGGGGTTTTAATTTATTTAAAAAATTGAAGGAAACCTCTTTATTAATATCATAGGGGTTCAAGTAGATATAAGTGTAAAATATGGGGTCAAGATTATCACTTATAATTTTTGTGTGAATAAAATTAGGGTTTTTTTAATCACTTTAATCTTTAATTCATTCTTCACCATCAAAGCCAAACCGCCTTTCACTCCGACGGGTTCGACGGTGGTAATCAAATTCAAGCCTAGATTTCTAGCAATAATATCAAGCTTATTAAAATCATTCTTAGTCTCGGATAGGAACAGTACCTCAGGGCGGTGTTTAGCGCAGAGGTCTCCGACGGCCTGGACTGTCAGGGTATTGCCAACTCCCTGGCAGTTCCAGGCGATATGTATCATTGAGAGTGGTGGGATTGATCAGGTTCAACCCCGGAAGACCCTTCCTCTTCATCAGCGTGATAGTTCATCTCTGTTTCAACTGCTTCTCCATCAATTAATTCTTTCTGTTCCGCTTCTTCTTCCTCAAATTCCAAAGCAGGTAAATCACCATTGATTATCTTACAATTGTCGAATAACTTCTTCCCAGGATTTCGAATTTCATCAATACTATCTCTTTCTTTTTTGTTGATTCTTCTTTCATTCGAATTTTTTTGTTTTTGTTTCGAATTTCTTCTTTTTTCCCAAATTGCCTTATATCTCATTTTATCCGAATGGTAAGTATGGTCTTCAAATCGAAAATTTCGGGTAATTTCTTTCTGATTAATCCAGCCATCTTGATTAATTCTTTCTCTAATTCTTTCAATGTTGCGAATTGTTGATGATTCAGCCAAAGAGTTAGAATTATCATGTTTAAAATGAAAAATTCCATTTGTATTACTCGCTTCTCCTTTCTCAATTGAGTATTTTATGATTTCTGCAGGTAGGTTGAAATTATGGTTGTTGTTGAAGGTGTGTTGTATTGGTTCAGATTGTGTGGTTGTGTTGGCTATTTGTAATAAGGTTTTCAGAGAGGTGGGGGAGAAATTTAGTTTTTGTGGTGTTGGTGTAAATGGTGTGGAGGGTAAAACAGCTGAATTGTTTGATTGAGGTTGGTTGTTTTTGGTTTCAAGTGTTTTGGTAATAATAGGAGTGGTTATGATTGGTGGTGGTGTGGTGGAGTTTTGTAAAGTTGGGAGCTTATTGTTACTGATAGTTTTTTGTTTAAATAAAGGGTTGAAGGGAGTAACAGATATAGGTGAGTTTTTTGAATTAGAAGGGGTAGCAGCGTTAAGGTTAATTTTGGGTAATGAAGTTGTTTGATTAATGTTTATTTGTGGTGCAGGTGATAAAAGGATTTGAGACTAAGATGGTTTAAAAGTACCTGCTGCAGAATTTAGTTGAGTAGAAAAGTCAACTGTTTGGATTGAGGACACTAGTTGCTTTTGTTGGTTAGGATATAACTGCTGCTGATGTGTAGAATCAGCTATAGTTTGATCATTAATAGTGGATAAACCTTGCTAAGTTGGTGTGGGCCTCTCTTGTGCAGAAAGGTTAGTTTCATGTAACTTACTTTTCGAGTTATTGCTATTATCCATTGGATAATGTTGAGGTTTGGTAGCATTAAAAGTAAAGATATTGTTGTCAGAAAAAATCTCTTTTCCTTTACCTTTGTTGCTTGTTTCAGGGTTTGAATTCGGCTGATTAGACTCCTTATTGACAGCTGGTTGATTGTTTCCGGTGTAGCCCATTAAGATTAAGAATGTATGGAGGAAATGCATTTTTAATCTTGTACGATTCAATCAAAAAAAATTAAATTTAATATGACACTTTAGATATTATTTTAAAGAATTTATATTAATAGATTTTGAAAAAATAAATAATAAAACATATGATTATAGAATATAATGAAAAACACATATCAAAATAAAATGACACATCCTTTTACATATTATATAGATGGATTTAGCAATTTGTTTAGAAAATCGGCTGACGTTTCTTAAGGTTGAAATGGTTTAATGAATAGGAGAAAGAAGAGGGTTGTTGGTATAATGGGTCTGAGCTGGAAATATAGGGTATTGTTAGATTATAAAGACGGTATTTTTAAGGTATTGGACTCAGGTTACGATTAGGATTGTTGGGTAAGAGATGAAATTGTGTTTCTTTTGTGGATTATATAGGATATAAAAATTAAGGAGAATGGTAGATCTGATTGGGTCATTTTTTATAGGAGAATTAAAGTTAAGATTTCGGTCATTTTTAATTTACCAAATGCAGATTGGGTTAGGAAAGGTTACATTTAATGTAATTAAGCGATGACGGCTTAGGTAAGTGGAAGTCATATGGGATATAAATCAAAATCGTGGGAAGGGGTTGATATGAGATGTGACGGTCTCAAGTTAATTAAAAAAGGGGTATCTGAACTGTGCCCAAGACGTCCAAGAACTTCCCATGAGTACGCTAGTCTAGGGGCACCCTTGACAATCTCCACAGTCAAGTCTGTTTTGGGAAAAATATAAACCTGGCATATCGTGTTTCTTTGAAACTATGATATGGGTGGGAAAATATAAACATGGCATAGCGTGTTTCTTTGAAACTATGATATGTGTAGGAGATTCTCTTGAGGTAATTAAGTCTTTTGAATATGATAAGTATTTTGTCAAAGACCCTGTCAGGAGTGCTTATCACTCCGGGGTTCTTTTTTATTATTTGGTAGGCTACTGTCAATCTTGATGTTGTGTCTGCCAGCCATTACTAAGTTATACTTTGTATTAGTGATAATAGTTTTCCCTATCACATTGTGTGTAACTATGCCCTTATTAATTTTGAAGAGCGTGTTAATTTATGGTCAAATATAACTTGTTGGAAGAATAATATTAGTTAACCTTGAATTATGATAGGAGACATTAACGATGTTATGAATAGGAACGAAAAATATAATAATATGTCGCCCATTATTAGACACATGCTTGAATTTAATAACTTCATTTCTAATAATGGGCTTATTGAAATAAATTTGTATGGTTGTTTTTGTTGGCATATAGCCTCCCTTAATAGGTTGTTTTAATGTGACAAATCCTCTTATGATTAGTGTGCTAATTACTCTTGTTATATACATCCTTACTTGCACTATTGTTCATCAAAAACACTTTACATACCATTCTTATTATATCTCATTGCATTTACTTTTATTCATATCTTTATATACTTTGAGATATAGCCTTAATGATCAACTACAATGTTTATAAGAATTATGTTATCTACAACTTTCGTGAAGAAGATTTATTGATCCGAGCATCAAAGCATAAGTAAAATTCTTTCAAAGATGTTTGGTGCGGTACACCGGACCTATGGCGCGGTACACCGGACCAAGAATGCGGACCAGGGCACGGTGCATGGCTAGCCCGTCAGAGAGATAGAAAATCTAACCGTTGAGGTGCGGTACACCGCACGATACTTGCGGTACACCGCAAGGAAGGTTTTTCTGCACAAAGTTTAAGTCATATGAAATATATCCGTTGGGAAATTAATAGATCCGTTGGACCCAAGCCTTATGACCGTTGGAAGCTATTTTCTGCTATAAATTGAAGCTCTTTGAAGGCTACAACTACACTAACTAATTACAAACATTAAGGGACTTAATTGTTATCATTCAAGAAGGTGTCAAGAGCTATACATTGTCAAAATCAATCTTAGTGAGCTTATTAGTCCTATCCAACTCATCCAAGGAGTAAATCAAATAAGCCACAAAGTTTTATCTACTCAAGAGGAGTTTACATGCTAATAGTTATATCTACTCTTTAGGAGATTATCTAGCAAAGTAGTTTCACCCCTTTAAACACTTTGTATCTATCCTCTTAAGTCTAGGTCTTGTAATAGATAGATTAAGAGAGAATTCAAGTATAGGGAGTATACTTGGTGTCCTTGTGTTGTGATTACACAAGTGTTTGTCCTTCGTGTTATCGAAGAGGTTGTAAGGGTTATTGTGTTCTCGACCCGGTTAAGAGAGACACGGGAGCTTAGTGAAAAGCTTGAAATCCTAAGGAGGCTTCCTTAGGTAGTGGATGTAGGGAAACCGAACCACTATAAATCACGTGTATCTTTCTATCCCTACTCTATTTACTTTCCGCACTTTATATGTTTGATAATATGCTAGCATGAATATTGTGATATTGATTATCTAGTTTATCTAACATATAGTCTTCTAGAGTAGTAAGAGATTAGAAACTTGTTTTACTTGTATCACTTATATATCGAACCTCTTAGATTATCCATTGTATGATCCCTTAGGAGTTTGATATATTAGTTGACTTAGAAGTTTCCTTCTTAAACTTATAATTGTCCAAAAGATTTTTAATTAGGCATTAATCTTATTAGTAATCCTATTCACCCCCCTCTAGGACTTTCAATTGGTATCAGAGCCTAACTCTACGTGAATAGCTTAATCGTTAGTAGAGTAAACGATATGGAATTTAATCTTTTGGAAAAGTCGTCTTCTACTCGACCTCCACTTTTTGTAGGAACTTACTATTTTGCTTGGAGAACAAAAATGGAGGAGTTTATCAAAGCCGAAGATCCCGATCAATGGAGAATCGTTATGGAAGGTCCATTCGTTCCATATAAAGAGGAGTTAAATGAAGCGGGAGTTCTTAAGCTAAATCAAGAAGAAAAAGATTATGATGGACTCACCGTTGAGGATAAGGCTAAGCTCACTCAAAATGCAAAACCAATGTACACTCTAATTCGTGGAATTTCCGAAGAAATTTTCTCACAAATGTTAGATTGTAAATCCGCAAAAGAGCTTTGGAATCGTTTGGAGTTTCTATATGGAATTGTCGAAAATGATGAAGAAAAAGAAATCTTAATCCATGATGAATCTCATGACAATCCTAAACCAAACCATGAGGTAGCCATCTATCCTAACTCTTTATCTCTTCCTTATAATTATGATGATATTAGGCAAATTTCATCCCTTCTCAAAATTCTTGATTCTCAAATCCATTTGAATAACCTTATGTTAAAAAAGGCTAAAGTTGAGCAAAAGAATTGTTTTAAATGTTGTATCACTTTAGATGATATTCTTGGTAATACTAAAAACCCTTGTTTTGAAAACATTTTTTCTTCAAATAAAAGTCAACATCCTATGAAGAAAAATATAGAAGGTTTTAAAAAATTGGATGAAGCTTTTTCCCTCGCTCTTAAAACTTTAGAAAATCATCCCTTTTCAAATGTCACTCCTTTTGATCCAAATGGTCTTTTTAAAGAAAAATTGTATTTGAGTGATAATTTGGATATTGAAAAGAATGAGGAAAATTCGTGTTCAAAACCCTCACATAATAGTTCTATTCGAAAAAAAAGTTCTTGCAATTATTGTGGTAAACCCGGTCATCATGCTTCTACGTGTCATTACCATGAACAACTTGAAAGCGGATCTTTGATACCCTCGTGGGAAAAGCCAATATGGATCGTGACAAATGCTAACAACATTTCCGGATCCATTCCACCTCGGTTACCATAGTAATATTCATTGAAGGTGTTGAGCGTCAAGAAAATGGAATTATATGCAAAAGGACGTTCAAACCTCGTAAAAGGAAAATACGGTGAATTCTTTCCTTTCTTCTTTTTATTTCCATGTATTATTATGTGTTCATGTGCTTTATCCTCTATGTGCTAATATCTTGTGTATCTTGACCTTTTCATGCTTAATATTGCTTTGTTTTTACATTGGGTCTTTTTGTACTTTTAGAAAATATAGGGGTATCTGTGAAATAAACTGTTTTATGTGTTTTCGGGATTTCCTTGTTGTTTCTTTTTAAAACAAAATTTGTCTTATAAGTTTTATACCATTCCGAATCTTTTGGGGAAGTTTCGAATGTGTTTCGGGTGTTTTTAAAAGAACCAAAAAATTCCATCTTAGTGTCTAAGTCGAACACTTTTGCGGTGCACCGGACCACTCCGCGGTACACCGCGATTCAGGGTTTCAGCGTTTTTATTTTTCCTTTATTTTTCGCCCAGTTTATTTTTGCAGTGCGGTACACCGCGAGTTAGGTTTTGGTCAGCATTTTAAACCCGTTAATCTTCTTTTGTTCCTCATTCCACCATTAAAACAAAACCTCTCCCCACTCCAGCGATTTCCGGCGATTCCTCCACCATATTCCGTCACCTAGAAACTCTATCTTCTCCACCAAATCACTTCTCTCTCTCTCTCTCCTTCATTACCCACTTCCTTTTCACCATGAGAGAAAAGAAATCTGCTCCAAGGAAGAAAGCCACCACCGGAGCCTCCTCCAGCCGCCGCCGTGCACCATCTCCGGAGAGGTCACCAACACCACCTCCACTCCGGCCATTCGATCCTCTCCCGGGCAGAACCTTTAGTGCTTCAGCTTTTCCATCGGGTGATAATTCTCTTTTTGAACTCATTTCCTTCCAAGGTTGTGATAATATCTTTAAATTTTCGGGTAGTCAATTAGCTAGTGGGTTGATTGAAGAACTTTACTCTAATTTTGAATATGATTGTGCTAACAATTCGGTTAAATCAATAGTTTCGGGTACTCCTTTACGATTAAAGTTAAATGTTTTATGTGCTCGATATCATATTCCTTCGGATGGGTTTAGTGGTTTTTGGTCTAGTGGTTGTGATGGTTCTAGCCTTGATGTGGTTGGTCAAAATGAGGTTATTGAATTCGTTAATAGTAGAATGCTTATTCGTGATGGAAATTGGAATTTACGTAACTTTGATCCGGAGTTCATAGTGGCTCACAAATTTCTTATTTCGGCCGTGATTCCAAAGGATAAACATGATGCTAAACTAATTCCTTACGAAGCTTATCTCCTATTTTTTATCTTTGCTAAACAACCGATTAACATTATTGCGATAATGTTCAAATGGATGAACCATGCTAGAGCATCGAGGGATAAAGTCCCATACGGTATTTTTCTAACTAAAACCTTTGAGGCAAGTGGAATCTCTTTAGGAGGAACTAATGTGAAACCAATAGATAGAGCTTGGTGTTTTGATTATAGCACGATTAAGAGAATGAAATTTGCTATCTATAATAACACCTATGTTTCGCACTCACTTATTAATCGTATTTCGGATGCTTCAATTCGTAATCGTATCTTACAAGCAAGAGAAGGAACTTTTGGTCCGGAGCTTAACACACTTGAACTATTGGATAACCCGGCCCAACAAAATCCTATCCCTAATGAGCCCACTCAAAGCCAACCCATTCATGAGGATCCTCCTAATCCATCTCGTTTTGAAAGCACAATAACTCGTTTTATGGATTATATGGGTAGAAAATTTGAAGCTTTGGAAGAGAAAATTGAAAGGAAATTTGGGGTGTTAGAAGAGAAATTGGGAATTCTTGCTAGTGAGATGACTTGCGTAAGAAATGATGTCTCGTGCATTAAAGATGATGTGTCTCATTCTCGCCACCGTTCTAGAAGCCGCTCTCCCCGTGAAAATCGTTAATTGGTCGTGTTTGGGTGTTTTTTTTAAATCTTCATTTTATCCTTCTTGGTGTTTATTGTGGTTGTTTTGGACTAAGTATGTGATGTTTATGCTTTATTTGTTTGTGGGTCCGTGTTTTGGACATTTAGGATATTATTGCTACTTGGTTTTATTTGGATAATGTTTTAGGATTCTATGTGTTTTATTTGGATAATTGGTTAAGTTTGCTTTGCTTTATCTTGAATGTTAGATGCTTAAATTTTATGCTTCGGATATTGATATTGCTAACATTTTCTTTGATGATATAGGTACTATTGCATCCATATTCCTTGATCTTATTCTATATTGTTTTTAGTCCCTATAGTTTGTTCGATTTGTCATAGTTCTTAAAATGATTAAAAATTGCATTTAGGTCCCTAAAAGATTTTTCAAACTGCTTTTGAGTCCCTAAAACTTTTTGAAAAATAATTTTTGTTCACCTATATCTTTTCAAAAAATTACATTTTACCCCTAAACCTCTTTAACAATGTTTTTCAAATATTCTTATTAGGGAGAAATTGTAGATCAAACTTTTACAAAATTGAGACAAACTCTATGCATTGTGTAAGGGGGGGTTTTTTGTTAAAACATATTTAAAAAACTCAAATGCTTGACTAAACATTTATCTCATATATTGCAACTAATCGTTTGTGTCATTAGAAAGCATATGAAATGAAAATCTATCGATCAAGGAGTTGGTAAAAAGTCTCTATCTCTTAGCTCTTGCCTTACAATTATCTATCTTTGTGCATCTCTTTCTAAAATTGTTTTTTATCCCTAAACTCTTGCACACTCTTAGAATCGTTATTTAAAATCTATTCACTTGAGTTTTAGCTCTTCTTTCTTTAGTTGTTTTTTATTAACCCCGTCTTTTTGATGAAGACAAAGGGGGAGAAATATGTGCACTAAAACTTACAACTTACTTTCAAAAATTGCACTTTTTAAATCTCACAAATGCATCTCAAATTTTATATGCTTATTGTGAGGGGGAGCTTAATTTCATTAGTGCTTTAACTTTCATATCATTCCTAAGGTGTTTTAGTGAAGGATTTGTCATCATCAAAAAGGGGGAGATTGTTGGCATATAGCCTCCCTTAATAGGTTGTTTTAATGTGACAAATCCTCTTATGATTAGTGTGCTAATTACTCTTGTTATATACATCCTTACTTGCACTATTGTTCATCAAAAACACTTTACATACCATTCTTATTATATCTCATTGCATTTACTTTTATTCATATCTTTATATACTTTGAGATATAGCCTTAATGATCAACTACAATGTTTATAAGAATGATGTTATCTACAACTTTCGTGAAGAAGATTTATTGATCCGAGCATCAAAGCATAAGTCAAATTCTTTCAAAGATGTTTGGTGCGGTACACCGGACCTATGGCGCGGTACACCGGACCAAGAATGCGGACCAGGGCACGGTGCATGGCTAGCCCGTCAAAGAGATAGAAAATCTAACCGTTGAGGTGCGGTACACCGCACGATACTTGCGGTACACCGCAAGGAAGGTTTTTCTGCACAAAGTTTAAGTCATAAGAAATATATCCGTTGGGAAATTAATAGATCCGTTGGACCCAAGCCTTATGACCGTTGGAAGCTATTTTCTGCTATAAATTGAAGCTCTTTGAAGGCTACAACTACACCAACTAATTACAAACATTAAGGGACTTAATTGTTATCATTCAAGAAGGTGTCAAGAGCTATACATTGTCAAAATCAATCTTAGTGAGCTTATTAGTCCTATCCAACTCATCCAAGGAGTAAATCAAATAAGCCACAAAGTTTTATCTACTCAAGAGGAGTTTACATGCTAATAGTTATATCTACTCTTTAGGAGATTATCTAGCAAAGTAGTTTCACCCCTTTAAACACTTTGTATCTATCCTCTTAAGTCTAGGTCTTGTAATAGATAGATTAAGAGAGAATTCAAGTATAGGGAGTATACTTGGTGTCCTTGTGTTGTGATTACACAAGTGTTTGTCCTTCGTGTTATCGAAGAGGTTGTAAGGGTTATTGTGTTCTCGACCCGGTTAAGAGAGACACGGGAGCTTAGTGAAAAGCTTGAAATCCTAAGGAGGCTTCCTTAGGTAGTGGATGTAGGGAAACCGAACCACTAAAAATCACGTGTATCTTTCTATCCCTACTCTATTTACTTTCCGCACTTTATATGTTTGATAATATGCTAGCATGAATATTGTGATATTGATTATCTAGTTTATCTAACATATAGTCTTCTAGAGTAGTAAGAGATTAGAAACTTGTTTTACTTGTATCACTTATATATCGAACCTCTTAGATTATCCATTGTATGATCCCTTAGGAGTTTGATATATTAGTTGACTTAGAAGTTTCCTTCTTAAAGTTATAATTGTCCAAAAGATTTTTAATTAGGCATTAATCTTATTAGTAATCCTATTCACCCCCCTCTAGGACTTTCAGTTTTTATACTTGGTCTAACCGACGACGTGTTAAAAATCGTGGAGGTTAAACTTGATTGAGTTTTTGCTTCTAATGATTGACTAAGTAGGTTTTGTAGTTCTCAAGTTTTCATTCCACCAGCTATTTGGGTCAGATCGTTCACATCTTATTCTCCAATATGATCCGTCAATAAGGCAAGAACAACGATCTTTTATATTTAATCTCCTTAGATTAACATGAACAGTGTTACCAAGTTATGAAATCAGCATGAGGGAACCTATGAAGTGAAGTTTCCCTCCCAGTGTTTGTTGGGAGAAGAGATAATAATATTAACACTCTCTAACTATGGAGTCAAAGAACCTTTCTGGAACCATCGGAAGAGTGTCAACAAGAAGAGAAACATATTAAAGAAGCAAACAGAATAGCATATGAAAATGAAAATATTGGTCACATAGAGAATAGAAAATATAGATCAAGTGCGGGACAAGTATACGAAATTCATTATAAAGATCTTTTTGAAGAAAAGAATTCTCAAGAAATGCAGCAAGTTGCGGAAGTGGTCCAAAGGAAATTTACGCAACAAATGAATGATAAACTGACCAAACCCCCGACCTTGGAGGAAGTCCAATAAACGATGTTTGATATTTCAGTATTTCACCAACTAAAGCACCAAGATCGGATGGACTTAATGGTAAGTTTTATCAAGAATACTGGAAAATCATAAAAATGGGATATGTTGTTGATGGTTCAGGATTTTTTCTATAATAATATATCCATTGATACTCTAAATAATACACTCATTAATTTAATCCCAAAAGGTGAGACACACGAAAATATTGGAGACTATAGTCTTATTTCTTGTGTTAATTTTGGTTATAAAATTATTGTAAAACTTTTAGTTAACATATCGCAGGAATATATGAATGATATAGTCTCACCTACTCAATCAGCTTTCATTAAAGGGCGGGCTATTCAGGATAATATATTGGTGGCACGAGAAGTTCTTTTTTGAAACGAGAAAAATCCAAAACACATGGCACTTGTTAAATTGGATATTACAAAAGCTTACATCAGGTTCGTTGGGATCCTATTATCATTGATATTCAAAAATTATGATTTTAAGATATTTGGATTGGATGGATTGAAAATTGTATATCATTGGTATTGTTTCAAATTAACTTTAATGGGGTTAGGATGGAAAACTTTAAACCAAAAAAGGGGCTTAGTCAAGACGACCCTTTATCTCCATTTTTATTTTCATTAATGACAGTGGAAATGATAGGACTCACTGAAAAAAGGTTTCCCAAAAGAATATTAATGGAATTCAGATTACAAGAAATTATCCTATCGTTACGCATTTATTATTTGTTCATTACTCTCTTTTTCTTAACAATTAAAGAGCGCGAGATTGACGCTTTTCAATGATGTCTTCATATTTATTGTGTCGGTTATGGACAATGCATCAACTTCAATAAGTCATCAATATGTAATTGTCAGGACACGCCAATGAATCATATTTATAAAATGTTCCACATTAACGAGAAGGATGACTTGGGAAAATATCTGGGGATACCTCTATGTTATAAAAATCAAAAGTCCAGTCATTGAATTGGAATGCGGAAAAAATATTCAAAAAGACAAAAAGTTGGAAAGCACAATTACTATCAGCCAGCAGGAAAAAAAATTTAATTAAAGGTATACTTCAGCAATTTTAGCATACACAATGTCAAATTTTCTTTCCCCGTCACACTCCATAATAACTAAATTTCAGCAATATCAAACTTCTTATGGAACTCTGGTGAGAGAAGTCAAATTAACTGGATGGCTTGGGAGAAAGTTGGTTGGAAATTATTAGGTGGAATGGGGTTTCAAGGCTTTAAAGGATGAACACGAGATTACTAGCTTCCTTACCCTTGAGATTGTTAAAATATCTAGATAAACTCACGGTGAGACTCCTAAAAGGTTTTTATTTTCCTAAATCTAATTTTATGGATGTTAGATTAACACAATTAGGACATGGTCATGTGCTAGTCTTATAGAAGGGCATGATTTCTTGAAACAAAATGACATTTATTAAGATTGGTAATGAGAAAAGTACTGATATATGGAAGGATAAATGGTGGAATACTCAATGTAAAATGGGAAAAACCACCCAACTGCAATATTACAGAAGTATGTGAATTATGGAATAGAAATAAGACAGATTGGAATACATAAATTTTGGATAATATTTTCCCAAAACTGATAATACCGGTTATACCAAGAAGAATATTGTACAAGAAGCACAAGATAGTTTTATATGACCCACTCAAGAAATGGAGAACATGTAACAAAAAAAGGCTACAAGATTCTTATGGACAACCTAGTTTTTGGAAAACCAAAACGATCAACTACAGTTGCAGACACTAAAACAGGTCTATGGAAGACGATATGGAAAGAAAATATACCAAAAAAGGCTAGAATATTCATTTGGATAGCATGCAATAATGCAATACCGACTGACAAGAATCTGGAAAAAAACAATGTGATGTACTAGCTGAATGCGAATGGTGTTATTTAGAAGATGAAATTGTTGAGAATCTACTTTTAACTTTCAGTATGTCAACAAATTTGGGCCAGATCATCTCCATAAATTAGAATTCAACAAGATTTGTCAGAGACGTTAGGACGGTGGATCCTAAATATTATACAAATTCAGTTGGATGGTGGATGGTAACCAAGAGTCATAATGGCCTACGTGCTAGTAATGATTTGGAATATATGGAACGAAAAGATGAAGAGTAGACACAACCATCAGGAGGAAATAACAGATGACGTCATTCGTGTAAGAAACATTAATATTAGAGAGTTTTTTTGTACAGGCAAGAATACTTCCAATTCTGATTCTTTGGGTAACAATTTAATACTCACGCCTCTTGCGAGTTGTATGGATTTTTAAATGGACATTGTGTTTACTTGTGATGCGTCTTTTGATTACCCATACAACCACATAGGCATCAGCATTGTTGAAATTCATAAGACTAGTGGAATAAGAATCAAACATTCAAGGACGAATTTCTGAGAAACAATTGTTGAAGGAGAAGCACAAGAGGTCATTGATACATTCGAGATATGAAAGGAATTCAAACATGAAAAGAAAACAATATTTTTGGATAATCTTGAAATCATTCAAGGTATTAAGCATGTTCCAGTGGCTAGGTGGATATTCTAGTTGATATTAAGGAAAATCAAACTCGTGGCGGAAGAGGCACGAGACGTTATTTTTCAACACATACCTCTACAAATCAAAACCTGGGAATACAGAGCAAAAAACACAAGACACAGGGCAACAACTACTTTGGTAAACGTGAGAAACATCTAGGAGTACTTTGACAAATTAGGAATCGGTTGATAGAATTAGTTGGATATGTAGATAGTTAGGCTTCATATTCCGTCCAAAAAAATCATTCACATTACTTTCTATATTTTAATATTCTCTCCACGTAAGTAAATAGCACTGTCCGAAAAAAATTAAATACCACAGAGTAAGATAAAGCCTCTCGTCAAAAGAGGTCGTTAACAAATTTGATATTCTATATGCGTCCTAGAAGGGGGGTTGAATAGGACTACGGAAATTAATCGGCTAATTAAATTCTAAGTAAATAAAATTAAAAGCTAATTTAAATCCTATTCTCTTTCTAAACTAGATGTACATGAGTTTGATAAATGAGCAATAGATAATAATCACCTAGATATTCATACAAGCATATTATCAAACAAATAGAGTGCGGAAGTAAATAGTTTAGGGAAAGAGAATACTCAGGCATGTATAGTGGTTCGGTTTCCCTACTCCACTACCTAAGGTAGCCACCTTAGGATTTTCAAGATTCTTTACTAAGCTCCGTGTCTCTCTTAACCGGGGAGAGAACACAATACCCGTTTACAACCTCTTCGATAATACGAAGGACAACCTCTTGTGTAATCCCAACACAAGGACAACCTCTTGTGTAATCACAACACAAGGACACCAAGTATAATCCCTATACTCACACACTCTCTTAATCTAACTATTACAAAGACTAGACTAAGAGGAAGAATCAAGTGTTTGAATGGTTTTACAATAGTAATGAACTCCTAAAGAGTGGATATGACTTTATAGCATAAAGAGAATGATTTTGACTATGATAAGCTTCTTGACACCTTCATGAATGATCACAATTAAGCCCCTAAATTTTGGTGGATGAATGGTGTAATTTGTGTCTTCAAAGAGCTTTAATTTATAGCTGAAATAAGCTTCCAACGGTCAAAAGGCTCCTATCTAACGGATCTATTTATCTCCCAACGGATATAAGCTTTGTCTTGTTCTAATAGTGCAGAAAACCCTTTCTCGCGGTGTACCGCGGATATGGTGCGGTGTACCGCGCTTCTCAACGTATGATTTCAAAGCTTACTGACGGGCTACCTCATGCACCGTGTACTTGGTCCGCAACCTTGGTCTGGTGTACCGCGCCTTCGGTCCGGTGTACCACACATTTACTTGCTTACTGTTCGGGCTAGCTATGCACCGCGCCTTTGGTCCGTGGTACTGCGGTGTACCGCAGGTGTGGTCCGGTGTACCGCACCACTGTACTAATAAAGCTCAAGTTCATGAATAAAAAGTATTTAGTAAGTACAAATGTAATGCACTATTTGGGACTAGTTTAAACACGATTTGGCAAATATTAAAACAAGATTAAAAGGACGTTAGGCCAACAATCTCCCCCTTTTTGATGTTTGACAAATCGAAAACTTTTGAACTGACTAGTACTACATTTTTAATCAAAAACTCCCCCTCAACCTAAGCATGAGATTTTTAAGGATAAGTTAATTTAAAAAGCTCCCCCTTACGAAATGCATAGAGTTTTTGTATTCAACGAAAAAGTTTAACTAAAATTTCTCCCCCTTTGTCAACAACAAAAAGAAACGATTACTAAGTAATAGGAAAATGTAATTTGTAAAAAATTATAGGGACCAAAAAGCAATTTGTTTAAAATTTAAAAAAAAAACTAAATATTGCAAGAGGGTTCCTAGATAATAGAGACATCTAAAAGAAATTTACGAAAATTAGCACCAATGCAAGTAATATCACTATATTCCATTTGCATCTTGATGCTTGATTCCTACAAAAAAAAGTTAGGCTTTAGGTACCCAACTTGGTTTGGGTCCATGAGTGTTAGGGAATTTTCTTTTTATGATCCATAAAGGCTTTTTCCAAGATGGTACAAGAGATCCTAAATCCAACAATTTACGATAATAACAATGAGATGCATTATGACCAAGTTTTTCACAATAAGTGCAAGTGATAAAAGATTTTGAAGAAGATGAAGTATGATTTGAAATCGTTGATTTTTCAAAGACATTTTTCAAGAATTTTTGTTTGGTTGATGGATCATATCCAACACAACTTTTTTTTAAAACCAATTTTTGAGAATCTAAAATCAAATCCAAGTTTTCTTGCACATTTGTAAATTTTAAAATAATAGCATTTTGATCCTCAATCTTTTTCTCTAACAATGTTTTTTCTTCCAAAAGACTTTTCTCAACAAGATGAAGTTTCTCATTTTCATCTAAACATTCATCACTAAGATTTTGACAATTTTCAAAAGCTTTTAAAATCTCTTTATTTTTATTTCTTTCAACTTCTAAATCTTTTGTTAAAACTTTGTTTGTTTCAATAGAGTTTAAAAAATCATTGTAATGAGAATCAAATGCCTCATGAATATCTTGCTCACTAGCATCATCATTAGATAAAGAAGAGCTAAATTTAGAAGTTACCTCATTGTTTTTATCATCCCAAATAGCATGTTCATCTTCTTTGTGATTCACCATGAATGCAACTAGATTCACATGCTCGTCATCACTTTCTTCTTGATCGGAATTTAGAGCATCCCAAGTGATGTTGGTGAGCAAGGCTTTCTTAGATTTTCCTTTGTGAAGATTTGGACAAAAGGTTTTAATATGCCCTATTTTCTTGCAATGGTAGCAAGTAGGTTCTTCTTGCCTAATGACCCTTACATTTCTTGAAGAGCTTCCTTTTTTGGCAAAGCGTTTGTATTTCATAATTTTCTTAAGCAAAGTCATTTCTTCATCTTCACTTGTTTCTTCATCATAGGAATCTTCTTCCTCTTCACTTTCCTTCCTTTCTTTTCGTTCTTTTATCTTGCTACTCAAGGCATGGAAGGCAATGGATTTCTTAATCTTCTTATCCTCATCATCTCTTATCTTTTTTTCTTCAAGCACAAGCTCTTCCGTCATGAGGTTACAAATGAGTTCATGAACCGTCATTTTTTAGAGATCTTTAGTATCTCTTATAGAGTTGATCTTTGATTTGTATTTCTTTGGAAGAGCAAATAAGATTTTTCGGCATTGTTCTTTGTTGGTGTACTCTTGACCAAGAGTCTTCAAGGTGTTGACAATGTTAAAAAATCTTTGATGCATAGCATTTAAGGCTTCATCGGGCTCCATACGAAATAGCTCATACTTAGTGATAAAAAGACCGATCTTAGTTTCCTTGACATCTTCCGTTCCTTGATATGATAGCTCCAAGAGTTGCCACATTTCATGAGCCGAATTGCATTCACTAACTCTAGCATATTCCGTGACACTTAACCCATTTATGAGTATGTTCATAGCTTTGTTGTTTTTGGTGAGTTTGGCTATGTCTTGAGCATTGTAATCATCTTCATCTTTCTCAACCGTTTGACTACCATCAACAAGAGGAATGTAAGGACCCTTCTTGATAGCAAGCCACAAAAAGTAATCGATTCCTTTGACATGAATCTCCATTTTCTTTTTCCATCCAAAGTAATCTTTTCCTACAAAAAGTGGAGGTCTAGTAGAACATGAACCTTCCGGTTGATTAGAGTCCATATCGTATTAACTCTAGAAATGATTAAGTACAATAGAGCTAGGCTCTGATACCAATTGATATTCTATATGCGTCCTAGAAGAGGGGTTGAATAGGACTACGGAAATTAATCGGCTAATTAAATTCTAAGTAAATAAAATTAAAAGCTAATTTAAATCCTATTCTCTTTCTAAACTAGATGGACATGAGTTTGATAAATGAGCAATAGATAATAATCACCTAGATATTCATACAAGCATATTATCAAACAAATAGAGTGCGGAAGTAAATAGTTTAGGGAAAGAGAATACTCAAGCATGTATAGTGGTTCGGTTTCCCTACTCCACTACCTAAGGTAGCCACCTTAGGATTTTCAAGCTTCTTTACTAAGCTCCGTGTCTCTCATAACCGGGGCGAGAACACAATACCCGTTTACAACCTCTTCGATAATATGAAGGACAACCTCTTGTGTAATCCCAACACAAGGACAACCTCTTGTGTAATCACAACACAAGGACACCAAGTATAATCCCTATACTCACACACTCTCTTAATCTAACTATTACAAAGACTAGACTAAGAGGAAGAATCAAGTGTTTGAATGGTTTTACAATAGTAATGAACTCCTAAAGAGTGGATATGACTTTATAGCATAAAGAGAATGATTTTGACTATGATTAGCTTCTTGACACCTTCATGAATGATCACAATTAAGCCCCTAAATGTTGGTGGATGAATGGTGTAATTTGTGTCTTCAAAGAGCTTTAATTTATAGCTGAAATAAGCTTCCAACGGTCAAAAGGCTCCTATCTAACGGATCTATTTATCTCCCAACGGATATAAGCTTTGTCTTGTTCTAATAGTGCAGAAAACCCTTTCTCGCGGTGTACCGCGGATATGGTGCGGTGTACCGCGCTTCTCAACGTATGATTTCAAAGCTTACTGACGGGCTACCTCATGCACCGTGTACTTGGTCCGCAACCTTGGTCCGGTGTACCGCGCCTTCGGTCCGGTGTACCGCACATTTACTTGCTTACTGTTCGGGCTAGCTATGCACCGCGCCTTTGGTCCGTGGTACTGCGGTGTACCGCAGGTGTGGTCCGGTGTACCACACCACTGTACTAATGAAGCTCAAGTTCATGAATAAAAAGTATTTAGTAAGTACAAATGTAATGCACTATTTGGGAGTAGTTTAAAACACGATTTGGCAAATATTAAAACAAGATTAAAAGGACGTTAGGCCAACAAAATTCACTCTGATATTATATAAGCAAAAAACTCCTATTATCGAGAGAAACCACCCAAAGACTTCTAAGTCATAGCCAAAAGTATTAACAAAGGGTCTGAATAATGATAGATGATGAGGAGAATATTATAAGTTTTGAAAAGAACAAGAAATCATGCTAATGGATATGAAATGTGTAACATAAAATCATCCAAAATATTCCATCAAAATATACACCAAAAGCTACATTGCATAAGAGTCTTGCGAATAGCATGGCGAGTAAAACAACAAAAAGGAAACAAAATAAGCTAAGTTCCCTCCTTCACATCTTGTGCTCCAGTAGGAGGATCAGCGACTGCAACATGTTTTGCGGGTTTGCTCGGAAAGTAAAAGATTCAGTATCAAGCAAAATGACATTTCCTTTTACTTGCTCATTTGTGATAATAAAATCTATTTCCGAGACATCATTTTAGGCGTATTTATTAGTTTATAGGTCGATTTTCACATGATTTACTACACTTTCCTATTTTGGGTCTTGAATTGATTATTTATTATTTTTAGAGCATATTGGGTTTAATTATTTATGAGTAATGCTGGATATCACCCCAAATCACATCATCCTTTTATCTCCTCTTAGGTGGATTTTAAATTAACCAATCATATGATTTCTCTTTCCTGATTTATTATTTTCTCTCTCCTTTATGATTGGTCAACCTAGGAGGCGATAGAAGGGTGATGCAATTTGGGGTGATATCCAGCATTACTCATTATTTATTTAGTGTGAAGCTTTAGAGATATATGGTAATTAATTAGAGTCCAAGTTGGTTCAAAAAGATAAAGGAAAGAAGATAAACATGGAAATTGAAGATAAGGAAGTAAAAGCTAAAAATATGGAAAAGGAAAAGCTGCCTTAAATCTGAATTCCTGCACCTACGACTACAAATCAGCTTATATCTTAAAATTGATGAGGAATCTGGAGAAACGGTCAAGATCAAAGTTAAATATCTTTCTGAGACGATGAATTTCGACTACTCATATGCGGCAATCGGATGTGTACTGAAGCTGCTATGACCAAAACAAAAACGGGGCTGATTCCATGTTTTTGGGCTACGAATTTGAGTTGTGCTAGGAGCCCAATATTTACCTTTTCCTTCAAGAAAACGATTAGGTCAACCTATACACTATAAATACGGCCTCTTAACACTAGAAAATCATCCTTGACCAAACCCTAAGGTCAGGAATAAGCTTACAACAAGAAGAGAAGTCTGGAAGGAGCTGTGCATCAATTATGTCTCCTTCAACCTTTAATTTTGTAATTATTTTCTTTTCTTTTCTTAGTATGAACTAGATTCTATTAAGCTTAAGTTGTAGCATATATGTATGAACCCTAGTTTTGGTTGACATCTATCTAATTTGATTGAATTTATGTTTTGATTTCTTTGTTTATGTGTTGGATTTATATTATGTGTTCTTTACGGTGTACAACGTATAGGATTACCATCATAGTAGTTAGATAACCGGTATATTTGACTATAGAATTAGCACATAACGTGTAAAATAAGGTTTGATCTGACAACCCAGCCTAACTAGATAGTCAATGGTTTAGTGTATTGCTATTTAATCAATTGCAGGAACAGTGTGCTTAGGTTCTTATTGACACAGGTAAACCCTATTTGAAACTACCTAGCGCAATTGAAACCAAACTATTGAAATACAACATGATTCATACCATACATGTTTAGAACGGCAAAAGTAGTGGGGATTACTTGCTAATTACTCAAGCTAAACTATCATACTATCTTCTTTTATTTTATTTATTTTCTGTCTTTTAATTTAGTAGTTTAGTTTCCTTCATTGAAAATCAAATAAAAATCTATCTTTCTCTTCTTTACCCTTGCGTATTATTATTCTAACTCTCATAACTGCACTTGAATATTTGCATAAGTTCTTCTTAACCTTCGTAGTCCCCTGAGGAACGAATCTTACTTATTCATTAAAACTTGCATACGATCTGCATACTTGCAGAACCGTGCTCAGCTTAGGGTGTTTATTTGCACTTATTTATATCATTATTTTATCCCACCTTAGGCGACACCAATCATCAATATTTATGGTTGGGTTTTTTGTGATTTTAAATAAAGCATGAAAAAGGTTAACGTAAGGATTGTATTTCAGGTGTCTATGGCAGAATTCATAAAAAGTTGTGATCCTAACCCAAGCATTGGGAGATATCTGACTAGGAATCAAAGAGTATGCCTATAAAAGGTTGGACACAAATGGAGGAAGGGATATCTATTGGCATATAGCCTCCTTATATAGGTTGTTATAATGTGACAAATCCTCTTGTGATTAGTGTGCTAATTACACTTTATATATATATATATATATATATATATATATATATATATATATATATATATATATATATCTTATCTCTTGCACTTTATTTCATCAAAAACACTATATGTATCGTTCATATCAATCCTTATAGTCATATCCTAAAGAGTTAATTTTCATACATATACTTTTAACCTTATCTTTGTGTACATTGATAATTAGCCTTCATGGTCAACTACAAAGTTTCTTAGAATGATGTTTCCAACAAATTTCATGAAGAAAGGATTTCCATCCAAGCATCATAGCAAAATGTTAAAATATGGAAGTAAGAAGACAAACGGGAACTTGTTTGGTGCTAACCGGGAACCCGTTTGATATGTAACCGGGAACCGTGTCAGCTTGGTCTTCTTGATAGTCAATGCCATGTCATTTCTTACCATTTCCACTTGGAAAAGAGACATTTGGGAAGATAAAAGGGAACCTGTTTGGCTCTAAACGGGAACCCAGATAACACAAGTTGTCCCACAAACTTTATAACCGTTGGGGTCTTTCTTGTGCTATATATATGACCTTTTTCAAGAATAAACTCACATCTTACAATTAAACTATTGTTACTATCTTTCTCATAAAAAATTAGAGGTCTCAAGCTATCATAGTTAATTATCCAAGCTTGATAAAGAGCTAAAACCAAGAAGCTTCAAAGTTATTATCTACTCAAAGAGGAGATTCAAGCTTATAGTTATATCCACTCTTTAGGAGTTTGTTTAGAAAAGTTATTTCACAAATAAAACCCCTTGTATTTGTCCTCTTAGATATAGTCTTTGTAATAAATATATTAAGAGAGAGTTTGAGTACAGGGAGTATGCTCGGTTTGCTTGTGTTGCGATAGCACAAGAGTTTAATTTGTGGTATCGAAGTGGTTGTAAGGGTATTGTGTTCCTACCCCTGCTAAGATAGACACAGAAGCTTAGTTAAGAAGCTTTAAAATCCTAAGGTGGCATCCTTAGGTAGTGGAGTAAGGTTAACCGAACCACTATACATCGTTGTGTACTTTCTATCCCTTATCTCTTTACTTGTCGTATATTGGTTGCTCGTCTTTTAAATTGTATCAAACCTAGTTACACCATTGCATGATCCCTTAGAGTTTGATATATATTATCTTAGAAGTTTTTATTTAAACTTATAATTGTCCAAAGATTTTTAGTTAGGCATTAATCTTGTTAGTATCCTATTCACGCCCCCTCTAGGACTTTCAATTCGTATCAAAGCCTTCATCTACGTAGCTTAATAGTTAGTAGAGTACACGATATGGAATCTAATCTTTTGGAAGAGTTGTTTTCGACATGACCTCCACGTTTTGTAGGCACCTACTACTTTGCTTGGAGAGCAAAAATGGAGGAATTTATAAAAGTCGAAGATCCAAATCAATGGAGAATAGTTATGGAAGGTCCATTCGTTCCATACAAAGAGGAATTAAACGAAGCGGTAATTCTTAAGTTAAATTAAGAAGAAAAAGATTACGATGAACTCACTGACAATGATAAAGCCAAACTCACCTAAAATGCAAAACTGATGTATACCTTATGGTGTGGAATATCCGAAGATATTTGTACAAGGTTCCTTTTGGATTGTGATTCGGCAAAAGAAATTTGGGATTGTATGGAATTCTTATTTGGAATTTTTTATGTCAACGAAGATGAAAACCATGAGGTAGTAGTCAATCCTTACTCCTTATCTTTTTCTTTCGATTATCACGATGATATGTATACCGCATCCCTTATCGATATTCTTGATCTTCAAATCAACTCTAATAATATTTTATTAGAAGATTTAAAAATTGAGCAAAATAGATGCTTAAATTGTTGTCCTACTTTAAATGATATTTTGGGAAACAATGAAAAAACTTGTTTTAAAAGTATTTTCTCCTTTGATGAAAATCAAAATCTCTTGAAAGATGCCTTAACTTTTAAAGAAGTGGATGATACTTGCTCTATCATTTCTAAACTCTTGAAATATCATTTATATCTTAATTTTACTCCCTTTAATGAAAATAGTTTTCTTAAAAGAAAAGTTTCTTGGAGTGAAAATTTGATAGTACAAAAGAACGAGAAAAAACCGTGTTTAAAATCCTCTCGTCATTTTCCATGTCACAAAAAGAGTGTTTGTAACTATTGTGGTAAAGTCGATCATCGCGGCTCAACGTGTTTTTATCATAAACAACTTGAATTTGGTTCATTAATGCCTATGTGGAAAAAACCGACATGGATCGTGAAAGGTACTAATCATGCCCTCGGATCCTCTCCACCTTGGATACCTTAACTTCTTGTTGTGTTTATAGGCGGTGAGCACCAAGTAACTTAATGATCTTCTTAAGGACGTTCAAAACGTAAAAAGGAAAAACTGATGATTTCTTTCCTATTCTTGTTTGTGCATTATTTGGTGTTTTTACTTGTTTATCCTTATATGCTTGTGTTCTTATCCTTTTTATATGATTAGTGGTAAAAAATGTTAAGTATTTTTTTTTGTCTTTCTTAGAAAATATAAAAGCCTATGTGCAATTATATGTTTTCGTTGTTTTTGAGATTTCTACTTAGTATTTTTCAAAACAAATTTTTTTAGGGGGTTTTCAAATATTCTCAAACTTTTGTGGAGTATTCGGGTTGGTTTCGGGTGTGTTTAGAAAAAGCTAAAATCTCAATCTTACATTTGCGAGAGCCAGCGAGGCTGACCGGGTACCCGTACTGGTTGACAGCGAACGGGCGCCCGGTGTGAGGTTGTTCAGAAAACGAGTAAAATCTTTTGCCCTTCTCTTTTGTTTCATTATCCCAAAACCCTTTCACTCTTCTCCTCTCTTATTAAAAACAAAACCATCTATTCAAAACCCTTACCTCTTCTCTTCAATCTTCATCATCTCTTTCACCATGGCATCCAAAGGCAAGGCTCAGATGGCTCCATCCTCATCCAAACCTTCAAGAGCTTCCAAGAGTAACAAAAGATGACTTGTGATTGAAGACCTTTAATTTATTAAAATTTTAATTTATAGCCACTTGAGTCCAGTTCTTTGTGTATATCCACGTTGGTCCAGCCCCACTTCTTTGAGATCATTATTTATAAAAAATAATTGGACGAAACTGAGTTATTAGGATTTTGGTACAACCCTTATAGTACAATACTGGACACATTGGCATGAATATGGACAAAAACAGACCATTGGGTACACGAACTTTATTGAATTTTATAGGACATACACTTGGACAAAACCGAGACATTATACATATACAAAAACGAAAAATTGGGTACAACCCCCGTGTATTTGGACTATTATATAAACAAACACTAACTACACTTGTATAAAAATGCATTTTATCCACCTTAAAACGTTAAAAAAATATAGGTATGTACAACGTAGGTACGTACCCTCGTGAATGTACCACCCATATCAGGTAAATTAAAGTAATAAAAATTCAGAAAAAAATTAATAAAAAAAATAAGAAAAAAGAATAAAAAAAATTGAAAAGGATAGAAAAGTAAAAAAGTAAACAAAATTAACCAAAAAATTAAACTCAAAAACTTTCTTTTCTACAAAATAAGTCTAATTTGTAGAATCCTCGACTTTAAAGCCTCTAAAGTAAATTCCTCATATTTTTTTAGTCAATATGATAAATTCACAACTCTTCAAGGGTCAAAGTGCAATTGTTTCGACATATTTATACCTCCCTCGTCCCTCCAACTCCAACTAGTAAACTTGAACAGAATTTAATTCACTCCAATTGAAAAAAAACAAAGGAAGAAAAACAATTCAAGCCTATTTTTTGAGTCAATACTTGACTCAGTGCTCTCTATATCGAAGTGATGTTGGATAATGCACAAAAATACATATGGGAAGGCGCGATTCCGCTACAGATTCATCTCCACGAATCCGAAGTCACCACTCTCCCTCCACCTCCCCCTGCTATGGTATTTTTTATTTTTTAATTACTTTTGTATCTCCTGAATTGGGTTTAATTATTGGGGTTTTACTCTAATTATTATTTTTTATTTCCAAGCTATTTCGATTTGATTTAGTGTTGTAACTTGGTTTATAAATACCCAATTAATTGTTTTTGATTCGTATTGAAGTTTACTGTTGAAGATCATAGTTAATTGTTGCCTTGTTGCCTTGTTGCGTGAGAAAATTGTCTTAAACCCTAAAATCTTGATAATTTAATACATCAAATCTGAAATATGTAACTAAATCATGGTTAATAGTAAATTACACTCAATCAATATCACGTGTTTCAGATCTTAGCTCATCGGATAGGTTATCTTCCATTGTTAATACCACAGATTAAACCCTTCTTTAGTAGTACACTTCCTCCTGGTGAAGACACTGTATGGTTTGAATATAAAGGGTTACCTCTCAAATGGTAATAATAAACTAATTTTTTTTTTTTTTTAATATTTTCTTGCAAATTCATATTTTTTTCATTCTTTTTTCACCTTTCAGGTATATTCCTACTGGTGTACTATTTGATCTTCTTTGTGCAGAACCAGAAAGACCATGGAATTTAACAGTAAATAATAATTTCATTTATTCTGCAATGTGAAACTCAACAAGTTCATATTCTTTTATTTAATTTATTTACAGGTACATTTTAGAGGGTATCCAAGTAATATTTTAACACCATGTGAAAGTGAAGATAATGTAAAATGGGGTTTCATTAATTCATTAAAAGAGGTTAGGTATAATAGTTTCTTTTACTTCCATCAGAGGGCAAAATAGTAAAAGCTTCATATACTGATTTTACACAGGCAGCTTATATAATCAATGGTAACAGCAAAAATGTAATGAATATGTCACAATCTGATCAAACTGAACTTTGGAGCTCGATTTTAAATAATAATTTGGAAAAATATTTACCTATTTCTTCAAAGCTTAAACTTAGTTTAATTAAAGATGATTATTCACTGAAATTAAAAACCAGTGATGGAGATGGAGATGTAGTTGCAACAACTAAAGCAGGTGAGAATAATTGCATTATAAGTCCTTAAAATTAATTACACTATAAGTCCCTACTTGTTATTTCAGATAAGGTCCCTGTTCGATTATATGTACGAATTATCGATAAAGAATTTAATGACTTAGAAGATGCACCTTCAGTTGATAATTGGGAAAAAGTTTCTTACATAAACAAACCTGTTGAAGTTTCTGGAAATGGTAAGTTACAAAATTACCATTTAAGTCCTCGACTTAGTTTTAATTTCATTTTGTTGTGAAATTACAGGGAAAAGCTTTACATTATATGATGCAGTAAAATCTCTTCTTCCCGAGCTTTTTACGGAAAAAAATGAAAATACGGATAAAGCTGAGATTAAGCTTATACGTATTCAAGGAATTGAACCGAAAATGGAGATTCCTTTTGCTTGGGTGGCAAGTAATTTAATGAACCCGGAATATTATCTTCATATATGTGTTTATGTAAAAGTTGTGGAACCAGTTAGTATATGATTGAAGATTGAAGCGATTTGTGTGATTCTTTTAGGTCTTAGAAAGTTTTAGTCTTTTCTGTATATAACGTATAAACATAGATTTGCTAACGTTTTTACTATTATATTCTGATTTTATGATATTCGTTTGTTATTTCTTGATGAATTTCTTTATATAAGAGGATTGGAAGTTTTTTTTTTCTTCTGACTAGGGAAAAGAGAAATGAAACAATGGATAGAAGAAATGTAATATTTTATTTATATCACGAGATATGAAAGTGAAATTAACAGTTGAAGAAAGGGAGACATGCTTAGTACAGATATGAGATATGAGATTTCGCTGACAACAACTTTTGTTTTGTTATTTACACAAAAAAACTAGGAAAAAATGAAAAAAGTTAAGAAATATAGAAGAGAAGAGAGGTTAAATCCACATATGCATAAACATATTTTTTGTATATTTAAATTTAGAGTAGATGATAATGTTTAGTTAAATATATATATATATATATATATATATATATATATATATATATATATATATATATATGTTATACTTATTTACTTAACAATTTATGTATGATGAACATACATATGCCCTTGGTTATGGGCTAACTTATTAGAAGATAGAGATTTCTTGAAAAAATACAGAAAATTTCAAATAGGTAACGGTAAAACTATTAACATTTGGAAAGATAAATGGCAATATACTCAATGGAAACTCGAACGACCAGAAAGGTGCATACTCAAAAATCTTAATGAATTATGGACCATCGATACAACAAATTGGAATATAGATCTTCTTAATGGCATTTTCCCAAGCCCAATTATTCCAACTATATTACGAGAAAAGGTCTTTCCAAACGACGAACATGACAAGTTTATTTGGCCTCATTCTAGACAAGGAGAATATGTCACGAAAACTGGGTACAAAATTCTAACCGATCACGCGATATACGAGGAACCACACCAGTCATCAAGTGTCCCGATTGAAAGTGTGATTTGGAAGACAATTTGGTGGTCAAATGTCCCGACAAAGGTCAGAATTTTTAATTGGAAAGTATGCAACAATACTATTCCCACAGGTACAAACCTCGAAAAACGAAATTGTGATGTCCAAAGTAGCTGCAGCTGGTGCTGTGCCGAACAGGAAACTACAGAACACCTAGTACTTACTTGCGGACTCTCTAAACACATTTGTGATGGATCAGCGTTACAAATACATATTGAACCCTCGGACGATCACATTAGTGTATGGCTACTGAATACAATTAACTTATATACTTCTGGGGGATGGAATAAGGCATTTGTCACATCATACTTACTTCTCATGATTTGGAATATCTGGAAAGCGAAAATGAAAATTAGGCACTCAAATCTGGAAGCCGACTCAACGGAGGTAATACGTATAACAACAGTAAATATCCAGGAACACTTTGGTACGAATTGGTTCACGAGTGATTACAATCAACCGACACCAAATATTACAACGGAAAATACCCGAACAGATCTCGATTTTAAATCAGAAATAGCTTTTCTATGCGATGCCTCGTTCTCAAAAGCATATCTACCAATTGGAATTGGAGTTGTACAACACAACAAAGAAGATGGATCTCGAATTAAATACCATCAACAACACACTGCAACTCCAGCTGCATAGGGGAAGCCTAAGCAGTAGTCTCAGCCCTTGAGATCGGGAAGACTTGGAAAAACAAAGAGAAGACCATCTTCTCTGATAACTTGGATTTAATCCAAGGAATACAACAAGTGTCGGCGGCTAGATGGGAACTCAGACCATGGATTAGGCGTATCCATCAACTGACCAAAGAATCCGGGAAAGTTTTCTTCAAACACATCCCGCGACGATTCAAAAAAGGGGGCAGATCTTCTAGCGAAAGACGTCAGGCACAGGGCATTACAACACCACGTTACAACTACTACTCTTCAGTGTTACTTCTCGAAGTTAGGAATAGGTTAATCATTTTGATTTTGCTTGTTCTTGGTTGTATTTAATGTTGAACCTTTTTACTCGTCCAAAAAAAAAACATACATATGCACATATATATTCCATCTGGCATAATTTTTTTTTACAATGAAAGAAAATAACAGCATTAAATCTTAATCCTAGTTAGACTATTATAAAATTCGGTAATAGAACTCGACGGTAAGCCCGAGACGTCGACTCCCCGCCTAGTTGCTTTAGCGGCTACATCAACAATCTTTTTTTCAAGGATGATAAATCACATAATTAACCAACATCTTTGTTCAAATACAAATTGTTAAGAAAATTAATACTTGCAAAAGATTAGTAGAATTCCAATGCCATAGCTCTATTCCATTTCTAGCACATTTAGCCACCAAGTCGGCAACTCCATTGAAGTCTCTTTTGATATGATAAATCTTCCAGTCGGGAAATTTTAAAATCCATTTTCAGATTTTCTCAACCAATGATCGGATTTTCCAATCAACATCCCAAATTTTTTTAATACCTTAAATAATTTTAAGGTAGACGGGATAAAAGGAACAACACTTTATGTTTATTTCAGCGGTAGTTCTGATTGCCTGAAGTATAAGTTAGAAAGAATGGTTAACACCAATAGATTTTACATATGCTTTTAAATGTACTATTGTAAATTTTGAAGGTTTATCTATGGTTGGTTAGTAAAAAAGTTAACAACTTAATGGAAAATGGTAAAGGAGTTGAATTGCCAAGAACAACAATGGAGTAGCTACTAAAGAAGATTAAAGAGTTAGATTTAAGTCATTCTCACCTAATTCAAAGATGTCCTACAGGGTCGGCCCTGTGTGTAAGCAAAAGACGCGCCCGCTTAGAGTTTTTGATTTTTTTTTTACCTTTTTAGGGGTCCCGATCATCTAAATATATTATATGTGTATATATATATGCTGGACTTATATAATTACAAAAAGTAGCATTGTTACCTTGATGGTAATGTTGTACCTTTTATTATAAGTCATTCTCTAGTGAAGTGTCTGAGAAGATTATTATAGTGAAGTGTCTTAGAAGATTCTTAGTACCTTTATACACATGATCCCCACCCTATATAGGGTTATATGGACTCTGAACAAGGAAGGGGTTTATATAGTTAAAAAAATCATATCAATTTATGAAATTAGAAAAAGGAAAAAGAGAAGGAAATAAAAGTAGTAAATGAAAACCCATATCTTAAGAAAGTTGCTACTAATAAATATTGTACTATATGTAAAAATGATGATGAAAATGTGGAACATATATTGTTTAACTATCTTTCGGCTAGGGCAGTATGGTTTTATCCCCCTTAATTTGATGATTGA
This sequence comes from Nemophila menziesii, assembly GCA_029959085.1. NCBI lineage: Eukaryota > Viridiplantae > Streptophyta > Magnoliopsida > Boraginales > Hydrophyllaceae > Nemophila > Nemophila menziesii. The sequence goes on from JARWIR010000001.1 coordinate 86,547,181, forward strand.
CAACCAATATTTCAGCTAAGATGGATATTTGGATGGCAACTCTCATTAACATGATTACTAAAAGGTATAGAAAGGATACTATGATGCTTGAGAAAGTGTGCAGTATTGCTTGGCTTATTTGGAGAGCCTGAAAATGATTATATTTTTTAGGGTACACCCCTAGACCCATTTAACACCTATGATAAGGCTATAAAACTATAGGAAGAGTATAAAAGTGCAAATTATCATAGGGATGACCCATTTAGTTTGAAGGAAAAAGTGATAAATGTGATTCAAGGGATGTTAACCCCTTGGGGAACATGATTTTTGAATCAGCTCATAAAACAAGACATACTCTTAGCCAGAATACAAATGATACTACAAATAAATTTAATAATGATAGTATTAAATGGTCCCTATACTAATGTTATTAAAATCAATTGCGATACCTTTTTTCGAGGATAATAAGACTGATATTGCGTGTATTTCTAGGGATGATACATGAAATCTATTAAAGTGTAAAACATGCATGATTGCAGTAGATGGTCAATTATAAGCTGAACCTCTTGAGATTTTAAAGGCTTGTCTTCTAGCGCGAAGTTATGCTGATAAGTGTTGCATCATAGAATACAATTACATGGCTATAATGGATCATATTTAGCTAATAATTCAAACATTTGTAAATTTATAATTTGTAAAATTACTCGTAGAATTTATTTTATATTGGAATATTGTTAATTAGAATTTATCTTGTCTTAGGAGAGAATGGAACTTAATAATCAATTTGGTGGCCAAGAATATGCTTTTAGACAATTTACTTAAAGGATTGGTTGAATTTTTATCCTACTCAATTAGCTAGTCTATTAGGAAATAAAATTTACCCCTTTGGAATTGGCTAATTTTGTATTAAGATTTATTTTATGAATGAAAGCTTTTAGAAAGAAATTTTTTTAAGCTAAGTTTGATTTTTGAAAACAAAACCTACTTATATACAAAAAGAGGAAAATACTAATTGAGGCATGAAATCCCAAACTTAATATTATAAGACCTAATTACAAAAACTTATTTTTTAAGGCCACTTTCTAATTTTTGGTTGGTTTTCTTGACTTTTATACCCCTGTTCGTGATGGGTACAGACCCATCACCGTATTTTTACACTCACTTTCTTTTCATCTATGGGTACGGCCCCACGATGACACATTCCATACTTGTTCGTACCTACCCCGTGCTGGGTACGGACCATGGCAGTTTATATATCTTTTTAAAAGTGCTTATTACATTTTATTAAGGCATTAGGTTTTGGGTTGTACCCTTAAAGACAAAAAAAAACAACATACTCTTTAACAAAGTAGACTAAATTAAATTAAAACAAAGCATTTGCTTCCCAAAATACAAATAAACAATTTTGTACCACATTCAAGATCCCAATATAGTACATAATCAAAGTTAAACATTCACAAGATATCACTAATTTAAACCATACTTAAAACATAATAACAACACTAGTATACTAACAACAAAAGGAAGATTTGGGCCAGATCCATTACAACAAACAAAATGGTTGTACCCAGCATGAATTAAAAAAAACAGAACAAAAAACCTAAACTGGTCCAGCCCCATTACCAACAACATCTGCACTGGGCTGGCCCCATCAACAATATGGAACCCATGAAGGGGCTGGCCCCATTTGTGCACTACATTAAAAAAATAAAAAAACTGGCATCGACGAACAACAGCCTAGAGATGGAGGAGTGCGACTTCCAGGATCGACGAACAACAGTCCAGATCGAGATGGAGTAGCGCGTCTTGGAGGAGCGCGACCTGGAGCAGCGAGTGGGTGCAGGAGAGCAGCGACGGTAAATACGCGAATTAGAGGCGACGAGGGAAGGGGGTGGCGATGGCTGGCGAGGTCTTGAACGGCAGTTTTCTGGACAGTGGAATGGTGGTGGGACGATGCTCGTTGAATGGTGGTGGATCTGAAGATTTGGTGTTGGATGGATGTGGTTTTTTGGTGGTGGTGGCGGTCTTCCAATGGTCGACGGGTTCCGTCTGCAAGGTGGGGGTGTCTTCTGCAAGTCGAAAATGGAGAATGGTGGGGGGTCAGATCGGGATGAAGGTCAGATTGGAAGGGGATGGTGGGGGTCGGATGGTGGGGGTCCGTCTGGGTGGTGAAAGAATACAGAGGATGGTTGGTGTCGATAGAAGAAAGGCGGAAGGGAAAGGAAGGAAGGTGAGTCGACATGGAGATAAGGGGAAAACGTGAGCGGAAGGGGGTTGGAGATTCATCCCTATATAGGTTTGGTGTTTTGATTTGGTGGGTTTCACGGTAAATCAGTGAATAGAGGGGTGTTTTTAGAATTTCATCCTATACTTTAAAAAAGATTCACAAAGTCTTACACGCCTTAAAAACTAAAGAGGAATATACCTTTTGAGGCCTAAAATTCAAAAAAGAGAATTTTAAGGGCCTAGTTAGATCTTATGTTTTTTAAGGGCCTAACTAGATTTTTTGGCTGGTTAGGGTCACGTTTTAGGGGGTTCGCACCCGCTGTTTTTTTATTTTTGGGGGGTAGATCCCCTTATTTTATTTTTTAGGGGGCACACGCCCACCATTTTTTAAGTTAATTCCATTTTTTAGTTAAGTCCTTTAAGTCCATATTATCCAAAATAACGGGCTAGTCCAAAACGGGGGTATATACCCCCTAAAATATCATTTTTACCCCCTAGAATATCATTTTTACCCCCTCAATTAACTGGTTACCCCCTAAAATACCAAAACAGGGGGTATATACCCCCTGAATATCTTAATTTCCAAAAAACACCCCTGCAAAAAAAAATTTAAAAATACAAAAAACAAAGTAAACAATCAGATCTGAGATTCGTTTTGGTGGGTGTTGGATTAGCTGAGATGGGTGGTGTTGAGTGGTTTGGTGGGGTGTTGCTGGTGAGGTTGGGAAGCTCGCTGGTAGGGTTTAAAAGGTCGCTGGTGGGTAGTGGTGCGCTGGTGGTGGGGCGCAGCGGAGTGGGAATGTTGGCGGTGGATCTGAGTCTCGACGGAGGTGGTGGTGGTGGGAAAAGTGAGACCTGGTGGGGTTGCAGTTCATAGAGGTGGGGGCGGCGAAAATCATAGCAGACGGTGGTGGATCTGATCTGATTCGCGGCGAGGGCTTGGTGGATCTGATCTGATCCGCGGCGAGGGCTTCGTGGTGGCGCCTCGTCGTGGTGGTGCTCGACATCACAGCAGCAACGGAGAGGAGAAGGCCAAATCGTGGTAGCTGTGGTGCAGATCTGGTGCAGAAGGCCATGGTGGTAATGGATCTCGAAATCATAGCAGAGGGGTGGTGGTGGTGGCTCGGAGAAGACAATCAAGGTGGTAGTGATGGGGCTGGAGAGCGTGGTGGTGCAGATCTGGTGGTGCAGTTCGCCGTGGTGGTGGTTCTGCTGTGCGTGGTGGCTCGCAGTTCGCCGCCGTGGTGATGCTGATGTGCGTGGTGGCGTGGTTCGAAGTGCGTGGTGCTGGTGCGGTGCTGGTGCAAAAACGGGAGAGAGAGAACAATAGGGAGGGGGTGGGGTTTTCTGGGTTGCTCGACAGATAAATGGGGAGGGGGGGGGTTTGGTTTTATGGTTTCCTTTTAGTTGGTTTCTAATGGGCTAGTTGGGTTTCAATTGGGGCCCTTTTTTAGAAAAGTAATGTTATCTTAGACCCTTAAACATAGTTTACCCAAAACTAAATGCCCCCTACAAAATTACTCAATTAGGCCCGACCTAAGGTGCAGAAGAGCATTCCGGCTTGAGTGGACTCAAAATGGTAATAGGTGTCGGCAAGCCCATTTGAAAAGTGGGCCCAAATATTTGTCAAAGTCGGCCTATGACTCTTCTCATTAACCCATGGAAAGGTCAGATCGTTCTGGAATTATTAAGAAAGGAACTCTATAAATACCCCCTCTCTCTTTCTCCTCCATTTCCCAAACCTTTTCCAACACGAAATCAAACCACGAGATCGATAAATACCTATAAATACACATAAAACGAAGCAATCGGGAAGAAGAATTGCTTAGACAAATGGATTTTGAACTGAGAAGAGCGAGAGAGAAGCTGGAGAAAGAACAGAAGGAAAGAAAAGCCAAAGCGAAGCTGAAATTGGACAAGGAAAAGAGAGCTAAACAAGAAGCTGCTCGTCAACGCCAAGCCATTGAAGCTTCTCAGCGTGCTCGTCGTATCGATGCCGCCGAAGCTCAAGCTAAGGTTTATATTTTTAATTCCCAAAAAAAATCATCATCTTAAAATTAAAATTGAAGAAATTAAATTAATGTTTTTTTCGGTAAAATTGCTTCGTAATATGTTTAGATATGTAATTAAGAAGATTTGAATGATTTTAAAGTCAATAGGATAAACTATGAGGCGTTTGTGTAGATAATATTGCAATTTTTAGTTTATAGCTTGGATAAATGTCCTGTTACCTGAATACAATAATCCGCGATTACCTCATCTAAAACCTTTAAAAGAGGAATTTCACTTATTTATGGAATTTCTCTTTTTCTAGTGTAATATTTTTGTGAAGAGGGTAATTTGAGATTCAAGTTTAAAATCTCTGTAGTTAATAGTATCTTTTTTGTGAAGGGGTAGGTTAAGATTCGAGTTAAAAATCTCTGCATTTGATAGTATCTTTGTGAAGGGGGTAGGTTGAGATTAGAGTTTAAATTCTCCGTATCTTATAGTCTCTTTGTAAACCGTGTAAATTGAGATCTGAGTTCAAATTCTCCATATTTGGTAGTTTCATTGTGAAGGGGATAGGTTGTAATTAAGTTCAAACTCTTTGTATTTGCTAGTAAATAGTAACATTCATATAAAACGGAGTAATAGGTGTGTCTAGATCTACAATTATGCTGATTTTCATGTTAAATTTAAGCTACAAAGTCTTTATCCATATTTTGTTTCTCCTATTTCTTATAAATAACAATTCATTTTCTTCTTCTCAGGCAGATCAACAAATGGAAGAAAGTATAATAGCTGGACGAGGAATAATATTTTCTCATGTTTTACTAGCTGTACAATATCAAGGCCATGGAGATAAAATCAAATTACCCCCCTCTTGTTTCACCGAGTTATCCGATCAAGGTGCTTTCGATAAAGGACCATTACACTTCTCCTTATCCGTAACAAACCAAAACACTACTACAGGTGTGGGTCCCACACGAAAAACCCACGCCGGTGTCCTTGAATTCACTTCAGAAGAAGGTATCGTATCAGTGCCACCTCACATATACAACAACCTATTCCCTTCCGAAATTGTTCCGGAATCTTCCATGGCTGAAGTGAATTATGTCTATTTACCTAAAGGAACTTACGCTAAACTTCATCCAGACGGGCCGGGCTTTTCCGATATCCCGAATCATAAAGCAGTACTCGAAACCACTCTTCGCCAACACGCTACTCTTTCGGAAAACGATGTTTTAACCGTTTATTACGGTTTATTAAAATATAATTTACGTGTACTCGAATTAAAACCTTCTTCTAGTATATCAGTTCTCGAAACTGATATAGAAGTAGATATATTAAGTCCTAATCATAATCAATCACTTACAGATGATAATCATCAGCCTGTACTTATACCTTTAACCTTCGATAAGCCCGAATCTGGACTAGTAAAAGAAGGTAATTACATTTACTATAAATTCTCCATTAATGAAGAGATTTTATCAAAATTAGCCTCTGGAGAATCGAAACTCGAGGTGAAATTAGAATCATTAACAGAAAATGGAGATACCGATTTATATATATCGAAACATCCGTTATTATTTCCAACTAGACATCAACATATATGGTCATCACATGATATGGGGAAAAAGATATTAATATTAAACTCCAAGGATCAGAATTTAGCCACGGGTTTATATAGTATCGCTGTATATGGTTTTAAAGGTACTACGAAATATCAAATACTAATAACAATTGAAGAAAACGTGAAATCAAAATCGCAAGGTATGTCTCAGTTATTAAACGAAGCGGATACTATTGAGTGTAAAAACTGTAAACATTATATACCTTTAAGAAGTATAGCTTTACATGAAGCGTTTTGTATCCGACATAATATTGTATGTAAACATTTAAATTGTGGGATTGTTTTACGAAACGAGGATGTGAAAAATCATGTTCATTGTGAAAAATGTGGGAAAGCGTTTCAAAGTGGTGAGATTGAGAAACATATGAAGGTTTTTCATGAACCGCTTCAATGTCCTTGTGGTGTTGTTCTTGAGAAAGAAGAAATGGTAAGTTGTGTATATTAATTTTGTTAAGTTCATTATAGGTACTTATATGTATGTATTGTATTTTATAGGTGATACATCAATCTTCGGAGTGTTATTTGAGGTTAATTACGTGTAGATTTTGTGGAGATATGGTAAAAGCTGGGAATACTGCTTTGGATGCTCGAGATAGATTGAGGGGGTTTTCGGAACATGAAAGTTTATGTGGGTCTAGAACTGCTCCGTGTGATTCTTGTGGACGTGCTGTTATGTTGAAGGATATGGATATACATCAGATTGCTGTTCATCAGAAAAAGGAATCTTTTTCATTTTCATTTTGATTTTAAATTTTATTATTTATCTACATGGGGTATGAATGTTTATGTTTATGTTGTTATTGATGTGGAATTGTATTGGTTGGTGAATAATGTTGAAATGCGGTTATGGAATATAACTTCACGATATATCCTACGATTGTTTCAGATTTATGGTTTGAACTATTGTTATTGTAATATTATGTTTGCCTTGATATACTTAGTGCCCGTTTGGGATTGCTTTTTAAAATAATCACTAAAGTGATTTTAGATTCATAACAATATTTTAGACTCTTAAAATTATTTTTAGGAAAGGGTCAATGACCCAAAAAATCAAAATAATATTATACTTGCCCCAAAGAATCATCCATTAACTTACTATTATAAGATTATATGTTTACCCGTCAAGGACGATTCCCGTCAAGGACGATTCCCGTCAAGGACGATTCCCGTCAAGGACGATTCCCATCAAGGACGATTCCCGTCAAGAACGATTCCCGTCAAGGACGATTCCCATCAAGGACAAAATTTAGTTAATGATGTTATTGGGCAGAAATTTTGTCATTGATGTTATTGGGCTGAAAATAATATTATTTTGATTTTTTGGGTCATTTTCCCTTTAGGAAAAACACTACATTAGTGATTAATAAAATAATCACTTGTCAAAATATTTTTTAATACTTTTTACAAATATTTTAATTTTAATCAAAAAGTGTTTTTAGTTCTAAAATAATTAATCCCAAACGGGTTCTTATACTTTCATTTGTTTTGCTTGTATATGTTTTTGTTTTGCTTGTATATGTTATGTATCAAACGTAACCATAAAGGGAACAAAGATCATTGTACCATTGAGACTAGTTCAGGACTTTGTCTTTCATCTAAGCAAGAGGTGTAAGGTTCGAGTTCCTTCCAACATAGGTAAACTAGTTCTGATTAAGTGGGAGTATACATGAGAAGACTGGCCTGGACATTCATACATTAAAAAAAAAAAGATCATCGTATATTTGATTAAATATACATTCATTAAAATTTGCATTCAATATTTACTTTAAAATCATAACCATTAGTTACGAGTGTAAAATTTGCATTCAATATTTACTTTCAAATCTTTCTTTTTTTCCAAAGCATAATATATATCTAACTGGGAAGGAGGAATACAAAAAGCTTTTGTCCAGAGAAAACAAAAGAGAAATTAATTCAGCAAAATAATAAACAGTACAAACAATACTTTTAATTGAATGATTCAAAATGTTTAGTCTTGAAGTTACTTTTAAATTATAACCATTAAATCATAACCATTAGGTAGTTATTAATATTTAGTGGATGTAATGTGCCGAATATGATTTGCTATCGAAACAATTTCAATATAAAAACTTGCTAATAACAGTATAGGACAGAAGAATTTCAATATAAAAACTGACTATATTACCAAAACTAATAACCTAATTACAACTATAATGAATAAAAGATTAAAACTGAAAACTAAGAATATACACTTGATTAAATTGTTATAATTCTAATTCCCTTTTAAAAGCAAGGCAAATCCGTGTGTTGAGTTTCTTGGGTGAGAATTTTGGGATTTTCGTCATCTATCTTTTCTTGAACACAATTAAACATCCTCACAACTTGACAATATGCATTATGAGCCGCTATATTGTAAGCTATCACTCTCTTGCGATGGTATGTACCTCGTCCAACACATTCACCATTCACCTTTACTACAAATTCACCATTATCCTTCCACAAGTCAACAAATTCTGGTTTTGATCCATTTTTTTGGCATATTTCGTTTAGTTTTGTTACTGCATTCATATCAAGTGTTTCCAGAGTAATCATTGGCTGCAACAGTTTCTTGACCACCTGTAACCGTTACAAGTGAACATTGTTAGCTTAACAAGAATATTATTAGTTTATGAAAGGTAACAATGATTATATACAGATTAATAAAGAGACTAACCTGCCATGTAATATCATCTGAGCGATTGCAATCAATGTAAATAGCACCAATTATGGATTCAACAATATCGGCTAACACTTTTGGTGTGTCAACTCTTCCGTATGAATGCAATGGATACTCTTTAATAGCATCTCTAAATTCTTCAATCTGATTTAATGAAAATAAAAATAATTTTAAATATATAAACCACCAATTTTTTTCCTGAAACAACTAGATATTATATCAAGACGAAAATAAGTTCTATACTTGGTCTAGTTGGGGATCAAATCTTATTGGAGTCTAAAGTGGGTCTTAGACGTATAAAGAAAATATTAGGCCCAAAATAAGCAGATTATACTACTCTATTATTCCATCATTAATTTCCAACAATTTTCACTTTTTTTTTAAAAATTGGTTTGGGAGACGGATTCTAAGTTATATTAAATAAACACAAAACATAAGGTAACACTTATTAAACCCTAATTAAACCCTATAACAAATATTAGTATTATGCCTTGGTAATTCAAAGTCTACCGGATATATAGGGGAGATTCGAGTATTTCGTAATACATGACCTAACTATCAACGCAATTCTTGATTAAGAAAAAAAAAAGAAAAACCAAAGCAATTAATGATATGGATATCACGTACCAGTCCAGGTGATAATGGATTCCGATGACGTAAGAACTTGGACAAATTAAGCTTGATGGCAACACGAGCAAGTTTTTCCGTATCAACATTAGCCGAACGTAATTTAGTGAGCATACCGGGATCTAAATCCGGGTAAAGAAAAAATTGTTCGTCCGTAATAAGCTTATTCAACACGGTATCTCCCATATACTCTAACCTCTCATATGATTTATGTTCATTATCATAACGTACGTACGATGAGTGTATGAACGCTTGTCGTAGTAAACTACTATCATTGAATTTATACCCGATTATCTCTTCTACCTCTTCTTCTTCATGTATAGTCAGGTCTTCGAACGTGTAAATTATAGCGTTCTCTATATCGAAATCGAGTTGTTGATTTTGGTCTTCCATGGATGTAAAAAATAAGGATTACCTAAGTGGTGTAATTAGCTTAGCATGCTGCAAACTTTTCTTATATAAGAAGAATATGGCCAGAGTTAGAGTCAAAGTTGTGTTAGGAGAAGTAGTTACTAACGGACCTAGTAAACATATTTTTGGTAGATTAGGTAGAATAAATAAACATATATTACCCTATTATTTGATTTTATTTGATTTTTCATAAGTCGGTCTTTGTGACCGACTCTTTCATAACATAAGTATAATTTGTATTGGATTCACTTTTAGTTTACTTAATTTAATTTTGGCATCTTTTTTGAATTTTTTTAAAAGAAAAGCATAAAAATGAAAATTGATGACGGCGCCTTTCAATGCGGGTCCAAGGAGGATTTCCGAGCACAAACGAAAAAGTAGCGCAGTTTGAGGTGACAAAGTCAGAAGTGTTTTTGGATGATTTAGGATTGAGGGTGAATTTTTGGGACAAAACCGATATCTCACAAAATAATAGCCCCCACGTCGTCTCAAAATTTGAAGCTTCCTCGAGGTGTTGCGAGTGTCCCAGTTCCGACAGTAGGGAACATTAGTGGCTACCTGAACGGTGTGATGGATACGTTGAATATGCTGGAGGAAGAGAATCTAATCTATCAAGTCAACATGATTCAATAGATGCGCGATCAACACTAATTAGAAAAACACCTAAGCTACAAACAGAATCTAACTTGTAGTTAGTACACAAAACTGTTAAAATATTTTGTAGCTATATGTGTTGAACTCACCAATCCCTTGAACAAGAAAGTCATATACCAAATAAGACCAATTACATATCGGTATCAACCGAACATCCCAGATAACATAGAAATAACACTCGTCAACATCGTGCACGTTAGGCGCGACCAATAAATATCCAATTATATATAAAATAAACAACTGTTTGAACTCGACCGCATGGGTCCGACACGCAAACTAACATTCTTCAACATGAATAAAACTCACAAACCTCTCGTTCACCTACTCTACGGCAAACCTAATCTTCAATTCATACACTATCGGGCTATCTATACATCCAAAGGTGGGGCGGGCCCGTGATGTGGAATCCTAAAACCCTATGCACTTCTACATATGAGAACGGAAGGGAAGTCCCCATCAGCTGGAATGAGCTTGAAGACACGTCAAAGATTTCCACCATAAATCAAAAAATGTCTCTTTGTATGATTGACTTTGGAAAATCAAGCAACTCGCCGAAACCGAGTTCAATAATCGCTTCTCTTTGTTCCTTCGAGAAGGGGTTCGTCACTCATCGCATTCATTTTAGCAAGCGACAACTTGGTTACGAGCTTAATTTGTCTTTATAAGAAAAAGTACATTATAAGTACTAAAATTGAAATAATATATGACTAAATTATTCTTCTAATTTAGTACAGGAGTTGATTTTCGTCTAAAAAGTAAAAATACAAATTTTACAACTTTTCTACATGTTAAAACCTCACGATACATACAAATTATACAAGTGCGTCAACAAATTTAACCCTTATGATGCATACTAACTATATTTATAAGTCACAAATTATACAACTCTCACATTAATGAAATAAGCAACACATATAGTATATATTTACCCTAGCCCCCTCCTCTTAATCATCCTCGCTCTCGAGGTGGTCTTGATCCGTCTCCTCTAGCTCAGTCGTTTCTTCTCGACTCAATCTAAATCAGGCCTCGTACAAGGCCTTTTGCGAGGGTGGTAGTGAGACGAACCTTCTCCTAGTACTTTCTAAATCGACTCGAATGTCCGGGAAGTTGGCCTCATACTCGTCAGCCTCTAACTGCCTATGCACTCAACCAAAAAATAAAGAAATGTGTGCTAACATTTGCTTAAGGGACACTACAAGTTTGTAAAGTAAAAAATTGCAACTTAAATTTTATAAATATGTTTTGGAATTTAAGTTAATTGCGAAACGGTCCCTAAAATTCAAAAAGTTAAAAAGAAAGATTTATAAAACTCTGTAATTACCCTTGAACTTCAATACAACAATGCCACGTAATTACGTAGATTACATAATAACCCCTAAACCATTGTAAAACTTAAATATACAACCTGAAATTCAATAAAAAAGATGTAAATGTTTTAGAAATTGCATAACGGTCAATACACTTTTATAAAGGGTCAATTACCTAAAGAGTCTTAAAGAATATTATAGTGCCACATAGAAGCTAGCCAATTCCTCTCTCCTTCTTAGAGGCCAATAAGATATCCAATGTCATAACTACTCTTCTAGTGCATATAAGAACAAAAAAAAATAGATTCTTTCTCTCTCCTCCATTACCATTAATCCCTCTACTCCTTTATTATTTTTTCTCTCTCCTCCTTCATTAATTATCAAATAATTTCCAGCTCCGACCACAACCACCGATCACCGCCGGAAAAAGTTCTGAGCGTGGAATAAAGTTCTGAGTGTATAATAAAGTTCTGAGTGTATAATAAAGTTCTGAGCGTAGAATAAAGTTCTGAGTGTAGAGTAAAGTTCTAGCGTAGAATAAAATTCTGAGCGTGAAAAAAGTTCTGAGTCTGGGCTACTGGGCATGGAAAAAGTTGCTGATTATCGGAAAAAGTTGTCGAGTATTCGAATTTTTTTATTGACTGGCTTTAATGAGCATGCTCGTTTTCTCAGTATCTTTACCGAGCATGCTCAGTAACTTACTGAGTGTTTCTCGTAAAATCAGTAAAAGTGTTGAGTATGGAGTACTGAGTATGGAAAAAGTTACTGAGTATCGGAAAAAGTTATGAGTATCGAAAAAAAGTTACTGAATATTCGAATTTTTTTATTGAGTAATTATACTGAGTATGCTCGTATGCTCAGTAATTTTACTGAGCATGCTCGTATACTCAGTAACTTTACTGAGTCTGGAAAAAAAATCAACAAGTTTTTGGGATTTTCAAACAAATATTTACAAATAAGCTAATTTCGTAAATATAACCAACTTTAATACAAATTGTTGCAAGAAAAAATAAAAAAAGAAAAATAGTTGAACGAATTGTTCAACAAAGTTATGGAGTAAACAAAAGTAAAAAAAAATACATTAAGCATCGAATAGTATTGAGAATCTAATGAACAAAAATCAACAATCAATCCAATTTCTTCATTAGATATCCTTTGACAAATTAAACAATGGGGCCAACACATTTTTACTTCTTCTACTTATATTCATAATATCTAATTTTTCAGCTTGAGATTTTTTTTTGACAGTTTTTCTTTGAGAAACATCATAACCGATCAAGCTTGGCAAATTTGGTATAGTCAATAAAGAAGTTTGCATAATTAGTCCCTGTATTATATAAAATAGCCAAATTTGTTGTTGATAGTTCTTTAAATCTCTTTCCAACCACGGAACCTCAAGCAAAGATGGAATCTCAAGCAAAGACGCATTCTTTCCAACCACTTAGAGCCAAAGATAAGATAAGATAAATAAGACATAGCAAAAGACTTGCTAGTTTCTTGTACTGAATTTCAACAAGGCGTTTTATGCAGCGAGAAAAACCCATCGTCCAATAATTTAGTGAACAAACCTGAAAATTCATAAAGCAAGTTTCTTTACTTTCTCTAAATCTAAACATAATTTTAATCTTATTAAAATAAAATAGAAGGAAATTTCACCATTGGTCCCTATGTTGCAAGTAGTAGTAAATGTGCCCATGTTATGCATTAAGGTTGTAAATATACCCATATAGGTGTATATTTGCTATTTTGAATATGGGATACATTTGCTCCCATTTAGAAAACATAGGTATATTTGGTTGTTTTGCATAACAAAGGGATCAGTGCAATTGATACAATAAGGAACATTCTAGCTCCCACTAAAATGCGTGAAAATTGGGTTTAATCATTTTTAACTATGAAATCAACGGATTGGAATTACAAGAATCCTCAAGAGGATACAAATGACGTGAAGCTTAATTATAATCAATATATCTACGTTCAATAAAATGAAAGCGTCTTGATAAATACCCAATAATTGTTAATTTGATTTTAAATAATAAAATGGGTAAATAACATTGAAGATTAAGCATGAAACTAGAAGATTGAATCTTATAATCATAAAATAGAGCTGAAAAATTAAAGGGGATGAGATTAACCTGATATGTAGGGAAGGCAGAACTGAAAGAGAAGTAGTTTTACCGGCGAACATCGGTCCAACAATGACATGGATCTCGCCAGAAAGAGAACGAGTGGATGTGGATCGACATGTTTAGAAGCTGTCTCTTTAAGTTCCTGGCACAGTGGCTAATAAATCTCATCTCCGGTGGTTCGTTCGAGCTCCGAGTGACGCGGTGGTTAAACATTTCGCCGGAAAATGGATGGCCACGAACCTGTCTTCTCCTCTCCTCTCAGCCGTGTAAGGTGGTGGTTCAAGTGGTTCGAGTAAAGCTTCATGGATTTCTGGAGGAGACCGTCGAGCTCCAAAGAGAGAGAAAGAGATGAGAGATGCTGAGAGTGTTTTAGGTTTAATTTTTTATTTGATAAAAGTTAGTATATATAGGTAAATAAAAAACAAAAAAGGGTAAGAAGGTAATTGATTTTTTGACTTATAGTGTTAAAATTAGTTTGTGGCCTTTAGTAAAAAGAGACTATAGAGCCGGTCTTCTTTGGTCACGAGGTGGTCTCTTCAAGACCCTTTGGGTAATAATCTCTTTTATAAAATATATAAAAATTTCATGATCCTTAAATAACATTTTAAACTACTTACAAAATTTCAATATTTGTCCACAACTATATATAAATTTATGAAAATCCTGAATTTCCATAAAACACTTCAAAACCATTAACGAATTTCAAAAATTGTATATAATTATTGCCACCATAACCAAGCATGCAAAAACCTAACATAAACACTTACGCATATTAATCTGCCGCGGTAGCAGGAACATTAGAAGAACACGTTCCAAGTCGACACCTATCCCTGAAACATATACATGCTAAGTTATTAACATCATAATGGGATACTTTTTACTCAACTAAAGAAAAATTGCAATCAATTTACACTTACCATGCAAGAATAACAAAACGACACTCCTTAACTATTTAATTTCGCATAAAAAACACACTACATGCTTAACATATAGATTTAAAACATAAAACACTAACTAAAAATGTATAACCATTGTTAATTTTCAATTATATTACGCACCCTATACATAACTTACAATTAATATTCAAATGATATATTATATACCCTATATTAGTTTCGAATTACATACCTTATATTAATTTCGATATATATTACACCAACAAGTTTTGAAAATACGAATATCTAAAATGGTTTGCTTACGAGTAAACAAAGAATTTACAAACCCTTAACCCATTACCTAAAAATGGTTTTACAATAACAAAACCTTCAAAATAAACCCTTCGCCCATTACCCGGTTTAAAGTAAAAAACAATAAAAACATAACATAAACATAAGACAACCCATTTTACATAGTATTTAGAAACCCTACACCAATAAGATTCACACAAACACATCAAAACTTCTATTTATGTGTTCATATACACATGCAAGAAACAAATAAACAAATAAACAAAGAATAAAAATTTAGAAAATAAATGCTCACCTTACTGCCGTCGTCGTCCTTGTCGAGCACTAATGAGACATCCTCAAACCACCGTGAGCACGACACCATATTTAATGGAGGTTTTTGGCGGTAGGGTAGATTTCACGAAGAATTGAAAGCTTCAAAATCGTGAATGGTAGCTTCGGTGGTCTAGGAGGAGTCAACGACAGTGGAGTATAACTCGAGATGGAGGAGTCAAAAATTTGTAACTAAGTTTTGGAGGTTTATATGTTTGAGTTCTTCAAGTCCTTCAATAGAGTCTTGGAGATTGGAGTGGGAGAGAGAAAGGAAAAATTCCAATAGATAGAGAAGAGAAATAAGGGCGGAAGAGGTAAGTAAACCTCTCTCCTCCACATGTGGCATTTTTTTACCTATTATGATTAAACATTTACAAAATAATTCAAAATTCTATATGGTTGACAAGTGTCAACTTAGGGGAAATAGGCACCATTTCTACGTTTGAAATATTCAAACTAAAAAAAACCCTAATCAATTAAATACAACATTTTCCACCTCAGTTGAAACTAAATAATACAAGCAAGTAGTAAGGATAGTATAGTAAATAGCTAAATTTTGATAACATTTTGTTCAAGGATTGTCTGAACGAAAATAAGAAACTAATTCATCTCCAAAAATTCACTTCATGCCACGTCTTCCTAGAGCCCCATAAAATATTGTCCTATCAAAAATCACATAAATGTAATTTCATATTTCAATAAATAATCTATTTTATTCTATTTATTATATTAATACATAATATTTGTATGACTTACTCACAAAGAAGACCTTTTTTTCTTTCAAAACAACATAGGACAATATAACTCTTTTGACAAGCTTAATTTAGAGTCCTTTTGACACTATTCATCTGTACTTTAATATGTATGCATGGGTATTACATGTATCTGGCATTAGCAAAGTTTATGAGAATTTGGAGTAGGAATTTTTACTTTATATTATGAGAAAAATGGGCTTTGACTCTAAGTGGGTTGATTGGGTACATAATTGTATCAGTTCAGTTACTTATAAAATTCAGATCAATGGGGAAATATATGATATTGATGCTTCACAAAAGGGATTGAGACAGGGTGATCCACTGTCTCATTACTTGTTCTGTATAGTTACTCAAGCTTTATTTTCACTAATTGAATATTATGTTCAAACAGGCCTCCTTAAAAGATTGAGAATTGCCAAGGCAGCCCTGGTCTTTACTCATCCTCTTTGCAGATGATAGTTTTTTCTTTTTGGAGGCAGATAAAAATAATATTGATATCTTTATCAATATTTTGAACAAAAATAGAATGGAAACATGTCAAAATCTTAATCTCAACAAGAGTGGGATCCTAATTAGTAAGAAAACTCCAAATGATATTATTAATAATATATCAACTCAACTTAGAATGAGGAAACTGGAAGATCTTGGTAAGTATCTAGGGATTCCTTCAGGTTGGGGTAAATCAAAAGCCAAGTCTCTTGAATGGCTTGTGGAAATGATTTTAAAAAGAATGGATGGCTGGGACACTAAAATGCTATCTAAAAGTGGTAAAGAAGTTTTGATCAAATATATTACTTGAGCAATTTCATATTCCAAAGAAACTTACAAGTCACCTCACTTCCTTAGTTTCTAACTTCTACTGAAACTATTAAGGGGAGAAAATATGCAATTGGGTAAAATGGCAAACTATTATGAACTGTAAAAAAGAAGGTGGTTTGGGATTTAAAGATTTTCATACTTTAAATCTTGCTTTACTTGCTTCCAATTCTTGGAAAATTATGAACAAATCTATCTCTCTTTTGTTTAAGTTGCTTAAAGGAATATACTTTAAAGATTAATCTTTCTTGAAAGCAACTTTACGAAACAACTATTCATGGGGTTGGAAAAGTATCATAGCAGACAAAGACTGTTTTATCAATGATGTGAAATGGAACATTGTAGATGGCCAATCAGTAAAAATTAGGAAGATTCATGAATTTCTAATGATGTTAATTTTTCAAAACATGAAAGATGTCAAATCACTTATTTATTTGAGCTTATTAACTCAAATTATAGAGTTTATTAACAATATTTCCCTCCAAATGTTGCAATAACCATTAACCAGGTGTACATTCCTAATTATCACTGTCATAACTCGCTTTTTTGGACTAAATCCATTTCAGGAGATGTCTCACTGAAGGAATGGTATAATATTCTATAGAAGGCTCAACAAAAAGGAAAAAAGATTAAGAATAAGAAAATAGGAAATCATTCATGCCAACTGGAAACAAAAGATTGGAAATTCCTTTGGAAATTGAAAGTGATGCCTAAGGTGAAAAATTTCATTTGGAAATGTTATAACAATGACTTGACTACAAATGAGAACATATAGAAAAGAAAATCTATTGAGCTACCTGAATGTCAAATGTGTTAGCCTGAGGTTGAAAATGTTGAACATCTCCTTTTCCATTGTTCATGGGCTAGAGCTATTTGGATGGCTAGCCCATTGAGTTACAACTCATTATATGAACCTTCAAACAATATCTTAAAGTCGATCAAATTTATTAGAGGTTACACCTATGAGAATAATGATACTACAATAAACTTGGGTGAAATGGATCTATTTATTGCATGACACATTTGGAAAGAAAGGAATGAATTCATTTTTAGAGAAGTTTCTCCTGACCCAATGAATATAGTCCAAGATCATTACAGACCTATCATGATTATTGTGAAGCTAATAAGCATAATACTAAGGTCTTAGAAAGAAAATTAAACTCATTTGATGAGTTTTATAGTAATACAAACTCAAAAGATAAAAGCAATCATTGTGAAACTAAGTTGAATAATTCTGTCAATCAGAATGAGTCTATAGTAAGAGGTGGGGAGAAAAATGGATACCCCCTACTATAGGAAAATATAAACTAAATTGTGATGCATCATTTAATAAAAAAAAACTAGCTTAGCTGCTAACGCTTGTGTGGTAAGGGATTTTGCAGGTACAATGCTTGATGGTCTTACAACGAGAGTTCAATCACATTTAGCAGCCGCAACCGAAGTTAGAGGGATGGTTTTAGCGTGTGAGATGGCTTTGAAGCTACCTTATGGTTCAGTGTAAGTTGAGAATGATTGTCTTACCATTGTTAACCAAGTCAACTCCAGACTTGTTAGACTTTCAAGTAATCTTGTAATTTGGTTAACTTCATTTTGTACTGTAAAACTAAACAATAACATTAAGTTCTCATTTGTTCGTAGAACTAAAAACAAAATAGCTGATTAGGTGGCCATACAAATACTTAGAGGCAAATTGTTTGGTTTTTAAATGTTTAATCCCATTTCCCAATTAGCTAACCTCCTCTTTGGTGAATTTGATCCTAGGGGATTGATTGACTTTTTTGTTTTTGGAATTATATATGCAAGGTTTATTTTCGACTAAAAAAAAATTGTAATTATCATTTAATAATTCTTTGGAAATTTCTCCTTATTTGCACTTTTAATGTTTGAACCTTTAACCTTAGTTTCTCTTGAGACATATTTTTTCTAGCCTCTCTAGCCTCTCCAGTTTCTTTTTATTTTTTGTTTTACGCTTTTTGGTTAGTGTACGAATTACAATTACAAAAGGATCTTCAACATCAACACCCTTTTCCAAATGCTTCTTCTCACTACTCGAAGTATCCGAATAACCCAAACATTCTATATCATGTTCTTTCCCCAGGTGTTTCAAAAAATAAACCATTCTTTTGACTATTGGTGTTGCTGCCGTTGTTCGTTAAGTAGCAGATTTTGGCTTAGCAGCTGTTCTTTGCTCATCACTGCTACAATATAGCTGTAGTCACTGCAGTTTGGTGATACTTTACGACACCCACTCTCAACACATGCTTTGAGAATGCTTCATGGCAGCTACATTAAAATTGTATACAGATATACTTATCTATATCATATGACGCGGTCTATCTACCATCATTTTGATGTCACGATCCGTCAAAATTTGGAAAACTTTATCCATTTCGTAAAAAAGGCCAAAGGAATGAGTTTTAGAATTCCAAGACAATAACACAAAAGGCCTTTCTTTGTCAAAACAACAAAGAAGGACAGTATGACTCTTTTTTTGTTCGAAGGACAGTATAACTCTTTTGACATGCTTAATTTAGAGTCTTTTTGACATTTTTCATCCGTATTTCAATTTTATGCACGAATATTACATGTATCTTTCTTTGAGAAATTTAAACTTCATTGATACTACCCAAATACTTGTATTTGTTATTTTTTAATTAGCTAAAATTGTGAGATTACTAGTACTTTTTTTAATACATTGGAGGTCCTAAGACCGTAGTAAAAGCCCTATTACAAACTTAAAACGTTTATCGGATCCGATGTAAATACTTTTTAGGAGTTTTCCGTTCGAAATTGTCCTTCGCAAACGTTCCCCATATATCATCTGGAGGATCTTCAAGGGACGTGTAGTCCTTCGGTGGTCTTGACTGACTTCCACCGCGCTAACCAATCAACACACGAGTTGGCTTCTCTATAATTTCGAACATCATTATTTCTTAATATCATTCTAATTCCTAGTACTTTTTGCATGACTAGAATAACTAGCATAATATTGGGGAGAATTTTTTTTTTCAATTACAAAGGAGGGCATAAGATCGTGGAAAAAAAAACAATACTATACCATGTCTGGATTGTAGATCCTTCTAGGAGTCTTCCAACCAAACAAGTCCTTCGTGAGAACATCCCAAATACCATCTAGTGGATCAATAAATGTAGTATACTCACTTGACTGTCTCAAACCCATGCGAGGTAGCCAGTCAAAACAAGCATTGTCTATTCTATAAATTCCTTTGATCATGAAGGAGGCATTAGGCCTCAAACAATTTTTAAATTCCATCTATCCAAAAAGCCGTTGGTCCTCTTCCCCTCTCAACCTGGTCAATCGCTTCTATGGCATCATGTGGCATCATGTGAATCCATCACAATACACACTTCTTGTACTCCTACTTCCACCGCCATACAAATACCTTCGTAAATTGTAGCGAGTTCTGCTACTACCGGCGACTCACACCTCAAATTCATACTAAATTCTTATACCCACTTGCCATTCTTATCGCGCAACACACCACCCGCTCCTCCCCTACCCTGGGATAGGTTATAACTTCCATTCGTATCAAGATTATGACCCCAATCGGGTTTGCTCCATCCGATCCACTCAATTTGTCCTCTCCTTCTTAAACCCTTGCACGGGTGTCTCTGCCATGATTTAGTAATCCAATGCAAGGTATTTGGCTTACTTGATAATAATCTCATTGTTTGGGAAGGCGACATTGTTAAATATCGCATTATTTCTCAAACCCCATATCACTCCAATTAAAGCACAGAAAAAGTAACCGACCAGCTGCTTGGCGCCAAAATGCTACTGTTCCCATAAAACTGCAGCAACGAGCTGTTCTCATTCAGCATGACAGCCACACTAATTCTCTTTTTTGGGGCCCACAAATCTTGTTTCATAGAGTCATGAAAGTATATTAGGGAGAATTTAATATTAAGATTAGTTGCTTCTGTTACATAATTATACAAAAAATAATTTTCAGTTCCATGATAAATTAAGTAATCTCATATTTGCCATTATCTCCAACCCATCGCTTAAAAAGTTGAGAAAAATCACCTCACCTTTCCCTTAAAAATTACCAGGGAAAAGAATATTTGAATTAATAAATCAAGGTAAAAAAATAAATAGATTACTATGTGTTTATATCTAACGTTTTAATAAGTTGATTATATGCATCATTTGCTGCCCTATTTAACGCAACTTCCTTTTTCAAACGACATCTACCTCTTCCTTTTAATTCATTTTCAACAAACACTTCATATGCCCCTTCTTGTGACCATAAATCAACTAATTTAACCTCTAATTTATTCTTCTGACACATCTCAAACAGCTTCTTCACTGGATTCATTTGAAGCATATCCGGAGTAATTAATGGCTCCAATAAAGGCTTTGCTATCTACACAAATCATAACATTGTATTATAAACCAAACAAAAAAAAAAAAAAAAAAAATTTAACCTTCCAAGTCTCATCAATGGAGGAATTTGTATCAATAAATATAGCTCCTATGGTTGACTCTACAACATCAGCTAGAACTTTTGGTGCATCAATTAAACCATGTGAATGTACGGGATATCGAGGAAGTGCCTTTACAAATGCTTGAATCTGTACAGGTGTGTAACAATTAGTGTAAATAAATGACAAAAAAAAAAAAAAAAGAGTAAGTGATTTACTCGTTTCTGAATTATAGGCTTTCCGTGAAGTATATATTTATGAAAATTGTGGTTAATAGCTACTCGTGCAAGTTTCTCAGTGTCAACATTAGCAGCTCGTAAAGGTGTTAAAATGCCAGGTGGAAGATTCGGGTACATTGAAAAGTGTTGTTCTGTAATCATAAGATTAAGTATCGAATCACCTACGTACTCTAGTCTCTCGTATGATACATGGTTTTTGTAATACGATGAATGTGTAAAAGCTTGATGTAATAATTTGCGGTTCTTGAAACTGTACCCTATGATCCATTCTACTTCTTCCAGATTTTGAAATGGCTTGAAATTAACATCTTCTGACTCTTGTAATAATGATTCCTTTGTCCATTTTTCATTGCCGAATAAGAAATTATTCAACACAAATCCTAACAGAGATGTACCGGATTTGTTAATAATTTGGGCAGCTACAAATACATTCTATATATTATACAGGAAATGAAAGCAAGAAAGTAATCAATTAGTAGATGTACGCTACACTTCTAATCTTGTATATTATTCATCAACAATCTGTTTGGATGAACTTTTAATAGTTATTATTATTATTATTATTATTGTCATTATCACAAACAGGTTTCCGTCATTATTCTTTAAAGTCAATTGATATATGCATATGGGTATTAACTGAGAGAGAGAGGAGGAGAAGAGGCGGCGAGAGGGGAAGCTAACCGTATCTGCGGAGGCGTTGAGAGGCGAACCAAGGCTTTGCCGGAGACAAGAAAAAATGTAACCATGAAGCTGAACCCATTTGAAGAATGTAATCTTGACTTTGGGAGAGTTTGGAGTGTGATGACACATTTGCCCATCTTTGAGTACCTCTTGATTTTTTATTTTTATTTATTTATTTTTTTTTTTTTTTTTTTTTACAATGGAAGTGCCTAAAGGCATAAAAGGAAAAGAAAACAAAAATACAAAAGAGACAAAAGAAAAAACACTAACATTATCCTATGTCTGTTTTATTGAAATCTTCCAGAATTTGGTATATATTATTGCTAATCAGATTGAACTTAATGGTTTCGTGTCTAACCTCTTTTGCAAGCTTCTCTGCTAGTTGTTGAATTCTCTTTTGATATATTTGAAGAAAATAGGCCCAAATTCAACAGCCCGTTGATTGATCTTCTTGATAATCGGTTGGATTTTCCAGTTTGCTGCTGACACCCGTCTAATACCTTGGACTACCAAGGTTGTCTGAAAGGATAATCTTCTTTTTTCCCGAAAAATCTTTGCAAATCTTCGTAGCTTTGAGAATTGCTAAAGATTCTCCTTCGAGGATAGAATCACTATAAACCGTAGTTCTGAATATTCTTTACTACCAGTCCCATTGTATGTTTGTACGATTCCTATCCCTGTTGCTTCAAAGCTCTGGCTAAAGAAAGCATCGCATGAGAATGTAATATCTCGTTCCTCTCCTCACAAGTTTTTGGATCTACTTGTTGGTGTTGCCTAGGGTGTGATAAAAAGATGTATAAATTAGATGCAAATAAACACCCTAAGCTGGCACGGTTCTGCAAGTATACAGATCGTGTGCAAGTTTTAATGGTTAAGTAATTCGTTCCGCAGAGACTACGAAGGTTAGGGGAATCTTATGCAATAATCAAGTGCAAATATTTAAAAGCTAGAACAACTAAAACGCAGAAAAAGTAAAAACAAATAGATTTTTATTGCATTTTCAATTAACTAAATTAAACTACGAAAGTAAAGACAGAAATTTCAAAGAAAGAGAAGAAGTAGTATGAGAATATAGCTTGAGTCAATAGCATGTAAGCTCCACTAGTTTTGCCGTTCTAAACATGTAAGGGTGAATTATGTAGTATTTCAATAATCGGTTCCAATTGCGCTAGGTAGTTTTAAATAGGATTTACCTGTGTCAATAAGGAGTCCTAAGCAAACTGTTCCTGCAATTGGTAAATAGCAATACACTAAACCATGGTGATTATCTAGTTAGGTTGATTTGTCAGATCTAAACCGAATACTAGACGTTATGTGCTAACATGTAATTAAACACCGTTGTCAATGGTGACCTAACTACTAGATGGTAATTCTATATGGGCGCGCTTCCACAAGAACACAAAATATAAATCCAAACACATAAACAGAGAATAAAAACAATAATTCAATTTAAAACATAAAATTCCCAAATTAGATAAATGTCAACCAAAACTAGGGATCATACATATATGCTAAAAACTCAAGCTAATAGAAATTTAGTTCATACTAATGGAAGGAAAGAAAGAAATTACAAATTCAAAGGTAGAAGAAGACATATTTATGAACAACTCCTTCCAGACTTCTTTTCTTGTGTTGTAAGCTTCCTCTTGGCTTAGGGTTTCACCAAGGATTATTTTATAGTGTTAAGAGGCTGTATTTATAGTGTATAGGTTGACCTAATTCGTTTTCTTGAAGGAAAAGGTAAATATGGGTTCCTAGCCCAACTCAAATTCGTAGCCCAAAAACATGCAATCGGCCCCGTACTTGTTTTGGTCCTAAAAGCTTCAATATTCATCCGATTGATGCGTATGAGTATACCAAATTCATCGTCTCGGAAAGATCTTTAACTTTGCTCTTGATTGTTTTTCCAAATTCCTCACCGGTATTAATATATAAGCTGATTTGTGGTCGTAGGTGCAGAAATTCAGATTTAAGGCAGGTTTTCCTTTTCCATGTTTTTAGCTTTTACTTCCTTATCTTCAATTCCCATGTTTATCTTCTTTCCTTTATCTCTTTGAACCAACTTGGACTCTAATTAATTACCATATATCTCTAAAGCTTCACACTAAATAAATAATTAAACCCAATATGCTCTATAAATAATAATTAATTAATTCAAGACCCAAAATAGGAAAGTGTACTAATTCAAGCTAAAATCGACCTATAAACTAATAAATACGCCTAAAATGATGTCTCGGAATTAGATTTTATTATCACAAATGAGGAGACATCAAGACCCCCAACTCAAAGTTGTATCGTTGGTGGTCCTTTGTGTGTTCTAAAAATAAATGCAATAAATAATCGAACCACAACCGCAAGTGTACGGTTGTCTCAAGTAATATAGTTGATAAAACAGATTCGTTCCAAGGACGGGATGGTTGACTACAATGCTTATCTTTTAATGATTAATTGCACTTATGAAAGCAAATAAAGATAATATGTTTGTTTGGTTTTTTGTATTAATGCTAAGTAATAAAAGACTAAATGGAAAATGCAATTAAAAGCTAAGACGCAAGTAAAATGATGTAAAACGCAAGTATGAGAAGATAGCACTTGAGAACGCAAGGGGTCATCCTAATCCTATTTCATAACTTATGCTGTTTAAGGGTTAAATTGGTCAATTACGATGGTCGGGATTCTAAATTCCTTATACCCCCGTCAGGGTGGACTATAAGGCAATCCTAGAGTGTCACTAGCCCGTCAGGGTAAATATGATCCACTTTTGGATGTTTAAGTTTTATTACCTCATTGGCCCTAGAATTAGCTAAGTTCGTCAGAATCAATAGCTTCTATCCTAGATTGAATAAATGGTTCTGTACCTAAACCCTCCGTCAGGATGATCCAATCGCCACTAATTGGAATAGCCTAGATACTAACACCTGCTCCTAGTTCATGACGCTAAAAACAGTAAATATTCTCAATTTATCGAAAAGGGTAAAAGACACAATCTAATTTAATTTAACAGAAACCCAAATTCAACATACGAAATTCAATAAGATTTGGGAATTACGCATATAGCATTCTCAAGCGCTAATAAATGTTTAGCTCATATTAATTGAAAATAAAACTAAATTAAATGAAAGGGAATTCATATTGTTTTACAAAATTAAAGATAAGAAGAACCTAATTTCCGGAATAGGAATGACTACGAACGGAGATATAGACCCTCTCCAGCACTTGTAGCTTCTTCTTTCTTCCTTCTGTTGCTTCTCTCTGGTGTTTAATCTTGTAGAATGTGAATTGTTGTGAAAATAGAAGTCAAAGGCTCCTTTTATAAGTGTAAAAAAGGATTAGGGCTTGGACCTAAGAATAAAACACTAATTAAATGTCCAAGCCCAAATTCTAAGCCCAAAATCCCGTAACTGCTGATACACTTTCACTAAAACGGCTTTTCCCGCTTCGTTATGACTCCGGTTGACCTCATTCAAGTTGCTAAAGTTCCGTAACTCGATAAGGAATGTTTTTTCTTCAAAGGTAAGCGGCTAAATCATCTCTTAAGCACCTCGAAATCAGCAATCTATGGCCTGGAAAATGGATTTTCAGCTCTAAAAATAATATCTTCGGGATTTATCTTCAAGTCTTGACTCCATATAACGATCTTTTGACTTTTTCCTTGGATTCCTCTTCTAGCTAACACCTAAAACCTGTAAACTTTACACTAAAAAATACCAATATTACGCGCAAAAGCTTAATAAATTAAAAATGCTAGAAATAAAAGAGGAAAATCCTATTATTGCATATTTAGTCCAAAAGTCTATCAAATTGATTAAATAAACACCAAAAATGATGTCTCCTAAGGGTCGAAAATAAGAACAATTAAGGAGACATCAATCGTCCCGATACAATAAAAATAAAGAACAGTAGAGTAGTAAAATAATCAAGAAGAAGAAGTCGGAGGAGAATAAGAACAGAACATAATGAATGATCCTAGAGCAAAATATCTAAAAAGTCTCATGTAGTAATGCTCAAGAGATAATGCACAAATATGCTTAATATACACAGAATCAACAATCCATAAATTCAAGTCAAGATTAATTTCGCAATGCCAGAAGGAAAGGATGATAACTTAGTTCATGTTAATGGCTATAGGTTGTTCATAGGTCCTAATATAGCATCCAATGGTCCACTTACCTACTACCTAATAGCTCAATTGTTTCTCCACCAAGCAGTTAGAAATCCTAAGGTCTTTGGTTATAACTTGGCTTAGGGACGGTGTGGTATATTTGGATAATGAAAAGTGAGCTTTTGGCTCTCTCCTCACTAGCCATCAACGAATCGCCCTAGAGCTTGAGCTTCACTCGAAGATGTTCTTACTCAACCCAACTTTTGATGCTTTTGATGTGCATCCCCAATAATCCCAATTAAAACCTTTGATGATATACAAATTCCACTTTTCCGGTCCAAATATATATATTCTTTTCATATCAATTTGTTTCTTTTGTATAGCTATGACTCTCTTTTTAATGTTCGAGATATCACGCTATTTTTTCATATATATATATATATATATATATATATATATATATCTTCTTTTTATTTTTATGCCCTTGTTGGCAATTTTAGCTCGTAGCTTCTTTTCCATTCACTATTACCCCGACAAAGGGTTACAATAATAACTTTTTCATCATCAACAAAATCACAATTATAATTCCCCAAACCCAATGTTCCCTAATGATGAAACCCACCACCCCAAACTCAAGCTCTAAAAACGACTTGTTTCAGGTTTTGCGATTCGAGTGCGGGTCATATAGATAAGTCCTACAAACTAAGGGTATGGATTATAATGTGTTTCAATAAAAGCCTTTAGAAAGGCTCAGAGGGGCTAAGACGGATAAATAATAACAATAATCAAATAAAAGGGTGAGAAGGTATAAAAGGCTTCAAGTGGTTTTATCATGAAAGAACTGCCTTATTCATTTTTCTAACTACCGGATTTTGTTACTTTTTCATTATTAGTTAATAGATAAGCGGGTTTTCAACTAATTTCAAACCTCACGTTCTACACACCAAATAACTCTCCCTAAGTTTCAACGTGATTTCTTAGCATTGCTCATTAACTTTCCTATCTTTTATTACCTGTTTTCATACATGCATGCTAAACAAATTTGTAACATCTCTCAAAAAAATACTACTTACTATCATTAACCTAATTAAATCATGCTCAAATAGGTACATTCAACATGTTCTATGCCTTAATTCAACCCAAATATTTTAAATTTTATGCAAAACGAAAAGGAAGATGAGGACAACGAATCCCCACCCCTAACTCAAAAATGAGCCGTGTCCCCACGACTCGAAAAAGACTCAAGAATGGAATAAAATTTAAAATTAAAACTAACTAAACTACCTAATGCATACAAGCTATTAAGAAAGAGGGTTAGAGTGGCTTACCTGGCTGGCCATAGAGATCCATCATGTCCTCCTCCTCCTCCGAAGAAGAGGGATCGGAATAATTATCAATATCCCTGTCCAAGGTTATATCTTCCAGCTCAAGGTTATATCTTCCAGCTGTGATTGCATCTGTGTAACTTCCACCCAGAGTTCTCTGTTTTCTTCTTGTAATCTTTCAACTTCATGTTGTAATTTAAGAGCCCATGGGGGAAGATCATGATCAACTTTAGAGGAAGAAGTAGAAGAACCTTGGTCATGAATCTTTTTATCTTTTTCAAAACCTTGCTGGTACAGACATTCTAGCAGTTAATTTCTTTGGTAGTGGTTGTGCTGGTGCCTTTTCTTTTGATTCTTCAGTAGCCTCATCAAGGTTTATAGGCTTTTCAATGGTGGCTCCAGGAAATTTCTTATTCTTCCCAAGGATGGTGCACTTTCTCTTGTATTCCATAGCATCAGATCTATTAGTCATGTTTGATTTACCCACAACTCAAGTTATACCAAGGATGAATTAAAAATTTAAGAGAAATTTGGTGTAGCTTGAGGTTTTTGCTTGGACTTGATGAAAGAGAAAGGTTTCTTGATGAATGTTGGAAGAATTCTTGAAAGCTTGATGTTCTTGATGGTGTTTAATGGTGTAGTTTGATGAATTTGATGAAGAGATTGTGTTTATGGAGGATGGAGGAGAGAATTATTGATGTTGTTGTGTTAATTGTGGAGGTTTGTACAAGCTTCAAGGTCTATATATAGTGTTTGGGTCTGAAAATTTCGTGTAGAGGAGGCTAGGGCTAAGTTTGATAAGGTAAGAAGTAAAATAGGATTAAAACTCTTCAAAACCGACCTATCGCCAGTATACCGGCCGTTTTGGCGGCATACCGGTACTGGACGTATTTTCTTCTTGGACCTCTCGGCAATGAACCCGAGTCTATACCCGTGTGCACGTGTTTTTCCTTCGCCGGCATACCGGTCATATTCACCGGCATACTGGTGCTGTTTTTCGTCCAGGAGCAACTCCGTCAAAAAACCCGTGGCGTGAACCCCGTGGCCACGTGTTTCTCCTTTGGCTGGCAAACCGGTGCCCTGAGTAGCATACCGGTGCGCGTGGATTTTCTTTTTGGGACCTCTCGGCAATGAACCCGAGTCACCAACCCCTGGGCACGTGTCTTTCCACCGGCATACCGGTTAGTGAACCGAATTTTTCCCAAGTAAGTCCTTTTGACCCCAAACTCATTTCCTGCACAATAACACACTACCTTTCTCTCCTATTAGCTTGTAAACACAATTAAAATATATACTAACTTAAATTATACACTACAAAGCATAAAACTAATCTAAAAAGCAATTAAAACAAGGGGTGTCTCCCAAGAGCACTTTTGTTTAACGTCTTTGAGTTAGACGTGTACCTCAGGCTAATCGTTCTCTACGAGATGGATTGTCTCCTCTCGTCCAAAGTCTTCACTATCATGGTATCTTTTCAAATGCTGGCCATTCACCATGAATGTCCTTTGCTCGGTTGGATGTTCAATTTCAATTGCTCCATGAGGTGTGACTTATTTAACAATGTAAGGTCCTCCCCAACGGGATTTAAGCTTTCCTGGGTAGTTTGAAAATCGAGAGTTGTACAATAAAACCTTTTGTCCTCTCTCGAAATGCTTTGGACGGAGTCGTATATCATGCCATCTCTTTGTTTTCTCCTTGTAGAGACGTAAATTTTCATAGGCAAGATAGCGAAACTCCATTAACTCGTTCAACTAACAATAACTCGATTAAGAATGACGAAATTTCCACCCCTTTCCTCTAATTCCCACGAACTTTTCAGCTCCATGGATGGTTCCATCCAAGAATTCGTGGGTAGAGGTGTGTCTGGTGGTAACTCTATTTTATTTGTAGCATTACACTCCTCTGGCAATCCATTTGTTTCCCCAGTTTCTATACTTTGTTTGTTAGAAAGAATATCCTTCATGAATTTCAGATATTTTGGCATTCTTTTGAGAGCTTCAACAAACGGCATATTAATCTCTAACTTTCTCACCATGTCAACGAACTTCTTGAATTCCAGGTCATTGTCCTTTTTTCTGACACGTGAAGGGTATGGTGGTGGAGAGCGTGTATTAAGTTCCACTGGTTTTTTCGGGTTTTCAGGTGTCTTGACTTGGACACTCTTTGGTTCAACTACCTCCTCTACTGTATCTTCTGTTGTTTCTTCTCCCCCCTTTTCTGGAATAGGGATTGGTTCTGTTTCTGGTCTTGGTGGAGGTAGTTGTTTTCCACTTCGCAATTCAACTGCATGACAAGAATCATCTCTAGGAGCAATAGTATCACTTGGGAGTTGCCCTTTCGGCCTGTTTTGCAATGTACTTGCCATATGTGATAAAGTATGCTCGAGTTTCTTGATTACCTTCTGCTGGGCTTGAATTTTCTGCTAGCTACGACTCATATTGTTTTCAATTGCTTGCATCAGTTTAGCCATACTCGAATTTATTCTCAAGGTTTGTTCTTTCTTTGCCAGTTGCATTGATTGTTTTGGTGGTTCTTGATAAGATTTTTCAACAATGGGCGCTTTTTGATATATAGGTTCTGGTGGATGATAAGATTGAGGTTGGGGTTGATGATAAGTCTCTTGATTTCTGACCCAACTTCTTTGTTGTGGAGGTTGTTGATAATTAGCGTAGCTTTCTTGAGGATAAGTATAACCATTAGAATAATAGTTATCTTGAGGATATGTAACGGAAGCTGAGGCTGGATTATTCGTACACCTTTCCCACACATGATTTCTTGATCCACAACCAGGACACGAAGGTATTGTACATACTAAGTTTACCTGATAAATTCTTCGGGCTTGTTCTTGTAGTTCTTCGAGTTGTTGGGCCAATTCATTAAGCTTCAGAGATTCTGAAGTGTCTTCTTTTTCTGGTTCCCTTGGCCAACTTCTCTCGTTCTCATGAATTCTCTCCATACAAATTTCGGCTTCTTCAGGATCTAGTAACACAAAACCTTTGGTTCCTAACGAATCTGCTTTCGCCCTTGACTTGCTATTAAGTCCTCCATAGAACAAGGTTAAATGATATTCCGGCGATGATTTATGGTATGGACATCTTGCATTCTTTTCATTAAATCGTAACCATTCTTCTCCCAAACTTTCTCTGTCTTCCTGTATAAATTGTTGAAGCTCCAACATATCTTTTAATCGTCTACTAACCGGATAGAACTGAATCTTGCTTGGAGCTTATCCCAATATGGAATGACATGAGGATATTGGGTATCGTACCAATTGCTTGCACCTCTGGTCAAGAAGAACTGGAACATCACGTAATACACTTGTTCCCTGGTAACTTCTCTTACGATATAAGCATCACAGATTTGCATGAATTTCTGAATATATCGGATCGGATCTTGTTGTGCAGCACCGCTAAATAGACCATGATTTGCAAATTGTGTTAACATCCCTGGATCTGGCCTAAATTTAGCGGCTTGGATTTCTGGAGCGCGAATTCCTCGTGGTTGCACTCTAAACTCGATGGGTAACTCAAGTCTCCTTGGATTCTCCATCTATAACTATCTATAAAACAAAAACTAAAAGACAAAAGCGTAAAATAGAAGTAACTGAAATAAAAGCACAAGATATATGCACAAGGACTAACGATGTAGTCCCCGGCAGCGGCGCCAAAAACTTGGTGTTGCCTAGGGTGTGATAAAAAGATGTATAAATTAGATGCAAATAAACACCCTAAGCTGGCACGGTTCTGCAAGTATACAGATCGTGTGCAAGTTTTAATGATTAAGAAAGATTCGTTCCACAGAGACTACGAAGGTTAGGGAAATCTTATGCAATAATCAAGTGCAAATATTTAAAAGCTAGAACAACTAAAATGCAGAAAAAGTAAAAACAAATAGATTTTTATTGGATTTTCAATTAACTAAATTAAACTACGAAAGTAAAGACATAAATTTAAAAGTAAGAGAAGAAGTAGTATGAGAATATAGCTTGAGTCAATAGCATGTAAGCCCCACTAGTTTTGCCGTTCTAAACATGTAAGGGTGAATTATGTAGTATTTCAATAATCGGTTCCAATTGCGCTAGGTAATTTTAAATAGGATTTACCTGTGTCAATAAGGAGTCCTAAGCAAACTGTTCCTGCAATTGGTAAATAGCAATACACTAAACCATGGTGATTATCTGGTTAGGTTGATTTGTGGTGGGTCCTAGGGTGTTATAAAATTAAGTGCAAAAATAAAGGAACCACTTAACCGTAAATGTACGGTTGTCCCAAGTAATATATGATAATCAAGTTCGTTCTCAGGGACGGATTAGGTTTAACCCAAATATTAACCAAGTAGTAGAAATAATTGCTAAACAGAAAAGAAAAGATAATAATTTTTGTTTGGTTTTTATAAATTAAAAGATGCAAATAAAATAAAGACTAAAATTAAATTAACAGGAAGGAAATAAAAGAGAGATACTTGAGTCTCACAAAGGAATCCACTTAATCAATATAATTTATGCTATGTGTAAGGGCAGAATTGGAATTATAATATTAGTCGGGACTCTAATATCTCCTAGCCCCCTGTCGGGTGGACCTAGAAGCTATCCTAAAGTATCATAAACACCTGTATGGTCGAATATGGCTCTTCGGATGATATGATTTTACCTCTTTGGCTATGTAACTAGTTAAGTCTGTCGGTCAATAACAGACATTACACGGGTATTACCTAGATCTGTATTCAAACCCCCCTGTCGGATGATCACTTCACCACTAAAGTGAATAGCACAAATACTAAAACGTAATTCTAGTTGTTCCTAAAAGAATTAGTAATGAAAACAAAGTAATATCCAATATATAAAACTCAATCCTATTTAAATCTAAACCATCCCAAATTCAAAACATAGAAAACAATTAATTAAGGTTCATCCTTTTAATGCGATTCTCAAGTATAAAGAAATTTAGCTCATAAGAAAATTAAAGAATAACATAAAAGAAAAGGAATTCATGTTTCAATTACAAGAAAGAAATAAATAACCTAAAGGGTTGAATGACTATTGTTGGAAGAACAGGATTCCTCCAGCTTCTAGCTTCTTCTCTCCTTCGTGCTCTGACTTGAAAACCTTAAGCCTCTTCTGTAATTCTCTGAAGTGTGTGAAAGTAGGAGGTTAAGGGGTGTATTTATAGGTGTTGGAGGACCCTAGGTCGAATTTGCTTGGAGGGGAAGACAAGTCAAGGACTCTCAAATTCGTAGCTCTAAATTCTAGGAAAGGTAAGATTCTTCTGCTGATTTGATTTGGTCATATCTTTTTCAATACTTATCCGTTTGAGAAGTTCCAATATATGAAACCACTTGTCTTGGAAAGAGCTTTCTATATGTGCAGACCACTCTTCCAGAATCCTAGCCAATCTTTAATTATGATTTAATCTTTAAAACGTGGCTGGATTTTCAGATTTCAAAAGGCAGCTTTATCTTTTCCTCCTTTGAATAAATCTTTCCTAAATCTTCTTATTTCCATGTAAATCTTCTTTCCTTTCATCTTTATCTTGACTTGGCCTCTAAGTAATTACCATTTATCTCTTAAAGCTTCACATTAAATAAATAATTAAACTGCATATGCTTAAAAAGAATAAATCAATAAATTAAGAAAACGAAATAGGAAAGTGTACTCTAAAAATAGAAACTCGACTCAAAATCATTACTAACACTCTAAAATACACTAAGACTTTATTCTCACTTTTTCTCCTTGGATTGGTCTTTCATGAAATTCAAGAACCGATTAACTTTGCATTAAACATAGTCAAATTTAGGCACAAAAGCTCAGATTCTGCAAATAGTTAATTTACAAGGGGAGAAAGTGTAATATGATTAAATAAGCCTAAAAGTCTATCAAATAAGTCATTTATTCACCTAAAAGGATGTCTCCAAGGGGCTAATAATTAGAACAAATCGGGAGACATCAATTTGTCAGATCTAAACCGAATACTAGACGTTATGTGCTAAACATGTAATTAAACACCATTGTCAATGGTGACCTAACTACTAGATGGTAATTCTATATGGGCGCGCTTCCACAAGAACACAAAATATAAATCCAAACACATAAACAGAGAATAAAAACAATAATTCAATTTAAAACATAAAATTCCCAAATTAGATAGATGTCAACAAAAAACTAGGGTTCATACATATATGCTAAAAACTCAAGCTAATATAAATTTAGTTCATACTAATGGAAGGAAAGAAAGAAATTACAAATTCAAAGGTAGAAGAAGACATATTTATGAACAGCTCCTTCCAGATTTCTTTTCTTGTGTTGTAAGCTTTCTCTTGGCTTAGGGTTTCACCGAGGATCATTTTCTAGTGTTAAGAGGCTGTATTTATAGTGTATAGGTTGACCTAATTCGTTTTCTTGAAGGAAAAGGTAAATATGGGATTCTAGCCCAACGATAGCCCAAAAACATGCAATCAGCCCCGTACTTGTTTTGGTCCTAACAGCTTCAATATTTATTCGATTGATACGTATGAGTATACCAAATTCATCGTCTCGAAAAGATCTTTAACTTTTCTCTTGACCGTTTCTCCAAATTCCTCACCGTTTTTAAGATATAAGCTGATTTATGGTCGTAGGTGCAGAAATTCAGATTTACGGCAGGTTTTCCTTTTCAATATTTTTAGCTTTTACTTCCTTATCTTCAATTCCCATGTTTATCTTCTTTCCTTTAGCTCTTTGAACCAACTTGGACTCTAATTAATTACCATATATCTCTAAAGCTTCACACTAAATAAATAATACACCCAATATGCTATAAAAATAATAATTAATTAATTCAAGACCCAAAATAGGAAAGTGTACTAATTCAAGCTAAAATCGACCTATAAACTAATAAATACGCCTAAAATGAGGACTCAAAATTAGATTTTATTATCACAAATGAGGAGACATCACTTGTGTTGGTGTCGCCTAAGGTGTGATAAAATAATGAATAAAATAAGTGCAAATAAACACCCTAGGCTGAGCACGGTTTTGCAAGTATACAGGACGTATGCAAGTTTAATTGATAAATAGAATTCGTTCCTCAAAGACTACGAAAGTTAGAGAGAACTTATGCAATTTATGTAGTACATATATAAAAGCTAGAATTACTAATACGCAAGAAAATAAAGACTAAGTGATTTTTATTTGGTTTTTATAAAAAGAAAATTAAAACTAATAAAGTAAAGACAAGAAAAGTAAATAAAGAAAAGAAGATAGTATGATAGTTTAGCCTGAGAAATTAGCAAGTAATCCCCACTAGTTTTGTTTATTCTAACATGTATGAGTGAATCATGTAGTATCACAATAGTCAGGATTCTAAATTCCCATTCCTTAGAACTTGAGAGTGACTAAGGGGGCTACGACACAACCACGAGGCAGTCTAAACTTAGGGTTATCAAGCGCTACCAAGGCCCTAAGCAATACAATTTCTTCAATTGGTGATATGGTGGTGAAAACATACCCTAATGACTACTAGTTAGAATCGGTGTTGTCAGGACTAATATCGGACACTAGACGTTATGTGGTGTTTCAATAGTTAAACACCCCTTCCGGGCGACCATATAAATACTATTAAGGTAATCCTATACACATGCATTCGCAAGGATAACCGATAATAAATCAAAACACATAAACAAAGAATAAAACATGAATTCAAATTAAATACGAAGTATCCCAAATCAAATAGAAAGAACTATGATTTATACATATATGCTAAATCTCAAGCTAAAATTATTTAAGTCATACTATAGAAAGAAAAGAAAACAATTACAAATTTGAGGGTTGAAGATGACATAATATGGTGTTCAACTCCTTCCAGACTTCTCTTCTTGTGTTGTAAGCTTCTTCCTGGCATAAGGACTAGTCAAGGATGTGTTTCTTATGATAATAGGGCGTATTTCTCATTTATATTTAATTTATTTTACAAGAATGTTGATCGAATATTAAAAACACAATATAACAATTTTTTCTCTTTTTTCTCATTTTTTTCATATAGCCAAACAAGCATTACATTTCCATTTTTTTATTTTGTTTAATTATATGAATACAAATCTAATTTCTTTTTTAATTATAAAGATATAAAATATATTTTTTAAAATATTTTTACAATATTGGTCATTTATCTTGGACTCATGTTTTTCTTGGGTATAATTAATCTTATACTGAAATATTTTAAAGCCAACTTTCTGAATTTTCAAGCAATATTTAATAGCTTAGTATTATTGTAGTGTGTAAACTGTAATATAGATTTTAATAATATATTTATATAACAAAATGTTATACTGACCCTTCTTAATTAATTTATGGGTGTTTTAGGGAATTTAAGAAAATATAATTATGCCAATTACAAAGAAAAATCAAATGAGACAACAAGTTCCAATGATGCCTGGAATTGTAGAGAATATCTCTTTTAAGTCATTAACTATGGAAGTTATACATGTAAGCTCTTTTTCTTTATTGATTAGAAAACTCTTTTTTAAATATATTTCTCTTATATATATATATAAAAACGTTGTTACTAGAAAATATGTGATCATGTTTTTATTAATTTTGCTTGTAAACGTTATATTATTTCTCTGGATAACACAGTTCATCATTTAGGTTTAAACTTCTTTTTATTATTTGAGTAAAAAGAAAAACTCGTGATTCATTTGAATATCTTATCGTAAAATTTTGAATTCCATTAATAGAATATGCATTTAACATTAATCTTTTCGGAGATGATAATTTTTAATTGATGAATTCATCAATAAGTTTCCATTCGTGAGTGTTTCACGAAAAAAACATTTGTCATCGTTGGTTAATTTTTTTTTAAATATTTGATATTCAATCAAAAGTAAATTATTTTCTATTAACCCTTTTTAAAAAAATAAAAAACAATCATGAGGGGAAAAAAGAAATTATATTCTATTATTTGCATATTTTTATATAGAATTACTCAGTTTATTTGTTATTGAAAAATAAATACTTCTTCTTATTAATTAATCTTAAATGTCATGCATTTTTAATATCTATATATTTTGAAAATGACTCCCTTAAAGACTTGAAAGTAACATAAATAAATATATGTAGTCTTCTTTTCTATGATTATAGTTTATTAAAACACAACTAAGATATTTTCTCTCTCTAAAAACTTTTCTCTATAACCCTTCTTCCCCAATTTTCTATTAATAATGGCTACCTACAGTTTCCCCTTTAATCTTCTTACATATACCTTCTAATATGAATACAATTAATAACTGTAACCATCATTTTGAACTTGGACCCCTAATAAACCCATTCCAACTCTTTTTTAACTTAATTATTCAGTTCTTCACCAAAAAGTTTAAATTTACCCACATGCAACTTTTGTCCTTCCTAATTCTACTTTATTCAAAGGCTAATAGCTCCTCTATTTCTCTTTTTGGCGTGTTCCGTAACATTTTGTGCCACATGCAACTTGGAAAATGGAATAAAAACACTTTTCACTACCTTTTGTTTCTTCTTTACGGCTCATGCAGGAATGGTCTTATGTATAACTATCTAAGCTTCGAAATGCTAACTTACCTTCCCACTGATACCACGAATCAGAGAGTTTACTTATTATTATTCCATAAGCTAGAGTATAACGTGTTTCAGCTGCTGGATGGAGATTGGGTTCGCCTATTATTTTATTATATCATTTTTCTAGTTTTCTTGGATTTAGAAGATTCGACGTGCAACAAAAGATTGCCTTATTATTCTATTGGAGTTTATTTCACTTCTTTATGCTGGTTTATCTTTTCCAAATGATCCTCAGAGATGGAGCACACTTTCTATATTGTTCATTCCAGATTCCGATACTTGTCTCTTCTGTATTCACCACCTACATCAGTTAGTCCTCTTCCCTACGTAATTATTTTTTTTGCTTCTATCATCATATCTATTTATACTGGCATTAGAAATCAATATCTTCCAACAAACATTCCTAGTATTCACTTATACTCCGAAATTCATATCATGACCACTAAAGTTAACCATTTCCTACCCTTAGCCAAAGCAAAAAATGATGATGTCGAACGAATTGAATCACTATCCTTATTAACAATTTACCTTACTTGCTCGAATCATTCAGATAGGGCTATCATTTTTGGCACTTTTCATAAAATTGTTCTTGAATCATGGAACATCATGTGTAGAATTATTTTCGAGGAAATCGATGTTAACCTCTTCATAATTACTTTTGATATTAAAGAAGAAGCTGAACGTATCTAATCTCTATGCCCACTTTTAATTTAAGGTCTGCATGCCGCCATCTTCAAGATGGAAAACAACAATAGTATCTCCAACATCGACATCAATGTCTCCTCCTGAATTCGTATTTACGGACTTGAAATTCAGAATAACATTAAAATAATGGAAATATTTGGAAGTTACATTGGAGAACTCAGTGGGGTGGACTACCCTGTGGCTGACTCCGATGACTTGAAGTTTATCCGCTTTAGGGTAAATTTTGATGTACGTGATCTTCTCAAGATAGGTGTTTATATTCAACAATTGTACATTACTACTTGGGTCAGCTTCATCTATGAGGGAGTTGGCCTTTTCTGTTTTAATTGTGGAAGACTTGGCCAGAATAAGAACGCTTGCTACACATCTATGGTAAAACTATGCTGGAACAATGATGCTGCACGTTTTTGTAACTAGAGTCGTGACACATCTATTCAGAGTGAAGATTGTGCATTTCATGCTAGTCAGAAGAGAGATCAATGGGGTAAGTTTGATGTTTTTTTTAATTTCCATTCCAAAGATTTGAGGGTGATGGTGAGGATAATGACAAGGGTCTAGTGCTTGGTGCCGTTTCTGGTCCCATTTCAAACATTCAATTTGTGTCTTTTAAGGTGACGAGTGATACGAACAAAATGGATAACACAACAGAAGAGAACAAAAATTCAGAGAGCGAATATTCCAAACGGAAACGTGTGAACTTAGAGCTTCTTGATGATATTTTTAAAAATCTTAACAACACTGAAGGACTGGTTAAGATTTCAGAGAAAAGGTTTCCAGGTTTATATCGGGTTTTTAGATAGGAGCTTGGTGATATCGGAATGAGCATCGTCGTGAACAATGAGACTATTACTGACTTTCTTAATGCTCGTGATATTGATGTTGATGCGATGTATCCCAAGTTTACATCGGGTGATATTATGGAAAAGCTTGACGAATCTTTACCAATAGTGGTTAACACAAACCTGGACCTTGCTGGTCCAAGGTTCAATGGTCCGGTAATCATTGTAAATGACTTTGATAACGAGATACCTTCTATGGGAAATATGATCACAGATCATGAGAACACTAATGATCTTCTTGTTAGTGATGCTTTGAACACGTATCCATAAGGAAAAAGCAAGGTCGATCATAATTTTGAGAATGAATCGTATGAACTTGATGAAGAGTCTCTTAACTCTCAGTCTATACATGTTAGTCGTCATATTAGACAAGAATATTAGGTTGTTCAAATTAGGTTTTCGAAATCGATATGTAGAGTCTTTCCACCAATTGAGCGGTTCACATGGCCGAAAATCCTCAAGAGGAAGACTGCTCCGAGAGCGATGGGAAATGTAACAAAACTGCAAAAACTCAATAATAATGACTTTAACATCATGTAGAGGAGAATTTTAGATCTTCAAGTGTTTGTTGATGAACTCCATGCAAGCTTTCATGAAGTCAAACAACAAATCGTTCAAGATAATGTGGGAGAGTTTAAAGATGGTTTAAATGTAGAGGAAGGTCCTATAGATCAAAGGAATCATTATTTTTGTAAAGGTGCGAAATACGATGGACACTTGTATGGGAAATCTTCTAGTGATAGTAGCACAGAGGGGGTGGTGAGTAACCGGGGCTTTCCTATGAAGAAAAATCTACCGCATTTTAACTCTGAGGACCACGGCCAATCCAATTAAGTGGCCAAGAATGATGGATATGTGATGGTTTGGAACTGTCAAGGGGTTAAATTACCCTTGATGAGAGAGATGGTCAAGTCCCTTTCTTCGAAATTTGATGTTTCTATTGTATTTTTTGAAAATCTAGGTTAAGAAAGAAAGACTTTAAATCTTGTAAGCATCTTAGATCCTTTAATAATTCTTACATAGTTGAATCCCGAGGAATATCTTATATGTCCAGTGGAATACTACTCGTGTGGAAAGATGGGATCAAGCTGAGTGTTGGATGTTCCTCAACTTGTTTTGTCCTTTCTAATATTACGGTATTTCTTTATACCTTGTTTGTGTTTATTCCCCTAATAATGATGATAAACTTCAACAAGTTTGGAATTTTCTTACTTCTTGGTATTCTAAAATCAAGGAACCAACCCTATCTATGGACGATTTTAACGATATTACAAAAACATCGCAAAAACAAGGCAAGTTGTCTCCCAATCTTGATAGAATTATTCGATTCAACGATTTTATTGATAAAATCCATCTCATTGATTTCCTGAGTAAGGGTTTTTTTTTCACTTGGTCGAATAAAAGTAAAGTTGAAGATAATATTAAGGAAAAAATGTATCGTGCCCTCTCATCTAGTTCTTGGTGCGATATTTTCCTAAATGATATTCTTACAGTTATGCCACCAATTGTTCCAGACCGCTCGCCTCTGATAATGAAAAGAACTTTAAGAAACCAAAATTTGAAAAATACTTGATTTTTGAATCGAGATGGTTCGAAAATAGTCAATGTAGAGAGTGGTCTCTAAAGCTTGGGATTGTGGGAAAAAATAAGGATATTCATGAGTTTTTTACTAAAAAGGATGCTACCTCTCTCGCTTTAACGAGTTGGAGTAGGAAGTCTTTCAACAATAATCATAGACGTATTGAAGATCTACAAGCCAAACTTACTATGATTCAAAACGATATATATTTGGATTTCAACTATGAAAGGGAAAAAGCTATCAATGAACAGCTGGAAATATTATTGTCCCAAGAAGATGGTTTTTGGTGTGATCGGGCTAGGGATTTGTGGATTAAAAAAGATGATAAAAACACCAAATATATCTAAGCAGCGACTCTAAAAAGAAGAAAAATTAATCAATTAGTTGTGCTTAAAAACGCCAAAGGAATTTGGACCGATGATCCTAAAGAGATTAACAAAATTATCCTTGACTACTACAAAAATTTATTAGAGGAAAAACCGGTTTACAACATTGAAGATGTCATTAAGTTTAGCCTATGTAAAATTAGGACGCAAATGAATGCCTCGCTCACGGGATACCAGATCTTGAGGAAATTAAAGCGACTATTTTTTCTTATGTCAGTGACTAAGGCACCGGGTCCTAACGGCCTCCCAGGTAATTTCTTCCAGGATTTCCTTAAAATGAAATTTTTTATCTTGTATCCAACTTCTTTATTCACAATACTCTGCTAAACAAGATTCATGATACTATTATTACCCTGATTTTGAAGGGTGATAATGAAGAAACTAATAAAGATTATCGGTCGATCGATTGCATTAACTTCTGCTACAAAATTATTGCGAAAATTCTTGCTCTTCGACTCCAACCTATAATGAATGATATTGTATCTGCGATCCAGTGTGCGTTCATTAAAGGTAGAAGTATTCAAGATAAT
The DNA here is from genome assembly GCA_029959085.1 of Nemophila menziesii. Classification (NCBI taxonomy): domain Eukaryota; kingdom Viridiplantae; phylum Streptophyta; class Magnoliopsida; order Boraginales; family Hydrophyllaceae; genus Nemophila; species Nemophila menziesii. Next base: position 86,588,268 of record JARWIR010000001.1, read on the forward strand.
ATTATTATCACCCATGAAGCTTCCATTTACCTAAAAACAAAAGGAACTCTCATAAACATTGCGCCACAGTTAAAATCTATATGGCTAAAGCCTACGACCAGGTCACTGGAATTTTCTTATGGAAACTCTTAAAATTTTGGGCTTCTGTGAAACTTAGAGAAAATGGATTTATAACCGTATCTCCTCGGTTTCACTCCAAGTTAAAGTAAACGGTCAACGAATTAAAATATTCTTTCCGAAGCAAGGCATAAGGTAAAGGGATCCGTTATCTCCACTTCTTTTTGGTCTCCTCACAGAAAGTCTTATTGACCTTATTTACTATAAATGTACGGATGGTGAAATCAAGGGCATTTCTATCAATAAGAATTGCCCTAAGCTCACACATCTCCTCTTTGCAGACGATGCCCTTTTTTTATTAATATTAATAAAGTTGAGGTTGAATATTTTAAAAACACTCTTGAAGTCTAATGCAGAGCGTCAGGTCAAAGTATTAACTTCAATAAATCTTCAATCTTGACCAGTAAAGGAACTTCAGAGGATATTCGTCAAGGTATATCTCAAGATCTCAATATTAGCCTCTGTAATTCGCTGGGAAAGTAGTTAGCTTATCTCTCTCGCTCAAGAGAGTGAAATAAGAGAATTTTAATTATATCAAGTACAGGCTTTTATGTGAATCAGTGAGTTGGATCTCTAATCTTTTATCTGATGGAGGAAAAGTAGTTCTTTTCAAGCCATCCTTCAGTCTATAACTAGTTATGATATGTCCATATTTGAGTTTCTGAAAGAATTATGTAAAAAAATGTCAAGTATGGTCGCTAATTTCCAACTAGATTCTAGATTTAAGAAAAGAATTCATTGGTTATCTTGGAAAAAAATTGCTAAAGCAAAATCTCTTAGAGGAATCGATTTTAGAGATTTTCACAAAATGAACATTGAGCTTCTCTTCTGGCGAACCTGGAGGATTTTAAACAACACAGATTCTTTCGCTCACAGATTTCTCAAAGGGATTTACTCGCTGAATAGTAATCTTTGGGAATCAAAACTTACTAGGAAGCGTTCCTGGAGTTGGGCGAGCATTTAAAAAAAATTCCATATTGAAAATTGGAAACGATATAACAACAAACATATGGGACGATAAATATCTTAACAACAATGTATCTCTTGAAAGACCTGAAATTTGTAAAACTGAAAAGGATTCAGAATTGTTTAAGGAGGACTTCTCTGATGGAATGGTAATATTTTAAATTAGTTATTCCAAAGTAACATTATAGGTGGAATGAAGAAGATCCTAATTTTAAATCTTGACAAGGAGGACAAAATCATTTGGCCTTTCACAAAAAATGGATCTTATTCAACTAAATCGGGTTACCATGCTCTAGTTAGTGAAGAGATCAGAGTTGAAGCTTAAACCTCTAGTAATGGAGAAACTAATAATAATGAAATATGGAATATAGTTTGGAGGTCAAATGTCCCTACAAAAATTAGAATCTTTGGGTGAAAAATTTGTAGTGGAGAAATACCAACTAAAGGCAGTGTTTATAAAAGAAAGTGTGCTCAAAATACTACGTGTGAATTGTGTGGTGACGATACCGAAGATATCGAGCATCTTATTCTGAAATGTGAATTCAACATTAGTTCTTTGGCGGAATCCTCGCTTCAAATCAAAACTAACAGAGAGTCAGATATACAAATTGGAGAATGGATTATCTAAACTATTAGAAATGTTTCAAGCCATGGTTGGGAGAAGAAGAAAGTCATTACGAAAATTCTTTGCATTATTTGGAATAATTAGAAAGTGCGAATGAGCTGTACGTTTGATAACAAGAAATGGTCGCTAGTTGAGATATAAAGAAAGACTAACGCGCTTATTTGAAGGATATTCGATAAATCAGAACCACATAATAATAATATCGAAACTTACAGTGCGAGAGCTAATAGACAGTTGAAAGTATGTCTTCCTTCATAAATTTAACCTACTCATATAAGTATAAAAAAAAATAAGTTTACATTTTAACTTATAAATCTAAAGGCTAATTGTACTTTATCACTAAATATTTTAATTTGTAGATTTTTTAAAGACTGTTCTCAACCGGATAACAAGCAGTGCCAAAGGTTGGTTCGTGTGATAGGGTTGAAACCATCATTGATTGAAAATATAAAGTACCATAATTGCCAACGAAGAAACTCGTTTCTCATAATTTTAGTTATTTTAAATACTCCAATTTGTCATCTTCAACATGATATTATTAGTTTTTAAATCCTTTGAACCCATCCAAACAACACCACTACCTTCTGTACACATAAATGAAGTATAAATGTTTGCTTATCACGCACACATGCAAAACATGAACGCTCCACAAAAGCACAATTTTAGGCCGATAATGAACAATTAAGGGCAAAAAACACAAGAACTCGTGAAGATCTTAGCAATGCTGCTAGGTGTCAAATGTGTAGAGGAAACACAACATCATTAGGATATATGTCATTTGATGATCATGAAATTAGATGTGAGAATAGCATATTGAGAAAAAAGGAGGTGCTGGTACTACTAATTAAATTATATAATGTTTATAAGAATATAAATTAACTTTTGTTTTATTGTATAAGTTTTCTAGATTGATCATTTCTCTACTATGACAAAATATTATGTTCCCATGGCTGCACAACACAAGCTTGAATATGGATCAAGCTCACACAGACCAAACAAGAAGAGGATTGGTGCTGGGACATCAACCCTGGGAGATTTATATAGAACAATACTTGAGAAGCCAAAGGACTCAGACAAGCCAATCATTACTAAGCTTGAAATGTCTGTGATGGAAGAGCTAACGGTTAACTATGTTGACAAAGTGTGTGGAGGTATTTTGGGTTTAGACCATTGATCACACCACACTATTACTGAGCAAGGAATTTAATGCATTATGCATTTAATTAACAAGGCCTTGGTCCAAAACAACTCGATTATAAAATAGAAGCATCCATAGAGGTTGTTATTGTGAATATGACTTAGATGACTATAATAGAGACGATGATGAATGTGGAAAGTTTTCTCATTCATTATTAAAAAAAATTGTTTAATTATAAATTTAGTGACACCTAATTCTTACTTTTCTTGTGACCAATCACATAATCAATGGGCGAGTGTGTTTTATAGCATAGTCTCCCAAGCTTCCTTCATTGATTTTATATCGCACAGAGTAGATTGATCGTTTAGTGGAAAATTGCAAGTGGTATGTACAATACATCAAAAAAATTTCATATAGCGACATTTTTTTCCTTAGTACTAAGTTTAAATTTCTTGATTTTCATATGAGCGTGGAATTTCAAGTTCGTCGCCCTTATTCTGACCCGTGATAACTATTTTTCATGATATTGTATAGATCGTGGTATTGGATATTTCGCCGGATAGTATTTTCTGGCCCACATTACAAATCCATTACCGTAGAAGGGCATCTAGATGTTTAATTCAAGAAACAACACATGGATGCTCACAGGTTTATATTATATGTATGAGCTCTGTTAATAGTTTAATTATTTTGACGATAGAAAAAAGTAATGGTGGGGCCTAGGGTGTGATAAAATAAGATATAAAATAAGTGCAAAAACACCCTAGAACTACACGGTTCTGCAAGTATACAGATCGTATGCAAGTTTTAGATTAAGATTCGTTCCGCAGAGACTACGAAGGTTAGAGGAATCTTATTCAAATATCAAGTGTAAATAATGAAAGCTAGAACAACTAAACACAAATAAAAGTAAAGACAAATAAAGATTTTTGTTTGATTTTCTAATTAACTAAATTAAAACTAAGAATTAAAAGACAGAAAATAAATATGAAAGAGAAGTGATATGAGAATATAGCTTAAGTTATTAGCATGTAATCCCCACTAGTTTTTCCGTTCTAAACATGTAAGGGTGAATTATGTAGTATTTCCCTAATCGGTCCCAATATGCTATCGGTAGTTTAAAATAGGATTTACCTGTGTCAATAAGGCTTCCTAAGCAAACTTTTCCTGTAATTGGTAAATAGTCACAAGAACTAAACCATAGTGATTATCTAGCTAGGTTGGGTTGTCAGATCATACCTAATACTAGACGTTATGTGCTAAACATGTAATTAAACACCGTTGTCAATGGTATCCTAATTACTAGATGGTAATTCTATATGGCGGCCGTCCACAAGAACACAGAATATAAATCCAAACACATAAACAGAGAATAAAAACTATAATTCTATTTAAAACATTGAATTCCCAAATTAGATAGATGTCAATCAAAACTAGGGTTCATACATATATGCTAAAACTCAAGCTAAAGAAAATTAGTTCATGAAAGAAAAGGAAGAAATTACAAAATTAAAGGTAGAAGAAGACATTATTGATGACAGCTCCTTCCAGACTTCTCTCTTGTGTTGTAAGCTTCCTCTTGGTTTAAGGTTTCACCAAAGATGATTTAAGAGTGTTAAGAGGCTGTATTTATAGTGTATAGGTTGACCTAAATCGTTTCTTTAGAGATAAGCTAAGTAATGGACTCCTAGCCCAACTCAAATTCGTAAGGAAATAAAGATAAACACTGCTGGACCGCTTTGAGCGTATCTTCTTCGTTATTGGTCGATTTTTGCTCCATAAGATACCAAAAGAATCGTAACAGAATTATCTTGACCCTTTAGAAGGAAATTACCAAAATCGGCCTATTTCTTAGGTAAAAACGCATATCTTTGGACCTGTATGCAGAATCCCAGATTTAGGCATGCTAATCTCTTTCCATAAGTTGTTGTCTTTGACTTGGACTCTACTTAATCTCCATAATTATCTTTAAAGCTTCACACTAAATAAACAATTAAACCCAATATGCTCTAAAAATAATAATTCTACAAATCAAGACTCAAAATAGGAAAGTGCACTAAATTAAGCTAAAATCAACCTATAAACTAATAAATAAGCCTAAAATGATGTCTCATGAGTATATTTTATTATCACAAATGAGGAGACATCAAGTAACACCTTATGATTTTTGCAGGTGACTTGGGTTGGACATGGTGAGGTAAATAATGTTGGTGTCCACAATACATATGAGGATCTGGTGAATGAAGGGCTAGCATTCAGTTCAAAGCGTTGGGTTTATACCTTTGAGCGACAATGCACACGTCTTGCTAGTGTGATAGTAATCTTTTAGTATTAATTTCTCTTGTGATATTATGATTTTCATCCTATATTCATGTTTCTTCTTTCTTGTCCGGGGTCAATATACAATGTTTTGAGGGGAAGACGGGAGAAAGAAACTGTTAAAGTTGGCAGAAAAATTAGTGTTAGGTTTTTTTGTGTAGTGAGCGCTTCTACTCCATAAACATGGACAAATGTATCAGGAAATTGGGCGGATGAAATAAGCGTGATGAGGAAGAACACGAATGCTGGAATGGTGTTTAACGCTGCAACTTCCTTTCGATATCCAGTGTCACCCAAAATAATATTTGATTTCCTTTGTGATCATACTCGTCGCAGAGAGGTACAATTTCTTATTTTTATTTAGTGTTATTCGTAAGTTATTATATGAAACTAGTTCTTACTGTTAATTTAATTGTAGTGGGACATTCTTGCTAGTCGCGTTAATGTGGAATCGATCTCTCATATTGTCAATGGAAGAGATCCCAGCAACTGTGTATCACTTTTCCGTGTGAATGTAAGTAGAAATATACATATTGTGTTCCATATTTTGATTTTCCAAATATTGAAAGTCTTTAATTTCTACAGAGTGAGCATAGGAGCGAAAGCAACTTGCTGATATTGCAAGAGACTTTCACCGACCCAACGACTTCCTATGTGGTGTATGCACCCGTTGATGTTCCTTATATGGACTTTCTATTTGGTGGTGGAAATCTTGAGACTGTTCCCGTTTTTCCTAACAAAGTCTCTATTCTTCCGGACATACCTATCGGGTTTGTAGGTGGAAATGGTGATCTCGTTAGTGGGTCCCTTGTTACTGTGTCCATGCAGACTTCTACTCCAGGTCCAGATTCAGTTGAAATTGTCATTAGTCTTCTCAACAACACCATCACCCGCATTAAGAAATCTCTTTTCTGATCGAATTGTAAGTACTACTTTGTTGAATTATACTTTAATCCTACACATATGTCTAATCCCTTGTTGTTTTTGTGCTGAGCAGGAGTCCAGAGGATTTTATACAACCCTCATATTCGTAGATACAAGATGTTTTTTGAGGATGAAGGAGGAGATTATAGTTATTTAAATGTTATTAAAACGTTATTCTATTTTGATTTTCAAGGCTTATTTATTATGTTTTTTCCAATGTTTTTATGAGTATGGTCTTTCAATTATACACATGCAATGTTTATGTATCTCGATATTGTTTTCACTAATTCGAGTGATTAATAATTGTCACAAATCGAGTGAGTGGCTAAAAAAGCCTGTTATTTTCTTACCCATTTTAATTTGTTGTTCATATTGCACTCTAAGGGTCTTCACGGTTTATCTTCTTACTAAAAAAACTTTTTATTTAGTTATAAGTACATTATTTCATATTAAAAGCAATCTTTATATGAATGAAAAATATGGAAAGCAATCAACCATCCTTTATGAACCTGAAGACTTAGCTAGATTGCCCTTCCCATTTCATTCCTTGAATCTTTAATTTGCAATTATGAGGCGCATGGTATACTTTATTATACTTATAAGTTATAATACGTTATTATGTTTTCGAGTAGTTAAGATTGTCTATTTGTATTGGTGAACCGAATTCCTTTAAATAGGCACCAGAGTCACTCAAAAAGGTAATGGACCTCACTAGAGAGGAGATCCTTCATACAATCAATGATTGTTTTTCGACTAATAGGAATATAGAGCATTTATAATAATATAACTTCATGTTTTATGAAGAGCAAGATATTCATGTTATTCTTATTGAGTTATTTTCTTAAGTCACATTAATTTGTAATCCGCTGATTCAATTATTGGGTTTTCTTGCGAAGATACTTTGGGAAAAAGTTATTTAAAGTTAATCGGTTAATTGCAATTTTAAGTTTCAACAATTGTAGGAGTATTATAGGTGCGACAATACTATGATCCAGAGAAGGACGAGTACCATCTTTGTCATAAATGTGAAGCCCACATATCCAATAGCTTTCTCTTAGATGTACATATTAGACTATCTTCGTGCATATATATGCTTTTGTTCTTGAAGATTTTTTATTTGTTGGATTACCAGTTCATACCAATCCATGTGTTTCTTAATAAATTTTCCATTTATTCCTCACTTTATGGAGCATTCTACTTTAGATCCTACCAGAATATTCAGTGAGGCATCCCAACTTCATTTATTTAATAATCTGAAGCTACGAAAGTGATAATAGATTTATTTTCATAATTTGTAGTATACATAGGATCGTGGATGATGAAGCCCGCCATCGAGTAGTAAATGACATCACTGGTGTTGATGTATACTGCAATCAATGTAACACGTTTCTTGGCCAAAAAATTGTAAGATTAATTAAACTTGAGATTCTATTTTTAAATTGTATTTTGACATAATTGAGAACAATTATTTAGATTCATGGGCCACTAGAGATGATCTCCACCTCTTTTGAGAAAACATGGGAGTTCAGGCTGCTGTTTTAAGTATATCACACTACTAATATAATTTAAGTTAAGTTATTGTTGAAATTTTCGATCTCAACTCTTTTTAATATATGTGCGTGTATAGGAGAATCTCCTAAGTTATTTCCTCTAATATTTGTGTCTGTTTCTATCACACTCTAGAAGAGACCATTTACTTACTTATTACTTGTAATGATTCGTACATTTACCGAGTGTTAATCGTGGTTTCTAAGGTGTGTGTGCTCTTTACATTTTTTATTTTATCACACACCCGGGCCCACCAGTTGCTCTATCCAAGGATTAACGGTGATCCAAAAAAGAAGTTGAGGACCATTTGGGTAACTTTTGAGGTTTAGGGACCATTTAGGGACTTTTTACAATTTTCTTTTTGTTTGTTTCCTAAAATTCTTTTATTGGTGCCATTAATATCTATAATAGAACTTGCAAGCCATATTATGAAGGTGTTATATTGATATGTACTTGTGAGTGGATCTATGGAACTTTTTCTCATTCCTATAAAGTTGGTTTATCTTATTGTTGCCTTACTTTTTCTCCTCTTGATCACTCTATTAGGGGGAATGACACAAAAATGGAGAAATTCAAGAAATCGCTCGTGTTTAGAAAGATAATTCTAATATTAAGAACGTGATTCTTTTCTTTTTATATGTTCCTCATTTTATATTGTATATATGATATATAATTCCTTTTCTATGCTCGTTATTACAGCTTGAAATTGGGTATAATCCAATTGGAACTAAATAAGTGAACCTCTTAGCGGTTTCTAATCGTCTCAAGTTTGGATCTTCTATTGAGTTAATTTTGATCTTACTTTGGTTAGAGAAAGTTGTATAGATGAGACAAAGTATAACAAAGGTTAGGGTTCATGAATTGCTGATGTTTTCCTATTTGTGATATAATAATCTATATTGGAGACATCATTTTAGGAGTTTATGGTCAATTAATATTAGAGTATTAGTCATATTTCGATATTTTCCTATTTATTGTCTTGATTTGTTGAATTATTATTTTTAGAGCATATTTAGCTTAATTTGCGTGTTAATGTGAAGCTTTAAAGATATATGTAAATTAATTAGATACCAAATCAATTTTAAAGAGATAAAATAAAGAAGATATGGATCGAAACTGGAGATAAAAGGAAGTAGAGATTAAATCGGAAAGGAAAAGCTGCAAAGTAAATCTGAAATTATGCAGCCACGTCCATTAAAGTGAAGATAACTCAAAATAGGATGGCAATTTGGAAGAGAAATAAAAAAAATTGTAAATCTTTTTGACGCGGTCGTTTCGATTTATAGTAGGCGAAAATCAGACAAATAACGAAGACGTTACGGTAGAAATAAGACATCAGCAGTTTACCTTATCTCGTATATTTTAGGAAACAAATTTGATTTTGAAAAGGAGTCCAATTTCTTGCCTTCTACTCCAAGAAATCCGACCTAGGACTTTCTAAACACCTATAAATAAAACCTATTACTATTATAAATGTCCTTGCTTAGTCCTTGCCTCCCACAATCAATCCTTTAGTTTATTCATCATTCAAGAGAAGTAATTTGACATTATGTATCTTTAGTTCAGTTATTTCGTTCTAGTATGAACTGATTTTCCCATAGCATGGGTTTTACATATGTATAATATTTTTGAATTCTATTTTTCTTCTATCTAAGTTTGTTTGGGGAAACTCTTTTAAATTGATTATTGCGTCCTAACCATATATTTGTTTTATGTGCTTTGATTTATTGTCTGTCTTATTCCTAATCAAATTAGGGCTTTTCTAATAGTAGTTACATGGTCACCCGGATAGGGGTGTCTAATTATTGAAACATCATATAAGCGTCTAGTGTGTGGTAGTGATCTAAAAAGACTTTCCTAACTAGATAGTCATTAGGGTCTGAGATTTAATCACCGATCATTATTTGTAGGGTCCCCTTACCCAAGTCCCCTGGTAATTGTTAGGTCGCCTCTTAAGTCAACCCGAAGGGGGTTAGGAGGAATATAGAAACCTGGCTACTAGTCTAAGAACTACAATCACCCTGATTAACTAACAGATGAAATAGAAAAATTAATGCATACTAGCAAAACCTGAGCTACACTTTCTCATCTTATTCTCTTATATTTATTTTATTGTCTTTAGTTTAATTTAGTTTAATCTTATCGCCTCATCAATCATTATTATTTACTTTTATTGTCTTTAATTTCAATATCTATTTATTACCACACTTTCTTGTTAAATCCATTCGCATAACACACTAAGTCCTTGAGAACGAATCTTTACTTATCATAAAACTTACGTACGACCTGTGATACTTGCAGTGAGTACCGTGTTGAGGCGAGGGTGTTAGTTGCATTTTTTATATTTTATTTTTATCACACCTTAGCCGACACAAATTGCATAATCTAGAAACAAATGAAAACATGTCTTATTGGCTATCAAACACATCTACGCTCTTGTTTATACTACAAAAAAGCTTGAAATATGTCGGATCTGCAACTTTAGCTCATAAACTTATACCTACAACATACATATTGGAAGAAACATAATGGTATGGAGTTTACTTTATGATTAATTAGAAGAAAATTCAATTATAATTAATGCTCTATATGAATTCAGAAACATGTAGTGTGATCAGAGATTTAGGTCATCTTCTATTAGCGTTAGTGCAGCTACAGATGCACTAGAAGTAGTGTGTCAAGTTAAAGCAAAATACCCCGCTTTGCTTTTCAAACAACAACTCACAACTTATGTGGAGAAAATCTATGGAATAATCCGTGATAGCTTGAATAAGGTCTTGGGATCTATCGTTTATTTATACTTCCATTTAATTCTTGTAATCTCAATATTAATATGTGTGCCTCAACATATTTTGTATGATCATATTTTTAAGTTATTACCTCTCAGGAACCAAGAACTTCCAAAGGAAGTTTGTTAAGATCTAGACAATCACTTGAAAAAGATTCTTCAACAATTAATTGGCAAGGGATCATTTATTGTCTCAACACTCTATTTTTACACTAAAGAAAATTTTGTACGAATATCGTCATAATCCATGTCATTTTTTTGTTTCTCAATGCTATATACCAGTAACAATATTTATATCATTGTTTAATAAATGTGGGTGCCTCCTATTCTCGTGAAAAAGATATTTACAAATATCGAATCATACATTAATTTATATATTTTCAACATGTGAATAAATCCTTTCTCTTCCTATTCATTATCCTTTGACGTTGTACTTAAAGAACATGTACCTTTGTTTTCTTTTGTAGTCTACTTCTACATCATGAATATTATGCATTCAGTGAACATGTTAAATATTGTTTGGCTGAACTAGAGCTTTGGTGTTGTCAAGTTAAAGATGAGTTATATTTTAATATTTTTTTATTTTTTTATTCTTTTGAGATTTTTATTTATTTTATCACCTTTTCTTTTTCATTTGAATTTTTGTTTCATTCATGTAAGGTTGATATAGGATTAGCTCAAACACATAAGACAAGGTGTTGGTTTTCTATTATTTTTAAACTACTTACAGACGGTATATTTTTTACTTTTGGGCCCTTCTTTCCTACATACTGTATGACGTGTAAGTATTGATAATGATTTATGTCCTATAAATCCTTTTCTTGAATTAAATTTCTATATTATCTCCATATTTATCATGGTGTTGATTTCACATATTCTGAGTGTGTTATTGTACACTTTACTAGGATGACAATCACAATATTCATATTACTTTTCGTTGCGCTTTGACAAAAACTATTCTCATTTCAAATACACGATTAAAATTTTATTTATTTCAACAATTAAACTTGTTTAAATGTTTTCAAATCCGCATTGTTGGAATTTGTAATACTGATTCACTGTGTCAAAATTTGACGTATATAATTGTTACACAAAATGGTGATATAAAAAGGGGATAACATACTCACTCAATTCATATAAGGTTGTTATTAATTCTAAAATTATTTGTCAACAAAAGGTTGTCCATTTAGAAAATCAAGACACTTTTTCATTCTTTATATCACTTTTACCCTTAATTCACAATAAGTATTTAAGTTTTCAAGACACTTTATGAAAGAAATATTAGTAAAGGTAATATATAGTTATTGTTTTTCTTAATTTGTGTGCAAATTAAAAGATGACAACCTTTGTGAACAGATAAAGTATATCATTACTCTTTTTTCAATATCATTTTTTGAAGATTCTCCTTATAATTCTACCTTTTTCTACCTCATATATACATCTTTATGATTTGTTTGATTATTTAACCTACCTACCTAACAACTTATAGAGGTTGTACTCCTCCTATAAATACTAGTCACTAGTTTCACTAAATTTCTTACTCGATCTAAAACCTTCATCTAATTGCCTCCCTTCTATTCTCTCTTCTTCATTCTTCAAGAGATATATTTGTAAGGTATAGTTTTCAAGTCCTTTGCCCTTTGGGAATTTTTCTCTCAAATAAATTATTGATAAATAATACATTTAATCCTACATTAAAATTTCTTAATTTTATTGTTTTCCTATATATTCATCATTTGTTATCATGTAATTTGTCTATCTCAACACAAATAGATGGAAATATACAACAAAAAAACTTTCATACAATTATCGTTAAATTATGTGTATTACTTTTGTATCTAATATTTTATTTTGTAGTCGTTAATTATGTTAATTTTTAAAATCATATTCATAAAGAGTAATGCTGGGTATCACCCAAAAAGCCAATCTACCTACTGAGTTTCTAAAAATTGGAAGAAAACACTTTTAGTACTAAACGTAAATCTAATAAATGGGTCTCATTTATTTTTAATTTATTTTACAAGAATGTTGATTGAATGTTAAAAACACAATATAACAATTTTTTTCTTATTTTTCTCATTTTTTCATATAGCCAAACAAGCATTAAATTTCCATTTTTTTTATTTTGTTTGATTATATGAATGTAAATCTAATATCTTTTTTTTTAATTATAAAGATATAAAATATATTTTCTAAAATATTTTTACAATATTGGTCATTTATCTTGGACTCGTGCTTTTCTTGGGTATAATTAATCTTATACTGAAATATTTTAAATCAAACTTTCTGAATTTTCAAGCAATATTTAATAGCTTAGTATTATTGTAGTGTGTAAACTGTAATATAGATTTTAATAATATATTTATATAACAAATTAGTTAAACTGACCCTTCTTAATTAATTTATGGGTGTTTTAGGAAATTTAAGAAAACATAATCATGTCAATTACAATGAAAAATCAAATGAAACGACAAGTTCCAATGATGCCTAGAATTGTAGAGAATATCTCTTTTAAGTCATGAACTATGGAAGTTATACATGTACGCTATTTTTCTCTATTGATTAGAAAACTCTTTTTTAAATATATAGCTCTCTTATATATATATATATATATATATATAAATGTCGTTACTAGAAAATATGTGATCATGTTTTATTAAATTTGCTTGTAAACGTTATATTATTTCTCTGGATAACATAGTTCATGATTTAGGTTTAAATTTCTTTTTCTCATTTGAGTAAAAAGAAAAACTCGTGATTCATTTGAATATCTTATCATAAAATTTTGAATTCCATTAATAGAATATGCATTTAACATTAATCTTTTCGGAGATGATAATTTTTAATTGATGAATTCATCAATAAATTTCCATTAATGAGTGTTTCATGAAAAAAAGATTTGTCATCGATGGTTAATTTTTTTTAAAATATTTGATATTCAATCACAAGTAAATTCTTTTCTATTAACCCTTTTAAAAAATAAAAAGCAATCATGAGAGGAAAAAGAATTTATATTATATTATTTGCATATTTTTATATATAGAATAATTCAGTTTATTTATTATTGAAAAATAGATTTTATTTTTTTTGATCAAACTTATCATTTTATATCCACAAAATGACAAGTACAAATCAAACCCCTACTTGTTTTTGACTAAAAAACAAGCATGGCTAGGAAAAATAAACCCTATACAACATTTACTAGAAAATAAACCTATCAACTTGCAAAACAACCTATACAACCATTGCTATAAAATAAATCAAAGTAAAGTAAAAAACCCTATACAACCATTGCTAGAAAATTAAACCCTATACAACAATTGCTAAAGTCTTATACTAGGTCAAAGCTCCAAGCTATCTTCCTTGATCTTCTTGCTCTCCTCACTTGAGTACTTCATGTAGCTTCCATCTTTCCACCAATCTCATATTCTCAACACTCCTCTTAAATAACTTTCTATTCCAAAGTGTATATTGAACATCTTTTGCAACAATTTTCACAATATCCTCATATTTGGGATGCATCTTCTTAAACTCTTTTTTATTCCTCACATCCCAAATACAATAAAGAAAGCTAAGGAAAGTAATGTTTGATATGGTATCTTTTAAGGTTACCATCAAATTTAAGCATAAAATCAAGCCTTTTTTCCCAAATATTACCCGAGTTGTGCCAATTGTGAAGAGCACAAATCTCCTTCCAAGCCAATGTAGTGAATTTGAAATTCACAAATAAATGATCCCTAGATTCATGATCTTCAAAGCAAAGGTAGCACATCTTGTACACTTCCATTCCCCACTTGCTAAGCCTATCTTTAGTGCTTAACCTATCCTTTCAAATTAACCAAGTACAAAACTTGTGCTTTGGCATACTCCATTTATGCCACACCACACTATAACATTTTTTTCTCATTAGGACCCCTTAGGTCATATATAACATCCGAGGTCCTAAACCCTTTATCTCCCCATCTTATAGTGTCATTCTCTTCATTAAGCACCATATCCTTTACCACCTCATACACCTTGTTAAGCCTAGGTGGAAATCTCTACCTCTTCCCCACATAATAGTCCATCACCTTTTTGTTAATATTGTAATTACCCAAAGAAATAACATCCTTTTGTTCACAAATATCACCTACACACTTCCCTTTTATCCATCTATCATCTAACATATAGGTTCTCTTGCCATTTCCAACCTCATGTATAATATATTTAAAAGCAAGGTACCTTACATTTAGCATAGCTCTCCATGTCCAAGGAAGGTTATTATCATATGTAATGCTCCATATACTCTTGTTCCTTAGTCAATTTGAGTAGACCCATTGAGACCAAATATTATCTTTATAGCCATACATTCTCCAAAAAGCTTTAAGAATAGCAACTTGATTGATTTGGAGAAGATTAGGTATGCCTAGTCCTCCATTTTCCTTGCTTTGACATAATTCTTTCCAAGCCACTTTAGCACCATGAAAATCATTAGTATTACCCTTCCAAAGGAACCTACTCAAGAGTGATTCTATCTCATGAAAACTCCCATTGGAAGGATCATTACATTACACCAATATCTAGCTTTACTTTGTAAAACACTCTTGATTAAATGAAGCCTTCCCGCAAATGTAAGAAATTTATGCATCCACCCTTCAACACTTCCCACTATATTATTAATAAGGGTAGCACACATTAAGCCATTAGGGCCTTTTGTAGTTAAAGGAGCCCCAAGATATCTAACAGGAAATTTACCCTTTTAAACATTGATAATACAACTCAAATCATCATGAAGGTCTTTGTTACAACCTCCCATATATAGCTCACTCTTTTCAGGATTTATTTTAAGGCCAGAGAGTCTAGAGAAAAGATCCAGGCCTTGTTTTAGTCTCATAGCCGAGTCTTTATCACCATTAAAGAAAACTAAACAATCATCAGCAAATATAAGGTGGTTCAAACCCATTCTAGCACAATTAGGGTGATAAGTAAAAGCTTGATTATTTGCCACTTTCTCAAGAATAGAAGAGAAACCTTGCATACATATAACAAATAGATAAGGAGATAAAGGATCACCTTGTCTTAATCCTCTTTCTCCTTTGAAATAACCACACACACTTCCATTAATGCACAAAGAGAACATAGGTGTTGAAATACACATCTTGACCCAAGATATAAGCTTTTTATCAAATCCCATGATTTGAAGTAGTTGGAAGAGGTACCTCCAATTAATTGTATCAAAAGCCTTTTGAAGATCAATATTTAAAGTACATCTTGGACTCAAGTCCTTCCTATCATAACCTGCCACCACACTTTGAGCAACCAATATATTATCCGAAATATTTCTACCTCCCACAAAAGCAGCTTGATTTTTAGATATAAGCTCCTCAAGGCTTTTCTTCATCCTCTTAGCAATGATTTTAGATATAGCTTTATAGAGGATATTACAACAAGCAATGGGCCTAAAACTCTTCACTGAAGTGGGGTTTTTAACCTTGGTAATAAGAACAAGATTAGTAGCATTAATTTTCTTCAAAATTTGTCGATTCTTGAAGGTTTCCTTTATAGCATTACAAACATCCTCCCCAATAATATTCCAAGTAGCTTTGAAGAAAGCACTATTAAAACCATCTCAGCCAGGAGCTTTTGAGATATCAATAGAGAAAATAGCTTCTTTAATCTCCTTACTAGTAATGTCTTTCACCATACCTTTTGCTTCTTCCATAGTGATAGCTTTATCAACAAGCTTGTTTAAACAATTAGAGCTAACACTTTCTTCATAAACATCCTTAGTACCAATTAAAATAGTGTAGTACTTAATAAATTCATCATGAATAGCCTCATCTTCAACAACAATATCACCATTTTCAGTCACAATAGATGCAACTCGGTTTTGAGTGATTCTTGCCTTGATGCTCTTATGATAAAGGGTAGTGCTACAATCACCCTTTTGAGCCCAAGTAATTCCAGATTTTTGCTTTAATATCTCTTCTTGAATGTTAAGAAGATGCATAAGTTTATCTCTTAGCTCCTTCACAATGACGAGCATAGATTGATCCCTATTCATAAGCTTTGTTTGTACCTTTTCAAGTTCCTCTTTAAGCTCCATTATTTCTTTAGTAGAGTGATGAAAATATTTTTTATTGAAGATCTTCAAAGCATTCTTTACTTCCTTCAATTTATTCACCACTTTGTACATCATACTCCCTTTAACTTCATATTTCCACACCTTTTCAATCAAGGGCAAAAACTCATCATGATCAATCCAAACATTAAAAAATTTAAAAGATGAAGGTTTAGTATTTGAACTCCCCTGAATTTTGAGGATAAGATTAGAGTGATCTGAAATTCCAGGAGCTTCAATCATCAAATGAGACTTGAAACAAGTGAACCAAGCATCATTTATAAATATTTTGTCAATTTTACTAAATATGAACCCTTCAATTCTTCTATTAGTCGAAGTGTAATAACATCCTTGGCTAGGATGTTCAACCATCCCATTATCATTAATACAATCCATAAATTCGTATGAACTCTTATGAAGGCTAGTACACCCCATTCTTTCATCAACTTTAGTAATTTCATTATAATCCCCATACCATATACAAGGAAAATCTCCATTAATAACCATCCATTCACTAAGTGTTTCCCAAAGAAGCACTATTTTATCATCATCATCATTTTCTGCATATACCATCACACAATTAAATGTTTTCTTATTATATATATCTTGTACCTCTAGGAAGATGGCTTGGCTAGTTGAATTGAGACACTTTACATCCAAAACATTCTTATACCACTTTATACATATTCTTCCTCTTTCATCCTTATCATGATTAGTTATAGTACCCCAATTGCTCAAATAAGTATTGTGAAACTTATTGTAACTTTGTAGAGTCATTTTAGTCTCCAATAAACCTACTAGATCAACTTTTTTATCTTGTATAACATGAATAACTTCTTTTTGTTTGAGGTTTATATTCAAACCCCTTACATTCCAAGAGCTAATTATCATTTAAATCCGGAGGTTCTCTTTCACTATGGGTACTTCCCACAAACATATTCAAAGCCTCTTCAAGGTTTGCATTAGCCTTATTTAAAGCACAAAAGGAGTTGCTTAACTCCCCTTCAAAAATATTAGAATTATAATCATTTCCCCTAGGTGTACTAGGGGTTTTTTCTTTCCCCTTTGCACTACTATTTCCCACACTTTGAGATGGAGTTGTAGGTGTTTTTTTGATGTTTGGAATCTGAACTTCATCACCCTTCTTCTCTTTTTGCTTTCTTTGGACTACCCTCCATTCTTCCACTCTCTTTTGAGCTTTGTATTGGTTTGGTTGGTGATTAGCTTGGTTTGGTTTAGGTTGGTGGTTAACTTGGTTTGGTTTAGGTTGGTTATAGGTTTGGTTTGGTTTGGTCTAGGCTCTTTCCTTCCTTGACTACAATTAATCTCCTTATGTCCCAAAGCCTTGCAATTAGAACATGTTGGAGGTAACCACTCATAGTAAGCCTTCACCACATGAATCCCATCCTCCTCAAGATCAACTTTCACCCTTATAACAAGCTCCTTTGTCAAATCTACTTCAACACATACTCTAGCAAAGCTTAACCTATTTTTTGTCTTAGTGAGAGGGTCCATTTGGAGTGGAATACCCAAAGCACTACTAATGTAGCTTAACCCATCGTTATTCTACAAGTGTAATGGTACCTTTCTCAATTTAACCCATAATGGAACCTTAGTCAAATCAAGCTTCTCAAATTTCATGTTAGGTTCCCACTTTCTCAAGATCATAATTCTACCATTTACCTGCCAAACTTGCTCTAATATGTTGTTACATTCTTGCTCACCTTTGAATTTGAATAGAAACACTTCCATATCCGTAGACTTTATTTCAACTTGACCACAATTTCTGCATTGAGCATTAACCATACTTCTAACCATGTGATATTCAGGAGCTTCTCCAAAAAATTGTCCAACTAAGAAATTATCCCACTCCTCAACTCCACTCTTCACTATATCTCTAGGTGGTTTAACCATGAGTTCATCTTATACTTGACTAGGAGCAAAGTACTTTAGCTTCAAATCTTGATCACTTTTCTTGAATAACTTTTTCCATTTACCTTGCTTCCCATTTTTTTCCTCAATAATTTCTACCTCGGATTCATCCTCCTCCTCCACACTTTGACCTTGTACTACTCCCAAGAGGGTACTTTCACTAGGTGGAGAAGTTATCCCAATTCCTGCACCTAAAGTGGAGTAATCCTCCTTGTGACTCACATTCAAGCTATTCTCGAGAGGATTAGGAGCCTCACCCTCAATTAGGGCCCCATCTTGGCCGTTCATCCCCTCAATCATTGTACACTCAGCGATTTGAGTAGCTTGGATGCTTTCACTGAAGCTAAGTAATGTTGAATCAACTTGTACAGTTTCTGTTCCTCTCTTGGAACTTTCATCAAATAGGTTATCAGCATTCCTTAAACTACTATCCTCCCTACTGGAATTATACCCCACACCCTCCTCAGCACTTTATTGATCAAAGTTTCTGTTTTAGAAAATCTAGGTTAAGAAAGAAAGACTTTAAATCTTGTAAGCATCTTAGATCCTTTAATAATTCTTACATAGTTATATGTCCAGTGGAATACTACTCGTGTGGAAAGATGGGATCAAGCTGAGTGTTGGACGTTCTAGCTTGTTTTGTCCTTTCTAATATTACTGTATTTATTTATACCTTGTTTGTGTTTATGCCCCTAATAATGATGATAAACGTCAACAACTTTGGAATTTGCTTACTTCTTGGTATTCTAAAATCAAGGAACCGACCCTATCTATGGACGATTTTAACGATATTACAAAAACATCGCAAAAACAAGGCAAGTTGTCTCCCAATCTTTATAGAATTATTCGATTCAACGATTTTATTAATAAAAACCATCTCATTGATTTCCCGAGTAAGTGTTGTTTTTTCACTTGGTCGAATAAATGTAAAGTTGAAGATAATATTAAGGAAAAAATGGATTGTGCCCTCCCATCTAGTTCTTGGTGCGATATTTTCCTAAATGCTGTTCTTACTGTTATGCCACCGATTGGTTCAGACCTCTCGCCTCTGAATATGAAAAAGAACTTTAATAACAAAAATTTGAAAAATACTTTATTTTTTAATCGAGATGGTTAGAAAATAGTCAATGTAGAGAATGGTATCTAAAGCTTGGGATTGTGGGAGAAACATTAAGGATATTCATGAGTTTTGTACTAAAAAGGATGCTACGTCTCTCGCTTTAACGAGTTGGAGTAGGAAGTCTTTCATCAATAATCGTAGACGTATTGAAGATCTACAAGCCAAACTTACTATGATTTTAAAAGATATATATTTGGATCTCAACTTTGAAGGGAAAAAGCTATCAATGAAGAGTTGGAAATATTATGGCCGAAGGAGAAGGTTTTTGGTGTGATCGGGCTAGGGATTTGTGGATTAAAAAAGATGATAAAAACACCAAATATATCTAAGCAGCGAATCTAAAAAGAATAAAAATTAATCGATTAGTTGCGCTTAAAAATGCCAAAGGAATTTGGACCGACGATCCTAAAGAGATGAACAAAATTATCCTTGACTACTACAAAAATTTATTAGAGGAAAAACCGGTTTACAACATTGAAGATGTCACTAAGTTTAGCATGTGTAAAATTAGGACGCAAATGAATGCCTCACTCACGAGGATACCAGATCTTGAGGAAATTAAAGCAGTTATTTTTTCTATGTCAAGGACTAAGGCACCAGGTCCTAACGGCCTCCCGGGTAATTTCTTCCAGGATTTCCGGGATTTCGTTAAATTGACATTTTTTATCTTGTATCCAACTTCATCATTCACAGTACTCCGCTAAACAATATTCATCATACTATTATTACCCTGATTCCGAAGGGTGATAATCAAGAAACTTTTAAAGATTATCGTCCGATCACTTGCATTAACTTCTGCTACAAAATTATTGCGAAAATTCTTGCTCTTCGAGTCCAACCTATAATGAATGATATTGTGTCTCCGACCCAGTCTGCGTTCATTAAAAATAGAAGTATTCAAGACAATATTATTATCACCCAGGAAGCTTCCTTTTATCTAAAAAACAAAAGAAACTCTAATAAACATTGCGCGACAGTTAAAATCGATATGGCTAAAGCCTACGACCAGGTCATTGGAATTTTCTTATGGAAACTCTTAAAAGTTTGGGCTTCTGTGTAACTTAGAGAAATTGGATTTATAACCGTATATCCTCGGTTTCACTCCAAGTTTAAGTAAACGGTCAACAAATTAAAAAATTCTTTCCAAAGCAAGGCATAAGGCAAAGGGATCCGTTATCTCAACTTCTTTTCGGTCTCCTTACAGAAAGTCTTATTGGCCTTATTAACAATAAATGTACGGATGGTGAAATCAAGGGTATTTCTATCACTAAAATTGCCCTAAGCTCACACATCTCCTCTTTGCGGACGATGCCCTATTTTATTAATATTAATAAAGTTGAGGTTAAATCTTTTAAAAACACTCTTGAAGCCTGTTGCAGAGCGTCAGGTCAAAGTATTAACTTCAATAAATCTTCAATCTTGACCAGTAAAGGAACTTCAGGGGATATTCGTCAAGGTATCTCTCAAGATCTCAATATTAGCCTCTCTGATTCGCTAGGAAAATAGTTAGGTATTCCTCTCTTGCTCAAGATAGTGAAATCAGAGAATTTTAATTATATCAAGTACAAGATTTTATCTGAATCAGTGAGTTGGATCTCTAATCTTTTATCTGATGGGGGAAAAGTAGTTCTTATCAAGCCATCCTTCAGTCTATACCTAATTATGATATGTCCATATTTGAGTTTCCTAAAGAATTATGTAAAAAAATGTCAAGTATGGTGGCTAATTTCTTACTGGATTCTAGATTTATAAAAAGAATTCATTGGTTATCTTGGAAAAAAATTGCTAAAGTTAAATCTCTTGAAGGAATGGATTTTAGAGATTTTCACAAAATGAACATTGCGCTTCTCTTCTGGCGAACCTGGAGGATTTTAAACAACACAGATTCTTTCGCTCACAAATTTCTCAAAGGTATTTACTCGCTGAATAGTAATCTTTGGGAATCAAAACTTACTAGGAAGCGTTCCTGGAGTTGGACCAGCATTTAAATTTTTTTTCCATGTGGCAAATTGGAAACGGTATAACAACAAACATATGGGACGATAAATATCTTAACAACAATGTATCTCTTGAAAGACCCGAATATTGTAAAACTGAAAAGGATTCAGAATTGTTTAAGGAGGACTTCTCTGGATGGAATGGTAATCTTTTAAGTTATTTATTCCAAAGTAACTTTATAGACGGAATGAAGAAGATCCTAATTTTAAATCTTGACAAGGATGACAAAATCATTTGGCCTTTCACAAAAAATGGATCTTATTCAACTAAATCGGGTTACCATGCTCTAGTTAGTGAAGAGATCGAAGTTGAAGCTTAAACCTCTAGTAATTGAAAAACTAATAATAATGAAATCTGGAATATAGTTTGGAGGTCAAATGTCCCTACAAAAATTAGAATCTTTGGGTGAAAAATTTGTAGTGGGGAAAAACCTACTAAAGGTAGTGTTTATAAAAGGAAGTGTGCTCAAGATACTACTTGTGAATGGTGTGGTGACGATACCGAAGATATCGAGCATCTTATTCTGAAATGTCAATTCAGCATTAGTTCTTTGGTGGAATCCTCGATTCAAATCAAAACTAACAGAGAGTCAGATATACAAATTGGAGAATGGATTATCTAAACTATTAGAAATGTTTCAAGCAATGGTTAGGACAAGACGAAAGTCATTGCGACTATTCTTTGCATTATTTGGAATATTTAGAAAGTTTGAATGAGCTGTACGTTTGATAACAAGAAATGGTCGCTAGTTGATATATAAAGAAAGACTAACACACTTATTGGAAGGATATTCGATAAATCAGAACCACATAATAACAATATAGACACTTACAGTGTGAGAGCTAATAGACACTTGAAAGTATGTCTTCCTTCATCAATTTAACCTAGTCATATAAGTATAATAAAAAATAAGTTTACATTTTAACTTATAAATCTAAAGGCTAACTGTATCTTATCACTAAATATTATAATTTATAGATTTTTTAAAGAATGTTCTCAACCGGATAACAAGCAGTGCCAAAGGCTGGGTCGTGTGATAGGGTTGAAACCATCATTGATTGACAAATATAAAGTACCATAATTACCGACGAAGAAACTCGTTTCTCATAATTTTAGTTATTTTAAATATTTCAAATTGTCATCTTCAACATGATATTATTAGTTTTTAAATCATTTGAACCCATCCAAACAACACTACTACCTTCTGTACACATAGATGAAGTATAAATGTTTGCTTATCACGCACACATGCAAAACATGAACGCTCCACAAAAGCACAATTGTAGGCCGAGAATGAAAAATTAAGGGCAAAAAACACAAGAATTCGTGAAGATATTAGCAATGCTGCTAGGTGTCAAATGTGTAGAGGAAACACGACATCATTAGGAGATATGCCGTTTGATGAACATCAAATTAGATGTGAGAATAGCATATTGAGAAAGGAGAAATGTTTATAAAAATATAAATTAACTTTTGTTTTATTGTATAAGTTTTCTAGATTGATCATTTCTCTACTATGACAAAATATTATGTTCCCATGGCTGCACAACACATGCTTGAATATGGATCAAGCTCACACAGACCAAACAAGGAGAGGATTGGTGCTGGGACATCAACCCTCGGAGATTTATATAGAACAATACTTGAGAAGCCAAAGGACTCAGACAAGCCAATCATTACTAAGCTTGAAATGTTTGTGATGGAAGAGCTAACGGGATATTGACAAAGTGTGTGGAGGTATTTTGGGTTTAGACCATTGATCACACCATGCTGAGCAAGAAACTTTATGCATTATGCATTTAATTAACAAAACCTTGGTCCAAAACAACTCGATTATAAAAAATAAGCATACATAGAGGCTGTTATTGTGAATATGACTTTGATGACTATAATAGAGACGATGATGAATGTGGAAAGTTTTCTCGTTCATTATTAAAAAAAATTGTTTAATTATAAATTTAGTGACACCTAATTCTTGCTTTTCTTGTGACCAATCACATAATCAATGGGCAAGTGTGTTTTCTAACATCGTATCCCAAGCTTTCGTCATTGATTTTATATGAGTAGATTGATCGTTTAGTGGAAAATATCAAGTGGTATGTACAATACATCAAAAAACATTCATTTAGCGACATTTTTTTCCTTGGTACTAAGTTTAAATATCTTGATTTTCAGATGAGCGTGGAATTTCAAGTTCGTCGCCCCTTGTTTCGACCCGTGATAACTATTTTGCATTATATTGCATAGATCGTGGTAACGGGCTATGGGCAATCCTGGATATTTCGCTGGATAGTATTTTCCAGCCCAATTTACAAATCTAATACCGTAGAAGGGCATCTCGATGTTTAATTCAAGAAACAACACATGGATGCTCACAGGTTTATATATTATGTATGAGCTCTGTTAATAGTTTAATTATTTTGACGATAGAAAAAAGTAACACCTTACTATTTTTGCAGGTGACTTGGGTTGGACATGGTGAGGTAAATAATTTTGGTGTCCACAATACATATGAGGATCTGGTGAATGGAGTGCTAGCATTCAGTGCAAAGTGTTGGGTTTATACCCCTGAGCGACAATGCACACGTCTTGCTAGTGATGGTAATCTTTTAGTATTAATTTCTCTTATGAGTTTCTGATTTTTATCATATATTTATGTTTCTTCTTTCTTGTCCAGGGTTAATATACAATGTTTGGAGGGGAAGATAGGAGAAAAAAACTGTTAAAGTTGGCAGAAAAGTTAGTGTTAGGTTTTTTTTGGTGTAGTGAGCGCTTCTACTCCATACCCATGGACAAATGTATTGAGAAATTGGGAGGATGAAATAAGCGTGATGAGGAAGAGTACCCATGCTGAAATGGTGTTTAACATTTCAACTTCCTTTTGATATCCGGCGTCACCCAAAATAATATTTGATTTCTTTCGTGATCATACTCGTCGCCAAGAGGCACGCTTTCTTACTTTTATTTATAGTTTTCCGTAAGTTATTATACGAAACTAGTTCTTACTATTACCTTAATTTTAGTGGGACATTCTTGTGAGTCATGTTGATGTTGAATCTATCTGCCGTATTATCAATGGAAGAGATCCTAGCAACTGTGTATCACTTTCGCGTGTGAACGTATTTAGAAATATACATCAAGTTTTCCATCTTTTGATTTTCCAAATATTGGAAGTCTTTAATTTTACAGAGTGGGCATAGGAGCGAAAGCAACTTGCTGATATTGCAATAGACTTTCACCGACCCAATGACTTTCTATGTGATGTATGCACCCGTTAATGTTTCTTATATAGACTTTTTGTTTGGTGATGGAAATCCTAATTCCATTCCCGATTTGCCTAACATAATCGCTATTCTTCCAGAAATACCTATCGGGCTTGTAGGTGGAAATGGTAAACTTGTCAGTGGGTCCCTTGTTACCGTGTCCATGCAGACATTGACTCCAGGTCTAGATTCAGTTGAAACAATCATCAGTCTTCTCAACGACACCATCACCAGCATTAAGACATCTCTTTTCAGATTCAGTTGTAAGTACTACTTTGTTGCATAATACTTCAATCCTACATGTATCTCTAATCCTTGGTTGTTTTTATGCTAAGCGGGAGTCCAATGAAGTCAATAAAAACCTCATGTTCGTAGATACAACATGTTTTTTGAGGATCAACGAGGATATTATAGTTATTTAAATATTTTTAAGACATTATTTTATTTTCATTTTTCAAGGCTTATTCATTATGTTTTTTTTCAATGTTATTTTGTGTATGGTCTTGCAATCATACATATGCAATGTTTATATATCTCAGGATTGTTTCCACCTATTCGGGTGATTAATAATTGTCACGAAATGAGTGAGTGGCTAAGAACACCTATTATTCTCTTTGGCATTTTTAATCTGTTGTTTGCATTGCACTCTAAAGGTCTTCACAGTTTATCGGCCTACTAAAAGTACCTTTTCCTTAGTTGTAAGTATATCATTTCATATCAAAATAAATCTTTGTATGATTGAAAAATATGGAAAGCAATTAATCTTCCTTTATGAACCTCAAGACTTAGCTAGATTGCCCTCCCATTTCATGCCTTGAATCTTTAATCGGCAATTCTGATGAGAATGGCATGCTTTATTATACTTATTAGTTATAAACTTATGATATGTTATTATGGTTTCGAGTAGTTAATATTGTCTATTTGTATGTGGTGAACTGAAGGCCTTTAAAAGGGTAGCAAAGTCACTCGAAAAGGTAATGGACCTCACTAGAGATGAGATCCTTGATACAATTAATGACTTTTTTTCGATTACCAGGAATATAGAGAATTTATAATAATATAACTTCATGTTTTTATGAAGAGCGTGATATTCATGTTATTCTTATTCAGTTATTTTCTTGAGGTTACATTAATTTGTCATCCGCTGATTCAATTATTGGATTTTCCTGCTAAGATTTTTTGGGAAAAAGTTATTTAAAATTAATCGGTCAATTGCAATTTCAAATTTCAACAATTGCAGGAGCATATCAGGTGCGATAGTACTATGATCCATAGAAGGACGAGTACCATCTTCGTCGTAAATGTAAAACCCACACCTCCTACAAATTTCTCTTCGACGTACAAATTAGACTATCTCTATGTATATATACGTTTATGTTCTTGAAGATTTTTATTTTTCTTATTTATTGGAATATCAGTCGATGCCAATCCATGTGTTTCTTGATTAATTTTCCATTTATTTCTAAGTCTATGAAGCATTCTACTTCAGATCCTACCAGAATGTTCAGTGAGGCGTCCCACCTTCATTTATTTAATAATATGAATCTACGGAAGTGATAGTAGATTCATTTTCTGAATTTGTAGTATAAATAGAATCATGGATGATGAAGCTTGACATTGAGTAGTAAACGACATTACTGAAGCTGATGTATACTGCAATCAATGTAACACATTTCTTGGCCAGAAAATTGTAAGATTAATTAAACTTGAGATTCTATTTTTAAATTGTATTTTGTCATAATTCATAACAATGATTTCGATTCATGGGCCACTAGAGATGATCTCCACCTCTTTTGAGAAAACTTGGGAGTTTAGGCTACTGTTGTAAATCTATCACTCTACTAAGTTAAGTTATGTTAGTGTTGGAAATTTTGATCTTAAATATTTTTATATATGCGTGTGTACAGGAAGAAGCTCCTAAGCTACTTTCTCTTATATTAGTGTCTATTTTTATCACACTCTAGAACCGACCATTTACTTACTTATAACTTGTAATGATTCGTACATTTGTGGATTGTTAATCGTGGTTTATGAGGCGTGTGCGCTCTTTACATTTTTTTATTTTATCACACACCCGGTCCCACCATTGGTTCTCTCCAAGGATTCACGGCGGTCCAAAAAAAAGTTTGAGGACCATATGGGTAACTTTTGAGGTTTAGGGACCATTTAGTGAATTTTTGCAATTTTCTTTTTGTTTGTTTTCTAAAATTTCTTTTGTTGGGGGAATTAATATCTATAATATAACTTGCAAGCCATATTTTGCAAATGTTATATTGGTATGTAATTGTGAGTGGATCTTATGGAACTTTTTCTCATTCCTATAAAGTTACTTGATCTTATTATTGGCTTACTTTTTCTCCTCTTGATCACTCAATTAGGGGGAAATGACACATAAATGGAGGAATTCAAGAAATCGCTCGTGTTTAGAAAGATAATTCTAAAATTAAGAACGTGATATTTTTTATTTCTATATATTCTTCGTTTTATATTGTATATATGATATACAATTCTCTTTCTATTCTCGTTATTACAGCTGGAAATTTGGTATAATCTAATTGAAACTGAAGGAGTAAAACCACTTAGCAGTTTTGATCGTCTCATTTAGATGTTTCGATCTGTTATTGAGGTAATTTTTATCTTACTTTGGTTAGAGAAAGTTGTATAGATGAGATGAAGTCTAACAAAGGTTTGGGTTCATGATATGAAGAATTAAGAAACTAATGAACACATGTCTTATTGGCTATCAAACACATCTACGCTCTTGTTTCTACTACAAAAAAGGTTGTAATCTGCCGGATCTGCAACTCCAACTCATAAACCTACACCTCCAACATTTATATTTGGAAGAATGATAATGGCATATGGGGTTTAATTTATTATTAAATAGAGGAAAATCCAATTGAAATTAAGGCTCTGTATGAATTCGTAAACATGTAGTATGGTCAGGAATTTAGGTCATCTTCTGTTAGCGCTAGTGTAGCTACAGATGCACTAGAAGTAGTGCTTCATGTTAAAGAAAAATACCCCTTTTGCTTTTCAAACAACAACTCACAACTTATGTGGAGAAAATCTATGGAATTTTCTGTGATAATTCAAAATAAGGAGTTGGGATCTCTCATTTCTTTATGCTTCCTGGCTCGTTTAATTCTTCTAATCTCAAGATTAATATGTGTGCCTCAACATATTTTGTATGATGATATTTTTATTTTTTACCTCTCAAGTACAAAGAACTTCCAAAGAAAGTTTGTTAAAATCTTGACTATCACTTGGAAAATATTCTTTAACAAATCATTGGCAAGGAATCACTAATTGCCTCAACACTCTTCTCTATACACTGAAAGAATATTTCGTAAGAATTCATCACAATCCATGTCATTTTTTTGTTTCTCAATGCTATATTCCAGTAACAATATTGATATCATTGTTTAATAAATGCGGGTGCCTCCTTTTCTCGTGAAAAAAGATATTTACACAGATCTTTTCATACATTAATGTACATATTTTTAACATGTGAATAAGTCCTTTCTTTTCCTATTAATTATCCTTTAACGATATACTTAAATAACATGTACCTTTATTTGCTTTTGAAGTCTACTTCTACGTCGTGAATATTATGCATTCAATATTGGTGAATATGTTAAACATGGTTTGGCTGAACTAGAGCTTTGGTATTGTCAAGCTAATGGGGTATATTTAAATATTTTTTATTTTCTTGAAATTTTTATTTATTTTATCACTTTTTCTTTTTCATTTGAGTATTTTTGCATTCATGTAGGGTCGATATAGGAGGAGCTTAAACACATAAGAAAAGGTGTTGGTTTCCTGGTAATTTTAAACTGGTAATTTTAAACTACTGTTGGACTGTATCTTTTTTTCTATTGGACCCTTGTTTCAGACTTATTGTATGATGTGTAGATATTATTAATGATTTATGTCCTATAAGTCCTTTTATTGAATTAAATTTATATTTTCTCTCCATATTTATCATGGCGTTGATTTCACAGATTCTGAGTCTTCAATTATACACTTTACTAGGATGACAATACAATACTCTAAGTGTATCAGCAGAAGTAAGTTTCCATGAAAGCATAAATAATCTAATGCTCGGTTGGTGTTAGGTCATTTATAATCTACAACTAGTGTGGATTTGGTACTAGTCAATGATAAAGATGAGTTGAAGACATCTTGGTCTTACACGTTCCTTCTACCTTATGTGAAATGAATATAGGTAATCCTTGATGAGTTAATTGGGATCATGGATAGTAACCTTTTTAATTACACGAGGCTTATGTGACCTAGCCGATTTGACCGAGTGGTGTTGTACTCAAATATTAATCCCACAAAACAAAGGTGGTCATAAATTGACCTATCACTATTGATATATAACCTAATAAACCACAAATACACAATTTTTTCAAGTTTGTATGCCTAAGAATAGCCAAATCATCAAGTTTACCTATGAGAGATCATTAAAATTCTTGAAACAATGGATTAGTCACTTTAAAGTCAACACACAACAAACTCGTAAGTTCAAGTCTGTTAAGATCTAGCATAACAACCACTCTCTCTCACTCCAATGTTCAAGTATTATTATCAAATTTTAAGAGTATAGGGTATTTTAAATACATTTATTCATAAAGAAATATTGTTCAAAGTCAATTAACCAAACGATTATACTTTTGCTACAAATAATCAAATCCTTTAACAACCCATGGCTTATATTGCCATGTATGAGTCATATCATTAAAGTATTCGAGAGGCAAAATAAATATAAACTTACTAAAATTGAAAACCAATACATGTTATGTAATATTTCATATGGTTCTGATGCTTTCTAACACTTGAACTAGGAATACTTCTTTCATATTACAAACAAATCTTCCAATCAGTAACAAAGTAGAAAACCTTGGTTCACTTATACATCATCTTCATCCAGTATGAGTGATGATGTGGGTTTTCGATCATGGAAAATAATTTCACGTAGAAAACTTACAAATAAAGATCCCTTGTTTTTTAAATATTTTGAAACATAATTAGTGAAGAAGAAAGAACAAAATTTACCCTTCAAACATTACGCTTGTAATATGAATTTTAAGGGGACATAACGAATATAAAGAAACAAGCTAATGGAGGATGTCACTCCATCTCAAGAGGGTATCTTCAAGGAGGTAAAATTGTATACGTTTCAGATTTTATCTGCATTGTACCCCCATCTTTTCCTTATTGATGATAGTGGATTTATTAGAGATGTGTTAGTGGTGGTTGTGTAATACTTTCAGACTTTGGGTTTAAGTAGGTGTAGTACTTGTACCATGTATATTTTTTCCAATTTTATACAACTGCTTACCCGAATCCAAAATAATAAAGGGACATGATGTTTCCTTGGAATATAATTATAATTTGAAATGCGGAGAAATGTGGATAAATGGAAGATTAGTATTATATATATATTGAAATTTGAGTGATAAATTTCAGATAGTTTATATGCTAGATACACGTCAAAGTATTTAAATGTATTTATGTCTAAATTTAGTTCCTTAATTTACATTACTCTCATATGGTTAGTAGTTTGACTATGATTCATATTATTTTTAGTAGCGTTTTGAAAAAAATATTCTCATTTCAAATACACGATTGAAATTCTATTTATTGCACCATTAAACTTGTTCAAATGTTTTCAAATCCGCATTGTTTGGAATTTGTAATACTTATTTAGCGTGTCATAATTAAATGTATATATTTGTTAAATATTTTAATCAATTGATTTCAAAGAGATAGATTTTTATAAATGATTTTTTTCAGGTTTAGTTTGCATGACACTTGAATGTGAAGATTACCATATTGAGTAAAAGTTAATTGTAAAAAAATAGAGTCAAATGTACTAATTAGTCATTCATTTTCCATATTAAAAAATATAAGTTAGACTTTTCATCACCTATATGATTTTCAAAAGAGTTAAACTTATAAAGACCAAATACCCACAACAAAACTCTTAACAAGTCCAATTCTTTTATGTTCCCTAGAAGGTCCAAAATATTTCAAGCATTTCAACATTGCCCTTGGTTTTAAATTTAATAATTTTTTATAATATCGTTTAATAAAAAGTAAGGATTAAACAATCAATCAGCATATACTCTATTTCTAAACAAACACCCCTTTTTAGCACCAATTTAAAAATAACACTACAATGAAACATAAAACAAAAAAGGAAAATTAAACATTAAAAAATATGAAACACATTTGAGAAAAAAAATCAAAGATAAAACCTAAAACTCATCTCTTCGCATGTGCACGCAAGGAACCTAAAAAAAACATCTCTTTTGACAAGAAAGTCCTGCCACTGGAGAACCAATTGCAATTATCAACAACCGACTTGGCCACCAAACCGCCCTATTACACAAAAAAGCTGCCTCCACCAGTGAAACAATCTCCACCATTATCAAACCAGTTTGGCCAACGAGCCTCTCCTGCACAAGGAAATCGCTGCCACTCAGGAAGCCTTCTCCACCATCATCACATGGCTTGGCTACGCAATAAACAATCGAAGAACTCAAATTAAAGTATAAATTTAACTTTTACCATTGAAACTCTTAAAAATTAATTTGCATGTTTTATTTTTCATTGTATCCAAAGCTTACCCATTTTTTCTGAAATATTGCAACTTACACAATGTCTTTTTCTATCTTAAAAATTATAATTTTATTTTAAAACGTTTTATGTTAGAGTTAATGTGAAAATGTATATATGTGATTACTTAAAAGTTACTATGAACCCACTGTTTTGTACTATCACCCGATTGTTTTTTAGTGTCAACCCACTACTTTTATATTGCACTTTTTTTGCATTGTTAATCCACGATTTTGTTGTGTCAACCCACGATTTGTTGTGTTGACCTATTGCTTTTTGTACGGTTTTTGCAGTGCGTCCAACTATTTTTATACTATCAACCCACTATATTTTATTCATATTTTTAACCCCTAATTTTTAATTATTTTGTATGCAAGTTTAGATTTGAAGATTAGAGAAAGTGATTTAATTCCATGTTAAAGAAGGAAAAATCATAGAATAATTTAGTTTTATAATAGAAAATATTGTTAATATAGAAATATTTTGACTTAAAATTTCTGTAATATGAAAATGTTTTAATTATATAGTTCTTAAATCATGGAACATAAATATTTTTTATTGAATAATTTGTTTGAAAAATGGTATTTTTGAGATTTTTTTGGATTGGACCTTTTTTGTTGGAATGAGTAGATTATGGTTTTGATGGGTAAATCACCCTTTTTAAAAATAATCATACATAAATAAAAGAAGCGACCACATATGAGGTGACAAATAGTGATATAAAAAGTTGATAACATACTCACTCAGTTCATATAAGGTTGGTATTAATTCAAAAATTATATGTCCACAAAAGGTTGTCCATTTAGAAAATCAAGACTCTTTTTCATTACTCTTATTTTAACATCTCTTTTTAATTATTTTCCTTAAAATTCTACATTTTTTCCAACTCATATCTCTATCTTTATTATTTGTTTGATTTATTTAACCTACCTACGTAACAACCTATGAAGGTCGTAATCCTCCTATAAATATTAGTCACTATATTCACTAACTTTCTCACTCGAGCTAAAACCCTTTCTTAATAGTCACCCTTTAATTCTCTCTTCTTCATTCTTCAAGAGATACATTTTTTAAGGTATAGTTTTCATGTCATTTTCCATTTCGGAATTTATCTCTCAAATAAATTATAAATAAATAGTAAATTTAATCCTACATTAAAATTACACAATTTCTTCGATTTTCTATATATTCACCATTTGTTATCATGTATTTTGTCTATCTCAACACAATAAGATGGAAAAATACAACAAAAAAAACTTCATAGGATTCTTATTAAATTATGTGTAATACTTTCATATCTCATAATTTTTTTTATAGTCTTAATCATGTTAATCAAAGCCAATCTAGTTAGCCAATTTCTAAAAATTGGAAGAAGACTATCAGTACTAAAGATTAATCTAGTAAACGAGTCTCTTTTATTTTTAATTTATTTTACAAGAATGTTGATTAAATGTTAAAAACACTATATAATTTTTTTTGTCACTTTTCTCATTATATCATATAGCCAAACAAGCATTACATCTCCATTTTTTAAATTTTATTTAATCATATGAATATATATAAAGAATATTATAGAGTTCTAAAATATATTTCCAAAATCTTTTCAAAATATTGGTCAATTATCTTGGACTCATGTCTTGCTCAGGTATAACTAATCTTATACTAAAATATTTTAAATCAAACTTTCTTAATTTTCAAGCAATATTTAATAGTTGGGTAATATTGTAGTGTGTAAACTATAATATAGATTTTAATTAGATAATTATAAAATAAACAGGTTAAACTAACACTTCTTAATTAATTTTTGGGTGTTTTACAGAATTTAAGGAGATCGTAATAATTCCAATTACAAGTGGAAATCAAATGAGACGAAAAGCTGTGATGAGAAGTTTGGATATTCTATTGAGGTAATTTCGATCTTACTTTGGTTAGAGAAAGTTGTATAGATGAGATGAAGCATAACAAAGGTTTGGGTTCATGAATTGATGATGTCTTCCTATTTGTGATATAATAATCTATGTTGGAGACATCATTTTAGGAGTTTATGGTCAATTAATATCAGAGTTTTAGTCATATTTCGATATTCTCTTATTTATTGTCTTAATTTGATGAATTATTATTTTTAGAACATGTTTAATTTAATTTGCGTGTTAATGTGAATCTTTAAAGATATATGGAAATTAATTAGATACCAAATCAATTCTAAAGAGATAAAATAAAGAAGATATGGATAGAAACTTGAGAAAAAAGGAAATAAAGATTAAACCAGAAAGGAAAAGCGACCAAGTAAATCGGAAATTATGCAGCCATGTCTATTAAAGTGAAGATAACTCAAAATAGGCTCTAGGAGTTTGGAAGATAAATAGAAATAAAAACTGTAGATCTTTTTGACAAAGAAGCTCTGGTAGAAACAAGACAGCAGCAGTTTACCTTATCTCCTAAATTTATGGAAACAAATTTGATTTGGAAAAAGGAGTCCAATTTCTTGCCTTCTACTCGAAGAAATCCGACCTAGGACTTTCAAAACACCTATGAATAAAACCTTTAACTATTATAACCATGTCCTTGCTTAGTCCTTGCCTCCCACATTCAATCATTTAGTTTAGTCATCATTCAAGAGAAGCAAGTTGACATTATGTATCTTTAGTTTAGTTATTTCTTCTAGTATGAACTAATTTTCCCATAGCTTGGGTTTTACATATGTATAATCTTTGAATTCTATTTTTCTTCTATCTAAGTTTGATTGGGAAAACCTTTTTAAATTGATTATTTCTTCCTAACCATATATCTGTTTTATGTTCTTTGATTTATTGCATGTCTTAATCCTGATCAAATTAGGGTTGTGCTAATAGTAGTTACATGGTCACCCAAAAGGAGTGTCTAATTATTGAAACATCACATAAGCGTCCAGTGTGCGGTAGTGATCTGAAATGGCTTGCCTAACTAGATAGTCATTAGGGTTTAAGATTTAATCATCAATCATTATTTGCAGGGTCCCCTTACCCAAGTCCCCTGGTAATTGTTAGGTCGCTTCATAAGTCCACCCGAAAGGGGGTTAGGAGGAATATAGAAACCTGGCTACTTATTTAAGAGCTACAATCACCCTTATTAACTATTAGATGAAATAGAAGAATTAATGCATACTAGCAAAACCTGAGCTATACTTTCTCATCTTATCCTCTCATATTTATTTCGTTGTCTTTAGTTTAATTTAGTTTAATCTTATCGCCTCATCAATCATTATTATTTTATTTTCTTGTCTTTAATTTCAATATTTATTAATTACTAAACTTCCTTGTTAAATCCATTCGTATAACACACTAAGTCCTTGAGAACGAATCTTTAATTATCATAAAACTTACGTACGACCTGTGCTACTTGCAGTGAGTACCGTATTGAGGCTAGGGTGTTAGTTGAATTATTTATATCTTATTTTTATCTCACCTTAGCCGACACAAATTTCATAATCAAGAAACTAATGAAAACATGTCTTATTGGCTATCAAACACATTTACGCTCTTGTTTATACTACAAAAAAGCTTGAAATACGTCGGATCTGCAACTTTAGCTCCAAAACTTATTCCTACAACATATTTATTGGAATAATGATAATGGTATGGAGTTTACTTTATGATTAATTAGAGGAACATTCAATTATAATTAATGCTCTATATTAATTCAGAAACATGTAGTGTGATCAGGGATTTAGGTCATCTTCTATTAGTGCTAGTGCAACTACAGATGCACTAGAAGTAATGTGTCAAGTTAAAGCGAAATACCCCGCTTTGCTTTTCAAATAATAGTTCACAACTTATGTGGAGAAAATCTATGGATTTATCCGTGATAGCGTGAATAAGGTCTTGGGATCTATCATTTATTTATGCTTCTGGGTTCATTTAATTCTTCTAATCTCAAGATTAATATGTGTGCCTCAACATATTTTGTATGATCATATTTTTATTGTTACCTCTCAGGAACCAAGAACTTCCAGAGGAAGTTTGTTAATATCTAGACTATCACTTGGAAAATATTCTTCAACAATTTATCGGCTAGGAATCATTTATTGTCTCAACACTCTATCTGTACACTGAAAGAAAATTTTGTAAGAATCTCATCATAATCCATGTCATTTTTTTGTTTCTCCATGCTATATTCCAGTAACAATATTGATATCATTGTTTAATAAATGTGGGTGCCTCCTATTCTCGTAAAAAAGATATTTACAAATATCTAATCATACATTAATTTACATATTTTCAACATGTGAATAAATCCTTTCTCTTCCTATTCATTATCCTTTAACGTTGTACTTAAAGAACACGTACCATTGTTTGCTTTTGTAGTCTACTTCTACGTCATGAATATTGTGCATTCAGTAATGGTGAATATGTTAAATATTGTTTGGCTGAACTAGAGCTTTGGTGTTGTCAAGTTAAATATGAGTTATATTGTAATATTTTTTAGTTTCTTGAGATTCCTATTTATTTTATCACCTTTTCTTTTTCATTTGATTTTTTTTTCATTCATGTAGGGTCGATATAGGATGATCTCAAACACATAAGACAAGGTGTTGGTTTTCTGGTAATTTAAAACTACTTACATACAGTATCTTTTTGACTTTTGGGCCCTTCTTTCTGACTAATGGTATGACGTGTAAGTATTGTTAATGATTTATGTCCTATAAGTCCTTTTCTTGAATTAAATTTCTATTTGCTCTCCATATTTATCATTGTGTTGATTTCACAGATTTTGAGTGTTTAATTGTACACTTTACTAGGATTACAATTACAATATTCGAAGTGTATCCGCATAAGTAAGTTTTCATGGAAGCATAAAAAATCTAATGCTCTGTTGGTGTTTGGAAATTAATAATCTACAACTAGTGAGGATTTAGTACTAGTCAATGATAAAGATGAGTTAAAGACATCTTGGCCTACACGTTCCTTCTACCTGATCTGAAAAGAATGTAGGGAATTCTTGATGAGTTAGTTTGATCGTGGATAGTAACCTTTATAATTTCATGAGGATTATGTGACCTAGTTGATTTGACCAAGAGGTGTTGTACTCAAAGATTATGCCCACAAAACAATGGTGGTCATATATTAACATATCACTATTGATATAACGTATTAGGCCACAAAATACACAATTTTTTCAAGTTTGTATGCTTCAGAATAGCCAAATCATCAAGTTTACATATGAGAGATCATTAGAACTCTTGAAACAATAGACTAGTCACTTTAATCTTAACAATCAACAAACTTGTACGTTCAAGTCTATGTTCAACACTATTACGATCAAGCAACACACACACACACACACACACACACACACACTCTCTCTCTCTCTCCAATGTTCAAGAATTATTATCAATTTTAGATACATTTATTCATAAAGAAATATTGTTTAAAGTCAATTAACCAAAAGAGATAATATCATTATACTTTTTCTACAGATAATAAAATCCTTTAACAACTTAGTGTTTATATTGCCATGTATGAGTCTTATCTTTAAATGATTCGAGAGGCGAAATAAATATTTAATTAACCAAGTTGAAACCCAATACATGTTTTGTAATATTTCACGTGGTTCTGATGGTGTCTAATACTTCAACTAGGAAGACTTCTGTCATATTACAAAAAATTCTTCCAACCAGTAACAAAGTAAAAAACAATGGTTCACTTATACATCATCTTCATCTAATATTAGTGGTGTTGTTGGTACTCTTTCATGGTAAGGTATTTCTCTTTGAAACATACAAATAAATATCCATTGATTTTTAAATATTTTGAAATATAAATAGTGAAGAAGAAAGAAAATTTACCCTTCAAAATTCACACTTGTAATATTCATTTTAAGGGGCCATAATGAATATCAAGAAACAAGCGAGTAATGGAGGATGTCACTCCATCTCAAGAGGGTATATTCAAGGAGGTAACATTGTACACGTTTCAGATTTCATTTGTATTTCACCTTATTTTTTCATTCTTGATGATAGTGGGTTTGTTAGAGATGTGTTAGTGGTGGTTGTGTAATACTTTAAGGCTTTGTGTTTTAGTAAGTGTAGTACTTGTACAATGTTTATTTTTTCTGATTGTAATACAACTAATTACCCAACTCCAACTTAATAAAGAGTCATGATGTTTCCTTAAAATATAAATATAATTCGAAATGCGAAGGGATGTGGATGAATGGAAGATTAGTATTATGTATATTTAAATTTGAGAGATAAATTTGATTGTAGCTTAAATGCTAGATACACGTCAAAGTAATTAAATGTATCTATGTCTAAATTTATTTCCTTGATTTATATTTCTGCCATATGGTTAGTAGTGTGACAATGATTCCTATTATTTCTAGTTGCGTTTTAAATAAATTATTTTTATTTAAAATACACAATCAAAATTCTACTTATTGCAACAATTAAACTCGTTTAAATGTTTTCAAATCCGCATTGTTTGGAATTTGTAATACTCATTCAGTGTGTCATATATATATATATATATATATATTTGTTACATATTTTAATCAATATATTTCAAAGAGAGAGATTTTTACAAATGATTTCTTTTAGGTTTAGTTCGCATGACACTTGAATGCGAAGATTACCATAATGAGTAAAAGTTAATTGTAAGAAAATAGTGTCAAATGTACTAATTAGTCATTCATTTCCCATATTGAAAATACAAGTTAGACTTTACTCCACCCATGTGATTTTCAAAAGAGTTAAGCTTATAAAGACAAAATACCCAAAACTAAACTTTTAACAAGTCTAGTTCTTTTTTTTCTTTCCACTAGAAGGTCCAAAATATTTCAAGTCAACATTGCCCTCTTATTTAATTTTAATAATTTGTAATATCGTTTAATAAAAAGTAAGGATTAAACAATCAATTAGCAGATCCTTTATTGCTTAACAAACACCCATTTTAGCACCAATTTAAATAACTCTATAATGAAACATAAAACAAAAAAGAAAAAGTAAACATTAAAAACAATGAATCACGTTTGACAAAAAAACAATGAAAGATTAAACCTAAAACTCATCTCCTTACATGTGCACGTGCATGCAGGAACCCAAAAAAAAATCATCTCTTCACACCAGCCACTTTTCTACACAAAAAAGTCGCCGCCACTAGAGAACCAATTCCCACTATCAACAACCCGACTTGGCTAACTTGTCTATTACACAAAAAAATACCGCTACTATGGAAGCAATCTCCACCTTCATCAAACCAGCTTGGCCACCAAGCCTTTCCTGCACAAGAAAATTGTCACCACTCAGGAAACCTTCTCCACCATCATCAACCCGGCTTGGTTATGCAATCAATAATCGAAGAACCCAAATTCCAATAAAAAATTAACTTTTACCATTGAAACTTTAAAAAATTAATTTTTATGTTTTATTTTTCATTTTTTTCCAAAGTTTACTTATTTTTGTTCTGAAATATTGCAACATGAACAATGTTTTTTCTCTATCCTAGAAATGCTAATTTATTTTGAAAACTTTTATGTTAGAGTTAATGTGAAAATTTAAAAGATACCGTCAACCCATTGTTTTGTACTATAACCCTATTGTCTTTGTATTGTCAACCAACTATTTTTATATTTCACTTTTTTCGCATGGTTAATCCACAATGTTGTGGTATGAATCTGTCAACCCACGATTTGTGCTATTAACCCATTGTTTTTGTATAGTTAATACGATTTTTTAGTGTCGTCCGACTATTTATAACTATCAACCAACTATATTTTATTCATATTCTTAACCACTAATTTCTAATTGTTTTTTATGCACATTTATGTTTGACGATTTAAGAAAGTGATTGGATTCCATCTTACAAAGAAGTAAAAATTATAGAATATTTTAGTTTTAGAATATAAAATATTGTAAATATAGAAATATTTTGATTTAAAAATTTTGTAATATGGAAATGTTTTAATTATATTGTTTTCTAATCATGGAGGTTAAATTTTTTTTTTTATTGAATTATTTGTTTGAAAACCGGTATTTTTGACATTTGTTTGAATTGGACATTTTTGGTTGGAATTGGTGGGTTAATCATAAATAAATAAAAGAAGCAAACACCCCACCTCAACCCTGATCTCTAATACAGTCCAATTTACACCTTTAACCACCCTGGCTTGTAATCAAATATCCACCATAATTAATAAAAATCATCTCCAATTATTGTTGACACATAGATTATCCAATGAATTTATTTATTTATCCTCATTATTTTTTCTCCTCCTTTATTCCATTGAACCATGTATTACCACATAGGAGGTGATAAAATAATGATATAAAAAGAGGATAACATACTCATTCATTTCAAATATGGTTGGTATTAATTCAAAAATTACATGTCCATAAAAAGTTATCTATTTAAAAAATCAAGGCTCTTTTTCATTTTCTATATCACTTTTACCCTCAATTCCAGTAAGTATTCAATTTTTCAAGACACTTTATGAAGAGAATATTAGTAAAAATAGAATATAATTATTCTTTTTCTTAATTTATGTGCAAAAGAAAAGGTGACAACCTTTGTGAACAGATAAAGTATATCATTACTCTTTTTTCAATATCCCTTTTTAAAGATTTTTCTTAAAATTATACCTTTTTCTAACCTCATATCTCTATCTTTATTATTTGTTTGACTTATCTAACCTACATCCCTAACAACATATAGAGGTCGTACTCCTCCTATAAATACTAGTCACTATATTCACTAACTTTCTCACTCGAGCTAAAACCCTTACTTAATAGCCTCTCTTTAATTATCTCTTCAAGTCTCTCTTCTTTATTCTTCAAGATATACAATTGTAAGGTATAGGTTTCAAGTCCTTTCCCATTTGCGAATTTATCTCTCAAATAAATAATATATTTAATCCTACATTAAAATTCCACAATTTCTTTTATTGTCTATGTATTCACCATTTGTTATCATGTAATTTGTCTATCTCAACACAAATTGATGGAAAGATACAACAAAAAACTTTCATAGGATTCTTGTTAAATTATGTGTAATACTTTTGTATCTCATAATTTATTTTATAGTCGTTAATCATGTTAATTAAAGCCAATCTCGAGTTTATAAAAATTGGAAGAAAACACTTTCACTACTAAACATGAATCTAGTAAACGAGTCTCGTTTATTTTTAATTTATTTTACAAGAATGTTGATCTAATGTTTAAAACACAATATAACCTTTTTTGTGATTTTCTCATAATATCATATAGTCAAACAAGCATTACATCTCCATTTTTTCTTTAATCATATGAATATACATTAAATATCATAGAGTTATAACACATATTTTCCAAAATCTTTTCAAGATATTGGTCAATTATCTTGGACTCATGGCTTGCTCAGGTATAATTAATCTTATACTGAAATATTTTAAATCAAACATTCTAAATTTTCAATATGTAATAGTTGGGTATTATTGTAGTGTGTAAACTCTAATGTAGATTTTAATTAAACATTTATAAAATTAATTAGTTAAACTGACCCTTATTAATTAATTTATGGGTGTTTAATAGAATTTAAAGAGACTAATCATGCCAATTACAAGTACAAATCAAATAAGAGGACAAGCTGCAGTGGTGCCTGGAATTGAAGGGAATATCTCATCTACATCACAAGCTATGGAAGTTATGCCGGTAAACTCTTTTTGAAATATATTGCTCTTATATATATATATATATATATAATTTTAATTAATGCATTCATCAATAAATTTTCATTAGTGAATGTTTCATGGAAAAACATTTGTCCTCTTTGATTATTTTTTTTGTTTTTCAAAATCATTTGATATTCAATCATAAGTAAAATTCTTTTCTTTAACACTTTTAAAAATGAAAAATAATTGAGGAAAAAAAAAATTGTAATAATTGAACATTTTTATATATAGAATTATCTATTTATTTATTATTAAAAGATAGATACTTCTTATTAATTAGTCGCAAATGTCATACATTTTTTATATCTATATCTTTTAAAATAGAGTCTCTTAAAGACTTGAGAGTAACATAAAGAAATATAATTATTCTTCTCTTTTATAATTATAGTTTATTGTTTGTTTTTAATTATGTTGTTTGAAAAATGTAGTCTGCTAATAACTTGACGGAAGGTCAGTTAGATGTTTACATTGATAACGAAATCCCAACAAATGAGGAGGATCACGTGTTTAATGATGGAAGTGTCCAACAATGCCATACAAGAAATCAACGACACACAAAACAACATATTTTGAAACTGGAAGCGTATGTATTTCTTCACAAATTTAGCCTAGACATATAATAAAAAAGAATTATAAATTTTGACTTGTATATCTAAGGATAATTATACTTATCACCAAATATTTATAATATACAGATTTTTTAAAGAATGTTCCCACCCGAATAAAAAGGAGCGCCAAAGGTTGGGTCATGAGATTGGGTTGGAACCATCACAGATTAAATTCTGGTTCCAAAATAAACGTACTCAGAAGAAGGTATAATATGTGTTTTTTTCAAGCTTGATTGACAATTATAAAGTGTCATAATTGCTAACCAAGAAACCCTTTCCTCATAGTTTTTATTATTTGAAATATTCTAAATTGTCTTCTTCCACATGGTATTATTTAGTTTTAAATCCTTTGAACCTATCCAAACAACACTACTACTATCTATACATATAGATAAAGTATGAATGTTTTCTTATCATGCTCGCAGGCAAAACATGAACGCTCCATAAACGAACAATTACAGGCCGAGAATGAACAATTAAGGGCCGAAAACATAAG
Organism: Nemophila menziesii; assembly: GCA_029959085.1. Lineage (NCBI taxonomy): Eukaryota > Viridiplantae > Streptophyta > Magnoliopsida > Boraginales > Hydrophyllaceae > Nemophila > Nemophila menziesii. The sequence continues at coordinate 86,630,518 of JARWIR010000001.1, forward strand.
GATTCGCGAAGATATTAGCAATGCTGATAGATGTCAAAAGTGCGGAGAAAAAACGAAATCATTAGAAGATATGTCGTTTGATGAACATCGACTTAGATGTAAGAATATCATATTGAGAAAGGAGGTACTGGTACAGCTAATTAAATTATATAATGTTTAAAATATTATAAATTAACTTTTGTTATATTATATATCTTTTATAGACTGATCATATCTCTACTATGACGAAATATTATGATGGCAAATCTGTTGCAAACTACTCTCGCCAGTCTTTGGTTCCCATGGCTGCACAACACATGCCAGAATATGGATCCAGCTCACAAAGAACCCACATGGAGAGCATTGGTGTTGGGCCATTAGCTGTAGGAGATTTATATAGAACAATCCTTGAGAAGCCTAAGGATTCAAAAAAGACGATCATTACTAGACTTGCAATGTCTGCGATTGATGAGCTAACAATGTTGACAAAGTGGCCGGAGGCATTTTGGGTTGAGAGAACTGATCGTACCACTCTATTACTGAACGAGGAATCTTATGCTTCTGCATTTAATCAACAAGGCCTTGGTCCAAAACAACACGATTATAAAACGGAAGCATCCATAGAGACGGTTAATGTCAATATGACTCAGATGACTATTATAGAGACAATGATGAATGTGGTAATTTTTCTTGTTTATTAATTAAAATATTATGTTTAATTGTAAATTGAGTGACACCTAATTCTTACGTTTCTTGTGACCAATCACAGAATCAATGGGCGAGTGTATTTTCTAGCATCGTCTCTCGAGCTTCCCTTATTGAGGTTATCTCACCAGGAGTAGATGGATCGTTTAGTGGAAAATTGCAAGTGGTATGTGCAACACATAAAACCTTTTTCTTTATTTAGTGACAATTATTTACTTGGTACTAAGTTATAATTTCTGTATTTTTTAGATGAGCGCGGAATTTCATGTTCCGTCGCCCCTTGTTCCGACCCGTGATAGCTATTTCGCACGATATTGTATAGATCGTGGTAACGGGCTATGGGCAATAGTGGATATTTCGGTGGATAGTATTTTCCGGCCGAATTCACTAATTCATTACCGTAGAAGGGCATCTGGTTGTTTAATTCAAGAAACGACACATGGATGCTCACAGGTTTATTTATATATATGAGCTCTGTGAATAGTTTAATTAATTTGACGATAGAAAAAATTAACACCTTACGATTTTTGAAGGTGACTTGGGTTGAACATGGTGAAGTAAATAATGTTTGTGACCACAATATATACGAGGATCTGGTTAATGGAGGGATAGCTTTCGGTGCAAGGCGTTGGGCTTATACCCTTGAGAGACAATGCACACGGCTAACTAGTGTGATGGAAATGAATTCTTCCCCTACAATGGGTAATCATTTATTATTAATGTCTCTTGTGATATTCTGATTTTCATCCTATATTCATGTTTTTTCTTTCTTGTCCGGGGTCAATATATAGTGTTTGGAGGGAAAGACGAGAGAAAGAAACTGTTAAAGTTGGCAGAAAAATTAGTGTTAGGTTTTTTTGGTGTAGTCAGCTCTTCTACTCCATACCCATGGACAAATGTATCCGGAAATTGGGCGGATGAAATAAGCGTGATGAGGAAGAACACGAATGGTGGAATGGTGTTTAACGCTGCAACTTCCTTTCGATATCCAGTGTCACCTCAAATAATATTTGATTTCCTTAGTGACCATACTCGTCGCAGAGAGGTACAATTTCTTATTTTTATTTAGTGTTATTCGTAAGTTATTATATGAAACTAGTTCTTAATGTTAATTTAATTGTAGTGGGACATTCTTGCTAGTCGCGTTAATGTTGAATTGATCTCTCATATTGTTAATGGAAGAGATCATAACAACTGTGTATCACTCTTCCGTGTGAATGTAAGTAGAAATGTACATAATGTGTTCCATCTTTTGATTTTCCAAATATTGAAAGTCTTTAATTTTTACAGAGTGAGCATAGGAGCGAAAGCAACTTGCTGATATTGCAAGAGACTCTCACCGACCCAACGGCTTCCTATGTGGTGTATGCACCCGTTGATGTTCCTTATATGGACTTTCTATTTAGTGGTGGAAATCCTGAGTGTGTTCCCATTTTGCCTAACGGAATAGCTATTCTTCCAGATATACCTATTGGGTTTGTAGGTGGAAATGGTGATCTCGTTAGCGGGTCCCTTGTTACTGTGTCCATGCAGACTTCTACTCCAGGTCCAGATTCAGTTGAAATTGTCATTAGTCTTCTCAACGACACCATCACCCGCATTAAGAAATCTCTTTTCTTATTGAATTGTAAGTACTACTTTGTTGAATAATACTTTAATCCTACACATATATCTAATCCCTTGTTGTTTTTGTGCTGAGCAGGAGTCCGTAGGATTTTATACAACCCTCATATTCGCAGATACAAGATGTTTTCCAAGGATGAAGGAGGAGATTGTAGTTATTTAAATGTTTTTAAGACGTTATTTTATTTTTATTTTCAAGGCTTATTTATTATCTTTTTTTTTCAATGTTGTTATGAGTACGGTCTTGCAATCATACACATGCAATATTTATGTATCTCGATATTGTTTTCACTAATTTGAGTGATTAATAATTGTCACAAATGGAGTGAGTGGCTAAAAAAGCCTATTATTTTCTTAGCCATTTTAATCTGTTGTCTGTATTGCACTCTAAGGGTCTTCACGGTTTATCTTCTTACTAAAAGTACTTTTTATTTAGTTATAAGTACATTATTTCATATTAAAAGCAATCTTTATATGAATGAAAAATATGGAAAGAAATCAACCTTCCTTTATGAACCTGAAGACTTAGCTAGATTGCCCTTCCCATTTCATGCCTTGAATCTTTAATATGCAATTACGATGCGAATGGTATACTTTATTATACTTATTAGTTATAAATCATAATACGTTATTATGGTTTCGAGTAGTTAATATTGTCTATTTGTATTGGCGAAGCGAATGCCTTTAAAAGGGCACCAGAGTCACTCAAAAAGGTAATGGACCTCACTAGCGAGGAGATCCTTCATACAATCAATGATTGTTTTCAGCTATTAGGAATATAGAGAATGTATAATAATATAACTTCATGTTTTATGAAGGGCAAGATATTCATGTAATTTTTATTGAGTTATTTTCTTAAGGTTACATTAATTTGTAACCCGTTGATTCAATTATTGGGTTTTCTTGCTAAGATATTTTGGGAAAAAGTTATTTAAAGTTAATCGGTTAATTGCAATTTCAAGTTTCAACAATTGAAGGAGTATTCCAGGTGCGGAAGTACTATGATCCAGAGAAGGACGGGTACCATCTTTGTCATAAATGTGAAGCCCACATATCCAACAACTTTCTCTTAGATGTACAAATTAGACTATCTTCGTGCATATATATGCTTTTGTTCTTGAAGAGTTTTTATTTGTTGGATTACCAATTCATACCAATCCATGGGTTTCTAAATAAATTTTCAATTTATTTCTCAGTCTATGGAGCATTCTACTTTAGATCCACCAGAATATTCAGTGAGGCATCCCAACTTCATTTATTTAATAATCTAAAGCTACGAAAGTGATAATAGATTCATTTTCATAATTTGTAGTATAAATAGGATCGTGAATGATGAAGACCGCCATCGAGTAGTAAATGACATCACTGATGTTGATGTATACTGTAATCAATGTAACATGTTTCTTGGCCAAAAAATTGTAAGATTAATTAAACTTGAGATTCTATTTTTAAATTGTATTTTGAAATAATTGAGAACAATTATTTAGATTCATGGGCCACTAGAGATGATCTCCACCTCTTTTGAGAAAACAAGGGAGTTCAAGCTGCTGTTGTAAGTATATCACACTACTAATATAAGTTAAGTTACTATTGAAAATTTCGATCTCAACTCTTTTTAATATATGTGCGCGTATAGGAGAATCTCCTAAGATATTTCGTCTTATATTTGTTTATGTTTCTATCACACTCTAAAAGCGACCATTTACTTACTTATAACTTGTAATGATTCGTACATTTGCGGAGTGTTAATCGTGGTTTCTGAGGTGTGTGTTCTCTTTATATTTTTTATTTTATCACACACCCGGGCCCACCAGTTGCTCTATCCAAGGATTAACGGTTATCCAAAAAAGAAGTTTGAGGACCATTTGGGTAAATTTTGAGGTTTCGGGACCATTTAGGGACTTTTTGCAATATCTATCATAGAACTTGCAAGCCATATTATGAAGGTGTTATATTAATATGTACTTGTGAGTGGTTCTTATGGAACTTTTTCTCATTACTATAAAGTTGCTTTATCTTATTGTTGGCTTACTTTTCTCCTCTTGATTACTTTATTAGGGGGAATGACACACAAATGGAGATATTCAAGAAATAGCTCGTGTTTAGAAAGATAATTCTAATATTAAGAACGTGATTCTTTTCTTTTCATAATTTCCTCGTTTTATATTGTATATATGATATATAATTCCTTTTCTATGCTCATTATTAGAGCTTGAAATTGGGTATAACCCAATTGGAACTAAATGAGTGATCCTCTTAGTGGTTTCTGATCTTCTCATGCAGAAGTTTGGAACTTCTATTGAGGTAATTTTGATCTTACTTTGGTTAGAGAAAGTTGTATAGATGAGATAAAGTATAAAAAAGGTTTGGGTTCATGAATTGCTGATGTTTTCCTATTTGAGATATAATAATCTATATTAGAGACATCATTTTAGGAGTTTATGGTCAATTAATATTAGAGTTTTCGTCATATTTCGATATTCTTCTATTTATTGTCTTGATTTGATGAATTATTATTTTTAGATCATATTTAGTTTAATTTGCGTGTTAATGTGAAGATGTAAATATATATATGTAAATTAATTAGATACCAAATCAATTCTAAAGAGATAAAATAAAGAAGATATGGATCGAAACTGGAGATAAAAGGAAGTAGAGATTAAATCGGAAAGGAAAAGTTGTCAAGTAAATCTGAAATTATGCAGCCACTTCCATTAAAGTGAAGATAACTCAAAATAGGCTGGGAATTTGGAAGAGAAATAAAAACAAAAATTGTAGATCATTTTGACGCGGTCGTTTCGATTTATAGTAGGCGAAAATTAGAGAAATAACGAACACGTTACGGCAGAAACAAGACAACAACAGTTTACCTTATCTCTTATATTTTAGGAAACAAATTTGATTTGGAAAAGGAGTCCAATTTTTTGCCTTCTACTCCAAGAAATCCGACCTAGGACTTTCTAAGCACCTATAAATAAGACCTTTTAATATTATAAACATGTCATTGCTTAGTCCTTGCCTCCCACAATCAATCCTTTAGTTTATTCATCATTCAAGAGAAGCAAGTTGACATTATGTATCTTTTGGTTAGTTATTTTGTTCTAGTATAAACTAATTTTCCCATAGCATGGGTTTTACATATGTATAATCTTTGAATTCTATTTTTCTTCTATCTAAGTTTGTTTGGGGAAACTCTTTTAAATTGATTATTGCTTCCTAACAATATATTTGTTTTATGTGCTTTGATTTATTGTCTGTCTTATTCCTGATCAAATTAGGGTTGTTCTATTAGTAGTTAGATGGTCACCTGAAAAAGGGGTGTCTAATTATTGAAACATCATATAAGCGTCTAGTGTTTGGTAGTGATCTGAAAAAACTTGTCTAACTAGATAGTCATTAGGGTTTGAGATTTAATCAGCGATCATTATTTACAGGGCCCCCTTACCCAAGTCCCCTGGTGATTGTTAGGTCGCCTCTTAAGTCCATCCGAAAGGGGTTAGGAGGAATATAGAAACCTGGCTACTTATCTAAGAACTACAATCACCCTTATTAACTAACAGATGATATAGATTAATTAATGTATGCCTGCAAAACACGAGCTACACTTTCTCATCTTCTTCTCTCATATTTATTTTATTGTCTTTAGTTTAATTTAGTTTAATCTGATCGCCACATCAATCATTATTATTTTATTTTCTTGTCTTCAATTTCAATATCTATTTATTACTACACTTTCTTGTTAAATCCATTCGTATAACACACTATGTCCTTGAGAACGAATCTTTACTTATTATAAAACTTACGTACGACTTGTGATACTTGCAGTGAGTACCGTGTTGAGGCTAGGGCGTTAGTTGCATTTTTTATATCTTATTTTTATCACACCTTAGCCGACACAAATTGCATAATCAAGAAACAAATGAAAACATGTCTTATTGTCTATCAAACACATCTACGCTCTTGTTTATACTAAAAAAAAGCTTGAAATATTTCGGATCTGCAACTTTAGCTCATAAAATTATACCTACAACATATATATTGGAAGAAAGATAATGGTATGGAGTTTACTTTATGATTAATTAGAAGAAAATTCAATTATAATTAATGCTCTATATGGATTCAGAAACATGTAGTGTGATCAGGAATTTAGGTCATCTTCTATTAGCGCTAGTGCAGCTACAGATGCACTAGAAGTAGTGTGTAAAGTTAAAGCAAAATACCCCGTTTTCCTTTTCAAACAACAGCTCACAACTTATGTGGAGAAAATCTATGGAATAATTTGTGAGAGCTTGAATAAGGTCTTGGGATCTATCGTTTATTTATACTTTCGGTTCATTTAATTCTTCTAATCTTAAGATTAATATGTGTTCCTCAACATATTTGTATGATCATATTTTTATTTTGTTACCTCTCAGGAACCAAGAACTTCCAAAGGAAGTTTGTTAAGATCTAGACTATCACTTGGAAAAGATTCTTCGACAATTAATTGGCAAGAAATCATTTATTGTCTCAACACTCTATTTTTAGACTAAACAAAATTTTTGTACGAATCTCATCATAATCCATGTCATTTTTTTGTTTCTCAATGCTATATTCCAGGAACAATATTCATATCACTGTTTAATAAATGTGGGAGCCTCCTATTCTCGTGAAAATGATATTTACAAATATCTAATCATACATTAATTTACATATTTTCAACATGTGAATAAATCCTTTCTCTTCCTATTCATTATCCTTTAACGTTGTACTTAAAGAACATGTACCTTTGTTTTCTTTTGTAGTCTACTTCTACGTCATGAATATTGTGCATTCAGTAATGGTGAATATGTTAAATATTGTTTGGCTGAACTAGAGCTTTGGTGTTGTCAAGTTAAAGATGAGTTATATTTTAATATTTTTTATTCTCCTAAGATTTTTATTTATTTTATCACCTTTTATTTTTCATTTGAATTTTTATTTCATTCATGTAGGGTCGATATAGGATGAGCTCAAATACATAAGACAAGTTGTTGGTTTTCTAGTAATTTTAAGCTATTTACAGACGGTATCTTTTTGACTTTTGGGCCCTTCTTTCCGACATACTGTATGACGTGTGAGTATTGTTAATGATTTATGTCCTATAAGTCATTTTCTTGAATTAATTTTCTATTTTATCTCCATATTTATCATGGTGTTGATTTCACAGATTCTGAGTGTTTAATTGTACACTTTACTAGGATGACAATTACAATATTCGAAGTGTATCCGCGGAAGTAAGTTTAACTAGGATTCATATGCTTTTTCGTTGCGCTTTGAAAAAAACTATTCTCATTTCAAATACACGATTAAAATTTAATTTATTTCTTCAACAATTAAACTTGTTTAAATGTTTTCAAATCTGCATTGTTTGGAATTTGTAATACTGATTCACTGTGTCAAAATTTAACGTATATAATTGTTCCATAAAATGGTGATATAAAAAGGGGATAACATACTCACTCGATTCATATATCGTTGTTATTAATTCTAAAATTAGATGTCAACAAAAGGTTGTCCATTTAGAAAATCAAGACACTTTTTCATTCTTTATATCACTTTTACCCCTAATTTTTCAGTATGTATTTAAGTTTTCAAGTCACTTTATGAAAGAAGTTTTAGTAAAGGTAATATATAATTATTATTTTTCTTAATTTGTGTGCTAACTAAAAGATGACAACCTTTGTGAACAGATAAAGTATATCATTAAATTTTTTTCAATATCCCTTTTTAAAGGTTCTCCTTATAATTCTACCTTTTTTCTACCTTATATCTATATCTTTATTTTTTGTTTGATTATTTAACCTACCCACCTAAAAACTTATAGAGGTTGTACTCCTCCTATAAATACTAGTCACTAGTTTCACTAACTTTCTTACTCGAGCTAAAACCTTCATCTAATTGCCTCCCTTCTATTCTCTCTTCTTCATTCTTCAAGAGATATATTTTTAAGGTATAGTTTTCAAGTCCTTTGCCCTTTGGGAATTTTTCTCTCAAATAAATTATAAATAAATATTAAATTTAATCCTACATTAAAATTTCTTAATATTAATGATTGTCTAAATATTCATCATTTGTTATCATGAAATTTGTCTATCTCAACACAAATATATGGAAATATACAACAAAAAATCTTTCATACGATTATCGTAAAATTATGTGTATTACTTTTGTATCTAATAATTTATTTTGTAGTTGTTAATTATGTTAATTTTTATAATCATATTAATCAATGCCAATCTACCTATGGAGTTTCTAAAAATTGGAAGAAATCACTTTTAGTACTAAGCGTAAATCTAATAAACGGGTCTCATTTATTTTTAATTTATTTTACAAGAATGTTGATCGAATGTTAAAAACACAATATAGCAAAATTTTTTCTCACTTTTCTCATTTTTCATATAGCCGAACAAGCATTACATTTCACTTTTTTTATTTTGTTTAATTACATGAATATAAATCTAATATCTTTTTTTAATTATAAAGATATAAAATATATTTTCTAAAATATTTTACAATATTGTTCATTTATCTTGGACTCATGTTTTTCATGGGTATAATTAATCTTATACTAAAATATTTTAAATCAAACTTTCTAAATTTTAAAGGAATATTTAATAGCTTAGTATTATTGTAGTGTGTAAGCTCTAATATATATTTTAATAATATATTTATATAACAAATTAGTTAAACTGACCCTTCTAAATTAATTTATGGGTGTTTTAGGGAATTTAAGAAAACATAATCATGTCAATTACAAAGAAAAATCAAATGAGACGACAAGTTCCAATGATGCCTAGAATTGTAAGGAATATCTCTTTTAAGTCATTAACTATGGAAGTTATACATGTAAGCTCTTTTTCTTTATTGATTAGAAAACTCTTTTTTAAATATATTGCTCTTATATATATATATATATATATATATATATATATATATATATATATATATATATATATATATATATATATATATATATGTAAACGTTGTGACTAGAAAATATGTGATCATGTTTTTATTAAATTTGCTTGTAAACGTTATATTATTTCTCCTGATAACATAGTTCATGATTTAGGTTTAAACTCCTTTTTTATCATTTGAGTAAAAAGAAAAACTCGTGATTCATTTAAATATCTTATCATAAAAATTTTGAATTCCATTAATATAATATGCATTTAACATTAATCTTTTCAGAGATGATAATTTTTAATTGATGAATTCATCAATAAGTTTCCATTAGTGAGTGTTTCACGAAAAAAATATTTCTCATAATTGGTTAATTTTTTTTTGAATATTTGATATTCAATCACAAGTAAATACTTTTCTATTAACCCTTTCAAAAAATTGAAAACAATCATGAGGGACAAAGAAATTATATTCTACTGTTTGCCTATTTTTATATATAGAATTATTCAGTTTATTTATTATTGAAAAATAGATACTTCTTTTTATTAATTAATCAAAATGTCATGCATTTTTAATGTCTATATCTTTTGAAAATGACTCCCTAAAAGACTTGAAAGTAACATAAATAAATATATATAGTCTTCTCTTCTATGATTATAGTTTATTAAAACACAACAAATATATTTTCTCTCTCTAAAAACTTTTCTCTATAACCCTTTTTCCCCAATTTTCTTTTAACAATGGCTACCTACAGTTTCCCCTTTAATCCACTTACATATACCTTCTAATATGAATACAATTAATAACTGTAACCATCATTTTGAACTTGGCCCTCTAATAAACCCATTCCAACTTTTTTTAACTTAATTATTTAGTACTTCACCAAAAAGTTTTATTTTACCCACATGCAACTTTTGTCCTTCCTAATTCTACTTTATTCAAAGGCTAATATCTTCTCTATTTTTCTCTTTGGCGTGTTCCGTAACATTTTGTGCCACATGCAACTTGGAAAATGGCATAAAAACACTTTTCACTACCTTTTGTTTCTCCGCTCCTGCAGGAATGGTCTTATGCATAGCTATCTAAGCTTTGAAATGCTAACTTACCATCCCACTGATTACACGAATCAGAGAGTTTACTTATTATTATTCAATAAGCTAGAGTATAACGTTTTTCAGATGCTGGATGGAGATTGGGTTCGCCTATTATTTTATTATATCATTTTTCTTGGATTTAGAAGATTCGACGTGCAACAAAGATTGCCTTATTATTTTATTAGAGTTTATTTCACTTTTTTATGCTGGTTTATCATTTCCAAAAGATCCTCTAAGATGGAGCACGCTTTCTATATCGTTCATTCCAGATTTCGAGACTTGTCTCTTCTGTATTCACCACCTACAACGGTTAGTCCTCTTCCCTACGTAATTATTTCTTTTGCTTCTATCATCATATCTATTTATACTGGCATTAGAAATAAATATCTTCCAACAAACATTCCTAGTATTTATTTATACTCCAAAATTCATATCATGTCCACTAAAGTTAACCATTTCCTACCCTTAGCCAAAGCCAAAAATGATGATGTTGAACGAATTGAATCACTATCCTTATTAACAATTTACCTTACTTTCTCGAATCATTCACATAGAGCTATTATTTTTGGCACTTTTCATAAAATTGTTCTTGAATCATGGAACATCTTGTGTAGAATTATTTTCGAGGAAATCGATGTTAACCTCTTCATAATTACTTTTGATATTAAAGAAGAAGCTGAACGTATCTATTCTCTATGCCCTGTTTTAACTTAAGGTCTGCATGCCGCCATCTTTAAGATGAAAAACAACAATAGTATCTCCAACATCGACATCAATGTCTCCTCCTCGATTCGTATTTACGGACTTAAAATTCAGAATAACATTAAAATAATGGAAATCTTTGGAAGTTACATTGGAGAACTCAGTGAGGTAGACTACCCTTGGTTGACTCCGATGACTTGATGTTTATCCGCTTTTAGGCAAATTTTGATGTGCGTGATCCTCTCAAGATAGGCGTTTATATTCAACAATTGGACATTACTACTTGGGTTAGCTTCATCTATGAGAGAGTTGGCCTTTTCTGTTTTAATTGTGGCAGACTTGGCCACAATAAGAACGCTTGCTACATATCTATGGTAAAACTACGCTGGAACAATGATGTTGCACGTTTTTGTAACTAGAGCCATGACACATCTATTCAAAGTGAAGATTGTGCATTTCATGCTATTCAGAAGAGAGACCAATTGGGTAAGTTTGATGATATTATTTTTTTATTTCCATTCCAAAGATTTGATGGTGATGGTGAGGATAATGACAAGGGTCCAGCGCTTGGTACCGTTTATGGTCACATTTCAAACATTCAATTTGTGTCTTTTAAGGTGATGAGTGATACGAACAAAATGGATAACACAACATAAGAGAACAAAAATTTAGAGAGCGAATATTCCAAACATAAACGTGCGAACTTAGAGCTTCTTGATGATATTTTTAAAAATCTTAACAACACTGAAGGACCGGTTAAAATTTCAGAGAAAAGGTTTCCAGGTTTATATCAGGTTTTTAGGCAAGAGCTTGGTGATATCGGAATGAGCACCGTCGTGAACAACGAGACTATTACTGAATTTCTTAATGCTCGAGATATTGATGTTGATGCGATGTATCCCAAGTTTATATTGGGTGATATTATGGAAAAGCTTGATGAATATTTACCAATAGTGGTTAACACAAACCTTGACCTTGCTGGTCCAAGCACCAATGATCCAGTAATAATTGTAAATGACTTTGATAACGATATACCTTATATGGGACGTATGATCACGGATCATGAGAACACTAATGATTTTCTTGTTAGTGATGCTTTGAACACGTAAACAGAAGGAAAAAGAAAGGTTGATCATAATTTTGAGAATGAATCGTATGAACCTGATGAAGAGTCTCTTAACTCTCAGTCTATACATGTTAGTCGTCATATTAGACAAGAATATGAGGTTGTTCAAATTAGGTTTTCGAACTCGATATGTAGAGTCTTTCCACCAATTGAGCGGTTCACATGGCCGAAAGTCCTCAAGAGGAAGACTGCTCCGAGACCGATGGAAAATGTAACAAAACTGCAAAAACTCAATAACAATGACTTTAACATCATTGAGAGGAGAATTTTAGATCTTCAAGTCTTTGTTGATTAACTCCATGCAATCTTTCATGAAGTCAAACAACAAATCGTTCAAGATAACGGGGGAGAGTTTAAAGATGGTTTAAATGTAGAGGAAGGTCGTATAGATCAAAGGAATCGTTATTTTTGTAAAGGTGCGGAATACGATGGAAACATGTATGTGGAATCTTCTAGTGATAGTAGCACCGAGGGGGTGGTGAGTAACCAGGTCTTTCCTGTGAAGAAAAACCTACCCCATTTTAACTATGAGGATTACGGCCAATCCAATTAAGTGCCCAAGAATGATGGATATGTGATGGTTTGGAACTGTCAATGGGTTAGAGTAACCTTGATGAGAGAGATGGTCAAGTCTTTTTCTTCGAAATTTGATATTTCTATTGCATGTTTTCAAAAATCTAGGTTAAGAAAGAAAGACTTTAAATCTTGTAAGCATCTTAGATCCTTTAATAATTCTTACATAGTTGAATCCGGAGAAAGATCTTATATGTCCGTGGAATACTACATGTGTGGAAAGATGGGATCAAGCTGAGTGTTGGATGTTCCTCAGCTTGTTTTGTCCTTTCTAACATTACAATATTTATTTATACCTAGTTTGTGTTTATGCCCCTAATAATGATGATAAACGTCAACAAGTTTGGAATTTGCTTACTTCTTGGTATTCTAAAATCAAGGAACCAACCCTATCTATGGACGATTTTCACGATATTACAAAAACATCGCAAAAACAAGGCAAGCTGTCTCCCAATCTTGATAGAATTATTCGATTCAACGATTTTATTAATAAAAACCATCTCATTGATTACCCGAGTAAGTGCTGTTTTTTCACTTGGTCGAATAAAAGTAAAGTTGAAGATAATATTAAGGAAAAAAAGGATCGTGCCCTCCCGTCTAGTTCTTGGTGCGATATTTTCCTGAATGCTATTCTTACAGTTATGCCACCGATTAGTTCAGACCGCTCGCCTCTGATTATGAAAAAGAACTTTAAGAAACCAAAATTTTAAAAATAATTTATTTTTGAATCGAGATGGTTATAAAATAGTCAATGTAGAGAGTGGTCTCTAAAGCTTGGGATTGTGGGAGAAACGTTAAGGATATTCATGAGTTTTGTACTAAATAGGATGCTACCTCTCTCGTTTTAACGAGTTGGAGTAGGAAGTCTTTCATCAATAATCGTAGACGTATTGAAGATCTACAAGCCAAACTTACTATGATTCAAAACGATATATATTTGGATTTCAACTATGAAAGGGAAAAAGCTATCAATGAAGAGCTGCAAATATTATGGTCCCAAGAAGATGGTTTTTGGTGTGATCGGGCTAGGGATTTATGGATTAAAAAAATGATAAAAACACCAAATATATCTAAGCAGTGACTCTAAAAAGAATAAAAATTAATCGATAAGTAGCGCTTAAAAATGTGAAAGGAATTTGGACCGACGATCCTAAAGAGATTAACAAAATTATCCTTGACTACTAAAAAAAATTATTACAGGAAAAAAAGGCTTACAACATTGAAGATGTCACTATGTTTAGCCTGTGTAAAATTAGGACGCAAATGAATGCCTCGCTCATGAGGATACCAGATCTTGAGGAAATTAAAGCAGCTATTTTTTTATTTCAAGGACTAAGGCACCGGGTCCTAACGGCCTCCCGGGTCCTAAAGGCCTCCTGGGTAATATCTTCCAGGATTTCCGGGATTTCCATAAAATGACATTTTTTATCTTTATCCAACTTCTTTATTCACAATACTCCGCTAAACAAGATTCATGATACTATTATTACCCTGATTCCGAAGGGTGATAATCAGGAAACTATTAAAGATTATCGTCCGATCACTTGCATTAACTTCTGCTACAAAATTCTTGCAAAAATTCTTGCTCTTCGACTCCAACCTATAATGAATGATATTGTGTCTCCGACCCAGTTTGCGTTCATTAAAGGTAGAAGTATTCAAGACAATATTATTATCACCCAGGAAGCTTCCTTTTATCTAAAAAACAAAAAGAACTCTAATAAACATTGTGCGACAGTTAAAATCGATATGGCTAATGCCTACGACCAGGTCACTGGAATTTTCTTATGGAAACTCTTAAAAGTTTGGGCTTCTGTGAAACTTAGAGAAATTGGATTTATGACTGTATCTCCTTGGTTTCACTCTAAGTTAAAGTAAACGTCAACGAATTAAAAAATTCTTTCCAAAGCAAGGCATAAGGCTAAGGGATCCGTTATCTCCACTTCTTTTTTGTCTCCTCACAGAAAGTCTTATTGGCCTTATTTATAATAAATGTACGGATGGTGAAATCAAGGGCATTTCTATTACTAAGAATTGCCCTAAGCTCACACATCTCCTCTTTGCGGGCGATGCCCTTTTTTATTAATAGTAATAAAGTTGAGGTTGAATCTTTAAAAAAAACTCTTGAAGCCTGTTGCAAAGCGTCGGGTCAAAGTATTAACTTTAATAAATCTTCAATCTTGACCAGTAAAGGAAATTCAGAGGATATTCGTCAAGGTATCTCTCAAGATCTCAATATTAGCCTCTCTAATTCGCTGGGAAAATAGTTAGGTATTCCTCTCTGGCTCAAGAGAGTGAAATCAGAGAAGTTTAATTATATCAAGTACAGGCTTTTATCTGAATCAGTGAGTTGTATCTCTAATCTTTTATCTGATGGGGGAAAAGTAGTTCTTATCAAGCCATCCTTCAATCTATACCTAATTATGATATGTCCATATTTGAGTTTCTTAAAGAATTATGTAAAAAAATGTCAAGTATGGTGGCTAATTTCTGACTGGATTCTAGATTTAAAAAAAGAATTCATTGGTTATCTTGGAAAAAAATTGCTAAAACTAAATCTCTTGGAGGAATGGATTTTTAGATATTTTTCACAAAATGAACATTGTACTTCTCTTCTGGCGAACCTGTAGGATTTTAAACAACACAGGTTCTTTCGCTCACAAATTTCTCAAAGGTATTTACTCTCTAAATAGTAATCTTTGGGAATCAAATATTAGGAAGCGTTCATGGAGTTGGGCCAGCATTTAAATTTTTTTTCCATAAGACAAATTGGAAAGATATAACAACAAACATATGGGACGATAAATATCTTAACAACAATGTATTTCTTGAAAGACCCGAAAATTGTAAAACTGAAAAGGATTCCCAATTGTTTAAGGAGGACTGCTCTGGTTGGAATGACAATCTTTTAAATTAGTTATTCCAAAGTAAAATTATAGGCGGAATGAATAAGATCCTAATTTTAAATCTTGACAAGGAGGAGAAAATCATTTGGCCTTTCACCAAAAATGGATCTTATTCAACTAAACCGGGTTACCATGCTCTAGTTAGTGAAGATATCGGACTTGAAGCTTAAACCATTAGTAATGGGGAAACTAATAATAATGAAATCTGGAATATAGTTTGGAGGTCAAATGTCCATACAAAAATTAGAATCTTTGGGTGAAAAATTTGTAGTGGAGAAATACCTACTAAAGGCAGTGTTTATAAAAGGAAGTGTGCTCAAGATACTACGTGTGAATGGTGTGGTGATGATACCGAAGATATCGAGCATCTTATTCTGAAATGTCAATTCAGCATTAGTTCTTTGGCGGAATCCTCGCTTCAAATCAAAACTAACAGAGAGTCGGATATACAAATTGGAGAATGGATTATCTAAATTATTAGAAATGTTTCAAGCAATGGTTGGTAGAAGAAGAAAGTCATTGGGACTATTCTTTGCATTATTTGGAATATTTAGAAAGTATGAATGAGTTGTACGTTTAATAACAAGAAATGGTCGCTAGTTGAGATATAAAGAAAGACTAACGCACTTATTGGAAGGATATTCGATAAATCAGAACCAATTAATAATAATATCGACACTTACAGTGCGAGAGCTAATAGACACTTGAAAGTATGTCTTCCTTCATAAATTTAACCTAGTCATATAAGTATAATAAAAAATAAGTTTACATTTTAACTTATAAATCTAAAGGCTAATTGTACTTTATCACTAAATATTATAATTTAATGATTTTTTAAAGAATGTTCTCAACCGAATAACAAGCAATGCCAAAAGTTGGGTAGTGTGATAGGGTTGAAACCATCATTGATTGACAAATATAAACTACTATAATTGCCAACGAAGAAACTCATTTCTAATAATTTTAGTTATAAATATTTCAAATTGTCATCTTCAACATGATATTATTAGTTTTTGAATCCTTTGAACCCATCTAAACAACACTACCACCTTATGTACACATAGATGAAGTATAAATGTTTGCTTATCACTCACACATGCAAAACATGAACGATCCACAAAAGCACAATTGTAGGCCGAGAATGAAAAATTAAGGGCAAAAAACACAAGAATTCGTGAAGATCTTAGCAATGCTGCTAGGTGTCAAATGTGTAGAAGAAACACGACATCATTAGGAGATATGCCATTTGATGAATATCAAATTAGATGTGAGAATAACATATTGAGAAAGGAGGTACTGGTACTACTAATTAAATTATATAATGTTTTTTTTCCTTGGTACTAAGTTTAAATTTCTTTATTTTTCAGATGAGCGTGGAATTTCAAGTTCGTCGCCCCTTGTTGCGACCCGTGATAACTATTTTGCATGATATTGTATAGATCGTGTTAACGGGCTATAGGTAATCGTGGATATTTCGCTGGAGAGTATTTTCCGGCCCAATTTACAAAACCATTACCCTAGAAGGGCATCATGATGTTTTATATAAGAAACAACCCATGGATGCTCACAGGTTTATATTATATGTATGAGCTCTGTTAATAGTTTAATTATTTGGACATGGTGAGGTAAATAATGTTGGTTTCCATAATATATATGAGGATATGGTGAATGGAGGGCTAGCATTCAGTGCAAAGTGTTGGGTTTATATCCTTGAGTGACAATGCACACGTCTTGCTAGTGTGATGGTAATCTTTTAGTATTAATTTCTCTTGCGAGTTTCTGATTTTCATCATATATTTATGTTTCTTCTTTCTTGTCCGGGGTTAATATACAATGTTTGGAGGGGAAGACAGGAGAAAAAAACGTATAAAGTTGGCAGAAAAGTTAGTGCTAGGTTTTTTTGGTGTAGTGAGCGCTTCTACTCCATACCCATGGACAAATGTATCGAGAAATTGGGAGGATGAAATAAGCGTGATGAGGAAGAGTATCCATTCTGGAATGGTGTTTAACATTGCAACTTCCTTTTGATATCCAGCGTCACCCAAAATAATATTTGATTTCTTTCGTGATCATACTCGTCGCCAAGTGGCACGCTTTCTTACTTTTATTTACTGTTTTTCGTAAGTTATTATCTGAAACTAGTTCTTACTATTACCTTAATTTTAGTGGGACATTCTTGCGAGTCGTGTTGATGTTGAATCTATATGTCGTATTATCAATGGAAGAGATCCTAGTAACTCGCGTGTGAATGTATTTAGAAATATACATCAAGTGTTACATCTTTTGATTTTCCAAATATTGAAAGTCTTTAATTTTGCAGAGGGCATAGGAGCGAAAGCAACTAGCTTATATTGCAATAGACTTTCACCGACCAAATGACTTTCTATGTGATGTATGCACCCTTTAATGTTTCTTATATAGACTTTCTGTTTGGTGATGAATATCCTGATTCCATTCCCGTTTTGCCTAACCGAATCGCTATTCTTCCAAACATACCTATCGGGCATGTAGGTGGAAATGGTGAACTCGTTAGTGGGTCCCTTATTACTGTGTCCTTGCAGACATTGACTCCAGGTCTAGATTCAGTTGAAACTATCATCAGTCTTCTCAACGACACCATTACCCTTATTAAGACATCACTTTTCCGATACAGTTGTAAGTACTACATTGTTGAATAATACTTCAATCCTTCTAATCCTTGGTTGTTTTTATGCTGAGCGGGAGTCTGATGAAGTCAATAAAACCCTCATGTTCGAAGATACAACATGTTTTTTGAGGATCAAGGAGGATATTACAGTTATTTAAATGTTTTTAAGATGTCATTTTATTTTTATTTTCAAGGCTTATTCAATATGTTTTTTTTTCAATGTTGTTTTGAGTATGGTCTTGCAATAATACACATGCAATGTTTTTATATCTCGAGATTGTTTTCACCTATTCGGGTGATTAATAATTGTCACGAAACGAGTGAGTGGCTAAGAAAAACTATTATTCTCTTTGGAATTTTTAATATGTTGTTTGCATTGCACTCTAAAGGTCTTCACGGTTTATCTTCGTACTAAAAGTACCTTTTCCTTAGTTGTAAGTATATCATTTCATAACAAAATAATCTTTGTATGATTGACAAATATGGAAATAAATTAATCTTCCTTTATGAACCTGAAGACTTAGCTAGATTGACCTTCCCATTTCATGCCTTGAATCTTTAATCGGCAATTCTGATGCAAATTGCATACTTTATTATACTTATTAGTTATAAACTTATAATATGTTATTATGGTTTCGAGTAGTTAAGACTGGTTTATCTGTATGTGGTTGTATGTGGTGAACTGAAGGCCTTTAAAAGGGTAGCAAAGTCACTCGAAAAGGTAATGGACCTCACTAGAGAGGAGATCCTTGATACAATCAATGACTGTTTTTCGATTACCAGGAATATAGAGAATTTGTAATAATATAACTTCATGTTTTTATGAAGAGCGTGATATTCATGTTATTCTTATTCAGTTATTTTCTTGAGGTTATCCGCTGATTCAATTATTGGATTTTCCTGCTAAGATATTTTGGGAAAAAGTTATTTAAAGTTAATTGGTCAATTGCGATTTCAAATTTCAACAATTGCAGGAGTATATCAGGTGCGATAGTACTATGATCCATAGAAGGACGAGTACCATCTTTGTCGTAAATGTAAAGCCCACATCTCCTACAACTTTCTCTTCGACATACAAATTAGACTATCTCTGTGCATATATACGTTTATGTTCTTGAAGATTTTTATTTTTCTTATTTGTTGGAATATCAATTGATACCAATCCATGTGTTTCTTGATTAATTTTTCATTTATTTCTAAGTCTATGGAGCATTCTACTTCAGATCCTACCAGAATGTTCAGTGAGGCATCCCATATTCATTTATTTAAAAATCTGAAGCTACGGAAGTGATAGTAGATTCGTTTTCTGAATTTGTAGTATAAATATAATCATGGATGATGAAGCTCGCCATTGAGTAGTAACGACATTACTGAAGCTGCTGATGTATACTGCAATCAATGTAATAAGTTTCTTGGCCAGAAAATTGTAAGATTAATTAAACTTGAGATTCTATTTTTAAATTGTATTTTGTCATAATTGAGAACAATGATTTAGATTCATGGGCCACTAGAGATGATCTCAACCTCTTTTGATAAAACTTGGGAGTTCAGGCTGCTATTGTAAATCTATCTCACTACTACGTTAAGTTAAGTTACTGTTGGAATTTTCGATCTCAACTCTTTTTATATATGCGTGTGTTCAGGAAGAAGCTCCTAAGCTACTTTCTCTTATATTAGTGTCTATTTTTATCACACTCAGCGACCATTTACTTACTTATAACTTGTAATGATTTATACATTTGCGGAGTATGAATCGTGGTTTCTGAGGTGTGTGTTCTTTACATTTTTTATTTTATCACACACCCGGTCCCACCATTGGTTCTCTACAAGGATTTATGGTGGTCCAAAAAAAAGTTTGAGGACCATTTGGGTAACTTTTGAGTTTTAGGGACTATTTAGTGAATTTTTTCAATTTTCTTTTTGTTTGTTTTCTAAAATTTCTTTTGTTAGGGGAATTAATATCTGTTATATAACTTGCAAGACATATTATAAAAGTATTATATTGGTATGTAATTGTGAGTGGATCTTATAGAACTTTTTCTCATTCCTATAAAGTTACTTGATCTTACTGTTGGCTTACTTTTTCTCCTCTTGATCAGTCAATTAAGGGGAAATGACACACAAATGGAGGAATTCAAGAAATATCTCGTGTTTAGAAAGATAATTCTAAAATTAAGAACGTGATTTTTTTTATATATTCCTCATTTTATATTATATATATGATATATAATTATCTTTCTATTCTCGTTATTACAGCTGGAAATTGGGTATAATCTAATTGAAACTGAAGAAGTAAATCTTCTTAGCGGTTTTGATCATCTCATTTAGATGTTTGGATCTGTTATTGAGGTAATTTTTATCTTACTTTTATTAGAGAAAGTTTTATAGATGAGATGAAGTCTAACAAAGGTTTGGATTCATTATATGCATAATCAAGAAACTAATGAACACGTGTCTTATTAGCTATCAAACATATCTACGCTATTGTTTCTACTACAAAAAGGCTTGTAATCTGTCGGATCTGCAACTACAACTCATAAGCCTACACCTTTAACATTTATATTTGGAAGAATGATAATTGCATATGGGGTTTAGTTTTTGATTAATTAGAGGAAAATCCAATTAAAAATTAATGCTCTGTATGAATTGGGAAACATGTAGTATGGTCAGGAATTTAGGTCATCTTCTGTTAGCGCTAGTGCAGCTGCAGATGCCCTAGAAGAAGTGCTTCATGTCAAAGAAAAATACCCCTTTTGCTTTTCAAACAACAACTCACAACTTATGTGGAGAAATCTATGGAATTTTCTGTGATAATTTGAATAAGGACTTGGGATCTCTCATTTCTTTATGCTTCATGGCTCGTTTAATTCATATAATCTCAAGATTAATATGTGTGCCTCAACATATTTTGTATGATGATATTTTTATTATTTTACCTCTTAAATACATATAACTTCCAAAAAAAGTTTGTTAAAATCTGGACTATCACTTAGAAAATATTCTTCAACAAATCATTGGCAACGAATCACTGATTGCCTCAACACTCTTCTTTGTACACAGAAAGAAAATTTCGTAAGAATTACTCACAATCCATGTTTGTTTCTCAATGCTATATTCCAGTAACAATATTGATATCATTGTTTAATAAATGCGGGTGCCTCCTTTTCTCGTGAAAAAAGATATTTACACAGATCTTTTCATACATTAATATACATATTTTTAACATGTGAATAAGTCCTTTCTTTTCCTATTAATTATACTTTAACGGCGTACTTAAATAACATGTACCTTTATTTTCTTTTGTAGTCTACTTCTACGTCGTGAATATTATGCATTCAATATTGGTGAATATATTAAATATGGTTTGGCTGAACTAGATCTTTGGTGTTGTCAAGCTAATGGGGTATATTTAAATATTTTTTATTTTCTTGAAATTTTTATTTATTTTATCACTTTTTCTTTTTCATTTTAGTTTTTTTCATTCATGTAGGGTCGATATAGGAGGAGCTCAAACACATAAGACAAGGTGTTGGTTTCCTTGTAATTTTAAACTACTATTGGACTGTATCTTTTTTGTTTTGGACCCTTCTTTCAGAATTATTGTATGATGTGTAGGTATTATTAATGATTTATGTCCTATAAGTCCTTTTATTAAATTAAATTTATATTTTCTCTCCATATTTATCATGTTGGTTATTTCACAGATTCCGAGTCTTCAATTGTACACTTTACTAGGATGACAATTACAAGACTCTAAGTGTATCGGTAGAAGTAAGTTTCCATGAAAGCATAAATAATCTAATGCTCGGTTGGTGTTAGGTCATTTATAATCTTCAACTAGTGATAATTTGGTACTAGTCAATGATAAAGATGAGTTGAAGACATCTTGGTCTTACACGTTCCTTCTACCTTATGTGAAATGAATGTAGGTAATCCTTGATGAGTTAATTGGGATCGTGGATATTAACCTTTTTAATTTCACGAGGCTTATGTGACCTAGTCGATTTGACCGAGTGGTGTTGTATTCAAAGATTATGCCCACAAAACAAAGGTGGTCATAGATTGACCTATCACTATTGATATAACCTAATAAGCCACAAATACACAAGTTTTTCAAGTTTGTATGCCTAAGAATAGCCAAATCATCAAGTTTACCTATGAGAGATCATTAAAAGTCTTGAAACAATGGACTAGTCACTTTAAACTTAACACACAACAAACTCGTAAGTTCAAGTCCGTTAAGATCTAGCAACACACCCTCTCTCTCTCACTCCAATGTTCAAGTATTATTATCAATTTTAAGAGTATAGGGTATTTTAAATACATTTATTTATAAAGAAATATTATTCAAAGTAAATTAACCAAAAGATTATACTTTTGCTACAAATAATCAAATCCTTTAACAACCCATGGCTTATATTGCCATGTATGAGTCATATCATTAAAGGATTCGAGAGGCAAAATAAATATAAACTTACTAAAATTGAAAACCAATACATGTTTTGTAATATTTCATATGGTTTTGATGGTGTCTAACACTTGAACTAGGAATACTTCTTTCATATTACAAACAAATCTTCCAATCAGTAACAAAGTAGAAAACACTGGTTCACTTATACATCATCTTCATCCAATATGAGTGGTGATGTGGGTTTTCGTTCATGGAAAAGAATTTCACGTAGAAAACTTACAAATAAAGATCCCTTGTATTTTAAATATTTTGAAACATAAATAGTGAAGAAGAAAGAACAAAATTTACCCTTCAAACCTTACGCTCGTAATATGCATGGTAAGGGGACATAATAAATATAAAGAAACAAGCTAATGGAGGATGTCACTCCATCTCAAGAGGGTATCTTCAAGGAGGTAAAATTCTATACGTTTCAGATTTTATTTGCATTGTACCCCATCTTTTTCTTCTTGATGATAGTGGATTTATTAGAGATGTGTTAGTGGTGGTTGTGTAATACTTTCATACTTTTGGTTTAAGTAGGTGTAGTACTTGTACATTGTATATTTCGCCCAATTTTATGCAACTGCTTACCCAAATCCAAATAATAAAGGGACATGACGTTTTCTTGGAATATAATTATAATTTCAAATACGGAGGGATGTGGATAAATTGAAGATTAGTATTATATATATTGAAATTTTAGTTATAAATTTCAATATAGTTTATATGCTACATACACGTCAAAGTATTTAAATGTATTTATGTCTAAATTTATTTTCTTAATTTACATTACTCTCATATGGTTAGTAGTTTGACTATGATTATATTATTTTTAGTTGCGTTTTGAAAATATTATTCTCATTTCAAATACACGATTGAAATTCTATTTATTGCAAAATTAAACTTGTTCAAATGTTTTCAAATCCGCATTGTTTGGAATTTGTAATACTCATTTAGCGTGTCATAATTAAATGTATATATTTGTTAAATATTTTAATCAATTGATTTTAAAGAGATAGATTTTTATAAATGATTTTTTTTTCAGGTTTAGTTTGCATGACACTTGAATGTGAAGATTACCGTATTTAGTAAAAGTTAATTGTAAGAAAATAGAGTCAAATGTACTAATTAGTCATTCATTTTCCACATTAAAAATATAAGTTAGACTTTTCATCACCCATATGATTTTCAAAAGAGTTAAACATATAAAGACCAAATACCCACAACCAAACTCTTAACAAGTCCAGTTCTTTTATGGTCCCTAGAAGGTCCAAAATATTTCAAGTATTACAACATTGCCCTCGATTTTAAATTAAATAATTTTTTATAATCTCGTTTAATAAAAAGTAAGGATTAAACAATCAGTCAGCATATACTTTATTTCTAAACAAACACCCATTTTTAGCACCAATTTAAAAATAACTCTATAATGAAACATAAAACAAAAAAGAAAAATTAAACAGCAAAAAAATGAAACACGTTTGAGAAAAAAAATCAAAGATAAAACCTAAACCTTATCTCTTCACATGTGCACACAAGTAACCTAAAAAAAACATCTCTTTTCACAAGAAAGTGCTGCCACTATCAACAACCGACTTGGCCACTAAACCGCAAGTTTTGCCACCGAGCCTCTCCTACACAAGGAAATCAGTGCCATTCAGGAAGCCTTCTCCGCCATCATCACCTGGCTTGGCTACGCAATCAACAATACAAGAACCCAAATTACCATATAACATTAACTTTTACCATTGAAACTCTAAAAAATTAACTTGCATGTTTTATTTCATTGTATACAAAGCTTACCCATTTTTTTCTGAAATATTGCAACTTACACAATGTTTTTTTCTATCTTAAAAATTATAATTTTATTTTAAAACATTTTGTGTTAGAGTTAATGTGAAAATGTATATATGTGATAATTTAAAAGTTACGGTCAACCAACTGTTTTGTTTTATCACCTGATTGTTTTTTACTGTCAACCCACGATTTTGCATTGTTAATCCACGATTTTGTGTGTCAACCCACGATTTGTTGTGTTAACCTATTGCTTTTTGTACATTCAAGTTTTTGAATTTTGCAGTGAGACTAACTATTTTTATACTATCAACCCACTATATTTTATTCATATTTTTAACCCCTAATTTTTAATTATTTTTTATTCAAATTTAGGTTTGACGATTAAAAAAAGTGATTTGATTACATGTTAAAGAAGGAAAAATCATAGAATAATTTAGTTTTATAATAGAAAATATTGTTAATTTAGAAATATTTTGATTTAAAAATTTTGTAATACATAAATGTTTTAATTATATAGTTTTTAAATCAAGGAACATAAATATTTTTTTATTGAATAATTTGTCTGAAAAATGGTACTTTTGAATTTTTTTTGGATTGGTCCTTTTTAGTTGGAATTGGTATGTTATGGATTTTATGGGTAAATCACCCTTTTTAAAAATAAACATACATAAATAAAAGAAGCGACCACATATGAGTTGACAAAATAGTGATATAAAAAGATGATAACATACTTACTCAGTTCATATAAGGTTGGTATTAATTCAAAAATTACATATACACAAAAGGTTGTTAATTTAGAAAAGCAAGACTCTTTTTCATTCTCTATATAACTTTTACCCCTAATTCCTAGTATGTATTAAGTTTTCAAGAGACTTTATGAAGGGAATATTTGTAAAAATAGAATATAATTATTGTTTTTTTTCAATTTGTGTGCAAAAGAAAAGATAACAATCTTTGTGAACACATAAAGTATATCATTACTTTTTTTTAACATCTCTTTTTAAACATTTTCCTTAAAATTCTACATTTTTTCCAACTTCATATCTCTATCTTTATTATTTGATTGATTTATTTAACCTACCTACCTAACAACCTATGAAAGTCGTAATCCTCCTATAAATATTAGTTAATATATTCACTAAATTTCTCACTCGAGCTAAAAGCCTTACTTAATAGCCTCCCTTCAATCATCTTTTCAGTTCTCTCTTCTTCATTCTTCAAGAGATACATTTTTAAGGTATAACTTTCATATCATTTTCCATTTCGGAATTTATCTCTTAATTAAATTATAAATAAATAGTAAATTTAGTCCTACATTAAAATTACACAATTTATTCGATTTTCTATATATTCACCATTTGTTATCATGTATTTTGTCTATCTCAACACAACTAAATATACAACAAAAAAATTTCATAGAATTCTAATTAAATTATGTGTAATACTTTTGTATCTCATAATTTTTTATAGTCGTTAATCATGTTAATCAAAGCCAATCTAGTTAGCCAATTTCTAAAAATTGGAAGAAATCACTATCAGTACTAAAGATCAATCTAGTAAACAAGTCTCATTTATTTTTAATTTATTTTACAAGAATGTTGATCATATGTTAAAAACACAATATAATTTTTTTTCTCATTTTTCTCATAATCATATAGCCAAACAAGCATTACATCTCCATTTTTTTCATTTTCTTTAATCATATGAATATATATAGAATATTATAGAGTTCTAAAACATATTTCCAAAATCTTTTCAAAATATTGGTCAATTATCTTGGACTCATGTCCTTCTTAGGTATAACTAATCTTATACTAAAATATTTTAAATCAAACTTTCTTAATTTTCAAGCAATATATAATAGTTGGGTAATATGTAGTGTGTAAACTATAATATAGATTTTAATTAAATATTTATGAAATAAATAGGTTAAACTGAAACTTCTTAATTAATTTATGGGTGCTTTAGAGAATTTAAGGAGACGTAATGATTCCAATTACAAGTGAAAATCAAATGAGACGAAAAGCTGCAGTGATGCCTGGAATTGTAGGGAACATCTCTTCTACTTTTCAACTATGGAAGTTATGCAAGCAAACTCTATTTGAAATATATTTCTTTTATATATATTTATACATGTACATATATATATATATATATTATTAGCTACTAGAAAATATGTGATCATGTTTTTATGAAGTTGGTTTGTAAACATCATTTAATTTCTCTAGATAACATAATTCATGAATTAAGTTCAAACTCTTTTTTATCATTTCAGTACAAAGAAAAACTCATGATTCATTTGAATATCCTATCCTAAAATTTGGTTTCTATTAATAGAATACCCAAGAGATGATTATTTTTAATTAATGCATTCATCAATAAACTTCCATTAGCGAATGTTTCACAAAAAAACGTTTGTCCTCTTTGATTAGTTTTTTTATTTTTTTAAATCATTTGATATTCAATCACAAGTAAAATTCTTTTCTTCAACACTTTTAAAAAAGAAAAATAATCAGGAGTAAAACTGAAAATAATTTATATTGTATTAATTGCACATTTTTATATATAGAATTATCTATTTATTTATTATCAAAAATTGATAATTCTTCTTATTAATAAATCGCAAATGTGATACATTTTAAATATCTATATCTTTTAAAATAGAGTCCCTTAAAGAATTAAGAGTAACATAAAGAAATATATGTATTCTTCTCTTCTATGATTATAGTTTATTGTTGGTTTTTTTAATTATGTTATTTTGAAAAATGTAGTATTCTATTAACTTGAGGGAAGGTCAGTTAGATGTTCACTTTGATGATGAAATCCAAACAAATGAGGAGGATTACGTGTTTAAAAATAGAAGTGGCCAACAATGTCATACGAAAAAATCAACGACACACAAAACAACATATTCAGAAATTGGAAGCATATGTCTTCCTTCATAAATTTAGCCTAGTCATATAACTATAATAATAAAGAATTATAATTATTGACTTGTATATCTAAGGCTAAGTATACCTATCACCAAATATTTATAATATATAGATTTTATAAAGAATGTTCCCACCCAGATAAAAAGGAGGAGCGCCAAATGTTGGGTCGTGAGTTTGGGTTGGAACCATCACATATTAAATTCTGGTTCCAAAATAAACGCACTCAGATGAAGGTAAAATATGTGTTTTTTTCGAACTTGATTGACAATTTTAAAGTGTCATAATTACTAACCAAGAAACCATTATCTCATAATTTTTGTTATTTTAAATTTTTCAAATTGTTATCTTCAACATGGTATTATTTAGTTTCAAATCCTTTGAACCAATCCAAACAACACTACTACCTTCTATACATATAGATGAAGTATGAATGTTTTCTTATCATGCTCATAGGCAAAACATAAATGCTCCACAAACACACAAGTACATGCCGAGAATGAACAATTAAGGGCAAAAAATACATGGATTAGTGAAGATCTTAGCAATGCTGCTAGGTGTTAAAAGTGCGGACGAAACACAATATCATTAGAATATA
Organism: Nemophila menziesii; assembly: GCA_029959085.1. Lineage (NCBI taxonomy): Eukaryota > Viridiplantae > Streptophyta > Magnoliopsida > Boraginales > Hydrophyllaceae > Nemophila > Nemophila menziesii. The sequence continues at coordinate 86,658,575 of JARWIR010000001.1, forward strand.
TGTCATTTGATGAACATCGACTTAGATGTAAGAATAGCATATTGAGAAAAGAGGTATTGGTACAACTAATTAAATTTTATAATGTTTAAAATATTATAAATTAATTATTGTTTTATTGTATATCTTTTATAGATTGATAATTTCTCTACTATGATAAAATATTATGATGGAAAATATGTTGCAAACTACTCATTTCAGTCTCTGGTTCCCATGGTTGCACAACACATGCTAGAATATGAATCCAACTCACACAAGCCCCACATGGAGAGCAATGGTGTTTGGGCCATTAGCTATGGGATATTTATATAGAAATGTCCTTGAGAATCCTAAGAATTCAAACAAGACAATCATTACTAAGCTTGCAATATCTGTGATGGACGAGCTAACGATGTTTACAAAGTGGTCGGAGGCATTTTGGGTTGAGAGCATTGATCGCACCACTCTATTACTGAACGTGGAATCTTATGCTTTGGCATTTAATCAACAAGGTCTTGGTCCAATACAACACGATTATAATATGGAAGCATCCATAGAGCCTGTTAATGTCGATATGACGCAGATGACTATTATAGAGACGATGATGAACGTGGTAATTTTTCTTGTTTATTAATTAAAAAATTATGTTTAATTGTAAATTGAGTGACACATAATTCTTACTTTTTTTTGTGACCAATTACAGAATCAATGAGCGAGTGTATTTTCTAGCATCGTCTCCCGAGCTTCTATCATTGATGTTATATCACTAGGAGTAGATGGATCGTTTAGTGGACAATTGAAAATGGTATGTACAATACATAAAACCTTTTTTAGAAACAATTATTTCCTTGGTACTAAGTTATAATTTCTTGATTTTCATATGAGCGCGAATTTCATGTTCCGTCGCCCTTGTTCCGACGCGTGATAGCTATTTATATTGTATAGATCGTGGAAATTGGCTATGGGCAATCGTGGATATTTCGCTGGATATTATTTTTAGGCCCAATTTACTAGTCCATTAACGTAGAAGGGCATCTGGTTGTTTAATTCAAGAAATGACACATGGATACTCATAGGTTTATATAATATATATGAGCTCTGTCAATAGTTTAATTATTTTGACGATAGAAAAAAGTAACACCTTACGAGTTTTGCAAGTGACTTGGATTGAACATGGTGAAGTATATAATGTTGGTGTCCACAATATATACAAGTATCTGGTTGATTGAGGGCTAGCTTTCGGTGCAAAGCATTGGGTTTATACCCTTGAGCAGCAATGCAAACGTCTAGCAAGTGTGATGGAAACGAATTCTTCCCCTACAATGGGTAATCTTTTAGTATTAATGTCTATTTTGATTTTCTGATTTTCATCCTATAATTATGTTTCTTCAATCTTTTCCGGGGTTAATATACAATGTTTGGAGGGGAAGACGGGAGAAAGAAACTATTTAAGTTGGCAGAAAAATTGGTGTTAGGTTTTTCTGGTTTTGGTAGCGCTTCTACTCCATACCCATGGACAAATGTATCGAGAAATTGGGCGGATGAAATAAGCGTGATTAGGAAGAGCACCAATGATGGAATGGTTTTTAAGGATCTTCCTTTCGATATCCAGTGTCACCCAAAATAAAATTTGATTTCCTCTATGATCATACTCGTTGCAGAGAGGTACAATTTCTTTCTTTTATTTAGTGTTATTCGTAAGTTATTATATGAAACTAGTTCTTACTGTTAATTCAATTGTAGTGGGATATTCTTTCTAGTCGCGTTAATGTTGAATCGATCTCTCATATTGTCAATGGAAGAGATCTCAGCAACTGTGTATCACTTTTCCGTGTGAATGTAAGTAGAAATATACATAATGTGTTCCATCTTTTGATTTTCCAAATATTTAATGTCTTTATTTCTACAGTGTGAGCATAGGAGCTAAAGCAACTTGCTGATATTGCAAGAGACTTTCACCGACCCAACGACTTCCTATGTGGTGTATGCACCCGTTGATGTTCCTTATATGGACTTTCTATTTGGTGGTGGAAATCTTGAGTCTGTTCCCGTTTTTCCTAACAAAGTCTCTATTCTTCCGGACATACCTATCCGGAAGAAGAAAGTCATTACGACAATTCTTTGCATTATTTGGAATAATTAGAAAGTGCGAATGAGCTGTACGTTTGATAACAAGAAATGGTCGCTAGTTGAGATATAAAGAAAGACTAACGCGCTTATTTGAAGGATATTCGATAAATCAGAACCACATAATAATAATATCGAAACTTACAGTGCGAGAGCTAATAGACAGTTGAAAGTATGTCTTCCTTCATAAATTTAACCTACTCATATAAGTATAATAAAAAATAAGTTTACATTTTAACTTATAAATCTAAAGGCTAATTGTACTTTATCACTAAATATTTTAATTTGTAGATTTTTTAAAGACTGTTCTCAACCGGATAACAAGCAGTGCCAAAGGTTGGTTCGTGTGATAGGGTTGAAACCATCATTGATTGAAAATATAAAGTACCATAATTGCCAACGAAGAAACTCGTTTCTCATAATTTTAGTTATTTTAAATACTCCAAATTGTCATCTTCAACATGATATTATTAGTTTTTAAATCCTTTGAACCCATCCAAACAACACCACTACCTTCTGTACACATAAATGAAGTATAAATGTTTGCTTATCACGCACACATGCAAAACATGAACGCTCCACAAAAGCACAATTTTAGGCCGATAATGAACAATTAAGGGCAAAAAACACAAGAACTCGTGAAGATCTTAGCAATGCTGCTAGGTGTCAAATGTGTAGAGGAAACACAACATCATTAGGATATATGTCATTTGATGATCATGAAATTAGATGTGAGAATAGCATATTGAGAAAAAAGGAGGTGCTGGTACTACTAATTAAATTATATAATGTTTATAAGAATATAAATTAACTTTTGTTTTATTGTATAAGTTTTCTAGATTGATCATTTCTCTACTATGACAAAATATTATGTTCCCATGGCTGCACAACACAAGCTTGAATATGGATCAAGCTCACACAGACCAAACAAGAAGAGGATTGGTGCTGGGACATCAACCCTGGGAGATTTATATAGAACAATACTTTAGAAGCCAAAGGACTCAGACAAGCCAATCATTACTAAGCTTGAAATGTCTGTGATGGAAGAGCTAACGGTTAACTATGTTGACAAAGTGTGTGGAGGTATTTTGGGTTTAGACCATTGATCACACCACACTATTACTGAGCAAGGAATTTTATGCATTATGCATTTAATTAACAAGGCCTTGGTCCAAAACAACTCGATTATAAAATAGAAGCATCCATAGAGGTTGTTATTGTGAATATGACTTAGATGACTATAATAGAGACGATGATGAACGTGGAAAGTTTTCTCATTCATTATTAAAAAAAATTGTTTAATTATAAATTTAGTGACACCTAATTCTTACTTTTCTTGTGACCAATCACATAATCAATGGGCGAGTGTGTTTTATAGCATAGTCTCCCAAGCTTCCTTCATTGATTTTATATCGCACAGAGTAGATTGATCGTTTAGTGGAAAATTGCAAGTGGTATGTACAATACATCAAAAAAAATTCATATAGCGACATTTTTTTCCCTTAGTACTAAGTTTAAATTTCTTGATTTTCATATGAGCGTGGAATTTCAAGTTCGTCGCCCTTATTCTGACCCGTGATAACTATTTTTCATGATATTGTATAGATCGTGGTATTGGATATTTCGCCGGATAGTATTTTCTGGCCCACATTACAAATCCATTACCGTAGAAGGGCATCTAGATGTTTAATTCAAGAAACAACACATGGATGCTCACAGGTTTATATTATATGTATGAGCTCTGTTAATAGTTTAATTATTTTGACGATAGAAAAAAGTAATGGTGGGGCCTAGGGTGTGATAAAATAAGATATAAAATAAGTGCAAAAACACCCTAGAACTACACGGTTCTGCAAGTATACAGATCATATGCAAGTTTTAGATTAAGATTCGTTCCGCAGAGACTACGAAGGTTAGAGGAATCTTATTCAAATATCAAGTGTAAATAATGAAAGCTAGAACAACTAAACACAAATAAAAGTAAAGACAAATAAAGATTTTTGTTTGATTTTCTAATTAACTAAATTAAAACTAAGAATTAAAAGACAGAAAATAAATATGAAAAAGAAGTGATATGAGAATATAGCTTAAGTTATTAGCATGTAATCCCCACTAGTTTTGCCGTTCTAAACATGTAAGGGTGAATTATGTAGTATTTCCCTAATCGGTCCCAATATGCTATCGGTAGTTTAAAATAGGATTTACCTGTGTCAATAAGGCTTCCTAAGCAAACTTTTCCTGTAATTGGTAAATAGTCACAAGAACTAAACCATAGTGATTATCTAGCTAGGTTGGGTTGTCAGATCATACCTAATACTAGACGTTATGTGCTAAACATGTAATTAAACACCGTTGTCAATGGTATCCTAATTACTAGATGGTAATTCTATATGGCGGCCGTCCACAAGAACACATAATATAAATCCAAACACATAAACAGAGAATAAAAACTATAATTCTATTTAAAACATTGAATTCCCAAATTAGATAGATGTCAATCAAAACTAGGGTTCATACATATATGCTAAAACTCAAGCTAAAGAAAATTAGTTCATGAAAGAAAAGGAAGAAATTACAAAATTAAAGGTAGAAGAAGACATTATTGATGACAGCTCCTTCCAGACTTCTCTCTTGTGTTGTAAGCTTCCTCTTGGTTTAAGGTTTCACCAAAGATGATTTAAGAGTGTTAAGAGGCTGTATTTATAGTGTATAGGTTGACCTAAATCGTTTCTTTAGAGATAAGCTAAGTAATGGACTCCTAGCCCAACTCAAATTCGTAAGGAAATAAAGATAAACACTGCTGGACCGCTTTGAGCGTATCTTCTTCGTTATTGGTCGGTTTTTGCTCCATAAGATACCAAAAGAATCGTAACAGAATTATCTTGACCCTTAAGAAGGAAATTACCAAAATCGGCCTATTTCTTTGGTAAAAACGCATATCTTTGGACGTGTATGCAGAATCCCAGATTTAGGCATGCTAATCTCTTTCCATAAGTTGTTGTCTTTGACTTGGACTCTACTTAATCTCCATAATTATCTTTAAAGCTTCACACTAAATAAACAATTAAACCCAATATGCTCTAAAAATAATAATTCTACAAATCAAGACTCAAAATAGGAAAGTGCACTAAATTAAGCTAAAATCAACCTATAAACTAATAAATAAGCCTAAAATGATGTCTCATGAGTATATTTTACTATCACAAATGAGGAGACATCAAGTAACACCTTATGATTTTTGCAGGTGACTTGGGTTGGACATGGTGAGGTAAATAATGTTGGTGTCCACAATACATATGAGGATCTGGTGAATGGAGGGCTAGCATTCAGTTCAAAGCGTTGGGTTTATACCTTTGAGCGACAATGCACACGTCTTGCTAGTGTGATAGTAATCTTTTAGTATTAATTTCTCTTGTGATATTATGATTTTCATCCTATATTCATGTTTCTTCTTTCTTGTCCGGGGTCAATATACAATGTTTTGAGGGGAAGACGGGAGAAAGAAACTGTTAAAGTTGGCATAAAAATTAGTGTTAGGTTTTTTTGTGTAGTGAGCGCTTCTACTCCATACACATGGACAAATGTATCAGGAAATTGGGCGGATGAAATAAGCGTGATGAGGAAGAACACGAATGCTGGAATGGTGTTTAACACTGCAACTTCCTTTCGATATCCAGTGTCACCCAAAATAATATTTGATTTCCTTTGTGATCATACTCGTCGCAGAGAGGTACAATTTCTTATTTTTATTTAGTGTTATTCGTAAGTTATTATATGAAACTAGTTCTTACTGTTAATTTAATTGTAGTGGGACATTCTTGCTAGTCGCGTTAATGTGGAATCGATCTCTCATATTGTCAATGGAAGAGATCCCAGCAACTGTGTATCACTTTTCCGTGTGAATGTAAGTAGAAATATACATATTGTGTTCCATATTTTGATTTTCCAAATATTGAAAGTCTTTAATTTCTACAGAGTGAGCATAGGAGCGAAAGCAACTTGCTGATATTGCAAGAGACTTTCACCGACCCAACGACTTCCTATGTGGTGTATGCACCCGTTGATGTTCCTTATATGGACTTTCTATTTGGTGGTGGAAATCTTGAGTCTGTTCCCGTTTTTCCTAACAAAGTCTCTATTCTTCCGGACATACCTATCGGGTTTGTAGGTGGAAATGGTGATCTCGTTAGTGGGTCCCTTGTTACTGTGTCCATGCAGACTTCTACTCCAGGTCCAGATTCAGTTGAAATTGTCATTAGTCTTCTCAACGACACCATCACCCGTATTAAGAAATCTCTTTTCTGATCGAATTGTAAGTACTACTTTGTTGAATTATACTTTAATCCTACACATATGTCTAATCCCTTGTTGTTTTTGTGCTGAGCAGGAGTCCAGAGGATTTTATACAACCCTCATATTCGTAGATACAAGATGTTTTTTGAGGATGAAGGAGGAGATTATAGTTATTTAAATGTTATTAAAACGTTATTCTATTTTGATTTTCAAGGCTTATTTATTATGTTTTTTCCAATGTTTTTATGAGTATGGTCTTTCAATTATACACATGCAATGTTTATGTATCTCGATATTGTTTTCACTAATTCGAGTGATTAATAATTGTCACAAATCGAGTGAGTGGCTAAAAAAGCCTGTTATTTTCTTACCCATTTTAATTTGTTGTTCATATTGCACTCTAAGGGTCTTCACGGTTTATCTTCTTACTAAAAAAACTTCTTATTTAGTTATAAGTACATTATTTCATATTAAAAGCAATCTTTATATGAATGAAAAATATGGAAAGCAATCAAACATCCTTTATGAACCTGAAGGCTTAGCTAGATTTGTTAGAAAATTTTAATAATTATGGGCTCACATATGTTAATATTAAATGTGTATTGTTATCGTAAATTTTTTATCCAATTGATTATGGTCTAATAAAGCTAATAATTGGATTAGGGGAATAAAAGTGTCATGGAATTAAAGTGTAGATACTAATATATTATTTCTAGTTTATTGAGGGGTCAAACTGGATATAATAGAAGTTATTAATTATTAACTTCTAATAACTTCTTATTTCTTAACTGAACGCACGTTCAGAGAATTATAAGAAGGGGGTTATGGTCCCCAGATCATACACGCTCTGCTCTTTTCTCTTATCCCCATCTAAAAAGAAAAACTAAACACAGAAGGTATAGATCTGGAAGACTCATTACCCACTCCAACAAATCATTCAAAGCAATCATGGCTCTTCTTTTATTCTTAATATTTTCAGTATAGATTATTTAGTTAATTTATGGGTTTTGATTTAACACCAAATCCCTACAGTGGTATCAGAGCCTCCTATATTGAAATTATTATTGAATAAATTAGGATAATTTTTGTTTAATTCTGTTAAGTTTTTTTTTTATACGGCCTGCCTTACATGAATTGGTGATGTTAAATTTATCATCAATGATATCATATGTATTCGTTTGTATTATGATACTGTATAAGTTAGAAAAAGTTTGTTACTTTTGATTTTTTCATGCATGATGGCCGCTGTCACTGTTTTTACATATTATTTATTTTTATTTATTTTTTATTCAATCCTTTAGATTGATGTTAAAAGTTTTCGTAACTTTTATTTGATTCAATTTATGGTAGTTATTGAAATTTGAATATGCATGTATGGCTTTATTTTTGTTTTGTTGATTGAATGCTTCAGATTCTTTTTATTGTCTTTTTGGACAAATCATGGCTTCGGTTTCGATTAAAAAAAAAAAAAACTTCTGTTAAGTGTTTTATTTTACTTGCGCCGCTAGTGTATCGTTGATAAACCCAATTTGTTGGGTTTATAAATGTTTAACATGATAGCAGTGTAATTTTTTAAAGATTGATCATTTATATTATAGTGTTAGTATCCGTAAAAATATAATTAAAATTATTTTGATGACTATGGCTTCAGCACAAGCTGTTGATGTTTTTCACCAATACATTAAGTTATGTATATTACATCTGTCATGCATAGACTTCTAAAAAAAAAAAAAATTGATTGAATGTAAATTTCTTTTAACAGTGGCTTTTAAAAGTATACAGAATAAAGATACATGTTTGTATCTTTCAAGTTACCTTTATAAAATGACAGTTTTTTTTTTTAAAAAAAAAAGTCTGGAATACATTTTTTTTTTATTAAGCTGTAATGATTTTTTATTTTCATTTATTATGAATTTGGTTAAATTTTATTTTTTAATCTAATCGGATAGTGGATTGATTAAAGAATTTAATTATACCTTGATTGTTATAAGGTTTAATTCAAATATAAATGATTCAGATCTATCATTTTGAATGAAATAGTTTAGATAAGATGTCACCAAAGTGACCACTCTTGTGTAAATTATTCAAGAAAAATGTTTGATATTTGTGAATGTGTTATTAATGTGAGTATTAGTCGGCCTAAAGGAAGATGACCACTTATATTGATTACACATATACCTGTGATAATAAATACGTGGCGATTATTTAGTTTATTTGTAAATAATGACTTGATCTAAAGATAAACTCATTATTTGACATGTATTATTGCCAGTATTTGATTATTACAACAAGAATACTAATTGCAGTTAATATTATTGTCCAAAGACTTGATATTAATGTTGTGTTCAGTATCTTGAGATGGAATTGATCATTATTTGAATTTACAGATTATAGAATAAGGATATTAATGTGAGCATTGTTTGTTTATTTTTAATTCAGCTACTACATCTGCTACTACAATATCTGCTAATGTCAACTCGATTCCCATACTTAATGGGAATAATTTCAAGGATTGGAAAGAGAACATTCTCATTGTTCTCGGCTGTATGGATCTGGACTTTGCACTTAGGGTTGAACAACCCCAACCTCTCACTCAGGAAAGTTCTCTTGAAGAGAAAAAGGAACATGAGAGGTGGGATCGTTCAAATTGCATGAGTCTAATGATTATCAAGCGTGGCATTCCAGAAGCCTTTAGAGGTGTAGATTCCGAAGGAATTACTAATGCTAAGGAGTTTATTGCTGAAATCGAGAAATGTTTTGCCAAAAACGATAAGGCTGAAACAAGCACGCTTCTGACAAGCTTGATTTCAATGAAATATAAGGGAAAAGGCAATATAAGTGAGTACATCATGGAGATGTCACACATTGCTTCAAAACTTAAGGTTCTAAAACTCGACATGTCCGATGACTTGCTCGTGCATTTAGTACTTATATCACTTCCTCCACAATTTAACCAATTCAAGGTCAGTTATAACTGTCAAAAGGAGAAATGGACTCTTAATGAGCTCATTTCATACTGTGTGCAAGAGGAAGAAAGGTTGAAGCAAGAAAGAACTGAAAGTGCTCACTTAGAAAGCACCTCTAAAGATAAAAGCAAGAAAAGAAAATCAAAGAATAAGGCTGCTAAGGGTCCAACACAAAAGAAACAAACTCAGGAACCAGGTGTTTGTTTCTTTTGTCAGAAGCCTGGACATATGAAGAATGAATGTATAAAATATCACGCTTGGCGTGCTAAAAAAGGTACAATTCTTACTTTGGTCTGTTCTGAGGTAAACTTAGCTTCAGTACCTAGAAATACTTGGTGGATAGATTCTGGTGCTACTACTCACATAAGTATTTCTATGCAGGGTTGCCTGAGCTACCGAAAGCCAAGTGATGGTGAAAGACACATCTTTGTGGGCGATGGAAAGTCGGTAGAGGTGGAGGCGATTGGTCATTTTAGATTGTTATTAGGAACTGGTTGTTATTTGGATTTAAAAGATACTTTTGTTGTATCCTCGTTTAGGCATAATTTGATTTCAGTTTCTTTATTGGACAAATTAGGATATTGTTGTTCATTTGGAAACAATCATTTTAATTTATCTTTAAATTCTAATATTGTGGGAACCGGTTCACTAAGTGAATATGACAATTTATATTTACTTGACACAATCGCATCTTATAATAAAACCTTGAACGTGGAATCACGTGGTACTAAACGCAAGATTAATCAGGAAAATTCAGCATCATTATGGCATAAACGCTTAGGTCATATTTCAAAGAATAGAATTGAGCGACTTGTGTCTGATGGAATTTTAAATTCCCTTGACTTTTTGGATTTCAATATTTGTATTGAATGCATTACGGGAAAGCAGACCAAAACAAAGAGATTAGGTGCCAATAGAGCTTCAGATGTCTTAGAATTGATTCACACAGATATCTGTGGACCATTTCCTACGTCTTCTTGGAATGGTCAACAATATTTTATATCATTCATTGACGATTACTCTCGTTATGGGTACCTATATCTAATTCATGAGAAATCTCAGTCTCTGGACGTGTTCAAGGCTTTTAAGTGTGAAGTTGAGAATCAACTTAACAAAAGAATAAAAGCCATAAGGTCTGACCGTGGAGGTGAATATTACGGCAGAAATGACGGATCAGGTGAACAACGTTCAGGACCTTTTGCTAAGTTCCTAGAGGAATGCGGTATCGTTCCACAATACACTATGCCAGGATCACCTAGCATGAATGGTGTTGCTGAGAGGAGAAATAGGACTCTTAAGGATATGGTAAGGAGTATGATTAGTCATTCAACCTTACCAGAGTCACTCTGGGGAGAAGCATTAAAGACAGCAGCTTATATTCTTAACAGAGTACCAACTAAAGCAGTTACTAAAACACCTTATGAGCTTTGGACAGGTAGGAAACCTAGTCTAAAGCATTTCCATATTTGGGGATGTCCAGCCGAGGCAAGACCTTATAGGCCAAACGAAAGAAAACTGGACCCCAAAACAGTAAGTAGCTACTTTATTGGTTATTCTGAGCGATCAAAAGGGTACAAATTTTATGATCCTACAATGAAGAACATATTTGAGACGGGAAATGCAATATTTTTTGAGGATGTTGAGTTTGGGGGGAGAAATAAGGTTAGAGACGTTGCTTTTGAGGAGGAATCGGTTTCGAATCCTATTTCTATTATCACTTTTGACAATGTACAAGTTCCTACACTAGTCATTGATCAAGAAGTGGATCCGGTACCTCAACAAGTCAACGTTGAACAACTTCCTATTCAAGATGAAATAATTATTCAAGAAGAACAAACTCAACAACCTCAACAACCTGTGCCAATAAGGCGATCCACTAGAGAAAGGAGAAACGCAGTTCCAGATGATTATATTGTGTATCTCCAAGAACATGAGGAAGAAAATTGCACGATGGAAGATGATCCAATCAACTTTCATCATGCCATGAAAAGTTCTAACTCTCAAAGGTGGATTGAAGCAGTGCATGATGAGTATAAGTCTATGCAAGACAATAAGGTTTGGGAACTTGTTCCGTTACCAGAAGGTGCAAAACCAATTGGTTGTAAGTGGATATTTAAAACCAAAAGGGATGCGAATGGTAATGTGGAAAGGTATAAGGCTCGACTTGTAGCTAAAGGCTTTACTCAAAAGGAAGGCATTGACTTCAAAGAGACTTTTTCTCTAGTATCATCAAAAGACTCTTTTCGGACAATTATGGCACTTGTTGCTCATTTTGATCTTGAGTTACATCAGATGGATGTTAAAACAGCGTTCTTAAATGGAGACATTAATGAGACGATTTATATGGTACAACCAGAAAACTTTGTTTCGGGAGATCCAAAGAATATGGTTTGCAAGTTAACTAAATCCATCTATGGACTCAAGCAAGCTTCTCGTCAATGGTACCACAAGTTTCATCAAGTCATTATCTCATTTGGTTTTGAGATAAATGCAGTAGATGATTGTGTGTATCACAAGTTCAGTGGGAGTAAATTCATATTCCTGGTTTTGTATGTCGATGACATATTACTTGCAACTAATGATATAAGCATTTTGCACGAAACTAAGAAATTTCTTTCAAAGAATTTTGAGATGAAAGATCTTGGAGACGCCTCTTTTGTATTGGGAATCCAAATATACCGTGATCGTTCTCGAGGTATTCTTGGATTATCACAAAAGAGTTATATCGATAAAGTACTTAAAAGATTTGGCATGCAAGACAGTAGACCAGGTGACACCCCTGTCGCTAAAGGAGACAAATTCAGTTTAACTCAATGCCCTAAAGGAACCCTTGAAATTCAAGAAATGCAGAAGATTCCCTATGCATCAGCAGTTGGGAGTCTAATGTATGCTCAAGTATGTACACGTCCGGATATTGCGTACATTGTTGGCATGTTAGGCAGATATCTCAGCAACCCTGGTATGGAACATTGGAAAGCAGCCAAGCGGGTAATGAGATACTTGAAGAGAACAAGAGATTTTATGCTCACATATAAGAAATCAGATCAGTTGGAGATTATTGGGTATTCAGAATCCGATTTTGCGGGATGCCAAGATAGTAGAAAATCTACATCAGGCTATATATATCTCTTAGCTGGAGGTGCTATATCGTGGAATAGTGTCAAACAAACACTTGTAGCTTCTTCCACTATGGCAGCAGAATTTGTAGCATGTTATGAGGCATCTAATCAAGGAATATGGCTTCGAAATTTTGTCACTAGGCTGCGCATTTTAGAAAATGTAGAAAGACCATTAAAGTTATATTGTGACAATAAATCTGCAGTGCTATATTCAAACAACAATAGGAGCTCATCTAAGTCAAAACATATTGACATAAAGTTCCTTGTTGTGAAAGAACGGGTACAGAGTGAAGAAATATATATAGAGCACATTGGAACAAACTCTATGATTGCGGATCCGCTTACTAAAGGATTACCACCCAAAGCCTTTCATGAGCACACCGCTCATATGGGTGTTATATTACATAAAGATGTGATGATTTAGTGGGAGTTTAAGTTTTTATTTATTTATTGCTCTATGTTTTTAATTTAGAAACATTATGTATTTGGATATTTTATGTAGAAGTAAAGCATTTAGTTCTTTTACACTCTGCCAGTTTGGTTTTGTTTAATCTCACTAAGGTTTAAAGTTGGACCAGTTGGAAATAGGCATGTTCAGACCATATTACATGTAATTTCCATGCTACGCATCCATGATTGATCTATGTCATTTGATTATATTGGTATATGTGATTATTGATGGATTTAGTTGCGCAAAATGTGACGAAAGTCCCATTAGTCCTGTATCGTTATGGTTGATGGACAAGATTGTTTGAAATACCTCTATATATGATAACACTTTGGAGCGCTCATAAGGTTATACACATTCATAAAGTAACATATATGGCCCAAGTGGGAGATTGTTAGAAAATTTTAATAATTATGGGCTCACATATGTTAATATTAAATGTGTATCGTTATCGTAAATTTTTTATCCAATTGATTATGGTCTAATAAAGCTAATAATTGGATTAGGGGAATAAAAGTGTCATGGAATTAAAGTGTAGATACTAATATATTATTTCTAGTTTATTGAGGGGTCAAACTGGATATAATAGAAGTTATTAATTATTAACTTCTAATAACTTCTTATTTCTTAACTGAACGCACGTTCAGAGAATTATAAGAAGGGGGTTATGGTCCCCAGATCATACACACTCTGCTCTTTTCTCTTATCCCCATCTAAAAAGAAAAACTAAACACAGAAGGTATAGATCTGGAAGACTCATTACCCACTCCAACAAATCATTCAAAGCAATCATGGCTTCTGGTACGCTTCCGCTAATTCTTCTTTTATTCTTAATATTTTCAGTATAGATTATTTAGTTAATTTATGGGTTTTGATTTAACACCAAATCCCTACAAGATTGCCCTTCCCATTTCATTCCTTGAATCTTTAATTTACAATTATGAGGCGCATGGTATACTTTATTATACTTATAAGTTATAATACGTTATTATGTTTTCGAGTAGTTAAGATTGTCTATTTGTATTGGTGAACCGAATGCCTTTAAATAGGCACCAGAGTCACTCAAAAAGGTAATGGACCTCACTAGAGAGGAGATCCTTCATACAATAAATGATTGTTTTTCGACTAATAGGAATATAGAGCATTTATAATAATATAACTTCATGTTTTATGAAGAGCAAGATATTCATGTTATTCTTATTGAGTTATTTTCTTAAGTCACATTAATTTGTAATCCGCTGATTCAATTATTGGGTTTTCTTGCGAAAATACTTTGGGAAAAAGTTATTTAAAGTTAATCGGTTAATTGCAATTTTAAGTTTCAACAATTGTAGGAGTATTATAGGTGCGACAATACTATGATCCAGAGAAGGACGAGTACCATCTTTGTCATAAATGTGAAGCCCACATATCCAACAGCTTTCTCTTAGATGTACATATTAGACTATCTTCGTGCATATATATGCTTTTGTTCTTGAAGATTTTTTATTTGTTGGATTACCAGTTCATACCAATCCATGTGTTTCTTAATAAATTTTCCATTTATTCCTCACTTTATGGAGCATTCTACTTTAGATCCTACCAGAATATTCAGTGAGGCATCCCAACTTCATTTATTTAATAATCTGAAGCTACGAAAGTGATAATAGATTTATTTTCATAATTTGTAGTATAAATAGGATCGTGGATGATGAAGCCCGCCATCGAGTAGTAAATGACATCACTGGTGTTGATGTATACTGCAATCAATGTAACACGTTTCTTGGCCAAAAAATTGTAAGATTAATTAAACTTGAGATTCTATTTTTAAGTTGTATTTTGACATAATTGAGAACAATTATTTAGATTCATGGGCCACTAGAGATGATCTCCACCTCTTTTGAGAAAACATGGGAGTTCAGGCTGCTGTTTTAAGTATATCACACTACTAATATAATTTAAGTTAAGTTATTGTTGAAATTTTCGATCTCAACTCTTTTTAATATATGTGCGTGTATAGGAGAATCTCCTAAGTTATTTCCTCTAATATTTGTGTCTGTTTCTATCACACTCTAGAAGAGACCATTTACTTACTTATTACTTGTAATGATTCGTACATTTACCGAGTGTTAATCGTGGTTTCTAAGGTGTGTGTGCTCTTTACATTTTTTATTTTATCACACACCCGGGCCCACCAGTTGCTCTATCCAAGGATTAATGGTGATCCAAAAAAGAAGTTGAGGACCATTTGGGTAACTTTTGAGGTTTAGGGACCATTTAGGGACTTTTTACAATTTTCTTTTTGTTTGTTTCCTAAAATTCTTTTGTTGGTGCCATTAATATCTATAATAGAACTTGCAAGCCATATTATGAAGGTGTTATATTGATATGTACTTGTTAGTGGATCTATGGAACTTTTTCTCATTCCTATAAAGTTGGTTTATCTTATTGTTGCCTTACTTTTTCTCCTCTTGATCACTCTATTAGGGGTAATGACACAAAAATGGAGAAATTCAAGAAATCGCTCGTGTTTAGAAAGATAATTCTAATATTAAGAACGTGATTCTTTTCTTTTTATATGTTCCTCATTTTATATTGTATATATGATATATAATTCCTTTTCTATGCTCGTTATTACAGCTTGAAATTGGGTATAATCCAATTGGAACTAAATAAGTGAACCTCTTAGCGGTTTCTAATCGTCTCAAGTTTGGATCTTCTATTGAGTTAATTTTGATCTTACTTTGGTTAGAGAAAGTTGTATAGATGAGACAAAGTATAACAAAGGTTAGGGTTCATGAATTGCTGATGTTTTCCTATTTGTGATATAATAATCTATATTGGAGACATCATTTTAGGAGTTTATGGTCAATTAATATTAGAGTATTAGTCATATTTCGATATTTTCCTATTTATTGTCTTGATTTGTTGAATTATTATTTTTTAGAGCATATTTAGCTTAATTTGCGTGTTAATGTGAAGCTTTAAAGATATATGTAAATTAATTAGATACCAAATCAATTTTAAAGAGATAAAATAAAGAAGATATGGATCGAAACTGGAGATAAAAGGAAGTAGAGATTAAATCGGAAAGGAAAAGCTGCAAAGTAAATCTGAAATTATGCAGCCACGTCCATTAAAGTGAAGATAACTCAAAATAGGATGGCAATTTGGAAGAGAAATAAAAAAAATTGTAAATCTTTTTGACGCGGTCGTTTCGATTTATAGTAGGCGAAAATCAGACAAATAACGAAGACGTTACGGTAGAAATAAGACATCAGCAGTTTACCTTATCTCGTATATTTTAGGAAACAAGCCTTCTACTCCAAGAAATCCGACCTAGGACTTTCTAAACACCTATAAATAAAACCTATTACTATTATAAATGTCCTTGCTTAGTCCTTGCCTCCCACAATCAATCCTTTAGTTTATTCATCATTCAAGAGAAGTAAGTTGACATTATGTATCTTTAGTTCAGTTATTTGTTCTAGTATGAACTAATTTTCCCATAGCATGGGTTTTACATATGTATAATATTTTTGAATTCTATTTTTCTTCTATCTAAGTTTGTTTGGGGAAACTCTTTTAAATTGATTATTGCGTCCTAACCATATATTTGTTTTATGTGCTTTGATTTATTTCTGTCTTATTCCTAATCAAATTAGGGCTTTTCTAATAGTAGTTACATGGTCACCTGGAAAGGGTGTCTAATTATTGAAACATCATATAAGCGTCTAGTGTGTGGTAGTGATCTAAAAAGACTTTCCTAACTAGATAGTCATTAGGGTCTGAGATTTAATCACCGATCATTATTTGTAGGGTCCCCTTACCCAAGTCCCCTGGTAATTGTTAGGTCGCCTCTTAAGTCAACCCGAAGGGGGTTAGGAGGAATATAGAAACCTGGCTACTAGTCTAAGAACTACAATCACCCTGATTAACTAACAGATGAAATAGAAAAATTAATGCATACTAGCAAAACCTGAGCTACACTTTCTCATCTTATTCTCTTATATTTATTTTATTGTCTTTAGTTTAATTTAGTTTAAGCTTATCGCCTCATCAATCATTATTATTTACTTTTATTGTCTTTAATTTCAATATCTATTTATTACCACACTTTCTTGTTAAATCCATTCGCATAACACACTAAGTCCTTGAGAACGAATCTTTACTTATCATAAAACTTACGTACGACCTGTGATACTTGCAGTGAGTACCGTGTTGAGGCGAGGGTGTTAGTTGCATTTTTTATATTTTATTTTTATCACACCTTAGCCGACACAAATTGCATAATCTAGAAACAAATGAAAACATGTCTTATTGGCTATCAAACACATCTACGCTCTTGTTTATACTACAAAAAAGCTTGAAATATGTCGGATCTGCAACTTTAGCTCATAAACTTATACCTACAACATACATATTGGAAGAAAGATAATGGTATGGAGTTTACTTTATGATTAATTAGAAGAAAATTCAATTATAATTAATGCTCTATATGAATTCAGAAACATGTAGTGTGATCAGAGATTTAGGTCATCTTCTATTAGCGTTAGTGCAGCTACAGATGCACTAGAAGTAGTGTGTCAAGTTAAAGCAAAATACCCCGCTTTGCTTTTCAAACAACAACTCACAACTTATGTGGAGAAAATCTATGGAATAATCCGTGATAGCTTGAATAAGGTCTTGGGATCTATCGTTTATTTATACTTCCATTTAATTCTTGTAATCTCAATATTAATATGTGTGCCTCAACATATTTTGTATGATCATATTTTTAAGTTATTACCTCTCAGGAACCAAGAACTTCCAAAGGAAGTTTGTTAAGATCTAGACAATCACTTGAAAAAGATTCTTCAACAATTAATTGGCAAGGGATCATTTATTGTCTCAACACTCTATTTTTACACTAAAGAAAATTTTGTACGAATATCATCATAATCCATGTCATTTTTTTTGTTTCTCAATGCTATATACCAGTAACAATATTTATATCATTGTTTAATAAATGTGGGTGCCTCCTATTCTCGTGAAAAAGATATTTACAAATATCGAATCATACATTAATTTATATATTTTCAACATGTGAATAAATCCTTTCTCTTCCTATTCATTATCCTTTGACGTTGTACTTAAAGAACATGTACCTTTGTTTTCTTTTGTAGTCAACTTCTACATCATGAATATTATGCATTCAGTGAACATGTTAAATATTGTTTGGCTGAACTAGAGCTTTGGTGTTGTCAAGTTAAAGATGAGTTATATTTTAATATTTTTTTATTTTTTTATTCTTTTGAGATTTTTATTTATTTTATCACCTTTTCTTTTTCATTTGAATTTTTGTTTCATTCATGTAAGGTTGATATAGGATGAGCTCAAACACATAAGACAAGGTGTTGGTTTTCTATTATTTTTAAACTACTTACAGACGGTATATTTTTTACTTTTGGGCCCTTCTTTCCTACATACTGTATGACGTGTAAGTATTGATAATGATTTATGTCCTATAAATCTTTTTCTTGAATTAAATTTCTATATTATCTCCATATTTATCATGGTGTTGATTTCACAGATTCTGAGTGTGTTATTGTACACTTTACTAGGATGACAATCACAATATTCATATTACTTTTCGTTGCGCTTTGACAAAAACTATTCTCATTTCAAATACACGATTAAAATTTTATTTATTTCAACAATTAAACTTGTTTAAATGTTTTCAAATCCGCATTGTTGGAATTTGTAATACTGATTCACTGTGTCAAAATTTGACGTATATAATTGTTACACAAAATGGTGATATAAAAAGGGGATAACATACTCACTCAATTCATATAGGGTTGTTATTAATTCTAAAATTATTTGTCAACAAAAGGTTGTCCATTTAGAAAATCAAGACACTTTTTCATTCTTTATATCACTTTTACCCTTAATTCACAATATGTATTTAAGTTTTCAAGACACTTTATGAAAGAAATATTAGTAAAGGTAATATATAATTATTGTTTTTCTTAATTTGTGTGCAAATTAAAAGATGACAACCTTTGTGAACAGATAAAGTATATCATTACTCTTTTTTCAATATCATTTTTTGAAGATTCTCCTTATAATTCTACCTTTTTCTACCTCATATATACATCTTTATGATTTGTTTGATTATTTAACCTACCTACCTAACAACTTATAGAGGTTGTACTCCTCCTATAAATACTAGTCACTAGTTTCACTAAATTTCTTACTCGATCTAAAACCTTCATCTAATTGCCTCCCTTCTATTCTCTCTTCTTCATTCTTCAAGAGATATATTTGTAAGGTATAGTTTTCAAGTCCTTTGCCCTTTGGGAATTTTTCTCTCAAATAAATTATTGATAAATAATACATTTAATCCTACATTAAAATTTCTTAATTTTATTTTTTTCCTATATATTCATCATTTGTTATCATGTAATTTGTCTATCTCAACACAAATAGATGGAAATATACAACAAAAAAACATTCATACGATTATCATTAAATTATGTGTATTACTTTTGTATCTAATATTTTATTTTGTAGTCGTTAATTATGTTAATTTTTAAAATCATATTCATAAAGAGTAATGCTGGGTATCACCCAAAAAGCCAATCTACCTACTGAGTTTCTAAAAATTGGAAGAAAACACTTTTAGTACTAAACATAAATCTAATAAATGGGTCTCATTTATTTTTAATTTATTTTACAAGAATGTTGATTGAATGTTAAAAACACAATATAACAATTTTTTTCTTATTTTTCTCATTTTTTCATATAGCCAAACAAGCATTAAATTTCCATTTTTTTTTATTTTGTTTGATTATATGAATGTAAATCTAATATCTTTTTTTAATTATAAAGATATAAAATATATTTTCTAAAATATTTTTACAATATTGGTCATTTATCTTGGACTCGTGCTTTTCTTGGGTATAATTAATCTTATACTGAAATATTTTAAATCAAACTTTCTGAATTTTCAAGCAATATTTAATAGCTTAGTATTATTGTAGTGTGTAAACTGTAATATAGATTTTAATAATATATTTATATAACAAATTAGTTAAACTGACCCTTCTTAATTAATTTATGGGTGTTTTAGGAAATTTAAGAAAACATAATCATGTCAATTACAATGAAAAATCAAATGAAACGACAAGTTCCAATGATGCCTAGAATTGTAGAGAATATCTCTTTTAAGTCATGAACTATGGAAGTTATACATGTACGCTATTTTTCTCTATTGATTAGAAAACTCTTTTTTAAATATATAGCTCTCTTATATATATATATATAAATGTCGTTACTAGAAAATATGTGATCATGTTTTATTAAATTTGCTTGTAAACGTTATATTATTTCTCTGGATAACATAGTTCATGATTTAGGTTTAAATTTCTTTTTCTCATTTGAGTAAAAAGAAAAACTCGTGATTCATTTGAATATCTTATCATAAAATTTTGAATTCCATTAATAGAATATGCATTTAACATTAATCTTTTCGGAGATGATAATTTTTAATTGATGAATTCATCAATAAATTTCCATTAATGAGTGTTTCATGAAAAAAAGATTTGTCATCGATGGTTAATTTTTTTTAAAATATTTGATATTCAATCACAAGTAAATTCTTTTCTATTAACCCTTTTAAAAAATAAAAAGCAATCATGAGAGGAAAAAGAATTTATATTATATTATTTGCATATTTTTATATATAGAATAATTCAGTTTATTTATTATTGAAAAATAGATTTTATTTTTTTTGATCAAACTTATCATTTTATATCCACAAAATGACAAGTACAAATCAAACCCCTACTTGTTTTTGACTAAAAAACAAGCATGGCTAGGAAAAATAAACCCTATACAACATTTACTAGAAAATAAACCTATCAACTTGCAAAACAACCTATACAACCATTGCTATAAAATAAATCAAAGTAAAGTAAAAAACCCTATACAACCATTGCTAGAAAATTAAACCCTATACAACAATTGCTAAAGTCTTATACTAGGTCAAAGCTCCAAGCTATCTTCCTTGATCTTCTTGCTCTCCTCACTTGAGTACTTCATGTAGCTTCCATCTTTCCACCAATCTCATATTCTCAACACTCCTCTTAAATAACTTTCTATTCCAAAGTGTATATTGAACATCTTTTGCAACAATTTTCACAATATCCTCATATTTGGGATGCATCTTCTTAAACTCTTTTTTATTCCTCACATCCCAAATACAATAAAGAAAGCTAAGGAAAGTAATGTTTGATATGGTATCTTTTAAGGTTACCATCAAATTTAAGCATAAAATCAAGCCTTTCTTCCCAAATATTACCCGAGTTGTGCCAATTGTGAAGAGCACAAATCTCCTTCCAAGCCAATGTAGTGAATTTGAAATTCACAAATAAATGATCCCTAGATTCATGATCTTCAAAGCAAAGGTAGCACATCTTGTACACTTCCATTCCCCACTTGCTAAGCCTATCTTTAGTGCTTAACCTATCCTTTCAAATTAACCAAGTACAAAACTTGTGCTTTGGCATACTCCATTTATGCCACACCACACTATAACATTTTTTTCTCATTAGGACCCCTTAGGTCATACATAACATCCGAGGTCCTAAACCCTTTATCTCCCCATCTTATAGTGTCATTCTCTTCATTAAGCACCATATCCTTTACCACCTCATACACCTTGTTAAGCCTAGGTGGAAATCTCTACCTCTTCCCCACATAATAGTCCATCACCTTTTTGTTAATATTGTAATTACCCAAAGAAATAACATCCTTTTGTTCACAAATATCACCTACACACTTCCCTTTTATCCATCTATCATCTAACATATAGGTTCTCTTGCCATTTCCAACCTCATGTATAATATATTTAAAAGCAAGGTACCTTACATTTAGCATAGCTCTCCATGTCCAAGGAAGGTTATTATCATATGTAATGCTCCATATACTCTTGTTCCTTAGTCAATTTGAGTAGACCCATTGAGACCAAATATTATCTTTATAGCCATACATTCTCCAAAAAGCTTTAAGAATAGCAACTTGATTGATTTGGAGAAGATTAGGTATGCCTAGTCCTCCATTTTCCTTGCTTTGACATAATTCTTTCCAAGCCACTTTAGCACCATGAAAATCATTAGTATTACCCTTCCAAAGGAACCTACTCAAGAGTGATTCTATCTCATGAAAACTCCCATTGGAAGGATCATTACATTACACCAATATCTAGCTTTACTTTGTAAAACACTCTTGATTAAATGAAGCCTTCCCGCAAATGTAAGAAATTTATGCATCCACCCTTCAACACTTCCCACTATATTATTAATAAGGGTAGCACACATTAAGCCATTAGGGCCTTTTGTAGTTAAAGGAGCCCCAAGATATCTAACAGGAAATTTACCCTTTTAAACATTGATAATACAACTCAAATCATCATGAAGGTCTTTGTTACAACCTCCCATATATAGCTCACTCTTTTCAGGATTTATTTTAAGGCCAGAGAGTCTAGAGAAAAGATCCAGGCCTTGTTTTAGTCTCATAGCCGAGTCTTTATCACCATTAAAGAAAACTAAACAATCATCAGCAAATATAAGGTGGTTCAAACCCATTCTAGCACAATTAGGGTGATAAGTAAAAGCTTGATTATTTGCCACTTTCTCAAGAATAGAAGAGAAACCTTGCATACATATAACAAATAGATAAGGAGATAAAGGATCACCTTGTCTTAATCCTCTTTCTCCTTTGAAATAACCACACACACTTCCATTAATGCACAAAGAGAACATAGGTGTTGAAATACACATCTTGACCCAAGATATAAGCTTTTTATCAAATCCCATGATTTGAAGTAGTTGGAAGAGGTACCTCCAATTAATTGTATCAAAAGCCTTTTGAAGATCAATATTTAAAGTACATCTTGGACTCAAGTCCTTCCTATCATAACCTGCCACCACACTTTGAGCAACCAATATATTATCCGAAATATTTCTACCTCCCACAAAAGCAGCTTGATTTTTAGATATAAGCTCCTCAAGGCTTTTCTTCATCCTCTTAGCAATGATTTTAGATATAGCTTTATAGAGGATATTACAACAAGCAATGGGCCTAAAACTCTTCACTGAAGTGGGGTTTTTAACCTTGGTAATAAGAACAAGATTAGTAGCATTAATTTTCTTCAAAATTTGTCGATTCTTGAAGGTTTCCTTTATAGCATTACAAACATCCTCCCCAATAATATTCCAAGTAGCTTTGAAGAAAGCACTATTAAAACCATCTCAGCCAGGAGCTTTTGAGATATCAATAGAGAAAATAGCTTCTTTAATCTCCTTACTAGTAATGTCTTTCACCATACCTTTTGCTTCTTCCATAGTGATAGCTTTATCAACAAGCTTGTTTAAACAATTAGAGCTAACACTTTCTTCATAAACATCCTTAGTACCAATTAAAATAGTGTAATACTTAATAAATTCATCATGAATAGCCTCATCTTCAACAACAATATCACCATTTTCAGTCACAATAGATGCAACTCGGTTTTGAGTGATTCTTGCCTTGATGCTCTTATGATAAAGGGTAGTGCTACAATCACCCTTTTGAGCCCAAGTAATTCCAGATTTTTGCTTTAATATCTCTTCTTGAATGTTAAGAAGATGCATAAGTTTATCTCTTAGCTCCTTCACAATGACGAGCATAGATTGATCCCTATTCATAAGCTTTGTTTGTACCTTTTCAAGTTCCTCTTTAAGCTGCATTATTTCTTTAGTAGAGTGATGAAAATATTTTTTATTGAAGATCTTCAAAGCATTCTTTACTTCCTTCAATTTATTCACCACTTTGTACATCATACTCCCTTTAACTTCATATTTCCAAACCTTTTCAATCAAGGGCAAAAACTCATCATGATCAATCCAAACATTAAAAAATTTAAAAGATGAAGGTTTAGTATTTGAACTCCCCTGAATTTTGAGGATAAGATTAGAGTGATCTGAAATTCCAGGAGCTTCAATCATCAAATGAGACTTGAAACAAGTGAACCAAGCATCATTTATAAATATTTTGTCAATTTTACTAAATATGAACCCTTCAATTCTTCTATTAGTCGAAGTGTAATAACATCCTTGGCTAGGATGTTCAACCATCCCATTATCATTAATACAATCCATAAATTCGTGTGAACTCTTATGAAGGCTAGTACACCCCATTCTTTCATCAACTTTAGTAATTTCATTATAATCTCCATACCAAATACAAGGAAAATCTCCATTAATAACCATCCATTCACTAAGTGTTTGCCAAAGAAGCACTATTTTATCATCATCATTTTCTGCATATACCATCACACAATTAAATGTTTTCTTATTATATATATCTTGTACCTCTAGGAAGATGGCTTGGCTAGTTGAATTGAGACACTTTACATCCAAAACATTCTTATACCACTTTATACATATTCTTCCTCTTTCATCATTATCATGATTAGTTATAGTACCCCAATTGCTCAAATAAGTATTGTGAAACTTATTGTAACTTTGTAGAGTCATTTTAGTCTCCAATAAACCTACTAGATCAACTTTTTTATCTTGTATAACATTAATAACTTCTTTTTGTTTGAGGTTTATATTCAAACCCCTTACATTCCAAGAGCTAATTATCATTTAAATCCGGAGGTTCTCTTTCACTATGGGTACTTCCCACAAACATATTCAAAGCCTCTTCAAGGTTTGCATTAGCCTTATTTAAGGCACAAAAGGAGTTGCTTAACTCCCCTTAAAAAATATTAGAATTATAATCATTTCCCCTAGGTGTACTAGGGGTTTTTTATTTCCCCTTTGCACTACTATTTCCCACACTTTGAGATGGAGTTGTAGGTGTTTTTTTGATGTTTGGAATCTGAACTTCATCACCCTTCTTCTCTTTTTGCTTTCTTTGGACTACCCTCCATTCTTCCACACTCTTTTGAGCTTTGTATTGGTTTGGTTGGTGATTAGCTTGGTTTGGTTTAGGTTGGTGGTTAACTTGGTTTGGTTTAGGTTGGTTATAGGTTTGGTTTGGTTTGGTCTAGGCTCTTTCCTTCCTTGACTACAATTAATCTCCTTATGTCCCAAAGCCTTGCAATTAGAACATGTTGGAGGTAACCACTCATAGTAAGCCTCCACCACATGAATCCCATCCTCCTCAAGATCAACTTTCACCCTTATAACAAGCTCCTTTGTCAAATCTACTTCAACACATACTCTATCAAAGCTTAACCTATTTTTTGTCTTAGTGAGAGGGTCCATTTGGAGTGGAATACCCAAAGCACTACTAATGTAGCTTAACCCATCGTTATTCCACAAGTGTAATGGTACCTTTCTCAATTTAACCCATAATGGAACCTTAGTCAAATCAAGCTTCTCAAATTTCATGTTAGGTTCCCACTTTCTCAAGATCATAATTCTACCATTTACCTGCCAAACTTGCTCTAATATGTTGTTACATTCTTGCTCACCTTTGAATTTGAATAGAAACACTTCCATATCCGTAGACTTTATTTCAACTTGACCATAATTTCTGCATTGAGCATTAACCATACTTCTAACCATGTGATATTCAGGAGCTTCTCCAAAAAATTGTCCAACTAAGAAATTATCCCACTCCTCAACTCCACTCTTCACTATATCTCTAGGTGGTTTAACCATGAGTTCATCTTATACTTGACTAGGAGCAAAGTACTTTAGCTTCAAATCTTGATCACTTTTCTTGAATAATTTTTTCCATTTACCTTGCTTCCCATTTTTTTCCTCAATAATTTCTACCTCGGATTCATCCTCCTCCTCCACACTTTGACCTTGTGCTACTCCCAAGAGGGTACTTTCACTAGGTGGAGAAGTTATCCCAATTCCTGCACCTAAAGTGGAGTAATCCTCCTTGTGACTCACATTCAAGCTATTCTCGAGAGGATTAGGAGCCTCACCCTCAATTTGGGCCCCATCTTGGCCGTTCATCCCCTCAATCATTGTACACTCAGCGATTTGAGTAGCTTGGATGCTTTCACTGAAGCTAAGTAAGGTTGAATCAACTTGTACAGTTTCTGTTCCTCTCTTGGAACTTTCATCAAATAGGTTATCAACATTCCTTAAACTACTATCCTCCCTACTAGAATTATACCCCACACCCTCCTCAACACTTTTATTGATCAAAGTTTCTGTTTTAGAAAATCTAGGTTAAGAAAGAAAGACTTTAAATCTTGTAAGCATCTTAGATCCTTTAATAATTCTTACATAGTTGAATCCGGAGGAAGATCTTATATGTCCAGTGGAATACTACTCGTGTGGAAAGATGGGATCAAGCTGAGTGTTGGACGTTCTAGCTTGTTTTGTCCTTTCTAATATTACTGTATTTATTTATACCTTGTTTGTGTTTATGCCCCTAATAATGATGATAAACGTCAACAACTTTGGAATTTGCTTACTTCTTGGTATTCTAAAATCAAGGAACCGACCCTATCTATGGACGATTTTAACGATATTACAAAAACATCGCAAAAACAAGGCAAGTTGTCTCCCAATCTTTATAGAATTATTCGATTCAACGATTTTATTAATAAAAACCATCTCATTGATTTCCCGAGTAAGTGTTGTTTTTTCACTTGGTCGAATAAATGTAAAGTTGAAGATAATATTAAGGAAAAAATGGATTGTGCCCTCCCATCTAGTTCTTGGTGCGATATTTTCCTAAATGCTGTTCTTACTGTTATGCCACCGATTGGTTCAGACCTCTCGCCTCTGAATATGAAAAAGAACTTTAATAACAAAAATTTGAAAAATACTTTATTTTTTAATCGAGATGGTTAGAAAATAGTCAATGTAGAGAATGGTATCTAAAGCTTGGGATTGTGGGAGAAACATTAAGGATATTCATGAGTTTTGTACTAAAAAGGATGCTACGTCTCTCGCTTTAACGAGTTGGAGTAGGAAGTCTTTCATCAATAATCGTAGACGTATTGAAGATCTACAAGCCAAACTTACTATGATTTTAAAAGATATATATTTGGATCTCAACTTTGAAGGGAAAAAGCTATCAATGAAGAGTTGGAAATATTATGGTCCGAAGGAGAAGGTTTTTGGTGTGATCGGGCTAGGGATTTGTGGATTAAAAAAGATGATAAAAACACCAAATATATCTAAGCAGCGAATCTAAAAAGAATAAAAATTAATCGATTAGTTGCGCTTAAAAATGCCAAAGGAATTTGGACCGACGATCCTAAAGAGATGAACAAAATTATCCTTGACTACTAAAAAAATTTATTAGAGGAAAAACCGGTTTACAACATTGAAGATGTCACTAAGTTTAGCATGTGTAAAATTAGGACGCAAATGAATGCCTCACTCACGAGGATACCAGATCTTGAGGAAATTAAAGCAGTTATTTTTTCTATGTTAAGGACTAAGGCACCAGGTCCTAACGGCCTCCCGTGTAATTTCTTCCAGGATTTCCGGGATTTCGTTAAATTGACATTTTTTATCTTGTATCCAACTTCATCATTCACAGTACTCCGCTAAACAATATTCATCATACTATTATTACCCTGATTCCGAAGGGTGATAATCAAGAAACTTTTAAAGATTATCGTCCGATCACTTGCATTAACTTCTGCTACAAAATTATTGCGAAAATTCTTGCTCTTCGAGTCCAACCTATAATGAATGATATTGTGTCTCCGACCCAGTCTGCGTTCATTAAAAATAGAAGTATTCAAGACAATATTATTATCACCCAGGAAGCTTCCTTTTATCTAAAAAACAAAAGGAACTCTAATAAACATTGCGCGACAGTTAAAATCGATATGGCTAAAGCCTACGACCAGGTCATTGGAATTTTCTTATTGAAACTCTAAAAGTTTGGGCTTCTGTGTAACTTAGAGAAATTGGATTTATAACCGTATATCCTCGGTTTCACTCCAAGTTTAAGTAAACGGTCAACAAATTAAAAAATTCTTTCCAAAGCAAGGCATAAGGCAAAGGGATCCGTTATCTCAACTTCTTTTCGGTCTCCTTACAGAAAGTCTTATTGGCCTTATTAACAATAAATGTACGGATGGTGAAATCAAGGGTATTTCTATCACTAAAATTGCCCTAAGCTCACACATCTCCTCTTTGCGGACGATGCCCTATTTTATTAATATTAATAAAGTTGAGGTTAAATCTTTTAAAAACACTCTTGAAGCCTGTTGCAGAGCGTCAGGTCAAAGTATTAACTTCAATAAATCTTCAATCTTGACCAGTAAAGGAACTTCAGGGGATATTCGTCAAGGTATCTCTCAAGATCTCAATATTAGCCTCTCTGATTCGCTAGGAAAATAGTTAGGTATTCCTCTCTTGCTCAAGATAGTGAAATCAGAGAATTTAAATTATATCAAGTACAAGATTTTATCTGAATCAGTGAGTTGGATCTCTAATCTTTTATCTGATGGGGGAAAAGTAGTTCTTATCAAGCCATCCTTCAGTCTATACCTAATTATGATATGTCCATATTTGAGTTTCCTAAAGAATTATGTAAAAAAATGTCAAGTATGGTGGCTAATTTCTTACTGGATTCTAGATTTATAAAAAGAATTCATTGGTTATCTTGGAAAAAAATTGCTAAAGTTAAATCTCTTGAAGGAATGGATTTTAGAGATTTTCACAAAATGAACATTGCGCTTCTCTTCTGGCGAACCTGGAGGATTTTAAACAACACAGATTCTTTCGCTCACAAATTTCTCAAAGGTATTTACTCGCTGAATAGTAATCTTTGGGAATCAAAACTTACTAGGAAGCGTTCCTGGAGTTGGACCAGCATTTAATTTTTTTTTCCATGTGGCAAATTGGAAACGGTATAACAACAAACATATGGGACGATAAATATCTTAACAACAATGTATCTCTTGAAAGACCCGAATATTGTAAAACTGAAAAGGATTCAGAATTGTTTAAGGAGGACTGCTCTGGATGGAATGGTAATCTTTTAAGTTAGTTATTCCAAAGTAACTTTATAGGCGGAATGAAGAAGATCCTAATTTTAAATCTTGACAAGGATGACAAAATCATTTGGCCTTTCATAAAAAATGGATCTTATTCAACTAAATCGGGTTACCATGCTCTAGTTAGTGAAGAGATCGAAGTTGAAGCTTAAACCTCTAGTAATTGAAAAACTAATAATAATGAAATCTGGAATATAGTTTGGAGGTCAAATGTCCCTACAAAAATTAGAATCTTTGGGTGAAAAATTTGTAGTGGGGAAAAACCTACTAAAGGTAGTGTTTATAAAAGGAAGTGTGCTCAAGATACTACTTGTGAATGGTGTGGTGACGATACCGAAGATATCGAGCATCTTATTCTGAAATGTCAATTCAGCATTAGTTCTTTGGTGGAATCCTCGATTCAAATCAAAACTAACAGAGAGTCAGATATACAAATTGGAGAATAGATTATCTAAACTATTAGAAATGTTTCAAGCAATGGTTAGGACAAGAAGAAAGTCATTGCGACTATTCTTTGCATTATTTGGAATATTTAGAAAGTTCGAATGAGCTGTACGTTTGATAACAAGAAATGGTCGCTAGTTGATATATAAAGAAAGACTAACACACTTATTGGAAGGATATTCGATAAATCAGAACCACATAATAACAATATAGACACTTACAGTGTGAGAGCTAATAGACACTTGAAAGTATGTCTTCCTTCATCAATTTAACCTAGTCATATAAGTATAATAAAAAATAAGTTTACATTTTAACTTATAAATCTGAAGGCTAACTGTATCTTATCACTAAATATTATAATTTATAGATTTTTTAAAGAATGTTCTCAACCGGATAACAAGCAGTGCCAAAGGCTGGGTCGTGTGATAGGGTTGAAACCATCATTGATTGACAAATATAAAGTACCATAATTACCGACGAAGAAACTCGTTTCTCATAATTTTAGTTATTTTAAATATTTCAAATTGTCATCTTCAACATGATATTATTAGTTTTTAAATCATTTGAACCCATCCAAACAACACTACTACCTTCTGTACACATAGATGAAGTATAAATGTTTGCTTATCACGCACACATGCAAAACATGAACGCTCCACAAAAGCACAATTGTAGGCCGAGAATGAAAAATTAAGGGCAAAAAACACAAGAATTATTGAAGATATTAGCAATGCTGACATCATTAAGAGATATGCCGTTTGATGAACATCAAATTAGATGTGAGAATAGCATATTGAGAAAGGAGAAATGTTTATAAAAATATAAATTAACTTTTGTTTTATTGTATAAGTTTTCTAGATTGATCATTTCTCTACTATGACAAAATATTATGTTCCCATGGCTGCACAACACATGCTTGAATATGGATCAAGCTCACACAGACCAAACAAGGAGAGGATTGGTGCTGGGACATCAACCCTGGGAGATTTATATAGAACTATACTTGAGAAGCCAAAGGACTCAGACAAGCCAATCATTACTAAGCTTGAAATGTTTGTGATGGAAGAGCTAACGGGATATTGACAAAGTGTGTGGAGGTATTTTGGGTTTAGACCATTGATCACACCATGCTGAGCAAGAAATTTTATGCATTATGCATTTAATTAACAAAACCTTGGTCCAAAACAACTCGATTATAAAAAATAAGCATACATAGAGGCTGTTATTGTGAATATGACTTTGATGACTATAATAGAGACGATGATGAATGTGGAATGTTTTCTCGTTCATTATTAAAAAAAATTGTTTAATTATAAATTTAGTGACACCTAATTCTTGCTTTTCTTGTGACCAATCACATAATCAATGGGCAAGTGTGTTTTCTAACATCGTATCCCAAGCTTTCGTCATTGATTTTATATGAGTAGATTGATCGCTTAGTGGAAAATATCAAGTGGTATGTACAATACATCAAAAAACATTCATTTAGCGACATTTTTTTCCTTGGTACTAAGTTTAAATATCTTGATTTTCAGATGAGCGTGGAATTTCAAGTTCGTCGCCCCATGTTTCGACCCGTGATAACTATTTTGCATTATATTGCATAGATCGTGGTAACGGGCTATGGGCAATCGTGGATATTTCGCTGGATAGTATTTTCCAGCCCAATTTACAAATCTAATACCGTAGAAGGGCATCTGGATGTTTAATTCAAGAAACAACACATGGATGCTCACAGGTTTATATATTATGTATGAGCTCTGTTAATAGTTTAATTATTTTGACGATAGAAAAAAGTAACACCTTACTATTTTTGCAGGTGACTTGGGTTGGACATGGTGAGGTAAATAATTTTGGTGTCCACAATACATATGAGGATCTGGTGAATGGAGTGCTAGCATTCAGTGCAAAGTGTTGGGTTTATACCCTTGAGCGACAATGCACACGTCTTGCTAGTGTGATGGTAATCTTTTAGTATTAATTTCTCTTATGAGTTTCTGATTTTTATCATACATTTATGTTTCTTCTTTCTTGTCCAGGGTTAATATACAATGTTTGGAGGGGAAGATAGGAGAAAAAAACTGTTAAAGTTGGCAGAAAAGTTAGTGTTAGGTTTTTTTTGGTGTAGTGAGCGCTTCTACTCCATACCCATGGACAAATGTATTGAGAAATTGGGAGGATGAAATAAGCGTGATGAGGAAGAGTACCCATGCTGAAATGGTGTTTAACATTTCAACTTCCTTTTGATATCCGGCGTCACCCAAAATAATATTTGATTTCTTTCGTGATCATACTCGTCGCCAAGAGGCACGCTTTCTTACTTTTATTTATAGTTTTCCGTAAGTTATTATATGAAACTAGTTCTTACTATTACCTTAATTTTAGTGGGACATTCTTGTGAGTCATGTTGATGTTGAATCTATCTGCCGTATTATCAATGGAAGAGATCCTAGCAACTGTGTATCACTTTCGCGTGTGAACGTATTTAGAAATATACATCAAGTTTTCCATCTTTTGATTTTCCAAATATTGGAAGTCTTTAATTTTACAGAGCGGGCATAGGAGCGAAAGCAACTTGCTGATATTGCAATAGACTTTCACCGACCCAATGACTTTCTATGTGATGTATGCACCCGTTAATGTTTCTTATATAGACTTTTTGTTTGGTGATGGAAATCCTAATTCCATTCCCGATTTGCCTAACGTAATCGCTATTCTTCCAGAAATACCTATCGGGCTTGTAGGTGGAAATGGTAAACTGGTCAGTGGGTCCCTTGTTACCGTGTCCATGCAGACATTGACTCCAGGTCTAGATTCAGTTGAAACAATCATCAGTCTTCTCAATGACACCATCACCAGCATTAAGACATCTCTTTTCAGATTCAGTTGTAAGTACTACTTTGTTGCATAATACTTCAATCCTACATGTATCTCTAATCCTTGGTTGTTTTTATGCTAAGCGGGAGTCCAATGAAGTCAATAAAAACCTCATGTTCGTAGATACAACATGTTTTTTGAGGATCAACGAGGATATTATAGTTATTTAAATATTTTTAAGACATTATTTTATTTTCATTTTCAAGGCTTATTCATTATGTTTTTTTTCAATGTTATTTTGTGTATGGTTTTGCAATCATACATATGCAATGTTTATATATCTCAGGATTGTTTCCACCTATTCGGGTGATTAATAATTGTCACGAAATGAGTGAGTGGCTAAGAACACCTATTATTCTCTTTGGCATTTTTAATCTGTTGTTTGCATTGCACTCTAAAGGTCTTCACAGTTTATCGGCCTACTAAAAGTACCTTTTCCTTAGTTGTAAGTATATCATTTCATATCAAAATAAATCTTTGTATGATTGAAAAATATGGAAAGCAATTAATCTTCCTTTATGAACCTCAAGACTTAGCTAGATTGCCCTCCCATTTCATGCCTTGAATCTTTAATCGGCAATTCTGATGAGAATGGCATGCTTTATTATACTTATTAGTTATAAACTTATGATATGTTATTATGGTTTCGAGTAGTTAATATTGTCTATTTGTATGTGGTGAACTGAAGGCCTTTAAAAGGGTAGCAAAGTCACTCGAAAAGGTAATGGACCTCACTAGAGATGAGATCCTTGATACAATTAATGACTTTTTTTCGATTACCAGGAATATAGAGAATTTATAATAATATAACTTCATGTTTTTATGAAGAGCGTGATATTCATGTTATTCTTATTCAGTTATTTTCTTAAGGTTACATTAATTTGTCATCCGCTGATTCAATTATTGGATTTTCCTGCTAAGATTTTTTGGGAAAAAGTTATTTAAAATTAATTGGTCAATTGCAATTTCAAATTTCAACAATTGCAGGAGCATATCAGGTGCGATAGTACTATGATCCATAGAAGGACGAGTACCATCTTCGTCGTAAATGTAAAACCCACACCTCCTACAAATTTCTCTTCGACGTACAAATTAGACTATCTCTATGCATATATACGTTTATGTTCTTGAATATTTTTATTTTTCTTATTTATTGGAATATCAGTTGATGCCAATCCATGTGTTTCTTGATTAATTTTCCATTTATTTCTAAGTCTATGAAGCATTCTACTTCAGATCCTACCAGAATGTTCAGTGAGGCGTCCCACCTTCATTTATTTAATAATATGAAGCTACGGAAGTGATAGTAGATTCATTTTCTGAATTTGTAGTATAAATAGAATCATGGATGATGAAACTTGACATTGAGTAGTAAACGACATTACTGAAGCTGATGTATACTGCAATCAATGTAACACATTTCTTGGCCAGAAAATTGTAAGATTAATTAAACTTGAGATTCTATTTTTAAATTGTATTTTGTCATAATTCATAACAATGATTTCGATTCATGGGCCACTAGAGATGATCTCCACCTCTTTTGAGAAAACTTGGGAGTTTAGGCTACTGTTGTAAATCTATCACTCTACTAAGTTAAGTTATGTTAGTGTTGGAAATTTTGATCTTAAATATTTTTATATATGCGTGTGTACAGGAAGAAGCTCCTAAGCTACTTTCTCTTATATTAGTGTCTATTTTTATCACACTCTAGAACCGACCATTTACTTACTTATAACTTGTAATGATTCGTACATTTGCGGATTGTTAATCGTGGTTTATGAGGCGTGTGCGCTCTTTACATTTTTTTATTTTATCACACACCCGGTCCCACCATTGGTTCTCTCCAAGGATTCACGGCGGTCCAAAAAAAAGTTTGAGGACCATATGGGTAACTTTTGAGGTTTAGGGACCATTTAGTGAATTTTTGCAATTTTCTTTTTGTTTGTTTTCTAAAATTTCTTTTGTTGGGGGAATTAATATCTATAATATAACTTGCAAGCCATATTTTACAAGTGTTATATTGGTATGTAATTGTGAGTGGATCTTATGGAACTTTTTCTCATTCCTATAAAGTTACTTGATCTTATTATTGGCTTACTTTTTCTCCTCTTGATCACTCAATTAGGGGGAAATGACACACAAATGGAGGAATTCAAGAAATCGCTCGTGTTTAGAAAGATAATTCTAAAATTAAGAACGTGATATTTTTTATTTCTATATATTCTTCGTTTTATATTGTATATATGATATACAATTCTCTTTCTATTCTCGTTATTACAGCTGGAAATTTGGTATAATCTAATTGAAACTGAAGGAGTAAAACCACTTAGCAGTTTTGATCGTCTCATTTAGATGTTTCGATCTGTTATTGAGGTAATTTTTATCTTACTTTGGTTAGAGAAAGTTGTATAGATGAGATGAAGTCTAACAAAGGTTTGGGTTCATGATATGAAGAATTAAGAAACTAATGAATACATGTCTTATTGGCTATCAAACACATCTACGCTCTTGTTTCTACTACAAAAAGGGTTGTAATCTGCCGGATCTGCAACTCCAACTCATAAACCTACACCTCCAACATTTATATTTGGAAGAATGATAATGGCATATGGGGTTTAATTTATTATTAAATAGAGGAAAATCCAATTGAAATTAAGGCTTTGTATGAATTCGTAAACATGTAGTATGGTCAGGAATTTAGGTCATCTTCTGTTAGCGCTAGTGTAGCTACAGATGCACTAGAAGTAGTGCTTCATGTTAAAGAAAAATACCCCTTTTGCTTTTCAAACAACAACTCACAACTTATGTGGAGAAAATCTATGGAATTTTCTGTGATAATTCAAAATAAGGAGTTGGGATCTCTCATTTCTTTATGCTTCCTGGCTCGTTTAATTCTTCTAATCTCAAGATTAATATGTGTGCCTCAACATATTTTGTATGATGATATTTTTATTTTTTACCTCTCAAGTACAAAGAACTTCCAAAGAAAGTTTGTTAAAATCTTGACTATCACTTGGAAAATATTCTTTAACAAATCATTGGCAAGGAATCACTAATTGCCTCAACACTCTTCTCTATACACTGAAAGAATATTTCGTAAGAATTCATCACAATCCATGTCAGTTTTTTGTTTCTCAATGCTATATTCCAGTAACAATATTGATATCATTGTTTATTAAATGCGGGTGCCTCCTTTTCTCGTGAAAAAAGATATTTACACAGATCTTTTCATACATTAATGTACATATTTTTAACATGTGAATAAGTCCTTTCTTTTCCTATTAATTATCCTTTAACGATATACTTAAATAACATGTACCTTTATTTGCTTTTGAAGTCTACTTCTACGTCGTGAATATTATGCATTCAATATTGGTGAATATGTTAAACATGGTTTGGCTGAACTAGAGCTTTGGTATTGTCAAGCTAATGGGGTATATTTAAATATTTTTTATTTTCTTGAAATTTTTATTTATTTTATCACTTTTTCTTTTTCATTTGAGTACTTTTGCATTCATGTAGGGTCGATATAGGAGGAGCTTAAACACATAAGAAAAGGTGTTGGTTTCCTGGTAATTTTAAACTGGTAATTTTAAACTACTGTCGGACTGTATCTTTTTTTCTATTGGACCCTTGTTTCAGACTTATTGTATGATGTGTAGGTATTATTAATGATTTATGTCCTATAAGTCCTTTTATTGAATTAAATTTATATTTTCTCTCCATATTTATCATGGCGTTGATTTCACAGATTCTGAGTCTTCAATTATACACTTTACTAGGATGACAATACAATACTCTAAGTGTATCAGCAGAAGTAAGTTTCCATGAAAGCATAAATAATCTAATGCTCGGTTGGTGTTAGGTCATTTATAATCTACAACTAGTGTGGATTTGGTACTAGTCAATGATAAAGATGAGTTGAAGACATCTTGGTCTTACACGTTCCTTCTACCTTATGTGAAATGAATATAGGTAATCCTTGATGAGTTAATTGGGATCATGGATAGTAACCTTTTTAATTACACGAGGCTTATGTGACCTAGTCGATTTGACCGAGTGGTGTTGTACTCAAATATTAATCCCACAAAACAAAGGTGGTCATAAATTGACCTATCACTATTGATATATAACCTAATAAACCACAAATACACAAGTTTTTCAAGTTTGTATGCCTAAGAATAGCCAAATCATCAAGTTTACCTATGAGAGATCATTAAAATTCTTGAAACAATGGATTAGTCACTTTAAAGTCAACACACAACAAACTCGTAAGTTCAAGTCTGTTAAGATCTAGCATAACAACCACTCTCTCTCACTCCCATGTTCAAGTATTATTATCAAATTTTAAGAGTATAGGGTATTTTAAATACATTTATTCATAAAGAAATATTGTTCAAAGTCAATTAACCAAACGATTATACTTTTGCTACAAATAATCAAATCCTTTAACAACCCATGGCTTATATTGCCATGTATGAGTCATATCATTAAAGTATTCGAGAGGCAAAATAAATATAAACTTACTAAAATTGCAAACCAATACATGTTATGTAATATTTCATATGGTTCCGATGCTGTCTAACACATGAACTAGGAATACTTCTTTCATATTACAAACAAATCTTCCAATCAGTAACAAAGTAGAAAACCTTGGTTCACTTATACATCATCTTCATCCAGTATGAGTGATGATGTGGGTTTTCGATCATGGAAAAGAATTTCACGTAGAAAACTTACAAATAAAGATCCCTTGTTTTTTAAATATTTTGAAACATAATTAGTGAAGAAGAAAGAACAAAATTTACCCTTCAAACATTACGCTTGTAATATGAATTTTAAGGGGACATAACGAATATAAAGAAACAAGCTAATGGAGGATGTCACTCCATCTCAAGAGGGTATCTTCAAGGAGGTAAAATTGTATACGTTTCAGATTTTATCTGCATTGTACCCCCATCTTTTCCTTATTGATGATAGTGGATTTATTAGAGATGTGTTAGTGGTGGTTGTGTAATACTTTCAGACTTTGGGTTTAAGTAGGTGTAGTACTTGTACCATGTATATTTTTTCCAATTTTATACAACTGCTTACCCGAATCCAAAATAATAAAGGGACATGATGTTTCCTTGGAATATAATTATAATTTGAAATGCGGAGAAATATGGATAAATGGAAGATTAGTATTATATATATATATTGAAATTTGAGTGATAAATTTCAGATAGTTTATATGCTAGATACACGTCAAAGTATTTAAATGTATTTATGTCTAAATTTAGTTCATTAATTTACATTACTCTCATATGGTTAGTAGTTTGACTATGATTCATATTATTTTTAGTAGCGTTTTGAAAAAAATATTCTCATTTCAAATACACGATTGAAATTCTATTTATTGCACCACTAAACTTGTTCAAATGTTTTCAAATCCGCATTGTTTGGAATTTGTAATACTTATTTAGCGTGTCATAATTAAATGTATATATTTGTTAAATATTTTAATCAATTGATTTCAAAGAGATAGATTTTTATAAATGATTTTTTTCAGGTTTAGTTTGCATGACACTTGAATGTGAAGATTACCATATTGAGTAAAAGTTAATTGTAAAAAAATAGAGTCAAATGTACTAATTAGTCATTCATTTTCAATATTAAAAAATATAAGTTAGACTTTTCATCACCTATATGATTTTCAAAAGAGTTAAACTTATAAAGACCAAATACCCACAACAAAACTCTTAACAAGTCCAATTCTTTTATGTTCCCTAGAAGGTCCAAAATATTTCAAGTATTTCAACATTGCCCTTGGTTTTAAATTTAATAATTTTTTATAATATCGTTTAATAAAAAGTAAGGATTAAACAATCAATCAGCATATACTCTATTTCTAAACAAACACCCCTTTTTAGCACCAATTTAAAAATAACTCTACAATGAAACATAAAACAAAAAAGGAAAATTACACATTAAAAAATATGAAACACATTTGAGAAAAAAAATCAAAGATAAAACCTAAAACTCATCTCTTCGCATGTGCACGCAAGGAACCTAAAAAAAACATCTCTTTTGACAAGAAAGTCCTGCCACTGGAGAACCAATTGCAATTATCAACAAGCGACTTGGCCACCAAACCGCCCTATTACACAAAAAAGCTGCCTCCACCAGTGAAACAATCTCCACCATTATCAAACCAGTTTGGCCAACGAGCCTCTCCTGCACAAGGAAATCGCTGCCACTCAGGAAGCCTTCTCCACCATCATCACATGGCCTGGCTACGCAATAAACAATCGAAGAACTCAAATTAAAGTATAAATTTAACTTTTACCATTGAAACTCTTAAAAATTAATTTCCATGTTTTATTTTTCATTGTATCCAAAGCTTACCCATTTTTTCTGAAATATTGCAACTTACACAATGTCTTTTTCTATCTTAAAAATTATAATTTTATTTTAAAACGTTTTATGTTAGAGTTAATGTGAAAATGTATATATGTGATTACTTAAAAGTTACTATGAACCCACTGTTTTGTACTATCACCCGATTATTTTTTAGTGTCAACCCACTACTTTTATATTGCACTTTTTTTGCATTGTTAATCCACGATTTTGTTGTGTCAACCCACGATTTGTTGTGTTGACCTATTGCTTTTTGTACGGTTTTTGCAGTGCGTCCAACAATTTTTATACTATCAACCCACTATATTTTATTCATATTTTTAACCCCTAATTTTTAATTATTTTGTATGCAAGTTTAGATTTGACGATTAGAGAAAGTGATTTAATTCCATGTTAAAGAAGGAAAATCATAGAATAATTTAGTTTTATAATAGAAAATATTGTTAATATAGAAATATTTTGATTTAAAATTTCTGTAATATGAAAATGTTTTAATTATATAGTTCTTAAATCATGGAACATAAATATTTTTTATTGAATAATTTGTTTGAAAAATGGTATTTTTGAGATTTTTTTGGATTGGACCTTTTTTGTTGGAATGAGTAGATTATGGTTTTGATGGGTAAATCACCCTTTTTAAAAATAATCATACATAAATAAAAGAAGCGACCACATATGAGGTGACAAATAGTGATATAAAAAGTTGATAACATACTCACTCAGTTCATATAAGGTTGGTATTAATTCAAAAATTATATGTCCACAAAAGGTTGTCCATTTAGAAAATCAAGACTCTTTTTCATTACTCTTATTTTAACATCTCTTTTTAAATATTTTCCTTAAAATTCTACATTTTTTCCAACTCATATCTCTATCTTTATTATTTGTTTGATTTATTTAACCTACCTACGTAACAACCTATGAAGGTCGTAATCCTCCTATAAATATTAGTCACTATATTCACTAACTTTCTCACTCGAGCTAAAACCCTTTCTTAATAGTCACCCTTTAATTCTCTCTTCTTCATTCTTCAAGAGATACATTTTTTAAGGTATAGTTTTCATGTCATTTTCCATTTCGGAATTTATCTCTCAAATAAATTATAAATAAATAGTACATTTAATCCTACATTAAAATTACACAATTTCTTTGATTTTCTATATATTCACCATTTGTTATCATGTATTTTGTCTATCTCAACACAATAAGATGGAAAAATACAACAAAAAAAATTTCATAGGATTCTTATTAAATTATGTGTAATACTTTCATATCTCATAATTTTTTTTATAGTCTTAATCATGTTAATCAAAGCCAATCTAGTTAGCCAATTTCTAAAAATTGGAAGAAGACTATCACTACTAAAGATTAATCTAGTAAACGAGTCTCTTTTATTTTTAATTTATTTTACAAGAATGTTGATTAAATGTTAAAAACACTATATAATTTTTTTGTCACTTTTCTCATTATATCATATAGCCAAACAAGCATTACATCTCCATTTTTTAAATTTTATTTAATCATATGAATATATATAAAGAATATTATAGAGTTCTAAAATATATTTCCAAAATCTTTTCAAAATATTGGTCAATTATCTTGGACTCATGTCTTGCTCAGGTATAACTAATCTTATACTAAAATATTTTAAATCAAACTTTCTTAATTTTCAAGCAATATTTAATAGTTGGGTAATATTGTAGTGTGTAAACTATAATATAGATTTTAATTAGATAATTATAAAATAAACAGGTTAAACTAACACTTCTTAATTAATTTTTGGGTGTTTTACAGAATTTAAGGAGACGTAATAATTCCAATTACAAGTGGAAATCAAATGAGACGAAAAGCTGTGATGAGAAGTTTGGATATTCTATTGAGGTAATTTCGATCTTACTTTGGTTAGAGAAAGTTGTATAGATGAGATGAAGCATAACAAAGGTTTGGGTTCATGAATTGATGATGTCTTCCTATTTGTGATATAATAATCTATGTTGGAGACATCATTTTAGGAGTTTATGGTCAATTAATATCAGAGTTTTAGTCATATTTCGATATTCTCTTATTTATTGTCTTAATTTGATGAATTATTATTTTTAGAGCATGTTTAATTTAATTTGCGTGTTAATGTGAATCTTTAAAGATATATGGAAATTAATTAGATACCAAATCAATTCTAAAGAGATAAAATAAAGAAGATATGGATAGAAACTTGAGAAAAAAGGAAATAAAGATTAAACCAGAAAGGAAAAGCGACCAAGTAAATCAGAAATTATGCAGCCATGTCTATTAAAGTGAAGATAACTCAAAATAGGCTCTAGGAGTTTGGAAGATAAATAGAAATAAAAACTGTAGATCTTTTTGACGAAGAAGCTCTGGCAGAAACAAGACAGCAGCAGTTTAACTTATCTCCTAAATTTATGGAAACAAATTTGATTTGGAAAAAGGAGTCCAATTTCTTGCCTTCTACTCGAAGAAATCCGACCTAGGACTTTCAAAACACCTATGAATAAAACCTTTAACTATTATAACCATGTCCTTGCTTAGTCCTTGCCTCCCACATTCAATCATTTAGTTTAGTCATCATTCAAGAGAAGCAAGTTGACATTATGTATCTTTAGTTTAGTTATTTCTTTCTAGTATGAACTAATTTTCCCATTGCTTGGGTTTTACATATGTATAATCTTTGAATTCTATTTTTCTTCTATCTAAGTTTGATTGGGAAAACCTTTTTAAATTGATTATTTCTTCCTAACCATATATTTGTTTTATGTTCTTTGATTTATTGTCTGTCTTAATCCTGATCAAATTAGGGTTGTGCTAATAGTAGTTACATGGTCACCCAAAAGGAGTGTCTAATTATTGAAACATCACATAAGCGTCCAGTGTGTGGTAGTGATCTGAAATGGCTTGCCTAACTAGATAGTCATTAGGGTTTAAGATTTAATCATCAATCATTATTTGCAGGGTCCCCTTACCCAAGTCCCCTGGTAATTGTTAGGTCGCTTCATAAGTCCACCCGAAAGGGGGTTAGGAGGAATATAGAAACCTGGCTACTTATTTAAGAGCTACAATCACCCTTATTAACTATTAGATGAAATAGAAGAATTAATGCATACTAGCAAAACCTGAGCTATACTTTCTCATCTTATCCT
Organism: Nemophila menziesii; assembly: GCA_029959085.1. Classification (NCBI taxonomy): domain Eukaryota; kingdom Viridiplantae; phylum Streptophyta; class Magnoliopsida; order Boraginales; family Hydrophyllaceae; genus Nemophila; species Nemophila menziesii. The sequence continues at coordinate 86,700,379 of JARWIR010000001.1, forward strand.
CTCATATTTATTTCGTTGTCTTTAGTTTAATTTAGTTTAATCTTATCGCCTCATCAATCATTATTATTTACTTTTCTTGTCTTTAATTTCAATATTTATTAATTACTACACTTCCTTGTTAAATCCATTCGTATAACACACTAAGTCCTTGTGAACGAATCTTTAATTATCATAAAACTTACGTACGACCTGTGCTACTTGCAGTGAGTACCGTATTGAGGCTAGGGTGTTAGTTGAATTATTTATATCTTATTTTTATCTCACCTTAGCCGACATAAATTTCATAATCAAGAAACTAATGAAAACATGTCTTATTGGCTATCAAACACATTTACGCTCTTGTTTATACTACAAAAAAGCTTGAAATACGTCGGATCTGCAACTTTAGCTCCAAAACTTATTCCTACAACATATTTATTGGAATAATGATAATGGCATGGAGTTTACTTTATGATTAATTAGAGGAACATTCAATTATAATTAATGCTCTATATTAATTCAGAAACATGTAGTGTGATCAGGGATTTAGGTCATCTTCTATTAGTGCTAGTGCAACTACAGATGCACTAGAAGTAATGTGTCAAGTTAAAGCGAAATACCCCGCTTTGCTTTTCAAATAACAGTTCACAACTTATGTGGAGAAAATCTATGGATTTATCCGTGATAGCGTGAATAAGGTCTTGGGATCTATCATTTATTTATGCTTCCGGGTTCATTTAATTCTTCTAATCTCAAGATTAATATGTGTGCCTCAACATATTTTGTATGATCATATTTTTATTGTTACCTCTCAGGAACCAAGAACTTCCAGAGGAAGTTTGTTAATATCTAGACTATCACTTGGAAAATATTCTTCAACAATTTATTGGCTAGGAATCATTTATTGTCTCAACACTCTATCTGTACACTGAAAGAAAATTTTGTAAGAATCTCATCATAATCCATGTCATTTTTTTGTTTCTCCATGCTATATTCCAGTAACAATATTGATATCATTGTTTAATAAATGTGGGTGCCTCCTATTCTCGTAAAAAAGATATTTACAAATATCTAATCATACATTAATTTACATATTTTCAACATGTGAATAAATCCTTTCTCTTCCTATTCATTATCCTTTAACGTTGTACTTAAAGAACACGTACCATTGTTTGCTTTTGTAGTCTACTTCTACGTCATGAATATTGTGCATTCAGTAATGGTGAATATGTTAAATATTGTTTGGCTGAACTAGAGCTTTGGTGTTGTCAAGTTAAATATGAGTTATATTTTAATATTTTTTAGTTTCTTGAGATTCCTATTTATTTTATCACCTTTTCTTTTTCATTTGATTTTTTTTTCATTCATGTAGGGTCGATATAGGATGATCTCAAACACATAAGACAAGGTGTTGGTTTTCTGGTAATTTAAAACTACTTACATACAGTATCTTTTTGACTTTTGGGCCCTTCTTTCTGACTAATGGTATGACGTGTAAGTATTGTTAATGATTTATGTCCTATAAGTCCTTTTCTTGAATTAAATTTCTATTTGCTCTCCATATTTATCATTGTGTTGATTTCACAGATTTTGAGTGTTTAATTGTACACTTTACTAGGATTACAATTACAATATTCGAAGTGTATCCGCATAAGTAAGTTTTCATGGAAGCATAAAAAATCTAATGCTCTGTTGGTGTTTGGAAATTAATAATCTACAACTAGTGAGGATTTAGTACTAGTCAATGATAAAGATGAGTTAAAGACATCTTGGCCTACACGTTCCTTCTACCTGATCTGAAAAGAATGTAGGGAATTCTTGATGAGTTAGTTTGATCGTGGATAGTAACCTTTCTAATTTCATGAGGATTATGTGACCTAGTTGATTTGACCAAGAGGTGTTGTACTCAAAGATTATGCCCACAAAACAATGGTGGTCATATATTAACATATCACTATTGATATAACGTATTAGGCCACAAAATACACATTTTTTTCAAGTTTGTATGCTTCAGAATAGCCAAATCATCAAGTTTACATATGAGAGATCATTAGAACTCTTGAAACAATGGACTAGTCACTTTAATCTTAACAATCAACAAACTTGTACGTTCAAGTCTATGTTCAACACTATTACGATCAAGCAACACACACACACACACACACTCTCTCTCTCCAATGTTCAAGAATTATTATCAATTTTAGATACATTTATTCATAAAGAAATATTGTTTAAAGTCAATTAACCAAAAGAGATAATATCATTATACTTTTTCTACAGATAATAAAATCCTTTAACAACTTAGTGTTTATATTTCCATGTATGAGTCTTATCTTTAAATGATTCGAGAGGCAAAATAAATATTTAATTAATCAAGTTGAAACCCAATACATGTTTTGTAATATTTCACGTGGTTCTGATGGTGTCTAATACTTCAACTAGGAAGACTTCTGTCATATTACAAAAAATTCTTCCAACCAGTAACAAAGTAGAAAACAATGGTTCACTTATACATCATCTTCATCTAATATTAGTGGTGTTGTTGGTACTCTTTCATGGTAAGGTATTTCTCTTTGAAACATACAAATAAATATTCATTGATTTTTAAATATTTTGAAATATAAATAGTGAAGAAGAAAGAAAATTTACCCTTCAAAATTCACACTTGTAATATTCATTTTAAGGGGCCATAATGAATATCGAGAAACAAGCGAGTAATGGAGGATGTCACTCCATCTCAAGAGGGTATATTCAAGGAGGTAACATTGTACACGTTTCAGATTTCATTTGCATTTCACCTTATTTTTTCATTCTTGATGATAGTGGGTTTGTCAGAGATGTGTTAGTGGTGGTTGTGTAATACTTTAAGGCTTTGTGTTTTAGTAAGTGTAGTACTTGTACAATGTTTATTTTTTCTGATTGTAATACAACTAATTACCCAACTCCAACTTAATAAAGAGACATGATGTTTCCTTAAAATATAAATATAATTCGAAATGCGAAGGGATGTGGATGAATGGAAGATTAGTATTATGTATATTTAAATTTGAGAGATAAATTTGATTGTAGCTTAAATGCTAGATACACGTCAAAGTAATTAAATGTATCTATGTCTAAATTTATTTCCTTGATTTATATTTCTGCCATATGGTTAGTAGTGTGACAATGATTCCTATTATTTCTAGTTGCGTTTTAAATAAATTATTTTTATTTAAAATACACAATCAAAATTCTACTTATTGCAACAATTAAACACGTTTAAATGTTTTCAAATCCGCATTGTTTAGAATTTGTAATACTCATTCAGTGTGTCATATATATATATATTTGTTACATATTTTAATCAATATATTTCAAAGAGAGAGATTTTTACAAATGATTTCTTTTAGGTTTAGTTCGCATGACACTTGAATGCGAAGATTACCATAATGAGTAAAAGTTAATTGTAAGAAAATAGTGTCAAATGTACTAATTAGTCATTCATTTCCCATATTGAAAATACAAGTTAGACTTTACTCCACCCATGTGATTTTCAAAAGAGTTAAGCTTATAAAGACAAAATACCCAAAACTAAACTTTTAACAAGTCTAGTTCTTTTTTTTCTTTCCACTAGAAGGTCCAAAATATTTCAAGTCAACATTGCCCTCTTATTTAATTTTAATAATTTTTAATATCGTTTAATAAAAAGTAAGGATTAAACAATCAATTAGCAGATCCTTTATTGCTTAACAAACACCCATTTTTAGCACCAATTTAAATAACTCTATAATGAAACATAAAACAAAAAAGAAAAAGTAAACATTAAAAACAATGAATCACGTTTGACAAAAAAACAATGAAAGATTAAACCTAAAACTCATCTCCTTACATGTGCACGTGCATGCAGGAACCCAAAAAAAATCATCTCTTCACACCAGCCACTTTTCTACACAAAAAAGTCGCCGCCACTAGAGAACCAATTCCCACTATCAACAACCCGACTTGGCTAACTTGTCTATTACACAAAAAAATACAGCTACTAGGGAAGCAATCTCCACCTTCATCAAACCAGCTTGGCCACCAAGCCTTTCCTGCACAAGAAAATTGTTACCACTCAGGAAACCTTCTCCACCATCATCAACCCGGCTTGGTTATGCAATCAATAATCGAAGAACCCAAATTCCAATAAAAAATTAACTTTTACCATTGAAACTTTAAAAAATTAATTTTTATGTTTTATTTTTCATTTTTTTCCAAAGTTTACTTATTTTTGTTCTGAAATATTGCAACATGAACAATGTTTTTTCTCTATCCTAGAAATGCTAATTTATTTTGAATTTTTTTATGTTAGAGTTAATGTGAAAATTTAAAAGATACCGTCAACCCATTGTTTTGTACTATAACCCTATTGTCTTTGTATTGTCAACCAACTATTTTTATATTTCACTTTTTTCGCATGGTTAATCCACAATGTTGTGGTATGAATCTGTCAACCCACGATTTGTGCTATTAACCCATTGTTTTTGTATAGTTAATACGATTTTTTAGTGTCGTCCGACTATTTATAACTATCAACCAACTATATTTTATTCATATTTTTAACCACTAATTTCTAATTGTTTTTTATGCACATTTAAGTTTGACGATTTAAGAAAGTGATTGGATTCCATCTTACAAAGAAGTAAAAATTATAGAATATTTTAGTTTTAGAATATAAAATATTGTAAATATAGAAATATTTTGATTTAAAAATTTTGTAATATGAAAATGTTTTAATTATATTGTTTTCTAATCATGGAAGTTAAATATTTTTTTTATTGAATTATTTGTTTGAAAACCGGTATTTTTGACATTTGTTTGAATTGGACATTTTTGGTTGGAATTGGTGGGTTAATCATAAATAAATAAAAGAAGCAAACACCCCACCTCAACCCTGATCTCTAACACAGTCCAATTTACACCTTTAACCACCCTGGCTTGTAATCAAATATCCACCATAATTAATAAAAATCATCTCCAATTATTGTTGACACATAGATTATCCAATGAATTTATTTATTTATCCTCATTATTTTTTCTCCTCCTTTATTTCATTGAACCATGTATTACCACATAGGAGGTGATAAAATAATGATATAAAAAGAGGATAACATACTCATTCATTTCAAATATGGTTGGTATTAATTCAAAAATTACATGTCCATAAAAAGTTATCTATTTAGAAAATCAAGGCTCTTTTTCATTTTCTATATCACTTTTACCCTCAATTCCAGTAAGTATTCAATTTTTCAAGACACTTTATGAAGAGAATATTAGTAAAAATAGAATATAATTATTCTTTTTCTTAATTTATGTGCAAAAGAAAAGGTGACAACCTTTGTGAACAGATAAAGTATATCATTACTCTTTTTTCAATATCCCTTTTTAAAGATTTTTCTTAAAATTATACCTTTTTCTAACCTCATATCTCTATCTTTATTATTTGTTTGACTTATCTAACCTACATCCCTAACAACATATAGAGGTCGTACTCCTCCTATAAATACTAGTCACTATATTCACTAACTTTCTTACTCGAGCTAAAACCCTTACTTAATAGCCTCTCTTTAATTATCTATTCAAGTCTCTCTTCTTTATTCTTCAAGATATACAATTGTAAGGTATAGGTTTCAAGTCCTTTCCCATTTGCGAATTTATCTCTCAAATAAATAATATATTTAATCCTACATTAAAATTCCACAATTTCTTTTATTGTCTATGTATTCACCATTTGTTATCATGTAATTTGTCTATCTCAACACAAATTGATGGAAAGATACAACAAAAAACTTTCATAGGATTCTTGTTAAATTATGTGTAATACTTTTGTATCTCATAATTTATTTTATAGTCGTTAATCATGTTAATTAAAGCCAATCTCGAGTTTATAAAAATTGGAAGAAAACACTTTCACTACTAAACATGAATCTAGTAAACGAGTCTCGTTTATTTTTAATTTATTTTACAAGAATGTTGATCTAATGTTTAAAACACAATATAACCTTTTTTGTGATTTTCTCATAATATCATATAGTCAAACAAGCATTACATCTCCATTTTTTCTTCAATCATATGAATATACATCAAATATCATAGAGTTATAACACATATTTTCCAAAATCTTTTCAAGATATTGGTCAATTATCTTGGACTCATGGCTTGCTCAGGTATAATTAATCTTATACTGAAATATTTTAAATCAAACATTCTAAATTTTCAATATGTAATAGTTGGGTATTATTGTAGTGTGTAAACTCTAATGTAGATTTTAATTAAACATTTATAAAATTAATTAGTTAAACTGACCCTTATTAATTAATTTATGGGTGTTTAATAGAATTTAAAGAGACTAATCATGCCAATTACAAGTACAAATCAAATAAGAGGACAAGCTGCAGTGGTGCCTGGAATTGAAGGGAATATCTCATCTACATCACAAGCTATGGAAGTTATGCCGGTAAACTCTTTTTGAAATATATTGCTCTTATATATATATATATATATATAATTTTAATTAATGCATTCATCAATAAATTTTCATTAGTGAATGTTTCATGGAAAAACATTTGTCCTCTTTGATTATTTTTTTTTGTTTTTCAAAATCATTTGATATTCAATCATAAGTAAAATTCTTTTCTTTAACACTTTTAAAAATGAAAAATAATTGAGGGAAAAAAATATTGTAATAATTGAACATTTTTATATATAGAATTATCTATTTATTTATTATTAAAAGATAGATACTTCTTATTAATTAGTCGCAAATGTCATACATTTTTAATATCTATATCTTTTAAAATAGAGTCTCTTAAAGACTTGAGAGTAACATAAAGAAATATAATTATTCTTCTCTTTTATAATTATAGTTTATTGTTTGTTTTTAATTATGTTGTTTGAAAAATGTAGTCTGCTAATAACTTGACGGAAGGTCAGTTAGATGTTTACATTGATAACGAAATCCCAACAAATGAGGAGGATCACGTGTTTAATGATGGAAGTGTCCAACAATGCCATACAAGAAATCAACGACACACAAAACAACATATTTTGAAACTGGAAGCGTATGTATTTCTTCACAAATTTAGCCTAGACATATAATAAAAAAGAATTATAAATTTTGACTTGTATATCTAAGGATAATTATACTTATCACCAAATATTTATAATATACAGATTTTTTAAAGAATGTTCCCACCCGAATAAAAAGGAGCGCCAAAGGTTGGGTCATGAGATTGGGTTGGAACCATCACAGATTAAATTCTGGTTCCAAAATAAACGTACTCAGATGAAGGTATAATATGTGTTTTTTTCAAGCTTGATTGACAATTATAAAATGTCATAATTGCTAACCAAGAAACCCTTTCCTCATAGTTTTTATTATTTGAAATATTCCAAATTGTCTTCTTCCACATGGTATTATTTAGTTTTAAATCCTTTGAACCTATCCAAACAACACTACTACTATCTATACATATAGATAAAGTATGAATGTTTTCTTATCATGCTCGCAGGCAAAACATGAACGCTCCATAAACGAACAATTACAGGCCGAGAATGAACAATTAAGGGCCGAAAACATAAGGATTCGCGAAGATATTAGCAATGCTGGTAGATGTCAAAAGTGCGGAGAAAAAACGATATCATTAGAAGATATGTCGTTTGATGAACATCGACTTAGATGTAAGAATATCATATTGAGAAAGGAGGTACTGGTACAGCTAATTAAATTATATAATGTTTAAAATATTATAAATTAACTTTTGTTATATTATATATCTTTTATAGACTGATCATATCTCTACTATGACGAAATATTATGATGGCAAATCTGTTGCAAACTACTCTCGCCAGTCTTTGGTTCCCATGGCTGCACAACACATGCCAGAATATGGATCCAGCTCACAAAGAACCCACATGGAGAGCATTGGTGTTGGGCCATTAGCTGTAGGAGATTTAAATAGAACAATCCTTGAGAAGCCTAAGGATTCAAACAAGACGATCATTACTAGACTTGCAATGTCTGCGATTGATGAGCTAACAATGTTGACAAAGTGGCCGGAGGCATTTTGGGTTGAGAGAACTGATCGTACCACTCTATTACTGAACGAGGAATCTTATGCTTCTGCATTTAATCAACAAGGCCTTGGTCCAAAACAACACGATTATAAAACAGAAGCATCCATAGAGACGGTTAATGTCAATATGACTCAGATGACTATTATAGAGACAATGATGAATGTGGTAATTTTTCTTGTTTATTAATTAAAATATTATGTTTAATTGTAAATTGAGTGACACCTAATTCTTACGTTTCTTGTGACCAATCAAAGAATCAATGGGCGAGTGTATTTTCTAGCATCGTCTCTCGAGCTTCCCTTATTGAGGTTATCTCACCAGGAGTAGATGGATCGTTTAGTGGAAAATTGCAAGTGGTATGTGCAACACATAAAACCTTTTTCTTTATTTAGTGACAATTATTTACTTGGTACTAAGTTATAATTTCTGTATTTTTTAGATGAGCGCGGAATTTCATGTTCCGTCGCCCCTTGTTCCGACCCGTGATAGCTATTTCGCACGATATTGTATAGATCGTGGTAACGGGCTATGGGCAATAGTGGATATTTCGGTGGATAGTATTTTCCGGCCGAATTCACTAATTCATTACCGTAGAAGGGCATCTGGTTGTTTAATTCAAGAAACGACACATGGATGCTCACAGGTTTATTTATATATATGAGCTCTGTGAATAGTTTAATTAATTTGACGATAGAAAAAATTAACACCTTACGATTTTTGAAGGTGACTTGGGTTGAACATGGTGAAGTAAATAATGTTTGTGACCACAATATATACGAGGATCTGGTTAATGGAGGGATAGCTTTCGGTGCAAGGCGTTGGGCTTATACCCTTGAGCGACAATGCACACGGCTAACTAGTGTGATGGAAATGAATTCTTCCCCTACAATGGGTAATCATTTATTATTAATGTCTCTTGTGATATTCTGATTTTCATCCTATATTCATGTTTTTTCTTTCTTGTCCGGGGTCAATATATAGTGTTTGGAGGGAAAGACGAGAGAAAGAAACTGTTAAAGTTGGCAGAAAAATTAGTGTTAGGTTTTTTTGGTGTAGTCAGCTCTTCTACTCCATACCCATGGACAAATGTATCCGGAAATTGGGCGGATGAAATAAGCGTGATGAGGAAGAACACGAATGGTGGAATGGTGTTTAACGCTGCAACTTCCTTTCGATATCCAGTGTCACCTCAAATAATATTTGATTTCCTTAGTGATCATACTCGTCGCAGAGAGGTACAATTTCTTATTTTTATTTAGTGTTATTCGTAAGTTATTATTCGAAACTAGTTCTTAATGTTAATTTAATTGTAGTGGGACATTCTTGCTAGTCGCGTTAATGTTGAATTGATCTCTCATATTGTCAATGGAAGAGATCATAACAACTGTGTATCACTCTTCCGTGTGAATGTAAGTAGAAATATACATAATGTGTTCCATCTTTTGATTTTCCAAATATTGAAAGTCTTTAATTTTTACAGAGTGAGCATAGGAGCGAAAGCAACTTGCTGATATTGCAAGAGACTTTCACCGACCCAACGGCTTCCTATGTGGTGTATGCACCCGTTGATGTTCCTTATATGGACTTTCTATTTAGTGGTGGAAATCCTGAGTGTGTTCCCATTTTGCCTAACGGAATAGCTATTCTTCCAGATATACCTATTGGGTTTGTAGGTGGAAATGGTGATCTCGTTAGCGGGTCCCTTGTTACTGTGTCCATGCAGACTTCTACTCCAGGTCCAGATTCAGTTGAAATTGTCATTAGTCTTCTCAACGACACCATCACCCGCATTAAGAAATCTCTTTTCTTATTGAATTGTAAGTACTACTTTGTTGAATAATACTTTAATCCTACACATATATCTAATCCCTTGTTGTTTTTGTGCTGAGCAGGAGTCCGTAGGATTTTATACAACCCTCATATTCGCAGATACAAGATGTTTTCCAAGGATGAAGGAGGAGATTGTAGTTATTTAAATGTTTTTAAGACGTTATTTTATTTTTATTTTCAAGGCTTATTTATTATCTTTTTTTTTCAATGTTGTTATGAGTACGGTCTTGCAATCATACACATGCAATATTTATGTATCTCGATATTGTTTTCACTAATTTGAGTGATTAATAATTGTCACAAATGGAGTGAGTGGCTAAAAAAGCCTATTATTTTCTTAGCCATTTTAATCTGTTGTCTGTATTGCACTCTAAGGGTCTTCACGGTTTATCTTCTTACTAAAAGTACTTTTTATTTAGTTATAAGTACATTATTTCATATTAAAAGCAATCTTTATATGAATGAAAAATATGGAAAGAAATCAACCTTCCTTTATGAACCTGAAGACTTAGCTAGATTGCCCTTCCCATTTCATGCCTTGAATCTTTAATATGCAATTACGATGCGAATGGTATACTTTATTATACTTATTAGTTATAAATTATAATACGTTATTATGGTTTCGAGTAGTTAATATTGTCTATTTGTATTGGCGAAGCGAATGCCTTTAAAAGGGCACCAGAGTCACTCAAAAAGGTAATGGACCTCACTAGCGAGGAGATCCTTCATACAATCAATGATTGTTTTTCAGCTATTAGGAATATAGAGAATGTATAATAATATAACTTCATGTTTTATGAAGGGCAAGATATTCATGTAATTTTTATTGAGTTATTTTCTTAAGGTTACATTAATTTGTAACCCGTTGATTCAATTATTGGGTTTTCTTGCTAAGATATTTTGGGAAAAAGTTATTTAAAGTTAATCGGTTAATTGCAATTTCAAGTTTCAACAATTGAAGGAGTATTCCAGGTGCGGAAGTACTATGATCCAGAGAAGGACGGGTACCATCTTTGTCATAAATGTGAAGCCCACATATCCAACAACTTTCTCTTAGATGTACAAATTAGACTATCTTCGTGCATATATATGCTTTTGTTCTTGAAGAGTTTTTATTTGTTGGATTACCAATTCATACCAATCCATGGGTTTCTAAATAAATTTTCAATTTATTTCTCAGTCTATGGAGCATTATACTTTAGATCCACCAGAATATTCAGTGAGGCATCCCAACTTCATTTATTTAATAATCTAAAGCTACGAAAGTGATAATAGATTCATTTTCATAATTTGTAGTATAAATAGGATCGTGAATGATGAAGACCGCCATCGAGTAGTAAATGACATCACTGATGTTGATGTATACTGTAATCAATGTAACATGTTTCTTGGCCAAAAAATTGTAAGATTAATTAAACTTGAGATTCTATTTTTAAATTGTATTTTGAAATAATTGAGAACAATTATTTAGATTCATGGGCCACTAGAGATGATCTCCACCTCTTTTGAGAAAACAAGGGAGTTCAAGCTGCTGTTGTAAGTATATCACACTACTAATATAAGTTAAGTTACTATTGAAAATTTCGATCTCAACTCTTTTTAATATATGTGCGCGTATAGGAGAATCTCCTAAGATATTTCGTCTTATATTTGTTTATGTTTCTATCACACTCTAAAAGCGACCATTTACTTACTTATAACTTGTAATGATTCGTACATTTGCGGAGTGTTAATCGTGGTTTCTGAGGTGTGTGTTCTCTTTACATTTTTTATTTTATCACACACCCGGGCCCACCAGTTGCTCTATCCAAGGATTAACGGTTATCCAAAAAAGAAGTTTGAGGACCATTTGGGTAAATTTTGAGGTTTCGGGACCATTTAGGGACTTTTTGAAATATCTATCATAGAACTTGCAAGCCATATTATGAAGGTGTTATATTAATATGTACTTGTGAGTGGTTCTTATGGAACTTTTTCTCATTCCTATAAAGTTGCTTTATCTTATTGTTGGCTTACTTTTCTCCTCTTGATTACTTTATTAGGGGGAATGACACACAAATGGAGATATTCAAGAAATAGCTCGTGTTTAGAAAGATAATTCTAATATTAAGAACGTGATTCTTTTCTTTTCATAATTTCCTCGTTTTATATTGTATATATGATATATAATTCCTTTTCTATGCTCATTATTAGAGCTTGAAATTGGGTATAACCCAATTGGAACTAAATGAGTGATCCTCTTAGTGGTTTCTGATCTTCTCATGCAGAAGTTTGGAACTTCTATTGAGGTAATTTTGATCTTACTTTGGTTAGAGAAAGTTGTATAGATGAGATAAAGTATAAAAAAGGTTTGGGTTCATGAATTGCTGATGTTTTCCTATTTGAGATATAATAATCTATATTGGAGACATCATTTTAGGAGTTTATGGTCAATTAATATTAGAGTTTTCGTCATATTTCGATATTCTTCTATTTATTGTCTTGATTTGATGAATTATTATTTTTAGATCATATTTAGTTTAATTTGCGTGTTAATGTGAAGATGTAAATATATATATGTAAATTAATTAGATACCAAATCAATTCTAAAGAGATAAAATAAAGAAGATATGGATCGAAACTGGAGATAAAAGGAAGTAGAGATTAAATCGGAAAGGAAAAGCTGTCAAGTAAATCTGAAATTATGCAGCCACTTCCATTAAAGTGAAGATAACTCAAAATAGGCTGGGAATTTGGAAGAGAAATAAAAACAAAAATTGTAGATCATTTTGACGCGGTCGTTTCGATTTATAGTAGGCGAAAATTAGAGAAATAACGAACACGTTACGGCAGAAACAAGACAGCAACAGTTTACCTTATCTCTTATATTTTAGGAAACAAATTTGATTTGGAAAAGGAGTCCAATTTTTTGCCTTCTACTCCAAGAAATCCGACCTAGGACTTTCTAAGCACCTATAAATAAGACCTTTTAATATTATAAACATGTCATTGCTTAGTCCTTGCCTCCCACAATCAATCCTTTAGTTTATTCATCATTCAAGAGAAGCAAGTTGACATTATGTATCTTTTGGTTAGTTATTTTGTTCTAGTATAAACTAATTTTCCCATAGCATGGGTTTTACATATGTATAATCTTTGAATTCTATTTTTCTTCTATCTAAGTTTGTTTGGGGAAACTCTTTTAAATTGATTATTGCTTCCTAACAATATATTTGTTTTATGTGCTTTGATTTATTGTCTGTCTTATTCCTGATCAAATTAGGGTTGTTCTATTAGTAGTTAGATGGTCACCTGAAAAGGGGTGTCTAATTATTGAAACATCATATAAGCGTCTATTGTTTGGTAGTGATCTGAAAAAACTTGTCTAACTAGATAGTCATTAGGGTTTGAGATTTAATCAGCGATCATTATTTACAGGGTCCCCTTACCCAAGTCCCCTGGTGATTGTTAGGTCGCCTCTTAAGTCCATCCGAAAGGGGTTAGGAGGAATATAGAAACCTGGCTACTTATCTAAGAACTACAATCACCCTTATTAACTAACAGATGAAATAGATTAATTAATGTATGCCTGCAAAACACGAGCTACACTTTCTCATCTTCTTCTCTCATATTTATTTTATTGTCTTTTGTTTAATTTAGTTTAATCTGATCGCCACATCAATCATTATTATTTTATTTTCTTGTCTTCATTTTCAATATCTATTTATTACTACACTTTCTTGTTAAATCCATTCGTATAACACACTATGTCCTTGAGAACGAATCTTTACTTATTATAAAACTTACGTACGACTTGTGATACTTGCAGTGAGTACCGTGTTGAGGCTAGGGTGTTAGTTTCATTTTTTATATCTTATTTTTATCACACCTTAGCCGACACAAATTGCATAATCAAGAAACAAATGAAAACATGTCTTATTGGCTATCAAACACATCTACGCTCTTGTTTATACTAAAAAAAAGCTTGAAATATTTCGGATCTGCAACTTTAGCTCATAAAATTATACCTACAACATATATATTGGAAGAAAGATAATGGTATGGAGTTTACTTTATGATTAATTAGAAGAAAATTCAATTATAATTAATGCTCTATATGGATTCAGAAACATGTAGTGTGATCAGGAATTTAGGTCATCTTCTATTAGCGCTAGTGCAGCTACAGATGCACTAGAAGTAGTGTGTAAAGTTAAAGCAAAATACCCCGTTTTCCTTTTCAAACAACAGCTCACAACTTATGTGGAGAAAATCTATGGAATAATTTGTGAGAGCTTGAATAAGGTCTTGGGATCTATCGTTTATTTATACTTTCGGTTCATTTAATTCTTCTAATCTTAAGATTAATATGTGTTCCTCAACATATTTGTATGATCATATTTTTATTTTGTTACCTCTCAGGAACCAAGAACTTCCAAAGGAAGTTTGTTAAGATCTAGACTATCACTTGGAAAAGATTCTTCAACAATTAATTGGCAAGAAATCATTTATTGTCTCAACACTCTATTTTTAGACTAAACAAAATTTTTGTACGAATCTCATCATAATCCATGTCATTTTTTTGTTTCTCAATGCTATATTCCAGGAACAATATTCATATCACTGTTTAATAAATGTGGGAGCCTCCTATTCTCGTGAAAATGATATTTACAAATATCTAATCATACATTAATTTACATATTTTCAACATGTGAATAAATCCTTTCTCTTCCTATTCATTATCCTTTAACGTTGTACTTAAAGAACATGTACCTTTGTTTTCTTTTGTAGTCTACTTCTACGTCATGAATATTGTGCATTCAGTAATGGTGAATATGTTAAATATTGTTTGGCTGAACTAGAGCTTTGGTGTTGTCAAGTTAAAGATGAGTTATATTTTAATATTTTTTATTCTCCTAAGATTTTTATTTATTTTATCACCTTTTATTTTTCATTTGAATTTTTATTTCATTCATGTAGGGTCGATATAGGATGAGCTCAAATACATAAGACAAGTTGTTGGTTTTCTAGTAATTTTAAGCTATTTACAGACGGTATCTTTTTTACTTTTGGGCCCTTCTTTCCGACATACTGTATGACGTGTGAGTATTGTTAATGATTTATGTCCTATAAGTCATTTTCTTGAATTAAATTTCTATTTTATCTCCATATTTATCATGGTGTTGATTTCACAGATTCTGAGTGTTTAATTGTACACTTTACTAGGATGACAATTACAATATTCGAAGTGTATCCGCGGAAGTAAGTTTAACTAGGATTCATATGCTTTTTCGTTGCGCTTTGAAAAAAACTATTCTCATTTCAAATACACGATTAAAATTTAATTTATTTCTTCAACAATTAAACTTGTTTAAATGTTTTCAAATCCGCATTGTTTGGAATTTGTAATACTGATTCACTATGTCAAAATTTAACGTATATAATTGTTCCATAAAATGGTGATATAAAAAGGGGATAACATACTCACTCGATTCATATATTGTTGTTATTAATTCTAAAATTAGATGTCAACAAAAGGTTGTCCATTTAGAAAATTAAGACACTTTTTCATTCTTTATATCACTTTTACCCCTAATTTTTCAGTATGTATCTAAGTTTTCAAGTCACTTTATGAAAGAAGTTTTAGTAAAGGTAATATATAATTATTATTTTTCTTAATTTGTGTGCTAACTAAAAGATGACAACCTTTGTGAACAGATAAAGTATATCATTAAATTTTTTTCAATATCCCTTTTTAAAGGTTCTCCTTATAATTCTACCTTTTTTCTACCTCATATCTATATCTTTATTTTTTGTTTGATTATTTAACCTACCCACCTAAAAACTTATAGAGGTTGTACTCCTCCTATAAATACTAGTCACTAGTTTCACTAACTTTCTTACTCGAGCTAAAACCTTCATCTAATTGCCTCCCTTCTATTCTCTCTTCTTCATTCTTCAAGAGATATATTTTTAAGGTATAGTTTTCAAGTCCTTTGCCCTTTGGGAATTTTTCTCTCAAATAAATTATAAATAAATATTAAATTTAATCCTACATTAAAATTTCATAATATTAATGATTGTCTAAATATTCATCATTTGTTATCATGAAATTTGTCTATCTCAACACAAATATATAGAAATATACAACAAAAAATCTTTCATACGATTATCGTAAAATTATGTGTATTACTTTTGTATCTAATAATTTATTTTGTAGTTGTTAATTATGTTAATTTTTATAATCATATTAATCAATGCCAATCTACCTATGGAGTTTCTAAAAATTGGAAGAAATCACTTTTAGTACTAAGCGTAAATCTAATAAACGGGTCTCATTTATTTTTAATTTATTTTACAAGAATGTTGATCGAATGTTAAAAACACAATATAGCAAAAAATTTTCTCACTTTTCTCATTTTTCATATAGCCGAACAAGCATTACATTTCACTTTTTTTATTTTGTTTAATTACATGAATATAAATCTAATATCTTTTTTTAATTATAAAGATATAAAATATATTTTCTAAAATATTTTACAATATTGTTCATTTATCTTGGACTCATGTTTTTCATGGGTATAATTAATCTTATACTAAAATATTTTAAATCAAACTTTCTGAATTTTAAAGGAATATTTAATAACTTAGTATTATTGTAGTGTGTAAGCTCTAATATATATATTTTAATAATAGATTTATATAACAAATTAGTTAAACTGACCCTTCTAAATTAATTTATGGGTGTTTTAGGGAATTTAAGAAAACATAATCATGTCAATTACAAAGAAAAATCAAATGAGACGACAAGTTCCAATGATGCCTGGAATTGTAGGGAATATCTCTTTTAAGTCATTAACTATGGAAGTTATACATGTAAGCTCTTTTTCTTTATTGATTAGAAAACTCTTTTTTAAATATATTGCTCTTATATATATATATATATATATATATATATATATATATATATATGTAAACGTTGTGACTAGAAAATATGTGATCATGTTTTTATTAAATTTGCTTGTAAACGTTATATTATTTCTCCTGATAACATAGTTCATGATTTAGGTTTAAACTCCTTTTTTATCATTTGAGTAAAAAGAAAAACTCGTGATTCATTTGAATATCTTATCATAAAAATTTTGAATTCCATTAATATAATATGCATTTAACATTAATCTTTTCAGAGATGATAATTTTTAATTGATGAATTCATCAATAAGTTTCCATTAGTGAGTGTTTCACGAAAAAAATATTTCTCATAATTGGTTAATTTTTTTTTGAATATTTTATACTCAATCACAAGTAAATACTTTTCTATTAACCCTTTCAAAAAATTAAAAACAATCATGAGGGACAAAGAAATTATATTCTACTGTTTGCCTATTTTTATATATAGAATTATTTAGTTTATTTATTATTGAAAAATAGATACTTCTTTTTATTAATTAATCAAAATGTCATGCATTTTTAATGTCTATATCTTTTGAAAATGACTCCCTAAAAGACTTGAAAGTAACATAAATAAATATATATAGTCTTCTCTTCTATGATTATAGTTTATTAAAACACAACAAATATATTTTCTCTCTCTAAAAACTTTTCTCTATAACCCTTTTTCCCCAATTTTCTTTTAACAATGGCTACCTACAGTTTCCCCTTTAATCCACTTACATATACCTTCTAATATGAATACAATTAATAACTGTAACCATCATTTTGAACTTGGCCCTCTAATAAACCCATTCCAACTTTTTTTAACTTAATTATTCAGTACTTCACCAAAAAGTTCTATTTTACCCACATGCAACTTTTGTCCTTCCTAATTCTACTTTATTCAAAGGCTAATATCTTCTCTATTTTTCTCTTTGGCGTGTTCCGTAACATTTTGTGCCACATGCAACTTGGAAAATGGCATAAAAACACTTTTCACTACCTTTTGTTTCTTCGCTCCTGCAGGAATGGTCTTATGCATAGCTATCTAAGCTTTGAAATGCTAACTTACCGTCCCACTGATTACACGAATCAGAGAGTTTACTTATTATTATTCAATAAGCTAGAGTATAACGTTTTTCAGATGCTGGATGGAGATTGGGTTCGCCTATTATTTTATTATATCATTTTTCTTGGATTTAGAAGATTCGACGTGCAACAAAGATTGCCTTATTATTTTATTAGAGTTTATTTCACTTTTTTATGCTGGTTTATCTTTTCCAAAAGATCCTCTAAGATGGAGCACGCTTTCTATATCGTTCATTCCAGATTTCGAGACTTGTCTCTTCTGTATTCACCACCTACAACGGTTAGTCCTCTTCCCTACGTAATTATTTCTTTTGCTTCTATTATCATATCTATTTATACTGGCATTAGAAATAAATATCTTCCAACAAACATTCCTAGTATTTATTTATACTCCGAAATTCATATCATGTCCACTAAAGTTAACCATTTCCTACCCTTAGCCAAAGCCAAAAATGATGATGTTGAACGAATTGAATCACTATCCTTATTAACAATTTACCTTACTTTCTCGAATCATTCACATAGAGCTATTATTTTTGGCACTTTTCATAAAATTGTTCTTGAATCATGGAACATCTTGTGTAGAATTATTTTCGAGGAAATCGATGTTAGCCTCTTCATAATTACTTTTGATATTAAAGAAGAAGCTGAACGTATCTATTCTCTATGCCCTGTTTTAACTTAAGGTCTGCATGCCGCCATCTTTAAGATGAAAAACAACAATAGTATCTCCAACATCGACATCAATGTCTCCTCCTCGATTCGTATTTACGGACTTAAAATTCAGAATAACATTAAAATAATGGAATTCTTTGTAAGTTACATTGGAGAACTCAGTGAGGTAGACTACCCTTGGTTGACTCCGATGACTTGATGTTTATCCGCTTTTAGGCAAATTTTGATGTGCGTGATCCTCTCAAGATATGCGTTTATATTCAACAATTGGACATTACTACTTGGGTTAGCTTCATCTATGAGAGAGTTGGCCTTTTCTGTTTTAATTGTAGCAGACTTGGCCACAATTAGAACGCTTGCTACATATCTATGGTAAAACTACGCTGGAACAATGATGTTGCACGTTTTTGTAACTAGAGCCATGACACATCTATTGAAAGTGAAGATTGTGCATTTCATGCTATTCAGAAGAGAGACCAATTGGGTAAGTTTGATGATATTATTTTTTTATTTCCATTCCAAAGATTTGATGGTGATGGTGAGGATAATGACAAGGGTCCAGCGCTTGGTACCCTTTATGGTCACATTTCAAACATTCAATTTGTGTCTTTTAAGGTGATGAGTGATACGAACAAAATGGATAACACAACATAAGAGAACAAAAATTTAGAGAGCGAATATTCCAAACATAAACGTGCGAACTTAGAGCTTCTTGATGATATTTTTAAAAATCTTAACAACACTGAAGGACCGGTTAAAATTTCAGAGAAAACGTTTCCAGGTTTATATCAGGTTTTTAGGCAAGAGTTTGGTGATATCGGAATGAGCATCGTCGTGAACAACGAGACTATTACTGAATTTCTTAATGCTCGAGATATTGATGTTGATGCGATGTATCCCAAGTTTATATTGGGTGATATTATGGAAAAGCTTGATGAATATTTACCAATAGTGGTTAACACAAACCTTGACCTTGCTGGTCCAAGCACCAATGATCCGGTAATAATTGTAAATGACTTTGATAACGATATACCTTATATGGGACGTATGATCACCGATCATGAGAACACTAATGATTTTCTTGTTAGTGATGCTTTGAACACGTAAACCCTAGGAAAAAGAAAGGTTGATCATAATTTTGAGAATGAATCGTATGAACCTGATGAAGAGTCTCTTAACTCTCAGTCTATACATGTTAGTCGTCATATTAGACAAGAATATGAGGTTGTTCAAATTAGGTTTTCGAAGTCGATATGTAGAGTCTTTCCACCAATTGAGCGGTTCACATGGCCGAAAGTCCTCAAGAGGAAGACTGCTCCGAGACCGATGGAAAATGTAACAAAACTGCAAAAACTCAATAACAATGACTTTAACATCATTGAGAGGAGAATTTTAGATCTTCAAGTCTTTGTTGATTAACTCCATGCAATCTTTCATGAAGTCAAACAACAAATCGTTCAAGATAACGGGGGAGAGTTTAAAGATGGTTTAAATGTAGAGGAAGGTCGTATAGATCAAAGGAATCGTTATTTTTGTAAAGGTGCGGAATACGATGGAAACATGTATGTGGAATCTTCTAGTGATAGTAGCACCGAGGGGGTGGTGAGTAACCAGGTCTTTCCTGTGAAGAAAAACCTACCCCATTTTAACTATGAGGATTACGGCCAATCCAATTAAGTGCCCAAGAATGATGGATATGTGATGGTTTGGAACTGTCAATGGGTTAGAGTAACCTTGATGAGAGAGATGGTCAAGTCTTTTTCTTCGAAATTTGATATTTCTATTGCATGTTTTCAAAAATCTAGGTTAAGAAAGAAAGACTTTAAATCTTGTAAGCATCTTAGATCCTTTAATAATTCTTACATAGTTGAATCCGGAGAAAGATCTTATATGTCTGTGGAATACTACATGTGTGGAAAGATGGGATCAAGCTGAGTGTTGGATGTTCCTCAGCTTGTTTTGTCCTTTCTAACATTACAATATTTATTTATACCTAGTTTGTGTTTATGCCCCTAATAATGATGATAAACGTCAACAAGTTTGGAATTTGCTTACTTCTTGGTATTCTAAAATCAAGGAACCAACCCTATCTATGGACGATTTTCACGATATTACAAAAACATCGCAAAAACAAGGCAAGCTGTCTCCCAATCTTGATAGAATTATTCGATTCAACGATTTTATTAATAAAAACCATCTGATTGATTACCCGAGTAAGTGTTGTTTTTTCACTTGGTCGTATAAAAGTAAAGTTGAAGATAATATTAAGGAAAAAAAGGATCGTGCCCTCCCGTCTAGTTCTTGGTGCGATATTTTCCTGAATGCTATTCTTACAGTTATGCCACCGATTAGTTCAGACCGCTCGCCTCTGATTATGAAAAAGAACTTTAAGAAACCAAAATTTTAAAAATAATTTATTTTTGAATCGAGATGGTTATAAAATAGTCAATGTAGAGAGTGGTCTCTAAAGCTTGGGATTGTGGGAGAAACGTTAAGGATATTCATGAGTTTTGTACTAAATAGGATGCTACCTCTCTCGTTTTAACGAGTTGGAGTAGGAAGTCTTTCATCAATAATCGTAGACGTATTGAAGATCTACAAGCCAAACTTACTATGATTCAAAACGATATATATTTGGATTTCAACTATGAAAGGGAAAAAGCTATCAATGAAGAGCTGCAAATATTATGGTCCCAAGAAGATGGTTTTTGGTGTGATCGGGCTAGGGATTTATGGATTAAAAAAATGATAAAAACACCAAATATATCTAAGCAGTGACTCTAAAAAGAATAAAAATTAATCGATAAGTAGCGCTTAAAAATGTGAAAGGAATTTGGACCGACGATCCTAAAGAGATTAACAAAATTATCCTTGACTACTAAAAAAAATTATTACAGGAAAAAAAGGCTTACAACATTGAAGATGTCACTATGTTTAGCCTGTGTAAAATTAGGACGCAAATGAATGCCTCGCTCATGAGGATACCAGATCTTGAGAAAATTAAAGCAGCTATTTTTTTATTTCAAGGACTAAGGCACCGGGTCCTAACGGCCTCCCGGGTCCTAAAGGCCTCCTGGGTAATATCTTCCAGGATTTCCGGGATTTCCATAAAATGACATTTTTTATCTTTATCCAACTTCTTTATTCACAATACTCCGCTAAACAAGATTCATGATACTATTATTACCCTGATTCCGAAGGGTGATAATCAGGAAACTATTAAAGATTATCGTCCGATCACTTGCATTAACTTCTGCTACAAAATTCTTGCAAAAATTCTTGCTCTTCGACTCCAACCTATAATGAATGATATTGTGTCTCCGACCCAGTTTGCGTTCATTAAAGGTAGAAGTATTCAAGACAATATTATTATCACCCAGGAAGCTTCCTTTTATCTAAAAAACAAAAAGAACTCTAATAAACATTGTGCGACAGTTAAAATCGATATGGCTAAAGCCTACGACCAGGTCACTGGAATTTTCTTATGGATCCTCTTAAAAGTTTGGGCTTCTGTGAAAATTAGAGAAATTGGATTTATGACTGTATCTTCTTGGTTTCACTCTAAGTTAAAGTAAACGTCAACGAATTAAAAAATTCTTTCCAAAGCAAGGCATAAGCCTAAGGGATCCGTTATCTCCACTTCTTTTTTTCTCCTCACAGAAAGTCTTATTGGCCTTATTTATAATAAATGTACGGATGGTAAAATCAAGGGCATTTCTATTACTAAGAATTGCCCTAAGCTCACACATCTCCTCTTTGCGGGCGATGCCCTTTTTTATTAATATTAATAAAGTTGAGGTTGAATCTTTAAAAAAAAACTCTTGAAGCCTGTTGCAAAGCGTCGGGTCAAAGTATTAACTTTAATAAATCTTCAATCTCGACCAGTAAAGGAAATTCAGAGGATATTCGTCAAGGTATCTCTCAAGATCTCAATATTAGCCTCTCTAATTCGCTGGGAAAATAGTTAGGTATTCCTCTCTAGCTCAAGAGAGTGAAATCAGAGAAGTTTAATTATATCAAGTACAGGCTTTTATCTGAATCAGTGAGTTGTATCTCTAATCTTTTATCTGATGGGGGAAAAGTAGTTCTTATCAAGCCATCCTTCAATCTATACCTAATTATGATATGTCCATATTTGAGTTTCTTAAAGAATTATGTAAAAAAATGTCAAGTATGGTGGCTAATTTCTGACTGGATTCTAGATTTAAAAAAAAAATTCATTGGTTATCTTGGAAAAAAATTGCTAAAACTAAATCTCTTGGAGGAATGGATTTTTAGATATTTTTCACAAAATGAACATTGTACTTCTCTTCTGGCGAACCTGTAGGATTTTAAACAACACAGGTTCTTTCGCTCACAAATTTCTCAAAGGTATTTACTCTCTAAATAGTAATCTTTAGGAATCAAATATTAGGAAGCGTTCATGGAGTTGGGCCAGCATTTAAATTTTTTTTTCTATAAGACAAATTGGAAAGATATAACAACAAACATATGGGACGATAAATATCTTAACAACAATGTATTTCTTGAAAGACCCGAAAATTGTAAAACTGAAAAGGATTCCCAATTCTTTAAGGAGGACTGCTCTGGTTGGAATGACAATCTTTTAAATTAGTTATTCCAAAGTAACATTATAGGCGGAATGAATAAGATCCTAATTTTAAATCTTGACAAGGAGGAGAAAATCATTTGGCCTTTCACCAAAAATGGATCTTATTCAACTAAACCGGGTTACCATGCTCTAGTTAGTGAAGATATCGGACTTGAAGCTTAAACCATTAGTAATGGGGAAACTAATAATAATGAAATCTGGAATATAGTTTGGAGGTCAAATGTCCATACAAAAATTAGAATCTTTGGGTGAAAAATTTGTAGTGGAGAAATACCTACTAAAGGCAGTGTTTATAAAAGGAAGTATGCTCAAGATACTACGTGTGAATGGTGTGGTGATGATACCGAAGATATCGAGCATCTTATTATGAAATGTCAATTCAGCATTAGTTCTTTGGCGGAATCCTCGCTTCAAATCAAAACTAACAGAGAGTCGGATATACAAATTGGAGAATGGATTATCTAAATTATTAGAAATGTTTCAAGCAATGGTTGGTAGAAGAAGAAAGTCATTCGGACTATTCTTTGCATTATTTGGAATATTTAGAAAGTATGAATGAGTTGTACGTTTAATAACAAGAAATGGTCGCTAGTTGAGATATAAAGAAAGACTAACGCACTTATTGGAAGGATATTCGATAAATCAGAACCAATTAATAATAATATCGACACTTACAGTGCGAGAGCTAATAGACACTTGAAAGTATGTCTTCCTTCATAAATTTAACCTAGTCATATAAGTATAATAAAAAATAAGTTTACATTTTAACTTATAAATCTAAAGGCTAATTGTACTTTATCACTAAATAATATAATTTAATGATTTTTTAAAGAATGTTCTCAACCGAATAAAAGCAATGCCAAAAGTTGGGTAGTGTGATAGGGTTGAAACCATCATTGATTGACAAATATAAACTACCATAATTGCCAACAAAGAAACTCATTTCTAATAATTTTAGTTATAAATATTTCAAATTGTCATCTTCAACATGATATTATTAGTTTTTGAATCCTTTGAACCCATCTAAACAACACTACCACCTTATGTACACATAGATGAAGTATAAATGTTTGCTTATCACTCACACATGCAAAACATGAACGATCCACAAAAGCACAATTGTAGGCCGAGAATGAACAATTAAGGGCAAAAAACACAAGAATTCGTGAAGATCTTAGCAATGCTGCTAGGTGTCAAATGTGTAGAAGAAACACGACATCATTAGGAGATATGCCATTTGATGAATATCAAATTAGATGTGAGAATAACATATTGAGAAAGGAGGTACTGGTACTACTAATTAAATAATATAATGTTTTTTTTCCTTGGTACTAAGTTTAAATTTCTTTATTTTTCAGATGAGCGTGGAATTTCAAGTTCGTCGCCCCTTGTTGCGACCCGTGATAACTATTTTGCATGATATTGTATAGATCGTGTTAACGGGCTATAGGTAATCGTGGATATTTCGCTGGAGAGTATTTTCCGGCCCAATTTACAAAACCATTACCCTAGAAGGGCATCATGATGTTTTATATAAGAAACAACCCATGGATGCTCACAGGTTTATATTATATGTATGAGCTCTGTTAATAGTTTAATTATTTGGACATGGTGAGGT
The DNA here is from genome assembly GCA_029959085.1 of Nemophila menziesii. NCBI lineage: Eukaryota > Viridiplantae > Streptophyta > Magnoliopsida > Boraginales > Hydrophyllaceae > Nemophila > Nemophila menziesii. The sequence goes on from JARWIR010000001.1 coordinate 86,725,185, forward strand.
AAATAATGTTGGTTTCCATAATATATATGAGGATATGGTGAATGGAGGGCTAGCATTCAGTGCAAAGTGTTGGGTTTATATCCTTGAGTGACAATGCACACGTCTTGCTAGTGTGATGGTAATCTTTTAGTATTAATTTCTCTTGCGAGTTTCTGATTTTCATCATATATTTATGTTTCTTCTTTCTTGTCCGGGGTTAATATACAATGTTTGGAGGGGAAGACAGGAGAAAAAAACTTATAAAGTTGGCAGAAAAGTTAGTGCTAGGTTTTTTTGGTGTAGTGAGCGCTTCTACTCCATACCCATGGACAAATGTATCGAGAAATTGGGAGGATGAAATAAGCGTGATGAGGAAGAGTACCCATTCTGGAATGGTGTTTAACATTGCAACTTCCTTTTGATATCCAGCGTCACCCAAAATAATATTTGATTTCTTTCGTGATCATACTCGTCGCCAAGTGGCACGCTTTCTTACTTTTATTTACTGTTTTTCGTAAGTTATTATCTGAAACTAGTTCTTACTGTTACCTTAAATTTAGTGGGACATTCTTGCGAGTCGTGTTGATGTTGAATCTATATGTCGTATTATCAATGGAAGAGATCCTAGTAACTCGCGTGTGAATGTATTTAGAAATATACATCAAGTGTTACATCTTTTGATTTTCCAAATATTGAAAGTCTTTAATTTTGCAGAGGGCATAGGAGCGAAAGCAACTAGCTTATATTGCAATAGACTTTCACCGACCAAATGACTTTCTATGTGATGTATGCACCCTTTAATGTTTCTTATATAGACTTTCTGTTTGGTGATGAAAATCCTGATTCCATTCCCGTTTTGCCTAACAGAATCGCTATTCTTCCAAACATACCTATCGGTGGAAATGGTGAACTCGTTAGTGGGTCCCTTATTACTGTGTCCATGCAGACATTGACTCCAGGTCTAGATTCAGTTGAAACTATCATCAGTCTTCTCAACGACACCATTACCCTTATTAAGACATCACTTTTCCGATACAGTTGTAAGTACTACATTGTTGAATAATACTTCAATCCTTCTAATCCTTGGTTGTTTTTATGCTGAGCGGGAGTCAGATGAAGTCAATAAAACCCTCATGTTCGTAGATACAACATGTTTTTTGAGGATCAAGGAGGATATTATAGTTATTTAAATGTTTTTAAGATGTCATTTTATTTTTATTTTCAAGGCTTATTCAATATGTTTTTTTTTCAATGTTGTTTTGAGTATGGTCTTGCAATCATACACATGAAATGTTTTTATATCTCGAGATTGTTTTCACCTATTCGGGTGATTAATAATTGTCACGAAACGAGTGAGTGGCTAAGAACAACTATTATTCTCTTTGGAATTTTTAATATGTTGTTTGCATTGCACTCTAAAGGTCTTCACGGTTTATCTTCCTACTAAAAGTACCTTTTCCTTAGTTATAAGTATATCATTTCATAACAAAAAAATCTTTGTATGATTGACAAATATGGAAATAAATTAATCTTCCTTTATGAACCTGAAGACTTAGCTAGATTGACCTTCCCATTTCATGCCTTGAATCTTTAATCGGCAATTCTGATGCAAATTGCATACTTTATTATACTTATTAGTTATAAACTTATAATATGTTATTATGGTTTCGAGTAGTTAAGACTGGTCTATCTGTATGTGGTTGTATGTGGTGAACTGAAGGCCTTTAAAAGGGTAGCAAAGTCACTCGAAAAGGTAATGGACCTCACTAGAGAGGAGATCCTTGATACAATCAATGACTGTTTTTCGATTACCAGGAATATAGAGAATTTGTAATAATATAACTTCATGTTTTTATGAAGAGCGTGATATTCATGTTATTCTTATTCAGTTATTTTCTTGAGGTTATCCGCTGATTCAATTATTGGATTTTCCTGCTAAGATATTTTGGGAAAAAGTTATTTAAAGTTAATTGGTCAATTGCGATTTCAAATTTCAACAATTGCAGGAGTATATCAGGTGCGATAGTACTATGATCCATAGAAGGACGAGTACCATCTTTGTCGTAAATGTAAAGCCCACAACTCCTACAACTTTCTCTTCGATGTACAAATTAGACTATCTCTGTGCATATATACGTTTATGTTCTTGAAGATTTTTATTTTTCTTATTTGTTGGAATATCAATTGATACCAATCCATGTGTTTCTTGATTAATTTTTCATTTATTTCTAAGTCTATGGAGCATTCTACTTCAGATCCTACCAGAATGTTCAGTGAGGCATCCCATATTCATTTATTTAAAAATCTGAAGCTACGGAAGTGATAGTAGATTCATTTTCTGAATTTGTAGTATAAATATAATCATGGATGATGAAGCTCGCCATTGAGTAGTAAACGACATTACTGAAGCTGCTGATGTATACTGCAATCAATGTAATAAGTTTCTTGGCCAGAAAATTGTAAGATTAATTAAACTTGAGATTCTATTTTTAAATTGTATTTTGTCATAATTGAGAACAATGATTTAGATTCATGGGCCACTAGAGATGATCTCAACCTCTTTTGATAAAACTTGGGAGTTCAGGCTGCTATTGTAAATCTATCACACTACTACGTTAAGTTAAGTTACTGTTGGAATTTTCGATCTCAACTCTTTTTATATATGCGTGTGTACAGGAAGAAGCTCCTAAGCTACTTTCTCTTATATTAGTGTCTATTTTTATCACACTCAGCGACCATTTACTTACTTATAACTTGTAATGATTTATACATTTGCGGAGTATGAATTGTGGTTTCTGAGGTGTGTGTTCTTTACATTTTTTATTTTATCACACACCCGGTCCCATCATTGGTTCTCTACAAGGATTTATGGTGGTCCAAAAAACAGTTTGAGGACCATTTGGGTAACTTTTGAGTTTTAGGGACTATTTAGTGAATTTTTTCAATTTTCTTTTTGTTTGTTTTCTAAAATTTCTTTTGTTGGAGGAATTAATATCTGTTATATAACTTGCAAGACATATTATAAAAGTATTATATTGGTATGTAATTGTGAGTGGATCTTATAGAACTTTTTCTCATTCCTATAAAGTTACTTGATCTTACTGTTGGCTTACTTTTTCTCCTCTTGATCAGTCAATTAAGGGGAAATGACACACAAATGGAGGAATTCAAGAAATATCTCGTGTTTAGAAAGATAATTCTAAAATTAAGAACGTGATTTTTTTTATATATTCCTCATTTTATATTATATATATGATATATAATTATCTTTCTATTCTCGTTATTACAGCTGGAAATTGGGTATAATCTAATTGAAACTGAAGAAGTAAATCTTCTTAGCGGTTTTGATCATCTCATTTAGATGTTTGGATCTGTTATTGAGGTAATTTTTATCTTACTTTTATTAGAGAAAGTTGTATAGATGAGATGAAATCTAACAAAGGTTTGGATTCATTATATGCATAATCAAGAAACTAATGAACACGTGTCTTATTGGCTATCAAACATATCTACGCTATTGTTTCTACTACAAAAAGGCTTGTAATCTGTCGGATCTCAACTACAACTCATAAGCCTACACCTTCAACATTTATATTTGGAAGAATGATAATTGCATATGGGGTTTAGTTTTAATTAGAGAAAAATCCAATTAAAAATTAATGCTCTGTATGAATTGGGAAACATGTAGTATGGTCAGGAATTTAGGTCATCTTCTGTTAGCGCTAGTGCAGCTGCAGATGCCCTAGAAGAAGTGCTTCATGTCAAAGAAAAATACCCCTTTTGCTTTTCAAACAACAACTCACAACTTATATGGAGAAATCTATGGAATTTTCTGTGATAATTTGAATAAGGACTTGGGATCTCTCATTTCTTTATGCTTCATGGCTCGTTTAATTCATATAATCTCAAGATTAATATGTGTGCCTCAACATATTTTGTATGATGATATTTTTATTATTTTACCTCTTAAATACAAATAACTTCCAAAGAAAGTTTGTTAAAATCTGGACTATCACTTAGAAAATATTCTTCAACAAATCATTGGCAACGAATTACTGATTGCCTCAACACTCTTCTTTGTACACAGAAAGAAAATTTCGTAAGAATTACTCACAATCCATGTTTGTTTCTCAATGCTATATTCCAGTAACAATATTGATATCATTGTTTAATAAATGCGGATGCCTCCTTTTCTCGTGAAAAAAGATATTTACACAGATCTTTTCATACATTAATATACATATTTTTAACATGTGAATAAGTCCTTTCTTTTCCTATTAATTATACTTTAACGGTGTACTTAAATAACATGTACCTTTATTTTCTTTTGTAGTGTATTTCTACGTCGTGAATATTATGCATTCAATATTGGTGAATATATTAAATATGGTTTGGCTGAACTAGATCTTTGGTGTTGTCAAGCTAATGGGGTATATTTAAATATTTTTTATTTTCTTGAAATTTTTATTTATTTTATCACTTTTTCTTTTTCATTTTAGTTTTTTTCATTCATGTAGGGTCGATATAGGAGGAGCTCAAACACATAAGACAAGGTGTTGGTTTCCTTGTAATTTTAAACTACTATTGGACTGTATCTTTTTTATTTTGGACCCTTCTTTCAGAATTATTGTATGATGTGTAGGTATTATTAATGATTTATGTCCTATAAGTCCTTTTATTAAATTAAATTTATATTTTCTCTCCATATTTATCATGTTGGTTATTTCACAGATTCCGAGTCTTCAATTGTACACTTTACTAGGATGACAATTACAAGACTCTAAGTGTATCGGTAGAAGTAAGTTTCCATGAAAGCATAAATAATCTAATGCTCGGTTGGTGTTAGGTCATTTATAATCTTCAACTAGTGATAATTTGGTACTAGTCAATGATAAAGATGAGTTGAAGACATCTTGGTCTTACACGTTCCTTCTACCTTATGTGAAATGAATGTAGGTAATCCTTGATGAGTTAATTGGGATCGTGGATATTAACCTTTTTAATTTCACGAGGCTTATGTGACCTAGTCGATTTGACCGAGTGGTGTTGTATTCAAAGATTATGCCCACAAAACAAAGGTGGTCACAGATTGACCTATCACTATTGATATAACCTAATAAGCCACAAATACACAAGTTTTTCAAGTTTGTATGCCTAAGAATAGCCAAATCATCAAGTTTACCTATGACAGATCATTAAAAGTCTTGAAACAATGGACTAGTCACTTTAAACTTAACACACAACAAACTCGTAAGTTCAAGTCCGTTAAGATCTAGCAACACACCCTCTCTCTCTCACTCCAATGTTCAAGTATTATTATCAATTTTAAGAGTATAGGGTATTTTAAATACATTTATTTATAAAGAAATATTATTCAAAGTAAATTAACCAAAAGATTATACTTTTGCTACAAATAATCAAATCCTTTAACAACCCATGGCTTATATTGCCATGTATGAGTCATATCATTAAAGGATTCGAGAGGCAAAATAAATATAAACTTACTAAAATTGAAAACCAATACATGTTTTGTAATATTTCATATGGTTTTGATGGTGTCTAACACTTGAACTAGGAATACTTCTTTCATATTACAAACAAATCTTCCAATCAGTAACAAAGTAGAAAACACTGGTTCACTTATACATCATCTTCATCCAATATGAGTGGTGATGTGGGTTTTCGTTCATGGAAAAGAATTTCACGTAGAAAACTTACAAATAAAGATCCCTTGTATTTTAAATATTTTGAAACATAAATAGTGAAGAAGAAAGAACAAAATTTACCCTTCAAACCTTACGCTTGTAATATGCATGGTAAGGGGACATAATGAATATAAAGAAACAAGCTAATGGAGGATGTCACTCCATCTCAAGAGGGTATCTTCAAGGAGGTAAAATTTTATACGTTTCAGATTTTATTTGCATTGTACCCCATCTTTTTCTTCTTGATGATAGTGGCTTTATTAGAGATGTGTTAGTGGTGGTTGTGTAATACTTTCATACTTTTGGTTTAAGTAGGTGTAGTACTTGTACATTGTATATTTCGCCCAATTTTATGCAACTGCTTACCCAAATCCAAATAATAAAGGGACATGACGTTTTCTTGGAATATAATTATAATTTCAAATACAGAGGGATGTGGATAAATTGAAGATTAGTATTATATATATTGAAATTTCAGTTATAAATTTCAATATAGTTTATATGCTACATACACGTCAAAGTATTTAAATGTATTTATGTCTAAATTTATTTTCTTAATTTACATTACTCTCATATGGTTAGTAGTTTGACTATGATTATATTATTTTTAGTTGCATTTTGAAAATATTATTCTCATTTCAAATACACGATTGAAATTCTATTTATTGCTAAATTAAACTTGTTCAAATGTTTTCAAATCCGCATTGTTTGGAATTTGTAATACTCATTTAGCGTGTCATAATTAAATGTATATATTTGTTAAATATTTTACTCAATTGATTTTAAAGAGATAGATTTTTATAAATGATTTTTTTTTCAGGTTTAGTTTGCATGACACTTGAATGTGAAGATTACCGTATTTAGTAAAAGTTAATTGTAAGAAAATAGAGTCAAATGTACTAATTAGTCATTCATTTTCCACATTAAAAATATAAGTTAGACTTTTCATCACCCATATGATTTTCAAAAGAGTTAAACTTATAAAGACCAAATACCCACAACCAAACTCTTAACAAGTCCAGTTCTTTTATGGTCCCTAGAAGGTCCAAAATATTTCAAGTATTACAACATTGCCCTCGATTTTAAATTAAATAATTTTTTATAATCTCGTTTAATAAAAAGTAAGGATTAAACAATCAGTCAGCATATACTTTATTTCTAAACAAACACCCATTTTTAGCACCAATTTAAAAATAACTCTATAATGAAACATAAAACAAAAAAGAAAAATTAAACAGCAAAAAAATGAAACACGTTTGAGAAAAAAAATCAAAGATAAAACCTAAAACTTATCTCTTCACATGTGCACACAAGTAACCTAAAAAAACATCTCTTTTCACAAGAAAGTGCTGCCACTATCAACAACCGACTTGGCCACTAAACCGCAAGTTTTGCCACCGAGCCTCTCCTACACAAGGAAATCAGTGCCATTCAGGAAGCCTTCTCCGCCATCATCACCTGGCTTGGCTACGCAATCAACAATACAAGAACCCAAATTACCATATAACATTAACTTTTACCATTGAAACTCTAAAAAATTAACTTGCATGTTTTATTTCATTGTATACAAAGCTTACCCATTTTTTTCTGAAATATTGCAACTTACACAATGTTTTTTTCTATCTTAAAAATTATAATTTTATTTTAAAACATTTTGTGTTAGAGTTAATGTGAAAATGTATATATGTGATAATTTAAAAGTTACGGTCAACCAACTGTTTTGTTTTATCACCTGATTGTTTTTTACTGTCAACCCACGATTTTGCATTGTTAATCCACGATTTTGTGTGTCAACCCACGATTTGTTGTGTTAACCTATTGCTTTTTGTACATTCAAGTTTTTGAATTTTGCAGTGAGACTAACTATTTTTATACTATCAACCCACTATATTTTATTCATATTTTTAACCCCTAATTTTTAATTATTTTTTATTAAAATTTAGGTTTGACGATTAAAAAAAGTGATTTGATTACATGTTAAAGAAGGAAAAATCATAGAATAATTTAGTTTTATAATAGAAAATATTGTTAATTTAGAAATATTTTGATTTAAAATTTTTGTAATACATAAATGTTTTAATTATATAGTTTTTAAATCAAGGAACATAAATATTTTTTTATTGAATAATTTGTCTGAAAAAACGGTACTTTTGAATTTTTTTTGGATTGGTCCTTTTTAGTTGGAATTGGTATGTTATGGATTTTATGGGTAAATCACCCTTTTTAAAAATAAACATACATAAATAAAAGAAGCGACCACATATGAGTTGACAAAATAGTGATATAAAAAGATGATAACATACTTACTCAGTTCATATAAGGTTGGTATTAATTCAAAAATTACATATACACAAAAGGTTGTTAATTTAGAAAAGTAAGACTCTTTTTCATTCTCTATATAACTTTTACCCCTAATTCCTAGTATGTATTAAGTTTTCAAGAGACTTTATGAAGGGAATATTTGTAAAAATAGAATATAATTATTGTTTTTTTTCAATTTGTGTGCAAAAGAAAAGATAACAATCTTTGTGAACACATAAAGTATATCATTACTCTTTTTTTAACATCTCTTTTTAAACATTTTCCTTAAAATTCTACATTTTTTCCAACTTCATATCTCTATCTTTATTATTTGATTGATTTATTTAACCTACCTACCTAACAACCTATGAAAGTCGTAATCCTCCTATAAATATTAGTTAATATATTCACTAAATTTCTCACTCGAGCTAAAAGCCTTACTTAATAGCCTCCCTTCAATCATCTTTTCAGTTCTCTCTTCTTCATTCTTGAAGAGATACATTTTTAAGGTATAACTTTCATATCATTTTCCATTTCGGAATTTATCTCTTAATTAAATTATAAATAAATAGTAAATTTTATCCTACATTAAAATTACACAATTTATTCGATTTTCTATATATTCACCATTTGTTATCATGTATTTTGTCTATCTCAACACAACTAGATATACAACAAAAAAAATTCATAAAATTCTAATTAAATTATGTGTAATACTTTTGTATCTCATAATTTTTTATAGTCGTTAATCATGTTAATCAAAGCCAATCTAGTTAGCCAATTTCTAAAAATTGGAAGAAATCACTATCAGTACTAAAGATCAATCTAGTAAACAAGTCTCATTTATTTTTAATTTAATTTACAAGAATGTTGATCATATGTTAAAAACACAATATAATTTTTTTTTCTCATTTTTTTCATAATCATATAGCCAAACAAGCATTACATCTCCATTTTTTTCATTTTCTTTAATCATATGAATATATATAGAATATTATAGAGTTCTAAAACATATTTCCAAAATCTTTTCAAAATATTGGTCAATTATCTTGGACTCATGTCTTGCTTAGGTATAACTAATCTTACACTAAAATATTTTAAATCAAACTTTCTTAATTTTCAAGCAATATATAATAGTTGGGTAATATGTAGTGTGTAGACTATAATATAGATTTTAATTAAATATTTATGAAATAAATAGGTTAAACTGACACTTCTTAATTAATTTATGGGTGCTTTAGAGAATTTAAGGAGACGTAATGATTCCAATTACAAGTGAAAATCAAATGAGACGAAAAGCTGCAGTGATGCCTGGAATTGTAGAGAACATCTCTTCTACTTTTCAACTATGGAAGTTATGCAATCAAACTCTATTTGAAATATATTTCTTTTATATATATATACACATGTACATATATATATATATATATATATATATATATATATATATATATATATATATATATATTATTAGCTACTAGAAAATATGTGATCATGTTTTTATGAAGTTGGTTTGTAAACATCATTTAATTTCTCTAGATAACATAATTCATGAATTAAGTTCAAACTCTTTTTTATCATTTCAGTACAAAGAAAAACTCATGATTCATTTGAATATCCTATCCTAAAATTTGGTTTCTATTAATAGAATACCCAAGAGATGATTATTTTTAATTAATGCATTCATCAATAAACTTCCATTAGCGAATGTTTCACAAAAAAACGTTTGTCCTCTTTGATTAGTTTTTTTATTTTTTTAAATCATATGATATTCAATCACAAGTAAAATTCTTTTCTTCAACACTTTTAAAAAAACAAAATAATCAGGTGTAAAACTGAAATTAATTTATATTGTATTAATTGCACATTTTTATATATAGAATTATCTATTTATTTATTATCAAAAATTGATAATTCTTCTTATTAATAAATCGCAAATGTCGTACATTTTAAATATCTATATATTTTAAAATAGAGTCCCTTAAAGAATTAAGAGTAACATAAAGAAATATATGTATTCTTCTCTTCTATGATTATAGTTTATTGTTGGTTTTTTTAATTATGTTATTTTGAAAAATGTAGTATTCTATTAACTTGAGGGAAGGTCAGTTAGATGTTCACTTTGATGATGAAATCCAAACAAATGAGGAGGATTACGTGTTTAAAAATAGAAGTGGCCAACAATGTCATACGAAAAAATCAACGACACACAAAACAACATATTCAGAAATTGGAAGCATATGTCTTCCTTCATAAATTTAGCCTAGTCATATAACTATAGTAATAAAGAATTATAATTATTGACTTGTATATCTAAGGCTAAGTATACCTATCACCAAATATTTATAATATATAGATTTTATAAAGAATGTTCCCACCCAGATAAAAAGGAGGAGCGCCAAATGTTGGGTCGTGAGTTTGGGTTGGAACCATCACATATTAAATTCTGGTTCCAAAATAAATGCACTCAGATGAAGGTAAAATATGTGTTTTTTTCGAACTTGATTGACAATTTTAAAGTGTCATAATTACTAACCAAGAAACCATTATCTCATAATTTTTGTTATTTTAAATTTTTCAAATTGTTATCTTCAACATGGTATTATTTAGTTTCAAATCCTTTGAACCAATCCAAACAACACTACTACCTTCTATACATATAGATGAAGTATGAATGTTTTCTTATCATGCTCATAGGCAAAACATAAATGCTCCACAAACACACAAGTACATGCCGAGAATGAACAATTAAGGGCAAAAAATACATGGATTAGTGAAGATCTTAGCAATGCTGCTAGGTGTTAAAAGTGCGGACGAAACACAATATCATTAGAATATATGTCATTTGATGAACATCGACTTAGATGTAAGAATAGCATATTGAGAAAAGAGGTATTGGTACAACTAATTAAATTTTATAATGTTTAAAATATTATAAATTAATTATTGTTTTATTGTATATCTTTTATAGATTGATAATTTCTCTACTATGATAAAATATTATGATGGAAAATATGTTGCAAACTACTCATTTCAGTCTCTGGTTCCCATGGTTGCACAACACATGCTAGAATATGAATCCAACTCGCACAAGCCCCACTTGGAGAGCAATGGTGTTTGGGCCATTAGCTATGGGATATTTATATATAAATGTCCTTGAGAATCCTAAGAATTCAAACAAGACAATCATTACTAAGCTTGCAATATCTGTGATGGACGAGCTAACGATGTTTACAAAGTGGTCGGAGGCATTTTGGGTTGAGAGCATTGATCGCACCACTCTATTACTGAATGTGGAATCTTATGCTTTGGCATTTAATCAACAAGGTCTTGGTCCAATACAACACGATTATAATATGGAAGCATCCATAGAGCCTGTTAATGTCGATATGACGCAGATGACTATTATAGAGACGATGATGAACGTGGTAATTTTTCTTGTTTATTAATTAAAAAATTATGTTTAATTGTAAATTGAGTGACACATAATTCTTACTTTTTTTGTGACCAATCACAGAATCAATGAGCGAGTGTATTTTCTAGCATCGTCTCCCGAGCTTCTGTCATTGATGTTATATCACTAGGAGTAGATGGATCGTTTAGTGGACAATTGAAAATGGTATGTACAATACATAAAACCTTTTTTAGAAACAATTATTTCCTTGGTACTAAGTTATAATTTCTTGATTTTCATATGAGCGCGAATTTCATGTTCCGTCGCCCTTATTCCGACGCGTGATAGCTATTTCGCACGATATTGTATAGATCGTGGAAATGGGCTATGGGCAATCGTGGATATTTCGCTGGATATTATTTTTAGGCCCAATTTACTAGTCCATTAACGTAGAAGGGCATCTGGTTGTTTAATTCAAGAAACGACACATGGATACTCATAGGTTTATATAATATATATGAGCTCTGTCAATAGTTTAATTATTTTGACGATAGAAAAAAGTAACACCTTACGAGTTTTGCAAGTGACTTGGATTGAACATGGTGAAGTATATAATGTTGGTGTCCACAATATATACAAGTATCTGGTTGATTGAGGGCTAGCTTTCGGTGCAAAGCATTGGGTTTATACCCTTGAGCAGCAATGCAAACGTCTAGCAAGTGTGATGGAAACGAATTCTTCCCCTACAATGGGTAATCTTTTAGTATTAATGTCTATTTTGATTTTCTGATTTTCATCCTATAATTATGTTTCTTCAATCTTTTCCGGGGTTAATATACAATGTTTGGAGGGGAAGACGGGAGAAAGAAACTATTTAAGTTGGCAGAAAAATTGGTGTTAGGTTTTTCTGGTTTTGGTAGCGCTTCTACTCCATACCCATGGACAAATGTATCGAGAAATTGGGCGGATGAAATAAGCGTGATTAGGAAGAGCACCAATGATGGAATGGTTTTTAAGCATCTTCCTTTCGATATCCAGTGTCACCCAAAATAAAATTTGATTTCCTCTATGATCATACTCGTTGCAGAGAGGTACAATTTCTTTCTTTTATTTAGTGTTATTCGTAAGTTATTATATGAAACTAGTTCTTACTGTTAATTCAATTGTAGTGGGATATTCTTTCTAGTCGCGTTAATGTTGAATCGATCTCTCATATTGTCAATGGAAGAGATCTCAGCAACTGTGTATCACTTTTCCGTGTGAATGTAAGTAGAAATATACATAATGTGTTCCATCTTTTGATTTTCCAAATATTTAATGTCTTTATTTCTACAGTGTGAGCATAGGAGCTAAAGCAACTTGCTGATATTGCGAGAGACTTTCACCGACCCAATGGCTTCCTATGAGGTGTATGCACCCGTTGATGTTCCTTATATGGACTTTCGATTTGGTGGTGGAAATCCTGAGTCTGTTCCCATTTTTCCTAACGGAATCGCTATTCTTCCAGACATACCTATCAGGCTTGTAGGTGGAAATGGTGAACTTGTTTGTGGGTCCCTGTTTACTATGTCCATGCAGACTTCGACTCTAGGTCCAGATTCAGTTGAAATTATCATTTGTCTTCTCAACGACACCATCACTCGCATTAAGAAATCTCTTTTATGATTGAATTGTAAGTACTACTTTGTTGAATAATACTTCAATCCTACACATATCTCTAATCCATTGTTGTTTTTGTGCTGAGCAGGAGTCCGGAGGATTCAATACAACCTTTATGTTCGTAGATACATGATGTTTTCCGAGGATGAAGGAGGAGATTATAGTTATTTAAATGTTTTTAAGACATTATTTTATTTTTATTTTCAAGGCTTACTTATTATGTTTTTTTTTTCAATGTTGTTATGAGTATGGTATTGCAATCATACACATGCAATGTTTATGTATCTCGATATTGTTTTCACTAATTTGAGTGATTAATAATTGTCACAAATCGAGTGAGCCTATTAATTTATTAGCCATTTTTAATTTGTTGACCGTATTGCACTATAAGGGTCTTCACGGTTTATCTTCTTACTAAAAGTACATTTTCTTTAGTTATAAGAACATTATTTCATATTACAAGAAATCTTTATATGATTGAAAAATATGGAAAGCAATCAATCTTCCTTTATGAACATGAAGACTTGGCTAGATTTCCCTTCCCATTTCATGCCTTGAATCTTTAATCTGCAATTCTGATGCAAATGGTATACTTTATTATACTTATTAGTTATAAATTATAAGACGTTATTATGGTTTCGAGTAGTTAAGATTGTATATTTGTATTGGTGAAGCGAATGCCTTTAAAAGGGCACCAGAGTCACTCAAAAAGGTAATGGACCTTACTAGAGAGGAGATCCTTCATACAATCAATGATTGTTTTTCGACTATTAGGAATATAGAGCATTTTTAATAGTACAACTTCATGTTTCATGAAGAGCAAGATTTTCATGTTATTCTTATTGTGTTATTTTCTTAAGGTCACATTAATAGGTAATCCGCTGATTCAATTATTGGGTTTTCTTGCTAAGATATTTTGGGAAAAAGTTATTTAAAGTTAATAGGTTAATTGAAATTTAAAGTTTCAACAAATGTAGGAGTACTTTAGGTGCGGCAGTACTATGATCCAGAGAAGGACGAGTACCATGTTTGTCGTAAATGTGAAGCCCACATATCCAACAACTTTCTCTTAGATGTACAAATTAGACTATCTTCGTGCATATATATGCTTTTGTTCTTGAAGATTTTTTATTTGTTGGATTATCAGTTCATACCAATCCATGTGTTAATTAATTTTTCATTTATTTCTCAGTTTATGGAGTATTCTACCTTAGATCAGAATGTTCAGTGAGGCGTCCCATCTTCATTTATTTATTAATCTGAAGCTACGGAAGTGATAATAGATTCATTTTCATAATTATTTGTATAAATAGGATCGTGGATGCTGAAGCCCGCCATCGAGTAGTAAATGACATCACTGATGCTGATGTATACTAGAATCAATGTAACACATTTCTTGGCCAGAAAATTTTAGGATTAATTAAACTTGAGATTCTATTTTTAAATTGTATTTTGACATAATTGAGAACAATTATTTAGATTCATGGGACACTAGAGATGATCTCCACCCTTTTGAGAAAACATGGGAGTTCAGGCGGGTGTATTAAGTATATCACACTACTAATATAGGTTAAGTTAAGTTATTGTTGAAATTTCCGATCTCTCAACTCTTTTTAATATATGTGTGTATATAGGAGAAGCTCCTAAGTTATTTCCTCTTATATTTGTGTCTGTTTCTATCACACTCCAGAAGTGACTTACTTATAACTTGTATTGATTCGTACATTTGCGGAGTGTTAATCATGGTTTCTGAGGTGTGCGTGCTCTTTAAATTTTTTATTTTATCACAAACCCAGGCCTACGAGTTTTTCTATCCAAGAATTAACGGTGATCCAAAAAAGAAGTTCGAAGATCATTTGGGTAACTTTTGAGATTTAGGGACCATTTAGGGACTTTTTGCAATTTTCTTTTTTTTTGTTTCCTAAAATTCTTTTGTTGGTGGCATTAATATTTATAATAGAACTTGCAAGCCATATTATGAAAGGGTTATATTGATATGTACTTGTGAGTGGTTCTTATGGAACTTTTTCTCATTCCTATAAAGTTGCTTGATCTTATTGTTGGCTTACTTTTTATCCTCTTGATAACTCTATTAGGGAAAATGACACACAAATGGAGAAATTCAAGAAATCGCTCGTGTTTAGGAAGATAATTCTAAAATTAAGAACGTGATTCTTTTCTTTTTATATGTTCCTCATTTTATATTGTAGATATGATATATAATGCATTTTCTATGCTCGTTATTACAACTTAAAATTGGGTATGATCCAATTGGAACTAACTGGGTGAACCTCTTAGCGGTTTCTGATTGTCTCATGTGGAATATTTGATCTTCTATTGAGGTAATTCGGATCTTACTTTGGTTAGAGAAAGATTTATAGATGGGATGAAGCATAACAAAGGTTTGGGTTCATGAATTGATGATATCTTCCTATTTGTGATATAATAATCTATGTTGGAGACATCATTTTAGGAGTTTATGGTCAATTAATATTAGAGTTTTAGTCATATTTCGATATTCTCCTATTTATTGTCTTGATTTGATGAATTATTGTTTTTAGAGCATATTTAGTTTAATTTGCGTGTTAATGAGAAGCTTTAAAGATATATGGAAATTAATTAGTTACCAAATAATTTTTAAAGAGATAAAATAAAGAAGATATGGATCGAAACTGGAGATAAAAGGAAATAGAGATTAAATTGAAAAAGGAAAAGCTGTCAAGTAAATCTAAAATTGTACAGCCATGTCTATTAAAGTGAAGATAACTCAAAATAGGATGAGAATTTGGAAAAGAAATAAAACAAAAAGTGTATGAACTTTTTGACGCGGTCGTTTTGATTTATAGTAGGAAAAAATCAGAAAAATAACGAAGAAGCTACAGCAGAAATAAGACATTAGCAATTTACCTTATCTCCTATATTTTTGGAAACAAATTTGATTTGGAAAAGAAGTCCAATTTCTTGCCTTCTACTCCAAGAAATCCGACCTAGGACTTTCAAAACACCTATAAATAAAACCTTTAACTATTATAAACATGTCTTTGCTTAGTCCTTGCCTCCCACAATCAATCGTTTAGTTTATTCATCATTCAAGAGAACCAAGTTGACATTATGTATCTTTAGTTTAGTTATTTCTTTCTAGTATGAACTAATTTTCCCATGGCTTGGGTTTTACATATGTATAATCTTTGAATTCTATTTTTCTTCTATCTTAGTTTGATTGGGAAAACTTTTTTAAATTAATTATTGCTTCCTAACCATATATTTGTTTTATGTGCTTTTATTTATTATCTGTCTTAATCCTGATCAAATTAGGGTTGTGCTAATAGTAGTTAGATGGTCACCCGAAAAGGGGTGTCTAATTATTGAAACATCACATAAGCGTCCAGTGTGTGGCAGTGATCTGAAAAGGCTTGTCTAAGTAGATAGTTTTAAGGGTTTGAGATTTAATCACCAATCATTATTTGCAAGGCCCCCTTACCCAAGTCCCCTAGTAATTGTTAGGTCGCCTCTTAAGTCCACCCGAAATGGGGTTAGGAGGAATATAGAAACATGGCTACTTATATTAGAGCTACAATCACCCTTATTAACTAATAGATGAAATAGAAGGATTAATTCATACTATTAAAACCTGAGCTATACTTTCTCATCTTATCCTCTCATATTTATTTTATTATCTTTAGTTTAATTTAGTTTAATCTTATCGTCTCATCAATCATTATTATTTACTTTTCTTAACATTAATTTCAATATCTATTTATTACTACACTTTCTTGTTAACTCCATTCGTATAACACACTAAGTCCCTGAGAACGAATATTTACTTATCATAAAACTTACGTATGACCTGTGATACTTGCCATGAGTACCGTGTTGAGGCTAGGGTGTTAATTGAATTATTTATATCTTATTTTTATCACACCTTAGCTGAAACAAATTGCATAATAAGAAACTAACGAAAACATGTCTTATTGGCTATCAAACACATCTTCGCTCTTCTTTCTACTACAAAAAAGCATGAAATATGTTGGATCTGCAACTTTAGCTCAAAAACTTATACCTACAACATATTTATTGGAAGAATGATAATGGTATGGAGTTTACTTTATGATTAATTAGAGGAAAATTCAATTATAATTAATGCTCTATATGAATTGAGAAACATGTAGTGTGATCAGGGATTTAGGTCATCTTCTATTAGTGCTAGTGCAGTTACAGATGCACTAGAAGTAGTGTGTCAAGTTAAAGCAAAATACCCCGCTTTGCTTTTCAAACAACAGCTCACAACTTATGTGGAGAAATATATGGAATTATCCGTGATAGCTTGAATAAGGTCTTGGGATCTATCATTTATTTATGCTTCCGGGTTCATTTAATTCTTCTAATCTCAAGATTAATATGTGTGCCTCAACATATTTTGAATGATCATATTTTTATTTGTTACCTTTCAGGAACCAAGAACTTCCAAAGGAAGTTTGTTAAGATCTAGACTATCACTTGGAAAATATTCTTCAACAATTAATTGGCAGGGAATCATTTATTGTCTCAACACTCTATCTGTACACTGAAAGAAAATTTTGTAATCATAATCCATGTCATTTTTTTGTTTCTCAATGCTATATTCCAGTAACAATATTGATATCATTGTTTAATAAATGTGGGTGCCTCCTATTCTCGTGAAAAATATATTTACAAATATCTAATCATACATTAATTTACATATTTTCAACATGTGAATAAATCCTTTCTCTTCCTATTCATTATCCTTTAACGTTGTACTTAAAGAACATGTACCTTTGTTTGCTTTTGTAGTCTACTTCTACGTCATGAATATTGTGCATTTAGTAATGGTGAATATGTTAAATATTGTTTGGCTGAACTAGAGCTTTGGTGTTGTCAAGTTAAAGATGAGTTATATTTTAATATTTTTTAGTTTCTTGAGATTTCTATTTATTTTATCACCTTTTCTTTTTTGTTTGAATTTTTTTTATTCATGTAGGGTCAATATAGGATGAGCTCAAACACATAAGACAAGGTGTTGGTGGTAATTTTAAACTACTTACAGACGATATCTTTTTTACTTTTAGGCCCTTCTTTTCGACTTACTGTATGACGTGTAAGTATTGTTAATGATTTATGTCCTATAAGCCTTTTTCTTGAATTAAATTTCTATTTGCTCTCCATATTTATTATGGTGGTAATTTAACAGATTCTGAGTGTTTAATTGTACACTTTACTCGGATGACAATTACAATATTTGAAGTGTATTTGCAGAAGTAAGTTTCCATGGAAGCATAAAAAATCTAATGCTCTGTTGGTGTTAGGAAATTCATAATCTACAACTAGTAAGGATTTGGTACTATTCAATGATAAAGATGAGTTAAAGACATCTTGGCCTTACATGTTCCTTCTACCTGATGTGTAAAGAATGTAGGGAATCCACGATGAGTTAGTTTGATCATGGATAGTAACCATTCTAATTTCATGAGGCTTATGTGACCTAGTTTATTTTGCCAAGAGGTGTTGTACTCAAAGATTATGCCCACAAAACAAAGGTGGTCATATATTAACATATCACTATTGATATAACATAATATGCCACACAATACACAATTGTTTCAAGTTTGTATGCTTAAGAATAGCCAAATCATCAAGTTTACCTATGAGAGATCATTAGAACTCTTGAAACAATGGACTAGTCACATTAATCTTAACAATCAACAAACTTGTATGTTCAAGTCTATGTTCAACACTGTTAAGGTCAAGCCACTCTCTCTCTCTCTCTCTCTCCAATGTTCAAGAATTATTATCAATTTTAGATACATTTATTCTTAAAGAAATATTGTTTAAAGTCAATTAATCAAAAGAGATAATATCATTATACTTTTTCTATAGATAATGAAATCCTTTAACAACCTAGTGTTTATATTGCCATGTGTGAGTCTTATCTTTAAATGATTCGAGAGGCGAAGTAAATATTTAATTACTAAAGTTGAAACCCAATACATGTTCTGTAATATTTCACGTGGTTCTGATGGTGTTTAATACTTCAACTAGGAAGACTTCTGTCATATTACAAAAAATTCTTCCAACTAATAACAAAGTAGAAAACAACGGTTCACTTATACATCATCTTCATCCAATATGAGATTTGATGTTGGTATTCTTTCATGGTAAGGTATTTCACTTTGAAACTTACAAATAAAGATCCATTGATTTTTCAAATATTTTGAAATATAAATAGTGAAGTAGAAAGAAAATTTACCCTTCAAAATTCACGCTTGAAATATGCATTTTAAGGGGCCATAATGAATATCGAGAAACAAGCTAGTAATGGAGGATGTCACTCCATCTCAAGAGGGTATCTTAAAGGAGGTAACATTGTACGCGTTTCAGATTTTATTTGCATTGTACCTTATTTTTTTATTCTTGATGATAGTGGGTTTGTTAGAGATGTGTTAGTGGTGGTTGTGTAATACTTTAAGGCTTTGGGTTTTAGTAAGTGTAATACTTGTACAATGTATATTTTTTCTTATTATAGTACAACTGATCACCCAACTTCAAATTAATAAAGGGACATGATGTTTCCTTAACATATAAATATAATTCGAAATGCAAAGGGATGTGGATGAATGGAAAATTAGTATTATGTATATTTAATTTTGAGAGATAAATTTGATTATAGCTTAGATGCTAGATACAAGTCAAAGTAATTAAATGTATCTATGTCAAAATTTACTTCCTTAATTTATATTTCTCTCATATGGTTAGTAGTTTGACAATGATTCCTATTATTTCTAGTTGCGTTTTAAATAAATTATTCTTATTTTAAATACACGATTAAAATTTTATTTATTGCAACAATTAAACTTGTTTAAATGTTTTCAAATCCGCATTGTTTGGAATTTGTAATACTCATTTAGTATGTCATAATTAAATATATTTATATATATTATAATCAATTTATTTCAAAGAGATAGATTTTTATAAATGATTTTTTTTAGGTTTAGTTTGCATGACACATGAATGTGAAGATTACCATATTGAGTAAAAGTTAATTGTAAGAAAATAGAGTCAAATGTACTAATTAATCATTCATTTTCCACATTAAAAATATAAGTTAGACTATTCATCAACCATATGATTTTCAAAAGAGTTAAACTTATAAAGACCAAATACCCACAACCAAACTCTTAACAAGTCCAGTTCTTTTATATTCCCTAGAAGGTCCAAAATATTTCAAGTATTTCAACATTGCCCTCGGTTTTAAATTAAATAATGTTTTATAATATCGTTTAATAAAAAGTCAGGATTAAACAATCAATCAGCATATACTTTATTTCTAAACAAACGCCCATTTTTAGCACCAATTTAAAAATAATTCTATAATGAAGCATAAAACAAAAAAGAAAATTTAAACATTAAAAAAAATGAAACACATTTGAGAAAAAAATCAAATATAAAACCTAAAACTCATCTATTCGCATGTGCATGCCAAGGAACCTAAAAAACATCTCTTTTTACAAGAAAGTCCTGCCACTGGAGAACCAATTGCAACTATCAACAACCGACTTGGCCAACAAACCGCTCTATTACACAAAAAAGTTGCCTCCACTAGTGAAACAATCTTCACCATTATCGAACCAGTTTGACCACCGAGCCTCTCCTGCACAAGGAAATCGCTGCCACTCAGGAAGCCTTCTCCACAATCATCACCCGACTTGGCTACGCAATCAACAATCGAAGAACCCAAATTACCGTATAAAATTAACTTTTACCATTGAAACTCTAAAAAATTAATTTGCATGTTTTAATTTTCATTGTATCAAAAGCTTAACCATTTTTTTCTGAAATATTGCAACTTACACAATGTTTTTTTCTATCTTAAAAATTATAATTTTATTTTGAAACGTTTTGTGTTAGAGTTAATGTGAAAATGTATATATGTGATAATTTAAAAGTTACTGTCAACCCACTATTTTGTACTATCACCCGATTGTTTTTTACTATCAACCCACTACTTTTATATTGCACTTTTTTTGCATTGTTAATCCAAGATTTTGTGGTGTCAACCTAGGATTTGTTGTGTTAACCCCATTGCTTTTTGTACATGCTTTTTTTACATTCAGTATGGTTTTCGCAGTGCATCCAACTATTTTTATACTATCAACCCACTATATTTTATTCATATTTTTTTAACCCCTAATTTTTAATTATTCTTTATGCAAGTTTAGGTTTGACGATTAGAGAAAGTGATTTGAGTCTATGTTAAAGAAGGAAAAATCATAGAATATTTCATTTTATAATAGAAAATATTGTCAATTTAGAAATATTTTGATTTAAAATTTCTGTAATATGGAAATGTTTTAATTATATAGTTTTTAAATCATGGAACATAAATATTTTTTATTGAATAATTTGTTTGAAAAACGGTATTTTTGACATTTTTTTGGATTTGACCTTTTTGGTTGGAATTGGTAAATTATGAAGGTCGTAACCCTCCTATAAATATTAGTCACTATATTCACTAACTTTCTCACTCGAGCTAAAACCCTTACTTAATAGCCTCCCTTCAATTATCTCTTCAATTCTCTCTTCTTCATTCTTCAAGAGATAAATTTTTTAAGGTATAGTTTTCATGTCATTTTCCATTTCAGAATTTATCTCTCAAATAAATTATAAATAAATAGTACATTTAATCCTACATTAAAATTACACAATTTCTTCGATTTTCTATATATTCAGCATTTGTTATCATGTATTTTGTCTATCTCAACACAAATAGATGGAAAGATACAACAATTTTTTTATAGGATTCTTATTAAATTATGTGTAATACTTTTGTATCTCATAATTTTTTTATAGTCGTTATTCATGTTAATCAAAGCCAATCTAGTTAGCCAATTTCTAAATATTGGAAGAAGACTATCAGTACTAAAGATCAATCTAGTAAACGAGTCTCATTTATTTTTAATTTCTTTTACAAGAATGTTGTTCAAATGTTAAAAAACACTATATAATATTATTCTTGTCATTTTTCTCATTATATCATATAGCCAAACAAGCATTACATCTCCATTTTTTATATTTTCTTTAATCATATGAATATATATAGAATATTATAGAGTTCTAAAACATATTCCCAAAATCTTTTCAAAATATTGGTCAATTATCTTGGACTCATGTCTTGCTCAGGTATAACTAATCTTATACTAAAATATTTTAAATCAAGCTTTCTTAATTTTCAAGCAATATTTAATAGTTGGGTAATATTGTTGTGTGTAACCTATAATATAGATTTTAATTAAAAATTTATAAACTAATAGGTTAAACTAACACTTCTTAATTAATTTTTGGGTGTTTTACAGAATTTAATGAGACTTAATAATTCCAATTACAAGTGAAAATCAAATGAGACGAAAAGCTACAGTGATGCCTGGAATTTTAGAGAACAAATCTTCTACATCATCAACTATGGAAGTTATGCAGACAAACTTTATTTGAAATATATTACTCTTTTATATATATATATATATATATATATATTATATGCTAGTAGAAAATATGTGATCATGTTTTTATGAATTTGGTTTGTAAATATCATTTAATTTCTCCAGAAAACATAATTCATGAATTAAGTTCAAACTCTTTTTTATCATTTCAGTACAAAGAAAAACTCATAATTCATTTGAATATCCTATCCTAAATTTTGGTTTCTATTAATAGAATACCCACGAGATGATTATTTTTAATTAATGCATTTATCAATAAACTTTAATTAGCGAATGTTTCACAAAAAAATATTTGTCCTCTTTGATTAATTTTTTAAGTTTTTTAAAATCATTTGATATTCAATCACAAGTAAAATTCTTTTCTTTAACACTTTTGAAAAAGAAAAACAATCACGAGTAAAACAGAAAGAAATTATATTATATTAATTGCACATTTTTATATATAGAATTATCTTTATATTTATTATTATAAATTGAAAATTCTTCTTATTAATAAATAACAAATGTTCGTAAATTTTAAATATCTATATCTTTTAAAATAGAGTCCCTTAAAGAACTGAGAGTAACATAAAGAAATATATGTATTCTTCTCTTCTATGATTATAGTTTATTGTTGATTTTATTAATTATGTTATTTTGAAAAATGTAGTCTTCTAATAACTTGAGGGAAGGTTAGTTAGATGTTTACTTTGATGATGTAATTAAAACAAATGAGGAGGTTTACGTGTTTAATGATAGAAGTGGCCAACGATGTCATAAGAAAAATCAACTGACACACAAAACAACATATTCAGAAACTGGAAGCATATGTCTTCCTTCATAAATTTAGCCTAATCATATAACTATAATAAAAAAGAATTATAAATTTTGACTTGTATATCTAAGTCTAGTTATAACTATCACCAAATATTTATAATATATAGATTTCATAAAGAATGTTCCCACCCGATAAAAAGGAGGAGCGCCAAAGGTTGGGTAGTGATTTTGTGTTTTTTTTTTCAAACTTGATTGACAATTTTAATGTGTGATAATTGCTAACCAAGAAACCATTTTCTCATAATTTTTTTATTTTAAATATTTCAAATTGTCATCTTCAACATGGTATTATTTAGTTTTAAATCCTTTGAACCCATCCAAACAACACTACTATACATATAGATGAATTATGAATGTTTTCTTATCATGCTCATAGGCAAAACATGAACGCTCCACAAACGCACAAGGACAGGTCGAGAATGAACAATTATGGGCATAAAACACAAGGATTCGTGAAGATCTTAGCATTGCTGCTAGGTGTCAACAGTGCGGAGGAAACACGATATCATTAGAATATATGTCATTTGATGAACATCAACTTAGATGTAAGAATAGCATATTGATAAAGGAGGTATTTGTACAACTAATTAAATTTTATAATGTTTAAAATATTATTAATTAACTTTTGTTTTATTGTGTATCTTGTATAGATTGATCATTTATCTACTATGAAGAAATATTATAATGGAAAATATGTTGCAAACTACTCTCTTTAATCTCTGGTTCCCATGGTTGCACAACACATGCTAGAATATGAATCCAGCCCTACATGGAAAGCACTGGTGTTGGGCCCTTAGCTATGGGATATTTATATAGAAAAATCCTTGAGAATCCTAAGAATTCAAACAAGACAATCATTACTAAGCTTGCAATGTCTGTCATGGACGAGCTAATGATGTTGACAAAGTGGTTGTAGGCATTTTTGGTTGAGAGCATTGATCGCACAACTCTATTCCTGAACGTGGAATCTTATGCTTTGGCATTTAATCAACAAGGTCTTGGTCCAAAACAACACGATTATAATATGGAATCATCCATAGAGACTGTTAATGTCAATATGACTCATATGACTATTATAGAGACGATGATGAATGTGGTAATTTTTCTTATTTATTAATTAAAAATTTATCTTTAATTGTAAATTGAGTGACACCTAATTCTTGTTTTTCTTGTGACCAATCACTGAATCAATGGGCGAGTGTATTTTCTAGCATCGTCTCCCGAGCTTCCGTCATTGATGTTATATCACCAGGAGTAGATGGATTGTTTAATGGACAATTGCAAATGGTATGTACAATACATAACCTTATTTTTTATTTAGAAATAATTATTTCCTTAGTACTAAGTTATAATTTCTTGATTTTCATATGAGCGCGTAATTTCATGTTCCGTCTCCCTTGTTCCGACGCGTGATAGCTATTTCGCATGATATTGTTTAGATCGTGGAAACGGGCTATGGGCAATCGTGGATATTTCGATGGATATTATTTTTAGGCCCAATTTACTAGTCCATTACCGTAGAAGGGCATCTGGTTGTTTAATTTAAGAAACGACACATGGATACTCACAAGTTTATATAATATATATGAGCTTTGTTAATAGTTTAATTATTTGACGATAGAAAAAAGTAACACCTTACGAATTTTGCAGGTGACTTGGGTTGAACATTGTAAAGTAAATAATGTTGGTGTCCATAATATATACAAGGATCTGGTTAATGGAAGGAAATATTTCGTTGCAAAGCGTTGGGTTTATACCCTTGAGCGGCAATGCAAACGTCTAGCTAGTGTGATGGAAACGAATTCTTCCCCTACAATGGGAAATCTTTTAATATTAATGTCTATTTTGATTTTCATATTTTCATTCTATAATTATGTTTCTTCAATCTTGTCAGGGTTTAATATGCAGTGTTTGGAGGGGAAGACGGAATAAAGAAACTATTTAAGTTGGCAGAAAAATTGGTGTTAGGTTTTTTGGTGTTGTGAGCGCTTCCACTCCATACCCATAGACAAATGTATCGACAAATTGGGCGGATGAAATAAGCGTGATGAGGAAGAGCACCAATGCTGGAATGGCGTTTAAGCATCTTCCTTTCAATATCCAGTGTCACCCAAAATAATATTTGATTTCCTCTGTGATCATACTCGTCACAGAGAGGTACAATTACTTACTTTTATTTAGTGTTATTCGTAAGTTATTATAGGAAACTAGTTCTTACTGTTAATTTAATTGTAGTGGGTCATTTTTGCTAGTCGCGTTAATGTTGAATCGATCTCTCATATTGTCAATGGAAGATATCCCATCAACTGTGTATCACTTTTCCGTGTGAATATAAGTAGAAATATACATAATGTGTTCCATATGTTGATTTTCCAAATATTGAAAGTCTTTCATTTCTACAGAGAGAGCATATGAGCGAAAGCAACTTGCTGATATTGCGAGGGACTTTAACCGACCCAATGGCATCCTATGTGGTGTATGCACCCGTTGATGTTCTTTATATGGACTTTCTATTTGTTGGTGGAAATTTTGAGTCTGTTCCCGTTTTGCCTAACAGAATATCTATTCTTCAAGACATACCTATCGGGCGTGTAGGTGGAAATGGTGAACTCGTTAAGGGGTCCCTTGTTTCTGTGTCCATGCAGACTTCTACTCCAGGTCCAGATTCAGTTGAATTTGTCATTAGTCTTCTCAACGACACCATCACTCGCATTAAGAAATCTCTTTCTAATTGAATTGTAAGTACTACTTTGTTGACTAATGCTTCAATCCTACACATATCTCTAATCCCTTGTTGTTTTTGTGCTGAGTAGGAGTCCGGAGGATTTAATACAACCTTCATGTTCGTAGATACAAGATGATTTCCGAGGATGAAGGAGATTATTGTTATTTAAATGTTTTTAAGACATTATTTTATTTTTATTTTCAAGGCTTTCTTATTATGTTTTTTTCAATGTTGTTATGAGTATGGTCTTGCAATCATACACATTCAATGTTTATGTATCTCGATATTGTTTTCAGTAATTTGAGTGATTAATAATTGTCACAAATCGAATGAGCCTATTATTTTCTTAGCCATTTTTAATCTGTTGTCCATATTGCACTCTAAGGGTTTTCACGGTTTATCTTCTTACTAAAAGTACTTTTTATTTAGTTATAAGAACATTATTTCATATTAAAAGAAATATTTATATCATTGGAAAATATGGAAAGTAATCAATCTTCCTTTATGAAACTGAAGACTTAGCTAGATTGCCCTTCCCATTTCATGCCTTGAATATTTAATCTGCAATTCTAATGAAAATGGTATACTTTATTATACTTATTAGTTATAAATTATAATACGTTATTAAGGTTTCAAGTAGTTAAGATTGTCTATTTGTATTGGTGAAGCGAATTCCTTTAAAATTGCACCAGAGTCACTCAAAAAGGTAATGGACCTCACTAGAGAGGAGATCCTTCATACAATCAATGATTATTTTTCGACTATTAGGAATATAGAACATTTATAATAGTATAACTGTATGTTTTATGAAGAGCAAGATATTTATGTTATTCTTATTGAATTATTTTTCTTAAGGTCACATTAATTTGTAATCCGCTGATTCAATTATTGGGTTTTCTTGCTAAGATATTCTGGGAAAATTTTATTTAAAGTTAAACGGTTAATTGGAATTTCAAGTTTCAACAATTGTAGGAGTATTTCAGGTGCTGCAGTATTATGATCCAGAGAAGGACGAGTACCATGTTTGTCGTAAATGTGAAGCCCACATATCCAACAACTTTCTCTTAGATGTACAAATTAGAATATCTTCGTGCATATATACGCTTTTCTTCTTGATGATTTTTATTTGTTGGATTATCAGTTCATACTAATCCATGTGTTAATTAATTTTCCATTTATTTCTCAGTTTATGAAGTATTCTACTTTAGATCCTATCAGAATGTTTAGTGAGGCATCCCATCTTCATTTATTTAATAATCTGAGCTACAGAAGTGATAATAGATTCATTTTCATAATTTTGTAGTATAAATAGGACCGTGGATGATGAAGCCCGCCATCGAATAGTAAATGACATCACTGATGATGCTGATGTATACTAGAATCAATGTAACACGTTTCTTGGCCAGAAAATTGTTAGATTAATTAAACTTGAGATTCAATTTTTAAATTGTATTTTGACATAATTAAGAACAATTATTTAGATTCACGGGTCACTAGAGATGATCTCCACCTCTTTTGAGAAGACATGGGAGTTCAGGCTGCTGTTGTAAGTATATCACACTACTAATATAAGTTAAGTTAAGTTACTGTTTAAATTTCCGATCTCAAGTCTTTTTAATATATGTGTGTGTATAGGAGAAGCTCCTAAGTTATTTCCTCTTATATTTGTGTTTGTTACTATCACATCCAGAAGCGACCATTTACTTACTAATAACTTGTAAAGATTTGTACATTTGCTGACTATTGATCGTGGTTTCTGAGGTGTGTATGCTCTTTACATTTTTTATTTTATCACAAACCTAGGCCCACGAGTTTTTCAATCCAAGGATTATCGGTGATCTAAAAAAGAAGTTCGAGGACCATTTGGGTAATTTTTGAGGTTTAGGGACCATTTAGGAACGTTTTGCAATTTTCTTTCTGTTTGTTTCCTAAAATTCTTTTGTTGGTGGAATTAATATCTATAATAGAACTTGCAAGCAATATTATGAAAGTGTTATATTGATATGTACTTCTAAGTGGTTCTATGGAACTTTTTCTCATTCCTATAAAGTTGCTTGATATTATTGTTGGCTTACTTTTTCTTTTCTTAATCACTCTATTGGGAAAATGACACACAAATGGAGAAATTCAAGAAATCGCTCGTGTTTAAGAAGATAATTCTAATATTAAGAAAGCGATTCTTTTCTCTTTATATGTTCCTCGTTTTATATTGTATATATGATATATAATTCCTTTTCGATGTTCGTTATTACATCTTGAAATTAGGTATAATCCAATTGGAACGAAATGAGTGAACCTCTTAGCGGTTTCTGATCGTCTCATGTAGAAGTTTGGATCTTCTATTGAGGTAATTTCGATCTTACTTTGGTTAGAGAAAGTTGTATAGATGAGATGAAGCATAACAAAGGTTTGGGTTCATGAATTGATGATGTCTTCCTATTTGTCATATAATAATCTATGTTGGAGACATCATTTTAGGAGTTTATGATCATTAAATATTAGAGTTTTAGTCATATTTCGATATTCTCCTATTTATTGTCTTAATTTGATGAATTATTTTTTTTAGAGCATATTTAGTTTCATTTGCATGTTAATGTGAAGCTTTAAAGATATATGGAAATTAATTAGATACCAAATTAATTCTAAAGAAATAAAATAAAGAAGATATGGATCGAAACTTGA
The DNA here is from genome assembly GCA_029959085.1 of Nemophila menziesii. NCBI lineage: Eukaryota > Viridiplantae > Streptophyta > Magnoliopsida > Boraginales > Hydrophyllaceae > Nemophila > Nemophila menziesii. The sequence continues at coordinate 86,753,958 of JARWIR010000001.1, forward strand.
GATAAAAGGAAATAGAGAATAAATCGGAAAGGAAAAGCTACCAAGTAAATCTGAAATTATGCTGCCAGGTCTATTAAAGTGAAGATAACTTAAAATAGGCTCTGGGAATTTGGAAGAGAAATAAAAACAAAAACTGTAGTTTTTTTTGACGCGGTCGTTTCATTTTATAGTAGGCAAAAATCAAAGAAATAACGAAAAAGCTACGGCAGAAACAAGACAGCAGCAAGTTACCTTATCTCCTATATTTTTGAAAACAAATTTGATTTGGAAAAGGAGTCCAATTTCGTGCCTTCTACTCCAAGAAGTCCGACCTAGGACTTTCAAAACACCTATAAATAAAACATTTAACTATTATAACCATGTCCTTGCTTAGTCTTTGCCTCCCACGATCAATCCTTTAGTTTATTCATCATTCAAGAGAAAAAAGTTGACATTATGTATCTTTAGTTTAGTTATTTCTTTCTAGTATGAACTAATTTTCCAATAGATTGGGTTTTACATATGTATAATCTTTGAATTCCATTTTTCTTCTATTTAAGTTTGATTGGGGAAACCTTTTTAAATTGATTATTGCTTCCCAACAATATATTTGTTTTATGTTCTTTGATTTATTGTCTGACTTATTCCTGATCAAATTAGGGTTGTGCTAAAGTAGTTAGATGGTCACCCAAAAAGGAGTGTCTAATTATTGAAACATCACATAATCGTCAAGTGTGTGGTAGTGATCTAAAAAGGCTTGCCTAACTAGATAGTCATTAGGGTTTAAGTATTAATCACAAATCATTATTTGCAGGGTCCATTACCCAAGTCCCCAGGTAATTGTTAGGTGCCTCATAAGTCCACCCGAAAGGGGGTTAGGAGGAATATTGAAACCTGGCTACTTATCTAAGAGCTACAATCACCATTATTAACTAATAGATGAAATAAAAGGATTAATGCATACTATCAAAACCTGAGCTATACTTTCTCATCTTATCCTCTCATATTTATTTCATTGTCTTTAGTTTAATTTAGTTTAATCTTATCGTCTTATCAATCATTATTATTTAATTTTCTTGTCTTTAATTTCAATATCTATTTATTACTACACTTTCTTGTTAAATCCATTCGTATAACACACTAAGTCCTTGAGAACGAATCTTTACTTATCATAAAACTTACGTACGACATGTGATACTTGCAGTGAGTACCGTGTTGAGGCTAGGGTGTTAGTTGAATTATTTATATCTTATTTTTATCACACCTTAGCTGACACAAATTTCATAATCAAGAAACTTATGAAAACATGTCTTATTGGCTGTCAAACACATCTACGCTCTTGTTTATACTACGAAAACGCTTGAACGTCGGATATGCAACTTTAGCTCAAAAACTTATACCTACAACATATTTATTGGAAGAATGATAATGGTATGGAGTTTACTTTATGATTAATTAGAGGAACATTCAATTATATTTAATGCTCTATATTAATTCAGAAACATGTAGTGTGATCAGGGATTTAGGTCATCTTCTATTAGTGCTAGTGCAGCTACAGTTGCACTAGAAGTAGTGTGTCAAGATAAAGCAAAATACCCCGCTTTGCTTTTTAAATTACAGCTCACAACTTATGTGAAGAAAATCTATGGAATTATCCGTGATAGCTTGAATAAGGTCTTGGGTTCTATCATTTATTTATGCTTCTGGGTTCATTTAATTCTTCTAATCTCAAGATTAATATGTGTGCCTCAACATATTTTGTATGATCATATTTTTATTTGTTACCTCTCAAGAACCAAGAACTTCCAAAGGAAGTTTGTTAAGATCTAGACTATCACTTGGAAAATATTCTTCAACAATCTATTGGCAATGAATCATTTATTTTCTCAACACTCTATCTGCACACTGAAAGAAAAATTTGTAAGAATCTCATCATAATCCATGTCATTTTTTTTGTTTCTCAATGCTATATTCCAGTAACAATATTGATATCATTGTTTAATAAATGTGGGTGCCTCCTATTCTCATGAAAAAGATATTTACAAATATCTAATCATACATTAATTTCCATATTTTCAACATGTGAATAAATCCTTTCTCTTCCTATTCATTATCCTTTAACGTTGTACTTAAAGAACACGTACCATTGTTTGCTTTTGTATTCTACTTCTACGTCATGAATATTGTGCATTCATTAATGGTGAATATGTTAAATATTGTTTGGCTGAACTACAGCTTTGGTGTTGTCAAGTTAAAGATGAGTTATATTTTAATATTTTTTAGTTTCTTGAGATTTCTATTTATTTTATCATCTTTTCTTTTTCATTTGAATTTTTTTTTTCATTCATGTAGGGTAGATATAGGATGAGCTCAAACACATACGGTATCTTTTTGACTTTTCGGCCCTTCTTTCCGACTTACTCTATGACATGTAAGCATTGTTAATGATGTATGTCCTATAAGTCCTTTTTTTGAATTAAATTTCTATTTGCTCTCCATATTTATCATGGTGTTAATTTCACAGATTTTGAGTGTTTAATTGTAAACTTTACTAGGATGACAATTACAATATTCGTAGCGTATCGGCAGAAGTAAGTTTTCATGGAAGCATAAAAAATCTAATAATCTGTTGGTGTTAGGAAATTCATAATCTACAACTAGTGAGGATTTGGTTCTAGTAAATGATAAAGATGAGTTAAAGACATCTTGGCCTTACTCGTTCCTTCTACCTGATGTGAAAAAATGTAGGGAATCCTTGATGAGTTAGTTTGATCGTGGATAGTAACCTTTCTAATTTAATGAGGCTTATGTGACCTAGTTGATTTGACCAAGAGGTGTTGTACTCAAAGATTATGCCCATAAAACAAAGATGTTCATATATTAACATATCACTATTGATATAATGTAATAGGCCACAAAATACACAATTTTTTCAAGTTTGTATGCTTAAGAATTGCCAAATCATCAAGTTTACCTATGACAGATCATTAGAACTCTTGGAACAATGGACTAGTCACTTTAATCGTAACAATCAACAAACTTGTTCGTTCAAGTCTATGTTCAACACTGTTAAGATCAAGCAACTCTCTCTCTCTCTCTCTCTCTCTCTCTCTCTCTCTCTCTCTCTCTCTTTCTCTCTCCAATGTTAAAGAATTATTATCAATTTTAGATACATTTATTCATAAAGAAATATTGTTTAAAGTCAATTAACCAAAAGAGATAATATCATTATACTTTTCCTATAGATAATAAATCCTTTAACAGCTTAGTGTTTATATTTCCATGTATGACTCTTATCTTTAAATGATTCGAGAGGCGAAATAAATATTTAATTACTCAAGTTTAAACCCAATACATGTTCCGTAATATTTCACGTGATTCTGATGGTGTCTAATACTTCAACTAGGAAGATTTCTGTCATATTACCAAAAATTCTTCCAACCAGTAACAAAGTAGAAAACAATGGTTCACTTATACATCATCTTAATCAAATATTAGTGGTGATTTTGCTACTCTTTCATGGTAAGGTATTTCTCTTTGAAACTTACAAATAAAGATCCATTGAATTTTTAAATACTTTGAAATATAAATAGTGAAGAAGAAAGAAAATTTACCCTTCAAAATTCATGCTTGTAATATGCATTTTAAGGGGCCATAATGAATATCAAGAAACAAGCTAGTAATGGAGGATGTCACTCCATCTCAATAGGTTATATTCAAGGAGGTAACATTGTACATGTTTCAGATTTCATTTGCATTTTAACTTATTTTTTCATTCTTGATGATAGTGGGTTTGTTAGAGATGTGTTAGTGGTGGTTGTGTAATAGTTTAAGGCTTTGGGGTTTGGTAAGTGTAGTACTTGTACAATGTATATTTTTTCTGATTATAATACAACGGATTACCCAACTCCAATTTAATAAAGGGACATGATGTTGCCTTACAATATAAATATAATTCGAAATGCGAAGGGATGTGGATGAATGAAATATTAGTATTATGTATATTTAAATTTTAGAGACAAATTTGATTATAGCTTAAATGCTAGATACACGTCAAAGTAATTTAATGTATCTATGTCTAAATTTTTTTCCTTAATTTATATTTCTTTCATATGGTTAGTAGTTTAATGATTCCTATTATTTCTAGTTGTGTTTTAAATAAATTATTCTTATTTAAAATACACGACGAAAATTCTAGTTATTGCAACTATTATACTTGTTTAAATATTTTCAAATCCGAATTGTTTGGAATTTGTAATACTCATTCAGTGTGTCATAATTAAATATATATATATATTTGTTACATATTTTAATCAATATATTTCAAAGAGATAGATTTTTACAAATGATTTCTTTTAGGTTTAGTTTGCATGACACTTAAATGCGAAGATTACCATACTGAGTAAAAGTTAATTGTAAGAAAAAGTGTCAAATGTACTAATTAGTCATTCATTTTCCACATTGAAAATACAATTTAGACTTTACTCTACCCATGTGATTTTAAAAACAGTTAAGCTTATAAAGACAAAATACCCAAAACTAAACTTTAAACAAGTCTAGTTCTTTTTTTTCCACTAGAAGGTCCAAAATATATCCAGTCAACATTGCCCTCTTATTTAAATTTAATAATTTTTATTATCGTTTGATAAAAAGTAAGGATTAAACAGTTAATTAGCAGATCCTTTATTGCTTAACAAACAACCATTTTTAGCACCAATTTTAATAACTCTATAATGAAACATAAAACAAAAAAGAAAAAGTAAACATTAAAAATAATGAATCACGTTTGACAAAAAATTAATGAAAGAAAAAACCTAAAACTCATCTCCTTACATGTGCACGTGCATGCAGAAACCCAAAAAAAATCATCTCTTCACACCAACCACTTTTCTACATCAAAATGTCGTCGCCACTGGAGAACCAATTGCCACTATCAACCACCCGACTTGGCCAACTGCTCTATTACAGAAAAAAATACCGCTACTAGGGATGCGATCTCCACCTTCATCAAACCAGCTTGGCCACCAAGCCTTTCCTGCACAAGAAAATTGTTGCCACTCAGGAAACCTTCTCCACCATCATTAAACCGGTTTGGTTATGCCATCAACAATCGAAGAACCCAAATTCCAATAAAAAATTAACTTTTACAATTGAATCTTTAAAAATTAATTTTTATGTTTTATTTTTTATTGTTTTCCAAAGTTTACTTATTTTTGTTCTTAAATATTGCAACATGCACAATGTTTTTCTCTATCCTAAAAATTATAATTTATTTTGAAAACTTTTATGTTAGATTTAATGTGAAAATACATATATGTGAAAATTTAAAAGATACTGTCAACCCATTGTTTTGTACTATAACTACAGTGTCTTTGTATTGTCAACCCACTATTTTTATATTTCACTTTTTTCGCATTGTTAATCCATGATGTTGTGTTATCAAGCCACGATTTGTGGTGTTAACCCATTGTTTTTATATTGTCAATACTGTTTTTTAGTGTCGTCCGACTATTTATAACTATATTCTATCTAAGTTTGATTGGGGAAACCTTTTTAAATTGATTATTGCTTCCTAACCATATATTTGTTTTATGCTCTTTGATTTATTGTCTGTCTTAATCCTGATCAAATTAGGGTTGTGCTAATAGTAGTTACATGGTCACCCAAAAGGAGTGTCTAATTATTGAAACATCACATAAGCGTCCAGTGTGTGGTAGTGATCTGAAAAGGCTTGCCTAACTAGATAGTCATTAGGGTTTAAGTTTTAATCATCAATCATTATTTGCAGGGTCCCCTTACCCAAGTCTCTGGTAATTGTTAGGTCGCCTCATAAGTCCACCCGAAAGGGGGTTAGGAGGAATATATAAACCTGGCTACTTATCTAAGAGCTACAATCACCCTTATTAACTACTAGATGAAATAGAAGAATTAATGCATACTAGCAAAACCTGAGCTATACTTTCTCATCTTATCCTCTCATATTTATTTCGTTGTCTTTAGTTTAATTTAGTTTAATCTAATCACCTCATCAATTATTATTATTTACTTTTCTTGTCTTAAATTTCAATATTTATTAATTACTACACTTCCTTGTTAAATCCATTCGTATAACACACTAAGTCCTTGAGAACGAATATTTAATTATCATAAAACTTATGTACGACCTGTGATACTTGCAGTGAGTACCGTATTGAGGCTAGAGTGTTAGTTGAATTATTTATATCTTATTTTTATCTCACCTTAGCCGACACAAATTTCATAATCAAGAAACTAATGAAAACATGTCTTATTGGCTATCAAACACATTTACGCTCTTGTTTATACTACAAAAAAGCTTGAAATACGTCGGATCTGCAACTTTAGCTCCAAAACTTATTCCTACAACATATTTATTGGAATAATGAAAATGGTATGGAGTTTACTTTATGATTAATTAGAGAAACATTCAATTATAATTAATGCTCTATATTAATTCAGAAACATGTAGTGTGATCAGGGATTTAGGTCATCTTCTATTAGTGCTAGTGCAGCTACATATGCACTAGAAGTAGTGTGTCAAGTTAAAGCGAAATACCCCGCTTTGCTTTTCAAATAACAGCTCACAACTTATGTGGAGAAAATCTATGGATTTATCCGTGATAGATTGATTAAGGTCTTGGGATCTATCATTTATTTATGCTTCCAGGTTCATTTAATTCTTCTAATCTCAAGATTAATATGTGTGCCTCAACATATTTTGTATGATCATATTTTTATGTGTTACCCCTCAGGAACCAAGAACTTCCAGAGGAAGTTTGTTAAGATCTAGACTATCACTTGGAAAATATTCTTCAACAATTTATTGGCTAAGAATCATTTATTGTCTCAACACACTATATGTACACTGAAAGAAAATTTTGTAAGAATCTCATCATAATCCATGTCATTTTTTTTGTTTCTCCATGCTATATTCCAGTAACAATATTGATATCTTTGCTTAATAAATGTGGGTGCCTCCTATTCTCGTGAAAAAGATATTTACAAATATCTAATCATACATTAATTTACATATTTTCAACATGTGAATAAATCTTTTCTCTTCCTATTCATTATCCTTTAACGTTGTACTTAAAGAACATGTACCATTGTTTGCTTTTGTAGTGCATTCAGTAATGGTGAATATGTTAAATATTGTTTGGCTGAACTGGAGCTTTGGTGTTGTCAAGTTAAAGATGAGTTATATTTTAATATTTTTTAGTTTCTTGAGATTTCTATTTATTTTATCACCTTTTCTTTTTCATTTGTTTTTTTTTCATTCATGTAGGGTCGATATAGGATGAGCTCAACCACATAAGACAAGGTGTTGGTTTTCTGGTAATTTAAAACTACTTACATACGGTATCTTTTTGACTTTTGGGCCCTTCTTTCTGACTAATGGTATGACGTGTAAGTATTGTTAATGATTTATGTCCTATAAGTCCTTTTCTTGAATTAAATTTCTATTTGCTCTCCATATTTATCATGGTGTTGATTTCACAGATTCTGATTGTTTAATTGTACACTTTACTAGGATTACAATTACAATATTCGAAGTGTATCCGCATAAGTAAGTTTTCATGGAAGCATAAAAAATCTAATGCTCTGTTGGTGGTTGGAAATTAATAATCTACAACTAGTGAGGATTTAGTACTAGTCAATGATAAAGATGAGTTAAAGACATCTTGGCCTTACACGTTCCTTCTACCTGATCTGAAAAGAATGTAGGGAATTCTTGATGAGTTAGTTTGATCGTGGATAGTAACCTTTCTAATTTCATGAGGATTATGTGACCTAGTTGATTTGACCAAGAGGTGTTGTACTCAAAGATTATGCCCACAAAACAATGGTGGTCATATATTAACATATCACTATTGATATAACGTATTAGGCCACAAAATACACAATTTTTTCAAGTTTGTATGCTTCAGAATTTCCAAATCATCAAGTTTACATATGAGAGATCATTGGAACTCTTGAAACAATGGACTAGTCACTTTAATCTTAACAATCAACACACTTGTACATTCAAGTCTATGTTCAACACTGTTACGATCAAGCAACACGCACACACACACACACACTCTCTCTCTCTCTCCAATGTTCAAGAATTATTATCAATTTTAGATACATTTATTCATAAAGAAATATTGTTTAAATTCAATTAACCAAAAGAGATAATATCATTATACTTTTTCTACAGATAATAAAATACTTTAACAACTTAGTGTTTATATTGCCATGTATGAGTCTTATCTTTAAATGATTCGAGAGGCGAAATAAATATTTAATTAATCAAGTTGAAACCCTATACATGTTCTGTAATATTTCACGTGGTTCTGATGGTGTCTAATACTTCAACTAGGAAGAATTCTGTCATATTACAAAAAATTCTTCCAACCAGTAACAAAGTAGAAAACAATGGTTCACTTATACATCATCTTCATATAATATTAGTGGTGATGTTGGTACTCTTTCATGGTAAGGTATTTCTCTTTGAAACATACAAATAAATATCCATTGATTTTTAAATATTTTGAAATATAAATAGTGAAGAAGAAAGAATATTTACCCTTCAAAATTCACGCTTGTAATATTCATTTTAAGGGACCATAATGAATATCGAGAAACAAGCTAGTAATGTAGGATGTCACTCCATCTCAAGAGGGTATATTCAAGGAGGTAACATTGTACATGTTTCAGATTTCATTTGCATTTCACCTTATTTTTTCATTCTTGATGATAGTGGGTTTGTTAGAGATGTGTTAGTGGTGGTTGTGTAATACTTTAAGGCTTTGGGTTTTAGTAAGTGTAGTACTTGTACAATGTATATTTTTTCTTATTGTAATACAACTAATTACCCAACTCCAACTTAATAAAAAGACATGATGTTTCCTTAAAATATAAATATTATTCGAAATGCGAAGGGATGTGGATGAATGGAAGATTAGTATTATGTATATTTAAATTTGAGAGATAAATTTGATTATAGCTTAAATGCTAGATACACGTCAAAGTAATTAAATGTATCTATGTCTAAATTTATTTCCTTGATTTATATTTCTGTCATATGGTTAGTAGTGTGACAATGATTCCTATTATTTCTAGTTGCGTTTTAAAAAAATTATTTTTATTTAAAATACACGATCAAAATTCTACTTATTGCAACAATTAAACTCGTTTAAATGTTTTCAAATCCGCATTGTTTGGAATTTGTAATACTCATTCAGTGTGTCATATATATATATATATATATATATTTGTTACATATTTTAATCAATATATTTCAAAGAGAGAGATTTTTACAAATGATTTCTTTTAGGTTTAGTTTGCATGACACTTGAATGCGAAGATTACTATAATGAGTAAAAGTTAATTGTAAGAAAATAGTGTCAAATGTACTAATTAGTCATTCATTTTCCATATTGAAAATACAAGTTAGACTTTACTCCACCCATGTGATTTTCAAAAGAGTTAATATTATAAAGACAAAATACCCAAAACTAACTTTTAACAACTCTAGTTCTTTTTTTTTTCCACTAGAAGGTCCAAAATATTTTAAGTCAACATTGCCCTCTTATTTAATTTTAATAATTTTTAATATCGTTTGATAAAAAGTAAGGATTAAACAATCAATTAGCAGATACTTTATTGCATAACAAACACCCATTTTTAGCACCAATTTAAATAACTCTATAATGAAACATAAAACAAAAAAGAAAAAGTAAACATTAAAAACAATGAATCACGTTTGACAAAAAAACAATGAAAGATTAAACCTAAAACTCATCTCCTTACATGTGCACGTGCATGCAGGAACCCAAAAAAAATCATCTCTTCACACCAGCCACTTTTCTACACAAAAAAGTCGCCCGCCACTGGAGAACCAATTCCCACTATCAACAACCCGAGTTGGCCAACTTGTCTATTACACAAAAAAATACCGCTACTAGGGAAGCAATCTCCATCTTCATCAAACCAGCTTGGCCACCAAGCCTTTCCTACACAAGAAAATTGTTACCACTCAGGAAACCTTCTCCACCATCATCAACCCGGGTTGGTTATGCCATCAATAATCGAAGAGCCCAAATTCCAATAAAAAATTAACTTTTACCATTGAAACTTTAAAAAATTAATTTTATGTTTTATTTTTCATTGTTTTCCAAAGTTTACTTATTTTTGTTCTGAAATATTGCAACATGAACAATGTTTTTTCTCTATCCTAAAAATGATAATTTATTTTGAAAACTTTTATGTTAGAGTTAATGTAAAATGAATATATGTGAAAATTAAAAAGATATTGTCAACCCATTGTTTTGTACTATAACCCCATGGTCTTTGTATTGTCAACCAACTATTTTTATATTTCACTTTTTTCGCATTGTTAATCCACGATTTTGTGGTGTCAACCCACGATTTGTGCTATTAACCCATTGTTTTTGTATAGTTGATATGATTTTTTAGTGTCGTCCGATTATTTATAACTATCAACCAACTATATTTTATTCATACTTTTAACCACTAATTTCTAATTATTTTTTATGCACATTTATGTTTGACGATTTAAGAAAGTAATTGGATTCCATCTTACAAAGAAGTAAAAATTATAGAATATTTTAGTTTTAGAATAGAAAATATTGTAAATATAGAAATATTTTGATTTAAAAATTTTGTAATATGGAAATGTTTTAATTATATTGTTTTCTAATCATGCAACGTAAATATTTTTTTTATGGAATTATTTGTTTGAAAACCGGTATTTTTTACATTTGTTTGGATTGGACATTTTTGGTTGGAATTGGTGGGTTAATCATAAATAAATGAAAGAAGCAAACACCCCCACCTCAACCCTCATCTCTATCATGGTCCAATTTACACCTTTAACCACCCTGGCTTGTAATCAAATATCCACCATAATTAATAAAAATCATCTCCAATTATTGTTGACACATAGATTATCCAATGAATTTATTTATTTATCCTCATTATTTTTTCTCCTCCTTTATTTCATTGAACCATGTATTACCACATAGAAGGTGATAAAATAATGATATAAAAAGAGGATAACATACTCATTCATTTCAAATATGGTTGGTATTAATTAAAAAATTACATGTCCATAAAAAGTTATCTATTTAGAAAATCAAGGCTCTTTTTCTATTTCTATATCACTTTTACCCTCAATTCAAGTAAGTATTCAATTTTTCAAGACACTTTATCAAGAGAATATTAGTAAAATAGAATATAATTATTCTTTTTCTTAATTTATGTGCAAAAGAAAAGGTGACAACCTTTGTGAACAGATAAAGTATATCATTACTCTTTTTTCAATATCCCTTTTTAAAGATTTTTCTTAAAATTATACCTTTTTCTAACCTCATATCTCTATCTTTATTATTTGTTTGACTTATCTAACCTACATCCCTAACAACATATAAAGGTCGTACTCCTCCTATAAATACTAGTCACTATATTCACTAACTTTCTCACTCGAGCTAAAACTCTTACTTAATAGCCTCTCTTTAATTATCTCTTCAAGTCTCTCTTCTTTATTCTTCAAGATATACAATTGTAAGGTATAGGTCTCAAGTCCTTTCCCTTTTGCAAATTTATCTCTCAAATAAATAATATATTTAATCCTACATTAAAATTCTACAATTTCTTTTATTGTCTATGTATTCACCATTTGTTATCATGTAATTTGTCTATCTCAACACAAATGTAAGGATCGTGAATGATGAAGCCCGCCATCAAGTAGTAAATGACATCACTGAGGTTGATGTATACTGCAATCAATGTAACATGTTTCTTGGCCAGAAAATTGTAAGATTAATTAAACATGAGATTCTATTTTTAAATTGTATTTTGAAATAATTGAGAACAATTATTTAGATTCATGGGCCACTAGAGATGATTTCCACCTCTTTTGAGAAAACATTGGAGTTCAAACAGCTGTTGTAAGAATATCACACTACTAATATAAGTTAAGTTACTATTGAAATTTTCGATCTCAACTCTTTTTAATATATGTGCGCATATAGGAGAATCTCCTAAGATATTTCCTCTTATATTGTGTATGTTTCTATCACACTCTAGAAGCGACCATTTACTTATAACTTGTAATGATTCGTACATTTGCGGAGTGTTAATCGTGGTTTCTGAGGTGTGTGTTCTCTTTACATTTTTTATTTTATCACACACCCGGGCCACCAGTTGCTCTATCCAAGGATTAACGGATATCCAAAAAAGAAGTTTGAGGACCATTTGGGTAAATTTTTTGGTTTAGGGACCATTTAGGGACTTTTTGCAATATCTATCATAGAACTTGCAAGCCATATTATGAAGGTGTTATATTAATATGTACTTGTGAGTGGTTCTTATGGAACTTTTTCTCATTCCTATAAAGTTGTTTTATCTTATTGTTGGCTTACTTTTTCTCCTCTTGATGACTTTATTAGGGGGAATGACACACAAATGGAGAAATTCAAGAAATAGCTCGTGTTTCGAAAGATAATTCTAATATTAAGAATGTGATTCTTTTCTTTTCATATGTTCCTCGTTTTATATTGTATATATGATATATAATTCCTTTTCTATGCTCATTATTACAGCTTGAAATTGGTTATAACCCAATTGGAACTAAATGAGTGATCCTCTTAGCGGTTTCTGCAGAAGTTTGGAACTTCTATTGAGGTAATTTTGATCTTACTTTGGTTAGAGAAAGTTGTATAGATGAGATAAGGTATAAAAAAGGTTAGGGTTCATGAATTGCTGATGTTTTCCTATTTGAGATATAATAATCTATATTGGAGACATCATTTTAAGAGTTTATGGCCAATTAATATTAGAGTTTTCGTCATATTTCGATATTCTTCTATTTATTGTCTCGATTTGATGAATTATTATTTTTAGATCATATTTAGTTTAATTTGCGTGTTAATGTGAAGATGTAAATATATATATGTAAATTAAGTAGATACCAAATCAATTCTAAAGAGATAAAATAAAGAAGATATGGATATAAAAGGAAAATCGGAAAGGAAAAGCTGCCAAGTAAATCTGAAATTATGCAGCCACATCTATTAAAGTGAAGATAACTCAAAATAGGCTGGGAATTTGCAAGAGAAATAAAAACAAAAATTATAGTAGGCGAAAATCAGAGAAATAACGAACACGTTACGGCAGAAACAAGACAACAACAGTTTACCTTATCTCTTATATTTTAGGAAACAAATTTGATTTGGAAAAGGAGTCCAATATCTTGCCTTCTACTCCAAGAAATCCGACCTAGGACTTTCTAAGCACCTATAAATAAGACCTTTTAATATTATAAGCATGTCATTGCTTAGTCCTTGCCTCCGACAATCGATCCTTTAGTTTATTCATCATTCAAGAGAAGCAAGTTGACATTATGTATCTTTAGTTTAGTTATTTTGTTCTAGTATGAACTAATTTTCCCATAGCATGGGTTTTACATATGTATAATCTTTGAATTCTATTTTTCTTCTATCTAAGTTTTTTTGGGGAAACTCTTTTAAATTGATTATTGCTTCCTAACAATATATTTGTTTTATGTGCTTTGATTTATTGTCTGTCTTATTCCTGATCAAATTAGGGTTGTTCTATTAGTAGTTAGATGGTCACCTGAAAAGCTGTGTCTAATTATTGAAACATCATATAAGCGTCTAGTGTGTGGTAGTGATCTGAAAAAACTTGTCTAACTAGATAGTCATTAGGGTTTGAGATTTAATCAGCGATCATTATTTACAGGGTCCCCTTACCCAAGTCCCCTGGTGATTGTTAGGTCGTTCCTTAAGTCCACCCGAAAGGGGGTTAGGAGGAATATAGAAACATGGCTACTTATCTAAGAACTACAATCACCCTTATTAACTAACAGATGAAATAGATTAATTAATGCATACTAGCAAAACCCGAGCTACACTTTCTCATCTTCTTCTCTCATATTTATTTTATTGTCTTTAGTTTAATTTATTTTAATCTTATCGCCACATCAATCATTATTATTTACTTTTCTTATCTTCAATTTCAATATCTATTTATTACTACACTTTCTTGTTAAATCCATTCGTATAACACACTATGTCCTTGAGAACGAATCTTTACTTATTATAAAACTTACGTACGACCTGTGATACTTGCAGTGAGTACCGTATTGAGACTAGGGTGTTAGTTGCATTTTTTATATCTTATTTTTATCACACCTTAGCCGACACAAATTGCATAATCAAGAAACAAATGAAAACATGTCTTATTGGCTATCAAACACATCTACGCTCTTGTTTATACTACTAAAAAGCTTGAAATATTTCGGATCTGCAACTTTAGCTCATAAATTATACCTACGAGATAGATATTGGAAGAACGATAATGGTATGGAGTTTACTTTATGATTAATTAGAAGAAAATTCAATTATAATTAATGCTCTATATGGATTCAGAAACATGTAGTGTGATCAGGGATTTAGGTCATCTTCTATTAGCGCTAGTGCATCTACAAATGCACTAGAAGTAGTGTGTCAAGTTAAAGCAAAATACCCGGTTTTCCTTTTCAAACAACAGCTCACAACTTATGTGGAGAAAATCTATGGAGTAATTTGTGAGAGCTTGAATAAGGTCTTGGGATCTATCGTTTATTTTTACTTCCGGTTCATTTAATTCTTCTAATCTCAAGATTAATATGTGTGCCTCAACACATATTTGTATGATCATATTTTTATTTTATTACCTCTCAGGAACCAAGAACTTCCAAAGGAAGTTTGTTAAGATCTAGACTATCACTTGGAAAAGATTCTTCAACAATTAATTGGCAAGAAATCATTTATTGTTTCAACACTCTATTTTTAGACTAAACAAAAATTTTGTACGAATCTCATCATAATCCATGTAATTTTTTTGTTTCTCAATGCTATATTTCAGGAACAATATTCATATCACTAATTAATAAATGTGGGTGCCTCCTATTCTCGTGAAAATGATATTTACAAATATCTAATCATACATTAATTTACATATTTTCAACATGTGAATAAATCCTTTCTTTTCCTATTCATTATCCTTTAACGTTGTACTTAAAGAACATGTACCTTTGTTTTCTTTTGTAGTCTACTTCTATGTCATGAATATTGTGCATTCAGTAATGGTGAATATGTTAAATATTGTTTGGCTGAACTAGAGCTTTGGTGTTGTCAAGTTAAAGATGAGTTATATTTTAATATTTTTTATTCTCCTGAGTTTTTTATTTATTTTATCACCTTTTATTTTTCATTTGAATTTTTGTTTCATTCATGTAGGGTCGATATAGGATGAGCTCAAATACATAAGACAAGTTGTTGGTTTTCTAGTAATTTTAAACTATTTACAAACGGTATCTTTTTGACTTTTGTGCCCTTCTTTCCGACATACTGTATGACGTGTGAGTATTGTTAATAATTTATGTCCTATAAGTCATTTTCTTGAATTATATTTCTATTTATCTCCATATTTATCATAGTGTTGATTTCACAGATTTTGAGTGTTTAATTGTACACTTTACGAGGATAACAATTACAATATTCGAAATGTATCCGCGGAAGTAAGTTTAACTAGGATTCATATGCTTTTTCGTTGCGCTTTGAAAAAAACTATTCTCATTTCAAATACACGATTAAAATTTAATTTATTTCTTCAACAATTAAACTTGTTTAAATGTTTTCAAATCCGCATTGTTTGGAATTTGTAATACTGATTCACTGTGTCAAAATTTAACGTATATAATTGTTCCATAAAATGGTGATATAAAAAGGGGATAACATACTCACTCGATTCATATATCGTTGTTATTAATTCTAAAATTAGATGTCAACAAAAGGTTGTCCATTTAGAAAATTAAGACACTTTTTCATTCTTTATATCACTTTTACCCCTAATTTTTCAGTATGTATTTAAGTTTTCAAGTCACTTTATGAAAGAAGTTTTAGTAAAGGTAATATATAATTATTATTTTTCTTAATTTGTGTGCTAACTAAAAGATGACAACCTTTGTGAACAGATAAAGTATATCATTAAACTTTTTTCAATATCCCTTTTTGAAGGTTCTCCTTATAATTCTACCTTTTTTCCTACCTCATATCTATATCTTTATTATTTGTTTGATTATTTAACCTACCTACCTAAAAACTTATAGAGGTTGTACTCCTCCTATAAATACTAGTCACTAGTTTCACTAACTTTCTTACTCGAGCTAAAACCTTCATCTAATTGCCTCCCTTCTATTCTCTCTTCTTCATTCTTCAAGAGATATATTTTTAAGGTATAGTTTTCAAGTCCTTTGCCCTTTGGGAATTTTTCTCTCAAATAAATTATAAATAAATATTAAATTTAATCCTACATTAAAATTTCTTAATATTAATGATTGTCTAAATATTCATCATTTGTTATCATGTTATTTGTCTATCTCAACACAAATAGATGGAAATATACAACAAAAAATCTTTCATACAATTATCGTAAAATCGTGTGTATTACTTTTGTATCTAATAATTTATTTTGTAGTCGTTAATTATGTTAATTTTTATAATCATATTAATCAACGCCAATCTACCTATGGAGTTTCTAAAAATTGGAAGAAATCACTTTTAGTACTAAACGTAAATTTAATAAACGGGTCTCATTTATTTTTAATTTATTTTACAAGAATGTTGGTCGAATGTTAAAAACACAATATAGCAATTTTCTTTCTCACTTTTCTCATTTTTCATATAGCCAAACAAGCATTACATTTCACTTTTTTTATTTTGTTAAATTTTATGAATATAAATCTAATATCTTTTTTTAGTTATAAAGATATAAAATATATTTTTTAAAATAATTTTACAATATTGGTCATTTATCTTGGACTCATGTTTTTCATGGGTATAATTAATCTTATACTAAAATATTTTAAATCAAACTTTCTGAATTTTAAAGGAATATTTAATAGCTTAGTATTATTGTAGTGTGTAAGCTGTAATATAGATTTTAATAATATATTTATATAACAAATTAGTTAAACGGACACTTCTTAATTAATTTATGGGTGTTTTAGGGAATTTAAGAAAACATAATCATGTCAATTACAAAGAAAAATCATATGAGACGACAAGTTCCAATGATGCCTGGAATTGTAGGGAATATCTCTTTTAAGTCATTAATTATTGAAGAAGTTATACATGTAAGCTCTTTTTCTTTATTGATTAGAAAACTCTTTTTTAAATATATTGCTCTTATATATATATATATATATATAAACGTTGTCACTAGAAAATATGTGATCATGTTTTTATTAAATTTGCTTGTAAACGTTATATTATTTCTCCTAATAACATAGTTCATGATTTAGGTTTAAACTCCTTTTTATCATTTGAGTAAAAAGAAAATTCGTGATTCATTTGAATATCTTATCATAAAATTTTGAATTCCATTAATATAATATGCATTTAACATTAATCTTTTCAGAGATGATAATTTTTAATTGATGAATTCATCAATAAGTTTCCATTAGTGAGTGTTTCACGAAAAAAATATTTCTCATAATTGGTTAATTTTTTTTGAATATTTGATATTCAATCACAAGTAAATACTTTTCTATTAACCCTTTCAAAAAATTAAAAACAATCATGAGGGACAAAGAAATTATATTCTACTGTTTGCCTATTTTTATATGTAGAATTATTTAGTTTATTTATTATTGAAAAATAGATACTTCTTTTTATTAATTAATCAAAATGTCATGCATTTTTAATCTCTATATCTTTTGAAAATGAATTCCTAAAAGACTTGAAAGTAACATAAATAAATATATATAGTCTTCTCTTCTATGATTATAGTTTATTAAAACACAACAATGATATTTTCTCTCTCTAAAAACTTTTCTCTATAACCCTTTTTCCCCAATTTTCTTTTAACAATGGCTACCTACAGTTTCCCCTTTAATCCACTTACATATACCTTCTAGTATGAATACAATTAATAACTGTAACCATCATTTTGAACTTGGCCCTCTAATAAACCCATTCCAACTTTTTTTAACTTAATTATTCAATACTTCACCAAAAAGTTTTATTTTACCCACATGCAATTTTGTCCTTCCTGATTCTACTTTATCCAAAAGCTAATATCTCCTCTATTTTTCTCTTTGGCGTGTTCCGTAACATTTTGTGCCACATGCAACTTGGAAAATGGCATAAAACACTTTTCACTACCTTTTGTTTCTTCTTTACGGCTCCTGCAGGAATGGTCTTATGCATAGCTATATAAGCTTTGAAATGCTAACTTACCGTCCCACTGATTACACGAAACAGAGAGTTTACTTATTATTATTCAATAAGCTAGAGTATAACGTGTTTCAGATGCTGGATGGAGATTGGGTTCGCCTATTATTTTATTATATCATTTTTCTTGGATTTAGAAGATTCGACGTGCAACAAAGATTGCCTTATTATTTTATTAGAGTTTATTTCACTTTTTTATGCTGGTTTATCTTTTTCTAAAAGATCCTCTAAGATGGAGCACGCTTTGTATATCGTTCATTCCAGATTTCGATACTTGTCTCTTCTGTATTCACCACCTACAACGGTTAGTCCTCTTCCCTACGTAATTATTTCTTTTGCTTCTATCATCATTTTCTATTTATACTGGCATTAGAAATCAATATCTTGCAACAAACATTCCTAGTATTTATTTATACTCCGAAATTCATATCATGACCACTAAAGTTAACCATTTCCTACCCTTAGCCAAAGCCAAAAATGATGATGTTGAACGAATTGATGTTAACCTCTTCATAATTACATTTAATATTAAAGAAGAAGCTGAACGTATCTATTCTCTATGCCCTGTTTTAACTTAAGGTCTGCATGCCGCCATCTTCAAAATGAAAAACAACAATAGTATCTCCAACATCGACATCAATGTCTCCTCCTTGATTTGTATTTACGGACTTGCAATTCACAATAACATTAAAATAATGGAAATCTTTGGAAGTTACATTGGAGAACTCAGTGAGGTGGACTACCCTGTGGTTGACTCTGATGACTTGAAGTTTATCCGCTTTTAGGCAAATTTTGATGTGCGTGATCCTCTCAAGATAGGCGTTTCTATTCAACATTTGGACATTACTACTTGGGTTAGCTTCATCTATGAGAGAGTTGGCCTTTTCTGTTTTAATTGTGGCAGACTTGGCCACAATAAGAACGCTTGCTACATATCTATGGTAAAACTACGCTGAAACAATGATGTTGCACGTTTTTGTAACTAGAGCCATGACATATCTATTCAGAGTAAAGATTGTGCATTTCATGCTATTCAGAAGAGAGACCAATTGGGTAAGTTTGATGATATTATTTTTTTATTTCCATTCCAAAGATTTGACGGTGATGGTGAGGATAATGACAAGGGTCCTGCGCTTGGTACCGTTTATGGTCACATTTCAAACATTCAATTTGTGTCTTTTAAGGTGATAAGTGATACGAACAAAATGGATAACACAACATAAGAGAACAAAAATTTAGAGAGCTAATATTCCAAACGTAAACGTGCGAACTTAGAGCTTCTTGACGATATTTTTAAAAATCTTAACAACACTGAAGGACCGGTTAAAATTTCAGAGAAAAAGGTTTCCAGGTTAATATCGGGATTTTAGGCAAGAGCTTGGTGATAGCGGAATGAGCATCGTCGTGAAAAACGAGACTATTACTGAATTTCTTAATGCTCGAGATATTGATGTTGATGCGATGTATCCCAAGTTTATATTGGGTGATATTATGGAAAAGCTTGATGAATATTTACCAATAGTGGTTAACACAAACCTTGACCTTGCTGGTCTAAGCACCAATGATCCGGTAATAATTGTAAATGACTTTGATAACGATATACATTATATGGGACATATGATCATGGATCATGAGAACACTAATGATCTTCTTGTTAGTGATGCTTTGAACACGTAAACAGAAGAAAAAAGAAAGGTCGATCATAATTTTGAGAATGAATCGTATGAACCTGATGAAGAGTCTCTTAACTCTCAGTCTATACATGTTAGTCGTCATATTAGACAAGAATATGAGGTTGTTCAAATTAGGTTTTCCAAGTCGATATGTAGAGTCTTTCCACCAATTGAGCGGTTCACATGGCCGAAAGTCCTCAAGAGGAAGACTGCTCCGAGACCGATGGAAAATGTAACAAAACTGCAAAAACTCAATAACAATGACTTTAACATCATTGAGAGGAGAATTTTAGATCTTTAAGTGTTTGTTGATGAACTCCATGCAATCTTTCATGAAGTCAAACAACAAATCGTTCAAGATAAGGGGGAGAGTTTAAAGATGGTTTAAATGTAGAGGAAGGTCGTATCGATCAAATGAATCGTTATTTTTGTAAAGGTGCGGAATACGATGGAAACATGTATGTGGAATCTTCTAGTGATAGTAGCACCGAGGGGGTGGTGAGTAACCAGGTCTTTCCTGTGAAGAAAAACCTACCCCATTTTAACTATGAGGACCACGGCCAATCCAATTAAGTGGCCAAGAATGATGGATATATGATGGTTTGGATCTGTCAATGGGTTAGAGTAACCTTGATGAGAGAGATGGTCAAGTCTTTTTCTTCGAAATTTGATATTTCTATTGCATGTTTT
Organism: Nemophila menziesii; assembly: GCA_029959085.1. Lineage (NCBI taxonomy): Eukaryota > Viridiplantae > Streptophyta > Magnoliopsida > Boraginales > Hydrophyllaceae > Nemophila > Nemophila menziesii. Next base: position 86,774,623 of record JARWIR010000001.1, read on the forward strand.
CAAAAATCTAGGTTAAGAAAGAAGGACTTTAAATATTGTAAGCATCTTAGATCCTTTAATAATTCTTACATAGTTGAATCCGGAGAAAGATCTTATATGTCCGTGGAATACTACACGTGTGGAAAGATGGGATCAAGCTGAGTGTTGGGCGTTCCTCAGCTTGTTTTGTCCTTTCTAACATTACAGTATTTATTTATACCTAGTTTGTGTTTACGCCCCTAATAATGATGATAAACGTCAACAAGTTTGAAATTTGCTTACTTCTTGGTATTCTAAAATCAAGGAACCAACCTATCTATGGACTATTTTCACGATATTACAAAAACATCGCAAAAACAAGGCAAGCTGTCTCCCAATCTTGATAGAATTATTCGATTCAACGATTTTATTAATAAAAACCATCTCATTTATTACCCGAGTAAGTGCTGTTTTTTCACTTGGTCGAATAAAAGTAAAGTTGAAGATAATATTAAGGAAAAAAAGGATCGTGCCCTCCCGTCTAGTTCTTGGTGCGATATTTTCCTGAATGCTATTCTTACAGGTATGTCACTGATTAGTTCAGACCGCTCGCCTCTGATTATGGAAAAAGAACTTTAAGAAACCAAAATTTTAAAAATACTTTATTTTTGAATCGAGATGGTTATAAAATAGTCAATGTAGAGAGTGGTCTCTAAAGCTTGGGATTGTGGAAGAAACGTTAAGGATATTCATGAGTTTTGTAATAAATAGGATGCTACCTCTCTCGTTTTAACGAGTTGGAGTAGGAAGTCTTTCATCAACAATCGTAGACGTATTGAAGATCTACAAGCCAAACTTACTATGATTTAAAACGATATATATTTGGATTTCAACTATGAAAGGGAAAAAGCTATCAATGAAGAGCTGGAAATATTATGGTCCCAAGAAGATGGTTTTTGGTGTGATCGGGTTAGGGATTTATGGATTAAAAAAATGATAAAAACACCAAATATATCTAAGCAGTGACTCTAAAAAGAATAAAAATTAATCGATTAGTAGCGCTTAAAAATGTGAAAGGAATTTGGACCGACGATCCTAAAGAGATTAACAAAATTATCCTTGACTACTAAAAAAAATTATTAGAGGAAAAATAGGTTTACAACATTGAAGATGTCACTAAGTTTAGCCTGTGTAAAATTAGGACGCAAATGAATGCCTCGCTCATGAGGATACCAGATCTTGAGGAAATTAAAACAGCTATTTTTTTATTTCAAGGACTAAGGCACCGGGTCCTAACGGCCTCCCGGGTCCTAAAGGCCTTCCGGGTAATATCTTCCAGGATTTCCGGGATTTCCTTAAAATGACATTTTTTATCTTTTATCCAACTTCTTTATTCACAATACTCCGCTAAACAAGATTCATGATACTATTATTACCCTGATTCCGAAGGGTGATAATCAGGAAACTATTAAAGATTATCGTCCGATCACTTGCATTAACTTCTGCTACAAAATTCTTGCAAAAATTCTTGCTCTTCGACTCCAACCTATAACGAATGATATTGTGTCTCCGACCCAGTTTGCTTTCATTAAAGGTAGAAGTATTCAAGACAATATTATTATCACCCAGGAAGCTTCCTTTTATCTAAAAACAAAAAGAACTCTAATAAACATTGTGCGACAGTTAAAATCGATATGGCTAAAGCCTACGACCAGGTCACTTGAATTTTCTTATGGAAACTCTTAAAAGTTTGGGCTTCTGTGAAACTTAGAGAAATTGGATTTATGACTATATCTCCTCGGTTTCACTCTAAGTTAAAGTAAACATCAACGAATTAAATTTTTTTTTCCAAAGCAAGGCATAAGGCTAAGGGATCCGTTATCTCCACTTCTTTTTTGTCTCCTCACAGAAAGTCTTATTGGCCTTATTTATAATAAATGTACGGATGGTGAAATCAAGGGCATTTCTATTACTAAGAATTTCCCTAGGCTCACACATCTCCTCTTTGCGGGCAATGCCCTTTTTTATTAATATTAATAAAGTTGAGGTTGAATCTTTAAAAAAAACTCTTGAAGCCTGTTGCAAAGCGTCGGGTCAAAGTATTAACTTTAATAAATCTTCAATCTTGACCAGTAAAGGAAATTCAGAGGATATTCGTCAAGGTATCTCTCAAGATCTCAATATTAGCCTCTCTAATTCGCTGGGAAAATAGTTAGGTATTCCTCTCTTGGCTCAAGAGAGTGAAATCAGAGAAGTTTAATTATATCAAGTACATGCTTTTATCTGAATCAGTGAGTTGTATCTCTAATCTTTTATCTGATGGGGGAATAGTAGTTCTTATCAAGCCATCCTTCAATCTAATCCTAATTATGATATGTCCATATTTGAGTTTCCTAAAGAATTATGTAAAAAAATGTCAAATATGGTGGCTAATTTCTGTCTGGATTCTAAATTTAAAAAAAGAATTCATTGGTTATCTTGGAAAAAAATTGGTAAAGCTAAATCTCTTGGAGGATTGGATTTTTAGAGATTTTTCACAAAATGAACATTGCGCTTCTCTTCTGGCGAACCTGTAGGATTTTAAACAACACAGGTTCTTTCGCTCACAAATTTCTCAAAGGTATTTACTCTCTGAATAGTAATCTTTGGGAATCAAATATTAGGAAGCGTTCATGGAGTTGGGCCAGCATATAATTTTTTTTTCCGTAAGACAAATTGGAAACGATATAACAACAAACATTTGGGACGATAAATATCTCAACAACAATGTATTTCTTGAAAGACCCGAAAATTGTAAAACTGAAAAGGATTCCCAATTGTTTAAGGAGGACTGCTCTGGTTGGAATGGTAATCTTTTAAATTAGTTATTCCAAAGTAACATTATAGGCGGAATGAATAAGATCCTAATTTTAAATCTTGACAAGGAGGAGAAAATCATTTGGCCTTTCACCAAAAATGGATCTTATTCAACTAAACCGGGTTACCATGCTCTAGTTAGTGAATATATCGGACTTGAAGCTTAAACCATTAGTAATGGGGAAACTAATAATAATGAAATCTGGAATATAGTTTGGAGGTCAAATGTCCATACAAAAATTAGAATCTTTGGGTGAAAAAATTGTAGTGGAGAAATACCTACTAAAGGAAGTGTTTATAAAAGGAAGTGTGCTCAAGATACAACGTGTGAATGGTGTGGTGATGACACCGATATATCGAGCATCTTATTCTGAAATGTCAATTCAGCATTAGTTCTTTGGCGGAATCCTCGCTTCAAATCAAAATTAACAGAGAGTCGGATATACAAATTGGAGAATGGGTTATCTATACTATTAGAAATGTTTCAAGCAATGGTTGGTAGAAGAAGAAAGTCATTGGGACTATTCTTTGCATTATTTGGAATATTTAGAAAGTATGATTGAGCTGTACGATTAATAACAAGAAATGGTCGCTAGTTGAGATATAAAGAAAGACTAACACACTTATTGGAAGGATATTCGATAAATCAGAACCAATTAATAATAATATCGACACTTACAGTGCGAGAGCTAATAGACACTTGAAAGTATGTCTTCCTTCATAAATTTAACCTAGTCATATAAGTATAATAAAAAATAAGTTTACATTTTAACTTATAAATCTAAAGGCTAATTGTACTTTATCACTAAATATTATAATTTAATAATTTTTTAAAGAATGTTCTCAACCGAATAACAAGCAATGTCAAAAGTTGGGTTGGTGATAAGGTTGAAACCATCATTGATTGACAAATATAAACTACCGTAATTGCCAACGAAGAAACTCATTTCTAATAATTTTAGTTATTTTAAATATTTCAAATTGTCATCTTCAACATGATATTATTAGTTTTTAAATCCTTTGAACCCATCTAAACAACACTACTACCTTATGTACACATAGATGAAGTATAAATGTTTGCTTATCACTCACACATGCAAAACATGAACGATCCACAAAAGCACAGTTGTAGGCCGAGAATGAACAATTAAGGGCAAAAATCCCAAGAATTCGTGAAGATCTTAGCAATGTTGCTAGGTGTCAAATGTGTAGAAGAAACACGACATCATTAGGAGATATGCCGTTTGATGAATATCAAATTAGATGTGAGAATAACATATTGAGAAAGGAGGTACTGCACTACTAATTAAATTATATAATGTTTTTTTCCTTGGTACTAAGTTTAAATTTCTTTATTTTTCAGATGAGCGTGGAATTTCAAGTTCGTCTCCCCTTGTTGCGACCCGTGATAACTATTTTGCATGATATTGTATAGATCGTGCTAACGGGCTATAGGTAATCGTGGATATTTCGCTGGATAGTATTTTCCGGCCCAATTTACAAAACCATTACCCTAGAAGGGCATCATGATGTTTTATTTAAGAAACAACCCATAGATAATCACAGGTTTATATTATATGTATGAGCCCTGTTAATAGTTTAATTATTTGGACATGGTGAGGTAAATAATGTTGGTTTCCATAATATATATGAGGATATGGTGAATAAAGGGCTAGCATTCAGTGCAAAGTGTTGGGTTTATATCCTTGAGTGACAATGCACACGTCTTGCTAGTGTGATGGTAATCTTTTAGTATTAATTTCTCTTGTGAGTTTCTGATTTTCATCATATATTTATGTTTCTTCTTTCTTGTCCGGGGTTAGTATACAATGTTTGGAGGGGAAGACAGGAGAAAAAAACTTATAAAGTTGGCAGAAAAGTTAGTGTTAGGTTTTTTTGGTGTAGTGAGCGCTTCTACTCCATACCCATGGACAAATGTATCGAGAAATTGGGAGGATGAAATAAGCGTGATGAGGAAGAGTACCCATTCTGGAATGGTGTTTAACATTGCAACTTCCTTTTGATATCCAGCGTCACCCAAAATAATATTTGATTTCTTTCGTGATCATACTCGTCGCCAAGTGGCACGCTTTCTTACTTTTATTTACTGTTTTTCGTAAGTTATTATCTGAAATTAGTTCTTACTATTATCTTAATTTTAGTGGGACATTCTTGCGATTCATGTTGATGTTGAATCTATATGTCGTATTATCAATGGAAGAGATCCTAGCAACTGTGTATCAGTTTCGCGTGTGAATGTATTTAGAAATATACATCAAGTGTTCCATCTTTTGATTTTCCAAATATTGAAAGTCTTTAATTTTGCAGAGGGCATAGGAGCGAAAGCAACTTGCTGATATTGCAATAGACTTTCACCGACCCAATGACTTTCTATGTGATGTATGCACCCGTTAATGTTTCTTATATAGACTTTCTGTTTGGTGATGAAAATCCTGATTCCATTCCCATTTTGCCTAACAGAATCGCTATTCTTCCAAACATACCTATCGGGCATGTTGGTGGAAATGGTAAACGTTAGTGGGTCCCTTATTATTGTGTCCATGCAGACATTGACTCCATGTCTAGATTCAGTTGAAACTATCATCAGTCTTCTCAACGACACCATTACCCTTATTAAGACATCACTTTTCCGATACAGTTGTAAGTACTACTTTGTTGAATAATACTTCAATCCTTCTAATCCTTGGTTGTTTTTATGCTAAGCGGGAGTCTGATGAAGTCAATAAAACCCCCATGTTCGTAGATACAACATGTTTTTTGAGGATCAAGGAGGATATTATAGTTATTTAAATGTTTTTAAGATGTCATTTTATTTTTATTTTCAAGGCTTATTCAATATGTTTTTTTTTCAATGTTGTTTTGAGTATGGTCTTGCAATCATACACATACAATGTTTATATATCTCGAGATTGTTTTCACCTATTCGGGTGATTAATAATTGTCATGAAATGAGTGAGTGGCTAAGAACAACTATTATTCTCTTTGGCATTTTTAATATGTTGTTTGCATTGCACTCTAAAGGTCTTCACGGTTTATCTTCCTACTAAAAGTACCTTTTCCTTAGTTGTAAGTATATCATTTCATAACAAAAAAATCTTTGTATGATTGACAAATATGGAAATAAATTAATCTTCCTTTATGAACCTGAAGACTTAGCTAGATTGACCTTCCCATTTCATGCCTTGAATCTTTAATCGGCAATTCTGATGCAAATTGCATACTTTATTATACTTATTAGTTATAAAATTATAATATGTTATTATGGTTTCGAGTAGTTAGGACTGGTCTATCTGTATGTGGTGAACTGAAGGCCTTTAAAAGGGTAGCAAAGTCACTCGAAAAGGTAATGGACCTCACTAGAGAGGAGATCCTTGATACAATCAATGACTGTTTTTCGATTACCAGGAATATAGAGAATTTGTAATAATATAACTTCATGTTTTTATGAAGAGCATGATATTCATGTTATTCTTATTCAGTTATTTTCTTGAGGTTATCCGCTGATTCAATTATTGGATTTTCCTGCTAAGATATTTTGGGAAAAAGTTATTTAAAGTTAATTGGTCAATTGCAATTTCAAATTTCAACAATTGCAGGAGTATATCAGGTGCGATAGTACTATGATCCATAGAAGGACGAGTACCACCTTTGTCGTTAATGTAAAGCCCACATCTCCTACAACTTTCTCTTCGACGTACAAATTAGACTATCTCTGTGCATATATACGTTTATGTTCTTGAAGATTTTTATTTTTCTTATTTGTTGGAATATCATTTGATACCAATCCATGTGTTTCTTGATTAATTTTTCATTTATTTCTAAGTCTATGGAGCATTCTACTTCAGATCCTACCAGAATGTTCAGTGAGGCATCCCATATTCATTTATTTAATAATCTGAAGCTACGGAAGTGATAGTAGATTTATTTTCTGAATTTGTAGTATAAATAGAATCATGGATGATGAAACTCGCCATTGAGTAGTAAACGACATTACTTAAGCTGCTGATGTATACTGCAATCAATGTAATACGTTTCTTTGCCAGAAAATTGTAAGATTAATTATACTTGAGATTCTATTTTTAAATTGTATTTTGTCATAATTGAGAACAATGATTTTGATTCATGGGCCACTAGAGATGATCTCAACCTCTTTTGATAAAACTTGGGAGTTCAGGCTGCTATTGTAAATCTATCACACTACTACGTTAAGTTAAGTTACTGTTGGAATTTTCTATCTCAACTCTTTTTATATATGCGTGTGTACATGAAGAAGCTCCTAAGCTACTTTCTCTTATATTAGTGTCTATTTTTATCACACTCAGCGACATTTACTTACTTATAACTTGTAATGATTCATACATTTGCGGAGTATGAATCGTGGTTTCTGAGGTGTGTGTTCTTTACATTTATTATTTTATCACACACACGGTCCCACCATTGGTTCTCTACAAGGATTCATGGTGGTCCAGAAAAAAGTTTGAGGACCATTTGGGTAACTTTTGAGTTTTAGGGACTATTTAGTGAATTTTTTCAATTTTCTTTTTGTTTGTTTTCTAAAATTTCTTTTGTTGGGGGAATTAATATCTATTATATAACTTGCAAGCCATATTATAAAAGTATTATATTGGTATGTAATTTTGAGTGGATCTTATGGAACTTTTTCTCATTCCTATAAAGTTACTTGATCTTACTGTTGGCTTACTTTTTCTCCTCTTGATCAGTCAATTAGGAGGAAATGACACACATATGGAGGAATTCAAGAAAAATCTCGTGTTTAGAAAGATAATTCTAAAATTAAGAATGTGATATTTTTTTTTATATATTCCTCATTTTATATTGTATATATGATATATAATTATCTTTCTATTCTCGTTATTACAGATGGAAATTGGGTATAATCTAATTGAAACTGAAGAAGTAAAACCTCTTAGCGGTTTTGATCATCTCATTTAGATGTTTGGATCTGTTATTGAGGTAATTTTTATCTTACTTTGATTAGAGAAAGTTGTATAGATGAGATGAAGTCTAACAAAGGTCTGGGTTCATTATATGCATAATCAAGAAACTAATGAACACGTGTCTTATTGGCTATCAAACATATCTACGCTCTTGTTTCTACTACAAAAAGGCTTGTAATCTGTCGGATTTGCAACTACAACTCATAAGCCTACACCTTCAACATTTATATTTGGAAGAATGATAATGGCATATGGGGTTTAGTTTTTGATTAATTAGAGGAAAATCCAATTAAAAATTAATGCTCTGTATGAATTGGGAAACATGTAGTATGGTCAGGAATTTAGGTCATCTTCTGTTAGCGCTAGTGCAGCTGCAGATGCCCTAGAAGAAGTGCTTCATGTCAAAGAAAAAATACCCCTTTTGCTTTTCAAACAACAACTCAGAACTTATGTGGAGAAATCTATGGAATTTTCTATGATAATTTGAATAAGGACTTGGGATCTCTCATTTCTTTATGCTTCATAGCTCGTTTAATTCATATAATCTCAAGATTAATATGTGTGCCTCAACATATTTTGTATGATGATATTTTTATTCTTTTACCTCTTAAGTACAAATAACTTCCAAAGAAAGTTTGTTAAAATCTGGACTATCACTTAGAAAATATTCTTCAACAAATCATTGGCAAGGAATCACTGATTGCCTCAACACTCTTCTTTGTACACAGAAATAAAATTTCGTAAGAATTACTCACAATCCATGTTTGTTTCTCAATGCTATATTCCAGTAACAATATTGATATCATTGTTTAATAAATGCGGGTGCCTCCTTTTCTCGTGAAAAAAGATATTTACACAGATCTTTTCATACATTAATATACACATTTTTAACATGTGAATAAGTCCTTTCTTTTCCTATTAATTATACTTTAATGGTGTACTTAAATAACATGTACCTTTATTTTCTTTTGTAGTCTACTTCTACGTCGTGAATATTATGCATTCAATATTGGTGAATATGTTAAATATGGTTTGGCTGAACTAGAGCTTTGGTGTTGTCAAGCTAATGGGGTATATTTAAATATTTTTTATTTTCTTGAAATTTTTATTTATTTTATCACTTTCTCTTTTTCATTTGAGTTTTTTTCATTCATGTAGGGTCGATATAGGAGGAGCTCAAACACATAAGACAAGGTGTTTGTTTCCTGGTAATTTTAAACTACTATTGGACTGTATCTTTTTTATTTTGGACCCTTCTTTCAGAATTATTGTATGATGTGTAGGTATTATTAATGATTTATGTCCTATAAGTCCTTTTTATTAAATTAAATTTATATTTGCTCTCCATATTTATCATGTTGTTGATTTCACAGATTCCGAGTCTTCAATTGTACACTTTACTAGGATGACAATTACAATACTCTAAGTGTATCGGTAGAAGTAAGTTTCCATGAAAGCATAAATAATCTAATGCTCGGTTGGTGTTAGGTCATTTATAATCTTCAACTAGTGATGATTTGGTACTAGTCAATGATAAAGATGAGTTGAAGACATCTTGGTCTTACACGTTCCTTCTACCTTATGTGAAATGAATGTAGGTAATCCTTGATGAGTTAATTGGGATCGTGGATATTAACCTTTTTAATTTCACGAGGCTTATGTGACCTAGTCGATTTGACCGAGTGGTGTTGTACTCAAAGATTATGCCCACAAAACAAAGGTGGTCATAGATTGACCTATCACTATTGATATAACCTAATAAGCCACAAATACACAAGTTTTTCAAGTTTGTATGCCTAAGAATAGCCAAATAATCAAGTTTACCTATGAGAGATCATTAAAAGTCTTGAAACAATGGACTAGTCACTTTAAACTTAACACACAACAAACTCGTAAGTTCAAGTTCGTTAAGATCTAGCAACACAACCTCTCTCTCACTCCAATGTTCATGTATTATTATCAATTTTAAGAGTATAGGGTATTTTAAATACATTTATTCATAAAGAAATATTGTTCAAAGTAAATTAACCAAAAGATTATACTTTTGCTACAGATAATCAAATCCTTTAACAACCCATGGATTATATTGCCATGTATGAGTCATATCATTAAAGGATTCGAGAGGCAAAATAAATATAAACTAACTAAAATTGAAAACCAATACATGTTATGTAATATTTCATATGGTTCTGATGGTGTCAAACACTTGAACTAGGAATACTTCTTTCATATTACAAACAAATCTTCCAATCAGTAACAAAGTAGAAAATACCGGTTAACTTATACATCATCTTCATCCGATATGAGTGGTGATGTGGGTTTCCATTCATGGAAAATAATTTCACATATAAAACTTAAAATAAAGATCCCTTGTATTTTAAATATTTTGAAACATAAATAGTGAAGAAGAAAGAACAAATTTTACCCTTCAAACCTTACGCTTGTAATATGCATGTTAAGGGGACATAATGAATATAAAGAAACAAGCTAATGGAGGATGTCACTCCATCTCAAGAGGGTATCTTCAAGGAGGTAAAATTTTATACGTTTCTGATTTTATTTGCATTGTACCCCATCTTTTTCTTCTTGATAATAGTGGATTTATTTGAGACGTGTTAGTCGTGGTTGTGTAATACTTTCAGACTTTTGGTTCAAGTAGGTGTAGTCCTTGTACATTGTATATTTCTCCCAATTTTATACAACTGCTTACCCAAATCCAAATAATAAAGGGACATGACGTTTTCTTGGAATATAATTATAATTTCAAATACGGAGGGATGTGGATAAATTGAAGATTAGTATTATATATATTGAAATTTGAGTTATAAATTTCAATATAGTTTATATGCTACATACACGTCAAAGTATTTAAATGTATTTATGTCTAAATTTATTTTCTTACTTTACATTACTCTCATATGGTTAGTAGTTTGACTATGATTATATTATTTTTAGTTGCGTTTTGAAAATATTATTCTCATTTCAAATACACGATTGAAATTCTATTTATTGCACCATTAACCTTGTTCAAATGTTTTCAAATCCGCATTGTTTGGAATTTGTAATACTCATTTAGCGTGTCATAATTAAATGTATATATTTGTTAAATATTTTAATCAATTGATTTCAAAGAGATAGATTTTTATAAATGATTTTTTTTTCATGTTTAGTTTGCATGACACTTGAATGTGAAGATTACCGTATTTAGTAAAAGTTAATTGTAAGAAAATAGTGTCAAATGTACTAATTAGTCATTCATTTTCCATATTAAAAATATAAGTTAGACTTTTCATCACCCATATGATTTTCAAAAGAGTTAAACTTATAAAGACCAAATACCCACAACCAAACTCTTAACAAGTCCAGTTCTTTTATGGTCCCTAGAAGGTCAAAAATATTTCAAGTATTTCAACATTGCCCTCGGTTTTAAATTAAATAATTTTTTATAATATCGTTTGATAAAAAGTAAGGATTAAGCAATCAGTCATAATATACTTTATTTCTAAACAAACACCCATTTTTAGCACCAATTTAAAAATAACTCTATAATGAAACATAAAACAAAAAAGAAAAATTAAACATTAAAAAAATGAAACACATTTGAGAAAAAAAAATCAAAGATAAAACCTAAAACTCATCTCTTCACATGTGCACACAAGGAACCTAAAAAAAGCATCTCTTTTCACAAGAAAGTGCTGCCACTATCAACAACCGACTTGGCCACTAAACCGCAAGTTTTGCCACCGAGCCTCTCCTACACAAGGAAATCAGTGCCATTCAAGAAGCCTTCTCCGCCATCATCACCCAGCTTGGCTACGCAATCAACAATCGAAGAACCAAAATTACCATATAAAATTAACTATAACCATTGAAACTCTAAAAAATTACCTTGCATGTTTTATTTCATAGTATACAAAGCTTACCCATTTTTTTCTGAAATATTGCAACTTACACAATGTTTTTTTCTATCTTAAAAATTATAATTTTATTTTAAAACATTTTGTGTTAGAGTTAATGTGAAAATGTATATATGTGATAATTTTAAAGTTACTATCAACCAACTGTTTTGTTTTATCACCTGATTGTTTTTTACTGTCAACCCACTACTTTTATATTGCATTTTTTTACATTGTTAATCCACGATTTTGTGTGTCAACCCACGTTTTGTTGTGTTAACCTATTTCTTTTTGTACATTCAAGTTTTTGAATTTTGCAGTGAGACTAACTATTTTTATACTATCAACCCACTATATTTTATTCATATTTTTAACCCCTAATTTTTAATTATTTTTTATTCAAATCTAGGTTTGACGATTAAAAAAAGTGATTTGATTACATGTTAAAGAAGGAAAAATAATAGAATAATTTAGTTTTATAATAGAAAATATTGTTAATTTAGAAATATTTTGATTTAAAAATTTTGTAATACATAAATGTTTTAATTATATAGTTTTTAAATCATGGAACATAAATATTTTTTTATTGAATAATTTGTCTGAAAAATGGTATTTTTTAATTTTTTTTGGATTGGACCTTTTTAGTTGGAATTGGTATGTTATGGATTTTATGGGTAAATCACCCTTTTTAAAAATAATCATACAAAAATAAAAGAAGCGACCACATATGAGTTGAAAAAATAGTGATATAAAAAGATGATAACATACTTACTCAGTTCATATAAGGTTGGTATTAGTTCAAAAATTACATGTACACAAAAGGTTGTTCATTTAGAAAAGCAAGACTCTTTTTCATTCTCTATATAACTTTTACCCCTAATTCCTAGTAAGTATTTAAGTTTTCAAGAGACTTTATGAAGGGAATATTAGTAAAAATAGAATATAATTATTGTTTTTTTCAATTTGTGTGCAAAAGAAAAGATAACAATCTTTGTGAACACATAAAGTATATCATTACTCTTTTTTTAACATATCTTTTTAAACATTTTCCTTAAAATTCTACATTTTTTCCAACTTCATATCTCTATCTTTATTATTTGTTTGATTTATTTAACCTACCTACCTAACAACCTATGAAGGTCAAAATCCTCCTATAAATACTAGTCAATATATTCACTAAATTTCTCACTCGAGCTAAAAGCCTTAATTAATAGCCTCCCTTCAATCATCTTTTCAATTCTCTCTTCTTCATTCTTCAAGAGATACATTTTTAAGGTATAGTTTTCATGTCATTTTCCATTTCGGAATTTATCTCTTAATTAAATTATATATAAATAGTAAATTTAATCATACATTAAAATTACACAATTTCTTCGATTTTCTATATATTCACCATTTGTTATCATGTATTTTGTCTATCTCAACACAAATAGATATACAACAAAAAAAATTCATAGAATTCTAATTAAATTATGTGTAATACTTTTGTATCTCATAATTTTTTTATCGTCGTTAATCATGTTAATCAAAGCCAATCTAGTTAGCCAATTTCTAAAAATTGGAAGAAAACACTATCAGTACTAAAGATCAATCTAGTAAACGAGTCTCATTTATTTTTAATTTATTTTACAAGAATGTTGATCATATGTTAAAAACACAATATAATTTTTTTTCTCATTTTTCTCATAATATCATATAGCCAAACAAGCATTACATCTCCATTTTTTTCATTTTCTTTAATCATATGAATATATATAGAATATTATAGAGTTCTAAAACATATTTCCAAAATCTTTTCAAAATATTGGTCAATTATCTTGGACTCATGTCTTGCTTAGGTATAACTAATATTATACTAAAATATTTTAAATCAATCTTTCTTAATTTTCAAGCAATATTTAATAGTTGGGTAATATGTAGTGTGTAAACTATAATATAGATTTTAATAAAATATTTATGAAATAAATAGGTTAAACTGACACTTCTTAATTAATTTATGGGTTCTTTAGAGAATTTAAGGCGACGTAATAATTCCAATTACAAGTGAAAATCAAATGAGACTAAAAGCTGCAGTGATGCCTGAAATTGTAGGGAACATCTCTTCTACATTTCAACTATGGAAGTTATGCAAGCAAACTCTATTTGAAATATATTTCTCTTATATATACATGTACATACATATATATATATATATATATATATATATATATATATATATATATATATATATATATATATATATATGTATATATATATTTATATATATTATTAGCTACTAGAAAATATGTGATCATGTTTTTATGAAATTGGTTTGTAAACATCATTTAATTTCTCTAGATAACATAATTCATTAATTAAGTTCAAACTCTTTTTTATCATTTCAGTACAAAGAAAATCTCATGATTCATTTGAATATCCTATCCTAAAATTTGGTTTCTATTAATAGAATACCCAGGAGATGATTATTTTTAATTAATGCATTCATCAATAAACTTCCATTAGCGAATGTTTCACAAAAAAACGTTTGTCCTCTTTGATTAGTTTTTTTATTTTTTTAAATCATTTGATATTCAATCACAAGTAAAATTCTTTTCTTCAACACTTTTAAAAAAGAAAAATAATCAGGAGTAAAACTGAAAAAATTTATATTGTATAAATTGCACATTTTTATATATAGAATTATCTATTTATTTATTATCAAAAATTGATAATTCTTCTTATTAATAAATCGCAAATGTCATACATTTTAAATATCTATAACTTTTAAAATAGAGTCCCTTAAAGAATTAAGAGTAACATAAAGAAATATATGTATTCTTCTCTTCTATGATTATAGTTTATTGTTGGTTTTTTTAATTATGTTATATTGAAAAATGTAGTATTCTATTAACTTGAGGGAAGGTCAGTTAGATGTTCACTTTGATGATGAAATCCAAACAAATGAGGAGGATTACGTGTTTAATGATAGAAGTGGCCAACAATGTCATACGAAAAATCAACGACACACAAAACAACATATTCAGAAATTGGAAGCATATGTCTTCCTTCATAAATTTAGCCTATTCATATAACTATAATAATAAAGAATTATAATTATTGACTTGTATATCTAAGGCTAAGTATACCTATCACCAAATATTTATAATATATAGATTTTATAAAGAATGTTCCCACAAGGAGGAGCGCCAAATGTTGGGTCGTGAGTTTGGGTTGGAACCATCACATATTAAATTCTGGTTCCAAAATAAACGCACTCAGATGAAGGTAAAATATGTGTTCTTTTCGAATTTGATTGACAATTTTAAAGTGTCATAATTACTAACCAAGAAACCATTTTCTCATAATTTTTGTTATTTTAAATTTTTCAAATTGTTATCTTCAACATGGTATTATTTAGTTTCAAATCCTTTGAACCAATCCAAACAACACTACTACCATCTATACATATAGATGAAGTATGAATGTTTTCTTATCATGCTCATAGGCAAAACATAAATGCTCCACAAACACACAAGTACATGCCGAGAATGAACAATTAAGGGCCAAAAATACATGGATTCGTGAAGATCTTAGCAATGCTGCTAGGTGTTAAAAGTGCGGACGAAACACAATATCATTAGAATATATGTCATTTGATGAAAATCGACTTAGATGTAAGAATAGCATATTGAGAAAGGAGGTATTGGTACAACTAATTAAATTTTATAATGTTTAAAATATCATAAATTAATTATTGTTTTATTGTATATCTTTTATAGATTGATCATTTCTCTACTATGATGAAATATTATGATGGAAAATATGTTGCAGACTACTATTTTCAGTCTCTGGTTCCCATGGTTGCACAACACATGCTAGAATATGAATCCAGCTCACACAAGCCCCACATGGAGAGCAATAGTGTTTGGGCCATTAGCTATGGGATATTTATATAGAAATGTCCTTGAGAATCCTAAGAATTCAAACAAGACAATCATTACTTAGCTTGCAATGTCTGTGATGGACGAGCTAACGATGTTGACAAAGTGGTCGGAGGCATTTTGGGTTGAGAGCATTGATCGGACCACTCTATTACTGAACGTGGAATCTTATGCTTTGGCATTTAATCATCAAGGTCTTGGTCCAAAACAACACGATTATAATATTGAAGCATCCATATAGTCTGTTAATGTCAATATGACGCAGATGACTATTATAGAGACGATGATGAACGTGGCAATTTTTTTTGTTTATTAATTAAAAAATTATGTTTAATTGTAAATTGAGTGACACATAATTCTTAATTTTTTGTGACCAATCACAGAATCAATGGGCGAGTGTATTTTCTAGCATCGTCTCCCGAGCTTCCGTCATTGATGTTATATCACTAGGAGTAGATGGATCGTTTAGTGGACAACTGAAAATGGTATGTACAATACAAAAAACCTTTTTAGAAACAATTATTTCCTTGGTACTAATTTATAATTTCTTGATTTTCATATGAGCGCGAATTTCATGTTCCGACGCGTGATAGCTATTTCGCACGATATTGTATAGATCGTGGAAACGGGCTATGGGCAATCGTGGATATTTCGCTGGATATTATTTTTAGGCCCAATTTACTAGTCCATTAACGTAGAAGGGCGTCTGGTTGTTTAATTCAAGAAACGACAGATGGATACTCATAGGTTTATATAATATATATGAGCTTTGTCAATTGTTTAATTATTTTGATGATAGAAAAAAGTAACACCTTACGAGTTTTGCAAGTGACTTGGGTTGAACATGGTGAAGAAAATAATGTTGGTGTCCACAATATATACAAGTATCTGGTTGATTGAGGGCTATCTTTCGGTGCAAAGCATTGGGTTTATACCCTTGAGCAGCAATGCAAACGTCTAGCATGTGTGATGGAAACGAATTCTTCCCATACAATGTTTGTCTATTTGTATTGGTGAACCGAATGCCTTTAAATAGGCACCAGAGTCACTCAAGAAGGTAATAGACCTCACTAGAGAGGAGATCCTTCATACAATCAATGATTGTTTTTCGACTAATAGGAATATAGAGCATTTATAATAATATAACTTCATGTTTTATGAAGAGCAAGATATTCATGTTATTCTTATTGAATTATTTTCTTAAGGTCGCATTAATTTGTAATCGGCTGATTCAATTATTGGGTTTTATTGCTAAGATATTCTGGGAAAATTTTATTTAAAGTTAATCAGTTAATTGGAATTTCAAGTTTCAACAATTGTAGGAGTATTTCAGGTGGTGCAGTATTATGATCCAGAAAAGGACGAGTACCATGTTTGTCGTAAATATGAAGCCCACATATCCAACAACTTTCTCTTAGATGTACAAATTAGAATATCTTCGTGCATATATACGCTTTTGTTCTTGATGATTTTTAATTTGTTGGATTATCAGTTCATACCAATCCATGCGTTAATTAATTTTCCATTTATTTCTCAGTTTATGAAGTATTCTACTTTAGATCCTATCAGAATGTTCAGTGAGGCATCCCATCTTCATTTATTTAATAATCTGAGCTATGAAACTGATAATAGATTCATTTTCATAATTTTGTAGTATAAATAGGACCGTGGATGATGAAGCCCGCCATCGAATAGTAAATGACATCACTGATGCTGATGTATACTAGAATCAATGTAACACGTTTCTTGGCCAGAAAATTGTAAGATTAATTAAACTTGAGATTCAATTTTTAAATTGTATTTTGACATAATTGAGAACAATTATTTAGATTCACGGGCCACTTAAGATGATCTCCACCTCTTTTGAGAAAACATGGGAGTTCAGGCTGCTGTTGTAAGTATATCACACTACTAATATAAGTTAAGTTAAGTTACTGTTGAAATTTCCGATCTCAAGTCTTTTTAATATATATGTGTGTATAGGAGAAGCTCCTAAGTTATTTCCTCTTATATAATTCAATTCATACGATTACTACAGGGATGAACCCAATCCCGAATATGAACCATAAAAGAAAATACCTACTAAACCAATCACAAGAATACCAGTGACAGTACCTATTATCCAAAGAGGAATCCTTCCAGTATTATCGGCCATTTACCCCACTTCCCTCCACATTTAATCAAGTGGTCGGAGACGGGGTGGGGCCTGTAGCTCGGAGGATTAGAGCACGTGGCTACGAACCACGGTGTCGGGGGTTCGAATCCCTCCTCGCCCACAACCGGCCCAAAAGGGAAGTACCTTTCCCTCTGGGGGTAGGAAAATCATGATCGGGATAGCGGACCAAAAGCTATGGAACTCGAGTGTCGGTCTTATGTCAAAATAGAATGTGTTTGTTACTATCACATCCAGAAGCGACCATTTACTTACTAATAACTTGTATTGATTCGTACATTTGCTGACTATTGATCGTGGTTTCTGAGGTGTGTGTGCTCTTTACATTTTTTATTTTATCACAAACCTAGGCCCACGAGTTTTCAATCCAAGGATTATCGGTGATCTAAAAAAGAAGTTCGAGGACCATCTGGGTAATTTTTGAGGTTTAGGGACCATTTAGGGACTTTTTGCAATTTTCTTTCTGTTTGTTTCCTAAAATTCTTTTGTTGGTGGAATTGATATCTATAATAGAACTTGCAAGCCATATTATGAAAGTGTTATATTTATATGTACTTGTGAGTGGTTCTTATGGAACTTTTTCTCCTTCCTATAAAGTTGCTTGATCTTATTGTTGGCTTACTTTTTCTCTTCTTAATCACTCTATTGGGAAAATGACACACAAATAGAGAAATTCAAGAAATCGCTCGTTTTTAAGAAGATAATTCTAATATTAAGAAAGAGATTCTTTTCTCTTTATATGTTCCTCGTTTTATATTGTATATATGATATATAATTCCTTTTCGATGCTCATTATTACATCATGAAATTAGGTATAATCCAATTGGAACGAAATGAGTGAACCTCTTAGCGGTTTCTGATCGTCTCATGTAGAAGTTTGGATCTTCTATTGAGGTAATTTCGATCTTACTTTGGTTAGAGAAAGTTGTACAGATGAGATGAAGCATAACAAAGGTTTGGGTTCATGAATTGATGATGTCTTCATATTTGTCATATAATAATCTATGTTGGAGACAACATTTTAGGAGTTTATGATCATTAAATATTAGAGTTCTAGTCATATTTCGATATTCTCCTATTTATTGTCTTAATTTGATGAATTATTATTTTTAGAGCATATTTAGTTTAATTTGCATGTTAATGTGAAGCTTTAAAGATATATGGAAATTAATTAGATACCAAATTAATTCTAAAGAGATAAAATAAAGAAGATATGGATCGAAACTTGAGATAAAAAGAAATAGAGAATAAATCGGAAAGGAAAAGCTACCAAGTAAATCTGAAATTATGCAGTCATGTCTTTTAAAGTGATGATAACTCAAAATAGGCTCTGGGAATTTGGAAGAGAAATAAAAACAAAAACTGTAGATCTTTTTGACGCGGTCGTTTCAATTTATAGTAGGCTAAAATCAGAGAAATAACGAAAAAGCTACGGCAGAAACAAGACAGCAGCAAGTTACCTTATCTCCTATATTTTTGAAAACAAATTTGATTTGGAAAAGGAGTCCAATTTCGTGCCTTCTACTCCAAGAAGTCCGACCTAGGACTTTCAAAACACCTATAAATAAAACCTTTAACTATTATAACAATGTCCTTGCTTAGTCTTTGCCTCCCACAATAAATCATTTAGTTTATTCATCATTCAAGAGAAAGAAGTTAACATTATGTATCTTTAGTTTAGTTATTTCTTTCTAGTATGAACTAATTTTCCAATAGATTGGGTTTTACATATGTATAATCTTTGAATTCTATTTTTCTTCTATTTAAGCTTGATTGGGGAAACCTTTTTAAATTGATTATTGCTTCCTAACCATATATTTGTTTTATGTTCTTTGATTTATTGTCAGACTTAATCCTGATCAAATTAGGGTTGTGCTAATAGTAGTTAGATGGTCACCCAAAAAGGGGTGTCTAATTATTAAAACATCACATAATCGTCAAGTGTGTAGTAGTGATCTAAAAAGGCTTGCCTAAATAGATAGTCATTAGGGTTTAAGATTTAATCACCAATCATTATTTGCAGGGTCCATTACCCAAGTCCCCTGGTAATTGTTAGGTCGCCTCATAAGTCCATCCGAAAGGGGGTTAGGATAAATATAGAAACATGGCTACTTATCTTAGATCTACAATCACCCTTATTAACTAATAGATGAAATATAAGGATTAATTCATACTATTAAAACTTGAGCTATATTTTCTCATCTTATCCTCTCATATTTATTTTGTTGTCTTTAGTTTAATTTAGTTTAATCTTATCGTCTCATCAATCATTATTATTTACTTTTCTTGTCATTAATTTCAATATCTATTTATTATAGACTTTATTGTTAACTCCATTCGTATAACACACTAAGTCCTTGAGAACGAATCTTTACTTATCATAAAACTTACGTATGACCTGTGATACTTGCAATGAGTACCGTGTTGAGGCTAGGGTGTTAATTGAATTATTTATATCTTATTTTTATCACACCTTAGCTGAAACAAATTGCATAATCAAGAAACTAACGAAAACATGTCTTATTGGCTATCAAACACATCTTCGCTCTTGTTTATACTACAAAAAAGCATGAAATATATTGGATCTGCAACTTTAGCTCAAAAACTTATACCTACAACATATTTATTGGAAGAATGATAATGGTATGGAGTTTACTTTATGATTAATTAGAGGAAAATTCAATTATAATTAATGCTCTAAATGAATTCAGAAACATGTAGTGTGATCAGGGATTTAGGTCATCTTCTAATAGTGCTAGTGCAGTTACAGTTGCACTAGAAGTAGTGTGTCAAGATAAAGCAAAATACCCCGCTTTGCTTTTTAAATAACAGCTCACAACTTATGTGAAGAAAATCTATGGAATTATCCGTGATAGCTTGAATAAGGTCTTGGGTTCTATTATTTATTTATGCTTCTGGGTTCATTTAATTCTTCTAATCTCAAGATTAATATGTGTGCCTCAACATATTTTGTATGATCATATTTTTATTTGTTACCTCTCAAGAACCAAAATCTTCCAGAGGAAGTATGTTAAGATCTAGACTATCACTTGGAAATTATTCTTCAACAATCTATTGGCAATGAATCATTTATTGTCTCAACACTCTATCTGTACACTGAAAGAAAAATTTGTAAGAATCTCATCATAATCCATGTCATTTATTTTTGTTTCTCAATGCTATATTCCAGTAACAATATTGATATCATTGTTTAATAAATGTGGGTGCCTCCTATTCTAATGAAAAAGATATTTACAAATATCAAATCATACATTAATTTACATATTTTCAACATGTGAATAAATCCTTTCTCTTCCTATTCATTATCCTTTAACGTTGTACTTAAAGAACACGTACCATTGTTTGCTTTTGTATTCTACTTCTACGTCATGAATATTGTGCATTCAGTAATGGTGAATATGTTATATATTGTTTGGCTGAACTACAGCTTTGGTGTTGTCAAGTTAAAGATGAGTTATATTTTAATATTTTTTAGTTTCTTGAGATTTCTATTTATTTTATCACCTTTTCTTTTACATTTGATTTTTTTTCATTCATGTAGGGTAGATATAGGATGAGCTCAAACACATAAGACAAGGTGTTGGTTTTCTGGTAATTTAAAACCACTTACATACAGTATCTTTTTGACTTTTGGGCCCTTCTTTCTGACTTACTCTATAACATGTAAGTATTGTTAATGATTTATGTCCTATAAGTCCTTTTTTTGAATTAAATTTCTATTTGCTCTCCATATTTATCATGGTGTTAATTTCACAGATTCTGAGTGTTTAATTGTAAACTTTACTAGAATGACAATTACAATATTCGAAGTGTATCGTCAGAAGTAAGTTTTCATGGAAGCATAAAAAATCTAATAATCTGTTGGTGTTAGGAAATTCATAATCTACAACTAGTGAGGATTTGGTACTAGTCAATGATAAAGATGAGTTAAAGACATCTTGGCCTTACTCGTTCCTTCTACCTGATGTGAAAAGAATGTAGGGAATCCTTGATGAGTTAGTTTGATCGTGGATAGTAACCTTTCTAATTTAATAAGGCTTATGTGACCTAGTTGATTTGACCAAGAGGTGTTGTACTCAAAGATTATGCCCACAAAACAAAGGTGTTCATATATTAACATATCACTATTGATATAATGTAATAGGCCACAAATCCACAATTTTTTCAAGTTTGTATGCTTAAGAATTTCCAAATCATCAAGTTTACCTATGAGAGATCATTAGAACTCTTGGAACAATGGACTAGTCACTTTAATCTTAATAATCAACAAACTTGTTCGTTCAAGTCTATGTTCAACACTGTTAAGATCAAGCAACACACACACTCTCTCTCTCTCTCTCTCTCTCTCTTTCTCTCTCTCTCTCTCTCCAATGTTAAAAAATTATTATCAATTTTAGATACATTTATTCATAAAGAAATATTGTTTAAATTCAATTAACCTAAAGAGATAATATCATTATACTTTTTCTATAGCTAATAAATCCTTTAACAGCTTAGTGTTTATATTTCCATGTATGACTCTTATCTTTAAATGATTCGAGAGGCGAAATAAATATTTAATTACTCAAGTTTAAACCCCATACATGTTCCGTAATATTTCACGTGATTCTGATGGTGTCTAATACTTCAACTAGGAAGACTTATGTCATATTACAAATAATTCTTCCAACCAGTAACAAAGTAGAAAACAATGGTTCACTTATACATCATCTTAATCCGATATTAGTGGTGATTTTGGTATTCTTTCATGGTAAGGTATTTCTCTTTGATATGTGTTTGGTACTTACAAATAAATATCCATTGAATTTTTTGTACTTACAAATAAATATCCATTGAATTTTTAAATATTTTGAAATATAAATAGTGAAGAAGAAAGAAAATTTACCCTTCAAAATTCACGCTTGTAATATGCATTTTAAGGGGCCATAATGAATATCAAGAAACAAGCTAGTAATGGAGGATGTCACTCCATCTCAAGGGGTTATATTCAAGGAGGTAACATTGTACATGTTTCAGATTTCATTTGCATTTTAACTTATTTTTTCATTCTTGATGATAGTGGGTTTGTTAGAGATGTGTTAGTGGTGGTTGTGTAATAGTTTAAGGCTTTGGGGTTTAGTAAGTGTAGTACTTGTACAATGTATATTTTTTCTGATTATAATACAACTGATTACCCAACTCCAATTTAATAAAGGGACATGATGTTGCCTTACAATATAAATATAATTCGAAATGCGAAGGGATGTGGATGAATGGAAGATTAGTATTATGTATATTTAAATTGGAGAGACAAATTTGATTATAGCTTAAATGCTAGATACACGTCAAAGTAATTTAATGTATCTATGTCTAAATTTATTTCCTTAATTTATATTTCTTTCATATGGTTAGTAGTTTAATGATTCCTATTATTTCTAGTTGCGTTTTAAATAAATTATTCTTATTTAAAATACACGATGAAAATTCTAGTTATTGCAACTATTATACTTGTTTAAATATTTTCAAATCCGCATTGTTTGGAATTTGTAATACTCATTCAGTGTGTTATAATTAAATATATATATATATATATATATATATATATATATATATATATATATATATATATATATATATATATTTGTTACATATTCTAATCAATATATTTCAAAGAGATAGATTTTTACAAATGCTTTCTTTTAGGTTTAGTTTGCATGACACTTGAATGCGAAGATTACCATACTGAGTAAAAGTTAATTGTAAGAAAATAGTGTCAAATGTACTAATTAGTCATTCATTTTCCACATTGAAAATACAATTTAGACTTTACTCTACCCATGTGATTTTCAAAAGAGTTAAGCTTATAAAGACAAAATACCCAAAAATAAACTTTTAACAAGTCTAGTTCTTTTTTTTCCACTAGAAGGTCCAAAATATATCAAGTCAACATTGCCCTCTTATTTAAATTTAATAATAATTATTATCGTTTGATAAAAAGTAAGGATTAAACAGTTAATTAGAAAATCCTTTATTGCTTAACAAACAACCATTTTAGCACCAATTTTAATAACTCTATAATGATACATAAAACAAAAAAGAAAAAGTAAATATTAAAAATAATGAATCACGTTTGACAAAAAATCAATGAAAGAAAAAACCTAAAACTCATCTCCTTACATGTGCACTAAAACTCATTTCCTTACTTGTGCACGTGCATGCAGGAACCCAAAAAAAATCATCTCTTCACACCAACCACTTCTCTACATCAAAATCGCCACTGGAGAACCAATTGCCACTATCAACAACCCGACTTGGCCAACTGCTCTATTACAGAAAAAAATACCGCTATTAGGGATGCAATCTCCACCTTCATCAAACCAGCTTGGCCACCAAGCCTTTCCTACACAAAAAAATTGTTGCCACTCAGGAAACCTTCTCCACCATCATCAAACCGGCTTGGTTATGCCATCAACAATTGAAGACCTAAATTCCAATAAAAAATTAACTTTTACCATTGAAACTTTAAAAAATTAATTTTTATGTTTTATTTTTTTATTGTTTTCCAATGTTTACTTATTTTTGTTCTGAAATATTGCAACATGCACAATGTTTTTTCTCTATCCTAAAAATTATAATTTATTTTGAAAACTTTTATGTTAGATTTAATGTGAAAATACATATATGTGAAAATTTAAAAGATACTGTCAACACACTGTTTTGTACTATAACTACATTGTCTTTGTATTGTCAACCCACTATTTTTATATTTCACTTTTTTCGCATTGTTAATCCATGATGTTGTGGTATCAAGCCACGATTTGTGGTGTTAACCCATTGTTTTTGTATTGTCAATACGGTTTTTTAGTGTCGTCCGACTATTTATAACTATCAACCAACTATATTTTATTCATATTTTTAACTACTAATTTCTAATTGTTATTTATGCACATTTAGGTTTGACTATTTAAGAAAATGATTGGATTCCATCTTATAAAGAATTAAAAATTATGGAATATTTTAGTTTTAGAATAGAAAATATTGTAAATATAGAAATATTTTGATTTTAAAATTTTGTAATCTGGAAATGTTTTAATTATATTGTTTTCTAATCATGGAAAGTAAGTATTTTTTTTATGGAATTATTTGTTTGAAATAAGGTATTTTTGACATTTGTTTGGGTTGGAAATTTTTGGTTGGAATTGGTGGGTTAATCATAAATAAATAAAAGAAGCAAACACCCCACCTCCCCCCTGATCTCTATGAAGGGTATGTATTTCTTCATAAATTTAGCCTGGAAGTGTCCAACATTGCCATACAAGATATCAACGACACACAAAATAACATATTCTGAAACGAAGCGTATGTATTTCTTCATAAATTTAGTATAGACATATAATAAAAAAGAATTATAAATTTTGACTTGTATATCTAAGAATAATTACACTTATCACCAAATATTTATAATATACAGATTTTTTAAAGAATGTTCCTACCCGAATAAAAAAGAGCGCCAAAGGTTGGGTCATGAGATTGGGTTGGAACCATCACAGATTAAATTCTGGTTCCAAAATAAACGTACTCAGATGAAGGTATATATGTGTTTTTTTTCAAACTTGATTGACAATTATAAAGTGTCATAATTGCTAACCAAGAAACCCTTTTCTAATAGTTTTTGTTATTTTAAATATTCCAAATTGTCATCTTCTACATGGTTTTATTTAGTTTTAAATCCTTTGAACCCATCCACACAACACTACTACTGTCTATACATATAGATAAAGTATGAATGTTTTCTTATCATGCTCGCAAGCAAAACATGAACGCTCAATAAACGAACAATTACGGGCCGAGAATTAACAATTAAGGGCCGAAAACAAAAGGATTCGCGAAGATCTTAGAAATGCTGCTAGATGTCAAAAGTGCGGAGAAAACACGATATCATTAGAAGATATGTCGTTTGATGAACATTGACTTAAATGTAAGAATAGAATATTGAGAAAGGAGGTACTCGTATAGCTAATTAAATTATATAATGTTTAAAATATTATAAATTAACTTTTGTTATGTTGTATATCTTTTATAGACAGATCATTTCTCTATTATGACGAAATATTATGATGGAAAATTTGTTGCAAACTACTCTCGCCAGTCTTAGGTTCCCATGGCTGCACAACACATGCTAGAATATGGATCCAGCTCACAAAGAACCTACATGGAGAGCATTGGTGTTGGGCCATTAGCTGTAGGAGATTTAAATAGAACAATCCTTGAGAAGCTAAGGATTCAAACAAGACGATCATTACTAGACTTGCAATGTTTGCGATTGATGAGCCAACAATGTTGACAAAGTGGGCGGAGGCATTTAGGGTTGAGAGCATTGATCGTACCACTCTATTACTAAACGAGGAATATTATGCTTCGGCATTTAATCAACAAGGCCTTGGTCCATAACAACACGATTATAAAACGGAAGCATCCATAGAGAATATTAATGTCAATATGACTCAGATGTCTATTATAGAGACGATGATGAATGTGGTAATTTTTCTTGTTTGTTAATTAAAAAATTATTTTTAATTGTAAATTGAGTGACACCTAATTCTTACTTTTCTTGTAACCAATCACAGAATCAATGGGAGAGTGTATTTTCTAGCATCGTCTCCCGAGCTTCCGTTATTGAGGTTATCTCACCAGGAGTAGATGGACCGTTTAGTGGAAAATTGCAAGTGGTATGTACAATACATGAAACCTTTTTCTTTATTTAGTGACAATTATTTACTTGTTACTAAGTTATAATTTCTTTATTTTTTAGATGAGCGCGGAATTTCATGTTTCGTCGCCCCTTGTTCCGACCCGTGATAGCTATTTCGCACGATATTGTATAGATCGTGGTAACGGGCTATGGGCAATCGTGGATATTTCGCTGGATAGTATTTTCCCGCCCAATTCACTAATCCATTACTGTAGAAGGGAATCTGGTTGTTTAATTCAAGAAACGACACATGGATGCTCATAAGTTTATTAATATATATGAGCTCTATGAATAGTTTAATTATTTTGACGATAGAAAAAAGTAACACCTTACGATTTTTGCAGGTGACTTGGGTTGAACGTGGTGAAGTAAATAATGTTTGTGATCACAATATATACGAAGATCTGGTTAATGGAGGGCTAGCTTTCGGTGCAAGGCGTTGAGTTTATACCCTTGAGCGGCAATGCACACGTCAAACTAGTGTGATGGAAATGAATTCTTCCCCTACAATGGTTAATCTTTTATTATTAATGTCTCTTGTGATATTCTGATTTTCATCCTATATTCCTGTTTCTTCTTTCTTGTCCGGGGTCAATATATAGTGTTTGGAGGGGAAGAAGGGAGAAAGAAACTGTTAAAGGTGACAGAAAGATTAGTGTTAGGTTTTTTGGGTGTAGTGAGCGCTTCTACTCCATACCCATGGACAAATGTATCTGGAAATTGGGCGGATGAAACAAGCGTGATGAGGAAGAACACAAATGATGGAATGGTGTTTAACGCTGCAATTTCCTTTCGATATCCAGTTTCACCCAAAATAATATGTGATTTCCTTTGTGATCATACTCGTCGCAGAGAGGTACAATTTCTTGTTTTTTATTTAGTGTTATTCGTAAGTTATTATATGAAACTAGTTCTTACTGTTAATTTAATTGTAGTAGGACATTCTTGCTAGTCACGTTAATGTTGAATCGATCTCTCATATTGTCAATGGAAGAGATCCCAACAACTGTGTATCATTTTTCCGTGTGAATGTAACTAGAAATATACATAATGTGTTCCATCTTTTGATTTTCCAGATATTGAGAGACTTTAATTTCTACAGAGTGAGCAGAGGAGTGAAAACAACTTGCTGATATTGCAAGAGACTTTCACCGACCCAACGGCTTCCTATGTGGTATATGCACCCGTTGATGTTCCTTATATGGACTTTCTATTTGGTGGTGGAAATCCTAAGTCTGTTCCCGTTTTGCCTAACGGAATCGCTATTCTTCCAGAATACCTATCGGGTTTGTAGGTGGAAATGGTGATCTCGTTTGTGGGTCCCTTGTTACTGTGTCCATGCAGACTTCTACTCCAGGTCCAGATTCAGTTGAAATTGTCATTAGTCTTCTCAACGACACCATCACCCGCATTAAGAAATCTCTTTTCTGTTTGAATTGTAAGTACTACTTTGTTGAATAATACATTAATCCTACACATATCTCTAATCCCTTGTTGTTTTTGTGCTGAGCAGGAGTCCGGAGGATTTTATAGAACCCTCATATTCGTAGATACAAGATGTTTTCCAAGGATGAAGGAGGAGATTATAGTTATTTAAATGTTTTTAAGATGTTATTTTATTTTTATTTTCAAGGTTTATTTATTATTTTTTTTTCAATGTTGTTATGAGTATGGTATTGCAATCATACACATGCAATGTTTATGTATCTCGATATTGTTTTCACTAATTTGAGTGATTAATAATTGTCACAAATCGAGTGAGTGGCTAAAAAAGCCTATTATTTTCTTAGCCATTTTAATCTGTTGTCCGTATTGCACTCTAAGGGTCTTCACGGTTTATCTTCTAACTAAACGTACTTTTTATTTAGTTATAAGTACATTATTTCATCTTAAAAGAAATCTTTATATGAATGAAAAACATGGAAAGCAATCAACCTTCCTTTATGAACCTGAAGACTTAGCTAGATTGCCCTTCCCATTTCATGCCTTGAATCTTTAAACTGCAATTATGATGCGAATTGTATACTTTATTATACATATTAGTTATAAATTATAATACATTATTATGGTTTTGAGTAGTTAAGATTGTCTATTTGTATTGGTGAAGCTAATTCCTTTAAAAGGGCACCAGAGTCACACAAAAAGGTAATGGACCTCACTAGAGAGGAGATCCTTCATACAATCAATGATTGTTTTTCGACTATTAGGAATATAGAGCATTGATAATAATATAACTTCATGTTTTATGAAGAGCAAGATATTCATGTTATTCTTATTGAGTTATTTTCTTAAGGTCACATTAATTTGTAATCCGCTGATTCAATTATTGGGTTTTCTTGCTAAGATTTTTTGGGAAAAAGTTATTTAAAGTTAATCGGTTAATTTCAATTTCAAGTTTCAACAATTGTAGGAGTATTACAGGTGCGGCAGTACAATGATCCAGAGAAGGACGAGTACCATCTTTGTCATAAATGTGAAGCCCACATATCCAACAACTTTCTCTTAGATGTACAAATTAGACTATCTTCGTGCATATATATGCTTTTGTTCTTGAAGATTTTTTATTTGTTGGATTACCAGTTCATACCAATCCATGTGTTTCTTAATAAATTTTCAATTTATTTCTCATTCTATGGAGTATTCTACTTTAGATCCTACCAGAATATTCAGTGAGGCATCCCAACATCATTTATTTAATAATCTAAAGCTACGAAAGTGATAATAGATTCATTTTCATATTTTGTAGTATAAATAGGATGGTGGATGATGAAGCCCGCCATCGAGTAGTAAATGACATCACTGATGTTGATGTATACTGCAATCAATGTAACACGTTTCTTGGCCAGAAAACTGTAAGATTAATTAAACTTGAGATTCTATTTTTAACTTGTATTTTGATATAGGTGAGAACAATTATTTAGATTCATGGGCCACTAGAGATGATCTCCACCTCTTTTGAGAAAACATGGGAGTTCAAGCTGTTGTTGTAAGTATATCACACTACTAATATAAATTAAGTTAAGTTACTGTTGAAATTTTCGATCTCAACTCTTTTTAATATATGTGCGCGTATAGGAGAATCTCCTAAGATATTTTCTCTTATATTTGTGTCTATTTCTATTATACTCTAGAAGCGACCATTTACTTACTTATAACTTGTAATGATTCGTACATTTGCGGAGTGTAAATTGTGGTTTCTGAGGTGTGTGTGCTCTTTACATTTTTTATTTCATCACACACCCGGGCCCACCAATCGCTCTATCCAAGGATTAACGGTGATCCAAAACAGAATTTTGAGGACCATTTGGGTAACTTTTGAGGTTTAGGGACCATTTAGGGACTTTTTGCATTATCTATCATAGAACTTGCAAGCCATATTATGAAGGTGTTATATTGATAGGTACTTGTGAGTGGTTCTTATGGAACTTTTTCTCATTCATATAAAGTTTCTTTATGTTATTGTTGGCTTACTTTTTCTCCTCTTGATCACCCTATTAGGGGGAATGACACACAAATGGAGAAATTCAAGAAATCGCTCATGTTTAGAAAGATAATTCTAATATTAAGAACGTGATTCTTGTCTTTTTATATTGTCCTCGTTTTATATTGTATATATGATATATAATTCCTTTTCTATGCTCGTTATTACAGCTTGAAATTAGGTATAATCCAATTGGAAGTAAATGAGTGATCCTCTTAGCGGTTTCTGATCGTCTCATGTAGAAGTTTGGATCTTCTATTAAGGTAATTTCGATCTTACTTTGGTTAGAGAAAGTTGTATAAAGAGATAAAGTATAACAAAGTTTTGGATTCATGAATTGCTGATCTCTTCCTATTTGTGATATAATAATCTATATTGGAGACATCATTTTAGGAGTTTATGGTCAATTAATATTAGAGTTTTCGTCATATTTCGATATTCTCCTATTTATTGTCTTGATTGATGAATTATTATTTTTAGAGCATATTTAGTTTAATATGCGTGTTACTGTGAAGCTTTAAAGATATATGTAAATTAATTAGATACCAAATCAATTCTAAATAGGTAAAATAAAGAAGATATGGATCGAAACTAGAGATAAAAGGAAGTAGAGATTAAATCGGAAAAGAAAAGCTGCCAAGTAAATCTGAAATTATGCAGCCACGTCCATTAAAGTGAAGATAACACAAAATAGGCTGGGAATTTGGAAGAAAAATAAAAACAAAAATTGTAGATCTCTTTGACACGGTTGTTTCGATTTATAGTAGGCGAAATCAGAGAAATAACGAAGACGTTACGGCAGAAACAAGACAGCAACAATTTACCTTATCTCCTATATTTTAGGAAACAAATTTGATATGGAAAAGGAGTCTAATTTCTTGCCTTCTACTCCAATAAATCCGACCTAGGACTTTCTAAACACCTATAAATAAAACCTTTTAATATTATAAACATTTCCTTGCTTAGTCCTTGCCTCCCACAATCAATCCTTTTTTTATTCATCATTCAAGAGAAGCAAGTTGACATTATGTATCTTTAGTTTAGTTATTTCGTTCTAGTATGAACTAATTTTCCCATAGCATGGGTATTACATATGTATAATCTTTGAATTCTATTTTTCTTCTATCTAAGTTTGTTTGGGGAAACTCTTGTAAATTGATTATTGCTTCCTAACCATATATTTGTTCTATGTTCTTTGATTTATTGTCTGTCTTATTCCTTGTCAAATTAGGGTTGTTCTAATAGTAGTTAGATGGTCACCTGAAAAGGGGTGTCTAATTATTGAAACATCATATAAGCGTCTAGTGTGTGGTAGTGATCTGAAAATGCTTGCCTAACTAGATAGTCATTAGGGTTTGAGATTTAATCACCGATCATTATTTGCAGGGTCCACTTACCCAAGTCCACTGGTAATTGTTAGGTCGCCTCTTAAGTCCATCCAAAAGGGGGTTAGGAGGAATGTAGAAACCTGGCTACTTATCTAAGAACTACAATCACCCTTATTAACTAACAGGTGAAATAGAAGAATTAATGCATACTAGCAAAACCTGAGCTACACTTTCTCATCTTCTTCTCTCATATTTATTTTATTGTCTTTAGTTTAATTTAGTTTAATCTAATCGCCTCATCAATCATTATTATTTAATTTTCTTGTCTTTAATTTCAATATCTATTTATTACTACACTTTCTTGTTAAATCCATTCGTATAACACACTAAGTCCTTAAGAACGAATCTTTACTTATCATAAAACTTACATACAACCTGTGATACTTGCAAGGAATACCGTGTTGAGGCTAGGTTGTTAGTTTCATTTTTTATATCTTATTTTTATCACACCTTAGCCAACACACATTTCATAATCAAGAAACAAATGAAAACATTTCTTATTGGCTATCAAACTCATCTACGCTCTTGTTTATACTACAAAAAAGCTTGAAATATGTCGGATCTGCAACTTTAGCTCATAAACTTATATCTACAACATATATATTGGAAGAACGATAATGGTATGGAGTTTACTTTATGATTAATTAGAAGAAAATACAATTAGAATTAATGATCTATATGGATTTAGAAACATGTAGTGTGATCAGGGATTTAGGTCATCTTCTATTAGCGCTAGTGCAGCTACAGATACTAGAAGTAGTGTGTCAAGTTAAAGCAAAATACCGTGCTTTTCTTTTCAAACAACAGCTCACAACATATGTGGAGAAAATCTATGGAATAATTGAGAGCATGAATAAAGTCTTGGGATCTATCGTTTATTTATACTTCCGGGTTCATTTAATTCTTCGAATCTCAAGATTAATATGTGTGCCTCAACATATTTGTATGATCATATTTTTATTTTGTTACCTCTCAGGAACCAAGAATTTCCAAAGGAATTTTGTTAAGATCTAGACTATCACTTGGAAAAGATTATTCAACAATTAATTGGCAAGGAATCATTTATTTTCTCAACACTCTATTTTTACACTAAAGAAAATTTTGTACGAATCTCATCATAATCCATGTAATTTTTTTTGTTTCTCAATGCTATATTCCAGTAACAATATTGATATCACTGTTTAATAAATGTGGGTGCCTCCTATTCTCGTGAAAATGATATTTTCAAATATTTAATCATACACTAATTTACATATATTCAATATGTGAATAAATCCTTTCTCTTCCTATTCATTATCCTTTGACGTTGTACTTGAAGAACATGTACCTTTGTTTTCCTTTGTAGTCTACTTCTACGTCATGAATATTGTGCATTCAGTAATGGTGAATATGTTAAATATTGTTTGGTTGAACTAGAGCTTTGGTGTTGTCAAGTTAAAGATGAGTTAAATTTTAATGTTATTCTCCTGAGTTTTTTATTTATTTTATCACCTTTTCTTTTTCATTTGAATTTTTGTTTCATTCATGTAGGGACGATATAGGATGAGCTCAAACACATAAGACAAGGTGTTGGTTTTCTGGTAATTTTAAACTACTTACAGACGGTATCTTTTTGACTTTTGGGCCCTTCTTTCCGACATACTGTATGACGTGTGAATATTGATAATGATTTATGTCCTATAAGTCCTTTTCTTTAATTAAATTTCTATTTTATCTCCATATTTATCATGGTGTTGATTTCACAGATTCTGAGTGTTTAATTGTACACTTTACTAGGATGACAATTACAATAGTCGAAGTCTATCCGCTAAAGTAAGTTTAACTAGGATTCATATGATTTTTCGTTGCGCTTTGACAAAAACTATTCTCATTTCAAATATACGGTTAAAATTTTGGAAAATTCTTCCATCCAATATAGGATGATCCTACACCAATTACATGCATACACATACCCCATGTTTTAAAAATACAAAAGTAACAATCACATTAATCTAATGACATGTGTTTTGTTTTAATAATCCATGGCCGTGATTTAAATATTGGACCATCCAATATTGGATGGAAGTATTACCCTAAAATTTTATTTATTTCAACAATTAAACTTTTTTTAATGTTTTCAAATCCGCATTGTTTGGAATTTGTAATACTGATTCACTGTGTCAAAATTTCACGTATATAATTGTTCCATAAAATGGTGATCTAAAAAGGGGATAACATACTCACTTGATTCATATACGGTTGTTATTAATTCTAAAATTAGATATCAACAAAGGTTGTCCATTTAGAAAATCAAGACACTTTTTCATTCTTTATATCACTTTTACCCCTAATTCCTACTCCCTTCATTCCTTAATATATGACGTTTTAGAGGATTTCACATATATTGAGAAACCTAAAAAGTAGGGAAAGTTTAGTTTAAAATTATTAAGATATCCCTACTTTTAAGAGAGAGAAAATTAATGATTAAATATTAAAAAAATTTAAGTAAAGGATAAAATAGGAAAAAGATTATTTGATTTGTATTGAAACATGAAATGTGACATATATTGTGGAACAAGTTATTTTGGCCAAAACGTCAATTATTATGGAATGGAGGGGGTAGTATGTATTTAAGTTTTCAAGACACTTTATGAAATAAGTATTAGTAAAGGTAATATATAATTATTGTTTTTCTTAATTTGTGTGCAAATTAAAAGATGACAACCTTTGTGAACAAATAAAGTATATCATTACTCATTTTTCAATATCCCTTTTTGAAGATTCTCCTTATAATTCTACCTTTTTCCTACCTCATATCTATATCTTTATTATTTGTTTGATTATTTAACCTACCTACTTAACAACTTATAGAGGTTGTACTCCTCCTATAAATACTAGTCACTAGTTTCACTAACTTTCTTACTCGAGCTAAAACCTTCATCTAATTGCCTCCCTTCTATTCTCTCTTCTCTATTGTTCAAGAGATATATTTGTAAGGTATATTTTTCATGTCCTTTGCCCTTTGGGAATTTTTCTCTCAAATAAATAATACATTTATCCTACATAAAATTTTTCTAATTTTAATGTTTGTCTATATATTCATCCTTTGTTATCATGTAATTTGTCTATCTCAACACAAATAGATGGAAATATACAACAAAAAAATCTTTCATACGATTATCGTTAAATTATGTGTATTACTTTTGTATTTAATAATTTATTTTGTAGTCGTTAATTATGTTAATTTTTATAATCATATTAATCAAAGCCAATCTACATACTGAGTTTCTAAAAATTGGAAGAAAACACTTTTAGTACTAAACGTAAATCTAATAAACGGGCTCATTTATTTTTAATTTATTTTACAAGAATGTTGATCGAATGTTAAAAAAACAATATAATTTTTTTTCTCATTTTTCTCATTTTTTCATATAGCCAAACAAGCATTAAATTTCACTTTTTTTATTTTGTTTAATTATATAAATATAAATCTAATACCTTTTTTTAATTATAAAGATATAAAATATATTTTCTAAAATATTTTTGCAATATTGATCATTTATCTTGGACTCATGTTTTTCTTGGGTATAATTAATCTTATACTGAAATATTTTAAATCAAACTTTCTAAATTTTCAAGCAATATTTAATAGCTTAGTATTATTGTAGTGTGTAAACTGTAATATATATTTTAATAATATATTTGTATAACAAATTAGTTAAACTGACCCTTCTTAATTAATTTATGGGTGTTTTAGGGAATTTAAGAAAACATAATCATGTCAATTACAAAGAAAACTCAAATGAGACGACAAGTTCCAATGATGCCTGGAATTGTAGGGAATATCTCTTTTAAGTCATTAACTATGGAAGTTATACATGCAAGCTCTTTTTCTTTATTGATTAGAAAACTCTTTTTTAAATATATTGCTTATATATATATATATATATATATATATATATATATATATATATATATATATATATATATAAATGTTGTTACTAGAAAATATGTGATCATGTTTTTATTAAATTTGCTTGTAAACGTTATATTATTTCTCCGGATAACATAGTTCATGATTTAGGTTTAAACACCTTTTTATCATTTGAGTAAAAAGAAAAACTCGTGATTCATTTGAATATCTTATCATAAAATTTGAATTCCATTAATATAATATGCATTTAACATTAAACTTTTCAGAGATGATAATTTTTAATTGATGAATTCATCAATAAGTTTCCATTAGTGAGTGTTTCACGAAAAAAACATTTGTCTAGTTGGTTAATATTCTTTTCATGAATATTTGATATTCAATCACAAGTAAATTCTTTTCTATTAACCCTTTCAAAAAATAAAAAACAATCATGAGGGGAAAAAGAAATTATATATAATTCTATATATAAATCTTGGGGTAGGTGTATTAATATGATTGATGTAGGATCATCCAATATTGGATGGAAGAATTTTCCTTTTATATATAGAATTATTGACTTTATTTATTATTGAAAAATTGATACCGGTTCTTATTAATTAATCATAAATGTCATACATTTGTAATATCTATATCTTTTGAAAATGACTCCCTAAAAGCTTGAAAGTAACATAAATAAATATATTTAGTCTTCTCTTCTATGATTATAGTTTATTAAAACACAACTAAGATATTTTCTCTCTCTCTAACAACTTTTCTCTATAACCCTATTTCCCCAATTTTCTTTTAACAATGGCTACCTACAGTTTCCCCTTTAATCCTCTTATATATACCTTCTAATATGAATACAGTTAATAACTGTAACCATCATTTTGAACTTGGCCACTAATAAACCCATGTCAACTCTTTTTTAACTTAATTATTCAATACTTCACCAAAAAGTGTAATTTTACCCACATGCAACTTTTGTCCTTCCTGATTCTACTTTATTCAAAGACTAATAGCTCCTCTATTTCTATCTTTGGCGTGTTAACATTTTGTGCCACATGCAACTTGGAAAATGGCATAAAAACACTTTTCACTACCTTTTGTTTCTTCTTTAAGGCTCCTGTAGGAATGGTCTTATGCATAGCTATCTAAGCTTCGAAATGCTAACTTACCGTCCCATTGATTACACGAATCAGAGAGTTTACTTATTATTATTCAATAAGCTAGAGTATAACGTGTTTCAGCTGCTGGATGGAGATAGGGTTCGCCTATTATTTTATTATATCATTTTTCTAGTTTTCTTGGATTTAGAAGATTCGACGTGCAACAAAAATTTCCTTATTATTTTATTGGAGTTTATTACACTTTTTTATGCTGGTTTATCTTTTCCAAAAGATCCTCAGAGATGGAGCACGCTTTATATATTGTTCATTCCAAATTTCGATACTTGTCTCTTCTGTATTCACCACCTACAGTGGTTAGTCCTCTTCCATACGTAATTATTTCTTTTGCTTCTATCATCATATCTATTTATACTGGCATTAGAAATCAATATCTTCCAACAAACATTCCTAGTATTCACTTATACTCCGAAATTCATATCATGACCACTAAAGTTAACCATTTCCTACCCTTAGCCAAAGCCAAAAATGATGATGTTGAACGAATTGAATCACTATCCTTATTGACAATTTACCTTAATTGCTCGAATCATTCGGATAGAGCTATCATTTTTGGCACTTTTCGTAAAATTGGTCATTCAAGTCAAAATCTAACAGTAAGGTAGTCTTGCAAACCTAAGAATATCAGACGTGCATTTTACTGTGGAAGATGAAATCTTAATGAGATAGGTTTTTGTCTTATTAAGTGTTTCTAATCTAGTTACTCAACTTACCTAGGATAACTTCATATTATGGCTATAAAGGTAGGACAACTACTAAACTAAGGGAAAAATGAAAATGGTTTTTACCCACTTTGATTCCTAGTTAAAAGTGTAAATTAGGTGAATAAAGTCACCTATGATGTATAGAAAGCTTGATTAGGTCACCCCTCATCTTGTACATTTCAAGTTTTGAAGAACGATCATTTTGATTCTAGTAACTCTTAGTCTATTTATAATAGTTGTAAATTAGGTTCGATTCGTCAAGACCGCTTTTCATTTATGAAAAATGATCTATAATGTACAACACTTTTGAATATTATATATTGTGAGGAATGGGACCTTACTCTCTAAACTTATTTTGAGGGTTTCCATTACTACTTGCTTCTTATTGACGACTTATTCGCAAATCTCATGTTTGGAGTGTATTATTGAATTTTATCAAAATAGGTGAGAGTCAATGTAGTACAATTGTAATGATCATTCAGATTGACGGTGGTGAATTTGTGAATAGAACGACATGCACATTTTTTCAACAACATAGTATTTTCCACTGCACTTCATGTCCCGTTACACTTGAGCTAAAGAGAGTTGGTGAACATAAATATCAACGTATTAATGAGACCGGTCTCATTTCATTATACCATATCTCCTTAGTAAGGTTTTTTGGAATTATGATTTTCCTCGGGTGCTTGCCTTATTAACATATTATTTTTTGCCTCATATTAACAAGTTCCTTTTTCGGCGTGTCTATAATTCATCACCAAAATTACATTACTCTGAACTTTTAGATCACTCTCTTAGCCATGTCTCTCTCCTTTCGGTAACATGATGCATGATTATAAGATTTGGTGCATATTTTTGGGCTATATTCTCTCTAACAAGGGATATTGTTGCTACAACCCCATCTTTACCATTAGATTTCATAGATTTCCCCCATTACTTCCCTACAACTCATGTTTTTGCTACTCTATCAACCTAAAAATGACTACCCATTCCCCAAAAATGTTAGGTAACACTCCCATCTTACCAGACAACCCACATATATACTAGATATTCCCACCCACCCCCACGCCAAAAATCTCTTCTATTAGACTAGAAATTGTTCACAATAGAATAGACATTTATCCTACTACAGCTAAATGTCCCCTAATAAATTAAAATCTCTCTCATATGATATGTATACACCTGCCTCCACCACCAGTCAATTACACCTTCCCTTAAGAGATAACCCACACCCCATGCACTTATCACATTAAACATAATACACATGAATAGAACGTGTAAAGACCGTGCACTTATATCCACCATTTATATTATATCAATATCTCCCACTTACCCAAGCCTACTCACACCTACAGATCCTACTTCTCACACTAAAGCCTTAAATGACGCTCATTCGTGCATGGAAATTTCTAATGAATTAAGTTCCTTCGTTTCAAGAATACATGGTTCTTAAATCTAATTAATCACGATATTAATGATATTGCCTACAAATGGGTTTACAAAGTAAAACCAAATGTCGGTGGTACTTTGGAGATATTTGAAGTGAGCCATGTTTAAAAGAATAAAATAAAAACCAGGTCATGATTTTGAAGAAACTTTTAGTCTAGTTTTTCATCCACACAAACTTTGTATTATTCTTTCACTAGTAGATAGTCAAAATTGGCCTCATCATTCTTTGCTATTAATAATGTCTTACTTCATAGATCTCTACAAGATATTTTGTATCTTAAACAACCATAGAAATTTTCAAATTACAATATCATGTCCCATGTTTGCAAGCTTCATATGTATCTTTATGGGCTGAAACAAGCTCTATGAGCCTTGGACCACTAGTTTTGTTCCTTCCTACAATCTTGTGGCTTTCTGAGTTACCATCATGATGCTTCTCTGTTTCTCTTGGTTTTTTCATCTAAGTATGAAGTTTGGTCGAAAAACCAGTTGTAGCTCGATGAAGATCCAAGCTTGGGACTTGGGGATTTTTTTGTCTAACTTTAAATTTTGGTTGAGAGACTAATTATAGTTGATTAAAAAGAGGACTAGTGAATTTGAGATTTTTGTATGCCTATTTTTAATATTACTTTCTCTTAATTTCAAAAAATAATAACTTTCTGACCGATTGGGTTCTAAACAAAGACTATATGGTAGTTACTATAATGCTCTTCTGTCCCCCATCTAGATTTTCTATTGAGCTGATATGTTATCCTTCATGAATTATATACATTTTAGTTTTCATGTTCGGTTCTTGTGTGCACTTTAAACTTTTCGAACATATATTGGGTCCCAACTTGCAAAATCATTCAAAAGAATACATGTTATCCATGCATCTATAAATAGACTAGTTTGCTTGTTCTTTTAATTTAGAGAGTATTCGACAAATTCGAGATATTTTTATGGTTAACAAAGAAAAGATGCCATTTAGGATCTAATATGGTATAATTGAGATATTGAAAATGCAAAAATATTATTTTGAAATCGTGTTCCCAATGTGTTTCCAACTAGTACAACTCTTTCTAGAATGAGTTGTGCGCAAATGTCACTCTACACGTTTTGTCTGAAGGGATATGATAAAGATGTGTACCTTTTCCTCATATACTATTATTCAAAGATATTAGAGCAGATATATCCTCCAGATTTACATTGAACCAGACAATATTTTTGTCATGGAGGATTGGTTTCTCAAATCACAAAGACAAGTATTAATAGTGGTTGGCTAAAGAACTATGTCAAAACTTCCATTATCATGTGATTCTAGAATATTTGGGATAACCAAATGTGATGCATATTTAGAGTAAAGATATATATCACCCCTTTTTGCTTTACTTCTATATCACCTCCTATGTGGAGCTTTTAAAAACCGATCAAATAGTTTCACTTTCCTAATTAATTAATTTCTCTCTCTTTTATTTAATGCCACATAAGATGACACATAGGAGTTGATATAAGGGTGAAGCAAATAGGGGTGATATATAGTAATGCTCGCTTCTTTAACAATATTTCATGGGCAACCTTTCCCTCTAAAAAACTTTATAAC
Organism: Nemophila menziesii; assembly: GCA_029959085.1. Classification (NCBI taxonomy): domain Eukaryota; kingdom Viridiplantae; phylum Streptophyta; class Magnoliopsida; order Boraginales; family Hydrophyllaceae; genus Nemophila; species Nemophila menziesii. The sequence continues at coordinate 86,814,840 of JARWIR010000001.1, forward strand.
CAAAACAGACCCAACAATCAAGCCTCGTTGGTTGAACTGATTAGTTAGGTGAGAAATTCAATATCGCAAAAATATTTTGTTATAACTCATTCATCTCGGAAAATGAGCCATTTGGTATATCTGAAATTTGTAGATAACCTTTTAGGAATATCACCGCACAAACAACAATGAACACTTGGTGGCGGCCGACCCTAAAAAACAAAACTATTGTGATCCTGGAAGGATTTAAATTTGACAAGAAAGAAAGTCTAGACAACACTTTGATACATCAACCTACATTGTCCCTCATTTGTTCTTTCACCATATTTTTCCTTGTAATATTTTTTGGAAAATTAACTCATACTAATATTAGTTAATGTATAGATATTTTGAATCATCCTTTTCTGATTACTAATACAAAGTACATTAAGGTTTAGACATTACAAATATATGTAGAGGTAAAATAAATTTTTCCAAAAATTAAACTTGTTTCTTTTCTTTTTCATTTATTACTAAAACCTTTAAAAATAAGTTAGAGGACTGACCTAAATATTCTTTAATTGATACATAAGAGGTCACAAACGACCGAGAATTAATACTTCTTATATTATTACGATTAACTAATGAATAACTATGCTCGCTCTAAGAACCGCCCAGTCATATTGTTCCTTCATCAAAAGAAGTCATAGGCCTTCTGGTGGGTCCCTATACACAATTGATCTCCGCACTTTTTGCTCCAAATTTGGCCAACCAATATGCGCTTCTATTTGCCTCCTAAAAAATCCAAGTCAACTCAAAGCTCTCCTTAGATTCCAAAATGTCACGACAGGAAATAATAATATCATTAGAAACTTCTCTTGAATTCACACCGGCCTTCACTAGCGCTTGCAATTCACACGAGTCTCTCTCCATAGTGAGCGAGGTGTACCCCTTCCCTACCGCCATAAGCAACCCGAATTGTAAGGAAAAAAGCTTTGTTTCGAATGGTGTTCTTGCAACACAAACTTTCCAGATAATATCCATTGCTAATAAGGAAAAAAACCACCAACCCCGGCTACGGAATTTGTCGCGAGAAGAGAACCATCTACATTAAGTTTGATTCCTTCATTCGGCTTAACCCATTGAAATAGAATATTCTTAGCTGATACTATTAGGGTCCCATCACGTTTAACCTATCTCGCTCGCACATAGTCACACACTGCGTTTCTCACAATTGCTCTCATCTGACTAAGCGATCTCTTCCTTGTGGCTAAATCGAAGAGCCTAGTGTTTCTATTAGTCCAAATATGCCAAACAAGTGTATACACGGTGTATTTTTCTTGATTTCTTTGATTACCTCCTTGCTTGTTGACATACGAGTCTACCTGGCATCTTCGTTTCCACTGACTTGTTCCGCATCATGAGACGGCCTCGCAGCAAGATCCGACCCCCGGGCTACTCAATACTGCAGCTAGCAGGGCCTCAATATTTTCAGACACTTAAAATTTTCTTCACCATGGATAAACTATAAAAAGTAGACAAATAAAGAGAAATAAAAAGAAGGTAAATGAAAATCAAAAGTGATGTTTTCAATTTTGCAAATGGATATTGTCGTGGCAAAAATATTGATTAGTTTGGCAAGATTTTTTCACGTTCCCATACAATTTATTTGTTTTTTGTAATTGTAAAAAATAATGTGTATATTGTAATTGCGTAATTTTTTTGAGAAAAAAATATCAATTTGATGTGTAATCAAATATCAAAGAAATATATTATCATTCGGGAATGAGACTAAAAAATCCTCAAGAAACTAGAATTTAATTTTTTTATCATGTTTATAAACTGAGTTATTTAGTGAAAAAATATTACTATCTAGTGAGTGAATGCTACTCTAGAAGAGACTTGTTATGGGTAATACCATCTCAAACATATATTCAATTTTTATATTTTGTATTCACATAAATCATGTATAAAAGTAGTTACTAAATTAACTTGACACGTCAACTTTTACTTCCTCTATATCAACTACTCCATAATTTTACTTAATGTGCTACTATTTATTTATAATTTTTATTTTAAACTATATTTTTATACATACATCTAAGGCCAATAGCGAGACATATAGACATACTAAACCCTCTACGTGCTCACATTACTTTAGGCATGATAAAACTATTCCTATATTTGGTAATCTCTTCACATAATGTGTCTAATGAGCTTGTGTAATGTATTGGTCCAACCCTTAGTAGTGTAACTTTTATCCGGAAATCACACAATATAGTAAACCCTTTCACATCCTCCATCAAACCTGACACAATCTTACAAAAAAATTCATTTACTTCCCACAATATTTCCAAACCAAAGTATTGATCACGTGTTGAATTCCCTTTCACTCTTATAAACTTGTGTTTAGTGTCACCATTAAAACAACAATTTAATATATAATATTACACAAACATGACCATATCCATATCATCACCCATACTATCCAATTCCTAAAAAAATAACCGATCAAGGGGAGTAGATGGTACCGTACTAATACAAACATCATTTTTTCCAATTATTTGTCACGTAACAACTCAAGATTTCGCGCAAACTGGATTGATCAAGCAACGGACCTTACTGGGGAGGCAAAACTCTCTGCCAAGTTTTCCTTATATTATCTTGTAAGTGATGTGTCGTGTTTATCTTGGTATACCCGCTATTAACCGCCAATCCTTATTTTTCTGTTGTCTTACTTACATTCCACCCACCCCCACACATACATCACCTCACATTCTTCGTCCAACACTGCATGTATTTTAGCCACGATCATACAAAAACTCATTCTAAACCACAAATATCACTGCTACACCATCAACAAGAAGATATTGTCTAAGAACTAAAATTTAATTTAAAACATCAATCTTTTGTACCTAAAATCATAATAAATCAAAACAAAAACTAATTTTACCTTCAAAATCTTTTCTCCACTTTCCTATTTTCTCAGGGTTTTTGTACATTCTCACACTTTTTAAAAAAATTTAAGAATTTTTTTTGTAAGTAAATAGTTATTTTTATAATAATTAAGCAGAATAGTTTTACAAATGATTTGTTGGGAAAAAATTTATTCAAGTATAGGTCTACTTGACAAAAAGGACGTGTTCCCTTTTAGAATGAGTATGGATCGAGATCACCTAGAGTTGAATATATTCCAAACCCAATGGTAACTAACTGAGATTGCTAAATTGAGAATACTAACCCTAGGGTAGGGGTAAAAAATTATCGCCCTCGGGTCTAATTAGGTTAATATCGTGTTCATCTTGATCAAAAGTAGTAAAAAACTGCTTAAAATTATTATTTTTAAATAAAAATCCAAAAGTAATAAATATATTACACATTTTGAGGATCAATCTCAAGCATACTACTAATCAAACAAAACCCTTCATATATTACACATTTTTTAATTTGACAATAATAAAATAGGATCTCAATTAAAAAAATCTATATTTGTTAGGCTCTACTGACACTAATTTGACACGATTGAAAGTAAACATGTATGTTCGGGCCCTATTTTTTTCCTTCTAAATCTACGATAATATTTGAGTAATGCGGGTTAAATTTATTTTTCATGAGCTCGTTTTGGTTAGGCTCTCAATCAAACTTAACCCTATCCATAGAAAAAGCAGACTCACAAAATCCGTCATTCTAAATTCTTTGACTCTTAAAGTGGGGTTGCTTTAGATTTTAATCTTGTTTTGGGATCAATCTTAACCAACTCTACCTATATATGTTTTAGTTAAACATGAATTTGATAAAAATGCAATAAGTGCCCCAAATCCGTTACAAGTTTTCAGCCGATACCCATGGGTAAGTGGTGTCTCCTGGTGTGTTATAAAATAAAACCCCTAAAAAGGAAACACACGTACTGCAAGTGTACGGTTCGTCCAAGTAATATCCGATAAAGGGGATTTCGATCTTGGGGATGAAATGGATATGACTTTAAATGTTATGCAATAAGTGAGGATAGTTGTTTATATGATACTAAAATTAAATGGATAAATATTTGTTGGGTTTTTGTTTAAGGAGTAAAGTTCAAATAATGTAATATATTAAATTAACTAATGCAAGTAAATAAAATATGAGTAAACGCAATAATGAGAAGTAGTACTTGAGTCACGCAAGGTTTTGACCTAAACCTTCTTAAATAATGCTTTTTGTTAAGGGTTGAATTGTTATAATTATGCTAGTCGGGATTCTAAAGTCTCCTAACCCCCGTCAGGGTGGACTTAGGAGCTCTCCTACAATATTATAAACTCCGTCACGATGATTACAACTACTTTTAGATGGTTCAATTTCTTACCTCATTTTCTATTAGTTAGTCAAGCCTGTCAAGGTCATTGGCGAATACCAATGGCAATTACCTAGGTCTATATCTAAATTGGAGAAGATGACTTTCTCCAGCTCTTACCTTTCTCCTTTTCTTTGCATCTGACTTTCTCTCTTGCGTTCCTGACTTGTGTAAATTGAGTTGTGTGTAATATAAAATTAAAAAGGTCTATTTATAAGCTCAAAATCAGACTTGGGCTCTACTTAAGTGAATTAGTAAAATATCAAAAATCCCAAGCCTAATCTTTTTGATAAAATCCTGTAAGTGATGTGTAGCCCTTGGTAAAACGGCTGTTACTTTGTCAAATAAACTCCAAATTGACCCGTTCAAGTTTGTAAATCTTCATAACTCAATAACAAATAAATCCTCTAACGGCTCAAAGGCTAAATCAACATGTAAGTAGCTCAAAATCAGAAAATAACATCAGCCTTCCAGATTTGCAGCTCCCCTAGTCAACTCTTCGGGATATATTTTCTCGCCTTTGACTTCTCCACGCGATCTAAGACTTTAATTCTCTATTCCTCTCCTTGTATTGGGCTCCCTAGCATCCATGGACCTACAAAGATGGCTCTAAAATAATCCATTTAACGTGCAAAACCTTTAAATGAAAAATAATAAATTTCAAGGAGGGAAAATGAAATATAACAAATTAATACTAAAATTCTATCATATTAGTCACTTATTAACCTAAAAGATGTCTCCTAAGGGCATAAAAGTAGACAAAAAATGGATACATCAAGACCTCAAAGTAAAACCTTTGTCGTTCTGACAAAGTAAAATAAAAACAATGGTCTAAGGTCAATGCAAAGATGCAGAATCTAGTAAATACACCCAAAGCAAAACTTAAGATAAACTCATATTTCAGAAACTAGGAATTAATATACACATACACTTATCATACAAAAATCAAACACAAATATTATAAATCATAAAATTAATTTCACAATGCTAGAAGGTTACGCTTGTACTTATCTCAATATGATGGCTATAGGGTGTCCATTGATCCTCACTCGCTTTGAACGCTCCACTTAGTATAATCCTTATTAACTGAATTATAAACTCACTATGCACCTAGGAATCACGAGGACTTTACGGTTTTAGCTTAGGCTTAGGGACGTTATGGTATGTATATTTGGTAAATTTATAGTGAGCTTTTGGCTCTCTCCTCACTTACCATCAACAACTGTCCAAGAGCTTGAGTTTACACTCGAATAATGTTCTCACTCAACCTAATCGACGCCTATGTTAACCCAATACATCTAAAATGATTTCGCGAAGATTTCACTTCACCGTGTATATTATTCTTTCTTTATTTTTCTTTTTCATTTTTTTTGTATAGTTGATAACCAAGTTCCCGGTTAGTGATTGCCGGGTTCCCGGTTGTCTACTGTATTTGAAAACTTTTTCACTTTTTTCTTTATTCTCTTTTATTTTTTTTTTATCCCGGCAAAGGGTTACAAATTATACATCATCAGAAATTGTGCCTCAATACAAACACATAAGTTCCCTCCCACTTTAATTTCCCATAGATGAACCCACCACCCCGAGCTCAAGCTCAAGACAGGTCTCAGGATCGTGATTCAAGTGCGGGTCATATGGAAGATCCTGATAAACTAAGGGGATATGGTTTTATATCGTGGCGAAAAAAGAAAAAGGCTTTAAGGCTCAAAATTGGGCTAAGATGGATATAATTAATTCATGGGGATAGAAGACTAAAAGTCTCAAATGGCTAACAAAGAACTGCCTCTATCATTTTCTTAGTAACATAACTTGCCTCTAGTTCATATCTAAGTGGGTTCTCTACTAATTCGAATCTCACGTTCTACAAACCAAACATTTTTCTTAAGTACAAGTTTACTTATTTTGCATTGCTTATTAATTCTTCCGATCAATTGCCTATGTTTGCATGTGATTAAAGTGCGTTTTATAATAACCCCTAAAGTCTACTATTTACTATTATAGATTAATCAAAAGTATGCTTAATGGGGACATTTAAAATACTCTACAGTCAAACGTAGCCCTTAATTAATTTTATTGAAAGAAAATAAAACAAATAACACATAAAAATTAGGATGGGGAAACGAACCCCACCCCAAACTCAAAAATGAGTCGTGTCCTCATGACTCGAAAAGACTCAAAGCAATTAAACTAATATACACTAAATGAGAAGGGATTGAAAAACGTATCTTAACCAGCACGAGGCTGGTTTTTAGTGTTGCGTCCAAGTAGAGGCTCTTTTGTAAGTAATGAATTGGTGGCGTGTGGTATATTGGTCATCCTAAGCAGAATATTTCTTAGAAGCTCCAACTCTTTTGTAATGTTTCCTAAAGTACCAATAATATTATCTTGTTTCTCTTCCAACGCTCGGATTTTATTCTCCAACTCATTTTCGGAATTTACCTTCTTCTTTGGTGGAGGAACTCTCAGATTCCTCATTTCTTGTACTGCTTCATCATGGGCGTTATCAATTGAATTTAACGCCATGTCTTCCCCTTTTTCCGTAGGCTCAACCTCTTCGCTCATGCTTGGTATTTTTGCGTCTAAATACATAGCAGTTATGGTTCATGGGAACTTAAGATTTTTTTGAACAATTGTGGATTTCTCGAATTCGATAATGGTGTCATGAATCACTCGAGCAACATCAATTTTTTGTTTATCAATGACACACTTTATAAAGATAATATGTTACTGTTTTAACTCGGATGTGTGACTAATGCCAAAATATGTAGGGACTATGAATCGGGACCATACCATCGGAAAAGGTGGTAAACTGCTACTATAAACTTGCCCAGGATATCTCTCACCTTGTTGAATGGGGCGTTTACCATGAATTAAAACTGTATCCCAAAGAGACTCCTAACTAAATGATGGATCATTAAGTGTTTCTTGAAATGGGCAAGGACCAGTGAAGTTTGGTAGTTTCAAAATTTTCCGAATAAGGTCAATTGATAAAGGTAATACCTTTTTGTGTATGATAACTGACTGTTTATTTGCAAAAGATAATTCTTTATAAAACTCACACACCAAAGCAGGGATATATGTGAGGTTCCTCTGTCTCAATTATGTCCACCCAAACTTATCACAAGTAATATCATAACCTTTAAACTCCTTGTTCATAATACCTAGAGGGAATCCTTTCTCAACACCAAACTTCAAATAAGCAATTCTCTCACGAACGTGATCAGTCTAACTAACCACCACTCTCTTTAGCTTATGGGCCATTGTCTTTCTTTGTGTAGAGCTGTTCTGGAATGGGTTTGCTAGGAATTTCATCTTCGACCTCTTCTTCTTCTTCCTCATCTACCAAAGTAGGCTTTGTAGGAGTAGCCTTACTCGGGGTTTTATTTCTCTTCATAGTAGTCTTAACTGCTCCAATCTTGCATTTAGGACCTGAATCCGGAATCTCAATAGCTATTTCTTGTGTAGCACTAGGATTGTTACTTGTTCTTGGAGTGTTCCTCCAATTATAGCCGAATGAACCTGTCATGTTTGTCATGTCTACTAACCCCAAACTCAAAACTTCATAAATTCAAAAACTAGAGAGAAGTTTTTAAATTTGATGTTTTGAGGCTAGAAGAACGAAGATTAAGGTAAGATATAAGATGTGTAAGGGCTATTTGATGTGTTTGAAGAGGATATATGGTTCAATAAAGGGTTTGGATGAAGAAATATTCTTGGAGAAAAGTGTGATTTTGATGGTGCTCTTGAAGGATTATGAGTTGATTATGTGTTTATGTGGTGTTTGAGGGTAGGATTTGATGATTTTATTGTGTTTTGATGATGATTTTCGGAGTGGTGAAGTTAAGAAACAGAATGGAGGCTGTCTTGTGAAAGAAGGTAAGAAAATATAGGTTAGAGAGTTGCTCTCGGAGGCCGGGATCACGGTCAGCTGGCAATCGGGTTCCTAAATATCGTCGACGAGCGCGAGCCCAGAGGCACACCTTAGACACAACACATTGCGTCTCCTTTACGCTCAGGTCAGAGAGTTTGGGAAGTCATAGCTCAGCCACCGGGTTCCCGGTCAGTGTCGATAGCGTGAAGTCAGACGCAACATCTTGCGTGTATGTGGTTGGTCAACCAGATGCTCATCGGGTTCCTGTTTAGCTCCTGTGTTACAACCAAAAATTCCTTCTTTTTCTTTGTAACTTAACCCAGACGCATGACCTTTTTACTCCTGAAATCATCAAAACAACCCACCTTTCTCATTTCTTAAAAATAAACACTAATCAACAACAATTACTCTAATGTACACTACGAATTGAAAAGACATGAAAGTAAATAAACTATTATACAATTGAAATGGCTTTTGTTTAACGTCGTTAAGCTTGACGAGTTACCTCTCGCTTCTAAGGGGCATCGAGGAGGTACATGACCTCTCCGGTATGTGGATCTTCTAAGCGATTGGTATCCTCGCCTCCATGATAAATCTTTAATCGGTGACCATTCACCATAAAGGTGCGGTGCTCGATTGGATGTTCAATCTCTATGGCTCCATGAGGTGTAACTTTGGTCACAATGTATGGACCAGACCATTTTGATCGTAACTTACCCGGATAATTACTGAACTTAGAGTTGTATTTCAGGACTCTGTTCAACTTAAAACATCTTCTCATGAATACGATTATCATGTCATCTCTTAATGTTCTCCTTGTAGAGTTTATCATTATCATAAGCACGTAATCGAAACTCATCAAGTTCGTTTAACTTCATCATACGATTCTCACTGGCTAAAGAAGGATCTAAATTCAACTGCGCTATAGCCCAATATGCACCTAATTCAAGTTCAAGAGGTAAGTGACAAGCCTTACCATATACCATAAGATACGGAGATGCACCAACGGGTGTTTTAATTGCGGTACGATATGTCCACAATGCATCATCTAACTTCATTGACCAATATTTTCTTATGGGACCAACATTCATCTCTAGGATGGATTTGACCTCTCAATTAGAGACCTCATCTTAATCATTGGGTCGTGGAGGATAAGCGGTAGATACTCAATGTCTCACCCCATACTTCTCTAAAAGGTCTTCAAATATTTGTTCACAATGTGTGAACCTTCATCACTAATAATAACTCTAGGTGTACCATGTCTATTGAAGATGTGTGACTTTAACAATTTAATTACTACTCGTGAATCATTGGTTGGTAAAGCTACAACCTCTACCCATTTGGACACGTAATCAACAGCTAATAGGATGTATTTATTTCCATTGGATTGTACAAAAGGACCCAAGAAATCAATACCATATACATCGAATATCTCAACTTCAAGTACATTATTACGTGACATCTTATCCCTCTTGGATATATTACTTGTAAAATGGTATCTATGACATCTCTTAACATATTCATGACAATCCTTATGTAAAGTAGGCCAATAAAAACCGGATTGTAATACCTTAGAAGCTGTGCGGTCACCTTTGAAATGTCCTCCATATGGTGAATCATGACAACCCGCAACAACCGACAAAACATCTTTCTCAGGTTTGCATCTTCTCACCATTTGGTAACTACATGTTTTGTAGAGGAAAGGAGCCTCCTAAAAGAATTGCTTAGCACGGTGACTTAATCTCTTTCTCTCCTGAGAAGTGGCCCCTTGAGGAAAGGTGTCACTCAAAATAAGATTCGTGATGTCTGCATACCAAGGAGTACCATCATATATAGCAAATAAACTTTCATCAAGAAACTCTCCTCTAACCAACTCATGACCATTATTAGATTCAGAACCTTTAAGACGAGACAAGTGATCTGCAACTTGATTATCACGCCCCTTTCGAACTTGAAATTATAAATCAAACTCTTGTAACAATAAAACCCATCACAACAATTTTCGCCCCAGGGAAGTAGGAAAAAAACTTGTCAAATGCATACACAACAGCTAATAGTTCCTTCTCAGTCATAGTATAATTAATCTGAGCGCTAGTGAAATTTTTACTTGCATAGTAGATAGAATGGAATACCTTATCTTTTCTCTGACCCAACACAGCACCCATGGCTAAATCACTAGCATCACACATAACTTCAGAGGAAATCTTCCAATCCGAAGGTAATACAATAGGCGCAGTAATAAGCTTCTCCTTAGTCTCTCGAAATGCCATCATGCAAGCTTCATCAAAAAGGAATTTGGTGTCCTTCTCGAGTAAGTTACACAACGGCTTAGCAATCGTATGAAAATCTTTAATGAAACGGAGATAAAAACCAGCATGGCCTAGAAAGCTTCTTACACCTTTCACAGAAATCGGAGGGGGAAGAGTCTTGATTACCTCTGTCTTAGCACGATCAAGTTCAAAACCTGAACTCAAAACCTTTGTCCCAACACTATACCTTCACGAACCATAAAGTGACATTTTCCTAGTTCAAAACCAAATCAGTGACCTTGCATCTAATTAATACTTTCTCCAAGTTTTGTAAGCACTCATCAAAGTTTCACCAAACATAGAAAAGTCATCCATAAATACCTCAAGGAAGTAATCTATCATGTCCCATATAATTTCCATCATACATTTCTGAAAAGTAGCAGGTGCATTACATGATCCAGAAGACATCCTTCGATATGCGAAGGTGCCAAAAAGAGATGTGAATGTAGTTTTTTGCTGGTCATCTGGAGCCACACATATCTGATTGTACCTGAATAACCATCTAAGAAACAATAATATTCTCTACCTACTAACTTGTCAAACATCTAATCTATGACTGGAAGCGGAAAGTGGTCTTTTCTAGGTGCCTTGTTCAGCTTACGATAGTCCATACATACTCTCCAACTGACTACAGTTCTCGAAGGTATGGCTTCATTCTGCTCATTCATGAAAGTAGTGATATCAACCTTCTTTGGTACGCAGTGAACTGGACTTACCCAATCACTACTAGCTATGGGGTAAATGATTCCCGCATCTAGTAGCTTAATAACCTCTTTCTTCATCACTTCTTTCATTGTTGGCATCAACCTTATTTGTCCAAAAACTGAGCATGTATTATCATCTCCCAGAATAATTTTGTGTTGGAAATAGGAGGGCTAATACCCTTGATGTCAGCAATAGTCATACCGATCAACTCTTTATTAGCTCTTAGTATACACAACAATTTATCTTTTTGAGGACCTGTTAAAGTAGCTAAAAGAATAACATGTAGAGTGTGGTTAGTACCTAAATAAGCATACCTCAAGTGTGAGGGAGTGGTTTCTCTACTTGTTTTGGAGGAGACTCAATAGATGGTTTCTTGAGGTTCAATCTCCCATGCTTTCTCGTAATGGTTCATAGGCTAGACGCCTATACTTTGGATTCTCAGAATTAAGAGCTGCCACTATTTCGGCAAGCTCTTCCTCATCTCAGGTAAGTCAAGTATCAGAGCGGCCTGCAAGACATCATCAAAATTAAAACAATCATATACCTCCTGCATGGCATGCTCTACAACATCCATTCAGAAATAGTCCTTCTTGGGATATGGAAATTTCATAGCTCTAAACACATTGAACTTTACCTCCTCGTCTTGTATTCACATATTCAACTCTTCGTTTCATACATCAATCAAAGTACGCCCCGTGGCTAGGAATGGTCGTCCCAAAATGATGGGGACATTCTTATCCGTGTCGTATTCAAGAATAACATAATGAACAGGAAAGATTAAAGTACCTGCCTTGACGAGGATATCTTCTATTCGTCCCTCAGGATATACGAGGGATCTATCAGCCATTTGCAAGACCATAGAAGTCGGTCTTGTGTTTCCTATCTTCAACTTTTCAAAAATCGACTTAGGCATGAGATTAATACTCGCACCCAAATAGCACGAAGCTTATCTCGCCACTCATCCCCAATAGAACTAGGGATCGTAAAACTACCCGGATCAAGCAATTTAGGTGGAAGCTTACTTTACGAATTGCACTACATTCTTCAGGTAAGCCAATCATCTCATTCTCCAAGTAAGGTCATTTATTAGAGATGGCTCTTTTCAAGAATTTTACGTAATTTGGCACATCTCTAATAGCATCTAGGAATGGTACAGTAACATTAAGCTTGCTTACCATATTTAAGAATTTCTTATAATCCGTGATATCTCCTTTCTTTTGAACTCTTGAAGGGAAAGGTTGAGGAGGGCGCTTCTCTTATACAACAATATCTTTCTTCTTCAGCTTTCCCAGAATCTTCTCAATTTCTACTTCCTCTACTTCCGGTTCACTCTCTTTCCTAACCACATCTTCTACCGTTTTCTCCTTTGTTGTTTATTTCTCTTTCATAACTGGAAAATGTGGTGGTTGCAATTGCTTACCGCTTCTCGTTCTATTCGCATTATAAACCTCCCTTTGCTTAGGAACCTCGGTGTCGCTTAGGAGTTGTCCTTGACCTTGAACACTCAGACTATTAGCGATCTTCGATATTTAGATTTCTATGATTTTCAACGAAGCGGAATGGGAATTTAAAGTTTCTTCCATCTTGTTTTCCTTAACTGATGTAGTGGCTATGAACCTAGAAAACTGGTCTTCAATTTGGGCTGATTTGCTTTTGGAAGAGGATATGTATTGTGTAAAAGTAAGAGCTAAATCAGTTGCAGTGATTGCACCTTCTTGAGGTCGAGCAGGAAGTGCCTTCTGAGCTAATGTATCGGAATAAGCTTCATGATCAGCTCTAGGTTGATTTCCTTGGTATTGGTTTTACGGCTTGAATTGATAATTTTTCCCTTGGGGCCTTAGTTGATAATTTCCAAGATTGGATGCCCCATGTGGATTTGAATATTGAAAGCCTAGATGAGTCCTATGTTGATTACCATACCCTTGACCACCTAAATATTTTTTACCTTTATTAGTGACGAAACATGCGGATTCTGGGTTATTAGCACATTCTTTCCAACTATGATCAATTTCCCCACAACTAGGACATATCTCTGGTTTTTTTACCACATTCACAATAGCTTGTTTATTCGATATAGATATCTGTTTTAACTTGTTTTCGAGTGCGGTAATCTTAGCATATAAACCTGTTTCAGCATCTACATTCAAAGTACCTTTTTCTGAAACTTTAACTGATGATCTCAAAGGTTGCCTACTCATTTTGTTCTTCTCAATTCTATCCATAATAGCTAAAGCTTGATTAGTTGTTACCAACATGAGGCCACCTTGGAAAACGAGTCCTAGAAACTCCTACAGTTTCTCCCTATTCTTGACAAAAACTAGCAACATCTAACTGCCCACTAAGTCTAACACTCTTAGGATAATACCTATCAAAAAATGCAGTCTGGAGTTGATCCAAAGTTAAGATCTCACCGTGTTGTTGCTAATCATACCATTCACTTGCTCCTACGGTGAGGACAAATGGGAACATATGAAAGTACATTTGTTCTTGAGTTACTCCAGAGTCACATATGCATCATAGATTTGCATGAATTTGTACATGGCTAGACTACGATCTTCACGAGATGCACCACTATATTGTCCAATATTGATAAACTGATTAATCATAACCGCATCTGGTCTGAATCAGATTCATTGAATTGCGGGTGGACGGGGTCCTAGTGGTGGTAGACGGAAAGGTCTATATTTGCTAGGTTGGATGAATCATAACACCTCTTCTTAAATTCTTGCATCATTATTGTTGATCAACTTTTGACCTATCGAAGGAATTTGGAATTAAGCGTTTTGGATTCCTACCGGTGGATCTTGCACAACTGGTGGAACTAGTGGGTTACCATTTTCGTCCAACTGAATTCCGAGATCTTTAACATTATGAATGTTCAAGTTTTCCATTTCTCTTTCTCTCTTTAATCTTTCCCTTTCTTCCTTTTCTCTCTTGTTCTTAACTCGGACTAGTCTCTCGGGATTCGAGAGCATACACAAAACATGTAAAACCTGAGAAGAAACAAAACAAAGAAATGCGTAAAACTGAAAAATTAAATAAAAATTAAATAAAATAATAATAAAATCACTTACGGATAACACCGTGGTCACATGCTACCGTCCCTGGCAGTGGCGCCAAAAACTTGGTGTCTTTTGGTGTGTTATAAAATTACACCCTTAAAAAGGAAAGACACGTACCGCAATTGTACGTGTCGTCCAAGTAATATCCGGTAAACTGGATTTCGATCTCAATGACGGAATGAATATGAATTTAAATTTTATGCAATAAGTGAGGATAGTTATATGGAAATGCCTAATAAACTAAGGGAATATGGACTTATATTGTGGTGACAAAAGGAAGGCATTAAGACTAAAAATGGGGCTAAGAAGAATATAATTAAATTAATGGATAGAAAGCTAAAAAATCACAAATGGCTATCAAAGAACTGTCTCTATCATTTTCCTAGTTACAGAGCATACCTCTAGATCATACGTAAGTGGGTTCTATATTCATTTAGATATCACGTTCTACAAACCACTCATTTTCCTTAAATACACGTTTACTTCTTTTACATTGTTCACTAATTTTTCCTATCAATTACCTAATGTTTGCATGCAGTCAAAGTGTATTTTATACTAAATCCTGAAGTCTACTATTTTATATCATAAATTCATAAATAACATGCTTAAAGGGGACATTTAAAATACTCTACAGTTAAACCCAACCCTTAAAATTAATTTTATTGAAAGCAGTAAAACAAATAACACATAAAATTGGGATGAGGCAACGAACCCCACCCCAAACTCAAAAAATGAGTCATTTGCCCACGACTCGAAAAGACTCAGTGAAGCGATTATATAATGCACTACTAAATGAGAGAAGGATAGGAAACATATATGGATAGGCATTAGGCTGATTACATGTGTTATTGCGAAAAGGCTGTGAAGTCTTCTATGTCACAATGTATAGATCATACACCGTGGAATTCATCTTCTATAAAGTGTGCTTCATCAACTCGAACTCATGTCTCCTTTAATAATTATCTCCTCCTAGCCCTCTAAATAATCACCTCCTCTACGAGAATCTTCTATCATCACTGAACTTTCTTTTCTCTTCATGTTCTTTGTACCTTTTACAACCTTCATGGTCATCTCCGATGACCCCAAACTCAAAGCTTCAAGAACTCCCAAATGTTTTGGATAAAATTAGTGACTTTGGTGTTCTTGAAGGTGTATGAATATGAATTATGTTGCATTCTGAGCTGGTTTATGTATATCTCTAGGTTTGGGAAAGGTTTGATGGATAATTTTAATCTTTGGTGAAGAAAAAATTTGGATTAAACTGTGAATTCTTTTCTGTTTTGGGAGGATTTATGGTATGATTGAATATTTGCATGATGTTTGGAGGGAGGGTTTGATTTGTTTTGGTGTTTTGATGGTGGGTTGATGGTGTTTAATGAGTTTTGGTTCGTCTATAATGATGTCTTGCATAAGAGGCTAGGTTAAAATGTGAGAATATAGGCTTAAGGTTGAGGTTAGAAAAAATTTGCGGCGCTGGCCGGTATACTTGGTTTCGGCTAGTAAGCCTACGGTGACCGTCGTCGCTTTTGACAACACGGTTTTGCTAAAGACCCCTCGGCTTTGACCCTGATTTCGTGACCGTTGTCACGGTTTTTCGGCGGACCGGTATACCGGCCATATGACCGGCTAGCTGGTCCGTATAAGTCCTTTTTACCATTTAAACACTCAAAAAAATTGTATCACGCCTGTTAAATCCCAAACTCAAGGATTTTAACACCTGCAAACCATCAACACCTTTCTCAAATCTTAAATTTAAACACTAGTAAATCTAAAGTAATCTAATTTATACTAAGACATTAAAGGAAATGAAAGCAATAAACTAATATACAATTGAAATGGCTTTTCTTTAATGTCGTTAAGCTTGACGAGTTACCTCCGATATCACTTCTTAACATAACTTTCCTAGCAATGAGTATATAATTGAAATGGATTTTCTTTAATGTCGTTAAGCTTGAAGAGTTACCTCCAATATCACTTCTTAACATAACTTTCCTAGCAATGAGTGAGGTTATCAACATTTTATATGCGGAATTTGAACCTCTTGGCTCTTATTCCAACTAGTTTCTCTGAGATAACCTTTGTGACCATGAATGGTCCTAGCCAAGAACTTTTGGATTCATTCACTTTAGGAGGAGGGTTAGGCTTTTTCATTGCGACTTCTTCGCCCACTTTGAACTCCTTTTTCTTTCTTTCTTTCTGATGTTCTTTTGGAACCTTCATTGCGCGTGCCTCATCTTCCTTCTTTGTATGATCAAGGTGTGTATTTCCCCTTGGATATGGAGGAGCATCATTCAGTGGTTTCCTTTTAGCTCTCTTTTCTCCATTCCTAGGGATGCCACAACCTTAGTTGGCTCTTTCTTTACCTGTTCAATTACATCCAACCAGAAACATTCCTCCTTGGAATCCAGGAATTTCATTGGCGTAAACACGTTGAACTTTACCTCCTTGTTCTGGATACACATGATTAATTCTCCATTCTCTACATCAATAAGAGTATGCCCCGTTGCTAGGAATGGTCTTCCCAAGATAATAGGGACATTCCTATCCGCGACGTAATCAAGTATAATAAAATCAACAAGAAAAATTAAAGTACTTGCCTTGATGAGGACAACTTTTATTCTTCCCTCTCGATGTGCGAGGTATTTTTCAGCCATTTGCAAGACCATAGAGGTTTGTCTTGCGTTTCCTATCTTCAACTTGTGAAAAATTGATCTAGGTATTAGATTAATACTTGTAACCAAATCACACAAAGCTCTCCCTTTCCACTCCTCACCAATAGATATAGGAATAGTAAAACTCCCAAGATCAAGTAATTTAGGTGGCATCTTACCATGGCATATTGCACTACATTCTTCTATCAAACCTATCATTTCCTCACAATATGGGCACTTGTTGGTGATATCTTTTTTCAGGAATTTCAAATATTTTGGTACACCTTTCATGGCTTCTAAGAAAGGCATATTAATATTGAACTTACTCACCACATTCATGGATCTCTGATATTCATCCATGTCTTATTTTTTTTGAACTCTCGAGGTGAATGGTTGAGGAGGACGGTTCACTTCTACAACAACATCTTTCTTCTTTGGATTCTCCAGAATTTTCTCAACTTCTACCTCTTCTACTTCTGGCTCACTTTCTTTCTCTACCACATCTTTTGTCATTTTCTCCTTCATAGTCATTTCTTTTTATTTCATAACGGGAAAAGGAGGTGGTGGTAGCTTCTTACAACTTCTGAGCGAGATAACGTTACAATCTTCATACTTGATAGGAGTCTCTGTACTAGGTAGTTGTCCTTGTGGACGCCGATTTAACTGAGCAATTTGATTTTCTAACATTTGAAGGTTGAGGAAGAAGCTTGTTGCTCTTGTTGCATTTTCATTAGCAAAGCAATTAGTTTCTGTAATGTTTGTTGAACATCTAACACACCTTCTAGAGGCTGAGCAGGTAGAGCTTTCCGATTCATAGTATCTATATAGCTTTTGAAGAGGTTTCCTCTGAGTTTGATTTCCATAATTCTGTCCACCTTGGTAGTTGTTTTGTTGTCTTGGTTGATAGTTATTACCTTGGGGACGCGGTTGATATGCATAAGTCGGATTTGCGGCCCCACTGGGATTCAAATATTGGAAACCCATATGGTTTATGTGTGTTTGATAACCTTGACCACCTGAATTATAGTTCTCTCAGTTGGAAACAAACATCATGAATTCTGGATTACTTTGACAATGCTCTCAATTATGATCTTGTACACCACAGTTAGAGCACTGATATAGTTCTTATGTAGAATTAACATTAGATCTCCTACCTAAAAAACTTCTTTTACAACTAAAGTAAGTTTGTTCAATTGTTGCTTAAGTGTGTTCTATAATTTATTCTCTAATGAAGAGAATTTCTCATCAATTCCAACACTACTTTCATTATAACTTGTACCTCGGATTGGTGCTCTTACAATATTCCAACCCACTCATTCCTCATTGTTCCAATCAACATGATCTTAACATTAGCTGGTGTTACCTGTAAGAATCCCCCACCACAAAGTAGGTATAAATCTTTTCTTGAGCCTCCTTCAAGGCCTTTATCAAATATTGACATGTGTTGTGGTTGCGTAAGGCCATGATCTGGAAATCTTCTAAAACATAATTGGAATCTTGTCCAAAATTTACCGATGGATTCATCTTGTTCCTGTTCAAATGATATCAACTCGATTTGTGCGTTCACTCTCATGTTGCTCGGATAAATATGATCAAAGAACGTTGTTTGTAGCTCATTCCAATTAGGGATTAATCCTGGTTCTTGTGAATCATGTTGGACACTCACTGCGTCTATCACGGAAAATCTGAAATTTGCAAAATACATATGTTCTCTTGTAACACCTTGCGTTATATACGCATCACATATTTGCATATACTTATGTACTGCACGAATACGGTCTTCTCCAGCTACTCCACGAAAATTTCCAAAATTCTGAAATTGAGATAGCATACCCGAGTCGGGTCTATATCTTGCGACATCTATATCTGGAGGACCAACACCAAGAGCAGAATTGCGATATGGAATTTGTTAAGGACCGTTTCTGAACCATGGATCATAAAACATTTCAGGTTGAGCTTGTCCTCCAAGTGGAGGAGGATTTTGTTGATTCTGATTGTTAAAAAATTGCGGATAACGGATTATAGGGTTTCCGTTTTCATCTACTACCACCTAGGGATCAAGATTGTCAACATTAGCCATTTCTGCCTCCCTGGCTAATATTTTTCTTTCCTTTCTTGCTTCTTTTTCTTCTTTCTTTCTTTTGTTTTGATGTCTGACTAATATCTCGGGGTTATCAAGCCCACACCAAACCTATAAACCTGAGAAAGGAAGAACAAACAAAAGCGTAAAACTGAACAAATAAAATAACAATTAAACTACTAAAGGATTAACACCGGGGTGACACACGACCGTCCACGCCAGCGGCGCCAAAAACTTGGTGGGTCCTGGGGTGTTCTAAAATAATGAAATAAAAGTAGAGGATCCACAGACGCAAGTGTACGGTTGTCCAAGTAAAAGTCTGATAATCGGGTTTCGTTTTCAAGGACGGGTAGTTATAACACTGGTATTAATAAAAATGGTAGAAATAATTGCTAAAACAGAAAAGTAAAATATATTTGTTTGGGGTTTGATATTAATCCAAAGAATGCAAGAAAGTAAATTACTGAAATAAAATGCTTAAGCTCAAATAATATACTGAAAGTAAATGGATGTAGACGTAGAGATGCGAGATGTACTTGAGTCTCGCAAGTGATCCACCTAAGTTAATATGATTATTATTTATGTTTAAGGGCTAAGCTCGTAATTTTATACTAGTCGGGACTCTAATATCTCTTAGCCCCTGTCGGATGAATCTAGGAGCTATCGTACGGTATGACAAACCCCTCTAAAGTAGTAAGCGTACTTACAGATGTGAAGTTATTTACCTCTTTGGCTATGTAATTACTCAGGCCTGTCGGTCAATAACAGGCATTACACTGATGTACACACTTTAGTAAAATAGGCATAAATTTTGACTCACTGGTCCAAATCACCTGATTCTAGTCCTCAATTCTTACTAACTCAAATGCGAACTTTCTTATTGCAGGGCTCCAAGGCTGAATCAGCTTCAGTGTGGCTCGAAATTACCAATTGGTAAAGGCTATCCAGAATTATGCTCTTCTTTATCCCTCTAAGTGGTACCTTTTCGATCTTTTGACACATCCGCTCGATGTAAGACTTTAGGTCTCACTTCTCCTCCTTATCTTGGTGCTCCAAAACATCCATGCACCTATGAACTTTATACTAAAAACAAACAAATTAACGCACAAAAGCTCTAAAATTGCAAATAACATAATTCCAAGGGGCGAAAGTGTAATATAACGAAATAAGAATAAAAGTCTATCAAATAAGTCTATTATACACCTAAAATGATGTTTCCTAAGAATATATATTTATAAGGAAATGGGAGAAATCAAATTCTCATGAAGTAATGCGTATAAATTAATCTACAAATATACTTATCATACAAATAATCAACACAATTATATTATCAGGTACAATTAGTTTCACAATGCAAGAAGAGATTTTTTTTACTTATTTTGAAACGGTGGACATAGGTTGTTCTCGGTCCTTTCATGGTGTCTAATGGTCCACATAACTCCTACCTATTCATTCAATCATTACTAAACCATATAACTAATAATTTTGAAGTGTTAAGTTGTAGCGTAGGCTTAAGATAAGGTGTGGTATATTTGGGTAATTTAGAGTGGGTTGTTGCCCCTTTTCTCACTACCCATTATCTAATCGTCCTAAAGCTCGATTTTACGCTCATAACCGTGCTCACTCAACGAATTATTTTTTATGAGTCCTCGTGTTAAATTGTTTTCTTGTATTTCTCTTTTTTCTTTTTTTTTCTTTTCTTTTCAAAATCTTTTTTCTTACTAATCCGAAAAGTATTACAAATAAGTGCACAATGATAAATCGCAAAATAAATATCTACCCTCCCAATGTATCCCAAGTTCATGTACCCATCACCTCAAACTCGAGCTCCAAAATAACTAGTCCTAAACATGTGACCCAATGTCGGGTCATATGGTTGAGTCCTAAAACTAAAGGGTAAAGTGTTATAATGTAGGTATCAAAGAAAAGGATAAAAGGTTAGAATGAGGATAAGAAGGATATATATTAGTTAAATTTGGTTAGCAAGCTAAAACTAACAAAGGGATAACAAAGAAACTCCTCAATCATTTTTCTAATTGTAATGTCTTGTTAATTTTTTTTACTTTTAATTTATATGCTAATTGGTTTTTCGATTATGTTGAGGAGAGTATAAGATAGGTACATGCGTTCTAAGAGATCTGAATCGTCCTTGAAAGAGAGGTAATTCATAGTTCAGTGTTATGGCCTTGAAGGAGAGTATCTAACTTAGACATTTGAAGAAGAGCATTCAAAGCTATTTAAGTATGAGAGATGTGTTTGACTGGAATAAGATGTAATTCACTATAGCTACTCGTGTTCAAAAAAGAGAAATCAGCTTTTCATGGCCTTTAGTGAGCTGTGTACTGCCGTGTGTTGTGTGGGTGTGATGAGAAACTATTTTTCCTATACGAGTCGCCCGATGAGGTTTTTTATTGTTGGTTCCAATAGGTGAGATTAATTGTGTTGTGTATGTGAGCGTGTGATGAGTATTATTTTGTTTTTATAATTTTAATGGAGAACGTTTATTGGAGTTTTTTCTAGTGATTTCTTTTTTAGCAACTTATATATAGTGAAGGTATATAGTTTTCACTATTTTGGTGTAGTTCTTTCATAAAAATTTAAATAGAGTTGCATATTTTCATTTTATTATTAGGTGGAAATTGCACTTAAGCTCTTTTTTTTGGACTTTGCACTTAAGCTCTCCAAAATGAAAGAACATACTGCCGATATTTTTCCATAGTTATCAAATAAAAATAAATTTTTAAATATCATTTTTTTAACATGATATTTATTTATTCACTTGGTGAAGCTATGACCACCGAAATCTCACGGAGCCCAATCATACATATTTCTTCTTTATACAAAATAAGTGTATTTAGTTGTTACAACTCGTTTATCTCTCATTAGTATCATTCAGAGATGGGCAAAAATAAATGAAGATTTGAGATCCAAAAAGAGGGACATCAGCCATCCTAATATTGGCAGTTGGATCTTCGCCCATCTGCGTGTGCTTCCCTTGATCACTAAGTTGTTGAGTTGTTTACTAGAAATACCATCCACTAGTCCAAAGTAAGGCTTCATTTACTGTAATAAGTGCCAAACCTACACAATTATTGAAATTGGAAGATAAATATTATCAAATATACTAATGTCAAGCATTAACATTTCACCAACTCAACTCATGAATGCTACTACAAAGTAATGTTATCAAATTAACGAAGATACCAAACATTTAGTATTTAACGATATGAAAAATACATGATGATAGTCTTTGTTCTATTAAATTCATATTTGTATCGCGAAATCTCATTTCGTGACCAAAACTTCTTATTGCACTTGATCCTGAAATTGTTTCAGCAAACTCCAATTAATCGAGAGAGTTCATGTGCTTATGGTATGTTATATCGTTGTAACCACACCGAAATTGAAATTATAGAATTAAAAACATAAAAACCTATATCTCACCAAAATTCTTTTCGTTATGTCCCGTAATACCTACATGAGATCTATTTTCCAATATTTTAGTAGCAGCCACAGTAGTTTTAATAATTAAAGTTTTAGCTTCCTGAATTTTTAAAAAAAGAATTTAGATCCATCCCTAAGACTTTAGATCTAGATAATTCAGCTCCCTTGCTTTTTTTAACTGTTCTGAAACTACCTCCACAAGTTGTGTGTTTTAATGCTCCCAACAACAGCATTCATGTGATTTTAAAGTGCAGCCACTATAGTATTACGAAGAAAAAAAATTGTTTGGTCCCAAGTGCCCCCGCTAGCTGAAATATTATTATGTGCAGCCACCGTAGAGATTTTATTATCTTTTTGGTCCTTATAATTTTCGAGTTTTACGGTTTACCCCCTGAAAATTTAGCCCCCAATATTTCAACTCCCCGAGCTTCGCTGATCAGCTCCAAAAAGTATCTTTCGATTTTCCATGCCTCAAGTTCTTATTAACTCTACAAACCAAACCACTTAAATTACATATGTAACACATAAAACAAACAAAAAACACTACTTATGTTTAATTAAAACACTATTTCCTCAGGTTTCTGTCATAACTTCCTCCGAGTCAACATGTGTGCCTGTATAATTAATTAAGGGTTACTGCCCAATAGGAACCTCCCACCTTAAATACTTGCCCATAAAAGGCACCGTCTTTTTTAAGGAACAACGAGTAATAGGAAGTTTCTCATTACTCAAGGTTTGAGTAATTAGAAGCTTCCCATTACTCAAAGTTTGAGTTGTGGGAAGCTTCCCATAACTCAAACGACTCTTTTTATGGGAAAGAAAAGGAAAAAGAAAAATATATGTGGTCGTTTATGGGAAAAAATGATGGTTGGGATGAGAGGGAATCAATTCTAACTTGAGGTGTTTATTGGGCAATAATTCATTGATTAATTAATATTCATATTCAAATTTCTGAAAAAATAGAAACTACCTCTATAAGCCAAAGCATTATTATGTATACTAATGGAAACTAGACCCAAATCATGGCCTTTGTCGGCTTCTTCTTTGTAAAATAAATATCCGTCATCTTCTTTACCAAATTTGCAGTAAGCCTCAATTTTAGGCGTATATAAGTCTTTTCCAATCAGCTACATCTCGTGCAAATCCACCACTTTAATCATACACAGACAAACAATAATATGGAAACTAAAAGTTATGAAAAGCTTTTTTCCAAATTTTATTCTTCACCAAAAGCATAACTTGAGACGCAATTCTTCAATAATAACTTCCAAATCTCTCACAGGGTACACAATGTCATCAACATGAATAATAACTTGATCTTCAAATGAATCTAAAGTGCATCACAAATAACGTGACTAACAATTAATTTAAGTTAATGATGCAAACACACTAATATTTATAAAGTCAGGGACTAAACTGTCAAAATGTACAAAGATAAGGGACCTATCATAACTAAGAGTAACATGGAACCCATTCCATTAAACCCACAGAATATTGAGGGTTATGGTGCATACCCATTAGACCAAATCTACCAAAAAAAATCATATAGTCAATTTCACTAACACATGATAAACTTACATCTATTTCGTATAACTTTGTTATGAATCGATCTTCATCTGACTCCCAATAATTTTCTTCATATGACAAATATTTCCAATAACTGCACCCTATACAATCATTCATGTATACTAATATCCTATTTTTGTAATCTACTCAACACTTGAAATACATAAACAAAACCATATAAATGTAGGGATTAAATTTCACGTTAACAATAATTCTGAGCTTTGAAGGCTTCAGGTTACTTACTGTTAGTTAGTGTGTAATTTATACATATAACATGGATGCAGCAAAGAGGCAGGTTAGAATTCCAAAATTAAAGTAAAAAAAACTTTTTTAACATTGAAACTATAAAAACATTTATTTGATTTCAACCTAAGATTATCAATTTACAATTTTTTCAAAATTATCTGAACTAAGTATAATTTATTATTGTTAATAGTATAAATATAGATCAATACATAAACATAATCATTTCCATGTCATCACCCATATTATATGGATCCTAAATAATACTTGGTCAAGGGGAGAAAATGGTACCCGACTAGTAAACAAATCATCCTCTAATTTGTTGTCGCGTATTAGCCCAAGATTGAGCACAAAATGAACTGCTCCAGCTATAGACCATACCTGGTAGACAAAACCACTCGCCAAGTTGTCCTTATATTATCTTCCAAGCGACATGTCGTGTTCATCTTTGTATACCGGTTTTTATCCATCAACCCTCAAATTTCTTTTGCGTTCCTTACACTCCATCCACCCACGCATACATCACTACACAGTCTCAATCCAACACCACACATTTTTTTACCACTGCCATATGAAGATCATTCTCCACCACCAATATCACTCCTACACAACCAACAAGAAGATATTGTCCAAGAACCAAAATTCTATGTAAATAATCAATCTTTTGTAATCAAAATCCTAAAAACATCAACACAAAAACGGATTTTAGATTTTTATAAACAAACTAATATTTTACCTTCAAACTCTTTTCTCCACTTTCCTATTTTCTCGAGCATTTCCTACACTTTTAAAAAAATTAATATTTTTTAGATTCTTTTTGTAAGTAAGTAGCAATTTCTATTATAATTATACAAAACAGATTTACAAATGATTTATTGAGAACAAATTAATACATCTAAAGTTCTCCTTAAACAAAACTACGTCACCCCATTTTATGAATGAGCACAAGACTTGGTCATCGAGAGTCTTACCCGTAAAATAAGTAACTCGAATCGCTAAATTGAGAATACTAATCCTTGTATATGGGTAAAAGAATTACTGCCCTCAGATTATTTCGGGTTTATCTTGAGATAATATCGGGTTCACCTTAGTTGAAAGTAGTAAAAAAAAATACTTAAAATTCAACCTTTTTAAAATAAAACATTTTAAAATAATAAATATATTACACATTTCTAAGATCAGTCTCGAGCATACTACTAAGAAAAGTAAACTTTTGATTTGTTACACTAATAAAATAAGATCTTAGTCAAACATATTTATATTGGAAAGAATGTACTTCTTCAATAAAAATTAAAATTAAAATAATTTGAACAAAAATATGAATAATATAAAAATTAAAAAATTACATAGTATTATATAAGACATGAAATATAAAATCTAAAATAAAGATTAGGTTGGTAAAACCAAATATGGCTAATAAGATCAAATTTAATAATGAGACATTATATATGGAAAAAAATTATATAAGTTGATAATCTTTTTTTTTAAATGTGAACTAAGACCTAAATGTTCAGAGGCTTTTTGGCTAAATTTATGTTCCTCTTAGGTTGGGCTCAATTTGGTTGGACTCTTAATCTTGCTCAACCCACAATAGAAAACCCATACCCATAGAATACATCATTTTAAATTTGTTGACTTTTGAATTAGCTTTTGATTGAATTTTAATCTTGGGCTCAATTTCAAACCACCCTATCCATGGAAAAAGATATTTTGTAGCTATTACATTTCATTTACAAGAATTATAATTTTTGAAGAATCGAGACCTAAAAAAGTAGTATTTCATTAAAATTAATCATAATGAAAAAAAATCCAATAAAAAACTTATTAAACCAAACTTAAATCAAACACCCTATAAGCCTCATCTAGACAACAAAACTTAGATTTATAAAACCTAAGTCTAACCCTGACAAACGCTTACAACACCATCGCCGCCACTTTAGGAATCTTAACTTCTCCATCTTAAAACTTCAATCTTTAACATCTTTGCATTATCGGATCTAATTTTTTTTTACAAATTATCAACCACTACAGCCCAAATACCCTCATCAATCTCGTCTTCACTCAAATGTTTTTGTTTAAAATCCTATCATTTCTTTCAATCCAGAATATATATGAATAATCTTCATAGTAGAGATAAAGTAATTAATATTTTATTGTTTCTTTCAATCCAAATCATCTACGGTGCCTTTATCTTCTTATGGACAAACATATTCTTAAGAATATATTTTTATTCATCATTTTGTTTTGAAAAATCATTGTCTCTTTTAATCTATGTGGTATATGAAACAACTACAAATAAAATTTGGAAAATCTTATGTTTAACTGAATGATCATGGAGACTTTCAACAAATTACCCAATTAAGATTTGTCAAGATAAATTTCTAGATATATGTGAGATCTTCCTAGATGTATGTCAGATCTTCACTTTATTTTTAACAAAATTTTAAAAAAAAGTTAGATCTCAAACTCAAGTAAGAATTTTTTATTTATTTTTTATTTATATCATTAAGTCTAAATTTTTATATTGTTTAATTCTTTATCTTCTAGATAATTATATGTCTGAGATCCTAAACCAAACTTTTCAATGATTTTTGTTTGGGATAATATGAATTCTATTTATATATATAATAAAAAAACATATGGGGGAGTGGTAAAATTAATTTAGTATAGTACATTTTATTAAATTTTATACCATAAATTATTATTTGTACAGACTACAGATGACCTATTTAAATTATTATACTTTTGGACTTAGTTTTATTTAGATTTGTTTATATTTAGATGAGTTGTTCTAATTAAACAAATTATATCAATTGAAGTTCATTAGTAATTGTTCCTATTTTAATTGGTACTAATCACAATAATTATGTTTATTTGTTAAAACAGATAAAAAGATCGCTGACCATTACATTTCAACACATAATAACATTCTCTATATTTGGTAAGTTTTAGATGTCAAAAGGATCTCAAATTGATTTTGAACTTTATCATTTATTTTTATGATTCATCAATTTGATATAATTAGGTTGGATATGGATTTGCCATGCATCTCAATTTTCATTTTTTAGATTTAAATTTTTATCTATTATCATTTAAATATTTTAAATTTCAATTGATATAATATGTATCAAGTAATTGAATTCTTTAACCATAAGATAGAAAATTGCTAGTCCAACATGTAAAGACTCTCTTCTATAGCAAAATCTTCATAAATTAACTAATCTAAATGTTGAAACTTCACATTATCGATTTATTTCTTGATCATAGATTGTCAAATGAGAAGTGATCCCTTTCTACAAGCAGATATTTTAGCTCTAATGATTTCTATTAAGGTGATAACTTTTTACCAATCATAAATTCATTGTTCATGTGATTCAAATATCTTGCATGTATTTCTTATTGTTTTGCAAGACTGCTTGGACAGTAAATGGTTTCCAGTAAATGGTTTTCTGATCAAGATTCTAAAGACATCTACACCCTTCAACGCCAGGTTTGCCAATTTCTTTTCATTTTCATATTCTCTCTAGTAAGAGAAAAAGTTTTTGTAGGAATTAAATTACATTACTTAATCAAAATTACAAACTTGTTAAAAAAAATCGAAGTTCGCAACTTGTAATCACGAATATTAAAGGTTGATGATGAGCACGAGCCACTAGATAAGATATAGTAAAGTTGAAAAAACCATAATAAAAACTTTAGCACCTTTTCTTTAACAAAAATTTGTTTTTGATAAAATTTAGATTTTCTAGAAAAATATATATATTGTTGAATATACCTATTTATGATGTATTTTTAAATAACACATAGATCTAGGAGTATATTAGTTATTTTTTAATAGTTATATGTAAGTTTTGGCTATTTGGTGTAACACGGGGTCCAATGTTTCTACTATTTAGGTTTATGTATTAAATATTTGCATTTTCTTGGCAATATTGTAGAATAGAGGAGCAGCTGCTGCGGTTGCAGGGAAGCTAGCATACACAACGCTGAAGCGCAACTGACAGGCGGCAACTGACTGAGCTAGCTATAGTCCTCTCATCATGAAGCTGGGAAAGATAGAGTTTTGGGGGGTTTGTAATAAGAGGAGTGTTCTTTAGTATGTCTTTTCGTTGAATTGAGATGAATTGAAGGTTATTGTAACTATTTAGGTTTGAATTTGAAATTATAGTTTGTGATCTATTTGTATAGTGAAATATCTCTATACATCTTAAATTTATGAAATTTATTTTAAATTTGATTGGCATGCAATAAGTGTTGTCCTGTATATGTTAATTTGTAATTATTGGATAGATTGAGTAGAGAATGCAATTGACTTCACACTGTCTCTTTTTCTCTAAAAAAGTTAATTGAAAATCTTCTATGTTTATTATAGATTCTTTAATAATACTAAGTTCAAATCTCTTATAACATTTAGTATGTTATTTGAATCCATACTTGTCAAATCGGGAATGGAAAGATTAAGTTAATTTTAATATCAAAGGAACAAATGCATCTGAAATTCCAAAGTATATTATGAACACACCTTCAAGTATTATTTTCATAGCATAATATAAATAACTATACAGTTTTGATTAAAAATAGAGTTTATAAAGTTGGAATGTCATTGAAATATATGTTCATTTAATTCATTATGACTCCTTTTTTGGTTAAACTAATATTATATATGTAGGTTTTCAATGATGTGCCATTGGCGGGTTTATAAATTCTGATGATGAAAATCCGTGTGTAGCTATAACCCAAATTAAGATAGTGAATTGTTTAATAATTCCCATTTTATTTAGTGTATAGGGAGCCAAATTGGGGATATGTAGGATATGTGTAATCTTTGTTATAACAAACATACTCGTTGAGCCCTTAGATATTTCGTCAGCTAGCATATATGATTTGAAACCTGAGAATTCCTTCACACTCTCGATATCAAAGTCTCCAACCCAAGTATCTGACGAGAAATATATCAATAATTTTTTTGACGAAGATATAGTGCTACATTCAGGTCAAAATTTAACAGTAAGGTAGTCTTGCAAACCTAAGTACATCAGACGTGCATTTTACCGTGGAAGATGAAATCTTAATGAGATAGGTTTTTGTCTTATTAAGTGTTTATAATCTAGTTACTCAGTTTACCTAGGATAACTTCACATTATGGTTATAAAGGCGGGACAACTATTTAACTAAGGAAAGAATGAAAATGGTTTTTACCCACTTTGATTCCGAGTTAAAAGTGAAAATTAGGTGAATAAAGTCACATATGATGTATGGAATGCTTGATTAAGTCACCCCTCATCTTGTACATTACAAGTGTTAAAGAATTGTCATTTTTATTCTAGTCACTCTTAGTCTATTTCTAATAGTTGTAAATTAGGAAAGATTTGTCGAGTCCGCTTTTCATTTATGAAAAATGATCTATAATCTACAACACTTTGAAAATTATTAATTGTGAGGTATGGGGGCCAACACTCTAAACTTATTTTGAGGGTTTTCGTTACTATTTGCTTCTTATTGACGACTTATTCGCAAATCTCATGTTAAGAGTGTATTTTTGAATTTTATCAAAATAGTTGAAAGTCAATGTAATGCAAGAGTAAAGATCATTTAGATTGACTGCGGTGAATTTGTGAAAATAGAACGACATGCGCATTTATTCAACAACATGGTATTTATCACCGCACTTCATGTCCTGGTACACTTGAGCAAAAGAGAGCTGGTGAACATAAACATCAACATATTAGTGAGACCGTACTCATTTTATTAGATCATATCTCCTTAGTAAACATATTTTGTAATTATGAGTTTCCTTGGGTGCTTGTCTTATCAACATATTATTTTCTACCTCTTATTCACAAGTTCCTTTTCGGGCTTGTCTATAGTTCATCACAAAAATTACACTACTCTGAACTTTTAGATAACTCTCTAAGCCATGTCTCTCTCCTTTTGGTAACAAGATGCTTGATTATAAGATTTGGTGCA
Organism: Nemophila menziesii; assembly: GCA_029959085.1. NCBI lineage: Eukaryota > Viridiplantae > Streptophyta > Magnoliopsida > Boraginales > Hydrophyllaceae > Nemophila > Nemophila menziesii. Next base: position 86,845,026 of record JARWIR010000001.1, read on the forward strand.
TAGTTTTGGGCTATATTCTATCTAACAAGGGATATCGTTGCTACAAACCCATTTCTGGTCGCATCTACATTTCTTGACACATTATTTTTTATGAAGGTAACTTTCTCTTGTCATTGTCTAAAAAGCATTTTACTACTTTACCATTAGCTTTTATAGATTTCCCCCATGACTTCCCTAGACCTCATTTTTGTGCTACACTATCAACCTAGAAATGACTTCCTCTTCCCCAAAAATGTAAGGTAACACTCCCATCTTACCAAACAACCAACATATTATACTAGATATCCCCCACCCCCACGCAAAAAATCCCTTCTATTATACTAGAAATTGTTCACAATAGAATAAACGTATATCCTACTACACCCAGAGGTCCCTTAATCAGTTAAAATATATCTCATATGATATGTATACACCTGCCTCCAGCACCAGCCAAGTACACCTTTCCCCAAGAGACAACCCACACAACATGTACCTATCACATTCGACATTAGGCACATGAATAGAACATGTAAAGACAGAGCACTTATATCCACCAATTATATTATATAAATATCTCCCACTTACCCAAGCCCACTCACAACTATAGATCCCACTTCTTACACTCAAGCCTTAAATGACGCTCTTTGGTGCATGGAAATTTCTAATGAATTAAGTTCCTTAGTTTAAAAAATACATGGTTCTTGAATCTAAAGAATCACGATATGAATGATATTGTCTACAAATGGGCTTAGAAAGTAAAACCAAATGTTGGTGGTACTGTGGAGAGATATGAAGTGTGCCATGTTAAGGAAGAATAAAATAAAAACTAGGTCATGATTTTGACGAAACTTTTAGTCTAGTTGTTCAACCACACAAACTTTGTATTATTCTTTCACCAGCAGATAGTCAAAATTGGCCTCATCATCCTTTGCATAATAATAATGTGTTACTTCATAGATATATACAAGATATTTTGTATATTAAACAACCATTGAAATTTTTGGATACCAATTTCATGTCTCATGCTTTCAAGCTTCATATGTCTCTTTATGGGCTGATACAAGCTCTACGAGCCTGGCACCACTAGTTTTGTTCCTTCCTATTATCTTGTGTCTTTCTGAGTTACGATCATGATGCTTCTCTGTTTCTCTTGGTTTTTTCATCAGAGTATGAAGTTTGGTCTAGGAACCAGTTGTAGCTCCTTGAAGATCCGAGCTTGGGACATGGGGATTTATTTGTCTAACTATAAATTTTGGTCGCGATACTAATTATAGTCGATTAAAAAGAGGACTAGTGACTTGGATATTTATCGTATGCCTTTTTTTATATTACTTTCTATCAATTTAAAAAAAAAAAACTTTCTGACTGATTGGGTTCTAAACAAAGACTATATGGTAGTAACTTGAATGCTCTTCTATCTCCCTTCTAGATTTCCTATTGAGCTGATATGTTATCCTTCATGAATTATATACATTTTAGTTTTTATGTTTCGTATCCGTGTGGACTTTGAACGTATTGAACATATATTGGTTCTCAAAGTGCAAAATTATTCAAAATAATGCATGTAATCCATACATCTAAAAATTAATTTATTTGCTTGATCTTTTAATTTAGAGAGTATTCGACTAAGTCGAGATATTTTTTACAGTTAATAAAGAAAATATTTAAATTCATGCAGCCTGATAGGTCTTTGAGAATATTCCCATTTAGGAACTAATATGGTATAATTGAGATATTGCAAATGAAAAAATATTTTTTTTGAAATCGTGCTCCCAATGTGTTTCCAACTAGTACAACTCTTTCTAAAATAAGTTGTGTGCAAATGTCTCTGAAGGGAAATGATTCGGATGTGTACTTTTTGCTCATATACTATTATTTAAAGATATTAGAACAAATATATCCTCTAGATTTACATTGAACCAAACAATATTTTTGTCATGGAGGATTTGTTTCTCAAATCACAAACACAAGTATTAATAGTGGTTGGCCAAAGAACTATGTCAAAACATTCATTATCATTTCATTCTAGAATATTTGGGATAACTAAATGTGATGCTTCTTTACCATCATTTCATGGGATGGGAGCCCATGGGCAACCTTTCCCCTCCAAAAAACTTTATAACCACAAACAGACCCAGCAATCAAGCCTTATTGGTGGAACTGATTAGTTAGGTAAGAAATTCAATATCACAAAAATATTTTGTTATAACTCATTCATCTCGAAAAATAAGTCATTCGGTATAGCTGAAATTTGTAGATAGCTGATGTCTCCATATTTGTGAGAATTAATCTAGGTTGGAGACATCATTTTTGGTGTATTTGATAAATTAATCATCAACTTTTAGCCATATCTTTATATTTTATTATTTGTTGTCTTGATTTGATGATTTATTATTTTTACAACATATTGGGTTTAATTGTTTGTTAATTGCGAAGTTTTAAAGATATATGGTAATTAATTAGATTTCAAATTAATTCTAAGAGATAAGCGAAAGAAGATAATGATGAAAATTGGATATAAAGAAAGTAAAAGATAATTATGGAAAAATAAAGTTGTCAAGTAAATTTAAATTTCAATAGCTATGTCCATTAAATTGATCATAAATAAAGGTGCGAATTCGGAAGAATAGTTAGAAGCGAAGTTGTAGAGCTTTCCATGACGATCAGTTTCAATATAAATAACGCGTCAATCAGAGCTATATTGAAGAAGTTACAGCAAAAACAAACAACATCGTTTTATTATCTTTTCTATATTTTAGGGTTATGAATTTGATTTGGAAAAGAGTCCTATTACTTGCCCTCTACTCCAAGAATCTGAACTAGGGCTTAAGATATCCTATAAATTCACCCTATATTCAGTATAAACACATCCTTGACCAATTCTTAAGCCAAGAAGAAGCCTACATAAAGAGAAGAGAATTGGAGAAGGAGTTGAGAATCACATCATGCCCTCACAAGCCTTATATTTTGTAATTGTTTTCTTTTCTTTCTTTTGTATGACCTAATTCATTTTAGCTTGAGATTTAGCATATGGCTATGAACCCTAGTCTGGTTTTACATCTATTTTAATTTGGTATGATAAATATTTAAATGAATGACTGTTTTATTCTCTGTTTTATGTACTTCGATTTATTGTTTGTTTTCCTTGTGGAGGCCAACACATAGGATTACCTTAATAGTAGTTAGATGGTCACCCAGAAGGGGTGTCTAATTATTAAAACACCACATAAATGTCTAGTGTGTGGTAGTGATCTGGAGGGGCATGCCTAACTAGATATCCATTAGGGTATGATTTAACCACCGATCATTATTAGAAGGTCAGTCTCATTCAGGAACCTAGTGGCGTAGGAACACCCTATTTAAGTCCCCTCGTGATTGTGAGGTCACCACCCTAGTCCACCCTGACGGGGGTAGGGAGGATTTAGATTCCTGGTTATTGCATTACTACATAATTATCCCTTATATGATTAGAGTAAACAAGTCTAGTGGAGATTACTTGCTATCTCTCTAGCTAGTCTCTCATACTATCTTCTGGTCTTATTTACTTTTATGTCTTTATTTCACTTTTTCAATTTTCCTATACAAAAACCAAATAAAAATCACTTGTCTGTTATTTATTTCTTGTGTATTAATATTCTAGCTTATTTAATTGCACTTGATATTTGCATAAGTTTCTTTAAGCTTTCGTAGTCTCTGAGGAACGAATTCACTTATCATTAACGCTTGCATACATCCTGCAATACTTGCAGTACCGTGGTAGCCTAGGGTGTTTATTTGCATCTTATTTATATATTATTTAATTACGCTCTAGGCGACACCAATAGCCTTTTAGGAATATCACCACACAAATAACATTGACCACTTGGTGGTGGCCGACCCTAGAAAATGAAACTATTATGATACTGGAAGGAGGTAAATTAGACCAGAAAGAAAATCTAGAGACCACTTGGACAATATTCGATAGCCTTGAATCTTTTTTCCGAGCATCAACTATCTGCCTAGCTTAAATAATGACACGCCTCTAATAAATAAAGCAACCCAAATTGTCCCTCATTTGTTCTTTTACCATATTTTTCTTCAAGAGAATGGTTTTGTCGTCTTTTTATCTAGATGAGGTAGGCGTAATTTTGTCCCGTAAATATGGAATAATTTCCTTGTAATATTTTTTTGGAAAATTAACTCATACTAGTATCAGTTAATGTATATATATTTTGACCCATCCTTTTCTAATTACTAATAAAAAGTACATTAGGGTTTAGACATTAATAATATATGTAGAGGTAAAATAAATTTTAACTAACATTAAACTTGTTTTTTTTCTTTTCATTTATTACTAAAACCTTTAAAAAAAAGTTAGACGACCGGCCTTAATATTTTTTATTTGATACACAAATGACCGGGAAGTAATACTTCCTATTATTATGATTAACTAATGACTAACTAAGCTCACTCTAGGCACCGCCCAGCCATACCAGTCCTTTGTCAAAAAATGTCATAGGCCTTCCGGTGGGTCCCTATACTCAATTGGTCTCTCTGGACAATTTTCTTAAAATTTGGCCAACCAATCCGCGTTTTTATTTGCCTCCCAGAAAGTTCAAGTCAACTCAAAGCTCTCCTTAGATGCCAAAATGTCACGACAGACGACAATCATATCTTCAAAAACTTCTCTTGAATCACACCGTCTTTCACTAGCACGTGCAATTCATACAAGTCTGTCTCGATAGTGAGCGAGGTGTACCCCTTCCTTACTGCCATAAGAAACCCTAATTGTAAGGCAAAAAGCTCTGTTTCAAACGGTGTTCTTGCAACACAAACCTTTCAGATAATAGCCATTGCTATTACGGAAAAAAAACCACCTACCCCGGCTATGGAATTTGTCGCGAAAAGAGAACTATCTATATTATGTTTGATTTCTTACTCCGGATTAACACATTGAACCAGAATATTCTTAGCTGATACCATTAGGCCCCCATCACGTTCAACCCCCACGCTCGCACATAGTCACACGCCGTGTTTCTCACAATTGCTCTCATTTCACTAAGCGATCTTTTCCTTGCGGCTAAATTGAAGAGCTTAGTGTTTTTATCAGTCAAATGTCCTAATCAAGTGCATACACAGTATATTTTCTCTCGATTCCATTGATTACCACTTTGCTTGACAACATACGAGTCCACCAGTCCCCTTAATTTCCGTTGACTTGTTACACATCATGAGACGGCCTCGCAACAACAAGATCTGACCCAAGACTACCTGATACTGCAGCAGGCAAGGCCTTAATATTTTCAATGTAACATCTTCTTCACCCTGGATAAACTATAGAAAGTAGATAAATAAAGAGAAAAAAAGGTAAATGTAAATTGGAAGTGATGTGTTTCAATTTTAGAAATGGATATCGTTGCAGCAAAAAGATAGATTATTTTGGCAAGATTTTTGCACGTTCCCATAAAATTTATTTGTTTTTTGTAATTGCAAAACATAACGTGTATATCCTAATTGCATAATTTTTTTGACAAAAAAATATCAATTTGATGTGTAATAAATATCAAAGAAATAGATTATCATTAGGGAATTAGAATAAAAAATCCTTAAGAAATTAGAATAGAATTTTTTATCATGTTTATAAACTGATTATTTTGGTAATAAAATATGACTCTCTAGTGAGCGAATGTACTTTAGAGGAGACTTGTTATGGGTATGACCATCTCAAACATTTATTCAATTTTTATACTTTGCATTTTCATAAATCACGTCAACTTTTACTTCCTCTATATCAACTAATCCATAATTTTACTCAATTTTCTACTATTCATTAATAATTTTGATTTAAAATTATATTTTTATTCATACATCTAAGGCCAATAGCGAGTCAGATAGACTTACGAAAACCTCTACGTGCTCACACTACTCTAGGCGCGATCACACTATTTATCTATTTTGTAATGTCTTCCCATAATACGTCTAACGAGCTTGTGTAATGCATTGGTCCAACCCTTAGTAGTGTAACGTTTTTCCAGAAAACACACACTATAGTAAACACTTTCACATCCTCCATCAAACCTGACACAATCTTACAAAAAAATTATTTAACTTCCCACAATATTTCCAAACCAAAGTATTGATCACATGTTGAATTCCCTTTCACTTGTATAAACTTGTGTTTAGTGTTTACATTAAAACAACAATTAAATATAGAATATTACACAAACATGACCATATCTATATAATCACCCATATTATCCAATTCCTAAAAAATAACCGGTCAAGGGGAGTAGATGGTACTGTACTAGTGAACAAATCATTCTCCTATTATTTGTCACGTATAAACTCACGACTTCGTGCAAATTGGACTGGTCCAGCTATGGATCTTACTTGGGAGGCAAAACTCTATGCCAATTTTCCTTATATTATCTTGTAAGTGATGTGTCGTATTTATCTTGGTATACCCGCTGTTAACCGCCAATCCTCATTTTTCTTTTGTCTTCTTTCCATATCACCCACCCCTACACATACATCACCACATAGTCTTCGTCCAACACCACAGGTATCTTAACCACCGTCATACAAAGACTTATTCTAAACCTCCAATATCAGTGCTACACCATCAACAAGAAGATATAGTCTAATAACTAAAATTTAATGTAAAACATCATTTTTTGTACCTAAAATCCTAAAAAATCAAAATAAAACATATTTTGATTTGTATAGCAAAAATTATATTTTACCTTCAAAATCTTTTCTCCACTTTCCCGTTTTTTCAGGTTTTTCCTACATTCTCACAATTATTAGAAAATTTATGATTTATTTTGTAAGTAAATAGCTATTTTTATTATAACTAAGTAAGACAGTTTTACAAATGATTTGTTGGAAAAAATATTTATTCCAATATAGGTCTACTTGACCAAAAGGACGTGTACCCTTTTAGTATGAGCATGGATCGAGATCACCTAGGGTTGAATATGTTGGACAAATATTATGCTACCCAAGTGTTGACCATGTTTACGATGTTAGTCGGTGACTCAACTTAATGAAATGATACGGATATTAATACGTTTATTCAAGTTGTAAAGAGTAACGTAATATATTCACTTGGTTAAAATCATTTGACAGTGAATGAGAAATTGAGTCATGTAATTTGGAGAAATTAAAAGAAAAAAAAACAATATATGTTATTTTATTTCTTTTTTATATAAAGCAAAGAAAGAAAGAAAGGAAAAAAATGGCCTGGTAGGGGTTGAACCTGGACCATTGGCTTTGTTGGGCTTTTCGGCCTTATGTCCATACTTTTGTTGGGCCTTAGGTGGGGTATGAACCTGGACCATCATCTTTGTTGGGATTTTGGGCCTTAGGTTCATATCATCAGGACCAGCCCAAGTTTTTTGGTCTTTTAAGTAAACGTTGTATCTTAAATTAATACAACGTAACTCCAAAATGAAATATCACAACGTTTGGCGGCAAGCCACCTTTTCATTTTCTATAAATAGTTGGTCAACTAAACCATTTTCTTCATTAATTTTCCAAAGCATTAAAATTATAAGAGAGAGATAGGAAGAAGCAGCATTATTAAGTTTGTTGAGATTCTTAAGAATTCATGTATCAGTTTCTTTTGAATAGTTTTGTCGTTATATCCTGGAGGTTGAAGCCAACAAACGTAAGACACATGTACGTGGCCTAAATACCTTAAATACGTCGGATCTAATCCGAGCCTCGACAAGTAAAGTTATTTTATTATTGTTATTTAATTATTTACTTTTATTTTATTTCTGCATTAGTTACTATATTGTTTTACTGGTTTATACAAATAAAACACAATAATTTAAGGTATTTACGATTCACGTGGTATAAACCAGAAAACATTTTCTTTTTATATTTTTATAAACTTTACTTTTGGAAAATTTTTTTGCTCTGTGTATACAGAACATGAATATTACATTCTATTTATTTTCTCTTATTCTGATTTCTAGGCTTGTGTATACATACTAGAAAAATACTCGCTTAATAACGTCATATTACGTTGTAATATTAGTGTGTTTTTTAACAACTAATATCAATCTTCCTAGTATCTGCATACTTGTCGAACCTTGTGGTTTGAAATTTTCCGCTAAAAGAATTCTTATTTGATTGAGATTCTTCTTTTACGTAAATTGATTATCTCTTTAATTTCTTCGATCATCTATAACAAGAATATAAAAACTTGGGGGACTAACAAAAATATAAAAACTTGAGAATATAAAATTAACTTAATCATTTTGTCATAAAAAAGAATCAAGTTTTTGTGTTGTCTTTTAGTGAGAAAGGTTGAATAATTTGTTTGTTTGAATTATCTGTAATATTGTGTAATCCTTGGTAATTGAAATGATGTCTACCAAGATAAACAATATGTCCAGAAAGGATGGAATCGGTAACAACATACCATCAACAATTTCACTTATGGAATATACATTTGTGGGACATGATCCCGACTCTTATAGACCCGTTGAGGAGTCTAAGAGGTTAAATGGAAATGACTATCTGTGTAAAGGAATAGATGGCCAAAATCACAGAGGGTAAAGGAAATTTCATGAAAGGAAAATAAGGCCAAGTAACCATGACTAAGATCAAAATTGGTTGGTAATACCAAGCACTGGTGGGTAGATACTGGGGCCACCTGACATGTATGTTCAATACATACAAAGTTGCAACTACTAAAGAGACTTTATGTATGAGAAATTTCTCTCCATCAAAAGTAGTTGGATCTGGAATCGTTATTCTAATAATGACTTATGAAAAAGAGTTGAGTCTCTATAACGTCCTCCATGTGCCTAACATTAGAAGGGATCTAGTTTCAGGTTTGTTATTGAGTAAGAATGGCTTTAAACTAGTATTTAAGTCTGATAAATTTATTCTGACTAAAGGTGGGATATTTGTGGGCAAAGGGTACCTATGTGATGGTTTATTTAAGATGAATGTAATGAGCATAGTACCTACCAAAATGTAACCGAGAAAGTAATATATCATTGACTCACCTTATTTATGGCACGATAGATTAGGAGATGTTAATTTTGGTTCATTAAATAAGTTAGTAAATGTCGGGGTACTATCTAATGTGAACTTCAATTCTCAAAAGGAATGTGAAGTATGCGTTGAGTCAAAATTAACAAAAACCTCATTTAAATCTATAGAAAGGACTTTGGTACCTTTAGAGTTAATTCAGAGTGACATATGTGACTTGAAATTTGTGCAAACTAAAAGTGGTAAAAAGTATTTCATAAATTTCATTGAGGATTGCACAAGGTACTGTCAAATATACTTGCTTCGAAGTGAGAATGAGGCCTTAGAAGCATTTATGCAATACAAAACTGAAGCTGAGAATCCACTAAATAAAAAGATTAAGAATCTTAGAACAGATAGGGGAGGAGAATATATGTCTCCTTATGAGGAGTTTTGCGCTAAACATGGAATCATCCATCAAACCACGGCCCCCTACTCACCTCAACAAGATGGGATTGTTGAACGCAAGAACCGCACGCTAAAGGAAATGATGAATACCTTGCTGATACCGCAGAACTTGTGGAAAGAGGCTTTGCTCACCGCAAATCACATCCTCAACCAGGTACCACACAAGAACATAGATAAAATTCCTTACGAATTATGGATAGGAAAAACACCTTCCTTCAAATATTTGAAAGTGTGGGGATGCTTGGCAAAGATATCAATTACGGCTCATAAAATGGTTAAAATAGGATCAAAGACAATTGATTGTGTCTTCATTGGATATGCTCACAACAGTTATGCATATAGATTCCTGGTACTCAAATATTGTCATGTTAATATTCACGTCAATACGGTGATTGAATCAAAAAATTCACATTTCTTAGAAACAACCTTTCAGTACAAGACCACATGTTCCTTGAAATGAAGACGTGATACAGTTCCAGAAGAGCAAGATCAAGAATCATTGCCAACTAAAAAGCAAGATCAAGAATCATTTCCAAATGAATGAGAACCAAGAAGGAGTAAGCGGATGAGAACATCTACGTCTTTTGTTCATGACTCTCTATCTTACATGCTAGATGACGTACCACGAACATTCGAGGATGCTATGTCAAACCTTGACACCTCTTACTATAACAAGCGATGAATAGCGAGATAGAATCCATTATGCAAAACCATACGTGGGAACTAGTGTATCTCCCTCCTAGGAATAAACCACTTGGATACAAATGGATATTCAAGAAGAAATTAAAGACCTATGGGTCTATTAAAAAATACAAGGCTCGCCTTGTTGGAAAAGGTTATAGTCAAAGAGAAGGACTTGACTATTTTGATACTTATTCTCTAGTCACGAGAATATCATCCATTCGAATGCTTATCACTCTAGCTTCATTATACAAGCTTGAAATTTATCAAATGGATGTAAAAAACAGCTTTCCTAAATGGAGAACTAAATTAAGAGATATATATGGAACAACATGAGGGTTACGTATTTCCAGGAAAGGAGATCAAAGTATGTAAGTTTCTTAAATCTTTATATGGTTTAAAACAAACACCAAAGCAATGTCATGACAAATTTGATAGATTCATTATCTTTTATGATTTCAAGATCATTGAATGTGACAAATGCGTTCATGTAAAATGAAATGAGACAGGATATGTCATTGTCTGTTTATATGTGGATGATATGCTGGAAGTAACAATGATGTGATTACATTCACCAAGAGGATGCTTTCAAGTAAGTTTGAAATGAAAGATCTCGGCCCTGCGGATGTTATTTTGGGTATCAAGATTCTCCAAACATCTAAAGGTATTATAATATCTCAGTCACACTATATCGAGAAAGTATTAAATAAATTTAGTAATGGCGGGAAAAATATTTCCAAGACACTTGTTGATGTAAATTTACATCTTTCTAAGAACACCGGTTATACGATCAACCAGTTGGAGTACTCTCGGATTATTGGTAGTCTCATGTACCTAACAAACTGGACTAGGCCAGATATAGCACATGCAATAAACAAGCTATGTAGGTTTAAACATAATCTAGGGAAGAACCACTGGATTGCTATTGTAAGAGTTCCAAGGTATCTTAGATACACTATGAAGGAAGGGTTTTGTACACAGGATATCCAGATGTACTAGAAGGATACAGTGATGCAAACTGGATATCAGACTCCACTGACTCAAAATCCACAAGTGAATTTGTCTACATGTTATGAGAGGAGTCGTGTCTTGGGAATCCACTAAGAAAACATGCATAGCTAGATCCACTATGGAATCTAAGTTTATAGCTTTAGACAAAGCTACTAAGGAAGTCGAGCGGCTTCGGAATTTCTTAGAGGATATTTTTAATTGGCCAAAGCATGCGTCAGCTATCTGCATACATTGAGATAGTCAAAGTTCCATTGGTAGGGCGCTAAACGAAATGTATAACCGTACGTCTCGACACATACATCGTAGACACAATACCGTTAGACACTGCTCTCAGACGGAGTTATCACAGTTGTTTATGTTCGATCAAAGGATAATATAGCGGATCCACTGACCAAAGGTCAACAAAGAGAGCAAGTGCGAGTGCTGTCAAGTGGAATGGGTCTTAAGCCTATGAAATCTGAGTTGCCATGATGGGAACCCTACCTAACAGAGTGGAGATCCCACAATCTAGGTTCAAAGGAAAACTGAATCATGAAACTGCAACTTGGTGTGACGCACTGTTGGGAGACTTCCCCAAACCATTCATAGGACAAAATTATACAGTGCTACTTGTAAAAGTGAAGGATAAGTTAAACTTTTAATGGTTCTTGTATCTTCGATAACATAAGATAGAGTAATGCAGAAAACTCTCGACAAAAGACCACCTATATGAATAACATGGGTAGGGCCGCCCTACGAGAATTTTTAAAGGCGAAATTCTCTGACGGTTATTCATGAAATACCAGGAGTTGTCCAGGACCGTAAATGGACACAACCGTGAGAACCAAAAAATGTTTAGAAGTATATTATGTAAGTTCTACTGTCTTGGTTTACACAAAAGCTGAATAGTTAAAGACATCACGTTCACTAGTTAGCAAGAAAATCCAACAACTCTTACTACAAAAGGTTCAAGGCCAAAAGCTACCTTTCTCGATGTAGTATTCTACTACGCTTCTCTCTCGCTCTCTCTCAAGTGTTTAGCCTTCTTTTGCATAATATTTTAAGGTGGTTAGTCAATTTTCATGTAGGGATTGTTGGACAAATGGGATTCTACCCAAGTGTTGACCATGTTTAAGATGGTAGTCGATGACTCAATAAAATGAAATGATACGGATATTAATACGTTTATTCAAGTTGTAAAGAGTAACGTAATATATTCACTTGGTTAAAATCATTTGAAATTAAATGAGAAATTGAGTCATGTAATTTAAAAGGAAAAACAACAATATATGTTATTTTATTTCTTTTTTTTATAAAGCAAAGAAAGAAAGAAAGGAAAAAAATGGCCTGGTAGGGGTTGAACCTGGACCATTAGCTTTGTTGGGCTTTTGTGCCTTATGTCCATACCTTTGTTGAGCCTTATGTAGGGTATGAACTGGACAATCATCTTTGTGGGGAATTTGGGCCTTAGGTTCATATCATCTGGACCAGCCCAAGTTTTTTGGTCTTTTAAGTAAACGTTGTATCTTAAATTAATACATCGTGACTCCAAAATGAAACATCACAACGTTTGGCGGCAAGCCACCTTTTCATTTTCTATAAATAGTTGGCCAACTAAACCATTTTCTTCATTCATTTTTCAAAGCATTAAATTATAAGAGAGAGATAGAAAGAAGCAGCATTATTAAGTTCGTTGAGATTCTTAAGAATTCATGTGTCAGTTTCTTTTGAATAGTTTTGTCGTTATATCTTGTAGGTTGAAGCCAACAAACGTAAGACACATGTACATGGCCTAAATACCTTAAATACATCGGATCCAATCCGAGCCTCGACAAGTAAAGTTATTTTATTATTGTTATTTAATTATTTACTTTTATTTTATTTCTGCATTAGTTCTTATATTGTTTTACTGGTTTATACAAATAAAACACAACAGAATATATTCGATACCCAATAGTAACTAACCGAGATTGATTTCTAAATAGAGAATACTAACCCTAGGGTAAGGGTAAAAATTTATCACCCTTCGGGCTAAATCAGGTTAATATTGTGTTCATCTTGATCGGAAGTAGTAAAAAATGCTTAAATTTTTTATTTTTAAATAAAAATACAAAAATAATAAATATATTACACATTTTGAGGATCAATCTCAAGCATACTACTAATCAAAGAAAACCCTTCATATTACATGTTTTCTAATTTGATAGTAATAAAATAATATCTCAATTAAAAAAATCTATATTGGTTAGGCTCTATTTTCACAATTTGACACTAATCAAACTAAACCTGCATGTTCGGGCCCTATTTTTTTCCTTCTAAATCAAAGATAATTTTTGAGTAATGTGGGTTAAATTTATTTTTCATGAGCTAAGTTTGGTTAGGCTCTCAATCTAACTCAACCCAATAGAGTATGTCATTCTAAATTCTTTGTCTCTTAAATCAGGTTTGCCTTGGATTTTAATCTTTTGTTGGTCTTAAATTTAACTAAATCTAACCACATTTGTTTTAGTTAAACATGAATTTGATAAAAATGCAATAAGTGCCCCAAAACAGGTATAAGTTTTCAGACGATACCCATGGGTAAGCATCCCTACTAATCAACATATCTAACAGGTATGATTGTGAAAATATAGTAGCCTCTCTTATGCCCAGGACCTTGGCTTCAAGAGGTGATCAAGCCTTGAAATCCCAAGCTTATCCATTTAAAATCTTGAGTAGTCACTATACATCCAGAGCCTAAACTATTAGTAATAGATTTATAGGTATCACCAACATGTATATAGATTGAGGTCTTACATACAGTATAAATATAATTTCTATAAACCCTAAGACTGACCTTTAAAAACGCTTACAACCCCATCAAGCGGTTGGAACCCTTACTTCTCCATCATAATACATCAATCTTTAATTGTTTGCAACTTCTCGACCACCGCAACCCAAATACCCTGAAAACTCTTTTCTTTACTCAAAACCTTTGTTTAAAAATTCAATTATATCTTTCAATCCAAATGATACATGAATAATCGATGAATTTCACATTCAATGTATAATCTTCATATTATAAGTAAAGTAATTCATAATTGGTTGTTTCTTTCAATACATATCACATACATTGTCTTTTTTTGTTAGCCAAACATAATCTTGAAAACATATTTTCATTCACCATTTTGTTTTGAAAAAATCATTGTTTTTTTAATTTATATGGTATACGAAAATAACTGCTAATACAATTTTGAAACTCTTTTTTGCCACTCAAGGATTAATGAGATTTTCAAAAAGTGACCCAATTAGGGTTTGTTATGATATCTAATGAAGAGAGAATATGATTTTCTCGATGTATGTCCATCTTCACTTGTTTTTTTTTTTAAAACTTACAAAGAAACTTAGATCAAAGTCTAGTAAGCAATTTTTATTTTTATGGTATTTAATTTATATAAATAAGTTTGAATTTGTATATTATTAAAAAAAATTATCTTCTAAATGATTGTATGCCGCAGATCCTAAAACAACTTTGTTTGGTAAAATATAAAATCTATGTATAGATTCTATACAAGAACTTATGGGAGAGTGGTCGATTTAATTTTGCAAATGATTTATGTAAACTATTGTAATTAAAGATTCGAACATCATTTTCTTTAGATTTGCCGATAATTCGATAGATTGTTCTAATTAACATATTCGATTAATTAAAGTTCATTAATAATTATCCAAATTTTAATTACTACTAATTACACAATCTTTTACTTCTTAAAACAGAGACAAAAAAATGGTAACCATGACATTTCAATACATGACGATATTCTTTATATTTGATAAGTCTTAGATTTCAAAAGGATCTCAAATTAATTTTGAACTTGAACATATCATTAGACAGTTAAATCTGGATTTGCTCTGCATCTATATTTTCCATTTTATAGAAATAATAATGTATTCATTATCATTAGATTTAGATTTCAATTTATATAATATATTCAATTAATTATACTAAATGAGCACGAACCACTAGATAAAAGATAGTAACATTGAAAAAAAAGCATAATAAAAAATTAGGGGCTTTATCTAGCTCAACTTGCTATTTCTACAGGAAGGTACATGGTTTGAATCCCTTTCTTAAAGGGGAACCTAGTTCTGATTTACCTGGGATATGGATAAGGAGGTTTTCATATTCTTGTTGGATAAGGAGGTTTGCATATTCTTGTGAGATTAGTTGTGTTGCACACAAATTCGTCTAGACCACCCATGTACCAAAATAAAACAAATTTTTGTTTTTGATAAAATTGAGTTTTTTAGCGGAAAAATAGATTGTCTGCTATTTGCTTTCTCTATTTCATGATAAATTCAATATCTACTTTTACTTTAGTTTATTATTAATGAAAAAATAGAAGTACATGCATAAGAATGCATAAATGTTGCACTCTTATACAAAGTATGAGGAAACGTTACCAATTTCATCACAAAGTTGTTTGTTTAATTTTATATATTTCGTTTAAAAGTGTTAAAAAAATTATTTTATGTATAAACGCTATTTTAATGAGTAAAGTATATTCATATTGTTCTTTCCTAACAAATACGGTATGCTTCTCTCAACACTTCTTGCTACAATTTTTTTTTCTCCCTTACAATAATAAGCCTTCAAGAAACATATATGAAACCCCTCTGTAGTTGCGCGGAAAAGAAATATTAATTAAGCATAGAATAATATCCTGCAAAAATTACCCAACTTAAATTAAATAATGAAATCCCAAATTCTTAAAACAGAAATTAATTAACTAGGGTTTCAACCCAATAATGTGATTCTTAAATACTAAGAAATTTAGCTCATGCTCGAATTAAATACTGAAAATAAATAAATAAAAGACATGTTCCTAAATTATAGAAAAGAAATAACGAAACTAAATGTTGGATTGGCTGTTGACTTGAAAATAATGAAGCATAGAAGGTAATTCTCTGAAGTGTGTAAAACTGAGATATAAAGGAGCTTATATAATGCTTAAAATTGGATTAGGTCTAACTATGGGCTTTATTAAGTAATTAAGGCTCAAGTCCAATAAATAAGTCCCGCATTGATGTACACACTTTAGTAAAACAGGCAGTACTCAATTCTTGCTAACTCAAAGGCGCGACTTTCTTATTTAAGGGCTCCAAGGGCGAATCAGCTTCAATGTGGCTCAGAATTACCAATTAGTAACAGCTATCCATAATTATGCTCCTCTATATCTCTTTATGTGGTACCTTTTCGCTCTTTTGATACTTCCTCTCGTTTTAAGACTAGTTCTCACTTTTCCTCCTTATCTTGGTGCTCCAAAGAATCCATGGACATAAGAACATTATACTAAAAAATCAACAAATTCACGCACAAAAGCTCTAAAATTGCAAATAACATATTTTCAAGGAGAAAGAGTGTAATTTAATGAAACAAGAATAAACGTCTATCAAATAAGTCTATTATACACCTAGAACGATGTCTCCTAAGGTTATATATTTACAAGAAAATTGGAGATATCAAAGTCTCATAGAGTAATGAGTATAAATTATTCTACAAATATACTAATCATACAAATAATCAACCAAATAATATTATCAGATACAATTAGTTTCACAATGCAAGAAGAGATCATTTTTACTAATTTCAAAATGGTGGACATAGGTTGTTCTCGGTCTTTTCATGGTGTCTAATGGTCCACCCAACTACTTCAATTCCTTCAATCGTTACTAAACCATATAACTATTAATCTTGCTTTATTAAGGTGTAGCATAGGCTTAAGTTAAGGTGTGGTATATACGGGTAATTTAGTATGGGTTGTTGGCCCTCTCCTCACTATCCATCAACTAATCATCATAGAGCTTGATTTTACGCTCATAATCCTGCTCACTCAACCTACTTGATGCCAAATCGAAGCATCCCCAAATTCCAAACCAATAATGAATGCACTATATAGGTTTTTTAATTTGTTCATATATTTTTTCCTTTTTTTAAAGTCAAACACGAATTATTTATAATGAGTCCTCGCGTTAAATTATTTTCTTGTATTTCTCTTTTTCTATTTATTTTCTTTTCTTTTCAAATTCTTTTTTCTTACTAATTCGACAAGTATTAAAAATAAATGCACAATGATAAATCTCAAAATAACTATCTACCCTGCCAATATATCCGCATCTATCCATCACCTCAAACTTGAGCTCCAAAACAACTAGTCCTAAACATGTGACTCGATGGCGGGTCATATGGTTTAGTCCTAAAAATAAAGGGTAAAGCCTTATAATGTAGTTATCAAAGAAAAGGCTAAAAGGTTAGAACGAGGCTAAGGATATATATCATTTAAATTTGGTTAGAAAGCTAAAATTAAAAAAGGGATAACAAAGAAACACCTCAATCATTTTTCTAATTATATGGTCTCGTTATTTTTTTTGCTTTGAATTCATATGTTAATTTTTTTTCCGACTAGGTTGAGCCTCACATTTAAACACCACTCATCCTCACATCGTTTAAACTTATTTCCTTTTCATTGCTTACTAACTAGCTCTATCTACAATTACGTGTTTTCATATTTGTACTTTAATTACACTATAAACAATTCACAAGACATTCTTCTTATCTATCATTAACTCGTATAAAGCATGTTTTTTGGGTTTGTTTTCTAAATCCCACACCTATTCAATATACATTTATTTTTTGTATTTTTCAATTTTTTAACGAAAATAAGAAAATAAACTAATTAAGAATGCAATAATAAGATATAAATTTAATTAAGTTAACAAATTTTGTGGTTGTTTTCTTGTTATATATATATATATATATATATATATATATATAATAAAATAAGAATAAAAGTCTATAAAATAAGTATATTATACACCTAAAACGATGTCTCCTAAGGGTATATATTTAGAAGAAAATGGGAGACATCAAAGTGTCATAAAGTAATGAGTATAAATTAATCTACAAATATACTTATCATACAAATAATAACACAATAATATTATCATATACAATTTGTTTCACAATGCAAGAAAAGATCATTTTTACTTATTTGAAAATAGTGGACATAGGTTGTTCTCAGTCCTTTCATGGTTTCTAATGGTCCACCCAACTACTCCCAATTCCTTCAATCGTTACTAAACCATATAACTATTAATATTGATGTCTTAAGGTGTAGCGTAGGCTTAAGTTAAGGTGTGGTATATTTGTGTAATTTAGAGTGGGTTGTTGGCCCTCTCCTCACTATCCATCAACTAATCGTCCTATAGCTTGATTTTATGCTCATAATAGAGCTCACTCAACCTACTTGATGCCAAATCAAAGCATCCCCAAATTCCAAACCAATAATGAATGCACAATACATGTTTTTTATTGTTTTTATATATTTTTTCCTTTTTTAAAGTCAAACACGAATTATTTTTTATGAGTCCTCGCGTTAAATTATTTTCTTGTATTTCTCTTTGTCTATTTATTTTCTTTTCTTTTCAAATTCTTTTTTCTTACTAATCCGACAAGTATTAAAAACAAGTGCACAATGATGAATCGCAAAACAAATATCTACACTCCCAATGTATCCTATGATCATCTACCCATCACCTCAAACTCGAGCTCCAAAACAGCTAGTCCTAAACATGTGACAGGATGGCAGGTCATATGGTTAAGTCCTAAAACTAAAGGGTGAAGTCTTATAATGTAGTTATCAAAGAAAAGGCTAAAAGGTTAGATCGAGACTAAGAAGGATATATATATCATTTAAATTTGGTTAGAAAGCTAAAATTAAAAAAAGGGATAACAAAGAAACACCTCAATCATTTTTCTAATTGTATGGTCTCGTTATTTTTTTTACTTTGAATTCATAGGTTGAACCTCACATTTAAACACCACTCAACCTCACATCGTTTAAACTTATCGCCTTTTCATTGCTTACTAATTAGCTCTATCTACAATTACGTGTTTATATATTTGTACTTCAATTACACTATAAACAATTCAAGAGGCATACTTCTTATTTATCATTAACTCGTATAAAGCATGTTTTTTGGATTTGTTTTCTAAGTCCCACACCTATTCATTATACAATTTTTTTTCCGTATTTTTCAATTTTTTAATGAAAATAAGAAAATAAACTAATTAAGAATGCAATAACTAGAAATAAATTTAACTAAGTTAACCAATTTTGTGGCTGTTTTCTTGTTATATATATAATAATACAAATACCTTGTATCTAAAGATATGACAATATATACACATATTTTTATATTTATAGAATCTAGGAACTACAACAGTATTCTATTTGTGCGAATAGAGAAAAAAAATGTGTGCATTATACAAACTACCTGTAGATTTTCTTGGTTTAAGAGGAGACTTTAGTGCTGGGCGGTGGTATTCAACATATTAATAAGAAAAAAAATATTTCAACATTAAAAGGTTTGGTTTTATTTTTTAATGTCTTGGGTATGTTAAAACTTACCAAACAGGTAAGTTAAACGATATTTAACTTGTAGTGCAAGCTAACCAATGATTTTGTATGTCAAACAAAATTTAGCTAGTAAAAAAATAACTATTCGGGTATGTTAGAATTTCATATACCAAACATGCATATAACTATAACTTAGGGACCAATTCTCAAATATTTAAACTACCTGATAATATTTCACAAAGGATTATGTCAAGCATGATCTTAAGTTGTATTAAGTAGATGCCTCAAACAATTCTTCTATCTTTATCTAAAGCAGGATGGCCTAAAAAAATAAAGGTAAATCCTATAGATAAATATACTTTATAATCAAAATATAGGGAATAAAGCTAAAAAATTAAAAATAAACTTCAATATGTTGGATTTAAAGTTGTTATAAAAGTAGGGGTTGTAACAAACCTAATAAACATGTAATCAGAAAAACACCAAAACAAAAAGAATATTTCTCCACCAATAATCCAACAAAAGTTACAGCACAGCTAGAATGCAAAATGCTACCTTAAATATAAGTTTGAGCTGAGAAGAGTATAAGATAGCTACATACGTTCTATAAATCGGAGTTGTAAATAAGAGATCTGAATCGGCCTTGAAATAGGGGTAATTCATAGTTCAGTGCTATGTCCTTGATGGAGAGTATTCAATTTAGACATTTGAAGAAGAGCATTCAAAGCTATATGAAGAAGGAATTTTGAAGGTAAAAATAACTACATGTAAGAAGGAGAGATGTGTTTCACTGGAATTAGATGTAATTTACTGTATCTACTTGCGCTCAAAAAATAATATTCAACTTTGCATGGCCTTGTGAGCTGTGTACTAGCGTGTGTTGTGTGGGTGTGATGAGAAACTAATTTTCCTATAAGAGTCGCGATGAGGTTATTTATTTTTTGTTCCAATTGGTGATATTAGTTGTGTTGTGTATATGAGCGTGTGATGAATATTTTTTTTTGTTTTTCTAATTTTAATGGAGAACATTTATTGGAGTTTTTTCTAGTGATTCCTTTTTTAGCTACTTATATATAGTGAAGGTACATAGTGTTCACTATTTTGGTGTAGTTCTTTCATACATATTTAAATAGAGTTGCATATTTTTATTTTATTTTTAGACGGAAGTTGCACTTAAGCTTTCCAAAATGAAAGAATTGCTGATCTTTTTCCATAGTTATCACATAAAAAATTATATTTCTAAGTACCATTTTTTTAACATGATATTTATTTATTCACTTGATGGAGCTATGACCACCAAAATCTCACGTAGCCCAACCATCTATATTTCTTCGTTATACAAAATAAGTGTATTTCGTTGTTACAACTCGATTATCTCTCATTAGTATCATTCCGAGATGGGTAAAGATAAATGAAGATTTGAGCACCAAAAAGAGTCACATCAGTCATCCAAATACTAAAAGTTGGATCATCCAAATACCATCAATCGGTCCAAAGTAAGGCTTCATTTACTGTAATAAGTGCCAAACCTACTCAATTATTAAAATTGGAAGATAAAGATTAGAAAATATACTCGTGCCAAACATTAAAATTTCACCAACTGAACTCATTAACGCTACTATAAAGTAATATTATCCAATTACTGAAGATACCAAACATTCAGTATCTAACGACATGAAAAATACCTGATGATAGTCTTTGCTCTATTAAATTCATACTTGTATCGTGAAATCTCATTTCGTGACCAAAACCTCTCATTGCACTTGACCCAGAAATTGTTTTTAATCGAGAGAGTACATGTGATTATGATATGTAATATCGCTATAACCACACAGAAATTGAAATTATGGAATTAAAAACATAAAAATCTAGATCTTAACCAAATTCTTTTCGTTAGGTCCCGTGATCCTTTATGAGCTCTATTTTCCAATATTTTAGTAGCAACCACAGTAGTTTTAATAATTGAAGTTTCAGCTTCCTGAATTTTCAAAGTAAAAAGAAAAGTTAAGATCCATCCCCAGGACTTTAGATCACGAAAATTCAGCTCCCTTGCTTTTTTTCCTGCTCTAAAATTACCTCCAGAAGTTATGTATTTTAATGTTCCCAACAACAGCATTCATGTGATTTGAAAGTGCAACCACAATAGTATTACCAATAAATATTCTTGTTTGGTCCCAAATGCCCCCCGCTAGCTGCAATATTGGAGTAAGCCTCCATTTTAGGCGTATATAAGTCTTTTCCAGTCATCTAATATAAATCCACCACTTTAATCATACACAGACAAACAATAATTTAGAAACTAAAAGTTATTAAAAGCTTTTTTTTTTTAAATTTCATTCTTCACCAAAAGCATAACTTGAGACGCAATTCTATAGTAATAACTTCCAAATCTCTCAAGGTTCACAATGTCATCAACATGAATAATAACTGGATCTTTTCAAATGCATCTAGATTGCATCACAAATAATGTGACTAACAATTATTTTAAGATAGATGATGCAAACACACTAATATTTATAAAGTCAGGGACTAAACTGTCAAGATGTACAAAGATAAGGACTTATCATAACTAAGAGTAACATGGAGCCCATACCATGAAAATCACACAATGTTAAGGGTTATGGTGCATACCCATTAGACCAAATCTACCAAAAAAAAGTCATATAGTCAATTTTACAAACATATGATAAACTTACAGTTATTTCGTATCACTTTTTTATGAATCGATCTTCACCTGACTTTCAATAATTTTCTTCATAGGACAAATATTTCAAATAACTACACCATATACAATCATTCATGTATACTAATATTCTGTAATCCACTTCACACATGAAATACATAAACAAAACCATATAAATGTAGGGATTAAATTTAACGTTAACATTAATTCTGAGCTTTGAAGGCTTCAGGTTACTGTTAGTTAGTGTTTAATTAATACAAATACCAAGGATGCTGCAAAGAGCCAGGTTACAATTTCAAAAGTAAGGAAAAAAAACATTTTTTAACAATGAAACTCTAAAAAAAATTATTTAATTTCAATCTAATATTATCATTTTACAATTTTACAAAATTATCTGAATTGAGTATAATGTATTATTGTTAAAAATATATGGCGTAATATATTTGAGAAGTGTATTAAGTTGTTTAACTCTTTTTTGACCCGTGGTGACGTGGCGTGTTCGTGGTCTTTGATCTTGCTTTTATCCTAAGCTCCAGATCGCTATGTTGGAATGTCTCATATAAAAGGATTGAGTCATTGACCGAAGTTAGTCTAATCCATTCTATTCTTCTCAACGTGTTTTATCTTTTTCTCTCAATCTCAAACCTTAGTTCATAAAAACCCTTTGGTTTCATATAATTTGATTTATTGCCTTTTAACGATTTGATTTGCTTCAAATAGAATATGAGCTTTAGATTCAAGATCCGATTGAGTAATTAAAGCTTCCTCTTTCTTTTTCGTTAACTTGAGATTCAGTTTATGAATCTCATCTGCTTTTAGAATTAAAGCTAATTGAGTAGTTTCAATCTCTTGATCTCTTTCCTTTAACAATAGCTTTAAATCTACGATTTTTCTCGCTTGTGAAGCTAAATTATCATTTGACTATTTTAGCTCCTCTTCGAGTTTTACCTAGTTAGCATTAGCAGATGTTGAGGTTTGTTCTCGTTTTCGAACTTTTCTTTAGCACGATTAAGCTTATTAAAGTCTACACGAACATTCCTTTTAGCATCTTTTAAAGCTTCTTCTTCTCTCAATTTCAAACCCTAGTCATAAAAAACCTTTGGTTTCTTATATGTAGCATTATAAGCGTGGTATATTCACTTCCTGATTGTAATATATCTTGTAATTTGTGTAAATCCACTTGATTCATCATTAGATAGTCTTAAAATTAGTGTTAGGATTAGTGATTTCTGATAGAAGCTTTTTATTCGATTTGTGCGGTGTAATCTTGAGATTGGTACTGAAACTTGTAACCTCGTGGCATTATAGTGAATGAGCTACTCTCTTTGGAGCTCAATGTGGATGTAGATCATTCTTGACTGAACCATGATAAATTTCTGGTGTACTTTATTTTTCTGCACTTTCTTGTCATATTTCATAAACCAAATCATTTTCAATACTAAGATCTTTTAAGAGGTTTTTACAATAGTGGCATCAGATCTCGATATAAATATTTTACGGGTTTTTCCCGTGTTTGATTCATTTTTAAAATCTTGGGTCTTTCGGATCTGGTTTTCTTAAACGTGAGGGTTTTATCGGTGTTTCTGATATTCTTGGAACTCTAGGGTTTTTGAAATAAAATTAGGGTTTTATATTTTTATAAAGCGACTTAAATGGGTTTCTTGATATTTCTCTGTTCTTAATAAATATCCTACGATGACGACCTCAACTCGTATTGATATGTCGGTATTCGATAGAAAAATGGATTTTGGGGTTTGGCAGAAAAAGATAAGAGTCTTACTATCTCATCATAAAGTTGGAAGCGCATTAATAAAGGATATTAAATAATGGCGTGAAGGTGATATCAAGAATAAAGAATAAATAAACGAAGAAGCATATAATATCTTGTTCTTGAACCTATTCGACTCTGTAATTCGCCAAGTTGATGGTGCTGATACAACTCTTAAGTTGTGGGGTAAACTCAAAACTCTATATGCTTCTAAATCTGTTCCCAATCTTTCTTTCTTGAAAGGTTCTTTGTTTAATTATAATATGGACAGTTCTAAATCTATTTATTAGAATTTAAATGAATTTACTAAGATGTGACTTGTGCTTAAGGGTACTTATATGACATTAGATAATACTAGTAAATGTATGATCCTATTAAATACTATTCTTGAATCTTTTCAAGTTGTTAAAGATGTATTTCAATATGTCACTAATGTCCCTAAATATGATCAAGTTGTTACTACTTTAAATACTAGAGAAAATGAACTTAAGTCCCTTCAAAGAATATGTTACAATATGTTTGTGAAACCCATAATTGATATTACACTTGGTAATGCATTAGCCAAAAACAAGTAAGGAAAGAAATCCACTAGTTCTAAGAATAAAGAAACTAGGAAGTATTTTCACTGTGGAAAAACTGGACATTTGAAAAAGAACTGTTTTAAATTGAAAAACAAATTGAATACTAGTGCTAATGAGTCTAATGTTGCTAGTATGCCAATGACTGATGATGATGTATACAAAGTACTGAATGTCACTAATTTATCTGGACATGCTAGTTAGATACTTAATTCTGGTTGTACCTTTCACATGCGCCTCGTACTTGAACTATTTCATTGTGTTACTGTAGTTAACAATGAGACTGTATATATGAGAAATAATAATAATTGTAAGGTAAAAGGTATAGGAAAGGTGAATCTGAGAATGAATTCTGGGAAATGTATTGTTATTACTAATGTTAGATATATTCCTGATTTAAAAAGAAACTTGATTTCTTTAGGTGATTTAGATGATCTTGATTGTGTTTCTAAGGTGTCTAATGGTGTTATGCATGTGTATAAGGAGTCTAAATTTATTTTGACTGGTACTAAACATGCTCGCTTGTATGTCCTTTATGGTAGTCATATATCTTGTTCTGTGAATGCTGTTACTAACTCTGTATCTCAGGCAACCACTGAAAAATGGCATTTAATGGTAGGGCACATAAGTCATCAAGGACTCAGTGTACTTAGCAAAAATTTCATGCTTGGAAAATATGCGATTGGAAACCTTAATTTATGTGAAACATGCATTATGGGTAAGCAAAACATGGCAAGCTTTATTCCCGGGACTCATAAGCTCAAGGCCTGCCTTGAATATGTTCATGCTGATCTTTGGTGGAGTATGAAGATAGAATACACTTCAAGGTGGAGATTGTTAAAAATATATGGAGTAATATTTTTGATTGAAGTATATTAAGTTGTTTGACTCTCTTTCGACCCGTGACGTGTTGTGTTCGTGGTCCTTGATCTTGTTTTTTATCTTACGCTTCAAATCTCTATGTGGGGAATGTCTCATATAAAAGGATTGATTCATTGACCGAAGACAGACTAATCCTTTCTCTCACACTCAACGCGTTTCATCTTCTTCTCTCAATCTCAAACCCTAGTTCATAAGAAACGTTTGGTTTCTTATCTATATCGTGGTAGATTAGCCTCTTGATTGTAATATCTCTTATAATTTGTGAGAATCCTCTTGATTCATCACTAGATAGTCTTACACCTAGTGTTAGGGTTAGAGATTTATGGTAGAAGCTTTTCATTCGATTTGTGCGGTGTAATCTTGAGATTGGTACTGAAACTTGTAACCTCGTGGCATTATAGTGACTCAGCTACTCTCATCGGAGCTCAACGTGGATGTCTGTCATTCTTGACTGAACCACGATAAATTTCTTGTGTTCTTTATCTTTCTGCACTTACTTATTATATTTCTTAAACCAAAACATTTTAAAAGTTAAGATCTTTTAAGAGGTTTTTACACAATTATTTTTTATTGGAGACAAATATTTTAAAAATTGTAAATAAACGTGACTACGGTGATGCTGAATCATGGCAAAGAAAATAAAATTATCGAAATTATTGAAATTTTTTCTTATACTGCAATTAAATATTCGTTTAATGCGGCCTAGTAAATTTTAGTAAGTTTTTTCACATAAATCATTAAATTTGTGGACCTGAATACTAGTGAAGTGAGATGGACCGTAGTATAATGTTTGTTGGTTGTGAACCTTTTAGATTAATCACCCATATATATATTTTATAATATGAAAACATTTAACACATAAGAAATGAGGACTATGAATATCCAACCTCTAACTCAAAACTGAGTTGTGTCGCCATGGCTCGGAAAGTAATGAATTTAATAGTTTACACTAAACGGATAATATACATGATTAAAGATGAGAAAGGTAAAGTTAACATTACTTGGCAAGTTACCAATTCATCCAAGTTGCGATCATGTTGTTGATATTGTCCTTTCTGAAGCATGAGAAGAACGTGATCTAGCTTGGTCTCAGTCTTTGTTTGGGTTATGAGGATTTTAGATTATTCATTCTCAATGTCACACACTCGATCATGTACTAACTCTCCCCAAGTCGATATATATTCTTTTTTTCATTTTATTGTCTACTTCATGAGGAGATGTTGAAGAGTCTCTATCACGATCCCATGGTTGTTGTGGTTTATTCTTTTTTGGTTTGGTTGGCAATTCCTTCTTCACGGTGGTTTCATTCGTGGGAGTGGGTTCTTGGGGCTTTGGATTTTGCTCATTCGGTTCCCCAGTGAAACAAATTCTCTTGTTTCCCTTGATGAATATTTCATCACACCCAAACTGTCCCTCTTTTTATTTCTTATATGCATCAATGCTATATTTTTATTTTCATCTTAATCACTCAGAAAGATTAAAATCTAGGAAGAAACTCACAACTCATAGTTTTCAAATCTTCAAAACAAGAAAAAAGTTATTTTTATTGTTGTTACTGAATAATATTGTTAAAAATTTGTGTAAATTCACTCTTGAGCGTGTCTTGTATGAGCCCTAATCTTCAAACCTTGTTGTTCTTCATGTTTCGAAGTTAGGGATTTAAATATTTTTTCGGATTTTTATAGGTGTGGTGGAGATGTGTTTGTTGTTTTAAGGATGTCTTGTTTAATGGGATTTTATTATGGTGGTGTTTATTGGTGTAATAGAGGTGAAATTATAGAGCTCCAATGGTATTTTGAGAGATGTAGAAGATGAAAAGTGGGTATGGGGAAGGTGGGGTCGGTTTAATAAAAAGAAAAAAGAAAAAAAAGTGGATTTTTTATAGAGTTGCGGCTTTTGGCAGGCCAGGAAAAGCTTTAGGCACGCCTAAAGAACTTCGTGTGATGTTCACTTGTAATTTAGGTTTAGGCGCGCCGCAAAATTCTTTAGGTGCGTCTAATAAAAACTTCTGGCCTTTTGTAGTGTAAGATTGTTCTACAAATTGCAAATATATTATATGTTACCTCATTAATATTGAAAAATGAGCCATTATTTATAGCTAAAACTTGTAGATAGACTCTTAGAAATATCACGTTTAAACAACAATAACCACTTGTTGGCGGTCGACCCTGGAAAATGAAACTATTGCAATCTTGGAAGAAGGTAAATTATTTTAGTAAGGAAATCTAGACACCACTCTGGTTATCTTTGATATCCTTGATTCTTTTTCCGGCATCAACCATTTGCCTCATGTTATATGTAATGTTAGGATTCTATTAAAGAAAGACACACACATTCTCCCCTAGATGGTCTTTTCACCATACTGTACTTCATGAGAATAGAATTACTACTTCTATCTAAATGTGGTAGGCGTAACTTAGTCCCAAAAATGTGAAATATTTTCCTTGTAAAGTTTTTTTGCGAAACTTAACGCATACTAATTCAAGTAATGTGCGAGTGTATATATAAAAGATAAACTACATTTTTTTAACATTAAATTTTCTTTTTTTGTTTTCATTTTATACTATACCTTTTTAAAATAAATAAATTGACTTGCTTCAATATTTTCAAACTCTTGACATCTTCTTCAACGAGAATAACTCATAGAAGGTAGATAAAACAAAGATAACTAAAAAGAAGCAAACTGAAAATCGGAAGTTATGTGCTTCATTTTTGCAAATGGATGTCGCTGCTGCAAAAAAAGATAGACTATTTTGGAAAGTTTTTTTCATGTTTTTATACCAATCCTTTGTTTTCTATAATTGCAAAAATTAACTAGTATATTGTAATTCTATAACTTTTCTGTCAAAATTTTTTCAATTTGATGTATAAATTAAAATTTAATAAATACATTAACATTATGGATTGAGATAAAAAATCCTTGATTGATTAGAATTGAATTTTTTATTATGTCTATAAATTGATATATTTAAGGAAAAAATAAGACTCTGATTAGGGAAGCATATGTTGGAGGAGACTTGTTTTGGGTAAGACCATCTCCAATATTAATTCAATTTTTGTTCTCTATATTATCATAAGTCACGTTTGAAGTAATTACTAAATTAATTTGGCACATTAACTTTTACTTCCTCTATTTCCATTACTCCAAAACATTACTCCATAACATTACTCAATATTATAATATTCACTTATCATTTAACTTTCAATTATATTATTTATTCTTACATCTAAGGCCAATAGCGACTCAGACAAACTTACTAAACAATGTAGGTGATCCAACCACTCTAACCTAATCAAACTATCTCTATCTATTTGATGAGTTTGTGAATTGCATTGGTCCAACCCTCAATATTGTAACTTTTTTCAAGCAAACACACACTATGGTAAACCTTCTCACATCCTCCATAAACATATCACAATTTTACAACAACTCACACTTCCTTCTCCATAATATTTTCGGACGAAAGTATTGAACACGTGTTAAATTCCCTTTCACCCGCATAAACTCGAATTTAACTTTTACTTTATAATAGTATAAATATAGAATAATACACAAACATAATAATTTCCATTTCATCACCCATATTATATGGATCCTAAATAATACTCAGTCAAGGGGAGGAAATGGTACATGACTCATAAACACACCATCCTCTAATTTTTTGTCTCGTATTAGCTCAAGATTGGGCACAAAATGAAATGCTCCAACTATAAACCCTACCTGGGAGACAAAAACACCCGCCAAGTTGGCCTTATATTATCTTCCAAGCGACATGTCATGTTCATCTTTGTATACCGGTTTTTATCAATCAATCCTCAATTTTCTTTTGTGTTCCGTATATTCCACCCACACACATGCATCACCACACAGTCTCCATCCAACACCATACATTTCTTTACCACCGCCATATGAAGACCATTCTCCACCACCAATATCACTCTTACAAATGAACAAGAAGATATTGTCCAAGAACCAAAATTTTATGTAAATAATCAATCTTTTGTATTTAAAATCCTAAAAACATTAACACAAAAAACTGATTTTAGATTTATATAATCAAACTAATATTTTACCTTCAAACTCTTTTCTCAACTTTCTTATTTTCTCGAGGATTTCCTACACTTTCAAAAAAAAAATTAAGATTCTTTTTGTAAGTAGTAGCAATTTCAATTATAATGAAACAAATTAGTTTTACAAATGATTTATTAAGAAAAATTTAATACCTCTAAAGCTCTTCTTAAACAAAACTACGTCACCCCATTTTATGAATGAGCACAAGACTTGGGCTTCTAAAGTCTAACCTGTATGGTAAGTAACTCGAATCGCTAAACTGAGAATACTAATCCTAGGATATGGATAAAAAATTATTACCCTTGGATTAGTTCGGGTTTATCTTGGGATAATATTGGGTTGGTTGAATGTAGTAAAAAAATGTTTAACATTCAACCTTTTTAAAATTAAAAATTTTAAAATATGAAATATATTACAAATTTTTAAGATCAATCTCGAGCATACTACTAAGAAAACTAAACTTTTGACATGTTACACTAATAAAATAAGATATCGATCAAACAAATTTATATTGGAAAGAATGTACTTCTCCAATAAAAAAATAAAAAATAATTTGAACAAAAATATGAATAACATCAAAATAAAAAAAAATTGCATAGTATTTTTTAAGACATGAAATATAAAATCTGGAAGAAGGATTAGGTTGGTAAAACCAAATATGGCTAATGAGACATTATATATGGAAAAAAATTATATAAGTTGATAAACATTTTTTTAAATGTGATTTAAGACCTAAATGTTCAGACACTATTTGGTTATATTTATGTTCCTCTTAGGTTGCGCTCAATTTGGTTGGGCTTTATCT
Organism: Nemophila menziesii; assembly: GCA_029959085.1. Lineage (NCBI taxonomy): Eukaryota > Viridiplantae > Streptophyta > Magnoliopsida > Boraginales > Hydrophyllaceae > Nemophila > Nemophila menziesii. The sequence continues at coordinate 86,875,298 of JARWIR010000001.1, forward strand.
GGATGGACTCTTAATTTTGTTCAACCCCACCACAGAAAACACATACCTATAAAATACATCATTTTAAATTTTTTGACTCTTGAATTAGGTAGGGAATAAATTTTAATCTTGGGCTCAATTTTAAACCACCCTAACCATGGTAAACGATATTTTGTAGCCATTACATATCATTTACAATAGAAATATATTTTTTGAAGAACGATACCTAAGCAAGTAGTATTTCATTATAATCAAACATAACCCATTTGTAATGAGTTACAGTGAAAAAAAAAATCCAACAAAAAACTTATTAAACCAAACTTAGATCGACACATTATAAGCCACATCTAGCCAAAAAGCTTATATTTATAAAACATAAGTCTAACCCTAACAAACGGTTACAACACCATCGCCGCCACTTTCGAAATCTTAACTTCTCCATCTTAAAACTTCAGTCTTTAACATCTTAGCATGAACAAATCTAATTTTTTTTGCAAATTATCAACCACTGCAGCCCAAATACCCTCATCAATCTCGTCTTCACTCAAATTCTTTTACCAAAATATATATGAATAATCTTCATATTAGAGGTAAAGTAATTCATATTTGGTTAATTCTTTCATTCCAAATCATATACGATGCCTTTATCTTCTCATGGATAAATATATTTTTAAAGATATATTTTGATTCATCATTTTGTTTTGAAAAGTCATTGTTTCTTTTAATCTATATGTTATACGAAACAACTACAAATACAGTTGTTAAAATCTTATTTTTAATTGAATGATTATGGAGAGTTTCTAAAAATTACCCAATTAAGGTTTGTTATGATATATTTCTAAATGTATGTCAGATCTTCACTTGGCTTTCTAGATGTATGTAAGATCTTCACTTGTTTTTTTAAAAAAAAATTTAAAAAAAAGTTAGATCTCAAACTCAAGTAAGAAATTTTTGTTTTGATGTTATTTTATTTATATGATTAAGTCTAAATTTGTATATTGTTAAATTCTTCATCTTCTAGATAATTATATGTCTGAGATCCTAAAACAAATTTTTCTATGATTTTTGTTTGGGATAATATGAATTATATTTATAGATATTATACACAAATATATGTGGAGTGGTCAATTTAATTTAGTATAGTACATTTTAATAAATTTATACCATAAATTAATATTTGTACAGATTATAGATGGCCTATTTAAATTATTATATTTTTGGACTTAGCTTTATTTAGATTTGTTGATACCTAGATGAATTGTTTTAATTAAACAAATTATATCTATTGAAGATCATTAGTAATTGTTTCAATTTTAATTAATATTAATCAAATAATTTTATTTATTTTTGAAAACAGATAAAAAGATCAATGTCCATTACATTTCAACACATAATAACATTCTCAATATTTGGTAAGTTTTAGATCTCTAAAGGATCTCAAATTTATTTTGAACTTTATCATTTATTTTTATGATACGTTAATTTGATATAATTAGGTTGGATATGGATTTGCCATGCATCTCTATTTTCATTTTTTAGATATAAATTTTTATCTATTATCATTTAAATATTTTAAATTTCAAATGATATAATATGTATCAAGTAATTGTATTCTTTCACCATAAGATAGAATATTGCTAGTCTAACATGAAAATACTATCTTCTATAGCTAATCTTCATGAATTAACTAATCTAAATGCTGAAACTTCACATTATCAATTTATTTCTTGAACATAGATCTATCAAATGAGAAGTGATCCCTTTCTACAAGAAGATATTTTATCTCTTATAATTTTTGTTAAGGTAATAACTTTGTAACGATCATAAATTCATTGATCACGTGATTTAAATAGCTAGCATGTTTTTCTTATTGTTTTGCAAGAGTGCTTGGACAGTAAATTGTTTTCCGATAGGTTTGCCAATTCTTTTCCCTTTTAATATTCTGTCCACCAAGAGGCAAAATGTTGGTAGGAATTAAATTACATTACTTAATCAAAATGACAAACTTGTTAAAAAAATCTAAGTTCACAACTTGTAATCAGAAAAATTAAAGGTTGATGAGCACGAGCAACTAGATAAGATATAGTAAAGTTGAAAAAACCATAATAAAAAATTGGGTACCTTTCGAAGCTCCATCTTGGAGATTCAAAGATTCTATTATAAGAGTGGAGAGCACACAAAGTGATTTGAAAGATTTGATATTTTCTGCCACAGGAGAGCCAGATCCCGAAGCTGGAGGTTACGAGACCATAAGTAGTAGAATCGGAGGTCAAGAGGCGTTACTAGCTCATTGTTTACCCGAGAAGTCCAAGGAGTGAAAAGTCAACAAAAGGAGAAAGGTAAATGGAACAAGTAAAAAGGCTGAGAAAAACAGGGCCACCGCTGCTAAAATGAGAAGATCACAAGAAGAGACTGTGCTTCCACTGCTAGACTGTCCAAAGGGTCTTGAGATTAAATCACGACGCCAAGTCTCGACAACATCGCCATGGTTGTCAAAAATCCGAGTTGCTCAATTTTAGAATCTGAAACTTTTGCTACAGCAACAACAGTGAAGTCAGAAACTGGTACGATCAGCTCCAATAAGTCCATGCCAATGTTATCAGGTGGGTATCCTTTTGATTTGCAATTTTTGAATCGCGTTTAGATCTTCAACAAGAACAATCGAGTACGAGTACAGAGCTGTTACCTAACAGTTACAATCAACAACAGTGGCCTTCGATGAGTACTTCCTTAGAAATTAATTTGGATCTTAAACTTCAAGTCTTACAATTGGTTGTATCAAATTTTAATAACTTCGATGATTTGAATTTATAGATTGTGATGTATTTGTATAGTGAATTATTTATATACATCTTAAATTTATGAAATTTATTTTAAATTTGATTGCCATGGAATAAGAGTTGCCTTGTATTAACTCTTATGTTTTTCTCCACACAGGCATGTTAATAATGATCTTCTTATCTTAATTTGTACTTATTGGATAGATTGAATAGTGAATGCAAGTGACTTTACACTATCTCTTTTTTTCTAAAAAAGTTAATGAAATTTTTTCTCAGTCTATTTATAAATTCTTGAATAATACTAAGTTCAAATCTTATAACATTTGGTATGTTATTTGAATCCATACTTGTCAAATCTGGAATGGATATATTAAGTTGATTTTAATATCAAACGAACAAATGCATCTGAAATTCCAAAGTATATTTTGAACGCACCTCCAAGTATTATTTTGTAGCATAATATAAATGACTATACAATTTTGAATAAAAAATAGAATTTATAAAGTTGGAATATCTTTGAAATATATGTTAATTTAATTCATTATGACTTCTTTTTTGGTTATTAATATAAAACTAATTGATATATATATATATATAGGTTATCAATGATGTGCCATTGGTGGGTTTATAAATTTTTATGATGACAAATCGCGGTGTAGCTATAACCCAAATAAAGATAGTGAATTGTTTACTAAGTCTTATTTTATATAGTGTATAGGAAGACAAATTAGGGATATGTACAAGATGTGTAATCTTTGACCAAATCATTATAACAAACTTATATGATGAACCCTTAGAGATTTGATCATTTAGCATATAGTATTCGAAACCTGAGAATTCCTTCACACTCTCGATATCAAAGTCTCCAACCCAAGTATCTAATATGAAATATAACAATAATATTGTTGAGGAACATATAGTGCTACATTCAGGTCAAAATTTAACGGTAATGTAGTCTTGCAAACCTAAGAACATCAAACGTGCATTTTACCATAGAAGATGAAATCTTAATGAGATAGGTTTTTGTCTTATTAAGTGTTTATAATCTAGTTACTTAGGTTATCTACGGTAACTTTACATTATGTTTATAAAGGCAGTACAACTACTTATCTAAGGGAAGAATGAAAATGGTTTTTACCCACTTTGATTCCTAGTTAAAAGTGAAAGTTAGGTGAATAAAGTCACCTATGATGTATGGAATGCTTAATTAGGTCACCCCTCATCTTGTACAATACAAGTTTTGAAGAACTGTCATTTTAATTGTAGTCGCTCTCAATCTATTTCTAATAGTTGTAAATTAGGAAAGATTCGTCGAGTCCGCTTTTCATTTATGAAAAATTATCTATAATCTACAACACTTTTGAATATTATTAATTATGAGGTATGTGGCCCTACTCTCTAAACTTATTTTGAGGGTTTTCTTTACTACTTGCTTCTTATTAACGACTTATTCGCAAATCTCATTTTAGAGTGTATATTTGAATTTAATCAAAATAGTTGAGAGCCAATGTAATACAAGCTTAAAGATCATTCATATTGACAGTGGTGAATTTGTGAATAGAACGACATGCGCATGTTTTCAACAACGTAGTATTTTCTGCCGCACTTCATGTCCTGGTACACTTGAGAAAAAGAGAGTTGGTGAACATAAACATCAACCTTTTAGTGAGACCGTACTCATTTTATTAGATCATATCTTCTTAGTAAGAAATTTTTGGAATTAGGATTTACTCGGGTGCTTGTCTTATTAACATATTATTTTCTGCCGCTTATTAAAAAGTTCTTTTTCGGGCTTGTCTGTAGTTGAACTTTTATATCACTCTCTTAGCCATGCTTCTCTACTTTTGGTAACAAGATGCTTGCTTATAATATTTGGTGCATATTTACAGGCTATATTCTCTCTAACAAGGCATATCGTAGCTACAACACCATCTCTGGTCGCATCTACACTTCTTGACACATTATTTTTTATGACAATAACTTTCTCTTATCGTTGTCTAATAAGAATTTAACTACTTTACCATTAGCTTTCATAGATTTCCCCATGACTTCCCTACACCTCATATTTTTGCTACTCTGTCAACCTAGAAATGACTACCCCTTCCCCAAAAATGTCAAGTAACACTCTCATCTTACCAGACAACCCACATATTATACTAGATATTCCCACCCACCCACACGCAAAAAATCACTTCTATTAGACTAGAAATTCTTCACAAATAGAATAGACATCTATCCTACTACACCTAAAGTTCCCCTAATTAATTAAAATCTCTCTCATATGATATGTATACACTTTCCTCCACCACTAGTCAAGTACACCTTCCCCCAAGAGCTAACCCACACCACATTCACTTATCACATTAAACATAATAAACATGAATGGAACGTGTAAACACCGAGTACTTATACCCACCAATTATATTATATCAATATCTCTCAGTTACTCAAGCCCCCTCACACCTATAGATACCACTTCTTACACGCAAGACTTAAATGACGCTCATTGGTGCATGAAAATTTCTAGTGAATTAAGTTCCTTAGTTACGAAAACACATGGTTCTTGAATCTAAAGAATCACGATATAAATGATATGCAAGGCCTTAAACGGAATTTATTGAGGTGTCTACAAATGGGTTTACAAAGTAAAACCAAATGTTGGTGGTACTTTGGAGAGATATGAAGACTTCCATGTGGAAAAAGAATAACATAAAAACCAGGTCATGATTTTGAAGAAACGTTTAGTCTAGTTGTTCATCCACACAAACTTTGTATTATTCTTTCACTAGAAGATAATCAAAGTTGGTCTTATCATCTTTTGCATATTAATGATGTGTTACTTCATAGATATCTACAAGATATATTTGTATATTAAACAACAATAGAAATTTTTGGAATCCAATTTCATGTCTCATGTTTGCAAGCTTCATATGTCTCTTTATGGGCTAAAACAAGCTCTACGAGCCTGGGACCACTAGTTTTGTTCCTCACTACTATCTTGTGGCTTTCTAAGTGACCATCATGATTCCACTGTTTCTCTTGGTTTTTTCATCTAAGTATGAAGTTTGGTCGAGAAACCAGTTGTAGCTCGATGAAGATCTGAGCTTGGGACATGGAGAATTTTGTGTTCTAACTATAAATTTTGGTCAAGAGATTAATTATAGTAAATCAAAAATAGAACTATTGACTTAGATATTTTTCGTATGCCTATTTTTAGTATTACTTTCTCTTAACTTCAAAAAATAATAACTTTCTGACTGATTGGGTTCTAAACAAAGACTATATGGTAGTAACTAGAATGCTCTTTTGTCTCCCATCTAGATTTCCTATTGAGCTGATATGTGATCGTTCATGAATTATATACATTTTAGAATTCATGTTCGGTATTTGGTTGAACTTTGAACTTCTTGAACATATATATTGTTTCTCAAATTGAAAACTCATTCAAAAGAAAACATGTAATCCATACATCTAAAAATAGACTTGTTTGCTTGATCTTTTAATTTAGAGAGTATTCGACTAAGTCGAGATATTTTTATTGTTAATAAAGAAAAGATTTAAATTCATGCAGCCTGATAGGTCTTTGAGAATATTTCCATTTAGGAACTAATTTGGTATAATTTAGATATTGAAAATGCAAAAATATTATTTTGAAATCGTGTTCCCAATGTGTTTCCAACTAGTACAACTCTTTCTAGAATGAGTTGTGTGCAAATGTCTCTCTGCATATTTTGTCTGAAGGGAAATGATTCAGATATGTACCTTTTCCTCATATACTATTATTCAAAGATATTAGAAAAAATATATCCATCAGATTTACATTGAACCAGAAAATATTTTTGTCAAGAAGGATTGGTTTCTCAAATCACAAAGACAAGTATTAATAGTGGTTGGCCAAAGAACTATGTCAAAACTTCCATTATTATATCATTCTAGAATGTTTGGGATAACTAAATGTGATGCTTCTTTAACAACATTTCCTCCGAAGGCAGGCCATGGTAAACCTTTCCCCTCCAAAAACATTCTAACCACCAACAAACCCATCAATCAATCCTCATTGGTGGAACTGATTAGTTAGGGGAGAAATTCAATATCTCAAAAATATTTTGTTATAACTCATTCATCTCAAAAAATAAGCCATTTTGTATAGCTAAAATTTGTAGACAGCCTTTTAGGAATATCACCACACAAACAACAATGACCACTTGGTGGCGGCCGACCCTAAAAATGAAACTATTGTGATCGTGGAAGAAGGTAAATTAGACCAGAACGCAAATCTAGACACCACTTGGATAATCTTAGATAGCCTTGAATCTTTTTTCCGTGCATCAACTATCTGCCAAGACTAAGTGTAGTGACACGTCTCGAATAAATAAAGCAACCCACATTGTCCCTCATTTGTTCTTTCACCATATTTTTCTTCAAGAGAACGAAATTTTTGCCTTTTTATCAAGATGTGGTAGGCGTAATTTAGTCCCAATTATATGAAATATTTTAGCTTTAATATTTTTTTTGAAAATTAACTCATACTAGTATCAGTTAATGTATGGATATTTGGGACAATCCTTGTCTAATTACTAATACAAAGTACATTAGGGTTTAGACATTACTAATATATGTAGAGGTAAAATAATGAAGCTTCTTTTTATAATGTATAGATATTTTGGCAATATTTTTTCACGTTCCCATACAATTTTTTTTTGTACTTGCAAAAAATAATGTGTATATCGTAATTGCATAATTTTTCTGACAAAAAAATATCAATTTTATGTGGAATCAAATATCAAAGAAATAGAATATCATTAGGGAATAAGAATAAAAAAAATCCTCAAGAAATTAGAATTGAATTTTTTATCATGTTTATAAACTGATTTATTTAGTTAAAAAATAGAACTCTCTAGTGAGCGAATGATACTTTAGAGGAGACTTTTATGTGTAAAACCATCTCAAACATTTATTTTATTTTTATACTTTGTATTCTCATAAATCAAGTCTAAAAATAGTTACTAAATTAACTTGTAACATAACTTTTTCTTCCTCTATATCAACTACTCCATAATTTTACTCAATGTTCTACTATTAATTTATAATTTTTATTTTAAATATTATTTTTCATACATCTTAGGCCAATAGCGAGTCGGATAGACTTACTAAACCCTCTACATGTTCTCTCTATACTAGGCGTGATCAAACTATTCCTATATTTGGTAATGTCTTCCCATAATACCTTTAATGAGATTGTGTAATGCATTGGTCCAACCCTTAGTAGTGTAACTTTTTGCCAGAAAACAAACATTATAGTAAACCCTTTCATATCCTCCATCAAACCTGACACAATCTTACAAAAATTTGCATTTCCTTCCCACAATATTTTCAAACCAAAGTATTGATCAAGTGTTGAATTTCCTTTCACTCGTATAAACTTGTGTTCAGTGTTTACATTAAAACAACAATTAAATATAGAATATTACACAAACATGATCATATCCATATCATCACCATATTAACCAATTCCTAAAAAGTAGTTAGTCAAGGGGAGTAGATATAACCATACTCATAAACAAATCATTCTCCAATTATTTGTCACGTATCCACTCAAGATTTTGTGCAAATTGGACTGAACCAGCTATGGACCTTACTTGGGAGGCAAAACTCTTTGGCTAGTTTTCCTTATATTATCTTGTAAGTGATGTGTCATGTTTTTTTATGTATACCTGTTGTTAACTGCCAATCCTCATTTTTATTTTGTCTTTCTTACATTCCACCCACCCCCACACGTACATCACCACATAGTCTTCGTACACCGCATGTATTTTAGCCACCGTCATATAAAAGACTCATTCTAAACCACCAATCTCACTGCTACACCATCAACAAGAAGATTTTGTCTAAGAACTACAATTTAATGTAAAACATCATCTTTTGTACCTAAAATCCTAAAGAATCAAAATAAAACAAATATGGATTTGTATAGCAAAACTTATATTTTACCTTCATAATCTTTTTTCCACTTTAATATTTTCTTGGGGTTTTTCTACATTCTCACAATTTTTTAAAAATTTTAAGATTATTTTTGGAAGTAAATAGCTATTTTTATTAATAATTAAGCAAGACAGTTTTACAAATGATTTGTTGGGAAAAAATTTATTCCAGTATAGGTCTACTTGACCAAAAGGATGTGTTCCCTTTTAGGATGAGCATGGATCGAGATCACCTGGGGTTAAATATATTCCAAACCCAATGCTAACGAACCGCAATTGCTAAATTAAGAATACTAACCCTAGGGAATGGGTAAAAAATTATCACCCTCGGGTTTAATTAGGTTAATATCGTGTTCATCTTGATCAACAGTAGTAAAAAATGCTTAAAATTATTATTTTTAAATAAAAATCCAAAAATAATAAATATATTACACATTTTGAGGATCAATCTCAAGCATACTGCTAATCAAACAAAACTCTTTATATATTACACATTTTTTAATTTGACAATAATAATATAGGATCTCAATTAAATAAATCTATATTGGCCAGGCTCTGTTAACACTAATTTGACACTAATAAGCTAAACCTGCATGTTTGGTCCCTATTTTTTTCTTTCTAAATCTAAGATATTATTTGAGTAATGTAGGTTAATTTATTTATCATGAGCTCAATTTGGTTAGGCTCTCAATCAAACTCAACCCTGTCCATAGAAAAACCAGAACCATAAATTCGGTCTTCTAAATTCTTTGACTCTTAAAATTGGTTTTCTTTGGATTTTAATCTTGTGTTGGGCTTAATCTTAACCAACTTTACCCATATTTGTTTTAGATAAACATGAATTTGATAGAAATGCAATAAGTGCCCCAAAACAGTTACATGTTTTTAGCTGATACCCATGGGTAAGCATCCCTACTGATTAGCATATCTATCATGTATGATTGTGAAACTTTAGTAGCCTCTCTAATGCCCAAGACTCAGCTTCAAAAGGTGATCCGGCCATGAAATCCCAAGCTTACCTTTCCAAAATTTGTCATGTGGAATAGTCACTATACATCCAAAACCTATACTTTTAGTAAAAGATTTATAGGTAGCATCAACATGTATATAGATTGAGTATTTACTTACTTTACAAACGCTTACAACCCATCTAGCGGTTGGAACCTTTACTTCTCCATCATAAAACATCAATCTTTAATTGTTTGCTAAGTCTCACTGCAACCTAACTACCCTCAACAATCTTGTCTTTACTCAAAAACCATTATTTAAGAATCCAATTATATCTTTCAGTCCAAATGATATATGAATAATAGCTAAATTTTGCATTAGATGTATAATTTTCATATTAGAGGTAAAGTAATTCATAACTGGATGTTTCTTATAATACATATTACATATGTTATCTTTATTTTTTCTTAGCCAAGCATATTCTTAAATATATATTTTCATTCACCATTTTGTTTTGAAAAAATTATTGTTTCTTATAATTTATATAGTATACAAAAATAACTGCATATACAATTTTGAAACTCTTATTTCCCATTCAATGATTAATAAGATTTTCAACAAATCACCAATTAGGGTTTGTTATGATATCTAATGAAGAGAGAATATGATTTTCTAGATGTATGTCGATCTTCACTTATTTTCTTTTTTGAAAAACATATAAAGAAAGTTAGATGCAGAGTCTAGTAAGTAATTTTTATTTTGTTGGTATTTAATTTATATGATTAAGTTTGAATTTGTATATTATTAAAAAAAATTATCTTCTAAATTATTGTATGCCGGAGATCCTAAAACAAAATTCTTTTGGTAAAATATAAATTCTATGTATAGATTCTATACACAAACTTATGGGAGAGTGGTCGATTTATTCTAGTATAGTCAATTTAAAAATTTATACCGTAAATTTTAAGATTTTGCAAATTGAAAATGATTTATGTAAACAATTGTAATTGAAGATTTGAACGTCATTTTGTTTAGATTTGTTGATAATTAAATGAATTGTTCTAATTAAACAAATTCTATTAATTGAAGTTCATTAATAACTGTCCAAGAGACAAAAAAATGTTAACCATGAATACATGAATACATTCATTATAATTGGTAAGTCTTAAATTTCAAAAGGTTCTCAAATTTATTTTGAACTTCAAAAGGTTTTCAATGATACATCAATTTGATATAATTAGACAGCTAAATCTTGATTTGCTTTGATCTCTATTTTCCATTTTATAGAAATAATAATGTATCCATTATCATTAAAGTACTTTAGATTTCAATTAATATAATATATTCAGTTAATTATACTAAATGAGTAAGAACCACTAGATAAGAAATAGAAACATTGAAAAAAAGAATAATAAAAAAATTAGGGGCTTTTTTGTAACAAAAATTTGTTTTGTAGCTTGACTGGCCAGGGTCTTACTATTTCTACTATTTCTTCAGAGGGGTACATGGTTTGAATCCCCTCCTTAAAGAGTAACCTAGTTCTGATTTACCAGGGATATGCATAAGGAGGTTTGCATATTCTCGTGAGAATAATTTTGTTGCATGAAAGTTCGCGTGGACCACCCACGTACCAAAAAAAAACAAAAAAAAAAAAACAAATTGAGTTTTTTAGCAGAAAAATAGATTGTCTGGTATTTTCTTTCTCTGTTTGATGATAAAATTATTATCTACATTTTACTTTTGTTTAATATTAATGAAAAACTATAAGTACATGTATAACAATGCATAGATGTTGCACCCTTATACAAAGTATTAGGAAACATTACCAATATCATCACAAAGTTGTTAGTTGAATTTTATATATTATGTTTAAAAGTGCTTAAAAAAATTACTCTACGCACAAACGCTATTTTAATGAATAAAGTATATTCATATTGTTCTTTCCTAACAAATATGGTATTTAACCAAGGCTACAAGTGAGGGAAAACCGGAGTACTCCAATGGTGTTTTCATCTGAGATATGCTTCTCTCGGCACTTCTTGCTACAAAATTCTTTTACTCCCTTACAATAATAAGCCTTCAATAAACAAATATCAAGATTTTTCCAATTCACTAAGCAAAAAAATATAATTTCTTTTGATCTAAAGCAAATTATAATCAAAATCAAAGGGCATTCTTGACAACTTTTACTAGGTTGTTAAGTGTAAACAACATTATCTTCAACCATAAATATGTAAGAGTTAAATATATTCTATACTTACCTCGATAACACTCTCGATAATGAAAACTTCATCCAAGTATTTTTAAGTGAAAGAAACATATCAAAGATTTTGCCGAGCCATTTGCCTTGGAAGATAGAGTGCTATATCCTAGAGACTAGCTGTGCATTTTATTGGGGAGATGCAACTTTAAATAGATTATTTTTTGTTATAGAATTATAAATTTTATATGTAAAAACATGATTTATTCATATTTTTGTTAAAAAGGGATGTGAATTATAAATGTAAAAACAGGATATATTTTTTGTCCATATTAATATGTTTTGTTGTTATATACTTTAAATCCCTCTTCATGGATACTGATGTGTTTGGAAAATTGTTGTTTGTTGGTACCTTAATTGTAAGAAATTTAAAAGGGTTCTAGACAAACCTTTTAGGCGGAATTTAGAATCGAAATGCTCCGGTATTGAATCCACTTACATATCGAAGAAGATTGCTATTCCACAACCTAAATGCCATTGGATCTTCTATTATATGTTAATCAGATCTTGAGAGAATGTAATGATTTTTTTGTGCTTTTTAGTATAAGGCAGAGAAGAGAAAGAAACGTATCTGAAAATGTGTATGATATTTCCTAATCTGAAATAACTTCCTTGAAGTTATTTATATATAAGTTATTCAAATAATAACTACCACAATGGGTCGGGCTAACCCATTATGGGCACCCACAATATGGGTTAGGCCCAAAACAATTTCTTTCAATCTCCCACTTGCATATGATGGGTTTATTCTCACACCCATGGTCTATGCCTCAGGCTACTCTTTCTCTCATCTCAAACATATCCATAATATCCAAAATACTTGGCAAATAGGTCGTGTGACCGGCAAGCATACGAGCATTCCTTTTTTGCTATAAACCTGTTAGGGTAGATAGCTGCTCAAACGATTCATAAATCCTTTTGTATCTTGTAGTTTCCTAGACTAAAATTTATAATATCAATATCATAGTAACTCTGACCCCTCAGATTCCATATCACATCATCTTTGTGATTGGAAGAGTTCACTAGCATAACATCGTGTGTCTCACTATCATGTCATAGTCCTTGATGACTTACATGATTGGTCGACCTGCAAGCACACACTTTGATATTTATTTTAGTCTTCCTTTTGCACTTGACATTTTCTATAATGACCTGGTTGCTTTCCCAGACATACCCCGTTAAGTCGAATCATTCATGACCATCAATAATATGCTAAAGTAGCAAACACCAAATCAAAATATCAAATTCAGTCAAAAGTAATAAGGGTACTACTCAAAGATCTCACACAATGAAGAACAGGGATCAATTCTTCACTTCCTTTTGGTCGCAAGCACACACGGTATGACTCGTGTGCTACAATATTATTCATATTTTTATGTCATATGTCATGTATCCATTAATATCGTACAGATATATAATTAGACATTCCTCGTTGTCTAAAATGAATCCTTCAATTGATCAACCCTCTCTGAAATCAATTAAGAATTTCATATCTGGCTTTTATAGACTAAGTAGTCAGTGGGGATCTACTTCGATCACAAATTAAAATTAACATGTTGCGCTACATGTTTGTGATCTCATCTTAACATGTGTTAAGGCGACTTTCGTAACTTACGTTATTTACATGAAGGGTTACTCTTTTACATAAGTTAGTCTCATCCTTGCGCATCCTCTAATGCCAAAGGCGATTGCCCGTGTGAGTAGGCCAATCATAGTCTATCTGACATACTTATCCACACGTATATATTACCACTCAATAATGGAAATATAGCATTGCACATTATTTTGCAGTATACATAACAATATAGATCCAACATGATCTGGAATTGCATAACTTTCAATTTGTTCCAAAAATATATTCACAAGAATATCACGTGTGGATTTTAACTGCAAATTCTCATAATATTTTGTGCAATAATGTTTCTTATCACGATATACTTTATATCAATATGTTTGGTTATACTGTAATACTATGTTCCCATCACATAAGTCATTGCCATTTCTTTATTACAGTATTTCAAAACTGGACTCCCACTATCACTTGAGAATCATAAAAATTACAAACAAACTTTTTAAACCAAACAAGCATTTTGAATTTTAGTTGAGTAAGGCACAAACTCAACATTCACAGTGGACATAGCAATATATATAAGCTTTATTCATGCTATTCCATGGATATAGCACAATATTTCATCAAGAATACACAACCTGAAGACATTTACACTCATCCATTTTGTTTAACCAATTAACATATGGATATACTTTAGGTGTAAATGTTATATTTGAAAACATATAGCATGAGCCCTAATCCTTTTAAGGCATCTCATTGCTCATATTTCAGATTTTCAATACTTATGTCCATTATTCAATTTAAAATGGACTAATTAAACCCACGACATAACTAATGTCTGGTCTAGCAAACATCACTGATAAATGGATAACTAAACCCAAAGCATAACAAAATTCATGGCCTAGTACACATCATGACATATATAATACTATCATCGGTATGTAATTACTAATATGACATTGTTTACCTTTTCTATTTTCATCGATAGAGTACTAGGACACATAAGAAGATTAGAACTTATTCTATCATCTATTTGGAGTGTTAATGACATTAAAGTCTGACATGTAAAAGCGTCCACATCTCTTCTTGATGTATAATTCTTTAGACAAGATTATAGAAATTCAAACATTCTCAATGAATCATAACATATAGAATAAAGCTCGCGCTTCACATACCTTTCACATCAACAAAGATTTGAAAGATAACAACTCCGAAATTTTGACAAATCACGTGTCATTCCTAACTTGTAGGATATCATCGACATAAAGAATAAATTCATAAACTTCCTTTGTGGAACTTTTAATATGTAGACAAACTGATATTCACATATCATTTCAAAAAAAAATTGAAATGACTCGTGAATCTTAAAAAATTCATTGTCTTTGAGCTTGTTTAAGACCATAGATTGTCTTATTCAATCTACACATTGTATTTTCTTGGTCTTTTACATCATATCCGAAATATTTTTCCAATGAATTTACCCTTTTTTTTTATTTTCCACTAAGAAAAATAGTTTTGAAATCCTCTAGTGCAAATCATAATCAAGATGCACCACAACAAGTAGTATATAACCAAATGAGGTAAATCTCTTAACTATAGAAAAAATGTTTATTCCAAAAAAAACAATTTATTCCATATAATATAGCCTTTTTGCCATTAGACGAGATTCATACCTCTCAAATGAAGTGTCTAGTTTTCTTCTCATTTCAAGAATCGATTTATTCTCAATCACTTTGTGTCTTTCGGAAGATCAACCAACTTTATGAATTGATTTCTCTTCATTGGCTCCATCTTTCCTAGTAGGATATGAAAAGTTCATGTACTCTCTGAGGTTCTTCTTTGTCTTATGGACAAATCATACAGATTTATCCATGGATCTTAAATCTACAACAACAAAATATCCCTCGATGACTCATTCTAGGTGAAGTTATTGTGAAACAGATTCATTGTGTGATGCAATAATTTCTTTCGAGTCAAATTCAAGGCAATCTTGCCTTCCTCGTGCATGTGGTACCTTATCTAGTAACACGTTTAATTGCATACATCTTCATCAACCTCATTTAATTCATGTAAAATGAGATTTTCAATAACCACACCTTTATTTAGGAAAAACATTACTATCCAAATGAAATATCGTGTAACTCAGTCTTAACAAATTCCATCATTATGTTAAACCTTGAACACATATCCTTTAGAGTCTTTGAAAATCTTCTAAAGAAATCATTATTACCTTTTGTGACCCAAATTTCCATACTCATTGGATAAGTCACAAACATACCTACCCACAAGAGATCAAGTATGAAAGGTGATATTTCTTTTGTCCATAGTTCGTACGGAGTTGATGGATGTAACTTTGTGGGTACACGAATAAGTATATGAGTAGCAATAAAAACTAATCTTCCAAACATATATTGAGAGATTAATTTGAGCAATCATAAACCTTAATCAGGAGAGTTACATTCCTCCTTTTACCTATTATTCCATGTCATGGCATCTGAAAAAATCATAAGCTTATTTATGATCCCATTCTCATCACACTCTTCTTTAAAATCCCTCAAATAGATATTTGTGATCACGGTTTCTTCTCAAGGTTTTACCCTTCTTCTCTATCTGATTCTCGATTTTCTAATTAACAAGTTTGTGAAGCATCCCAGTGCTTCTAATTTGCAAGAAACCTGATAGATATCACTAAACCGTGTGAAATCACCTATAAGGTGATGAAATAGTATGCCCCACATCTTGTAAACTCAATGAGTCTACTAATGTTCAAATGAATCAATTCCAACGGATATTGAAACATTTAGTTTAAGCTTTCCAAAGAAAAATTCATATTACTTTCATTACTAGGCAGTATCCACAATTTGGCCAAAAGATTTCATCAAGTGTATAAAAGGAATATCCTTCACCAACAATGTGGTTCATGTCATAACTATTATGACATAGCCTAATATTTCGTAAAACTT
Source organism: Nemophila menziesii (assembly GCA_029959085.1). Lineage (NCBI taxonomy): Eukaryota > Viridiplantae > Streptophyta > Magnoliopsida > Boraginales > Hydrophyllaceae > Nemophila > Nemophila menziesii. Next base: position 86,891,779 of record JARWIR010000001.1, read on the forward strand.
TCCAATATCTTTAGTACTATAAAAGACATTTATAGGAAATCAACCACTATTAAATTATAGTTGTTGTAGTCAACCTTTGCCAAATACCAAAGAACCATTTGTTTTAAAAATAGATCCATATTATGTAGAACACTTATTGTTTGTCATGATCATGGGTACTAGATTTAATCACAGAAGAACAATGACTGAGACCAAATTGTGTAAAAATTTTGTACACCTAAGATATTATGTAGACACAAGGTTTGACCACTTCGCAAAATCAACTACTTGTGCCAAACCATTGACTTCAACATTATTGTTGTCATCTACATATACTCATCTTATGCCAACTAAAATTTTCATTCATGGTACACTATATAGATCTCTCAATCTCTTGTCACAAGGTCTATTGATCCTAAGTCCATAATCCACATAGGAAAAGATCAAATTAGCAACATGGTGCTAGCAATAGATGAAAAAGAAAATCATAAGAAAGAGATAATGCTACCATCTTGAGCTCGTAAGCTAAGTGACACAACTTGTCATAGATGTAGTATCTCATCTTACTCTTTTATTTCTTATGATCATACTCTATTTCCTTGTGACTAATTATATTCATCTTCTTAGAGCCAGATATATCACCCTTTTTCTTTCAATCCTCTTGCTCTACACTGCAATTCTGTATGAGAGCTAGACTCAGTAATATATGTTCAAGTATAAAGTTAAGAAACCTCAAATATACTCATTCCTGAGTACAACACAAGTAGTATCATCAAACGTATTGATGTTATTACGAGTCACTCACTTTCTAATACTCTCAACTATTTGAAAGAGATTGATGATTACTTGAATTTGTTGTTCTTAATTGAGGATATCACCAGATGTCTAGACTGTCCTAGTCACTTTAAAACATCACCCTTAGACGTATTAAATGACATGATTAGGTGACCTTTTATGAGTATAATCGTTCATGTCTTCTAACGCAACATCTACATGGTAGTATCCTTGATCATCTCCTTAAGAGTATACACACATATCATAAGTGGTAGAATACTTGTGATACTCGTAAACTAATCCATCCATATAACTTATCAATATTTCTCAAATAATAGAGTCTTTATACCTCAAAAAACTTGATAAGTCCATATGCTTCTCATGTGATGAATTGGAAGCCTTCCTCAAGCTCAAGCATCACATTATTAACAACCTCAAATTCTAGTACTCAATGTAATTCGAGTTCTCTTAGGGTATAGTTATATCACCATTCATCCCTTTCTTTTCTAAAGGTGTAAAAGATGTTACTCATAGCCATTTTCTAGTATATCTAGAGACTTGCATTAATATATAAAATATATTCAATGATACTACTGTCTCAAAAAGCAAATTGAACTCGTAAATAAATAACAAAAGAAGTGAAACAGAAAGTTCACTATGTTCCCAATCATGAATCACCATACTTTTGTTTATCTAAGTATAATTCAATTTCATCAAGACAAAATGCCAAGTTCTCTACAGAACTCCCACTATTTCAATACAATCAATTAAGATGTAATTCACTAGACCCGTATGATTTAGTGGTTATGGAGTCAAATTTATCCATCAAAAAACCCAAGTTTCAAATATAAACATATGCAGTTAACAAGACATATTATATAAACTAACAAGTCATGTATCAAACGCATTTACGATACACTAATTAACTCATAAAAATCTGTCTAAAGTTTCACATTTATCGAGTTACATGAAAATATGGTCAACTTATTATATACACAAAATTCAAGTTCATGTTTAGTATAATAAGACCATAAGTACACATTCTTATAAGTTGAACATATAGGCATATACATCAAACATGATAAAATGATCTATTGTCCAAACTACATTACTTTTGCGTTTGAAATATTGGTATAAACAAATTTTCTCTTATAAATATTCAGAAAATCAAATATATAAATAATGGAACCAATGGTGAACATGAACAAAATATATGATTTAAGGTCTAAGGAAATTTCCAATATAATGAAGAAACAAACCTTCTTTTTTTTTTAAATTTATAACATTTTAAAAAAATTTGTCATCAATAGAGAATTGGTTCGATAATTAATCAACAGTTGTAATAAAAAATTTGGTTTCGAATTCCATTTACCCGCTTAGAGTTAAACTTCCTTAAAAAAAAAAAGACAAACATTTTCATTTAAATGTCATATTCGCAAATTACATCAAAAAAGAGCAACTTGGTTCAGTGGTTGTACAGGTTCCTCTTAGATTCTTTTGACCAGATGTCCGTCGTTCGAACCACCACAACAGCTAACACTTGACGGTTTTTTTTTTCGAGAATCAAAAATAAAAAAACGATGGCTTGTTACAAAACCGAAACATAGAACAACAATAACCTGTTGTGGCCGGATGGTTATGTGACACGAATCAGTGGTGGTGGTGGTTGGTTCGAACCACACTGTAACCTTTTTCTTTTTTTTCTTTTTTTTAAAGGAAATATCAAAACGACGTAGTAATGGATCGTCTTCACCAACAGTACCGAACCGAGAATACACCATTAAAAACCTTAAAAAATCATATCTTTTTCGTTTTAATTCCAAAATGGACGAAATTTTCACCATTGCGTTCCTTATCTCCAATATAACATAGATATCTAAATTTATTTAATATAAATGACTTTAAAAAAATCTTTTATAATCAAATAATATATCATAGATTTTATATCTATGTATGAATATCGATATATATACCATAAATAGCATTTCAAAGACAGCACCATGGCTCTGATACCATTTGTAATAAATTTAAAAGGGTTCTAGACAAACCTTTTAGGAGGAATTTAGAATCGAAATGCTCCGGTATTGAATCCACTTACATATCGAAGAAGATTGCTATTCCACAACCTAAATGCCATTGGATCTTCTATTATATGTTAATCAGATCTTGAGAGAATGTAATGATTTTTTTGTGCTTTTTAGTATAAGGCAGAGAAGAGAAAGAAACGTATCTGAAAATGTGTATGATATTTTCTAATCTGAAATAACTTCCTTGAAGTTATTTATATATAAGTTATTCAAATAATAACTACCACAATGGGTCGGGCTAACCCATTATGGGCACCCACAATATGGGCTAGGCCCAAAATAATTTCTTTCATTAATGAACAAGTATAATTGTTGTCTAACTGATTATTACATATATTATATATACTACCTCCATAAGAACTGAAATATCTATTGTATAAGTTAATGAATTTAAGTTTCTCAACTGAATCTCTATGTTAAGACTAGATCTGCCTATCTTTGAATTAATTTGTTGGAAGTATGGTTGAAAATTGGTTAATATATGCAAAACAAGTGATGCATTAAAATGATTTTACTATCAATTTAACCGATCTTAGTAATGTCCTATTGATTTGGAATGCAACACTTATAAACCCATGCTCATGGTTTAACATTTCATGCAAAAAAAATTTTTTTTTTGTTATAAGGGAGGTCCATGGAGCATGTAATAATACACAAGAATTAGCTTAATAAATCTTCCGAACCCGAAGTGAAAATCCTCATAGGAGTTTCCGTTTGAAATTGGCTTTCGTGAGTACTCCACATATCTCATCCAGAGGATCGTGGAAGGAAGAGTAATTGTTAGAATGTCTAAAGCCCGATCTTGCTAACCAATATGCGCACGCGTTTTCTTCTCTATAGAAAATTTGCACTCTAATACGCTCATCTGTCCTCTTTTTCTTTCCTTATTTTACTACTACACAATCAAGTCCCAACAATTCCAAAACCTCTCGAAGTGCTACAAATAAGCTCCCTAAAAGCGATTCAAATTACACAGATAGAGATGACTTATCGCCCGTAGTCATAGGAAAAAATAGAATGATACCTCCATGGATTCAGTAATTAACAAAGGCCATAATATGTTCTCGGGAATGGATTTGGAAGGTTCAAAATTTTAGTAATCTCCTTTACAAACAAATGTCACAAACACAAGATTTAACATTAATCATCGCAACAAAGAGGGTAGAGGTGTTTAAAAAGAGGCACCAAATCACCAAATTAAGGGAAGGATGATATTTGAGGCATTGTGCCTTCTTCACCAAAGGCTGCAACAGGCTCAGAAGAAGCTATAACCCAAACTAGACCAGAGGATCAAGAACCTAATGACGCTAATCAAATGCATGACTTGTTCTATATGAATTACAATAACCCTCATCTGAACCCAATGTACCCACAGCTCTTGTGCATGCATGAACAAAAACAAAACGTTTGTAAGGTGTGGAATTCTACACTCTTTATTCAATTACATATAGTGTATACATATCTATGAAAATTTACAACACAATGTAGAGCACCTTGAATGGGAACATGACTAGTCTTCTACCAAATTCTACCCTTTCACATAGTTCCACCTGTTACCTTGGACTTGGAAATTGTGTGTGTTCCATAGGAAATATCTGTGAATTAATTATACTTGTGTTCTCCTTATTGTGATTAATTTTTAATTTCGTTTAACAAAACTAATAATTACAGAGGTGGGGTTCTTGACCATCCAATCACTATTTTATTTTAAAATTGTAGATGTGTCAATAGTGAAGTATTCGGGATAGCAATAAAGTAAATGAGAGTGAGTCATAAACCTCACATTACAATAATGGTGGTGGTGGAAACCAAGGTAGTGGGCTTTGAGGCAACGTCAATTTGTAAATCGGAGCAATTCCGTTAAAGTTGATGTTATTGGATTTTCGAGAGAATTTGAATCCTAAAGAATAGAAATGATATAGTTATTAAAATTGTAATAGTTAGTTAACAAGTTATTAATCTACTTATATCTAAATACTCTATATAACCCTTATATTTTATATGCTCCTAAACCATGGATCTGCGAAAGACTTTGGGATGTTCTAGAAATAGGTTCGAGGAACATACATGTATCGTGGATTGTAACTGACTATTTTAATCAGATTTTTTTCGTTTAGGAGAAGACGTGAGGTACTCCATAAACTTATAGACTCATAAGAAATTTTTGAGAGATTGAGAAATTTTAAGGTTTGGATTATCAGAGGTTTTTGGGTCATAAATTCACACAGATTGATTCGTAGAATTTAGGGATAAGGAAAATGATGCGACTCAAAAAGGCTACGGAAATGATATTTGGCGAGAAATGTTTCAATACACAGAGGTTTGTTACCTTCTCTAACGCATTTAGACCACTTTCTGATTCTCGTCAAGATTTCTCCTCTACCATTTAACAATAGCCAGCGACATTAGATCTGCTTTGAGGTAGCCCGTTGTATCCATTAAGGCTTATGAGTTTTTGTAGGGAGAAAATGAGATGTACTTAGGAGTAAACATTGAGGAATTTTAGATAGGAATTGACAAATTTTATCAAATTGGAAACATGATAATTTTGGTGATATCTTCAGTAAGAAAAAGAAACTCATGGATCGGATGGCAGGGATCCAAAAGATGTTGCAAATTTCATACAACGTCAGCCTAGTGAAATTAGTAACTTGGATCAGTAAGGCATATTAGAGTGTTTTCGAGCAAGAAGAAAGACATTGGTTCCGATGCGATCAGATTGGGTTCACTCTGGAGACAAAAATATTATATTCTATTATTTCGCTAAGTTAGTCAAAAAGGGCAAGTCAGGTCGACGGGGGATTAATAAAAAATTAATTAATGGTTTGATGTTGAATACAATCAGAGAACATGGGTGAAGGACTTTTTTTAGAACTTGTTCACGCTAGATGACACCATGGTATGGTTATTTTCACTTCTTAATATGCCTATCTTGAATTTTTTTTACATCCAAACGTTATGTGAAAGCGTTGCCGGTGAAGAGATTTGAGTAGTGGTAATCTAGATGCAACCCCACAAGTCACTATGACCGGACTACGTGACAAGAGGATTCTACAAAAAGTGTTGGGTGATAGTCAGCCCTTTAGTTTATGATATGCTAAGACAGACGTTACATGATACTTTTTTCTAACATAAGTCCTTGGCATATTCATACACTTGATTCAGCAGATAGAAAGTCCAAAGTCATCACATAATTTTGACCGATTAGCCTTATTAATGTGTGTTTTAAGAGTTGTATGTAATTATTGTATAATCAGCTTCGTCCAATGATAGCAGAAGTGATAGGCCCATATTTATTCTAAATCGATTGAAGATCTACAAAATCGTGCTAGTTAATGGAACAGATTTCTGGTACAAGGCATGGACAATATAGATGATGTGTTTATCGAAGTAAAGTGATCTGTTTGAGTGTATTACTATGTTTAAGCGATGTGTTGAATTCGCAAGTGTAAACTCTGTTGAATAAACAAGTAAAAATAACTAAAGAAAAGATAAACCTTCCAATAATTTAGCTCACAATTTCCTTGTGAGTACATGATAATCCTTTGATTACAATGATTATATATATATATATATATATATATTATATTTCAGAGTTTTTTTTATGGTTCAAATTTACCCGCATAAGTAGTGGCCATGATTAAATTTGGCCAAACATAAGTGGTGGTCAGGATTTAATCTGGCTAAACATAAGTGGTGGCCAGGATTGATTTGGGCCCCTTCACCCAGGGAACCTAGGTTCGATTCCCGTCAACGGAATTAATTTTTGTTTTAGTGTCTTTAGACACGGGTTTTACCTAGTATATATATATACATATTTGTATGTATACGTATATATATACATATATACATATATGTATGTATACGTATATATATATATACACAGACATGTGTATATGTATATATGTATATGTATGTGTATATGTATATACGTATATTTATATACATATATGTATATATATATACATGTATGTATATGTATGTGTATATATACTGAAAGAAATCAAAAATTATTTTTATTCCATGTCACCCATGATGGGAAAAACATGAACGTATAGGGAAGTTATCATTGATAACTTCCCACTTAGATGGTAGAGGAAGTGGAGAAAGTGGGAGAGTGGTTTATTAACAGGTAATAAACCAACTCTCCAACTCTATAAATAGAGCCCCCCTTCCTCACAAAACAACACAACACAGACAAGCAACAGCTAACAAGCGTTCAATTCTTATCTCTCCAAATCAAGAATACAACACAAATAATTTTGAGACATTTAGGTTGTGAAAATAAAAAGTTTAGTTCTAGTAATTAAACTTACGACTAGATAGCAGAAGCGATTCATTCATTCCAATTCAATCAAGTACAAGAAGGTAGAATTCTGGACTCTTCATCCCAATCCGCTGCATATAAGGTTTGTCTAATAAACCTTCTTGTATACATTCTAGAGTAACAATTGGTATCAGAGCATGTTACCCAATTGAATATATGATTGAAGTTTTTTTTATATTAATTTTTTTTGTCGATCAGTAAAAAAAAATTTATAAGAAAGCTTATGTTGAAGAACATATACGTAAGATGTTTTTTCATATATTAGGTAGCCTATATTTAGTAGGTCAACGGTCTATAGCCCAGCATATGTTTAATTGGCCTAGTAGTCCATATGTTTAATTAGCCCACAGACTTATTCTTTTTTGGGCCTTGATATAATTTTTTTGGATTAATCTCTTGGCCGAATTTATGAATTAACTTATTGGACCCAAACCACCTAATCAATTGACTAGTAACCTTACCAGATTTTCTACCTTAAGTTATTGTTAACGAATAGAGTTTATGGAAAGATACTATTATTTTTCTTGTTTCCTAAACAATTTTGGTGTATTATTTTTATCGTTCTTATTTTTCTATATGTAGAAAATGATGGAGACACGATCCCGGGGATCGAAAGAAAAGAGGATCCGCCTATTGGGAGATTACCGAATGCTCCATAGGAACATAAGAAATCCTAATGAATCACTAGAGATCCATTGACCAAAGGTTGCAAGGACACCGAAAGAAAAACAGTCTTTGAAAAGTAGTATCAAATCACTCTGTTATAAGAAGAAACCTCATCATACCCTAGTAAAACATGTGGCAATTGTCAATAGGTTGATTCAATATGTCATAAATTGGGGTGATATCATATGTGAAGGACATAAGGTTGAAGTTCTTTACAAAACTTTGCCAAGAGAGATGAAGAGGCATATCGAAATCTTATGGGAGTATGATTTTTCGGAGAACTATGTTCATGGGAGACAAGCTACATATGTGTGGCTAATTTATGCTTTGACTGAATCTCACTTGTGGAGGCACTATAATAATTATACTAGGTCGGACCAGTGCAACTGTGGAATGCATTATCGAACTACTAGTGTTGATAATTATTTTCCAATTCGACTTTATGAGAAAGTAAAATTTGACCAGTCAATTCCTAAATTAAGGTTTTGGATATGAAAGGCGTATGCTAGTTAGGACTTGCAATAGGTAGTTTGCTTAGTGGTTTGTTTTTACAATTTTTTTATCCCTGTTTGTTAGGAATTGCATTAGTTGCTTTGATTCACTTATTGAACATGTATTTCATTTATGTATGAATTCAACTAGTTTCTTTGTTTTTATGTTATTAGTTGTTTATTTTTCATACATTTTTGCTCTAGTTATGTTAGGGTAAGTGGGAGTTCTAGTGGAACTTATTTTGCATTTAATGAAATTAATAAATGGGTAAGACAAACAAAATATGGTGATTCATGATTGGGAACATAGTGAACTTTCTTTATCACTTATTTTGTTATCTTTCCTATTCATTATATTTGCATTAATAGCATTGGGTAGTTAAATAATTGTATGTATGCTAATGAAATACCTCTTACCTTATAAGAAAATGACAACCGACATTGATGATCTAAAAGGAGACATAATGAATGGTGAGAATTATACTTTTGGTAAACTCAAAATACATTATGTTCTAGAGGAACAAGTTATTTTGAGGTTATTAACAATGTCATGGCTCAGCCTGAGGAAGGCATCACAACTTAAAACAAAAGGGACATGGAGGCTTATGAGAAGTGGAAAAAGAGATATTCCACTATAAGAGGAATCTTAATAAGCTCCATGTATGACGATCTTGTCCATGAGTGTCAATAAAATAACACCACTCACGAGATGTGGGGCGCTCTTAATGAAAAGTACAAGGGTACAACTATGACTAAGATGAGTCAATTGATTGTTAAATTTGACACTTGCAAGAGGAAGCTTAATCAAACAAAGCATCTTTGGGAGATGTCTAATATGATTAGGGAACTTGGACTGCAGGTCATAACCTTCTTGTTGAACATCAGGTTCAAGCTGTGATCCGATCTCTTTCAAATAAGTGGGAGCATTTGGAGATAAACTTGACTCAAAATGACCATATCATAACTTTTTATGATGTTGCTCATCATGTGATGTTGGAATATGAACGTCTTGATGCACTTAAGTCTCGGGATCAGACTTATATATTGCTGATTCAAGTTCCCACAAAGGTTATGGCATTAAGTGCAAGAAAAATGGGAAGAGAAACGAAAATGAGCATGCTTCCAAGAAGAACAAGAATGGTGGTAACCACGTTTTTTAGAAAGACGAGAGTAAATTAAAATGCGATAATTGTGACAAGATGGGTCATTTCGCTCGCGAGTGAGGATAAAGATAGCAATATCATTTACTTCATGTAACTTTACTTATGTTACCAGAACTGTATTGCTAGTTGATTGTAATCCTTTGTGGACTGTAAATTCATAAGTGACAGACCATGTAACCTAATACCAAGAGGCATATGTAAAGTACCATCCAATTCCAGAGGAAACTTGATGGATATGAGTAAGGAGCCAACAACAGGGTTGAAGTCAACATATTTGACACTTGGAAGTTGAACTTGTGAGGTGGTCAAACCTAATAACTGGATAAAGCACTTTACGCACCTGAAATTCGAAGGAATTTGGTCTTGGTCTCTGTTCTTCTAGGATTAGGTTTTAATATGATTTTTCATAACAATCAAGTAGACATCTATTATGACGCTAAATATTAAGTTTTTGGTTTTATTTCTCATGTTTTAGTAGTACTAGATGATGATAACTCTTTTTATAGTTATTATGTAAGTAGTTGCTTTTCTACTAATACTTCTTCTAGTAATTTTAACATAGAAGAAAGTGTATGGAATGCTAGATTAGGTCATATTGGACAAGACCATATGAGTCTGTTGGTTAAGGCGAAATTTTTGGGTTCATTGACTAAAGTCATCTTGCCAACTTGTGAAAAGTGTCTAGCAGATAAAGCAAAACAGAAACCATTTTTTGAAAAGGCTAAACGAGTCGAATACCCTTTGCAAATAATTCATTCAGACGTCTGAGACCTAATATATGTTTAAAATAGTCGTGTGGAACATTATTTCATTTTTATTTAGATTTCACTATTTTTTGTTATGTCTAACTAATTTTTCATACATCTGTAGCAATGAAATTTTCTTACGATATATTTCAATGAAGTGGAAAATCAGTTAGAGAGGAAGGTGAAAAACCTTAAACCTTAATCGTGGACGTGAATATCTATTTAGATAGTTGAAAGAACTGTGTGATGAAGAAGGAATAGAACACTCCTAGAAATGGTTAGGTCTATGATGGCACAAGCAAATCTTCCAATATATTATTGGGGAGATGCCTTGCTTACCTCCTGTTATATACTTAATCGAGTACCCACAAAGACTATTCCATCAACTCCTTATGAACTATGGACAGGTAGGAAACCTAATATGTCATACTTGCGACCTTGGTGGTCAGCAGGTTATGTTCATGATCTATCTCATAAATATGGGAAGTTAGGTCCAAGAGGCAAGAAGTGTATCTTTATTAGATACCCAGATCACTCTAAATGATATGTGTTTATTGGTGAACATGACGATGGGGTCTTACTGAAATTGAGTCATGAGATATTACATTCGAGAATGATATCCCAATAGATGTGAAGTTGACAGGAATTCCATTTTATGTGAATTACAACAGTATTCTATCTGTGCGAATAGAGAAAAGAAAATGTGAGCATTATACAAACTACCTTCAGATTTTGTTGGTTTAGATGAGACTATAGTGCTGGGCGGTGGAATTGAACATATTAATAAGAAAAAAAATTTCAACATTAAAAGGTTTGGTTTTATTTTTTAATGTCTCGGGTATCTTAAAACTTACCAAACAGGCAAGTCAAACGACATTTAACTTGTAGTGCAAACTAACCAAAGATTTTGTATGTCAAACAAAGTTTAGCTAGTAAAAAAATAACTATTCGAGTATGTTAGAATTTCATATACCAAACAGGCATATAACTATAATTTAGGGACCAATTCTCATATATTTAAACTACCTGATAATATTCCACAAAGGATTATGTCGCATGAGCTTAAGTTGTATTAAGTAGATGCCTCAAACAATTCTTCCAACTTCATCTAAAGTAGGATGGCCTAAAAATATAAAGGTAAATCCTATAGATAAATATACTTTATAATAAAATTATATGGAATTAAGTGAAAAACTTAAAAATAAACTTCAATATGTTGGGTTTAAAGTTGTTATAAAGGTAGGGGTTGTAACAAACCTAATAAACATCTAATCAGAAAAACACCGAAACAAAAAAGAATATTTCTCCACCAATAATCCAACAAAAGTTACAACACAACTACAATGCAAAATGTTACCTTAAATATAAGTTTGAGCTGAGAAGAGTATAAGATAGCTAAATACGTTCTATAAATTGGAATTGTAAATAAGAGATCTGATTTGGCCTTGAAAGAGGGGTAATTTATTGTTTAGTTCTATGTCCTTGAAGGAGAGTATTCAATTTAGACATTTGAATAAGAGCATTCAAAGCTATTTGAAGAAGGAACTTTGAAGGTAAAAATAACTACATGTAAGAAGAAGAGATGTGTTTCACTAGAATTAGATGTAATTTACTGTATCCACTCGCGTTCAAAAAATAATATTCAGCTTTTCACGGCCTTCAGTGAGCTGTGTACTAGCGTGTGTTGTGTGGGTGTGATGAGAAACTAATTTTCCTATAAGAGTCGTGATGAGGTTATTTATTGTTTGTTCCAATTGGTGAGATTAGTTGTATTGTGTATGTGAGCGTGTGATGAGTATTTTTTTTTTTGTTTTTCTAATTTTAATGGAGAACGTTTATTAGAGTTTTTTCTAGTGATTCCTTTTTTAGCTACTTATATATATTGAAGGTACATAGTGTTCACAATTTTAGTGTAGTTCTTTCGTACATATTTAAATAGAGTTGCATATTTTTATTTTATTTTTAGGTGGAAGTTGCACTTAAGCTCCCCAAAATGAAGGAACACACTGCCGATCTTTTTCCATAGTTATCACATAAAAAATTATATTTCTAAATACCATTTTTTTAACATGATATTTATTTATTCACTTGATGGAGCTATGACCACCAAAATCTCACGGAGCTCAACCATCCATATTTCTTCGTTATACAAAATAAGTGTATTTCGTTGTTACAACTCGATTATCTCTCATTAGTATCATTCCGAGATGGGTAAAAATAAATGAAGATTTGAGAACCAAAAAGAGTCACATCAGTCATCCAAATATTAAAAGTTGGATCATCGCCCATTTGCGTGTGCTTCCAATGATCACTAAACTGTTGAGTTGTTTTCAAGAAATACCATCAATCAGTCCAAAGTAAGGCTTCGTATACTGTAATAAGTGCCAAACCTACACAATTACTGGAATGGGAAGATAAAGATTAGCAAATATACTCGTGCCAAACATTAAAATTTCACCAACTGAACTCATTATGCTACTATAAAGTAATAATATCCAATTACTGAAGATACCAAACATTCAGTATTTAACTAGTATACCAATCCTTTGTTTTATACCAATCCTTTGTTTTCTGTAATTGCAAAAATTAACTAGTATATTGTAATTCTGTAATTTTTCTGTCAAAAAATTTTCAATTTGATGTATAAATTAAAATTTAATAAATACATTAACATTATGGATTGCGATAAAAAATCCTTGATTGATTAGAATTGAATTTTTATAATGTCTATAAATTGATATATTTAAGGAAAAAAAATAAGACTCTGGTGAGCGAAGCATGTGTTAGAGGAGACTTGTTTTGGGTAAGACCATCTCCAATATTATTTCAATTTTTGTTCTCTATATTATCATAAGTCGCGTCTCAAAGTAATTACTAAATTAATTTTGCACATTAACTTTTAATTCCTCTATTTCCATTACTCCATAACATTACTCAATATTCTAATATTCACTTATCATTTAACTTTCAATTATAATATTTATTCTTACATCTAAGGCCAACACCGACTCAGACAAACTTACTAAACAATGTAGGTGCTCCAACCCCTCTAACCTGATCAAACTATCTCTATCTCTGGTGATGTCTTTCTATAATCTATTTGATGAGTTTGTGAAATGCATTGGTCCAACCCTCAATATGGTAACTTTTTTTCAAGCAAACACACACTATGGTAAATCTTCTCATATCCTCCATAAAGATATCACAATTTTACAACAACTCACACTTCCTTCTCCATAATATTTTCAAATAGAAGTATTGAACACGTGTTAAATTCCCTTTCACCTGCATAAACTCGAATTTAACTTTTACTTTATAATAGTATAAATATACAATAATACACAAACTTAATCATTTCCATTTCATCACTCATATTATATGGATCCTAAATAATACTCGGCCAAGGGGAGAAAATAGTAAATGACTCATAAAAAAATCATCCTCTAATTTTATGTCTCGTATTAGCTCAAGATTGGGCACAAAATGATCTACTCCAGCTATAGACCCTACCTGGGAGACAAAACCACCCGCCAAGTTGGCCTTATATTATCTTCTAAGCGACATGTCGTGTTCATCTTTGTATACCAGATTTTATCAATCAATCCTCAATTTTCTTTTGTGTTCCTTATATTCCACCCACACACACATGCATCACCACACAGTCTCCATCCAACACCATACATTTCATTACCACCGCCATATGAAGACCATTCTCCACCACCAATATCACTCTTACACAATCAACAAGAAGATATTGTCCAAGAACCAAAATTTTATGTAAATAATCAATCTTTTGTATTTAAAATCCTAAAAACATCAACACAAAAACTGATTTTAGGTTTATATAACCAGACTAATATCTTACCTTGAAACTCTTTTCTCAACTTTCCTATTTTCTCGAGGATTTCCTAAACTTTCAAAAAAATTAAATTTTTAAGATTATTTTTGTAAGTAGCAATTTCTATTATAAAATGAAACAAATCAGTTTTACAAATGATTTATTGAGAAAAAATTAATACCTCTAAAGCTCTTCTTAAACAAAACTACGTCACCCCATTTTATGAATGAGCACAAGACTTGGTCATCTAGAGTCTAACCCGTATGGTAAGTAACTCGAATCGCTAAATTGAGAATACTAATCCTAGGATATGGATAAAAAATTATTACCCTTGGATTAGTTCGGGTTTATCTCGGGATAATATTGGGTTTGTTGAAAGTAGTAAAAAAAAGTTTAACATTCAACCTTTTTAAAATTAAAAATTTTAAAATATTAAATATATTACACATTTTTAAGATCAGTCTCTAGCATACTACTAAGAAAACTAAATTTTGACATGTTACCCTAATAAAATAAGATCTCAATCAAACAAATTTATATGGGAAAGAATATAGTTATCCAATAAAAAATAAAAAATAATTTGAACAAAAAATTTGAATAACATAAAAATAAAAAAATTGCATAGTATTTTTTAAGACATGAAATATAAAATCTTAAATAAGGATTAGGTTGGTAAAACTAAATATGGCTAATGGGATCAAATTTAATAATGAGACATTATAGATGCAAAAAAATTATATAAGTTGATAAACATTTTTTTAAAGAGTAATGCTGGGTATCACCCAAAAAGTGATCACCCAAATATCACCTTCCTAGGTGGTCCAATGAAACTGTTTCTGAAACAGTTTCATTGGACCACCTAGGAAGGTGATATTTGGGTGATCACTTTTTGGGTGATACCCAGCATTACTCTTTTTTAAATGTGTATTAAGACTTAAATGTTCGGACACTATTTGGTTAAATTTATGTTCCTCTTAGGTTGGGCTCGATTTGGTTGGGCTTTATTTGGTTGAACTCTTAATCTTGCTCAACCCCACCACAGAAAACACATACCTGTAAAATACATCATTTCAAATTTTTTGACTCTTGAATTAGGTATGGTTTGTAAAAAAATATTGTGTAGCCATTACATTTCATTTACAATAGAAATATTGTTTTTTGAAAAACAAGACCTAAGCAAGTAGTATTTCATTATAATCAAACATAACCCATTTGTAATGAGTTACAGTGAAAAAAAATCCAATAAAAAACTTATTAAACCAAACTTAAATCGACACATTATAAGCCACATCTAGCCAAAAACTTATATTTATAAAACATAAGTCTAACCCTAACAAAGGTTACAACACCATCGCCGCCACTTTCGGAATCTTAACTTCTCCATCTTAAAACTTCAATCTTTAACATCTTAGCATGATCAAATCTAATTTTTGTTGCAAATTATCAACCACTGCAGCCCAAATACCCTAATCAATCTCCTCTTCTCTCAAATTTTTTTGCTTAAAATCCTAAATCATTTCTTTCAATCCAGAATATATTTTCATAATCTTCATATTAGAGGTAAAGTAATTCATATTTGGTTAATTTTTTCAATCCAAATCATACGATCCATTTATCTTTTCATGGACAGATATATTTTTAAAGATATATTTTTAATCATCATTTTGTTTTAAAAAGTCACTGTTTCTTTTAATCTATATGTTATACGAAACAACTACAAATACAATTTTTAAAATCTTATTTTTAATTGAATGATTATGGAGAGTTTCAAAAAATTACCCAATTAAGGTTTTTCATGATATATTTCTAGCTAGATGTATGTCAGATCTTCACTTTGCTTTCTAGATGTATGTCAGATCTTAACTTGGCTTTCTAGATGTATGTCAGATCTTCATTTTTTTTTTAAATTTTAAAAAAAAAGTTAGGTCTCAAACTCAAGTAAGAAATTTTTGTTTTGATGTTATTTTATTTATATGATTAAGTCTAAATTTAATATTGTTAAATACTTTATCTTCTCGATAATTATATGTCTGAGATCCTAAAATAAATTTTTTCTATTTTTTCTATGATTTTTGTTTGGGATAATATGAATTCTGTTTATAGATATTATACACAAACATATAGGGAGTGGTCAATTTAATTTAGTATAGTACATTTTAATAAATTTTATACCATAAATTAATATTTGTATGGATTATAGATGGCCTATTTAAATTATTATACTTTTGGACTTAGCTTTATTTAAATTTGTTGATAATTAGATGAATTGTTCTTATTAAACAAATTATGTCTATTGAAGATCATTAGAAATTGTTCCAATTTTAATTAATACTAATCAGATAATTTTATTTATTTTTGAAAACAGATAAAAAGATCAATGTTCATTACATTTCAACACATAATAACATTCTCTATATTTGGTAAGTTTTAGATCTCAAAAGGATCTCAAATTGATTTTAAACTTTATCATTTATTTTTATGATACATTAATTTGATATAATTAGGTTGGATATGGATTTGCCATGCATCTCTATTTTCATTCTTTAGATATAAATTTTTATCTATTATCATTTAAATATTTTAAATTTCAATTGATATAATATGTATCAAGTAATTGTATTCTTTTACCATAAGATAGAGAATTGCTAGTCTAACATGAAAATACTATCTTCTATAGCTAAATATTCATAAATTAACTAATCTACATGTTAAAACTTCACATTATCAATTTTTTTCTTGAACATAGATCTATCAAATGAGAAGTGATACCTTTCTACAAGTAGATATTTTAGCTCTTATGATTTTTGTTAACGCAATAACTTTGTAACAATCATAAATTCATTGATCATGTGATTTAAATAGCTAGCATGTTTTTCTTATTGTTTTGCAAGAGTGCTTGGACAGTAAATGGTTTTCCAGTAGGTTTGCTAATTCTTTTTCCTTTTAATATTCTGTCAACTAAGAGGCAAATTCTTGGTAGGAATTAAATTACATTACTTAATCAAAATGACAAACTTGTTAAAAAAATCTAAGTTCACAACTTGTAATCACAAAAATTAAAGGTTTATGAGCACGAGCAACTAGATAAGATATAGTAAAGTTGAAAAAACCATAATAAATAATTGGGTACCTTTCGAAGCTCTATCTTCGAGATTCAAATATTCTATTATTAGAGTGGGGAGCACACAAAGTGATTTGAAAGGTTCTAAAGATGGATTTGACATTTTCATCCACAGGAGAGCCAGACCCGGAGCCGGAGGTTACGAGACCAGAAGTAGTAGAATCGGAGGTCAAGAGGCATTACTAACTCATTGTTTACCCGATTAGTCCAAGGAGTCAAAAGTCAATAAAAGGAGAAAGGTAAATGGAATGAGTAAAAAGGCTGAGAAAAACAGGGCCACCGCTGCTAAAATGAGAAGATCACAAGAAGAGACTGTGCTTCCGCTGCTAGACTATCCAAAGGGTCATGAGATTAAATCACGACGCCAAGTCTCGACAACATCGCCATGGTTGTCAAAAATCCGAGTTGCTCAATTTTAGAATCAAAAACTTTTGCTACAGCAACAACAGTAAAGTTAGAAATTGGTACTCAAATAAGTCCATGCCAATGTTATCAGGTGGGTATCCTTTTGATTCGCAATTTTTTGAATCGCGTTTAGATCTTCAACAAGAACAAGCAAGTACGAGTACAGAGTGTTTACCTAACAGTTACAATCCGTTACCTAACAGTTACAATCAACAACAGTGGCCTTCGATGAGTACTTCCTCAGAAATTAATTTGGATCTTGAACTTCAAATCTTACAATTTATTGTATCAAATTTTAATAACTTCGATGAATTAAATTTATAGTTTGTGATGTATTTGTATAGTGAATTATTTCTATACATCTTAAATTTGTGAAATTTATTTTAAATTTGATTTCCATGGAATAAGAGTTGTCTTGTATTAACTCTTATGTTTTTCTTCACACAGGCATCTTAATAATGATATTTTTATCTTAATTTGTAATTATTGGATAGATGGAGTAGTGAATGCAAGTGACTTCACACTGTCTCTTTTTTTCTAAAAAAGTTAATGGCAAATTTTCTCTGTCTATTTATAAATTCTTGAATAATACTAAGTTCGAATCTTATAACATTTGGTATGTTATTTGAATCCATACTTGTCAAATCGGGAATGGATAGATTAAGTTGATTTTATTATCAAACGAACAAATGCCTCTGAAATTCCAAAGTATGTTTTGAACGCACCTCCAAGTATTATTTTGTAGCATAATAATTTTGAATAAAAAATAGAATTTATAAAGTTGGAATATCTTTGAAATATATGTTAATTTAATTCATTATGACTCTTTTTTTGGTTATTTATATAAATCTAATAATATATATATAGGTTTTCAATGATGTGCCATTGGTGGTTTTATAAATTTTTATGATGACAAATCGTGGTGTAGCTATAACCCAAATAAAGATAGTGAATTGTTTACTAAGTCTTATTTTATATAGTGTATAGGTAGACAAATTAGGGATATGTACAAGATGAGTAATCTTTGACCAAATCATTATAACAAACTTATACGATGAGCCCTTAGAGATTTGATCATTTAGCATATAGGATTCGAAACCTGAGAATTCCTTCACACTCTCGATATCAAAGTCTCCAACCCAAGTATCTAATATGAAATATAACAGTAATTTAGTTGAGGAACATATAGTGCTACAATCTGGTAAAACTTTTACCTTAAATTTAACATGCATTTTACCCTAAGACTACAATCAGGTAGTCTTGCAACCCTAAGAACATCAAACATGCATTTTACCGTGGAAGACGAAATCTTAATGAGATAGGTTTTTGTCTTATTAAGTGTTTATAATCTAGTTACTTAGGTTACCTAGGATAACTTTACATTATGGTTATAAAGGCAGTACAACTACTTATCTAAGGGAAGAATTGGTTTTTACCCACTTTGATTCCTAGTTAAAAGTATAAGTTAGGTTAATAAAGTCACCTATGATGTATGGAATGCTTAATTAGGTCACCCCTCATCTTGTGCAATACAAGTTTTGAAGAACTGTCATTTTGATTCTAGTCACTCTCAATCTATTTCTAATAGTTGTAAATTAGGAACGATTCGTCGAGTCCGCTTTTCATTTATAAAAAATAATCTATAATCTACAACACTTTTGAATATTATTTATTATGAGGCATGTGGCCTTACTCTCTACACTTCCTTTGAGGGATTCCGTTACTACTTGCTTCTTATTGACGACTTATTCGCAAATCTAATGTTTAGAGTGTATTTTTAAATTTAATCAAAATAGTTGAGAGCCAATGTAATACAAGCGTAAAGATCATTCATATTGACGGTGGTGAATTTGTGAATAGAACGACATGCGCAGTTTTTCAACGACATGGTATTTTTCGCCGCACTTCATGTCCTGGTACACTTGAGAAAAAGAGAGTTGGTGAACATAAACATTAACGTAATAGTGAGACCGTACTCATTTTATTAGATCATATCTCCTTAGTAAGCATTTTTTGGAATTATGAGTTACTCGGGTGCTTGTCTTATTAACATATTATTTTCTGTCACTTATTAACAAGTTCCTTTTCGGGCTTGTCTATAGTTGAACTTTTAGATCACTCTCTTAGCCATGCCTCTCTCCTTTCGGTAACAAGATGCCTGATTATAAGATTTGGTGCATATTTACGGGCTATATTCTCTCTAACAAGGGATATCGTTGCTACAACACCATCTCTGGTCGCATCTACACTTCTTGACACATAATTTTTTATGACAGTAACTTTCTCTTATCATTGTCTAATAAGAATTTAACTACTTTACCATTAGCTTTCATAGATTTCCCCCATGACTTCCCTAAACCTCATATTTTTGCTACTCTATCAACCTAGAAATGACTACCCCTTCCCCAAAAATGTCAAGTAACACTCCCATCTTACCACACAACCCACATATTATACTAGATATTCCCACCCACCCACAAGCAAAAAAATCCCTTCTATTAGACTAGAAATTATTCACAAATAGAATAGACATCTATCCTACTACACTTAAAGGTCCCCTAATCAATTAAAATCTCTCTCATATGATATGTATACACTTGCCTCCACCACTAGTCAAGTACACCTTCCCCCAAGAGCTAACCCACACCACATTCACTTATCACATTAAACATAATACACATGAATGGAACGTGTAAATACTGAGTACTTATATCCACCAATTATATTATATCAATATCTCTCAGTTACTCAAGCCCCCTCACACCTATAGATCCCACTTCTTACACTCAAGCCATAAATGACGCACATTGGTGCATGAAAATTTCTAGTGAATTAAGTTCCTTAGTTACGAAAACACATGGTTCTTGAATCTAAAGAATCAAGATATGAATGATATGCAAGGCCTTAAACGGAATTTATTGAGGTGTCTACAAATGGGTTACAAAGTGAAACCAAATTTCGGTGGTACTTTGGAGAGATATGAAGCCTTCCATGTTGAAAAAGAATAACATAAAAACCAAGTCATGATTTTGAAGAAACGTTTAGTCTAGTTGTTCATCCACATAAACTTTGTATTATTCTTTCACTAGAAGATAATCAAACTTGGTCTTATCATCCTTTGCATATTAATAATTTGTTACTTCTTAGATCTCTACAAGATATTTTTCATTAAACAACCATAAATATTTTCGGATTTCAATTTCATGTCTCGTGTTTGCAAGCTTCATATCTCTCTTTATGGGCTAAAACAAGCTCTACGAGCCTGGGACCACTAGTTTTGTTCCTTTCTACTATCTTGTGGCTTTCTAAGTTACCATCATGATGCCTCTATTTCTCTTAGTTTTTTCATCTAAGTATGAAGTTTGGCCGAGAAACCAATTGTAGCTCGATGAAGATCTGAGCTTGGGATATGGAGAATTTATTTGTCTAACTATAAATTTTGGTCGAGAGACTAATTATGGTAGATCAAAAAGAGGACTATTGACTTAGAGATTTTTTGTATGCCTATTTTTAGTATTACTTTCTCTTAATTTCAAAAAATAATAACTTTCGGACTGATTGGGTTCTAAACAAATACTATATGGTAGTAACTAGAATGCTCTTTTGTCTCCCATCTAGATTTCCTATTGAGCTGATATGTGATCCTTCATGAATTATATACATTTTAGAATTCATGTTCGGTATTTGGTTGAACTTTGAACTTCTTGAACATATATATTGTTTCTCAAATTGCAAAATCATTCAAAAGAAAACATGTAATCCATACATCTAAAAATAGACTTGTTCGCTTGATCTTTTAATTTAGAGAGTATTCGACTAAGTCGAGATATTTTTATTTTTTATTTAGATAAGATTTAAATTCATGCAGCCTAATAGGTCTTTGAGAATATTTCCATTTAGGAACTAATTTGGTATAATTGAGATATTGAAAATGCAGAAATATTATTTTGAAATCATGTTCCCAATGTGTCTCCAACTAGTACAACTCTTTCTAGAATGAGTTGTGTGAAAATGTCTCTCTGCATATTTTGTCTGGAGGGAAACGATTCGGATGTGTACCTTTTCCTCATATACTATTATTCAAAGATATTAGAACAAATATATCCACCAGATTTACATTGAACCAGCAAATATTTTTATCAAGTAAGATTGGTTTCTCAAATCACAAAGACAAGTACTAATAGTGGTTGGCCAAAGAACTATGTCAAAACTTCCATTATCATATCATTCTAGAATATTTTGGATAACAAAATGTGATGCTTCTTTAACAACTTCCACTATAAGAGGAATCTTAATAAGCTCCATGTATGAAGATCTTGTCCATGAGTGTCAATAAAATAACACCACTCACGAGATGTGGGGCGCTCTTAATGAAAAGTACAAGGGTACAACTATGACTAAGATGAGTCAATTGATCATTATATTTGACACTTGCAAGAGGAAGCTAAATCAAACAAAGCATCTTTGGGAGATGTCTAATATGATTAGGGAACTTGGACTGCAGGTCATAACCTTCTTGTTGAACATCAAGTTCAAGCTGTGATCCAATCTCTTTTAAATAAGTGGGAGCATTTGAAGATAAACTTGACTCAAAATGACCATATCATAACTTTTTATGATGTTGCTCATCATGTGATGTTGTAATATGAACGTCTTGATGCACTTAAGTCTCGGGATCAGACTTATATATTGCTGATTCAAGTTCCCACAAAGGTTATGGCATTAAGTGCAAGAAAAAATGGGAAGAGAAACGAAAATGAGCATGCTTCCAAGAAGAACAAGAATGGTGGTAACCACGTTTTTTAGAAAGACGAGAGTAAATTAAAATGCGATAATTGTGACAAGATGGGTCACTTCGCTCGCGAGTGAGGATAAAGATAGCAATATCATTTACTTCATGTAACTTTACTTATGTTACCAGAACTGTATTGCTAGTTGATTCTAATCCTTTGTGTACTGTAAATTCATAAGTGACAGACCATGTAACCTAATACCAAGAGGCATATGTAAAGTACCATCCAATTCCAGAGGAAACTTGATGGATATGAGTTAGGAGCCAACAACAGGGTTGAAGTCAACATATTTGACACTTGGAAGTTGAACTTGCGAGGTGGTCAAACCTAATAACTGGATAAAGCACTTTACGCACCTGAAATTTGAAGGAATTTGGTCTTGGTCTTTGTTCTTCTAGGATTAGGTTTTAATATGCTTTTTCATAACAATCAAGTAGACATCTATTATGATGCTAAATATTAAGTTTTTTGTTTTATTTCTCATGTTTTAGTAGTACTAGATGATGATAACTCTTTTAATAGTTATTATGTAAGTAGTTGCTTTCTACTAATACTTCTTCTAGTAATTTTAACATAGAAGAAAGTGTATGGAATGCTAGATTAGGTCATATTGGACAAGACCATATGAGTTTGTTGGTTAAGGCGAAATTTTTGGGTTCATTGACTAAAGTCATCTTGCCAACTTGTGAAAAGTGTCTAGCAGATAAAGCAAAACGGAAACCATTTTTTGAAAAGGCTAAACGAGTCGAATACCCTTTGCAAATAATTCATTCAGACGTCTGAGACCTAATATATGTTTAAAATAGTCGTGTGGAACATTATTTCATTTTTATTTAGATTTCACTATTTTTTGTTATGTCTAACTAATTTTTCATACATCTGTAGCAATGAAATTTTCTTACGATATATTTCAATGAAGTAGAAAATCAGTTAGAGAGGAAGGTGAAAAACCATAAACCTTAATCGTGGACGTGAATACTATTTAGATAGTTGAAAGAACTGTGTGATGAAGAAGGAATAGAACACTCCTAGAAATGGTTAGGTCTATGATAGCACAAGCAAATCTTCCAATATATTATTGGGGAGATGCCTTGCTTACCGCCTGTTATATACTTAACCGAGTACCCACAAAGACTATTCCATCAACTCCTTATGAACTATGGACAGGTAGGAAACCTAATATGTCATACTTGCGACCTTGGTGGTCAGCAGGTTATGTTCATGATCTATCTCATAAATATGGGAAGTTAGGTCCAAGAGGCAAGAAGTGTATCTTTATTAGATACCCAGATCACTCTAAAGGATATGTGTTTATTGGTGAACATGACGATGGGGTCTTACTAAAATTGAGTCATGAGATGTTACATTCGAGAATGATATCCCAATAGATGTGAAGTTGACAGGAATTCCATTTTATGTGAATTACAACAGTATTCTATTTGTGCGAATAGAGAAAAGAAAATGTGTGCATTATACAAACTACCTTCAGATTTTGTTGGTTTAGAGGAGACTATAGTGCTGGGCGGTGGAATTCAACATATTAATAAGAAAAAAAATTTCAACATTAAAAGGTTTGGTTTTATTTTATAATGTCTCGGGTATCTTAAAACTTACCAAACAGGCAAGTCAACCGACATTTAACTTGTAGTGCAAACTAACCAAAGATTGTGTATCTCAAACAAAGTTTAGCTAGTAAAAAAATAACTATTCGAGTATGTTAGAATTTCATATACCAAACAGGCATATAACTATAACTTAGGGACCAATTCTTAGATATTTAAACTACCTGATAATATTCCACAAAGGATTATGTCGCATGAGCTTAAGTTGTATTAAGTAGATGCCTCAAACAATTCTTCCAACTTCATCTAAAGTAGGATGGCCTAAAAATATAAAGGTAAATCCTATAGATAAATATACTTTATAATAAAATTATATGGAATAAAGTGAAAAACTTAAAAATAAACTTCAATATGTTGGGTTTAAAGTTGTTATAAAGGTAGGGGTTGTAACAAACCTAATAAACATCTAATCAGAAAAACACCGAAACAAAAAAGAATATTTCTCCACCAATAATCCAACAAAAGTTACAACACAACTAGAATGCAAAATGCTACCTTAAATATAAGTTTGAGCTGAGAAGAGTATAAGATAGCTACATACGTTCTATAAATCGGAGTTGTAAATAAGAGATCTGATTCGGCCTTGAAAGAGGGGTAATTTATAGTTTAGTTCTATGTCCTTGAAGGAGAGTATTC
Source organism: Nemophila menziesii (assembly GCA_029959085.1). Taxonomy (NCBI): domain Eukaryota; kingdom Viridiplantae; phylum Streptophyta; class Magnoliopsida; order Boraginales; family Hydrophyllaceae; genus Nemophila; species Nemophila menziesii. Next base: position 86,916,427 of record JARWIR010000001.1, read on the forward strand.
AATTTAGACATTTGAATTTAGACATTTGAATAAGAGCATTCAAAGCTATTTGAAGAAGGAACTTTGAAGGTAAAAATAACTACATGTAAGAAGAAGAGATGTGTTTCACTAGAATTAGATGTAATTTACTGTATCTACTCGCGTTCAAAAAATAATATTCAGCTTTTCACGGCCTTCAGTGAGCTGTGTACTAGCGTGTGTTGTGTGGGTGTGATGAGAAACTAATTTTCCTATAAGAGTCGTGATGAGGTTATTTATTTTTGGTTCCAATTGGTGAGATTAGTTGTATTTTGTATGTGAGCGTGTGATGAGTATTTTTTTTTTGTTTTTCTAATTTTAATGGAGAACGTTTATTAGAGTTTTTTCTAGTGATTCCTTTTTTAGCTACTTATATATAGTGAAGGTACATAGTGTTCACTATTTTAGTGTAGTTCTTTCATACAAATTTAAATAGAGTTGCATATTTTTATTTTATTTTTAGGCGGAAGTTGCACTTAAGCTCCCCAAAATGAAGGAACACATTGCCGATCTTTTTCCATAGTTATCACATAAAAAATTATATTTCTAAATACCATTTTTTTAACATGATATTTATTTATTCACTTGATGGAGCCCAACCATCTATATTTCTTCGTTATACAAAATAAGCGTATTTCGTTGTTACAACTCGATTATCTCTCATTAGTATCATTCCGAGATGGGTAAAAATAAATGAAGATTTGAGAACCAAAAAGAGTCACATCAGTCATCCAAATATTAAAAGTTGGATCATCGCCCATTTGCGTGTGCTTCCATTGATCACTAAACTGTTGAGTTGTTTGCAAGAAATACCATCAATCAGTCTAAAGTAAGGCTTCGTATACTGTAATAAGTGCCAAACCTACACAATTATTGGAATTGGAAGATAAAGATTAGCAAATATACTCGTTCCAAACATTAAAATTTCACCAACTGAACTCATTATGCTACTATAAAGTAATAATATCCAATTACTGAAGATACCAAACATTCAGTATTTAACGACATGGAAAATACCTGATGATAGTCTTTGCTCTATTAAATTCACACTTGTATCGCGAAATCTCATTTCGTGACCAAAACCTCTTATTGCACTTGACCCTCAAATTGTTTCTGCAAACTCCAATTAATCGAGAGAGTACATGTGCTTATGATATGTAATATTGCTATAACCACACAAAAATTGAAATTACAGAATCAAAAAACATAAAAATCTAGATCTTAACCAAATTCTTTTCGTTAGGTCCCGTAATCCTTTCATGAGCTCTATTTTCCAATATTTTAGTAGCAGCCACAATAGTTTTAATAACAGAAGTTTCAGTTTCCTGAATTTTCAAAAAAAAAAAAATTAAGATCAATCCCCAAGACTTTAGATCAAGAAAATTCAGCTCCCTTGCTTTTTTTCCTGCTCCGAAACTACCTCCAAAAGTTGTGTATTTTAATGTTCCCAACAACAACATTCATGTGATTTGAAAGTGAAACCACAATAGTATTACCAATAAAAATTCTTGTTTGGTCCCAAATTCCCCCCGCTAGCTGCAATAATGCAGTAAGCCTCCATTTTAGGCGTATATAAGTCTTTTCCATTCCTCTCGTGCAAATCCATCACTTTAATCATACACAGACAAACAATAATTTGGAAACAAAAAGTTATTAAAAGCTTTTTTATAAAATTTCATTCTTCACCAAAAGCATAACTTGAGACGCAATTCTATAGTAATAACTTCCAAATCCTCAGGGTTCACAATGTCATCAACATGAATAATAACTGGATCTTTGGTGGTCCTTTGTGTGTTATAGAAAAATGCAAATAAGGATAGGAGAACCACAACCGCAAGTGTACGGTTGTCCCAAGTAATATAAGTGATAATACAGATTCGTTCCCAAGGACGGAATGGTTGACTATAATGCTTATCAGATAGTAGTTAATTGCACGTGAAAACAAGTAAATGATTTTTAGAATTGTTTGTTTGGTTTTCTAATGCTAAGACAATAAAGTAAAAGACTAAATTAATGCAAATAAATAACTAGACGCAAGAAAATAAAGTGTTTACGCAAGATGAGAATGCAGTACTTGAGAAACGCAAGGATTTCACCTAATTATCATTCATTTCATACATTGTTTAAGGGACAAATTGGTAAATTTATATTGGTCAGGATTCAGAATTCTCCTTACCCCCGTCAGGGTGGACTAAGGAGCTACTCTCAAGTGTTACAAACCCCGTCAGGGTGATTATAGTCCACTCTCAAGTGATAAGGTCTAATCTACCCAATAGGCCATAGGTTTAATTAAGCTCGTCAGAGTCAAATAATTTCTAACCTATATTCGTTAATTAGTTCTGTACGCAGACCCCCGTCAAGGTGATCCAATCGCGACTAATTGGAATAGCCTAGATACTAAGTCCTATTATAAATTGATTAGGTCAATAATAGTAAATAAAACGCAAATTTTAAAGAAAAATATAATTTACCCAATTTGATTTAATTAAAAATTATCCCAAATCCAAACATATGAAACGAAATCAAATTGGGATTAACCCATTATGCGCTCTCAAACACTTAATTAAATTAGCTCATGCTAATGCGAAAAACTAAATTAAAAGAAATAAAAGTATTCATATTGTTTTACAGAAAGAAATAAAAGAAAAACCTAATTGCGGAATTAGATTAGTTATGATTTGGAGATATAGACTGTCTCGAGCTCTGTAGCTTTTCTGCTTCCTTGCCTTGACTTCTCTCTGATGTTCTGCTTTGTAAAAAATGAATTGTGTGAAAAATCAAAGTCAAAACCCTTATTTATACTCCAAAATTTGGACTTGGACCTTAGGCTAAAGTTTAAATGAAATAATAAAGGCCCAAGTCCGTTATCTTAGCCCAAAATCCCGTAACTGCTACACCACCTCCACTAAAACAGCTCTAACCGACTCGTTTCAAAATAGATTGACCGCATTCCAGTTGCTAAAGTTCCGTAACTCAATGGGGTACATTTTCTCTTCACAAGTCAGCGGCTAAATCTACTCTTAGGTGGCTCGAAATCAGCAATCTTTGGCAACTTTCTAGATTTGCAGCTCTAAAATATCAATTCTTTCGGGATTTGTCTTCATGCTTTGACTCCATATCATGATCTTTGACTTTATTCTCGGATTCCTCTTCTAACTAATATTGAAAACCTACAAACTTTTCACTAAAATACACAATATTACGCGCAAAAATTTAATAAATTAAAAATGCTAGAAATAAAAGAGGAAATTCGGATTATTGCATATTTAGTCCAAAAGTCTATCAAAATATATGAATAAACACCAAAAATGATATCTCCCAAGGGCATAAAATAGAACATTTAGGGAGACATCAAGACCCCCAACTCAAACCTTTGTCGTCCCGACAAAGTAAAATTAAAAACAAACGGGAGAAAGTCATTGCAAGAGAAGGTAGAAGCTAGCAAATAAACCTAAAGAAATTCTTAAAATAAATCTCATATAGCAAAACTCTAGGGACTAGTATACACATACACCTATCATGCAAAATCGAACACAAATAATCTCAATAATAAAATTAAAGTAGTAATGCTTGAAGGTTACACTTATACTTATCTCTGTATGATGGAAATAGGGTGTTCCTCAATCCTAACTCGCTTTGAACACTCCACTTAGTATATTCCCTATTAACAAAATCATAAATTCACTATGCACTTAGGAATCACGAGGACTTTACGGTTTTAGTGTAGGCTTAGGAACGGTATGGTATGTATATTTGGTAAATTTGAAGTGAGCTTTTGGCTCTCCCTCACTTACCATCAACAACTATCACGAGCTTGAGTTTACACTCATATAATGTTCTCACTCAACCCATTTGACGCGCTAATGTTGCGTCCCCAATGTCAAACCAATATATACTAAGATGATTTCCAAAAATATTCCCCTTTGCCGGTTATATTGTTTTTTTTCTTCATTTTTCCTTTTTCTCGAAAAATTTATACAGGAGAAACCGGGTTCCGATTTCCTGAAATCCGGGTTCCCGGATTCTACTGTCTTGAGAATTTTGTTTCACCCTTTTTTTTAAATACCGGCAAATGGTTACACATATTAATATCATCTTTTAATTTTTGTGCTTCAATACAAACACATATAATCTCCTCCCAATGTAATTTCCCAAATGTGGACCCTCCACCCAAAACTCAAGCTCGAGACAGGTATCAGGATCGGGATTCAAGTGCGGGTCATTTGGTCATGCCTAATAATCTAAAGGATAATGGGCTTATATCGTGGCGACAAAAGAAAATGCTTAAGACTCAAAATTGGGCTGAGACGGATAAAATTATTATTAGGGATAGCAAGCTAAAAGGCTACAAATGGCTATCAAAGAACTGCCCCTATCATTTTCCTAAGTACATAGCTCGTCTTTAGTTCATATCTAGGTAGGTTTTCTACTAATTAGGATTTCACGTTCTACACACCAAATATATTTCTTAAGTACAAGCTTACTTCATTTGCATTGTTCATTAATTTTTCCTATCAATTACCTATATTCGCATGCAATTCTAAGTGCGTTTTATATTATTCCCTAATGTCCACTATTTACTATCATAGATACATCGAAAGTATGCTTAAAGGGACATTTAAAATCTTCTACAGTCAAACGCAACTCCGAAATTATTTTATTGAAAGCAAATAAAAACACATAACACATAAAAACTGGTATGAGGCAACGAACCCCACCCCAAACTCAAAAACGAGTCGTGTCCCCACGACTCGAAAAAGACTCAACGCAATAAAATAAACTACACTAATGCAAAAGGGATAGACAACGTATCTCAACCAGCGCGTGGCTAGTTATCGGTGTTGCGTCCATGAACTTTATCCTGCGTAAGTAGACCATAGGTGGCATGTTGAATGGTTCTCACCCCCATTATTATGTTTCGGATAAGTTCCAACTCTTTTGTAACGTTCCCTAAAGTAGCAGTCATCTTCCCTTGGTTTTCTTCCAACACCTTGACTTTCGCTTCCAACTCTTTATCGGTATGCATCTTTTTCTTTGGAGGAGCTCTAGGAGTTCTCACTACTCATATTACTTCATCATGAGCATTCTAGATTGAAGTTAAAGCCATAATCTCTCCAAATTCCACACGGTCAATCTCTGCGTTCCGACACGGGACTTTTGCGTCTAGACACAAAGTGGTGATGGTACAACGGAATTTGAGATTTTGTTGCGTAGTCGGAACTTTTGCAAACTCCATGATGATGTCATAAATCACACGAGCAACATCCATCGGTTTTTCCTCAATAATACACTTGATAAATATAAGATGCTCTTTTTTCACTTCCGATATGTGTTTAATTCCGAAGAAGGTTGGGATTACGAAACGGGACCACACCTTAGCACAAGGTAATAAGTTACTGCTATACATTTGTCCATGATACCTCTCTCCATCGGGAATTGGGCGAGCTCCATTAACAAGTACTTTCCCCCAAAGGGATTCATAATCAAAAGAAGGATCATTAAGGCATTCTTGGAAAGAGCATAGTCCAATAAATCTGGGTAATTTCAACGATTTTCGAATAAGCTAAATGGAGAAAGGAACTACCTTTTTGCGAACCATGACTGCTTCTTTTGAAAAGGCTAAATCTTCATAAAAATCTCGCACCAAGGTAAGAATATACTCAAGCTTCCTTTCACTCAATTCTTTCCAACCCAACTTGTCACAAGTAATACCATAATCTTTAAAAACACTATTCATAATACCCTTAGGAAGATCCATCTCCTCACCAAACTTCAAATAATTAATTCTATCACAAACCTGATCATTCCAAGAAACGAAAACTCTCTTTGGCTTTTGAGCCCATACCTTTCTACGTGGAGGTTTCTGTTGTTGAACGAGTTCTTCAGGAATTTCTTGTTCTTTTTCTTCCTCAATCTCATCTTCACTTTCTTCCTCACTCTCTGGTTCATCAATTAATCTACTCTTTTTTGGATTAACCTTGCTCGGATTTTTCTTTCCTTTTTGGAGCAGCTGGGCTTTCTTCAGTCTTTTTGAAGCGCGAATCTGGAATCTCAATTGCTTGTTCTGGGCTAGCACCAACAGTGTTCCGGTTTCTTGGTATGTTTCTTCAATAATTGCACATGGAATCGATTCTGTTAGTCATCTCTTTTCACCCCAAACTCAAAACTTCAAATACTGATCAAGCTAGAGAAAAGCTTAGAACTTTGATGTTTTGAGGTTTAAAACTTGAAGAATATGGTGGAATATGAGATAGGTAGAGGCTAATTGAGAAGAATTGTGGAGGAATTGGGTTTAATTTGAAGGTTAAGAAGAAGAAATTTTTGGAGAGAAGTGGGAATTTGATGATGTTTTGGAGAGGATATGAGTTGATTGTGTGTTTTTGTGATGAAAGAAGGCTATTTTTTTTATTTTATAGTTGTTGGTTGATGATTTTTGGAGTAGGTGGAGGCTATGATCCGTAATAGTAGGTTGGCTTGGGAAAGAAGGCAAAAAATCTAGGTTAAAAGCTCAAAACCGCCTCTCATAGTGGCGAAATCGGTTTCCCGGTTCCGTGAAAACCGGGTTCCCGGTTTTTGTTGCGGTGTCGGCGCGGAAAGATTACTAAATTCGAATTTTTTTTCCTTGGACGCAAGCCACCTTGCGTCAAAGCTGACGCAATATTAGAGAGTTGGGATTCTTTGCTCTCGAAACCGGGTTCCCGGTTTTTGTCGATGGCGCGAATCCCAACGCAGCCTCGGCGCAACCTCATGCGTCAATCCCGATGCACTAACCAGAGAGTTGTGGCGCTATAGCTCTCGAAACTGGGTTCCCGGTTTTGCCCCTGTCTTGGGGGTCATTTTTCCTCGTTTTTCCATCTTTTCGACACCAAACTCTGGACCTTTGACCCCTGAAATCATCAAAAACACTACCCTTCCTCATTTCTTAATAATAAACATTAATTTAACGAAATTTATCTATTATACACTACGAAAATCAAAATACTTAAGCTAATATACAAGAAATTGGCTTTTGTTTAACGTCGTTAAGCTCGACGGTTTACCTCACGCTTCTAAGGTGCCTCGACAAGATACATGATCTCTCTGGGATGTGGATCTTTTGAGTGATTGGTGTCTTCACCTCCATGGTATATATTTAATCGATGACCGTTCACCATGAATGTACGGTTCATGAGTGGATGTTCTATTTCTATCGCCCCATGAGGTGTAACTTTGGTCACAACATAGGGACCTGACCACTTTGATCTTAATTTACCCGGATAATTGCTGAACTTTGAGTTATACTTCAATACTTTCTGCCCTACTACAAACTTCTTCTCACGAATCCGATTATCATGCCATCTCTTAGTGTTTTCTTTGTAAAGTTTAGCATTTTCATAAGCATGTAATTGGAATTCATCAAGCTCATTAAGTTTAATCATTCAATTCTTACCAGCTAAAGTAGGATCTAAGTTTAACTGCGCAATAGCCCAATACGCACCCATTTCAAGTTCAAGAGGTAAGTGACAAGCCTTACCATAAACCATTCGATACGGGGATGCACCAACTAGAGTTTTGAACGCCGTACGATAGGCCCATAAAGCATCGTCTAACTTCATTGACCAATCTTTTCTTGTAAGACTAACAGTCTTCTCTAAAATAGATTTTACCTCATGATTTGAGACTTCAGCTTGACCATTGGCTTGCGGATGATAAGCGGTAGATACAGGATGTCGCACCCCATACTTCTCTAGAATTGTCTTTAGATACTTATTCACGATATGAGAACCTTTATCGCTAATAATTATTCTTGGTGTACCATGTCTAGTGAAGATGTGTGATTTAAGAAATTTAATTACTACTTGCGAATCATTTGTTGGTAGAGCAACAGCCTCTACCCACTTAGACACGTAATCAGCAGCTAATAAGATGTAGAGGTTACCATTAGAAGGAACAAACGGACCCATAAAATCTATACCCCATACATTGAATATCTCTACTTCAAGGACATTATTACGTGGCATCTCATCCCTCTTGGATATATTTCCCGTAAATTTACATCTCTCACATCTCTTGACATATTCATGACAATCTATCATAATAGAAGGCCAGTAACAACCTGATTGTAGTACCTTAGCAGTAGTTCGATCTCCTTTAAAATGTCCACCATAAGGTGAATCATGACACCCAGCTACGATTGCTTCAGTTTCTTCCTTCGGTATACACCTTCTCACCATCTAATCAGCACATACTTTGTAGAGGAAATGATCCTCCCAAAAGAATTGTCTCGCACGGTGAGCTAATCTTTTTCTTTCTTGATAAGTTGAACCTTCAGGGAAAGAACCACTTACAATTAAATTTTCAATATCAGCATACCAACGCGTATTCTCTAGGTGAATCACGAATAAGCTCTCATCAGGAAATTCTTCTCTAACTACTTCAGGTCCACCATTTGATTCTGATCCTTCAAGACGAGAGAGATGATCTGCAACTTGAATAAAACCCATCTTATCAACCGTGATTTAGCGTCTTTCTTTTCCATAATATATCTAATAGCAGAATGATCTGTCTAAACAATAACTTTCGCTCCAAGAAGGTAGGAACGAAACTTATCGAATGAATAAACAACAGCTAGCAATTCTTTCTCTGTAACAGTTTCATTAATTTGAGCACCATTGAAAGTCTTTCTTGCATAGTATATCGAATGGAATATCTTATCTTTTCTTTGCCCTAAAAAAGCACCCATAGCTAAATCACTAGCATCACACATAACCTCAAACGGTAAATCCCAATCTGGTGGTAAAACAATAGGAGCGATGGTGAGTCTTTCCTTGATTGCTTTAAAGGCCACAATGCAAGCTTCATCGAAAAGGAATTTGGTGTCCTTCTCAAGTAAGTTACATAGTGGTTTAGCAATCTTAGAAAAATCTTCAATGAACCTCCTATAAAAGGCAGCATGGCCAAGAAAACTTCTCACCCCTTTAACAGAAACAGGAGGTGGAAGAGTTTTAATTACCTCTATCTTTGCACGGTCAACTTCTAAACCAATACTCAAAACCTTGTGACCCAGTACGATACCCTCTCGAACCAAAAAGTGACACTTCTCCCAATTTAAAACCAAATCACTTTCCTTGCATCTAATCAAAACTTTGTCCAAATTCTCTAAAAACTTATCAAAGTCATCACCAAATACATAGAAATCATCCATAAATACCTCAAGGAAGTTATCAATCGTATCCCAGAATATTGCCATCATACATCTTTGAAACATAGCAGGTGCGTTACATAACCCAAATGGCATTATGCGATATGCAAAAGTACCAAAGGGGCATGTAAAGGTTGTCTTGTGTTGATCTACTGGTGCCACGTAAATTAGATTATATCCGGAATATCCATCTAGAAAGCAGTACTATTCTCTACCAGCTAATTTGTCTAACATTTTATCGATGAAGGGAAGCGGAAAATGATCTTTTCTGGTGGCCTTGTTCAGTTTACGATAATCCATACAAACTCTCCAACCAACTACAGTTCTTGAGGGAATAGCTTCATTTTGATCGTTAAGAATGTTGTAATTCCTCCTTTCTTCGGCACACACTGAACCGGACTCACCCATTCACTACTCGAGATGGGATTGATAAAACCTGCGTCTAACAGCTTAATCACCTCTTTCTTTACAACTTCCTTCATGGCTGGCATTAATCTCCTTTGACCTTCAACTGAGCGTGCGCTATTGTCTTCAAGAACTATTTTGTGTTGACAATAGGAGGGGATAATGCCTTTGATGTCGGCAATAGTCCATCCTATCGCCTCTTTGTTAGCTCTTAACACACGCAACCGTTTATCTTCTTGAGGACCTGTTAAATTAGCTGAAACAATAAGAGGTAGAGTTTCATTAGTACCTAAATACGCATACCTCAAGTGTGATGGCAAAGGCTTTTCTTCCAATTGCGGAGGAGATTCAATTGAAGGTTTCTTTTCAGTTACAATCTCCCTCGGTTCTCTCACAGGTTCATAGGCTAGAAGCCTATACTTTGGATTCTCATAGTTAAGAGTTGCCACTGTTTCGGCAAGCTTCCATCAATTCAGGTAGATCTAATGTCAAGGCTGCCTGCAAAACATCATCATAAGTAAACTCATTATATACCTCTTGTGTGGCATGCTCAATTACATCCATTAGGAAACAATCCTCTTGAGAATCTGGAAACTTCATAGCGCGGAATACATTGAACATCACTACCTCGTCTTGGATTTGCATTGTTAATTCGCCGCTTTCTACATCAATCAATGTACGCCCCGTGGCTAGGAATGGTCTTCCCAAAATAATGGGGACGTTCCTATCCGCGTCATATTCAAGAATAACAAAATCAACGGGTAATACTAAATTACCTGCCTTGACGAGGACATCTTCGATTCAACCTTCCAGATGTGCAAAGGATCGATCCGCCATTTGCAAGACCATAGAGGTGGGTCCTGCTACTCCAATTTTTAATTTATCAAAGATTGACTTGGGCATAAGATTAATGCTCGCACCCAAGTCACATAGTGCTTTACCTTTCCATTCTTCTCCAATCGAAATAGGAATTGTGAAACTCCAAGGATCAAGTAACTTCAGAGGTAGCTTACTATGACAAATAGCACTACATTATTCCGGTAAACCAATCATTTCATTTTCACAATACGGCCTTTTATTAGTGAGAGCTCTTTTCAAGAACTTCGTATACTTGGGTATATCTCGGATGGCTTCTAATAACAGAATATTAATACTAAGGCATCTCACTCGATTAAAGAATTTTTGATACTCGGCTAAATCATCCTTCTTTTGAACTCTAGAAGGAAATGGTGGAGGAAGGCGACTTACATCATCATCTTTCGTTTTCGGAATTTCAACAGGCTTCTCCACTTCGTCAACTTTATCATCTTTATTCTTTTCTACCACATCCTTTTATTTTCTAGTAACTTCTTTCTCTTTCATAACAGGAAAGGCGGTGGAGGAAGATTCTTACCACTTCTGAGAGTCACAGCATTACAATCTTCTTTCTGTATAGGATTTTCTGTGTCACTAGGGAGTTGCCCTTGTGGACGCTGATTCAATCGTTTTGACATTTGTGAAATTTGATCCTCTAACATTTTGATGTGTGCTTCAGAAGCTTGTTGCCTTTGGGCTGATTGTGCGTGAAGTGCAATCAAGCTCTCTACGGTTTTCTGAAGGTTATTCGCACCTTCTTGTGGTTGAGCAGGTAAGGCTTTTTGGTTCATGGTTTCGTTATAATTGTCTTGAGGAGGTTGTCTCTGAACATAGTTTCCTCGATTCTGTCCTCCTTGATACTTATTCTGAGGTCTTGGATTATAGTTGTTACCTTGGGGACGCGGCTGATACGCGTATGTTGGATTTGCTGCCCCATTAGGATTTGAATACTGAAACTCAGGATGGTTTCTGTTAGGCTGATATCCATTGCCATTCGAATTAAAATTTCCTCTATTGGACATAAACATCACGGACTCTTGATTATTCTGACAATTCCCCCATGAATGATCATTCACACCACAATACTCACATCCATACACTTCTTGTGCAGCATTCACTTCAACCATTTTACTCGAAAAACCTTCTTTCACGGCTAACGTTAGTTGTCTCAACTGTTGTTCTAATGTGGTTTGTATTTTGTTCTCTAAGGAGGTGAACTTCTCTTCAATGTTGACGTTATTAATTCCCCCTTTAACTGGTGTTCGTACAGTATTCCATCCCACTTTATTATTGACCGTTCTATCCAAAATAATTCTTGCGTGAACGGGTTGAACCTGTAGAAACGCACCACCACATAATAAATCTAAATCATTTCGTGATCCCCCATCAAGACCGTTATAAAAAAATTCAATTGTTGTTGATATGAAAGGTCATGATTGGGGACTCTTCGTAAGATATTCTGGAATCTTGCCCAACTTCTACCCAATGCTTCATCATAATCTTGTCAGAAATGTGTTAACTCGAGTTGAGCATCTAACCTCATGTTGGACGGATAATATCTATCGAAAAACGCAGCTTGTAACTGTTCCTAATTAGTAATTTTTCCTGGTTCTTGCGAGTCATGCCAATCACTAGCCCCATTGATCATGAAAAACCTGAATGTAGCAAAGTACGTTTGCTCTTTTGTTACTCCTTGAGTGATGTACGAATCGCAGATTTGCATGAATATTTGTACTGCGCGAATTGGATCTTCTTCGGGCTTGCCACGAAAAATTCCCAAAATTCTGAAACTGAGCTAACATACCTGAATCTGGACAGAATCTCGGAACATCGATATTAGCTGGAGCAAGGAATGGTTCTTGTGCTGGACCAGTGAGAAACCATAGATCAGCTACTTCGATTTGAACCGGAGGATTAGGAATAATTAGTGGCGCTATTGGCTGGCCATTCGCGTCTAGCTGAACTCCTGGTTCATTATTGTTATGAAGATTAAGATGTGCCATTTCGTTAGCTACTCTTTTTAATTCTTGTGCTCTTTGTTCTTTTCTTCTCTTGTTAGCAAGTCTGACTAATGATTCAGGATTATCAAGGATCGGAGGTAATGTCTCAAAATCCTTAAAGAGTCTCCTTCGCATACACCAACATAAAAACCTGAAAAAGATGAATAAACAAAGCGTAAAACTGAAAAATAAAAATGCAACTAACACTAAAGGATAAACACCGGGGTCACACGCTACCGCCCCCGGCAGCGGCGCCAAAAACATGGTGGTCCTTTGTGTGTTCTAGAAAAATGCAAATAAGGATAGGAGAACCACAACCGCAAGTGTACGGTTGTCCCAAGTAATATAAGTGATAATACAGATTCGTTCTCAGGGACGGAATGGTTGACTCTAATGCTTATCAGATAGTAATTAATTGCACGTGAAAACAAGTAATGATTTTTAGAATTGTTTGTTTGGTTTTCTAATGCTATGACAATAAATTAAAAGACTAGATTAATGCAAATAAATAAGTAGACGCAAGAAAATAAAGTGTTTACGCAAGATGAGAAGGCAGTACTTGAGAGACGCAAGGAATTCACCTAATTATCATTCAATTCATACATTGTTTAAGGGACAAATTGGTAAATCCATATTGGTCGGGATTCAGAATCCTCCTTATCCCCGTCAGGATGGACTAAGGAGCTACTCTCAAGTGCTACAAACCCCGTCAGGGTGATTATAGTCCACTCTCAAGTGATAAGGTCTAATCTACCTAATAGGCCATAGGTTTTGATTAAGCTCGTCAGAGTCAAATAATTTCTAACCTATATTTGTTAATTAGTTATGTACCCAGACTCCCCGTCAAGGTGATCCAATCGCCACTAATTGGAATAGCCTAGATACTAAGTCCTATTATCAATTGATCAGGTCAATAATAGTAAATAAAACGCAAATTAAAGAAAAATATAATTTACCCAATTTGATTTAAATAAAAAGTATCCCAAATCCAAACATATGAAACGAAATCAAATTGGGATTAACCCATCATGCGTTCTCAAGCACTTAATTAAATTAGCTCATGCTAATGCGAAAAACTAAATTAAAAGAAATAAAAGTATTCATATTGTTTTACAGAAAGAAATAAAAGAAAACCCTAATTTCGGAATTAGATTAGCTGTGATTTGAAGATATAGACCGTCTCCAGCTCTGTAGCTTTTCTGCTTCCTTTCCTTGACTTCTCTTGGATGTTCTGCTTTGTAAAAAGTGAATTGTGTGAAAAATAGAAGTCAAAACCCTTATTTATACTCCAAAATTAGGCCTTGGACCTTAGGTTAAAGTTTAAATGAAATAATAAAGGCCCAAGTTCATTATCTTAGCCCAAAATCCCGTAACTGCTGCACCATGTCCACTAAAACAGCTTTAACCGACTCGTTTCAACTCGGATTGACCGATGGGGTACGTTTTTTATTCATAAGTCAGCGGCTAAATCTACTCTTATGTTGCTCGAAATAAGCAATCTTTGGCAAATTTCCAGATTTGCAGCTCTAAAATATCAATTGTTTCGGGATTTGTCTTCATGCTTTGACTCCATATCACGATCTTTGACTTTATTCTTGGATTCCTCTTCTAGCTAATATTCAAAACCTACAAACTTTTCACTAAAATACTTAATATTACGCGCAAAAGTTTAATAAATTAAAAATGCGAGAAATAAAAGAGGAAATTCGGATTATTGCATATTTAGTCCAAAAGTCTATCAATATATATGAATAAACACCAAAAATGATGTCTCCCAAGGGCATAAAATTAAAACATTTAGGGAGACATCAATCTTTTTAAATGCATCTAGAATGCATCACAAATAATGTGACTAACAATTATTTTAAGATAGATGATGCAAACACACTGATATTTATGAAGTCAGGGACTACACTGTCAAAATGTACAAAGATAAGGACCTATCATAACTAAGAGTAACATGGAGCCCATACCATGAAAGTCACACAATGTTGAGGGTTATGGTGCATACCATTAGACAAAATCTACCAAAAAAATTATATAGTCAATTTTACAAACATATGATAAAATTACAGCTATTTCGTATCACTTTTTTATGAATCGATCTTCACCTGACTTTTAATAATTTTCTTCATAGGACAAATATTTCAAATAACTGCACCCTATACAATCATTCATGTATACTAATATTCTGTAATCCACTCAACACATGAAATACATGAACAAAACCATATAAATGTAGGGATTAAATTTCACGTTAACATTAATTCTGAGCTTTGAAGGCTTCAGGTTACTGTTAGTTAGTGTGTAATTAATACAAATACCAAGGATGCAGCAAAGAGTCAGGTTACAATTTCAAAAGTAAGGTAAAAAAACATTTTTTAACATTGAAACTCTAAAAAAAATTATTTGATTTCAATCTAATATTATCATTTTACAATTTTACAAAATTATCTGAATTGAGTATAATGTATTATTGTTAAAAATATATGTAGTAATATATTTGAGTGAAGTGGATTAAGTTGTTTAACTCTTTTTTGACCTGTGGTGATGTGGCGTGTTCGTGGTCTTTGATCTTGTTTTTATCCCACGCTCCATGTGGGAATGTCTTATATAAAAGGATTGAGTCATTGACCGAAGTTAGACTAATCCATTCTATTCTTCTCAACGTGTTTTATCTTCTTCTCTCAATCTCAAAGCTTAGTTCATAAAAAACCTTTCGTTTCTTATAATTTGATTTATTTCCTTTTAACGATTTGATTTGCTTCAAATAGAATATGAGCTTTAGATTCAAGCTCCGATTGAGTAATTAAACCTTCCTCGTTCTTTTCCGTTTACTTGAGATTCTGTTTATGAATCTCATCTTCTTTTAGAATTAAATCTGATTGAGTAGTTTCAATGTCTTGATCTCTTTCCTTTAACAATAGCTTTAAATCTACGATTTTCCTCGCTTGTGAAGCTAAAACATCATTTGACTATTTTAGCTCCTCTTCGAGTTTTACCTAGTTAGCATTAGCAAATGCTGAGGTTTGTTCTCATTTTCAAACATTCCTTTAGTACGATTAAGCTTATTAAAGTCTACACGAACATTCATTTCAGCATCTTGTAAAGCTTCTTCTTCTCTCCCTAGTTATTAAAAACCTTTGGTTTCGTATATGTAGCATTGTAATAGTGGTATATAAGCTTCCTGATTGTAATATCTCTTGTAATTTTTTGTGAATCCACTTGATTCATCATTATATTGCCTTAAAATTAGTGTTAGGATTAGTGATTTCTGGTAGAAGCTTTTCATTCGATTTGTGCGGTGTAATCTTGAGATTGGTACTGAAACTTGTAACCTCGTGGCATTATAGTGAATGAGCTACTCTCGTTGGAGCTTAATATGGATGTAGATCATTCTTGACTGAACCACGATAAATTTCTGGTGTACTTTATCTTTCTGCACTTTCTTGTTATATTTCATAAACCAAATCATTTTTAGAACTAAGATCTTTTAAGAGGTTTTTACAACAGTAGCATCAGATCTTGATATAAATATTCTATGGGTTTTTCTCGTGTTTGATTCATTTTTAAAATCTTGGGTCTTTCGGATCTGGTTTTCTTAAACGTGAGGGTTTTATCGGTGTTTCTGATTTTCTTGGAATTCTAGGGTTTTTGAAATAAAATTAGGGTTTTACATTTTTATAAAGAGGCTTAAAGGGGTTTCTTGATATTTCTCTGTTCTTAACTAATATCCTACGATGACGACCTCAACTCGTATTAATATGTCGGTATTCGATGGAAAAATGGATTTTTGGGTTTGGTAGAAAAAGATGAGAGTCTTACTATCTCATCATAAAGTTGGAAGCGCATTAATAAAGGATATTAAATAATGGTGTGATGGTGATATTGAGAATGAAGAATAAATAAACGAAGAAGCGTATAATATCTTTTTCTTGAACCTATCCGACTCGATAATTCGCCAAGTTGATGGTGCTGATACAACTCTTGAGTTGTGGGGTAAACTCGAAACTCTTTATGCTTCTAAATCTGTTCCCAATCTTTATTTCTTGAAAGGATCTTTGTTTAATTATAATATGGACAGTTCTAAATCTATTGATGAGAATTTAAATGAATTTACTAAGATGTGACTTGTGCTTAAGGGTACTTCTATGGCATTAGATGATACTAGTAAATGTATGATCCTATTAAATACTATTCTTGAATCTTTTCAAGTTGTTAAAGATGTATTTCAATATGTCACTAATGTCCCTAAATATGATCAAGTTGATACTACTTTAAAAACTATACAAAATGAACTTAAGTCCCTTCAAAGAACATGTGCCAATATGTTTGTGAAACCCATAATTGATATTACACTTAGTAATGACTTAGCAAAAAACAAGTAAGGAAAGAAAACCACTAGTTCTAAGAATAAAGAAACTAGGAAGTGTTTTCACTATGGGAAAACTGGACATTTGAAAAAGAACTGTTTTTTAAATTGAAAAACAAATTGAATACTAGTGCTAATGAGTCTAATGTTGCTAGTATGCCTAGGACTAATGATGATGTATACGAAGTACTGAAGGTCACTGATTTATCTGGACATGCTAGTTTGATACTTGACTCTGGTTGTACCTTTCACATGAGCCTCATACTTGAACTATTTCATTGTGTTACTGTAGTTAACAATGAGACTGTATATATGAGAAATAATAATAATTGTAAGGTAAAAGGTATAGGAAAGGTAAATCTGAGAATGAATTCTAGGAAATGTATTGTGTTTACTAATGTTAGATATATTCCTTATTTGAAAAGAAACTTGATTTCTTTAGGTGATTTAGATGATCTTGATTGTCTTTCTAAGGTGTCTAATGGTGTTATGCATGTGTATAAGGAGTCTAAAATGATTTTTACTGGTACTAAACATGATGGCTTGTATGTCCTTGATGGTAGTCATATATCTTGTTCTATGAATGTTGTTACTAACTCTGTATCTCAGGCAACCACTGAAAAGTGGCATTTAATGGTAGGGCACACGAGTCATTAAGGACTCAGTGTACATAGCAAAAATTTCATGCTTGGAAAAGATGTTATTGGTAACCTTCCTTTCTGTGAAACATGCATTATGGGTAAGCAAAACAGGGCAAGCTTTAAGCTTGGGACTCATAAGTCCAAGGCCTGCCTTGAATATGTTCATGCTGATCTTTGGTAAAATATGAAGATGGAATACAGTTCAAGGTGGAGATTGTTAAAAATATATGGAGTAATATATTTGATTGAAGTATATTAAGTTGTTTGACTCTCTTTCGACATGTGGCGACGTGTTGTGTTCGTGGTCCTTGAAATTGTTTTTGATCCTACGCTCCAAATATCTATGTGGGGAATGGCTCATATAAAAGGATTGATTCATTGACCGAAGACAGACTAGTCCTTTCTCTCACACTCAACGTGTTACATCTCCTTCTCTCAATCTCAAGCCTAGTTCATAAGAAACCTTTGATTTCTTATCTGTATCGTGGTACATTAGCCTCTTGATTGTAATATCTCATATAATTTGTGAGAATCCTCTTGATTCATCACTAGATAGTCTTACACATAGTGTTAGGGTTAGAAATTTCTGGTAGAAGCTTTTCATTCGATTTGTGCGGTGTAATCTTGAGATTGGTACTGAAACTTGTAACCTCGTGGCATTTGTGCGGTCATTCTTGACTGGACCACGATAAATTTCTGGTGTTCTTTATCTTTCTGCACTTATTTATTATATTTCTTAAACCAAAATGTTTTAAGATTTTTAAGAGGTTTTTACACAATTATTTTTTTAAAGGAGACAAGTATTTTAAAAATGGTAAAACAACATGACTACGGTGATGCTGAATCACGACAAAGAAAATAAAGTTATTGAATTTTTTTCTTATACTGCAATTGAATATTCATTTAATGCAGCCTAGTAAATTTTAGTAAGTTTTGTCGCATAACTCATTGAATTTGTGGACCTGAATAATAGTGAAGTGAGATGGACCTTATGAATAAAGTGTGTTGGTTGTGAACCTTTTGGATTATTCACCCATATATATATATATAATTTTTTTATAATATGAAAACATTTAACACATAAGAAATGAGGACGATGAATAACCAACCTCTAACTCAAAACTGATTTGTGTCCCCATGGCTCGGAAAGTAATGAATTTAAAAGTTTACACTAAACGGATAATATACATGATTAAAGATGAGAAAGGTATAGGTAACATTACTTGGCAAGTTACCAATTCATCCAAGTTGCGATCATGTTGTTTATATTGTCCTTTCTCAAGCATGAGAAGAACGTGATCTAGCTTGCTCTCAGTCTTTGTTTGGGTTATGAAGATTTTAGATTGTTCATTCTCAATGTCACGCACTCGATCATGCACTAACTCTCTCCAAGTCGATATATATTCTTTTTTTCATTTTATTGTCTACTTCATGAGGAGTCATTGAAGAGTCTCTATCACGATCATGTGGTTTTTGTGGTTTATTCTTTTTCGGTTGGTTGGAAATTCCTTCACGGTGGTTTCCTTCATGGGAGTGGGTTCTTGGGGCTTTGGATTTTGCTCATTTAATTCCCCAGTGAAACATATTCTCTCGTTTCCCTTAATGAATATTTCATCACACCCAAACTATCCCTCTTTTTATTTCTTATCTGCGTCAATGCGTTATTTTTATTTTTTATCTTAATCACTCAGAAAGATTAAAATCTAGGAAGAAACTCACAACTCATAGTTTTCAAATCTTCAAAACAAGAAAAAAGTTATTTTTATTGTTATTATCGAATAATATTGTTAAAAATTGATGTAAATTCACTCTTGAGTGTGTCTTGTATGAGCCTTAATCTTCAAACCTTGTTGTTCTTCACGTTTTGATGTTAGGGTTTTAAGTTTTTTATAGGTGTGGTGGAGATGTGTTTGTTGTTTTAAGGATGTCTGGTTTAATGGGATTTTATTATGGTGGAGTTTATTGGTGTAATAGAGGTGAAATTATTGAGCTCCAATTGTATTTTGTGAGATGTAGAAGATGAAAAGTGGGTATGGGGAAGGTGGGGGTCGGTTTAATAAAAAGGAAAAAGAAAAAAAGGGTTGATTTTTTATAGAGTTTCGGCTTTAGGCACGCCAGGAAAAGCTTTAGGCACGCCTAAAGAACTTCGTGTGATGTTTACTTGTAATTTAGGTTTAGGCGCGCCGGAAAATTCTTTAGGTGCGCCTAAGAAAAACTTCTAGTCCTTTGTAGTGTAAGATTGTTCTACAGATTACAAATATATTATGTGTTGCCTCATTAATATTGAAAAATGAGCCATTATGTATAGCTAAAACTTGTAGATAGACTCTTAGATATATCACGCATAAACAACAATAACCACTTGTTGGCAGTCGACCCTGGAAAATTAAACTATTGCAATCTTGGAAGAAGTTAAATTATTTTAGTAAGGAAATCTAGACACCACTCTAATTATCTTTGATATCCTTGATTCTTTTTCCGGCATCAACCATTTGCCTCATGGTATATGAAATGTTAGGATTCTATTAAAGAAAGACACACACATTCTCCCCTAGATGGTATTTTCACCATATTGTACTTCATGAGAATAGAATTACTACTTTTATCTAAATGTGGTAGGCATAACTTAGTCCCAAAAATGTGAAATATTTTCCTTGTAATGTTTTTTTGCGAAACTTAACGCATACTAATTCAAGTATTGTGCGAGTGTATATATAAAAGATAAACTACATTTTTCTTAACATTAAATTTTCTTTTTTTGTTTTCATTTTATACTATACCATTTTAAAATAAATAAATTGACTTACTTCAATATTTTCAAACACTTAACATCTTCTTCAACAAGAATAACTTAAAGAAGGTAGATAAAACAAAGATAACTAAAAAGAAGCAAACTGAAAATCGGAAGTTATGTGCTTCATTTTTGCAAATGGATGTCGCCGCTGCAAAAAAAGATAGACTATTTTGGAAAGCTTTTTTCATGTTCTTATACCAATCCTTTGTTTTCTGTAATTGCAAAAATTAACTAGTATATTGTAATTCTGTAATTTTTCTGTCAAAAAATTTTCAATTTGATGTATAAATTAAAATTTGATAAATACATTAACATTATGGATTGCGATAAAAAAATCCTTGATTGATTAGAATTGAATTTTTATCATGTCTATAAATTGATATATTTAAGGAAAAAATAAGACTCTGGTGAGCGAAGCATGTGTTGGAGGAGACTTATTTTGGGTAAGACCATCTCTAATATTAATTCAATTTTTGTTCTATATATTATCATAAGTCACGTCTGAAAGTAATTACTAAATTAATTTGGCACATTAACTTTTACTTCCTCTATTTCCATTACTCCATAACATTACTCAATATTCTAATATTCACTTATTATTTAACTTTCAATTATAATATTTATTCTTACATCTAAGGCCAACACCGACTCAGACAAACTTACTAAACAATGTAGGTGCTCCAACCCCTCTAACCTGATCAAACTATCTCTATCTCTGGTGATGTCTTTTCATAATCTATTTGATGAGTTTGTGAAATGCATTGGTCCAACCCTCAATATTGTAACTTTTTTTCAAGCAGACACACACTATGGTAAACCTTCTCACATCCTCCATAAAGATATCACAATTTTACAACAACTCACACTTCCTTCTCCATAATATTTTCAAACGGAAGTATTGAACACATGTTAAATTCCCTTTCACCCGCATAAACTCGAATTTAACTTTTACTTTATAATAGTATAAATATACAGTAATACACAAACTTAATCATTTCCATTTCATCACCCATATTATATGGATCCTAAATAATACTCGGCCAAGAGGAGAAAATGGTAAATGACTCATAAAAAAATCATCCTCTAATTTTTTGTCTCGTATTAGCTCAAGATTGGGCACAAAATGATCTACTCCAGCTATAGACCCTACCTGGGAGACAAAACCACCCGCCAAGTTGGCCTTATATTATCTTCTAAGCGACATGTCGTGTTCATCTTTGTATACCGGATTTTATCAATCAATCCTCAATTTTCTTTTGTGTTCCTTATATTCCACCCACACACACATGCATCACCACACAGTCTCCATCCAACACCATACATTTCATTACCACCGCCATATGAAGACCATTCTTTACCACAAATATCACTCTTACACAATCAACAAGAAGATATTGTCCAAGAACCAAAATTTTATGTAAATAATCAATCTTTTGTATTTAAAATCCGAAAAATATCAACACAAAAACTGATTATAGGTTTATATAACCAGACTAATAATTTACCTTGAAACTCTTTTCTCAACTTTCCAATTTTCTCGAGGAATCCTACACTTCCAAAAAAAATAAAATTTTTAAGATCATTTTTGTAAGTAGCAATTTCTATTATAATGAAACAAATCAGTTTTACAAATGATTTATTGAGAAAAAATTAATACCTCTAAAGCTCTTCTTAAACAAAACTACATCACCCCATTTTATGAATGAGCACAAGACTTGGTCATCTAGAGTCTAACCCGTATGGTAAGTAACTCGAATCGCTAAATTGAGAATACTAATCCTAGGATATGGATAAAAAATTATTACCCTTGGATTAGTTCGGGTTTATCTCGGGATAATATTGGGTTGGTTGAAAGTAGTAAAAAAAAGTTTGACATTCAACCTTTTTAAAATTAAAAATTTTAAAATATTAAATATATTACACATTTTTAAGATCAGTCTCTAGCATACTACTAAGAAAACTAAATTTTGACATGTTACCCTAATAAAATAAGATCTCAATCAAACAAATTTATATGGGAAAGAATATAGTTATCCAATAAAAATAAAAAATAATTTGAACAAAAAATATGAATAACATAAAAATAAAAAAATTGCATAGTATTTTTTTAGACATGAAATATAAAATCTTAAATAAGGATTAGGTTGGTAAAACTAAATATGGCTAATGGGATCAAATTTAATAATGAGACATTATATATGGAAAAATATTATATAAGTTGATAAACATTTTTTTAAATGTGTATTAAGACCTAAATGTTTGGACACTATTTGGTTAAATTTATGTTCCTCTTAGGTTGAGCTTTATTTGGTTGAACTCTTAATCTTGCTCAACCCCACCACAGAAAACACATACCTGTAAAATACATCATTTCAAATTTTTTTACTCTTGAATTAGGTATGGTTTGGATTTTAATCTTGGGCTCAATTTTAAACCACCCTAACCATGTAAAAAAATATTGTGTAGCCATTACATTTCATTTACAATAGAAATATTTTTTTTTGAAAAACAAAACCTAAGCAAGTAGTATTTCATTATAATCAAACATAACCCATTTGTAATGAGTTACAGTGAAAAAAAATCCAATAAAAAACTTATTAAACCAAACTTAAATCGACACATTATAAGCCACATCTAGCCAAAAACTTATATTTATAAAACATAAGTCTAACCCTAACAAAGGTTACAACACCATCGCCGCCACTTTCCGAATCTTAACTTCTCCATATTAAAACTTCAATCTTTAACATCTTAGCATGATCAAATCTAATTTTTGTTGCAAATTATCAACCACTGCAGCCCAAATACCCTAATCAATCTCGTCTTCTCTTAAAAAATTTTGTTTAAAATCCTATCATTTCTTTCAATCCAGAATATATTTTAATAGTCTTCATATTAGAGGTAAAGTAATTCATATTTGGTTAATTCTTTCAATCCAAATCATACGATCCATTTATCTTTTCATGGACAGATATATTTTTAAAGATATATTTTTATTCATCATTTTGTTTTAAAAAGTCACTGTTTCTTTTAATCTATATGTTATACGAAACAACTACAAATACAATTTTTAAAATCTTATTTTTAATTGAATGATTATGGAGAGTTTCAAAAAATAACCCAATTAAGGTTTTTCATGATATATTTCTATCTAGATGTATGTCAGATCTTCACTTGGCTTTCTAGATGTATGTCAGATCTTAACTTGGCTTTCTAGATGTATGTCAGATCTTCACTTGTTTTGTAAAAATATTTAAAAAAAAAGTTAGGTCTCAAACTCAAGTAAGAAATTTTTGTTTTGATGTTATTTTATTTATATGATTAAGTCTAAATTTTATATTGTTAAATTCTTTATCTTCTAGATAATTATATGTCTGAGATCCTAAAACAAATTTTCTATGATTTTTGTTTGGGATAATATGAATTCTGTTTATAGATATTATACACAAACATATAGGGAGTGGTCAATTTAATTTTGTATAGTACATTTTAATAAATTTTATACCATAAATTAATATTTGTATGGATTATAGATGACCTATTTAAATTATTATACTTTTGAACTTAGCTTTATTTAAATTTGTTGATAATTAGATGAATTGTTCTAATTAAACAAATTATATCTATTGAAGATCATTAGTAATTGTTCCAATTTTAATTAATACTAATCAGATAATTTTATTTATTTTTGAAAACAGATAAAAAGATCAATGTTCATTACATTTCAACACATAATAACATTCTCTATATTTGGTAAGTTTTAGATCTCAAAAAGATCTCAAATTGATTTTGAACTTTATCATTTATTTTTATGATACATAAATTTGATATAATTAGGTTGGATATAGATTTGCCATGCATCTCTATTTTCATTCTTTAGATATAAATTTTTATCTATTATCATTTAAATATTTTAAATTTCAATTGATATAATATGTATCAAGTAATTGTATTCTTTTACCATAAGATAGAGAATTGCTAGTCTAACATGAAAATACTATCTTCTATAGCTAAATCTTCATAAATTAACTAATCTACATGTTAAAACTTCACATTATCAATTTTTTTCTTGAACATAGATCTATCAAATGAGAAGTGATACCTTTCTACAAGTAGATATTTTAGCTCTTATGATTTTTGTTAACGCAATAACTTTGTAACAATCATAAATTCATTGATCATGTGATTTAATTAGCTAGCATGTTTTTCTTATTGTTTTACAAGAGTGCTTGGACAGTAAATGGTTTTCCGGTAGGTTTGCCAATTCTTTTTCCTTTTAATATTCTGTCAACTAAGAGGCAAATTCTTGGTAGGAATTAAATTACATTACTTAATCAAAATGACAAACTTGTTAAAAAAAAATCTAAGTTCACAACTTGTAATCACAAAAATTAAAGGTTTATGAGCACGAGCAACTAGATAAGATATAGTAAAGTTGAAAAAACCATAATAAATAATTGGGTACCTTTCGAAGCTCTATCTTGGAGATTCAAATATTCTATTCTTAGAGTGGAGAGCACACAAAGTGATTTGAAAGGTGCTAAAGATGGATTTGACATTTTCATCCACAGGAGAGCCAGACCCGGAGTCGGAGGTTACGAGACCAGAAGTAGTAGAATCGGAGGTCAAGAGGCGTTACTAACTCATTGTTTACCCGATTAGTCCAATGAGTCAAAAGTCAACAAAAGGAGAAAGGTAAATGGAACGAGTAAAAAGACTGAGAAAAACAGGGCCACCGCTGCTAAAATGAGAATATCACAAGAAGAGACTGTGCTTCCGCTGCTAGACTATGCAAAGGGTCATAAGATTAAATCACGACGCCAAGTCTCGACAACATCGCCATGGTTGTCAAAAATCCGAGTTGCTCAATTTTAGAATCTAAAACTTTTGCTACAGCAACAACAGTAAAGTCAGAAACTGGTACTCAAATAAGTCCATGCCAATGTTATCAGGTGGGTATCCTTTTGATTCGCAATTTTTTGAATCCCGTTTAGATCTTCAACAAGAACAAGCGAGTACGACTACAGAGCCGTTACCTAACAGTTACAATCAACAACAGTGGACTTCGATGAGTACTTCCTCAGAAATTAATTTGGATCTTGAACTTCAAAT
Organism: Nemophila menziesii; assembly: GCA_029959085.1. Lineage (NCBI taxonomy): Eukaryota > Viridiplantae > Streptophyta > Magnoliopsida > Boraginales > Hydrophyllaceae > Nemophila > Nemophila menziesii. The sequence goes on from JARWIR010000001.1 coordinate 86,941,805, forward strand.
CTTACAATTTATTGTATCAAATTTTAATAACTTCGATGAATTGAATTTATAGTTTCTGATGTATTTGTATAGTGAATTATTTCTATACATCTTAAATTTGTGAAATTTATTTTAAATTTGATTGCCATGGAATAAGAGTGGTCTTGTATTAACTCTTATGTTTTTCTTCACACATGCATCTTAATAATGATCTTTTTATCTTAATTTGTAATTATTGGATAGATTGAGTAGTGAATGCAAGTGACTTCACACTGTCTCTTTTTTTCTAAAAAAGTTAATGGCAAATTTTCTCTGTCTATTTATAAATTCTTGAATAATACTAAGTTCGAATCTTATAACATTTGGTATGTTATTTGAATCCATACTTTTCAAATCGGGAATGGATAGATTAAGTTGATTTTATTATCAAACGAACAAATGCCTCTGAAATTCCAAAGTATATTTTGAACCCACCTCCAAGTATTATTTTGTAGCATAATATAAATGACTATACAATTTTGAATAAAAATAGAATTTATAAAGTTGGAATATCTTTGAAATATATGTTAATTTAATTCATTATGACTCTTTTTTTGGTTATTTATATAAATCTAATAATATATATAGGTTTTCAATGATGTGCCATTGGTGGTTTTATAAATTTTTATGATGGCAAATCGTGGTGTAGCAATAACCCAAATAAAGATAGTGAATTGTTTACTAAGTCTTATTTTATATAGTGTATATGAAGACAAATTAGGGATATGTACAAGATGTGTAATCTTTGACCAAATCATTATAACAAACTTATACGATGAGCCCTTAGAGATTTGATCATTTAGCATATAGGATTCGAAACCTGAGAATTCCTTCACACTCTCGATATCAAAGTCTCCAACCCAAGTATCTAATATGAAATATAACAGTAATTTAGTTGAGGAACATATAGTGCTACATTCAGGTAAACTTTTACCTTAAATTTAACGGTAAGGTAGTCTTGCAACCCTAAGAACATCAAACATGCATTTTACCGTGGAAGACGAAATCTTAATGAGATAGGTTTTTGTCTTATTAAGTGTTTATAATCTAGTTACTTAGGTTACCTAGGATAACTTTACATTATGGTTATAAAGGCAGTACAACTACTTATCTAAGGGAAGAATGAAATTGGTTTTTACCCACTTTGATTCCTAGTTAAAAGTATAAATTAGGTTAATAAAGTCACCTATGATGTATGGAATGCTTAATTAGGTCATCCCTCATCTTGTGCAATACAAGTTTTGAAGAACTGTCATTTTGATTCTAGTCACTCTCAATCTATTTCTAGTAGTTATAAATTAGGAACGATTCGTCGAGTCCGCTTTTCATTTATGAAAAATAATCTATAATCTACAACACTTTTGAATATTGTTTATTATGAGGTATGTGGCCTTACTCTCTAAACTTCCTTTGAGGGATTCTGTTACTACTTGCTTTTTATTGACTACTTATTCGCAAATCTAATGTTTAGAGTGTATTTTTAAATTTAATCAAAATAGTTGAGAGCCAATGTAATACAAACGTAAAGATCATTCATATTGACGGTGGTGAATTTGTGAATAGAACGACATGCGCAGTTTTTCAACGACATGGTATTTTTCGCCGCACTTCATGTCCTGGTACACTTGAGGAAAAGAGAGTTGGTGAACATAAACATTAACGTATTAGTGAGACCGTACTCATTTTATTAGATCATATCTCCTTAGTAAGCATTTTTTGGAATTATGATTTACTCGGGTGCTTGACTTATTAACATATTATTTTCTGTCGCTTATTAACAAGTTTCTTTTTGGGCTTGTCTATAGTTGAACTTTTAGATCACTCTCTTAGCCATGCCTCTCTCCTTTCGGTAACAAGATGCTTGATTATAAGATTTGGTGCATATTTACGGGCTATATTCTCTCTAACAAGGGATATCGTTGCTACAACACCATCTCTGGTCGCATCTACACTTCTTGACACATTATTTTTTATGACAGTAACTTTCTCTTATCATTGTCTAATAAGAATTTAACTACTTTACCATTAGCTTTCATAGATTTCCCCCATGACTTCCCTAAACCTCATATTTTTGCTACTCTATCAACCTAGAAATGACTACCCCTTCCCCAAAAATGTCAAGTAACACTCCCATCTTACCACACAACCCACATATTATACTAGATATTCCCACCTACCCACAAGCAAAAAAATACCTTCTATTAGACTAGAAATTATTCACAAATAGAATAGATATCTATCCTACTACACTTAAAGGTCCCCTAATCAATTAAAATCTCTCATATGATATGTATACACCTGCCTCCACCACTAGTCAAGTACACCTTCCCCCAAGAGCTAACCCACACCACATTCACTTATCACATTAAACATAATACACATGAATGGAACGTGTAAATACTGAGTACTTATATCCACCAATTATATTATATCAATATCTCTCAGTTACTCAAGCCCCCTCACACCTATAGATCCCACTTCTTACACTCAAGCCTTAAATGACGCACATTGGTGCGTGAAAATTTCTAGTGAATTAAGTTCCTTAGTTACGAAAACACATGGTTCTTGAATCTAAAGAATCAAGATATGAATGATATGCAAGGCCATAAACGGAATTTATTGAGGTGTCTACAAATGGGTTACAAAGTGAAACCAAATTTCGGTGGTACTTTGGAGAGATATGAAGCCTTCCATGTTGAAAAAGAATAACATAAAAACCAAGTCATGATTTTGAAGAAACGTTTAGTCTAGTTGTTCATCCACATAAACTTTGTATTATTCTTTCACTAGAAGATAATCAAAATTGGTCTTATCATCCTTTGCATATTAATAATTTGTTACTTCTTAGATCTCTACAAGATATTTTTCATTAAACAACCATAAATATTTTCGGATTCCAATTTCATGTCTCATGTTTGCAAGCTTCATATCTCTCTTTATGGGCTAAAACAAGCTCTACGAGCCTGGGGCCACTAGTTTTGTTCCTTTCTACTATCTTGTGGCTTTCTAAGTTACCATCATGATGCCTCTGTTTCTCTTGGTTTTTTCATCTAAGTATGAAGTTTGGCCGAGAAACCAATTGTAGCTCGATGAAGATCTGAGCTTGGGACATGGAGAATTTATTTGTCTAACTATAAATTTTGGTCGAGAGACTAATTATGGTAGATAAAAAAGAGGACTATTGACTTAGAGATTTTTTGTATGCCTATTTTAAGTATTACCTTCTCTTAATTTCAAAAAATAATAACTTTCTGACTGATTGGGTTCTAAACAAATACTATATGGTAGTAACTAGAATGCTCTTTTGTCTCCCATCTAGATTTCCTATTGAGCTGATATGTGATCCTTCATGAATTATATACATTTTAGAATTCATGTTCGGTATTTGGTTGAACTTTGAACTTCTTGAACATATATATTGTTTCTCAAATTGCAAAATCATTCAAAAGAAAACATGTAATCCATACATCTAAAAATAGACTTGTTCGCTTGATCTTTTAATTTAGAGAGTATTCGACTAAGTCGAGATATTTTTATTTTTTATTTAGATAAGATTTAAATTCATGCAGCCTAATAGGTCTTTGAGAATATTGCCATTTAGGAACTAATTTGGTATAATTGAGATATTGAAAATGCAGAAATATTATTTTGAAATCATGTTCCCAATGTGTCTCCAACTAGTACAACTCTTTCTAGAATGAGTTGTGTGCAAATGTCTCTCTGCACATTTTGTCTGAAGGGAAATGATTCGGATGTGTACCTTTTCCTCATATACTATTATTCAAAGATATTAGAACAAATATATCCACCAGATTTACATTGAACCATCAAATATTTTTATCAAGTAAGATTGGTTTCTCAAATCACAAAGACAAGTATTAATAGTGGTTGGCCAAAGAACTATGTCAAAACTTCCATTATCATATCATTCTAGAATATTTTGGATAACAAAATGTGATGCTTCTTTAACAACATTTCATGGGACTGGAGGCCATGGTAAACCTTTCCCCTCCAAAAACATTCTAACCACCAACAAACCCATCAATCAAGCCTCATTGGTGGAACTGATTAGTTAGGTGAGAAATTCAATATCGCAAAAATATTTTGTTATAACTCATTCATCTCAAAAAATGAGCCACTCGGTATAGCTAAAATTTGTAGATAGCCTTTTAGGAATATCACCACACAAACAACAATGACCACTTGGTGGCGGCCGACCCTAAAAAATTAAACTATTCTGGGTAAATTAAACCAGAAAGCAAATCTAGACACCACTTGGATAATCTTAGTTAGCCTTGAATCTTTTTTCCGTGCATCAACTATCTGCCCAGACTAAGTGTTGTGACATATCTCGAATAAATAAAGCAACCCACATTGTCCCTCATTTGTTCTTTCACCATATTTTTCTTCAAGAGAACAGAATTGTCGCCTTTTTATCTAGATGTGGTAGGCGTAATTTAGTCCCAATTATATGAAATATTTTAATTGTAATATTTTTTTGGTAAATTAACTCATACTAGTATCAGTTAATGTATGGATATTTGGGACAATCCTTTTATAATTACTAATACAAAGTACATTAGGGTTTAGACATTACTAATATATGTAGATGTAAAATAATTTTTTCCTAACATTAAACTTGTTTTTTTTCTTTTCATTTATTACTAAAACCTTTAAAAATAAGTTAAACGATTGGCCTCAATATTTTTTGTTAGATACATAAGAGATCACAAACGACCGGGAAATAATACTTCTTATTATTAATATTAACTAATGACTAACTAAGCTCGCTTTAGGTACCGCCCAGCCATACCAGTCCTTTGTCAAAAGATGTCATATGCCTTTCGGTGGGTCCCTATACTCAATTGGTCCCTCTGCACTTTTTTCTCCAAATTTGGCCAACCAATCCGCGCTTTTATTTGCCTCCCAGAAAATCCAAGTCAACTCAAAGCGCTCCTTAGATGCCAAAATGTCATGACAGGCAAAAATCATATCGTTATAAACATCTCTTGAATTCACACCGTCATTCACTAGCCCCTGCAATTCACACGAGTCAGTCTTGATAGTGAGCGAGGTGTACCCCTTCCTTACCGGCATGAACTACCCAAATTGTAAGGCAAAAAGATCTGTTTCGAACGGTGTTCTTGCAACACAAACGTTCCAGATGATAGCCATTGCTATTACGAAAAAAACCACATAACCCGGATACGGAATTTGTCGCGAGAAGAGAACCATCTACATTAAGTTTGATTCCTTCCTCCATCTTAACCCATCAAACCAGAATATTCTTAGCTGATACTATCGGGCCCCATCACGTTCAACCCCATGCTCGCACATAGTTACACGCCGCATTTCTCACAATTTCTCTCATCTCACTAAGCGATCTCTTCCTTGCGTCTAAATCTAAGAGCTAAGTGTTTCTATCGGTCCAAATATGCCGAAGAAGTGCATACATGGTATATTTTCTCTCGATTCCTTTGATTACCTTGTTGGTTGAAAACATACGTGTCCACCAGGACTCTTCACTTCCGTTGACTTGTTTCACATCATGAGACGGCCTCGCAGCGACCCCTTGGCTACTCGATTTTGCAGTGGGCAGGGCCTCAACATTTTTAAACACTTAACATCTTCTTCAACATGGATAAACTATAGAAAGTACATAAATAAAAGAAATAAAAAGAAGGTAAATGATAATCGGAAGTGATATGTTTCAATTTTGTAAACGGACATCGCCGCGGCAAAAAGATAGATTATTTTGGCAAGATTTTTTCACGTTCCTATACAATTTTTTTTGTAATTGCAAAAAATAATGTGTATATCGTAATTGCGAAATTTTTCTGACAAAATAAATATGAATCTGATGTGTAATCAAATATCAAATAAATAGAATATCATTAGGGAATAAGAATAAAACAATCCTCAAGAAATTAGAATTGAATTTTTTATCATGTTTATAAATTGATTTATTTAGTTAAAAAATATGACTCTCCAGTAAGCGAATGATACTTTAGAGGAGACTTTTTATGTGTAAGACCATCTCAAACATTTATTTTATTTTTATACTTTGTATTCTCATAAATTACGTCTAAAAGTAGCTACTAAATTAATTTGACACATAACTTTTTCTTCCTCTATATCAACTACTCCATAATTTTACTCAATGTTCTACTATTCCTTTATAATTTTGATTTAAATTTTTTTTTTCATACATCTAAGGCCAATAGCGAGTCTGATAGACTTACTAAACCCTCTACGTGATCAATCTACACTAGGCGTGATCAAACTATTCCTATATTTGGTAATGTCTTCCCATAATACCTTCAATGAGATTCTTTAATGCATTGGTCCAACCCTTAGTAGTGTAACTTTTTGCCAGAAAACAAACATTATAGTAAACCCTTTCACATCCTCCATCAAACCTGACACAATCTTACAAAAATTTGCATTTCCTTCCCACAATATTTTCAAACCAAAGTATTGATCACGTGTTGAATTCCCTTTCACTCGTATAAACTTGTGTTTAGTGTTTACATTAAAACAACAATTAAATATAGAATACTACACAAACATGATCATATCCATATTATCCAATTCCTAAAAAATAGTTAGTCAAGGGGAGAAGATGGTACCATACTAATAAACAAATCATTCTCCAATTATTTGTCACGTATCAACTCAAGATTTAGCGCAAATTGGACTGATCCAGCTATGGACCTTAATTGGGAGGCAAAACTCTCTACCTAGTTTTCCTTATATTATCTTGTAAGTGATGTGTCATGTTTATCTTGGTATACCTGTTGTTAACTGCCAATCCACATTTTTATTTTGTCTTTCTTACATTCCACCCACCCCCACACGTACATCAACACACAGTCTTCGTACACCACAGGTATTTTAGCCACCGTCATACAAAAGACTCATTCTAAACCACCAATCTCACTGCTACACCGTCAACAAGAAGATATTGTCCAAGAACTAAAATTTAGTATAAAACATCAATCTTTTGTACCTAAAATCCTAAAACATCAAAATAAAACAAATGTGGATTTGTATAGCAAAACTTATATTTTACCTTCATAATCTTTTCTCCACTTTCCTATTTCTTGGGGTTTTTCTACATTCTCACAATTTTTTTAAAATTTTAAGATTATTTATGGAAGTATATAGCAATTTTTATTATAATTAAGCAAGACGGTTTTACAAATGATTTGTTGGGAAAAAATTTATTCCAGTATAGGTCTACTTGACCAAAAAGAGGTGTTCCCTTCTAGGATAAGCATGGATCGAGATCACCTGGGGTTGAATATATTCCAAACCCAATGGTAACTAAACGCAATTGCTAAATTGAGAATACTAACCCTAGGGAATGGGTAAAAAATTATCACCCTCGGGTTTAATTAGGTTAATATCGTGTTCATCTGGATCGAAAGTAGTAAAAAATGCTTAAAATTATTATTTTTAAATAAAAATCCAAAAATAATAAATATATTACACATTTTGAGGATCAATCTCAAGCATACCACTAATTAAACAAAACTCTTCATATATTACACATTTTTTAATTTGTCAATAATAATATAGAATCTCAATTAAATAAATCTACATTGGCCTGGCTCTATTGACACTAATTTGACACTATTCAACTAAACCTGCATGTTTGGTTCCTATTTTTTTCCATCTAAATCTAAGATATTATTTGAGTAATGCGGGTTAATTTATTTTTCATGAGCTCGATTTGGTTAGGCTCTCAATCAAACTTAACCATGTCCATAGAAAAACCAGACCCATAAAATCCGTCATTCTAAATTCTTTGACTCTTAAAGTGGGTTCGCTTTGGATTTTAATCTTGTGTTTGGCTTAAACTTAACCAACTTTACCCATATTGTTTTAGTTAAACATGAATTTGATAAAAATGCAATAAGTTCCCCAAAACAGTTACAAGTTTTCAGCGGATACCCATGGGTAAGCATCCCTACTAATTAACCTATCTAACATGTATGATTGTGCAACTATTGTAGCCTCTATTACGCCCAAGACCTCAGCTTCAAAAGGTGATCCAGCCATGAAATCCCAAGCTTACCTTTCCAAAATCTGTCATGTGGGATAGTCACTATACATCCAGAGCCTATATTGTTAGTAAAAGATTTATAGGTAGCATCAACATGTATATAGATTGAGTATTTACTTACAATAGATATATAATTTCTATAAATCATAAGACTAACCTTTACAAACGCTTACAACCCCATCAAGCCGTTGGAACCTTCACTTCTCCATCATAAAACATCAATTTTTAATTGTTTGCAAAGTCTCAACCAATGCAACCTAAATACCCTCAACAATCTTGTCTTTACTCAAAAACTGTTACTTAAGAATCCAATTATATCTTTCAATCCAAATGATATATGAATAATAGCTAAATTTTGCATTCAATGTATAATCTTCTTATTAGAGGTAAAGTAATTCATAACTGGATGTTTCTTATAATACATATCACATATGTTATCTTTATTTTTTTCTTAGCCAAGCATATTCTTAAAGATATATTTTCATTCATCATTTTGTTTTGAAAAAATTGTTGTTTCTTTTAATTTATATTGTATACAAAAATAACTGCAAATACAATTTTGAAACTCTTATTTCCCATTCAATGATTAATGAGATTTTCAACAAATCACCCAATAAGGGTTTGTTATGATATCTAATGAAGAGAGAATATTATTTTCTAGATGTATGTGGATCTTTGATGTATCCTCATTCGTGATAGATTAATGTTAGGATGGGACATCATTTTTAGTATTTTAGAAGTCAATAATGTCGTTTTTCTTGAGTTTTAGTGCACTTTCCTATTTTGAGTCTTGATTTGTTGAAATAATATTTTTAGAGCATATTGGGTTTAATTGTTTATTTTAGTGTGAAGCTTTAAAGATAATTATTGAGCTTAATTAGAGTCCAAGTCAAAGACAACAACTTATGGAAAGAGATTTGCATGCTAATTGGAGATAAGGAAACAAAAGCTAAAAAGATGGAAAAGGAAAAGCTGCCTAAATCTGGGATTCTGCATACACGTCCAAAGATGTGCGTTTTTACCTAAGAAATAGGCCGATTTTTGGTGATTTCCTTCTTTAAGGGTAAAGATAATTCTGTTACGATTCTTTTGGTATCTTATGGAGCTCAAACCGACCAATAACGAAGAAGATATGCTCAAAACGATCCAGCAGTGTTTATCTTTATTTCCATACGAATTTGAGTTGGGCTAGAACTCTAATACCTTAACTCTTCCTCAAGAAAACGAATTAGGTCTTTTAAACACCTATAAATACACCCTTATATCACTTGTAAATCATCCTTTACTCATAGTAATTAGTTCTTAAGGTTTTATTCTTCCAGTTTATTGTAGAGAGCAAGCTTCTTTTGTAATTCTTTTAGTTTATTTCCATCAGGTATGAACTAGACCTCCCATAGCTTTGGTTTTGCATAATGTATAAACTATGAATTCTAATTCTTCTATCTAAGTTTCTTTGGGAATCATATGTTTTAATCTGATATTAGCTACTTACTTAATATTTGTTTATGTGTTTTGATTTAATGTCTTTCCTAGAACTGATCACTTTAGGATTGTTTTAATAGTAGTTAGATGGTCTCCTTGATAGGGTGTTTAACTATTTAACCACCACATAATGTCTAGTGTCGATATTAGTTCTGACAAAACATAATTCTAACTAGATAGTCATTAGGGTTTGTTTTAACCACCATATCACCAGGATTGCAGTATTTGCTTAGGGCCTTAGTGGCGTTTGATAACCCTATTTGAAATCACTTCTTGGTTGTGTCGTAGCCCCCTTAGTCGCTCTCAGGGTCTAAGGTATGGGAATTTAGAATCCTGACTAAGTATACCAAGAGCTAATATTCTCCCTTATTAACTAGATTTATAGATAGAATTAGAAGGATTAGTGCATACTAGCAAAACCTAAGTTATATCTCTTATCTCATATTCACAGTTATTTATTTTATTGTCTTTATTTTCTTAGTTTTAATTAGTTAAATTCGAAATTCTCTCTTTAATTTATTTGTCTTCTAATTATTTACTTTTACTCGTAATTTCTACTCACGCGATTAACACACTTAAGTCCCTGAGAACAAACTCTACTTATCATTAAAACTTGCATACGTCCTGTAATACTTGCAGTACTGTGCCTGTCTAGGGTGAGAGTGCGTAGTTTTCTTGAGCTTTATTTGTATTAATTTTATCACACTCTAGGCAACACCAATCTTCACTTGTTTTTTTTTTGAAACACTTACAAAGAAAGTTAGATGCAAAGTCTAGTAAGTAATTTTTTTTGTTGATATTTAATTTATATAATTAAGTTTGAATTTGTATATTATTACAAAAATTATCTTCTAAATGATTGTATGCTGGAGATCCTAAAGCAAATTTCTTTTGGTAAAATATAAATTCTATGTATAGATTTTATACACAAACTTATGGTAGAGTGGTCGATTTAATCTAGTATGGTCAATTTCAAATTTTATACCGTAAATTTTAAGATTTTGCAGATTGCAAATGATTTATGTAAACTATTGTAATTGAAGATTTGAACATCATTTTCTTTAGATTTGTTGATAATTAGATGAATTGTTCTAATTAAACAAATTCTTTTAATTGAAGTTCATTAATAACTGGCCAAGAGACAAAAAAATGTTAATCATGACAGTTCAGTAAATGACGACATTCTTTATATTTGGTTTGTCTTGAATTTCCAAAGGTTCTCAAATTTATTTTTAACTTCAAAAGGTTTTCAATGATACATCAATTTGAATTAATTAGACAACTAAATATTGATTTGGTTTGATCTCTATTTTCTATTTTATAGAAATAATAATGTATCTATTACCATTAAAGTATTTTAGATTTCAATTAATATAATATATTCAGATAGTTATACTAAATGAGCATGAACCACTAGATAAGAGATAGTAACATTGAAATAAAGCATAATAAAAAAATTAGGGGCTTTTTTGTAACAAACATTTGTTTAGTAGCTCGACGCCAGTGTCTTGCATAAGGAGGTTTGCATATTCTCATGAGAATAATTTTGTTGTATGCAAGTTCGCGTGGACCACCCACGTACCAAAAAAAAACAAAGAAAAACAAATTTCTGTTTTTGATAAAATTGAGTTTTTTAGCAGAAAAATAAATTGTCTGATATTATTTTTCTCCGTTTCCTGATAAATTTATTATCTACATTTAATTTTGTTTAATATTAATGAAAAACTAGAAGTACATGTATAACAATGCATATATGTTGCACAATTATACAAAGTTTGATGAAACGTTACCAATTTCATCACAAAGTTGTTTGTTTAATAAAGTATATTCATATTTTTCTTTCCTAACAAATACAGTATTTAACCAAGGCTACCGTGAGGGTAAACTGGAGTACTCCAATGGTGTTTTCATGTTAGATATGCTTCTCTCAGACCTTCTTGCTATAAAATGCTTTTTCTCCCTTACAATAATAATTCTTCAAGAAACAAATATTAAGCAAAAAAAATATAATTTCTCCTGATCTAAAACAAATTATAATCGAAATTAAAGGAAATTCTTGCCAACTTTTACTAGGTTTTTAAGTGTAAACGACATTATCTTCAACCATAAATATGTAAGAGTTAAATATATTTTATACTTACCTTGATAATTCCTTCACACTCTCGATAATGAAAACTTCATCCGAGTATTTTGAAGTGTAAGAAAAATATCAAAGATTTTGCCGAGCCATTTGCCTTTGAAGATAGAGTGCTATCGTCTAGAGACTAGCCGTGCATTTTATTGGGGGAGATGAAACTTTAAATAGATTAATTTTTGTTATAGAAATGTAAATTTTATATGTAAAAACATGATTTATTCATATTTTTGTTAAAAAAAGAGATGTGAATTATAAACGTAAAAATAGGATATATTTTTTGTCCCTATTAATATGTTTTTTTTGTTCTATACTTTGAACTCCTCTTCATGGATACTGATGTACTTGGAAAATTGTTGTTTGTTGGTACCTTAATGAACAAGTATAATTGTTGTATAACTGATTATTACATATATTATATATAATACCTCCAAAAGAATTGAAACATCTATTCTATAAGTTAATGAATTTAAGTTTCTCAACTGAATCTCTATGTTAATACTGGATCCGCCTATCTTTGAATTAATTTGTTGGAAGTATGGTTGAAAATTTGTTAATATATGCAAAACAGGTGATGCATTGAAATGCTTTTAAGATCAATTTAACTGATCTTAGTAATGTCCTATCGATTTGGAATGCAACACTTATAAATCCATGCTCATGGTTTTACATTTCATGCAAAAAAAATCTTTGTTATAAGGCAGGTCCATGGAGCATGTAATAAAACACAAGAATTAGCTTAATAAATCTTCAGAACCCGAAGTGAAAATCCTCATAGGATTTTTTGTTCGAAATTGGCTTTCGTGAGTACTCCACATATCTCATCCAGAGGATCGTGGAATGAAGAGTAATTGTTAGAATGTCTTAAGCCCAATCTTGCTAACCAATATGCGCACGCGTTTTCTTCTCTATAGAAATTTTTCTCTCTAATACGCTCTCAACTGTCCTTTTTTTCTTTCCTTATTTTACTGCTACAGAATCAGGTCCCGAAAATTCCAAAACCTCTCGAAGTGCTACAAATAGGCTCCCTAAAAAAGATTCAAACTACACCAATAGAGATGACTTATAGCCCGTATTCATAGGAGAAAATAGAATGATACCTCCATGGATTCAGTAATTAACAAAAGCCATAATATGTTCCGGGAATGGATTTGGAAGGTTCAAAATTTTAGTAATCTCCGTTACAAACAAGCATCACAAACGCATGATTTAATATTAATCATCGCGACAGAGAGGGTAGAGGTGTTGAAGAAGAGCCACCAAATTACCAAATCAAGGGAAGGATGATATTTGAGGCACTGTGCCTTCTTCACCAAAGGCTGCAATAGGCTCAGAAGAACCTGTAACCCAAACTAGACCAGACGATCAAGAACCTAATGACGCTAATCAAATGCATGACTTGTTCTATATGAATGACAATGACCCTTATCCGAACCCAATGTATCCGCAGTTCTTGTGCATGCATGAAAAAAAACGGTTGTAAGGTATGGAATTCTACACTCGTTATTCAATTAGATATAGTGTATACATATCTATGATAATTTACAACACAATTTAGAGCACCCTGAATGGGAACATGACTAGTCTTCTACCAAATTCTACCTTTTCACATAGTTCCACCTGTTCCCCTGGACTTGAAAATTGTGTGTGTGCCATATGAGATATATGAACATATTAGCTGATGGAAAAAGAAGAGTGAGCATGGAATCGATGCAGGAACTTTTATATATGTGAATAGTACTAATTATACTTGTCTTCTCCTTATTGTGATTAATTTTTAATTTCGTTAAACGAAACTAATAATTACAGAGGTGGGGTTCTTAATCATCTAATCACTATTTTATTTTAAAATTGTAGATGTGTCAATAGTGAAGTATTCAGGATAGCAATAAAGTAAATGAGATTGAGTCATAAACCTCACATTACAATAATGGTGGTGGTGGAAACCAAGGCAGTGGGCTTTGAGGCAATGTCAATTTTTAAATCCGAGCAAATCCGTTAAAGTTGATGTTATTGGATTTTCGGGAGAATTTGAATCCTTAAGAATAGAAATGATATAGTTATTAAAATTTTAATAGTTAGTTAACAAGTTATTAATCTGCTTATATCTAAATACTCTATATAACCCTTATATTTTATATGCTCTTAAACCATGGATCTGTGAAAGACTTTGGGATGTTCTAGAAATAGGTTCGAGGAACATACATGTATCGTGGATTGTAACGGACTATTTTAATCAGATTTTTTTTTGTTGAGGACAAGACGTGAGGTACTCTATAAACATATAGACTCATAAGAAACTTTTGAGAGATTGAGAAATTTTTAAGGTTTGGATTATGATGTCTCCTCATTTGTCATGAATTAATATTTGTTATAGACATCATTTTTAGTTTTTTAGAAGTCTTTCTAGTCGATTTTCACATCTATTATTACACTTTCCTATTTCTAGTCTTGATTTAATGAATTACTATTTTTAGAGCATATTGGCTTTTAATTATTTATTTAGTGTGAAGCTTTACAAATATATATGGAGATTAATTAGATGCCAAGTCAATTCTAAGAGATAAAGGAAAGAAGATATGCATGGAAATTGGAGATCAGGAAACAAAAGCTAAAATATGGAAAGATAAAGCTGCCAAATAAATCTGAATTTCAACACCCACGACCACAAATTGGCTTATATCTCAAACTCGGTGAGGAATTTGGAAGAATGGTCAAGATAAAAGTTAAAGATCTTTCCGAGACGATGGATATCGACTATTTATACGCGTCAAATGGATAAGTATTGAAACTGTTATAACCAAAACAAAAACGGGGCTGATTCTATATTTTAGGGTTACGAATTTGAGTTGGGCTTGGAGTCTATTACTTTTCTTCTCCTCCAAGAAAAAGAATCAGGACTTCTCTACACCGATAAATACACCCTTATATTACTTCTAAATCATCCTTGCCTCCCATTAATTAGTTCTTACGTTTATTATCATTAGAGTGCAAGATGAAGTCTTTTATTACTTCTTTTAGTTTATTTCCGTCAGGTATGAACTAATTTTCCCATAGTTTGGGTTTTGCATTATGTATAATCTATGAATTCTATTTTCTTTCTATCTAAGTTTCTTTGGGAATTATATGTTTTAATCTGATATTAGCTACTTACCCATATATTTGTTTATGTGTTTTTAAATTATTGTCTGTCTTAAACCTGATCACTTTAGACTTTCTTAATAGTAGTTAGATGATCACCTTAACTGGGTGTCTAATTATTGAAACAGCACATAACGTCTAGTGTCCGATATTATTCTTGACAACAATGATTCTAACTAGATAGTCATTACAGTATATTTTAATCACTATCACCATGTTTGGAATTGAATTGCTTAGGAACCTAGTGGCGTAGGATAACCCTAAGTTTAGGCTGCCTCGTGGTATGTCCATAGCCCCCCTAGTCGCTCTCAAGATCTAGGAGAGAGAATTTAAAATCCTGACTAAGTATTTAAGAGCTAATTATCTCCCTTATTAACTAAAATTTGATAGAAAGAATTAGAAGGATTAGTGCATACTAGCCAAACCTAAGCTATATCTCTCATCTCATATTTCTTCGTATTTATTTTATTGTCTTTTATTTTCATTAGTTTAATTACTATTCTCTCAATCAATCATCTTTATTTTCTGTCTTTTAATTAATTACTACCTACTCTTAATTATTGATCATTCGTGTAATTCACTAAGTCCCTGAGAACGAATCTTCTTATCGTTAAAACTTGCATAGGTCCTGTAATACTTGCAGTACCATGCTTATCTAGGTTGCTTTAGTGCATTGTTTTCAGCGTTTATTTATCATATTTTTATCACACCGTAGGCGAAAACATGTTTTTGGCGCCGTTTCTGGGGACTTGTGTCTCGTTAGCGTGTGGGTTATCTATTTCGAGTAGTAGTTTTTAGTTAAATTTTATTTTCAGTTTTATATTTATTTTTCTAGATTTACGCTTGTTGGTTTACTTTAGTATTTTTCAGGTTTTAAAAGTGAATCTTTGGCCTCCTCTACCGGAGCCCGAAAGGTGCTTTAGACCTTATAACAGACATATCCGTGAAAAACTTAGCATTAAGAAGAGCCATGGTAGACGGACAAGATCGAGTAGATCCGAGAGTCCTTGGTCCTTTAGGACAAATACCACCACCGGTAGGAGGTAATGGAAATAACAATAATAATAATCAGAACAGAGTTGAGCAAGACCTCACAGGCTAGAGAGTACCATTTCAAGTTCAACCATTAGGCTACCGTCCTCCAGAGATCCAGAATATTAAATTTAGACCCAATCTGGGCATGCTCAGTCAGTTTCAAAGTTTTGGACTCTACAGTGGTACAGCAATTCAAGATCTGGTAAGAGCGATTCAGAAGTTTATGCAGATTTGTGATGCCCCTATGTCACTCCAGGAATTACACGCGAGCAACTGTATTGTCATATGATTTTGTTCTTTCTGACCGGTAAAGCTGGTGAGTTGATAGATAGGCAACCACTAGGAACTATAAATACATGGGCAGAACTTCAGACCCATTCTTTAACCGTTTTAATGGGAAGAGTATGAGACTCGAGGACCAAAGCGAGCTTTTAAAGTTTTGTCAAGAGAATGGAGAAGAAGTGGGAGAAGCATGGACATGATTCCAACAGAAGTTAGATAGATGTTCGCTCCATAGTTACATCCCATCTCTATAGTTAGCTATATTTTATCAAGGTATCAATAGAGAAAGTAGATTGAAGGTAGATAATCTTGGAAAGGGAGATTTCGTGTCCATGGATCCTGCAGAATCTGCCGAAGGTTTAGAAAATATTATCGAAACAGAAAAGAGTTGGCCATCTTCGCGAGCTCCTATTACAAATGCCCGAGGTACGCTTCGATTAGATGCAAAAACTGCAAACTCAGCTTAATTGTTCGCATTAGAAAATCTAAAAGAACTTAAGCTAGAGATGTAGAGAAATTTATCCGTAGCGAATGTAGTGCAAGAAGAACAAGGTTGTCATCAATGTGGGGTCGCCAATCACACATAGGAAGAGTGCGAAGGAAATACAGCATCTGTGTATTTCGTATCCAACCAAGGAAATTATCAATTTGGTAACAGAAATTATCCGGTTATGAAATATTCAAATCCACATGGGGCCGCTAATCCTGGTCATTATCAACCTCGTCCCCTGAATAACTCTTCCCAACCAAGAGGTCAATATCAAAATCAGAACTATAATTGACCTGCTCCTCCACAACAACCTATTAATGATACATATACCGAGATGTTAGCTCAGAAAGCTCTACCACGATATCCTCAAGAAGGAGTTGTGGGTGAACAATTGAAGAATTTTATGGATCTTATGACCACTAATATGCATTCAAAAAGTGAGAAGTTACGAGAACAAGAACCTTCAATTCAGATTTTAGGTACGCAAGTAGAACAAATGAATAAATTTCTTACAAATATTATGGAACAAAATGAATTGAAGGCTATCGAAGGAGGTGATGCCAATACTGGGTTCGAAGCTTGTTAGGCTATTTGCCTTGACATTGAAGAAAATAAGGAAGTACCGCATGCTGCCGAAAGTGTCGTGGAAGTTCCGAGTACCGAAGAAGAACCAACCAAGTCTTGCCCCGTTGACTCTAACTGTTCTGAGGATAATGTGGAGGAAGATTCAAAAAAATCCAAATTTATACAGCTTCAGAAAGATATGCAAGAAGAGATTAGATCAGAAATGGAATTACAAGCTGAGCGAGCTAAAGAGAAAGAGGAAGAAGCCTCAAAAGAACCAAGAGTTGAAGTTGCACCTACTGAGCTAAAGACAAATCTGAAGGATGACATTGAAATTAAGACATTTGTAGAGGCGTATACTCCTAAAAATAACAACGCCCAAATGCTTGAGATTGCGAAGAAAGGGCTTACACCGCAACAAGTATTTACGCAAGGTATTCTTAAAAAAGAAGCGAGTATGGAAGCCAAGAGAGAGACTGTGAGTGTCTCAAGAAGAACAGAAAAAGAGTTACCATTGAAGCTCAAAGATCCTGGAAGTCTTAGTCTTCCTATTCAAATAAATGGTATGCTCAAGACGAAAGCCATGTACGATGTGGGTTCAGGTGTGAATCTTATGTCAATGTCCGTGTTCGAGAGACTTGGACTTCAGAAATCAGAGAAAGCTCCAGTGAAGTTGCAGTTTGCTAGCAACTCAGTTACTAAGACATGGGGAACAGTTGTGGACGTTCTTGTCCGGTCATGTAATATCACCATCCCTACTGACTTTGTTATACTTGATTTTGATGCAGATAAGTAGGTTCCAATCATACTTGGAAGTCCTTTCATGGCCATAAGTCAGAGCATAATAAACTTCCAAGGAGGGACGATTACCCTTCATGCTAAGAATGTATCCGAGACATTCTATGTCTTGGGTAAGAAACCAAGTAAGTCAGATCCCACCGTTCCTATTATCCACATCCTTTCGCATCACAAAGTCCCTAAAGAGAAGATCCATTTAAAGCCTATGGATACTGAGCCAAACATTGAGTTCGGGGTTGGCCATGAAGTTCTATGGAAAGCCCACAAACCAGAAAATAAGCCACGAAGTTACAAAGACTCGTGGATGGGACCATTCATAGTCACTAAAGTTGTTTCAGCTAAGGTGATAGAAATCAGGCCCAAGAAGGGTATAAAGCGTAGATTAGTTGACGATTATAGCCTTGCTCGTTGTTGGGGAGGCTATATTCGCAAATCTTGATAGAGGTAACACGACTAATTTTAAAAGACGTTAAATAAAAGTGATGTACGGGAGAAAACCCGAATTTTTTTATGTTTTATGTTTTTAATTTGTGTTCAGTTTAGTTTTTTTTAGTTGATATTGCATATTTGAGAAAGGTATTAGTGTTTTTGATGTTCAGGTGTTAAAGAAATCGATTTTGGGAGGAAAAACGGATTTTTTGGGCATGTTCTGACCTGCCACCGGCATGCCGGGGGGTCAGAAACACGAGCCCTCGGGTCCTCGTCACATGTTCATTACTGAGAGTTGGATTTCGAAAGCAAGCAGCACCGGTATGCCGACCAGACCGAAACCCGAGCCCACGTGTGCACGTCTCGTGTATTTTTCCGTAACATGAGTTTCAAGGAACAGCAGCACCGGCATGCCGGGCCATACCGCCGATATACCGGACGGCGCCGCTGGAGAGAGAAAAAAGTTGCGTTTTTAGGTTACAAAGAAGAGGAAGGTTAGTTTATTGCGAATTTTACAATCCTTAAGCCTCTCTTTCTTCTCCAAACCTCTCCCAACTCCATTAAAGCTTCATCAAACCTTCCCCAAAAATCAAAACACTACCCAATCACCATAAAAACACATCAAATCTTCTCTCCACATGATTACAAAGAAGATTCAACCACCCAAATCATAACAAAACACATTGAATTGAAGAATCAAAAGCTTAAATTTATTAAATTCATCCTACAATTTCTTAGATCCATACCAATTCATCAATAATTCATCTTACACACATAGAGATTCATCATCAAAACACCTTTTCTAACCAAAATAATGCTTGTTCAACCAATAATCAAGAGTTCCAATTTTCAAGAGTGGTTAAAGTTTGAGTTGGAGGTTAATTGAGATTACTACAAGAACAGAAACATTGTCTACTAAGAGGGAGATGAAGAAAATCAAGGTATTGTGTCAAATTAAGAA
Organism: Nemophila menziesii; assembly: GCA_029959085.1. NCBI lineage: Eukaryota > Viridiplantae > Streptophyta > Magnoliopsida > Boraginales > Hydrophyllaceae > Nemophila > Nemophila menziesii. The sequence continues at coordinate 86,961,207 of JARWIR010000001.1, forward strand.
GAAATCAAGTGAGAAAAGTTCTAGTTCCAACACAAAGGGTAAAATAGATATTGTAAAAGAGAGGTGAGCTAGCTTCGTTTGATTCTAAAGGAAAAAGGGTTAACCTTTTTGTCAAGAAGAAAACACAATCTCTCGAATTCAAAGGTCCTACACCCGAAGATAAAGAGAAAGCTTCAAAGGCCATGATAGCTTCTGCAGAGAAACAATTAAAGGAACTACCTTTTGCTTATGAGAGAGTATTCGATGAAGAAATTGGTAAAGAAGAGTACAAGTGATTCTTGAAGCTAGGTGAAATATTGGGTTGGTCTACATTCATGGTAAGACGTTCTGATTTATGTCATGAGTTAGTTTTATATTTTATTTAGGCCTCTTTAGCCGAGATAGTGAAGGTTGTGTTCCAGTTAGAGGAAAGTTAGTTCCTTTCACAGTTGAAGAGATTAGAAACCACTTCCAGTTTAAAAAATTGGTTGGACCATGCAAGTATAGAGAAGCGTTGGATAGACAAAGAATCTTTGATTGGAATTTACTTTTTGAACATGTTTTAGACAAGGAGAAAGTGCAATCACATAAGGGAGAATTGAAGGCACCTTGGCCTTACAAACATCTTCAACCGGATGCAAGAATTTGGCACAATTTCCCTATCCCTAACATATTTGGAAACACAAGAATTTTGGATGTAAGTAAAAAGAACGCTCTACTTTTGAATTGTATTTTGAGAGGAGAAGAAGTGGATGTGGCACAGTTGATCTTTGAGGAGGTGATGCGATTTCCGGTCTCTCCTACATCGATTCATAATGTAAAATATCCAACTATGATCACGTGTCTTGTGCAAAAAGCGAATGTAATTTTGGGTGATGAAGAGAAACTTGAGTTTCAAAAGAGTAATATTGATAATGCTTGGATCATGAAAGTCTTGAGAGGAGCGAGTTCTACGCAAGTCTCAAAAGAAGGAAAGGAGAAAAGTTGGCAAGAGACGAAGGAGGAGCGTTTAAACAATGTCGAAGAAGCTCAAACTTCCTTAGCCGAAGATGTGGCACAAATCAAAGCCAATCAAGTGCACATCCTCACACTCCTTGAGCAATTAAAGAATGATCAAGCAAATCCTATCTTGGATGTCGATAATGCGAGGCAATAGCCTCGAGAGTATGTTCTCTTTCTTCCTTACCATTTCTGTAAATGCTTTATCTGCTAATTTTAATTTCTTTTTCGAGTCGTGGGGACACGACTCATTTTTGAGTTGGGGGTGTGGGGATTCGTCGTATCTCATCTCCATTTTTCTGTTTTTAGGTAGAAATTAAAATTTTTGATACATGGGAATTAGATGTAGAATGTGTTTAATAGCTTGAAAGCATAAGCTCAGTGAGTTAATGATAGTAAGTAGTTTGTTTATGAGCTATTTTATTTTGTATGCTTTGAGTATTTGCAGGAAAACACACATTTATAGTAAAGAAAAGATTTGTAAGCAATACGATAGAATGTATGTTCGATCTCAGGGAGCCTTGAGTGGTTTGTAGGCCGTGAGATCCAAGCTAGTTGACAAACCCATTTGATGAACGTGCTAAAGGTAAGCGAATAACGAAATTGCATGGTGTAGAAAATGATTAAGGCAGTTCTTTCATATTGAAGCCACTTGAAGCCTTTTAAATTTCTCACCATGTTATTTGATTTAATATTTTATATCCTTCTCAGCCCCTTCTAGCCTTTCTAAAGCCTTTTTCTTTAACCACATTATTAGGCATATCCCTTTACATTATAGGACTTTTCGATATGACCCGCACTCGAATCGCGATGCATAGACAGTTGTTTTAGAGCTTGAGTTTAGGGTGGTGGGTCCACTATTATGGGAATTATTATTGGGTTTGGATTTTGAGCTTATTAATCGTGCTATGTTATTATATTGACGAGGATTCACAGTTTTATATTGTAACCCTTTGCCAGATTAATAGTGAATGAAAAAAGCTAAAAAGCATGAAAAGAAAAGAAAAAAATCTGAGTAGTTGCTTTATGTCTATTCTATATATTCTGGTATCTCATATCCCATTGTGCTTAAATGACCTAGGTGTGTATTTAGAGACTTCCCTTTGTTTTTATCTTTATTGTATCAAGGCGATACAACTTTTAGTTGGGGGTCTTGATGTCTCCTCATTTTTCATGAATGAATATTAGTTAGAGACATCATTTTTATTGTTTTAGAAGTCTTTCTAGTCGACTTTCACGTGTATTATTACACTTTCCTATTTCTAGTCTTGATTTAATGAATTATTATTTTTAGAGCATATTGGGTTTAATTATTTATTTAGTGTGAAGCTTTAAAGTTATATATTGAGATTAATTAGATGTCAGGTCAATTCTAAGAGATAAAGGAAAGAAGATATGCATAGAAATTGGAGATAAGGAAACAAAAGCTAAAATATGGAAAGATAAAGCTGTCAAATAAATCTGAATTTCAGCACCCACGACCACAAATGGGCTTATATCTCAAAATCGGTTAAGAATTTGGAAGAATGGTTAAGAGAAAAGTTAAATATCTTTCCGAGACGATGAAATTCGACTATATATACACGTCAAACGGATCAGTATTGAAGCTGTTATGACGAAAACAAAACCGGGGCTGATTCTATATTTTAGGGTTACGAATTTGAGTTGAGCTTGGAGTCCATTACTTTTCTTCTCCTCCAAGAAAACAAATTAGGGCTTCTCTACACCTATGTATACACCCTTATATCACTTGTAAATCATCCTTGCCTCCTATTAATTAGTTCTTAGGTTTATTATCATTAGATTTATTGAAGGGTGCAAGATGAAGTCTTTTATTATTTCTTTTAGTTTATTTCAATCAGGTATGAACTAATTTTCCCATAGCTTGGGTTTTGCATTATGTATAATCTATGAATTCTATTTTCTTTCTATCTAAGTTTCTTTTATATGTTTTAATCTGATATTAGCTGCTTACCCATATATTTGTTTATGTATTTTTGAATTATTGTTTGTCCTAAACCTGATAACTTTAGGCTTTCTTAATAATAGTTAAATGATCACTTTAACTGGGTGTCTAATTTTTGAAACACCACATAACATCTATTGTCCGATATTAGTCTTGACAACACTGATTCTACCTAGATAGTCATTATGGTATATTTTAATCATTATCACCATGTTTAGAATTGAATTGTTCAGGAACCTAGTGACGTAGGAAAATACTAAGTTTAGGCTACCTCGTGGTGTGTCTGTAGCCCCACTAGTCGCTCTCAAGGTCTAGGAGAGGGAATTTAGAATACTGACTAAGTGTAAGAGCTAATTATCTCCCTTATTAACTAGAATTTGTTAGAAAGAATTAGAAGGATTAGTGCATACTAGCAAAACCTAAGCTATTCTCTCATCTCATATTTCTTCGTATTTATTTTACTGTCTTTTATTTTTCATTACTTTAATTACTATTCTCTCAATCAATCATCTTTATTTTCTGTCTTTTAATTAATTACTACCTACTCTTAATTATTGCTCATTCGTATAACACACTAAGTCCCTGAGAATGATTCTTCTTATCATTAAAACTTGCATACGTCCTGTAATACTTGTAGTACCGTGCTTGTCTAGGGTGCTTTAGTGCATTGTTTTCAGCGTTTATTTATCATATTTTTAGGCGACACCAGATTATCAGAGATTTTTGGGTCATAGATTCACAGAGATTGATTCGTAGAATTTAGGGATAAGGAAAATGATGCGACTCAATAAGGCTACGGAAATGATATTTGGCGAGAAATGTTTCAATACACAGAGGTTTATTACCTTCTCTGACTCATTTAAACCACTTTCTGATTCTCGTCAAGATTTCTCCTCTACCATTTAACAATAGCTAGTGGCATCAGATCTGCTTTGAGGTCGCCCGTTGTCTCCATCAAGGCTTATGAGTTTTTGTAGGGAGAAAATGGGATGTACCTAGGAGTACACTTTGAGAAATTGTAGGAAGGATTTGACAAAATGTCAACTTGGAAACATGATAATTTTGGGGATATCTTCAGCAAGAAAAAGAAACTCATGGCTCGGATGGCAGGGATCCAAAATGTGTTGCAAATTTCATACAACGCCGGCCTAGTGAAATTAGAGACTGGGATCAGTAAGGCATATTAGAGTGTTTTCGAGCAAGAAGAAAGACATTGGTTCCAATCCGATTAGATTGCACTCGGGAGACAAAAATATTATATTCTATTATTTAGCTATGTTAGTCAAAAAGGGCAAGTCAGGTCGACAGGGGATTAATAACAAATTAATGAATGGCTTGAGGTTGAAGATAATCAGAGAACATGGTGAAGGACTTTTTTTAGAACTTGTTCACGCTAGATGACACCATAGTGTGGTTATTTTCACTTCTTAATATGCCTACTTTGAAATCGATTTACATCCAAACGTTATGTGCAAGCGTTACCAGTGAAGAGATTTGAGTAGCGGTAATCCAAATGCAACACCACAAGTCACTATGACCGGACTACGTGACAACATGGTTCTACCAAAAGTGTTGGGAGATAGTCAGCCCTTTAGTTTGTGATATGCTAAGACAGACGTTACATGATACTTTTTTCTAAGATAAGTCCTTGGCACATTCATACACTTGATTCAGCAGATAAAAAGTCCAAAGTTCATCATATAGTGGTATTTTTTTATAATATCCAATATAAAATACTCATCTCACATTCATACTCATGACCCAACAAACAACAAATAGCAAAATACAAAAAAAAGTATTTTTATACATTCCAGTTGTGTACTATAAAAAGTCTCGGGCTCATACAAAAAGGAAAAGGAAAAAACACTACAAGTTCTAGAGCTTGGGACCAACAACCCATTAGGAAAACTTCGAGTGTTTAGGGAGGCATCTTCCAGAATTTAATCAAATGACTACCCTTTGAGTTTGGGATCACAGTTGTATCAAAAATACAGAAGGAAGGAAACAGAGAGGACTCGGGTATGCAAAAACGCTAACGAGGGAAATCTACCTCGGTTATATCACACGTTTTAGAGAAACATATAACCCTTTTTGAAAGTTCATGTTAGCATCTCATCCATTGAAAAAGCACATAACATGGAGGGTGAATAGTGACTCTAGAGTACTTGAAGAATATGGGGTCAATACAAATGGACCCCATAGCAGTAATAACAATACTAATGCAAGAAAACAACATAAAATGCAAGACTAGAAAAAAATAGAATAATAAGTTGGAAACATATACTCTTATTATATATATCGATGTATCATTTTGAAAACAAATCATACATAAGCTTCTTCATGTATTGTAAGGGATAAACATAGTGTTTTGGTTAGGCATGCATGGGCATTCAGGAGAAATTATGTTAAGGAGGTTGAAATAATTGAGATAAGGAATGCAATTATTTCATTTCGTCTTATAAGGAGCCACAAATTCAGACGAGTGACTGATAATGGTGTAAAATCCTTTATATCTTTTTGGTTTGAAACTCGTTTAATTCAATAATAGATAAAGAAAGTAAAGTGCGGAAAAATAAAAAACACAAAATCTTATCGTGGTTCAGTGAGAGTAGCTCTATCACTATAACACCTCAAGGTTCTGTATCTCAGTACCAATCTCAAACAATACAACACATTAATCGAATTAATATGCCTCTACTCAGAAATCTCTAACCTAACAACAAAGGTGAAGGCTACAGGTGAAGAATCAAGATGATTCTCACCTATTACAAGATATATTACAGTATAGAGGCTAAACTACCACGTATATAATGCTAAAAACATAAACCAATAGTTTTTGATGAACTAGGGTTTAAGCGACAAGAGAGAGAGAGAGAGAGAGAGAGAGAGAGAGAGAGAGTGAAGACTTCAAAGTATGGGAGAATGAATTAGATAGCCTCAGTCAATATGAGATACTATTTATATGAGACAGACACGAGAGCAAATCTGGAGTGTTGATGAATTAAGCCATCAAGGGCTAAAAATGTTCCATGTGTTCTCGGGGTCCAAATGTGTCAAATAACTCGGCACATCTTAAACGCTTTACATAAAAATATATATAAGATAACACATATATATATTATAAATATAATTTAGATACCATTAACATACTACAACATGGAAAGAACATAAACAACAATTTGAACTACTTTTGAATTATATTTGACACATTTATTATAATATTGAGTATATTGAGTATAATAATTCATCAACTCAACTCATGTATCCTTTAATAATCATCTCCTCCTATCTCTAAATTATCAATTCTTCTACGAGAATCTTCCATCAACACCAAACTTTCTTTTCTTTTCATGTTCTTTGTACCTTTCCCAACCTTCATGGTCATCCCCAATGACACTAAACTCAAAGCTTCAAGAACTCCCAAAATATTTGGATGAAATTAGTGACTTTGGTGCTATTGATGGTGTATGAATATGAATTATGCTGTGTTATGTGCTGGTTCATAAATATCTCCAGGTTTGGGAAAGGTTTGACCGATAATTTTAAGCTTTGGTGAAGTAAAAAATTGGATTAAGCTGTGAATTCTTTGGTGTTTTGGAAGGATTTATCGTATGATTGAATGTTTGTATGATGTTTGGAAGGAGGGTTTGATGTTGTTTTGGTGTTTTAATGGTGGGTTGCAGGTATTTAATGAGTTTTGGTTCGTCTATAAGGATATATTACATGAGAGACTAGGTTAAAAGGTTAGAGAATAGGCATAAGGTTTATGTTAGAAAAAATGTGCGGCGCTGACCGGTATACCGGTGGTTTCGGCTAGTAAGCCTGTAGTGACCGCCGTCGCTTTTGACAACACGGTTTTGCTAAAGACCCCTCGGCTTTGACCCTGATTTCGTGACCGTTGTCACGGTTTTTCGACAGACTAGTATACCAGTCATATGACTAGTTAGTCGGTCTGTATAAGTCCTTTTTACCATTTAAGCAATCAAAATCTTCGTCTCACGCCTGTATAACCCCAAACTCAAGGATTTTAACACCTTCAAACCATCAAAAACACTAAACCTTCTTCAAATCTTAAATTTAAACATTAATACGTCTAAAGTAATATAATTTACACTAAGAAATTAAAGGATATGAAAGCAATAAAATAATCTACAATTGAAATGGATTTTGTTTAACGTTGTTAAGCTCGACGAATTACCTCCAATATCACTACTTAACATAACCTCCCCTGCAATGAGTGAGGTTATTAACATTTTCTATACGGAATTTGCACCCCTTGACTCTTATAATAACTAGTTTCTCCGAGATAACCTTTGTGACCATAAATTGTCCTAGCAAAAAACTTTTGGATTCATTCACTTTAGGAGGAGGGTTGGGCTTTTTCATTGCAACTTCTTCTCCCACTTTGAACTCCTTTTTATTTCTTTCTTTCTGGTTAGGTTCTTTTGGAACCTTCACGGCACGTGCCTTATCTTTCTTCTTTGTATGATCAAGGTGTGGATTTCCCCTAGGATATGGAGGAGCTTCATTCGGTGGTTTCGTTCTTAGCTCTCTTTCCTTCATTCTTAGGGCTGCGACAACCTTAGTTGTGTCTTTCTTTACCTGTTCAATTACATCCAACCAGAAACATTCCTCATTGGAATTCGGGTACTTCATTGGCCTAAACTCGTTGAACTTTACCTCCTCATCTTGGATATGCATGATTAATTCTCCATTCTCTACATCAATAAGAGTATGCCCCGTGGCTAGGATTGGTCTTCCCAAGATAATGGGGACATTCCTATCTGCGTCGTAATCTAGTATAATAAAATCAACAAGAAAAATTAAAGTACCTGCCTTGATGAGGACATCTTCTATTCTTCCCTCTCGATGTGTGAGGGATCTTTCAGCCATTTGCAAGACCATAGAGGTTGGTCTTGTGTTTCATATCTTCAACTTCTCAAAAATCGATCTCGGTGTTAGATTAAAACTTGCACCCAAATTACACAAAGCTTTCCCTTGCCACTCATCACCAATAGATATAGGAATAGTAAAACTCCCTCGATCAAGTAATTTAGGTGGCAACTTACTATGGCATACTGTACAACATTCTTTTGGAAAACCTATCATTTCATTCTCACGATATGGGCGCTTGCTGGTGATAGCTCTTTTTAGGAATTTTAAATATTTTGGTACACCTTTTATGGCTTCTAAGAAAGGCATATTAATGTTGAGCATACTCACTACATTCATGAATCTTTGATATTCGTCCATATCTCCTTTTTTCTGAACTCTTGAGGGTAATGGTGGTGGAGGACGGTTCACTTATACAAAAACATCTTTCTTTTTCGGTTTCTCCAGAATTTTCTCAACTTCTACCTCTTCTACTTCTGGCTCACTTTCTTTCTCCACCACATATTTTACCGTTTTCTCCATCAAAGTCGTTTCTTTTTCTTTCATAACGGGAAAAGGAGGTGGTGGTAGCTTCTTACCACTTCTGAGCGACATAGCATTACAATCTTCATACTTGATAGGAATCTCTGAACCACTAGGTAGTTGTCCTTGTAGACACTGATTTAACTGTTTCGCCATCTGAGCAATTTGATTTTCTAACATTTTGAGCACTGCGGAAGAAGCTTGTGCTCTTGTTCAATTTTCATTTGCAAAGAAATTAGTGTCTGTAAAGTTTTTTGAACATCTAATGCACCTTCTTGAGATTGAGCAGGTAGAGCTTTATAGTTGTCTTAAGGAGGTTGTCTCTGAGCTTGATTTTTTTAATTTTTCCCCCTTGGTAGTTGTTCTGAAGTCTTGGTTGATAGTTATTACCTTGGGGACGCGGTTGATATGCATAAGTCGGATTTGCGGCCCCACTTGGATTCGAATATTGGAAACTCGGATGGTTTCTATTTGGTTGATAACCTTCACCACCTGAATTATAGTTCCCTCGGTTGGAAACAAACATCACGGATTCTGGATTACTTTAACAATGCTCCCAATCATGATCTTGTACACCACAGTTAGAGCACCCATCTATTTCTTGTGTAACATTAACATTAGCTCTCCTACCTTAAAAACCTTCTTTTACAGCTAAAGTAAGTTGTTTCAATTTATTCTCTAATGAAGAGAATTTATCATCAATTCCAGCACTACTTTCTATATAACATGTACCTCGGATTAGCCCTCTCATAGTGTTCCAACCCAACTTATTCTTCATTGTTTTGTTTAACATAATCTTAGCATTAGTTGGTGTTACCTGTAAGAATCCCCCACCACAAAGTAGGTCTAAATATTTTCTTGAGCCTCCTTCAAGGCCTTTATAAATATTGACATGTGTTTTGGTTCTCTATGGCCATGATCTAGAACTCTTCTGAAACATAATTGCGATCTTGTCCAACATTTACCGACAGATTCATCTTGTTCTTGTTCAAATGATGTCAACTCGACTTGTGCGTTCAGTCTCATGTTGCTCGGATAATAACAATCAAAGAACGTTGTTTGTAGCTAATCCCAATTAGTGATGTTTCCGGTTCTTGTGAATCATGCCACACACTCGCTGTGTATATCACGAAAAATCTGAAATTTAAAAAATACATATGTTCTCTTGTTACACCTTGTGTTATATATGCATTACATGTTTTCATAAACTTCTGTACTGCACGAATAGGGTCTTCTCCAGCTACTGCACAAAACTTTCCAAAATTGAGATGGCATACCCAGATGGGGTCTATATCTTGCGACATCTATATCTAGAGGACCAACACCAAGAGTAGAGGTGCGATAAACATTTGAGGTTGAGCTTATCCTCCAGGTGGAAGAGGATTTTGTTGATTATGATCGTTAACAAATTGTGGATTACGGATTATAGGGTTTGCGTTTTCATCTACTACCACCTGGGGATCAAGATTGTCAACATTAGCCATTTTTGCTTCCCTGGCTAATCTTTCTCTTTCTTTTCTTGCTTCTTTTTCTTCTTTCTTTCTTTTGTTTGAAGTCTGACTAATATCTTTGGGTTATCGAGCATACACCAAACTTGTAAACTTGATAAAGGAAGAACAAACAAAAGCATAAAACTGAAAAAATAAAATAACAATTGAACTACTAAAGGATTAACACCGGGGTAACTCGCTCCCGTCCTCAGTAGCGGCGCCAAAAACTTGGTGGAGGATCCACAAACGCAAGTGTACGGTTGTCCAAGTAATAATTTGATAATCAGATTTCTTTCTCAGGGATGGATAGTTATAACACTGGTATTAATCGAAATTGTAGAAATAATTGCTAAAACTGAAAAGTAAAATATATTTGTTTGGGTTTTGATATTAATACTAAGAATGCAAGAAAGTAAATTACTGAAATAAAATACTAAAAGTAAATGGATGTAGATGCAAAGATGAGAGATGTACTTAAGTCTCGTAAGGGATCCACCTAAGTTAATATGATTAATGTTTCTGTTTAAGGGCTAAGCTGGTAATTTTATACTAGTCGGGACTCTAACATTTCCTAGCCGTCTGTCAGATGAAACTAGGAGATATCCTATGGTAAGACAAACCTCTCTAAGGTAGTAAGATAACTTACGGATTTGATGTTTTCACCTCTTTTTCTATATAATTAGTCAAGTCTGTTGGTCAATAACGGACATTACACTGATATTACCTATTTCTGTAATCAAAACCCTCTTTCGGACGACACTTCGCCACTAAAGTGAATAGACAATTACTAAAACCTATTTCTAGTTGTGCGGAAAAGAAATAGTTAATAAGCATAAAATAATATGCAGTAAAAATTACCCAATTTAAATTAAATAATGAAATCCTAAATTCGCAAAACAAAAAATTAATTAACTAGGGTTCAACCTAATAATGTGATTCTCAAGTACTAAGAAATTTAGCTCATGTTCGAATTAAAAACTAAAAATTAAAAAAATAAAAGACATGTTCCTAAATTAAAGAAAATAAATAAAGAACCTAAAGGTTGGGATGGCTGTTGTTGAAGAATGGAATTCCTACATCTCTAGCTTTTTCTCTGCCTTTTTGCTTTGACTTGAAAATAATGAAGCGTAAAATTTAATTCTCTAAAGTGTTTGTAAACTGAGGTCTAAAGGAGCTTATATAATGTTTAAAATCATATTAGGTCTAACTATGAGCTTAATTAAGTGATTAAGGCCCAGGTCCATAAATAAATCCCGCATATGATGTACACACTTTAGTAAAATAGACATAACTTTTGACTCGCTGGTCCAAATCACCTGGTTCTAATCCTCAATTCTTGCTAACTCAAAGGCGCAGCTTTCTTATTTCAGGGCTCTAAGGCCGAATTAGCTTCAATGTGGCTCAAAATTACCAATTGGTAACTGCTATCAAGAATTATGCTCCTCTTTATCTCTCTAAGTGGTACATTTTCGCTCTTTTGACACCTCCACTCATTCTAAGACTAGTTCTCACTTCTCCTCCTTATCTTGGTGCTCCAAAGCATCCATGGACCTAAGATCATTATACTAAAAAACCAACAAATTAACAAACAAAAGATCTAAAATTGCAAATAACATAATTCTAAGGAGAGAAAGTGTAATATAATGAAATAAGAATAAAATTCTATCAAATAAGTCTATTATACACCTAAAATGATGTCTCCTAAGGGTATATATTTAGAATAAAATGGGAGACATCAAAGTTTCATAAAGTAATAATTAAAAATTATTCTACAAATATACTTATCATACAAATAATCAACACAATAATATTATTAGATACAGTTAGTTTCACCATGCAAGAAGAGATTATTTTTACTTATTTCAAAATGGTGGACATAGGTTGTTCTCGGTCCTTTCATGGTGTCTAATGGTCCATCCAACTACTCCCAAATCCTTCAATCGTTACTAAACCATATAACTATTAATCTTGAGTTCTTAAGGAGTAGCGTAGGTTTAAGTTAAGGTGTGGTATATTTGGGTAATTTAGAGTGGGTTGTTGGCCCTCTCCTCACTATCCATAAACTAATCGTCCTAGAGCTTGATTTTACGCTCATAATCGTGCTCACTCAACCTACTTGATGCCAAATCGAAGCATCCCCAAATTCCAAACCAATAATGAATGCACTATACAGGTTTTTTTTATTGTTTTCATATTTTTTTTTAAATTCAAACACGAATTATTTTTTATGAGTCCCCATGTTAAATTATTTTCTTGTATTTCTCTTTTTCTATTTATTTTCTTTTCTTTTCATATTCTTTTTTCTTACTAACCCGGCAAGTATTAAAAATAAGAGAACAATAATAAATCACAAAATAAATATCTACCCTCCCAATGTATCCCATGATCATGTGCCTGATGTCTCCCTATTTGTTCTAAATATTAGCCCTCTGGAGACATCATTTTAGGTGAATTATTTAATTATTAGATAGACTTTAATGCTTATTTGATCATATTACACTTTTCCCCCTTGGAATTTAACTATTTGCATTTTCTGAGCTTTTGTGCGTAAATTTGACTATTTTTAGTGCAAAGTTAAATAGGTTCTTGAATTTCATGAAAGACCAATCCAAGGAGGAGAAGTGAGAATAAAGTCTTAGTGTATTTTAGAGTGTTAGGAAATGTTTTTACTCGAGTTTTTATTTTTAGAGTGCACTTTCCTATTTCTATTTCTTGAATTATTGATTTATTCTTTTGAAGCATATGCGGTTTAATTATTTATTTAATATGAAGCTTTAAAAGATAAATGGTAATTACTTAGAGACCAAGTCGAGTTGGAAAAGGAAAATAAAAGGATTTACATGGAAATAAGAAGATTTAGGAAAGATATATGCAAAGAAGGAAAAGATAAAGCTACCTTATGAATCTGAAATTCCAGCCACGTTTCAAAGATAATTCCATAACTAAATATTGGCTAGGAATCTGGACGAGTGGTCTGCACCAATAGGAAGCTCTTTCCAAGACAAGCAGTTTCGTATATTGGAACTCTTCAAACGGATAAGTATTGAAAAAGATATGACCAAATCAAATCAGCAGTAGAATCTTACCTTTCCTAGATTTTAGGGTGACGAATTAAAGAGTTCTTGACTTGTCTTCCACTCCAAGTAAATTCGACCTAGGGGTTTCTAAAACCTATAAATACACCCCTAAGTCTCCTCTTTTACACACACTTCATATAATTACCAAAGAGGCTTATGGATTCAAGTCAGAGCAAGCAGGAAGGAAGAAAGTTAGGAGTTGGAGACTGTCTATATCTCCAATTCAAAGCCAAACCCAACCTATTCATTAGGTTTATTTATTTTCTTTCTGTAAAACATTATGTCTATTAATTTCATAGTTTTAGTTTTATTTTCCGTTATGAGCTAAACTTCTTAAGTGCTTGAGAATCGCAATAAGGGTTGAACCTTAATTTATTTAATTGATGCTTTCTGATTTGGGATTTTTATAATTTAATTCAAATTGAGTAAATTAGTATTGTTTGTTATCGTAAGTTAATTTCACTATTTTTAATCTGATCAATTAGACATAGGTTTGAGTAATTAGGCTATTCACTTTGGTGGGGAAGTGATCATCTTGACGGGGGGTTTAATTACTGACATAGGTAATAAACGTAAGATAGAAATTATTGATCTTAACGGACTTAGTTAATCTTATAGCCAATTGGGTAGAGAACCTGACATTCGAAGGTGGATTATGATCGGCCTGGCGGGGTTTGTAACACCTGAGAAAAGGTCCTAAGTCCATCCTGACGGGGGTTAGGAGAATCTAGAATCCCGACTATTACTATTTACTAATTTGTCCCTTAGAAGAAGCATTGATTAAGTTTAATTTGGTGAAACCTAGCGTGACTCAAGTACTACTCTCTCATCTTTTCGTCTTTTCAAATTTATTTTCTTGCATTAGTTTTAAGTTTAGTTTAATATTTACTTTATTTGCACTTTCATCTTTTAAACAAAAATCAAATAAAAATCTATTTTCTTTACTTTTAATTTTCATTCAAGCAACAATTTTTCACTTAATGCATAACACTTTAATCATACCTAATCCGTCCCTGAGATCGAAATCCCGTTACCGGATATTACTTGGACGACCCGTACACTTGCGGTACGTGTCTTACTTTTTAGGTGTGTTTATTTAGAACACACTAGGGTACACCAGTGCCCATCAGCTCAAACTCGAGCTCCAAAACAACTAGTCCTTCTTAGCCTCCTAAACACTAGGGTAAAGGCTTATAATGTAGTTATCAAAGAAAAGGCTAAAAGGTTAGAACGAGGCTAAGAAGGATATATATCATTTAAATTTGGTTAGAAAGCTAAAACCAAAAAAAGGGATAACAAAGAAACACCTCAATCATTTTTCTAATTGTATGGTCTCGTTTTTTTTTTTTTTGCTTTAAATTCATATGTTAATTTTTTTTCGACTAGGTTGAACCTCACATTTAAACACCACTCATCCTCACATCGTTTAAACTTATCTCCTTTTCATTGCTTACTAATTAGATCTATCTACAATTAAGTTTTTCATATTTGTACTTCAATTACACTATAAACAATTCACAATGCATACTTCTTGTCTATTATTAACTCATATAAAGCATGTTTTTGGGGTTGGTTTTCTAACTCCCACACCTATTCATTATACAATTTTTTTTGTATTTTTCAATTTTTTAATGAAAATAAGAAAATAAACTAATTAAGAATGCAATAACAAGAAATAAATTTAATTAAGTAAACCAATTTTGTGGTTGTTTTCTTGTTATATATATAATAAAAATACCTTGTATCTAAAGATACGGCAAAATATACACATATTTTTATTTTTATAGAGTCTAGGAATTACAACAGTATTCTCCTTATGCTAATAGAGAAAAGAAAATGTGTGCATTATACAAACTACCTTCAGATTTTGTTGGTTTAAGAGGAGACTTGAGTGCTGGGTGGTGGTATTCAACATATTAATAAGAAAATGAATATTTCAACATTAAAAGGTTTGGCTTTATTTTTTAATGTCTTGGGTATGTTAAAACTTATCAAACAGGCAAGTTAAACGGCATTTAACTTGTAGTGCAAACTAACCAAAGATTTTGTATGTCAAACATTTTAGCTAGTAAAAAGATAACAAATCGGGTATGTTAGAATTTCATATACAACACAGCTAGAGTGCAAAATGCTACCCTAAATATAAGTTTGAGCTGAGAAGAGTATAAGATAGCTACATACGTTCTATAAATCGGAGTTGTAAATAAGAGATCTGAATCGGCCTTGAAAGAGGGGTAATTCATAGTTCAGTGCTATAGCCTTGAAGGAGAGTACTCAATTTAGACATTTTAAGAAGAGCATTCAAAGCTATTTTAAGAAGGAATTTTGAAGGTAAAAATAACTACATGTAAGAAGGACAGATGTGTTTCACTGGAATTAGATGTAATCCACTATATTTACTCGCGTTCAAAAAATAGAATTCAGCTTTTCACGGCTTTCAGGGAGCTGTGTACTAGCGTGTGTTGTGTGGGTGTGATGAGAAACTAATTTTCCTATAAGAGTCGCGATGAGGTTTTTTATTTTTGGTTCCTATTGGTAAGATTAGTTGTGTTGTGTATGTGAGCGTGTGATGAGTATTTTTATATTTTTCTAATTTTAATGGAGAACGTTTATTGGAGTTTTTTCTAGTGGTTCCTTTTTTAGCTACTTATATATATAGAAGGTATATAGTGTTTACTATTTTGGTGTAGTTCTTTCATAAATATTTGAATAGATTTTCATATTTTTATTTTATTTTTAGGCGGAAGTTGCACTTAAGCTCTCCAAAATGAAAGAACACACGATCTTTTTCCGTAGTTATCACATATAAAATTATATTTCTAGATACCATTTTTTTAACATGATATTTATTTATTCACTTGGGGAGCTATGACCACCAAAATCTCACGGAGCCCAACCATATATATTTCTTCGTTATACAAAATAAGTGTATTTCGTTGTTACAACTTGATTATCTCTCATTAGTATCATTCCAAGATGGGTAAATATAAATGAAGATTTGAGCACCAAAAAGAGTCACATCAGTCATCCAAATATTAAAAGTTGGATAATCGCCCATTTGTGTGTGCTTCCATTGATCACTAAACTATTGAGTTGTTTGCAAGAAATACCATCCATCAGTCCAAAGTAAGGCTTCGTTTACTGTAATAAGTGCCAACCCTACACAATTGTTAAATTGTAAGATAAAGATTAGCAAATATACTTGTGTCAAACATTAAAATTTCACCAACTGAACTCATTAACGCTATTTTATTTAACGACATGAAAAATACCTGATGATAGACTTTGCTCTATTAAATTCATACTTGTATCGTGAAATCTCATTTCGTGACCAAAACCTCTTATTTCACTTGACCTTGAAATTATTTCTGCAAACTCCAATTAATCGAGAGAGTACATGTGCTTATGATATGTAATATCGCTATAACCACACAGATATTGAAATTACAAAATTAAAAACATAAAAATATAGATCTTACCCAGATTCTTTTCGTTAGGTCCCGTAATCCTTTCATGAGCTCTATTTTCCAATATTTTAGTAGCAACCACAATAGTTTTAATAATTGAAGTTTCAGCTTCCTGAATTTTCAAAAAAAAAATTAAGATCCATCCCCAAGACTTTAGATCAAGAAAAATCAGCTCCCTTGCTTTTTTTTAGCTCTAAAACTACCTCCAAAAGTTGTGTATTTTAATGTTCCCAACAACAGCATTCATGTGATTCGAAAGTGCAGCCACAATAGTATTACGAATAAAAATTCTTGTTTGGTCCCAAATGCCCCCGCTAGTTGCAATATTGCAGTAAGCCTCCATTTTAGGCGTATATAAGTCTTTTCCAGTCATTCGTGCAAATCCACCACTTTAATCATACACATACAAACAATAATATGGAAACTAAAAGTTATTAAAATCTTTTTTTACAAATTTCATTCTTCACCAAAAGCATAACTTGAGACGCAATTCTTCAGTAATAACTTCCAAATCTCTCAGGGTTCACAATGTCATCAACATGAATAATAATTGGATCATCAAATGCATCTAGAATGCATCACAAATAATGTGACTAACAATTATTTTAAGATAGATGATGCAAACACACTGATATTTATAGTCAGTGAGTAAACTGTCAAAATGTACAAAGATAAGGACCTATGATAACTAAGAGTAACATGGAGCCTATTCCATGAAAATCACACAATGTTGAGGGTTATGGTGCATACCCATTAGACCAAATATACCAAAAAAAAATCATATAGTCAATTTTACAAACATAAGATAAACTTACAGCTATTTCGTATCACTTTTTTATGAATAGATTTTCAGCCGATTTTCAATAATTTTCTTCATAGGACAAATATTTCAAATAACTGCACCATATACAATCATTCATGTATACTAATATTCTGTAATCTACTCAACACATTAAATACATAAACAAAACCATATAAATGTAGGGATTAAATTTCACATTAACATTAATTATGAGCTTTGAAGGCTTCAGGTTACTGCTAGTTAGTGTGTAATTTATAGAAATACCAAGGATGCAGCAAAGAGCCAGGTTACAATTTCAAAAGTAAGGTAAAAAAACATTTTTTAACATTGAAACTCTAAAAATATTATTTGATTTGAATCTAATATAATCATTTTACAATTTTACAAAATTATCTTATTATTGTTAAAAATATATGGAGTAATATATTTGAGTGAAGTGTATTAAGTTGTTTAACTCTCTTTTGACCCGTGGTGACGTGGCGTGTTCGTGGTATTTGATCTTGTTTTTATCCTACGCTCCAGAACGCTCTGTGGGAATGTCTCATATAAAAGGATTGAGTCATTGACCGAAGTCAGACTAATCCATTCTCTTCTTCTTAACGTGTTTTATTTTCTTCTCTCAATCTCAAGCCCTAGTTCATAAAAAGCTTTGGTTTCTTAAAGTTTGATTTATTGCCTTTTAACGATTTGATTTGCTTCAAATAGAATATGAGTTTTAGATTCAAGCTCCGATTTAGTAATTAAAGCTTCCTCATTCTTTTTCGTTAACTTGAGATTCAGTTTATGAATCTCACCTGCTTTTATAATAAAAGCTGATTGAGAAGTTTCAATCTCTTAATCTCTTTCCTTTAACAATAGCTTTAAATCTACGATTTTCCTCGCTTGTGAAGCTAAAACATCATTTGAATATTTTAGCTCCTCTTCGAGTTTTACCTGGTTAGCATTAGCAGATATTGAGGTTTGTTCTCGTTTTCGAACTTTTCTTTAGCACAATTAAGCTTATTAAAGTCTACACGAACATTCCTTTCAGCATCTGGTGGGTCCTAGGGTGTTATAAAATAAAGCGATAAATAAAGAGGAACTACTTAACCGCAAGTGTACGGTTTTCCCAAGTAATATATGATAATCAAGTTCGTTCTTAGGGACAGATTAGGTTCAACCCAAATATTAATCAACTACTAAGAGTAATTGCTAAACATAAAATAAAAGATAAGAATTTTTGTTTGGTTTTTTGTAAATTAAAAGTGCAAATAAACTAAAGACTAAAATTAAATAAACAGAAAGGAAATAAAGCAAATAAAAGACTAACTTCAGATAAGAGAGATCCTTGAGTCTCGCAAGGAATCCACTTAATCAATATAATCTATGCTATGTTTAAGGGTAGAATTGGAATTATAATATTAGTCGGGACTCTAATATCTCCTAGTCCCCTGTCGGGTGGACCTAGAAGCTATCCTAAAGTATCATAAACACCTGTATGGTCGAATATGCCTCTTCGGATGATATGATTTTACCTCTTTGGCTATGTAACTAGTTAAGCTTGTCGGTCAATAACGGACGTTACATGGGTATTACCTAGATCTGTATTCAAACCCCCCTGTCGGATGATTACTTCGCCATTAAAGTGAATAGCCCAAATAGTAACAGCTAATTCTAGTTGTTCCTAAAAGAATTAGTAATGAAAACAAAGTAATATCCAATATATAAAACTCAATCCTATTTAAATCTAAACAATCCCAAATTCAAAACATAGATTAATTAATTAAGGTTTATCCCTTTAATGCGTTTCTCAAGTATAAAGAAATTTAGCTCATAAGAAAATTAAAGACTAAAATAAAATAAAAGGAATTCATGTTCAAATATAAAAGATAAATTAAAATCCTAAAGGGTAGGATGACTGTTGATGGAAGTACATGATTCCTCCAGCATAGCTTCTCCTTGCCTTCTTGCTCTGACTTGAAAACCTTAAGCCACTTGTGTAATTCTCTGAAGTGTGTGTAAAGAGGAGGTTAAGGGGTGTATTTATAGGTGTTAGGGAATCCTAGGTCGAATTTACTTGGAGTGAAAGACAAGTTAAAAACTCTTAAATTCGTAGACCTAAATTCTAGGAAAGGTAGGATTCTTCTGCTGATTTGATTTGGTCATATCTTTTTCAATACTTATCCGTTTGAGGAGTTCCAATATATGAAACTACTTGTCTTGGAAAGAGCTTTCTATTGGTGCAAACAACTTGTCCATATTCCTAGCCAATCGTAAGCTATGGACTGATCTGTGAAACGTGGCTGGAATTTCAAATTCATAAGGCAGCTTTATCTTTTCCTTCTTTGCATATATCTTTCCTAAATCTTCTTATTTCCATGTAAATCTTCTTTCCTTTACTTCTTTATCTTGACTTGGTCTCTAAGTAATTACCATATATCTTTTAAAGCTTCACATTAAATAAATAATTAAACCGCATATGCTTAAAAAGAATAAATCAAGAAATAGAAATAGGAAAGTGCACTCTAAAAATAGAAACTCGAGTAAAAAAATATTTCCTAACACTCTAAAATACACTAAGACTTTATTCTCACTTCTCCTCCTTGGATTGATCTTTCATGAAATTCAAGAACCTATTAACTTTGTACTAAAAACAATCAAATTTACGCACAAAAGTTAGAATTCTGCAAATAGTTAATTTACAAGGGGAGAAAGTGTAATATTATCAAATAAGCTTAAAATTCTATCAAATAAGTCATTTATTCACCTAAAAGGATGTCTCCAAGGGGCTAATAATTAGAACAAATAGGGAGACATCAAGACCCCAGACTCAAACCTTTGTCGTCCCGACAAAGTAAAATAAAAACGAAGGATCTTTTAGGTGAACGCAGAAGGTAGAATCTAGAAAATATTCCCAAAGCACAACTTAAAACAAATCTCATATAGTCTAATCTAGGAATTATATACACCTACACTTATCATGCAAAGTCAAACACAAAATAATATCTATCCAAAATTAATTTCACAATGCTAAAAGATTAAGCTTATTACTTATCTCAAGATGGTGGCTATAGGGTGTTCCTCGATCTTTACTTGCTTTGAACGCTCCACTTAGCATAATCCCTATTAACTCACTGTGCATCTAGGAATCACGAGGACTTTACGGTTTTAGCTTAGGCTGCAGGACGGTATGGTGTGTATATTTGGTAAATTTGAAGTGAGCTTTTGGCTCTCTCCTCACTTACCATCAACAAAATGTCCAAGAGATTGAGTTTACACTCGAATAACGTTCTCACTCAACTCATTTGACGCGCTTAATTAGCTTCCCCAAATTAACCCAATAAGCACTAAGGATGATTCACATAAAAATTTCCACTTTGCCAGTCCGAATGTATATATTCTTTTCAAATCATTCATTTTTTTCTTTTTCATTTGTATAGCTATGACTCTCTTTTTAATGTTGAGATATCATGCTATTTTTCATAGTTATGCCTATTCATAACTTGAGCTCGTAGCTTCTTTTCCATTCACTATTACCCCGGCAAAGGGTTACAATATAATAAACCTGTGAATCATTATCATGTATAGCACAAAGCACAATTGATAAGCTCAAAAATCCCAACCCAATGTAAATTCCCATATAGTGGACCCACCACCCCAAACTCAAGCTCAAGACAGGAAGTCTCAGGATCGTGATTCAAGTGCGGGTCATATGGTCATGCCAAACAATCTAAAGGGATATTGGCTAATAATGTGGTGACAAAAGAAAGGCTTAAAGGATAAAAAAATTTCTAAGAAGGATAAAATTAATTCAGGGATAGAAGGTCAAAAAGGATTCAAAGGGCTAACAAAGAACTGTCTCAATCATCTTCCTATTTACACAACTAGCCTCTAGTTCATTCCTAAGTGGGTTCTCTACTCATTTAGATCTCACGTTCTACAAACCACCCATTATCCTTAAGTACAAGTTTACTTCTTTTGCATTGTTCATTAATTCTTCCTATCAATTATCTCATATTTGCATGCAATCAAAGTACAGTTTACACTAACTCCTGAAGTCAACTATTCCTATCATTAATTCATAAAAAGCATGCTTGATGGGGGCATTTAAAATTCTCTACAGTCAACGCAACCCTAAGATTAATTTTATTGAAAGCATGTAAATCACAAAAAATTGGGATGAGGCAACGAACCCCACCCTAAACTCAAAAGTGAGTCGTGTCCCCACGACTCGAAAAAGACTCAATAAAGCAATAATATTAAACTAACTACCTAACTAGTGCCTATAATCAATTAAGAAGAAGAATTTGAACGGGGTACCTGGCCATAAATATCCATCATATCCTCCTCCGAAGAAGAAGAATTATTATCAATATCCATGTTCAAAGTTACCTTATCCCTTGTTGAATTCATCTTGGCAATTTCCTCCCAAAGTTCTATGTTTTGTTTTCTTAGATGATCAATTTGTTGTTGAAATTTGATAGCCCATGGGGGTGTGTAAGAATTATTCTGAGAAGAGGAAGAAGAACTTTGATCTTGGATTGGTGTCTTTTCTTTAGGCTTTGATTGTACCTTCATCCTAGCTGTGAATTTCTTGTGTAGTGGTGGTGCAAGTGCCTTTTCTTCTTGTTTTTCTTCAATAGGTTCATCAAGATTGATGGCCTTTTTAATTGTAGAACCAAGCAAATTCTTGTTCTTCCCTAGGATGTAACACTTCCTCTTATAATCCATAGCATCTGTTCTGTTTGTCATGGTTGATTTGACCCCAAAATCAAGTTACACCAAGGATAGACTAAAGTTAAGAAAACTTGGTGTAGCATGAATTTCTTGCTTGGATTAGATGAAGGAAGGTGTTTTCTTGATGAATATTGGAAGAATTCTTGAAAGCTTGATGAACTTGATGGTGTTTAATGGTGTTTTGTGATGAATTTGATGAAGAGGATGTGTTTATGGAGGATGGAGGAGAGAATTGTTGATGTTATTTTGTTTTTTGTGGAAGTTTAATCAAGCTTCAAGGTGTTTTTATAAGGTTAGGAGCTGGAAATTTCGTATGGGAAAGGCTAGGGTTTGCTTCTGATAAGGTAAGAGTTGTATAAGGTAACAATCTCTTCAAAACCGACATATATACCAAAGATATGGCCCGATATACCGGACCTGAGCGCATCTCTTTTTCATTCCTCGGCAAAAAACCCGAGTCTTCTACCCGTGGCACGGGTTTTTCCTCCTGCGGTATACCGGCGGTATGGCCTGGTATACCGAACCTGACATCTTCGTTTTTTCGAACTCTCGGCAGAAAACCCGAGTTACTAACCCGTGGTACGGGTTTTCATCCTGCGGTATATCGGGGGTTTTGCGCAGTATAACGGACCTGCGCCGAATTTTTCCCATGTGTTTCTTTTTTTTCGTTTCCTAGCACCCCAAACTCAATTCTTGCACCATTAACACACTACCTTTCTCATTTCTTTTAAAAGTAGACACTAAAACTCGATACTAACTTAGATTTATACACTAGGAATTTAAAAACATAAAGCAATAAACTAATATACAATGAACTGGCTTTTGTTTAACGTCGTTAAGCTCGACGGGTTACCTCTCGCATCTATTCAGCTTCAAGGAGGTACATGACCTCCCCGGGATGTGGATCAATTCTGCGATTGGTATCTTCGCCTACATGGTAAAGTTTTAGACAATGCCCATTCACCATGAAGGTGCGTTGCTCGTCTGGATTCTCGATCTCTATAGCTCCATGCGGCGTAACTTTGGTCACCACGAACGAACCAGACCACTTTGATCTCAACTTGCCCAGATAATTGCTGAACTTGGAGTTATACTTGAGGACCATCTATCCAACTTTGAATTTCTTTTCACGAATGTGATTGTCATGCCATCTTTTCGTTTTTTCTTTGTAAAGTTTAGCATTCTCATAGGCATGAAATCGAAACTCATCAAGTTCATTCAACTTCATCATACGATTCTCCGCAGCTAAGGTTGGATCCATATTCATCTCCGCAATTGCCCAATAGGTACCCATTTCAAGCTCAAGAGGTAAGTGACAAGCCTTACGATAAACGATGCGATACGGAGATGCACCCACAGGCGTCTTGAACGCAGCACGATATGCCCAAAACGCATCATCTAATTTCATTGACCAATCCTTGCGTGTGGAACCAACTGTCTTCTCAAGAATAGATTTGATCTCTCGATTGGAGACCTCAGCTTGACCATTGGCTTGTGGATGATACGCGGTAGATACACGATGTCTCACACCATACTTCTCTAGAACTGTCTTCGGATATTTGTTCACGAAGTGTGAACCTCCATCATTGATAATAACTCGAGGTGTACCATGTCTAGTGAAGATGTGTGACTTAAAAATTTAATCACTACTCGCGAATCGTTAGTTGGTAGAGCTACAGCCTTTACCCATTTAGACACGTAATCAACAGATAGTAGGATGTACAGATTCCCGTTAGATGGTACAAAAGGACCCATGAAATAAATATCCCATACATCGAATATCTCAACTTCAAGAACATTATTACGCGGCATCTCATCTCTCTTAGATATATTACCAGTAAACTGGCATCTATGACATCTCTTGACATACTCATGACAATCCTTATGTAAAGTAGGCCAATAAAAACCGGACTGTAGTACCTTTGCAGCTATACGATCTCCTTTGAAGTGTCCTCCGTATGGTGAATCATGACAACCTGCAACAATGGACAAAATTTCCTTATCTGGTATGCATCTCCTTACCATCTGAGCACTGCATGTTTTGTAGAGGAAAGGATCCTCCCAAAAGAATTGTTTAGCTCGATGGGCTAGTCTCTTTTTCTCTTGTGAGGTAGCTCCTTGAGGAAAAGAACCACTCACAATAAGATTTGCTATATCCGCATACCAAGGAGTTTCTAATGAATAAACTGAAAACAAACTCTCATCGGGAATGGTGGTCCTTTGTGTGTTCTAAAATAAATGCAAAAGTAATCAAACCACAACCGCAAGTGTACAGTTGTCCCAAGTAGTAATAAGTGATTCTAGGATCGTTCGCAGGGACGGTTTGGTTAACTACAATGCTTATCAAATAATGAATGGTTGCACTTATGAAAGCAAGTAAAAGTTTTAATGATTGATTGTTTGTTTTTATTATTTCTAAGTAATGAAATACTAAATGGAAATTGCAATTAAATACTAAGACGCGAGTAAATAAATGTAAAACGCAAGTATGAGAAGGTAGCACTAGAGAACGCAAGGGATCCTCCTAATTCTATTTCATAACCTATTCTGTTTAAGGGTTAAATCGGTCAATTACAATGGTCGGGATTCTAAATTCCTTATACCTCCGTCATGGTGGACTATAAGGCTATCCTAGAGTGTCACTAGTCCCGTCAGGGTAAATATGAACCACTTTTAGATGATTAAGCAATTTTACCACATTGGCCCTAAAATTAGCTAAGTTCGTCAGAATCAATAGCTTCTATTTTAGATTGAATAATTAATTCTATACCTAAACCCTCCTTCAGGATGATCCACACGCCACATATGTGGAATAGCCTAGATACTAATACCTGTTCTTAGTTCGCGACTCTAAAAACAGTAAACAATCATAAATTATCGAAAAGAGTAGAAGACCCAATTTAATTTAATTTAACAGAAACCCAAATTCAGGACATGAAATTCAATAGAATTTGGATTTACCCATAAAGCATTCTCAAGCACTATAATGGAATTAGCTCATACTAATTGAAAAGAAAACTAACTAA
The DNA here is from genome assembly GCA_029959085.1 of Nemophila menziesii. NCBI lineage: Eukaryota > Viridiplantae > Streptophyta > Magnoliopsida > Boraginales > Hydrophyllaceae > Nemophila > Nemophila menziesii. Next base: position 86,986,144 of record JARWIR010000001.1, read on the forward strand.
AAATAAAATGAATTCATATTGTTTTACAGAAATGAAATACAGAGAAACCTAATTTCGGAATTGGTTTGGCTGTGAATTGGAGATATAGACACTCTCCGACTCCAAGCTTCTTCTTTTCCTAGTTTCTGCTTCTTCTCTGGACACTCTCTTCAAAGGATGAATTGAATTGAAGAATAAAATGAGAGTTCAGAAATAATGAGGTCAAAAGCTCCTTTTATAAGCTCAAATTCGGAATGGGCTTTTAATTAGGGTTTAAGTGAATAATAAAAAGTCCAAGTCCACTAATCAAGCCCAATTCCCGTAACTGCTACACCACCTCCACTAAAACGTCTTTTCCCGCTTCGTTATAACTCCGATTGACTTGATTGTAGATGCTAAATTTCTGTAAGTCGATAAGGAATGTTTTATCTTCAAAGGTCAGCGGCTAAATCATCTCTTAAGCGCCTTGAAATCAGCAATCTTTGGCCTATTTTCCAGATTTGCAGCTCTAAAATCAAATTCTTTCGGGATATATCTTCAAGTCTTGACTCCATATCACGATCTTTGACTTTCTTCTCGTGTTCCTCTCCTAGCTAATATTCAAAACCTACAAACTTTTCACTAAAATACACAAGATTACGCGCAAAAGTTTAATAAATCAAAAATACTAGAAATAAAAGAGGAAATTAGGATTATTGCATATTTAGCCCAAAAGTCTATCAAATTAATCAAATAAACACCAAAAATGATGTCTCCCAAGGGCATAAAATTAGAACATTTAGGGAGACATCAAGACCCCCAACTCAAACCTTTGTCGTCCCGACAAAGTAAAACTAAAAACAAGGGGAATGAAGTAGATGCAAGAGAAAATAGAAGCTAGTAAATACACCCTAAAGCAATTCTAAAGATAAATCTCATATAGCAAACATTAAGAACTAACATACACATACACTGATCATGCAACATCAAACATAAATAACTTCAATCATAAAATTAACTTTGCAATGCTAGAAGGTTACACTTGTACTTATCTCATTATGATGGCTATAGTTTGTTCCTCGATCCTTACTCGCTTTGAACGCTCCACTTAGTATACAACCTATTAACTTACCATGCACCTAGGAATCACGAGGACTTTACGGTTTTAGCGTAGTCTTGGGACGGTGTGGTATGTATATTTGGTAAATTTGAAGTGAGCTTTTGGCTCTCTCCTCGCTTACCATCAAAAACTGTCCACGAGCTTGAGTTTACACTCATATAATGTTCTCACTCAACCCATTTGACGCGCTAATGTTGCGTCCCCAATGTCAACCCAATTAATCTAAGATGATTTTTCGAAATATTCCACTTTGCCGGTTTATTTTATTCTTTCTTTCTTTTTATTTTCTTTTTTCCATTTCTTCTCTTTTTTTTGTACAAGATACCCATGACCATCATTTTGATGTGAAAGGTCATGTCTCTTATAATTTTTTTCTTTTCTTTTTCTTTTTCAAATCCTGGCAAAGGGTTACAAATATTAATATCATCTTTATTTTGTGCCTCAATACAAACACATCATTTCCCACCCAATGAAATTTCCCAAATGTGGACCCTCCACCCCAAACTCAAGCTCAAGACAGGTCTCAGGAATGTGATTCAAGTGCGGGTCATTTGGTCATGCCTAATAATCTAAAGGATAATGGGCTTATATCGTGGCTACAAAAGAAAGGCTTAAGGCTCAAAATTGGGCTAAGACGGATAAAATTAATATAAGGGATAGCAAGCTAAAAGGCTTCAAATGGCTAACAAAGAACTGCCCCTATCATTTTCCTAACTACATGGTTCGTCTCTAGTTCATATCTAAGTGGGTTCTCTACTAATTTAGATCTCATTAACTACAAACCAAACATTTTCCTTAAGTACAAGCTTACTTCTTTTGCATTGTTCATTAATTTTTCCTATTCATTATCTATGTTTGCATGCAATTAAAGCGCGTTTTATGTTATTCCCTAAAGTCCACTATCTACTATCATAAACTCATCAAAAGTATGCTTAAAAGGGACATTTAAAATCTTCTACAGTCAAACGCAACTCCTAATTAATTTATTGAAAGCAATTAAAAACAAATAAACACATAAAAACTGGGATGAGGCAACGTACCCCACCCCAAACTCAAAAATAAGTCGTGTCCCCACGACTCGAAAAGACTCAATAAAGCAATTAAACTAATATACACTAAATGAGAAAAGGATTGGAAAACATATCTGGATCGACACTAGGCCGATTACGTGTAGTCTCATGTTAGGGTTTTGAATACTACTTCATCAAGCTTTAAAGATCATTTAATTGTTGCATCCATCTTGAATAGAGTGTTCTTCATTACCTCGAACTCTTTTTCCATATTTTCCCAATCTTCATCATTTCCTATCTCTCTAAATCATCTCTTCTACGAAAATCTTTCCTCAACACCCAACTTTCCATCTTCATCATGTTCTTCGTACCTTTTCCAACATTCATGGTCATCTGTGATGACCCCAAACTCAATTTTTCACCTACTTAAAGATTACTTGCAAAATATATAATATTAATAGGCTCAAACAATTCACAATTCCTCCGCTAAATAACTAAAATAAATCTTAATTCCCAACTGGTAATAGAAAGAAAAGAAGAGTTCTAGCTATTTTACCGGATTGGCCATGGAATTTATAATGACTTGATACCTTGCACTTGCTCTTGCAATCTCCAACCTTCACAGTACCAAAGCTATTGATGAAATTTGTGTTGCTTGGTATTGTTGAAAGTGGCACAGTAGTGGAATTGGTGATTTATTTGAGATGGGTATTTAATATCTATGGTGTTGGAAAGGTTTAAAGGATATAATTTAAGCTTTGGTGAAGAAATTTTTGGATTAAAACTTGAATTTCTTGGTGTTTTTGGAGAGATTTGTGATTGATTATGTGTTTGGATGATGTTTAGAGCGATGGATTGGTGATATTTTGGTGTTTTGATGGTGGAATTTAAGTGTTTTTGGAGCTTTGGTTCGTCATCAATGGTGTTTCATGTGTTGGAGGCCAAATGAGAGGGAAAAATAAGGTTTCTTAAGCTTTAGGTCTGTTTTCGCCGAGACCATGACCGGCTAGCCGGTCGCGAACGACGACCTCCCCAACAGCTAGGTCTCGAAAAGTTACGCAGTTTAGGCTCAAAGATCACCTTATTCGGACACCTGAGCGCAAAGATATTGCTTGCCGAACTTTTCTCTGATTGTTTTTTTTTACCTCTGACGCAAGCCTCTTGCGTCGTTGCTGACGCAGTAACCAGAAACTTCCTTCTTCCTTGTCCGGCTAGCCGGTCGCTGACCGGTATGCCGGTGGCACGTCGCTGGCGCGAATGAAGACGCAGTCATGCTGCGTCATTGCTGACGCGGTGGTCAGAAACTTTTAGCTGCTTATCTGTACTTTTCGACTTCACCATTGGATAGAGCTCGAAAAGTTATGCGGTTTAGGCTCAAGAAAAGTTAATTCCGACCTCTGAGCATCAAGTTATGATCTTCCGAAGTTGCTGAATGAGGACGCAGTGGTCAGAAACTTTTAGTTGCTTATCTGAACTTTTCGACTTCACCATTTGATAGAGCCCGAAAAGTTATGCAGTTTAGGCTCAAGAAAAAGTTAATTCCGACCTCCGAGCATCAAGTTATGATCTTCCGAAGTTACTGATAACCTAACTACCCCAAACTCATGACTTTACTCCTATAATCATCAAAAACACCAACCTTTCTCGTTTCTTAAAAATAAACACTAAATAAAGAACCATTACTCTAATTTACACTAAGAATTTAAAAGACATGAAAGCAATTTAAAACATGGGTTGTCTCCCAAGAAGCATTTTTATTTAACGTCATTTAAAGTTTGACGGGTTACCTCCATTATCCCTTGAGTATGTAGCCTCCCCAGCAGTGGGTGAGGTTATGTATGTCTACAATTCGCCGCCTTTGACCTCTCAAAGGTTGTATCTCTATTAATATTGCTGTCACCAATCGAGTAACAACAAATGGTCCCATCCACGTATTTTTGAAATCTCGTGGCCTATTCTCTTGTTTAGAAGCCTTCCAAGCAACCTTGGTTCCAACCCCAAACTCATCTTTAGCTCTCTTTTTCACGGGTTCATGGTGGTGGTTTTTCTCTTTAACCTCTTTAGGTACTTCTAGAACAATGGGTAACTCAAGTTGCACCTCCTCTAGCTTTTTGTCAAAAACAATGGATGTTTCAGAACTTTCTTTTTATGAGGGACACGTCTTCAATCTCAATCACTACACTCGCATTCTCATTTAATTCTGAAATAGCTTCTATGAATATTTGTTGTGGTGTGAGTTCTTTTGTATCACTTTCAAGCATTTGGGTGTTGGCTTTGTCTTCTTTGCACACCTCTACAAATTCTTTATCTATGTCACCATTTGAATGATTCGTCTTTATTGGAATTGTTGGTGACATCAATGGAGTACTAGATGGCGAATCCATCCTAGTATCTTCTTCTTCTATCTCTTTTCTAACCAAGATCTCAATGTTTGATTCCTCTAAAACCAGCTTGGTAGATTCTTCTATAGCCGAAATATCATCTATACAAGATTCAAACTCATCATCAACTTGCTTATCAATAGTTACCTCATCTATGCTTAGCGTGATTGGTTCCTCTCTCCTTGGAATCTCTAGTTCACTAATTGCAACTTGTGGCGATTCCAATTCATCCTCTTCTTGAAGACTAAACTCTTCAAATACATCGAACCAAACATCGCTATCAATTTCAATGGCCTTATCATCAATTGTTGTACCTTGGCCAAGTTGCATAGATGGTGCTTGTTGTAGCCTCTCAATTGTCTCTGTGAGTTGCATTAATCTTTGCTCCATAATTTGATGTTTTTGTTGCATGTCTTGCACTAATGATGTGGTAGCATTGATTATTGCCTCATCATTTTTCATATTAACCATTGAAGTGTTGATGAAACAATTGAGTGATTCTTCCAACTTCTTTAGCCTTTCCTCGTGATCTCTAAAGCTCCCTCGTGTCAACTTCTGAAAAGTATATATTTTATCAAAGGAGTCTTGCAGTTGATCCAACCAGCATTGTGGTGGAGTCTGAACTTGATAACGAAAATTCTCCATACCTAAAGAAAAACCTGAAAAGAGACTAAAACAGACCAAGCGTAAAATAAATGCAATTAAACACTAAAAGATAAACACCGGGGTCACACGCTACCGTCCCCGGCAGCGACGCCAAAAACTTGGTGGTCCTTTGTGTGTTCTAAAATAAATGCAAAAGTAATCGAACCACAACCGCAAGTGTACGGTTGTCCCAAGTAGTAATAAGTGATTCTAGGATCGTTCGCAGGGACGGTTTGGTTAACTACAATGCTTATCAATTAATGAATGGTTGCACTTATGAAAGCAAGTAAAAGTTTTAATTATTGATTGTTTGTTTTTATTATTTATAAGTAATGAAATACTAAATGGAAAATACAATTAAATACTAAGACGCAAGTAAATAAATGTAAAACGCAAGTATGAGAAGGTAGCACTAGAGAACGCAAGGGATCCTCCTAATTCTATTTCATAACCTATTCTGTTTAAGGGTTAAATCGGTCAATTACAATGGTCGGGATTCTAAATTCCTTATACCCTCGTCAGGGTGGACTATAAGGCTATCCTAGAGTGTCACTAGTCCCGTCAGGGTAAATATGATCCACTTTTAGATGATTAAGCAATTTTACCACATTAGCCCTAAAATTAGCTAAGTTCGTTAGAATCCATAGCTTCTATTTTAGATTGAATAATCAATTCTATACCTAAACCCTCCGTCAGGATGATCCACACGCCACATATGTGGAATAGCCTAGATACTAATACCTGTTCTTAGTTCGCGACTCTAAAGACAGTAAACAATCACAAATTATCGAAAAGAGTAAAAGACCCAATTTAATTTAATTTAACAGAAACCCAAATTCAGGACATGAAATTCAATAGAATTGGGATTTACCCATAAAGCATTCTCAAGCACTATAATGGAATTAGCTCATACTAATTGAAAAGAAAACTAACTAAAAATAAATTGAATTCATATTGTTTTACAGAAATGAAACACAGAGAAACCTAATTTCGGAATTGGTTTTGCTGTGAATTGGAGATATAGACACTCTCCGACTCCAAGCTTCTTCTTTTCCTTGTTTCTGCTTCTTCTCCGGATACTCTCTTCAAAGGATGAATTGAATCGAAGAATAAAATGAGAGGTCAGAAATAATGAGGTCAAAAGCTCCTTTTATAAGCTCAAATTCGGAATGGGCTTTTAATTAGGGTTTAAGTGAATAATAAAAAGTCCAAGTCCACTAATCAAGCCCAAATCCCGTAACTGCTGCACCACCTCCACTAAAACGGCTTTTCCCGCTTCGTTATAACTCCGATTGACTTGATTCTAGTTGCTAAATTTCCGTAACTCGATAAGGAATGTTTTCTCTTCAAAGGTCAGTAGCTAAATCATCTCTTAAGCGCCTTGAAATCAGCAATCTTTGGCCTGTTTTCCAGATTTGCAGCTCTAAAATCAAATTCTTTCGGGATATATCTTCAAGTCTTGACTCCATATCACGATCTTTGACTTTCTTCTCGTGTTCCTCTCCTAGCTAATATTCAAAACCTACAAAACTTTTCACCAAAATACACAAGATTACGCGCAAAAGTTTAATAAATCAAAAATACTAGAAATAAAAGAGGAAATTCGGATTATTGCATATTTAGCCCAAAAGTCTATCAAATTAATCAAATAAACACCTAAAATGATGTCTCCCAAGGGCATAAAATTAGAACATTTAGGGAGACATCAGGGAAACTCTTCTCTTACCAACTCAGGTCCTCCATAGACTCAGAACCTTTAAGACGCGACAAATGATCAGCAACCTGATTATCGCAACCCTTTCGATCCCGGATCTCTAAATCAAACTCTTGTAACAGTAAAACCCATCTAATCAAACGCGACTTCGCATCTTTCTTTTCCATAAGGTATTTGATCGCAGAATAGCTAGTAAACACAACAACTTTTGCCCCAAGAAGGTAGGAACGAAATTTGTCGAATGCATACACAACAGCTAGTAATTCCTTCTCAGTTACGGTATAATTAATTGGAGCACTTGTGAAGGTTTTACCAGCGTAGTAGATTGAGTGAAATACCTTTTCTTTTCTTTGACCCAAAACAGCACCCATCGCAAGATCACTAGCATCAAACATAATCTCAAACGGAATCTTCCAACCAGGAGGTAATACAATAGGGTGCAGAAATAAGCTTCTCTTTAATCTCGTTGAATGCCTTTATGCAAGCTTCATAAAAAAGGAATTTGGTGTCCTTCTCAAGTAAGTTGCACAACGGTTTAGAGAGTTTGGAGAAGTCCTTGATAAAACGTAGGTAAAAACAAGCATGACCCAAAAAGCTTCTTACCCCTTTTACAGAAATAGGAGGGGGAAGTGTCTTGATTACCTCAATCTTCGCACAATCAACTTCTAAACCAGTAATTGAGACCTTGTGACCCAACACTATACCCTCTCGAACCATAAAGGGACATTTCTCCCAGTTCAAAACCAAATCCGTCTCCTTGCATCTAATCAATACCTTCTCCAAGTTCCGTAAACACTCCTCAAAGTTATCACCAAACATAGAAAAGTCATCCATAAATACCTCAAGGAAGTCATCAATCATGTCCCAGAAGATTGCCATCATACATCGTTGAAAAGTAGCAGGTGCATTACATAATCTGAATGGCATCCCTCGGAAGGCAAAGGTACCAAAAGGACATGTAAAGGTTATCTTGTGTTTCTCTTTTGGATTTACATAAATCTGATTGTATCCTGAATATCCATCCAAAAAGCAATAAAATTCTCTACCAACTAGCTTGTCTAACATCTGATCTATAAACAGAAGAGGAAAGTGATCTTTTCTGGTGGCCTTGTTCAACTTTCGATAGTCCATACACACTCTCCAACCAACAATGGTCCTTGAGGGAATGGCTTCATTCTGCTCATTCAAGATGGTAGTGATACCACCCTTCTTTGGTATGCATTGAACTGGACTCACCCATACTCGATAGATGGTTTCTTTTTAGGTACTATCTCCCCAGGCTCTCGGACTGGCTCATAGGCGAGATGCCTATGTTTCATGTTTCCGGAATTCAAAGCAGTTACAGTTTCGGCTAGTTCTTCCATCAATTCCGGTAAGTCAAGTGTTAGGGCTGCTTGCAAGATATCGTTAAAGTTCATACAATCAAATGCTTCTTGCGTAGTCAAATCAAGTACATCTATTCGGAAACACTCTTCAGGAATATCTGGAAACTTCATGGCCCTAAACACGTTGAACTTTACAGTCTCGTCTTGGATTTGCATGGTTAATTCACCGTTTTCTACATCAATAACAGTACGCCCCGTGGCTAGGGATGGTCGACCCAAGATGATGGGGACATTCCTATCCGCGTCGTATTCAAGAATAACAAAATCAACGGGAAAAATTAAAGTACCTGCCTTGACGAGGACATCTTCGATTCGTTCCTCAGGATGTGCGAGGGATCTATCAGCCATTTATAGGATCATGGAAGTAGGTCATGCGTTTCCTATCTTCAGTTTTTCGAAAATTGACTTGGGCATTGATGTCTCCTCATTTGTGATAGGTTTATATTAGGATGAGACATCATTTTTAGTGATTTAGAAGTCATAATAGTCGATTTTCTTGAGAAATAGTGCACTTTCCTATTTTGAGTCTTGATTTAGTAAAATAATATTTTTAGAGCATATTGGGTTTAATTGTTTATTTAGTGTGTAGCTTTAAAGATAATTATGGAGATTAATTAGAGTCCAAGTCAAAGACTACAAGATATGGAAAGAGATTAGCATGGTAATTGGAGATAAGGAAACAAAAGCTAAAAATATGGAAAAGGAAAAGCTGCCTAAATCTGAATTTCTGCAGCAACGCCTAAAGAAGTGGTGATAACTCCAAAAGGAAGCCGATTTTGGAAGATTCCTTTCATAGGGACGTAGATAATTCGCTGAGGATTCTTTTGGTATATTGTGGAGCAAAAACCGACCAATAACGAAGAAGATATTCTCAAGACAAGTCAGCAGAATTTATCTTTATTTCCATACGAATTTGAGTTGGGCTTGGAGTCCATTACTTAACCTCTCCCTCAAGAAAACGAATTAGGTCTTCTAAACACCTATAAATACACCCTTATATCACTTGTAAATTATCCTTGCTCATCCTTGCCTCGTAGTAATTAGTTCTTAAGGTTTTATTCTTCCAGTTTATTGTAGAGAGCAAGATGATGTCTTTTGTAATTTCTTTTAGTTTATTTCCATCAGGTATGAACTAAACTCCCCATAGCTTGGGTTTTGCATCATGTATAATCTATGAATTCTAATTCTTCTATCTAAGTTTCTTTGGGAATTACATGTTTTAAATTGATATTAGCTGCTTACTTTTATATTTGTTTATGTGTTTTGATTTATTGCCTGTCCTAAACCTGATCACTTTAGGATTTTTTTAATAGTAGTTAGATGGTCACCTTAGCTGGGTGTTTAACTATTAAACCACCACATAACGTCTAGTGTCGATATTAGTCCTGACAAAACTGATTCTAAATAGATAGTCATTAGGGTATGATTTAATCACCATATCACCAATTGAATGAATTGTTTGCTTAGGGCCTTAGTAGCGTTTGATAACCCTATTTAAAACAACTTCTTGGTTGTGCCGTAGCCCCCTTAGTCGCTCTCAAGGTCTAAGGAATGGGAATTTAGAATCCTGACTAAATATACAAGAGCTAATATTCTCCCTTATTAACTAGATCTAATAGAAAGAATTAGAAGGATTAGTGCATACTAGCAAAACCTAAGCTATATCTCTCATCTCATATTCTTAGTATTTTATTTTATTGTCTTTATTTTCTTAGTTTTAATTCTTAATTTCGAAATTCTATTGCTTTTGTTTTCTGTCTTTAATTATTTACTTCTTACTCGTTATTGCTACCCATCCGACTAGCACACTTAAGTCCCTGAGAACGAACTCAACTTACTAACTAAAACTTGCATACGTCCTGTAATACTTGCAGTACTGTGCCTGTCTAGGGTGAGAGTGCGTAGTTTTCTAGACTTTATTTATCTTATTTTTATCACACCCTAGGCGACACCAAGTTTTTGGCGCCGCTGCCGGGGACTTGTGTCTCGTTAGCGTGTGGGTTATCTATTTCGAGTAGTAGTTTTTAATTAATTTTTATTTTTCAGTTTTTAGTTTTTATTTTTCCGGATTTACGCTTGTGGTTTGCTTTAGTCTTTTTCAGGTTTCACAGTGTTTAATTCTTGGCCTCCGTTACCGGAGCCTGAGAGGAGCTTCAGATCTTATAATAAACGTGTTCGTGAGGAAAGAAGAGCTATGGCAGGCATGCAAGAACAGTTAGATCAACCTGGAGGATTACCTTACTTTTCACCAGGAGGACCTCCAGCATTTGTTCCACCTGGTGTACAACAACAACTAGGAGGAGGTAATGGGCAGAATAATCAAAGAATCGAGTACAACAAGACCTCCCTGATCTCCATGTGTCGTTTCATGTTCAAAATAGGTTACCGTCCTCCAGAGATCCAGAATATCAAATTTAGACCCGATCCGGGTATGCTTAGTCAATTTCAAAGATTTGGACTCTACAGTGGTACAACAATTCAAGATCCGGTAAGATCGATTCAGAAGTTCATGCAGATTTGTGATGCCTATATTACTCCTAGCATTACACGCGAGCAACTGTATTGTCATATGTTTTCGTTCTTCTTGACCGGTAGAGCTAGCGAATGGCTAGAAAGACAACCACCTAGAACAATTAATTCTTGGACAGAACTTCAAGCCGCGTTCTTTAACCGTTTTTATCCGAAGAGCATGAGACTCAAAGATCAAACCGAGCTTGCAAGATTTTGTCAAGAAGATGGAAAAAACAGTAGGAGAATCATGGGCAAGGTTTCAACATAAATTAGCTAGATGTCCGATCCATGGTTATACCCCCGCTCTACAACTTGCTATATTCTATGAAGGTCTTAATGATAAAGGTAGAGAGAAGGTGGATAACATTGGAAAGGGTAATTTTGTGTCCATGAATCATAATGAAGCTTCCGATGTCTTAGAAAATATTATTGAACAAGAAAGGAGTTGGCCTTCAACGCAAGCTCCTATTGCAAAGACCCGAGGAACGCTTCGTTTAGATGCAGAAACTGCGAACTCAGCTCAAATATCCGCATTAGAAAATCAAATCAAAGAGCTGAAGTTAGAGATGCAAAAGAATTTAGCCGCAGCAAACGTAGTACAAGAAGCACAAGGTTTTCAACAATGTGGGGTTAATAATCATACATGGGAAGAGTGCGAATCAAATCCACCATCTGTGTACTTTATATCCAACCGAGGAGGTTATCAATGGAGTAACCGAAATAATCCGGGTATACATTACTCAAATCCTCAAGGGGCTGCTAATCCTGGTCATTATCAACCGCGCCCCCAGAACAACTCTTTCCAACCTAGAGGTCAGTATCAAAATCAATATCAGAATAGACCTGCTCCCCCTCAACAACCTGTTCAAGATGCCTATACCAATGCGTTAGATCAGAAAGCTTTACCTCAGTATCCTCAAGAAGGATCTATGGATAATCAGCAAATAATACAAATCTTGAACCGTTTGATCACGAATATGAACGCTCAGGAAGAGAAAGTCCGAGGACAAGATGCCGCACTTCAAATTTTAGGTACTCAAGTAGAACAGTTAAACAAAGTTCTAACAAATTTAATGGAACAGAAACAAGTGAAGGCTATCGAAGGAGGTGATGACAATGTTGTGTTCGAAGCTTGTAAGGCTATTTGCCTTGAAATTGAAGAAGAAAAGGAGGAAGTACCGCATGCTTCCGTTAGTTCCGTGGAAGTTTCGAGTAACCGAAGAAGAACCAACCAAGTCTAGCCCCGTGGAATCTGACTGTTCTGAGGTTTATGTGGAGGACGATCCAGAAAAAGCCGAATTTATACAGCTATCGAGGAAGATGCAAGAGGAAATTCGATCGGTTATGGATTATCAAGCTGAGCTAGATAGAGAGAAAGAGAAAGAAGATGAAGTTGCACCTGCTGTGCAAGAAGAGAAAGAAGAAGAGAAGGTGGAACCGCCACCTGTTGTTCAACCAGTGTCATCAACTATTCCTGATACAAATCCTAAGGATGGCACTGAACTCAAGACATTTGTAGAGGCGTATACACCTGAAAATATCAACGCCCAAATAATTGAGATTGCAAAGAAAGGACTTACACCGCAACAAGTTTTTACGCAAGTTATTCCTGAGAAAGAAGCGAGTGTAGAGATCCCAAGAGAGAATCTGAGAGTCTCAAGAAGAAGTGAATGAGAGCTGCCAACAAAGCTTAAAGATCTGGGAAGTTTCAACCTCCTGATTCAAATTAATGGTATGCTCAAGGTGAAAGCTATGTACGATGTGGGTTCTGGTGTGAATCTTATGCCTAAGTCCGTGTTCGATAGACTTGGACTTCAGAAATCAAAGAAAACTCCAGTGAAGTTGCAGTTCGCTGACAACTCAGTCACCAGGACATGGGGAACAGTGGAGGACGTCTTAGTCCGTGCAGGTAATATCGCCAACCCTACTGACTTTGTTATACTTGAGTTTGATGCAGATAAGCAGGTTCCAATCATACTTGGACGGCCCTTCATGTCCACAAGTCAAAGTGTCATCAACTTCCAAGAAGGGACCATCACCCTTCATGCAAAGAATGTATCCGAGACCTTATATGTCTTGGGTAAGAAACCAAGGAAGTTAGATCCCACCATTCCTGTCATCCACAGCCTTTCACATCACAAAGTCCCTCCTGGGAAGATCCACTTAAAGCCTGTGGATACTAAGCCAAACATTGAGTTTGGGGTTGGCCATGAAGTTCTATGGAAAGCTCACAAACGCGAGAATAGGCCACGAAGTTTCAAAGACTCGTTGATGGGACCATTCATTGTCACTAAGGTTGTTTCAGCCAAGTTGATAGAAATCCGACCCAAAAAGGGGATCAAGCGCAGATTAGTTGACGTTCATAGCCTAACTCGTTGTTGGGGAGACTATATTCGCAAATCTTGATAGAGGTAACACGTCTAACTTTGAAAGACGTTAAAATAAAAGTGCTGTACGGGAGACAACCCGCAATTTTTTAAGTTTTTATGTCTTTTACGTTTTTAGTTTATGTTTAGTTTAGTTGTTTTTAGTTGATATTGCATATTTGAGAAAGGTATTAGTGTTTTTGATGATTAGGTATTGGAGAAATCGAGTTAGGGAAGCGAACAAATTTTTTTTCGGAAAAGCTGAAGCAGGGGTGCGGTATACCGGACCTCAGAGGCGGTATACCACAAAAAGAAACCCGTACCACGGGTAGATGCCACGTGTTTTATACCGAGACGAAAAAAAATGGAGCGGATGGGTCCGGTACACCGAACCCTATACCGCGCCATGCACCGCACGTCCAAAACCCGTGCCACGGGTTGCTACCACGTGTATTTTGCCGAAGCGAAATTTTTTGGAGCAACAGATGTTGCGGTATACCAGACCATATGCGCGGTATACCGCAGCGCGCCGCCAGGAGAGAGAAAAACGGGTTTCAAGCTTATAAAAGAGGGTTAGTGCTCATTATTCCGAATTTACTAAACCTCAAGCCTCTCTTTCTTCTCCAAAACTCTCCCAACTCCATTGAAGCTCATAAAAACCTTCACCAATCATCAAAACACTACCCAATCATCAAGAAAAACACATTAAACCTTCTCTCCATGTCATTACAAGAGAGATTCAAGCACCCAATTCTCACCAAATCCATCAAATTGAAGAATCAAGAGCTCAAATTTTCAAAATTCATCCTACAATTTCTTAAATCCAAGCCAATCCATTAAGAAATCACCTCACCCACATAGAGATTCATCATCAATTCATCTTTCCTAAACCAAATCAAGCTTGTTCATCCAAAAATTAACAATTTTAAATTTCAAGAGTTGTTAAAGCTTTGAGTTGGGGGTTAATTGAGGATGGCTAATAGACCAACAATATTAGCTAACAAGAGGGAGGTGAAGAATAGCAAGGTATTGGATTTAATCAAGAAGAAATCAAATAACAAAGGTTCTAGTTCTAAATCAAAGGGTAAAGACAAAGTTGAAGAAGGTGCGATAACTTTGCTTGATCGTAATGGTAAGAAGCTATACTTTTATGCAAAGGAGAAAACACAACTTCCACAAGGTCCTACACCCAAGGAGAAAGAGGAAGCTTCAAGGGCCCTGAAAGCTTCTGCAGAGAAACAATTAAAAGAACTACCTTTTGCTTATGAGAAAGTATTCAAGGAAGAAGCTGGTACAGGAGAATACAAGAGATTCTTAGAGCTTGGTGCGAAATTGGGTTGGTCTACTTTCATGGTAAGACGATCTGAATTATGTCATGAGTTAGTTTTGGAATTCTATTTAGGCATCTTTAGCCAAGATAGTAAAGGTTGTGTTCCGATTAGAGGAAAGTTAGTTCCTTTCACAGTTGAGGAGATTAGAAAACACTTCAAGTTTAAGAAATTAAAAAGTTATTGCAAGTTTGATGAAGCGGTTGCTAAACGAAAAATCTTTAATGAGGAACTACTTTTTGAGCATGTTTTAGACAAGGAGAAAGTGCAATCACATAAGGGAGAATTGAAGGCACCTTGGCCTTACAAATATCTTCAATCGGATGCGAGAATTTGGCACAATTTCCTTATCCCTAATGTCTTTGAAAACACACGAACTTTGGATGTGACTATGAAGAACGATCTACTTTTGGATTGTATTTTGAGAGGAGAAGAAGTAGATGTGGCACAGTCTATCTATGAGGAGGTGATGCGATTTTTCGGTCTCTCCTAAATCAGTTTATAATGTTAAATTTTCGACTACGATCACGTGTCTTGTGCGAAAAGTGAATGTAAAATTGGGTGAAGAAGAGAAACTAGAGTTTAAAGCGGGTTATATTGATAATGCTTGGATCAAGGATATCTTTCGAAGAGCGGGTTCCACGCAAGTCTCGAAAGAAGAAAAGGAGCAAAATTGGCAAGAGAAGATGGAGGAGCGTTTAACAAAATTAGAAGCAGCTCAAACTTATTTAGTCAATGATGTGGCACAAATCAATGCTAATCAAGTGCACATCATGAAACTCCTTGAGAAATTAACGAAAGATCCAGCAAATCCAATCTTGGATGTCAATGATGCGAGGCAATAGCCTCGAGAGTATGTTCTCTTTCTTCCTTACCATTTCTGTAAATGCATTTATCTGCTAATTTTAATTTCTGTTTCGAGTCTTTTTCGAGTCGTGGGGACACGGCTCATTTTTTAGTTAGGGGTGTGGGGATTCGTTGTCTCTCATCTCCATTTTTCTGTTTTTAGGTAGAAATTAAAATTTTTGATACATGGGAATTAGACGTAGAGTGTGTTTAATAGCTTGAAAGCATAAGCTCAATGAATTGATGATAGTAAGTAGTATTTTTATGAGCTATATTATTTGTATGCTTTGAGTATTTGCAGGAAAACACACGTTGATAGTAAAGAAAAGATTAGTGAGCAATGCGATAGAAAGTATGTTCGATCTCAGGGAACCTTGAGAAGTGTGTAGGCCGTGAGATCCAAGCTAGTTGACAAACCCATTTAATGAAAGTGCTAAAGGTAAGAAAATAACGAAATTACATAGTGTAGAAAGTGATTAAGGCGGTTCTTTCATATTTGAAGCCTTTGAAGCCTTTTTATACCTTCTCACCTTGTGATTTTTGATTTTATATGTTATATCCTTCTCAGCCCCTTCTAGCCTTTCTAAAGCTTTTTATTGAAACACGTTATAAGCCATATCCCTTTAGATTATAGGAATTTTCCATATGACCCACACTCGAATCGCGATGCATAGAAAGTTGTTTTAGCGCTTGAGTTTGGGGTGGTGGGTCCACCATTATGGGAATTGTTATTGGGTTGGGATATTTTTGAGCTTATTAATTGTGCTTTGTGCTTTATATTGATGATGATTCACAAATTTTTTGTAATCCTTTGCCAGGGTAATAGTGAATGAAAAAGAAGATACGAGCTGAAGTTGCCAACAAGGGAATTAAAAGAAAAAATATATATATGAGAAAATAGCGTGATATCTCAACATTAAAAAGAGAGTCAAAGCTATAGAAATTAATTTGAAAAAAAATTATATGTATTCGGACCGGCAAAGTGGAATTTTTATGTGAACATCTTATGCGTTAATTGGGTTATTAGGGATGCTAAATTGTGCATCAAGGAATTCATTGGGTTGAGTGAGAAACCTTTTATGAGAGTAACTCAAGCTCTAGGGCGATTCGTTGATGGCTAGTGAGGAGAGAGCCAAAAGCTCACTCTAAATTATCCAAATATGCTACCATACCGTCCCTAAGCCTAAATTACAACCTTAAAGACCTTTTGATTCTTTGCTATGTAATTGAGAAGTGATTAATCCATTAGAGAGTAGTTAAATGGATCTTTGAATACTAGTGAAAGTCGATGAACAATCTATAGCTTCCTTGGGGAACTGAGTAAAGTCCCAATCCTTCTTACATTGCAAAACTAATCTGATCTTGAATTCAAGCCGTGTTGACTTTGGATATGAGAAGTGTACAGGTATGTAGTTTATGAATATTATTGCATGAAATTTTCTGAGTTATGTGCTTTAAGTTTATTCTATATATTCTGCTATGTTTTTTCCCATTGTATTGAAAATTCCATAAGTGTGTATTTATAGACTTCCCTTTGTTTTTATTTTTTATTGTATCGGGACGATACAACTTTGAGTTGGGGGTCTTGATGTCTCCTCATTTGTGATAGATTTATATTAGGATGAGACATCATTTTTAGTGATTTAGAAGTCATAATAGTCGATTTTCTTGAGAAATAGTGCACTTTCCTATTTTGAGTCTTGATTTAGTAAAATAATATTTTTAGAGCATATTGGGTTTAATTGTTTATTTAGTGTGTAGCTTTAAAGATAATTATGGAGATTAATTAGAGTCCAAGTCAAAGACTACAAGATATGGAAAGAGATTAGCATGGTAATTGGAGATAAGGAAACAAAAACTAAAAATATGGAAAAGGAAAAGCTACCTAAATCTGAATTTCTGCAGCAACGCCTAAAGAAGTGGTGATAACTCCAAAAGGAAGCCGATTTTGGAAGATTCCTTTCATAGGGACGTAGTAATTCGCTGAGGATTCTTTTGGTATATTGTGGAGCAAAAACCGACCAATAACGAAGAAGATATGCTCAAGACAAGTCAGCAGAATTTATCTTTATTTCCATACGAATTTGAGTTGGGCTTGGAGTCCATTACTTAACCTCACCCTCAAGAAAACGAATTAGGTCTTCTAAACATCTATAAATACACCCTTATATAACTTGTAAATTATCCTTGCTCATCCTTGCCTCATAGTAATTAGTTCCAGTTTATTGTAGAGAGCAAGATGATGTCTTTTGTAATTTCTTTTAGT
Organism: Nemophila menziesii; assembly: GCA_029959085.1. Lineage (NCBI taxonomy): Eukaryota > Viridiplantae > Streptophyta > Magnoliopsida > Boraginales > Hydrophyllaceae > Nemophila > Nemophila menziesii. The sequence goes on from JARWIR010000001.1 coordinate 87,003,674, forward strand.
TTATTTCCATCAGCTATGAACTAAACTCCCTATAGCTTGGGTTTTGCATCATGTATAATCTATGAATTCTAATTCTTCTATCTAAGTTTCTTTGGGAATTACATGTTTTAAATTGATATTAGCTTCTTACTTTTATATTTGTTTATGTGTTTTGATTTATTAACTATCCTAAACCTGATCACTTTAGGATTGTTTTAATAGTAGTTAGATGGTCACCTTAGCTGGGTGTTTAACTATTGAACAACCACATAACGTCTAGTTTCAATATTAGTCCTGACAAAACTGATTCTAATTAGATAGTCATTTGGGTATGATTTAATCACCATATCACCAATTGAATGAATTGTTTGCTTAGGGCCTTAGTAGCGTTTGATAACACTATTTAAAACAACTTCTTGGTTGTGCCGTAGCCCCCTTAGTCGTTCTCAAGGTCTAAGGAATGGGAATTTAGAATCCTGACTAAATATACAAGAGCTAATATTCTCCCTTATTAACTAGATCTAATAGAAAGAATTACAAGGATTAGTGCATACTAGCAAAACCTAAGCTATATCTCTCATCTCATATTCTTAGTATTTTATTTTATTGTCTTTATTTTCTTAGTTTTAATTCTTAATTTCGAAATTCTATTGCTTTTATTTTCTGTCTTTAATTATTTACTTCTTACTCGTTATTGCTACCCATCCGACTAGCACACTTAAGTCCCTGAGAACGAACTCAACTTACTAACTAAAACTTGCATACGTCCTGTAATACTTGCAGTACTGTGCCTGTCTAGGATGAGAGTGCGTAGTTTTCTAGACTTTATTTATCTTATTTTTATCACACCCTAAGCGACACCAGGCATCAAATTGATACTCGCGCCCAAGTCACATAAAGCTTTCCCTTGTCACTCATTACCAATCGAAATAGGAATTGTAAAACTCCCAGGATCAAGTAGTTTAGGTGGCAACTTACTTTGGCATATAGCGCTACACTCTTCTGGCATTCCTATCATCTCATTCTCACGGTATGGTCTCTTGTTGGTAATGGCTCTTTTCATAAATTTAACGTACTTCAGAACATCGTGTATAACATCTAAGAACGGAACGTTAATATTGAGACCACGTACCATATTCAAGAACTTCTGATAGTCAGCCATGTCTCCTTTCTTCTGAACTCTGGAGGGAAAAGATGGAGGAGGACGGGTTTCTGTAACCTCTTTGGCCTTTGGCTTTTCCGGATTCTTCTCCACTTCAACTATCTCAGGTTCATCTTCTTTTTCCACCACATCTCTTGCCGGTTTCTCTTTCACAGTTGTTTCTTTTTCTTTGATCATGGGAAAAGGAGATGGTGGGAGCTTCTTACCACTTCGAAGTGTCACTGCACTACAATCTTCTCTTTGCTTAGGTTCTTCAGTGTCACTCGGTAATTGTCCTTGTTGACGTTGATTTAATTGCTTATTTATCTGAGCCATCTGAGTTTCCATCAATTTAAGTGTTACGGTCGTAGATTGTTGAATGTTGATTAGTGTTGTCAAGGTTTGTTGAACATCTAGTGCACCTTCTTGAGGTTGAGCAGGTAGAGCTTTCTGGTTCATGGTCTCGGTATAAGCATCTTGAGGAGGTTGTTTTTAGCTTGATTTTCGTATGCTTGTCTACCTTGGTAGTTGTTCTGAGGTCTTGGTTGAAAGTTGTTTCCTTGGGGACGTGGTTGATATGCATAAGTCGGATTAGCAGCCCCATTTGGATTCGAATATTGGAAACCCGGAGGGTTTCTATTGGTTGATAACCTTGACCATTTGAGTTATAATTTCCTCAGTTGGACACGAACATTACGAATTCTGGATTGGTTGGACAGGTCTCCCAATCATGATCTTGTGTACCGCAGCTAGAACATCCATAAACTTCTTGTGTAACATTAACAACTGCTCTTCTACCAGTAACACTTTTTGTAACAGCTAGAGTGGGCTGTTTCAGTTGTTGTTCGAGTTTGTTTTCCATGGCGGTGAATTTTTCTTCAATCAGTGCAATATTTCCACCACGGACAGGTGTTCTCACGGTATTCCAACCTAGTTCATTCGTTACAGTTCTATTCAAAATAATCTTAGCATGGACTGGCTGTACCCGTAAAAATGCACCACCACAAAGCAAATCTAGATCCTTTCTTGAAGAGCCATCAATTACTCGGTAAAATATATTCATCCGTTGAACTTCTGTGTGGCCATGATCAGGGACTCTCCTTAAGCAAATCTGAAATCTCTTCCAACTTCTACCCAAAGTCTCGTCTTGATCTTGTTTGAATGAAGTTATCTCAACTTGCGCATCCAATTCCATATTCGTTGTGTAGTATCTATCGAAGAACGCGGTTTGTAATGTGTAGTATCTTCCGGGTTCTTGAGAATCATGCCACTCACTTGCTCCATCAATAACGAAGTATCTAAAATTAGCAAAATACATTTGCTCTTTAGGTTTTTTTTTTCGTACGAGGGTTCCGGGCTTACCCCCCGACTAGTCCCACGGGAGATATGACTGCCTCCCCAACCATACCTCAAGGTAATTCAGAACTAGGTTGCCTTGAAAACTTTCCAAACTTTAATAACTTTTTTTTTCCGCTTGTGAGATTCGAACCATGTACCTCTCACTTGAGAGAACCTTCCAAAATTTAATAACTTTTCTGCCGCCTGCGGGATTCGAACCATGTACCTCTCACTTGAGAGAACTTTCAAAACTTTAATATCTTTCTGCCGCCTGCGCGATTCGAACTCTGTACCTCTCACTTGAGAGACATAGCCCTGGCCAGATGAGCTAGCTCACCTGGTTATTTGCTTTTTAGTTACTCCTTGTGTAATATAAGAATCGCAGATTTGCATGAACTTCCGTACAACACGGATTGGATCTTCGCGAGGTGCTCCTCGGAAATTGCCATAACTTTGAAACTGAGATAACATACCAGGATCAGGTCTGAATCTCTCGATATTAATATTTGCTGGGCCAATTCCAAGGGCAGGAGCTCTAAACGGAGCTTCTTCAGGGCCAAATGATGAACCACGGTCATTGTTTTGAGCTTGGGGAACAGCAGGAGGGTTGAGTTGATGATTTTCAGACATTTTTTCTCTTGCTAATTGCTCCTCTAACTCTTTTGCTTTAGCTTTTCTCTTTCTTTTATTTCCTTCGCGTACTAGGTTTTCGAGATTTGCAAGAATCACGATATCTTCATGCATAAACCAAAACCTGTAAACCTGAGAAAGAAAGACAACCCAAAGCGTAAAACTGAAAAATAAAACTAAAACTAAACTAACAATTAAACTACTAAAATATGAACACCGGGGTCACACGCTACCGTTCCTGGCAGCGGCGCCAAAAACTTTGTGGTTCCTAGGGTGTTATAAAATAAAGCGATAAATAAAGAGGAACCACTTAACCGCAAGTGTACGGTTGTCCCAAGTAATATATGATAATCAAGTTCGTTCTCAGGGACGGATTAGGTCAACCCAAATATTAATCAAATAGTAAGAGTAATTGCTAAACAGAAAATAAAAGATAAGAATTTTTGTTTGGTTTTTTGTAAATTAAAAGTGCAAATAAAGTAAAGAATAAGATTAAATAAACAGAAAGGAAATAAAGCAAATAAAAGACTAACTTCAGATAAGAGAGATAACAAGGAATCCACTTAATCAATATAATCTATGCTATGTTTAAGGGTAGAATTGGAATTATAATATTAGTCGGGACTCTAATATCTCCTAGCCCCCTGTCGGGTGGACCTAGAAGCTATCCTAAAGTATCATAAACACCTGTATGGTCGAATATGCCTCTTCGGATGATATGATTTTACCTCTTTGGCTATGTAACTAGTTAAGCTTGTCGGTCAATAACGGACGTTACACGGGTATTACCTAGATCTGTATTCAAACCCCCTTGTCGGATGATCACTTCGCCACTAAAGTGAATAGCCCAAATACTAACAGCTAATTCTAGTTGTTCCTAAAAGAATTAGTAATGAAAACAATGTAATATCCAATATATAAAACTCAATCCTATTTAAATCTAAACAATCCCAAATTCAAAACATAGATTAATTAATTAAGGATTCCTCCAGCACTAGCTTCTCCTTGCCTTATTGCTCTGACTTGAAAACCGTAAGCCTCTTGTGTAATTCTCTGAAGTGTGTGTAAAGAGGAGGTTAAGAGGTGTATTTATAGGTGTTAGGGAACCCTAGGTCGAATTTACTTGGAGTGGAAGACAAGTTAAGAACTCTTAAATTCGTAGCCCTAAATTCTAGGAAATGTAAGATTCTTCTACTGATTTGATTTGGTCATATATTTTTCAATACTTATCTGTTTGAGAAGTTCCAATATATGAAACTGCTTGTCTTGGAAAGAGTTTTCTATTGGTGCAGACCACTCGTCCATATTTCTAGCCAATCGTAAGTTATGGACTGATCTTTGAAACATGGCTGGAATTTCAGATTTATAAGACAGCTTTATCTTTTCCTTCTTTGCATATATCTTTCCTAAATCTTCTTATTTCCATGTAAATCTTCTTTCCTTTACTTCTTTATCTTGACTTGGTCTCTAAGTAATTACCATATATCTTTTAAAGCTTCATATTAAATAAATAATTAAACCGCATATGCTTAAAAAGAATAAATCAATAAATCAAGAAATAGAAATAGGAAAGTGCACTCTAAAAATAGAAACTCGAGTAAAAAACATTTCCTAACACTCTAAAATACACTAAGACTTTATTCTCACTTCTCCTCCTTGGATTGATCTTTCATGAAATTCAAGAACTTATTAACTTTGCACTTAAAACAATCAAATTTACGCACAAAAGCTTAGATTCTGCAAATAGTTAATTTCCAAGGAGAGAAAGTGTAATATGATCAAATAAGCTTAAAAGTCTATCAAATAAGTCATATATTCACCTAAAAGGATGTCACCGAAGGGCTAATAATTAGAACAAGTAGGGAGACATCAGCATCTTGTAAAGCTTCTTCTTCTCTCAAATTCAAACCCTAGTAATAAAAAATCTTTAGTTTCTTATGTGTAGCATTTTAATCGTGGTAGATTAGCTTCATGATTGTAATATCTCTTGTAATTTGCATGAATCCACTTGATTCATCACTAGATAGCCTTAACACTAGTGTTAGGGTTAGAGATTTCTGGTAGAAGCTTTTCATTTGATTTGTGCGGTGTAATCTTGAGATTGGTACTGAAACTTTTAACCTCGTGGCATTATAGTGACTGAGCTACTCTTGTTGGAGCTCAACGTGGACGTAGATCATTCTTGTCTGAACCACGATAAATTTCTGGTGTACTTTATCTTTCTGCACTTTCTTGTTATATTTCATAAACCAAAACATTTTCAGAACTAAGATCTTTTAAAAGGTATTTACAATAGTGGCATCAGAGCTTGATATAAATATTTTACAGGGTTTTCCCGTATTTGATTCATTTTTAAAATCTTGGGTCTTTCGGATCTGGTTTTCTTAAACGTGAGGGTTTTATCGGTGTTTCTGATTTTCTTGGAATTCTAGGGGTTTTGAAATAAAATTAGTGTTTCAGATTTGTATAAAGCGGCTTAAAGGGTTTCTTGATATTTTTTTGTTCTTAACTAATATCCTACGATGACCACCTCAACTCGTATTGATATGTCGGTATTCGATGGAAAAATGAATTTTGGGGTTTGGCAGAAAAAGATGAGAGTCTTACTATCTTATCATAAAGTTGGAAGCGCATTAATAAAGGATATTAAATAATGGAGTGAAGGTGATATCGAGAATGAAGAATAAATAAACGAAGAAGCGTATAATATCTTGTTCTTGAAACTATCCGACTCGGTAATTCGCCAAGTTGATGGTGCTGATACAGCTCTTGAGCTGTGGGGTAAACTCAAAACTCTTTATGCTTCTAAATTTGTTCCCAGTCTTTCTTTCTTGAAAGGTTCTTTGTTTAATTATAATATTGACAGTTCTAAATCTATTGATGAGAATTTAAATGAATTTAGTAAGATGTGACTTGTGCTTAAGGGTACTTCTATGGTATTAGATGATACTAGTAAATGTATGATCCTATTAAATGCTATTCTTGAATCTTTTCAAGTTGTTAAAGATGTATTTCAATATGTCACTAATGTCCCTGAATATGATCAAGTTGTTACTACTTTAAAAACTAGAGAAAATGAACTTAAGTCCCTTAAAAGAACAGGTGCCAATATGTTTGTGAAACCCAGAATTGATATTACACTTATTAATGACTTAGCCAAAAACAAGTAAGGAACAAAACCACTAGTTCTAAGAATAAAGAAACTAGGAAGTGTTTTCACTATGGGAAAACTGGACATTTGAAAAATAACTGTTTTAAATTGAAAAACAATTAAATATTAGTGCTAATGAGTCTAGTATGCCTAGGACTGATGATGATGTATATGAAGTACTGAATGTCACTAATTTGTCTGGACATGCTAGTTGGATACTTGACTCTTGTTGTATCTTTCACATGCGCCACATACTTGAACTATTTCATTGTGTTACTGTAGTTAACAATGAGACTGTATATATGAGAAATAATAATAATTGTAAGGTAAAAGTTATAGGAGAGGTGAATCTGAGAATGAATTCTGGGAAATGTATTGTGTTTACTAATGTTAGATATATTCCTGATTTGAAAAGAAACATGATTTCTTTAGGTGCTTTAGATGATCTTGGTTGTGTTTCTAAGGTGTCTAATGGTGTTATGCATGTGTATAAGGAGTCTAAATTGATTTTTATTGGTAATAAACATGCTGGCTTGTATGTCCTTGATGGTAGTCATATATCTGGTTCTGTAAATGCTGTTACTAACTCTGTATCTCAGGCAACCACTGAAAAGTGACATTTAATGGTAGGGCACATGAGTCATCAAGGACTCAGTGTACTTAGCAAAAATTTCATGCATGGAAAAGATGTGATTGATAACCTTCCTTTCTGTGAAACATGCATTATGGGTAAGCAACACAGGGCAAGCTTTAAGCCTGGGACTCATAAGTCCAAGGCCTACCTTGAATATGTCCATGCTGATCTTTGGTGGAGAATGAAGATGGAATACCCTTCAAGATGGATAATGTTAAAAATATATGGAGTAATATATTTGAGTGGAGTGTATTAAGTTGTTTGACTCTCTTTCGACCCGTGGTGACGTGTTGTATTCGTGGTCCTTGATCTTGTTTTTTATCATACGCTCCAAATCTCTAAGTGGGGAATGTCTCATATAAAAGGATTGAGTCATTGACCAAAGACAGACAAATCCTTTCTCTCACACTCAATGCGTTTCATCTTCTTCTCTCAATCTCAATCCCTAGTTCATAAGAAACCTTTGGTTTCTTATTTGTAGCATTATAATCGTGGTAGATTAGCCTCTTGATTGTAATATCTCTTGTAATCTGTGAGAATCCTCTTGATTCATCACTAGATAGTCTTAAACCTAGTTCTAGGGTTAGATATTTCTGGTAGAAGCTTTTCATTCGATTTGTGCGGTGTAATCTTGAGATTGGTACTAAAACTTGTAACCTCGTGACATTATAGTGACTGAGCTACACTCATCGGAGCTCAACGAGGAGGTAGGTCATTCTTGACTTAACCAAGATAAATTTTTGGTGTTCTTTATCTTTCTACACTTACTTATTATATTTCTTAAACAAAAACGTTTTCAGATTTAAGATCTTTTAAGAGGTTTTTACACAATTATTTTTTATAGGAGACAAATATTATAAAAATGGTAAAAAAACGTGACGACGGTTATTCTGAATCACGACAAAGAAAATAAAATTATCAAAATTATTGAATTTTTTTCTTATACTACAATTAAATATTCATTTAATGCAGCCTAGTAAATTTTAGTAAATTTTGTCGCATAACTCAGTAAATTTGTGGACCTGAATAATAGTGAAGTGAGATGGACCTTATGTATAAAGTTTGTTGGTTGTGAACCTTTTAGATTAATCACCTATATATATATAATTTTTTTATAATATGAAAACATTTAACACATAAGAAATGAGGACGATAAATACCCAATCCCTAACTCAAAACTGAGTTGTGTCGCCATGGCTCAGAAAGTAGTGAATTTAAGAGTTTACACATAACAGATAATATACACGATTAAAGATGAGAAAGGTAAAGGTAACATTACTCGGCAGATTACCAATTCATCCAAGTTGCGATCATGTTGTTGATATTGTCCATTCTGAAGCATAAGAAAAACGTGATCTAGCTTGGTCTCAGTCTTTGTTTGGGTTTTGAGGATTTTAGATTGTTCCTTCTCAATGTCAGGCACTCGATCATGCACTAACTCTCCCCAAGTTGATATATATACTTTTTTTCATTTTATTGTCTACTTCATAAGGAGTCGTTGAAGAGTCTCTATCACGATCCCATGGTGGTTGTGGTTTATTATTTTTCGGTTTGGTTGGCAATTCCTTCTTCACTGTGGTTTCCTTCGGGTGAGTGGGTTCTTGAGGCTTTGGATTTTGCTCATCCGGTTCCCCAGTGAAACACATTCTCTTGTTGGCCTTGATAAATATTTCATCACACCCAAACTATCCCTCTTTTTATTTCTTATCTACGTCAATGCGTTATTTTTATTTTTCATCTTAATCACTAATAAAGATTAAAATCTAGGAAGAAACTCACAACTCATAGTATTCAAATCTTCAAACCAAGAAAAAAATTATTTTTGTTGTTATTACCGAATAATATTGATAAAAATTGATGTAAATTCACTCTTGAGTGTGTCTTTTAAGATCCTTAATCTTCAAACCTTGTTGTTCATCATGTTTCGATGTTAGGGTTTTAAAGATTTTTGGGTTTTTTATAGGTGTGGTGGAGATGTGTTTGTTGTTTTAAGGATGTCTGGTTTAATGGGATTTTATTATGGTGGAGTTTATTGGTGTAGTAGAGGTGAAATTATAGAGCTCCAGTGGTATTTTGAGAGATGTAGAAGATGAAAAGTAGGTATGGGGAAGGTGGGGGTCGGTTTAACAAAAAGAAAGAGGAAAAAAAGGGTTGATTTTGTATAGAGTTGCGGCTTTAGGCATGCCAGGAAAAGTTTTAGGCACGCCTAAAGAACTTCGTGTGATGTTTACTTGTAATTTAGGTTAAGGCGCGCCTAAAAAAAACTTCTGGCCTTTCGTAGTGTAAAATTGTTCTACAAATTGCTAATATATTATGTGTTGCCTCATTAATATTGAAAAATTAGCCATTATGTATAACTAAAACTTGTGGATAGACTCTTAGAAATATCACGCATAAACAACAATAACCACTTGTTGGCGGTCGACCCTAGAAAATAAAACTATTGCAATCTTTGAAGAAGGTAAATTATCCTAGTAAGAAAATCTAGACACCACTCTGATTATCTTTGATATCCTTGATTTTTTTCCGACATCAACCATTTGCCTCATGTTATATGTAATGTTAAGATTCGATTAAAGAAAGACATAAACATTCTCCCCTAGATGGTATTTTCACCATACTGTACTTCAAGAGAATAGAATTACTACTTCTATCTAAATGTGGTAGGCATAACTTAGTCCCAAAAATGTGAAATATTTTCCTTGTAATGTTTTTTTGGGAAACTTAACGCATACTAATTCAAGTAATGTACGAGTGTATATATAAAAGATAAACTATATTTTTCTTAACATTAAATTTTCTTTTTTTGTTTTCATTTTATACTATACCCTTTTAAAATAAATAAATTGACTTACTTCAATATTTTCAAACACTTGACATCTTCTTCAACGAGAATAACTCATAGAAGTAGATAAAACAAAGATAACTAAAAAGAAGCAAACTGAAAATCAGAAGTTATGTGCTTCATTTTTGCAAATGGATGTTGCCGCTGTAAAAAAAGATAGACTAGTATTTTGGAAAGCTTTTTTCATGTTTTTATACCAATCCTTTGTTTTCTATAATTGCAAAAATTAACTAGTATATTATCAAAAAAAAATTCAATTTGATATATAAATTAAAATTTAATAAATACATTAACATTATGGAATGCGATAAAACATCCTTGATTGATTAGAATTGAATTTTTTATCATGTCTATAAATTGATATATTTAAGGAAAAGATAAGACTCTGGTGAGTGAATATGATGTTGGAGGATACTTGTTTTGGGTAAGACCATCTCCAATATTAATTCAATTTTTGTTCTCTATATTATCATAAGTCGTGTTTAAAGTAATTACTAAATTAATTTGGCACATTAACTTTTACTTCCTCTATTTCCATTACTCCATACCATTACTCAATATTATAATATTCACTTATCATTTAACTTTCATTTATATTGTTTATTCTTACATCTAAGGCCAATAGCGACTCGAACAAACTTACTAAACAATGTAGGTGCTCCAACCACTCTAACCTGATCAAACTATCTCTATCTCTGGTGATGTCTTTCCATAATCTATTTGATGAGTTTGTGTAATGCATTGGTCCAACCCTCAATGTTGTAACTTTTTTTCAAGCAAACACACACTATGGCAAACCTTCTCACATCCTCCATAAACATATCACAATCTTACAACAATTCACACTTCCTTCTAAATAATATTTTCAAACGAAAGTATTGAACACGTGTTAAATTCCCTTTCACCCGCATAAACTCGAATTTAACTTTTACTTTATAATAGTATAAATATAGAGTAACACACTGGTGTCGCCTAGGGTGTGATAAAAATAAGATAAAATTAAGCCAAGAAAGTACACACTCTCACCCTAGACAGGCACAGTAATGCAAGTATTACAGGACGTATGCAAGTTTTAGTTAGTAAGTTGAGTTCGTTCTCAGGGACTTAAGTGTGTTATACGCGTGAGTAGGAATAACGAGTAAAAGTAAATAATTAGAAGACAGTAAATTAAAGGGAACAGATTTCGAAATTAATTAACTAAAACTAAGAAAATAAAGACAATAAAGTAAAAGATAAGAAATATGAGATGAGAAGTATAGCTTAGGTTTTGCTAGTATGCACTAATCCTTCTAATTCTATATATAGATCTAGTTCATAAGGGAGAATATTAGCTCTTGGTATACTTAGTCAGGATACTATATTCCAATACCTTAGACCTTGAGAGCGACTAAGGGGGCTACGGCACAACCAAGACGAGGTCTCAAATAGGGTTATCAAACGCTACTAAGGCCCTAAACAGAACACTACAATCATTGGTGATATGGTGGTTAAAACAAACCCTAATGACTATCTAGTTAGAATCATGTTTTGTCAGAACTAATATCGACACTAGACATTATGTGGTGGTTCAATTGTTAAACACCCTGTCAAGGAGACCATCTAACTACTATTAAAACAATCCTAAAGTGATCAGTTCTAGGAAAGACATTAAATCAAAACACATAAACAAATATAAAGTAAGTAGCTAATATCAAATTAAAACATATAATTCCCAAAGAAACTTAGATAGAAGAATTAGAATTCATAGATTATACATTATGCAAAACCCAAGCTATGGGGAGTTTAGTTCATACCTAAAGGAAATAAACTAAAAGAAATTACAAAAGACATCATCTTGCTCTCTACAATAAACTGGAAGAATAAAACCTTAAGAAATAATTACTAAGAGGCAAGGATTACTAGGGTTGTTTTACAAGTGATATAAGGGTGTATTTATAGGTGTTTAGACGACCTAATTCGTTTTCTTGAGGAAGAGATAAAGTATTGGACTCCTAGCCCAACTCAAATTCGTATAGAAATAAAGATAAACACTGCTGGACCGTTTTGAGCATATCTTCTTCGTTATTGGTCGGTTTGAGCTCCATAAGATACCAAAAGAATCGTAACTGACTTATCTTTGTCCCTATGAAAGGAAATTACCAAAATCGGCCTATTTCTTGGGTAAAATAGCACATCTTTAGGCGTGTACAGCAGAATCCTAGATTAGGCAGCTTTTCCTTTTCCATCTTTTTAGCTTTTGTTTCCTTATCTCCAATTACCATGCAAATCTCTTTCCATAAGTTGTTGTCTTTGACTTGGACTCTAATTAAGCTCCATAATTATCTTTAAAGCTACACACTAAATAAACAATTAAACCCAATATGCTCTAAAAATAATAATTTAACAAATCAAGACTCAAAATAGAAAAGTGCACTATTTCTCAAGAAAATCGACATTTATGACTTCTAAATCACTAAAAATGATGTCTCATCCTAACATAAATCTATCACAAATAAGGAGACATCACACACGAACATAATAATTTCCATTTCATCACCCATATTATATGGATCCTAAATAATACTCGGTCAAGGGGAGAAAATGTTACACGACTCATAAACAAATCATCCTCTAATTTTTTTTGTCTCGTATTAGCTCAATATTGGGCACAAAATGAACTGCTCCAGCTATAGACCCTACATGGGAGACAAAACCACCCGACAAGTTGTTCTTATATTATCTTCCAAGCGACATGTCGTGTTCATCTTTGTATACCGGTTTTTATCAATCAGTCCTCAATTTTCTTTTGTGTTGCTTATATTCCACCCACACACGCATGCATCACCACACAGTATCCATCCAACACCATACATTTCTTTACCACCGCCATATGAAGACCATTCTCCACCACCAATATCACTCTTACACAATCAACAAGAAGATTTTGTCCAAGAACCAAAATTTTATGTAAATAATCAATCTTTTGTATTTAAAATCCAAAAAACATAAACATTTTAAATTTATATAACCAATTTAATATTTTACCTTCAAACTCTTTTCTCAACTTTCCTATTTTCTCGAGGATTTCCTTCACTTTCAAAAAAATAAATATTTTTAAGATTCTTTTTGTAAGTAAGTAGCAATTTCTATTCAGTTTTACAAATGATTTATTGAGAAAAATTTAATACCTCTAAAGCTCTTCTTAAACAAAACTACTTCAACCCATTTTATGAATGAGCACAAGACTTGGTAATCTAGAGTCTTACCCATATGGTAAGTAACTCGAATCACTAAATTGAGAATACTAATCCTAGGATATGGGTAAAAAATTATTACCCTTGGATTAGTTCTGGTTTATCTCGAAATAATATTGGGTTGGTTGAAAGTAGTAAAAAAAATGTTTAAAATCCAACCTTTTTAAAATAAAAAATTTTAAAATATTAAATATATTACACATTTTTAAGACCAGCCTCGAGCATACTACTAAGCAAACTAAACTTTTGACATGTTACGCTACTAAAATAAGATCTCAATCAAACAAATTTATATTGGAAAGAATGTACTTCTCCAATAAAAAAATAAAAAATAATTTTAACAAAAATATGAATAACATAAAAATAAAAAAATTGCATAGTATTTTGTAAGGCATGAAATATAAAATCTGAAATAAGAATTAGGTTGGTATAACCAAATATGGCAAATGAGATAAAATTTAATAATGAGACATTATATATGAAAAAAAATTATATAAGTTGATAAACATTTTTTTAAATGTGAATTGAGACCTAAAATGTTCGGACACTATTTGGTTAAATTTATGTTCCTTTTAGGTTGGGCTCGATTTGGTTGGACTCTTAATCTTGCTCAACCCCACCACAGAAAACACATACCTGTAAAATACATCATTTCAAATTATTTGACTCTTAAATTAGGTAAACCACCCTAACCATGGAAAAAGATATTTTGTAGCCATTACATTTCATTTAAAATAGAAATATACTTTTTGAAGAACAAGACCTAAGAAAGTAGTATTTCATTATAATCAAACATAACCCATTGTAATGAGTTACAATGAAAAAAAAATTCAATAAAAAGCTTATTGAGCCAAACTTAAATCAACACATTGTAAGGCACATCTAGACAATAAAGCTTATATTTATAAAACATAAGTCTAACCCTAACAAACAGTTACAACACCATTGCCCCACTTTCAGAATCTTAACTTCTCCATCTTAAAACTTCAATCATTAATATCTTAGCATTATCAAATCTAATTTTTTTTTTTGCAAATTATCATCAATCTCGTCTTCACTCAATTTTTTTTTTTTAAAATCCTATCATTTCTTTCAGTCCAGAATATATATGAATAATCTTCATATTAGAGGTAAAGTATTTCATATTTGGTTGTTTCTTTCAATCCAAATTATATACGATGCCTTTATCTTCTCATGGACAAATATATTTTTAAAGATATATTTTTATTCATCATTTTGTTTTGAAAAATTATTGTTTCTTTTAATATATATTGTATACAAAACAATTACAAATAAAAATTTTAAACTCTTATTTTTAATTGAATGATTATGGAGAGTTTTAACAAATTACCCGATTAAGGTTTGTCATGATATATTTCTAGATGTATGTCAGATCTTCACTTGGCTTTCTAGATGTATGTCAGATCTCCACTTGTTTTTTAAAAAAATTTAAAAAATAAGTTAGATCTCAAACTCAAGTAAGAAATTTTTGTTTTTTTGTTATTTTATTTATATGATTAAGTTCTAAATTTGTATATTATTAAATTGTTTATCTTCTAGATAATTATATGTCTGAAATCCTGAAACAAAATTTTCTATGATTTTTGTTTGAGATAATATGAATTCTATTTATAGATATTATACACAAACATATGGGGAGTGTTCAATTTAATTTAGTATAGTACATTTTAATAAATTTTATACCATAAATTAATATTTGTATGGATTATAGATGGCCTATTTAAATTATTATACTTTTGGACTAAGCTTTATTTAGATTGCTGATTATTAGATGAATTGTTATAATTAAACAAATTATATCTATTGAAGTTCATTAGTAATTGTTCCAATTTTAATTAATACTAATCACATAATTTTATTTATTTTTTAAAACAGATAAAAAGATCAATGGCCATTACATTTCAACACATAATAACATTCTCTATATTTGATAAGTTTTATATCTCAAAAGGATCTCAAATTGATTTTGAACTTTATCATTTATTTGTATGATACATTAATTTGATATAATTAGGTTGGATATGGATTTGCCATGCATCTCTATTTTCAGTTTTTAGATATAAATTTTTATCTATTAGCATTTAAATATTTTAAATTTCAATTGATATAATATGTATCAAGTAATTGTATTCTTTCACCATAAGATAGAAATTGCTAGTCTAAAATGCAAATACTCTCATCTATAGCTAAATCTTCATAAATTAACTTATCTAAATTGTTAGAGATGTGACCCAAATTCATCTTTATCAGGTCTGGCCCATTTAGTTATAAACCCTAATATCTCTGTTTACCTATAAATACATTGTATATAAATACATTGTATTGTATAGGTCATTAGTTAACCCGTTCAATTGGCAGCAGCCATTATTTCTCCTTTGTAATCAATCCTCTATAATAAAATCTTCTCCTCTTCGCGTGGTTTTTCCCGGGTTTTCCACGTATATCGGTGTTCCTTTCGGTTCTTGTTTATTATTATATTTATTATTCTGCGATCCTTATTCTTACATAAATGTTGAAACTTCACGTTATCAATTTATTTCTTGATCATAGATCTATTAAATGAGAAGTGATCCCTTTCTACAAGCAGATATTTTAGCTCTTATGATTTTTGTTAAGGTAATAACTTTGTAACAATCATAAATTAATTGATCCTGTGATTTAAATAGTTATCATGTTTTTCATATTGTTTTGCTAGAGTGTTTGGTCAGTAAATTGTTTTTCGATCAAGATTTTAAAGACATGTATACACTTCAACATCAGGTTTGCCAATTCTTTTTCCTTTTAATATTCTGACCACTAAGAGACATAGTTTTGATAGGAATTAAATTACATAGTTAATCAAAAAGAGAAACTTGTTAAAAAATTCTAAGTGCACAACTTGTAATCACAAAAATAAAGATTGATGAGCACGAGCGACTAGATAAAGATAAGATATAGTAAAGTTGAAAAAACCATAATAAAAAATTGGGTACCTTTCGAAGCTCCATCTTGGAGATTCACAAATTCTATTATTAGAGTAAAGAGCACACAAAGTGATTTGAAAGGTTCTAAATATTGATTTGACATTTTCAGGCATTTAGAGCCAGAACCGGAGCCGGGGTTACGAGACCAGAAGTAGTAGAATCGGAGGTCAAGAGGCGTTACTGGCTCATTGTTTACCCGAGAAGTCCAAGGAGTCAAAGGTCAACAAAAGGAGAAAGGTAAATGGAACATGTAAAAAGGCTGAGAAAAACAGTGCCACCGCTGCTAAAATGAGAAGATCACAAGAAGAGTCTGTGCTTCTACTGCTACACTGTCCAAAGGGTCATGAGATTAAATCACGACGGTAAGTCTCGACAACATCGCCATGGTTGTCAAAAAATCCGAGTTGCTCAATTTTAGAATCTGAAACTTTTGCTACAACAAGAACAGTGAAGTCACCAGAAACTGGTACGATGTCCATGCCAATGTTATCAGGTGGGTATCCTTTTGATTTGCAATTTTTTGAATCACTTTTAGATCTTTAACAAGAACGAGTACGAGTACAGAGTTGTTACCTATCAGTTACAATCAACAACAGTGGCCTTCGATGAGTACTTCCTCAGAAATTAATTTGGATCTTAAGCTTCAAGTCTTACAATTGATTATATCAAATTTTAATAACTTCAATGAATTTAATTTATAGTTTGTGATGTATTTGTATAGTGAATTATTTCTATACATATTAAATTTATGAAATTTATTTTAAATTTGATTGCCATGGAATAAGAGTTGTCTTGTATTAACTCTGATGTTTTTCTCCACATAGGCATGTTAATAATGATCTTCTTATCTTAATCTGTAATTATTGGCTAGATTGAGTAGTGAATGCAAGTGACATTACACGGTCTCTTTTTTTCTAAAAAAGTTAATTGCAAATCTTCTCTATCTATTTATAAATTCTTGAATAATACTAAGTTCAAATCTCTCATAACATTTGGTATGTTATTTGAATCCATACTTGTCAAATCGGGAATGGATAGATTAAGTTGATTTTAATATCAAATAAACAAATACATATGAAATTCCAAAGTATTATTTTTGTAGCATAATATAAATGACTATACAATTTTGACTAAAAAATAAAATTTATAAAATTGGAATATCTTTGAAATATATGTTAATTTAATTCATTATGACTCATTTTTTGGTCAACAATATAAAACTAATATTATATATATATAGGTTTTCAATGATGTGCCATTGGTGTTTATAAATTTTTATGATGACAAATCAGGGTGTAGCTATAACCCAAATAAAGATAGTGAATTTTTTACTAAGTCCCATTTTATTTAGTATATTGGAATACAAATTGGGGATATGTACGAGATGTGTAATCTTTGACCAAATTATTATAACAAACTTATACAATGTTCCCTTAGAGATTTGGTCAGTTGGCATATAGGATTCGAAACCTGAGAATTCCTTCACACTCTCGATATCAAAGTCTCCAACCTAAGTATCTAATAAGAAATATAACAGTAATTTTGTTGAGGAACATATAGTGCTACATTCAGGTCAAAATTTATCGGTAAGATAGTCTTGCAAACCTAATAACATTAGACGTGCATTTTACCGTTGAAGATGAAATCATAATGAGATAGGTTTTTGTCTTATTAAGTGTTTATAATCTAGTTACTTAGTTTACCTAGGATAACTTTACATTATGGTTATAAATGCAGGACAACTACTTATCTAAGGGAAAAATGAAAATGGTTTTTACCCACTTGGATTCCTAGTTAAAAGTGAAAATTGGGTGAATAAAGTCACCAATGATGTATGGAATGCTTAATTAGGTCACCCATCATCTTGTACAATACAAGTTTTGAAGAACTGTCATTTTGATTCTAGTCACTCTCAGTCTATTTCTAATAGTTTTAAATTAGGAAATATTCGTCGAGTTTGCTTTTCATTTATGAAAAATGATCTATAATCTACAACACTTTTGAATATTATTAATTATGAGGTATGGGGCCATACTCTCTAAACTTCTTTTGAGGGTTTTTATTACTACTTGCATCTTATTGATGACTTATTCGAAAATCTCATGTTTAGAGCATATTTTTGAATTTTATCAAAATAGTTGATAGTCAATGTAATGCAAGCGTAAAGATCATTCAGATTGACGGTGGTGAATTTGTGAATAGAACGACGTGCGCATTTTTTCAACAACATGGTATTTTCCGCCGCACTTCATGTCCTGGTACACTTGATAAAAAAGAGAGTTGGTGAACCTAAACATCAACGTATTAGTGAGACCGTACTCATTTTATTAGATCATATCTCCTTAGTAAGAATCTTTGGAATTATGATTTCCTCGGGTGCTTGTCTTATTAACATATTATTTTCTAGCCTTTTATTAACAAGTTCCTTTTCGGGCTTGTCTATACTTGAACTTTTAGATCACTCTCTTAGCCATGCCTCTGTCCTTTTGGTAACAAGATGCTTGATTATAAGATTTGGTGCATATTTATCGACTATATTCTCTCTAACAAGGCATATGGTTGCTACAACACCATCTCTGGTCGCATCTACACTTCTTGACACATTATTTTTTATGACAGTAACTTTATCTTATCATTGTCTAATAAGAATTTAACTACTTTAACATTAGCTTTCATATATTTCCCCCATGACTTCCCTACAACTCATATTTTTGTTACTCTATCAACCTAGAAATGACTACCCCTTCCCCAAAAATGTCAAGTATCCCTCCCATCTTACCAGACAACCCACATATTATACTAGATATTCCCACCCACCCCATGCAAAAAATCCCTTCTATTAGACTAGAAATTGTTCACAATATAATAGACATCTATCCTACTACACCTAAAGGTCCCCTAATCAATTAAAATCTCTCTCATATGATATGTATACACGTGCCTCCACCACCAGTCAAGTGCGTCTTCCCCTAGAGCTAACCCACTCCACATGAACTTATAACATTAAACACAATTCACATGAATGGAACGTGTAAAGACCGAGCACTTATATCCACCAATTATATTATATCAATATCTCCCACTTACTCAAGCCCACTCACACATATAGATACCACTTCTTACACTCAAGCCTTAAATGACGCTTATTGGTGCATGAAAATTTCTAATGAATAAAGTTCCTTAGTTACAAAAACACATGGTTCTTGAATCTAAAGAATCACTATATGAATGATATTGTCTACAAATGGGTTTACAAAGTAAAACCAAATGTCGGTGGTACTTTGCAGAGATATGAAGCTTGCCATGTTGAAAAATAATAACATCAAAACCAGGTCATGATTTTGAAGAAACTTTTTGTCTAGTTGTTCATCCACACAAACTTTGTATTATTCTTTCACTAGAAGATAATAAAAATTTGTCTCATCATCCTTTGCATTTTAATAATGTGTTACTTCATAGATCTCTACAAGATATTTTTGTATATTAAACAACCATAGAAATTTTTGGATTCCAATTTCATGTCTCATATTTGCAAGCTTCATATGTCTCTTTATGGGCTAAAACAAGCTCTACGAGCCTAGGACCAGTAGTTTTGTTCCTTTTTACTATCTTGTGGCTTTCTAAGTTACCATCATGATGCCTCTGTTTCTCTTGGCTTTTTCATCTAAGTATGAAGTTTGGTCGAGAACCAGTTGTAGCTCGATGAAGATCCGAGCTTGGGACTTGGAGAATTTATTTGTGTAACTATAAATTTTGGTCGAGAGACTAATTATAGTCAATCAAAATGAGGACTAGTGACTTAGAGATTTTTCGTATGCCTATTTTTAGTATTACTTTCTCTTAGTTTCAAAAAATAATAACATTCTGACTGATTGGGTTCTAAACAAAAACTATATGGTAGTAACTAGAATGCTCTTTTGTCTCCCATCTAGATTTCCTATTGAGCTGATATGTGATCCTTCATGAATTATATACATCTAGATTTCATGATCGGTATTTGGTTGAACTTTGAACTTCATGAGCATATATTGTTTCTCACATTGCAAAATCATTCAAAAGAAAACATGTAATCCATACATCTAACAATAGAATTTTGTGCTTCATCTTTTAATTTAGAGAGTATTCGACTAAGTCGAGATATTTTTATGGTTAATAGAGAAAAGATTTAAATTCATGCAGACTGATAGGTCTTTGAGAATATTCCCATTTAGGAACTAATTTGGTATAATTGAGATATTGCAAATGCAAAAATAATATTTTGAAATCGTGTTCCCAATGTGTTTCGAACTAGTACAACTCTTTCTAGAATGAGTTGTGAGCAAATGTCTCTCTACACGTTTTGTCTGAAGGGAAATGATTCGATGTGTACCCTTTCCTCATATACTATTATTCAAATATTTTAGAACAAATATATCCACCAGATCTACATTGAACTAGATAATATTTTTGTCAAGGAGGATTGGTTTCTCGAATCACAAAAACAAGTATTAATAGTGGTTGGCCAAAGAACTATGTCAAAACTTCCATTATCATATCATTCTAGAATATTTGGGATAACTAAATGTGATGCTTCTTTAACAACATTTCATGGGACGGGAGGCCATGGTAAACCTTTCCCCTCCAAAAACTTTCTAACCACAAACAAACCCATCAATCAAGCCTCATTGGTGGAACTGATTAGTTAGGTGAGAAATCCAATATCGCAAAAATATTTTGTTATAACTCATTCATCTAAAAAAATGAGCCATTCGGTATAGCTAAAATTTGTAGATAGCCTTTTAGGAATATCACCACACAAGCAACAATGACCACTTGGTGGCGGCCCGACCCTAAAAAATGAAACTATTTGATCCTGGAAGAAGGTAAATTAGACCAGAAAGCAAATCTAGACACCACTTGGATAATCTTAGATAGCCTTGAATCTATTTTCCGTGCATCAACTATCTGCCCAAACTAAATGTAATGACACGTCTCGAATAAATAAAGCAACCCACATTGTCCCTCATTTGTTCTTTCACCATATTTTTCTTCAAGAGAACGGATTGTCGCCTTTTTATGTAGATGTGGTAGGCGTAATTTAGTCCCGGAAATATGAAATATTTTTCTTGTAATATTTTTTTGGAAAATTAACTCATACTAGTATCAGTTAATGTATGGATATTTTGGACCATCCTTTTCTAATTACTAATACAAAGTACATTAGGATTTAGACATTACTAATATATGTAGAGGTAAAATAATTTTATTCAAACATTAAACTTGTTCATTTTCTTTTCATTTATTACTAAAACCTTTAAAAATAAGTTAGAGGATTGACCTCAATATTTTTTACTTAATACATAAGAGGTCACAAACGACCGGGAAACAATACTTCCTATAATTAAGATTACTAATGACTGACTAAGCTCGCTCTAGGTACCGCCCAGCCATACTAGTCTTAGTCAAAAGATGTCATAGGCCTTTTGGTGGGTCCCTATACTCAATTGGTCCCTCCATACTTTTTTCTCCAAAATGTGGCCAACCAATCCGCGCTTTTATTTGCCTCCCAGAAAATCCAAGTCAACGCAAAGCGCTCCTTAGATGCCAAAATGTCACGACAAGCAAAAATCATATCGTTAGAAACTTCTCTTGAATTCACACCGCCGTTCACTAGCGCGTGCAATTCACACGAGTCAGTGTTGATAGTGAGCGAGGTATACCCCTTCCTTACCGCCATAAACTACCCGAAGGCAAAAAGCTCTGTTTCGAACGGTGTTCTTGCAACACAAACCTTCCAAGATGATAGCCATTTCTATTACGAAAAAACCACATACCCCGACTACAGAATTTGTCGCGAGAAGAGAACCATCTACATTAAGTTTGATTCCTTCCTCTGGCTTAACCCATCGAACCAGAATATTCTTAGCTGATACTATTGGGCCCCATCACATTCAACTCCCTGCTCGCACATAGTCACACGCCGCATCTCTCACAATTTCTCCCATCTCACTAAGCGATCTCTTCCTTGCGGCTAAATCGAAGAGCCTAGTGTTTCTATCGGTCCAAGTATGCCAAACAAGTGCATACATGGTATATTTTCTCTAGATTCCATTGATTACCTCGTTGCTTGACAACATACGAGTCCACCAGGACTTTTCATTTCTGCTGACTTGTTCCGCATCATAAGACGGCCTCACAGCAACCCCTGGGCTACTCGATATTGTAGTGGGCAGGGCCTCAATTTTTTTAAACACTTAACATCTTCTTCAACATGGATAAACTATAGAAAGTAGATAATAAGAGAAATAAAAAGAAGGTAAATGATAATCGTAAATAATGTGTTTCAATTTTGAAAATGGATATCGCGGCGGCAAAAAGAATTTGTGTATATCGTAATTGCGTAATTTTTGATGTGTAATCAAATATCAAAGAAATAGAATATCATTAGGGAATGATAATAAAAAAATCCTCAAGAAATTAAAATTGATTTTTTTATCATGTTTATAAACTGATTTATTTAGTGAAAAAATACGACTCTCCAGTGAGCGAATGATACTTTAGAGGAGACTTTTTATGAGTAAGACCATCTCAAACATTTATTCAATTTTTATACTTTGTATTCTCGTAAATCACGTATGAAAGTAGTTACTAAATTAACTTGACACATCAACTTTTACTTCCTCTATATCAACTACTCCATAATTTTACTAAATGTTCTACTATTCATTTATAATTTTGATTCTAAATTATTTTTTTCATACATCTAAGGCCAATAGCGAGTCGAATAGACTTACTAAATCCTCTACGTGCTCAGTCTACACTAGGCGTGATCAAACTATTCCTATATTTGGTAATGTCTTCCCATAATACCTTTAATGAGATTGTGTAATGCATTAGTTCAACCTTTAGTAGTGTAACTTCTTGCCGGAAAACAAACATTATAGTAAACCCTTTCACATCCTCCATCAAACCTGACACAATCTTACAAAAATTTGCATTTCCTTCCCACAATATTTTCAAACCAAAGTATTGATCACGTGTTAAATTCCCTTTCACTCGTATAAACTTGTGTTTAGTGTGTACATTAAAACAACAATTATATATAGAATATTATACAAACATGACCATATCCATATCATCACCATATTATCCAATTCCTAAAAAATAACCAGTCAAGGGGAGTAGATGGTACCATACTCATAAACAAATCTTCTTTAATTAATTGTCATGTATCAACTCAAGATTTTGCACAAATTGGACTGATCCAGCTATGGACCTTACTTGGGAGGCAAAACTCTCTGCCTAGTATTCCTTATATTATCTTGTAAGTGATGTGTCGTGTTTATCTTCATATACCTGCTGTTAACCGCCAATCCTCATTTTTATTTTGTCTTTCTTACATTCCACCCACCCCCACACGTACATCACCACACAGTCTTCGTACACCGCAGGTATTTTAGCCACCGTCATACAGAAGACTCATTCTAAACCACCAATCTCACTGCTACACCGTCAACAAGAAGATATTTTCTAAGAACTAAAATTTAGTGTAAAACATCAACCTTTTGTACCTAAAATCCTAAAAAATCAAAATCAAAATAATTTGGATTTGTATAGCAAAACTTATATTTTACCTTCATAATCTTTTCTCCACTTTCCTATTTTCTTGGGTTTTTTCTACATTCTCAGATTTTTTTGGAAGTAAATAGTTATTTTTGTTATAATTAAGCAAGAAAATTTTACAAATGATTTGTTGGGAAAAAATTTGTTCCAGTGTGAGGTCTACTTGACAAAAAGGATGTGTTCCATTTTAGGATGAGCATGGATCAGATCACCTAGGGTTGAATATATTCCAAACCAAATGGTAACTAACCGAAATTGCTAAATTGAGAATACTAACCCTGGGGAAGGGGTAAAAAATTATCACCCTCGGGATTAATTAGGTTAATATCGTGTTCATCTTGATCAATAGTAGTAAAAAAATGCTTAAAACTATTATTTTTAAATAAAAATCCAAAAATAATAAATATATTACACATTTTGAGGATCAATCTCAAGCATATTGCTAATCAAACAAAACCCCTAATATATTACACATTTTTTAATTTGACAATAATAATATATGATCTCAATTAAATAAATCTATATTGGTTAGGCTCTATTGACACTAATTTGACACTCATCAAACTAAACTTGCATGTTTGGTCCTTTTTTTTCCTTCTAAATCTAAGATATTATTTGAGTAGTACAGGTTAATTTATTTTTCATGAGCTCGATTTAGTTAGGCTCTCAATCAAACTTAACCCTATCCATAGAAAAACCAGACCCACAAAATCCGTTATTCTAAATTCTTTGACTCTTAAAGTGGGTTTGTTTTGGATTTAAATCTTGTGTTGGGCTTAATCTTAACCAACTCTACCCATATTGTTTTAGTTAAACATGAATTTGATAAAAATGCAATAAGTTCCCCAAAATAGTTAGAAGTTTTCAGCGGATACCCATAGGTAAGCATCCCTACTAATTAACCTATCTAACATGTATGATTGTGCAACTATAGTAGCCTCTCTTATGCCCAAGACCTCAGCTTCAAAAGGTGATCCAGCCATGAAATCCCAAGCTTACCTTTCCAAAATCTGTCATGTGGAATAGTCACTGTACATCCAGAGCCTATACTGTTAGTAAAATATTTATAGGTAGCATCAACATGTATATAGATTGAGTGTTTACTTATAATAGATATATAATTTCTATAAATCATAAGACTAACCTTTATAAACGCTAACAACCCCATCAAGCCGTTGGAACCTTTACTTCTCCATCATAAAACATCAATCTTTAATTGTTTGCAAAGTCTCAACCACTGCAACCTAAATACCCACAACAATCTTGTCTATACTCAAAAACTATTATTTAAGAATCCAATTATATCTTTCAATCCAAATGATATATGAATAATAGCTAAGTATTGCATTCAATGTATAATCTTCATATTAGAGGTAAAGTAATTCATAACTGGATGTTTCTTATAATACATATCACATATGTTATCTTTATTTTTTTCTTAGCCAAGCATATTCTTAAAGATATATTTTCATTCACCATTTTGTTTTAAAAAAATTGTTGTTTCTTTTAATTTATATGGTATACAAAAATAACTACAAATACAATTTTGAAACTCTTATTTCCCATTCAATGATTAATGAGATTTTCAACAAATCACACAATTAGAGTTTGTTATGATATCTAATGAAGAGAGAATATGATTTTCTAGATGTATGTCGATCTTCACTTGTTTTTTTTTTTGAAAAACTTACAAAGAAAGTTAGATGCAGAGTCTAGTAAGTAATTTTTATTTTGTTGGTATTTAATTTATATGATTAAGTTTGAATTTGTATATTATTAATAAAATTATCTTCTAAATGATTGCATGCCGGAGATCCTAAAACAAATTTCTTTTGATAAAATATAAATTCTATGTATAGATTCTATACACAAACTTATGGGAGAGTGGTCGATTTAATCTAGTATGGTCAAATCAAATTTTATACTGTAAATTTTAAGATTTTGCAGATTGCAAATGATTTATGTAAACTATTGTAATTGAATATTTGAACGTCATTTTCTTTAGATTTGTTTATAATTAGATGACTTGTTCTAATTAAACAAATTCTATTAATTGAAGTTCATTAATAACTGTCCAAGAGACAAAAAGAATGTTAACCATGACAATTCAGTACATGTTGACATTCTTTATATTTGGTAACTCTTAAATTTCAAAAGGTTCTCAAATTTATTTTGAACTTCGAAAGGTTTTCAATGATACATCAATTTGATATAATTAGACAGCTAAATCTTGATTTGCTTTGATCTCTATTTTCTATTTTATAGAAATAATAATGTATCTATTATCATTAAAGTATTTTAGATTTCAATTAATATAATATTTTCAGTTTATTATACTAAATGGGCATGAACCACTAGAAAAGAGATAGTAACATTGAAAAAAAGCATAATAAAAAATTAGGGGCTTTTTTGTAACAAACATTTGTTTTGTAGCTCGACAAGCCAGGGTCTTGCTATTTCTTCAAGGAGGTACATGGTTTGAATCCTCTATTTAATGAGTAACCTAGTTCTGATTTACCTTGGATATTCATAAGGAGGTTTGCAAATCCTCGTGAGGATAATTTTGTTGCATGCAAGTTCGCGTAGACCACCCACGTAAAAAAACAAAAAAAAAACAAATTTCTGTTTTTGATAAAATTGAGTTTTTTAGCAAAAAAATAGATTGTCTGATATTTGCTTTCTCTGTTTCATGATAAATTTATTATCTACATTTACTTTTGTTTAATGTTAATAAAAACTAGAAGTACATGTATAACAATGCATAGATGTTGCACCCTATACAAAGTATGAGGAAACGTTACCAATTTCATCACAAAGTTGTTTGTTGAATTTTATATTTTTTGTTTAAAAGTGTTTAAAAAAATTATTTTATGCACAAGCACTATTTTAATGAATAAATTATATTCATATTGTTCTTTCCTAACAAATACAGTATTTGACCAATGCTACAGTGAGGGAAAACAGGAGTACTCCAATGGTGTTTTCATGTGAGATATGCTTCTCTCGGCACTTCTTGCTACAAAATGCTTTTTCTCCCTTATAATAATAAGCCTTCAAGAAACAAATGTCAAGATTTTTCCAATTCACTAAGAAAAAAAATATATAATTTCTATTGATCTAAAACAAATTATAATCGAAATTAAAAGGCATGGCCAACTTTTACTAGGTTGTTAAGTGTAAACAACATTATCTTCAACCATAAATATGTAAGAGTTAAATATATTCTACACTTACCTTGATAATTCCTTCACACTCTCGATAATGAAAACTTCATCCGAGTATTTTTAAGTGAAAGAAATATATCAAAGATTTTGCCGAGCCATTTGCCTTGGAAGATAGAGTGCTATGTTCTAGAGACTAGTCGTGCATTTTATTGGGGGAGATGAAACTTTAAATAGATTAATTTTTGTTATAGAAATGTAAATTTTATATGTAAAAACATGATTTATTCATATTTTGTTAAAAGGAGATGTGAATTATAAACATAAAAACAGGATATATTTTTTGTCCCTATTAATATGTTTTTTTGTTATAGACTTTAAATTCCTCTTCATGGATACTGATGTTCTTGGAAAATTGTTGTTCGTTGGTACCTTAATGAACAAGTATAATTGTTTTATAACTGATTATTACATATATTATATATACTACCTCCAAAAGAATTTAAACATCTATTGTATAAGTTAATGAATTTAAGTTTCTCAACTGAATCTCTATGTTTATACTAGATCCGCCTATCTTTGAATTAATTTGTTGGAAGTATGGTTGAAAATTGGTTAATATATGCAAAACAGGTGATGCATTAAAATGCTTTTAGCATAAATTTAATTGATCTTAGTAATGTCCTATCGATTTGGAATGCATCACTTATAAATCCATGCTTATGGTTATACATTTCATGCAAAAAAAATCTTTTTTTTGTTATAAAGGAGGTCCATGGAGCATGTAATAAAACACAAGAATTAGCTTAATAAATCTTCCGAACCCGAAGTGAAAATCCTCATAGGAGTTTCCGTTCGAAATTGCCTTTCGTGAGTATTCCACATATCTCATCCGAGGATCGTGGAATGAAGAGTAATTGTTAGAATGTCTTAAGCCCAATCTTGCTAACCAATATGCGCACGCGTTTTCTTCTTTATAGAAAATTTTCTCTCTAACACGCTCTCATCTGTCCTCTTTTTATTTCCTTATTTTACTGCTACACAATCAGGTCCTGACAATTCCAATACCTCTCGAAATGCTACAAATAGGCTCCCTAAAAGAGATTCAAACTACACAGATAGAGATGACTTATCGCACGTAGTCATAGGATAAAATAGAATGATACCTCCATGGATTCAGTAATTAACAAAGGCCATAACATGTTCTCATGAATGGATTTGGAAGGTTCAAAAATTTAGTAATCTCTGTTACATACAAACGTCACAAACGCAAGATTTAATATTAATCATTGCGAGAAAGAGGGTAGAGGTGTTGAAGAAGAGCCACCAAATCACCAAATCAAGGGAAGGATGATATTTGAGGCACTGCAACAGGCTTAGAACCTGTAACCCAAACTAGACCAGAGGATCAAGAACCTAATGACGCTAATCAAATGCATGACTTGTTCTATATGAATGACAATGACCCTCATCCGAACCCAATGTATCCACGGCTCTTATGCATGCATGAATAAAAATAAAACGGTTGTAAGGTATGAAATTCTACACTCGTTATTCAATTACATATAGTGTATACAAAGCTATGATAATTTACAACACAATTTAGAGCACCCTGAATGGGAACATGACTACTCTTTTACCAAATTCTACCCTTTCACATAGTTCCACCTGTTCCCTTGGACTTGAAAATTGTGTGTGTTCCATTGGAGATATATGAACATATTAGCTGATGGAAAAACAAGAGTGAGCATGGAATCGATGCAGGAACTTTCATATCTGAGAATAGTATTAATTATACTTCTGTTATCCTTATTGTGATTAATTTTGTATTCCGTTAAACAAAACTAATAATTACAGAGGTGGGGTAATTTACCATCCAATCACTATTTTATTTTAAAATTGTAGATGTGTCAATAGTGAAGTATTCGGGATATTAGTAAAGTAAATGAGAGTGAGTCATAAACCTCACATTACAATAATGGTGGTGGTGGAAACCAAGGTAGTGGGGCTTGAGGCAATGTCAATTTTTAAATCTGAGCAAATCAGTTAAATTTGATGTTATTGGATTTTCGGGAGAAATTGAATCCTTAAGAATAGAAATGATATAGTTATTAAAATTTTAATAGTTAGTTAAAAAGTTATTAATCTACTTATATCTAAATACTCTATATAACCCTTATATTTTATGTGCTCCCAAACCATGGATCTGCGAAAGACTTTGGGATGTTCTAGAAATAGGTTCGAGGAACATACATGTATCGTGGATTGTAACTGACTATTTTAATCAGTTTTTTTTCGTTGAGGACAAGACATGAGGTACTCCATAAACATATAAACTCATAAGAAAATTTTGAGAGATTGAGCAATTTTTAAGGTTTTGATTATGATGTCTCCTAATTTTTGATGAATTAATATTAGTTGGAGACATCATTTTTAGTGTTTAGAAGTCTTTCTAGTCGATTTTCACATGTATTATTACACTTTCCTATTTCTAGTCTTGATTTAATGAATTATTATTTTTAGAGCATATTGGGTTTAATAATTTATTTAGTGTGAAGTTTTAAAGATATATATGGAGATTAATTAGATGCCAAGTCAATTCTAATAAAGGAAAGAAGATATGCATGGAAATTGGAGATAAGGAAACAAAAGCTAAAATATGAAAAAATAATGCTGCCAAATAAATTTGAATTTCACCACCAACGACCACAAATGGGCTTTTATCTCCAATCGGTGAGGAATTTGGAAGAATGGTCAAGAGCAAAGTTACAGATCTTTCCGAGATGATGAATTTCGACTATTTAAACGCGTCAAACGGAGAAGTATTGAAGCTGTTATGACCAAACCAAAAACGGGACTAATTCTATATTTTAGGGTTACGAATTTGCGTTGGGCTTGGAGTCCATTACTTTTATTCTCCTCCAATAAAACGAATTAGGGCTTCTCTACACCTATAAATACACCCTTATATCACTTCTAAATCATCCTTGTCTCCCATTAATTAGTTCTGAGGTTTATTATCATTAGAGTTATTGAAGAGTGCAAGATGAAGTCTTTTATTATTTCTTTTAGTTTATTTCTTTCAGGTATGAACTAATTTTCCCATACTTTGGGTTTTGCATCATGTATAATCTATGAATTCTATTTTATTTATATCTAAGTTTTTTTGGGAATTATATGTTTTAGTATGATATTAGCTGCTTACCCATATATATTTTTATGTGTTTTTGAATTATTGCATGTCCTAAACCTGATTACTTTAGGCTTTCTTAATAGTAGTTAGATGATCACCTTAACTGGGTGTCTAATTATTGAAACACCACATAAAGTCTAGTGTCTGATATTAGTCTTGACAACACTGATTCTAACTAGATAGTAATTAGGGCATAGTTTAATCACTATCACCATGTTTGGAATTGAATTGCTTAGGAACCTAGTAGCGTAGGATAACCCTGAGTTTAGGCTACCTCGTGATGTGTCTGTAGCCCCCCAAGTCGCTCTCAAGGTCTAGGAGAGGGAATTCAGAATCCTGACTAAGTATTTAAGAGCTAATTATCTCCCTTATTAACTAGAATTTGATATAAAGAATTAGAAGGATTAGTGCATACTAGCAAAACCTAAGCTATATCTCTCATGTCATATTTCTTCGTATTTATTTTATTGTTTTTTAAGTTTCATTAGTTTAATTACTATTCTCTCAATCAATCATCTTTATTTTATGTCTTTTAATTAATTACTGTCTACTCTTAGTTATTGCTCATTCGTATAACACACTAATTCCATGAGAACGAATCTTCTTAATATTAAAACTTGCATACGTCATGTAATACTTGCAGTACTGTGCTTGTCTAGGGTGCTTTAGTGCATTGTTTCAGCGTTTATTTATCATATTTGTATCACACCCTAAGCGACAACAAGTTTTTTGCGCCGCTGTCGGGGACTTGTGTCTCGTTAGCGTGTGGGTTATCTATTTCAAGTAGTAGTTTTTAGTTAAATTTTATTTTTCAGTTTTATTTTTATTTTTCCAGATTTACGCTTGTTGGTTTGCTTTAGTCTTTTATCAGGTTTTAAAAGTGAATCTTTGGTCTCCTCTACCGGAGCCGGAAAGGTGCTTTAGACCTTATAACAGACGTATCCGTGAAGAAAGAGTCTTAAGAAGAGCTATGGCAGAGGGACAAGATTTAGTAGATCCGAGAGTCCTTGATCCTTTAGGACAAATACCACCACCGGTAGGAGGTAACAGAAATAACAATAATAATAATCAGAACAGAGTTGAGCAAGACCTCCCAGGCTTGGGAATACCGTTTCAAGATCAACCATTAGGTTACCGTCCTCCAGAGTTCTATAATATTATATATAGACCTGATCCGGGCATGCTCAGTCAGTTTCACAGTTTTGGATTCTCTACAGTGGTACATTAATTCAAGATCTGGTAAGAGCGATTCAGAAGTTTATCCAGATTTGTGATGCCTATGTCACTTCAGGCATTACACGCGAGCAACTGTATTGTCATATGTTTTCGTTCTTTCTGACCGGTAAAGCTGGTGAGTGGCTAGATAGGTAACCACCAGGAACTATAAATACATGGGAAGAACTTAAGGCTGCATTCTTTAACCGTTTTTATCCGAAGAGTATGAGACTCAAGGACCAAAGCGAACTTTCAAAGTTTTGTCAAGATAATGGAGAAGAAGTAGGAGAAGCATGGACAAGATCCAACAGAAGTTAGCTAGATGTCCGCTCCATGGTTACACCCCATCTCTACAGTTAGCTATATTTTATCAAGGTATCAATAGAGAAAGTAGATTGAAGGTAGATAATTTTCGAAAGGGAAATTTCGTGTCCATGGATCCTGCAGAAGCCGCCGAAGGTTTAGAAAATATTATCGAAACAGGATGGAGTTGGCCATCTTCGCAAGCTCCTATTACAAATGCCAAAGGTATGCTTTGATTAGATGCAGAAACTGCAAACTCAACTCAATCGTCCGTATTAGAAAATCAAATCAGAGAACTTAAGATAGAGATGCAGATAAATTTAGCCATAGCGAATGTAGTGCAAGAAGCACAAGGTTGTCATCAATGTGGGGTCGCCAATCAAACATGGGAAGAGTGCGAAGGAAATCCAGCATCTTTTTATTTCATATCCAACCGAGGAAATTATCAATTTTGTAACAAAATCATCCGGGTATGCAGTATTCAAATCCACAGGGGGGCGTTAATCCTGGTCATTATCAACCTCGTCCATAGAATAACTCTTTCCAACCAAGAGGTCAATATCAAAGTCAGAATTATAATCGACATGCTCCTCCACAACAACCTATTAATGATGTATATATCGAGACGTTAGCTCGGAAAGCTCTACCACAGTATCCTCAAGAAGGAGCCGTGGGTGAAAAATTGAAGTGTTTTATGGATCTTATGACCACTAATATGCATTCACAGAGCGAGAAGATACGAGAACAAGAAGCTTCAATTCAGATTTTAGGTACGCAAGTAGAATAAATGAATAAAGGTCTTACAAATATTATGGAACAAAAAGAATTGAAGGCTATCGAAGGAGGTGATGCCAATGTTGGGTTCGAACCTTGTAAGGCTATTTGCCTTGAGATTGAAGAAAATAAAGTACTGCATGCTGCTGAAAGTGCCGTGGAAGTTCCGAGTACTGAAGAAGAACCAGCCAAGTCTTGCCCCGTGTACTGTAACTGTTCTGAGGATGATGTCGAGGAAGATTCAAAAAATCCAAATTTATACAGCTTCTGAAAGATATGCAAGAAGAGATTAGATCGGTAATGGAATTACAAGGTGAGAGAACTAAAGAGAAAGAGGAAGAAGCCTCAAAAGAACCATGAGTTGAAGTTGCACCTATTGTGCAACTAAAGAAAGAAGAAGAGAAGGTGGAATTGCCACCAGTTGTTCAAAAAGTGTCATCAACTATTCCTGATAAAATTCCGAAGGTTGACATTGAACTCAAGACATTTGTAGAGGCGTATACTCCTGAAAATATCAAAGCCCAAATACTTGAGATTGCGAAGAAAGGGCTTACACCGCAAAAAGTTTTTATGCAAGTTATTCCTGAAAAAGAAGTGAGTGTAGAAGCCAAGAGAGATACTGTGAGAGTCTCAAGAAGAACAGAAAAAGAGTTACCATTGAAGCTCAAATATCCTGGAAATCTCAATCTTCCTATTTAAATGAATTGTATCCTCAAGACGAAAGCCATGTACGATGTAGGTTTAGGTGTGAATGTTATGCCAAAGTCCATGTTCGAGAGACTTGGACTTCAGAAATCAGAGAAAGCTCCAGTGAAGTTGCACTTTATTGACAACTCAGTTACCAAGACATGGGGAACAGTGAAGGACGTTCTTGTCCGATCAGGTAATATCACTATCCCTACTGACTTTGTTATACTTTATTTTGATGCAGATAAGAAGGTTCCAATCATACTTGGAAGGCCTTTCATGGCCACAAGTCAGAGAATAATCAACTTCAAAGAAGGGACGATTATTGGTGTCGCCTAGGGTGTGATGAAATAAGATATAATTAACGTGCAAATAACACCCTAAAGCTACACGGTTCTGCAAGTATACAGATCGTATGCAAGTTTTAATTTGAGATTCGTTCCGCAGAGACTACGAAGGTTAGAAGAATCTTATGCAAATATCATGTGTAAGTAATTAAAGCTAGAACAACTAAACACAAATAAAAGTAAAGACAAATAAAAGTAAAGAAATTCAGATTAGGCAGCTTTTCCTTTTCCATGTTTTTAGCCTTTGTTACCTTTATCTCCAATTTCCATGTAAATATTTTTCCATAAGTTGTAGTCTTTGACTTGGACTCTAATTAATCTCCATAATTATCTTTAAAACTTTACACTAAATAAACAATTAAACCCAATATGCTCTAAAAATATTATGTTACTAAATCAAGACTCAAAATAGGAAAGTGCACTAAACTAAGCTAAATTCAACCTATAAACTAATAAATAAGCCTAAAATGATGTCTCAGAAGTATATTTTATTATCACAAATGAGGAGACATCAATTCCCTTCATGTTAAGAACGTATCCGAGAAATTCTATGTCTTGGGTAAGAAACCAAGTATGTCAGATCCTACCGTTCCTATCATCCACAGCCTTTCGCATCACAAAGTCCCTAAAGAGAAGATCCATGAAAAGCCTGTGGATACTGAGCCAAACATTGAGTTTGGGGTTGGCCATGAAATTCTATGGAAAGCCCACAAACCAGAAAATAGGCCACGAAGTTACAAAGACTCGTGGATGGGACCAATCATAGTCACTACAGTTGTTTCAGCTAAGGTGATAGAAATCAGACCCAAGATGGGTATAAAGCGCAGATTAGTCGACGTTCATAGACTTGCTTGTTGTTGGGGATGCAATATTCAGAAATCTTGATAGAGCTAACTCGACTAACTTTAAAAGACGTTAAATAAAAGTGTTGTACGGGAGAAAACCCGCAATGTTTTATGTTTTTATATTTTTAATTTGTGTTTAGTTTAGTTGTTTTTAGTTGATATTTCATATTTGAAAGTTATTAGTGTTTTTGATGTTCAGGTGTTCAAGAAATCGAGTTTGGGAGGAAAACGGATTTTTTGGGCATGTTCAGACCTACCACCGGCATGCCGGCGGGTCAGAAAAACGAGCCCTCGGGTCCTCGTCACGTGTTCATTGCCGAGAGTTGGAATTAGAAAGCAAGCAACACCGGTATGCCGGCCAGACCAAAACCTGAGCCCATGTGTGCACATCTCGTGTATTTTTCCGTAACATGAGTTTCAAGGAACAGTAGCACCGGCATGCCGGGCCATACCCCGGTATACTGGCCGGCGCCGCTAGAGAGAGAAAAAAGTTACGTTTTTAGGTTATAAAGAAGAGGAAGGTTAGTTTATTGCGAATTTTACAATCCTTAATTCTCTCTTTCTTCTCCAAACCTCTCCCAACTCCATTAAAGGTTCATCAATCCTTCTCCAAACATCAAAAAAACACTACCCAATCACCATTAAAACACATCAAATCTTCTCCCCACATAATTACAAAGAATATTCAACCACCTAAATCATACCAAAACACATTGAATTGAAGAATCAAAAGATTAAATTTTTAAAAATTCATCCTACAATATCTTAGATCCATACCAATTCATCATCAAAACACCTTTTCAAACCCAAATAAAGCGTGTTCAACCAATAATCAAGAGTTTTAATTTTTAAGAGTGGTTAAAGTTTTGAGTTGGAGGTTAATTGAGATGACTAAAAGAACATAAACATTATCTACTAAGAGGGAGATGAAGAAAAGCATGGTATTGGGTCAAATTGAGGAGAAATCAAGTGAGAAAAGTTCTAGTTCCAACACAAAGGGTAAAATAGATATTGTAAAGAGAGATGAGCTAGCTTCGTTTGATTCTAAAGAAAAAAGGGTTAACCTTTTTGTCAAGAAGAAAACACAATCTCTCGAATTCAAAGGTCCTACACCCGAAGATAAAGATAAAGCTTCAAAGGCCATGATAGCTTCTGCAAAGAAAAAATTAAAGGAACTACCTTTTTCTTATGAGAGAGTATTCGATGAAGAAATTGGTAAAGGAGAGTACAAGAGATTCTTGGAGCTTGGTAAAAGATTGGGTTTGTCTACATTGATGGTAAGACGTTCTGATTTATGTCATAAGTTAGTTTTAGATTTCTATTTAGTCCTGTTTAGCTGAGATAGTGAAGGTTGTGTTCCAGTTAGAGGAAAGTTAGTTCCTTTCACAGTTGAAGAGATTAGAACCACTTCCAGTTTAAGAAATTGGTTGGACCATGCAAGTATAGAGAAGAGGTGGATAGACAAAGAATCTTTGATTGGAATTTACTTTTTGAACATGTTTTAGAGAAGGAGAAAGTGCAATCACATAAGGGAGAATTGAAGGCACCTTGACCTTACAAATATCTTCAACCGGATGCTAGAATTTGGCACAATTTCCTTGTCCCTAACGTCTTTGGAAACACAAGAATTTTGGATGTAAGTAAAAATAACACTCTACTTTTGAATTGTATTTTGAGAGGAGAAGAAGTGGATGTTGAACACTTGATCTTTGAGGAGGTGATGCGATTTCTGGTCTCTCATACGTCGATTTATAATGTAAAATATCCAACTATGATCACGTGTCATGTGTGAAAAGCGAATGTAATTTTGTGTGAAGAAGAGAAACTTGAGTTTAAAAAGAGTAATATTGATAATGCTTGGATCATAAAAGTCTTGAGAGGAACGAGTTCTACGCAAGTCTCAAACGAAGGAAAGGAGCAAAGTTGGAAAGAGAAGATGGAGGAGCGATTAAACAAATTCGAAGGAGCTCAAACTTCCTTCGCCGAAGATGTGGCACAAATCAAAGCCAATCAACTGCACATCCGGACACTCCTT
This sequence comes from Nemophila menziesii, assembly GCA_029959085.1. Taxonomy (NCBI): domain Eukaryota; kingdom Viridiplantae; phylum Streptophyta; class Magnoliopsida; order Boraginales; family Hydrophyllaceae; genus Nemophila; species Nemophila menziesii. Next base: position 87,039,771 of record JARWIR010000001.1, read on the forward strand.
GAGCAATTAATGAAAGATCAAGCAAATCCTATCTTGGATGTCGATAATGCGAGGCAATAGCCTCGAGAGTATGTTCTCTTTCTTCCTTACCATTTCTGTAAATGCCTTATCTGCTAATTTTAATTTCTTTTTCGAGTCGTGGGGTCACGGCTCATTTTTGAGTTGGGGGTGTGGGGATTCGTTGTCTCTCATCTCCATTTTTCTGTTTTTAGGTAGAAATTAAAATTTTGATACATGGGAATTAGATGTAGAATGTGTTTAACAGCTTGAAAGCATAAGCTCAGTGAGTTAATGATAGTAAGTAGTATATTTATGAGCTATTTTATTTTGTATGCTTTGATTATTTGCAGGAAAACACGCATTGATAGTAAAAAAAAGATTAGTAAGTAATGCAATAGAAAGTATGTTCGATCTCAGGGAGCCTTGAGTGGTTTGTAGGCCGTGAGATCCAAGCTAGTTGACAACCCCATTTGATTAACGTGCTAAATGTAAGAGAATAACGAAATTGCATGGTGTAGAAAATGATTAAGGCAGTTCTTTCATATTGAAGCCACTTGAAGCCTTTTAACTTTCTCACCTGGTTATTTGATTTAATATTGTATATCCTTCTCAGCCCCTTCTAGCCTTTCTAAAGCCTTTTTATTTAACCACATTATAAGCCATATCCCTTTAGATTATAGGACTTTTCCATATGACCCGCACTCGAATCGCGATGCATAGACAGTTGTTTTAGAGCTTGAGTTTGGGGTGGTGGGCCGCCCATTATGGGAATTATTATTGGGTTAGGACTTTTGAGCTTATCTATTGTGTTCTTTTCTTATATTGATGAAGATTCACAGGTTTATATTGTAACCCTTTGCCGGGGTAATAGTGAATGCAAAAAGCTAAAAAGCATGAAAAGAAAAGAAAAAAAATCTATGAGAAAAATAGTGTGATATCTCGAACATCAAAAAGAGAGTCATAGCTACACAAAAGAAAAAAATTGATTTGAAAAGAATATATATTCGGACCGGCAAAGAGGAATTTTTATGTGAACATCTTTATGCTTTAATTGGGTTGTTGGGGATGCTACTTTGTGCATCAAGAAAATAATTGGGTTGAGTGAGAAACGTTTTATGAGAGTAACTCAAGTTCTAGGGTGATTTGTTGATGGCTAGTGAGGAGAGAGCCAAAAGCTCACTCTAAATTATCCAAATATACTATCATACCGTCCCTAAGCCTACATTACAACCTTAAAGACCTTTTGATTCTTTTCTATGTAATAGAGAAGTGATTGAGCCAATAGAGAGTAGTTAAGTGGATCTTTGGATACTAGTGAAGTTCGATGAACAATCTATAGCTTCCTTGGTGAACAGAGTAAAGTTCCAATCCTTCTTACATTTCAAAGCTAATCTAATCTTGAATTCAAGCCGTGTTGACTGTAGATATGAGAAGTGTACATGTATGTAGTCTGTAAATATTATTACATGAAATTTTCTGAGTACTTTCTTTATGTCTATTATATATATTCTGCTATCTCCTTTCTCATTGTGCTTAAATGACCTAGGTGTGTATTTAGAGACTTCCCTTTGTTTTTATCTTTATTATATCGGGACGATACAACTTTGAGTTGGGGGTCTTGATGTCTCCTCATTTGTCATGACTTAAAATATTAGTTATAGACATCATTTTTAGTGTTTTAGAAGTCTTTCTAATCGATTTTCACATGTATTATTACACTTTCCTATATCTAGTCTTGATTTAATGAATTATTATTTTTAGAGCATATTGGGTTTAATTATTTATTTAATGTGAAACTTTAATGATATATATGGAGATTAATTAGATGTCAAGTCCATTTTAAGAGATAAAGGAAAAAAGATATGCATGGAAATTGGAGATAAGGAAATAAAAGCTAAAATATGGAAAGATAAAGCTGCCAAATAAATCTGAATTTCAGCACCTACGACCACAAATGGGCTTATATCTCAAAATCGGTGAATTTGGAAGAATGGTCAAGAGGAAAGTTAAATATATTTCCGTGAAGATGAATTTCGACTATTTACACGCGTCAAATGGATAAGTATTGAAGCTGTTATGAACAAAACAAAAACGGGGTTGACTCTATATTTTAAGGTTACGAATTTAAGTTGGGCTTGGAATCCATCACTTTTCTTGTCCTCCTAGAAAACGAATTAGGGCTTCTCTACACCTATAAATACACTCTTATATCACTTGTAAATAAACCCTGCCTCCCATTTATTAGTTCTTAGATTTATTATCATTAGAGTATTTGAAGAGTGCAAGATGAAGTCTTTTATTATTTCTTTTAGTTTATTTCCTTCAGGTATGAACTAATCTTCCCATAACTTGGGTTTTGCATTATGTATAATCTATGAATTCTATTTTCTTTCTATATAAGTTTCTTAGGGAATTATATGTTTTAATATTATATTAGCTTCTTACCTATATATTTGTTTATGTGTTTTTGAATTATTGTCTGTCCTAAACCTGATCACTTTAGGCTTTCTTAATAGTAGTTAGATGATCACCTTAATTGGGTGTCTAATTATTGAAACACCACATAACGTCTAGTGTATGATATTAGTCTTGACGACACTAATTCTAACTAGATAGTCATTAGGGTATATATCAATCACTATCACCATGTTCGGAATTGAATTGCTTAGGAACCTAGTGGCGTAGGATAACCCTAAGTTTAGGTTGCCTCGTGGTGTGTCTGTAGCCCCCCAAGTCGCTCTCAAGGTCTAGCAAAGGGAATTTAGAATCCTGACTAAGTATTTAAGAGCTAATTATCTCCCTTATTAACTAGAATTTGATAGAAAGAATTAGAAGCAATAGTGCATACTAGCAAAACCTAAGCTATATCTCTCATCTCATATTTCTTCGTATTTATTTTATTGTCTTTTATTTAATTACTATTCTCTCAATCAATCATCTTTATTTTCTGTCTTTTAATTAATTACTACCTACTCTTAATTATTGATCATTCGTATAACACACTAAGTCTCTGAGAACGAATCTTCTTATCATCAAAACTTGCATACGTCCTGTAATACTCGCAGTACTTTGCTTGTCTAGGGTGCTTTAGTGCATTGTTTTCAGTGTTTATTTATCATATTTTTATCACACCCTAGGCGACACCAGATTATCAGAGATTTTTGGGTCATAGAATCACACGGATTTATTCGTAGAATTTATGGATAAGGAATATGATGCGACTCAATAAGGCTACGGAAATTATATTTGGCGAGAAATGATTCAATACACAGAGGTTTATTACCTTCTCTGACTCATTTAGACCACTTTCTGATTCTCGTCAAGATTTCTCATCTACCATTTAACAATAGCCAGCGGCATCAGATCTGCTTTGAGGTAGCACGTTGTCTCCATTAAGGCTTATGAGTTTTTGTAGGGAGAAAATGGGATGTACTTAGGAGTACACTTTGAGAAATTTTAAAGAGGATTTGACAAAATATCAACTTGGAAACATGATAATTTTGGGGATATCTTCAGCCAGAAAAAGAAACTCATAGCTCGCATGGCAGGGATCCAAAAGGTGTTGCAAATTTCAAACAACGCCAGCCTAGTGAATTTAGAGACTAGGATCAGTAAGGCATATTAGAGTGTTTTCGAGCAAGAAGAAAGACATTGGTTCCGATGCGATCAAATTGGGTTCACTCAGGAGCCAAAAAATATTATATTCTATTATTTGGCTATGTTAGTCAAAAAGGGCAAGTCCGGTCGATGGGGGATTAATAACAAAAATAATGAATGGCTTGAGGTTAAAGATAATCAGAAAATATGGTGAAGGACTTTTTTTAGAACTTGTTCACTCTAGATGACACCATAGTATGGTTATTTTAACTTCTTAATATGCCTAATTTGAAATCGGTTTACATCCAAATGTTATATGCAAACGTTACCAGTGAAGAGATTTGAGTACTGGTAGTCCAGATGCAACACCACTAGTCACTATGACCGGACTACGTGACAACAGGGTTCTACCAAAAGTGTTGGGAGATAGTCAGACGTTACATGATACTTTTTTCTAAGATAAGTCCTTGGCACATTCATACACTTAATTCAGCAGATAGAAAGTCCAAAGTTCATCACATAGTGGGATTTTATTATAATATCTAATATAAAATACTCAACTCACATTCATACACATGGCCCAACAAACAACAAATAGCAAAATACAAAAAAAAAAAGGATTTTTATACATTCCAGTTGAGTACTATAAAAAGTCTCGGGCTTATACAAAAAGGAAAGGGAAAAAACACTACAAATTCTAGAGCTTGGGACCAACAACCCATTAGGAAAACTTTGAGTGTTTAGGGAGGCATCATCCTGAATTTAATCAAACGACTACCCTTTGAGTTTGGGATCACAGTTGTATCAAAAAGACAGAAGGAAGGAAATAGAGAGGACTCGGGTATGCAAAAACGCTAACAAGGGAAATCTACCTCTGTTATCTCATACGTTTTAGAGGAACATATAACCTTTTTCGAAAGTTCATGTTAGCATCTCATCCATTGTAAAAGCACAAAACATGGAGGGTGAATAGTGACTCTAGAGTACTTGAAGAACAAGGGGTCAATACAAATGGATCCCATAGCAGTAGTATCAATACTAATGTAAGAAAACAATATAAATGCAAGACTAGTAAGAAATAGAATGATAAGTTGGAAACATATACTCTTATTATATATATCGATGTATCATTTTTTAAATCAAATCATACATAAGCTTCTTCGTGTATTATAAGGGATGAAGAGTGTTTTGGTTAGGCATGCATGGGCATTCAGGAGCAATTATGTTATGGAGGTTGAAATAATTGGGATAAGGAATGCAATTATCTCATCTAGTCTTATAATGGGCCACAAATTTAGACGAGTGACTGATAATGGTGTAAAAACCTTTAAATATTTTTTGTTTGAAACTCGTTTGATTCAAGAATAGATAAATAAAATAAAGTACGGAAAAAAAAACCTTATCGTGGTTCAGTGAGAGTAGATCTATCACTATAACACCTCGAGGTTCTGTATCTCAGTACCAATCTCAAACAATACATTACATTAATCGAATTAATATACCTTTCCTCAGAAATCTCTTACCTAACAACAAAGCTTAAGGCTACAGGTGAAGAATCAAGATGATTCTCACCTATTACAAGAGATATTACAATATAGAGGCTAAACTACCACGTATATAATGCTAAAAACATAAACCCATAGTTTTTGATGAACTAGGGTTTAAGCGACGAGAGAGAGAGAGAGAGAGAGAGAGAGAGAGAGAGAGAGAGAGAGAGAGAGAGAGAGAGAGAGCGAGAGAAAGCGTGAAGACTTCAAAGTACAGGAGAATGAATTAGTTAGCCTCAGTCAACATGAGAGACTATTTATATGAGACAAACACGAGAGTAAATATGGAGCATTGATGAAGTAGGCCATCAAGGGCTAAAAATGTTCCATGTGTCCTCGGGGTCCAAATGTGTCAAATAACTCGGCACAGCTTAAACACTTTACATAAAAATATATATAAGATAACACATATATATTATAAATATAATTTAGATACCATTAACCAACTACAACCTGGAAAGAACATAAACAACAATTTGAACTACTTTTGAATGATATTTGACACATTTATTGTAATATTGAGTATATTTTCTTTCATTTTCTTAGAAAGGAAAACTTAGTAGTTAACTGGGTAACAAACAAATACTATGTTACAATTTGTTTAATGATGGGAATACCAAGCCCCCCCCCCCAAAAAAATACGTATGCTTAGCTCAAATGTGGTTCCTAATGGAATATGTTAAATTCTTATCTTGTTGTAAGACGATATTATTGCATTATATAATTTTAATTAAGCGTTTGACGAATAAAATATTGTAAAAAGTTGAAGATTCTCTCCTAAAGCAGTTAATTCATATCTCCAAAAAACTTAACAACAAATTTGATGTGAAGTGAATATTATTTGCCCCTTGTTTCTGAAAGTGCAAGGACCTAGTATCCATTATCACAATTCGAATATCTACCAGAAGTATTTGAAACTTAAGTGAATCTCTGTTAAATTAGGAAGAAGATTCTGAAGTATACCTGCATTAAATAACCCAAGCACAAAAGTAGTACAAAACCACATACTTTTACCTGATTGTAAAATTATCAAATGAAATGCACGACTTTATGCTCATTAGTATAAAATAATTTGGTGAAGAGTAAAAGGTTAATAAAAAAAGTCACCTTGAAGAGTAATTTTCAGAAACTAGTTGGAGAATGTGAGGTAGGGGCAGAGGAGATCGCTCTGAATGTGACGGAGCTACAATGATTGAGAACTTCGCGGTAAAGAAGTGTTGATTAAAGCAATACTTCAAACTATAACCAATTATGTATGTCTATTTTTGAATTTCCTATCACCTTATGAAAGAAGCTTAGTAGCATTGTGGCTGAATTTTTGTGAAATTCTGGGAACAAAAAGAATACATTGGGTCGCCTGGAAAAAGATTGCGAAATCTAAGAAGATTGAGGGTATCGGTTTCAGGGATTTTCATAAAATCAATCTTGCTCTTTTGGGAAAACAAGCGTGGAGAATATTAAATAATCTGAACTCTTTGGTGGAAAAATTACTTAAGGGCATATATTTCCCCAATTAATATATATGGAACGCGAAACTTAAAAACAAAAGGTCTTTGAGTTGAGGGAGTATATACAAGGGGTTGATGATCCTTAAAGAAGAATGTGTTTGGTAAGTCGGAAATGGGCTTAATATCAGACTTTGGGATGATGCTTGGATTACAAAAGGATAGAAGTTGGTTAAACCAACTGGATGCAACCTCAATAGACTGGCTGAATGTTTTAACAATAACATGAATAATTGGAATTTTTACATTCTTAAGGAATTCTGTACTATAAGAGACATTGCGGAGATTAGGAAAATTTCGATTATGCAATTGGAAAAGGAGGATACGCTCATATGGACAGAAACTAAAGACGGCGACAAAATCTGGATATCACTGGCTTGTCCAAAAAAAGAGTGATAAAGAAGGCAAGTCGTCTAAAGACAGAGAGTAAAACGATTGTAAAATGTATAATTTAATTTGGAACTCAAATGTGCCTCTAAAAATCCAGAACTTCATATGGAAGCTACAAAACAACGCCATCCCAACCAAGTGTAATTTAAAAAATAAAAATGCCTTGAAACATACACTTGCGAATGGTGTGATTCAGGAGAAGAAACCATTGAACACTTATTCATCAAATGCCCTTTTAGTAGTAAAGGAGTATGGGCCTACTCTGAACTCAAATGAAAAATTGATGAGAGTTTCAGGGGAAACATTATTGAGTGGGTTAATTTGATCATTGAAAGTTACTCTAGCAATGGATGGGTTAAGAGAATTGTCACAACAACGGTCTTTGGAACCTTATGGAACATTTGGAAAGCTCTGATGAAAGGTTTCTTTGAAAGGAAAGCATGGAACGATTCTGGAAATTAATGAGAAAACAAAATCCTTGCTTAAAAATCTGTTTGGAAAAGAAAATGAGGTTAATAAAGAAGAATTTCCTTTACCTGATAATGTTATGTAGAGTAATGGGGAAGACAACCACTTTCTTAATGATAATGCGGATTCTATCTGGATGAACGACACTTCTTTTACCAATAGCTGGGATCCCTTAGTATTTTGTCTATAGGCGTTAATAAGGATCTTGCAATTAAGCATAAAGTCACCAAGAGACTGAGGGTCAATATGACAGTCGAAGGAGAAATATGGGTCGTTCTTCACGCCATGAGATCCATAGCAGATCTCAATTTTCAGAGTTGTTATTTCTACTCTGATAACCTTAAAGTCGTTCCAGGTATTCTCAAACAAAAGGAGTCAATTGTAGAATACGCCCAATGATTTCCGAAGCATGAAGACGGATGATGAGATTCCTAGATTGGAAAGTCATCCATGCCAAGAGAGAAATCAATGAAGTAGCGGGCAAAGTGGCAAAGTGTGTCAGGATGAATATCGATATTTCTGAGTGTCCGACAGACTCGATCCTCAAGTTTTTTAGTTGTGTGTGCTTTATTTATAAAAAGTAGGGGTATCAGTTAGTGTGTTTATGTTTGTTTATTTTCCTTTTACAAAAAATAACTCAGCAAGTTCTCTCTAGTTCTTTCTTTTTTATGTTAAAATTAACTAGTTAAAAATAATGAGGTGCTTCCCTTGCCATGTTAACAAAAATTAACCATTTTTATACAAGCACCTCATATGTGCTAAGTTGTAATAATGCAAAATATGATCTCTTTATCAGATTATTACACATCCTTTCTACAAAACAACCTCAAAACCAAACACCCATTTGTCCCAAAATCAATCCATGCCCAAATAATCAAATCCAAACTCCATTTAGGTGTATTTTACTCAATAATATCATAAATGTTTACGCTAAAACTGGGTCTATCTTTGATGCTCACAAACTGTTTGATAAAATGTCACTAAAGAACATATCAACATGGAACACAATAATGTCAGCATACGCAAAAGATAGATTTGTAAACGGTAAGAAATTTAAAGGGTTCTAGACAAACCTTTTAGGTGAAATTACGAATTGAAAATGCTCCGGTATTGAATCTACTTACTTGACGGAGAAGATTGCAATTCCACAACATAAATGCCCTGAATATGATATATATAATATGGAGATACTTAAAGAGATTTATTTTATGTTGCTTTTTGTTCTCTGGAAAAACAACCGTAGAAACGAGAAACTGATTTTGTTATCTTCTTATGTAATAACTTCTCCTAAAGTTATTTATAAGTATTTCACATAGTAACTAACATAACATGGGCCAGGCTAACCCATTACCAACACCCACAATATAGGCCAAACCCAAAGCTATTTCTTTCACTTGCACTTGATGGGTTTACTCTCACACCCATGTTATATGCATCAAGATACTCTTTCTCTCATCTCAAACATACCCACAAAACTCATCATACTTGGAAAATAGGTCATGCAACCGGCAGGCATACAAGCATTCCTTTTGCTATAAACCTGTTATGGGTAGATAGCTGTTCAAACGATTCATAATCCTTGCGTATCTTGCATTTACCTAGACGGAAAATTAATCATCTTTGTGATTGGAAGTGTTCACTAGCATAACATTGTATGTCTCACTATCATGTCATAGTCCTTGATGACTTACATGACTGGTCGACCCGCAAGCACACACTTTGATATCCATTTTTAGTCGTCCTTTTTCACTTGAATCTTTCTATAATGACCATCGGTAATATGCTAAAGTAGCAAAAACCAGATAAAACATCACAATTAAGTCAAAAGTAATAAGGGTACAATTCAAAGGTCTCACACAATGAAGAAACATGGATCAATTCTTCACTTCCTTTTGGTCACATGCACACGCGGTATGACTCGCGTGCTACGATATTATTCATTTATTCATGTCATATATCATGTATCCATTAATATCATAGTGATAATAATTATACATTCCTCGTTGTCGAATATAAATCAATTGATCAACCCTCTGTGAAATCAATTAAGAATTGCATATTTGGCTTTTATAGACTAAGTAGATAGTGGGAATATACTTTGATCACAAATTAAAATTAACATGTTGCGCTACATGTTTGTGATCTCATCTTAATGTCAGTTAAGGCGACTTTCACAACTCACGTTATTTACATGAAGGGTTACTCTTTTACATGAGTTAGTCTCATCCTTGTGCATCCTCTAATGCCAAAGGTGATTGCCCGTGTGAGAAGTCCAATCATAGTCTATCTGACATACATCCGCATGTATATATATTACCACTCAATAATGGAAATATATCATTGCATATTATTTTGCAGTATACATAACTATATAGATCCGACATGATATGGAATTGCATAACATGCAATTAGTTCCAAAAATATATTCACAAGAATATCACTTGTATGTATGAACTGCAAATTCATATTCTTATGTGCAATAATGTCTCTTATCACTATATACTTTATATCAATATGTTTGGTTATACTATAATGTTATGTTCCCATCACATAAGTCATTTCCACTTCTCTATTACAGTATTACAAAATTGGACTCCCACTAACACTTGAGAAACATAAAAAGTACAAACAAAATTTTAAACCAAACAAACCTTTTGATTTTTAGATGAGTAATCCACAAACTCAACATTCACAATAGACATAGAAATATAGGTTTGTTTCTTGCTAGTCCATGGATGTAGTACAATCTTTCAGCAAGAATACGCAACCTGGAGATATTTACACTCATCCATTTTGTTAAACCAATTAACATACGGATATACTTTAGGTGTAAATATTATATTTGAAAACATATAGCATATTCCCGAATCCTTTTAAGGCATCTCATTGATCATATCTCAGGCTTTCAATGCTCATGCCCATGATTCCATTAAAAATGGACTAAATAAACCCACGACATAAGTAATGTATGGTCTAGTAAACATCACTGACAAATGGATAACTAAATCCGAAACATAACAAAATGCATGGGCTAGTACACATCATGACATAAATAATATTATTATTTGTACTATAATTACTAATATGGCATTGTTGACCTTCTCTGTGTCATCTATTGAGTACTAGGACACATAAGAAGATTACAGCTTATGCTCGCAGCTATTGGAGTGTTAATGACATCAAAGTCTGTCATGTAAAAGTGTTTACACGTCTTCTTGATGTATAATTCTTGAGACATGGACAACAAAAATTTAAACATTCTTTAAGAATTATAACATCAAGAATAGAACTCACGGTTCTGATACCTTTCACATCAACGGAAAATGAAATATAACAGCTCCTTAATTTTGACATATCACATATCACTCCTAACTTGTAAGATATTTATGGGTCCTAGTGTGTTATAAAATAAAGCAATAAAAGTACTAGAAAAAAGGATCCACATACCACAAGTGTACGGGTCGTTCCAAGTAATAGATAAGTAAATACAGAAAAATCGTCTATACAGGGACTTAAGTAGTTATTCTAAAGTCGTGTTCAATATTAGAATAGATAGTTCTAATTGTCTTGATTAGAAAGATAGCAGTGAAGTATTTTTTTTTTCTAATTAAATAAATAATAAGCAATCATGCAAATAAAATAAGGAGATGCAAGTATGAACCAATCCTACTGAATTTATGATTCCTAAGAATAAGGGTGAATGGGAAATTTTACAATAGTCGGGACTCTATAATGTCCTAACCCCTGTCAGGGTGGACTTAGGAGCTACCCTACCGTATTACAAACCCCTTCAGGGCGATTATAAGCTACGTTCAGATGATTGAGATATTTTACCTCTTTGGCTACGTGGTTAATCAAGCCTGTCGGTCAATAATGGACACCACACGTCTATATCCTAGTTCTGTAATTAAACCCCCGTCAAGGTGATCACAAACCACTAAGTGAATAGAATAATTACTAAAGACTACCTTAATTTTCAACTCCAATGATAGTAAACAAGCACAAGAATATTGACAACTGAAATTAAGAGCCAATTCAATTAAATACTAAAATCCAAGATTCAAATTAAAACAGAAAAACAATAATCAATGATTCATATAATTACAATCCTAAAGATAAATAATGCATAATAAAACTCTTAAATAAATAGCTTAGAAATACCTCATAGAAAAAATATATCTAATACTGATTTACCCAAAGAATAGAGATGGAGAAGTGTTGAATTGATATAGTTAAGCTCTAGCTCTTGCTTCTTCCTCCTCTAGATCCTCCTGATTGCTTCTACAATGATTTATGTATGTATATAAAGCTTATGCAGCCGAGGGATGATTTTATAAGGTTTAGAACTGATATATATAGGTACTAGGTCGAAATCTTTGAGTAGGGTCAAGTAAAAGAGTTCAAGCCCTACTCAAATTCGTAACCCTAAAGTATAGAAAAGGTAAGAAACTATTGCTTTTTTGTTTTAGCCGTAGTTCTAATTTCAACTCCGATTGACGCGTTCTCTATATCAAAACTGATTGTCTCGGAAAGATCTACACTTTAGCTTCAGACCATTCTTTCAAATTCTCATCCAATCTTGAGTTATGATCACTTTTGTGAACGTAGTTGGTGAAATTCATATTTATTTAGCAAATTTTCCTTTCCTAGTTTACCTTTTCCTTCTTCTATCTCCCGATTTCTTCAATATCTTCTTTCCTTTGTCTCTTGGAATAGATTTGGCATCTAATTTATTTTCATATATATTTAAAGCTTCACATTAACACACAAATTAAACCAAATATGCTATAAAAATAATTATTCATCAAATCAAGATAAGAAATAGGAATATTACGAATTAAGCACAAAAGTCAATATAAAAAGACCATTTTCTACCTAAAATGATGTCTTCTAAGGGCTTATATTTAGAACAATTTGGGAGACATCAAGAGCCCCAACTCAAAGATGTATCATCCCAATGCAATAAGAAATAAGAACATAGGGAAGTCTTTAAAATATAAGCTAAGTCAATTAAGCACGGGGAAAAAGAAAATAGCAGAATATATAGAATAAACTCAAAGCAACTACGTAGAAAATTTCGTGTAATAATATTTACAAACTGCATACATGCACAGTTGTCATATCTACAATCAACACGTCTTGAATTCAAGATTGGATTAGCTTTGCAATGTAAGGAGGAGGGGATCTTTACTCAGTTTACCAAGGAGGCTATAGATTGTTCCTCGAACTTCACTAGCATCTAAAGATCCACTTAACTACTCTCTAACAGCTCAATCACTTCTGGATTACATAGCAAAGAATCAAAAGGTCTTTAGGGTTGTAATGTTGGCTTAAGGACGGTATGATAAGTATATTTGGATAATTTAGAGTGAGCTTTTGGATCTCTCCTCACTAGCCATCAACGAATCGGCCTAGATCTTGAGTTACACTCATAAAACGTTCTCACTCAACCCAATGAATTCCTTGTGGCACTAGTTAGCGTCCTCAATAACCCACTTAAAGCATAAAGTTGTTCACATAAAATTACAATTTGCCGGTCTAAATATATATACATATTCTTTACATATCAATTTTTTTGTATAGCTATGACTCTCTTTTTAATGTTGAGATATCATGCTATTTTTTTCTAATATATATTTTCCTTTTCATGTTTTTCAACTTTTTCTATATACTCTTACCCCGGCCAAGGTTTACAATATATTAAACCTGTGAATCATCATCAGAATATAAAACAGAGCAAAATTAATAAGCTCAAAAATCCCAACTCAATAATATTTTCCATAATGGTGGACCCACCACCCCAAACGCAAGCTCTAAAACAACTATCTATGCATCGCGATTCGAGTGCGGGTCATATAATCTAAAGGGATATGGCTTATAATTGGCTAATAAAAAGGCTTTAGAAAGACTAGAAGGGGCTGAGAAGGATATATAATATAATAAATGGACAGCAAGCTAAAAGGCAACAATGGGCTTATGAAAGAACCTTTTTAATCACTTTCTAAACTATGGAATTTCATCATTCTCTTACCTTTAGCACGTTCATTAAATGGGTTTATCAACTAGCTTGGATCTCACGGCCTACACACCACTCATGGCTCCATGAGATTGAATATACTTTCTATCACATTGCTAATTAATCTTTTCTTTGCTATCAATGTCTGTTTTCCTGCAAATACTCAAAGCGTACATAATAAAGCAGCTCATAAACATACTACTTTCTATCATTAATTTACTAAACTTATGTTTTCAAGCTATTAAACACACTCTACATCTAACTCCATCTCTAATAAAATTCAAAAATTCAAATTTCACTAAAAAAATAGTAAATCACATAAAATGGAGATGAGGGACAACAAATTCCCACACCCCAACTCAAAAATGAGTCGTGTCCCCACGACTCGATAAAAAAGTAAAAACTAACACATATATTGCAAATAGAGAAATGGTAGGGAAGAAAGAAAACATAACGTTCGAGGCTATTGCCTCGCATGATCAATACCCGGAATAGGGTGCAGTGCTTTTCTTGTATGTAACCTTCTAGTATCACCAATTTCGCTTTCCCTTAAATCCTCTTATGCTCACAATCAATCACACTCTAGAAATCTCTTGTTTTTCATAAATACTCTCTTATGTGCAGGTGTTTTGATATGATTTGGGAGGTTGAATCTTTTTTGTAATTATGTGATTAGGTAGTGTTTTGATGTTTGGTGAAGGTTTAATGAAGCTTTCATGGTGTTTCATGGAGTTTGGGTGCCTTGTGGAAGAAAGAGAGGCTTAAGGATTAAAAATTCGTAACTAATACTAACATTCTCTTTGAACCCTTCTTATAACCTTTGTAATTGGTCTAGCGGCGGGCTACGATGCACCGGAGCAATGGTGCAGTGTACCTGACTCGAGGGTTACAGACTGTGGTCACGAGTTGTCGATAGAGTTTTGCATAAGAGGTCTCGACAATGTACCTGTTTTCCAAACTGTTGCCACGGGTTTGGCCGTGCGGTGCACCGGAGCTATCGTGCGGTGTACCGCACGGAGTCTTTGGATGCCACGAAAAAATACGTTTTTTATTTTACCTCAAAATCAGGTTTTCTCCACTCCATTGGATAGATCACTAAAAAATACGCGATTTAGACCCGAGAAAAAATGAATTCTGATATCCGAGCGCAAAGGTATGATAGTTCGAAGTTTTGGCCAATTTTCATCTCTGATAGGTGTGGTTTACCGCAAAATAATTCTATCCAAACCTTTTTAACTCCAAAAAATTTCCAGCTTTTCACCCCAAACTCGAACCCTTGCATACCTACACATCAAAAAACACTCATACCTTCCTCATTACTGCAATATGCACTTAAAAACACATAAACTGACTAAAAAGAATAAAAACACAGAAACACAGAAACATACTTTCAACCTCGATCTCTACACTCGCATTCTCATTTGTTTTTGGAATAGCTTATGTGAGTACTTTTTGCGGTGTGAGTTCCTTTGTATCACTTTCAAGCATTTGGGTGTAGGTTTTTTCTTCTTTGCACGCCTCTACCAATTCTTTATTAATTTCACCATTTAACTCATTTGTCTTCATAAGGTTGGGTAGTGACATCAATGGAGTACTAGGTGGCGAATTACATCCTAGTATCTTCTTCTTCTATCTCTTTTCTAACCAAGATCTCAATATTTGATCCTTCTAAACGCGGCATGGCTGGGTCTTCCATGGATGTAATTTTCCCTTCACAAGGTTTAATTTCAACTTCGTCTCGATTATCAACAATTTACTCCTCTATGCTTAGCGTGGTTGGTTCTTTTATTGTTGGAATCTCTAGTTCACTAGATGTAACTTGTGGCGATTCCAGTTCCTGCTCTTCTTGAAGGCTAAAATCTTCAACTACGTCGAGCTGAACATCGCTATCTTGATTGGCCTTATAATTAATATTTGTACCTTGGCCAGTTTGCATAGATCGTACTTGTTGTAGCCTCTCAATTGTTTCAGTGAGCTGCGTCAGTCGTTTCTCCATAAATTGATGTTGTTGTTGCATGTCTTGCACTAATGATATGGTAGCATCACTTTTCGCCTCACTCTTTACTACATTATCCACCGTCACCTTAATGAAACGATTGAGGGAGACCTCCAAAAACCTGAGCCTCTCTTCATGATCTTTAAAGCTTCCTCGTATCAGATCCATGGAAATGTGTGGTTTATCAATAAAGTTTTGTACTTGATTACACCTGGCCTGTGGTGGATCTTGCTCTTGATAGAGGGAATTTTCCATACCTAAAGAAAAACCTGAAAAAAGACTATAAAACAACAAACGTAAAACTCAAAACAAATAAAACTACTAAACTAACTTAAACACAAAATAAAATAACTTCAAAACCCTCGGCAGCGGCGCCAAAAAATTGGTGGAGCTGCTATGATTTTAAAATCAATGAAAAGCACAATAAAATAACTACAATAAATCCCGACAGCGATGTCAACAACTTGGTGGGTCCTGGTGTGTTATAAAATAAAGCAATAAAAGTAATAGAATAAAGGATCCACATACCGCAAGTGTACGGGTCGTTCCAAGTAATAGATAAGTAAATACTGAAAAATCGTCTCCACAGGGATTTAAGTAGTTATTCTAAAGTCGTGTTCAATATCAGAATAGATAGTTCTAATTGTCTTAATTAAAAAGATAGCAGTGAAGTATTTTGTTTTCTATTTAAATAAATAAAATAAATATTGAATAATAAACAATTATGCAAATAAGATACGGAGATGCAAGTATGAATCTATCCTGTTGAATTTATAATTCCTACGAATCAGGGTGAACGGGAAATTTCACAATAGTCGGGACTCTATAATCTCCTAATCCCCGTAAGGGTGGACTTAGGAACTACCCTACTGGTGGGTCCTGGTGTGTTATAAAAATAAGTACTGAAAATAAAGGAACCACGGTACCGCAAGTGTATGTTTATCCAAGTAATACTCCGATAAATCGGGTTTCGTTCTCAGGGATTGGGCTGCTCTAACCCAAGTGTTCAATAGATAGGTAGTAGTAATTGCTAATATAGAAAATAAAATATAAAAGATATTTGTTTTATTTCGATTTATTAAATTACTAGACTCAAATAAACAAATTACTGAAAATAAATACAAAAAGATTAAGACACGTATATGAGCTATGCTTGAGTCTCGTTAGGGAATCACCTAAACTTACCTAATTAATTCTTTCGTTATGGGCGGAACTGATATTTCTATATTAGTCGGGACTTTAATGTCTCCTAGCCCCCGTCAGGGTGGACCTAAGAGCATCTCCAGCGGACCCCCAAAACTCACTGCATTTGCAAAATATGCAGAAAAATAGTATCTGCAAAATAAAAAGTTACTCCAGCAATATTTGCATCATTACCTGCAAAATGAAAGTTGCTTCATAATTCTACAGTAAATCTGTATTTATGCAGATATACTATTCACATTGCATATAGTTTCTTACTCAAAAAATGAATAAAAATTAAATGCCACATCTTTAAACTGTATCAAAATTTCTATTAATTCTTTTTTTACAGTATGTTTATCAATTTTGCACTGTTCATCAAGCCACAAATCAAATCACACAAAAAACTTTTGGAAATCTTATATATAATCAATGGTCAAATCTTATATATACATAATGGGGAGTGAGGAAATCTAGAGATCATGGTGGGGTGGTTTCAAATGAGGAGCAAGAATATCTTCTCACATAGTAATGAAGTTGCAGAGGAAGGAATTGAAGAATCAGAACTCTATGGATCTGCTGGATCAAATCAAAAAATGTGTTTGATTCTTATCAGAGCAATTGTATTGTTTTTTATTAAGCTCATGGAAACGGTAATGGGAGCGAATTGTTGTGGAAATGGCGGTTGAAAAAGGCTGTGAAGAATGAAGATGTATAACAGTGATTTTGTGAATAAATAAGTTTGTGAATTTATATTAGAAAGTTAATGGGTTGGATTAATTGATGGGTTAGGTTAATGTAATAGGTTTGCCTGCATTTTGAAGAAGACCACTAATGTAGCCCTCTCTAAAAACTCTCATTTTCTGCAAATCAGTGTTTTAATTGCTATTTTGCCAAAATAAAATCTCTATTTTGCCAAAACTGCTGGAGATGCTCTAAGAGCTATCCTACAGTATTACAAACCCCGTCAGGGCGATTATAAGCTACGTTCAGATAATTGAGATCTTACCCAATTGGCTATAAGATTAACTAAGTCCGTCAGGATCAATTATTTCTACCTTACATTTATTACCTATTTTCGTAATTAAACCCCCCGTCAAAACGATAACTTCCCCACCAAAGTGAATAGATTAATTACTATGACCTATCTCTGATTAGCTAATTCATTGATAGTGAAATTAATATGAAATAATAAGCAATATGAAATACCCAATTCAAATTAAACTAGAAACTAATCCCAAATTGAAATACATGAATTAAATAAATTAGGGTTCATCCCCTTATACGATTCTCAAGTAATTAAGGTTTAGCTTATATTTAAAATAAAAACAATAAAGAAATTAATAAACATGTTCTTATTAATAGAAATAAAATAAGAACCTAGATAGAGGAATTGACTTGAGTTGTTGTTGGAGGAAAAGGATTTTCTAGTTTCTGCTCTTGGTTCCGCCTCTTGACGCTTTGAAATCAGAATATACAACAGACAGTAAAGTACAGACTCCAAATTAGAAAGTGATTACTCAAATTATGATGTTCATATAAACTGTTTGATATAATTTTAAAAGTTTATTCTACCAATAACCTCTACAAGAACAAACACCATTTTTAAAATGGTGAAAACATGTAGCATTTCTTACAATATTTCCCTATTAACTAATTTCGAAATAAACATAATAGCAGTGTGACGATCATTACAAAGTCAAAGATTCTTCATAATCCTTAACGTAGAATTTTCCGGAGTATTCGTTAACCCAAACGCAATCGCAAGCTTCTCACTATGATGTTTAAGAATCTCCTCTTTTAACTTCAAGATCAAGGTTATGAAGCACCGATTCAAAATCTGGAATAAAACCCATTTTTCCAATCTCCTTCCATATCTTCTCCATTGTATGATAAATCGCTTCTCTTTGTTTATGAAACCCATCTTCTACACCAAAAACATGAGTTTCGTTATTTACAAAAATCCAACTTAATCCTTGCTCTTTTTCTACATTTTTATCCTTCATCGATTTTCCAATTTTCGCAGCTTCGTTCCATTTTCCACAAGCCGGATAAACATTCGCGAGTGCCGAGTATGCGCCACTATTACCGGGTTCTATTAAAAGTAAATTTCGGCAGAAATTTTTGCTAATTCCTTGTTTTTATGGACTCTACTGAAGAAAAGAAATATAACTTTTTGGAGAAAAATTCTGAAAATAATATATTGATATTTGGTTTTTCATTTTTGTGTTACAATTTTATTTTTATGTCTCTTTATTTATATAAAAAACTTAAGAATATTGAAAGACATACAACTCATATAATAAGTTGTCATATTGTCCACTACTATATTAATTTATTACTGAAACTTATAATTTATTTCTCCACTAACTCAAACTTATTTCTCCATAATTCATAACTTATTTCTCCACTAATTGAATTAGATGGAGATGGTACAAATTTCAATTATTTTACTTTATTATTTTACTTTATTATTTTATTTTATTCTTTTTTGTTTTTGATTTATTCCAACAATATCTTCCGTAAATTGAATTTGTTCTTCATTCCGAGAGCTTCAATATTCTTTGAGAAATACAATCCTCCAAGTGGTTTTGTAAGCACATCAGCCAGTTGATCTTCAGTTTTGCAATATTGTAGATGAACTTCTCCTTCATTGAAAAGTTCTCTTAAAAAATGAAATCATAGTCAAATGTGTTTTGTTCTTACATGCAAATATAAAACAGGTTCTCTATTCAGGTAATGATCAAGAATTTTATTTAAAGATATATAGAGGACATTACCTAAATCCTCGTCCATTCGATTATTGGGAAGATTCTTCAGGACAACAACAATGGGGTAGTAACTTCTACCAACCACCTTATCAACACCCGCAAGAGAAAGGATGGAACAACCAATGGACCAGGGAAAATCAACAACAATTGCCTTATCGCAATCGAAAAGAACAAGCATGGAATTGCCAGTGGGTCGATAATAATCAACTACAACCATCATATCTGATGTCTCCTCATTTGTGATAGATTAATGTTAGGATGAGACATCATTTTAAGTGATTAAGAAGTCAATAATGTCGATTTTCTTGAGTTTTAGTGCACTTTCCTATTTTGTGTCTTGATTTGTAGAATTATTATTTTTAGAGCATATTGGGTTTAATTGTTTATTTAGTGTGTAGCTTTAAAGATAATTATGGAGTTTAATTAGGGCCAAGTCAAAGATAACAACTTATGGAAAGAGATTTGCATGGTAATTGGAGAAAAGGAAATAAAAGCTAAAAAGATGGAAAAGGAAAAGCTGCCTAAATCTGGGATTCTGCATACACGTCCAAAGATGTGGGTTTTTACCTAAGAAATAGGCCGAATTTGGAGATTTCCTTCTTTAGGGGCAAGATAATTCTGTTTCGATTCTTTTGGTATCTTATAGAGCAAAATCCTACCAATAACGAAGAAGATATGCTCAAAACGGTGCAGCAGTGTTTATCTTTATTTCCATACGAATTTGAGTTGGGCTAGAAGTCCATTACCTTAACTATTCCTCAAGAAAACGAATTAGGTCTTCTAAACACCTATAAATACACCCTTGTATCACTTGTAAATCATCCTTGCTTAGTCCTAAACCTTATAATTAATTCTTAGTCATTGTAAAGAGCAAGATGATGTCTTTTGTAATTTCTTTTAGTTTATTTCCATCAGGTATGAACTAAACCTCCCATAGCTTGGGTTTTGCATATGTATAATCTATGATTTCTAATTCTTCTATCTAAGTTTCTTTGGGAATTATATGTTTTAATCTAATATTAGCTACTTACTTTATATTTGCTTATGTGTTTTGATTTAATGTCTTTCCTAGAACTGATCACTTTAGGATTGTTTTAATAGTAGTTAGATGGTCTCCTTGACAGGGTGTTTAACTATTGAACCACCACATAATGTCTAGTGTCGATAGCAGTTCTGACAAAACATACTTCTAACTAGATAGTCATTAGGGTTTGTTTTAACCACCATATCACCAATTGATTGTAGTGTGCTGGATAGGGCCTTAGTGGCGTTTGATAACCCTATTTGAGTCCTCGTCTTGGTTGTGCCGTAGCCCCCTTAGTCGCTCTCAAGGTCTGAGATTGGGGAATTTAAAATCCTGACTAAGTATACCAAGAGCTAATATTCTCCCTTATTAACTAGATTTATAGATAGAATTAGAAGGATTAGTGCATACTAGCAAAACCTAAGCTATACTTCTCATCTCATATTCTTAATCTTTTACTTTATTGTCTTTATTTTCGTAGTTTTAATTCTTAATCTCGAAATCTATTTGCTTTACTTTCAGTTTCTTAATTATTTACTTTTACTCGTTATTGTTTCCTACGCGATTAACAAACTTAAGTCCCTGAGAACGAACTCTACTTATCATTAAAACTTGCATACATCCTGTAATACTTGCAGTCCTGTGCCTGTCTAGGGTGAGAGTGCGTAGTTTTCCATACTTAAATTGATCTTATTTTTATCACACCCTAGGCGACACCAAGTTTTTGGCGCCGCTGCCGGGGACTTGTGTCTCGTTAGCGTGTGGGTTATCTATTTCGAGTTTTAGTTTTTAATTAGTTTTTAGTTTCTGTTTTTAGTTTAGTTTTTATTTTTTCCAGATTTACGCTTGTGGTTTGCTTTAGTCTTTTTCAGGTTTCACAGTGTTTAATTCTTGGCCTCCCTTATCGGAGCCTGAGAGGAGCTTCAGACCTTACAACAATGAAGCTTCCGAGGTGTTGGAAAACATCATGGAACAGGAAAGAAGTTGGCCTTCAACGCGAGCTTCTGTAGCGAAGACCCGAGGAACGCTTCGTTTAGATGCAGAAACTGCGAACTCAGCTCAAATATCCTCGTTAGAAAATCAAATCAAGGAGCTGAGAATCGCGATGGAGAAGAATTTAGCCGCTACAAAGGTAGTACAAGAAGTGCAAGGTTGTCAGCAATGTGGAGTCAACGATCATTCATGGGAAGAGTGCGAATCAAATCCGCAATCTGTTTACTTTATATCCTACCGATGGGGCAATCGCAACCATCCGGGTATGCAGTATTCAAATCCACAAGGGGCCGCCAATCCTGGTCATTATCAACCGCGTCCCCAGAACAACTCTTACCAACAGAGAGGTCAGTACCAAAATCAATATCAGAATAGACATGCTCCTCCACAACAACCTGCTCAAGACGCCTATACCGATTCATTAGATCAAAAAGCTTTACCTCAGTATCCGCAAGAAGGATCTATGGACAATGCACAGATAGTACAAGCTCTAGACCGTTTGAACACAACTCTTAATGCTCAAGACGAGAAGGTCCGAGGACACGATGCCATACTTCAGATGCTAAGTACTCAAGTAACACAGTTAAAAAAAGTGTTAACAAGTGTAGTAGAACAAAAGGAAGTAAAGGCAATCGAAGGAGGTGAAGACAATGATGGGTTCGAAGCTTGCAAGGCTATATGCCTTGAAATTGAAAAAGCGAAAGAGGAAGCACCACATGCTGCCATTAGTGCCGTGGAAGTTCCCAGTATTGAAGAAGAACCAACCGAGTCTAACCCCGAGGAGTCTGACTGTTCTGAAGTTTATGTGGAGGACGATCAAGAGAAAGACGAATTTATAGAGCTACTGAGGAAGGTGCAAGAGGAGATTCGATCGGTAGTGGAATATGCAGCTGAGTTGGCTAAAGAGAAAGAGGAAGAAGCCTCAAAAGAGGAATCGAAAGATGAAGTTGCACCTGCTGTGCATGAAGAGAAAGAAGAAGAGAAGGTGGAATCGCCACCTAGTGTTCAACCAGTGTCATCAACTAATCCTGATACAAATCCTAAAGGTGACACTGTTCTCAAGACATTTGTAGAGGCGTACCAACCCGAAAATATCAACGCCCAAATGCTTGAGATTGCGAAAAGAGGACTTACACCGCAGCAAGTTTTTACGCAAGTTATTCCTGAGAAAGAGGCGAGTGTAGAGATCCCGAGAGAGAACCTGAGGGTTTCGAGAAGAAGTGAGAAAGAGCTACCAACAAAGCTTAAAGATCCGGGAAGTTTTAATCTTCCTATTCAATTACATGGTATGCTCAAAGTGAAAGCTATGTACGATGTGGGTTCTGGTGTTAATCTTATGCATAAGTCCGTGTTCGAAAGACTTGGACTTCAAAAATCAGAGAAAACTCCAGTGAAGTTGCAGTTTGCTGACAACTCAGTTAAAAGGACATGGGGAACAGTGGAGGACGTCTTAGTCCGTGCAGGTAATATCGCCATCCCTACTGACTTTATTATTCTTGAGTTTGATGCAGATAAGCAGGTTATGATCATACTTGGCCGGCCCTTCATGGCCACAAGTCAAAGTGTGATCAACTTCCAAGATGGGACCATCACCCTTCATGCAAAGAATGTATCCGAGACCTTCTATGTCTTGGGTAAGAAACCGAGGAAGTTGGATCCCATTGTGCCCATCATCCACAGCCTTTCACATCACAAAGTCCCTCCTGAGAAGATCCACTTAAAACCTGTGGATACTGAGCCAAACATTGAGTTTGGGGTTGGCCATGAAGTCCTATGGAAAGCCCACAAACGAGAGAATAGGCCACGAAGTTTCAAAGACTCGTGGATGGGACCATTCATTGTCACTAAGGTTGTTTCAGCCAAGGTGATAGAAATTCGCCCCAAAGCTGGGGTCAAGCGCAGATTAGTTGACGTTCATAGCCTTATTCGTTGTTGGGGAGGCTATATTCGCAAATCTTGACAGAGGTAACACGTCTAACTTTGAAAGACGTTAAACAAAAGTGCTGTACGGGAGACAACCCGTAGTTTTTTTTTAGTTTTCGTGTCTTTTATGTTTTTAGTTTAAGTTTATTTTAGTAGTTTTTAGTTGATAATGCATATTTGAGAAAGGTATTAGTGTTATTGGTGTGTAGGAATTGGAGAAATCGAGTTAGGGAAGAAAACGTAAATTTTTGGAGCGCAAGAATGACCTGCGCGGACTACCCCACGGTGTACCCCCTATACCGCAGGGATGGTCCGCGTGGTCAAAACCCGTACCACGGGTTGCACCGCGGGTTTGATCCAGAACCGAGAAAAATCATACCGCGGACTACCCACCCTATACCGCACCATGGTCCGCGCCCCAAACGCATGCCACGGGGTAGGTACCACGGGTATTTTGACGGAGTTAGCTACAGAAGGCGCGTGGTACCCTCCGGTGTACCGCGCCCTAGTCCGCAGCCCAGAAACACGTGCCACGGGGTCCTACCACGGGTGTTTACCAGTGAGCAAAAAATTTCAAGCATCAGATGTCGCGGTGTACCCCGCGGTATACCCCATGGTCCGCAGGGGTAGTCTGCACGAGCCGCCAGAGAAAGAAAAGAAAGGGTTTCAAGTTTATAAAGAGATCTAAAGCTTATTATTCTGAATTTATTAAACCTTAAACCTCTTTCTTCTCTCCAAAACTCTCTTAACTCCATTGAAGCTCATCAAAACCTTCACCAATCACCAAAACACTACCCAATCATCAAGAAAAACACATCAAACCTTTTCTCCACATCATTACAAGAGAGAATCAAACACCCAATCATCACCAAATCCATTCAAATTGAAGAATCAAAAAGCCAAATTTTCAAAATTCATCATACAATTTCTTAAATCCAAGCCAACCCATTACAAATCCACCTCACCCACATAGAGATTCATCACCAATTCACCAATTCACCTATCCTAAGCCAAATCAAGCTTGTTCAACCATTAATTCACAAGTTTAAATTTCAAGGGTTGCTAAAGTTTTGAGTTGGGGGTTAATTGAGGATGACTAATAGAACAACAATTTTATCTAACAAGAGGGAGGTGAAGAGTAGCAAGGGATTGGATTTAAACAAGAAGAAATCAATTAACAAAGGTGCTAGTTCTAAATCAAAGGGTAAAGAGAAAGTAGAGAAGAGTGGGATACCTTTGTTTGATCGTAATGGTAAAAAGCTTTATTATTATGCAAAGGAGAGAACACAACCTCAACTAGATCTTATACCTATAGAGAAAGTAGATACTTCAAGAGCTCTGAAGATTTCTGCAGAGAAACAATTAAAAGAACTACCTTTTGCCTATGAGAAAGTATTCAAGGAAGAAATTAGAGATGGAGAATACAAGAGATTCTTAGAGCTTGGTGATAAATTGGGTTGGTCTACGTTCATGGTAAGACGTTCTGAACTATGTCATGAATTAGTTTTGGAATTCTATTTAGGCCTCTTTAGCCGAGATAGTAATTGTGTTCCGATTAGAGGAAAGTTAGTTCCTTTCACAGTTGAGGAGATTAGGAACCACTTCAAGTTTAAGAAATTGAAAGGTTTTTGCAAATTTGAAGAAGCAGTTGCTAAACGAAAAATCTTTGATGAGGAATTACTTTTTGAGCATGTTTTAGACAAAGAGAAAGTGCAATCACATAAGGGAGAATTGAAGGCACTTTGGCCTTACAAATATCTTCAAGCAGATGCAAGAATTTGGCACAATTTCCTTGTCCCTAATATTTTTGGAAACACACGAACTTTGGATGTGACTATGAAGTACGCTCTACTGTTGGACTGTATTTTGAGAGGAGAAGAAGTTGATGTGGCACAGTTGATCTATGAGGAGGTGATACGATTTTCGGTCTCTCCTAAATCAGTTTATAATGTTAAATTTCCAACTATGATCACGTGTCTTGTGCGAAAAGCGAATGTAGTATTGGGTGAAGAAGAGAAACTCGAATTTAAAGGGAGTTATATTGATAATGCATGGATCAAGGAAATTCTTCGAAGAGCGAGTTCTACTCAAATCTTGAAAGAAGAAAAGGAGCAAAATTGGCAAGAGAAGATGGAGGAGCGTTTAACAAAATTCGAAGCAGCTCAAACTTCCTTAGTCAATGATGTGGCACAAATCAACGCTAATCAAGTGCACATCATGAAACTCCTTGAGCAATTAACGAAAGGTCCAGCAATTCCAACCATGGATATCAATGATGCGAGGCAATAGCCTCGAGAGTATGTTCTCTTTCTTCCTTACCATTTCTGTGAATATGCTTATCTGCTAATTTTAATTTCTGTTTTTCTAGTCTTTTTCGAGTCGTGGGGACACGGCTCATTTTTGAGTTGGGGGTGTGGGGATTCGTTGTCTCTCATCTCCATTTTTCTGTTTTTGTGTGAAATTAAAATTTTTGATACATGGGAATTAGATGTAGAGTGTGTTTAAGAGCTTGAAAGCATAATCTCAGTAGATTAATGATAGTAAGTGATATGTTTATGAGCTATGTATTTGTATGCTTTGAGTATTTGCAGGAAAACACACGTTGATAGTAAAAAAAAGATTAGTGAGCAATGCGATAGAAAGTATGTTCTATCTCAGGGAACCTTGAGAAGTGTGTAGGCCGTGAGATCCAAGCTAGTTGAAAAACCATTTGATGAAAGCGCTAAAGGTAAGAAATTTTCAAAATTACATAGTGCAGAAAGTGATTAAGGCGGCTCTTTCATATTTTGAAGCCCTTGTTCTCACCTTGTGATTTTTGATTTTATATGCTATATCCTTCTCAGCCCCTTCTAGCCTTTCTAAAGCTTTTTATTGAAACACGTTATAAGTCATATCCTTTAGATTATAGGACTTTTCCATATGACCCGCACTCGAATCGCGATACTTAGACAGTTGTTTTAGAGCTTGAGTTTGGGGTGGTGGGTCCACCATTATGGGAATTGTTATTTTGTTGGGATTTTTGAGCTTATTAATTATGCTTTGTGCTTTATATTGATGATGATTCACAAATTTTATTGTAACCCTTTGCCGGGGTAATAGTGAATGAAAAAGAAGCTTCGAGCTAAAATTGCAAACAAGGGCATTAAAAGAAAAAGATATATATGAGAAAATAGCGTGATATCTCAACATTAAAAAGAGAGTCATAGCTATAGAAAAAATTGATTTCAAAAGAAAAAGAAAATATATATTCGGACTGGCAAAGTGGAATTTTTATGTGAACATCTAAAGCTTTAATTGGGTTGTTGGGGATGCTAAATTATGCATCAAGGAATTCATTGGGTTGAGTGAGAAACGTTTTATGAGAGTAACTCAAGCTCTAGGGCGATTCGTTGATGGCTAGTGAGGAGAGAGCCAAAAGCTCACTCCAAATTATCCAAATATACTATCATACCGTCCCTAAGCCTACATTACAACCTTAAAGACCTTTTGATCCTTTGCTATGTAATTGAGAAGTGATTGAGCCATTAGAGATTAGTTAATTGGATCCTTGGATACTAGTTAGGTTTGATGAACAATCTATAGCTCTCTTGGGGAACTGAGTAAAGTCCCAATCCTTCTTACATTGCGAAAACTAATCTGATCTTGAATTCAAGCCGTGTTGACTGTGGATATGAGAAGTGTACAGGTATGTAGTTTATGAATATTATTGCCTGAAATTTTCTGAGTTATGTTCTTTAGGTTTATTCTATATATTCTGCTATACTTTTTCCCTTGTGTTGAGAATTTTATAAGTGTGTATTTATAGACTTCCCTATGTTTTTATCTTTATTGTATCGGGACGATACAACTTTGAGTTGGGGGTCTTGATGTCTCCTCATTTGTGATAGACTAATGTTAGGATGAGACATCATTTTAAGTGATTCAGAAGTCAATAATGTCGATTTTCTTGAGTTTTAGTGCACTTTCCTATTTTGTGTCTTGATTTGTAGAATTATTATTTTTAGAGCATATTGGGTTTAATTGTTTATTAAGTGTGTAGCTTTAAAGATAATTATGGAGCTTAATTAGGATCCAAGTCAAAGATAACAACTTATGGAAAGAGATTTGCATGGTAATTGGAGAAAAGGAAATAAAAGCTAAAAAGATGGAAAAGGAAAAGCTGCCTAAATCTAGGATTCTGCATACACGTCCAAAGATGTGGGTTTTTACCTAAGAAATAGGCCGAATTTGGAGATTTCCTTCTATAGGGGCAAGATAATTCTGTTGCGATTCTTTTGGTATCTTATGGAGCAAAATCCGACCAATAACGAAGAAGGTATGCTCAAAACGGTGCAACAATGTTTATCTTTATTTCCATACGAATTTGAGTTGGGCTAGAAGTCCATTACCTTAACTATTCCTCAAGAAAACGAATTAGGTTTTCTAAACACCTATAAATACACCCTTGTATCACTTGTAAATCATCCTTGCTTAGTCCTAAACCTTATAATTAATTCTTAGTCATTGTAAAGAGCAAGATGATGTCTTTTGTAATTTCTTTTAGTTTATTTCCATCAGGTATGAACTAAACCTCCCATAGCTTGGGTTTTGCATATGTATAATCTATGATTTATAATTCTTCTATCTAAGTTTCTTTGGGAATTATATGTTTTAATCTGATATTAGCTACTTACTTTATATTTGCTTATGTGTTTTGATTTAATGTCTTTCCTAGAACTGATCACTTTAGGATTGTTTTAATACTAGTTAGATGGTCTCCTTGACAGGGTGTTTAACTATTGAACCACCACATAATGTCTAGTGTCATAGCAGTTCTGACAAAACATACTTCTAGCTAGATAGTCATTAGGGTTTGGTTTAACCACCATATCACCAATTGATTGTAGTGTGCTGGATAGGGCCTTAGTGGCGTTTGATAACCCTATTTGAGTCCTCGTCTTGGTTGTGCCGTAGCCCCCTTAGTCCCTCTCAAGGTTTAAGATTGGGGAATTTAGAATCCTGACTAAGTATACCAAGAGCTAATATTCTCCCTTATTAACTAGATTTATAGATAGAATTAGAAGGATTAGTGCATACTAGCAAAATCTAAGCTATACTTCTCATCTCATATTCTTAATCTTTTACTTTATTGTCTTTATTTTCCTAGTTTTAATTCTTAATCTCGAAATCTATTTGCTTTACTTTCTGTTTCTTAATTATTTACTTTTACTCGTTATTGTTTCCTACGCGATTAACACACTTAAGTCCCTGAGAACGAACTCTACTTATCATTAAAACTTGCATACGTCCTGTAATACTTGCAGTACTGTGCCTGTCTAGGGTGAGAGTGCGTAGTTTTCCATACTTAAATTGATCTTATTTTATACACACCCTAGGCGACACACATATCCCTATCAGCAAGATCAAAGATGGAACATTCAACAACCTCCACAAATAACTCTTGCTGATTTGAATGAAACACTTGCTAAAAGCATACGCGAGAGCGAGGAAAGTAGTGCCAAATTACAAAAGACACTAGACGAATACATGCGCAATAGCAAGGAAAGCAAGGCCAGACTTGAGAAAACAAAACAAATATTAGATAAAATTATGGCCCAATATAATTCTCCTAAGTTGGCCAAGAGTAGTAGTAAGTCTTATGAACTAGAAGAAGTAGTTGAGGAGGAAGTTTTGAAAGAAAATATTAGTGATAGTGATATGAACACGGTGGCGATTATAAATGTAGACCACCATGTGGTTGAGAATCTTGTTAGCATAGTGGAAGAAGGAGTAGCAACGCAAATCCGAGAAGTTAACATAGAAATTGCTATTCTTATGGTGTGTGCACATGATCAAGATTTAGAATGTGAACGGAAAGAAGAGGTGATCGATATTAGAGAGATTCCACAACAAGAATATGATGAGGTAATAGTGGAAGATTGGGTTGAAAGCGAAGATGAATGTGAAGTGGTTGAGGAATAGATTAAAGAATTAAAGGTACACAATAAAATAAAAGTTGAATTTCCGCCAAAAAAGTTTACCAATTACCATTTCCACCAAGAATCTTGAATGAAAATAGAGCTTAAGAATCACCTCCTTTACCAACAATGATCAATATGTGCTATACAAGCAAGGTACCACACTGAGAGAGTAAAGCGGCAAGGAGGAGAACCTACCCACCACATTTTAAAGAGGAACGCGAGATTGAAAGGAGGAATAAAAGTGAGCTCATACCGCGGAGACCGGTCATCTACTATCATGTAGTGGAAAATGAGTTTCGTCATGAGAGTAAGGAGGCAAAACGGAGATACTACCTTCCCCCTTTCAGAGATCGATTGAATAAAATTCCAAGGGGGAAGTTTCTAAATCTTACATGCCAAGGACGAGGTGAGTTTAAGCAGAGGAGAACCGCAAAGGCCTCAATACCATCTTCATGGAAGGTAACACGTCGAACTTAAAGACGTAATAAACAAAAGTGCTTCTTTGGAGACAACCCATGTTTTAATTTGCTTTAATGTTTTTCAATTCCTAGTGTATATTATACGTAATTGTCGAGTGTTAGCGTCTCTTTTAAAGAAATGAGAAAGGTAGTGTGTTAAAGTGTGCAGGAATAAAGTTTGGGGTGTTAAGAAACGAGGAAAAGGAAAAACTAGCAACACTGGCCGGCTAGCCGGTCATATGACCGGTATGCCGGTGGAGGAAAACACGAGCCCTCGGGTCTATGATTCGGGTTATTTGACGAGAGGTAAAAAAAATTCAAGCGCCGCACCGGTATGCCCGTGATACCGCCGGTATGCCGGCGCCCAAGAACACGAGGCCTCGGGTAGTGGATTCGTGTTTTTTGCCGAGAAGAACAAAAAGAAAAACTCCAGCACCGGTATGCCGGCCCGAAGGCGGTTTTGAAGAGTTGAGTTCAAATTCCACTTCTTACCTCATCAATAAGTAACCCTAGCCTCTCCAAAACGAATTTCAGACCCTAACCCTTTATATACTTGCATCACATCACTAAAACACCCAAGCACATTAAATCCTTCCTCCGATTCCATTCCAAACACACATCCAACACCATCTTCTCCTTCAACCGTAAGCCTCTTCATCAAAGCTTCAATCCTATCGATTAAACCTTCCCCAATCCACTACATAACCATTACCCATCTCATATAACACCTTAATCCTTCATTACAAATCCTCAAAACATCAAAATTCAAATCTCTTCTCTAGTTTTCGAATATTTGAAGTGTTGAGTTTGGGTTTCATTGAAATGACGAAGATTGGGAACACAATAATACCATGAAGAGGAAGAAGTTGGAGAACCTCTTATTACTTTTGGGTGTTGAAAGATGTAGTTGAAAGAATGAATATTTGGAGGATAAACATGAAGAGGTGTTGACAACCATAAGAAAAGTCACAATGGAGTTGGAGCCTATGCAAGACATATTACGTGGAGTGAGCAATGTTCAACATGCCACCTTCGCAACAAGAGGAGCTCAACCTACACGCAACCATAGAAACCAGCTTCATGCTGGTTCAGATACGTTTTCCTATCCTTTTCTCATTCTTTTTAATTATTTGCTTTCTTGAGCCTTTTTCAAGTCGTGGGGACATGACTCATTTTTTATTTTAGGGTGGAGTTCGTGCCTCATCCCAATTTTATGGTTTTTACTGCTTTTTCAAAAAATAATTTAAAAATCAGATAAATATAAGTTTGATGAATGTTTTGACTGTAGAGTATTTTAAATGTCCTCGTAAGCATACTTTTTGTAAATTCATGATAGAAAATAGTTGACCTTAGGGGTTAGTATAAAACGCACTTTGATTGCATGCAAACATGAGGTAATTGATAGGAAGAATTAATGAACAGTGCAAAAGAAGTAAACTTGTACTTAAGGAAAATGAGTGGTTTGTAGAACGTGAGATCTAAATGAGTAGAGAACCCACTTAGGTATGACCTAGAGGCAAGCTGTGTAGATAGGAAAATGATAGAGACAATTCTTTGTGAGACCTTTGAATCCTTTTTGGCCTTCTATCCCTGAATTTAATTATATCATTATTAGCCAAATTTTTAGCCTTTAAGCCTTTCTTTTGTCGCCACGTTATAAGTCAATATCCCCTTAGTTTATTAGGCATTTCCATATGACCCGCACTTGAATCACGATCTTGAGACTTCCTGTCTTGAGCTTGAGTTTGGGGTGGTGGGCCCACGATATGGGAATTTACATTAGGTTTGGATTTTTGAGCTTATCAATTGTGCTCTATTATATATTTTGATGATGATTCACAGGTTTATTATATTGTAACCCTTTGCCGGGGTAAGAGTAAATGAAAAAAAAGAGATATGAAAAGAAAATTTTATGAAACAATAGCATGATATCTCAACATCAAAAAGAGAGTCATAGCTATACAAAAGAAAAAAAAAATCATACAAAGAGAATATATATTTGGACCGGCAAAGAGGAAATTTTTATGTGATCATCTTTTGTGCTTATTGGGTTAATCTTGGGACGGTAAATTAGTGCGTCAAATGGGTTGAGTGAGAACATATTAAAGTGTAAACTCAAGCTCTTGGACAGTTTGGTTATGGTAAGTGAGGAGAGAGCCAAAAGCTCACTTCAAATGTACCAAATATACATACCATACCATACCGTCCATAAGCCTAAATTAAAACCGTAGAGACCTCGTGATTCCTAGATACATAGTGAGTCTGTGATTTAGCTAATAGGGAGTATGCTAAGTGTATCATTCAAAGAAAGTAAGGATCGATGAACACCCTATAGCCACCATCTTGAGATAAGTAACAAAAGTAACCTTCTAGCATTGTGAAATTAATTTTGGATTGATTTTATTTTGTGTTTGATTTTGCATGTTATGTGTATATTAATTCCTAGATCATACTATATGAGATTTGTTTTAAGTTGTGCTTCAGGAATATTTACTAGATTCTGCCTTCTGCGTTCACCTAAAAGGCCTTTGTTTTTTATTTTACTTTGTCGGAACAACAAATGTTTGAGTTTGGGGTCTTGATGTCTCCCTATTTGTTCTAATTATTAGCCCTTTGGATAAATCCTTTTAGGTGAATATTTGACTTATTTGATAGACTTTTATGTTTATTTCGTCATATTACACTTTCTCCCCTTAGAATCAGACTATTTGCATTATTAGAGCTTTTGTGCGTTAATTTGGTTATTTTTAGTGTAAAGTTAGTAGGTTATTGAATTTCATGAAAAACCAATACAATGAGGAGAAGTGAGAATTAAAGTCTTAGATTATTTTTAGTGTGTTAGAAAGTATTTTATTCGAGTTTCTAATTTTAGAGTGCACTTTCTTATTTCTAGTCTTGATTTAATGATTTATTAATTTATAAAATATATGCAGTTTAATTATTTATTTATTGTGAAACTTTAAAAATATATGATAAATAATTAGAAACTAAGTCAAGTCTAAAAAATAAAGAAAAGAGTTACTCAAGTCTTGACGAAACTAGTATACTAAACCAAGTGAAAGTAGTTAAAAATCCATCAATTCTATACTTGGTTGAGTCTATTTCTTGGACCACTATTTGTAAGGCTTGATTCTGTCTCTATATATTTAATGGTATCAATTAATTAAATAAAATATTGAGCTAAAATAAATAATTATCTAGTAGCGTAGTAAAAATTGGATTAATGCATAGACCTAGAATTTAGCTCATCGTCATGATAGAAAACTTTAATTAGGGGATACGGTAATTGTACGTATTATACTTCTAAATTAATTAGTGCCTATATAGAAAGAGTAAATATATCCCACCCAAAACAATTCTAGAATTATTAATATCCCTAATCTATAAGAGGGGTGTTGAATTTCGTTCTCCAATCATAGACTTATCTTAATCATATTTATAAAAAAGACTTGCAAAGCATTTTGACCAAATTGGATTACGTTCCATTTTATTGTCTTTAACCTCTTTATAAGCTAATTAACTTCAGTTTTTCAGCTTCAACAAGCAAATCAAAGTAACAAGCTATGGCCGAGATTTTGACAACAATAATCATAGTACTAGGAATCACCACCCTCCTTCATTGTCTGGTAAGTAAGAACAAAAATCAGAGATAGTAAGGCCTCCAAGTCCAAGAGGGTTTCCTATCTTGAGACACGTCCAATTGTTAGGAAATACTCCTCACCAGGTGTTAGCTAAGCAAAGCTACGAAACATGGTCCCATCGGTTCAAATACCAAGGGATTTATCTGAAAACTGACAGGTGTTATAATATAAGCAATAACGTTGTTGGAGAAGAAGATGTAAACAGAGATACAAGGGTAATTGGGTACGTCGATTTTCCATGAGACTTAAATGTAACTCCGCGTTGTGACGGAATTAGTTGCACTACATGAGAGCTTCGGGTTGGTCGACGAGTTAGGAGTAAAAGATTGTTGGAAGTAATGGATAACAACTGAAATTCAACAACAGTCTGTATACAATATTGAAATATAATATTATGATTATATAACTTACAAGTATGAAATTACATAATAAAAGTACAATACAGATCAAAATATGTGTGATAACGTGACTCAGTCACCGCCTTAAGAATAAGCTGTGGTACAACCAGTTTGCTATACTTCATGTCTCCCTATTTGTGATGAATTAATCTAGCTTAGAGACATCATTTTAGGTGTATTTATTAGGTTATAGGTCGATTTTTTACATGAATTATTGTATTTTCCTATTTCTGGTCTTGATTTGATTATTTATTATTTTTAGTGGATATTGGGTATAATTTGTTTATGTAGTGTGAAACTTTAAAGATATATGGAAATTAATTAGATGTCAAATCAATTTTAAGAGATAAAGGAAAGAGGATATGCATGGAAGTTGGAGATAAAGGAAAGAAAGGATAAGTATGAAAAGATAAAGTTGTCAAATAAATCTGAATTCCAGCAGCTACGTCCATTAAATTGATCATAACTCAAAAACTACTAGGAATTTGGAAGAATGGTCTGACGCAAAGTGATATACATTTCCGAGACGATTAGTTTCGATATAAAGAACGCATCAATCGGAGTTGAAACGAAGATGTTACGGCCAAAACAAAACAAAAACAGTTTATTACATTTCTTATATTTTAGGGTTACGAATTTGAGTTGGGCTAGAAGTCCAATACTTGTCTTCCACTCTAAGAAAACGTTTTAGGATTTCCTATACCCTATATATACACCCTCTAATCAGTAAAACATACCCTTGGCCAATCCTTAATCCAAGAAGAAGCCTACAACAAGAGAAGAGAAGTCTAGAAGGAGCTGTATACCACATCATGTCTTCACAAGCCTTCGAATTTGTAATTGTTTTCTTTTATTTCTTTAGTATGAACTAATTTACTTTTAGCTTAAGATTTAGCATATATGTATGAACCCTAGACTTGAATTACATCTATCTTATTTGAGATACCATCATATTTAAATTGAATTCATGTTTTATTCTCTGTTTCATGTGCTTTGATTTATTTTATGTTTTCCTTGCGGTTGCAAACGTATAGGATTACCTTAATAGTAGTTAGATGGTCACCCAGAAGGGGTGTCTAATTATTGAAACACCACATAAACGTCAAGTATACTGAAGTAATCCTGACAAGATTTGCCTAACTAGATAATCATTAGGGTTTGATTTAATCACCAATCATCATTAGAAGGCCAGTCTTACTCGGAAACCTAGTGGCGTAGGAACACCCTATTTAAGTCCTCTCGTGATTGTGAGGTCGCCGCCCTAGTTCTCTCTCCAGGGATAAGGAGGACTTTAGAATCCTGGTTATTGCATTTCTACATAATTCACCCTTACATGTTTAGAATAGAAAAGGCTAGTGGAGATTACTTGCTAGTTTCTCGAGCTAAACTCTCATACTATCTTCTCTTCGTATCCTATCTTTAATTTATTTAGTTTAATTTTCTATTTACAAAAACCCAATAAAAATTCTGTTGTCTTTTACTTTTTTGCGTATTATTTCTTCTAGCTTTCATATTTGCACTTGATAATTTGCATAAGTTCTCTATAACTTTCGTAGTCTTTGAGGAACGAATCTTATTCATCATTAAAATTTGCATACGTCCTATAATACTTGCAGTACCGTGCTAGGCTAGCGTGTCTATTTTTTCACTTATTTATATCACATTTTATCACACCCTAGTCGACACCAATACTATATCTTCATCGGTCACCTTCCGTCGGATAAATATTACACCCGTCAGATGTATGCACTCACAAAACGGACTGAAATATCGAAACTCTCATTTTTTGTGTTCTAACTCTAACTCTTAGGAGCTTTTTATTCTTGGTGATGTCTCAAATGAGATGAAAAGACTTAGTATATATATAGTCACCATCAGACTTCTCCATAAAGCACCCATATAAATGCATTAAACACCGAGAGTTACAACCTCATAATATGGGGTTACACTCCATAAAGAGGGGAATTGCACTCCATTAAGAAGGGATTACACTCCATGAATGCAATAGTCATCGATAATGAACTTGGACGCATTTATTAGCAAGGGGGATAAGGTATTTGACACCATGAACTTGGACGCACTTCTTGGCAAGGGTTCAGTGTATTTGACAACTTATAACCAGTCATGAATCTCCACACATTTCTTAACAAAGGGTCAATGTTTCATGCCACGTCACGTAGACGTCTCGCTTCAACTCACCTTATTGCATGTCGTCACCGTGGTGGTATTGAGTCGTGTGTGGGGTATTAATTATTCTTATTCTTCTATGCATGATCATTGGAATTTATTTTACTTATTCCAACAATCCCCCACTCAATCACAAGAAGTAGACGTACTTTTGAGCGAACTAACGATGGGCTATGTTGTAAAAATCGTCGCTTAGGCATCAACCCCTATCAACCACCTACACCTAGTAAAAATGTTGGGTGTTTTCACCTAGCGCCTTATCTCCGTGGAAGAGGCACTTAACCCGCCTAGGTGCCGATTAATGGAAAAAATTGTTTCTTATTCCCTCTTTTTTTTTCTCACTCTCTAGAATTCGTTAATTGATATTAAAACTTTAATTTTATATATTTGAAATAGTGTTGTTAGGCGGATTTTATGAATTAAATAGTTAAATTTCTTCCGTTTCATCGATTTTGTCCGGATCCTCCTTTTCTTCCGAAAAAAGGGAAGGAGAAGGATCTTGTTCGATGGATCCCTCTTGTTCCTGTTTAATCCCCTGCATTTCGGAAACTGTTTCTATTTCTCCATCTCTTTCTTCCTCACTTTACACCCTTTCTTCCGTTTTTGAGGTTTCTTTCAGTTTCTTAGTAAGAATGGATGACGGTATTCTGCCTAAATAGTAGACACATGTAATAAATAATAATATAATTACAACATATTAATTACTAAATATATAAAATCACATATTGAGATTCAAAAATTGCCTAATTTCGTCTAGGCCCCGTGTATCCCTCCTTAGCGCTCGACCCTGGTCGACGCTTAGGACCCAAAATGGAGTTCTACATCATAGGTGATGGGTTAATTGTACTTTAGTGTCAATATATTTCGATTGAAATTGAAATGTAGTGAATTGATGTAACCACCAAATCCTATCAAATGAAGGTACTCTTGAACTTGATGTTCCTCAATCGAGACTCTCTATGACATGTACTTTACCCAATTGTTCTTACTGATTATGTGATACTCGCAATGTTTCTCATGAGTGTTCTAATCCACACTGGTCACCGATGTAGAATACCCTCTTGGGTATTGAGATCATTAAGAGCAATATATCTCAACGTCACAGTGTGTCATTGAATTCATCAAGTCCGTTTTCACTAGGACTGCCTTCTTATGCTATGAAATTATTGAGGGTAAAGAGTCAACCTTAATCAATTCATTAAGTTCTTTCTCACTAGGAACACCCCTATTATGCCATGAATTTATTAAGCATACTATTTTTCCTTAATATATTCATGAATTCCATTCTCACTAAGACAACCCACATGGCTATGAATTCGTTGAGGATATAACTCATTCTTAAATAATAATCGATGAATTTACCATGACCATCTTACCATTTAATGGTTAAGAATTTTTAAGATTCTCAAACTCAGTCTTTACTTAACAGTCAGTAAATTATGTATGTCTTAATATGACTATTATTTAATGGTGATGGAATTCATTAAGAGTTATCAAACTCAAATTTTTTTCAATACTCGGTGAATTCATCACGCTCATCTTAATAGGGCAACCATTTAATGATTGTGAATTCATTAAGAGTTCTCAAACTCATCATTTACTCTATAGTCGGTGAATTCGTCAAAGTCCATCTCGACAAGACTGCCATATAATGGCTATGAATTTATTAAGTGCTCTCAAACTCATCCTTTACTCAAACGCCTATCTCAATAGGACTACCATATAATGGTTATGTTTCATTAAGAGTTCTCAAAATCAGCCTCTATACACCATATGTGAATTCATCAAGCCCATCACCATAAGATTGTGAATTCACTAAGAGTTGAAAACTCATGTGCACTGTGTATTCCATAGGTATTAGAAGGTAGTGCGTCATATAGTATCGTTCAATATATGTCCTTCATTAATAGTTTTTAAACCTTTCCCCCCAATGTCTCCAGACTACACTCCCGGGTAGACATTTCTTTGGGTGAAACCTCAAATTACTTAACCTTGAATTTTCTTGTTGAACCACCAGGTCTCGATTTATAATTCACTTAATATTGGTTAGTTACTACCCACAAAATATTTTATTTTTAATTACTTATTACTAAATCTAGCATCTATAGATAGTCTCATCAAACATCTTACGAGTTTTATTCAATACGAGATCATGTCACTATCTCTTATCATCTCTATATCGAAGTACTCAGTGATGAGGAGAGTGATAATGTTTGCTCTAAGACCAAACCCTATTCAATGTCACTTCCTCCTTATGGTTTCATTATCAAGGATAACCTTGGAACCAAAGAAGGGTAGACTAGAAAGTATATTATCACTAACAAACTTAGAAAGCGAATTATTACTAGCAGATAATAACACCAAAAAGAAGAATTATCAATAAAAGTAAACATATTCACAAAAATATTTAAATATTTCTAAATTCACATATACAATTTATCAAATAAGATTAGGAATCTATCTCATACATATTCACAAACATATTTAAGTATTTCCAGATTCACATATACAAAACGAGTCTAAATTTAAAATCTGAATTTGATTTGTTTAACCAATAAAGCAAACTCAAATAAACTCTTAACAAACATAAATTCGAACCCTTGAGAAGTGTATCAGCTCAT
This sequence comes from Nemophila menziesii, assembly GCA_029959085.1. Lineage (NCBI taxonomy): Eukaryota > Viridiplantae > Streptophyta > Magnoliopsida > Boraginales > Hydrophyllaceae > Nemophila > Nemophila menziesii. The sequence continues at coordinate 87,078,448 of JARWIR010000001.1, forward strand.
TTGCCTTCCTAAATGCATCATTTGGAATATGAATATTTTTTTACTTAATTTTGAATAATTAAAAATATAAATTACACTTGATATATGTATTAATATAATGTAAAATGCATAATTTACTCCAATCCTCTCAATAAATCTTCTCGTAGGAAGGATACTTCTTCGGAATCTACAATATTTAAATTTATATAAAAATAATAATAATGTTTTAGTTGTAAAGAATAAAGAGGGTATATTTTGTCATTACTTCATTGATTTCCACCAACCACAACTGAAATAAATAATTAAATACTACTAAACAAAGTAAAATCTTACTATAGTTTATCTTAAGCTTGACTACCAACTTTCAATATATGTATGTATTGTTTGTAAATGTGATATAACCTCTAATTGATTACAGCTATGGCGATACAGAGAAAACTATTCAATGTTACATCAACCAACAAGAATACCACTAAACGATTCTACGACTCGGCGGCTCGCAGCTTCTCTGCAGCGATGGGGCCACCGGAATTACCGTCGTTCGACTACACTCCAAAGACATACAAAGGTCCATTAGCTGGATGAGGTTCTTCAGAAGCTGAAGCAATACTTGGGTCCTTCTCTCTTTCCCTACTATTAAAAACCCGTAAACCCTTATCTCTTTACATCTTTATAATTCATTTCTGTTTATAGCTTAACGTTCTGCTCAAGAATACATAAGTTGATTAAATCGGTGAATTGAATTAATTATTTTAAATGTCTTCACATCTCAACATCATTGAAGGAAAGATGCAATATTTATTCGATGAAAATGAAAAACGATATCATGAATGGGGTAATGAATATAAAACAACTTACCTTCAAGATAGGCATGGACTGGAGGGGTGATATTGTCATGTTTCGGTTAATTGAGCCTTGCAAGTTCAAGGTAATTATCAATAAACTACTTTTAATTTTGATTTTTGCATAGTATAGGGACATATAGTACGATTTTTACATTTTAATCTAATGAATTGTTAAACATGCTATAGGTGTACATTGTTTGTGTGGATGGGTTAGATGTTGAGGATCCAGCGCTTTGCCTAATGGATATGATTTATTTAAGCAGATCAACTTATTCCAGTATTCTCTTTCTCTTTTTTTTTATTTAGGGACCTATATTGCAATTTTTGCTTAATATAAGGACCTTTGGTGCATATAAAAATGAATTCGAGTATAACACATTTCTAAATGCAGATCTTGCTAACAAGGATGGTAAGAAGCATAAAAGACCGAAGAAATATTTTGACTGTTTTCTCCTTGATGTTCTGGAATCTTCTAAAGATGTTCAAAAGTCCAAAAAGTGTATTTTATTTCAATATTGGCTTTTTATACATTAAAGCCGAAAAGTATATTTTATAATTAGGTTATTATGTATTTGGGGACACGTTTGAAATCCAGTCTCCAAGGTGGAGGAGACGTGTTCCAAAAAGTATAGGTGACAGTTATAAACATGTTCCAAAAAGTATACTTTTTGAAAATGGATTGGCGACACTTAAAACGTTGTCCCCGAAAGTGATGGGCGACGCTTCAAATGATGCCCCAAAGTTTAAGCGACACTTAAAAAGATGTCATTAAACATTAAGTGACGGTTTTTCTAAATTGTCCCCAAAAGATGGCGACATCAATTATAGAGACGCCTGTTTTTGGTTGGGCGACCGTTCAAAAAGTGTCACCAAAGTTGGGCGACAGTTCAAAAACTGTTGCCTACCCGCAAAAGAACTATCACCAATCAGCGGGTTGTTGTAGTGAGGCTTCTTACCCTATTCCCTAAAAGTAAGTGGATTAGACAATCTACAATCCTAGTCCTTGGCTCCAAGATTGTGGGTAGTAATCTAATCGACACTTATACAAATGTCACAAAAATATAGGCTTAATAATGAATCGGGGAACAACTACCTATGAAAAATCTATAAATAGGTGTAGAGAGTATATAGATAAAGATAACTATTGTAATTTAGGCATTTACACACCTTAAACAATTGCAATAAAGATTAAACTATTCATTTGTATTTTTTTTCATACTTACGTTATTTGTGATTCATACACGTTCTTCGCATTTATATGTCATCTAAACCGCGCCTACATTATCATCTAATGCTAAATCTTATTGCAAATGATACCAACGTCGTACAAACTATCTATTTAGTACACATCAAAATACTAACTGATAAAATATGTCATATCACTCTTATTGTGGTTTTCTTGTTGTGGATTCTAATGCCCTATCATTAAACTACACTAATAGTTCAACAGTCCCCAACAATTAGTATAATTTATATGTATACACATGTTTAGTGTTTAGGGTAGTTTTTGATAATTTTTTATTTTAATGTTTAGATGAATTTTTTTAATAAAAGACGTTTCGATCTTACAAGGTTCCTTATTTGTTCAATGTCGACAATTACTAAATTCATTTTTAATGTTACTTATCAATTTATTTTAATAATTACTTCCTTTGTGCCAAAAATAATATCCAATTAGCTTTTCATAAAAATTAAAAAACATATTTATTACTTCCACCATTACTAAAATACCCCTAATAAAGTGTCTTGATATTTTAGATATTCATTGGAAATATAAATTTAACTTTTTTAATAAGGATAATAGTGGAAAAAGGTGAGATAAAATGTCTTGAAACTCTAAGTAGACATTATTTTTGGGACACTATTTGTAGTAAGTGGGACATTATTTTTGGGACTGGAGAATACATGATATAGTACTCCCTCCGTCTCGAAAAGATTGTCACACTTTTTTTTTCACACAAAATAAAAAATGTCATATACTATTCATATATTTAGTAATTGCCTTCCATAAAGTGTCATAAAATTTTAAATGTCTATTGGAATATAAATTATAATATTTAATTAAGGTAAAAATGATATAAATATTGAAAAAGTGTTTTTTTAAATGATAACTTTTTGGAGATGGATTGAGTATTGTTTTGTAAAATATACAAAAAATATATGTGATCATTTCCCATATCACAAATACGATCTTATTTGAACTTATGCACACTAAATTGATGCGCTAGTGTCCTTGATTTCAATCTTGTCCAAAACTAACATACTCATAAACCAAGGGAACGTCAAAGAGATAAACACATTAATATATGAATTCAGTTCAATTGGATACCAAGTAATCAACTCATACACTTACTACTAACAATAAGTAGCAACAAGTAGTCAAGAGTTAATCTCGTTCCCGGTAGATACAATAAAGCATATATTGTTAAATTTTCCAAGTCTTCACAAATCTTCACACCTTGGGCTTAAACCTTATTGTTTATTTCTATGTAACACAAGTTGTATAAAGTTGGTAATGTTACTATATTAGGAAAATCACACCTGCTCATTTCGTCTAACTTTGGATTGGCTGACGTAAAAATTTGCGCCTTAACTATATTTTCCGTAATATCATTTTCTTGTTTTTAATATATCTTACATACTAGTCAATATGTTTTGCTTGCTGGTGTTTCTTGGACATGGGAAGGTGCTTGGCCCTGCATGATATCTGGTATCACATTAATTTTAGATGAGGTGTCTTCCTCCCACTTATGAACTCCTTTACTTTAGAATCAAAAGATTGTATAATTTTCATAGTTAAGTGGTCCGACTTTTTACCTTTATTCTCAGCAGTCGTGAAGAGCCATACATATCATACTGAACGGTGTTAAATGACACTTTTCAAAATTCTCTTTCTCAAAACATCTAGATTTATTAGTTGAAAAATAGTGTACATGGTTGACTTTTATTGCAGTAATATCTGCAATAAACTAGAGTAACTTGGTGTAATTTTAGTGTTCAATGTTTAAAAACTCAGTATTATCACATCACATGACATTGAAGTAAAAACACAACACTAATCACACAATACACATTCTAGAAAAATTCAACACTTATATTTATATTTAACAATATCCATTTATGGATGGACTAGTTTACATACATACTCCCTATGTTGTCACTATTACTAAAAATAGTTGTTTACAAAATTCTGTCATTTTAAAAATCAAGACACTTTTTCATTATTTATACCACTTTTGCCTCTAATTAGATATTATAATTTATTTTACCAATAAACATTCAAGATATCATGACACTTCATGGAGGTTATTTTTATGCAAATGCAAGTGTGACAATCTTTTGGAGATGGAGGAAGTAACATACTCAACCTAATAACCTCAACCTCACACACAAATATAATTATACTATTCTTAAAGGAAACACTTAACACCAATCCCATATATCAGTTCCGCGAATTTTTATAAATATTCCACATTAAAAAACTAAATATAGAGCAACATGGTATCATAACTCAAACAACACTGAGTGTATTGATTAGTGTTTATCTATCAGCAAACCCAATTCCAACACCTACAACTTTATAAAATTTAAATCAACCACTCAAGAACTCTTAGAGCATTTTCCTAAGCTAACAATATCATATAACATTCACAAACATGTAGGTGTGGCATCCAAGAATAGCCAAAATTGTACCAAATAACACAAAAAAACACTAATAATAACTAATAAAAAGTTAAGTCAACTACTTTTTCAGCTACTACATACTTTTAACATAACGACACTTTACACAGATACCAAAACACTACTAATATATTTACATAACATCAAAACTAAACATGCATACCAAAAAGTTATTTTTTTGTATTTTAACCTTTTAAATTTGTCTATAAAGAACTTCAGCCATCTTATTCAACTCTTTCTACGGCAACTGTGTTGAAACCCTAAATTTGCTAAGCTTTTCTAACGACAAAGGTTTGTTGATTCCTTTAAGTCCGTATAGAATTTTTTGGTGCAGTTTTGAATATACAATAAAGCATATGAATGGTCTCATATCTTTCTAAATTTAAGCCAATTTATAACCAAGTGGATATATGATGACTCGCATTTTGTGATAATTTATTATTCACGAGACATCATTTGTAGGGGTTCCAGTGTTTTAATTTGGGTTTTATCCCTTTCTTTTATATATTTTGAGTTATTGGTTTATTCTTGGATTTATACTTATGTTGGAGCAATGTGAGATGATTTGTGTGTTAAGTATGTAGCTCATAGGAACATGGTGAATCCGGAGATATAAGAATTATTAAATCCAAGAAAGACATCATGAAAACTAGGAACGAAATAAAAAAAAAGTTAAGGAATGTCAAAAAGTTACCATAAGTAAAACATAAAGTTACCATATGAAACTACTTATAGCTTACAAAGCTTTTCCAAAACGACCAGGACGATTTAGAGGTTGTTTCTTATACCAAGAGATAGATATTAAAGTCTAATTTGTGTGGGAAAAAAAGGATCGCAATTTCGAGTTTGTATGAGAAAGATTTTAACTTTTTTATAACAATGACATGTGCAGCCAAATTCCTACGAACTTACTTGTGAGCTGATTCTTACCAAGTTTGTTTTTCTTCCATAACCCTACACAAAACTCATGACATTGGCTCTACAAAAACACTCGTTTGACATGATAAATACACGCATCAATAAGAATTCACTACACCTTTCATTCATTCTTTCATTCAATAGTCCTAACTTGGGGAGTTGAGAGAAGCAAGGAGAGCAAAACAACAGCACAAGTTTTCTATCTATTGTAATTTTTCTTCTCTTATGTCTTTAATTCTTATCTTTTATCATCCAAACATGAACTAAACATAATTTAGCTTGAGATTGTATATGAATGAGCCTTGATCATAATTTTAATATTTTTCTTGTAATTTGGGATTTAATACGTTTGAATGAATTTGTTATATTTTGTTTATAAAAATTGTTAAATGTGTGAACCTATTCTATTGTTCAATTAGTAGGTTAGTATAGGAACTTGACTATCATTTGGAAGGGGGTTGGGATGTGGAGCATAATTTGTATTCGTTTTATGTGCGTTACTAAACCGGGAGGCCATGAATAATCAGATAGTTTGAACTTTAGGCGTCTAGATAACATGCATAAGACTCACTCTGAAGAATTTTCTAGGGTTAGACAAAATTCCCCTGCTTATCCGAAAGTAACTTAGGGAGACTATAGAATCCCGATTAGCGGTTAAATATCGAAATCGCCCTTGAGTCAAGAAAATGTTTAAATAGTGTAGTGAGGATTACTCTCAATTCTCAAGTTAAACTTTTATCCATCCTATCTTTATTATTTACTTTTATTCCTTTAATCTATAGTTTAGTCTTAGTACTCTTAAAATCAAAAACCAAATAAATATTCATATTTTTTTCAGTTTTATTTTTTACCTCAACGAATATCTAGAATCAAACTAATTTACACCTTGACTTTTTAATACTTGTGTAGAATGAATTTAAATTAACTTTTATTACTTGTGACGACTCTTATACTTGCGAGAAGTCAATCTTTCTAGTGTTGATTTTATATCACACTTCAGGAGACAACAAGTTTTGGTGTCGTTGCCGGGTGATGTCTCCTTTCATGTGATAGATTAACATAGTCATGAGACATGTTTTTAGGGTATTTAGGTCTTAGATAGTGGATCTTTCCCTAATATTTGATGTTTTATGACTTCTTGTCAAGTTTTGGTTTTCATGTTACTTATTGATTTTGTGTGTAATTTGTGTGTTAACTGTGCAACTCTTAGATACTTGGATGCTAAGATACCCCGAGAAGATTATAAAAATTCAATAATATAAGATTACCAAAATGTCATGGCATTATAGAACAGGTTTAACCATTTCTAAAAGTTAGAGCATGTGTCGGCTGAAATTAGAATTTGACTTGTTAGAGGCACCACGTTCAGTTGATGAAGATTATGGAAGAGCCCTTTGGTTTTTAGATACTAATTTGAGTCATGAGAATGTAGGAACTGACAATTTGTTATTTGGAGCCGAAATGAAAGATTTATTTAATTTGTCGTTGACGTGTTTCGAAACAATCTACTCATTTACTAATATATTTTTTGATTTATTTGGGGCATCTAAAAGGGGTCCACAACACCAAAAACGTGATGTACCTTATATATATATATATATATATATATATATATATATATATATATATATATATATATATATATGTTTTTAACTTTAGAAAATGGTCATTATTCATAATTCATCAAAATAAATTACATGTATCAGAGTAGAAGAATGGAAAAAAACTTGGAAGAAGTTTATGTATTCCAATTCTATCCTCCATCATTCGTCACCAATAGATAGCTTAATTTTATTGTGTTTTATCTTCTAAACATGAATACTTTACTTTATTTTTTCAACAAAGCTGATTTTATTAAGTTCACAACTTTTAGTTCTTTACAGCATTTTGAGAACTCACAAAACAAGAGCCTCTAGTAATAGTAAGAAAGAAAGTACAATGTGTAAAATCTCATCTAGACAATCACTAACATAAAACATATACAAACATTATCAACTTCAGAAGACATCATGCAGTTTCCAAGCTTTAGCAACCTGTACACTCTCAACTATACACTTAAACCTCCTTGTACTCATTGTCTTAACATAGAGGTTATATTGTATTTGATGTATAATTTCCTCCTCAGTTTTAATTCTCCCATCATTTACAAGAGCATTGCTAATTATTACATATAGTGTAGATATAAGAAGTAACCCACCCTGAGTAAATAACATACATGAACTTATTGTCTGCTAGTGAAAGAATAAAGCTGGTCAATTCATCCCAGGACAAGAAATTAGGCATATTTACTCCACATAAGTGCATACATTTACTCATAACTCTTCGAGAAAGAGGACGCAATACAAAAAGATTATCTCTATCCTCAATTGAACTGTGGCAAATTTTTCATAAATTGTTTTGTAGGTTACTGGTCGCTCCTAGAGTGTGATATAAATCAACACAAAAGAAGAGAAGCAAATACCCTTAAGTGTAAGGGTCATTCCAAGTAATAATTAAGTAATAGGGGACGTCTCCACAAGGATTGCTAGATTAGAGGTAAATGATTAAATAGTAAAGTAGGACTAATTGCAATATAAATAAAAATTGATTTTTTTTGAATTAATAACTACTAACGCAGGAATATTGAGTAAAATAAATTAAACTAAGAAGATTACGCAAATATTAGAGAGATACTTGAGCCTCGCTAGGGAATCACCTAAGTTAACAATATAATGCATTCGTTTAAAGGGTAGAGTGAGTATTGATATTAGTCGTACTCTAATATCTACCTAACTCACGTCAGGGGACCCCGTCAAGGTGACTCTAAACTACTTTCATATAATCAAGATTATACCCAATTGGGTACGTGGTTAGTTAAGGTCGTCAGGCTCAATAATGGACACCACGCGTCTCTATCCTAGTTATGTAATTAGACCCCCTTTCGGATGATCATCGCTTCTAACGAATAGCATAATTAATAAAACCTATCTCTAACTGGCGCCAAATTATTAAAAGTGAATAATTGCAAGAATAAAGTCAATATGCAAATAGACAACTTAATTTAAACTAAAATAATCCCTAACTTGAAAGACATTAAATTAGAAACTAGGGTTCATTATCATAATACAAGTCTCAAGTATTATGTGTTTAGATCATAATTGATAAATAAAATAACTAAAACTAATAAAAGAAATAATATAAAGTAAACTAAAAAGAACCTAAGAGATGGAATGCTTGAGATATTGTTGGGGAAGAATGATCTTCTCCAGCTTCTGTCCTTTGCTTCCAAGCATTCTACCTTTTACCTCTTTCAAAATATGATATAATATGAACTTTAATTGAAAGGTAATGAGAGGTACTTATGTATTAGGTCTATGGAGCCTTTATATTGATTAAAAAAGGATTATGCCCACCTTTGGCTTAATTAAGTTATTAAGGGGCCAAATTCGTTTTAGTAAACTCACACAGTTGTACACCACTTCAGTAAAAAGGCTGTAAATATTGCACCGTAAGTCTAAATCCACTGATACCACTTCTCAAAGTTCGCTAACTCAAAGGCCCATCTATTTAATTTGAACCACTAAGTCAGAATTCGCACTATTTAGGCTCAGGAAGGGCTACAAGTGAAGACTTTCCAGTTTCTAAAATTCATCCACCTTCACTAAAGTGATGTCTTTCGCTCCTTTAACGCTTCTTCTTGATATTGAAATTTAATATTCACTTATTCGATTCATCTTGATGCCTCCTAGATATCCTATACCTAAATAATTCACACTAAACACATGAATTAATGCACAAAAGCTCTAAAAGTACAAATATTTTAAATCCGAAGGAAGAAAGTGCAATATATAAATTATGACAAAAAATTAATTAATTAACTCCAATTTCAACCTAAAATGATGTCTTCTAACGGCGTTTTTCTCTCACAGAAAGGAGACATCAAGACCTCCAACTCAAACCTTTGTCGTCTCGACAAAGTAAGAACAGAAGTAGAGGTCTAAGGTAAGAAGAAAATGCAGAATTTAAAGAATTATATCAAAGCAAAAATTAAAATAAATCTCATATAGTACAACCTTAAAACTAATGCTCTCATACACCTATCCTACAAAATAAGACACACAGATAATTTCAATCCAAAATTAATTCCACAATGCTAGAAGATTACCTTTAATACTTAGCTCGAGATGGTGGCTATAGGGTGTTCATCTATCTTTATTTACTTTGAACGCTACACTTAACTTACTCCCTATTAGAAAAATTGTTACTCCACTATGTATCTATGAATCACGAGGTCCTTATGGTTTTAGCGTAGGCTTAGGGACGGTGTGATACGTATATTTGGGAAATTTAAAGTGAGTGTTTTGCTCTCGCCTCACAAACCATAAACATATTGTCTTGGAGAACTCGAATACGTTCTCACTCACCCCACTTGACGCACTAATTTAGCGTTCCAGATTAACCCAATAACTTTAAGATGATTTCCAAAATTTTCTACTTTGACGGTTACTTTTGTTTTCATTTTCTTTTTCTCAATTTATTCAATCTTTTTTTAAGATATCTCTGACACTCATTTTTATGTGATTAGTCATGTCTCTTATTTTTTTATTTTTCTTCAAAGACCCCGGAAAAATATTTCAATTAATACACTATCAAAATTGCGCACATAATACAAAATCATAAAATTCCCAACCAATGTAATCTCCCATGATAGAACCCACCACCCAAAACTCAAACTCTAAAGACATGAAGTCTCAAGGTTGCGATTCATGTACGGGTCATATGGAAAGTCCTATAAAACTATGGGGATATGGCTTATATCGTAGCGATAAAAGAAAGGCTTAAAGGCTGAAAAATGGTGCTAAGAAGGATATAACATTATAATTCAGTTAGAAAACTAAAAGGCTCAAATAAAATGGCTATCAAAGAATTGTCTCTATCATTTTCCTAGGTACGTAGTTTCACTTCATTTTCACCTCTAAATCATAATTAAGTGGGTTATCAACTCATTTAAATCTCACGTTCTACACACCACTCATTCTCACTAAGTACAAGTTTACTTCTTTTGCATTGCTTATTAATTTTTCTTGTTTACAATCTAGTGTTTGCATGCATTAAAGGTGAGTTATACATTAACTCTAACTTATACTATTTTATATCATTAAGTTACAAAAAGTTTGCTTATGGGGACATTCAACAAACTCTAAAGTCAAATCATTCCTTAAAGCTGAGTCCAATAGGACCCCAATTGTAGCATAAAGTTACAATTGGGGGTTGAATTCTAAACAATAAAGCTTTAATAGCTCACACATTACAGGAAACCCAATTTTCGGGTTTCCAATTCATGAGATTTACTAGCCATATCTGGCTAAACTTTTCACTCGCTACAAAAATACTTTCTATTATTTATTACCTTTTATTGTCATCAATCTTCACTTTCTATTGTTAATCTACTATTTCTTTTTCTTTCTCTTTGCTCTTCAAGTGCTGCAACAATTACAACATTCTAAAAATTAAAATGCAGCATGACATATTGATAAAATATACTACATTGCTTAAAATTATTTTCTAATATGTTATTTAAACTATTTTAAAAGAATTAAAATATATAAAATAATTATAATTACTAATAATTTGTATATAAATATATTCCTATTTATTTTAAACATTATTGTAACAATTTTGAATTTTTGAATAATTTTATAAAAAAATTTTAAAACAAAATAATAAATATATATAAATGAGAAATTTAAATATTAATCAATTAATTGAAATAAATAAAAAAAAGTGTTTTTTTTTTTAAATTGGGAAGATGGAATTAGGAGGTTGTTGGAATAAAGTTGTTGTAAAAGGTTAATATTAGATAGGGATTAGATGTTTGACTCCTAATTCTGACAAACTAATTGGGAAGTTGTTGGACTTAGCCTAAACTAATTTTTATTTGCTTTTAAAAATCAATAAAACATAAAAACGGGGATCAGAACAACGAGTACCCCATCCCCAACTCAAAACTAAGTCGTGTCCCCATGACTCGAAAAATACTCTAAAGCAGTAAAAACTAATTATTATACACTAAAAGAAATAAGCAACTAGAGAGAGGGTTTAAAAAATGTTACACAGCCATCGGGCATCTCCTCGAACTCGCGATTAGAAAGGGTCTCATGATTTTTAAAAGTTACATACCTTCTTGAAGAATTGAGGAAGAATTTGATCTTTAACAATTGGTTCTTCTCTCTTTTATAATTTCAGAACTTTCTTTTGCATGTTATACCTTTGTTGTTGGGTTGTCACCTTAGGCATTGATTTCTTCTCACGTGGTTCCTCGATGAGGTTGGTTTTTCTAGTATTGCCCCCAATCCACAACTCAAGATGCACCAAGTATAGAATAAACTTATGAATGGTTGGTGTTTCTTGAGGTTGTTGTATGAAATAATCTTTTTATGGTGTTTGGGTGGTGGTTATGAAGAACAAGGGAAGGAATTTAGCTTGCTTGTGGTGGAAGTAATCTTGAAACGTGATAATCTTTGGTGTTTTTGGTTTTGTCCAATGGATTTGATGATGACTATGTGTTTAAGGTGAATGAGTGGGAGATTTGATGGTGTTCTGGTGTGGTGTATATGGTTGGATTAAGCTTTCTTGGTGTTTTCATGTAGTTTGCAACTGAAATATATGTTTTTTTGAGGTTGAAGGAGGCTAGGATTAGGGTTTCTTTCCGGTCATGCATTCAAATACTTCTGACTTTTGCCCGTGTCGTAACCATCGTAACCCTTTGCAGGGAGCCACTATGCTGGTCGTGGGACCGGTATGTTGCCCATGGCTGTTGCAGTATAAAAATTCCCCTCCAAATCACCTTAAACTCATGATTACACCTAACTACACAAAAAAAGTCTAAAACTTTCTCTCCCATTAGCTGTAATATACACTAAAACGCAAAATTAAAACACCAAACTTAAAAGTATACACTACGAAAGCAATAAACTAATATACAATTAAACTGGCTTTTGTTTAACGTCGTTAAGCTCGACGGTTTACCTCTGAGATCATTTCTTAACATAACTTCCCCAACAGTGAGTGTGGTTATAAACATTTACCACGCGGAATTTCCATCCCGCGGCTTTAACTCCCACAAACTTCTCAGAGATAATCTTGTGACCATGAATGGTCCCATCCAAGACCTCTTTGGTTTACGCGATTTCTAAGGAGGATCAGACTTTTTCAATGTTACTTTTTCATACTTTGAACTCCTCCTTCTCTCTTTCTCTCATGGCTTCTTTTGGAACCTTCGTATCACGTTTCTTTTTTCTATTCTTTGCACGAGCAAGGTGTGGACTCTCCTTAGGATCTGGAGGCGTTTCATTTGGTGGTTTCTTTCTTAGCTTTTTCTCCTCCAACCCTAAGGTTGCAAGAACCTTAGTTGGAACTTTCTTTACATGTTCAATAGTGTCCAATAAAAACAATCTCCCGGAGAACCGGGGAGCTTTATATAATTGAACACATTGAACTTCTCCTCCTAGTCTTGCACTCGCATGATTAATTCTCTGTTTTCTACATAAATAAGAGTACACCTTATAGCAAGGAATGGTATTCCCAAGATGATGGGGACATTCCTATCCTCGTCGTAATCAAGTATAATGAAATCACAGAGAAATATAAAGTTACCTACTTTGGCGAGGACGTCTTCAATTTTTCCTTAAGGAAGGGATAAGGATATATCTGTCATTTGTATGACCATGGTAGTATGTTTTGCATTCCCAATCCTCAACTTTTGAAAACCTGACCTAGGAATGAGATTGATACTCGTACCTAAGTCACACAAAGCTTTCCTGGTCCACTCTTTACGAATAGGTATCGAAATATTGAAACTCTCGGGATCTTTAAAATTCGGAGGCAAATTACTTTGACATATAGCACTACACTCCTCCGACAAACCAATCATCTCACCCTCATAATATTTATGTTTGTTGGAAAACACCTCCTTTATAAATTTCAGATACTTCGGCATATTTTGGATGGCTCCAAAAACAGAAAATTAATATGTAATTTTCTCACCATGTCCATGAACTTCTTATACTCTTTATCATTGTTCTTCTTTGGACATATGATGGAAATAAAGGGGGAGGACGATTTTCATTAACGACCAGATTTTTCCTTGTATTCTTCTTCGTAGCCTTAATAGGCTCCTTAATTATATCTTCACTCACATTGTCAATTACATCCTCTACAACATCTTCAACTATAACAGGTTTAACTTCTTTTCCAACCACATCCTCTACCTCTTTTGGCTTGACAGTTGTCTCTTTCTCCTTCATGATCGGGAAAGTAGGTCGTGGGAGTTGCTTCCCACGACTATGGAAAATTTCGTTACAATATTCAAAGTAATGAGCAATCTCTGTATCACTGGGTAATTTTCATTGTTGATGTTGATTTAGCCTTTTTCCATTTGCAAACCTTGATTCTCTAGGATCTTGAACACAGCTGATTGTTTGTTCAATTTGCATTGGCTGCTTGTTGTTCTAGTTGACTCGTTTGTGTCATAGACAAAGGTGCCTGTAATGTCTATTGTATCTCACTGAAGTAATGAGGTTTATAGAAGCTTATATGGAGAGTAAAAACGGATGAGGTCTAACTTAGACCTAATTAAGTGATTAAGGGCCCAAATCTGTTTTATTAATCTCGCACAGTTGTACACCACTCCAATAAAAAGACTATAACTTTCGCATCGTAAGTCAAAATCACCTCAAACCACTTCTAAAACTTTTGTAACTCAGAGGCCCATCTTTTTCTTTTAGACCTCCAAGTCAGATTCTGCAACGGTTAGGCTCAGGAAGGGCTAAAACTGGCGACTTTCCAGTTATCAACGCTCCTCCACCTTCACTGAAGAAATGGTTTCCTCTCTTTTAACGCTTTCTATTGATCTTGGTGCCCCTAGCGTCCATATAACTAAGAACTTCACACTAAACACACAAATTAATGCACAACAACTCTAAAAGTACAAATAATTCAAATCCAAAGGAATAAAGTGCAATATAACAAAACATGACTATAAATCTATTACCTAAGTCCAATTTTAACCTAAAATGATGTCTCCTAAGGGGATTTATCTATCACCAATAGGTAGACATCAGTTGGACATGAAAGCTTCCTTGAAACTTGTCTTAAGGACCTTTTGGTTCTCCCTGCTTCAACTTTCCTCCTCTTCAGAATAGTTTAATTGAGAATCACTCACCTTTGACTTTGTTGATAGATCTATATATGGAGTTGGATTTCTTTCCTATTTCGCCTCCTTGATATTTGATGATGTATTTGATGATATATTTGATGATCGTCTTAGATGGTATAAGCTCTTTCTTCTTTTTAATCACACACTCATCTTTATAAGGGGGTAGGTAGTTCCCCCTTCTTGCCGCCTTGCTTTTGCGATGCAACACCTTTCTCCCAATGTATTTATTGACCAATTCGTCTAATAGTCATTGACCTTCAACATTTTTCTCTCTAAATTAATTCATGACTTTTGATGAGAATGGACATGTGCGAACTTCTTGTGGCAGAGGTTCAACTTTTGGTTCCTATTGTACCTTTGGAGCTTCTCCTGGCTTCTTTACCATTTCCTCTCCCACTGAATTGTCAACCCTGTGTTCCACTATCAACTCATTATAATCAATTACCCACTTTTTGCTTAAAAAGAATGCATTAGATTGTTAAATTAGGTGATTCCCTAGTGAGACTCAAGTATATTGCTCATATTTGCATAGTCTTTTTAGTTTATTTTCTAGCTTTATTTATTTTACTCAATATTCTCACATTTACCTTTTATTATTAAAAAACCAAAACAAATATATATTTTGTTTATCATTGCAGTTAGTTCTAATTCTTATTTAAACATATTAATCTTAACTCAGAATCCATGTGGAGACGATAATCCCAACTTTACTGACTTATTACTTGAAACGACTCATACACTTGTGGTTAGTTGCTCCTCCCATTTAGTGTTGATTTATATCACACCCTGGGAGCGACCACTAGCTTAACGATGTGATAAACGAAATTGTTTCTTAGGAAGCAACCCAAGGTCAAAAAGGGGTAAACCCAATATTTTTTTACTGCTTTTCATTAGCTAGTGTACAATATTTCAATACTTTAGAGTTTAATTAGTGTATATGATGTCCCCATATTTGTGATGAATTAATCCACTCATGAGACATCATTTTAGGTGAATTATATTAATTGTTAAGGTATTTTACCCATTATTTGATAATTTCTTAATTCATGCCTTGATTTGGAAGATTATTACTTTTAGAACATATTTGGTATAATGTGTGTGTTAATGTGACGCTATTAGGTAATATGGAATGTAATTAGATACCAAATCAATGTAAAAGAGTTAAGGAAAGAATATCCAAGGTGAATTCTAGAGTTAAAAGGAAACAAAGTTGAATTAGAACAGGAGAAGCTGCCAAAGCTGTCACACCATCTACTGTATTGAAGACTACAACAAATCGGTTGCGAATTTGAATGAGACTGTATAGGGTCAACTATATCTTTGAATTGTGGTCTTTTTGATAGGTCGTACACTAAATTTTACCAAGTAATGAAGGTGATATGACCAAATCACTCAGTAGTGTTTATCATGTCTTATATATTAGGAAACAAATTTGAATTGGAAAATGATTCTAATAACTTGAATTCCACTCCAATATTTTGATCTAACACCTATAAATACAACTAATTACTTCTATAAACATTGTCCTTTCTTGTCCTTGCTCATATTAAGATCTATAATTACACTCATAATCAGTCAAAGAAGCAAAAAGATCTAGAGAGGAAGACGAGAAGTTGGAGAGTCACAAACTCCTCTTCTCCATCCTATCCCTCTATCATTAGGGTAATTTGAATTAGATTCTTTAGCTTAACTATATTTATAATTAATTTTATCCTTAGTTTATTTCTATATCTTTAGATATGAACTAACATTCTCATATCTTGGGTTTGCATATGTATAATCTTTGATTTCTAATTCTTTATTTGTTTTTATGTTTTTTGGGATTGACCTTTAAATTGATTGAGCTAATTAGTTACTTTATATATCTTTTTTATGTGCTTTGACTTAATGATTGTAGTCCTTGTGAATGTGCACGTATAGGGTTACCCATTAGTAGTTGGATGGTCACCCGGAAGGGGTTTTCAACTACTGAAACACCACATAAACGTCTAGTGTGCGGTAGTGATCCTGAAGGGCTTACCTAACTAGATAGTCACTAGGGTTCGAGATTAACCACCAATCATTGTGTAGGGTCCCCTACCCAATTCCTCTAGTAATTGTTAGGTTGCCTGTTAAGTCCACTCGGGAGGGGGTTAGGAGGAATAAAGAAACATGACTATTTACACAAAAAGAGCTCAATTCACCCTTAGAAGTAGAATATTGATTTAGAAGGATAAGTGCATGCTAGCAAACCTAAACTATATATATCATCTCCATTCTTTAGTAATTAATTATTTTCATTATTATCTTTTGAATCTGAAAACAAATAAATATTATTTATTGTATTTTTATGTAACAAGTAAAATCTCCTACACCTCTCTATATACACAAGTAGATCTAATGGATCAAATCCCTGCGAACAAAATTTACTTACTAACTAAACTTGCAAATGATATGTAATACTTATAGTAAGTTTCTCGTGGTAGTTAAGGATATGGGTCCTTTATTATTATCTTTATTTATCTGTTTATTTATCACACCTTTGCGCCCACTAGTATATTACATAACGAGAAGGGTAGTGGATTTTATTTGATGTTCAGGTCAATTTTGTTACATATTCGAAGTCAAAACACATGGGCACAATGGAGAGACAACGAATTTTGTGAAATTTGACTATCATCTGGAAGGGGTGGGTTATGGAGCATAGTTTATATTTGTTGATGTGAATTATTGAACCGGGAAAGCTTAACTAGTCAAATAATCACATACCGTTTGAACTTTAGGCATCGAGATAACATGCATAAGATTCACTCTGAAGAGTATCCTAGGGTTGGATAGCACCCCCTACATATCTGGAAGGAACTAAGGATAAATACAAAATTCCCCCTTGAGTCTATAAAACGTCTAAAACGTATCTAGTGGGGATTACTAGCAATTCGCGAGTTAAACTACTATTAATCCTATCTTTGTTATTTAATTTCTAGACCTTTAATTTATAGTTTAGTATAAGTTTTTCTAAAATCAAAACCCAAATAAATATTTATCTTTTCTTTTAGTTGTATTTTTTTTATCTCATAGAATATCTAGAATCGAACTAATTTTACGCAATAACTTCTTATTCCTCGTGGAGAACACACTTTTATTACTTGTGACAAATCACACACTTGCGAAAGTCAATATTTTGAGTGTTGATTTTATATCACACTTCGAGAGACAACAATATGATTTAGTATTTCTATTCAGATGACCTCTGACAAGAGTCCTCTTTCTAAAAAAAATTCAATATCTCTCTAAGAATTGCCTTTTTCTTGTATCTAACTTTGGTTCTTGACTCTCTTTCCCCCTAACTTCTAGAGTTCCACTATAGCTATGATTTCTATGATCCTAAGAATATTTGAACCCAAAGGCAATTATCATAAACACATATGGTTTTCACCTTGTTTTCCTGTTCCTTTCTCTTCTACCATTTACAGGTTAGAGTTACTCCTTTTTGTTTGTGGCCATGGATCCATATAGAACTCATGTTTGTTGATGGTTCTTTTCCACTCCATCATGGATGCTCTCTCAAGCTTATAATCTTTTATTATAAAAAATTTCCTAATATTTGATTTCACTTTCTAAATATGTACCATTACATGCATGTGGAATTTACATTCTTCTATTTTTTTTAAAAGGTTTGCATATTCTGCAATAAGATAAAGATGGAGGAGTTAGGCTCGTGGGTAGGAGATCCCTCTGGATGGGCTTTGTTGTATCGGATGTTTGTGGACATTTTTCTTTGCCCGAACCAGAGCCGGCCCGGGCCCAAAGCAGCCAAGGCGGTCGCTTTGGGCCCCGAAATTTTGAGGGCCCCAAAAATAATTATATATATAATTTAGTATATATAATGTACGATTAATATGTTAACATAATTCATTATTCAGCTTAGTGGAAAGAGTGTTGCACTTTCAAGCAATAGATGGTGAGTTCGAATCCCCATGCGCGGCTTTTGTTTTTGAGTTTCTTTCATAACTCTTAGATCTCAATAATAGACACATTAAAAGTACAAACCATTTTTCTTCTTTTTTTTTTCATAACAAACCACTTAATATTTTTATTAAAGTAAGATTAGTATACAAACCACATAAAAGTACATCAAAGTAAGATTAATGGTTTATTTTTATTTTTTATAAACTAAATTATATTTAATAATTTATACCTGATTTAATTTAGAATTCAATTATACTATTTTTATATATTTATCACAACACAAATTTTGTTGAATCTATTTCAAATCACAAACGAATTTAAAAAAACAAACTAAGAAGCAAAAAATTATTAGAAAATTCGTCAAATAAACAGGTTCATTTATTGTACTCGTCAATAAATAGGGTTTACACAAATTTTATTGATTTTTTTATTAAACCGTAAAAGGCCGCATTTTTCTATCCCGCCTTAGGTACCCAAGATGTTCGGGCCGGCCCTGGCCCGAACACTTGTTTTAGTTTGAAACAGATAATAATTATTTCCACTTTTGGTCCAAACTGATGGAAATGTATTTGAAGATCTCTGGACTTTTGATGAGCTATTAGACTCTTGGTTGGCTGGATCCTACCCACTTTAATTTTATTAGAATTATTTTTTATTGTCCTGCTTTAAATTCATTTTGGTCTAAATTTATTGGACTGGTGGATTACTTAGCGTGACGAAAACTATTTTAATAGGGTGAATTTAGGCTGTTGAATGTGTGCTACTAGTTATTAGGGGCAGAAATATAAAGAATAAAAATACTAGTATTTTTATGGATAATAAATTTGCTAAGGGACGAGAGACAATCCTCTAAATTGACTGGGGAAACTGAATAATTTACTTGTGTGAAATAGTCAAATTTACTTGCGTGAAATAGTCAAGAAGTTAGGTAAGTCTTGACTAAAAAATATTTAAGTACCTTGCGTTAAAATATGATGTTATTTAGTATCCGTTTGAATCTAGACTATGTAGGAAAGATGTCAGGTCATTAAGTCAACTTATAAAATTTAAAATCTTCATATTTTAGAACTCAGGGGAAGAGATTTTAGGACTAGAGTTATACTTCTAGCTTGGAAGGATCACCTTAAAGTTAGTATCATTAAATCTTTTAGTTCGTCTGTAATTGATAAAATTATAAAATCTTGTAGTATATTTTGGTACGATGTTTATGTTCATGCCCCAATATATTATAAAGAACGGACAAAAATTTGGGATTAAATTACCCAACTAAGATCATATATCGAACATCCACTGTTCGTTTTCGGTGATTTCAACAACATTATGAAGAATTTATAAAAATTAGTAAAAGTGATATATGTTTGGATATAATCATCTGTTTTAACGAATTTGTCAATGATAACAATCTTATAAGTATCCCCCAAAGGGATGCTATTTAACCTGGACAAACAAAAGAAAAAAATGTTGATCTCGTTAAAGAAAGGCTCGATCGAGCATTAGCTAGTAGTAAATGGTTAAATATATTTCTAAACACCATGATCAAAGTCCCACCAAAGATTGGATCAGACCACTCACCGCAAAGAAGTCAGACAAAAAGAAAGACAATAGACATTTCAATTTCGAATCTAAATTGATCGATAATCAACAATTCAAGTATATTGTCAAATATTCAGTGAATGATTCATTTTGTATCAATTCCATTAAGATGTTCTACTTAAAAAAGATGTCACGTGTTTAACTCTATCAGGATAAAGAAAAAGAACTTTCGTTAACAACAAAAATCTCATCAATAAATACCAGAAACTACTGAAGAAGATACATGACAACACTCAAACAGAGAAAATCAGGTTCTGGAGGTAGATATTTTGCATGACCCTGAAGATCTTTGGATCATGGTAGAAGTATACTTCACAAATAGAGCAAGCAGTTTGTGGATAAAAAAGGCCATATAAACACAAGACACTTTTAAGCCATGACACTGTTGAGGATGAGCATTAACTATATCATTTAGCTTAAATATGGTCACGGTGCATGGAGGACTAACCCAAAAATCTTTCAAAACATGTTCACCAAATATTATGAGAATCTGTTTGCTAACAAACTTTCAGCGGGTTTGGAGGAGGTAGCCAATCTTATTCCCTGTAAAATTTCTAACGAGATGAATGATATTCTCATAGGAAACCCAAGTATGGAAGAAGTTTAGAATGCAATATTAAGCATTTTAAATTTTGGCACAAAAACTCCAAGATCTGACGGGTTACCAGGCAAATTTTATTAGGATTTTCTCAAATAAGACATAGTTTCTTTGGTCCTAGGTTATTCAATAACAACATTTCATTTTAGAAGATAAATGATACTCACATTACTCTTTTTCTAAATGGGGAGATTCAAAAACGTGTCAAAGATTTTAGACCAATATCTTGCGTTAATTTGTTACAAAATTATTTCCAAGATTCTTACTCATAGATTACAACCATTAATGGACGAGATTGTATCCCAGACCTAATAAACTTTTATTAAGGAAGAAGCATTCATGATAATATCCTTATTGTCGAAGAAGTTTCCAACTATCTAAACCCTTAAAGAAGATACAAAAAAGTTATATGTAGAGGTCCAATTGGATATGGAAACGTCTTACGATCAAGTTAACTTGGATTTTCTCATCACTGTTTTCTACAAGAAATGGACTAACTTGATTCATAATTGTATTCCATTTGTCTCTTCAAATCAAGTTTAATGGCAAAAGACTTGAGAAGTTTCAACCACAACCAGGCATCAGACAAGGAAAGCCTCTTTCACCACTGGCTATTATCGCTTATGGCTAGAGGTCTTATTAGCATAATTAACCAACAAGTCATAGAAGGAAAGATAAAAGGAATATCATTGGAAATATCATGTCCTAAACTTGCTCATCACTTTTTTTCTAATTATGCTATATTTTCATTGAAATCTATAATAAGGAGAGTTACTGTAACACATCCACTCATAGAATCAACGTCCAAAAATTGTCTATCCACTTGAACGAGGGTACGCCAGATGACCTCTCCCATTAAGTGACAAGCTCTCTTAATATCAACATGACAAATTCTCTAGGGAATTTTAGTATTCCTCTAAACCAAAAAATATCCAAAAAATGGAAATTTGAATTACATTAAAGACCGTCACCTGTATAAAATGTCTAATTGTGCTTCTTCCTTTATCTCCAAAGGTGGAAAAAAGTCCTAATCAAGGGAACACTTAAATCCATTCCTTATTACTCGGTGTCAATTTCCGAGTTTCCCAAATTTTTATGCAAAAAAAAATCGAGACTTATTGCATATTTATGGTGGAATTCTCAATATAAGAAAAGAGTTCACTGTATTGCATGAGAGAAGATTTCCGAATCTAAATATATTTGTGGAATCAACTTTCATGGTTTTCAAAAGAGGGCTAAGCCATTACTTGCTAATCAAGAATGGAGAATCCTTCATAATCCAAACTCTTTAGTGGTTAAATTTCTAAAAGGATCCTTTTTACTTAGTTCAGGTCTCTAGGATGCGAAACTTAAGAAGAAGATATCGTGGAGTTGGACGAGTATCTTCAAGGGGTTCCAATTACTGAGAAAAGAATGTATTATTCAAATTGGTAATGAGACCAATAATAATATTTGGGAACATTCATGTATCGAAATGAGTTTCACCTTAGATAGACCAGATGGATGTAATGTCAATTATGTGGCAAAATCTTCTACGATGACTTCTCAGGCTAGAATATTGCGCTTGTGAACCAGATATTCCCATCAGTAGTTAGAAATAAAGTTATTAGAACCACCTTTACAAGTCGACTAAGTTGACAAAAATATATGGCCACATACTAAGAATTGAGGTTTTTCAACTAATTTAGGGATATTACGTGTTAGTGAACTAAGAATCGCCGAATAGGTGTCGATACTCAAAAGATGCGAAGAAGCATAACCCTAAGATTCGGGATAATGTCTGGCATACAAATATACCAACTAAGATTATAAACTTTGGGTGGAAGTGTATTAACGAAACATTGCTGATAAAAAAGAATCTTTTAGCGTGCACAGTTTGCTTACATGATGCCTTAGGCACATCTCTTTGTGAGATTATTACTATTGTACCAGGGGTGTCTTGAGAATATATCGATAAAAGGAAGTGTGCGGGGAACACAAAATATGACTGGTGCGAGCACATAACAAAATCAATTACAAATCTCCTCTTTTACTGCCTATACAGTGCGGTTGTCTTGGCCACGTCAACTACATAAATCAAAATTGATGCACATCAACATATTAAAATTAAGGAACGGATACTGAATATTATCTAGAGTTGTACGAATAAATGATGGGATCGCAAAATCATCGCAACTTCATTCTTTGTACACTCTGAAATATATGGAAAGAAAGAATGTAAATTCTTCATGACAAAAGAAAATGTAACCCCAGGGAGATTAATGTGAAGCCGAATGTGCTTATTAGAGATATTTACGATAACGTTGATCTGACAATGGGACAAACAATGAGCAGAATTCTGAAACCACTGAAATTAATTTCTCTTAACAGATTTATCTTGCAAGATAACGCAGAAATCCTTTGGTTGAACGATACTTTACTTTTAAATGAAGAAGACACATGTATTGCATATTCTACTATCAATAACATGTGAACATCATTCATATAGATGCAAGAGTTATCAAATCCAAATCAGTTGATGAAGGAAAAGCTTGGTCGCTCCTTAATTCTATGAAAGCAATAATGGGAAAAAATTTACTTAGATAATCTTGAATTGTTCAAGGTATCCAAAATAGTTTATGTACTAATTCAAATATTTAGCCTATCATTCATGGATCCGGAGATGTACGAAGAAATTTCTATCATTAAAAGTATCCAACGTCAATAAATTTTTTATGGAACTGAGGATATTCTCGTAAAATGTATTAAGAAAAAATCTGATTTACACTACACCGCACAAAGCTTCTTGCGACTACACGAGTAGTCGCTAAAGTATCAGCAAGTAGTCGTTAAAGCCACGAACTGAGATCTTACGACTACTTGTAGTCGTTAATGTTTAGTCGCTAGAAACTAGTCGTTAGAAGTCATACCAACGACTACGTATCATAAAGTAGTCGTTAGACGTGCTGGTGCTATTACCAACTACTGAGTAGTCCCTAGAAGTTATGGTACTATTACGACTACACCATAGTCGTTATTGATCATATTAATAGCGACTACATGATAGTCGTTATTAATTGTTCTATTTACGACTACATTGTAGTCGTTATTGACGTATATATTAGCGACTATAGCGTATAGTCATCCTAGACTACATGTAGTCGCTATTAACTTTTTATTTTATTTTTTAAAATAAAAAATAAAAAAATTGGATTCCGAATTATATTTAATTGCAATATTGCAATTAAAAATAATTCGAAAATTATATTTTTTTTTTTAAAAACAATTAATAATTCAAAAATACAATTAATAATAACAATACCAATTATAAACCAAAATGATTAATTAAAATAGGAAAATCATCTAAAGTCGAGTCAAAGTCAAACCAAGTCAAAACAAGTCAAACCAAACCAACATAAAGTCAAAGTCTTAATACATAACCAATAAATAAAATATATAAAATGAAATAAACACCAACAAACACTAAAGTCCGTATCTTCTGTATGTCTCCTCTTCATCCTCGGACTCATCTTCATTACCATCTTCTTCACTATCTTCTTCACCATATTCTTCACCATCTTCATCACCGGTAGGAGGAGTGGGGTCCGCAGTCATTGCCTGGTAGGGGGCAATTCTTTCTGTACCCTCAAGTCATTAATCCACGCCATCGCATCAGTCACAACAGCCTGAGAAAAAACCGGAGGCTCAATACTGGTAGAGGGTACATCAGGGCGGGTGTACTGTGGAAGACCGTTGGCTAATCAGAGCTCATTAATTGCCGCCATCATCTCCGCATGCTGCTTTGATTGGGCCAGGGTAGTCGAAGGACTCAAGGCACCCTTCTTCTTTTTCGGTCGACTCATGCCCGGTGTCCAGCTCCACTTTGGCGACCCGTTAGCCTTCTTAGAAGTGTACCTTATGTACTCAATTTGCTCCTTTTGAGTCATGCTTTGACCGTCGGTTGACTCAGTTGACTTTGAGTCACCTACTCCTTCATGGCATCCTTTAGAAATTTCTGTTACATATTAAACAATAAAAAAAATATTAAATTCGATTTAAGATAAAAAATATAATTAATAATTTACTATTAAAAAAACTTGCATCAGCTCTTTTATAGCCCTCCGACCTCCACTAGTTTGTTTTCTTGTTTTTACCCACTACCTCGAAAAAACCACACATCCGCGGAATCGGGATTTCTTCTTGTGTTGCCTCGTCCCTAGCTACCAACTTCCCCCCGGGAGTAAATCCTCAATTCCATATTTCATTCAAAAAAAATTCAAAATAAATAATAAATAAATAATAAAAAAAATACGTAAATAACAAAGTACCTCATAAAGCATATCCCAAGTTCGGGAATATTTTCTCGACCCCGCTCCACTCTTGTTTTTTTTGTTTTTTTTGTTTTTTTTTGTTTTTTTTGTTTTTTTTCGATTAATGCTATTTTGTTTCGCTTGATGCTGAAAAAATTTAAAATCCAATTATTAATAACATCAATTATAATTTAAAGAATAAAATTATAAAAAAATTGTATATATACCTTTGCTTGCTTAGAACCCCAATACTTACAACATAAATCTCATATCTCATCGGATAACCAATCTGGTTTAATACCCTTTAAGTATTAGTGTCTTTTAGTATTGTTTATAGTCTTTATATCTCACTCTCATAGTATCGTCCAAGTTACCAACAATCCACCTCCAATCGTCCATTCTCCTCCAACCAGGTATGTCAAAAAAATTCTATAACAAAAATATTATTTGAAGTTAAATTAAAATAATAAATTATTCTATAAAAATATTAATAGTTTTTTCTTTATCGATAATCTCTTAATAACAGCAACTTTGTCAGGAGTCGGAAATTTATCCCACATCTTGTAACACGGTGGAATCCTCTCTCCGATAGTTAGCCCGGCCACTTGGGCAACGTGTTTCCTGTACTTGCCGGAGGGATTCCATGTGTCGTCAAGAATGCAAAAATCGGCCGGCAAAGGCCACCTGACCGCTTTGAGTGCCTTAACGGCAGATTTTAGCGCCGCGTTCCCCCGTTTTTTGCGCTGTTTCGATTCTGTTTTAAAATAGAGTTAATTAATGTTTAATTGATTTTATAATTAATTTTGGATTTAAATTTTTTTATTTATCAGGTTGATTTTCACAGTCGACCAGATTTTTGTCTGGATTTCGGTTTGGGTCCTGGCCCCAGGGTCGCCTCCGTGCTGTCTAGTCATCACATCGGTCATCTAACATTTTATAGTATAATTAAAATATAGAAATAAAAATAAAATAAAAAAAAAAAATTATTACATCACAAAAAGAAAAACATGAAAATAAAAATAAATAAATAAATAAATAAATAAACTAAATAAAATATCGGAAAGTTTTAACATCCAATATGGCACAAGTACAATCTATATTACACAAAAATAATTATATTAGTCATATAGTAAAGTACAAAATATTTTTTTTAATATTTAAAAATCTATTGTTATAGTCCCTTTATTTTTATTAAATCATGAATTAAATTATATTTGGTCCCTCTATTTTTTTAAATATAATCTTTTTATAGAATTAAATTTTTATCCTTTTAATTTCATAAAAAAGTTTTACAACAAAATTTTATTCCAAATTAATTTCATTATAATCTTTTAATTTTATTAAAATTACCCTTTGGTCCCTCTATTTTTTTAATAAACACTTTTAAGCCAAAAAAGTCAAATTACATGCATTTTTTTGATTAAACATTAATAATTTTAATTTTCTAAAATTATATAAAACATTAATAAAACCTTAAATTCATACAAAGTATTTTAAAATTGCATATTAGTCCCTATATATTTTTTTAAACAATTTAAGGCCACATAAACTAAAATTTCATTCCATTTTTTAATTTCATAATAACATTTTTTTATTAAATTCCTAAAAAAGTCTAATAAAACCATACAATTATACTAATTATTTTTTTCTAATCAAGCATCAAATCAATGTTTAAACTAACATAAACTACACCCTAATAACACCTGACAAATTCGGTTTTCATAATCAAGCAACAAAAAATGGAAAAAAATTATTTCAATTAATCAAATTAATTTTTTAACCCATGTTGCATCAATTTTGTGTTTAAAATATCATAAACAACACCCTAATAACACCACTAAAATTCGGATTTCACATAAACATCAAACAATCAAAGTAAAAAAAAACATGGAAATTAAACCACCAAAAAATGGTTGAAAAACATACATTAGATGCTGAAATTGAAGCTGCTTTGATGATGAATCCATGCCATAGTCATTCGGATTTAAACACAATTGAAAAAAAACAGGTTAGAAAAAAATGTATGAAACCCTAAGAAATCTTAAGAAATAGGAAGAAAAATAAGCTTAAAGAGGGATTTTATTACCTTTGATGTTTATATGGTGTTGTTTGATGCTCTGGTGGTCCTTTGTGTGTTCTAAAATAAATGCAATAAGGAAAAGAGAACCACAACCGCAAGTGTACGGTTGTCCCAAGTAATATAAGTGATAAAACAGATTCGTTCTCAGGGACAGAATAGTTGACTCTAATGCTTATCAGATAGTAGTTAATTGCACGTGAAAACAAGTAAATGATTTTAAGATTTGTTTGTTTGGTTTTCTAATGCTAAGACAATAAAGTAAAATACTAAATTAATGCAAGTAAATAACTAGACGCAAGTAACTAAAGTGTTTACGCAAGATGAGAAGGCAGTCGTTGTGAGGAGCAAGGATTTCACCTAATTATCATTCGTTTCATACATTGTTTAAGGGACAAATTGGTAAATTTGTATTGGTCGGGATTCTAAATTTTCCTTACCCCCGTCAGGGTGGACTAAGGAGCAACTTTCAAGTGCTACAAACCCCGTCAGGGTGATTATAGTCCACTCTCAAGTGATTAGGTTTAAATTATCCAATAGGCCATAGGTTTAATTAAGCTCGTCAGAGTCTCTAATTTCTAACCTATATTCATTAACTAGTTCTGAACCCAGACCCCCCGTCAAGTTTATCCAATCGCCACTAATTGGAATAGCCTAGATACTAAGTCCTATTATTAATTGATCAGGTCAATAATAGTAAATAAACACAAATTAAAGAAAAATACAAATTACCCAATTTAATTTAAATAATAAATATCCTAAATTCAAACATATGAAACGAAATCAAATTGGGATTAACCCATTATGCGTTCTCAAGCACTTAAATTAGCTCATACTAATGCGAAAAACTAAATTAAAAGAAATAAAATTGTTCATATTGTTTTACAGAAAGAAATTAAAGAAAAAACTAATTGCGGAATTTAGTTAGCTGTGATTTGGAGATATAGACCGTCTCCAGCTCTCTAGCTTTCCATCTTCCTTGCCTTGACTTCTCTCTGATGTTTTCTTTTGTAAAAAGTGAATTGTATATAAAATAGAAGTCAAAACCCTTATTTATACTCCAAAATTCGAACTAGGCCTTTAGGTTAGAATTTAAATGAAATAATAAAGGCACAGGTCCATTATCTTAGCCCAAAATCCCGTAACTGTTGCACCACCTCCACTAAAGCAGCTCTAACCGACTCTTTTCAACTCGGATTGACCTCATTCTAGTTGCTAAAGTTCTGTAACTCAATGGGGCACGTTTTCTATTCACACGTCAGCGGCTAAATCTACTCTTAGGTGGCTCGAAATCAGCAATCTTTGGCAACTTTCCAGATTTGCAGCTCTATAATATCAATTCTTTCGGGATTTATCTTCATGCTTTGACTCCATATCATGATCTTTGACTTTATTCTCGGGTTCCTCTTCTAGATAATATTCAAAACCTACAAACTTTTCACTAAAATACCCAATATTACGCGCAAAAGTTTAATAAATTAAAAATGCTAGAAATAAAAGAGGAAATTCGGATAATTGCATATTTAGTCCAAAAGTCTATCAAAATAAACGAATAAACACCAAAAATGATGTCTCCCAAGGGCATAAAATTAGAACATTTAGGGAGACATCAAGACCCCCAACTCAAACCTTTGTCGTTCCGACAAAGCAAAATTAAAACAAAGGGGTAAGAAAGTCATTGCAAGAGAAAGTAGAAGCTAGCAAATAAACCTAAAGCAATTCTTAAAATAAATCTCATATAGTAAAACTCTAGGAACTAGTATACACATACACCTATCATGCAAAATCGAACATAAATAATCTCAATCATAAAATTAAAGTAGCAATGCTTGAAGGTTACACTTGTACTCATCTCTTTATGATGGCTATAGGGTGTTCCTCAATCCTAACTCGCTTTAAACGCTCCACTTAGTATATTCCCTATTAACAGAATCAAAAATTCACTATGCACTTAGGAATCACGAGGACTTTACGGTTTTAGCGTAGGCTTAGGGACGGTGTGGTATGTATATTTGGTAAACTTGAAGTGAGCTTTTGGCTCTCTCCTCACTTACCATCAACAAATGTCCACGAGCTTGAGTTTACACTCATATAATGTTCTCACTCAACCCATTTGACGCGCTAATGTTGCGTCCCCAATGTCAACCCAATATTTATACAAAGATGATTTCCAAATATATTCCACTTTGCCGGATTTACTTTATTCTTTCTTTTTATTTTCTTTTTCATTTCTTTTCTTCTTTTTTTGTATAAGATATCCATGACCCTCGTTTTGATGTGAAAGGTCATGTTTCTTATAAAAAAAAATTTCCAAATCCCGGCAAAGGGTTACAAATAATAATATCATCTTTTTAATTTTTGTGCCTCAATACAAACACATATAATTCCCTCCCAATGAAATTTCCCAAATGTGGACCCTCCACCCCAAACTCAAGCTCGAGACAGGTCTCAGGATTGTGATTCAAGTGCGGGTCATTTGGTCATGCCTAATAATCTAAAGGATAATGGGCTTATATCGTGGCGACAAAAGAAAGGCTTAAGGCTCAAAATTGGGCTAAGACGGATAAAAAATTATATAAGGGATAGCAAGCTAAAAGGCTACAAATGGCTAAAAAAGAACTTCCCCTATCATTTTCCTTAATTCATATCCAAGTGGGTTCTATACTAATTAGGATTTCACGTTCTACACACCAAACATATTCCTTAAGTACAAGCTTATTTCATTTGCATTGTTCATTAATTTTTCCTATCAATTACCTATGTTCGCATGCAATTCTAAGTGTGTTTTTATATTATTCCCTAAAGTCCACTATTTACTATCATAGATTTACTAAAATTATGCTTAAAGGAGCATTTAAAATCTTCTACAGTCTAACGCAACTCTGAAATTATTTTATTGAAAGCAAATAAAAACACATAACACATAAAAACTGGGATGAGGCAACGAACCCCACCCCAAACTCAAAAATGAGATGTGTCCCCACGACTCGAAAAGACTCAACGCAATAACATAAACTAAACTAAACTAAAACACAGAAGGGATAGAAAACGTATCTCAACCAGCGCGTGGCTGGTCATCGGTGTTGCGTCCATGAACTTTATCCTTCGTAAGTAGACCATAGGTGGCGTGTTGAATGGTTCTCACCCCCATTAGCATGTTTCGGACAAGTTCCAGCTCTTTCGTAACGTTCCCTAAAGTAGCAATCATCTTCACTTGGTTCTATTCCAACACCTTAACTTTCGCTTCTAACTCGTGATCGGTATGCATCTTTTTCTTTGGAGGAGCTCTAGGAGTTCTTACCGCTTTTATAACCTCATCATGAGCATTCTGGATTGAAGTTAAAACCATGTTCTCTCCAACTGCCACACGGTCAATCTCTGCGTTCCTACGCGGGACTTTTGCGTCTAGACACAAAGTAGTAATGGTACAAGGGAGTTCTTACCGCTTTTATAACCTCATCATGAGCATTCTGGATTGAAGTTAAAACCATGTTCTCTCCAACTGCCACACGGTCAATCTCTGCGTTCCTACGCGGGACTTTTGCGTCTAGACACAAAGTAGTGATGGTACAAGGGAATTTGAGATTTTGTACGGTTGTCCCAAGTAATATAAGTGATAATTCATTCTCAGGGACGGAATGGTTGACTCTAATGCTTATCAGATTGCAGTTAATTGCACGTAATAACAAGTAAATGATTTTAAGATTTGTTTGTTTGGTTTTCTAATGCGAAGACAATAAAGTAAAATACTAAATTAATGCAAGTAAATAACTAGACGCAAGAAAATAAAGTGTTTACGCAAGATGGGAAGGCAGTACTTGAGAGACGCAAGGATTTCACCTAATTATCATTCATTTCATATATTGTTTAAGGGACAAATTGGTAAATTTGTATTGCTCGGGATTCTATATTCTCCTTACCCCTGTCAGGGTGGACTAAGGAGCAACTTTCAAGTGCTACACACCCCTTCAGGGTGATTATAGTCCACTCTCAAGTGATTAATTTTAAATTACCCAATAGGCCATAGGTTTAATTAAGCTCGTCAGAGTCTCTAATTTCTAACCTATATTCATTAACTAGCTCTGTACCCAGACCCCATGTCAAGGTGATCCAATCGCCACTAATTGGAATAGCCTAGATACTAAGTCCTATTATTAATTGATCAGGTCAATAATAGTAAATAAACACAAATTAAAGAAAAATACGAATTACCCAATTTGATTTAAATAATAAATATCCCAAATTCAAACATATGAAACGAAATCAAATTGGGATTAACCCATTATGCGTTCTCAAGCACTTAATTAAATTAGCTCATACTAATACGGAAAACTAAATTAAAAGAAATAAAATTGTTCATATTGTTTTACAGAAAGAAATTAAAGAAAAACCTAATTGCGGAATTTATTTAGCTGTGATTTGGAGATATAGACCGTCTCCAGCTCTCTAACTTTCCTGCTTCCTTGCCTTGACTTCTCTCTGATGTTTTCTTTTGTAATAAGTGAATTGTATATAAAATAGAAGTCAAAACCCTTATTTATACTCCAAAATTCGGACTAAGCCTTTAGGTTAGAATTTAAATGAAATAATAAAGGCCCAAATGCATTATCTTAGCCCAAAATCCCGTAACTGCTGCACCACCTCCACTAAAACAGCTCTAACCGACTCGTTTCAACTCGGATTGACCTCATTCTAGTTGCTAACGTTCCGTAGCTCAATGGGGCACGTTTTCTCTTCACAATTCAGCGGCTAAATCTACTATTAGGTGGCTCGAAATCAGCAATCTTTGGCAACTTGCAGCTCTAAAATATCAATTCTTTCGGGATTTGTGTTCATGCTTTGACTCCATATCACGATCTTTGACTTTATTCTCGGGTTCCTCTTCTAGCTAATATTCAAAATCTACAAAATTTTCACTAAAATACCCAATATTACGCGCAAAAGTTTAATAAATTAAAAATTCTAGAAACAAAAGAGGAATTCAGATTATTGCATATTAAGTCCAAAAGTCTAAATAAACGAATAAACACCAAAAATGATGTCTCCCAAGGGCATAAAATTAGAACATTTAGGGAGACATCATGCTCCAATCGGCTCTTGGAGTGGCTGAAATAGAGAGAGCAATTCGTTTTTGGGTGTTTTGTGTAAGAAATGAATAAGGATTATGAGCTCGGCAGGTAGATATAGGACTTTATGTTTAGCGACTACTTCATGTAGGCCGACACGTGTCAGTAAGTTGACCGCCTCAATTGGTTTTTCGCGACTACAAAGTAGTCGCGATTTGTCAAATGCCAACGCGTGTCCTATCACTGGGCGGGAAAATTGACCGCCAACAATTAGTGGATAATTAATTCACTTACTAGCGACTACATTGTAGTCGCGAATGATGAATGTTCATTAGCGACTAGTTCATAAAGATGAACTAGTCGGGAAAGACCTATTGTAGTCGCTATAAACTTTTTTTTTTTTTGTGGAATTGAACCCAATTCCATTTAGAATAATCCAATATTTCAGTTCAAAATAATCCTATAACATAATTCAATTCAATTCCAAATAATTCTATTACATAATTCAATTCAATTCCAAACAATCAAAAAACATAATTCAATTCCGAATAATCCAAAAAACTTAATCGAAATCCAAACCATCAAAACACGTGGTCAACACATGAATCGTAAAATGTAAATACCAAAATACAAAAACACTAAAAGTAAAGATGTAATCACTTCAGTTCGTCTCATAACCACTCGTGTTAACTACTTCGTCATCGCTATCAACGAAGATTGGTTCCTCTACTTCATCATCGGCATACTCGTCTATGGTGTCGTCCAAAAACTCATCTTCTTCATCAATAATTAAAGCTACATGCAAAATACAAGGGTCAAATGGGATCTCCTTACCAGTTGTCAAATGTAACTGTGAGTAATCCGTCTCGGTGTTCACTAAAGGGATCGTGACACTCTCGTTTTCAGTAGGTAGTGATTCTGCACCCCATAACTCGGGACTCCATCCATGTCTATCATTGAGTTCCCATACTACTTTCCACCCTTTTTGTGTTTTCCTTGAGTTAATCTCATCGATGTAAAATACTTTTTTTGCTTGAGTAACTAAGATGTATGGCTCTTCTCTCCCAAAAAAACTAGACGTATTAATAATAGTTACCCCATTCTCCGTCCTCGCGGTACTCGTGTTATACCAATTACACTCGAATAGCACAACGGAACAACCATCATCAAATGTTACCTCTAAAATCTTGACTAATTCACCGTAATACTGTTTTTCTTCGTACATGGTGCATACCCCATAATCTTGAGTCACTCTTTTTTCACCTTTTTCACGAGTAACCCATTTAACACCATTCAAAACACATGAATCGTACTTGTAAACTGCACCATGAGACTTACTAGCCAATGAAATTATCTCACTTTTAGCAAATGCATCACCTTCTTTTTACATTGCATTAACCTACAAGCCTAAACAATTATAACAATGTTGTCTAAAATTGAATTTTAATTTGGTATTTGAATGAATCTATACCTTATGCATAAACCAATCTCGGAAATTTTGCCGGTGTTTACTATCTTTATCAGCTACAGGACCCGATAGCGTGGCTTAGTGTTCTCTGCACATTTGAAGAGTAAATCGAATACATTTTTCATAATGAATAAACATATAATAAATAAAATGAACAACTTACGTCATCAAATGTTGGATTTCGTCGCAATTAAGTAGGATGTACCAATCGATTTGCTCCTTCTCTATGTATTGCAAATTACCATATTATTTTTTACCTAAAGGAGTACACTGCTCTTAAATACGGACAAATCTTTAGGTTGAGCTTCGGTCTCGGTATATCGACCCGGTTCATTGAACTTTGTTTTTTCTTCTTAAAGATAACGCGATATGAAAGTCAAAGTCTCCTCTACGAAGTACCCCTCGGCGATTCAACCCTCCAGCCTAGCCGGGTTTCGTATGTACTCCTTTAACTTCTTTAGATGCCGCTCAAATGGGTACATCCAACGCATCTGAACCGGTCCCCCTAACAAAGCTTCGTCGTATAATTGTATAACCAGGTGGATCATTATATCGAAAAACGCGGGAGGCAATATCATTTCCAGTCTACACATAACTTCAACCACTTTCGCCTTACCCGATTCTAACTCTTTCCTACTGAGATTTTTATTACAAACGACTCTAAACACGTTAGCTAACCCAATAATCGCATCACTAATCGCTTTGTCTTCGATAAGCACTGGGATACTAGCTACAAAAAGATACCGCATCATCACGTGACAGTCGTGAGATTTCATTCCGATAATCTTGCCCAAGTCACTTTGAACATTATTTCACAAATTGGATGTGAAACCATCGCGAAACTTTTGTGTCTTAAACTAGTCAAGAAATATTTTCCGCTTTTCCGTTGACAAAGTATACGTTGCTCGTTTCAGTATCGGTTTACCGTCTCTCGATGTCAACCACAAATCTTTCCTGATGTTCATATCCTAAATACCCATTCTCCCTTTCATGTCATCTTTGTTAACTTTCCCATCAAGACCTATAACTGTACCGAGAAGAGCATCCTACACATTTTTCTCTCAATGCATAACGTCAATGTTATGTTTAAACAAATTTTCGGACCAATAAGGTAAAAGATAAAAGATACTCTTTTTCTTCCAATTGAATCGCCTTGGAACAGTTTGCTTCACGATCTTACCCCCAAAAACCTTGTGTTTACCGGGAAACACAATGGGAAGCCCATCTAACTGTGTCTGGATATCGTCAGGACTATATTTCTTCGGTGGGCCCCTATAATCGGTAGCCCGGTACGAAACCTTGTCTTTTCTAAATCGATGTCCGGGAGGTAACCAACGTCTATGGTCAGAGTAAACAACCCCTTTCTTCACCCTCAACGACGGAGTAGAATCCATGCATTCTGGACAAGCTAAGTAACCTTGACCCGACCATCCTGAAGTGTATGACCTGGCGGGGTAATCATTGGTCGTGGACAACAAAAAAACCTTCATCGTAAACTCTTCCTTCTTGTGGGCATCATACGTAAGGATCTCTTTATCCCATAACTCGTCTAACTCATCTATAATAGGTCGAAGAAAGACATCCATGTCCTTGTCGGGTGAACGGGGTCCATGAATCAACAAACATAGCTGAAATGTCGTCTCCTTCATACACTCCCACGGTGGTAAGTTGTAGACGATCAATATAACCAGCCACATGCTGTACGAGTTGTTCTGCATAGAGAATGGACAAAAACCATCAATACCCAAACCCAAGAACACATTCCGAGGTTCACTAGCAAACTCAGGATGTAACTGAACAAATCTCTTCCAACTATCGCCATCAACTGGATGACGCAACACATCTGAATCTGTACTCTTCCCTGTGCGATGCCAAAGCATAAAGTCGCTGCAACCTCGGGGCGATTGGGAAATATCGAAATTTCTTATGCGCTACTTTCTGACCCTTCTTCGGGTCCCATCTGGATTCACTACATACTGGACACTTATCGAGGGAGTCATTCTCCTTGTAAAATAAAGCACACCCATTCACGCAAACATCGATGGTATTGTACCCCATACCTAAACTTTTTAACTTTTTGTTGCACTCCTCGTATGACTCGGGCAAGATATGAGGTTTGGGCAGGTGATCAAGCAGCTCGGTGAAAGACGTGTTAGTCCACTTGTTCTTCACCTTCACGTGCATTAGCTTCGCAATGAAATTTAATGAACTCATTACTGTACAACCAAGGTATAACTCGGTCTCTAATTCGGATAACATCGTTTTGAATTGCCACGTGCTGAACTGTTCGAGTCTATCATCTCGATGTCACCCGGATGACCACCACCCTCATAATTAGGTCTCAAATCTTCGTAGACATTCAACATTTCATTTTCTTCATATCGAGTCTCGAGAATTTCCTCGTTCTCACCATGCTTTGTCCAAATCCCATACGTGGACAAAAACCCAAATTTTAAAAGATATGCCCTAACTTTGACCACTTCATACCGACGATAATTCGAACACTCATTACACGGACAAAACAAAGTTTCTTCAGAATCTTTATTTTTTTGAGCAAAAGCGAGAAATTCTTCTATCCCCTTAACAAATTCACGCGAAACTTTATGAGCGGAAGTAATCCAACTTTTATCAATACCCGAAGCCATCCTCTACTACCAATATAATCAACTACTCCAATATAAAGGAATACAACATAAATGCCTCATAAATATAATGAAAAAAATTATTATATCACCAATTAAATACATAAAAATAAAATGAATAAAAAAATTATTACATCACCAATTGAATACATAAATATAAAATAAAATAAAATTATTACATCACCAATTAAATACATAAATATAAAATGAAAAAAAATATTACATCACCAATTAAATAAATAAATATAAAATTAAAAGCATACAAATTATTACATCACCAATAAATACATAAATATAAAATTAAAAGCATACAAAATATTATATCACCAAATAAATACATAAATATTAAATGAAAAACATACAAAATATTACATCACCAAATAAATATATATCTCATTTATGCATTTGTTTCTCATACAATAATATATATATATATATATATATATATATATATATATATGTGTGTGTGTGTGTGTGTGTGTGTGTGTGTGTGTGTATGTATATATATCATATAAAACTATACAATTGTAATCAAATAAAAAAGAGATGAAAAAAGTTTAATAAATGAAAAATACCTACTTTTAGGCAAATTTAGAAGGAAAAATTGATAATTGAGGAGGTCCCACGTTGTTGAATGACCCGGGAAAGGTTTTCCACGTGTTGAAATACCTAATAATTAACACTAATTAGCATTAACTACACAATTGTATGCAAATAAAGAAATTTGAAAGAGTTTTATAGAAAAAAAATACCTACTTTTGAGAAACTTTAGATGGGGAAATTAATAATTGCGAAGATCCCAATTTGTTGATTGGCCTGAGAAAGCTTTTTCACGTGTTGAAATACCTAGTATTAATACTATTTAGCATTAACTACACAACTGTAAGCAAATAAAAGAAATTTGAAAGAGTTCTATAGAACAAAAAATACCTACTTTTGAGAAACTTTAGATGGGGAAGTTGATAATTGAGAAGGTCCAACATTGTTGACTGGCCTGGGAAAACTTTTCCACGTGTTGAAATAATATTTGATGATGGATTGTGGGAAAAATTGGGAGAGTTTTGAAAGAATAGTGGGGAAATTGTAAAATAATGGGTGTTTGAGGATCCCAATTCGCTACTTGCTGTAATAAATACGCCACAACTAATCGCGACTACAAGAGTAGTCGCCAAAGACACAAAAGTAGTCGTTAGTAATATCTTCTAACGACTACTTCATGTAGTCGTTAAAAAAACAATCAATAGCGACTATACTATGTCGGTGAAAAAATAATAAAAAATTAAAAAACGAACTAGCGATTACTTTTGAAGTTTAACGACTACATTATGTAGTCGTTAAGGACTAACATTAATAACGACTACCATGTAGTCGAGAAACATGTTTTGTAGTCGTTAAAGGTAAGTAGTCGCAAATGGTATCTGTCTTTAGCGACTACATCACGTAGTCGCGAAAAATTTGGTCGCGAGAGATACACGTGTAGTATTGTTATTTTTCTGAAAAATAATTCAGTTTTTTATAGTTTAATGTAGTTTGGGTTTTTTTTTGGACGCTTAATGTAGTTTGGTTTTTAAATTTAATGATTTTTACGTATGTTGATATACCTTTGTTATTGAAATTTTTTAAGATTGATAGTTGGCCTAGTGGTTAGGCTACTCCGCAGAGCCAAAATGATTCCCGAGTCCAAAGTGGCTCTCATATGTATTCAAAAAAAAAAAATTATGAAATTTTTTTTTAAAAAAACGGCAGCGTTCCTTTCAAATAATTAAATTAGCTTCCAAGTGATTAAGAGAGCGAGAGTTAACTCAAGTACGGAAGGAGAAGCGTGGGCCATTCTTCAGGCCATGAGGTTCTCTGCGGACCTCAATTACCGGAGTTGTTTCTTCTACTCCAATAACCTTGACGTTATTCAAGGAATCAAAGACGGAGGAGCTGCTAATTGGAAAATTAGGCCAATGGTTAGCGAAGCCCTTAATTGGTTAAAACGCTTTCCTTCTTGGAGAGTCATACATTGTCGAAGGGATTTTGTTTGCCTCGCGGATAAAGCTGCAAAACTTGCAAGGAAAGGAATTAACGTTTCTTCAAGCCAGCCGATGAGTATGATCGAATTGTTTAACTGGATGGATAGATTTGGAGCTAGCTAGTTTTTTCTTTTTCTTCCATGTAATGACAAAAAAAAAAAAATTAGCTTCCAAGACCAAGATACTTATTTTTATAATAGAAAATCTGTATAATCCAAATTTTAGATGAATGTTCTAACTTTTAACTTTTAAATTTTATTTTTTACTTGCTTGTGCGTAAGTAACCAATATCGATGGCTACCAACTTCACTTTTATTGCCATCCCTCTCAAACACATTGTGATTATTCTCTTCCTCTCTCAAAACATGATGCGTTTTTACTTCTCTCTCTTTATCATTTTCATAACTCTCCTCTTTTTCAGCACCCATGCCAGAGAGTTTCCATCCCCATTTTCAAGAAACAAACAACTTCTTCAACCTTCTAAAGCAGGCACTCCTATGACTAATGAGGTTTTCGACTTAGAGATGCGAAAAGTTCCCACAGGATCTAATCCGTTGCACAACAAGCGCTAATTCATGCACTCAGGGATTTGCTGGGATTATTGAGTTTCGTTGATGGTCCAATTCCACCAACTAGATTTGGAATTTGTGTGAGTACGTAACTAATTAATTAGACATAGCTAGCTACCATTCTTTGAGTATTTATAGCATTTTTGGTGATTCAAAATTTGTTTCAGGTACGAGATAAATTTTTAATCACCAAAAATATTATACTTGAAGCATATATATTACATATTTAGCTAGTTATTATTTTTTCTAAAATTATTTTCCATGGTTTTGTATTCTAATTGTTTTGCAGCTCGATGATTATATGCTCAGTGCATAATTTAATTTCTTATGAATATTTGTGTTTGTAGTATCGATTAAATATTATATAATAACATATATCTGTATCCAATTTTTAATTTTTTATCATAATTCTTACCGTACCTATATAAATATATATCACGGTAGTAGCAAACAATATTGTACGTTATATGTAGCTAACCTTTTCATGTGATATGCTCATACAATTAAATACCAAATTTGTAATGGTTTTTATTTTATATAAATAAGAAGAAGAAAAATATGTAGGTTGGAATCATTTATAAAATAATTGAGAGATTTTTATGGAACAGTTAAAAAATATAAAAACATATGAACAATTGAGAGATTTTAAAAAATATATAATTGAATATGTGAATAGATTTGAACAATTTTAAAAAAGAAGAACAATTTTGTTTTAAAATGATTCTACTAATTATGCATTTTTTCTCTTATATTAAAAAAAAATCATGATTCATAAAGCACATCAATTAAAATCTTAAGGTTAGGGGTGAATCAAGGACGGAAAGACAAATAGTTAGAAAAAATATTGGCTTCGGGGTATTGTTCCGATATTTTTTATGCTCATTCATAGTTTGGAGGCTTTAGGATGGGACGGAAATTATGTTTGATGGAAGGGGGATGAGATATTATTTTTGTAAGATTATTTTTAAATAAATCGAATAAAATTTGCATCGAGTTTTTTGGTCAGGATGTGGTCGCCCCTGCCCCCGCCTAACCCATCAAGAAAAAGGGCAACTAAATAATGTAAAAAAGACTTTATAAATAATGACGAGTAACACATATTTAAAAAAAATTAGATTATCTAACAAAAATAAAATTAATTAAAGGAATTATTTTTTCAAGCTAGAACATGTACATTTGAAACAAATATATGAGAGAATGTTTAGAGAATTTTCTCAAGGTCACGTTTTGTTTTCTAATTTTAAATGATTAATATAGAGTAATGATATATACCATTCAAATACCATTCAAGACGTAGCGTGAATTGGTTGGTTACAAATCGTTAATGTATTTATTTTTTTGATTTGATTAAAAATTTGTAACCAACTAATTCACACCACGTCATTGGGTGGTATTTGGGTGATATATATAATTACTCATTAATATATAGATAGATAAAAAATAGTTATAAAAAATGTTCAGTCAATTTTACAACACTGTAAATGGTCAATCAAAAGTAAATTATTAATTTAATCAATTTATAAATAAAATAGTTAGTACTAAATAAAATGTTAAAAATCTTTTGTTAAACAACTCAGTAGTATATTGTCACTTTTTACAACCATCTATATCCATATATGTTAAAAAGTATTGTTAATTAGTGAAAATATTTTTAACCTAATGTTGAGAGGTCATTATCACCGTATTATTTAAATATTATGTTCACAATATTCTTTATAATCATAATTATAGATAGATGTGGAAAATTACACAAAATTTGCAAACGTTGCTCGTCGATATATTAATTAATATCGGTAAAAGAAAAAACAATTCCATGCAAAAATACAGTATTACTTCTGGGATTTAGCCTATATGATTGTTTTCGGAAACTCTAATGGTCCAATGCATAAATTTGTCTTTGCTATGTACTCCAATATTCTTAATTAATGAAATCATTTGAAAAGATTATTAATTTGAACAGGAAAATAATACATGTCTCATGGTTCGCCTCTACTAAAAAATTCAGAACGTTTGGAATAATCGTTCTTATATCTTGAGGTCATTTAACTAGAGGATGTATTATTTGAATTTTTGAAATAATATTTAATATTAACCAAAAAAATTGATTTTCTTTTTTGTTACAAACCAAAAAAATTGATGAAAAAGGACGAAAATATGGGTTGTCATGAATTAAACTACACTTTATGTACAATTATTAATCAAATATATATCGTCACTTTCTGATTCATAAACTTAGAGTTACTAGTAGAATTACAAGTCGTACTCACCATAAAGTCACGATGGACCCAAATTTTAATACGTATCGTGAATACCCATCATGTCATACAACTACCTATACTTAATAATAAGACCACCTAGGCAGACAACAATATGTCTTTCTTGGGTTCTTCACATTTAGATCATGGAGGAATTATTATATATGCATTTTTTTTGGACGATATTATATATGCATTAATGTGCTAATTCTGTTCGGGATCGACCCTAACGTGTACATTACCTACGATATAATGAAAATTTAACATTTTCTAATTTTTTTTAAGGTTTTTATAGATAAAACCAAATATTACAAAGAAGTTATTGTGATAATATCCTCATTGAGATTGATAGTTGACCTAGTGGTTAAGTTACTCCGCAGAGACCAAGAAGTCCTGGGATCGAATCTCATTGGAGTCATTTATTCCGAGTCCAAAATGGCTCTCTCATGTGTTAAAAAAAAAAAATAACATCCTCATTAAGCTTTCTAATTATTTTTTATGCTTTCAATAATTTATTTTATAAAAAATGCCTAATGAAGTAATTATTTATAGAAAAACATCCCTTTTATATTTTTCATACATTTACTACCCTTATTATTATATATTATTTTATTTTAGTACAATATTATTTTTTAAATATTAAACAAATAATAGGGTACTTCTTTCTCCACCACCTCCACCACCACCACCACCACCATCACAACAACAACCACCACCACCACAACCACCATGTATGTAACCACTACTACATCCACCACAACCACTACCACTTCCACCACCACAACCACCACCAGCACCTACTACTATTAATTCCATCACACACGCGCGTTCGTGAATTTTTTTTTTAAATCGTTATAACTAATTCAAAAAAAATCAGAAAATTAAAAAAAAAATTATTTTTGAATAAAGCAAATTAATATTTACGTCTATGAATTTTTTGATTTTTTTTGAATATTTTGGTTTTTTCGATTTTTATAATTTCTTTTTTCGCAGACACGGATTTTCATATTTTAAACATGGAATTCCATGTTTTAAACCGTGAAATAAACATGAAATAAACATGAAATTCCATATTTAAAACATGAAATTTCGTGTCTGTGAAAAAAAAAATCAAAAAATTCAGAAAAATCCGACTAAAATCATATACGTAAATATTAATTTGATTTATCCAAATATAATTTTTTTTTTGATTTTTTTAGAATTAGTTATGACGATTTTAAAAATATTTCACGGACGCGCGCGTGTTTATTAGTTTTTGTTTTGTTTTTTTTTAATTTTTTTAATTGTTAATTATAGGGGTAATTTGGGATGGGGCTGTTTTCAATAAAGTATCTTATTCTAGGTACATTTTTCTAAATAAGTTTTTTAATAGGCATCAATCAACAATTGACTCTATTACAAATGATGACAAAAACAAACCAAACTATCTACTGATTTTACGCAAAGGATCGAAGTCTTATCTCTAGATAATAATAAATAGTCCAGAAGTCCAAAACGAATTTCATTGTATTGATGCACTCTGACGCTGCCTAATTTGTTTGAGAGTAATTATTCATCCTATCCCCGAGATTTTAGAAAGACTTTCTCGCATATCCATCATAGTGTTACAACTATGATCGCTAATGACAAAGTGGTATTCCTAAGTATTTCCCTAGATTACCCCGTTGTTGTACGTGTAAGACATTCTAGGTGCTCCAAAAAAATATTTAGGTGTGCCTCTACTAAACAAATTGACGATTTCTAAATTTGATCATATGCCTCGAACAATTATAGTATGTCTTTAAGACATCCTTGAATGCCTTTTTCTGCAAAGCAATGGAAAAACAAGGAATCAACTGTGAATAGGATATGTGTGAGTCGTGTACAATTCCTTGTTATCTTTAGACTTTCAATCTTCCTTCATTGACACTTGTTCTCAATAAGACTGATGAGTGATTCTATCAATAAGCTAAAAACAAAGCGCAAAAAAGGGTCCCTTTACCGCAATCCTCTTTCGGGAGAGAATTTCAGAAAAGGTTCTCCATTGAAATTAATGTTAAAAGAGACTGTTGTGATACAACGTTTAATCCATGTTATTACTTGTCAAATAACCCAAGATTTTTCAAAACTAATAGTAAGAAATCGAATCAAACTCGATCATATGATTTTCCATATCAACTTTGAGAATTGAATATTGCTTCTTGCTATTTCTTTTCTTCTATGGGAAATATGAGACCTCTTGTTCTATCATGGAATTCCTGAATGTATATATCTTGGATCAGAGTCCTCTATTTTGGTGAGAATATTTCCTTCGTGAGCGGATTGCCAGAATCTTTAAAATAATATTATATGCAAAGTTTACGCAAGAGATGGGTCTGTAGGCCTCCCTCGGTTCTTGATATTTTCTTTTGGTATGAATGTAAGTATAGTGCTATTCAAACTGTCTAACAAATATTTTTGCTGAAAAATTCCTGAATTAAGGCTAACACATCCCATTTGAGAATTCCTAGAAATTTTGATAAAGCTTTTATTGCTTCTGTATCATTAGTTTCATTTTCCTTGAATATATTTTGTGTTCAAATCTCCTTTATAGAGCTACATAATTATCAATCTATCAGCCTAGTATTGCTCTTCCATTGTCCATGCTTATTGAAGTTATATGTAACTTGTGCCTCCTTGTGGTATTCCTAAATCATTGGTGCTTTTGAATGTTAGTGAGAAACTTTTGCAACTTTTCCATCTGTTTCTTATTATTGCGAAATTTCTTTTTGCTTCATCATGTGAGTCTTTGAGACGTCAGTTGTGTCTTCATTCCAAAACCTATTCTGATTGAAATATAATTTTTTTTATGATAAAGAGACAACACTCCGTTTTCTTGAAGAATAAAGCAATACTAATATCTGTCTATTAAGTTACAAAATATATTGAGAGTATTTGTTAATATTTATAATTTAATCAAATTTTACTAATTTTAAAATGATACTTCTATATTTTGTCTTTAAAAGTAGATAAATTACAGTTGCACCCCTCGTAAAATATCACAATTGTCAACTTACACCCCGCAATATTATAATGAGTCTTGCTACTCCTTTTTGTTCCTCGCGACCCCTTTTGGACGGTTTTTGCCCAAAAATTCTACGTTATTATTATATAATTTATAATTAATCAAAATCTTTTTAAATAACTATTTAACCATAAGTTTGAAAAGAAATCAAAATTAACCCCCAAATTCTTTTCTTTTTTTCTAAATACCCCCCTCTACCTACATTACGTACTATATAAACTTCAAAAAATTATAAAAACATTCCAAAACTTTTAATTATTTTTTTCAATTCCTCCCCATCTATCTCCAATTCACTTTCTTTTAAAACACATATGCACCACCACCACCACCACCACTACCACTACCATTACCACTACCCCAAACATTCATACAAATAAAATAAAATAAACATTAGTGCCTAGCGACAATTTTGAAAATGCAGTATATGATAAAATTTCCCATTCTTAAGATTCATACAAGGATTAAATGTTTATAATATAATTTGAGACCAGGTGAGCTAGCTCATCTGGCCAGGGCTCTGTCTCTCAAGTGAGAGGTACAGGGTTCGAATCCCGCAGGCGGCAGAAAGTTATTAAAGTTTGGAAAGTTCTCTCAAGTGAGAGGTACATGGTTCGAATCCCGCAGGCGGCAGAACTTTATTAAAGTTTGGAAAGTTCTCTCAAGTGAGAGGTACCTAGTTCTGATTGCCTGGAGG
Source organism: Nemophila menziesii (assembly GCA_029959085.1). Taxonomy (NCBI): domain Eukaryota; kingdom Viridiplantae; phylum Streptophyta; class Magnoliopsida; order Boraginales; family Hydrophyllaceae; genus Nemophila; species Nemophila menziesii. The sequence goes on from JARWIR010000001.1 coordinate 87,123,327, forward strand.
TATGGTTGGGGAGGCAGTCATATCTCCCGGGGGACTAGTCGGGTGTAAGCCCGGGAACCCTCGTCATCAAAAAAAAAAAAATATATATATATATATATATATATAATTTGAGAAAATTATTCTAATTGGATAATTTAACAATACAAAGACAAAACTTATGCCTATATGCATTCAAGAGAGATATTCACTCATATTTAGGCTAATAAATCAAATTCATAAGATAATACATGCACGTGAGCTATTATAATTATATTATCAATAAAACAAATTCATCAAGGTAATGAATGTTCCATTTCGTTACACATATATCCTCCACAACCACTATCATCACTAACAACACCCCAAGCATTCACAAATTCTTAGGGAATTATGGATGCTAAAATTTGTATAAAAATCGGATGAGTAAGAACATGTTTGAGCATTAACTCAAGTTCTTAGGCGGTTAGTTATTTGTATAGTGAGGAGAGGATCAAAAGCTCACTCTACATTATTCAAATATACATATCTACCCACTGTAGACATACTCTATGACCAAAAGACACTGTGATTCTTAGTTGTGTAATTGAATAATGAATGAGCAAAAAGGAATCGAATTAGTAGGACACTACACATCATGGAAGGATCGAGGATCATCCTATAGCTACCACTTCGAGCTAAATATTCTAGTGTCCCTTTTTCATGGCTAAGCTGATCTCTCTTGGAATTTTAATCTTTTTGTCATGTGTTGGATAGTATACTTGTGGGTTATTTCTTGAGTAGGATCTTATGAGTCTTGTTGTACATTGTTTATCTTGGGATTATTAAATGTTTTTCCTTCGTATATTCATGGTTTCAAGTCCGTATTTTGTGAATAGTTTGTCAGAATGACAAAATATTGAGTTGGAGGTCTTGATATATCTGTTTTTTTTTTTTGAAAACTTTAGAGGTTTAAGAGACATCATTTGGGTTGAATTTTGAGGTTAAATTTGGGTATTTATCTTACTATTTGACGTTATTTGAGTTTCAACTAATCTTGGATGCATATGTATTTTTGGAGCAATTTGAGATAATTTGTGTATTAAATGTCAAGCTTGTTAGCATATTTCCCTTTTTGTTAATGTGTTTATGAGACACATAATCTCATGTTTAACATGCTAATTATCATGCTATTATATTTGTTCCTTCACCGTCTTGGATATTAATAGAGTGTTAACTTATAATAGTATGAGATAGATAATAGTTTAACTTGTTGCTACCTTAAGCTTTCAAACTTAGGAAGGTAGCTCTTTGTATATTGTATAATTTCTTCTTTATTTTAATATAATAGTTACCCAACCAAAAAAATTCTAATTACTACTAATTACGTTATTACATATCTCCATATTTGCAACATATCATTTGTCATTAGTTGACTTATCTCAAGCATGATTATCCGTGTTATATAGATATTCCCATGAGTTGACCATTTCCTAGGTTATAACTCTTTATATGATTTGATTTTGCATAAGTGATAAATTAAGAACATGCTTTTATGCTTCATTATATCATCTGGTGGGTCCTAGGGTGTTATAAAATAAAGTGAAAAAATAAAGGAACCACTTAACCGCAAGTGTACGGTTGTCCCAAGTAATATATGATAAATCAAGTTCGTTCTCAGGGACGGATTAGGTTCAACCGAAATCTCAATCAGATAGTAGAGATAATTGCTAAACAGAAAATAAAAGATAAGAATTTTTGTTTGGTTTTTATAAATTAAAAGATGCAAATAAAGTAAAGACTAAAATTAAATAAACAGAAAGGAAATAAAGCAAATAACGACTAACTTCAGATAAGATAGACACTTGAGTCTCGCAAAGGAATCCACTTAATCAATATAATTTATGCTATGTCTAAGGGCAGAATTGGAATTATAATATTAGTCGGGACTCTAATATCTCCTAGCCCCCTGTCGGGTGGACCTAGAAGCTATCCTAAAGTATCATAAACACCTGTATGGTCGAATATGGCTTTTCGGATGATAAGATTTTACCTCTTTGGCTATGTAACTAGTTAAGCATGTCGGTCAATAACGGACATTACACGGGTATTACCTAGATCTGTATTCAAACCCCCCTGTCAGATGATCACTTCGCCACTAAAGTGAATAGCCCAAATACTAACAGCTAATTCTAGTTGCGCCTAAAAGAATTAGTAATGAAAACAAAGTAATATCCAATATATAAAACTCAATCCTATTTAAATCTAAACAATCCCAAATTCAAAACATAGATTCATTAATTAAGGTTCATCCCTTTAATGCGATTCTCAAGTATAAAGAAATTTAGCTCATAAGAAAATTAAAGACTAACATAAAAGAAAAGGAATTCATGTTCAAATACAAAAGATAAATGAAAAACCTAAAGGGTTGAATGACTATTGTTTGAAGAACAGGATTCCTCCAGCTTCTAGCTTCTTCTCTCCTTCGTGCTCTGACTAGAAAACCTTAAGCCTCTTGTGTAATTATATGAAGTGTGTGAAAGTAGGAGGTTAAGGGGTGTATTTATAGGTGTTGGAGGACCCTAGGTCGAATTTGCTTGGAGTGTAAGACAAGTCAAAGACTCTCAAATTCGTAGCTCTAAATTCTAGGAAAGGTAAGATTCTTCTGCTGATTTGATTTGGTCATATCTTTTTCAATACTTATCCGTTTGAGAAGTTCCAATATATGAAACCACTTGTCTTGGAAAGAGCTCTCTATTAGTGCAGACCACTCGTCCAGAATCCATGCCAATCTTTTATTATGATTTAATCTCTAAAACGTGGCTGGATTTTCAGATTTCAAAAGGCAGCTTTATCTTTTCCTCCTTTGAATAAATCTTTCCTAAATCTTCTTATTTCCATGTAAATCTTCTTTCCTTTCATCTTTATCTTGACTTGGTCTCTAAGTAATTACCATTTATCTCCTAAAGCTTCACATTAAATAAATAATTAAACCGCATATGCTTAAAAAGAATAAATCAATAAATCAAGAAATCGAAATAGGAAAGTGTACTCTAAAAATAGAAACTCGACTCAAAATCATTTCCTAACACTCTAAAATACACTAAGAATTTATTCTCACTTTTTCTCCTTGGATTGGTCTTTCATGAGATTCAAGAACCAATTAACTTTGCATTAAAAATAGTCAAATTTATGCACAAAAGCTCAGATTCTGCAAATAGTTAATTTCCAAGGAGAAAAAGTACAATATGATCAAATAAGCCTAAAAGTCTATCAAATAAGCCATTTATTCACCTAAAAGGATGTCTCCAAGGGGCTAATAATTAGAACAAATCGGGAGACATCAATACCCCAAACTCAAACCTTTGTCGTCCCGACAAAGTAAAATAAAAACAAAGGATCTTTAGGTAAACGCAGAAGGTAGAATCTAGAAAATAATCCCAAAGCAAAAATTAAAACAAATCTCATATAGTTTAACATAGGAATTAATATACACCTACACTTATCATGTAAAATCAAACACAAAATAATATCAATCCAAAATTAATTTCACAATGCTAGAAGGTTACGCTTAATACTTATCTCAAGATGGTGGCTATAGGGTGTTCCTCAATCTTTACTTGCTTTGAACGCTCCACTTAGCATATTCCCTATTAACTCACTGTGCATCTAGGAATCACGAGGACTTTACGGTTTTAGCATAAGCTGAAGGACGGTATGGTATGTATATTTGGTAAATTTGATGTGAGCTTTTGGCTCTCTCCTCACTTACCATCAACAAACTGTCCAAGAGCTTGAGTTTACACTCGAATAACGTTCTCACTCAACCCAATTGACGCGCTTAATTAGCGTCCCCAAATTAACCCAATAAGCACTAAGGATGATTCACTTAAAAATTTCCACTTTGCCGGTCCGAATATATAATCATTTCAAATCATTCATTTTTTCTTTTGTATAGCTATGACTCTCTTTTTGATGTTGAGATATCATGCTATTTTTTCATAGTTATGTCTATTCATAACTTGAGCTCGAAGCTTCTTTTCCATTCACTATTACCCTGGTAAAGGGTTACAATATAATAAACCAGTGAATCATCATCATATAAAGCACAGAGCATCATTGATAAGCTCAAAAATCCCAACCCAATGTAATTTCCCATATGGTGGACCCACCACCCCAAACTCAAGCTCAAGACAGGAAGTCTCAAGATCGTGATTCAAGTGCGGGTCATATGGTCATGCCTAACAATCTAAAGGGATATTGGCTTATAATGTGGCGACAAAAGAAAGGCTTAAAGGCTAAAAATTTGTCTAAGAAGGATTAATTCAGGGATAGACAGCCAAAAAGGATTCAAAGGGCTAACAAAGAACTGCCTCTATCATCTTCCTATTTACACAACTTGCCTCTAGTTCATACCTAAGTGGGTTCTCTACTCATTTAGATCTCACGTTCTACAAACCACCCATTATCCTTAAGCACAAGTTTACTTCTTTTGCATTGTTCATTAATTTTTCCTATCAATTACTTCATATTTGCATGCAATCAAAGTACAGTTTACACTAACTCCTAAAGTCAACTATTTTCTATCATTAATTCATAAAAAGCATGCTTTATGGGGGCATTTAAAATTCTCTACAGTCAACGCAACCCTAAGATTAATTTTATTGAAAGCATGTAAAACACAAAAAATTGGGATGAGGCAACGAACCCCACCCCAAACTCAAAAGTGAGTCGTGTCCCCACGACTTGAAAAAGAATCAAGAAGCAAATAAAAACTAATAAAACTACCTAATTAGTGCCTACCATCAATTAAGAAGAAGAATTAGAACGGGATACCTGGCCATGAAGATCCATCGTGTCCTCCTCCGAAGGGGAAGAATAATTATCAATATCCATGTACAAAGTTACCTCTTCCAATGTTGACTTAATCTGTGTAATTTCCTTCCAAAGTGCTCCGATGTCTAATCGTAAAAGTTCGAATTCTTGTTGCAAATTGCGAGCCCATGGAGGAATACCAGAATTAGTTTTAGAAGAAGAAGAACTTTGATCTTGAATTTGTGTCTTGTCTTCAGGCTTTGATGATACCCTCATCCTTGCTGTTAATTTCCCGTGTTGTGGTGGTGCAGGTGCCTTTTCTTCTTGTGTTTCTTCAATAGGCTCATCAAGATTGATGGCCTTTTCAATTGTGGAACCAGGCAAATTCTTGTTCTTCCCTAGGATACAACACTTCCTCTTATAATCCAAAGCATCTGTTCCGTTTGTCATGGTTGAGTTGACCCCAAACTCAAGTTTAGACCAAGGATAGAATAAAGTTAAGAAAACTTGGTATAGCTTGAGTTTCTTGCTTGAAGGAAGTTGTTTTCTTGATGAATCTTGGAAGAACTCTTGAAAGCTTGATGATCTTGGTTGTGTTTAATGGTGTTTTGTGATAAATTTGATGGAGAGGTTATGTTTATGAAGGATGGAGAGATTTAATGATGTTAATGTGTTTGTTGTGGAGGTTTAATCAAGCTTCAAGGTGTTCTTATAAGGTTGGGAGCTGGAAAATTTGTTTGGAAGAGGCTAGGGTTTATCTCGTTAAGGTAAGAAGTTGGATGGGCTTCAAACTCTTCACAAACCGCCTGGCGCGGTGCATACCTGCGGTGCATGGGTGTACCGCGGCGCTGTTGGTGTGATATTTTTCGCCTCTACCTTTTACCCGTGCTAGCACCCCGTGGCACGCGTTTTTGCCGTGCGGTGCAGGGGTGTGGTGCATGGGTAGTCCGCATTTACTCCGTGAAAAAACCCGCGGTACATACCCCGTGGCACGCGTTTTGGGCGTGCGGTGTAGGGCGCGGTGCACCGCGGCTATCAGCTCCTTTTTTTCTTGCCTCTGGATAAGACCCGTGGTGCGCGACCCGTGATACGGGTTTTTGGGGCGCGGTACATCCCTACGGTATAGGGGTACACCGCGGGGGTAGTCCGCGCCAGCCTTCTTTTGCGTTTCCTAGCACCCCAAACTTGATTCCTGCACCATTAACACAATACCCTTCTTATTTCTTTTAAAAGTAGACACTAAAACTCGACACTAACTTAGAATTATACACTAGGAATTGAAAAACTTAAAGCAATAAACTAATATACAATGAAATGGCTTTTGTTTAACGTCGTTGAGCTCGACGGGTTACCTCTCGCATCTATTCAGCTTCAAGGAGGTACATGACCTCCCCCGGATGTGGATCAACGCTGCGATTGGTATCCTCGCCTACATGATAAAGTTTTAGACGATGCCCATTCACCATGAAGGTGCGTTGCTCGTCTGGATTCTCGATTTCTATAGCTCCATGAGGCGTAACTTTGGTCACCACGAACGGTCCAGACCACTTTGATCTCAACTTGCCCGGATAGTTGCTGAACTTGGAGTTATACTTAGGGACCATCTGTCCAACTTTGAATTTCTTCTCACGAATGCGATCGTCATGCCATCTCTTTGTTTTTTCTTTGTAAAGTTTGGCATTCTCATAAGCATGAAATCGAAACTCGTCAAGTTCATTCAACTTCATCATCCGATTCTCCGCAGCTAAGGTTGGATCCATATTCATCTCCGCAATTGCCCAATAAGCACCCATTTCAAGCTCAAGAGGTAAGTGACAAGCCTTACCATAAACAATACGATACAGAGATGCACCCACAGGCGTCTTGAACGCAGTACGATATGCCCACAACGCATCATCTAATTTCATTGACCAATCCTTGCGTGTGGAACCAACTGTCTTCTCAAGAATGGATTTGATCTCTCGATTAGAGACCTCAGCTTGACCATTGGCTTGTGGATGATACGCGGTAGATACACGATGTCTCACACCATACTTCTCTAGAACTTTCTTCAGATATTTGTTCACAAAGTGTGAACCTCCATCACTGATTATAACTCGAGGTGTACCATGTCTAGTAAAGATGTGTGACTTCAAGAATTTAATCACTACTCGCGAATCGTTAGTTGGTAGAGCTTCAGCCTCTACCCATTTAGACACGTAATCAACAGCTAGTAGGATGTATAGGTTTCCGTTAGATGGTACAAAAGGACCCATGAAATCAATACCCCATACATCGAATATCTCAACTTCAAGAACATTATTACGTGTCATCTCATCTCTCTTAGATATATTACCTGTGAACTGGCATCTGTGACATTTCTTGACATACTCATGACAATCCTTATGTAAAGTGGGCCAATAAAAACCAGATTGTAGTACCTTTGCAGCTGTGCGGTCTCCTTTGAAGTGCCCTCCGTACGGTGAATCATGACAACCCATAATAATGGATAAAATATCTTTATCTGGTATGCATCTCCTCACCATCTGATCACTGCATATTTTGTAGAGGAAAGGATCCTCCCAAAAGAATTGTTTAGCTCGGTGGGCTAGTCTCTTTTTCTCTTGTGAAGTAGTTCCTTGAGGAAAAGAACCACTCACAATAAGATTTGCAATATCCGCATACCAAGGAGTCTCTAATGAATACACTGAAAACAAACTCTCGTCAGGAAACTCTTCCCTAACTAGCTCAGGTCCTCCATTAGACTCAGAACCTTCAAGACGTGACAAATGATCAGCAACCTGATTATCACAACCCTTTCGATCCCGAATCTCTAAATCAAACTCTTGCAACAGTAGAACCCATCTAATCAACCTCGGCTTCACATCTTTCTTCTCCATAAGGTATTTAATCGCAGAATGGTCAGTAAAGACAACAACTTTCGCCCCAAGAAGATAGGAACGAAATTTGTCGAATGCATATACTACTGCTAGTAACTCCTTCTCAGTTACAGTATAATTCACTTGAGCACTTGTAAAGACCTTACTAGCGTAAAAGATGGAATGAAATACCTTATCTTTTCATTGACCCAGAACAGCACCCATAGCTAGATCACTAGCATCACACATAACTTCAAGCGGAACCTTCCAATCAGGAGGTAATACAATAGGTGCAGAAATAAGCTTCTCTTTAATCTCGTTGAATGCCTTTATGCAAGCTTCATCAAAAAGGAATTTGGTGTCCTTCTCAAGTAAGTTGCACAACGGCTTAGAGATTTTGGAGAAGTCCTTGATAAAACGTCGGTAGAAACCAGCATGACCCAAGAAGCTTCTTACCCCTTTAACAGAAATAGGAGGCGGAATAGTCTTGATTACCTCAATCTTCGCATGATCAACTTCCAAACCAGCACTTGAAACCTTGTGACCCAACACTATACCCTCTCGAACCATAAAATTACATTTCTCCCAATTCAAAACCAAATCCGTCTCCTTGCATCTAATCAATACCTTCTCCAAGTTCCGTAAACACTCCTCAAAGTTATCACCAAACACAGAAAAGTCATCCATAAATACCTCAAGGAAATCATCAATCATGTCCCAGAAAATTGCCATCATACATCTTTGGAAAGTAGCGGGTGCATTACATAATCCAAATGGCATCCTTCGGAAGGCAAAGGTACCAAAAGGACATGTAAAGGTTGTCTTGTGTTGGTCTTTTAGATCTACATGAATCTGATTGTATCCGGAATATCCATCCAAAAAGCAATAATATTCTCTACCAGCTAGCTTGTCTAACATCTGATCAATAAATGGAAGAGGGAAGTGATCTTTTCTGGTGGCCTTGTTCAACTTTCGATAATCCATACACACTCTCCAACCAACAACGGTCCTTGAGGGAATGGCTTCATTCTGCTCGTTCAAGATGGTAGTAATACCACCTTTCTTTGGTACGCATTGAACTGGACTCACCCATTCGCTGCTAGCTATGGGATAGATGATTCTCGCATCTAGCAACTTGATAACCTCTTTCTTCACTACTTCCTTCATAGCTGGCATCAATCTTCTCTGTCCTTCAACTGAGCGCGCGTTTTCATCGTCTAGAATGATTTTGTGTTGGCAATAGGAAGGACTAATACCTTTGATGTCAGCAATAGTCCAACCAATCGCCTCTTTATTAGCTCTCAGTATGCGCAACAGTTTGTCTTCTTGAGGACCTGTTAAAGTAGCTGAAACAATAACAGGTAGAGTGTTGTTAGTACCTAAATACGCATACCTCAAGTGTGATGGAAGCGGCTTTTCTTCTAGTTGTGGGGGAGATTCGATAGGTGGTTTCTTTCTAGGTGCGATCTCCCCAGGCTCTCGGACTGGCTCATAGGCGAGATGCCTATGCTTCATGGTTCCGGAATTCAAAGCAGCCACATTTTCGGTTAGTTCATCCATTAATTCTGGTAAGTCAAGTGTTAGGGCTTCATGCAAGATATCGTTAAAATTCATACAATCAAACGTTTCTTGCGTAGTCAAATCGAGTACATCCATTCGGAAACACTCTTCAGGAATATCTGGAAACTTCATGGCCCTAAACACGTTGAACTTTACCGTCTCGTCTTGGATTCGCATAGTTAATTCGTCGTTTTCTACATCAATAACAGTACGCCCCGTGGCTAGGAATGGTCGACCCAAGATGATGGGGACATTCCTATCCGCGTCGTATTCAAGAATAACGAATCAACTGGAAAAATTAGCGTACCTGCCTTGACGAGGACATCTTCGATTCGTCCCTCTGGATGAGCGAGGGATCTATCAGCCATTTGTAGGATCATGGAAGTTGGTCTAGCGTTTCCTATCTTCAATTTTTCGAAAATTGACTTGGGCATCAAATTGATACTCGCGCCCAAGTCACACAAAGCTTTTCCTTGCCACTCATTACCAATAGAAATAGGAATCGTGAAACTCCCAGGATCAAGCAGTTTAGGTGGTAACTTACTTTGGCATATAGCGCTGCATTCTTCTGGCAATCCTATCATCTCATTCTCACGGTATGGTCTCTTGTTGGTAATGGCTCTCTTCAGAAATTTAACGTACTTCGGAACATCGCGTATAACATCTAAGAACGGAACGTTAATATTGAGCCCGCGTACCATATTCAAGAACTTTTGATATTCTGCCATGTCTCCTTTCTTCTGAACTCTGGAGGGAAAAGGTGGAGGAGGACGGGCTTCTGTAACATCTTTGGATTTTGGATTTTCCAGAATCCTCTCCACTTCAATTATCTCAGGCTCATCTTCTTTCTCTTCCACATCTTTTACCGGTTTCTCTTTCATAGTTGTTTCTTTTTCTTTCATCACGGGAAAAGGAGGTAGAGCGAGCTTCTTACCACTTCGAAGTGTTACCGCATTACAATCTTCTCTTTGCTTAGGTTCTTCAGTGTCACTCGGTAGCTGTCCTTGCTGACGTTGATTTAATTGTTTATTTATCTGAGCCATCTGAGTTTCCATCAATTTGAGTGCTGCGCCGTAGATTATTGAATGTTGATTAGTGTTGTCAAGGGTTGTTGAACATCTAGAGCACCTTCTTGAGGTTGAGCAGGTAAAGCTTTCTGGTTCATGGTTTCGGTATAAGCATCTTGAGGAGGTTGTCTCTGAGGTTGATTTCCGTATGCTTGTCCACCTTGGTAGTTGTTCTGAGGTCTTGGTTGAAAGTTGTTTCCTTGGGGACGTGGTTGATATGCATAAGTTGGATTAGCAGCCCCATTTGGATTCGAATATTGGAAACCTGGATGGTTTCTGTTTGGTTGATAACCTTGACCACTTGAGTTATAATGTCCTCGGTTGGACACGAACATTACGGATTCTGGATTATTTTGACAGGTCTCCCAATCATGATCTTGTGTACCGCAGTTAGAACATCCATATACTTCTTGTGTAACATTAACATCTGCTCTTCTACCGGTAACACTTTTCGTAACAGCTAGAGCAAGCTGTTTCAGTTGTTGTTCGAGTTTTGTTTCCATGGCGGTGAATTTTTCTTCAATCAGTGCAATATTTCCACCTCGGACAGGTGTTCTTACGGTATTCCAACCTAGTTCATTTGTTACAGTTCTATTTAAAATAATCTTAGCATGAATTGGTTGTACCCGTAGAAATGCACCACCACAAAGTAAGTCTAGATCCTTTCTTGAAGAGCCATCAAGTCCTCGGTAAAATATCTTCATCTGTTGAACTTCTGTGACGCCATGCTCAGGGACTCTTCGTAAGCAAATCTGAAATCTCTTCCAACTTCTACCCAAAGTTTCGTCTTCCTCTTGATTGAATGATGTTATTTCAACTTGCGCATCTAATCTCATATTCGTTGGGTAGTATCTATCGAAGAACGCGGTTTGTAAGGTGTCCCATGTTGTAATTGTTCCGGGTTCTTGAGAATCATGCCACTCACTTGCTCCATCAATAACGAAGTATCTAAAATTAGCAAAATACATTTGCTCTTTAGTTACTCCTTGCGTAATATAAGAATCGCAAATTTGCATGAACTTCTGTACAGCACGGATCGGATCTTCGCTAGGTGCTCCTCGGTAATTGCCGTAACTTTGAAACTGAGATAACATACCAGGATCGGGTTTGTATCTCGCGACATTAATATCTGCAGGGCCAATTCCGAGGGCAGGAGCTCGAAACGGAGCTTCTTCAGGGCCATTGATGAACCACGGATCATTATTTTGAGCAACGGGAGCAGCTGGAGGGTTGAGTTGTTGTTGATTGTCAACTGGGTCTTCAGCCATTGTTTCTTTTGCTAATTGCTCCTCTAACTCTTTTGCTTAAGCGTCTCTCTTTCTTTTGTTTGCTTCACGAACTAGGTTTTCGGGATTTGCAAGAATCACGATATCTTCACGTATAAACCAATATAATCTATGCTATGTCTAAGGGCAGAATTGGAATTATAATATTAGTCGGGACTCTAATATCTCCTAGCCCCCTGTCGGGTGGACCTAGAAGCTATCCTAAAGTATCATAAACACCTGTATGGTCGAATATGGCTTTTCGGATGATAAGATTTTACCTCTTTGGCTATGTAACTAGTTAAGCCTGTCGGTCAATAACAGACATTACACGGGTATTACCTAGATCTGTATTCAAACCCCCCTGTCGGATGATCACTTCGCCACTAAAGTGAATAGCCCAAATACTAACAGCTAATTCTAGTTGCGCCTAAAAGAATTAGTAATGAAAACAAAGTAATATCCAATATATAAAACTCAATCCTATTTAAATCTAAACAATCCCAAATTCAAAACATAGATTCATTAATTAAGGTTCATCCCTTTAATGCGATTCTCAAGTATAAAGAAATTTAGCTCATAAGAAAATTAAAGACTAACATAAAAGAAAAGGAATTCATGTTCAAATACAAAAGATAAATGAAAAACCTAAAGGGTTGAATGACTATTGTTTGAAGAACAGGATTCCTCCAGCTTCTAGCTTCTTCTCTCCTTCGTGCTCTGACTAGAAAACCTTAAGCCTCTTGTGTAATTCTCTGAAGTGTGTGAAAGTAGGAGGTTAAGGGGTGTATTATAGGTGTTGGAGGACCCTAGGTCGAATTTGCTTGGAGTGGAAGACAAGTCAAAGACTCTCAAATTCGTAGCTCTAAATTCTAGGAAAGGTAAGATTCTTCTGCTGATTTGATTTGGTCATATCGTTTTCAATACTTATCCGTTTGAGAAGTTCCAATATATGAAACCACTTGTCTTGGAAAGAGCTCTCTATTGGTGCAGACCACTCGTCCAGAATCCATGCCAATCTTTTATTATGATTTAATCTCTAAAACGTGGCTGGATTTTCAGATTTCAAAAGGTAGCTTTATCTTTTCCTCCTTTGAATAAATCTTTTCTAAATCTTCTTATTTCCATGTAAATCTTCTTTCCTTTCATCTTTATCTTGACTTGGTCTCTAAGTAATTACCATTTATCTCCTAAAGCTTCACATTAAATAAATAATTAAACCGCATATGCTTAAAAAGAATAAATCAATAAATCGAGAAATCGAAATAGGAAAGTGTACTCTAAAAATAGAAACTCGACTCAAAATCATTTCCTAACACTCTAAAATACACTAAGACTTTATTCTCACTTTTTCTCCTTGGATTGGTCTTTCATGAGATTCAAGAACCAATTAACTTTGCATTAAAAAATAGTCAAATTTACGCACAAAAGCTCAGATTCTGCAAATAGTTAATTTCCAAGGAGAGAAAGTACAATATGATCAAATAAGCCTAAAATTCTATCAAATAAGCCATTTATTCACCTAAAAGGATGTCTCCAAGGGGCTAATAATTAGAACAAATCGGGAGACATCATCATCTTACATGTTAAGAGTCAACACATCCAAGCATGTCATACTTGCATAAACGTGCATTCTTTCATCATGATAATATGAACACTATGTTATGTAATAACTTGTTATGTGTATAAAATAGTGCAAACATAATTGTTTCATGAATTCACATTTAAAACACATCATATAATAGGATCTAGGCATGCAAGCATGAACACTAGGGTTTAATATGTACCCATTTGCTATTAGCATACTCTTATGTGTTTGTGATTGTTTGGTTAAGTATAAGACATTACTTGATATTATTAGTCATACACTTAGCCCCTCTAAATGTGTATACTACATTGTTATTCAATTTAAAATTTAGTAACATATCACATGCTTTATGTTTCACCTACATGAGTTGAAAAATGTTATTATGACAACTCACTTAAGTATTATATTTGGTGCACAAGATGAACTACACTATTTTTTATATATGCATCCAGTTAATCTTTTATGGAGTTTATCACGTGAGTGCACATCATGATCATTATTAGTCTACACATTTTACTTGATTTATCTCTGTGTATTACCTTGTTGCTATTGAGTTGTACTAGCATTCATTGTAGGTTTTTGGTTGTACATTTTGATTTGAGTTATTCAAAGGTAAATAGTTTAAATGCCTTTTTTGTCAAAAATGGCATATACCGTTACGAATCTGTATAATGTTTTATACCATAATTTGGTATAACATTTTTAGTAGGAATCAGAACAAGTTAGAGATAATTTGCAGCCTTATAACAATCTTAGCCGACATCCAAACCCAAAATAGTAGAACGTTTTCTAGAAGAAAAATGATATGATGTTTCCCGGGTAAAATAAGATCATCTTGAAACATATTTTCTCTCAAAAATGCTATTTTTTTTATCATTCTAGATAGGGACACAATATACCACAGGTAATGCACGGTATACCGCAAGGTAGCTCTACGGGGAAACGGTAAAATGACAATTAGGATTCTGCCTATTTGAGGAAAAAGATAAGAAGCATGGTATACCAGATCACAACATAGTATACGAGACATGGTCATACCTTATACCACAAAATTGTTAGGTATACCCCTCATCTTTGAAATAAATCATGATGTTTTTTGTATACCATAGATAAGTTCGGAATACCGCAAGGGTCGTTTATCAACATCAAATTGTGAAACTTGGTTTATAACCGTTATAGAATTTCTCCCAATATAACTAAGAGCTTCAATAAAGGATTTCTTACCTCTTCCACACCAATATTAACCACACTATTTATACTATAATCTAAGAGGTCTCAAGCTATCAAAAATCAAGTTCAAAACTTCATTTCATTAGCTTGATCATTATCATATAATCCACTAAATCAAGGAGTTCATTTCGAGCCTTAAATTCAACATTTATTCCATTAGGAGTTTACAATCAAGCTATATGTTCACATCTACTCTAAAGGAGATAATCAAGATTTCCTCCAAATCAAATATGAGATCAAACCAACAATCTTCAAACTTAATCAACTAAAAGAGGAGACCATATTGAGCCTTCACTTTGTATTAACTCAACAAGGAGTAACACAATCTATATTTCACATTAACTAATCAAAGAGCACATTCAAATTGGTTAGTAAATTTTGATCAAACAATTTAGAATATTACTCTTTATATACATTAGATAAGAGGAAGTTTCATAGTTAGGATTTAACCTTGTAAAAACCTACCAGGTTATGAATTAACTGCTAAAATTCTAGTCTCATTGGGTTGTGACTTAACCGGAAAAATTATCAAGAGTATTTAGGTTGTGGTTTAGCCCCATAAAACCTCATTGTAACATTTATAATCTCACACTTAAGAGATATCTAGGATCTTAGTGTAGAAGCTCGAAAATCCTATGGGGATGACCCTATGTAGTGGATATACAGAAATTGGACCACTATAACTGCTCGTATATCTTCTTTCTCTTTTTGTTTCACTTCACACTTACTTTACATTCCCTTAATTTCTTATCTAACTAATATTATTTATATGATTATACTTCAGTGTTTGTTAGAATGCCTTAGAGAACCTTTATCTCACATAAGTACTTAAATATTTTTAGTTAAGCTAGACTAGCTTACTTATCCTTTAGGTTATCATCTTTTAGTTGATGCTCTCTTAGGTGTTTTTATACTTAAGCTTCATTCATATGTTCCTATCCATCGCTAGCTTAGTGTATTTATCCTCTAGGCTATTAAACTCTTAAGAACACCCTCAGTATCCTTTTTTAGATTTTGTTTTTTAAGTTTGATTAAATCTACCTTAACTTTCTCCGTAGGTAGATGATCACTTACTAAATCTTATCCTAACTTGTTTAGCTCCATAATAGTTTTCCATCTTACTTTTTGCTATATACCATTTACATATATAACTAGTTCTCTAGTTGTCCTAAGAACTTATATTCCACATTAACAAATATTGGGAACCTCTTAGAGTACCCATATCTATAGTTTGTCTCATAAGTTTGTTTAACCATATCTTCCTTTGCTTAAGGGTCATTTATTCTTTAAAAAAATTAAGCATTGATTAGATAATTTTCCTTTTCACCCCCATCTAGGACTCTACAAATATCCTAGGTACATGGATGATATTAAAACCATAACATGAATCTATGAAGTGAAAAAGTGACAAAGAAATCCAAGACAAGTCACAAAAGGACCCAAGTAGTCTATTTAAAGCTCAACAAGAATTGCCTTCAAAATGTTTCCATTAAATTTGAAGGTCATAACTCATAATTTGTGAAGATTATAATCATGTAATTTAATATCAATATATTCCTTCGATTGTAGATCGAGTGAGAAGAAATAGTGCACAATTTGGAGTTAAATTGAAGATATTATGGGCATTTTACTAATAAGTCCCAAAGTTGTCCAGATTTGTAAGAGTCCAATAGGCCACTTTTAACCCACTTAAGTTAAAAGTGGCCTATATTTACTAGTTGAGGACTATATTTACTAGATTTTAGCCTCAAAATAGACCACTTGTCATATTTTACAGTTTGGAACGTTAGGAGCAAAGGACAAGAAGCAAGGAGTTCATCTGCAACACCTTATATCAAATTTGTCATCACAACTTGTGTAAATCTGCAGTTTTTCCATTTTTATCTTTAATTATGATTTTTTAATATTTTGATTTCTTTTCTTCCATAATGAACTAAACTAATTAGTAGCATAAGATGCTTAAGTATGAACCTCGACTTAGTGATTGAGATTTAATTTGCATGAACTTGGCATCTTAATTTAATTATATTTGTTCTTGATGCTTAATTCTTATATAATGCGCACTTATTTAAGTTTTGTTAGATATTAAATTACGCCCAAGAGGGGGATTTAGTAGTGGATCTAGGATAAATTACACCATTTGAAGTTGAAGATGCATAAGAGATAAACTAACAAGGTAGTCACGAGAGGGTAAATTAGTCTTAATTATGAAGTTGATATAGTAGGTTCACCCGAGGGGCTCCTAGTATTAAAAAACAACCCTTATTTACTTGGAAGAGACTTAGGGTGTACTACTGAATCCCGATTTACAATAACACTACATTTTCCTTTAGAATTGCAATTTAAGCCTCTGTCATAACTAGTGGTGAGTATGAGTGTCTCGAGCTACGTTTCTCTCCATATTTTACAAAATCTTAGTTTAATTTGATTTTATTATATGTAATTTGTAATTTTTAGCATAGTAGTTAATATTAATAAAAACACGAACAAATATTTTGCTTTTCTATCTTTTTGTTTGCAACTAATTGTTAAACTGAAGCTAGAGTTCTTCATTAACTTGTTAATACTTATAGATATGAACTAAGTTATCACTATTATTACATTTTATTACTCGTACACTTGCAAGTTTTCATCTTTTGAGTGTCGATTTATAACACACCTCGGAGGACAACAATAATCTATTTAGAATTGACCAGTCTAATTAGTTATCATTACATGCATAGTGTTTGACTTATTGTCCCTATAAATTATTTAATAACTAAACTTGCATCTAGGTATAAAATTATAAAAAGATAGTATTTTTATATTACATTAATTTTGATAAATTTTAGTTTGTCATAGGATTATTTACCCCCTCCCCTCTAAGACCATATCATAGTTTTCAATTGGTATCAGAGCCTAGCTCTTATATTTTTGCTTTACCACATCTAGATTTATGTACGATATGGAAGCTCACCAATCGATGGTTATTATCACTACTCAACCACCATCATTTCATAGGGATAGACTATGCATACTGGAAGAATCGTATAGAGATATATCTTAAAGGGCTTGATTACTCTCTTTGTCAGATCACTATCAATGGTCCATTTATACCCTAAAGTGATAGAGATGCCTTGGCAATTAAAATCGAAGATGAGCTGATGGGTGACATTATAACCAAGATAAACAAAAAAACAAAGCTCTCAACAATATCATTTGTGGGTTGAGTCCATCTGAATATAGTTGTGTAAGCAAGTGTTAGACCGTGTATGAGATTTGTAAAGTCTTGGAACTATCATACCAAGGTACTTCAGATGTTAAGTAAACAAATATCGGGCTCTACGTCATACAATATAAACTCTTGAAGATGGAGTCGGGAGAAAAATTGAATAAAATGCATTAGAACTCTTGGTCAAGTCTACACCAACAATGAGCTTCGCTAAAATATGCTATTAACACCATGGTCGGTCCTAGGGTGCTATAAAATTAAGCGATTAAATAAAGAGGATCGTGTTATCGAGACGGGGTCCCAATCGGCTGAGGATGTTCCAGTGGAGGAGCAGATAGGAGCGTTGAAGGAGACGGTACAGGAGGCGATGAAACCGGCTAAGAGTAGTGGATCCCGTCAATCAGAGCTGTCTTCAAGAAAAAGAAGGACCCGAAGCCGTCTGTTTCGGACAAGACCGCAAAGAAAAACGCGGTAAAGATCCAGCGGATATTCGACGACATGAACGAGCTCCGCGCACTCCAAGGATTACATCCTATGCCGGATGAAGATACTCCACCGAGCTCCTCTAGGTCCGATTATTTTTTCACGAAGATGCTCAAAGGCCTCAACGAATCTCGTGAAAAAAATGGTCTCCCACCGGTCTCCGATGAAGATGAAGATAGTGAAGCTAGTGAAGATGATGATCAAGGAGAAGATTTATCCGGCCCGTGATTGATTTAGGGCCCGTTTGGAAGTGCTTATTTTAGAGTAAAAAAGCGCTTTTAGATTAAAATTTTAAATTTTAAAAAAAATTATTAAAAATAATTTTGAAATCTAAAATTATTTTAAGTGCTTTTTTCAAGAAGCACCTATTTGGTGCTTCTCATAAAAGTGCTTTTTAAAGTCAAATTTTTTTTTAAAATGCTAGAAGCACTTTTAAGTGCTTCTCCAAAAAAGCACTTCCAAACGGGCACTTATTATGTTTATGACTTTTATTTTATTTAAGTTTATATTTATGACTTTTATTAGGGTTTTATGTAATATTTTGACTTTTAACTCCGGGAGTTTGACTTTTTGCCCGGGGTTTGACTTTATTGCCCGGGGTTTGACTACCCGGGTTTATTTATGTTTTATGAATATAATTTATGATTTCTAGTTATATTCATGATTTCTAGTATATTAAATTATAAAAAATCGAAAAACCAAATTAAATAAAAATAAAAATAAAAATAAAATATAAATAAATTTTAGAAAAAAACAAAAATAAAATTAAAATTTAAAAAAAAAATAAACACAATACCGACGACATTCTTCACATGAATGTCGTCGGTAACATGCAAAAAAAATAATAAAAAAATAAAGTTTACCGACGACATTCATGTGAAGAATGTCGTCAGTATGGTATTTAAATGAAAAAAAGGCGTTTAATTAATACGATACCGACAACCAAGTCGTCGGTATTTCATTTAGTTACCGACGACAAAGGTCGTCGGTAACGCGGTAAATATTACCAGCGACACAACTATACGTCGTCGGTAAGCCAAGATTTGCCGACGAGGGATAGTCGTCGGTAAAAAAAGATGGTTTATCTACGAGAGACCAAAATCGCCGTCGGCAAGAGCAAATTTACCGACCAATGTCTAGGGACGACAGTTTACTGACGAGTGGTCGTCGGTAAACAATTTTACCGACGAGTGGTCGTCGGTAAACAATTTTACCGACGAAATGGGGCTGTTTACCGACGACACGTGTCGTCGGTAAAACAACGACCTGTTGTAGTGCACGCGCGTGTGATGGATTTAGTAATAGGTGGTGGTGGTTGTTATTGTGGTTGTGGTTGTTATTGTTGTGGTGGTGGTGGTGTTT
The DNA here is from genome assembly GCA_029959085.1 of Nemophila menziesii. Lineage (NCBI taxonomy): Eukaryota > Viridiplantae > Streptophyta > Magnoliopsida > Boraginales > Hydrophyllaceae > Nemophila > Nemophila menziesii. Next base: position 87,142,721 of record JARWIR010000001.1, read on the forward strand.
GTGGTAGTGGTTGAGGTGGTAGGGGTGGTGGTGGTGGTTGCTGTGGTGGTGGTAGTAATATAGGGTGATGGTGGTGGTAGGTAGTGGTGGTTGTGGTGGGTAGCTGTGGTGGAAAATTGTAATAAGGTGATTACAATTAAATAATAAATAATAGAATAAAATTAAAAATAATTATATAAGGTATTTTTGTCAATGATTGTTTTTAATAAATAATTTTATTGGAGGATATTTTTAGCAAATAAGTTTTTTAATAAGAATTTATAGATAAATAACTCTACAATCTTTAATATCTTTTGCCAAATAATCCTCCTTAATAAAAAATTTAGTATCTTTTATTTAATAATACGAACTTATATATTCTCTAATTATTTCATGAATATCTCCGTAACATTATATATACAAAAATACTAGAATAAACTCTCCTAGAATTCTATAGTCAGCCCATCCAGAAAAGTATTGGGATGACTCAACAAAATCACTAAACCATTTTTATAAGAGTAATGATGGGTATCACCCAAAAAGTGATCACCCAAATATCACCTTCCTAGGTGGTCCAATTAAACTGTTTCTCTTTCCTGATTACTTTTTTTCTCTTTCCTATATAAAACAGTTTAATTGGACCACGTAAGAAGATGATATTTGGGTGATCACTTTTTGGGTGATACCCAACATTACTCTTTTTATAATCTTAACTTTTTCTGAAAATGTTGACACTAGTTCTCAAGACTTTAACATAAGATAATTTCACCAAGGTTGGAAGGGGTTTGTGGTGGGTCCTAGGGTGTTAGAAAATAATAAAGATAAAATATAGGAACCACTTAACCGCAAGTGTACGGTTGTCCCAAGTAATATATGATAATCAGGTTCGTTCTCAGGGACGGATTAGGTTCAACCCAAATATTAATAAAGTAGTAAGAATAATGGCTAAACAGAAAATAAAAGATAAGAATTTTTGTTTGGTTTTTGTAAATTAAAGATGCAAATAAAATAAGGACTAAAATTAAATAAACAGAAAGGAAATAAAGAAAATAACGACTGACTTTAGATAAGAGAGATACTTGAGTCTCGCAAGGAATCCACTTAATCAATATAATCTATGCTATGTTTAAGGGTAGAATTGGAATTATAATATTAGACGGGACTCTAATATCTCCTAGCCCCCTGTCGGGTGGACCTAGGAGCTATCCTAAAGTACTATAAACACTTGTATGGTCGAATATACCTCTTTGGATGATATGATTTTACCTCTTTGGCTATGTAACTAGTTAAGCCTGTCAGTCAATAACAGACATTACACGGGTATTACCTAGATCTGTATTCAAACCCCCCTGTCGGATGATCACTTCTCCACTAAAGTGAATAGCCCAAATACTAAAAGCTAATTCTAGTTGTTCCTAAAAGAATTAGTAATGAAAACAAAGTAATATCCAATATATAAAACTCAATTCAATTTAAATCTAAACAATCCCAAATTCAAAACATAAATTAATTAATTAAGGTTCATCCCTTTTATGCGATTCTCAAGTATAAAGAAATTTAGCTCATAATTAAATTAAATACTAACATTAAATAAAAGGAGTTCATGTTCAAATAAAAAAGATAAATTAATAACCTAAAGGGTAGGATGACTGTTGATGGAAGAACAGGATTCCTCCAGCACTAGCTTATCCTTGCCTTCTTGCTCTAACTTGATAAACTTAAGCCTCTTGTGTAATTCTATGAAGTGTGTGAAAAGAGGAGCCTAAGGGGTGTATTTATAGGTGTTAGGGAACCCTAGGTCGAATTTACTTGGATTGGAAGACAAGTTAAGAACTCTCAAATTCGTAGCCCTAAATTCTAGGAAAGGTAAGATTATGCTGGTGATTTGATTTGGTCATATATCATTCAATACTTATCCGTTTGAGGAGTTCCAATATATGAAACTGTTTGTCTCGGAAAGAGCTTTCTATTGGTGCAGACCACTTGTCCAGATTTCTAGCCAATCGTAAGTTATAAACTCGTCTTTGAAACGTGGCTGGAATTTCAGATTCATAAGGCAGCTTTAACTTTTCCTTCTTTGCATATATCGTTCCTTAATCTTCTTATTTCCATGTAAATCTTCTTTCCTTTACTTCTTTATTTCGACTTGGTCTCTAAGTAATTACCATTTATCTTTTAAAGATTCACAATAAATAAATAATTAAACCGCATATGCTTTAAAAAGAATAAATCATTAAATCAAGAAATAGAAATAGGAAAGCACACTCTAAAAATAGAAACTCGAGTACAAATTCTTCCTAACACATTAAAATACCCTAAGACTTTAGTTCTCACTTTTCCTCCTTGGGTTGGTCTTTCATGAAATTCAAGAACCTATTAACTTTGGATTAAAAACAATCAAATTAACGCACAAAAGTTCATAAAACGCAAATAGTCAATTTCCAAGGGAAGAAAGTGCAATATGATCAAATAAGCCTAAAAGTCTATCAAATAAGTCATTTATTCACCTAAAAGGATGTCTCCAAATGGATAATAATTAGAACAAATAGGGAGACATCAAGACCCCAAACTCAAACCTTTGTCGTCCCGACAAAGTAAAATAAAACAAAGGATCTTTTAGGTGAACGCAGAAGGTAGAATCTAGAAAATATTCCCAAAGCAAAACTTAAAACAAATCTCATATAGTCTAATCTAGGAATTAATATACACCTACACTTATCATGCAAAATAAAAAACAAAATAATATCAATCCAAAATTAAATTCACAATGCTAGAAGGTTACGCTTATTACTTATCTCAAGATGGTGGCTATAGGGTGTTCCTCGATCTTTACTTGCTTTGAACGCTCCACTTAGTATACTCCCTATTAACTCACTGTGCATCTAGGAATCACGAGGTCTTTACGGTTTTAGCATAGGCTGAAGGACGGTATGGTATGTATATTTGGTAAATTTGATGTGAGCTTTTGGCTCTCTCCTCACTTACCATCAACAAACTGTCCAAGAGCTTGAGTTTACACTTGAATAACATTCTCACTCAACCCATTTGACGCGCTTAATTAGCGTCCCCAGATTAACCCAATAAGCACTAAGGATGATTCACAAAAATTTCCACTTTGTCGGTCCGAATACATTTTCTTTTCAAATCATTCATTTTTTTCTTTTCTTTTGTATAACTATGACTCTCTTTTTAATGTTAAGATATCATGCTATTTTTTTCATAGTTATGTCTTTTCATAACTTTAGCTCGTAGCTTCTTTTTCATTCACTATTACCCCGGCAAAGGGTTACAATATATTAAACATGTGAATCATCATTTATAGCATAAAGCACAATTTATAAGCTCCAAAAATCCCAACCCAATGTAAATTCCCATATAGTGGACCCACCAACCCAAACTCAAGCTCAAGACAGGAAGTCTCAGGATCGTGATTCAAGTGCGAGTCATATGGTCATGCCTAACAATCTAAAGGGATATTGGCTTATAATGTGGCGACAAAAGAAAGGCTTAATGGCTAAAAAATTGGTTAAGAAGGATAAAATTAATTCAGGGATAGACGGCCAAAAAGGATTCAAAGGGCTAACAAAGAACTGCCTCTATCATTTTCCTATCTACACAGTTTGCCTCTAGTTCATACCTAAGTGGGTTATCTACTTATTTAGATCTCACATTCTACAAACCACCCATTATCCTTAAGCACAAGTTTACTTCTTTTGCATTGTTAATTAATTTTTCCTATCAATTATCTCATATTTGCATGCAATCAAAGTACAGTTTACACTAACTCCTAGAGTCAACTATTTTCTATCATAAATTCATGAAAAGCATGCTTGATGGGGGCATTTAAAATACTCTACAGTCAACGCAACCCTAAGATTGAAAGCATGTAAAACACAAAAAATTGGGATGAGGCAACGAACCCCACCCCAAACTCAAAAGTCAGTCGTGTCCCCACGACTCGAAAAAGACTCAATAATGTAATAAAATTAAACTAAACTACCTACCTAGTGCCTACCATCAATTAAGAAGAAGAATTAGAACGGGGTACCTGGCCATAAAGATCCATCATGTCCTCCTCCGAAGGAGAAGAATAATTATCAATTTCCATATTCGTAGTTATCTCTTCCAATGTTGACTCAATCTATGCAATTTCCATCCAAAGTGCTCTGTTGTCTTCTCTCAAAAGTTCGATTTCATGTTGCAATTTGAGAGCCCATGGAGGAATACAAGAAGTAGTTTGAGAGGAAGAAGAACCTTGATCTTGAACTTGTGTCTTTTCTTTAGGCTTTGATGATACCCTCATCCTTGCTGTTAATTTCTTGTGTAGTGGTGGTGTAGGTGCCTTTTCTTCTTGTTTTTCTTTAATAGGCTCATCAAGATTGATGGCCTTTTCAATTGTAGAACCAGGCAAATTCTTGTTCTTCCCTAGGATACAACACTTCCTCTTATAATCCATAGCATCTGTTCTGTTTGTCATGGCTGAATTGACCCCAAACTCAAGTTATACCAAGGATAGAATAAAGTTAAGAAAACTTGGTGTAGCTTGAGTTTCTTGCTTTGATTCGATTAAGGAAGGCGGTTTCTTGATGAATCTTGGAAGAATTATTGAAAGCTTGATGATCTTGATGGTCTTTAATGGTGTTTTGTGATGAATTTGATGAAGAGGATATGTTTATGGAGGATGGAGGAGAGAATTGTTGATGTTATTGTGTTTGTTGTGGAGGTTTAATCAAGCTTCAAGCTGTATTTATAAGTTTGGGAGCTGGAAAATTCGTATGGGAGAGGCTAGGGTTTGCTTCTGATAAGGTAAGAGTTGTACAAGGCATCAAATTCTTCAAACCGCCATGCTGACCGGCATACTGGCGGATATGGCCGGCTAACCGGTGCTGGACTTCTTCGATTTTGTACCTCTCGGCTTTGACCACGTGTCGCGACCTGAGGCCACTTGTTTTCTGCTAGCCGGCATACCGGTCGTGTGACCGGCTAGCCGGTGCTGCTTTTTGTCTAGGGGTGAATTCCGTCAAAATACCCGAGCCTAGCTACCCGTGGCCACGGGTTTTCTTCTGGTCGGCATTCCTGTCCTGTGACTAACTAGCCAGTGCGCTTCGTGTGATTTTCTCTACCTCTTGGAAAACAACCCGAGCCTTGGACCCGTGGGCACGTGTTCTGCTCCGCCGGCATACTGGTCGTGTGGCCGGCTAGCCGGTTAGAGCAGCAGATTACTCCTCTACGTTCCTTAGCACCCCAAACTCATTTCCTGCACCATTAACCCACTACCTTTCTCATTTCTTTTAAAACTAGACACTGAAACTCGACCCTAACTTAGAATTATACACTAGGAATTGAAAAACTTAAAGCAATAAACTAATATACAATGAACTGGCTTTTGTTTAACGTCGTTAAGCTCGACGGGTTACCTCATGAATCATTTTTTCACATAACCTCCCCAGCAGTGAGTGAGGTTATCTACGTTTGCTACACGGAACTTGAATCCCTTAGCTTTTATTACTACCAGTTGATTCGAAATAACCTTTGTGACCATGAACGGTCCTTGCCAAGAACTCTTGGCTTTGCACGTTTTTGGAGGAGGATCAGGCTTCTTCAATGCAACCTATTCGCCTACTCTGAACCCCCTTTTCTTTCTCTCTTTCTTAGGTTCTTTTGGAACCTTCACGTTACGCCCTTTTTCTTTCTTCTTCGCATGGTCAAGGTGTGGATTTTCCTTGGGATATGGAGGATTTTTATTAGGTGGTTTATTTATGAGCTCACTTTCCTCCATTCCTAAGGTTTCCACAACCTTAGTTGGCTCCTGTTCAATCACATCAATCCGGAAGCAATCCTCTTGGGATCTGGAAACTTCATTGGCTTAAACACGTTAATTTTTTCCTCCTCGTCTTGAATACGCATAATCAATTCACCGTTTTCTACATCAATTAAAGTACGCCCCGTGGCTAGGAATGGTCTTCCCAAAATAATGGGGACATTCTTACCTGCGTCGTAATCAAGTATAACAAAATCAACAGGAAAGATTAACGTACCAGCCTTGACGAGGACATCTTCTAGTCTTCCCTCTGGATGTACGAGGGATCTGTCAGCCATTTGCAAAACCATAGAGGTGGGTTTTGAGTTTCCTATCTTCAACTTTTCAAACACGGATTTGGGCATGAGATTAATATTTGCTCCCAAATCACACAAAACTTTCCCTTTCCACTTAGCACCAATGGAAATCGGGATCGTAAAACTTCCAGGATCAAGTAATTTAGGTGGCAACTTACTTTGGCAGATGGCACTACACTCTTCTGGCAAACCCACCATCTCATTCTCAAGATACTGACGCTTGCTGGTGATAGCTCTTATCAGGAATTTCATGTATTTCGGTACACCTTTGATAGCCTCTAAGAAAGGTATATTAATGTTAAGGTTACTCACCATGGTCATGAATCTCTGATATTTCGTAGTATCTCCTTTTTTCTGAACTCTTGAAGGGCATGGTGGAGGAGGACGGACTTCTATAGCATCTTTCTTTTTCGGATTTTCCGGAATCCTCTCCACTTCCACTACTTCTGGTTCATCTTCTTTTTCCACTACATCCTCTACCGTTTTCTCTTTCACATTTGTTTCTTTTTCTTTCATAACGGGAAAAGGTGGTGGTGGGAGCTTCTTACCACTTCTAAGCGAGATAGCGTTACACTCTTCGTACTACTTAGGTTCTTCAGTATCACTTGGTAACTGTCCTTGCGGACGCTGATTTAATTGATTTGCCATCTGAGCTATCTGAGTTTCCATCAATTTAAGTGTTGTGGCCGTGGTTTGTTGAATGTTGATTAGTGTCGTCAAGGTTTGTTGAACATCTAACGCACCTTCTTGAGGTTGAGCAGGTAGAGCTTTCTGATTCATGGTGTCGGTATAAGAATCTTGCGGAGGTTGTCATTGAGCTTGATTTTCGTAAGCTTGTCCACCTTGGTAGTTGTTTTGTGGTCTTGGTTGATAGTTATTTCCTTGGAGACGCGGTTGATATGCATGTTTTAGATTAGCAGCCCCATTTGGATTCAAATATTGGAAACCCAGATGGTTTCTATTCGATTGATAACCTTGACCACTTGAGTTATATTTTCCTCAGTTAGAAACAAACATCACGGATTTTGGATTGTTTTGACATTGCTCCCATTCATAATCTTGCGTACCGTAGTTAGAACACCCATAAACTTCTTGTGTGACATTAACTTCTGCTCTTTTACTTGCAACACTCTTTTGTAACAGCGAGAGTAAGCTGTTATGATTGTTGCTCAAGTTTATTTTCCATGGCGGTGAATTTTTCTTCGATCAATGCACTATTTCCACCTCGAATAGGTGTTCTCATAGTAATCCAACCCAGTTCATTTGTTACAGTTCCATTCAAAATAATCTTAGCATGGACTGGTTGTACATGTAGAAATCCACCACCACAAAGTAAGTCTAGATCCTTTCTTGAAGAGCCATCAAGTCCTCAGTAAAATATCTTCATCTGTTGAACTTCTGTGAGGCCATGACCAGGGACTCTTCTTAAACAAATCTGAAATCTCTTCCAACTTCTACCCAAAGTCCCGTCTTTTTCTTGTTTGAATGAAGTTATTTCAACTTGCGCATCCAATCTCATATTTGTTGGGTAGTATCTATCAAAGAACGCAGTTTGTAATGCGTCCCATGTTGTAATTGTTCCGGGTTCTTGAGAATCATGCCACTCACTTGCTCCATCAATAACGAAGTATCTAAAATTAGCAAAATACATTTGCTCTCTAGTCACTCCTTGCGTAATATAAGAATCGCAAATTTGCATGAACTTCTGTACAACACGGATTGGATCTTCGCCAGGTGCTCCTCGGAAATTTCCATAACTCTGAAATTGAGATAACATACCAGGATCGGGTCTGAATCTCTCGACATTAATATTTGCTGGGCCAAATCCAAGGGCAGGAGCTCTAAATGGAGATTTTTCAAGGCCATTGATGAACCACGGATCATTGTTCTGAGGAGGTTGAGCTTGTGGAACAACTGGAACAAGAGGAGGGTTAAGTTGATTTTCAGCCATTGTTTCTCTTGCTAATTTCTCCTCTAACTCTTTTGATTTAGCTTCTCTCTTTCTTTTATTTGCTTCTCGAACTAGGTTTTCGGGATTCGCAAGAATCACGATATCTTCACGCATAAACCAAAACCTGTAAACCTGAGAAAGAAAGACTACCCAAAGCGTAAAACTGAAAAATAAAACTAAAACTAAACTAACAATTAAACTACTAAAAGATTAACACCGGGGTCACACGCTACCGTCCCCGGCAGCGGCGCCAAAATCTTGGTCGGTCCTAGGGTGTTATCAAATTAAGCGATAAATAAAGAGGAACCACTTAACCGCAAGTGTACAGTTAACCCAAGTAATATATGATAAACAAGTTCGTTGTCAGGGACGGATTAGGTTCAACCCAAATATTAATCAAGTAGTAAGAATAATTGCTAAGCAGAAAACAAAAGATAAGAATTTTTGTTTGGTTTTTGTAAATTAAAGATGCAAATAAAATAAAGACTAAAATTAAATAAACAGAAAGGAAATAAAGCAAACATCGCCTAACTTCAGATAAGAGAGTTACTTGAGTCTCGCAAGTAATCAACTTAATCAATATAATCTATGCTATGTTTAAGGGTAGAATTGGAATTATAATATTAGTCGGGACTCTAATATCTCCTAGCCCCCTGTCGGGTGGACCTAGGAGCTATCCTTAAGTACTATGAACACCTGTATTGTCGAATATGCCTCTTCGGATGATATGATTTTACCTCTTTGGCTATGTAACTAGTTAAGCCTGTCGGTCAATAACGGACATTACACGGGTATTACCTAGATCTGTATTCAAACCCCCCTGTCGGAGGATCACTTCGCCACTAAAGTGAATAGCCAAAATACTAAAAGCTAATTCTAGTTGTTCCTGAAAGAATTAGTAATGAAAACAAAGTAATATCCAATATATAAAACTCAATTCAGTTTAAATCTAAACAATCCCCAATTCAAAACATAGATTAATTAATTAAGGTTCATCCCTTTTATGCGATTCTCAAGTATAAAGAAATTTTGCTCATAATTAAATTAAAGACTGATATCAAATAAAAGGAGTTCATGTTCAAATATAAAAGATAAATTAATAACCTAAAGGGTAGGATGACTGTTGATGGAAGAACAGGATTCCTCCAGCACTAGCTTCTCCTTGCCTTCTTGCTCTGACTTGAAAACCTTAAGCCTCTTGTGTAATTCTCTGAAGTGTGTGAAAAGAGGAGGATAAGAGGTGTATTCATAAGTGTTAGGTAACCCTAGGTCGAATTTACTTGGAGTGGAAGACAAGTTAAGAACTCTCAAATTCGTAGCCCTAAATTCTAGGAAAGGTAAGATTCTGCTGCTGATTTGATTTGGTCATATCTTATTCAATACTTATCCGTTTGAGGAGTTCCAATATATGAAACTGCTTGTCTCGGAAAGATCTTTCTATTGGTGCAGACCAGACGTCCAGATTCCTAGCTAATATTAAGTTATGGACTCGTCTTTGAAACGTGGCTGGAATTTCAGATTCATAAGACAGCTTTATCTTTTCCTTCTTTGCATATATCCTTCCTTAATCTTCTTATTTCCATGTAAATCTTCTTTCCTTTACTTCTTTATCTCGAATTGGTCTCTAAGTAATTACCATTTATCTTTTAAAGCTTCACAATAAATATATAATTAAACCGCATATGCTTTAAAAAGAATAAATCATTAAATCAAGAAATAGAAATAGGAAAGCACACTCTAAAAATAGAAACTCGAGTACAAATTCTTCCTAACACACTAAAATATCCTAAGACTTTAGTTTTCACTTCTCCTCCTTGAATTGGTCTTCCATGAAATTCAAGAACCTATTAACTTTGTATTAAAAACAATCAAATTAACGCACAAAAGCTTATAAAACGCAAATAGTCAATTTCCAAAGGGAGAAAGTGCAATATGATAAAATAAGACTAAAAGTATATCAAATAAGTCATTTATTCACCTAAAAGGATGTCTCCAAAGGGCTAATAATTAGAACAAATAGGGAGACATCACACTACCAAAGGAGTATAAGGCAAAGGACACAACCATTTAAGAAGCTAAATATCTATCAAACATGACTATTCATGAACTTATATGCAACCTCATGATGGAAGAATTTTTATTTGATCAAGAGAAGTTTTGAGCTTAAGTAGATTTGAAGAAAAGAAACCCACATCCTTCCATATGGGAGAAGAAAAAAGAATTGTTATGAATGCAACCAAGAAAGGTACGAGAATGAAGAATCAATCAATGATGAAGGAATCTCCATTTTACCAAAAGATATGAACATATTCTTAAGGTGCAAGCTATCTACCAAGAGAGGAAGCTCGAGCGGGCCATACAAAGAAAGAAATAGAGACTTCAAGGTATAATAAGCTATTTGATGTCATTACAAGAAAATTGTTCACATCAAGGCCTGTTGTCACAATCTTTTCAAAGAAAAGCCTAGACAAGTAATTCATTATACCACTTCTTGAAATGAGTACAACTATGATGATGAAGAAAGCAATGCAGAGTATATATAAACTTTAGTACCCTTAATAGATAACAAGGTAACATTAACCTCCACTTATCTTTAGATGGAACATCACATCAACTGTCAAGAATAAAAATGACGAACCTTCTTAGGAAAGGTCTACCAGGATTTAAGTAACATACACTAACCTACATGGACCCAAACCAAGTTGGGTACCTAAAGCTCAATTATATTTGGATATAGTATAAGAGCATCAAAGCGCAAAAAGAATGGATAATAAATAGTGGATGATCAAATCACATGACTGGAAATTCATCATAATTTTACTCACAAATAAGGAATGAAGAAGACAAGGCGACCTTTAACGACAACTCTCAATGAATAATCCTATGATTAGGAAGTATCGGTAATGATACCTCTATCTTCATATCTAATGTGTCATTTATGAAGGTATGTCTTTTACGTTGCTTAGTATAGGCCAATTATTTGATGAATGGTATAAAGTCAAATTTGAACCCTCTAGTTGTGTTGTTTTCAAACAAAATGGTCTAGATATTTTGTTTATTTCTAATCGATTCCATGACATTGTTGATTTTAAGATTCTTATGTTCCAACAAGATAGATGCTTATCCGTAGTTAATGATAATTGATCGTGCCACTATCATCTAGGTCATGCTAGTACTGAATTATTATTAAATTATTTAACAAGAATCTACTCGAAGGACTACCTAAGTATAAGTATGATAAATATTGTTTACGTTATGCATGTTGACTTGGGAAGCAACATCTATCATTAAAAATAATGGTTTTATCTAGACCTCATTAACTTTTGCATATGAATCTTTTTGGCATGTCACTAGTTTAGAAGGGTCAAAATATGTTTTTGTTATTGGTGATGATTTCAATAGATTTATAAGTGTAAAATTTCAGGTGTTCAAAAACTTTTCTTTTGATGAATTTTCAGAACTTTCCCGTAAGGTAAAAAATGAAAAAGAATGTTCTCTTACTTGCATTCGTAGTGATATGACAAGAAATATGTGAATTTTTCCTTTATGCATTTTTGTGTTGAGTTTGGAACTAAGCTCAACTTTTTGGCTCCTATAACTCCCTAACAAAATGGGGTAGTAAAAATAAAAAAACCAAACACTTCAAGAAATGGCTAGAACATTGTTCAAATAACACAATTTACATGCCTACTTTTGGGGAGAGATCGTCAATACGACATGATATATTCTGAATAAAGTTTTGATCCGACCAATCATAAAGAAGACACCATACAAGATATATAATAGAAGACATGTGGGGTAGGATCGGGGTTCCTAACCATGATAAAGTAAAAAAATTGTACGGATAAACTATCAAACCTGCCCTAAAAAACTTTGATCTACCATATATGTCTAAATATCCAATCATGGCAGAAAATAGATCCTATAAAAATCCTATATACATGCATATAATATCTAGAATTTAAATCTAATGACATTTAATTTTACCTCGAAATGTTACCGAATTGTATCCTTTCACTAGACTGATAATTGGTAGAATTTGAATGATGATCAACTACCGAACCTCAAGGTTCTTTCTACACGTTGACCTCTAAATCCTGTTGATCTTCTCCTCTAGTCAGTTGTTAATACCGAATCTCCGGAGAGTGGGTACGCTTGTTATCTAGATTACGATAATTGTATTTTTTAATCAAAGTAACAATTGAAAAAAACCTATTTTATAGGGAGGATTTAGTCAGAGAGAGAGAGAGATTGTTTTTTTGATAATCTTTTAAGTTCAAGAAAACGAATCCTATTATTTAGTCTTATCCTCAAGAACCAATCTAGTCTTTTTAGTAAATGAGAAAAGAGATCAAACTCTAAACTAATTCTTTTTCATTTCTCCAAGTTATGTAGTGTAATCAATAATAAATTTAATTACAATATAAGATAATAATTATTTATTAATATTTATCTTATTTTTATTTATTAAACTAATAATAAATATATTTTTTAAAAAGATAATAATTATTATAAACAATATAATTTTATTAATAGATGTCCTAAATATAATGGGTTACAAACTTTTCATATTTTCTCTTTATAGAACTATATATGATTGTTTTTACCAGTATTACATAATTTGATTGAATAAAAACACATTCTCTGGCTCAAGACCATTCCATTTAACAATTGTTGCAATTTTTAATCTATCTAAAAATGGATATGTAAACAAAAATTGTAGGATTAAATACGATTAAATATTGTATTCTTTGGTTGTAATGAATAAAACTGCATTTTCTGAAGAAATTGTTACGTCTTATAATGTGTATTGGAGCAACGTGGTGGCGATCATAGCTCCCCCAGAGGTTGATATCATGATAGTGTTACAAATTTTACTTTGAAGGTAAGTTTTCATAAAGTTTATAAATAATTTTTTTGTACATATATGATTGTTTTTACCAAAATTTTTTTAAGAAGGTTTAACGTAAATTAAAGTGATAAGAAAAGGAAAAGAAGGTGATGAAAACAAGACTAATCATGAAAAATAATAGAAGTCAAGCGAAGCGAAAAAATGTAAGGTTAATTATTTTATTAAAATATAAAGGAAAAGTGGGATACATCGCCATCCTTATAAAATTCAATGTTACATAATTATTCTCCTGAAGTAGATATTATTGTAGGTAGTAGTATTGTATAAAATGTTATATTAACACCTTTTACGCATTTCATGCAATGAAAATATTCCTAAAGTAGTAATTTCGTAAGTGGAGTTTCTTAATAATATGGTTTGAAATTATATTTTCTTTAAAATAATGATTTTTAGTTTAAATAATTAAATATGTTTCATTCATCGGAGTATATGGGGCTACATTCTCTCAAGTGAATGTAATCATTTTCATTTTTAAATGAATATACATGGGGATGAAAATCAAGTGGGTTAAATTTTGTATTCCCTGATAAGAAATCATTACATGGAGAGAATAGAATTACATGCTTTGAAGAAAATACACCATTTCTAACTTATATAAAAATTGACCTGGTAATGAAATAATTGAGTGACTTAAATATTGTTTTTCTTAGCAAAAAACCATTCCTGGAAGTGAACGGAATTGTGTTTCTGAAAGAAAATGCAACGTCTTCCAATATGTCTGGAATTGTCATCTTGGTTACCCGAATTCAGTGCAAGGTTAAAGTCATGGAAGAATAAACTCTTTATTCCATAATAGTTTGAATACAGTTAAGCAAAAAATCCTTATCACCAGTAGCGGAATGATAAGGATTATCACGAAATTATAAGGTCACATAAAATAAGCCATCACAAAATGATATCCATGAATGTTATCAATACAATGGAACTATACACGGGTAGTTTATCTATCCCACGCTAAAGCTTATAATCAATCTAATTAAAAGTTTTGGATGCCAAAAATTAAGATACCATGTGGTATAAAATTGACATAAGTAGCACATTATATCTTCTGTAATTTCTGAAAGAATTTATTAAGTTTAAAGATATTCGCCGAAATGAATATCCTGTATAATTTGCATTATTTCCTAAAAGTTTCACCAGAAGTGTGTATGAGGAAAAAATTGGCTATTTCTTTGGGGTTGTATTATATATAAATTCGAGCAGTTGAAACACATTATGCAAAAGAAAAGATGTCACAATCCAAATACCTTGTGTTATTACATGATCAACTTTTCCACCTAGAGATAGTAACGATATGTTGAATATTAGATAACTTGCCCAGTCTCTATTTATAGAAACCGTAATATTCTTTTAACAAGTGACTAATTTCTCACCCATATGTTTTATATTCCACAGTTAAATTTATTGACTATCTCGACCAACGATTTAGGATTTATGTTGATTTTGTTTATCTTTAATTATTGGAGTGTCACTTAAAAGAGATGATTGCCCACCTATATGGGGGAGAGATAAGGCAACCTGAAGTTGCGTGACATATCGTGGAATATAATTTATTATATCATTTCTATCCATGAACTAAAGAATAGGAATTTGAAGTTAAAAGGAATATCCATTTACAAAGTATTACAAATAATATACCTAATGCATTCGCGAGTATGTAGAACTTTTTAAAATCCTAAAATATAGTTTAAACGCTCTAACATAGGTTATTTTCCCATATGGACACATACAAATATATTCTAGAGAATGCATCCAACCAACGCATGAAGCGTGGTAAACATGTAATGCATTTAACCACCGTGTGAAGCTTGGTAGATCTGTAATGCATTTAACAAACACATGAAGGGTGCTAAGCATATCTATTCAAAGCAAACCATGCCCCAAAGAATAAAATCTCATGAGTATATGATGAAATGGTAAATACTGTTGGATGTGCACTCAACGTGATACAATAAAAACTATTAAGCTAACTAATGTTGACACATGCATTGCTCTTAAAGGAAGTAATTGTCATTGAAGAGACATAGAAACCTGAATGCGAGAAAAGTTATGTAAAATATTTGTCTACTAACAATATTTAAAACTGTGAGATAGTTTTCTGATATTTTAAATTATCATTTAGTAGTGCTTGAAATAAATAATAAGGATCCTAAACCAAAAAGTGGTGAAATATGCCGAAAATGATAGACATGATAATAGTGAATTTTGAAATCTAAAACCCTACTTGCATCACAGAGGTTCCTACAGAAACCTAGAATTAAATTATGGGTAGATGTCCTCATTTTTATGTTATTGATACGGTGTAGTGGTTATTAGATTGATATTTAAGTTTTTCACGAACAAAATAGGTGCTCAAAGCACCATAGGTGCCTGAAGCATGACATGTTACCAGGCACGAAAGGTGCTTGAAAGAACAACATGTGCCTGAATCATGATATATGCCTGAATACGAGTATCTCGAGCTAATTTCTCATCCGTTCTACACTTATAATCCTCTACTTTTGCTCTTGATTGCCCGTAAACCAAAATATATAATCCTTTACTATCTAGTGCGTATATAATTATAAAGTCTGACCAAACAAATTAATATATATATATATATATATATATATATGTATATATATATATATATTATTTCTTGTCAAAACATAACACTCCATTATATGATCATCACTAGTTTCCTTATAAGAAAAAGATTTTATATTGTAAATCTACAATAATCGTCTTCTTATATATTCTTTCTATTCTAATTTTTATAGTTGATTTTGGTTTCAGATTCAAAGGATAATTTTACAAAATTCATGGAAAGAAGAAATAAAACAAGGAAAACCAACAATAATAAATTGTTTGATTTGTATTAATTAGGTTGGGAATACATTTTCGTTATACATTTTCCATTTCGTAGTAGAAAACTAACACATGCCACTAATACAGATCTGGTCTCTAGGGACGATTTTTTTAGCGACAACACGTCGTTCATCACTATAATAGTTTATTAGCGACGAAATACTGGTAATGACGAAGAAAGTCGTCGTAATAAATCTGTATTGTTAGCGACAACGCGATTTTGTTGGTAAATGATAAAAATTTCGTCGCAAATAAAGTTCCTTGTTAGCGACGAAACGATTTCGTTGGTAAAGAATTAACAATTCGTCCCTAATATCAGCTTTAATTTGTGATTTTTTAACCCAAAAAAGTCGTCGCTAAATATCTTTGATAATATCGACGACAAAAGTCGTCGCTAGTATAAGTTTCTTGCAACGAAATTTTAATTGTTTAGCGACGAAAAAGATCGTCACTAATAAAAAAATGTAAATAAAAAGACAACAGGTTTTGCAAACGAGAAAATACCACAACAATATTTTTTACCCCACTTTCTCTCAAAACCCTAACTCCTATTTGTCCAAATCATTACCACTTGCTTCTAAACCATCTAACACCATTCTCGGGTCCATATTCGAGGTCGGACAAGGCCAATCTTCAATTTCTCCAACCAAATCAAGGTATTTTCCATAAAATTCAAACTTTTTTAATTTTAATTTTGTTGAATATAATTGTAAATTACATGATATAATGATTGATTAGGTTAATAAATAATTGTTACACCATTACAGGGTCCATATGCAAGGTGGGGCATGGTCGATCTTCAATTTCTCCAAACAATTCAAGGTTTTTTCAATAAAATTTAAACTTTTTAAATTTTGATGTTTTGATTATAATTGTGATTACATTTTATAAGATTTGATTAGGTTAATAAATACTTGTTTTATGATTTTTTTTTATTAGTATGTTGTAAATCATGCATATGTTCATTTATTTGTATTTTTTTCTTATATATTTATATTTCTTTAATTACTTATATGAAATTGTTTATCTATTTATTGGTTTGTAACTTTTTCATTCAAAGGTTTGTGATTTTTATTCTTTTATTAATTTGGGTTATAATTTTTATTTATTTATTAATTGAGTTGTAATAATTATTTATTTCTATTTTCATATTTATGTAGTTGCTTAGTTATATCAAATTGTTATTAAACGATGGCTTCAGGTTTTGATAAGAGTTGGATCAAAGTGGTTAATCTTGTTACGGAAGAATATAATTTTGATGTAGCAAATTTTATCGGTTTTGTTGTAAAACAAAATGGTTTTAATAGTTATTTGTTTTGACCGTGTATTAAATGTTCGAATAATCGTCTATATGAAACTGAAACAGTTAGGAGTCACCTTCTACAACACGGATTTTTTACACTTATAAGGTTTGAAAAAAATACGGTGAGAAATTAGTAATTCCCGAAGAACCCGTGCCAAATTTAGAAAATGAAATGGTTAATGTGTATGACGATTTGAGACTCAGTTACGATCTTGGTGGTCATTCGGGTGATACCAAGATGAGAGACGCAACTCAAACAAGCCGTGGCAGTTTCAAAGCTTTATTCAAGGAATTGGAGACCGAATTATATCCTGGATCTACAGTGATGAGTTCCTTGAACTTCATTCCCAAGCTTATGAACATAAAGGTAAAGAACAAGTGGATTATCTCATCTTTCACCGAGCTCTTGGAATTGGTCGGCCGTGTTTTTCCCAAACCTCACAATTTGCCTGAGTCTTACGAGGAATGCAACAAGGAGTTGAAAAGTATGAGTATGGGTTACACTACTATTGATATTTGCTTGAATGATTGTGTCATTTTGTATAAGGAGAATTAATTCCTCGACAAGTGTCCAGTATGTAGTGAGTCTAGATGGAATCCGAAGAAGGGTATGAAAGTACCCCATAAAAAGCTTTGCTATTTTTCGATTGCGCCGAGGTTGCAGGGACTATACGGTTCAAAGCATACCGTCGAAGACATGACTCAGAACCATATGAAAAAAGAGTATTGATCCAAATGTGGTACACCATCCTATTTATGGTGATAGCCGGAAAAGATTCGTAGAGTTACATCTGGAGTTTCATAGGGAACCTCGAAATGTATTTTTTTGGGTCTGGGTATTGATGGTTTTTGTACGTTTTCTATGCAGAATAACTCATGCAGTATGTGTCCAGTTATATTGACCGTCTACAACTTGCCACCGTGGGTATGCATGAACGAAACCATATTTCAGCTTTGTTTGTTGATTCCGGGTCCTTGTTCACCCGGTAAGGACATGGATGTCTTTCTCTGCTCTGTTGTATATGAGTTTGAGATGTTGTGGGAAACAGGTATCCTTACGTATATTCTCATACGAAGCAAGAGTTTATGATGAATGTTTATTTGTTGTCCACGACCAATGATTACCTCGCTAGGTCATACACGTCGATGTGGCAGGATCAATGTTACATAGCTTGCCTTGAATGCATGGATTTCACTCCGTCGAAGAAGGTGAAGAAGGGGTGGTTTATTTTTATCATATATGTTGGTTACCTTTGAGACATCGATTTAGAAAAGACAAAATTTTGCACCCGAGTACCGATTATAGGTACCCCACGAGAAAACATAGCCTGGTCGATATTCAGACATAGTTAGATGGTTTGCCATTGTTTATTCTGGTAAACACAATGATTTTAGGGTCAAGGCGACAAAGGAATCATGTCATCGTGAGTACAATTGGAAGAAAAAGAGTATTTTTTATCGCTCACCTTATTGGTCGGAAATTTTTTAAAACATAATATCGATGTTATGCATTGCGAGAAGAATGTGTGCGACAGTTTGCTCGGTACAGTTGTAGGACTTGATGAAAAAAAATCAAAGATAACATGAAGGGGAGAATGGATCTTCAAGATATGGGCATCAGGGAAGAATTGTGGTTGACATCAAGAGGTGGTAAACCGATATTCGAGCGAGGAAAGTATATGTTGTCAACGGATAAATGGAAAGTATTTCTTGACTGGTTGAAGGCACAGAAGTTTCCCGATGGTTTTGCGTCTAGTTTGAGGAAGAATTTTCAGAGTGATACGCGAAAGATTATTAGAAAAAAATTACATGATTGTCACGTCATGATGCAATATCTTTTCGTGGCTGGTATCCCCGGTCTCATAGATGATAAATCGATTAGCGATGCGATTATTGGGTTAGCTAACGTGTTTAGAGTCGTTTGTAACAAGAATATGAGTAGGAATAGTTGGAAACTGGTAAGGCGGGAGTGGTTGAAGTGATGTGCAAACTATATATGATTTTACCTCCGGTTTTTTTGATACAATGATCCACTTGGTAATACATTTATACGATGAAGAATTATTAGGGGGCCCAATTCAAATGCGTTGGATGTCTCCATTTGAAAGGGTTTTTAAAATTTTAAAAGAGTATATTAAACCCCCACTAGGCAGAGGGTTGAATCGTAGAGGGTTATGTGGTGGAAGAGACGTTGACGTTCATATCATAATATCTTCGAGAAGAAAAAACAAAGTTTAATGATCTAGGTAAATACAACAAGACACTGCACAAACCGAAAGAGCTATCCGTTTTTAAGAGTCAGTGTACTCCAGTTGGTAAGAAAGAGTTTGGTCATTTACCATATAGAGAGAAGGATGAAATCAATTGGTATATTCTACATAATTTCAACGAGATCGAACCATACATGACGTAAGTAACAATAATTTGTTTTTATTAATTTATTTGTACATATTGTTTTATTCTTTTCTTAAAATATAGTGAACACAAATCCACGCTATCGGGCACAGTTAAAGCTATGGAGAAGATGCACCGACAAATGTTCAAGGGATGGTTTTCGGAAAAGGTATGTAACATGTACACTCCTTGAAAACTTTTCTTTTTTAGAAACTTTCCCTTTTTGCAAAGTTTTCTTTTGAAAAGTTTTCTTTTTTGGAATAATACACAGTTATTTTCAAATTTATAATTCTTATTATTTTTGTCATATTCATGCCATTCACAAGGCTGGTGATGCATTAGCTACCCCCGAAATAATGTCCTTGGCGAGCATGGCTCATGGTCTGGTTCATGGTGTGAAATGGGTTAGTAGAGTAAAAGGAGATCAAAGAGTGACTCAAGATTATGAAGTACTGCCATGTATAATGGGATACCTTTTTACGGTGAATTAGTGAAAATCTTGGAGTTTACATTCAATGGTAGTTGTTCAGTTGTGGTATTCGTTGTAGGTGGTATAACACGACGAAGGTGAAGAAAGAACACGAGGTAACCTTCATCAACACGTCTTCTTTTGGTGGGTGGATGAACCATGCCTTTTAGCAACGTAAGCCGAAAAAGTGGTTTACATTGGCGAGATTAATACAAAGAAAACAATGAAAGGATAGAAAGCCGTTTGGGATATCAACTATCATCACGGATGGAGTCCCGAGTTATGGGTACATAGTCACTATATACTGACAACAAGCGCATCACAATTCCTTTGGTTAACACGGAGACGGATTACTTGTG
The DNA here is from genome assembly GCA_029959085.1 of Nemophila menziesii. Taxonomy (NCBI): domain Eukaryota; kingdom Viridiplantae; phylum Streptophyta; class Magnoliopsida; order Boraginales; family Hydrophyllaceae; genus Nemophila; species Nemophila menziesii. The sequence goes on from JARWIR010000001.1 coordinate 87,163,052, forward strand.
ACTAGAATTGGCAACTAATGAAGAGATCGAGTTAGACCCATCTCATTTGCGGATTGATATAGTTATCGATGAAGACGAGGAGATTTTTGATGACACATGGGACGAGTATGGAGAAGAGGAATCTATTGAAGTTGATAGTGATGAGGAACCTATAGACACTAGCGGATACGAAACTGATTAGTTATTTGATTTTTTATCGTTCTTTATGTTTTTAAAGCAAAAAAATATTTGAGTGTTATTTGATTTGAAATTTAAGGTTTTTAAAATGTTGTTATTTGGTTTATTTTGATGTTTAAATGTGTTGCTTTTAATGTTAAGATATAAGAAATCAAAAAAAATTAAATCAAGAATTAGGGAAAAAAATAGTTGAAAAAAATTAGCGACGAGTTCTCGTGTAAGAACTCGTCGCTAGATGTTAGCGATGACATTCAAGCACATGAACTCGTCGCTAGTTTTAATTTTTTACTAGCGACGAAGATTTTCGTCGCTACGATCCCCCAGTTAATTCAATTGGTCAATTTGGTCGGTCCATTTTCCCGCCCAAGGAAGTTAGCAACAGACACCAAATTTAGAGACATTACGTGTTATCGCTAAACAAGGACACGTAACAATCGTGCGTACGATTCGTTACACGTGCCCCTTTAGCGGCGAATTTTTAATAGATAGCGACAAATTTGTTACACATTAAAGGCAATCAAATCTCTTCAATTATATCCTTTTATTTCATTTTTTGCTTTTGTCTCATTTTTTAACAATAATATTTTTTTGATTTGTTGTTTTTCATTCTGATTATTGTCATGACATCATCATCATCAACACCACACTTTCCACGTAAAAGGTACAATTTTCGAGCTCTTTTTTTAATCTTTACTTTTATTTTATTTTTTATTGCAAAATTTGTTGAATGAATGTGTGTTTTGATGAAATCCGATTTATGTGTAGGTTATAATAGGTTGTTTAGCACTTTTATTTTGGTTTATAAAAGCATGTTTGTGTGATTTGTGATTTTTTATTCTAGAGATATTTATTTTTTTCTTAAAATCAGGGTTTATATGATTAGGGATTTTATGATTAGTGTTTTTTGTTAGATTATTATATGATTAGAGGAAAAATTAGGGTTTATATGTTTAGGGAATATGATTTGGGAAATTTTGGAAATTTTGTAGAATTAAAAGGATTTTTAGAAAAAATAAATAAAAATAAAGCATAAAATGATTTTTGAGAAAAAAAAACACTTAAAAAAGTTTAAAATAATTTCTTTGAAAAATTTAGCATAAATATTTTTTTGGAAAAAACACTTAAAACAATTTAATATAGTTTTCTTAAAAAATTAAAGCATAAAAGAATTTTTGGAAAAAAAAACACTTAAAAATATTTAATATATAGTTTACTTAAAAAATTAAAGTATAAAGGAATTTTCTTGAAATTAACACTTAAAACAGGAAACTTTCTGATGTCTCCTCATTTATAATGAATTAATATTAGGATGGGACATCATTTTTAGTGATCTAGAAGTCTTTCTAGTCTATTTTCTTGAGAATTACTACACTTTCCTATTTCTAGTCTTGATTATGTAAATTATTATTTTAAGAGCATATTGGGTTAATTATTTATTTAGTGTGAAGCTTTAAAGATAATTATGGAGATTAATTAGATTCTAAGTCAAAGACTAAGAGATATGGAAAGAAAATAAGCATGTAATTTGGAGATAAGGAAAGAAAAATTAAAATATGGAAAAGGAAAAGCTGCCATAAATCTGAATTTCACCACCTACGACCACAAATCAGCTTATATCTCAAACTCTGTGGAAAATTTGGAGAAACGGTCCAGAGAAAAGTTAAAGATCTTTCCGAGACGATGAATTTAGACTACTCATACGCGTCAAACAGATAAGAATTGAAGCTGTTAGGACCAAAACAAACACGGACCTGATTTCATATTTTAGGGTTACGAATTTGAGTTGGGCTAGTAGTCCACTACTTACCTTCTCCTTCAAGAAAACGAATTAGGGATTCTATACACCTATAAATACACCCTTATATCACTTGTAAATCATCCTTGCCTCATAGTAATTAGTCTTTAGGTTTATATTCATCAGAATTATTGTAGAGAACAAGATGAAGTCTTTCATTATTTCTTTTAGTTTATTTCCTTCAGGTATGAACTAATTTTCCCATAACTTGGGTTTTGCATCATGTATAATCTATGAATTCTAATTCCTTTCTATCTAAGTTTCTTTGGGAATTATATGTTTTAATCTGATATTAGCTTCTTACCTATATATTTGTTTATGTGTTTTGATTTAATGACTGTTTTCTTTGCTAGTGCACAAGTATAGGATTACCTTAATAGTAGTTAGATGATCACCTTAGATGGGTGTCTACTTATTGAAACACCACATAACGTCTATTGTCGATATTGGTCTTGACAACACTAATTCTAACTAGATAGTCATTAGGGTATAATTTAACCACTATCACCATGTTTGGAAATTGATTGCTTATGACCTTGGTTGCGCTTGTTAACCCTATTTAAACCAGCCTCGTGGTGTGTCCGTAGTCCCCTTAGTCGCTCTCAAGGTCTAAGGTATGAGAATTTAGAATCCTGACTAAGTATCTAAGAGCTAATTATCTCCCTTATTAACTAGAGTTTGATAGAAAGAATTAGAAGGATTGGTGCATACTAGCAAAACCTTATTTATTGTCTTTTATTTTATTTTATATTTCTCATCTTATATTTCTTCTCATCTCACAAGCTATACTTCTCATCTCATATTTCTTCATATTTATTTTATTGTCTTTTATTTTCATTAGTTTAATTAGTATTCTCTCAATCAATCTTATTTATTTCCTGTCTTTTAATTAATTACTTCTTACTCGAATTTATTTTACCCATTTGTATAACACACTAAGTCCCTGAAAACGAATTCAACTTATCATTAAAACTTGCATACGTCCTGTAATACTTGCAGTACCGTGCTTGTCTAGGGTGAAAGTGCATTGTTTTCTGGCTTATATTTATCTTGTTTTTATCACACCCTAGGCGACACCAAGTTTTTGGCGCCGCTGCCAGGGACTTGTGTGTCATTAGCGTGTGTGCTATCTATTTCGAGTAGTAGTTTTTAGTTAATTTTTATTTTTCAGTATTTAGTTTTTTTTCGGTATTTACGCTTGTGGTGTGCTTTAGTCTTTTTCAGGTTTTAACAGTGAATCTTTGGCCTCCTTTACCGGAGCCCGATAGGTGCTTTAGACCTTATAACAGACGTGTGCGTGAAGAAAGAGCCTTACGAAGAGCTATGGAAGACGGACGAGATCCAATAGATCCACCACTTGTCCCACCAGGACAACAACCATTACAACCACAAGGAAGAGGTAACGGGAACAACAATTCTAACCAGAACCGAGTTGAACAAGACCTTCCAGGCTTGAGAGTGCCGTTCCATGTTCAACCGATAGGTTACCGTCCTCCAGAGATCCAAAATATAAATTTTAGATCCGATCCGGGTATGCTCAGTGAGTTTCAAAGTTTTGGACTCTATAGTGGTACAACAATTCAAGATCCGGTAAGAACGATTCAGAAGTTTATGCAGATTTGTGATGCCTATGTTACTCTAGGCATTACACGCGAGCAACTGTATTGCCATATGTTTTCGTTCTTTCTGATCGGTAGAGTTGGTGAGTGGATAGATAACCACCAGGGACAATTAATTCATGGACAGAACTTCAAACTGCTTTCTTTAACCGTTTTTATCCAAAGAGTATGAGACTCAAAGACCAAAGCGAGCTTGCAAAGTTTTGTCAAGAAGATGGAGAAGAAGTAGGAGAAGCATGGACAAGGTTTCAACAGAAGTTAGCTAGATGTCTGTTCCATGGTTATACCCCCTCTCTACATTTAGCTATATTCTATGAAGGTATCAACAGAGAAAGTAGATTGAATGTGGATAACCTTGGGAAAGGAAATTTCGTGTCCATGGACCCTAGTGGAGCTACCGAGGTTCAAGAAAATTGCATTGAACAAGAAAGGAGTTGGCCATCTTCGTGAGCTCCTATTACAAAAACCCGAGGTACGCTTTGATTAGACGCAGAAACTGCGAACTCAGCTCAACTATCCATATTAGAAAATCAAATCAAAGAACTTAAGCTTGAGATACAGAAAAATTTTGCCGCTGCAAATGTAGTGCAAGAAGCACAAGGTTATCCACACTGTGGGGCAATGAATCATACATGGGAAGAGTGTGAAAGAAAATCCACAATCTGTTTATTTCATATCCAACCGAGGAGGTTATCAATTTGATAATAGGAATCATCCGGGTATGTGATGTCTCCCGATTTGTTCTAATTATTAGCCCCTTGGAGACATCCTTTTAGGTGAATAAATTACTTATTTGATAGTTGTCATATTACACTTTTCCCCCTTGGAATTTAACTATTTTCATTTTCTGAGCTTTTGTGCGTAAATTTGACTATTTTTGATGCAAAGTTAAATAGGTTCTTGAATTTCATGAAAGACCAATCCAAGGTGGAGAAGTGAGAATAAAGTCTTAGTGTATTTTAGAGTGTTAGTAAATGATTTTTACTCGAGTTTCTATTTTTAGAGTACACTTTCCTATTTCGTTTTCTTGATTTATTGATTTATTCTTTTTAAGCACATGCGGTTTAATTATATATTTAATGTGAAGCTTTAAAAGATATATGGTAAATACTTAGAGACCAAGTCAAGATAAAGGATTAAAGGAAAGAAGTTACATGGAAATAAGAAGATTTAGGAAAGATATATTCAAAGAAGGAAAAGATAAAGCTGCCTTTTGAAATCTAAAATTCCAGCCACGTTTTAAAGATTAATTCATAACTCACGATTGGCTAGGAATCTGGACGAGTGGTGTGCACCAATAGAAAGCTCTTTCCAAGACAAGCAGTTTCATATATTGGAACTTCTCAAACGAATAAGTATTGAAAAATATATGACCAAATCAAATCAGCAGAAGAATCTTACCTTTCCTAGAATTTAGAGCTACGAATTTAAGAGTCCTTAACTTGTCTTCCACTCCAAGCAAATTCGACCTAGGGTCTTCCAACACCTATAAATACACCCCTTAACCTCCTACTTTCATACACTTCAGAGAATCACACAAGAGGCTTAAGGTTTTCAAGTCAGAGCAAGGAGGCAAGGAGAAGCTAGTGCTGGAGGAGTCTTGTTCTTCCATCATCAGTAATCTTAACCTTTAGGTTCTTTATTTTCTTTCTGTAATTCGAAACTATGAATTCCTTTATTTTAATCTTAGTTTTCCATTCCGTTATGAACTAATTTCTTTAGCACTTGAGAATCGCTATATGGGTTGAACTTAATTCTAGCTAATTTATGTTTTCTGAATTTGGGATTTAATGATTTAAATTAGACTAGGTATTTTGTGTTGACTATTATTTTGTTTTAATTACTAATTTTGAAGTCATGAATCAAACTTAGCTCATAGTAATTAGGCTATTCCATATAGTGGCGTATGGATCACCTTGACGGGGGGTTTAATTACAGACTTAGATAATAGACGCATAGTATCCGTTATTGACCTTGACAGGCTTAACTAACCATGCAGCCAATGAGGTAAATTATTATTCATCTGAAAGTAGCTTATATTCACCCTTACGGGGTTCGTAATACCGTAGGATAGCTCTTAGGTCCACCCTGACGGGGGCTAGGAGATATTAGAGTCCCGACTAGCACAATAATACCAGTTTAGCCCTTAAACAGAAGTATGAATTAGATAGGTTAGGTGAAACCCTTGCGAGGATCAAGTACTCTTTCTCATCTGAAGTTTCAATTCTCTTTTTTTTGCTTTCTTTTAATTCCGTAATTTATTTTATTGCATCTTTTAATTTATAAAAACAAAACAAAAATCTTTAATTTATTTTTCTGTCAAGCAATTATTCTTACTTTTCGATTAATACCTGAGTTGTGCCTAATCCGTCCCTGCGAACGAACTCGATTTATCAAATATTACTTGGACAACCGTACACTTGCGGTGATTGTGGTTCCTTTACTTTCGCATTAATTTTATAACACACCAGGACCCACCAAGTTTTAGGTACTCAAGTAGAACAAATGAACAAAGTTCTGACAAGCATTATGGAACAAAAAGAATTGAAGGCTATCTAAGGAGGTGATGACAATGTTGGGTTCGAAGCTGGTAAGGCTATTTGCCTTGATATTGAAGAAAAGAAGGAAGTACCACATGCTGCCGTTAGGGCCGTGGAAGTTCCAAGTACCGAAGAAGAGCCAACCAAGTCTAGCCCCGTGGACTGTAACTGTTTTGAGAGTGATGTGGAGGAAGATTCAGAAAAATCCGAATTTATACAGCTTCTGAAAGATATGCAACAGGAGATTAGATCGGTTATGGAATACAAAGCTGAGCTGGCTAAAGAAAAAGAGGAAGAAGCCTCAAAGGAGGAACCAAGAGTTGAAGTTGAAGTTGCACCTGCTGTGCAAGAAGAGAAAGAAGAAGAGAAGGTGGAGTCGCCACCAGCTGTTCAAACAGTGTCATCAACTATTCCTGATACAAATCTGAAAGGTGACATTGAACTCAAGACATTTGTAGAGGCGTACACTCCTGAAATATCAATGCCCATATGCTTGAGATTGCGAAGAAAGGGCTTACGCCGTAACAAGTTTTCACACAAGTTATTCCTGAGAAAGAAGCGTGTGTAGAAGCCAAGAGAGAGAACTTGAGAGTCTCAAGAAGAAGTGAAAAAGAGTTACCATTGAAGCTCAAAGATCCAGGAAGCTTTAATCTTCCTATTCAAATAAATGGTATACTCAAGGTGAAAGCTATGTACGATGTGGGTTCAGGTGTGAATCTTATGCCTAAGTCCGTGTTCGAGAGACTTGGACTTCAGAGATCAGAGAAATCTCCAGTAAAGTTGCAGTTTGCAGACAACTCAGTTACCAAGACATGGGGAACAGTGGAGGATGTCCTAGTCCGAGCAGGTCGTATCGCCATCCCTATTGATTTTGTTATACTTGATTTTGATGCAAATAAGCAGGTTCCAGTCATACTTGGACGGCCTTTCATGGCCACAAGTCAAAGTGTCATAACCTTCCAAGAAGGGACCATTACCCTTCATGCTAAGAACGTATCTGATACCTTCTATGTCTTGGGTAAGAAACAGAGGAAGTTATATCCCACCGTTCCTATCATCCACACCCTTTGACATCACAAAGTCCCTATAGAGAAGATCCATGTAAAACCTGTGGATACTGAGCCATACATTGAGTTTGGGGTTGGCCATGAAGTTCTATGGAAAGCTCACAAACGCGAAAATAGGCCACGAAGTTTCAAAGACTCATGGATGGGACCATTCATTGTCACTAAGGTTGTTTCAGCTAAGGTGATAAAAATTAGACCTAAGATGGGTATCAAGCGCAGATTAGATGACGTTCATAGCCTTGCTCGTTGTTTGGGAGGCTATATTCGCAAATCTTGATAGAGGTAACGCGTCTAACTTTAAAAGACGTTAAATAAAAGTGATGTACGGGAGACAACCCGCAAATTTTTGTAATTTTTTTATGTTTTTATTTTGTGTTTAGTTTAGTTGTTTTTAGTTGATATTACATATTTGAGAAAGGTATTAGTGTTTTTGATGCTTAGGTGTTAGAGAAATCGAGTTTTGAGAGAAAAAATGAAATTTTTGGGTATATTCAGATTCCAGCACCGGTAAGCCGGCGGTCAGAAAACCCGAGCCCATGGGTAAGGCCACGTGTTCAAGGCAGAAGGTTAGCTTTCGAGAAATTCCATCACCGGTATGCCGGTCAATTCTCCGGTAAGCCGGCCAGATCAAAAACCCGTGCCCATGGGTGTCGTCACGTGTGCAAGACAGAAAGTTAAAAATTTGAAGGAGTCCAGCACCGGTATGCCGGTCAATTCTCCGGTAAGACAGTCACACAAGAAACCCGTGCCCACGTGCTCAAGCCTCGGGTATTTTGACGTAACTCAGATTAAAGCAGCTCCAGCACCGGTATACTGGGCCTTATGGCCGGTAAGCCGGTCAGCACCGCTGGAGAGAGAAAAAAGCTTCGTTATTAGGTTATAAAAGAGAAAGAGGTTGGTATATTCCGAAATTTATAATCCTTAAGCCTCTCTTTCTTCTCCAAACCTCTCCCAACTCCATTGAAGCTTCATCAAATCTCCCCCAAACATCAAAACACTATCCAATCATCATAAAAACACATCAAATCTTCTCTCCACATCATTACAAAGGATATTCAATCACCCAATTCTCACAAAAACACATTAAAGTGAAGAATCAAAAGCTTAAATTTTAAAAATTCATCCTACAAGTTCTTAGATCCATACCAATCCATCAAGAATTCATCTTACCCAAATAGAAATTCATCATTAATTCACCTTTCCTACCCCAAATAAAGCTTGTTCAACCTATAATCAAGAGTTTCAAATTTCAAGAGTTGCTAAAGCTTTGAGTTGGGGGTCAATTGAGATGACTCAAAGAACAGAAACATTATCTAACAAGAGGGAGATGAAGAAAAGGAAGGTATTGGGTCCAATTGAGAAGAAATAAAGTAACAAAGGTTCTAGTTCCAAAGCAAAGGGTAAAATAGATGATGAAAAGGGAGGTAAGCCAGCTATGTTTAATTCTATGGGAAAAAGGGTTCCACTTTATTCCAAGAAGAAAACACAACCTCTTCCATTCAAAGGTCCTACACCCGAAGATAAAGAGAAAGCTTCAAAGGCCTTGATAGCTTCTAGAGAAAAACAATTTAAGGAACTACCTTTTGCTTATGAGAAAGTATTCGATGAAGAAGTTGGTACAAGAGAGTATAAGAGATTCTTGGAGCTAGGTGAAAGGTTGGGTTGGTCTACATTGATGGTAAGATGTTCTAATTTATGTCATGAGTTAGTTTTAGAATTCTATTTAGGCCTCTATAGCCGAGATAGTGAAGGTTGTGTTCCGATTAGAGGAAAGTTAGTTCCTTTCACAGGTAAAGAGATTAGAAACCACTTCCAGTTTAAGAAATTGGTTGGACCGTTCAAGTATAGTGAAGCGATGGCTAAACGAAAAATCTTTGATGGGGAATTACTTTTTGAGCATGTTTCAGATAAGGAGAAAGTGCAATCACATAAGGGAGAATTGAAGGCACCTTGGCCTTACAAATATCTTCAACCGGATGCTAGAGTTTGGCACAATTTCTTTATCCCTAATGTCTTTGGAAACACAAGAATGTTAGATGTGACTAAGAAGAACGCTCTAATTTTGGATTGTATTTTGAGAGGAGAAGAAGTGGATGTGGCACAGTTGATCTTTGAGGAGGTGATGCGATTTTCGGTCTCTCCTAAATCAGTTTATAATGTTAAATATCCTACTATGATCACGTGTCTTGTGCAAAAAGCAAATGCAATATTGGGTGAAGAAGAAAAATTCGAATTTAAAAAGAGTACTACTGATAACGCTTGGATCATGAAAGTCTTGAGAGGAGCGGGCTCTACGCAAGTCTCAAAAGAAGAAAAGGAGAAAAGTTGGCAAGAGAAGATGGAGGAGCTTTTAAACAATTTCGAAGAAGCTCAAACTTCCTTAGCCGAAGATGTGGCAAAAATCAAAGCCAATAAAGTGCACATCATGACACTCCTTGAGCAATTAAAGAAAGATCAAGCAAATCCTATCTTGGATGTCGATAATGCGAGGCAATAACCTCGATAGTATGTTCTCTTGCTTCCTTACCATTTCTGTAAATTCTTTATCTGCTAATTTTAATTTATGTTTCGAGTCTTTTTCGAGTTGTGGGGACATGGCTCATTTTTGAGTTGGGGGTGTGGGGATTCGTTGTCTCTCATCTCCATTTTTCTTTTTTTAGGTAGAAGTTAGAATTTTTGATACATGGGAATTAGATGTAGAGTGTGTTTAATAGTTTGAAAGCATAAGCTCAGTGAGTTAATGATAGTAAGTAGTATGTTTATGAGCTATTTTATTTTGTATGCTTTGAGTATTTGCAGGAAAACACACATTGATAGTAAAGAAAAGATTAGTAAGCAATGCGATAGAAAGTATGTTCGTTCTCAGGGAGCCTTGAGTAGTGTGTAGGCCATGAGATCCAAGCTAGTTGACAAACCCATTTGATGAAAGTGCTAAAGGTAAGAAAATAAAGAAATTGCATGGTGTAGAAAATGATTAAGGCAGTTCTTTCACATTGAAGCCACTTGAGGCCTTTTTATAATTTCTCACCCTGTTATTTGATTTAATATTATATATCCTTCTCAGTCCCTTCTAGCCTTTCTCAAGCCTTTTTATTTAACCACATTATAAGCCATATCCATTTAGATTATAGGACTCTTCCATATGACCCGGACTCGAATCACGATGCATAGACAGTTGTTTTAGAGCTTGATTTTGGGGTGGTGGGTCCACCATTATGGAAATTGTTATTGGGTTGGGATTTTCGAGCTTATTAATTGTGCTCTGTTATTATACTGATGATGATTCACAGGTTTATATTGTAACCCTTTGTCGGGTAAATAGTCAATGAAAAAGAAGCTACGAGCTAAAGTTATGAAAGGCATAATTTATGAAAAAAGTAGCGTGATATCTCAACATTAAAAAGAGAGTCATAGCTATACAATAGTAAAAAAAAAATGATTTGAAAAGAATATATATTCGGACCGGCAAAGGAGGAATTTTTAAGTGAACATCTTTTGCTTTAATTGGGTTATTGGGGATGCTACTTTTTGCATCAAGGATATCATTGGGTTGAGTGAGAAACTTTTTATGAGAGTAACTCAAGCTCTAGGGTGATTCGTTGATGGCTAGTGAGGAGAGAGCCAAAAGCTCAGTCTAAATTATCCAAATATACTATCATACCGTCCCTAAGCCTAAATTACAACCTTGAAGACCTTTTGATTCTTTGCTATGTAATCGAGAAATGATTGAGCCAATAGAGAGTAGTTAAAAGGATCTTTGGATACTAGTGAACTTCGATGAACGATCTATAGCTTCCTTGGTAAACTGAGTAAAGTTCCTCTCCTTCTTACATTGCGAAGCTAATCTAATCTTGAATTCAAACCGTGTTGACTATGGATATGAGAAGTGTGAAGGTATGTAGTTTGTGAATATTATTGCATGAGATTTTCTGAGTAGTTGCTTTATGTCTATTCTATATATTCTGCTATGTTTTTTCCATTGTGTTAAAATAATCTAGGTGTGTATTTAGAGTCTTCCCTTTCTTTTTGTTTTTATTGTATCTGGACGATACAATTTTGAGTTGGGGGTCTTGATGTCTCCTCATTTGTGATGAATTAATATTAAAATGAGACATCATTTTTAGTGATCTAGAAGTCTTTCTAGTCGATTTTCTTGAGAATTACTACACTTTCCTATTTCTAGTCTTGATTTAGTAAATTATTATTTTTAGAGCATATTGGGTTTAATTATTTATTTACTTTAAAGCTTTAAAGAAAATTATGGAGATTAATTAGAGTCCAAGTCAAAGACTAAGAGTTATGGAAAGAAGATAAACATGGAAATTGGAGATAAGGAAAGAAAAGCAAAAATATGGAAAAGGAAAAGCTGCCATAAATCTGAATTTCACCACCCACGACAACAAATCAGCTTATATCTCAAAATATGTGGGGAATTTGGAGAAACGGTCAAGAGCAAAGTTAAATATCTTTTCGAGTCGATAAATTTCGACTACTCATACGCGTCAAACGGATAAGAATTGAAGCTATTAGGACCAAAAATAAAACGGGCATGATTTCATATTTTAGGGTTACGAATTTCTGTTGGTCTAGGAGTCCACTACTTACCTTCTCCTCCAAGAAAACGAATTAGGGCTTTTATACACATATAAATACACCCTTATATCACTTGTAAATCATCCTTGCCTCATAGTAATTAGTCTTTAGGTTTATATTCATCAGAATTATTGTAGAGAGCAAGATGAAGTCTTTCATTATTTCTTTTAGTTTATTTCTTTCAGGTATGAACTAATTTTCCCATAGCTTGGGTTTTGCATCATGTATAATCTATGAATTCTAATTTCTTTCTATCTAAGTTTCTTTGGAATTATATGTTTTAATCTGATATTAGCTTCTTACCTATATATTTGTTTGTGTGTTTTGATTTAATGACTGTTTTCCTTGCTAGTGTACGAGTATAGGATTACCTTAATAGTAGTTAGATGATCACCTTAGCTGGGTGTCTAATTATTGAAATACCACATAACGTCTAGTATCGATATTGGTCTTGACATCACTAATTCTAACTAGATAGTCATTAGGGTATAATTTAACCACTATCACCATGTTTGGAAATTGATTGCTTAGGACCTTGGTTGCGCTTGTTAACCCTATTTAAACTAGCCTCGTGGTGTGTCCGTATCCCCCTTAGTCATTAGGGTGATTTGAAGCGTGATTACTATTATAAGAAGAGTAAATATCAACATTAACCTTGAAATATAGATGTTTTGACAGTTTTCCCCCAACTAAAATTTTTGCGACTGGATGGTCATTAATTTTTGTTTTCGTGACTCGATGCACCTTGTTAACGTTTTTCGTCCGTTTTTGCTGTTAATTCGCAGCATGACGCACATGCGCCCATTTTTCTTTTTATAATAAAAAATCATTTTTTAGAAATTTTTATTTGAACACTTATTTTAAGAGGGGTATTTTGGGTACATCACTATTTCCCTTAGTATAAATAAACAAAATGAATAAACAAAGATAAAAACCAAAAATTAACACAATTTCTCTACCGATTTGGGGAAAGCTTTGAAAACCCCTAGTTCTGAAAATTTTCAATCTTCCATTTTTGTGGGCTTCTTCTATCAACAATCATGTCACCATATAATTCCCAAAGTGTGGGTTCAACTTCTTCTCGCGCTCCATATTGCAGGTGTGGATTCGAAGCCAAAATGCACACTTCTTGGTTTGATGCGAATCCAGGTAGGAGATTTTACAGGTGTATGTATTGGTGTTCTTTGAAGGATTGCAATTTATTCCTTGGTTGGATGAGCCTATGGGTAAACGGAGTGTTTCGGTAATTTGTGGGCTATTGCATAAAACTGAGAACCACCCATTAGAACTTAATGCATTAGAGTCGAAGATGAATTTGTTAGCATCAAATTGTGATGAAATGGTTCAATTAGAAAAGAAAGCTTGTGACGTGTTGAAGATGGAGTCTACAAAAGTGAATGAGTTGAAAAACGAGTTTAAGGTAGTAGCTGAGGAATTGGATGAATTGCGAAAAAAATAAAACATTGCTTCTAAAGCTTTGATCTTCGAGTTTGCATAAGTGAAGGTTGTCGAGGATGAGATGCTCCGTCTTAAGGGGATGATGAACAGTTTAACGAGAGTTAACTTGATTTTGAAATGGAGTTGCCTTGTGTTAATATTCATCTTCTTCTTATATGTTTGTGGTTTTAGTTGCTTGATGTATTAGTTTTAGTTGTATGATTTTGTAAGTTTCAGTTTTTTTGGTTTATTATTGTATCAGATTGGTGAACTGCTGAAGGTGTAGTATATGTTAGTTTGTGTTATTTGTAGTGGTTTATTTGAGACTTGTTATGTACTATGTTGTTGTGTTTTCAATGAAATTGAAGGTTATGTTTGAAGCTAAACTTTTTTTGTTTTAGTAAGTACGAAGTGAATGCAATGCAGTATCATTAAAGTATACAAAAAATTAGATAAGGAGACAAAAGTATATTCCACCTTGTTGGCATTACGTAGAGTCTCACAAAACGTTAATATTTAAATGCAAGTTGCACAAAATTACAAAAACCCACAGCCTGCACAAAAGTCTTCATCAACCAAAAAACAGTACCACCACATAATAAAAACTCACTTGTGAAAGTGAAGGTTGATCAGACATCTTATCTTAGGACATATTTCACCTTCATAATTGGATATCCAAAATCTCTTTGATTGAAGTCTTTTCATGGTATACACCCTTCCAGTATAAAAGTTAGAGACTTGTCCCTAGGAAATTACAACATAAATGTTAAAGTAAAGTTAGTGAATGTAATAGTTTAGGGGGCAGATAGACAGCTTGTGTAAGATTTTAGGGGGAAAATAGACAAATTGTTTTATAGTTTAGGGGCAAATAGACAGAAAATTTAATAATGTCAGATAGACAGCTGTTGTACCTATTCTTAGGAAAGCTTCTGAAAAATTGGGAATTCAGGGTAGATTAGACTTATACTATCTAAATTTTGGATACCCCTCATGAAAAGGCTTCTTCAATGTTTGTGGTTTTAGTTGCTTGATGTATTAGTTTTAGTTGTATGATTTTCTAAGTTTTAGTTGTTTCGGTTTATTATTGTATCAGACTGGTGAGCTGTTTTGAGGGTGTAGTATGTCTTAGTTTGAAGCAAAACTTTTTTCGTTTTAGTAAGTAAGAAGTGAATGCAATGCAGTATGATTAAAGTATACAAAAAGTAGATAAGGAGACAAAAGTATATTCCACCTTGTTGGCATTACATAGAGTTTCACAAAAGGTTAATATTCAAATGCAAGTTGCACAAAATCACAAAGACCCACAGTCAGCACTAAAGTCTTCACCAACCAAAAAACAATGCCACCACATAATAAAAACTCACTTAACCCTAAACTATTACAACCACAATAGTTCTATAATGAGCACAAAATAAAGTCATGAACACTCAAATATTAAACAATATACGTAAAATAGATTAGTAAATATGCAGATTCATGTTTTTGATGGATAACAAGTTCAATTTGGTCCCTTCTCTAGACAATCTGGAGTTTTGGCACTAGCTTTCTCAGTCGAAGGGTTGCGGCAATGGTCAGGTACCCCGTGTTTCCTTCTCTCATTACAACTCCTTGTGTATGTTGCATAAATGGCTTATTTGATCTTGGTTCCTCTTTGGTTATATCATATCAACAAAGAAACCATACATGAAAATCTATATATAGCCCTTTCCATATTATATGTGAATGACCTACCTAAGGTCCCTATGTAGTTAAAGTCCTTTTAGATCTGGTTTGCGAAGGTGGATTTGGATATTTGAAGGTAATCTGTGGGGGGTGAATTATTAATAGTTAAAAAAAGTGTAGGGGGTAAACTGTCAAAAGTATATCAACTTACCCCTGGGATACCCCTCAGGGACTTTTTATTTAACGATGGCATAGTTGTTGTTTCTCCTTAGGAAATTCATTACCACTGTTAGTAGCAGGCTGGATGAAGGGATTTTTTGTTGTGGGTTCCCCTTGGTTTTTATCCTATCACCAAAAAAACCAAGCATCACCATCTATCAATATTCACTTTCATCTTAAATATACACAAATGAATGATTTTGTCTTGTTAGATCTGGTTTGCGCAGGTGTTGTTTGGTGCTTGATCACATACTGTATTTTTTTAGATGTTGTCTCTGCTTGATTACTTAGTTGAGCCTTTTTTATCTTCACCTTTCAGAGTCACAGTAAACCACATAAAATGTTAACTTATTGATTTGTTATTAAAGTTCAATTTGGTGATGTGATGTAAGGATTAGTTACCTTTAGTATTGATTTTGGTAGATTATTTTTTTCTGTCTTCTTTGATTTTCCTTTCCCTTTGTCATCTTCCTATTTTCAAAATACAGTCAACACACAATTAGCTAAGGATTAAATAAAATATACACCCCTAAAGACATGAACTTACGATTGTTATTAGCATTGATTGTGAGCATCCAAATATTTTTTTGAAACTCATACTCTTTAATCCGTTGCTTTGTCTTGTGGTGTTCTCTATTTTTTACTTTCCCCTAGTTTCAACTGGTCCTAGTATTTTTGGTTTGGATTTAACTGACTCTACTTTTGCAGTCACATTTTGTGTAACAGGGATTGCACATGGTGTAGATGGTTGTACGTCAAGCTCATCAAATAGTTTGTTAATCTGCTCATCAGGTGACTCATCCACACCTTGAACATTCACACCTTCAGCATTCACCCCTTCACCACTCAAACCAACAACATTAACACCTTCAACATTGTCATCTTCAACATTATCATCTTCAACATTCAAAAGTTGTGTATTATCTAATTCCTCATTTTCATTATCTTTATTATTTTGTTTCTTTACAAGACTGAGTGTTATGCCCTATTAATCTACAACCCCTGCATCTCATTACCCTACTCAGTCCTCTAGCCTTTTGAACACCTGCAATTGTGTGTTGCTTTCTCCACCTTGTTACTTGTTCCTCATCAACCTCCTTGGTCCTTACCCTTTTTGGTCTGCCAACCAATTTGAAGGCCACAAGAGGTTCAACATCCACATTCCTAGTAGAATTCCACATTGAGGGACCATTTACTGGATATATCATTGGTGTATACGCGTTCATATACATTTCTTTTGAGTAGCATTTACGCACATATTTCTCTGGATCTTGTCCAAAGTATTGAATACATGTGATGCCATGATAGCACGGTATCCCAGAAAGCTCCCACCTTCTGCAAGGATAACTTTGCAACTCCAAGTCCACAACTTATGATTATGTATTCAGGTTTCTCACCTCAAACTTCATCTCACCATAAAATACTGCATGCCACTTGCCACAGGTTTTTTTAGCTTTGTTGATTAGATATATTATCTTAGGACATATTTCACCTTCATACTTTGCCATCCAAGATCTCTTTTATTGATGTAATTTTGTCTTTTTTGACTATATTTCTCGGGTTTGACTTTATTATTGGATGTTTGAATTAAATTTAATTAAATATTGCTTTATGATTAATATTTGATGTTTTAATTAATTATTTACTATATTTGTATAAATATTAAAATATAAATATAAATACAAATTAAAATAAAATTAAAAATAAAACAAATCGAAATAAAAATAAAAATTAAATTTAAAATAAAAATACAAATTCAAAACAAAATTGTAATTAGAAATTCGGATTTAAAAAAAACGAATAGTAACGATGATGTCTCCCCATTTGTGATGAATTAATCTAGGTTGGAGACATCATTAGGTGTATTTAGAAATTTATTTATCGATTTTTATTCAAATTTTTATATTTTCCTATTTCCTGTCTTGATTTGAGGATTTATAATTTTTAGAGCATATTGGGTTTAATTGTTTGTTAATTGTGAAACTTTAAAAATATATGGTTATTAATTAGATGTCAAATCAATTCTAAATGATAAGGGAAAGAAGATGATGATGGAAATTTGAGATTAAGGAAGTAAAGGATAAAATAAGAATGGAAAAGTTGTCAAGTAAATATGAATTTCTGCTGATACGTCCATTAAATTGATCATAATTCAAAACAGACTTGAAATTTAGAAGAATGATCCGAAGCAAAAGTGTAGAGCTTTCCAAGACGATCAGTTTTGATATAAAGAATACGTCAATCGAAGAAATATTGAAGATGTTATGACAAGAACAAAACATTAGCAGATTCTTACATTTTCTATATTTTAGAAAACAAATTTGATTTGGAAAAGAGTCCTCTTACTTGCCTTGTACTCCAAGAATCCAAATTAGGGTTTAAAATACCCTATAAATGCACCATTTATTCAGTAGAAACACATCCTTGACCAATACTTAAGCCAAGAGAAAGCTTACAACAAGAAAAGAGAAGTCTGGAAGGAGCTGAACATCAAATTATGTCTTCACAAGCCTTCAAATTTGTAATAATTTTCTTTTCTTTCTCTAGTATAAACTAATTTATTTTAGCTTGAAATTTAGCATATGAGTATGAACCCTAAACTTGTTTTACATCTATTTTAATTTGGGATTATAATTATTTAAACAAATTAATGTTTTATTCTTTGATTTATTTGCTTTGATTTATTGTCCGGTTTCCTTGCGGTTGCAAACGTATAGGATTACCTTAATAGTACTTAGATGATCACCCGGAAAGGGTGTCTAATTATTGAAACACCACATAAACGTCTAGTGTGTGGTAGTGATCTTGATGGGCTTGCCTAACTAGATAGCCATTATGGTTTGATTTAACCATCGATCATTATTTCCAGGCCAGTCTCATCTAAGAACCTAGTGGCGTAGGAGCACCTTAGTTATTTCCTCTGGTAATTGTGAGTTCGCCATCTAAGTCCACCTAGAAGGGGGTTAGGAAGAATTTAGAATCCTCGTTATTGCAATTCTACATAATTCTCCCTTACATGATTAGAATAAACAAGGCTAGTAGGGATTACTTGCTATATCTCGAGCTAAACTCTCATACTATCGTCTCTTCTTATTTAATTTTCGGTCTTTAGTTTACTTAGTTCAATTTTATATTTATAAAAACCAAACAAAAATTATTATCTTTTATTTCTAGCGTATTATTATTCTAGCTCTCTTATCTGCACTTGATATTTACATAAGTTCTCTCCAACTATCGTAATCTCTGAGGAACGAATTCTATTTATTATTAAAACTTTCATATGACCTATGATACTTGAAGTGAGTAACATGTTTAGTCTAGGGTATTAGTTGCATCTTTTATCATCGTATTTTTATCACGCCCTAGGCGACACAAAATTTTTGGCGCCGCTGGCGGGGACTACATCGTTAGTCCTTGTGCATTTATTTAGTGCTTTTATTTTAGTTAGTTCTATTTTACGCTTTTTTTTTTAGTTTTGTCTTTACAGATTTACAGATGGCAAGCCCGAGGAAACTTGCTCTTCCCATTTCATTCAGAGTGAGACCTAGAAGAATTCACACTCCAGAAATCCAAACCACCAAATTGTGACCTGATCCAGGCATGATAGCGCAATTTGCGAGTCATTGAGAATTTAGATGTGATGCACATCAAGATCTGGTTCGTTATGTCTAGAAATTCATGAAGATTTGTGACGCTTATATCATCAAAGGCGTTGCACAGGAACAAATATACTACGTTATGTTCCAATTCTTCTTGACTGGTAGTGTAAGCGATTGGTATGATTCCCAACTCCCTGATTTATTTCCAGATTAGGATAAACTCAAGCCCAATTCCTAGACCAATTTTATTCGGTTAGCAGACGTTTAAAAGATATGCTGGAGTTTGAAAAATTTATTCAAGAAGAAGGGGAAAGTGTTGGTGAAGCATGATTACGTTTTAACGAGAAGAAAGCGAGGTGTCTGTTCCAAGTCTTCTCACCCGAATATTATTTAAACATGTTCTATGGAGGACTCAATGACGAGTCCAAGTCAAAATCAAATTTGTTTGGAGATGGAAGTTTAGTATTATTAGATCCTGAAGAAGCTAATACTATTATGGAAAGAAATCTGGATACCGAGAGAAGTTGGCTGATTGAATAAGAAAAACTAGAAGATACTTTTGAATCTTTAAAGATCAAAGAATTAAACAAACAACTCATGAATTACAAGAGCAAGCACGATCCATAGCTCAGGTATATATAGTACAAACTTTACCTTCATGTCCTGGTAGTGGAGCAATAAGTCATTCGTGGGATAGTTGTTCGAATAATTCAGCTTCGATTTCCTTCGTATCTCATCAATGAAACCGTTATTCGAATGGTTATTATCAGCCTCAAGGAAATTACGCTAATTATCACTCCCACAAAATCAAAATTAAGTAAAAAACCAAGGTACTTATTATCGAACTCTACCTCAATCTTATTATCCACCACAACCTATATATCAAGAAGCGCCAATTTATGAAGAAACTTATCAAGAACCACCTCCATATTCGACGCAACAAGCTACACAATAACAACCTTCGAGTTTGGATCCGAGTATAGCTGAATTTTTTGGACTAGTTGAAGAAAATATGAAGATAAGTCAGCGAACACTTTAAACCCACTTAAAGGTAATTAAAAATTTCGAGCATGCCATTTCACAGATGGCAAGTACACTTCAAAACAGGCCAAATGGGAAACTCCCAAGTGATACTATTGCTCCCGAAGATGATGTTTGTCATGCAGTTGAATTTAGAACTGGAAAACAATTACCTTTGCCTAGAATAGAAGAAACAGAACCAACCTCTATTCCTGAAATAGTGGTTGAAGAAACAAGTGAAGACAAGGCTGAAGAGGTGACTGAACCAACGAGTATCCCAGAGAAGACACCAGAGAAGAAGAAAAGCTAAGTGGAAAACAATACACGCCCTCCTCCACCATTCCCATTATGTGTCAAAAACAAGAACAATGAAAAAGAATTCGAGAAGTTCCTTGACATGGTGATCAAGCTAGATATAAATTTTCCATTTGTAGAAGCTCTCAAGAAAATGCCAAAATATCTTAAATTTATGAAGGATATTCTCTCTAACTACCGAAGCTTAGAAACTCAGGAGATGAATGGATTACCAGAAGAATGTAGTTTTATATATCAAATCAAGTTACCACCAGACACACGTACACCCAAGAACTCTTGGATGGGACAGTTCATGGCTACAAAGAATAGATCTAAAAAGTTCGTGGGAGTGAAAGGCAAGGGATTTAAATTTCGCATGCCAAATATTAATAAATTTACTCATTGTTGGGGAGGTGATTGTCATACATGATCACCAAGGTAACACGTCTAACTTTAAAAGAGGTTAAAGAAAAGTGCTCTTGGGAGACACCCCTTGTTTTAATTGCTTTTTAGTTAATCTTATGTTTTGTAGTGTATGATATTAAGTTAGTGTATATTTTTAATGTGTTTACAATCTAATGGGAGAGAAAGGTAGTGTGTTATATGTGCAGGAAACGCGTTTGGGGTCAAACAGAAAAATTGGGAAAAATCTGGCCACTGGACCGGCATACCGGCTGAAATTCCCGGTATACCGGCGAGCAAAAACCGTAACATGGTCGGGGAAATCAGGTGCAACACCGAGAGCTATTGGACAAAACCATGGGAGCAAACCTCGACAGGGTCTGGGACCGGTATGCCGGTGTTGAAAAAAAAAGAATAAAAAAAATAGAAAAAAAGTTGACCAGTATACCGGACAGACCAATACCGTGCCACGGTCACCGAAATTAGGGTGAATACCGAGGGTGCGTTAGCATAACCGTGTCGTCAGTTGCGCACCACAGTATGGTAAAAACTTCAAAAGGTCATAACTTTGTGCTCGGAAGTGAAAATTCATATTTTCAAGAGTCTAGGTTGATTATTATTTTGAGATCTATCTAATAGAGTGGAGAAAGCCTGATTTGGAGGTAAAATAAAAACCATTTCAGACCCCAAACCCTATAAAATCACCTTGAAGCTTGATTAAACCTTAACATAAACACAACAACATCAAATCTTTCCTCCATCCTCCATAAACACATATTCTTCATCAAATGCATTACACTACACCATAAAACAACATCAAAGATCATTAAGATAGTAAGAGTTCTAAAAGAACAATCAAGAAAACCTTCTTCTACCATTAATAATCATTCATCCAAGCAACACACTCAAGCCACACCAATCTTTCATAACTTTATTCTATCCTTGGTGTAACTTGAGTTGTGGGTTATTCAAAGATGACAGACAGAACAGGTGCTATGGATTACTAGAGGAAGTATTCAATATTAGGGAAGAAAAAAAAATTGACGGGAGCTATAGTAGAAAAGGCCATTGACCATGATGAGCCTATTGAAAAGAAATTAAAGATAGAGGCACCAGCACAACCACTACAAAGAAAATTAACAGCAAGGATGAGTGTATCACTAAGGCCTAAAGCAAAGACAACAATCCAAGATCAAAGTTCTTCTTCAAATCTTAATAAAAGTTCAGAGAGTATATCCATACCACCAACATGGGCAGTTAAATTGATGGAAGAAATTGGTAATTTTAAAAGAGAATTTAACACCTGCTTCAAGGACTAATCATGTAATAAACGAAATTACAGAAGACTTGGATATAGAAAAATATTCTTCTTCGGAAGAGGATTTGCTAGAGCTTTATGGCCAGATACCCCGTTCTAATTATTCTCCTTAATTTCTTATATGCATTAGTATAGGATTAGTTTAAATTGATTTATTGATTCTTTTTTGAGTCGTGGAGACATGACTTACTTTTGAGTTTGGGTGGGGATTCGTTGTCCTCATCTTCCTTTTTGTTTTTGCATAAAATTTAAAATTAAAAAGTTTGAATTGGAATATAACATACTGAATATACCTATTAAGCATGCTTTTATTAATTCAATGATAGTAACTAGTATGTTTTTGAAAGGTGTCACAAATATGTTTAGTATGCATGTATGAAAACAGGAAATAAAAGATAGGGAAGATTAGTGAGCAATGCGTAAGAAGTCAAGTTGAAACTTAGGGACTGTTATTTGGTGTGTAGAACATGAGTTTGAAATTAGTTGAAGATATGCTTGTTCTTTGAGATAGTAGTGAAAAAGTAACAAATCCGGTAGTTAGAAAAGTGAATAAGGCAGTTCTTTCATATTTGAAGCCACTTGAAGCCCTTTTAGCTTTCTCACCCTTTTATTTGATTATTATTATTTATCCGTCTTAGCCCCTCTGAGCCTTTTTAAATCCTTTTATTAACCACATTATAAGCCATACCCCTTAGTTTATAGGCCTTATCCATATGACCCGCACTCGAATCGCAATACCTGAGACAAGTCGTTTTTAGAGTTTGAGTTTGGGGTGGTGGGTTTCCATAATTGGGAAAAATTGGTTTGGTAGATTTTAATTGTGATATTATTAATGATGAAAATTGTTATTGTGACCCTTTGCCGGGGTAAGAGTAAATGAAAAAAAAACTGAAAAGCACGAAAAGAAAAGAATATATATGAAAAAATTAGCATGATATTTCAACATAAAAAAGAGAGTCATAGCTTACAATGAAAAAAAAAACATATATATGAAAATATTGAAAAATATTTGGACCGACAAAGTGGAATCTATTATATAATCATGTAAAGGTTTAATTTGGTTTAATTGGGGATGCAAATCAAGGCATAAAAAATTTGGTTGAGTGAGAACATCTTCGAGTGAAACTCAAGCTCTTGGGCGATTAGTTGATGGAATGTGAGGAGAGAGCTAAAAGCTCACTTTTCATTATCCAAATATACCACACCGTCCCTAATCCACGTTATAACCGTAAAGACCTTAGGATTTCTAGCTACTTGATGAAGAAACAATGGAGCTATTAGGTTTTAGGTAAGTAAACCATTGGATACTATATTAGGACCTATGAACAACCTTTAGACATTAACAAGAACTGAGTTGAAAACCTCTCCTTCTAGCATTGCGAAGTTAATCTGGACTTGAATTTATGGAATGTTGATTATGTGTATATTAAGCATACGTGTGCATTATTTCTTTAGTATTACCACATGAGACTTTTTAGATATTTTTCTCTAGGATCATTAATTGTTTTCTATTCTTCTGCTTCTCCTCCTTCTTCTTCTTCTTCTCTGTATATTATTTGACTACCATACTATTCTTTATCTTTATTGTATCGGGACGATACAATTTTGAGTTGGGGGTCTTGATGTCTCCCTATTTGTGATGAATTAATCTAGGTTGGAGACATCATTTTAGGTGTATTCTAGAATTTAATTATCGATTTTTAATCATAATTTACATTTTTCTATTTATTGTCTGGATTTGAGGATTTATTATCTTTAGTTTGTTAATTGTGAAATTTTAGAGATATATGATAATTAATTAGATTCCAAATAAATTCTAATAGATAAGGGAAAGAAGATAATGACGGAAATTGGAGATAAATGAAGCAAAAGATAAAATAGGAAAGGAAAAGTTGTCATGTAAATCTGAATTTCAGCAGTTACGTCCATTATATTGATCATAACTAAAAAAAGGCTGAACATTTAATAGAAATGTCTTAAGAAAAAGTGTAGAGCTTTCTGAGACAATCCGTTTCAATATTAAGAACACGTCAGACGAAGCAATATGGAAGAAGTTATGACCAAAACAAAACAACGACATTGTCTCACCTTTTCTATATTTTAGGAAACAAAATTGATTTGGAAAAGAGTCCTCTTACTTTCCTTGTACTCCAAGAATCCGAAATAGGGTTTAGAATACCCTATAAATACACCATTTACTCAGTATAAACACATCCTTGGCCAATCCTTAAGCCAAGAGGAAGCTTACAACAAGAGAAGAGAAGTCTGGAAGGAGTTGAACATGAAATTATGTCTTCACAAGCCTTCAAATTTGTAATTGTTATCTTTTCTTTCTCTAGTATGAACTAATTTATTTTAGCTTGAGATTTAGCATATGGGTATGAACCCCAAACTTGTTTTACATCTATTTTAATTTGGTATTATAATTATTTAAACGAATTAATGTTTTATTCTTTGATTTATTTGCTTTGATTTATTGTATGTTTTCCTTGCGGTTGCAAACGTATAGGATTACCTTAATAGTAGTTAGATGGTCACCCGGAAAGGGTGTCTAATTATTGAAACACCACATAAACGTCTAGTGTGCGGTAGTGATCCTGACGGGCTTGCCTAACTAGATAGCCATTAGGGTTTGATTTAACCATCGATCATTATTTGCATGCCAATCTCATCTAAGAACCTAGTGGCGTAGGAGCAGCTTAGTTAATTCCTCTGGTAATTGTGAGTTCGCCACCTAAGTCAACCTAGAAGGGGGTTAGAAAGAATTTAGAATCCTGGTTATTGCAATTCTACATAATTCTCCCTTACATGATTAGAATAAACAAGGCTAGTAGGGATTACTTGCTATATCTCGAGCTAAACTCTCATACTATCGTCTCTTCTTATTTACTTTTCTATCTTTAGTTTACTTAGTTCAATTTTCTTTTTACAAAAACCAAACAAAAATTATTGTCTTTAATTTCTTGCGTATTATTATTCTAGCTCTCATATATGCACTTGATATTTACATAAGTTCTCTCTAACTTTCGTAGTCTATGAGGAACGAATTCTATTTATCATTAAAACTTGCATATGACCTATGATACTTGTAGTGAGTAACGTGTTTAGTCTAGGGTGTTAGTTGTATCTTTTATTATCGTATTTTTATCACGCCCTAGGCGACACCAAATTTTTGGTACCGCTGGCGGGGATTACATCGTTAGTCCTTGTGCATTTATTTAGTGCTTTTATTTTACTTAGTTTTATTTTACGCTTATGTATTTAGTTTTATCTTTACAGATTTACAGACGGAAAGCCTGAGGAAACTTGATCTTCCCATTTCATTCGAAGTGCAACCTAGAAGAATTCGCACTCCAGAAATCCAAGCCACTAAATTTCGACCTGATCCAGGCATGATAGTGCAATTTGCGAGTCATGGAGAATTTAGCGGTGCTGCACATCAAGATCTGGTTCGTTATGTCAAGATATTCATGCAAATTTGTGACGCTTATATCATCAAAGGCGTTACACAGGAACATATGTACTACGTTATGTTCCAATTCTTCTTGACTGGTAGTGTATGCGATTGGTATGATCCCCAACTCCCTGATTTAATTCTCCAAGCCATATTCCCAGACCGATTTTATCCGGTTAGTAAACGTTTAAAAGATATGCTGGAGTTTGAACAATTTATGCAAGAAGAAGAGGAAAATATTTGTGAAGCATGGCTACGTTTAAATGAGAAGAAAGCGAGGTGTCCATTCCAAGTCTTCTCGACCGAATATCATTTAACCATGTTCTATGGAGGACTCAATGACGAATCCAAGGCAAAATCAAATTTGTTAGGAGATGGAAGTTTTGTGTTATTAGGTCCTGAAGAAGCTAATAGTATTATGGAAAGAGTTCTGGATACCGAGAGAAGTTGGTCGATTGAATAAGAAAAACAAGAAGATAAATTTCAATCTCTAAAGATAAATAATTAAACCAACAAATCAAGGAATTACAAGAGCAAGCATGTTCAATAGCATAAGTAAATCTAGTACACACTTTACATTCATGTCTTGGTTGTGGAGCAAGAAGTCATTCGTGGGAGAATTGTCCGAATAATTCAGCTTCGATTTCCTTCGTATCTCATCAAAGAAACCGTTATTCGAATGGTTATTATCAGCCTCAAGGAAATTATGCTAATTATCACTCCCCACGGAATCAAAATTGAGTAAAAAACCAAGGTACCTATTATCGAACTCGACCTCAATCTTATTATCCACCACAACCTATCTATCCAGAAGCGCCAATTTATGAAGAAACTTATCAAGAACCACATCCATATTCGACACAACAAGCTACACAAGAACAACCTTCGAGTTCGGATCCAATTATAGCTGAATTTTTGGGACTAGTTGAAGAAAATATGAAAATAAGTCAGCGAAGACTTCAAACCCAATCAAAGGTAAATAAACACTTTGAGCATACCCTTTCGCAGATGGCGAGTACACTTCAAAACAGGCCAAAAGGGCAACTCCATAGTGATACTATTTCTCCCTTAGATGATGCTTGTCATGCAGTTGAATTAAGAAGTGGAATACAATTACCTCCGCCTAAAGTAGAAGAAACATAACCAACCTCTACTCCTGAAATAGTGGTTGAAGAAACAGTTGAAGACAAGGCCGAAAAGGTGATTGAACCAACGAGTGTCTCAGAGAAGACACCTGAAAAGAAGAAAAGCCCAATGGTAAACAATACACACCCTCCTCCACCATTCCCATCACGTGTCAAAAACAAGAACAATGAAAAAGGATTCGAGAAGTTCCTTGACATGGTGATCAAACTAGATATCAATGTTACGTCTGTAGAAGCTCTCAAGAGAATGCCAAAATATCTTATACTTATGAAGAGTATTCTTTCTAACAAACGAAGCTTAGAAACTGAGGAGATCATTGGATTACCAGAAGAATGTAGTGCTATATATAAAATCAAGTTACCACCAGACGCACGTACACCCAAGAACTCTTAGATGGGACAGTTCATGGCTACAAAGAATAGATCTGAGAAGTTTGTGGGAGTGAAAGGTAAGGGATTTAAATTTCGCGTGCCAAATATTAATAAATTTTACTCATTGTTTGGGAGGTGATGTTCATACATAATCACCGAGGTAACACGTCTAACTTTAAAAGACATTAAATAAAAGTGTTCTTGGGAGACACCCCTTATTTTAATTTCTTTTTGGTTAATCTTATGTTTTGTAGTGTATAATATTAAGTTAGTGTATATTTTTAATGTGTTTACAATCTAATGGGAGAGAAAGGTAGTGTGTTATATGTGTAGGAAAAGAGTTTGGGGTCAAACTAGAAAAATTGGGAAAAATCTGACCACTGGACCGGCATACCAGCCGAAATCCTTGGTATATCGGGGAGCAAAAACCGTCACACGATCGGGGAAATTAGGTACAATGCCGAGAGCTATTGGACACAACTGTGGGAGAAAACTTCGACGCGGTCTGGGACCGGTATGCCAGCGCTGAAAAAAAATTAAATAAAAAGAACAAAAATAAATCGAAAAAAAAAGTTGATCGGTATACCGGTCACTGAAATCAGGTTAGCAAAACTGTATTGTCAGTTGCGCACCACAATATGTGAAAAACTTCAAAAGGTCATAACATTCTGCTCGAAAGTTAGAATTCACTTTTTCAAGAGTCTAGATCGCATATCTTTTTGAGATCTATCCTACAGAGTGGAGAAACCCTGATTTGGAGGTAAAATAAAAACCATTTCAGACCCAAACCTTATAATATCACCTTGAAGCTTGATTAAACCTTCACATAAACACCACAACAACATCAAATCTTTCCTCCATAAACACATATTCTTCATCAAATGCATTACACTACACCATAAAACAACATCAAAGATCATCAAGATATTAAGAGTTATTTAAGAACTATCAAGAAAAGCTTGTTCTACAATTAATAATCATTCATCCAAGCAACAAACTCAAGCCACACCAATCTTTCATAACTTTATTCTATCCTTGGTGTAACTTGAGTTATGGGTTATTCAAGGATGATAAACAGAACAGATGCTATGGATTACAAGAGGAAGTGTTCAATATTAGGGAAGAACAAGAAATTGCCTCGAGCTACAAAGAAAAGACCATTGACCTTGATGAGCCTATTGAAAAGAAATTAAAGATAGAGGCACCAGCACAACCACTACGAAGAAAGTTAACAGCAAGGATGAGTGTACCACCATGGCCTAAAGCAAAGACTACAATCCAAGATCAAAGTTCATCTTCAAATCTTAATGAAAATTCAGAGAGTATTTCCATACCACCAACATGGGCAGTTAAATTGATGGAATAAATTGGTAATTTAGAAAGAGCTTCGAAGCCTGCTGGGATGACATTTCAAGGATTAATCATGTAATAAACGAAATTACAGAAGACTTAGATATAGAAAATTTTTCTTCTTTGGAAGAGGTTTTGCTAGAGCTTTACGGCTAGGTACCACGTTCTAATTATTCTCCTTAATTACTTGTATGCATTACTTTTGGATTAGTTTGAATTTTATTGATTTATTGAGTCTTTTTCGAGTCGTGGGGACACGACTCACTTTTGAGTTGGGGGTGGGGATCCGTTGTCCTCATCATCCTTTTTGTTTTTGCAGAAAATTTAAAATTTTAAGGTTTGAATTGGCATAGGATATAGTGAATATACCTATTAATCATGCTTTAATTAAGTCAATGATCCTAAGTAGTATGTTTTTGAAAGGTTTCGCAAATATGTTTAGTATGCATGTATGAAAATAGGAAATAAAAGATAGGGAAGATTAATGAGCCATATGTAAGAAGTCAAGTTGAAACTTAGGGTCTGTTTGGATAAGGAGGGATTCTTTTAGTAAAGGATAGGAAGGAAGGGTATTGTAAAGGAATGGAAAGGAGAGTATTAAATCTTGTTTGGATTGAATAAAGAGAAGGGAAGATTTTATTAAAGGATTATATGTATTTGGTGTTTGGATTAGAGGAATAATGGAAGGAAGGGATTCTTTTTATAACTAAATGACTCATATACCCCTATTAAAATATTTTATAAAGGAAGAATAAGGGTAATTTAGACATTATAACGTAATAAAAGAATCCTTCCTTCCCAATCCCACCGAATTGAAGGGATTGAATATATGGGTTTGGAAGGGATTGTAAGTATCATTTAATAAACTATCCCTTCTACCTATTTCTAATACAAACAAGGGATGGGATTGTTATTATCCTTTAATACAATCTCATCCCTCCCAATACCTCCATCCAAACAAACCCTTAGGGACTATTATTTGGTGTGTAGAACGTGAGGTTTGAAATTAGTTGAAAACACGCTTGTCTATGAGCTAATAGTGAAAAAGTAACAGAATTCGATAGTTAGAAAAGTGAATAAGGCAGTTCTTTCATATTTGAAGCCACTTGAAGCCCTTTTAGCTTTCTCACCCTTTTATTTTATTATTATTTATCCGTCTTAGACCCTCTGATCATTTTTAAAGCCTTTTATTAACCATGTTGTAAGCCATACCCCTTAGTTTATAGGACTTATCCATTTGACCCGCACTCGAATCGATATACCTGAGACAAGTCGTTTTTAGAGCTTGAGTTTGGGGTGGTGGGTTTCATCATTGGGGGAAATGGGTTTGGTAAATTTTAATTGTGATATTATTGATGATGAAAATTGTTATTGTAACCTTTTTCCGAGGTAAGAGTAAATGAAAGAAAAAGCTGAAAAGCATGAAAATAAAAGAATATATGGGAAAATTAGCATGATATCTCAACATCAAAAATAGATTCATAGCTATACAATAAAAAAAAAGATATATATGAAAATATTGAAAAATATTTGGACCGACAAAGTGGAATCTATTATATCATCTTGAAAAGGTTTATTTGGTTTAATTGGGGATGCAAATCAAGGCATCAAAAATTGGGTTGAGTGAGAACATCTTCGAGTGAAACTCAAACTATAGTGCGATTCGTTGATGGAATGTGAGGAGTGAGACAAAAGCTCACTTTTCACTATCAAAATATACCACACCATCCCTAAGCCATGTTATAACCGTAAAGACCTTAGGATTTCAAGATACTTGGTGGAGAAACAATGGAGCTATTAGGTTGTAGGTAAGTGGACCATTGGATACTATATTAGGACTTATGAACAACCTTTTGACATTAACAAGAACTGAGTTGAAAACCTCTCCTTCTGGCATTGCGAATTTAATAGGACTTGAATTTGTGGAATGTTGATTATGTGTATATTAAGCATACGTGTGCATTATTTCTTTAGCATTACAACATGAGACTTTTTACATATTTTTCTCTAGGATCATTCATTGTGTTCTATTCTTCTTCTTCTCCTTCTTCTTCTCGGTTTATTATCTGACTACCCTACTGTTCTTTATCTTTATTGTATCGGGAAGATACAACTTTGAGTTGGGGGTCTTGATGTCATCTTATTTGTGATGAATTAATCTAGGTTGGAGACATCAATTTAGGTGTATTTAGGAATTTAATTTTCGATTTTTATTCATAGTTTTATATTTTTCTATTTCTTGTCTTGATTTGAGGATTTATTATCTTTAGAGCATATTGGTTTAAAAGTTTATTAATTGTGAAGTTTTAGAGATATATGATAATTAATTAGATGTCAAATCAATTCTAATAGAAAATGAAAAGAAGATAATGATGAAAATTGGAGACAAAGTAAGTAAAAGATTAAATAGGATAAGAAAAGTTGTCAAGTAAATATGAATTTCAGAAGCTATGTCCATTAAATTGATCATAACTAAAAAACGACTGGGAATTTAATAGAAATATATGAAGAAAAAGTGTAGAGCATTGCGAGAAGATCAGTTTTGATATTAAGAACGCGTCAATCAAAGCAATATTGAGGAAGTTCCCAACAGTACAAAACAACAACAGTTTCTTACATTTTCTATATTTTAAGAAACGAATTTGATTTCGAAAAGAGTCCTCTTACTTTGCCTCTACTCCAAGAATCCGAATTAGGGTTTAGAATACCCTATGAATACACCCTTTATTAAGTAGAAATACATACTTGACCAATCCTTAAGCCAAGAGGAAGCTTACAACAAGAGAAGAGAAGTCTGGAAGGAGATGAGCATCAAATTATGTCTTCACAAGCCTTCAAATATGTAATTGTTTTCTTTTCTATCTCTAGTATGAACTAATTTATTTTAGCTTGAGATTTAGCATATGGGTATGAACCCTAGACTTGTTTTACATTTATTTTGATTTGGGGTTATAATTATTTGAATGAATTAATGTTTTATTCTATGATTTATGTGCTTTGATACATTGTCTGTTTTCCTTATGGTTGCAAACCAATAGGATTACCTTAATAGTAGTTAGATGGACACCCGGAATGGGTGTCTAATTATTGAAACACCACATAAACGTCTAGTAGCAGAAGAACACCCTATTTGAGTCCCCTCGTGATTGTGAGGTCACCACCCTAGTTCGCTCTCAAGGGATAGGGGGAATTTAGAATCCTGACTACTTATATAAGAGCTATTATCACCCTTATAAACTGAACTGATAGAAATAAATAGAAGGATTAGTGCATACTAGCACAACCTAAGCTATGTTCTCTCATCTTATTTCTTTCATATTTATTTTACTTGTTTTTATTTCCCTAGTTTAATCATTAATCTCTCAATCAATCATATTTATTTTCTATCTTTTAATTATTAATTGCTACTCATATTTGTTTACCCATTCTTTTAACACATTTAAGTCCCTGAGGAACGGATCTTCGTATCATTAAAACTTGCATACGTCCTGTAATAGTTGCATTTCCGTGCTAGTCTAGAGTTCTTATTTGTGTTATTTATTCTATTATTTTATCACACCCTAGGTGACACCAAGTTTTTGGCGCTGCTGCCGGGGACTTGTGTCTCGTTAGCGTGTGAGTTATTTATTTCTAATAGTAGTTTTTTGTATTTAGTTATTTTTATTTTTATTTTTCCAGTTTTACGTTTTTGGTTTGCTTTAGTCTCTTTCAGGTTTACAGTGCATGCTTGCGGAACCGGAGAGGTGTTTCGCAGCTTATAACAGACGCTTAAGAGAAGAGAGAGAGCGACGAAAAGCGATGGCATAAGAGCAATAACACAGAGTAGATCCTCCGCTTGGTCCTTTGAGACATAATACACCACCACCACCTAGAGATAACAGAAACAACAACAAAACTGAACAAGATCTCCCAGGCTTGGGAGCACCTTTTCAAGTTCAACCATTAGGTTATCATACTCCATAGATCCAGAATATCAAGTTCAGGCCCGATCCGGGCATGCTCAGTCAATTTCAGAATTTCGGACTCTATAGTGGTACAGGAGTACAAGATCCGGTAAGTGCGATTCAGAAGTTCATGCAGGTTTGTGATGCCTATGTTACTCCAGGCATTACACGCGAGCAACTGTATTGTCACATGTTTTTGTTCTTTCTGACTGGCAAAGTTGGTGATTGGCTAGATAGACAACCACCAGGTATAATTACTACTTGGGCAGAATTTCAAGCCGCATTCTTTAAATGCTTTTATCCAAGGAGTATGAGACTCAAAGATCCGAGCGAGCTTGATAAGTTTTGTCAAGAGAATGGAAAAGAAGAAGGAGACGCGTGGACAAGGTTCCGAAAGAAATTAGTGGTGTCGCCTAAGGTGTGATAAAATAATAGATAAAATAAGTGCAAAAATAAACACCCTAGGCTTAGCACGGTTCTGCAAGTATACAGGACGTATGCAAGTTATACTGATAAATAAGATTCGTTCCTTAAAGGCTACAAAAGTTAGGAAGAACTTATGCAATTTATCAAGTGCAAATATAAAAGCTAGAACAGATAATATGCAAGAACAAAGAAAAGGAAAATAGATAACAAAAATTAAACTAATAAATTAAAGACATAAAATTAAATAAAAGAAAAGAAGATAGTATGATAGTTTAGCTTGAGAAATTAGCAAGTGATCCCCACTAGTCTTATTTATTCTAAACATGTAAGGATGAATCATGTAGTATTACGATAATCAGGATTCTAAATTCCCATTCCTTAGACCTTGAGAGCGACTAAGGGGGCTACATCACAACCACGAGACAATTTTAAATAGGGTTATCAAGCGCTACCTAGGCCCTAAGTAAACAATTCCTTCAATTGGTGATATGGTGATTAAAACAAACCCTAATTACTATCTAGTTAGGCTGGAGTTGTCAGGACCGAATCCTTATTCTCGACGTTATGTGGTGTTTAAATAGTTAAACACCCCTTCCGGGCGACAGCTCAAGAATGCACTGTGAGCTTAAGCCCGGGCGAACAGAAGAAGATGATAAATCCTCCTTATCTATAGAATGCTCAGAGGTGACCAGAACTCCTTCGAGCCACATCTAACTAATATTAAGGTAATCATATACGTTTGCAACCGCAAGGAAGACATACAATAAATCAAAACACATAAACAGAGAATAAAACATGAATTCAAATTAAATACGATAGTATCCCAAATCAGATAGAAAGAAATTGGGTTCATACATATATGCTAAATCTCAAGTCAAAATTATTTAGTTCATACTAAAGAAAGAAGAGAAAAGAATTACAAATTTGAAGGTTGAAGAAGACATAATATGGTGTTCATCTCCTTCCAGACTTCTCTTCTCTTGTTGTAAGCTTCTTCCTGGCTTAAGGTTTGTCAATGATGTGTTTCTTCTGATAAGAGAGTGTATTTATTGGGTATAGGAAACTCTAAAACATTTTCTTGGAGTGGAAGACAAGTAACTTGGACTCTAGCCCAGCTCAAATTCGTAACCCTAAAATATAGAAAAGGTAAGATTGTGGTGTTTTTTTGTTTTGACCGTAACTCCTTCAATACTTATCCGTTTGACACGTTCAATTGTCGAAACCGATCGTCTCGGAAATCTCTATAGCTTTGATTCAGACCATTCCTCCAAATTACTAGCCAATCTTGAGTTATGATCACTTTTATGATCGTAGCTGATGGAATTGAAATTTATTTGGCAACTTTATCTTTTCCTTTTCATATTTCTTTCCTTTATCTCTAATTTCCATGTCTATATTCTTTCCCTTATCTCTTAAAATTGACTTGGTATCTAATTAATTACCATATATCTTTAAAGCTTCACACTAAATAAATAAATTAAACCCAATATGCTCTAAAAATAATAAATAATTAAATGAAGACAAGAAATAGGAAAGTGTACTAATACATAGGAAAATCGACATATGACCTAATAAATACACCTAAAATGATGTCTCCAAGCTAGATAAATTTATCACAAATAGGGAGACATCAGTTAGCTAGATGTCCACTCCATGGTTACACCCAGTCTTTACAATTAGCTATATTTTATCAAGGTATCAATGCCGAAAGTAGACTGAGGGTAGATAATCTTGGAAAGGGAAATTTTGTGTCCATGTATCCTACAGAAGCTGCTGAAGGTATGGAAAACATAACAGAAATAGAAAGGAGTTGGCCACTTTTGCGAGCTCCTATTACAAACACCAGAGGTACGCTTCGATTAGATGCAGAAACTGCAAGCTTAGCTCAATTTGCATCATTAGAGAATCAAATCAAAGAGATCAAGCTTGAGATGCAAAAGAATTTAGCCGCGTCAAATGTAGTGAAAGAGGCAAAAGGTTGTCCAAAGTGTGAGGTACTGAATCATACATGGGAAGAATGTGAAGGAAATCCAGATTCTGTTTATTTTATATCCAACCGAGGAAACTATCAATTTGGTAACAGAATTCATCCGGGTCTGCAGTATTCAAATCCACAGGGGGCCGCTAATCCAGGTCATTATAAACCTCGTCCCAAGAATAACTCTTTCCAACCAAGAGGTCAAGCTCCATATCAGGGATATCAGAATTATAATCGACCTGCGCCTCCACAACAACCTGCCAATGATGAATATACCGATGCTTTAGCTCAGAAGGCTTTACCACGATACCCTCAAAAAGGAGTTGTGGGTGATAAACAATTGAAAGATTTTATGGATCTGATGACAACAAATATGCATTCACAAAACGAGAAGTTAAGAGAACAAGAAGCTTCAATTCAAATTTTAGGTACACAAGTAGAACAAATGAATAAAGTTCTTACTAGTATTATGGAAGCGAAGTAATTGAAAGATATCGAAGGAGGTGATGCCAATGTTGGGTTCGAAGCTTGCAAGGCTATTTGCCTTGAAATTGACGAGAATAAGGAAGTACCGCATGCTGCAAGAATTGCCGTGGAAGTTCAAGAAACAGAAGAAGAACCAACCAAGTCTAGCCCCGAAGACTCTGACTATTCTGAAGATGAAGATCCATCCGAAAAATCCAAATTTCTACAGCTTCTGCGAGATATGAAAGAAGAGATCAGATCTGTTATGGAACTACAAGCTGCTAGAGCTAAAGAGAAAGAGGAAGAAACCTCAAACGAGCTGCAAGATAATGTTGCACCTGCTATGCAAGAAAAGAAAAAAGAAGAGAAGGTGGAATCGCCACCAGTTGTTCAAACAGTGTCACCAATTATTCCAGATACATATCCGAAGGTAGACATTGAACTCAAGACATTTGAAGAGGCGTATACTCCTGAAAATATCAATGCCCAAATGCTTGAGATTGTGAAGAAAGGGCTTACACCGCGACAAGTTTATATGAAAGTTATTCCAGAGAAAGAAGCGAGTGTAGAAGCCAAGAAAGAGATTGTGGCTCATACTAAGAGCGTCTCAAGAAAAGTAGAAAAAAAGTTACCATTAAAACTCAAAGATCCAGGAAGCTTTAATCTTCCTATTCAGATAAATGGTACGCTCAAGATGAAAGCTATGTGTGATGTGGGTTCATGTGTGAATCTTATGCCAAAGTCCGTGTTCGACAGACTTGGACTTCAGAAAGCAGCGAAAGCTCTAGTGAAGTTGAAGTTTGATGACAACTCAGTTATCAAGACATGGGGAACAGTGGAGGACGTTCACGTCTGATCAGGTAATATCACCATCCCTACTGACTTTGTTATACTTGATTTCGATGCAGAGAAGCAGGTTCCAATCAAACTTGGAAGGGCCTTCATGGCCACCAGTCAGAGCATAATCAACTTCCAGGGAGGGACAGTTACCCTCCATGCTAAATATATATCCAAGACATTCTATGTCTGGGGTAAGAAACCAAGGAAGTTAGATCCCACCGTTCCTATCATCCACAACCTTTCACATCACAAAGTCCCTAGAAAAGATCCACGCAAAGCCTGTGGATAATAAGCCAGATTGAGTTTGGGGTCGGCCATGAAGTTGTATGGAAAGCCCACAAACCAGAGAATAGGCCACGAAGTCACAAGGACTCGTGGATGGGACCATTTATAGTCACTGGAGTTGTTTCAGCTAAGGTGATAGAGATCAGGCCCAAGAGGGGCATCAAATGGAGATTAGTATATGTTCATAGCCTTGTTCGTTGTTGGGGAGGCTATATTCGCAAATCTTGATAGAGGTAACGCGTCTAACTTTAAAAGACATTAAATAAAAGTGTTGTACGGGAGACAACCCGCAATTTTTTATGTTTTTATGTCTTTAAATTTTGTTTAGTTTAGTTATTTTTAGTTGATATTGCATTATTGAGAAAGGTATGAGTATTTTTGATGTTCAGGTACTTTAGAAATCGATTTAGGAAAAGGATAACGAAAATTTGGCGAAAACCAGACCACACATATGGTACACCGCAGGTCCAAAAACCATTGAGACGGTTTTCGCTACGGTATATTGTCGAGAAGAAAAGGTAAAAACCGTATCGCGTAGCGCGAATACGGTATGAACAGCAGACATGTCACGTGCACCGCACCAACCTTCTGGTGTACTACACCATCAAAAACCGTGGCGACGGTTTTCCAATACTGTACAATTATGAGAGGTTTAAGACCAGCTATCCAAAACTATGTCGACAACTCGCGAATACGGTTTTTAAACCCTTAGGTGCGGTACACCGTACCCCACGTCCGGTTCATAATTGGAATCCCCCTTCCGGACGCAAGCTCAATTACTTAGGCTAATCACTATTCGGCACAGATAAGATTAGTATTTAACTCAAGTTGTATACCCAATAGATGCAAAACACGTTTTATTTAAATGAAATCCCAATAGAACAAATTAGATAACAAGACTAAATTGATCCATAAAATATCTTAAGCAAAATAGAATTAGTGCATAATAGAACTTGGAATAAAAAGCTTAGAAATAAATTAAAGCCAATAAAATATATCTAATGTTAATCGCCCTAAGTATAGAGATGTAGAGGTGTTGAAATGACGCGGTGAACCTCCAGCTCTTGCTTCTTCCTTCTCAAGATCCTTCTGGTCACTTCTATGATGAGTTATTAATGAAAAGTAAGCCTTGGCGGCCAAGGGATGATTTTCTAATGTTATGAGTTGATATTTATAAGTTGCAAATGTTTGTAGTGTTTACATAGTGATGTCTCCCCATTTGTGATGATTTAATCTTAGTTGGAGACATCATTTTAAGTGTATTTATTAGGATATAGGTTGATTTTCTCATGATTTAGTACACTTTCCTATTTGGTGGCTTGATTTAATTATTCATTATTTTTAGATATATGGTAATTAATTAGATGCCAAGTTAAATCTAAGAGATAAGGGAAAGAGGATAAACATGGAAATTGGAGATAAAGGCAAAAAATATGAAAAAGGAAAAGATAAAGTTTCCAAATAAATCTGAATTCCAGCAGCTACGAACATAAAAGTAATCATAACTCAAGATTGGCTAGGAATTTGGAAGAATGGTCTAAATCAAAGTTAAAGAGCTTTCCAATACGATAAGTTTAGACTACTGGAACGTGTCAAACGGATAAGTATTGAATCCTTTACGGTCAAAACAAAACAGCATCAAAATCTTACCTTTTCAATATTTTAGGGTTACGAATTTGAGTTGGGCTTGGAGTCCAATACCTATCTTATATTCCAAGAAACGTTTTAGGGGTTTCCTATACCCTATAAATACAACCTCTTATCATAAGAAAATCATCATTGGCTAGGCCTTAAGCCAGGAAGAAGCTTACAACACAAGAAGAGAAGTCTGGAAGGAGTTGAACACCATATCATGTGTTCTTCAACCTTCAGATTTGTAATTGTTTTCTTTTCTTTCCTTAGCATGAATCAATTTGTTTTAGCATTGAGATTTAGCATATATAAATGAACCCTAGGTTTGTTTAACGTCTATCTAATTTGGGATACCATCGTATTTAAATTGAATTCATGTTTTATTTCTTTGTTTAGGTGTTTGATTTACTATCTGTTTTCCTTGCGGTGTACATCGTATAGGATTACCTTCATAGTAGTTAGATAGTCAATAGCTAAGGCATATTTAACTATGGAAACAGCACATAACGTCTAGTGTAAGGATGGTCCGACAACCCAGCCGATCTAGATAGTCACTATGGTTTGGTGTTAGCATCATTAATCCATTGTAGGAAAAGTTTACTTAGGACCCTTATTGACACAGGTTAATCTTATTTTAAGCTACATAGCACAATTGAGGCCGATAATTGCAATACTACATGATTCACCCTTACATGTTTAGAATAGACAAGACTAGTGGGGATTACTTGCTTATTTCTCAGGCTAAACTATCATACTATCTTCTTTGCTTATTTAATTTTCAGTCTTTAGTTTCTTAGTTAAATTTTCTCTTATATAAAAACCAACAAAAATCTACCTATCTTTTCTTGAGTATTATTATTCTAGTTTTTATATCTGCACTTGATAAATTGCATAAGTTCTCTCTAACCTTCGTAGTCTCTGAGGAATAAATATTATTTATCAGTAAAACTTGCATACGTCCTGTATACTTGCAGAATCGTGCTCAGCCTAGGGTGTTTATTTGCACTTATTTTATTCATTATTTTCTCACACCTTAGGCGACACCATGTTTTTAGCGCCGCTTCCAGGGACTACATCGTTAGTCCTTGTGCATTTATTTAGTGCTTTTATTGCAGTTAGTTCTATTCTACGCTTTTCTTTTTAGTTTTGTCTTTACAGGTTTTCACATATGGCGATCCCAAGGAGACTTGATCTTCCCATCTCATTCAGAGTTCAACCACGAGTAATCCGCACTCCAGGACTCCAAGTCGCTAAATTTAGACCTGATCCAGGCATGATAGTGCAATTTGCGAGTCATGGACAATTTAGCGGTGCTGCACAACAAGATCCGATCTGGTATGTTAAGAAATATATGCAGATCTGTGACGCTTATATCACAAGAGGCGTTACAAAGGAGAATATGTATTACATTATGTTCCAGCTCTTTTGAACTGGAGGTGCAAGCGATTGGTAAGATACCCAACACCCTGATGTTATTCCAGATTGGGACAAGCTTCAATCCAAATTCCTAGACCGATTTTATCCGGTCAGTAGACGACTAAAAGATATGTTGGAGCTTGAACAATTTATGCACGAAGACAGAGAGAGTGTTGGTGAAGCATGGTTATGTTTTAATGAGATAAAAGTGAGATGTTCATTCCATGTATCATCGCCAGAGTATTCATTAACCATGTTCTATGGAGGACACAATAACGAGTCCAGAAGAAGAGCTAATTTATTAGAAGATAAAGGTTTTTTGTTATTAGATCCTGAAGAAGCTAAAACTATTATGGAGAAAGTTCATGAGACCGAGAGAAGTTGGCTGATTGAATCAGAAAAACAAGAAGAGACCTTAGAATATCTAACCAACAACTCAAGGAATTGCGAGAACAAGCACGAACAATAGCTCAGATGAATATACTACATACTTTACCTTTGTGTCCAGGTTGTGGAGCAAGAAACCATTCGTGGGAGAATTGCATGAATAATATAGCTTCAAATTCCTTCGTATCTCATCAAAGAAACCATTATTCTAATGGTTATTATCATCCTTAAGGAAGTTACGCTAGTTATCAGTCCCCACAAAACCAAAATTGGGTCGGAAATCAAGAGACTTATTATCAACCTCGACCTCAATCCTACTATCCTCCATAACCTATCTATCAAGAAGCGCAGATCTATAAAGAAATCTATCAAGAAGCGCCAATTTACGCAGAAGCTTATCAAGAACCACCTCAATATTCAATGCAACAAGCTACACAAAAGCAACCTTCGAGTCTGGATTCAAGTATGGCTGCAATGATGAAAGTAGTTGAAGAAAATATGAAGATAAGCCAACAAAGAATCCAACCCCAATCCAAGGTAATCTAGAATCTCGAGCATACATTGTTACACATAACGAGTACACTTCAAAACAGTCCAAAAGGGAAACTCGCAAGTGATACTATTGCTCCCGAAGATTATGCTTGTCATGCAGTTAACTTGAGAAGTGGAAAACAATTACCTCCACCTAGAGTAGAACCAGAACCAACCTCTATTCCTGAAAAAGTGGTTGAAGAAACAATTAAAGACAAGGTGGAAGAGGTAATTGAACAAAAGAGTGTCCTAGAGAAGACACCAGAAGAGAAAGAGAGCTCAGTGGTAAACAACACACGTCCTCCTCCACCATTCTCGTCACGTGTCAAAAAGCATAACAATGAAAAAGAATTCAAGAAGTTCCTTGACATGGTGAACGAGTTAAATATCAATATCCCGTTTGTAGAAGCTCTCACAAGAATGCCAAAATATATTAAATTCATGAAGGACATTCTTTCTAACAAACGAAGTTTAGAAACTGAAAAGATGAATCGATTGCCAGAGGAGTGCAAAGCTACAAACGAAATAAAGTTACCACAAGACGTGCATACACCCCAGAACTTTTGGATGAGACCATCCATTGCTACAAAGAATTGATCTGAAAAGTTTGTGGGAGTAAAAGGCAAGGTTTTCAAATTTCGCATGCCAAATATTAATAACCTTGCTTGTTGCTGCGGAGGTGATGTTCAACCATGACCGAGGTAACACGTCTAACTTCAAAAGATGTTAAATAAAAGTGTTGTACGGGAGACAACCCGCAATTTTTTACGTTTTTGTGTTTTTAATTCATGTTTATTTTAGTGTTTTTAGTCGATATTGCATATTTGAGAAAGGTATTAGTGTTTTTTATGTTTAGGTATTAAAGAAATCGAGTTTGGGAGGAAAAATAAAAATTTTAGGCATATTCTGATTTGCCCACCGGTATGCCGGTCACACAATCGGTAAGCCGGCCGGTCAAAACACAAGCCCTCGAGTACACGTCTTGGGTTCTTTGTCGATAGTTGATTTTCGAAAGCCTACCGCACCGGTATGCCGGCCCATACTGCCGGTATGCCGGTCAGACAAAAACACGAGGCCTCGGGTTCGCGAATAGGGTTTTGTGCCGAAGGAAGATTTTTTTCGAAGCGCAGCACCGGTATGCCGGCCCATACCAGCGGTATACCGGACCGCGCCGCTGGAGAGAGGAAATTTTGAGTTTTTTTAGGTTATAAAGAAGAGGAAGGTTAGTCTATTACGAATTGTACAATCCTTAAAGCCTCTCCTTCTTCTACAAACCTCTCCCAACTCCATTGAAGCTTCATCAACTCTTCCCTAAACATCAAAACACTACCCAATCACCATAAAAACACATCAAATCTTCTCTCCACATCATTACAAAGAAGATTCAACCACCCATATCATACCAAAACACATTGAATCCAAGAATCAAAGCTTAAAAATTCAGAAATTCATCCAACAATTTCTTAGATTGATACCAATCCATCAAGAATCCATCTTACCTATATATAGAATCATCATCAAAACACCTTTCCTATCCCAAATAAAGCTTGTACAACCAATAATCAAGAGTTTCAAATTTCAAGAGTGGTTAAAGCTTTGAGTTAGAGGTCAATTGAGATAATTAAAAGAACAAAAACATTATCTACTGTAAGGGAGATGAAGAAAAGCAAGGTATTGGGTTCTATTGAGAAGAAATCAAGTAAGAAAAGTTCTAGTTCCAACACAAAGGGTAAATCAGGTCAAGAGAAGAGAGGTCAGCTAGCTTTGTTTGATTCAATGGGCAAAAAGGTTCCAGCTTTCGTGAAGAAAACAACACAACCTCTACAGATTGAAGGTCCTACACCCAAAGAAAAAGAGAAAGCTTCAAAGGCCTTGATAGCTTCTGCAAAGAAACAACTATAGGAATTTTTTTTGCTTATAAGAAAGTGTTTGAAGAAGAAGTTGTTAAAGGATAATACAAGAAGATTCTTGGAGATTTGGTGAAAGATTGGGTTGGTTTACATTCATGGTAAGGTGTTCTAAAAACGCTATCTTGTTAAATTGTATTTTGAGGGGAGAAGAAGAGGATGTGGCACAGTTGATCTATGAGGAGGTGAATGCGATTTTCGGTCTCTCCCATCTCATTATTTAATATGAAATATCCTACTATGATCACGTGTCTTGTTCGAAAAACGAATATGATTTTGGGTGAAGGAGAGACACTTGAGTTTAAGATGAGTAACAATATTGACAATGCTTGGATCATGAAAGTTTTGAGAGTAATTACACAACTTTCAAAAGAAGAAAAGGAAAACAACATAACACTCCTTGAGCAATTAAAGAAAGATCCAGCAAACCCTATCTTGGATGTCGATAATGTGAGGCAATAGCCTCGAAGAGTACGTTTTCTTTCTTCCTTACCATTTCTTTATGTGCAATATGTGTTCTAATTTTAAATTTTATTTCTTTCTTGAGTCTTTTTCGAGTCGTGGGGACACAGCTCACTTTTGAGTTGGGTGTGGGGATTCGTTGTTAGGGATGGCAGTGGTTTAATCCGAAACCGACGGATTACCGAACCGAATAAAAACCGATTATGTAGCCGTGGTTAAATCCGTTAGGGTTTGGTTTTAAAAAGTGAAACCGATGGTTAAATCTGTTAGGTTATGGTTTTAGATTTAAAAAAACCCGAAAAACC
The DNA here is from genome assembly GCA_029959085.1 of Nemophila menziesii. Taxonomy (NCBI): domain Eukaryota; kingdom Viridiplantae; phylum Streptophyta; class Magnoliopsida; order Boraginales; family Hydrophyllaceae; genus Nemophila; species Nemophila menziesii. The sequence continues at coordinate 87,205,693 of JARWIR010000001.1, forward strand.
GAAAATCCGTTTTATATATATATATATATATATATGATTTTATTTTACCTATTAAAGGCTAAAATCCATGTATTTTTATATTTTGAAGTCCATCTTATTTATATTTTTTTGATTTTTACTTACCAAAATGCCAAAAGTATCAACCCAACTATAAATAAGGATGGAAATGGTTATGGTTTAAAATCAAAATCGATGAAAATTTGAACCGATTAAAAATCGATTATGCAACCATGGATAAAACTGTTAGGTTATGGTTCTGAAAAATGTAACTGATGGTTAAATCCTTTAGGTTAATATTTTAGATAAAAATAAAATTAAATAACCAAAAACCCATTTATTATCATCTATTTTTGTATATTTTATAGTAATATAGATAATAAATATTTTCATATCTCAAAACTAAAATCTAAATATTAGAATTAACAAAAGAAGTAACAAAAACGTTATTTAATTAAAGATCAACATAATATTTTTTATATTGTAGAGTTTTCATGTATTTGTGATCTTGTTTCAATATTTTCATATTTAGAGAGTTATAGTTTGGCATGTCACAAGAGCGAGCGAGGTTAGGAATCCTACTGCGAGAGGGACGCCTCGCGAGCTGGGTTATGGTTAAAATCCGAAAAACCGTTTAAAAAACCGAATCCGAATTATTTGGATATGGTTTTGAAAAGTAAGTCCGATGGTTAAATCCGTTAGGGTTTGGTTTTTGATAAATTAAATGGATATGGACATGGTTTTGGATTTTTTTTGCAATAATCCGATCCGTTGCAATCCCTATTCGTTGTCCTCATCTCCCTTTTTGTTTCCATTTTTGTTTTTGTATAAAATTTAAAAATTTTAGGTTTGAATAGGCATAGAATATGTTGAATATACCTATTTTAGCATGATTTAATTACGTTAATGATAGTAAGTAGTATGTTTTTGAAAGATGTCATAAATATGTTTAGTATGCATGTACGAAAACAGGAAATATAAGATAGAAAAGTTAATGAGTAATGCTACGAAGTCACGTTGAAACTTAGGGAGAGTTATTTGGTGTGTAGATCGTGAGGTTATAAATTAGTTGAAAACCCGCTTGTCTATGAACTAGTAGTAAAAAAGTAACAAAATCCGGTAGTTAGAAAAGTGAATAAGGCAGTTCTTTCATATTGAAGCCACTTGAAACCTTTTTAGCCTTCTCATCCTTTTATTTGATTTTGATTATTGTTATTATTTATCCGTCCTAGCCCCTCTGAGCCTTTCTAAAGCCTTTTATTTAACCACATTATAAACCATACCCGTTAGTTTGTAGGACTTATTTATATGGCCCGCACTCGAATCGCAAAACCTGAGACAAGTCATTTTTAGAGCTTGAGTTTGGGGGAGGTGGGTTTCCATCATTAGGTACATTGGGTTTGGGAAATTGTAATTGTGATTTTATTGATGATAAAGAAGTTATTATTGTAACCCTTTGCCGGGGTAAAATAATGAATGAAAAAAGTTGAAAAGCATGAATTGAAAAGAAAAAAAAAATTTGAGAAAAAAATAGCGTGATATCTCGAAAATAAAAAAGAGAGTCATAGCTATACAAAAGAAAAAAATTGATATGAAAAGAATATATATTCGAACCTGCAAAGTGGAATTTGTATATCATCATAAAAGGGTTTTATTTGGGATTATTGGGGATGCACATCAAAAGCATCAAAAATTAGGTTGAGTGAGAACATCTTCGTGTGAAATCTCAAGCTCTAGGGCGATTCATTGATGGAATGTGAGGAGAGAGCCAAAAGCTCACTTTTCATTATCCAAATATACCACAGCGTCCCTAAGCCCCGTTATAACCGTAAAGACCTTAGGATTTCTAACTGCTTGATGGAGAAACAATTGAGCTATTAGGTTGTAGGTAAGTGGACCATTGGATGTTATATTAGGACTATGAACAACCTATAGCCATTAGCACAAATTGAGTTGAGACCTCTCCTTCTTGCATTGCGAAATTAATCTGGACTTGAATTTATGGATTGTTGATTATGTGTATATTAAGCATACGTGTGCATTATTTCTTTAGCATTACTACATGAGACTTTTTAGATGTTTTGCTCTAGGATCATTCATTGTGTTCTGTTATTATTCTCCTCCTACTTCTTCTTCTTGTTTAAAATTTGACTACCCTACTATTCCTTATCTTTATTGTATCGGGACGATACAATTTTGAGTTGGGGGTCTTGATTTCTCCCCATTTGTGATGATTTAATCTTAGTTGGATACATCATTTGAGGTGTATTTATTAGGTTAGAGGTTGATTTTATCATGATATATGATGTCTCCTCATTTGTGATAGATTTATGTTAGGATGAGACATCATTTTTAGTGATTTAGAAGTCTTTCTAATTGATTTTCTTGAGAAATAGTGCACTTTCCTATTTTGAGTCTTGATTTAGTAAAATAATATTTTTAGAGCATATTGGGTTTAATTATTTATTTAGTGTGAAGTTTTAAAGATAATTATGGATATTAATTAGAGTCCAAGTCAAAGACTACAAGATATGGAAAGAGATAAGCATGGAAATTGGAGATAAGGAAACAAAAGCTAAAAACATGGAAAAGGAAAAGCTGCCTTAAATATGAACTTCTGCACCTACGACCACAAATCAGTTTATATCTCAAAAACGGTGTGAAATTTGGAGAAACGGTCAAGAGAAAAGTTGAAGATCTTTCCGAGACGATGAAATTGGTGTACTCATACGCGTCAAATGGATGAGTATTGAAGCTGCTAGGACCAAAACAAAAATGGGCCTGATTTCATGTTTTAGGGATACGAATTTGAGTTGGGCTTGGAGTCCACTACTTTCCTTCTCCTTCAAGAAAACGAATTAGGTCTTCTAAACACCTATAAATACACCCTTATATCACTTGTAAATCATTCTTGCCTCATAGTAATTAGTTCTTAAGGTTTTATTCTTCCAAGTTATTGTAGAGAGCAAGATGATGTCTTTTATTATTTCTTTTCGTTTATTTCCTTCTGGTATGAACTAAACTCCCCATACTTGGGTTTTGCATCATGTATAATCTATGAATTCTAATTTCTTTCTATCTAAGTTTCTTTGGGAATTACATGTTTTAATCTGATATTAGCTTCTTACCTTTATATTTGTTTATGTGTTTTGATTTATTGCCTGTCCTAGAACTGATCACTTTAGGCTTTCTTAATAGTAATTAGATGATCACCTTAGCTGGGTGTCTAATTATTGAAACACCACATAACTTCTAGTGTCGATATTAGTCTTGACAACACTAATTCTAACTAGATAGTCATTAGGGTGTGATTTAATTACTATCACCATGTATGGAAATTGATTACTTAGGGCCTTGGTAGCGCTTGTAAACCCTATTGGAACCAGCCTCGTGGTGTGTCCGTAGCCCCCTTAGTCGCTCTCAAGGTCTAAGGTATGGTAATTTAGAATCATGAGTAAGTATACAAGAGTTAATTATCTCCCTTATTAACTAGATTTAATAGAAAGAATTAGAAGGATTAGTGCATACTAGCAAAACCTAAGCTATACTTCTCATCTCATATTCTTCATATTTATTTTATTATCTTTTAATTTTCTTAGTCTAATCTAGATATTTCGAAATTTACTCTATTTATTTTCTATCTTTTAATTATTCACTTCTTACCCGTTATTTCTACCCGTGCGTATAACAAACTAAGTCCCTGAGAACGAACTTTCTTATCATTAAAACTTGCATACGTCCTGTAATACTTGCAGTACTGTGCTTGTCTAGGGTGAGAGTGCATTGTTTTCTGACTTATATTTTATCTTATTTTTATCACACCCTGGGGGACACCAATATAGTACACTTTCCTATTTGGTGGCTTGATTTAATTATTTATCATTTTTAGAGCATATTGGGTTTAATTATTTGTTAATTGTGAAGTTTTAAAGATATATGGTAATTAATTAGATGCCAAGTTAAATCTAAGAGATAAGGGAAAGAGGATAGACATGAAAATTGGAGATAAAGGCAAGAAATATGAAAAAGGAAAAGATAAAGTTGCCAAATAAATCTAAATTCCAGCAGCTACGAACATAAAAGTGATCATAATCTAAGATGGCTAAGAATCTGGAAGAATGGTCTAAAGAAAAGTTCAAGAGCTTTCCGAGATGATTAGTTTTGACTATTGTAACGCGTCAAACGGATAAGTATTGAATCAGTTACGGCCAAAACCAAACAGCATCAAAATCTTACCTTTTCTATATTTTAGGGTTACGAATTTGAGTTGGGCTTGGAGTCCAATACCTATCTTATACTCCAAGAAACTTTTTAGGGTTTCCTATACCCTATAAATACACCCTCTTATCATAATAAAATCATCCTTGGCTAGGCCTTAAGCCAGGAAGAAGCTTACAACACAAGAAGAGAAGTCTGGAAGGAGTTGAACACCATATCATGTCTTCTTCAACCTTCAGATTTGTAATTGTTTTATATTCTTTCATTAGTATGAATTAATTTGTTTTAGCTTTGAGATTTAGCATATATGTATGAACTTTAGGTTTGTTTAAATGTCTATCTAATTTGGGATACCATCGTATTTAAATTGAATTCATGTTTTATTTCTCTGTTTAGGTGTTTGATTTACTATCTGTTTTCCTTGCGGTGTACAACGTATAGGATTACCTTAATAGTAGTTAGATATTCAATAGCTAAGGCATATTTAACTATGGAAACAACACATAACGTCTAGTGTAAGGATGGTCCGACAATCCAGCCGATCTAAATAGTCACTATGGTTTGGTGTTAGCATCATTAATCAATTGTAGGAAATCTTTGCTTAGGACCCTTATTGACACAGGTTAATCCTATTTTAAACTACCTAGCACAATTGAGGCTGATTATTGCAATACTACATGATTCACCCTTACATGTTTAGAATAGACAAGACCAGTGGGGATTACTTGCTAATTTCTCAGGCTAAACTATCATACTATCTTCTTTGCTTATTTAATTTTCTGTCTTTAGTTTCTTAGTTAAATTTTCCTCTTATAAAAAAACCAAATAAAAATCTATCTATCGTTTCTTTTCTTGCGTATTATTATTCTATCTTTTATATCTGCACTTGATAAAATGCATAAGTTCTCTCTAACCTTCGTAGAGTTTGATGAACGAATCTTATTTATCAGTAAAACTTGCACACGTCATGTATACTTGCAGAAACGTGCTCAGCCTAGGGTATTTATTTGCACTTATTTTATTCATTATTTTCTCACACCTTAGGCGACACCACATAGGTCATGAGATAGGTTTAAATGACCTAGCCCGTCCCAAAAACTTCTTCGTGACAGCTCTGAATTGAAAAAACTCAGTGGCCACACGCTCCTAATTCAGAGACCCATATGGATATAAAAGGCCAATACAAATTATTTGTAAATATCACATGGAATCAAGAACAATTCACGTTTTAGTTCTGGCTAGTAACTCTTTCACTTTTTAAAAACGACTTCTTTGACTAATAACTCTTGATTTCCTTCTTTGATCTCCTTTCCTAGACTTATTATCCATGCTTTGGAATATCATGTTATCATTGTACCTAATAGCTTTAAATTTAATACACAAATTATGCACAAATATCTCTATACATGACAAATCTCCAAAACAAGGCAAGAAACAAGAATATATTATATAATAGGGAAAAATCTCTCAGTTGAGCACAAAAGGAACGTAAAAAGATGTCTCACAACAGGATTTATTTATCAGAATAAAGGAGACATCATTATGACGGTATCTTGCTTGGGTGAGAAGGGTTTAAGTAAATTTGGAAATAAGGTTTTGGAAAATTTTGGACTTTGATTCTTGATTTCTAGAAGTTTTGGAATAATTTTGGTGTGTAAATTATGTTTGCTAGAGTTTAAGGATGAATTTGGATATGAAATTGTGGTTATTTTGTGTTGTTTTGATGTGTCGTTAAGGTTTGGTGAAGCTTCAATGGAGATCGGTATGTCTAGAGAAGAAGGAGGCTTAAGGTTTTTAGAGTTGGTAATGAATAAACCTCCTTTTCTTGACATACCTTTGTTCTAGGTTAATTTCAGTTTGAATCGTACACTATTATGAAAAGTATTGTGATTGAAAGTTATAGATAATTTTCTATGTTTTATGTGGCCTAGTGAATCGCCGAATTCTGATCTCGTATGTAAAAGTTATGGCCCTTCAAACACATCTACCGTATTACAGTGTTTGCAAAGGTCGACGAAGGTTACAGGTTGGTATACCAACCATATGAACAGTATAAAATTGGAGTCTCGGCATGAAATATTATTTTGCATAACGACATGACGGGTGCGAAACGGTTCACCACCCGTATGACTTGTATATAGTTGGGAACAGCTAGGAACACAAAGTTCTCCGTAAAACTCATCCCAAACTCATCTTTGGCATTACCTACATATTAAAAACAATTAGACCTTTATTATTACTGTATTATACACTCAAAAACACATAAACTAACTAATGTAAACATAAAAACTAAAAGCAACAAGTCATAACAATTGTGTATTGTCTCCACTTAAGCCCTTTTATTTAAGATCGTTCAAAGTTCAAGTTACCTTGATTGTCTCTTGACTATATGCCTCCCCAGCAGCGGGTGAGGATATGCTATCTGAAACTTGTGACCTTTCTTAGCTAGGATTTCAATTATTTTGTCAAAACAACTCTTGTAACGACAAATAGACTCATCCATTAATTCTTGAATCCCCGCGACCTATTCTCTTTCTTGTGGGATTTCCAAGCAACCACATCGCTGACCCCAAACTTATTTATAGCTCTCTTCTTCATGGGTTTATGTAGGGCCTTCTTTTTTTACCTCTTTGGTTGCTACATGGATGATGGGAACTTCAAGTGACACCTTATACTTTTTACCCCAAACATGGAATGTCTTGGACTTCTCTTCAATTCTGATGGTCACAGTTCCTTCATAAACATCGATGATATTGTGTATTGTCGCCAAGAATGGACATCCAATTATAAATGGGAAGTGATGGCCTGCAGCATAATTAAGAACAACAAAATCAGTAGGTGTAGCTAATGTACCTACATGGACGAGCACATCCTCAATAATTCCCCATGGCTTCATCGTAGACTGATTTGGGAACCGTAAGATGATAGTTTTCTTCTTGGCATCACCTATGCCTAACTTCTCAAGCATATTCTTATGGATGACATTTACACTTAAACACATGTTACACATTGCTTATTTTGAAATTCACCACCTATATTAATAGGGAGGTTGAAACGTCCAGGATCTTTAAGCTTTGGCGGTAGCTTCTTTGGAAATATCGTTGAGCCTTCTTTAGTGAGATCCACAGTCTCGACCTCGAACTCTACACCCTTGATCTTCTCAAAGGGAAATTCCTTGAAGTCTTGTGGTGATGTAGGTTATTTATCAATTATCTTGAGTACTGGAATGTTGATTTCTTCTCGAGTTGATGTCCCCTCTACTTTCTCAAACTTAGTATCACCACCAAGATATGTAATTCGAAGTAGATATGGTGATGATAAAAGTAGTTGTGGAGGCGGAGCCTCCGCCTTACTCTTCTCTTGCACCCTTGGTGCATCAAATAACTCTTTTTCGAACCTCTATAACACTATCCTTGATTGCCACCTCGTCTAAGTTAAGCTTAGTGGGTTCTTCTATTGTTGGAATTTCCACTAAACTCATTGCAACTTCATATTCAACCTCATCCTCACTAACCCAATATTTTATTGTTACCTCGTCCATGTGCAACTTTATTGATTCTATCTCTTTCAGAATATCTACTTCACTAGATGTAATTGGAGACGATTCAATCCTCTTCTTCTCATGCAACTTTGGTGCAACTGCCTCTTTCTTTTACTCTTTTTCAAGTACAAGACGTTCATAGAGACGTCGAGCAAAATTAGAAGCAACACAAAAGTACTAGAAATACTCCATCTTCATTGAAAGTGGTAGTGAGAGTAGATGTGGATGCGGCGACTCCGCCTTGATTTCTTCTTCTTGCACCTTCGGTGCAACTACTCTATTTTTTCCATCTCTTTTTCAAGCTTCTTCTCAACTTCTTTCTCTCCTCATCTTCAACCAAAGTCTCAAACTCTTTCTCAACCTTGTTTTCTACTTCTTCTTTACCTTGATCTTTAACATAACCTCATTTAAGCTAAGATTGGTTGGTTCTTCTATCAACGGAACCTTAAACCCAACATTGCTATCGCTGTTTTCAATGGCCTCATCATTAGTATTCGTAGCTTGTCCCAATTTCAAAGATGAATCTCATTGTAATTGTTGAATGATTGTAGTGAGTTGCGTTAATATTTGTTCCATAATTTAATTTGCTCGAGCTTCTCAAAAATAGAGACTAGTTGGGTAACTTGTGTCCCTTATGACTTAACCTCTCACATTGCTTGTTGAACCTCTTGTCGATATTTTTTAATCCTCTTGTGCCCTTTCTAGCTTTGCTGAAAATGATGACAATTCATCCTGGGAACTACTAATGGCGCCAGTGGTGCGAGTTGGTTGTGGTCGCAACAGTGATTGTGGGAATGAATAACTTTACCCATGGTTCCCTAATGACCTTTACCTTAAACACCAATCCTCACTGCCTATATATATTGATGCAATAAAATTCTCCATACCTAAGGAACCTGAAAAGAGACTAAAACAAAGTACGCAAAAAACTGAAAACAAATAAAAATTTCTACACATAGATAAACACACTAACTAACTGATAAGATCCCCGGTAGCAGCGTAAAAAACATGGTGGGGCCGAATGTGTGATAAATAAACAATATAAAAATCACACACCTAAGACCACTACAAGAAACTCTCCTTAAGTGCACAGATCGTTCGCAAGTAATAGTAAATAAGTAAAAGTTTGTTCTCAGGACTTTAGGTAGTCAGCTTCAAGCCTGTGTTTAATATTAGCGTAGATTAATTTAGATGTTTTGATTAAAATATAAAATATAAGGAAATATATGTGTTTCTCATATAATAAAATAAGAATACAAAGGATAATAACTTAGGTTGCTAGTGTGCACCTATCTTACTAAGTCGCTATTCTAATTATAAGGATTAATTGAGCTCTATATAAGTAGTCCGGATTTTACAATCCTCCTAAACCTCGTCAGGGTAGCTAAGAAGGCAACCTCAATGCAACTAGGGGACTTAGGTATGGGGAAGCTGCGCAATGATCGGTGGTGAAATCTAACTTTATTGACTATCTAGTTAGGCAAGCCCGTCAAGATCACTACCATACACTAGACGATTATGATATATTTCCGTCGCTAAACCCCCCGTCAAGGTGACATTATAGGATACGAAGGTCAAACTAGAGGTGTACAAGCTCTACCAAGTTTAATGAAAACCCTACGTTGTACAATTGTAGGCCAAGCTTAAATCAATTAAAATAACAAAATAGTAGTTTAGGGTTTATACATAATGCAAACCAATGATATGGGATGATTAATTCAGTAATAAAAGTGAGAATAAAAGTTTAGAAATATAGTTGAACCATATATCTAAAGCTAATTACTCTAATTGTAGAGACGGAGAGATGCAGAATTGATGTTGTGATACTCTAGCTCTGTTGCTTCTTCCCTATGGCGATTTGCTCTGAAAATCATGTACACCCTGCTTAATGGGATGGAAATGACAAGTCCATAATGCCAAATACTAATATATATATATATATATATATGTGTGTGTGTGTGTGTGTGTGTGTGTGTTTGGATGTTGTTTAGGTCATGGGCTAGGTTTTAGAGTCCTTATCCAACTCATACCCGTTTTCTTTAGGAAATGGACTGGTTGGCCCATAGAGTTTGTAAAATTTAATAACTCCTTTGTTATAACTCCAAATCACTTTTCATCATTGGCCATGTGTTTGTAATTAAAACCCTAACTTGATTAAAAAGGGATCCTTAAAATTCCATGTCGATTTTACGCGGTATTGAATACTACACTTTCCAAGTCTAGTTGCTCGCTTTTTCACTTTCTAAAAATGGCTTCTTTAGTCTTCTTTATTTAGTTTGAGATCTTCATTGCCCCGCTCATTATCCACTTTTTGACGTCTAATATCATATTTTTACCTAAGAGCTTCACATTTTACACATAAATCACACCAAAAATGCTCTAAAAGTAACAAACCTCCAAAACCAGGCAAGAAATGAAAACTAACAAATAATAGGGAAACCCCTCTTCTAAGCACATAATACACCTAAAATGATGTCTCATGACTAGATTATTTTATCATAAATATGGAGACATCAATCCCCAAACAAAAAATGGTTGCATTCTCAAGACCTTTAAAGAGGGAAATCTAGAAGGGGGAGCGAATGACCAGCTAAAACAACTTGACCTCTGAATTCGAGTCCCACCTTTGGATTTTGGATCTTATGCTCTAGAGATTTTTCCAGTAGGTCGCGCTAGTATCAAGCTCTATAAGAGACCTATGTCAATCATTGCCATACATCACCCCCTTCTTCACAAAAATCCAAATTGTTGCGCCAACCTTTGTGTCTTGATAGGAAATACCCAATTATTCGATGAATTTTCATAACATATAGAGTCAAATTGTATCACTTTGCCTTTGCCTGGCCTTTACACTCTTTTAACAAATAAGTGTAACAAAATAGTTTAATCGACGGGATGAAGTTCAAAAGTGTCGTACAACCCACGTATAAACTGGAAATTCTAGGGAAAAAAATTAGGTTAAGTTGGCTCAGATATTAGGCATATCTAGTTAGTTGATATGTAATAAAAGAGTATAAAGGGACTTACAATCCCATATCGGGGGTACCGATGTAAACTGAAATTTCACCCTGACAGGGTCGACAAGCCCGATCTTTCATGTAAGGGTATCTGATCTCATCCCAGGCCAAAATATCACTTCTATTTATGACCTTAGCAAACTTGGGATAAGTAAGCTCACACGCTCTCCGCCCGGTCCCAAATCAGAAGGAGAAAAAACCTTGGGATGCACTTCCTATATATAAAATGGGGGCGTACACGACTACCCTATTCATCGAAACATTAAGATACGGGGGAGAAGGGAAGTGTTGCTCGAAGAAGAAGTGGAGGATGTCTGAATACTGTTCGAAGAGGGGAACCATCTAACTTACGTGATAGAATCTCCAGGGGTTACCCAAAAATCTCCTATTTAGACATCGTCACCCAAAAGTAGGGGTTATGGATCTACGTTTTCCCAGGCGAGAGGCGTGTGCCAAGGATTCCCCTTCTACAAATTTGTAGAACTTCCACCTGAGCTACCATTACGAGACATAATGAGTAATAAATTTTAGGTACCAGAGAAAAATGCCTCGATTATGATAAGTCGAAGCTCTTGGGGGAAAATTGGTGGTCTTGAAGTTCGCTTGACGACCTAGTTCCCAAGTCAACAGAAGTCCAAGGAAAATCAACAGTAGTAGGATATAAATTACGAGGATACCATATATAGAGAGAGAAAAATGATAACTTGCCTCCATAAGGTAATATTGACCTGACGCCTTGCATCCCATATCGATGTACATGTGGCACCCCACAGATATCATGATTATAATTGACATGCAACCAATCCCGAGTAACGTCGTGTCCCACGATAAGAAACACAACTGGCCAAAATTGACATCCACGTCAACGCCTACATGAGTTGTATGAATTCTCATATCGCTCCCTTAAAAATAATCTGCACCGATCACTTGAATTCAAGGGGGTATTGACATACTAGACTTATTACTCCATGAATGTCTGCTCAATAATTACCTCTATTATTTCTGAGGGAGCTCCTAACAACCTAATTGAGGTAATGAGCTCGCCATGACAACTAGCCGAGGATGACATAATGGTGGCGGTAAAGGTGTGATAAAATAATTAATAAGTAAAGAAATAAAATAACACACACCCAACACTACCACGAGAAACTCACTGCAAGTGCACAGATCATTTGCAAGTTATAGTTGATAAATAAGACCCGTTTTCAAAGATATAGGTAGTTATTCTTAAATTCGTGTTTAATATTAGAATAGATGGTTAAAAATGTTTCGACAAAAAAGATAGGAAAGTAAGTGTTTTGGTTTCTAACTAAATATAAATAAAATAAAAAATAAATAATTATGCAATTAAGATAAGGAGATGCAATTATGAACTTATCCTATTGAATTAATGATTCCTAAGAATAAGGGTGAATAGAAAATTTCAAAATAGTCGAGACTCTGTTATCTTCCTAACTCCCGGCAGGGTAAGACTTAGAGCAATTGTACGGTATTACAGACCCCGTTAGGGCGACTATAAGCTACTTTCAGATGGTTAAGCAATTTACCCAATTGACTACGTGGTTAGTCAAGTCTGCCAGGATCAATGACGAATACCATGCGTCTATATTCTAGTTCTGTAATTAAACCCTACTACCGGATGATCGCCGCCACAAGCGAATAGCCCAATTACAAACTATTTCTAATTAGCTAAGTTATTGACAGTAAACAAGTACAAGAACATAGTCAATATAAATTAATTAAAACCCAAATCAATGAAATACTAAAATCCCAGATTCAAATTATAACAAAAAAACAATAATCAATTTCTCATATAATTACAGTCCTGAAGAAATATTATGCATAATAAAACTCCTAAATGAATAGCTTAGAAATACCTCATAGAAAAAATAAGTCTAATACTAATTTACCCAAATAATAGAGATGGAGAAGTTCATAATTGATGCGGTGAAACTCCAACTCTTAATTCTTCCTCCTCTAGATCCTCATGATTGCTTTTATGGTGATTTATTGATGTATATTAAGCTTAGGTAGCCACGGGATGATTTTCTAAGGTTAGGAACTGATATATATATATATATATATATATATATATATATATATATATATATATATATATATATATATATATATATATATATATATATATGTTTTAGGTCAAAATCTTGGAGTGTAGGTTAAATCTTGAAGTCTTAATCCAACTCAAATTTGTTTCCTAAAGTATAGGATAGGATAAACAATGCTTCAATAATTCGGCCATATCTCCTTCTTTATTAGGTTAAATTTAGTGTACAACCAGTCAAAACGACTGCAATTAATTGATCTATTAGGTGGTAAAATATCTCATTTGAATTCTTAATATATTTTCTGCAATATTCAAAATACTGGACGATTTTTCAGCATGACAGATTTACTTGACAGCTTTTCCTTCTCTAATTCAACTTTGTTTCCTTTTAATTCTTGATTTCAAATTGGATCTTCTTTCCTCAAATCCTTAATATTGATTTGATATTAATGCAATTAAATTATTTAAGTGCTTCACATTTAACACACAAATTACACTAAAAATTCTCTAAAAGTAATAATTCTCCCATTCAACGTAAGAAACCTGAATATATCAAATAATATGGAAAATTCCTCAAATAATCACATAATACACCTAAAATGATGTCTCATAGATAGATTGATTCATCACAAATAGGGAGAGATCAAGACCCCCAACTCAAAGTCGTATCGTCCCGATACAATGAGAAATAAGAACATAGGAAAGTCTCTACAATATTAGCTAAGTCAATTAAGCACGAGAGAAGGAGAATGTAAAAAATGGTCCTAAAGAAACTACTTATAAAGTTTCATGTAATAATATTTTCAAACTAATTAATATTAATATACTTATCATAAAAAAATCAACACAGTTTTAGTTCAAGATTAGGTTAGCTTTGCAATGTACGAAGTATAGGTTCTTTTCTTAGTTCGATATGGAGGCTATAGATAGTTCATCGATCCTAACATAGTCTCTAATGGTCCATCTAACTACTTTCTATTGGTTCAATCACTTCTAGATCACATAGCTAAGAATCATAAGGTCTTTAAGGTTTTAATGTAAGCTTAGGAACGGTATGATCGTATATTTGAATAATTTAGAGTGAGATTTCGGCTCTCTCCTCACTAGCCATCAACGAATCATCCTAGAGTTTGAGTTACTCTGATAAATGTTTCTCACTCAACTCAAGATTTGATGCACTTAATTTGTATCCCGAATAACCCAATATAAAGCATCAAGATGATCACATAAAAATTTCACTTTGTCTGCCCAATTCATATAATTTTTTTAAATTCATTTTTACTTTTGTAGGTTAGCTATGACACTTTTTTATGTGAGATGTCATAATACTTCTTTTAAACATATTTTTATTCTTTTCAATAATTTTTTTCTTTTACCCCGACAAAGGGTTACAATATAAACAAGTGAATCATCATCAAGAGCACAATTACATAGCTCGAAAATACCCAATCCAATAATGTTTCACATAATGTGAACCCACCACCCCAAACTCAAGCTCTAAAATGATTGTCTACGCATAGCGATTCGAATACAGGTTATATGGAAAAGTCCTATGATCTAAAGGGAATGGCTTATAATGTGGTCAATTAAAGGCTTTAGAAATACTAGAAGGGGCTAAGACTGGATAATGAATCAATTAAATTTGTACAGCAAGCTAAAAGATAACAAATGGCTTATCAAAGAACCGCCTTAATCACTTTCCTACCTATGCAATTTCATTCCTTTCTTACCTCTAGCACGTTCACTAAATGGATTTATCCACTAGCTCGGATATCACAGCCTACACACCCCTCAAGGCTCCCTAAGATCACAACTTTCTTCTATTACATTGCTTACTTTCTTTACTTTTAATCTGTGTTTTCATGTTCATACTTCAAAGCATACAATACAACTAGTTCATAAACGAATTACTTCTATATCATTAACTCACTAAAGTTTAAGCTTTTAGGCCATTAAACACATTCTACATCTTATTCCATCTCTTTAAAATTTAAATTTCTCCTAAAAACCAATATATCACATAAATATGGAGATGAGGGAAAATGAATCCCCACACCCCCAACTCAAAAATGAGTCGTGTCCCCATGACTCAAACCAGACTCGATAAAAATTAAAAACTAACACATACATTGAAAGTAGAGAAATTGAAGGGAAGAAAGAAAACATACTCTTCGAGGCTATTGTCTCGTACGATAAATACGTAAGATAGGGTGCAGTGTTTCTCTTCTTGTATCACCACATTCGCACTCACTTACCTCTTAGTGTGCTCCATCCCAATCAATCAACCAACTCGAGAAATAATTTGTGTTTACCTTTTTTTAACTTCCTTCACGAATTTGTGTTACGAAAGATACTAAGGCCCTTCAGAGTCACTTGTTTTCCACTTATTCTTACCCAATTTATTTCATTGATTTATCTTCATCTTCCTCACATTCGCTAATGTCTCCTTTCTTGGCATCATCTCCCTTGACCTCCAACTTAAAATTTTACAACATTTAGAATTACCCCATGATGTGGGTGGATAAGGTATTATTTGAAGTGGGAAAGGTGTAACGATTGTGTTTTTCTATGTAAGTCTGATGTAATCTTGCTTGGATGAGAAGGATTTAAGATATCTAGGAAAAATGTTTCAAAAAATCTGGTTTTGATCTTTTTATTCTAGGTATTTTAGAATTATTTGGAGGGTAAATATTGTTTATAGGAGTGTTAGAATGGATTTGGATATGAACATGTGTTGATTTGGTGTTGTTTTGATGGTGGGGGAAGGTTAGGTACAGCTTCCATGGAGTTTGGGAGCTTTGGGGAAGAAATAGGCTTAAGGTTTATGATTTGAAAGTGTTATATAAGCATACCTCTTCTTCTTCCTTGATTTCGCCGGCTCGTGCGGTGCACCGCGGATCTGGTGCGGTGTGCCGTAAAAATCCTCTATTCCTCAAACGTGGCATGGTGTGTCACAATTCACGATACGGTTATTGGGTGTGGTGCACCACGGGTCTGATGCGGTGTAACGCACGGTACATGCTTTGCTCGCGGAAATTGACCTGATTTCATCAACCGTGGTGACGGTTTCAGTGGTGTGGTGCACCGCAACTATGGAGTGATATTCTGCACCTAGATGCTGGTTTTCGCAAAAATTCCTTTTTTAAATTTTATCTCCGAACCAGGTGTTATCTACTCCATTAGATAGATCTCAAAAAACTATGCGATTTAAACTCGAGAGAAAGTGAATTCCGATACCCGAACGCAAAGTTATGTCAGTTTGAAGTTTTGGTCATTTTCTCTCGCCAATAGGTACGGTGCACCGCGAGTGGATTTGGTGTACCACAATTTTGTTATGTACAACACTCCTTAACTTCAAAAAAATTCTAATTTCACCCTGAACTCGAAGTTTTGCATACCTACACATCAAAAACACACATACCTTTCTCATTACTTCAATATACACTTAAAAACATATAAAATAACTAATGAACACTAAAAATATAAACAACAAAATTAATTAAGACTTAGGGTGTCTCCTAAAAGCACTTTTATTTAACGTCGTTTAAAGTTCGACGTGTTACCTCTATTATCCCTTGTGTATGTAGCCTCCCCAATATTGGGTGAGGCTATGAATGTTTACTATACGAAGCAGGGTCACTATCAAAATAATAGGAAACTCACGTGACTCTTCCTCAAGCTTCTTGTCCAAAACATGGAATGTTTCAGAATTTCCTTTTGTTATGAAGGCCACGTCTTCGACCTCGATCTCTACAATCTCACTTTTACTCGTTTTCGAGATAGCTTCCATGAATATTTGTTGCGATGTGAGTCTTTCTTTATCACTTTCAAGCATTTGTGTGTAGGTTTCATCTTCTTTGAATGCCTCTACAAATGCTTTATCGATGTCACCTTTTGAATGACTCGTCTTCATAGGGTTGGTTAGTGACATCAATGGAGTACTAGGTGGAGCATCAATCCTAACCTGTTCTTCTTCTCTCTCTTTTCTTACCAAGATCTCAATATTTGATTTCTGAAAAGAGACTAACAAAATAAGCGTAAAATTGAAAACAAATAAAACTACTAGACTAACTTAAATGCAAATAAAATAACTAAAATAAATCTCCTGCTGAGGAGCCAAAATCTTGGTGGCGATAAAGGTGTGATAAAATAATGAATAATTAAAGATAATAAAATAACACACCCAATACTACCACGAGAAACTCACTGCAAGTGCATAGATTGTTTGCAAGTTATAGTTGATAAATAAGATTCGTTCTCAGGGATTTAGGTAGTTATTCTAAATTCGTGTACAATATTAGAATAGATGGTTTTAAATGTTATGATTAAAAAGATAAGAAAGTGAGTGTTTTGTTTTCTAATTAAATATAAATAAATTAAACAATAAATAATTATGAAATTAAGATAAGCAGATGCAAGTTGAACCTATCCTATTGAATTAATGATCCTTAGAATAAGGGTGATCGGGAAATTTCACAATAGTCGGAAATCTATTATCTTCCTAATTCCCGTCACGGTAGACTTAGGAAGGTATTACAGACCCCGTCAGGGCGACTATAAGTTACTTTCGTATGGTTAAGCAATTTACATAATTGGCTACGTGGTTAGTCAAGCCTACAAGGATCAATGACAAATACCACGCGTCTATATTCTAGTTATGTAATTAAACACCCCCCCCCCCCCCCCCCCCCCCGCTCCCGGATGATCGCCGCCACTAGCGAATATCCTAATTACTAAAACCTATCTCTAATTAGCTAAGTTATTAATAGTAAACAAACACAAGAATATTGTAAATGGAAATTAATCAAAAATTAAACCAATTAGATACTAAAATCCCAGATTCAAATTAAAACAGAAAAACAATAATCAATTGCTCATATAATTACAGTCCTAAAGAAAAATTGTGCATAGTAAAACTCTTGAATAAATAACTTAGAAATGCCTCATAGACAAAATACATCTAATACTAATTTAGCCAAAGAATATATATATATATATATATATATATATATATATATATATATATATAGGTTTTAGGTCGAAATCTTAGAGTATAGGTCAAGTCTTGAATTCCTAATCCAACTCGAATTCATTTCTTAAAATATAGGATGTGATAAACATTGCTTCAATGATTTGGCCATATCTCATTCGTTGTTTGGTCAAATTTAGTGTACAACTAATGAAACGACCGAAATTTGAATATTTGTCAGCTGGTAACATATCTCATATAAATTCATAATAAATTTTCTACAGTCTTCACTTGATAGATTTTCCTTTCCTAATTCAACCTTGTTTCCTAATTCTTGATTTCAACTTGGATCTTCTTTCCTCAACTCATTAATATTGATTTGACATCTAATATAATTAATCTACCTAAGAGCTTCACATTAAACACGAATTACACTAAAAATGCTCTAAAAGTAATAATTCTCCAAATCAAGGTAAGAAACTGGAATATATCAAATAATAGGGAAAAATTCCTCAAATAATCACATAATACACCTAAAAATGATGTCCCAATGATAGATCAATTCATCACAAATACAAAGACATCACATAACTAGAGCATCCCAAAATTAGAGTATGACAAAAGCCAAAGTTAGCCTACTGTATTTTTTAATCTATAAGTACGAATTACATAAGCTTGACAAAGGGGTGACTTAAATATTCACTACTATAGTCAAATTTATACCTTTAGTTCAATACTGACTTGAGTGTCGGAGTGCCATTAGGACACAACCCTCCCTGTAGTCCTAACCTTTATCTGATTTCAGGTCACTATCTTCGAAAAAATAGCCCTGGGCAATCTTTAATACACTCATTATTAGCACGTCTACACGAAGATTCATCATTTCACACATTCTTATTGGTAGGGTATTTTACACTTCATCGAAACCCAATAAAGCTCAACAACTTTGTAATTAACGAGAACTACCACCAAAAAGGAAAGAATTTCATAAATTGTCTTTAGAAAGATGTAAGATGACACTAAAGAACGGCGCGAGTGTGTTGTTGAGAATGAAGAGAGCAAGAAAGTACTGAAAGAGAAGATGGAGAACTCCATGAAAGTCATCCCAAATCCATGGTAATATTGTAAACTCCCTTTGTCCAGATTGATTTGTCCATATTTTTTGCCCAAAAATCTAAAAAAACATTTAATACTTACTTTTTTTACACAATTGCCCTTCATGAATACACATTAATCGCAATACTCTTTCTACTATTCAATTATGGGTAATATTGGAAAAAGTAGGTAAAAAGTATCTTGGTATGGTTAAAGGGGCTTATAATATTGAACTTCTTTTAAAAAGTTGGTTAACAAAATATCGTTGGACTGAGGACTTTTAGATTACATTGTTTTTGTTTTGCCAAAAATAAAAAATAAAAATATGTGTAAATATTGGAATTCCCAAAAGATAGCGATCATCATACCATAAACACTTTACTATAAGTAAATAAAATATTCTCGGACGTAAAGACACTTAGGTCAAACTTCTTTTTTTGTAAAAGTAAAATTCAGTAAAAATGTTGTTACAAGGAAAGAGAAACAAAAAAACACATCGATAGCGACCTGACAAGAGAGTGGACATGGATATATACCAACACCACTATGTTTACAAAGATCCCTAAAAAATTGGACAAAATTAAAGAAAAATTTATTAAACCAAGGGGATGAATCGATGGAGTGTCTATCGTACTTTGTGAGAAAATCGGCCGACATGTTGTTTGATCTGCTGATGTAACTGACTTTCTGAAAATGGAAGCACCTAGCCATCTACGAATCTCGCAAAGGAAAGGATGAATTCTCCGGTAAGTGTGAGACACATGCGAGATACCTTGGATAACCTCAAGGTTGTCTAAGAAAAAATTATTATTACAGTGGTTTGCGGAACCTGCAAGTCTGACTTCCCCAAGAGAGCCTTTGCCTATGCTTCTACAATTGATTTTGACATGACTTGCTTAGGAAAAACAATTTGAATAATTCCTTGGTCATTGGTTGCCACTAATGCGATTCTTATTGGTTCACATGTGTTAGTTAATAATATGTCACAAAACAATGTAATATCATTATCCATAATAAACTATTTCTGAATATTAGCGCTGGTGTTTTGATCACCCTGGTCCAACGAGGTTAATCTCTTGTCCAACTAACGTTCGTTGAATAATTTGATAATAATGTTATTCGTTCAATTATCGATTAGGTGGAGATTCCATGGTATGTTGTCAAAAGTTCATTGCATTTTTCCTTTCCATATATTCCACTGTACAAAATGAATGCAGTGATCACCTTGGGGTCCCATTTGTATTTTGCATGAACTTGAGTTATGAGAATCCATTTATCGATCTTAATCTCTTGGTTTTTTGCAATTTTTATCCAAAGTGCAGAGGTTGCCTAGAATGCACTGCTAAACGGATATGTTAGAAGATGTTCTACGTATTCGTGCTCCATTTTACACCACTGACATATCTTATTTTTTGCGCATTTTCTCAAGAAGAGGTTTGGTTTAGTTGGAATAGCCACCTACAAATTTTCCAATCAAATATCCTAATCTATGTCGGCACGTTCGATTTCCATATGACATTCCACACATCTTAGTTAATCGCCCCTGGAGTTGCAGAAGTTTGAGCCTTTTCTTGCTTACTTTATTAATAAATTCATGATAACCAGATTTAGTTAAGTCATGACCGTTTTTAGTGTGAGACTAGATGATCCTGTCCTCATGGTCTATTTGGAGAAGTGGTTTGTTTTGAATTTGAAAACAAGCGGGTGTTGGAAAGGTTTGGAAAATGAGCTTTGTATTCCATCTTGAGAGATCGGGTTTGAAGAGTTGGGCAACAATTTCCAACTTACAGCCACCCAGTCTTTCCAATTTTAAGTAGTTATAGGTACATGTATACTCCCAGATACTTGTTGTAAGACCTTTACCAATTTTAGAAATACACCTTTTTCTTAGGAATTGAGAACCGGTGAAAATACTTGACCAACACCAAGATCTTTTTCTGATAAACTTCGCATCCTAGAAAGAGATGTTCGGAAAGTATATTCTGTTAAGAACTTTTACAGCTAGGGAACAATGATTATTAAGGACTCTCCATACTTGATTTGCTAAAAGGGTTATGTTCATTTTGTGAAAGCATCTAAAACCGATTCTTCCCAACTCTTTAAGGATTGGAATTTTATCTCGAGCAACTAAATGATTTTTTTTATATAATTGCAAATTGCTTAGAGTACGGCTTTAATAAGGTTTTTTTTTATAAATTCAAAAATATAATTTGAATCCCCTCCCTGATGTAAAGTAAGAGGTACACGACTCGAACCTCTCACTAAACATGGTAACCTAATTTTGATTTACCTGTAAATATACATCAGAGGTATATATATCTCAATAAAATAAGTCGTGGTGCGCGCAATCTATCGCCGATAAAAGAAAAATACATGGTACTATATATGATTGGGAATGGCTTGAAATACGGTTGGTTTTGGTAAAGGTTTTTTTTTTCCTCTTCAAAAGAGAAGAGAAAAAGTCAAACTTCAAATTTATGCAATTCAATTGAATTCCATCATAATGAGTTTCCTAGCGGGAAGATTAGCCGCCACAGAAGGGGCTTACTTCCTACGAGAATCAAAACAAGCCGTTTCTCGAATCATCGAAAAACAAAAGCAAACAACAACAAAAGTTGCATCAAACACAACACCGATCAATAATCATGAATCATCAGCTGATGTTCTTCCTGAGATTCTCAAAAACTCTTTTCCTTCCAAGTTCTTTAAGCCAGATATAGAATATTCTCCAACCACATCATCTCTTTCAACACCTTCCAAATGGGTTCTACAAAATGATGCCAAGAATCAAACTTACGTCTCTCCTGATGCTATTAACCCTCTCAGAGCTTATGTTTCTTTGCCTCCTGTCACACTTGGCCCCAAAAGGTTCTCAATCTTTCGCCATTTTAATCAAAATTCAGTTTTTTTTATTTTTATTTTCCGAATAGAAATAGAATTATTGGATCTGGGTATTCATTATTATTGTATGTTAGTTTTTGTGATGAGATAGTTTTCATTTTTTAGGGGAACTGAAATAAAAATAGAGAAATAAAATTTTTGAAACTTTTTCTTTTCTATTTTAAGGTTGGTCTTGTTAAAATGGGAAAGAAGGAAATTAGATTAACTTTTATATTATACGTAGGTTAAAAGAAATTAACTGAAAATATTTTTTAAAGTGAAATTGTTTTCTTTTCAGGTGGCAATTCCCTAACGTAGAGAATAAACCTTTAGCTTCAACAGCAAATGACTTAAGGCAAGACAAATATACCTCTGTTAATCCCGAAAAGTTAAAGGCTGCAGCTTTAGGACTGTCCCAAAGTAAGTTTTAGGTTTTGTTTTATAATCCTATGAAGTTTGAATTGAATCATGTAGTGACCTTCTTTTGTCAAGCTTTCTAATATTTTGTGCTTTTTTTTCACGATAGTTGCTAAAGCTTTTGTAGCTGCGACTAGTATTGTTTTTGGTGGTACAACTTTGGCTTTGGGTTATACCATCTCCAAATTAGAGCTTCACAATGTAAGTTTTCCTAAATTACGATTATAGTTTTTCATATAACAAAAATAAAAAATTAATAAATTTTTTGAAAAACTTGGGGGCTTCATTTGAGTCTTTACAGGGCGATGATATTCGCAATAAGGGAAAAGATTTAGTTCAGCCGAGGTTTGACACAGTCAAGGAGCGAGTAGTCCCCTTGAGAACTTGGGTATGTGACAATTTTGTTAATTTATTGAAAGTATGAAGATACTCATGTACCTGCTAAATTAACATGCGTATCGTTTTCTATATTTATTTTCAGGCTGAGAACATGTCAAATAAACGGCGTTTGAAGCATGAAGGGAAGTTGCATGAGAAGCCTATGCTAAAGGAGCTTTCTAAAGTATTTGGTGCCAATACTACGCACAATTGATAATTTTAAATGATTATTACATATATCTGCTTGTAATTACTCAATCAATATAGTTTGTATACTATGTAAATAGTAATATATAATAATCTCACTCAACTATTGTTGTGAGCGTATAATGTGTAAAACGATATGTAGTTTACCCTTTTCAATTAACGTTCAAGGGCATATTGTTAGTGATAGAACACAAAATTACCAGGATTAATCACTAAAACTTAATACGCTTAAACCAGGTTGGTTTAATGGATTAACATTCTGTGTCCTTAGCGAGTCAGCAATGTGGAACTGCCCTGCTACCTGAAACCAAACCATAGTTAGGGCCAAGGGGTGGTATGCTTACAATGATACTCTCCTTAGTAAATAGTTATAACAATTTAGTATCCATAGATGCTAGAATAGTAAGACAATACAAAAAATGAATAGTAAAATTGTGTACCTGATAAGGGGAATTTATAATCATTAAGGCCAATTGGGTTTCTTAGTGAGCTTTTGTCGTAACTTGCTTGTGGAGGGGACTGAGGGTGTGTCATCATTGGTCGCTTGTGATGCCCATCAACTTACCCTTCACATGGGATGAATCTATGCCCGATGGGTTAATCTTATGGAATTCCATGCCGGCGGGTTATTGGGGTATAAGCTCGCAGATATTCCAGTTCTAGCCCTTGTCTTGAATTTTGTAAATCAGCCTGCTATTCGAGAGGGTGATCGGGAAATTCACTTGTTTATACCCTAGGTTTCTAACGCATGTGACATGATGTCTCGTTAATTGTAGTTATATATCTTGTGTCTGACATTTAACGTATTTTTTGGGTCTAATTCACTTAGTTTTGTCTTTGTGATGTACAAAGTCATGTTGCGTAATTTTTTGGGTTTTAATGTGTTGTTTAGTGCACTTAGACACAAAATGATTTTGGATAGAAAAAGATACAGGGTTTGGTTTTTAATGTGTTGTTTAGTGCACTTAGACACAAAATGGAAAAAGATACAGAGTATAGAAGAGGGGCACAAAGATAGTGAAAAGATAGTGAAAAGATACCCAAGAAACGTCCAAGAAAATTTGGGTATTAGTATGATCAATTGAGGAGACGAAGAGAATTTCGGGAGAACAGTGCGGGTTGGGTCTAGAAGAGGGGGCACAAAAATCGTGAAAAGATACCCAAGAAACGTCCAAGAAAATTTGGGTATAAGTACTATCAATTGAGGAGACGAAGAGAATTTCGGGAGAATAGCGCGGGTTGGGTCTGTTGCCAACCTCTCGGTAACCACCCTTCGCCAACAATATTAACTCACTAAGGGGCTGGCAAACTACTTCCGTAGAAGACTCTAGAGGCCCTATCTCTTACCCTTCGCCAACCATCCAACTCGACAAGGTGTTAGTGGTTTAGTTACATCAAGACCGGCCTCGCCTACCTTTAAACTACCACCCAGGTTAAGGAGGTAGTATGAATTAGTAGATGTAAGTACAAAAGTTATTATATTTTGTCACAAGTTTTTTAATTCTTGGGGGATTAGGTTATTTCTGAGTTATCAAATAGTTTTAGAACTCATTTCTTATAAATAAGTAGTTTAGATAACATTAAGAGGACGTATTTTATTTTTATTTCAACAAGAGGTAGTAAATATTCAAGAGATTTTTTCTTTTCTAAATTATATGTATTTTTTTTCTTTCTTGAGTTCTATTAGTTCATCTAAGCATAATGGATCCACATAATATTAGTATGACCCGGTCACCCTCATAGATTGGGTATAACACTACCGTGAACCCACAAGGTTTGTTTGCTATTATGTTTTTAATAAATGTCTACTTGGGTAATCATGTCTTGATTATTTAATTTTACTTGACTAATCTCATCTTGATTATTTAATTGATTAACGATTGATTATTACTTAATGATTGTACAAAGTTTGTGATTAGTCAGACGGGTCACAAAGCTTCGTACCGTCTCATCGGTTGCGGACTGACATTCAACACATCTAATAATCTTGCTCTTTATTTCTGAATCTTTCAACTGCCCGCTCTTATTCGGAAAGTATGTATCAAACCAGTCTGAATTTTGATAATAATTGGTCTTCAGCTCTGGTATTGGTTTCTCTTCACCAACCACACCCATTATAATTCTCACATTAATTGGTATGAAATCCAGCAACTTTCTAGCAATCACAAAACCTCCTTCTTCTGCGTCAAATGTTTTCAAAATCTCTTGTATTTGCTTCCCTCCTTTCTTGAAACTTTCCACACTTTATCGTGTTTCATGTATCCCTTTGATCATTAGGTAAAAAGGCAATGCCCGACAAACATCCATGTGACGATCGCTTATTTTCTTGTTCTTCAGAATAAAATACATAGACTCTAAGGATGACCTGTATTGTATTTTCCCCGACCCTTCCTTCACTGCATTAACAAACAAAACAATTCATAAGGTTTAAAACACACACACACCACTGTTTTTAGTATGATGGGGGTTTTTACAATATTCATATAACCAGACATTATACTATGAACATTCATATGTCACCATTACACATAAAAACTTAAATAAACACCAGCACACCTACAAAATTAATCTATAAACCATCACCGTTTATGCATTAATGTCATACTACTGTTCAATTTCATAGTTCTAATACTCATTTACGAAAATAAACTAACATTAACACACCCTTGTTAAAGGATCGAAATTTACCTTCAATGACATCATCATCTTCTTGATCAGTCGTCTGGTTGTCGGCTTGAATCTTACATTCCAAATCATCATGGACGGTTTGCTGATTCTTTTTCTTCTTTATTTTAGGATTGCGTTGCCCGCCCTCTTTAACGATCTTACCCTTCTTATTCTCCTTCACTGAACCTTGCCCATCGATATCAATGGGTTGCTTCTTATTTGTCTTTATCGGAATCGTACTATCTGGTACGACCTAGGGTGTGATAAAAAGATATAATAACTAGATGCAAATAGACACCCTAAAGCTACCACGGTTCTGCAAGTATACAGATCGTACGCAAGTTTTAGATAATAAGTAAGATTCGTTCCGCAGAGACTACGAAGGATAGGGGAATCTTATGCAATAATCAAGTGCAGATAATTAAATCTAGAATAAATAAAACGCAAAAAAAAATAAAGACAAATAGATATTTATTTGGTTTTTGATTAAACTAAATTAAACTAAGAATTTAAAGACAGAAAATTAAATATGAAAGAAGAAGAAGTATGAGAATATAGCTTGAGTCAATAGCATGTAATCCCCACTAGTTTTGCCGTTCTAAACATGTAAGGGTGAATTATGTAGTATTTCAATAATCGGTTCCAATTACGCTAGGTAGTTTTAAATAGGATTTACCTGTGTCAATAAGGCTTCCTAAGCAAACTGTTCCTGTAATTGGTAAATAGTAATATATACTAAACAATAGTGATTATCTAGTTAGGTTGATTTGTCAGATCTAAACCAATACTAAACGTTCTGGGCTAAACATGTAATTAAACACTGTTGCCAATGGTGACCTAATTACTAGATGGTAATTCTATATGACCTAGGTTCCACAAGAACATAGAATATAAATCCAAACACATAAACAGAGAATAAAAACAATAATTCAATTTAAAACATAAAGATCATAAATTAGATAGATGTCAACCAAAAGTAGGGTTCATACATATATGCTAAAACTCAAGCTAAAGAAATTTAGTTCATACTAATGCAAGAAAAGAAAGAAATTACAAATTCAGAGGTAGAAGAAGACATCTTGATGAACAGCTCCTTCCAGACTCCTTTTCTTGTGTTGTAAGCTTCCTCTTGGTTTAAGGTTTCACCAAGGATGATTTAAGAGTGTTAAGAGGCTTTATTTATAGTGTATAGGTTGACCTAATTCGTTTTCTTGAAGGAAAAGGTAGTTATGGGCTCCATGCCCAACTCAAATTCGTAGCCCAAAAACATGCAATCAGCCCCGTTTTTATTTTGGTCCTAACAGCTTAAATATTTCTCCGATTGATGCGTATGAGTATACCAAATTCATCGTCTCGGAAAGATCTTCAACTTTTATCTTGACCGATTCTCCAGATTCCTCACCGTTTTTAAGATATAAGCTGATTTGTGGTCGTAGGTGCAGAAATTCAGATTTAAGGCAGCTTTTCCTTTTCCATGTTTTTAGCTTTTCTTTCCTTTATCTTCAATTTCCATGTTTATCTTCTTTCCTTTAGCTCTTTGAACCAACTTGGACTCTAATTAATTACCATATATCTCTAAAGCTTCACACTAAATAAATAATTAAACCCAATATGCTCTAAAAATAATAATTAACTAATTCAAGACCCAAAATAGGAAAGTGTACTAAATCATGCAAAATTCGACCTATAAACTAATAAATACGCCTAAAATGATGTCTCAGAAATAGATTTTATTATCACAAATGAGGAGACATCAAGACCCCCAACTCAAAGTTGTATCGTCCCGATACAATAAAAGTAAAGAACAAAAGGGTAGTCAAATAAACAAGAAGAAGAAGTCGGAGGAGGATAAGAACAGAACATAATGAATGATCCTAGAGCATAGTATCTAAAAAGTCTCATGTAGTAATGCTCAATAATTAATGCACAAATATGCTTATACACATGTAATCAACAATCCATAAATTCAAGTCCAGATTAATTTTTCGCAATGCCAGAAGGAGAGGATGATAACTTAGTTCGTGTTAATGGCTATAGGTTATTCATAGGTCATAATATAGCATCCAATGGTCCACTTACCTATTACCTAATAGCTCAATTGTTTCTCCACCAAGTAGTTAGAAATCCTAAGGTCTTTGGTTATAACTTGGCTTAGAGACGGTATGGTATATTTGGATAATAAAAAGTGAGCTTTTGGCTCTCTCCTCACTAGCCATCAACGAATCTCCCTAGAGCTTGAGTTTCACTCGAAGATGTTCTCACTCAACCTAATTTATTGATGCATTTTGATGTGCATCCCCAATAAATCCCAATTTAAAACCCTTGATGATATAAAATCCACTTTGCCGGTCCGAATATATATTTTCATTTCAAATCAATTTTTTATTTTGTATAGCTATGATTCTCTTTTTGATGTTGAGATATCACACTATTTTTCATGCATATATTCTTTTTATTTATGCCCTTTTTGGCAATTTAGCTCGTAGCTTCTTTTCCATTCACTATTACCCCGACAAAGGGTTACAATAATTTCTTTTTCATCATCAATAAAATCACAAATATAATTCCCAAAACCCAATGTTCCCTGATGATGAAACCCACCACCCCAAACTCAAGCTCTGAAACGAGTTGTCTCAGGTTTTGCGATTCGAGTGCGGGTCATATAGATAAGTCCTACAAACTAAGGTTATGGATTATAATGTGGTTCAATAAAAGGCTTTAGAAAGGCTCAGAGGGGCTAAGACGGATAAATAATAACAATAATCAAATAAAAGGGTGAGAAGGTATAAAGGCTTCAAGTGTTTTAATCATGAAAGAACGGCCTTATTCATTTTTCTAACTATCGAATTTCGTTACTTTTTCACTAATAGTTCATAGATAAGTGGGTTTTCAACAAATTTCAAACCTCACGTTCTACACACCAAATAACTCTCCCTAAGTTTCAACGTGACTTCATAGCATTACTCATTAACTTTCCTATCCTTTATTTCCTGTTTTCATACATGCATCTAAACAACTTGTAACATCTTTCAAAAAAAAACATACTACTTACTATCATTGACCTAATAAAATCATGCGCAAATAGGTACATTCAAAATATTCTATGCCTTAATTCAACCTAAAAAATTTTAAATTTTATGCAAAAACGAAAAGAAGATGAGGACAACGAATCCCCACCCCCAACTCAAAAGTGAGCCGTGTCCCCACGACTCGAAAAAAGACTCAAGAATGGAATAAAATTTAAAATTAAAACTAACTAAACTACCTAATGCATACAAGCTATTAAGAAAGAGAATTAGAATAGCTTACCTGGCTGGCCATAGAGATCCATTATGTCCTCCTCCTCTTCCGAAGCAGAGGGATCAGAATAATTATCAATATCCCTTTCCAAGGTTATATCTTCCAGCTGTGATTGCATCTGTATAACTTTTTCCCAAAGTTCTTTGTTTTCTTCTTGTAATATTTCAACTTCATGTTGTAATTTAAGAGCCCATGGGGGAAGATCATGATCAATTTTAGAGGAAGAAGTAGAAGAACCTTGGTCATGAATCTTTATCTTCTTCAAAGGCCTAGCTGATACAGACATTCTAGCAATTAACTTCTTTGGTAGTGGTTGTGCTGGTGCCTTTTCTTTTGATTCTTCAGTAGCCTCATCAATGGTGATAGGCTTTTCAATGGTGGCTCCAGGCAATTTCTTATTCTTCCCAAGGATGGTGCACTTTCTCTTATATTCCATAGCATCAGATCTATTAGTCATGTTTGATTTACCCACAACTCAAGTTATACCAAGGATGAATTAAAAGTTTAAGAGAAATTGGTTTAGCTTGAGGTTGTTGCTTGGAATTGATGAAAGAGAAAGATTTATTGATGAATCTTGGAAGAATAGTTGAAGGCTTGATGAATTTGATGGTGTTTAATGGTGTAGTGTGATGAATTTGATGAAGAATTTGTGTTTATGGAGGATGGAGGAGAGAATTATTGAAGTTGTTGTGTTAATTGTGAAGGTTTGTACAAGCTTTAAGGTCTATATATAGTGTTTGGGTCTGAAAATTTCGTGTGGGAGGGGTTAGGATTTAGTTTGTTAAGGTAAGAAGTTGAATAGGAATAAAACTCCTTCAAACCGCCATACCGCGGTATACCGGACCCATCAGCTATCCAATTTTTATCTCCTCGTCAAAAAACCCGAGCCTCCCTACCCGTGTCACGGGTTTTTGCTGTTGCGGTATACCAGCCATATGGCCCGATATACCAGACTTGTCATGCTCCATTTTTTTTCCTCTCGGCAATAAACCCGAGCAAGTGTACCCGTGTCACGGGTTTTTCCAGGCACGGTATACCGGGCGTGAGGCGCGGTATACCGGACCTGCCTGCGAATTTTTCCAAAATTTTTCCTTTGACCCCAAACTCATTTCCTGCACAATAACACACTACCTTTCTCTCCTATTAGCTTGTAAACACAATTAAAAGTATACACTAACTTAAAATTATACACTACAAAGCAATAAACTAATCTAAAAAGCAATTAAAACAAGGGGTGTCTCCCAAGAGCACTTTTGTTTAACGTCTTTGAGTTAGACGTGTACCTCAATCTAAGCGCTTTCTACGAGATGGATTGTCTCCTCTCGCCCAAAGTCCTCACTGTCATGGTATCTCTTCAAACGCTGGCCATTCACCATGAATGTCCTTTGCTCGGTTAGATGTTCAATTTCAATCGCTCCATGAGGTGTGA
This sequence comes from Nemophila menziesii, assembly GCA_029959085.1. Taxonomy (NCBI): domain Eukaryota; kingdom Viridiplantae; phylum Streptophyta; class Magnoliopsida; order Boraginales; family Hydrophyllaceae; genus Nemophila; species Nemophila menziesii. The sequence continues at coordinate 87,235,873 of JARWIR010000001.1, forward strand.
CTTTCGTAACAATGCAAGGTCCTCCCCAACGGGATTTAAGCTTTCCTGGGTAGTTCGAAAATCGAGAGTTGTATAATAACACTTTTTGTCCTCTCTTAAAATGCTTTGGACGGAGTCGCCTATCATGCCATCTCTTTGTTTTCTCCTTGTAAAGACGTGAATTTTCGTAGGCAAGATAGCGAAACTCCTCCAACTGCATCATCCTTTGTTTCCGGCCAATTCTGGGTCTAGATTCAGAGTTTTAATAGCCAAGAAGGCTTGAGCTTCAAGTTCAATAGGTAGATGACACGCTTTGCCGTAGACCATGCGATATGGTGATGCCCCAACCGGTGTTTTAAATGCTGTTCTGTAAGCCCAGAGAGCATCATCTAGCTTTAAAGACCAATCTTTTCTCGTTTTATTCACGGTCTTCTCAAGAATAGATTTGATTTCCCGGTTGGAAACTTCAGCTTGACCGTTAGTTTGTGGGTGATAACCGGTTGAAATACGGTGTCTCACTCCAAACTTACGAAGATAGTTTCTCAGTGGAGCGTTAATAAAATGGGTACCTTTATCACTAATGAGAACCCGTGGAGTACCATGTCTTGAGAAGATGTTTTTTTTAAGAATTTAATCACTGTTTGAGCATCGTTCTTCGGTGTTGCCACTGCTTCTACCCATTTTGATACATAATCTACCGCAAGCAAAATATAAAGATTTCCATGGGAAGTGATGAAAGGTCCCACGAAATCTATTCCCCATACATCAAAGATTTCACTTCTAGGATATCGTTAAGCGGCATCACGTCCCTTTTTGATATATTACCAGTGAACTGGCATCTTTGACATGACTGGACAAAACGATGACAATCTTTGTGTAGGGTAGGCCAATAAAAACTGGATTGAAGAATTTTAGCTGCAGTTCTATCGCCTTTAAAGTGACCACCATAAAGTGAACTATGACAACTTGCTATGATCTTGTCAATTTTGCCTTCATAAACACATCTTCTAACAACTTGGTCACTACAAATCTTCTAGAGGTACGGTTCATCGCAATAGTATTGTTTGGCCTGGTGAGATAATCTGTGTCTTTGTTGTGGGTGGATATCCTTGGGGAATACACCACTCACAATGAGGTTTACTAGATCTGCATACCATGGCACAAACGCATTTTTAATAGCAAAAAGTTGTTCATCAGGGAATACCTCTTTAACCAACAATGGTTCCTTATTCGCATCAGATCCTTCGAGCCTTGATAAATGATCAGCAACTTGATTTTCGCATCCCTTTCGGTCTCGAATATCTATGTCGAATTCTTGAAGCAACAGTACCCATCTAATAAGACGCGGCTTAGCGTCCTTTTTCTCTATAAGGTACCTGATAGCTGAATGGTCCATGTATACAACAGTTTTCTTTCCAATCAGATAGGAACGAAATTTATCAAAAGCATATACCACGGCCAACATCTCTTTCTCCGTTACTGTATAATTCATCTGGGCAGCGTTGAAAGTCTTACTTGCATAATAAATCGTGTGGAAGATCTTGTATTTCCTCTGTCCCAACACAACACCCATAGTGTGATCACTAGCATCGCACATAAGTTTAAACGGAGCTTTCCAATCAGGAGGTATAACAATAGGTGTAGAGATTAGTTTCTCCTTAATCGTCAAAAACGCTTGAAGACATTCGTCAGTAAAGTTAAAAAGAGTATCCTTTTTGAGTAAAGAACAAAGCGGTTTGGCGATTTTGGAGAAGTCTTTAATAAATCTTCGATAAAACCCTGTGTGACCCAAGAAACTTCTCACTCCTTTAACAGAATCTGGAGGTGGTAATGTTTTGATAACTTCAATGTTTGCACGATCAACCTCCATTCCTGCCTTCGAAACTTTATGTCCCAACACGATTCCCTCTTGGACCATAAAGTGGCATTTTTCCCAATTAAGCACAAGATCTTTTTCTCTACATCTCACAAGGACTTTCTCAAGATTATTCAAACAATCATCAAAACTATCTCCAAACACCGAAAAATCATCCATAAAAACCTCGAAGTATTTATCAATCATGTCCCAAAATATAGCCATCATGCACCTCTGGAACGTGGAAGGTGCATTACATAAACCAAACGGCATCCTTCTACAGGCGAAAGTACCAAACGGATAAGTAAAAGTTGTTTTGTGTTGATCAAGGGGATCCACACAAATCTGATTATAAACCGAATATCCGTCAAGGAAACAATAATATTCTCTCCCTGCAAGTTTGTTTAGCATCTGATCAATGAATGGTAGCGGGAAGTGATCTTTCTTTGTAGCTTTGTTGAGTCTTCAGTAATCCATGCATACTCTCCACCCCACAACTGTTCTTGATGGTATGGCTTCACCTTGATCTTTAAGGATGGTAGTGATACCTCCTTTCTTTGGAACACATTGCACTGGACTGACCCAATCACTGCTAGCAATCGGATAGATAATTCCTGCGTCTAACAACTTGATAACTTCCTTTCTCACCACTTCTTTCATAGCTGGCATGAGTCTTCTTTGTCCCTCTATAGATCGCCCACCTTCGTTCTCAAGAATGATTTTGTGTTTGCAAACGGAAGGACTAATTCCCTTAATGTCGGCAATAGTCCATCCGAATGCTTCTTTGTTAGCACGAAGTACTTGAAGTAACTTCTCCTCTTGAGGACCTGAAAGGTTAGCAGAAATAATAACATGCAAAGTTTTATTCGTACCTAGATATGCATAGCATAGATGATCTAGAAGCGGTTTTTCTTCGAGAACAGGTGGACATATTATAGATGGTTGTTTCATTGGTTCAATGTCACCCGATTCTCGAAGTAGTTCTCGTACATTTGATCCTAATGCAGCAACATCTTCAGGGGGAATCTCGATTTCCTCTGGTGATTCAAGTGTCAAGGCTCCGTCAAGATCATCATCTAGGATTGCTTCATTGAAGACTTCTTGCGCAATTTTTTCGATGACATCTATTTTGAAACATTCATCTTTCGAATTTGGTAACTTCATAGCCTTAAACACATTGAATCGTATCTGTTCGTCTTGTACCCACATGATCAACTCACCATTCTCAACATCAATTAGTGTACGCCCCGTGGCCAAGAATGGTCTACCCAAGATGATGGGGACATTCTTGTCCGCGTCGTAGTCAAGAATAATAAAATCACAAGGAAAAATAAAAGAACCAGCTTTAACTAAAACATCTTCAATTTTACCTACTGGTCGTGAGAGGGAGCGATCCGCCATTTGTAGTACCACAGATGTGGGTACTACCTCTCTTATATTAAGCTTCTCGAACAGGGATCTTGGCATGAGATTGATACTTGCGCCTAGATCACATAATGCTTTCCCGGTCCAATTATCTCCAATGCCAATTGATGTCTCCCTATTTGTTCTAATTCTTAGCCCCTTGGAGACATCCTTTTAGGTGAATAAATGAGTTATTTGATAGACTTTTAGGCTTAATTGATCATATTGCACTTTCGCCCCTTGGAAATTAACTATTTGCAGAATATTGAGCTTTTGTGCCTAAATTTGACTATTTTTAATGCAAAGTTAATTGGTTCTTGAATTTCATGAAAGACCAATCCAAGGAGAAAAAGTGAGAATAAAGTCTTAGTGTGTTTTAGAGTGTTAGGAAATGATTTCTAGTTGAGTTTCTATTTTTAGAGTACACTTTCTTATTTCGTTTTCTTGATTTATTAATTTATTCTTTTTAAGCATATGCGGTTTAATTATTTATTTAATGTGAAGCTTTAAAAGATAAATGGTAATTACTTAGAGTCCAAGTCAAAATAAAGATGAAAGGAAAGAAGATTTATATGGAAAGAAGAAGATTTAGGAAAGATTTATTCAAAGGAGGAAAAGATAAAGCTGCCTTTTGAAATCTGAAATTCAGCCACGTTTTAGAGATAAAATCATAATAAAAGATTGGCTAGGATTCTGGACGAATGGTCTGCACCAATAGAAAGAGCTTTCCAAGACAAGCAGTTTCATATATTGGAACTTCTCAAACGGATAAGTATTCAAAAAGATATGACCAAATCAAATCAGCAGAATCTTATCTTTTAGAGCTACGAATTTAAGAGTCTTTGCCTTGTCTTCCACTCCAAGTAATTCGACCTAGGGCTTGCTAACACCTATAAATACACCCCTTATACCTCATTATTCAGTACCTCTCACAATTTATTCAATATCCTTAGAGAGAGAGTCAAAGACCTCTCATAATTCATTCAATACACACATCCTTAGAGAGAGCGTCAAGAGGCGGAAGCAAGAGCAGAAGCTGGAGACTGTCTATATCTCCAACAACAGTTCAAGCCAATTCCTCTATCTAGGTTCTTATTTTTTTTTTATTAGGACATGTATAGTATTAATTTCTTCATTGTTTTTACTTTCAATATGAGCTAAACCTTAATTACTTGAGAATCGCATTAAAGGGATGGACCCTAATTAATTTAATTTATGTTTTGAATTTGGGATTGCATGATTTAAATAGGATTGAGTTTTATATATTGGTTATTACTTTGTTTTTATTACTAATTATGTTCCGCGCAACTAGAATTAGCTGTTAGTATTTGGGCTATTCACGTTAGTGGCGAAGTGATCATCCGACAGGGGGGTTCGAATAGAGATCTAGGTAATACCCGTTTAATGTCCGTTATTGACCGACAGGCTTAACTAGTTACATAGCCAAAGAGGTAAAATCATATCATCCAAAGAGCCATATTCGACCATACAGGTGTTTATGATACTTTAGGATAGCTTCTAGGTCCACCCGACAGGGGGCTAGGAGATATTAGAGTCCCGACTAATATTATAATTCCAATTCTGCCCTTAAACATAGCATAGATTACATTGATTAGGTGGATTCCTTTGCGAGGATCAAGTATCTCTCTTATCTGAAGTTAGTCTTTTATTTGTTTTATTTCCTTTCTGTTAGTTAATTTAGTCTTTACTTTATTTGCATCTTTTATTTTACAAAAATCAAACAAAAATTACTATCTTTTATTTTTCTGTTTAGCAATTATTCCTACTATCTGATTAATATTTGGGTTGAACCTAATCCGTCCCTGAGAACGAACTTGATTATCATATATTACTTGGGACAACCGTACACTTGCGGTTAAGTGGTTCCTCTAGTTTGCACTTTATTTTATAACACCCCAGGACCCACCACCAATGGGAATTGTAAAACTTCCAGGATCTTCTAGCTTCGGTGGTAACTTGTTTTGACATATAACACTACACTCCACAGTCAGTCCAATTGTTTCCCCAGTTTCTATACTTCGTTTGTTGGAAAGAATGTCCTTCATGAATTTCAGATATTTTGGCATTCTCTTGAGAGCTTCAACAAACGGCATATTAATCTCTAACTTGCTCAACATGTCAACGAACTTCTTGAATTCCAGATCATTGTCCTTCTTTCTGACACGTGAAGGGTATGGTGGTGGAGGGCATGTGTTAAGTTCCACTGGCCTTTTTGTTTTTTCATGTGTCTCGGCTTGGTTACTCTTTGGTTTAACTACCTCCTCTACTGTATCTTTGATTGTTTCTTCTCCCCCCTTTTCTGGAATAGGGATTGGTTCTATTCCTGGTCTTGGTGGAGGTAGTTGTTTTCCACTTCGCAATTCAACTGCATGACAAGAATCATCTCTAGGAGCTATAGTATCACTTGGAAGTTTCCCTTTCGGCCTATTTTGTAATGTACTTGCCATATGTGATAAAGTATGCTCTAGTTTCTGGATTACCTTCTGTTGGGCTTGAATCTTCTGTTGGCTACGACTCATATTGTTTTCAATTGCTTGCATCAATTTAGCCATACTCGAATTCAAGCTTAGGATTTGTTCTTTCCTTGCCAGTTGCATTGATTGTTTCGGTGGTTCTTTCTTTGTTTCTTGACAAGCTTTTTCAATAATGGGCATCTTTTGCTGAATAGGCTGTGGTGGATTATAGGATTGAGGTTGGGGTTGATAATAAGTCTCTTAATTTCTGACCCAACTTCTTTGTTGTGGAGGTTGTTGATAACTAGCGTAGCTTTCTTGAGAGAAATCATAACTACTAGAATAATAGTTATCTTGAGGATATGTCACGGAAGCTAATGCTGGATTATTCAAACACCTTTCCCACACATGGTTAATTGATCCACAACCAGGACACGAAGGAATTGCACGTACTACATTCACCTGAGCAATTGTTCAAGCTTGTTCTTGTAGTTCTTCGAGTTGTTGGGCCAATTCTTTAAGCTTCAGAGATTCTGAAGTGTCTTCTTTTTCTGGTTTCTTGGGCCAACTTCTCTCGTTCTCAAGAATTCTCTCCATCCCCAACTCAGCTTCTTCAGGATCTAGTAACACAAAACCCGCTTTTCCTAACAAATCTGCTTTCTCCCTTGACTTGTCATTGAGTCCTCCATAAAACAAGGTTAAATAATATTCCGGCGATGACTTATGGTATGGACATCTCGCCTTCTTTTCTGTAAATCGTAACCATGCTTCACCCAAACTCTCTCCGTCTTCCTGTATAAATTGTTCAAGCTCCAACATATCTTTTAAACGTCTACTAACCGGATAGAAGCGGTCTAGGAATCTTGCTTGAAGCTTGTCCCAATCTAGAATAACATGAGGGTATTGGGTATCATACCAATTGCTTGCACCTCCGGTCAAGAAGAACTGGAACATCACGTAATACACCTGGTCCCTAGTAACTCCTCTTACGATATAAGCATCACAGATTTGTATGAATTTCTGAATATATCGGATCGGATCTTGATGTGAAGCGCCGCTGAATAATCCATGAGTTGCAAACTGAGTTAACATCCCTGGATCAGGCTTAAATTTAGCGGCTTGGATTTCTGGAGCGCGAATTCCTCTAGGTTGCACTCTGAATTCGATGGGTAGCTCAAGTCTCCTCGGGTTCTCCATCTGTAACTATCTATAAAACAAAAACTAAAAGACAAAAGCGTAAAATAGAACTAACTGAAATAAAAGCGCAAGATATATGCACAAGGACTAACGATGTAGTCCCCGGCAGCGGCGCCAAAAACTTGGTACGGCCTAGGGTGTGATGAAAAGATATAATAACTAGATGCAAATAGACACCCTAAAGCTAGCACGGTTCTGCAAGTATACAGATCGTATGCAAGTTTTAGATAATAAGTAAGATTCATTCCGCAGAGACTACGAAGGTTAGGGGAATCTTATGCAATAATTGCAGATAATTAAAGCTAGAATAAATAAAATGCATAAAAAAATAAAGACAAATAGATATTTATTTGGTTTTTGATTAAACTAAGAATTTAACGACTAGAAAATTAAATATGAAAGAAGAAGAAGTATGAGAATATAGATTATGTCAATAGCATGTAATCCCCACTAGTTTTGTCGTTCTAAACATGTAAGGGTGAATTATGTAGTATTTCAATAATCGGTTCCAATTACGCTAGGTAGTTTTAAATAGGATTTACCCGTGTCAATAAGGCTTCCTAAGCAAACTGTTCCTGTAATTGGTAAATAGCAATATATACTAAACCATAGTGATTATCTAGTTCGGTTGATTTGTCAGATCTAAACCGAATACTAGAAGTTATGTGCTAAACATGTAATTAAACACTGTTGTCAATGGTGACCTAATTACTAGATGGTAATTCTATATGGCCTAGGTTCCACAAGAACACAAAATATAAATCCAAACACATAAATAGAGAATAAAAACAATAATTCAATTTAAAACATAAAGATCCCAAATTAGATAGATGTCAACCAAAACTAGGGTTCATACATATATGCTAAAACTCAAGCTAAAGAAATTTAGTTCATACTAATGCAAGAAAAGAAAGAAATTACAAATTTAGAGGTAGAAGACGACATCTTGATGAACAGCTCCTTCCAGACTCCTTTTCTTGTGTTGTAAGATTCCTCTTGGTTTAAGGTTTCACCAAGGATGATTTAAGAGTGTTAAGAGGCTGTATTTATAATGTATAGGTTGACCTAATTGTGATGCACGTACCTAATAGCACGATGGTAACCCCACGACTCGAAAAGACTCTAAAAAGAAAATAAAAATAATATACACTACTAAATGAGAAAATGATAGAAGGAAACATATCTGTATCGGCACTAGGCCGAATACATGTGGTATTGCGTCAAGGTTGTGAAGTCTTCTATGTCACGATGTATACACCATGGAATTCATCTTCAGTAAAGTGTGTTTCATCAACTCGAACTCATGTCTCCTTTAGATAATTATCTCTTCCCAACCCTCTAAGTCATCACCTCTTCCTATCGAAATCGTCCCCCAACACCCAACTTTCTTTTTTCTTCATGTTTTTCGGACCTTTTCCAACCTTCATGGTCATCTCTGATAACCCAACCTCAAAGGTTCAAGAACTCCCAAAAGTTTGGATGAAATTTGTGACTTTTGGTGTTCTTGAAGGTGTATGGATATGATTTATTGTGTATTCTGAACTGGGTCATAAATATTTCAAGGTTTGGGAAAGGTTTAATGGATAGCTTTAAGCTTTGGTGAAGGAAAAAATTTTGGATTAAAGTGTGAATTCTTTGGTGTGTTGGGAAGATTTATGATAAGATTGTGTGTTTGGATGATGTGTAGAGAGACGGTTTGATGATATTTTGATGATGTAATTTAGGTGTTTTTTGAGTTTGGGTTCGTCATTAATTGTGTTTCTTGCGTGGGAGGCTAAATGGGAAGGAGGAAGAAGCTTGTATAAGGATTAAGTCAATTTTCCAGCAAGGTGAACGGGTTTCCATTTAGACTAAACATGTACCTGTTCGTTTTCAGACTTGTTTGACCTCCCCAATTGATAGATTTCGAAAATATACGCAGTTTAGGCTCAAGAAAAAGCGAATTCCGACATTCAAACGTAAAGTTATAGCCTCCCGAAGATTCCAATCTGTGAACATGTTTTTTTCTGACGCAAAAAATTGTTGATTTCCCTACGCACAGGTCAAAGAGTTGTCTTTCGAAACCGGGTCCTCGGCTGTGAAGAACGGTTTGGGTATTCGCGCGAATAGCCAACTCGCTGGATGCAAGGAGTTGCGTTTTCATTTTAGTTTTTTGATTTCTCCTTGTCTACACCTTGGATTCTTGCAAAATTTATACTCGTTTTTATTGGAATTGCGCTCCCGATCCATTGGACTACTCATATTTTCCATTGGAGGTACTATTTTTCTCAAAATTCTGCTTTTCTTCATTTTGCACCACGAGTTGCGTCTAAACCCTCCAACTACAGTAGGTTTAAGCTGTTCATCAAAACTTTTTTGACTTCACTATTGGATACGAAAAAAATAAGCGGTTTAGGCTCAAGAAAAAGCTAATTCTTACCTCCGAGCTTCAAGTTATGTTTGAGCACGAACTATATCAATTCACAAACCGGGAACCCGGTCGGAGACAAACGAGAACCCGTTTAGCTTCTGTTCAACAACCCCAACAAGTAAAGCTCTAATTTCACCCATATTGGTATCTTAGAAACATCATTTTTATCGAACTGCATACCTAACTTCCACGGCCTAAGCAACAGTGGTTTTCCATTTATATGCCAGATCTGTTCTAATGCTTTACTATAATACTATTGATTTTCAAACTAAAACACAACACTACCCTTATTACTTGATTCAATCTCCACTTTACCCAACTTACTCCATTGATACCTAACGAAGTTAGCAATCGCAAAGAACGGCGGTGGAATATCGATAAATTGTCCTATTAAACAATTAACCCACTGATCTGACCCTTCTTCAAGTATATCTATAGGCGGTTTAATGATCTTCTTACCTTCCTTTCTCAATGGTACATGGTTTTCAAGCTTCATCGACTTACTCGCACAACATCCAAATAGATTTGACCATGGAACAGCCTTCGATTCTCCTTTAAATTCACCAATCTGTAGTTCATCCTTCAATTGTTCTGCTACAAGTTCACTCACCGAGTGTTTCTCGCCAAGATTCGTCTCTCATCGCCCTTATACGACTCCGGAGTGTTTAATAGATGAACACTCGGTGATAACATTTCTCTAGTAATATCTCTATACTTCGTTTTAGCTTGTGAAGCGTTTGCGTTCTTACTATATCCATTTCTTACGTTGTTGACATTTGTCGAGTTTATCATCTTAGTCATTTTCTGAGAGTAACTAAAAGGAAAAAGGTTAAAAGGAAAAAAAATATGAAGTGAAGGAAGCGGTGGGGTGGATGAGATGGAAAAGAGAGTGAGTGGAGGTTAAAAAAGAAATGAGAAAGTGTTAAATCCTAGAAAATTTAAGGTCAAACACTTAATCAGGAAAAGAAAAAATCTAAAAATGTGAAAAAATGGCTAAAAAGAGGTGTGTTGGTGGAAAACGTAAGATGGAATAAAAATTAATGGATGAATGGCTAAGGAGGATTTTTTTGATAAGTTGGCTCTCATTGACTTGGCTTTTTTTGCTTTAAAGAATAACATGGATGGAATAAAAATTAATGTTATTTTTTAATAATGTTTTTTATTTAAAAGACTATTTAGACAAATCCGCACCGCGGAATCATGGCCACGGGATTGGGGTCCATGCATCATACTCTATATCCACCCCTACCTGCCTTGATAGCCTAAATGTTGTGATGAAGTTTCTTGAAAGTAAAGGAGTTAAAAGAATATTTGCATCTGAAATGTATCAATGACACACATAGGTGACACTGTAAAATGTAACTTTATTTTTAAGTAAATTGTTATCCCCAAAAAGTGGGAGAAAAATAAGAAATAAGAAAAAACGCCATATTGTTTAAGCAAAAGAAAGTTTCATGTGAAATACGGCGGGCGGTGATGGTTTGACTAGACCCACCAGGGTCTAAAGGCATCAGGTTAAGACTAGGGTAGGGTGTAAAGAAACCATGATAAGATTTCCTAACCAAAAAAATAATGGTTTAGATTTAACAATACGGAAATGGGTTGTATCAAACAAGCTGTGTCTGGTTTATAAAGTGTCATAACTATGACCTTGTTTCTATAGATAAGGTGCATTTCAGGCATGGCTAAGTCACTGATTAATACCTTACAAGGGGTAGAAATTGGCCTAAGTGGGATTATATCCCGTTTGATTAAGGATCATGGAGGGATTTTAATTATGGGTTTACCGAGCGTGATTGTAGAAATTATATGAGAATAGTAAGTAGAGGACTCTCGCGATGATTTGCAAACTCTCTTGGATATTTTTGTAGGAAGATTATGAATTTTTTTATATTGTAAAGGGATATGATTGTCAATGCATGATTAATATTTTCTGGATGGGTTCTCGGGAAAGATATAATTGCTCTCATTTTTGTGATATGGTTACATTTGATACCACTTATCGAACCAATCATCAACATATTAACATTTGCACCATGTACATCGCCCGTGTGTGATTTAAATGCGCTCTTTTGAAAAACGAGACAGAGGAATCATTAGTTTGATTATTCAATACTTGGCTCACTGCAATGTTGGGCGTATCCCAAGTTTTTCAACACCTCAATGTCGTTTTTTGCAAGGGAAGCATATTTATGAAATTATTAATGTTTTGAAGCAGAGCTTCACAGATGCGTAAACTTATCTGAATTAACTGGGGAATTTCAAGTTATTGGTTTCCCTAATTAATAAAATTTATCTGGGCGAATAAAATTGCCTTCAAAGAATCTATTAAGATCGTTGCCAATGGGGGTCCCTGTTTAACTTTGAAGTGAGAGCCTCAATCACTAACAATTTTCCGCAGAAACAAAAAACAAATAAAATTTTTCCTCTTTATAGACTTGATAACCGCTCTTGATCATCTGTTGATAGATCAACAACTTCAATACATTTTGACACATAATTTACCGCAACCAATATATAGATATTTCCTTGAGACAAAATGAAAGGATTCATGAATGTCTAAAAGGAATTTTCTTGCGACTTGAGATATTTATCGTTTGTTGGATTGATCACACTTAGACATGGATTTTGTTGGACAAATGGGATTCTACCCAAGTGTTGACCATATTTACGATGTTAGTCGGTGACTCAATTTAATGAAATGATTCAGATATTAATACGTTTATTCAAGTTGTAAGGATTAACGTAATATATTCACTTGGTTAAAATCATTTGAAATTGAATGAGAAAGAGAATCATGTAATTTGGAGAAATTAAAAGAAAAAAAAATAACAATATATGTTATTTTATTTCTTTTTGTTATAAAGAAAAACAAAGCAGGAAAAGGGAAAAAATAAGGGCCTGGGGATTGAACCTTGACCACTAGCTTTGTTGGGCTTTTAGGCTTTAGGTTCATACCATCTGGACCAACCTAAAGTTTTATCTTTATTAAGTAAAATTTGTATGTTATATTAATACAATGTATCTCCAAATGAAACATCACAACCTTTGACAAGACAACTTTTTATTTTCTATAAATAGTTGGCCAACTCAACCATTTTATTCATTCATTTTTTAAAGCATCAAGCATTAAAATTATAAGAGAGAGAGATAGAAAGAGGCAACGTTATTAAGTTCGTTGAAATTCTTAAGAATTCGTTTGTCAGTTTCACTTGAATAGTTTTGTCGTTGTATCCTGGAGGTTGAAGCCAACAAACGTAAGACACCTATACGTGGCCTAAATACCTTAAAGACATCATATCCAATCCGAGCCTCAACAAGTAAAGTTATTTATTTACTTTTATTTTATTTCTGTATTAGTTTTTATATTGTTTTACTAGTTTATACAAATAAAACACAACAATTTAAGGTATTTATGATTCACGTTGTATAAACCAGAAAGAATTTACCTTTTATGTTTTTATAAACTTTACTTTTACAAAATTTCTGGGTCTGTGTATACAGAACAAAAATATTACATTCTATTTCTTTTCTCTTATTCTGATTTCTAGGCTTGTGTATACATACTTGAAATAAACTCACTTAGTAACGTCATTTCTGCTTCATATAGAATATGGAGAAAAATACTGAACAAACTGAATTTAATTTTATGTTTTAAATATTAGTGTGTTTTTTCACAACTAATATTAATTTTTCTAATATCTGCATACTTGTCGAACTTAGTGGTTTGAAAATTTTCTGCTTGAAAAGTTCTTAATTGATTGAGATTCTCTTTTACGTGAATTGATTATCTCTTTAATTCTTCGATCCTCTACAACAAGAATATTAAAACTTGGGGGACTAACAAGAATATTAAAACTTGGGAAATTAAATTAATCATTTCGTCGAAAGAAAGAATTAACTTTTGTGTATGTTGGAAAATTTCAGACCTAGTTTTCTTTTTGTGTTTCTCTTAGTGAGAAAGGTTAAATAATTAATTTGTTTGAATTATTTATAATATTGTGTAATCCTTGGTGATTGAAATGATGTCTACCAAGATAAACATTATATCTAGAAATAATGGAATCGGTAACAACATACCATCGGCAATTTCACTTATGAAAAATGCATTTGCAGGACATGATCCCAACTCCTTTAGACCTGTGGAGGAGTGTAAGAGGTTAAATGGAAATGACTATCTATGTAAAGGAATAGATAGATGAAATCACAGAGAAAACGGTAAAGGCAATTCCATGAAAGGAAAACAAGGCCAAGCAACCATGACTAAGATCAAATAAGATTGATTTTACTACAATAGTTTCTGAAGTAAATTTGGTTGGAAATACCAAACACTGGTGGGTGGATACTGGGCCACCTAACATGAATGTTCAAGACATACAAAGTTGCAACTACTGAAGAGACTTTATGTATGGGAAATTTCTCTACATCAAAAGTAGTTGGATCTGGAATCGTTATTTTAATAATAACTTCTGGAAAAGTTTTGAGTCTCAATAACATTCCCCATGTTCCTAACATTAGAAGGAATCTAGTTTAAGGTTCGTTATTGAGTAAGAATGGCTTCAAACTAATATTTGATTCTGATAAATTTATTCTCACTAAAGGTGGGATATTTGTGGGCAAAGGGTACCTATGTGACGGTTTATTTAAGATGAATGTAATGACCGTAGTACCTACAAAAATGTAACCGAGAAAGTAATACACCCTTGACTAACCTAATTAATGGCGCGATAGATTAGGAGATGTTAATTTTTGTTCATTAAGTAAGTTAGTAAACGTCGGGTTATTATCTAATGCGAACTTCAATTCTCAAAAGGTATTGTCAAATATATTTTCTTCGAAGTAAGGATGAGGCCTTAGAAGCATTAATGCAATACAAAAATGAAGTTGGGAATCAACTAAATAAAAAGATTAAAAATCTTAGAACATATAGGGGATGAGAATATGTGTCTCCTTTTGAGGAGTTTTATACAAAACATGGAATCATACATCAAACCATGGCCCCTTACTCGCCTCAACAAAACGGTATTGCTGAACGCAAGAACCACACGTTGAAGGAAATGATGAATACCTTACTGATTAATTCAGGGTTACCATAAAACTTGTGGGGAGAGGCTTTGATCACTACAAACCACATCCTCATCAAGGTACCACACAAGAAGGTAGATAAAACTCCTTACGAATTATATAAAAGAAAACCATCTTCCTTCAAATACTTAAAAGTGTGGGGATGCTTGGCAAATGTAGCAATTACTGCTCCTAAAATGGTCAAAATAGGACCAAATACCATCGATTGCGTCTTTATTGGATATGCTCACAGCAGTGCTCTATATAGATTCCTAGTACATAAATCCTGTCATTCACGTCAATACGGTGATTGAATAACGAAATGCACATTTCTTTGAAACAACCTTTCCACACAAGACAACACTAGATTCTGGTTCCTTAAAAAGAATATGTGATGCAATTCAAGAAGAGAAAGATCAAGAGTCATTGCCAACCGAAAAGAAAGATCCCGAATCATTGTCAAATGAAGGAGAACCAAGAGAAGTAAGCGTATGAGAACCTCTACGTCTTTTGGTCCTGACTTTCTATCTCACATGCTAGATGACGAACCGCGAACATTCAAGGAGGCCATGTCAAACCCTGACGCCCCATACTAGAAAGAAGCGGTAAATAGCGAGATAGATTCCGTTATGCAAAACATACATGGGAACTAGTGGATCTCCTTCTGGGAATAAACCACTTGGATGCAAATGGATATTCAAGAAGAAACTAAAGACCGATGGGTTTATTGAAAAATACAAGGCTCGCCTTGTTGAAAAGGGTTATAGTAAAAAAGAAGGATTTGACTATTTTGATACTTATTCTCCAGTCACGAGAATATCATCCATTCGAATGTTAATCTCTATAGCTTCAATATACAAGCTCGAAATACATCAAATGGATGTAAAAACAGCCTTCCTAAATGGAGAACTAAATGAAGAGCTATAATGGAACAACCTGAGGGTTACGTAGGTCCAAGTAAGGAGAATAAAGTATGTAAGCTAGTTAAATTTTTATATGGTTTAAAACAGGCACTGAAGCAATGGCATGAAAAATTTGATAAGTTCATGATATCAAATGATTTCAAGATCAATGAATGTGACAAATGCGTTTATGTAGAACGAAATGCGACAGTTAATGTCATTGTCTGTTTATATGTGGATGATATGTTAATCATTGGAAGTAACAATAGTGTAATTACATTCACCAAAAGGATGCTTTCAAGTAAGTTTGACATGAAAGATCTAGGCCTTGCAGATGTTATTTTGGGTATCAAGATTCTCCAAACATCTGAAGGTATTATACTATCCCAGTACCACAATATTGAGAAAGTATTAAACAAATTTAGTAATGGCGACACAAATATCGCCAAGACACCTGTTGATGTAAATTTACATCTTGCTAAGAACCCTGGTGATACGATCAACCAGTTTGAGTACTCTTGGATTGTTGGGAGTCTCATGCACCTAACAAACTGCACTAGGTCAGATATATCACATGCAGTAAGCAAGCTAAGTAGGTTTACACATAATCTGGGAAAGAACCACTAGGTTTATATTGTAAGAGTTCTAAGGTATCTTAGATACACAATGAATGAAGGGTTGTTGTACATGGGATATCCATTTGTACTAGAAGGATACAGTGATTCAACCTGGATATCAAACTCCACCGACTCAAAATCTACAAGTGGATTTGTCTACTTGTTAGGAGGAGCAGTCGTGTCTTGGAAATCCACTACGCATATGTGCATAGCAGGATCCACCATGGAATCTGAGATTATAGCTTTAGACAATTTTGTTGAGGAAGCCGAGTGGCTTCAGAATTTCTTAGAGGATATTCCTAATTGGCCAAAGCCTGTGTCAGCAATCTGCATACATTGCGATAGTCAAAGTGCCATTGGTAGGGCACTAAACAAAATGTATAACGGTAAGTCTAGACACATACGTCGTATACACAATACCGTCAGACGACTGCTCTCAAATGGAGTTATCACAATTGATTATGTTCGATCATCGGATATATAGCGGATCCACTGACCAAAGGTCTACAAAGAGAGCAAGTGTGAGTGTTGTCAAGGGGAATGGGTCTTAAGCCTACGAAAGCTAAGTTTCCATGATGGGAACCCTACCTAGCAGAGTGGAGATCCCACAATCTAGGTTCAAAGGGAAAACCGAGTCATGAAACTGCAACTTGGTGCGACGCACTGTGGGGAGACCTTCCCAAACCATTCCTATGACAAAAGTAAACATTGCTAGTTGTAAAAGTGAAGGATAAGTTAAACTTTTAATGGTTCTTGTATATTAGATAACATAAGATAGAATAATGCAGAATACTCTCGACAAGAGACCACTTATATGAATAACATGGGTAGGGCTGCCCTAAGAGAATAAAGGAGAAATTCTCCGACGGTTATTCATGATATACCAAGAGTTGTCCAGGGCCGTAAATGGACACAACCGTGAGAACCAAATAATGTTTGGAAGTATACTATGTAATTTCTATTGTCTTGGTTTACACAAAAGGTGAATAGTTCAAGACATCACATTCACTAGTTAGCAAGTAAATCCGATAGCTCTTACTACCAAAGGTTCAAGGCCAAAAGATACCTTTCTTGAAGTAGTATTTATCTACGCTTCTCTCGCTCTCTTTCTCTCTCTCTCTCTCTCTCTCTCTCTCTCTCTCTCTCTCTCTCTCTCTCTCAAGTGTTTAGCACTCTTTTGCATAATTTTTAAGGTGGTTAGTCAATTTCCATTCATGTGGGGATTGTTGAACAAATGGGATTCTACCCAAGTGTTGACCATGTTTACGATGTTAGTCGGTGGCTCAATTTAATGAAATGATTCGGATAATAATACGTTTATTCACGTTGTAAAGATTAACGTAATATATTCACTTGGTTAAAATCATTTGAAATTAAATGAGAAATTGAATCATGTAATTTGGAGAAATTTAAAGAAAAAAAATAACAATATATGTAATTTTTTTTTTGTTATAAAGCAAAACAAAGAAGGAAAAGGGGAAAAAATAAAGGTCTGGCGGGGACTGAACCTTGACCACTAGCTTTGTTGGGCTTTTGGACCTTAGGTTC
The DNA here is from genome assembly GCA_029959085.1 of Nemophila menziesii. Lineage (NCBI taxonomy): Eukaryota > Viridiplantae > Streptophyta > Magnoliopsida > Boraginales > Hydrophyllaceae > Nemophila > Nemophila menziesii. Next base: position 87,253,323 of record JARWIR010000001.1, read on the forward strand.
ATACCATCTAGACCAATCTAAACTATAGTATTTATTAAGTAAACGTTGTATGTTATATTAATAAAATGTATCTCCAAATGAAACATCACAACCTTTGACAAGTCACCTATTCATTTTCTCTAAATAGTTGACCAACTCAAACATTTTATTCATTCACTTTTTTAAAGGTATAAAACATTAAAATTATAAGAGAGAGAGAGAGATAGAAAGAGGCAACGTTATTAAGTTCGTTGAAATTCTTAATAATTCGTGTGTCAGTTTCTTTTGAATAGTTTTGTTGTTGTATCCTGTAGGTTGAAGCCAACAAACGTAAGACACATGTACATGGTCTAAATACCTTAATAAAATTATATCCGATCCGAGTCTCAACAAGTAAAGTTATTTATTTACTTTTATTTTATTTCTGTATTAGTTTTTATATTATTTTATTGATTTATACAAATAAAACATAATAGATTCATAGATATTTCTATGAAAATTTGGCTAATAAAAGCCCAATTGTAACTCCTTGGCAGCCGTGCAAACTCCCTTAAAGCGACCCCTATAGGGACTGTCATGACATTTGAGAAAAATATCTAGAATCTTGTCGTTTTTCACGCACATTTAAACAATTCGATCACTATACACCTTAAAGTGCAACAGATTCCTCCAATAAAAAGTCCCACTTTATTTAGAAATCTCTTGTTTTGTTCTGAGTTGAACTCCAGGAGAAATGCGTCATTTACAAGATAATTAGCATAATCCGAAAACCAAGGTATATCCATTTTATTGACACTAAAGAGATGATCATACGGAATTATTAATACTGCTTCTTTGATTTATTCCAACAAAAATCAAGTGATTCTTTGAAGATCGTCTACGTTCATGGTTGACTAGAAGAACTTAAATATCAGAACTCAATGTATAATACATATCCAAGAGGCCATTACATTTCCAAAGGACGCTTCGATTGCGGAGGAGTTATATTTATTCTATGAATTATAATTAAAAAAGTTTGGAAGCGGGATCAGTTAGTTTATGTGATTCTTCGAGTGGTATTCAACATGGGTAACGTACAATCATTTTAACTTTGTTATACTCCCTCCATTCCTTAATAATTGACTCTTTAGAGCTTTTCACACATATTAAGAAATCTAAAAAGTAGGAAAAAATTAGTTTAATATGACTAAAATATCCCTACCTTTAAGAAAGAGAAAATTGAAAGATTTTAAGAATAAGGGTAAAAGTGGAAAGAGGTCATTTAATTTGTATTGAAACTTGAAATGTGACATATATTATGGAATAAATTATATTGGCTAAAGAGTCAATTATTAAGGAATGGAGGGAGTACGTGACAATATAAACTTTATATCAAAGTTAAATGAGGATCTTGACAAAAAAAATGAGAATTCAGAAGCACAATCAATAATGACTCAAATACATAATGATCATATAATGATCAGAATGATCCACCATCTATTAATCAAATACATATGGTGGTAGGGATAACTGGTGTCTATTCAAGTGTGAGGTGATTTACACAATCGAGAAAGTAACTTCCCACAAGTATACATATCATTGTAAGAAGTAAAAGTAATAGTAATTGTCTTTATAGGAGTGCAAGAATAATATTTTGCATATAATAAAATATCAATAAATCGTTATAAGATGAAAATAATATAGATAATGATTTTATTTTTATGCCAAAAACTAATATTAAAATGACTAAATTGGATATAAAAAAAAGAGTAAATAACATTTTTGCCCCCTGAGTTTTGACCCGATTGACAGGTTGCCCCCTAAGATTTAAAATGCGACTGTTTGCCCCCTAAGTTTTACTCTTGTGTCCCGTTACCCCCTGGTCATGTTTTCCGTCCATTTTTGCCGTTAACTCTGACGTGGCATTTCCATGTCAACTTTTTTCTTTATTAATCCTAATTCTAATTAATCAATTAATTAACTTAAAACAAGGGTAAAATAGGTTTTTATTAATAGTTTAAATATTATTAATAAAAATAATAAAACCACCACCCATCCCCCCACCCCACCGCACCCCTACCCCCTACCCCCTTTCTTCCCCTTCTTCTTCTTCCACGACCCCTGGTTCTTCTTAAAAAAAAAATCAAGCAAAACACCAGTTAAGAGACTCTGCAAATGTTTCTTGAGCAACAGGATGGACTTGCCATACCGTGCTTGTATCAGCTTGGCAACATATTAATTGGATATCATTCTAGTTATAAGTACTCAGATTTCCTTGAGGATCTAGATCGATATGAGCATCTAGCTCATTCCATGAAATCTTTTTGCAAAGAGTAGTCTCGTATAATGTCAATCTTCCATTTCTAGTCGCTAAATCTATGCGAATGTTTGCATCTATTATAGGATTTGCAATGTTTGTAGGATTTCCACTGTTGTACATCTTGAGTACAAAATACATCACATTTAGACATTCTTCTTTTATCAAACCAATCAAATAAAATTTGTATTAAGCAAACTTACCAACATTGGAGCCCATATAACACACAACAAAACTAAGAACAAACATATCCCATTGCTGAATTTAGTCATTCTGGTTTGCCTTTGTCCTTGACGATGCTTAATTCCGTGCAACTCCGCATCACATTTTACTAGAAACAGGCTCGCGTGAATATCCTCCAACTCCCTTTGCCAAGATGATTTGTTTTGCTTGATTTTTTTAAAGAAGAACCAGAGGTCGGGGAAGAAGAAGAAGAAGAATGAGGAAGAAGAAGAAGGGGAAGAGAGGGGGGATGAGGGTAGGGGGTGTGGTGGGGGGGGGTTATTATATTATTTATATTTAATAGTATAAAAACTATTAATAAAAAACCTATTTTACCCTTGTTTTAAGTTAATTAATTGATTAATTAGAATTAGGATTTAAAAAAAAGAAAAAAACTGACATAGAAATGCCACATCAGAGTTAACGGCAAAAATGGACGAAAAACATGACCAGGGGGTAACGAGGCACAAGAGTAAAATTTAGGGGGCAAGCAGTCGCATTTTAAAACTTAGGGGGAAACTTGACAATCGGGTCAAAACTCAGGGGCCAGGTGCTATTTACTCATAAAAAAATAATAAGACTAGAAATCAAATAAAGATATCAGATTAAAAAGCATAAAAGTTAAGGAAACTCTGACGAAAACTCTCTCTCTTTGGCGATTAGGGCTAGGTTTTAGGTTTTTTCCAATCTTCGATTTTTCAACCTTTCTGATTTATCGTGGGTAAGGTTTCTTGCTTAGAGTATATTTCTTAGTCTTTCCTTTAATTTCGAGGGTTGATTGGGGTTTGAATCTGGTGAATTCGCGATGGGTCCTTCTTCAGACGGCAACTTGGCAAGGAAATTTCTGGGTCCTTGGAGCGGCGGTCTCCCTAATCGAACTTTCATGTTGAAATTTGGGATAATATCAATAGTGACTCTTAGGATAACGCCTCTCCCTCGGAGGATTTCGCCTTCTGAACAGATGGAGGTTCAAAGGTTACGCCTCTTAGGCATAGTGGAAAACGATAAATCTCTTTTACAAGGTTTCAATTATAACCCTGGTTGGAGGGGGACTGATAAGAACACAATAGAAGCTATGGAGTTGATCTTAGAGGTACGTTTCTCTGATTGTTACTTTGGGACGGAGTTATCTTTTATTTGGAATCTAGGTTTTACTTCGGTCGGTGATTATGCGGTGGAGAGTGGTGTCGAATTCGAAGTCATATGGAAATGGACCATGGATTGGAGATTTGGTTTCACTCTGGAACAAGAAAGAGAATTTTTGGAAGTGGGTTGGATAGTGGATCAAGATTGCTATAAAAGGTTAATGGAAAGGATAATCTCAACAAGTTGGATATACAAGATTACTAATCGGGTTAGTTGTCACGCATACGTAGCTCAGAGGCGGGCAATTATTACTGATAAACAAATGAGTTTAACGAGACAATCTCATCTCTTCACCTTCCTTAGTGGAATTCATGTGGACCAGAACACAAGGTTCAAGACTTCTAATTACTCGGGAAGATTACATCTGGTTACCCTTGAGATTAACGCCCACCGCTTCAAATTCCTTGCTTCGAACCTCTTATTTAAGGTAGACTCGATTCTTATTCTCACTTTTCACTCTGTCCTTTATACTACTAATTTTTTTTGTCTCTCTTTCAGAAAATCTTTCTCTTTCATTTCCTTCTACTACTACAATCTTATTGTCATAGCTACTCACTCTCGACATGCACTCCCGGTTACATTTCTTGACCCGGCGGAAGAAGAAGAGGTAGGGGTTATTGAACTTGACATTAAAGTTTGACGAGTTGAGAATCTGGATAAGGGTAGGGTGCTTATGGTTCGAGTGATGGGAGACTAGAGGGTTAATCTCGCTGGTTTCAGAAGATGGGTTTTCGATAGATGGCATGTAAGAGGGAACGTCATCGTCTCCGAGGTAAGCAACAATTACTTTAAACTCGAGATTGATAATCAACGTGAGAGGGATAGATTATGGGGTCTTAGGCCTGGAAATATGATTGGGTTTCATGCTGGTTTTACGAAAGGAAGTGGAGCCTTTAACGGTACTTTTACTACTTCCAGATACTCTGCTGCTTGGATCCAAGTAGGAGGTTTAGCACACATCCAAAACACAAATAATACGGTTAAACAAATTACTAGGAATTTTACGGACTTAGAAGAAATAGATTTTCCAGAAGATGATACTGCTATAGTTCCTATGCTAAGGTTTCGTGCTGCTTTTCATGTATTAGACCCTCTCCCTCAAGGTGTTTATCTTCGCTAGGAGGATGGTGTGGGGTGGGTTACTTTTATGTACGAAAATGTTAGGTTATTTTGTTTCGAATGCGGCAAATTAGGTCACAAGCGAGATAACTGTGGGGATCCATTGGATAGAGAAGGTGTTTCTGCAGTGAAGTTAAGATTGATAACTTGAAGTATGTAAAACGTTATTAAGGACACACTTGTCCAACCATTATACGGGATCAGAAGACGTGGGGGGACACCTTTACCTCTCACAGTAGGGTTTATACCTGGGATAGAGAAGATGATGGTTCACCTCCTATTCAACAAGATGGGCGCGAGAGGTAAATCCGCCCTAAGAGGGGGAATGACAAAGAAAACCAACCTAGGAGAGAACAAACAGATGAGACTTCGGAGACTAGAGGGGATGTTGACATGGGTGGTGAGCAACATAGTAGAAACAGGCCAACTCTGGATGAGGTGTTAGTGGAAGTGGTTAGAAGAGGTGCCTTCACACAGCAGGCTGTCAGAACTGTCTTCATAAGTGACGAGGAGAATGATAATCTGGGGCAGAATACTGAAATTCACGGTAACAAAGCTAATTCTAATACTAGGTCTAACTTTAAGCGAAGGATTTCAGTTACTGAGACTTCTGATTCTAATGAAGATAGTACAACTCGCTTTAAAAGCGGGAATAATTCGAGTGCTAAAAAAAGACGTAAGAGTCAGTTTGTTACACAAAACAAAAGACAACAAAGACAATCAACTGTTTATAGTGTTGAAGGAAGTAAATTGCGACAGCTTACGTTAGAGGAGCGGCTTGACCTTAGTGAAGCTTTTGTTGATGACACTCCTATTGCTCAAAAGGTGGGAACTGTGAACAAGGGTAATGAAGATCTTAGTAATAGTGACTTTGCAGAACTGTATGGTGTTAAAAATGGGGATACTGAGCCAGATAAGGAAGAGGATAATGTTCAGGGACAAGGTCTTGTTGATACAGTACAAGTAGGTCAGTTGGGTAATGCTGTTGGTAGTTCTGAACCAGTTGAGGACAATACTTTCGAACAAGAATATGCGAGGATTCGAGGAAAAGGTGGTGTATGGGTTCGTGGGAGACCTAGACGTGGAGGTAGGGGAAGACGAGTTAGCAGCCACCCGGTGTTGGCTGCGAACAAATAATGATTATTATGTTTTGGAACTGTCAAGGTATCAGGGCACCCTTGACAGTTCAGCTTTTACGTGCTATGGTAGGGGAGTATAAGCCTGATGTGGCTTGTTTTTGTGAAACCATGATGACGTATTTGGACGCTACTCTTTTTGTGAGGAACTTAAATTTTGATAATTTTTTTGTGGTTAACCCCCAGGGTAGTATGAATCACTCTGGGGGATTTTTGTTGGTGTAGAGCTCTACTCTATCTGTTACTGTTTTGGACTCTTGCCCCTTTTTACATTTCCGTTTTAATTAATGATAGTATTTCTTCTTATTATTATGTTTTTTCGCATTCTCCTAATTTATATCTTGAACGACAAAGTTTGTACAACCACTTGACAGAATGGAGATCAAGACATGTTGACCCTATTATTATTATGGGGGACTTTAATGACATCTCAAATGGCAGTCAATGCTTTAGCATGTCTCCTCCTAATCAACAACATATGTTGAACTTTAATCTTTTTATTTCTAATAACATGTTAACTGAAATTCAGACCTTTGTTAGTTTTTTTACTTGGACCAACAGACAAGATGAGAACAACGTGGTTAAATCCAGAATTGAAAAAAAGTGTGCATCAACGGAATGGACATACAAATTTCCAAATGCGACAGCCTTTATTCCCCCTGCGGTGGGGTCAAATCACTCACCAATCATATTATTCCCTAGCGGCAAGGGCAATAGACACGTAAGACACTTCCGATTTGAAACTAATTGGTACCTTCATCACCAATGTAGGTCAATACATGATAACGCGTGGAGTGACCAAGTCGACAACTCACCTCTTCAAGTGGTCCTCCACAAGAGAGATGTTACAACTAATGCACTGTCAACGTGGGGCAAAAATATTTTCCCTAACAACAAAGTTAAGATTAAAGAATTGGAACAGAAACTTATTGATATCTCGAATTCTCCTTTCTCTGAGCAACGGCAATTGGAGGAACACTTTGTGCGAGACCAACTTCTTGATTACTAGAAAAGGGAGGAAATTTACTCGGCAGATCGCGCGAAGGATCAATGGATACGATATGGCGACAAAAACACTAAATATTTCTTTGCCTTAACTTCTCAGAGACGAAATTTTAATCGTATTGTGGGGATACAGAATGCAGATGGTGACTGGGTGCAGACTGAGGACGAAATAAAACTTCAATTTAACAACTATTACTCTAATTTATTACATGCTCAGGAACCGACTGATTTAAATGACGCGTTGAGAGATATTACTCCTAAGGTGACACCAGATATGAATGACACACTGACGAGTATCCCAGATGAAACTGAGATTCGGCAGGCTGCTTTTGACTTAAGCCCCAACAAAGCGTCAGACCCAGATGGTCTAAACGGTAAATTTTTTAGGAATACTGGGATATTATTGGTCCAGATTTAGTGCGACTAGTTGTTGACTTCTTTACCAATAATACTTCTTTGGATCTATTGAATGAAACTCTTATACACTAATTCCTAAAGGAGATTTTCAGACAGGGGTCGGTGATTACCGCCCGATCTCTTGTGTTAACTTTGTGTACAAAGTAATTGCAAAAATACTGGCGATCATGCTACAAGATTTGATCAATGATATTACGTCCCCAACACAGGCAGCCTTTATTAAAGGAAGGGCCATTGAAGACAAAATAATTATTGCACAGGAGGTCTCGTACTTTATGAAACGTAAATTAAAAAATAAAGCGTGTTTTGCAGCGATTAAATTGGATATGACTAAGGCATACGATCAGGTACGATGGGAATTCCTTCGTTTATTACTGGAGAAATTAGGTTTCGCACAAAAATGGGTACAGTGGATTTGGAACTGCTTTTCGACGGTTACCTTTCAGCTTAATATTAATGGAGAACGTCAACCGCCTTTTAAGCCAGGTCAGGGTATTAGACAAGGGGACCCGCTATCACCACTCTTATTTGCTTTACTCACTGAATCTTTAATTTCATTACTTGAAACAAAGGTAAAACAGGGACGCATAACAGATATTCAGATGACATGTAACTATCAGATTATTTCGCATCTGCTCTTCGCCGACGACTCTCTTTTCTTCATTTCTTTGGATGGTCAAGACCTTGATGAATTACATGAATGCATTAATACCTACAGTAAGTGCTCATGACAGAAGGTTAACTATCACAAATCGTCAGTATGCTTTAGTAAACAAACAATGGATGATATACGGCAACAGGTTGTCTCAACTTTACAAATTACTGAATCTAGGGACTTGGGGAAATACTTGGGGATACCACTTTGTCATAAACGATCTAGGATGGATACTCTGGCTTGGGTAGTAGTTATTTCATATTTAGCCCAAAATTCTATCAAATTAATCAAATAAACACCAAAAATGATGTCTCCCAAGGGCATAAAATTAGAACATTTAGGGAGACATCAAGACCCCCAACTCAAACCTTTGTCGTCCCGACAAAGCAAAACTAAAAACAAGGGGAATGAAGTAGATGCAAGAAAAAATAGAAGCTAGTAAATACATCCTAAAGCAATTCTTAAAATAAATCTCATATAGCAAACATTAAGAACTAACATACACATACACTAATCATGCAACATCAAACACAAATAACTTCAATCATAAAATTAACTTTGCAATGCTAGAAGGTTACACTTGTACTTATCTCATTATGATGGCTATAGTTTGTTCCTCGATCCTTACTCGCTTTGAACGCTCCACTTAGTATACAACCTATTAACTTACCATGCACCTAGGAATCACGAGGACTTTACAGTTTTAGCGTAGGCTTAGGGACGGTGTGGTATGTATATTTGGTAAATTTGAAGTGAGCTTTTGGCTCTCTCCTCACTTACCATCAACAACTGTCCACGAGCTTGAGTTTACACTCATATAATGTTCTCACTCAACCCATTTGACGCGCTAATGTTGCGTCCCCAATGTCAACCCAATATAAACTAAGATGATTTTTCAGAATATTCCACTTTGCCGGTTTGTTTTATTCTTTCTTTCTTTTTATTTTCTTTGAATTTTTTTTTTGTACAAGATACCCATGACCATCATTTTGATGTGAAAGGTCATGTCTCTTATAATTTTTTTTTTCTTTTCTCTTTTTTCTTTTCTTTTTCAAATCCCGGCAAAGGGTTACAAATAATAATATCATCTTTTATTTTTGTGCCTTAATAGAATTACATAAATCCCACCCAATGAAATTTCCCAAATGTGGACCCTCCACCCCAAACTCAAGCTCGAGACAGGTCTCAGGAATGTGATTCAAGTGCGGGTCATTTGGTCATGCCTAATAATCTAAGGGATAATGGGCTTATATCGTGGCTACAAAAGAAAAGGCTTAAGACTCAAAATTGGGCTAAGACGGATAAAATTATTATAAGGGATAGCAAGCTAAAAGGCTTCAAATGGCTAACAAAGAACTGCCCCTATCATTTTCCTAACTACATGGTTCGTCTCTAGGTCATATCTAAGTGGGTTCTCTACTAATTTAGATCTCACGTTCTACAAACCAAACATTTTCCTTAAGTACAAGCTTACTTCTTTTGCATTGTTCATTAATTTTTCCTATTCATTATCTATGTTCGCATGCAATTGTAAGTGCGTTTTATGTTATTCCCTAAGGTCCACTATTTACTATCATAGATTCATCAAAAGTATGCTTAAAAGGGACATTTAAAATCTTCTACAGTCAAACGCAACTCCTAATTAATTTATTGAAAGCAATTAAAAACATATAAACACATAAAAACTGGGATGAGGCAACGAAACCCACCCCAAACTAAAAAATGAGTCGTGTCCCCACGACTCGAAAAGACTCAAAGCAATAAAATAATCTACACTAATGAGAAAAGGATTGGAAAACATATCTGGATCGACACTAGGCCGATTACGTGTAGTCTCATGTTAAGGTTTTGAATACTACTTCATTAAGCTTTAAAGATCATTTAATTGTTGCATCCATCTTGACTAAAGTATTCTTCATTACCTCGAACTCTTTTGCCATATTTCCCAAATCGTCATCATTTCCTATCTCTCTAAATCATCATCTCTTCTACGGAAATCTTTCCTCAACACCCAACTTTCCATCTTCATCATGTTCTTCGTACCTTTTCCAACCTTCATGGTCATCTGTGATGACCCCAAACTCAATTTTTCACCTACTTAAAGATTACTTGCAAAATATATAATATTAATAGGCTCAAACAATTCACAATTCCCCCGCTAAATAACTAAAATAAATCATTATTTCCAACTGGTAATAGAAAGAAAAGAAGAGTTCTAGCTATTTTACCGGATTGGCCATGGAATTTATGATGATTTGATACCTTGCACTTGCAATCTCCAACCTTCAAAGTACCAAAGCTATTGATGAAATTTGTGTCTCTTAATATTGTTGAAAGTGGCACAGTAGTGGGATTGGTGATTGACTTGAGATGGGTATTTAATACCTATGGTGTTGGAGAGGTTTAAAGGATATAATTTAAGCTTTGGTGAAGAAATTTTTGGTTTCAAACTTGAATTTCTTGGTGTTTTTGGAAAGATTTGTGATTGATTATGTGTTGGGATAATGTTTAGAGGTAAGGATTGGTGATATATTGGTGTTTTGATGATGGAATTTGAGTGCTTTTGGAGCTTTGGTTCGTCATTAATGGTGTTAAGTGGAGATGCAACCACGAGACGCAACTAATGGCGGGCCTCAAAACGCTGGGTTAGAAACTTTTAGCTATTCATACGAAATTTTTGACTTCACCATTGGATAGAGCTCGAAAAGTTATGCGGTTTAGGCTCAAGAAAAAGTTAATTCCGACCTCCGAGCGTCAAGTTATGATCTTCCGAAGTTTTGATACCTGGGTACAACACCAAAAACGGGTGCCCGCATTCTACAAACCGGGTACCCGGTTTCTACTGTATTGGAACCCAAAATTTTCATTCTTTTTCGTTCTAGGTACCCCAAACTCGTGACCTTCACTCCTGTAATCATCAAAAACACCAACCTTCCTCATTTCTTACAAATAAACACTAAATCAATAACCATTACTCTAATTTACACTAAAAATTTAAAAAGACATGAAAGCAATTTAAAGCATGGGTTGTCTCCCAAGAAGCACTTTTGTTTATTACGTCTTTAAGTTCGACGTGTTACCTTCCATGAAGATGGTATTGAGGCCCTTGCGGTGTTCCTCCGCTTAAACTCGCCTCTTCCTTGATGTAAAAGCTTAAGAACCTTCCCTCTTATAATATTATTCAATCGATCTCTGAAAGGGGGTGGGTAAGTACTTCGTTTCGCCTTCTTACTTTCACGACGAAACTCATTTTCTACCACATTAGAGTAGATAACCGTTCTCAACGGTATAAGATCATTTTTATTCCTTGTTTCAATCTCAGATTCATCTTTAAAATGTGGTGGGTAGGTGCTCCTCCTTGCCTTTTTGCTCTCGCGGTGTGGCACCTTGCTTGTATAACACATATTGATCATTTGTGGTAGTCGAGGTGATTCTGATTTTTCATCTTTAATAATGATTGGTGGTAGAGATGGTGATTGGTGAACTTTTTGTGGCGGATATTCAATTTCTATTTTATCTTTAACTTTTAATTCTTCAATTGATTCTCCAATCCTTTTACGTTCGTCTTCACTTTCAATCCAGTCTTCCACTATTACCTCATAATATTCTTTCCTTGGATTTTCTATAACCTCGATCTCCACCTCTTCTTGTTTGCGTTCTATATCTTGATCATGTGTATACACCTTAGGAATAGCAATCTCTGTGTTAACTTCTAGGATTTGCTTTGCTACTCCTTCTTCCCCCATGCTAACAAGATCCTCAACCACATGGTGGTCTTCATTTAAAATTGGCACGGTGTTCATATCACTAGAACTAATATCTTCCTTCAACACCTCCTCCTCAACTATTTCTTCCGGTTGATCTCTTCCATCTTCATAAGACTTGATACTATTGGCAGAATGCTGAGAATTAATTATGGATTCTATTTCGTCTAGCTCCTTTTGCAGTTTTTGCAAACGGGAATCTCTTTCATCTGCTAACTTCTACGATTGTTCATATAAGCTCATGAGTTCTGTAACTGATCTATATAATTGGGACATTTGTGGTGAAGGTGGAGGTTGTTGAATGTTTTCAACTCACTGGTTGTTCCATTCATGTTCGTGTTGATAGTGATATGGTGTTTGTTGTTGATTATTCCCGATCTATTGATTGTTTTATCCTTGCTCTTGCGGGTATTGATAAGGTTGTTGGTAAGAATTTATACCCCATTGTTGTTGTCCCGAAGAGTCTTCCCAATAGTCAAATGGACCAGGATTTGGGTAATGTTCTCTATACATCTTTAATTAAATTTCTTGATCATTACCTGAATAAAGCACCTGTAAAAACAAAACAAAGAAAACACAAGCGTAAAACTGAAAATAAAAAAATAAAAAAATAAATGCAACTATCACTAAAGGATAAACACCGTGGTCACACGCTACCGTCCCCGGCAGCGGCGCCAAAAACTTGGTGGTCCTTTGTGTGTTCTAAAATAATTTTTTTTTATTTTCTTCAGTTTGTCGCGCCATTAACCTTTCTCATTTTATAAGCCAGTAATACATTTAATATTCCTTCTCATAGAAGTTCGTGCTAAAAAAACTTTGTACTTTTATCTCCTTATTTGATCCATAAATCACGTGCTTTGTCAGCCCACTACGTTTCTTTTTTATTCCAAAATTTATCCATTTCTTCTCTTATTATAACCCCAGTCGCATGATTTTCATCACTAGCGTTCTCGTCCTGAATTTTCTCCAGAATCTCTTGGTATTTATCGATGAGTTTTTGGCTATTACAGAGAGTTTTTCGACTCCATCCACTAAGTGCGAGGCATATAGCGTCTTTTTTAATTAGGAAACTTTGAGTATTCTTCATTTTTACTTTCATTCCATGCCTTGTTCACCACGTCTCTACATTGCAAGTTATCTATCCATCGAGATTCAAAGATAACATACTTTGTATTATTCTTCGCATTAAAAGACATTTGAATAATAACGGAGAATAATCTAACCCAATTGTCGGAGGGATCTTAATGATAGTATCAGACTAAAATTGTATCAAGAATCTGTAGCCAGCCCTCTGTCTAGTTTATCTTAGACCTTCTCATCACCTTTGTGTTTATTAGTTTACGTGAAATGACAACCTTTGGTAGGGATATCAATAAATTATTATTGTTGATGAAGTCGTTGAATCGTAACATTCTATAAAGATTCGGGGGTGTCTTGCCTTGTTTTTCCGAAGATTTTGAGATATTGTTGAAGTCTCCAACAACTAAAACGGGTCCCGCAATTTTTTCTTTGTGTTTAGATATATTTTCAAATCTCTCTCTTTCATTTTGATTATTAGGAGCGTGAATAACAATAAGAAACCAAGAAGACGATTTTGATTCAGCGATATCACAGATAATATAATTGGAACACGATACATTAATATTAACTGTAAATTGGCCCTTCCAAGATAACATGATGCCCCAAGACCTATGAGCTCTTCTTCCGGGGTTTACCACTTATTTATAACGTGAGTCATTACTACTAATTCTAGATTCCAACAAACAAAGAAATAAAATGTTAAACTTTGCATGTAGCGACTTAATCATCTTTCTTGTCACGGGTTCCCTTGCCCCCTGACAGTTCCATACCATATGATTATCCATCGGTTTCAGACTCTTTCACCCTGGGCTGGCCGCTACCCTCACTTTGTTTTGGAACAATGTTTTCCTTCACGGGCAAGACCCGGGTACTTGTATCGTCCTCTATATGATAGTCAGATGCATAATCACCTCTAAGGTGGCCCTCACAATCGGGTCTGGCTTCTTTTTTCCATCTAGCTGTCTACCACCTTATTTGGACCTGGTGTCGACTAGGGTGTGATAAAAACATGATATAAATGAGTGCAAAAATAAACACCGTAGCCTAGCATGGTTCTGCAAGTATACAGGATGTATGCAAGTTTTAATGAATAATAAGATTCATTCCTCAGAGACTACGCAAGTTAGAGAGAACTTATGCAAATTATCAAGTGCAAATATAATAGCTAGAAGAAATAATACACAGAGAAGTAAAAGACAATAGAATTTTTTTTGGTTTTTGTAAATAGAAAAATTAAACTAATAAATTAAGGACAGAAAATTAAATACGAAGAGAAGATAGTATGAGAGTTTAGCTCGAGAAACTAGCAAGTAATCCCCACTAGCCTTATTTATTCTAAACATGTAAGGGTGAATTATGTAGAATTGCAATAACCAGGATTCTAAATTTCTCCCTATCCCCGGAGAGCGAACTAGGGTGGAAACCTCACAATCACGAGGGGACTAAAATAGGGTTATCCTGCGCTACTAGGGTCCTAGGTGTAGTCTGGCCTACTGATGATCATTGGTGATTAATATAAACCTTAATGATTATCTAGTTAGGCAAATCTTGTCAGGATTAATTTCGTACACTAGACGTTTCTATGGTGTTTTAATAATTAGACACCCCTTCCGGGTGACCATCTAACTACTATTAAGGTAATCATGTACGCATGTATTCGCAAGGAAAACAGACAATAACTCAAAGCACATAAAATAGAGAATAAAACATGAATTCAATTTAAATACGATGGTATCCCAAATTAGATAGACGTTTAAACAAGAACTAGGATTTATACATATATGCTAAATCTCAAGCTAAAAGTAAATTAGTTCATACTAGAAGAAGAAAAGAATACAATTACAAATTCGAAGGCTTGTGAAGACATCATATGGTGTTCAGCTCCTTCCAGACTTCTCTTCTCTTGATGTAAGCTTCTTCTTGGCTTAAGGATTCGCCAAGGATGTGTTTCTACTGATTATAGGGTGTATTTATAGGGTATAGGGAACCCTAAAACGTTTTCTTGGAATGGAGACAAGTATTGGACTTCTAGCCCAACTCAAATTCGTAACCCTAAAATATATGAAAACTAATAAACTGTTGCTGTTTTGTTTTGGCCGTAACTTCTTCGTTTCAACTTCGATTGACGCGTTCTTTATATCGAAACTGATCGTCTCAGTAAGCTCTATCACTTTTCCTCAAACCATTCTTCCAAATTCCTATCCTTTTTTGAGTTATGATCACCTTTATGGACGTGGCTGGTGAAATTCAGATTTATTTGGCAATTTTATCTTTCCATACTTATCCTTTCTTTCCCTTATCTCCAATTTCTATGCATATCCTCTTTCCTTTATCTTTTAGAATTGACTTGGCATGTAATTAATTTCCATATATCTTTAAAGCTTCACACTAAATAAGTAAATTAAACCCAATATGCTCTAAAAATAATAAATGATCAAATCAAGACCAGAAATAGGAAATTGTAATAAATCACGTAAAAATCGACCTATAACCTAATAAATACACCTAAAATGATGTCTCCAAGCTATATTAATTCATCACAAATAGGAAGACATCAGGACCACAAACATCCAAGTACTCATATTCCACAAATTGGTTTTTAATTTCGCCATAACTCAAAAAAAGCTCGTCCAGGAAAGTTTTAGCTTCGAAAATTCTTTTACCAAGATCATTGGTGGTTCTTTGTGTGTTCTAAATAAATGCAATAAATAATCGAACCACAACCGCAAGTGTACGGTTGTCCCAAGTAGTATAACTGATAAAACAGATTCGTTCCAAGGACGGGATGGTTGACTACAATGCTTATCTATTAATGATTGAATGCACTTATAAAAGCAAATAAAGATAATATGTTTGTTTGGTTTTGTATTAATGCTAGGGAAATGGAAGACAATTATTAAAATGCAAATAAAAGCTAAGACGCAAGTAAAATGATATAAAACGCAATATGAGAAGTAGCACTTGAGAACGCAAGGATCCTCCCAATCTTATTTCCTAACTTATGTTGTTTAAGGGCTAAATTGGTCAATTACAATGGTCGGGATTCTAAATTCCTTATACACCCGTCAGGGTGGACTATAAGGCAATCCTAGAGTGTCACTAGTCCCGTCAGGGTAAATATGATCCACCTTTGAATGTTTAAGTTTTATTACCTCATTGGCCCTAGGATTAGCTAAGTTCGTCAGAATCAATAGCTTCTATCCTAGATTGAATAAATAGTTCTGTATCTAAACCCTCCGTCAGGATGATCCAATCGCCACTAATTGGAATAGCCTAAATACTAACACCTGTTCCTAGTTCATGACGCTAAAAACAGTAAATATTCTCAATTTATCGAAAAGAGTAAAAGACACAATCTAGTTTAATTTAACAGAAACCCAAATTCAACATTCGTTATTCAATACGATTGGGATTCACCCATTAATTGTTCTCAAGCACTATTAAATGTTTAGCTCATATTGAAAAGAAAAACTAAATTAAATGTAAAGGAATTCATATTTATTACAAAATTAAAAGATAAAAGAACCTAATTTCCGGAATAGGAATGACTACGAACGGAGATATAGACCCTCTCCAGCTCTTGTAGCTTCTTCTTTCTTCCTTCTGTTGCTTCTCTCTGGTGTTTTAATCTTGCAGAATGTGATTTTTTTTGTAAAATAGAAGTCAAAGGCTGGTTTTATAGGTGGAAAAACGGATTAGGGCTTGGACCTAAGAATAAATCACTAATTAAATGTCCAAGCCCAAATTCTAAGCCCAAAATCCCGTAACTGCTGATACACCTTCACTAAAACGGCTTTTCCCGATTCGTTATGACTCCGATTGACCTCATTCCAGTTGCTAAAGTTCCGTAACTCGATAAGGAATGTTTTCTCTTCAAAGGTCAGCGGCTAAATCATCGCTTAAGAACCTCGAAATCAGCAATCTATGGCCTGGAAAATGGATTTTCAGCTCTAAAAATAATATCTTCGGGATTTATCTTTAAGTCTTGACTCTATCTCTTGATCTTTGACTTTCTCCTCGGATTCCTCTTCTAGCTAGCATCTAAAACCTGTAAACTTTACACTAAAAATACCAATATTACGCGCAAAAGCTTAATAAACTAAAAATGCTAGAAATAAAAGAGGAAAATCATATTATTTCATATTTAGTCCAAAAGTCTATCAAATTGATTAAATAAACACCAAAAATGATGTCTCCTAAGGGTCGAAAATAAGAACAATTAAGGAGACATCAAGACTCCACATCGTTCAAACAAACATTCTTCATCCTCGATGGACCCTCACCGCTAATGGGCGTTGTTTCCCTCTTCAAATTAGCAGGCCAAGTGAACTTCTTTATCCCCAAAAAAACATGCATTTGGGGATTTTTGTACGCCCTCTGATTAAAGTCTACATCTTGACGTAAGTGACGACTAATGTGAACTAATTGTGAGTTAAAAGAGCCATCATCAGGTTCATACTCCTCCTGTTCCTCAAAATTATTGGCCATGATTCTTTTCCTTTGTCTACAATGCTTTGATTAATCTGGTTCACTGAATTCCCGATTATCATTACTGAAGTTGCACTCCTATATAAGATTCGAAACCAACAAAGGAGCCATGACATTTGGGGTTTGGTCGTAGATAGTGATGCCCCTAGTCAAGTTCCCATCATTCCATGTTTCTCCAAGCATAGCCTTAGCGTTCTTATTATGTTTGAAATTATCCTCATTGATAAAACTTTGCTAAAACTTTGACATAGAAAATTAATTGCAACATCTCTAGCGTTTAGGATTTCCTTTATTGTTTGGTTATTTATAATAACATTATCTCCAAAATCTCTGATTTTGTCTTAAAGAACTTTGAATAATGCTGGAAATCTTGTCTTAATTACTTCAGTAACATCAGTTGGATTATTTTTTTTACTCATGAACTCGCCAATTGCAAGCACATTTTCTCTCTTTATGACTCGCTGCCTTCTTTACTGTTCGAGTTCCCACCTTCTTTGTTCCTCTGAGTAGGAACCTGCATATGAACCGACCTAACATTGAAACCAGCATTTGTATTACCTCTTCTTCCATTGTTGGAGTTTTTATCATCGTGGTGTTTCCTGGTGTGTGATAAAATCACCACCCCTAAAGAGAGGGCCACTAACCCGCAAGTGTATGGGTTGTTCCAATTATATGTAAATAATACGGATTTCGTTCTCAAGTATAGATATGAATATGGTGTTTATCAAATAAGTAGGATTAATTATAAATAACAAAATGAAAGTAAATAGATATTTATTTTGGTTTTGAATTATAACTACTAGATGCAATAAGATAAATTAACTAAATTATTAACTGAAAGCAAATACTAAAAGTAAACAAGTGTAGACGCAAATATGAGAGATGTACTTGAGTCTCGCAAGGGATCCACCTAAGTTCATATAACTAATGTCTCCGTTTAAGGGCTAAGTTGGTATTTGTGTATTAGTCGTGACTCTAATATCTCCTAGCCCCCTGTCAGGTGGACCTAGGAGCTATCCTATGGTACTATAAACACCTTTCATGTAATTATATCTACTTACGGATGTGAAGCCTCTTACCTCATTGGCTATGTGATTAGTTAAGCCTATCGGTCAATAACGGACATCACACATCTATTACCTATGTCTGTAATTAAACCCCCTTATTGGATGATCACTCGTCACTAAGTGAATAGCCTAATTACTCAATCCTATTTCTTATTGATCAAAAAAGAAACAATAGACAAGCATACAGTAATAACCAATACAAAATACCCAACTTAAATTAAATAATAAAATTCCAAATTTAGAAAAATATTATTTGCATAAACTAGGGCTTAACCCATTATTGCGATTCTCAAGTACTAAGGAATTTAGCTCATATTCAAACTAAAAACTGAAAATAAAATAAAAGCATTCATGTTTTCAACTACAGAAAATAAATAAAAACCTAATTAAAGGGTTGGATTGAGCTATCGTTGGAGGAATAGGAATTCTCCAATTCTTGCTCTCTCTCCTGCCATTTTGCTTTATCTCCGACTTTATAAAATAATGAAGCGTACTAAAAAAATGAGGTCTAAAAGGCTATTTATACTACACTAATTCAGATTGAGAAATATTTAATAGTAGAGTAAATACACTGTTTACCCCCTGAACTTTGGCCCGATTGACAGACTGCCCCCCAAAGTTTAAAATGCGACTAGATGCCCCCTAAACTTTAACTTCGTGACTCAATACCCCTTGTGACCATTTTCCGTCAATTTTTTCCGTTAACTCGCAGAATGGGTGCCACGCGCCGTTAACTCGTGACTCGTTGCCCCCTAAACTTTAACTTCGTGACTCGTTGCCCCCTGAACTTTTTTTTCAAAATTATTTTGACTCGTTGCCCCCTGATTTTTTTTTTCAAAATTAATTATTTAAAAAATCATTTTAACAGGGGCAAATTTGGTATTTCAAAACTTCTTCTCCATGATTAAAGCTTCAAAGCTTCAAAGCTTCAAATCTTTAAATCTTCGAATCTTCAAATCTTTAAATCTTCAAATCTTCAAACCTTAGATCACCACTACGAGCTTCTAAATTACGCTATAATTAATACAAAAATCCAGTTTCATCTTCTTCCTTTCTCCATGTCGGTCTTCCTGGCGCACGTTAGCAACAACTACCCCATTTTCTTTGCTTAGTGATCTCTCAGATTCATTGTCGCCAGGTACGGTTTTGTAACAATACCCAACATCGAAATTTTTCCATTTTCTCACTTAGATCTGTAATTTTTCTACTTTTCTTCTTTAATTTTTGTATATTTTTCTTGAATATATCATTCATTTAATTGAAAATCAATACCAGAAAGAATAGATTAAAAATTTGATACAAATCGTGACTTTTTTTTGGGTCTCCCATTGGTTTTACAAAAATTGATATAATGAAACATAACATGTTCACGTTTAGGTTGACAATATCAAAAATCAATACCAACTGTACAATGTATTGTAGCAAAAACCTTGACTCGAATTACAAAAGTAAAACGAAAAGATCTTGCGTTTTGAATATTGGATGTCAAGTTTAATGAATATTGGAAGAAGAATTTAAAGAAAGAAGGGTATGAAATTAATGAAGAGTTTATTCATGAAGATTTTTTTTATCAAACTTTCTCCACTAAAGAAGAAGAAGTGTAAAATACCCAAATACCCATCTTTAAAAAAAGGATATAATTAACAATTTTTTAAAAAAAAAACTGGGGGGGCAACTAGTCACGAAATTAAAACTTTAGGGGGCAAAAAGTAGGGGGCAACTAGTCCACGCGCGCGTGTAATGCACGCTGCGACTTAACGGAAAATTTGGACGGAAAACAGCAAAAAGGACTAACGAGTCACGAAATTAAAGTTTAGGGGGCAACTAGTCGCATTTTAAACTTTGGGGGGCAGTCTGTAAATCGGGCCAAAGTTCAGGGGGTAAACAGTGTATTTACTCTTAATAGTATTAAGTAAAATGATAAAAAAAACCAAGTCCAAATTAGTGAATCCCGTAATTGTTGTACACCATTTAGTAAACAGCCGTAACATTTGCGTCTCACGTCCAAATCACTTGATTTCAGTCCTCAATTCGCACTAACTCAAAGGCACAACTTTCTCATTTGAATCTCCAGACCCAAGTCAGTGCCAATGTGGCTCGAAATCAGAAATTAGTAACAGCTATCTAGATTCTCATATCTTCTTGTCAACTCTTTGGGTGATACTTTCTCTCTTTTGACCTCTCATCTTGATCTAGGACTTTAATATTCACTTCTCCTCCTCATCTTGGTGATCCATAGAATCGATGCATCTAAAAGCTTTATACTAAAAACAAACAATTTAACGCACAAAAGCTCTAAAAATGCAATATTATAATTCCGAAGAGAGAAAGTGCAATATATTAAAAATAAGCATAAAAGTCTATCAAATAAGTCTACTTTCTACCTAAAATGATGTCTACTAAGAGTATATATTTATCACAAAACAAGAGACATCACATCGTCACCATCATTGTCTCTGTTTCTTCTAAAAGGAAAAAACATAATCACCTCGCCAAAAACAACACACCTATCCTCTTCCTATAGTGTAAAACACCTTATCCTCACTACGAATTGTAGTCTCCCTGTTCCAGTTAAAAACCCGTGTGAATCTTCACTACATTTTGGTCTCACCATACTCATTGAAAATTCCCCTTTATTAAGACCAAGATACCCGCAGTTATAGCAAAAGAAACTCAGGCTCTCGTATCTAAAGAAAACCCACGCTACCCCCTCTTGTTTTTTTCACAAAAAGACCAATTTGATCGAGTTTAAGGTGTTCGATTTTACCCTGAATCTGATGAAATATGAAACTTCAGCTTCAATGATCAATTTCTTCAAGGCCAACAATATAGTTACCCAAGGTTTCCCTTGTGTCAATAGTTCTTTGTGAGCTAGCAAGACCGTATACCGTCATCTAAACATAGAAGTTCACCAGATCAAGTTGATTAAACACCATTTGATTCTCCCATTTGCAGATCTAGACGTGTATCGATTGAACAGGAAAAGGGCGAAGAAATCACAGGCTCTCCGCCTCCTCAGTTTCCTCAATGGTAATTTTGAAAGTGTTGCTTCCTCGAAAAGAACCCTACAGTTGATACCCCACAAATCAAGGACAGCTTTGCAAAATACTCCCAAGGGGAAGATACGTGTTGAGATGACCTTAGTGAAAAATATGAAGTCGTCCATTCTAGTTGGAACAATAGTAGTCTTAGTGGCTAAAGAAAAGACCACGAATTTTTTAAGCGTGTCATTTTTTTGTTCTTGCGAGTGGCAGATCGTGATTATCACAGTTAGCCATGAATGAGGAAGGTTCTTTAGTGCAGAAAGAGCTAGTAAATGTATAAAGTGTTGTGGTGTCATATATAAATTCTTTAATGTAAGCAGTATATATAGCCAAAGAAAGATCAAATAACTTTTGTTGCTTTTCTTAGCGTGAAGAATATAGCTGCAAAAAAAGATTGCCACTTGGCGATAACAGATAGTCCTCAGATGTATTGAGATATTGAAAATATACAATGGAATGTGAAGCGTTGCACGCTTATATGAGTTGTATAGAATAAAATATCAGGTCTAGTAGCTATAGAGTTTTTCATATGAGGGAGAGAGATCAATTCTCATAGGCTCAATTATCTTAGTAGTATCATAAGAATATAGAAAAAATCCCAATTTAAAATTCCATATATCTTGGGCAAAAAAAATAACCAATAAAGTGGGGTCTAAATAGCTGCTCAAGGTATTAAGCGTGTTAAAGCAACCTTTGATAGAATATTCCATTGAACACATGTGATAATAAGTGAAAGAGAACAATCCCACAACGAAATTCACCAAACCCGACAAAGTTTAAGGAGTATTAAGATAGATTGTCTCAAAGACCATTTTATATAAATATATACTCTCCAAAGGATAAACAATACTTGAATATTTTGTAGAAGTCCAATGGGCCTTATACCTGTCAAAGATCCAAAAATATGAGGTATAGAAGAGGGGTCAAAGAGTTGGATTACCTTATCTTGTAAATGGTAGAGTTTCATAAGAATTTTGCCTCAATTATGTTTAATCGTCCAAAATTTGATCCAAACAGTTATAAAAGTTCATGATAGAGGATCACCTTCCCCAGCTTGAGAGTTAATTTCCTTAAACCATGTCAAATATTTAAGTCTGCTCCCAGTGAAAGTGCATTCGATACTCTTGCATGTTGTAGAAAAACCAGTACCCAAATTCTCCACTAAGATGTGTTAATAGATAGCACCAAAAATCGTACGAAAACAACTAAATATCCTTGTGCATGTGTGTAACAATTCCTTTCTTATCGTAACAAACCAAATCTCTATCATTGACAGGAGAAATTTCACCGAGGTTATGGGTAAACCCCCCCTGAATTTAAGTCTGATATAGTCCAAATCATAAGGAACTTGTTTACAAATCCAGTAGAAGCACGTATAGCAAGCATAAATCATCAACCCTTCATAAACATCTAGACATTCGATCGTATAGGTATAGCAAATGGAAAAGAGGACCAGGGTCCCTTCTTACAACAACAGTCAACACATATCACGGTGATCTTGAGGCCCCAAAGGTCTAGCCCAATAAACATGTAAAATCAATATACCCCAAGCAAAAACGCAAACAATCATGTAAATGGTGCCTTAAGAAGAAATTGCATGTGGTATAAGAGAATATCCTCGAAGGAGCGAAACCCAGAATAGGCCACCAGAACATTAAAATACCGACTAGGACACAAGAACAAGCACAAAGCAAAATCAAATGAAAGTGAATGACAAAAGAAAGATCAAAGAATGGTGGGAAAGAAGAAAACAGTGCAGAATACATGTGAAATCGAAAGAAAAACTCCGGAAATTAAAGAAGATAAAATTTTCCCATACTCAATAGTGTCAAAGTTATCAGTATATTTCCAAGCTTTAAGCATGGATCTCATGAAATTGTTCATGCTAATTCTAGTACTTTTTGTTTCAAAAATTTCTAAAATATCGATATTATTTTTACGAATAAGATCAGTTACCTCGGTTAAAAGCATTTGCTCTAGATTCTAAGTTGTAATAATCATTAAAGGTTTTAATCCTTTTTTTCTTACGACCTTTTTCCCTTTTTCTATCAATTTCGCCTTTTGCTAGTTTCTTTCATTCTAATCTTTTTACTGTTGGACAAATGGGATTTTACCCAAGTGTTGCCCATGTTTATGATGTTAGTCAGTGACTCAATTTAATGAAATGATTCGGATATTAATACGTTTATTCAAGTTGTAAAGATTAACGTTATATACTCACTTGGTTAAAATCATTTGAAATTGAGTCATTTAATTTGGAGAAATTAAAAGAATTTTTTTTAACAATATATGTTATTTTATTTCTTGTTGTTATAAACAAAAGCAAAGAAAGAAAAAGAAAAAAGGCCCTGGTAGGGATTGAACCTGTACCATTAGCTTTGTTGGGAAAATGGGATTCTGCCCAAGTGTTGACCATGTTTATGATGTTAGTCGGTGACTCAATTTAATGAAATGATTCAGATATTAATACGTTTATTCAAGTTGTAAAGATTAACGTAATATAGACCAAACTGCATAAAGAGCAGAACGCTCCAACGAAAATATTTTCTCCACAATTTCAGGAAAAACCAATCAACCAGAAACACCTATGGCAACGCCGCCGCCTTCGCTGGCCGGCGACCCAAGGTCGGAACATCCACCGGAAAATAACGTGATGACAATGGGAGAGGTAGCATCTGAGGAGGCTCCTCCAACCATGGAATTCCACGCTACTGATCAACACATGAAAGATTATCCAGAATTATCAGCGACAAATGCGAACGGAAGGGCTGGAAAGAGACAATGTGCTAACAAAGAAGGTGTTGCCATTAACGCCGCGGCGGCCAATAGCAACCAAGAACCTCCTGCGGTGCAAAATCAAAGCGCAAAAATTCCAATTCAATTACCAGTTAATAGTTCTGGAAGCTTTATTAGACCAAAATTAATGGGTTGGAAAGGAACTGTAACAGGCAATAACGTAGTAATTCCAATAATAGAGGATAGAGATGAAATTAAATCAACCCATAATATGGGCGAAGATGAATTGTTGGAATTAGAAGAATTAATTGAGGATGATGAGGAAATTGAAATGAATGATTCGATCCCTACGGTGTTTAGGACTAGAGACGAAATACAAGAGGGCATTCGCTTATGGCGTAATACGGCTGTAATTAGACTTCTTGGTAGGGAGGTAGGATTCAATTACCTCTCTTCGAAACTTAGACAGATTTGGTCACCGGTGGGGCATTTCGAATTAGTGGATGTTGGTTATGGGTACTATATGGTAAAGTTTGGAAACAGAGATGATTACGAGTTCGCATTTGCTGGGGGTCCTTGGATGGTCCTTGATCATTACCTTATTGTTAGAGAATGGACTCCGAATTTCAACGCGATTACGAACTCAATTACAACAACGACCGCATGGGTAAGGATATCGAATGTTGGTATGCATAATTATACCGCAAGGATCTTGAGAAAAATTGGGAATAAACTTGGACGAACGGTTAAGATAGACCCGATGACCAAAGGAAGGTTGAGAGGAAATTATGCCAAGCTAGCCATCGAACTCGATTTAAGTAAGCCTTTGGAACCTGAGGTAAGAATAAGATCGGATGTATGCAAAGTAGAGTACGAAGGCCTCCATCTAATATGCTACGAATGCGGAAATTTTGGCCATAAAAGCGATAATTGTTCGAATAGTGTAGTAAATAGGTTGGAAGATGAGAGGAGAATTGCTAAGGGTAAGGAAATTGTAATGGAAGAGATCACGGAAGCCGTAATTACGAAAGCAAAATATGGGGAATGGATGACGGTAAGACGCGGTAATAGAGGGAATGGGAGAGGTTATGCAAATAATTCAGCTAGGGTGCAACAAAACAATAATTTAGGGTCTCGTTTCGATGCGCTACATGTGGAAGAAAAGGAAAGTGAAACGAGGACTATTGAGCAAAGAGTGGTGAATAGGGGTCAAAGTTCGGGACCGAAAACTAGTGCGACTAAAGGGAAAAATGTGTCAAGTTCAGTTGCGAATAACAAGAAAAATCGGGGTGCAAAAGGTCACAATATAGTGGCGATACCAAACTTTGAACATAGGAGATTGCTAGATGATGAGGTGGAAGTTGTCAATGTGGAATTGGGAGTGGCTGACGTGAATGATGTTGGGAAAAAACAAAAAAATAAAGAAGGGGTTGTGGGGAATTCCGTGAGTATGGCAGCAGGTCAGGGGGCGAATGAAGCAAGGAATAATGGAGCGAAGATAAGAAGTACAGGGGAATGTCATGGGGCGGTTATTAGGACTATAGCTGATGGAGAAATGGACAAATTGGTGGAAATTAATATTACAGATGCTGTTCATATGAACAGGGACCAATATGCAATAAATACAAAACTTGTTCCTTTTAATATCGGACCCGAGACACCCCAGCACAGGCCTGCCGCAGCTGAAGACTCCTCGGGATTTGCGCCAACAAGTCCCTGTGTTGGAGCTACAAATACCGAAATTGCTGGGAGGCCCCCGACCCCATTTGGGAACTAGGTACCCGCGATGACGAAGACGACTCAATGTGGTTAGAGAGCCAAGTACAAGACTCCACAACCAAAAATGGGGATGACTCAACTCAGGAGCATCGAGCTAATAATGAGGATACTGTTATGACTACTCGCGCCTGAAGCGCCATGAGGTATCGCTAGTCAATTAATTTTAATTATTAATGTATTGTGAAAATGTTACAGGTACGCCTTGGGAAAGGTCAAAACTTCCCGTAAATATATTAGTCTGGAATTGCTATGGGGCGGCAAAACCGCGATTTTGAAGAGTTGTGCGTGATATGATAACATCGAATAACGTATGGCTTACCGTAATCGTGGAACCACGCGTAATTGGATCAACAGCTAATAATATAATTATCTCGTTACAAAAAGACAACTCGGTAACGGTAGATTCAGAATGCTTTAGTGGTGGAATTTGGTTAATTTGGAATGATTCAGACATCGATGTAAGAGTATTATCGGCGGGTCGCCAAGTAATAAACGTCGAAATAAGCCAGAATGGTAGTGAATCGTGGATTTTTTCAGCAATATACGCAAGCCCAGACTATAAACAAAGAGAACTACTTTGGGAGCCTCTATATCATGCGTTTCACAATATTAAATTGCCATGGTTAGTAGCGGGCGACTTTAATCAAATCGGGAAAGAAATTGACAAGAAAGGGGGTGTTGGAGGTATCTCAAGAAGAATGGAAAAGTTTGAGGAATGGAGGCATAACTGTTGACTCATTGACCTTGGTTTTGAGGGCCCACGATATACTTGGTGTGATTCGTGGAATACGGGACAAGAAATTATGGAACGCTTGGATAGAGCTTATGGTAATGTGGAGTGGAAGATGTTATTCCCCAACACACGAGTTAAGCATCTAGCAAGGGTTCATTCGGACCATATGCCGATCCTAATCCAAGTTTGCCCGAATATGAGACCGAAACAAAACTCTCGCCGTTTTAGATTTGAAAATTCTTGGTGCCTTCACAAGGGGTTTCAGGATTTTGTGACAAAGAATTGGGAAGGTGATAGATTAGGAATTGGAGAAGGTGTAGTAGCAATTCAGAATCAAATTAATGAATGGAAGAGAGAAGTATTTGGAGACATTCACCAAAAAAAGAGGAGATTATGCGCAAGAATCAGAGGCATCCAAAAATCTTATAGAAATCATACAACTCATCTCTTCGGGAATTGGGTATTCACCTAACGAAAGAATATGAAAGCGTTTTGGAACATGAGGAGGCAATGTTTTTTCAGAAAGCGAGGAATAAGTGGATAGAGTCTGGTGACAGAAATACGAGGTTCTATCACCTTGCAGCTACTATAAGAAAGAAAAAGGATAATTGTACTAGGCTACTAGATGATAATGATAATTGGGTGGAAAATGAGGAGGATCTGAAACACCTGGTGCGCGAGAATTTTGAAAATTTATACGATGAACCAATAGATAATTCGGGAGCACACGAACTACCTCAAATCGGCCCTATAGGTAGAGAACTCCTCGAAGAGCTTGAGCAACCTTTTTCGGATGACGAAATACGTGCTACAGTCTTTCAATCGAACCCAACAAAAGCACCTGGTCCGGATGGGATGTCAGCCGCATTTTATCAGAAATGTTGGTCCACAGTGGGTCCCTCGGTTTGTAAAATGGTGAGGGAAGCCGTAAATACAGGATATTTTCCTTCGGGTCTGAACGGTACACTTATACACCTAATTCCTAAGGTTTCAGACCCGACCCGGGTACGTTTCTTTCACCCTATTAGCCTTATTAACTGTCTTGTTAAATTTATTATGAAGGCTATGGTCAATAGACTAAGGCCTATTTTATCTAACATTATTGGCCCGTGCCAAAGTAGTTTTTTGCCAGGCAGATCGACGATAGATAATGTGGTACTTGTGAGGGAAATGGACCACAAGATGCGACATCAACAAGGGAAAAATGGAGTCATGGCGGTTAAAATTGATCTTGCGAAAGCCTATGATAAAATAAAGTGGGAATTCATTGAAGAGACGATCAACTTCTTTGGATTTCCGGAAAATTGGACGAAATTGGTGATGTCTAGCATGAAGGAAAATAAAACGTGGGTCCTGTGGAATGGCGAGCCCTTTCCTTCGTTCTCGCCTAAGCGTGGTATTAGACAAGGGGACCCCTTGTCACCGTACATTTTTGTTATGTGTATGGAGAGACTTTCATTATTAATACAGGAACAATGAAACTCAGGGTTGTGGAAGGAAGTACAAATTGGTCGGGGTGGCCCGAAACTTTCCCATTTATTTTTTGCAGACGATTTAATATTGTTTGGTGAAGCTTCTTTGGTGCAGGTACAATTAATACAAAAGACAATGGAAGTTTTTTGTAATGAGGCGGGTCAGACAATCAGCGCTGAGAAGTCCTTATTTTATTTTTCAAAAAATGTCCCTAATCGAATTAAGGAGGAACTAGCGGAAGTGAGTGGATTTTGTCTTAGTAGCTCTTTTGGTACTTATCTGGGTGTGCCTATTCATTCGGGTAGGCTTCCGAAGGGTTTCTATAAGGGTATAATTGAGAAGATGAGGGGAAAGCTTGCCACTTGGAAGACTAAGACGCTCTCACTTGCGGGCCGAATCACATTGGCTCAATCGGTCTTGAATGCGGTCCCGGTGTACCAGATGCAGGTCATGAAATTGCCGAAATATGTGTGCAATGAAATTGACCGAGTTGTCCGGGAATTTATCTGGGGATCGTCGGAAAATGAGAGGAAATTGCATTGGGTGGCTTGGGATCAAATCTGTAAATAAAAAAACAAAGGTGGACTAGGAATCAGGGCGCCGAAAAATACAACCTGGCGCTCCCAGCTAAACTTGGATGGAAGATATTAAGAGATGAACATAAGGTAGCATGGGTGGAAGTGCTTCGAAATAGATATTTCAAGAACAATCTATTAAATCGGGTACAAAATGGAAGCGAATCAAGCGTGTGCAAGGCCATTCTTGCCGGAATTAAGGCCACTCAAGAGGGTATTGTGGAAGTAGAAGGGTTGGAAGAAAAGGAGTTCGTTGGGTTGTTGAAAACTCGGGTAATTTCTCGGTGAAGTCGGCATACACGAGTATGGGGGCTAATGAAATTGATGACTCGTTTGACTGGAAGTTAATCTGGAAAATGAAATGCTCTCAAAAAATCCGGGTCTTTATTTGGATAGTGGTATTGAACAAGGTGGCTACCTCGGATAATCTCTACAACCGCAAAGTTATTGAATCGAGGAGTTGCGGCGTTTGCGGAGCCGAAAGGGAAGACCTCCTCCACGTTCTTTTAAAATGCAAAGTAGCCTCTATTGTTTGGAACTCATTTGGTTTAGTTGCAGGTGAACACCGAGTTGCTGGACATGATGTTACTGGAATAAGCCATGGCCGAGCTGAGGACGTTGCTGCAGATTCAGTTGGTGGCGCATGGTCTGCTGAAGGGGTTGCTGGAGCTGCTCGGCTTGCGCGGGGAATTGGGACTGCAGCTGGATGTGAAATGGAAGGTGCAGCAGCTGGACAGGAGCACAACAGGAGCATTCAAGCTAAACTGAAATTATATGACAGCAGCGAGTTACAGAAAGTGAATGAAGCATGGTTGCTGAACAGATTTCGAGCCATCACAGCGCCTATGACAGCTGCTGGAGCTGGCGCCGGTCTCTGTGTGCTGCAAAATAGGCCTGTAAGGGTCGATACAGGGGCGATAAAAGTCTGGGTCGAGTCACACCTCCGGTCTAAAGCTCGCGTTGCGGGACTAGACTGGCCCTACATATTTGTGGCCGCAATTTGGGTAATATGGAATAAGAGAAATGCAATCCTATTTAATAAATCGAAGAAAATTCCCCACTACTTAGAACTAAAGAACGAGATTATCTCTCTTGCTAGTAATTTCATACTAGCTTGGGGGAAAGGTAAGGAGGGTGGTATAATCAAAGTTGCTAGAAATATCATGATCAATTGGGTTAAGCCTACAGCTGGGTTAAAATTAAATATCGATGGTAGTTTTTTCGCGATAAAAAAGGTAGCGGGCATTGGAGGTTTGATAAGAGATAAACATGGTACGTATATCTCCGGATTTATAGGTTCATGTCTTGTCGACTCCCCTTTTGTATCAGAATTGTTTGCGCTACACTTTGGTATCAAATGGGCTATTAGTATGGGATATACGGAGATAGATATTGAAACGGATTCGGAGGAGCTCCATGCGCTAGTGAAGGGCGGTGGGAGCTCTACTCATCTTGAGACGGACCCGAGGAAGTTCCACGCGCCAGTGAAGGGCGTTGGGAACTTAGGTAGTCCCCATGTTTCAATACTACGTGATTGTTGGTCATTACTAAGAGAATTTCCTAAAATTGAAATAAATCACGTTTTCTGTGAAGCAAACCAATGTGCCGATAGACTAGCGAAAGAAGGGGCGTGGATGAACACGCAACCGATGACTATTCCAACTCCTTCGGAATATTTGTGGAAAATCATTACTAGAGATATAAGCGGTTACACAACCGCTAGAATTTTCCTAGAGTAGGGTTTTTTTTCTTTGGATTCACTATGTAATGCTTGTTCTTAACGGCTTTTAAAGCCTCCTATGTATGCAAAAAAAAAAAAGATTAACGCAATATATTCACCTGGTTAAAATCATTTGAAATTGAGTCATTTAATTTGGAGAAATTAAAAGAATTTTTTTTAACAATATATGTTATTTTATTTCTTTTTGTTATAAACAAAGCAAAGAAAGAAAAAGAAAAAAAGGCTTAGTAGGGATTGAACCTAAACCATTAGTTTTGTTGGGTTTATGGGTCTTAGGTTCATACCATCTAGACTAGCCTAAACTTTTGTCTTTATTAAGTAAACGTTGTATGTTATATTAAGAGTAAATACCTCGTTTGCTCCTTGGTTTTTTACGTGATTGACAGGTTGCTCCCACTGTTTAAAATGCGCCTGGATGCCCCCTAACTTTTGATTTCGTGAGTCGTTGCCCCCTACTAACGTTTTTCGTCCAAAATCTCCATTAAGTGTGACGTGGAATATCCATGTCAGCATTTTTTTTATTCTTAATCCTAATTAATCAATTAATTATATTAAACCCATTTTTTTAAAGGGTAAAATAGATATTTCTTAATAGTTTAATATTATTACTAAAAATAATAAAATAACACACCCCCCTCTAACCCCCCGCCCCTAACCCACCCCCTCCCCTCCCCCTCCTCTTCTTCTTCGTCTTCCCTTTCTTCTTCTACAAAATGTTCCGAGTAATCAATTAATTACTCCAATTCCAGTAAGTATTGGTCGGCTTGTTTCATTAATTAAGCTGAATTTAAACGATAATTTGTTTTCTAGGTCAATACTATCTTCACTTGGTCTTTGTTCAAGCCTTCAAGTTCTTGAACTTAGTAGTAACAACCTTTATGGTAATATCCTTATGGAGTTAAGTGAAATCAAATCCCTTGAAATAGCTTTGAATCTCAGTTGTAATCGATTAACCGGATAAATCCCTTCTCAATTCTCGGCTTTCACTAAGCTTTCATCATTGACCTTTCGCATAACGAGCTTGAAGGAGAGCTGAGTCCACTCTCTACACTTAATAATATCGTCTCGTTAATCATCTCGTATAATAATTTCACCGGTTATATTCCGGATAACAAGCTTTTTCGATAGTTATCATTACATGAATTTGCTGGAAATCAAGGTTCATGCTCTTTCAACAAAGACTCGTGTTTCTAAGTACTTGGAATGAAAATAATGCGAAGAAATCAGACTCAAATAAGCTAATATATTTAGCTAATTTGCAGAACTCACAGATCCCATGGTGCAAAAATGGTTATAATTTCTTAAGCTTGATCAATTTCTTGGTCGGTTTCTCTTAAAAATCAATGCTTTAGTTTATAAGTATTTATGGTATGAATATTGTTATGATAGAGAATTAGGTAAAGGACCTTGAAGTTTATTGTAGCTTAAATCCAATAATTGAAGTTGTAAGCACTTCCCTAATTCATCAGGTACGGGACCATAAATGCGATTTGGATTTGGGGAAGAAGAAGAAGTGGAAGACGAAGAAGAAGAGGTGTTTCGGTGGGTGTGGGGTGGGGGGGGGGGGGGGGGGGTGGGGGTCTGTTTATGTTATTATTTTTATTAATAATATTAAAAAAAATATTAAAAACCTATTTTTCCCTTTAAAAAAATAGGTTTAAGTTAATTAAATAATTAAAACGGATTACGAATAATAAAAATGATGATATGGATCTTCCACGTCACACTTAACGGAGATTTTGGACGGAAAACGTTAGTAGGGGGCAACGAGTCACAAAATCAAAAGTTAGGGGTCATCCAGTCGCATTTTAAACAGTGGGCGGCAACCTATCAATCGCGTCAAAAACCAAGGGGAAAATGAGGTATTTACTCTTATATTAATACAACGTAAGTCCAAAATGAAACATCACAACTTTTGGCAAGCAACCTTTTCATTTTCTATAAATAGTTGGCCAACTAAACCATTTTATAAATTTATTTTTTAAAGCGTCAAGCATTAAAATTATAAGAGAGAGAGATAGAAAGAAGTAACTTGATTAAGTTCGTTGAAATTCTTAAGAAGTTGTGTGTCATATTCTTTTGAATAGTTTTGTCGTTGTATCCTGGAGGTTGAAGCCAGCAAACGTAAGACACCTGTACGTGGCCTAAATACCTTAAAGACATCGGATCCAATCCGAGCCTCGACAAGTAAAGTTATTTATTTATTTACTTTTATTTTATTTTATTTTATTTTAACTCAGCAATAGATTTTATATTGTTTTACTGGTTTATACAAATAAAACACAACAATTCAAGGTATTTATGATTAATGTTGTATAAACCAGAAAACACTTTCTTTTTATGTTCTTATAAACTTTACTTTTGCAAAATTTCTGGTTTGTGTATACAGAACATGACTATTACATTATTTTCTTTTCTCTTATTATGGTTTCTAGACTTGTATATACATACTAGGAAAATACTCCCTAACTAACGTCATATTGTGTTGTAATATTAGTGTGTTTTTTAACAACTAATATCAATCTTGCTAATATATGCATACTTGTCGAACCTTGTGGTTTGAAAATTTTCCGCTTAAAGAATTCTTAATTGATTGAGATTCTCTTTTACATGAATTAATTACTTCTTTAATTTCTTCGATCCTCTACAAAAAAAATATAAAAACTTGGGGGACTAACAAGAATATACAACCTTGGGAAATTAAAATTAATTTAATAATTTTGTCGTAAGAAAGAATTAATTTTTTGTGTTGTCTTTTAGTGAGAAATGTAGTATAATTCATTTGTTTGAATTATTTATAATATTGTGTAATCCTTAGTGATTGAAATGATTTCTACCAGGATAAATAATATGTCTAGCAATGATGGAATCGGTAACAACATACCATCAGCAATTTCACTTATGAAAAATGCATTTGTGGGACATGATCCCGACTCTTATAGACCCGTTGAGGAGTCTAAGAGGTGAAATGGAAATGACTATCTGTGTAAAGAAATAGATTGCTGAAATCATAGAGAAAACAGTAAAGGCAATTCCATGAAAGGAAAACAAGGTCAAGCAACCATGACTAAGATCAAATAAGATTGATTTCACTACAATAGTTTCTAAAGTAAATTTTGTTTGTAATACCAAAAACTGGTGGGTGGATACTGGGGCTACCTGACATGTATGTTAAGACATACAAAGTTGCAACTATTGAAGAGACTTTATGTATGGGAAATTTCTCTACATCAAAAGTAGTTGGATCTGGAATCGTTATTCTAATAATGACTCTTGGAAAAGACTTGAGTCTCTATAACGTTCTCCATGTGCCTGACATTAGAAGGAATCTAGTTTCAAGTTCGTTATTGAGTAAGAACGGATTCAAACTAGTATTTGAGTCTGATAAATTTATTCTCACTAAAGGTGGGATATTTGTGGGCAAAGGGTACCTATGTAACGGTTTATTTAAGAGGAATTAATGACCGCAGTACCTACCAAAATGTAACCGAGAAAGTAATATATCCTTGACTCACCTAATATATGACATGATAGATTAGGAGATGTTAATATTGGTTCATTAAATAAGTTAGTAAACGTCAGGTTATTATCTAATGTGAACTTCAATTCTCAAAAGTAATATGAAGTATGTGTTGAGTCAAAATTAACCAAAACCTCGTTTAAATCTATAGAAAGAACTTTGGTATATTTAGAGTTAATTCACAGTGACATTTGCAACTTAAAATTTGTGCTAACTAGAAATGGGAAAAAGTATTTTATAACTTTCATGGACGATTGCACAAGGTATTGTCAAATATACTTTCTTCGAAGTAAGGATGAGGCCTTAGAAGCATTTATGCAATACAAAACTGAAGGTGAGTAAGAATCTTAGAACAGATTGGGGAGAAGAATATGTGTCTCCTTTTGAGGAGTTTTGCGTTGAACATGGAATCATCCATCAAACCATGGCCCCCTACTTGCCTCAACAAAACAGGATTGCTGAACGCAAGAACCACATGTTGAAGGAAATGATGAATGCCTTGCTGATTAATTCGGGGTCACCACATAACTTGTGGGGAGAGGCTTTGCTCACCGCAAACCACATCCTCAAAAAGTTACCACACAAGAAGGTACATATAACTCCGTATAGATTATGGAAAGGAAAACTACCTTTCTTGAAATACTTAAAAGTGTGGGGATGCTTGGCAAAGGTAGCTATTCCTGCTCCTAAAATTATCAAAATCGGACCGTCTTTATTAGATATGCTCACAACAGTTCTGCATATATATTCCCGTTACACAAATCTTGTCATGTAGACATTCACGTCAATATGGCGATTGAATCAAGAAATGCACATTTCTTTGAAACAATTTTTTCGTACAAGACCACACCAAAATTCCGGTTCTTTAAAAATAACACATAATGCAATTCAAGAAGAGTAAGATAAAAAATAATTGCCAATTGAAAAGCATGATCAAGAATCATTTACAAATGAAGGAGAATAAAGAAGAAGTAAGTGTATGAGAACCTCTACGTCTTTTGGTCCTGACTTTCTATCTTACATGCTAGATGACGAACCACGAACATTCAAGGAGGCTATGTCAAACCTTGACGCCTCTTACTGTAAAGAAGCGATAAATAGCGAGATAGAATCCATTACGCAAAAACTATACGTGGGAACTAGTGGATCTCTCTCCTAGGAATAAACCACTTGGATGAAAATGGATATTCAAGAGGAAACTAAAGACCGATGGAACTATTGAGAAATACAAGGCTCGCCTTGTTCTACAAGGTTATAATCAAAGAGAAGGACTTGACTGTTTTGATACTTATTCTTCAATCACGAGAATATCATCCATTCAAATGTTAATCGCTATAGCTTCAATATACAAGCTCGAAATTCATCAAATGAATGTAAAAAAAAAGCTTTCCTAAATGGATAACAAAATTAAGAGATATATACGGAACAACCTGAGGGTTACGTAGTTCTAGGTAAGGAGAATCAAATATGTAATCTTGTTAAATCTTTATATGGTTTTAAATAGATACCGAAGCAATGATATGACAAATATGATAGATCCATGATCTCGAATGATTTCGATATAATGAATGTGACAAATGCGTTTATGTAAAACAAAATAAGACAGGATATGTAATTGTCTGTTTATATGTGGATGATATGTTTATCATTGGAAGTAACCATGATGTGATTAAATTCACCAAGAGGATGCTTTCAAGTAAGTTTGATATGAAAGACCTAGGCCTTGCGGATGTTATTTTGGGTATCAAGATTCTCCGAACATCTGAAGGTATTATACTATCTCAGTCACACTATATTGAGAAAGTATTAAACAAATTTAGTAATGGTGACACAAATATCGCCAAGACACTTGTTGATGTAAATTTACATCTTGCTAAGCACACTGGTGATACGATCAACCCATTGTAGTACTCTCAGATTATTGGGAGTCTCATAAACCTAACACATGCAATAAGCAAGCTAAGTAGGTTTACACATAATCTGAGGAAGAACCATTGGATTGTTATTGTAAGAGTTACAAGGTATCTTAGATACACAATGAACTAAGGGTTGTTGTACATGGGATATCATACTATACTGGAAGGATATAGTGGTGCAAACTGGATATCAGACTCCACCGACTCAAAATCCACAATTGGATTTGTCTACATGTTAGGAGGAGCAACCGTGTCTTGGAAATCCAGTAAGCAAACGTGCATAGCTAGATCCACTATGGAATCTGAGATTATAGCTTTAGACTAAACTGCTGAGGAAGGCTTCAGAATTTTTTAGAGGATATTCCTAATTGGCCAAAACCTGTTTCACCTATCTGCATGTATTGCGATAGTCAAAGTGCCATTGGTAGGGCATTAAACGAAATATATAACAGTAAGTCTAGACACATATGTCGTAGACACAATACCGTTAGACGGCTGCTCTCAAACAGAGTTATCACTATTGATTACATTCGATCAAAAGATAACATATCAGATTCATTGACCAAAGGTCTACAAAGAGAGCAAGCGCGACTATTGTCAAGGGGAATGAGTCTTAAGCCTATGAAAGCTGAGTTGCCATGATGGGAACCCTACCTAGCAGAGTGGAGATCTCACAATCTAGGTTCAAACAGAAAACTGAATCATGAAACTGCAACTTGGTGTGACGCACTGTGGGGAGACCTCCCCAAACCATTCATAGGACAAAATTAAACAGTGCTAGTTGTAAAAGTGAAGGATAAGTTAAACTTTTAATGGTTCTTGTATTTTCGATAACATAAAATAGAGTAATGCAGAATACTCTCGACAAGAGACCACCTATATGAATAACATGGGTAGGGCCACCTTACGAGAATTTTTTAAAGGTGAAATTCTCCGACGGTTATTCATGAAATACCAGGAGTTGTCCAGGGCCATAAATGGACACAACTGTGAGAACCAAATAATGTTTGGAAGTATACTATGTAATTTCTATTATCTTGGTTTACACAAAAGGTGAATAGTTCAAGACATTACGTTCACTAGTTAGCAAGTAAATCCGATACCTCTTACTACAGAAGGTTCAAGGCCAAAAGATACCTTTCTCAATGTAGTATTCTTCTACGCTGCTCTCTCGCTCTCTCTCAAGTGTTTCACATTCTTTTGCATAATTTTTAAGGTGTTTAGTCAATTTCCATTCATGTGGGGATTGTTGGACAACTGAGATTCTACCCAAGTGTTGATCATGTTTATGATGTTAGTCGGTGACTCATGAAATGGTTCAGATATTAATACGTTTATTCAAGTTGTAAAGATTGACGTAATATATTCACTTGGTTAAAGTCATTTGAAATTGAATGAGAAATTGAGTCATTAATTTAGAGAAATTAAAAGAAAAAAATTAACAATATAAGAAAAAAAAGGCCTTGGTAAGGACTGAACCTGGAACATTATAGCTTTGTTGGGCTTATAGGCCTTAGGTTCATACCATCTGGACTAGCCCAAACTTTTGTTTTTATTAAGTAAACGTTGTATGTTATATTAATACAACGTAACTTCAAAATGAAACATCACAACTTTTGGCAAGCCACCTTTTCATTTTCTATAAATAGTTGGCAATTAAACCATTTTATTCATTCATTTTTCAAAGCATCAAGTATTAAAGTTATAAGAGAAAGAGAGATAGAAAGAAACAACTTTATTAAGTTCTTTGAAATTCTTAAGAATTTGTGTGTCAGTTTTTTTTTGAATACTTTTGTCGTTGTATCCTGGAGGTTGCAGCTAGCAAACGTAAGACACATGTACGTGGCCTAAATATCTTAAAGACATCGGATCCAATCCGAGACTCGACAAGTAAAGTTATTTATTTATTTATTTTTATTTTATCTTATTTTATCTCATCAATAGTTTTACTAACTGCAAAAACAAACAGATTCTTAGACTTTTCTTCACTTTCAAAATCCAAAACCTCGGTACCCAAATTACCCGTGTTATACGGAAAACCCAAAAAAAATTGGAATCTCGATCAAATACTTTTTACCAAGATTCTTTACGAATTTACCATTAACTATAGGAATTCTTTCCTACCCATTCTCAAAAGAATTATTACTCACATTATTAACTAACTCTTTATAACGACAACTTGAGTCAGCAACTGTAATTTTATTATTTCCCGCAGTTAAATTTGAAATCCACTGATCAGCAGAAACATGCATCACAGCCGAAGGAGCTGCTGACTAAGCAGCTCTAATATTTGCATCTTTTTTTTCTGCTGCTGAAATATATTTCGAACAGCTGTTTTTTTACCAACTAATGTAGTCTTATTTGTTGACTTCACGGCGGTAAACAATTTTTTCAATCACTGTGTGAAGAGATGAGTCTGAAGTTTTTAAAATATAAAAATTGTCATAATTGCTTCGATTCACATGTCAAAAGTGCACACATGTAGCTCAATAGTAACGTTACTGACTAACATAAATTTATAAAAAGAACTAACTATTCACACGTGTTTAGCTTTAAACATGATGTAAACTTATCAGTTATCACTCTTTATTTGTATAGGTGGGAGTTGAACTGACAATATCTCAAACTTAAAAACAAAGATATTACAGTAGGTAAGTAGTTGGTTGAGCTTTTCTATTAATAGAAAGCTGACGTTAACATATTACAACATTGGTTTTTTCTTAGTTTTACAAGATTTCCTTACACTTTTTTATATTTTTTATTCTGTTCAAGATTACACTTTTTATATTGGATTATCTGCTATCTTAGTAATGGAAGAAGAGCCCGTAAGCCCAGCAACACGGTTGTTCCATTCATCAAAGTTAAATTGCTTCATCATTGCGATTATTGGCTGTAAAACAAAAGTTGATATAGAAATAATCAGAAAGGGGGCTTTCAATAATATCTTGAAGATTCCTCGTTTCTCTAGTGTCATGGTGAGGATATGTCTCTCTTTCTCTCTTATGCAAACATTTCGCTCTTCTATTTTTTTGGATTGTATATTGTTAATAAAATAAAGCAAGGGGTCGTGAATATTGTATTTTAGTCTTTTAAAACATCTATTTTATATTTTATTAATAAATTATAATCATGACTTATAAAATTAAATATATAACACTAAATTATATGAATGATTATTATAATTAATTAATATAAATTTACAACATAAATTATGTGTCATATTTATTTGTTACTAAAATGGATTCGGTAATTTTGAGATCCTAGACAAAATGATTATGTAGCATATTTCTTTGTTAATATATAGACCTCGAGTAATTTTGAGATCATAGACAAAATTTTAATTAAGATCTCTTCCAAAAAAAGAAAAAAAAATTAATGCTGTATATTATCATTTAAAATAAAATTATTTAAATATTATTTGTGCTAAAAATTATATTATAACCTAAATATTATTTTTTTGAATAAAATATACATAAAATCTATTTTACTTCCAATTTAATAATAAACTTTTTAACGTAATATTAACTCGTCCCATAATTTAAATATTAGCATTTTTTACTAAATATTATTTGTCGTCCAACTAAATACAAGACATTTAATTACGGGATAATTCCCAATAAATTACAATTCCACACATTACAATCTTAAAAAAAAAGGAAGTAGCAAATTATTTCTTAATTACTCTCAAATTATTAATTTAATTCCTAATT
Organism: Nemophila menziesii; assembly: GCA_029959085.1. Classification (NCBI taxonomy): domain Eukaryota; kingdom Viridiplantae; phylum Streptophyta; class Magnoliopsida; order Boraginales; family Hydrophyllaceae; genus Nemophila; species Nemophila menziesii. Next base: position 87,292,924 of record JARWIR010000001.1, read on the forward strand.
AAACAAATTGTCATTTTTGCCTTCCATTTTGCCTCTATATAATTTTCTGATTTTTTTTATACTATTTTTTTTTTTTTTAAAAATTCTAAATTTTTTTTTCGACATTTTTTTTTTATTTTTTTTTCGAAATTTTGTTTTTCAGAATTTTTATCCCCCGAATATTTTTTATTTTATTTTATTTTTAAATCGAAATTTCGGGTTATGTGTTGCTGTAATACACAAATATAGATTTATGTGATCCTGTAACACGTAAAGTCATAAAATCGATCTAATTGATTCTCTTCTTAACAAGATTGTTTTTTTCTCTTTATTAATCGCATATACCCTATTTTTATTCGTTTTTAACTATCTTGATATATTATCTTTTTGTCCAACACTTTTTTATTATTTTTGTGTGTTTATGTTTTAGAGTTTTGTGTGTTCCATGTAACACAAAACTTGATTTTGTTTATTTCAGTTCTGTGTATTCCTGGAACACACAAATCTCAGAATTGTGTATTCCTTAAACACACAAATATAAGATTTGTGTATTCATGGAACACACAAAATTCTAATTTGTGTATTCATAGAACACATAAAAATCGAATTTATGTATTCCTAGAATACATAAAATCTGATTTTGTTTGTTCCAAGGAACACACAAATCGTAGATTTGTGTATTCTTGGAACACACAAATCGTAGATTTGTGTATTCATGGAACAAACAAATCTCAGATTTGTGTATTTATGGAACACATAAACCTCATATTTGTGTATTCATGTAATACACAAAACTTGATTTTGTTTGTTCCAATTCTGTGTATTCCGAAAACACAAATCGTAGAATTGTGTATTCCTGAAACACACAAATCTCAGATTTATGTATTAATGGAACACATAAAACTCAAATTTGTGTATTCCTAAAATACAAAAAACTTGATTTTGGTTGTCCAATTCTGTGTGTTCCTACAATACACAAATCTCAGAATTGTGTGTTCATGGAACACATTAAAAAAAAATTGGGAAAAAAATTCGAAATTTAAAAAAAAAAGTTTAATTAAAATAAAAATGAAAATAAATAAATAAATATTATTATAATTAAAGTAATTAATTAATTGCCTATGAGTATTTGTGTAATCTTCCATTTTTTTGTGCTTAAGTAGGTATTAAGTTGAACTTGTAATTAATTGGGCGTTGCCCCTTTAGTTATTACAAATAAAAAATTAACTATAAAGATTCTTCTTATTGTTTAAGTTGTTAGTTCCGTAGGAAAAATATAAATCAATTCCTATAATTGAATTTAGAGTACTTGTCCAAATTATTTTATGCAAAAAAAATATATTCTAATAAAAACTACAAAACTAACCCCTTGATAAACACAAGTAACTCAATAAAAAAGTACAAGTATCTCATTAAAATGTACGTAACACATTAAAAAAACTCGTAACACATTAAAAACACAAAAATAACCCGAAAATTGGTCAAAATTTAGATTTGTTGAATTTGAGATAAAATGTATTTTAATCTTTCGAACAACTAACTATTGAGTCTATATGCAACAAGCGACCACATGTCTCCACAAATATAAGAACCATAGAAAGTGTAAATGTTTATCAAGTGTTTTAATTTATGTCAATTGTTGGAGATAATAATCTCTTGAATTATCTTGAATTTATTTATTAACATTTTAACAAAAATGCTTATATTTTTACTTCTCTTGTTGCGACTTAATTCCTGGTCCATTAGGATACAAAAGTTTTCAACATAAGTATATGAATGATTACAATCGCTCTTTCGAATACATAGACACAAATTACCACATTACTTATCATCACAACCATCTAACTTCGAATAAAATATTGTTTAATGTTCCATCAAATTGTTTTTTAAACTTCAAATTAAAAATTTATGTCCTTTTACTGTTCTATATTTTTTGTTGATAACCTTTTTGTATTTTAAGCTCGGATTATCTTAAGCGTATTGATTGATACTTTATATTATATTTATTATGGTGGGTGTTGCTAGTAAGTAACCCAAACTAATTACACTCTCTTTTATTTGTGTCCACCTGTTTTATATATTTGCAATACCCTTTCATTAAAAAAAATCAAAATGTGAAATTAGCTTTTAACCAAACTGTAGAGTTACTATAAACAAGTTTCATATCATAATTACTAGAAAGTATTTGCAAAAATCTTAATCAAATAAGGCTTCATAACTTATAACAAGATTTATTTTTCAAATTAGTTATACTTATTTTTGTAAATTTTATAGAATTTTTTTATTTAGGCTTTTAATCAATAATATTAAATTTTAAAAGAATGTTTTGCGTTCTTTGGATCAGATTAAGAATGCTACACATGGTATGAGATGGATTCAAGTAAAAACGACTTTAGAAGACCGACTCTTCTACCCGAATATAGACGATGATACGAACTCAGGGGATAAATTCGTCGAACATTACATCGGAGAACTTACGACAAAACCAATGGACATGAATAAACCTCTATGGGATGTGCACATTCTAAATGTCAAGACATCAGATGCAAATGCTTTAATAATTTTCCGCATACACCATTCACTAGGCGATGGTATCTCACTTATATCGGCTCTATTAGCATGTACAAGGAAAACCTCAGACCCCGAAAATTTACCTACCATTCCTATAAAAAAGCCTAAAAGAACTAACTCAAGTAATTTGATTAGGCGATATTTATACGTGATTTGGACAACTATTATGATGATGATCAACACATTGGTGGATGTTATGATGTTGTTGGCAACACTTTTGTTTTTGAAGGACACAAAAACTCCAATGAAAGGAGGACATGGTATTGAACGGACTCAGAAGCGTATATTACATAGAACAGTGAGTTTAAATGACATAAAGCTAATCAAGACAGCTATGAATACGGTATGTATTTTATTAATTTGAAATTAGTTTATTTATACCATTGTAAAAAAATTCATTTTTTAATAGTCTAAATTTTTTGTATGTAATACTATGAGCACATGATTTAATTTATTTTAATGGAATGTCATTTATATACATGAGTTGATATAATGGAATACAAATATTACTTATCTAATAGTTTTTGGGATGAAATGCATCGATAATTTAATTGTTATCTAACCCCAAAGGTGTCCATTGACAATTTCCCAAAGCTTTAAAACTTGCTTAGACCAAACATTTTAAAGGGGTGGAGATATGATATAAGATCAGTAAATTGGGATTCAGTTTAATTTTCTATTTTTTCATTTACGACTTTTCTTGCATTTTTGTAGACTATTAATGATGTCGTTCTTGGAGTAACAGAAGCTGGTCTTTCACGTTATCTTAACCGACAATACGGTAAGATTTTCTTCCACTGATCCATTCAGATTCTTCCTATAACAGAAAAAAATGATGTTATAGATGCGTCAATTCCTCGTTATTAATATCTGAAAAGTTAAAAGTTATATCAAATTTTGATATCATTCTAATAATTGAAAATACTTTTTACACTCTTAAAAGTTATGAGATGGTATCTAATATTATTTGGTTATTTAATCGTATCATGCAAACTCTCTAATACAATTACAAAATATATTATTAATACTATCTCCTTAATTATAAATATGTTTGTTTATTAATTTGACATGCAGGGAGTAATATTGAGAAGAAAAAAGATTCAGAGGAGACAAATAAGTTGCCAAAAAATATTAAATTTAGAGCAACTATGATATTTAATATACGCCCATCTTCAGGCCTTCAGGTACAATATATATATATACATACTAGGCATGACCCCTATGTGAAGGCACAATAATTTTTTTAATAAATACAAATATAGATTAAGTAATATAGTGTTTATTAAAATATAGGTTAAAAAAATCAATTTAGAAATGTGTAAAGAGTTTGCATATTAATAGAACTTATAATGTAATTTTAGCATAATATAAACATCTATAGTGCAGTTTTTTTCATAATATAGGAACCTATAATACAAATTTTAATAAATTTAGGACATAATTCAATTTTTGTATTATAGGGCTTTATAATGAATTAACTAAAAGTTGGGGTATTACTTTAAAACCTAACAAAAAATTCTGACTTCAACTCTATCAAAATATTAAATTGCAAAAGAGAAACAACATTGTTTTAAATGCCAAGTAATAATAAAATTTATGATATGTTTACCAATTTAAATTTACATTTGTCTGTTCACAAAAAAAATTACATGTGTCATTTTACATGGTTTATATCAAATGATATATGCACTATATAGTTCAATTATTAATAAATACAATTGCCAAAAAAAAATATATAATTGAAAAACACAACAAATATTATTTAATTATAAAATATGAAAAGATAAAATAATATATAGTTTTGTTCAATAAACATAGTAAAGTAATGATTAATTACAAAAGTATATTTCAATGTTGAGAAAATACTCCATCACAAATTCTGAAACATCATCTTCTGGAACATCATCCTCAACTTTTTATTCCCGCTTCATAACAAAACTAGACTAAATTACAAATTTTGTATCTTCTCGTACCTAATATACCTGATTTGGATGTATAGTATCATGAGGATGACAAAACCTCAATGATTGCTACTCATTTAGTCTTATAATAGACTACATGAAATTATATTTACTGAATCCCCCTGCATGTACAATTACACAATTTTCTTTTGAATGAAAACAACATGTGAAAGCATAAGTACCGTAACATAATACATTCAATCAATGTTTGTTGTAGAAATTGATAGTTAGTAACAAAATAAATAAAAAGACACACAAAGTGATTGTAGAGAAGAAAAAAGAATGCTAGAATATACAAAAGACTGAATTTTTACCTTGAAAATTGATTCTACCATGGTGTATCTGGTGTATGGTGCTGCTCGTGAATGATTTTCGTGCAGTATTGATGTTGGTAGTGAAAATATCAAACGAATAATTTAAACACAATTTTTTTAGGGTTTTGATTGAAAAAAGAGAAGCAATTTTGTACCTAAAATTTTAGTTTTTAGGATTATCTTATTACTGATGTAACAGTGATATGACTACAGGAGAAGAGAGAGAAAGATCTGAGAAGGATCTCTGGTGTTTGATTTGTCATCTGATCGATCAACATCCACTCCTTACTTTATTTTCACAAAGTCCACATTTACAAACCTGTTACACACAAAAAACTAAAGCATATCGTTCACTAATCATGAAATAACTAAGAATAAATATTAAAAAACCCAAATACTCCACCCTTTTTTTCTTAAAATACAGAAATTAACATCACACCAACCTTAACACTGTAGAAAAAATTGCATCATTGGTCCATGTCTTAAGCAAAATAACCAAATTTATTAGTTATATTTAATACAAATAAAATTTAAAATTCTAAAAAATATCAAAAAACCAAATAATCAAAAGACCCATGATTTAAAATAACCTTATTTTATTAAACTATTCAGCAGATTTTGCTTGATAACTATAGCAAAGATAAACGTATTTACTTTCTTGAATGCAAGTGACTATCAACTCAAAACAGATGTTACTCTCTGTATAAAGACTATCAAAGTGCATGGATTATCTATACATGTACATCGACATGTAGAGCCAATAGTATATAAAGCAATCAAAACAAAGAAAAAAGCATTATCAGAAAGTTTTTTTGGTTCGTTGATCGTAGAATGTAAAAACTCTTTCAACTTAATTATATTAAACGTCTAAGATATGTTAGGATATATAGAAAATTTTGACCGTGGGTATATAAAAAGATAAAAATTATGCATATGTTCATTAAGACACGACCTATGAAGATAGTGTATAAAAATAAATTAACAATTAAAAAATGTTTGGTAGGAAAATATGAACCTTGAGTTCCAATGAAACAGAGAGATTCCTAACATACTTATTGTATGGTATTGTCAACTAGATAATAAATTATATAGATTAAATATTAATTATTAGAACTCCTAAATAATTAAATATTTCAGGTAAATCTATAGTATTTTGGGCATGTTGTTTTCACCACTTATAGAATTTTATAGCCAATAAATTACCTTTATTGAATTTAGAGTTCACTGCAAATAGCAAAGAATTCAAGAAAAAACACGTTACAACATTTTTTAAAGTCAAATATGAAGTTATATTAATCAATCAACAATTCAATTCTTTAATGAAGCTTTGATAGATAATAGTGGGATTCGAAAAATCTTGGTCATGCTAAATCCTAAGGTATCATTTGTTATGATTTGAAATGGCTAAGTCAACCTAACAAATAAAGATATACATTTTTTAAAAATATAGTAATATATCAAGTAATTTTCTAAAATATGATATAAATATTGATTAAATTTACAAATAAAAAATACTCACATACCTGATTTATCAATAAAAAGACAATTGATCAAGATTATGATCAACATCCATTGACCCTAATGCACATAACCCATTTTAACATGTAAATATTAAATTCTATGATTAATAAAACCTAAGAAATAACAATGTTCAAATAAATAAATAAATAGAAAATAATAAATGGGTTACTTTCGACCTTGGTTGAAGTACTTCCCATTTAACATGAAATTTTACAAATTAGAATCAACACTATTGAGGATGATGATTCAAGTATCTTCAATTGTGTATGAAACAACAACAACCAACAATCATTTTCTGCCAAAATTATTTCATAAAATAGAAATATGAAAAAATCATATAAAACAATCACATCTCTATACACTGAATATCAAATGGAATTGATCATAGATTATTAAACAAATTACCTCTCAAAATAAAATGATGAATCATATATGATTCATATTTATTCGAATAGGATTTCCAATATTTACTCGAGCATGTAACTAACAAAATACACACTAAACAAAATCATAAAAGCTATGTAAAATTTATATTTATGTATGCAACATGTTAGGAAACTAAAACAAAATCAAGTTTTATTTAATTGATTAACATATTCGAGTCCATTCATAAATCAATGTGATAATCGTATAATCCCAATAAAGAAGCCCTACAAACTAATTTTATGTCTCCTAAGACATGAAAAAAAATACTAAAATATAATGTAAAACTTAGAGTTTCTCTAAATTGAATTGAAAAAGCATACCTAAACGGTGATGTGGCGAAGAGTTGATGGCAGTGGAAATGAATAGCTATTATGCAAGTATGTGGAGGGCAGGGGCTTGGTTTAGCAATAGTACGTAAAATGAAGACGATAGATCGTATCTGAATAATATGGACCATTAGATAAAACTGAAAGGAAAATTATAAGGTTGAAAAATTTGGATGAAATACAACAGATGTCAGAATATTGTAGAATTAATAGGTAAATGAGCTATTATTGTTTCATAGGCCAAACTGAAAAAATTGTAGCATGCCGGAGCGAGAACATCAAATTTAAGTCCCTGACCTAACTTGCATTTGCGTTTGAATACATTAGTATTACACTAATGAGGAGATATACAAATAAGAACATCAAATTTCAAAACAAATCTCATTTAAATTAAAGTTCTTTAATCACATGAATGTTAAGGTACATATACTTCCACTAAGATGCTTGGAATTAACAATATAAGAGAGTAAACTTGCTTACATGGTTTGTCTCTTTCATAAAGTGCCAAGACCATTCAAGGATGAAATTTTAGAGCCATACTCTGCAAACATGGAAATTATAGGCAAAATTTAAGATTATCAGGGTTGGATTATAAGAGAATCAAAACACCAAAACTCACCAAAATTTGGACAACGTTAACCCAATAATGTAGAGAAGAGACCCAATAATGTAGATGAAGCGATACCAAAACACACCTGAAATGATGCAAGCATAATTCGACATTGTATATAATAAATCAAGTTTATATACTCATCTATATTATTATTAAGAAATTAATGTTTTGTTTCTGGAAACTACATATATGTACAATTGCAACACATGGACCAATAGTGTAAATAACCTAATATAGAAATTTCTTTTAGTTTTTTGTTCCTGCAAAACAATTCAAAAAATACAATAATTATCAAGATCAAGATATTGTTGGAAAAATAACAATATCACTGGTTTTCAAATAGAGAAATGGAGTTCCAAAAGAAAAACAAAAGATAATTTTCAATTAAAGTAACATTACACTATTACAATAAATTGAAAATAACAAAAACTTACATGGAATAAAGAAAAGATTACACAGTATATAACTTGCGTTAAAAAGATATTCCGGTCATGCCGGTTATCTCTAACAAATTCTACTCTAAATTATATCAGAAATTTGAGAGAGAAGTAGAGTAGTCTTTTCTTGTTCTTAGTTTTCGTCTACATACTATTCTATATTCTATTCTCTATAGAATAGCTTTTTCCTATTCTCTCTAGGATAATTTTTCCATTCTCTCTAGAATATTTTCTTTTCTCTTCTCTTCTCTCTAGATTTTTCCAATCTCTCAAGAATAATCTTTTTTCTTCTCCTCTTGAAATGAAATGACAAAGTCACTATTTATAGAAGAAAAAGCAAGACAAGAAAACCGTCACATTAATGCTCATATTAAAGTCGTCCGTTTTTTCTTTATCAAGTTTTTGTAACTCCCATAACAACTAATACATAAAGAACCATTAATCCATAATGAAGAATAAGGAATAATTCTAATGGGTTTTTTCCCCAAATAATAAAGTGGGACTATTATACACAAATGGTATTTTCTACTTCTTCCAAAAACATGAAAGAATTAATAAAATAAATTGTCTTTATTTAAAAAATTCCAACAATCCCCCACTCATGTTCTTTGGGAAAGAAGGTGAACAGGTTTCCATAAATATCAGCATTTGGGTGAATTGTACTTAAGTGTCAATATCTTTCGATTTGAATTGACACGTAGTGAAGTGAGGCAACCACCAAAAACATATCAAGTGAACGTACTCTTGAACTTGATAGTTTTCGATCGAGACCCTCACAGCACATACTCTACCCGACTGATAGTTACAGATTCCTCAAACATCACCCTTTCCATGCACATAGGTGATCTCCAAGAGCGTCTAGCCTCATTAGCCGACCCTTTCGGATTTCGAGATCATTAAGAGCAATAAAGCTCATCCTCATTATGTGTCTCTCTAATTCATCAAGTCCTTTCTCTATAGGACCAACCTTACGGACTATGAATTTGTGGTGATTCTAACAACTCATCCCTTGGGAACATCAATGACGTCTCCTTGTAATCATATTATGAGCAATATACAACAACCTCAACGGTGAATTCATCAAATCCATCTCAAAAGGACCACCACGCATGGCTATGAATTCATTAATTATGAGAAATATATAACAACCTAAACGGTGAATTCATCAAGTCCGTCTCAATAGGACCACCACACATGGCTATGAATTCATTAAGTTTTAATTTGCTCATGTATGCACAATTTACATTATATGGATGAGAAGTTAGTGAATCATATAGATCAATAGTACATCTCTCGTACTTTATTAAATAAAAAATAATAATAACCCAATGGTCACCACTTTAGTCTCTTTACAATATGGACAATACCAAGTTGGGTTTTATTCATTAAGAGCATCATAATCATTATAATTATTTTATATCCATTAAGGGGTACACACCCCCCACAATTCTCTTATTTATGAATACTAGTATTATAAAGATTTTCTTTTTTAATAGATATTATATCAATGGATTCAAACCTTTCCAACAAAGTGAGACTAACTAAGGTAAATTCTATAATTGACTCTAACGAATTTTTCCCTTAGGCTCATCTTTACCCACATATTTTATTCACAAATAGAAGAATAAAAGAAGTAAGTCCCATGAATGAAAGTACCAAAAGTGGATCATGTCGTACACATATTGATAAAAGTGTAGCACAAACTGATCCATCTTTTATTAGGATTCTATTTCATTAACACGGTGCACAAAAAAACACAAAACAATTTCCTTAGTTTTCATACTTTATCCCCTTAATCCAAAACCACCAACCCTTCATGTTGCACCATATAGATCTCTTCACATAGATCTTCATTCACACATATATTTAATATCCAATTGATATATATTCATGTTTGTGAATGAAATTTAGGGCAACAAGAGTTAAAAAGTGGTAATATAAGGGGCCAAAGTAATCCTTAAACTTATAAAAACGTGGAAACTTAAGGACTTATCCATGAGTCGATTCACTTTTCGACTTGTATGAGACTAATAGATCTTGTTGGGTCATTTCCCAGTGACGTACTTGTTCTCATCAGAATCATCACCCTCATGCCTTTTCTGAACCGTTTCACAGATAGTCTTTCTTGACTTCTCAACGGTACACAAATAAAAGGTGGGGCTTGTCCCATTATCCAAGATCCATCCTCTAACCACTGAATTAACTTTCTTGAACCAACTTTTAAATCCAGAAACCTAGCGTGTAGTTCTTTGGTATATTCCCTATTAGCCTCCATGGCAGGGAGTACCTTGAGAACGACAAGGTCTAGTACGTGTTGTTCAAGACATATCAATGGATTTTGTACCCAACGTTTGTAGTTGGAACCATTGAAAGGCTCCAACATAGTCACGTCGGAAAGGCATTTGCATTCAATAATGAAGAAACTGCCAAGATAGGAAAACCATTTCAAAAAAACAACAACCAGTGATATAAAAGTAATATCTTTTTAAATTGTTGGAAAAATAACAATATCACTGGTTTTCAAATAGAGAAATGGAGTTCCAAAAGAAAAACAAAAGATAATTTTTAATTAAAGTAACATAACACTATTACAATAAATTGAAAATAACAAAAACTTACACGGAATAAAGAAAAGATTACACAGTATATAACTTGCGTTAAAAAGATATTCCGGTCATGCCGGTTATCTCTAACAAATTCTACTCTAAATTATATCAGAAATTTGAGAGAGAAGTAGAGTAGTCTTTTCTTGTTCTTAGTTTTCGTCTACATACTATTCTATATTCTATTCTCTATAGAATAACTTTTTCCTATTCTCTCTAGGATAATTTTTCCATTCTCTCTAGAATATTTTCTTTTCTCTTCTCTTCTCTCTAGATTTTTCCAATCTCTCAAGAATAATCTTTTTTCTTCTCCTCTTGAAATGAAAGTGACAAAGTCACTATTTATAGATGAAAAAGCAAGACAAGAAAACCGTCACATTAATGCTCATATTAAAGTCGTCCGTTTTTTCTTTATCAAGTTTTTGTAACTCACATAACAACTAATACATAAAGAACCATTAATCCATAATGAAGAATAAGGAATAATTCTAATGGTTTTTTTCCCCAAATAATAAAGTGGGACTATTATACACAAATGGTATTTTCCACTTCTTCCAAAAACATGAAAGAATTAATAAAATAAATTGTCTTTATTTAAAAAATTCCAACAGATATATACATGATTGGAATTATAATTAAATCAAATAATTCTACAAAATTGTAAAATAATTGAGATTAGGTTAAAAATAATTTAATTTTCTATTCTTAGGACAGATGAATTTTCAATTGTCATTAATGGCCGTTGTAGGATTTGTATAAAAATATACTAAATACTGTAAATTTTTTAACCTTAATTTTGTGTTCTTTGCCAAGATGATCCGATGATGAAGAATGGTCCCCAAGTGGCGTTTGTTTTCTTTTGCAGAAAAGCGACTTTCAAAATCAAGACATTTCAGGCATCTAATTTATACAATTTTGACCATTAATTAAATTAGATCAATGGTTAGAAATAATAAAAATTAGATCCAATGACCAAAAAATATAAAGAAAAATAGGAGACATTTCGGGCCGTTGACCCTTCTCCATATTTTATATATATATATATATATATATATATATATATATATATCACTTGTTATTAGAAAAAAGTGTTAATTTTCTAAAAAGTCTAACCATACATTTTTCTAAGTGACTGGAAGTTTGATTAATGAATTTTGTATTTTTTTAAATGTTGTGTGTGTTTTTTTATTGGTTTTGCATATGTGAAATTGATGTAAAATTTATTAGATAACTCATTTGTTGCATGAGTTTTTTTGGTCAATCAAAACAAAATACAAGTGCTTGATGTAATAAATATCAACTAATGATTAAATAATAAAGCCAATAAACTATATTCAATTCAATTTCAACTCACATTTATTTGTATCATCTAAATTGATGAGGCTAATTTTTGCATAAAACTTCATAGGTATTTACAGATATGGTGAAGAAGAAATCCAAGGCAAAATGGGGTAATAAATTAGGATTTTGCCTTCATCCTTTAAGAATTGATTTGCGTGATGACCCTTTACTTCACGTTAGAGAAGCACAAATCATCATTAATCGAAATAAGCTCTCTCTTAGCCCAAGATTTTCATACTTCATGGGCTACCTCATGAATATATTACTAGGAGAAAAGGTAAATGACAATCCACTTTCTTTTTAATTTTTTTAATATAATAATAATAAATAATAATAAATAATAATAATAATTATTATTATGGTTATTAAATCATCATACAAGCTTGCACACTAATGTAATATATGAGTATATATATATATATATATATATATATATATATATATATATATATATATATATATATATATTATTTTTCTTTAATTCTTGGTATTTAATTGTTGATGATGATTTAAACAACTGCAGTTGGCCGCTGCTATTACGCATAAGATTTTTTATAACACGACAATATGTTTCTCAAATGTTGTTGGCCCAAAAGAAGAAATCAGTATCGATGGTCATCCCATAAGTTACATCGCTCCTTCTGTTCATGGTCTCCCTTATGTAAGTTGTCCTACGATCATTTTATACACACCGTCTATACTAATATTTGCTTTGCTCCGAGCTAAAATATAGCTTTGTATATGTCATTGGAGATTCATTTTACAATATGTAAGGGAGAATTCAAGAAACACTATAAAATTATATAGTTTTTTTGAAATACACATAAATAAAAAATAATATTAAACAACGACTCAGGAAACTTCATGTGCCTAACCCTAGCTAAAAAGTTTTGTTCGATATCTCTCACGCAAGAGCGGGGAAATAATATATATATATATATGTGTGTGTGTGTCACCCTAATAATTTATGGAATATTCAGTTGCTCTATCCTAATATTTTGAATTTTTTTCTTTCTTTCCGCCCTTATCTCCTTATCTCTTTCATAATGATTTTTCAATGCATAAAGAATATATTATGTGGAATAATTCATATTGCTAAAAAATATAAATTATTCAATGCATAATAATTTTTCTGCCCCTTAGTGTGCAATTAAATTAGTAAGTTATTATTAATGTATTTACGAATTACATTCTATTTTCTTGTACATATTGTTATTTCTTTAACAATTAAATATAGATTATTTTGCATGATGTGGAAGAGGGACCTATAATACAATATCAAAATAGGTTAAGCAAAGCCATTAAGTAAACTAATTATTGTAGGGTCAAAGTCTAGAGAGAGAACGTAGAGAGCGATTAGAGATTTTTCTCCCAAACCTTATTGATTTTGCGCTTTTTTTGCTTCTTTTGGTCATGAAACATCGCCGATGATTACGAGAAATTTTTTAAAAAACAATAAAGGCATTTCACTCGATGATCTAGCCCCCATATAATATCCAAAAGCTCTACCCTGAAGCTTCCACCAAGAAACTCCCGGAACTTGAGAACCTCACATTTTGAGTAAACTCGAAGATCTGTTCATCTACAAAAATGGATAGCCTCACGCTACTTCATGATTCTCCGGAGCGGGTTTTCTTTGGCCTCAACCTTTGATGTGATTGCAAGTAACTACGAAGAAAAAGACTAACCTGAAGACCTCGTATCTTAGACCAATCATGGAGGACTTTATACTTGATGATTCCTTACAGCACTAAGATAAGGCTGGACAACAACCTTTTTGAACTTATACAAAAAATCCCATGGTGTTCACCAAAAAGAAAACTTGACCGACCTAGGTAAGGCAAATTTGAACCCTTCCTTTTGTTTGGGAGGTATGACACTAATTGCTTGTACTAGTATGGTAGAGTATGATGTATCCAAGGACGCCAAAACACTTAAATTTGAGATATTGATTGAAGAAGTGAAGTCTATCTTGGCCGAACTATGGGAGCAACTCAACAAACGCCAAGTGTTTGTTAAAAATTTCATAACAAATTCTATGGAGAATATTGTCTATAGATCTAGTGCTAGTAATACCATTGTTCATATGAATAAAACACCTTCCAAATCAAATAATATGGTCAACTTAGGGTGTGAAATGATCACATAAGAACACATGAACATAGCCGAGGACTTGGTCGCCAATTTGGTAAGCCTGACTTTAATCCATGTGGATGAAAAGGGAGGTGAAAAGATGGACTACAAGAGTATTATTCTCAATAATAGAGGCCTCTGTAGTGATGAAGCTTGAGTATTTCGAACTAGTTGATGGGGAAAGACTATAGTTGTGCGAGAGTGACGTTTTGACTCTTGAACAAGCTTTTGGCTTTAGCTAATAGGATATTATATTGATAAATGTGTGCTGAATATGGTGAATATCCTAAAAATTATGAAAGAATGGAATGTTTAATTCAAAGAACAAAAGCATCCAAGTGGATTCCTTATTTCGAAATTCAAGAAAGACGAAGATAGGAAGCTCATTCTTTCAAAAGGGTCATACTCGTCCTATGTCGAGATGATACTATTTTCTGAACTCTAAATTATTCTCTGACTTTTGGAATCATAAAATTACAAAAATACCCACTTGGGTTGTAGTTAGGAATTTATTGGAACAAGAGCGTACATATTTGATTATCGCTAAAATTTCTTCACAAGTGGGTAAACTGATAGAATAGATGGTATAACTTTGGTAAATGAGGATATTTGTTTTCCTTGTATTCTCATTGAACTTGACTTATAAAGAAGTGGAAAAAATTAGTTGATATTAAATTTCAAAAGGGAAGAGAATATGAACTTAAAGTGGATTTTGAATTTTTTCCATATGTTGCCTTACGTGTAAGGCGTTTGTTCACACCAAAGAAAAATGCTTTTATCTGGATTATCTAAATGCTCGAGAGAATAGGAAAATGATTTGAAGTAACATACCTTAACTCGTGATTAAATATTAGCTTAATATATGGCAAATTCTTGTGACCAAGATAAGAAAATAATAGATAAAGCTGCAAAACAACAACTTGGAATAACTAAAAAATAAAAGTTCAATTCCCAGTTTAGGTATTGCTAAGTTGTTGTTGTTGATCTAACCTAATCAAAAGCTCTATCATGATAAATAATATGATCCAGTAAGTACGCACGACATGGGAACTATGCCAATGTATGGCAATATAATGTTGTATAGTTGACAAAAACATGTCGCCTCAACAGTAGTTTTGATACAAGTGTAATCGTAGAGACTGTAGTTGCACTCCAGTTGTTTTTGTCATAGCATATCATTTTGGGGAAGGCTTGATTAAGTCCAGTATGGATGAAAAATATGATACTAATGATGAATCAAGGATTATAATGAAAAACGGGATATTTTTAAAGAATCATGTCGAGGAAATTCTTGAGGAAGGAACACATTTTAGGGATAAACAAAGGGGTGTATATGGTGAAGATTTGTTGAAATTTGGGGCTATAGAGAACAATAAAGTGGATGGTTATCCATTTTTTATTGTTATTAGTAAAAGAACAAATAAAATGGGGGTTATTGATAAAAAGAAAATATAAGAGAGGAGAGAAAGAGCTCAATCGAGAAGGTTTTTTTTTAGGAAAACTAAAGATACTAACATGCAAAGTGAAAATAAGGGAAGGCCTGACAAAGTTTAAATCATTATTCAAACATTGAACACAAGGGGATTTACCTTACCCCATAAGAGGCGAGGTGTTGTAAACCTGATCTAATAAAAAATATTTATATTTCCTGGGATT
Organism: Nemophila menziesii; assembly: GCA_029959085.1. NCBI lineage: Eukaryota > Viridiplantae > Streptophyta > Magnoliopsida > Boraginales > Hydrophyllaceae > Nemophila > Nemophila menziesii. The sequence goes on from JARWIR010000001.1 coordinate 87,308,805, forward strand.
TTGGAGACAAAGAGTACTAAAGGATGAGTGAATGAGTTTATGTGTACTATTATACGAGTATGGGAGTATGTTGACAAACTTGATTTAATTGATCATTGAAATATATTGGTAGTTAGGCTTCGAAAGAAGGTGGAAGCAGAATATTTATTACACCTCAAACTATACATTATAAAGTAGCATGTATGGTAACATCTCTAATCCTACATACTTCCTTGTTAATGGTTTAAATGGAAATATTAAGAGAGGTGACTTGTGGAAGGACCTAGTTGATCATGCAGCTACTTTTAATGCATATTGGCTCTCATCGGGAGACTTGAACAACATATTGTCTCACAACAAGAGGAAACATGTAATAGTAGACACTATGAGAGATTATAGTTAATTTGTTGATTGTTGTAGCATAATTGGGTTAGACAACTTCAAATATTATAGTCAATTATTCAAATGGAACAATGATCATATTATTAGTAAAATTGATAGAGTGATGGGGAATTGGAGAGTTAAGTACATGCATAATTTTTGCCCAAATCTAGTATTTTGGATCATTCAATGTGCATTGTGCCTATAAAATGTTATTAGAGCTACACCCTTAAGATTTTATAATATATGGGTAGATCATGATGATTATGGAGAAGTGGTCAGTAATGTTTTGAAAATGAGCTAGTTCAAGGGACAATTCGATACATCATTTGTAAGAAGCTTAGGCACTTGAAACTGGATTTGAGGGTTGTAAAAAAAAAACATTTTTCATACATACTTGAGATAGCTAAAAGGGAAAGCGAGGCATTGGAGGAATCCAGAGTAAGATTTCAACAAAATATGGGTAATATTGTGAAATTTGATGAAATTGTGGAGTTTCGTAAAACATATACAAAACTTGAGATAGAGATAGTTGATTTCCTCCAACAAAAGGAAAAAATTTGGGTAGAAGTTTAAAAGTGATTGATTCACTAAACTCTTTCTTAGAAATATAAAAAGTTAACAACGAAGGAGGTTTATTGCAAAATTCAACCTACTGAATGGTGTTAAAACAACATTAAGCACTCAAGTGTATGAAGAATTTGTGGATTACTATAAGAAGTTGTTGGGTGCGAGGGTTAAAATAGAACTAGTAGATATGGAGATTCTTTATTTGGCCAAAGTCTTGACAAAAGATAAAGGATTGGAGTTTTTCAAAGTGATATCTAACGAAAAAAATTAAAGAGGTATTATTTTGTATAACTAACACTAAAGCTCTTGGGTCTGATGATTATTCATCTATTTTTCAAGAAATCATAGGATATTATAGGTGGTGATATAATTATGTTTATGCGTAATTTTATTTTCAGAGTTTTTATCAAGCAATTAAATAATATGATTATTTCTCTTATTCTGAAGAAAGACAAACACATGAAACTGAAAGATTGTCGGCTAATCTCGTGTTGCAATGCAATCAACAAAGGAATTAAGATGAGTATTGTGGATATTATGAAACCTATTTTGGATGTCCGTGTTGATAAAGAACAAAGTTTTTTTTTATGTTATATCAATTTCCGATAATATCCATCTCATGCAAGAAGTATTGAGGGGGTATAACAACAATAATATCTCACCGAGGTGTACAATTAAAATTGACTTGTGTGAACCTTATGACCTAAGTTTGTGTGAACTTTTCCATGAGGTTCTCAACAGTCTCAACTTTCCAATTCAATTTATTAAATAGACAATGATGTGTGTTACAACTACTCCCTATTCGGTGGCAATAAATGGTAATATTCATAGATTCTTCAAGGATAGAAAAGGCTTTAGATAAGGCTACCCTCTCTAAACTTATATATTTATTTCGTATTTTGAATATCTCTACAGAATCTTGAAAAAAATATGAAATTTGGATTTAATTACCATCCAAAATGTGGATATATAATGATCAGACATTTAGCTTTCGCCAAGGATCTTATGCTACTTGCTATTGGAGAATTTGAGTTTGTAATAATTATTATGGATAGTTTGAAAAGATATTTTAATTGCTTGTAACTTTGACTATATGTTCTTAAATCAAATACTTTCTATGTGGAGATCGAAGGAGATAAAATAGAGGAAAACATTGGAATTACACAACTTGAGAAGGGATAAATGTTTTTTCTCTCCTTGGTTGTGGCACTTGGAACTTTGGTATTTTTATATAGAGATTAAAAATCTCTTACTGATAAAGTCAAAAGTTAAGGTCGATATTGGAATGCCCCTTCTCAATCTTATGTGGGTTGTTACAGCTTATTGAATTAGTGCTTCAAGTGATGGTGTGTTTTTGGATGTCCATCAGTTCTGGTTTGTGTGAGAGATCGTATTCTATGAGCATTTTAAAAACTTCTAATGGGATGGTAAGTCTCCATGAATTAAATGGAAAAACATATGATCCCTGAAAGAAGAAAAGAGTTTGGTCTTAAGAACTTAGGTTTTTCGAATAAAGTATTATTTATTAAAATGTTGTGGCAAATTATGTATTAAAACGACTCGCTTTCGATCAATATGGTACATATGGAATATTTAAAAGATCAAAGTGGATAAATGTAGGAAATAGCTAAAACATCAACTGAAATATATATTGGGGATGCGGAAGGTCAAAAAGTATTATGAAGATAATATTATCCTCCAATAATATTTTCACAGCGTAAGATCTTCCTAGTAGTGAGTATTTTTCTTTATATAACAAGCCTTATAAATTATTTCACTAATGATCTATGTTGAGGCCTTGGAAAAATAATGTGTGAGATCCATACATATCCTAATCATGCAATCATTGTTTGAATGATGATACAAAAGATGCTAAGAAAAAGTGGTAGAATATTGTATATGGAATTGAATCCACTTTGTGGGATGAGTGACGAAGATTCTCAGTCAAATGCCCAACTATTATTTGAATGTGATTTATCTAATGAGCTATGTAATAGTGTGAGAAATTTGTTGGGTATTGAGAAAGAATTGCACACTATCTTGTGTTTGTTCAAATGGCTCAAGAAAGTATAGGCCCAAGAAAACTGGCGATGACAATGGTTATGGATAAAAAAGAAAACTTATGGTAACAAGAGCGATTAAAAACCAATTATATAACTGTAATCATTAGGGTATGGTTTTAAAAAGTGTATCCATTGATTAAAATCGTTAGGTTATGATTTTAGAGAAAAATAAAATCAAATAAGCAAAAACCACTTATTATCATATATGTGTTCATAATTTATAATAATATATTTAAAAATATATAATGAAATCGGCAAACAAAATACAAATATTAGATTTAACCAACTAAATAACAAATATCCAATTTAATCAAAGATCAATAATTTTGTGTGTATATTTTGGAGATTTTTCTTATAAGTGTGCTCATATTTTAGGAATTTGTAATATATTTATAGAGTTATCATTTGGTTATTGTTAAAAACCGCACAACTGTTCTACAAACTGAACCCAAATGGTTAAAAACTAAAAAACAATGATTTAAACCTTTAGATTGTAGATTTTAAAAATAAATAGTTATGGATATGGTTTTTGATATTTTTTCAAATTAGCGAACCGTTTCATTTCTTACGAAAAATTGGAGAAGAAAATAATGGTGTATTTCCTATGCGGATATGGTGCATCACATTTGGATAAAAAGGAACAATACTGCAATGAGATTTGTTAGACCTTCAATAGAAGTGACCCTCAAGGAAGTAAATTGTGTACATTTCAAATTTTATTTGTGTTGTACTCTCATCACGCCTTCACAAATAATGGTGGAATTTTTAGAGTCATACATTGAGATATAGTTTAGTGTATCAATAATACTACTTTAAGATTTCGAGATTAAGTATAAGATGTAATTGTACAATGTAAAACTTTTATTTATACTTATACAAATGTTCACCCAACTTAAAAAACCTCAAGAAAAAAAAGAAGGCATGAACTCCAAATACCCTTGAGTACTTCAATTGAAAATTTATGGCATGCCCCACCTTTAACGACATCCATACAAATTTCTTGACATAATACTCGTCGACATAAGGTGGAACTAAATTGAAAAGGAAAGACATTTTTTCAACTACAAATATGTATTTTCTTAACTAAAAACTAAAGTAAAGTGAAAGTATAAAAATAATTTATAAAGGTTAATTAGGTCATAAATGTATTTACAACAATTTTAATTAACTCAAATGTATATTTCAGTGTTTTCACGAAGTTATGTTTCAATTATATTTATATGTTTTTTTTGCAGGCATTAGTAATTCATTACCAGAGCTACGCAAACAAAATGACAATTGTGTTAACATACGACCAATGTGTGATATCAAATCCCCACCAACTATGTGATGATTTGGAAGAGTCTCTTAATATCATTAAACACACCGTCATCAAAAGAGAGCTTGTAAAAGATTTTGGACTTTGAAAGACTGCTCCAAGGCTTTTTTCCATTTTTTTCAATATAATAAGAGTTACGTGATTCATAAAGTTACAACTTTACAAGTACATGAATGTGAAACTTTTGTCATTTTTATTTATTTTCTTAATTGTAACTTGGTAATTATATGATGAGTTGCATATGCTTTTCTCTTTTCAACTTGTGAAGACACTTAAGAAACAAATTGTTCAGCTGATGGATATCCAACTCAGGTTCCTTGGGTGAAAGTCATGGTCAAGGTTAAGGTTAATATTAATGTTTTTATTTTTTTGCTCGAAAGGTTAATCATAAGTCTAAAGTTAAGGTTAAGTAAAGGTTAGGGTTAAGGGTTAAGGGTTAAGGGTTAAGATGTAGGTTTAGGTTAAGGTAAAATTTAATATTAAGGTTTAAAACATTAATGTTTAAGGTTCAAGCTTTGAGGTTAAGGTTTAAGTTTCAATATCAGCACAATGAATCTTCATCTGGTAAAGGTTAAAGTTATGTTAAAGGTTAAGGTTAAGGTTAAGATGAAAGTTAAGGTTAATGTTATGGTTATGGTGGAGATGAAAGTTAAGGTTAAGGTTTACGATAAAGTTTAAAGTTAAATGTTAAGATTAAATGTTAAGGTTTTGGTTATGAATAAGTTTAAGGTTAAGGTTGAGGTTTAAGGTTTAAGGTTCAAGGTTCAAGGTTATTTTTACTATATTAACATATTTCTAAACAACGTTTAAGTTATGGTTCATGCATTTTTTAGATAAATTAGTAAATATTTCAAAAGTTTAAGGTTTAAACTTTTTGGTTCGTGGTTTGAGATTTGAGAATTTATGGTTTATGGCATGGAAAAATAAAAAGTGTGTTCCATTAACATAAATCTAACCCAGGTTCCTTGGGTAAAATTTAGATATCCTAATTGTTAGTACAATACAAGTTTAGAGGAATACAGTCTGCATGGATCAAACACATGATCTTTAGACCTATAACGGAGTTATTTAAATGCAATTAATGAAAATGAGTATTAAGGGTTTTGGAATGAACTTGACCGTCTAATGTAGAAGACCAGGGTCTTTTAAACAAGTCTATTTTACTATACAAATATAATAAAATACCATAGTTCGAATACAAAGGAAATTCAAGAAGAAAATACTACCTTAATACTAAATTTAATAGAAAAAGAAAGAAATGTTATTTGATGCCACCTCTATTGTAGAAATTTAGTAAAAAGTCATATCACTCTGTTGAAGTGATGTTATTCCAAGTCGATAAGTCGTGTCCTTATATAGAATATTTAGCTTAAAATATCCACCCATTTATTATCAACTCTCAGTATATATATATATATATATGTGTGTATCTTTGCAAGAAGGTACATACTCAATATACTTTCAATAGAATAACAAGTTTGCCAATTTTCCATCCAATTATTGATGAATCATTGATACCCTTAAAATGTTGAAGGTTGTTGGAGTAGATAACTTTACTCATTATGTTGAAGTTAGCATTTTTTGTTTCCTCATTAAGGGCTCGCTCTTCTCCTTCAATAACTGACGAACACCATCTAATTTGTGCATCTTCGTCGATAATATTCGTGTTTTTTTCTAAGACAATGTTGGAAATACATGTTGATTCCCAACAGTTTTGGAAAGATGCATCACAACAAATTTGGATGTCATTCTCATTTTCATAGGATCTCATAGATATTGTTTTATTGATTTTTGTTGTTTTTAGATGTCGAATCTGTAGTATTTTGAGAAAGAATAGATTTTAGAGGTCCAAATAATCCAGCGATTAAAGTATTTATCCAAAAGCTATGATTTTGAAGTTCCATTCAATCTTCTCATGAAGTCATTGTCTTTTATACTTCCAGACATTCCAAAGAGTGATAAGAATAATTGTTGTCACTATTCTCCTTTACCATCCTCTTTTGTGAAATTCATTGATAAATTTACCGATCAAATTTCCAATACTATCCATTGAGTTTGAAGTAATTTGTATCTGTATTATTGAATCCACCCAGATTGACATACTTGTTGGACAGTAAAGTAGCATATTCTCTATAGATTCTAATTTCGTATCACGCCATTCACATGATTCATTTTATGCACATTTCCTCCTAAAGAGATTTTATTTTGTTGGAATGGAAACCCTGTAACCATCCCAAATGAAAATCAAATTTTTTTGCAAAATATTAAGTTCAAGATAAGGTTCTAAAGGAAATTAGAGTTGATATTCATTGTTGATGATGGTTTACAAAGGTCTTCATTCTCTTTCCTAATGATGGAATAACAACATCAATTTATAGAGTAATCACCATCTCTAGTAAAAGTCCAAATGATTTGATATCGACCCTAAGTCTGAATAAGCACATGTGAAGAAAAAGATTGTCACAATCGATTCTTTTATTAAAATTTTCCTTTAGGATTAATGATTTGAGAAAAACCTCTAAGTTCATAATTTTTCAGTTATTTCAAAGTAATAACTTTGGATTTCCATCGTTGTTCCAAAATATTAGTATATTTGGTGTCTACAATTTGGATAGTATATTCTTCTTGAATAAGATTCAAACCTTACATAATACTCCTTCAACTCCATGATCTTTTACTTTAACATTAGCATTCCTAAAGTAATCATTAGGGTAATTAATGACCTTTAACACTTTAACTGTTAGAGAGTCAGAATTATTGAGGACTCTTCATGCCTTCTTATAAAGTAAAGCTAAGCTTATCTTAAAGAAATCAGTAAAACTCGAACCACCAATAATTTTTTGGAATTGACTTTTTGTCTCCAAAAATCCACTAAATTTTCTTTTATTGTTGATTATTCCACAATAAATTTAGAACAAGGCTAATGAGCTGTTCGGAAAAAAATCCTGAAATAGGAAGATAAAATTGCATAATTCAGAATACCTTGAAGAACAACTTTAATAAGAATTTATTTATTGCCTCCTGATATGAGTGAAGACCTCCAACTTATCGATGTATTTTGAAGTTTTTATTTCATTTGGTTGTGCATATCAACCTCTGAACTACTAAAGTTTAGAGGGATGCCGAGATATTTCTCAAAAAGCTAGCTCTTTGATTTTGGAGAGAATTTGTTATATCTTGGACAACTTGATCAACATAACCAATGCTGAAACAATAGAAGATTTATGAAAGTTAAGTTTATGTCCCAATGCTTCACAATGAGATTAAATAACATTTTAAATTCTTCAATTTATCATTGATTAAATTCCACAAGGAAGAGAGAGTCACTAAAAAAAAGTAGGTGAGTAAGAGAGGGTCCCTTCCTTGAGAGCTTACGCCCTTTTATATTTCCTTATATGCATTATTTATTGATAATACCGATAAGAAGTTCTGTCATTAAGTGTAATATAAATGGGGAAAGAGTAATGATGGATATCACCCCAAATGCATCGCCTTAATATCGCCTCCTAGGTGGATTCTAAATGGACCAATCAGGTAATTTCCCTTTCCTGATTTATCATTTTTTTTCTCTCTTTTATGATTGGTCCACATAAGGGGCGATATATAGGCGATGCAATTTAAGGTGATATCCAGCATTACTGATGGGGAAAATGTATCACCCTGACGGAGACTTCTCTAAGGTTGAATTTTGGTTTACATATACCATTTAACTTGATCATTAAAGAAACTATATATATATATACATTTATTGATCCATTGGATCAATTTCTTGTAAAATTCTAATTTTCGAAGAACAACGAATTAAAATCAGAAATTAACTAGGTCATAGGTACTCTATATCCAATTTAATTGCAACATTATATATTTTTACTTTCCTTTTTCTCCACATGAAGGACGCAACTTCTTGCACAATAATATTATTATCAGGTATTGTTATACCTTTAATGAAAGTGATTGAGTTGGAGAGTTTATTCAACCATAAACGGTTGTAATCTCATAGCCAATATTTTTGTGATAGTCTTAAAATAAAAGTTTTCACATGCGATAGGTCCAAAATAACCTACCATTTATTGACCATCCCAAACCATTTATTGACCATCTCCTTTTGGGATGGAGATGGTCATGAGAAGATTAAAACAAGTATTATGGTGGAAAAGGACAATTATCATAGACAAGAGATCATTGTTTGATATATACACATATTCCTTAATTTTTTCTTGAACGTCCATCCGGTCCTTGGGATTTTATTTTGGACATAGTAAACACCACATCATAACATGTTGGCCTAACACTCTCTTTAATCATGATTTAATATTAAAAAAATTGATTTTTAACCAAAATTATTGTTGATGTAAATATCATTTTCATATATAAAATGTGTTTTAAAAAACGTTTTTAACTAATCACGTTTTGGAGTTGTTGTTCTAGCACTAAGATATTATCGACATAAAGGGAGGCTTAAATTCCATTAGCAAAGTAGTGTATAGTATCTCCCACGATAGATGATTTATGTGATTGACCGATAATGATTGATCAACTGAAATACCTCCCTTATTCTGTCAGACTCTGTATTATTTGTTGGATTTTGCTTAGATATTTTTTCTCTTCCTCTTTCCTCCTAAAACAGAGTTATATACATCATTGGCTCCCAAGGAGACATACTCTCATCATGACCCTTATACTTGAAGGCTCTATTGACTCGCCGGATTTTGTTACAACTGATCTAGATATCGTGATATCTTCCATGGAAGCTCATTTTTATCGGTCGATGATGTACAAGCTGGAAGATACGGCTCAACTTTCTCGGTCAATTCTAGCTTTGCTAGAATTTATGGTTCGTCCACATGAGGCAAATTTTATACATCATTGATTTGCAGAGTTGCATTAACTGTAGATCTTCTTCCGGACACCGAGGAAGCATTTGTTACTTCAACATCAATCTGATGTAACAAATTTCTTGTCGATCGCGTCAAAACCATGTGGATATTCAATGTGAATCGAAACTCATTCCCACAAACAGTGCCAAATATAGGAAAGAAACAATCTACCCATCAACTTATTGATCCAATAAATCAATACAAAATAATTACAGAAGAGGGAGAAGAGGAGTGTTGGTGAAACCAATAGGAAGTGAATGATTTACCGTGGATAATCATGTACCTTGACGATTCTCTTTGTTTTTATGAATTTTTATGTACACGAGGCTTCCTAGAACCATACACTTGGTTAGGAAAAAAGAATGTCATGCTCCTGATGACACTCCAACACATAACTTAAGTATAATGTCTGAGCTTATTCTTATGACCAAAGAGCTAGGAAGATTTTAGACTATAATTTGACAAAAAATGTGCTTTTCACAGACAGATAGAATATATTGAATGTTTACTATAGATGGGGTATTTATAGACGTTCTGGACACACAAATAAGTTGTTGGCGAAGCGCATACTAGGCTTACACATGTGCACTTATTAAGCTTCTTAGGGTCCGCGTTGAGCCATTGCACTTTATATTTTGTATTAAGATGTTGTGCCCGGTTGTGGAACACGTATATAGTTATTTCATGTTGTTTGAATATTATCCTGGACTTAGGCTTTTACCCTCAGTCATGTTGTCTTGTGTTCGCTCTCGGACTTTACTTATTCGATTTAGTATCGATATTTCTATATGTAGTATCACTATAAAAGACTCTTTAATGAAATACATAAAAATTGCTATGACCAAAAACAAACCTAAAATGTTATATATACGATGTCTTAATGATTAGTATTTGACAAAGGGTATAGTTCGGAAAGAATGCCTTTTTTCAGAAGGAGGCAAAGAAGTTTTGATAAAAGTAATTCTACAAGTTCTTCCAAACTATACAATGTCTATCTCCCTTTTGCCTATAATTTTCTGCCATAATATATATGTTGTATTAGCCAGATTCTGGTGGGAATTCGCTAGTAAAAGAGAATTTATAGTGGAGTATGTTACAAGATTGCTATAGCTAAATGCAAAGGGGGTCTTGGATTCAAATATTTCCTTAAATTGTACAGATAACTTCTTGCGAGTCTGGTGTGCCTAGGGTGTGATAAAAATATGATAAATAAATACGGAAAATAATGCACTAATCAACCTAGACTAGCACGGTAGTGCAAGTATTACAGGATGTTGGTGGGTCCTTGTGTGTTATGAAATAATGCGTAAAAGATTAAGACTCACAAACCAAAAAGTGTACGGTTGTCCAAGTAATAAACCGATAAATCAGATTCGTTCGCAGGGATAGATTAGGTAAAACTTAAGTGTGGATCAAATAGTGAGATGATTGCAAATATAGAAAAGTAAATGATATAAAAGTTTGTTTGGGTTTTTTTTTTAAGAAATAAGATGCAAAATTAAATTAAAGACTAAATAAATTAAACTGTAATGAAAATAATGCAAATGAAAGAGTTGGACGCAAGAAGAGAAGTAGTACTTGAATCTCGCTAGGGCTTCACCGAAACCTTCTTAATTAATGTTTTCTGTTAAGGGTTGAATCGTTATAATTATGCTAGTCGGGATTCTAAATTCTCTTAGGGCCCTTTAAGGTGGACCTAAAAGCTCTCCTACAGTATTCTAGACTCCGCCAGGATAATTAAAACTACTTTCAGATGATTCCATTACTTACCCATTGGCTATTGGTTAGTCAAGCGTGTCAAGGTCATTGGAGAATACCAACGGCAATTACATAGTTCTGTATCTAAACCCCCTGTCAAGTGATCAATATGCCACTATATTGAATAACACAGATACTAAAACTTATTCTTAGTTCATGACTCTAAAGATAATAAATCAAGCATAAAATAAAAGCCAGCATAAAATAACGAATTCAATTTAAATTATGAAATCCCAAAGAAAAATATTAAATAATCAAGTTAGGTTCTACCCAATTCGCGATTCTCAAGTACAAATGAGTTTAGCTCATAATTGAAATAAAAACTAAAGAATTAAAATTAAAGGAATTCATTGTCAATTACATAAATAAAAGATAGAACCTAATTAGGAATTGAGTTTTGGCTGTGAATTGGAGAAGATGATTTCTCCAGCTCATGGCTTCTTCCTTTACATAGCTTATGACTTTCTCTCTGACGCTTCTGACTTTTCTAAATTGAGTTGTGAGTTAAAATAAAGTCAAAGGTCTATTTATATTAATAAAATCGGATTTGGGCTTTTATTGAGTGACTTAGTGAAATATTAAATGACCCTAGTCCACTCTTTAAATCAAAATCCCATAACTGGTGTACACCCTTCACTAAAACGGCTATAACTTTCTCAAATCAACTCTGAATTGACCCGTTCAACTTACTAAATCGAGGAAGGAGGTAGGAACGAAATTTGTCAAATGCATAAACAACCGCTAAAAGTTCCTTCGCAGTCACCGTATAATTAATCTACGCACTAGTGAAAGTCTTACTCGAATAATAGATAGAATGAAAGACCTTATCTTTTCTCTGACCCGACACAACACCCATAGCTAAATCACTAGCATCACACATCACTTCAAACGGAATCTTCCAATCAGGAGGTAACACAATAGGCGCAGTAATAAGCTTCTCTTTTATCTCTTGAAATGCCTTCATGCAAGATTCATCAAAAAGGAATTTGGAGTCCTTTTCGAGTAAGTTACACAGAGGTTTTGCGATCTTAAAAAAGTCTTTGATGAAACAACAATAGAAACCAGCATGGCCTAAAAAGCTTCTCACCCCTTTTACGGAAACAGGAGGAGGAAATGTCTTAATTACCTCAATCTTAGCATGATCAACTTCTAAGCCTGCACTTGAAACTTTGTGCCTAACACTATACCTTCATGAACCATAAAATTACATTTTTCCCAGTTCAAAACCAAATCAGTTTCCTTGCATCTAATAAATACCTTCTCCAAGTTCTGTAAACACTCATCAAAGTTATCACTAAACACAGAAAATTCATCCATAAATACCTCAAGGAAATTATCTATCATATCCCAGAAAATCGCCATCATACATCTCTGAAAAGTAGCAGGTGCATTACATAGTCCAAATGACATCCTTCAAAAGGCAAAGGTACCAAAAGGACATGCAAAGGTTATCTTGTGTTGGTCTGCTGGATCTACATAAATTTGATTGTACCCTAAATACCCATCTAAAAAACAATAATATTCCCTACCAGCAAATTTATCCAACATCTGATCTATGAAAGGAAGAGGGAAGTGATCTTTTCTAGTAGCCTTGTTCAACTTACGATAGTCCATACACACTCTCCAACCAACAACGGTCCTCGAGGGAATGACTTCATTCTGAGCATTTAGGACGGTAGTGATACCACCCTTCTTTGGTACGCATGGAACTGGACTCACCCATTCGATACTAGCTATGGGATAAATGACTTTCACATCTAGTAACTTAATAACTTCTTTCTTCACCATTTCTTTCATAGTTGGTATTAGTCTCCTTTGGCCTTCAACTGAGCGTGCACTATCATCCTCTAGAATAATTTTGTGCTGGAAATAGGAAGGACTAATACCTTTGATGTCAGCAATAGTCCAATCAATCACGTCTTTATTAGCTCTTAGTACACGAAACCGTTTATCTTCTTGAGGACCTGTTATGTTTGCTGAAACAATAACAAGTAGAGTGTCATTAGTACCTAAATACGCATACCTCAAGTGTGCTGGCAATGGTTTTTCTTCCAACTACGGAGGAGATTCAATGGATGGTTTATTTTTAGTAACTATCTCCCCCGGTCCTCTCACAGGTTTTTGTAGCAATGGTTTTTCTAGCCACTGTTTCGGCAAGCTCTTCCATCATTTCAGGTAAGTCAAGTGTTAAGGTAGCCTGCAAGATATCATCATAATTAAAACAATCAAATACCTCTTGCATGGCATGTTCTGCAACAGCCATTCAGAAGCAATCTAATGGAACATCTGGAAACTTCATAACCCTAAGCACGTTGAACTTTACCTCCTCGTCTTGGATCTCATAGTCAATTCTCTAATTTCTACATCAATTAAAGTATGCCCTGTTGCTAGGAATGGTCGTCCCAAAATGATTGGGACATTCCTATCCGCTTCGTATTCAAGAATAACAAAATCAACAGGAAAAATTAAAGTACCTGCCTTGACGAGGACATCTTCTATTCGTCCCTCAGGATGTACGAGGGATCTGTCAGCCATTTGTAGGACCATAGAGGTAGGTCTCGCATCTCCCATCTTCAACTTATCAAAAATTGATTTGGGCATGAGATTGATACTCGCACCTGATGTCTCCCGATTTGTTCTAATTATTAGCCCCTTGGAGACATCCTTTTAGGTGAATAAATGACTTGTTTGATAGACTTTTAGGCTTATTTGATCATATTGCACTTTCTCTACTTGGAAATTAACTATTTGCAGAATCTGAGCTTTTGTGCCTAAATTTGACTATTTTTAATGCAAAGTTAATTGGTTCTTGAATCTCATGAAAGACCAATCCAAGGAGAAGAAGTGAGAATAAAGTCTTAGTGTATTTTAGAGTGTTAGGAAGTGATTTCTAGTTGAGTTCTATTTTTAGAGTGCACTTTCCTAATTCGATTTCTTGATTTATTGATTTATTCTTTTTAAGCATATGCGGTTTAATTATTTATTTAATGTGAAGCTTTAAAAGATAAATGGTAATTACTTAGAGGCCAAGTCAAGATAAAGATGAAAGGAAAGAATATTTACATGGAAATAAGAAGATTAGGAAAGATTTATTCAAAGGAGGAAAAGATAAAGCTGCCTTTTGAAATCTGAAAATCCAGCCACGTTTTAGAGATTAAATCATAATAAAATATTGGCTTGGATTCTGGACGAATGGTCTGCACCAATAGAAAGAGCTTTCCAAGACAAGCAGTTTCATATATTGGAACTTCTCAAACGGATAAGTATTGAAAAAGATATGACCAAATCAAATCAGCAGAATCTTATTTTTTAGAGCTACGAATTTGAGAGTCCTTGACTTGTCTTCCACTCCAAGCAAATTCGACCTAGGGTCTTCCAACACCTATAAATACACCCCTTAACCTTCTACTTTCACACACTTCAGAGAATCACACAAGAGGCTTAAGGTTTTCAAGTCAGAGCAAGAAGGCAAGGAGAAGGTAGTGCTGGAGGAGTCCTGTTCTTCCATCATCAGTCATCATAACCTTTAGGTTCTTTATTTTCTTTCTGTAATTCGAAACTATGAATTCATTTATTTTAATTTTAGTTTTCCATTCCGTTATGAACTAATTTCTTTAGTACTTGAGAATCGCTATATGGGTTGAACTTAATTCTGTTTAATTTATGTTTTCTGAATTTGGGATTTAATAGTTTAAATTAGACTAGGTATTTCGTGTTGACTATTATTTTGTTTTAATTACTAATTTTGAAGTCATGAATCAAACTTAGCTCATAGTAATTAGGCTATCCCATATAGTGGCGTATGGATCACCTTGACGGGGGGGTTTAATTACAGACTTAGATAATAGACGCATAGTATCCGTTATTGACCTTGACAGGCTTAACTAACCATGCAGCCAATGAGGTAAATTATTATTCATCTGAAAGTAGCTTATATTCACCCTGACGGGGTTTGTAATACCGTAGGATAGCTCTTAGGTCCACCCTGACGGGGGCTAGGAGATATTAGAGTCCCGACTAGCACAATAATACCAGTTTAGCCCTTAAACAGAAGCATGAATTAGATAGGTTAGGTGAAACCCTTGCGAGGATCAAGTACTCTTTCTCATCTGAAGTTTCAAGTCTCTTTTATTTGCTTTCTTTTAATTCAGTAATTTATTTTCTTGCATCTTAATTTATAAAACCAAACAAAAATCTTTACTTTATTTTTCTGTTAAGCAATTATTCTTACTTTTCGATTAATACCTGAGTTGTGCCTAATCCGTCCCTGCGAACGAACTTGATTTATCGAATATTACGCTTTAGTTTTATTTTTCAGTTTTACGCTTTGGGTTGTTTTTCTTTCTCAGGTTTACAGGTTTTGGTTTATGCGTGAAGATATCGTGATTCTTGCAAATCCCGAAAACCTAGTTCGTGAAGCAAACAAAAGAAAGAGAGACGCTAAAGCAAAAGAGTTAGAGGAGCAATTAGCAAGAAAAAAAACTGGCTGGTCAACTCAACCCAGCTGCTCTTCGAAACAATGATCCGTGGTTCGTTAATGGCCCTGCAGAAGCTCCGTTTCGAGTTCTTGCCCTCGGAATTGGCCCTGCAAATATTAATGTCGAGAGATTCAGACCCGATCCTGGTATGTTATCTCAGTTTCAGAGTTATGGCAATTTCCGAGGAGCACCTACCGAAGATCCAATCCGTGCTGTACAGAAGTTCATGCAAATTTGCGATTCGTATATTACGCAAGGAGTAACTAAAGAGCAAATGTATTTTGCTCATTTTAGATACTTTTTTATTGATGGAGAAAGTGAGTGGCATGATTCTCAAGAACCCGGAACAATTACAACATGGGACGCATTACAGACCGCGTTCTTCGATAGATACTACCCAACGAATATGAGATTGGATGTGCAAGTTGAACTAACATCATTCAAACAAGAGGAAGACGAGACTTTGGGTAGAAGTTGGAAGAGATTTCAGATTTGCTTACGAAGAGTCCCTGATCATGGCCTCACAGAAGTTCAACAAATGAAGATATTTTACCGAGGACTTGATGGCTCTTCAAGAAAGGATCTACACTTGCTTTGTGGTGGTGGATTCCTACAGGTACAACCAGTTCATGCGAAGATTATTTTGAATAGAACTGTAACAAATGAACTTGGTTGGAACACTGTAAGAACACCTGTTCGAGGTGGAAATACTGCGTCAATTGAAGAAAAATTCACCGCCATGGAAAACAAACTCGAACCACAACTGAAACAGCTTACCCTAGCTGTTACAAAAGGTGCTACTGGTAGAAGAGCAGATGTTAATGTTACACAAGAATTCTATGGATGTTCTAACTGCGGTACACAAGATCATGATTGGGAGACCTGTGAAAACAATCCGAAATCCGTAATGTTCGTATCCAACCGAGGAAATTACAATTCAAGTGGTCAAGGCTATCAATCGAATAGAAACCATCCGGGTTTCCAATATTCAAATCCAAATGGGGCTGCTAATCCAACTTATGCATATCAACCATGCCCCCAAGGAAACAACTTTCAACCAAGACCTCAGAACAACTACCAAGGTGGACAAGCATACGGAAATCAAGCGCAGAGACAACCTCCTCAAGATGCTTATACCGAAACCATGAACCAGAAAGCTTTACCTGCTCAACCTTAAGAAGGTGCTCTAGATGTTCAACAAACCTTGACAACACTAATCAGCATTCAACAATCTACGGCCGCAGCACTTAAATTGATAGAAACTCAGATGGCACAGATAAATAAGCAATTAAATCAACGTCAGCAAGGACAATTACCAAGTGACACTGAAGAACCCAAGAAAAGAGAAGATTGTAATGCAGTGACACTTAGAAGTGGTAAGAATCTCCCACCACCTCCTTTTCACCGTAATGAAAGAAAAATAGACAAATGTGAAGGAAAAACCGGTAAAAGATGTGGGGGAGAAAGAAGATGAACCTGAAGTAATAGAAGTGGAGAAGATTCCGGAAAAGCCAAAGAAGCCAGATACTACAGTAACCCGTCCTCCTCCACCTTTTCCCTCGAGAGTTCAGAAGAAAGGCGATATGGCTGACTATCAGAAATTCCTGAATGTGGTACGTGGTCTTAATATTAACATTCCATTCTTAGATGCCATTAGAGACGTGCCGAAATATGTCAAATTCCTGAAGAGAGCCATCGCCAACAAAAGACCACACCTTGAGAACGAGATGATAGGTTTACCTGAAGAATGTAGTGCCATATGCCAAAGCAAATTGCCACCAAAACTACTTGATCCTGGGAGTTTTACAATTCCTATTTCCATTGGCAATGAGTGGCAAGGTAAAGCTTTGTGTGATTTGGGAGCGAGTATCAATCTCATGCCCAAATCAATTTTCGAGATGTTGAAGATAGGAGAAGCAAGGCCGACATCCATGGTATTACAAATGGCTGACAGATCCCTCGTACATCCAGAGGGACGCATAGAAGATGTCCTCGTCAAGACATGTACTTTAATTTTTCCTGTCGATTTCGTTATTCTTGAATACGACGCGGATAGGAATGTCCCCATCATCTTGGGACGACCATTCCTAGCCACGGGGCGTACTGTTATTAATGTAGAAAACGGAGAATTGACAATGCGAATCCAAGATGAGGAGGTAAAGTTCAACGTGTTTAGGGCAATGAAGTTTCCATATTTGCGAGAAGACTGTTTCCAATTGGACATGATTGATTTAGCCACACGAGAAGTATGGGAATACATGAACTTCGGTGATATCTTGCAAGCTGCCCTAACACTTGACTTACCAAAACCAATTGAAGAGTTAGCCGAAACAGTGGCAGCTCTTAACTCTGGATATCCGAAGCAGAAGCGTCTCACTTATGAACCTGTCAGAGAACCGGGGGAGATAGTTCTTAAAAATAAACCATCTATCGAAGCTCCCCCGAAATTAGAAGAAAAGCCGCTTCCGACACACCTGAGGTATGCGTATTTGGGTACTAACAAAACTCTGCCTATTATTGTTTCAGGTACTTTAACAGGTCTTCAAGAAGAAAAACTGTTGCGCATCCTACGAGCTAACAAAGAGGCGATTGTTTGGACTATTGCCAACATCAAAGGCATTAGTCCTTCTTATTGCCAACACAAGATCATTCTGGACGATGAAAATGCGCGCTCAATCGAAGGACAAAGAAGATTGATGCCAGCTATGAAGGAAGTAGTGAAGAAAGAGGTTATGAAGTTGCTAGATGCGGGAATCATCTATCCCATAGCTAGCAGCGAATGGGTGAGTCCAGTTCAATGCGTACCAAAGAAGGGTGGTATTACTACCATCTTGAATGAACAGAATGAAGCCATACCCTCGAGGACCGTTGTTGGTTGGAGAGTGTGTATGGACTACCGTAAGTTGAACAAGGCCACCAGAAAAGATCACTTCCCTCTTCCGTTTATTGATCAGATGTTAGACAAGCTAGCTGGTAAAGAATATTATTTCTTTTTGGATGGCTATTCAGGGTACAATCAGATTTATGTAGATCCGAAAGACCAACACAAGACTACTTATACATGTCCTTTTGGTACCTTTGCCTTCCGAAGGATGCCATTTGGATTATGTAATGCACCTGCTACTTTTCAAAGATGTATGATGGCGATTTTCTGGGACATGATCGATGATTTCCTTGAGGTATTTATGGATGATTTCTCTGTGTTTGGTGATAACTTTGATGAGTGTTTACGGAACTTGGAGAAGGTGTTGGTTAGATGCAAGGAAACTGATTTGGTTTTAAACTGGGAAAAATGTCACTTTATGGATCGTGAAGGTATAGTGTTGGGTCACAAGGTTTCGAGTTCGGGTTTGGAAGTTGATCGCGCAAAGATTGAGGTAATTAAAACTCTTCCCCCTCCAATTTCTGTTAAAGGGGTGAGAAGTTTCTTAGGCCATGCTGGTTTTTACCGACGTTTCATCAAGGATTTCTCCAAGATCTCTAAACCACTATGTAACTTACTTGAAAAGGACGCCAAATTCCTTTTTGATGAAGCTTGCATGATGGCCTTTCAACAGATTAAGGAGAAGCTTATCTCTGCACCTATTGTATTACCTCCTGATTGGAAGCAACTGTTTGAAGTTATGCGTGACGCTAGTGATCTTGCTATGGGTGCTGCTCTGGGACAATGAAAAGATAAGGTATTTCATTCCATCTACTACGCTAGTAAGGTCTTTACAAGTGCTCAAGTGAATTATACCGTAACTGAGAAAGAGTTACTAGCTGTAGTATATGCATTCGACAAATTTTGTTCCTATCTTCTTGGGGCGAAAGTTGTTGTTTTTAATGATCATTCTGCAATTAGATACCTTATGGAAAAGAAAGATGCTAAGCCGCGTTTAATCAGATGGGTGTTATTGTTGCAAGAGTTTGACTTAGAAATCCGAGATCGAAAGGGTTGTGATAATCAGGTTGCAGATCATCTGTCATGTCTTGAAGGTTCAGAGCTTAATAATGATCCTGAGTTGGTTCGAGAAGAGTTTCCTGATGAGAGTTTATTTGCTATACATGATGGTACTCCATGGTATGCTGACATTGTGAATCTTATTGTGAGTGGTAACTTTCCTCAAGGAGCCACATCACAAGACAAGAAAAGATTGATCCATCGTGCTAAACAGTTATTTTGGGAGGATCCCTTTCTCTACAAAATGTGTAGTGATCAAATGGTGAGAAGATGCATACCTGAGAAAGAGGCTTGGGCAGTGGTTGCGGGTTGTCATGATTCGCCATACGGAGGACACTTCAAAGGAGACCGCACAGCTGCTAAGGTACTACAATCCGGTTTTTATTGGCCTACTTTACATAAGGATTGTCATGAGTATGTTCAGAAGTGTCATAGATGCCAGTTTACTGGGAATATATCCAAGAGGGATAAGATGCCGCGTAATAATGTGCTTGAAGTTGAGATATTTAATGTGTGGGGTATTGATTTCATGGGTCCTTTTGTACCATCTAACGGAAATCTGTACATCCTACTAGCTGTTGATTACGTGTCTAAATGGGTAGAGGTTGTAGCTCTACCAACTAACGATTCGCGAGTAGTGATTAAATTCTTGAAATCACACATCTTCACTAGACATGGGACACCTCGAATTATTATCAGTGATGGAGGTTCACATTTTGTGAACAAATATCTGAAGACAGTTCTAGAGAAGTATGGTGTGAGACATCGTGTGTCTACCGCGTATCATCCACAATCCAATGGTCAAGCTGAGGTCTCTAATCGAGAGGTCAAATCTATTATGGAAAAGACCGTTGGCCCTACACGAAAATATTGGTCTATGAAGCTAGATGATGCATTGTGGGCATATCGTACTGCGTTCAAGACACCTGTGGGTGCATCTCCGTATCGTATTGTTTATGGTAAGGCATGTCACTTACCTCTTGAACTTGAAATGGGTGCCTATTGGGCAATTGCGGAGATGAATATGGATCCAACCTTAGCTGCGGAGAATCGTATGATGAAGCTGAATGAACTTGATGAGTTTCGATTACATGCTTATGAAAACGCGAAGCTCTACAAAGAGAACACGAAGAGGTGGCATGATAATCGCATCCGGGTAAAGACGTTTGAAGTAGGACAGAAGGTCCTAAAGTACAACTCCAAGTTCAGTAATTATCCGGGGAAGTTGAGATCGAAGTGGTCTGGTCCTTACATTGTGACCAAAGTTACGCCTCATGGAGCTATCGAGATTGAGCATCCAACTGAACACCGCACCTTTATGGTGAACGGTCATCGTTTGAAAATCTATCATGGAGGCGAGGATACTAATCGCATGGTGGATCCACATCCGGGAGAGGTCATGTACCTCCTCGAAGCTGAATAGATGCGAGAGGTAACCCGTCGAGCTTAACGACGTTAAACAAAAGCCATTTCATTGTATATTAGTTTATTGCTTTAAGTTTTTTCAATTCCTAGTGTATAATTCTAAGTTAGTGTCGAGTTTTAGTGTATACTTTTAAAGAAATGAGAAGGGTATTGTGTTAATGGTGCAGGAATCGAGTTTGGGGTGCTAGGAGAAATTTTTTGGAGAATTCAAGGCTGGCGCGGACTACCCCCTGGTGTACCCCCTATACCGCAGGGATGTACCGCGCCCCAAAAACCCGTACCACGGGTCGCGCACCACGGGTCTTATCCAGAACCAAGAAAAAAAGAAGCTGATAGCCGCGGTGCACTGCGCCCTATACCGCACGCCCAAAACGCGTGCCACGGGGTATGTACCGCGGGTTTTTTGACGGAGCACGTGCGGACTACCCCATGCACCGCACACCTGCACCGCAGGGCAAAAACGCGTGCCACGGGGTGCTAGCACGGGTACAAGGCAGAGGCAAAAAATATCACACCAGCAGTGCTGCGGTGTACTCCGCGGTATACCCCATGCACCGCAGGGATGCACCGCGCCAGGCGGTTTGTGAAGAGTTCAAAGCCTAGTCAACTTCTAACCTTAAGGAGATAAACCCTAGCCTCTTCCAAACAAATTTTCCAGCTCCCAACCCTATAAAAACACCTTGAAGCTTGATTAAACCTCCACAACAAACACATTAACATCATCAAATCTCTCCTCCATCCTCCATAAACATAACATCTTCATCAAATTCATCACAAAACACCATTAGACACAACCAAGATCATCAAGCTTTCAAGAGTTCTTCCAAGATTCATCAAGAAAACAACTTCCTTCATCTAATCCAAGCAAGAAAATCAAGCTATACCAAGTTTTCTTAACTTTATTCTATCCTGGGTATAACTTGAGTTTGGGGTCAATTCAACCATGACAAACAGAACAGATGCTTTGGATTACAAGAGGAGGTGTTATATCCTAGGGAAGAACAAGAATTTGCCTGGTTCTACACTTGAAAAGGCCATCAATCTTGATGAGCCTACTGAAGAAACACAAGAAGAAAAGGCACCTGCACCACCACAACACGGGAAATTAACAGCAAGGATGAGGGTATCATCAAAGCCTACAGACAAGCTACAATTCCAAGTTCGAGGTTCTTCTTCTTCTCAAACTGATTCTGGTATTCCTCCATGGGCTCACAATTTGCAACAAGAGTTCGAACTTTTACGATTAGACATCGGAGCACTTTGGAAGGAAATTACACAGATTAAGTCAACATTGGAAGAGGTAACGTTGTTCATGGATATTGATAATTATTCTCCCCCTTCGGAGGAGGACACGATGGATATTCATGGCTAGGTACCCCGTTCTAATTCTTCTTCTTAATTGATGGTAGACACTAGTTAGGTAGTTTTAGTTTAATTTTATTGCTTTATTGAGTCTTTTTCGAGTCGTGGGGACACGACTCACTTTTGAGTTTGGGGTGGGGTTCGTTGCCTCATCCCAATTTTTTGTGTTTTACATGCTAATCTTAGGGTTGCGATGACTGTAGAGAATTTTAAATGCCCCCATCAAGCATGCTTTTTCATGAATTAAAGATAGAAAATAGTTGACTTTAGGAGTTAGTATGAAGCTGAACTTTAATTGCATGCAAATATGAGATAATTGATAGGAAAAATTAATGAACAATGCAAAAGAAGTAAACTTGTGCTTAAGGATAATGAGTGGTTTGTAGAACGTGAGATCTAAATGAGTAGAGAACCCACTTAGGTATGAAATAGAGACAAATTGTGTAAATAGGAAGATGATAGAGGCAGTTCTTTGTTAGCACTCTGAATCCTTTTTGGCCGTCTATCCCTGAATTAATTTTATCCTTCTTAGACAAAATTTTAGCCTTTAAGCCTTTCTTTTGTCGCCACATTATAAGCCAATTTCCCTTTTAGATTATTAGGCATGACCATATGACCCGCACTTGAATCACGATCCTGAGACTTCCTGTCTTGAGCTTGAGTTTGGGGTGGTGGGTCCACTATATGGGAATTTACATTGGGTTGGGATTTTTGAGCTTATCAATGATGCTTTGTGCTATATATGATGATGATTCACAGGTTTATTGTATTGTAACCCTTTGCCGGGGTAATAGTGAATGGAAAAGAAGCTTCGAGCTCAAGTTATGAATAGGCATAACTGTGAAAAATAGCATGATATCTCAACATCATAAATAGAGTCATAGCTATAAGAAAAAACGAATGATTTGGAAAGAAAATATATTCGGACCGGCAAAGTGGAAAATTTTAGGTGAATCATCCTTAGTGCTTATTGGGTTAATTTGGGGACGCTAATTAAGCGCGTCAATTGGGTTGAGTGAGAACGTAATTCGAGTGTAAAGTCAAGCTCTTGGACAGTTTTGTTGATGGTAAGTGAGGAGAGAGCCAAAAGCTCACTTCAAATTTACCAAATATACATACCATACCGTCCTTCAGCCTATGCTAAAACCGTAAAGACCTCGTGATTCCTAGATGCACAGTGAGTTAATAGGGATTATTCTAAGTGGAACATTCAACACAAGTAAGGATCGAGGAACACCATATAGCCACCATCCTGAGATAAGTAATAAGCGTAACCTTCTAGCATTGTGAAATTACTTTTGATTTGATTTTGTTTTGTATTTGATTTTGCATGATAAGTATAGGTGTATATTAATTCCTAGGTTAGACTATATGAAATTTGTTTTAAGTTTTGCTTTGGGATTATTTTCTAGTTTCTACCTTCTGCGTTCACCTAAAAGATCCGTTGTTTTTATTTTACTTTGTCGGGACGACAAAGGTTTGAGTTTGGGGTCTTGATGTCTCCCGATTTGTTCTAATTATTAGCCCCTTGGAGACATCCTTTTAGGTGAATAAATGACTTGTTTGATAGACTTTTAGGCTTATTTGATCATATTGCACTTTCTCCCCTTGGAAATTAACTATTTGCAGAATCTGAGCTTTTGTGCCTAAATTTGACTATTCTTAATGCAAAGTTAATTGGTTCTTGAATCTCATGAAAGACCAATCCAAGGAGAAGAAGTGAGAATAAAGTCTTAGTGTATTTTAGAGCGTTAGGAAGTGATTTCTAGTCGAGTTTCTATTATTAGAGTGCACTTTCCTATTTCGATTTCTTGATTTATTGATTTATTCTTTTTAAGCATATGCGGTTTAATTATTTATTTAATTTGAAGCTTTAAAAGATAAATGGTAATTACTTAGAGGCCAAGTCAAGATAAAGATGAAAGGAAAGAAGATTTACATGGAAATAAGAAGATTTAGGAAAGATTTATTCAAAGGAGGAAAAAATAAAGTTGCCTTTTGAAATCTGAAAATCCAGCCACGTTTTAGAAATTAAATCATAATAAAAGATTGGCTTGGATTCTGGACGAATGGTCTGCACCAATAGAAAGAGCTTTCCAAGACAAGCAGTTTCATATATTGGAACTTCTCAAACGGATAAGTATTGAAAAAGATATGACCAAATCAAATCAGCAGAATCTTATATTTTAGAGCTACGAATTTGAGAGTCCTTGACTTGTCTTCCACTCCTAGCAAATTCGACCTAGGGTCTTCCAACACCTATAAATACACCCCTTAACCTCCTACTTTCACACACTTCAGAGAATCACACAAGAGGCTTAAGGTTTTCAAGTCAGAGCAAGAAGGCAAGGAGAAGCTAGTGCTGGAGGAGTCATGTTCTTCCATCATCAGTCATCTTAACTTTTAGGTTCTTTATTTTCTTTCTGTAATTCGAAACTATGAATTCATTTATTTTAATTTTAGTTTTCCATTCCGTTATGAACTAATTTCTTTAGTACTTGAGAATCGCTATATGGGTTGAACTTAATTATGTTTAATTTATGTTTTCTGAATTTGGGATTTAATAGTTTAAATTAGACTAGGTATTTCGTGTTGACTATTATTTTGTTTTAATTACTAATTTTGAAGTCATGAATCAAACTTAGCTCATAGTAATTAGGCTATCCCATATAGTGGCGTATGGATCACCTTGACGGGGGGTTTAATTACAGACTTAGATAATAGACGCATAGTATCCGTTATTGACCTTGACAGGCTTAACTAACCATGCAGCCAATGAGGTAAATTATTATTCATCTGAAAGTAGCTTATATTCACCCTGACGGGGTTCGTGATACCGTAGGATAGCTCTTAGGTCCACCCTGACGAGGGCTAGGAGATATTATAGTCCCGACTAGCACAATAATACCAGTTTAGCCCTTAAACAGAAGCATGAATTAGATAGGTTAGGTGAAACCCTTGCGAGGATCAAGTACTCTTTCTCATCTGAAGTTTCAAGTCTCTTTTATTTGCTTTCTTTTAATTCAGTAATTTATTTTCTTGCATCTTAATTTATAAAACCAAACAAAAATCTTTACTTTATTTTTCTGTTAAGCAATTATTCTTACTTTTCGATTAATACCTGAGTTGTGCCTAATCCGTCCCTGCGAACGAACTCGATTTATCGAATATTACTTGGACAACCGTACACTTGCGGTGATTGTGGTTCCTTTACTTTCGAATTAATTTAATATCACACCAGGACCCACCAGCACCCAAGTCGCATAAAGCCTTTCCTTGCCACTCATTACCAATAGAAATTGGAATCGTAAAACTCCCTAGATCAAGCAACTTAGGTGGCAACTTACTCTGACAGATGGCACTACACACCTCTAGCAATCCTATCATCCCATTATCATAATATGGTTTGTTATTGGTGAGGGTCTTCTTCAAAAACTTCACATACTTCAGTATATCATTATAGCTTCTAATAACGGTATGATAATTTAAAGACCTCTCACACTATTTGAAAATCGCTGATACTCAGCAATATCTCCTTTTTTCTGAACTCTTCAGGGAAAAGGTGGAGGAGGACAAGTTTCTACAACATCTTTCTTCTTAGGAATTTCTGGAATCTTCTCCACTTCTACCACTTCAGATTCATTATCTTTTTCTTCCACATCCTTTACCGTTTTTTCTTTGGTGGTAACTTATTTTTCTTTCATACAGGAAGAGGAGGTGGATGGATCTTCTTACCAGTTCTTAGTGCGATAGCATTAAAATCTTCTGTCTGTCTTGGATTTTCAGTGTCACTAGGGAGTTTCCCTTGTGGACGCTGACTCAATTGTTTCGACATCTGGGCTATTTGATTCTCTAATAACTTAATTGCGGCTTCAGAAGCTAGCTGATTTTGAATAGATTGTGTCTGAACTACAATCAATTTTTCTACAGTTTGACAAAGATCATTCGTACCTTCTTGAAGTTGAGAATGTAAGGCTCTTTGATTCATGGTGTCATTATAATTATCTTGAGGAGGCTGTCTCTAAACATTATTTCCGTAACCTTGTCCTCCTTGGTAATTATTCTGTGGTCTAGGCTGATAGTTGTTACCTTAGGGACGCGGCTGATATGCATAAGTAGGATTAGCTGCCCCATTAGGATTCGTATATTGGAAACCCATATGGTTTCTATTTGGTTGATATCCTTTACCACTTGAATTGTAATACCCTCTATTAGAAACAAACATCACATATTCTGGATTACTTTGACAATGCTCCCAATCATGATCTTGAACACCACAATTTGAACACCCATATATCTCTTGAGTAACATCAACACCTACTCTCTTACCTGAAAAACCTTCTTTAACAGCTAAAGTAAGTTGTTTCATTGTTTCTCCAATGTATTCTTTAGTTTATTCTCCAAAGAGGAGAATTTTTCATTGATTCCCATACTACTTTCTTTTCCACCTAGAATAGGTGTTCTTACTGTATTCCAACCTTGCTCATTCTTTACAGTTCGATTAAAAATAATTTTAGCATGTGCTGGAGCTACCTGTAAGAAACCACCTCCACATACTAAATCGAGGTCTTTTATTGATCCTCCATAAAGGCCTTTATAAAATATCTTCAACTGTTGTTGTTCTGTAAGGCCATGGTAAAGAACTCTTCTCAAACACAACTCAAATCTTGTCCAACATCTTCCCTAATTTTCTTCTTGTTCTTGGACAAATGGTGTCAAATCAACCTGTGTATCTAATCGCATGTTACTCAGATGGTAACGATCAAAAAACGCTATTTGTAGCTCATCCAAATTGTTTATTGCTCCTATTACGAAAAATCTGAAATTAGCATAGTTCATATGCTCTTTGGTCACTCCTTTCGTTATATATGAATCGCAGATATGCATGAACTTCTGTATCGCACGAATAGGATCTTCCCTAGGTACTTCACGAAAGTTTCCGAAATTATGAAATTGGGATAAAATACCAGGGTCGGGTCTATACCGTGCAATGTTAATATTCGCAGGATCAATACCAAGGGCAGGAGCGCGATAGGTAACTTGTTCAGGACCATGTATGAACCATGGATCATTATGCATTGGGGGTTGAGCTTGTTTTATAGGTGGATGATTTTGTTGATTGTTGAGAATTAGTGGATTAGGAATAATTGGTGGCACTAGCGGATGACCATTCACATCCAACACAATTCCAGGATCTTCAACATTATGAATATTCAGATCCTCCATTTCTTTTTCTTTCTTTCCTTTTCCTCTTGCCTCTTTCTCTCTTTTGTTTTATCTCGAATTAACCTCTCGGGGTTTGAGTACATACACCAAACTTGTAAAACCTGAGAAAGAACACAAACAAAGAAAAGCGTAAAACTGGAAAATAAAAATAAAAATGCAATTAAACACTAGAGGATAAACACCGGGGTTATACGCTACCGTCCCCGGCAGCAGCGCCAAAAACTTGGTGGGTCCTTGTGTGTTATGAAATAATACGTAAAAGATTATGACTCACAAACCGCAAGTGTACGATTGTCCAAGTAATAATTCGATAAATCAGATTCATTAGCAGGGACATATTAGGTACAACTCAGGTGTGGATCAAATAGTGAGATAATTGAAAATAAAGAAAAGTAAATGATGTAAAAGTTTGTATGGTTTTTTGTTTTAAGAACTGAGATGAAAAATTAAATTAAAGATAAATAAATTAAAATGAAATGAAAAAAAATGCAACTAAAAGAGTTGGACGGAAGGAGAGAAGTAGTACTTGAGTCTCGCTAGGGCTTCACCTAAACCTTCTTAGTTAATGTTTTATGTTAAGGGTTGAATCGTTAAAATTATGCTAATCGGGATTCTAAATTCTCTTAGCCCCCGTCAGGGTGGACCTAAAAGCTCTCCTACGGTATTCTAAACTACGTCAGGATGATTAAAACAACTTTCGGATGATTCAATTACTCACCACATTGGCTATTGGTTAGTCAAGCCTGTCAAGGTCATTGGTGAATACCAACGTCAATTACCTAATTATGTATCTAAACCACCCGTCAAGGTGATCAATGCGTCACTATATTGAATAGCCTAGATACTAAAACTTATCCTTAGTTCATGACTCTAAAGATAATAAATAAAGAATAAAATAAAAGCCAACATAAAATAACGAATTCAATTTAAATTACGAAATCCCAAATTAGAAAAACATAAAATAATCAAGTTAGGGTTTTACCCAATTCGCGATTCTCAAGTACATATGAGTATAGCTCATAATTGAAATAAAAACTAAAGAATTAAAATTAAAGGAATTCATTGTCAATAACATAAATAAAAGATATAACCTAATTATGAATGGATTTTGGTGTGAATTGGAGAAGATGATTTCTCCAGCTCTTGGCTTCTTCCTTTTCCTAGCTTCTGACGTTTTCTCTGGCGCTTCTGATTTTTCTAAATTGAGTTGTGTGTAAAAATAAAGTCAAAAGGTCTATTTATACTAATAAAACCGGACTTGGGCTTTTATTGAGTGAATTAGTGAAATATTAAATGGCCCAAGTCCACTCTTTAAATCAAAATCCCGTAACTGGTGTACACCCTTCACTAAAACGCCTGTAACTTTCTTTAATCAACTCCAAATTGACCCGTTCAACTTGAACTAAAACAACCCATTTAACGTGCAAAAGCTTAATAAATGAAAAATATTAAAATCCAAGGAGGGAAAATGAAATATAACGAGTTAACACTAAAAGTCTATCGAATTAGTCAAATAATCACCTAAAATGATGTCTCCTAAGGGCATATAATTAGAACAAAAGAGGAGACATCAGACGTATACATGTTTTAATGAGAAGAAGATTTGTTCTCAGGGACTTAGTGTGTTATACGAATGAGCAAATAAATCAGAGTAGCAATTAATAATTAAAAGACAAAAAATAAATAGGATTGATTGAGAGATTAGATTAACAAATAAATAAATCAAAAGACAAATAATTAAATATGAGAGAAATAAGATGAGAGAATATAACTTAGGTTTTTGCTAGTATGCACTAATCTTTCTAATTATTTCTATCAGTTCAGTTTATAAGGGCGATAATAGCTCTTAGATAAATAGTCAGGATTCTAAATTCCCCTATCCCTGGAGAACAAACTAGGGTGGCGACCTCACAATCACGAGGGGACTCAAATAGGGTGTTCCTGCGCTACTAGGTTCCTAGATGAGACTAGCCTACTAATGATGATTGCTGATTAAAATAAACCATAATGACTATCTAGTTAGGCAAATCTTTTCAGGATTAATTCCGTACACTAGATGTTTATGTGGTGTTTCAATAATTAGACACCCCTTCCGGGTGACCATCTAACTACTATTATCAAAGCCCTAAATTGATCAGGTTTAAGACAGGCAATAAATCAAAGCACATAGATCAAATATATGGTTAAACAGCTAGAATCAATTTAAAACATATAATTCCCAAAGAAACTTAGATAGAAAGATAATAAAAAACTCATAGATTATACATAATGCAAAACCCAAGCTATGGGAAAATTAGTTCATACGTGAAGGAAATAAACTAAAATAAAGATACATGATTGTCATCTTGCTCTCTTTAATACTCTAATGTTAAATAAAACTTAAGAACTAGTTGTGGGAGGCAAGGATTAAACCTATGCCTTGGAATTGAGCAAGGGCGATTTTACAAAGGTTAAAGGGTGTATTTATAGGGATTTAGGTAGCCCTAAAACGTTTTCTTGGAGTAGAAGATAAGTATTGGACTTCTAGCCCAAATCAAATTCGTAAACCCTAAAATATAGAAAAGGTTATAATCTGCTGCTGTTTTGTTTTGACCATAACTTCTTCGTTTCTACTCTGTTTGACGCATTCTTTATATCGAAACTGATCGTCTCGGAAAGCTCTATACTTTTTCTTCTGACAATTCTTCCAAATTCCCAGCCAATCTTGAGATATAATAACTTGTATGGACGTGGCTACTGGAATTCAGATTTACTTGACAACTTTATCTTTCCATACTTATCTTTTCTTTCCTTTATCTCCAATTTGCATGCATATCTTCTTTCCTTTATCTCCAATTTCCATGCATATCTTCTTTCCTTTATCTCTTAGGCTTGATTTGACATCTAATTAATTACTATATATCTCTAAAGCTTCACACTAAATACATAAATTAAACCAAATATGCTCTAAAAATAATAAATCATTAATTCAAGACAAGAAATAGGAAAGTGTACTAAATCATAGGAAAATCGAGTTTTAGACTTCCAAAAATACCTAAAATGATGTCTCCAACTAAGATTAAATCATCACAAATAGGGAGACATCAGAGCCAAGCTTGGAGAATAATTGATTAAATATATTTATTCTAATTTATTATACATTTATTATTTGTATTAATTGATTTATTCGTTTCGGATTTTAATAATTTTTTTATTCTTAATAATTGTAATATGTTATTTTTATTTTCTTCCGTTAAATAATAGATGGCTGATGTAATTGTACGTGGTCACGATGGAGACGGTTGCGGTCGGGATCCTAACAAAAAATCCAACCGCATATTATCCAAATACGCTCAACCTGTCGGTAATTAAAATATTTAACTAATATTACATTATCTATTTATTATTCAAATTTTTATTCAAACTGAAAAAAAAACCCTAAGGCACATCTTCCCTTAACACCGCCTTAGATGCCTCAGCCAAACAAGGGCACCCTTTACGTGTAACTTTATGCATCTTAGACGACATGTGGAACCCGACTAGAGAGTACGGGGGCAACTGATCGAGAAAATCTCCCGCCTTGCTACAAAAGAGACTACTTTGGCCCGGTTACAGGAGTTTTTTGGTATCAAGGGGTGGAAGAGAAAAGATTGGCCCGAAATCGGAAAAAACCTACAAAAAAGCCAACATACTAGGTATAGGGCTTGGAAGGGGAATTTAAAGAAGGATTACTATAATACAAATAAAACACCCCCTGATGTTGTCCAAGAGTTCTGGAGAAGATGTCGGGATATGTGGGATAACGTGGACTTTCAGGTATAAAATTTAAATTTTATTACAAGTATTATAAAAAATTCGTATTTAAATTTTTAAAATTTTATTGAAACAAAACCAAGTGAAGATTAACAACGAAAACAAGAAAAAGCAAAAAAAAAAACCGGGTAAGGCTGGATCCAGAAGTTTCTCCTGGACTCGGGAGGTCATTTTTTAGTACAATATTTATTTTTAAAAATAATATTTATCACTTTAGTTAATTATTAATATAATTGGTTTAAAATGTTATTGAACAGGGTGGGTGAAAAAGAAGACGAAGGAGTCGCTGAATTATTATTACGAGGCTACACAAGAAGAGAGGGAGATTCCAAATTTGGGGGGGGGGGTTTGAGTACATGGGCTACGAATCAGATAAGGATGAGTGGAAGAACCTGAAATACCAAAAGTGCAAACTGAGTATTTCATTTTAAACTTGTACCTTTTATTTTAGTTTATTATTACTTTTTTTGAAGCTTTCCTAAAAAGGAAACTTTCCTTTGGTAGAAAGTTTCCAGTTTTGGAAAGCTTCTAAAAAGGGAAGTTTACTTATTTGGAAAGGTTTCCTTTTTTGGATGCCTTTTAGTTTAATTAATTACTAATTACTAATTACTTTCTATATTCATCTAACGAGAAATTTATCGGGAAAGGCTAAAGAGGAGGGTATCTGAGACCCCCTCTACAGAAGTTCCCTCCTTTGAAGAACAAATGGACGCCTTCAAAGAATCATGTGAGGAAGGGATGGGCCCATCGATGACGGGTTGGGTATTTGGTGTTGGAATGGTTCACAAGAAAGCCCTTACTTACAAGCCGGATAATTTAACTTGGCAGAACCAGGAGAGACTTAATATTCTGATAACAGCTATGAATGAGCTTCACGAAGCTCAAGGTCTCCATCCTATCGATCCTACTCCGTCTTCGAATGCCTCTACAACTAGCACTACTCGGGGTCATTACCAGATGAACATTCTAGACACAACTATGGAGGCGTTGAATAGCATGCGAGCCCAACAAGGACTTGACCCGATCCCTCTGTCCCCCCAAGGAGCGAGACATGAACCGAGAGAAGATGAAGAGGATAGAAGTGAGGATTCCCCTCGGTTGGATGATCCCTAGTTTGATTTGTGTTTATTTTGAATTAATTTTTGTTATTCTGACTTTTCTTTAATATATATGACGGGTTTGACTTTATTACTATCGAATGCTTGAATAATATTTCAATTAAATATTGCTTTTCAATTAAATAATTTTTTTATAATATATGATGATTTTAATTATTTCTTTAGTATATGTGTATAAATATTAAAATAAAAATAGAAATAGTATTATAAATGAAAATGAAAATTGAAATTAAAATTAAATTTGAATTTGAAGTACAAATTAAAATTAAATTAAAATTAAATTCAAATTATAAAAAAAATACAAATTTAATAGAAATTGAAAATTAGAAAATCGAAAAAAAAGGATAGTGTTGACGAAGTCGTCGCAAACAATAATAAAATTTCGTCGCTAGTGATGTTATCCACTAATGACGAAATTTCCTTGTCGCCACGAATAACGTCATAGCTGCGAAACAATGTCGTAGCTAAAGTAGTCAATTAGCGACGAAATTTTTCAACGCTAAGGAAAGTGACATTTGTGACGGAAACTTGTGTCGCCATTCACGCTCAGACATTCGCGGCAAAACCACTGATTTTCGTCGTAAAAAATATATTTAGACACGGCTCGTCGCTATGGCGCGAATGTAGTTGTGACTCTTAAAATCTCTTGCATTAAATGAATATTCTAGATCATCGATCTTTCGGACGCAAAAGCATATTGTGCTTTATCTATTATGTCTTCAAATAACCTCTTCATCCACATGTATCATGGAAATAGATTTATAAACAACACTACAACAAGAGTGGTTTATCATCCTTCACAATTACCAGATTTTCCTTCTTTGGAATGAGAGAATAATAGTAGCATTTGATTTATTAAGTAAAATTTCGAAAGAAAATAATTCACGTACCGCTTGTAAAATTTCACCACCGATAAAATCCCAATTTTTTTTGAAGAAGTGTGAGGAAACCCCGTTCGGCCCAAGCGTTTTATCACTTGCAATTCAAAAAACTTTCTCTTTTAATTCTTCATCGGTGACCTCATTACTCAAATCTAAACCTTGAATATGCGTCAAAATATTACCCCATTCAAAAACACTATGATCAACACTTTCCGCCTCAACTCTAATCCCAATAACGTCAAATAATTATCCAAGAATTGTTCTTTGACTTGGGAACTAGAAGTGGTAACTTCTCCATTTGAAAGACAAACAACTGCAATAAAAGATTTATGTTGTTTACCTGTCATGAGACCATGGAAAAGTTTTGTGCACCAATCACTTTTTAAATTATATCCAAGTTTCGTCTTTTGTTGGAGAAAACTAATCTCGTCTTTCTCAAGTATAATAGTATCTTTTCGAATCTCAACCAACTCTTTGAGGTCCGAATCATTTTCTATATTTAATTGGAATTGAACTTCGGCTTCCTCGAAAGACCTCTCTTGCTCTCTTATCTCTTTCGGAGATGTGATAAAAATGCTCCTTATTTAATTTATTCAATTCCGGTTTCAAGTTTTGAAGTTTCTTACAAACCATGAATTGCTTTATACCTCTACCACAATCTTTTTTCCACCCATTATTAACCTTTTCTCAGTAAGCATTATACTTCATCCACATGTTAAAGAAACAAAATGGTGCGACTTTTGTAACCTTTAGGAGAAACAAGAAAACTATACAAGGCGAGTAATTTGATACAATTGATTTAGGCGGAAATTCCGCATGTGCATAATGATTAGAAACGTCCAGCCTCATATTGCCTGTCACACAATTAATCCTACTAAGGGTATGATTATTATTCGAAGTAAATAATTGACCCGAGTATTGTAGATATTTTAATTCAATGATATTATAACAATATGCAAACTCATTAAAATCATCTGTGGTTATAACTTTACAGTTGTTTCTCTCTTCTTGACTTAGTATATTGTTAAAGTAACCAAGTACAAGCCACGAGGTATCAAATGTAGATGCATGATCCTATAATTCGTCACAAAAAACTCTCCTCTTAATCTTGTCATTTAGTTAATTATTTAAAGAGGTATGAAGTCTAATGGAAGTTACCTTACATACAACTTTTATTTGTGTTCAAAACATAATATATAGATAAAGATAAGAGGTTATAAAGTCACCCTACCCCTATAGGATTCTTGTCAACACAAAGGATATTTGCTAACTGGGGGGAGTGGAAACATCCCAATTGTCAAACAAATTGCTTAGAAGCTCTTGTTTGGCAACCCAGTCAGCAGCAACATTTCTACTCCTAATAGTTCCGCCAAAAAAATAAATATTACAAATAATGTTTTTAATTGAATGACTCGAAATAAAGTTTCTCGAATAAAGGGGTTTCATGATCTTCTCCGCGTCATTCTCTCTAATCACGCTTCCAAAAGCATAATCTAAAGCCATCTCAGTAGCTTTAAGGATCCCCGTGGCCTTTGTTTCTAATACTGAATCTGTCTCGATTTTCTAACTTTTACCTATTACATGTTCACCATTAGAGTCTCTTACTAAACATGCAATAGCTGATCCTTTATCAGAGAAAGCAGCATCACAGTTTATTTTAAATTTATTAGGTGGTGGTTAATTCCATTTATCTTTAAATTTGTTATTAGTGTTGGTATTATTACTAATATTTTGATTTGTGGTTTAATTAGTGTTATCAAGCCCATTAATGTTGTCCATGAAATTAGTATCATTAGGGTTTGATATATTATAGTATTCTTTCCATGCTTTTATAGAGTTTTTAATTGTGATTAGAGGGTCACATTTTTTACTGTTATAAATAAATTTATTTCTATCTTT
The DNA here is from genome assembly GCA_029959085.1 of Nemophila menziesii. NCBI lineage: Eukaryota > Viridiplantae > Streptophyta > Magnoliopsida > Boraginales > Hydrophyllaceae > Nemophila > Nemophila menziesii. The sequence continues at coordinate 87,343,875 of JARWIR010000001.1, forward strand.
CCATATTTTCCAAGTAATTGTGCAAATAAGTCCTAAAATCCTATCTTTTTTGTCAAAAGTAGAGGTTATTTGTTGGATATCGTTTAAAATCCATTGATGTATTCAATTTGTGCATCATTATCAAACTTGATATTCAGTGGACTAGTAAACCATACACTTTTGGCCCATGGGCATCTAAACATCATATGTTCCACTGATTCAATGTTATTGTTACATAATTTGCATATGTTTGTAACACTACATTTTTTGTTAAAATAGTTTTCTTCAATGGGTAGTAGGTTCCTAATTGCTCTCCACATGAAATTCCTAATTTTGGTTGGGGTTTCCATTTTCCAAATTAGATCCCAAAATTCTTTACCTCTAGTGATAGAGATTGTTGGATATTTTGATTTTTAATAGTATCCTTTTGGATTTCCTTATTTTTTTTAGTAGATGGTATAATTCTTTAACTATATAAGTCCCATTTTTTCAAAAGTCAATGCAGAAATGATCCTCACAATTCATAGTAGGTATAACCATTCTTTCAATTTTGTCACTAGTTTCTTTATTATATATTTTTCTTACAAGATCAACATTCCATGTTTTATCCCGGTCATGAGTTGTTTGACCCTTGAGGTGGAAGGGTCTCTAGGTTTAATAATATTGTTGTTATTATTAATCCAATTATGTTCATGTAATTTAATATTGACACCATTTCCTATGTTCCACTTTATATTTTTATCAAAAGTTTCTCAACCTATTAGGACGCCTCTCCAACCCCAAGAGGGGGAGCTTCCTAGTTTGGCTTCAAGGAATTCACTATTGTGGAAGTATTTTTCTTTTAATAGGTTATAGAGTGAAGATTCTTTTTTTATTTTCAATATTCCAAGCTTGTTTGCCTAGTAGTGCTGTGTTCATTAGGTTGAGGTCCCTAAACCCAAGGCCACCTTCAAATTTGGATATGGTTAAGAGATCCCATTTAGCCCAATGTATTCCTTTTTTCCTTTGTCACCCCATCAAAATTGTGCAATGATAGAGTGTATTTGATTTATAATATATTTATGAAATATAAAATTAGACATCATATAATTTGGTAAGCTTTGGATGATGGCTTTTATGGGTACTTATTTTCCACCCTCTTATAGGAATAATGTTTTCCAAATTTCCAATCTTTGTAAAACCCTATCAATTGAAGGTCTTTTGATTTTGATCTATTCCATTCTGTTGGAAGACCTAGGTAATTTCCAAGGTTATTTGTTTTTTTCATATTCAATCTAGCTTCCATCACATTTTGGAGGAATGGTGGTGTATTAGGATTAAAAATTACCCCACATTTATTGAGATTTAGACAAAGGTCTGTCCCATTCTTATAAATGTTCATAATTTCAATAAAGGATTGTATCTCTACATTTTCAGCTTTAAGAAAAAATAGGTTGTCATCAGCAAAGAGAAGATGGGTGATTTCAGGATAGCTGTTTCCTATTTTGATTCCTTGTATTAATTCTTTTTCTTTTTATCCCTAACAAGGTCATTTAGGGTTTGAGAGATCAGACAAAAAATCAAAGGTGAAAGAGGGTCACCTTTTCTTATGCCTCTAGTAGGGTTTTGAAGTTGGTGACTTGTGTCTCCTTGTGTGTTCTAAATAAACAAACATAAAAAGGCAAGACACGTACCGCAAGTATACGGGTCATCCAAGTAATATCCGGTAAACGGGATTTCGATCTCAGGGACGAATTAGGTATGACTTTATATTTTATGATATAAGTGCGATTAATTGTTATATGATGCGGAAAATAAATGATATAAATATCTGTTTTGGTTTTTTGATTAAGAACTAAGACGCAATTAAATTAAAATACTAAAGCAACGCAAGAATTAAAATGCAAATAAGTAAATAAAGGGTTGGACGCAAATATTAGAGGTAGTACTTGACTCCCGCAAGGGTTTTGCCTAAATCTATTTTAACTAGTGTTTCGTTTAAGCGTCAAATTGTTAATTAACAATAGTTGGGATTCAATACTCTTCTAACCCCCGCCAGGGTGGACTTGGAAGCTACTCTAGGGTATTACAAACTCCGTCAGTGCGATCATAACCTACCTTTGAATGATTAAGAACTTTTTACCCAATTGGCTATAAGATTAGTTATGTCCGCCAGGATAAATAACTTCTATCTTACATCTATTATATATTTCCGTACCTAAACCCCCCGCCAAGGTGAACCATACGCCACTATGTGGAATAGCCTAGATACTAAATCCTATTACTGATTAATTACTTCAATATTAGTCAACAAGATTAAAAATAATAGAAATTTATTAACTACCCAATTTAAATTAAATCAAAGATAAAGGATTCATAATGAATTACAGAAATAGAAAAACCTAATCAAAGGGTTGAGTTTTGCTGTTGTTGGAAAAAGGAATTCTCTAGCTTCAGCTTTCTCCTTCCTTTTTGCTTCTCTGACTTTTGCTAAGCTTGCCTCTTCTCTAATATGAATTGTATCTCTAAAAACTGAAGTTAAAGGCCTTTTTATAGTGGAAAAAACGGATTGGGCTTTTTAAAAAAGAAGGATTAGGTTAATTAGAATAAAAGCCCAATCCATTTAATGAAATCCCGTAACTGGTGACCAGCTGTTACTAAAACAGTTGTAACTTTTGCATCCGGACTCGGAATCACTTCGTTCAACTTGGAAAATCTTCCTTACTTCATGCTCTATCTACCTAATTTTATTCTCCAGGGCTGAATCAGTGGCTAAGATGCTGAAAGACAGTGATTTGTGACAGCATTCTAAATTTCATTCTCCACTAATTACTTCTTCGAATCAATTAGCCTTTGGCTTCAACGCTTAATCCAAGACTTTTATTTCCGTTTCTTCTCCTTGTCTTGATACTCCATCAAATCATAAACCTAAGAAGTTTACACTAAAAATAAATGGATTAACGCATAAAAGCTCTAAAACACAAATAATCCAAATCCAATGGAAGAAATCGTAATATGACCAAATAAGCTTAAAAGTCTAGTAAATATGTCAAATAATCACCTAATTTGACGTCTCCTAAGGGCATATAATTAGAACAAAAAGGGAGACATAAAGATCCTAAACTCAAACCTTTGTCGTCCCGACAAAGCAAAATAAAAACAAGGGTTCAAGGTGATACGCTGGTGGGTCCTAGGATGTTAGAAAGTAAAGCGATAAATAAGAGGAACCACTAACTGCAAGTGTACAGTTGTCCCAAGTAATATATGATAATCAAGTTCGTTCTCAGGGACGGATTAGGTTCAAACCAAATATTAATCAAGTAGTAAGAATAATTTTTGACAGAAAAATAACAGAAAAGATTTTTGTTTGTTTTTCTGAATTAAAAGATGCAAATAAAATAAAGACTAAAAGTAAATTAACTAGAAAGAGATAAAGCAAATAAATGGACTGACTTCAGAAAAGAGAGATACTTGAGTATTGCAAGGAATCCACTTGATCAATATAATCTATGATATGTTTAAGGGTATAATTGGAATTATAATATTAGTCGGGACTCTAATATCTCCTAGCCCCCTGTCGGGTGGACCAAGGAGCTATAATAAAGTACTATAAACCCCTGTATGGGCGAATATGCCTCTTCGTATGATAAGTTCTTTTACCTCTTTGGCTATGTAATTAGTTAAGCCTGTCGGTCAATAACGGACACTACACGGGTAGTACCTAAGTCTGTATTCAAACCCCCCTGTCGGATGATCACTTTGCCACTAAAGTGAATAGTCCAAACACTAAAAGATATTTCTAGTTGTTCCTAAAAAAACAGTAATGAAAACAAAGTAATATCCAATATATAAAACTCAATTCAGTTTAAATCATAACAATCTCAAATTCAAAACATAAATTCATTACTAAAGGGTCATCCATTTAATGTGATTCTCAAATATATAGAAATTTAGCTCATGAATAAATTAAAGACTGAAAATAGATAAAAGGAATTCATGTTTAAAGACAAAAGATAAATTGATAACCTAAAGGGTAGGATGAGTGTTGATGGAAGAACAGGATTCCTCCAGCACTAGCTTCTCCTTGCCTTCTTTCTCTGACTTGAAAACCTTAAGCCTCTTGTGTAATTCTCTGAAGTGTATGAAAAGAGGAGGTTAAGGGGTGTATTTATAGGTGTTAGAAAGCCCTAATTCGTTTTACTTGGAGTGGAAGACAAGTCAATAACTCGTAATTCGTAGCCCTAAAATCTAGGAAAGGTAAGATTATGTTGCTGATTTGTTTTGGTCATATCTCCTTCAATACTTATCCGTTTGACGCGTTTCAGTAGTCGAAACCACTTGTCTAGGAAATCTCTCTCCATTGGTCTAGACCATTCTCTCAAATTCTTAGCCAATATTAAGTTATGAGCTCGTCTTTGAACGTGGCTGGAATTTCAAATTTATTTGGCAGCTTTATCTTTTCCTTCTTTGCATATATCTTTCCTTAATCTTCTTATTTCCATGTGATGTCTCCCCAAATTTTCTAATTTTATGCCATTGGGAGACATCATTTTTGGTGTTTGTTTGACTATTTAGATAGACTTTTGGACTAAATATGCAATAATCCGATTTTCATCTTTTATTTCTAGCATTTTTAATTTATTAAGCTTTTGCGCGTAATATTGGTATTTTTAGTGAAAAGTTTGTAGGTTTTGAATACTAGCTAGAAGAGGAATCCGAGAAGAAAGTCAAATATCGTGATATGGAGTCAAACCTTGAAGATAAATCCCGAAAAGAATTATATTTTGAAGCTGCAAATCTGGAAACAGGCCAAAGATTGCTGATTTTGAGGCACTTGCGAGTTGATTTAGCCGCTGACCTTTGAAGAGATTATGTTCCTTATCGAGTTACGGAAATTTAGCAAGTGATTTCAGGTCAATAGGAGTTATAACGAATCGGCTAGAGCCGTTTCAGTGAAGGTGGTGCACCAGTTACGGGATTTTGGTCTTAGAAAATGGGCTTGGACTTTTAATTAGTGATTTAATCTTAGGTCCAAGCCCTAATCCGTTTTTAACATTATAAAAGGGTTTTAGACTTCTATTTTCACACACCTTTTTCATAATACAACATACGCTTAAGAGTCAAACACCAGAGAAGAAGCTAGAGGCAGGAAGAGAAGAAGCAAGAGCTGGAGACTGTCTATATCTCCAATTCTCAGCCAATTCAATTCCGTAATTAGGTTCTTCTATTTTATTCTGTAAAACATGATGAACTTATTTATTTCTTTAGTTTTTGTTTTTTCAATAATTATGAGCTAAACTTAATTAGTGCTTGAGAATGCATAACGGGTTAATCCCAATTTGATTTCATTTCGAATGTTTGAATTTGGGATATTTATTATTTAAATCAAATTGGGTAATTCGTATTTTTCTTTAATTTGTGTTTAATTACTATTATTGACCTGATCAATTAATAATAGGACTTAGTATCTAAGCTGTCCAATTAGTGCGATTGGATCACCTTGACGGGGGGTTTAGGTACCGAACTAGTTAACAAATGTAGGTTAGAAATTATTTGACTCTAACGAGCTTAATTAAACCTATGGCCTATTGGGAAATTTAACTTAATCACTTGAGAGTGAACTATAATCACCCTGACGGGGTTTGTAGCACTTGAGAGTTGCTCCTTAGTCCACCCTGACGGGGGTAAGGAGAATACAGAATCCCGACCAATACAAATTTACCAATTTGTCCCTTAAACAATGTTTGAAATGAATGATAGTTAGGAAAAACCCTTGCGTCTCTCAAGTATCGCCTGCTCATACTTGCGTCTTACCTTTATTTACTTGCGTCTTAGTTATTTATTTACATTTTCGTATTAGTCTTTCATACTTAGGATTAATACAAACCAACCAATCAACTATTAAAACTTTTAATTGCTTTCATAAGTGCAACCATTCATTATTCGATAAGCATTGTAGTTAACCAAACCGTCCCTGCGAACGATCCTAGAATCACTTATTACTACTTGGGACAACCGTACACTTGCGGTTGTGGTTCAATTACTTTTGCATTTATTTTAGAACACACAAAGGACCACCAAGTTTTTGGCGCCGCTGCCGGGGACGGTAGCGTGTGACCACGGTGTTTATCCTTTAGTGATAGTTGCATTTATTTTTATTTCAGTTTTACGCTTTTTGTTTGTTCATCTTTTTCAGGTTTTTAGGTTCTAGAGCCATCACCTCCGATCCTTAATAATCCAGAATCATTAATCAGACTTGCTAACAAGAGAAGGAAAGAACAAGAAGCTCTAGAAGTAGAAGAATTAATTAATAGAATGGAGAACATTAATATTCAGAACCAACAAAACAATAACGGACAAGCTCAGCTAGACGCGAATGGCCAGCCTATAGCGCCACAAGTTCTTAATCCTTTGGCGCCGCCTGGCATTCCTAATCCTCAAGTCCAAGTACAAATGACGGTTAACCATGATCCATGGTTTGTTAACGGTCCAGAAGAAGTTCAATTCCGTGCTCCTGCTCTAGGGGTAGGTGCTCCAAACATAAATGTTCCGAGGTTTCGTCCAGATTCGGGTATGTTAACTCAATTCCAAAATTTTGGAAATTTTCGTGCTAAAGCTGGAGAAGACCCCCTTCGAGAAGTACATAAATTCAAGCAGATATGTGATTCTTACATCACACAAGGAGTTTCCAAAGAACAAATGTATTTTGCTGTGTTTCGATTTTTCGTTATTGATGGAGCGAGTGAATGGCACGATACACAAGATCCTACGAAGATAACAAATTGGGAACAATTAGAAACTACGTTTTTCAACAGATATTATCCGTCAAACATGAGGTTAGATGATGAACTTGAGTTAACACATTTCAAGCAAGAATATGATGAAGCGTTGGGTAAAAGTTGGTCGAGATTTCAGAAATATTTACGAAGAGTCCCAAATCATGACCTTACTGAGCAACAACAAATGAAGATTTTTTATAATGGTCTTGAGGGGGGCTCTAGGAAAGATTTAGATTTGTTGTGTGGTGGTGCGTTTTTACGAGTTCAACCTGCGTATGCAAGAATTATTTTGGATAGAATAGTTGATAATGAAGTTGGGTGGAATACCGTAAGAACACCAGTTAGAGGAGGAGTTAATAACGTCAATATTGAAGAAAAATTCAACTCCTTAGAGACCAAGATTCAAACCACACTAGAACAACAATTGAGACAACTTACTCTAGCCGTGAAAGAAGGTTTTTCGAATAAAAGAGGTGAGGTAAAGGTTGCGCAAGAAATGTATGGATGTGAATATTGTGGTGTGAATGATCATAGTTGGGAGAATTTTCAGAATAATCAAGAGTCCGTGATGTTTGTCTCCAACAGAGGGAATTTTAATTCGAGTGGTAATGGATATCACCCTAGCAGAAACCATCCTGGGTTTCAATACTCAAATCCTAATGGGGCAGCCAATCCTACATATGCGTATCAGCCGCGTCCCCAAGGTAAAAACTTCAATCCAAGACCACATAATAATTATCAAGGAGGACAGAATCAGGGAAACTATGTTCAGAGACAACCTCCTCAAGACAATTATGATGACACCATGAACCAGAAAGCCTTACCCGCTCAGCCACAAGAAGGTGTAGTTACCCTTCAGAAAACCGTTGAACAATTGATTGCCCTACATGCACAATCAATCCAAAGGCAACAAGCTGCTAAAGCACACATTCAGATGTTAGAAACTCAAGTCTCGCAAATGAATAAACAACTGAATCAACGTCCACAAGGGTAACTCCTTAGCGATACTGAAAATCCGATCCAAATCGAAGATTGTAAAATCATCTCTCTCAGAAGTGGTAAGAACCTTCCTCCACCTCCTTTTCCTGTTATGAAAGAGAAGGAAGTTGCTAGAAAAGAAAAAGAGGTGGTAGATGAAGATAAAGAAGTGGAAGTAGAAAAAGTGGAGAGGACTAGTGAAGTTCCGAAAAATAAAGATGATACTATAATAAACCGTCCCCCTCCACCATTTCCATTGAGAGTTCAAAAGAAGGGTGATATGGCGGATTATCAAAATTTCTTTAACAAGGTAAGAGGTCTTAGCATAAATATACCGTTGTTAGAAGCTATTAGAGATGTACCCAAATATGCTAAGTTTCTGAAAAGAGCCCTCACCAACAAATGGCCATATTGCGATAATGAGATGATTGGCTTACCGGAAGAATGTAATGCAATATGTTAGAATAAATTACCTCCGAAACTACTTGATCCTGGGAGTTTCACAATTCCGATGTCTATTGTTGATGAATGGCAAGGAAAATCACTATGCGATTTGGGTGCAAGTATTAATCTTGTGCCCAAATCAATCTTTGAGAATTTGAAAATAGGAAAGGCAAGATCTACTTCTATGGTCTTGCAAATGGCGGATCTATCTCTTGCACATCCAGAAGGCCGAATCGAAGATGTCCTCGTTAAGGCAGGTACATTAACTTTTCCCGCTGATTTCGTTATACTTGATTACGACACGGATAGGAATGTCCCCATTGTTCTACGAAGACCATTCCTAGCCACGGGGCATACCTTGATTGATGTAGAAAACGGAGAAATGATTATGAGAATCCAAGACGAGAAAATGAAGTTTAACGTGTTCAGACCTATGAGATTTCCGGATTCCAAGGAAGAATGCTTTCGTCTAGATGTAATGGAACCGGTAAGAAAGGAGCAAATTAATGTTGTGGACACGTTAGGGGTGGAGGAGAAAGAGCTACGAAAGAAACCACCAATTAAAGCTCCTCCATACCCTAAAAATACACAACTCAATATGCGAAGAAGAAAGAGAAAGCACGTGCCACAAAGATTCCGAAGGAACCTAAGAAGGAAAGAAAGAAAAAGGGGTTCAAAGTAGGTGAAGAAGTAGCTATGAAGAAACCAAAACCCCCTCCAAAGGTACGTGAATCAAAAATTTCTTGGCTAAGACCATTCATGGTCACGAAGGTTATCTCAGATAAACTAGTGGGCATAAAAGCTAAGGTATGTAAATTTCGAGTTGCAAATATTGACAACCTCAGTCACTGCTGGGGAGGTTATGTCAATGACTAATGAATGAGGTAACCCGTCGAGCTTAACGACGTTAAACAAAAGCCATTTCTTGTATATTAGTTTAAGTTTTTTATTTTTTGTAGTTTAAATTAGTGAGATTTTCGTTAATTTAGTGTTTATTATTAAGAAATGAGGAAGGGTAGTTGTTTTTGATGATTTCAGGGGTAAAAAGGTCATGAGTTTGGGGTCAAAACGATGAGAAAACGAAAAATTATGGAGTCAACAACAAGTTTGACCGGCTAGCCGGCGAGCTGGCCGGCATACCGGCCAAAAGCGCTGAAGACCCCCAAACCCTTCTGACCACTGCGTCAGCAATGACGCAGCATAGCTGCGTCTCGAATTGCGTCAGCGAGGAACCGCCGGCATGCCGGTGAAACCACCGGCTAGCCGGCCGATGACGATGAAGTTTCTGACCACTGCTTCAGCAACGACGCAAGGACGCTGCGTCTTCACTTGCGCCAGCGACATGCCGCCGGCATGCCGGTTAGATGACCGGCTAGCCGAGCGATGAAGGCGGACTTTCTGATCACTGCGTCAGCAATGACGCAAGGAGGCTGCGTCAGCAATGACGCAAGGAGGCTGCGTCAGAGGTAAAAAAACAAAAAAAAATCAATTTTGCAATTTATTTTTCGCCGACACAGCGACCGGCATGCCGGTCAGCTGCTGTGATAGGCGGTTTTAAGGGTTAAAACCCTATATTTTTAGCTTCTTCCTCCATTGAGCCTCCTCCAACGAATCCTAGCCTCCTACCACTCCGAAAATCATCATCAAAGCAGCAATATACCACCAATCCCTCTCTCTAAACATCATCCAAACACAAAATCATACCATAAATCTCCTAAAATACCAAAAATTCATACTTTAATCCGAATTTTTCTTTCACCAAAGCTAAAGTTTATCTGTTAAACCTTTCCCCAACCTTGAAATATCCATGACCCAGCTCTAAACAATCCATAATTCATATCCAAACCTCTCAAGAACACTAAAATCACAATTTTATCTAAAACTTTTGAGAATTATTGAAGCTTTGAGTTTGGGGTCATCAGAGATGACCATGAAGGTTGAAAAGGGTACGAAGAACATGATGAAGAAAGAGAATTGGGTATTGAGGGAAGATTTTGATAGAGGAGATGATGCTTAGAGAGCAAGTAATAAATGAAAACGTGGGAAATTTGACGAAAAGTTCGAGGTAATGAAGAACACTTATACAACCATGAAGAAGTATTCAAAACCTCAACCTGGTTAAGATACGTTTTCTATCCCTTCTCATTTAGTGTAAATTAGTTTAATTGCGTTAAGTCTTTTCGAGTCGTGAGGACATGACTCATTTTTGAGTTTGGGGTGGGGCTCGTTGCCTCATCCCAGTTTATATTTTTTATTTGTTTTAATTGCTTTCAATAAATTAATTAGGAGTTGCGTTTGACTGTAGAAGATTTTGTAGAAGATTTTAAATGTCCCTTTGAAGCATACTTTTGATGAATCTATGATAGTAGATAGTGGACTTTAGGGAATAACATAAAACGCACTTTAATTGCATGCACACATAGATAATGAATAGGAAAAATTAATGAACAATGCAAAAGAAGTAAGCTTGTACTTAAGGAAAATGTTTGGTTTGTAGAACGTGAGATCTAAATTAGTAGAGAACCCACTTAGATATGAACTAGAGACGAACCATGTAGTTAGGAAAATGATAGGGGTAGTTCTTTGTTAGCCATTTGAATCCTTTTAGCTTGCTATCCCTTATATTAATTTTATCCGTCTTAGCCCAATTTTGAGCCTTAAGCCTTTCTTTTGTAGCCACGATATAAGCCCATTATCCCTTAGATTATTAGGCATGACCAAATGACCCGCACTTGAATCACATTCCTGAGACCTGTCTCGAGCTTGAGTTTGGGGTGGAGGGTCCACATTTGGGAAATTTCATTGGGTGGGAAATGATATGTTTGTATTGAGGCGCATAAAATAAAGATGATACTATTATTTGTAACCCTTTGCCGGGATTTGAAAATGAGAAAAAGAAAAGAAAAAAAATTATAAGAGACATGACCTTTCACATCAAAAGGATGGTCATGGGTATCTTGTACAAAAAAAATGAAAAAGAAAATAAAAAGAAAGAAAGAATAAAATAAACCGGCAAAGTGGAATATTTTGAAAAATCATCTTAATTAATTGGGTTGACATTGGGGACGCAACATTAGCGCGTCAAATGGGTTGAGTGAGAACATTATATGAGTGTAAACTCAAGCTCGTGGACAGTTGTTGATGGTAAGTGAGGAGAGAGCCAAAAGCTCACTTCAAATTTACCAAATATACATACCACACCGTCCCTAAGCCTACGCTAAAACCATAAAGTCCTCGTGATTCCTAGGTGCATGGTAAGTTAATAGGTTGTATACTAAGTGGAGCGTTCAAAGCGAGTAAGGATCGAGGAACAAACTATAGCCATCATAATGAAATAAGTACAAGTGTAACCTTCTAGCATTGCAAAGTTAATTTTATGATTGAAGTTATTTATGTTTGATGTTGCATGATTAGTGTATGTGTATGTTAGTTCTTAATGTTTGCTATATGAGATGTATCTTTAGAATTGCTTTAGGGTGTATTTACTAGCTTCTATTTTCTCTTGCATCTACTTCATTCCCCTTGTTTTTAGTTTTGCTTTGTCGGGACGACAAAGGTTTGAGTTGGGGGTCTTGATGTCTCCCTAAATGTTCTAATTTTATGCCATTGGGAGACATCATTTTTTGTGTTTATTTGACTATTTAGATAGACTTTTGGACTAAATATGCAATAATCCGATTTTCATCTTTTATTTCTAGCATTTTTAATTTATTAAGCTTTTGCGCGTAATATTGGTATTTTTAGTGAAAATTTTGTAGTTTTTGAATACTAGCTAGAAGAGGAATCCGAGAAGAAAGTCAAAGATCGTGATATGGAGTCAAACCTTGAAGATAAATCCCGAAAATAATTATATTTTGAAGCTGCAAATCTGGAAACATGCCAAATATTGCTGCTTTCGAGACACTTACGAGTTGATTTAGCCGCTGACCTTTGAATAGAATATGTTCCTTATCGAGTTACGGAAATTTAGCAAGTGATTTCAGGTCAATCGGAGTTATAACGAATCGGCTAGAGCCGTTTTAGTGAAGGTGGTGCAACAGTTACGGGATTTTGGGCTTAGAAAATGGGCTTGGACTTTTAATTAGTGATTTAATGTTAGGTCCAAGCCCTAATCCGTTTTTAACATTATAAAAGGGTTTTAGACTTCTATTTTCACACACCTTTTTCATAATACAACATACGCTTAAAAGTCAAACACCAGAGAAGAAGCTAGAGGCAGGAAGAGAAGAAGCAAGAGCTGGAGACTGTCTATATCTCCAATTCTCAGCCAATTCAATTCCGTAATTAGGTCCTTCTATTTTATTTTGTAAAACATGATGAACTTATTTATTTCTTTAGTTTTTATCTTTTCAATAATTATGAGTTAAACTTAATTAGTGCTTGAGAACGCATAATGGGTTAATCCCAATTTGATTTCATTTCGAATGTTTGAATTTGGGATATTTATTATTTAAATCAAATTGGGTAATTCGTATTTTTCTTTAATTTGTGTTTAATTACTATTATTGACCTGATCAATTAATAACATGACTTAGTATCTAAGCAATTCCAATTAGTGGCGATTGGATCACCTTGACGGGGGGTTTAGGTACCGAACTAGTTAACAAATGTAGGTTAGAAATTATTTGACTCTGACGAGCTTAATTAAACCTATGGCCTATTGGGTAATTTAACTTAATCACTTGAGAGTGAACTATAATCACCCTGACGGGGTTTGTAGCACTTGAGAGTTGCTCCTTAGTCCACCCTGACGGGGGTAAGGAGAATACAGAATCCCGACCAATACAAATTTACCAATTTGTCCCTTAAACAATGTTTGAAATGAATGATAGTTAGGAAAAACCCTTGCGTCTCTCAAGTATCGCCTGCTCATACTTGCGTCTTACCTTTATTTACTTGTGTCTTAGTTATTTATTTACATTTTCGTATTAGTCTTTCATACTTAGGATTAATACAAACCAACCAATCAACTATAAAAAATAATAAATCAATAATTCAAGACTAGAAATAAGAAAGTGCACTCTAAAATTAGAAACTCGAATAAAATACTTCCTAACACACTAAAAATACTTTAAGACTTTAATTCTCACTTCTCCTCCTTATATTTAAATTCAAGAACCTACTAACTTTGCACTAAAAATAATCAAATTAACGCACAAAAGCTCTAAAAATGCAAATAGTCTAATTCCAAGGGAGAAAGTGTAATATGACAAAATAAGCATAAAAGTCTATCAAATAAGTCAAATATTCACCTAAAAGGATGTCTCCAAAGGGCTAATAACTAGAACAAATAGGGAGACATCAAGATCCCAAACTCAAACCTTTGTCGTCCCGACAAAGTAAAATAAAAAAAAAGGTCTTTTACGTGAACGCAGAAGGTAGAATCTAGTAAATATTCCCAAAAAACAACTTAAAACAAATCTCATATAGTATCATCTAAGAATTAATATACACATACACATATCATGCAAAATCAAACACAAAATAATATCAATCCAAAATTAATTTCACAATGCTAGAAGGTTACGCTTATTACTTATCTCAAGATGATGCCTATAGGGTGTTCCTCAATCTTTACTTGCTTTGAACGCTCCACTTAGCATACTCCCTATTAACTCACTGTGTATCTAGGAATCACGAGGTCTTTACGGTTTTAATATCGGCTTAGGTACGGTATGATATGTATATTTGGTAAATTTGAAGTGAGCTTTTGGCTTTCTCCTCACTTACCATCAATAAACTGTCCAAGAGTTTGAGTTTACACTCGAATAACGTTCTCACTCAACCCATTTGACGCGCTAATTTAGCGTCCCCAGATTAACCCAATAAGCACTAAAGATGATTCACATAAAAAATTTCCTCTTTACCGGTCCAAATATTTATATTCTTTTCATATGAATTTTCTTTTCTTTTGTATAACTATGACTCTCTTTTTGATGTTGAGATATCATGCTATTTTTCAATTTTTTTTCATTACTTTTCATATTTTTATTTTCTCATTTACTCTTACCGCGGCAAAGGGTTACAATATAATAAACCTGTGAATCATCATCAAAATATAAACAAAGCACAATTGATAAGCTCAAAAATCCCAACCCAATGTAAATTCCCATATAGTGGACCCACCACCCCAAACTCAAGCTCAAGACAGGAAGTCTTAGGATCGTGATTCAAGTGCGGGTCATATGGTCATGCCTAACAAACTAAATGGATATTCGCTTATAATGTGGCGACAAAAGAAAGGCTTAAAGGCTAAAAATTTGGCTAAGAATGATATAATTAATTCAAGGATAGAAGGCCAAAAAGGATTCAAAGGGCGAACAAAGAATTGCCTCCATCATCTTCCAATTTAACCAAACTTGTCTCTAGTTCATACCTAAGTGGGTTCTCTACTCATTCAGATCTCACGTTCTACAAACCACTCATTATCCTTAAGCACAAGTTTACTTCTTTTGCATTGTTCATTAATCCTTCCTATCAATTACCTCATATTTGCATGCAATCTAAGTGCATTTTATACTAAATCCTAAAGTCAACTATTTTCTATCTTAAATTCATAAAAAGCATGCTTGATGGGGGCATTTAAAATACTCTACATTCAACGCAACCCTAAGATTAATTTTATTGAAAGCATGTAAAACACAAAAAATTGGGATGAGGCAACGAACTCCACCCCAAACTCAAAAGTGAGTCATCTCCCCACGACTCGAAAAAGACTCAATAAAGAAATAAAATTAAACTAAACTACCTACCTAGTGCCTACCATCAATTAAGAAGAAGAATTAGAACGGGGTACCTGGCCATAAAGATCCATCATGTCCTCCTCCTCCTCCGAAGAATAATTATCAATATCCATGATCTCAGTTACCTCTCCCAATTGTGAATTAATCTGTGCAATTTCCACCCAAAGTGCCTTGTTTTCTTTTCTTAAATAAGTGACTTCATGTTGTAATTTGATAGCCCATGGGGGTGTGCAACAATTATTTTGATATGAAGAGGAAGAGGAAGAACCTTGATCTTGATTGTGTGTCTTTTCTTTAGGCTTTGATGGTACCTTCATCCTAGTTGTGAATATCTTGTGTAGTGGTTTAATCAAGCTTCAAGGTTTATTTATAAGGTTAGGAGCTGGAAAATTCGTATTGGGGAGGCTAGGGTTTGCACTTGATAAGGTAAGAATTGTATTAGGCAACAAACTCTTCAAAACCAACCTACGGACCGGCATATACCGGCAGAATCGGCGGCATACAGGTTCTGGAGATCTTCCTTCTTGTAACTTTCTGCCTTGAACCCGAATCCACTACCCGAGGCCACGTGTTTTTGGGCACCGGCATACCGGCAATGTCACCGGCTAGCTGGTGCGGCTCTTGAATTTTTCACTTTCTCTCGGCAAACAACCCGAGTCTTAGACACGCGGGCTCGTGTTTTTCCTCCACCGGCATACCGGTGATATGACCGGCTAGCCGGCCAGTGCATCAGATTTTTTCCTTTTCGTTCCTTAGCACCCCAAACTCAACACCTGCACCATTAACACACTACCTTCTCATTTCTTTTAAAAGTAGACACTAAGACTCGACAATTACTTAGAATCATAAACATAAATCAATAAACTAATATACAATTAAAATGGCTTTTGTTTAACGTCATTAAGCTCGACAGGTTACCTCATGAATCATTTTTTACATAACCTCCCCAGCAGTGAGTGAGGTTATCAACATTTGCTACACGGAATTCACATCCCTTAGCTTTTATAATCACCAGTTGATTTGAGATGACCTTTGTGACCATGAAAGGTCCTTGCCAAGAACTCATGGCTTCGCGCGCTTTCGGAGGAGGATCAGGCTACTTCATTGCGACCTCTTCGCCTACACTGAACTCCCTCTTCTTTCTTTCTTTCTTAGGTTCTTTTGGAACCTTCATATTACACCCCTTTACTTTTTTCTTAGAATGGTCAAGGTGTGGCTTTTCCTTAGGATATGGAGGATCTTTATTAGGTGGTTTCTTTCTGAGCTCTCTTTCCTCCATTCCTAAGGTTTCCTTGTCTAATTGTTCAATCACATCAATTCGGAAGCAATCCTCTTTGGAATCCGGAAACTTCATTGGCTTAAACACGTTGAATTTATCTCCTCGTCTTGGATACGCATAATCATTTCACCATTCTCTACATCAATCAAAGTATGCCCCGTGGATAGGAACGGTCTTCCCAAAATAATGGGGACATTCCTATCCGCATCGTAATCAAGTATAAAAAAATCAGCAGGAAAGATTAACGTACCTGCCTTGACGAGGACATCTTCTAGTGTTCCCTCTGGATGTACGAGGGATCTGTTAGCCATTTGCAAAACCATAGAGATGGGTTTCGCGTTTCCTATCTTCAACTTTTCAAAGACTGATTTGGGCATGAGATTAATACTTGCTCCCAAATCGCATAAATCTTTCCCTTGCCACATAGCACCAATGGAAATCGGGATCGTAAAACTTCTAGGATCTAGTAGTTTAGGTGGCAACTTACTCGCAGATGGCACTACACTATTCTGGAAAACCTACCATTTCATTCTCAAGATACTGGTGATAGCTCTTTTCAAGAATTTCATGTATTCTAGTACACCTTTGATTGCCTCTAAGAAAGGTATATTAATGTTGAGCTTACTCACCATACTCATGAATCTATGATATTCAGTCGTATCTCCTTTTATCTGAACTCTTCAAGGGAATGGTGGAGGAGGACAGACTTCTATATCATCTCTCTTTTTCGTATATTCCGGAGTCTTCTCCACTTCCACGACTTCTGGTTCATCTTCTTTTTCCACCCCATCCTCTACCGTTTTCTCTTTCACGGTTGTTTCTTTTTATTTCATAACCGGAAAAGGTGGGGGTGGAAGCTTCTTACCACTTCTAAGCAAGAGAGCGTTACACTCTTCGTACTGCTTAGGTTCTTCAGTGTCACTCGGCAGTTGTCCTTGTTGACGTTGACTTAATTGTTTCGACATCTAAGCAATCTGATTTTCTAACAATTTCATTGTTGCGGATGTGGATTGTTGCTCTAGGCTAGTCTTTGTTTGAATGTTGATTAACGTCAATAAGGTTTGTTGAACATCTAACGCACCTTCTTGAGGTTGAGCAGGTAAAGCTTTCTGATTCATGGTCTCGGTGTAGGCATTTTGAGGAGGTTGTCTCGGAGCTTGATTTCCGTAACCTTGTCCCCCTTGGTAATTATTTTGTGGTCTTGGTTGATAGTTATTACCTTGGGGACGCGGCTGATATGCATGTGTCGGATTAGCGGCCCCATTTGGATTTGCATATTGGAAACCCGGGGGGTTTCTATTTGGTTGATAACCTTGACCACCTGAATTATAGTTTCCTCGGTTGGAAACAAACATTACGGCTTCTGGATTGTTTTGATAATGCTCCCAATCATGATCTTGTACACCGTTGTTAGAACACCCATAAATTTCTTGTGTAACATTAACATCTGCTTTTCTACCTGCAAAACTTTTTGTAACAACTAGAGTAAGCTATTTCAATTGTTGCTCAAGTTTATTCTCCATGGCAGTGAATTTTTCCTCAATTAAAGCACTATTTTCTCTTGCACCTCGGATAGGTGTTCTCACAGTATTCCAACCCATCTCATTCGTTACTGTTCTATTCAAAATAATTTTAGCATGTACTGGTTGTACCTGTAAAAATCCACCAACACAAAGCAGGTCCAAATCTTTTCTTGAAGGTCCATCGAGGCCTCTGTAAAATATCTTTATTTGCTGCATCTCTGTAAGGCCATGCTCAGGGACTCTTCTCAAACAAATCTGAAATCTTGTCCAACTTCTACCCAAAGTTTCGTCTTGATCTTATTTTAAAGAGGTTAACTCGACTTGTGCGTCTAATCTCATAGTTGTTGGGTAGTATCTATCGAAGAACACAGTTTGTAATGTGTCCCATGTTGTGATTGATCCAGGTTCTTGAGAATCATGCCATTCACTTGCTCCATCAATAACGAAATACCTAAAATTCGTAAAATACATCCGATCTGTTGTCACTCCTTGCGTAATATAGGAATCGCAAATTTGCATGATCTTCTGTACAACACAGATTGGATCTTCGTCAGGTGCTCCTCGGAAATTGCCATAACTCTGAAATTGAGATAACATACCAGGATCGGGTCTGAATCTCGCAACATTATTATCTGCAGGGCCAATTCCGAGGGTATGAGCTCGATATGGAGCTTGTTCAGGGCCATTGACGAACCACATATCATTGTTCTGAGGAGGTTGAACTTGTGGAAGGTTTTGACCATTCTGTTGATTCAGTTGTTGATTTTCGTCTCCTTCCATCTCTGCTTCTCTAGATAACCTCTCTTCTAACTCTTTTGCTTTAGCTTCTCTCTTTCTTCTGTTTGCAACTCGAACTAGGTTTCCGGGATTCGCAAGTATTACGAGATCTTCAAGCATATACCAAAATCTGTATACCCGAGAAAGAAAGACAACCCAAAGCGTAAAACTGAAAAATAAACTAAAACTGAATTAACTAAAGATTGACACCAGGGTCACACGCTACCGTCCCCGGCAGCGGCGCCAAAAACTTGGTGGGTCCTTGGGTGTTAGAAAAGAAAGCGATAAAAAAGAGGAACCACTAACTGCAAGTGTACAGTTGTCCCAAGTAATATATGATAATCAAGTTCGTTCTCAGGGACGGATTAGGTTCAACCCAAATATTAATCAAGTAGTAAGAATAATTGTTGACATAAAAATAAAAGAAAAGATTTTTGTTTGGTTTTTTGAATTAAAAGATGCACATAAAATAAAGACTAAAAGTAAATTAACTAGAAAGAAGTAAAGCAAATAAAAGGACTGACTTCAGATAAGAGAGATACTTGAGTCTCGCAAGGAATCCACTTAATCAATATAATCTATGCTTTGTTTAAGGGTAGAATTGGAATTATAATATTAGTCGGGACTCTAATATCTCCTAGCCCCCTGTCAGATGGACCTAAGAGCTATCCTAAAGTACTATAAACCCCTGTATGGGCGAATATGCCTCTTCAGATGATATGTTTTTTTACCTCTTTGGCTATGTAATTAGTTAAACATGTCGGTCAATAACGGATATTACACGGGTATTACCTAAGTCTGTATTCAAACCCCCATGTCGGATGATCACTTTGGCACCAAAGTGAATAGCCCAAATGCTAAAAGTTATTTCTAGTTGTTCCTAAAAGAGATAGTAATGAAAACAAAGTAATATTCAATATATAAAACTCAATTCAATTTATATCATAACAATCCCAAATTCAAAACATAGATTCATTAATTAAGGTTCATCCCTTTAATGCGATTCTCAAGTATATAGAAATTTAGCTCATGAATAAATTAAAGACCGAAAATAAATAAAAGGAATTCATGTTCAAATACAAAAGATAAATTGATAACCTAAAGGTAGGATGACTGTTGATGGAAGAACAGGATTCCTCTAGCATTAGCTTCTACTTGCCTTCTTGCTCTGACTTGAAAACCTTAAGCCTCTTGTGTAATTCTCTGAAGTGTCTTAAAATAGGAGGCTAAGGGGTGTATTTATAGTTGTTAGAAATCCTTAATTCGTTTTTACTTGGAGTGGATGACAAGTCAAGAACTCTTTAATTCGTAGCCCTAAAATCTAGGAAAGGTAAGATTATGTTGCTGATTTGTTTTGGTCATATATCCTTCAATACTTATATGTTTGACGCGTTCCAATAGTCAAAACCACTTGTCTCGGAATTCTCTATCCATTGGTCCAGAACATTCTCCCAAATTCCTAGCCAATATTAAGTTATGAGCTCGTCTTTGAACGTGGCTGGAATTTCAAATTTATTTGGTAGTTTTATCTTTTCCTTCTTTGCATATATCTTTCCTTAATCTTCTTATTTCCATGTAAATATTCTTTCCTTTACTTCTTAGACTTTACTTGGTGTCTAATTAATTACCATATATCTTTTAAAGCTTCACAATAAATAAATAATTAAACGGCATATGCTTTAAAAATAATAAATCAATAATTCAAGACTAGAAATAAGAAAGTGCACTCTAAAATTAATAACTCGAATAAAATACTTCCTAACACACTAAAAATACTTTAAGACTTTAATTCTCATTTCTCCTCTTTGTCTTGAAATTCTAGAACCTACTAACTTTGCACTAAAAATAATTAAATTAACGCACAAAATCTCTAAAAATGCAAATAGTCTAATTCCAAGGGGAGAAAGTGTAATATGACGAAATAAGCACAAAAGTTTTTCAAAAAAGTCAAATATTCACCTAAAGGGATGTCTCCAAAGGACTAATAATTAGAACAAATAGCGAGACATCATACGCAAAAAGGTGGAGTCTAATGAATAACACCCAAAGCATATCTTAAAATAAATCTCATATAGTATGATCCTAGGAATTGGTATTCACATACAAATGTCATGCAAAATCAAACACAAATAATGAATTAAAAATTAACTTGACAATGCTAGAAGGTTACGCTTGTACTTATCTCAAGATTATGGTTATAGGGTGTTCATTGATCCTCACTAACTTTGAACGCTCAACTTAGCATACTCCCTACTGAATTACAAATCCACTATATAACTAGGAATCACAAGGACTTTATGGTTATAGCATAGGCTTAGGGACGGTATGGAATGTATATTTGGTAAATTTGAAGTGAGCTTTTGGCTCTCTCCTCACTTACCATCAACAAACTGTCCTTGAGCTTGATTTTACACTCGAATATCGTTCTCACTCAACCCATTTGACGCACTAATGTAGCGTCCCCAAAATTAACCAATAAGCACTAAAGATGATTTCTACAATTCCACTTTGTCGGTTACTTTATGTTTTCTTTATTTTCTTTTTCAATTCAAAATTCTCTTTTTTTGTACAAGATACTCATGACCATCATTTTTATGTGAAAGGTCATGTCTCTTATAAAAAAAAATCGCATCCCGGCAAAGGGTTACAATTAATATATCATCAACAATTAAGCATAAATACAAGAGCATACAAATTCCCTCCCTATGTAATCTCCCATTAATGAAACCCACCACCCAAACTCAAGCTCAAGACAGGAAGTCTCATGATCGTGATTCAAGTGCGGGTCATATGGATATGCCTAATAATCTAAAGGGATATGGGCTTATATTACGGCGACAAAAGAAAGGCTTAAAGGCTAAAAATGAGGCTAAGACGGATACTAATATATTAAGGAACAGAAGGCCAAAAAGGATTCAAAGGGCTAACAAAGAATTGCCTCTATCATCTTCCTAATTACATAGATCTAGTTCATACCTAAGTGGGTTCTCTATCACTTTGGATCTCGCGTTCTACGCACCAAACATTTTCCTTAAGTACAAGTTTACTTCTTTTGCATTGTTTATTAATTCTACCTATTAATTACCTATGTTTGCATGCAATCTAAATGCGTTTTATACTAATTCCTAAAGTCTACTATTTTTCTATCATAAATTCATAAAAAGTTTGCTTAATGGGGACATTTAAAATTCTCTACAGTCAAACGCAACCCTAAACTCAGTTTTATTGAAAGCGAATAAAAATTAGCACATAAAAATTGGGATGAGGCAACGAACCCCACCCCAAACTCAAAAATGAGTCATGTCCCCACGACTCGAAAAGACTCAATAAATCAAATAAACTATCATATACTACTAAATGAGAGAGTTAGGAATACGTATCTCAACCAGCGCTAGGCTGCTTTTCGGTGTTGCGTACAGGTTGGATCATTGTCTTAAGCATATTAAAGATGGTTTGTTGGGAATCAACCAACACAACCACTGTATCTTTCATTGAACCCAACTCTTGTTTTACGCTTCCTATAGCTTTCAACACATCTTCATGTTTCTCCTCTAACGCTTTCATTCTTTCAATAACCTCATGATCTTTGGCAACTTTAGCTTTGCGTTGAGGTGGACACGCTTGATTCTCTTCTCCAAAAGGCGTGTCTAACTCAATCCCATTATTCTTTGCCTCACTATGAATATTTGCAATTGAAATATCTTTAAGAGGCGTACCTTTTTCCACCGTTTCATCCTCAATGTTCCTAACTGGCACCCGTGCGGTAGAACAAATTTTTGTGATGGTGCATGTGAACTTGAGATTGCATTCACTAATGGGACTCTTCGTATAAGCCATGATGGAGGTATAAATTAACCTAGCTACATCAATCTCCTTCGATAATACATTTAATGAAGATTAGTTGTTCACGCGTTACCTTAGAGATGTGATTGTTACCAAAGAATGTCGGAATAATGAAATGGGACCATACTCTAGCACGCGGCAATAAATTACTACTAAAAGCTTGACCTTCATACCTAGCACCTTGGGTAATTGGCGGAGTTCCATGAATTAAAACACTTTGATAAAACGATTCTCATTCGAATGTCGGATTGTTAAGCTCCTCTTGATATTGGCATGGACCTTTCAAATCTGGTAGTTTTAATACCTTACGAATATGTTCAACAGAGAAAAGAATAATCTTCTTACGGAGTTCAATATCATTACCATTCGCAAAGATTAATTCTTCATAAAATTCTCGAACCGAAGTCAGAATAAAGCTCAAATCTCTTTTTCTCAATTCTTTCTATTTCAGTTCATCACATGCAACCGCATAATCTTTGAATTCACCGTCCATTATATTCAACGGAAATCCATTCTCAATACCAAAAGAAATACTAGCAAACCTCTTACGGACTTGATCTTTCCAAGGAACGAATGGATTCTTAGGCTTAGGTTTCATAGACATTCTCTTTATTCTCACCGAGCATGGAGGGATAGTTGACTCACTTACCTTTTTTTCTTCATCTTTGTCTTCAGTCAGGGTGAAGAAAGATGACTAAGAACCAAAACACTTGCTAGTGGGAGAGAGATGAACACGAATGCAAGTTTGGATTTGGGCGAGAAAAAGAAGAAGCAACCCGAGGGTTGTGTGAGTAAAGAAAAGATGAAAAATAGTGGTTTGAGTCGTGTGGTTAGCGAGAAACTGGTTGTTGTGGAGCCAAATTCTCAAGAACGAGTGATTGAGATTCCGAAGAAGATGTCTCCACAACATCTCCAAGACAAGGCACCTCTCCAAACAAAGAAGAGGTAATTCTAGGGCTCCAGAAGCCATTGTGATTAATCTTTACATACTTTGACACCCGCACATGAGCGAAAATTTCACTAGAATGTAGAGAAAGGAAAGTATAATATATTTCTTGAGATATGGGATATATTAGGATCGAGGAATCTCATAGTTGAGCGTGAGAGTTTCAATATTACATTAGCAAGAGAGTTCTATCGAGGCCTCCTTAGCCGAGATTGTATGGGTAAAATTCCCACCTGGGGTGAGACGGTTCCCTTTACAGTTGAAGACATTAGAAACCATTTTGACATGAAAAAATTGGTTGTGCCTTGTAGCAACCAGTTAGCTGTGAAGAACATCGATAGTTTCAATTGAAATCAACTACACGAAAGGTTGTTTAGTGAAGAGTTGGTATTGCATAATGGTGTGGACTAGGGTGTGATAAAAATATTATATAAATAAGTGCAAAAACAGACACCCCAGCCTATCACGGTACTGCAAGTAATACAGGACGTATGCAAGTTTTAATTAT
This sequence comes from Nemophila menziesii, assembly GCA_029959085.1. NCBI lineage: Eukaryota > Viridiplantae > Streptophyta > Magnoliopsida > Boraginales > Hydrophyllaceae > Nemophila > Nemophila menziesii. The sequence goes on from JARWIR010000001.1 coordinate 87,367,653, forward strand.
AAATAAGATTCGTTCCTCAGAGTCTACGAAACTTATGCAAATTATCAACTGCAAATATAAAATCTAGATTATACGCAAGAAAGTGAAAGACTAAAGAGATTTTTGTTTGTTTTTGTAAATAGAAAATTAAACTAAATAAATTAAAGACAGAAAATTAAATACGACGAGAAGATAGTATGAGAGTTTAGCTCAAGAAACTAGCAAGTAATTTCCACTAGCCTTGTTTATTCTAATCATGTAAGGGCGAATTATGTAGAATTGCAATAACCCAAGATTCAAAATTCTTACCTATCCCCGGAGAGCAAACTAGGGAGGCGACCTCACAATCACGAGGGGACTTAATTAGGGTGTTCCTACGCCACTAGGTTCCTAAGTAAGACTGACCTTCTAATGATGATTGGTGATTAAATCACACCCTAATGATTATCTAGTTAGGCAAATGTTGTCAGGATTACTACCGTATACTAGACGGTTACGTGGTGTTTCAATAATTAGGCACCCCTTCCGGGTGACCATCTAACTATTATTAAGGTAATCCTATACGCAGGCCCTCGTAAGGAAAAACAGACGATAAATCAAAGCACATAAAATAGAGAACAAAACATAAATTCAATTTAAATACGAAGGTATCCCAAATTACATAGATGTTAAACAAGTTTAGGTTTCATACCCATATGCTAAATCTCAAGCTAAAATTAAATCAGTTTATACTAAATAAAGAAAAGAAAACAATTACAAATTCGAAGGCTTGTGAAGACATGATATGGTGTCCAACTCCTTCCAGACTTCTCTTCTTGTGTTGAAAGCTTCTTCTTGGCTTAAGGATTGGACAAGGATGTGTTTTCTACTGATTAGAGGGTGTATTTATAGGGTATAGGAAACCCTAAAACGTTTTCTTAGAGTGAAAGACAATTATTTGACTTCGATCCCAGCTCAAATTCGTAACCCTAAAATATAGAAAAGAAAATAATAAACTGCCGTTGTTTTGTTTTTGTCGTAACTTCTTCAATAATTCTTTGATTGATGCGTTCTTTATATCGAAACTGATCTTCTCTGAAAGATCTATAACTTTGCTTCAGAACATTCTTCCGAATTCAAAGACAATATTGAGTTATGATCACTTTTTAGGACGTAGCTGCTGGAATTCAGATTTATTTGGCAACTTTATATTTCCATACTTATCTTTTACTTCCTTTATCTCCAATTTCCATGCATATCCTCTTTCCTTTATCTCTTAGAATTGACTTGGAATCTAATTAATTTCCATATATCTTTAAATCTTCACATTTAACAAACAATTAAACCAAATATGCTCTAAAAATAATAAATCATCAAATCAAGACAAGAAATAGGAAATTACTTTAAATCATGTAAAAATCGACCTATAACCTAATAAATACACCTAAAATGATGTCTCCAAACTAGATTAATTCACCACAAATAGGGAGACATCAAGTATAGCACACCGGTTTACCACAACTCGTTCTTAAGGCGGTGACTGAGTCACGTTATTACACATATTTTGATTTTTATTGTACTTTTATTATGTAATTTCATACTTGTTGTAAGTTATAAAATCTTAATATTATATTTCAATATTATATACAAATTGTTGTTGAATTTCGGTTGTTATCCATTACTTCCAACACTCTTTCCCTCCTAACTCGTCGACCAACCCCAAGCTCTCAAGTAGTGCAACTAATTCCGTCACAACGCGGAGTTACATTTAAATCTAATGGAAAATCGTCGTACCCAATTACCCTTGTATCTCTGATTACATCTTCTGCTCCAACAACGTTATTGCTGATATTATAACACCCGTCAGTTTTCTGATAAATCCCTTGGTATTTGAACTGATGGGACCATGTTTCTTAATTTTGCTTAGCCAACACCTGGTGAGGATTATTTCCTAACAAATGGATGTGTCCCAAGATAGGAAACCCTCTTGGACTTGGAGGCCTTACTAATCTCTGATTTTTGTTCTTACTTACCAGACAATGAAGGAGGGTGGTGATTGCTAATACTATGATTATTGTTGTCAAAATCATGGCATAGCTTGTTACTTTGATTTGCTTGTTGAAGCTGAAAAACTGAAGTTAATTAGATTATAAAGAGGTTAAAGACAATAAAATGGAACGTAATCCAATTTGGTCAAAATGCTTTGGAAGTCCCTTTTATATATATGGTTAAGATAAGTCTAGGATTGGAGAACGGAATTCTACATCCCTCTTATAGATTAGGGATATTAATAATTCTAGAATTGTTTTGGGTGGGATATATTTACTCTTTCTATATGGGCACTAAATAATTTAGAAGTATAATACGTACAATTACCGTATCCCCTAATTATAGAGTAAGGTGTCGTCTTTTTTTAATTAATAAGTGCTAAATGCTGAATAAACAGCTAAATAGGACTTATTCTGTTAAGGGGCAGTGTCTGAATGATTCAGACTTAGTTTGAAATCTTAATGAAACAGACCCATTAAGAGCCATTTATATCTAAATTGGACAGGAAAAACAAACAGTCTTATTGATACAGTGTCTTAATAAACCAAATTAAGATCTCATTAACTGCAAACAAACACCCCCTTAGGGTCAAAGTTTTATATCATGACGATGAGCTAAATTCTAAGTCTATGCATTAATCCAATTATTACTACACTACTAGATAATTATTTATTTTAGCTCAATATTTTATTAAATTAATGTGATACCATTAAATATAGAGAGACAACATCAAGCCTAATAAATAGTGGTCCAAGAAATAGACTCAACCAAATATAGCATTGACGGATTTCTAACTACTATCACTTGGTTTAGTATACTAGTTTCGTCATAAGACTTGAGTTACACAGTTTGCTCATTGCTAGGAATAAAATTGTTCATCTGGTTCGTTGGGTGTGCAACATGGAAGACAAAAATAATAGTCGTCGAAATTTAATTGATGAATCGTTTTAGACCCCAAGAATCACACCAATCCTACATAATTTACAATAGAGTAAATACACTGTTTACCCCCTGAACTTTGGCCCGATTGACAGACTGCCCCCCAAAGTTTAAAATGCGACTAGTTGCCCCCTAAACTTTAATTTCGTGACTCGTTAGTCCTTTTTGCTGTTTTCCATCCAAATTTTCCGTTAAGTCGCAACGTGCATTACACGCGCGCGTGGACTAGTTGCCCCCTACTTTTTGCCCCCTAAAGTTTTAATTTCGTGACTAGTTGCCCCCCAGTTTTTTTTAAATTGTTAATTATATCCTTTTTTAAAGATGGGTATTTTGGGTATTTTACACTTCTTCTTCTTTAGTGGAGAAAGTTTGATAAAAAAATCTTCATGAATAAACTCTTCAATAATTTCATACCTTCTTTCTTTAAATTCTTCTTCCAATATTCATTAAACTTGACATCCAATATTCAAAACGAAAGATCTTTTCGTTTTACTTTTGTAATTCGAGTCAAGGTTTTTGCTACAATACATTGTACAGTTGGTATTGATTCTTGATATTGTCAACCTAAACGTGAACATGTTATGTTTCATTATATCAATTTTTGTAAAACCAATGGGAGACCCAAAAGAAATCACGATTTGTATCAAATTTTTAATCTATTCTTTCTGGTATTGATTTTCAATTAAATGAATGATATATTCAAGAAAAATATACAAAAATTAAAGAAGAAAAGTAGAAAAATTACAGATCTAAGTGAGAAAATGGAAAACTTTCGATGTTGGGTATTGTTACAAAACCGTACCTGGCGACAATGAATCTGAGAGATCACAAAGCAAAGAAAATGGGGTATCTGTTGCTAACGTGCGCCAGGAAGACCGACAGGGAGAAAGGAAGAAGATGAGACTGGGTATTTGTATTAATTATAGCGTAATTTAGAAGCTCGTAGTGGTGATCTAAGGTTTGAAGATTTGAAGATTTAAAGATTTGAAGATTCGAAGATTTAAAGATTTAAAGATTTGAAGCTTTGAAGCTTTAATAATGGAGAAGAAGCTTTGGAGAAGAAGATCATGGAGAAGAAGATCATGGAGAAGAAGTTTTGAAATACCAAATTTGCCCCTATTAAAATGATTTTTTAAATAATTAATTTTGAAAAAAAAATTCAGGGGGCAACGAGTCAAAATAATTCTGAAAAAAAAGTTCAGGGGGCAACGAGTCATAAAGTTAAAGTTTAGGGGGCAACGAGTCACAAAGTTAAAGTTTAGGGGGCAACGAGTCACGAGTTAACGGCGCGTGACACCCATGTTGCGAGTTGACGGAAAAAATTGACGGAAAATGGTCACAAAGGGCATCGAGTCACGAAGTTAAAGTTTAGGGGGCAACTAGTCGCATTTTAAACTTTGGGGGGCAGTCTGTCAATCGGGCCAAAGTCCAGGGGGTAAACAGTGTATTTACTCTTTACAATATAGACATCATGTATAGCATACACTGCAGGTTAGATGATAAATTGTGATCTTAAGTGCATGCGCACTTACCGCTTTATGACTCTACCGAGTGCGCCGTGTATTTACAAAATTGAATGCAAGTATCAGGCATAGAATTTCTCAAAGTTTAACCATATTCTATGTGCATAATATAAAAAAATACACAAAACCCGTATGTATCATCTTCCTTGTCCCGCAGTCGGCTATGTCACTCACTGCCAACCACTGAACCTTTGCCGATTGACTGTCGACCGTCAACCTTCATTCTCTCCTCTGCTATCATTTCTTCAAAAAACGAAGTTACTAGGTAGTAAATCGAGCGAGAGCGCGATATATACTCGTGTGGAGTGTTTTGTGACTGTTAGATTGCCAACTTAACTAAAATTTCAAATTTTTAGAAAGCGACGAAGAAAATATTATATGACATTTTTATTTCAACAGAGACCAAGAGTGACCAAGATTTGAAATTGTCTGAACATATTCAAGAGATGAACTTCTATTATCCAAGAAAATCTCCCTAGCTTCTAAATCCTAAACATTCGAAGAGAAACTTTATTATATTTTCCAACATTACCAACACATAAGCATCTGGAAGGGGGTTCTCTAAGTTAGGAGAAAATAATTAGGGCCCTTTAACATCCCACAACACTTAAAGCTTTCACTTTTTTACTCAATGTCGTATGCTATAATGGTGTACCCTAGGTTGTTACAGATATCTCTCACGTTATCGTTGAAAAAAAAGTTGAAGGGAGACCTTTTAAATGGGTCCATAAAATTGTATGGAGAAGTCAACTCAATGTCCATCTCTGAATGCCAAGGTTGAAGAAGGAAAAGATATTGACTAATCGACCATGATCTTATGTCATACATGCCATAGATCTACTCTTGAGTAGAAAAGTATTAAAAAGATAAGGTTAAAGCTAGCACCTAGTACCATGTACATGCCCTTTAAACCCCTTGACCAGTTAGCAACAAACTCTGTCACGTTCCTATTTTTCTACTTATGGCTCTATGGACGTGACATGCTATAAATCTAAACCAACAACCTACGCCTACAAGGCCTTTAACATAATAACTTAAATACAACAATGTAGGGCGTCTTATATAATACGTCAAAAGTGTTTTACTGAAGTTCCATTTACGTAATACAACCCAAACTATGATTTCATCAAAATCTATTTAGATCGAGTTTTTTTATTTGTAACATGTTAAAAAAAAATAATTGCAATAAAAACTTATTCGGTAAAATAATTGCAGACTAACATATAGGCTCTCCTTCGAGCAGCGCCTCCCTTTTTTAGTCAGCCCATTAGTTTTAATAGCCCACTAATTTATTTAAAAGAGTGCCTTTACTTAAAAAAATACCCTTCTTGGCGAATGCCATTAATTTCATACAACTTTTGTTGATCTTTTTTTATAAGAATTTAAAAGTAATTAAGATAGGTAATTACCATTGAATAGAATTTTTATGAATTTTTTTTATAATTATTACAGCAAAAGCTTTATTAAAAAAATCAAAAAATTAAAGAATTGAAGAACTTTATAAAAAAATGCAAAACACCTATATATAATTATCTAATTTAAGTATGCGCTATTGGAGTGAGCAATTTTTTGTACTTCTTTAATTGTTTTGCCGTAAATACCCATTTAGTCCAACTGCTAGAGATCCACTGTAAGTAATGTGCTGTTAAAGTGAGGAGTTTGTCTTTTTTATAAAAATAGTTTGTTGTGTTATCAGTTTTGTGAATTTACAGAGGATTCCAAAAGCATGGAATTTCACCATGTTCAACTGAAAAAATTACAATGCACGATAAATCCATTCTAGCAAAGAATGTAATTATAAATAAGCAACAACCATGAATTTGTGGACAAAGGCAAGTATGAGGAATAATAAAAGAAGCTTCAGCATTAGTATAAATAATCACAAGGATTGATTTCTTTTTTTAACAAGAGCAAATTGTCTTATACTGCATTTCAGTAAATATCCATTTGGTCATACAACCTTGAGAAGTGATGCGCTGTATTAGGGTGAGCAAACTTTTTTTATAAAATTTACTTGTATAGCTTTTACTGTAACAATTGTAAAAAAATAAATTCATAAATTTTTTATTCAATGGTAATTATCCAGTTTAAACACATATATAATCATTACCATTTGAATAAAGCTTTACTATTTTTAAATTCAGGAATTAGCAAAACTTGTATAATATTAATGACAGATCGTTGGCCAAGAAGAATATTTTTTCAAGTAAAGGTGCTCTTCAAAAGAGCGCCTATGAATTAAGTAAATTAATGGGCTATTAAAACTAATGGGCTGATTAAAAAAGGGAAGTGCCTCTTGGAGGAGCGCCTTTATGTTAATTCTGCAATTATTTTACAATATAAGTTTTTGTTACAATTATTTTTTTAAAATGTCTTACAAATAAAAAAAACTCATTTAGATCACACTACAAATTAATTCTTGTTTCATACGTATATCTATCTATAGAGAGGTTGTTAAGACTAGTTCTCTCCTTGAGGATCTTGCCCACTTTCCTCTACACACATTAAACACACAAAATGAGCTATAAAACCTCAATAAGTCAAAATGCCTCCCAGTACAACCAATCTATACAAAACATATAAGCAAAATCATATATTCATATATATAACTGAAATAAACATTGAACAATATATCATTTTCCTTTCCAATAATCTTTATCTCAATAGAATCCTATGCACTTACATAACTTAGAGTTGAAATACAATACTATACTTAATATCCATAATGGAGCGAACCACCTACGTCAAAGTGTACTATAGTAGACCGATCCACCTGTGACATAGTATAACTCATACTCATAATGGAGTAATCCACCTATTGTATACTATACACCGTACCCATAGTGAACCAATCCATCTATGGAACGTCTCGTCACTTTCACTTGTCGGTTAGGTGTCACAACTCTAAGGATCTCAAGCAGTAATATAGACAAAACACACCTATCTATATACATTCTAACCATCTCATATATCACAAAATCTCACTTATCACCTATATCGCCACATCTTGTATTTAACAACTCGATCGTACTTATATGTGGCCGTTAATATCAATAGTCACATTATCATGCCTAATAGAATAATGGGAGTTCGACTTATTGAGCTTTTACAAATTTGACTCGTTTCCTTTTAACTCCAAGAAAGAGTGAAGTAAAGGGTTTGGGGGATATACAGTTGAACTCTCTGATTTTGGCTTCACAACTAAGTGTTTTTTATATATCAGATACTAAGGAAATCGATTAAAAAACTTGGATAAGTATAAGACAAAATATAAATTACACTCTAGTCCCTAATTTTTTTTAACTATCTTTATGTGAGACCCTCAATTTTAATCAGTTACTTATCAGGTTTTTTTTTAGTTCAAATAGTTACTAATCCGACCAACCAACTTTTAAAAATAGTTTTCAATAAGTTCCGGGTATCACAAATTTCACTGTATGGGATTTATCTCGGTTTTAGCAAAGATTATCAATGACCATATTAAGATAGATAATTATCTCATCTTTATTGGAGGGGATAAGCCTCATACGTTTGGGATTTTCCATAACCATGATGTAAAAGAATTGCGAAGATAAGTTGGAGAAAATGAAGTGTTTTATATATAATAGAAAATGATGAGATAAGAGAAAAAGAGTGTCGAAGATAAAAATTGTTTTGATATGATAGTGATATGTATACAGTCATTATCAACAAGCAAAATTGTAAACCACATTAACTAAACGTAATTGCACTATAAGGTTCCTATCGCTTATAATATACAAAAAGTGCAATATAGGTCCCTATATTATGCACATACTACAGAATTTATTATTTATTTTGAGTTATTTATATTATAAGTCCTTATGCTGTATAAAATATATATATTTCATTATAGAAAATTTAAAAAACAGAAAACCCGGTTTACAATTGAACTAAATTATCAAAACAACAATTAAAAGATAAGCAACAATCATAACTCAAACTATTTAAATGTTGATATACAAAATCTAATGCAGAATAAACAAGTAACAATGACTACAATATGTAAGTAACTAAGATTTGAAATCAGGATATACAACAGACAGTAAAGTACATACTCCAAATTAGAACGTGATTACTCAAATTATGATGTTCATATAAACGGTTTGATATAATTTAAAAAGTTTATTCTACCAATAACCTCTACAAGAACAAACACCATTTTCAAAATGGTGAAAACATGTAGCATCTCTTACAATATTTCCCTATTAACTAATTTCGAAATAAACATAATAGCAGTGTGACAATCATTACAAAGTCAAAGATTCTTCATAATCCTTAACGTAGAATTTTCCAGGAGTATTCGTTAACCCAAACGCAGTCGCAAGCTTTTCGCTATGATGTTTAAGAATCTCCTCTTTAACTTCAAGATCAAGATCATGAAGCACCGATTCAAAATCTGGAATAAAACCCATTTTTCCAATCTCCTTCCATATCTTCTCCATTATTTGATAAATCGCTTCTCTTTGTTCATGAAACCCATCTTCCACACCAAAAACATGTGTTTCGTTTTTTACAAAAATCCAACTTAATCCTTGCTCTTTTTCTACATTTTATCTTTCATCGAATTTCCAATTTTCGCTGCTTCGTTCAATTTTCCACAAGCCGAATAAACATTCGTGGGTGCCGAGTATGCGCCACTATTATCGGGTTAGATTAAAAGTAATTTTTCGGCGGAAATTTTTGCTAATTCCATGTTTTTATGGACTCTACTAAAAAAAGAAATATAATTTTTTAGAGAAAAATTCTGAAAAGAATATATTGATATTTGGTTTTCCATCTTTGTGTTACAAAATTATTTTCATGTCTTTTTATTTATATAAAAAACTTAAAAATATGGAAATACATGTAACTCATATAATAAGTTGTCATATTGCCCACTACTATTCTAATTTATTATTGAAACCTATAATTTATTTTCCCACTAACTCAAACTTATTTCTCCATAATTCATAACTTATTTCTCCACTAATTCAATTAAATGGAGATGGTAGAAATTTCAATTATTTTACTTTATTCTACTTTATTATTTTATTTTATTCTTTTTTGTTATTGATTTATTCCAACAATGTCTCCCGTAAATTGAATTTGTTCTTCATTCCGAGAGATTCAATATTCTTTGAGAAATTCAATTCTCCGAGCGGTTTTGTAAACACATCAGCCAGTTGATCTTCACTTTTGCAATATTGTAGACGAACTTCTCCTTCATTGACAAGTTCACTTAAAAAATCGTAGTCGAATGTGTTTTGTTTTTCCATGCAAATATAACATAGTAGGATCTTTTTGCTTGACCTTCAAGTTCTCAAGAACTCCTCTTATCCATATTATTTGATATCCCGCTAAAGAAGCTGCGGTATACTCTTCTTCGTTAGTAGAAAGGGAGACAATTGGTGGTTATTTCGAACTCCACAAAAATGCTCTACTTCCGAGATTAAAGACATAGACGGAAGTATTTCGAGAGTCATCAATACTCCATCCAAGATCACTATATGTATAATCCACGAGTTTGATAGGAACATTTGCTTCATGGAAAATCCCATAACTGATTGTTCCTTTGACGTATCACAAAATCCTTTTAGCCGCCTCCCAATGATTTGAATAATGTTTCTCCATAAAAATGCTTATCAAACTTACCGCAAACATAATGTCAGGTCGAATGCCTGTAAGATACATCAAGTTTCCTATCAAGCTTCGAAACATTGTCTTATCAACAAATTTGATTTCTCCTTTTTTTCTTAACTTCAATCCTGTAATGCGAGGGGTTGAAACAGAATTCGAGTTCTCCATCTTGAATTTCTTCAAAATTTCAGTTGCATATTTTTCTTCAGAAATAAAAATTCCTTCATTCGATTGTTGCACATTAATGCCAAGAAAATGATGTAATCCTTCCAAATCGGTCATTTAAAACTCACCCATCATATAAACTTTGAAAGCGTGCAATATCTCCTAATCGTTACTCGTGAAGATAAGATCGTCAACATAGAGACTAACGATCATAAATGCACTCTTAGAATTTATTTTGATATAAAGAGTATGCTCAAAAGAACAACGTTCAAAACAAAATTTTGTAAAATAGTTATTAATTCTATCATACCATGCACGGGGTGATTGCTTCAATCCATACAACGCTTTTTTGAGTTTATACACTTTGTCTTCTTCACCTTTCTTAGCAAATTCAGGAGGTTGCTCAAGATAAATTTCCTCTTGAAGAAATCTGTTCAAGAAGGATGATTTAACATCCATTTGATACAATATCCAACCACTTTGAGTAGCAAGAGAAATGACTAATCAGATTGTATCAAGTCTTGAAACAGGAGTAAATACTTCATTGAAGTCGTCACCTTCTTTTTGTTTGTAGCCCTTTGCAACTAACCTTGCTTTATGTTTATTTATAGAGCCATCAAAATTGGTATTCATTTTGAAAATCCATTTCACGCCAATTGGAGACTTATGAGAAGGTAAATTTGTGAGCTCCCAAGTTTCATTTTCTCAATAGAGTTGATTTCTTCCATCATAGCTTGGATCCACTTTTCTTCTTTTGAGACTTATTCACAAGAAATTGGATTCTCTCCAGCAAAAAATGTAAAGAAAATATTATTTGCTTCATGTACCTCCTCTGTTGCATCATAAATATCTCGCAAACTTCTTGTTTTTCTTTGAAGAGATGGTGTACCTTCAAGACTTTCATTTTCATCATCAGAGATGTGTGTTTCTTGAGAATTTCTTACTTTATGATCATTTTCTTCATCATCAAGAATCTGCCAATTTAGTGAATCTAAAAGTTTTGAAAAATCATAAGAAGTCTCTTCATCAAAATTAATATCCCGAATTATTACGATTTTCTGTTTTTGAGGATTATAAAGCTTGTAAGATTTAGACCTTTCACTATATCCAATGAAAATACATTTTTCAGATTTATCATCAAGTTTGGTTCTCAAAACATTTGGAGTATGTGAAAATGAAAGACAACCAAATATTTTTAAATGACTTACATTTGGCTTCTTAACATACCACGTCTCGTTAGGAGTAGAATTTTCTAAACCCTTTGCTGGTGATCATTTGATCAAGTAAACGACACAAGAAACCGCTCCAGTCCAAAACTCTGATGAAATATTTTTCTTTTTCATCTTGCATCGAACCATATCCATGATTGTTCTATTTTTCCATTCCGCAACGCCATTTTGTTGTGGTGTATAACGTGTCGTCAGTTCATGGAGAATACCATTTTGTTGACAATTTTTTTCAAAGAGAGAGGACAAATACTCACCATTACGATCACTTCTCAAGTTCTTTATTTTAGAACTAGAATAATTTTCAACTTGAGATTTGAATTCTTTGAAACATACAAAGGTTTCCAATTTTTGTTTCAAAAAATACACCCAAACCTTTCTTGTAAAATCATCAATAAATAACAAGAAATACTTATTACCTCTTAAGGAAGGGACTCGAATTTGGCCTGCAAATGTCACTATGAATGAGTTCTAGTGGTCAATTTGATTTCCAATTTGACTTGGATGAAAATGGCTCACGGTGTTGCTTCCCCATTTGACACTCTTCAAAAAGTTCATTGATAACATTAATATTTGGCAATCCTTGAACAATTGTTTTATTTGAAAAATCCTTCAAAATTTGAAAATTAAGGTGCCTGAAAATATCATGCCACAACATGGATGTTTGTTCATTAATAGTTAGATAACAAGAAACCTTGAGAGTATTATGTTTGAAAGGAAATAATTATTCAAACTCAATCCAATATTTGCAACAAGTTGATTACCTTTTTTCATGATGCAAGTGTTGTCAACAAATAAAATATTGAAACTTTTCTTACGAAGTGACAAACACTTAACAAGTTACTTTTCAAGCCAAGTACAAAATATACCTCATAAATTTTTTCGGTTTTTTTGGATATTGTTTTGAAGACAATATCGCCTACTCCTTCGACTTTATATGATTTTGCATCTCCGATTGTAACCTTACTATAGTTAGTTACAACAAGATTTGAAAATAAACTTTTGTTTCCCGTCATATGTCTAGCACCACTATCCAAATACCATATATCTTCAAAATTTCCATCAGAAGCAATTAGTAATGTTCCTGAATTTTCAATTTTTTCTTCATGCATATTGCTAACTTCTTTTCTTTTTTGAGGATATTATTCCAACAATCATAAAGTTTGTGTCCTGGTTTATGGAAATAATGACACTCAATATAAGGTTTGTACCTTTATACGTACCTCGACCTTGTCCTCCACATTTATCGAAATTATTCTTAAAGGTTTTCTCCTACTCTTTTGTCTTATCTGGTCCACGATTATTATAGGAATATCTTCCACCTCTTGTTTGACCGCGGCCTTGATGTCTCCCTATTTGTCATGAAATAATCCTACTTGGAGACATCATTTTAGTTATATTTATTAGTTTATAGGTCGATTTTCTCATGATTTAGTACACTTTCCTATTTTGTGTCTGGTGGGGGCAAAGGTGTGATAAAATAATAGATAAATAAAGATAATAATAAAGAGTTACACACCCTTGATAACCACGGAACTCACTGCAAGTATCACAGATCGTATGCAAGTTTTAATGATAAGTCAAGTTCGTTCGCAGGGACTGTATCCGTTAGATCAATTTATGTTTAACAAGCGTAGATGAATTTAGATGTTTGAATAAAATATGAAAAGGTAAATAACTATCTAATGCAAATAAATAAATAAAACAATTAAACAAAACAAATAACTAATATGAAAGTAAGTCAAATAGATTAGGATTACTACGTCTATTACTAAATTGTTATTCTAACCTGTCACATTAAGCATTATATATTAACCAGGATTGCAACAAACCTTAGTGGCTATCTAGTTACACTAGACGATTATGTGGTGTGTCAATAACTAAGAATAATCCTAAGATTGATCAGATCTAGGAAATAGGTCAAAACACATAATACAATATACGCCAAGCTTAATCAATTAAAATAATCAAATAGTATTTATAGAACAAAATAATAATCCAACAATTAAGAGTAAACTTACAGAATAACCGCTTAGAAATATGGTTGAGAATAGATCTATGGCTAATTACTCTAATATAGAGAAGGTGAGATGTAGAAGAGGAGTTGTCAGTTCTCCAATCTTCTTCTTCTTGTCTTCTTCTATAGGTCAACTTGCTTCTTGGATGAATAGCTTGATTCTAAGGATGAATATCTATCTAAAGGACTAAGCTATTGTTTAAACTAAGAAAATATAAGTAAAGACTAAGCCTATACTTTGCAATTGAGCAAGGACATGTTTACAATGATAAGAGGGTGTATTTATAGGTATCTTGGAAGCCCTAATTCGTTTTCTTGAAGGAGAAGTAAGTAGTGGACTCCAAGCCCAACTCAAATTCGTAACCCTAAAAACATGCAATCAGGCCCGTTTTTCTTTTGGCTCTAACAGCTTCAATAATCGTCCGTTTGACGCGTATGAGTACACCAAATTCATCGTCTCGGAAAGCTCTTCGACTTTGCTCTTGACCGTTTCTCCAAATTCCACACCGTTCTTGAGATATAAGCTGATTTGTGGTCGTAGGTGCAGAAATTCAGGATTAAGGCAGCTTTTCCTTTTCCATATTTTTAGCTTTTGTTTCCTTATCTCCAATTACCATGCTTATCTCTTTCCATATCTTGTAGTCTTTGACTTGGAATCTAATTAATCTCCATAATTATCTTTAAAGCTTCACACTAAATAAATAATTAAACCCAATATGCTCTAAAAATATTATTTTACTAAATCATGACTCAAAATAGGAAAGTGTAGCATTTCTCAAGAAAATCGACTATAATGACTTCTAAAACACTAAAAATGATGTCTCATCCTAATATAAATCTATCACAAATGAGGAGACATCAAGACCCCCAACTCAAAGTTGTATCGTCCCGATACAATAAAGATAAAAACAAAGGGAAGTCTCTAAATACACACCTAGGTCAATTAAGCACAGAAGACAGAAGATAGAAGAATATAGAGAATAAACTTAAAGCAACTACTCAGAAATTTCATGTAATAATATTTAAAAAACTACATACCTGTACACTTCTCATATCCACAGTCAACACGGCTTGAATTCAAGATCAGATTAGTTTCGCAATGTAAGAAGGAGAGGAACTTTACTCAGTTTACCAAGGAAGCTATAGATTGTTCATCGAACTTCACTAGTATCCAAAGATCCATTTAACTACTCTCTATTGGCTCAATCACTTCTCAATTACATAGCAAAGAATCACAAGGTCTTTAAGGTTGTAATGTAGGCTTAGGGACGGTATGATAAGTATATTTGGATAATTTAGAGTGAGCTTTTGGCTCTCTCCTCACTAGCCATCAACGAATCGCCCTAGAGCTTGAGTTACTCTCATAAAACGTTTCTCACTCAACCCAATTATTTCTTTGATGCACAATTTAGCATCCCCAATAACCCAATTAAAGCATAAGATGTTCACATAAAAATTCCACTTTGCCGGTCCGAATATATATATTTTCTTTTCTTTTCAAATCAATTTCTTTTCTATAGCTATGACTCTCTTTTTAATGATGAGATATCACGCTCATTTTCTCATATATATATTTTTATGCCCTTATTGGCAAAATTAGCTCGTAGCTTCTTTTTCATTCACTATTACCCCGACAAAGGGTTACAATACAAATCTGTGAAACATCATCAATATAAATAACAGAGCACAATTAATAAGCTCAAAATCCCATCCCAATAATATTTCCCATAATGGTGGACCCACCACCCCAAACTCAAGCTCTAAAACAACTGTCTATGCATCGCGATTCGAGTGCGGGTCATATGGAAAAGTCCTATAATCTAAAGGGATATGGCTTATAGTGTGGCTAAAAAGGCTTTAGAAAGGCTAGAAGGGGCTGAGAAGGATATAGCATATAAATTCAAAAATCACAAGGTGAGAAGGTATAAAAAGGCTTCAAAGGCTTCAAATATGAAAGAACCGCCTTAATCACTTTCTACACTATGCAATTTCGTTATTCTCTTACCTTTAGCACTTTCATCAAATGGGTTTGTCAACTAGCTTGGATCTCACGGCCTACACACTTCTCAAGGTTCCCTGAGATCGAACATACTTTCTATCGCATTGCTCACTAATCTTTTCTTTACTATCAATGTGTGTTTTCCTGCAAATACTCAAAGCATACAAAATAAAATAGCTCATAAACATACTACCTACTATCATTAACTCACTGAGCTTATGCTTTCAAGCTATTAAACACACTCTACATACATCTAAACCTTCAAATAAAATTTTTAATTTTACCTAAAAAAAACAGAAAAATGGAGATGAGAGACAACGAATCCCCACACCCCCAACTCAAAAATGAGCCGTGTCCCCACGACTCGAAAAGACTCGAAAATAAAATAAAAGAAAATTAAAATTTCACAGATATTGCACATAAAGAAAAGGTAAGGAAGAAAGAAAACATACTCTTCGAGGCTATTTACCTTGCCTGATCAATACCCGAAATAGGGTGCAGTGCTTTCATGTATGCAAATTTCATGTATCACCAATTTTGCTTTCCCTTACATCTTCATATATCCCAATCAATCACACTCTAGAAATCTTTTGTTAATCTTCTTCCAACTTTGCTCTTTGAATAATTTCTTATGTGACAGTTGTTCATCTAGGAATATGTTTTGAACACCGCTACTAGCGTCCCAGAAGCTTTTATTCATCTTGGGTTAAAGGACTATCGATTGTAGAGGTTGTGGTGTCTTCCTTATGAAAGTTTAAACCTTTTTGTTCTTTGAATTCACCACAGCTAGCTTTCTTCTATTCTCTTGATCCGATTTACCTTGTAATTTATTCCCAAACTAGTACCCATCTCAATTGAAATCTTCTAGAGTTTACCCAATACCTTGCTTTGATTTTTCATATCCCATACACTTGATAATATCTCTATTCTCCATATCATCTCTTTTGACCCCCAACTCAAAGCTTTGAACACTCTTGAAATTTGTAACTCATGATCATAGGTGGAACAAGCTTTATTTAGTTAGGAAAGGTGTTAGGATGACAATTCTCCATGTGGGTATGATTGAATCAAGCTTTAATGGTGTGGGTTAAGGATTTTTGGGAAAAGATTTTTAGATTCATGGCCTTGATTCTCCGTTTCTAGGTGTTTTGATATGATTCGGGTGCTTGAATCTTCTTTGTAATGATGTAGGGAAGGATTTGGATGGTGATTTGGTAGTGTTTTGGTGATGTTTTGATGTTAGGTGAAGGTTTTTATGAGCTTTAATGGAGTTAGGAGAGTTTTGGAGAAGAAAAAGAGGCTTGAGGTTTATGAAATTCGGAATTAATAGCTCTATATCTCTTTTATAAGCTTAATCCGTAACTTTCTCTCTCTGGCGGCGTGGCGCGGTATACCGGGCATATCCTCCGGTATACCGGAAAATCTGATGATCAAATTTTTTTAGCTTCTGGATAAAACCCGTGGTAGGACCTCGTGGTACGGGTTTTTGAGCTGCGGACCATGGTCCGGTGTACCGCGGGGGTGCTCCGCACCTCCTACGTCAAAAAACCCGTGGTAGGACCCCGTAGTACGTGTTTGTGCGGTGCATGGCGCGGTATAGGGTCCGGTATACCGGACCCATCAGCTATTTTTTTTTTTCGTTACTGGATAAAACCCGTAGCTCTACCCCGTGGCACGGGTTTTTACCGTGCGGTGCACCGCGGCTGAGGTCCGGTGTACCGCACCTGGCAAAAACCTCCCCATCAGCTAGATCTCGAAAAGTTATGCAGTTTAGGCTCAAAAATCACCTGATTCCGATATCCGAGCGCAAAGATATGACTTGCCGAAGTTTCGTTCCGAAATTTTTTTTTCTCGCTTCCCTAACTCGATTTCTCCAATACCTAAACATCAAAGACACTAATACCTTCCTCAAATATGCAATATCAACTAAAAATAACTAAATTAAACATAAATTAAAAACGTAAAAGACATGAAAATTTAAAAAAACTACGGGTTGTCTCCCGTATAGCACTTTTGTTTAACGTCTTTCAAAGTTAGACGTGTTACCTCGATTAAGGCTTGCGTACATAACCTCCCCAATAACGGGTTAGTTCATGCTCATCTACTATCCGAAGTTTGTGACCCTTCTTAGCTTGTATCTCAATCCGTTTTGACGAAATAACTCTCGTAACTACAAACGGACCCATCCACGAATCCTTGAATCCCCGTGGTCTATTTTCTTGTTTGGGGGCTTTCCATGCAACCATGTCACCAACCCCAAACTCACTTTTAATTCTCTTTTTCACGGGTTGACTGTGGACTTTCTTTTTAATTTCTTTTGTCACAACTCGGAGTGTCGGGGCTTCTATACGTGATTCCTCATGCTTTTCATCCACCAAGTGGAATGTTTTAGATTCTTTTCCCACTTGGAAAGTCACGGTTCCCCTATGCATATCAATTATACTGTGACTTGTCGCCAAGAATGGGCGTCCAAGTATCAATGGAACATGTTGACCTGCAATGCTATCAAGGATAACAAAATCTGTAGGTATAGTTAAAGTACCTACTTGGACAAGCACGTCTTCAATGACTCCCCATGGTTTTATCGTTGAATTATCTAGGAGCAGCAAATCAATATCTTTTCTGTTGGCATCTCCCATGCCTAACTTTTCGAACAAACTCTTGGGCATGATATTCCTTCCTGAACCCAAGTCACACATCGCTTTAGCTTTGAAATTACCACCTATATTAATTTGAAGATATAAAGCTCCAAGATATTGCATCTTTTGTGGTAATTTCTTTGGAATGGTTGTCAAGCTTTCTTTAGTACGGTCCCTATTCTCAATCTCAACTTCTACACTTTCACTCTTCTTAGACAGATCTCTCTTGCAGACTAGTGGTGGTGTAGGCTCTTTATATGCGATTACGTCCTCTATGCATATCGTGCTTTGTTCTTCTAGCTCATTAAGTGGAACTTGTGGTGATTCCACTTCCTCCTCTTCTTGAAGGCTGAACTCTTCAACAACATCGAACCAAACATCGCTATCGATTTCAGTGGCCTCATCATCACTTTGTTTACCTAGGCCAGTTTGCATATATGGGACGTCGAGTATAGGAACAATGATTTCTTCCGGGCTTGACGTTTCAGATTTATTATCACCACTAGGATATGTAATGCTTTGTAGATGAGGTGGTGATAGTAATGGTTGTGTAGGTGGTGGTTCCACCTTACTTTCTTCTTCTTGCACCTTTTGTGCGGTTGTCTCTTCTTTATCGGTTTCTTTTTCTTCTTCCACATACTTGAATTCTGGTTCAACCTCCTTTGTAATTTGATCTTTAACAATTACTTCTTCTAAGCTAAGCTTGGTTGGTTCTTCTACGGTTGAAATTTCGAACCCAACATTGCTATAACCCAGTTTCTTATGTAATTCTTGTTGTAACTGTTGATTGATCGTAGTGAGGTCCGTTAATCTTTGCTTCATTGCTTGATATTTTTGGTGCATCGAACGTATTAAGGTTGTATTAGCATCTATCTTTGCCGCATGTTGCTTTTCCATACTCTCCAGATAACTTATACTTTCAAAAACTCGGTGAGATGGAAATGCTTGGCAAACCTGTTCTTCTATGATGCTTCGGATTAACGGTGGAGTCTCTTGCTGATATTTTAGAGAAGAATTGGTCACTTGCGTGACTTGTGTCTCCAAGGCCTCCACTTTTGCAGTTTGCTCATTGTGGAGCTGCACAACATTTTGAACCAGATTCACTAAATTACCCATCAGTCCTTCGAGCTTGGTTATAGCTTCTTCTTGTGGATTATGCATGGGTTGTGGTGGAGCTTGCAGTTGATAGCTCGAACCTTCTTGATAAAAATTTTGACTTTGGGCCCCATGCATATTTTGTGCGTAATAATTCTCCATACCTAATAAACCTGAGAAGAGACTAAAAAGAAAACGCGTAAAACTGAAAACAAATAAAAACTTCTACACTGAATAAACACCAAATAGATTTAACTTAAAGATAAATCCCCGGCAGCGGCGCCAAAAACTTGGTGGGGGCAAAGGTGTGATAAAATAATAGATAAATAAAGATAATAATAAAGAGTTACACACCCTTGATAACCACGGAACTCACTGCAAGTATCACAGATCGTATGCAAGTTTTAATGATAAGTCAAGTTCGTTCGCAGGGACTGTATCCGTTAGATCAATTTATGTTTAACAAGCGTAGATGAATTTAGATGTTTGAATAAAATATGAAAAGGTAAATAACTATCTAATGCAAATAAATAAATAAAACAATTAAACAAAACAAATAACTAATATGAAAGTAAGTCAAATAGATTAGGATTACTACGTCTATTACTAAATTGTTATTCTAACCTGTCACATTAAGCATTATATATTAACCAGGATTGCAACAAACCTTAGTGGCTATCTAGTTACACTAGACGATTATGTGGTGTGTCAATAACTAAGAATAATCCTAAGATTGATCAGATCTAGGAAATAGGTCAAAACACATAATACAATATACGCCAAGCTTAATCAATTAAAATAATCAAATAGTATTTATAGAACAAAATAATAATCCAACAATTAAGAGTAAACTTACAGAATAACCGCTTAGAAATATGGTTGAGAATAGATCTATGGCTAATTACTCTAATATAGAGAAGGTGAGATGTAGAAGAGGAGTTGTCAGTTCTCCAATCTTCTTCTTCTTGTCTTCTTCTATAGGTCAACTTGCTTCTTGGATGAATAGCTTGATTCTAAGGATGAATATCTATCTAAAGGACTAAGCTATTGTTTAAACTAAGAAAATATAAGTAAAGACTAAGCCTATACTTTGCAATTGAGCAAGGACATGTTTACAATGATAAGAGGGTGTATTTATAGGTATCTTGGAAGCCCTAATTCGTTTTCTTGAAGGAGAAGTAAGTAGTGGACTCCAAGCCCAACTCAAATTCGTAACCCTAAAAACATGCAATCAGGCCCGTTTTTCTTTTGGCTCTAACAGCTTCAATAATCGTCCGTTTGACGCGTATGAGTACACCAAATTCATCGTCTCGGAAAGCTCTTCGACTTTGCTCTTGACCGTTTCTCCAAATTCCACACCGTTCTTGAGATATAAGCTGATTTGTGGTCGTAGGTGCAGAAATTCAGGATTAAGGCAGCTTTTCCTTTTCCATATTTTTAGCTTTTGTTTCCTTATCTCCAATTACCATGCTTATCTCTTTCCATATCTTGTAGTCTTTGACTTGGAATCTAATTAATCTCCATAATTATCTTTAAAGCTTCACACTAAATAAATAATTAAACCCAATATGCTCTAAAAATATTATTTTACTAAATCATGACTCAAAATAGGAAAGTGTAGCATTTCTCAAGAAAATCGACTATAATGACTTCTAAAACACTAAAAATGATGTCTCATCCTAATATAAATCTATCACAAATGAGGAGACATCAAGACCCCCAACTCAAAGTTGTATCGTCCCGATACAATAAAGATAAAAACAAAGGGAAGTCTCTAAATACACACCTAGGTCAATTAAGCACAGAAGACAGAAGATAGAAGAATATAGAGAATAAACTTAAAGCAACTACTCAGAAATTTCATGTAATAATATTTAAAAAACTACATACCTGTACACTTCTCATATCCACAGTCAACACGGCTTGAATTCAAGATCAGATTAGTTTCGCAATGTAAGAAGGAGAGGAACTTTACTCAGTTTACCAAGGAAGCTATAGATTGTTCATCGAACTTCACTAGTATCCAAAGATCCATTTAACTACTCTCTATTGGCTCAATCACTTCTCAATTACATAGCAAAGAATCACAAGGTCTTTAAGGTTGTAATGTAGGCTTAGGGACGGTATGATAAGTATATTTGGATAATTTAGAGTGAGCTTTTGGCTCTCTCCTCACTAGCCATCAACGAATCGCCCTAGAGCTTGAGTTACTCTCATAAAACGTTTCTCACTCAACCCAATTATTTCTTTGATGCACAATTTAGCATCCCCAATAACCCAATTAAAGCATAAGATGTTCACATAAAAATTCCACTTTGCCGGTCCGAATATATATATTTTCTTTTCTTTTCAAATCAATTTCTTTTCTATAGCTATGACTCTCTTTTTAATGATGAGATATCACGCTCATTTTCTCATATATATATTTTTATGCCCTTATTGGCAAAATTAGCTCGTAGCTTCTTTTTCATTCACTATTACCCCGACAAAGGGTTACAATACAAATCTGTGAAACATCATCAATATAAATAACAGAGCACAATTAATAAGCTCAAAATCCCATCCCAATAATATTTCCCATAATGGTGGACCCACCACCCCAAACTCAAGCTCTAAAACAACTGTCTATGCATCGCGATTCGAGTGCGGGTCATATGGAAAAGTCCTATAATCTAAAGGGATATGGCTTATAGTGTGGCTAAAAAGGCTTTAGAAAGGCTAGAAGGGGCTGAGAAGGATATAGCATATAAATTCAAAAATCACAAGGTGAGAAGGTATAAAAAGGCTTCAAAGGCTTCAAATATGAAAGAACCGCCTTAATCACTTTCTACACTATGCAATTTCGTTATTCTCTTACCTTTAGCACTTTCATCAAATGGGTTTGTCAACTAGCTTGGATCTCACGGCCTACACACTTCTCAAGGTTCCCTGAGATCGAACATACTTTCTATCGCATTGCTCACTAATCTTTTCTTTACTATCAATGTGTGTTTTCCTGCAAATACTCAAAGCATACAAAATAAAATAGCTCATAAACATACTACCTACTATCATTAACTCACTGAGCTTATGCTTTCAAGCTATTAAACACACTCTACATACATCTAAACCTTCAAATAAAATTTTTAATTTTACCTAAAAAAAACAGAAAAATGGAGATGAGAGACAACGAATCCCCACACCCCCAACTCAAAAATGAGCCGTGTCCCCACGACTCGAAAAGACTCGAAAATAAAATAAAAGAAAATTAAAATTTCACAGATATTGCACATAAAGAAAAGGTAAGGAAGAAAGAAAACATACTCTTCGAGGCTATTTACCTTGCCTGATCAATACCCGAAATAGGGTGCAGTGCTTTCATGTATGCAAATTTCATGTATCACCAATTTTGCTTTCCCTTACATCTTCATATATCCCAATCAATCACACTCTAGAAATCTTTTGTTAATCTTCTTCCAACTTTGCTCTTTGAATAATTTCTTATGTGACAGTTGTTCATCTAGGAATATGTTTTGAACACCGCTACTAGCGTCCCAGAAGCTTTTATTCATCTTGGGTTAAAGGACTATCGATTGTAGAGGTTGTGGTGTCTTCCTTATGAAAGTTTAAACCTTTTTGTTCTTTGAATTCAC
This sequence comes from Nemophila menziesii, assembly GCA_029959085.1. NCBI lineage: Eukaryota > Viridiplantae > Streptophyta > Magnoliopsida > Boraginales > Hydrophyllaceae > Nemophila > Nemophila menziesii. The sequence goes on from JARWIR010000001.1 coordinate 87,390,532, forward strand.
CACAGCTAGCTTTCTTCTATTCTCTTGATCCGATTTACCTTGTAATTTATTCCCAAACTAGTACCCATCTCAATTGAAATCTTCTAGAGTTTACCCAATACCTTGCTTTGATTTTTCATATCCCATACACTTGATAATATCTCTATTCTCCATATCATCTCTTTTGACCCCCAACTCAAAGCTTTGAACACTCTTGAAATTTGTAACTCATGATCATAGGTGGAACAAGCTTTATTTAGTTAGGAAAGGTGTTAGGATGACAATTCTCCATGTGGGTATGATTGAATCAAGCTTTAATGGTGTGGGTTAAGGATTTTTGGGAAAAGATTTTTAGATTCATGGCCTTGATTCTCCGTTTCTAGGTGTTTTGATATGATTCGGGTGCTTGAATCTTCTTTGTAATGATGTAGGGAAGGATTTGGATGGTGATTTGGTAGTGTTTTGGTGATGTTTTGATGTTAGGTGAAGGTTTTTATGAGCTTTAATGGAGTTAGGAGAGTTTTGGAGAAGAAAAAGAGGCTTGAGGTTTATGAAATTCGGAATTAATAGCTCTATATCTCTTTTATAAGCTTAATCCGTAACTTTCTCTCTCTGGCGGCGTGGCGCGGTATACCGGGCATATCCTCCGGTATACCGGAAAATCTGATGATCAAATTTTTTTAGCTTCTGGATAAAACCCGTGGTAGGACCTCGTGGTACGGGTTTTTGAGCTGCGGACCATGGTCCGGTGTACCGCGGGGGTGCTCCGCACCTCCTACGTCAAAAAACCCGTGGTAGGACCCCGTAGTACGTGTTTGTGCGGTGCATGGCGCGGTATAGGGTCCGGTATACCGGACCCATCAGCTATTTTTTTTTTTCGTTACTGGATAAAACCCGTAGCTCTACCCCGTGGCACGGGTTTTTACCGTGCGGTGCACCGCGGCTGAGGTCCGGTGTACCGCACCTGGCAAAAACCTCCCCATCAGCTAGATCTCGAAAAGTTATGCAGTTTAGGCTCAAAAATCACCTGATTCCGATATCCGAGCGCAAAGATATGACTTGCCGAAGTTTCGTTCCGAAATTTTTTTTTCTCGCTTCCCTAACTCGATTTCTCCAATACCTAAACATCAAAGACACTAATACCTTCCTCAAATATGCAATATCAACTAAAAATAACTAAATTAAACATAAATTAAAAACGTAAAAGACATGAAAATTTAAAAAAACTACGGGTTGTCTCCCGTATAGCACTTTTGTTTAACGTCTTTCAAAGTTAGACGTGTTACCTCGATTAAGGCTTGCGTACATAACCTCCCCAATAACGGGTTAGTTCATGCTCATCTACTATCCGAAGTTTGTGACCCTTCTTAGCTTGTATCTCAATCCGTTTTGACGAAATAACTCTCGTAACTACAAACGGACCCATCCACGAATCCTTGAATCCCCGTGGTCTATTTTCTTGTTTGGGGGCTTTCCATGCAACCATGTCACCAACCCCAAACTCACTTTTAATTCTCTTTTTCACGGGTTGACTGTGGACTTTCTTTTTAATTTCTTTTGTCACAACTCGGAGTGTCGGGGCTTCTATACGTGATTCCTCATGCTTTTCATCCACCAAGTGGAATGTTTTAGATTCTTTTCCCACTTGGAAAGTCACGGTTCCCCTATGCATATCAATTATACTGTGACTTGTCGCCAAGAATGGGCGTCCAAGTATCAATGGAACATGTTGACCTGCAATGCTATCAAGGATAACAAAATCTGTAGGTATAGTTAAAGTACCTACTTGGACAAGCACGTCTTCAATGACTCCCCATGGTTTTATCGTTGAATTATCTAGGAGCAGCAAATCAATATCTTTTCTGTTGGCATCTCCCATGCCTAACTTTTCGAACAAACTCTTGGGCATGATATTCCTTCCTGAACCCAAGTCACACATCGCTTTAGCTTTGAAATTACCACCTATATTAATTTGAAGATATAAAGCTCCAAGATATTGCATCTTTTGTGGTAATTTCTTTGGAATGGTTGTCAAGCTTTCTTTAGTACGGTCCCTATTCTCAATCTCAACTTCTACACTTTCACTCTTCTTAGACAGATCTCTCTTGCAGACTAGTGGTGGTGTAGGCTCTTTATATGCGATTACGTCCTCTATGCATATCGTGCTTTGTTCTTCTAGCTCATTAAGTGGAACTTGTGGTGATTCCACTTCCTCCTCTTCTTGAAGGCTGAACTCTTCAACAACATCGAACCAAACATCGCTATCGATTTCAGTGGCCTCATCATCACTTTGTTTACCTAGGCCAGTTTGCATATATGGGACGTCGAGTATAGGAACAATGATTTCTTCCGGGCTTGACGTTTCAGATTTATTATCACCACTAGGATATGTAATGCTTTGTAGATGAGGTGGTGATAGTAATGGTTGTGTAGGTGGTGGTTCCACCTTACTTTCTTCTTCTTGCACCTTTTGTGCGGTTGTCTCTTCTTTATCGGTTTCTTTTTCTTCTTCCACATACTTGAATTCTGGTTCAACCTCCTTTGTAATTTGATCTTTAACAATTACTTCTTCTAAGCTAAGCTTGGTTGGTTCTTCTACGGTTGAAATTTCGAACCCAACATTGCTATAACCCAGTTTCTTATGTAATTCTTGTTGTAACTGTTGATTGATCGTAGTGAGGTCCGTTAATCTTTGCTTCATTGCTTGATATTTTTGGTGCATCGAACGTATTAAGGTTGTATTAGCATCTATCTTTGCCGCATGTTGCTTTTCCATACTCTCCAGATAACTTATACTTTCAAAAACTCGGTGAGATGGAAATGCTTGGCAAACCTGTTCTTCTATGATGCTTCGGATTAACGGTGGAGTCTCTTGCTGATATTTTAGAGAAGAATTGGTCACTTGCGTGACTTGTGTCTCCAAGGCCTCCACTTTTGCAGTTTGCTCATTGTGGAGCTGCACAACATTTTGAACCAGATTCACTAAATTACCCATCAGTCCTTCGAGCTTGGTTATAGCTTCTTCTTGTGGATTATGCATGGGTTGTGGTGGAGCTTGCAGTTGATAGCTCGAACCTTCTTGATAAAAATTTTGACTTTGGGCCCCATGCATATTTTGTGCGTAATAATTCTCCATACCTAATAAACCTGAGAAGAGACTAAAAAGAAAACGCGTAAAACTGAAAACAAATAAAAACTTCTACACTGAATAAACACCAAATAGATTTAACTTAAAGATAAATCCCCGGCAGCGGCGCCAAAAACTTGGTGGGGGCAAAGGTGTGATAAAATAATAGATAAATAAAGATAATAATAAAGAGTTACACACCCTTGATAACCACGGAACTCACTGCAAGTATCACAGATCGTATGCAAGTTTTAATGATAAGTCAAGTTCGTTCGCAGGGACTGTATCCGTTAGATCAATTTATGTTTAACAAGCGTAGATGAATTTAGATGTTTGAATAAAATATGAAAAGGTAAATAACTATCTAATGCAAATAAATAAATAAAACAATTAAACAAAACAAATAACTAATATGAAAGTAAGTCAAATAGATTAGGATTACTACGTCTATTACTAAATTGTTATTCTAACCTGTCACATTAAGCATTATATATTAACCAGGATTGCAACAAACCTTAGTGGCTATCTAGTTACACTAGACGATTATGTGGTGTGTCAATAACTAAGAATAATCCTAAGATTGATCAGATCTAGGAAATAGGTCAAAACACATAATACAATATACGCCAAGCTTAATCAATTAAAATAATCAAATAGTATTTATAGAACAAAATAATAATCCAACAATTAAGAGTAAACTTACAGAATAACCGCTTAGAAATATGGTTGAGAATAGATCTATGGCTAATTACTCTAATATAGAGAAGGTGAGATGTAGAAGAGGAGTTGTCAGTTCTCCAATCTTCTTCTTCTTGTCTTCTTCTATAGGTCAACTTGCTTCTTGGATGAATAGCTTGATTCTAAGGATGAATATCTATCTAAAGGACTAAGCTATTGTTTAAACTAAGAAAATATAAGTAAAGACTAAGCCTATACTTTGCAATTGAGCAAGGACATGTTTACAATGATAAGAGGGTGTATTTATAGGTATCTTGGAAGCCCTAATTCGTTTTCTTGAAGGAGAAGTAAGTAGTGGACTCCAAGCCCAACTCAAATTCGTAACCCTAAAAACATGCAATCAGGCCCGTTTTTCTTTTGGCTCTAACAGCTTCAATAATCGTCCGTTTGACGCGTATGAGTACACCAAATTCATCGTCTCGGAAAGCTCTTCGACTTTGCTCTTGACCGTTTCTCCAAATTCCACACCGTTCTTGAGATATAAGCTGATTTGTGGTCGTAGGTGCAGAAATTCAGGATTAAGGCAGCTTTTCCTTTTCCATATTTTTAGCTTTTGTTTCCTTATCTCCAATTACCATGCTTATCTCTTTCCATATCTTGTAGTCTTTGACTTGGAATCTAATTAATCTCCATAATTATCTTTAAAGCTTCACACTAAATAAATAATTAAACCCAATATGCTCTAAAAATATTATTTTACTAAATCATGACTCAAAATAGGAAAGTGTAGCATTTCTCAAGAAAATCGACTATAATGACTTCTAAAACACTAAAAATGATGTCTCATCCTAATATAAATCTATCACAAATGAGGAGACATCAGTGTCTTGAATTAATTATTTATTATTTGTAGAGCATATTGGGTTTATTTATCTATTTAGTGTGAAACTTTAGAGATATATGGTAATTATATAGAGTCCAAGTTGGTTCCAAGAACTAAAGGAAAGAAGATAAACATGGAAATTGAAGATAAGTAAGCAAAAGCTAAAAACATGGAAAAGGAAAAGGTGCCTTAAATCTGAATTCCAGCACCAACGACCACAAATCAGCTTATATCGCAACATCGGTGAGGAATTTGGAGAAACGGTCAAGAGCAAAGTTAAAGATCTTTCCGAGATGATGAATTTTGACTACTCATACGCGTCAAACGGATGAGTATTGAAGCTCCGGGGACCAAAACAAAAACGGGGATAACTCCATATATTTGGGCTACGAATTTGAGTTGGGCTTGGAGTCCAACACTTATCTTTTCCTTCAAGAAAACGATTAGGTCTTCCTATAAACTATAAATACAACCTATTATCATTAGAAAAATCATCCTTGGCAAAACCTTAAGCCAAGTGGAAGCTGCAACACAAGAGAAGAAGTCTGGAAGGAGCTGAACACCATATCATGTCTTCTTCTACCTTTAAATTTGTAATTTCTTTCTTTTCTTTCTCTAGTATGAACTAATTTACTTTTAGCTTGAGATTTAGCATTTATGTATGAACCCTAGTTTTTCTATTTTATTTGGGATACTTCGGTATTTAATTGGAATTTATGTTTTATATTTAGTTTATGTGTTTTGATTTATTGTCTGTTTTCCTTACGGTGCGCAACGTTAGGATTACCTTAATAGTAGTTAGATGATCAGCTTAGCTGGGTGTCTAATTATCGAAACACCATATAACGTCTAGAACAAGGTTTAGACCTGACAAATCAACCTAACTAGATAATCATTAGGGTATGTTTTCACCACTATCATCATGTTGGAATTGAATTGCTTAGGGCCTTGGTAGCGCTTGATAACCCTAAGTTTAGGCTGCCTCATGATGTGTCTGTAGCCCCTTTAGTCGCTCTCAAGGTCTAAGGTATGGGAATTTAGAATGCTGATTATTTCATAATACATAGTTCACCCTTAGACAATAGAATAACCAAAACTAGTGGGGATTACTTGCTAATATCTCGAGCTAAACTCTCATACTACTTGCTTATCTCTTTTATTTAATTTCCTATCTTTTAATTTTTTTAGTTAATTTTGAGTTCTTTTAAGCATACAAATCTTTTCCCTTTTTATTTTCTTGCGTATTATTTGTTCTAGCTTCTTAATATCTGCACTTGAATATTTGCATAAGTTCTTTCTAACTTTCGCAGTCTCTGAGGAACGAATCTTACTTATTCATTAAAACTTGCATACGTCCGGTATACTTGAAGAACCGTGCTAGCCTAGGGTGTTTTATTGCACTTATTTATCTATTATTTTCTAACACCTTAGGTGACACCAAGTTTTTGGCGCCGCTGCCGGGGACTACATCATTAGTCCTTGTGCAATTATCTAGTGCTTATATTTTAGTTAGTTCTATTTTACGCTTTTCTTTTTAGTTTTTGTTTTAAAGATTTTTTTTTCGGGCGAGAGCATATTATTAGGAAAGGAAAGTTTCGTATTACTAGATCCTGCAGAAGCTAATACAATTATGGAGAAGATAGACCAGCAACTCGCTGAATTACGCGAACTAGCGCGAGAAATAGCTCAGGGAAATCTAGTACATACCTCACCTTCATGTCCTAGTTGTGGAGCCAGAGATCACTCGTGGGAGAATTGCATGAATAATCCAGCTTCGATTTCCTTCATACCTTATCAAAGAAACCATTATTATAATGGTTATTATCAATCTCAAGGAAATTACACTGATTATTAGCCCCCACAGAATTATAATTGGGTCGGAAATCAACAGACATATTATCAACAGCGACCACAATCTTATTACCCTCCAAAACCTATCCATCAAGAAGCGCCAATTTATAATGAATTTTATCAAGAACCACCTATTTATTCAGTGCAACAACCCATACAAGAGCAACCTTCGAGTTTGAATTCAAGCATGGCTAAGATGATGAACTTAATGGAAGAAAATATGAAGATTAGCCAGCAAAGATTCCAAACCCTTAAGAATCTTGTGCATACCATGTCACAAATGGTGAGTAAACTTCAAAACATGCCAAAAGGGAAACTCCCAAGTGATACTAGTGCTTCTGAAAACAGTGTTTGTCAGGCAGTTGAATTAAGAAGTGGAAAACAATTACCTCTACCTAGAGTAGAACTAGAACCAACCTCTATTCATGAGAAAGTGGTTGAAGAAACAATCAAAGACAAGGTGGAAGAGGTAATTGAACAAACAAGTGTCCCAGAGAAGATACTAGAAAAGAAAGAGAGCCTAGTGGTAACCAACACACGTCCTCCTCCACCATTCCCGTCATGTGTCAGAAATCAGAACAATGAAAAAGAATTCAAGAAGTTCCTTGACATGGTGAACGAGTTAAAGATCAACATCCCGTTTGTAGAAGCTCTCACAAGAATGCCAAAATATCGTAAGTTCATGAAGGACATTCTTTTTAACAAACGAAGATTAGAAACCGAAGAGATGAATGGATTGCCAGAGGAGTGTAATGCTACAAATGAAATAGAGTTACCACCAGACACACCTCTACCCACGAAATCTTGGATGGAACCATCCATGATTATGAAGAATCGAGCTAAAAAGTTCGTGGGAATAAGAGGAAAGGGGTGGAAATTTCGTCAATCGTAATCAAGGTAACACGTCTAAGTTTAAAAGATGTTAAACAAAAGTGCTATACGGGAAACAACCCGTAGTTTCTTTTATGTTTTTACGTTTTTTTGTGTTTTTAGTTCATGTTTAGTTTAGTACTTTCAGTTGATATTGCATATTTGAGGAAGGTATTAGTGTTTGTGATGTTTAGGTGCTAAAGAAATCGAATTTGGGAGGAAAAACGAAATTTTTCGGAAAAATCAGATGCCAGCTCCGGTATAACGGGCCCTAGGGCCCGGTATACCGCAGGCCAAAAACCCGTGCCCACGGGTATCGCCACGCGTTTAATGCCAAGAGGTTAGATTTTGAGAGATGACATCTCCGGTATACCGAGCCATACCTCCGGTATACCGCCCAGCACAAAAACCCGTGCCCACGTGTTACGACTCGGGTATTTTGACGTAACTCAACCAGGAAGAATAATAACTCCGGTATACCGGGCCCTATGGCCGGTATGCCGCCCACACCCGATGTGTCGAAAAAAAAAAATATCTGGACACAATCTGAGAAAACTTCGGCAAGTCATATCTTTGCGCTCGGATGTCGGAATCAGGTGATCTTTGAGCCTAAACTGCATAACTTTTTGAGATCTAGCTGTTGGGGAGGTTGTCATTCTCGACCGGTATGCCGACCAAAACTCCGGTATGCCAGCCAGAAACTCGTGCACACGGGTGCGAGTCACATGTTCTATTCCGAGAGGTAAATTTCGAAAGCAAGCAACTCCGGTATACCGGGGCCCTACGCCCGGTATACCGCCCGACACTGCTGGAGAGGAAAATTTTGCGTTTTTCAGGTTATAAGGGTGAGGAGGTTGCTTTATTACGAATTTTTCAATCCTTAAGCTTCTCCTTCTTCCCCAAACCTCTCCCAACTCCATGGAAGCTACATCAAACCTTCCCTAAACATCAAAACACTACCCAATCACCATAAAAACACATCCAATTCCTTCTCCACATCATTACAAGGAAGAATCAATCATCCAAATATACCAAAACACATGGAATCCAATAATCAAAAGCTTAAATTTCAGAAATTTATCATACAATTTCTTAGATCCGTACCAATCCATGAAGAATCCATCTTACCCATATAGAGAATCATCATCAAATCACTTATCCTAACCCAAATAAATCTTGTACAACCAATAATCAAGAGTTTCAAATTTCAAGAGTGGTTAAAGCTTTGAGTTGGGGGTCAATTGAGATGATTGAGAGAACATAAACAATATCTACTACAAGGGAGATGAATAAAATCAAGGTATTGGATTATATTGAGAAGAAATCAAGTGAGAAAAGACTAGTTCCAACACAAAGGGTAAAACAGGTTAAGAGAAGAGAGATCAGCTAGCTGTGTTAATTCAATGGGCAAAAAGGTTCCAACTTTAGTGAAGAAAACAACACAACCTCTACAAATTAAAGACCCTACACCCGAAGAAAAAGATAAAGATTCAGTGGCCATGATAGCTTCTCCAAAGAAACAATTAAAGGAACTACCTTTTGCTTATGAGAAAGTATTTGAAGAAGAAATTGATAAAGGAGAATACAAAAGACTCTTGGAGTTCGGTAAAAGAGTGGGTTTGTCTACGTTAATGGTAAGACGTTCTAAAAGATGTTCTTTTTGTTGAAGTGTATTTTGTGATGAGAAGAAGAGGATGTGGAACAGTTGATCTATGAGGAGGTGACATGATTTTCGATCTCTCCCATGTCCATGTTTAATGCAATATCCTACTATGATCACGTGTCTTGATCGGAATTCGAATAGGAAGTTGGGTGAAGAAGAAACACGTGAGTTTAAGATGAGTAACAATATTTACAATGCTTGGATCATTAAAGTTTTGAGAGTAATTACGCAACTTTCAAAAGAAAAAACAGAGTACATTATAACACTTCGTGAGCAATTAAAGGAAATCCAGCAAATCCTATCTTGGATGTTGATAAGGCGAGGTAATAGCCTCGAAGAGTATGTTTTCTTTCTTCCCGACCATTTCTTTATGTGCAATATGTATGCTAATTTTAAATTTTATTTTTCTTGAGTCTTTTTAGAGTCGTGGGGACACGACTCACTTTTGAGTTGGGGGTGGGGATTCGTTGTCCTCATCTTCCGTTTTTTGTTTTTTTCATAAAATTTAAAATTTTTAGGTTGAATTAGGCATAGAATATGTTGAATGTACCTATTGAGCATGATTTTAATTAGGTCAATGATAGTAAGTAGTATGTTTTTGAAAGATGTCACAAATATGTTTAGTATGCATGCATGATAACAAGAAATAAAGGACAGAAAAGTTAATGAGCAATGCTAAGAATTCACGTTGAAACTTAGGGAGAGTTATTTGGTGTGTAGAACGTGAGGTTTGAAATTAGTTGAAAACCCACTTGTTTATGAACTATTAGTGAAAAAATAACTAAATCCGGTAGTTAGAAAAATGAATAAGGCAGTTCTTTCATATTGAAGTCACTTGAAGCTTTTTATACCTTCTCACCCTTTTTAATTGATATTGTTATTATTTATCCGTCTTAGCCCCTCTGAGCCTTTCTAAAGCCTTTTATTGAACCACATTATAATCCATACCCTTAGTTTTTAGGACTTATCTATATGACCCGCACTCGAATCGCAAAACCTGAGACAAGTTTTTTTTAGAGCTTGAGTTTGAGGTGGTGGGTTTCATCATCAGGGAAAATTGGGATTTGGGAATTATAATTGTGATTTTATTGATGATGAAAAAATTAATATTGTAACCCTTTGCAGGGGTAATAGTGAATGAAAAAGAAGCTACGAGCTAAAATTGCCAACATGGGCATAAAAAGAAAAAATATTGGTGGGTCCTGGTGTGTTATTAAATTAATGCAAAAGTAAAGGAACCACAATCACCGCAAGTGTACGGTTGTCCAAGTAATATTCGATAAATCGAGTTCGTTCTCAGGGACGGATTAGGTTCAACTCCAGTATTAATCAGATAGTAAGAATAATTGTTTACAGAAAAGTAAAGAATAGATTTTTGTTTGGTTTTCTTAAAACTAAAGATGAAAAGAAAATAAAAGCAAATAAAAGACTGACTTCAGATAAGAGAATTACTTGAGTCTCGCAAAGAATCCTCCTAACTAATATAATCTATGTTATGTTTAAGGGTAGAATTGGTATTAGTATACTAGTCGGGAATCTAATATCTCCTAGCCCCCGTCAGGGTGGACCTAGAAGCTATCCTACGGTATTACAAACCCCGTCAGGGTGAATATAAGCTACTTTCAGATGAATAATATTTTACCTCTTTGGCTATGTAAATCATATGACTTTCGTCCATTACACGGGTATTACCTAGATCTGTATTCAAACCCCCCTGTCGGGTGATCCATACGCCACTATATGGAATAGCCTAAGTACTAAAAGCTAATTCTAGTTGTTCCTAAAAGAATTAGTAATGAAAACAAAGTAATATCCAATATAGAAAACTCAATCCTATTTAAATCTAAACAATCCCAAATTCAAAACATAGAAACAATTAATTCAGGTTCATCCTTTTATTGCGATTCTCAAGTATATAAAAGTTTAGCTCATGGCAATATTAAAGACTGAAACTAAATAGAAAGACATCATATTCAATTACAGAAAAGAAATATATAACCTAAGGATTAGATGACTGTTGATGGAAGAACATAACTCCTCCAGCTCTAGCTCCTCCTTTGCCTTCTTGCTCTGAAGTGGTTGACTCTCTCTCTAAGGATGTATGAATTGTGTAAAATATGAGAGGTACTGAATTATGAGGTCTAAGGGGTGTATTTATAGGTGTTGGAAGACCCTAGGTCGAATTAGTTGGTGTGGAAGACAAGGCAAAGACTCTCAAATTCGTAGCCCTAAATTATAGAAAAGGTAAGATTTGCTGCTGATTTGATTTGGTCATATCTGTTTCAATACTTATCCGTTTGAGAAGTTCCAATATATGAAACTGCTTGTCTTGGAAACTCTTTCTATTGGTGCAGACCATTCGTCCAGAATCCTAGCCAATCTTTTATTATGATTTAATCTCTAAAACGTGGCTGGATTTTCAGATTTCAAAAGGCAGCTTTATCTTTTCCTCCTTTGAATAAATCTTTCCTAAATCTTCTTATTTCCATGTAAATCTTCGTTCCTTTCATCTTTATCTTGACTTGGCCTCTAAGCAATTACCATTTATCTTTTAAAGCTTCACATTAAATAAAAAATTAAACCGCATATGCTTAAAAAGAATAAATCAATAAATCAAGAAATCGAAATAGGAAAGTGCACTCTAAAAATAGAAACTCGACTAGAAATCATTTCCTAACACTCTAAAATACACTAAGACTTTATTCTCACTTCTTCTCCTTGGATTGGTCTTTCATGAAATTCACGAACCAATTAACTTTGCATTAAAAATAGTCAAATTTACGCACAAAAGCTCAGATTCTGCAAATAGTTAATTTCCAAGGGGAGGAAGTGCAATATGATCAAATAAGCCTAAAAGTCTATCAAATAACTCATTTATTCACCTAAAAGGATGTCTCCAATGGGCTAAGAATTAGAACAAATAGGGAGACATCAAGACCCCAAACTCAAACCTTTGTCGTCCCGACGAAGTAAAATAAAAACAAAGGATCTTTTAGGTGAACGCAGAAGGTAGAATCTAGTAAATAATCCCAAAGCAAAACTTAAAACAAATTTCATATAGTCTAATCTAGGAATTAATATACACCTATACTTATCATGCAAAATCAAATACAAAACAATATCAAATCAAAATTAATTTCACAATGCTAGAAGGTTACGCTTATTACTTATCTCAAGATGGTGGCTATAGGGTGTTCCTCGATCTTTACTTGCTTTGAAGGCTCCACTTAGCATAATCCCTATTAACTCACTGTGCATCTAGGAATCACGAGGTCTTTACGGTTTTAGCATAGGCTGAAGGACGGTATGGTATGTATATTTGGTAAATTTGAAGTGAGCTTTTGGCTCTCTCCTCACTTACCATCAACAAAACTGTCCAAGAGCTTGAGTTTACACTCGAATAACATTCTCACTCAACCCAATTGACGCGCTTAATTAGCGTCTTCAAATTAACCCAATAAGCACTAAGGATGATTCACCTAAAAATTTCCACTTTGCCGGTCCGAATATATAATCTTTTCAAATCATTCATTTTTTTCTTTTCTTTTCTTATGGATATGACTCTCTTTTAATGTTGAGAAATCATGCTATTTTTTCATAGTTATGCCTATTCATAACTTGAGCTCGAAGCTTCTTTTCCATTCACTATTACCCCGGCAAAGGGTTACAATATAATAAACATGTGAATCATCATCATATATAGCACAAAGCACAATTGATAAGCTCAAAAATCCCAACCCAATGTAAATTCCCATATAGTGGACCCACCACCCCAAACTCAAGCTCAAGACCGGAAGTCTCAGGATCGTGATTCAAGTGCGGGTCATATGGTCATGCCTAACAATCTAAAGGGATATTGGCTTATAATGTGGCGACAAAAGAAAGGCTTAAAGGCTAAAAATTTGTCTAAGAAGGATAAAATTAATTCAGGGATAGAAGGCCAAAAAGGATTCAAAGGGCTAACAAAGAACTGCCTCTATCATCTTCCTATTTACACAACTTGTCTCTAGTTCATACCTAAGTGGGTTCTCTACTCATTTAGATCTCGCGTTCTACAAACCACCGATTATCCTTAAGCACAAGTTTACTTCTTTTGCATTGTTCATTAATTTTTCCTATAAATAATCTCATATTTGCATGCAATCAAAGTACAGTTTACACTAACTCCTAAAGTCAACTATTTTCTATCATTAATTCATAAAAAGCATGCTTGATGGGGGCATTTAAAACACTCTACAGCTCTACAGTCAAAACATTCCTCAAAGTAAAATTGAAAAAAAACTTTAAAACACATAAAATTGGGAAGAGGCAACGAACCCCACCCCAAACTCAAAAATGAGTCGTGTCCCCACGACTCGAAAAAGACTCAATAAAGCAAATAAACAAATAAAACAAATAAGAAAGGGATAGGAAAATGTATCTGAACCAGCACCAAGCTGGTTTCCATGGTTGCGTGTATGTTGAGCTCCTTGTGTTGCGTAGGTGGCATGTGGAACATTGCTCACTCCACGTAATATGATGTGCATAAGCTCCAACTCTTTTGTGATTTTTCCTATGGGTTTCAACACCTCTTCATGATTATCCTCCAAAAATTCTTTCAACTACATCTTTCAACACCCATAAGTAATACAAGGTTCTTCAACTTCTTCTTCCCCTTCATGGTATTCTTAACCTTCCAATCTTCGTCATCTCAATGAACCCCAAACTCAAAACTTCAAATAATCAAGAACTAGAGAAGAGTTTTGAAATTTGATGTTTTGAGGATTTGTAATGAAGGATTTAGGTGTTATATGAGATGGGTAATCAATATTTAATAGCTTGAGGAAGGTTTAATGAATAGGATTGATGCTTTGATGAAGAGGCTTAAGGTTGAAGGAGAAAATTTCTTGATTTTCTTGAAGGATTGTGGTGTTGGATGTGTGTTTGGAATGGATTAGGAGGAAGGATTTAATGTTCTTGGGTGTTGTAGTGGTCTTTGTGCAGGTACATAAGGGTTAGGATCTGGAAAATTCGTATTGGGGGAGGCTAGGGTTTAGTCTTGACAAGGTAGGAAGCTTATAAGGTGAACACTCTTCAAAACCGACATAGCGCGGTATACCGGGCATGACCCGCGGTATACCGCAGCTTCTGCTGCTCCAAATTTTCGTCTCTGCCAAGAACCCGTGATATATACCCCGTGGCACGGGTTTTTGCTACTGTTCAATATATCTTCTCCGTCCAAAAACCCGCAGTACCTAACCCGTGTTACGGGTTTTTCCCTCCTGCGGTATACCGGACATCTCACGCGGTATACCGGACCGCGCATCGAATTTTTTTTCTCCTTTCTGTATAAAACCCGCGTGAGTAACACGTGACACGGGTTTTCTTCCTGCGGTGTACCGGGGTTCTGGGGCGGTATACCGGACCTCGCGCCGAATTTTTCCCTTGAATTTCCTAGCACCCCAAACTCGATTCCTGCACCATTAACACACTACCTTTCTCATTTCTTTTAAAAGTAGACACGAAAACTTGACACTTAACTTAGAATTATACACTAGGAATTGAAAAACATAAAGCAATTTAAACATGGGTTGTCTCCCAAGAAGCACTTTTGTTTATTACGTCTTTAAGTTCGACGCGTTACCTTCCATGAATATGGTATTGAGGCCCTAGCGGTTCTCCTCCGCTTGAATTCGCCTCGTCCTTGGCATGTAAGCTTCAGAACCTTCCCCCTTAGAATTTTATTCAATCGATCTCTGAAAGGGGGAGGGTAGTATCTCCGTTTCGCCTTCTTACTTTCATGACGAAACGTATTCTTCACCACACGATAGTAGATAACTGTCCTCAACGGTATAAGCTCATTTTCATTCTCTTTAATCTCGCATTCCTCTTTAAAGTGTGGTGGGTAGGTGCTTCTCCGTGCCGCTTTACTCTCGCGATGTAGCACCTTTCTTGCGTAGCACCTATTGATCATTTATAATAATAGAGGTGATTCCAGTATTTTATCTCTAATGATGATTTGTGGTGGAGATAGTGATTGGTGAACTTTTTGTGGTGGGGATTCGATTTTAAATTCTTCGATGGATTCCTCAACCACTTCACATTCGTCTTCGCTTTCAACCCAATCTTCCACTATTACTTCATCATATTCTTGATGTGGAATCTCAATAATCTTGATCACCTCTTCTTCTTGTTTGCGTTCAGTATCTTGATCATGTGCACGCACCATAGGAATAGCAACCTCAGTTTCAATTTCTAGGATTTTCGTTGCTACCCCTTCTTCCACCATGCTAATAAGATTGTCAACCACATGGTGGTCTTCTTTTATAACCGGCATGATGGTCATATCACTATCAATAGTATCTTCCTTCAACACCTCCTCCTCAACTACTTCTTCCAGTTGATCACTTCCATCCCTCGGGGGAGTGGAATCTTCACAAGACATACTACCCTATTCTTCTACCATCTGTTGCATGCGTGCTTGGATGGCGTTTGTTTCTTCTACTAAGCGCTGGAGTTCTTGCTGATAGTGATGAGGTGGAGGTTGTTGAATGTTTCCAACTCATTGGTTGTTCCATCCTTGCTCCTGGGGATAGTGATATGATGATTGTTGTTGATTATTCCCGATCCATTGGTTGTTCCAATCCTGCTCTTGCGGGTTTTGATAGGATTGTTGGTAGAAGTTACTACCCCATTGTTGTTGTCCCGAAGAGTCTTCCCAATATTCGTATGGATCGGGATCCGGGTAATGTCCTCTATACATCTTCAATAAAACCTCTTGATCATTACCTGAATAAAAATCTGTACAACAAAAACAAAAACCAAGCGTAAAACTGAAAAAATAAATAAACAATTACAACAACTAAAAATTTAACACCGGGGTCTCACGCTACCGTCCCCGGCAGCGGCGCCAAAAACTTGGTGGGTCATGGTGTGTTATTAAATTAATGCGAAAGTAAAGGAACCACAATCACCTCAAGTGTACGGTTGTCCAAGTAATATTCGATAAATCGAGTTCGTTCTCAGGGACGGATTAGGTTCAACTCTAGTATTAATCAGATAGTAAGAATAATTGTTTACAGAAAAGTAAAGAATAGATTTTTGTTTGGTTTTCTTAAAACTAAAGATGCAAATAAAATAAAAGCAAATAAAAGACTGACTTCAGATAAGAGAATTACTTGAGTCTCGCAAAGAATCCTCCTAACTAATATAATCTATGTTATGTTTAAGGGTAGAATTGGTATTAGTATACTAGTCGGGAATCTAATATCTCCTAGCCCCCGTCAGGGTGGACCTAGAAGCTATCCTACGGTATTACAAACCCCGTCAGGGTGAATATAAGCTACTTTCAGATGAATAATATTTTACCTCTTTGGCTATGTAAATCATATGACTTTTGTCCATTACACGGGTATTACCTAGATCTGTATTCAAACCCCCCTGTCGGGTGATCTATACGCCACTATATGGAATAGCCTAAGTACTAAAAGCTAATTCTAGTTGTTCCTAAAAGAATTAGTAATGAAAACAAAGTAATATCCAATATAGAAAACTCAATCCTATTTAAATCTAAACAATCCCAAATTCAAAACATACAAAACAATTAATTAAGGTTCATCATTTTATTGCGATTCTCAAGTATATAAAAGTTTAGCTCATGGCAATATTAAAGACTGAATCTAAATAGAAAGATATCATATTCAATTACAGAAAAGAAATATATAACCTAAGGATTAGATGACTGTTGATGGAAGAACAGAATTCCTCCAGCTCTAGCTCCTCCTTTGCCTTCTTGCTCTGAAGTGGTTGACTCTCTTTCTCTAAGGATGTATGAATTGTGTAAAATATGAGAGGTACTGAATTATGAGGTCTAAGGGGTGTATTTATAGGTGTTGGAAGACCCTAGGTCGAATTACTTGGAGTGGAAGACAAGGCAAAGACTCTCAAATTCGTAGCCCTAAATTCTAGAAAAGGTAAGATTTGCTGCTGATTTGATTTGGTCATATCTTTTTCAATACTTATCCGTTTGAGAAGTTCCAATATATGAAACTGCTTATCTTGGAAAGCTCTTTCTATTGGTGCAGACCATTCGTCCAGAATCCATGCAAATATTTAATTATGATTTAATCTCTAAAACGTGGCTGGATTTGTAGATTTCAAAAGACAGCTTTATCTTTTCCTCCTTTGAATAAATCTTCTTATTTCCATGTAAATTTTCTTTCCTTTCATCTTTATCTTGACTTGGCCTCTAAGTAATTACCATTTATCTTTTAAAGCTTCACATTAAATAAATAATTAAACCGCATATGCTTAAAAAGAATAAATCAATAAATCAAGAAATCGAAATAGGAAAGTGCACTCTAAAAATAGAAACTCGACTAGAAATCATTTCCTAACACTCTAAAATACACTAAGACTTTATTCTCACTTCTTCTCCTTGGATTGGTCTTTCATGAAATTCACGAACCAATTAACTTTGCATTAAAAATAGTCAAATTTGCGCACAAAAGCTCAGATTCTGCAAATAGTTAATTTCCAAGGGGAGGAAGTGTAATATGATCAAATAAGCCTAAAAGTCTATCAAATAACTCATTTATTCACCTAAAAGGATGTCTCCAATGGGCTAAGAATTAGAACAAATAGGGAGACATCAAATATATATATGAAAAAATAACGTGATATCTTAACATTAAAAAGAGAGTCATAGCTATACAAAAGGAAAAAATTGATATGAAAAGAATATATATATTCGGACCGGCAAAGTGGAAATTGTATATCATCAAAAAGGTTTTATTTGGGATTATTGGGGATGCACATCAAAAGCATCATGAATTGGGTTGAGTGAGAACATCTTCGAGTGAGAACTCAAGCTCTAGGGCGATTCGTTGATGGCTAGTGAGGAGGGAGCCAAAAGCTCACTTTTCATTTATCCAAATATACCACACCGTCCCTAAGCCAAGTTATAACCAAATACCTTAGGATTTCTAACTACTTCGTGGAGAAGAAATTGAGCTATTAGGTAGTAGGTAAGTGGAATATTGAATGCTATATTAAGACCTATGAACAACCTATAGCCAATAGCAGTAACTAAGTTATCAACCTCTCCTTCCGGCATTGCTAAATTAATCTTGACTTGAATTCATGGATTGTTTATTATGTGTATATTTAGCATATTTGTGCATTATTTCTTGAGCATTACTACATGAGACTTTTTAGATACTATGCTCAAGGATCATTCATTGTGTTCTGTTCTTATTCTCCTCCTACTTCTTCCTCTTGATTACTTGACTACCCTGCTATTCTTTATTTTATTATTTTTATTGTATCGGGACGATACACTTTGAGTTGGGGGTCTTAATGTCTCCCTATTTTTCATGAAATAATCCTACTTGGAGACATCATTTTAGTTGTATTTATTAGTTTATAGGTCGATTTTATCATGATTTAGTACACTTTCCTATTTTGTGTCTTGAATTGGTTATTTATTATTTTTAGAGCATATTAGGTTTAATTATCTATTTTGTGTGAAGCTTTAGAGATATATGGTAATTAATTAGAGTCCAAGTTGGTTCCAAGAGTTTAAGGAAAGAAGATAAACATGGAAATTGAAGATAAGGAAGCAAAAGCTAAAAACATGGAAAAGAAAAAGCTGCCTTAAATCTGAATTCCAGCACCTACGACCACAAATTAGCTTATATCTCAAAATAGGTAAGGAATTTGGAGAAACGGTCAAGAGAAAAGTTAAATATCTTTCCGAGATGATGAATTTCGACTAATCATACGCGTCAAACGGGTGAGTATTGAAGTTGCGAGGACCAAAACAAAAACGGGGTTGATTCCATATTTTTGGGCTACGAATTTGAGTTGGCTTGGAGTCCAACACTTATCTTTTCCTTCAAGAAAAAGATTAGGTCTTCCTATACACTATAAATACAACCTATTATCATTAGAAAAATCATCCTTGGTAAAACCTTAAGCCAAGAGGAAGCTGCAACACAAGAGAAGAAGTCAGGAAGGAGCTAAACACCATATCATGTCTTCTTCTACCTTTAAATATGTAATTTCTTTCTTTTCTTTCTCTAGTATGAACTACTTTACTTTTACCTTGAGATTTAGCATTTATGTATGAACCCTAGTTTTCTATTGATTTGGGGTACTCAATATTTAATTGGAATTTATGTTTTATGTTCTGTTTATGTGTTTTGATTTATTGTTTGTTTTCCTTACAGTGCGCAACGTTAGGATTAACTTAATAGTAGTTAGATGATCACCCTAGCTGGGTGTCTAATTATTGAAACACCATATAACGTCTAGAACAAGGTTTAGACCTGACAAATCAACTTAACTAGATAATCATTAGGGTATGTTTTCACCACTATCATCATGTTGGAATTGAATTGCTTAGGGCCTTGGTGGCGCTTGATAACCCTAAGTTTAGGCTGCCTCATGATGTGTCTGTAGCCCCCTTAATCGCTCTCAAGGTCTAAGTTATGTGAATTTAGAATCCTGATTATTTCATAATACATAGTTCACCCTTAGACAATAGAATAACCAAAACTAGTGGGGATTACTTGCTAATATCTCGAGCTAAACTCTCATACTACTTGCTTATCTCTTTTATTTAATTTCCTATCGTTTAATTTATTTAGTTAATTTCGAGTTCTTTTAAGCATACAAATATTTTCCCTTTTTATTTTCTTGTGTATTATTTGGTCTAGCTTCTTAATATATGCACTTGAATATTTGCATAAGTCCTCTCTAACTTTCGCAGTCTCTGAGGAACAAATCTTACTTATTCATAAAAACTTGCATACATCTTGTATACTTGCAGAACCGTGCTAGCCTAGGGTGTTTTATTGCACTTATTTATCTATTATTTTCAAACACCTTACCAGGCCTCTACCACCTCCACGATATGAACCGTGGCCTCCCGTGAATGAAACCTGAGACTGTAATGCTTGATCTGAACAAGAAAATTTGAGGACTTCTTAGAAGACTTCTACCTTCATGTGCTTCCAGTCTTCCTTGTAAGGTTTCCAGTTCCATTGCCGAAATATCTTGTGACTCTTCAGTATCCACGACCACATGATCAAATATCATCGGTAGGCTACACAAAACTTTTTCAACAACCCTTTGAATTTCCATAATTTCGCCATTTGTAGCAACTTGATTAACAAGAGATGTGACTCTTGAAAAATAATCACCAATTTTTTAATTTTCTTTCTTCTATAACTTTTCGATTTTCTTTCATCTATAACTTTTCAAATTCGGACTGTAGAGACTCTTTTTACTTGATCTTTTCCGGTATAAGTTGTTTGACGAATATCCCACGCTAACATGGAATAATCCGCCTTGGTTAGTCTTTCAAAAATTGGAATTTCGATGGCTTGATATATTTGAAAAAGAGATTTTCAATCTTTTTTCTTCTCACCTTTTAGAATTTTTTTCTTTCGTTTAATTGTGACTCAACTTCTGGAATATCTACACCATCTTCAACAACACTCCAAAGTTCTTGAGATTCAAGATATAATTTCATTAGATGACTCCAATATTCAAACTTTTTGCCATTGAAACGAGGTACGAGAAAAGCAAGATTGTTGGACATTTTTTACCTTGCTCTGATACCAATTTGAAGAAAAGAAATATATTTTTTTGGAGAGAAATTCTGAAAATAATATATTGATATTTGGTTTTCTATTTTTGTATTACAATTTCATTTTCATGTCTCTCTATTTATAAACTAAAGAATATCGAAAGACATGTAACTCATATAACAAGTTGTCATACTGCGCACCTATTCTAATTTATTATTGAAATCTATAATTTATTTCTCCACTAACTCAAACTTATTTCACCATAACCCATAACTTATTTCTCCACTAATTCAATTAAATGGATATGGTACAAAATCTAATTTATTTTGCTATATTCCACTTTATTTTTTATTTTATTCTTTTTTGTTTTTGATTTATTCCAACATCTACATGAATCTAAAAGTGTGCCCGTAACATCCGGTTCAATTGGCATAGAGTCGATGAAATCTCGTGCTTCTTGTAATAAACCCGCACGTCCTAATAAATCTATCATACACGCGTAATGACTTAATGTGGGTTCGATTTTATGTATGTTTTTCATTAAATTACAGTATTTACGGCCTTGTTGGACCAATCCTATATGTGTAAATGCGGATAAAACTCCTACGTATATTATATGATCGGGTTTGATTCCTTTTATAAGCATGTTTTCAAAAGGTTTAATAGCTTCTTCTCCTAACCCATCTTGAGTTAAAGCGATTATAATTGACGTCCAAGAAATTGCATCGTCCAAGCATTACTAACTGAAACTGATGAAACTTCGTTTGATTTATTGCTACGTTATGGATTTGTTTTCTGTGTTTTAACAAAGCTAAACTTGAACAAACACTTAACACAGCAACAAAAGTGTAATGATCAGGCTTTGCATTTTCTTTAGTCATTGATTTAAAAAGTTCTATTGCATCTTCGTGAAATCCATTTCGTACATACGCTACAATCATGGTTGTTTATGCTATTACATCACGGTTTATTAACGAATCGACGATTTTTCGTGTCGGGTTTAAATCACCTAGCTTAATATATCCATCTAAAAGTGTCGTTAATGAATCATATTTAAACATGATATACCGTTTTGTAATAATATTTTACGCGCAATTTCATCTCTAGCACATTCCGAGTACATGGAAATTAGGGAATTTTCAACCGCTCCTAAAATATCGAAGTGAGTTCTTACAATATCTGCGTGAATTTGCTTTCCTAGATTTAACTTTTCAAGATTCACACAAGCTGATAAAACACTCACTAAAGTGTATTTATTAGGTTTTAGTAATGAATTGTTAAGCATTCTGGTAAAACATGTCCAATGCTTCGTTATCTAAACCGTGCTGATTATAACCAAATATCATTGAATTCCATGACACGATATCTCGTTCATTCATTTTTTCAAACAATTCCAAGGCAAGATTAAAACATCCACTTTGCATATGTAAAAAAATCATTGTATTCCAGCTCAAAACGTTCTGTAATATAATCATATCGAAAAAAACTTTGGCTGTTTTTGTATCACCTGATTTTTTGTATAGATTTAACAAATAATTTTCAACGAAAACATAACTACTTAACCTGAGCTCAATAGATAAGGAATGTACCTTTTTTACGATATTTAACGCTTGATTTGAAGCACAAGATGCGGGGATATTAGTAACTGTAAACTGAGTTGGCGCTATATTACTCCTAATCATCTCGTTAGCATTTCAATAGATGTTTCAAAACAATTGACTTTATAGTAACCCGTGATCATAGCTGTCCAAGAAACGGAATCACGATCAGGCATTTGATCGAACATGTTTCGTGCTTCGTTTATGAAAGAAATAGTTTTTGGCCTAGCCCAGATTGTGGGTGTCCATAATGGGTTAGACCGGCCCATATTATGTCAGTTACTATGTGGAAAAATTATAAATAACTTTAGGAGAGGTTATTACAAACAAGATAACAAAACCAGTTTCTCCTTTCTACAGTTGTTTTTTCAGAGAACTAAAACAGCATAAAATAAATTGTTTCAGTATTTCCATATTCTATATATCAGATCCAGTGGCATTTATGTTGTGGAATAGCAATCTTCTTCGTCAAGTAAGTATATTCAATACCAGAGCATTTTCAAATCATAATTCCACCTAAAAGGGTTGTCTAGAAACCTTCAAATTTCTTACAAATGGTATCAGAGCTTAGTGTTCATTGATTTTAAATCTTATTTTGTTTTGAAAATGCATATATACATGTATGTATATTATCTCTGATGTATATTTTTATTATATGCTTTTTTTGTGAAAGTATTTTATATTGAATAAATGTATAGATCAAGATTCTAATCAGAATAAGAAATGCAATGGTTAAAATTTCGTCAAATTCAGACTTAAAATAAAAAGATATAATTTTTTGAAGTTTTTAATGGGGTTTTTTTTACGTGTTTGCACTGGTGGAGACGACGATCAAAACGCCGTCGTTTTGGCATTTCGGATTAAATTAAAAAAAGAAGGAAAAGCCAGCACTCAAGTATCTGCCATGTCTTGGACAAACGACCTGTTGGTCAATACTAAACTACATTTCCACTGCACTCCTTCATTTTTTTGACTTAGTTTGCGCAATGGTCTAGATTCTTTAGTTTTTGTTTCTGAATATTATAAACCATTTGACGATTTTGTGATTCGAACTTCAACCCACGTGGGACATGTTATACTCCAACCAATGGGCTATGGGTAGTTTTTGTTTCTTTGAATCGTCTATTGCTGAGGTTACAATTTCTTTCAAGTTATGGATTATTTTTAAATAAAACGAAAAGAAAAAGAAAAACGCTTAGAAATTTTGTAAATGTGTTAGTTCGAAATGCTAACCAATCTGATCATAGGATAAAGACAAAACTTCTTCACCACCACTACACTAGTTTATTTTACAAGTTATATTACGCAAAGAGAACAATTTGTACTGTTATTAACCCCTAAAAATCATATATTTTTGTTCATGTTCACTATTGGTTCCATTATTTATATATTTGATTATTTGAATATTTGGAATAAAAGAAATTTTTTATTGTTAATAAGATTGGTGTGGCTTGAGTTTCTAGCTTGGATGAATGATTATTAATGGTAGAAGAAGATTTATTTTATTGTTCTTGGAAGAATTTTTGATAGTTGGATGGTCTTTGGTGGTGTTTTATGGTGTAGGTTATGATTTGATATTGTAAGAAGTTGATTAGGTAACAATCTCTTCACAACCGCCTCGGTGCGGTGCACCAGACATCTAGTGTGGTATACCGCACGTAAAGTCTCTGACCAAAACCGTGGGCGCAAAAAGTCTCTACGGTTTTAATGGGTCTTCTCGGCAAATATCCGTATTTGAAAATCGTCGCCACGGTTTTCTCCCTAGCGGTACACCGGACATACCTTGCGGTACACCAGAACCGTGGTGGAAAAAAACGTAGGCGCAAATTCTCGATACGGTTTTTCATCTCGTGTCTCGGCAATATACTGCTGTTGGTTAGCACGTATTCTTCTCCCTTTGACCCCAAACTCATTTCCTGTACATGTAACACACTACCTTGCTCTCCTATTAGCTTGTAAACACTTTAATAATATACACTAACTTATAATTATACACTACAAAACATAAAACTATCTAGAAAGCAATTAAAACAAGGGGTGTCTCCCAAGAGCACTTTTGTTTAGCGTCTTTGAGTTAGACGTGTACCTCGAGCTAAGCGTGTTCTTCGAGATGGATCGTCTCCTCTCGTCCAAAGTCCTCACTATCATGGTATAACTTCAAGCGCTGACCATTCACGATGAATGTCCTTTGCTTGGCTAGATGTTCAATTTTGATCACTCCATGAGGTGTGACTTTTGTAACAATATAAGGTCTTCCCCGACGGGATTTAAGCTTACCGGGATAGTTCGAGAATCTATAATTATATAGTAATACCTTTTGTGCTCTCTCGAATCTCTTTGGATGAATTCGTTTATCATGCCATCTCTTTGTTTTCTCCTTGTAGAGACGTGAATTGTCATAGGCATGGAAACAAAATTCATCCAACTCATTCAACTGCATCATGCTTAGTTTTCGGCCAAGTCTGGGTTTAGATTCAGAGTTTTGATGGACCAGAAGGCTCGGTATTCAATCTCAATAGGAAGATGACATGCTTTGCCATAGACCATGCGATTGGGAGATGCCCCAACTGGTGTTTTAAATGCTGTTTTGTAAGCCCAGAGAGCATCATCTAGTATTAATGACCAGTCCTTCCTTGTTTTGTTCCCGGTCTTCTCAAGAATAGATTTTATTTCTCAGTTAGAAACCTCGGCTTGACAGTTAGTTTGGGGATGATAACCGATTGAAGTACGGTGTCTCACCCCCAACTTACGAAGGGCAGCTCTCAACTGATCATTGATGAAGTGGGTACTTTTATCACTGATAAGAATACGTGGCGTACCATGAATTGAAAAAATATGTGACTTAAGGAATGATATAACTATTTTAGTATAGTTCTTTTGTGTTGCCACTGCTTCTACCCATTTTAATACATAATCTACTGCTACCAAAATATAAAGATTCACATGGGAAGTTATGAAAGGTCCCATGAAATCTATTCCCCATACATCAAAGATTTCGACTTCTAAGATATTATTGAGCGGCATCTCGTCCTTTTTTGATATATTACCAGTGAACTGGAATCTTTGACATGTCTGAACGAATTGATGACAATCTTTGTGTAGGGTAGGCCAATAGAAACCAGATTGAAGAATTTTACCTGCAGTTCTATCGCCTTTAAAGTGGCCACCATATGGTGAGCCATGACAGCTTGCCATAATCTTAGTAATTTCGACTTCATGGATGCATCTTCTGATAACTTGATCACTACAAACCTTGAAGAGGTAGGTTTCATCCCAAAAGAATTGTTTGGCTTTATGACTTAACCTCTGTCTTTGTTGTGGATTGAAGTCCGTAGGGAATACACCACTCACGAGGAGGTTAACTAGATCTGCATACAAGGGAACAAACGCATCTTTAATCGTAAAAATCTATTCATTAGGGAATACCTCTTTAACCAATAATGGTTCCTTGTTGGCATCAGATCCTTTAAGCCTGGATAAATGACCAGCTACTTGATTCTCGCATTCCTTTCGGTCTCGGATATCTATGTCAAATTCTTGTTGCAACAATACCCATCTAATAATACGAGGCTTAGCGTCCTTATTCTCCATAAGGTACTTGATTGCTGAATGATCCATGTACACAATAGTTTTCATCCCAATCAGGTAGGAACGAAATTTATTAAAAGCATATACCACGACTAACATCTCTTTTCCGTTACTGTATAATTCATATGGGTAGCGTTAAAGATCTTACTCACATAATAAATCGTGTGGAAGATCATTTCTTTCCTCCGGCCTAACACAACACCCATTTCGTGATCACTTTCATAGGATATAAGTTCAACGGAGCATTCAAATCTGAAGGTACAACAATCGGCGTGGAGATGAGCTTCTCTTTTATCGTCACAAACGCTTGATGACATTCTTCATTAAAACTAAAAGGACTATCATTTTAAAGTAAAGAACAAAGCAGTTTGGCAATCTTGGAGAAATCTTTAATAAATCTTCTGTAAAAATCTGCGTGACCCAAGAAACTTCTCACTCCTGTGACAGAAACTGGAGGTGGTAAGGTTTTTATAACTTCAATTTTAGCATGATAAACCTCCATCCCCGCCTTCGAAACTTTATGTCCCAACACAATCCCTTCTTGAACCATGAAGTGGCATTTTTACCAATTAAGCACAAGATCTGTTTCTTTACATCTTACAAGGACATTTTCAAGATTTTTGAGGCAACCATCGTAACTATCTCCAAAAACCAAAAAATCATCCATAAATACCTCCAAGTATTTGTCAATCATGTCCCAAAATATAGCAATCATACTGGTGGTCCTTTGTGTGTTCTAAAAATAAATGCAAATGCTAATCGAACCACAACCGCAAGTGTACGGTTATCCCAAGTAGTATAACTGATAAATCAGATTCGTTCCAAGGACGGAATGGTTGATCACAATGTCTAGCAAATAGTGATTGATGCACTTATGAAAGTAAAAGATAATAAAATGTTTGTTTGGTTTTGTTTATTAAAACTACTAAATGAAAGACAAATTATAAATGCAAGTAAAAGCTAAGACGAAAGTAAAATGAGTGAAAACGCAATATGAGATGTAGTACTTGAGAACGCAAGGATCCTCCCAATCTTACTTCCTAACTTATGTTGTTTAAGGGCTAAATTGGTCAATTACAATGGTCGGGATTCTAAATTCCTTATACCCCCGTCAGGGTGGACTATAAAGCAATCCTAAAGTGTCACTAGTCCCGTCAGGGTAAATATG
Source organism: Nemophila menziesii (assembly GCA_029959085.1). NCBI lineage: Eukaryota > Viridiplantae > Streptophyta > Magnoliopsida > Boraginales > Hydrophyllaceae > Nemophila > Nemophila menziesii. Next base: position 87,417,510 of record JARWIR010000001.1, read on the forward strand.
ATCCACCGTTGGATGATTAAGTGTTTTACCTCATTGGCCCTAGAATTAGCTAAGTTCGTCAGAATCAATAGCTTTTATCCTAGATTGAATAATTAATTCTATACCTAAACCCTCTGTCAGGATGATCCACATGCCACATATGTGGAATAGCTTAGATACTAATACCTGTTCTTAGTTCGCGACTATAAAATCAGTAAATAATCACAAATTATCGAAAAGAGTAATAAACCCAATCTAATTTAATTTAATATAAACCCAAATTCAACATCCGTTATTTAATAAAATTAGGATTCACCCATTGTTTGTTCTCAAGCACTATGAAAAGCTTAGCTCATATTAAAATTAAAAACTAAATTAAAAGAATTGGAATTCATATTGTTTACAGAATTAAAATATAAAAAGAACCTAATTTCCGGAATTGGAATAACTACGAACGGAGCTATAGACCCACTCCAGCTCTTGTAGCTTCTTCTTTCTTCCTTCTGTTGCTTCTCTCTGGTATTTAATTTTGTGGAATGTGAATTATGTGAAAAATAGAAGTCCAGACCTCCTTTTATAAGCATAAATTCGTACTAGGGCTTGGACCAGAAAATAAAATACTAATTAAATGTCCAAGACCAAATTCTAAGCCCAAAATCCCGTAACTGCTGATATACCTTCACTAAAACGGCTTTTCCCGATGCGTTATGACTCCGATTGACCTCATTCCAGTTGCTAAAGTTCCGTAACTCGATAAGGAATGTTTTCTATTCAAAGGTCAGCGGCTAAATCATCGCTTAAGCACCTCGAAATCAGCACTCTATGGCCTGGAAAAATAGATTTTCCAGCTCTAAAAATAATATCTTCGGGATTTATCTTCAAGTCTTGACTCTAATTCACGATCTTTGACTTTCTCCTCGGATTCCTCTCCTAGCTAACATCTAAAACCTGTAAACGTTTCACTAAAACTACCAATATTACGCGCAAAATTTCAATAAATAAAAAAATGCTAGAAATAAAAAGGAAAATGCGGATTATTGCAAATTAAGTCCAAAAGTCTATCAAATTAATTAAATAAACACCCAAAATGATGTCTCCCAAGGGTCGAAAATAAGAACAATTAGGGAGACATCAAGACCCCCAACTCGAACCTTTGTCGTCCCGACAAAGTAAAACAAAACAAAGGGGTAGAAGTAAGCGTATAAACAAATAGAAGCTATCAAATAAACCCTAAAGCAAGTCTCAAAATAAATCTCATATAGCAAACTCTAGAAATTAATATACACATACACTAATCATGCAACATCAAACATAAATAATCTCAATCATAAAATTAAAGTCGCAATGCTTGAAGGTTACACTTGTACTCATCTCTGTATGATGGCTATAGGGTGGTCATTAATCCTAACTCGCTTTGAACGCTCCACCTAGTATATTCCCTATCAACAGAATAACAAATTCACTATGCACTTAGGAATCACGATGTCTTTACGGTTATAATATTGGCTTAAGGACGGGTGTGGATGTATATTTGGTAAATTTGAAGTGAGATTCTGGCTCTCTCCTCACTTACCATCAACAGTGTCCTCGAGCTTGAGTTAACGCTCAAAAAGATGTTCTCACTCACCCATATACGCAACAATTTAGCGTCCCATGTCTACCCACTATAAACAAGATGATTTTCAGAAAATTCCACTTTGCCGGATGTTTTATTCATTCATATTTTTCTTTATTTTTTTTTTTGGTATACAGAAGCAAACCGGGTTCCCGGTTTTGACGAATCCGGGTTCCCGGTTCCTACTGTATGGATTTTTCATTTTTTCATTTTTTCTTTCTTTTTCACTTTTTCTCATTCCCGGCAAAGGGTTACAAGTATATATCATCTGCAATTGTGCTACAATACAAAGCACATCAATCCCAACCCATTAAATTCCCCATAAGTGGTCCCACTACCCCAAACTCAAGCTCGAGACATGTCTCAGGATTGTGATTCAAGTGCGGGTCATATGGTCATGCCTAATAATCTAAGGGATAATGGCTTATATCGTGGCTACAAAGAAAAGGCTAAGGCTCAAAGTGGGCTAAGACGGATAATAATTAATACAAGGGATAGAAGGCTAAAAAGGCACAAATAGCTAACAAAGAACTGCCCCTATCATTTTCCTAAGTACATAGCTTGTCTTTAGTTCATATCTAGGTGGGTTCTCTACTAATTAGGATTTCACGTTCTACACACCAAACATATTCCTTGAGTACAAGCTTACTTCATTTGCATTGTTCATTAATTTTTCCTATCAATTACCTATGTTCGCATGCAATTGTAAGTGCGTTTTATATCAATCACTAAAGTCCACTATTTACTATCATAGATTTATCAGGAGTATGCTTAAAGGGATATTTAATAATTTCTACAGTCGAACGCAACTCCGAAAATTCTTTATTGAAAGCAAATAAAGCAAATAACACATAAAAACTGGGATGAGGCAACGAACCCCACCCCAAACTCAAAAATGAGTCGTGTCCCCACGACTCGAAAAGACTCAATAAAGCATTTAAACTAATCTACACTAAGAGGAAAGTTTAGAAAAAGTATCTTAACCAGCGCGAGGCTGGTTATCGGTGTTGCGTTCTGGACCTTTATCTCGCGTAACAGCATCATAAATCGCGTTTTGAAGTGTATTTACGCCTAGGATTAAATTTCGCAATAGGTCCAATTCTTTTGTAACGTTTCCCAAGGTAGCAATCATCTTATCCTGATTCTCTTCCAACACCTGAATCTTCGATTCCAACTCAGGTACAGTTTTCACTCTCTTTGATTGAGGAGTTCTCGGACTCCTAGTAGCTCGTGTTGCCTCCTCATGGATATTCTTGATTGTGCTCAAAGCTATACTCACACCAATTGAAACACTGTCAATATCTGCGTCCTTACGCGGAATCTTTGCGTCTAGACACAACTGAGTAATAGTACAAGGAAACTTCAGATTTTGTTGTTTCATTGGTGATTTCGCGAACTCCATGATTGTATCATAAATGATCTTAGCAACATCAAATGGTTTCTCCTCCAAAATACACTTAATAACAAATATGTGCTCTTTCTTCAACTCGGAAGTGTGTTTGATACCAAAGAAAGTGGGTATTACGAAACGAGACCAAACCTTAGCACGATGTGTCAAACTACTGCTGTAAAACTGTCCAGGATATCTTTCACCTTCAGGAATTGGGCTAGTCCCATTAACGAGCACGGTCCCCCAAAGGGATTCAAAATCAAAAGAAGGGTCATTAAGAGTTTCTTGGAAGGGGCATGTTCCAGAAAAGTTGGGTAGTTTTAATGATTTCCGAATACGTTCAATAGAGAAAGGAACTACCTTTTTGCGGACATCAATGGCATCACGGGAGGTAGCTAAACCTTCATAAAATTCTCGCACAAAAGTAGGAATAAACTCAAACTACATTTCTTGTAACTCTTTCCAACCAAACTTAGCACATGTCACAGCATATTCCTTGTAATCACTACTCATAATACCCTTAGGAAAATTCGTCTCCTCACCAAATTTCAAAAATTCAATTCTTTCACGAACCTGAGTATTCCAACAAGTGTAAACCCTCTTAGGCTTGTGGGCCCACATCTTCATACGCGGAGGTTTTTGAACGGGTGCTTCCGGAATCTCTTGTTCAGTTTCCTTCTCAATGTTCTTCGCAATTTCCTCTTCTGGTTCCTTCTCACTTTCAATCTTATCAAGCAATCTTCTCTTTTGACCCGCGATTTCTTTTCTGTTAGAATCAAGCTTAACTTCGTCAATTTTTCGTTTAGGACGCGAATCAGGAATCTCAATAGCTTGATCTTGTGAACCACCAATGGTGGTCTTTCTTATAGGAGCAGTTATTCGAAAATCACCGGTTCTGTTAGTCATCTCTTTTCACCCCAAACTCAAAACTTCAAATAATGAAAAACTTAGAGAAAAAGTTTAGAATTTTGATGTTTTGAGGCTTAGGAATTGAAGAACTATGGTGAATATGAGATGGGTCTTGTTTGATTTGGATGGGAGAAGAAAGAATTTGGTTTAATTTAAGGGTTGGGTGAAGAAGAATATTGGAAAAAAAACTAAGGATTTGATGTTATTTTGGAGAGGAGGTGAGTTGATTTTGTGTTTTTGTGGTGAAAGAGGGTAGGAATTGATTATATATAGTGTTTTGGATGATGAATTTCGGAGGTGGGGAGGCTATTGGTGCGTTTTAGGTAAAGACTTGCAAAAGAGGCTAAGAAAACTAGGTTATTGAATTTTTTTTTTTTTTTAAAAAGACGCACCAAAAAGCTGGACCCCAAGACGCTGGGTCAGAGATTTTACTCGCCGAAACCGGGTACCCGGTTCTGTGGAATGCGGGTTCCCGGTTTTTCTCGATGGCGCGAGTCAAAACGCGCCAAAACGCCACTCCTCAAAACACCGGGTCAGAGAAATTTGAAGACAACAGCTCCGAAACCGGGTACCCGGTTCTGTCAAATGCGGGTTCCCGGTTTTGTATCGATGGCGCGAATCAAAACGCACGAAAACGCAGGCCACCAAAACGCTGGGTCAGAGTTTTTCAGAAATCACAGCACCAAAACCGGGTCCCCGGTTTTGAAAATCCGGGTACCCGGTTCCGACGCTGTGTCGTGAACCAAGACGCCAAGTGTTGCGTTGAAGAGGGTGGTACCAGCTCCAAAACCGGGTTCCCGGTTTTGCGAAACCGGGTTCCAGGTTTCTCCTGGACATCCATCCTCTTTTTCTCCTGTTTTCGCCAAATCGACCCCAAACTCATGACCTTTTTACCCCTGAAATCATCAAAAACAACTACCCTTCCTCGTTTCTTAATAATAAACACTAAAATTACGAAAATCAAACTAATCTAAAATGCAAAAATTGAAAACTCAGCTAATATACAACGAATTGGCTTTTGTTTAACGTCGTTAAGCTCGACGGGTTACCTCACGCTTCTAAGGAATCTCGAGGAGATACATGACCTCCCCAGGATGTGGATCTTCCGAGCGATTGGTATCTTCACCTCCATGGTATATCTTTAGTCTGTGACCGTTAACCATAAAGGTACGGTTCTCTAGTGGATGTTCTATTTCTATCGCCCCATGAGGTGTAACTTTGGTCACAATGTATGGACCTGACCACTTAGATCTTAACTTACCCGGATAATTGCTGAACTTTGAGTTATACTTTAATACTCTTTGCCCCACTTCAAAGTTCTTTGGACGAATCCGATTGTCATGCCATTTCTTTGTGTTTTCTTTGTAAAGTTTGGCATTTTCATAAGCATGCAACCGGAATTCGTCAAGTTCATTAAGCTTCATCATACGATTCTTTCCGGCTAAGATAGGATCTAAGTTCAACTGCGCAATTGCCCAATAGGCACCCATTTCAAGCTCTAAAGGTAAGTGACAAGCCTTACCATACACCATACGATAGAGAGATGCACCCACTGGAGTCTTAAACGCAGTACGATAGGCCCACAACGCATCATCTAACTTCATTAACCAATCTTTTCTTGTAGGACCAACGATTTTCTCTAGGATTGACTTGACTTCGCGGTTCGATACTTCAGCTTGACCATTGGATTGTGGATGATATGCAGTAGATACACGGTATCTAACTCCATATTTCTCTAGAACAGTCTTCAGATATTTATTAACGAAATGAGATCTGATTTCAAGAATTTGATCACCACTCGTGAATCATTGGTAGGTAAAGCCACCGCTTCTACCCACTTAGACACATAATCAACAGCTAATAATATGTAGAGGTTACCATTTGAAGGAACGAAAGGACCCATAAAGTCTATACCCCAAACATCGAATATCTCAACCTCTAACACATTATTACGCGGCATCTCATCCCTCTTAGATATGTTTCCGATAAACTGGCATCTCGTACATTTCTTAACATATTCATGACAATCTTTTATAAGAGAAGACCAGTAAAAACCTGATTGAAATACCTTCGCAGCAGTTCTGTCTCCTTTGAAATGTCCTCCATATAGTGAATCATGGCATCCAGCTATAATGGCTTGAGTCTCTTCCCTTGCTACACATCTTCGTATCATTTGGTCAGCACAAACTTTATAGAGGAACGGATCCTCCCAAAAGAACTGTCTAGCACGATGAGCTAACCTCTTTCTTTCTTGATAAGTAGAACCTTCAGGGAAGACACCACTCACCACCAAATTTGCAATATCTGCATACCACGGAGCTTCATAATCTCGAACAGTGAATAAACTCTCATCAGGAAACTCTTCTCTAACTGCTTCAGTACCACTATTCATCTCTAAACCCTCTAAACGTGATAGATGATCTGCAACCTGATTCTCACAACCCTTTCTATCTTTGATCTCTAAATCGAACTCTTGTAGCAATAACACCCATCTGATTAACCTTGGTTTCGCATTTTTCTTCTCCATAAGAAATCTGATCGCGGAATGATCTGTATAAACAATAACTTTCGCTCCAAGAAGATAGGAGCGAAATTTATCAAACGAATATACAACTGCTAGCAACTCTTTATCTCACTCAGGAAGAAGGAGCTGGATGGACGGTGTTTAAGTACGAAACTGTTGGAGCTTTGTTCTTTAAGCGTGGGTGAATAGGACACAAGGAGGGTAACTGTAACATCATTGTTCTACAAGAAATTGAGGATCTAGATGAAAGATGAAGAGAATCATGGTCTGTGGCTAACATAGCAAGATACTCACAAGCTCACCCTATTTACGGGATTAGGAAGAAGATAGGGAACGGTTTTTCTATGGGGATAAAACAAGTTGGATGGGATAGACACGGTGATAGGGATGAGGAGGGACAGCGCAGAGGAGGGGATGTATGAGAAAGAGGTGAACCCTCTAGACCTCATAATCAAGACACTGATATGGGGGGGGGGTATACACCAACTAGAGAAGCTAGAGAAAGAAGGCAGTTTGAGAATAGGGACCAAAGATTTCAGAGGGGCCAAACGAAAGTAATGAGCAACAAAAAGGTAGTAGAGGAGAAGAAAGAACACATAGATTGTGCAGAGAAACTGGTAAGACTAGTGGAGTAAGAGCGCAGCAGGAACCAAGAGTTAATAGGTACGGGTTGGATCTTAATGTCTGTCAAACAGGGTCGGATAATAACACAAGTGATACATCAACTCTAATTGCCAGAGATAAGGGACGAACAATAAGGCAGGGGGCATCAGCTGGTCAGAATGATGGTATGGAGGGAGGGTATAAGCTCCGTAGTGGTATAGGTCCCAGCGGAGGTAATGCACAACAAGGACATTACACTGACAAACAACTAAGAGAATAAGTGAAGAAAAGGAGGCGAGAGAACTTTGAACGTGTGACTGGAAAGAAAAAAATGAAACAGGGGTGAGAACCACATGGGTTGCAGATAGGACTAGAAGTAAACAAAAAAAAATGGAGATAAAATCCAAAAAGAATGAGTCTGGATATGGAAGGTAGGGGTAAGAATGTTGTGTTTATAAGTAATAGTAGAAGCGAAGGAAATTCAAACAGTGAAGTAGGTTTTGTTAACTTATCACTTTATGAAACAAGTAAGGAAAAACAAAGGAGTAAGAATGACGAAGAGGATTCCCAGTTTGAACCAGAAGAGGAGAAAGAGCATGAATAAAGTGAAGGCTGGGAGGATGCAGAGCATAAGGAGGAAGAAGTGGAAAGTGGTGAGGAGGTACACAGCAGGCAAGGACCTAAGAAGATGAACAGTAAGCCTTAAACATCCAAGATGGACGAGGTCATCCTTTGACCGCCAAAGGGAAATGAACGTCATGTTTTGGAACTGCCAAGGGATACGGGCACCCTTGACAGAAGCTCATACTGAAGCTCTTTTGAATAGGTTTAAGCCAGTGTAGTTTGTTTTCGTGAAACTTGTTTAAGAATTGTAGATGCTAGGGACACACTTCGCAAGTGTGGTTCTGAAAACTCCCTTGTTTTTTACCCTGTCGGGAGTGCCTTTCACTCCGGGTTCTTTTTGATTTTGTGGCATAGTAGGATGCATCTTGACATTATCTCTTGCACTAGGTATTTTGTAATCATGTTAATCAATGATCCTATTTTCTCGTATTATATCTTGTGTATTCATGCCCCTAATAAGTTTGAATATAGGCTACAATTATGGGAACAAATCACTAAATGGAATGATACAAAGAACAAGCCATGGATCCTAATGGGAGATTTCAACAATATCCTTCATATGGAAGATAAAAGTAGCAACACCCCACCTAACACTCAACACGTCATTGATTTCAAAACTTTATAAACCATAATGGGATGGCAGAAATCAACACACAAGGATGCAATTATACGTGGACTAATAGAAGAAGAGGGGATAAAACTGTGAAAACCAAGATTGATAGAGTATTGGGGTCTTTCGAATGGATTATTGGTGTCTCCTGGTGTGTTATAAAATAACACCCCTAAAAAGGAGGGACACGAACCGCAAGTGTACGGGTCGTCCAAGTAATATTAGGTAAATAGGAATCGATCTCAGGACGGATGGATATGACTAATGATGTTATGCAATAAGTGAGGATAGTTGTTATAAGACAAGAAAGTAAATGATAAAATACTTGTTTTGGTTTTCTTTATAAACTGGGACGTAAGAAAATAAAATACTAAATTAGTGCAAATAAATGGATGCAAGTAAAATAAATGCAAGTAAGGTAAATATGAGTGGACACAAGAATGAGAAGATGTACTAGAGTCTCGCAAGGGTTCTGCCTAATCAATTTAATTGACGTTTCCGTTTAAGGGTAGAATCGGGTGGTGTCGCCTAGGGTGTGATAAAAATAAGATAAAATTAAGCCAAGAAACTACGCACTCTCACCCTAGACAGGCACAGTACTACAAGTATTACAGGACGTATGCAAGTTTTAATGATAAATAGAGTTCGTTCTCAGGGACTTAAGTGTGTTAATCGCGTGAGAAATAATGACGAGTAAAAGTAAATAATTAAAAGACAGAAAATAAAGCAAGTAATTTCGAGATTCAGAATTAAAACTAAGAAAAATAAAGACAATAAAGTAAAAGATTAAGAATATGAGATGAGAAGTATAGCTTAGGTTTTGCTAGTATGCACTAATCCTTCTAATTCTATCTATAAATCTAGTTAATAAGGGAGAATATTAGCTCTTGGTATACTTAGTCAGGATTCTAAATTGCCCAATCTTAGACCTTGAGAGCGACTAAGGGGGCTACGACACAACCAAGACGAGGACTCAAATAGGGTTATCAAACGCTACTAAGGCCCTATCCAGCACACTACAATCAATTGGTGATATGGTGGTTAAAACAAACCCTAATGACTCTCTAGTTAGAAGTATGTTTTGTCAGAACTGCTATCGACACTAGACATTATGTGCTGGTTCAATAGTTAAACACCCTGTCAAGGAGACCATCTAACTACTCTTAAAACAATCCTAAAGTGATCAGTTCTAGGAAAGACAATAAATCAAAACACATAAACAAATATAAAGTAAGTAGCTAATATCAAATTAAAACATATAATTCCCAAAGAAACTTAGATAGAAGAATTAGAATTCATAGTTTATACATATGCAAAACCCAAGCTATGGGGAGTTTAGTTCATACCTGAAGGAAATAAACTAAAAGATATTACAAAAGACATCATCTTGCTCTCCACAATAAACTGGAAGAATAAAACCTTAAGAACTAATTACTATGAGGCAAGGATGATTTACAAGTGATATAAGGGTGTATTTATAGGTGTTTAGAAGACCTAATTCGTTTTCTTGAGGAAGAGTTAAGGTAATGGACTTCTAGCCCAACTCAAATTCGTATGGAAATAAAGATAAACACTGCTGCACCATTTTGAGCATATCTTCTTCGTTATTGGTCGGATTTTGCTCCATAAGATACCAAAAGAATCGCAACAGAATTATCTAGGCCTTTTAGAAGGAAATTACCAAAATCGGCCTATTTCTTAGGTAAAAACGCCTATCTTTGGACGTGTATGCAGAATCCCATATTTAGGCAGCTTTTCCTTTTCCATCTTTTTAGCAATTGTTTCCTTATCTCCAATTACGATGCAAGTCTCTTTCCATAAGTTGTTGTCTTTGACTTGGACTCTAATTAAGCTCCATAATTATCTTTAAATCTACACACTAAATAAACAATTAAACCCAATATGCTCTAAAAACATTATTTCTACAAATCAAGACACAAAACAGGAAAGTGCACTAAAACTCAAGAAAATCGACATTATTGACTTCTAAATCACTTAAAATGGTGTCTCATCCTAACATTAATCTATCACAAATGAGGAGACATCAAGACCCCCAACTCAAAGTTGTATCGTCCCGATACAATAAAGATAAAAACATAGGGAAGTCTAGAAATACACACTTATAAAATTTTCAACACACTGGGGAAAAGCATAGCAGAATATATAGAATAAACCTAAAGCACATAACTCAGAAAATTTCATGCAATAATATTTATAAACTACATACCTGTACACTTCTCATATCCACAGTCAACACGGCTTGAATTCAAGATCAGATTAGTTTCGCAATGTAAGAAGGATTGGGACTTTACTCAGTTCCCCAAGAGAGCTATAGATTGTTCATCAAACCTCACTAGTATCCAAGGATCCACTTAACTAATCTCTAATGGTTCAATCACTTCTCAATTACATAGCAAAGAATCAAAAGGTCTTTAAGGTTGTAATGTAGGCTTAGGGACGGTATGATAGTATATTTGGATAATTTGGAGTGAGCTTTTGGCTCTCTCCTCACTAGCCATCAACAAATAGCCCTAGAGCTTGAGTTACTCTCATAAAACGTTTCTCACTCAACCCAATGAATTCCTTGATGCACAATTTAGCATCCCCAATAACCCAATTAAAGCTTAAGATCACATAAAAATTCCACTTTGCCGGTCCGAATATATATTTTCTTTTCTTTTCAATTCAATTTCTATAGCTATGATTCTCTTTTAATGTTGAGATATCACGCTAATTTCTTATATATATGTTTTTTCTTTTAATGCCCTTGTTGGCAAAATTAGCTCGAAGCTTCTTTTTCATTCACTATTACCCCGGCAAAGGGTTACAATACAATTCTGTGAATCATCATCAATATAAAGCACAACACACAATTAATAAGCTCAAAAATCCCAACAAAATAAAAATTCCCATAATGGTGGACCCACCACCCCAAACTCAAGCTCTAAAACAACTGTCTATGCATCGCGATTCGAGTGCGGGTCATATGGAAAAGTACTAAAATCTAAAGGATATGGCTTATAACGTGTTTCAATAAAAGGCTTTAGAAAGGCTAGAAGGGGCTGAGAAGGATATAGCATATAAATTCAAAAATCACAAGGTGAGAAGGTATAAAAAGGCTTCAAGGGTTTCAAAAATTGAAAGAACCGCCTTAATCACTTTCTACACTATGTAATTTAGAAAATTTCTTACCTTTAGCACTTTCATCAAATGGTTTTTCAACTAGCTTGGATCTCACGGCCTACACACTTTCAAGGTTCCCTAAGATCGAACATACTTTCTATCGCATTGCTCACTAATCTTTTCTTTACTATCAACGTGTGTTTTCCTGCAAATACTCAAAGCATACAAATACATAGCTCATAAACATATCACTTACTATCATCAATCTACTGAGCTTATGCTTCCAAGCTATTAAACGCACTCTACATCTAATTCCCATGTATCAAAAATTTTAATTTCACCCAAAAAAACAGAAAAATGGAGATGAGAGACAACGAATCCCCACACCCCCAACTCAAAAATGAGCCGTGTCCCCACGACTCAAAAAAGACTCGAAAAACAGAAATTAAAATTAGCAGATAGACATATTTACAGAAATGGTAAGGAAGAAAGAGAACATACTCTCGAGGCTATTGCCTCGCATCATTGACATCCAAGGTTGGAATTGCTGGACCTTTCGTTATTTGCTCAAGGAGTTTCATGATGTGCACTTGATTAGCGTTGAGTTGTGCCACATCATTGACTAAGGAAGTTTTAGCTGCTTCAAATTTCGTTAAACGCTCCTCCATCTTCTCTTGCCAATTTTGCTCCTTTTCTTCCTTCGAGACTTGCGTAGAACCCGCTCTTCGAAGAATTTCCTTGATCCAAGCATTATCAATATAACTCATTTTAAACTCGAGTTTCTCTTCTTCACCCAATGTAACATTCGCTTTTCGCACAAGACACGTGATCATAGTTGGAAATTTAACATTATAAACTGATTTAGGAGAGACCGAAAATCGTATCACCTCCTCATAGATCAACTGTGCCACATCAACTTCTTCTCCTCTCAAAATACAGTCCAACAGTAGAGCGTACTTCATAGTCATATCCAAAGTTCGTGTGTTCCCAAAGATCTTAGGGACAAGGAAATTGTGCCAAATTCGCGCATCTGCTTGAAGATATTTGTAAGGCCAAGGTGCCTTCAATTCTCCCTTATGTGATTGCACTTTCTCTTTGTCTAATACATGCTCAAAAAGTAATTCCTCATCAAAGATTTTTCGCTTAGCAACTGCTTCTTCAAATTTGCAAAAACCTTTCAGTTTCTTAAACTTGAAGTGGTTCCTAATCTCCTCAACTGTGAAAGGAACTAAATTTCCTCTAATCGGAACACCATTACTATCTCGGCTAAAGAGGCCTAAATAGAATTCCAAAACTAATTCATGACATAATTCAGAACGTCTTACCATGTACGTAGACCAACCCAATTTCTCACCAAGCTCTAAGAATCTCGCGTATTCTCCATCTCTAATTTCTTCCTTGAATACTTTCTCATAAGCAAAAGGTAGTTCTTTCAATTGTTTCTCTGCAGAAGTCTTCAGAGCTCTTGAAGTATCCACTTTCTCTATAGGTATAAGATCTTGTTGAGGTTGTGTTCTCTCCTTTGCATAATAATAAAGCTTTTTACCATTACGATCATACGAAGGTTTCCCACTCTTCTTCACTTTATCTTTACCCTTTGATTGAGAACTAGCACCTTTGTCAATTGATTTCTTCTTGTTTAAATCCAATCCCTTGTTGCTCTTCACCTCCCTCCTGTTAGCTAAGATTGTTGTTCTATTAGTCATCCTCAATTAACCCCCAACTCAAAGCTTTAGCAACCCTTGAAATTTAACTCTTGAATTAATGGTTGAACAAGCTTGATTTGGCTTAGAAGATATGAATTGATGATTAATCTCTATGTGGGTGATGTGGATTTGTAATGGGTTGGCTTGGATTTAAGAAATTGTAGGATGAATTTTGAAAATTTGGCTATTTGATTCTTCAATTTGAATGGATTTGGTGAAGATTGGGTATTTGATTCTCTCTTGTAATGATGTGGAGAGAAGGTTTGATGTGTTTTTCTTGATGATTGGGTAGTGTTTTGGTGATTGGTGAAGGTTTTGATGAGCTTCAATGGAGTTAGGAGAGTTTTGGAGAAGAAAAAGAGGGTTTGGGGTTATAAAATTCGGAACTAAAAGCATAATACCTCCTTTATACACAAATCCCGTAACTTTCTCTCTCTCTGGCGGCGCTGCGGACTACCCCTGCGGAACATGGGGTGTACCGCAGGGTAGTCCGCGACATCTGATGCTCGAAAATTTTTGCTCACTGGATAACACCCGTGGCACGTGTTTCTTCCTCGCGGACCAGGGTCCGGTGTACCGCAGGGTACACCGCGCCTTCTGTAGCTAACTCCGTCAAAATACCCGTGGCACCTACCCCGTGGCACGCGTTTTTGGGGCGCGGACCATGGTGCGGTGCATGGGGTAGTCCGCGGTCGATTTTTTCTCGGTTCTGGATCAAACCCGCGGTGCAACCGTGGCACGTGTTTTGACCTCGCAGACCAGGGCACGGACCATGGGGTAGTCCGCGGGGTGCATTCCTTTGCTCCAAAAATTTTTCCTCGCGATCCCTAACTCGATTTCTCCAATTCCTACACACCAAAAACACTAATACCTTCCTCAAACATGCATTATCAACTAAAAACAACTAAAATAAACTTAACTAAAAATGTAAAAGACATGAAAAAAAAAAAAAAACTACGGGTTGTCTCCCGTACAGCACTTTTGTTTTACGTCTTTCAAACTTAGACGTGTTACTCTGTCAAGATTTGCGAATATAGCTTCCCCAACAACGAGTAAGGCTATGAACGTCAACTAATCTGCGCTTGACCCCAGTTTTGGGGCGAATTTCTATCACCTTGGCTGAAACAACCTTAGTGACAATGAATGGTCCCATCCACGAGTCTATGAAACTTCGTGGCCTGTTCTCGCGTTTGTGGGCTTTCCATAGGACTTCATGGCCAACCCCAAACTCAATGTTTGGCTCAGTACCACAGGCTTTAAGTGGATCTCCTCAGGAGGGACTTTGTGATGTGAAAGGCTGTGGATGATAGGCACGGTGGGATCCAACTTCCTTGGTTTCTTACCCAAGACATAGAAGGTCTCGGATACATTATTTGCATGAAGGGTGATGGTCCCATCTTGGAAGTTGATCACACTTTGACTTGTGGCCATGAAAGGCCGTCCAAGTATGATTGGAACCTGCTTATCTGCATCGAACTCAAGAATAACAAAGTCAGTAGGGATGACGATATTACCTGCACGGACTAAGACGTCCTCCACTGTTCCCAATGTCCTTTTAACTGAGTTGTCAGCAAACTGCAACTTCACTGGAGTCTTCTCTGATTTCTGAAGTCCAAGTCTTTCGAACACGGACTTAGGCATAAGATTCACACCAGAACCCACATCGTACATAGCTTTCACCTTGAGCATACCATGTAATTGAATAGGAAGGTTGAAACTTCCCGGATCTTTAAGCTTGGTAGGCAGCTCTTTTTCACTTCTTCTTGAAACCCTCAGGTTCTCTCTCGGGATCTCTACACTCGCTTCTTTCTCAGGAATAATTTGCGTAAAAACTTGTTGCGGTGTAAGTCCTCTTTTCGCAATCTCAAGCATTCGGGCGTTGATATTTTCAGGTTGGTACGCTTCTACAAATGTCTTGAGAACAGTGTCATCTTTAGGATTTGTATCAGGAATAGTTGATGACACTGGTTGAACAACAGGTGGCGATTCCACCTTATCTTCTTCTTTCTCTTCTAGCACAGCAGGTGCCACTTCATCTTTCGATTCCTCCCTTGAGGCTTCTTCCTCTTTCTCTTTAGCCAACTCAGCTGCATATTCTACTACCGATCGAATCTCCTCTTGCACCTTCCTCAGTAACTCTATGAACTCGTCTTTCTCTTGATCGTTCTCCACATAAACTTCAGAACAGTCGGATTCCTCGGGGCTAGACTTGGTTGGTTCTTCTTCAGTATTGGGAACCTCCACGGAACTAATGGCAGCATGTGGTGCTTCCTCTTTCACTCCTTTAATCTCAAGGCATATAGCCTTACAAGCTTCAAACCCATCATTGTCTTCACCTCATTCGATTGCCTTTACTTCTTTTTGTTCAACAACACTTGTTAACACTTTGTTTAACTGTGTCACTTGAGTAGTTAGCATTTGAAGTATGGCATCGTGTCCTCTAACCTTCTCTTCTTGAGCGTTTATAGTTGTGTTCAAACGGTCTAGAGCTTGTACTATCTGTGTATTGTCCATAGATCCTTCTTGTGGATATTGAGGTAAAGCTTTCTGATCTAATGAATCGGTATAGGCGTCTTGAGCAGGTTGTTGTGGAGGAGCAGGTCTATTCTGATATTGGTTTTGGTACTGACCTCTCTGTTGGTAAGAGTTGTTCTGGGGTCGCGGTTGATAATGACTAGGATTAGCTGCCCCTTGTGGATTTGAATACTGCATACCCGGATGGTTGCGATTGCCCCATCGGTTGGATATAAAGTCAACAGATTGCGGATTTGATTCGCACTCTTCCCATACATGATCGTTAACTCCACATTGTTGACAACCTTGTGCTTCTTGTACTACCTTTGTAGCGGCTAAATTCTTCTCCATCGCGATTCTCAGCTCCTTGATTTGATTTTCTAACGAGGATATTTGAGCTGAGTTCGCAGTTTCTGCATCTAAACGAAGCGTTCCTCGGGTCTTTGCTACAGAAGCTCGCGTTGAAGGCCAACTTCTTTCTTGTTCCATGATATTCTCTAACACCTCAGAAGCTTCATTGTGATTCATGGACACAAAATTACCCTTTCCAATGTTATCCACCTTTTCTCTACCTTTATCATTAAGGCCTTCATAGAACATAGCAAGTTGTAGAGTAGGTGTATAACCATGGAGCGGACATCTAGTTAGTTTTTGTTGAAACCTTGTCCATGCTTCTCCGACTGTTTCTCCATCTTCTTGGGAAAATCTTGCAAGCTCGGTTTGATCTTTAAGTCTCATGCTCTTCGGATAAAATCGGTTAAAGAATGCGGCTTGAAGTTCCCTCCAAGAGTGAATGGTTCCATGTGGTTGTCTTTCTAGCCAATCGCTAGCTCTTCCGGTCAAGAAAAACGAAAACATATGAAAATACAGTTGCTCGCGTGTAATGCCAGGAGTAATGTAGGCATCACAAATCTGCATGAACTTCTAAATCGCTTTTACCGGATCTTGAACAGTTGTACCAGTATAGAGTCCGAAACTTTGAAATTGACTGAGCATGCCCGGATCGGGTCTAAATTTGATATTCGGAATCTCAGGAGGGCGGTAACCAATTGGTTGAACATGGAATGGTACATTAAGGCCAGGAAGGTCTTGTTCAACTCGGTTTTGTTGATTATTAAGATTATTCCCATTACCTCCTCCTGCTGGTAATTGTTGTCCTCCTACTGTTGGGGTTAGTTGGGCTGCCATAACTCTTCTCAAGGCTCTTTCCTCACGAACACGTTTGTTGTAAGGTCAGAAGCTCCTCTCAGGCTCCGATAAAGAAGGCCAAGAATTAAACACTGTGAAACCTGAGAAAGACTAAAGCAAACCACAAGCGTAAATCTGGAAAAATAAAAACTAAACTAAAAACAGAAAAGTAAAAACTAATTAAAAACTAAAACTCAAAATAGATAACCCACACGCTAACGAGACACAAGTCCCCGGCAGCGGCGCCAAAAACTTGGTGTCGCCTAGGGTGTGATAAAAATAAGATAAAATTAAGCCAAGAAACTATGCACTCTCACCCTAGACAGGCACAGTACTGCAAGTATTACAGGACGTATGCAAGTTTTAATGATAAATAGAGTTCGTTCTCAGGGACTTAAGTGTGTTAATCGCGTGAGAAATAATGACGAGTAAAAGTAAATAATTAAAAGACAGAAAATAAAGCAAGTAATTTCGAGATTCAGAATTAAAACTAAGAAAAATAAAGACAATAAAGTAAAAGATTAATAATATGAGATGAGAAGTATAGCTTAGGTTTTGCTAGTATGCACTAATCCTTCTAATTCTATCTATAAATCTAGTTAATAAGGGAGAATATTAGCACTTGGTATACTTAGTCAGTATTCTAAATTCCCCAATCTTAGACCTTGAGAGCGACTAAGGGGGCTACGGCACAACCAAGACGAGGACTCAAATAGGGTTATCAAACGCTACTAAGGCCCTATCCAGCACACTACAATCAATTGGTGATATGGTGGTTAAAACAAACCCTAATGACTATCTAGTTAGAAGTATGTTTTGTCTGAACTTCTATCGACACTAGACATTATGTGGTGGTTCAATGGTTAAACACCCTGTCAAGGAGACCATCTAACTACTCTTAAAACAATCCTAAAGTGATCAGTTCTAAGAAAGACAATAAATCAAAACACATAAACAAATATAAAGTAAGTAGCTAATATCAAATTAAAACATATAATTCCCAAAGAAACTTAGATAGAAGAATTAGAATTCATAGTTTATACATATGCAAAACCCAAGCTATGGGGAGTTTAGTTCATACCTGAAGGAAATAAACTAAAAGCAATTACAAAAGACATCATCTTGTTCTCCACAATAAACTGGAAGAATAAAACCTTAAGAACTAATTACTATGAGGCAAGGATGATTTACAAGTGATATAAGGGTGTATTTATAGGTGTTTAGAAGACCTAATTCGTTTTCTTGAGGAAGAGTTAAGGTAATGGACTTCTAGCCCAACTCAAATTCGTATGGAAATAAAGATAAACACTGCTGCACCGTTTTGAGCATATCTTCTTCGTTATTGGTCGGATTTTGCTCCATAAGATACCAAAAGAATCGCAATAGAATTATCTAGGCCCTTTTGAAGGAAATTACCAAAATCGGCCTATTTCTTAGGTTAAAACGCCTACCTTTGGACGTGTGTGCAGAATCCCAGATTTAGGCAGCTTTTCCTTTTCCATCTTTTTAGCAATTGTTTCCTTATCTCCAATTACCATGCAAATCTCTTTCCATAAGTTGTTGTCTTTGACTTGGACTCTAATTAAGCTCCATAATTATCTTTAAAGCTACACACTAAATAAACAATTAAACCCAATATGCTCTAAAAACATTATTTATACAAATCAAGACACAAAACAGGAAAGTGCACTAAAACTCAAGAAAATCGACATTATTGACTTCTAAATCACTTAAAATGATGTCTCATCCTAACATTAATCTATCACAAATGAGGAGACATCATCGGGATTCTACTATCTCCTAACCCCCTGTCGGGTGGACCTAGGAGCTATCCTAAAGTACTATAAACACCGATCGGTCGAATATCCCTCTTCGGATGTGAAGGTCTTACCTCATTGGCTATGTAACTAGTCAAGCCTGTCGGTCAAAGACACACGTCACACGGTTATTACCTAGTTCCGTATTCAAACCCCCTTGTCGGATGATCACTTTTGCCACTTAAAGTGAATAGCCCAAATACTAATACCTAATTCTAGTTGTACCGAAAAGAATTAGTAAATAATAAACAAAATAACAATCAATATAAAATACCCAATTCAATTTAAATTAAAGAAATCCTAAATTCCGATACATGAATAAACTAATTAGGATTCATCCCTTTTATTGCGGTTCTCAAGCACTAATTTGTTTAGCTAATAATGTAATTAAAAACTGAAATAAAAGATGAAATAATCATATTCAATTACAAGAATGAAATGGGTTACCTAATTAAAGGATTGATTTTGACTGATTGTGGAAGAAATAGACTTCTCCGGCTTTAGTTTTCTTCTTTCCTTTTTGCTTCTGACCTTTATCTAGTGTTCTTGACTTCTGTAATATGAGTTGTGCGTTTAAAAATAAGGTCTATGTCTAATATATGGTGGGAAAACCGGATTGGGCTATTCTCCAATAAGGAAATAGGTTAAATGAAATAAAAGCCCAATCCTTAAATGAAATCCTGTAACTGATGTGCAACTGTTACTAAAACAGGTGTAACTTTTAGGTCCGGACTCGGAATCACTTTTTTCAACTTGGAGAATCTTCCTGACTCAGAGATGCAACTTTCTTATTTCACGATTCTAAGGCTGAATCAGTGGATAAGTGGCTCAAAAACGGTGATTTCTAACAGTCTTCCAGATTTCATTCCCATCTAATAAATTCTTCGGATCAACTTTTCCCGCCTTTGACTTTTACACTTGATCTACGACTTTAATTCCTGTCTCTCCTCCCTGTCTTGGTTCTCAATCTAACCCATGGACCTAAGAGTTTTCATTAAAAACAAACAAATTAACGCACAAAAGCTCTAAAACGCAAATAATACAAATCCAAAGGGAGAAACCGCAATATAACCAATTAAGCTTAAAAGTCTATTAAACAAGATAATTAATAACCTAAAACGATGTCTCCTAAGGGATAATATTTAGAACAAAACTGGAGACATCAAGAACCCAAACTCAAACCTTTGTTGTCCCGACTAAGTAAAATAAAAACAAGTGCCTTAGGTGAAACGCAAAAATGTATAGTCTATCAAATAACACTCAAAGCAGAACTTAAAATAAATCTCATATAGTATGACCTAGGGATTAATATACACATACACATGTCATGCAAATATCAAATACAAATAATTAATTAAAAATTAACTTCACAATGCTAGAAGGTTACGCTTGTACTTATCTCAAGATGATGGCTATAGGGTATTCATCGATCCCCACTCGCTTTGAACGCTCCACTTAGCATACTCCCTATTAGCTGAATTATAAATCCACTATGTATCTAGGAACCACGAGGACTATATGGTTATAGCGTAGGCTTAGGGATGGTATGGAATGTATATTTGGTAAATTTGAAGTGAACTTTTGGCTCTCTCCTCACTTACCATCAACAAACTGTCCAAGAGTTTGAGTTTGCACTCAAATATTGTTCTCATTCAACCCATTTGACGCACTAATGTAGCATCCCCAAAATTACCCAATAAGCACTAAAGATGATTTCCAAAACTTTCCACTTTGCCGGTTACTTTACTTTTTCATGTATATATATTTTTTTCTTTTTCATATTTTTCTCCTTTTTATTGTATAAGATACACCTGACCATCATTTTGATGTGAATGGTCATGTCTCTTATATTTTTTTTTTTTTTCAAAGACCCCGGCAAAGGGTTACAAATAATACATCATCAACACTTCTGCATAAATACAAACGCATACAATTCACTCCCAATATAATCTCCCAATGATGAAACCCACCACCACAAACTCAAGCTCAAGACAGGAAGTCTCAGGATTGTGATTCAAGTCTGGGTCATATTGAAATGCCTAATAATCTAAGGGGATATGGGCTTATATCATGGCGAAAAAAGAAAGGCTTAAAGGCTAAAAATGGGGCTAAGACGGATAATATTAAATTAAGGGATAGAGAGCTAAAAAGTCTCAAAGGGCTAACAAAGAACTGCCTCTATTCTTTTCCTAGTTACACAGCTTGCTTCTAGTTCATACATAAGTGGGTTTTCTACTAATTTGGATCTCACGTTCTACAAACCAAACATTTTCCTTAAGTACAAGTTTACTTCTTTTGCATTGTTCATTAATTTCTTCTATCAATTACCTATATTTGCATGCAATCTAAGTGCATTTTATACTAACTCCTAAGGTCTAATATTTTCTATCGTAAATTCATAAAAATTTTGCTTAATGGGGACATTTAAATTCTCTACAGTCAAAAGCAACCCTAAAATTACTTTTATTGAAGGCATAAAAAAAATTACACAAAAAATTGGGATGAGGCAACGAACCCCACCCCAAACTCAAAAATGAGTCGTGTCCACATGACTCTAAAAGACTCGATAAAGCAATAAAACTAATATACACTACTAAATGATAAAAGGATAGGAAAACGTATCTTAACCAGCACTAGGCTGGTTATCAGTGTTGCGTCCAGGTTGGGTCATCTTCTCAAGCATTGTGTAAATGGCCTGTTGGTGGGTCCTTGTGTGTTATAAAATAAATAAATAAAAGCAAAGGATTAAAGGATCCACAGACCGCAAGTGTACGGGTCGTACCAAGTAATAGATAAGTAAAATCGGGATTATCGTCTCCACAAGGATTTAAGAAGTTATTCTAAATTCGTGTTCAATATCAGAATTAATAGTTTTAATTGTCTTAAAAAAGATAAAGAGCAAAGGAGTTTGTTTTCTAACTAACAAAATAATAAAACAGACAATAAAATAAACAATTAATAATTATGCAAGAAAGATAAGGATATGCAAGTATGAATCTATCCTATTGAATTTATGATTAATAAGAATAAGGGTGAATGGGAAATCTCACAATAGTCGGGAATCTATAATCTCCTAGCCCCCGTCAGGGTGGACCTAGAAGCTATCCTACGGTATTACAAACCCCGTCAGGGCGATTATAAGCTACTTTCAGATGAATACTATTTTACCTCTTTGGCTACGTGGTTAGTCAAGCCCGTCAGGGTCAAATAACGGATACCACGCGTCTATATTCTATTTCTGTAATTAAACCCCCCGTCAAGGTGATCCATACGCCACTATATGGAATAGCCTAATTACTAAAACCTGCCCTTGATTCGCGACGTCAATGATATTGAATAAGCACAAGAATATAGTCAATGGAAATTAAGAACCAATTCAATTAAATACTAAAATCCCAGATTCAAATTAAAACAGAAAAACAATAATCAAAGGTTCATATAATTACAATCCTAAAGAGAAATTATGCATAAATAAACTTCTTGAATAAATAGCTTAGAAATACCTCATAGACAAAATAGATCTAATACTAAATTACCCAAATAATAGAGATGGAGAAGTGTTGAATTGATGTAGTTAAGCTCTAGCTCTTGCTTCTTCCTCCTCTAGATCCTCTTGATTGCTTCTATGATAAATTATTTGTGTATATTAAGCTTATGCAGCCAAGGGATGATTTTCTAAGGTTTAGAGCTGGTATTTATAGGTGCTAGCAAGCCCTAGGTCGAATTACTTGGACTGGAAGACAAGGCAAGAACTCTTAAATTCGTAGCCCTAAAATTTAGGAAAGGTAAGATTTGCTGCTGATTTGATTTGGTCATATCTTTTTCAATACTTATCCGTTTGAGAAGTTCCAATATATGAAACTGCTTGTCTCGGAAAGAGCTTTCCATTGGTGCAGACAATTCGTCCAGAATCCATGCCAATCTTTAGTTATGAATTAATCTTTGAAACGTGGCTGGAATTTCAGATTCATAAGGCAGCTTTTCCTTTTCCTAATTGAACTCTGTTTCCTTCTATCTCCAGATTTCTTCAAGATCTTCTTTCCTTATCTTCTTAGAATTGATTTAGCATCTAATTTATTTCCATATTATCTCTAAAGCTTCACATTAAATAAATAATTAAACCGCATATGCTTTATAAAATAATAAATCAATAAATCAAGACTAGAAATAAGAAAGTGCAATTTAAATTCAGGAAACTCGACTAACACACTAGAAATATTTTAAGACTTTAATTCTCACTTCTCCTCCTTGGATTGGTATTTCATGAAATTCATAAACCTACTAATTTTTCATTAAAAATAAGTAAATTAACGCACAAAAGCTCTATAAATGCAAATAGTCTAATTCCAAGGGGAGAAAGTGTAATATTGCAATTTAAGCACTAAAGGTAATATAAAAAGACCATTTTCATCCTAAAATGATGTCTCCTAAGGGCTTATATTTAGACCAAAAAGGGATACATCACCTGTTGTGTGTCGACCAACCTATCCAATCTGTTTTTCATGAACACCAACTCTCTTGTGACGCTTCCTATAGCTTTCAACACGTCCTCATGTTTCTCCTCTAAAGATTTCATTCTTTTAATAACTTCATGATCTTTGGCAACTCTAACTCTGTATTTAGGAGGTCTCACTTTGTCTTCTTCGCCAAAAGGCTTGTCTAGCTCAATCCCATTCTTTTTGGCCTCATTATGAATATTTGCAATTGAAATCGTTTTGAACCTAGTTCCTTTTTCTACCGGTTCGTCCTAAATGTTCCCAAGTGGCACATTTGCGTCAATGAAATTTTTTGTGATAGTGCATGGGAACTTGAGGTTGTGTGCATAAATGGGAGCTTTGTGTAAGCCATAATGGAGTTATATATTATGCTAGCTACATCAATCTCATTTTTCTCGATAATACATTTAATGAAGATGAGTTGCTCACGTGTTACCTCGGATATGTGATTGTTACCAAAGAAAGTAGGAATAATGAAACGGGACCATACTCTAGCACGTGGCAATAAATTACTACTAAAGGCCTTATCTTAATATCTAACACCTTCGGGTATGGGCGGAATCCCATGAATCAAAACACTTTGATAAAACAAATCCCATTCGGATGCCAGATTATTAAGTTCTTATTGATATTGGCACGGACCATTCAAGTTTGGTAAATTAAATACCTTACGAATATGGTCAACGGAGAAAAGAACAATCTTCTTACGTAGTTCAATAGCATTACCATTCGCAAAGATTAATTCTTCATAAATTCTCCAGCCAAGGCTGTAATTTAATTTAACTCTCTTTCTCGCAACTCCTTCCATCCAAACTCGTCACATGCAACTTCATAATCTTTGAACTCACCGTCCATTATATTCATCGGAAATCCTTTCTCAACACTAAAAGAAATACTAACAAACCTCTCACACACTTGTTCTTTCCAAGGTACGAATGGCTTCTTAGGTTTAGGTTTCATAGCCATTGCTTTTCTTCTAACAGAATGAGGAGGGTTAATCGGTTCACTTACCTCATTTTCTTCATCTTTATCTTCAACTATGATAGGATCTTCTGGAACAACAGTATTTGGGTTCTCTTTTCTCTTCATAGTATTCTTAAGTTCTCCTTTATTCGGCTTAGAAATGAAATCCAGAATATCAATGGCATTAGCTGGAGTAGCCCCAAGAGTATTGGGATTAACTCTAGTTCTTCGGTTGTACCACAAGGAATCAGTTCTGTTTGTCATCTCAATGAACCCCAGACTCAAAACTTCAAATATTCAAAAACTAGAGAAAAGTTTAGAATTTTGATGTTTTGAGGATATAGGAAGATGGTTGAAGGTGTGATATGAGATGGGTAATGAATACTTAATGTAGTAGGAAAGGTTTAATGGATGGAATTGAAGCTTTGATGAAGGGAAAAGAAGGATTAAAGTGAATAATTTTGGTGTTTTATGGAAGGATTTGATATTGTGTATGTGTTAGGAATGGCTTAGAGGGAAAGATTTGAAACTTTTGGGTGATTTAGTGGTGTTTTGCAGGTGTTTGCTGAGTTTTGATTCATCAATAATGGTGTCTTGGGTGAGAGGCTGTGTCCAAGAGAAGAAAATATGGTAATATAGGCATTAGGGTTTAAAGTCGGCTACCGCACCGGTATACCGGTGGATTGACCGGCTTACCGGTCCCAATATCTCTTCAATTATTCGTACATCTCGTGGACGCAGATCATATTTGCGTGTATCGTGCTCCATTACAGTGAGTTGGCCGATATACCGGTCAGGGGACCGGCTAGCTGGTTGCTCACAATCATTTTTTTTTCACTTTTTGCAGAGAGCTTGACCGGGTTACCAGTTGTATGACCGGGTTGCCGGTCGCAAATAGCAATTTTTGGTTTTTTTGGTACGCAAAACGAAGTTGCGTGTAAGTGGCTTCGGAACAGTAGCTCGCGCTGTAACAAGTTTTATTGAACGGTTTATTGGTCAGGGGACTGGCTTACTAGTCGCGATCTTCAAAATTTTGGCGACGCAAATTGAAGTTGCGTGTAATATCTCCACAAATAGTATCTTGTGCTGTAGCAAATTTTATTGACTAGTATACCGGTCAGGTGACCGGCTTACCGGTCGCGCGACTCGAAAGATCGGCGTCACGGAATGAAGCTGCATGTAATTGGTCCGCGGACAGAATGTTGATCCTCTTTGACCGCCATACCGGTCAGCTGCCCGGCTAGCCAGTGGGAGTGATCAAAATTTTGACCAAAAACACGCTTTTTCTTGCATCTCACACCTGTTAAACCCAAACTCAAGGATTAAAATACCTGCAAAAATCATAAACTCCAACTTATGCACTAATACACATGAATTACTTTATTTTACACTAAGGATTTAAATGTCATGAAAGCAGTTAAATTATTATACAATTGAAATGACTTTTGTTTAACGTCGTTAAGATCGACGGGTTACGTCTCGCATCTATTCGGCTTCAAGGAGGTACATGACCTCCCTAGGATGTGGATCCACCATGCGATTAGTATCCTCGCCTACATGATATATCTTTAACCGATGTCCATTTACCATAAAGGTGTGTTGTTCATCGGGGTTTTCGATTTCTATCTCTCCATGAGGCGTCACTTTGGTTACCACAAAAGGACTAGACCATTTGGATTTCAACTTACCCGGATAATTATTGAACTTGGAGTTATACTTGAGGACCAACTGTCCAACCTTAAACTTCTTTTCTCGAATACGATTATCATGCCATCTTTTTGTTTTTTCTTTATAAAGCTTAGCATTCTCATTTGCATGAAATCGAAACTCATCAAGTTCATTTAGATTCATCACACGATTCTTACCAGTTAGAGTGGGATCCATGTTCATCTCTGCTATCCTCCAATATGATCCTGATTCAAGTCAAGAGGTAAGTGACAAGCCTTATCATAAACGAAGCGATACGGAGATGCACCAATGGGTGTTTTTGAAGGCAGTACGATATATGCCCACAACGCTTCATCTAACTTTGTTGACCAATCCTTGCGTGTGGAACCAACTGTCTACTCTAGAATGGATTTGATCTCTCGATTAATGACCTCCGCTTGACCATTTTCTTGTGGATGATACGCAGTATCTCACCCCATACTTCTCTAAGACCTCCTTTAAGTATCTGTTAACAAAATGAGATCCTCCATCATTAATAATAACTCGAGGCGTACCGTGTCTAGTGAAGATGTGTGACTTCAAGAATTTTATCACTACTCCCGAATCATTTTTTGGTAGAGCTACATCCTTTACCCATTTGGACACGTAATCAACAGCTAATAGGATGTAAATATTTTCGTTAGATTGTACAAAGGGACCCATGAAATCAATACCCCAAACATCAAATATTTCCACTTCAAGAATGTTGTTACACAGTATTTCATCTCTCTTAGATATGTTTCCGGTAAATGGTCACTTATGACACTTCGTAACATATTCATGACAATCTTTGTGGATAGTGGGCCAATAAAAACTGGACTGGAGTACCTTTGCGGCTGTAGAATCACCTTTGAAGTGTCCTCCATAGAGCGAATCATGAAAACTAGCAACTACCGACTGAATCTCACTCTCGGGTATGCATCTTCTCACCATCTGATCACTACATGTCTTTTAGAGGAAGGGATCCTCCCAAAAGAATTGTTTAGCACGGTGACTCAATCTTTTCCTTTCTTGTGAAATGGATGTTTGAGGGAAAGAACTACTCACAATGATATTCGCAATGTCTGCATACCACGGCGTACCATTTGCATATATCGGAAACAAACTCTCATCAGGAAACTCTTCTTTAACCAATTTGGGACCACTATTGAATTCAGAACCTTCAAGATGCGACAAATGATCAGCTACCTGATTATCACAACCTTTTCTATCTCGAACTTTGAAATCAATTTCTTGTAACAACAGGACCCATCTAATCAACCACGGCTTTGCATCTTTCTTCTCCATAAGGTACTTGATAGCGGAATGATCGGTGTACATGACAATTTTCGCTCCAAGGAGATAGGAACGAAATTTGTCAAATGCATACACCACAACTAGTAACTCTTTCTCCGTCACGGTATAGTTAATTTGAGAACTTGTAAAGACTTTACTAGCGTAATAAATGGATTGAAATACCTTATCCTTCCTTTGACCCAAAATGAAACCCATAGCAAGGTCACTAGCATCACACATAACTTCAAATGATATACTCCAATCAGGAGGTAATACAATGAGGGCTGAAATGAGTTTCTCTTTGATCTCTTTGAATGCCGCCATGCAAGCTTCATCAAAAAGGAATTTGGCGTCCTTCTCGAGTAAGTTACACAACGGCTTAGAAATCTTAGAGAAGTCTTTTAGAAAACGTCGGTAAAACCCAGCATGTCCCAAAAAACTTCTCACTCCTTTCACGGAAATAGGAGGAGGAAGAGTCTTGATTACCTCTATCTTAGCACGATCAACTTCTAAACCCGAACCCGAAACTTTGTGTCCCAGGACTATTCCTTCACGAACCATGAAATGACACTTCTCCCAATTAAGAACTAAGTCAGTCTCCTTGTACCTAATCAATACCTTCTCTAGATTCTGCAAACAATCATCAAAGTTATCACCAAAAACAGAGAAGTCATCCATAAATACCTTAAGGAATCGATCGATCATATCTCCAAATATTTCCATCATTCAAAGTTGTAAAGTGGCAGGTTAATTACACAATACAAATGGCATCATTCGGAATGCAAAGGTAGCAAAAGGACATGTAAATGTAGTTTTGTGCTGGTCATCTGGATCTACGCATATTTGATTGTAACCTGAATAACCATCTACAAAACAATAATATTCTCTACCTGCTAACTTGTCCAACATTTGGTCTATGAAGGGGAGTGGAAAATGGTCTTTTCTAGTAGCCTTGTTCAACTTGCGATAGTCCATACACACTCTCCAACGAACTACGGTTCTCGAGGGTATGGCTTCATTCTGATCATGAGGTCGGTAGTGATAACACCCTTCTTTGTCAGGCATTGAACCTGACTTACCCAATCACTACTAGCTATGGGAAAGACGATTCCCGCATCTAGTAGTTTTATTACCTCTTTCTTGACCACCTCCTTCATGGTTGGCATTAATCTTCTTTGACCTTCAACTGAGCGTGCACTTGTATCTTCCAAAATGATTTTGTGTTGGCAAACGGATGGACTATTAGCTTTAATATCAGCAATGGTCCATCCAATTGCCTCTTTATGGGCTCGGAGCACACGCAACAGTTAATCTTCTTGAGAACCTGTCAAGTGAGCTGACACAATAACATGCAAAGTTTCATTAGTACCTAAATACACATACCTCAAATGTGACGGTAGCGATTCTCTTCTAGCTTCGGGGGAGACTCAATAGATGGTTCCTTCTGAGGTTCGATCTCTCCCGCGTCTCATAGTGGTTCATAGGCTAGACGCCTAGGCTTTTCATTTTCTGAATTTAGAGCTGCCACTGTTTTGGCAAGCTCTTCCATCATCTCTGGTAAATGAAGTACTAGGGCTGCCTGCAAGATATCATCAAATACCTCTTGCGTTGACCGTTCAATCATATCCACCCGGTGACACTCCTCTGTGGGGTCTGGGAATTTCATTGCCCTGAATACATTGAGCTTCACCTCCTCGTCTTAGATACGCATGGTTAATTCTCCATTTTCTACATCAATAAAAGTACGCCCCGTGGATAGGAATGATCTTCCTAAAATAATGGGGACATTCCTATCTGCGTCATATTCAAGTATAACAAAATTAAACAGGAAAAATTAATGTACCTTCTTTGACGAAGCATCTTCTATGCGTCCCTCCGGATGTGTGAGGGATCCATCATCCATTTGCAAGACCATAGAGGTCGGTCTTGCGTTTCCTATCTTTAACTTCTCAAAAATCGACTTAAGCATGAGATTAATACTCGCACCCAAATCACACAAATCTTTTCCTCTCCACTCATCTCCAATAGAAATAGGGATTGTAAAGCTACCAGGATCAAGCAATTTAGGTGGTAGATTACTATGACAAATCGCACTACAATCTTCGGGTAAGCCAATCATCTCATTCTCCAAACAAGGAAGTTTATTAGAGATGGCTCTTTTCAAGAATTTCACGTATTTTGGCACATATCTAATAGTATTCAAGAATGGTACATTAACGTTAAGCTTTCTTACCATATTTATGAATTTCTGATATTCTGCCATATCTCCTTTCTTTTGAATTCTTGAAGGAAAAGGTGGAGGACGGCGCTTCTCTTCTACATCAATATCTTTCTTCTTAGGTTTTTCCGGAATTTTCTCAACTTGTACTTCCTCTACTTCTGGTTCACTCTACTTCTCAACCACATCCCCCACCATTTTCTCTTTCACTGTTGTTTCTTTCTGATTCATAACCGGAAAAGGTGGTGGTTGCAATTGCTAACCGCTTCTCATTCTAATAGCATTGCAATCCTCCCTCTGTTTAGGAACCTCGGTATCACTTGGGAGTTGGCCTTCGCCCCTAACATTTAAAGAATTAGCAATCTTCGATATTTGATTCTCTAAGATTTTCAACGAAGCGGTATGCGAGTTTAAAGTTTCTTCCATCTTATTTTCTTTAACAGTTGTTGTGGCCATGAATCTAGATAACTGATCTTCAAGTTAGGCTGACCTACTGACCTACTATTGGCGCATGCCATGTATTGCGTCAAGTTAAGGGCTGAATCAGCTGCGGTTAGTGCACCTTCTTGAGGTAGGTACAGAAGTGCCTTTTTAGCTAGCATATCTAAATAAGCTTCATGATCAACTCAAGGTTGATTTCCTTAGTATTGGTTTTGCGGCTTTAACTGATGATTGTTTCCTTGAGGCTTCGGTTGATAATTTCCTGGATACGTAGCCCCTTGTGGATTCGAATATTGGAAGCCTAGATGATTTATGTGTTGATTACCATACCCTTGACCTCCTGAATAATTATCACCTCGATTATTGACAAAGCACATGGATTCTGGGTTATTAGCACATTCTTCCCAGCTATGATCAATTGCCCCACAACTAGGACATATCTCTTGTTCTTTTACCACATTCACAATAGCTTGCTTATTCGACATAGATAGCTGTTTCAATTTATTCTCAAGTGCGGAAATCTTAGCATTCAAGGCTGTTTCTACGTCTACATTCGAAGTACCTTTTTCTAAAACTCTAACTGATGATCTCGAAGGTTGCCAACTCATTTCGTTCTTTACAATTCTATCCATGATATCTAAAGCTTGATTACTTGTGACCATCATGAGGCCACCTTGACACATAGTGTCTACTATTTCTTTAAAGGCTTCATCTAAACTTAGATAGAATTTTCCATGCTGTAACTCAAGTGAATACCCATGTAATGGGAATTTTTGTATCAAAGATTGAAAACGAGTCCAAGCAACTCCTACACTTTCTCCCTGTTCTTAACGGAAACTAGCAACATCTAATTGCCCACTAAGTCTAACACTTTGAGGGTAATACCTGTCAAAAAATGCAGTCTGAAGTTAATCCCAAGTTAAGATCTCACCATGTTGTTGCTGATCATACCATTCACTAGCTCCTCCGGTGAGGTAGAATGGGAACATATGAAAGTACATTTTTTCTTGGGTTACTCTAGGAGTGACATATGCCTAACAGATTTGCATGAATTTATTTATGGCTCAAATAGGATCTTCATGAGCCGCACAACTATACTGTCCAATATTAATAAACTGATTGATCATACACGCATCTGGTCTAAATCGGATTCCTTGAATTGCGGGTGGACGGAGTCCCAGTGGTGGTACACGGAAAAGTCTATACTCATTAGGTTGGATGAATCGTGGTGCATCTTCTTGAATTCTTGCACCGTTATTATTGAGTGGTTGTTGACCTACCGGAGGTTGGAATTGAGCGTTTTGGACTCCTACCAGTGGGTCTTGCATAACTGGTGGAACTATTGGGTAACCATTTTCATCCAACTGAATTTCGGGATCTTCAACATTATGAATGTTCAAGTTCTCCATTTCTCTTTCTCTCCTTGATCTTTCACTTGCTTCTTTTTCTCTCTTGTTCTTAGCTCGGATTAGTCTCCTAGTGTTATGAAATAACACCCCTAAAAAGGAGGGACACGAACCGCAAGTGTACGGGTCGTCCAAGTAATATCCGGTAAACGGGAATTGATCTCAGGGACGGATAATTATTACTAATGATGCTATGTAATAATTGAGGATAGTTGTTATAAGACAAAAAAGTAAATGATAAAATATTTGTTTTGGTTTTGTTTATAAACTAGGACGCGAGAAAATAAAATACTAAATTAATGCAAAATAATGAATGCAAGTAAAATAAATGCAAGTTAGGTAAATATGAGTGGACGCAAGAATGAGAAGATGTACTTGAGTCTGGCAAGGGTTCTGACTAATCAATTTAATTAACGATTCTGTTTAACGGTAGATTCGGTATTTTAATACTAGTCCGGATTCTAATATCTCCTAGCCCCCTATCGGGTGGACCTAGGAGCTATCCTAAAGTGTTATGAACACCGATCGGCCGAATATGCCTCTTCCGATGTGAAGGTCTTACCTCATTGGCTATGCGTTACACGATTATTACCTAGTTCCGTATTCGAACCCCCCCCCCCCCCCCCCCCCCCCCCCCCCGACGGATGATTACTTTTGCCACTTAAAGTAAATAGCCCAAATACTAATACCTAATTCTAGTTGTACCGAAATAGTTAGTAAATAATCAACAAAATAACAACCAATATAAAATACCCAATTCAATTTAAATTAAAGAAATCCTAAATTCAGAAACATGAATAAACTAATTGCGGTTCATCCCTTTTATTGCGATTCTCAAGCACTAATGTGTTTAGCTCATAATGTAATTAAAAACTGAAATAAAAGATGAAATAGTCATATTTAATTACAAGAATGAAATGGGTGACCTGGTTAAAGGATTAATTTTGACTAATTGTGGAAGAAATAGACTTCTCTAGCTTCAGTTTTCTTCTTTCCTTTTTGCTTCTAACCTCTCTCTAGCGTTCTTGACTTCTGTAATATGAGTTATATGTTTAAAAATAAGGTCTAAGGCTGATATATGATGGGAAAAACAGATTGGGCTATTCTACAATAAGGAAAACGGGTTAAATGAAAGAAAAACCCAATCCTGAAATGAAAGCCCGTAATTGATGTGCAACTGTTACTAAAAAGCTGTAACTTTGGCGTCGAAATTCGGAATCACTTCGTTCAACTTGGAGAACCTTCCTGACTCAGAGATGCAACTTTCTTATTTCACGACTCCAAGGCTGAATCAATGGCTAAATGGCTCAAAAACAGTGATTTGTAACAGCCTTCCAGATTTCATTCCCATCTAATAAATTGTTTGGATCAACTTTTCTCACCTTTGACTTTTACACTCGATCTATGACTTTAATTCCCGTCTCTCCTCCTTGTCTTGGTTCTCCATCTAACCCATGGACCTAAGAGCTTTCCACTAAAAAAAACAAATTAACGCACAAAAGCTCTAAAACGCAAATAATACAAATCCAAGGGGAGAAAACGCAATATAACCAATTAATCTTAAAAGTATATCAAATAAGTCAATTAATCACATAAAATGATGTCTCCTATGGGATAATATTTAGGAAAAAACGGGAGACATCAATTATTAAATACCCAAAAGCTCAATTCTTTGTACCCCCATCTTTTGGCTCCAATCACTCACCTCTAATATTACAATTCGACTCGAAAGCAAAAATTACAGAAAAGTTTTTCAAATTTGAGACGCAGTGGTTGGGCAATCAAGAGTGTTTAGATATAGTACAACAAAGGTTGGAAGAAGAAGGTCACACGCAAGCAGTTACAAATTATCTAATGAAAAAAAAAAAGAACACCACAGAAGCACTAAAGACATAAGTAAACTAACTTTCAAGAAATTTCAAGAGGAGATAAAAAAATACAACAACATTTGATAGAAATAACTAATAAACCAGCAACGGCGGAAAATCAATAGGCAGAAGAACGACTAAGGCAAGCACTCAGTTTTGAATTCAATTGTGAGGAGAAGTATTGGGCAGATAGAGTAAGTTAAAATTGGCTGACATATGGAGACAAAAACACGAAATTTTTTCACATGGAAACTCTGCAAAGAAGATCCATCAATAGAATCGAAAAAATAAAGACTGGCCAAGGCATCTGGACAGAAGATATTCTTGAGGTAAAGTCTACTTTTCAATCTTATTACAATCATTTGTTTACAGAAAAATGAGGTACTGAAGCACAGATGGAGACATCAATGAGACATGTACACCCAAAAGTCACTGAAGATATGAATAGAACATTAACTAAGGACCCAACAATGGAAGAACTGGAAATGGCATTGAATCAATTATCACCTACAAAGGCGCCGGGACCAGACGACTTTAATGGAAAGTTCTACAATGAACTTTGGGAGATCATTAAACATGATGTATTCAAAGTGGTACGAGATTTCTTTACAAATAATATACCACTGGAAGCACTGAATGATACACTCATCACGCTGATCCCGAAAGGAACCATTCAGAAATTGACGGGAGATTATCGACCAATCTCATGCATTAAGTTCGGCTACAAACTTATAGCAAAAATGCTGGCTAATAGATTACAACAGTATATGAATGATATAGTATCACCGACACAAGAAGCGTTTATAAACGGAAGAGCCATTCAAGATAACATTCTTATTGCACAAGAATTGTCTTTGTACATGACATGAAAAAAAAGGAAGAATCCGAAGCATATGGCGGGAATCAAAATAGACATGGCAAAAGCGTATGATCAGGTACAGTGGGATTTCATTCTTAAACTATTAACAAAGTTAGGATTTCAGGATAAATGGGTTATTAATGCTAATTCTAATACTTGTTGTGTCCGAAATTTCCAAAATATTAATATTTTTTTACAGATTAGATTAGTTACCCCTTGCCTATTGTCGGTGAGCCGAAACTCCTTGTTTTCCAAGTTGTAATAATCATTAAAAGTTTTTCAAAGGGTTACCCTTATTTGCGTTATTAATAATAGCGCTTTTGATATTCAAAATTCTTTTCTTCGAGCTCGTTCGTCTTTTTCTATCAATTTTCGTTTTTTTGCTAATATTTTTCTTTTTAATCTGTTTACTAACAACCAAAACAAATGAACAAATTCTCGAACTCTTTTTCACTTTCCAAACCCAAAACCTCGGTTCCCGATCACCCGCTCTATACGGAAAACCCTAAAAACTCGGAATCTCGATCAAATGTTCTTTATCCATTTTTTTTCAAATTTACCATTACTCATACCAATTCTATTACTCACATTCACTACAACAGGTCGTTGATTTACCGGCGACACGTGTCGTCGGTAAACAGCCGAGTTTCTTCGGTAAAATAGTTTACCGACGACCACTCGTCGGTAAACTGTCGTCCCTAGACATTGGTCGGTAAATCCGCTCTTGCCGACGGCGATTTTGGGCACTCGTCGATAAACCAACTTTTTTTACCGACGAGAACAACCCGTCGGCCGTCGGCAAATCGTGGCTTACCGACGACGTCTATTTTTGTCGCCGGTAATATTTACCATTTTACCGACGACCTATGTCGTCGGTATCGTATTAATTGAACGCTTTTTTTTTGAATTTAAATTAAATAAAGAAGACATTCTTTACATGAATGTCGTCGGTAAACATTATTTTTCTGTATGTTTACCGACGACATTCATCTGAAGAATGTCGTCGGTATTTAATTTTTTTTTTTTTTTAAATTTTAATTTTTTTTTGTTTTTTTTTATATTTAATTTTTTTTTTATTTAATTTGGTTTTTTGATTTTTTATAATTTAATATACTAATACATGAGAATATAACTAGCAACCATGAATTATATTCATAAAATATAAATAATCCCGGGTAGTCAAACCCCGGGAATAAAATCAAACTCCCGGAGTTAAAAGTCAAAATATTACATAAAATCATAATAAAAGTCATAAATATAAACGTAATAAAATAAAAGTCATAAATATAACAAATCAATCAAGGGCCGGATAAATCTTCTTCATTTTCATTATCTTCACCGCATTCACTAGTTTCACTATCTTCATCTTCATCGGAGACCAGAGGGAGACCATTTTTGGCACGAGATTCGTTGAGGCCTTTGAGCATCTTCTTGAAAAAATCATCGTTTTTTTTTTAGATGTATGGGTGTCCGGGCCAGCTTACGTGCACCACGACTATTCCCATAGGAAATATACACACCTCCTCATGCATACTCCCATTTAATCAGAACAGGTTACCCATGTTTAGGGAGGGGACTCGAACCTTGCACCTCTTGCTTACCCCATTTAAGGGCTGAAGAAATAACAAGGCTGAGGGGATTCAAACCCTGTATCTCCTAGATGAGAGACAGGCATCCTGGCCATTGAGCTAGTCCCAATGGTTAAAATCATCGGACTTTGACGAGGCGCTCGGTGGAGTATCTTCATCCGGCATAGTAGGTAATCCTTGGAGTGCGCGGAGCTCGTTTATACCCTCGAATATCCGCTGGATTTTTACCTCGTTTTTCTTTGCGGTCTTGTCTAAAACAGACGGCTTCAGGTCCTTTTTTTTCTTGAAGACAGCTCCGATTGACAGGATCCAGTGTCTACTCTTAGCCGGTTTCATCACCTCATGTACCGTCTCCTTCAATGCTCCTATCTGCTCCTCCACAGGAATATCTTCAGCTGATTGGGACCCCGTCTCGATAACCTGATCTTTAAGCTTCTCCCTATAAACTCCCTATAATAAAATTTCAAATAAATAATTAATAAAACTAACAAAAAAATAAATTTAAAGTTAAATAATTAATTTTAAACAATAAAAAGGAAAATAGAACACTTACACTAGCCTGCTCCCATCTATCGTCAACCCAGCTGCCCTTCGCCCCGTCATAGCCCAAGTACTCGAAATATCCGCCCATCGGTGGAAGTGGGACCTCCTCTTGGGTCTGCTCGTCAATAAAGCTCAGGGGATCCTTCGTAAGAACATCCAGCTTACCCTATAAAATATACATAAAAAATTATAATTATTAGAAAATTAAATTAAATAACTATAAATTTTATTTTTACTTTATGAAATTATACCTCGATAATCTCGTGGCGGGTCTGTGTTTGGTTCCTAGAACCTGAATTGTTCGGCTTCTTTTGGTTCTGCCTATTCTTTTTATTAATCTCCGCCTGAGCCTGTTACAATTCAAGTTAAAAAAATAATTAAACACTAATTTAATAATTAAATAATTAAATTATAATTTTACCTTCTTGTTCGGGTCATTCATCATATCAAGGGTCAGCTTCCAATCCTCGGGAAGCACATCCGGAGGACACTCGTCCGTATCCAAGTAATCAGCCTTCAGGTCATGCTTCCACTGCCTGTAGGCAGCGGCCTGAGACGACTGTAGCTTCCCGCTGATAAAGTTCCAATCTTCGCGGGCCCTCCACTCCTCGAGGTCGAAAAATTCCTCTAGTTTTCCGAGAATCATGATTTTTAGTCCCCTCGGTACATCACTCTTTCTTGCCAATTGGAGTACACTGAGAATTGAAAACGGATAACTCTTTTGGTTATGGCAGTTGTTCGTTGTATCTACCTGGATCGTTGCACTTTGTTTTTTCTTCACTAAGATACCGTGATATGAAAGTCAACGTCTCTTCCGCCACGTAACCCATCGGCTATGGAACCCTCAGCCCTAGCCGGGTTTCGAATATACTCTTTCAACTTCTTCAAATACCTTTCAAATGGGTACATCCACCGCATTTGAACCGGGCCCCCTAACAACGCTTCATCGTATAAGTGAATCACTAAGTGGATCATTATATCAAAAAATGCGGGAGGTAAGATAATTTCTAACTTGCACATCACTTCAACCACTTTCTCAGTACCGTACACCAACTATTTCCTACTTAGATTCTTGTTACAAACGACTCTAAACACGTTAGCTAACCCAATAATGGTGTCGCTAATCGGTTTATCATCTAGAAGCCCGGGGAGACAACAAACAAAAAGATACTGCATCATAACATGACAATCATGCTATTTCATTCCAATGATCTTCCCTGTATCGACTTGAACGTTATTGCTCATACTAGACGCGAATCCATCGGGAAACCTCTGTACCTGTAACCACTCAAGAAACGTCTTCCTCTTCTCCGCTGACAATGTATACTTTCCTCGTTTTAGAATCGTTTTAGGTCCTCTTGTTGTCAACCACAATTCTTCCCTGATTCTCATTTTCTCAAGATCTTGTCGCGCCTTAACGTTATATTTGTTTACTTTCCCATCGACTGCTATAACTGTACCGAGAAGAGCATCACACACGTTTTTCTCGCAATGCATGACATCAATGTTATGTTTCAACAAATTTTCGGACCAATAGGGTAAACGATAAAAGATACTCTTTTTCTTCCAATTGAATAGACGTGGACCAGTTTGCTTTACAATCTTTCCCCCAAAATCCTTGTGTTTGCCGGGAAACACAATGGGAAGGCCATCTAACTGTGTCTGAATACTAGCTGGACTATATGTCTTCGGTCACCTAGTATAATTGGTTTCCGGGTACAAAACACTTTCTTTTCTAAACCGATGTCCGGTAGGTAACCAACGTCTATGGTCAAAGTAAACCACACCTTTTTTCACACCCAATGACGGAGTAGAATCCATGCATTCTGGGAAAGTCATGTAACTTTGACCCGACCATCCTGAAGTGTCTGACCGAGCGAGGAAATCATTGGTTGTGGACAACAGACAAACCTTCATAATAAACTCTTGCTTTGTATGGGAATCATACGTAAGGATCCCTTTACCCCACAACTCGTCCAACTCATCTATCATAGGGCGGGGGTAAACATCCATGTCCTTACCGGGTGAACGAGGACCTGGAATCAACAAACAAAGAAGAAATGTGGTTTCCTTCATGCATACCCACGGTGGCAAGTTATAAACGGTTAATATGACATGCCACATGCTGTACGAGTTGTTTTGCATAGAGAAAGGACAAAACCCGTCGATACCGAGACCCAAAAATACATTACGAGGTTCGCTAGCAAACTCAGGGTGTAGCGCTGCAAGTCTCTTCCAACTATCACCATCAACCGGATGACGCAACACATCCGGATCGGCACTCTTACCGGTATGGTGCCAAATCATGTCTTCAGCGGTGTGCTTTAAAGCGTATAGTCGCTGTAATCTGGGAGCAATCGGAAAGTAACAGAGCTTCTTATGCGGTACTTTGATACCCTTCTTTGGGCCCCATCTAGACTCGCTACAAACTGGACACTTATCGAGGTCTTTATTCTCTTTATAAAATATGGCACAATCGTTCAAACAAACATCGATAGTAATATACCCCATACCCAAACTTTTCAACTTCTTGTTGCATGCATCATAAGAATCGGGCAAAGTGTGAGGTTTGGGCAAAATACGACCAGCCAACTCCAATAGCTCGGTGAATGACGTGTTAGTCCACTTGTTCTTTACTTTTAAGTGCATAAGCTTGGCAATGAAGTTCAATGAACTCATCTCTTTACAACCCGGATATAATTTTGTCTCCAATTCGTTAAACAGTTTTTCGAAACTACTACTACTTGGAATTTCTGCGTCTCTCATCTCGGTGTCACCCTGATGTCCGCCAACATCTTTACTGTTTCTCACATCGTCACAAACCTCAGCAATTTCATTAACTATATTCGGAATAGGGTTTTCTTTGGGAATGACCGGCTGCTCACCGTGTTTTATCCAAACCCGATACGACTTCATAATCCCTTCCTTATAAAGGTGGCCCGTAACCGTCCGAGTGGGTAATCGACGATTATTTTTACAATAGTTAAACGGAGAATAAATAAGATCTTTATAATTCGAATGTTGTTTTGCATATGCGATAAAATCCACAACCCCCATAAGATAGTCTGGAGCGAGTAAATCTGTAGCATCCATCAAACTCTTATCCAAAGCCATCTCTTTACAACAATTTTAGATAACTAGACAACTACATTCATATGAAAATAAAATAAATAATTATTACAACCCAATTAATAAAATAAATAAAAATTACAACACAATGAATAAAAATAATACAAATTACAAAGCAATGGCTTGAATATAATTACAATCCAATAAATAAATAAAATTACATCACAATAAATAAATAAATAAAATTACAACACAATAAATAAATAAATAAAATTACAACACAATAAATATATAAACAATTTCATATAATTAAATACACAAATACAAAAATATATGAAACATAATATATGAAATAAATGAATGTATGCATGATTTATACACAATATATAACAAGACAATCAAAAAATATACACATTCATAACCTATATCAACTAATACACAAATCAAAATCCATGCAAAAAAAATTAAAAAGTTTGAAATTTTAAGAAAAAACCTTGCATTGGTGGAAGAAATTGGAGATTGATGATGAAGTCCCAACCTTGATAATGTATTGCTAAACCTGAACCCATAATATTGCAAGAATTACACCAAATATGATAATAAAAAAAAAATTAAAGAATTTACCTAATAGTTGTGGATTGTGTATTGAGGATGCCCCACCTTGATTATAAGCTTGCAAATGGTTAAAGATGAATTGGAGAAGGTATTGCAAAAAATTTGAATAAAATTGATTGATGTTTTTGGGAGAAATTGGAAGGAAAAATGGGGGGTTTTGGGGTTTAAAGAGATAAAAATACAGTCTGTCCAAAATTATATACACGTTTTTTTACCGACGACACGTAATTCCGTCGGTAACAATAAATGTAGTCGGTAAATTATACAATTACCGACGACAAATCCAAACACAAAAAATAAAAAAATAAAAAAAATTTAACGACGGCGTTTTGACCCTTTACCTACGAGACAGGTCGTCGGTAAATTACCGGCGACTGTTTCTCGTGGGTAAATTGGTGTCGTCGGTAAATAACAAAAGTTTACCGACGAAACTACGTGTCGTCGGTAAACTTGGTGGGCAAATTTCCGATCTGTAGTAGTGATTGTTGACTAACTCTGTATAATTGCAACTCGAAGCAGTCGTAATTTTATTATTATTATTTCCAACAGCTATATATGAAATCCCCAGATCAGCAGAAACATGCACAGCGGCCGAAGGAGCTGCTGACTCAGCAACTCTAGTACTTGCATTTT
Organism: Nemophila menziesii; assembly: GCA_029959085.1. Classification (NCBI taxonomy): domain Eukaryota; kingdom Viridiplantae; phylum Streptophyta; class Magnoliopsida; order Boraginales; family Hydrophyllaceae; genus Nemophila; species Nemophila menziesii. The sequence continues at coordinate 87,457,794 of JARWIR010000001.1, forward strand.
TTTTCTTCTGCTGAGATAACTTACGAACATGCTGCTGTTTTTTTACCAACTAATGTAGCCTCATTAATTGTTGACTTTATGCTGTTTTTTCAACATTGTCGTTGTGTAAAGAAATGAGTTCGAGGGTTTAAAAAATCAATGTTGAAAATTGCCTTGATTCACTTGTCAAAAAGTGCACAGGCGCTGCTGAATAGTAACGGACTAACATATAAAACGAATTAACTGTATCACAAAACTGAAAAATAAAAGATCAAACATTAATTTTGAGAAATTAAGAGAATTAGAAGAAATTAAAGGTATTAACACGTTTACACTAAAACATGATGTAACTTTATTACACTTTATTTGTATAGGTGGAGTTGAACTGAAAATAACTCAAACGTAGCAAACAAAGATATTATAATAGCTACGCAGTAGGTTGAATATCCTTTTAATAGAAAGCTGATGTTAATATATTACAACGTTGGGTTCTTCTTACTTATATTTCATTTTACAAGATTTGCTTACACTATTTTTTTCTTTTCTGTTCAAGATTACACTTTATATTTGATTATCTTCTATCTTAAGTAATGGAAGAAGAGCCTGCAAGCCCAGCAACACGGTTGTTCCATACATCAAAGTTAAATTGTTTCATCATTGCAATTATTGGCTGCAAAACAAAGATTGATATAGAAATAATCAAAAAGGGTGGTTTTAGTAATCTCTTGAAGATTCCTCGTTTCTCTAGTGTCATGGTGAGGAAAACAAACCTCTTGCTCTCTTATGCATTTCTTTTTCTATTTTATTAGATCTTATATTTTAATGCAGAAGAGCAAGGGTTGTGAATCTTCTGTGTAGTCCTTTAAAACTTCTCTTTATATAATAATTAATAAGTTACTTATAAAATTAAATACACCAAATTGAATTATATGGATAATTATTATGGTAAATTAATATAAATTTAATACATGAATCATGTATCATAGTTATTTGTTACTAAAATATACCAGGTAATTTTGAGATCCTAGACAAGATTTTAGTTATGTACTATTTCTTTGTTAATATAGATCCGGGTGATTTTGAATCCTAGACAAGATTTTAATTAGGTTCTCCTTTAAAAAAAGAAAAAAAGATAATGTATATCATAATTGAAAAAGGTATTATCTAACTATTATTTCATAGTAATTTTTTTAAAAAAATACTTTAATAAAACATACATAATGTATTAATCCTTCTAATTTAAATATTAAACTTTAATTTAAATAATAACATTTTTGACTAAATATTAGTTTTTTGAAACTAAATATAAGATATTTTATTATTTTAAGGAAAAACTTAACTATAAAAAATACTTCTTATTGTTTACATTGTTAGTTATGTAGAAAGATATATAGATCAATTCGAATTTAGGGTACTTGACCCAAAATGTAAGAAAGATTATAGCCTAATAAGCTCTGCACACGTAACCTATTGATTAACACAAGTAACTTATTAAAAAAAAAAATACACATGACTCATTAAATGTACTCGCAACTCATTAATAACATACAAAGAACCTGTCAATTTTTTAAAATTTAGATTTTTTGAAATCGGGAAAATATTTTAACCCTTTGAACAATTAAAGCTTGAATATATATGCAACAATCGACCACATGTCTCCACAAATATAAGAACCTCATAAAGTGTAAATTATTTATTAAGAGTTTTACTTAATGCGAGTTGTTGGAGATAACAATCTCTTAAATTATCTTGGATTTATTTATTACCATATTAATTAAAAAAATTAGATATTTTAGTAGTCTTGTTGCGACTTAATTTTTTTCTCTAAGAGATCCTGCATGGTTATTTTTAATGCGGAAGTTTCCAACATCAAAAGTAATAAAAAATATTAAACATTTTCTCTATTTTAAATAAATAAAGGATTACTGGCGCTCTTTCTAATCTATACCCTCAAATTAGTCATCATCACAACCATCTAAGTTCGAAGAGATTATTTTTTAGTGAACTATCAAATTATTTTTTTATTTTAAATTAAACATTTCTTTCCTTTTATTGTTATACATTTTTTTGTGATACCCTTTTTCTATTTTAAGTATTGTTATCTTAAGGTTATTGATTGATACTTTATAATTTATACCCTCTTTTCTTTATGTCGGCCGATTTTATATATTTGCCATACCCTTTCATTAAAAAAAGCAGAAACGAGAAAGTAGCTTTTAAACCGAATGTAAATATACTATAGACCAATACTATTTCATAATTTCTAGAAACTAATTACAATTATCTTGATCAACTAAGGCTTCATAACCTATAAATGTTGGTCAAATGAAATTTTACCCAAGTTTTGCCCAAGTTTGAGACAATAGCGGTGACTCAATTAAAAGAAATAATTCAGATATTGATACGTTTATTCCAGTTGTAAATATTATTGTATTATATTTACTTGGTTAAAATCATTCGAACATGGACCCTTCAAGCTATTTGGCATTTAGGCCTTATGCTCATACCATCTACACCAGCCCACACTTTGGTTTTTGTTAAATAAATGTCGTATCCTATATTTAATACAACGTGTCTTCTAATGAAATATCACAACTCTTTGCTAAGCCACCTTTTCATTTTCTATAAATAGTTGACCAACTCAAACATTTTCTTCATTCAGTTTTTTAAAGCATTAAGTATTAAAAAAATTATTATAGGAGAGAGATTAGATAAAAAGCAGCTTTATTAAGTTTTTTGAAATTCTTAAGAACTCGTGTGTCAGATTTTTTTGAATAGTTTTTTTGTTGTATCTTGGGGGTTGAAGCCAACAAACGTAAGATATCGGTACATGGCCTAAATACCTTAAAGAAATTTGATGCGACCTGAGTCTCGATAAGTAAAGTTATTTATTTATTTATATTTATTTTATTTCATAATGTCTTACTGGTTTATACATATCAAACACAACAATTTAAGAAAATTTATTATTCACGTTGTATATACCCGAAAACATTTTCTTTTCGTTTTTTAAACTTTAATTTTACTAAATTCAGGGTCTATGTATACAAAACATGAACATTAAAGTATATTTCTTTTCTCTTATTTAGATTTCTACGCTTGTGTATACATTATAGAAAATGACTCGCTTACCAAAGTCAGATTTCTGCTTCATATAGAATATGGGGAAAATACTAAAAAAAGTGAAAAGAAACATGAGACGGGTAACAACTCAAGAACAAAAAGTTTGTTTACCTGCACCAACACCCATTGAACCAGCTGAGGAAAGTTCAATGGTTCTAACTTTAAGAGGTGGCAACAAAAGCTGTTATTCTACCCGACCACATTAAGTTAGTAAACATCAGGTTAACACCTAATGTGAACTTCAATTCTCAAAAGAAATGTAAAGTATGTTTTAAGTCAAAATTAACCCAAACCTCGTTTAAATCTAAAGAAACTAAGAAAGTACTTTTGTACCTTTAGAGTTAATTCACAGTGACATATGTGACTTTAAATTTGTGCAAAATAGAAATGGAAAAAAGTACTTATACCTTTATTGAAAATTGTACAAGGCCTTGTCAAATATACTTACTTCAAAGTAAGGATGAGGCCTTATAAGTACTTAAGCAATACAATACTGAAGTTGAGAATCAACTAAATAAAAAGATTAAGAATCTTAGAACAGACAGGGGAGGAGAATATGCGTCTCCTTTTGAATAGTGTTATGTTGAACATGGAAAGATCCATCAAACCACGATCATCCATTATCTTCAACAAAACCGGATTGCTGAACGCAAGAACCGCACGTTGAAGGAAATGATGATGCCTTGTTGATTAACTCAGGTTTACCACCGAACTTGTGGAGAGAGGCTTTGCACACAGTGAACCACATCCTTAACAAGTAACCACACGAGAAGGTAGATAAAACTCCTTTAAAATTACGGAAAGGAAAACCACCTTCCTTCAAATACTTAAAAATGTAGGGATTCTTGGCAAAGGTAGTAATTTCTGCTCCCAAAATGGTCAAAATAGGACCAAAGACCATCGATTGCATCTGTACTGGATATGCACACACAGTGTTGCATATAGATTCATAGTACACAAATCTTATCATGTTGACATTCATGTCAATAATGTGATTGAATCAAGAAATGCACATTTCATTGAAATAACTTTTCCGTACAAGACCTTACCAGAATCTGGTTCATTAAAAGGAACACACAATGCAAATCAAGAAGAGCAAGATAAAGAATCATCGACAATCGAAGCAATGGTTTGACATATTTGATAAATTCATGATCTCGTATGGTTTCAAGATCAATGAATGTGACAAATGTGTTTATGTAAATCGAAATAAGTTAGGGTCTGTCATTTTATGTTTATATGTGGATGATATGTTAATCACTGGAGATAACAATGATATAATTGCATTCACCAAAAGGATGTTTTCAAGTATGTTTGACATGAAAGATTAAGGCCTTGCGGATGTAATTTTGGGTATCTCAGTCACACTATATTGAGAAAGTATTAACAAATTTGGTAATGGTGACAGAAATATCGCTAAGCCACCTATTGATATAAATTTACATCTTGCTAAGAACACTGGTAATACGGTCAACAAGTTGGAGTACTCTCAGATTATTGGGAGTCTCATGTATCTAACAAAATGCACTATACCAAATATAATACATGTAGTAAGCAAGATGAGTAGGTTTACATATAATCTAAGGAAGATCCACTATATTTCTATTGTAAGAGTTCTAAGGTATCTCAGATACATTATGAACGAATGGTTGTTGTATACATGATATCCAGATGTACTAGAAGGATACCGTGATGAAAATAGGATTTTAGACTCCACCAACTAAAAATCCATAAGTGGATTCGTCTACATGTTAGAACGAGCAACCGTGTCTCAGAATTCCACTAAGAATATGTGCATAGCCATATCCACTATGGAATCTATGTTTAGCTTTAGACGAAGCTGCTGAGAAAGCCGAGTGACTTTGGAATTTTTTAGAGGTTATTCCTAATTGGCCAAAACCTGTGTCAGCTGTGTGCATACATTACGATAGTTAAAGTGCCATTGGTAGGGAACTAAACGAGATGTATAACGGTAAGTCTAGACACATCTGTCGTAGACATAATAATGTTAGACAACTGCTCTCAAACGGAGTTATCACAATTAATTGCGTTCGATCAAAGTATAACAAAGAGGATCCACTGACCAAAGGTCTACAAAGAGAGAAAGTGCGAGTATTGTAAAGGAGAATGATTCTTAAGCCTATGAAAACCGAGTTTCCGTGATGGGAACCCTACCTAGAATAGTGGATATCCTACAATCTAGGTTCAAAGGGAAAACTGAATCATGAGACTGCAACTTGGTGCGACGCACTGTGGGAAGACCTTCCCAAACCATTCGTAGGACAAAATTAAACAATGCTACTTGTAAAAGTGAAGGATAAATTAAACTTTTCATGGTTCTTGTATCTTCAATAACATAAGATAGCGTAATGCAAAATACTCTCGACAAGAGACCACATATATGAATAACATGGGTACGGCCGCCCTACGAGAATTTTTTAAAGGCAAAATTTTCTGACGGTTATTCGAGAAATACCAGGATTTGTCTAGGGCCGTAAATGGACACAACCGTTAGATACAAGTAATGTTTGGAACTATACTATGTAAGATCTATTGACTTGTTTTACAGAAAATCTGAATAGTTCAAGACATCACGTTCAGTAGTTAGCGAGTAAAACCAATACCTCTTACTAGAAACAGTTTAAGGCTAAAATCTACCTTTCTAGATGTAGTATTCTTGTACGCTTCTCTCTCGCATTTAACATCCTTTTGCATAATTTTTTTTAGTGTTGTTAGTCAATTTCCATTCTTGTGGGGATCGTTGGTCAAGTGAGATTTTACCCAAGTGTTGAGCATGTTTACGATGATAGTCGGTAACTTACTTTAAAGAAATCATTCGAATATTTATACGCATATTCCAGTTGTAAAGATTAACGTAATATGTTCACTTAGTTAAAATCATTTGAAATTGAATGGGAAATTGTGTCATGTAATTTAAAGAAATTAAAAGAATTATTTCTTTTGGCTATAAAGCACAAAAAAAACGTTGTTAGGGGATTCAAACCTAGACCCCACATGCTATTGGGATTTTGGGCTTTATGCTCATACCATCTAGACCAGCCCAAACTTTGGTCTTTGTTAATTAAATGTTGTATGTTATATATAATACAACGTTTTTTAAATGGAACATCAGAACTCTTTGTCAAGCCATCTTTCATTATATATAAGTAGTTGGTCAACTTAAACATTTTTTCATTCAGTTTTTTAAAGCATTAAGCATTAAAAAATTATTATAAGAGAGAGATAGAAAAAAATCAGCTTTATTAAGTTCGTTGAAATTCTTGAGAATTTGTGTGTCAGTTTCATTTAGTCCTCGCTTAATATAGACAAGAAGTCCTCGCTAAAGACTAGGTAGTCAGATGCGAGGCCTTCTTATCACGAGAAACCTCATATTTTGTGAGGACTTTCCACAAAAGACACTATTTTTTGCGAGGAAAGCATGTCCTCACAAAAGTTAACTTGTCACACACGAGGACACACAAAAGTCATTGCGTAAGTGGTCTTTAGCGAGGACATGTCTTCGCTAAAGATCAAACCTATCTTTCGCGGTGAATTTTTAATTCTTTTGCGAGGACTTATGTCCTCGCGAAAGATAAGACGGGTAGTAGTGATCCTGGAGGTTAAAACCAACAAACGTAAGACACCGGTACGTAGAGTAAGTACCTTAAAGACATCAGATCCAATCAGAGTCTAGACAAGTAAAATTATTTATATATTTATGTTATTTATTTTTGCATTAGTTGTTTTATTGTATTATCGGTTTATACATATAAAACACAACAATTACATGATCAAGTTCTCTTTTTTTTTTTTCAAATTAGTTATAGTAATTTTTGTAGAATTCTTTATTTTGGCTTTAACTCAATTATATAAATTTTTAAAAGAATGTATTTTGTTCTCTGGATCAGATTAAGAATGATACACATGGTATGAGATGGACTCACGTAACGACAAATTTTGAAGACCATGTCTTCTACCCGAATATAGACGATGATATGAACTCGGGCGATACATTCGTCGATCACTACATCGACGGTCTTACGACAAAACAGATGGACCTGGATAAACCTCTATGGGAAGCGCATATTCTAAATGTCAAGACATCAGATGCAAATTCCTTAATAATATTCCGTATACACCATTCACTAGGTGATGGTATCTCCCTTATATCAGCTCTTTTAGCATGTACAAGGAAAACCTCGGATCCTGAAAGTTTACCTACCATTCCTATCAAAAAACCTAAAGAAACTAACTCAGGCAATTTGATTAGGCAATCTCTTTACATGATTTGGACAATTATTATGATGATGATCCACACATTGGTGGATGTTATAATTTTGTTGGCAACACTTCTATTTTTGAAGGACACAAAAACTCCAATAAAAGGACGACATGGTATTGAACGGTCTCAAAAGCGTATTTTACATAGAACAGTGAGTTTAAATGACATAAAGCTAATCAAGACGGCTATGAATACGGTATGGATTTTATTAATACTAAATTAGTTTGTTTTAGTCATTGTAAAACAGTTTCATTTTATTAATAGTTTAAAATGTTCTTTTTAAATAAGAAGAGTACTTGATTTATTTATTTCCATTAGAATGTTTTTATGTAAATGGGTTAATATTTTATTACTCAAATATTACTTATCTAATAGTTTTTTGAATAAAATGGGTCGAACAACCTAAATTTTCCATGTACAATCTCCCAAAGCTTTACTACTTGCTTAGACCAAACGTTTTAAAAGGGGTGAAGATATGTATAACATTAGTTAATTGGGATTTAAATTTTTATTATTGTATTTACAACACTTCTTGAATTTGCATAGACTGTTAATGATGTCATTCTTGGAGTAACAGAAGCTGGTCTTTCACGTTATCTTAACCGACAATATGGTAAGATTTTCTCCAACTAAAGTATTTAGTATTCTTTCTATAGCGGAATGAAAATGATGTTATAGATTAGTCAATTCCTCGTTATTGATATCTCAAAAGATAAAAGTTATATCAAATTTTGATATCATTCGAATAATTAAAAATACTTTTTACACTCTTAATAATTATTAGATGATATCTAGTATGATTTTGTTATTTAAATGAATCATGTAATCTTTCTGATACAATTAAGAAATATATTATTGATATTCGCTCCTTAATTATAAATATGTTTCTTTATTAATTTTACATGCAGAGAATAGTAATATTGAGAGGAAAAAAGCTTCAGAGGAGACAAATAATTTGCCAAAAAATATTAAATTTAGAGCAACCATGATATTTAACATACGACCATCTTCAACCCTTCAGGTATAATACTTAAATTTATAGATATTATTATTATTTATATGATTATCACTTTTTATAAATTATTGATAATTATATATATTAAAAATATATGAATTATTTGTATTGAAAAATACTATAACTATTATACAAAGTAATAACAAAAGATTTAGAATTAAATTTAATATCAATAGAAAATAGATGGAAATTAAGTAATTTTGGTTTAAATATCACGTCAATAATAAACAAGCAAGATGCATGTTAATTACTAGAAGACATGATCACTCTACTTTCCTTCCGGATTGTAGTAATGGTTTATTTTGATTGAATAATATGATCTAGTTTTTGAAATCAAGGTCTACCCTATTTCATTCATGGTCCAATTTATTATATTATGTATATTTTTCTATCACTTGTTATTGGAAAAAAAGTATTTATTGCTTAAAAGGTCCAATTACCATATTCCATTATTTTTTTACTGGGTTTTCCACCTTTTAAAAGTTTATCATTTTTTTTGTCCCAAAAAATATAGTTATTAAAGAGGTTTTTTATTGATAAATATGTATAATTTATGATAAATAAAATTCAATCTATACTCTATTTCATTCATGCTCCAATTTATCACATATAGCTATTACAAAAATATATTAGTTAGTTAAAAAGTCCTGATACACTTTTTCATCTTTAATAAATTCATCTTTTTTCTCGGTCCCCTAAAAATCCATTTATTAATGAGTTATTTTACTTTTTCTAATTAATTGAGAGTTTGATTGATAAAATGGGAATTTTTTAATGAGCCCTGTAAATTTTTCAAAAGTTTGTGTTTTTTAATGTTTTTGCATTTGTGAAATTCGGTGTAAATTTTATCAGATAATTCGCTTGTTGCATGAATTTTTCTGGTCAATAAAAAAATGTAATTGAAGTAATAAATATCAGCTAAATGATTAAACAATATATTCAATTACTATATTCAATTTCCAGTCATATTTAGTTGTATCGTCTAAATTAACGAGGCTAATGTTTTTGCATAAAATTTCATAGGTATTTGACGATATGTTGAAAAAGAATTCAAAGGCGAAATGGGGTAATAAAATAGGAATTTGTCTACATCCTTTAAGAATTGATTTGCGTGATGATCCTTTATTTCACATTAGAGAAGCACAAGTCATTAGTAATCGGAATAAACTCTCTCTTGGTCCAATATTCTCATACTTCATTAGTTACTTCATGACTTTATTATTAGGAAGTAAGGTAAATGACAACCTATTATTATTAATATTATTATTATTATTATATTATTATTATTATTATATTATTATTATTATTATTATTATTATTATTATTATTAGTAGTAGTAGTAGTATCATCATCATCATCATCATCATAATTATTGTTATTATTATTATTATTATTATTATTATTATTATTATTATTATTATTGTTATTATTATTATTTTTACTAGTTTTATTGAATCACCATACAATTTTACACACTAATTTGATATTATGGTTTAATTCTTGGATTTTTATTATTAATGATTATCTAATCAACTGTAGTTCGCAGCTGCTATTATGTATAAGATTTGTTATAACACTACAATATGTTTCTCAAATGTTGTTGGCCCAAAAGAAGAAATCAGTGTCGATGGTCATCCCATAAGTTACATTGCTCCTTCTGTGCATGGTCTCCCTTATGTAAGTTTTTTTACAATCACTTTATTCATACCTTGTATACTTATATGTGTTATACACAGAGCTTAAATATAGCTTTGTATATGTTATGAGAGCTTCATTCTACGAAAGGTAAGGAGGAATTCAAGAAATAATATTAACTTATATAGTTTTCTTAATACAAATAAATAAAAAGAATATTAACATCTATTTAAATATGAAAAATTCATGTATCTAATCACACCTACAAAATTCTATTCGATCTCTCTAATGTAAGAGCGAGGAGACAATATACATATATATATATACACACACACACATATATATATATATATGTATGTATATATATGTATATATATATATATATATACTAGGTAAAACCCGTGTCTGAAAACCTAAAGCAAAAATGAATTCCGTTGACAGGAATCGAACCCAGGTTAAAAAAAATCCTGTGTCTGAAGACACTAAAGCAAAACTGAATTTCGTTTATAGGAATCGAACCTAGGCTCAAAAAAAAAATTAATAAGTGGGGCCAGAATCAATCCTGGCCACCACTTATGTAGGTAAATCTGGACCTTAGAAAACACTCTGAAATAATATATATATATATATATATATATATATATATATATATATATATATATATATATATATATATATATATATATATATATACTAGCTATGAACCCGTGCCTGAAGGCACTCTAACAATATTAATTTAGAAAAAAAATATAACACGTTTGGTTAGAGACAAACAATTCTTGAGATAAAAATAAACTGAAAAATATTCAACCAAACACAAATAATAGTTGCACAAAAAGTTACAAAACTATTAATCAATCAACTAAAATATACTCTTATGTAATAAAAAAACCCTCAAATAATCGAGATGACATAAATATAAAATAGCTCATAAATGCTAAATGTCTTTTTTTATAAACACCCATTCGTCTCATAATTGTATAAAATGTGGATATATCACCATACATATATCGCTCGACAATACCAAAGAAATCTGTTCAATTCATCGGTGCCAAAACGTACGCCATTCTTGATCCCGGAAACTTGCCACTTCACTGTAAACAAACAGAAAAAAAATTATGAAAAGAATATTATATAATAATAATCGTAGAAAAAAAAAAGAACTCACACAACGTCCTTTTACTTCTCATTCGGTAAAAGGCTCTCAGTGGTAATAAAATGACCATTGTAGGATTTGTTTAAATAATTAATAAAAAAAACACATATATAATTATATTTAAATTACACAATTCTGGAAATTATAAAAATGATGATATTAGGTTAAAAGTAATATAGCATCATTTTTATATGGTAAAAAACTTTCGATGGTCATAAAATAGTTGTGGTATGATTTGTATAAATAAATAATAAACAAAATACTATAGATATATTAATTAAAAAGATTAGTGAAAAAAAAAGAACTCACAGCATACAACAACATCACTTCTCATACGGTGAAAGTCTTTCAATAGTCCTATAATGACTTGATCTGTATAAAAACATAATAAAAATAACATAATAGATATATTAATTAAAAATAAATAATAAAAAATAGTGAAAAGAAAACTCACAGCGTACGACTTTACTTTTCCTACTGTAAAAGTTGCAATAGTCATTGGTCATTATATGATTTGTATAAAAGAAAAAACAAACAAAAAATAGATATATTAATCAAAATAATAAATAATTTAAAAAAAAAACTCACATAGCGCGCAGCATCACTTCTCCTTCGACCAAAATAAAAAAGCAGCATCACTTCTCAAGCTTCCAACCTAAAAGGATTTGTACAAAACAATAATAAACAAAAGAAAAATAAATATATTAATTAAAAAAATAAATATTAAAAAAATAGAAACTCACAATATCCCCTTTCCGCATCATACTTTTCATACTTTATATGCAAACATCGATCCTCATACGTAAAAGGCTTTTTGTCCTACCATTGTTTTCCTTCTCCAAAATCAAATTTCGTACATTAAAAAAAGATAGTATGAGTCATTACCTTAATTGTTGGTATTTGAAAGGATACAAAAGCAATTGATTTTAGTTTGGAAGATTGAATAAAGATGTTTAGAAAAAATCAAGTTATAAACGTACATGTTATTTAAAAATATAGATAATTAGAATTAGATAGATAGAGAAGAATCTTTTGAGATATATGTGAGATTTTAACCATATGAGTATAAAGTAAAAAATCAAGTTATAAACGTATAGGTAATTTAAAGATATGGATAATTAGAATTAGATAGATAGAGAAGAATCTTTTAAGATATATATGGGATTTTAACCATATGAGCATAAAGTAAAATAATTAAAAAAAATTAAAGATGAATAGCGTAATATAGAATGGATTTAATAAAATTAAAAGCGTTGTTAAAAAAAATTAAAAGGGTCCCACATGATATAGAAGGTAATTTAAAAATATAGATAATTAGAATTAGATAGATAGAGAAGAATCTTTTGAGATATATGTGGGATTTTAACCATATGAGCGTTGTTAAAAAAAACTAAAAGGGTCCCACATGGTATAAATCTAATGGCTGGAAAATATCAAGAGGACATCAAGACATTTTAAACCATCGATCGAATTCAAACAATCTGGACCATTAATTAGAATTGATCTAAAGGCCGAAAATGATAGAATAATAATCCGACGGCTAGAAAATATAAAGGGAAATAGGAGACATTTTGGGCCGTTGGCCCTTCTCCAATATTATATAGATATATATATATATATATATATATATATATATATATATATATATATATATATATATTATGTCACCCTACTAATTTTTGAACTATCTAGTTGCGCTTTCTTAATATTTTGAAATGTATTTTTTTATTTATGTTTGTTCCTTATCTTCTTCATAAATATTTTTTAGTCCAATGCATAAAGAATTCTATATTATGCCAAATAATCAATATTGTGGAATAACTTTTTATCTAATTTTTTCTTCTAGAGACTCAGTGTGCAATTAAATTAGTAAGTCATTAATATTGTGATTTGGAATTACATTCTATTTTTCGTGTACATATAGATACTTTTTTAACTAAGAAATATAGATTATTTTGCATGATAGGGAAGACAGACCTTAAATACAACATTCAAATATGTTGGGAAAGGTCATTAAGTAAATTTTTTTTGTAGGGTCAAACTCTAGTGAGAGAAAGTAGAGAGTGGTTATAGATTTTACTCCTAAATCGTATTGATTTATCGCCTCTTTTTCTGCTTGTTGTCATGAATTATCGCCAACAATTACGAGTTCAAAGTCTAAAAACAATCAAGGCATTTCACCCGATGATCTAGACCCCATATAGTGCCCAAAAGCTCTACCTTTAATTTTCCGCCAAGAAAACTCCAGAACTTGATAACCTCACATCTTGGGTAAACTCATACATCCATTCATCTACAAAAATGGATAGCCTCACGCTACTCCATGACTCTCCGGAATGGATCTTATTTGGCCCCCCTTTAACGAGCTTGCAAGGGTCTACGAGAAAACCGTAACCTGAAGAACTCACATCTTAGCCCAATTCTTGAGTACTTCCTCCGTGATGATTCCTTTCCATTAGAAAAGTATAATAAGGTTGGACAACAACTCCATTGAACTTCTAAAATAACTCCCATGGTGGCCACCAAAAAGAACACTCCGCCAAGGATAGGTAAGGAATATTTGAAGATTTTATTTTGCTTAGGAGGTGCAAAACCAATTGGTTGTACTAGTATGGTGGAGTATGATACATCTAAGGAGGACAACAAACTTATTATTGAGAGATTGATTGAGAAGTGATATCTTTTGGCCATACTATGGGAGCAACTCAACAAACACCAAGTGTTTGTTAAAAATTCTCATAACAAATTCTATGAAGTATTATGTTTATATATCTAGGTCTAGTGATCTCATTGTTTATACGAATGAAACAACTTACAAATAAAATTATATGGTTGATATAGGGTGTGAAAGGGTAACCCAAGGGCGTGTGAACATAGCGGAAGACTTGGTTGCCAATTTGGTAAGAACGGGTTTAATCCTTGTGGATGGAGAGAGAGAGGTGGAAAGATGGACTTAAAGAATAGTATCTCAATAATAGAAGGCCTCGGTAGGTATGAAGCTTGAGTATTTCAAATCGGTTGCAGAGGAAAGACTACAGTTGCTCGAGAGTGAAGTTTTGACTCTTGAACAAACTTTTGGCTTTAGCTAATAGGGTATATTATTGATAAAAGAGTGTTTAATATGGAGGATATCCAAAAAATTAAAAAATAGTGGAATTTATAATGAAAAGAACAAAAGTATCCAAGTTGATGTTTTTTTTGAAAATCGAGAAAGACATATATAGGAAGCTAATATTTTCAGAAGGGCCATACCCATCCTATGTCAAGATGATTCTACTTCTTGAACTCTCAATTATTCTTTGACTTCGGGAATCACAATTATTAAATATCCACTTGGATCGTAATTAAGAATTTAATTGAAAAAGAGCGTAATAATTTGAGTATAGCAAAAATATTTTCACAAGTCGGTAAACTGATTAGAACGGATTGTATGACTATTGTAAGTGAGGATATTTGTTTTTCTTGTATACTTATTGAAATTTATTTGAATAAGAAATGGAATTAGGTGGTTGATAGTAAATTTCAATAAGGAAGAGAATATGAACTTAGAGTGGATTTTGAAAAATTTCCCATGTGTTTCCTTCCGTGTAAGGCTTTCGGTCACACCAGAGCAAAATGCTTTTATATGGATTATATAAAGGCTCGAGAGAATGGGAGAATGATTGGAAGTAACATACCTTACCATGTGATTAAATATTAGCCCAATATATAGAAACTTCTGGTGATCAAGATCAAAATAAAATAGATAAAGATACACACAAAAGGTCAATTCCAGCTCAAGTGTTGCTAAGTTGATTTTTTTATGTAACCTACTCAGGAAGCTCTAGCATGATAAATAAGATTATCCAGTAGGTAAACGTGGCATGGGAACTATACAGATGGATGTGTACATAATGTTGTATAGTTGGGAGAAACATGTCACTTAAGGTATAGTTTTGATACAAGTTCAAACGTATAGATTTCATCTGCACTCCATCTACTTTGGTTGTAGCATAACAGTTTGAGGATGGCTTAATTAAGCCTGATTCGATAAAATTATAGACTAATGATGGCTCAAGAATAATAATTAATAATGGTAAATTTTTAAAGAGGATCGTCAAGTAAAATCTTAAGGAAGGAACACAGTTTCAAGATAAACAAAGGGGCGTGTATAGTGAAGTTTTTTTAAATTTTGGGGTTATAGAGCACAATAAAGTGGATGATCCATTAACTATTTTTATTAGTGAAAGAACAAATAAAATGGAGGTTGGTGATAAAAAGAAGTTATAAGTGAGGAGAGAAAGAGCTCAATCGAGAAGGGTTTTTTTTTGGAAAACTAAAGATAATAACAAGCAAAGTGAAAATAAGCGGAGACACCAACAAATCTTTATTAATTATTATGACTTAAAACATTGGGGGATTTGTCATACCCTATCAAAGGCATGGTGTTCTAAACCTCATTCCACGCAAAATATTTGTATTATTGGGATTTTTGAGATAAAGAGTACTAGAGGTCGTGTGAATGAGTTTATGCGTACGATTCTACTAGGATGGGAGTATGTTGAAAACCTTGATTTGATTGATAATGGAAGAATATTTCTATTTAGGAACCCAAATAAGGTGGAAGTATGAATATTTTCTAATACACCTTAACTGATACATTGCAAATTAGCATGTAAGGTAACTTATCTAGCCTACATACTTCCTTTAATATGAGAGAAGATACTTTTGGAAGGACCTAGATTATACTGCAACTACTTTTTATGCATATTGGCTCTCATCGGGGGACTTTAACAACATCTTGTAACACAAAGAGAGGAAACAAATAAGAGTAAACATTATAAACGATTATAGTGAACTTGTTGATGTTGTAACATAATTGGGTTGAAAGATTTGAAACATTTCAGTCAATTCTTCACATGGAACAGTGATTATATTATTAGTCGAATTGATAGAGTGATAGGGGAATGGAGAGTTAAAGATTTAGATAATTATATACATGCAGAACTTTTGGAATTTTGGATCATTCGATGTGTATTGTGTATTTTTGTCTATAAAATGTTACTAGAGTTAAGACCTTTAGATTTTTTAACATGTGTGTAGATCATGATGGTTATGGAGAAGTTGTTAGTAATGTTAGAAATGAGCTAGTTCAATATACAAATAAATACATCATTTGTAACAAGCTTAGAAACTTGAAACTAGATTTGAGGGTTTCAAACAAAAAGTATTTTTCATATATACCGGAGATAGCTAAGAGGGAAATTTACCCATTAGACAAATTTGGGGTAAGATTTCAAGAAAAAATGGATAATAATGTAAAATTTGATGAAACTGTGGAGTTTCTTAAAATAAATACAAAACTTGAGATGGCGATAGTTGGTTTTCTCCAACAAAAGGCAAATAATGGGTATAAGCTTAAAGGTGATTGATGCACTAAATTATTTCATAAAATTATCCAAATTAAACAACGAAGGGGGTTTATTAAAAAAGTCCAAATACTGAATGGTGTTGAAACAACATCAAGCATTCAAGTCCATGAAGAATTCCTGGACTACTATAAGAAGTAGGTAGGTTTGAGGGTTGAAACAGAAAGAGTAGATACGGGATATTTTATTAAGCTAAAGTCTTGGAAAAAGATAAAGGATTTGAGCTTTGTAAAGAGATATCTAATGAGAAAAAATTTAAGAGGTAATTTTTTGTATAAATAACATTAAATCTCTCAGGCTCGATGGTTATTCATCATATTTTTCAAGAAATCAGGATATTATAGGTGCTGAAATTATTATGTTGATATGTGAAATTATCTTCTAGGGTATTTCACAAGTAATTAAATAATACAATTATTGCTCTTATTCTGAAGAAAGAGAAACATGTTAAAGTGAAAACATCACGATGATAATTGTGGATAGGATGAAACCGATTTTGGACGAACTTGATAATAAAGAACAAAGTAATTTTGTTCATGGTATATTGATGTCCGATAATATACATCTCATGCATCAATTATCGAGGGAGTATAACAACAATAGTATCTAGTCGTGATGTACGATGAAAATTAACTTGTGTAAAGCGTACTACCCTATTTTTGGTAAATTTATTCATGAGGTTCTCAATGGTCTATATTTACGATTCATGTAATAATTGGACTGAGCTGCATGCTACAACTACTCCCTATTCGGTGGTAATAAATTGTGAAATTCATGGATTACTAAAGGATAGAAAATATAGGGATTTTGGATTTAATTACCAATAGATGTATGGATATTTAAAGATCACTGCCGCCAATGATCTTATGATACTTCCTAATGGTAAATTTGAGTAGGTGAAAATTATAATGGATAGTTTGAAAAGATATACTAATTTCATGTAACTTCGACTATATATTTATAAAACGAATATTTACTATCTAGGAATCAAAGAAGATAAAATTGACGATTTCTTGGAAATAACAGAACATGAGAAGGGGCAAAGGTCTTTTTTATCTTTGAGTGTGCAACTAAATACTCCAGTATTGTTACGCAGAGATTACAAACTTCTTATTAATAAAGTCAAAAGTTATATTCGATTTTGGGAAGCCCCTTCTGTACCTTATGCGGGTCGGTTTGAACTTATTAGATCGGTGCTTCAAGAGGTGATGTGTTTTTGGTTGTCCATCTTGCCATATCTAGTTTGTGTGAGAGATTGTATTTTGTGAATTTGTAGAAATTTCTATTGAGATGGTAAATCTCCATAAATTTAATGGAAAACTATATGATCCTTAAAAGAAGAAAATGCCTTGGTCTTACAAACTTAGGCTATTGGAATAAATCATCACCCATTTAAAGGTTGTTCCATATTATGGATAATAAAAAGGGTAAGAATTCCATCCAATATTGGATGGTCCAATATTCATATCACATCCATCCACTATTATAACAAAACACATGTCATTTAATTAATTAGTTAGTTAATTTTGTAAGTTTAAAATATTGGGTATGTGTATTAATATCATTGGTGTAGATTCATATTGGATGGAAGAATTTTCCTAAAAAAAATTCACTTTGGATCAAAATGGTACACATGGAATAATAAAAAGTTCAAAGTGATTAAATGTTGGAAGTAGTTAGATCATATTAACCTCTTTTGAAAGAATTTTTAAACTTTAAGAACAGAATTGATATTTATCTTGAGATGTGGAAGGTAAAGAAGTATTATTAATATGTTTTCGTCCTCTAACGGAATTTCCACTTCCTACAATCTTCCTAGTGATGAGTATTTTTCATTATATAACAAGCCTTATAAATTCTTTCACTGTCGATCTATTTTGAGGCCTTAGAAAAATATAATGTGTTAAATCCATGCAAGTCCTAATCATGTGATTATTGTTTAGATGGAGATACAAAAGAGACTACGAATAAATGATAGAATGGTGTATATGGAATTAGATTCACTTTGTGGATTTAGTGATGAAGATTTTGAGTCAAATTATCTACCAATATTGGGATGTGATTTCTCTAATGATATTAGTAATGATGTGAGAAATCGGTTGGTTATTAAAATATAATTTGACTATCTTTAGTTCTATCAAATGGTTCAAGAAACTACATACCTGAGAAAATTAGGGATGTCAATGGTTACGGTTAAAACAAAACCAATGGTAAACTAATAGATTAAAAACCAAATATATAACCATGGTTAAAACCATTAGGTTATGGCTTTAAAGAGTGTAACATTTGGTTAACTTCATTAGTTTATATTTTTAGATAAAAATAAAATCGAATAATCGAAAACCGTTTATTATCACCTATATGTTCATAATTTATAATAATATAGTTAAAACAATATATAAAAATCTTAAAACGAAATTTTAAAATCTAAATTTAACCAACTAAATAAAACATATCCAATTTAATGAAAGATCAATAAATTTTTGTGTATAATTTTGAGATTTTTCTTATATGTGCGATCATATTTTAGTTATCTTTATTATATTTATGTAGTTATCATTTGGTTATTGTTAAAAACTACAAAACCATTCTACAAAATCGAAACCAATGGTTAAAAACTACTAACCTAGTGGTTGAAACTGTTAGATTATAGATTTTAATAAAATAAACGGTTATGGATATAGTTTTCTATAATTCACCGAACTATTACCATTCCTAGGAAAAAATAAAAAATAAATAATAGTGTATTGCCTTTATCAATATGGTGTATCACATTTAGAGAGAATGGATCAATATTGCAATGATATATATGTTACACCTCAAGAGAAGCAATCATCAAGGAAGTAAAATTGTGTACACTTAAAATTCTCATAGCGATGTACCCTCATCATGCCTTCGCAAATGATAGTCAAATGTTTAGAGTCGTACATTGTGATATAGTTTAGTGTGTAGATAGTACTACTTTAAGGTTCTGAGACTCAGTAGAGCATATAAATGTACAATGTACAACTATCCTTTATATTTATACAACCGTTAAGCCAACCCAAAAGAACTCAAGAAACAAAACGGGCATGAACCCCAAATCCACATGGATTCTTCTATTTAAAATTCATTGCTCGCCCCGCATGTAAGGAGATACATAAAATTTTATTATCAATATAATCATCGGTGCAAGGTGGAAAAAGAGAAAATATTTTCTTAATTAAAAAATCTTATTTTTCTTAACTAAAGATAAAGTAAAGTGAAAATATAAAATAATTCATAAATATTAATTAGGTTATAAATGCATGTACAACCATATTACTTAACTCAAATATAACTTTTAGTGTTTACATAAGATTATACTTCACATTTATTTGTTTTATTTGCAGGCATTAATCATTCATTATCAGAGCTACGCAAACAAAATGACAATTGTGTTAACATATGACCAATGTTTGATATCAAATCCCCACCAACTATGTGATGATTTAGAGGAGTCTCTTAATATCATGAAACATACTGTCATCAAGAAAGAGCTTGCAAAAAAAAATGAATCTTGAACGAATGCTCCAACGCTTTTTATTTTTATTTATCATAATAATATAGAGTCATGTGATTTATATAGTTTGATCACAACTTTATAAGTACGTGAAAGTGAAACTTTTGTCCTTCTTTTGTTCCTTATGTTAATTGTACCTTGGCGATTTTATGTTGAGATGCATATGAGTTTTCTTTTCAACTTTTGAATTTTTATATACTAAGTAAAACCCATGTTAGAAGACAATCAATAAAAAAATTGGTCCGAGAAAGGGAATCCAACCCAGGTTCCTTGGGTGAAATTCAAGGTTAAGCTTAAGGAGTTAAGGTTAAGGTTTTTCTTTTTTGCTCATAAGGTTAATATTAAGTTTAAAGTTAAGGATCATGTTAAGGTTAAGGTTTAGGGTAAGATTAAGGTTAAGTTAAAGTCAAGGTTAAGGTTGGGTTAAGGTTTAGGTCAAGGTTTGGGTTAAAGTTAAAGTTAAGGTTAAAACTTTATGGTTTGAGGTTTAAGGTAGAATATCAGAACAATAAATCTTCATTTGGTTATGGTTATGGTTAAGGTTAAGGTAAAGTTTAAGTTTAAGGTAAAGGTTAAGGTTAAGCTTAAAGTTAAAGTCAAGGTCAAAGTTAAGGTTAAGATTATGGTTTAGGTTAAGGTTAAGGTTAAGTTTAAGGTTAATGTTAAGGTTAAGATTAAGGTAAAGATTAAGGTTATGGTTAAGGTTAACGTTAAGGTTAAAGTTAGGGTTACTGTTAAGGTTAAGTTTAAGGTTGAGGCTAAGTTTAAGGTTAACATGAAAGTTAAGTTTTATGTTAGGATTAAGATTAAGATTAAGGTAAAGGTCGAGATGAAAGTTAAGCTTAAGGTCGAGATGAATGTTAAGGTTAAGGTTAAGGTTAATTTTAAGGTTAAGTTTCAAAATTTAATGTTTAAGGTTTAAGTGTTAAGGTTTAAGGTTTAATGTTTAAGGTTTAAAGTTTAATGTTTAATGTTTAAGGTTAAGGTTTGGTAAAACATAAGGTATAAGGTCAAATAACATCACAATGAATCTTCATCTGGTTATGGTTAAAATTAAGGTCCAAAAATTAAGGTTAAGTTTAAGGTTAAGGTTTAGGTTAAGTTAAAAAATAGTTTTAAGGTTAAGGTTAAAATTAAGGTTAAGGTTTAAGGTAAAAACTTCAAGGTTAAGGTAAAGTTTACGATTTAATGTTAAGGTTAAGTTTGAGGGTTAATGTTAAGGTTTAAGGTTCAAGGTTCAAGGTTTAGTATTATATAATAATTGTATCCCTAAGGTATATTCGCGGGTTTGGAAGCTTTACATTCTACTTTGTCTCCCACCCCAAACTCATCCTCATATTTCTTCTTGACGATTTCTAATTGGAGGCTCTCTAATTTGGCCTCTCTAGTCACAACTTAGATTGGTGGGACCTCTCGCGACTCCTTATTTTACTTCTTTTCCAAAAAATAGAATGTTTTGGATTCATCTTTAATGTGAAGGGTCACGGTTCCCTCGTTTACGTCGATTATCGTGCAATTCTTAGCAAGGAATAGACGCCAATGATGTAAGAGACGTTCTTATTAGCAACCCAATCAAGAATTACAAAATCAGAGGGAACAACTAGATTACTTTTATGGACGAGCACGCCCTCGATGATTCTCATGGATTTGTTGTGGATCGATCCGCCAAATGCAAGATGACAGATGTTATCTTGGCACCTCCACTTCCCAAGTCATACATCGTCTTTCCTTCAAAAGTACTACTTATTTTTATAGAAAGGTTGAAGCCTCAATCATGTTAAAACTTCGGTGGTAGGTTTCTTTTAACTCTTGCCGATACTCCTCCAGTTAGAGCCATAGTGTCACACTCTAATATTTATATATTGCAAATTTTTTGTTGTTTCTGCATCTTCTCGATGGTTCTGACTACTAGGACGTTGTCTTCACTTGGCATGACGTCTATATGGACTTCTTGTGCTCGATATCACCACTTGGATAAGTGATTCACAATGTATATGGCCGTCATAAATGGATATGTTATGGTGTTGATTCTGCCTTAATTTTCTCTCGCACCACAAGTGCAACAACTACCTCTCTCGGTTCCTTAACCTCATCATCAAACCAATCATCAATAATCACCTCATCTAAGTTTATCTTGGTTGGATCGTTCTTCTTCAGAATCTCAACCCCACTAGATGTAACCGGTTGCAGCTCCACTACCTTTTAAACTTGAAGGCTTATAGCCTTACACGACTCAAACCCAATATTCGTATCATTGTTTTGAATAGACTTAATTTCCTGTGACATTTGCCAATTTGCAAAGGAGGAGCTTATTGATGGTTTGGAAGATTGTTGTAAATTCAGGAGACTTGATTCTCCAATATTTTCAACATAGCAAAATTCTCGTTGAACCTCTCATTGTTTTCTCTCATATTCTCTCGTGTCATTGCTATAAGGGACTTCAAAGTTTGTTGTAGCTCGCTAGTTTTTGTTACCCCGGTGTGATAAATAAATCAATACCTAAATATGGGTAACTTTCCAGAAATACACGGGTCGTTGATAAGTAATAAAGTAAGTTTAGGTATTCGTTTCCTCATGGACTACCAAAATTATAAGTTTTATGTTTACGTGAACGCACTAGTTTAGTTGCTCGAATAAATAACGATCTAAGATAAATGATGTTTGTTGGATTTTCAATATTAAAGATCAAATGCGATAACTAAAATGCACTAAGGAGTAAACACTTGAAAGAAAGTAAAATTACCTAAATGAAAGCTTATGTATGTTAAAGATATGCTTAAGTTATGATAGTAAATCACTAAAGCAAATAATCCGATGATCTAGATGTAAGAAATAATTAAAGATTTCTAGTTAACCAGGATTCTCAAATATCTCTAACTCTTGTAAGGGTTGACTTAAAGAGCTTGAATACTCAAATTCAGAAGTAACAAACCTAACCCTAATGACTACCGGGTAAGTCAAGACCCGCCAACTCACTAACACACACCAGGCGCCTATATACTATTTCTATAACCAACCCCCCCTTTCGGATTCTAATTTTGTTACCCTAACTCCTTAGTATGTGATCAAGATACAAGTTCCATCGAAGCACAAGATATACAGCCAACAAAGATAACTCAATTTATTTGAATTAAACAAACCCAAAATCATAATAACATCAATTTAGCATTCTAAGGTTCATACATAAGCATTTCTCAAGCATTAAAGTATTTAGCTCATACTAAAATAATTGAAACTGATAGCTAATATTGTGAAAATCATCTTTAAAACGCAAAACAGAATAAATTAACCTGATGGTTGGATGGAAACAGATAAAGGATGAGGAGGAATGTTGGCATTGGGAGTAGAAAGTCGTCTTCCTTCTTATTCTTTGCTTCTGGCATTTTAGCTCCTTTCTCTAGGTGTAATATGTCAAGTAATAATGATTTTAAGCTGATAATGAGATTATATGCTTAGTAAAAACATTTGGGGCCTAATAGGCTCACTTAATTGGGTTAAAGATAGCGCAATCCGTTATTACTAAGGAGATTTCTTGTTCGAGCCTCGACAACGGTATCTAACATAACTTCTTAATGACAACTCAAAATTTACTTTTTTACTTGGCACGCGACACTGAATTCAAGCTCTGTCCAAATAAAAAGCAATTTCCTCAATATCTCTGCCCAATTACGTGTGGTGACTGAATGAATGGACGTGAATGACTTTTCTGGTAAACGATCCAGTTGCTCCTAAGTGACTTTATGTTCTTCCTAAGCCTTGATTTGGGTTTGGGCTTGACTTTTGACTTCTCCTTGTTTTGGAGTCATTTATCAACCATGTACCTATAATCTACAAACTTAACAAACAATTAACACACAAACTCTTTATAAATAGCAATATATCATGACTTGAAGGAAAAGTAAGATATGTCGAATATATGGGATAATTCCCTTACTTAGGCCAAATTACCCATTTATGAGATTAATTCATTACATAAAAGGAGAAATCAAGACCCCAAATTAAAGTTTTATTGTCCCATCAAAATAAAAAGAAAAATAAAGCATAGAAAAGGGTCCAAGTCCAACTAACTGGAGAAAAAGGAGGAATAGAAAAATAATAAATAATACTCAAGCAACTATCCTAACAAGTCTCATATAGTGATGTCCAAGAATTAATACACAATTACACATAATATAGAAACAATCGACACTTTGTAAATTCAAGATCAAATTAATTTTGCCATGCAAGAAGGAGCTTTTTCACTTAGTTTGATATGGCGGCTATATGATGTTCTTCGATCCTTACATCTATATTACATAACACGACTCACCTTATTTTCCATATTTTTCCTCTTCCCCATTCTCAAAAATACCCCAAATAACTGCTTAACATTCTCATAAATTCAAATTCTCAAATAAACACATAATTATCTATTCACATTTCCATTCGATCAAATAAAACAAAAAAAAAATCTTTTCACACTTAGAAATCTTTTCACTTTCCACTACCATCGCCGAGCTTGAGTAAGAATTCAAATTAAGGTAAAAAAAATACTTTTTATTATAAAAACTCATCTCTTCCCACTTAGAAATCTCTTCACACTCACAGTCCCACCAGATTAAACCATCACTTCTCACGGCAGCATTCATTGGAAGAAAAACTTATAGAAGAAAACTCTTCCACCCAATAGGTTCTGCAAATCAACACCACCCAACCACCGATATGTGTTCTACCAACAAAAATTCAAAAAACATGTATCATGTTTGATAAATAATGTGTATGGATATACTGTATTTGTAAAATTTGTTCTTTAAAGATGTTAACTTTGATGTCAATGCTATATTTTCTAAAAGCTCATGGAACGTGAATTTATTAATTCCATAATTCTAATCGAAATGAATTGTAGGAATAATTCTAATTGAAATGAATCGCGTGGTTGAAATTCATAAACAATTACTTGATGCGCTCATTCAATTGATAAATATCAGCTACTTCCAAAAACCTCGAAGGCTTTTTCCTTTTATATTTATTTATTTTCGTTTTTTTAAATACATTAAAAAATAATAAATTTCAAATGGTTTGAGTTAAACCCTAATGATTTACAAACTTTTTTTACTTTCGTATTATGTGTATACAGGAATAGTTGTTTATTTTGGTGGGTGGGCTGGAACAGAGATGGAGATGGGTTGCTCGGAGGAGCGATGAAATGGTAGGCTCACACGAAATAATGGGCGGTGAAATGATCTGTTTTGTCTGGGTTTTTAATCTTCTAAAGAGACAAAAAGAAAAGAAAACAAAAAGAAATCTCTCTACACTCCTTCCCACCAAGCCGTTCTTCTACCCAAGAAAACCGTCGTTACTTGGGACGTTCTCCACCATCATCAACCCTGCTAGCTATTCTATCAACAATCAAAGAATCAAAATTAAAGTAAAAATATTTTTTATTATTGACACTTTAAAATAATTGATTTAACCCAAATTAAAATAAAAAAATTATTTTTTACTATTGAAACTCTGAATTACTTTGACCTAATCTCATCACTATAACAATTTTCAGACAATAACCATTGTTGGAAGCTTTTTACTGCCAAATGAGCAATTTGGTGTTATATTGCATCTTTGAATTGTTTTTATTTTATTGCTGGAGTGATCAATATTTTTTTGAATGTTTTTGCATTAAAAATTCATTTGACGCATCAACAATAGATGAACCCAATTAAAGGTAGAAAATTAATTGTTACCATTGAAACTCCAAAGAAATATTTTTTTACTATTTACTGTTGGAGTGAGTAATTCGGTATTATACTACATTTCTTGAATGATTTTGCAGTAAATATTCATTTGGCTATTTTGAATTTGTTATTGAATTGTTTTAGTGAATCATCTTTCATGAATTTGCTTTTGATTTTATATTTTTTTTACAAGAGATTGCTATTCAAAATATAATATTGAGTTGTTTTCTTTTCAGAAAGTAGAATTTTTATATCAAAATTGAAGTATATGAATGATGAGATGTTTCCACCTTTGAGTGAGAAGATTAAGAAAATATAGAATAAATTGAAGGTATTGTTATCTTCTTCTTCAACTACAACTTCACCAGAAGTAGCACCAAAGACCCAGTAAATAGATCACATGTTGAGTTATACCAAAATAGCCTATGTGAATCATTTAGCCAGCGAAGTTCGGGCATGAAGAACTCTTATGTTCGGGAATATCTCAAGTTCCTCAATTTTGCTAGCAAGTGAGTAGTTATGCATATTTTACACTTTCACTTCTTTTTCAGTTAATTGTGATTAATTCATACGTTTTTTGTTTTATGAAAGTATTTTAGGACCAATGTTGCAATAAATCCTACTTTACTATGTGAAGAACCCTACTTAATTTTTAATTTTCTTTCCCACTACTATTTTATAGATAGTTGATGGAGATGATTGAGCCCATGATTTTTTTTATTTCTGCTGACTTTAGCGGGAATTAATGTTTCATTTATGTTGGTGCAAATGTTAGATCTTCAATCAAGTATGAATATTTTGAGTAGAAGCAAAATAACGATTTTTTTATTGACATGGCATTTTCTACACAGGTTCAGCGAGTAGTTTAAGTAGGATTCGATTTCTAGAATTATTTAGTGAAGATGAAATGGTATCTGATAACCTTTTTTGTATAGCCTTTGAAATGTTGGACACTCATCAACCCGGCTTGGAGAAGAACCCAAACTAACGGTAAAGAAGAAGCAAATAATTCACATTTAGTTGAGATAGATGGGGATAATGGTAGAGAGATTGTTTTACCAGGTGAAATTACTATACACAATTTGGCTAGATCGGTCAAATGTCTCACGAGTTTTCATTCTGATGTTTTATTTATTTAGGCTTTTTGATTCGTGTAATTGAAGTGTTTATCAAAGATTGTATTTTTATTAGTAGTTATTTGATCCGGTACTGCGCAAAATAGTTTATGTTTATAATATGGAGCTTTTTTACCTTTTAGTTCTGTTTTCCAGTGCGTGACAAATATGGAATTGGATATATGGTATTGTGTTGTGTGTTAATGGGAACAATGGAGAAAGTTTGTGTTGGTGAGAAACAATTGAATACGAGTAATAAGGATTTTGATAGGGGAGTTGATAATTTTGGAAAGACAAAAAAGTATACTGTGTGGAATATGATGAATATGAATACCCATGTCTAGAAAGTCCAAAAAAAAACTCATAGGGACTTGGTATGTTTTTCTGAATAATCTAGATACATATAGTTCTTTTTTTACCTTTGGAAGTGAGTAATTAGAGTTGTTTGAGATTTGCAGTTAAATTACTCCATAATCCTTTTGCCAATAAATATTCTTTTATTATTTTTTGAAATATACATGCTATGTCCGCTTATGGGTATGAAATTGTTCAGACATTCATTGTTGATATTGAGTCAGATGAACATGTCAAGAGATCCATGAATGAAATCAATACAGGTAAATTTGCTATAGGGGCCTACAGTGTAATTATCACAAACAATTTAATATAAAGACCTACAAACCAATGTTTTGAATAATATACGACCTATAGTGCAATTAGCCTAATTTTTTCTAATATAGGACTTATAGTGCAATTAACTTAATTAAATAATATAGGTACGTAATTTTTAAATTACAGGCGCAAGGTTGAGGCTAGCGGCTAATGGAAAAGCAGAAGCGTATAAAATAGTTGAGATCAAACGGAAAAGGTGAAGCAGAAGAAAAGTATACATCAGGGGTTGGAATAACTAGACAATGTCAAGCTATAGTGGATGGTTTAAGAGACTGTGCATGGGGTGAAGTTTCCTGCTAACCAAAACTGAATGTGGGCGAGAATCAGGCTGTAAATTTGCAGTAGTTGCATGTAAATAAGTATTGGTCCATTCCAAATGATGAGTTGCTTATTGTGGTGTTTAGTGGAGCAAAAATGCAGCCAGGTAGGCATGGTGGATGGGCTGAAATTACACCTGTGGGACCTCAATTTAAATCTTCAATCTTACATTTTCATTTGAAGGTTGTTACTTGTTAGCTCATATAAGTTGATATTTTTATTAATTACAGTATTAGTCCATATGTTCGTAATCTACAATTTAAAATTAATTCTAGTGTTATCGGAATGGAGAAAACTACACCAATATAATCTTCTGTATAGTTTCTTGAAGCTAATTGAGGTTTTTAATTGCACTAATTGGAATGCAGGTTCACTGGTGGTTCATAGTGCACCATCATCTCCATTAACCACCACTAGCCTCACTGCTACACGGGCGCGAAGGTAAAGATTATCTTTCTCATTTGAAACCTTATTCTTTATTCCTTTTAGTGTACACTTTTTTTCAATTGAATACCGAGAAAAAAATAGTTATTTCCGGAATTTTCATTCATGTGGTTCAAGTCTCCAATTGCATTTTTTTTTTTTAAAAATCAAAATTTATTAGTTAGACATATATGTACTGATTAACAAAAAACATTTCATATAATGCCATGAACGACCATTTATACATGATTATTACATGTCAAAGGGGTCTAAAAGGTAATGTTTGCATAATATAGGGACATATAGTGCAAATTTAAATAATATAGGCCCATAAACTGCAAATTTTTCATAATATAGGAAATTGTAATACATTTTTGAATAATATATAGAGGAGTGTAATACAATTTTACATAAGATATGTACCTACAATGCAAATGTAGTAAAAAATTACTTAATATAGAAATTTATAATGTAGTTTGGATAATTTAGCGACATTGGTAGAACTTTTACATAATATAGGGACTTAAAATTCAAATCTGTATATTTTGTGGACATGTAGTACAGCTTTTATGTATCGTAGGGACCTAAAATGCAATATTTTATAATACGAGGACATGTAGTACTAACTTTTACATATTGTAGGGGCCTAAAATGCAATTGTATATAATTTAAAAACCTATAATGCAATTTTTAAATGATATAGGAACCTAAAAGTGCAATTTTTATATACGATAAAGACCTACAGTGTCATTAACTAACCAAAAAAATTGTCAAATATTTAAAAGTGGAATATTTTTATTAACGAAGGTTTGAAAGTGTGAAAAATGCATCACGTGCTTAACAACATATGCACAAGAGATGGTTTTCTGGTAGATAATTTCAGACATATTTTTGGTAATCACTTTATTTCTTATCTTTTTTTTACATATGGTGATCTTTATATATTAATGTTTGGGTGTATTATTAAACATAAGAATATGTTTCAACATATGAAAACATTTTTAATTAGTCTCCAGACTTTTCTTTAAAACCTAATGACGTATGATTGACTTGAATCAACGAATGAGTCATAGAGACAAAGTACTTTAGTATCTATTATTAGTTCGTGATTCTTCTACCTGCATTAACGATTCTTTTACTAAATTTAGTTATCATAGAGATAAATTATAAACTTACTACTATTATACCTAACTCTTTTGGTATAAAGTTTGTTGCATAGGAAAATTTCATTAAAAATGTAAATGGTGGAAAGTGAGTAAACAGAAAATCATATTTTCTTATTCACAGAAGGATCAATTGAATATTCTTTTCATATCCATCTTTTTAAAACTTAGAACAAAACTACTCCTATTATTTAAGATCAAGCCAATATATTTTTAAGAGGCCAAATAAAATGGTTTTTAAATATATAAGTTCCGCCGTTATATTTATTAAAAATTTACATAATGCTTATGTTCTTGATATTGGGACACTAGGTTTCTCCGTTTTTTATCTTTTGACAAGGTTCTTTTTTAACATGGATGATTATATTAAATGGTCAAAAGTTTGACTTTCTTAAAGTTACTTTTATACCCTTCATTATCTACTTATGTAATACAATTTAATTTTTTAACCTATTTTAATTTTATTATTTAATTAAAAGAATTGAGAAATAGAATTTATATTTCAAGACATAAATTTTTAAAATGTTTTTTTACCAAAAATCTATATTATATAACATAACTCACTAGATTTTTCCTATTTTTCCTCTTCCCCTATTTAGCTCAAAAATCCCCCGTTTAGCTCCTTTTAACTCTCAAAAACATATTCTCACAAATTAAAAGTCCTATCTTAACACTTACATATGGAAAAAAAAGAGAAATCTCTTTAAACTTACCTTCCCTCCCACCAAGCCTCCTTAACAAGAAAACCGACGACACTCCGGGATCATTCTTTACCATCATCAACCCTGCTTGGCGAAGAAGATACAAGATTTAAAACTCATCTTTTCACACTCGCATTGGAACTGAAAACAAAAAGAAATCTCTTTCAGGTCTCACCTTCACACCAAGCCACTCTCCTGCACAAGAGAACCACCACCACTCGTGGACCATTCTCCACCATCATCGACCGGTCTGGCGGAAAACCCAAATTAAGGTAAAAGATTAATATTTGCCATTGAAACTCTAAAATTTTGAATTATTTTTAACTTAATCTCATTATTTTTATAATTTTTTAGAATTATCTAATTTAATTATACAGTCGTGCTAACCAAGTGAGCTAGTTCATCTGGCCAGGGCCTGTCTCTCAACTAAGAGGTACAAGGTTCAAACCCCAAAGGTGGAAGAAAGTTAAAAAAAGAAGGTTGTTGGTCAGAGCTCTATTGTCTCTCTCATCCATGTTGGATGTGCTAGATTATTAATTGAGAAGATTTGTAATAGCTAGTCTAATTTGAGTAATTGTCTTGTAATAGCCACAAAGTGTAAAAAACTTGATGTTTGAGCTTCATATATAGTTTGATTTGCGGGTCCAGTGACTATTGGGGTGAGCAATTTGGTCTTATACTGCATTTTTGGATTGTTTTACAGTAAATATCCATTTGGCGCAACTAATGTAGATGGTTTTATATTTTTATACAAATCCTGCAATGGCCAATAAAAGAAATATCTTCACATTCACCTTCCCAGCAAACTGCTCTTCTGCACATGATAACCGTCGCCCGGGACCATTCTCCACCATCATCAACCAGCTTGGCAAAGAACCAAATTAAGGTATAAAAATTAATTTTACCAATGAAACTCTAAAGAATTGAATTGTTTTTAACCTAATCTCATTACTTTTACAATTTCTCAGAATTATTGATTTAAGTATAATTACAGTCGTGTTGTTTATTATCTTTTTATAAAAATCCCACATTGGTCATTATTATTGACCGTTTGAAGCCTTTTTGCCGTATGAGAAATGATCCGCTGTGAATAGCATATATAGGGAGGGGATGTCGTGTGAGTTTTGAGGGTCCCTTCAATTTGGTCTTACACTGCATTTTTTGGGGATAAAGGGTTTGATGTGGCGCAATTGTTGGAGATGGTTGCTTTTATTTTAACTTTATATATAATTACTGTAAA
The DNA here is from genome assembly GCA_029959085.1 of Nemophila menziesii. NCBI lineage: Eukaryota > Viridiplantae > Streptophyta > Magnoliopsida > Boraginales > Hydrophyllaceae > Nemophila > Nemophila menziesii. The sequence continues at coordinate 87,489,276 of JARWIR010000001.1, forward strand.
ATGTATTTACAACTATGTTAAACGTGTAATTTCGGCATAAATTATAGAAATGGCCCCTATACTTGCATAGTTATCCCTTTATCCCTGAAATATTGTGAACTTAATAAATGAACCTTCCGTCTGAAAGTGGTCAACCTCAAATAGCTGGAATTTTGGGTTCTTCTCCTCTCCACCGTTGTGGAGGCCCCTGCTACTCATCTCTTCTTTCGTTCCATTTCTTCGTAGCTTTTTTTAATTTCCATTTTGTCTATCCTTTCGGTTTTCCTTTTCGTTGTTATACTTATCTCCATCCAACATCAATGGATTTTTATTTTATTTGTACTATATAGCTTTATTTGTTTTCACAGGGGCTAGCTCATAAAGTCATTTATATCTGCAAACCTTGGACAATATGTTAACAATATATTCTTCAAGTCATTTAAATATTTAAAGTTCTAATGATGAAAAATGCAAATGTTTTGTTAAACACTTATTGCTAAGCAGGTGGGAAAGCTATTTCATAATGCATTGTTGTACCTTGGAATCAAGACAAGTATGAGAAAAATTCGGTTGCAATATTTCATATCTCGGTTTTATTACACTCTTAATTTATTATATTTTGCACACTTACCCCCGTGGTTTCCAAAATTATAGTGTGATGTTTTGATTTTGTGGTGAATAATAGGTGAAGGTGAGGATAGTAATAGTATTGTCTCACCCACATTCTCGATGAAATAAAAAATTGAGGAAGATCAGACGGATTCAAATATTAAAGAGTATGCACCCATAGTGTAAAAGATTTTGTAGGGTTGTCCTAATACTTTAGTTGAAGTTGAGGAAATCTCTTTAAATTAGAGGTTACATATATATGTATGAATGGATGTTTGTAAGTCGTGTGTACCATATGAAGAATTGAGAATTGGTGCTGCAAATTTTGAGGGGTGTAGTTTCACTTTTAGTATTAGTTTTGATGCATTATTAATATTAGTTGAAATTACAAATTATCTGGTGCTAACATGTGTTTTGTATATATCTATTTTCTTTTTCTGACATGTGCCAACACGGGTTGAAGCTATGAAAAAATATGTTGGTGGTCCTTTGTGTGTTCTAAAATAAATACAAAAAGTAAATCGAACCACAACCGCAAGTGTACGGTTGTCCCAAGTAGTATGTATGATAATACAGATTCGTTCCAAGGACGGATGGTTGATCACAATGTCTAGCAAATAGTGATTGATGCACTTATGAAAATAAGAGATAATAAAATGTTTGTTTGGTTTTGTTTATTAAAGCTAATGGATGGAAGACAAATATTAAAATGCAAGTAAAAACTAAGACGCAAGGAAAATGATGTAAAACGCAATATGAGATGTAGCACCTGAGAACGCAAGGATCCTCCCAATCCTATTTCCTAACTTATGTTGTTTAAGGGCTAAATTAGTCAATTACAATGGTCGGGATTCTAAATTCCTTATACCCCCGTCAGGGTGGACTATAAGGCGATCCTAAAGTGTCACTAGTCCCGTCAGGGTAAATATGATCCACCGTTGGATGATTAAGTTTTATTACCTCATTGGCCCTAGGATTAGCTAAGCTCGTCAGAATCATTAACTTCTATCCTAGATTGAATAAATGGTTCTGTACCTAAACCCTCCGTCAGGATGATCCAATCGCCACTAATTGGAATAGCCTAGATACTAACACCTGTTCTTAGTTAGCTACTCCAAAAACAGTAAAATAATCTCAATTTATTGAAAAGAGTAAAAGCCCTAATTTAGTTTAATTCAATAAAAACCCAAATTCAACATTCGTTAATTAATAAGATTGGGATTCACCCATTATTTGTTCTCAAACACTATCAATTGTTTAGCTCATATTAAAAAGAAATACTAAATTAAAAATAAAGGAATTCATATTTGATTACAAAATTAAAGATAAGAAAAACCTAATTTCCGGAATAGGAATGACTACGAACGGAGATATAGACCCTCTCCAGCTCTTGTAGCTTCTTCTTCTCCCTTCCGTTGACTTCTCTCTGGTGTTTAATCTTGTAGAATGTGAATTGTGTGAAAAATAGAAGTTCAGACCTCCTTTTATAAGTGCAAATTCGGATTAGGGCTTGGACCAGAAAATAAAAGCCTAATTAAATGTCCAAGCCCACTTTCTAAGCCCAAAATCCCGTAACTGATGATAGGCCTTCACTAAAACAGCTTTTCCCGATGCGTTACAACTCCGGTTGACCTCATTCCAGTTGCTAAAGTTCCGTAACTCAATAAGGAATGATTTCTCTTCAAAGGTCAGCGGCTAAATCATCGCTTAAGCACCTCGAAATCAGCAATCTATGGCCTGGAAAGTGGATTTTCAGCTCTAAAAATAATATCTTCGGGATTTGTCTTCAAGTCTTGACTCTAATTCACGATCTTTGACTTTCTCCTCGGATTCCTCTCCTAGCTAACATCTAAAACCTGTAAACTTTACACTAAAAATACCAATATTACGCGCAAAAGTTTAATAAATTAAAAATGCTAGAAATAAAAAGGTAATTCCGGATTATTGCAAATTTAGTCCAAAAGTCTATCATATTAATCAAATAAACACCAAAAATGATGTCTCCCAAGGGTCGAAAATAAGAACAATTAGGGAGACATCAAGACCCCCAACTCAAACCTTTGTCGTCCCGACAAAGTAAAACAAAACAAAGGGTAGAAGTAAGCGTATAAACAAGTAGAAGCTAGCAAATAAACCCTAAAGCAATTCTCAAAATAAATCTCATATAGCAAACTCTAGAAACTAATATACACATACACTAATCATGCAACATCAAACATAAATAATCTCAATCATAAAATTAAAGTCGCAATGCTTGAAGGTTACACTTGTACTCATCTCTGTATGATGGCTATAGGGTGGTCATTAATCCTAACTCGCTTTGAACGCTCCACCTAGTGTATTCCCTATCAACAGAATAATAAATTCACTATGCACTTAGGAATCACGAGGTCTTTACGGTTATAATATTGGCTTAAGGACGGGTGTGGATGTATATTTGGTAAATTTGAAGTGAGCTTTTGGCTCTCTCCTCACTTACCATCAACAGTGTCCTCGAGCTTGAGTTAACGCTCAAAAAGATGTTCTCACTCACCCATATACGCAATAATTTAGCGTCCCATGTCTACCCACTATAAATAAGATGATTTTCAGAAAATTCCACTTTGCCGGATATTTTATTCATTCATATTTTTTTTTTCTTTTCTCTTTTTTTTTTCTTTTTTTTTTGTACAGAAGCAAACCGGGCTCCCGGTTTTGACGAATCCGGGTTCCCGGTCCCTACTGTATGATTTTTCAAATTTTTTCATTTTTTTCTTTCTTTTTCATTTTTCTTCATTCCCGGCAAAGGGTTACAAGTATATATCATCTGCAGTTGTGCTACAATACAAAGCACATCGATCCCTACCCATTTAATTCCCCATATGTGGTCCCACCACCCCAAACTCAAGCTCGAGACATGTCTCAGGATTGTGATTCAAGTGCGGGTCATATGGTCATGCCTAATAATCTAAGGGATAATGGCTTATATCGTGGCTACAAAGAAAAGGCTAAAGGCTCAAAGTGGGCTAAGACGGATAATAATTAATACAAGGGATAGAAGGCTAAAAGGGCACAAATGGCTAACAAAGAACTGCCCCTATCATTTTCCTAAGTACATAGCTTGTTTTTAGTTCATATCTAGGTGGGTTCTCTACTAATTAGGATTTCACGTTCTACACACCAAACATATTCCTTGAGTACAAGCTTACTTCATTTGCATTGTTCATTAATTTTTCCTATCAATTACCTATGTTCGCATGCAATTGTAAGTGCGTTTTATGTCAATCCCTAAAGTTCACTATTTACTATCATAGATTCATCAAAAGTATGCTTAAAGGGACATTTAAAAATTTCTACAGTCAAACGCAACTCCGAAAATTATTTTATTGAAAGCAAATAAAACAAATAACACATAAAAACTGGGATGAGGCAACGAACCCCACCCCAAACTCAAAAATGAGTCGTGTCCCCACGACTCGAAAAGACTCAAAGCAATAAAATAATCTACACTAAATGAGAAGGGATAGAAAACGTATCTAAACCAGCGCGAGGCTGGTTGTCGGTGTTGCGTCCATGAACTTTATCTTGCGTCTAGACATCGTAAGTTGTGCTTCGAACAAGTAAAGTTCAACTTGTGTAACGTTTCCCAAAATAGCACACCTCGTATCCTGATTCTCTTCCAACACCTTGATTTTCGATTACAACTCATCATCGGATCATTTTCTTCCTCACTTTCAGGTTCCTCAATCACTCCTCTCTTCCTAGGATTAGCCTTAATTTGAACCTCTTCAGTCTTGTGAAATAGGAATCTCAATAGCTTGTTCTTGAATAGCACCAAAAGCGTTTCTGTTTCTTGGAGAATTCCTTCGATAAGTACACATGAAAACGGTTCTGATAAGCATCTCTTTCCACCCCAAACTCAAAACTTCAAATAGTGAGAAGCTAAGGCTTAGAACTTTGATGTTTTGAGGCTTAAGACTTGAAGATTATGGTGGAATATGAGATGGGTAAAGGCTAATTGATACGGGGGAAGAGGCAATTGGATTTAATTTGAAGCTTGGATGAAGAACAATTGGAGAAAAGTGGGACTTTAATCATATTTTTCGGATGGGAGATGAGTTGATTGCATGTTGTTGTGGTGAAAGAGAGCAAGATTTGAGGATTGTGTGGTTGTTGATGATGATGTTCAGGAAATTCTAGGTTTTGGGAGTGTTTTTGGAGGCTGGGTTGAAGAAGGAGGTAAAAATCTAGGGCTAAAAAGCTTCAAAACGGCCCTGTCACAGATGAAATCGGGTACCCGCATTTGCAAATGCGGGGCCCCAGTTTCGCGTCGCTGTGTCGACGCGAAAAAGTTTTTTTTTTTTTTTTTTTTTTTTTACCTCAAAACGCAGCCAAAACGCGGGACCCAAAACGCGGGGTCAGAGAATTGCCCTTCGAAACCGGGTGCCCGCATTTGCAAATGCGGGTACCCGGTTTTTCGTCGATGGCGCGAGCCAAGACGCACCAAAACGCGACCTCCCAAAACGCGGGGTCAGAGAAATTGGAAAGTTACAGCTCCGAAACCGGGTACCCGCATTTGCAAATGCGGGGCCCCGGTTTGCGTCGATGGCGCGAATCCAAAACGCAGCAAAACGCGGGAAAACGCGGGACCCAAGACGCAGGGTCAGAATGTAGAATTTTTAGCTTTCGAAACCGGGTACCCGCATTTGCAAATGCGGGGACCCGGTTTGGCCCCTGGAACACCACAAATTTTCTCTTATTTTCGCCCTTTCGACCCCAAACTCATGACCTTTTTATCCCTGAAATCATCAAAAACAACTACCCTTCCTCATTTCTTAATAATAAACACTAACATTACGAAAATCAAACTAATCTAAATTGCAAAAAAATAAAAACTTAGACTAATATACAAGAAATTGGCTTTTGTTTAACGTCGTTAAGCTCGACGGGTTACCTCATTTATCAGTCATTCACATAACCTCCCCAGCAGTGAGTGAGGTTATCAATATTTGCAACTCGGAATTTACAACCCTTAGCTTTTATTCCAACTAACTTATCTGAGATTACCTTAGCAACCACGAATGGTCCTAGCCAAGAGTTCTTTGATTCACATGTCTTTGGAGGAGGTTTAGGCTTTTTCATAGCAACTTCTTCGCCTACTTTGAACTCCTTTTTCTTTCTTTCCTTCTTAGGTTCCTTTGGAACCTTCGTGACACGTGTTTTCTCTTTCTTCTTCGCATGATTGAGTGGTGGATTTCTCTTAGGATTTGGAGGAACTTTGATCGGTGGTTTCTTTCTTAGTTCTTTTTCCTCCACCCCTAAGGTTTCCACAACACTAATTGGCTCTGTTCTTACCGGCTCCATTACATCTACACGAAAACATTCTTCCTTGGAATCCGGAAACTTCATAGGTCTAAACACATTAAACTTCATCTCCTCGTCTTGGATTCTCATAATCATTTCGCCGTTTTCTACATCAATCAAGGTACGCCCCGCGGCTAGGAATGGTGTTCCCAAAATAATGGGGACATTCCTATCCGCGTCGTAATCAAGTATAATGAAATCAGCGGGAAAAATTAACGTACCTGCCTTAACGAGGACATCTTCGATTCGGCCTTCTGGATGTGCAAGAGATCGATCCGCCATTTGCAAGACCATAGAAGTGGGTCTTGCTTCGATATTAAGCTTATCAAAGATCGATTTGGGCATAAGATTTATGCTTGCACCCAAGTCACATAGTGCTTTTCCTCTCCACTCATTACCAATAGATATCGGAATTGTGAAACTCCCAGGATCAACTAACTTTGGAGGTAATTTACCTTGACAAATAGCACTACATTCTTCAGGAAGACCAATCATCTCATTATCACAATATGGCCGTTTGTTGGTGAGGGCTCTTTTCAGAAACTTAGCATACTTGGGCACATCTCGAATAGCTTCTAACAACGGAATATTTATGCTAAGTCCTCTTACCTTGTTAAAGAATTTTTGATAATCAGCCATGTCACCCTTCTTTTGAACTCTCGATGGAAATGGTGGAGGAGGACGGTTTATTATAGTATCATCTTTCTTTTTCGGAACTTCACTCGACTTCTCCACTTCTTCTACTTCAACTTCTTTATCTTCATTCACCACCTCTTTTTCTTTTCTAACTTCTTTTTCTTTCATAACCGGAAAAGGAGGTGGAGGAAGGTTCTTACCACTTCTGAGAGTAATAGCTTTACAGTCTTCGATTTGGATTGGATTCTCAGTATCGCTAGGGAGTTGCCCTTGTGGACGTTGATTCAGTTGTTTGTTAATTTGACTTAGCTGATTCTGGAACAACTTCATACTTGCTTCAACTGCGTTTTGACGTTCCATAGCTTGTGTTTGAAGAGCAATTAAGCTTTCAACTGTTTTCTGAAGAGTAACTCCTTCTTGCGGATGGGCAGGTAAGGCCTTCTGATTCATTGTGTCATCATAATTGTCTTGAGGAGCTTGTCTCTGAACATAATTTTGATTTTGTCCTCCTTGGTAATTGTTGTGTGGTCTTGGATTGTAGTTGTTACCTTGGGGACGCGGCTGATACGCATAAGTAGGATTTGCTGCCCCATCAGGATTTGAGTATTGAAACCCCGGATGGTTTCTGCTAGGCTGATATCCATTACCACTTGAATTAAAGTTACCTCTATTGGACACAAACATCACGGATTCTTGATTATTTTGACAATTTTCCCAACTATGATCATTGACACCGCAATACTCACATCCATATACCTCTTGTGCAACCTTTACCTCACCTCTTTTATTCGAGAAACCTTCTTTCACGGCTAGATTAAGTTGTCTCAATTGTTGTTCTAGTGTGGTCTGAAGCTTTGTCTCTAGCGTAGCAAACTTTTCTTCCATATCAACATTATTCACTCTTTTAACTGGTGTTCTTACTAAACTCCACCCAACTTCATTCTTGACTGTTCTCTCTAAGATGATCTTTGCATGAGCGGGTTGAACTTGAAGAAAACCTGCACCACATAGCATATCCAATTTCTCTCTTGAAGTCCCATCAAGGCCTCTATAAAATATTTTTAATTGTTGTTGTTCTGAAAAGCCATGATTGGGGACTCTACGTAAGCACATCTGAAATCTTGTCCAACTCCTACCCAAAGTTTCATCATATTCTTGACGGAAATGCGTCAAATCTAATTCAGCATCTAACCTCATGTTACTTGGGTAATACCTGTCAAAGAAAGCAATCTCTAATTGGTCCCAATTAGTAATCTTCGTCGGATCTTGCGTATCGTGCCATTCACTTGCTCCATCAATAACAAAAAATTTAAACACAGCGTAGTACATCTGTTCTTTTGAAACTCCTTGTGTGATATAAGAATCACATATCTGTTTGAATTTCTGTATCGCTCTAAGAGGATCTTCTCCAACTCTACCACGAAAATTTCCAAAGTTTTGGAATTGAGCTATCATACCCGGATCTGGACGAAACTTCGGAACATTTATATTTGGAGCACCTACTCCTATAGCAGGAGCACAGAATGGAACTTCTGGTGGGCCATTAGTAAACCAAGGTCTTGATTCATCACGATTTGAGCTTGTCCGTTATTGTTCTGAATATTAACGTTCTCCATTTGGTGAATTAATTCTTCTACTTCTAAGGATTCTTGTTCTTTCCTTCTCTTGTTAGCAAGTCTGATTAATGATTCTGGATTATTAAGGATCGGAGGTGTTGGCTCTAGATCCTTAAAGAGTCTCCTTCGCATACACCAAACCTAAAAACCTGAGAAAACTAAACAAGCAAAAAGCGTAAAACTAATAAAAACAAAAATAAAAATAAATGCAACTATCACTAAAGGATAAACACCGTGGTCACACGCTACCGTCCCCGGCAGCGGCGCCAAAAACTTGGTGGTCCTTTGTGTGTTCTAAAATAAATGCAAAAAGTAAATCGAACCACAACCGCAAGTGTACGGTTGTCCCAAGTAGTATGTATGATAATACAGATTCGTTCCAAGGACGGATGGTTGATCACAATGTCTAGCAAATAGTGATTGATGCACTTATGAAAATAAGAGATAATAAAATGTTTGTTTGGTTTTGTTTATTAAAGCTAATGGATGGAAGACAAATATTAAAATGCAAGTAAAAACTAAGACGCAAGGAAAATGATGTAAAACGCAATATGAGATGTAGCACCTGAGAACGCAAGGATCCTCCCAATCCTATTTCCTAACTTATGTTGTTTAAGGGCTAAATTAGTCAATTACAATGGTCGGGATTCTAAATTCCTTATACCCCCGTCAGGGTGGACTATAAGGCGATCCTAAAGTGTCACTAGTCCCGTCAGGGTAAATATGATCCACCGTTGGATGATTAAGTTTTATTACCTCATTGGCCCTAGGATTAGCTAAGCTCGTCAGAATCATTAACTTCTATCCTAGATTGAATAAATGGTTCTGTACCTAAACCCTCCGTCAGGATGATCCAATCGCCACTAATTGGAATAGCCTAGATACTAACACCTGTTCTTAGTTAGCTACTCCAAAAACAGTAAAATAATCTCAATTTATTGAAAAGAGTAAAAGCCCTAATTTAGTTTAATTCAATAAAAACCCAAATTCAACATTCGTTAATTAATAAGATTGGGATTCACCCATTATTTGTTCTCAAGCACTATCAATTGTTTAGCTCATATTAAAAAGAAATACTAAATTAAAAATAAAGGAATTCATATTTGATTACAAAATTAAAGATAAGAAAAACCTAATTTCCGGAATAGGAATGACTACGAACGGAGATATAGACCCTCTCCAGCTCTTGTAGCTTCTTCTTCTCCCTTCCGTTGACTTCTCTCTGGTGTTTAATCTTGTAGAATGTGAATTGTGTGAAAAATAGAAGTCCAGACCTCCTTTTATAAGTGCAAATTCGGACTAGGGCTTGGACCAGAAAATAAAAGCCTAATTAAATGTCCAAGCCCACTTTCTAAGCCCAAAATCCCGTAACTGATGATAGGCCTTCACTAAAACAGCTTTTCCCGATGCGTTACAACTCCGATTGACCTCATTCCAGTTGCTAAAGTTCCGTAACTCAATAAGGAATGATTTCTCTTCAAAGGTCAGCGGCTAAATCATCGCTTAAGCACCTCGAAATCAGCAATCTATGGCCTGGAAAGTGGATTTTCAGCTCTAAAAATAATATCTTCGGGATTTGTCTTCAAGTCTTGACTCTAATTCACGATCTTTGACTTTCTCCTCGGATTCCTCTCCTAGCTAACATCTAAAACCTGTAAATTTTACACTAAAAATACCAATATTACGCGCAAAAGTTTAATAAATTAAAAATGCTAGAAATAAAAAGGTAATTCCGGATTATTGCAAATTTAGTCCAAAAGTCTATCATATTAATCAAATAAACACCAAAAATGATGTCTCCCAAGGGTCGAAAATAAGAACAATTAGGGAGACATCATATGTCAACCCCTAAACCTCTTAGAATTTTTTAGAACCTGGATTTGGTCTCTTCAATTTTTTTGAAATATTACAGTCACTTTGTTTTGCATAATATAGGAACATATTGTGCAATTATTTTATAGAAGTATATTGACTTTTCATAGTATTAACATTTATAGTGCCATTTCCAATAATATAGGTTATTTTCTATAATATAGGTTCTTATGAGGTTTGTGAACCGGTATACAAACACAATGTTTGGAAATGTGCAAGTGGGAAAAAAATGTATTTGTCAATATTGTAATTAATATGGCATCTTAAGCAAGGATTTTTTTGACCAAAAGATAAAGTCAAAACTTTACATCCACCTTCAAAAATTAATATCCATACTTTGGATTCACAAGGGTGAATTTAAAAATATTCGTAGTTACATATGTCTACATATGTCTATATTACATAGGAGGTAGAAGGATACAACCATCTCTTTTTAAAATTTCCGAAAAATTCTCAAAATTACATAAAAATTCATCATGCTTTTCAAAACTTTCCTAAAATTTTCAAAATCTCTTTGAATTTTTTGTCAACTATACATTTCGTATAAATTATTTATTGAGAAAATATCATAACACAATACATAAAAATTATACCTAGAAGATGTTATTTTGATGATGTGTGATTTTGTTCACGATTAATACTATTTTATAGTGCCTTCAGGTACGGGTTACACCTAGTAGTTTTTAAGGTCCATCTTACAACTCGCTATTGGTTTGGTTGCTCCTAAATCGCATAGTCAAGAATCTTAATGTCTTTAAGGTTGTAATGTTGGGTTAGGTTAGGTGTTCTCCTATATTTGGATAATTTAGAGTGAGCTTTAGGCTCTCTCCTCACTAGCTATCAACAAATCGCCCTAGAGTTTGAGTTACCACAAAGATGTTCTCACTAAACCAAAATGATGCACTTATTTTCATCCCTTATAAACCCAATACGATGCTTCATGATCACCTCAATAAATACCACTAAACTGATACAAGTGTATATATTTTTATATTTTTTCAAATTACTATGACTCTCTTTTTGATGTGAGAAGTCATGCTGATGTGCTTCACATTTTTCTTTTCTTTTCAATTTTTTCTCTTTTACACGGAAAACGGGTGACAATAATAACAAATCATAGACAACACAATACATAGCACAAACCCACCAAATGATAATTCCCATAAAAAGAAACTACCATCTAAACTCAAGTTGTAGACGAGTGTCAAAGCTTCGCGATTCGAGTGTGGGTAATATGGAAAATCTTAAAATCTAAGGGGTATGACTTGTAATGTGGCTAATAAAAAGGCTTAGAAAGGCAAGATGGGGCTGAGATTGATAATATAGCAATGATATATAGACACCAAGCTAAACCAAACAATGGGATAAACGAATAACCGACTAAATCATTTTTTATCCTACGAAATTTAGTCACTTTTTCATCTTTAGCATGTTCATTTTATGGTTTATCAACTAATTTGGATCTCACTTTCTACACATCGCTCCAGGCTCCCTAAAATTCAACTTTTCTTATACGCATTGCTCATTAATATTTTCTATCGTTTATTAAATAGTTTCATTTAATTTATACTAAATTCATGATGATATAATTCAAGGCAACACTATTTACTATCATTAACTTGCAAAAATTATGCTTAAAAGGCACATTTGTTATATTCTACACCTATCTCCCGATAGTAATTATTTTAAAAAATTTATGGTTATCTTCAAAAAGAACTTAAAAACATAAACTGAGATGTTGACAGCAAGTACCCTACCCCCAACTCAAAACCGAGTCGTGACCCAGCGATAAATAAAAGACTAAATAAGAATTAAAAAGTAAACTAATATACACCAAAAATAAGCAATTAAGGATATGGTTTAGCAGGTACGTGGTCGTAGCACATATACCTGAATTTGCGGTCAAAGGAAGTGTAAATGTTTTCTTCTATAATTTTCACCTTGATACGATCTATGTCTCCCATTATGCCCAACTAATTCATGACACTAATGTGTTGTATCATCTCTAACTTTTCAATCATATTCATCAGTGACATAGCCCATCTTAGAGGCTTGGGTTCAACAACATATGATTCTTCTACCGGAGTGGAGGAGGAACCATGATCAACTATCGTTGGTTTTCTCCCTTTAGGCTCATTTGAGACTTTCTTCCTCAGATTGTACCTTGCACGTTGTTTGTTGTGTGGTTACCTTGGGTTTCGGTTTCTCCTCACGTGATTCAGTGATGAGGACTGGTCTCTCTTTTGTTACCCCAGGTAACTTGTTGTTCCTTCTTCTTTGACATGCTGTGTACCTTTATCTTGTAAGAAACTACATATGTTTTTATCATAATCTCAATTGACCCATAACTCAAAGACAAACCTAGTGTGAGTTTAAGCTCTTGAAATTTAATGATAGGTTTTTTCTTTGGGTAGTTGTGTAGTAAGATATTTAATGGTAGGAATCGTGATTAAAAATGGAGGAAAGTACAATCTTGCTTTAATGGAGAACTAAGGAAGAACTCAAAGGCTTGACTAGTTCTTAGTGTTTTATGTTGTTTTGGAATGGAATGAATGAATATTATGTTTTTATGGAGGATGAGTGGAAGATTGAATAGTGTTTTGATGTGTTTGGTGAAGGTTTCTCAAGCTTAAAAGGTGCTTCAATGGGGTTTAAAGGTGGGTATTTTGTTTTAGTGGAGATGGAGAAGGCAATGAATTAGGGTTTACTTTGTAAGAAACCCTAGAGTGTCGTTTAAAATTTTCAGATTCAACCCGCCACGGTGTACTGCATTTTGGCGCGGTATACTACACCTCAATAAGTGCTATAGCTCATATAACGACTTTAGGCGTGAATGTTAGCTCGATATGGAGCTGTATATTGACAATTCACGCGGTATATAGTTCCGGTATTCTGAAATCTCTGTCTTGCTTCAACGTGGCGTACTTGTCATGACCCCTTTTCACCTAGAGGTATACCAAACCTTAAGCACATTATTCCACATGAATTGTACAAAACATCTTACCTCTTGTATTGTGATTGCAACATCACCACTATGTTTTGTACAACGTTATACCGCAGATTCACGTGGTATACCTCTTGAGCACTTGAGAAAATGTTGACTTTGATCGTTGATGTTTAGTCTGTACAGTTTGGTGGCAAACGATATACCACAGGTTCTCATGGTGTACCGCTCGTGGTGTTGTGAGCGTGTCTTTTTAACCTTGTTAACTCCAAACTTAATGTTATACCTACCTACACAACAAAATGCTACTTTTTCCTCTCCCATTAGCTTTAATACACACTAATATACATAATCAATCACTAAAAATTAAGAATTATACACTAAAAAGCAATAAACTAATGAATAATTGGGGTTTTCACCCTTATTGGTTTTTGTTTAACATCGTTAAGCTCGACGGATTAACTCTCATGCTATTCGTAATGAGGTACATGATACTCCCCAATCAACATCTTCGTCTACGTTATATGGCTTCAACCGATGGTCATTGATCACGAATAAATGATTTCTCAGTTGGATGTTGTATTTCAGTATCACCATGAACCGTGACATTAGTAATCGCAAATAGGCCTGACCATATTGACCTCAACTTCCTAGGATAGTTATTTTACCTCGAATTATACTTGAGGACCTTTTATCCCACTTCAAACCTCTTCTCACGAAGTTTCTTATCATGCCATCTCTTGGTTTTCTCCTTATATAATCTTGCATACTCATAGGAATGGAAGCGAAACTCATCAAGTTCATTCAATTGCATCTTTTGTTTCTCATCAGATAATAAAGGATATAAATTAAGTTCCTTTATAACACAATAAACACCTAGTTCCAATTCAAGCGGCAAATAAAAAGCCTTAACATAGACCATCTGATATGGTGATGCACCTACGATTGTTTTGAATGTTGTTCGATAAGACCCTAGTGCATTATCTAACGTTTTTAACCTATCCTTCCTCGAGGGTCCTACGGTCTTCTCAAGATTTGACAGTATCTCCCGATTAGAGATTTCAGCTTGTCCATTTGTTTATGGGTGATAAGCGGAGGATACTCTATGTCTCACGGCATATTTCATAAGCACCATCTTCAAATATTAGTTCACAAAATGCATTCCTCCATCACTAATGATCACTCTTGGCATTTCATGTCTTATAAAAATATGTGATTTTAAAAACTTGATCGTTAGTGGTTGGTGGGGCCTAGGGTGTGATAAAATAAGATATGAATAAAGAACAAATAATCACCCTAGACTGAGCACGGTTCTGCAAGTATACAGATCGTATGCAAGTTTTAGAAAATAAGTAAGATTCGTTCCGCAGAGACTACGAAAGTTAGGGGAATCTTATGCAATAATCAGGTGCAAATAATTAGAGCTAGAACAACTAAAACGCAAGAAAAGTAAAAAGAAATTGATTTTTGTTTGATTTTCTAATTAACTAAATCAAAACTAAGAATTTAAAGACAGAAAATTAAATACGAAAGAAAAAGTAGTATGAGAATATAGCTTGAGTCAGTAGCATGTAATCCCCACTAGTTTTGCCGTTCTAAACATGTAAGGGTGAATTATGTAGTATTTCAATAATCGTTTCCAATTACGCTAGGTAGTTTTAAATAAGATTTACCTGTGTCGATAAGGCTTCCTAAGCAAACTTTTCCTATAAATGGTAAATAGTCACAAGAACTAAACCATAGTGATTATCTAGTTAGGTTGATTTGTCAGATCTAAACCGAATACTAGACGTTATGTGCTAAACATGTAATTAAACACCGTTGTCAATGGTGACCTAACTACTAGATGGTAATTCTATATGGCAGCCGTCCACAAGAACACAGAATATAATTCCAAACACATAAACAGAGAATAAAAACTATAATTCTATTTAAAACATTAAGTTCCCAAATTAGATAGATGTCAATCAAAACTAGGGTTCATACATATATGCTAAAACTCAAGCTAAAGAAATTTAGTTCATGAAAGAAAAGAAAGAAATTACAAATTTAAAGGTAGAAGAAGACATTGTTGATGACAGCTCCTTCCAGACTTCTCTCTTGTGTTGTAAGCTTACTCTTGGTTTAAGGTTTCACCAAGGATCATTTAAGAGTGTTAAGAGGCTGTATTTATAGTGTATAGGTTGACCTAATTCGTTTCTTGAAGAAGAGGCTAAGTAATGGACTTCAAGCCCAACTCAAATTCGTATGGATAATTACTGCTGAACTGTTATGAGTATATATCTTCTTCGTTATTGGTCGGTTTTTGCTCCACAATATACCAAAAGAATCCTCAGCGAATTATCTACGTCCTTATTAAATGAATCTTCCAAAATCGGCTTCCTTTTGGAGTTATCACCACTTCTTTAGGCGTTGCTGCAGAAATTCAGATTTAGGCAGCTTTTCCTTTTCCATATTTTTAGCCTTTGTTTCCTTTATCTCCAATTTCCATGTAAATCTCTTTCCATATCTTGTAGTCTTTGACTTGGACTCTAATTAATCTCCATAATTATCATTAAAGTTTCACACTAAATAAACAATTAAACCCAATATGCTCTAAAAATATTATGTTACTAAATTCAAGACCCAAAATAGGAAAGTGCACTAAACCAAGCTAAAATCAACCTGTAAACTAATAAATACGCCTAAAATGATGTCTCATGAATAGATTTTATTATCACAAATGAGGAGACATCAAGACCCCCAACTCAAACTTGTATCGTCCCGATACAATAAAAATAAAGAACAGTAGGGTAGTCAATTAAACAAGAAGGAAAAGTCGGAGGAGAATAAGAACAGAACAAAATGAATGATCCTAGAGCAAAATATCTAAAAAGTCTCATGTAATAATGCTCAAGAAATAATGCACAAATATACTTAATATACATGTAATCAACAATCCATAAATTTAAGTCCAGATTAATTTCGCAATGCCAGAAGGAGAGGATGATAACTGATGTCTCCCTAATTGTTCTTATTTTCGACCCTTGGGAGACATCATTTTTTGTGTTTATTTAATTAATTTGATAGACTTTTGGACTGAATATGCAATAATCCGGAATTCCCTTTTTATTTCTAGCATTTTTAATTTATTAAACTTTTGCGCGTAATATTGGTATTTTTAGTGAAAAGTTTACAGGTTTTAGATGTTAGCTAGGAGAGGAATCCGAGGAGAAAGTCAAAGATCGTGAATTAGAGTCAAGACTTGAAGATAAATCCCGAAGATATTATTTTTAGAGCTGAAAATCCATTTTCCAGGACATAGATTGCTGATTTCGAGGTGCTTAAGCGATGATTTAGCCGCTGACCTTTGAAGAGAAATCATTCCTTATCGAGTTACGAAACTTTAGCAACTGGAATGAGGTCAATTGGAGTCATAACGCATCGGGAAAAGCCGTTTTAGTGAAGGTGTATCAGCAGTTACGTGATTTTGGGCTTAGAATTTGGGCTTGGACATTTAATTAGTATTTTATTTTCTGGTCCAAGCCCTAATCCGTTTTTATGCTTATAAAAGGAGGTCTGGACTTCTATTTTTCACACAATTCACATTCCACAAGATTAAACACCAGAGAGAAGCAACAGAAGGAAGAAAGAAGAAGCTGCAAGAACTGGAGAGGGTCTATATCTCCGTTCTCAGTCATTCCAATTCCGGAAATTAGGTTCTTTTTAATTTTAATTTTGTAATCAAATATGAATTCCATTTCTTTTAATTTAGTTTTTTTTAATATGAGCTAAGCTTTTCATAGTGCTTGAGAACAATTAATGGGTGAATCCCAATTTTATGAAATAACGAATGTTGAATATGGGTTTATGTTAAATTAAATTAGATTGGGTCTATTACACTTTTTGATAATTTGTGATTATTTACTGTTTTTAGAGTCGCGAACTAAGAACATGTATTAGTATCTATGCTATTCCACATATGTGGCGTGTGGATCATCCTGACGGAGGGTTTAGGTATAGAATTAATTATTCAATCTAGGATAAAAGCTATTGATTCTGACGAACTTAGCTAATTCTAGGGCCAACGAGGTAATAAAACTTAAACATCCAATGGTGGATCATATTTACCCTGACTTGACTAGTGACACTTTAG
Organism: Nemophila menziesii; assembly: GCA_029959085.1. Lineage (NCBI taxonomy): Eukaryota > Viridiplantae > Streptophyta > Magnoliopsida > Boraginales > Hydrophyllaceae > Nemophila > Nemophila menziesii. The sequence continues at coordinate 87,506,410 of JARWIR010000001.1, forward strand.
GATCGCCTTATAGTCCACCCTGACGGGGGTATAAGGAATTTAGAATCCCGACCATTGTAATTGACCGATTTAGCCCTTAAACAACATAAGTTAGGAAGTAAGATTGGGAGGATCCTTGCGTTCTCAAGTACTACTTCTCATACTGCGTTTTCACTCATTTTACTTGCGTCTTAGCTTTTACTTGCATTTATAATTTGTTTTCATTTAGTAGTTTTAATCAACAAAACCAAACAAACATATTTTATTTACTTGCTTTCATAAGTGCAACCAATCATTATCTGGTAAACATTGTAGTCAACCATCCCGTCCTTGGAACGAATTTGTTTTATCATACATACTACTTGGGACAACCGTACACTTGCGGTTGTGGTTCGATTATCATTTGCATTTATTTAGAACACACAAAGGACCACCAAGTTTTTGGCGCCGCTGCCGGGGACGGTAGCGTGTGACCACGGTGTTTATCCTTTAGTGATAGTTGCATTTATTTTATTTTATCAGTTTTACGCTTTTTGTTTGTTTATCTTTCTCAGGTTTTTAGGTTTGGTGTATGCGAAGAAGGCTATTCAAGGATCTAGAGCCAACACCTCCGATCCTTAGTAATCCAGAATCGTTGATCAGACTTGCTAACAAGAGAAGAAGAGAACGAGAAGCTTTAGAAGTAGAAGAATTAGTTAACAGAGTGGAGAATATCAATCTTCAGAATCTTCAAGATAATCAACCAGGTCAACTAGGCGTAAATGGCCAACCTTTGGCTCCAGGCGCTATTCCTCCAATTCCACCAGTGAATCCTAATCCTCAAGTTCAGATAGTGATGAATCAAGATCCATGGTTTACTACTGGTCCACCAGAAGTTCCATTCCGTGCTCCTGCTATAGGAGTAGGTGCTCCAGATATTGATGTTCCGCGATTTCGTCCGGATTCGGGTATGTTAGCTCAATTCCAAAATTTTGGAAATTTTCGTGGAAGCCCATCAGAAGATCCTCTTAGAGCAGTACATAAGTTTAAGCAGATATGTGATTCTTATATCACACAAGGAGTTTCAAGAGAACAGATGTATTTTGCTGCGTTTAAATTTTTTGTTATTGATGGAGCAAGTGAATGGCACGATACACAAGATCCTACGAAGATAACCAACTGGGACCAATTAGAGACTTCTTTCTTTGACAGGTATTACCCAAGTAACATGCGATTAGATGCTGAGTTAGAATTGACGCATTTCCGTCCAGAATATGATGAAACTGTGGGTAAGAGTTGGACAAGATTTCAGATGTGTCTACGTAGAGTTCCCACTCATGGCTTTTCTGAACAACAACAGCTTAAGATCTTTTACAGAGGCCTTGATGGGACTTCGAGAGAGAAATTGGATACGCTATGTGGTGCAGGTTTTCTTCAAGTTCAACCCGCTCATGCTAAAATTATTTTAGAAAGAACAGTCAAGAATGAAGTTGGGTGGAATTTAGTAAGAACACCAGTTAAGGGAGTGAATAATGTTGATATGGAAGAGAAATTTGCTACGCTTGAGAATAAGATTCAGAATACCATAGAGAAACAATTGAATCATCTTACTCTAGCTGTAAAAGAAGGATTTTCGGGTAAGAAGGTGGCTGTGCATGCTGCACAAGAGGTATATATGTGTTCGATTTGCAGAGTAGATGATCATGATGAGGAAAATTGTCCGAATAACCAAGAATCCGTGATGTTTATGTCCAATAGAGGTAATTTCAATTCAAGTGGTAATGGATATCAGCCTAACAGAAACCATCCTGGGTTTCAATACTCAAATCCTAATGGGGCAGCCAATCCTACCTATGCGTATCAGCCGCGTCCCCAAGGTAACAACTATAATCCGAGACCACACAACAATTATCAGGGAGGACAGAATCAAGGCGATTATGTACAAAGACAAGCTCCTCAGAATACTTATGATGAAAATTTGAACCAGAAAGCCTTACCTGCCCATCCACAAGAAGGAGTAGTTACCCTTCAGAAGACGGTTGAAAGTTTAATTGCTCTTCAGACACAAGCTATGGAACATCAAAATGCAGCCGAAGCAAATATGAAGTTGTTTCAGAATCAGCTAAGTCAAATTAATAAACAACTGAATCAACGTCCACAAGGACAACTTCCTAGCGATACTGAGAATCCAATACAACGTGAAGATTGCAAAGCCGTTACACTAAGAAGTGGTAAGAACCTTCCTCCACCTCCTTTTACCGTTATGAAAGAGAAAGAAGTTCCAAGAAAAGAAAAGGAAGGGGGTGAGAAAGAGAAAGAGAATGAGAAAGATAGTGAGGTTGAAGAAATCGAAAGACCAAGAGAAGTTCCGAAAAAGAAAGATGATATTGTGATCAATCGCCCTCCACCACCGTTTCCTTCTCGAGTTCAGAAAAAGGGTGATTTGGGTGATTTTCAGAAATTCGTTAATAGAGTGAAGGGCCTAAGTATTAATATTTCGTTATTAGAGGCGATTCGAGATATTCCTAAGTACACGAAATTTTTGAAGAGGGCCCTCACTAACAAAAGGCCCTACTGTGATAATGATACGATTGGTCTCTCTGAAGAGTGTAGTGCGATTTTCCAGAGTAAATTACCTCCAAAGTTAGTTGATCCGGGAAGTTTCACGATTCCGATATCGATTGGTGAGGAATGGAAAGGAAAGGCGTTATGTGATTTGGGGGCAAGCATCAATTTGATGCCCAAGTCAATCTTTGATAAGCTAAAAATTGGAAACGCAAGACCTACTTCTATTGTCTTGCAAATGGCGGACAGGTCTTTTGCACATCCTGAAGGCCGCATTGAGGATGTCCTCGTTAAGGCAGGTACACTTATATTTCCCGTTGATTTCGTAATACTTGAGTACGATGCAGATAGAAATGTCCCCATTATTTTGGGTAGACCATTCCTAGCTACAGGGCGTACATTGATCGATGTAGAGAATAGCGAATTAACGATGAGGATACAAGACGAGGAAGTCAAATTCAATGTATTTCGAGCTATGAAATTCCCAGATTCTCAGGAAGATTGCTTCAGAATGGATGTAGTAGAGCAAGCATCGCAAGAGGTATTTGATTGTTTAAATTTTGATGATATCTTGCAGGCTGCTTTGACATTAGATTCACCTGAGATGATGGAAGAGCTTGCCGAAACAGTGGCAGCTCTTAATTCTGAAAATCCGAAGTATAGGCGTCTTGCCTATGAACCTGTGAGAGAACCGGGGGAGATTATTCCTAAAAAGAAGCCTTCAATTGAATCTCCTCCGGAATTGGAAGAAAAACCATTGCCATCACACTTGAGGTATGCATATTTGGGTACTAATGAAACTCTACCTGTTATTGTTTCAGCTAATTTAACAGGTCCTCAAGAAGATAAACTGTTGCGTGTGTTGAGAGCCAACAAAGAAGCAATAGGTTGGACAATTGCTGACATCAAAGGCATTAGTCCATCCTATTGTCAACACAAAATTATACTTGAAGATAGCAACGCACGCTCAGTTGAAGGTCAAAGGAGATTGATGCCCGTGATGAAGGATGTGGTGAAGAAAGAGGTGATCAAGCTTTTAGATGCGGGGATTATCTATCCCATTTCGAGTAGTGAATGGGTGAGCCCAGTTCAGTGTGTACCGAAGAAAGGAGGAATGACAGCAGTTCTTAACGATAAAAATGAGGCGATTCCTTCAAGAACGGTAGTTGGTTGGAGAGTTTGCATGGATTACAGAAAATTGAACAAAGCCACCAGAAAAGATCATTTCCCCTTGCCCTTCATCGATCAGATGTTAGATAAATTAGCCGGAAGGGAATATTACTGTTTCTTGGATGGCTACTCCGGGTACAATCAGATTTACGTGGCTCCAGAAGATCAACATAAGACTACATTTACATGCCCATTTGGTACTTTTGCATATAGCAGAATGCCATTTGGGTTGTGTAACGCTCCCGCTACTTTTCAGAGATGCATGATGGCCATCTTCTGGGATATGATTGATAATTTCCTGGAAGTGTTTATGGACGATTTCTCCGTGTTCGGTGATGATTTTGATAAATGCTTGGATAACTTGGAGAAAGTGTTGATAAGGTGCAAATAAACAGACTTGGTGTTAAATTGGGAGAAGTGTCATTTCATGGTTCGTGAAGGTATTGTTCTGGGTAACAAAGTTTCGAGTTCTGGTTAGAGGTTGATAGAGCAAAGATAGAGGTAATTAAAACTCTTCCCCCTCCTGTTTCTGTCAAAGGGGTAAGGAGTTTTCTTTGCCATGCTGGCTTCTATAGACGATTTATTAAGGATTTTTCTAAGATTGCTAAACCGTTATGCAACTTACTCGAAAAGGACTCCAAATTCCTTTTTGATGAAGATTGCTTAACGGCCTTCAAAGCAATCAAAGAAAAGCTTATTTCTGCTCCTATAGTGTTACCTCCAGATTGGAATTTACCGTTTGAGGTTATGTGCGATGCGAGTGATTTGTGTATGGGAGCTGTATTGGGACAGAGAAAAGAGAAGGTTTTTCATTCGATTTACTACGCTAGTAAAACTTTTAGTGGTGCTCAGATTAATTACACAGTTACAGAAAAAGAGTTACTAGCAGTTGTATATTCATTAGATAAATTTCGCTCTTATCTTCTTGGAGCGAAAGTTATTGTTTATACAGATCATTCCGCGATCAGATATCTTATGGAAAAGAAGGATGCGAAACCAAGGTTAATCAGATGGGTGTTATTGCTACAAGAGTTCGATTTAGAGATCAAAGATAGAAAGGGTTGTGAGAATCAGGTTGCAGATCATCTATCGCGCTTAGAGGGTTCAGAGATGAATAGTGGTGCTGAAGCAGTTAGAGAAGAGTTTCCTGATGAGAGTTTATTCGTTGTTCGAGATTATGAAGCTCTGTGGTATGCAGACATTGCGAATTTAGTGGTGAGTGGTGTTTTTCCTGAAGGTTCTACTTATCAAGAAAGAAAGAGGTTAGCTCATCGTGCTAGACAGTTCTTTTGGGAGGATCCGTTCCTCTATAAAGTTTGTGCTGATCAAATGATACGAAGATATGTAGCAAGGGAGGAGACTGAAGCCATTATAGTTGGATGCCATGATTCATTATATGGAGGACATTTCAAAGGAGACAGAACTGCTGCGAAGGTATTTCAATCAGGTTTCTACTGGCCTTCTCTTATTAAAAATTGTCATGAATATGTTAAGAAATGTACGAGATGCCAGTTTACCGGAAACATATCTAAGAGGGATGAGATGCCACGTAATAATGTGTTAGAGGTTGAGATATTCGATGTTTGGGGTATAGACTTTATGGGTCCTTTCGTTCCTTCAAATGGTAACATCTACATCTTATTAGCTGTTGATTATGTGTCTAAGTGGGTAGAAGCGGTGGCTTTACCTACCAATGATTCACGAGTGGTGATCAAGTTCTTGAAATCACATATTTTCACTAGACATGGCACACCTAGAGTGATTATTAGCGATGGAGGATCTCATTTCGTTAATAAATATCTGAAGTCTGTTCTAGAGAAATATGGAGTTAGACACCTTGTATCTACTGCATACCATCCACAATCCAATGGTCAAGCTGAAGTATCGAACCGTGAAGTCAAGTCAATCCTAGAGAAAACCGTTGGTCCTACAACAAAAGATTGGTCAATAAAGTTAGATGATGCGTTGTGGGCCTATCGTACTGCGTTTAAGACTCCAGTATGTGCATCTCCCTATCGTATGGTGTATGGTAAGGCTTGTCACTTACCTTTAGAGCTTGAAATGGGTGCCTATTGGGCAATTGCGCAGTTGAACTTAGATCCTATCTTAGCCGGAAAGAATCGTATGATGAAGCTTAATGAACTTGACGAATTCCGATTGCATGCTTATGAAAATGCCAAACTTTACAAAGAAAACACAAAGAAATGGCATGACAATCGGATTCGTCCGAAGAACTTTGAAGTGGGGCAAAGAGTGTTGAGGTATAACTCAAAGTTCAGCAATTATCCGGGTAAGTTGAGATCTAAGTGGTCAGGTCCATACATTGTGACCAAAGTTACACCTCATGGGGCGATAGAAATAGAACATCCGCTAGAGAACCGTACCTTTATGGTTAACAGTCACAGATTGAAGATATACCATGGAGGTGAAGATACCAATCGCTCGGAAGATCCACATCCCGGGGAGGTCATGTATCTCCTCGAAACTCCTTAAGAGCGTAAGGTAACCCGTCGAGCTTAACGACGTTAAACAAAAGCCAATCCATTGTATATTAGCTGAGTTTTTAATTTTTGCAATTTAGAATAGTTTGATTTTCGTAATTTTAGTGTTTATTATTAAGAAATGAGGAAGGGTAGTTGTTTTTGATGATTTCGGGGGTAAAAATGTCATGAGTTTGGGGTCGATTTGGCGAAAAAAGGAGAAAAAGAGGTTGGATGTCCAGGAGGAACCGGGAACCCGGTTTCGCAAAAACCGGGAACCCGGTTTTGGAGCTGGTACCAACCTTTTCAACGCAACACTTGGCGTCTTGGTTCACGACACAGCGTCGGAACCGGGTACCCGTATATTTTGAAAACGGGAACCCGATTTTGGTGCTGTGACTTCTGAAATTTTCTGACCCAGGGTCTTGGTGGATTGCGTTTTGCTGCGTTTTGGTTCGCGCCATCGACACAAAACCGGGAACCCGCATTTGGCAGAACCGGGTACCCGGTTTCGGAGCTGTAAAAATCCAAAAGTTCTGACCCGGTGTTTTGGGATGCTGCGTTTTGGCGCGTCTTGATTCGCGCCATCGAGAAAAATCCGGGTACCCGCATTCCACAGAACCGGGAACCCGGTTTCGGCGAGTGAAATCTCTGACCCAGCGTCTTGGGGTCCAGCGTTTTGGTGCGTTTTGAAAAAAAAAAAATTAATTCAATAATTGTTTTCCCGCGCCGTCACAGCGACGCGGAACCGGGAACCCGGTTTTGAAGCTGTGATGTCGGTTTTGGAGGCCTTAACCTAGTTTTCTTAGCCTCTTCTGCAAGTTTTTACCTAAAACGCACCAATAGCCTCCCCACCTCCGAAAATCATCAACAAAAACACTATATATCATCAAATCCTACCCTCTTTCACCACAAAAACATAAAATCAACTCACCTCCTCTCCAAAATAACATCAAATCCTTAGTTTTTCCCAAGATTCTTCTTCATCAAATCCTTAAATTAAACCCAATTCTTTCTTCTCCCATCCAAATTAAACAAGACCCACCTCATATTCCACCTAGTACTTCAATTCCTAAGCCTCAAAACATCAAAATTCTAAACTTTTTCTATAAGTTTATCATTATTTGAAGTTTTGAGTTTGGCGTGGAAAGAGATGACTAACAGAACCGGTGATTTTCGAAGAACTACTCCTAGAAGAAAAACCACCATTGGTGGTTCTCAAGATCAAGCTATTGAGATTCCTGATTCGCGTCCTAAACGAAAAATTGACGAAGTTAAGCTTGATTCTAACAGAAAAGAAATCACGGGTCTAAAGAGAAGATTGATTGATGAAATTGAAAGTGAGAAGGAACCAGAAGAGGAAATTGCGAAGAACATTGAGAAGGAAACTGAACAAGAGATTCCGGAAGTACCAGTTCAACAGAAACCTCCGCGTATGAAGATGTGGGCCCACAAACCTAAAAGGTTTTATACTTGTTGGAATACTCAGGTTCGTGAAAGAATTGAATTATTGAAATTTGGTGAGGAGACGAATTTTCCTAAGGGTATTATGAGTAGTGAACACAAAGAATATGTTGTGACATGTGCTAAGTTTGGTTGGAAAGAGTTGCAAGTAAGGAAGCTTGAGTTTATTCCTACCTTGGTGCGAGAATTTTATGGAGTTTTAGCCACCTCCCGTGATGCCATTGATATCCGCAAAAAGTTAGTTCCTTTCTCTATTGAACGTATTCGGAAATCCTTAAAATTACCCAATTTTTCTGGAACATGCCCTTTCCAAGAAACTCTTAATGACCCTTTTTTCGATTTTGAATCCCTTTGGGGGACCGTGCTTGTTAGTGGGACTAGCCCAATTCCTGAAGGAGAAAGATATCCTGGACAGTTTTACAGCAGTAATTTGACACCTCGTGCTAAGGTTGGTCTCGTTTCGTAATACCCACTTTCTTTGGTATTAAACACACTTCAGAGTTGAAGAAAGAGCATGTATTTGTTATTAAGTGTATTTTGGAGGAGAAACCATTCGATGTTGCTAAGATCATTTATGATACAATCATGGAGTTTGCGAAATCACCAATGAAACAACAAAATCTGAAGTTTCCTTGTACTATTACTCAGTTGTGTCTAGACGCAAAGATTCCGCGTAAGAACGCATATATTGACGTTGTTTCAGTGGGTGTAAGTATAGCTTTGAGCACGATCAAGAATATCCATGAAGAAGCAACACGAGCTACCGAAAGTCCTAGAACTCCTCAATCAAAGAGAGCGAAGACTGTTCCTGAGTTGGAATCGAAGATTCAGGTGTTGGAAGAGAATCAGGAGAAGATGATTGCTACCTTGGGAAACGTTACAAAAGAATTGGACCTATTGCGAAATTTAATCCTAGGCGTAAATACACTTCAAAACGCGATTTATGATGCTGTTACGCGAGATAAAGGTCCAGAACGCAACACCGATAACCAGCCTCGCGCTGGTTAAGATACGTTTTCTAAACTTTCCTCTTATTGTAGATTAGTTTAAATGCTTTATTGAGTCTTTTCGAGTCGTGGGGACACGACTCATTTTTGAGTTTGGGGTGGGGTTCGTTGCCTCATCCCAGTTTTTATGTGTTATTTGCTTTATTTGCTTTCAATGAAAGAATTTTCGGAGTTGCGTTTGACTGTAGAAATTTTTAAATATCCCATTACGCATACTTTTGATGAATCTATGATAGTAAATAGTGGACTTTAGGGATTGATATAAAATGCATTTAGAATTGCATGCAAACATAGGTAATTAATAGGAAAAATTAATGAACAATGCAAATGAAGTAAGCTTGTACTCAAGGAATATGTTTGGTGTGTAGAACGTGAAATCCTAATTAGTAGAGAACCCACCTAGATATGAACTAAAGACAAGCTATGTACTGAGGAAAATGATAGGGGCAGTTCTTTGTTAGCCATTTGTGGCTTTTTAGCCTTCTATCCCTTGTATTAATTATTATCTGTCTTAGTCCACTTTGAGCCTTAGCCTTTTCTTTGTAGCCACGATATAAGCCATTATCCCTTAGATTATTAGGCATGACCATATGACCCGCACTTGAATCACAATCCTGAGACATGTCTCGAGCTTGAGTTTGGGGTGGTGGGACCACTTATGGGGAATTTAATTGGTTGGGATTGATGTGCCTTGTATTGTAGCACAATTGCAGATGATATATACTTGTAACCCTTTGCCGGGAATGAAGAAAAAGGAAAGAAAAAAATGAAAAATTTTGAAAAATCATACAGTAGGAACCGGGAACCCGGTTTCGTCAAAACCGGGAACCCGGTTTGCTTCTGTACAAAAAAAAAGAAGAAAAAGAGAAAAGAAAAGAAAAAGAAAAATATGAATGAATAAAACATCCGTCAAAGTGGAATTTTCTGAAAATCATCTTGTTAATAGTGGGTAGACATGTGACGCTAAATTGTTGCGTATATGGGTGAGTGAGAACATCTTTTGAGCGTTAACTCAAGCTCGAGGACACTGTTGATGGTAAGTGAGGAGAGAGCCAAAAGCTCACTTCAAATTTACCAAATATACATCCACACCCGTCCTTAAGCCAATATTATAACCGTAAAGACCTCGTGATTACTAAGTGCATAGTGAATTTATGATTCTGTTGATAGGGAATACACTAGGTGGATTTAGGATTAATGACCACCCTATAGCCATCATACAGAGATGAGTACAAGTGTAACCTTCAAGCATTGCAACTTTAATTTTATGATTGAGATTATTTATGTTTGATGTTGCATTTTAGATGTATGTGTATATTAATTTCTAGAGTTTGCTATATGAGATTTATTTTGAGAATTGCTTTAGGGTTTATTTGCTAGCTTCTACTTGTTTATACGCTTACTTCTACCCCTTTGTTTTGTTTTACTTTGTCGGGACGACAAAGGTTTGAGTTGGGGGTCTTGATGTCTCCCTAATTGTTCTTATTTTCGACCCTTGGGAGACATCATTTTTGGTGTTTATTTAATTAATTTGATAGACTTTTGGACTAAATATGCAATAATCCGGAATTCCCTTTTTATTTCTAGCATTTTTAATTTATTAAACTTTTGCGCGTAATATTGGTATTTTTAGTGAAAAGTTTACAGGTTTTAGATGTTAGCTAGGAGAGGAATCCGAGGAGAAAGTCAAAGATCGTGAATTAGAGTCAAGACTTGAAGATAAATCCCGAAGATATTATTTTAAGAGCTGAAAATCCATTTTCCAGGCCATAGATTGCTGATTTCGAGGTGCTTAAGCGATTATTTAGCCGCTGACCTTTGAAGAGAAATCATTCCTTATCGAGTTACGGAACTTTAGCAACTGGAATGAAGTCAATCGGAGTCATAACGCATCGGGAAAAGCCGTTTTAGTGAAGGTGTATCAGCAGTTACGGGATTTTGGGCTTATAATTTGGGCTTGGACATTTAATTAGTATTTTATTTTCTGGTCCAAGCCCTAATCCGTTTTTATGCTTATAAAAGAAGGTATGGACTTCTATTTTTCACACAATTCACATTCCACAAGATTAAACACCAGAGAGAAGCAACAGAAGGAAGAAAGTGAAGCTGCAAGAACTGGAGAGGGTCTATATCTCCGTTCTCAGTCATTCCAATTCCGGAAATTAGGTTCTTTTTAATTTTAATTTTGTAATCAAATATGAATTCCATTTCTTTTAATGTGGTTTTTCTTTTTAATATGAGCTAAGCTTTTCATAGTGCTTGAGAACAATTAATGGGTGAATCCCAATTTTATGAAATAACGAATGTTGAATTTGGGTTTATGTTAAATTAAATTAGATTGGGTCTATTACTCTTTTCGATAATTTGTGATTATTTACTGTTTTTAGAGTCGCGAACTAAGAACAAGTATTAGTATCTAGGCTATTTCACATATGTGGCGTGTGGATCATCCTGACGGAGGGTTTAGGTATAGAATTAATTATTCATTCTAGGATAAAAGCTATTGATTCTGACGAACTTTGCTAATTCTAGGGCCAATGAGGTAATAAAACTTAAACATCCAATGGTGGATCATATTTACCCTGACGGGACTAGTGACACTTTAGGATCGCCTTATAGTCCACCCTGACGGGGGTATAAGGAATTTAGAATCCCGACCATTGTAATTGACCGATTTAGCCCTTAAACAACATAAGTTAGGAAGTAAGATTGGGAGGATCCTTGCGTTCTCAAGTACTACTTCTCATACTGCGTTTTCACTCATTTTACTCGCGTCTTAGCTTTTACTTGCATTTATAATTTGTTTTCATTTATTAGTGTTAATCAACAAAACCAAACAAACATATTTTATTTATTTGCTTTCATAAGTGCAACCAATCATTATCTGCTAAACATTGTAGTCAACCATCCCGTCCTTGGAACGAATCTGTTTTATCATACATACTACTTGGGACAACCGTACACTTGCGGTTGTGGTTCGATTATCATTTGCATTTATTTAGAACACATAAAGGACCACCAATAACTTAGTTCAGGTTAATGGCTATAGGTTGTTCATAGGTCCTAATATAGCATTCAATGGTCCACTTACCTATTACCTAATAGCTCAATTGTTCCTCCATCCAGTAGTTAGAAATCCTAAGGTCTTTGGTTATAACTTGGCTTAAGGACGGGTGTGGTATATTTGGATAATGAAAAGTGAGCTTTTGGCTCTCTCCTCACTAGCCATCAACGTATCGCCTTAGAGCTTGAGTTTTTACTCGAAGATGTTCTCACTCAACCCAATTTATTGATGCTTTTGATGTGCATCCCCAATAATCCCAAATAAACCTTTTATGATGATATCAAATCCACTTTGCCGGTCCGAATATATATTTTCTTTTCAAATCAATTTTTTTTTCTTTTTTTTCCTCTTTTTGTATAGTTATGACTCTCTTCTTGATGTTGAGATATCACACTATTTTTCATATATATATTCTTTCTTTTTATGCCATTGTTGGCAAATTTAGCTCGTAGCTTCTTTTTCATTCACTATTACCCCGACAAAGGGTTACAATAATAACAATTTCATCATCAATAAAATCACAAATATAATTCCCAAACCCAATGTTCCCTAATGATGAAACCCACCACCCCAAACTCAAGCTCTAAAACGAGTTGTCTCAGGTTTTGCGATTCGATTGCGGGTCATATAGATAAGTCCTACAAACTAAGGGTATGGATTATAATGTGTTTAAATAAAAGGCTTTATAAAGGCTCAGAGGGGCTAAGACGGATAAATAATACAATATCAAACAAAAGGGTGAGAAGGTATAAAAGGCTTCAAGTGTTTTTACATGAAAGAACTGCCTTATTCATTGGTCTAACTACCGGATTTCGTTATGTTTTCATTATTAGTTCATAGATTAGCGGGTTTTCAACTAATTTCAAACCTCACGTTCTACACACCAAATAACTCTCCCTAAGTTTCAACGTGAATTCTTAGCATTGCTCATTAACTTTTCTATCCTTTATTTCTTGTTTTCATACATGCATCTAAACAAATTTGTTGCATCTTTCAAAAACATACTACTTACTATCATTGACCTAATAAAATCATGCTCAAATAGGTACATTCAAAATATTCTATGCCTTAATTCAACCTAGATTTTATAAATTTTATGCAAAAACGAAAAGATGATGAGGACAACGAATCCCCACCCCCAACTCAAGAGTGAGCCGTGTCCCCACGACTCGAAAAAGACTCAAGAATGGAATAAAATTTAAAATTAAAACTAACTAAACTACCTAATGCATACAAGCTAATAAGAAAATTAGAATGACTTACCTGGCTGGCCATAGAGATCCATTATATCATCCTCCTCATCCGAAGCTGAGGGATCGGTATAACTATCAATATCCCTTTCCAAGGTAAAATCTTCCAGCTGTGATTGCATCTGTATGACTTCCGTCCAAAGTTCTCTGTTATCTTCTTGTAATCTTTCGATTTCATGTTGTAATTTGAGAGCCCATGGGGGAAGGTCATGATCAATTTTAGAGGAAGAAGTAGAAGAACCTTGGTCATGAATTTTTATCTTCTTTAAAGGCCTTCTTGATGGTATGGACATTCTAGCAGTTAACTTCTTTGGTAGTGGTTGTGCTGGTGCATTTTCTTTTGATTCTTCAGTAGCCTCATCAATGGTGATAGGCTTTTCAATGGTGGCTCCAGGCAATTTCTTATTCTTCCCAAGGATAGAGCACTTTCTCTTGTATTCCATAGCTTCAGATCTGTTAGTCATGCTTGATTTACCCACAACTCATGTTATACCAAGGATGGATTAAAAGTTTAAGAGAATTTGGTTTAGCTTGAGGTTGTTGCTTGGAATTGATGAAAGAGAAAAGTTTCTTGATGGATCTTGGAAGAATTCTTTAAAGCTTGTTGAATTTGATGGTGTTTAATGGCGTAGTGTGATGAATTTGATGAAGAGATTGTGTTTATGGAGGATGGAGGAGAGAATTTGTGTTGTTATTGTGTTAATTGTGAAGGTTTGCACAAGCTTAAAGATGTATATATAGTGTTTTGGTCTGAAAATTACGTATGGGAGAGGCTAGGGTTAATCTTGTTAAGGTAAGAAGTTGAATGGGCCTCAAATACCTCACAAACCGCTATTGTGCGGTGCACCGGAACTATGCCGCGGTGTACCGCAGCTGCTGTTGATCCATTTTTTCGTCTCGGCATAAAACCCGTGGTACACAACCCATGGCACGGGTTTTTGCCCGTATCCAATTCTTCGTCTCCGTCAAAAAACCCGCGGTACATACCCTGTGGTACGGGTTTTTGGCTCGTGCGGTGTATCCCCCCTTGAGCCGCGGTGTACCACACCTATCAGGTGTCCAAATTTTCGTCTCGGTATACAACCCGAGCTAGCATACCCGTGGTACGGGTTTTTTCAGGCGCGGTGCACCGCGTATGAGGTGCGGTATACCACACTTACCTGCGAATTTTTCCAAGGAATTTTCTAACCCCAAACTCGATTCCTGCACTGACACACAACCTTTCTCTCCCATTAGCTTGTAAACACAATTAAAAATATACACTAACTTAATATTATACACTACAAAGTAAAAACAACTAATCTAAAAAGAAGTTAAAACAAGGGGTGTCTCCCAAAAGCACTTTTGTTTAACGTCTTTTAGTTAGACGTGTACCTCAGGCTAAGCGCATTCTACGAGATGGATTGTCTCCTCTCGTCCGAAGTCCTCACTATCATGGTATCTCTTCAAACGCTGGCCATTCACCATGAATGTCCGTTGCTCGATTGGATGTTCAATTTCGATCGCTCCATGAGGTGTGACTTTCGTAACAATGTAAGGTCCTCCCCAACGGGATTTAAGCTTTCCTGGGTAGTTCGAAAATCGAGAGTTGTATAATAAAACATTTTGTCCTCTCTCGAAATGCTTTGGACGGAGTCGTTTATCATGCCATCTCTTTGTCTTCTCCTTGTAGAGACGTGAATTTTCATAGGCAAGATAACGAAACTCCTCCAACTCGTTCAACTGCATCATCCTTTGTTTCCCGGCCAGTTCTGGGTCTAGATTCAGAGTTTTAATAGCCCACTAGGCTCGAGCTTCAAGTTCAATCGGTAGATGACACGCTTTGCCGTAGACCATGCGATATGGAGATGCCCCAACTAGTGTTTTAAATGCTGTTTAGTAAGCCTAGAGAGCATCATCTAGCTTTAAAGACCAATCTTTCCTCGTTTTATTCACGGTCTTCTCAAGAATAGATTTGATTTCCCGGTTGGAAACTTCAGCTTGACCGTTAGTTTGTGGGTGATAACCGGTTGAAATACGGTGTCTCACTCCAAACTTACGAAGATAGTTTCTCAGAGGAGCGTTAATAAAATGGGTACCTTTATCACTGATGAGTACACGTGGCGTACCATGTCTTGTAAAGATGTTTGTTTTTAAGATTTTAATCACTGTTTGAGCATCGTTCTTTGGTGTTGCCACTGCTTCTACCCATTTTGATACATAGTCTACCGCAAGCAAAATATAAAGATTTCCATGGGAAGTGATGAAAGGTCCCATGAAATCTATTCCCCATACATCAAATATTTCAACTTCTAGGATATTATTAAGCGGCATCGCGTCTCTTTTCGATATGGCATCTTTGACATGACTGGACAAAGCGATGACAATCTTTGTGTATGGTAGGCCAATAGAATCCGGATTAAAGAATTTTTGTTGCAGTTCTATCGCCTTTAAAGTGACCTCCATAAGGTGAACTATGACAACTTGTAATGATTTTTTCCATTTCACCTTCATGCACACATCTTCTAACCACTTGGTCACTACAAATCTTCCAGAGGTACCGTTCATCCCAATAATACTGTTTGGCCTGGTGAGATAATCTTTGTCTTTGTTGTGGGTGGATATCTTTGGGGAATACACCACTCACAATGAGGTTGACTAGATCTGTATACCATGGCACAAACGCATGTTTAATAGCAAAAGGTTGTTCATCAGCGAATACCTCTTTAACCAACAATGGTTCTTTATTCGCTTCAGATCCTTCGAGCCTTGATAAATGATCAGCAACTTGGTTTTCGCATCCCTTTCGGTCTCGAATATCTATGTCGAATTCTTGAAGCAACAGTACGCATCTAATAAGACGCGGCTTAGCGTCCTTTTTCTCCATAAGGTATCTGATAGCTGAATGGTCCATGTATACAGTAGTTTTATTTCCAATCAAATAAGAACGAAATTTATCAAAAGCATAAACCACGGCCAACATCTCTTTCTCCGTTACTGTATAATTCATCTGGGCAGCGTTGAAAGTCTTACTTGCATAATAAATCGTATGGAAAATCTTGTCTTTCCTCTGACCCAACACAACACCCATAGTGTGATCACTAGCATCGCACATAATTTCAAACGGAGCTTTCCAATCAGGAGGTATAACAATAGGTGTAGAGATCAGTTTTTCCTTAATCGTCAAAAATGCTTGAAGACATTCTTCAGTAAAGTTAAAAGGAGTATCCTTTTCAAGTAAAGAACAAAGCGGTTTGGCGATCTTGGAAAAATCTTTGATAAATCTTCGATAAAATCCTGCGTGACCCAAGAAACTTCTCACTCCTTTTACAGAAACTGGAGGTGGTAACGTTTTGATAACTTCAATTTTAGCACGATCAACCTCTATCCCTGCCTTCGAAACTTTATGTCCCCACACAATTCCCTCTTGAACCATGAAGTGACATTTTTCCCAATTAAGCACAAGATCTTTTTCTCTACATCTCACAAGGACTTTCTCAAGATTATTTAAACAATCATCAAAACTGTCTCCAAACACCAAAAAATCATCCATAAAAACCTCCAAGTATTTATCAATCATGTCCCAAAATATAGCCATCATGCACCTCTAGAACGTGGCAGGTGCATTACATAAACCAAACGACATTCTTCTATAAGCAAAAGTACCAAACAGGCAAGTAAAAGTTGTTTTGTGTTGATCAAGGGGATCCACACAAATCTGATTATAACCCGAATATCCATCAAGGCAACAATAATATTCTCTCCCTGCAAGTTTGTCTAGCATTTGATCAATGAATGGAAGCGGGAAGTGATCTTTCTTTGTAGCTTTGTTGAGTCTTCGGTAATCCATGCACACTCGCCACCCCACAACTGGTCTTGATGGAATGGCTTCGCCTTGATCATTAAGGATGGTAGTGATACCTCCTTTCTTTGGAACACATTGCACTGGACTAACCCAATCACTGCTAGCAATCGGATAAATAATTCCTGCGTCTAACAACTTGATAACTTCCTTCCTCACCACTTCTTTCATAGCTGGCATGAGTCTTCTTTGTCCCTCTATAGATTGCCCACCTTCGTTCTCAAGAATGATTTTGTGTTTGTAAACGGAAGGACTAATTCCTTTGATGTTGGCAATAGTCCATCCGATTGATTCTTTGTTTGCACGAAGTACATGAAGTAGCTTCTCCTCTTGAGGGCCTGAAAGGTTAGCAGAAATAGTATGGTTCTGTAAGGCCATGATCAGGAAATCTTCTTAAGCATAATTGGAATCTTGTCATACACTCACCCACTGTTTCATCATGTTCTTGTTCAAATGACGTTAAAGCAATTTGTGCATTTAATCTCATGTTATTCGGATAGTACCAATCAAAAAACATTGTTTCAACTCATCCCAGTTAGTAATTAATCCTGATCTTTTTTCTAGTCACACCTTGTGTTATATATGAGTCACATATCTACATAAATTTCAGTAATGCACGAATCCGATCTTCTCCAGGTGATCCACGAAACTTTCCAAAGTTTTGGAATTGAGATAGTGGTGGGGCCTAGGGTGTGATAAAATAAGATATAAATAAAGTGCAAAAACACCCTAGAACTACACGGTTCTGCAAGTATACAGATCGTATGCAAGTTTTAGATTGAGATTCGTTCCGCAGAGACTACGAAAGTTAGAAGAATCTTATGCAAATACCAAGTGCAAATAAATTAAAGATAGAACAACTAAACGCAAATAAAAGTAAAGACAAATAAAGATAGGTTGATAAGTAATTAACTAAACTAAAACTAAGAATTAAAAGACAGAAAATAAATACGAGAGAGAAGTGATATGAGGATATAGCTTAAGTTATTAGCATGTAATCCCCACTAGTTTTTCCGTTATAAACATGTAAGGGTGAATTATGTAGTATTTCCCTAATCGCGTGGCCCTTTCCTAAACCTCAGGGGAGAGGGGTGCCGGGCGGCATTCGAGATGTCGTCCGTCTCATTTCGCACACCCAACAAGTCCCACGGAGAAAATGCCCATACTCCCAAGCACGTCATAATTAGATGTTCTGAGAGGGGTTCGAACCCTATACCTCTTGGTTGAGAGACAAGGTCCTGGCCAGTTGAGCTAACCCAATTCGTTGGACGTCCATTCTTGGCAACAAGTCACAACATAATTGATGTTTATAAGGGAACCGTGACTCTCTGAACTAGAGAATAATCCAAAACATTCCACTTTATGGATAAAAAGCATGAGGAGTTGCGTGAAGTCCTAACACTCTGAGTTGTGACAAAGGAAGCTAAAAAGAAATTCCACAATAAACCCGTGGAGAAGAGAATTAAAAGTGAGTTTGGGTTTGGTGACGAGGTTGCTTGGAAAGACCCCAAGAGAGAAAATAGACTACTGGGATTCAAGAATTCATGGATGGGACCGTTTGTTTTTACAAGGGCTGTGTCGGCAAAACAGATTGAAATACAAGCTAAGTAAGGTCACAAACTTCGGATAGTAGATATGAATAGCCTTACTCGCTGTTGGGGAGGCAATATAATAAATACATAATTGAGGTAACACATCTAACTTTGAAATACGTTAAACCAAAGTGCTTTTTCGGAGACATCCAACATTATTTTTTGTTTTTACCTTTTTGCATTTAGTTTAGATTAGTTAGTTCATGTGTTTTTAAGTGCATACTGCAGTAATAAACAAGGTATGAGTCTTTATAATGTGTTGGTATGCAAAGGTTCGAGTTTGGGTTGAAAACTTTGAAAATTTCAAAGTTAAAAAGGGATGGACAGAAGTTTTTTACAGTACACCGCAGGTATTCACGGTGCACCGCACCTATCAGTGGTAGATATAGACCATAACTTTGAACTGGCATAACTTTGCGCTCGGGTATCGGAATTGGTGGGTCCTTGTGTGTTATAAAATTAATGCGATAAATAAAAGGAACCACAATACCGCAAGTGTACGGTTGTCCAAGTAATACTCCGATAAGTCGGATTCGTTATCAGGGATTGGACTGGTATAACCCAAGTATACAACAGATAAATAGTAATAATTGCAAATACAGAAAATAAAAGATAAAATATATTTATTTGGTTTTAATATTAATCCTAAGAATGCAAGAAAATAAATTACTGAATATAAATACTAAAAGACTAAGATGCAGATATGAGCTATACTTTAGTCTCGCTAGGGAATTACCTAAACTTACCTAATTAATGCTTTCGTTAAGGGCAAAACTGATATTTCTATATTAGTCGGGACTCTATAATCTCCTAGCCCCCGTCAGGGTGGACCTAGGAGCTATTCTTAGGTGTTACAAACCCCGTCAGGGCGATTATAATCCACCTTCGAATGAATACTATTTTACCCAATTGGCTATAAGGTTAACTAAGTCCGTCAGGATCAATAATTTCTACCTTACGTTTATTATCTAGTTCAGTAATTAAACCCCCCGTCAAGGCGATCACTTCCCCACCAAAGTGAATAGCTTAATTACTATGACCTATCTCCGATTAGCTAATTCATTGATAGTGAAATTAATATAAAATAAGAAAGAATATGAAATACCTAATTCAAATTAAACTAGAAACTAATCCCAAATTGAAATACATGAATTAAACAAATTAGGGTTCATCCCATTACGATTCTCAAGTAATTAAGGTTTAGCTCATATTGAAAGTAAAAACAATAAAGAAATTAAAAATATACATGTTCCTAATAACAGAAATAAAATAAGAACCTAGATAGAGGAATTGGCTTGAACTGTTGTTGGAGGAAAAGGATTCTCCAGCTTCTGTTCTTACTTCCGCCTCTTGACGCTCTCTCTAAGGATGTTAAGAATTGAATGAATTATGAGAGGTACTGAATTATGAGGTCTAAGAGGTGTATTTATAGGTCTTGGCGGCCCCTAG
This sequence comes from Nemophila menziesii, assembly GCA_029959085.1. Taxonomy (NCBI): domain Eukaryota; kingdom Viridiplantae; phylum Streptophyta; class Magnoliopsida; order Boraginales; family Hydrophyllaceae; genus Nemophila; species Nemophila menziesii. The sequence continues at coordinate 87,526,250 of JARWIR010000001.1, forward strand.
GTCGAATTTCTTGGAGTGGAAGACAAGTCAAGGACTCTTAAATTCGTAGCTCTAAATTTTAGGAAAGGTAAGATTCTTCTGTTGATTTGATTTGGTCATATCTTTTTCAATACTTATCCGTTTGAGAAGTTCCAATATATGAAACTGCTTGTCTTGGAAAGAGATTTCTATTGGTGCAGACCACTCGTCCATAATCCTAGCAAATCTTTAATTATGATTTAATCTTTACAACGTGGCTGGAATTTCAGATTTAAAAAGGCAGCTTTATCTTTTCCTTCTTTGAATATATCTTTCCTAAATCTTCTTGTTTCCATGTAAATCTTCTTTCCTTCAATCCTTCATCTTGACTTGGTCTCTAAGTAATTACCATTTATCTTTTAAAGCTTCACATTAAATAAATAATTAAACCGCATATGCTTAAAAAGAAGAAATCAATAAATGAAGAAAACGAAATAGGAAAGTGTACTCTAAAAATAGAATCTCGACTCAAAATCATTTCCTAACACTCTAAAATACACTAAGACTTTATTCTCACTTCTTCTCCTTGGATTGGTCTTTCATGAAATTCAAGAACCGATTAACTTTGCATTAAAAATAGTCAAATTTACGCACAAAGGCTCAGATTCTGCAAATAGTTAATTTCCAAGGGGAGAAAGTGCAATATGATCACTTAAGCCTAAAAGTCTAGCAAATAAGTCATTTATTCACCTAAAAGGATGTCTCCAGAGGGCTAATAATTAGAACAAATAGGGAGACATCAGGAATCCACTTTTTCTCGAGTCTAAATCACAAATTTTGTTTGAGATCTATCCAATGGAGTAGAGAACGCCTGGTTTGGAGAGAAATGAAAAATCGAAAACCAACAGTGTCATGCGGTACACACATCATTCACGCGGTGCGCCGCACGAGCCGCCAACAAAGAAGAAGAGGTTAACTTATATATCATATTTTAATTCAACACCTTAAGCCTCTTTCTTCCCCAAAACTCCCAAACTCCATTGAAACTTTACATAACCTTCACCTCATATCAAAACATCACCAAATAACCATAGATTCATATCCAAATCCTTCACAGCCTTCCCGTAAACAAGAATGAAGACCCTAAATCATTCCAAAACACCTAGAATTCAATAATCATGATCTAGATTTTTCTAAAAACCTTTTCCAAACTTTCTTAAACTTTTCTCAACCATGCGAGTTTCCATCATACCCATGTAATGTCTGTAGTTCTTGTGGTGGCCAACGTGTATGATTACCCCGTGAGAGAGATAGAGAAGAATCAAAGCAAGGTATTGGGAGAAAGCAAGAAGAAAATTGGAGAAAGTAAGAAAAAGAGATTTCTTGAGTTGTATGATTGATTAGGATAAAGTTTGTGATATATAGAAGTTTTCATACAAGAAAAGCATTGCACCCTATTCTAGGTATTGATCATGCGAGGTAATAGCCTCGAAGAGTATGTTTTCTTTCTTCCCTACCATCTTTATGTACTTGCAATATTTGTTAAATTTTAATTTTTATTTTGAGTCTTTTCAAGTCGTGAGGACATACCTCAATTTTTAGATCAGGGTATGGGGATTCATTGTCTCTCATCTCCATTTTGATATGTTTTACTGTTTTTAGGAATAAATTAAAAACTTTGATAGTTTGGATTTGATGTAGATTGTTTTTAATATCTTAAAAGCATAAACATAGGGAGTTAATGATAGAAGGTAATATGTTTATAAGCTAATTATTTTATATGCTTTGAGTATGAACATGAATTTCATAGTATAGAAAATATTAGTGAGCGACGCGGTAGAAGTATGTTTGAACTTAGGACGCCTTGATGTGTGTGTAGGCAATGAGATCCAAGGTAGTTGATAAACATTTCTCCATATTTGTTATATAATCTAGGTTGGAGACATCATTTTAGGTGTATTTCATGGATTAGTTTGGGATTTTTCCCTATTATTTGATAAATTTTTAATTCATGTCTTGATTTGATGATTTATTACTTTTAGAGCATATTTAGTTTAATTTGTGTGTTAATGTGAAGCTATTAAGGTTTATAAAATATAATTAGATGTCAAATCAATTCTAAGAAGTTAAGTAAAGAAGATATGGAAGGAATCAAGACATAAAAGGAAGTAGAGTTGAATCAGGAAAAGAAAAGTTACCAAAATTATGCAGCTACGTCCACTACAGTGAAGATAACTCCCAATCAGCTATGATTATGGATGATCCATTAAACTGTTAGATAGATATTTTTGATGCAGTAGTTTTGATATAAAGTGGGCGAAAATCATCCCAATAACGAAGGAGATATGACCAAAACAGTGAGCACCATTTATCCTCTCCTATATTTTAGGAAACGAATTTGAATTGGAAAAGGATTCCAATTACTTGCCTTCTGCTCCAAGATTTCAACCTAGGGTCAGCTAAACACCTATAAATACAACCTCTTATCATTTTAAACTTGTCCTTGCACAGCCTTTAATTATTATTACTCTTAAAAGTCATCCATAAAAGCAGGAAGACATGTAAAGAGGAATAGAATAAGTTGGAAATTAGCGAACTCCTCTTCTCCATCCTATCCCTCTATCATTAGGGTAATTTGAATTAGATTCTTTAGCTTAACTTTGTTTCTAATTACTTTTATCCTTATTTTATTTCTATGTCTTCAGATATGAACTACTTTCCCCATAGCTTGGGTTTGCATATGTATAATCTTTGATTTCTAATTCTTTATTTGCTTTACGGCTATTTGGGATTAACCTTTAAATTGATTAATCTTCTTATACCATATATTTGTCTTATGTGCTTTGATGTATTGACCATAGTTTATGTGAATGCATGCGTATAGACTACCCCATTAATAGTAGTTGGATGGTCATCTGGAAGGGGTGTTCAAATATTGAAACACCACATAAACGTCTAGTGTGCGGGAGTTATCCAAAAGGGCTTACCTAACTAGATAGTTACTAGGGTTTGAGATTAACCACCTTTGTTTTTTTCTCTTTGCCTTTGTTTGGCAAGCTGTTGTAAGTTTTTGAACCGATCATTGCGCAGGGGTCCCCTTACCCAAGTCCCCTGGTAATTATTAGGTCCCCACCAAAGTCCACCCAAAAGGGGTTTGGGAGGAATATAGAATCCTGGCTACTTACTCTAAGAGCTTTACTCACCCTTATAACTAGAATATTGATTTAGAAGGATAAGTGCATGATAGCAACCTATGCTATGTTTCTCATCTTCATTCTTTTAGTGTTTATTTATTTGCATTATTATCTTCCAGATTCGAAAACAAAATAAATATTATCACTTTTATTGGCATTTTATTTTGGCAAGTAAATTCTCCTACACTTCTTTATATATACATGTAAATCTAACAGATTAAATCCCTGCAAACGTACTTTACTTACTAACTAAACTTGCAAACGATCTGTAATACTTGTAGTGACTTTCTCGTAGTAGTACAGGGTGTGTCCTTTATTATTAACTTTATTTATCTGTTTATTTTTCCCACCTTTACCCCCCACCAGGATGACAAAACTATGAATTGGGGACTTTATGTCTCTCTTTTCCTGATGTGTTAATGAATTCAGGAGACATTATTTGGGAAGTTTATTGGGCCTAATTGAGGGATTCTCTCTAGTATTTTCTGTATTGCACTTTTACCTCCTGTTTTGGTCATACGACTAATTATAGAGATTTTATGCCTTAATTGTGTGTTAAGTGTGTAGGAATTTAGGTACATGATTGATACAAGGTTTCAAGATGAGAAGAAAAAGTCAAGAAGTCAAGATAAACCCCAATCCAAGGAGGAATTTGAGCCTAGAGCCATTTTGGGAAGTTAGAGTATTTGTTGAAGAAATCTATGCGCCTAATTGTTTCTATCACCAAGAATTATTGGTAAAGCTTTGGACCTGTTTTTTTAGAGAGGTCTTGAACTCAGTGTCATGTGGGAAGTGACGGAAGTCAATTCAGAGTTAAGATGAAGAAGTTATGTCATTTTCTTCCACTATGGCTCGAACCAACAATTTGCTAAGTAAAACGGGTTGGGCCCTTCTAAACCTAATTAAGTAAGCAAAAAGGAGGCCTAGACGTTTTTAGCTAATATATAATCCATTTATCAGCCCCATTTTCATCATTGATCATTTTTATTTCTTAATTTTACATACGGAAGCAAGAGAAGAAGAGTTAGAGTGGAGAAAGGAAGGGTTTGTCCATAAACCAAACGATTCTTCCCCAACGGTACATCATGTCATCTCTTCTTGAAGAGTCACTTCTATTTATTTTTTCTTTTGAATATGATTTTGTCTTTAGTTTTTATTTATTTCCTTTCTTTTATTTTAAACTAAATCCTCATTGCTTGAGGTTGCTTTATGTAATAACTTATGCTTAGCAAGTTAATTGAATTAATAAATTTGAAACAAAATGTTTGATTGAGTACCCTTTGACTATTACTCCATTTATTATACGTTTATTTCAATATTATATGTGCTCTGGCAAAGTAGTAGGTAGATTTTGTAATTGAGCTTACACCCGGGAGGGGGTTTGGTTGCAGACCTAGCGTATAAACACTTAGTATTTGGTATTGAACCAAAAGGTCTACTCGATTAGGTAGTCAATAGGGTTAGTGTTTCTATCATCAGACTCATTGTAGGGTAATGAGGAAAGATTGGCTTTTAAGCTACCAGTAAGAGTTATAAGGATAGTTAAATCCTATCTAATATAAAATTTATGAACTCACCCTTATCAATAAAGCAATTAATTTGGCGACATAAGCAATTTCTTGCAATAGCTCAAGCAACCTTCTCATCCATTAGTCCATATTTTCTTTATTTATTTTATTTACTTATTTACTTTAATCTCACTTTGATCCTTGTCTTACTTATCCTTTAGTTATAATTAGTGAAAACCAAAAAAAAATTAGTAAGTGTAATCTTAGCTTTAATCCATGTCTTACAAAAATTAATTTTCCGTTTTTAGAGGTCATCCACCGTATGCCAAAATATCTCAAGTTCATGAAGGATGTGTAATATAACAAACAAAGATATTTAGAGGGAGAGATGGTTTGTTTACAAGAAAAATGTAGTGCAATTTGTCAAAGTAAATTGCCTCCACAGTTACGAGATTTCGGGAGTTTTAATATTATGATCTCTACCAGGGAAAATTGGACCAGGAAAGCACTGTATGATTTGGGTGTGAGTAATAATATCTTGCATAAGTCTCTATTTGAAAGGTTGAATATTTGGAGCACAAGGCCTACTACCATGACTTTAATAATGGCGGATATGTCCATCTCGCAACCTCAAGGAGAAGTAGAAGATGTACTCGTCAAAGTAGGTAAAATATATTTTTGTGTGATTTCATTATTTTTTACCACAACACTGATAAGAATGTGCCCATCATCTTGAGGTGTCCAATCTTAGCCATAGGACGTACTTTAATTGTTGCAGAGAATGGTGAACTAATTATATGAATGAAAGACGAGGAGGTTAAATTTAATGTGTTCAGGGTTATAATGTTTCCCGATTCTAGGGACGAATATTTCAGTGTGGATGCCCTCGATCGCATCACATGTTGAATAATCGTGTTTTAATTATATTTTATTCCATGTATATAATCAAACATGTTTTGATAATATTTTATAGATTTCCTTAACGGCTAAATTACAGGAGTTACATGAGGAGCTAATTAAAGTAGTGACCGCGTCAGATTTTTGAAATCTAATAAGGATTAAAACTACCATTTACGAACAAATCCGAGGGTTGGGGGATATGGAACCAATGAAAAAACTTTCTTTTGAATCTCCCCGGAGCTAAAGAGAAACCGCTTCCATCTCACTTGAGGTATGCTATTTATGAACCCATAGTACTTTACATTTAATTGTTTCCGCTAACTTGACAGGTCTTTAAGAAGATAAGTTGTTGTGAATCCTCAGAGCTAACAAAGAGGCGATTATATGGACTATAACCAACATCAAGAATATTATTCCAACCGTTTTCAAACAGAAGATTATTATTGAAGACAAGAATGTGAGATTGGTTGAGAGTCAAAGGAGACTCATGCTTGTTTGAAGGAAGTGGCAAGAAAAGAGGTGATCGAATTCTTAGAAGCTGGACGTATTTTCTCGATTTCAAATATTGGATCAGTGAGCCGCGTTCAATTATCCTAAATAAAGGAGGTATCACGACCATCCTCAACTCAGACAATGAATCTTTCCGACTAGAACAGTTGTGGGATGGAGAGCGTGTATGGACTATCATAAGCTCAATAAGGCCACGAAAAAGGATCACTTTTCTTTGCCGTTGATTGGTGAAATTTTAGACAAGCTTTCAGGAAGGTATTAATGATGCTTCCTTGATAGATATTTGGGGCACAATTATATTTATGTTGAATTTGATGATCAACAAAAGACTACATTTACATGCACATTAAACGCTTTTGCGATTCGGAGGATGCCATTTGGGTTGTATAATAAACCAACTACATTTCAATGATGGATGATTGCTATGTTTTTAGGTACGATAGAATATTTTTTGAAGGTGTTCATTGATGATTTTTCAGTTTTCAGAGATAATTTTGACGAGTGCCTTACCAAACTTGTGAAGGTGGTAATTTGATGTAAGAAGACCGATATTGTTTTTAATTTGGAGAAGTGTCATTTCATTGTTCGTGAAGGGATTGTATTAGGTCACAACGTTTTGAATAACGTTATAAAGGTTGACCACTGCGAAGATTGAAGTTATTAAAACGTTACCGTCTTCAATTTTTGTTAAGGTTGATAGGAGTTTCTTGGGACATGCGGGTTTCACCATCGCTTTATAAATATGTTTTAAAGATTGCAAAACCATTGTGTATGTTACTCAAGAAGGATGTCACATTCAAATTAGATGATGCATTTATGGAGGCATTCAAACAATTAAAGAGAGTCTCTTATCCACACCTATACTGCTTCCTCCTGATCGGGATCTCCCATTTGAGGTAACATGTGACACTAGTTATTTAGCCATGGGTGTTGTATTGAGACAACGCAAACACAAGGTGTTCCATGCGATTTAGTAAGAAATTCTCAGTTTCTTCATTAAATTATACCATGACTGAGACAGAGTTATTGGTTGTGGTATATTATTTTAATAATTTCCACTCATATATTCTTCGAGCTAAAGTATTAGTTTACATGGACCATTCATCAATTAAGTATCTCGTGGAGAAGAAGGACGCAAAGTCGTGTCTAATTAGATGGGTACTTTTATCATAAGAGATAGACTTGGAGATTCGAGACCCCAAAAGGAGCTAGTATCAAGTAGATAATCATCTATCTTGCCTCGAAAGTTCTCCAAGCAACACCAGACCCGAGTTGGTCATTGAGGTATTTCCTGATGAACAACTATTTGTGCTAAATAACACTATACACCTTGGTACGCAAATATAGTAAATATTATTGTGAGTGGATTATTCCAGCTGGAATTAAATCCACAACAAAGGAAGACGTTGCTCCATAAATCCAAGTTGTTATTTTTGGAGGACCCCTTTCTCTTTAAGGTGTGTAATGATCAGATGATTAGGCGATGTGTGCCTGATAATGATATTTAGTCAATTGTGAAGAGTTATCATGATTCACCCTATGGAGGGCATTTCAAGGGTGATAGAAAGGTGGAAAAATTACTTTAATACGGGTTTAATTGGCCTTCCATTCATAGGGATTGTTACGCACTTGCAAAGCAGTGGAAAAGGTGTCAATTCACAGGTAACATATCCAGACGAGATGAAATGAAGCTTAATAATGTTATAGAGGTAGAAAAATTGATGTCTAGGGTATTGGTTTCATGGGGCCATTTGTTTCATCCCATGGGAATAAATATATTTTGCTAGGAGTTATTTATGTATCAAAGTGGGTTAAAGCAGTAGCACCACTGATGTCTTCTCATTTGTGATAATAAAATCTGTTCATGAGACATCATTTTAGGCGTATTTATTAGTTTACAGGTTGATTTTAGCTTAGTTTAGTGCACTTTCCTATTTTGGGTCTTGATTTAGTAACATAATATTTTTAGAGCATATTGGGTTTAATTGTTTATATAGTGTGAAGCTTTAAAGATAATTATGGAGATTAATTAGAGTCCAAGTCAAAGACTACAAGATATGGAAAGAGATTTACATGGAAATTGGAGATAAAGGAAACAAAGGCTAAAAATATGGAAAAGGAAAAACTGCCTAAATCTGAATTTCTGCAGCAACGCCAAAAGAAGTGGTGATAACTACAAAAGGAAGCCGATTTTGGAAGATTCCTTTAATTGGGACGTAGCTAATTCGCTAAGGATTCTTTTGGTATATTGTGGAGCAAAAACCGACCAATAACGAAGAAGATATACTCAAAACAGTTCAGCAGTAATTATCCATACGAATTTGAGTTGGGGTTGGAGTCCATTACTTAGCCTCTTCTTCAAGAAATGAATTAGGTCAACCTATACACTATAAATAAAGCCTCTTAACACTCTTAAATGATCCTTGGTGAAACCTTAAACCAAGAGGAAGCTTACAACACAAGAGAGAAGTCTGGAAGGAGCTGTCATCAACAATGTCTTCTTCTACCTTTAAATTTGTAATTTCTTTCTTTTCTTTCATGAACTAAATTTCTTTAGCTTGAGTTTTAGCATATATGTATGAACCCTAGTTTTGATTGACATCTATCTAATTTTGGAACTTAATGTTTTAAATTGAATTATAGTTTTTATTCTCTGTTTATGTGTTTGGAATTATATTCTGTGTTCTTGTGGACGGCCGCCATATAGAAAAACCATCTAGTAGTTAGGTCACCATTGACAACGATGTTTAATTACATGTTTAACACATAACGTCTAGTATTCGGTTTAGATCTGACAAATCAACCTAACTATTTATTCACTATGGTTTAGTTCTTGTGACTATTTACCAATTACAGAAGAAGTTTGCTTAGGAAGCCTTATTGACACAGGTAAATATTATTTAAAACTACCTAGCGTAATTGGAACCGATTATTGAAATACTACATAATTCACCCTTATATGTTTAGAACAGCAAAACTAGTAGGGATTACATGCTATTGACTCAAGCTATATTCTCATACTACTTCTTCTTTCGTATTTAATTTTCTGTTTTTAAATTCTTAGTTTTGATTTAGTTAATTAGAAAATCAATCAAAAATCTATTTCTTTTTACTTTTCTTGCGTTTAAGTTGTTCTACCTCTAATTATTTGCACCTGATTATTGCATAAGATTCCCCTAACTTTCGTAGTCTCTGCGGAACGAAACTTACTTATTTTCTAAAACTTGCATACGATCTGTATACTTGCAGAACCGTGCTCAGTCTAGGGTGATTATTTGTTCTTTATTCATATCTTATTTTATCACACCCTTGGCCCCACCAAGTTTTTGGCGCCGCTGCCGGGGACTACATCGTTAGTCCTTGTGCATATATCTTGTACTTTTATTTTCAGTTAGTTCTATTTTACGATTTTGTTTTTTTAGTTTTTGTTTTTCAGATTTAGATACATATGGAGAACCCAAGGAGACTTGAGCTACCCATCGAGTTTAGAGTGGAGCCACGAGAAATTCGCGCTCCAGAAATCCAAGCCGGAGAAGAGCTTTGAATTTTGATGTTTTGAGGATTTAGAATGAAGGATTATGGTGTTATATGAGATGGGTAATGGTTATGTGATGTTTCCCTATATGTGATGATTTAATCTTAGTTGGAGACATCATTTTATGTGTATTTAATAATTTAATTTTTTATTTTTATATGAATTATTGTATATTCCTATTTCTTGCATTGATTTGATTATTTATTATTTTTAGAGCATATTGGGTTTAACTGTTTGTTAAATGTGAAGCTTTAAATGTATATGGTAATTAATTAGATGCCAAATCAATTGTAAGAGATAAGGGAAAGAAGATAATGATGTAAATTGGTGATAAATGAAGGAAATATAAAGAAGTAAAAGATAAAGTTGCCAAATAAATCTGAAATCCAGCAGCTACGTCCATTAAATTGATCATAACTAAAAAACGACTGGGAATTTGGAAGAATGTTCTGAAGGAAAGTTGTAGAGATTTTCGAGTCGGTCAGTTTAGATATACAGATTGCATCAATCGGAGATGTATTGAAGAAGTTACGGTAAAAAAAAAACCTTTTATTACCATTTCTATATTTTAGGGTTACGAATTTGAGTTGGGCTAGAAGTCAAATACTTGTCTTCCACTCTAAGAAAACGTTATAGCGTTTGCTATACCTTATAAATACACCCTTTAATCAGTAGAAACACATCCTTGGCTAATCCTCAAGCCAAGAAGAAGCCTACATCAAGAGAAGAGAATTCTGATAGGAGTTAAGCATCAAATTATGTCTTCACAAGCCTTCAAATTCGTAATTGTTTTCTTTTTCTTTATCATGTTTGAACTAATTTATTTTAGCATGAGATTTAGCATATTGTTATGAACCCTAGACTTGTTTTACATCTATTTTAATTTCGGTTACCATTGTATTTAAATTGAATTCATGTTTTATTCTCTGTTTTATGTGCTTTGATTTATTGTCTGTTTTCCTTGCGGAGGCCTACGTATAAGATTACCTAAATAGTTATTAGATGGTCACCCGGAAAGGGTGTTTAATTATTGAAACACCACATAAACGTCTAGTGTGCGGTAGTGATTCGGAAGGGCTTGCCTAACTAGATAACCATTAGGGTATGATTTAACCAACGATCATCATTAGAAGGCCAGTCTCATTTAGGAACCTAGTGGCGTAGGAGCACCCTATTTAAGTCCCCTCGTGATTGTGAGGTCGCCACCCTAGTCCACCCTGACGGGCATTGGAAGGAATTTAGAATCGTGGTTATTGCAATTCTACATAATTCGCCCTTACATGATTAGACCCTAGTTCGCTCTCCGGGGATAGGGGGAATTCAATATCCTGACTACATATATAAGAGCTATTATCTCCCTTATAAACTGAAATTGATAGAAAGAATTAGAAGGATTAGTGCATACTAGCAAAACCTAAAGCTATACTCTCTCATCTTATTTCTCTCATATTTAATTATTTGTCTTTTAATTTATTTAGCTGTTAATCTCATCTCTCAATCAATCATATTTATTTTCTGTCTTTTAATTATTAATTCCTACTCCGAATTGTCTACCCTTTCGTATAACACACTAAGTCCCTGAGAACGAATCTTCTTATCATTAAAACTTGCATACGTCCTTTAATACTTTCAGTACTGTGCTAGTCTAGGGTAATTAGTGCATTGTTTTCCGTGTTTATTTATCATATATTTATCACACCCTAGGCCACACCAAGTTTTTAGCGTCGCTGCCGGGGACTTGAGTCTCCTTAGCGTGTGGGTTATTATTTTAGTAGTAGTAGTTTTTTGTTAAGTTTTATTTTCAATTTTTTTTCTTTATTTTTCCAGATCTACGCTTGTTGGTTTGCTTTAGTCTTTTTTAGATTTTAGCAGTGCATCCTTGGCCTCCTCTTCCGGAGTCCGAAAGGAGCTTCAGAGCTTATAACATATGTATCATAGAAGAATGAGACCGAAGAAGAGATGTGGAAGAAAATCAAGAAGCATTAGATCCACCACTATTGGATCCATCAATTGATCCTTTAGGACCTGTACCACCAACACCACCACCAGGAGATAACAAAAACAACAACATAATTGAACAAGATCTCCCAGGCTTGGGAGCACCTTTTAGAGTTCAACCATTAGGTTATCGTCCTCCAGAGCTCCAGAATATCAAGTTCAGACCCGATCCGGGCATGCTCAGGCAATTCTAGAATTTCAAACTCTATAAGGGTGCAGCAGTTCAAGATCCGGTAAGAGCGATTCAGAAGTTCATGCAGATTTGTGATGCTTACGTTACTCCAGGCATTACACGCGAGCAACTGTATTGTCACATGATTTTGTTGTTTCCGACCGGCAAACCTGGTGATTGGCTAGATAGACAACCACCGGGTACAATTACTACATCGGCAGAACTTCAAGCCGCATTCTTTAACCGTTTTTATCGGAAGAGTATGAGACTCAAAGATCAGAGAGAACTTGCTAAATTTTGTTAAGAGAGTGGAGAAAAGGTAGGAGACGCATGGACAAGATTTCAACAGAAATTAGCTAGATATCCACTCCACGGTTACACCCCGTCTTTACAATTAGATATATTTTATCAGGGTATCAATGCGTAAAGTAGACTGAGGGTAGATAATCTTGGAAATGGAAATATGTGTGTCCATGAATCCTGCAGAATCCGCCGAAGGTATGGAAAACATAGTAGAAACAGAAAGGAGTTGGCCACTTTCGCAAGCTCCTATTACAAATACAGAAGTACGCTTCGATTAGATAAAGAAACTGCAAACTCAGTTCAACTTGCCGCATTAGAGAATCAAATCAAAGAGATTAAGCTTGAGATGCAGGAGAATTTAGCCGCAACAAATGTAGTGCAAGAAGCACAAGGTTATCAACAGTGTGGGGTCACAAATCATACATGGGAAGAGTGCGGAGGAAATCCAGCATCTATTTATTTCATATCTAACCGAGTTCATTATCAATTTGGTAACAAGAATCATCCGGGTATGCAGTATTAAAATCCACAGGGGGCCGCTAATCCAGGTCATTTTCAACTTCGTCCCCAGAATGACTCTTTCCAACCAAGAGGTCAAGCTCCATATCAAGGAAATCAGAATTATAATCAACCCGCTCCTCCACAACAACCTCTTAATGATGCATATACAGATGCTTTAGCTCAGAAGATTAGTGAGCAATGCGATAGAAAGTATGTTCAATCTCAGGGAACCTTGAAAGTGTGTAGGCCGTGAGACCCAAGCTAGTTGAAAAACCATTTGATGAAAGTGCTAAAGGTAAGAAAATAATTAAGTACATAGTGTAGAAAGTGATTAAGGCGGTTCTTTCATATTTGAAGCCCTTGAAGCCTTTTTATACCTTCTCACCTTGTGATTTTTGAATTTATATGCTATATCCTTCTCAGCCCCTTCTAGTCTTTCTAAAGCCTTCTTATTTAAACACTTTATAAGCCATATCCTTTAGATTTTAGGACTTTTCCATATGACCCGCACTCGAATCGCGATGCTTAGACAGTTGTTTTAGAGCTTGAGTTTGGGGTGGTGGGTCCACCATTATGGGAATTGTTATTGGGTTGGGATTTTTGAGCTTATTAATTGTGCTTTGTGCTTTATATTGATGATGTTTCACAGCATTGTATTGTAACCCTTTGCCGGGGTAATAGTGAATGAAAAAGAAGCTTCGAGCTAATTTTGCTAACAAGGGCATTAAAAGAAAAATATATATATGAGAAATTAGCGTGATATCTCAACATTAAAAGAAAATCATAGCTATAGAAATTGATTTGAAAAGAAAAGAAAATATATATTCGGAACGGCAAAGTGAAATTTTTATGTGAACATCTAAAGCTTTAATTGGGTTATTGGGGATGCTAAATTGTGCATCAAGGAATTCATTGGGTTGAGTGAGAAACGTTTTATGAGAGTAACTCAAGCTCTAGGGCGATTCGTTGATGGCTAGTGAGGAGAGAGCCAAAAGCTCACTCCAAATTATCTAAATATATGATCATACCCGTCCCTGAGCCTACATTACAACCTTAAAGACCTTTTGATTCTTTGCTATGTAATTGAGAAGTGATTGAGCCATTAGAGAGTAGTTAAGTGGACCTTTGAAGCTAGTGAAAATCGATGAACAATCTATAGCTCTCTTGGGAAACTGAGTAAAGTCCCAATCCTTCTTACATTGCGAAACTAATCTGATCTTGAATTCAAGTCGTGTTGATTGTAGATATGAGAAGTGTACAGGTATGTAGTTTATGAATATTATTGCATGAAATTTTCTGAGTTATGTGCTTTAGGTTTATTCTATATATTCTGCTATGCTTTTTCCCTTGTGTTGAGAATTTTATAAGTGTGTATTTATAGACTTCCCTTTGTTTTTATCTTTATTGTATCGGGACGATACAACTTTGAGTTGGGGGTCTTGATGTCTCCTCATTTGTGATAGATTAATGTTAGGATGAGACATCATTTTAAGTGATTTAGAAGTCAATAATGTCGATTTTCTTGAGTTTTAGTGCACTTTCCTATTTTGAGTCTTGATTTGTAGAATTATTGTTTTTAGAGCACATTGGGTTTAATTGTTTATTTAGTGTGTAGCTTTAAAGATAATTATGGAGCTTAATTAGGTCCAAGTCAAAGACAACAACTTATGGAAAGAGATTTGCATGGTAATTGGACATAAGAAAACAAAAGCTAAAAAGATGGAAAAGGAAAAGCTGCCTAAATCTGGGATTCTGCATACACGTCCCAAGATATGCGTTTTTACCTAAGAAATAGGCCAATTTTGGTAATTTCCTTCTAAAGGGTCAATATAATTCTGTTGCGATTCTTTTGGTATCTTATGGAGCTCAAACCGACCAATAACGAAGAAGATATGCTCAAAACGGTGCAACAGTGTTTATCTTTATTTCCATACGAATTTGAGTTGGGCTAGAAGTCCAATAACTTACCTCTTCCTCAAGAAAACGAATTAGGTCTTCTAAACACCTATAAATTTACCCTTATATCACTTTTAAATCATCCTTGCCTCATAGTGATTAGTTCCTAAGGTTTTATTCTTCCAGTTTATTGTAGAGAGCAAGATGATGTCTTTTGTAATTTCTTTTAGTTTATTTCCTTCAGGTATGAACTAAACTCCCCATAGCTTGGGTTTTGCATATGTATAATCTATGAATTCTAATTCTTCTATCTAAGTTTCTTTGGGAATTGTATGTTTTAATTTGATATTAGCTACTTACTTAATATTTGTTTATGTGTTTTGATTTATTGTCTTTCCTAGAACTGATCACTTTAGGATTGTTTTAAGAGTAGTTAGATGGTCTCCTTGACAGGGTGTTTAACTATTGAACCACCACATAATGTCTAGTGTCAATAGCAGTTCTGACAAAACATACTTCTAACTAGATAGTCATTAGGGTTTGTTTTAATCACCATATCACCAATTGATTGTGGTGTGCTGGATAGGGCCTTAGTGGCGTTTGATAACCCTATTTGAGTCCTCGTCTTGGTTGTGCCGTAGCCCCCTTAGTCGCTCTCAAGGTATAAGATTGGGGAATATAGAATCCTGACTAAGTATACCAAGAGCTAATATTCTCCCTTATTAACTAGATTTATAGATAGAATTAGAAGGATTAGTGCATACTAGCAAAACCTGAGCTATATTTCTCATCTCATATTCTTCGTATTTTATTTTATTGTCTTTACTTTTCTTAGTTTAATTGTTAATCTCGAAATCTCCTTGCTTTACTTTTCTGTTCTCTAATTATTTACTTTTACTCGATATTCCTGCTCACGCGATTAACACACTTAAGTCCCTGAGAACGAACTCTATTTATCATTAAAACTTACATACGTCCTGTAATACTTGCAGTACTGTGCCTGTCTAGGGTAAGAGTGCGTAGTTTCTTGGTCTTATTTTGTTTTAATTTTATCACACCCTAGGCGACACCAGTACGCAAGTAGAACAAATGAATAAAGTTCTTACAAAGATTATAGAAGCGAAAGAATTGAAGTCTATCTAAGGAGGTGATGTCAATGTTGGGTTCAAAGCATGTAAGGTCATTTGCCTTGAAATTAAAGAGAATAAGGAAGTACCGCATGCTGCAGAAAGTGTCGTGGAAGTTCCTGTAAATGAAAAAGAACCAACCAAGTCTAGTCCCGTGGACTATGACTGTTCTGAAGATGAGGATGAAAATTCAGAAAAATCCAAATTTATATAGCTTCTTAGAGATCTGCAAGAAGAGATTTGATCGATTATGGAGTTACAAGCTGCTAGAGCTAAAGAGAAAGATGAAGAAGCCTCACAAGAGCAGAGATTTGAAGTTGCCCCTGTTGTGTAAGAAAATAAATAAGAAGAGAAGGTGGAGTCGCCTCCAGTTGTTCAAACAGTGTCACCATACAAATTCGAAGGTTGACATTGAACTCAAGACATTTGTAGAGGCGTATACTCCAGATAATATCAACGCCCAGATGCTTGAGTCTGCGAATAAAGGGCTTACACCACAACAAGAGTTCACACAATTTATTCTAGAGAAAGAAGCGAGTGTAGAAGCCAGGAAAGAGACCGTGGCTCATACTGAGAGAATCTCGAGAAAAGTTGAAAAAGAGTTGCCATTGAAACTCGAAGATATAGGAAGCTTTAACCATCCTATTCAGATAAATGGTACACTCAAGGTGTAAGCTATGTGTGATGTGGGTTCAGGTGTAAATGTTATGTCGAAGTCCGTGTTCGAGAGACAAGGACTTCAGAAATCATAAAAAGCTCCAGTGAAGTTGCAGTTTGCATACAACTCAGTTACCATGACATGGGGAACAGTGGAGGACATGCACATCCGATCAGGTAATATCACCATCCCTACTGGCTTTGTTATACTTGATTTTGATGCAGATAAGCAGGTTCCAATCCTACTTGGAAGGCCTTTCATGGGCACAAGTCAGAGCATAATCAACTTCCACGAAAGGACAGTTACCCTTCATGCTAAGAATATATCCGAGACATTCTATGTCTGGGGTAAGAAACCAAGGAAGTCAGATCTCACCGTTCCTATCATCCACAGCCTTTCACATCACAAAGTCCCTCGAGAAAAGATCCACGCAAATCCTATGGAAACTGAGCCGAAGATTGAGTTTGGGGTCGGCCAAGAAGTCCTATGGAAAGCCCACAAACCAGAGAATAGGCCACGAGGTCACAAAGACTCGTGGATAGGACCATTTGTAGTCACTGAAGTTGTTTCAGCTAAAGTGATAGAGATCAGGCCCAAGAGGGGCACTAGACAAAGATTAGTGGACGTTCATAGCCTTGCTCGTTGCTGGGGAGGCTATATTTGCAAATGTTGATAGAGGTAACGCGTCTAACAATAAAAGACGTTAAATAAAAGTGTTGTACGGGAGACAACCCCCAATTTTTATGTTTTTATGTCTTTAAGTTTTGTTTTGTTTAGTTGTTTTTAGTTGATATTGCATTATTGAGAAAGGTATGAGTGTTTTTGATGTTCAGGTACTTCAGAAATCGAGTTAGGAAAAGAAAAACGAAAATTCGGCAAAAATCTAACCACACCTGTAGTACACCGCAAGTCCAAAAAACTGTGGCGACGGTTTTCGCCACGGTATATTGCCAAGGAGAAGGTCCAAAAACCGTATCGCGACCACAGTATGAACATCAGGTAGGTATGGTACACCGCACCAGCCATCCGGTACACCGCACCATCAAGAACCATGGCCACGGTTTCCACCACGGTACATTTACGAGACGACAAAGACACGCTCTTCAAAACTGTGTCGACAACTCGCGAACACGGTTTTCAAACCCTCAAGTCTGATTCACCGCAGCCCTCCTCCGGTGCACCGCACAACACCGACAGATCCAAAAAGAAAAAGGTTATATTACAGGAATTAAAAGAAGAGGTTAGCTTCTACACGAAATTTTCAATCCTTAAGCCTCTATTTCTTCCCCAAACCTCTCCTAACTCCATTAATACTTCATCAAACCTTCACCAAACATCAAAAGACTACCCGATCACCATAAAAACACCACCAAGCCTTTCTCCACATCATTATAGAGAATATTCAACCACCCATATCATACCTAAACACCTTCAGTCCAATAATCAAAAGCTTTAATATTCAAATTAATCCTACAGTTTCTTTGATCCACACCAAACAAAGAAGAAATCATCCTACCCATATAAAGAATCAGCTTCATAACACCCTTCCTAACCCAAATAAAGCTTGTACAACCTATAATCAAGATATTAAAATTTTAAGAGTGGTTAAAGCTTTGAGTTGGAGGTTAATTGAGATGACGAAAAGAGCAAAAACATTATCTACTGTCAGGGAGATAAAGAAGAATCAAATAAGGTGTTGGGTCCTAGTGAGAAGAAATCAATTGAGAAAAGTACAAGTTCCAATTTGAAAGGTAAAACAGGTTCAGAAAATAAAGGAAAGCTAGCTGTGGTAACTTCAAAAATCCTAAAGGTTTCAACTTTAATAAGAAAGATACCACAACCTTTACAAATCGAGAATCATGTGCCCAAGATCAACGAAGCTTCCAAGGCCATGTTAGCTTCAGGAGAGAAACACTTAACAGAATTTCCTTTGGCTTATAAGAGAGTATTTGAAGAAGAAGTTGAATAGGGTGAATAAAAGAGATTCATAGAGATGGGTGATAAATTGGGTTGGTATACATTCATGCTGCAAAGATCGTATTTATCTAGAGAGTTAGTTTCCGATTTCTATTTAGGCCTCTTTAGCCGAGATAATAATAGTTGTGTTCCAGTTAGAGGCAACTTAGTCCCTTTCACAGTTGAAGAGATTCGAAACCACTTCCAGTTTAAGAAATTGGTTGGACCATGTAAGTATAGAGAAGTGGTGGAAAATATCAAGAAT
Source organism: Nemophila menziesii (assembly GCA_029959085.1). NCBI lineage: Eukaryota > Viridiplantae > Streptophyta > Magnoliopsida > Boraginales > Hydrophyllaceae > Nemophila > Nemophila menziesii. The sequence goes on from JARWIR010000001.1 coordinate 87,544,731, forward strand.
TTCGATTGGAATATACTGTTTGAGCATGTATTGGATAAAGAGAAAGTGCAAGAAAATAAGGGAGAATTGAAGGCACCTTTGCCTTACAAATATCTCCAAGCGGATACAAAAGTTTGCCACCATTTCCTTACAGCAAATTATTTGGAACCCTAAGAAACTTGGAGGTAAATAAGAAAAACACAATCTTTTTGAATTGTATTTTAAAGGGAGAAACAGTGGATGTGGCATATGTGATCTTTGAGGAGGTGATGCGGTTTTTGGTCTCTCCCACTTCGTTCTTTAGTTTGAAATATCTTACTATATCCTAATATGATCATGTGCCTTGTTCGAAAAGCGAGTATGATTCCGGGTAAAGAAGAGAAGATAATGTATAATATGATGAACAATATTGACAACAATTGGATCAAGACAGTTTTGAGAGTAGCGAGAATTATGCAACTTTCAAAGGAAGAAAAGGATCGTATTTTGCAAGAGAAGGTAGAGGAGCGATTAAATAAAGTCAAAGCAGCTCAAACTTCCTTAGCCAAAGATGTGGCACAAATCAAAGCTAATCTAGTGCACATCATGACACTCCTTGAGAAATTAAAGAACGATCCAGTAAATCCTATCTTGGATGTCGACAGTGCGAGGCATTACCCGCGAGAGTATATTCTCTTTCTTCCTTAACATTTTTGTATATGCTTTATCTGCTAATTTAATTTCTTTTTAGAGTCTTTTTCGAGTCCTTGGGACATGTCTCATTTTTGAGTTGGGGGTGTGGGGATTCGTTGTCTCTCGTCTCCATTATTCTGTTTTTAGGTAGAAATTAAAATTTATGATACATGGGAATTAGATGTAGAGTGTGTTTAGTAGCTTGAAAGCATAAGCTCAGTAAGTTAATGATATAAAGTAGTATGTTTATGAGCTATTCTATTTTGTATGCTTCGAGTATTTGCAGGAAAGCACACATTGATAATAAAGAAAAAATTAGTTAGTAATGCGATAGAAAGTATGTTCGATCTCAGGGGGCCATGAGTGGTGTATAGGCCGTGAGATCCAAGCTAGTTGATAAACCCATTTGATGAACGTGATAAAGGTAAGAGAATAACGAAATTGCATAGTTTAGAAAGTGATTAAGGCAGTTCTTTATTAAGCCCCTTGTTTCCTTTTAGCTTGTTGTCCAAATTTATTATATTTTAGATCCTTCTTAGCCCCTTCTAGCCTTTCTAAAGCCTTTTTATTTAACCAAATTATAAGCCACATCCCTTTAGATTTTAGGACTTTTCCATATGACCCACACTCAAATCGTGATGCATAGACAATTGTTTTAGAGCTTGAGTTTGGGGTGGTGGGTCTACCATTATGGGAAATGTTACTCGGTTGGGATTTTGGAGCTTATTAATTGTGCTATGTTCTATATATTGATGATGATTCACAAGTTTATTATATTGTAACCCTTTGCCGGGGTACTAGTAAATGAAAAAAAAAAGCTGAAAAGCATGAAAAGAAAAAAAAAATTATGAGAAAAATAGCGTGATATCTCAAACATCAAAAAAAAAGTCATAGCTATACAAAAGAAAAAAATTGATATGAAAAGAATAAATATTTGGACCGGCAACGTGGAATTTTTATGTGAACATCTTTATGCTTTAATTGGGTTATTGGGATGCTACTTTGTGCATCAAGAAATCATTGGGTTGATTGAGATATGTTTTATGAGAGTAACTCAAGCTCTAGGGCGATTCGTTGATGGCTAGTGAGGAGAGAGCCAAAATCTCACTCTAAATTATCCAAATATACTTATCATACCGTCGCTAAGCCAACATTACAACCTTAAAGACGTTTTGATTCTTTGCTATGTAATCTAGAAGTGATTGAGCCAATAGAGAGTACTTAAGTGGATCTTTGGATACTAGTAAAGTTCGATGAACAATCTATAACCTCCTTGGTGAACTGAGTAAAGATCCTCTCCTTCTTACATTGCGAAGCTAATCTAATCTTGAATTCAAACTGTGTTGATTGAGGATATGAAAAGTATGCAGGTATGTAGTTTGTAAATTTTATTACATGAAATTTTCAGAGTAGTTGCTTTATGTTTATTCTATATATTCTGATATCTTCTTTTCCACTGTGCTTAATTGACCTAGGTGTGTATTTAGAGACTTCCCTTTGTTTTTATCTTTATTGTATTGGGACGATAAAACTTTGAGCTGGGGTTCTTGATGTCTCCCCATTTGTGATGAATTAATCTTAGTTGGAGACATCATTTTTAGTGTTTTAGGAAGTCTAGTAGTCGGTTTTCTTATGTATTATTGCACTTTCCTATTTCTTGTCTTGATTTAATGATTTATTATTTTTAGAGAATATTTGGTTTAATTTATTTATATAGTGTGAAGATTTAAAAGATATATAGTAAATAATTAGATGCCAAATCAAGTCTAAAGAAATAAAGGAAAGAAGATATGCATGGAATTGGAGATAAGGGAAGGAAAAGATTGATATGGAAAGATAGAGTTGTCAAGTAAATCTGAATTCCAGCACCCACAACCATTAAAGTGATCATAACTCAGTATTGGCTAGGAATTTGGAAGAACGGTCTGAAGCAAAAGTATAGAGCTTTCTGAGACGATTAGTTTCGATATAAAGAATGCGTCAATCGGGGTTCAAAGGAAGAAGTTAAGGCCAAAACAAAACATCGGCAGATTATTACCTTTTCTATATTTTAGGGTTACGAATTTGAGTTGTGCTTGGAGTCCGAGTTACTTGTCTGCCACTACAAGAAAACGAATTAGGTCATCTAAACACCTATAAATATACCCTTAAACCTTTGTACAGTCATCCTTGTCTCCCATAAGTTAGTCCTTAAAGTTTTTATATCATTAGAGATATTCAAGAGAGCAAGATGATACATTTCGTATCATTTTTTTAGTTTATTTCTTTCAGGTATGAACTAATTTTCCCATAACTTGGATTTTGCGGTATGTATAATCTATGAATTCTATTTTTTTTCTATCTAAGTTTCTTTGGGAATTATATGTTTTAATCAGATTCTAGCTGCTTAACCATATATTTGATTTATGTGTTTTGATTTAGTGTCTTTCTTAAACCTGATCAATTTAGGGCTTTGCTAATAGCAGTTAGATGGTCACCCGGAAGGGGTGTCTAATTATTGAAACACCACATAAACGTCTAGCATAAGGATTTGGTCCTGACAACACTAGCCTAACTAGATAGTCATTAAGGTTTATTTTAATCACCAATCATCATTAGTAGGTCAGACTACACCTAGGAACCTTGTGGCGCGGGATAACCCTATTTGAGTCCCCTCGTGATTATGAGGTTGCCACCATATTTTGCTCTCCCAGGATAAGGGGAATTTAGAGTCCTGACTACATATCTAAGAGCTATTGTCTCCCTTATAAACTGAAATTGATAGAATAAATTAGAAGAATTAGTGCATACTAGCAAAACCTAAAGCTATACTCTCTCATCTTATTTCGCTCATATTTAATTATTTGTCTTTCAATTTATTTAGCGTTTAATCTCATCTCTCAATCAATCATACTTATTTTTTGTCTTTTAATTATTAATTGCTACTCTGAATTGTTTACCCTTTCGTATAACAGACTAAGTCCCTAAGAACGAATCTTCTTATCATTAAAACATGCATACGTCCTGTAATACTTGTAGTACCGTGCTAGTCTAGGGTGATTAATGCATTGTTTTCCGTATTTATTTATCATATTTTATCATACCCTAGGCCACACCAAAATATCAAATAGCTCAGATGGAAAAAAGCAATTAAGTCAGCGTCCACAAGGACAATTACCCAGTGATACAAAGGCTCCTACCCAATATGAAGATTGTAAGGCTATCACTTAGAAGTGGTAAGAAGCTTCCATTGCCATATTTTCCCGTTATGAAAGAGAAAGAAACAACTATGAAAACGAAAACTGTGGAGTATGTTGTGGAAAAAGAAGTTGAACCAGAAGTACTGGAAGTGGATAAGATTATGGAAAATCCAAAGAAGAAAGATGTTATAGAAGCCCGTCCTCCTCCACCATTCCCTTCACGAGTTCAAATGAAAGGTGATACTGCTGAATATCAGATATTTGTGAATAGGGTGAGTATGCTCAACATTAATATACCTTTCTTAGAGGCCATAATTGGTGTACCAAAATATATGAAATTCTTGAAAAGAGCTATCACCAGCAAACGCCAGTATCGTGAGAATGAAATCATAGGTCTGCCAGAAGAATGTAGTGCCATCTGCCAGAGTAAGTTGCCACCTAAACTACTTGATCCTGGGAGTTTCACGATCTCGGTTTCTATTGGTACTAAGTAGCAAGGGAAAGCTTTGTGTGATTTGGGTGCGAGTATTAATCTTATGCCTATATCAATTTTAAAGAAATTTGAGATAGGAACCACAAAACCAACCTATATGGTTTTGCAAATGGCTGACAGATCCCTCTCACATTCAAAGGGACGAGTAAAAGATGTCCTTGTCAAGGTAGGTACGTTAACTTTTCCTATTGATTTTGTTATACTTGATTACGACGCAGATAGAAATGTCCCCATTATTTTGGGAAGACCATTCCTAGTCATGGGGCATACTCTTATTGATGTAGAGAATGGATAAATGGTTATGTGTATTCAAGACGAGGAGGTAAAGTTCAACGTTTTTAGGCCAATAAAGTTTCCATATTCCAAGGAGGATTGCTTCCGGTTAGATGTGATGGAACAAGTAGAAAAAGATCCAACTAAGGTTGTGGAAACCTTGGGAATGGAGGAAATAAAGTTAAGATCCTCCATATCCTAAGGAAAGTACACACCTTGAGCAAGCAAGGAAGAAAGATAAGGCACGTGCTACGAAGGTTCCAAAAGAACCTAAGAAAGAAAGAAGGAAATAGAAGTTCAGAGTGTGCAAAGAAGTCGCAATGAAAAAGCCCGACCCTCCTCCAAAAGCACATGAATACACAAATTCTTGGCTAGGACCATTCACGGTCACAAAGGTTATCTCAGAGAAACTGGTTGGAATAAGAGCCAAGGGATGCAAATTCTGTGTAGCAAATGTTGACAACCTCACTCACTGCTGCGGAGGTTATGTTAAAGGATGATTCAAGAGGTAACCCGTCAAGCTTAACGACGTTAAACAAAATCCATATCAATTGTATATTAGTTTATTGTTTTAACGTTTTTAAACTCCTAGTGTATATTTGAAGTAATTGTCGTGTCTTAGTGTTTATTTTTAAAGAAATGAGAAAGGTAGTCTGTTAAATGGCGCAGGAATTGAGTTTAGGGTGCTAAGGAACGGAAAGAAAAAAATATGCATAGGAAACCGGCATACCAGGCAGAATCGCCGGTTTACCAGCGGGAGAAAACAGTGACACGGTTTTTAAAATTAGGTACATTGGTGAGACGAAAAGAAAACTTAAAAGTGTTGACCGATATGCCGCCCATCTGACCGATATGCCGGCGCATCAAAACTGTGGCACGGTCTGCGAAATTAGGTTCACTTGAGAGGGTAGCTATGAAAAACCGTGGGCGCGAACCTCGACACGGTTTGGGACCGGCTAGCCGACCATCTGACTGGTATGCCAACCTAAACCTTATGAATCCCTAGTTTCTTCCTTTTTAACCTAGCCTCTTATGCAAGATATCATTATAAACGACCCCTAACCCATTAGATACATGCAACAAACCACTACAACACCTATATTCAATCCTTCCTCCTATTCCAAACAAAAATCCAACATCAAAATCCTTTCAAAACAGCAAGAAATATTCTCCTTCACCATTAATCCTTCTTCATCAAAACTTTAATCTTATCCATCGCACCTCTCCCAATCCATTACATAATGGTGTCAACTAGGGCGTGATAAAATAATAGATAAAATAAGTGCAAAATAAACACCCTAGAATAAACATGGTACTACAAGTATTACAGGACGTATGCAAGTTTTAATGATATAAGATTTGTTCCTTAGTGACTACGAAAGTTAAAGAGAACTTATGCAAATATCAAGTGCAAATATAAAAGCTAGAATAAATAATACGCAAGAATCAAGAAAAGACAAATAGCTTTTTATTTGGATTTTGTAAAGAAGAAATTAAATGCAATAAACTAAAGACATAAAATTATATATGAGAAGCAAAAGTATGAGAATTTAGCTCGAGATAGCAAGTAATCCCCACTAGCCTTGTTTATTCTAATCATGTAAGGACGAATCATGTAGAATTGCAATAACCACGATTCTAAATTCCTCCCTACCTCCATCAGGGTGGAATAGGGTGGTGACCTCACAATCACGAGGGGACTTACATAGGGTGCTCCTATTCCACTAGGTTCCTAAATGAGACTGGTCTTCATCGGTCGTTAAATCATACCCTAATGGTTATCTAGTTAGGCAAGCCTTTCCGGATCACTACCACACACTAGACGTTTATGTGGCGTTTCAATAATTAGAAACCCCTTCTGGGTGACCATCGAAGTACTATTAAGGTAATCCTATACGTAGGCCTCCGCAAGGAAAACAGACAATAACTCAAAGCACATAAAACAGAGAATAAAACATGAATTCAATTTAAATACAATGTTATCCCAAATTAAAATAGATGTAAAACAAGTATAGGGTTCATACCCATATGCTAAATCTCAAGCTAAAATAAATTAGTTTATACAAGAGAGAGAAAAGAAAACAATTACGAATTTGAAGGCTTGTGAAGTCATGATTTGATGTTTAACTCCTTCCAGATTTCTCTTCTATTGATGTAGGCTTTTTCTTGGATTGAGCATTAGCCAAGGATGTGTTTCTACTTATTAAACAGTGTATTTATAGGGTATAGGTAACCCTTTAACGTTTTGTTGGAGTGGAAGACAAGTATTGGACTTCTAGCCCAACTCAAATTCGTAACCCTAAAATATAGAAAAGGTAATAAACAGTTGCTGTTTTGTTTTGTCTGTAACATTTTCAATACAACTCCGATTGACGTGTTCTTTATATCTAAACTGATCGACTCTGAAATTTTACAACATTTCTAAGGACCATTCTTCTAAATTCCCAGTCGTTTTGAGTTATGATCAATTTAATGGACGTAGCTGCTTGAATTCAGATTTATTTGGCAACTTTATCTTTTCCTTTTTTATATCTCCTCCCTTTATCTCCAATTTACATCATTATCTTATTTCCCTTATCTCTTAGAATCGATTTAACATCTAATTAATTACCATATATCTTTAAAGCTTCACATTTAACAAACAATTAAACCCAATATGCTCTAAAAATAATAAATAATCAAATCAATGCAAGGAATAGAAAATACAATAATTCATATAAAAATCAAAAATGAAATTTTTAAATACACCTACAATGATGTCTCCAACTAAGATTAAATCATCACAAATAGGGAGACATCAAGACCCCCAACTCAAAGTTGTATCGTCCTGATACAATAAAAATAAAGAACGTTAGGGTAGTCAATTAATAGAGAAGAAGAAGTAGGAGGAGAAGAAGAGTAGAACACGATGAATGACCCTAGAGTATAATATCTAAAAAGTCTCATGTAGTAATGCCAAAGAAATAATGCACACGTATGCTTAATATACACAGAATCAACAATCCATAAATTCAAGTCCATATTAATTTTGCAATGCCAGAAGGGGAGGTTTTTAACTCAGTTCATGTTCATGGCTATAGGTTGTTCATAGGTCCTAATATAGCATCCAATGATCCATTTACCTACAACCTTATAGCTCGTCGTTTCTCCACCAAGTAGCTAGAAATCCTAAGGTCTTCATCGTTATAACGTGGCTTAGGGACGTGATGTCTCCCTAATTTTTCTAAATATAAACCCTTAGGAGACATCATTTTAGGTAGAAAATTGTCTTTTTCTATTGACATTTGTGCTTAATTGGTAATATTCCTATTTCTTGTGTTGATTTGATGAATTATTATTTTAGAGCATATTTGGTTTAATTTGTTTGTTAATGTGAAGTTTTAAATATAATATGTAAATAAATTATATGCCAAATCAATTCTAAGGAGATAAGAAAAGAAGATATTGAACAAATCAGGAGTGGTGTCGCCTAGGGTGTGATAAAAATAAGATCAATTTAAGTATGGAAAACTTTGCACTCTCACCTTAGACAGGCACAGTACTGCAAGTATTACAGGACGTATGCAAGTTTCAATGATAAGTAGAGTTCCTTCTCAGGGACTTAAGTGTGTTAATCGCGTAGGAACAGATAACGAGTAAAAGTAAATAATCAGAAAACAGAAAAGTAAAGAAAATAATTTCGAGATTAATACTTAAACTAATTAAAACTAGGAAAATAAAGAAACTAAAGTAAAAGATTAAGAATATGAGATGAGAAGTATAGCTTAGGTTTTGCTAGTATGCACTAATCCTTCTAATTCTATCTATAAATCTAGTTCATAAGGGAGAATATTAGCTCTTGGTAATACTTAGTCAGGATTCTAAATTCCCCAAGCTTAGACCTTGAGAGCGACTAAGGGGGCTACGTCACAACCAAGAAGTGATTTCAAATAGGGTTATCAAACGCCACTAAGGCCCTAAGCAAATACTGCAACCTTGGTGATTCGGTGGTTAAAACAAACCCTAATGACTATCTAGTTAGAAGTATGTTTTGTCAGAACTGCTATCGACACTAGACATTATGTGGTGGTTCAATAGTTAAACACCCTGTCAAGGAGACCATCTAACTACTCTTAAAACAATCCTAAAGTGATCAGTTCTAGGAAAGACATTAAATCAAAACACATAAACAAATATAAAGTAAGAAGCTAATATCAGATTAAAACATGTAATTCCCAAAGAAACTTAGATAGAAGAATTAGAATTCATAGATTATACATATGCAAAACCCAAGCTATGGGGAGTTTAGTTCATACCTGATGGATATAAACTAAAAGAAATTACAAAAAGACATCATCTTGCTCTCTACAATAAACTGGAAGAATAAAACCTTAAGCACTAATTACTATGAGGCAAGGATGATTTACAAGTGATATAAGGGTGTATTTATAGGTGTTTAGAAGACCTAATTCGTTTTCTTGAGGAAGAGTTAAGGTAATGGACTTCTAGCCCAACTCAAATTCGTATGGAAATAAAGATAAACACTGCTGCGTTGTTTTGAGTGTATCTTCTTCGTTATTGGTCCGATTTTGCTCCACAAGATACCAAAAGAATCGCAACAGAATTATCTAGACCCTTAATAAGGAAATCATCAGATTCGGCCTATTTCTTAGGTAAAAACGCCTATCTTTGGACGTGTATGCAGAATCCCAGATTTAGGCAGCTTTTCCTTTTCCATCTTTTTAGCAATTCTTTCCTTATCTCCAATTACCATGCAAATCTCTTTCCATAAGTTGTTGTCTTTGACTTGGACTCTAATTTAGCTGTATAATTATCTTTAAAGCTACACACTAAATAAACAATTAAACCCAATATGCTCTAAAACATTATTTCTACAAATCAAGACACAAAATAGGAAAGTGCACTAAAACTCAAGAAAATCGACATTATTGACTTCTAAATCACTTAAAATGATGTCTCATCCTAACATTAATCTATCACAAATGAGGAGACATCAAGACCCCCAACTCAAAGTTGTATCGTCCCGATACAATAAAGATAAAAACAAAGGGAAGTCTAGAAATACACACTTATAAAATTCTCAACACAGTGGGAAAAAGCATAGCAGAATATGTAGAATAAACATAAAGCACATAACATCAGAAAATTTCATGCAATAATATTTATAAACTACATACCTGTACACTTCTCATATCCACAGTCAACGCGGCTTGAATTCAAGATCAGATTAGTTTCGCAATGTAAGAAGGATTGGGACTTTACTCAGTTCCCCAAGAGAGCTATAGATTGTTCATCAAACCTCACTAGTATCAAAGGTCCACTCAACTAATATCTAATGGCTCAATCACTTCTCAATTACGTAGCAAAGAATCAAAAGGTCTTTAAGGTTGTAATGTAGGCTCAGGGACGGTATGATAGTATATTTGGATAATTTGGAGTGAGCTTTTGGCTCTCTCCTCACTAGCCATCAACGAATCGCCCTAGAGCTTGAGTTACTCTCATAAAACGTTTCTCACTCAACCCAATTAATTCCTTGATGCACAATTAGCATCTCCAATAACCCAATTAAAGCTTAAGATGTTCACATAAATATTCCACTTTGCCGGTCCAAATATATATATTTCTTTTCTTTTCAAATCAATTTCTATAGCTATGACTCTCTTTTGATGTTTAGATATCACGCTAGTTTATCATATATATATTTTTCCTTTTAATGCCCTTGTTGGCAAATTTAGCTCGAAGCTTCTTTTTCATTCACTATTACCCCGACAAAGGGTTACAATACAATTCTGTGAAACATCATCAATATAAAGCACAAAGCACAATTACTAAGCTCAAAAATCCCAACAAAATAACAATTCCCATAATGGTGGACCCACCACCCCAAACTCAAGCTCTAAAACAACTGTCTAAGCATCGCGATTCGAGTGCGGGTCATATGGAAAAGTCCTAAAATCTAAAGGATATGGCTTATAACGTGTTTCAATAAAAGGCTTTAGAAAGGCTAGAAGGGGCTGAGAAGGATATAGCATATAATTTCAAAAATCAAAAGGTGAGAAGGTATAAAAAGGCTTCAAGGGATTAAAAATATGAAAGAACCGCCCTAATCACTTTCTACACTATGTAATTTAGTTACTTTCTTACCTTTAGCACTTTCATCAAATGGTTTTTCAACTAGCTTGGATCTCACGGCCTACACACTTCTCAAGGTTCCCTGAGATCGAACATACTTTCTATCGCATTGCTCACTAATCTTTTCTTTACTATCAACGTGTGTTTTCCTGCAAATACTCAAAGCATACAAATACATAGCTCATAAACATATCACTTACTATCATCAATCTACTGAGCTTATGCTTTCAGGTTATTAAACACACTCTACATCTAATTCCCATGTATCAAAAATTTTAATTTCACCCAAAAAAACAGAAAAATGGAGATGATAGACAACGAATCCCCACACCCCCAACTCAAAAATGAGCCGTGTCCCCATGACTCGAAAAAAGACTCAAAAAACAGAAATTAAAATTAGCAGATAGACATATTTACAGAAATGGTAAGGAAGAAAGAGAACATAGTCTCGAGGCTATTGCCTCGCATCATTCACATCCAAGGCTGGAATCGCTGGACCTTTCGTTAATTGCTCAAGGAGTTTCATGATGTGCACTTGATTAGCGTTGATTTGTGCCACATCATTGACTAAGGAAGTTTGAGCTGCTTCAAATTTTGTTAAACGCTCCTCAATCTTCTCTTGCCAATTTTCCTCCTTTTCTTCCTTCGAGACTTGCGTAGAACCTGCTCTTCAAAGACTTTCTTTGATCCAAGCGTTATCAATATAACTCATTTTAAATTCGAGTTTCTCTTCTTCACCCAATACTACATTCGCTTTTCGCACAAGACACGTGATCATAGTTGGAAATTTAACATTATAAACTGATTTAGGAGAGACCGAAAATCGTATCACCTCCTCATAGATCAACTGTGCCACATCAACCTCTTCTCCTCTCAAAATACAGTCCAACAGTAGAGCGTTCTTCATAGTCACATCCAAAGTTCGTGTGTTTCCAAAGACATTAGGAATAAGGAAATTGTGCCGCGCATCTGCTTGAAGATATTTGTAAGGCCAAGGTGCCTTCAATTCTCCCTTATGTGATTGAACTTTCTCTTTGTCTAAAACATGCTCAAAAAGTAATTCCTCATCAAAGATTTTTCGCTTAGCAACTGCTTCTTCAAATTTGCAAAAACCTTTCAGTTTCTTAAACTTGAAGTGGTTCCTAATCTCCTCAACTGTGAAAGGAACTATCTTTCCTCTAATCGGAACACCATCACTATCTCGGCTAAAGAGGCCTAAATAGAATTCCAAAACTAATTCATGACTTAATTCAGAACGTCTTACCATGAACGTAGACCAACCCAATTTCTCACCAAGCTCTAAGAATCTCTTGTATTCTCCATCTCTAACTTCTTCCTTGAATACTTTCTCATAAGCAAAAGGTAGTTCTTTTAATTGTTTCTCTGCAGAAGTCTTCAAGGCCTTTGAAGTATCCACTTTCTCTATAGGTATAAGATCTTGTTGAGGTTGAGTTCTCTCCTTTGCATAATAATAAAGCTTTTTACCATTACGATCATACGAAGGTTTCCCACTTTTCTTCACATTCTCTTTACCCTTTGATTTAGAACTAGCACCGTTGTCAATTGATTTCTTCTTGTTTAAATCCAATCCCTTGTTACTCTTCACCTCCCTCTTGTTAGCTAAGATTGTTGTTCTATTAGTCATCCTCAATTAACCCCCAACTCAAAGCTTTAGCAACCCTTGAAATTAAACTCTTGAATTAATGGATGAACAAGCTTGATTTGGCCTAGGATGGGTGAATTGGTGATGAATCTCTATGTGGGTGAGGATGATTTGTAATGGGTAGGCATGGATTTTAGAAATTGTGTGATGAATTTTGAAAATTTAGCTCTTTGATTCTTCAATTTGAATGAATTTGGTGATGATTGGGTATTTGATTCTCTCTTGGAATGATGTGGAGAGAAGGTTTGATGTGTTTTTCTTGATGATTGGGTAGTGTTTTGGTGATTGGTGAAGGTTTTGATGAGCTTCAATGGAGTTAGTAGGGTTGTGTAGAAGAAAAAGAGGGTTAAGGTTTCATAAATTCGGAATAATAAGATTAATACCTCCTTTATAACTCAATCCCGTAACTTTTTCTCTCTCTGGCGGCGCTGCGGACTACCCCTGCGGACCATGGGGTGTACCGCAGGGTAGTCCGCGACATCTGATGCTCGAAAAATTTTGCTCACTGGATTGGACCTGTGGTAGGACCCCGTGGCACGGGTTTTTGGCTCGCGGACTAGGGTCCGGTGTACCGGAGGGTACACCGCGGCATCTGTAGCTCACTCTGTCAAAAATACCCGTGGTACCTACCCCGTGGCACGCGTTTTTGGGGCACGGACCATGGTGCGGTGCAGGGGGGTAGTCCGCGGCAAATTTTTTCTCGTTTCTGGATCAAACCCGCGGTGCAACCCGTGGTACGGGTTTTGACCACGCGGACCATGGGGTAGTCCGCGCAGGTCATTCTTGCGCTCCAAAAAATTTTCCTCGCGTTCCCTAACTCGATTTCTCCGATTCCTACACACCAAAAACACTAATACCTTCCTCAAATATGCATTATCAACTAAAAACAACTAAAATAAACTTAAACTAAAAACGTAAAAGACATGAAAACATAAAAAAACTACGGGTTGTCTCCCGTACAGCACTTTTGTTTTACGTCTTTCAAAGTTAGACGTGCTACCTCTGTCAAGATTTGCGAATATAGCCTCCCCAACAACGAGTAAGGCTATGAACGTCAACTAATCTGCGCTTGACCCCAGTTTTGGGGCAAATTTCTGTCACCTTGGCTGAAACAACCTTAGTGACGATGAATGGTCCCATCCACGAGTCTTTGAAACTTCGTGGCCTGTTCTCGCGTTTGTGGGATTTCCATAGGACTTCATGGACAACCCCAAACTCAATGTTTGGCTCAGTATCCACGGGTTTTAAGTGGATCTCCTCAGGAGCGACTTTGTGATGTGAAAGGCTGTGGATGATAGGCACGGTGGGATCCAACTTCCTTGGTTTCTTACCCAAGACATAGAAGGTCTCGGATATATTCCTAGCATGAAGGGTGATGGTCCCATCTTGGAAGTTGATCACACTTTGACTTGTGGCCATGAAAGGCCGTCCAAGTATGATCGGAACCTGCTTATCTGCATCAAACTCAAGAATAACAAAGTCAGTAGGGATGGCGATATTACCTGCACGGACTAAGACGTCCTCCACTGTTCCCCATGTCCTTTTAACTGAGTTGTCAGCAAACTGCAACTTCATTGGAGTCTTCTCTGATTTCTGAAGTCCAAGTCTTTTGAACACGGACTTAGGCATAAGATTCACACCAGAACCCACATCGTACATAGCTTTCACCTTGAGCATACCATGTAATTGAATAGGAAGGTTGAAACTTTCCGGATCTTTAAGCTTGGTAGGTAGCTCTTTTTCACTTCTTCTTGAAACCCTCAGGTTCTCTCTCGGGATCTCTACACTCGCTTCTTTCTCAGGAATAACTTGCGTATAAACTTGTTGCGGTGTAAGTCCTCTCTTCGCAATCTCAAGCATTTGGGCGTTGATATTTTCAGGTTGGTACGCCTCTACAAATGTCTTGAGAACAGTATCATCTTTAGTATTTGTAACAGGAATAGTTGATGACACTAGTTCAACACTAGGTGCCGATTCCACCTTCTCTTCTTCTTTCTTTTCTAGCACAGCAGGTGCCACTTCATCTTTCGATTCCTCCTTTGAGGCTTCTTCCTCTTTCTCTTTAGCCAACTCAGCTGCATATTCTACTACCGATCGAATCTCCTCTTGCACCTTCCTCAGTAACTCTATAAACTCGTCTTTCTCTTGATCGTCCTCCATATAAACTTCTAAACAGTCAGATTCCTCGGGGATAGACTCGGTTGGTTCTTCTTTAATATTGGGAACTTCCACGGCACTAATGGCAGCATGTGGTGCTTCCTCTTTCGCTTCTTCAATCTCAAGACATATAGCCTTGCAAGCTTCGAACTCATCCTTGTTTTCACCTCCTTCGATTGCCTTTACTTCCTTTTGTTCTACAACACTTGTTAACACTTTGTTTAACTGTGTTACTTGAGTAGTTAGCATTTGAAGTATGGCATCATGTCCTCTGACCTTCTCGTCTTGAGCATTAAGAGTTGTGTTTAAACGGTCTAGAGCTTGTACTATCTGTGTATTGTCCATAGATCCTTCTTGCGGATATTGAGGTAAAGCCTTCTGCTCTAATGAATCGGTATAGGCGTCTTGAGCAGGTTGTTGTGGAGGAGCAGGTCTATTCTGATATTGGTTTTGGTACTGACCTCTCTGTTGGTAAGAGTTGTTCTGGGGACGCTGTTGATATTGACCAGGATTAGCGGCCCCTTGTGGATTTGAATACTGCATACCAGGATGGTTGCGGTTGCCCCATCGGTTGGATATAAAGTAAACAGATTGTGGATTTGATTCGCACTCTTCCCATACATGATCGTTAACTCCACATTGTTGACAACCTTGTGCTTCTTGAACTACCTTTGTAGCAGCTAAATTCTTCTCTATTGCAATTCTCAGCTCCTTGATTTGATTTTCTAATGAGGATATTTGAGCTGAGTTCGCAGTTTCTGCATCTAAACGAAGCGTTCCTCGGGTCTTTGCTGCAGAAGCTCGCGTTGAAGGCCAACTTCTTTCTTGTTCCATAATATTTTCCAACACCTCAGAAGCTTCATTATGATTCATGGACACAAAATTACCCTTTCCAATGTTATCCACCTTTTCTCTACCTATATCATTAAGACCTTCATAAAACATAGCAAGTTGTAGAGCAGGTGTATAACCATGGAGCGGACATCTAGTTAACTTTTGTTGAAACCTTGTCCATGCTTCTCCCACTGTTTCTCCATTCTCTTGGTAAAATCTTGCAAGCTCGGTTTGATCTTTAAGTCTCATGCTCTTCGGATAAAATCGGTTAAAGAATGCGGCTTGAAGTTCTCTCCAAGAGTGAATGGTTCCATCTGGCTGTCTTTCTAGCCAATCACTAGCTCTTCCGGTCAAGAAAAACAAAAACATATGACAATACAGTTGCTCGCGTGTAATGCCAGGAGTAATGTAGGCATCACAAATCTGCATGAACTTCTGAATCGCTTTTACCGGATCTTGAATAGCTGTACCAGTGTAGAGTCCGAAACTTTGAAATTGACTGAGTATTCCCGGATCTGGTCTAAATTTGATATTCGGAATCTCAGGAGGGCGGTAACCAATTGGTTGAACATGGAATGGTACATTAAGGCCAGGTAGATCTTGTTCAACTCGGTTTTGTTGATTATTAAGATTATTCCCATTACCTCCTCCTACTGGTAATCCTCCTGTGGGCAATTGTTGTCCTCCTACTGGTGGGGTTGCCATAGCTCTTCTCAAGGCTCTTTCCTCACGAACTCGTTTGTTGTAAGGTCTGAAGCTTCTCTCAGGATCCGATTAAGGAGGCCAAGAATTAAACACTGTGAAACCTGAAAAAGACTAAAGCAAACCACAAGCGTTAATCTGGAAAAATAAAAACTAAACTAAAACTGAAAAGTAAAAACTAATTAAAAACTAAAACTCGAAATAGATAACCCACACGCTAACGAGACACAAGTCCCCGGCAGCGGCGCCAAAAACTTGGTGTCGCCTAGGGTGTGATAAAAATAAGATCAATTTAAGTATGGAGAACTTTGCACTCTCACCTTAGACAGGCACAGTACTGCAAGTATTACAGGACGTATGCAAGTTTCAATGATAAGTAGAGTTCCTTCTCAGGGACTTAAGTGTGTTAATCGCGTAGGAACAGATAACGAGTAAAAGTAAATAATCAGAAAACAGAAAAGTAAAGAAAATAATTTCGAGATTAATACTTAAACTAATTAAAACTAGGAAAATAAAGAAACTAAAGTAAAAGATTAAGAATATGAGATGAGAAGTATAGCTTAGGTTTTGCTAGTATGCACTAATCCTTCTAATTCTATCTGTAAATCTAGTTCATAAGGGAGAATATTAGCTCTTGGTAATACTTAGTCAGGATTCTAAATTCCCCAAGCTTAGACCTTGAGAGCGACTAAGGGGGCTACGTCACAACCAAGAAGTGATTTCAAATAGGGTTATCAAACGCCACTAAGGCCCTAAGCAAATACTGCAACCTTGGTGATACGGTGGTTAAAACAAACCCTAATGACTATCTAGTTAGAAGTATGTTTTGTCAGAACTGCTATCGACACTAGAAATTATGTGGTGGTTCAATAGTTAAACACCCTGTCAAGGAGACCATCTAACTACTCTTAAAACAATCCTAAAGTGATAAGTTCTAGGAAAGACATTAAATCAAAACACATAAACAAATATAAAGTAAGAAGCTAATATCAGATTAAAACATGTAATTCCCAAATAAACTTAGATAGAAGAATTAGAATTCATAGATTATACATATGCAAAACCCAAGCTATGGGGAGTTTAGTTCATACCTGATGGAAATAAACTAAAAGAAATTACAAAAGACATCATCTTGCTCTCTACAATAAACTGGAAGAATAAAACCTTAAGAACTAATTACTATGAGGCAAGGATGATTTACAAGTGATATAAGGGTGTATTTATAGGTGTTTAGAAGACCTAATTCGTTTTCTTGAGGAAGAGTTAAGGTAATGGACTTCTAGCCCAACTCAAATTCGTATGGAAATAAAGATAAACACTGTTGCATTGTTTTGAGTGTATCTTCTTCGTTATTGGTCCGATTTTGCTCCACAAGATACCAAAAGAATCGCAACAGAATTATCTAGACCCAGTAGAAGGAAATCATCAGATTCGGCCTATTTATTAGGTAAAAACGCCTATTTTTGGACGTGTATGCAGAATCCCAGATTTAGGCAGCTTTTCCTTTTCCATCTTTTTAGCAATTCTTTCCTTATCTCCAATTACCATGCAAATCTCTTTCCATAAGTTGTTGTCTTTGACTTGGACTCTAATTTAGCTCCATAATTATCTGTAAAGCTACACACTAAATAAACAATTAAACCCAATATGCTCTTAAAACATTATTTCTACAAATCAAGACACAAAATAGGAAAGTGCACTAAAACTCAAGAAAATCGACATTATTGACTTCTAAATCACTTAAAATGATGTCTCATCCTAACATTAATCTATCACAAATGAGGAGACATCAAGGAGATAAAAGGAAGCAGAGTTCAATTAGGAAAAGAAAAGCTGCCAAATAAATCTGAATTTCTGCAGCTACGTCTAAATAAGTGAAGATAACTCCAAATCCGACTCAATTATGGAAGAACCCTTTTAGAGATAGATAGATCTTTCTGTGAGGATACTTTTGATATTTTAAGGGCCAAAACGGCCTAGTAACAAAGAAGATATGGTCAAAACAAGTCAGTAGTAATTATCCTTATCTACTTACGAATTTGAGTTGGGCTTGGACTCTTTTACTTGGTCCCTACTCCAAGATTTTGACCTAGCACCTATATATATCATTTATAAACCTTAGAAAATCATCCTTGGCCGTATAAGCTTAATATAGATACTTAATTCATTATAGAAGTAATCAGGAGGATCTAGAGGAGGAAGAAGCAAGAGCTAGAGCTTAACTACATCAATTCAACACTTCTCCATCTCTATTCTTTGGGTAAATTAGTATTAGATCTATTTTGTCTATGAGGTATTTCTAAGCTATTTATTCAAGAGTTTTAGTGTGCATAATTTCTCTTTAGGTTTGTAATTATATGGAACATTGATTATTGTTTTTCTGTTTTAATTTGAATCTAGGATTTTAGTATTTAATTGAAATGGTTCTTAATTTCCATTGACTATATTCTTGATCTTGTTTACTATCATTGACGTTGGGAATCAAGAGTAGGTTTTAGTAATTAGGCTATTCACTAGTGACAGTGATCACCTTGACGGGGGTTAAATTACAAAACTAGAATATAGACGTGTGGTATCCGTTATTGACCCTGACAGGCTTGACTAACCACGTAGCCAATTGGGTATAGATCTTAAATCATTTGACTGTAGCTTATAATCGCCCTGACGGGGTTTCTTATACCGTAGGATAGCTCTTAAGTCCACCCTGACGGGGGTTAGGAGATTATAGAGTCCTGACTATTGTGAAATTTCCCATTCACCCTTATTCTTAGTAATCATAGATTCAATTTACCTGTGTCAATAAGGCTTCCTAAGCAAACTTTTCCTGTAATTGGTAAATAGTCACAAGAACTAAACCATAGTGATTATCTAGCTAGGTTGGGTTGTCAGATCAGACCTAATACTAGACGTTATGTGCTAAACATGCAATTAAACACCGTTGTCAATGGTATCCTAATTACTAGATGGTAATTCTAATGGCGGCCGTCCACAAGAACACAGAATATAAATCCAAACACATAAACAGAGAATAAAAACTATAATTCTATTTAAAACATTAAATTCCCAAATTAGATAGATGTCAATCAAAACTAGGGTTCATACATATATGCTAAAAACTCAAGCTAAAGAAATTTAGTTCATGAAAGAAAAGAAAGAAATTACAAATCTAAAGGTAGAAGAAGACATTGTGATGAACAGCTCCTTCCAGACCTCTCTCTTGTGTTCTAAGCTTCCTCTTGGCTTAAGGTTTCACCAAGGATTAATTAAGAGTGTTAAGAGGCTGTATTTATAGGTTATAGGAAGACCTAATTCGTTTGGTGGAGATAACTTCAAGTAATGGACTCCTAGCCCAACTCAAATTCGTAAGGAAAACACTGCTGGACCGTTTTGAGCGTATCTTCTTCGTTATTGGTCGGTTTTTGCTCCATAAGATACCAAAAGAATCGCAACAGAATTATCTTGACCCTTGAGAAGGAAATCATCAGATTCGGCCTATTTCTTAGGTAAAAACGCATATCTTTGGACGTGTATGCAGAATCCCAGATTTAGGCAGCTTTTCCTTTTCCATCTTTTTAGCCTTTGTTTCCTTATCTCCAATTTCCATGCAAATCTCTTTCCATAAGTTGTTGACTTTGACTTGGACTCTAATTAATCTCCATAATTATCTTTAAAGCTTCACACTAAATAAACAATTAAACCCAATATGCTCTAAAAATAATAATTCTACAAATCAAGACCCAAAATAGGAAAGTGCACTAATTTAAGCTAAAATCAACCTATAAACTAATAAATAAGCCTAAAATGATGTCTCATGAGTATATTTTACTATCACAAATGAGGAGACATCAAGACCCCCAACTCAAAGTTGTATCGTCCCGATACAATAAAAGGAAAGAACAGTAGGGTAGTCAAAATAAACAAGAAGAAGTCGGAGGAGAACAAGAATAGAATATAATGAATGATCCTAGAGCATAAAATCCTAAAATTCTCATATAGTAATGCTCAAGAAATAATGCACAAATATGCCTAATATACATGTAATCAACATTCCATAAATTCAAGTTAAGATTAATTTCGCAATGCCAGAAGGAGAGGGTGATAACTTAGTTCAGGTCAATGGCTATAGGTTGTTCATAGGTCCCAAATACAGCATCCAATGGTCCACTTACCTACTACCTAATAGCTCAATTGTTTCTCCATCTAGTAGTTAGAAATCCTAAGGTCTTGCTTATAACTTGGCTTAAGGACGGGTGTGGTAATATTTGGATAATGAAAAGTGAGCTTTTGGCTTTCTCCTCACTAGCCATCAACGAATCGCCCTAGAGCTTGAGTTTTCACTCGAAGATGTTTTCACTCAACCCAATTTATTGATGCTTTTTAATGTGCATCCCCAATAATCCCAATTAAAACCTTTGATGATATAAAATCCACTTTGCCGGTCCGAATATATATTTTCTTTTCACATCAATTTTTTTCTTTTGTATAGCTATGATTTTCTTTTGATGTTGAGATATCACACTATTTTTTCATATATATATATATATATATATATATATATATATATTCTTTTTATGCCCTTGTTGGCAAAATTAGCTCGTAGCTTCTTTTCCATTCACTATTACCCCGACAAAGGGTTACACTAATAACAATTCATCATCAATAAAATCACAAATATAATTCCCAAATCCCCAAAGTTCCCTAATTATGAAACCCACCACCCCAAACTCAAGCTCTAAAACGAGTTTGTCTCAGGTTTTGTGATTCGAGTGCGGGTCATATAGATAAGTCCTAAAAACTAGGGTATGGATTATAATGTGTTTCAATAAAATGCTTTAGAAGGCTCAGAGGGGCTAAGACGGATAAATAACAGTAATATCAAACAAAAGGGTGAGAAAGTATAAAGTCTTCAAGTGTTTTATCATGAAAGAACTGCCTTATTCCTTTTCCTAACTACCGGATTTCGTTACGTTTTCATTTTTAGTTCATAGACAAGTGGGTTTTCAACTAATTTTAAACCTCACGTTCTATACACCAAATAACTATTCCTAAGTTTCAACGTACTTCTTAGCATTGCTCATTAACTTTTCTATCCTTTATTTCCTGTTTTCATACATGCATGTTAAACAATTTTGTTGCATCTTTCAAAAACATACTACTTACTATCATTGACCTAATAAAATCATGCTCAAATAGGTACATTCAAGATATTATATGCCTTAATTCAACCTAAAAATTAAAATTTTATGCAAAAACGAAAAGAAGATGAGGACAACGAATCCCCACCCCCAACTCAAAAGTGAGCCGTGTCCCCACGACTCGAAAAAGACTCAAGCATGGAATAAAATTTAAAATAAAACTAACTAAACTACCTAATGCATACAAGCTATTAAGAAAAATTAGAATGACCTACCTGGCTGGCCATAGAGATCCATCATATCATCCTCGTGATCCGAAGGATCGGTATAATCATCAACATCCTTATACAAGGTCAAATTCTCTACATGTGTTTCCAACTGTATAACTTCTGCCCAAAGGTCTTTGTTATCTTCACGTAATCTCTCAACCTCGTTCTGTAACTTGAGAGCCCAAGGAGGAAGATCATAAACAATTTAAGAGGAACGTTGATGGTATGGACATTCTAGCAGTTAATCTCTTCTTTGGTAGTGATTGTGCTGGTGCCTTTTCTTTTGATTCTTCAGTAACCTCATCAAGATTGATGGGTTTTTCAATGGTGGCTCCAGGCAATTTCTTATTCTTCCCAAGGATTGAACACTTTCTCTTGTATTCCATAGCTTCAGATCTGTTAGTCATGCTTGTTTTACCCACAACTCAAGTTATACCAAGGATGGATTAAAAGTTTAAGGAAAATTTGGTGTAGCTTGATGTTGTTGCTTGGAATTGATGAAAGAGAAAGGTTATTTGATTGATCTTGGAAGAACTCTTTAAAGCTTGTTGAATTTGATGGTGTTTTGATGGTGTAGTGTGATGAATTTGATGAAGGATTGTGTTTATGGAAGATGTAGGAGAGGATTTGATGAGTTGTTGTGTTAATTGTGAAGGTTTGCACAAGCTTTAAGATGTTTATATAGGGTTTGGGTCTGAAAAATTCATGTATGGAAGGCTAGGGCTAATCTCATAAGGTAAGAGTTTGATTAGGAAACAAATTCCTTCACAAACCGCCTCTCTGCGGTGCACCGGACGAAACCTGCAATATACCGCAGCTTCTGCTGCTCCAAATTTTTGTCCACTGGATAATACCCGAGCTAGCACCCCGTGGCACGCGTTTTGGACGTGCGGACCAGGGTGCGGTGCAGGGGGTAGTCCGCGCCATGTCCGTCAAAAAACCCGTGGTACCCGACCCCGTGGCACGTGTTTTGGACGTGCGGACTAGGGTCCGGTGTACCGCGCCTGTCGATTGAATTTTTTCTTGCTCTTTGGATAAAACCCATGGTACCCGACCGTGGTACGGGTTTTCTGGGCACGGTGCATCCCTGCGGACCATGGGGTAGTCCGCGGGGTGGCCCGCGCCAGGCCTTGAATTTCTCCAGATTTTTCCTTTCGACCCCAAACTCGTTTCCTGCACAATAACACACTACCTTTCTCTCCTATTAGCTTGTAAACACAGTTAAAAATATACACTAACTTAAAATTATACACTACAAAGCAAAAACAACTAATCTAAAAAGCAATTTAAACAAGGGGTGTCTCCCAAGAGCACTTTTGTTTAACGTCTTTGAGTTAGACGTGTACCTCAGGCTAAGCGCATTCAACGAGATGGATCGTCTCCTCTCGCCCAAAGTCCTCACTGTCATGGTATCTCTTCAAACGCTGGCCATTCACCATGAATGTCCGTTGCTCGGTTGGATTTTCAATTTCAATCGCTCCATGAGGTGTGACTTTAGTAACAATGTAAGGTCCTCCCCAACGGGATTTAAGCTTTCCTGGGTAGTTCGAAAATCGAGAGTTGTAAAATAAAACTTTTTGTCCTATCTCGAATTTCTTTGGACGGAGTCGTTTATCATGCCATCGCTTTGTTTTCTCCTTGTAGAGACGTGAATTTTCATAGGCGAGATAACGAAACTCCTCCAACTCGTTTAATTGCATCATCCTTTTCTTCCCGGCCAAGTCTGGGTATAGATTCAGAGTTTTAATAGCCCAGAAGGCTCGAGCTTCAAGTTCAATTGGCAGATGACACGCCTTGCCGTAGACCATGCGATAGGGAGATGCCCCAACTGGTGTTTTAAATGCTGTTCTGTAAGCCCAGAGTGCATCATCTAGCTTTAAAGACCAATCTTTCCTCGATTTACTCACGGTCTTCTCAAGAATAGATTTAATTTCCCGGTTGGAAACTTCAGCTTGACCGTTAGTTTGGGGGTGATACCCGGTTGAGGTACGGTTTTTCACTCCAAACTTTCGAAGAAAATTTCTCAGAGGAGCACTCAGAAAATGGGTACCTTTATCACTGATTAGAACACGTGGCGTACCGTGTCTTGAAAAGATGTTTTATTTTAAGAACTTAATCACGGTTTGAGCATCGTTCTTTGGTGTTGCCACTGCTTCTACCCATTTTGACACATAATCTACCGCAAGCAAGATATAAAGATTTCCATAGGAAGTGATGAAAGGTCCCATGAAATCTATTCCCCACACATCAAAGATTTCAACTTCAAGATTGTTATTAAGCGGCATCGCGTCTCTTTTTGATATGTTGCCAGTGAACTGGCATCTGTGACATGACTGGACATAACGATGACAATCTTTGTGTATGGTAGGCCAATAGAACTCGGATTGAAGAATTTTAGCTGCGGTTCTATCGCCTTTAAAGTGACCTCCATAAGGTGAACTATGACAACCTTCAATGATTTTCTCCATCTCACCTTCATGTACACATCTTCTAACCACTTGGTATTTACAAATCTTCCAGAGGTACGGTTCATCCCAATAATACTCTTTGGCCTGGTGGCTTAATCTGTGTCTTTGTTGTGGGTGGAAATCTTTGGGAAAGACACCACTCACGATGAGGTTGACAAGATCTGCATACCATTGCACAAAAGCATGTTTAATAGCAAAAAGTTGTTCATCAAGGAATACCTCTTTCACCAACAATGGTTCTTTGTTCGCATTAGATCCTTCGAGTCTTGATAAATGATCAGCAACTTGATTATCGCATCCCTTTCGGTCTCGAATATCTATGTCGGATTCTTGAAGTAACAGTACCCATCTAATAAGACGCGGCTTAGCGTCCTTTTTCTCCATAAGGTACCTAATAGCTGAATGGTCCGTGAATACAATAGTTTTCTTCCCAACCAGATAGGGACGAAATTTATCGAAAGCATAAACCACGGCCAACATCTCTTTCTCCGTCACTGTATAGTTTAATTGGGCAGCGTTGAAAGTCTTACTTGCATAATAAATCGTGTGAAAAGTCTTCTCTTTCCTCTGTCCCAACACAACACCCATAGCGTGATCACTAGCATCGCACATAAGTTCAAACGGAGCTTTCCAATCAGGAGGTATAACAATAGGTGTGGAGATCAGTTTCTCTTTAATCGTCAAAAACGCTTGAAGGCACTCGTCAGTAAAATTTAAAAGGAGTATCCTTTTCAAGTAAAGAGCACAGCGGTTTGGCGATCTTGGAGAAATCTTTAATAAATCTTCGATAAAATCCTGCGTGACCCAAGAAACTTCTTACTCCTTTAACATAAATTGGAGGTGGTAGTGTTTTGATAACTTCAATTTTTGCACGATCAACCTCCATTCCTGCCTTCGAAACTTTATGTCCTAACACAATTCCCTCTTGAACCATGAAGTGGCATTTTTCCCAATTAAGCACAAGATCTTTATCTCTACATCTCACAAGGACCTTCTCAAGATTATTCAAACAATCGTCAAAACTATATCCAAACACCGAAAAATCATCCATAAAAACCTCCAAATATTTATCAATCATGTCCCAAAATATAGCCATCATGCACCTCTGGAACGTGGCAGGTGCATTGCATAAACCAAACGGCATTCGTCTATAAGCAAAAGTACCAAAAGGACATGTAAAAGTTGTTTTGTGTTGATCGAGGGGATCCACACAAATCTGGTTATAACCCGAATATCCGTCAAGGAAACAATAATATTCTCTTCCTGCGAGTTTGTCTAGCATCTGATCAATGAATGGTAGCGGGAAGTGATCTTTCTTTGCTGCTTTGTTCAGTCTTCGGTAATCCATGCACACTCGCCACCCCACAACTGGTCTTGATGGAATGGCTTCGCCTTGATCATTAAGGATGGTAGTGATACCTCCTTTCTTTGGAACACATTGTACTGGACTAACCCAATCACTGCTGGCAATCAGATAGATAATTCCTGCGTCTAACAACTTGATAACTTCCTTCCTTACTACTTCTTTCATAGCTGGCATGAGTCTTCTATGTCCTTCTATAGATCGCCCACCTTCGTTCTCAAGAATGATTTTGTGTTTGCAAACGGAATGACTAATTCCTTTGATGTCGGCAATAGTCCATCCAATTGCTTCTTTGTTTGCGCGAAGTACTTGAAGTAGCTTCTCCTCTTGAGGTCCTGAAAGGTTAGCAGAAATAATAACAGGCAAAGTTTTGTTCATACCTAAATATGCATAGCGTAGATGATCGGGAATGGGTTTTTCTTCGAGAACAGGTGGACATATTATGGATGGTTGTTTAATTGGTTCAATGTCACCTGGTTCTCGAAGTAGTTCTCGCACATTTGATCCTAATGCAACAACATCTTCAGGAGGAATATCGAGTTCCTTTGGTGTTTCAAGCTCTATGGCTTCGTCAAGATCATCATCTAAGCTAGCTTCATCGAAGACTTCTTGAGCAATTTTTCCGATGATATCTATTTTGAAGCACTCATCTTTTGACTTTGGTAACTTCATAGCTTGAAACACATTGAATCGTATCTGTTCGCCTTGTACTCTCATGATCAACTCACCATTCCCAACATCAATTAGTGTACGCCCCGTGGCTAAGAATGGTCTACCCAAGATGATGGGGACATTCTTATCCGCGTCGTAGTCAAGAATAATAAAATCACAAGGAAAAATAAAAGAGCCAGCTTTAACTAAAACATCTTCAATTTTACCTATTGGTCGTGAGAGGGAGCGATCCGCCATTTGTAATACCACAGATGTGGGTACTACTTCTCCAATATTAAGCTTCTCGAACAGGGATCTAGGCATGAGATTGATGCTCGCGCCTAAATCACATAATGCTTTCCCGGTCCAACTATCTCCAATGCCGATAGGAATTGTAAAACTTCCGGGATCTTCTAATTTTGGTGGCAACTCACTTTGACATATAGCACTGCACTCCCTAGGTAATCCAATTGGTTCCCCAGTCTCTATACTTCACTTGTTGGAGAGAATGTCTTTCATGAATTTCATATAGGTTGGCATCCTCTTGAGAGCTTCAACAAGTGGTATATTAACTTCCAACTTCTTCAACATGTCAATGAACTTCTTGAATTCCAGGTCATTATCCTTCTTTCTGACACGTGAAGGGTATGGTGGTGGAGGGCGTGTATTGAGTTCCACTGGTTTTCTTGTCTTTTCAGGTGTCTCGGCTTGGACACTCTTTGGTTTAACTACCTCCTCAACTGTATCTTTAATTATTTCTTCCCTCCTTTGTTCGGGATTAGGAATTGGTTCTTGTTCTGGTTCTGGTCTTGGGGGAGGTAGTTGTTTTCCACTTCGCAACTCAACTGCATGGCAATAATCGTCTCTAGGAGCAATAGTATCACTTGGGAGTTGCCCTTTTGGCCGAGTTTGTAGTGTACTCGCCATCTGTGAGATAGTATGCTCTAGTTGCTTGATGATCTTCTCCTGGGTTCGAACTTTCTGTTGGTTATGACTCATTTTGTTCTCAAATGTTTGCATTAATTTAGCCATACTCGAACTTAAGCTCTGGAGTTGTTCTTGTTTTGCCAATTGCATCGATTGTTTCGGTGGATCTTTCTTTGGTTCTTGACAAGCTTTAACAATGGGTGCCTTTTTCTGAATAGGTTGTGGTGGATTATAAGATTGAAGTTGGGGTTTCTGATAAGTTTCTTTCTTTCTGACCCAACTCTTTTGTTGCGGGGGTTGTTGATAATTAGTATAACTTTCTTGAGGGCAAGCATAAACATATGAGTAATAGTTATCTTGCGGATAGGTAACGGAAGCTATTGCTGGATTATTCATACATCCTTCCCACACGTGATTTCTTGATCCACAACCAGGGCACGAAGGAATTGCGCGTACTGTATTCACCTGAGCAATTATTCGGGCTTGTTCTTGTAGCTCTTCGAGTTGTTTAGCCAATTCTTTAAGTTTCAGAGATTCTGAATTGTCTTCTTTTACTGCTCTCTTTGGCCAACTTCTCTCGTTCTCAAGAATTCTCTCCATCCCCAACTCAGCTTCTCCAGGATCTAGTAACACAAAACCTGCGTTTCCTAGCGAATCTGCTTTCTCTCTCGCTTTATCATTAAGGCCTCCATAAAACAAGGTTAAATAATATTCCGGCGAGGATTTATGATAGGGACATCTCGCCTTCTTATCTGTAAATCGTAACCATGCTTCACCAAAACTCTCTTCCTCTTTTTGTATAAATTGTTCAAGCTCCAACATATCTTTTAAACGTCTACTAACCGGATAGAAATGGTCTAGGAATCTTGTTTGAAGCTTATCCCAATCTGGAATAACATGAGGGTATTGGGTATCATACCAATCGCTTGCACATTCGGTCAAGAAGAACTGGAACATCAGGTAATATACTTGCTCCCTAGTAACTCCTCTTACGATATAAGCATCACAGATCTGCATGAATTTCTGAATATATCGGATCGGATCTTGATGTGCAACTCCGCTGAATAATCCATGAGATGCAAATTGAATTAGCATCCCAGGATCAGGTTTAAATTTTGCGGCTTGGATTTCTGGAGCTCGAATTCCTCGTGGCTCCACTCTGAACTCGATGGGTAGCTCAAGTCTCCTTGGGTTCTCCATCTGTAACTAAATCTGAAAAACAAAAACTAAAAACAAAAGCGTAAAATAGAACTAACTAAAAATAAAAGCACAAGATATACGCACAAGGACTAACGATGTAGTCCCCGGCAGCGGCGCCGAAAACTTGGTGGGGCCTAGGGTGTGATAAAATAAGATATAAATAAAGTGCCAAAACACCCTAGAACTACACGGTTCTGCAAGTATACAGATCGTATGCAAGTTTTAGATTGAGATTCGTTTCGCAGAGACTACGAAAGTTAGAAGAATCTTATGCAAATACCAAGTGCAAATAAATTAAAGATAGAACAACTAAACGCAAATAAAAGTAAAGACAAATAAAGATAGGTTGATAAGTAATTAACTGAACTAAAACTAAGAATTAAAAGACAGAAAATAAATACGAGAGAGAAGTGATATGAGAATATAGCTTAAGTTATTAGCATGTAATCCCCACTAGTTTTGCCGTTCTAAACATGTAAGGGTGAATTATGTAGTATTTCCCTAATCGGTCCCAATTCGCTATCGGTAGTTTCAAGTAGGATTTACCTGTGTCAATAAGGCTTCCTAATCAAACTTTTCCTGTAATTGGTAAATAGTCAAGAGAACTAAACCATAGTGATTATCTAGCTAGGTTGGGTTGTCAGATCAGACCTAATACTAGACGTTATGTGCTAAACATGCAATTAAACACCGTTGTCAATGGTATCCTAATTACTAGATGGTAATTCTAATGGCGGCCGTCCACAAGAACACAGAATATAAATCCAAACACATAAACAGAGAATAAAAACTATAATTCTATTTAAAACATTAAATTCCCAAATTAGATATATGTCAATCAAAACTAGGGTTCATACATATATGCTAAAAACTCAAGCTAAAGAAATTTAGTTCATGAAAGAAAAGAAAGAAATTACAAATCTAAAGGTAGAAGAAGACATTGTGATGAACAGCTCCTTCCAGACTTCTCTCTTGTGTTCTAAGCTTCCTCTTGGCTTAAGGTTTCACCAAGGATGAATAAAGAGTGTTAAGAGCTGTATTTATAGGTTATAGGAAGACCTAATTCGTTTGGTGGAGATAACTTCAAGTAATGGACTCCTAGCCCAACTCAAATTCGTAAGGAAAACACTGCTGGACCGTTTTGAGCGTATCTTCTTCGTTATTGGTCGGTTTTTGCTCCATAAGATACCAAAAGAATCGCAACAGAATTATCTTGACCCATTAGAAGGAAATCATCAGATTCGGCCTATTTCTTAGGTAAAAACGCATATCTTTGGACGTGTATGCAGAATCCCAGATTTAGGCAGTTTTTCCTTTTCCATCTTTTTAGCCTTTGTTTCCTTATCTCCAATTTCCATGCAAATCTCTTTCCATAAGTTGTTGTCTTTGACTTGGACTCTAATTAATCTCCATAATTATCTTTAAAGCTTCACACTAAATAAACAATTAAACCCAATATGCTCTAAAAATAATAATTCTACAAATCAAGACCCAAAATAGGAAAGTGCACTAAATTAAGCTAAAATCAACCTATAAACTAATAAATAAGCCTAAAATGATGTCTCATGAGTATATTTTACTATAAAAAATGAGGAGACATCAGATAGCATACCAGGATCCAGTTTATATCTTGCTACATTAATATTATAAGTACCAATACCAAGAGCAGGAGTGTGATATGGAGCTTGTTCAAGACTGTGTACGACACAAGATATCATTTGTTAACTGGAGGTTGAACTTGTGGAGCATGAGGAGGATTAAGCTCGAGTTCTTTAGCCATTTTTGCTTTGTTGGCTAACCTCTCTTCCTTTTCTCTTGCTTCTTTTTCTTTCTTCTTTTTCTTGTTTGCAATTCCGACTAATATCTCGGGATTATCGAGCATAAACCAAACCTGCAAACCTGAGAAAGACAAACAAACCAAAGCGTAAAACTAAAAAATAAAAATTAAATTACTAAAAGATTAACACCGGGGTCACACGCTACCGTCCCAAGCAGCGGCGCCAAAAACTTGGTGGGTCCTAGGGTGTTATAAATAATCCGATAAATAAAGAGGAACCACAATACTGCAAGTGCACGGTTGTCCAAGTAATATTCTGATAAATCAGGTTTCGTTCTTAGGGACGGAATAGGTACAACTCAATTATTAATCAAGTAGTAAGAATAATTTTTAAACTAGAAAAAATAAAATAATATGACTTTTGTTTGGTTTTCAAAAATTAAAAGGTGAAAATAAATAAAGACTAAGATTAAATAACTGAAAAGAAAATAAACAAGTAAAAGGACTAACTTCAGAGATGAAAGATGTACTTGAGTCTCACAAGGTATCCACCTAATCAATGTAATCAATGTTTTGTCTAAGGGTAGAATTTGTATTATTATACTAGTCGGGACTCTAATGTCTCCTTGCCCCCTGTCAGGTGGACTTAGGAGCTATCCTAAAGTACTATAAACCCCTGGATGGGCGAATATGCCTTTTTTCGGACGTGAACTATTTACCTCTTTGGCTATGTAATTTGTTAAGCTTGTCGGTCAATACCGGACATTACACGAGTACTACTTAAGTCTGTATTTAAACCCCTCTATCGGATGATCACTTTTGCCACTAAAGTGAAAAGCCCAAATACTAAAAGCTATTTCTAGTTGTACCGAAAAGAAATAGTAATGAAAACAAAGTAATATCTAATATATAAGACTCAATTCAATTTAAATCATAAAAATTTCAAATCCAAAACATAGAATAAATTAATTAGGGTTCATCCTTAATTGCGATTCTCAAGAATATGAAATTTTAGCTCATAATAAAATTAAAGACTGAAATAATATAAAAAGAATTCATATTCAATTATAGAAAAGAAATAGATAACCTAAAGGTTTGGTTGGCTGTTGTTGTTAAATAGAATTCCTCCAACTCTAGCTTCTCCCCTGCCTTCTTGCACTGACTTGAAAATATGAAGCCTCTGAAGTAATTCTCCAAAATGTGCGTAAAAATAAGTCTAAAGGCTTTATTTATATTAGTAAATTCGGACTAGCGCTTAGGTTAAGATAATTAGGTCAAATTATAAAAAGCCCAAGCCCATCTTCTTCTTTAATTCCCGTAACTGGTGACAACCCTTAGTAAAACGGCTGTAAATTTTCCATATCAACACCAAATGGACTCATTCACGGTGAAAAAATTTCCTAACTCACATAGGCAATTTCTCTATTTCACAAGCCAAAGGCTGAATCCGCATCTAAGTGGCCCAAAAAACAGCAATTAGTAACAGTCTTCCAGATCTGCAACTCCTTAGTCAATTCTACGGAAATTCTTTTCTTGTCTTTAGCTCCTCTGCTTGATTTAAGACTTTAATTCTCACTTCTCCTCCTTGTATTGGTTCTCCATATAATCCATGAACCTAAGAACTTCATACTAAAAACAAACAAATTAACGCACAAAAGTTCTAAAAATGCAAATAGTCTAATTCCAAGGGGAGGAAGTGCAATATGACGAAATACGCATGAAAATCTATCAAATATGTCAAATATTCACCTAAAATTATATCTCCTAAGGGCTAATATTTAGAACAAATAGGGAGACATCAGCCGGCTTGCTTCGACTTGACGACCCCGATTTTGCTCTAATACCAATTGAGACGGTCCGACACTTCGGACGTCGCCCAGCACCCCTCTCCCACAAGGTTTGGGAAGGGGACACGCCTATCCACTAGGTTGATAGCACATTCACACTTCATATAACCGAACCAAGACTGAATAATAACCATATGCACCTGTATCACAGATATCACATGTTAGTAACGCACATGATTAAGTGCCTCATATGTGGCTTAGGACCCCAACTTGCATCTCGAGTGAGAGAGAAATGTCAACCCGTGACAAAAAGCTAGCCTAGAACCTACGTATCAAAAAAAATGGACGTCCAAGTATCAATGGAACTTGTTGACCTGCAATGCTATCAAGAATAACGAAATCTATAGGTATAGCTCCAAATTGATGTCTTTCTTTGGCATCTCCCATGCCTAACTTTTCAAACATATTCTTGGGCATGATATTTCTACCTGAAATCAAGTAACATATCGCTTTTTCTTCTAAGTTACCACCTATATTGATTTGGAGGTACAAAGCTCCCAGATCTTGCATCTTTGGTGGTAGCTTCTTTGGAATTGTTGTCAAGCTTTCTTTGGTAAGGTCAACAGTCTTGATCTCAACCTCTACAATATTACTCTTCCCGGAAGGAAACTCTTTAAAGAGTTTGGTTATGTAATTACCTCCAGTACAAGAATAACGATTTTTCTCTAGGCTTGACGTTTCAGATTTAGTTTCACCACTAGATATGTAACTAATTGTAGATAAGGTGGTGATAGTAACGGATGTGTAGGCGGTATCTCCGCCTTGTTCTCTTCTTTTCCAACCTTTTAAACCCTATCTCTAATTGTCACTTTTTCAAAATTAAGCTTCGTGGGTTCTTCTAGTGTTGGAATTATTGCACTTCTTGCGGTTGTACTTTCAACCTCATCCTCACTTTCCCACTCTTCAATTATTATTTCGATTAAATTCAACTTGATTTGTGATGATGGTTGTGTAGGTGCGGTTCCACCTTAGTTTTTTCTTCTTGCACCTTTTGTGCGGGTGTCTCTTCTTCCTTAGTCTCTTGTTCATCTTCTCTAACCACATGCTTGAATTTTTTCTCAACCTCTTTCTCACTTGATACTCAACATTCACCTCATCTAAGCTAAGCTTGGTTGGTTCTTTTATGGTTGAATCCTTGAACCCAAGATTGCTATCGTCCAGTTTCATATGTAATTCATGTTGTAACTGTTGATTGATCGTAGTAACTTGCGTTAATCTTTGTTACATCTCTTGAATTTGTTGGTGCATGAGTTTCACTAATTATATAGAAGCATTGAATTTTGTGTCACTATCTCTTCTTTTATCGGTTAAATCTTTGATGAATTGCGCAAGAGCATCTTTTGAATTAATTAATTTCGCGGTGTGCTAAATGACTTGTTAGTATTGTGTTTCAAGTTGGTTACTGTTTGTCCTATGAGATTGTTCTGGCTTTGAATTTCCTTCATATTAATCTCTCTGTAAATATGGAGGGTGGCTTGTGTTATGTCTATGAATTTTTCCAGTTGTGAGACTTTATTGTTGGAGTCTTGCGGATTATGCATGGGCTATGATGGAGCTTGAACTTGATAACTCGAACCTTCTAGGTAAAAATTTTGGCCTCAGATCCCATGCATATTTGGTGCATAATAATTCTCCATACCTAAGAAACCTGAGAAGAGACTAAAAGGAAAACGCGTAAAACAGATAACAAATAAAAACTTCTTCACTAAATAAACACAAATAAACTAACTTAAAGATAAATCCCTGCAGCGGCACCAAAAAATTAGTGGGGGCAAAGGTGTGATAAATAAGCAGATAAATAAACCTAATAATAAAGGACACACCCTTGATTACCACGAGAAATTCACTGCACGTATTCAGATCGTTTGCAAGTTTAGTTAGTAAGTAAATTTCGTTCGCAGGGATTTTATTCATTAGATCTACTTGTATATATAATAAAGTGTAGGAGAATTTGCTTGTCAACATAAAAAGACAATAAAAGTGAAAATATTTATTTGGTTTTCAGATCTGGAAGATAATAATGCAAATTAACAATTACTAAACGAATGGTGATGAAAAATATATCTTAGGTTTGCTAGCATGCACTTATCCTTCTAAATCAATATTCTAGTTTTAAGGGTGAGTAAAGCTCTTAGAGTAAGTAGCCATGAATCTATATTCCTCCTAATCCCCTTCCAAGTGGACTTAGGTGGAGACCTAACAATTACGAGGGGACTCGGATAAGAGGAACCTGGCAATGATCGCCGGTTAATCTCAAACCCTAGTGACTATATAGTTAGGCAAGCCCTTCCGGATCACTACCGCACATGTAGTGTTCATAGTTGAACACCCCTTCCGGGTGACAATTCAACTGCTGTTAGTGGGGTAGTCTATACGCATGTATTCGCAAGAACTACAGTTAATACATCAAAGCACATAAAACAAATATATGGTATAAGAAGCTTAATTATTTTAAAGGTTAATCCCAAAAAAAAGTAAAACAAATAAAGAATTAGAAATCAAAGATTATACATATGCAAACTCAAGCTATGGAAAAATTAGTTCATATCTAAAGAAATAGAAATAAACTAAGGATAAAAGTAATTAGAAACAAATTTAAGCTAAAGAATCAAATACAAATTACCCTAATGATAGAGGGATAGGATGGAGAATAGGAGTTTGCTACTTTCCAACTTCTTGCCTTCCACTCTACATGTCTCTGTGCTTTTATGGATGACTTCTAAAAGTAATGATAATTAAAGGCTGAGCAAGGACATTTGTACAATGATAAGAGAGTGTATTTATAGGTTTTTAGGTAAACCTAGGTCAAAATCTTGGAGTAGAAGGCAAGTAATTGGAATCTTTTTCCAATTCAAATTCGTTTCCTTAAATATAAGAGAGGATAAACATTTCTCACTGTTTTTGTCATATCTCCTTTGTTATTGGGCCAATTTTTGCGCACTTTATATTAAGATTTATTTAACTCTTTAAAGGCTCGTCCAATATCACAGTCTATTTAGATTTATCTTCACTTTAGTAGACGTAACTACAGAATTTTCAGATTTATTTGGCAGTTTTTCCTTTCCAAATTCAACTCTACTTCCTTTTATGTCTTTATTCCTTCCATATCTTCTTTCCTTAACTTATTATAATTGATTTGGTATCTAAATATATTCCATAAACTTTAAGAGATTCACATTAACACACAAATTAAACCAATATTCTCTAAAAGTGCTAAATCATCAAATCAAGACATGAGTTAAGAATTTATCAAATAACAAAGAAAATACATAACTAATTCATCAAATACACCCAAAATGATGTATCCGACCTATACTATTATATCACAATTAGGGAGACATCACATCCCAACAAATTGAAAAGAAAATAGAGTTTAGAAGGGTTTAAGTCCAATAAGTCAAAGAAGAGAGAAATAGTAGAAAAGTAGTGAATGATACTAAAGCACTAATTCTAACAAGTCTCATATCGTAAATTCTGAAAACTAAATCAAATATATACTTATCAAATAAACAATCCATACACATTAATTTCAAGATCAAATTTGTTTTTGCAATGTGTGAAGGTTATATTCTTTCTTAGATCTCGATGGTAGCTATATGATGTTCCTCGATCCTCACATAGTTTTTAAGGTCCATCTAAAACCTCTCAATTATTTCAAAATCTCAGGAACTGTATAGTCAATACGTATATTTGGATAATTTAGAGTGAGCTTTTGGCTCTCTTTTACTAACCATCAACGAATCGCCCTAGTGCTTGAGTTACTCTCAAAGATGTTCTCACTGAACCCAACCTTCAATGCACTTTTTCGCATTACTAATAACCCAAATGAAACCCTTTTATGATCACCTCAAGAATTCCCACTTTGATGCTCCACAGTGTATATATTATTTTTCCTTTTTAAGTAGCAATGATTCTCTTTTTGTTGTGAGAAGTCATGTCACTATGTTTCTTTTTCAATATATATACGTATCTTCTTTTTCAAATTTTTTATTTTCTTTTACCCCAAAAAAGGGTTACATTATACATAAACATGTGATCAAAAAGCTCAATTACGTAAAACAAAGCCCACCCAATCCGTAAAACCACCACCCCAAACTCAAGCTCTTGTCGAGTGTCAAATCATCGCGTTTCCAGTGCAGCTCATATGGTAAAGTCCTAAAAATATAAGGGATAAGGCTTGTAACATTCCTAATAAAAGGCTTAGAAAGGAAAGAGGGGGGATGATAGGGATAATAATATTAATAATAATGGATAGTAAGAAAAAAGGCACAAGGGGTTAACAAAGAACCACCCTAATCATGTCTGATCCTAACAATTTAATTACTTTCTCTCTTCTAGCGCTTTCATTAAATGGTTTATTAACTAGTTCAGATCTCACGTTCAACAAACCGCTCATGCTCCCTAAGATCAAACTTACTTCTAAGCTTTACTCACTAATCTTCATATTACTTTCAATTTTCACTTCACATAAATATTTTAAGCATAAGCAAGACGAGTTCACAAATCCACTATCTACTATTATTAACTCATTAAAATTTTGCTTAAAAGATACATCACTAGATTCTACACCAATATCCATACTTATTAAAAAGAAAATAAACACATAAACGCGGATGGGAATAACGGGTTTCTACTCTCAACTCAAAGCTGAGCCATGACATCCATGACTTAATATAATAAAAGGTAAACAACTAATATACAAATAGAGAAAGGGATGAAGAAGATATAAACATACTCTTGAGGCTACTACCTCGTGTGATCACCATCTAAGATGGGTGCAGTTTACCAATAAGCTCTTCTTTCTCCCCCCCCCCCCCCAGTTTCACATCTCCCTTCATCCATAGGCTAGTGATCATTTATGGGTACTTCAAATTATTGAACCTCTACTGCTCAACTATGAATCACATGACCACATCAAAAATCACCCGCGCTACATCCTTAACGCCTCCCAACCCAATATTTCCCCCTTTATAAGAAATCTCTTATACTCATCTTTTTTCCTCTTCCTACGCAATTTTTTGCTTGTCCATGAGTGTCAAAGTAGGCATGAACTCTTCTTCATCCCTCTCACATGAGAAAGTGTATCCGTTCTTCGTTTCATCTTTCTTTACCTCCAACTCAGAAACTTTTGGTGGTATGCTGGTACCATGAACTTTCTGACTTGGTGATCGCGGATTGAAAGGCTTGGGGAGGAAGAAGTCTTGAGGTTTAGTTCAAACCTTGAACATGTTGATCTTCTCGCATAAATCCTCGTGGCTCACCGACATATCGCCTAAAGCGACGCTATGCAGGTCCAAAAACCGAAATTTCTACCTTGGTGATCGCGGGTTGACTGCGTCGACGCTCTGGAATGCACCAGCATGCTGCCTAAAAGGCCGGATGATGTTCTCTTCCTTGTGCTACTACATGGCTTCACACTGTTAAATACGTGTCACATGGTCTTCATACGCGAACCGGTATACCACCCACAGGAACCGACTTGCCGGGGAGATTCTCAAATTTTTCAATTCATTGACTACGGGCATATTGTGTTGGGAGATTTGGGTGGACCAGCAAGCCGCCCGTAAGGTCGGAAAGCTCCTTCGACTTGCTAGTTATGCACAAAAATTGTACTTTTTCACCCGTAACATAATGGTTTTCTTACCTACATATCAAAAACACTAAATACCCTTCTCATTATGTAATATACATAGACAAAATATCTACTAATAAATTATAAGACAAATAATAATGCTACTAAAGCATTAAAAACATGAGTTGTCTCCCAAGAAGCACTTTTGTGCAACGTCGTTGAAGTTCGACATGTTACCAGATGGTTAATTCTTTCTCACATTGCCTCCCCTAAGTTGCAAGGGGTTTTTAATGTCGATGAATCGGAACTTGCATCCTTTCCTGGTTTTAGCTCCCACATGCTTAACTTCCACCAATTCCTTACAATAACTCAAGTGACCGTGAATGGGCCACTCCAAGAACTCTTGTGCTTGCAGGATTAGTTTGGGTGATCCAGATCTTTCTTTACTATTTAATCTCCTATACCAAACTCATCCTATTTCCTCTTTCCTCTTTCTCATAGGTTCTCTTATAACCTTCTTCCCACGTTTGTTGACCTCCTTAAAATAGTTCATGAATGGGTTCCCCTTTTGGTTTACATGGCCTTTAAATTTTGGTTTCTTCCTTAGCTCTTTCACTTACAACCCTAAGATTTCCATAACCTTGTTTGGTTATTTCTCCACCCAATCAAAGGTATCCAATCCTTAGGATCATAATATTTCATCCCTCGAACACATTGAATTCGCACTTTTTTACTTGTAATCGCATGATCAATTCACGATTCTCTACATCAATTAAAGTACGCCATGTGGGTAAGAATGGCCTTCCCAAGACTATTGACACATTCTTATCCACGTCGTAGTCAAGAATAATGAAATCACATGGAATTATAAAATTACATGCCGTGATTGGCACGTCCTCTATCTTACCTTAGGGATAAGAAATAGATCTATCAGCAATTTGCAAGACAAAGGTAGTAGGTTTCACTTCCCCAATCTTTAACTTCTCGAACAATGATCTAGGCATGAGATTGATAATCACACCCAAATCACATAAGGCTTCCCCGGTCCATTCTTCACCAATAGATATAGGAATATTAAAACTCTTTGGATCCTTCAACATTGGTGGCAACTGGCTTTGGAAAATTGCACTACATTCCTCAGGTAGACCAACCATTTCATATTCAATGTACTTGATTTTGTTGGATAACACCTCCTTCATAAACGGAAAATTAAATGTCAATTTTCTCACCATGTCCATGAACTTATTGTACTCTTTGTCATTGTCCTTATTGTGAACACGTGGAGGGAATGGTGGGGGAGGGTCAATTTTCACTAATGAAATCTTCTTTATTATTCTTTTGAGTTATCATTATCTTTTGAATATTCTTTTAAATGATCACTGACTCACTCACTTATTAAAAAACCTCTTCTATTTCTTCTTCTATCTCTTTCGACTTGGAGGCTGATTCTTTCTCTTTCACCACTGAAAAGAATGGGGGCACTTTCTTCCCACTTCTTAATGCAATAGCTTTACACTCTTCATTCTTTTATGGGGTCTCGGTATTGCTAGGTATTTGACCTTGTGGCCTCATATTCATTTGATTAGCAAGCTGAGATACCTGATTTGTAAGCAATTTCATTGTCGCGGGATGCTCATTCATCCTTTCATCTTTGCGCTTTTGTGACTCATTATTCGAAATTTTCTTTTATCATCATAGATGAACTTAAAGCTTAGGTAGACACATCAACTCTGCCTTCTTGTTGATGTTGTGGGAGTTCTTTTTGAACACCACTTTCATGGTTAGCTTCTTTTACATGACCTTGAACTCCTTGATATTTGATTTGAGGGTCTAGCTTGGAACTTATTTCCTTCCAGACGCGATTGATGATTGCTTTAATTCACAACCTCATTAGGAATTGACCTCTGGAATCCGGATTGACAATAATTTGGTTGGCCAAAGATTTGAGCACCAACAATTTGGTTACCTCGATTAGATGCAGCAAACACGGATTCAAGTTTTTTTAGCATTCTTCCAAAACATGGTTATAAACTCCACTATTATAAAATCCATAAGATTCTTGAACAACTTTTGCCTCTTATTTCTTACTCTTGAATCCCTCTTGCACAACCAACATCAACTGCTTTATTTGATTTGTCAATGTAGAGAACTTTGTTTTTGGTCTCACCACTATCATATGAAGTACCTCCTTGGGCTTGTGATGTAGGCCAACTTTTCTCAATATCAATAATTGTATCCATCAATTGGCTGCTTGAAGAGGATTCGTCGATACAAAACCACCTCCTCCAAGATTGTCAACTCTTGTTCTTGAAATTCCATTAGGTCCAACATGGAAAGTTGTGTTATAGGAGTGTACCCATGAAGAGGACAACTTGTCAATTGTTGTTAGAATTTAGTCCATGTTGCTCCTATATCTTCGCCATCTTCATGTCGAAATTAACAAGGTCCAATTGATCTTCCATTCTCATGCTTTGAGGACAATAACGGTCTAAGAATACTACTTGAAGTGCATCCCAATCAAGGATTGCTTTGGAGGTTGACGGTCTAGCCCCTCACTTGCATCCCCATTAAAAAAGAATTGGAACATAAAATAGTACAGTTGTTCCCTTGTAACACCTTGAGTGATGTAGACATCACAAATTTGCATACACGTCTTGGTGTGAGTCTCCACTATAACTCCCATAACTTGAGAATTGACTAAGCACGCCCTAATCGAGCCTAAATCGCACGACTTGAACGATTGGAGGGTGAATCGCTAACTGCTGAATACAAAAAGGTATTCCCGACTCAGGGATACTTTGACTTGTTTAATAGGTGGATTCACTCAATTCACATGTAATGTCTCAATCTTTCTCTTTCCATTGATTGGGATTAATTTGTTAACTCTATAGAAACACTAATAGAAATACCACGTAACTGAAAACAAACTAGACACTTCTATACTAAAATAAAAACACATAAATTTAACACTATAATCCCCTGAAAAAATAGACTCTGGATTACCTTGACACTCTTCCCAAATATGTCTATTCCACAAAGAGGACAACCTTGTGCCTCTTGAACAATCTTTACCTCTGATTGGCTCCCTTGGAGACCTAGATTCCCAACTAGTGCCAACTGCTTCATTTTATTCTCTAAAGAGGAAATATTTTCAACTATAGTAGTGTCATTATCAATTGTAACGTATATTTTATGGTATTATAAATATTTTTTTATGATGGTGCCCAACTCCTTTAAGTTTCAACTATATTTTTGTTACCAATTGATGCTTCATTAGGATCCATGGACACAAATCCTCCCTTCCAAGATTATATACACTCAATTGTAAATTGTGGTCGAGTCCTTGATAAACATTTCAAATTGAAATTGGAGGTATAACCATGCAGTGGACATTTAGCTAACTCGTGTTGAAATCTCGTCCATGTCTCGCCTACTCTTTCTCTATCGTCATGGTGGAAATTAGCTAGTTCTGTTTGATCCTTAATTCTCATGCTCTATAGATAATAGAAATCATGGATTTCTTCTTAAAGTTCGTCTAATGACGTAATCGATTCTGGTGGTCGAAGATACAACCACACACTCGGTCCTCTAGTCAAGAAAAACTAAAAAAATGAAGTAATGCATTTGCTTGCAAGTGACACCTTTAGTAATGTATGCATCACAATCTGCGTAAAATTCAGAATGGATTAGATCGGATCTTTATGTGCGGCTCTAATATAGTTACCATAAATCAAGAATTGCTTTAACATACCCGGACCGGGCTTGAATAACTAGAGGACAAATCCCTAAAAGTTGAACTCAAAATTGGCCTCCATGTCAAGAAGACATTTCTCTCTATGGAGATTATTCTCATTGTTAGGTAGAACTCCTCCATTACCATTACCTCCTAATGGTTTTTTACTTCCTGGGGAACTATATTTGGATTAATTCGTTTTTCCC
Organism: Nemophila menziesii; assembly: GCA_029959085.1. Classification (NCBI taxonomy): domain Eukaryota; kingdom Viridiplantae; phylum Streptophyta; class Magnoliopsida; order Boraginales; family Hydrophyllaceae; genus Nemophila; species Nemophila menziesii. The sequence goes on from JARWIR010000001.1 coordinate 87,585,963, forward strand.
ACGGTCGTACATCCTCTACTCATGGAATTATATTTTCATCATCATTTACATTCATTGATGCATTCAAATTCGCCATGACTTCTTGATTCTTTTGCTCTTTGTCTCATCCCTTTTGAGAATGAAGTAACTTCTCAGGATCCGAGATAATACACCAAACCTACGAATCTTAAAAGAGACAAAAAAAAAGCATCAAACCAAAAAAAAACTAACTCTGCTACACTAAACAAAACACAATAATTAACAAATTAGTCCATGACAATGGTTCAAAAAACATGTCTCTCCCAAGGTACGATAATATTAACGTAACTAAGTCAACACCTATAGTGAGCTAGTAACCGCAAGTGTACATACTGTTGACAAGTAATAAAAGTAACCATTAAGAGTATCGTCTCCACAAGGACTAAGTTTGTTAATATAGTCTTGTGTCATTAAGAAGTGTAGATGATTTAGTTACTACTACTAAAAACAAAAATCAGTATATTTTTATTTGTTTTACTGATTGAAACTAAGATACAAATAAAATTAAACTATATTATAATTAAACTAATAAAATGAATAAAATACAAAGAAGAGATGATGTATATAGCTCGAGTTTTCTAGTATTTCTCAATTCTACTAAGTCGAGATTCCATTAATAAGGGCGAATTGGATTTTTACGCTCATCGGGATTCTAACTTCCTTACAAATTCTACCAGGGTAGCTTTATAAGTCTTCCTAACTATTACTAGAGTCCTTGAGTGAGATTCTTTTACGAAAAATCTTGGCTCGACAAAGAATTTTACATATCTGAATATCTGGCTAGGCAAGCCCTTTTGGATCACTATCGCACATCAGACGTAAATAACCTAGTTCAATTACTAAAACCCTTACCATTTTGATAGTTTAAAATACTAGGGTCAAGCTATATTTGATTAGGTTACTGAAAGAATACATTAATTCAATTCATAAACAACTATAATCATTAACCCAAATCAATTCAATCCAATGGTCCTAAATATCATGAAAACGTCAATAAAGTATTCAAGGTTCATAAATAATTGCAAACTCATGCTAAAGTAATTTAGTTCATGTTTAACACAAGAAAATAACACTAATTACCCTAATACCGAAGATGGAATGGTGTAGAAGTGGTGTAGTAGGGCTATAGTTTTTCTCCAAGTTTTTTTCTTTTTTCCAAGCATGACACTTGACTTATATATGCTAATGACAAATGTTGGACTATTTTATAATGATAAAAACTTATATATATATATATATAAGGTCAAACTATATTTTTTTGAGTTGTGGGCTCCCTTTAAGTCACCTAATCCAAACCAAAAACATTTTCAAGGAAGAGTGTACTAGTTTGAGCCATAGGAGTTGAAACATAATAACTTCTTCAATTAAGCTCCAAATCACAAACCGTTGGTTCCTATGTGCTTCTAACTCCAATTAATATATTTAAGCTAAAGGGCTCCTCCATATTCTTCAGTAATTACATGTGGTAATTCATTTTTCGATTTCCAAATCTGACCGACAATTGTTCTTGCTTTCCAAATGTGGATTATTGGTCATTTAAATCTTCTCTGTGGGTTAGATACTTATCTCAGGATCTAATATAATCCAAGTACCTAAGATTTGAACACTTATAACATAAATGATAAATTACGCATAAATAGCTCTCCGAGTAACAATTCTCCAAAACTAGACAATAAATGAGAAAGTATATAATTTTAGGGAATAATCCCTCAAATATGCACAATATAACCCTAAAAGTATGTCTCATGACTAGATTAATCTACAAAAAAAGGTGACATCATCCACTCTCACCATTATTTGAGTATGATTCTCTTTGTATTGATTCAAATAATCAAGCATCCTATCTTGCCCATAACGGCCATCACTTGAGGCACACTAGTCGATGTTCCCCACGCAACTCATTTGTATGGATTGTGTTCTCCCTTTTTTAATATATTAATCGATTTACGAGACATCTTTTTGAGAGTTTATTGGGCATAACTATTGTATTTTCGCCTAGAATGTGCAAATTGTACCTTTCTCTCTTGTTTTGGACATATTGTTATTTATAGAGATTGTTTGCCTTAATCGTGTGTTAAGTGTGTATCTTTAAGGTACATGGTTAACACAAGTTTCCAAGATAATGAGAAGAATTCAAAAAGTCAAGTCAAATACCAAGCCAAGGCTTGATTGAGCTTGAAGTCACTTTAGAAAATTAGAGAATTTACCGAAGAAATCTTGACGTGACCTTTTGATTGGGATGAAACTTCAAGTCAGTGACACATAAGATGTGACGGAAGTGAATTCGGATTTGAGATGCAGTAGTTATATTATTTGCTTCCCCCGTGACTCGAACTAGTCTAACACTAACCTAAAATTTGGCTGGGTTATTTTTAACCTATCCAACTAAGCCCATGGAGGCCCCAAACGGTTTTAGGCTGGTATTTAAACATTTTATTAGCTAATTATTCAGCACATACCTTTACGTTACACACTTTTGAAGTGCCGAAGCGCGAGAGAGAGTAGAAGAGAAGGAGAAGAATGATTCTTCCTCATCGGAGCACCATTTTCTAAAATCGAAATGGTAGAATTACTCCATTATATCTTTTACACATTATTCTTGCATTAGATTTCATTAGTTTTTCTTATTTTAATATGAACTAAACCCTCGTTGATTGAGGATTTCTTGAGTGTATAAACCTTAGTTTTTTTTGAGGTGTTATTTGGATTTTTGGATTGTGTATTTAATTCTATTTGGTTTAATTCTATTGGGTTTATGTTTATGACTGAACCCCATTCATATTCTGGCTAAATAGTGGATAGTTTGAGTAGTTTAGCTATCACCCGGGAGGGGAGGTTTAATTACAGAACAAACATATACACGCTTGGTGTGCGTTAGTGAGCTGGGAGGTCTTGACTACCCAAGTAGTCATAGATCCTGACTAGTACGAATAACACTATTTTAACTTATATGTAAATACATCAAATTAAGCAAATTTGAGAATTACTAGCAATGCTCAAGCATATTCTTATCACATTCCAAAACCTTTATTTCCTTGTTTTATTTCAATTTCGTCATTTAATTTTTTTCACTTTAATATTTTTGATTATAAAAACCAAATAAATATATTATTTACCTTTCTAGTCATTTCCAATACAATTAAACATTATTAATTATTTGAACATTGATAGTCAATATCGAGACGATATACCACATTACCTATCTTTATAACTTGTCAACGACCCGTGCACTTGCGGGAATTCACCCTTCTTTTAATGTTGATTTATATAACACGCTAGGGGACGACAAGTTTTTGACGCCGCTGCCAGGGACTATATTGGAAAAAAAAATTTGTTTTTTTTAAAAGTATAGTAGTGTTTAGTTTGATGTTGGAATTACTTGTTGTATTGTTTTTGTCTATGTACAGCTTCATTGGCTTTGGTATATGCTCTCGAACCCCGAGAAATTATTCGAGACCAAATAAAAAGAGAAATAGAAAGACTCGCACAAGTTGAGATAGCCAATTAAAATCCACCACATGGTGTGAAAGTTAATGCAAATCGAGTGAATCCACCAGCTGGAGCTTACCCACCTTTGGGTCCACAAAACAATAACCCACCTGAAGCAAATATGAATGAGGGAAATCCACTGATAAAAATAAATAAGGTGCACAAGTCACACCTGGGGTCGTGACTTGATTTATGTAGTCGCATGAGCAACCACCATTCCGTTTTCCACATCTTGGGATCTTCCAACCCAATATTTGAGTCATGAGATTCAAGTCCGACGCGAGTATGATCAATCAATTAACTTGTTATGGACGTTATAGTAGGGTTACCCGTGAAGTTATCGTTTGAGCCATGAAAAAGTTTATTCAAATTTGCGATGTGTACATCACTCAACGTATAACTTAAGAATAAATTTACTTCGTTATGTTCCCAATTTTCCTCACCAGAGGGGTGAGCGAGTGGTACGATAAAAAACCTAGTGATTTAATCACTAATTGAATACAACTACAAAATGCGTTCTTTGATAGATATTATCCTCAGCGTGTACGGTTGAGTGGTCAGTTAGATTTGGCAGAATTCCGTTAAGAATAAAGAGAAACGTTAGGAGCAGCTTGGACTCGATTCCAATCATGCTTGAAGAAATTTCCACTTAATGGGTATACACTAGAGTAGCAATTGGGTATGTTTTATACAAGTTTGGATGTAACTTACAAAGACAAGGCTGACAAATTGTGTGGAGGAGGTTTGATGATGGTAAGCGCTAGTCATATATTCGGCATTATGGATATAATTATGAAAAATGAGATGATTTGGCAGCCTTCGAGAGTACACGTTTGTGTTTTATAGAGAGGTACTTCTAATTTAGACACCGAAACCGCATTAAATGCTATGATTGCCTCTTTAAAGAATAAATTGAAACAACTCTCACAACAAAGAACCAAGCTAATATGAATGTTATCCAAAATCATGAAGGATTTCCATGTTGTGGGGAAATTGATCATGTGTTAAAAGTGTGTCCCAATAATCTGGAATCCATATTTTTCGTATCTAATTGTGGGATCCACCATTTTGGTGGTCAAGGAAATAATCATCAAGGCCTTAAAACCATTATCAAGTAGGTCTAAGCCATGGAACCCAAACTCCCCATGGTCCAGTGCATGATGCATACACTAAAAGCCTTACTCAAAAGGCACTCATTTCCCATCCATAGAAAGTTATGATCACTACTAATGACATAGCTATTACATTGAATAAGTTTATGATGTTTTCTAGTAAATATCAATCAAGATTGAAGAAACACTGAATTCTAATTCAATCGCAATGAAAATTCTTGAGAATCAGGTGTATCATATTGCTGATTTCGTGAATAGGTGACTGCAAGGTCAACTTCCTAGCAACACTGAGAATTCAAAAAATTATGAAAAGAGTAAATTTATTTAACTAAGGAGTGGGAAACAACTACTGTCTCCCTTAGTAGTTGAGAAAGAGAGAGAGAAAGAGATAGAGAAAGAGATAGAGAAAGAGAAAGAGGTTGAAGAGGTAGTTGAGATGTTAATTGTTAATGATAATGCTTAGAAGAAACCAATGCAAAATAATACTGAAGTAGTCGATAATTGACCCCCTCCATAATTCCCATCACGTGTCCAATACAAGGAAAATGCCAAAGAGTTCAGAAAGTTTATGGACATGGTGATGAAATTAAAAATAAATCCACCTTTTGTGGTAGCCATAAAAAATATGCCGAATTTTTTAAATTTATAAAATATGTGCTCTCCAACAAAAAGAATTATCGGGAGATAGAGATGGTTGGTTGCTGGAGGAGTATAGTGCGATTTTCCAAAAAAAGTTTTCTCCGAAGTTAAATGATCCAGGGAGTTTCAATATTACTATATCCATTGGTAAAGAATGTACCTGAAGAGCTTTGTGCAACTTTGGTGCACGTATCAATCTCATGCCTAGGTCTTTGTTAGAGAAATTGCAGACTAGGAATGCGGTACTGTCGCGACCCAAAGTGTGATGAAATACCCAACACCCTAGAAACAACTTCCCGCAAGTGTATGGGTCTTTGACAAGTAATAAAGATAATTCTAAGGGATTATCGTCTCCACATGAACTACAAAATTTGAAATAAATGTGTTCTTTAAGTAAAATGATGTAGATGTGTTTTATAAAAGACAATAATATAACTGTAATATTTGTATTTCTTCTCAATAATTAAAGGCTAATGCAATAAAATGAAATAAGATTATGAACTAAACTAAACTAAAATAAAAAATTAATTAAAACATGAAAGAAAGGTATGAGAGGGTTGTCCGAGTCTTTCTAGTAGTATCCTAAGACAGTAATTTAATGTTTTTATGAATAAGGGTGAGTTGTAAATTCTCATTAGCAAGGATTCAAAAGTCTCTCTAACTCCTTCCCAGGTAGCTTAAAGAGAAACCTTAACACAACTAGGGACCTTGGTAAGGACAACCTGGGAAATGTTTAAATGTAATTATTCTAACCCTACTGACTATCTAGTTAGGCAATACCTATCGGTTCACTACACACACAAGACGTCTATATGCTATATCCGCAATTAAACCCCCCCGTCCCAGGTGATAGTTTAATTACTAGATCTACCCACTACTTAGCTAAGATTTGGATAGTGTTATTAAAAGCATATAGTCAATTAAATAATATAATAAAAAATACCAATCTCAATTAAGATTTTTTTCCAAATTCAATAAAACATCAAAATACCTAACAATAGGTTCTTATCTAAGAAATCCTCAAGAAATAAGGATTTAGTTCATAATACTAAACTGGAATTTACTGAAAAATAATGTTCAAAACATAAAAGAATATAAAATTCACCCAAAGAACAGAATGAATTGAATGTCGGATGGTGTAGAATGGTGGAATTGGGTTGAAACCCTTCTCCTATTCTTCTCTCTTTTAAGGTCATCTTTGGTTGGGAAAGAGACCGGTTTAGGATGGGATCATGCGAAACAAACTATCATTGCTAGTAATGAGTGGTGGGAAAAAAAATTAAAGGTAATTAAATTCTTACATTTAATGTATAATTCATAATTATTTGTTTCAACATTATTAATTTATTCGCTACTATTGTAGGAAAATCCAGAAGTTGGAAATTTTCGTTTAAAAGGATTGAAAAATGTTGAGATGTTAGAATTTTTATTCAAGGATGTTGTTGTAACAGGGGATGGTGCTTGGGCACCCTCACAGGGTTTTGGTATACATAGTTTTAGGAATGAATCAGTTATAGGTCAACAAAATGACACAAACATGAAGACAATTTAGAGCTTGAATCTGAGTTTAATCTTAATATCGAAAATAACGATATTGATAGATCTCCACCTAGTATGGAAACTAACACACAAGACAATGTTAACAAAAGGAAAAGAGATTCTAAAAAGAATGGAGGTGTGGCTAAGGTGTCAAAGCAATTAGAAGTCCTTTTAGAGGCATTAGCAAATATGAGTAGTAAATCTAGAAGCAAAGATCAGTCTGGATGTTGCATTGAAGAGGTAATGAAAGTTGTTAAAGGAATGCATGCGATTGTTGATGATGCAGATCTCTTTATGAAAGCCGCAGATGTCTTAACTGAAAGAAAGAATAGAGAGATGTTTGTTGCATTATCGGATTCCGACATACAAATTATGTGGCTTAGGAACAAGAAGGTTTAATATATTCCGTGTTACTTTGGATCTTCAAACACAAATTAATGTGATTGAAACTATTTATTATTTTTAGATTGTTTATTTTTATTTTTGATTGAAATTTGGTGACTGTTATTAATTTTTGGTTGTATCTTATGTTAATGTGTTATTTTATTTTACAGATATGAGTTCCACTAACAGTGAAAGTGATGGAGATTCACATATTTCCTCTGATGAAAGTGATGAAGAATTCTACCATTTGATATCTGTAAGTAGTGGATTAATTGTTTCGAACTGGATGAAGTATATAGATAAAGAACCGTGCAGAACCTTTTCTCACACAGGACACGAATGGGTAATGCATGTTTTAAATGGTGATGATATCATATGCCACGAACAATTTAGGATGGAAAAGCATGTTTTTAAGAAATTATTGCATTCTCTTACCAATACTTATGATTTGAAAAAAGGAAGAGATGTATCACTTGAAGAAGCATTGGCAATGTTTCTTAACATATTAGGTCATGGGACAACTAATAGGATGATTCAGGAAAGATTCCAACACTCAAGAGAGACAGTTTCAAGGTGGTTTGAGATTGTATTAGATGCTGTTTCCCCGAATGGCTAGTGATATCATAAGGCCACGTGATCCACAGTTTAAAAGCATTCTGAATAAAATTAAAGATGATAATCGATATTGGCCATATTTCAAAGATTGTATTTGGGCGATTGATGGGATACATGTACCTGTGGTAGTACCTACAAAACATCAAGTACCTTACATTTGTAGAAAAGGTATTGCTACTCAAAATTTTATGGCCGTATGTGATTTTAATATGTGTTTTACATTTGCTTGGGCTGGATGGGAAGGAGCTGCTCATGATTCACGTATATTCATGGAAGCCTTAAGAAAACCAAATATAATTTTTCCTCATCCACCTATAGGTAAGTACTAATAAAAAAAAGTATGTTAAATATAATATTACTCATCTTATGCTATATTTGTGTAGGAAAATACTAGTTGGTTGATTCAGGTTATCCACAACTAAAAGGATATTTAGGACCTTATAAAGGTGAAAATATCATCTTCCTGATTTTAGACGTGGGAATGTTCCAAGAGGAAAGAAAGAAATATTCAATCATAGGCATTCATCGTTAAGATGCACAATTGAAAGAATATTTGGCGTATGGAAAAATCGATGGAGAATGGTACGTCAAGTTCATAATTTTCCTCTACAAAAACAAGTTCAAATTGTTATTGCATCAATGGCTCTCCACAATTTTATAAGAATTCATTCCAATGATGATTTAAAGTTCCAACCGTATGATAATAATGATGAGTTACTTCCCACACAAAATGAGACAGACATTATAAGAGAAGAATTTGAAGAAAATTCATCTCAAAGACGAGAAATGAATGAAGAACGTGAAAGAATTGCAAATCTTCTCTTACCTATTGAATCTTGATGATTTTCATATTTTATGAGATGATTTTTTTTTATTTCTTTCAAAAAACTATTACAATCTAAATATTTCGTATGAATTTTATGTTTTTATTCTTTGTTAAAAATATTGTTTTAATATGATTGATTTTAATTATTCTTAATTCTATTTTATTATAATATTAAAATTATAAGAATGTAAAAGTATTTTTCATTAGGTAGCCAAACACAAAAAAAAATGCTTTGATATCATATAAAGCACTTATATTGTAATTTTCAAACGTCCAAATACTTTTCAATAAAATCACTTTTACTTAAGTACTTTTAATAAAATCACTTTTGGATAAAAGTACTTTTGAAGAAGCACTTCCAAACGGGCCCTAATAGATATATTGTGTGCCATAATTGTAGGTATAATTATAATTATAAATTGACTAGTTAAAATGTCCAAAAAAAAAAATTGACTAGTGAACTCACATGAAGGAATAAACAACTTATATGCTTACTCTCGTTAGTTGTTAAGTGAAGGATTTTTTGAAAAGAATTCTTAAAAACATGCTAGGAAATATTTCAGTCTTAAAAAAATAAAAGTATTAATAAGCATACTTGTTACTTATAACTAAAAACATTTAATATCATTTAAATTAGATTAAAATCTATATTTACTAATTTTTTCCATATAATATATTCAAAATTAATCTAATATTTAATTTATAATGATAAAAATATCAAATTATCATCAACTAGTATTTTAAAATTAAATTATTTATACGGGGTTTCACATTAATTAATCATATACTCTTTATACTTAACAATAATTCTATAACACAAGTTTTAAATCTATTTTCATAGGTAGTATGGGTCAGTGTTCAAATCTCCTGATAACAATATTTTTTATACATAAAAAATAATCTTATAAAAAGTCCAAGATAAAAAAGAAGTTAAAATGGATCATGAGCTAGAGTGGATTGATGTATTGAGTAGGTCAATAATCTAACCTGAGGTCCACAGAACTGTATAAACAAAAACCAAGACTCCAACTTAAAAAAAAAATCCCTAATTATATTTCTTTTACGCATGAATAAAATAATAAATACAAAACAAAATATAAGTACTGTTACATGGATATAATACAATTAAATAATATAATTTAAACAAAATTATATAACAAGAGGCTTAAAATGTTACCTCTTGTAGAACAACAAAAAAGATATCGTCGTACATAGAAATCTTGCTAGTCACGAAACTTCTTACTAGAAGAAGAAACTTTGTCTTCATAACCTAAGAGCTCTGTAGAATTGATATGTGAGTATTTTGTTTTTGTGAAGAAAAAAATAGTTGAGAGTTATCCTATTGTGTTTGATCGTAAGTTATGTTTTAATATATGCCTTTTTATAATATAAAAGAAATTAGTGAAACTATTGAATAAATACTCAATTTTAAAATAAGAGAATTGTGGACATCAGGGGTGGTTAATAATTAAATGATTTAATTATTTATTTTGGTAGGAATAAGACCTTTAATATTGGGAATAGTCAACTTAATTTCTTCTCTTTTTGTTCTAAGAACACATAGCAACATATCTTCTTGAGGACCTGAAAGGTTAACTATAGTGATAACATGCATAGTATTGTTCACGCCTAAACAGGCATAACTCAAATGAGATGGAAGGTGCTTTTACTTGAGGAAGGGAGGACATGAAATAGATGGTTTCTTTGTTAATTCAAATTCTTTGACTCTCAAATTTGTGTATATCCTTTCACCTCTGGCTTTCCACTTTTAGAACTTAGTGCATCCACAACATTGGCTAACTTATCATACAACTCCAACAATTAAAGTGTTAAGTTTTCCTTCAAAATGTCATCAAAAATTATTTTGTTATATTCCTTTGACGTAATACGATCCATGATATTTACATGTAAATAAGAATCGCAAGCATCGGGAAAATTCATAACCTTTAACACATTGAATTTAACATGTGCATCTTGGATCCTCATGATTAATAATCATTCTCAACATCAGTTAGTGTATGCCCCGTGGAAAATAATGGTCTTTCAATGATTATGGTGACATTCGTATCCTCATCATAGTCAATAATAATAAACTCACATGGGCAAAAATAAAGTATCAGCTTTAGCTAAAACATCCTCAATTTTACCTTCAAGTTGGAAAAGAGACCTATCTGTCATTTGCATTAACACGACAGTAGGTACAACTATCCCAATGTTAAGATTCTCGAACTAAGACTTTGGAATGAAATTGATACTCATGCCTAAGTAACACAATGATATCCCAACCCATCCTTCATCAACTGCAATAGGAATAGTGAAACTCCCACGATACTTAAACTTTAGTGGCAATGTTTTTTTGACATATAACACTACACTCCTCGGGCAACCCAACCAATTCTTCATCTTCATACTTGCATTTCTTGGAAAGCACGTGCTTCATAATTTTTACATATTTTGGAATTCCTTGGAAGGCTTCAACAATGGTAAGTTAATCTATATCTTTTGAACAATGTCCATGAACTTCTTAAACTCTTGATCATTATTCTTCATTTGTACACGAGAAGGAAATGAGGGTGGAGGACGGTTATTGTTTGCCACTAAGTCTTTCTCTTTTTGTTTCTCTAGTGTTTTCACAACTTTATAATGGTTACTTCTCACCGGCTAAACTAATTATTCAGCAATATCTTTAACCACCTCTTCTTGAATCGGGGTTGTCTCATTCTATTTTTCTCTCATCGACTAAGGGTTAAGGTATTTGTTTCCCACTCCTTATTCCAATCGCCTCACAAGCTTCATCAGTTTTTGGATTTACAGTATTTCTCGAAAAGTGACCTTGAGGTCGAACTTGTAACTTGTTGTAAAGTTGTGGCACTTGAAATTCTGCCAATTTTGAGGAGGCGGATTGTTCATTTAGCCGTGTCAGAATAACCTTCATGTTCTAGCATGTCGTCTTTCTAAATGCGGCTAATAGATGTTGAAGCTCACTCGTGGAGTTTTGTTGAGGAGGAGGAGGAAGAGGAGGGATTAATTATTGAAGTTTTGACGGATATGAATTGCCTTAACTAATCCACCTTTATTTGATTGTTGTATATGACCTAACATAGCTCTCATGTTACGATGGCTTGCACCACACATGACCAATAATGCTTCTCCTTGATGGCCAAGAATGCTTCCAAGTACGCGTCATGAAATCCTAAGGCAGTATCCTTCTCAAGTAAAGTGCAAAGCAGCTTCGCGATCTTGAAGAAGTCCTTTCTGAATCTGAGATAGAAGCATATGACTAAAGAAAATCTAACACCTTTGATAGAAACTAGAGGTGGTAAGGTTTTGATAACCTCAATTTTAGCACGATCTTCCTCTATCCCAACACTAGAAACTTTGTGTCAGATGACGATCCCATCATAAAGGATGAAATGACACTTCTCCAAATTAAGAACAAGATCATTTACTTTAGAACGAAATAGTATCTTTTCCAAATTGTCGAGGCACTCATCAAAACTGTCTCCAAACTATGAGATGTCATCCATGAAAATTTCCAAGAAATATCAATCATGTCCCATATTATAGCCATAATACAATGCTAGACCATGGTCATTACATTGCATGGACTTAACGGTATCCTTCGATATGCGAAGGTGACAAACAAAAAAGTGAAAGTGGTCTTGAGTTGATCGGCTAGATCTACACAAATCTGATTTTAACTTGAATATCCATCAAGGAAACATTAAAACTCTTTCCATTCAAGCTTATCTAGCATATATTTAATGAACGGTAAAGGGATTTGATATTTTTTCATGGAATTGTTGAACTAGTGGTTATCCATTCATAATCTCCACCCCATAAATTTTCTTGTTGGAGTGGCATTGTTGTTGTCATTAAGGATGGTAGTCATACATCATTTCTTTGTAACACACTACACTGGACTAACCCACTCAGTGTTTGAGACCGAGAAGATGATTCCCATATTTAACAACTTGATCACCTCTTAACTTACCACCTCCTTAATCGCGGGCATAATTCTTCTTTGCCCCTCAATAGAAAAATCTCGTTTCAAGAACAATCTTGTGTTGGAAAATGGTAGGACTAATCCCTTTGATATCAGTGATTGTCCACCCCATTGCCTCTTTATTGGATCTAAGCACAGGTTGTAATATATCTTCTTAAGGATCCGACAAGTTAGCAGAAATAATAACATGCAATGTATCGTTTGTTCCTAAATAGGCATAACGTAGATGGGATGAAAGTGGTTTCTCCTCGAGGGCAGGAGGACATGCAATATATGGTTTCTTTGTTGATTCGGTGTCCCCCTCATCGTAGATTCGATTGTAACTTTTTACCTTAGGTCTTGCACTTTTTGAACTATGAGTACCCACAACATCGACAAACTCATATAATAACTCAGGTGATTCAAGTGCTAAGGCTGCCCCACAAGATGTCATCAAAACTTGTTTCCATGTATACTTCTTGTGTAAATTGATTCATGACATCTATGCATAAACAATCATCTCTTGAATCTGAAAACTTCATAGCCTTAAATGCTCGTCTTGGATCCTCATGATCAATTCACCTTTCTCAACATTGATTAATGTATGCCCAATCGCTAAGAATGGTCTTCCCAAGATGAGGGGGACATTCTTATCCACATCGTTGTCAAGAATAATAAAATTAAATGGAAATATAGAACTACCATATTTAACTAAAATATCTTTAATTTTACCTCTAGGTTGCGAAAGGGGCTGATCCACCATCTGCAAGACTATAGTAATATGCCCAACCTCCCCTATGTTAAGCTTCTCGACTAAGGACATTGGCATGAGATTGATACTCACACCTAAATCACACAATGATTTCCCAATCCATTCCTCGCCAATTTCAATAGGATTTGTAAAACTCCAGAGATCTTTCAACATTGGTGGTAACTTTCTTTGGCATATAGAAAAACATTCCTCATGTAAACCAACTAATTTCCCATATTCATACCTTCTTTTGTTTGAAAGGATGTCCTTCATAAGTTTTAGATACTTTGCATTCTCTTGAAAACTTCCACAAACTGTATTTTCCGATTTATGCTCATTGGTCTTTTTTAGACACGAGATTGGAATGGTGGTGGATGAATAGTCATATTCATCAGTAAGTCTTGTTTCTTCTGAAATGCTTTCTCAATATTAGCACTCACTGGTTCAATTTCCTCCTCAATTGTATCTTGAACTATATCTTCAACCACCTTTACTGGAATGGGGTCAACTCTTTTGCTTGTTCGTTCTCCAAGACTACGGATGGAGGTTATTGTTTTCAACTCCTCAATCCAATCGCCCTACAAGAATTATATTCTAGATTTGTGGTATTGCTCAGAAATTTACAAAATGGGCTAGTTTGCAAGAGATTGGTGAGTTGTGATACATGATATTCCAAATTTTTCAAAGCTATGGATTGTTCATGGAACGTTATTTCATTAACCCTTCAATTCTCTACTTCAATCGTCGCGGGTATAGATATTTTTGTTCAAAGTCGCATATGGTTTGTTACAGAGGATCAAGGCCTACTTGGTGCATGTAATTTTCCGCATATGGCTTGTATACTGGTGTGGTGGAGCCTGAGCTCCATAGGTTGAATCCTTGGGATAGAATGTTTAAGGGTGAGCTCGAGACTCGTTCTCTTGAGGTTGAGGCTGATGTGGATTGCCTTGAGATTCGACCCCTCTTTGATTCTCTTGTTCGAAACTTGAAAGGTTTGATTTCCTTGAACATTATTAGGAACATTAGATTTATTGAGCCTATATAAGTTGCAAAGGAAATTAGAGTGAAATTTTAATACATTTCTCCCAATTATGGTCAATCATACCACAACATGAACAACCATAGGTTGTAGTAACATTATTTACATGTACTTCATTGCTAGAATACTCTCTATGAGTGCAACTAACTTTTTCGTATGTTGATTACACTTTTTGAACCCAGTTTTCTTAGAAGAGGTATCTATCTCTTGTGACGTATCTTCTGAAGTTGTGGATTTTGATTATGGTCAACATCTTTAGTTTGAACAATCTTCTCCATGACCACCTTAGTTTCCTCAAGTTTCATCAAAACAAAACTACCTTACCCGAGGTCATTAACCCTCACTTGAGACTCTGTGTTGAGCCCCTTGTCAAACAGGGCTATTTGTATTCTTGTGTGTAGTCATGTAGAAAACATTTTGCTTCTTTCTTCTGAAATTTTGTCCATGCTTCGCCAACACTGTCTCTCTCGTGTAGTTTGAAATTAGTAAGTACCATCATGTCTTTTAATCGCCCACTCATCAAATATAATTGATTGACGAAGTTTCCTTGGAGTTTATCCAAACTTGGGATAGAATAAGGGTGTTGACTATAATACTAATCGCTCTCACTTCGGGTCAAGAAGATATGGACCATTAAGTAGTACATTGGTTCATTTGTGACACCTTCAGTGATGTAGGAATCATGAATCTGCATATAGTTTTGAATAGAATGTACCCGATCTTGATGCGTAACGCCACTAAGTTTTCCAAAACTCCAAACTTGATTTAGCATGCCTGGATCAGGCCTAAATCAAGTTGCTCGTATAGTCGAAGGGGGAATATCCATGGTTTGCACTACGAATGCAGCTGGAAGTCCTATATTCTAATCACTAGAATCTGAATAATCTAAAATAGGAAAAAACAAAAGAAATAACATAAAATCGAACAACTAAAACTAAAATACTAAGTGAAAACACAAAAGTAACGATGTTGTCCACGGTAGTGGCGCCAAAAACTTGGTAGAGGAAAAGGTGAGATAAATAAACAAATATAAATAATAATAAAACATGCACACATAAGACAAATAAAATAATCTCTTTACAAGTGAAACTATCATTTTCAAGTAATAAGTAAGTAAAAAAGATATTGATTGCAGTGACTATGAAAGTAAGTTTTCAAATAGTGTTATTACTGAGTGGACTAGAAAGAGTTGATAAAATAATACACTAAAGACACTAAAATATATATTTGGGTTTAAAGACTCTAAAACAATTAACGATTAAATAGACAAAGGATCAAATTAAATAAAGGAAAATAAACACGAAAGAGAAAACTTATGAAATTTTAGCTCGAGAATTAGCAAGTAATCCCCACTAGCCTTGTACAAGGTTTATTGTCTAATGGAGAATTGTGTGATATATAAGCAATAGCCGGGATTCTATATTCCTTCTTACTCCTGTTAGGGTAGCTTAGGAAGCAACCTCAACACTAACCAGGGACTTGGATAAGGGGACTTTTCGCAATGATTAATGGTGAAATCAAACCATATTGACTATCTAGTCATGCAAGTCCGTTAGGATCACTACCACAAACTTGACGATGATGTGTTGTTCTATATAACTTTGTCCCTCGCCAGTGTGACAACCCAACTACTATTGGGGAAACCATATACATGCGCATAGAGAGGACTACAAACATATATCAAATATAAAATACAGAGTTATCACAGGCAACTCGTTTAAATATAAATTCCAAATTTAATAAAAGCATAAAAAAAGTTTAGGGTTCGTACCCATATTCTATTCTCAAGCTAAATAAAATTAGTTCATATTAAGAAAATAAAAAAATAGCAATTAATAATATCATTTTCATGTACAAAAAACACAACTAAATAATAATACTATACTTATTTCTGAAAAATGATAAAGGAAAGGGTTTGAATGGCATGAACAACTTCCAAACTCCTTCTCTTCTTCTCACTTGCTCCTAGTTATTTTTTAGGTGTAATTATGATTAGTGAATGATAAATGATGACTTTATTAAGTTAAAATCTAATATTTATATATATATAAAGGAGGTGGGATGAAATTAGGGTCTTGGACTAGGTATTATGATCATAGTCCAACTGAAAATGTTTTCCTTAAAAAATCGGGCAATTTGGCCCACTACAACTGTAACCTACTCCTTCGTTATAACTCAAATCACTATCCGTTAGTGCCCACACTTTAATTAAAAGAACTTGCTGGATATAAAATGTCTTCTTTACATTCTTTGTCGATTTTCTCAAGTATTAAAAATACCACACTTTCCAAATCTTGCCGGCTCGAGCTTTTACTTTCCAAATATGCTAAAACCTTCCTTTTTCGCCATGAAAAAGGGATTTTCTTTCTTTCTTCTCTTCTTATCATCATACCAAGTTGTATTAGCTTCCAAATACCTAAGTTCTACACAAATAACACACAAATTACACGCAAAAATTTAAAATAGTAAAACACCTAACTAGACAAGAAAGTGTTAAGCATGATTATATGGGGTAAAATCCCTAAACTGAGAATCAAATACCCTTCAAACTATGTATTGTGACTATATTATTCTATCATATAAATAAAGAAATCAACTATATAGAATATTGAACTAGTTTTGGTCTTCCAATTCCAAATTAAGTAAAAATTATTAATCCTAATTTTTGAAATTGAACCCCCTCCCTCCCGAGTTTAACTCAATACCTAACGTAACTCAATAATTTTCCAATTATAGGAAAAAATATTAATCATAAAATTTATCAAAAACAATATCCACAAATTCGTAAAAATTAAAATTTATTCCCAAATGTCATACACATTATGCCCACACATAACTACGGTTCATAAATATGTAATCTCAAGCTAAATGATGTTTAGTTCATATTAGAATAATGAGATACAACATAAAAGATGTTCATATTTGCATGAAATAAATAAATAAGTAAGGAAAGAAATTAAGGTTTACACTAATTAATTAGGAAACAATTAATGAAATAGGTGTTGTCCTTGCTCCTCCTTACTCCAAGCTTATTTCCTTTCTAAGTTGATTTTTGTTTTTTAAAAGTCTAAACACTAAATAACACACATATACTCTAAACATAGTTTCCTATTGGTTGGGACAACACTTGTGAGTCAAAAGTTGCATAATAGATGCTTTGCTAATACTGTACAACTTAGGTCTTAATATAAAAACATCCAAAAGTTCTTGAATTTAACTTACATTTGCATACTGGATTTTCATCTCATCTAAACTCCAAGTTATACCTTGACCAATAAGTACTTTTGAATAATTCTAATAAATGGATAAATTATTATTTAACTTTTGAAACACCCACTAAATTATGTAGCTTGAGTCTCAAAATCTATCACAAAAAATGAGTTGCCACTTATCTTAGGAGGCATTCATTATCTAATCCCAAATCCCAACACCTACTAGGCATACTTGAAAAGCTAATCAAAATACTTTGAATGAAAATATGTTGGATTTAAGGCTAATTAATTTATTTCTTTAGTTACTTAATTATAATAATAAATATGGTAGATCTTTAATATATCAATTGGTTTGGTATGTGGGAATGATTGTACGTAATATCTACATCTATTGAAAATCTAATGTACCTTGAAAGAAACCAACCTTTAAGATGCTAACATAGAATCCCCCACCATAGCAGAAAAAAATTAGGTCCCAAAAGTAAATGTAATTGTATATTGTAATACTCATGCTCAACAAAAATATCTTACGGTAGAGGCGGAGTGGTCAGGGTTGGTACAACCCTCACCTAACAACGTATTAAATTTTTTTTAGTGTGCTTTAGAGAAAAATTAGAGGGAGGAGACAAAAATATACACATTCGTATTTAGTAGAATAGCCGATAGGGTCATACAATCTAGAGAGGGTCAGTAGGTTGAAGAAATATTGACTAGGGTGGAAAGGAACTCTATTAACCCACCTTGTCACCTATCTCAACAAAATAGTTTTTATTCGGAAAGCTCATCTCAATTTCAACCATTTGCACCTCCAAAACTAAATTTTATTATAAACTTAGTGTTGTAGAATTCTCTGACCAATTGCCTCAATCTCTACTATCATTTTATCTCCCTACTTTGAGATAGGTACAATTTTCCATGCAACTATACTTAAGACCCCAACTTTCAAAAATAGATTAATTTTTCAAAACCACCGTTAGGCTAAATAAACATTTGAGGTATGAATATTATTTATTCAAAAATTTCATCTACATATAGTTAGGATTACTCTAAAAAAATAATTAGTTCAATAAGATGGATAATAAATTAAATGATCACTATGCATTAGTAGGAGACAAAAAGTAAATTATGATTCATTATCATGGGACTTATTAGACTGAAGCATCAAACACTTCATTTGAATACAAGGTGGCATTTGATAAGTTAAAATTGACCTCGACAAGCCAGTGGTCAAAATTATTACATACTTGTCTACTCGACTTCAATAATAGGTTATCGAAGGTTAGTCAGCCATACATGAAATTAAAAGGATTATCTAAATATATTATAGAATGGTGTTAGGTGAAGACGAACACTTATTCAAATACACCCTTGGTCATGACGAGCTCATAAGGGTGTGGTGTCTATTCTAAATAAGCATAACTAAATCCTAGGATGAAGATTACGGAAGATATGGGAAAACAAATCTGATGAGCTAGCCTAAAGAGAGGTAAGGGAAAATTTCTCATATTTTTTCATAATATATAGACTTTGGAACAAGATATACTCATGTAGAATACTTGTCTAGTCGAGTATCTCACTTATATATACACTAGAGATACTACAACATGTATTCATTTAGTCTTTTGACCTTCATTCCTTCCTACATCACTAATGATCCTTTTCACCATGCGCCATGTACTTATTTGAGAACTTGTGACCCATATCGAGAACCCATCTATTTTGTCCACAAGGGTATCTTTTGTACGTATGTAGAATGCAAATCCAAGTCTGACTAAAACCAAAGATGGAGTCAAGTAGTTCATTCAAGTAATTATATTATGCCAATTATAACATATAAGTCAAGAAAGTTAAACCTTTGTCTTGAATATATCTACACTATCACTCGTGGCACTTCTTTATTTACGATATGTACCTTATTAATATGATTTTTCTATGTGATGCTTCCTTTAATTATTGATGGGAACCTACTAATTTACTGCTTTAAGCCTTAGTAAACATAACACAATTGTTCTAGTTATGTAAAAATCATTACATACCCATTGGCAAGCGAAAGTGAGGCCATTGTTGTTCTGCCAACAATAAAACTTTTTAATTACGTTAAGAACAAAAATATGACTACGAAATCCAATTTCCTTGAAATTTTGCAAGGTTGTGTATAACCTTTTAGTTCTATATCGAATTTATGACCAACATTATGTACTACACAGTACAAGATTATGGACAACTATATGATTAAATTTTTTAACATGATTCTTCATATATTGGTAAGTTGGCAAATAAAATTGCTAGATGACCAGGTTCATACTCATCATTGGACGAGTGAAATTGATTCTCCCTATGGAATCTAATAAAATATATTTACATGATTCTAAATATGTAAGGTATTGGTTAAGGTTTTGGAACTTGTTTGGTAACCTTTATTGTGCTTTAATGAAACTATTTAACTGAACAACAAAAAAATATATACAATCAGATAATTTGATTAAATTTGTTAAATGGTCTATATATAATTTTAGACAGTTTAATACTTTTTAGTGTATCATAATGTGAACATAAGTTTTAGTTCTTTAACTTAAAATGTATTTGGTGTCAATTATCTAAGGGATAGTAAATGATTTTTATATCACTAGAATCACAAAAATTAAAATCCATTTAGAACATATTAGATAATTCATATGATTCTCATGTTGTTTAGATTTAAAGAAACTTAGTCATACTCATTAGACTTTCTTAAGTAAAAGATAAACAACATGTTTATAGTAGATTTCAAAAAATTCCTGAAGGTTCTTATCACATATTATCTGGATTCATGGTACATTTTTTTATTTATCTTTAGCAACTGCATTTACAAAAATTTGAGACACACTCATAAAAACACAAGCTAGGACAAAATCCTTTGCAATCATATCCACTTGAGCATTGCTTTCCATTGATCTGATCCTTGATTTTGGAGAAACATTCACAATAACCACTAGCACAAAATGGCATCCCAACTTTTTCATCACATTCAGCTTCACAATCGTGATTAGTGTGGCATTGCAACATTGAATCAATAGAAACTCTTGAAGCCTCTTTAGATGTTGAAACTGTGCAATTATACTTTAGAACCATAAATGACTATATATAATTCATGAAGTGTGTGTATATTGATAAATTTGTGTATATGAGTGCATTATAGAGAAAAATTGGCTTACCATTTGCTATAAGCAAAATAGAGATCAAAACTATCATAAAACTTGAAGCCATAGGAATGTCTTGAATACTCCACTCTAGATAGTTAGAATTTGTTGAATAAATTATAATCTCCAACTTATAGTATTTATAGTGTTGGGAATTTGTTCATTTTTCCATACCAATATGATTATCTATATTATAAAACAATGAATTTTTCAACGGTATAGATCTTTTAACATAAGTGGTGGCCAGGATCATTTCTGTGGCCAGGATCATTTCTGACCCCACTTATCATTAAAATCATTAATTATTTATGACTTTTTTTAAAGAAATCTAACATTGGTCTATATTATAAAATATAGTTTTTTTCAATGTTCGAGGTATTTTAATATAAGTGGTGGCCATCCACGTATCATTAATTATTCAATACTTTTAAAAAACCTATATTATAAAACAAAGACAAAGATTTTTTCAACTATAATGAATTGTTAACATTAGTGGTGGTCAGGATCATTTCTAGCCCCACTTCTTATTAAGACTATTAATTATTCATTTTCTATTTTATTTTATTTAAAAAAACAAAACTAACATTGGTCTATATTAAAAAACAAAGTATTTTCAACGGTCTATATCTATTAACATTTATATTACAAAACAAAGTTTTTTTTTCAGAGATACAAATCTTTTAACATACTTGGTGGCCAGGATCATTTTGAACACACTTATCGTTAAAGAACATTAATTATTCATTAACTTTTTTTTTTCAAATCTATATTATAAAATAAATATTTTTTAAATGGTAGAGATCTTTTAACATAAGTGGTGGTCAAAATCATTTCTGGCCCCATTTATCATTAAGACCATTAATTATTCCTTATGCATTTAAAAAAAACCTAAGGTCTATATGATAAAACATAGTTTTTTTCAACGGTATAGATTGTTTACATAAATGGTGGTCAATATTATTTCTTATTATTAAGACAATTATTATTAATTACTTATATTTTTTATAATTTATATTATAATAGAAATATTTTTTCAATGGTACAAATCTTTTAACATAAATAATGGTTATTATCATTTCTATTCCCACTTATTATTAAGACCATTAAATATTTATTACTTATAAAAAAACCTAACATCTGTCTATATTATAAAACGAAGATTTTTTCATCGGTACAGGTCTTACATAAGACCATTCATTATTCATTACTTACTTATTTATAAAAAAACGAAACTAGCATTGGTCTATATTATAAAACAAAGTTTTTTTCAATGGTCCAGATCTTTTAACATCTATATTATAAAACAATTTTTTTTATGGTACTGATCATTTAATATAAGTTGTGGCCAAGATTATTTTTGCCTCCACTTATCATCAAGAACATTAATTAATCATTACTTTTTTTTCTAAACAAAATATATATTACAAAACAAATATTTTCCAACGATACAAATATTTTAACATAAGTGGTGGTCATAATCATTTATTGCCCCACATATCATTAACATTGGTCTATATTATAAAATAATGTTTTTGCAAACGGTCTAGATCTTTGAACATAAGTGGTGGTCATGATTATTTCTGACACCACTCATCATTAAAACCACTCGTTATTCATTACATTAAAAGAAACCTATATTATAAAATAAAGCTAAAGATTTTTTCGATGGTACAGATCTTTAAACATAAGTTGTGACCATGATTATTTCTGACCCCACTTATTATTAAGTCCACTAATTATTCATTACATATTTTATTTTATTTTAAAAAAACAAACATAACATTGGTCTAAATTCTAAAACAAAGTATTTTTCAACAGTTTAGATCTTTTAACATCTATATTATAAAACAAATATTTTTTCAACGGTACAGTTCTTTGAATATAAGTGGTGGTCAAGAACATTTATGACCCCACTTATCGTTAAGAACATTAATTATTCAATACATTTTTTTAAATAAAATCTATATTATAACGTAAGGTTGTTACATAATTGGTGGCCAGGATTGATTCTGCCTAAACATATGTGGTAGTCAGGATCGTTTCTAGCCCCACTTATAATAAAAAAACCAACGTCATACAATTAAACCTAATCCATCACTTTACACTCTCATTTCCACCAAGCGCTCTCCTGCACAAGAAAGTCAACGCTCGAGTACCATTCTCTACCATCTGCAAAAGATAACTGCCGCTACTCTGAACACATTCTTCACCCAAATCAACCGCTACTCCCTCTCTTCATCTTCTTCTCCCATCACATGATGTGAGGTCAACACAACCACCGTTTTCAATATCCATCAACGCCAACGACTCACATTTCCATGAAACCGCTCTCCTGCAAAAGAAAACCGCCGCTGCTCGAAGACAATTCTCTACCATCTTCACACTCATCTTTCAATATTTTCAAACTCACCTCTCCACCAAACCGACCGTTCTCCACCATAGTCAAACCGGCTTGGTCACACCATCAATAATCGAAGAACCCAAATTAAGGTATGAGAAGGTGAATTCTCATGTTTTCTCTACACGCGCGTGCACACACTCACACACAAATGTGTTTGTGTGAATATACATATATTAATGGATCTGTGTGTGAACTAATTGCAGGTTATGACCTAGGTGTTGGAACATTTAAAGTGGGGATATAGTATTCCTTTTTCCCACATCGGTAGGGAGAAAGGAAATAATACCCCTTTTAGCCAAAGTGATGGCATTAGCTTCCAAAGAGCCCAACCCCATGCATATGGAAAAGTATTGGAGAAGCCCCACACGCGCGCACCACCACCACCACCACCCACCCGGCCCGGCACCGACACCGGCGACGGCGGCGATGGCGGCATGGGCGTGGGCGTGGGTCATGGTTCGTGGTTCGTGGTTCATGAGTTCGCGGAAGAGTTTGGGGAGTCAAAAAATGAAAAATGAAACAAGTTTTACTATCAGCTATTATAGAAGCAAAACGTAAAACAGACTCCACCAATCACGCGTCGGTTAAAGATTATTCTATCAGATAGCCAAGTCAACCAGCGGTTACACAAGCATCCAAAACGTGTGGAAGAAGAAGTCAACCAAAACGTGTGATTTAAAGAATCAAATCAGAAAACCGTCAATCAATCAATAGGAGGATATTGTGGACTTAATTGATCGGTTACATTGGTCAAAGGTTTCAAACTCCCCCTCTCCCCTATAAATAGAGTTCATTCTTCAGCAGTATGAACTACGAAAATCACAAAGCAAAGAAAACACTCTCTACTTTCTCTTCTTTCCGATAAGAATAGTCTTTTCTTTTCCGTTAGAGATACGGGTACGCCGGAATATCTTTTTAACGCTAAGATTGTATTAGTGTTTTCGCTTTTCATTCCGTGTAAGTTCGATTTTCGTTTGTAATCTCAATTCTTGTAATAGTTAGTTTACGTTTAAATTGATTTTACATTTTTCTGAATTGCCATTTTCTTTCTTTTTCGTTTCGAACGGTGACTCTTTCACTTACAAATTAAAAAGATATTTTTCTGTTTTTATCACCGTTCTCCTTTTGTGAAATGGCTTTTCACAATTTGGCAGTTGCTTCACAATTGAACGCAAAGGCCTTCCACGATGCTAACAAGTTGGAGCCCCTTAATGATTCCAACTACAAGCGTTGGACACAAAAGATCCTAATCTGTCTTGAACAAAACGAATTGGACTTTGTTTTATACGAAGATCCTCCACTTTTAGTGGACGAGGGAGTTCCCACTGAAGAAGAACAAGCTAGGTATCGTGCTCTTGATGCCAAATTCAAACGAGCCAATACTATGGCTCGAGGTTGGATGTTAAACAATGTCTCGAACCTCATCTTTGATCTTCTTGCCAAAGAAAAATCGGCAAAGATCATATGGGAGACACTTGAGAAAAAATATGGGGCTGAGGATTCGGGTAAGAAGAAATATGTCACTGGGGTTTGGTACAACTTTCGTCTCACCGATCAGAAACCCATGACAGAACAACTCCATGTCTATGAGAACCTTTGCGCGGATGTGATTGCTGAAGGCATGAAAATGTGTGAAGTGCTCCAAGCCAATGTCTTGTTAGAAAAGTTCCCACCTTCCTGGAGCGAATACCGCAATAACCTGAAGCACAAGAAGAAGGAATTGACACTACAAGAGTTGATTAGTCATATGCAAGACGAGGAGGCAAATCGACTCAAAGACAGGTCTTTCTCTTTCCCTCCTCAATCATCCAAAGCTAATCTTGTCGAAACTTCTGGTCAAGGTAACAAAGACAAGTTCAAAGGGAAGGGAAAGCAACTGGGCCAGAACAAATCCAAATCTTGGGGAAACAAGAATCGCGGAAACTCCAAAGGTGGTGGGTTCAAAACCTCTGGTAAGATTCAGAAACCCAAAGGAGCTTGTTACTGTTGCGGGAAGGAAGGACATAAGGCTTTGGAGTGCAACCTTAGAGCTGGTCAAGGTCCCAAACCTGCCGCGAACCTGGTCGAGACCGAGGAGGTTATTGCTGCAGTGATGGTTAAGGTAAATTTAATTGAGGAGGTCACAAATGAATACTGGAATCATGAGGAGTATTTACAGGTGTCACCTCAAAGGAGTCGAATTTCTTCAACATCCTTTCTACGTAATGAGACTGATTCAGGGTAATGCCATTACTGCTCCTAATGATTTTTACCCCAATAATTACATCTGCTTCTCCCAGATCTTTCATGTCAAACTTAGAAGACAAGAAGCGTTTGGTCTCATTTATGGTATGAAGGGAAGTTCCGAATATGAGCATGTCATCTACATATAGGCAGATGATGGTACACTCTGATCCTGTAACTTTGGAGTAAACACACGAATCAGAAGTGTTGACCACAAACCCATTTGAAATGAGGGTACTATTGAGTTTTTCATACCATTTTTTTGGTGCCTGTTTTAAGATATACAAAGACTTTTTTAGTTTGCACACTTTATCCCATTGACCAGGAACCACACACCCTTTAAGCTGGGCCATATAGATCTCTTCATCTAGATCCCCATTCAGAAACGCAGTCTTAACATCCATCTGATGTATGACAAGTTTGTGAATGACCGCAATAGCGATGAGGGTCCTGATGGTGGCAATTTTGGTCACAGGGGAATAAGTGTCGAAGTAATCAAGGCCTTTCTTTTGTGTGAAACCCTTAATAACAAGCCTAGCTTTGAATTTTTCTATTGAGCCATCTGGTCTCATCTTTTTCTTAAAAATCCATTTGTTGTTGATGGGTTTGCTGCCTTTGGGTAAGTCAGTCAATTCCCATGTATGATTACTTTTAATAGACTTAAGCTCGCTATTAATAGCTTCTTTCCAAAAACTGGCATCTACCGATCTCAAAGCATCGGCATAAGTTTTTGGGTCTTCCTCCATGAGGAGACAGGTGACAACCTGTTCACTTATCACGTCAATGTTAAGACCTTCGGTTAAGAAGGCTGTGATGAAATGAGATCCAAAACTGGACTCGGTCCTACGCCTCTTACTTCTCCTAAGTTCTTCCTCAAGAATACTACTAGGTACATAGGAGGTAGAGGGGCCAGGGGCACTATCACACAAAGGTACATTAACATTATCAGATAAGTTACTAGAAGACAAAGAAGCATCAACATAATTCACAGTTTTCAAATGGAAAATGTTTTCAAAGAATTCAGCATCTCTAGATTCAAAAACAGAGTTCTCATCTAATGACATGAATCTATAGGCTGCACTATTCTGAGCATACCCTATGAAGACAGAGTCTATTGTTTTGGGTCCAACAGTGACTGTTTTAAAATCGGGTAGTCTGACTTTGGCCAGACACCCCCACACTATAAAAATGTTCAGGTTTAGTGGAAAGCCTTTCCACATCTCATAGTGGGTCTTATCTAGGGATTTATGGGGTACCCTATTAAGGACATAACAGGCTGACAAAACAGCTTCCCCCCACATGTTCGTTGGTAAACCTGAACTAATTAGCATAATATTCATAGTCTCTTTAAGGGATCTATTTTTCCTCTCGGCTATGCCATTTTGTTGGGGTGTATAGGGGGCACTAAGTTCGTGGATTATCCCATTTGTTTCACAAAACTCTTTAAGTGAATTAGAAATATATTCGCTTCCTCTATCTGACCTAAATCTTTTGATTTTACAGTCTAGTTGATTTTCTACTTCAGCTTTGTATTTTAAAAACACGTTTTCTGCCTCGTCTTTAGTTTTAAGGAGATACACTTTAGTGAACCTAGAGTAGTCATCTACAAAGTTTATATTGTAAAGTTTTCCTCCTCTACTAGCGGAGTTATTAAAATCAGCTAATTCAGAATTCACTAATTCTAGTAGTGTAGTCTTTCTCGTGGTCACAGGCTTAAAGGGTTTCTTCGCAAGTTTGGACTCTACACATATTTGACATTTGGAAAAGTCATCTATTTTATTGAGGGGTAGTAGTCCAAGTTCTTTAAGCCTTTTAATAGAATATATATTAAGGTGACCTAGTCTACCATGCCAAGTGTCAAGAGATTCAACGACATAAGCAAAATCAGAGGCATTCTCATTCATTGGTACAGTATTTAAAACAAACAAACCACCATTCTTGTACCCTTTCCCCACAAACTCATCATTTTTGGTAATAACCATTTTCCGCCCTTCAAATACAAGTTTAAGGCATACTTTATTAAGAAGAGCTCCGGAAACTAGGTTCCTACGGAGACAGGGGACGAAGAGAACATCATTCAACTCTAAGATTTTACCAGAAGTGAGTTTTAGAGAAACATGTCCTTTACCAAAGACCATGGCGGTTGAGGAGTCACCCATGTAGACAAATTCACCATTTGTTGCTTCTTCGAATTTCTTGAACATGGATCTCGTTGAGCAGAAATGACGAGAAGCTCCAGTGTCAAGAATCCACTAGGTTTTGTTCTCAATTAAATTTACCTTAACCATCACTGCAGCAATTAAATGCTATTATATTTCTCTCTCAAATATTCTAGTATAATATTTCTTTAGAGTAGAACGTTTTGTTAGAGATAACCGGCACGACCGGAATATCTTTTTAACACCAATTTACATTCCATGTAATAGTTCTTTTCTCGTATTTTCCATGTAAATTTCGTTATTTTCAATTTATTGTAATAGTGTAGTATTACTTTAATTGAATATTATCTTTTGTTTGACTTTTGGAATTCCATTTCTCTATTTTAAATACCAGTGATATTGTTATTTTCCAACAATTTAAAAAGATATTCTTGTAATATCACTGGTTGTTTTTTTTGATATGGTTTTTCCTATCTCGGTAGTTGCTTCATAATTGAATGCAAAGGCCGTTTCCCGACGTGACTATGTTGGAGCCTTTCAATGGTTCAAACTACAAACGTTGGGTACAAAATCCACTGATATGTCTTGAACAACACGTACTAGACGTTGCCGTTCTCAAGGTACTCCCTGCCATTGAGGCTAATAGGGAATATAACAAAGAACTACACGCTAGGTTTCTGGATTTAAAAGTTGGTTCAAGAAAGCTAATTCAGTGGTTAGAGGATGGATCTTGGATAATGGGACAAACCCCACCTTTTATTTGTGTACCGTTGAGAAGTCAAGAAAGACTATCTGTGAAACGGTTCAGAAAAGGCATGAGGGTGATGATTCTGATGAGAACAAGTACGTCACTGGGAAATGACCCAACAAGATCTATTAGTCTCATACAAGTCGAAAAGTGAATCGACTCATGGATAAGTCCTTAAGTTTCCACATTTTTATGAGTTTAAGGATTACGTTGGCCCCTTATATTACCACTTTTTAACTCTTGTTGCCCTAAATTTCATTCACAAACATGAATATATATCAATTGGATATTAAATATATGTGTGAATGAAGATCTATGTGAAGAGATCTATATGGTGCAACATGAAGTGTTGGTGGTTTTGGATTAAGGGGATAAAGTATGAAAACTAAGGAAATTGTTTTGTGTTTTTTTTAACGGGCACAGTGTTAATGAAATAGAATCCTAATAAAAGATGGATCAGTTTGTGCTACACTTTTATCAATATGTGTACGACAAGATCCACTTTTGGTACTTTCATTCATGGGACTTACTTCTTTTATTCTTCTATTTGTGAATAAAATATGTGGGGAAAGATGAGCCTAAGGGAAAAATTCGTTAGAGACAATTATAGAATTTACCTTAGTTAGTCTCACTTTGTTGGAAAGGTTTGACTCCATTGATATAATATCTAGTAAAGAAAAAGAAAATCTTTATAATACTAGTATTCATAAATAAGAGAATTGTGGGGGGTGTGTACCCCTTAATGGATATAAAATAATTATAATGATTATGATGCTCTTAATGAATAAAACCCAACTTGGTATTATCCATATTGTAAAGAGACTCAAGTGGTGACCATTGGGTTATTATTTTCTTTATTTAATATAGTACGAGAGATGTACTATTGATCTATATGATTCACTAACTTCTCATCCATATAATGTAAATTGTGCATACATGAGAAAATTAAAACTTAATGAATTCTTAGCCATGTGTGGTGGTCCTATTGAGACGGACTTGATGAATTCACCGTTTAGGTTGTTATATATTTCTCATACTTAATGAATTCATAGCCATGCGTGGTGGTCCTTTTGAGACGGATTTGATGAATTCACCGTTGAGGTTGTTGTATATTGCTCATAATATGATTACTAGGAGACGTCCTTGATGTTCTCAAGGGATGCGTTGTTAGAATCACCACAAATTCATAGCCCGTAAGGGTGGTCCTAAAGAGAAAGGACTTGATGAATTAGAGAGACACATAATGAGGCTGAGCTTTATTGCTCTTAATGATCTCGAAATTCGAGAGGGTTGGCTAATGAGGCTAGACGCTCTTGGAGATCACCTATGTGCATGGAAAGGGTGATGTTTAAGGAATCTGTAACTATCAGCCGGGTAGAGTATGTGTTGTGGGGGTCTCGATCGAAAACCGTCAAGTTCAAGAGTACGTTCACTTGACAGGAATTTGGTGGTTGCCTCACTTCACTACGTGGCAATTCAAATCGAAAGATATTGCCACTTAAGTACAATTCACCCAAATGCTGTTATTTATGGAAACCTGACCACCTTCTTTTCCAAAGAACATGACTGGGGGGTTGTTGGAATTATTCTTAAATATAATTTATTTCAAATAATCCTTTCATGTTCTTGGAAGAGTGGAAAATATTATTTGTGCCAATTTGTCACACATTATTATTTGGGGAAAAAACATTGGAATTATTTAATATCAAATAATTCCTTATTCTTGATAAAAGATTAATGATTCTTTATATATATATATTAGTTGTTATAGGAGTTACAAAAACTTGATAAAGAAAAAAACCGACGACTTTAATGAGCATTGACGTGCATTAATGTGACGGTTTTCTTGTCTTGTTTTTTGTTCTATAAATAGTGACTTTGTCACTTTCATTTCAAGAGGAGAAGAAAAAAGATCATTCTTGAGAGAATGGAAAAATATAGAGAGAATAGAAGGGAAAAAAATATTTTAGAGAAAATAAAGAATAGAATGTAGAACGAAACTAAGAATTAGAAATACTATTATATTTCTCTCTCAAATATTCTAGTATAATATTTCTTTAGAGTAGAACGTTTGTTAGAGATAACCGGCACGACCGGAATATCTTTTTAACACCAATTTACATTCCATGTAATAGTTCTTTTCTCGTATTTTCCATGTAAGTTTCGTTATTTTCAATTTATTGTAATAGTGTAGTAATACTTTAATTGAATATTATCTTTTGTTTTACTTTTGGAATTCCATTTCTCTATTTTTAATACCAGTGATATTTTTATTTTCCAACAATTTAAAAAGATATTCTTGTAATATCACTGGTTGTTTTTTTTTATATGGTTTTTCCTATCTCGGTAGTTGCTTCATAATTGAATGCAAAGGCCGTTTCCCGACGTGACTATGTTGGAGCCTTTCAATGGTTCAAACTACAAACGTTGGGTACAAAATCCACTGATATGTCTTGAACAACACGTACTAGACCTTGCCGTTCTCAAGGTACTCCCTGCCATTGAGGCTAATAGGGAATATACCAAAGAACTACACGCTAGGTTTCTGGATTTAAAAGTTGGTTCAAGAAAGCTAATTCAGTGGTTAGAGGATGGATCTTGGATAATGGGACAAACCCCACCTTTTATTTGTGTACCGTTGAGAAGTCAAGAAAGACTATCTGTGAAACGGTTCAGAAAAGGCATGAGGGTGATGATTCTGATGAGAACAAGTACGTCACTGGGAAATGACCCAACACGATCTATTAGTCTCATACAAGTCAAAAAGTGAATCGACTCATGGATAAGTCCTTAAGTTTCCACGTTTTTATGAGTTTAAGGATTACTTTGGCCCCTTATATTACCACTTTTTAACTCTTGTTGCCCTAAATTTCATTCACAAACATGAATATATATTAATTGGATATTAAATATATGTGTGAATGAAGATCTATGTGAAGAGAACTATATGGTGCAACATGAAGTGTTGGTGGTTTTCGATTAAGGGGATAAAGTATGAAAACTAAGGAAATTGTTTTGTGTTTTTTTTAACGGGCACAGTGTTAATGAAATAGAATCCTAATAAAAGATGGATCAGTTTGTGCTACACTTTTATCAATATGTGTACGACAAGATCCACTTTTGGTACTTTCATTCATGGGACTTACTTCTGTTATTCTTCTATTTGTGAATAAAATACGTGGGGAAAGATGAGCCTAAGGGAAAAAATCGTTAGAGTCAATTATAGAATTTACCTTATTTAGTCTCACTTTGTTGGAAAGGTTTGACTCCATTGATATAATATCTAGTAAAAAAAAAGAAAATCTTTATAATACTAGTATTCATAAATAAGAGAATTGTGGGGGGTGTGTACCCCTTAATGGATATAAAATAATTATAATGATTATGATGCTCTTAATGAATAAAACCCAACTTGGTATTATCCATATTGTAAAGAGACTCAAGTGGTGACCATTGGGTTATTATTTTTTTTATTTAATAAAGTACGAGAGATGTACTATTGATCTATATGATTCACTAACTTCTCATCCATATAATGTAAATTGTGCATACATGAGAAAATTAAAACTTAATGAATTCATAGCCATGTGTGGTGGTCCTATTGACACGGACTTGATGAATTCACCGTTTAGGTTGTTATATATTTCTCATACTTAATGAATTCATAGCCATGCGTGGTGGTCCTTTTGAGACGGATTTGATGAATTCACCGTTGAGGTTGTTGTATATTGCTCATAATATGATTACTAGGAGACGTCCTTGATGTTCTCAAGGGATGAGTTGTTAGAATCACCACAAATTCATAGCCCGTAAGGGTGGTCCTAAAGAGAATGGACTTGATGAATTAGAGAGACACATAATGAGGCTGAGCTTTATTGCTCTAAATGATCTCGAAATTCGAGAGGGTTGGCTAATGAGGCTAGACGCTCTTGGAGATCACCTATGTGCATGGAAAGGGTGATGTTTAAGGAATCTGTAACTATCAGCCGGGTAGAGTATGTGTTGTGGGGGTCTCGATCGAAAACCGTCAAGTTCAAGAGTACGTTCACTTGACAGGAATTTGGTGGTTGCCTCACTTCACTACGTGGCAATTCAAATCGAAAGATATTGCCACTTAAGTAATATTCACCCAAATGTTGTTATTTATGGAAACCTGACCACCTTCTTTTCCAAAGAACATGAGTGGGGGATTGTTGGAATTATTCTTAAATATAATTTATTTTAAATAATCCTTTCATGTTCTTGGAAGAGTGGAAAATATTATTTGTGCCAATTTGTCACAAATTATTATTTGGGGAAAAAAACATTAGAATTGTTTAATATCAAATAATTCCTTATTCTTGATAAAAGATTAATGATTATATATATATATATATATATATATATATATATATATATATATATATATATATATATATATTAGTTGTTATAGGAGTTACAAAAACTTTATAAAGAAAAAAACCGACGACTTTAATGAGCATTGACGAGTATTAATGTGACGGTTTTCTTGTCTTGTTTTTTCTTCTATAAATAGTGACTTTGTCACTTTCATTTCAAGAGGAGAAGAGAAAAGATTATTCTTGAGAGAATGGAAAAATATAGAGAGAATAGAAGGGAAAAAAATATTCTAGAGAAAATAAAGAATAGAATGTAGAACGAAACTAAGAATTAGAAATACTATTATATTTCTCTCTCAAATATTCTAGTATAATATTTCTTTAGAGTAGAACGCTTGTTAGAGATAACTGGCACGATCGGAATATCTTTTTAAACCAATTTACATTCCGTGTAATAGTTCTTTTCTCGTATTTTCCATGTAAGTTTCGTTATTTTCAATTTATTGTAATAGTGTAGTATTACTTTATTTGAATATTATCTTTTGTTTTACTTTTGGAATTTCATTTCTCTATTTTTAATACCAGTGATATTGTTATTTTCCAACAATTTAAAAAGATATTCTTGTAATATCACTGATTGTTTTTTTTTTATATGGTTTTTCCTATCTCGGTAGTTGCTTCATAATTGAATGCAAAGGCCGTTTCCCGACGTGACTATGTTGGAGCCTTTCAATGGTTCAAACTACAAACGTTGGGTACAAAATCCATTGATATGTCTTGAACAACACGTACTAGACCTTGCCGTTCTCAAGGTACTCCCTGCCATTGAGGCTAATAGGGAATATACCAAAGAACTACACGCTAGGTTTCTGGATTTAAAAGTTGGTTCAAGAAAGCTAATTCAGTGGTTAGAGGATGGATATTGGATAATGGGACAAACCCCACCTTTTATTTGTGTACCGTTGAGAAGTCAAGAAAGACTATCTGTGAAACGGTTCAGAAAAGGCATGAGGGTGATGATTCTGATGAGAACAAGTACGTCACTGGGAAATGACCCAACAAGATCTATTAGTCTCATACAAGTCGAAAAGTGAATCGACTCATGGATAAGTCCTTAAGTTTCCACGTTTTTATGAGTTTAAGGATTACTTTGGCCCCTTATATTACCACTTTTTAACTCTTCTTGCCCTAAATTTCATTCACAAACATGAATATATATCAATTGGATATTAAATATATGTGTGAATGAAGATCTATGTGAAGAGATCTATATGGTGCAACATGAAGTGTTGGTGGTTTTGGATTAAGGGGATAAAGTATGAAAACTAAGGAAATTGTTTTGTGTTTTTTTTAACTGGCACAGTGTTAATGAAATAGAATCCTAATAAAAGATGGATCAGTTTGTGCTACACTTTTATCAATATGTGTACGACAAGATCCACTTTTGGTACTTTCATTCATGGGACTTACTTCTTTTATTATTCTATTTGTGAATAAAATATGTGGGGAAATATGAGCCTAAGGGAAAAATTCGTTAGAGTCAATTATAGAATTTACCTTAGTTAGTCTCACTTTGTTGGAAAGGTTTGACTCCATTGATATAATATCTAGTAAAGAAAGAGAAAATCTTTATAATACAAGTATTCATAAATAAGAGAATTGTGGGGGGTGTGTACCCCTTAATGGATATAAAATAATTATAATGATTATGATGCTCTTAATGAATAAAACCCAACTTGTTATTATCCATATTGTAAAGAGACTCAAGTGGTGACAATTGGGT
Organism: Nemophila menziesii; assembly: GCA_029959085.1. Classification (NCBI taxonomy): domain Eukaryota; kingdom Viridiplantae; phylum Streptophyta; class Magnoliopsida; order Boraginales; family Hydrophyllaceae; genus Nemophila; species Nemophila menziesii. The sequence goes on from JARWIR010000001.1 coordinate 87,620,402, forward strand.
TATTATTTTTTTTATTTAATAAAGTACGAGAGATGTACTATTGATCTATATGATTCACTAACTTCTCATCCATATAATGTAAATTGTGCATACATGAGAAAATTAAAACTTAATGAATTCATAGCCATGTGTGGTGGTCCTATTGAGACGGACTTGATGAATTCACCGTTTAGGTTGTTATATATTTCTCATACTTAATGAATTCATAGCCATGCGTGGTGGTCCTTTTGAGACGGATTTGATGAATTCACCGTTGAGGTTGTTGTATATTGCTCATAATATGATTACTAGGAGACGTCCTTGATGTTCTCAAGGGATGCGTTGTTAGAATCACCACAAATTCATAGCCCGTAAGGGTGGTCCTAAAGAGAAAGGACTTGATGAATTAGAGAGACACATAATGAGGCTGAGCTTTATTGCTCTTAATGATCTCGAAATTCGAGAGGGTTGGCTAATGAGGCTAGACGCTCTTGGAGATCACCTATGTGCATGGAAAGGGTGATGTTTAAGTAATCTGTAACTATCAGCCGGGTAGAGTATGTGTTGTGGGGGTCTCGATCGAAAACCGTCAAGTTCAAGAGTACGTTCACTTGACAGGAATTTGGTGGTTGCCTCACTTCACTACGTGGCAATTCAAATCGAAAGATATTGCCACTTAAGTACAATTCACCCAAATGCTGTTATTTATGGAAACCTGACCACCTTCTTTTCCAAAGAACATGAGTGGGGGATTGTTGGAATTATTCTTAAATATAATTTATTTTAAATAATCCATTCATGTTCTTGGAAGAGTGGAAAATATTATTTGTGCCAATTTGTCACACATTATTATTTGGGGAAAAAAACATTGGAATTGTTTAATATCAAATAATTCCTTATTCTTGATAAAAGATTAATGATTCTTTATATATATATATATATATTAGTTGTTATAGGAGTTACAAAAACTTGATAAAGAAAAAAACCGACGACTTTAATGAGCATTGACGAGCATTAATGTGACAGTTTTCTTGTCTTGTTTTTTCTTCTATAAATATTGACTTTGTCACTTTCATTTCAAGAGGAGAAGAAAAAAGATTATTCTTGAGAGAATGGAAAAATATAGAGAGAATAGAAGGTAAAAAAATATTCTAGAGAAAATAAAGAATAGAATTTAGAACGAAACTAAGAATTAGAAATACTATTATATTTCTCTCTCAAATATTCTAGTATAATATTTCTTTAGAGTAGAACGTTTGTTAGAGATAACCGGCACGATCGGAATATCTTTTTAACACCAATTTACATTCCGTGTAATAGTTCTTTTCTCGTATTTTCCATGTAAGTTTCGTTATTTTCAATTTATTGTAATAGTGTAGTATTACTTTAATTGAATATTATCTTTTGTTTTACTTTTGGAATTCCATTTCTCTATTTTTAATACTAGTGATATTGTTATTTTCCAACAATTTAAAAAGATATTCTTAAAATATCACTGGTTGTTTTTTTTGATATGGTTTTTCCTATCTCGGTAGTTGCTTCATAATTGAATGCAAAGGCCGTTTCCCGACGTGACTATGTTGGAGCCTTTCAATGGTTCAAACTACAAACGTTGGGTACAAAATCCATTGATATGTCTTGAACAACACGTACTAGACCTTGCCGTTCTCAAGGTACTCCCTGCCATTGAGGCTAATAGGGAATATACCAAAGAACTACACGCTAGGTTTCTGGATTTAAAAGTTGGTTAAAGAAAGCTAATTCAGTGGTTAGAGGATGGATCTTGGATAATGGGACAAACCCCACCTTTTATTTGTGTACCGTTGAGAAGTCAAGAAAGACTATCTGTGAAACGGTTCAGAAAAGGCATGAGGGTGATGATTCTGATGAGAACAAGTACGTCACTGGGAAATGACCCAACAAGATCTATTAGTCTCATACAAGTCGAAAAGTGAATCGACTCATGGATAAGTCCTTAAGTTTCCACGTTTTTATGAGTTTAAGGATTACTTTGGCCCCTTATATTTCCACTTTTTAAATCTTGTTTCCCTAAATTTCATTCACAAACATGAATATATATCAATTGGATATTAAATATATGTGTGAATGAAGATCTATGTGAAGAGATCTATATGGTGCAACATGAAGTGTTGGTGGTTTTGGATTAAGGGGATAAAGTATGAAAACTAAGGAAATTGTTTTGTGTTTTTTTTAACGGGCACCGTGTTAATGAAATAGAATCCTAATAAAAGATGGATCAGTTTGTGCTACACTTTTATCAATATGTGTACGACAAGATCCACTTTTGGTACTTTCATTCATGGGACTTACTTCTTTTATTCTTCTATTTGTGAATAAAATATGTGGGGAAAGATGAGCCTAAGGGAAAAATTCGTTAGAGTCAATTATAGAATTTACCTTAGTTAGTCTCACTTTGTTGGAAAGGTTTGACTCCATTGTTATAATATCTAGTAAAAAAAAAGAAAATCTTTATAATACTAGTATTCATAAATAAGAGAATTGTGGGGGGTGGGGTGTACCCCTTAATGGATATAAAATAATTATAATGATTATGATGCTCTTAATGAATAAAACCCAACTTGGTATTATCCATATTGTAAAGAGACTCAAGTGGTGACCATTGGGTTATTAAATTTTTTATTTAATAAAGTACGAGAGACGTACTATTGATCTATATGATTCACTAATTTCTCATCCATATAATGTAAATTGTGCATACATGAGAAAATTAAAACTTAATGAATTCATAGCCATGTGTGGTGGTCCTATTGAGACGTACTTGATGAATTCACCGTTTAGGTTGTTATATATTTCTCATACTTAATGAATTCATAGCCATGCGTGGTGGTCCTTTTGAGACGGATTTGATGAATTCACCGTTGAGGTTGTTGTATATTGCTCATAATATGATTACTAGGAGACGTCCTTGATGTTCTCAAGGGATGAGTTGTTAGAATCACCACAAATTCATAGCCCGTAAGGGTGGTCCTAAAGAGAATGGACTTGATGAATTAGAGAGACACATAATGAGGCTGAGCTTTATTGCTCTTAATGATCTCGAAATTCGAGAGGGTTGGCTAATGAGGCTAGACGCTCTTGGAGATCACCTATGTGCATGGAAAGGGTGATGTTTAAGGAATCTGTAACTATCAGCCGGGTAGAGTATGTGTTGTGGGGGTCTCGATCGAAAACCGTCAAGTTCAAGAGTACGTTCACTTGACAGGAATTTGGTGGTTGCCTCACTTCACTACGTGGCAATTCAAATCGAAAGATATTGCCACTTAAGTACAATTCACCCAAATGCTGTTATTTATGGAAACCTGACCACCTTCTTTTCCAAAGAACATGAGTGGGGGATTGTTGGAATTATTCTTAAATATAATTTATTTTAAATAATCCTTTCATGTTCTTGGAAGAGTGGAAAATATTATTTGTTCCAATTTGTCACACATTATTATTTGGGGAAAAAAACATTGAAATTGTTTAATATCAAATAATTCCTTATTCTTGATAAAAGATTAATGATTCTTTATATATATATATATATATATATATATATATATATATATATATATATATATATATATATTAGTTGTTATAGGAGTTACAAAAACTTGATAAAGAAAAAAAACCGACGACTTTAATGAGCATTGACGAGCATTAATGCGACGGTTTTCTTGTCTTGTTTTTTCTTCTATAAATAGTGACTTTGTCACTTTCATTTCAAGAGGAGAAGAAAAAAGATTATTCTTGAGAGAATGGAAAAATATAGAGAGAATAAAAGGGAAAAAAATATTCTAGAGAAAATAAAGAATAGAATGTAGCACGAAACTAAGAATTAGAAATACTATTATATTTCTCTCTCAAATATTCTAGTATAATATTTCTTTAGAGGAGAACGTTTGTTAGAGATAACCGGCACGACCGGAATATCTTTTTAACACCAATTTGCATTCCATGTAATAGTTCTTTTCTCGTATTTTCCATGTAAGTTTCGTTATTTTCAATTTATTGTAATAGTGTACTATTACTTTAATTGAATATTATCTTTTGTTTTACTTTTGGAATTCCATTTCTCTATTTTTAATACCAGTGATATTGTTATTTTCCAACAGTATATGCATCAATCAAGTATATGTAAGTTGTTATAAATTAAATAATCTTTCTGCGCCATTTGAGATGAATACGTTTCTATATTTTCCTTTTTCAGCAAATATATCTATCCTCTCGCCTCCAACTGTGTACAAGATGAACAAAAATCATGTGATATAGAAATGTATTGAATGCGTACCAGAACATTATATTCATTTTATTGTCTCTAGTTGTTACCCTTTCAACCCATCTATATGTCGGGTGGAAATTCGTTGCATTATATCCTTTCGTATCATGTTCTTTAGATTTTGGTTATTCTGATATATATTTGTTTGTTTGTTTGTATGGCAGAGAGTATTAGAACACCTAAAGCAAAGTGATGGATGATATTTTAAGGTACAAGATCAGTATATTGTCAATTATGTTGTTCAAGTTTTTGTTTTTTGAGTTCATCACCATTGTTAGGATTAATAAAACATCTTGATACACCATCGAAAATTATCTCAGCTGGCCCACCTTTGCCAAAATAAATGTAATAAGTAAAGTAAATCTATGGAAGAACTACAGAGTAACAATAATGGATGAGTTTTAATCTGTTCTAAGATTACTTCCAATATGGGCATATGGAATATTATTCTCAGCTCTTTACAGTCAAGAGCGAAGGATTTTGTACGTTGAGTTAATTGCACTATAACCCCCTTTATTGATCTTTTTAATAATTACACTATAAGTCCCTATATTTATTACTAGCTTCTGTTGCATAGATGAGTGGAGTTTTGGGAAAGGAGTTGTCGATCGATTCTGTAAATTAATGACAAGTTGAAAGAGTTGATGTTTGATCATATCTTTTGCAGTTCATAAGGTCTAATCATAGCTTAGATGTTTTTAGTTTTTAGTTTTATATAGTATTTGATTTGTTTTTCATTGGTAAATTAACACCTTTGATCACCAGTATCTTAGGAAAACAAGTAATTTCAAGGGTGAACTGCACAATTTATTTTCATATGATTACATTCTGATGAAAAAAATTTCGTGGACAAAAATTCCATGGAATTAATATCTTTTCATTGACTAAGTGATGATTAAAGAATGCAAAATTAAGCAAGTTTCGATTGAATGTTTGCATGAGACTTTATTGAGTTTGGTTATTTGATTGTCCAATCTTTACTTGCGAGTTATCAGAAACCAAATGCGCAATCTGGAATCACTAAGTGAAAATGTCAGAAGAAAAATTGAAGGTTAGCGAGAGTTTGATAAGATTCATGTAAAAGAGTTGAATTTGGAAGTAGAAAGTTCAAAAGAAACATAGGTAACAATTGAATGGATAAATTGAGAAGAAGTTGCTGCTATGAACGGGTTGTTTGTGCATAGGTACAGGATATCTATCCTGAAAATATTTGTTCAGTAAATGATTTTTACCATGTAACTAAAAACATATTTTTATTTCCTTTAACCTGTACCAACTATCTTTTATTTCCCTTTCTTGCGCCGCTGATCTTCTAATTTTTGATACTTAATTGCCATTAATATACGATTTGAGATATTTATTTCCATTATTATTTCATATACTAATAGTTATTACATATTTGAAAGGTGTGGGCTCAATTGGATATATTTCATGATATTTGGACCAATTATGAATTTGAAAATATTAAAATTGCTTAGTATTTTTTTTATTTATCTATCTTAAATATTGTTTATTTATGGTGTAATTTTAAATTTCTTTTTTAAATTTTTATAGTTCCCTCTAAATAAGGATACTTTTATGTAAAATTAAAAATGGTACAACATTATTACAATTCACATCTTCTACGATTGTGTAATTTAAGTGGTGGTAAATTGTTACTTTTGTTAATATTCATGCTCATACTAAAGATTTTGTTTTAGTTCTTGGCTCAAATGTAAATTTCATTGTATAATATGTATGATTTGCGGACTTTTAATAGGGTTTTTTTACGCAATGCCTCTAGGCACGGAACCGTTCGATCATGTTTAGACTTACCGGTTATGTATCCTAAATTATTTTGCAACCAACCCAGAAAAACTTCCCAACTGAACCGAGCCGAAACGGCAAGGCTTACGAACCGAACGTAGCAAACCATTACCGGACCTTGATGTTTGGGCATGGGTAATACCTAGAACTAAAATTAAAGGGTTTAAGATTAAGGTGTACAGTTTAAAATTAAAGGTTCAAGATTTAAGATAATTCGTTTAATATTTTAGAAATAAATCTTGATTAAATACCATTTTGTAAGGTCAAATGGATTATCACTACTTTATCTATTATATTTTTAAATTTACAGTTGGTTACTGACTAAATACCATTTTTTCTAATATCATAGATTTCTTGTTAATTGAGAACAAAAAATAACACCTTAAATCTTAAACCATAAACCTTAATTTTCACCTTCCCTTGAATCTTAAACCTTAATCTTTAATTCTTAAACCTTAAATCTCAATCATTCACCTCCACATTCACCTTTACCATCACAATCACTTAATTTTTTAAACCTTAATCCTAACCTTAAAACTTTAAGCTTACCGTTAAAACATAACCTTAAAGTTAAAACTTAACCCTAACCTTAACCTTGAACCATAAAACTTAAGATTAACCTTAACCTCAATCTTGACTTTCACCAAGGGAACCTGGATTCGCTTCCCGTCAACACAACAATTTTTTTGTGAGTGTCTCCAGACACGGGTTTTACCTAGTCTATATTATAAAGTAAGGTTTTTACATAAGTGGTGGCCAAGATTGATTCAGGCTAAATATAAGTGGTGTCCAAGATAATTTCTGTCCCCACTTATCATAAAAAAACCAATGTTATACAGTTAAACCTAATCCATCACTTTAACACTCTCATTTCCACCAAGCGTTCTCCTACACAAGAAAGTCACCGCTCGAGTACCATTCTATCGCTACTCTGGACACATTCTTCACCCAAATCAACCGCTACTCCCTCTCTTCATCTCCTTCCCCATTCGCACGATGTGAGGTCAACACCACCACTGTCTTTAATATTTATCAACACCAACGACTCACCTTTCCATGAAGCCGCCCTCCTGCAAAAGAAAACCGTCGCTGCTCGAGAACCATTCTCCCCCATCTTCACACTCATCTTTCCATATTTTCAAAATCACCTCTCCACCTAACCGACCGTTCTCCACCATAGTCAAACTAGCTTGGTCACGCCATCAGTAATCGAAGAACCCAAATTAAGGTATGAAAAGGCGAACTCTCATGCTCTCTCTACACGCGCGTGGACACACTCACACAAATGTGTTTGTGTGAATATACATATATTAATGGATCTATGTGTGTGCTCTAATTTCAAGGTAGGACATAGGCAGATGCTGAAGCATCCAAGCCGAATGATTAAGAATATGTATGGTAAGGTTTGCATTGATGCTACCTTATTCTTGATTGGTAGGATATTCACTTTCACTATCGATACATCAACATCTGAGGTATATTCTCTTTTTCCTTCTTTTTTACTTTTAATGGTAATTACATTTGTCTTTTTATAGTTTTAAAATTTATACAATTTAATCCTTTGTTAGTCTATTAATAATCTATGTAATTAGTCTAATCCTGCAATTTTAGATAAAATAATGAAAAATTGCATTTTGCCTAGTGAATTTTATAAATTTGAATCTACACCTAGAACTTTAAGTATTGCGATATGGTATTAAAGTTAGGTTCGATAGTTAACAATCTCTTCATTAACTATGCGCTAATATCAGGGCTTGAATTAACTTAAATGTATTAATTACGATTTTGTTTGTTAATTGTTAGTTTAATGTATTTTGAGATTAGTAGTACAAATATTGAATTTTGTATTTGTTTTTTTGTTTCATTAAGAACAATTATTATTGTATTGGTGAAATGAATGTATCAATAATAAATTATATTTATTAATTCAAAAATTTGCTTTGTAGGAACAGATTAATGTCGAAAAACTTTGGGAAAGTGCTGTTTCAAATGGTTGGAGACCATCATCTACTCCACGATCTAATTGGCCACGTTTGCTCTTTCACTTCTATTTACTCTTTACCCTTTTTTTTACAAAAAAAATCTATTAATTGTCTTTTTACATTTAATTTTAAACTCAGTTATCTCTCTCTTTGTAGCTCCTACAAAAGAGAGTAATGGGTATTTGTGTGTACATTGTAATGGTGGTTTAAATCAACAAAGAACAATTTTTTTTTACTCTACCTAATCAATCATTTTTCATGAAATATCAACTAAAATAGTTAATAATTTAACTTTTTTAACTTGTGTTTATAAAGATCTTTAATGCTATTTTGGATGCAAGAATAATGAATGCTACATTACTACTTCCTGAGCTGGATGCAAATTCACTCTGGCATGATGATAGGTACAACATACATACATGCATATTTATTATACATGCATATTTATTAGGTTTTTGTTTTTGTTATATTCAGTGGTTTCCATGGAATATATGATGCTAAACATTTTATCAAGACATTGAAATAAGATGTAAGAATAGTGCAAAAATTATACCCGATATTTACAAAAATGGAAAGGTCAAGAAAGTGAAAGCTCTTTAGGTTAGTTTTAACTTTTAACTTCTCATATAATTTTGTTTAAAATGTTATTTATTTGCAGATTAGACCCTAAACAGATACATATGTGAGCTGGTACATACCAGAAACTTTATAAAAGATGAAAGAACATGGTTGGTCCTGGTTGGTCCACTGAGAATATCGGAAATTGCTTGCTATTAAAGTCTATCGACTTGAGCGAGAATGCTTTTCCGGAGGCCTTCCAGAGTTACTTCACAAACTTAGTTTATCCAACTCTTAATCGCTTAATCTACAGAGCAATTTTTTCAAAACAGAGTTGCCAATTCAGATTGCAGATATGAGAAGTCTCAAGACTTTGGATCTATCGGATAATAATTGCAAATATTCCTAGGTCTTAAAAAAATAGAGAACTCATATACCAAGTTAACTGATAATTAGCATTAATCATATATAAACACTAAGTATTTTTTCTACACAAATAATATTACTTAGTTGAAAAACATTACATATTTGGTCATCGATCTGTTAAATATAGAGAACTCCTATATAAAATAAGCAAGTGAAATTTTTTGTCCATGCAGTAAAAAATCAAATTAAAAATATAATTACAACATCTTAAATAAATCTGTCATTATTTTTTCCAATTAAAAATATGACAATATAGTTACAAATAAAAATCATTAAAATATATTTCAATATTTATGTTTTCGAAAAATATAGTTCTTTAATATTATGAAAGATTCTCAAAAATGAAAGAATTTCAAAAACATTACATATTTAGCCATTGATCCATTAAATATAGAAAACTCATAGAATAAAATTGATATTTTGTAGTTAGGAAGAAAGTAGTGGTGATAGTAGTGGGATGTATTATGGTTAGAATACATGTGGCAAGATCTAGATGATTTTAGATGCCATATATTTTTGCTCTAGATAAATCTTGGCCACGTTTAAGTGAAGTTTATATTGGTTTTTGAAAGAGGATTCGATATGTTGGATACGTTTAAGTGAAGTTTATATTGTTTATTTTTTTTGTCAAATATTTGTTATATTGCTGTATTATTCATTTTTATATATGTTGTGTATTATTAGTGTTGGTTAGAAACAGAAAAAAAAATACTATTATTCATGTTGGACATTTTAATTTAACCGTTCAAACTTTTTTTTTTAAAATATATTATTTAGTGTTAAGACATAGTACATGAATCTGGACAACAAAATTTATGATTTTTTTTATTTGTAATATAATTGATAAATATAATATATTTACTTATTAATTTGTCCTATTTTTTTTGTTAATTAAACTTTTATCAAAATATAAATTATAATATTTAATAAAGTTATTATATTTAATTTATATTTTATTCAAAGTTATTTTTTAATTATTTTTGTATTTAGAATTTATATGTTAGAAAGATATTTGTTTTTATAATTAATTTTTTCATTAATAATTTTATTTTACAAAAACATCATAATTAATTTACATATTAAATATATTATATTTTAAAAAAAATAAACCGGAATAGTTACGATTCACGATTCGATACGATACACGATCCAAAAAAGTAACATTTCGATTCCCGATACGATTCACGATTCGTGAACTATGAATAGGTACAACATATGTACATGCATATTTATCATACATACATATTTATTAGGTTTTTTTTGTTTTATTCAGTGGTTTCCATGGAATATATGATGTTGCACATTATTTCAAGACATTGAAATACGATGTAAGAATAGTAAAAAAGTATACAAGATATTTACAAAAATGAAAAGGTCAAGAAAGTGAAAGCTTTTCAGGTTAGTTTTAACTTTTAACTTCTCATATAATTTTGTTTAAAAATGTTATTTATTTGCAGATTAGACCCCAAAATGATGCACATGTGAGCTAGTACATAACAGAAGCTTTATACAAGATGAAAGAACATGGTGCTATTTACGTAACTCCTTTTTCTCACATAGTTTAGAAGAAGAAATTGATAACCTGGAATATCAAAGGTTAAGATATAGAGTTAACTATCATACACTTATATTTAAACCACATATTATGGAATTAAGTAGTTCAATAGTTAATAAACTTCGTGTCCAAGGTCATTTCATTGCTATACATCTTCGATTTTAGATGGATATACTTGCTTTTGCTGGGTAAGTCATGTTTTATATGGTGGGTACTTGGATTGTGTGTGGAAAGACTAAAATGGAGGATAGTTAAAAGTAGAGATTAATCATCAATAAGATACAATTTTGCTATCTCTTCTCTTTCTAATCGATTTAAAATGGAGGTTTGATAAATGTTTCTGTTTTTGATATGATGATAATAATATTGATATTTCCTGATTCTTTCTCGACTATTTTATGAATCATATGAGAATTTATGACTCTATTCTTGGCATGACATGTCAGATTTTGCTGAATAAATTAAGATCTCAGCATTTATATCAGGTGTTGCCACTATTTTTTTAGTTAAAAAACAAAAGGAGGGTGTGATTATGGTGTGTCTTGGCGGGGTAACCCTGATAATGTCACGTCAGATTCATGCTCAATAAAGACCTGAGCCTTCCATTAAGGGACGTATTTTGCACTATAGGTCCCTATAGTATGTATTTTAGATTTTATTGCACTTAAAACTCAAGACTTCATTATTAATTTCACTTAGCCTTTTCTGCAGCATTTTTATAGGTTACTGATCTTTCTGCAATAGTTTTCAGGCTACCAATCTTGGCGATTCTGTAGCTGTTCAATAGGATATAGATCCATGTTGTTACATTTTAAAAAGTATATGCATCAATCAAGTATATGTAAGTTGTGAGAAAAGAAAATAATCTGTTTGCGCCATTTGAGATGAATATGTTTCTATATTTTCCTTCTTCAGCAAATATATCTATCCTCTAGCCTCCAACTTTGTACGAGATGAACGAAAATCATGTGATACAGAAATGTATTGAATGCGTATAAGAAGATCATATTCACTTTATTATCTCAAGTTGTGACCCTTTCAACCCATCCATATGCCAGGTGGAAATCCGTTCCATTATAACCTTTCGTATCATGTTCTTTGGATTTTGGTTATTCTGATATAAATTTGTTTGTTTGTATGGAATACAGTACTAGAAAACCTAAAGCAAAGTGATAGAAGAGATTTTAGGTACAGGATCATTATGTTGTCAATTATGTTGTTCAGGTTTTTGTTTGTTCAGTTCATCACCATTGTTAGGATTAATAAGACATCTTGATACACCATCCGCAATTATCTTAGCTGGCCCACCTTTACAAAAATAAATGTAAGAAGTAAAGTAAATCCATAAAAGATCTGCACAATAACAAAAGTAGATGAACTTTAATCTGTTATGAGATTACTTCCCATATGGGCATATGGAATATTATTCTCAACTCTTTACAGTCAAGAGCGAAGATTTTTGTATGTTGAATTAATTACACTATAACCATTTTTATTGATCTTTCGAATAATTACAGTATAAGTTCCTATATTAATTATTATCTTTTATTTCACGGATGAGTGGAGTTTTGGGAAAGAAATTGTCGATAGATACTGTTAATGAATGACAAGTTGAAGGAGTTGATGTTAGTTCATATCTTTTGCTGTTCATAAGGTTTGATCATAGTTTAGATTTTTGTAGTTTTTAGTTTTATATAGTAGTTGACTTATTTTTTAATTGGTAAATTACCACATTTGATCACCAGTATCTCAGGAAAACAAGTATTTTCAAGGGTGAACTGCGCAATTTATTTACATATGGTTACATTCTGATGAAAAACATTTCTTGGACAAAAATTCCATGGAATCAATATCTTTTTTATAGTAAGTGATGATTAAACAATTCAAAATTAAACGAGATTCGATTGAATATTTGCATGAAAATTTATTGAGTTTGGTTATTTAATTGTACAATCTTTACTTGCGAGTTATCAGGGACCAAATGTATAATCTGGAATCACTAAGTGAAAATGTCAGAAGAAAATTGAAGGTTAGCGAGATTTTGAGAAGATTCATGCAAAAGGGTTGAATTCAGAAGTAGAAAGTTCAAATGAAACTCAGGTAACAATTGAATGAAGAAAGGAAGAAGAAGTTGCTGCACATAATGAGTGATTTGTGCATAGGTACCAATATATCTATCCCGAAAAATATTTGTTCAGCAAATGATTTTTACAGTGTAACTAAATATATGTTTTTATTTCCTTTAACCTATGTCAACGAATCTTCTAATTTTCTTTCTTGTGCCGCCGATCTTCTAATTTGTGATACATAATCGCCATTAATGTATGATTTGAGAGATTTATTTCCATTATTATTTCATATACTAATTTCTATTACATATTTAAAAGGTGTGGGCTCATTTGGATATATTTCATTATATTTAGACCAATTATGAATTTGGAAATATTAAAATTGCTTAGTATATATTCTTTTATCTATCTTAAATATTGTTTATTTATGGTGTAATTTTAAATTTTTATAGTTTCCTCTAAATAAGGATACTTTTATGTAAAATTAAAAATGGTACACCATTATTACAATTGTGTGATTTAAATGGTGGTAAATTGTTAATTTTGTGAATATTGATGCTTATACTAAAGTTTCTGTTTAGTTCTCGTCTCAAATGTAAATTTCATTATATAATGAGTATTATTTGTTGACTTTTAATAGGATTTTTATTTTACGCAATCTCTCTAGGCACGGAATCGTTCGATCATGTTTAGACTTACCGGTTATGTATCCTAAATTATTTTGCAATTAACCCAGAAAAATTTCCCAACTGAACCGAACCTAACCGGCAAGGCTTTCCAACTGAATGGAGCAAAAGATTACTAGACCTGGGCGTTTTTCAAACCGACACAACATAACACATTGACTTATATTACAATTCATTCAAAACTGGGTAGTGTCCCTCGGGCACGGATAATATCAAGAACTAAAATTAAAGGGTTTAAGATTAAGGTGTACAGTTTAAAATTTAAGGTTCAAGATTTAAGATGATTTGTTTTATATTTTAGAAAGAAATCTTGATTAAATACAATTTCTTAAGGTCAAATGGATTAACTACTTTATCTATTCTATTTCTAAATTTACAATTGGTTACTGACTAAATACCATTTTATCTAATATCATAAGTTTGTTGTTAATTGAGAACAAAAAAGTAACACCATAAATCTTAAACCATAAACCTTAATTTTCACCTTCACTTAAATATTAAACCTTAATATTTAATCCTTAAACCTTAAATCTCATTCATTCACCTCCACCTTCACCTTTACCTTCACCTTCACTTAATTTTTTTAACCTTAATCCTAACCTTAAAAATCTAAGCTTCAAGTAAAAACCTAACCTTAAAGTTAAAATTTAAACTTGACCTTAACATTGAACGTTAAAACTTAACCTTTGAACTCTCGAAGGTTGTATCTCGATTAATTTTGGTGTCACTACTCGAGTAACAAAAAATTGTCCCATCCACTAATTTTTTAAACCTCTCGGCCTATTCTCTTGTTTGGAGGCCTTCCAAGAAACCGTGGTTCCGACCCCAAACTCATTTGTAGCTCTGTTTTTCACGGGTTCATGGTGGTGGTCCTTCTCTTTAACCTCTTTAGATACTTCTGGAACAATAGGGAACTCAAGCGGCACCTCCTCTAGAATTTTGTCCAAAACAAGGGATGTTTTAGAACTTTCTTTTGTTATAAGGGCCACATTTTCAATCTCGATCTCTACACTCGCATTCTCAAATGTTTTTGAAATAGGTTCCATGAATACTTGTTGCAGTGTGAGTTCTTTTGTATAACTTTAAAGCATTTGGGTGCAGGTTTTTTCTTTGCAAACCTCTACAAATGATTTATCGGTGTCACCAATTGAATGCTTCGTCTTTATAGGATTAGGTGGTGACATCAATGGAGTACTAGGTGGTGAATCCATCCTAGTATCTTCTTCTTCTGTCTCTTTTCTAACCAAGACCTCAATATTTGATTCCTCTAAACGTGGCTGGGCTGAGTTTTCCATGGATGTAATCTTCCCTTCACAAGGTTTAATTTCAATTTCGACTGCATTACCAAAAATCGACTCATCTATGCTTAGCTTGGTTGATTCTTCTATTGTTGGAATCTGTAGTTCACTAGGTGTAACTTTTGGTGATTCCACTTCCTTCTCTTCTTGAAGGCTAAACTCTTCAACTTCTTTGAACTGAACATCACTATCTTGACTGGCCTTATGATTAATATTTGTACCTTGGCCGGTTTGCATAGGTGGTACTTGTTGTAGCCTCTCAATTGTTTCTGTGAGTTGCGTCAATCGTTGCTCCATCAATTGATGTTGTTGTTGCATATTTTGCACTAGTGATATGATAGCATCGCTTTTCACCTCACTCTTTACTACATTATCCGTTGTAACCTTAATGAAACAATTGAGGGAGTTTTCCAACTTCTTGAGATTTTCTTCATGATCTATAACATTCCCTTGTGTCAGATTGATGAAAGTGTGTATTTCATCGAAAAACTTTTGCAGTTGATCATACCAAAATTCTGTAATTTGAACTTGATCAAGAGAATTATTCATGCCTAAAGAATAACCTGAAAAGAGACTAAAACGAAACAAATGTAAAACTGAAAACAACTAAAACTACTAACCTAACTTAAACACAAATAAAATAACCGCTATAAATCCCCGATAGCGGCGCCAAAAACTTTGTGGATCCTAGTGTGTTATAATATTGCTATAAAAGTAAAGGAATAAAGGATCCACAGACCGCAAGTGTACGGGTCGTTCCAAATAATAAATAAGTAAATACGGGATTATCGTCTCCACAGGGATTGAAGTAGTTATTCTAAATTCGTGTTCAATATTAGAATATATAGTTTTAATTTCTTAAATTAAAAAGATAAATAGCAAAAGAGTTTGATTTCTAATTAACTAAATAAAATAAATAATAAATAATAAACAATTATGCAAAAAAGATAAGGAGATGCAAGTATGAATCAATCCTATTGAATTTATGATTCCTAAGAATAAGAATGAATGGAAAATCTCACAATAGTCATGACTCTATAATCTCTTAACCCCCGTCAGGGTGGACTTAGGAGCTCTCCTACGATATTACAAACCCCGTCAGGGCGATTATAAGCTACGTAAACATGATTAAGATATATACCCAATTGGCTGTGTGGTTATTCAAGCCCCTCAGGGTCAATAACGGACACCACGCGTCTATATTATAATTCTGTAAATAAACCCCCCGTCAAGGTGATCACTCGCCACTAAGTGAATAGCCTAATTACTAAAACCTACCCTTGATTCGCGACGTCAATGATAGTAAACAAGCAAACGAATATAGTCAATGGAAATTAAGAACCAATTCAATTAAATACTAAACTCCCGGATTCAAATTAAAACAGAAAAACAATAATCGGTGGTTCACATAATTACAATCCTAAAGATAAATTTTGTAGAATAAAACTCTTGAATAAATAGCTTAGAAATACCTCATAGACAAAATAGATCGAATACTAATTTAACCAAATAATAGAGATGGAGAAGTGTTGAATTGATGTAATTAAGCTCTAGCTCTTGCTTCTTCCTCTTTTAGATCCTCTTGATTGCTTCTATGATGAATTATGTATGTATATTAAGCTTATGCAGCCAAGGGATGATTTTATAAGGTTTAGAATTGATATTTATAGGTGCTTGGTCGAATCTTGGAGTAGGGACCAAGTAAAAGAGTCCATGTCCAACTTAAATTCGTAAGTAGATAAGGATAATTACCGCTGACTTGTGTTTACCATATCTTCTTCGTTACTGGGCCGTTTTTGGCCCGTAAGATATTAAAAGAATCCTCACGGAATTATCTATCTACCTATTAAAGGGATCTTCCAGAAACCTCTCGGATTTGAAGTTACCATCACTTCTTTAGACGTAGCTACAGAAATTAGATTAATTTGGCAGCTTTTTCTTTTCCTAATTGAACTCTGTTTCCTTCTATCTCCACATTTCTTCAAAATCTTCTTTCCTTATTTCTTTAGAACTGACTTGGTATCTAATTTATTTTCATATTATCTTTAAAGTTTCACATTAACACACAAATTAAACCAAATATGCTATAAAAATAATAAGTCATCAAATCAAGACAAGAAATAGGAATATTACTAATTAAGCACAAAAGTTAATATAAAAAGACCATTTTTAACCTAAAATGATGTCTCCTAATGGCTTATATTTAGAAAATTAAGGAGACATCATGGATGCAAAAAAAAACAAAATATCATAAGGAAATAAGAAAATAACATTTAGTAGTTACGAGCTATTTTGATTCAGACTATGTCAATAATTTGAAGTTTTTATTTCTTGTTTCAATAAGAGTACATTTTAATTAATTGATTTATAGTTTATGTACCTGATTGTGAAAAATGCATCATATTTTTTTGCTTGGTTGAATATTTTTTAATTTATTTTTATCTCAATAATTGTTTGTTTATCCTGTGTTATAGGGAAAATTCAGTTTTAGGCCCTTGTTTTAAAACATAATTTTTTTAGTGCACATGTGACATATTGACTAAATCCCTTTCAAAATTATTAGATTATAAGGATAGTTTTGATATTTTAATAAAAATCCTAATTCTTTATAAATATGTATCTTATTTGAAATACCCAAATTGCACTTGAAATATATTAAAAAAGTACCGCTCAAGGAAAATGCCCACAATGAGAACGATGTGTAATGTATGACCATAAAAAAAACGTTTGATCTATTTTTGAAATTAGATCATATGAAAATCGAATATTTTTATGATTTACTATAGAAATTACTAGGTAATACTTTTATCAAATATTATGGATCAATTTTAACAAATAATGATAATTAAAAATTTTAATTTATTAAAATCTTCCAAAAATAATTTATAACATATTGTATACCATTTTTCCAAATAACATTGTATTATTAATATTAAAATCTAAATAAAATAAATCTATATTATAAAGCATACTACTCGACTCAATGGTCTGAATCCTCTACATAAAGAGTTGTCATTTGAAATCTCATATTTTAGACCTTTTCATTAATGAAATTTAATTTCTTCCACTAATAAAAAAATCACATATTAAATTGGTATGTACAGTTTTGGCAGAACAAAATAATTGACATTAAAAAAAATACAAAACAATTACAATGCATAACCTAATTCATTTGTCGTTTTATTTTTTCTTACCTCTTGTCGGCCATTAAAACTCACTCGAAGGCTTTCTCTTTACTCCTCACTCAAATTTTCTCATGCCGCCCGACGATAAATTTATCATGTTCCCTACACTCCACACGTTGCCCATCTATGTCACGGTACACATCTAATGATCTCACTGTTTGCAGCCATTATCACCAACCCTCCAAAATCATATATGTATCAAGAAAGTGGGTACATATTTTTTTATCAAAATAATCTATGTGAGAAACTCTTTCAAAATCATCGCACCGACCATAAACAACATTCATCATTTTCCTCTTACAACACTAGTTGTTTAAGTATCCATAACCTTCTGAGTTTAAGTTTCATCTATTTTTTATTTATTTATATAACCCTAATTGGCCACTTATATTATTGCTTTTCATAGTTGTCTTATTCCCTTTTACCTCAACAAATATATTTGTTCATTGCAAGGATGTGTCTTCTTCAAAGAGAAAATAAGTCAGAATCTGAAGAAATAGTTTTGGCCACTTATTTTCTACCTTTTTGTTTTCCATCTGCTCCAATAGTTCACCCTTTTCATATCTTCTCATCAAATCACTCTTTGGTAAATATCAATAAACCCATCATATAAATTTTTCGGTTAAGAGAATATTTTCATGCCAATAGTTTTAATAATGTGTTCCACAAACACTAGCTCCTCTCCAAAAACAAAGGAGAACGAAAATTCATTGACTGTAATAGATAAAATACAAGGTATCACCTTTCCCACTATAATATTAAAACATTTTTTTGGCTTGAATTTCTTTTCGATAGTCTTCATATAAGACGTGAATGTTGGTAAAAACTAACAATCACCGATACAGTAAAAATTGTTTTCATATAAAAATATTTAGAAAACATGTAATACTACAACTATTACAATACAATGGAAAAATGGAATATAAAGGTATCCCAAAAACCGTAATACAACAACTATTACAAGAAATGGGAAAAGAACTTACATGGAAATATCAAAAAAAATTACTAGATACGATTACACAAAACGTGCATCGTTGAAAAAGATATTCCGGGAGTACCGGTATCTCCAACAATCGTATCCCTCTTCTACTCTTATCTCTATGTCAAAATAATTTGACTAATCATTGAGAATGGAGTGTTCCATTTTCTGAATTTCTAGAATAATATATCATTCTCTTTAGAATAATATTCTTTCTCACTAAAAGTTGTTTCCTATTCTCTCTATAATAATTTTTCCATTCTCTCTAGAATTACATTTTTTCTCTTCTCTTGAAAAGCAAGTGACAAAGTCACTATTTATAGAGAAAATGATAAGACAAAGGAAAAAAAACCGTCACATAAATGTCTCTTCAATGCTCTTTAATGCTAGCCGTTTTTTTCTTTATCAAATTTTTGTAACTCCCATAACCACTAATATATAAAAAAAACTATTAATCCTCCATCAAGAATAAGGAATTATTTGAAATTCAATAATTCCAATGGTTTTTCTTTTTCATTTTCTAGGTAGGATTTTTTAACACATATAAAGATTACCCACTTTTCTTAAGAGAAAGAAAGACTTAATAAAATAAAAATCTTTAATTTTACTAATTCCAAAAATTTCTGTCTCAAATTTTTATGTGGGACTATTAGTAGACGAATAGTCTTTTCCACTTCTTCCAAGAGCATGAAAGAATAATAAAATAAATTGTCTTTTATTAAATAATTCCAACAGTGAATAGTGTTTCCCTTTTTTTGTACCTTTTTTAATCTTCAATGTGGTTTAAAAATTGACTTATTCCAAAACATAAGTGTTATAATTTCAAACAAGATACAGACTTATCTAATGTGCTTAAGTTGGTGTTTTTTATGTATAGGTTTTGTATTTACATACCTGTTTTTATAAGGACCCTGGGGTCTTCATATTCTTAGTAAATTTGTGACCCTTCTCCCTATCTCTTATTCTTCACATTTCTTCTATGTAAATGATTTAATTTCATTGAGATATTAACTAATGATACTGAAATTGATTTGTGTTTTAATACTCAAATCTCTTAATGTTGTTGCAGATGTATTGCGGTCGTTGAACACGATGGTAATATTTCATCGAAATTTTTTCATAACATAAAGGACTAGTAAGATTATATATTCAATTTTTACATATTGTTTTCTTATTCACAAGTATTTTATAAATTATTTCAATTCTTTTAGATTCGTGGTTTAGAGTTCAATGCTATTACTCCAAATTTCCTTTCATCAAGGGTTACTGAAGGTGAAATTGCATATGAGATATTACAAAACCAACATAACCTATTAATCCTCCTCCTCTTAAGGTAGTCAATAATTGTATTGAATTTTATCATACATCATGATATGAAATTTGTATAGGGGCCTACTTCTTATGGGGTAATGAATATGCAACACAATGTGAGATCTCTTTTTTATCATTGAATAACAAGGTGAAAAATATATTAGCTTTCACTTGCTATAATGCATGGTGGTGTCGCCTAGGGTGTGATAAAAAAAAAGATAAATATAAGCCAAAAACGATGCACTTTCACCCTAGATAAGCACAGTACTACAAGTATCACATGACGTATGCAAGGTTTAATGATAAGTTAGATTCTTTCTCAAGGACTTAGTATGTTATACGAATGAGCAGAAATATTGAGTAGAAAGTAATTAACTAAAGATAGAAAATAAATAGGAATTATTTAGAGAATATTAATTAAACTAATGAAAATAAAAGATAATAAAATAAACACGAAGAAATATAAGATGAGAAGTATAGCTCAGGTTTCGCTAGTATGCACTAATCCTTCTAATTCTTTCTATCAAACTTTAGTTAATAAGGGAGATAATTAGCTCTTGGATACTTAGTCAAGATTCTAAATTGCCATACCTTAGACCTTGAGAGCGACTAAAGGGGCTACGGACACACCACGAGGCTGGTTTAAATAGGGTTATCCTGTGCTACTAGGTTCCTAAGCAATCAATTCCAAACATGGTGATAGTGGTTAAAATATACCCTAATGACTATCTAGCTAGAATTAGTGTTGTCAAGACCAATATCGACGCAAGACGTAATCTGGTGTTTCAATAATTAGACACCCAGCTAAGGTGACCATCTAACAACTATTAAGGTAATCTTATATGTTACGCACCGCAAGGAAAACATACAATAAATCAAAACACATAAAAAAATATATAGGTAAGAAGCTAATATCTAATTAAAACATATGATACCCAAAGAAACTTAGATAGAAAGAAAATAGAATTCATAGATTATACATGATGCAAAACCCAAGCTATGGGAAAATTAGTTTATACCTGAAGGAAATAAAGTAAAAGAAATAATGAAAGACTTCATCTTGCTTTCTACAATAATTCTGATAATAATAAACCTAAAGACTAATTACTATGAGGCAAGGATGATTTACAAGTGATATAAGGGTGTATTTATAGGTGTAGAGAAGCCCTAATTCGTTTTCTTGAAGTAGAAGGTAAGTAGTTGACTCATAGCCCAACTCAAATTCGTAAACCTAAAATATGTAATCAGGTCCGTTTTTGTTTTGGTCCTAATAGTTTCAATTCTTATCCGTTTGACGCGTATGAGTAGTCTAAATTCATCATCTCGTAAATATCTTTAACTTTTCTCTTGACCATTCTTCCAAATTCCTCACCGATTATGAGATATAAGCAGATTTGTGGTCGTGGGTGGTGAAATTCAGATTTATGGCAGCTTTTCGTTTTCCATATTTCAGCTTTTGTTTCCTTATCTCCAATTTCCATGATTATCTTCTTTCCTTATCTATTAGTCTTTAACTTGGACTCTGACTAATCTACATAATTATCTTTAAAGATTCAAACTAAATAAATAATTAAACCCAATATACTCTAAAAATAATAATTTACTAAATAAAGACTAGAAATAGGAAAGTGTAATAATTCTCAAGAAAATCGACTCGAAAGACTTCTAAATAACTAAAAATGATGTCTCATCTTAATATTAATTCATCACAAATGAGGAGACATCAAGACCCCCAACTCAAAGTTGTATCGTCCCGATACAATAAAGATAAAAACAAAGGGAATTCTCTAAATACACACTTAGGTCACTTTAACACAATGGGAAGAACATAGCAGAATATATAAAATAGACATAAAGTAACTACTCAGAAAATTTCATGTAATAATATATACAAACTACATACATGTACACTTCTCATATCTACAGTCAAAACGATTTGAATTTAAGATTATATTAGCTTCGCAATGTAAGAAGGAGAGGAACTTTACTCAGTTTACCAAGGAAGCTATAGATTGTTCATCGACCTTTACTAATATCTAAATATCCACTTAACTACTCTCTATTGGCTCAATGACTTCTCGATTATATAGCAAAGAATCAAAATGTCTTTAAGGTTGTAATGTAGGCTTATGGACGGTATATAGTATATTTGGATAATTTAGAGTGAGAATTTGGCTCTCTCCTCACTAGCCATCAACGAATCGCCCTATAGCTTGAGTTACTCTCATAAAACGTTTCTCACTCAAACCAGTGATTTCTTTGATGCACAATTTAGCATCCCCAATAACCCAATTAAAGCATAAGACGTTCACGTAAAAATTCCTCTTTGCCGGTCCGAATATGTATTCTTTTCAATTTATCATTTTTTCTTTTGCATAGCTATGTCTCTCTTTTTAATGTTCGAGATATCACGCTATTTTTTCATATATATTTTTTTTCTTTTCAAATTTAGCTCGTAGCTTATTTTTCATTCAGTATTACCCCGGCAAAGGGTTACAATAATAACCTGTGCATCATCATCAATATAGTAACAGAGCACAATTAATAAACTCAAAAATCCCAACCCAATAATATTTCCCATACTGGTGGACCCACCACCCCAAACTCAAGCTCTAAACCAACTGTATATGCATCCCGATTCAAGTGCGGGTCATATGGAAAAGTCCTATAATCTAAAGGGATATGGATTATAATGTGGCTAAATAAACGGCTTTAGAAAGGCTAGAAGGGGCTGAGAAGGATATAAAATATAAATCAAATAACAAGGTGAGACGGTATAAAAAGGCTTCAAGTGGATTCAATATGGAAGACTGCCTTAATCATTTTCTACACCATGCAATTTCGTTATTTTCTTACCTTTATCATTTTCATCAAATGGATTTGTCAACTAGCTTGGATCTCACGGCCTATACACCACTCAAGGCTCCCTGAGATCGAACATACTTTCTATCGCATTTCTAACTAATCTTTTCTTTACTATCAATGTGTGTTTTCCTGCAAATACTCAAAGCATACAAAATAAAGTATCTCATAAACATACTACTTACTATAATTAACTCACTGAGCTTATTCTTTCAAGCTATTAAACACTCTACATCTAATTCCCATGTGTCAAAAATTTTAATTTCTACCTAAAAACAGAAAATTGGAGATGAGAGACAACAAATGCCCACACCCCAACTCAAAAATGATCCATGTCCCCACGACTCGAAAAAGAAATTAAAATTAGAAGATAAAGCATTTACATAAATGGTAAGGAAGAAAGAGAACATACTCTCGAGGCTACTATCTCGCATTATCGACATCCAAGATAGGATTTTCTTGATCTTTATTTAATTGCTCAAGGAGTATTATGATGTGCACTTGATTGGCTTTGATTTGTGCCACATCATCGTCTAAGGAAGTTTGAGCTTCTACATATTTGTTTAAACGCTCCTCCATCTTCTCTTGTCAACTTTGCTCCTTTTCTTCTTTTGAGACTTGCGTAGAACCTACTCCTCTCAAGACTTTCATGATCCAAGCATTATCAATAGTACTCTTTTTAAATTCGAGTTTCTCTTGTTCACCCAAAAGTACATTCGCTTTTCGCACAAGACACGTGATTATAGTAGGATATTTAACATTATAAACTGATTTAGGAGAGACCGGAAATCGCATCACCTCCTCAAAGATCAACTGTGCCACATCCACTTCTTCTCCTCTCAAAATACAATCCAAAAGTAGAGCGTTCTTCTTAGTCACATCCAAATTTATTGTGTTTCCAAACACGTTAGGGATAAGGAAATTGTGTCAAACTCTAGCATCCGGTTGAAGATATTTGTAAGGCCAAGGTGCCTTCAATTATCCCTTATGTGATTGCACTTTTTCCTTGTCTAAAACATGCTCAAAAAGTAAATCCCAATCAAAATTCTTTGTTTAGACACCGCTTCACTAAACTTGCATGATCCAACCAATTTCTTTAACTGAAAGTGGTTTCTAATCTCTTTAACTGTGAAAGGAACTAACTTTCCTCTAATCTGAACACAACCTTCATTATCTCGGCTAAAGAGGCCTAAATAGAAATCTATAACTAACTGATGACATAAATTATAACGTCTTAACATGAATGTAGACCAACCCAATCTTTCACCAAGCTCCAAGAATCTCTTATACTCTCCTGTACCAACTTCTTCATCGAATACTTTCTCATAAGTAAAAGGTAGTTCTTTTAATTGTTTCTCTACAGAAGCTATTAGGGCCTTAGAAGCTTTCTCTTTATCTTCGGGTATAGGACCTTTGAATGGAAGAGGTTATGTTTTCTTCTTGGTAAAAAGTGGAAACCTTTCTCCCATAGAGTTAAACGAAGCTAGCTCACCTCTCTTTTCAAAATCTATTTTACCCTTTGGATTAGAACTAGAACTTTTCTCACTTGATTTCTTCTCAATATTGGACCCAATACCTTGCTTTTCTTCATCTCCCTCTTGTTAGATAATGTTTATGTTCTTTTAGTCATCTCAATTGACCCCCAACTCAAAGCTATAACAACTCTTGAAATTTGAAACTCTTGATTATATTTTGAACAAGCTTTATTTGGGTTAGGAAAGGTTCTTTGATGATTAATCTCTATGTTGGTAAGATGAATTCTTGATGACTTGGTATGGATCTAAGAAATTGTAGGATGAGTTTTTAAAATTTAAGCTTTTAATTCTTCAATTCAATATGTTTGGTAAGATTTGGGTGATTGAATCTCCTTTGTAATGATGTGGAGAGAAGATTTGATGTGTTTCTACGATGATTGGGTAGTGTTTTGATAATTGGGGAAGCTTTGATGAAGCTTCAATGGAGTTGGCAGAGGTTTGGAGAAGAAAGAGAGGCTTAAGGATTGTAAAATTCGGAATATACCAACCTCTTCTCCTTTATAACCTAAAAAACAAAGCTTTTTCTCTCTCTCCAGTGGCGTCGGGCGGCATACCGGTCGTAGGGCCCAGCATGCCGGTGCTGGAGCTCTTGGAATCCGAGTTACGTCAAAATACCCGAGGTGAGAACAGGTGGGCACGGGTTTCTGGTATGGCTGGCATACCGGTGCTGCTATTGCTCGAAAAATTAAGTTTCTGTCTTGAACACGTGACGACACCCGTGGGCACGGGTTTTGACCTGGCCGGCATACCACGGGAATATCCTGGCATGCCGGTGCTGATGTCCTTTGAGTTTTGACTTTTTGCCTTTAACACGTTGCCTTACCCGTGGGCTCGGGTTTTCTGACTACCGGCTTACCGGCCGTAGGGCCCGGCATGGTCTGAATATACCTAAAAAAAAAAAATTTTTCTCCCAAAACTCGATTTCTCTAACACCTGAACATCAAAAACACTAATACCTTTCTCAAATATGCAATATCAACTAAAAACACCAAACTAAACACTAACTAAAAACATAAAACAAGAAAAAAAATTCGCGTTGTCTCCCGAACAACACTTTTATTTAATATCTTTTAAAGTTAGACGCGTTACCTCTATCAAGATTTGCGAATATAGCCTCCCCAACGACGAGTAAGGCTATGAACGTCAACTAGTTTGTGCTTTATGCCCTTCCTGGGTCTGATTTCTATCATCTTAGCTGAAACAACCTTAGTGACGATGAATGGTCCCATCCACGAGTCTTTGTAACTTCGTGGCCTATTTTTGCGTTTGTGAGCTTTCCATAGAACTTCATGGCGAACCCCAAACTCAATGTTTGGCTCAGTATCCACAGGTTTTATATGGATCTTCTCTGTAGGCACTTTGTGATGTGAAAGGCTGTGGATGACAGGAACGGTGGGATCTAACTTCTTGGTTTCTTACCCAAGACATAGAAGGTCTCAGATACGTTCTTAGTATGATGGGTGATGGTCCCTTCTTGGAAGTTGATTATGCTTTGACTTGTGGCATGAAGGGCCTCCCAAGTATAATTGGAACCTGCTTATCTGCATCAAAATCAAGTATACAAAAGTCAGTAGGGATGGCGATACTACTTGATCGGTCTAGAACGTCCTCCACTGTTCCCCATGTCTTGGTAACTGAGTTGTCAGCAAACTGCAACTTCACTGGAGCTTTCTCTGATTTCTGAAGTCCAAGTCTCTCGAACACGGACATTGGCATAAGATTCACACCTGAACCCACATCGTACATAGCTTTCACCTTGACCTTACCATTTATTTGAATAGGAAGATTAAAGCTTCCCAGATCTTTGAGCTTCAATGGTAACTCTTTTTCATATCTTCTTGAGACTCTCAAGTTCTCTTTTTTGGCTTCTACACTCTCTTTTTTCTAAGGAGTAACTTGCGTAAAAACTTGTTGCGGTGTAAGCCCTTTGTTCGCAATCTCAAGCATTTGGGCATTGATATTTTCGGGAGTGTACGCCTCAACAAATGTCTTTAGTTCAATGTCACCGTTTTGATTTGTATCAGGAATGGTTGATGACACTGTTTGAACAACAGGTTGTGATTACACCTTCTCCTCTTCTTTCTCTTCTTGCACAGCAAGTGCAACTTCAACTCTTGGTTCTTGTGGGGCTTCTTCCTCTTTCTCTTTAGCTCGCTCAGCTTGGAACTCCATAACCGATCTAATCCCTTCTTGCATATCCTTCGGAAGCTATATAAATTCGGATTTTCTGAATCTTCCTCCACTTCACTCTCAGAACGGGTAGAGTCCACGGGGCTAGACTTGGTTGGTTCTTCTTCGGTACTCGGAACATCCACGACACTTTCGGCAGCATGTGGTACTTCCTTTTTTTCTTCAATCTCAAGGAAAATTGCCTTAAAAGCTTCGAACCCAACATTATCAAGCCTTCAATTATTTTTGTTCCATAATGCTTGTTAGAACTTTTTTCATCTGTTCTACTTGAGTACCTAAAATCTGAATTGAAACTTCTTGTTCTCATAACTTCTCGCTTTGGGAATGCATATTATTGGTCATAAGATCCATAGATTTCGTCAATTGTTGATTATCCACAGCTCCATCTTGAGGATACTTTGGTAAAGCTTTCTTACCTAACGAATCTGTATAGCCATCTTGAACAGGTTGTTGTGGAGGAGCAGGTCTATTCAGATATTGATTTTGATACTGGACTCTTGGTTGGAAAGAGTTATTTTGGGGACGTGGTTGATAATGACCAAGATTAGCCGCCCCTCGTGGATTTGAGTATTGCATACCCAGATGATTTCTTTTACCAAACTGATAACCTCCTCAGTTGGATATGAAATAAACAGATTGTGGATTTCCTTTGCACTCTTCTCATGTATGATTCATAACCCCACACTGTGGACAACCTTGTGCTTCTTGCACTACATTCGCTGCAGCTAAATTTCTCTGCATCTCAAGCTTAAGTTATTTGATTTGATTCTCTAATGCGGATAATTGAGATGAGTTTGCAGTTTATGCGTTTAATCAAATCGTAACTTGGGCTTTTGTAATAGGAGCTCGCGAAGATGGCCAACTCCTTTCTTGTTCTATAATATTTTCTAAAACTCGGTAGCTTCAGCAGGATCCATGGACACGAAAATTTCCTTCCAAAGGTTATCTACCTTCAATCTACTTTCTCTATTGATACCTTCATAGAATATAGCTAACTGTAGAGAGGGGGTGTAACCATGGAGCGGACATCTAGCTAATTTCTGTTGAAACCTTGTCCATGTTTCTCCTACTTCTTCTGCATCTTCTTGACAAAACTTTGCAAGCTCGCTTTGGTCTTTGAGTCTCATACTCTTCGGATAAAAACGGTTGAAGAATGCGGCTTGAAGTTATGTCCATGTGTTGATTGTACCTGGTGGTTGCCTATCTAGCCACTCACCAGCTTTACCGGTTAGAAAGAACGAAAACATATGACTAGGGCCGAGCAAAATAAAACCGAAAAAACCGTACCGACCCCAAAAACCGAAAAAACCGAACCGAGAAGAACCGAAAACCGAGAAAACCGTTCGGTTCGGTATAAGGTTTTTAAAAAACCGAAAAATTCGGTTCGGTTCGGTTTTCTTATATTAAACCGAACCGAAAAACCGTTAATGTACACTCTAATTTAATCACTACCTAATAATAATTTAAACGCTCGAAAGGAAGTTATTAAGAAATTGCTTAGTTATAGCTAAGATATTTTTATTTATTCTCTTGGGTGGTTGAAAAATAGGAAGCTATTAAAGGAACCATAATTTAACAGGTTAATACTTGAAACATTTCTTTACTCAAAGAGATTAAACAATTTAATAAAAGAATCTGCTGTATCTTCCTTTATTTGTTGATAAACTGATTTGTCCACTTTTGCTTTGAAAAGAATTTAGGTGTAACATAGATACATGTTATTCGACTACTGTGGTTTCATATTTTATATTTAACTATATAGCAAAAGTATAGCAGAAGTATAGTAAGCCAAGATTAAAATCTAAAGAGAAGAATTATTAGTACAGTCTTATCAAATTAATTATAATTTCCAAGATCTGAAGCAGCCTATTAAGAGTTGTTGCGCTATCGAAAAGAACACATACCAAAACCGAAATATATACCGAACCGAACATATATTTAACCGAAAACCGATAAAACCGAACCGATGAAAACCGTTCGGTTCGGTAGCAACACCTTTGAAAACCGAACCATTCGGTTTCGGTTTCGGTTTTAGCCAAAAACCGAGCCGAACCGGACCGTTCTCACCCCTACATATGACAATACAGTTACTCGCTTGTAATGCCTGGAGTAACATAAGCATCACAAATCTACATAAACTTCTGAATCGCTCTTACTGGATCTTTGATTGATGTACCATTGTAGAGTCCAAAACTTTGAATCTGACTGAGCATACCCAGATCAGGTATAAATTTAATATTTTGGATCTCCGGAGGACGATAACCTATTGGTTGAACATGAAGTGGCACTCTCAAGCCTGGAAGGTCTTGCTCAACTCTGTTCTGATTATTGTTGTTGTTTCCATTACCTCTTCCTTGTGGTGGTACTTGTTGTTGTCCTCCTGGGACAAGTGGTGGATCTACTGGATCTCGTATGTCTGTCATGGCTCTTCTTATGGCTCTTTCCTCTCGGATACGTCTGTTATAAGGTCTAAAGCTTCTCTTAGGCTCCGGTAACGGAGGCCAAGAGTTAAACACGGTTGAAACCTTAAAAAGACTAAGCTCCGGTAACGGAGGCCAAGAGTTAAACACGGTTGAAACCTTAAAAAGACTAAAGCAAACCACAAGCGTAAATCGGGAAAACTAAAAACTAAATACTGAAAAATAAAATTTAACTAACAACTTCTACTCGAAATAGATAGCCCACATGCTAACGAGACACAAGTCCCTGGTAGTGGCGCCAAAAACTTGGTGTCGCCAAAAACTTGGTGTCGCCTAGGGTGTGATAAAAATTAAAATAGATAAAAGCCAGAAAACAATGCACTTTTACCCTAGACAAGCACAGTACTACAAGTATTACAGGACGTATGCAAGTTTTAATGATAAGTAGATTCGTTCTCAGGGACTTAGTGTGTTATACGAGTGAGCAGATATAACTAGTAGAAAGTAATTAACTAAAGACAGAAAATAAATAGGAATGATTGAGAGAATATTAATTAAGCTAATGAAAATAAAAGATAATAAAATAAATACGAAGAAATATGAGATGAGAAGTATAGCTCGGGTTTTGCTAGTATGCACTAATCCTTCTAATTCTTTCTATCAAACTCTAGTTAATAGGAGATAATTAGCTCTTAGATACTTAGTCAGGATTCTAAATTCCCATACCTTAGACCTTGAGAGCGACTAAGGGGGCTATGGACATACCACGAGGCTGGTTTAAATAGGGTTACCCTGCGCTACTAGGTTCCTAAACAATCAATTCCAAACATGGTGATAGTGGTTAAAATATACCCCAATGACTATCTAGCTAGAATAAGTGTTGTCAAGACCAATATCGACACTAGATGTTATGTGGTGTTTCAATAATTAGACACCCAGGTAAGGTGATCATCTAACTACTATTAAGGTATTCATATACGTTGCGCACCGCAAGGAAAACAGACAATAAATCAAAACACATAAACAAATACATAGGTAAGAAGATAATATCATATTAAAACATATGTTTCCCAAAGAAACATAGATAGAAATAAAATATAATTCATAGATTATACATGATGCAAAACCCAAGCTATGGGGAAATTAGTTCATACCTGAAGGAAATAAACTAAAAGAAATAATGAAAGACTTCATCTTGCTCTCTACAATAATTCAGATGATAATAAAACTAAATACTAATTACTATGAGGCAAGGATGATTTACAAGTGATATAAGGGTGTATTTATAGGTGTAGAGAAGCCCTAATTCGTTTTCTTGAAGGAGAAGGAAAGTAGTGGACTCCTAGCCCAACTCAAATTCGTAACCCTAAAATATGAAATCAGGCCCGTTTTTGTTTTGGTCCTCACAACTTCAATTCTTATCCATTTGACGCGTATGACTAGTTGAAATTCATCGAATCGGAAACATCTTTAACTTTTCTCTTGACCGTTCTTCCAAATTCCTCACCTATTTTGAGATATAAGATGATTTATTGTCGTGGGTGGTGAAATTCAGATTTATGACAGCTTTTCCTTTTTCATATTTTAGCTTTTCTTTCCTTATCTCCAATTTCCATGCTTATCTTATGTCCTTATCTCTTAGTCTCTAACTTGGACTCTAATTATTCTCCATAATTATCTTTAAAGCTTCACACTAAATAAATTATTAAACAGAATATGCCCTAAAAATGATAATTTACTAAATCAAGATTAAAAATATGAAAGTGTAATAATTCTCAAGAAAATCGACTAGAAAGACTTCTAAATCAATAAAAATGTTGTCTCATCTTAATATTAATTCATCACAAATGAGGAGACATCACATGGACTACAAGTTATTATATAGATTGTTATAAAATATAATCCTATTTAATACTGTTACACTAAAATATTAAATAGAAGGCTTATCGAACAAAACTTATACGCATCGGATTGAAATAAAGAGTCCAGAATTCAGCCTTCTTGTACTTGATTGAATTGAAATTAAGAAATCGCTTTTTCTATTTGGTCGTAAGTTTAATTACTATAACTAAACTAAACTCTTTTTTTTCACCACCTAAATGTCTCAGAAGTATTGTGTTAATTACTAGAACTAAACTAAACTCTTTGGAAAGAAAAGAATTGTACGCTATTGAGCTGTTGACTGTGTTGTGTTTTTGTGAGAAAGAGAGGCTCTATTTATAGAGTTGGAGAATTTGTTTACTATCTGGTAATAAACCACTATCTCACTTTCTCCACTGCCTGCACAATCTAAGTGGGAATTTATCAAAGATAACTTACATGTACGCTCATATCTCTCCCATCATGGGTGACATGGAATAAGAAATTATTTTTTATTTCTTTCATTCTCCCACTCGCACAGGATGGAGTTACAATCATTCCCTTTAGGTACATGCATTTCAATGCACAATACATTAATTTTTCTCAAATCTTCTCATATACACACTTCTAGAATAATTCATCATACTTGACAAAATAGGTCGTGCGACCGAAAAGTATACGAGCATACGTTACTTATAACCTGTTAGGGTACATAGTTGCTCAAATGAAACCCCCATTCCTTACGTATCTTGTAGTACGCCAGACTAATATTTTATTGTATCATATTTCAGTAACACTGACACCTTTCAATTTATATCACATCAATTTATGTGATCAAAAGAGTTCACTGACATAACTTCATGTGGCTCACTATCATGTCATAGTCCAAATTGACTTACATAATTGGTACCTACAACCACACACTTTGATACACAATTTTAATCTTTCCTTTTCACTTAGATCCTCTTTCATTGATTATGTTGCTTTCCCAAACATACCCCATTAGACCAAATCATTCATGATCATTGGTAGTATGTTTAAGGTTGCATAAACCTAATCAAAATATCAAGACATAGTAATAAGTAATAAGGGCACAATTTTGAAGGCATCACACAGTGAAGAGTCAGGGATCGACTCTTTACTTCATCTGGTCGAAAACAAGTGTGGTATGACACACATGCTATGGTATTATTCATATAGCTCCAATTTTATGTCACAATTTTATAAATACCATACACATATATAATTAGACAAGCCTCGTTGCCTAAGATGAGTTATTCGATAGATCGACCCTTCTATGAAATCAATCAAACAACTCATATCTGGCTCTTATAGTCTAAGTAGATAGTGAGATTCTACTTAGATCATAATATGAGCTTAACATGGTTTATCCATGTTTATGATCTCATCTTAGCACTTAGTTAAGACGACTATCTTAACTCAAGTTATCTTAAGGGTTATTCAGTACTATGAGTTAGTCTCATCTTTGCGCACTTCTTGTGCCAAAGGCGATTGCCCGTGTGATAGGGCCAATCTTAGTCTATAGGACATACATACTCCAAAAATAAACACAAGTATTATAATATATATCGAACATGATATTATTAAAAGAAACAGATAAATCAACATACTAATGAAAATGTATACATGAATGCACATCAACTTACAATATTCATACATTTTATCTTGCTTAATCATATAGATTCAACATATCCACAAATATATCCCTTGGGATATCCTTTGTGAATGGATCAGCAAGCATATTGCGTGTGTATGTATTGCAAATCAACATCCTTTTTGTGCAATAATATCTCTAACAATGTTATAATTTATACCAATGTATTTGGTCATACTGTGATACTTAGGAGCTTTCACACAAGGCTTTTCAGCTTGACTATCACAATGTATAATAACAGGACTCCCACTATCACTTGAGAATCCTAAATGTTCAAAATAACCTTTCAAACCAAACAGCTTCTGGAATCACAGCTAAGCATGCTACAAACTCAGCATCCATTCTGGACAAAAATTATACAGGTTTGTTTCTTTCTACGTCAAGAAATTTCACAATTATTCAACAAGAAGCGTAATATATCCTTCTAGGTGTAATCTATTTCCTCGAATGCATAAGGCATGATCCATAGTGCCTATTAGATATCTCAATACATAGCTTTCGAATTCTCTTGTCCTTTGTTCGATTAAAATGGATAACTAAATCTACCACATAACATATGTTTGGCCTAGTTCACTTCATAACATATATAAGACTTTCCATGGAACTAGAATATGACACTGTATACATTTTCTGTTTCTCTTCTAGAGTACTAGGACCCATGTCGAGAGTTAAGTTTATTCCATTTGCTACAGGAGTGTCAATGACATTGCAATTAGTCATACTAAAGCGCTCAATTATATTCATGATGTAAGGTTCTTGAGACAAAGATAATAGTCCTCTAGACCTATCTCTATTAATCTTAACACCAAGAATATAATTTATTTCTCCCATATCTTTCATATTGGTGGGGGTAAAAGGTGTGATAAAATAATAGATAAATAAAGATAATAATAAAGAGCACACACCCTTGAGAACCACAGAACTCACTGCAAGTATCATAGATCGTTTGCAAGTTTTAATGATAAGTTAAGTTCGTTCGCAGGGATTTAATCCGTTAGATCTACTTATGTTTAACAAGCGTAGATGAATTTATAAGTTTATAATAAAATATAAAAAGATAAAATAATATGAATAACTATCTGATGAGAAATAATAAATAAGAATACAAATAAATAAATATTGATGTAAGTCTAATAGATTAGGGTCACAAATCTGAGTCTATTTTACTAAGTTGTTATTCTAAACTGTCACAGATTAAGCATTATATATTAACCAGGATTCTAAATTCTACCTAGCCTCTATTAGGCTTAGGAGCAACCTCTCCACTACTAGGGATTCATGAGTAATGATTGGTGGTTAAATCAAACCTTTATGACTATCTAGTTAGGCAAGAGATCAAAACTAAACGATTATGTGGTGTTGTCAATAACTAAGAATAATCCTAAGATTGGCCAAATCTAGGGCTTAAAGCAATAAGTCAAAACACATAATAACAATATATGCCAAGATCAGTCAATTAAAATAGCAAATAGTATTATGGAATTAAAGACAAAATAATAACCCAATAATTAAAAGTAAAACTTACAGAATAAAAGCTTAGAAATATGGCTGAGCATAAATATATAGCCAAATACCCTAAATATAGAGAAGGTGAGATGTAGAAGAGGGGTTTGTCTCTCTCCAACTTCGTCTTCTTGTCTTCCTCTATAGGTCAGTTTGCTTCTTGGATGAATAGTTTGATTCTAAGGATGAATATTAAATTAAAGACTAAGCTATTATTTAAAATTGAGAAAATACAAGTAAGGACTAAGCCTAAGCTTGAAACTGAGCAAGGACATGTTTACAATGGTATAAGGGTGTATTTATCAGTGTTCATGAACCCTAATTCGTTTTCTTGAAGGAGAAGGTAAGTAGTGGACTCCAAGCCTAACTCCAATTCGTAACCCTAAAACATAAAATCAGGCCTGTTTTTGTTTTGGTCTTAGCAGCTTCAATACTCATCCGTTTGACGCGTATGAGTAGTCGAAATTCATCGTCTCAGAAAGATATTCAACTTTTCTCTTGACTGTTTCTCCAAATTCTACACGGATTTTGAGATCTAAGCTGATTTATGATCGTGGGTGGTGAAATTCAGGATTATGGCAACATTTCCTTTTCCATGATTTTAGCTTTTTTTTTCTTATCTCCAATTACCATGCTTATCTCTTTCCATAACTCTTAGTATTTGACTTGGAATCTAATTAATCTCCATAATTATCTTTAAAGTTTCACACTAAATAAATAATTAAACCTCATATGCTCTAAAAATAATAATTTACTAAATCAAGACTCAAAATAGGAAAGTGTAGCATTTCTCAAGAAAATCGACTAGAATACTTCCTAAAACACTAAAAATGATGTCTCAAACTAATATATATTCATCACAAATATGGAGACATCAAGACCCCCAACTCAAAGTTGTATCGTCCCGATACAACAATGATAAAAACAAAGGAAACCTCTAAATACACACCTAGGTCAATTAAGCACAGAGGGAAGAAGATAACAAAATATGGAGAATAGACTCAAAGCAACTACTCATAAAATTTCATTTAATAATACTTACAAACTACATACCTGTACACTTCTCGTATCCACAGTCAACACGGTTTGAATTCAAGATTAGATTAGCTTCGCAATGTAAGATGGAGATGAACTTTACTCAGTTCACCAAGGAAGCTATAGATTGTTCATCGAACTTCACTAGTATCCATAGATCCACTTAACTACTCTCTATTGGTTCAATCACTTCTTGATTACATAGCAAAGTATGAAAAGGTCTTTAAGGTTGTATTTTAGGCTTAGGGACGGTATGATTTGGATAATTTAGAGTTAGCTTTTGGCTCTCTCCTCAATAGCCATTAACGAATCGCCCTAGAGCTTGAGTTACTCTCATAAAACATTTCTCATTCAACCCAATGAATTCTTTGATGCACAATTTAGAATCCCCAATAACCCAATTAAAGCATAAAGATGTTCACATAAAAATTCCTCTTTGCAGGTCTGAATATATATATATTTTCTTTTCAAATCACTTTCTTTAGCTATGACTCTCTTTTTAATGTTGAGATATCACGCTATATTTTCATATATATATTTTCTTTTCTTTTTATGCCCTTGTTGGCAGGTTTGGCTCGTAGCTTCTTTTTCATTCACTATTACCCCGGAAAAGGGTTACAATATAAAACTGTGAATTATCTTCTAAATAATAACAGAGCACAATTAATAAGCTCCCAAAATCCCATCCCACTAACGATTCCCATAATGGTAGACCCACCACCCCAAACTCAAGCTCTAAAACAATTGTCTATGCATCGCAATTCGAGTGTGTGTCATATGGAAAAGTCCTATAATCTAAAGGGATATGGATTATAATGTGGCTAAATAAAAAGGCTTTCGAAAGGCTAGAAGGGGCTGAGAAGGATATAGCATATAAAATCAAATAGCAAGGTGAGAAGGTATAAAAAAGGCTTCAAGTGGCTTCAATATGAATGAACTGCCTTAATCACTTTCTACACCATGTAATTTCGTTATTTTCTTACCTTTAGTACTTTCATCAAATGGGTTTGTCCACTAGCTTGGATCTCACGGCCTACACACTTCTCAAGGTTCCCTGAGATCGAACATACTTTCTATCGCATTGCTTACTAATCTTTTCATTACTATCAATGTGTGTTTTCCTGCAAATACTCAAAGCATACAAAATAAAATAGCTCATAAACATACTACTTTCTATCATTATCTTACGGAGCTTATGCTTTAAAGCTATTAAACACACTCTACATACATCTAAAACCTTCTCATAAAAATTTTAATTTTACCTAAAAACAGAAAATTGAGATGAGAGACAACGAATCCCCACACCCCAAACTAAAAAATGAGTCGTGTCCCAACGACTCGAAACGACTCGAAAATAAAATAAAATAAAAATAAAAATTTTACAAATATTGCACATAAAGAAAAGGTAAGGAAGAAAGAAAATATACTCTTCGAGGCTATTTACCTCGCCTGATCAATACCCGGAATAGGGTGTAGTGCTTTCCATGTATGAAAACTTCTATGTATCACCAATTTCGCTTTCCCTTACATATTATTATGCTCCACCCCAATCAATCACACTCTAGAAATATCTTGTTTATCTACTTCCAACTTTTCTCATGAATAATCCCTCATGTGACGGTTGTTCATCCAGGAATATGTTTTGAACACAACTACTAGTGTCCCTTAAGCTTTTATTCATCTTGGGTAAAGGACTATCGATTGTAGAGGTTGTAGTGTCTTCCTTATGAAAGTTTAAACCTTTTTTCTCTTTGAATTCACCACATCTAGCTTTCCTCTATTCTCTTGATCCAATTTACCTTGTAATTTTTCCCGAACTAATATCCATCTCCATTGAAATCTTCTTGATCTTACCCAATACCTTGCTTTGATTCTTCATATCCATTAACACTTGGTAATATCTCTATCATCTCTTTTGACCCCCAACTCAAAGCTTTGAACACTCTTGAAATTTGTAACTCTTGATCATAGGTGGAACAAGCTTTAATTGGGTTGGAAAAGGTGTTAGGATGACAATTCTTCACGTGGTTATGATGGAATCAAGCTTTAATGATGTGGGTTTAAGGATTTTTAGAAGAAGATTTTGAAATTAATGGTTTAAATTCTTGGATTCTAGGTGTTTTGATATGATTTGGGTGCTTGAATCTTCTTTGTAATAATGTAGGGAAGTATTTGGATGTGAATTCATGGTGATTTGATAGTGTTTTGATGTTGTGTGAAGGTTTGACGAAGCTTTAATGGAGTTGGGAGAGGTTTGGAGAAGAAAGTGAGGCTTAAGGATTGAAAAATTCGGACTAGAACTCACCTCTTTCTCTTTATAACCTAACAACTCAATAATTTTTTTTTCCAGCGGTATACCGGAGGTAATGTTCTTCCAGATCCACGTTACGTCAAAATACAAGAGTTGCAAACACGTGGGCACGGGTTTTGTGCTGGGCGGTATACTGGAGGTATGGCCCGGTATACCGGAGCTGGCCTCCTTTGAATTTTGACCTCTCGGCATAGAACACGTGACATTTACCCGTGTCCTCGGGTTTTCTGACATACGGTATACCGCCGGTAGGGCCCGGTATACCGGTGGCAGGTCAGAAAACTCCCAAAATAATTCGTTTTTGCTTTCCAAACTCAATTTCTTTAATACCTATCATCCAAAAACACTAATACCTTCCTCAAATACGCAATATCAACTAAAAACAACTAATCTAAACTAAAATTTAACAACATAAATTACAATGGGATGTCTCCAAAGGGATCTTTTATTTAACGTCTTTCAAAGTTAGACGAGTTACCTCGGTTATTTCTATTTATAGTCTCCCCAGTAGTGAGTGAGATGATTAACACTTACCAATTTGAGCTTGCAACCTTCGATAGCTTTTATTTCGACCACTCATTCTGAGATGATTTGCGTGATAATATATGGCCCCTTCCAAGAACTGTTATGTTTGGGGTTGGGAGGTTTCCATGCCACCTCGTCTCCTTCCCAAAACTCAATGTTTTTCTCCATGGTTTCTTGAGGGCTTGCAGGTTTTGGCTTCTTTGTTACAACTCTGATTGGATATAGTTCTTTTGACTCATTTTTCTTTTTCTTTTTCCCCGAAACATAGAATGTTTCAGAGTTATCTTCAATACAGAGAGTCACGGTTCCCTCATTCACATTCACTATGGTATCGCTGGTGGCTAGGAATGGACGCCCAAGAATGAATGTGACGTTCTTATCTGCTTTATAGTCAAGAATAATAAAGTTAGTGGGAATAACAAGGTTACCTACTTGAACGAGTACATCCTTAATTACTCCCCACGGCTTTGCTGTTGATTGACCCGCAGGTTGTAAGATTACGGATGGCGGTTTCGCATCACTAATACCAATCTTCTTGAATATACTTTAGGGCATGATATTTAATCTTGCCCCTATATCACACATGGCTTTTCCATGAAATATTCCACCTATTTTGATTGGGAGGTTGAAACCTCCAGGTTCTTTAAGCTTTGGTGGTAATATTTGCTGAACTTGTGATGATATCCCTTCATTGAGTGTCACAGGTTTGGATCTTGTGAACCTTTCTTTATTGGAGAGTGCCTCCATAAAGAATCGATCATAGTTTCGCCATCCTTT
Organism: Nemophila menziesii; assembly: GCA_029959085.1. Classification (NCBI taxonomy): domain Eukaryota; kingdom Viridiplantae; phylum Streptophyta; class Magnoliopsida; order Boraginales; family Hydrophyllaceae; genus Nemophila; species Nemophila menziesii. Next base: position 87,659,229 of record JARWIR010000001.1, read on the forward strand.
CATAGCTTTGAGTAAAGGGACGTTAATTTTCACTTATTTTAACGCCTCTATACACTTCTGTTGTTACTCCTTTGGATAAGCGGGATAGTGGCAATGTATGGGTGGTCATCTTGCTCTACTTCTCTCTTCAATTCTTGGTTCATCAACCACTCTTGGCTTCTTACTTTTATCGTGTTTCTAAGTGCATCCAACTTACGTTTGACTTGTTTGGTAGAACATCCCCTTTTGAGAGAGATGGTAGCGCTTCGGTGATTATCTCACCGTGTTCTTTTATCTTTTGAGCTTTAAGACTAATAGTCTTGACCTTGTCGTCAACGTATTTGATCATCTTCATGTTAGATGTTGTATCTTGGGTCAATTGTAGGAGTTGACTTTGTATTTGTTCTATGATTGTAGTGAGCCGCATCAGATTCTTCTCTAAATGTTGATTATGCTGTTTCAAATCTTGATTCTGTTGTTGCAGGCTTTGCACTACTGATGCATCGATCTTTGATTCAATTCTGCTCATATTTTCCTTTGAAAAGTTGATGAATTAACTAATAGTCTCTTTTAACTCAGTGATTTCTTATTGAGGACGTGATTGAGCTTGACTTACATTATGCACAATGCAGCCCGGTGGATGATTAGCGTGATTTTCATAGGCTTGTTCTTGCAGGTATAACTGTTGAGGTGGCATTGGGATTCTTTCCTTAACTGTTATAGCGAGTTGTTGTAGTTGATCTTGCAAGCTTGAAATCCTCGCTTCTTCTTCTTCGTTAGTGGTAGGAGTTTGTTCTTGTGGCCAACTTATGTCGGTCTCAATGATTTTTTCCATACCACTTTTTGCTTCTTTAGGATCCATAGAGACAAAATTGCCACGACCCATAACATCTGCTCTCAGCCTTGACTCTCTATCGAGCCCATTATAGAATATGGATAATTGTAATTGTGGCGTGTATCCATGTAGTGGACATCTTGCTAACATCTTTTGAAATCTCGTCCATGATTCGCCAACACTCTCTCTGGCTTTTTGTAAGAAATTGATAGGCTCCAATAGTTCCTTCACTCGCATACTTTTAGGATAAAATTTATCAAGGAATCTTTCTTGAAGCTTGTCCCAATTTGTAATAAGCTCGGGAGGTTGCTCATCTAACAAATCCCTTGCTTTCCCGGTCAAGAAAAATTGAAACATTAAATAATACATCTGTTCTTGCGTAATACCTTCATTAATGTAGGCATCATAGAATTGCATGAATTTCTAAACAGATCTGACCGGATCTTGATTTGTATCACCATTAAATTTTCCATAGCTCGCGAATTGATTAATTAAATCAGGACCAGGCTTAAATATAACAGCTTGGATATTTTTGACGCGAATCCCAATGCGTTGAACTCGAAATTGACTAGGAAAACCTAGCTCTAACCGTTGATTAGCCATCTGAAACCTGAAAAAGACTAAAACAAAAAGAAAGCGTAAAACTGAAAATAAATAAAAACTTCTACACTAAGTAAACACAAATTAGATTTAACTTAAAGATAAATCCCCGGCAGCGGCGCCAAAAACTTGGTGGGGGCAAAGGTGTGATAAAATAATAGATAAATAAAGATAATAATAAAAAGCACACACCCTTGAGAACCACGGAACTCACTGCAAGTATCACAGATCGTTTGCAAGTTTTAATGATAAGTTAAGTTCGTTTGCAGGGATTTAATCTGTTAGATCTACTTATGTTTTACAAGCGTAGATGAATTTATATGTTTAGAATAAAATATAAAAAGATAAAATAATATGAATAACTATCTGATGAGAAATAATAAATAAGAATGCAGATAAATAAATATTGATGTAAGTCTAATAGATTAGGGTCACTAATCTGAGTCTATTTTACTAAGTTGTTATTCTAACCTGTCACAGATTAAGGATTATATATTAACCAGGATTCTAAATTCTACCTAGCCTCTATTATGCTTAGGAGCAACCTCTCCACTACTAGGGATTCCTGAGTAATGATTGATGGTTAAATCAAACCTTTATGGCTATCTAGTTAGGCAAGGGATCAAAACTAGACGATTATGTGGTGTTGTCAATAACTAAGAATAATCCTAAGATTGGCCAAATCTAGGGCTTAAAGCAATAAGTCAAAACACATAATAACAATATACGCCAAGCTCAATCAATTAAAATAACAAATAGTATTATGGAATTAAAGACAAAATAATAACCCAACAATTAAAAGTAAAACTTACAGAATAAAAGCTTAGAATTATGGTTGAACATAAATCTATTGCTAAATTCCATAAATATAGAGAAGGTGAGATGTAGAAGAGGAGTTTGTCACTCTCCAACTTCGTCTTCTTGTCTTCCTCTATAGGTCAGCTTGCTTCTTGGATGAATAACTTGATTCTAAGGATGAATATTAAATTAAAGACTAAGCTATTATTAAGCCTAGGCTTGAAACTGAGCAAGGACATGTTTACAATTGTATAAGGGTGTATTTATAGGTGTTTAGGAACCCTAATTCGTTTTCTTGAAGAAGAAGGTAAGTAGTGGACTCCAAGCCCAACTCAACTTCGTAACCCTAAAATATGGAATCAGGCCTGTTTTTGTTTTTGTCCTAGCAGCTTCAATACTCATCCGTTTGACGCGTATGAGTAGTCGAAATTCATCGTCTCAGAAAGATATTCAACTTTTCTCTTGACCGTTTCTCCAAATTTCACACCGATTTTAAGATATAAGATTATTTATGGTCGTGGGTGGTGAAATTCACGATTATGGCAGCTTTTCCTTTTCCATGATTTTAGCTTTTCTTTTCTTATCTCCAATTACCATGCTTATCTCTTTTCATATCTCTTAGTCTTTGACTTGGTATCTAATTAATCTCCATAATTATCTTTAAAGCTTCACACTAAATAAATAATTAAACCCAATATGCTCTAAAAACAATAATTTACTAAATCAAGACTCAAAATAGGAAAGTGTAGCATTTCTCAAGAAAATCGACTAGAATACTTCCTAAAACACTAAAAATGATATCTCCAACTAATATTAATTCATCACAAATAAGGAGACATCACATATAAAATTGAGAAGCTACTACTCCTTATTAGGTTGAATAAACTCTTTATCATCCCTTGCTAATAGGATTCCATCCACATATAGAGATAAGATTACAAAAAATTTCTTGGAACATTTAACATAAACACAGTGGTTTTCACTTATCATTTCAAATCCATCTGATGAAATGACTTCATGAAATCTCAAATTCCACTATCTCGAGGCTTGCTTAAGATCATATATTGATTTTCACTTATCATCTCAAATCCATTTGATGAAATGACTTCATGAAATCTCAAATCCACAGTCCACAAAGGATTAGAATCAACTAGCAATACAGTACTGGTAACATAAGTAAAGTTATATGAGGTAAATGATATTGATATCTTTATCCGCACTCGCGAGCTAAGTGACCCATCTTGTCACTATTATACAATTTTACTTTACTACCGTCTTTCCTTAAAAAAATGTTCCCTTTTATCGTTACCACCATTCTTTTTCTTCTTGGAAGCATGCTCATTTTTGTTTCTCTTCCCATTGTTCTTGCACTTAATGCCAGAACCTTTGTAGGAACTTGACCCATCAATATATAATCTGGCCCCGAGGCTTAATTACATCAAGACGTTCATCTTCCAACGTCACGTGACGAGCAACATCATCAAAAGTTATGATATGGTAACTTTGAGTCAAAATTATCTTCAAATGCTCCCACTTATCTGAAAGAGATCGGATCACAACTTGAACATGTTGTTCATTAGTAAGGTGATAACACGTAGTCCAAGTTCCCTAATCATATTATACATCTTCCAAATATACTAGGTTTGAATAGGATTCCTCTTGTAAGTGTCAAACATAATGATCAATTTACTCAACTTAGTCATAGTCGTATCCTTGTACTTTTCATTAAGAGCGTTCCGCATCTCGTGAGCAGTGGGGTATTATTGACACTTATGGACAAGATCGTCATACATGGAGCTTATCAAGATGCCTCTTGTAGTGGAATATCTCTTTTTTAACTTCTCATAAGCCTTCATGTCCCTTATATTTTGAGATGTAATGCCTTCCTTAGGCTTAGCAATGACATTGTTAATAACCTCAAGAATATCTTATTCCTCTAGAACATAATGTATTTTGAGTTTGCCAAAGGTATAGTTCTCACCATTCATTATGTCTCCTTTCATATCATCAATGACGGTTGTCATTTTGTTATAAAGTTAGAGATTTTTCATTAGCATACATACAATTATTAAACTCCCCAATGCTATTAATGAAAATATAATGAACAAGAAAGATAACAAAATAAGTGAAAAACAAAATTCACTATGTTCCCAATCATGATTCACCATATTTTGTTTGTCTTGACCATTATAAATTTCATTAACTGCAAAATAAGTTCCACTAGAACTCCCACTTACCCTAACTTAATTAGAGAGAAAATGTATGAAAATAAACAACTAACACATTTAAATTAAATAAACAAGTTGAATTCATACATAATTCTAATACAAGTTCGATAAGCAAATAACCGAATTAAAATCAAAGACTAACATTTGAAATGAACTACCAAATAAAAACCTAACAAAAAACTCTAACTAATATATGACAATTAGTCTTATCTCGTTTTCAAAGGAATCGACTTCTCAAAACCCTCTTTTATATAAAGATGTATTAGATCATACTTAGTAGGCGAATTCATCTCGCAAGGACATTTGGAAACCCTTGTAGGCCTTTTAAAATGATTCCAAATTTGCGATTCAGTGAAAGCATATACTATCCAACCATATATTCTTGTTCTCCTATCCAAATAATTTTTGGGACTTACATTCCTCCATAAAGGAGATCTTTCCTCAAGTCTTTCGGCAAAGTCCTGAGTAGGGCATCAACCTTGGCATCCTCATTCATGTGATAGGCATATCTGATGACACCTTGTATCATATCGTTTACAATCTTCATGTGTTGTATTAAAGAATGTGACGGATTCATCTTATAATTTCGAATTGTCATTATTTTGTTATTTAAAGAATGTGATAGGCTCTTGGAGGTGTAAACCAATTTTGGATTATTGGTATTCTTTATGTTCTTGTGGTCAGTCCTATAGTTCATCAACCGGTCGAGTCTAGATGCTCGTAATCCCCGAGATCGTATAATCACCATTTTTTTCTATATAGAAAAATTAAGAATAAATAAATCATCACCCTTTTGAATTCAAAATTAACACATTTCCAAAACTTAATATAAAATCATCATATATTCTTTGTAAGTAAAAACAAGTTAATCTCTCGTAGAGATGATTAGAGTTCAAACCCCCACCATGCATATTTCAATTTTCCAAAAAAAATGTCCCAAAAAAATATCAATGTCCAAGGCCAAAAAACAAAATTCGGTCCAAAAAGAAACCAGAAATTCAGTCCAAAAAAAATTGTAATTCTTGCCCAGATTTAATAATAAATTGGTCCGAAAATAATCTAGCGCTGCAAGTCCAATATAATTTAATAAAATCGGCCCAAAAGAGATACTTGCAGCCCAAACTAATTTAATAAAATTTGGCCTAAAATTAATCCAATAAAAAATCAAGGCCCAAAATTTAATCCGGGTGGGCCTTTCCAACATTATTAGTCTACGACCAAAAGAATATATATGGGGTGACCTAATAAAAACTAGATCACGTGGCCTTCTTCTTTCCGACTTCTAGCGAAGCAAAGCATAACAAAGAAAATACTTTTTCTAATATTCTCTTTTGTTCGACCGAAAATTAATGCAATATTTTTTAATTCATATATTCAATTGGGTACCATGCTCTAATATCAATTGTTACACTAGGATATAAAATAGAAGGTTTATCAGACAAACCTTATACACAACAGATTAAAATAAAATTTTAGAATTCAGCCTTCTTGTACGTAATTGAATTGAAATGAAGGAATCGCTTTTGCTATCTGGTCGTAAGTTTAATTACTAGAACTAAACTAATCTCTTCGTTTTCACCACCTAAATGTCTCAGAAGTATTTAAGGTGTATTATTGATTTGGAAAGAAAAGAATCGTACGCTTGTGAGCTGTTGACTGTATTGTGTTTTTGTGAGAAAGAGTGACTCTATTTATATAGCTGGAGAGTTGGTTTATTGTCTATTAATAAACCACTCTCCCACTTTCTCCACTCCCTACACCATCTAAGTGAGAAGTTATCAAAGATATCTTTCCTAGATACTCGTGTCTTTCCCATCATGGGTGACATGGAATAAAAATTATTTTTTATTTCTTTCAAATACCTTAGTTAAGAATCTAAGATATTCAACTAATGTGTATTTCCTACCAGTTGATAAGATGCATGAAACAGATCAAGTAGAAAATCTGTATTATTTCGATATCCAAATGAATTCTCAAATTAAATGAATTTGAGTGTGTTACCTCCTCCAATTACATTGGATTTGAAAGTTGGTGCAAATATCATGTTGTTAAGAAATATTGCACGAAAGGACAAATTGTGTAACAACACAAGGTTAATGGTCGCCAAGTTCTGTAATGTGACGAAAAACCAACCTTGATAACCAATTCTTATAATTCACATCACAATACCTTTTGTCTCATTTTCTTGATCTTTTACAACAATTTGAATATCAATGTTAGGGATTTTGTTTCCTCAAACTGTTTTCAGTAGATTTATAATTTTTTAATGTTCATCGGTATGTATGCGTTTGGAGCGGTTATAATCCAACATATATGTGTCAGATCTATGTAAGAACTTTGTTGATTATCCATTCTTATATGGTATTACCACATGCATATGTTTGAGTGGGTTTTATCCATTCCATGGATGTCTCGTGGAACCTAGGTAGTAATAATATTATTTTATATATGTTAGTTACTTGTGCCTCATAATAGAAGTTGGTAAGAGCATAATTAATTAATTAATTAATATTATTAGTTAATTTGTAATGTGACAAATAACCTACCTTGATAATCAATTCTTATAATCCACACCACAATACCTTATGTCTCATTTACCTGTTCATATACAACAATTTCAATATCAACGTGTTGGGATTTTGTTCACTCAAACTTTTTTCTTTAAATTTAAACTTTTTTTTAAGGTCAACGATATGTGTGCGTTTGGAGCAGTTATAATTCAACAAATACGTGATTCGACATATATGTGTCGGATTTGTGTATGAACTAAGTTCATCATCCATACTTATTTGTTATTACCTCATGCATATGTTTGAGTTTGTTTTATCCATTACATGGATGTCTCATGGAATCTAGGTCTTCTTCGATTCATGACTTTAGAATTGTATGGAATATTAATTTGATATTTATAGCGTTCTCGTACATGAATATCTTACTAGTGGGTCCTTGTGTGTTATAAAATAATGCAGATAAAATAGAGGAACCACTAAATGCAAGTGTACAGTTGTCCCAAGTAATATATGATAATCAAGTTCATTCGCAGGGACGGATAAGGTTGACTTTAATGTTATCAAATAGTGGAATAATTGCAATAACGGAAAAATAAATGATATGAAAGTTTATTTTGGGTTTTTAACTGATAATAGAATGCAAAAGTTAATTAAAGACTAAATAAATTAGACTGAAATAAGATAATGTAAATGAAAGATGTAGACGCAAGTTAGAGAGTAGTACTTGAGTCACGCTAGGGTTTCACCTCACACTTTCTTAATTAATTCCTTCCTTTAAGGGCTGAATTGTTATTACTACGCTAGTCGGGATTCTATAGTCTCGTAGCCCACGTAAGGGTGGACCTAAAATCTCTCCTACAGTCTTCTAAACCCTGTCAGGGTGATTAAAACAACTTTCGGATGATTAAAACTTACCACATTGGCTAGTGGCTAGTAAAGCCTGTAGAGGTCATTGGCGGATACCAACGGCAAAAACCTAGTTTTGTATCTAAACCCTCGTCAAGATGATCAATACACCACTATATTGAATAGCCTAGATACTAAAACTTATCCTTAGTTCATGACTCTAAAGATAATAAATAAAGCATAAAGTAAGAGCCAACGTAAAATAATAATTCAAATTAAATTATTAAATCCCAAATTGGAAAAATAATAATTAATGTAGTTTGAGTTCAACCCAATTTGCGATTCTCAAGTACAAAGGAAATTTACCTCATAATTAAAGTAAAAGCAAAAGAAATAAAATTAGATGAACCCATGTTTTACGGAAAGAGAATAAAATAAATAAACCTACTTAGGAGGTTGTATTTGGCTGTTTATTTGGAGAAGATAAATTTCCAGCTCTTGTCTGCTTCCCTTTCCTAGCTTGATCTCTTTTCTCTGACGCTCTGACTTTTTATAAAATGAATAGTGTGTAAAAACAAAGTTAAAAGACTGTATACTATTAAAATCGCACTTGTGCTTATTTTAAATGAAATAATGGAATATTAATTTGCCCAAGTTCACTCTTCAAGTCCGAATCCAATAACTGTTGTACACCCTCCACTAAAACGACAGTAACTTTCTCAATTAAACGCCAAATTAACTCATTCAACTTGTTAATTCTTCGTAACTCGATAAGGAACGAATATTCTTTACACTTCAGAGGCTGAATCCACGTTTAAGTAGCTCGAAATCAACAATTCTCATCAGCCTTCCAGATTTGATACTCTAATTTGTCAATTCTTTGGGATATTTCTTCTCGCCATTGACTTCTTTACACGATCTAAGACTTCCATTATTGATTCCTATCCTTGCTAGTATTAGAAACCTACAAACTTTACACTAAGCAAACCATTTAACGTGCAAAAGCTTAATAAATGAAAAATACTAAAATCCAAAGAGAGAAAATGAAATATATCAAATTAACACTAAAATCCTATCTGATTAGTCAAATAATCATGGTGTATAATTTTTAAATAAGACGTATAGTTTAGCATAAGTGAAAAAATAATGCGGTTTAAATTAAATAATATTGTAAATGACCAAATATCTTGCTAACATATTATACTTTAATGAATTTTATATTTGTATGTCTAGAATTACATAAATTAATATAATGAGACCCCCACCCCCACTATACTTATGGAAGACAACCACATCAGGCATATCTTCACCCCCATGTATGAACTACTTTTTGTTGAACTAGGTCGATAAGACACCAAAAATATCTAATCCATAATATACTTTAATTTAATTAAACCTAGAAAATCTATCCCACATAGAGCATCGTTATCAATAAGATACCTACCACTGCATTAGGGGTTTGGTTCTAAAAAACTAGCAAGATATCTCCTTAGTAATGGTCCCATTGCTCGGAGATTAAGACCATGATAATGAAAGCTCCAAGAGAATCCTATGCTAGAGTACCAGATCTCGTATGATATGGAAAACGCCCATGACCGAAGCAAGAAAAGTGGTCCAATGGTATTTGGATGTCTATAAATATGTCTCTTATTGTTGAGAGTGGTACAATTTTTCTTTCAGATATATAATTTCTCTCTTTTTAGATATACATACAACTACATAGTTAAGCACTATAATGTAATCATTAGGTACAAACTTCCATCTCCTAACCGATTTTGTGTAGAGGAGACATGGTTGGATTGGATTGCGACACTATTACATATAGATCCTAAATTCGATCCAACCATTCGTATCACGTTAATTTTTCCTTGGAATGATGATAAAAAAATGGGTGTCCCTGAAGCATAATATAAAAATCAGCACTTTAGAGGATACTTTTGCAAGTGTATGAGTTATGCATAGTAATAATGTGATTAGTGTTATCGCACTGGACATGAAATATAAATATAAACACGTAATTGTTAGTTTAAACTAGGATGTTTGTTGTGGAAAATCATAAGTTAAAATATGAATTTTTAATTAATTTACAATAATTAAAATACTAAGATATGGAATTTATCTGTAAAAATAATTTGAACTATTACTTAGTTGAAAATAAAATTAATAAAATGTAATTACAAAGAAAGTTTGGTGAGATATAGATCAAGAATTATTGTATTCGCGGCAATTACGACATCATATTGTTCTTTATGTGTAAGGTTAAAACAAATAATTCACTTGCAAAATGGAATTCAAAACTCACCCTAAGTGCCCGTTCCGAAGTGCTATTTCTAATAAACACTTAAAAGTATATTAGACTCTAAAAAACACTTTTAAGAGAAACACCAAATATATACTTCTTGAAAAACACCTAAAGTGATTATAGATTTGAAAATTATATTTAATAATATTTTCAAATATTTGATTTAATTCTAAAAGTGTTTTTTTACACTAAAAATAAGCACTTCCAAACAAGTCTTAAGTCTCTACCAAGTAAATAGGGGGTGATATTAAATATTAGAATCTCTCCCAAGTGATCATGTATAATAATCTTACAACTATAATCTAAAATTATTGGTAGGGGCAAAAGTGTGATAGGCAAACAAACATATATGGTAATAAAACACACACACATAGGAAAACTACGATGAACTCTCCGCCAGTGAACAAATCATTTCTAAGTAATAGTAAAGTAAATCATATATCGATATCAGGGACTATGAAAGTAAATTTGGAAAAATGTTATTACCAAGTAAACTAGAAAGAGATGATAAAATAATACGCTAAAGACACTGAAATATTTATTTAGTTTACAAGACTCTCAAACAATTAACGATTAAATAAATCAAGAATCAAATTAGCGATAGAATTTAAAACACGAACGAAAAAACTTATGAGAGTGTGACATGAGAACAAGATAGTAATCTCACTATGCCTGTTCTACATTTATTGTCCAAGAGAGAATTTGGTGATATATAAGTAATACCCGGGATTCTAAATTCCTCTTAATTCTCTTCGGGGTAGGTTAGGAAGTAACCTCAGCACTACCAAGGAACTTGGGTAAGGGGACCTTGTGCAATGATAAGTAGTGAATTCAAAACTTAATGACTATCTAGTTAGGAAAGCCTGCCAGTATCACTACCGCATACTAGACGATGATATGTTAATTTCTATAACTAAATTCCCTGCTAGGGTGACGATCCAACTACTAAAGGGGTGGCCTTATACTTGTGCATAGCAAGGACTAAAAACATATATCAAACACAAAATAGATAGCTATTATGAATAACATTTTTAAATATAATTTCCAAATCAATAAAAGCATAAACAAGTATAGGGTTCATACCCATATGCTATTCTAAAACTTAACAAAACTCATACTAAGAAAAGAAAAAACTAGCAATTAATAAGATCATATTCATGTTCAACAGAAAAAACAAATAAGAATACTATAGTAATTGCTAAAAAAATATAATGGAAAGGGTTGGTATGGCATGAACAGTTTCCAAACTCATTCTTCTCCTCTTATCACTTGCTCCTGTATATTTGGCAGTGTAATTATGATTGGGTACTGAGGAAGGATGATTTAATGAAGGTAAAGGCTGATTAATAAAGCAGGTTGGCCCATCGCAGCTGTAACGCTAATAACTTTTTCGTTATAACTACAAACAACGTCCAGGTTTTGAAAATCATAATTTTTCAAATCATGTGTTTAAAATTTAAAAAAAACAGTTTTGTATGGTTTGAAACAAGAATCGAGAGGTTGTTATGGTATATTAATTTTTTTAATTCGCGATGGTTTAAAACGTGGGAAATTGATTCTACCTTGTTCATCAAAAGTAAACTAGACGATATCTTGCTTAACCAAATATATATTGCTAATATTATATCTATTACTAAGTGTAAGCCTCTTTATAAAAAATTAAATAGCAGTATGCATCGAGAATTTGAAATGATGATAGATGTGTTAAATTTATTCATTGGACTTAAAATCCAACAAGTGAAAGAAATAATCTTTGTGAATCAAGCCAAATACTTCAAGGAGCTTATCAAGAATTTGGGCTTGTAAATGCAAATGAATTTGATACTCCCAAGGGAACATCCACAAATCCTGGCAAAGAAAAAGATGGTGAGGATGTTGATGAGAACACATATTGTGTTATGATTGGTAGTCTTTCATATTTAACTACTTCTAGGCCTGATATTATATTCTCCAAATACTTATGTGCAAGATTCTACTATTATCTTAAGGAGTCCCATCTTAGTGACACGATATATAACTTAAGGTATATTAAGGGGACCGTAAAAGTAGGAATTTGATTTCCTAGTCACACCTCATGAGCTTATAAATCATACCAATTTCGAATGTGTTAGGTGTACACTTGATAGGAAGAGTACTAGGGGAATTTGGAAAATCTTGGATCACTCCCTCATCTCTTTGTATAGTAGGATGAAAATAGTGTAATGTTATCCACGGCGAAAGACGAGTATGTCACGGTCGAAAATTATGTAGTTCAAAATTATTTAGATGAAACAAACCTTACAAGATTTTTGTATTCAATATGATTCAATATCCATAAGGTTGGATCACACGAGTTCCATCAACCTTATAAAATACCCAAATCCAACACTCTAGAACTAAACATATAGAGATTAGAAACAATTCAATAAGTATCTTTCACCAAAGGGGAACATTGTGTTAGAATTTCTTATTTCCTAAAACTATATACCAATATATTCACCAAAATTTACCACAAAATAATTTCGAAGCCATTATATATGAGATTGGGAAGATATTGATGTAATTTCTTGTGCGGAGTTGTAATTAAATTAATTTTTACTCGTGTCCAATTATTTTTTATAAAGAATAAGGATGAAAAAGAATATATCATCATTAGATATTTTTACTTTCATAATAGAAATATGTTTTGTTTTATGGTATTTTGTGTCATATTTTGCTATGTGTATGCTTACCTCTTGTTATTAGCTTGTGATATAATCATTATGTGAGGGAGAATCATGTATTGTAAAGACTCCATATGTTCTTCTACTTGAAATCCTTAAAAAATTAAAATATTTTGGATTAATATCATATATGAAGATTTAGAGGGGTTGTTTACCCTTTAAGGACTCCATATGTGGCGAATAACATTTCTTTTTTATTTTATATTAGTGCATGATTTGTTATCATTAAAAACTAAAGAATGTTGGTAAGGTCATTTTTAAATATGTTTTAATGTGATATATAATTATGTGTTTAATATCTAAAATATTGTGAACTAAACTATTATATAAAATCATGCTTGCAACATATATCTTGAATAAAAACTAGATAATCTATAAATTTAAAATTTTCAAAAGCATACATCTAAATAGTCATGTTTTATGTCCTAAATCATGATATACTAAGAACATTTAATTGATATGAATTGCAAAATTTCTTAGATTTTTGTTACTAACATTTTTTGTGTATAAAATTTTGCATTTGCATTACACTGCAAATTAAGTTATATACATAGTTCACTATACGTGCATAAATCTAGCTAAATCCGAGATCGAAATGATTTTTTTCTATGATATGAAAGTCCATTTGGTGGGTCCTAGGGTGTTATAAAATAAAGTGCGAAAATAAAGAAACCATGTAACCGCAAGTGTACGGTTGTCCCAAGTAATATATGATAATCAAGTTCGTTCTCAGGGACGGATTAGGTTCAACACAAATATTAATCAAGTAGTGAGAATAATTGCTAACCAGAAAATAAAAGATAAGAATTATTGTTTGGTTTTTGTAAATTCAAAGATGCAAATACAATAAAGACTAAAATTAAATAAACAGAAAGAAAATAAAGCAAATAAAAGACTAACTTCAGATAAGAGAGATACTTGAGTCTCGCACTTAATCAATATAATCTATGCTATGTTTAAGGGTAGAACTGGAATTATAATATTAGCCGGGACTCTAATATCTCCTAGCCCCCTGTCGGGTGGACCTAGAAGCTATCCTAAAGTATTATAAACACCTGTATTGTCGAATATGGCTCTTCGGATGATATGATTTTACCTCTTTGGCTATGTAACTAGTTAAGCCTGTCGGTCAATAACGGACATTACACGGGTATTACCGAGATCTGTATTCAAACCCCCCCTGTCGGATGATCACTTCGCCACTAAAGTGAATAGCCCAAATACTAACAGCTAATTCTAGTTGTTCCTAAAATAATTAGTAATGAAAACAAAGTAATATCCAATAAATAAAACTCAATCCTACTTAAATCTAAACAATCCCAAATTCAAAACATAGATTCATTAATTAAGGTTCATCCCTTTAATGCGATTCTCAAGTATAAAGAAATTTAGCTCATGTGAAAATTAAAGACTAACATTAAATAAAAGGAATTCATGTTCAATTACAAGAAAGAAATAAATAACCTAAAGGGTTGAATGACTATTGTTGGAAGAACAGGATTCCTCCAGCTTCTAGCTTCTTCTCTCCTTCGTGCTCTGGCTTGAAAACCATAAGCCTCTTGTGTAATTCTATGAAGTGTGTGAAAGTAGGAGGTTAAGGGGTGTATTTATTGGTGTTGGAGGACCCTCGGTCGAATTTGCTTGGAGTGGAAGAAAAGTTAAAGACTCTTAAATTCGTAGCTCTAAATTCTAGGAAAGGTAAGATTTTGCTGCTGATTTGATTTGGTCATATCTTTTATCAATACTTATCAGTTTGAGAAGTTCCAATATATGAAACTGCTTGTCTTGGAAAGAGCTTTCTATTGGTGCAGACCACACGTCCAGAATCCTTGCCAATATTTAGTTATGAATTATTCGTTAAAACGTGGCTGGAATTTCAGATTCGCAAGGCAGCTTTATCTTTTCCTTCTTTGAATAAATCTTTCCTAAATCTTCTTATTTCCATGTAAATCATCTTTCCTTTCATCCTTTATCTTGACTTGGTCTCTATGTAATTACCATTTATCTTTTAAAGTTTCACATTAAATAAATAATTAAACCGCATATGCTTAAATAGAATAAATCAATAAATCAAGAAAACGAAATAGGAAAGTGCACTCTAAAAATAGAAACTCGAGTAAAAATCATTTACTAACACTTTAAAATACACTAAGACTTCATTCTCACTTCTTATCCTTGGATTGGTCTTTCATGAAATTCAAGAACCAATTAACTTTGCATTAAAAATAGTCAAATTTACGCACAAAAGCTCAGATTCTGCAAATAGTTATTTTCCAAGGGGAGGAAGTGCAATATGATCAATTAAGCCTAAAAGTCTATCAAATAAGTCATTTATTCACCTAAAAGGATGTCTCCAAGGGGCTAATAATTAGAACAAATCGGGAGACATCAAGACCCCTAACTCAAACCTTTGTCGTCCCGACAAAGTAAAATAAAAACAAAGGATCTTTTAGGTGAACGCAGAAGGTAGAATCTAGAAAATAATCCCAAAGAACAACTTAAAACAAATCTCATATAGTCTAACCTAGGAATTAATATACACCTATACTTATCATGCAAAATCAAATACAAAACAATATCAATCCAAAATTAATTTCACAATGCTAGAAGGTTACGCTTATTACTTATCTCAAGATGGTGGCTATAGGGTGTTCCTCGATCTTTACTTGCTTTGAACGCTCCACTTAGAATATTCCCTATTAACTCACTGTGCATCTAGGAATCCCGAGGTCTTTATGGTTTTAGCATAGGCTGAAGGACGGTATGGTATGTATATTTGGTAAATTTGAAGTGAGCTTTTGGCTCTCTCCTCACTTACCATCAACAAACTGTCCAAGAGCTTGAGTTTACACTCGAATAACGTTCTCACTCAACCCAATTGACACGCTTAATTAGCGTCCCCAAATTAACCCAATAAGCACTAAGGATGATTCACTTAAAAATTTCCACTTTGCCGGTCCGAATATATTTTCTTTTCAAATCATTCATTTTCTTTTCTTTTATATAGCTATGACTCTCGTTTTTGTTTGAGATATCATGCTATTTTTCATAGTTATGCCTATTCATAACTTGAGCTCGAAGCTTCTTTTCCATTCACTATTACCCCGACAAAGGGTTACAATACAATAAACCTGTGAGTCTTCATCATGTATAGCACAAAGCATCATTGATAAGCTCAAAAATCCCAACCCAATGTAAATATCCATATAGTGGACCCACCACCCCAAACTCAAGCTCAAGACAGGAAGTCTCAGGATCATGATTCAAGTGCGGGTCATATGGTCATGCCTAACAATCTAAAGGGATATTGGCTTATAATGTGGCGACAAAAGAAAGGCTTAAAGGCTAAAAATTTGGCTAAGAAGGATAAAATTAATTCAGTGATAGACAGCCAAAAAGGATCAAATGGCTAACAAAGAACTGCCTCTATCATCTTCCTATTTACACAACTTGCCTCTAGTTCATACCTAGGTGGGTTCTCTACTCATTTTGATCTCACGTTCTACAAACCACCCATTATCCTTAAGCACAAGTTTACTTCTTTTGCATTGTTCATTAATTCTTCCTATCAATTACTTCATATTTGCATGCAATCAAAGTTCAGCTTCATACTGACTCCTAAAGTCAACTATTTTCTATCATTAATTCATAAAAAGCATGCTTGATGGGGGCATTTAAAATTCTCTACAGTCAACGCAACCCTAAGATTAATCTTATTAAAAGCATGTAAAACACAAAAAAATGGGATGAGGCAACGAACCCCACCCCAAACTCAAAAGTGAGTCGTGTCCCCACGACTCAAAAAAGACTCAATAAAGCAATAAAATTAAACTAAACTACCTACCTAGTGCTAAAGTCTATCAAATAAGTCATTTATTCACCTAAAAGGATGTCTCCAAGGGGCTAATAATTAGAACAAATCGAGAGACATCAAGACCCCTAACTCAAACCTTTGTCGTCCCGACAAAGTAAAATAAAAACAAAGGATCTTTTAGGTGAACGCAGAAGGTAGAATCTAGAAAATAATCCCAAAGAACAACTTAAAACAAATCTCATATAGTCTAACCTAGGAATTAATATACACCTATACTTATCATGCAAAATCAAATACAAAACAATATCAATCCAAAATTAATTTCACAATGCTAGAAGGTTACGCTTATTACTTATCTCAAGATGGTGGCTATAGGGTGTTCCTCGATCTTTACTTGCTTTGAACGCTCCACTTAGAATATTCCCTATTAACTCACTGTGCATCTAGGAATCCCGAGGTCTTTATGGTTTTAGCATAGGCTGAAGGACGGTATGGTATGTATATTTGGTAAATTTGAAGTGAGCTTTTGGCTCTCTCCTCACTTACGATCAACAAACTGTCCAAGAGCTTGAGTTTACACTCGAATAACGTTCTCACTCAACCCAATTGACACGCTTAATTAGCGTCCCCAAATTAACCCAATAAGCACTAAGGATGATTCACTGAAAAATTTCCACTTTGCCGGTCCGAATATATTTTCTTTTCAAATCATTCATTTTCTTTTCTTTTATATAGCTATGACTCTCGTTTTTGTTTGAGATATCATGCTATTTTTCATAGTTATGCCTATTCATAACTTGAGCTCGAAGCTTCTTTTCCATTCACTATTACCCCGACAAGGGTTACAATACAATAAACCTGTGAATCTTCATCATGTATAGCACAAAGCATCATTGATAAGCTCAAAAATCCCAACCCAATGTAAATATCCATATAGTGGACCCACCACCCCAAACTCAAGCTCAAGACAGGAAGTCTCAGGATCATGATTCAAGTGCGGGTCATATGGTCATGCCTAACAATCTAAAGGGATATTGGCTTATAATGTGGCGACAAAAGAAAGGCTTAAAGGCTAAAAATTTGGCTAAGAAGGATAAAATTAATTCAGGGATAGACAGCCAAAAAGGATCAAATGGCTAACAAAGAACTGCCTCTATCATCTTCCTATTTACACAACTTGCCTCTAGTTCATACCTAGGTGGGTTCTCTACTCATTTTGATCTCACGTTCTACAAACCACCCATTATCCTTAAGCACAAGTTTACTTCTTTTGCATTGTTCATTAATTCTTCCTATCAATTACTTCATATTTGCATGCAATCAAAGTTCAGCTTCATACTGACTCCTAAAGTCAACTATTTTCTATCATTAATTCATAAAAAGCATGCTTGATGGGGGCATTTAAAATTCTCTACAGTCAACGCAACCCTAAGATTAATCTTATTAAAAGCATGTAAAACACAAAAAAATGGGATGAGGCAACGAACCCCACCCCAAACTCAAAAGTGAGTCGTGTCCCCACGACTCAAAAAAGACTCAATAAAGCAATAAAATTAAACTAAACTACCTACCTAGTGCTAAAAGTCTATCAAATAAGTCATTTATTCACCTAAAAGGATGTCTCCAAGGGGCTAATAATTAGAACAAATCGGGAGACATCAAGACCCCTAACTCAAACCTTTGTCGTCCCGACAAAGTAAAATAAAAACAAAGGATCTTTTAGGTGAACGCAGAAGGTAGAATCTAGAAAATAATCCCAAAGAACAACTTAAAACAAATCTCATATAGTCTAACCTAGGAATTAATATACACCTATACTTATCATGCAAAATCAAATACAAAACAATATCAATCCAAAATTAATTTCACAATGCTAGAAGGTTACGCTTATTACTTATCTCAAGATGGTGGCTATAGGGTGTTCCTCGATCTTTACTTGCTTTGAACGCTCCACTTAGAATATTCCCTATTAACTCACTGTGCATCTAGGAATCCCGAGGTCTTTATGGTTTTAGCATAGGCTGAAGGACGGTATGGTATGTATATTTGGTAAATTTGAAGTGAGCTTTTGGCTCTCTCCTCACTTACCATCAACAAACTGTCCAAGAGCTTGAGTTTACACTCGAATAACGTTCTGACTCAACCCAATTGACACGCTTAATTAGCATCCCCAAATTAACCCAATAAGCACTAAGGATGATTCACTTAAAAATTTCCACTTTGCCGGTCCGAATATATTTTCTTTTCAAATCATTCATTTTCTTTTCTTTTATATAGCTATGACTCTCGTTTTTGTTTGAGATATCATGCTATTTTTCATAGTTATGCCTATTCATAACTTGAGCTCGAAGCTTCTTTTCCATTCACTATTACCCCGACAAAGGGTTACAATACAATAAACCTGTGAATCTTCATCATGTATAGCACAAAGCATCATTGATAAGCTCAAAAATCACAACCCAATGTAAATATCCATATAGTGGACCCACCACCCCAAACTCAAGCTCAAGACAGGAAGTCTCAGGATCATGATTCAAGTGCGGGTCATATGGTCATGCCTAACAATCTAAAGGGATACTGGCTTATAATGTGGCGACAAAAGAAAGGCTTAAAGGCTAAAAATTTGGCTAAGAAGTATAAAATTAATTCAGGGATAGACAGCCAAAAAGGATCGAATGGCTAACAAAGAACTGCCTCTATCATCTTCCTATTTACACAACTTGCCTCTAGTTCATACCTAGGTGGGTTCTCTACTCATTTTGATCTCACGTTCTACAAACCACCCATTATCCTTAAGCACAAGTTTACTTCTTTTGCATTGTTCATTAATTCTTCCTATCAATTACTTCATATTTGCATGCAATCAAAGTTCAGCTTCATACTGACTCCTAAAGTCAACTATTTTCTATCATTAATTCATAAAAAGCATGCTTGATGGGG
Source organism: Nemophila menziesii (assembly GCA_029959085.1). Classification (NCBI taxonomy): domain Eukaryota; kingdom Viridiplantae; phylum Streptophyta; class Magnoliopsida; order Boraginales; family Hydrophyllaceae; genus Nemophila; species Nemophila menziesii. The sequence continues at coordinate 87,678,783 of JARWIR010000001.1, forward strand.
GCATTTAAAATTCTCTACAGTCAACGCAACCCTAAGATTAATCTTATTAAAAGCATGTAAAACACAAAAAAATGGGATGAGGCAACGAACCCCACCCCAAACTCAAAAGTGAGTCGTGTCCCCACGACTCAAAAAAGACTCAATAAAGCAATAAAATTAAACTAAACTACCTAACTAGTGCCTACCATCAATTAAGAAGAAGAATTAGAACGGGGTACCTGGCCATGAAGATCCATCGTGTCCTCCTCCGAAGGGGAAGAATAATTATCAATATCCATGTACATAGTTACCTCTTCCAATGTTGGCTTAATATGTGTAATTTCCTTCCAAAGTGCTCCGATGTCTAGTCTTAAAATTTTGAATTCTTGTTGCAAATTGCGAGCCCATGGAGGAATACCAGAATTAGTTTGAGAAGAAGGAGAACCTTGAACTTGAATTTGTGTCTTGTCTTTAGGGTATGTTTGGATTGAGGGATTAGAATGGGAGGGAAGGGATTATAAAGGATAGTAGTTATCCTTTCTTTGTTTGTGTTATAAATTTTTGAAGGGATAAGTTATTAAAGGATTAAAATTATACCTTCTATTCCTTTATATCTTATCCCTCCAATTTGGGGTCATTAGAAGGAAGGGATAAATTTTAATAGTAAAATATCTTTATTAACCATATGTTCTATTTAAAATATATTTTATTAGGGGTATAAAAGTAATTTAGTTATAAAATAATCCTTTACTTTCCTTAATTTATACAATCCAAACACAAAATTCAAATAATCCTTTACTAATATTTTCCTTTCTTTTTCTACTCAATCCAAACAAGATTAATACTCTCCTCTCATTTCCTATAATATACTATCCTTTCCTATCCATTAATAATTAATCCCCTCTATATCCAAATAAACCCTTAGGCTTTGATTATACCCTCATCCTTGCTGTTAATTTCTTGTGTTGTGGTGGTGCAGGTGCCTTTTCTTCTTGTTTTTCTTCAATAGGCTCATCAAGATTGATGGCCTTTTCAATTGTAGAACCAGGCAAATTGTTCTTCCCTATGATACAACACTTCCTCTTGTAATTCATAGCAACTGTTCTTTTTGTCATGGTTGTTTTGACCCCAAACTCAAGTTATACCAAGGATAGAATAAAGTTAAGAAAACTTGGTATAGCTTGAGTTTCTTGCTTGGATTAGATGAAGGAAGGTGGTTTCTTGATGAATCTTGGAAGAATTCTTGAAAGCTTGATGATCTTGTTTGTGTTTAATGGTGTTTTGTGATGAATTTGATGAAGAGGTTATGTTTATGGAGGATGGAGGAGAGAAATATTGATGTTAATGTGTTTGTTGTGGAGGTTTAATCAAGCTTCAAGGTGTTTTTATAAGGTTGGGAGCTGGAAAATTCGTACGGAAAAGTCTAGGGTTTATCTTGTTAAAGTAAGAAGTTGAATGGGACTTGATCTCTTCACAAACCGCCTGGTGCGGTGCATCCCTGCGGTGTATGGGTGTACCGCGAGGGTACACCGCAGCTCTGTTGCTCTTCAAATTTTGGCCTCGTCAATATACCCGTGCTAGCACCCCGTGGCACGCGTTTTGGGAGTGCGGTATAGGGGTGCGGTGTATGGGTACACCGCAGGAACCTCGTCAAAAAAACCCGCGGTACATCACCCCGTGGCACGCGTTTTGGGCGTGCTGTATAGGGGTGCGGTGCACCACACCTATCAGCTATCTTTTCCTCGTCTCGGTAGAAACCCCGTGGTGCTCGACCCGTGGTATGGGTTTTCAGGCGCGGTACATCCCTGCGGTATAGGGGTATACTGCATGGGTAGTCCGCACCAGCCTTCGAATTTTTCCAAGAATTTTCTTTGCGTTTCCTAGCACCCCAAACTCGATTCCCGCACCATTAACACACTACCCTTCTCATTTCTTTTTAAAAGTAGACACTAAAACTTGACACTAACTTAGAATTATACACTAGGAATTGAAAGACTTAAAGTAATAAACTAATATACACTTAAATGGATTTTGTTTAACGTCGTTAAGCTCGACGGGTTACCTCTCGCATCTATTCAGCTTCAAGGAAGTACATGACCTCCCCAGGATGTGGATCAACTCTGCGATTGGTATCCTCACCTACATGGTATAGTTTTAGACGATGCCCATTCACCATGAAGGTACGTTGCTCGTCTGGATTCTCGATTTCTATAGCTCCATGCAGCGTAACTTTGGTCACCACGAAGGGACCAGACCACTTTGATTTCAGCTTGCCCGGATAGTTGCTAAACTTGGATTATATTTGAGGACCATCTGTCCAACTTTGAATTTCTTTTCACGAATGCGATTGTCATGCCATCTTTTCATTTTTTCTTTATAAAGTTTAGCATTCTGATAGGCATGAAATCGAAACTCATCAAGTTCATTCAGCTTCATCATACGATTCTCCGCAGCTAAGGTTGGATCCATATTCATCTCCGCAATTGCCCAATAGGCACCCATTTCAAGTTCAAGAGGTAAGTGACAAGACTTACCATAAACAATACGATACGGAGATGCACCCACAGGCGTCTTGAACGCAGTACGATATGCCCACAACTCATCATCTAATTTCATTGACCAATCCTTGCGTGTGGAACGAACTGTCTTCTCAAGAATGGATTTGATCTCTCGATTAGAGACCTCAGCTTGACCATTGGCTTGTGGATGATACTCGGTAGATACACGATGTCTCACGCCATACTTCTCTAGAACTTTCTTCAGATATTTGTTCACAAAGTGTGACCCTCCATGACTTATAATAACTCGAGGCGTACCATGTCTATTGAAGATGTGTGACTTTAAGAATTTAATCACTACTCGCGAATCGTTAGTTGGTAGAGCTACAGCCTCTACCCATTTAGACACGTAATCAACGGATAGTAAGATGTACAGGTTTCCGTTAGATGGTACAAAAGGACCCATAAAATCAATACCCCATACATCGAATATTTCAACTTCAAGAACATTATTACGCGGCATCTCATCTCTCTTAGATATATTACCAGTAAACTGGCATCTATGACATTTCTTGACCTACTCATAACAATCCTTATGTAAAGTAGGCCAATAAAAAGCGGATTGTAGTACCTTTGCAGCTGTACGATCTCCTTTGAAGTGTCCTCCGTATGGTGAATCGTGACAACCTACAATAATGGATGGAATATCTTTATCTGGTACGCATCTTCTTACCATCTGATCACTGCATGTTATGTAGAGGAAAGGATCCTCCCAAAAGAATTGTTTAGCTCGATGGGCTAGTCTCTTTTTCTCTTCTGAGGTAGCTCCTTGAGGGAAAGAACCACTCACAATAAGATTTGAAATATCCGCATACCAAGGAGTCTCTAATGAATAAACTGAAAACAAACTCTCGTCAGGAAACTCTTCTGTAACCAACTCAGGTCCTCCATTAGACTCAAAACCTTCAAGACGTGACAAATGATCAGCAACCTGATTATCACAACCCTTTCGATCCCGAATCTCTAAATCAAACTCTTGTAACAGTAAAACCCATCTAATCAACCTCGGCTTCGCATCTTTCTTCTCCATAAGGTATTTAATCGCGGAATGGTCGGTAAACACAACAACTTTCGCCCTAAGGAGGTAGGAACGAAATTTGTCAAATGCATACACGACAGCTAGTAATTCCTTCTCAGTTACGGTATAATTAATTTGAGCACTTGTGAAGGTTTTACTAGCGTAGTAGATGGAATGAAAAACCTTTTCTTTTCTTTGATCCAAAACAACACCCATCGCAAGATCACTAGCATCACACATAATCTCAAACAGAATCTTCCAATCAGGAGGTAATACAATAGGTGCAGAAATAAGCTTCTCTTTAATCTCGTTGAATGCCTTGATGCAAGCTTCATCAAAAAGGAATTTGGTGTCCTTCCCAAGTAAGTTGCACAACGACTTAGAAATTTTGGAGAAGTCCTTGACAAAACGTCGGTAAAAACCAGCATGACCCAAAAAGCTTCTTACCCCTTTAACAGAAATAGGAGGGGGAAGAGTCTTGATTACCTCAATCTTCGCATGATCAACTTCCAAACTGGCACTTGAAACCTTGTGACCCAACACTATACCCTCTCGAACCATAAAGTGACATTTCTCCCAGTTCAAAACCAAATCAGTCTCCTTGGATCTAATCAATACCTTCTCCAAGTTTTGTAAACACTCCTCAAAGTTATCACCAAACACAGAAAAGTCATCCATAAATACCTCAAGAAATCATCAATCATATCCCAGAAGATTGCCATCATACATCTTTGAAAAGTAGCAGGTGCATTACATAATCCCAATGGCATCCTTCGGAAGGCAAAGGTACCGAAAGGACATGTAAAGGTTGTCTTGTGTTGGTCTTTTGGATCTACATAAGTCTGATTGTATCCTAAATAGCCATCCAAAAAGCAATAATATTCTCTACCATCTAGCTTGTCTAACATCTGATCAATAAACGGAAGAGGGTAGTGATCTTTTCTTGTGGCCTTGTTCAACTTTCGATAGTCCATACACACTCTCCAACCAAAAACGGTCCTTGAGGGAATGGCTTCATTCTGCTCGTTCAAGATGGTAGTGATACCACCCTTCTTTGGTACGCATTGAACTGGACTCACCCATTCGCTACTAGCTATGGGATAGATGATTCCCACATCTAGCAACTTGATAACTTCTTTCTTCCCTACTTCCTTCATGGCTGGCATCAATCTTCTTTGTCCTTCAACTGGGCACGCGTTTTCATCGTCTAGAATGATTTTGTTGGCAATAGGAAGGACTAATACCTTTGATTTCAGCAATAGTCCAACCAATTGCCTCTTTGTTAGCTCTCAGTATGCGCAACAGTTTGTCTTCTTGAGGACCTGTTAAAGTAGCTGAAACAATAACAGGCAGTGTGTTGTTAGTACCTAAATACGCATACCTCAGGTGTGACGGAAGCGGCTTTTCTTCTAGTTGTGGGGGAGATTCGATAGATGGTTTTTTAGGTGCTATCTCCCCAGGCTCTCGGACTGGCTCATAGACTAGATGCCTATGTTTCATGTTTCCGGAATTCAAAGCAGCTACGGTTTCGGTCCATCACTTCCGGTAAGTCAAGTGTTAGGGCTGCTTGCAATATATCGTCAAAATTCATACAATCAAACGTTTCTTGCGTAGTTAAATCGAGTACATCCATTCGGAAACACTCTTCAGGAATATCTGGAACTTCATGGCCCTAAACACGTTGAACTTTACTGTTTCATCTTGGATTCGCATGGTTAATTCGCCGTTTTCTACATCAATAACAGTACGCCCCGTGGCTAGGAATGGTCGACCAAAGATGATGGGGACATTCCTATCCGCGTCGTATTCAAGTATAACAAAATCAACTGGAAAAATTAGAGTACCTGCCTTGACGAGGACATCTTCTATTCGTCCCTCTGGATGAGCGAGGGATCTATCGGCTATTTGTAGGATCATGGAAGTTGGTTTAGCGTTTCCTATCTTCAGTTTTTCGAAAATTGACTTCGGCATCAAATTGATACTCGCGCCCAAGTCACACAAAGCTTTTCCTTGCCACTCATTACCAATAGAAATATGAATCGTGAAACTCCCAGGATCAAGTAGTTTAGGTGGCAACTTACTTTGGCATGTAGCGCTGCATTCTTCTGGCAATCCTATCATCTCATTCTCACGGTATGGTCTCTTGTTGGTAATGGATCTTTTCAGAAAATTAACGTATTTCGGAACATCGCGTATAGCATCTAAGAACGGAACGTTAATATTGAGACCACGTACCATATTCAAGAACTTCTGATATTCAGCCATGTCTCCTTTCTTCTGAACTCTGGAGGGAAAAGGTGGAGGAGGACGGGTTTCTGTAACATCTTTGGATTTTGGCTTTTTCAGAATCTTCTCCACTTCAATTATTTTAGGTTCATCTTCTTTCTCTTCCACATCTTTTACCGGTTTCTCTTTCATAGTTGTTTCTTTTCTTTCATCACGGGAAAAGGAGGTGGAGCGAGCTTCTTACCACTTCAAAGTGTCACTGCATTACAATCTTGTCTTTGCTTAGGTTCTTCAGTGTCACTCGGTAATTGTCCTTGCTGACGTTGATTTAATTGTTTATTAATCTGAGCCATCTGAGTTTCCATCAATTTAAGTGCTGCGGTGGTATATTGTTGAATGTTGATTAATGTTGTCAAGGTTTGCTGAACATCTAATGCACCTTCTTGAGGTTGAGCAGGTAGGGCTTTCTGGTTCATGGTTTCGGCATAAGCGTCTTGAGGAGGTTGTCTTTGAGATTGATTTCCATATGCTTGTCCACCTTGGTAGTTGTTCTGAGGTCTTGGTTGAAAGTTGTTTCCTTGGGGACGTGGTTGATATGCATAGGTTGGATTAGCAGCCCCATTTGGATTTGAATATTGGAAACCCGGATGGTTTCTACTCGGGTGATAACCTTGACCACTTGAGTTGTAATTTCCTCGGTTGGATACGAACATTACAGATTCTGGATTATTTTGACAGGTCTCCCAATCATGATCTTGTGTACCGCAGTTAGAAACATTAACATCTTCTCTCCTACCAGTAACACTTTTCGTAACAGCTAGAACAAGCTGTTTCAGTTTTTGTTCGAGTTTTGTTTCCATGGCGGTGAATTTTTCTTCAATCAGTGAAATATTTCAACCTCGGACAGGTGTTCTTACGGTATTCCAACCTAGTTCATTTGTTACAGTTATATTCAAAATAATCTTAGCATGGACTAGTTGTACCCGTAAAAATGCACCACCACAAAGCAAGTCAGATCCTTTCTTAAAGAGCCATCAAGTCCTCAGTAAAATATCTTCATCTGTTGAACTTCTGTGAGGCCATGATCAGGGACTCTTTGTAAGCAAATCTGAAATCTCTTCCAACTTCTACCCAAAGTCTTGTCTTCCTCTTGCTTGAATGACGTTATTTCAACTTGCGCATCTAATCTCATATTCGTTGGGTAGTATCTATCGAAGAACGCGGTCTGTAATGCGTCCCATGTTGTAATTGTTCCGGGTTCTTGAGAATCATGCCACTCACTTGCTCCATCAATAACGAAGTATCTAAAATTAGCAAAATACATTTGCTCTTTAGTTACCCCTTGCGTAATATAAGAATCGCAAATTTGCATGATTCTGTACAGCACGGATTGGATCTTCGCTAGGTGCTCCTCGGAAATTTCCATTGCTTTGAAACTGAGATAACATACCCGGATCGGGTCTGAATCTCTCGACATTAATATTTGCAGGGCCAATTCCGAGTGCAGGAGCTCGAAACGGAGCTTCTTCAGGGCCATTGATGAACCACGGATCATTGTTTTGAGCTGGGGGAGCAGCAGGAGGGTTGGGTTGTTGATTTCCAACTTGGTTTTCAGCCATTGTTTATCTTGCTAATTGCTCCTCTAACTCTTTTGCTTTAGCCTCCCTCTTTCTTTTATTTGCTTCTCGAACTAGGTTTTCGGGATTTGCAAGAATCACAATATCTCCACGCATAAACCAAAACCTGTAAACCTGAGAAAGAAAGACAACCCAAAGCGTAAAACTGAAAAATAAAACTAAAACTAAACTAACAATTAAACTACTAAAAGATTAACACCGGGGTCACACGCTACCGTCCCCGGCAGCGGCGCCAAAAACTTGGTGGGTCCTAGGGTGTTATAAAATAAAGTGAGAAAATAAAGGAACCACTTAACCGCAAGTGTACGGTTGTCCCAAATAATATATGATAATCAAGTTCGTTCTCAGGGACGGATTAGGTTCAACACAAATATTAATCAAGTAGTGAGAATAATTGCTAACCAGAAAATAAAAGATAAGAATTTTTGTTTGGTTTTTGTAAATTCAAAGATGCAAATACAATAAAGACTAAAATTAAATAAACAGAAAGAAAATAAAGCAAATAAAAGACTAACTTCAGATAAGACAGATACTTGAGTCTCGCAAGGAATCCACTTAATTAATATAATCTATGATATGTTTAAGGGTAGAACTGGAATTATAATATTAGTCGGGACTCTAATATCTCCTAGCCCCCTGTCGAGTGGACCTAGAAGCTATCCTAAATTATCATAAACACCTGTATGGTCGAATATGGCTCTTCGGATGATATGATTTTACATCTTTGGCTATGTAACTAGTTAAGCTTGTCGGTCAATAACGGACATTACACGGGTATTACCTAGATCTGTATTCAAACCCCCCTGTCGGATGATCACTTCGCCACTAAAGTGAATAGCCCAAATACTAATAGCTGATTCTAGTTGTTCCTAAAAGAATTAGTAATGAAAACAAAGTAATATCCAATAAATAAAACTCAATCCTATTTAAATCTAAACAATCCCAAATTCAAAACATAGATTCATTAATTAAGGTTCATCCGTTTAATGCGATTCTCAAGTATAAAGAATTTTAGCTCATAAGAAAATTAAAGACTAACATTAAATAAAATGAATTCATGTTCAATTACAAGAAAGAAATAAATAACCTAAAGGGTTGAATGACTATTGTTGGAAGAACAGGATTCCTCCAGCTTCTAGCTTCTTCTCTCCTTCGTGCTCTGACTTGAAAACCTTAAGCCTCTTGTGTAATTCTCTGAAGTGTGTGAAAGTAGGAGGTTAAGGGGTGTATTTATAGGTGTTGGAGGACCCTAGGTCGAATTTTCTTGGAGTGGAAGACAAGTTAAAGACTTTTAAATTCGTAGCTCTAAATTCTAGGAAAGGTAAGATTTTGCTGCTGATTTGATTTGGTCATATCTTTTTTCAATACTTATTTGTTTGAGAAGTTCCAATATATGAAACTGCTTGTCTTGGAAAGAGCTTTCTATTGGTGCAGACCACACTTCCAGAATCCTTGCCAATCTTTAGTTATGAATTAATCTTTAAAACGTGGCTGGAATTTCAGATTGACAAGGCAGCTTTATCTTTCCCTTCTTTGAATAAATCTTTCCTAAATCTTCTTATTTCCATGTAAATCTTCTTTCCTTTCATCCTTTATCTTGACTTGGTCTCTAAGTAATTACCATTTATCTTTTAAAGCTTCACATTAAATAAATAATTAAACCACATATGCTTAAAAAGAATAAATCAATAAATCAAGAAAACGAAATAGGAAAGTGCACTCTAAAAATAGAAACTCGAGTAAAAATCATTTCCTAACACTCTAAAATACACTAAGACTTTATTCTCACTTCTTCTCCTTGGATTGGTCTTTCATGAAATTCAAGAACCAATTAACTTTGCATTAAAAATAGTCAAATTTACGCACAAAAGCTCAAATTCTGCAAATAGTTAATTTCCAAGGGGAGGAAGTGCAATATGATCAATTAAGCCTAAAAGTCTATCAAATAAGTCATTTATTCACCTAAAAGGATGTCTCCAAGGGGCTAATAATTATAACAAATCGGGAGACATCACCATTCCACCAGTAACTTTGAAATGAAGTTTTAACCAATGAAGTAGGGTGCTCATGTTGTGTCTTAAATGTCAATAGAATCGCATATAAAGATGCAAGTATCCCGACATCTTAACCCCAACTTGGTTAAAAGCTGTTAATTGATGTTGCATGTATCAAAGCATATACAAACCCTCTTTCGTTATTTCGGTATAAAATGTTATATCCAGTGATATGGTTTTATTATAACTACATGCGTACTAATCGAGATTTATATGTTATATCCAATCGAGATTTATATGTTTTTGAACTGATAATATTGCTTTTCATGCCAACGATAGTAAGTACTGAGGTAGCTTTTGAGAGTCGAGATTTATATCTTTAACTTGAGCATTAGAAGTTGTGTGTTCACCTTTTGAGAGTTGAACTTATGTAATAAACTTTCTTTGTTGTTTATGATACCATGGAAAAGTTTTGTATATCGATCTATAATAACGTTGTTGTTGGAAAAATATATCTATCTCACTGGAAAAATGAAATAATTGATTTTATAAATATAGAGATTTCAAATAATGTAATACTACATCTGTTATAAGGTGGAAAAACAGAATGTAAATGTATTCCAAATAAATGTAATACTACAACTATTAAAATAATTTAGAAAATATAACATACATTAAAAAAACCAGTATCTCTTACAATTGTATCCCTTTAATACTTTAATCTCTATGTTAAATCCGATTTGAATAAATATGGAGAAGAGAGTATTTAATTTTTCTGAATTCATAGTTCTCTCTATTCTATTCTATATAATAATTTTTTATCTTTTTTTTGAGAAATGCAAATGACAAAGTCAGTATTTATAGTAGAAAAAGTAAACCAAAAACCGTCACATAAATGCACATTAATGGTCGGTGATAAAACCTCATTATTGCAACTGTTTTCTTGACAAAACTCTTGTAACTCCCGTATTTGCCTAATCAAAGAGTCGTCAAGTCGTTGTTGGTCTGTCATTTATTTTCTTCTCTATTTTCTATATGAGACTTTTTAACACATAAAAATCTTTCCCACTTTTTCTAAGGGAAAGAAATAATTAATTAAATAAACTCTTTAATTTTAGTAATTTCAACAATTTCCTCTCAAGTTCTAAGGTGGGACTATTAGAACGCGAATAGGTTTTTCCCACTTCTCACAAGAGCATGAAATAGTTAATGAATTAAATCATCATTCATTTAATAATTCCAAAAATCCCCCACTCAGTTTCTTTGGGAGAGAAGGTGAACAGGTTTTCATAAACACCAGCATTTGGGTGAATTGTACTTAAGTCGCAATATCTTTCAATTTGAATTGGCACGTAGTGAAGTGAGACAAATACCAAAAACATAAAAATTTGACGCACTCTTTAACTTGACGGTTTTAGATCAAGACCCTCACATCATATACTTTACCCTTACGGTAGTTGCAAATTCCTCAAACATCACCCTTTCCTTACACATAAGTGAGCCCCAAGAGTGGATAGCCTCATTTTTCAACCTCGCTCAGATTTCGATATCAATAAGAGCAATAAAGTTTGGCCTCATTATGTGTCTCGCAGAATTCATCAAGTCATTTTTCATTAAGACCGCCCTTACGGGCTATGAATTTGTGGTGTGTCTAAACACTCATTCCTTGGGAACATCAAGGAAGTCTCCTTAAAGTCATATTATGATCAATATACAATAACCTCAACGGTGAATTCATCAAGTCCATCTCCATAGGACTGTCACTCGTAGCTATGAATTCAATAAGTATAAACAATATACAAACAATCTCAATGGTAAATTTATCAAGTCTTTATTGATATGACCACCACACATGGCTATGAATTCATTAAGTTTTAATTTTCTCATGTATGCACAATTTACACTATATAGATGGTGGGGGCTAAAGTGTGATAAAATAATAGATAAATAAAGATAATAATAAAGAGCACACACCCTTGAGAACCACGGAACTCACTGCAAGTATCACAGATCGTTTGCAAGTTTAAATGATAAGTTAAGTTCGTCCGCAGGGATTGTATCCGTTAGATCTACTTATATTTAACAAGCGTAGATGAATTTATATGTTTATATAAAAATATAATATAAGAGGAATAAATATCTGATATGAAATAAACAAATATGAATGCAGATAAATAAATATGAATGTAAGTCAAATAAAGTAGGATTACTAATATGAGTCTATTACTAACTTGTTATTCTAACCTGTCACAGATTAAGCATTATATATTAACCAGGATTCTAAATTCTACTTATCCTTTATTAGGCGTAGGAGCAACCTCTCCACTACCAAGGATTATTGAGTAATGATTGGTGTTTTAATCAAACCTTTATGGTTATCTAGTTAGGAAAAGGATCAAAACTCGACGATTATGTGGTGTTGTCAATAACTAAGAATAATCCTAAGATTGGCCAAATATAGGGTTGTAACAATAAGTCAAAACACATAATAACAATATACGCCAAGCTCAAATCAATTAAAATAACAAATAGTACTAATGAATGTAGACAAATTAATAACCCAATAATGAAAAGTAAAACTTACAGAATAAAAGCTTAGAAATATGGGTTAGCATAAATCTATACCTAATTACCCTAAATATAGAGAAGGTGAGATGTAGAAGAAGAGTTTGTCACTCTCCAACTTCGTGCTTCTTGTCTTCCTCTATAGGTTAGCTTGCTTCTTCGATGAATAGCTTGATACTAAGGATAAATAATTAATATAAGAACTAAGCTATTATTTAAAACTGAGAAAATACAAGTAAGGACTAAGCCTAAGCTTGAAACTGAGCAAGGACATGTTTACAATGATTTAAGGGTGTATTTATAGGTGTTTAGGAAGACCTAATTTGTTTTCTTGAAGGAGAAGTAAGTAGTGGACTCCAAGCCCAACTCAAATTCGTAACCCTAAAACATGAAATCAGACCCGTTTTTGTTTTGGTACTAGCAGCTTCAATACTCATCCGTTTGATGCGTATGAGTAGTCGAAATTCATCGTCTCAGAAAGATCTCCAACTTTGCTTTTGACCGTTTCTCCAAATTCCACACCAATTTTAAGATATATGCTGATTTGTGGTCGTAGGTGCTGAAATTCAAATTTAAGGTACCTTTTCCTTTTCCATGATTTTTGCTTTTCTTTCCTTATCTTCAATTACCATTCTTATCTCTTTCCATATCTTGTAGTCTTTGACTTGGACTCTAATTAATCTCTATAATTATCTTTAAAGCTTCACACTAAATAAATAATTAAACCCAATATGCTCAAAAAATATTATTTTACTAAATTAAGACTCAAAATAGGAAAGTGTAATATTTCTCAAGAAAATCGACTATAATGACTTCTAAATCACTAAAAATGATGTCTCATCCTAATATAAATCTATCACAAGTGAGGAGACATCAAGACCCCCAACTCAAAGTTGTATCGTCCCGATACAATAAAGATAAAAACAAAGGGAAATCTCTAAATACACACCTAGGTCAATTAAGCACAGAGGGAAAAAGATAGAAGAATATGGAGAATAAAGTCAAAGCAACTACTCAGAAAATTTCATGTAATAATATTTACAAACTACATACCTTCACACTTCTAATATTCACAATCAACACGTCTTGAATTCAAAATTAGATTAGCTTCGCAATGTAAGAAGGAGAGGAACTTTACTCAGTTCTCCAAGGAGGCTATAGATTGTTCATCGAATTTCACTAGTATCCGAATATCCATTTAACTACTCTCTATTGGCTCAATCACTTCTCGATTACATAGCAAAGAATCAAAAGGTTTTTAAGGTTGTAATTTAGGCTTAGGGTCGGTATGATAAGTATATTTGGATAATTTAGAGTGAGTTTTTGTCTCTCTCCTCACTAGCCATCAACGAATCGCCCTAGAGCTTGAGTTACTCTCATAAAACGTTTCTCACTTAACCCAATGATTTCCTTGATATACAAAGTAGCATCCCCAATAACCCAATTAAAGAATAAAGATGTGGTGGTTCCTGGTTTGTTATTAAATTAAGTATAAAAATAAAGGAACCACAATTACCGCAAGTGTACGGTTGTCCAAGTAATGTTCGATAAATCGAGTTTGTTCTCATGGACGGATTAGGTTCAACTCCAGTATTAATCAGATAGCAAGAATAATTGTTTAACAGAAAAGTAAATAATAGATTTTTGTTTGGTTTTCTAATAACTAATGATGCAAATAAATAAATACTAAATTAAATAAATAAAAGCAAATAAAGGACTGACTTCAGATAAGAGAGATACTTGAGTCTCGCAATGAATCCACCTAATCAATTTAACCTATGCTATGTTTAAGGGTGGAATTGGTATTAGTATATTAGTCGGGAATCTATAATCTTCTAGCCCCCGTCAGGGTGGACCTAGAAGCTATCCTACGGTATTACAAACCCCGTCAAGGTGAATATAAGCTACTTTCAGATGAATACTATTTTACCTCTTTGGCTATGTAAATCATATGACTTTCGTCCATTACACGGGTATTATCTAAGTCTGTATTCAAACCCCCTGTCGGATGATCCATACGCCACTATATGGAATAGCCTAAATACTAAAACCTATTTCTAGTTGTACGGAAAAGAAATAGTGATTAAGAACAAAGTAATATCCAATATCTAAGACCTAATTCAATTTAAATCATACAATCCCAAATTCAAAACAAAGATTAAATTAATTAGGGTTCATCCTTTTTATTACGATTCTCAAGTATATAAAAGTTTAGCTCATGGTAAAATTAAAGACTGAAACTAAATAGAAAGACATCATATTTAATTACAAAAAAGAAATATATAACCTAAGGATTAGATGACTGTTGATGGAAGAACAGAATTCCTTCAGCACTAGCTTCTCCTTTGTCTTCTTGCTCTTAAGTGGTTGACTCTCTCTCTCCCTAAGGATGTTATTAATTGAGTAAAATATGAGAGGTACTGAATTATGAGGTCTAAGGGGTGTATTTATAGGTGTTAGGGAACCCTAGGTCGAATTTACTTGGAGTGGAAGACAAGTTAAGAACTCTTAAATTCGTAGCCCTAAATTTTAGGAAAGGTAAGATTCTGCTGCTGATTTGATTTGGTCATATCTTTTTCAATACTTATCCGTTTGAGGTGTTCCAATATATGAAACTGCTTGTCTTGGAAAGGGCTTTCTATTGGTACAGACAACTCGTCTAGATTCCTAGCCAATCGTAAGTTATGGATTAATCTTTGAAACGTGGCTGGAATTTCAGATTCATAAGGCAACTTTATCTTTTCCTTCTTTGTATATATCTTTCCTTAATCTTCTTATTTACATGTAAATCTTATTTCCTTTACTTCTTTATCTTGACTTGGTCTCTAATTAATTACCATTTATCTTTTAAAGCTTCACATTAAATAAATAATTAAACCGCATATGCTTTAAAAATAATAAATCAATAAATCAAGAAATAGAAATAGGAAAGTGCACTCTGAAAATATAAACTCGAGTAAAAATCATTTCCTAACACTCTAAAATACACTAAGACTTAATTCTCACTTCTCCTCCTTGGATTGGTCTTTCATGAAATTCAAGAACTGATTAACTTTGCATTAAAAATAGTCAAATTTACGCACAAAAGCTCAGATTCTGCAAATAGTTAATTTCCAAGGGGAGAAAGTACAATATGATCAATTAAGCCTAAAAGTCTATCAAATAAGTCATTTATTCACCTAAAAGGATGTCTTCAAAGGGGTAATAATTAGAACAAATAGGGAGACATCAAGACCCCAAACTCAAACCTTTGTCGTCCCGACAAAGTAAAATAAAAACAAAGGATCTTTTAGGTGAACGCAGAAGGTATAATCTAGTAAATAATCCCAAAGCACAAGTTAAAACAAATCTCATATAGTCTAATCTACGAATTAATATACACCTACACTTTTCATGCAAAATCAAATACAAAACAATATCAATCCAAAATTAAACTCACAATGCTAGAAGGTTACACTTATTACTTATCTCAAGATGGTGGCTATAGCGTGTTCCGCGATCTTTACTTGCTTTGAACGCTCCACTTAGTATACTCCCTATTAACTCACTGTGTATCTAGGAATCACGAGGTCTTTACGGTTTTAGCGTAGGCTTAAGGAAGGTATGGTATGTATATTTGGTAAATTTGAAGTGAGCTTTTGGCTCTCTCCTCACTTACCATCAACAAACGGTCCAAGAGCTTGAGTTTACACTCGAATAACGTTCTCAGTCACCCAATTGACGCGATTAATTAGCGTCCCCAAATTAACCCAATAAGCACTAAAGATGATTCACATAAAATTTTCCACTTTGCCGGTCCGAATATATTTTCTTTTTAAATCCTTCATTTTTTCTTTTCTTTTGTATAGCCATGACTCTCTTTTTAATGTTGAGATATCATGCTATTTTTCATAGTTATGCCTATTCATAACTTGAGCTTGAAGCTTCTTTTCCATTCACTATTACCCCGGCAAAGGGTTACAATATAATAAACCTGTGAATCATCATCATGTATAGCACAAAGCAAAATTGATAAGCTCAAAATTCCCAACCCAATGTAAATTCCCATAAGTGGACCCACCACCCAAACTCAAGCTCAAGACAGGAAGTCTCAGGATCGTGATTCAAGTGTGGGTCATATGGTCATGCCTAACAATCTAAAGGGAAATTGGCTTATAATGTGGCGACAAATGAAAGGTTTAAAGGCTAAAAATTTGTCTAAGAAGGATAAAATTAATTCAGGGATAGAAGGCCAAAAAGGATTCAAAGGGCTAACAAAGAACTGTCTCTATCATCTTTCTATTTACACAACTTGTCTCTAGTTCATACCTAAGTTTGTTCTCTACTCATTTAGATCTCACGTTCTACAAACCACCTATTATCCTTAAGCACAAGTTTACTTCTTTTGCATTGTTCATTAATTTTTCCTAACAATTACCTCTTTACCTAACTGCTAAAGTCAACTATTTTCTATCATTAATTCACAAAAATCATGCTTGATGGGGGCATTTAAAATACTCTTCAGTCAACGGAACCCTAAGATTAATTTTCTTTTAGAGTATCTAAAACAAATAACACAAAAAAGTTGGGATGAGGCAATGAACCCCACCCCAAACTCAAAAATGAGTTGTGTCCCCACGACTCGAAAAAGACTCAAGAAAGCAAATAAGAAAGGGATAGGAAAACGTATCTGAACCAGCACGAAGCTGGTTTCCATGGTTGCGTGTAGGTTGAGCTCCTTGTGTTGCGTAGGTGGCATGTTGAACATTGCTCACTCCACGTAATATGATTTTCATAAGCTCCAACTCTTTTGTGACTTTTCCTATGGGTTTCAACACCTCTTCGTGATTATCCTCCCAAAATTTTCATCTTTCAACTGCATCTTTCAACACAAAAAGTAATACAAGGTTCTCCAACTTCTTCTTCCTCTTCATGGTATTCTTGTCTTCCAAATCTTTGACATCTCAATGAACCCCAAACTCAAAACTTCAAATAATCAAAAACTAGAGAAGAGTTTTGGAATTTGATGTTTTGAGGATTTATAATGAAGGATTATGGTGTTATATGAGATGGGTAATCGATATGTAATGGCTCGGGGAAGGTGTAATGAATAGGATTGAAGCTTTGAGGAAGAGGCTTAAGGTTGGAGGAGAAGATTTCTTGATGTTATTGAATGATTGTGGTGTTGGATGTGTGTTTGGAATGGATTAGGAGGAAGGATTTAATGTTTTTGGGTGTTGTAGTGGTCTTTGTGCAGGTATATAAGGGTTAAGGTCTGAAAAATTCGTATTGGGGGAGGCTAGGGTTTGCTTGTGTTAAGGTAAGAGTTGTATTAGGTAACAATCTCTTCAAAACCGATCTCTCTGCGGTATACCGGACCTGAAAGCATCTCTTTTTCACTTCTCGGCAAAAAACCCGAGTCTTCTACCCATGGCACGGGTTTTTCCTCCTGCGGTATACCGACGGTATGGCCCGGTATACCGGACCTTACATCTTCGTTTTTTCGAACTCTCATCAGAAAAACCGCGTTAATAACCTGTGGCACGGGTTTTTCTTCCTGCGGTATACCGGGGGTTTTGCGCGGTAAACCGGACCTGCGCCGAATTTTTCCTATGTGTTTCTTTTCTCGTTTCCTAGCACCCCAAACTCAATTCCTGCACCATTAACACACTACCTTTCTCATTTATTTTAAAAGTAGACACTAAGACTTGACAATTACTGATAATATACACTAGGAATTTAAAAACATAAAGCAAATTTAAACATGGGTTGTCTCCCAAGAAGCACTTTTGTTTATTACGTCTTTAAGTTCGACGCGTTACCTTCCATGAAGATGGTATTAAGGCTCTTGCGGTTCTCCTCCGCTTAAATTCGCCCCGTACTTGGCATGTAAGCTTTAGAACCTTCCCCCTTAAAATTTTATTCAATCGATCTCTGAAAGGGGGAGGATAGTATCTTTGTTTCGCCTTCTTACTGTCACGACGAAATGTATTCTTCACCACACGATAGTAGATAACCGTCCTCAACGGTATAAGCTCATTTTTATTCTCTTTAATCTCGCGTTCCTCTTTAAAGTGTGGTGGGTAGGTTCTCCTCCTTGCCGCTTTACTCTCGCGGTGTAGCACCTTTCTTGCGTAACACCTATTGATCATTTGTAGTAATAAAGGTGATTCCGATTTTTTATCTCTAATGATGATTTGTGGTGGAGATAGTGATTGGTGAACTTTTTGTGGTGAAAATTCGACTTCTCTTTTATTATGAAGCTTTAATTCTTCAATTGATTCCTCAACCACTTTACATTCGTCTTCGCTTTCAACCCAATCTTCCACTATTACTTCATCATATTCTTGATGTGGAATCTCAATAATCTCGATCGCCTCTTTTTCTTGTTTGCGTTCAGTATCTTGATCATGTGCACACACCATAGGAGTAGCAATCTCAGTTTCAATTTCTAGGATTTTCGTTGCTACTCCTCCTTCCACTATGCTAACAAGATTCTCAACCACATGGCGGTCTCCATTTATAATCTGCATGATGGTCATATCACTATCAATAGCATCTTCCTTCAGCACCTCCTCCTCAACTACTTCTTCCAGTTGATCTCTTCCATCCCTCGGGGGAGTGGAATCTTCATAAGTCATGTTACTATTAGCAAAGTCATGAGAATTATATCTAGCCTTCATTTCGTCTAGAATCTGTTGTGTGGATGCACGGATGGCTCTTCTTTCTTCTTCTTCTGCCTTAAGTTCCTCTGCTATACGCTGAACTCTATCACATGTCTCTTTTAGTGTCTCTTGCGGATAGTGATGAGGTGGATAGTGGTGAATGTTTTCAACCCAGTGGTTGTTCCGTCCTTGCTCCTTTGGATAGTGAGATGATGAGTGTTGTTCATTATTCTCAACCCACTGCTGGTTCCATGCTTGTTCTTGTCGATAGTGATAAGGAGATTGTTGTTGATTATTCCTGATCCATTGGTCGTTCCAATCCTGCTCTTGCGGGTCTTGATAAGGTTGTTGGTGGAAGTTACTACCCCATTGTTGTTGTCCCAAAGAGTCTTTCCAATAGTCATATGGGTCAGGATCCGGGTAATGTCCTCTATACATCTTCAATAAACCTCTTGAGCATTACCTGAATAAAAATCTGTACAACAAATACAAAAACAAAAACCAAGCGTAAAACTGAAAAAAATAAATAAACAATTAAAATTACTAAAGATTAACAACGGGGTCTCACGCTACCGTTCCCGGCAGCGGCGCCAAAAACTTAGTGGTTCCTGGTTCGTTATTAAATTAAGTACAAAAATAAAGGAACCACAATTATCGCAAGTGTGCGGTTGTCCAAGTAATATTCGATAAATCGAGTTTGTTCTCAGGGACGGATTAGGTTCAACTCCAGTATTAATCAGATAGCAAGAATAATTGTTTAACAGAAAAGTAAATAATAGATTTTTGTTTGGTTTTCTAATAACTAAAGATGCAAATAAATAAAGACTAAATTAAATAAATAAAAGCAAATAAAAGACTGACTTCAGATAAGAGAGATACTTGAGTCTCGCAAGGAATCCACCTAATCAATTTAACCTATGCTATGTTTAAGGGTAGAATTGGTATTAGTATATTAGTCGGGAATCTATAATCTCCTAGCCCCCGTCAGGGTGGACCTAGAAGCTATCCTACGGTATTACAAACCCCGTCAGGGTGAATATAAGCTACTTTCAGATGAATAATATTTTACCTCTTTGGCTATGTAAATCATATGACTTTCGTCCATTACACGGGTATTACCTAAGTCTGTATTCAAACCCCCCTGTCGGATGATCCATATGCCACTATATGGAATAGCCTAAATACTAAAACCTATTTCTAGTTGTACGGAAAATAAATAGTGATTAAGAACAAAGTAATATCCAATATCTAAGACCTAATTCAATTTAAATCATACAATCCCAAATTCAAAACAAAGATTAAATTAATTAGGGTTCATCCTTTTTATTACGATTCTCAAGTATATAAAATTTTAGCTCATGGTAATATTAAAGACTGAAACTAAATAGAAAGAGATCATATTTAATTACAGAAAAGAAATATATAACCTAAGGATTAGATGACTGTTGATGGAAGAACAGAATTCCTCAATCACTAGCTTCTCCTTTGTCTTCTTGCTCTGAAGTGGTTGACTCTCTCTCTCTCTCTCTAAGGATGTTATGAATTGAGTAAAATATGAGAGGTACTGAATTATGAGGTCTAAGGGGTGTATTTATAGGTGTTAGGGAACCCTAGGTTGAATTTACTTGGAGTGGAAGACAAGTTAAGAACTCTTAAATTCGTAGCCCTAAATTTTAGAAAAGGTAAGATTCTGCTGCTGATTTGATTTGGTCATATCTTTTTCAATACTTATCCGTTTAAAGAGTTCCAATATATGAAACTTCTTGTCTTGGAAAGAGATTTCTATTGGTACATGCCACTCGTCCAGATTCCTAGCCAATCGTAAGTTATGGATTAATCTTTGAAACGTGGCTGGAATTTCAGATTCATAAGGCAGCTTTATCTTTTCCTTCTTTGTATATATCTTTCCTTAATCTTCTTATTTACATGTAAATCTTCTTTCCTTTACTTCTTTATCTTGACTTGGTCTCCAATTAATTACCATTTATCTTTTAAAGCTTCACATTAAATAAATAATTAAACCGCATATGCTTTAAAAATAATAAATCAATAAATCAAGAAATAGAAATAGGAAAGTGCACTCTAAAAATAGAAACTCGAGTAAAAATCATTTCCTAACACTCTAAAATACACTAAGACTTAATTCTCACTTCTCCTCCTTGGATTGGTCTTTCATGAAATTCAAGAACCGATTAACTTTGCATTAAAAATAGTCGAATTTACGCACGAAAGCTCAGATTCTGCAAATAGTTAATTTCCAAGGGGAGAAAGTTCAATATGATCGATTAAGCCTAAAAGTCTATCAAATAAGTCATTTATTCACCTAAAAGGATGTCTCCAAAAGGGTAATAATTAGAAAAAATAGGGAGACATCAAGATGTTAACATAAAAATTCCTCTTTGCCGGTCCGAATATATATTCTTCTCAAATCAATTATTTCTTTTGTATAGCTATGACTCTCTTTTAATGTTCGAGATATCACACTATTTTTTTCATATTGTATAGCTATGACTCTCTTTTAATGTTCGAGATATCACGCTATTTTTTTCGTATATATTTTTTCGTTTCTTTTTATGCCCTTGTTGGCAAATTTAGCTCGTAGCTTCTTTTTCATTCACTATTACCCCGGCAAAGGGTTACAATATAACTTGTGAATCATCATCAATATAAAGAACAGAGCACAATTAATAAGCTCAAAAATCCCAACCCAATAATATTCCCATAATGGTGGACCCACCACCCCAAACTCAAGCTCTAAAACAATTGTCTATGCATCGCGATTCGAGTGCGGGTCAAATGGAAAAGTCCTATAATCTAAAGGGATATGGCTTATAATGTGGTTAAATAAAAAGGCTTTAGAAAGGCTAGAAGGGGCTGAGAAGGATATAAAATATTAAATCAAATAACAAGGTGAGAAGGTATAAAAAGGCTCAAGTGGCTTCAATATGAAAGAACTGCCTTAATCACTTTCTACACCATGTAATTTCGTTATTTTCTTACCTTTAGCACTTTCATCAAATGGTTTTGTCCACTAGCTTGGATCTCACGGTCTACACACTTCTCAAGGTTCCCTGAGATCGAGCATACTTTCTATCGCATTGCTCACTAATCTTTTCTTCACTATCAATGTGTGTTTTTCTGCAAATACTCAAAGCATACAAATAACATAACTCATAAACATACTACTTACTATCATCAATTCACTGAGCTTATACTTTCAAGCTATTAAACACACTCTACATCTAATTCCCATGTATCAAAATTTTTAATTTCTACCTAAAAACAGAAAAATGGAGATGAGAGACAACGAATCCCCACACCCCAAACTCAAAAATGAGTCGTGTCCCCATGACTCGAAAAGACTAAAATATAAAATAAAAGAAAAATTAGAATTTAACAGATATTGCACATATAGAAATGGTAAGGAAGAAAGAAAACATACTCTTCGAGGCTATTTACCTCGCCTGATCAATACCCGAAATATGGTGCAGTGCTTTAATGTATGCAAATTTCATGTATCACCAATTTCGCTTTCCCTTACATCTTCTTATGCTCCATCCCAATCAATCACACTCTAGAACTCTTTTGTTTATCTTCTTCCAACCTTGCTCTCGAATACTTTCTCATGTGAAGGTGTTCATCCAGGAACATGTTTTGAACACATCTACTAGCGTTCCAGAAGCTTTGTCCATCTTTGATATAGGAATCTTTGATTAGAAGAGGTATTGGCATCTTATGCTCCCTAATCACAATTTCTTGATTTTTAGGATTTGAATCCACCAAAAACCGGTTCCTCTCTAATTGCTTGACTCGAATTATCTTGTAATTTATTCCCAAACTAGTACCCATCTCAATTGATTTCTTTTAGAACATACCCAATACCTTGCTTTGATTCTTCATCTCCCATAACACTTGATAATTTCTCTATTCTCTACATCATCTCTTTTGACCCCCAACTCAAAGCCTTGAGCACTCTAGAAATTTGTAACTCTTGATCATAGGTGGAACAAGCTTTATTTGGGTTAGGAAAGGTGTGAGGATGATCATTTTCTATGTGGGTATGATGGAATCAAGCTTTATTGATGTGGGTTTAATGAATTTTGGGAAGAGATTTTGAAATTCATGGTTTTGATTCTTGGTTTCTAGGTGTTTTGATAAGATTTGGGTGCTTGAATCTTCTTTGTAATGATGTAGAGAAGTATTTGGATGTGAATTCATGGTGATTTGGTAGTGTTTTGATGTTAGGTGAAGGTTTGTTGAAGCTTTAATGGAGTTGGGATTGGTTTGGGGAAGAAGGAGAAGCTTAAGGATTGAAAAATTCGTAATAGAGCAACCTCTTCTCCCTTATAACCTAAAAAACGCAAAAATTTCCTCTCTTCAGCATTGTCGGGCGGTATACCGGCCATTGGCCCGGGTATACCGGAGTTCTGGCTTTCGAAATTCTACCTCTCGACTTAAAACCCGAGTCCTTACCTCGTGGGCACGGGTTTTCTGGAAGGTATGCCGGAGTACTGGCCGGCATACCGGTCGAGAACGAAAACCTCCCCAACAGCTAGATCTCAAAAAGTTATGCAGTTTAGGCTCAAAGATCACCTGATTTCGACATCCGAGCGCAAAGATATGACTTGCCGAAGTTTTCTCAGATTGTGTCCAGATTTTTTTTTTCCAGACACAGCGGGGTTGGGCGGTATACCGGCCATGGGGCCCGGCATACCGGTGCTGGAGCTCTTGAATTTTGAGTTATGGCAAAATACCCGAGTCCTTACCCAGTGGGCACGGGTTTTTGACCTACGGTATACCGGTGTTGGGATCTGACTTTTCCGAAAATTTTCGTTTTTTCTCCCAATTTCGATTTCTTTAGCACCTAAACACCAAAAACACTAATATCTTCCTCAAATATGCAATTTCAACTAAAAATAACTAAACTAAACATAAACTAAAAACATAAAAACGTAAAAACATAAAAGAAACTACGGGTTGTCTCCCGTATAGCACTTTTGTTTAACGTCTTTTAAAGTTAGACGTGTTACCTCAGTTATTTCTTTTTATAGCCTCCCTAGCAGTGACTGAGATTATTAACACTTACCAATCTAAGCTTGCAACCATCGATAGCTTTTATTTCGACCACTCCTTTTGAGATGATTTGCGTGATAACATAGGGCCCCTTCCAAGAACTGTTATGTTTGAGGGTGGGAGGTCTCCATGCCACCTCGTCTCCTACCCCAAACTCAATTTATTTCTCCATGGTTTCTTGGGGGCTTAAAGGTTCTAACTTCTTGGTTACAACTCTGATTGGATATAGTTCTTTTGACTAATTTTTCTTTTTCTTGTTCCCCGAAACATAGAACGTTTCAGAGTTATCTTCAATACGGAGCGTCATGGTTCCTTCATTCACATTCACTATAGTATCGCTGGTGGCTAGAAATGGACGCCCAAGAATGAACGGGACGTTCTTATTTGCTTTATAGTCAAGAATAATAAAGTCCGTGGGAATAACAAGGTTACCTATTTGGACGAGTACATCCTCAATTACTCCCCACGACTTTGTTGTTGATTGATCTGCAAGTTGTAAGATTACGGATGTCGGTTTCGCATCATTCATACCAATCTTCTTGAATATACTTTTGGGCATGATATTCACACTTTCCCCTAAATCACACATGGCTTTTCCATGAAATATTCCACCTATTTTGATTGGAAGGTTGAAACTTCCAGGATCTTTAAGCTTCGGTGGTAATCTTTGCTGAACTTGTGCTGATATCCCTTCATTGAGTGTCACAGATTTGGATCTTGTGAACCTTTCTTTATTGGAGAGTGCCTCTATAAAGAATCAATCATAGTTTCGCCTTCCTTTCATAGCTTCGAGTAAAGGGGCGTTAATTTTCACTTGTTTTAACGCCTCTATAAACTTATGTTGTTGCTCCTTTGGATAAGCGGGAATGTGGCAATGTATGTGTGGCTTCCTTGCTCTACTTCTCTCTTCAATTCTTGGTTCATCAACCACTCTTGGCTTCTAATCTCACTTTGTTCAACTTCTTCAACAGAATCTTCAACAATTATCTCATCTAAGTGCATCCGACTTACGTTTGACTTGTTTGGTAGAACATCCCCTTTTGAGGGAGAAAGTGGCATTTCCTTTATCTTTTCAGCTTGAAGACTAATAGTCTTAACCTTTTCGTCAACGTATTGGATCTTCTTCATGTTAGTAGTTGTATCTTGGGTCAATTGTAGGAGTTGACTTTGCATTTGTTCTATGATTGTAGTGAGCCGCATCACATTCTTCTCTAAAAGTTGATTATGTTGTTTCAGATCTTGATTCTGTTGTTGCAAGCTTTGCACTACTGATGAATCGATCTTTGATTCAATTCTGCTCATATTATCCTTCAAGAAGTTGATAAATTGACTAATAGTCTCTTTTAACTCAGTGATTTCTTCTTGAGGATGTGATTGAGCTTCACTTACATTGTGTACATTGCAGCCTGGTGGTTGTTTAGCTTGATTTTCATAGGCTTGTTCTTGTAGGTATAATTTTTGAGGTGGCACTCGGATGCTTTCCTTAACCATTATAGCGAGTTGTTGTATTTGATCTTGCAAGCTTGAAATCCTCGCTTCTTCTTCTTCGTTAGTGGTAGGAGTTTGTTCTTGTGACCAACTCATGTTGTTCTCAATGATTGTTTTCATACCACTTTTTGCTTCTTTTGGATCCATAGAGATAAAACTACCACGACCCATATCATCTACTCTCAGCCTTGACTTTCTATCGAGTCTATTATAGAACATGGATAATTGTTATTGTGGCGTGTATCCATGTAGTGGACATCTTGCCAACATCTTTTGGAATCTCGTCCATGCTTTGCCAATACTCTCTCTGGCTTCTTGTAAGAAATTTATAGGCTCCAAGAGTTCCTTCACTTGCATACTTGTAGGATAAAATTTATCGAGGAATCTTTCTTGAAGCTTGTCCCAATTTGTTATTAGCTCGGGAGGTTGATCATCTAACCAATCGCTTGCTTTCCCCGTCAAGAAGAATTGAAACATTAAATAATACATTTGTTCTTGCGTAACACCTTCATTAATGTAGGCATCACAAAATTGCATGAATTTCTGAACAGATCTGACCGGATCTTGATGTGTATCACCATTAAATTTCCCAAATCTCGCGAATTGATTAATTAAATCAGGATCAGGCTTAAATCTAACGGCTTGGATAGTTGGGACGCGAATCCCAGTGCGTTGAACTCGAAATTGACTAGGGAAACCTAGCTCTAACCGTTGACTAGCCATCTGAAAACTGAAAAAGACTAAAACAAAAAGAAAGCGTAAAACTGAAAACAAATAAAAACTTCTACACTAAATAAACACAAAATAGATTTAACTTAAAGATAAATCCCCGGCAACAGCGCCAAAAACTTGGTAGGGGCAAAGGTGTGATAAAATAATAGATAAATAAAGATAATAATAAAGAGCACACACCCTTGAGAACCACGGAACTCACTGCAAGTATCACAGATCGTTTGCAAGTTTTAATGATAAGTTAAGTTCGTTCACAGAGATTGTATCCGTTAGATCTACTTATATTTAACAAGCGTAGATGAATTTATATGTTTATATAATAATATAATATAAGATGAATAAATATCTGATATGAAATAAACAAATATGAATGCAGATAAATAAATATGAATGTAAGTCAAATAAATAGGATTACTAATATGAGTCTATTACTAACTTGTTATTCTAACTTGTCACAGATTAAGCATTATATATTAACCATGATTCTAAATTCTACTTAGCCTTTACTAGGTTTAGGAGCAACCTCTCCACTACCAAGGATTATTGAGTAATGATTGGTGTTTAAATCAAACCTTTATGGCTATCGAGTTAGGCAAATGATCAAAACTAGACGATTATGTGGTGTTGTCAATAACTAAGAATAATCCTAAGATTGGCCAAATCTAGGGTTGTAACAATAAGTCAAAACACATAATAACAATATACGCCAAGCTCAAATCAATTAATGAAAGAAATAAATAAATTGTTTTATTTATTAACCACCCATGATGTGGTGGAGGTAATGCATGCTTTCCACGTATCTCTTAAATATTTGAACTGGGCAGTTATTTCTATCAGACTAGAAATAAAAGGATAACTTACGTTAATTTTTGTTTCAACTTTCTTCTGATAAAAAAATTCACTTCTTCTCTACACACAAACAAAACACCTATCAAAATTCTTTAGGCTCTTAGGTTGTGAAGACAAAGTTTCTTCTTCACAGTGAGGAGTTTCACGGCCATCAAGCAAAATCACTGATTTCCTTTCCGCTGCGTAAGAGGTAATAATCCAAACCTCTCCTTTATATATATGATTCTTGATCCTATTAGAATAACAAATGGTATCAGAGCCATTTCATAAGAATTATATTTTTTGATTTGTATTGAAAATACGTTTGTATGAGAAAAGAAAAAGGAATTTTTTTTTGATGAATTCTTGTTGCTGTCGAATACTTAAGAGATAGATGGATGCTTTTAAAATTAATTAGGTTTAAGATTTATTATTTGGTCCTGTATACATTTTTTTTGGACGAATTGTATACATTTTTTTTTGGACGAATTGTTGTGTAGACAATTCATACCAGTGACATGTAGCCTTACCAAATTGACTACCTTAGATACTTGGTAATGAACATAGTTCCTGGAAAGATACTTAAATCTGTTTTGTCTCGTTTCCTAATCGATTGTGGTGTAATTTTATCGTTCTTATTTTTCTATATGTAGAAAATGATGGTAACACGATCCAGGGGATCACGGGAATCAAGGCTCCGCCTATTGAGAGATTACCGAATGTTTCATAGGAACGTAAGAAATCCAAATGGACCACTAAGGGTTCATACACCTCGTCGAGCAAGGACACCTGAACAAAGACAAGTTTTGAGGAACAGTATCCGAGCACTCCACTATAGGAAGAGACCCAATCACACTTTGGTGCAACATGTAGCAATTGTGAATAGGTTGATTCAAGATGTCATCAATTGGGGTGATATCATATGCGAAAATCACAAGGTTGAAGTCCTTCGCAGAACTTTGCCGAGAGAGTTGCAAAGGGATCTCGATATCTTATGGGAGTATGAATTTCCGGAGAACAATGTTCATGGACGAGATAACACATATGAGTGGCTTGTGTATGCTTTGACTGAATCTCACTTATGGAGGCATTTTAATAATTCCATTAGGTCGGACCAATGTAATTGTGGAATGCATTATCCTACCACAGATGTTGATAATTATTTTCCAATTGGAACCTATGAGGAAGTGAGATTTGAAGAGTCAATTCCAAAATTAAGTTTTTGGATATGAAAGGTGTTTGCTAGTTGAATTTGTAGTAGGTAGTTTGCTTAAGTAGGTTGTTTTCTTCAATGTTTTTCATTCCATGTTTGTTAGAAATTACATTAGTTGCTTTTATTCCCTTTGATTCAGTATTTTCTTTATTGAACATGTATTTCAATTATGTTTGAATTCAACTAGTTTCTTTGATTGTATGCTTTAGTTGTTTGTTTTTCATATAATTTTTTTGCTCTATTTATGTTAGAGTAAGTGAGAGTTCTTGAAGAACTTATTTTGCGGTTAATGAAATTGATTGAATGATTAAGACAAACAAAATATAGTGATTCATGATTGGGAACATAGTGAACTTTCTTTATCACTTATTTTGTTATCTTTGTAATTCATTCCATTTGCATTAATAGCTTAGAGTTGTTAAATAAATGTATGTTATTAATGGAAATCTCTTACTTTATAGAGAAAATGGCATCAAAAACCATCATTGCTGATCTCAACAAAGGAGAAAAGATGAATGGTGAGAACTATAACCTTTGGAAGCTCAAGATACATTATGTTCTAGAAGAGCAAGATGTTCTTGAGGCTGTTAACAACATCATGGCTCAGCCTGAGGAAGGCAACACAGCTCAAAACAGAAGGGACATGGAGGCTTATGATAAGTGGAAAAAGAAAGATTCCACTGCAAGAGGCATCTTGATAGGCTCCATGAATGACGATCTTGTCTATGAATGTCAACAATACCTCACTGCTCACGAGATGTGGAATGCTCTTAATTAGAAGTATGGGGGTACGACTGTGACTAAGTTGCGTCAATTGACCATTAAGTTTGACACTTGCAAGAAGAAGCCTAATCAAACCATGCAACAACATCTCCGAGAGATGTCTAACATGATTAGGGAACTTAAGAATGCAGGTCATAACCTTACTGATGAACAACAAGTTCAAGCTGTGATCCGATCTCTTCCAAATAACTGGGAGCATTTGAAGATAAACTTGACTCACAATGACAACATCAAAACCTTTGATGATGCTGCTCGTCATGTGACATTGGAAGATGAACGTCTAGATGCAATTAAGCCGCAGGGTCAGGCTTATGTTGCTGAGTCAAGTTCCCACAAATTTTCTGGCAATAAGCGCAAGAACAATGGGAAGAAGAACGGAAATGAGCATGTTTCCAAGAAGAACAAGAAAGGTGGTAACAATAAGGGAAAACATTTCCGTAAGAAGAAAGACAAGAGTAAGATGAAATGCTTTAACTGTGACAAACTGGGTCATTTCGCTCGCGAGTGCAGCGAGCCCAGAAAGGTAGCAATGTCATTTACTTCTTGTAATTTTACTTATGTTACCAGTACTGTAATGCTTGCTGATTCTAATCCTTTGTGGACTGTGGACTCAGGAGCGATAGACCATGTAGCCAAAGACCGAGAGACATATGTAGAGTACCGTCGGATTCCAGAGGGATCAAGGTGGATATATGTAGGAGACAACAATAAGGTTGAAGTCAAAGGAGTTGGCACTTGCAACTTGAACTTGCGAGGTGGTCAAACCTTGTACCTGCATGATGTACTTTACGCACCTGACATTCGACGGAACTTAGTCTCGGTCACTGTTCTTCTAGGATTAGGTTTTAATTTGCATTTTCATAACAAACAAGTAGATATCTATTATGACGCTAAGTATTATGGTTCTGGTTTTATTTCGCATGGGTTAATTGTACTAGATGATGATAACTCGTTTAATAGTTATTATGTAAGTAGTTGCTTTTCTACTAATACTTCTTCTTCTAGTAATTCTAATGTAGAAGAAAATGTATGGCATGCTAGATTAGGTCATATTGGACAAGACCGTATGAGTTTGTTGGCAAAGGCGAACCTTTTGGGTTTGTTGACTAAAGTCAACTTGCCAACTTGTGAAAATTGCCTAGCAGGTAAAGCAAAACGAAAACCATTTGGAAAGGCTAAACGAGTCGAGTACCCATTACAAGTAATTCATTCAGACATCTGTGGCCCAATGAGTGTTCAAACTAGACGTGGGGAACGTTATTTCATCACCTTTATAGATGATTTCACTAGGTTTGGTTATGTCTACCTGATTTCTCACAAATCTGATGCATTGAAATGTTTTATGACATTTATCAATGAAGTGGAAAATCAGTTAGAGAGGAAGGTGAAAACCCTAAGAACCGATCGAGGACGTGAATATCTATCTGATCAGTTTAAAGAACTGTGTGATGAAAAAGGGATAGTAAGGCAACTTACAATTCCTAGAACACCACAACAAAATGGTGTGGCTGAAAGGAGGAATAGAACACTCCTAGAAATGGTTAGGTCTATGATGGCACAAGCAAATCTTCCAATATCTTATTGGGGAGATGCCTTGCTTACCGCCTGTTATATACTTAACCGAGTACCCACAAAGACTATTCCATCAACTCCTTATGAACTATGGTTAGGTAGGAAACCTAATCTGTCATACTTGCGACCTTGGGGGTCGGCAGGCTATGTTCATGATCTATCTCATAAGTATGGGAAGTTAGGTCCAAGAGGTAAGAAGTGTATCTTCATTAGATACCCAGATCACTCTAAAGGATATGTGTTTATTGGTGAACATAATGATGGGGGTCTTACAGAAATTGAGTCACGAGATGTTACATTCTTAGAGAATGATTTTCCTAGCAGAGGTGAGGTTGACAGAAATTCCATTTTATGTGAATTAAATGAGATTCGGGAAGATGATATGCAAACAAATGTGACACCTGATGAGGTAACACATACTCAAGAAATAGAGACGGACACTCATCTAAATCTTGAGATGGAAGAAACCATTGCATCATCTAGTAATCCTATTTCTCAAGATTCTCAACTTAAGAGAAGTGCTAGAGGTTTAGTTCCTCGTCGCCGATTTGAAATCGAAGGAGAAGTCTTTATGATAACTCCACAAGACGAAGAAGAACCTCGAACAGTTAATGAAGCACTCTCCTGTCCCGCTAAGAATGAATGGAGGAAAGCAATGGAAGAAGAAATGGAGTCGATGAAGAAAAACCAGGTATGGGAACTGGTTGATCTCCCAAAAGGACGTAAGGCAATTGAGAACAAATGGGTTCTCAAAATAAAGAGGAAACCTGACAATTCTATTGACAGGTATAAAGCTCGCTTGGTAGAGAAAGGCTATACTCAACGGGAAGGAATAGATTTTGAGGAAACTTTCTCTCCTGTTGTTAAATTTACCTCAATACGTCTTATTTTAGCTATTGTGGCGCATCTCGATCTGGAGTTGCACCAAATGGATGTTAAAACTGCATTTCTAAATGGAGATTTAGAAGAGGTAATTTTCATGGAACAACCCTCGGGTTTTGTTGCAAAAGATCAAGAGAATAAAGTATGTAGATTGTTGAAATCAATCTATGGTCTTAAGCAAGCCTCGAGACAGTGGAATTTGAGATTTCATGAGGTCATCTCGTCAAATGGATTTGAGATGATAAGTGAAGACCACCGTGTTTATATTAAACGTTCCAAGAAAAATTTCGTAATTTTATCTCTATATGTGGATGACATCCTATTAGCTGGGAATGATAAAGAGTTTATTCAAGCTAACAAGGAGTGGCTAGCTTCTCAATTTGATATGAAAGATATGGGAGAAGCAAATTATATTCTTGGTGTTAAGATTCATAGAGATAGGTCTAGAAGACTATTATCTCTATCTCAAGAACCTTACACCATGAATGTACTTGAGCGTTTTGGTATGACTACATGCAATGTCATTGACACTCCTGTAGAAAAAGGAATAAACTTAACTCTCGACATGTGTCCTAGTACTACAGAAGAAAAACAGAAAATCTCAACAGTACCATATTCTAGTGCCATTGGTAGTCTTATGTATGTTATGATGTGTACGAGACCAGATATATGTTATGCAGTAGGTTTAGTTAGTCGTTTTCAATCGAACCCTGGACAAGAGCATTGGAATGCTGTGAAAAGGATATTGAGATATCTAAAAGGCACTAAAGATCATGCCTTATGCTTTCGAGGAGATAAATTACGCCTAGAAGGATATACAGATGCTGATTGGGCTGGTGATATAGATGGGCGTAAATCCACTTCAGGTTATGTTGTCTTGCTAAATAATTGCGCAATCTCATGGAGTAGCAAGAAACAAACCTGTGTAGCTTTGTCAACGATGTAAGCTGAATTTGTAGCATGCTCAGCTGCGGTTCAGGAGGCTGTTTGGTTAAAAAGGTTCTTTGAACATTTAGGATTCTCTGGTGATAGTAGGAGTCCAATAACAATATACTGTGATAGTCAAGCTGCAATGGCTTATGTGAAAGATCCAAAATATCACAGCAAGACCAAACACATTGATATAAAGTATAACTTCGTTAGAGATATAATTGCACAAAAGGATGTTACTTTGCAATATATACCCACACGCAATATGCTTGCCGATCCATTCACAAAAGCTATCCCAAGGGATGTATTCATGGATCATGTTAGATCTATAGGATTAAGCAAGATATAATGTATGAATTATTGCTAGTTTATGTGCATTCATGTATATATTTCCATTAGTATGTTTATTTAACTGTTTGTTTTAATAATATCATGTTTGATATGTATTATATATATTGCGTGTGATTTTGTAAGTATGTATGTCTTATAGACTGAGATTGGCCCTGTCACACGGGCAATCGCCTTTGGCATAAGAAGTGCACAAAGATGAGACTAACTCATAGCAGTGAAGAACCCTTAAGATAAAATGAGTTAAGATAGTCGCCTTAACTGAATGTTAAGATGAGATCATAAACATGGATAAACCATGTTAAGCTTATATTATGATCGAAGTAGAATCCCACTATCTACTTAGTCTATAATAGCCAGATATGAATTGCTTGATTGATTTCATAGAAGGGTTGATCGATCGAAGAATTCATCTTAGGCAACGAGGCTTGTCTAATTATATATCTGTATGGTATTTGTAAAATTGTGACATACAATTTAAGTTATATAAATAATACCATAACATGTGTATCATACCACATGTGCTTTCGACCAAAAGGAAGTGAAGAATTGATCCCTGTTTCTTCACTGTGTGATACCTTTGATTTGTGCCCTTATTACTTTTGACTATATCTTGATATTTTGTTTAGGTGTATGCTACTTTGAACACATTACCAATGATCATGAGTGATTCGGTCTAATGGGGTATGTTTGGGAAAGCAACCTAATCAATATAAAAGGATATAAGTGTAAAGGGAAGACTAGATTTGTGTATCAAATGTGTGCTTGCAGGTTAACCGATCATGTAAGTCAATACGAACTATAACATGATAGTGAGACACATAAACGAAATGACAGTGAACTCTTTTTCACATAGAAGTTGTGATATAAATTTGAAGGGGTCAGAGTTACTGTAATATGATACAACATATTGTTAGTCTGGGGTACTGCAGGATACTTAAGGAATAAGATTTATTTGAGCAACTATGTACCCTAACAGATTATTAGTAACGTATGCTCGTATGCTTGCCGGTCGCACGACCTATTTGCCATGTATGATGATATTTTGATACGGGTGTGTATATTAGAAGATATTAGACAATGAGATACCTAGAGTACATTTGTAATCCCAGCATGGGTGAGTGGGAGAATGAAAGAAATAAATAAATTGTTTTATTTATTAACCACCCATGATGTGGTGGAGGTAATGCATGCTTTCCACGTATCTCTTAAATATTTGAACTGGGCAGTTATTTCTATCAGACTAGAAATAAAAGGATAACTTACGTTCATTTTTGTTTCAACTTTCTTCTGATAAAAAAATTCACTTCTTCTCTACACACAAACAAAACACCTATCAAAATTCTTTAGGCTCTTAGGTTGTGAAGACAAAGTTTCTTCTTCACAGTGAGGAGTTTCACGGCCATCAAGCAAAATCACTGATTTCCTTTCCGCTGCGTAAGAGGTAATAATCCAAACCTCTCCTTTATATATATGATTCTTGATCCTATTAGAATAACAATTAAAATAACAAATAGTACTAATGAATGTAGACAAAATAATAACTCAACAATGAAAAGTAAAACTTACAGAATAAAAGCTTAGAAATATGGGTTAGCATAAATCTATACCTAATTACCCTAAATATAGAGAAGGTGAGATGTAGAAGAGGAGTTTGTAACTCTCCAAGTTCGTGCTTCTTATCTTCCTCTATAGGTCAGCTTGCTTCTTGGATGAATAGCTTGATACTAAGGATGAATAATTAATATAAGAACTAAGTTATTATTTAAAACTGAGAAAATACAAGTAAGGACTAAGCCTAAGCTTGAAACTGAGCAAGGACATGTTTATAATGGTTTAAGGGTGTATTTATAGGTGTTTAGGAAGACCTAATTCGTTTTCTTGAAGGAGAAGTAAGTAGTGGACTCCAAGCCCAACTCAAAATTCGTAACCCTAAAACATGAAATCAGGCCCGTTTTTGGTTTGGTCCCAGCAGCTTCAATACTCATCCATTTGATGTGTATGGGTAGTAGAAATTCATCGTCTCGGAAAGATCTCCAACTTTGCTCTTGACCGTTTCTCCCAATTCCACACCGATTTTGAGATATAAGCTGATTTGTGGTCGTAGGTGCTGAAATTCAGATTTAAGGCAGCTTTTCCTTTTCCATGATTTTAGCTTTTCTTTCCTTATCTCCAATTACCATGCTTATCTCTTTCCATATCTTGTAGTCTTTGACTTGGACTCTAATTAATCTCTATAATTATCTTTAAAGCTTCAAACTAAATAAATAATTAAACCCAATATGCTCTAAAAATATTATTTTACTAAATCAAGACTCAAAATAGGAAAGTGTAATATTTCTCAAGAAAATCGACTATAATGACTTCTAAATCACTAAAAATGATGTCTCATCATAATATAAATCTATCACAAATAAGGAGACATCAATAGATAAGAAGTCAGCGAATCATATAGAATTATTAGCCATAGGTTCCCCATTAATGAGTTCTAGTCCTATAACTCAACATTTCCAGGATTACTGTCCCTGTTAAGCTTTTTAGTAAATGAATCAACCATTTATTTCATCAATAGTTTGCGTAACAAAAAAATCCTTCAAGAACTACATAATTTATTTTAAAATACAGATATAGATCAATATTCCTCTCCTGAACTTTATTAAATGACGAATAATAACCCAATTGTCACCACTTGAAATTTTACAAGATGGAAAATAAGAAGTTGAGTATAGTTCATTAAGAACATCATAATTCTTATAATTATTTCATATTCATTAAGGTTTACAACCCCTCAACTCTCTTATTCATGAATACTAGTATTAAAAGGAAGTTTACCAAACAATATATCAACAGAGTCAAACCTAACTAAGGTAAATTCTATTATTTACTCAAATTATTTTTTTTCTTAGGATTTCCTTCCCCCACCTCTTTTTTTCTATAAAGAGAAGATTGAAATTAGTAAGTCCCATGAAAGAGAGTACCAAAAGATGACCATGTCATAAACCTATATACAAAATTGTAACACAACCTGATCCATCGTTTATTAAGGTATTATTTCATTAACAAGGTGCCTGTTTAAAAACACAAAACAATTTTCTTAGTTTTCATACTTTATCCCTTTAATATAAAATCACCAAGCCTTCATGTTTCACCATATAGATCTATTAATATAGATCTTCATTCACAGATAGATTTAATATCCAATTGATATATATTTATGTTTGTGAATGATATATAGTATAATAAGAGTTAAATAATGGTAATATAAGGGGTCAAAGCACTCCTTGAACTTATATAAACGTGGAGACGTAAGGACTTATCCTTGAGTCGATTAAGTTTTTTACTTATATGGGACTAATTAAATATTGTTGGGTAATTTCCGGTGACCTATTTCTTCTGATCAGAATCATCAGTCCCATGCTTTTTCTAAACCTTTTCACATATAGTTTTTGTTGACTTCTCAACGAAACACAAATAAAAGGTGGGGTTCACCAAATTATCCAAGATCCATCCCCTAACAACTGAATTAGCTTTCTTGAACACAATTTTTAGAGCCAGAAACCTAGCATATAGTTCTTTGGTATATTCCTATTTGTACTCAATGTTTGTAGTTTGAACCATTAAAAGGCTCCAACATAGTCACATCAGGAATGTCTTTTGCGTTCATGATGAAGCAACCGTCGATATAAAAAAATCATTTTACTACCAGTGATACTAAAACTATCTTTTGAAATTGTTGGAAAAATCTAACAATCTTACTGGAAAAAATGAAAAATGAATTTTATAAATATAGAGATTCCAAATAATTTAATACTAAATCTATTACAATAAAGTGGAACAACATAATATAAAGGTATTACAAATAAATGTAATACTACAACTATTACAATAATTTGGAAAGTAGCACTTACATGAAAAAAATCAGACATAAAACTTGGATACAAATACTCACAAAATTAAGATGTAGTGGCGTTAAAATATATATATCAGGACTACCGGTATCTCTAATAATTGTATCCCTCTAATACTTTTATCTCTATGTCAAATCCGATTCGACTAATTATGGAGAACGGAGTATTTTATTTTTCTGAATTTCATAGTTTTCTCTATTCTATTCTCTATAATAATTTTCTATCCTTTTTTTGAGAAATGCAAGTGACAAAGTCGGTATTTATAGGAGAAGAAGTAACAAAAAAATAGTCACATAAATGCACATAATTGGTCGGTGATAAAAACTATTTAATGCAGCCGTTTTCTTGACCAAACTCTTGTAATTCCCGTAACTACCATATCAAAGAGCCATCAATTCTTTGTCTGTGTGTCTTTTATTTTTTTCTCTATTTTATAGGTGAGACTTCTTAACAAATAAAAAGTTTTCTCACTTTTCCCAAGAAAAAGAAAGAATTAATAAAATAAAACTCTTTAATTTTAGTAATTCCAACAATTTCTTTTCAAATTCTAAGGTGGAACAGTTAGAACTCAAATAGTTTTTTCCACTTCTCACAAGAGCATAAGATAATTAATAAATTAAGTCATCATTCATTTAATAATTCCAACAATACCCCACTTAGGTTCTTTGGGAGAGAAGGTGAACAGGCTTCCATAAACACCAGCATTTGGGTGAATTTTACTTAAGTAACAATATCTTTCGATTTGAATTGGCTTGTAGTGAAGTGAGGCAACCACCACCAAAAACATACCAAGTGGACATACACTTAAACTTGATGGTTTTTTATCGAGACCCTCACAGCACATACTTTACCTTACTGATAGTTACAAATTCCTCAAACATCACACTTTCCTTACACATAAGTGATCTCCAAGAGCGTCTAGCCTCATTACGTGTCTCGCGAATTCATCAAGTCCTTTCTCTTTAGGACCACCATTACACGTTATGAATTTATGGTGAGTCTAAAAACCTATCCCTTTGGAACATCAAGGACGTCTCCTTAAACTCTAACACAATATACAACAATCTCAATGGTGAATTCATCAAGTCCATCTCAATTAAACCGCCACGCATGGCTATGAATTCATTGAGTATAAGTAATATACAAACAATCTCAATGGTGAATTCATCAATTCCGTCTCAATAGGACATCCACACATGGCTATAAATTCATTAAGTTTTAATTTTCTCATGTATGCACAATTTACACTATATAGATAAGGAGGTCAATAAATCATATATAATTATTAGTCATAGGTTCCCAATTAATAGGTTCTAAACCTATCACTCAACATTTCCAGGATTACTCTCCCCGTTAAGTTTTTTAGTAAACGAATCAACCATTTATTTCATCAGTAGATTCCGTAACAAAATAAAATCCTTCAAGAACTACATGATTTATTTTAAGACATAGATATATATATAATATACCTCTCTCGAACTTTATTAAATGAAAAATAATAACACAATTGTCACCACTTGAGTCTCTTTACAAGATTGAAAATAAATGTTGAGTATATGTCATTAAGAGCATCATAATCCTTATACTTATTTCATATTCATTAAGGGTTACAAGCCCACAATTCTCTTATTCATGAATGCTAGTATTATAAGGAAGTTAACCAAACCTTATATAAATAGAGTCAAACATTTCCAACAAAGTGAGACTAGCTAAGGTAAGTTCTATTATTTACTCAAACGATTTTTTCCCTTAGGACTCGCTTCCCCACGTCTTTTATTCATAAATAGAAGATTGAAATTAGTAAGTCCCATGAAAAAGAGTATCAAAAGATGATCATGACATAAAGCTACTAACAAAATTGTAACACAACCTGATCCATCTTTTATTAAGGTACTATTAAATTAACAAGGTGCACGTTTAAAAACACAAATCAATTTACTTAGTTTTAATACTCTATCCCCTTAATCCAATATAATTGATCTTCATTCACACATAGATCTAATATTTAATTGATATATATTCATGGTTATGAATGATATGTAGTACAATACGAATTAAATAGTGGTAATATAAGGGGTCAAAGTAATCCTCCTTGAGTCGATTCACTTTTTTACTTGTATGGGACTAATTATTCTTGTTGGGTCATGGTTACCAATTTCTTCTCATCAGAATCATCACCCCCAATGCCTTTTCTAAACCGTTTTAAAGATATTCTTTGTTGACTTCTTAACGGAACACAAATAAAAGGTGGGTACATCGCATTATCCAAGATACATCCCCTAACCGCCGAATTAGCATTCTTGAACCCAATTTTGAGAATCAGAAACCTAGCATATAGTTCTTTGGTATATTCCCCATTGGCCTCAATGGCAGGGAGTGCCTCGAGAACGAAAAGGTGTAGTTCTTGTTGTTCAAGGCATATCAGGGGCTTTTGGGCCCAATGTTTGTAGTTGGAACTATTGAAAGGCTCAAACATAGTCACATCGGGAATGACTTTTGCGTTCAAGGATGAAGCAACAGCTGATATAGAAAATCATTTTACTACCAGTGATATTAAAATTATCTTTTTTAAATTGTTGGAAAAATCTAACAATCTCACTAGAAAAAATGAAAAATGAATTTTATAGATACAGAGATTCTAAATTATGTAATAGTACATTTATTACAAGAAAGTGGAAAAACAGAATATAAAGGTATTCCAAATAAATGTAATACTACAACTATTATAATAATTTGGAGAATAGAACTTATATGAAAAAAATCAGAAAAGAAACCTGGATACAAATACACGTAAAATAAGGTGTAGCGGCGTTAAACAAGATATTTCGGGACTACCGTATCCCTAACAATCGTCTACCTCTAATACTTTAATCTCTATGTCAAATCTGATTTGACTATTTATGGAGAGTATTTTATGCTTATGAATTTCTTAGTTCTCTCTATTCTATTATGTATAATAATTTTCTATCTTTTTTTTAGAAATGCAAGTGACAAAGTAACTATTTATAAGAGAAGAAGTAAACC
Organism: Nemophila menziesii; assembly: GCA_029959085.1. Lineage (NCBI taxonomy): Eukaryota > Viridiplantae > Streptophyta > Magnoliopsida > Boraginales > Hydrophyllaceae > Nemophila > Nemophila menziesii. Next base: position 87,718,185 of record JARWIR010000001.1, read on the forward strand.
ATTAATACTTGGGTGATGTTAATCGAAGAGAGAGAGAGAGAGAGAGAGAGAGAGAGAGAGAGAGAGAGAGAGAGAGAGAGAGAGAGAGAGAGAGAGAGAGAGGGGGAGAGAGAGAGAGAGAGAGAGAGAGAGAGAGAGAGAGAGATTATTTGATTAGACCGCCCAAGAAACACATCATAGTGATATTTGGGTGATCTCTTTTTGGATAAACCCATTATTACTGATATTTTTATTGGTATTCAAATTTATTCCAGTTATAAATTTTTTGTAAGTACGTTTTATTTCTTGTAAATATATATTACTATAAGATTGTTTCATAATGTCATTTATAGGGTATCGTTCTTTTCACATTACAATCTTTATTATGTTGAAAAGACAATGCATAAATAATACCAAAATAAAATGGACATGAATATAAATACGACATGGATTGAATAACTTTAAAACAATTATTTTCTAAAGAAAAGTAGAAAGAGGAAGATTCAGAAAAATTTAGCAACAATGGAGTTAAAATATGATGTGCATGTGTTGCAAACCATATTCACCCATATCAAATGTGTACAAATACTACTTTTCAACGACGCGCAAAGGAATGCTCAGGGCGGATCAAGGATCACACTCCAAGGAGTTTAAAAACTATTTTAGCTAAAAAACATCGTACGAGCGGCAGGCCCGATTTTTTTTAGATTAATTTATAGGTGTGGAAGGAGGGTTTGGTGGACGAATTTTAGAATGCGGATAGGCGGCTAATGTATATTATTGTAAGGATTTTTTTTGCTCTTCATTCAATGATATTTATTCACTTATTGATGATGTTTCATTGAGTATATTCGATGGATAACGCCGAACACTGACATGTCGTGACCAGTGCAACGTTGTCGGTGGTGACGCTCAGTGTGGTTTTAACACTAAGCTCTATTTTATCATTAAGTGATTTTGACATAATTTTATTACCAAGCATGTTTAGTGTCTAATAATGAGTATAATTTTAAAACTGGGAGTTTTCGAGCTAGCATGTGTTCTTTTTACAAGCAACAAGTTATTTTTAACACTGAATAATAAGTTTGTAATACCGAGCAATAAAGTAAATACTTTGAGCAATAAAACATTACATCAATAAGAAAAAGGAATTAATGATATTATTATATAAAAAATCACAAACATTTTCAATTTAAAATTTGAAATAACTTTGGCTCATAATTGACGTCAATGCCATCCCCTTTCAATTCGAGCATGCTTCGAAAAATGGGTAGAGGCTACACAGGACTACTTCGAGTTTTAGATTCAATCAAATTAGAGTACCAATTGAAGCCACTAATATTCAAGCCACCATGAACTCCATCAAGTTTGAGCCGTAACTCCACCAGCTCCGCCCAAATTGTGTTGGATCTTTGATCCACCACGAAGGTAGATCGACCATTCTAGATGGAACCATAACCGAGGTAGAAGTAATTCAATGTGTGTTTTAGATATAGAGTTTAAAATAATAATATAATGATATATATAATAGGGGTAAAAATGAACAAAATAGAAAATATGCATATCATTATCTCCTTTATAGATATTTCCTTAGAGGGAGTTTCGCTTCTTATAGTATAGTATAGTGTTATGCACTCTCGAAGTATGATAAATAGCAACAATAAAAGAATTTTACATGCTTTTATTCTCCGGTTTTCCTAGTTGTTAAACTTTCTATTCATTCCAGGGCACTCAAAATAGATTTATACCTATGTAATCATTTGCTCCAAAATACTCCTTTCAAATGCACACTAAAAGGTTAGGTGGTTATTTGACTCAAATCACTACACAACTCACAAAGCATATCCAACTCCATATAAACAATCATATCCTTTGTTAGAACTTTGTCATGTATTGACATCCATACAATTAATACATGTTTAGGAACAACAAAAGAGTTCCATATAATATTCTCTCAAGTTCTATACAAAAACAGTGACAAATAAAATTATAAAAAATTCTTTTATAAGGAATAAAACATACAACTACGAGACTCATTTGAAACGGGACAATAATTTGAGGTGGAGAACCAATGGTTAAAAATCTTTTAATGACCACCGAGTTTCCTCACTTTACATAACAAAAAACTATTTTTTTTCATATACTTCTCATGCACCAGCTTAATCCAAAGGGAGTACTTTTTAGCCAAAATCTTCTAATACATCATCATAAGTAGTGACTTGTTCAAAGCACTAAGATTATGAACAAAAAGTCCGTTTACTTATTTTGGATAGCTTATAGTATTTCATTTAACTTGTGGAGATTTCTCATCCCAATATAAGTTTCTAAAAATACTCACGATCATATGTCGCTAAAAAACTGGTACAAGAAATAAGTCAACCAAAAATAAATAACCCCTTGCCATACCGATTTAATAAATTCTAATCGACCTGCATATTAAAGAGGGTGAGCATTCCAAGATTGAAATATCGAAACGCTAAGTGGTACACCCAAATTATGCGTGTTACTTTGCTTGTGCATGGAAAAAGATGTTGATGGTGGTCTAGTAGTTCTGTTGATTTTTTTTTAAATGGGAAAAACATGTGAAGGGTATTAAACTTAATATTGATTGTTGTACAAAAAACCGCCGAAGCAAGTAAGTGAGAAAGGCATCTTTCAAGATACATAAGGTATGTTTGTAAGTGGGTTTATGGGTAACTATATAACAGAAGACACCGTTCTCACTGCAGAGTTGTGTGCCATAAACTATGGGATCAAAACCTCTTAAGATAAGAATGTTTGCCTGAGCTATAATGCACCGGAATGTTGCATTTCGGCATAATATTGTTATTTTAAAAATATATTTATAATCCATACACCCATTTCTACTCTTGAATAGAAAGAATGTAATAGCAAAACAAATATTTGTTCAAGGGATGATTATATATTGTTTAGGTTTGAGGAGGTAGAATTTCTTTTTTAAAAAATATTTCAAGAGAGGTTTCAATCCATACATTTCTATTGTAGCTAGACATAAGTCAATTCTTATGTCACTTGCTTTGGCTTGCTATATTGATTTTAAATTATTTGAAATTGATATCAAAATTATGTTTGTTAATGGTTTTGCTAATAAAGAGGTTTATGTCAAACAACATATAGGTTTTGAAAATCATATTTCTCTATGTCATATGTTTAAAATTGAAAAGCACTTTTTTACGGTTTGAAAAAACCACCAAGAGCTTGTTATGTTAGATTAAGTTTTTTTTTTAATTCACAATGGTTTAAAAAAGGGGAAATTGATTCTACATTGTTTATGAAAAGTAAATTAGATAATATCTTGCTTGTTCAAATCTATTATATCTTTTGATACGTGTGAGCCTCTTTATAAAAAACATTAAAAAGAGTATTAATAGAGAATTTGAAATAATTATGATGGATGTGTTCAATTTATTTATTGGACTTCAAATCCAACGAGTGAAATAAATAATATTTGTGAATCAAGATAAGTACTTAAAGGAGCTTATAAATATTTTTGGCCTTGTAAACGTAAACGAAAATGATACTCCCAAGAGAACATCCGCGAAACATGAAAAATATTAAGATGGTACATGTTGATGAGAAGACATATTGAGGTATAATTGGTAGTCTTTCATATTTAACAACTTCTAGGCATGATAATATATTATCCATATATTTATATGCCAGATCCTAATATTATACTGGAGAGTCCTATCTTAGTGAAGAAAAATATATATTTAGGTATATTAAGGGGACCGCAAAAGTAGGAATTTGATATCCTATTCACACCTCGTTTGAACTTATAAGTTATACCAATTTCGACTGTGTCAGGTGTACACTTACTTGATAGGAATAGTACTAGGTGTAGTTTTCGAATATTGGATCACTCCCTCATCTCTTGGTACAGTAGGAAGAAAAATAGTGTAAAGTTGTCAACGACGAAAGACAAGTATGTTGCAGTTGAAAATTATGTAGTTCAAATCCTTTTGATGAAACAAACATTACAAGATTTTTGTCTTCAATATGATTCAATACCCATGATGTTTGATCACATAGGTTCCACCAACCTTATGAAATACCTAATCCAACACTCTAGAACAAAACACATAGATAGTAGGAACCATTTCATCAAGGATCATTCTCCATAGGGGAACAATGTGTTAATATTCTTAATTCCTTGAACTATATACCGGTATATTCAACAAAACTCTACCACAAGTTCAATTTGAAGTTATTATATATGAGATTGGAATGATTTTATTTTAATTTATTTTGCTTAATTGTAATTGAATTGATTATTACCCATATCTAATTAATTTTTATGAAGAATATGGAGGACAATAATATATCATCATAGAGACTTTTACTCAACAATAGTAAAATGATTGGTTTTATGGTATTTGTTGTCATATTTTTCTATGTATATGCTTACCTCTTGATGTTACCTTGTGATATACTCATTATGTGAGAGAGAATCATGTCTTGTAAAGAATCTATATGTTCTTTTATTTGTAAATCCTTAAAAATATGTAATTTTTCTATTAATATCATATGTGAAATTTTTTAGGTGTACTTTACCTTGTAAAGACATCATATGTGGTGAATATCATTTAATTTTTATGTTATATTGGTGCATGATTTGTTATTATTAACAAATAAAGAATGTTGGCAAAAGTCATTTTTTAATATGTTTAAATGTAATAAATCATTATGTTTAATATTTTAAAGAGGAAATACCCCTTTTTGCCCCCTGGTTTTTAACGCGTTTGACAGCTTGGCCCCTGGTTTTTAAAATGATGGATACCACTTAACTTTTGTTTTCGTGTCACGTTGCCCCTTATTAACGCTTTCGTCCAAAATCACTGTTAAGTCTGACGTGGAAGGCACATGTCAGCATTTTTTATTCTTAAGCCTAATTAATCAATTAATTATCTTAACCCAAAATTTTTTAAAGGGCGAAATTGGTAATTCTTAAATGCCTACCCTATATATACCTAAAACTGAACAAAAATATTAAAACAAAATCAAAATCAAAAGAAGAAGGGCGGGTTTGGTTTGGGGAAGAACACGAAGAACCACAAACCAAGATTGCATAGGCCGCTAAACTTTAGCTCTAAAGATAATCAATGGCGCCGTTTACGTTATGGAGTAAGTGTGTTTATTTATTACCCCTAAATATTTGCTTGTTGGTTAAGATCTTTTAATCCGTAAATGTAAGATTTTCGAGTATATTTATTACATTTTTAGATATCACGCGTGAAGGGCGGGATTTTTTAGTATTCGGAGTAGATTTTACGGGTTTTGGTTACCATATTGATAGTGTATCCATATTTGATAATTATTTTTCCATTAATTGGTTCTAACGTAATTGGTAACTCATTAATTTGAAATTGATCGTGTAACAGATAAATTTGCACTGAGGATTCACTTTGGTGGGGTCTTTAATGAAGAGAAGAGCTATTACCATGAAGTAAAGATTGAGTATGTAGAATATTGTGAATATGAAAAATTTAGTATACATATACTTAAGAAGACTGTTTCGAAGTTAGGGATAAAAGGTAACTTGGAGTACTATTATTTGAAATTAGGGAAAACACTACCTGATTATCTAGTATGTTTGGATAGTGAGGATAAATGTATGGAGATGTATAGAATTTGAGAGAACAACGTAACTATTGACCTGTTTGTAGTTAGTAAACCAGTAATACATGAAAACCACGAAATCAATCTCCTTATTTCATGCCTTTGTTATTAACTTGGAATAAGGTTGAAGAAATAGTTCAGCAGCGAGAAGAAGATAAAGTTCATACCAATAATGGCCATGATGATTTGAAAGTTTAATGAAGGGCTAGAAGAGTAGTGAAGACTTGTGATGAAATGCTTGTTTTGAAAAGCATAGAAGAAAAGATTGATGAAAGGCATGATGAGAAAAGCGTAGAAAAAAAATAGTTGAAGACGAAACAATAAAGGTACACAATCATTTGACAGTTTAGCCCTTATTATTTCAGTTGATTGACAATTCAACCCTAATTTAAATATATTTGACTGCATATTTCTTTTAACTTTACAGGTTGTTTGTGAAGATCAAAACACAACTGATGTTAATGTAACTGAAGGTGAGAACGATGAAGTAAAAAATTTAGTTTCATCGAGTGTAGAGAAAGTAGTTGCTAAGAAAGAACTAAACAAGGTAGGTGATGTTGGTTTGGAAGAAGGAGGTAAGACCTGTGATGAAAGGCGTGATATGAAAAGCGTAGAAAAAAAGAGTGATGAATGGTATGATGAGAAAAGCGTGGAAGAAAAGATAGTTGAAGAAGAAACAATAAAGGCAACAGTCACTTGACAGTTTAGCACTTAACATTTCAGTTGATTGACAATTCACCCCCTAATTTATTTGACTGTATATTTCTTTTAACTTTTCATGTTGTTTGCGAATATGAAGGTGAGAAAGAAGAAGTAAATAATTTAGTTAATGAGACTATAGAAGAACAACTCTCAGATATTGAAGAGGAGGAGAAGTCTGTTAATGATATATTGGATAAAGTGTTGAAGGTTTTGAAGTCTGACGAGAAAGAAGGTAAGAGGAGTTCCAAAAATAAATCCCCATTGAGGCCTTTCAAGCTTATTGATGAAGACCTAATGGATGAATCAAACAGTGATTTCAAGATACCTGATGGTGAAGAGGTTGTTGATGATGAAAGTAGTGATAGTGAGGTACTTGCTGATATAATAAAGAAGAAGAAGAAGAAGTGTATTTTTCATCAAAAGTCAAGAACTAGTGTACACATGAAGAAAACAAAAGGGGTTGATAATAAAAGTCAGCAGGACGTGTCACACTAAAAGAAAAGTATTAGGGCTAGTATAAAACACAAAATAAGATGGTATAGGTCCTAGTGTTACCAAGCCAGAGAGTTAGAATAAAAGTGGAAGGACTAGGAGAAAACAAAAGAAAAATAAGTTGTTTCAGCGTGAAGAAGTTATGGATGAATAATCAACTAATGATGAGGATTATATGATTGATAGTGACATTGATTTGGGTGAGGGTGAAGACAACCAGGATAATAACATCTTTATTGACTTGGATTTGGAAGGGAGTGGAATGAATGTGGAAGCTCTTGATGTTGATGCTTCTGAAGGTGAAAGTAATGAGCGTGGTAGTGGGACTAATTCTGATGAGTCTTTACATGATTCTGAAGATTTAACTACAACAAGTGATTCATCTGGTCCAAATGAAGAAGGGAGACCAAAAAAATTGCGAAAGGAAAAGAGAGTCCCGTACCCCCTGTTTATGCCTAGTATTGACTTGGAGAAGCCTAGATTTGTCTTGGACTTGACATTTGTCACTGACCTAAGACAAGCAGTAAGAGGACATGCTATAAAAAAGGTGGTTAACATTAGGTTTGTGAAGAATGATTTGCATCGGATTAGGGTTGTTTGTAAAGGAGCAGGATGTGGTTGGTTTCTATATGCATCTTACAAAGAAAACATTGGTGGGCTAGTGGTGTCGCCTAGGGTGTGATAAAAATAAGATAGATATTAAGTCAGAAAACAACACACTCTCACCCTAGACAGGCACAGTACTGCAAGTATTACATGACGAATGCAAGTTTGATAAGTTGAGTTCGTTCTCAGGGACTTAGTGTGTTAATTGAATGGGTAGCAATAACGAGTAAGAAACAATTAATTAAAAGACAGGATACAAATAGAGAATAATTCGAAATATTAAATTAAACTAAGGAAAATAAAGACATTAAATTAAATACGAAGAATATGAGATGGGAAGTATAGCTTAGGTTTTGCTAGTATGCACTAATCCTTCTAATTCGTTCTATTAAATCTAGTTAATAAGGGAGATAATTAGCTCTTAGATACTTAGTCAGGATTCTAAATTCCCATACTTAGTCAAATAGGGTTATCCTACGCCACTAGGGCCCTAAGCAATCAATTTCCAGACATGGTGATAGTGATTAAATTACACCCTAATGACTATCTAGTTAGAATTAGTGTTGTCAAGACCAATATCGACACTAGACATAATGTGGTGTTTCAATAATTAGAAACCCAGCTAAGGTGATCATCTAACTACTATTAAGGTAATCCTATAATCGTGCACTAGCAAGGAAAACAGTCATTAAATCAAAACACATAATCAAATATAAAGGTAACAAGCTAATATCAGATTAAAACATGTAATTCCCAAAGAAAATTAGATAGAAAGAAATTAGAATTCATAGTTTATACATGATGCAAAACCCAAGCTATGGGAAGTTTAGTTCATACCTGAAGGAAATAAACTAAAAGAAATAATAAAAGACATCATCTTGCTCCCTATAATAACTTTGTTGAATAAAATCTTAAGAACTAATTACTATGAGGCAAGGATGATTTACAAGTGATATAAGGGTGTATTTATAGGTGTTTAGAAGACCTAATTCATTTTCTTGAAAGAGAAGGTAAGTAGTGGACTCCAAGCCTAACTCAGATTGGTAACCCTAAAACATGAAATCAGGCCCGTTTCTTTTTTGGTCCTAGCATCTTCTATACTCATCCGTTTGACGCGTATGAGTAGTCGAAATTCATCGTCTCGGAAAGATCTCCAACTTTGCTCTTGACCGTTTCTCCAAATTCCACACCGATCTTGAGATATAAGCTGATTTGTGGTCGTAGGTGCAGAAATTCAGGATTAAGGCAGTTTTTCCTTTTCCATGTTTTTAGCTTTTCTTTCCTTATCTCCAATTACCATGCTTATCTCTTTCCATATTTTTTAGTCTTTGAGTTGGACTCTAATTAATCTCAATAATTATCTTTAAAGCTTCACACTAAATAAATAATTAAACCCAATATGCTCTAAAAGTAATCATTTACTAAATCAAGACTCAAAATAGGAAAGAGCACTATTTCTCAAGAAAATCAATTAGAAAGACTTCTAAATCACTAAAAATGATGTCTCACCTTAACATAAATCTATCACAATTGAGGAGACATCAACTAGTGATAATGAGTCGTTGCAATAAATATAGTTGTGGTTAATACATTAACCAATGACATTTGAGTGCAAAGTTCTTGGCAAGCACTTTTAAAGATATGATAAGGTTGAATATTTTTATAGTAATGTGAGTGATTTTCAACAGTTAGTGCACCGGGAATATACAGTTAATGTTAGTACCAGAACATGCTACAGGGCATATCGCTTAGCAAAATGCATGATAGAGGTTGTTAACAAGGATCAATACAAGAAGATTTACGATTATTTAGCAAAAATAAGGAGAAGTAACCCTAGAAGTACTGTAGCAATTGAAACTACTATTGATGAGCTCACTGGAGTAGAAAGATTTCAAAGACTTTACATTGGTCTTGAAGGTTGTAGAAGAGGGTTTTTAGAGGGTTGTAGAAAGGTTCTTGGGGTAGATTGATGTCACCTAAAAGGTCCACATCCAGGTGTGATTTTGACAGCAGTTGGAATTGATGGGAACAACTGTATATTCCCAATTGTGTATTGCCTAGCAGAGAAAGAGGATAGTAACTCTTGGAGATGGTTTTTTTACTTGTTGGTACAAGATCTTGGTATAAGTAATCAACAAGAATGAACGTTTATATCTGATAGACAAAAGGTTGGTTATCTTTGATGGGTATAAATATATAGTTTTTTAAAGAATACTAATTGTATTTTTCTTATTTTGAGTTTATAGGGATTACTCCAGGTCATGAGTGACATGCTTCCGGTTATTGAAATTCGGCATTGTGTAAGACATCTGTATATTAATTTCAAGATCAAACATTTGGATTTGGCTTTAAAAGACAAAGTGTGGGAAGCTGCAAGGGCCCCAACAATTTACAGATTTCATGAAGTAATGGATGAAATTAGACACATGGACGAGGATGCTTTCAAATGGCTCTCTAACTTGGATCCCAAGGCGTGGTCAAGGTATCATTTTAGTACATTCACAAAATGTGATCTTCTACTCAACAACATTTGCGAAAGCTATAACAGTGCCATTAGAAAAGGCAGGTATTTTGTCAGCTTACTCCCTAAACAGTTAACTATTATGTCTATTTACCACCTACAAAGTTAAGTATTATGTCTACTTACCCCCTACAAAGCTAACTATTATATATACTTACCCCCTATACAACCTAAACAATTTTTTATTTACCCCTACAACGTATCATATTTCGTCTACTTACCCCCTAAACAGTTACAAATGTTGTACTTACCCCCTAAACAATTAACTTTGAATGATGTTTGAAACCGGGACAAGTCACTCATTCTCATACTTGAGGGTCTAAGGTTGTATAGTATGAAAAGGCTACAGTCTAAGAGACCATGGAGTCAAAATACGAAGGTGATATATGTCCTAAGATCAGAAATTTGGTGAACAAAGGTAAAACAAACAGTCGTAAGTGCCATGCAGTGTTTTGTGGTGAAATGAAATTTGAAACGAGGAACCTGGTAACAGATTCTTATGCTGTGAATTTGGAGACACAAAGTTTTCCTTGCAGGAGGTGGGAGTTTTCTGGGATACCTTGTTTTCATGCCATACCATGAATTCAATATATTGGGAAAGACCCAGAAAACTATATTCATGATTGCTACAAAAAAAAAATGTATATGAAGGCATATACATCAATGACTTATCCTATCAATGGACCATCAATGTGTCCTAGTACAAGGCCTATAAGTGTAGAACCTTTGTGGCGTTTAAGTTGGTTGGCAGACCTAAAAGGGCTTGGACAAAGGAGGTAGATGAGGTTCAAGTTAAAAGGTGGAGAAAAGAACGCATATCTGGGGTGGTCCAAAAGATGGGAGTAGTGGGTAGGTTAAATGAATATGCTATTTTTAAAGGAGAAGGCCATAAAAAAAGGTCATGTAAGGAGAATCTAAATGATACATAAAATGAGACGGTTGGATTCGATGATGTACAAGAAGGTGGTGTTAATGAGGTTAGGGAAGAGGGTGATAATGAGGTTAGGTAATATGGTGTTAATATTGAAGGTGTGAACGGTGAAGGTTTGGATGGGACTCCTGATGAGGTGATAAACATAATGTTCGATGAGTTAGAAGTGAAACCATCTGCTCATTGTACCACCCAATGTACACCTACTAAACCTGAAAATAAATCAGTTAAGTTGCAAAGTACAGATGTTAAAAAACCAATTATTTCCAAACCAAAGATGCGTATACCAAAAAAGAATTTAAATAAGACAAAACAAACATAAGAAAAACCAACACGACAAAGCAATAGACTTAAGGATCAAGGATTAAAGACAGTTTCAGGAAATTCAAGCACAATGCCTATATCTATAGTAAGCATATGTCTATACTTGTGTATATATGTATTCAGTACATAATTATGTATTTTGAGTATTTTGAATACATGATGATGACTTGGGGAAACAAAAAAGGAAAAACTACTCTTCCTAAATCAATATGAAAGGTAAGTAGACTATTACCAATTTGTGATGTTCAAAGAGAAAATATTCTTTGTATTAGTGTAATGCTCTGGGATATATTTTTTGTGAGTGTAGAAGGTGAAGATAGAAATGGTGGCACCAACTACTTAATATGAGAAAACAAACGAGGAGATACCTAAATCAATATTAAAGGTAGATAATGTAAAGATTGATGAGGCGGCACCAACTAGTGAACCTGCTTAGGTAGATAAGGCGAAGATAGATAAGGCGGCACCAACTAGTGAACTTGAGAAAACAAGTGAGCAGATTAGCACAGAAAAAAACTCAGGAAAAAACCCCACCTTTGCAAAAAAAAAAAGATTTCGTTAAGGGGTATCCCAGGGGTAAGTAAATTTATTTTTGTACTAAGTACCCCTTAGAATTTTATTTTAGTGACAAATCACCCCCTGGATTTACAAATGCATGACAAAACAACCCTCTGCAGATACCATTACTAATATGCTTTTGTTTGTCTGACATTTAGGTCAAGATTAAATTTGGTAAATTACGAGTGAGGTTAGTTAGTTGTTATTTAGTAAGGCCCTTACATACTGTAGATTCTATAACTTCTTTTTTATCTTGGTGACAAGAACAAAACATAAGCCAGCCAAAAGAAAAGAGGCCCTTCGACCAGCATAAACAAGGTGTTGTAATGAGAGAGGGAAATCTAGAATATGTAACAATTGCAGAAGCACTTCGTTTGAGGAAAGCATTCGCCAAATCTTCACTTCAACCTAATAAGGGGGCAAAATGATTGATTTCTTCAGAGTTTATTAAAACTTCTCTAAGATTTTTGTTTGTGTTAAATTTCTGTTGTATGACTTTATTTTTTGTATGGCAGAGTTAGAACTATTGTGGTTGTAATAGTCTAGTGTTAAAGGAATTCATCTTGTGGTGGTGGTATTTAAGTAGGGTTTTGTTAGTTGGTAAGGCCTTAAGTGCAAGGACATAAAGGTTGGGGTATTTTGTATGTTAGTGCACTACTGGATTTGAATATTAACTTTTTGCTAAGGTCTATGTAATGCCAGCAATATCTTATGTTAACTTATCTACTTTAATTAGATTGCACTAGATTCTATTGTCCATTATCTACTTTTTTTATACTTTATACATTGCACAAAGTCATTCATTGCAGATCTAGTAAAACACTAATTAAACAACAAAACATCTTCATCTTCCAATTCAAGTTAAACCCACAGAGACAAGTACACACACAATGTTTAAAATTAACAGAGTACACCAAAATAAAACTTCAACAACCTACTACATCTAACAAATGCATTCTAATACATCAAATGACTATAACCAGACAAAATGAAGAAGAAGATGAATATCATCTTAAAGCCACTACAGAAGACTTTTACTACTTACTAAATTAATAAAGTTTTCATTTCTTATACCAACGTCCATTTCTCCTTCATATTTTCTATTATATTAATTTTCTTTCATTTTATCTTCCTTTATATAAAAACCAACAAGTGGTATCCGAGACTCATTCGATTATCAACTAGGCGATAACTAGATTCCGCAAAAATATCTTCTTTACTAAATATACTATCAGGGCCATTCTCATAAGCAATAACCAAATTCTGATTCCGATTTTATTGGGAGAAAATTACGACTATTAGGCAATCAATATGAGGACATATTTCATGTCCCAAAGTTTATGGGATATTGTTAATAAGAAACATACCATTCCCGAAGATAAGTCAACAATATGTGCAACGAAGAAAGAGAAACTAACCAAGGATATGGAGAAGGATAATTTGGCGTTTAACAACATACAAATGGCCATGGCGGAGTCACTGTTCCCAAGAATTAGCTATGCTACTACGGCGAAGCAATCTTGGGATACGTTAAAAGAGGTGTTTCAAGGAAACGTAACGGTACGTAATATTAAACTTCAAACTCTAAAAAGGGAATGAAAGAATCCAAGACTATAGTAAATTACTACACTAAATTTCCAGTAAACTTCAAAATTACTATAGAAGTCCGACCTCCTCCACCATTCCCTTCAATAGTTCAGAAAAAAGGAGATACGGCTGAATATCAGAGATTCATGAGTATGGTGAGTAAGCTCAATATTAATATACCTTTCTTAGAGGCTATTAAAGGTGTACAGAAATACATGAAATTCCTGAAAAGAGCTATCACCAGCAAACGCCAGTATCTTGAGAATGAAATGGTAGGTTTGCCAGAAGAGTGTAGTGCCATCTTCCAGAGTAAGTTGCCACCTAAATTACTTGATCCTGGAAGTTTTACGATCCCGATTTCCATTGGTGCTATGTGGAAAGGGAAGTCTATATGAGATTTGGGAGCAAGTATAAATCTCATACCCAAATCAGTGTTTGAAAAGTTGGAGATAGGAAACGCAAAACCGACTTCTATGGTTTTTAAAATGGCTGACAGATCCCTCGTACATCCAGAGGGAAGATTATAAGATGTCCTAGTCAAAGGAGGTACATTAATCTTTCCTGTTTATTTTGTTATACTTGATTACGACGCGGATAGGAATGTCCGCATTATTTTAGGAAGACCATTCCTAGCCACGGGGAATACTTTGATTGATGTAGAGAATGGTGAAATGATTATGCGTATCCAAGACGAGGAGATAAAATTCAATGTGTTTAAGCTAATGAAATTTCCGGATTCCAAAGAGGAATGTTTCCGGATTAACGTGATTGAACAAAGAGACAAGGAGCCAACTAAGGTGGTGGAAACCTTAGAATGGAGGAATGAGAGCTCAAAAAGAAACCAGCTAATGAAGATCCTCCATATCCTAAGTAAAAGCTACACCTTGACCATGCGAGAAAAAAAGGGCGTACTATGAAGGTTCCAAAAGAACCTAAGAAAGAAAGAAAGAAGAGGGAGTTTAGAGTAGGCGAGGAGGGAGCAATGAAAAAGCCTGATCCTCCTCCGAAAGCGCGCGAAGCCAAGAGTAGTTGGCAAGGACCGTTCATGGTAACAAAGGTTATTTCGAATCAACTGGTGGTAATAAAAGCTAAGGGATGCAAACTCCGTGTAGGAAACGTTGATAACCTGACTCACTGTTGGGGAGGTTATGTAAAAAATGATTCATGAGGTAACCCGTCGAGCTTAACGACGTTAAACAAAAGCCATTTCATTGTATATTAGTTTATTTTGCTTTATATTTTTCAATTCCTAGTGTATAATTCTAAGTAATTGTCGAGTCTTAGTGTCTACTTTTAAAAGAAATGAGAAAGGTAGTGTGTTAATGGTGCAGGAATTGAGTTTGGAGTGCTAAGGAACGAAAAGGAAAAAATCTGCTGAACTGGCCGGCTAGCCGGTCATATTACCGGTATGCCGGTGGAGAAAAAACACGAGCCCACATATCTACGACTCGGCTTGTTTTCCGAGAGGGAGAAAAAATTTGAATAGCCTAACCTGTATGCCGACCAAATTTCTGGTATGCTAGCCAGAAGGAAACACGTGCCCTCGGGTTGCTCCACTCGAGTATATTGACGGAGCGAGATTTTGCGAAAAATAGCGCACCAGCTATCCGGTCACATTACTGGTATGCCGGTGCCCAAGAACATGAGGCCTCGGGCAGTGGATCAGAGTTTAATGCCGAGAGTTGCAATAAGGAAGACCTCCAACACCGGTAAGCCGGAGATTTCGCCGGTAAGCCGATCCGATGTCGGTTTGAAGAGTTGTTGCCTAATACACTGCTTACCTTATCAAGTGCAAACCCTAGCCTCTCCAATACGAATTTTCCAGCTCCTAACCTTATAAATAGACCTTGAAGCTTGTATAAACCTCCACAATAAACACAACCACATCAATAATACTCTCCTCCTTCCTCCATAAACACATCTTCTTCATCAAATTCATCACACTACACCATTAAACACCATCAAGATCATAAAGCTTTCAAGAATTCTTCCAAGTATCATCAAGAAACCTTCTTCTTTCATAAAATCCAAGCAAGAAACTCAAGGTACACCAATCTTTCTTAACTTTATTCCATCCTTGGTGTAACTTGAGCTTGGGGTCAATCAAACATGACAAACGGAACAGATCATATGGTTTATAAGAGGAAGTGTTCAATCCTAGGGAAGAACAAAAATTTGCCTAGAGCCACAATTGAAACGGTCATCGATCTTGATGAGCCTATTGAAAATAAGCAAAAGGTAGTGGCACCAACACAACCACTACACAAAAAAGTAACAGCTAGGATGAAGGTACCATCAAGGCCTAAAGAAAAGACACAAATTTAAGATCAAGGTTCTCCTTCTTCCTCTTCGTATCAGAATAATTATTGCATACCCCCATGGGCTATCAAAATGCAACATGAAGTTGATCATATAAGAAAAGAAAACGAGGAACTTTGGGAGGAAATTGCACAGATTAATTCACAATTGGGTGAGGTAACTGAGATCTTCGATATTGATAATTATTCTTCTTCTTCGGAGGAGGACATGATGGATCTTTTTGGTCAGGTACCTCGTTCTAATTCTTCTTCTTAATTGATGGTAGACACTAGGAAGTTTAGTTTAGTTTAATTTTTAATTTTATTGCTTGATTGAGTTTTTCAAGTCATGGGGACACGACTCACTTTTGAGTTTGGGGTGGGGTTCGTTGCCTCATCCCAATTTTTTGTGTTTTACATGATTTCAATAAAATTAATCTTAGGGTTGCATTGACTGTAGAGTATTTTAAATGCCCCCATCAAGCATGATTTTAATGAATTTATGATAGAAAATTGTTGACTTTAGGAGTTAGTGTAAAACGCAATTAGATTACATGCAAACTTGAGGTAATTGGTGGTCCTTTGTGTGTTCTAAAAATAAATGCAAATGCTAATCGAACCACAACCGCAAGTGTACGGTTGTCCCAAGTAGTATGTATGATAATACAGATTCGTTCCAAGGACGGATGGTTGATCACAATGTTTAGCAAGTAGTGATTGATGCACTTATGAAAAATAAAAGATAATAAAATGTTTGTTTGGTTTTGTTGTTTAAAGCTAATGAATAAAAGATAAATAGTAAAATGCAAGTAAAAGCTAAGACGCAAGTAAAATAAGTGAAAACGCGATATGAGATGTAGTACTTGAGAACGCAAGGATCCTCCTAATCTTACTTCCTAACTTACGTTGTTTAAGGGCTAAATTGGTCAATTACAATGGTCGGGATTCTAAATTCCTTATACCCCCGTCAGGGTGGACTATAAGGCGATCCTAAAGTGTCACTAGTCCCGTCAGGGTAAATATGATCCACCGTTGGATGATTAAGTGTTTTACCTCATTGGCCCTAGAATTAGCTAAGTTCGTCAGAATCAATAGCTTTTATCCTAGATTGAATAATTAATTCTATACCTAAACCCTCCGTCAGGATGATCCACACGCCACTTATATGGAATAGCTTAGATACTAATACCTAATCTTAGTTCGCGACTCTAAAATCAGTAAATAACCACAAATTATCGAAAAGAGTAATAGACCCAATCTAATTTAATTTAATATAAACCCAAATTCAACATTCGTTATTTCATAAAATTAAGATTCACCCATTGTTTGTTCTCAAGCACTATTAAAAGCTTAGCTCATATTAAAATTAAAAACTAAATTAAAAGAAAGGGAATTCATATTGTTTACAAAATTAAAATATAAAAAGAACCTAATTTCCGGAATTGGAATGACTACGAATGGAGCTATAGACCCACTCCAGCTCTTGTAGCTTCTTCTTTCTTCCTTCTGTTGCTTCTCTCTGGTGTTTTAATCTTGTGGAATGTGAATTGTGTGAAAAATAGAAGTCAAGACCTTCTTTTATAAGCATAAATTCGTTCTAGGGCTTGGACCAGAAAATAGAATATTAATTAAATGTCCAAGCCCACTTTCTAAGCCCAAAATCCCGTAACTGCTGATACACCTTCACTAAAACAGCTTTTCCCGATGCGTTATGACTCCGATTGACCTCATTCCAGTTGCTAGAGTTCCGTAACTCAATAAGGAATGATTTCTCTTCAAAGGTCAGCGGCTAAATCATCGCTTAAGCACCTCGAAATCAGCAATATGTGGCCTGGAAAGTGGATTTTCAGCTCTAAAAATAATATCTTCGGGATTTGTCTTCAAGTCTTGACTCTAATTCACGATCTTTGACCTTCTCCTCGGATTCCTCTCCTAGATAACATCTAAAACCTGTAAACTTTACACTAAAAATACCAATATTACGCGCAAAAGTTTAATAAATTAAAAATGCTAGAAATAAAAAGGTAATTCCGGATTATTGCAAATTTAGTCCAAAAGTCTATCATATTAATTAAATAAACACAAAAAATGATGTCTCCCAAGGGTCGAAAATAAGAACAATTAGGGAGACATCAAGACCCCCAACTCAAACCTTTGTCGTCCCGACAAAGTAAAACAAAACAAAAGGGTAGAAGTAAGCGTATAAACAAATAGAAGCTAGCAAATAAACCCTAAAGCAATTCTCAGAATAAACCTCATATAGCAAACTCTAGAAACTAATATACACATACACTAATCATGCAACATCAAACATAAATAATCTCAATCATAAAATTAAAGTCGCAATGCTTGAAGGTTACACTTGTACTCATCTCTGTATGATGGCTATAGGGTGGTCATTAATCCTACCTCGCTTTGAATGTTCCACCTAGTGTATTCCCTATCAACAGAATCATAAATTCACTACGCACTTAGGAATCACGAGGTCTTTACGGTTATAATATTGGCTTAAGGACGGGTGTGGAAGTATATTTGGTAAATTTGAAGTGAGCTTTTGGCTCTCTCCTCACTTACCATCAACAGTGTCCTCGAGCTTGAGTTTACGCTCAAAAAGATGTTCTCACTCACCCATATATGCAACGATTTAGCGTCCCATGTCTACCCACTATAAATAAGATGATTTTCAGAAAAATTCCACTTTGCCGGATGATTTATTCATTTATATTTTTCTTTTTCTTTTCTTTTTTTTTTTTGTACAGAAGCAAACCGGGTTCCCGGTTTTGACGAATCCGGGTTCCCGGTTCCTACTGTATGAATTTTCAACTTTTTTCATTTTTCTTTCTTTTTCATTTTTCTTCATTCCCGGCAAAGGGTTACAAGTACATATCATCTGCAATTGTGCTATAATACAAAGCGCATCGATCCCAACCCATTAAATTCCCCATATGTGGTCCCACCACCCCAAACTCAAGCTCGAGACATGTCTCAGGATTGTGATTCAAGTGCGGGTCATATGGTCATGCCTAATAATCTAAGGGATAATGGATTATATCGTGGCTACAAAGAAAAGGCTAAAGGCTCAAAGTGGGCTAAGACGGATAATAATTAATACAAGGGATAGAAGTCTAAAAAGGCACAAATGGCTAACAAAGAACTGCCCCTATCATTTTCCTAAGTACATAGCTTGTCTTTAGTTCATATCTAGGTGGGTTCTCTACTAATTAGGATTTCACGTTCTACACACCAAACATATTCTTTGAGTACAAGCTTACTTCATTTGCATTGTTCATTAATTTTTCCTATCAATTACCTATGTTCGCATGCAATTGTAAGTGCGTTTTATATCAATCCCTAAAGTCCACTATTTTTACTATCATAGATTTATCAAAAGCATGCTTAAAGGGATATTTAAAAATTTCTACAGTCAAACGCAACTCCGAAAATTCTTTTATTGAAAGCAAATAAAGCAAATAACACATAAAAATTGGGATGAGGCAACGAACCCCACCCCAAACTCAAAAATGAGTCGTGTCCCCACGACTCGAAAAGACTCAATAAAGCATTTAAACTAATATACACTAAGAGGAAAGTTTAGAAAACGTATCTTAACCAGCGCGAGGCTGGTTATCGGTGTTGCGTTCTGGACCTTTATCTCACGTAACAACATCATAAATCGCGTTTTGAAGTGTATTTACGCCTAGGATTAAATTTCGAAGCAGGTCCAATTCTTTTGTAACGTTTCCCAAGGTAGCAATCATCCTCTCCTGATTCTCTTCCAACACCTGAATCTTTGCTTCCAACTCAGGTACAGTTTTCACTCTCTTTGATTGAGGAGTTCTCGGACTTCTTGTAGTTCGTGTTGCTTCTTCATGGATGTTCTTGATTGTGCTCAAAGTTATACTCACACCAGCTGAAACAGTATCAATATCTGCGTCCTTACGCGGAATCTTTGCGTCTAGACACAACCGAGTAATAGTACAAGGAAACTTCAGATTTTGTTGTTTCATTGGTGATTTCGCGAACTCCATGATCGTATCATAAATGATCTTAGCAACATCAAATGGTTTCTCCTCTAAAATACACTTAATAACAAATATGTGCTCTTTCTTTAACTCGGAAGTGTGTTTAATACCAAAGAAAGTGGGTATTATGAAACGAGACCAAACCTTAGCACGAGGTGTCAAACTACTGCTGTAAAACTGTCCAGGATACCTTTCACCTTCAGGAATTGGGCTAGTCCCATTAACAAGCACGGTCCCCCAAAGGGATTCAAAATCAAAAGAAGGGTCATTAAGAGTTTCTTGGAAGGGGCATGTTCCAGAAAAGTTGGGTAGTTTCAATGATTTCCGAATACGTTCAATAGAGAAAGGAACTACCTTTTTGCGGATATCAATGGCATCATGGGAGGTAGCTAAACCTTCGTAAAATTCTCGCACAAAAGTAGGAATAAACTCAAGCTTCCTTTCTTGTAACTCTTTCCAACCAAACTTAGCACATGTCACAGCATATTCCTTGTAATCACTACTCATAATACCCTTTGGAAAATTCGTCTCCTCACCAAATTTCAAAAATTCAATTCTTTCACGAACCTGAGTATTCCAACAAGTGTAAACCCTCTTAGGCTTGTGGGCCCACATCTTCATACACGGAGGTTTTTGAACGGGTTCTTCCGGAATCTCTTGTTCAGTTTCCTTCTCAATGTTCTTCGTAATTTCCTCTTCTGGTTCCTTCTCACTTTCAATCTCATCAATTAATCTTCTCTTTTGACCTGTGATTTCTTTTCTGTTAGAATCAAGCTTAACTTCGTCAATTTTTCGTTTAGGACGCGAATCAGGAATCTCAATAGCTTGATCTTGTGAACCACCAATGGTGGTCTTTCTTCTAGGAGCAGTTCTTAGGAAATCACCGGTTCTGTTAGTCATCTCTTTTCACCCCAAACTCAAAACTTCAAATAATGAAAAACTTAGGGAAAAGTTTAGAATTTTGATGTTTTGAGGTTTAAGAATTTAAGAACTAGGTGAAATATGAGATGGGTCTTGGTTAATTTGTATGGGAGAAGAAAGAAATGGGTTTAATTTAAGGAATTGGGTGAAGAAGAATCTTGGGAAAAATTAAGGATTTGATGTTATTTTGGAGAGGAGGTGAGTTGATCTTATGTTTTTGTGGTGAAAGAGGGTAGGATTTGATGATATATAGTGTTTTGGTAGATGAATTTCGGAGGTGGGGAGGCTATTGGTGCGTTTTAGGTAAAGACTTGGAAAAGAGGCTAAGAAAACTAGGTTAAAACACCCAAAACCGCCTCTCACAGCTTGCAAACCGGGTTCCCGGTTTTGGCAAACCGGGTGCCCGGTTCCGCGTCGCTGTGACGGCGAGGAAAAATCAATTGTGGACTCTTTTTTTTTTTTTAAAAAAAACGCACCAAAACGCTGGACCCCAAGACGCGGGGTCAGGGATTTTACTCGCCGAAACCGAGTACCCGGTTTTGTGGAATGCGGGTTCCCGGATTTTCTCGATGGCGCGAGTCAAAACGCGCCAAAACGCAGCACCTCAAAACGCTGGACCAGAGAAATTTGAAGACAACAACTCCGAAACCGGGTACCCGGTTCTACCAAATGCGGGTACCCGGATTTGTGTCGATGGCGCGAATCAAAACGCACGAAAACGCAAGCCACCAAGACGCTGGGTCAGGGATTTTCAGAAATCACAGCACCAAAACCGGGTACCCGGTTTTGCCAAATGCGGGTTCCCGGTTCCGACGCTGTGACATTACCCCAAAACGCCAAGTGTTGCGTTAAAATGGTTGGTACCAGCTCCAAAACCGGGTTCCCGGTCTTGCGAAACCGGGTTCCCGGTTTCTCCTGGACATCCAACCAATTTTTCTCCTATTTTCGCCTCATCGACCCCAAAATCAAGTCCTTTTTACCCCTGAAATCATCAAAAACAACTACCCTTCCTCATTTCTTAATAAAAACAATAAAATTACGAAAATCAAACTAATCTAAATTGCAAAAATATAAAAACTCAGCTAATATACAAGTAATTGGCTTTTGTTTAACGTCGTTAAGCTCGACGGGTTACCTCACGCTTCTAAGGAGTCTCGAGGAGATACATGACCTCCCCGGGATGTGGATCTTCCGAGCGATTGGTATCTTTACCTCCATGGTGTATCTTTAGTCTGTGACCGTTAACCATAAAGGTACGGTTCTCTAGTGGATGTTCTATTTCTATCGCCCCATGAGGTGTAACTTTGGTCACAATGTATGGACCTGACCACTTAGATCTTAACTTACCCGGAAAATTGCTGAACTTTGAATTATACTTTAATACTTTTTGCCCCACTTCAAAGTTCTTTGGACGAATCCGATTGTCATGCCATTTCTTTGTATTTTCTTTGTAAAGTTTAGCATTTTCATAAGCATGCAATCGGAATTCGTCAAGTTCATTAAGCTTCATCATACGATTCTTTCCGGCTAAGATAGGATCTAAGTTCAACTACGCAATCGCCCAATAGGCACCCATTTCAAGCTCTAAAGGTAAGTGACAAGCCTTACCATACACCATACGATATGGAGATGCACCAACTGGAGTTTTGAACGCAGTACGATAGGCCCACAACGCATCATCTAACTTCATTGACCAATCTTTTCTTGTAGGACCAACGGTTTTCTCTAGGATTGACTTGACTTCGCGGTTTGATACTTCAGCTTGACCATTGGATTGTGGATGATATGCAGTAGATACACGGTGTCTGACTCCATATTTCTCTAGAACAGTCTTCAGATATTTATTAACGAAATGAGATCCTCCATCGCTAATAATCACTCTAGGTGTGCCATGTCTAGTGAAAATATGTGACTTCAAGAACTTAATCACCACTCGTGAATCATTAGTAGGTAAAGCCACCGCTTCTACCCACTTAGACACATAATCAACAGCTAATAAGATATAGAGGTTACCATTTGAAGGAACGAAAGGACCCATAAAGTCTATGCCCCACACATCGAATATCTCAACCTCTAACACATTATTATGCGGCATCTCATCGCTCTTGGATATGTTTCCGGTAAACTGGCATCTCGTACATTTCTTAACATATTCATGACAATCTTTTATAAGAGAGGGCCAGTAAAAACCTGATTGAAATACCTTCGCAGCAGTTCTGTCTCCTTTGAAATGTCCTCCATATAATGAATCATGGCATCCAACTATAATGGCTTGAGTCTCTTCCCTTGCTACACATCTTCGTATCATTTGGTCAGCACAAACTTTATAGAGGAACAGATCCTCCCAAAAGAACTGTCTAGCACGATGAGCTAACCTCTTTCTCTCTTGATAAGTAGAACCTTCAGGAAAAACACCACTCACCACTAAATTCGCAATATCTGCATACCACGGAGCCTCATAATCTCGGACAACGAATAAACTCTCATCAGGAAACTCTTCTCTAACTGCTTCAGTACCACTATTCAACTCTGAACCCTCTAAACGCGATAGATGATCTGCAACCTGATTCTCACAACCCTTTCTATCTTTGATCTCTAAATCGAACTCTTGAAGTAATAACACCCATCTGATTAACCTTGGTTTCGCATCTTTCTTTTCCATAAGAAATCTGATCGCGGAATGATCTGTATAAACAATAACTTTCGCTCCAAGAAGATAAGAGCGAAATTTATCAAACGAATATACAACTGCTAGCAACTCTTTTTCTGTAACTGTGTAATTAATCTGAGCATCACTAAAAGTTTTACTAGCATAGTAAATCGAATGAAAAACCTTCTCTTTCCTCTGTCCTAATACAGCTCCCATACACAAATCACTCGCATCACACATAACCTCAAACGGTAAATTCCAATCTAGAGGTAACACTATAGGAGCAGAAATAAGCTTTTCTTTGATTGCTTTGAAGGCCGCTTAACAAGCTTCATCAAAAAGGAATTTGCAATCCTTTTCGAGTAAGTTGCATAATGGTTTAGCAATCTTAGAAAAATCTTTAAAAAAACGCCTATAAAAGCCAGCATGGCCAAGAAAACTCCTTACCCCTTTAACAGAAACAGGAGGGGGAAGAGTTTTAATTACCTCTATCTTTGCTCTATCAACCTCTAAACCAACACTCGAAACTTTGTGACCCAAAACAATACCTTCGCGAACCATGAAATGACACTTCTCCCAGTTGAGCACCAAATCTGTTTCCTTGCATCTCACTAACACTTTCTCCAAGTTATCCAAACATATATCAAAATCATCACCAAACACGGAGAAATCATCCATGAACACTTCAAGGAAATTATCTATCATGTCCCAGAAGATGGCCATCATACACCTTTGAAAAGTAGCGGGAGCGTTACACAACCCAAATGGCATTCTGCGATATGCAAAAGTACCAAATGGGCATGTAAAGGTAGTCTTATGTTGATATTCTGGAGCCACGTAAATCTGATTGTACCCGGAGTAACCATCCAAGAAGCAATAGTACTCTCTTCCGGCTAATTTATCTAACATTTGATCGATGAAGGGCAAAGGGAAATGATCTTTTCTGGTGGCCTTGTTCAGCTTTCTGTAATCCATGCAAACTCTCCATCCAACTACCGTTCTTGAAGGAATCGCTTCATTTTTATCATTAAGAACTGTTGTAATTCCTCCTTTCTTCGGCACACACTGAACCGGACTCACCCATTCACTACTCGAAATGGGATAAATAATCCCCGCGTCTAAAAGCTTGATCACCTCCTTCTTCACTACATCCTTCATGGCTGGCATTAATCTTCTCTGACCTTCAACTGAGCGTGCATTAACGTCTTCAAGTATGATTTTGTGTTGACAATAGGATGGACTAATGCCTTTGATGTCAGCGATTGTCCAGCCTATTGCTTCTTTGTTGGCTCTTAACACACGCAACAGTTTATCTTCTTGAGGACCTGTTAAATTAGCTGAAACAATAACAGGTAGAGTTTCATTAGTACCCAAATAAGCATACCTCAAGTGTGCTGGCAATGGTTTTTCTTCCAACTCCGGAGGAGATTCAATTGAAGGCTTCTTTTTAGGAATAATCTCCCTTGGTTCTCTCACAGGTTCATAGGCAAGAAGCCTATACTTCGGACCTCCATCATCTCAGGTGAATCTAATGTCAAAGCAGCCTGCAAGATATCATCAAAATTTAAGCAATTAAATACCTCTTGCGATGCTTGCTCTACTACATCCATTCTGAAGCAATCTTCTTGAGAATCTGGGAATTTCATAGCTCGAAATACATTGAATTTAACTTCCTCATCTTGTATCATCATCGTTAATTCGCCATTCTCTACATCGATCAATGTCCTCCCTGTAGCTAGGAAGGGTCTACCCAAAATAATGGGGACATTTCTATCTGCATTGTATTCAAGAATTACGAAATCAACAGGAAATATAAGTGTACCTGCTTTAACAAGGACATCCTCAATGCGGCCTTCAGGATGAGCAAGAGACCTGTCCGCCATTTGCAAGACCATAGAGGTAGGTCTTGCATTTCCAATTTTAAGCTTATCAAAGACTGACTTGGGCATCAAGTTGATGCTTGCCCCCAAATCGCATAGCGCCTTTCCCTTCCATTCTTCTCCAATCGATATGGGAATCGTGAAACTCCCCGAATCAACTAACTTCGGAGGTAATTTACTTTGACAAATCGCACTACACTCTTCAAGAAGGCCAATCATCTCATTATCACAATAAGGCCTTTTATTAGTGAGGGCCCTCTTCAAAAACTTCGTATACTTAGGAATATCTCGAATTGCCTCTAATAACGGAATATTAATACTTAGACCTCTCACCCTATTAAAGAATTTCTGAAAATCACCCAAATCACCCTTTTTCTGAACTCGCGATGGAAACGGTGGTGGAGGGCGATTGCTTACAGTTTCATCTTTCTTTTTCAGAATTTCTCTTGGTCTTTCGATTTCTTCAACCTCATTATCTTTCTCATTCTCTTTCTCTTTCTCACCCACTTCCTTTTCTTTTCTTGGAACTTCTTTCTCTTTCATAACGGGAAAAGGAGGTGGAGGAAGGTTCTTACCACTTCTTAATGTAACAGCCTTGCAATCTTCACGTTGTGTTGGATTTTCCGTATCGCTAGGAAGTTGTCCTTGTGGACGCTGATTCAGCTGTTTATTTATTTGACTTAGCTGATTCTGGAAAATCTTCATATTCGCTTCAGCTGCGTTCTGACGTTCCAAAGCTTGTGTTTGAAGAGCAATCAAATTTTCAACGGTTTTCAAAAGGGTAACTACTCCTTCTTGTGGATGGGCAGGTAGAGCTTTCTGGTTTAAATTCTCATCGTAGGTATTCTGAGGGGCTTGTCTTTGCACATAATTGTTCTGATTCTGTCCTCCTTGATAATTGTTGTGTGGTCTTGGATTATAGTTGTTGCCTTGAGGACGCGGCTGATACGCGTAAGTAGGATTGGCTGCCCCATTAGGATTTGAGTATTGAAACCCAGGATGGTTTCTGTTAGGCTGATATCCATTACCATTTGAATTGAAATTACCTCTATTGGACATAAAATTCACTGATTCTTGGTTATTCGGACAAATTTCCTCATCATGATCATCTACCTTACAAATCGAACACATATACACCTCTTGTGCAGCATGCACAGCTACCTTCTTACCCGAAAATCCTTCTTTCACAGCTAGAGTAAGCTGCTTCAATTGTTGCTCTATGGTATTCTGGATCTTATTCTCAAACGTAGCAAATTTCTCTTCCATGTCAACATTGTTTACTCCCTTAACTGGTGTTCTTACTGAGCTCCACCCAACTTCATTCTTGACTGTTCTCTCTAAAATGATCTTGGCATGAGCGGGTTGAACTTGAAGAAAACCTGCTCCACATAGCGTATCCAACTTCTCTCTTAAAATTCCATCAAGGCCTCTATAAAAGATCTTAAACTGTTGTTGTTCTGAAAAGCCATGATTGGGAACTTTACGCAAACACATCTGAAATCTTGTCCAACTCTTACCCACAGTTTCTTCATACTCTTGACGGAAATGTGTCAATTCTAATTCAGCATCTAACCTCATGTTACTTGGGTAATATCTGTCAAAGAACGCAATCTCTAATTGGTCCCAATTAGTAATCTTTGTAGGATCTTGCGTATCATGCCATTCACTTGCTCCATCTATGACAAAGAATTTAAAAGCAGCAAAATACATCTGTTCTCTTGAAACCCCTTGTGTGATATAAGAATCACATATCTGTTTGAATTTCTGTACCGCTCTAAGAGGATCTTCCGATGGTCTTCCGCGAAAATTTCCAAAGTTTTGGAACTGAGCTAGCATACCCGAATCTGGACGGAATCTCGGAACATCTATATCTGGAGCACCTACTCCTATAGCAGGAGCACGGAATGGAACTTCTGGAGGACCATTAGTAAACCATGGATCATGATTCATCACTATCTGGACTGGAGGATTAGGATTCGCTGGTGGAACTGGAGGAATAACACCTGGAGCCAAATGTTGGCCATTTGCGCCTAGTTGATTATCTTGAAGATTGATCTCTTCCATTCTGTTACTTAACTCTTCTACCTCTAAAGCTTCTCGTTCTCTTCTTCTTCTGTTTGCAAGTCTGATCAACGATTCTGGATTACTAAGGATCGGAGGTGCTGGCTCTAGATCCTTGAATAGCCTTCTTCGCATACACCAAACCTAAAAACCTGAAAAAGCTAACAAACAAAAAGCGTAAAACTGATAAAATAAAATAAATACACTTATCACTAAAGGATAAACACCGTGGTCACACGCTACCGTCCCCGGCAGCGGCGCCAAAAACTTGGTGGTCCTTTGTGTGTTCTAAAAATAAATGCAAATGCTAATCGAACCACAACCGCAAGTGTACGGTTGTCCCAAGTAGTATGTATGATAATACAGATTCGTTCCAAGGACGGATGGTTGATCACAATGTTTAGCAAGTAGTGATTGATGCACTTATGAAAAATAAAAGATAATAAAATGTTTGTTTGGTTTTGTTGTTTAAAGCTAATGAATAAAAGATAAATAGTAAAATGCAAGTAAAAGCTAAGACGCAAGTAAAATAAGTGAAAACGCGATATGAGATGTAGTACTTGAGAACGCAAGGATCCTCCTAATCTTACTTCCTAACTTACGTTGTTTAAGGGCTAAATTGGTCAATTACAATGATCGGGATTCTAAATTCCTTATACCCCCGTCAGGGTGGACTATAAGACGATCCTAAAGTGTCACTAGTCCCGTCAGGGTAAATATGATCCACCGTTGGATGATTAAGTGTTTTACCTCATTGGCCCTAGAATTAGCTAAGTTCGTCAGAATCAATAGCTTTTATCCTAGATTGAATAATTAATTCTATACCTAAACCCTCCGTCAGGATGATCCACACGCCACTTATATGGAATAGCTTAGATACTAATACCTAATCTTAGTTCGCGACTCTAAAATCAGTAAATAACCACAAATTATCGAAAAGAGTAATAGACCCAATCTAATTTAATTTAATATAAACCCAAATTCAACATTCGTTATTTCATAAAATTAAGATTCACCCATTGTTTGTTCTCAAACACTATTAAAAGCTTAGCTCATATTAAAATTAAAAACTAAATTAAAAGAAAGGGAATTCATATTGTTTACAAAATTAAAATATAAAAAGAACCTAATTTCCGGAATTGGAATGACTACGAATGGAGCTATAGACCCACTCCAGCTCTTCTAGCTTCTTCTTTCTTCCTTCTGTTGCTTCTCTCTGGTGTTTTAATCTTGTGGAATGTGAATTGTGTGAAAAATAGAAGTCCAGACCTCCTTTTATAAGCATAAATTCGTTCTAGGGCTTGGACCAGAAAATAGAATATTAATTAAATGTCCAAGCCCACTTTCTAAGCCCAAAATCCCGTAACTGCTGATACACCTTCACTAAAACAGCTTTTCCCTATGTGTTATGACTCCGATTGACCTCATTCCAGTTGCTAAAGTTCCGTAACTCAATAAGGAATGATTTCTCTTCAAAGGTCAGCGGCTAAATCATCGCTTAAGCACCTCGAAATTAGCAATCTGTGGCCTGGAAAGTGGATTTTCAGCTCTAAAAATAATATCTTCGGGATTTGTCTTCAAGTCTTGACTCTAATTCACGATCTTTGACCTTCTCCTCGGATTCCTCTCCTAGCTAACATCTAAAACCTGTAAACTTTACACTAAAAATACCAATATTACGCGCAAAAGTTTAATAAATTAAAAATGCTAGATATAAAAAGGTAATTCCGGATTATTGCAAATTTAGTCCAAAAGTCTATCATATTAATTAAATAAACACCAAAAATGATGTCTCCCAAGGGTCGAAAATAAGAACAATTAGGGAGACATCAGTAATTGATAGGAAGAACTAATGAACAATGCAAAAGAAGTAAACTTGTGCTTAAGGATAATGAGTGGTTTGTAGAACGTGATATCTGAATGAGTAGAGAACCTACTTAGGTATGAACTAGAGGCAAGCTGTGTAAATAGGAAGATAATATAGGCAGTTCTTTGTTAGCCCTTTGAATCGTTTTTGGCCTTCTATCCCTGGATTAATTATATCCTTCTTAGCCAAATTTTTAGCCTTTAAGCCTTTCTTTTATCGCCACATTATAAGCCAATACCCCTTTAGATTGTTAGGAATGACCAGATGACCCGCACTTGAATCACGATCCTGAGACTTCCTGTCTTAAGCTTAAGTTTGGGGTGGTGGGTCCACTATATATGGGAATTTACATTGGGCTGGGATTTTTTTGACCTTATCAATTGTGCTCTATTTATATTTTGATGATGATTCACAAGTTTATTATATTGTAACCCTTTGCCGGGGTAAGAGTAAATCGAAAAAAAAAAGAGATATGAAAAGTTATGAAAGGAAAAAAAAATTGAATGAAAAATAGAATGATATCTCAACATCATAAAGAGTCATGACTATATAAAAGAAAAAAAAAAGAAATTTCATATGAGAAGAATATATATTTGGACCGACAAGGAGGAAATTTTTAGGTGAATCATCTTTAGTGCTTATTGGGTCAATCAGGGGATGCTAAATTAGCGCGTCAAATCGGTTGAGTGAGAATGTTATTCGAGTGTAAACTCAAGCTCTTGGACAGTTTGTTGATGGTAAGTGAGGAGAGAGCCAAAAGCTCACTTCAAATTTACCAAATATACATACCATACCGTCCCTAAGCCTATATTAAAACCGTAAATACCTCATGATTCCTAGATACACAGTGAGTTGATTGGGAGTATGCTAAGTGGAGCGTTCAAATCAAGTAAAGATTGAGGAACACCCTATAGCCACTATCTTGAGATAAGTAATATGCGTAACCTTCTAGCATTTTGAAATTAATTTTGGATTGATATTATTTTGTGTTTGATTTTGCATGATATGTGTTTGTGTATATTAATTCTTAGATGATACTATATGAGATTTTTTTTAAGTTGTGCTTTGGGAATATTTACTAGATTCTACCTTCTACGTTCACCTAAAAGACCTTTATTTTTATTTTACTTTGTCGGGACGACAAAGGTTTGAGTTTAAGGTCTTGATGTCTCCCTATTTGTTCTAATTATTAGCCCTTTGGATACATCCTTGTAGGTGAATATTTGACTTATTTGACAGACTTTTATGCTTATTTCGTCATATTACACTTTCTTCCATTGGAATTAGACTATTTGCATTTTCAGAGCTTTTTTGCGTTAATTTGGTTATTTTTAATGCAAAGTTAGTAGGTTCTTAAATTTCATGAAAAACCACTACAAGGAGGAGAAGTGAGAATTAAAGTCTTAGAGTATTTTTAGTGTGTAAGGAAGTATTTTATTCGAGTTTCTAATTTTTCGAGTGCACTTTCCTATTTCTATTCTTGAATTATGGATGTATTATTTTTAAAGCATATGCGGTTTAATTATTTATTTATTGTGAAACTTTAAAAGATATATGGTAATTAATTAGAGACCA
The DNA here is from genome assembly GCA_029959085.1 of Nemophila menziesii. Taxonomy (NCBI): domain Eukaryota; kingdom Viridiplantae; phylum Streptophyta; class Magnoliopsida; order Boraginales; family Hydrophyllaceae; genus Nemophila; species Nemophila menziesii. The sequence continues at coordinate 87,748,798 of JARWIR010000001.1, forward strand.
AGTCAAGTCTAAGAAGTCAAGGAAAGAGATATACATGGAAATAAGAAGATTAAGGAAGGATATATGCAAAGAAGGAAAAGATAAAGTTGTCAAATAAATTTGAAATTCCAGCCACATTCAAAGACGAGCTCATAACTTAAGATTGGATATATGGACCAATGGATAGAGATTTCCGAGACAAGTGGTTTCGACTATTGGAACGAGTCAAACAGATAAGTATTAAAGGAGATATGACAAAAACAAATCAGCAGCAGAATCTTACTTTTCCTAGATTTTAGGGCTGCGAATTAAAGAGTCCTTGAATTGTCTTCCAATCCAAGTAAAAACGAATTAGGGATTTCTAACACCTATTAATACACACCTTAGCCTCCTCTTTTCACACACTTCATAGAATTACACAAGAGGCTTATATTTTTCAAGTCAGAGCAAGAAGGCAAGGAGAAACTAGAGCCTGGAGAATCATGTTCTTCCATCAACAGTCATCCTACCCTTTAGGTTATCAATCTATCTTTTGTATTTTAACATGAATTCCTTTTATTTATTTTTAGTCTTTAATTTTATCATGAGCTAAATTTCCATATACTTGAGATTCGCATTAAATGGATGAACCTTAATTAATTAATCTATGTTTTGAATTTGGGATTATTATAATTTAAACAGAATTGAGTTTTGTATATTGGATATTACTTTGTTTTCATTACTATTTCTTTTAGGAACAACTAGAAATATCTTTTAGTATTTGGGCTATTCACTTCAGTGGCGAAGTGATCATCCGACAAGGGGGTTTGAATACAGACTTAGGTAATACCCGTGTAATGTCCGTTATTGACCGACAAGCTTAACTAATTGCATAGCCAAAGAGGTAAATTCATATCATCCGAAGAGGCATATTCGCCCATACAGGGGTTTATAGTACTTTAGGATAGCTCCTAGGTCCACCCGACAGGGGGCTAGGAGATATTAGAGTCCCGACTAATATTATAATTTCAATTCTACCCTTAAACATAACATAGATTATATTGATTAAGTGGATTCCTTGCGAGACTCAAGTATCTCTCTTATCAGAAGTAAGTCAATTTTTTTCTTTATTTCTTTCTAGTTAATTTACTTTTAGTCTTTATTTTATTTGCATCTTTTAATTAAAAAAACCAAACAAAAATCTTTTATTTTATTTTTCTGTTAAACGATTATTCTTACTACTTGATTAATATTTGGATTAAACCTAATCCATCCCTGAGAACGAACTTGATTATCATATATTACTTGGGACAACTTTACACTTGCAGTTAGTGGTTCCTATATTTTATCTTTATTATTTTCCAACACCCTAGGACCCACTACAAACCCCTTAAAACCTTGGTGAGATTAGCTTATGGTAAAGTCTTGAGAACTAGTTTCAACATTTTTTGAAAAAGTTAAAGATTATAAAAATGGTTCAGTGATTTTGTTGAGTCATACCAATACTTTTCTGGATGGGCTGACTATAGAATTCTAGGAGAGTTTATCCTAGTATTTTTGTATATATAATGTTACAGAGATATTCATGACATAATTAGAAAATATATAAGTTTGTATTATTAAATAAAAGATACTAAATTTTTTTATTAAGGAGGATTATTTGGCAAAAGATATTAAAGATTGTAAAGTCTTTTATCTATAATTCCTATTAAAAAACTTATTTGCTAAAAGTATCCTCCAATAAAATTATTTATTAAAAACAATCCTTGACAAAAATACCTTATATAATCATTTTTAATTTTATTCTATTATTTATTATTTAATTTTAATCACTTTATTACAATTTTCCACCACCACTACCCACCACAACCACCACTACCCACCACCACCATCACCCTATTACTACCACCACCACAACAACCACCACCACCACCCCTACAACCTCAACCACTACCAGAAACACCACCACCACCAAAACAATAACAACCACAACCACAAACACAACCACCACCACCTATTACTAAATCCATCACACGCGCGTGTTTGAGAACTAATTATTAAAAAATTGTCATTATTAATCAAAATAAAATTAAAAAATAATAAATTTATATATTTAGATAAAAAAAATAAATATTTACGTCTATGATTTTTTAAAATTTTTTTTGAATTTTTTTCGCAAACGCTTCATTGTTTCTAACCGCGGATCATATGTTTTAAACACTGATTTTCATGTTTGCGAAAAAATAATTCACCATTTCAAATAGTGAATTTCTTGTTTACGGGAAAAAAAATCGAATAAAATGAAAAACGCAATTATATATTTGCTTTTTCCAAAAATGCAAATCTTTTTTATTATTCTGATTTTTTTAAGAAAAAGTTATGACGGTTTTTTTAAAGACATCTCAGACGCGTATGTGTGTGTTGGAAGTAGTAGTAGGTGGTGGTGGTGACGGTGGTGGAGGTGGTTGTGGTTGTGGTTGTGGTGGTATGAAAAAGATAGAGATAATGTTTTTAGTAAATAATTATTTCATTAGGAATTTTTCTATAAAATAAATTATTGAGGTCTACATTTAACAATTAGTATTTTTATTAGACTTCTTTTAGCAAATACCCGAAGATTGAATAGAGAAAAATTACTAGGGAAAGAATAAAGTTGTAAATTTATTTACCTTGTATAGCATTTTAGGTAGTAAAAAAATTATAATAGTCTACTATGTAAAGGAGAGAAAAGTCATAGAAAATTCATTAAGACTATCTTGACATAGTATTAGAGTCTATTATAATATTCATTTTAGTGTCTTAATCTTTGAGAGATTTGATTTTGTGGCATATAATCTTTTTCTTGAGTGTTCTTTTGTGGTGATCGACAGAGTTAAGGAATTATTTTTTTGGAGAGTTTTGTAATAGTGTATTTTGGAATTTTTGTGGTTAAATTTACTAGAAAAAAATTTCTACGTGGAAATTCAAGTTTATGATGTTGCTGGAAGATAAAGAGCTATAGGATTATATTGATGATACTATTCCAGTTCCAACTTAAAAATCAAAATTTGCCCAATGGGATCTCAAGGACGCTAACGTAGTCTCTTGGCTATGGGGATGATTGAGCCTCTTTTTGTCACCAACCTTTGCTATTTCACTACAACTTAGGCTATGTGGATTTATCTAAATCGTATTTATCATGAAGAGATAAGTGCTAGAAAATTCTAATTTGAATTGTAAATTAGCAACTAAAATCATGGTAACTTAACAATAAAACAATTCTATTTCATCTTTATATATGTTTGGGGCGAGTATTCTGATGTTGTTCATGCTAAGGCAACTAAGTCCGCTCTTGAGGCTCTTCAAGCGGCCAATGATGAGAGCCAACGCGATAAATTTCTAGTAAAGTTTCTACCTAAATTTAAACCTTCTGGAGCTGGTTTACTTAACAATAATCTTTAGATATCTGCATAGGGTATTTATTGTGTGAGGAACAACGATTATCCGCTCAAATTGGAATGATTCTTGAAAAGGTATTTTCTGAAACTGTGAATGTTACTTAAGATTACATCAGCCATGGTTCAACAAATGATTATAAGAGTATTAACAGCTTAAGTCCTACAAGGTACAAATTCTACTTCCTCTTCTTTGATTGTATATGCGGATGCTTCTGATTATATGACTCGATATATGATGGGTATCTATGAAGTTTAAAAGTATAGAGGTTCACAAACTATTAAAATTTCTGATGGAAATATACTACTTATAACTATCGTTGTTAATTTGAATACCTCATTTCAAAATGTTATCGTCTCTCCCGTATTATCTATAGAATTCATTTATGTTGACCAATTGGTTGATGATAATTGTGATGTTCAATTCTCTCTTGGTGGTTGTGTTGTGTAGGATTAGGTGTCGGGCACGATTATTGATCGCAAAAGTGGCTTAAAGTGGAGCGTTTATTTCCTATACAATTTTCTATTCGTAATGTCGTTTCTTTTGCATGTACGTCAACCTCCAATAATAATGACGTATGACATAAGAAATTAGAACACCCTTGTTCTATTGTATTGAGTCACCTTTTCAAACATTGTTTTTTGGGCAATAAAGATTCTTCTTCTTCAATATCTTTTGATTGTGCTACTTGTCGTCTAGGTAAAAGTAAATTGGTACCTTTTCCAACACATGGTAGTCGTGCTTCTGCTTGTTTTGAAATTATGCATACTAATGTTTCGAGGGCTAGACTTAGATATATTTACTTTGTTCTAAATGAAGTATTTTATGTTTTTCAAAAATTTATATCACTTGTTGAGACAAATCTAGTACTAGACAAATTTATGTCGTTCCTACTTGCTAATTGTCTTATCTATTCCTTCTAATTCTATAATAGAAGCCTTATCTACGGTTGTTCATTTAATAAATCATCTACCTACTATCACTTTAAATTATATTTTTCCCTATTTATATGTCATATCTCCGAAGTATAAATTTCTCCATACTGTTGGGTGTGTTTGTTTTTGTCGTCTTCTATTTGTTGATTGTCATAATCTTGCTACCCAATCCGTCATATGTGCTTGTATGGGATATGGCCCTAGTCACAAAAGATTTGTTTTTTATGATGCTCATGCTAGCAGCTTTTATATATATGAAAATGCCATTTCTCTAAACTCAATATTTTTTCCATCACAAGTTGCTTTGTTTGATGTATGATTGGTACAATGTTTTTATTAATGTAAAATATTTTAAAAGCGAAAAAATTGATTCTAACCTGGTTAATTAATGAAAATTATAAGATATCTTTCTTGTTCAAATATATGTTGTTGATATTATATTGGTTGTTACTTATGACTAAGTTTATGAAAATTTTACTAAGAGTATGCATAAAGAATTTGAAATGATTATATATGATTGATGAGTTGAATTTCTTCATTAGACTTCGGATAGAACAAGTGAAAGAAATTACCTTTTTGTATCAAGATAAATATTTCAAGGAGTTTATCAAGAAATGTTTGCATGTAAATGCAAAGGAATTTGATACTCTCAAGAGAACATCCACTAATCTTGAAAAATATTAAGATGATACCACCCTTAGAATCAAGACATATTCCCCCATATTTTTTATATAGAATTTAGAAGTCATGAAACGTTTAGAATCATTAATAATATGAACAAAGTTACCAAAAGTTAAGCATGAAATCCAGAAACAGACAAATAATAACAGAGTATGATCATATTACTTTAGAATAAATACAATATTCAGAAGTGTTAACTAAGAAGCCGTCTTTTATTTTGGTATTGTTTAATTATTCATACCATGTTTTAGGTTTTCGGTTTAAATCATACATTGACTTCCTAAGTTTACATACTTTTTCCCTGGACCTGGAGCCACAAACCTCTGTTGCACCATATAGATCTATTCATCCAGATCTCCATTCAGGTTTAATATCCATTTGTATAAAATACTTTGTGTTTAATAAATATTGTAGTAAGGATCCCAATAGTTGCTATTTTTGTTACATGGGAAAGTGTCAAATTAATATTAAACTTTTTGATATACTATATGCGTCCTAGAAGGGGGGTTGAATAGGACAATGGAAATTAATCGGCTAATTTTATTTCAAGTAAATAAAATTAAAAGCTAATTTGAATCCTATTGTTTTAGCAAACTAAATAGTTAAGAACTAAATAATCCTAAAAGACAATATTATCAAACTATTCATGTAAGCATTTTATCAAGCATATAGAGTGCGGAAATGTAAAGAGTGAAGGGATAGAAAACGATACACAACGATGTATAGTGGTTCGGTTTCCCTACATCCACTACCTAAGGAAGCCTCCTTAGGATTTGCAAGATTCTCAACTAATCATCGTAACTCTTAAACCGGGTGAGATTACAAACCCTTTACAACCACTTAAAAACCTTAAAGGAAATACACTTGTGTTATCACCAACACAAGGAACCAAGCATAGAACCTATGCTCACACTACTCTCTTAATCTATTACAAGAACTAAGAGGAAAGGAAAAGTGTTTAGGGGTGCTTATAAAAGCTTTGTAACTAAACTCCTAAATGAGTAGATATAAACTATGTAGCTTGAGAATGAATATGACTTGAATGCTCCTTTGAAACCTTCTTGAATGATAATATTAATTGCTCTTAAGATTGGTAGATGGAAGGCTTGAGTTGTGTCTTGAATGAGCTTCAATATATAGCTGAAAATATCTTCCAACAGTCAAAAGGCTTCTATCTAACGGATCTATTTTTACTCCAACGGATATAAGCTTTGTCCTCTAGTAATAGTACAGAAACCCTCTCTTGCGGTGCACCGCGGGTATGGTCCGGTGCACCGCGAAATCGCTCGTCTTAACTTCAAGCTTACTGGTCGGACTATCCTATGCACCGTGTCCCTGGTCCGTGCCTCAGTCCGGTGTACCGCACATTTTCTTAGCTTACTGGTCGGACTAGCCTGTGCACCGCGCCTCTGGTCCGTGGCACTGCGGTGTACCGCAGTTTCTGTCCGGTGTACCGCGACACTGTTCTTTTGAAGCTCAAGCTTAAGATAAAGGAATTAAAGACAACTAATCTAATGAGGGGATTTGGAAAACCTTTAAAAGTGATACCAAATGAATTTTAGTTAAAATGACGATTTGTCGAATATTAAAACAGGAATAAAAACAAGGTGAGGCCAACAATCTCCCCCTTTTTGATGTTTGACAAATCATAGACTTTTGAAGATGCCTTAGATAAAGTTTTAATCAAAAACTCCCCCTCAACCTAATCACTAGAGTTTTTATACAAACTCCCCCTCACAAAATGCATTTGAAAAAGTTTAACTAAAATTTCTCCCCCTTTGTCAACAACAAAAAGAACCAATGATACGATTTTTGAAAATTTTAAGTAAAAATTTTGAGTAAAAACAAAGGCTAAAGAAATACATTTTGAGTAAAAACAAAGGCTAAAGAAATAAATGGATAACAATAAGAAGCTTCAAGGACCCTATAACATCAAGAAAATATTAGCAACAAGATAATATACACAAAAAGCACTAAACAATAAAGGTATGAAAGGATGGTTAGAGAATTTGCATGCCAATCTCACAACGAATTTTCTCAAAAAGATCTTGGGGTAGAGGTTTAGTAAAGATATCGGCTAGTTGATTTTTCTAAGTGACAAATTCAAGTACAATATCCCCTTTTTGAGTGTGATCACGGATAAAGTGATGACGGATTTCTATGTGTTTCGTTCTAGAGTGTTGGATATGATTTTTGGTAAGGTTGATAGCACTAGTGTTATCACAACGAATGGGAACACAATCATACTCTAGGCCAAAATCTAGTAAGGTTTGTTTCATCCAAAGAATTTGAGTCACACAATTTCCGACCGCAACATATTCGGCTTCGGCCGTGGATAAAGCAACACTATTTTGTTTTCTACTAGACCAAGAAACAAGGGATTGACCTAAGAATTGGCAACTTCCACTAGTACTCTTCCTATCAAGTCTACAACCGGCATAATCGGCATCCGAATAACCTATTAGTTCAAAGGAGGTAAATCTTGGGTACCAAAGTCCTAGACTTAGGGTTCCTTTCAAATACCTAAAAATACGCTTAACGGCACTAAGATGGGATTCTTTAGGAGAGGATTGAAATCTAGCACAAAGACACACGGGGAACATAATATCGGGTCTAGAAGCGGTTAAATAAAGTAAGCTACCAATCATACCTCGATATGCTTTCTCATCAACATCCTTACCATCTTCATCTTTGTCTAATTTTGTGGATGTGCTCATTGGAGTTCCAATTTCCTTTGCATCTTCAAGTCCAAATTTTTTGATCAATTCTTTTGTGTATTTGGCTTGATTTACAAAGATTCCATCCTTTATTTGCTTGATTTGAAGTCCAAGAAAGTAATTCAATTCTCCCATCATGCTCATCTCAAATTCCCTATGCATGCTTTTAGAAACATTCTCACAAAGATTTTCATTAGTAGCACCAAATATTATATCATCCACATAAATTTGAACAAGAAGGATATCTTTTGAAGTCCTTTTTATAAATAAAGTGGAGTCAATATTTCCTCTTTTAAAACCATCATCTAACAAATATTTTCTTAAACGTTCATACCAAGCACGAGGTGCTTGTTTTAAACCATATAAAGCCTTTGAAAGTTTAAAAACATGATTTGGAAATTTTGGATCCTCAAAACCCGGTGGTTGTTTAACAAAGACTTCCTCATCTATAAAACCATTTAAAAAAGCACTTTTTACATCCATTTGGTAAAGTTTAAAATTCATATAACAAGCAAAAGCAAGTAGCATACGAATAGATTCAAGTCTAGCTACCGGAGCAAAAGTTTCATCGAAGTCAATACCTTCTCCTTGATTGTATCCTTGAGCAACTAACCTTGCTTTATTTCTAGTGATAATACCGGTGTCATCTAACTTGTTGCGAAATACCCACTTAGTGCCAATAACAGTAGGGCCAATTGGTTTCTCAATTAATGTCCAAACTTTACTACGCTCAAATTGATTTAATTCCTCATGCATAGCGTTTATCCAATGATCATCTAGCAAGGCTTCTTTAATATTCTTGGGCTCAATTTGAGATAAGAATGCTTGATGAGCACATAGAGCAATAATACGAGAACGAGTGGTAACACCTTCTTTTGGATCACCTATAATTAATTCACTTGGGTGATCTTTGATGTTTTTCCAACAGTTTGGTAAATCCGTACTAGCTTCATTTGAGAGTTGACCATTTTCATTAAGAGATTCATCATGAGAGTTTAATTCTTGAGTAGGAGATTCTAAGGGTTGATCTTGTGGAGTATCTTCATGTAAATCAACATCTACTACTTTCTTGATACAAAAAGGGTTAGTCTCATCAAAGCCAACATGCATAGATTCTTCAATGGTACGAGTACGTTTATCGAGAATGCGATAGGCTTTTCCCTTAGTGGAATAACCAAGAAAAATACCTTCATCCGATTTAGCATCAAATTTTCCCAAATAGTCCCTAGTGTTTAAGATAAAACATTTGCACCCAAAAACACGAAAATAAGCAATAGTTGGTGGTCTACCATTCCAAATCTCATAAGTGGTTTTCTTAATAAGGGGTCTAATTAGAACTCTATTTAACACATAACAAGCCGTATGAACGGCTTCACCCCAAAAGTATGTAGGAAAGCTATGTTCTTTTAGCATTGTTCTAGCCATTTCTTGTACAGTTCGGTTTTTCCTTTCCACTACCCCATTTTGTTGGGGAGTTCTAGGAGCCGAAAAATTATGCTCGATCCCAAATTCATCACAAAAATGCACAAAAGGAGAGTTCACATAGTCACTACCATTATCACTACGAATGCATGTAATAGAGTAGCCTTTCTCATTTTGCACCTTTCTACAAAGTTTTCCAAATTCATTGAAGGCATGACTTTTTAAAGCAAGGAACATCACCCATGTATATCTAGTGTAATCATCAACAACAACAAAGACATATCTAGATCCTCCTAGACTAGTGACATCAACGGGACCAAAAAGATCCATATGCAAAAATTGAAGTGGCCTAACGGTGATGACCTTATTTATGGATTTAAAAGATGAACGATGTTGTTTACCAAGTTGACATGCATCACATAATTTATCTTTATCAAACTTATAAATAGGCAAACCAACGACAAGATTTTTTCTAGACAATTTTGAAATCAAATCCATACTAGCATGTCCTAAACGTCTATGCCAAAGCCAACTATCATTTACCACGGATAAGCATTTAATACGTTGACACATAATACTCTCAAGATCAACTACAAAAACATTATCCGATCTTTTTGCAATAAACATAGTATCTAACTCATCATTTTTGAAAACAATGCATCTAGATGCTTCAAATTTAACTCTATAACCAAAATCACAAAGTTGACTTATACTAAGCAAGTTAAAAGATAGACCCTCAACAAGTAAAACATTAGAGATAAGTAAAGAATTCATATTACCGATATTACCTTTACCCAAAACACGTTTTTTAGTATTGTCGGCAAAAGTAACTCTATCACCTTTTGTTTTATATAAACGTGTAAATAATGATGGGTTCCCGGTCATATGTCTTGAGCATCCACTATCAAGGAGTCATATGTTTTGCTTCTTGATGCTCAATCCCTACACACAAAAATAATTTAGGCTTTAGGTACCCAATTTGGTTTGGGTCCATGAGAGTTAGTGGATTTTCTTTTTATAGCCCATATAGGCCTTTTCCAAAGTGGCACAAGAGATCCCAAATCCAATAATTTACGATAATAACAATGAGATGCATCATGACCAAGTTTTTCACAATAGGTGCAAGTGATAGAAGATTTTGAAGAAGATGGAATTGCATTTGAAATTTTTGATTTTACAAAAACATTTTTCAAGGGTTTTTGTTTAGTGAATGGATCATATCCAACACCACTTTTTTCAAAAGCCATTTTTTGAGAACCTAAAATCAAATCCAAGTTTTCTTGCCCACTTGTAAATTTTAAAATAATAGCATTTTGATCAACAATCTTTTTCTCCAATAAAGATTTTTCTTCCAAAAGATTTTTCTCAATAAGATGAAGTTTCTCATTTTCATCTATACATTCATCACAAAGATTTTGACAATCTTCCAAAGCTTTCAAAACCTCTTTAGTTCTATTTTTCTCAAATTCTAAATCTTTTGTTAAAACTTTGTTTGTTTCAATAGAGTTTAAAAAATTATTGTAGAGGGAATCAAATGCCTCATGAATATCTTTTTCACTAGCATCATCATTAGATAAAGAGAGTTTAGATTTAGGAGTTACCTCATCATGATTTGCCATAAAGGCAAAGTGAGTTGAACCGGTATCATCATCCGACGAAGCATCTTCATCATTTTCAAGTTCTCCCATAAAAGCAACAAGATTAACATTTTCATTATCACTTTCTTCTTCATCCGAATTTTGAGTATCCCAAGTGATATTAGCATGCATTGCTCTCTTAGGTTTCTCCTTTTGAAGAAGAGGGCAATAAGTTTTGATGTGACCAACTTTCTTGCAATGATAGCAAGTGGGTTCATCTTGTTTGATAGCTCTAACATTCTTCTTATAGGGTGAGGAAGAACTTCCTTTCTTGGCAAATCGTTTGTATCTCATGAATTTTTTCATATCTCTTGCCAACATAGCTACTCCTTCATCTTCACTAGTTTCTTCTTCATGTGAGTTCTCTTCTTCTTCACTTTCCTTCCTTTCTTTTCGTTCTTTCAACTTGGTACTCAAGGCATGGAAGGCAATGGATATCTTAATCTTCTTCTCCTCATCATCTCTTATCTTTTCTTCTTCAAGCACAAGATCTTCCGTCATGAGGTTGCAAATGAGTTCATGAACCGTCATTTTTGAAAGATCTTTAGTGTCTCTTATAGAGTTGATCTTTGATTTGTATTTCTTTGGAAGAGCAAATAAGATTTTTCGGCATTGTTCTTTGTTGGTGTACTCTTGACCAAGAGTCTTCAAGGTGTTAACAATGTTAGAAAATCTTTGATGCATAGCATTTAAGACTTCATCGGGCTCCATACGAAATAGCTCATACTTGGTGATAAAAAGACCAATCTTAGTTTCTTTGATATCTTCTGTTCCTTGATATGATAGCTCCAAGAGTTGCCACATTTCATGAGCCGAATTGCATTCACTAACTCTAGCATATTCCGTGACACTTAACCCATTTATGAGTATGTTCATAGCTTTGTTGTTTTTGGTGAGTTTAGCTATGTCTTGATCATTGTAATCATCTTCATCTTTCACCTCCATTTTACTACCATTAACATAAGGAATGTAAGGACCCTTCTTGATAGCAAGCCACAAAAATTAATCAATTCCTTTGACATGAATCTCCATTTTCTTTTTCCATCCAAAGTAGTCTTTTCCTACAAAAAGCGGAGGTCTAGTAGAACATGAACCTTCCGGTTGATTAGAATCCATATCGTATTAACTCTAGAAACGATTAAGTACAATAGAGCTAGGATCTGATACCAATTGATATAATATATGCGTCCTAGAAGGGGGGTTGAATAGGACAATGGAAATTAATCGGCTAATTTTATTTCAAGTAAATAAAATTAAAAGCTAATTTGAATCCTATTGTTTTAGCAAACTAAATAGTTAAGAACTAAATAATCCTAAAAGACAATATTATCAAACTATTCATGTAAGCATTTTATCAAGCATATAGAGTGCGGAAATGTAAAGAGTGAAGGGATAGAAAACGATACACAACGATGTATAGTGGTTCGGTTTCCCTACATCCACTACCTAAGGAAGCCTCCTTAGGATTTGCAAGATTCTCAACTAATCTTCGTAACTCTTAAACCGGGTGAGATTACAAACCCTTTACAACCACTTAAAAACCTTGAAGGAAATACACTTGTGTTATCACCAACACAAGGAACCAAGCATAGAACCTATGCTCACACTACTCTCTTAATCTATTACAAGAACTAAGAGGAAAGGAAAAGTTTTTAGGGGTGCTTATAAAAGCTTTGTAACTAAACTCCTAAATGAGTAGATATAAACTATGTAGCTTGAGAATGAATATGACTTGAATGCTCCTTTGAAACCTTCTTGAATGATAATATTAATTGCTCTTAAGATTGGTAGATGGAAGGCTTGAGTTGTGTCTTGAATGAGCTTCAATATATAGCTGAAAATATCTTCCAACGGTCAAAAGGCTTCTATCTAACGGATCTATTTTTACTCCAACGGATATAAGCTTTGTCCTCTAGTAATAGTACAGAAACCCTTTCTTGCGGTGCACCGCGGGTATGGTCCGGTGCACCGCGAAATCGCTCGTCTTAACTTCAAGCTTACTGGTCGGACTATCCTATGCACCGTGTCCCTGGTCCGTGCCTCAGTCCGGTGTACCGCACATTTTCTTAGCTTACTGGTCGGACTAGCCTGTGCACCGCGCCTCAGGTCCGTGGCACTGCGGTGTACCGCAGTTTCTGTCTGGTGTACCGCGACACTGTTCTTTTGAAGCTCAAGCTTAAGATAAAGGAATTAAAGACAACTAATCTAATGAGGGGTTTTGGAAAACCTTTAAAAGTGATACCAAATGAATTTTAGTTTAAATGATGATTTGTCGAATATTAAAACGGGAATAAAAACAAGGTGAGGCTAACACTTTTGTTTGGGTCGAACCCTAAATAACAAATCTAACTTTAGATTGTACTATTAAACCATCATTTCTTAATTTTTTCTAAGAAGGTCACTTACAACTAATGGTTTTCTATTAATTGACTCTTTCCAAAATATAGCATCTTCTGATTTAAAGGAAATATGTGTTCAAAGAATCTAAAATCTCTCGATTCAAAGAAAGAGATATCGTCTTGCGACAATAATCTATATGCAATACAATTATAAGCATATAATATGAAAATCAAATATATTGTCTTAGGTTCAATAAGGGATTTCTTGAATTCCAATAATCATACAACGGTTAGACAATCCCATATATTTAAATATTTCAGGTTAGGTGGAAAACTTTTCCCCGACTCATGAAGGGTCTTGTATAATGTTTTATAGGGTACTCTATTAAGCACGCAACAAGCAAACAAGACCCACCACATGATTTTTGGTGAAACTGAACTAGTTAATAAACAATTCACTATTTATCTAAGGGTTATTTTCTTCCTTCGAGCGATTCCATTATACGAGGAACTAAGTTCATGTACTATATCATTAATTTCACCACCCCTATTTGACCTGGGCCTCTTAAATTTTCTATCATGTTGATTGTCAACCTCAACCTTATATTTTGAGAAATGCTTGTTCTACTTCATCTTTAGATATTGCAAAGTTTCTACGGTAATCTTACCTCATCTACTATCGGTATATTTAAAATCAGCTAAGTTGGAATGCGCTAAATCTAAATGTTTAGTAATTTTAGTGGTCACAACTTCAAAAGATTATTGAAAATGTTTGGACTCTCTACATATTTGATATTTAACTAAATCATTAATATTGTTAATAAGGATTAGTCTGAGTATTTTTTATCTTTTACTAGAGGAGATATTGTAATATCCAAATCTACCATGCCACGTATCTATAGATTTAAAGTTATAAGCAGAAGTTGATGCATTCGCATTCATAGCTATGGTGTTCAATACAAATTTAGCGACTTCCACATTTTTTTGAACACATAATTGTTGGAATAGAAGTGTCTGGAGGATCTATTCTCAAGGATCCAATCGCTCTTATTTTCCACCAGACTTACATCAACCATTACTACGACAATTATCACATTTGTCTTAGTCAAGTTCGCGGCAGATTTGTTGAGCTTGATCCTTTTTTGGTCACACTGGTAGGCATTTTGGCTTTATTTTGCACAACAATGAGACGATTCTTGTGGTTTCTAAATCATACCGTTGGCCTTCAAACCACCTCCTTGTATGTTGAAGTGACATTTGTTCTTGTTTCTACCGATTTTGTTCTTGTTTGACCCCACTTTTTTCCCTTTAACTTGGAATTGTCTTTATTTATAGGATGAGAAATTTTAACAAGGTTCACGTTCACATAATTTACATTAAAATATAAAGGTTTACCCTTGAGTTGATCTGTTTCTTCGACTTGCAAGTGACTGGTCGGCTCTTGAAGGGTCATTTCATTTTTTTTGTGCTTGAGATGACTCCGGTAATTGCTTGAAGAAGGTTGATTTTTTCAAGAAGAAATTTAGCTTGAAATACCTCAAAATTTTTATATATTTGAAAATGACATGGGGCAAAGGTTCTCGTACTCATGTTTTTGCTCAATGATTGGTTTCTGGTCCATGAGTTTGAAGTTTTACCAATTACCGTCACATATTTCTTCTTACCAGAATTATCAGCTCAATACTTATTCCCAAGTTTCTCTGAAATGATTTTGATAAACTTCTAGCGAATTCATCAAAGATTGAATTCGTCATGCTGTTCAAGATCCATCTTCTAGCCACTGTAGCCTTCTTGAACTTGGCCTAAACTGCAAGATAACTAGTTAGTTGTTCTTCGGTTACTATCACATATAGTTGGAAGCTCCTCAAACGCAACATAGTCTAGATCAACTTGCTTAAGACATATCAGAATCTTTTGTGAACAACATTTGTAGTAGGAGCCAAATTAAAAGGCTCCAACTTAGTCATGTTGGGAACTTATTTGCATCCAATGATGAATTGAAAATACATTTTTAATCAATGGTGTTATAAAATATTCTCTAAGTTGTTCGTAAAAGCAAGAAAACTAATAAAAATGATATGGTAATCACAAATATAGTATTTCAAAAACCTTACAACAATATTACACGAAATTTAAAGAAAAACATAAGTTACGAGTAAATACAAGTATACAAATAAACATCGTTAAAAATATTTTCAGTATGATCAACTACAATAAGTGTTATAGTCAACGCTCAATAACAATCTAGAGTGAGATATTTGAAAGCATATCTGGTGTGCTTAATATTCTGACTTGTGTATTTTTGAAAATGATTCAAGCTCCCCTTATATAATAATTGATGTCTTAATAAAACGTCCACATTTAATGTCCACACTTAATTTCCAGACATAAGAACACTCGTTATATAGACAAAGACACATTGTGTTAGGTTGTACAACAAATATGGATATGATTTGTAACATTTGTTACAATTGAGTCTTTATTACCGGAGTTTCGTGCACATTGGAGATGGGGCATTCAAATATGTGTGTTTTCCTCTTCTAATGGCATTGAAAGCGTATTAAATGAATGGTATGAATACTAGCTTTCAAAATAAGGTTATATTTTTAAAATTTGCTGAATCCCCACGATCACACCACACCTCTCCTTCCAGGTGCCTGTGATAGCTGATATTTGTGCGCCCTTGTGGAGATATTTTCCTTACTCATACTTTTAGAGCTTTGAGCCTTTTGAAAGGTATACGAAGAGATAAATAATATAAATTAATATATTTCTTTTTAACTTTATATGTGATAGTTTTAAGAAAAACAGACTATTGGTCTTCTTCTCATAGAGCGAAATTAATAAAGAAATCATTAAATTTCTCTTTAATTTTCAAAAATTCCTTACTTAGTCTTTGAGAAAAAAGGTGAATAGGTTTCCGTGCATGTTATGGTTGGGCGAATTGTACTAAAGTGGAAATATATTTCTATTTCAATTCACATATCGTGAAGCGATTTAACAATAAAATCACGTCCAAAGAATGTACTTAGTTGAAACAAGCAACAAGCTATACAAGTAACCCAAGATTACCATTGTTATAGTTCAACATGACTGTATGTCTTTGTAAGCATAAACATACGCTTGTTAGGACATAAGTCAGAAATTCTTCTTGGGGCATGAAAGTATTGAAGTTTAATACTCAATTGGGACTAGTATCTTGTGGGCATGTGACATGATGGTAGACTGCCTTATCATTTCAACACGTATAAAAGTGCGGAACCTAATTAAGAATGTGCTAAAGATACCAATATGTATTGTAATCTATATCTCGATGAATAAAACATGTAATAAATATTCTACAAAAATACTAAATAATGCATAGTTAAACAATAACTTGATTAATTCATGTAATTTTATATGATGTAAATAAATATATAACTTTAAGTGTATAAATTAATGTTGTATATGAGATATTAGATAAACGATATTATGTTTTCTGTTCTTGATACATTAAATACAAAACGTAGATAAAGGTAATAGAAAACATATTAAATATTCAAAAAAAAGAATATAAAAAATAAAAAAACAAAAAAAGGGATATAAACCTAACCTCATTCTAGTGTACCATAAAGACATATAGATCAACCTATCCATATAAAACCCTACCCATTATTTAAACTAGCCGCCCCAACCTTCAAGTTGAGTAAACAAAAATCCATTGGGGCTAGCTCAATGGCCAGGAACTTGTCTCTCATCTAGGAGGTATAGTGTTCGAATCCCATCAGCCTTGTTATTTCTTGAGCCCTTAAAGGGAGTAAAGCAAGAGGTGGTGGAGAGTCCAAACATTTTCAATAATCTTTTGAAGCTGTGACCACTAAAATACTAAACATTTAGATAAGGAAAGAAACATACCACTAAGAGACTCATTTGCAACGGGACAATCATTTGTGGTGGAGAACCAATGGTGAAAAAGATTTTAAAGACCACCGAGTCTATTTTCCTCACTTTATATAACAAAAAAATATTTTTTTTCATATACTACTCATGCACCAGCTTAATCCAAAGCGAGTACTTTTTAGCCAAAAATCTTCTAATACATCTTCATAAATAGTGATTTGTTTAAAGCACTAATATTATTAACAAAAAGTCCCTATACTTATTTTGGATAGCTTATAGTCTTTCATTTAACTTGTAGAGATTTCCCATCACTTTATAAGTTTCTTAAAATACTCACAATCATATGCCGCACAAAAACCGGTACAACAAATATAGTTAACCAAAAATAAACAACCCTTTGACATACCAATTTAATAAATTCTAATCGACCCGCATATTAAAAAGGGCGAGCATTCCAAGATTAAAAAATCAAATTGCTAGGCGGTACACCCAAATTATGCGTGTTACTTTTTTTTTTTTATCAAACCTACCATTTTATATCCACAAAATGACAAGTACAAATCAAACCCCTACTTGTTTTTGACTAAAAAACAAGCATGGTTAGGAAAACAAACCCTATACAACATTTACTAGAAAGTAAACCTATCAACTTGCAAGACAACCTATACAACCATTGCTAGAAAAATAAATCAAAGTAAAAGCAACCTATACAACTATTGCTAGTAAAGTAAACCCTATACAACAATTGCTAAAGACTTATACTAGGTCCAAGCTCCAAGGTATCTTTCTTGATCTTCTTGTTCTCCTCCCTTGAGTACTCCACGTAGCTTCCATCTTGCTATCAATCTCATATTCTCAACACTCCTCTTAAATAATTTTCTATTCCAAAGTGTGTATTGAACATCTTTCACAACTATTTTCACAATATCCTCATATTTATGATGCATCTTCTTAAACTCTTTTTTGTTCCTCACATCCCAAATATAATAATGAAAGCTAAGGAAAGTAATATTTGATATGGTATCTTTTAAGGTGTTACCATCAAATTTAAGCATAAAATCAAGACTTTCCTCCCAAGTATTACCCGAGTTGTGCCAACTATGAAGGGCACAAATCTTATTCCAAGCCAAATTAGTGAATTTGCAATTCACAAATAAGTGATCTCTTGATTCATGTTCTTCAAATCAAAGGCAACACATCTTGTCCACTTCCATCCCCCACTTGCTAAGCCTGTCTTTAGTGCTTAATCTATCCTTACAAATTAGCCAAGCACAAAACTTGTGCTTTGGCATACTCCATTTATGCCACACCACACTATACCATTTTGTTTTCTCATTAGGACCCCTTAGGTCATACATAACATCCGAGGTCCTAAAGCCTTTAACTCCCCATCTTATAGTGTCATGCTTCTCATTAAGCACCATATCTTTTACCACCTCATAAACCTTTTTAAACCTAGGTGGAAATCTCCACCTCTTCCCCACATAATAGTCCATCACCTTTTTGTTAATATTGTAATTACCCAAAGAAATAGCATCCTTTTGTTCACAAATATCACCTACACACTTTCCTTTTATCCATCTATCATCTAACATATAAGTTCTCTTTCCATTTCCAACATCATGTATAATATATTTAAAAGCAAGATACCTCAAATTTAGCATAGCTCTCCATGTCCAAGGAAGTTTATTATCATATGTAATTCTCCATATGCTCTTGTTCCATAGCCAATTCAAATAGACCCATTGAGACCAAATATTATCTTTATATCCATACATTCTCCAAAACGCTTTGAGAATGGCAACTTGATTAATATGGAGAAGATTAGGTATGCCTAGTCCTCCATTTTCTTTACTTTGACACAAATCTTTCCAAGCCACTTTAGCACCATGAAAATCATTAGTATTACCCTTCCAAAGGAACCTACTCAAGAGTGATTCTATCTCATGAATAACTCCCATTGGAAGGATCATTACATTGCACCAATATCTAGCTTTACTTTGCAAAACACTCTTGATTAAATGAAGCCTTCCTGAAAAAGTAAGAAATCTATGCATCCACCCTTCAACACTTCCAACTATATTATTAATAAGGGTAGCACACATTAAGCTATTAGGGCCTTTTCGTGTTACTTTGCTTGTGCATGGGAAAAGATGTTGATAGTGGTCTGGTAGTTTCATTGAAATTTTTCTAGTTATATGGGAAAAACATGTGAAGGGTATAAAACATAATATTGATGGTTGTACCAAAAACCGCCAAGGCAAGTCAATGAAAAACGCATCTTTCGAGATACATAAGGTATGTTTCTAAGTGGTTTTATGGGTATTTATATAACAGAAGACACGTTCTAACTTTATAGTTTTGTGCCATAAACTATCAGATTAAACTAACATATAGTAACCGAATGTTGATGTTATTCATCTACCTAATATAACAAATCTTGGTGTATGAAAATTTGTACAATGTCTTGCATTAAGTGCAAAGCTATAGAACATATTGAACAGAAATTTTAAATATCACAAACCTCTGTTGTTGCTGGTACATGTAAAAGAGAAGCCTAACAAGGAACCCACTAAGGAAGGGTTGGGACAAAACCATAATTCAAAAAATTAAAAAGGAAAGTAAGAAAAATTCAATTAGTTCAGGTAACGTAGAAAATGGAAATCCACATATAAGTATGGCTTTTAATAGGGATACTTGTGTAAAAGAGAAAATCATACTAGAAATTTAGTACAGGTAATTTGAAATTGTAGTGCAGTCTTTACATAATACATTGATCTATTGTAAATAAGTTGAAAATAATAATTTTAGGGCCACCTCACTTGAACCCCTTGGCTCTCCTACAAATATTTCTAGATTCTGCCGACGTCACCTAGTTTCACTTCAAACTCCTTTACCACCACCTCTTACATCAATAACATATACCTTTTTTAGCACCATTTACAATTTTACGTACCATCTAGATCCAATGGTTTTCCATGAATCTGTTAGCTTCGAACCACCTCGAGCACCCATGGCAGCGACAAATTATCAAACCGCCACGAACTACATCATGTTTGAACCACAAAGCAACACTACTCGAGTTGGATCTTTGTGTCACCATAAACGCTCCTCCATTACCAGAGGCAACCATAACCAGGGGAGAGAATTTTCAGTGTTTGTTTTAGGTTTAGTTCTTAGAGTAGAATATAATTGTATATAGAGGTATTTGGTGTAGGACTTTTTGATAATTCAGTTTTTTTTATTTGTAGATGCGTCATTGGAAAATGATATTATTGTCTTAAAGTTTATGAATGTAAGAGTAGGAATTAAAAATCATGTGATTAAAATCTCTTTAGAATCAGAATGTTTGCCTGACCTTTAATTCCACTGGAATGTTGCATCTCAGCATAATATTGTTATTTTAAAAATATATTTATAATCCACACACCCATTTTTTAAACGTGTGAAGGTCACTTTCTGTCTAATTTTGAATAGAAAGACCGTAATAGCAAAACAAAAATTTGTTCAAGGGATGATTATATATTGTTTAGGTTTAAGGAGGTAGAACATTTTTTCAAGAAATATTTCAAGCGAGGTTTCAGTCAATATATATTTCTATTGTAGCTAAACATAAATCAATTTTTATGTCACTTGCTTTGGCTTGCTATATTGATTTCAAATTATTTGAAATTTATATCAAAATTACGTTTGTTAATGGTTTTACTAATGAAGAGGTTTATGTCAAACAATCTATTTGAAAATCATACTTTTCTAAGTCATATGTTCAATATTGAAAAGCACTTTTGTATGGTTTGAAAAAAACCCCGAGAGCTTGTTATGATAGATTAAGTTATTTTTAATTCACGATGGTTTAAAAAGGGGAAATTGATTCTACCTTGTTTATGAAAAGTAAATTAGACAATATCTTGATTATTCAAATCTATGTTTTTAGTATTATATCTTTTGCTACGTGTGAGCCTCTTTATAAAATAATTAAAAGATTATGCATAGAGAATTTGAAATGATAATAATGGATGTGTTGAATTTATATATTGGACTTCAAATTCAACAAGTGAAATTTATAAAATTTGTGCATCAACTCAAATACTTAAAAGAGATTATAAAGAAATTTGGCATTGTCAATGCAAACGTAATTAATACTCCCAAGAGAATCTCCATGAAACTTGAAAAATATTAAGATGGTAAGAATGTTGATGAGAAGACATATTGAGATATAATTGGTAGTCTTTTATATTTAACTACTTTTAGGCATGATATTATATTCTCCATATACTTATATGCCAAATTCTAATATTATACTTAGGAGTCCTATCTAAGGGAAGAAAAATATATTTTTAAGTATATTAAGGGACAACAAAAGTAGGAATTTGGTATCCTAGTCAGACCTTGTTTGAGCTTATAAGTTATACCAAATTCGACTGTGTCATGTGTACACTTCTTAGGAAGATTAATAGGGGTAGTTGTCGAATTTTGGATCACTCTCTCATCTCTTGGTAGTGTAGGAAGAAAAATAGTGTAAAGTTGTCCACAACAAAAGACAAGTATGTTGTGGTCGAAAATTATGTAGTTCAAATCCTTTTGATGAAACAAATGTTACAAGATTTTTGTTTACAATATGATTCAATATCCATGTGGTTTGATCTCACAAGTTCCATCAACCTTATAAAATACCTAATTCAACACTCTAAAACTAAACATATAGATAGTAGGAACCATTTCATCAGGGATCATTCTCCATATGTGAACACTGTGTTAATATTTCTCAATTCCTCAAACTAAATACCAGTATATTCACCAAAACTCTACCATACTACTATTGTTACTGTCTTTAGCGAGGACCCATACTCTCGCAAAAGACAGCGAAAGTCCTCGCTAAAGACTGTCAATCGCGACGACTTCTCGTGTCATCGCGTGAGACACCTGTCTCTTGCAAGGACACAATGTCCATCGCAAAAGATAAGTTCTTTTGCGACGACTGGATCCTCGCAAAAGACCTGGTCAACTGCGAGGACTAAGTCGTCGCCTTTGATGGTCAACTCTTTAGAGAGTACCATTACTTTATCTTTTGCGACGACTTTGTCCTCACAAAAAGACCTTTTTTTAAATTGTATTTTTATTTAATTATATAATTAAATTGTTTTTTGTTTTTCTTTTATTTATTTAATTTATTTAATTATTTTTTGGTTTTTTTGATTTAGATTTATTTATTTTTTTAATTAATTATTCTTTTATTTATTTAATTATATATATGAAACGAGAAAAAAATCATATAATACGAAAAGTAAATTTAAAAACCAAAGTCAAACATAATAAATAGCTGAAAGTCAAAGTCAAAGTCAAACATAATAAATAGCCAACCGAATACATAAGGAAACACTCTAAGGATTAGACAGATCTTCATCTTCATCTTCACCTTGGTCCAAAAGTTGGAGTCGCGAGCTTGACATAGCAGAAGGAGTGGGTCATGATCGGGATCAGGGTGGGGCTTGTGATCGGGATCGGGAGGGACCAGCAGGAGTAGCAGAAGAATTGCCTGATGGAGGTACAAGTGATGTCTCGTGTCCACGTTCTTCTTTGTACCTATTGAGCAACATGTTGGCTATACTCATCTGTGCGTCCACCGCTTCCTTCGTCGATCGTGAAATGTCGTCTGGTCGGGTCCTTGCCTATGGGGACAAGGAACTCTTTCAGGGATATCATCAACCACTAGTAGTCCCAAAGCATAGTCTCGCTGACCGGAACCCAATCATTAGCAGACATCCTCTTCTGTGGAAGTGGGTGGCCAACTCCCAGGATCCAGTAGCGGGTTCCGTCTCCCAACCCTAATCGCGCCGCCTCTATCACTGCGTCAACTTTTTCCTGTTCCGTCAAGGAGGATGAACACAATAAATCGCCGCTTTGACTATGTGATACCCGAACTTTGAGAATTTCCCTCAACGCGTCATGAACAATTAAAAAAATATTAAAATGTTAAAATACTAAAATATATTAAAATATTTAACTCATGTTTGCTCTCTCGTACTCGGGGCTCCTCCACCTGTTCTTCTTATTGCTCCACCGATCTCAAAAAACAATCTTTTTATTTTCGGTAGAGGACCCGCTTCCTCGTCATCCCCAGCCACTTGATGTGTTGACTACTCCCATGTCCGCTTTATAGTCAAACTGTAAAATAAAGATATTTAAATAAGTATTGTGAAAATTTTATTGCCTCCATCAAGCTATCCCTTCTCTGTGTGTGGCTCATATAACCCGTCCAGCTCTGGTTTTGCAGCAACTTCCTATTATTTTTATTAATTGAGCTTGGTACTATTTTTAAAACAACAAAGGACAAAAAAAGAATTTTAGTCAATTTAGATAATATTTTATTTAGTACAACTTAAAATACTACAAATACATGAGCTTCCTCCGAGTCCCACATTTTCAAAGTGAGCTCCCAGTTCTCGAGTGTCTAATCATCCGGTTTCACCCGGGTCGCATAATACTTTATCTTTACTATATTCTTGTTGTTGCTGTAGCCCTTACCGCATTTATTTGTTATCATTATATGTATATCGTTCCAACCGGGGCGGCCCTGTCACTCCTCTACCAAGAAGAATTCATGTTTACAAATAAATTAAATCAAAAAATTTAGTCGACTTACGCCTAATCGAATCAAAATATATATATTTTCGCTCATCGGTAGGGGCATCTCTCAAGTCTCGTAATGTAGCAGAACACTTTCCCGAAGAGTGTGGTTGATTAATTGAGTCACGTGATAGGATTATGGGCCCACCGGGTTCCAGGTTTTTCCGTACGAGCAAAATTCCATCAGGAGGCTCCCCCCTGACCTTACACTTCGACTCTTGAACCGAAGCAAGAGTCATTTTTCCCCTATGTTTTCTTGGGTTATTACCTGTTTAATTTTATTATTAAAACAATAATTTAGTCAAAATTATGTTTAGAGAGAAAATATACCCTGTGCATTGCAATCCCCGAAGTGATTGCCTGGATTTCGAGTAAGATCACGACCATTCCCGTCGCCATCGTGTCTTCTCGGCATAACATCAACCATCTCATAAAAATAATACAATTCTAAATATTAAAAAATTTCTAATTCCTAAATTTTTTAAAAAGTACAATTTAACCCCTATAGTTCTAAAATTATTTCTAAAGTCGTAAAGTTTATTAAAAATTCTCCAAGGCCGTACGAGTTTTAAAAGTGCAATTTAACCCCAGCGTTCTAAGATTATTTTTAAAGCACCTAAAGTTTATTAAAATTTCTGTAAGGCCTTAACATTTATTATAAGTGCAATTTAACCCCTAAAGTTCTAAAATTGTTTTAAAAGCACCTACAAATTATTAAAAAATGCTCTAAGGCCCTAAATATTTTTTAAAATTTCAATTTAACCACTAAAGTTCTAAAATTATTTCTAAAGCACCTAAAGTTTATGAAAAGTTCTCTAAGGCCCAAAATATTTTTTAAAATTGCAATTTAACCCCTAAAGTTCTTAAATTATTTCTAAAGCACCTACAATTAATTAAAAATTATCTAAGGCCCTACAATTTTTGAAAAATGAAATTTAACCCCTAAAGTTCTAAAATTATTTCTAAAGCACCTAAAGTTTATTAAAATGTCAATTAACCCCTAAACTTTTTCACAATTGCAATTTAAGCACTAAAATCTTTAAAAAATCACCAAGGCACCTATTCTTTTTAAAAAAAATCAGATAAACCCCTATAATTTTTGAAAAAATCAACTAAACCTCCTAAATTTATTTTATAACTCAATTTAACCCCTAAAAATAAAACATCCCAAATAAAATAATAAGCTAAAAAATATAACAAAAAATCAATAAATCTTTTTAGTGATGTTTTCTACAAATTAAATACATACTAAATTACCTAATTACAAGCAATATATTTGGATTTAATAATTGGCCCAAATTAAAATTGCAAAAATTAAAATTATTTGAGATTGGAATGATTTTGTTGTAATTTCTCGTGCTTAGTTGTAATTGAATTGGTTATTACCCATGCCTAATTAATTTTTGTGAAGAGTATGGAGGAAAAGAATATATCATCATTAGAGAGTTTTTTACTCAACAATAGTAAAATGGTTGGTTTTATGGTATTTGTTGTAATATGTTTTTATGTATATGCTTACATCTTTTTGTAATATTGTGATATTCTCATTGTGTGAGAGAGAATCGTGTCTTGTAAAGACTCTATTTGTATTAATATTTTATATGAAAATTTTGAGTTGTAGTTTACCTTTTAAAGTCATCATATGTGGTGAATATAATGTAATTTGTATGTTATATTATTGCATGATTTGTTATCATTAAAAAATAAAAAATGTTAGCAAAAGTCATTTTTAAATATGTTTAAATGTGATAAATCATTATGTGTTTAATATCTTAAAATATTGTCAACTGCATTATTGTATAAAATCATGTTTGAAACATATCTCATTAAAAAACTAAATAATTTATAAATATTTATTTGAAGCATGCATCTAAATTTTCATATTTTTTGAACATGTTCAATGTCACAAATCATGTTATACTACAAATATTAAATTGATACGAACTATAAAATTTCTTATAATTTTATTGTTCACATTTTTTTATATATAAATTCTTTGCATTTGCATAATATTGCAAATAATCTTTGAATACAGTTCACTATAGGTCTATGAATGTGGCTAAATCCAAGACTGAGGTGATTTCATTTTAAGATATGCCACTCCATTCCACAAATAAATTTGACATGAAATTTTAACCTATGAAGTGAAGTAGGGTGCTCATGTTGAATCTTACGTCTAACTAGAAGCATCAATATAAAGATGCACGTATACCATCCCGATATCTTAACCACAACTTGGTTAAAAGCAGCCAATTGATGATGCACGTACCCAAGCATACCAAAACCCTATTTCGTGTTTAGTAATGTTATATCCAATGATATAAGTTGGATTAGTACTCCATACCTACTAATCAAGATTTATACCCTCAACCGTAGTTATATATTTTGTTTTTGAACTCTTTATATTGTTCTCCTCCCCAGTGGTAGTATGGAATGATGTCCTATAGAATATTACACCTGTATCACACACGTTCCTTAGGTGTAGACATCGTTCTATGTAATAAAATAGTAAGTTAATCATTTCAACATTGATTATCTTATTCATTATTTGAATTAAATAATGAGATTGTAATATTTATAAAAGTAACTAAACATAATGATTAAATAGGTAATGATTTCTCCTAAATACTAATGATTAACTTATAACTAACCTAAAGATAACATAATATTGTAGATGATGGATATGCTTAATTAGAATGATTCTTTCCTTCTAGTAGATCGTGAGAAACTAAAAAATCTGTATATATCTTTTTCTCTGTTTCCCAATGTAAATCACAAACCTATAATGATTTTTAAGGGAACCTGCAACCACAAGAAGGTTTGCGTACTAGTTTCTCTAACCATATTGAAAGAAATAAATAAAATAAAATTATATTTATTTATTATTTAGTCCACCAATAATAAGTTATATATTTAATTTTGAATTTGGAATTCAAAATAGAGTTGGGAGTTGTTATATTACGTGTGTTTATAATACATCAACACCTCACCCATTATCTTATTAGATAATAATTAACTCTCTAATAAAAAGACCAAAGTCAATAGAACTCTAACCTCTTAATTCAACGCTTCCTTTTTTTCTCTTCTCTATCTAATTTTAAGAAAAACACACATAAACAAATTGTGTGAGACTCTTAGGTGGTGAACAAAGGTTCTTCTTCACTGTTAGAAGATCTGTGATCGAAGCTATTTAATTCTTGTTCGATTTCCGCTACTCAATAGGTAAACACAGAAAATCCTCTTGTAACATTTATTTTTATAATTAAATTCTTTTAATTGGTACCAGAGCATGAAATTTTTTATTGGGTTTTTATTTTTTTTGAAAAGAAAAGTTTTTTTGGTCGAGAGATTTTTTTTATCAATTTTTTATGTGTGATAAGGGAGGTAGATGAACTCCCTTTGTGATTTTTTTTGTTGGCCAAATATTACAACTTTGTTTTTGTAAATATTGTAACATGAGTTAGATGTGTTAGATATAGATGACTATGAGTCTGATGTGTCTGACATGAGTTGTGAATTGGATGTACACATTGCACGTTTGTTAATGATTCGAACCCAGTTCAATGATTCTAGTGACTACTAGACTTACCAGATTCGCTGCCTTAAGTTATTGTTAATGAACAGAGTTCCTGGAAAGATACTTTAAATCTGGTTTTTCTTGTTTCCTAATCAATTTTGGTGTAATTCTTCATTGTTCTTATTTTTCTATATGTAGAAAATGATGGAAACACGATCCAGGGGATCACGGGATTCGACGCTTCGCCTATTGAGAGATTAAAGAGTGCTTTATAGGACTGTAATAAATCCTAATGGACCATTAAGGGTTCATACGCCAAGTGTGCAAGGACACCGGAACAAATACAAGATTTGAGGAATAGTATCTGAGCACTTCGTTATAAGATTAAACCTCATCACACTCTTGTGCATCATGTGACAATTGTCAGTAGGTTGATTCAAAAGGTCATTAATTGGGGCGATGATTTCTTATGTTGCGAGGATTGCAAGGTAAATGTCCTTTATAGAACTTTTCCGAGAAAATTGCGAAGGGATCTCGATATCTTATTGGAGTATGATTTTCCAGAAAATTATGTTTATAGAAGAGATGATACATATGAGTGGCTTGTGTATGCTTTGATTGAATCTCACTTATGGATGCATTTTAATAATTACTACTAGGTCGGACCAATGCAACTATGGAATTATCCAACTACTGATGTTATTATATATTTTCCGATTGGAAAATATGAGGAAGTGAACTTGGAGGAGTCGATTCCTAAGTTAAGATTTTGGATATGAATATGTTTGCTAGTTGAACTTGTAGTAAGTAGTTCGCTTAGTAGGTATTTTTTTCTTCGATGTTTTTCATTCCATGTTCATTAGAAATTACATTAGTTGCTTTTATTTCCTTTGGTTCATATATTTCTTTATTGAACATATATTTCAATTATGTATGATTCAACTAGTTTCTTTGATTATATGTTTTAGTTGTTTATTTTCATAGAATATTGATCTATTTATGTTAGAGTAAGTGGATGTTCTTGAAGAACATAATTTTGTAGTTGATGAAATTGATTGAATGATTAAGACAAACAAAATATGGTGATTCGTGATTGAAAACTTAGTGAACTTTCTTTATCATTTATTCTGTTATCTTTCTTATTCATTCCATTTGCATTAATAGCATAGAGTTGTTAAATAAATATATGTTATTAATTGAAATCTCTTACTTTATAGAGAAAATGGCATAAAAAACCATCATTGTTGATTTCAAAAAAGGATAAAAGATGAATGGTGAGAACTATAACCTGTGAAATCTCAAGATACACTATTTTCTAGAAGAGGAAGATGTTCTTGAGGCTATTGACAACATCATGGCTCAGCCCGAGGAAGGCAACACAAGTCAAAACAGAAAGGACATGGAGGCTTATGAAAAGAAAAGAAAGATTCAACTACATGAGGCATCTTGAAAGGCTCCATGAATGACGATCTTATCTATGAATGTCGACGATACCTCACTGCTCACGAGATGTGAAATGTTCTTAATTGAGAAGTACGGGGGTATGTCTGTGACTAATTTGCATCAATTGACCATTATGTTTGACACTTACAAGAAGAAGCCTAATCAAACCATGCAACAACATCTCCGAGAGATGTCTGACATGATTAGGGAACTTAAGACTGCAGGTCATAATGTTACTGATGATCAATAGGTTCAAGCTATGATCCGATCTCTTCCAAATAACTGGGAGCATTCAAAGATAAACTTGACTTACAATGGCGATATCAAAACCTTTGATGATAGAGTTCATCATGTGACATTGTAAGATGAACGTCTAGATGCAATTAATCCTTAAGGTCAAGCTTATGTTGTTGAGTCAAGTTCCCACAAAATTTCTGGCAATAAGTGCAAGAACAATGGGAAGAAGAACGGAAAAGAGAATGTCTTTAAGAAGAAAAAGAAGGGTGGTAGCAATAAGGGAAAACGTTTCTGTAAGAAGAAATACAATAGTAAGATGAAATGCTTTAACAGTGACAAATTGGGTCACTTCACTCACGAGTGCAGTGAGCTTAGAAAGGTAGTAATGTCATTCACTTCTTGTAAATCGACTTATGTTACCAGTACTGTATTGCTAGCTGATTCTAATCCTTTTTGGAATGTGGACTTAGGAGCGACAGACCATGTAGCCAAAAACTGAGAGGCATATGTAGAGTACCATCGGATTCCTGAGGGATCAAGGTGAATATATGTAGGAGACAACAATAAAGTTGAAATCAAATGAGTTGGCACTTGCAAGTTGAACTTGTGAGGTGGTCAAACCTTGTAGCTGCATGATGTACTTTACGCACCTGACATTCGGCGGAACTTAGTCTCGGTCACTGTACTTCTAGGATTAGATTTAAATACGCATTTTCATAACAAACAAGTAGATATATACTATGATGCTAAGTATTATGGTTCTGGTTTTATTTCGCATGGTTTAGTTTTACTAGATGATGTTAACCCGTTTAATATTTATTATGTAAGTAGTTGCTTTTCTACAAATACTTCTTCTTCTAGTAATTCTAATGTGGAAGAAAATTTATGGCATGCTAGATTAGGTCATATTGGACAAGACCATATGAATTTGTTGGCTAAGGCGAACCTTTTGGGCTCGTTGACTAAATTCAACTTGCCAACTTGTGAAAATTGTCTAGCATGTAAAGCAAAACAGAGACCATTTGGAAAGGCTAAGCGAGTCGAGTACCCATTGCAAGTAATTCATTTTGACATCTGTGGACCAATGAGTGTTGAAACTAGACGTGGGGAACATTATTTCATCACTTGTATAGACGATTTCACAAGTTTTGGTTATGTCTACCTGATTTCTCACAAATCTGAAGCATTGAAATGTTTTATGATATTTATCAATGAAGTGGAAAATGAGTTAGAGAGGAAGGTGAATAACCTAAGAGCCGACCGATGACATGAATACCTATCTGATCAGTTTAAAGAACTGTGTGATGAAAAAGGGATAGTAAGGCAACTTATAATTCCTAAAATACCACAACAGAAGGGTGTTGCTGAAAGGAGGAATAGAACACTCCTAGAAATGGTTAAATCTATTATGGCATAAGCAAATATTCCAATATCTTATTGGGGAGATGCATTGCTTACCGCTTGTTTTATACTTAACTGAGTACCCACAAAGAGTATTCCATCAACTCCTTATAAATTATGGACAGGTAGGAAACCTAATCTGTCATACTTGCGACTTTGGGGGGTCGGCAGGCTATGTTCATGATCTATCTCATAAGTATGGAAAGTTAGGTCCAAGAGGTAAGAAGTGTATCTTTATTAGATACCCAGATCACTCTTAAAGGATATGTGTTTATTGGTGAACATAATGATGGGGGTCTTACTGAAATTGAGTCACAAGATGTTACATTCTTAAAGAATGATTTTCCTAGCAGAGGTGAGTTTGACAGAAATTCCATTTTATGTGAATTAAATGAGATTCAGCAAAATAAAATGCAAAAAAATGTGACACCTGATGAGTTAACACATACTCAAGAAATAGAGACGAACACTCATTGTATCATATAGTAATCTTATTTTTCAAGTTTCTCAACTTAAAAGAAATGCTAGAGGTTTAGTTACTCGTCGTCGATTTGAAATTGAAGGAGAAGTCTTTATGATAACTTCATAAGACGAAAAAGAACCTCGAACAGTTAATGAAGGTCTTTCATGTCCTGCTGAGAATGAATGGAGAAAAGCAATGGAAGAAGAAATTGAGTCGATGAAGAAGAACCAGGTATGGGAGCTGGTTGATCTCCCAAAATGACTTAAAGCGATTGGGAACAAATGGGTTCATAAAATAAAAAGGAAACCTGACAATTCCATTTGACAAGTATAAATCTTGCTTGGTCGCGAAACGCTATACTAAACGGGAATGAATAAATTTTGAGGAAATTTTTTCTCTTGTTCTTAGATTTACCTAAATACGTCTTATTTTAGCTATAGTGGCATATCTCGGTCCAGAGTTGCACCACATGGATGTTAAACTGCATTTCTAAATAGAGATTTAGAAGAGGTAATTTTCATGGAACAACCTTCGAGTTTCGTTGTAAAAGATCAAGAGAATAAAGTTTGTAGATTGTTGAAATCAATCTATGGTCTTAAGAAAGCCTCAAGACAGTGGAATTTGAGATTTCATGAAGTCATCTCGTCAAATGGATTTGAGATGATAAGTGAAGACCACTGTGTTTATATTAAATGTTCCAAGAAAAATTTCATAATTTTATCTCTATATGTGGATGATATCCTATTAGTTGGGAATGATAAAGAGTTTATTCAAATTAATAAGAATGCATCTACTTCTGCTTATATTGTTGAATCTCTAGATATGTGGCACACTAGATTAGGAAACTTAAATTATTCCTCTATTAAAGACTTAGAACTCATGGACTTATACGTGGAAACTCTAGCGAAGATTTATTTAAGTGTCAAATATGTGTAAAGGCTAAACATGCAAAAATGCTCTTTTAAAATGTGACCACTAGAGAAACTCAACATTTAGAACTAGTGCATTCTGACTTAGCTGATTTCAAAACTACTGCTAGTAGAGGAGGAAAAATTTATTATATGAACTTTTTAGATGGCTACTCTAGGCTCACCAAAGTATATCTTCTAAAATCTAAGGATGAAGTAGAATCCACCTTTTTAAAAATAAGGCTGAGGATGAAAACCTATTAGATAGAAAAATTAAAAGACGTAGGTCCGATAGGGGAGGTGAATATAATTATAACACACTTAAAGAATTTTGTGAACGTAATGAGATTATTAATGAACTTACTGCCCCTTATACACCTCAACAAAATTGAATAGCTGAAAGGAAAAATATATCCCTTAAGGAAATGATGAATTCCATGTTAACGAGTTCAATCCTACCATCCAACATGTGGGGGGAAGCTTTCTTATCTTAATGTTATGTATTAAACTATGTACCCCATAAACATATTGATAATACCTCTTACGAATTGTGGAAAGGATATCAACCTAACCTGAAATTTTTAAGAGTGTGGGGTGTTTGGCTAAAGTTTCATTACCCGACAATAAGAGAGAGAACATTGGATCCACAACCATAGACTCTATCTTTATAGGATATGCCCAAAATAGTGCAGCTTATATATTTATGTCATTGGTTGATAACACTATTAGTGAATCTAGAGATGCTGAATTATTTGAGCATATATTTCATTTGAAAAGGAATATTGTTCATTATGCATCCTCATCCACCAATAATGACTCACCTTCAATACTACAGTACCTGTTAGTGATAATCTATCTACTTCTCTACCCTCATCGAGTTTAGGATCACACCCTCATAACGAGATTAGGAGAAGTAAAAGACGCAGGACTGGGTCTAGTTTTGGACAATACTTTATCACTGTTTTCTTGACTGAGGATTTTCACATAGATATGCTATGTGAAGAACTAGTCTAATAATTTTTTCTAGGCTACCAGATCCATATATGTCGGCTTCTGAAAGTGGGACAGAATCCATTAGATCAAACCACACATGGGAGTTAACTGGATTACCAAAGGGATGTAAGCCAATTAGTAAAAAATGGACCTTTAAGAGTAAATTGAGACCTGATGGTTCCATAGAGAAACTTAAGGCTAGACTCGGAATCCGAGGCCCTACTCAAAATAAAGGCATTTACTATTATGACACCTATTCTCCAGTGACAAAAATAGCAACCATAAGAATTCTAATAGCCTTAGCTTCCATTCATAAACTCACTATACATCAAATAGATGTTAAGACCGCGTTTTTCAATGGAGACTTAGATGAAGAGATATATATATATGGTTCAACCCGAAGGATTTGTAGCTTCAGGCCAATAAAGCAAAGTTTGCAAGCTTAAGAAGTCTTTATATAGTTTGAAACAAGCACCCAAACAATGGTACGGAAAATTAGATAGTACTTTAGTTAACAATGTCTTCATAGTCAACACTTGCGATTCATGTGTTTATATGAAGGTGATAGGATCTGAATGTGTGATCATCTATCTATACGTAGATGACATGTTTATCTTTGGAACTAACCTTATTGTCATTAATTAGACGAAGGACTTTCTTTCACCTAAATTCGATATGTAGGATATGGGTGAAGCCGATGTAATCTTAACGGTTAAGATCTTAAGAAATGAAAATGGTATATCCCTTAGTCAATCTCATTATGTAAAGAAATTGTTAAACAGATTCAACTCCTTTGATGCCACACCCGCTAGAACCCCTTATGGAGTATTCATTTGACTAAGAAAAAGGGAAGTGCAATAACTCAAACTAAATATGCTAAGGTAATAGGAAGTGTGATCTTCTTAATGAACCACACTAGACCTGATATCGCCTATGTCGTAAGTAGACTTAGTTGCTATACCTATAACCAATGAACATTGGGCTGCACTCCAAAGATTATTGAAATATCTACGAGGAACTATGGATATAGGTATACACTATAGTAGGTTCCTTGTTTTCTTGGGAGGCTACTGTGATGCGAATGATGAAGTGAGCTCCTCTAGTGGTTATGTGTTTTCCTTAGGTGGAGGAGCTATATCCTGAAAGTCTGCCAAACAAACATGTATATCATGGTAAAGCATAAAATCTGAATTTATAGCATTAGAGTTGGCAGGACAAGAAGCTGAACGATTGAGGAGTCTCCTAGCATATGTACCATTATGGGAAGATAAATTTCTACCGGTTTCTCTTCATTGTAACTCACAAGCGGCTATCAGTGTTGCTCACAACAGCAGATATAATGGAAAACAGAGATATATTCGAATCAGACATAGCTCAGTAAAACAGTTTCTTAAGAAAGGTGTAATAGAATTGGACTTTGTCAAATCCGAGAAAAATTTGGTTGATCCATTCACTAAAGGTTTAATCAGGAGAGTAGTTATGGAAATGTCGAGGGGGATGGGGCTTAAACCCATTCATGGGGGTCATATAGATGACATATGATGCACTACTTACCCATCCCTATGGCATACAATAGTGCAAATGAGATTGAGTTTTGACTCTTTAAGAGTCATAATCCTTTTTGGTATTGAGACAGACTTGATGAATTCACAAATGATTATTTCAAGGTTGAGTTTAACTCTTAATGATGTTCATACCTCTTTGTGGTGGTCTTGTTAAGATTGACTTGATGAACTCACCAGCATATGATGAGGTTGAGCTTTAAGGTTCTTAATGACTTCAAGACCCTTGAGGGGTAGTCTATGATGTATAGATATTCTTGAAATCACGTATGTGAGTGTGAAAATGGGGGACGCTTTCAATAAAAGAAATGAGAAGTATTTTTAGAGCACTCATGAGAACCAAGGTATATGCATGGGATGAAAGGCGCTTGTGATAACATCGCGACATCTGTATAAATCTAACGGGTTTGAGTATGTGTTGTGGGGATCTCAACTAAAGAACGTCAAGTTCAGTAGTACATTCACTTGACTGGACTTGGTTGCTGCCTCATTCCACTACGTGTCAATTCAAATCGTAAGATATTGACACCTAAGTACAATGCACCCAAGTTTCGCTCAAAAAAACTTTCATCTTTTTTAAAACCTTCTTTGTATATATTGTAGACAATCAATGTGTGGGGGATTGTTGGACTCTTTTATTGTCCACAATACTTCTCAGCATATGGGAGTATATTTTGGTCAAACGTGTGCTACTGTGTAGTGGGGAAGTGGAGAAGTTTTCCCACATCGGTAGAGTGAATGGGATCAAAGGTGTTTATTATCTTTGTAGTACCATTAGCTACGAAACAACTAACACCCATGCACACTAAGAGATAATGGGTAAGCCCACACGCACGCACCTCCACCACGTACCGGCCCGAGCCCAGGTCCGGGTCCTGGGTCATGGGTCTTGGGGAATTAAAAAATAAAAATAGACTAGTTTTTATACCAGTTTTCGTTATTTTATGACAAAGACTTTGCCTACGCTTGACAATTCCTTCCATGTTGGTCAACACTTTTTACCCACTTTTATAAACGACTCTTTTGTTTTAACTAGTCCTATTTTCTTGGCATGATCAACAGCCACGATTAAGCATTAACGACTAGTCTACTAGCTAGTTTTTCTTCTATAAATAATGTTGTTATTCTATTCATTTTACACACACTTTTACAAAATAAAGCAACAAAAAAAATATTGTTCTTCTTCACATCTGTTCTTGAGCGAAACATATATAGATTCCAAACCTTTGTTTGTGAGTGCACACGAGAGTAGGTAGTAGTGTTTAAATCTTGGGGAACGTTCAGAAAAACAGTTTAGTATCTCGGATGTCCCGGAATTCGTTCTTAAGGCAGTGGCTCCTCCACGGCACTACAGTTCAGGTATCATCTTCACTAATCGGTTCGTCATTTACTTTCGTTTTTTAATACTTTTGTCTTTATTATTTCTTTTCGTAATTAGTAGTTAAAGCTTACTTTCGCACCTTTTTTAATACCATTACAGTAGCGCTTTAATTTTAACCAACAATATATAATACTTTAATATGTTATTCCGGACATATATTCCATATTGGAATTCACATTTAAGATTCGGTGGATATAAAATTTTCATGGATTTTTTTCCTAGACAAGAAACAAGTATTTTTCCATCTATACTTTATGATATTAAAAAATACTAAGCGTGTGTTGATTAGAGAAGGATAACCATATACATGACCAGATTCTTAACAAAAAAACTACATGTTAATAATCAAGATTATATATCTTCTTGACACAAAAATTTGAAGAAAATCTAAGTCTAAAATAAATGATCATTGATTTAGTAGAGTTAGTTGATAATAGTCTATGCTAATGAAATTACATTTTGACTTGCGAGTATAGAGCACTTTCTTTAATAAACATAGTAAAAAGATGAAATCTAAGTTTCTTCTTCTTTTTCCTGATGGCATAGATGTAGTTTCTGAAGGACTTGCGGAAGCTTTCTTAGGTTATGTTAATGCAATAGTTTAATCTTATCCTATTGGTAAATCTGTTCGTAATATTTTGTATTAATTTAACAAGGAGTTGATCCTTGATATTTATGGAGCAAGAAGGTGTTGATTATTAATACTACTAGTATTGTAACTCGTGCAGGTGCAACATATATATTACTTCTCAATTAATATCTTGGCATAATACAACTCCTAATAACATCTTTGAATACGAAACTGAAAATTATAATTTCATTCCTTATTACTATATTTGAAAAAGATTACAAACATTAAAAATTTTGAATTAAGAAAAACCTTTGATTAGGAGTGACGACGACACAATCCTTTTTTAGTTCGAACAATCTTCGAAGACTGTATAGAGGTTGAAGAGGTCTGACCTCTGCCAGGTTCTCTTTATTAAGCTTCAATAGGAGAACTATTCACCATTTACGCGCCAACTCGGATCTAATGAGTTTCCATGAATCTGATAGCTTAAAACAATTTTGAGTACTCAGCCACCATGAACTCAATCAAGTTTGAGTGTAGCTCCAGCATTCTCCGCCCTAATTGTACTGGATTATTGAGCCACTACAAACTGAGATCCAAAATTTTACAGGCCACCATAACAGAGGAAGAATCTTTTCAGTGTGTGGTTAAGATTTAGGGTTTAAATAAATGATATATTACATTACAGGTATTTTCCATTTTCCAGTAGGATATGTTGAGAATTTAATTTTCAATTTTTGTTTAACTGATTAAAAAATTATACAATCTTGGGTAAACTATTTCATTACAAACTATAAGAAATTATACATTATACCTCGTTAATCAACTAGGTTTAAAAGTTTTTAAAGTAGTTAAAATTTATTTTATAATCTAATCTCAAAGAGAGGCAATTGATGATTCAAGATTATGGAAACATGATGGTGCAGAATGGGAACAATATAGAAATTGAGCACATCTTTTATCTCCTTTATAGATATTTCTTTAGAGAGAGTCTTACTTTTCATAGTAAACATGTTACCCATTCTCCAAATATGATAAACGAAACTCTACAAGCTTTTCTCTCCAGTTTGTAGGTTATAATTTTTTTTATCTATATAAAAACACTTAAACTAATATCTTTTTCTTAATGCCCAACCATCTCTTTATCTACTGCAAATACTCTTTGCAAATGAACATAAAAAATTAAGTTATTATTCAACTCAAAATTTTCACCACATAGTTCTATATAAATCATCATAATTTTTGTTCAAATTTTCTTATTTATACTCATCCATACAATGAGTGCATGTTGTTGGAAAAATTTTAATCACCGGTTTTAAAAAACAATAGACATGGAAATCCTAAAAACAGTATTTTGATTAATGTAAACTAACTATTATAGAAATGGAAATACAGATGATATACTTAAACAGAATTGAAAAGAAAGAAGAAATTATACGGAATCAAAAAGAAAAAACAAATTAAACAAAATTTGGTCGTTAAAAAGATATTCCGATCTCTAACAGAGATTCTACAACAATAATATTCAGAGAGAAAAGAAGTAGAAAGTTATTCCTTTTCGGATGTGTTTCATGCCTAAGACAAATTTGGAGGAGTTGTATTTATAGGTTATTAGGTGAGGAGATATTGCTAATTAGAATCGTTAGAAATATATACCCTTAATTACGTCCATGATTGATAAGGTTTTGATTGACATATGTTACACGTTTTCTATTTACAATAATGAACTTGGACACTATGTTTACTTGATTCATTCCCGTGTTGACCAATTTTTGTAACAATTGACTAATGTGTAATTGATCGACGCTTGTATTCTGGCGTAATTGCTAAAAGTTTGTCTTCTACCTTAAAGGATTTGACTTGCCATCAACCACTATAAAGAAACAATAATCTTCCTTTTCAATCACTTCAGAAAACTTCTTTCGTTTTTGTTTTTTTGACTCCCAAAACTCCCCAACTACCTTACGAGCCCACTACGCACGCCCACGATTGCGTCTAAGCCGTCGCCGCGCCGCGCCGGGCATGTGATGGTGGTGCGCGCGTGTGGGGTTTTGCCATTTCCTTTTTGAATTTCATACCCTTTAATTCTTTTGGAAGGAATATATGGGTAAAATATTATAAGCTATTATTTTTTTCATCTCTCCTTCTATGTGGGACTTTTTTTTTTAAAAAAAAAGTCTTTCCCACTTCTTTAAAAGAATACGAATTGATTGATTTATTTAATACTTTGTATTAATATATATTTTCCACTTCTCAAAAAGACTATGATTGGATTTATATTAACCATTAATCTAAATCATAACTATCCCTCACTCAGGGTCATTGGGTGAAAATGTGAACATGTTTCCATATCTACCTGCATTTGGGTGAATTGCACTTAAGTGGAAAATATCTTTTGATTTGAATTGACACGTAGTGAAGTGAGACAACCATTGAATTCCGTTTAAGTGAACTTACTCTTGAACTTAAAAATTTTTTATAGAGACCCTCACATCACATACTCTACCCTGCTAAAAGTTATAGTTTCCTCGAACATCACATTTCAGTTTGTTAATCAAGTCCTTCTCTAAGGACCACCCATTGCGGGCCATGAAATTTTTGGATTTCTACATCTAAGATTTGTTTAAGGACATCTCCTTAACATTCTATCATAAAGGTTGGGTCTCACTATTACCCGTGAATTCATCAAGTCCTTCCCAAAAGAACCACCATAAAGGCTAAGACTTCGCTATGAGTTAAACACTCAATAATGTGTTCTCTTAGGAGCATTACACCTTTTTCATCAAGTCCTTCTCAATAGGACCACCACGAGTTGCTATGAATTTTTAAGACGATTTTGTTTTGAGTCATAGGGATAAAGAGAAATCACAATGACTTACATGTTCCCCATAAATTGATTTCAATCCCATTCCCATCAACGTCTCCACGAGTACTCTTCTTCGTATGCCTTTGGTGAACGGATCAATTAGATTTTTCTCTGATCGTACATATTCATGAACTGTTCTTCAGTAACTGTTTCACAGAACCATGATTGATGTGAATGTGTCTCCTCTTCCCATTATAAGAACTATTATGGGCGACTCCAACGGCTTCTTTTGAATCGAAATGGATACACACATGCGTGTCACTACCTTCCTAAAGTGTCACATCTTATTGGAGACTCATACACCACTTTACTTCTGCCCATCTAGCTCAAAGTTCTATACACTCAGACTCCATGGTAGAGCGCGCTATACAAGTTTGTTTAGATGACTTTCAAGATACAACTTCTTCCCCTAAGGA
The DNA here is from genome assembly GCA_029959085.1 of Nemophila menziesii. Lineage (NCBI taxonomy): Eukaryota > Viridiplantae > Streptophyta > Magnoliopsida > Boraginales > Hydrophyllaceae > Nemophila > Nemophila menziesii. Next base: position 87,788,186 of record JARWIR010000001.1, read on the forward strand.
GAACACATAATGAATGGTGAAGTTTACTTCGTCATTATTAAAAATCCATTTTGCATCACAAAATCCCTCAAGGACTGCATGAATTTTTTTATAAAACAAACCTAAATTAATGGTACCCCTTAAGTACTAATGTAGACGATGAAGTGCAACCCAGTGGTCACTACTCGAGTTATGAGTATAGAAACTAAGTCTACTTACGACATAGGCAATATCGGGTCGAGTGTAGTTCATTAAGAATATCACACAACCTGAGTATCATGTCAGCTTATTCTATGTCTTTCATATCAAACCTAAAAGACAAGAAGTGTTTAGCCTCATTTATGATATGAATAGAAGTACCAAATATGAGTATTCCATCTACATACATGCAGATGATAACATACTATGCGCATTTTACTTTAGAGTAACCACATGAATAAGAAGTCATAGTCACGAAGCCATTTGTTACTTTAGCTTACAAAATTTGTCCCCTTGACCACGAACCACGCAACTTCAGGTTGCACCATGTAGATCTCTTCATCCTGATCTATGTTCAAAATCATGGTTTTAAAATCCATTTGATGTATAACTAGTTCGTGAATATCGGCTAGAGCAATAAGAGTTCTTATAGTGGCGATTTTGGAAATAGGGGAGTAGATATCAAAGTAATCTAAACCTTTCCTTTGGGTAAAACCATTTATAAAAATTCTCGCTTTGAATTTTTCTATTGAACCACCAGGTCTCAATTTTTTCTTTAAAATCCATTTGCTAATAATAGGTTTGCTACCCTTAGGTAAGTCCGTTAATTCACATGTATGGTTACTTTTAATAGACTCAAGTTCAATACTAATGGTCTCTTTCCAAAAACTATAATCTATTGATTTTAAAGCATCGTCATAAGTTTTTTGGGTTTCTTCCATGAGGAGGCTGGTGACTACCTGCTCTTATTAGGTCAATGTGGAAGCCTTCGGTCATGAAGGATGTGATAAATTCGAGTCCAGAGTTGGACCCGATCCTACACCTCTTACTTCTCCTAGCTTATTCCTCGAGAATACTACTAGAATCCATAGAAGTAGAGGGACCAAGTGAAACTTCACAAAGAGGTAAATCAACATTACTAGATAAGCTATCAACATGTAAAGAAGAATTAACAAAATTGAGAGTTTACAAAGGAAAAATGTGCTCAAAGAACTCAACATCTCTAGATCCAAAGATCGAGTTATCATCTAAAGACAAGAACCCATATGCCGCACTATCTTGAGCATACCCTATGAATATTGAGTCTATCGTTCGGGTCCATGATGTCTCTCACTTTGTTCTAAATATTAGTCCTTAGGAGACATCATTTTAGGTGAATATTAGACTTATCTCATAGACTTTCATGCTTATTTCTTTATATTGCATTTTCTTTGCTTGGAATTATAATATTTCATTTTTAGATCTTTTGTACGTTAATTTGTTTGTTTTTAGTGAAAATTTCGTAGGTCCATGGATGCTATGGAGCAGCAAGACAAGGAGGAGAAGTGAGAATTGAAGTCTTAGATCAAGCGGAGAGGTCAAAAGCAAGAAAAGATTATTCGAAGGGTTGACTAATAGATAGGAAAATCTGGAAAGCTGTCACAAATTTCTGTTTTCGAGCCAATTCGACAGTGATTCAAGCTTGGAAATCTAAAAAAAATGCGCCTAGAAGTTAGGAAGCTTTGAGGACTGGAATCATGTGATTTGGATATGAGACGCATTACATAACTTATTATTTTTAAGTAAAAAGCCCAATCATAATTCTAAATTATAAATAAACCTTTAGACCTCCAGACTTCAAACAATTCATTATACGATTAAAAATAAAAAGTCCAAGTCAGAGCAGAAGGCAAACGAGGAAGTTAGATATGGAGAACTCCCATTCCTCCATCAACAGCTCAATCGAACGCCTTAATTAGGTTTTATATTTTATTTCTGTAATTTAGGATAAGATCTTATTTCAATTTTATTTGAGTTTATAATTCAAATATGAGCTAAATTTTGTAGTACTTAAGAATCGCAGTAAGCAGGTTGAAACCCTAATAAATTAATTCTTGTTTATGAATTTGTGATTCTATGATTTAATCTGAGATTGTGTAATTTATATTGGGTATTATTTTATTCTTGTTTACTATTTTTATTCTGGCCAATTAGATACAGGTTTTAGTAACTGGGCTATTCACTTTTTTTTATTTTTTTTATTTTCTTTTTATTTTTTATTTTTTTAGGTTACATGGGTTCCGGGCTAGCTTACGCGCACCCGACTAATCCCACAGAGATATACATGGCTCCCTATATATATTCTCATGGTAAATCAGAACTAGGTTACCCATGTTCGGGGAGGGGTTCGAGCCTTGTACCTCTCACTTTACACCCGTTAGGGAAGGGATTCGAACCATTGACCTCCCCTTTAAGTGCTGAAGAAATAGCAAGGCTCTGGCTAGTTGAGGGCTATTCACTTTAGTGGTGAAGTGATCATCCGACGAGGGAGAGGGGTTCGATTACAAACGTAGGTAATATCTGTGTGATTTCTGTTATTAACTGATATAAATAACTAATCACATAGCCAAAGAGGTTAAAATATTCACATCCGTAACTAAACTTGCTACCTTAGAGGGGCTTTTATAACCCCTAGAATAGATCCTAGATCCACCCGACATGGCCTCAGAGATATTAGAGTCCCAACTAATATTTAAATACCAACATTACCCTTAAACGAAACATTAATTATTTTAACTTAGGTGGATTCTCTTGCGAGACTCAAGTACATGTCTCTTTCTTGCGTCCAACTTTATTTACTTGCATTATTTTAGTTTAGTTAATCACATTAGTATTTTATTTTATTGCTTCTCTAGTCCTTAGACAAAACCAAACTAAAATCTAATAATTGACTTTTCTGTTTTAAAAAATTAATTATACTATCCCGATTAATACTAGTGTCATAACTAGTCGTCCCTGAGAACGAAATCCATATTTACACATTACTTGGAACTACCCGTACACTTGCAGGTATTGTCCCTCTTAAAAAGGGTGGTGATTTTATCACACACCAGGACATACCAGTCCAACGGTGACTATCTTAAAATCAGGTAGTTTGACTTTGTCATGACACCCCTACACTTTTATCTAGGTATCTACGTGTTACCCTATTAAGAACATAACAGGCTGACAAAATAGCTTCCCCCCACATGTTGGTTGGTAAACATGAACTTATTCATATGGAATTTATATTATTTACTAGATCTATTCTTTTTTCCAACTATGCCATTTTGTTGTGTATAAGGGGAACTAGGTTCGTGGATAATTCCATTAATTTCACAAAACGTTTTAAGGAATTTAGAACAATACTCGTTTATTCTATCAGACCTCATTCGTTTGATATTACAGTCTAGGTTGTTTTCAACCTCGGCTTTATATTTTAAAAATGTATTTTCCACAATCATATTTAGTTTTAAGAAGGTATACTTTAGTGAACTTAGAGTCTACAAAGGTTGTATAGTAAAATTTTCCTACTCTACTAGTGGTGTTTTTAAAATCAGCTATGTACGAATGTACTAATTCTAAAAATTCAGTCTTTCTCGTGGATATGGACTTTAAAGGGGTTTTAGGAAGTTTGGACCCTACACATATTTGACATTTTACAAATTCATCCACACTGTGAAAGGTATTAATCCAATATTTTTAAGCTTTTTAATAGAAGCGATATTTAAATGACTTAATCTATCATGCCACGTATCAAGAGACTTAAGGACGTAAGTAGAATTAGAAGCATTCTCATTAAGGGTTACAATGTTTAAACAAACAAGCCATTATTTAAACACCATTTCCCCACAAACTCGTCATTTTTGGTAATAAATATTTTCCTCCCCTTGAAAACAAGTTTGAGTCCACTTTATTAAAAAGAGCTCCATAAACTGAGTTCCTACGGAGAGAGAGGACAAAGAGAATATCATTTAACTCTATAATGTTACCAGAAAATTGAAGCGGTGGAAGAATCACCAAAATACACACATTCACCATTGATTGCTTCCTTGAATTTTGTGAATAAATCTTTGTTTGCATAGAAATATCAATAAGCTCAGGTGTCAAGGATACGCTCGCTCTTATTCTCCACTAAGCATACCTCAACCATTACCGAGGCGATTATCTCTTCGGTCTCGGTCAGATTAAGCCCAGCTTAGGACCTTGGCCGACTATAAGGTGAATGTTTTCGAACATAGGTCTTCTAAAAACATATGCATTTTTTGATTTATCTAAAATGTCTTTTAACAACGGTTTCATACGTTCCACAATAATTATATTAATAGTTTTGTAGATGACATTACAAGAACATATGTGTCTATAGTCTTCCACACCCAATAGACTATCTTTCTTAGAAATGATAATAATAATAGTTGTATTCATTTACTTCGGTAGGAAACCGGAAACAAAGAATTCTCAGACAGCTTGTATTACTTCATCACTAATAAGCTGCCAAAATTTCTTGAAGAAAAGTAACTAATAACGATGTATATTTTCCATATCCACTCTTGATCTTAACAACCTCTTATCATAATACAAAAAAATATCTTTAATTTGAGCACTATAGGTGGGGTTTCACCATTTGAGTGTTGAACGTTTGCAATGAAATTTCTTTGTTGTTCACTTTTTTTGAGACCATGGAAAAGTTTTGTACATAAATCACTATTAATGTTGTAACAAAAATGTTACTTTTGTTGGAGAAACCCAATCTCAACTTTTTATAGTTAAATCACAACTTTTTGAATCTTATCCAACTCTTTATGTTCCACATAATTTGTTATATGACATCATAATTTAATATCGGCGTCATGCAACGCCTCTCTTTCCTATTTTAATCTTTCGTTAATATGAGGAAAAAATTCCTTATTTAAGCACCTCAACCATTAGCTTTTTCAAACCATTACTAATTAATATATTGTTCTAAAGCATATGAAAAACAATATACTATTTCGTGCCTTGACCATGAGCTTTGTTCCAACCATTACTAACCAGTATACCATGATTTTTATGATACAACAACATTTTCAATAAAAAAATTGGGTGAATATCACGATATTTCGTAGAAAAAATGACACTATAAATTTGTGAATGATCCAATACACATGAATTAGAAATAAATTGTGCGTGTACATAGTGATTTAAGGCATCATGTCTTCAATTAACCATCGCTCTACCTATCACACAAAATATGTGATTATTATGCCACGTACATAATTAAACCATATATTCAAGATGCTCTAATAACTTTACGGCAATCCGCAAACTCTTTAAAATCTCCAATAATTACTACTCTTCCTCTTTTAGCTTCATCTTGATTTAAGATATTGTTAAATTTTCCATGGAGAGGCCATGTCGCATCAAAAGTAGTAGCACGATCCAGTATAACGTTTAATATCATAAAAGCCATAAATGAAAGAAGTATAAAAGTTTATAGAGGTCACCTTATATACCCTTTACAATGAATGACTTGATGAGTTATAATAAGTTCATCAACTTCAACATTATCTGTATCACATACCAGGAAAACCTTTCCATGTTCGGATTTATCAAAATTATCTATTTGTTTCCAACAATGTAACATAGTTCTCATACAGTTATTTACACTAACTCCAGTACTTCATAAATCCCAAAAATCTAATATATCAATTTTTTTCTTACATATAAGTATAATTACCCTCACCTCATATAGGGTAATCCAATCCCCCTCGTACTCTATGTTGTAATAATCATATCAATGTTTTTAATGCTTACCCTTATTTGTTTTTTATGCCAACCCCTTTTGCTGTTCAAAGAATCCTCTTTTCTCGTGCTTTACATGCCTCATTTGTAGTTTATTATTCTCACTATAACAATTTTCTTAGTTATTTTACTAACCACCATCTCAAACGACTCCTCTATATCGAGATTGATTTTGAGATCCATTTCCTGAAACCCCAAAAAACCCAATACTTCTATCTCTTTTCCCCGATTTTGTAGAATTTTTCCATTCCTCAATCGAAACCTACCACCACTCTCAACCTACCACCGATTTTCCAGAATTTACCGTACAAAATTTTATTTATTGATGTGATAGCCGAGCTGCTGCAAGTGGTTTTCTGTATTATACGAGTTGTTGTGAAGGATTTAAAATATTCTGCTACATGGTTGTTCAGGTTAAATCAGCATGATACTCGACTTTAGTTACACGACAGCTTCGGGTGCAAGGGACAATTCTCCTTACCCCTTAAGATCTGATTTACGAACTCATACTTCTATAGAGTACCCACACAGCATGAAGCTTTTCCAAAGCTTGACATTGCACATAGTTACTGTTTTTGTGCATTAGTTGAACAAGAAGCCGAACAATAAAGGTTGCATGCACCTGTACTTGGAGAATCTTGCTTGGAGTCGACTTCTTTTAATGAGGTGTTACCTCCGAAGCACTAAGATAATTCGTGTAAAGGCATTTGGATTTGGAATGAGAAAATTCTTTAAACATTATACAATAAACATGAAAATCCTCGTATTCCACCTTTAGCTCGAAACTCTTAATCTTTAGCAATACATTCTTTTTTTTTGTTCAAAACAATATAAATCAACACTTGAGCAAATAACATATACTTACTAATAAAATTAACCCAATTGGTTTAAATATATTTCTATAATTGAAAAGCTTTTTAGCAATTCCAAGGCTAGGGCGGGTTGGCTCTAACAAGTTTCCAATGATGATCTAAGTAGGTACCTTGAAGATTTCTAGATTTTTAGAGTCAAAAAATTTGTAATTTCGGCTAGTAAGAGTGTTTTTTTGTAGGATGAATAAGTTCCCTTAAATAAGATAAGTTGCCTATCAAAATCATTCACAAAAGTAAAAACAAATTATCCACTCGGGTGCTTGCAAACATCACAAACCACAAACCAATATTTTACATGTCTTAGAATGTCAACCATATCCGACTTCTTAATTTTCAACGCTTGTTTTACTGTCAAGACACCAATTTAGTAAAGTTGCAACTTTTGTCCTTCAATTGGATAAAAGTTATGGAGTTTCGTACCTACAGAAGGTTTCATATTATTTAGGAAAATACTCTTATATTATTCCTTATATTCTTTCTTATTTTTCAAATGAGTTGCCCCAAGACTTATCACATTGGTGAATAAGTTCTTAAAAGTGCTCACGCGGTCTTGGGTGGTACATTCCGCCCTAAATCAACCACTTTCTCTGATGTAAAAGTTATTTCAATTGAGGTAGGGATAGTATCTCTTGTACTCTCCAAAGAACCAATTCCTCACTATGTATGTTTATGAAGTTTTTAAACAAACATGTGTATAAATATAATTTATTCCATGCTTCACCTACACAGACTTGATTTCTTGATCAAATCTTTTGAGAAAGGGTTGCTTTAGTTTCCATAAAGGTGTTAAAATTCACTAAAACTAAATAAAAAATGGACAAGATTTTTCTATGTTTCTAGTAAGCCGACTTGGAATACTCGTTGGAGCAGAGGAAGCTTATGCACAATCAATTTCGATGGAGGGCTGATTCCCTTTTACCATCATTGTCAAAGCTTAAAACCCAAGAACAATCAAACAAAATCCCTCGAGGTTTAGCTAAATATATACGAAAAAGAGAACTTATGGTGAGTTATGAGATAGCACGAGCCTTCTCATACTCGAAAGGTACCGGGTCCAAATTTTTCTAACACATGAGATTCATGTGTTTGGTGTTTTTCAGCTAGCGGATTCAAGTTGATGATTTTACGGATACCTCGAATCATGATCGCCTAGTTTTAAGATCGTCGAACGTAGTGTGAAATTGACCAACTCATCAAGGCGAAATGAAAACAAGATCAAAATAATGAGATATGCAATAAATTTTGGTGATTATTAAGGACCTCTTATATCCAATTTCTATTTCCGTCAAGATTATTTTATTAGTCACATACAATATGATGTTAGCATAGAAGTAGCCATTAAGTTTTGTTGGAACCGAAGGGTTCGGGGTACATTTTTTTTATTATGTAATGTTTAAGAATTGAGGAGTGGATCAAAATATCATAAGGAAAAGAAGGTTTGTCAATTTGTGCGGACCACATTCCCGGTTTTAGTTTAAATTTACAACCCTTAAAGATTTAATAACCCCATCTAGTTACAGTAAGGATAGAAGAAATTATATGGTTAAATTCTATGTGGACGCTCCACTTCTGATTATACCAGACTTAGATTCTTTTAACAGAATGCATTTGATGCTTGCCATTTAAAATCATTTGTAGACTTGACATTACGATTTAATGTCAGGATTGTTGAAATAAATTTTTCCCAATATTCATTGATCTACTCGAGATGTCTTACCTCATGTTTAACTCTAACTCATTATATGCACTTAAAAAGAATGTATGTGGTAAAAGAAGCATAACTTTACAGAGAACGTAAATTTTACATCATAATCTTTCCCGTAATGGAATAACACAAGTTACAGAGAGGTCAATCCCAACTCCCAAAATCGGGAGTTTCTGACTTTGTTTAATTGGAGATTTTGAGATAACTACTCTGCAACAATATAAGTTTAAAATATATTACCCTTATGTGCTGGTGAAAGTGGAGATCATTGGAAGTGAAAATTTATAGTGTCTGCACCAAATATATCGTCCTTCAAATATCATTTTGATCTCAATAATCTACAGTATGCTCTATGGGGAATCTTCTAGTAGACATTAATATTCAAAAACATAACATGACAAAGTCAAATGCATGTTATAAAGCTGAAGAAATTAGATGCCTAATAAATACAATGCCGCTTAATTTCCGGCATGCAAAATCTGTAATATTATCATCCATAGCCTTCAAGATAAGTCAACGGCTTGAAAATATACACTGCCTCGGTTTTCTAAGTTTTTCTGAGAGAAATTTGGTAGTGTTCTCTAAGTGTATTGTTTCTCTTTAATTGTCCAGAGATGCTAGATTTGCAATCTTAAGCCTTAAGAGTGAATTTGGAGAATTCTGCATTCATTTGTGAATTAAACTATATACTCAATAACTTTCCCTAAGCTAACAAAAAACTGGAAGCCCCTTTAATTTGGTTAATCACAAAATCTATATGTTATTCTGATTTTTTTTTTTTTCGATTTTCCATGCATAAAGTGTCTTCTTTCTGTTAGGCCCAACTTGGAAGACAAGGCAAAAGCCGCAAAACGGTGTCAGTTTTTTCCTCTCTAGTTAATGGGATGTGCGATCATGTTGCACTTTCTCTGTCAATTTTAGTTTTTACTCATGACAGCCGGTGAAAGTCTGTTGTATTAATGGGATGTGCGATTTGCTGCTATGATAATGAGTAACGGAGATCACTAGTTGCTAATTGTTTTTTTTTTTTGGATTTTATTTTTATTAGGGTGGTTAGAAAAATTGCTCTTTAACATCACTCGGGTTAGAAAACTTTAGGGTTTGGTTTGAAAGACATGGAATTTCCCTGTTTCATATTTGTGGTTTTTGAGAAATTCAAGAGCTTTATCTGTCTTTTCCAAGCTTCATTTCTTGTTTTCTATTGCCGTCATTTACAAACTCGCATTGACTATCTGATGATAAAATTAAAATTCTTAATATGTAGTCTGTAGTTAACATCCTGTATTTATCCCACATTAGATTGCTAATATGATATTTCGCTCAAATTAATTCTTCATGTAAGGTTTTTTTTTTTTTAATCTTTTAACGAAATCAGCAATAAGTGTTTTTCCATTTATAGTTTAAAATATATGAACCGCCTAATCATGTGAAGCTTAGAGAAGGATTACAAGATACATTTCTGAGTTCGTAACCACAATTTATCTCGCAATAAATAATACCTACTATATATCTTTTTGACACCCAAAAATGAACAGAAGATGAGCTTAAAGTCCATGATCATTATGTTACTAGAGTAGAACAGCAAAGAGGTTTGTACTGGTCGAGTTATATTTATTTACATTTCTTATAAATGTCTATCGGTCTTTTTACCACAAGTATTTGGATTAAAAAAGAACATTTTGACTTATTCTCATACTATTATGATGCCGTAATTAGTAATGTTCAATTAACAAGGACAAGTGAATGAACATGTCTTTAAATAATTTCATGAAATAGTAAAAGGTATTTTGGGATAAGAAAAAGTTTAGACTCTTGATAGGTAGTTCATGTATCCACATTAATATCTGTCTCATGTATTTACATTTAAGCGATAAAATCTAGAAAGTTCACCCACTAGTATAAATAGTGGAGTTGTTTATCTCATTTGCAACAAGTTATTTTACAATAACAAGTTAATAGTAAACAAAGTTATTTTCTTATTTCTCTTATTCAATCATTTCTCTACTAAATATTGTCCAACACCCAACATAAATTGGCATCAAAGCTTGGTTATGAAATTACCCATGACAAACAACTCGTCATCCGTATAAAAAATTGGTATTCCAGTTTTTGATGGAGAGAATTTTGATTTCTGGAATATCAAAATGAAACAATCTCTGTGTTAGATGGTTTATGGGAATATGTTGAAAATGGATTTAATCGACTAGAAACAACTATAGAAATGAACGTCAAACAAACTCAAGATTTGAAAACATCCATAAACACCACAAGAAATAGTATCATTAGGGACAAGGTTATTGCAGCTACACTAAAATGACCTCTAATTATATTTTTAGTGGCAATATTTGCCGCTAAAGATAAAGTCAATAGAGACAAAAATAAATAATTTGCTACTAAAGTTATCTTTAGAGACGAAATTATAGGGACGAACAAATAGAGGTTATTAGCGGCAAAATTAAGATTTGTAGAATTAAAATTTTTGCTGCTAAAGATACCTTTTCTTGTAGTGAAAGAAAGATGGATCGACTCTCTGTTACATTCAAGAAGGTGTTTCAAACTCAATTTTCCAAAAATTATGAGAGCAACACAAGCAAAAGAAGTTTGGGACATTCTAAATCAAGAATATCAAGGAGATGAAAGAGTAAGATCTATCAAACTCCTAAATCTTAGGAGAGAATTCGAAAATATGAAAATGAAAGTAAATGAATAATGAAGAAATAAGTGACAAATGTATTGTCGGAAAAATTCTCATTAAGTTTGCCCAAAAGGTTTAATTCAAATATAACAGTGAATGAAGATACAAAGATATTTCCACAATGAGTGTTCTAGAATTGATGAGTTCACTTAAATCATTTGAGCAGAGATTGAAATGACACTCTAAAGAACCTGTTAAGAGTGCGTTTCAATCAAAACATAATTTCAATAATCAAGAGAAAAAATAAAATCAAGGGATACGTGAATCTTGAAGAGAAGGAAGAAATAATTGAGCACGTGGCTGAAACTCAAAAAGTCGAAGAAGACAACAATTTGAAAAGAAAAATGAATATGAAGAATCATCTCCAAAATGTAAAATTTGTAAAAGAAAAAAATCATTCGAAGAAAGATTGTTGGTTAAAAGGAAAACCACAATGTTATCACTGCAAAATTTTTGGTCATATCCAAAAAGATTGTCGATTAAAAAATACATAAAGTGCAAGTTTCACTGAAGAAAAAGAAGATCAAGGTTTTATGTTTTTGAAGTTGCGAATACGAAAAATGACGATGTATGGTATTTGGATGGTGGTTTTAGTAATCATATGTCAGGAGAGAAAAATATTTTTCTTGACATGGATACTGCAGTAACTTCACTTGTAAGAATGGGAAACAGTGACGTTGTTCCTTCTCATGGCAAACGAATTGTTGATGTACAAACGAAGACAGGTTCAAGGCTTCTGGGAGACGTGCTTCACGTCCTTGCGCTAAATAAAATTTTTGATGTGTTGGTCAAATGGTGGACCATGGATATGGTCTACTTTGGGAACGGTGGTTGCACAGTTCTCGACAAAGGCCACAAGACACCTTATTTGAGAATCCAAAATAATTCATTGTAAAAATAGTTATCAAGAGGAAAAAATTTCCATTTACTATGACGTACATGAGAGATACCGCAATGAAATCAGGGGTTGTTGATAATTCATGGCTTTGGCATAAAGGATTAGGCCATTTGAATTTCAATAGCCTAATATTATTACGTCAAATAAATATGATTCAAGATCTTCCAGAAATTCAAGATAAAGCTGGTGCATGTGAAGGTTGTGCGCTTGGAAAAGACCATCGTCAATCATTTCCAAAAGGAGTAGCCCGAAGAGCAACTCAAGTTCTCGATATTGTTCATACTGACGTTTGTGGTCCAATGAGTATTCCATATCATGGTAATAATCGTTACTTTATTCTTTTCACTGATTATTTTTCAATAATGACATGACTTTATTTTATGAGAGAAAAATCAGAAGTTTTCAGAATATTTAAACAATTCAAAAATTTCGTGGAAAAACAAAGTGGTCATTCCATAAAAAAATTTAGTAGTGATAATGGAAAAGAATACACTTCGAGGGAATTTGATAAATTCTGTGAAGGAGAAGGCATTAATAGACAATTCATTACAATTTATACTCCAAAACAAAATAGACTTTGTTGAAGGAAAAATGAAATGGTAGGGGAAATGGAATAATCAATTATCCAAGCAACAGGTTTGCGAAAATAATTTTGGGGTAAAGATGATTATACATTTTTGTATCTTCTCAATAGGTCTCCTACAAAAGTACTTAAAAATCAAACACCACTTGAAGCATGGAATGGAAGAAAACCATCAGTGAAGTATTTGAGAGTATTTGGGAGAATTTGTTATACACAAGTACCTAAGGTGAAAAGAAAAAATCTTGATGACTCAAGTGAAAAATGAATTTTTATGGGATATAGCTCGAATTCAAAAGCATATCGACTCTATAATTAAAATACTCAAAAAATTATAATTAGTCGAGAGGTGATCCTTGACGAGAATGCTTTGTGGGATTGAAAGGAAAAGAAGATTGAAAGAAAAGAAATTATTTTATTGGAGGACAATCAAAACTCAAGTGATGACAACAAATCACACTCAACTAAACCAAGTTCAAATTCTTCATCATACTCAACTAATAAATCAAGCGATAATACAAGTTCATGTTCATCTTCTACAAACTCAAGTCCAAATTCTACTCCAAACACAACTTCGAGAAAAATCTGAAGTTTGAGTGACATTTATGCAAGCTTCAACTTTTATATGGTTGAACCAAATTCATTTAAATAGGCGGTGAAAGAAGAGTCAAGGAAAAAGCCATGACCGAAGAAATCAAAATGATTGAGAAAATCAAAACTTGGGATCTTGTCGAGAAACCAAATGAAAAAGAAATAATTAGTGTAAAGTGGATCTACAAGGTAAAGTATAATTCAGATGGCGCTGTGTAGAAGAACAAGGCAAGGGTTGTCACCAAAGGTTATTCTAACAACCTGGAGTCCACTACACCGAAACTTTTGCGCCAGTTGCAAGGCTTGACACAATTAGAGCCTTGATTGCTTTTGTGGCGCACAAAGGTTGAAGTCTTTACTAATTGCATGTTAAATCATCATTTTATGTTGAACAACCCCAGGCTATGTTGTTCAAGAAAATGAAGAAAAAATGTACAAGCTAAAAAAGGCGTTGTATGGGTTGAAGCAAGTACCAAGAGTTTGGTATAGTCAAACTGATGGCTATTTTCAATACAAATGGGTTTAAAAAAAGCAAAAGTGATCCAACTTTGTATGTGAAAAACAAGGTAACTCTAGATCCTCATTGTTGCTTTATACGTTGATGACACTATGTTTGCTGGCAATGATAATAACATGGTGGAAGAGTTCAAGAAAGACATGAAGAAAAAAATATGAAACGAGTGACATTAAATTAGTCAAGATGAAAATGGAGTTTTCATTTCATAAAAGAAATATGCCAAAATGTGTTGTAAAAACTCAGAATGCTTTGATGCAAGTCTGTTGACACACCTATTGTTGTGAACGAGAAGTGCAAATAAGAAGACGACACTGAAAAAATTGAAGGCACTCTTTATTGAAGTATGGTGGTCTATTTACTTTATCTTACAACAAGAAGATCTGGAATCATGTTTGCTACATGCTTGCTATGTAGATTCATGAATAATCCAATTTAAATTCATTTCAGAGTTGGGAAAAGTATTCTTTGCTATCTATAAGGGACTCTAAACTACGGAATCAGACATGCAACAATAAAGCATGTCGACCTTAATGGTTATTGCGATATTGATTGGGGAGGTTGTGTTAATGATATGAGAAGTACCTCTAGATATTTGTTTTTTTATGAGTAGAATATTTTATTGGTCATCCAAGAAACAAAAAAGTGTAGCTCAATCCTCAGCTGAAGTTGAATATATTTTAGTAGTTCGAGCAACATCTCAAGACATTTGGTAAAGAAGGATATTTAAGGATATGAGTGGTAAAAAAGACGCAGGAATTGACTTATATTGCGACAACAAATCTGTGATGGCTTTGGCAAAAAATCATGTCTTTCATAGTCGAACTCGACACATTGCAATCAAGCATCACTTCATTCGAGACATTAGTGAAGATGGGGAGATACAACTCAACTTCTGTAAATCCAAAGAATAACAAGCTGACTTTTTTACAAAGGCTCTTCCAAGATATAAATTTTAGCATATAAGAGGGCTCCTCGGAATTCAAGAATTTCACATTATGGAGGAGAATGTTAAGTAATGTCCAGTTAACCAAGACAAGTGAATGGACCTTCATTTAATTAGATCTTTGAAATAGTAAAAGACATCTTGGGATTAGGGAAGGTCTAGACTCTTGATATGTAGTTCATGTATCCACATTAATATCCTATTCATATACTTACATTCAAGATTTAGGGTATAGAATGTTGGAAAACTTGAATGACTTTTGGACTTCTTTTTGTTGTCCCACATCGGTGGGAGAAGAGGCCTTTTGGCTTCTTTTATAAAGAGTTATTTTAACAATGTCCAAATGGCCAACAACCATGCACATAGCAAAGCAATGGGATAACCCACACACGCGCACCACCACCACCACCCACCCACCCGACCCGGCCCGGCACCGGCACCGGCGACGGCGACAGCGTGAGGCGTGGGTCGTGGGTCGTGGGTCGTGGTTCGTGGTTCGTGGGGAGTTTGGGGAGTTTGGGGAGTCAAAAAATGAAAAATGAAATGGATTTTGTACCAGCTCTTATAGTGTGGAGGGTTGACTACTCAACTTAAACGTAGAGACAAAGCTCCACGAATCTCGCACACGTTAAGGTGAAAGAATATCCCAACTGTTACTTAGTCAAGTCAAACACGTGGGTCAACTAAGCTGTTACAAAAAATTAAATCAAATAAAACGTGGGGGTTACAAGACTCTAAAACGTCAACCCAATTAAGCCAATTTCGGGAGGAAATCGTGGGGTTTAATAAAGACGTTTTCTGAAGGCTTGGTTCCTCCTTTCCACTCCCCTATATAAAGAGCACTCTCTACACTTAACAGCCTACGAAAATAACACACAAGAAAAACACTCTGCCTCACCACCCTCTCTATATTTTCCGTTGTAGTTCTCTGTTAGAGATACCGGTCACGCCGGAATATCTTTTTAACAACGGTGACGCTTTGTTTTGTTTTTCTTTTTCCGTGTAAGTGATTTGTTATTTCCGTTTCCGTGTAATTGTTAAGTCGATTTTTGTAATCGTTTTTTCCGTGTAATTGTTATTCGGTTGTTGTAATCGCATTTCAATTTATTGTAATAGTTAGTCTATTTCAAAACCTTTTTCTTTTCATTTGTTTTTGTTTTCTGGAAACCATTTTTCTCTTGTACAACTGGTGGTTATTAATATAACATAGAATGTTCACCCGCTAGTATAAATAGTTGAGTTGTTTATCTCATTTGCAACAAGTCATTTTACAAGAATAAGTTAATCGTAAACAAAACTCTTTTCTTTTCTCTCTTATTCTTTCCTTCTCTACTAGAAATTTTCCAACACACAACATGATGTGATACAAAATGTCTGAGATAACCGCCAAGGAAAACCCTTACACGTGGTAAAAGAAAGGTGATGGTCTGAACTTGTAGGATGAAGCTGAAAGTTAGATTACCACTATCTTTGACATTCATAGAATAAAATAAAAAGAATAATTTATTAAAGAAAAAACCATATTTAATATATATTATCATTACAAAAAATACATGCTTAATCACCAAACCAATACAAAATGGACCATTTCTCAATGGGTTGCGGTAAAATGAATAGTTGTTTTCAAACTGTTTATGTAATATGGAATGAAACGCAATAAACACTAAAGGGGTTATCTATAATAAAAATACTACAAATATGGTAGTCAATGTTATTGTTTATGCTGCTTCTTCTTCTTCTTCTTCGCTTCTTGTGTTTGTGCTTTTTAGTCTTCTACTAGTAGTCATAATAGTTCTTTTGCTAATGGCAATTTTATTTCTAATATTTAAAGCATGTATCTATTGCCACTCCATGCAACTAGTAATGTAATAGAAGCATCATATATGATGCTTCTTAAGTAATATCTTCACCCACTACATCTCACATAACACTACACCGCGTAAGAGTTTGCGCGACTACATCAGTAGTCGCGAAAAAAAAATTTGGTATCTACCGGCTACATGTATTCGTAAATACTTAGTCGCTAGAAACTTGTCATTAGAAGTCATATCTAACGACGCAAGTCAATAAGTAGTCGCTAGAAGGACTGGGGTACTTATGACTACGGTGTAGTAGTGGATAATTTGTAAATTACCAACTATATGAGTAGTCCTGAAGGTCTGAGGTAATTACGACTACGATGTAGTTGTGAATTATTACTATATTATCGACTACTAAGTAGTCGTAATCTGACTTCACATTAACGACTACAGTGTAGTTGCAAACAGTTGACAATTAGCGACTATCCATTATTTTGTTTCGGGACTACTTATAGTCGCGAATAGTGTTTTTTTTTTAAAAATGATTCTGAATTATATTTAATTGCAACATTGCAATTAAAAATAATTCTAAAATCATATTTTTCTTATTTAAAAAATATACAATTAATAATTAAAATACCAATTAATAATTTAAAATACCAATTATAAACCAAAATAATTAGTTAAACCAAAATAATCCATAGTCAAACAAAAAGTCAACCCAAGTCCAAAGATAAAGATAGTCAAAGTCATATTATCTCACCAAAATAACTTAAAATAAACACCAACATAATAAACTAAAGACCATATAAACGGGTCTCCTCTTCTCCCTCGGACTCATCACCTTCTTCATCTTCTTCAATCTCTTCATCACCATCTTCATTAATTAGTCTCTCGGATGCACTACCAGTAGGAAAAGTAGGGTCTGTAGGCATAGGCTGAAAATGGGGCAAACCTTGTTGTGCCCTCATCTCGTTAATCCATCCCATCGCATCACTCACAACAGCCCGAGAATACACCAGAGGCTGAATGCTAGTAGAGGGTATATCCGGGCTTCTGTACTCTGGAAGTCCTTGGGCTACTCGAAGCTCATTTATTGCTGCACTCATCATTGTGTTATGCTCTTCTTGTGACGGGATGGTCGAAGGACTCTTCTTCTTTTTCGGTCGAACCACACCCGGTGTCCAGATTCTCTTTGATGACCCAACAACCTTTTTAGCAGTTTTCCTCACCGCCTCGATTTACGCCTTTTGCGACAACTCACGTGCTAAACCTTCATCTGATTGAGTCTGAGTCACTTAATCTTTCATAGCATCCCTTAACAATTTCTGTTTAATTATAGACACATAAAAACATTAAAATCAATTTATGAATATATTATTTTACTTTTAAAAATAAACTTATATCAGCGTTCTTATAACCCTCAGACCTCCACTGCTTTGTTTTCTTACTTTTGCCCACAACCTCGAAAAACGCACCCATTTGAGGAATAGGGATGTCTTCTTGAGTTGTCTTATCCCTAGCTACCACCCTCCCACCCGGGATCATATTCTCAACACCCTGTTTCATTCAGAATAATAAAAAGCTATTCGAAATATATTAAACACCTATACATAAAAAAAGTACCTCGTAAAGCATATCCCGAGTTCGGGAATATTTTCGAGACCCCGCTCCACTCTTATTCTTTTGTTTCTTTCAGTTTTCTTTATTCGCTTTTGCCTGGTTCTGAAAAAATATAAAATACAAATTTTAATAAAGATATGTATAATAAAAATTATAAAATTATATATATTCCTTTGTCTCCTTCGAACCCCACATGTCACAACATCTCTTCCATATCTCATCAGATAAATCACTAGGTTCCTTACCTAGAAAGTAAAAGTCCTTCTTCGTATCATATTTGTAGTCTTTGTACCTTAATCGCAATGTATCATCCAAATTCCCAGCTATATATTTCCAATCAGACCTTCTCCTCCAATTAGGAATATTGAAAAATTGCTACATCCAAGATATTTTTTAAAGTTAAATTAAATTAATAATTTATTATATATAAGTATTAATGGTAGGAGTAGTTTAAACATTACCGATAATCGCTTAATGACTGATATTTTGTCGGCAATCGGAACTTTACTCCACGCTTTGTAGCATGGCGGTATCCTCTCTCGAACAATTAGCCCAACCACCTAGATAACGTGTTTCCCATACTTACCTGATGGATTCCACGTGTCGTCTAAAATGCATAAATCGAACGACAATGGATACCCGACAGCCTTTAGTGCCTTAATGGCAGTTTTCAGTGCCGCATTTCCCCTTTTTTCCGTTTAATTGGTTCTGTTTTAAACTAGATGTAATTAAGATATAAGTTATATTTTTTATATAAATTTTTTATTTACCCGGTTGAGTGTTACCGTCTGCAAGGTTTCCGTTGGGATTTTGGTTCAGGTCTTGGCCCCCCTTCCCCTCCATGTGTCCTAGATTTCACGTCGGCCATCTAATATTTTGCAATATATTTATAAGAGATAAATAAAAATTAAATGAAAATTATTACATCACCAAATTATTACAAATTAAATACAAATAATATACAAATTTAATATTACAATAAAAAATTAAATAAATTAAATAAATCAGATAACTATAAAAATATAATAATACATCCAATATTCCAAATACAATCTGTATTACACATAAAAACTTATATTAGTCATATAGTAATAAATAAAAAAGATATATAATTTTCTTAAACTATTTGTTAGATTGCATATTAGTCCCTATAATTTTTAATAAACAATTTTAGTCCTACTTTATTTAATGTAATATTTTTTAAGAATTACTTTTTTGTCCTTATATTTTCTTAAAAAACACTTTACTACAAATTATATTCCTTTTATTATTGTTTACACATAACTTCAACAACTTTCTCCTTACCCGATTCTAACTCTTTCCTGCTGAGATTTTTATTACAAACGACTTTAAACACGTTAGCTAACCCAATAACCGCATCACTAATAACTTTGTCTTCAATAAGGCATAGGATACTAGCCACGAAAAGATATTGCATCATTACGTGACAGTCGTGAGATTTCATTCCGAATAATATTTTCCGTATCACTTTGAATATTATTTCTCAAACTAGATGCGAAACCATCGGGAAACTTCTGTGCCTTCAACCAGTCAAGAAATATTTTCTGCTTTTCCGTTGACAAAGCATACTTTGCTCGTTTTAGTATCGGTTTACCTTCTCTTGATGGTAACAAAAAATATTTCCTTATGTTCATATCCTTAAGATCCATTCTCGCTTTAAAGTTATCTTTGTAAATTTTCCCATCAAGACCTATAACTGTACCGAGAAAAAAAACAAACACATTTTTTCGCAATGCATAACGTTAATGTTATGTTTCAACAAATTTTTGGACTAATAAGGTAAACGATAAAAAATGTTCTTTTTCTTCCAATTGAATCGACGTGGAAGAGTTTGCTTCACGAGCTTACCCCCAAAATCCTTGTGTTTACCGGGAAACACAATGGGAAGCCCATCTAACTATTTGAATATCGGCAGGAGTATATTTCTTTGGTGGGCCCCTATAATCCGAAGCGGGGTACAAACCTTGTCTTTCCTAAATCAATGTGTGGTAGGTAGCCAACGTCTATGGTCAAAGTAAACAACCCCTTTACCTTCAATGGCGGAGTAGAATCCATGCATTCGGGACAAGCTAAGTAACCTTGACCCGACCATCCTGAAGTGTATGACCTAGCGGGGTAATCATTAGTCGTGGATAATAAACAAACCTTCATCGTAAACTCTTCCTTCTTGTGGGCATCATACGTAAGGATCCATTTATCCCACATCTCGTCCAACTCATCTATAACAGGTCTAAGATAGATATACATGTCCTTATCGGCTGAACGGGGTCTAGAAATCAACAAACAAAGCTGGAATGTCATCTCCTTCATACACTCCCACGGTGGTAAGTTGTAGACGGTCAATATAACCGGCCACATACTGTACGAGTTGTTCTACATAGAGAAAGGAAAAAAAACATTGATACTTAAACCCAAGAACACATTCTGAGGTTCACTAGCAAACTCAGGATGTAACTGAACAAATCTCTTCCAACTATCGCCATCAATCAGATGACGCAACACATCTGGATCTGTACTCTTCCCTATACGGTGCCAAATTATATTTTTGGCAGTGTGTCTCAAAGCATAAAGTCGCTGCAACCTCAGCGAAATTGGGAAATATCTGAGTTTCTTATGCGCTACTTTCTGACCCTTCTTCGGGTTCCATCTGGATTCACTACATACTGGACACTTATCGTGGGACTCATTCTCCTTGTAAAATAAAACACAATCTTTCACGCAACCATCGGTGGTATTGTACCCCATAGCTAAACTTTTTAACTTTTTGTTGCACTCCTCATATGACTCGGGCAGGGTATGAGGTTTGGGCAAAACGTGGCACAAAAGATCAAGCAACTCAGCGAAAGACGTGTTAGTCCACTTGTTCTTCACCTTCACGTGCATTAGGTTCTCAATGAAATTTAATGAACTCATTACGTTACAATTAGGGTATAACTCAGTCTCTAATTTGGAAAACATCGTTTCGAATTTTCCACGTGTTGAACTGTTCGAGTTTATCATCTCGGTGTCACCCGAATGACCACAACCCTCATAATTAGGTCTCAGAATTTCAAAGACATTCAACATTTTATTTTCTTCATATCGAGTCTTGGGAATTTCATCGTTCTCACCATGCTTTGTCCAAATCTCATACATGGACAAAAACCCAATGTGTAAAGATGTGCCCTAAACTTGACCACAGTAAACCGACGATAATACGAACACTCATTACACGAACAAAACAAAGTTTCTTTAAAATCATTTTTTTAGCAAATGCGAAAAATTCTTCTACCCCCTTAACAAATTCACGCAAAATACGATGAACAGAAGTAATCCAGCTTTTGTCAATACCCGAAGCCATCCTCTACTACCAATATAATCAACTATTCCAATATCAAAGAATACAACATAAATGTCTCATAAATAAAATGAAAAAAAATTATCACATCACCATTTAAATACATAAATATAAAATGAAAAAAAAAATTATTATATCACCAATTAAATACATAAATATAAAATTAATTGCATGAAAAATATTACATCACCAAATAAATACATAAATAGAATATTAAATGCATAAAATATATTACATCACCAAATAAATATATATCTCATTTATGCATTTATTTCTCATACAATGATATATCATATATATATCATATAAAATAATAAGATGCTTCGAAATACATAGCGTTACTATTTAGCATTAACTACACAATTGTAATTAAATAAAAGAAAGTTGAAAAAAGTTTTATAGAAGAAAATACCTACTTTTGGGCAAATTTAGATGGAGAAATTGATAATTGAGGAGGTCTCACGTTGTTGATTGACCCGACAAAGGTTTTCCACGTGTTGAAATACCTAATAATTAATAATATTTAGCATTAACTAAACAATTGTAAACAAATAAATAATTTTTGAATGTGTTTTATAAAACAAAAAATACCTACTTTTGGGAAACTTTAGATGGAAAATTGATAATTGAGGAGGTCTCACGTTGTTGATTGGTCCGGGAAAGATTTTCCACGTGTTGAAATAATGTTTGATGATGATTTGTGGGAAAAAATTGGGACAGTTTTGAGAGAATAGTGGGGAAGTTATAAAATAATGGGTATTTGAGGATCCCATTTCGAAACCCACTGTCATAAATACGCTACACCCATTAGCGAATACAACAAGTAGTCACTAAAGATGTGAAAGTCGTCATTATTAGTCACTAATAGCAACTACATGTGTCGTCGTAAAAAGTTGAACTTCATTAGCGACTACACAAGTTGGTGGAAAAAATTAATTAAAAAATAAGAAAACTAGCGACTACTTGCATAATACTAACGACTATTTCTTGTAGTCGTTAAAAACATAAATTGTTAACGACTACTTTGTAGTCTAGAAAAATGTAAAATAGTCGTTAAAAAAAGTAGTCGTTAGAGATATAATCTTTAGCGACTACATGAAATAGTCGCGAAAACTTTAGTAGCGAGAAAACTCACGTGTAGTTGTGTAATAACGACTTTTAAAAGATAAATTGAATATTATAATGTCAATATTTCTTCTCCTGATAGTTTTGTGAATTCAATAACTTATATTGTAAAGTTAAGAAATATTTATTTCGGTTTATCAAATTAGTGAAATTAGTGAAAAACTTTAGATCATTTTATCAGCTCTTAGAAGTGTTGCAACCCTTGGTATTTTTTCATTAGTATTATCAAATTGGGGATTTTTTATTATGATCTTTTGAACAACTAAATTTGCAATCCAGTACAACAAAAGAAAGCCTGCACTAATTTTAGCAACTATTTAGGGTCAACGAACATGATAGAATAACGTAGAAAAAGTTTCAGCATAGACTAAGTCCTCTTCAAACACAAAAATTAATAACACATAGTAACCTTTGAACAACACCAAAATCTACAATAATTGCAAAACACTTTAATGTATCAGTAAGAATATTCACAAAAAAAAACACTTCATTATATATACTCTGATCATAATTTAGAAACATGGTACGTCAAGGGCATGTTTGAAACACCAAATTTTCTAAATTGTCTGATCATCTTTCTAATTTCATGTTTTTCAACAAGGTTGTCTTGACTGACCCAGCACGAATAACAAAAATAGAAGCGTCCCAAAGTGGTAAAAACTTATATAAAAGTGCATCTATTTTTCTTGTGTATGTTGATGACTATAATGATAGTAGGTTTTGGGGTTTGATTTGGGTAGTTAAGTCGGTTAAACTCCTTAAAACCTCGATAAGTTTAGCTTATGTTGAAGTCTCGAAAACTAGTTTCAGCATTTTTTGACAAAGTTGAAATTTTAAAAATGGTTAATGATTTTGTGGAGTCATAGCAATAGTTTTCTGGATGTGGTGACTTTAGAATCCTAGGACAGTGAATCATCCTAGTATTTTTTTATATATAATGTTATGTTGATATTCATGAAATAATTAGAATATATAAAAGTTTTTATTATTGGCCAAAAAATACTAAAAATTGTATTAAGCAGAATTATTAGGCAAGAGATATTAAAGATTATATAGAGAATAATTATTATGGAAAGAATAAGGTTGTAAATATATTTATCTTGCATAGCTTTTTAGAGAGTAAATAAATTGTAATAGTCTACTATATAAAGAATAGAAAACCCATAGAAAAGTAATTTAGACTATCTTAACATGGTATTAGAGTCTATTCTAATAATCATTTTAGTGTCCTACTCTCTGATTGATTTCTCTTTGTAAGGGTTTTTTTGTCTTGTAATCTTTTTTCTTGAGTGTTCATTTGCGTTGATCGGCAGTGTTAGGGTGATTTTGTTTGGAGAGTTTTGTAATCGTGTATTTTGAAAATTCTATGGTTTGATTTACTAGAAAGAATTTTACTACATGGAAATTCCAGTTTACAATGTTGTTGAAAGGTAAGGAACCATACCATCAATATGATGATAATATTCAAGTTCGAACCAACAAATTAAAAGTTGCGCAATGAAAGGTCAGGGACGCGAAGGTCTCTTGGCTATTGGGACGCTTGAGCCTCTTTTGGTAACCAACTTTCGGTGTTTCACTACAACTCAGGCTATGTGGATTTATCTATATCGTATTTATCATGAAGAGAACAGTGCTATAAAATTCCAATTGGAATTGAAAATTAGCAACTACACTCATGGTAACTTAACAATAACGCAATTTTATTTTTGTTTTATTAATATTTGGGGCGAGTATTCTGCTATTGTTCATGTTAAGGCTCCCAAGGCCGCTCTTGAGTCTTTTCAAGCGGTCCATGATGAGAGCCAAACACGATAAATTTCTAATAAAGTTTCTTCCTAAATTTGAACTTACTTAAGCTAGTTTACTTAACATTAATCTGGTTCAATCTTTAGATATCTTCACAGGGGATTTATTGTGTGACGAACAACGATTATCCACTCAAATTTGAATGATTTCTGAAAAGGTATATTTTGAAACGGTGTATGTCACTTACGCTCCTAGACTTCTATCCTTACATCATTCACGGTTCAACAAATGATTGTATAAGTTTGTACGACTTTAGGACTATAAGATACAAGTTCTACTTCCTCTTCTTGAATTGTTGATTCGGGTGCTTCTGATCATATGACTGGAAATACGATGAGTCTCTATAAAGTTTGAAATTCTAGAGTTTCACAAAAAATTAAACTATATAATGGAAATACACTCCCTATAATAATTGTTCATAATTTTAATCCCTCATTTCAAAATGTTCTCATCTCTCCCGGATTATCTACACAATTTCTTTTTGTTGAACAATTGATTAATAATAATTGTGACATTCAATTCTCTCGTGGTGGTTGTGTTGTGCACGATCAGGTGTTGGGTACGGTGACTGATTGCGAAAAGGGCCTAAAGTGAGGCATCTAATTCCTAAATAATTTTCTATACGTAATGTCGTTTCTTTTGCTTGTTTGTCAACCTCAAATAATAATGACGTATGACATAATATATTAGGATAACCTAGTTTTGTTGTCTTGAGTCATCGTTTGAAACATGTTTTTTTGGGCAATAAATATTCTTCTTCTTCTTCTATATCTTTTGATTGTGCTACTTGTCGTCTAGGTAAAAGTAAACTGTTACCTTTTCCAGCACATGGTAATCGAACTTCGCTAGTTTTGAAATTGTGCATACTAATGTTTGGGGGGAAATTTTATTATTTCACATGATCAATATCGCTTTTTGTAACGTTTATCGATGATTTTAGTCGATTGACTTGGATATATTTCGTTCGTTCTAAATCTGAAGTATTTTAAGTCTGTCAAAATTTTGTTGCACTTGTTGAGACAAATCTAGTACTAGTATCAAAATAGATGCCTTATCCACAGTTGTTTATTTAATCAATCATATGCCTACTATCACTTCGAATTAGAATTCTCTCTATTCTCGATTATATGCCATATCTAAATCAATCTCTCCATACTTTAGGGTGTGTTTGTTTTGCTCATCTTCCATTTATTGATTGCCATAAACTTGCTGCCTAATCTTTCATGTGTGCTTGTATGGGATATATCCCTAGTCACAAAGGATTTTTTTATGAGCTCATGCTAGCAACTTTTGTATTTCTTGAAATGTCATTTTCTTTGAAAATCAATATTTATCTGTCACAAGTTGCTTGGTTTAATGTATGATAGGTTAATTGTGTTTATTAACAAAAGATAGTTTAATAGCGATAAAATTGATTCTAACCTGCTTAATTAAAAGAAAATTTGAAGATATCTTTCTTGTTCAAATCTATGTTGTTGATATTATATTTTTTGGTACTTTGTGTAACTTTATGAAAATTTCAATTAGAGTATGCATAAAGAATTTAAAATTATCGTATATGATTGATGAGTTGAATTTCTTCGTTAGACTTTATATAGAAAAAGTGAAAGAAATAATATTCTTGTATCAAGCCAAATATTTCAAGGAGTTCATCAAGAAATTTAGGCTTGTAAATGAAAAGGAATTTGATACTCCTAAGCTAACATCCACTAAAGTTGAAAAAGATTAAGATAATTTTACCCTTAGAATCAGGCCAGATTCCCCCATATTTTTAATATTGATTTTCAAAGTCATGAAACATTAGGCTCATTAATAATATAAACAAAAGTACCAAAGATAAGAATGAAACACAAATATAGAACAATAATAACACAATATGATCCTATTACTTTAGAATAAATGTAAGAGTCAGAAGTGTTTACTATGATGCCAACTTTTATCTTTGTATTGTTTAGTTTTTCATACCATAATTAGGTGTCTAGTTTAAACCATAAATCGACTTCCTAAGCTTACATACTTTCCCCTAGACCTGGAGCCACAACCCTCTACAATTACACCATATAGATCTACATCCAGGTTTAATATCAATTTGATATATAACTAATTTGTGTTTGATATCATTTGCAATAAGGATCCCGATAGTGGCTATTTTTGTTACATAGGGAAATGTCAAATTAATATTAACCTTTTGTTTGGGTCGAACCACAAATAACAAGTCTAAATTTAGATTACTCTATTTTACCATCATGTCTTGATTTTTTTAACAAACTCACTTACGGATAATTAGTTTACTACTAATTTACACTTTCCAAAAGCTAGAATCTTCTAATTTATAAGAAATATGCGTTAAAGAATTCAAAATCTCTGGATTCAAAGAAAAAGATATCATCTTGCGACAATAATCTATATGCAATACAAGTATCAGCATATACTATGAAAATCAATTATATTGTCTTAGATTCAATAGGGGCTTTCTTGAATTCAAGTAGTCCTACCGAGGTTAGACAATACCATATTGTAAAATATTTCAGGTTAGATGGAAAACTCTTCCACAACTCATAAAGGGTCTTGTATAACGTTTTATCGGGTACTCCATTAAGAAAACAACATCCAAACAAGGGTCATTTCATTCGGTTTGTGCTTGAAATGATTCCAATAATCGCTCGAAGAAGGTTGGAAGTTTTCAAGAAGAAATTTAGCTTGCAATACTTTAATATTTTTATGCCTTTGTAAATGACATAGCGCAAATCTTCTCATACTCAAGTTTTTGCTCCATGATTGGTTTCCAGTTAGTGAGTTTGAAGGTGTGCTAATTACCGTCACATATTTCTTCTTACCAGAATCATCGGCTCCATAATTCTTCCGAAGTGTCTATGAAATGATTTTCATTAACTTCTCATTTGCGAACGGATACAAGATTGAATTTGTCATGTTGTTCAAGATCAATCTTATAGCCATTGAGTTAGCTTTCTTCTGCTTGGCCTCAAGTACAAGATACCTAGTTAGTTGATCTTCGGTTACTATCACATTTATAATAAGGGGGAAGCTCCTTGAACACAACATAGTCTATATCAACTTGCTTAATACATATAAGAATCTTTTGTGACCAACATTTGTAGTAGGAGCCAAATTAAAAGGCTCCAACTTAGTCATGTTAGAAAGTTATTTGCATCCAATGACGAAGAAACAATGAGGAATTGAAAATCCATTTTTAATCAATGGTTTTACAAAAAATTCTTTATGTTGTTAGTAAAAACAAGAAAACTAATAAAAAAGATATGGTAATCAGAAATATAGTATTTTAAAAAACCTTACACTAATATTACATGAGATTTAAGAGAAACAGAAGTTACAAGTAATAACAAGTATAAAAAATAAACAAACAGTTTGTTAAAAAGTATTTTCAGTATGATCGACTATTATCAATATTATAGTCAACGCTCAATAACAATTTAGAGTGAGATATTTGAAAGCTTTTTTGGTGTGCTTATTATTCTGACTAGTGTCTTTTTGAAAATGACTCAAGCTCCCCTTACAAATACTTGTTATAAAGAAAAAGTCACATTGTGTTAGGTTGTATGATGAATCTGGATATGCTTGGTAAAATCTGTTGCAATTGAGTTGTTATTACCGGATTCTTGTGAACTCGCTAGTGTGCGACTACGTGGGTTCATTGTTAGACCGGTAGTAGTTAACTTAATTAAATACTAATTGAGGTTTCACCTAACAACACTCCAAAATGACCGAATGACATAAAGTAACTTAGTACAAAGAACCCGGTAAAGGACCATATACGTATTCACTCTATCTTTACAGCTGCATATCATCATGGGGATATGGTACAACTGTCAAATTCCTTTTAGAAATCAACTACGTTACATGTCGACTATCAACATTTGACGAATGACCTAAGAAACTCCTATCTTCATTCATTCTATCACCTTTGCTAAGGTTTTAATACAATCAGTATAATCTTATCAAATCGTAGAGCTGAAACACTTCTTTTACCTAGAATTGATAGGTTCCATCATGACTCTCCATACGAGCATATATATTTAGATATGTCCAATATTCTTTCGACTATAATTATGGCACACAAGTAGTCAATTATCATAACACAACAAGTACATACAAAACTATAGTGATGATCTTGGGTCAAAGGATTACAAGCATAAAATTCCTTAAAGAGATTAACCCACTTGACAGTTCAAGGTAATTAACCATTAGAAATCTCTAGATTTAGCCGGTTCAATAATTACGTCTTTATGTGCATTACCTATGCACCTTACTCGGTAAATAAGAACTACCAATATTTATCCAATAAATATTTGTTAGCTATATATTAATCTACCAGGATCATCAAGGTCCTAATTCGATTATCCTTTGATTAAGAAATGTTCAGGTTAAGTCATATGGGATAGATTCTCAATTTCATAACTTCTTATGATATCTAAACCTATAATTAACCAAGGATCTACAGTTAATATATATATATATATATATATATATCTATATTTAATATAATAAAAAAATGCATGCCATATTATTTAAAGAAACAATTCTTTTATTTTTAAAAAATAGAAATCATGAAAATATGATCAATCACTAGTGTTTAAATTTATTAGAAGTAGATAGAGTCCAGGGCATAATTCCAAGATTATTTTCATATACTATAAGGTCTACCCTCATCCACATGCCTTCAACATTATTCTCTCTTCTATTATATATTTTCTCTATTTTGAAACTTAGAGAAACTATTCGAATAAAAGAGCAAGTTCATTATTATCCAGTCTCATACAAGGAACTCTAAAAGGTCATGACCCATACCAATTTATCATCCATTTATCTCGGATACCAAAATTTATATTTAAATCATTAATGATATCTTTTCCAACTTTTAGGCTCGTATGTTCTCCATTATTTTATGACTTCTTTCGAATCTCTAGCATCAATTTCATTCAATTAAAAATAAAGGTATACAATTTGAACATTGTTAGTTCTACGTACAACAATTGAAAATCCATGCTCCTACACAACACCCCATTAACAACCTCTATTGAACCATATTAACTGTTTTTAGTTTTTATAGTCTCTGTGATAAGGTTTATATAAGCATTCATTAAACTATGCATTTAGTTTTATCAATCAGTTCGACTTTATTATACGTAAATCAAAATACAACCCTACAATAAAAGATGAATTAAATACCCAAATTTAACAAAAATTCATGACATTGTCTCCTTAATTTAATCTAACTAGATATATGATTAAAATATATCTTTTAACATGATTTTTTTTTCCACTAACATATTTAAGTATTTGATTTGTGCCTCCACAAGCGAATTACTATGTTTGTTCTGTCTTTCATAGATTCTTCTTCATTCAAAGATTTTTGAAGAATTATATCTTGCACCATAAGATACAGATATAGACCACAATTGTAATTGTCTAACTGAAAAAACATTTGTTGAATTCATATTCATAAGTGTTAATCTTATGTATCTATATTGATCATAATCCAATGATTTCTACCGTAATTCATTAACAATTGGCAAGTATCTTTAAATATTAAATAATTCTTGTAATTTTTATAGATTGGTGATAAAAGATACTAAATTTTAAACCATCAAAAACAAAATATAAAGTTAAAATTATTACTTGTTTGCATTGGTCTAACGACCCAGCAAATATTTCTATACTAGGTAAAATTAATATAATTACTACATATATATTACTAAATATATACAATTATATAGCGGGTTTTAAAAAAGTCTAATCATGTTGATGTCTTCATATTTTTGATATATTAATATATACATGAGACATACTTTTATTGTTATTTAGTACTCAATTTCGGGATTTTTCTCATTTATTCACAATTTTCACTTTCTTTTCTAGTTTTAGGTGTTTTCCTATTTTATGAGCCTTTGTGTGTAATTTATGTGTTATTTGTGTAGCACTTAGGGAATGGAAGCCATTAAACCTTAAGATAATGATAATAAGTGAAGAAAATTAAAGTAAACTAATCAATCATAAGTAAAAAAGGAAAGGTTTGGATATATATAGAAAGTAAAGAATCCGCCATACTAGAAAAATATTCACTAATTGGAATGTTGTTAAACGTTGTAAATGAATTTGGAGAAGACCTTTGAGCAACTTATAGATCTTTTAATCTCGGTCATTTTCATAGGTCGTACATTAAATTCGGATAAGTAACAAAGGAGATATAACAAAATCAATCTGCAAGGGTTATCCTGTCCTATAAGGAAAACCGTTTTTGGTAAGACTAGAACTCCTTAACTTTGGGATTACTCCATATTTAGACCAAGAGACAAATATATATATATATATATATATATATATATATATATATATACCTCAGAAGAATAATCCTTGGATCCTTTCTCGGTCCTTAATCAATATTACACCAAAAAAATCATAAAAAGCAAGTGACAAGAAGACAAAAAAAGGAGTTGGAAGTTGTTCATGCCGTTCATATCCTGCACGTTTATAATTTATTTTCTTTCTTTATCTAATATGAACTAAATCTTTTTAGTTTGATGTTAACATATGTGTATGATCACTAAACTAGTTATATATCTATGTCTTTTTATATTTAATTGAAATTAGTAGTGATAACTCAGTTTTTGTGTGTTTTGATATATTGTCTGTAATTATTGTAGTGTACAACGTATAGGATTACCATTGACGTTGGATGGTCATACGGAATGGAATTCTAATTATTAAAACACCATATAAACATGTAGTGTGTGGTAGTGATCCTGACAAAGGGTAGGCTAGCTGGCCTGACCAAATCGACAAACGATAGAAGGGTCGCCAAGGTCCAAAACAATGAGTTTGACCAACACGCCGGCCCTTTGAGCGGCTGGCCTGCCTGGGGAAGTTAAAAAGCTTATTTGTGAGATTTTAGGATCTTTAACTGTGCAAAACCTAACCCTAGCCTCCTCCAACTTCACCAAAATGAATATTTCAGTACCAAAGTCTAGTAAAACACCATAAAAGTTTCACCAAACACCCATCTCATATAAAAACACCATAAAGAATCATAGATTTATATCCATATAATTCCCTACCTTCATATAAACAAGAATCAATCACCCAAATAATTCCAAAACATCTAGAATCCAAAAATTGAAAAACAAAAATTTCCAAATTCTGTCTTCCAAAATTCCTTAACCCATACAATCCAAAAAAGAGTTCATCATACCCACATAGAGAACCATCATCAAACCCAAATAAAACCTTATATATCTATAATAAAAAGGTAGTTCAAGATTGTTCAAACCTTTAAGTTGGGGTTCAAAAGAGTACATGAAAAAAAAATATATTATCTAAGCATTAAGGGAGATGAAGAATCAAATCAAGGTATCGGGTAAGATCAATAAGAAATTAATTGAAATTGGTACTAGTTAGGGAACAAACAAAAGGGACAAACGGGTCATGTATTTAGAGAGGAACATTTCAAGGGTAAAATCAAAGATAAAAGTAGTTACATCTTTCAAATAGAAAACACCATAACCTCTTTATATAAGGATACCTAATACCCAATATGAAGTGAAGCTAATAGAACGCTATTAGCTATCGTTAAAACAAAGATTGTTGGTCGAACACCTTAATATAAGAGAGTATTCAAGAAAAAATTGGATAAGCTAAGAACAAGAGACTTCTAGAGTTGTATGATTTATTGGAATAAATCGAAAGAAGAGGTAAGGGAATGCGAAATTGGTGATACTAAAAGTTTACATACAAGAAAAACACTGGATCCTATTTTGGGTATCTATTATGCAAGACATTAAGTCTAGAGAGTATGGTTTCCTTCATCCCTATCATTTTTTTATGTGCAATATATGTGTTAGATTAAATTTTATTTCTTTATTGATTTTTATTTTCAAATCATGGGGACACGACGCAGTTTTGAGTTGGGAGTGGGTATTCATTGTCCTCACCTTCTTTTTCGTTTAGCAAAATTTTCAAAACATTTATGGTTAGAATAGACATAGAAGAAGATGAATTTACCTATTAAGTATGTTTTAAATTATGTTAATGATAGTAAGTAGTATGTTATTAAACAGTGTCACAAATATGTTTAAAATGCGTACATGAAAACAAGAAGTAAAAGTTATGGAAGATTAATAAACAATGCGTAAGAAGTGTCAACATGGATCGTAAGGAGAGTTAAGCGTGTATAGAACGTAAGGTTTGAAATTAGTTGAAAATTGAATAAGGTAGTTCTTTCCCCATTTATTCATACTTTGCACTTTCGTGTCTAGTATTAGGTATTTTGCTATTTTATAAGGTTTTGCACGTAATTTGTGTGTTATTTGTGTATCACCTAAGGAATGGAAGCTATTATACCTTTGAATAATGATAAAAAGGTAAGAAAAGTAATGTACACTCCTATGTCATAAGTAAAAAGAAAAAGTTTCGTTATATTTGTAAAGTAAAGAATCTGTCATTCTAGAAAAATGTTCACTAATCGAAAAGTTGCATAAAGTTGGTCACGAATCCAGAGGATCCCTTAGACCAGCATATAAATATTTTTATCTCGGTTATTTTGATAGATCCTGCATTAAATTCGGGTTCTGTAACGAAGGAGATATGACCAAATCAATCTGTAAGGGTTATCCTGTCCTACAATTGAGAAATATAAATTTTGGTAAGATTAGGATATCTTAACTTGTGGATTACTCCATATTTCGGACAAGTGATCTATATATATCCATTCATACCTTAGAATAACCATCCTTGGATATGAGTGACAAGAAGAGTAGGAGTAGAATTTATTCATAACAATCCTGTCTTTTACGTTCGCAATTTATTTTCTTTCTTTCTCTAGTATGAACTAAATCTATTTTGCCTGAAATTAGCATATAAGTATGATCCCTAGACTTGCTTTATATCGATTTAGTTTTGGATGTCGTTTTACATTTAATTGAATTAGTAGTAATAACTCAGTTTTTATGTTCTTTGATATATTGTCTATAGTTCTTGCGGTGTAAAACGTATAAAATTACCATAGTAGTTGGATGGTCTCTCGGAAAAGGTGTCTAATTATTGAAACACCACATAAACTTCTAGTGTGGTAGTGATCCTGACAGGCTTGCCTAACTTGATACACTAGCGTTTGAGATTAACCATCGACCATTGCGCATGGTCCCCTAACCCAAATCCCCTGGTATTTGTTCGGTCGCCTCCCAAGTCCACCCAATAGAGGGTTAAGAGTAATATAGAATCTTGGCTATTGGATATCACACAATATTCCCTTACGTAATAATTATGAAATAAGGCTAGTGGAGATTACTTGCAATATCTCGAGCTAAACTATCATACTATCTCTCTTCTTTTTTTATTTCTCTGTCTTTAGTTTCTTTAGTTAATTATTTAGAGTCATAAAACCATAAAAATATTTCAGAGTCTTTTCTAGTATAATTCTTCTAACGTATTTTATTTTCACATTCTATTTGTATTAGTCATAGCTAACTTTCATAGTCCCTGCGTACGAATTCTATTTATCAACTGAACCTACATACGATTTGTGATACTTGCGCTGTGTAACTTCGTGGGCTAGGGTGTTTAGTTCTTTTACTATTTACATTTTTATTTTAACACACCCTAACCACCAACACATGTCTAGAATTCGCATAATTCTTCCTAAGGGCTAGGCTGCGGTCAAATTTCTAGACACCAAAACCAAGTTCTACATCATCGGTCACGGTAAAAAAACATTAGGGATGTGTGAAGTACAAGAGTCGCTATAACATACTAAATGCAACATTTAACTAGTTAGATCCACAATTTATGATTCTTTAGTGCCACATAAAAAATGGTGTCACTGTACCTACATACAAGGATTCTTTTGCATCTAATTCATTAATTATGATTATTTATGGACACAATCATGGTATGTTGCTAAAAATGTAGATAACTCACCATTTTCTTGTAGTTAACCCATGAGTGTAAGTTATATTATTACACATTATTTATCTTGTTAATGGACCATCAAAACAACATTTGTCCTTCATAGCCTTCACCTTCTTACGAATAAAGCCTAATATATTTTAAAATAGTTGAGAATACATGTACACAGTAGATAGATGGGTTATTTGTAATTAATATTCAACAGTATGAGGTTCAAAAGAAACACTTTTCTTCCATACATATGACGATCGAGGATAAAACTCAACATATGTGTTCCTTTTTGGCATGTTTATGGTAACAGATTTGTGCTTCATTATACTACAAAATGAATGAAATGTGATAATGATACTCTATGAGAGTCCTAATAGCACCCTAACTCCTAATTTTAGACATAGAGATGCGCGAATGCCTTACAAGAAATTATAGAGATAATGATAGTAACGTGTGTTAGTGATTTATATGATATGACTTTGTAATTAAAATTGGTAGAGAGTTATCGAGTATCTATTAAACGAGGCAAGCCACAAGCTATACATGTAACAAAAGATTAAATTTTTCCATTTTCATGATTGTGTATATTTGTTAGCATAAACAAATCTTTGTTAGGATGTGGTTAAAAACCCTTATTGGCACATTACTCTTCATTTATAGAGTTCGGACCCTTTTGAAAGAAATAGGAATAGACAATAATATTATGTAATATATATCTTTCTTCACTTTATATATGGAATTTTTAGGAAAACATACTTTTGGCCTTCTTCTCCAGTATCATACAATCAATAAATAACAATTAAGGTTCTCTTTAATTTCCAAAAAAGACCACTCATACTCAATAGAAAGGTGAATAGGTTTCCGTGCATACAAGAGTTAGATGAATTGTACAAAAGTGACACTATATTTATATTTCAATTCACACCTAGTAAATTAATACAACCACCAAATTGGGTCAAGAGAGTGGACTGAAACAAAGATATCCATGTAGCAAAAGATTACCATCTCTTACTTTGACATAATTGTGTGTCTCTATTAGCATAAACATAGGCTTGTCAAGACTTGAGTCAAAATATTTATTGAGGCATGCGATGTGTTGGTAGCTTGCTTTATCATTTTATAAGTATAAAAGTTTTAAACCTAAATAAGAATATAATAAAGGTATGTATATGTACTATTTCCTATCTTTTCATGATAAATGTATATATATATATATTTAATATTCTCTAAATATACAAAATAATACACAATTAAACGAAAGCTTGATGAATTAATGCTAATTTCAAGAAATGGATTTTTATGATGTAAACAAATAATTTGACAATAACTAAAATAAAAAATTATTTAAATTGGTTATACAACATTAAGGATATAAATAAATTATATAACCTTTTCTATATGTTTCAAGGTATTACATAAATGATATCACTTTTTCTATACATGACAATATATATATATATATATATATAAAAAGTAAATTAATTAATACCTTAACTACATTAAATATTTAACAAAAAACTTAATATATTGAATATTGAGCCAAAAAGATTATAAACAAAAAAATACATAACAGTCATTAAAACTCAACCTCACTATTCTAGATCACCACACCAACAACAAATATAGATTCATCTACTCATATAAAATCCTTCTTATATTTTAATCTAGCCACCCATCATCTTCTCTCATCCTAATTCAGAAAAGACATAATAAAGAGATTAATAAAGAATAATCAAGAATAAATAAAGAATAATCAAGCGATAGAATTAAGTATTGGAAATTTCTAGAATATATGAAAGAATTTTGTGAAGTGAAACATTATTTATCAAAGAAGATGATATTCATTGCATTTCAGTTGAGTTGGTCTGGACATTAGAAAGGTTCATCTCTTTAAATTATTATTTAGAAGTTTATTTTCTGGTAAATGATTATAATTTAGAGAAAAAATAAAGTTAGATATTATTGGGATATTATTAATAAAATGATGCTCTATTTTGCCTTTTTAGATGGTTTTTATGATGTGGAAAGGAAGTTAGAGAGAAAGATCATTGTAAGCATTCTTATTGACATGGTTATTTTTTCATTTGTTACTTCTATTAAATTAGCTTTATTCTTAAAACAAATATCCATATTTAGTTGTATTAGTTATCAACATCCTTTCAATCTTTTTGAGGAAAAGCAGGAGAATAGCTGAAGCACATAAGTAACCATTCACATAATCAAATATGGAGCCAAGATGGGTAACGGTTGTCGAAATCTAGAAAGGGTAGTCTTGATAGTAAAATTCCAAATAGGGGAAAATCTGCACTTGAGGGTTGTAAAAGATGATGCTAGGTATAGGCATTTTCATTGGTATAGCAATGTAGTTCATATGCACTAGCATTATTATTATTTTGTACAAATTTTGGTTAGCTGTATGTATTTAATTTTTGACAAAAAATTGATAGTTGCTCTAGTGGGTAGGAAACTTTTAAAAATTTCAAATGGTTTTCGGATGTAATAAAATATTGTAATTAAAATTAATTCCTTTTGACATTCACATTCTTTTTCATTTTATTATTATTATTTTTTACATTTGTGATTTATATTTTTTCAAGAAACATTTACATATGAATACGTTAGTAACTCGATACCTAGAATAGGTTTGCAAGAAAATAACCAACTTGAATTAAGCTTGTTTTTTCATGAGATATATCACTCCAAACCCAAACCATCTCATAATGGAGAAGAAGACATGAACTTAATCTATACAAGTTGTTACCAAGTTTAAAGAGTATGATTTAACAAATATAAAATAAGTGGAAGATTCAATCCATATTTAGTAATTAATTTTTTCTTCATTTGGTTGCATGATCCTGAAGTGATTTTCTGGTATGTTTTTTTAAAATTATTTTATTAGTGCAATCAATGTCTACAAATGATGAAGAATATTCTCTTATTATCGTTAATTGTAGTGATTTTTGGTATAATTTTGTCAATTTCACCATTATTCTGATATATCCAGAATATATAACCAACAACTTACTCTAGCCGTTGAAAACTTAGAAGTATAAGTAAAATGATTTTCTAAATCATTCCAAATTTCAATAAGAATTTTCGGTCTTTGTCTTAATAATTTAATCTTGATCCTACAAACTTAATATATTCTTCTAATGTACTAGGCAGCAATATCAGTCAAATGAGTTCTACACGCCTATTGGACTTTGTGTCAGTTGGGTCTCGTGAGTCCTAATATTTCTAAATCATGTATGTATTAACAATTTTAAAACGTTATGTTGCTTTAAAGAATTGAAAAGAGTCAAAAGATGTAATTTGTGGATCTTTTTTAATTGAATTCATAATTTTCTAAGATTTGATTCTAACTGTTGATCTCCAACAAGAAAGATAGATGAAAGATACATTTTGAGACTCTTTACCACCTAAATTATCACAAATATACTTTCAGAAATGTATTTAAGTTAACTCAACTAATTAAACTCTTTTAATTTCATCAACATTCTTATTGTCAGTGAAAGGTATATACTTCAAATCACTCCCATAACACCCACATTATAAAAAACATACTAGTCATCAATTATCATATCTCATTTGGTTATTGTGACCATGACTATCATCTTGTCTCACATTTGGTGTTTTCACATACATATTCCTTCACGCACAAGGAGCACATTCCAAAGTTAGCATCACCACCGAAATCTGGAAAGCCATGGGGAAATGTATACAGTACATGGTTGGTGTTGGTCATTATGTTGATATTGATTGTTATATAAAATATCTAAATACATATTATATTTATTATTATCATAGTTAGAGAGATTATTCAACATAGTTAACGTAGACAACTTGTTCGCCATATTTAATCCTAGTATAAAAATTGTTAAGTGGTTCACTTTAAAATAACCGTCTTCATTTAAACAAAACACAGTTTCTAATATTTATTATTTAATTCTCAACATGGTATCAGAGATACCACTATTTTAACTTGTGTCACTTTCATCGTCTCATCCATTGCCATCAAAATCGCATAGTAATTTATCAAAACATTTATCAGTAAATTCATATATGAATTTACCTTTAACTTAATCACTCGATCTTATATAAATCAAAGGAGGTATAAAATAAAAGATCTTTATGAGACGATTCAATTAATTTAAAAATAACCATCATCCAACTTTGCACACTCCCCACGGGCTATCAGAATATTCGGTTTTTTGGCAAATTTTGTGCAAGTAAAAATAAGGAATATATATATATATATATATATATATATATATGTGTGTGTGTGTGCGTGTGTGCGTGTATACGTGAGTACTCCTTCGAACTACAGTGTTGCCACACCAATGTCATAATATCATTAGAGTTGACTACCGGGTCATCATTGACTTCAACGTTACATATTGAGATTTTTGGACTTCAACCACCCTAATGTTTATTTGTCCCCTAAATTCGTTGTCGTTTTCTGTTTCTTCAAATTATTTTTCATTAAGCCTATGTTGCACAAATACTAGTACAAAAACAAAGAAGGTCACTACATATCTGCCATTTCCGTATGAATAACACATGTATAATCATAAATATTTTCAAGATCTCATGAACTGTCCTACTCATATTTAAAAAATTTATAATAAAAAATTTCCTTATAATTATCTCAATGATTGCTCGCATATTTTAGATATCAAAGTCTACAATTACTTCAAATGTATCGTCCATATCAATTGCTAATTTTCCAAATGAGCTTAAGTATGTTACGTGTCACTCTTGTCACACTCATTTGTTGTTAAATTCCACAATATATGGCAAGAATTATTGGTTTTTCTATTATGGTTGTTAATGCCATATTACATCAGATTCTAACTTGGATACTGGTGCAAACACTATATAACATTGTCCTCCATTTGAACTTTTGATGGTAGAATTAGAGCAATAAGTAATATCTGGTCGATTTATAATTTTAGTGTTTTGTTTTCTAATGTTTATCTTCTTCCTAAACTCACATTAACTCTTATTTATGTGGGTCAATTATTTGACTTTGGTCTAGCCTCCACTTGCTCGAGTTCTAGTTCTTCTAAGTGTAAGGATCCTTCGATGTACTAAGTAAGTAAAATAATTCAGTTACTTAATGATTTATGTAGTTACTTTCAATTTCGTGTTCAACGATGGCGTAGATGGTTTTAAATGTTAATGCTAAATGACAAAAAAATAAAATATATATCGTTTTGTTTTTTTGTTTAATGAACTAAGAGTGCGCATATAAAAGTTTAAACTAGGAATGCAACTGAGTAAAATACAAAGAATGGGGGAGAATATAGATTAGTTTTGCAAATATGCACAAAAACAATATTTTAAGTATTAAGGCAAATAGAGATGATACAACTCACAAGATTTGTAATATTTCTAACTTCTGTCAGGGTAGTTTAGAAGACAACATCAACACTACTAATTTACTTGGGTAAGGATACCCTACGAAATGATCGGTGATTTACCTGACTATCTAGTTAAGCAATTCGTTTAGGATTAGTACCGCAAACTAGACGAACATAAACCATTTTTTCCCTAAACCCCATCTATGTAACATTATAGGAACATACATCAATCTATAGGTGGTGGGCCCGAGGATGTCATGAAATAACTAATGTAAATAATACACACCTAGGAAACCATTATTAACTCTCCGCAAGTTTATGAGTCGTTACAAGTAATAAATAAGTAAATCAAGTTCGTTCTTAGTGATTTAGGTAATTATTATAATTCTTGTTCAATATTAGTATAGATGATTTTCATTATTTTGACTCAAATATAAAAATATATAGGAAGGTTTTTTGTTTAAGAATAAAATAAATAATTATGAAAATAAGATAGCAGTTAAGATTGCAAGTATGAACCTAATCCTTTTCACTATTTGTTCTAGAAGTAAATTAATTGTTCTTATTAACCGAGAGACAAAAGGTCAATTACTTGAGCTAATCTGTATTATATGGCCAAGATAATATGATTAATTAAATCAATATTTATATCCAATAGATGGAAAAAGAAATTTAATTAATTACAAATTAAATAATAACAACTAGGTTTATCAAAAACTATCATAAGCAAATAGAAATTAGTGCAGAATTGAATCTAGCAAAACAAATGTTTTCCTCAAAGAGTGGGTTGGTTCAAGTCAATCTGGCTGCAAATATATCTTCTATTCTTTTAAAACTATATGGGAAATAAATATTACATTTATATATAATCTTATATATCTTAAAAAACTGTACGGTAAATAAATCATCTAGCAAACAAATTCATACCATTGAGGTTGATATAAAATAAGATAGGTAAAAGAGACATACAAGAATGAACAACAAGTACTCTTGAAAGAGGTACATGTGTCTTTCTTTGGTTGATTAGAAAACAATGCTTCCTATTTGCTTCACGTTCCTTAAAGATCTTATTAACAATCAAATCATTAGGGATCCAAGATAAAGGGGATGAAATTAAGCCATTCTAAATACTTTATGTTCTCAATTTGTCTTTATTACCCATGTCGAGCAAATTACTATAAAATCATCGAATTGGTTATAATTGGGTTATCCATACTGTTAGAAAAAGTTTTTTCAAAATTAGTCTTAAATTTTTCTAGGTGATAGATTACTACAACTCTTTAGTATCACTTTCAAAATGTATCCTTCTATGAAAACATTTTCACCTGAACTTTTCATTCATTTTCTTTTTAATTACGTTGTTTTCTTATTATATCTTTTTAGATATTGGGAATTAAGCTTCTTGTTTACAATAGTTTATCTTAGAATATTTTTTTATAATCTCTCATGATTTTTTTTCAATCCAAGCGAAGGATCAACAGGAATAAAATTTCATTAAAGGTTAAAATTGACAAACTTTCACTTTTGTAAGATTGACATCCTGAATCAAAACAAACGTTATAATATTTTTTTTTAAAAGTAAAAAATGATCGACAACCTTTCAATTAGCTCATAGTGGATTCTTGATCCAAAACGATTATCCATTTTAGGCACAAAATGTAATAAAAAAATTTCAAAAAGAGACGTTTATTTTTTTCTCGTTGGATTATTTAATGCGCAACGGGAAAGTAGTACAATTTGTATAAAATCAATCTTCCTTAAACATAAGGGTCTTAATAATTGACTATATATACATCCTCGTCAATATTTCTTTAACTATAACATAAATCTATTTATCTACTACAACTTTCAAGCAGTAATTTTAAACTCTCTTTATCACTTATCAAGCATTCAACATTATCCCTTTATCATCATATATTTTAGGATTGATATTATCATTGATATTAGCTTATTAAGGAGCAAAATAATTATTGTAATCCTCTAAGACACTTAAAATTTTTACTCTCATCTATATAAAATTTTGCCTTAATGCTAAAGTTTAGAAGAAAGGGATGAGACATATATTTTTGGAATTTAACACTTGTGTGTAACAATTGCACAATGGAGGTAGCTTTAGTTTCCAACTTTGGGATGTGAAAAACTTGGGAATTGTCTTATTGTATCGAAAGTCTATCTTACCTTCAAGATATATTAATGCTTAGTAGAATAGATGATTTTACGATTCTAAGGAAAAGGCCCTATGTAGTGGATTAGGCATACAAGAGTTCCAACCACCTTATGTGCTCGACTAATCTCTAACTCTATCTTTTACTTTCCATAGCTTGTGTTTTGTTTGTGGTTATTATTGATTATATATCTCAACTCTTAGTTGTGTAACTTTCATTTCCAGTGTTTGATAAATTGTTTCAACAATTTTTCAAACTAATATTTTATTCCATAGATTTTAAATTTGTGGTATTTCTTATTTAAAGTAAATTCCCCCCTCTAGGTTTAACAAGTGGTGTCACGGCATAACTATAGCTTTTACTTAAATATAATTGAGTTAATAACATAAAGTTTAACCACAGGGAAGTTAATCTACTAGTGGACCCCCTTTTTTGCATGTTCAAATTTTACTCACTATAAGAAAATAATGTATAACCGTCTTCAATGCTTTGACTACAACCTATGGAAAACCACGATTGAAGGTTGTTTCATTCTTAAAAAAAGAACATGAGAGTATAGAAAATCATGGTCACGATCAAATTTAAACTTAAAGAAGAATTCACAAAGTATGACAACATAAAGTCTATTAAAATGCTAGAGAATGGAGTACACATTAACTTGTGGACTATCTGAGGCTGAATATAATTGAGTAAATGAATATGATCTGACATACAAGATTTGAGAATGTCTCAAGCGAACATATAAACACTTAAAGGTGAAAAATGAAGAAAATCTAAATTCGACACGTAAAAGATTCACTACCATAGTCGACACTCTTGGCTCTCTTGGAAAATTCCCTCTAAACAAAGATTTTGTAAAGAGTATCTAGATTTATCTTCCCAAGAAATACAAACCTAAAGTGGTTCAATAATTGAAGCAAAACCAATATATCAAATGAGTAGAACTTGTTTGGCATTTTCTGCATAATGAGACTAATTGGGGGAAATCCTTTACTACACCTGGTTATTTGTAATCCTAGATCACATCAGCTCTCTCCATATCTTTCATATAAAATTTAAAATTCAGGAATCATTTTATCTCACTAACAATATATATATAGGTAAAAAAATAAGTATTTTATTCACATATAAACAAATAATATCAAAGGCTGGTTCTATTACTTTAGAGTGAACACAAGATTCTGAAGTGTACAAACGGTCTTTTATTTTGGTATAGTCTAGTTTTTAATACCATTGGTTTGGTGAATATTTTAATCCATACATCGACTTCCTATTATTATATACGTTTTCCATGACCCGAAGCCACAAATCTTTCGGGTTGCACAATACTTATCTTTTCAGCTAGACATAGGCTTGTTAGGACGTAGGTAAAAAAATTATTTGGGCATGTGATGTGTTGGTATAAAAGCTCAGAACCTATATAAAAATGCTAAATATATGTATATGTCTTATTTCTTCCCTTTCCGTGACTAGAATATGTGTTAAATACTTGTTATATATAGTAAAAAATTCAGAATAAAACAATTGCTTGATGAATTCATGTTAATTATAAGAAATGAATTTGTATGATGTATATAAATAAATTACAATAACTAAAATAGAAAATTATAAAAACCGGTTAATAATATTAAGGATATAAGTCAAATATATAACCTCTTCTATACGTTTCAATGTATTACATAAATGATATCACTTTTTCTATAAATGACAATATATATATATATATATATATATATATATATATATATATATATATATATATATATATAAAAAGTTAGTTAATTAATACTGTAATTACATTATATATTTAACTAAAAACATAATATATTTAATATTAAATCAAAAAGATTATAAACAAAAAGCGGTCATAAAAACTCAACCTATACTATTCTATATCACAAGACCAACAACAAATATAAATTAATATACTCATATAAAATCCTTCTTATGCTTTAACCTAGCCGCAACCATTCTTGCCTCATCCGAATTGAGAAAGGACAAAATAAAGAGATCAATAAAGAATAATCAACAATAAATAAAGAAGAATCAAGCAATAGGATTAGTATGGAAAATTTCTAAAATATATGGGAGAATTTCGTGAAGGGAACAAGATCTATGTTCATTGCATTTCAGTGGAGTCAGTCTCTCAATTAGAAAGGTTCATTTCTTAAATTATTAGTTGCAAGTTTACTTTTTAGGCAATTTTATAATTTAGTAAAGAAAATGAATTATATATTATCTAGATATTATTAATAAAATGATTGCTCTATTTTTTCTTTTTAGATGATTTTTATGATGTGGAGAGAAAGTTAAAGAGAAAAATGATGGTAAGAATTGTTATTGACATGGTTCTTTTTCCATAAGTTCTTCCTATTAGATCTGCTTTATTCTTAAAACTCATATCTATATTTAGTTTGATTAGGCATTAACTTTCTTTCAACCTTATTGAAGAAAAGCAAGAGACTAGCTGAAGAACATAAGTAACCATATATATCATCAAATATGGAGCCAAGATAGGTAAGGGTTGTCGAAATCTAAAGGGTGGATCCAGCAAGGGTGGTATTAAAAGTTAAATTCCAAACAGTTGTAAATTTGCACTCGAGGGTTGTATTAGAATATGCTAGGCATAAACATTGGTATTGGTATAACAATGTAATTGAAATGCAATAGCATTATTATTATTTTTACAAAATTTGGTTTATTGAATGTATTTAATTTTCACAATAAATTGTAATAAAATAAATTTCTCTTCACATGTTCATTCTTGTTCATTTTATTAAATTTTTTAATTTTAAATTTGGGATTTATATTTTCTGCAAGAAACTTATACATGTGAATACCTTAGTAACCCAATACCCTGGATATGTTTGCAAGAAAATAAACACCTTGAATTACGCTTGTTTTCTCGTAAGATAAATCACTCCAAACCCA
The DNA here is from genome assembly GCA_029959085.1 of Nemophila menziesii. Lineage (NCBI taxonomy): Eukaryota > Viridiplantae > Streptophyta > Magnoliopsida > Boraginales > Hydrophyllaceae > Nemophila > Nemophila menziesii. The sequence continues at coordinate 87,832,844 of JARWIR010000001.1, forward strand.
CACCATTTCACAACAGAGAAGAAAACATGAACTTAATCTATACAAGTTCTTACAAAATTCAAAGAGTAGGATTTATCAGATATGAAATATGCTGGAAAATTCAATCTATATATAGTAATTAATTTTTTCTTCATTTGGTTGCATGATCCTGCAGAGATTTGATGGTATCTACTTTTTTTAAATTATTTTATAGGGTTGCGTATTGGCCATCTATTCTAGGTTTCTCCATTATTTAATCAATGGCTACAAATGATGAAAAATCTTCTCTTATTATCTTTAATTGTATTGATTTTCGGTTTAGTTTGGTCAATTGCACCATTGTTTCAATATTATCCAGCATATAGAACAAACGACCTACTCTAGACGTTGAAAACATAAGTATAAGTAAAATGATTTACTTCATCATTCCAAATTGTAGAAACGTTTGACAATTAAATTTGTGTGTTTGTTTTAAAAAATAATCGTGAAAATACCAACTTAGAGTTATTCTTCTACTGTAACTGGGCAACAATATCGTTTGCATGAGTTCTACACACCTATTTGACATTGTGTCATTTGGGTCTCGTGAGTCATAATCTTTGTATTTCAAGTATATATTGAAAATTTTAAATCTTTATATTGGTTTAAAGAATTCAAAAGAGTCAAAAGATATAATTTGTGGATTTTTTTATGTAACACGTAATTTTCTAAGATTTGATTCCAATTGTGGATCTCCAAAAAGAAAAATAGCTGAAAGATACATTTTGAGACTCTTTACCAACTAAATTATCATAAATATACTTTCAGAAAAGTAGTTAAGTTAACTCAACTAGTTAGATTCTTGTTATTTCTTCTACATTCATAGTTTTGATGAGAGGTATATACTTCAAATCACTCCCATAACACCCACATTATAAAAAAAACATACTAGTCATCAATTGTCATATCTCATTTAGTTATTGTATCCATGAATATCATAGTAATTAATATATTTGGAGAATTAAGAAAATATAGAAGGCTATAAAATATAACACACTTTCGACCGTGTTTCTTTAATATTTAGGCTTTCAATTGAATTCAAATCAAACCATTTCCAAAGATAACTTTATAGAGGAAGATTTAGAATAATTCACAAATAATTGAGTTAAAAATTATAGGAATTTGTTGCAAAAACATTTTGCCATCTAAAAATGGGTACAAATACTCATTTTATACAACATGCAAATATGTGCTCAACATTAAATCTATGACGAGACTTAGGAAAGGTAAAAAAATATAACAATCAATGGAGTACGAGTGACAACCTTGACTTTTTAGAGTAATTATATTTTGGGGATGTTTTGGGGGGAGGTATTATAAAAAGGGAGAGGGGGAAAAGTCTATTTTTGTAAGCATTTTTAGCTAAGAATTTCGGAAGGCTTTTTTTATTGTCTCTCGGGCGCTTTACTGCCACACATGGTGTCCTTGCACAAAAATTATGTTGGTTTAATATTGATAACAAACTCTCAATTTAAATGTGTTCATGCTTACGTAAAAGATCTTGTCTCACATTTGGTGTTTTCACTTACATATTCATTTACCCACAAGGAGCACATTCTAAAGTTAGAATCACCACCAAATTCTGGAAGGCCATAGGAAAAAGTATACATTACATGGTTGGAGTTGGTCATTTTGTCGATATTGATTGTTATATATATAAATACATATTATGTTTATTATTATCTTAGTTAGAGAAATTATTTACCATAGTTAGTGTAGACAACTTATTCTCCATGTTTAGTCCTAGTATAAATATTATTAAGTGGTTTACTTTAAGATAATTGAGTTCATTAAAATAAAACACATTTGTTTATTTAATTCTCAACGTGGTATCAAAGCTACTAATATTTTAACTTGTGTCACATTCATCGTCTCATCCACTGCCTTCGAAATCGCATAAAAATTTCTCAAAAAATTTATTAGCAAATTCAAATATGAATTTGCCTTTAACTCAATCATCCGATCATATATAATCAATCATGTCAAAGATCTTTTTGAGACGATTCAATTAGTTTAAAAAGAACCACTATCAGACTTTGCATGCTCCCCCACAGGCATTCTGAAAATACAGTGTTGTGCAAATTTTCAACAAGTAAAAAAAGGAATATATATATATATATATATATATATATATATATATATATATATATATACTAGATATAACCCGTGCCCGAGGGCACTATACAAAACTTGATCTACTTTTTAATTAAACAAATAAACATAATATGTTTCTTATCTTATCTTCTTATAATTTAATTTAATAATACATAATTCATTACATTAACAAAAATACATAAATAAAAAATTTATTTAATGAGTATGTTAACTATAGTGAAACTTCTAAAAATTATATTTAAATATTTTTCATTAGCATTGAGTAAATTTTTATATCAAAAGAATTAAAAAATATCTTATTTAAAAAAGTAAATAGAATGAACATTCATCAGGTCTGTTCAATGAAAATTCTATTTTCAATTAATATGTATTGTATAATATGAATATTTTAGAAATGTAGGATCCTTAAATCATATTTTAATCAATATCTCGATTGACTAAGAAATGAGTAGATTAAATAATTTCATAACTTATATATTCTTGAGTGAGCTTGGGAGTGCTCAAATAGTTATTTCACAAATGGAAGTTGGTGGATATCTAAATCATAAGTCTATAATTGAATATTATAACAATGTTCGATCCTTTAATCACATTATAGTTAAAATCGCGGTTGACCAATGTTTGACAATTTGATCAAATTTTGACTAATATCATGATTGGACAAGGTTGGGGTAGATTTGATAATTTTATAACTTTTATATTCTTGAGTGAGTCTAGGTTTGCTCAAATGCTTATTATACAATTGGGTTAACAATTGGTGGATATATAAAGTATAAGTCTATAATTTTACTGCAAATATTAATTTTGGTAAACAAACTTACATTAGACTGAATAATTATTATTCTGTCATTCTTATATAGATAACAATGTTGTACTATTCCAATTGATAAAATCAAATAGTATCCAATGTTAATAGTTAATCTGTAAAACTACATTGAGTGGTTAAACTATTTACATATACCCCATATCAATAAAAATACGTGTTATTTCCCTCAAGAATATCTAGTATCTTAAAATAATTTTTTTTATGCAAATAAATGAATCGCGTTAGTTACAATATCAGAAACTTAAAATATATTTACCCTTCAATAAATCTATAGCCCTACATAATTCTTATTAGTCACAAAAAAGGAAGTTATTATTGCTTCCACGTAATATAAACGTCCATATGGTTTTTGCATAGTCAGTAACTTTAGTTCATTGATCAATAATTTATCGAAAAAATGTAGTAAATAAATCCAGATCACTTTAAGACAAAACTATGTTAACTGTATAAGACAAAACTACTTAAACAATATAACATAATAAACTACATTGAGTAAGAAACAATAGTTATCTTAAATGTAGAACATTTGAAAAAAAAATAGAAAACATACAAAGTAGAAATTAATTATAATTTTAAAACATATTATATTCTATATTCAAATAAATATATAAAAATTTGTGTGATGCACAATTTATTATATATTCAAATAAATATATAAAATAAGTATAATTTTTACGTTTTGTACATAAATAAATTACATATTTTGTCATCCATGTCTCTAACTTAATCTAGTTAAAAAAAAGAGAATTCATATATCAGGTTAAGATATAATTTATTATAAACATGGACTATACTTGGTCTTAAAAAAATAGAGAACTCATATACCAGGTTAACTGATAATTAACATTAATCATAAATAAACACTAAGTATTTTTTCTACACAAATAATATTACTTAGTTGAAAAACATTACATATTTGGTCATCGATCTGTTAAATATAGAGAACTCCTATATAAAATAAGCAAGTGAAATTTGTTGTCCATGCAGTAAAAAATCAAATTGTCTTATATATCCAACCAAAAAATTATAAAAGAAAAATATAATTACAACATCTTAAATAAATTGTCCATATATTTTTGCTCTAGATAAATCTTGGCCACTCTTTGACTTTCGACTTGTCCCATATAATATAGATATATATATAAATATATATATATATATATATATATATATATATATATATATATATATATATATTTATGCGTATATGATTGTGTTTGTGCATGTGTTCCACGTCACAATACTCCTTCTAGCTACAGTTTTGCTATATCAATGTCATACCATCATAAGAGTTGACTACCACGTCATCATTGACTTCAACATCATAAAACCAGATTTTTGGACTTCAACCTTACTAATCTTTATCGATCCATTAAATTCGTTTTCATTGTGTGTTTCCTCAAACTAGTTTCTGTTAAGTCTATTTTGAACATATAGTAGTAGATAAACAATTAAGTTCACTACATCTCTTCCAATTCAGTATGAATAACACATGTATTATCATAAATATTGTCATGATCTCATGAACTTTCGTACGCATATTTGAAAATTTTATAATACAACTTTTCCATATAATTATCTCAATGGTTGCTCGCAAATTTTAAATATCAACAAATTATGAGGGTCGACAGTTCGTGTCAAATTATGTCATCAATAAAGAAAAGTCTACCATTACTTCATATATATCGTTCATATCAATTGCTAATATTATGAGTGAGCTTAAGTAATTATGTCTCACTCTTGTCACACTCCTTTACTGTTAAATTCCACATTATATGGCAAGAATTATTGGTTCTTCTTTTCTGGTTTTTAAAACCATATGACATCATATTCTAACTTAGATATTGGTGCAAACACTATATTTTATTCTCCTACATTGAAACTTTTAATGGTAGGCCGTTGTCAATAACTCATATCAAGTTGATATTTACTTCTAGTGTTTCATTTTGTAATGTTTATCGTTGTTCTATACTCAAAATTAACTATTATTTATGTGGGTCAATTATGTGACTTTGGTCTATACGCCACTTTCTCTAGTTTAGGTTGTTGTGTACATGATCATAAATGTTGAAAGTAAAATAATTTATTTCCTTAAGGATTTAGGTTGCCAGCTTTAAACTTGTGTTCAACGATAAAGTAGATGGTTTTAAATGTTTATGCTAAAAGACAAAAAAATAAAATAGATATTTTTATGGATTTTGATTAATGAACTAAGAGTGCGAATTTTAAAGTTTAAACTAGGAATGCAATTGAATAAAGTACGAACAATGTGGGAAAATATAGAATAGCTTTTGCATATATGCACATATATTACATAATAAATATTTTAATTATAAGGGCGACTTGAGATGATACAACTCACAAGGATTTATAATCCTTCTAACTCCCATCAGTGTAGTTTAGAAGACAACATCAACGCTAATAGTGTACTTGGGTAAGGGAACCCGACAAAATGATTAGTGGTTTAATCTAACCATAATGACTATCTAGTTAAGCAATCCAGTAAGGACTAATACCACCTACTAGACAAATATGAACCGCGTTGGTCCCTAAACCCTTGTCTAAAAGACTTGTAGGAACTAACGTGAATCTAGAGGTGGTGGGCCCGAGGATGTCATAAAATAAAGAATATAAACAAAACACACCTAGGAAACCAGTATTAACTCTTCACGAGTGTATGAGTCCTTACAACTAATAAATAAGTAAATACACTTTGTTCCTCAGTGATTTAGATAGTTATTTTAATTCTTGCTCAAAACTAGGTAAGATGATTTTGATTGTTTTGACTGAAATATAAAAATATAAATGAAGGTGTTTTGTTTTAGAATAAAACAAATAAATATGAAAATAAGATAGCAGTTAAGATTGCAAGTATGAAACTAATCCTATTCACTAATTGTTCTACAAGTTAATTAATTGTTTTTATTAACCAAAACTCTAAATTTTCTCTAACTCCCGTATGGATCTCCTTAGAGAGATCTCATACTCACATTCTAAAAGAACAGACCTTGGGTTCTATAACATACGAAGCGCTTGAAATTAATCACAAACAACAAGCGTGTATACTAATTAGTAATTGGTACCCCTTCCAGACAAAACTTCAATAACATAAGGTAATCTATATTATATGGAAAGGATAATATGGGTAATTAAATCAATTTGATACCGAATAGATGCAAAATGAAATTTAATTATTGCAAATTTAAAAGACAAATCAAATTAATAACAACTAGATTTATCAAAATAATTTTAAACATATATAAATTAGTGAAAAATTGAATCTCGTAATAAACAATTTAGAAAAAAAACTATAGACGAAATATATATAATTCTAATTTAAGCCAAATAATAGAGATATATATGTGTATAAGTGATTTGTTTAAACTCCAACTCTAGTTACTTCCTTCTCAAGATCCTCCTAGTAGCTTCTATTGTGGGATTCATGATAAAAGGTAAGCTCTACCGACCAAGGAAAGAGTATCTAATGTTTGAAGCTGATATAATAGGTTAAAAACGTTTGTTGGGTCTTCGGATTCATTTAAGTGACCTATCTCACTGTAAAAATATTTTCCTCAAAGAGGGGTTTGTTCAAGTCACGCCGGCTGCAAGTATATCTTTTATTTCTTCTAAAACAATATGGGAAATAAATCATTTATTTATATATAATCTCTTATTCTTATATAATATTATATTTCTCTAAAATAATATGGTAAATAAATCATCTAGCAAAAAATTCATATCAATGAGGTTGATATAAAAGAAGCTAGGTAAAGGAGACATACAAAAAAAGAACGACAAGTACTCTTGAAAGAGGTACATGTGCCTTTCTTTGGTTGATAAGAAAACTAAACTTCTCAATTTATTCATTTTACTTCAAGATCCTATGAAGAATCAAATAACTAGGGATCTAAGATAATGGGGAAGAATGTGAGCCATTCTAAATGTTATATGTTGTCAATTTTTCTTTATTTCTCATATCGAGAAACATAATGTAAAATTATCATTGATAATAATTTGGTTATCCATACTATTAATAATATTGTTTTCCAAAATTAGTCTTAATATTTTCAGTGTAATAGATTAATATAACTCTTTAGAATCAATTTCAATATGTAACCTTTGATGAAAACATTTTGACTTGAACTCTTCATTCATTTTATTTTTAATTACATTGTTTTCTTATTATATCTTTTTATATATTGGGAATTTATCTTCTTATTTACAATAGTTTATCTTAGAATATTTTATCTAAAATCTCTCGTGATTTTGTTTTTCAATCCAAGTAAAGGAACAACCGTACGGAAAATTTCAATAAAAATCAAAATTGGCACCCTTTCACTTTTCAAGATTGGCATCCCTACAAAAACGAAATTCCTTCTTTGTAGTAAAAACTTTATAGAATTATCACAAAAGAGGTAAAAAAGAATCGAAAACCTTTCAATCAACTCATACCGGCATTTTGATCCAAAATGATTAACTGTTTCTAGGCACAAAACGTAATACCAATTTTATAAAAAGAGACGTTGAAATTTTTATTGTTGGAAATAATACCATCCAATCAAAGTTGTAACATGCAAAGAAAAAAAGTTATATACTATTTTTGGATAAATTAAATCTTTCTTTAACATAAGGGGCTTCATAATCGACTATATATACATCATATTTAATGTAGTCTTAACTATAACATCAACCTATTTATCTACTACAATATTCAAGTAGTAATTTTAAACTCTCTTAGTCACTTATCAGGCATTCAATATTATTAATTTATCATAATTTTTTAGTCTTGATATTATCATTGATATTAGCTCATTAAGGAGTAAGATATTTATTGTAGTCCTCTAAGACACTTAAAATTTTTACTCTCATCTATATTAATGTTTTGCCTTAATGCTAAAGTTTATATGAAAGGGATGATGCCTTTATTTTTGGAATGTGACATCTGTGTGAAACATATTCACATTATATGTAGCTTAAGTTTCCAACTTTGAGATTATATGTCAATAAAAAACCCCTTTTAAAAACCTTTTCATAACTCTTTATCATGAATAGTATGCTTACATTCTTATTTTATGTGAAGTATTATATTCTTATGTGACTACTTATTCTTAACTTCATGTATTATCTTCCTATCTCACATACACATCACTTGGTTTATATTTCACCTTTATGAATTGAAAACATCTTTAAAATCACAAGCTCTTTTAAGGATGTTTCTTGCATAAGATGAACTACAATCTATTTCTACTTGCCACTAGTTTATATTTAATTCTTCGAATCAATATCTTAATATTTGTATTCTATTTTTCACATGATTCTTACTTTACACATTTCTTGATATATTTTTGTCTGTGATGCTTGTTGCTCTTTTGTTGTACTAATATTCATTGTAGGATCTCTTATTGTAAAAGTCTTATAAAGAAGGCATCTTGATTTGATATATCAAACGGTATTTTGGTTGAGTGGCAATTCAGTCAAAAAATGTCACACCTAAAATGGCTATTAATTTTCAAAATCGGTATAGCATTTTTCATACCAAAAAACGACAAAACGTTTTCCGTAAGAACCTAAAAAAGTCAAAGACAATTGGAAACCTTGCAACCTTCTTTGCTAGCATCCCTACCTAACAGTATCACGTTTCTTTATCAACAACGAGGTTTCAAGAGCATATATGTATTATATCGCTTAACAAGTAACACCACGTGGAAAATATTCATTGGATTAAAAAACTGTTACCCATTTTATGCAAAATGTTATAATGTCATTAATAGATCATGTGATCATTATTATAGAGCCGTTGTAACTTCATCTACTACATATAAAATTCTCTCTTTCATTACGTGACCAACTCTTAAATATAAATATCATACTATCCTATATTTCAAGAAAGAACACAAAAGCTTGTTCATCACTTTTACTTTATCCAATCAAGCTTGGTGAACTTATTAGTTATATCTATCTCAACAAAGATTTCATTCAAGTCAAGCTATCATATTCGTATCTACTCAACAAAGTAGATCAACCTAAAAGCTTCACTTATGCTTCTAACTATTCAAGGAGTTCACAATCACTCTTGTCATATTAAATCATTAATGAACATATTAAATTGGTTGTAATATTCATCATCTAACCAGTTAGAATAGTACTCCTTCTCTACTTTATAGAAGAGGTAGTTTCATATGTTAGTATTCAACTTTATAAAATTATAAAAGGACGTGGCTTAACCGCTAAAAGCCTTATAAGGTTGTGACTTATATGATAAAAGTTCTGGGAATATTTTGTTTTTGGTTTAGCATAGAAAAACCCAATAAAAACCCAATATAAAGGTTTATATATCACCCACAAGATATATCAAGGGCCTTAATGGAGAATCTTTCAATTCCTGTAGGGATGACCCTAGGTTGTGGATGTAGAGAAACGATTTTAATCTAAATACCTCATATAATTTGATTTGTGTATTAATTATGAATCGCAAGATATTAAGAAAATCCTTAAACCTCTTTTGATTAAGGTTTAATATTGTATTTCTCAATCTATTCAACACCCTTTATGCTAAAGGTGTCAATGCACGTAGAACAACATCAGGCACAGATACAGAGGCACAACCAAACGAATTATAAACGATGTAAGTTTTGACGGATGGAATAGAGTAAGTAGCTACAATAATAATACATATAATATTACTAAGATAAGATGAAGAAATTAAAAGTAGTTAGTTAGCTTCATTTGGTGTGTTAATCATACATATTCTTGAACTTTAAATGACTACCTATAATGGTTTCTTCTCTTCTCAAACTGTAATGTAATTATTGTACCGGCAAAGTAACAATAGTGAGAGAATGCAAACTGGAACGGAATCCAAGTCGCCGATAATTTTAAAAGACAGAAAATTAACGGGAAACAGAAATACGTTCGGAGATCAATGCCTCACCCTTGGTAAGAAAACCAGCTCATATCGTCAAAAGTTCAGATGTTGAAACCGAAACTAAACCATAAACTCAAAAAAATGAAAAAATCATAAACTTAAAAAAATCAAACATAATAGTGAATTACATAACTAATAGTTTCATGTTTTTCGTAACATGAATTTTATTCCTTAACACACTGTCATAAAATGAAATTTCGAAACCAAATTAACAAGATATCTCGACTTAACCGAATAATTCACCTTCTCAACATTCACCAGCATACTCTTCGCCCTCGGTTCATCTCCATAAACCTCCTCTTTAATCTTAAGCTGAAACAAAAATTCTCTAAACAAACAATTCTTTATAATCTCACGAAATCCCGAATCATCCACTCCTTCATACTTCAAATCATACATCTCCATTGTTGCACAACCCAAAAGTTCTTTTCCCGATTATAGGTATAATCCTGCACTTTTACTAAATAAAACAAAAAAGGAACTATTAATTGCAATTTTACCCCTGCGTAATTTCACTTAAATCCTAGACAAAAACTATGTTTGTATGTGATTTCTTGTTTGTTATTGTTGGATTAGTTACTCTTCATTGGAGGACAACTCATACATTGGTATGTGAGAAACTCATTGGAACCAATGAAGTCAAACCTTGTAAATCATGAAAGAGTGTATTGGGAATAATCTAATTGCTTTGGTATCTTCAAGTCATTAACTCATGTCTTGTAAGACTCATCTCTCTCTCTCCTCTCTTGAGTCCTATATAAGGAGGTCCATTAGCTATCATTTTTAAGCAAGTAAGAGCAAGAGTGAAACACTTAGAGAGTGAGTTTAGAGAGCACAAAAGATAGAAATCCGTAGAAGAGTTCCGGTAAATTCTTCTACGACAGAATCTTGAAAACCTCGGTTGGATGGTCAAATCAAGCCCGATGGACACGAAATTATGACACGGTGTTCCTAATATCTTGAAGTTCAGATCCAATGGTGGTATTGTTAAGTTAACGGTTCAAACTAATGTTATAGCCTCATTTAAGGCCTGGTGAGTTTGTTTCGGTTTTGTGTATTCTATTAGTTGATGTATTCGGTAATCCTCTAGCGTTGTCTAGAGAGAACCTCTTGTAATCCCATTATTATATTGTTATAATGGAGTATTTAGACCTTTGGTCCACCCGTGGTTTTTTACCTTCTCTTTGGAGGGTTTTTCACGTAAATCTTTTTGTCGTTTACCTTCTTTTCTTACCTATTCATATCACACAAGTGGGGGAAGACGAGATCCAATCTATTTCCGCTGCGTTTATTAGTGACCTTTCCCAACAAAGTAGTATCAGAGCCGTGGTTCTTTGAATATATTGTGTGATATAATGGATGAATCTTCTAGTGTTTCAGGTATGATTAAGTTAACGTGTTTGAACTATTCGTTATGGAAAATGAAGATGGAGGATATCTTGTATTGCAAAGATATGTACGAGCCAATAACTAGTGAAGACAAGCCCGCAAAATATAATGATTCTCAATGGCAAGTTTTACATCGAAAAGCCATCGGCATGATCCGACAATATATTGAACACAGTGTTATCCAGGATGTGACCGATGAGAGGAATGCACTACAGTTATGGACAAACTCAACACAACGTTTGCTCGTCAAACTGGTGTAAACAAAGCCTCACTTATGAGAGGAATTGTGAAGTTGCAGTACAAAGATGGACGAAGTGTGTTCAAGCACTTGAATGACTTTCAAGGTCTCGCGAACCATCTCAAGACCATTGGAATCACCTTGGACGATGAGGTATTGGCTTTACTTATGCTTAGTTCTCTTCCTGACAGTTGGGAGACATTGTTCATGTCCTTGAGTAACTCCACACCGAAGCTTTCCATAGAGATTGTTAAGAATAGTATTCTGAACAAAGAAGCTCGGGGAAAGGATCTTAGCTCGTCGTCTCACTCAGATGCCAATTTTGTTGAGAGTTGAGAAAGAAACAAATCCTGAGACTCATCACATTCCGACAAGTCAAAGTTCCGAGGTAGGTCCAAATCAAACACGAGAAAATCTCTTACTTGTTTCTATTGTAAGAAAGATGGACACAAGAAAAGCGAGTGTCGGAAGTTTAAGCGTGATCAAGGAAACGGTAACCTTGATAAGGTCGTCAACAAATCAGAACAAAAGGAAGAAAGCAATACATCGACTATTGCTAACACCGAATAAGTCTTTCTCATTGGTGATGATGGTTCCTTAAATCTTGCTTGTGAAGAATGTTTGTGGGTTGTTGACACAGGTGCCTCATTCCATCTTACCTCACATCGTAATTTCTTCTCTTCTTTCACTTCTGGTGACTTTGGGCATGTAAGAATGGGAAATGATGATTTTTTTCTAAAATTATTGGTATTGGTAATGTTTGTTTGGAGACTAATACTGGTTGTAGGTTGACATTACGAGATGTGAGGCATGTTCCAGATATTCGGTTGAATCTAATATCTGCAGGGAAACTAGATGATGAAGGCTACTCGAGCTATTTCGGTGGAGGAAAATGGAAGCTTACCAATGGATCATTGATCGTTGCTCGAGGTAATAAACAGAGGACCCTCTATATGATGCAAGCAAAACTCGAGAGCAAGGAAGTTAATACTGTCGAGGATGATACCGAGCTATGGCATAAGCGGCTCGGATATATGAGTGAAAAAGGTTTGCAAATTCTCTCAAGGAGAAACCTTATCCCAGGTATGAAGAATAATTCTTTAAAACCATGTGTTGACTGTTTTGCGGGTAAGAAACACCGTGTAGCGTTCCATAGAACCCCTTCATCGAGAAGAAATAATAATTCGATCTTGTTCATAATGATGTTTTCTCCATGACAGATATATCACTTGGTGGTGCACAATATTTTGTTACTTTTATCGATGATCATTCCAGGAAGGTGTGGGCCTTTCCTTTGAATACCAAGGATCAAGTTCTCGAGACATTTAAGAACTTCCATGCCAAGGTTAAACGAGAAACTGGTAAGAAGTTAAAAGTTGTTAGAGCAGACAATGGGGGTGAATATCAAGGACCTTTCGAAAAGTACTGTCGAGAACATGGTATAAAGCTCGAAAAGACTGTCCCGAAGACACCACAACAAAATGGTATAGCCGAAAGAATAAACCGAACCATCTCCGAGCGTATTCGAAGACAGCTTTCTCATGCAAAGCTGTCGAAGTCATTATTGGCCGAAGCTATGAATAGTGCCGTGTATCTGATCAATCTTTCTCCTTCAGTTCCTTTGGATAGTGATATCCCAGAGAGAGTTTGGACCGGAAGAGATGTTTCCTACAAACATTTGAAGGTGTTCGGGTATAGAGCATTCGTGCATATTCTGAGGGACGAAAGATTAAAGCTCGATAGTAAGACCAAGCAATGTATACTCTTGGGTTATCCTCAAGAAGAATTTGGTTACAGATTGTGGGATCATGTTGCTAAGAAAATTGTCTGAAGTAGAAATGTGATATTCTTCGAAGACTAGACAAGAGAAGACTTTGAGAAACCTGAAAAGCCAGAATCTTCTACTCTTACTATTCAAGTGAACTTGGACCAAATTCAACCTACTGTGATAGACAAAGAATTGAGGGGAGACCAAGAGAATATCGATGATAATGCTCATCATGAACAAGAAGTTGAACCAAATCAACCTGTACAACAAGCACTAGGACGTGGTACGAGATTCCGAAGACAAAATACGAGGTATCCAGAAAACGAGTATGTGACGCTAACAGATCAGGGGGAGCCCCAGAGTTCTGATGAAGCTATGTCAGATCCACAACGTCAAGAGTGGTTAAAAGCCATGCAAGAAGAGATCAGTTCCTTGCACGAGAACCACACATTCAATTTAGTCCCTTTGCCAGAAAAGAAACGTTCGTTGAAGAGCAAATGGGTTTATAGGTTGAAGACTAAAGAGGGTAATCCACAACCGAGGTACAAAGCGAGACTAGTTGTGAAGGGTTTCAGTCAGAAGAAAGGAATAGATTTTGATGAAATCTTCTCTCCAGTGGTAAAAATGTCTTCTATCCGAGTTATCCTTGCTTTAGCTGCTAGCATGGATTTGGAGATTGAACAACTTGATCTTAAGACCGCTTTCCTACATGGTGACCTCGAGGAGGAAATTTAAATGGATCAACCCGAGGGATTTCAGGTCAAGGGTAAAGAAGACTTGGTATGCAGACTGAAGAAGAGTCTATATGGCTTGAAACAAGCACCTCGGCAATGGTACAGGAAGTTCGAGTCTTTCATGATAGACCATGGGTTCAACAAGACTATGACCGACCACTGCGTATTCGTGAAGAGGTATGACAATGATGATTTTATCATTCTTCTCCTTTATGTCGATGATATGTTAATCGTAGGACGAAACACAACAAAGAAACTGCTTTAAAGAATGCCTTGAACAAATCTTTTTCCATGAAAGATTTAGGACCGGCTAGACATATGTTGGGTATGCGAATTTCTCGAGACCGTACTAATAAGAAGTTGTGGTTATCACAAGAAAGGTACATCGAGTAAGTGTTGCAGAGGTTCAACATGGACAAGGCAAAACCAGCTAGTTCTCCACTTGCTGGACATTTCAAATTGAGCTCAAAGAAATGTCCTACGAGCAAAGAAGATCAAGTGGAGATGGGTAATGTTCCATATGCATCAGTCGTCGGTAGCTTGATGTATGCGATGGTATGTACAAGACCCAATTTAGCATATGCCATGGGAGTTGTAAGTCGTTATCTATCAAATCCAGGCAAGGCACATTAGGTTGCTGTTAAATGTATTCTCAGGTATCTTCGAGGAACTTCAAATATGTGTTTGTGTTTTGATTCTGGGGAACCAGTTTTAAATGGGTACACTGATGCTGATATGGCTGGTGATGATGATTCTCGCAAATCCACATCGGGGTACATGATAACTTTTCCAAGGGGAGCTGTATCGTGGCAATCAAAAATACAAAAATATGTGGCTTTATCAACTAACAAGGCTGAGTACATCGCTGCAACCGAAGCTTGCAAAGAGTTACTATGGATGAAAAATTTCTTAAAGGAATTGGGTTCTACACAAGAAGACTTCATCCTTTACTGTGACAATCAAAGTACAATTCACTTGGCCAAGTATCCTGCTTATCATTCTCGGACCAAGCACATTGATGTAAGGTATCATTGGATACGAGACCAGATAGAGTCGGATTGTTTCAACTCGAGAAGATCCATACCGACGATAATGAGTCAGATATGATGACAAAGAACCTTCCGTTAAAGAAGTTCGAGACGTGTTGTTCGAAGGCTGGGTTAGTCGTTCCTCCCAAATGATTCGGAAGGGGGAGATTTGTTGGGTTAGTTCCTCTTCATTGGAGGACAACTCATACATTGGTATGTGAGAAACTCATTGGAACCAATGAAGTCAAACCTTGTAAATCATGAAAGAGTGTATTGGAGATACACTAATTGCTTTGGTATCTTCAAGTCATTAACTCATGTCTTGAAAGACTCATCTCTCTCTCCTCTCTTGAGTCCTATATAAGGAGGTTCATTAGCTATTATTTTTAAGAAAGTAAGAGCAAGAGTGAAATACTTAGAGAGTGAATTAGAGAGCACAAAATATAGAAATCTGTAGAGGAGTTCCGGTAAATTCTTCTGCGACAGAATCTTGAAAGCCTCAGTTGGATGGTCAAATCAAACCAGATCGAGACGGAATTTTGACACGGTGTTCCTAACATCTTGAAGTTCAAATCCAATGGTGGGATTGTTATGTTAACGGTTCAAACTAAAGTTATAGCCTCATTTCAGGCCTGGTGAGTTTGTTCCAGTTTTGTGTATTCCTTTAGTTGATGTATTCGGTAATTCTCTAGTGTTGTCTAGAGAGAACCTCTTGTAATCCCATTATTATATTGTTATAATAGAGTATTTGGACATTTGGTCCACCCATGGTTTTTTACCTTCTATTTGGAGGGTACGTAAATCTTTGTGTCGTTTACTTTCTTTTCTTACCTATTCATAGCACACAAGTGGGGGAAAACGAGATCCAATCTATTTCCGCTGCGTTTATTAGTGACCTTTCCCAATAGTTATCACACTTTTGTCTCATAACAGCTACTGGAAGATAATCTACGATACTGTAATCATGTTTAAATATCCATATATCACTAAAAAAATTAAAGAAAAAGAAATAACAAAATTGTTATGATACACTTACATGTTCACTATGTATTCACCAGCAATCTTATCTTTAAAGTTATTTCATGACTCATTATCAATCTTTACTCGGCAAGCCACAGTACATGTTCACCCTACTCTCATGTAAAACTATTAAATATCCATTAGATACTTATTATAAAAATTCATTCTCGCGACAAAAATGATAATATTTTGTTACTCTTACATTGTTAATTGAATTATTTATATGGTCTCCGCTTAGAACCTCTCCGAGATTTTTAACATTATTCTAAATTTTAGTTGGTCTGCGGTACTTTAAATAATAATAGTCATAAGGAAGTTGTGTTTTTGTTGAAGAAAGCTTTTTGAATTTCACATAAAGTGGATCACCCCGTTAAAATAGAAGCCATAGAATACTGAGAGACAGTAAAAGTTACATAATACAACTAAATATACCCTGAGTTTTAAAGTGATACCTACCCTTATTGAGAGGTAACTTGGCAAAACACAGTGCGTAACATAGGGACAAACGGTGCAATTGTACTTTTTTTATCTTCAAGAAAATCATAATCAAATTAACTAGATATCTAACTATAACCACAGATAAAAACACCAAAAAATTAAATCAAATAATACAAAAAAAAAGTATATCCAAATGATCCTAATCAAAACCTTAGACCCACAAGTGCACAATTGAATAAGAATTTTACATTGTAATTACACAAATTAATCGGTAACTTAGTACTACAATTGGTGTATATAGTAACTAAAAAAAATTAATTAGATACATGGCAAGAGGATTTATGTGTTTACCTCTTGAAGAGCAGCGGAAAAAGAACAAGAATCTGATTGCTTCGATCACGTATCTTCTCACAGTGAAGAAGATCCTTTTGTTCACAACCTAAGAGCCTCTTATTAATTGATTCAGTGAATTTTTCTTATGAGCAGAGAAAAATATAGAAAGAATATATTAGGAGTTTAATGAAAAAAAATAGAATGAGAGTTGTCAGACTTCTAACTTCCTTTTAGGAGGATATATAGTTGGTTGGTTTTATCTCTTATATGATAATCATTAAAATAACCCATGTAATAAAATAACTTCCAAATGAATTTAAACTTTTAAATTCAAGACATCAGTTAGTATTTGAATTTTGGCGGACAACAATAAATTAAACAAATATAATATGTATTTATTTATTTAGTTCATTCTCCTACTCTCCATAAGGAAGTTACATATTATCCTTAAAATCTATATCTCATTACATCATATCTTCCCATATACACACTTGAATCAAAATATCATCATACTTGGCAAATAGGTCGTGCGACCGGCAAGCATACGAGCATACTTTACTAATAACCTGTTAGGGTACATAGTTGCTCAAAATAGTTTCATCTATTACGTATCCTGCAGTACCCCAGACTAACAATATGTTGTATCATAATACAGTAACTCTGACCCCTCCAAATTTATATCACAACTTCTATGTGAAAAAAAGTTCACTGTCATTTGTTTATGTGTCTTACTATCATTTTATAGTCTGTATTGACTTACATGATCGGTTAACCTACAAGCACACATTTGATGCACAATTCTAGTCTTCCCTTTACACTTATATCCTTTTATATTGATTAGGTTGCTTTCCCAAGCATAACTCATTAAACCTAATCACTCATGATCATTGGTAATGTGTTCAAAGTAGCATACACCTAATCAAAATATCAAGTTATAGGCAAAAGTAATAAGGGCACAAATCAAAGGTATCACACAGTGAAAAAACAGGGATCAATTATTCATTTCCTTTTGGTCGAAAGCACACGTGGTATGACACACATGTTATGGTATTATTCTTATATCTCAAATTGTACGTCACAATTTTACAAATACCATACAGATATATAATTAGTCAATCCTCGTTGCCTAAGATGAATTCTTCGATCGATCAAACCTTCTATGAAATAAATCAAGCAATTCATATCTGGCTATTATAGACTAAGTAGATAGTGGGATTCTACTTCGATCATAATATAAGCTTAACATGGTTTATATATGTTTATGATCTCATCTTAACACTTAGTTACGGCGACTATCTTAACTCAAGTTATCTTAAGGGTTCTTCACTGCTATGAGTTAGTCTCATCTTTGCGCACTTCTTATGCCAAAGGCGATTGCCCGTGTGAAAGGGCCAATCTCAGTCTATAGGACATACATACTTATAAAATCACACACAATATATATAATACATATCCAACATGATATTATTAAAATAAACAGTTAAATAAACATACTTTTGGAAATATATACATGAATGCACATAAACTAGCAATAATTCAAACATCATATCTTGCTTAATCCTATAGATCTAGCATGATCCATGAATACATCCCTTGAGATATATTTTGTGAATGGATTGGAATGCATATTGCGTGTGGGTATATATTGCAAAGTAACATCCTTTTGTGCAATTATATCTCTAACGAAGTTATACTTTATATTAATGTGTTTGGTCTTGCTGTGATATTTTGGATCTTTCACATAATCCATAGCAGCTTGACTATCACAGTATATTGTTATTGGACTCCCACTATCACATGAGAATCCTAAATGTTCAAAGAACCTTTTTAACCAAACAACCTCCTGAACCGCAGTTGAGCATGCTACAAATTCAGCTTCCATCGTTGACAAAGCTACACAGGTTTGTTTCTGCCTACTCCACGAGATTGCGCAATTATTTAGCAAGAAAAAATAACCTGAAGTGGATTTACGCCCATCTATATCACCAGCCCAATCGGCATCTGTATATCCTTCTAGGCGTAATCTATCTCCTCGAAAGCATAAGGCATGATCTTTAGTGCCTTTTAGATATCTCAATATCCTTTTCACAGCTTTCCAATGCTATTGTCCAGGGTTTGATTGAAAACAATTAACTAAACCTACTGCATAACATATACCTTGTCTCGTACACATCAAAACATACATAAGACTACCAATGACACTAGAATATGGTACTGCTGACATATTCTGTTTTTCTTATGTAGTACTAGGACACATGTCGAGAGTTAAGTTTATTCCCTTTTCTACATGAGTGTCAATGGCATTGCACGTAGTCATACCGAAGCGCTCAAGTACATTCATGATGTAAGGTTCTTGAGATAGAGATAATAGTCTTCTAGACCTATCTATGTGAATCTTAACACCGAGAATATAATTTTCTTCTCCCATATCTTTCATATCAAATTGAGAAGCTAGCCACACCTTATTTGCTTGAATAAACTCTTTATCATTCCTAGCTAGTAGGATGTCATCCACATATAGAGATAAATTTATGAAATTTTTCTTGGAACGTTTAATATAAACACAGTGGTCTTCACTTATCATCTCAAATCCATTTGACGAGATGACTTCATGAAATCTCAAATTCCACTGTCTCGAGGCTTGCTTAAGACCATAGATTGATTTCAACAATCTACATACTTTATTATATTGATCTTTTGCAACGAAACCCGAGGGTTGTTCCATGAAAATTACCTCTTCAAAATCTCCATTTAGAAATGCAGTTTTAACATCCATTTGGTGCAACTCCAGATCGAGATGCGCCACAATAGCTAAAATAAGACGTATTGAGGTAAATCTAACAACAGGAAAAAAGTTTCCTCAAAATCTATTCCTTCCCATTGAGTATAGCCTTTTGCTACCAAGCGAGCTTTATACCTGTCAATGGAATTGTCAGGTTTCCTCTTTATTTTGAGAACCCACTTCTTCCCAATTGTCTTACGTCATTTCGGGAGATCAACCAGTTCTCATACCTGGGTTTTCATCATCGACTCCATTTCTTCTTCCATTCTTTCCTCCATTAATTCTTAGCTGGACATGAGAGTGCTTCATTAACTGCTCGAGGTTCTTCTTCATCTTGTGGAGTTATCATAAAGGCTTATCTTTCGATTTCAAATCGACGAAGAGGAACTAAACCTCTAGCACTTCTCTTATGTTGAGAATCTTGAGAAATAGGATTACTAGATCATGCAATGGATTCTTCCATCTCAAGATTTAGAGGAGTGTCTGTCTCTATATCTTGAGTATGTGTTACCTTATCAGGTGTTACATTTGTTTGCATTTTATCTTCCTGAATCTCAGTTAATTCACATAAAATGGAATTTCTGTCAACCTCACCTCTGCTAGAAAAATCTTTCTCTAAGAATGTAACATCTCGTGACTCAAATTTCTGTAAGACCCCCATCATTATGTTCACCAATAAACACATATCATTTAAAGTGATCTGGGTATCTAATGAAGATACACTTCTTACCTCTTAGACCTAACTTCCCATACTTATGAGATAGATCATGAACATAGCCTGCCGACTCCCACGGTCGCAAGTATGACGGGGTAGGTTTCCTACCTGTCCATAGTTCATAAGGAGTTGATGGAATATTCTTTGTGGGTACTCGGTTAAGTATATAACAGGAGGTAAGTTACAAAACGTAGTACAATTTATTCAAAAAGAGACGTTTAATTTTTTATTGTTGGATTATTTAATGCGCAATGGGAAAGTAGTACATTTTGGATAAAATTAATCTTCCTTAAACATAAGGGGCTTAATAACTGACTATATACATCCTCTGCAATATTGCTTTAACTATATCATAAATCTGTTTATCTACTACAACTTTCAAGGAGTAATTTTAAACTCTCTTTTTCACTTATCAAGCATTCAACATTATCCCTTTATCATCATCATTTTAGGCTTGATGTTATCATTGATATTAGCTTATTAAGGAGAAACATAATTATTGTAATCCTCTAAGACACTTAAAACTGTTACTCTCATCTATATAAAATTTTGCCTTAATGCTAAAGTTTAGAAGAAAGGGAAGAGACATTTGTTTTTGGAATTTGACACTTGTGTGTAACAATTGCACAATGGAGGTAGCTTGAGTTTCCAACTTTGGGTTGTGAAAAACTTGGGAAATGTCTTATTGTATCGAAATTCTATCTTACCTTCAAGATATATTAATTCTTAGTAAGATAGATGATTTAAAGATTCTAAGGAAAAGACCCTATGCAGTGGATTAGGCAAACAAGAGTTCCAACCACATAATATGCTCGACTAATCTCTAACTCTATCTTTTACTTTCCATAGCTTGTGTTTTGTTTGTGGTTATTATTTATTATATATCGCATCTCTTATTTGTGTAACTTTCATTTCTAGTGTTTGATAAAAAAATTCAACAATTTTTCAAACTAATATTTTATTCCATAGATTTTTCAATTAGTGGTATTTCTTATTTAAAGTAAATTCCCCCCCCCCCTCTAGGTTTAACAAGTGGTGTCACGGCATAACTATAGCTTTTACTTCAATATAATTGAGTTAATAACATAAAGTTTAACCACTGGGAAGTGAATCTACTAGTAGACCCCCTTTTTTGTATGTTCAAATTTTATTCACTATAAGAAAATAATGTATAATCATCTTCAATGCTTTGACTACAAACTATGGGAAATCACGAATGAAGGTTATTTCATTCTTAAAAAAACAACACGAGAGGAGAGAAAATCATGGTCAAGATCAAATTTAAACTTAAAGAAGAATTCACAAAGTATGACAAGATAAATTCTATTAAAATGCTAGAGAATTGAGAACACATTAACTTGTGGACTATTGGAGACTGAATATAATTGAGTAAATGAATGTTATCCGACATACAATATTTGGGAATGTCTCAAGCTAACATATGAACAGTTAAAGGTGAAAAATGAAGAAATTCTAAATTCGACACATAAAAGATTCACTACCATAGTCGACACTCTTGGCTCTCTTGGAAAAATCTCTCTAAACAAAGATTTTGTAAAAAATATCTAGATTTATCTTCCCAAGAAATACAAACCTAAAGTGGTTCAATAATTGAAGCAAAACCAACACATCAAATGAGTAGAACTTGTTTGACATTTTCTGCATAATGAGACTAATTGGGGGAAATCCTTTACTACACCTAGTGATTTGTAATCCTAGAATTACATCAGCTCTCTCCATATATTTTATATCAAATTTAAAAATCAGGAATCATTTTGTCCCACTAACAATATAAATACAGGTAAAAAAAAATATTTTATTCACATATAAACAAATAATAACAAAGGCTGGTTCTATTACTTTAGAGTGAACACAAGATTATGAAGTGTTAACTACAAACGATCTTTTATTTCGGTATAGTTTAGTTTTTCGTACCATTGTTTTGGTGAATATTTAAATCCATACATCGACTTCCTATTATTATATACGGTTTCCCATGACCCGAAGCCACAAACCTTTCGGGTTGCACAATACATATCTTTTCAGCTAGATCTCCATTTAGAAATGCAAGTTTAACATTCATTTGATGCATCACTAGTTTGTGAATAAGAATGTTTTAAATAAGGGTAAATATAGTTGCTATTTTTTTTAAAAGCCATTTTCAATCAATTCTCTTATAAAATATTTTTAAATATTTTGGTAAAAAAATTAAAACTCATCACAAATATAGTATTTGAAAAATCATAGTAATCTTACAACAAGATAACAAATAATTGAAACATAAAGAGAACTTACATGTAAATACTAGTATATAAGTAAAATAATACTTTGTTAAAAAAATTTGATATGATCCACTATTTTCACTATTTTAGGCTACAATTGAGAAAATTTTAGAGTGACATATGTTTAAGAAAGTTTCTGGTAGGTTTGTAATTCAGACTTGTGTCTCTTTACAAATGACTCAAGTTCTATTTATATAACAAGTAAGGCTTTTCAAAAAAATTCTACACTTAATTGCTAGTATAAAGACGTTCTTCATAAAGGCAAATAAACTTTAGTTGTCGTAAGTTTTAGGACGAATTTTGGCATTATTTATAAATTCTGTATCAACTTTTTTTTTATTATGAGAGTTTTTAATCTTAGGAATGAGAGCCTTCATATTCACGCGTTGTCCTTTATGATGGAATTCCAAATTTTTCCAATGAACGATATTAATTTTACTTTTAAAATACCCAACTTCCCAAGACAACACCATGCCTCGCCTCGCCTGTGCTGGAGAGGTGGTGGGGGTATTTCTCTTACAATTTTTTTTGAGTTTTGAGTCTTTTAAAATATATATGAAGAGAATATAATATAAAGTAATATATTTTCTTCTTCACTTTATATATCAAACTTTTTAGGAAAAAAGACTTTTGATCTTCTTCTCCAAGATCATAAAATCCTTACAAAAGCATTAATGTTCTCTTTAATTTCCAACAACTGAAAACTCATACACTGAATAAAGGTGAATATGTTTTCGTGCCTACAAGAGTTGAGTGAATTCTACTAAAGTGATAATATATTTATATTTGAATTCACACTTAGTGAATAATTATAACCACCAAATCGCGTCAACAAAGCGTACTGAAACGAAGAAAACCACAATCTATACATGTAATAAAAGATTACCATTCTTTTATTTCAAAATAAACGTGTGTCTTTGTTAGCATAAACATAGGCGTGTTAGGACGTAAGTGAAAAAAATTTATTTGTGCATGTGATGTGTTGGTATAAAAGCTCAGAACCTATATCAAAAAAATGCTAAATATATGTATATGTCATATTTCCTCCCTTTCCGTGACTAGGATATGCATTAAATACTTGTTATATATAGTAAATAATTCAAAATAAAACAATAGCTTGATAAATTCATGTTAATTATAAGAAATGAATTTGTATGATGTATATAAATAAATTAAAATAACTAAAATAGAAAATTATAAACATAGGTTAATAATATTAAGTATATAAGTCAATGATATAAAATTTTCTATAAGTTTCAATGTATTACATAAATTATATCACTTTATATATATATATATATATATATATATATATATATATATATATATATATATGTAAAGTAAATTAATTAATACCTTAATTACATTATATATTTAACTAAAAACATAATGTATTTAATATTAAACCAAACAAATTATAAACAAAAAGCGGTCTTAAAAACTCAACCTCACTATTCTATATCAGAACACCAACAACAAATATAGATTAATCTACTCATATAAAATCCTTCTTATGTTTTAACCTCATTGAAATTGAGAAAAGACAGAATAAAGATATCAACAAAGAATAATCATGAATAAATAAAGAAGAATCAAGCAATAGGATTAAGTATGGAAAATTTCTAGAATATATGGCAGAATTTCGTAAAGGGAAATCTTTAAAACTGTTTTTAGCCAAAAAGATCGATGTTCATTGCATTTCAGTGGAGCCAGTCTCTACTACAGGCGGGACCTTTAGGGAGGACGCGTTTCCTCGTAAAAAGGTCCCGTATTCCTCGCTAAAACTTTTCGCGAGGAAAGTTCCTCGCAAGAAGTTCCTCCCTAAAATTTCGTCCCAAGTACCTTATAATGACGATTTTGTTAGTCGGCCCAAGAAGCCAACTCTTTCGCGAGGACATAGTTTCCTCCCTAAAGGTTAAGCTTTTGCGAGGAAAATTTCCTCGCTAAATGTTGTGCTCTTGCAACGACGTTTCCGTCGCTAGAAGACCATCACGTTTAGCGAGGAACTCTTTAGCGAGAAAAAGTTCCTCCCTAAAAGCTTTTTTTTTTATTATTATTATTATTTCTTTTTTGGTTTTTTTATTTGTTTGTAGTATATAATAGGAACTAATTAAATAAAATACTAAATTTAAAACAAACATATAAAATAAACCCGAAACATAATATAAATAGTGAATTAGAATCTTAAAACTTCAGAAATATAAAAATAGAATAAAAGTTTTAAACAGTCGATAGAGATGAAAAGTCAACATATATATAAAAACAGTCAAAATAAACCCAGGTCTTCTTCTCCTTTTTCTTCGACATCTTCGGGAGATGGGGGATGAAGCTCGTCCATTCTATTTTCTCTGCGGCATCGATTAAGCGTGAGAATAGTCGTAGTCATCTGCTCGTGGATCGCATCTCTAGTGGGTAGGGTTCTCGATGTAGAAGCTCCAGAGACATTATCTTGCATTGGTTCCTTGCCGATAGAGACAAGGAAATCATTTAGCGATCGGACTATCCACTGGTAGTCCTTCAACATCTTCGCGGTCACTTGCTCGGATGAATGTGCACTCTAGCTCCTCTGCGACTACGGGTGTCCTACTCCCGGGAGCCAGTTACGGGTCCCGCCGCCTAATCCGATATGCGCCGCCTCCGAAACAGCTTCGATCTTCTCTTGCTCCGATAAGGTGGGTGTAGAAGAAGAATCTCCACAACGAGATTGGGATTCACGAACTCGGGATTCGAGAATTTCCTTCAACGCCGCCTGTAAATTAAAACAAAAATAAAAAATATTAGTTTGGCATAAAAAAAAAGTTTTAGTTTCATACTGCTTACATACGCTCGCTCGAAGTTCGTGCTCCGCCACCTGTTCTTCTTTGTATTAAATCCTACTTGAAAAAAGAATCTTCGAATCTTTGGTAGTGGTATACTATCTTCAGTCGGTGGCTCGGATCCCTCCCCGATTAACAAACTACGGGTCCCACTGTTACTCCCCTCTTATTCTTTAAGTCGATTAGTCAAATATTAGTCAAACAAACAAACAACATGATATTAATTAACGATGTAATCATAGTACCTCGTCATTTAACAACTCATGTCTCGACCTCGAATATGTCCTTGAACCAACCCTGCTCTTGTTCTTCAATCGATCCCTATTCTCCTTATTCTTCGTTGCCTGGTTCTGGTTTTTAAATACATAGAAACAAAAAAAAAGTTAGCTAACACAAACAACAATTTATATTTTAAAAAAAAATAATAAACTAAGTACTTGAGCGGCCATAGAGTCATTTGTCGGGAAATCATTTGTCGTAGACAAAACAGACACCTTCATTACAAATTCCTCCTTCATATGTGCATCCCATGTAACTATCTCGGTACCCAACAACGTATCCAACTAATCTATAGCAGGTCGGAGAAATACATCCATATCCTTTCCAGGTGAACGAGGACCAGGTATCAAAAGTGTGAGCATAAACGTAGATTCTTTCATGCATAACCAAGGCGGCAAGTTGTAGATGGTTAATATAACCGACCACATACTGTATAAGTTGTTTCGCATAGAGAAAGGACAAAAACTATCGATCCCCAACCCAAGACGTACATTACGCGGTTCGCTAGCAAACTCGGGATTCCTCTCGTCAAATGTTTTCCAACTAACACCGTCAACTGAATGACGCAACACATCTTCGTCGGTGCTCTTTCCGGTATGGTACCAAATCATATCTTCCGCTGTGTGCCTCGAAGAATACATTCTCTGTAACCTAGGCGCAATCGAAAAATAACGCAGCTTCTTATGCGACACTCTCTTCCCCTTCTTCGGGTCCCACCGTGACTCTCCACAAACTGGACAATTCTCAAGATTCTCATTCTCTTTATAATACAAAACACAATCGTTCAAAATAACGTCGATCGTGTTGTATCCCATGCCTAAACTTTTCAACTTCTTGTTGCAATCCGCATAAGAATCGGGTAAGTTATGAGGTTCAGGCAAACCACGACCTAACAATTGAAGAAGCTCGGTAAACGAAGTGTTCGTCCACTTGTTCTTCACTTTCACATGCATTAACTTTGCAATGAAATCCAAAGAACTCATCGAAGTGCAACCAGGGTACAAATCTGTCTCCATTTCCGTGAACAACGCGTCGAAAGACCCACGACTAGTACCACTAACATTCACGTCACGCATCTCAGCGTCTCCAGAATACCCGCTAGTTTCAAACGTGGGCCCAAATCATGAATTACATTACCCATTACGTTATCTTCAATTGGTTCATCGTTGGGAATAACCATTACTTCACTGTGTTTCGTCCAAACATCATACGATGAATCCATACCCCAATTTAAAAGATGAGCTTTAACCTCATCGATTAAATTTTTTTGATTATTATAACAATGATTACATGGACAGAATATTTTATCGACTATGTCCTCTACTTTTCTCGAAAATTCAATAAACCCTAATATACCTTTAATGTATTCCCTCGAAACCTTATTCGCTAATTTAATCCAACTGTTATCTAAAATTAAAAAAAAAACACTAGTTATTATCTCTAAAAAATAAGATTATAACAAAATACGAAAACACACATAATTTTTCACAATATTGCACAAAGGCCGCTAATTTTCCTAATTTATTATTCAAATAACAATATATTTCCTAAAATCATAATCACTTATACAAATGCCACTATAAATTCCAAATGATTCACAAAGTTATCCACAATAAATTTTAATTAATAATATAACACCTAAAATTATAAATTATAAAAAATAATATTACAATATAAACAAAATATTCAAAAAAAACATTTATTTAAAAATAATTAAATAATATATCACAAACAAAACCTTAAACCCTATTAATTATTCCTAAATCATACAAAATTTTACACTATTTATGCAAAATATAAAAATAAAGTTAAGAAAATACCTAGAGTTGTGGAAAATTTTTGCTTGAAAAATTTGATCAAATGGAGCTAGATTTGTTGTAGAAAATACTTAAGTGAGATGCCAAATATTAATTTGTGGATTAAAGAACAAAATTGGGAGAATTTTGGGATTTTTTTGGGAATTTTTGGGGTTTTTGGAGCTCAAGGTTCGCATTAATGGCCATCTGTCCGTATTTAATACGGCAAAACTTTTTGCGAGGAAATAATTTCCAATCTAAAACTAATAAATTTCCTCACAAAAGGGTGACTTCTAGCGAGGATTTTATGTTCCTCGCTAAAAGATGACTTCTATAGCATGTAACTATCCCGGTACCCAACAACGTTTCCAACTAATATATAGCAGGTCGGAGAAATACATCCATATCCTTTCCAGGTGAACGAGGACCAGGTATCAAAAGTGTGAGCATAAACGTAGATTCTTTCATGCATAACCAAGGCGGCAAGTTGTACATGGTTAATATAACCGGCCACATACTGTATGAGTTGTTTTGCATAGAGAAAGGACAAAAACCATCGATCCCCAACCCAAGACGTACATTACGCGGTTCGCTAGAAAACTCGGGATTCCTCTCGTCAAATGTTTTCCAACTAACACCGTCAACTGAATGACGCAACATATCTTCGTCGGTGCTCTTTCCGGTATGGTGCCAAATCATATCTTCCGCTGTGTGCCTCGGAGAATACATTCTCTGTAACCTAGGCGCAATCGAAAAATAACGCAGCTTCTTATGCGACACTCTCTTCCCCTTCTTTGGGTCCCACCGTGACTCTCCACAAACTGTACAATTCTCAAGATTCTCATTCTCTTTATAATACAAAACACAATCGTTCAAACTAACGTCGATCGTGTTGTATCCCATGCCTAAACTTTTCAACTTCTTGTTGCAATCCGCATAAGACTCGGGTAAGTTATGAGGTTCAGGCAAACCACGACCTAACAATTAAAGAAGCTCGGTAAACGAAGTGTTCGTCCACTTGTTCTTCACTTTCACATGCATTAACTTTGCAATGAAATCCAAAGAACTCATCGAAGTGCAACCAGGGTACAAATCTGTCTCCATTTCCGTGAACAACGCGACGAAAGACCCACGACTAGTACCACTAACATTCACGTCACGCATCTCAGCGTCTCCAGAATACCCGCTAGTTTCAAACGTGTGCCCAAATCATGAATTACATTACCCATGTTATCTTCAATTGGTTCATCGTTGGGAATAACCATTACTTCATTGTGTTTCGTCCAAACATCATACGATGAATCCATACCCCAATTTAAAAGATGAGCTTTAACCTCATCGATTAAATTTTTTTGATTATTATAACAATGATTACATGGACAGAATATTTTAACGACTCTGTCCTCTACTTTCCTCGAAAATTCAATAAACCCTAATATACCTTTAATGTATTCCCTCGAAACCTTATTCGCTAATTTAATCCAACTCTTATCTAAAATTTAAAAAAACACTAGTTATTATCTCTAAAAAATAAGATTATAACAAAATACGAAAACACACATAATTTTTCACAATATTGCACAAAGGCCCCTAATTTTCCTAATTTATTATTCAAATAACAATATATTTCCTAAAATCATAATCACTTATACAAATGCCACTATAAATTCCAAATGATTCACAAAGTTATCCACAATAAATTTCAATTAATAATATAACACCTAAAATTATAAATTATCAAAAATAATATTACAGTATAAACAAAATATTCAAAAAAAACAGTTATTTAAAAAGAATTAAATAATATATCACAAACAAAACCTTAAACCCTATTAATTATGCCTAAATCATACAAAATTTTACACTATTTATACAAAATAGAAAAATAAAGTTAAGAAAATACCTAGAGTTGTGGAAAATTTTTGCTTGAAAAATTTGATCCAATGGAGCTAGATTCGTTGTAGAAAATACTTAAGTGAGATGCCCAATATTAATTTGTGGATTAAAGAAAAAAATTGGGAGAATTTTGGGATTTTTTTGGGAATTTTTGGGGTTTTTGGAGCTCAAGATTCGCATTAATGGCCATCAGTCCGTATTTAATACGACAAAACTTTTTCCGAGGAAATAATTTCTAATCTAGAACTAATAAATTTCCTCACAAAAGGGTGACTTCTAGCGAGGATTTTATGTTCCTCGCTAAAAGATGACTTCTAGCGACGACTTCCAACGGCTAGTTTATTATTTAATTAATTTCGGTAGCTTATTTATGACGCTGGTCTTTAGGGACGAATTTTTCCTCGCTAAAGACCAACCTTTTAGCGAGAAACTTTTTTGCAAGGAAAACAGTTCCTCGCGAAAGGTTCTGTCTGTAGTAGATATTAGAAAGTTTCATATCTTAAAGTATTAGTTTGAAGTTTACTTTTTTAGGCAATTGATTATAATTTAGTAAAGAAAAAGAATTATATATTACCTGGATATTATTAATAAAATGATTGCTCTATTTTGTCTTTTTAGATGGTTTTTATGATAAAGAGAAAAATCATGGTAAGAATTGTTATTGACATGGTTCTTTTTCCATAAGTTCCTCCTATTAGATCATCTTTATTCTTAAAACTCATATATATATATATATATATATATATATATATATATATATATATATATATATATATATATATATATATATATATATATATTTAGTTTGATTAGGCATTAACTTTTTTTCAACCTTGATGAAAAGCAAGAGAGTAGTTGAAGAACATAAGTAACCATACATATCATCAAATATGGAGCCAAGATAGGTAAGGGTTGTCGAAATTCACAAAGGTGGATCTAGCAAGGGTAACAAGGGTGGTATTAAAAGTGAAATTTCAAACGGTGGTAAATATGCACTTGAGGGTTTTGTTAGAAGATGCTAGGCATAGACATTGGCATTGGTATAAAAAATATAATTGAAATACACTAGCATTATAATTATTTTATAAAATTTGATTTGCTGTAAGTATTTAATTTTGACAATAAATTGTTATAAATTAATTTCTTTTGACATTGTCATTCTTGTTCATGTTATTAAATTTTTTATTTTAAATTTAGGATTTATATTTTTTGCAAGAAACTTATACATGTGAATACGTTAGTAACTCAATACCCTGGACAGGTTTACAAGAAAATAACCAACTTGAATTACGCTTGTTTTCTCGTAATATATATCACTCCAAACCCACACAATCTCACAACAACATGAATTTAATCTATACAAGTTCTTACCATGTTCAAAACGTTGGATTTATCAGTTATAAAATATGTTGGAAGATTCAAACTATATATAGTAATTAATTTTTTCTTCATTTGGTTGCATGATCGTGAAGAGATTTGATGGTGTATACATTTTTTAAATTATTTTATATGGTTGCATATTGACCATCTATTCTAGGTTTCTCCATTATTTAAACAATAGCTACGAATGATGAAAAATCTTCTCTTATTATAACGACCTAATCTAGACGTTGAAAACATAAGTATAAGTAAAATGATTTACTTCATCATTCCAAATTGTAGAAATGTTTGACAATTAAATTTGGGTGTTTGTTTTACAAAATAATCGAGATAATACCAACATAGAGATATTCTTCTAATGTAACTAGGCAACAGTATCGTTTGAATGAGTTCTACACACCTATTTGACATTGTCTCATTTGGGTCTCGTGAGTCTTAATATTTGTATATCAAGTATGTATTGAAAATTTTAAAACTTTATATTGCTTTAAAGAATTGAAAAGAGTCAAAAAAATATAATTTTTGGATATTTTTGATGTAACGCGTAATTTTCTAAGATTAGATTTCAATTGTTGATCTCCACAAAGAAAATTAGATGAAAGATACATTTTGAGACTCTTTACCAACTAAATTATCATAAATATACTTTCAGAAAAGTAGTTAAGTTAACTCAACTAGTTAGATTCTTGTTATTTCTTCTACATTCTTACTTTAATAAGAGGAATATAATTTAAATCACTCCCGTAACACCCACATTATAAAAAAAAACATACTAGTCATCAATTGTCATATCTCATTTAGTTATTGTATCCATGAATATTATAGTAATTAATATATTTGGAGAATTAAGAAAATATAAAAGGCTATAAAATAAAACACACTTTTGACCGTGTTTCGTTAATATTTAGGCTTTCAATTGAATTCAAATCAAACCAGTTCCAAAGATAACTTTATAGAGGAAGATTTAGAATATTCACAAATAATTGAGTTAAAAATTATAGGAAAGTTTTGCAAAAAAAATTTAGCCATCTAAAAATGGGTATAAATACTCATTTTAAACAACATGCAAATGTCTTCTCAAGATCAGATCTATGACAATACTTAGGGAAGGTGAAAAACTACAACAATCAATGGAGTGAGAGTGACATCCGTGTTTTTTTAGAGTAATTGTATTTTGGGGATGTTTTGGGGGGAGGTATTATAAAAAGGGAGAGGATGAAAAATCTATTTTTGTAAGCATTTTTAGCTAAGAATATTGGAAGGCTTTTTTTATTGTCTCTCGGATGCTTTACTGCCACCCCTGGTATGCTTGCGCAAAAATTATGTGGGTTTAATAATGGAAACAAACTCTTATTTTAAATGCATTCATAGTTACGTAAAAGATCTTGTCTCACATTTGGTGTTTTCACTTACATATTCATTTTACCCACAAGGAGCACATTCTAAAGTTAGCATCACCACCAAATTCTGGAAGGCCATTGGAAAAAGTATACAGTACATGGTTAGAGTTGGTCATTATGTTGATATTGATTGTTATATAATTTATCTAAATACATATTATATTTATTAATATCTTAGTTAGAGAGACAATTTATCATAGTTAGTGTAGACAACTTATTCTCCATGTTTAGTCCTAGTATAAATATTGTTAAGTGGTTAACTTTAAGATAACTGTCTTCATTTAAAAAAAACACATTTTCTCATATTTTTATTTAATTCTCAACATGGTGTCAAAGCTACTAGTATTTTAACTTGTATCACTTTCATCGTCTCATCCACTGCCTTCGAAATCGCATAATAATTGTTCAAAAAAATTATTAGCAAATTCAAACATGAATTTAGCTATAACTTAATCATTCGATCATATATAAAATAAAATATGTCAAATATCTTTTTGAGAAGTATCAATTAGTTTAAAAAGAACCATCATCCAACTTTGCAAGCTCCCCACGGGCATTCTGAAAATCCGTTGTTGGGCAAATTTTCAACCATTAAAAAAAGGAATATATATATATATATATTTGTGTGTGCGTATGTGATTGTGTTAGTGCATGTGTTCCACATCACAATACTCCTTCAAACTACAGTATTGACACGTCAATGTCATACCATAATAAGAGTTTACTACCACGTCATCATTGTCTTCAACATCACATAACCAGATTTTTGGACTTCAACCTTCCAAATGTTTATCAATCCACTAAATTCGTTTACATTGTCTGTTTCCTCAAACTAGTTTTCGTTAAGTCTGGTTTGCACAAATACTAGTAGAGAACCAATGAAGGTCACTACATCTCTTACAATTCTGTATCAATAACACATATATTATCATAAATATTGTCATGAACTCATGAACTTTCACACTCATATTAGCAAATTTTATAATAAAAGATTTCCATATAATTATCTCAATGATTGCTCGCATATTTTAAATATCAACAAATTCTAAAGGTCGATAGTTTGTGTCCAATCATGTCATCAATAATGAAAAGTCAAACATTACTACAAATATATCATCAATATCAATTGCTAATATTCCGAGTGAGCTTAAGTAAGTTATGTCTCACTCTTGTCACACTCCTTTACTGTTAAATTCCACAATATATGGCAAGAATTCTCAGTTCTTCTTTTCTTGTTTTTAAAACCATATGACATTAGATTCTAACTTGGTTATTGGTGCAAACACTATATCACATTTTCATACATCAAAACTTTTGATGGTAGAACGATGTCAATAACTCGTATCATGTTGATTTATACTTCTAGTGTTTCATTTTATAACATTTATCGTTTTCCTACGCTCAAATTAAATATTATATATGTGGGTCAATTATGTGACTTTTGTATATACGCCACTTTCTCTAGTTTAGGTAGTTGTGTATAGTCATAAATGCTGGGATCCCTCTATGTAATAAGTAAGTAAAATAATTGAGTTCCATAAGGATTTAGGTTGTTAGTTTCAAACTTGTGTTCAACGATAGAGTAGGTGGTTTTAAATGTTTATTCTAAAAGATAAAAAAATATCTAGAGTTATCTTCCCAAGAAATGCAAACCTAAAGTGCTTCAATAATTGAAGAAAAACCAACACATCAAATGAGTAGAACTTGTTTGACATTTTCTGCATAATGAGACTAATTGGGGGAAATCCTTTACTACACCTAGTGATTTGTAATCCTAGAACCACATCATCTCACTCCATATCTTTCATATCAAATTTAGAAATCAAGAATTATTTTGTTTCACTAACAATATAAATACAAGTAAAAAAAATAAGTATTCTATTCACATATAAATAAAATAATAACAAAGGCTGGTTCTATTACTTTAGAGTGAACACAAGATTCTGAAGTGTTAACTACAAACGATCTTTTATTTTGGTATAGTTTAGGTTTTCATACCATTGTTTTGGTGAATATTTAAATCCATACATTGTCTTCCTATTATTATATACGGTTCCCCATGACCCGAAGCCACAAACCTTTCGGGTTGCACAATACATATCTTTTCAGCTAGATCTCCATTTAGAAATGCAAGTTAAACATTCATTTGATGCGTAACTAGTTTGTGAATAAGAATGTTTGAAATAAGGGTAAATATAGTTGCTATCTATTTTAAAAAGAGTAAGTTTCAAAGTAATCTAAGCCTTTATTTTGGGAGAAACCCCTAATACTAAGCCTAACATTAAATTTATCTATTGAACTATCATGTCTCAATTGTTGCTTATAAACTCACTTCCTACTAATTGGTTTACTACCCATAGTAATTTTGTTAATTTCTAGATTAATTTCCCAAGCATATAAAAAAAAATTGAACCTAATGTTTGTAGTTGTAACCATTAAGAGGTTTCAACTTAGTCATGTTTCAAACTGCTTTTCGATTCATTGACTAAGCTACAAAGTGGAATTGAAAAGCCATTTTCAATCAATTCTCTTATAAAATATTTTTAAATATTTTGGTAAAAACAATAAAACTCATCACAAATATAGTATTTCAAAATTCCTAGTAATCTTACAACAAGATAACAAATAATTGAAACATAAAGAGAACTTACAAGTAAATACTAGTATATAAGTAAAATAATACTTTGTTAAAAAAATTTGATATGATCCACTATTTTTACTATTCTAGGCTACAATTGAGAAAAATTTAGAGTGACATATGTTTGAGAAAGTTTCTTGTAGGTTTGTAATTCAGACTTGTGTCTCTTTACAAATGACTCAAGTTCTATTAATATAACAGGTAAGGTTTTTCAAAAAAAGTCTACACTTAATTGCTAGTATAAAGACGTTCTTCATAAAGGCAAATAAACTTTAGTTGTCGTAAGTGTTAGGACGAAGTTTGACATTATTTATAACTTTTGTATCAACTTTTTTTTTTATTACGAGAGTTTTTAATCTTAGGAATGAGAGCCTTCATATTCATGTGTTGTCCTTTATGATGGAATTTCAAATATTTCCAATGAACGATGTTAATAGTAGCTTTAATATTAAGGTTTTATTTTTACTTTTAGAATATCCAACTTCCCAAGACAACACCATGCCTCGCCTCGCCGGTGCTGGGGAGAGGTGGTGGGGGTATTGGGGGTATTTCTCTTACAATTTTTTTTGGGTTTTGAGTCTTTTAAAATATATAGGAAATGAATATAATATAAAGTAATATATATTCTTCTTCACTTTATATATAAAACTTTTTAGGAAAAAAGACTTTTGATCTTCTTCTCCAAGATCATAAAATCCTTACAAAAGCATTAATGTTCTCTTTAATCTCCAACAACTAAAAACTCATACTCTAAGTAAAGGTGAATATGTTTCCGTGCCTACAAGCGTTGAGTGAATTCTACTAAAGTGATAATATATTTATATTTGAATTCACACTTAGTGAATAATTACAACCACCAAATCGCGTCAACAAATACTGAAACGTAGAAAACCACGATCTATACATGTAATCAAAGATTACCATTCTTTTACTTCAAAATAAATGTGTGTCTTTGTTAGCATAGACATAGGCTTGTTAGGACGTAGGTGAAAAAAAAATTATTTGGGCATGTGTTGTGTTGGTTTAAAAGCTCAGAACCTATATCAAAAAAATTCTAAATATATGTATATGTCTTATTTCCTCCCTTTCCGTGACTAGAATATGCATTAAATACTTGTTATATATAGTAAATAATCATAATAAAACAATATCTTGATGAATATATGATAATTATAAGAAATGAATTTGTAAGATGTATATAAATAAATTAAAATAACTAAAATAGAAAATTATAATAATAGGTTAATAATATTAAGGATATAAGTCAATGATATAACATTTTCTATAAGTTTCAATGTATTACATAAATGATACCTTAATTACATTATATATTTAACTAAAAACATAATATATTTAATATTACACCAAAAAGATTATAAACAAAAAGACTCAACCTCACTATTCTATATCACAACACCAACAACAAATATAGATTAATCTACTCATATAAAATCCTTCTTATGTTTTAACCTAGCCGCAACCATCTTGCCTCATCCAAGTTGAGGAAAGACAGAATAAAGAGATAAACAAAGAATAATCAAGGATAAATAATAAGGATCAAGCAATAAGATTAAGTATTGAAAATTTCTAGAATATATGGCAGAATTTCGTGAATTGAAATCTTTAAAACAATTTTTAGCAAACAAGATAGATGTTCATTGCATTTCAGTTGAGTCAATCTCTCAATTAGAAAGGTTTGTTTCTTAAATTATTAGTTGGAAGTTTAATTTTAGGCAATTGATTATAATTTATTAAAGAAAAAGAATTATATATTATCTGGATATTATTAATAAAATCGATTGCTCTATTTTTTATGTTTAAATGGTTTTTATGAAAAAAAAAATCATGGTGAAAATTGTTATTGACATGGTTCTTTTTTCATAAGATCCTCCTATTAGATCATCTATATTCTTAAAACTCATATCTATATTTAGTTTGATTAGGAATTAACTTTTTTTCAACCTTATTGAAGAAAAGCAAGAGAATAGCTGAAGAACATAAGTAACCATACATATCATCAAATATGGAGCCAAGATAGGTAAGGATTGTCGAAATTCACAAAGGTGGATCCAGAAAGGGTGGTATTAAAAGTGAAATGCCAAACGGTGGTAAATCTGAACTCTTAGGGTTGTAATAGAAGATGCTAGGCATAGACAATGGCATTGGTATAACAATGTAATTGAAATGCACTAACATTATTATTATTTTTACAAAATTTGATTTGTTGTAAGTATTTAATTTTGACAATATATTGTAATAAAATTAATTTCGTTTGACATTGTCATTATTGTTCATTTTATTAAATTTTTTATTTTTAATTTGGGATTTTTATTTTTTTGCAAGAAACTTATACATGTGAATACATTAGTAACTCAATACCTTGAACAGGTTTACAAGAAATTGACCAACTTGAATTATGCTTGTTTTCTCGCAAGATATATCACTTCAAACTCACACAATCTTACAACAACATGAATTTAATCTATATTCTTACCATGTTCAAAATGTAGGATTTATCAGATATGAAATATGTTGGAAGATTCAATCTATACGTAGTAATTAATTTTTTCTTCATTTGGTTGCATAGTCCTGAAGAGATTTGATGGTGTGTACTTTTTTTAAATTATTTTATATGGTTGCATATTGGTCATCTATTTTAAGTTTCTCCATTATTTAATCAATGGCTACGAATGATGAAAAATCTTCGCTTATTATCTTTAATTGTATTGATTTTCGGTTTAGTTAGGTCAATTGCACCATTGTTTCGATATTATCCAGAATATAGAACCAACTACCTAATCAGACGTTGAAAACATAAGTATAAGTAAAATGATTTACTTCATCATTCCAAATTGTAGAAATATTTGATAATTAAATTTAGGTGTTTGTTTTAAAAAAAGTAATCGTAATAGTACCAACTTATTGATATTCTTCTAATGTAACTGGGCAATAGCATCATTTGAATGAGTTCTACACACCTATTTGACATTGTATCATTTGGGTCTCGTGAGTCATAATCTTTGTACATCAAGTATATATTGAAAATTTATAACTTTATATTGCTTTAAAGAATTGAAAAGAGTCAAAAGATATAATTTGTGGATATTTTTTATGTAACGCATAATTTTCTAGGATTTGATTCCAATTGTTGATCTCCACAAAGAAAAATAGATGAAAGATACATTTCGAGACTCTTTACCAACTAAATTATCATAAATATACTTTCATAAAAGTAGTTAAGTTAACTCAACTAGTCAGATTCTTGTTACTTCTTCTACATTCTTACTTTGAATGAGAGGAATATACTTCAAATCACTCCCGTAACACCCACATTATAAAAAAGACATACTAGTCATCAATTGTCATATCTCATTTAGTTATTGTATCCATAAATATTATAGTAATTAATATATTCGGAGAATTAAGAAAATATAGAAGGCTATAAAATATAACACACTTTCCACCGAGTTTCTTTAATATTTAGGCTTTCAATTAAATTCAAATCAAACCATTTCCAAAGATAACTTTATAGAGGAAGATTTAGAGTAATTCACAAATAATTGAGTTAAAAATTACAGGAAAGTTTTGCAAAAAAAATATTAGCCATCTAAAAATGGGTACAAATACTCATTTTAAACAACATGCTAATGTTTGCTCAAGATCAGATCTATGACGAGACTTAGGGAAGGTGAAAAACTATAACAATCAATGGAGTACGAGCAACAACCTTGATTTTTTTAGAGTAATTGTAGTTTGGGGATGTTTTGGGGGGAGGTATTATAGAAAGGCAGAGGATGAAAAGTCAATTTTCTTAAGGATTTTGAGCTAAGAATTTTGGAAGGCTTTTTTTATTGTCTCTCGAACGCTTTACTACCACCCCTGGTATGCTTGCGCAAAAATTATGTGGGTTTAATAATGGAAACAAACTCTCACTTTAAATGCGTTCATAGTTACGTAAAAGATCTTGTCTCATATTTGGTGTTTTCACTTACATATTCATTTACCCACAAGGAGCACATTCTAAAGTTTGCATCACCACAAAATTCTAGAATGCCATAGGAAAAAGTATACAGTACATGGTTGGAGTTGGTCATTATATGATATTGATTGTTATATAATTTATCTAAATACATATTATATTTATTATTATCTCGATTAGAGAGACAATTTACCATAGTTAGTGTAGACAACTTATTCTCCTTGTTTAGTCCTAGTATAAATATTGTTAAGTGGTTTACTTTAAGATAACCGTCTTCATTTAAATAAAACACATTTTCTCATATTTTTTATTTAATTCTCAACATGATATCAAAGCTACTAGTATTTTAACTTTCGTAACTTTCATTGTCTCGACCACTGCCTTCGAAATCGCATAATAATTGTTCAAAATAAATTATTAGCAAATTCAAATATGATTTTTGCTTTAACTTAATCATTAGATCATATATAAGATAAAATATGTCAAAGATCTTTTTGAGAAGTATCAATTAGTTTAAAAAGAACCATCATCCAACTTTGCACGCTCCCGCATTCTGAAAATTTGTTGTTGGGCAAATTTTCAACAAGTAAAAAAAGGAATATATATATATATATATATATATATATATTTGTGTGAGCGTATGTGATTGTTTTAGTGCATGTTCTTCACGTCACAATACTCCTTCTAACTATAGTGTTGCCATTTCAATGTCATACCATAATAAGAGTTGACTACCACGTCATCATTGTCCTCAACATCACATAACCAGATTTTTGGACTTCAACCTCCCTAATGTTTATCGATTCACTAAATTCGTTTTCATTGTCTGTTTCCTCAAACTAGTTTCCGTTAAGTCTGGTTTGCACATATACTATCAGGGAAACAATGAAGTTCACTACATCTCTTACAGTTCTGTATGAATAACACATGTATTATCATAAATATTCTCATGAACTCATGAACTTTCACACTCATATTTGCAAATTTTATAATAAAACATTCCCATATAATTATCTCAATGATTGCTCGCATATTTTAAATATCAACAAATTCTAAGGGTCGATAGTTTGTGTCCAATCATGTCATCAATAATGAAAAGTCTAACATTACTACAAATATATCGTCCATATCAATTGCTAATATTCTTAGTGAGCTTAAGTAAGTTATGTCTCACTCTTGTCACACTCCTTTATTGTTAAATTCCACAACATATGGTAAGAATTCTCAATTCTTCTTTTCTGGTTTTTAAAACCATATGACATCAGATTCTAACTTGGTTATTGGTGCAAACACTATATCACAGTCTCCTACATCAAAACTTTTGATGGTAGAACGATGTCTATAACTCGTATCAGGTTGATTTATACTTCTAGTGTTTCATTTTATAACATTTACCGTTTTCCTACACTCAAATTAAATATTATATATGTGGGTCAATTATGTGACTTTGGTCTATAAGCCACTTTCTCTTGTTTAGGTTGTTGTGTGCCAGATCATAAATGCTGGGATCCTTCTATGTAATAAGTAAGTAAAATGATTGAGTTCCATAAGGATTTAGGTTGTTAGTTTCAAACTTGTGTTCAACGATAGAGTAGGTGGTTTTAAATGTTTATTCTAAAAGACAAAAAAATATCTAGAGTTATCTTCCCAAGAAATACAAACCTAAAGTGGTTCAATAATTGAGCAAAACCAACACATCAAATGATTAGAACTTGTTTGACATTTTCTGCATAATGAGACTAATTGGGGAAATCCTTTACTACACCTAGTGATTTGTAATCCTAGAACCACATCATCTCACTCCATATCTTTCATATCAAATTTAGAAATCAAGAATCATTTTGTCTCACTAACAATATAAATACAGGTAAAAAAATAAGTATTTTATTAACATATAAACAAATAATAACAAAGGCTGGTTCTATTACTCTCGTGTGAACACAAGATTCAGAAGTGTTAACTACAAACGATCTTTTATTTTGGTATAGTTTATTTTATCATACCATTGTTTTGGTGAATATTTAAATCCATACATCCACTTCCTATTATTATATACGGTTCCCATGACCCGAAGCCACAAACCTTTCGGGTTGCACAATACATATCTTTTCAGCTAGATCTCCATTTAGAAATGCAAGTTTAACATTCATTTGATGCATAACTAGTTTGTGAATAAGAATGTTTGAAATAAGGGTAAATATAGTTGCTATCTATTTTAAAAAGTAAGTTTCAAAGTAATCTAAGCCTTTATTTTGGGAGAAACCCCTAATACTAAGCCTAACATTAAATTTATCTATTGAACTATCATGTCTCAATTGTTTCTTATAAACTCACTTCCTACTAATTGGTTTACCACCCATAGTCAATTTTGTTAATTTCTAGATTAATTTCCCAAGCATATCCAAAAAAATTGAACCCAATGTTTGTAGTTGGAACCATTAAGAGGTTCCAACTTAGTCATGTTTGGAACTTCTTTTCGATTCATTGACTAAGCTACAAAGTGGAATTGAAAATCCATTTTCAATCAATTCTCTTATAAAATATTTTTAAATATTTTTGGTAAAAAAATAAAACTCATCACAAATATAGTATTTCAAAAATCATAGTAATCTTACAACAAGATAACAAATAATTGAAACATAAAGAGAACTTACAAGTAAATACTAGTATATAAGTAAAATAATACTTTGTTAATAAAATTTGATATGATCCACTATTTTTACTATTCTAGGCTACAATTGAGAAAATTTTAGAGTGACATATGTTTGAGAAAGTTTCTTGTAGGTTTGTAATTCAGACTTGTGTCTCTTTACAAATGACTCAAGTTCTATTAATATAACAGGTAAGGCTTTTCAAAAAAAGTCTACACTTAATTTCTAGTATAAAGACGTTCTTCATAAAGGCAAATAAACTTTAGTTGTCGTAAGTTTTAGGACGAAGTTTGACATTATTTATAACTTTTGTATCAACTTTTTTTTTATTACGAGAGTTTTTAATCTTAGGAATGAGAGCCTTCATATTCATGTGTTGTCCTTTATGATGGACTTTCAAATATTTCCAATGAACGATGTTAATAGTAGCTTTAATATTAAGGTTTTATTTTTACTTTTAGAATACCCAACTTCCCAAGACAACACCATGCCTCGCCTCGCCGGTGCTGGGCATAGGTGGTGGGGGTAGTGGGGGTATTTCTCTTACAATTTTTTTTGGGTTTTGAGTCTTTTAAAATATATAGGAAATGAATATAATATAAAGTAATATATATTCTTCTTCACTTTATATATAAAACTTTTTAGGAAAAAAGACTTTTGATCTTCTTCTCCAAGATCATAAAATCCTTACAAAAGCATTAATGTTCTCTTTAATCTCCAACAACTAAAAACTCATACTCTAAGTAAAGGTGAATATGTTTTCGTGCCTACAAGCGTTGAGTGAATTCTACTAAAGTGATAATATATTTATATTTGAATTCACACTTAGTGAATAATTACAACCACCAAATCGCGTCAACAAATACTGAAACGTAGAAAACCACGATCTATACATGTAATCAAAGATTACCATTCTTTTACTTCAAAATAAATGTGTGTCTTTGTTAGCATAGACATAGGCTTGTTAGGACGTAGGTGAAAAAAAAATTATTTGGGCATGTGTTGTGTTGGTTTAAAAGCTCAGAACCTATATCAAAAAAATTCTAAATATATGTATATGTCTTATTTCCTCCCTTTCCGTGACTAGAATATGCATTAAATACTTGTTATATATAGTAAATAATCATAATAAAACAATATCTTGATGAATATATGATAATTATAAGAAATGAATTTGTAAGATGTATATAAATAAATTAAAATAACTAAAATAGAAAATTATAATAATAGGTTAATAATATTAAGGATATAAGTCAATGATATAACATTTTCTATAAGTTTCAATGTATTACATAAATGATACCTTAATTACATTATATATTTAACTAAACACATAATATATTTAAGGGTAAGACTTCCATCCAACATTGGATGGTCCAATATTCATATCACTACCATTGATTATTATAACAAGACACATGTCATTAGATTAATAATTTAGTTACTTTTGCAAGTTTAAAACATGGGGTATGTGTATTTATATGATTGGTGTAGGATCATCCAATATTGGATGGAAGAATTTTCCTATATTTAATATTAAACCAAAAAGATTATAAACAAAAAGACTCAACCTCACTATTCTATATCACAACACCAACAACAAATATAGATTAATCTACTCATATAAAATCCTTCTTATGTTTTAACCTAGCCGCAACCATCTTGCCTCATCCAAGTTGAGGAAAGACAGAATAAAGACATAAACAAAGAATAATCAAGGATAAATAATAAGGATCAAGCAATAGGATTAAGTATTGAAAATTTCTAGAATATATGGCAGAATTTCGTGAATTGAAATCTTTAAAACAATTTTTAGCAAACAAGATCGATGTTCATTGCATTTCAGTTGAGTCAATCTCTCAATTAGAAAGGTTTGTTTCTTAAATTATTAGTTGGAAGTTTAATTTTAGGCAATTGATTATAATTTATTAAAGAAAAAGAATTATATATTATCTGGATATTATTAATAAAATCGATTGCTCTATTTTTTATGTTTAAATGGTTTTTATGAAAAAAAAAATCATGGTGAAAATTGTTATTGACATGGTTCTTTTTTCATAAGATCCTCCTATTAGATCATCTATATTCTTAAAACTCATATCTATATTTAGTTTGATTAGGAATTAACTTTTTTTCAACCTTATTGAAGAAAAGCAAGAGAATAGCTGAAGAACATAAGTAACCATACATATCATCAAATATGGAGCCAAGATAGGTAAGGATTGTCGAAATTCACAAAGGTGGATCCAGAAAGGATGGTATTAAAAGTGAAATTCCAAACGGTGGTAAATCTGAACTCTTAGGGTTGTAATAGAAGATGCTAGGCATAGACAATGGCATTGGTATAACAATGTAATTGAAATGCACTAACATTATTATTATTTTTACAAAATTTGATTTGTTGTAAGTATTTAATTTTGACAATATATTGTTATAAAATTAATTTCGTTTGACATTGTCATTATTGTTCATTTTATTAAATTTTTTATTTTTAATTTGGGATTTTTATTTTTTTGCAAGAAACTTATACATGTGAATACATTAGTAACTCAATACCTTGAACAGGTTTACAAGAAATTGACCAACTTGAATTATGCTTGTTTTCTCGCAAGATATATCACTCCAAACTCACACAATCTTACAACAACATGAATTTAATCTATACAAGTTCTTACCATGTTCAAAATGTAGGATTTATCAGATATGAAATATGTTGGAAGATTGAATCTATACATAGTAATTAATTTTTTCTTTATTTGGTTGCATGGTCCTGAAGAGATTTGATGGTGTGTACTTTTTTTAAATTATTTTATATGGTTGCATATTGGTCATCTATTCTAAGTTTCTCCATTATTTAATCAATGGCTACGAATGATGAAAAATCTTCGCTTATTATCTTTAATTGTATTGATTTTCGGTTTAGTTAGGTCAATTGCACCATTGTTTCGATATTATCCAGAATATAGGACCAACTACCTAATCATTCGTTGAAAACATAAGTATAAGTAAAATGATTTACTTCATCATTCCAAATTGTAGAAATGTTTGATAATTAAATTTAGGTGTTTGTTTTAAAAAAAGTAATCGTAATAGTACCAACTTATTGATATTCTACTAATGTAACTGGGCAATAGCATCATTTGAATGAGTTCTACACACCTATTTGACATTGTATCATTTGGGTCTCGTGAGTCATAATCTTTGTACATCAAGTATGTATTGAAAATTTATAACTTTATATTGCTTTAAAGAATTGAAAAGAATCAAAAGATATAATTTGTGGATATTTTT
The DNA here is from genome assembly GCA_029959085.1 of Nemophila menziesii. Taxonomy (NCBI): domain Eukaryota; kingdom Viridiplantae; phylum Streptophyta; class Magnoliopsida; order Boraginales; family Hydrophyllaceae; genus Nemophila; species Nemophila menziesii. Next base: position 87,877,581 of record JARWIR010000001.1, read on the forward strand.
GATGTAACGCATAATTTTCTAGGATTTGATTCCAATTGTTGATCTCCACAAAGAAAAATAGATGAAAGATACATTTCGAGACTCTTTACCAACTAAATTATCATAAATATACTTTCATAAAAGTAGTTAAGTTAACTCAACTAGTTAGATTCTTGTTATTTCTTCTACATTCTTACTTTGAATGAGAGGAATATACTTCAAATCACTCCCGTAACACCCACATTATAAAAAAGACATACTAGTCATCAATTGTCATATCTCATTTAGTTATTGTGTCCATGAATATTATAGTAATTAATATATTCGGAGAATTAAGAAAATATAGAAGGCTATAAAATATAACACACTTTCCACCGAGTTTCTTTAATATTTAGGCTTTCAATTAAATTCAAATCAAACCATTTCCAAAGATAACTTTATAGAGGAAGATTTAGAGTAATTCACAAATAATTGAGTTAAAAATTACAGGAAAGTTTTGCAAAAAAAAATTAGCCATCTAAAAATGGGTACAAATACTCATTTTAAACAACATGCTAATGTTTGCTCAAGATCAGATCTATGACGAGACTTAGGGAAGGTGAAAAACTATAACAATCAATGGAGTACGAGCAACAACCTTGATTTTTTTAGAGTAATTGTAGTTTGGGGATGTTTTGGGGGGAGGTATTATAAAAAGGCAGAGGATGAAAAGTCAATTTTCTTAAGCATTTTGAGCTAAGAATTTTGGAAGGCTTTTTTTATTGTCTCTCGAACGCTTTACTGCCACCCCTGGTATGCTTGCGCAAAAATTATGTGGGTTTAATAATGGAAACAAACTCTCACTTTAAATGCGTTCATAGTTACGTAAAAGATCTTGTCTCATATTTGGTGTTTTCACTTACATATTCATTTACCCACAAGGAGCACATTCTAAAGTTTGCATCACCACCAAATTCTAGAATGCCATAGGAAAAAGTATACAGTACATGGTTGGAGTTGGTCATTATATGATATTGATTGTTATATAATTTATCTAAATACATATTATATTTATTATTATCTCAATTAGAGAGACAATTTACCATAGTTAGTGTAGACAACTTATTCTCCTTGTTTAGTCCTAGTATAAATATTGTTAAGTGGTTTACTTTAAGATAACCGTCTTCATTTAAATAAAACACATTTTCTCATATTTTTTATTTAATTCTCAACATGATATCAAAGCAACTAGTAATTTAACTTTCGTAACTTTCATTGTCTCGACCACTGCCTTCGAAATCGCATAATAATTGTTCAAAATAAATTATTAGCAAATTCAAATATGATTTTTGCTTTAACTTAATCATTAGATCATATATAAGATAAAATATGTCAAAGATCTTTTTTAGAAGTATCAATTAGTTTAAAAAGAACCATCATCCAACTTTGCACGCTCCCCACGGGCATTCTGAAAATTTGTTGTTGGGCAAATTTTCAACAAGTAAAAAAAGGAATATATATATATATATATATTTGTGTGAGCGTATGTGATTGTTTTAGTGCATGTGCTCCACGTCACAATACTCCTTCTAACTATAGTGTTGCCATTTCAATGTCATACCATAATAAGAGTTGACTACCACGTCATCATTGTCCTCAACATCACATAACCAGATTTTTGGACTTCAACCTCCCTAATGTTTATCGATTCACTAAATTCGTTTTCATTGTCTGTTTCCTCAAACTAGTTTCCGTTAAGTCTGGTTTGCACATATACTATCAGGGAAACAATGAAGTTCACTACATCTCTTACAGTTCTGTATGAATAACACATGTATTATCATAAATATTCTCATGAACTCATGAACTTTCACACTCATATTTGCAAATTTTATAATAAAACATTTCCATATAATTATCTCAATGATTGCTCGCATATTTTAAATATCAACAAATTCTAAGGGTCGATAGTTTGTGTCCAATCATGTCATCAATAATGAAAAGTCTAACATTACTACAAATATATCGTCCATATCAATTGCTGATATTCTTAGTGAGCTTAAGTAAGTTATGTCTCACTCTTGTCACACTCCTTTATTGTTAAATTCCACAACATATGGTAAGAATTCTCAATTCTTCTTTTCTGGTTTTTAAAACCATATGACATCAGATTCTAACTTGGTTATTGGTGCAAACACTATATCACAGTCTCCTACATCAAAACTTTTGATGGTAGAACGATGTCTATAACTCGTATCAGGTTGATTTATACTTCTAGTGTTTCATTTTATAACATTTACCGTTTTACTACACTCAAATTAAATATTATATATGTGGGTCAATTATGTGACTTTGGTCTATAAGCCACTTTCTCTTGTTTAGGTTGTTGTGTGCCAGATCATAAATGCTGGGATCCTTCTATGTAATAAGTAAGTAAAATGATTGAGTTCCATAAGGATTTAGGTTGTTAGTTTCAAACTTGTGTTCAACGATAGAGTAGGTGGTTTTAAATGTTTATTCTAAAAGATAAAAAAATATCTAGAGTTATCTTCCCAAGAAATGCAAACCTAAAGTGGTTCAATAATTGAAGCAAAACCAACACATCAAATGAGTAGAACTTTTTAGACATTTTCTGCATATTGAGACTAATTGGGGGAAATCCTTTACTACACCTAGTGATTTGTAATCCTAGAACCACATCATCTCACTCCATATCTTTCATATCTAATTTAGAAATCAAGAATTATTTTGTCTCACTAACAATATAAATACAAGTAAAAAAAAAGTATTCTATTCACATATAAACAAATAATAACAAAGGCTGGTTCTATTACTTTAGAGTGAACACAAGATTCTGAAGTGTTAACTACAAACGATCTTTTATTTTGGTATAGTTTAGTTTTTCATACCATTGTTTTGGTGAATATTTAAATCCATACATTGTCTTCCTATTATTATATACGGTTCCCCATGACCCGAAGCCACAAACCTTTCGGGTTGCACAATACATATCTTTTCAGCTAGATCTCCATTTAGAAATGCAAGTTAAACATTCATTTGATGCGTAACTAGCTTGTGAATAAGAATGTTTGAAATAAGGGTAAATATAGTTGCTATCTATTTTAAAAAGAGTAAGTTTCAAAGTAATCTAAGCCTTTATTTTGGGAGAAACCCCTAATACTAAGCCTAACATTAAATTTATCTATTGAACTATCATGTCTCAATTGTTGCTTATAAACTCACTTCCTACTAATTGGTTTATTACCCATAGTTAATTTTGTTAATTTCTAGATTAATTTCCCAAGCATATCAAAAAAAATTGAACCTAATGTTTGTAGTTGTAACCATTAAGAGGTTTCAACTTAGTCATGTTTCAAACTGCTTTTCGATTCATTGACTAAGCTACAAAGTGGAATTGAAAAGCCATTTTCAATCAATTCTCTTATAAAATATTTTAAAATATATTTTGGTAAAAACAATAAAACTCATCACAAATATAGTATTTCAAAATTCCTAGTAATCTTACAACAAGATAACAAATAATTGAAACATAAAGAGAACTTACAAGTAAATACTAGTATATAAGTAAAATAATACTTTGTTAAAAAAATTTGATATGATCCACTATTTTTACTATTCTAGAATATAATTGAGAAAAATTTAGAGTGACATATGTTTGAGAAAGTTTCTGGTAGGTTTGTAATTCAGAATTGTGTCTCTTTACAAATGACTCGAGTTCTATTAATATAACAGGTAACACTACTGGAAATGCGGTGTTTACCCACCACAAATTAGCGACGACCCGTAATTCGTCGTTATGTGGCTCAAATTAGCGACGACAATAAATTAGCGGCGAGAAGTAAAGCGTCGTTAATTCGCGACATCAGAATTCGACGCTATTCCTTGGATTTTCGTCGCTGAATTTATTTTATTACCTTTTGAATTTATTTTATTAGCCGAAAAGCCGTCGCTATCTTAGCGACACTGAATTTCGTCGCTATTTTGAAGATTAGCGACGACCTTGTGTGTTTAACCACGACCCGTAATTCGTCGCTAATCGTGGATCATATTTTATTGATACAGCAGGTTTTTTAACCCACATAACACACAAAACACCCAAAAAAATCCTCCGATTTTCTCCCAAAAACTCAACTAAATTCCATTTTTTTTTGGTAATTGCTTCTCCACTTCATCTTGCATCATTCTTGGTTAAATAATCAAAGTGGGGCTCCATTAATATCATCTTTCATCACACAATTGAAGGTAATAATTGCATGAAATTCACCTTTTAATTTTTTTTTTTTGAATGCTAATTGTGTTTTATTCTTTCTATATGGTTTGATTAGGTGAATTAATACAACTTTCTTGGTGGGGAATTAACATCACTATTCAATTTATCCATCCAATTCAAGGTATTTCCATTAAATTTCATGCTTTTTAAATTTTGTATTTATTTGATTATATTAGCAAGTTGATATACCATATGATTAGGTTAATGAATTAATTATTTGTTGGTTGATTATGCATGTGTTGTGTGAATTTATATTTTGTGCTCATATATTTTTACTTGTTTATTTAATTCTTTGTTCTTTTTTTAATATATTCATTCATTTAATGCTATGTATTATTTATTCATTTAATGGTTTGTAATATTTATTCATTCAATGGTTTGTAATATTTATTCATTCAATGAGTTTGTAAGTTTTTTTATTTCGGTTATTGTGTTGTAATTTTTATTTATTTTATTCATTGGGTTGTAATAATTATGTATTTTATTTTATTTTACTCATGTAGTCGCATAGTTTACTCAACTTGTTGTTAAGAGATGGCATCGAGTTCGGACATGAGTATCGATAAGAGTTGGATCGAATTGACGAATGTGTTAGATGGTGAATATATTTTTGGGGTTTATAAATTTATCGATTTTGCTAAGAAAAGTAGAGGTTATACCGGTTACTTGTCTTGTCCGTGTAAGAAGTGTAATAATTTTTGTCGATTAAAAACCGAAGCTGTTATGGCCCACCTTCTAAGAGAGGGATTTAACCATGATTATAAGGTTTGGACAAAACACGGTGAGAAAGAGATACAAACAAATACACCCCCTGCAAGTAAAGATCCAATTATAGTAAATGAAATCCAGCATGTTTATGACGATGTGAGACAGAGTTACGATGTTGGTGGTCATCCGGGAGACACCGAGATGAGAGATGCACATATTCCAAGTCGAAGCAGTTTTGACACATTGTTCGAAGAATTGGAGACAGAATTATTTCCTGGTTGTGAATCGATGAGTTCGTTGAATTTCATCGCCAAGCTAATGCATGTAAAAGTAAAGAACAAATGGACTAACACCTCATTCACCGAGCTACTGGAGTTGTTGGGTCGTATTTTGCCTAAACCTCACAATTTGCCCGATTCTTATGAAGCATGCAACAAGAAGTTGAAAAGTTTGGGTATGGGGTATGTTACCATCGACGTTTGTTTGAACGATTGTGTTATTTATTACAAAGAAAACAAAGAACTTGATAAGTGTCCAGTTTGTAGCGAGTCTAGATGGGACCCAAAGAAGGGTATCAAAGTACCGCATAAGAAGCTTCGATACTTTCTGATTGCTCCTAGATTACAGCGACTATACGCTTCAAAGCACACCGCTGAAGACATGATTTGGCACCATACCGGTAACAGTGCCGATCCGGATGTGTTGCGTCATCCGGTTGACGGTGATAGTTGGAAGAGATTTGTAACGCTACACCCTGAGTTTGCTAGTGAACCTCGTAACGTATATCTGGGTCTTGGAATCGATGGGTTTTGTCCTTTCTCTATGCAGAACAACTCGTATAGCATGTGGCCAGTCATATTAACCGTATATAACTTGCACCCGTGGGTATGCATGAAGGAAACCACGTTCCAGCTTTGTTTGTTGATTCCAAGACCCCGTTCACCCGGTAAGGACATGGATGTCTTTCTTCGTCCTGTTATAGATGAGTTGGAAGAGTTGTGGGATAAAGGGATCGTTACGTATGATGCCCACAAGAAAGAAGAGTTTACGATGAAGGTTTGTTTGTTGTCTACCACTAATGATTTCCCCGCTAGGTCATACACTTCGGGATGGTCGGGTCAAGGTTACAAAGCTTGTCCCGAATGCATGGATCATACTCCGTCATTGAGTGTGAACAAAGGGATTATTTACTTTGACCATAGACGTTGGTTACCTGCCGGACATCCATTTAGAAGCGAACGTGTTTTGTACAAGGAACCCGATGATAGGCGCCCACCGAAGAAATATAGTCCTGCAAGTATTCAGACACAGTTAGATGGGCTTCCGATTGTGTTTCCTGGTAAACACAAGGATTTTGGGGGAAAGATCGTGAAGCAAGATGTTAACCGGCGATTCAATTGGAAGAAAAAGAGTATTTTCTATCGTTTACCTTATTGGTCTGAAAACTTGTTGAAACATAACATTGACGTTATGCATTGCGAGAAAAACGTGTGTGATGCTCTGCTCGGTACAGTTATAGGTCTTGATGGGAAAGTTAACAAAGATAACGTCAAAGCGAGACTGGATCTTGAGAAATTGAAGATTAGAAAAGAATTGTGGTTGACTGAGAGAAATGGTAAAAAAATATTGAAACGGGGAAAGTACACTCTAACACCGGAAAAGCGGACTATTTTTCTTGACTGGCTGAAGGCGCAGAAGTTTCCCGACGGTTTTGCATCTAGTATGAGAAACAATGTTCAAAGTGATACGGGTAAGATTATCGGCATGAAATCTCACGACTGTCACGTGATGATGCAATATCTTTTCGTGGCTAGTCTCCCCGGGCTTATTGAAGACAAAGCGATTAGTGATGTGTTTATTGGGTTAGCGAACGTGTTTAAAGTCGTTTGCAATAAAAATCTAAGCAGGAAACAGTTAGTATCGGGAAAGAAGAAAGTGGTTGAACTTATGTGTAGGCTATAAATGATTTTACCTCCCGCGTTTTTTGATATAATGATCCACTTGGTGATACACTTATACGATGAAGCATTGCTTGGTGGCCCGGTCCAAATGCGGTGGATGTACCCATTTGAAAGGTATTTGAAAAAGTTGAAAGAGTATATCCGAAATCCGGCTAGACCAGAGGGTTCAATAGCCGAGGGGTACATTGCGGAAGAGACGTTGAATTTCATATCAAGATATCTTAGTGAAGAAAAAACAAGGTTCAACGATCCAGGCAGATACAACGAAGCACCGCTGGTCCCAAAAGAGCTATCCGTTTTCAATTCCCAATGCACTCCAGTTGGCAAGATAGAGTATGTTTCTTTACCGTATAAGGAGAAGGAGCACATAAGTTGGTATATTTTGCATAACTGCGACGAACTCGAAACATACATGACGTAAGTAAATATTATTATCTTATATAAATATATATTATATATTTTTATATATATATATATATATATATTTATACATTTATATATTTATATATATTTATATATTTATATACATATATTTATATATTTATATATATATATTTATATATTTATATATATTTATATATATATTATATATATTTATATATATTTATATATTATATATTTATATATATTATATATTTATATATATTATATATTTATATATTTATATATATTTATATATTTATATATATTTATATATTTATATATATTTATATATTATATATTTATATATATTTATATATATATATATATTTATATATATTTATATATTATATATTTATATATTTATACTCATTTACAATTATAGTGAACACAAATCAACACTTACGGGAACGAGTGGTGAAATAGATATTACGCATCGTCGAACATTTAAGGAATGGTTTTTGGAAAAGGTATGTAATTTTAGGCATTGGTTTATAACTTATATATTTATTATCAAAGTACTAACTATTATTGTTGTATATTAGATTCATGGAATGCATTCACGTGGAGATCCATTAGCTACCACCGAGATGGTGTCCTTGGCAAACATGTCTTATGGTTCCGTGCATAAATATGATTCATGTGTTGTGAACGGTGTCAAGTGGGTAACTAAGTCCAAAGGAGAGAAAAGAGTGACGCAGGATTACGGAGTGTGTACCATTTACAATGAAGAACCCTAATATGGGGAATTAATCAAAATCTTGGAGGTTATGTACACTGGAGGGTGCTCGGTTGTGTTATTTGTCTGTAAGTGGTATAAAAAGTCTGGATCGAGGCAAGAACATGGGGTAACATTTATCAACACAACAAACTTTGAGTGGGCCGACGAACCATACATTTTAGCATCGCAGGCCAAGAAAGTGTTTTACATCGACGAGATTAGTTCAAAGAAATCAATGAAAGGGTGGAAAGCCGTTTGGGAAATAAACGATCGACACGGATGGAGTCCTGAGTTATGGGGTTCGGAATCACTCCCTACTGGAAATGAGAGCATCAGCATACCATTGGATAGCACGGGGAACGAGAACATCAGCATGCCATTGGCATCCACCGAGGAGATCGAGATTGATCCTGCTCATTTTTTTATTGATTTGTCTTTTGATACGGTTATTGATGAGAATGAGAAAATTCATGATGACACCTTGGATGAATACGGTGATGAAGAAGAACCTATAGAGGTTGATAGCGATGATGAACCCATAGTTATTAGTGGATATGATAGTGATTAGGTTTTTTTTATTTTGGTTTATTTGTATTAACTTTGACTCTAAACACTCAACTTTGACCATGAACACTCAACTTTAACTCTAAACACTCAACTTTGACCATGAACACTCAACTTTGACTCTAAACACTCAACTTTGACTCTAAACACTCAACTTTGACTCTAAACACTCAACTTTGACCATAAACACTCAACTTTGACTCTAAACACTCAACTTTGACTCTAAACACTCAACTTTGACCATAAACACTCAACTTTGACTCTAAACATTCAACTTTGACTCTAAACACTCAACTTTGACTCTAAACACTCAACTTTGACTCTAAACACTCAACTTTGACTCTAAACACTCAACTTTGACCATGAACACTCAACTTTGACCATGAACACTCAACTTTGACTCTAAACACTCAACTTTGACTCTAAACACTCAACTTTGACCATGAACACTCAACTTTGACCATGAACAGTCAACTTTGACTCTAAACACTCAACTTTGACTCTAAACACTCAACTTTGACCATGAACACTCAACTTTGACCATGAACAGTCAACTTTGACTCTAAACACTCAACTTTGACTCTAAACACTCAACTTTGACCATGAACACTCAACTTTGACTCTAAACACTCAGCTTTGACTCTAAACACTCAACTTTGACCATGAACACTCAACTTTGACCATGAACACTCAACTTTGACTCTAAACACTCAACTTTGACTCTAAACACTCAACTTTGACTCTAAACACTCAACTTTGACCATAAACACTCAACTTTGACTCTAAACACTCAACTTTGACCATGAACACTCAACTTTGACTCTAAACACTCAACTTTGACTCTAAACACTCAACTTTGACTCTAAACACTCAACTTTGACTCTAAACACTCAACTTTGACTCTAAACACTCAACTTTGACCATAAACACTCAACTTTGACAATGAACACTAAACTTTGACTCTAAACACTCAACTTTGACTCTAAACACTCAACTTTGACCATGAACACTCAACTTTGACTCTAAACACTCAACTTTGACTCTAAACACTCAACTTTGACTCTAAACACTCAACTTTGACTCTAAACACTCAACTTTGACCATGAACACTCAGCTTTGACCATGAACACTCAACTTTGACCATGAACACTCAACTTTGATTCTAAACACTCAACTTTGACTCTAAACACTCAACTTTGACCATAAACACTCAACTTTGACTCTAAACACTCAACTTTGACCATGAACACTCAACTTTGACCATGAACACTCAACTTTGACTCTAAACACTCAACTTTGACTCTAAACACTCAACTTTGACCATGAACACTCAACTTTGACCATGAACAGTCAACTTTGACTCTAAACACTCAACTTTGACTCTAAACACTCAACTTTGACTCTAAACACTCAACTTTGACCATGAACACTCAACTTTGACCATGAACAGTCAACTTTGACTCTAAACACTCAACTTTGACTCTAAACACTCAACTTTGACTCTAAACACTCAACTTTGACCATAAACACTCAACTTTGACTCTAAACACTCAACTTTGACCATGAACACTCAACTTTGACTCTAAACACTCAACTTTGACTCTAAACACTCAACTTTGACTCTAAACACTCAACTTTGACTCTAAACACTCAACTTTGACCATAAACACTCAACTTTGACTCTAAACACTCAACTTTGACCATGAACACTCAACTTTGACCATGAACACTCAACTTTGACCATGAACACTCAACTTTGACTCTAAACACTCAACTTTGACTCTAAACACTCAACTTTGACTCTAAACACTCAACTTTGACTCTAAACACTCAACTTTGACCATAAACACTCAACTTTGACTCTAAACACTCAACTTTGACTCTAAACACTCAACTTTGACCATAAACACTCAACTTTGACTATAAACACTCAACTTTGACCATGAACACTCAACTTTGACTCTAAACACTCAACTTTGACTCTAAACACTCAACTTTGACCATGAATAGTCAACTTTGACTCTAAACACTCAACTTTGACTCTAAACACTCAACTTTGACCATGAACACTCAACTTTGACTCTAAACACTCAACTTTGACTCTAAACACTCAACTTTGACCATAAACACTCAACTTTAACCATGAACACTCAACTTTGACTCTAAACACTCAACTTTGACCATGAAAACTCAACTTTGACTCTAAACACTCAACTTTGACTCTAAACACTCAACTTTGACTCTAAACACTCAACTTTGACTCTAAACACTCAACTTTGACCATGAACACTCAACTTTGACCACGAACACTCAACTTTGACTCTAAACACTCAACTTTGACTCTAAACACTCAACTTTGACCATAAACACTCAACTTTGACTCTAAACACTCAACTTTGACCATGAACACTCAACTTTGACTCTAAACACTCAACTTTGACCATGAACACTCAACTTTGACTCTAAACACTCAACTTTGACCATGAATAGTCAACTTTGACTCTAAACACTCAACTTTGACTCTAAACACTCAACTTTGACCATGAACACTCAACATTGACTCTAAACACTCAACTTTGACTCTAAACACTCAACTTTGACCATAAACACTCAACTTTGACTCTAAACACTCAACTTTGACCATGAACACTCAACTTTGACTCTAAACACTCAACTTTGACTCTAAACACTCAACTTTGACTCTAAACACTCAACTTTGACTCTAAACACTCAACTTTGACCATAAACACTCAACTTTGACTCTAAACACTCAACTTTGACCATGAACACTCAACTTTGACCATGAACACTCAACTTTGACCATGAACACTCAACTTTGACTCTAAACACTCAACTTTGACTCTAAACACTCAACTTTGACTCTAAACACTCAACTTTGACCATAAACACTCAACTTTGACTCTAAACACTCAACTTTGACCATGAACACTCAACTTTGACTCTAAACACTCAACTTTGACCATGAACACTCAACTTTGACTCTAAACACTCAACTTTGACTCTAAACACTCAACTTTGACTCTAAACACTCAACTTTGACCATGAATAGTCAACTTTGACTCTAAACACTCAACTTTGACTCTAAACACTCAACTTTGACCATGAACACTCAACATTGACTCTAAACACTCAACTTTGACTCTAAACACTCAACTTTGACCATAAACACTCAACTTTGACTCTAAACACTCAACTTTGACCATGAACACTCAACTTTAACTCTAAACACTCAACTTTGACTCTAAACACTCAACTTTGACTCTAAACACTCAACTTTGACTCTAAACACTCAACTTTGACTCTAAACACTCAACTTTGACCATAAACACTCAACTTTGACTCTAAACACTCAACTTTGACCATGAACACTCAACTTTGACTCTAAACACTCAACTTTGACTCTAAACACTCAACTTTGACTCTAAACACTCAACTTTGACCATGAACACTCAACTTTGACCATGAACACTCAACTTTGACCATGAACACTCAACTTTTACCCTAAACACTCAACTTTGACTCTAAACACTCAACTTTGACCATAAATACTCAACTTTGACTCTAAACACTCAACTTTGACCATGAACACTCAACTTTGACTCTAAACACTCAACTTTGACTCTAAACACTCAATTTTGACTCTAAAGACTCAACTTTGACCATAAACACTCAACTTTGACTCTAAACACTCAACTTTGACCATGAACACTCAACTTTGACCATGAACACTCAACTTTGACCATGAACACTCAACTTTGACTCTAAACACTTGACTAAACACCCCGAACACCCAAGTTTGACCATAAACACTTGACTAAACACCCGAACACCCAAGTTTGACCATAAACACTTGACTAAACACCCGAACACCCAAGTTTGACCATAAACACTTGACTAAACACCCCGAACACCCAATTAAGAATGTGAAAAGGAACCAAAAAAAACAAAAAAAAAATACAAGAAAGGGTAAGCATCTTAAACCCCAAAAAACAAAAAACAAAAAAAAAAAAAAAAAAAAATAGCGACGACATTCAAATGGTTTAGCAACGACATTCAAAGGTTGAATGTCGTTGCTAATTATTCGCGACGACATTCAAAGGGTTAGTTGTCGCTAAAGAATAATAAAAAATTTGATTGGTCTTCGTGGGCGGTCAACTTTCCCGCCCACGAAAATTAGCGACGACAAACCAAAATTTCGCGACTGGTAGTCGTCGCTAAACCAAGACACGCAAGGGGCGTGTGTACGTGGGGCGACACGTGTCCCTGATTCGCGACGAAATTTAAGGATTCGCGACGACCAGCGTGTCGTCGCTAATCTTTTATTCTATAAAGCCCTAACCGAGCTCATTTCTGCCATAACAAACACTCAAAAACTCACACAAAACCTCCATTTCCGCCATAGCCAAGCAGCTCCGAGCAATAACAACACCAAATCCGACATCAAGGTAATGATTCCAATCCAATAACACATTTTAATCACTACTTTTTTAATTTTTTCATTTTTAATTTCTAATATTTTTTCTTGTGTTTATTTTGTATGATTCCTTCTTCTTGGCATGGATTCATGGACGAAATCTACACCATTTCTACGTAACAGGTTCCAATTTCCGGATCAAACTTGCATTTTTTTATTTTTTTTTGTAAAAATTCATGAATGTTTTTAGTTGTTTGATGAAATCCGAGAATTATGTGTATGTTTATGGGTTGTTTGGTAATTTTTTGGTGTCAAATAACAACATTTAATTGGAATTTGATAAAAATTAGGGTTTTGGTATGATTTTTGTAATTTTAATGTAATAATTAGAGTGTTATTGATCTTTGATTGTGTTTTAAGATATAGGGACCTATTTGCAATATGTTTGATTTGTATGTTTAAGGACTAAAATGCAGTTTTGTATGATTAAGGACTAAAATGCAATTTTATAAAAAAAGGACTAAAATGCAATTTTATAAAAAATAGGACTTACTTGACAATTTTAGAAAGATAGATGACTAAAATGAATTTTTAGAAAGGTAGAGGACTACAATGCAATTTTCGAAAAAAATAGGACTTAATTTCAAATTAAAAAAAAATGGACAAAAATGGATTTTTTAGACAATTAGGAATTATTCGCATTTTTTAAAAAAGTTGGATAAAAATGGAAATTTTAAAAAAATATGGACTTATTTGCAAATTTTAAAAAATTTGGACTTATTTGCAAATTTTAAAAAAATTTAGGACTTAATTGCAAATTTTAAAAAAAATTTGGACTTATTTGCAATTTTATGAAATTTTATAGATGGCTGCTGTCATGGTAGGAGTCACGGTGGAGACGGGAGGGGTAACGATCCCCCGAGGGGTCCACCACGTTCGAATGCTGATTGTAACCAACCATCGGGTAATAAAAAATTCAATTAATGTTTATTTATTACTTAAAAAAATATGTAGTTACTAAATATTTTTCACTAAAACAGGTGAACGTAAAAGAAGGAGACCGAAAGCTGCCATCTCTATCCGGACAACTCAGGAGACCCTGAAGAGAGTCGGCTGGCCCATTCCAGTTGACTTTTCTGTCATATACGGCACCTGGAACTTCGTGGGCGAGTGTAGCAAACACGTGGGTCAGGTGGCTGGTAATGCTGTTCGAGATGCTGTTCCCCCGTGCTACAAACAATGGTCAGATGTTCCCGACCATAACAAAGGGGTAATTTTGCAGCGACTTAATCAATTTTTTGATTTGGAGGAGTGGAGGAGGCGAGGCGATTGGCATGAGATTGTTAAGAGGTTGACTGCGATGACATCTGGAGCCTACAGGCGATACAAGTCGGATTTGAAGAACGACTACTACTACACGGGTGAAAATCCACCAGATGTTGACCCGGTGATTTGGGAGGCGACGAAGAAGATGTTTGATGACTTGGCGAAACAGGTAGAAAAAAATAATTTATTAATTATTTTATACATTTTTTTTAATTAATTTTATAACTACTTCTTTTTTATTTGTAACAGAGTCAGGCTGATATAAACAAGAAGAATCGAGAGCAGCAGACAGTTCCGAGCAAGGCGGGGTCAAGAGACTGGTCACAGACCCGGGAAGTGATTATTGAGGTATAAGTTTTAAAAATTAAAATATAATTTAGTATTTAATTTAATTTAATTGTTAACTAATTAAAATTTGTTACTGTATACTGTCCAGGGGAAGCTGAAGACGGTGACGAAAGAGCCGTTGACTTTTACAGATGACGAGACCCAGGAGGAGATGGAGCTTCCTCCTTTAAGCGGCTATTTCGACCACCTCTCCTATGATGCTGCTACAGATAGCTGGCGTGACCAGCGTTTGGAGAAAGCTAGTGTAAGTTTTTTTTAAAATTGATTTAAATTAATTTATTATTTTAAATTTATTTTTTTATTAATCTAATTTATTTTTAAATTGAAATCTAATTACAGGGTGTTCTCCGGGAGAAGATGAAGAAGAAGGTTGTGCAGGCCGGAGCGGAAGGTACTGAAGTTAGCATCCAGGAGCAGATGGATGCCATGCTCGAGACAATAATGGAGGTCCTACACCCACCCAAGACTAAATACTGGGTGCCTACCATTGGTCCGGTCCGGAAACGATCCAGGACTCCTACACAGCCGGACAGGGAGAACGATGAGCTGCTTAAGGCGGTTCTGGATGGGATGAACGAGCTTCGCGCGGCTCAAAATCTTCCACCTATACCGGATCCATCCTCCGCATCACCCGGGCCCACAGCTTCTTCTAGTCGGCCGAGTCAACCCCCGAGCATGGCAGAGACTCTCTTCGAGGCATTAAACGGGATGAGAATCGCCAATGGAATGCAGCCGATCAGCAAACCTGGGCCCACTAGACGAGATGAAGAGAGAGAAGATGAGGAGAGAAGAGGAGATGAAGAAGATCCCAATTTGAATGATGATTAAGTTATTTTTTTTTAATTTGGTTGGTTTGTATGTTTAAGACTTTATTTATTTCAGAATGTTTGACTTTGACTTGACTCGTTTGACGTTGACTTTATTTCAAGTTTAGTATTTGAATCGAATTATCGTATTTATATGTATTTTTTGATTTTCATTTATTTATAATTTTGCATTATATTTAAAAGCAAAATAATAATAAAAAACTACAATTTAATAAAATAAAAAATAAAATTTAAATAAATAATAATTAAAAATAAAAATATAAAAAAATATAAAAAACATGAATAGCGACGACGCGTGTCGTCGCTAAATATTAAATAATATAAATAAAAAATGATTTTCGATAAAATTAAAAAAAATAAAAAAACAAAATACGAATTATTAGTGACGACAATCTGTCGCTAAACAGTTGTCGTTAATTAAATAAAAAAAAAAGAAAAATTCAATTAATAAATTTTCGATGAAAAAATAAAGAAAAACTAATTAACAAATTAGCGACGGTGTGTTGTCGCTAATATGTCGTCGCTAATCTCTTAAATTCGCGACGCGCGCCCTCGTGGTTAAAACCCTGAGTAATTAGGGACGAAATCACTTTTTGTCGTCGCTAATCACGGATTAGCGACGCCTGGATAGAGACGACCTGTTAGCGACGAAATTTCGTCGCGAAACAAAATTAGCGACGGAATCACCCGGATTCGCGACGACGCGTGTCGTCGCGAAACCAGGCGAATCCAGTAGTGTAAGGCTTTTCAAAAAAAGTCTACACTTAATTGCTAGTATAAAGACGTTCTTCATAAAGGCAAATAAACATTAGTTGTCGTAAGTTTTAGGACGAATTTTGACATTATTTATAAATTTTGTATCAACTTTTTTTTTATTACGAGAGTTTTTAATCTTAGGAATTAGAGCCTTCATATTCATGTGTTGTCCTTTATGATGGAATTACAAATTTTTCCAATGAACGATGTTAATAGTAGCTTTAATATTAAGGTTTTATTTTTACTTTTAGAATACCCAACTTCCCAAGACAACACCATGCCTCGCCTCGCCTCGCCGGTGCTGGGAGAGGTGGTGGGGGTAGTGGGGGTATTTCTCTTACAAATTTTTTTGAGTTTTGAGTCTTTTAAAATATATAGGAAGTGAATATAATATAAAGTAATATATTTTCTTCCTCACTTTATATATCAAACGTTTTAGGAAAAAAGACTTTTGATCTTCTTCTCCAAGATCATAAAATCCTTACCAAAGCATTAATGTTCTCTTTAATTTCCAACAACTGAAAACTCATACTCTGAATAAAGGTGAATATGTTTTCGTGCCTACAAGCGTTGAGTGAATTCTACTAAAGTGATAATATATTTATATTTGAATTCACACTTAGTGAATAATTACAACCACCAAATCGCGTCAACAAAGGGTACTGAAACGAAGAAAACCACGATCTATACATGTAATCAAAGATTACCATTCTTTTACTTCAAAATAAACGTGTGTCTTTGTTAGCATAGACATAGGCTTGTTAGGACGTAGGTGAAAAAAAATTATTCGGGCATGTGATGTGTTGTTTAAAAGCTCAGAACCTGTATCAAAAAAATTCTAAATATATGTATATGTCTTATTTCCTCCCTTTCCGTGACTAGAATATGCATTAAATACTTGTTATATATAGTAAATAATCACAATAAAACAATATTTTGATGAATTCATGATAATTATAAGAAATGAATTTGTATGATGTATATAAATAAATTAAAATAACTAAAATAGAAAATTATATAAATAGGTTAATAATATTAAGGATATAAGTCAATTATATAACATTTTCTATAAGTTTCAATCTATTACATAAATGATATCACTTTTTCTATATATGACAATATCTATCTATATATATATATATATATATATATATATATATATATATATATATATATATATATATATATATATATATATATATATATACATACATACATAAAGTAAATTAATTAATACCTTGATTACATTATATATTTAACTAAAAACATAATATATTTAATATCAAACCAAAAAGATTATAAACAAAAAGCGGTCATAAAAACTCAACCTCACTATTCTATATCACAACACCAACAACAAATATAGATTAATCTACTCATATAAAATCCTTCTTATGTTTTAACCTAGAGGCAACCATCTTGCCTCATCCAAGTTGAGGAAAGACAGAATAAAGAGATAAACAAAGAATAATCAAGAATAAATAAAGAAGAATCAAGCAATAGGATTAAGTAAGAAAAATTTCTAGAATATATGGCAGAATTTCGTGAATTGAAATCATTAAAACTGTTTTTAGCCAAAAAGATCGATGTTCATTGTATTTCAGTGGAGCAAGTCTCTACTACAGGCGGGACCTTTAGGGAGGACGCGTTTCCTCGCAAAAAGGTCCCGTATTCCTCGCTAAAACTTTTCGCGAGGAAAGTTCCTCGCAAGAAGTTCCTCCCTAAAGCTTCGTCCCAAGAAGTACCTTATAACGATGATTTTGTTAGTCGTCCCAAGAAGCCAACTCTTTCGCGAGGAAATAGTTTCCTCCCTTAAGGTTAAGCTTTTGCGAGGAAATTTTCCTCGCTAAATGTTGTGCTCTTGCAACGACGTTTCCGTCGCTAGAGGACCATCACGTTTAGCGAGAAACTCTTTAGCGAGGAAATGTTCCTCCCTAAAAGTTTTTATTTTTATTATTTTTTATATTTTTTTCGGTTTTTTATTTGTTTATAGTATATAATAGGAACTAATTAAATAAAATACTAAATTTAAAACAAACGCATAAAATAAACCCGAAACATAATATACATAGTGAATTAGAACCTTAAACATTCAGAAATATAAAAATAGAATAAAAGTCTTAAACAGTCGATAGAGATGAAAAGTCATCATATATATAAAAACAGTCAAAATAAACCCAGGTCTTCTTCTCCTTCATCTTCGGCATCTTCGGGAGATGGGGGATCAAGCTCGTCCATTCTGTTTTCTCTGCTGCATCGATTAAGCGTGAGAATAGCCGTAGTCATCTGCTCGTGGATCGCATCTCTAGTGGGTAGGGTCCTCGATGTAGAAGCTCCAGAGAAATTATCTTGCATTGGTTCCTTGCCGATAGAGACAAGGAAATCATTTAGCGATCGGACTATCCACTGGTAGTCCTTCAACATCTTCGCGGTCACTTGCTCGGATGAATGTGCACTCCAGCTCCTCTGCGACAACGGGTGTCCTACTCCCGGGAGCCAGTTACGGGTCCCGCCGCCTAATCCGATATGCGCCGCCTCCGAAACAGCTTCGATCTTCTCTTGCTCCGATAAGGTGGGGGTAGAAGAAGAATCTCCAAAACGAGACTGGGATTCACGAACTCGGGATTCGAGAATTTCCTTCAACGCCGCCTGTAAATTAAAACAAAAATTAAAAATATTAGTTTGGCATAAAAAAAAGTTTTAGTTTCATACTACTTACATGCGCTCGCTCGTAGTTCGTGATGTGCCACCTGTTCTTCTTCGTATTAAATCCTACTTGAAAAAAGAATCTTCGAATCTTTGGTAGTGGTATACTATCTTCAGTCGGTGGCTCGGATCCCTCCCCGATTAACAAACTACGGGTCCCACTGTTACTCCCCTCTTATTCTTTAAGTCGATTAGTCAAATATTAGTCAAACAAACAAACAACATGATATTAATTAACGATGTAATCATGGTACCTCGTCATTTAACAACTCATATCTCGACCTCGAATATGTCCTTGAACAAGCCCCGCTCTTGTTCTTCAATCGATCCCTATTCTCCTTATTCTTCGTTGCCTGGTTCTGGATTTTAAATACATAGAAAAAAAAAGTTAGCTAACACAAATAACAATATATATTTTTTAAAAAAAATAAACTATGTACTTGAGCGGCCATAGAGTCATTTGTCGGGAAATCATTTGTCGTAGACAAAACAGACACCTTCATTACAAATTACTCCTTCATATGTGCATCCCATGTAACTATCCCGGTATCCAACAACGTTTCCAACTAATCTATAGCAGGTCGGAGAAATACATCCATATCCTTTCCATGTGAACGAGGACCAGGTATCAAAAGTGTGAGCATAAACGTAGATTCTTTCATGCATAACCAAGGCGGCAAGTTGTTGATGGTTAATATAACCGGCCACATACTGCATGAGTTGTTTTGCATAGAGAAAGGAAAAAAACCATCGATCCCCAACCCAAGACGTACATTACGCGGTTCGCTAGCAAACTCGGGATTCCTCTCGTCAAATGTTTTCCAACTAACACCGTCAACTGAATGACGCAACACATCTTCGTCGGTGCTCTTTCCGGTATGGTGCCAAATCATATCTTCCGTTGTGTGCCTCGAAGAATACATTCTCTGTAACCTAGGCGCAATCGGAAAATAACGCAGCTTCTTATGCGACACTCTCTTCCCCTTCTTCGGGTCCCACCGTGACTCTCCACAAACTGGACAATTCTCAAGATTCTCATTCTCTTTATAATACAAAACACAATCGTCCAAACAAACGTCGATCGTGTTGTATCCCATGCCTAAACTTTTCAACTTCTTGTTGCAATCCGCATAAGACTCGGGTAAGTTATGAGGTTCAGGCAAACCACGACCTAACAATTGAAGAAGCTCGGTAAATGAAGTGTTCGTCCACTTGTTCTTCACTTTCACATGCATTAACTTTGCAATGAAATCCAAAGAACTCATCGAAGTGCAACCAGGGTACAAATCTGTCTCCATTTCCGTGAACAACGCGTCGAAAGACCCACGACTAATACCACTGACATTCACGTCACGCATCTCAGCGTCTCCAGAATACCCGCTAGTTTCAAACGTGGGGCCCAAATCATGAATTACATTACCCATTACGTTATCTTTGATTGGTTCATCGTTGGGAATAACCATTACTTCACCGTGTTTCGTCCAAACATCATACGATAAATCCATACCCCAATTTAAAAGATGAGCTTTAACCTCATCTATTAAATTTTTTGATTATTATAACAATAATTACATGGACAGAATATTTTACCGACTCTGTCCTCTACTTTCCTCGCAAATTCAACAAACCCTAATATACCTTTAATGTATTCCCTCGAAACCTTATTCGCTAATTTAATCCAACTCTTATCTAAAATTAAAAAAAACACTAGTTATTATCTCTAAAAAATAAGATAATAACAAAATACGAAAACACACCTAATTTTTCACAATATTGCACAAAGGCCCCTAATTTTCCTAATTTATTATTCAAATAACAATATATTTCCTAAAATGATAATCACTTATACAAATGCCACTATAAATTCCAAATGATTCACAAAGTTATCCACAATAAATTTCAATTAATAATATAACACCTAAAATTATAAATTAACAAAAATAAAATAACAATATAAACAAAATATTAAAAAAAAACATTTATATAAAAAGAATTAAATAATATATCATAAACAAAACCATAAGCCCTATTAATTATGCCTAAATCATACAAAACTTTACACTATTTATACAAAATATAAAAATAAAGTTAAGAAAATACCTAGAGTTGTGGAAAATTTTTGCTTGAAAAATTTAATCCAATGGAGCTAGATTTGTTGTAGAAGATACTTAAGTGAGATGCCCAATATTCATTTGTGGATTAAAGAAAAAAATTGGGAGAATTTTGGGATTTTTTTGGGAATTTTTGGGGTTTTTGGAGCTCAAGGTTCGCATTAATGGCCATCTGTCCGTATTTAATAAGACATAACTTTTTGCGAGGAAATAATTTCCTCGCTAAAACTAATAAATTTCCTCACAAAAGGGTGACTTCTAGCGAGGATTTTATGTTCCTCGCTAAAAGATGACTTCTAGCGACGACTTCCAACGGCTAGTTTATTATTTAATTAATTTCGGTAGCTTATTTATGACGCTGGTCTTTAGGGAAGAATTTTTCCTCGCTAAAAGTGTTCCTCGCCAAAGACAAACCTTTTAGCGAGAAACTTTTTTGCGAGGAAATCTTAAATTATTAGTTTGAAGTTTACTTTTTTAGGAAATTGATTATAATTTAGTAAAGAAAAAGAATTATATATTATCTGGATATTATTAATAAAATGATTGCTCTATTTTGTCTTTTTAGATGGTTTTTATGATAAAGAGAAAAATCATGGTAAGAATTGTTATTGACATGGTTCTTTTTCCATAAGTTCCTCCTATTAGATCATCTTTATTCTTAAAACTCATATATATATATTTAGTTTGATTAGGCATTAACTTTTTTTCAACCTTGATAAAAAGCAAGAGAGTAGCTGAAGAACATAAGTAACCATACATATCATCAAATATGGAGCCAAGATAGGTAAGGGTTGTCGAAATTCACAAAGGTGGATCTAGCAAGGGTAGCAAGGGTGGTATTAAAAGTGAAATTCCAAACGGTGGTAAATATGCACTTGAGGGTTTTATTAGAAGATGCTAGGCATAGACATTGACATTGGTATAACAATGTAATTGAAATACACTAGCATTATAATTATTTTATAAAATTTGATTTGTTGTAAGTATTTAATTTTGACAATAAATTGTTATAAATTAATTTCTTTTGACATTGTCATTCTTGTTCATGTTATTAAATTTTTTATTTTAAATTTAGGATTTATATTTTTTTCAAGAAACTTATACATGTGAATACGTTAATAACTCAATACCCTGGACAGGTTTACAAGAAAATAACCAACTTGTATTACGCTTGTTTTCTCATAATATATATCACTCCAAACCCACGCAATCTCACAACAACATGAATTTAATCTATACAAGTTCTTACCATGTTCAAAAAGTTGGATTTATCAGTTATGAAATATGTTGGAAGATTCAAACTATATATAGTAATTAATTTTTTCTTCATTTGGTTGCATGGTCCTGAAGAGATTTGATGGTGTATACATTTTTTAAATTATTTTATATGGTTGCATATTGACCATCTATTCTAGGTTTCTCCATTATTTAAACAATGGCTACGAATGATGAAAAATCTTCTCTTATTATCTTTAATTGTATTGATTTTCGGTTTAGTTAGGTCAATTGCACCATTGATCCGATATTATCGAGAATATAGAACCAACGACCTAATCTAGACATTGAAAACATAAGTATAAGTAAAATGATTTACTTCATCATTCCAAATCGTAGAAATGTTTGACAATTAAATTTGGGTGTTTGTTTTACAAAATAATCGTGATAATACCAACATAGAGATATTATTCTAATGTAACTGGGCAACAGTATCGTTTGAATGAGTTCTACACACCTATTTGACATTGTCTCATTTGGGTCTCGTGAGTCGTAATATTTGTATATCAAGTATGTATTGAAAATTTTAAAACTTTATATTGCTTTAAAGAATTGAAAAGAGTCGAAAAATATAATTTTTTGATAATTTTTATGTAACGCGTAATTTTTTAAGATTAGATTCCAATTGTTGATCTCCACAAAGAAAATTAGATGAAAGATACATTTTGAGACTCTTTACCAACTAAATTATCATAAATATACTTTATGAAAAGTAGTTAAGTTAACTCAACTAGTTAGATTCTTGTTATTTCTTCTACATTGTTACTTTAATAAGAGGAATATACTTTAAATCACTCCCGTAACACCCACATTATAAAAAAAAACATACTAGTCATCAATTGTCATATCTCATTTAGTTATTGTATCCATGAATATTATAGTAATCAATATATTTGGAGAATTAAGAAAATATAGAAGGCTATAAAATAAAACACACTTTTGACCGTGTTTCGTTAATATTTAGGCTTTCAATTGAATTCAAATCAAACCAGTTCAAAAGATAACTTTATAGAGGAAGATTTAGAATAATTCACAAATAATTGAGTTAAAAATTATAGGAAAGTTTTGCAAAAAAAATTTAGCCATCTAAAAATGGGTATAAATACTCATTTTAAACAACATGCAAATGTTTTCTCAAGATCAGATCTATGACAAGACTTAGGGAAGGTGAAAAACCACAACAATCAATGGAGTACGAGCGACAACCTTGATTTTTTTAGAGTAATTGTATTTTGGGGATGTTTTGGGGGGAGGTATTATAAAAAGGGAGAGGATGAAAAATCTATTTTTGTAAGCATTTTTAGCTAAGAATATTGGAAGGCTTTTTTTATTGTCTCTCGGACGCTTTACTGCCACCCCTGGTATGCTTGCGCAAAAATTATGTGGGTTTAATAATGGAAACAAACTCTCATTTTAAATGCATTCATAGTTACGTAAAAGATCTTGTCTCACATTTGGTGTTTTCACTTACATATTCATTTTACCCACAAGGAGCACATTCTAAAGTTAGCATCACCACCAAATTCTGGAAGGCCATTGGAAAAAGTATACAGTACATTGTTGGAGTTGGTCATTATGTTGATATTGATTGTTATATAATTTATCTAAATACATATTATATTTATTAATATCTTAGTTAGAGAGACAATTTACCTTAGTTAGTGTAGACAACTTATTCTCCATGTTTAGTCCTAGTATAAATATTGTTAAGTGGTTAACTTTAAGATAACTGTCTTCATTTAAAAAAACACATTTTCTCATATTTTTATTTAATTCTCGACATGGTGTCAAAGCTACTAGTATTTTAACTTGTATCACTTTCATCGTCTCATCCACTGCCTTCGAAACCGCATAATAATTGTTCAAAAAAATTATTAGCAGATTCAAACATGAATTTAGCTATAACTTAATCATTCGATCATATATAAAATAAAATATGTCAAAGATCTTTTTGAGAAGTATCAATTAGTTTAAAAAGAACCATCATCCAACATTGCAAGCTCCCCACGGGCATTCTGAAAATCCGTTGTTGGGCAAATTTTCAACCATTAAAAAAAGGAATATATATGTATATATTTGTGTGTGCGTATGTGATTGTGTTAGTGCATGTGTTCCACGTCACAATACTCCTTCAAACTACAGTATTGCCACGTCAATGTCATACCATAATAAGAGTTGACTACCACGTCATCATTGTCTTCAACATCACATAACCAGATTTCTGGACTTCAACCTTCCAAATGTTTATCGATCCACTAAATTCGTTTACATTGTTTGTTTCCTCAAACTAGTTTTCGTTAAGTCTGGTTTGCACAAATACTAGTAGAGAACCAATGAAGTTCACTACATCTCTTACAATTCTGTATGAATAATACATGTATTATCCTAAATATTGTCATGAACTCATGAACTTTCACACTCATATTTGCAAATTTTATAATAAAACATTTCCATATAATTATCTCAATGATTGCTCGCATATTTTAAATATCAACAAATTCTAAAGGTCGATAGTTTGTGTCCAATCATGTCATCAATAATGAAAAGTCAAACATTACTGCAAATATATCGTCAACATCAATTGCTAATATTCCGAGTGAGCTTAAGTAAGTCATGTCTCACTCTTGTCACACTCCTTTACTGTTAAATTCCACAATATATGGCAAGAATTCTCAGTTCTTCTTTTCTGGTTTTTAAAACCATATGACATTAGATTCTAACTTGGTTATTGGTGCAAACACTATATCACATTTTCCTACATCAAAACATCTGATGGTAGAACGATGTCAATAACTCGTATCAGGTTGATTTATAGTTCTAGTGTTTTATTTTATAACATTTATCGTTTTCCTACGCTCAAATTAAATATCATATATGTGGGTCAATTATGTGACTTTTGTCTATACGCCACTTTCTCTAGTTTAGGTTGTTGTGTATAGTCATAAATGCTGGGATCCTTCTATGTAATAAGTAAGTAAATAATTTAGTTCCATATGGATTTAAGTTGTTAGTTTTAAACTTGTGTTCAACGATAGAGTAGGTGGTTTTAAATGTTTATTTTAAAAGATAAAAAAATATCTAGAGTTATCTTCCCAAGAAATACAAACCTAAAGTGGTTCAATAATTGAAGCAAAACCAACACATCAAATGAGTAGAACTTGTTTGACATTTTCTGCATAATGAGACTAATTGGGGGAAACCCTTTACTACACCTAGTTATTTGTAATCCTAGAACCATATCATCTCACTCTATATCTTTCATATCAAATTTAGAAATCAAGAATCATTTTGTCTCACTAACAATATAAATACAGGTAAAAAAAAAGTATTTTATTCACATATAAACAAATAATAACAAAGGCTGGTTCTATTACTTTAGAGTGAACACAAGATTCTGAAGTGTTAACTACAAACGATCTTTTATTTTGGTATAATTTAGTTTTTCATACCATTGTTTTGGTGAATAATTAAATCCATACATCGTCTTCCTATTATTATATATGGTTCCCCATGACCCGAAGCCACAAACCTTTCGGGTTGCACAATACATATCTTTTCAGCTAGATCTCCATTTAGAAATGCAACTTTAACATTCATTTGATGCATGACTAGTTTGTGAATAAGAATGTTTGAAATAAGGGTAAATATAGTTGCTATCTATTTTCAAAAGAGTAAGTTTCAAAGTAATCTAAGCCTTTATTTTGGGAGAAACCCCTAATACTAAGCCTAACATTAAATTTATCTATTGAACTATCATGTATCAATTGTTTCTTATAAACTCACTTCCTACTAATTGGTTTACTACCCATAGTTAATTTTGTTAATTTCTAGATTAATTTCCCAAGCATATCAAAAAAAATTGAACCTAATATTTGTAGTTGGAACCATTAAGAGATTCCAACTTAGTCATGTTTCGAACTGCTTTTCGATTCATTGACTAGGCTACAAAGTGGAATTAAAAAGCCATTTTCAATCAATTCTCTTATAAAATATTTTTAAATATTTTGATAAAAACAATAAAACTCATCACAAATATAGTATTTCAAAAATCATAGTAATCTTACAACAAGATAACAAATAATTGAAACATAAAGAGAACTTACAAGTAAATACTAGTATATAAGTAAAATAATACTTTGTTAAAAAAATTTGATATGATCCACTATTTTTACTATTCTAGGCTACAATTGAGAAAAATTTAGAGTGACATATGTTTGAGAAAATTTCTGGTAGGTTTGTAATTCAGACTTGTGTCTCTTTACAAATGACTTAAGTTCTATTAATATAACAGGTAACGCTTTTCAAAAAAAGTCTACACTTAATTGCTAGTATAAAGACGTTCTTCATAAAGGCAAATAAACTTTAGTTGTCGTAAGTTTTAGGACGAATTTTGACATTATTTATAACTTTTGTATCAACCTTTTTTTTTATTACGAGAGTTTTTAATCTTAGGAATGAGAGCCTTCATATTCATGCGTTGTCCTTTATGATGGAATTTCAAATTTTTTCAACGAACGATGTTAATAGTAGCTTTAATATTAAGGTTTATTTTTACTTTTAGAATACCCAACTTCCCAAGACAACACCACGCCTCGCCTCGCCTCGTCGGTGCTAGGGAGAGGTGGTGGGGTAGCGGGGGTATTACTCTTACAATTTTTTTTGGGTTTTGAGTCTTTTAAAATATATAGGAAGGAAATATAATATAAAGTAATATATATTCTTCTTCACTTTATATATCAAACTTTTCAGGAAAAAAGACTTTTGATCTTCTTCTCCAAGATCATAAAATCCTTACAAAAGCATTAATGTTCTCTTTAATCTCGGACAACTAAAAACTCATACTCTGAGTAAAGGTGAATATGTTTTCGTGCCTACAAGCGTTGAGTGAATTCTACTAAAGTGATAATATATTTATATTTGAATTCACACTTAGTGAATAATTACAACCACCAAATCGCGTCAACAAAGCGTACTGAAACGAAGAAAACCACGATCTATACATGTAATCAAAGAGTACCATTCTTTTACTTCAAAATAAATGTGTGTCTTTGTTAGCATAGACATAGGCTTGTTAGGACGTAGGTGAAAAAAAATTATTTGGGCTTGTGATGTGTTGGTTTAAAAGCTCAGAACCTATATCAAAAAAATTCTAAATATATGTATATGTCTTATTTTCTCCGTTTCCGTGACTAGAATATGCATTAAATACTTGTTATATATAGTAAATAATCACAATAAAATAATATCTTGATTAATATATGATAATTATAAGAAATGAATTTGTAAGAAGTATATAAATAAATTAAAATAACTAAAATAGAAAATTATAAAAATAGGTTAATAATATTAAGGATATAAGTCAATGATATAACATTTTCTATAAGTTTCAATGTATTACATAAATGATATCACTTTTTCTATATATGACAATATCTATATATATATATATATATATATATATATATATATATATATATATATATATATATATACATAAAGTAAATTAATTAATACCTTAATTACATTATATATTTAACTAAAAACATAATATATTTAATTTTAACCCAAAAAGATTATAAACAAAAAGCGGTCATAAAAACTCAACCTCACTATTCTATATCACAACACCAACCACAAATATAGATTAATCTACTCATATAAAATCCTTCCTATGTTTTAACCTAGCCGCAACCATCTTGCCTCATCCAAGTTGAGAAAAGACAGAATAAAGAGATAAACAAAGAATTATCAAGAATAAATAATAAGGATCAGGCAATAGGATTAAGTATTGAAAATTTCTAGAATATATGGAAGAATTTCAAGAATTGAAATCTTTAAAACAATTTTTAGCAAACAAGATCGATGTTCATTGCATTTCAGTTGAGTCAGTATCTCAATTAGAAAGGTTCGTTTCTTAAATTATTAGTTGGAAGTTTAATTTTAGGCAATTGATTATAATTTAGTAAAGAAAAAGAATTATATATTATCTGGATATTATTAATAAAATGATTGCTCTATTTTTTATGTTTAAATGGTTTTTATGATAAAGAGAAAAATTATGGTGAAAATTGTTATTGACATGGTTCTTTTTTCATAAGATCCTCCTATTAGATCATCTATATTCTTAAAAATCATATATATATATATATATATATATATATATATATATATATATAGTTTGATTAGGAATTAACTTTTTTTCAACCTTATTGAAGAAAAGCAAGAGAATAGCTGAAGAACATAAGTAACCATACATATCATCAAATATGGAGCCAAGATAACCATTGGGACTAGCTCAGTAGCTCAGTGGCCCGGACACCCATACATCGAAAAAAAAAATATGGAGCCAAGATAGGTAAGGATTGTCAAAATTCACAAGGGTGGATCCAGCAAGGGTGGTATTAAAAGTGAAATTCCAAAAGGTGGTAAATCTACACTCTGAGGGTTGTAATAGAAGATGCTAGGCATAGACAATGGCATTGGTATAACAATGTAATTGAAATGCATTAGCATTATTATTATTTTCACAAAATTTGATTTGTTGTAAGTATTTAATTTTGACAATATATTGTAATAAAATTAATTTCGTTTGACATTGTCATTATTGTTCATTTTATTAAATTTTTTATTTTTAGTTTGAGATTTTAATTTTTTTGCAAGAAACTTATACATGTTAATACATTAGTAACTCAATACCCTGAACAGGTTTACAAGAAAATAACCAACTTGAATTTTTTAAGATATATCACTCCATACCCACACAATCTCACAACAGCATGAATTTAATCTATACAAGTTCTTACCATGTTCAAAAAGTAGTATTTAGCAGATATGAAATATGTTGGAAGATTCAATCTATATATAGTAATTAATTTTTTCTTCATTTGGTTGCATGGTCCTGAAGAGATTTGATGGTGTGTACTTTTTTTAAATTATTTTATATGGTTGCATATTGGCCATCTATTCTAAGTTTCTCCATTATTTAATCAATTACTACGAATGATGAAAAATCTTCTCTTATTATCTCTAATTGTATTGATTTTCGGTTTAGTTAGGTCAATTGCACCATTGTTCCGATATTATCCAGAATATAGAACCAACTACCTAATCGGACGTTGAAAACATAAGTATAAGTAAAATGATTTACTTCATCATTCCAAATTGTATAAATGTTTGACAATTAAATTTAGGTGTTTGTTTTAAAAAAGTAATCGTAATAGTACCAACTTATTGATATTCTTCTTATGTAACTGGGCAATAGCATCATTTGAATGAGTTCTACACACCTATTTGACATTGTATCATTTGGGTCTCGTGAGTCATAATCTTTGTACATCAAGTATGTATTGAAAATTTATAACTTTATATTGCTTTAAAGAATTGATAAGAGTCAAAAGATATAATTTGTGGATATTTTTGATGTAACGCGTAATTTTCTAAGATTTGATTCCAATTGTTGATCTCCACAAAGAAAAATAGATGAAAGATACATTTTGAGACTCTTTACCAACTAAATTATCATAAATATACTTTCATAAAAGTAGTTAAGTTAACTCAACTAGTTAGATTCTTGTTATTTCTTCTACATTCTTACTTTGAATGAGAGGAATATACTTCAAATCACTCCCGTAACACACACATTATAAAAATGACATACTAGTCATCAATTGTTATATATCATTTATTTATTGTATCCATGAATATTATAGTAATTAATATATTCGGAGAATTAAGAAAATATAGAAGGCTATAAAATATAACACACTTTCGACCGAGTTTCTTTAATATTTAGGCTTTCAATTAAATTCAAATAAAACCATTTCCAAAGATAACTTTATAGAGGAAGATTTAGAGTAATTCACAAATAATTGAGTTAAAAATTACAGGAAAGTTTTGCAAAAAAAATTTAGCCATCTAAAAATGGGTACAAATACTCATTTTAAACAACATGCAAATGTTTGCTCAAGATAAAATCTATGACGAGACTTAGGGAAGGTGAAAAACTATAACAATCAATGGAGTACGAGCGACAACCTTGATTTTTATAGAGTAATTGTAGTTTGGGGATGTTTTGGGGGGAGGTATTATAAAAAGGGATAGGATGAAAAGTCTATTTTTGTAAGCATTTTTAGCTAAGAATTTTGGAAGGCTTTTTTTATTGTCTCTCGAACGCTTTACTGCCACCCCTGGTATGCTTGCGCAAAAATTATGTGGGTTTAATAATGGAAACAAACTCTCACTTTTAATGCGTTCATAGTTACGTAAAAGATCTTGTCTCATATTTGGTGTTTTCACTTACATATTCATTTACCCACAAGGAGCACATTCTAAAGTTAGCATCACCACCAAATTATGGAATGCCATAGGAAAAAGTATATAGTACATGGTTGGAGTTTGTCATTATGTTGATATTGATTGTTATATAATTTATCTAAATACATATTATATTTATTATTCTCTCAATTAGAGAGACAATTTACCATAGTTAGTGTAGACAACTTATTCTCCTTGTTTAGTCCTAGTATAAATATTGTCAAGTGGTTTACTTTAAGATAACCGTCTTCATTTAAATAAAACACATTTTCTCATATTTTTTATTTAATTCTCAACATGATATCAAAGCTACTAGTATTTTAACATTCGTAACTTTCAACGGTTCATCCACTGCCTTCGAAATCGCATAATAATTGTTCAAAAAAAATTATTAGCAAATTCAAATATGATTTTCGCTTTAACTTAATCATCGATCATATATAAGATAAAATATGTCAAAGATATTTTTGAGAAGTATCAATTAGTTTAAAAAGAACCATTATCCAACTTTGCACGCTCCCCACGGGCATTCTGAAAATTCGTTGTTGGGAAAATTTTCAACAAGTAAAAAAAGGAATATATGTATATATATATATTTGTGTGTGCGTTTGTGATTGTGTTAGTGCATGTGCTCCACGTCACAATACTCCTTCTATCTATAGTGTTGCCACGTCATAGTCATACCATAATAAGAGTTGACTCCCACGTCATCATTGTCGTCAACATCACATAACCAGATTTTTGGACTTCAACCTTCCTAATGTTTATCGATTCAGTAAATTCATTTTCATTGTCTGTTTCCTCAAACTAGTTTCTGTTAAGTCTGGTTTGCACATATACTAGTAGAGAACCAATGAAGTTCACTACATCTCTTACAATTCTGTATGAATAACACATGTATTATCATAAATATTGTCATGAACTCATGAACTTTCACACTCATATTTGCAAATTTTATAATAAAACATTTCCATATAATTATCTCAATGATTGCTCGCATATTTTAAATATCAACAAATTCTAAGGGTCGATAGTTTATGTCCAATCATGTCATCAATAGTGAAAAGTGTAACATTACTACAAATATATCGTCCATATCAATTGCTAATATTTCGAGTGAGCTTAAGTAAGTTATGTCTCACTCTTGTCACACTCCTTTACTATTAAATTCCACAACATATGGAAAGAATTCTCAATTCTTCTTTTCTGGTTTTGAAAACCATATGACATCAGATTCTAACTTGGTTATTGGTGCAAACACTATATCACATTCTCCTACATCAAAACTTTTGATGGTAGAACGATGTCAATATCTCGTATCAGGTTGATTTATATTTCTAGTGTTTCATTTTAAAATATTTATCGTTTTCCTACACTCAAATTAAATATTATTTATGTGGGTCAATTATGTGACTTTGTTCTATACGCCACTTTCTCTAGTTTAGGTTGTTGTGTGCAGGATCATAAATGTTGGGATCCTTGTATGTAATAAGTAAGTAAAATAATTGAGTTCCATAAGGATTTAGGTTGTTAGTTTCACACTTGTGTTCAACGATAGAGTAGATGGTTTTAAATTTTTATTCTAAAAGACAAAAAAATATCTAGAGTTATCTTTCCAAGAAATAAAAACCTAAAGTGGTTCAATAATTGAAGAAAAACCATCACATCAAATAAGTAAAACTTGTTTGACATTTTCTGCCTAATGAGACTAATTAGGGGAAATCCTTTACTACACCTAGTGATTTGTAATCCTAGAATCACATCAGCTCACTCCATATCTTTCATATCAAATTTAGAAATCACGAATCATTTTGTCTCACTAACAATATATATACAGGTAAAAAAATAAGTATTTTATTCACATATAAACAAATAATAACAAAGGCTGGTTCTATTACTTTAGAATGAACACAAGATTCTGAATTGTTAACTACAAACGATCTTTTATTTTGGTATAGTTTAGTTTTTCATACCATTGTTTTGGTGAATATTTAAATCCATACTTTGACTTCCTATTATTATATATGGTTCCCCATGACCTGAAGCCACAAACCTTTCGGGTTGAATAATACATATCTTTTCAGCTTGATCTCCATTTAGAAATGCAAGTTTAACATTCAATTGATGCATAACTAGTTTGTGAATAAGAATGTTTGAAATAAGGGTCAATATAGTTGCTATCTGTTTTAAAAGAGAGTAAGTTTCAAAGTAATCTAAGCCTTTATTTTGGATGAAACCCCTAATACTAAGCCTAACTTTAAATTAATCTACTGAACTATCATGTCTCAATTTTTTCTTAGAAACTCACTTCCTACTAATTGGTTTACTACCTATAGTTAATTTCGTTAATTTCTAGATTAATTTCCAAGCATATCAAAATAAATTGAGCCCAATGTTTGTAGTTAAAACCATTAAGAGGTTCCAACTTAGTCATGTTTCGATCTGCTTTTCGTTTCATTGATTAAGCTACAAAGTGGAATTGAAAAGCCATTTTCAATCAATTCTCTTATAAAATATTTTTAAATATTTTGGTAAAAACAATAAAACTCATCACAAATATAGTATTTCATAAATCATAGTAATCTTACAACAAGATAACAAATAATAGAAACATAAAGAGAACTTACAAGTAAATACTAGTATATAAGTAAAATAATACTTTGTTAAAATTTTTTGATATGATCCACTATTTTCAGTATTCTAGGCTACAATTATGAACAATTTAGAGTGACATATATTTGAGAAAGTTTATGGTAGGTTTGTAATTCAGACTTGTGTCTCTTTAAAAATGACTCAAGTTCTATTAATATAACAGGTAAGGCTTTTCAAAAAAAGTCTACACTTAATTGCTAGTATAAAGACGTTCTTCATAAAGTAAAATAAACTTTAGTTGTCGTAAGTTTTAAGACGAATTTTGATTTTATTTATAAATTTTGTATCAACTTTTTTTTTATTATGAGAGTTTTTAATCATAGGAATGAGAGCCTTCATATTCATGCGTTGTCCTTTATGATGGAATTTCAAACTTTTCCAATGAACGATGTTAATAGTAGCTTTAATATTAAGGTTTTATTTTTACTTTTAAAATACCCAACTTCCCAAGACAACACCATGCCTCGCCCCGCCTCATCTCGCCGGTGCTGGGAGAGGTGGTGGGGGTAGTGGGGGTATTTCTCTTACAATTTTTTTTGAGTTTTGAGTCTTTTAAAATATATAGGAAGAGAATATAATATAAAGTAGTATATTTTCTTCTTCACTTTATATATCAAACTTTTTAGGAAAAAAGACTTTTGATCTTCATCTCCAAGATTATAAAATCCTTACAAAACCATTAATGTTCTCTTTAATTTCCAACAATTGACAACTCATACTCTGAATAAAGGTGAATATATTTTCGTGCCTACAAGCGTTGAGTGAATTCTACTAAAGTGACAATATATTTATATTTGAATTCACACTTAGTGAATAAATACAACCACGAAATCGCTTCAAGAAAGCGTACTGAAACTAAGAAAACCACGAACTATACATGTAATGAAAGATTACCTTTCTTTTACTTCAAAATAAACGTGTGTCTTCGTTAGCATAAACATAGGCTTGTTAGGACGTAGGTTAAAAAAAATTATTTGAGCATGTGATTTGTTGGTATAAAAGCTCAGAACCTATATAAAAAAAATGCTAAATATATGTATACTATTCCAGTTGATAAAATCAAATAGTATCCAATGTTAATAGTTAATCCGTAAAACTACATTGAGTCGTTAAAATATTTACATATACCTCATATCAATAATAATACGTGTTATTTCCCTCAAGAATATCTAGTATCTTGAAATAATTTTTTTTTTGCAAATCAATGAACCGCGTTACAATATTAGAAACTTAAAATATATTTACCCTTCAATAAATCTATAGCCCTACATAATTCTTATTAGTCACAAAAAAAGAATGTTATTGTTGCTTCCACGTAATATTAACGTCCATATGGTTTTTGCATAGTCAGTAACTTTAGTTCATTGATCAATAAATTATCGAAAAAATATAGCTAATAAATCCAGTTCACTTTAAGACAAAACTATGTTAAAGGTTAGACGATGCACAATTGATTATATATTCAAATAAATATATAAAAAACAAGTGTAATTTTTACGTTTTGTACATAATAAAATTACATATTTTGTCATCCATGTCTCTAACTTAATTTAGTTAAAAAAAGAAAACTCATATATCAGGTTAAGATATAATTTACTATAAACATGGACTATACTTTGTCTTAAAAAAATAGAGAACTCATATATCCAACCAAAAAATTATAAAAGAAAAATATAATTACAACATCTTAAATAAAACTATCATTATCTTTTCCAATTAAAAATCTGATAATATAGTTACAAATAAAAATCATTAAATTATATTTCCATATTTATGTTTTCGAAAAATGTAGTTCTCCAATATTATGAATGATTCTCAAAAATGAAAGATTCTTAAAAACATTACAGGCCATTGATTCATTAAATATAGAAAACTCATAGAATAAAATAGATATTTTGTAGTTAGGAAGGAAGTAGTGGTGATAGTAGTGGAATGTATTAAGGTTAGAATACATGTGGCAAGATCTAGATGGTTTTAGATGCCATATATTTTTGCTCTAGATAAATCTTGGCCACTCTTTGACTTTCGACTTGTCCCATATAATATAGATGTCTTATTTCCTCCATTTCAGTGACTAGAATATGCATTAAATACTTGTTATATGTAGTAAATAATTCACAATAAAACAATAGCTTGATGAATTCGTGTTAATTATAAGAAATGAATTTGTATGATGTATATAAATAAATTACAAAAACTAAAATAGAAAATTATAAAAATCGGATAATAATATTAAGGATATAAGTCAATGATATAACCTGTCCTATAAATTTCAATGTATTACATAAATGATATAACTTTTTCTATACATGACAATATATATATAAAGTAAATTAATTAATACCTTGAATACATTATATATTTAACTAAAAACATAATATATTTAATATTAAACCAAAAAGATTATAAACAAAAAACGGTCATAAAAACTCAACCTAACTATTCTATATCACAACACCAACAACAAATATAGATTAATCTACTCATATAAAATCCTTCTTATGTTTTGACCTAGCCGCAACCATCATGCCTCATCCAAATTGAGAAAAGACGAAATGAAGAGATCAATAAAGAATAATCAAGAATAAATAAAGAAGAATCAAGCAATAGTATTAAGTATAGAAAATTTCTAGAATATATGGCAGAATTTCGTGAAGGGAAATCTTTAAAACAGTTTTTAGCAAACAAGATTGTATTTCAGTTGAGTCAGTCTCTCAACTAGAAAGGTTAGTTTCTTAAATTATTTGTTGGAAATTTACCTTTTAGGCAATTTATTATAATTTAGTAAAGAAAAAGAAATATATATTATCTGGATATTATTAATAAAATGATTGCTCTATTTTTTTTTAGATGGTTTTTATGATGTGGAGAGAAAGTTAAAGAGAAAAATCATGGTAAGAATTGTTATTGACATGGTTCTTTTTCCATAAGTTTCTCCTATTACATCTGTTTTATTCTTACAACTCATTTCTATATTTAGTTTGATTAGGCATTTACTTTCTTTCAACCTTGAAGAAAAGCAAGAGAGTAGCTAGAGAACATAAGTAACCATACATATCATCATCTACGGAGCCAAGATAGGTATGGGTTGTAGAAATCCACAAGGGTGGTATTAAAAGTGAAATTCCAAACGGTGGTAAATATGCACTCGAGGGTTGTAATAGAAGATGCTAGGCATAGACTTTTGCATTGGTATAACAATGTAATTGAAATGTACTAGCATTATTATTATTATTACAAAATTTGGTTTGTTGTAAGTATTTAATTTTGACAGTAAATTGTAATAAAATTAATTTCTTTTTACATTGTCATTCTTGTTTATTTTATTAAATTTTTTATTTTAAATTTGGGATTTATATATTCTACAAGAAACTTATACATGTGAATACGTTAGTAACTCTATACCCTGGATAGGTTTGCAAGAAAATAACAAACTTGAATTAAGCTTTTTTTCTCGTAAGATATAATACTCCAAACCCATACAATCTCACAACAGAGACGAAAACATAAACTTAATCTACACAAATTCTTACCAAATTCAAAGAGTGGGATTTATCAGATATGAAATATGTTGGAAGATTTAATCTATATGTAGTAATTAATTTTTTCTTCATTTGGTTGCATTTAAATTATTTTATAGGGTTGCATATTGGCCATCTTTTCTAGTTTTCACCATTATTTAATCAATGGCTACGAATGATGAAAAATATTCTCTTATTATCTTTAATTGTATTGATTTTCGGTTTAGTATGGTCAATTGCACCATCGTTCCGATAAGTTCCGATATTATCCAGAATATAGAACTAAATATAAGTGTAAGTAAAATGATTTACTTCATCATTCCAAATTGTAGAAATGTTTGTCAATTAAATTTGGGTGTTTGTTTTAAAAAGGTAATCGTGATAATACCAACTTAGAGATATTCTTCTAATGTAACTGGGCAACAATATTGTTTGAATGAGTTCTACACACCTATTTGACATTGTATCATTTGGGTCTCATGAGTCATAATCTTTGTATATCAAGTATGTATTGAAAATTTTAAAACATTATATTGCTTTAAAGAATTGAAAAAATCAAAAGATATAATTTGTGGATTTTTTATGTAACGCGTAATTTTCTAAGATTTGATTCCAATTGTTGATCTCCACAAAGAAAAATAGATGAAAGATACATTTTGAGACTCTTTGCCAACGAAATTATCTTAAATATACTTTCAGAAAAGTAGTTAAGTTAACTCAACTAGTTAGATTCTTGTTATTTCTTCAACATTCTTAGTTTGAATGACAGGTATATACTTCAAATAACTCCCGTAACACCCATGTTATAAAAAACACATGCTAGTCAATATTGTCATATCTCATTTAGTTATTGTATCCATGAATATTATAGTAATTAATATATTTGGAGAATTAAGAAAATATAGAAGGGCTATAAAATATAACACACTTTCGACTGTGTTTCTTTAATATTTAGGTTGTCAATTGAATTCAAATCAAACCATTTCCAAAGATAACTTTATAGAGGAAGATTTAGAGTAATTCACAAATAATTGAGTTAAAAATAATAGGAAAGTTTTTCAAAAAACATTTAGCCATCTAAAAATAGGTACAAATACTCATTTTTAACAACATGCAAATGTGTGCTCAAGATCAGATCTATGACGAGACTTAGGGAAGGTGAAAAACTATAACAATCAAAGGAGTACGAGCGACAACCTTGATTTTTTTAGAGTAAATATAGTTTGGGGATGTTTTGGGGGAGGTATTATAAAAAGGGAGAGGGGGAAAGTCTATTTTTTTTTATCATTTTTAGCTAAAAATTTTGGAAGGCTTTTTTTTATTGTCTCTCCGCGCTGCCACCCCTTGTGTGCTTGCGCAAAAATTATGTGGGTTTAATAATGGAAACAAACTCTCATTTCAAATGTGTTCATGCTTACGTAAAAGATCTTGTCTCGGATTTGGTGTTTTCACTAACATATTCATTTACCCGCAAGGAGCAAATTCTAAAGTTAGCATCACCACCAAATTCTGGAAGGCCATAGGAAAAAGTATACAGTAAGTGGTTGGAGTTGGTCATTATATTGATATTGATTGTTTTATAATTTATCTAAATACATATTATATATATTATTATCTTAGTTAGAGAGATTATTTACCATGGTTAGTGTAGACAAATAATTCTCAATGTTTAGTCCTAGTATAAATATTGTTAAGTGGTTCACTTTATGATAATTGTCTTCATTTAAACAAAACACATTTTCGCATATTTTTTATTTATTTCTCAACATGGTATCAAAGCTACTAGTATTTTAACTTGTGTCACTTTCTCGTCTCATCCACTGCCTTAGAAATCGTATTATAATTTTTCAAAAGAATTATTACCAAATTCAAATATGAATTTAGCTTTAACTTAATCATTCGATCATATATAAAATAAAATATGTCAAAGATATTTTTGAGAAGTATCAATTAGTTTAAAAAGAACCATCATCCAACTTTGCACGCTCCACAACGGGCATTCTGAAAAATTTGTTGTTGGGCAAATTTCAACAAGTAAAAAAGGGAATATATATATATATATATATATATATATATATATATATATATATATATATATATATATATATATATATATGTATATATATATATATTTGTGTGTGCGTATGTGATTATGTTTGTGCATGTGTTCAACGTCACAATACTCCTTCTAACTACAGTGTTTCCACGTCGATGTCATACAATCATAAGAGTTGACTACCACATCATCACTAACTTCAACATCACATAACCAGATTTTGGACTTCAACCTTCCTAATTTTTATCGATCCACTAAATTCGTTTTCATTTTCTGTTTCTTCAAACTAGTTTCTGTTAAGTCTGTTTTGCACATATACTAGTAGAGAACCAATTAATAAAACATGTATTATCATAAATTATGTCATGATCTCATGAACTTTAACACTCATATTTGAAAATTTTATAATAAAAAATTTCCATATAATTATCTCAATGATTGCTCGCATATTTTAAATATCAACAAATTTTTAGGTTCGACAGTTTGTGTCCAATTATGTCATCAATAATGAAAATTCTACCATTACTACAAATATATCGTCCATATTAATTTCTAATATTCCGAGTGAGCTTAAGTAAGTTATGTCTCACTCTTGTCACACTCCTTTATTGTCAAATTCCACAATATATGGCAATAATTCTTGGTTCTTCTTTTCTTGTTGTTAAAACCATATGACATCAGATTCTAACTTGGTTATTTGTGCAAACACTATATCATATTCTCCTACATCAAAACTTTTGATGGTAGAACGATGTCAATAACTCATATCAGGTTGATTTATACTTCTAGTGTTTCATTATTTAATATTTATCGTTTTCCTACACTCAAATTAAATATTATTTATGTGGGTCAATTATGTTACTTCGGTATATACGCCACTTTCTCTAGTTTAGGTTTTTGTGTGCAGGATCATAAATGATGGGATCCTTCTATGTGATAAGTAAGTAAAATAATTCAGTTCCATAAGGATTTAGGTTGTTAGTTTTAAACTTGTGTTCAACGATAGAGTAGATGGTTTTAAATGTTTATGCTAAAAGACAAAAAAATAAAATAGATATTTTTTATTCATTTTGATTAACTAAGAGTGCGAATATAGATTAGTTTTGCATATATGCACCTATCTTACCTAATCAATATTATAATTATAAGGACGAATTGAGATGATACAACTCACAAGGATTTATAATCCTTCTAAATCCCATCATGGTAGTTTAGAAGACAATATCGATGTTAATAGTGTACTTGGGTAAGGGGACCCTACGAAATGATCGGTGGTTTCATCTAACCATAATGACTATCTAGTTAAGCAATCCGGTCAGGACTAGTACCGCAAACTAGATGAATATGAACCGTGTTGGTCCTTAAACCCCCGTCTAGATGACATTCTAGGAACTTACGTCAATCTAGAGGTGGTGGGCCTGAGGATGTCATAAAATAAAGAATATAAAAAAACACACCTAGGAAACCACTATTAACTCTTCGCGAGTGTATGAGTCCTTACAAGTAATAAATAAGTAAATAAAGTTTGTTCCTTAGTGATTTAAGTAATTATATTAATTCTTGTTCAATACCAGCGTAGATGATTTTAATTGTTTTGTCTATAATATAAAAATATAAATGAAGGTGTATTGTTTTAGAATTAAATAAGATAGCAATTAAGATTACAAGTATGAACCTAATCCTATTCACTAATTTTTCTAGAAGTAAATTAATTATTTTTATTAACCAAAATCCTAAATTTTCTCTAACTCCGATATGAGTCGACTTAAAGAGATCTCATACTCACATTCTAAAAAAAACATACTTCTGAGACATCATTTTAGATGTATTTATTAGTTTATAGGTCGATTTTAGCTTAGTTTAGTGCACTTTCCTATTTTGGGTCTTGATTTAGTAACATAATGTTTTTAGAGCATATTGGATTTAATTGTTTATTTAGTGTGAAACTTTAAATATAATTATGGATATTAATTAGAGTCCAAGTCAAAGGCTACAAGATATGGAAAGAGATATACATGGAAATTGGAGATAAAGGAAGCAAAGGCTAAAAGCATGGAAAAGGAAAAGCTGCCTAAATCTGAATTTCTGTAGCAACGCCTAAAGAAGTGGTGATAACTCCAAAAAGAAGCCGATTTT
Organism: Nemophila menziesii; assembly: GCA_029959085.1. NCBI lineage: Eukaryota > Viridiplantae > Streptophyta > Magnoliopsida > Boraginales > Hydrophyllaceae > Nemophila > Nemophila menziesii. The sequence continues at coordinate 87,918,666 of JARWIR010000001.1, forward strand.
GGAAGATTCCTTTCATAGGGACGTACATAATTTGCTGAGGATTCTTTTGGTATATTGTGGAGCAAAACCCAACCAATAACGAAGAAGATATGCTCAAAATAGTTTAGCAGTAATTATCTTTATTTCCATACGAATTTGAGTTGGGCTTGGAGTCCATTACTTAACCTTATCTCCAAGAAACGAATTAGGTCAACCTATACACTATAAATAAGGCCTCTTAACACTCTTAAATCATCCTTGGTGAAACCTTAAACCAAGAGGAAGCTTACAATACAAGAGAGAAGTCTGGAAGGAGCTGTCATCAACAATGTCTTCTTCTACCTTTAAATTTGTAATTTCTTTTTTTTCTTTCATGAACTAATTTTCTTTAGCTTGAGTTTTAGCATATATGTATGAACCCTAGTTTTGATTGACATCTAACTAATTTGGGAACTTAATGTTTTAAATTGAATTATAGTTTTTATTCTCTGGTTATGTGTTGGGATTTATATTCTGTGTTCTTGTGGATGGCCACCATATAGAATTACTATCTAGTAGTTAGGTCACCATTGACAACGGTGTTTAATTTCATGTTTAGCACATAACGTCTAGTATTCGGTTTAGATTTGACAAATCAACCTAACTAGATAATCACTATGGTTTAGTTCTTGTGACTATTTACCAATTACAGGAAAAGTTTGTTTAGGAAGCCTTATTGACACAGGTAAATCCTATTTAAAACTACCTAGCGAATTGGAACCGATTATTGAAATACTACATAATTCACCCTTACATGTTTAGAACGGCAAAACTAGTGGGGATTACATGCTAGTGACTCAAGCTATATTCTCATATTACTTCTCTTTCGTATTTACTTTTCTGTCTTTAAATTCTTAGTTTTAATTTATTTAATTAGAATATCAAATAAATATCTATTTGTCTTTACTTTTATTGCGTTTTATTTGTTCTAGCTTTAATTATTTGCACTCGATTTTTGCATAAGATTCCCCTAACCTTCGTAGTCTCTGCGGAACAAATCTTACTTATTTTCTAAAACTTACATACGATCTGTATACTTGCAGAACCGTGCTCAGTCTAGGGTGATAATTTGCTCTTAATTTATATCTTATTTTATCACACCCTAGGCCCCACCAAGTTTTTGGCACCGCTGCCGGGGACTACATCGTTAGTCCTTGTGCGTATATCTTGTGCTTTTATTTTCAGTTAGTTCTGTTTTACGCTTTTGTCTTTTAGTTTTTGTTTTATAGATAGTTACAGATGAGGAACTCGAGGAGACTTGAGCTACCCATCGAGTTTAGAGTGGAGCCACGAGGAATTCGCGCTCCAGAAATCTAAGCCGCAAAATTTAAACCTGATCTTGGGATGTTAACTCAGTTTGCAACTCATGGATTATTCAGCGGTGCTGCACATCAAGATCTGATCCGATATATTCAGAATTTCATGCAAATCTGTGATGCTTATATCGTAAGAGGAGTTACTAGGGAACAAGTATATTACGTGATGTTTCAGTTCTTCTTGACCGGAGGTGCAAGCGATTGGCATGATACCCAATACCCTCGTGTTATTTCAGATTGGGACAAGTTTCAAGCAAGATTCCTAGACCGTTTCTATCCGGTTAGTAGACGTTTAAAAGATATGTTGGAGCTTGAGCAATTTATACAGAAAGACGGAGAGAGTTTGGGTGAAGCATGGTTACGATTTACAGAAAAGAAGGCGAGATGTCCATATCATAAATCCTCGCCGGAATATTATTTAACCTTGTTTTATGGAGGCCTTAATGACAAATCAAGAGAGAAAGCAGATTCGTTAGAAAATCATAAAGAAGGCTATGAAGTTACCAAATTCAAAAGATGAATGTTTCAAAATAGATGTCATCGGAAAAATTGCGCAAGAAGTCTTCAATGAAGCAAGCTTAGATGATGATTTCGATGAAGCCTTAGCACTCGAATCTCAAAAGGAACTCGAGATTCCCCCTGAAGATGTTGCTACATTAGGATCAAATGTACGAGAACTACTTCGAGAATCAGGTGACATTGAACTAATGCAACAACCATCTATAATATGTCCACCTGTTCTCGAAGAAAACCACTTCCAGATCACCTACGCTATGCATACCTAGGTACGAATAAAACTTTGCCTGTTATTATTTCTGCTAACCTTTCAGGTCCTCAAGAGGAGAAGCTACTTCATGTACTTCGAGCAAACAAAGAAGCAATCGGATGGACTATTGCCGACATCAAAGGAATTAGTCCATCCGTTTGCAAACACAAAATCATTCTTGAGAACGAAGGTGGGCGATCTATAGAGGGACAAAGAAGACTCATGCCAGCTATGAAAGAAGTAGTGAGGAAGGAAGTTATCAAGTTGTTAGACGCAGGAATTATATATCCAATTGCCAGCAGTGATTGGGTTAGTCCAGTATAATGTGTTCCAAAGAAAGGAGGTATCACTACCTCCTTAATGACCAAGGCGAAGCCATACCATCAAGAACAGTTGTGGGGTGGCGATTGTGCATGATTTACCGAAGACTGAACAAAGCTACAAAGAAAGATCACTTCCCGCTACCATTCATTGATCAGATGCTAGACAAACTTGCAGGGAGAGAGTATTATTGTTTCCTTGACGGATATTCGGGTTATAATCAGATTTGTGTGGATCCCCTTTATCAACACAAAACAACTTTTAATTGTCCGTTTGGTACTTTTGCTTATAGAAGAATATCGTTTGGTTTACGTAATGCACCTGCCACGTTCCAGAGGTGCACGATGGCTATATTTTGGGACATGATTGATAAATACTTGGAGGTTTTTATGGATGATTTTTCGGTGTTTGGAGACAGTTTTGATGATTGTTTAAATAATCTTGAGAAAGTCCTTGTGAGATGTAGAGAAAAAAATCTTGTGCTTAATTGGGAAAAATGCCACTTCATGGTTCAAGAGGGAATTGTGTTGGGACATAAAGTTTCGAAGGCAGGAATGGAGGTTGATCGTGCTAAAATTGAAGTTATCAAGACATTACCACCTCCATTTTCTGTAAAAGGAGTGAGAAGTTTCTTGGGTCACGCAGGATTTTATCGAAGATTTATCAAAGATTTCTCAAAAATCGCCAACCTTGATTTTTTTAGAGTAATTGTATTTTGGGGATGTTTTGGGGGGAGGTATTATAAAAAGGGAGAGGATGAAAAATCTATTTTTGTAAGCATTTTTAGCTAAGAATATTGGAAGGCTTTTTTTATTGTCTCTCGAACGCTTTACTGCCACCCCTGGTATGCTTGCGCAAAAATTATGTGGGTTTAATAATGGAAACAAACTCTCATTTTAAATGCATTCATAGTTACGTAAAATATCTTGTCTCACATTTGGTGTTTTCACTTACATATTCATTTTACCCACAAGGAGCACATTCTAAAGTTAGCATCACCACCAAATTCTGGAAGGCCATTGGAAAAAGTATACAGTACATGGTTGGAGTTGGTCATTATGTTGATATTGATTGTTATATAATTTATCTAAATACAAATTATATTTATTAATATCTTAGTTAGAGAGACAATTTACCTTAGTTAGTGTAGACAACTTATTCTCCATGTTTAGTCCTAGTATAAATATTGTTAAGTGGTTAACTTTAAGATAACTGTCTTCATTTAAAAAAAAACACATTTTCTCATATTTTTATTTAATTCTAGACATGGTGTCAAAGCTACTAGTATTCTAACTTGTATCACTTTCATCGTCTCATCCACTGCCTTCGAAATCGCATAATAATTGTTCAAAATAATTATTAGCAGATTCAAACATGAATTTAGCTATAACTTAATCATTCGATCATATATAAAATAAAATATCTCAAAGATCTTTTTGAGAAGTATCAATTAGTTTAAAAAGAACCATCATCCAACATTGCAAGCTCCCCACGGGCATTCTGAAAATCCGTTGTTGGGCAAATTTTCAACCATTAAAAAAAGGAATATATATATATATATATATATATATATATATATATATATATTTGTGTGTGTATGTGATTGTGTTAGTGCATGTGTTCCACGTCACAATACTCCTTCAAACTACAGTATTGCCACATCAATGTCATACCATAATAAAAGTTGACTACCACGTCATCATTGTCTTCAACATCACATAACCAGATTTCTGGACTTCAACCTTCCAAATGTTTATCGATCCACTAGTTTTCGTTAAGTCTGGTTTGCACAAATACTAGTAGAGAACCAATGAAGTTCACTACATCTCTTACAATTCTGTATGAATAACACATGTATTATCCTAAATATTGTCATGAACTCATGGACTTTCACACTCATATTTGCAAATTTTATAATAAAACATTTCCATATAATTATCTCAATGATTGCTCGCATATTTTAAATATCAACAAATTCTAAAGGTCGATAGTTTGTGTCCAATCATGTCATCAATAATGAAAAGTCAAACATTACTGCAAATATATCGTCAATATCAATTGCTAATATTCCGAGTGAGCTTAAGTAAGTCATGTCTCACTCTTGTCACACTCCTTTACTGTTAAATTCCACAATATATGGCGAGAATTCTCAGTTCTTTTTTTCTGGTTTTTAAAACCATATGACATTAGATTCTAACTTGGTTATTGGTGCAAACACTATATCACATTTTCCTACATCAAAACATCTGATGGTAGAACGATGTCAATAACTCGTATCAGGTTGATTTATACTTCTAGTGTTTTATTTTATAACATTTATCGTTTTCCTACGCTCAAATTAAATATTATATATGTGGGTCAATTACGTGACTTTTGTCTATACGCCACTTTCTCTAGTTTAGGTTGTTGTGTATAGTCATAAATGCTGGGATCCTTCTATGTAATAAGTAAGTAAAATAATTGAGTTCCATATGGATTTAGGTTGTTAGTTTTAAACTTGTGTTCAACGATAGAGTAGGTGGTTTTAAATGTTTACTCTAAAAGATAAAAAAATATCTAGAGTTATCTTCCCAAGAAATACAAACCTAAAGTGGTTCAATAATTGAAGCAAAACCAACACATCAAATGAGTAAAACTTGTTTGACATTTTCTGCATAATGAGACTAATTGGGGGAAATCCTTTACTACACCTAGTTATTTGTAATCCTAGAACCATATCATCTCACTCCATATCTTTCATATCAAATTTAGAAATTAAGAATCATTTTGTCTCACTAACAATATAAATACAGGTAAAAAAAAAAGTATTTTATTCACATATAAACAAATAATAACAAAGGCTGGTTCTATTACTTTAGAGTGAACACAAGATTCTGAAGTGTTAACTACAAACGATCTTTTATTTTGGTATAATTTAGTTTTTCATACCATTGTTTTGGTGAATAATTAAATCCATACATCGTCTTCCTTTTATTATATACGGTTCCCCATGACCCGAAGCCACAAACCTTTCGGGTTGCACAATACATATCTTTTCAGCTAGATCTCCATTTAGAAATGCAAGTTTAACATTCATTTGATGCATGACTAGTTTGTGAATAAGAATGTTTGAAATAAGGGTAAATATAGTTGCTATCTATTTTAAAAAGAGTAAGTTTCAAAGTAATCTAAGCCTTTATTTTGGGAGAAACCCCTAATACTAAGCCTAACATTAAATTTATCTATTGAACTATCATGTATCAATTGTTTCTTATAAATTCACTTCCTACTAATTGGTTTACTACCCATAGTTAATTTTGTTAATTTCTAGATTAATTTCCCAAGCATATAAAAAAAAATTGAACCTAATGTTTGTAGTTGGAACCATTAAGAGGTTCCAACTTAGTCATGTTTCGAACTGCTTTTCGATTCATTGACTAGGCTACAAAATGGAATTGAAAAGCCATTTTCAATCAATTCTCTTATAAAATATTTTTAAATATTTTGGTAAAAACAATAAAACTCATCACAAATATAGTATTTCAAAAATTATAGTAATCTTACAACAAGATAACAAATAATTGAAACATAAAGAGAACTTACAAGTAAATACTAGTATATAAGTAAAATAATACTTTGTTAAAAAAATTTGATATGATCCACTCTTTTTACTATTCTAGGCTACAATTGAGAAAAATTTAGAGTGACATATGTTTGAGAAAATTTCTGGTAGGTTTGTAATTCAGACTTGTGTCTCTTTACAAATGACTTAAGTTCTATTAATATAACAGGTAACGCTTTTCAAAAAAAGTCTACACTTAATTGCTAGTATAAAGACGTTCTTCATAAAGGCAAATAAACTTTAGTTGTCGTAAGTTTTAGGACGAATTTTGACATTATTTATAACTTTTGTATCAACCTTTTTTTTATTACGAGAGTTTTTAATCTTAGGAATGAGAGCCTTCATATTCATGCGTTGTCCTTTATGATGGAATTTCAAAGTTTTCCAACGAACGATGTTAATAGTAGCTTTAATATTAAGGTTATATTTTTACTTTTAGAATACCCCAATTCCCAAGACAACACCACGCCTCGCCTCGCCTCGTCGGTGCTGGGAGAGGTGGTGGGGGTAGTGGGGGTATTTCTCTTACAATTTCTTTTGGGTTTTGAGTCTTTTAAAATATATAGTAAGGGAATATAATATAAAGTAATATATATTCTTCTTCACTTTATATATCAAACTTTTTAGGAAAAAAATAATTAAAGTCCCCAAGAGGAAGGGTCAATGAGAGTCAACTTAGCCAAAAAATCCTCCCAAGCCATTCATCCATATCTTAAATTCTTCACCCATTCACAACTTTTTACCTTTTTTTTAACACTTTTAGCTTTTATCTCTCCAGAATTAGTGTTTGACCTAGAATTTTCTGGGATCTCACACTTTTTCTTCGCTTACACAAACTCATCCACCTTCTACTTTCCACCCTTTTCTTTCACCGCTTTCTTTTATTTTCCTTTTCTTCCTGTCTTAGTTGTCGTCTCTACTCAAATGGCAAAAACGTTAAACACAAATCGAGTCAATAAAGTACCAAATGAATCGGGTAAAGCTAACACCAATCCCAATCCTAAAACTAAAACCAGATACAGAGATATCACCAAAGAAATGCTATCGCCGAGCCCAAATTTGCTAAAAACCCCGGATTCGTATAAAGGAGAAGGGGAAAACAGTGAATCAGAAGCTCCATCAGTGCCGGAAGGGATAAAAGTAGTTGAAAGAGCTATTAACAATGGAGTTCAAAGTCAATCAGTTGAAGAACAAGTGGTACCAGATGCAAATAAGAGTGTACCGTGGTCTAAATTGTTCAACAAAAGCGCTAGTAAAACGATGAAGCTAGAACACCATCCTCTGTCGATGCTAAAGGGTAAGAAATTAATAAAGCCTCCCCAAGACGTGCTAGATGAAGGAGCTGAACAATTGGAGAATAGCCTTGTAGGTCAATTCCTAGATAACCTCCTTCTTTCTACGCTATAGTAAATTTTGTGAGATTTCAGTGGAGTAAATTGGGTAAAATAGACATTAAGTCGAGTTCCAAAGGAAGCGTTATCTTTAAGTTCGAGAATTCGCAATATTTCAACAAAGCATTGGAGCAGATTTGGAATATTAATGGTAAGCCTTTGCTACTCAGACCATGGAAGCCAGGAATGCAATTCGACAAGATAGATGTTTCTAAGATACCGATATGGGTCAAGTTAATCAACGTACCGATGAATCTATGGACTCAAAGGGGGTTAGGTTATGTCGCGAGTGGTATTGGAGTGCCTTTACAGATGGACTCCATTACTGAGTCAAAAACTAGGTTGGGATATGCACGAGTTTGCATTGAAGTAGACACAAAAGAAGACTTACCTGATGAGATTATGGTGGATATTGGTTTAGATGAGATTCAAGAGGTAAAAGTGGAGTATGAATGGAAACCAGTTATATGCACTAAATGTAATAGGTTTGGTCACATAGAAAACAAATGTAATAATATACAAAAGGTTTGGAGGCAAAAACAGAGTGGTTCTCAGAATGAGAATACAAACAAGGAAGATAAAGGGAAGAACAAGGTGGAAGAATGGGATATAATTAGAGGGAATAGGAGAAATAACAACAATACAAGGGATAAAGGTGAATCAAGCTCTATTATGATTTCTAATCAGTTTGATAAGATACAAGAGGAAGGAGAGATTGATCAAGATGTCATTAAATTCATTACCAATCACAATGGAGGTGATGAAATAACTAGGCCCCCCAATATATGAATTGTGTAGCTTGGAATGTAAGGGGCTTCAATAATGAAATAAGGCAATTAGATGTCAAGGATTTTGTGGTAAAGAATAAAATCAGAATTGTGGGATTGCTTGAAACTAAGGTGAGAGCACATAAGCATTCTGATATAATAAAGAGGCATTTCTCTTATATGGAGATGTTTCACAATTATAATAATGATCCTAGTGGCCGTATATGGTTACTGTGGGACAAAAAGTATGCAGAACTTGACTTAATTCTGCAAAATTCTCAAGCTATCTTAGTCAAAGTAAAAATTGTTGAAAATAAAGAGGAATTTTATCTTGCTATGATTTATGCTAGTAATGATAGAGGTGAGAGAAAAGAGTTATAGGCTGACTTAGAGGATTGGAGTAAAAGATTTGACAAGGACAGATTATGTGTTATGGGAGATTTTAATGAAATTCTGAGAGTACAGGATAGGCTAAATTGTACTGTGTTGGATAAGGGGGCATTAGAATTTAATGAAGGAATAGAGGATGCAGGGTTAATTGAGCATGGATATGGTGGGCATTACTTCACATGGACTAACAAGAGTGATAGTAATAATATCAGAGCCAGCAAAATTGATAGGGTTTTTGTAAACACAAGGTGGTTAGACACAATTGACTCTAGTGTAATGATTCATAGTCCATCTACATCAGATCATTGTCCTTTAAAGCTGAATTTTATTACTAAGAAAAGGAGTATTGCTAGTCAGTTCAGGTTCTTTGATGCCTGGACTACTCATGAGAAGTTTCTTCACACAGTTAAAGAGGCCTGGAGCTTGAAAGTTGAGGGAAATTTCATGTTCATTCTATGTAAAAGGCAAAAAAATACTAAAGAAGCCTTAAAGAAGTTTAATAACATGTACTTTAAAAGAAATTCTTCTAACATTGAGCTGCTTAAAACTCAGCTAAATACAGTACAGATGCAAATTATGAGTGGGAAATTTGACGCAAGTTATATAAATGAAGAAAAAATACTCAGTGCTGAGTTGGAAGAAGCTATGGTCATTCAACATAGAGTATTAAAACAAAAAGCCAGAGTCATGTTTAACAATGAGATGGATAGTAACTCAGCTTACTATCATAAAATTATAAAAGGTAGAATAGCTAGGAATAATGTTACTCTACTTGTCACTGATGATGGTACAGATATAGAAGATCCTATTCTTATAAAAGAGGAATTTGTTAAATTCTACAATAATTTGTTGGGTACTAAGGATGAAAAGGAAGAGTATTGCTCTAGTAATGTCCTTAGCATACTACTGGGTAAAACATTAACTGAAGTACAGTGTCAAGAACTAATAGCTCCGGTTACAGACAATGAAGTGAAAGAGGCTTTATTTTCGATTAATTCTAAGAAGAGCCCAGGCCCTGATGGGCTGAACTCGACTTTTTACAAAGTAGCATGGGAGATTGTGGGTGACGATTTTACCAAAGCTATCAAACAAAGCTTTGAAAACAGTAAACTTCTCAAACAAGTAAACGCAACAAATATTGTGTTGATCCCTAAAGAGAAAAAGCCGTCAAACGTGAAGAAATTTCGCCCCATAACATGCACAAACACTATCTATAAGACATTATCAAGAATTGTGAGTAAAAGATTAAAAAAAGTCATGAGTTCAATCATTTCTCTAAATCAAGCTGCTTATATACAAGGAAGGTATGTTGGTGATAACATTCTAGTAGCACAAGGTATAATGCTGGGATATGAGAAGAAGAGTGGTATGTCAAATTGCACAATAAATTTGGACCTACAAAAGGCCTATGACAGTGTAAACTGGGGGTTTTTAATAAATATACTAAAAGCTCTAAAGTTTCCAGTTAAATTCATCAAATGGATTATTATGTGCGTGTGTACTCCTACTTATTCGGTGTGTGTAAATGGAGAAGCGTGTGGATTTTTTGAGGGGAAGAGGGGGTTGAGACAGGGTGACACTCTCTCACCCTATCTCTTTGCTTTATGCATGGAGGTATTTACAGGTCTATTTACTCACTTGGCTCATAAAAAGGAGTTTAAATACCATCAGAAATGTGAAATAATAAAGCTAAATCACATGATTTTCGCGGATGACCTACTTGTATTCTTCAAAGCTAACTTAGAATCTGCTAATATAATCAAGGATGGATTAAATTTATTCTCAAGGCTCTCCGGATTAAAAATTAATTATCAGAAAAGCGAGATATATGTAAGTGGAGGCAATGTTTATATGGAAAGCGAGATTTCTAGGATCCTAGATATCAAAATAGGCAAATTGCCAGTTAGATATCTAGGGGTCCCACTTCACTCAAAAAAGCTTAGTGTGGATGAAGGTAATAAGTTGATTGATAAAATAGTCAACACGATAAACCAATGGACCTCAAAACTATTATCATACTCAGGAAGGTTAGAACTTATAAAGAGTATAATAGTGAGCAAAATTCTCTACTGGTGTAGAGTTTTTTTGCTCCCAAAGCAAGTTATATATAAACTAAATAAAATTATTAGCAGCTTCCTTTGGAAAGGTAATTTGAATGGTGCACAAGGAGCCTATATATCATGGGAGAAAGTGTGCTACAGTAAAGATAGAGGAGGCCTTGGTATACCTAATTTAGAGATGTTAAATCTTGTTTGTCTTCTTTTCACTTTCTGGCGTATGTACTCACAAACAACTTGTGAAGTATGTGGGTTAATCTTAACATTTTAAAAGGGAAGTGCGTTTGGAGTTTTGAAGAGAAACAGAGTCACACGTGGATATGGAAAAAATTAATGAAAGTGAGAGGTATAGCATATGAGTTCATCACTCATAAAGTTTTTAATGGAAAGTCAACTTATCTCATCTGGGATAGATGGATTGTAGGACAGAGTATGCAACAAATATTGGGTATAGAGCTATTAAAAGACAACTTGAATAGCAATAAAACAGTTGACACCTTCTATGGCAAGGAAAGGTGGAGGTTACCAACATGTGTGGGTAAAATTCTACCATATCTAGCTGATACAAGGCTTACAAACAAAGAAGACAGAAAGATATGGAGCGAATCGAACAAGAATGGTTTTTCGTTTAAAAAAACTCTTATTAAACTCACAAATGATGATGGTACAACAATAGTCAAGTGGTATGAGCTCATTTGGTCAAAAACAAATATTCCCAGGTGTGTGTTTATATCTTGGCTAGCTATTCAGAATAGACTAAGTACTAAACTCAGGATGATTGAGTGGGGGGCTCAAGTAGATCCTTTATGCAGCTTGTGTAAAGCTACTGGTGAAGATAATGTTCACATTTTCTTCTTGTGTACTTTCTCAAGAAGGATATTGCAGAAAATACTAAAAATCTGTGATATTACATGGCTACCAAATGATTTTGATGATCTCACTGAAAAATTCCTTGGATTAACTAGTAAGGAGCAGAGAATGATGGTGAGTTTAATGATAACTTCTTACATTTATGTTGTATGGAGGCAAATGAATGAGATAGATCACGGTGGGGTGATTTTGAATGAAGACCAAATATTGGGGCGAATTTGCGAAATGGTGAAGATGAAGATTAGCACAAAGAGATTAAAAAATGCTAAAGTTATAAAGATGGCTGAAAACTTAGTTATTTAATTTCATTGTGTAATTTGTCTATTGGGCTAAATCTTTGTAATAGTTAATATAGTTTGGGCCGAGTAGAGTAAGTCATGGTTTGTAATGAAAGGTTTTTTTCCTTTGTTTTTAAGTTGTAATGTTTAATGGGCTTACAAGGTATAACACCCATGCTTGGGCTAATGCTTGTATCTCATTGGTTTGTAAGGATTTTGAAGTTGAGATTTAAATGATAAAGTTTGATTTGATGATCAAAAAAAAAAAAAACTTTTTAGGAAAAAAGACTTTTGATCTTCTTCTCCAAGATCATAAAATCCTTACAAAAGCATTAATGTTCTCTTTAATCTCCAACAACTAAAAACTCATACTCTGAGTAAAGGTGAATATGTTTTCGTGCCTACAAGCGTTGAGTGAATTATACTAAAGTGATAATATATTTATATTTGAATTCACACTTAGTGAATAATTACAACCACCAAATCGCGTCAACAAAGCGTACTGAAACGAAGAAAACCACGATCTATACATGTAATCAAAGATTACCATTCTTTTACTTCAAAATAAATGTGTGTCTTTGTTAGCATAGACATAGGCTTGTTAGGACGTAGGTGAAAAAAAATTATTTGGGCTTGTGATGTGTTGGTTTAAAAGCTCAGAACCTATATCAAAAAAATTCTAAATATATGTATATGTCTTATTTCCTCCCTTTCCGTGACTAGAATATGCATTAAATACTTGTTATATATAGTAAATAATCACAATAAAACAATATCTTGATGAATATATGATAATTATAAGAAATGAATTTGTAAGAAGTATATAAATAAATTAAAATAACTAAAATAGAAAATTATAAAAATAGGTTAATAATATTAAGGATATAAGTCAATGATATAATATTTTCTATAAGTTTCAATGTATTACATAAATGATATCACTTTTTCTATATATGATAATATCTCTATATATATATATATACATAAAGTAAATTAATTAATACCTTAATTACATTATATATTTAACTAAAAACATAATATATTTAATATTAACCCAAAAAGATTATAAACAAAAAGTGTTCATAAAAACTCAACCTCACTATTCTATATCACAACACCAACAACAAATATAGATTAATCTACTCATATAAAATCCTTCCTATGTTTTAACCTAGCCGCAACCATCTTGCCTCATCCAAGTTGAGGAAAGACAGAATAAAGAGATAAACAAAGAATTATCAAGAATAAATAATAAGGATCAAGAAATAGGATTAAGTATTGAAAATTTCTATAATATATGGCAGAATTTCGTGAATTGAAATCTTTAAAACAATTTTTAGCAAACAAGATCGATGTTCATTGCATTTCAGTTGAGTCAGTCTCTCAATTAGAAAGGTTCGTTTCTTAAATTATTAGTTGGAAGTTTAATTTTATGATAAAGAGAATAGCTTTAGTAAAAATTGTTATTGACATGGTTTTTTTTTCATAAGATCCTCCTATTAGATCATCTATATTCTTAAAAATCATATCTATATATAGTTTGATTAGGAATTAACTTTTTTCAACATTATTGAAGAAAAGCAAGAGAATAGCTGAAGAACATAAGTAACCATACATATCATCAAATATGGAGCCAAGATAACCACTGGGACTAGCTCAGTGGCCAGGACCCTGTCTCTCAACTAGGAGGTACAGGGTTCGAATCCCTCAGCCGTGTTATTTCTTGAGCTCATAAAGGGGGTAAGCAAGCGGTGCATGGTTCGAGTCTCCTCCCTGAACATGGGTGCTAGTTCTGATTAAATGGGAGTATACATGCCCGGACACCCATATATCGAAAAAAAAAATATGGAGCCAAGATAGGTAAGGATTGTCAAAATTCACAAGGGTGGATCCAGCAAGGGTTCTAGGCATAGACAATGGCATTGGTATAACAATGTAATTGAAATGCACTAGCATTATTATTATTTTTACAAAATTTGATTTGTTGTAAGTATTTAATTTTGAAAATATATTGTAATAAAATTAATTTTGTTTGACATTGTCATTATTGTTCATTTTATTAAATTTTTTTTGGGATTTTAATTTTTTTGCAAGAAACTTATACATGTGAATACATTAGTAACTCAATACCCTGAACAGGTTTACAAGAAAATAACCAACTTGAATTTTTTAAGATATATCACTCCAAACCCACACAATCTCACAACAGCATGAATTTAATCTATACAAGTTCTTACCATGTTCAAAAAGTAGGATTTAGCAGATATGAAATATGTTGGAAGATTCAATCTATATATAGTAATTAATTTTTTCTTCATTTGGTTGCATGGTCCTGAAGAGATTTGATGGTGTGTACTTTTTTTAAATTATTTTATATGGTTGCATATTGGCCATCTATTCTAAGTTTCTCCATTATTTAATCAATGACTACGAATGATGAAAAATCTTCTCTTATTATCTTTAATTGTATTGATTTTCGGTTTAGTTACGCCAATTGCACCATTGTTCCGATATTATCCAGAATATAGAACCAACTACCTAATCAGACGTTGAAAACATAAGTATAAGTAAAATGATTTACTTCATCATTCCAAATTGTATAAATGTTTGACAATTAAATTTAGGTGTTTGTTTTAAAAAAGTAATCGTAATAGTACCAACTTATTGATATTCTTCTTATGTAACTGGGCAATAGCATCATTTGAATGAGTTCTACACACCTATTTGACATTGTCTCATTTGGGTCTCGTGAGTCGTAATATTTGTATATCAAGTATGTATTGAAAATTTTAAAACTTTATATTGCTTTAAAGAATTGAAAAGAGTCGAAAAATATAATTTTTGGATATTTTTTATGTAACGCGTAATTTTTTAAGATTAGATTCCAAATGTTGATCTCCACAAAGAAAATTAGATGAAAGATACATTTTGAGACTCTTTACCAACTAAATTATCATAAATATACTTTCTGAAAAGTAGTTAAGTTAACTCAACTAGTTAGATTCTTGTTATTTCTTCTACATTGTTACTTTGAATGAGAGGAATATACTTTAAATCACTCCCGTAACACCCACATTATAAAAAAAAACATACTAGTCATCAATTGTCATATCTCATTTAGTTATTGTATCCATAAATATTATAGTAATTAATATATTTGGAGAATAAAGAAAATATAGAAGGCTATAAAATAAAACACACTTTTGACCGTGTTTCGTTAATATTTAGGCTTTCAATTGAATTCAAATCAAACCAGTTCCAAAGATAACTTTATAGAGGAAGATTTAGAATAATTCACAAATAATTGAGTTAAAATTTATAGGAAAGTTTTGCAAAAAAAATTTAGCCATCTAAAAATGGGTATAAATACTCATTTTAAACAACATGCAAATGTTTTCTCAAGATCAGATCTATGACAAGACTTAGGGAAGGTGAAAAACTACAACAATCAATGGAGTACGAGCGACAACCTTGATTTTTTTAGAGTAATTGTATTTTGGGGATGTTTTGGGGGTAGGTATTATAAAAAGGGAGAGGATGAAAAATCTATTTTTGTAAGCATTTTTAGCTAAGTATATTGGAAGGATTTTTTTATTGTCTCTCGAACGCTTTACTGCCACCCCTGGTATGCTTGCGTAAAAATTATGTGAGTTTAATAATGGAAACAAACTCTCATTTTAAATGCATCCATAGTTACGTAAAAGATCTTGTCTCACATTTGGTGTTTTCACTTACATATTCATTTTACCCACAAGGAGCACATTCTAAAGTTAGCATCAACACCAAATTCTGGAAGGCCATTGAAAAAAGTATACAGTACACGGTTGGAGTTGGTCATTATGTTGATATTGATTGTTATATAATTTATCTAAATAATATTATATTTATTAATATCTTAGTTAGAGAGATAATTTACCATAGTTAGTGTAGACAACTTATTCTCCATGTTTAGTCCTAGTATAAATATTGTTAAGTGGTTAACTTTAAGATAACTGTCTTCATTTAAAAAAAAAACACATTTTCTCATATTTTTATTTACTTCTCGACATGGTGTCAAAGCTACTAGTATTTTAACTTGTATCACTTTCATCGTCTCATCCACTGCCTTCGAAATCACATAATAATTGTTCAAAAAAATTATTAGCAGATTCAAACATGAATTTAGCTATAACTTAATCATTCGATCATATATAAAATAAAATATGTCAAAGATATTTTTGAGAAGTATCAATTAGTTTAAAAAGAACCATCATCCAACATTGCAAGCTCCCCACGGGCATTCTGAAAATCCGTTGTTGGGCAAATTTTCAACCATTAAAAAAAGGAATATATATATATATATATTTGTGGGTGCGTATGTGATTGTGTTAGTGAATGTGTTCCATGTCACAATACTCCTTCAAACTACAGTATTGTCACATCAATGTCATACCATAATAAGAGTTGACTACCACGTCATCATTGTCTTCAACATCACATAACCAGATTTCTGGACTTCAACCTTCCAAATGTTTATCGATCCACTAAATTCGTTTACATTGTCTGTTTCCTCAAACTAGTTTTCGTTAAGTCTGGTTGCACAAATACTAGTAGAGAACCAATGAAGTTCACTACATCTCTTACAATTCTGTATGAATAACACATGTATTATCATAAATATTGTCATGAACTCATGAACTTTCACACTCATATTTGCAAATTTTATAATAAAACATTTCCATATAATTATCTCAATGATTGCTCGCATATTTTAAATATCAACAAATTCTAAAGGTCGATAGTTTGTGTCCAATCATGTTATCAATAATGAAAAGTCAAACATTACTGCAAATATATCGTCAATATCAATTGCTAATATTCCGAGTGAGCTTAAGTAAGTCATGTCTCACTCTTGTCACACTCCTTTACTGTTAAATTCCACAATATATGGCAAGAATTCTCAGTTCTTCTTTTCTGGTGTTTAAAACCATATGACATTAGATTCTAACTTGGTTATTGGTGCAAACACTATATCACATTTTCCTACATCAAAACATCTGATGGTAGAACGATGTCAATAACTCGTATCAGGTTGATTTATACTTCTAGTGTTTTATTTTATAACATTTATCGTTTTCCTACGCTCAAATTAAATATTATATATGTGGGTCAATTATGTGACTTTTGTCTATAAGCCACTTTCTCTAGTTTAGGTTGTTGTGTATAGTCATAAATGCTGGGATCCTTCTATGTAATAAGTAAGTAAAATAATTGAGTTCCATAAGGATTTAGGTTGTTAGTTTTAAACTTGTGTTCAATGATAGAGTAGGTGGTTTTAAATGTTTATTCTAAAAGATAAAAAAATATCTAGAGTTATCTTCCCAAGAAATACAAACCTAAAGTGGTTCAATAATTGAAGCAAAACCAACACATCAAATGAGTAGATCTTGTTTGACATTTTCTGCATAATGAGACTAATTGGGGGAAATCCTTTACTACACCTAGTTATTTGTAATCCTAGAACCATATCATCTCACTCCATAGCTTTCATATCAAATTTAGAAATCAAGAATCATTTTGTCTCACTAACAATATAAATACAGGTAAAAAAAATAAGTATTTTATTCACATATAAACAAATAATAACAAAGGCTGGTTCTATTACTTTAGAGTGAACACAAGATTCTGAAGTGTTAACTACAAACTATCTTTTATTTTGGTATAGTTTAGATTTTCATACCATTGTTTTGGTGAATAATTAAATCCATACATCGTCTTCCTATTATTATATACGGTTCCCCATCACCCGAAGCCACAAACCTTTCGGGTTGCATAATACATATCTTTTCAGCTAGATCTCCATTTAGAAATGCAAGTTTAACATTCATTTGATGCATGACTAGTTTGTGAATAAGAATGTTTGAAAAAACGGTAAATATAGTTGCTATCTATTTTAAAAAGAGTAAGTTTCAAAGTAATCTAAGCCTTTATTTTGGGAGAAACCCTTAATACTAAGCCTAACATTAAATATATCTATTGAACTATCATGTATCAATTGTTTCTTATAAACTCACTTCCTACTAATTGGTTTACTACCCATAGTTAATTTTGTTAATTTCTAGATTAATTTCCCAAGCATATCAAAAAAATTGAACCTAATGTTTGTAGTTGGAACCATTAAGAGGTTCCAACTTAGTCATGTTTCGAACTGCTTTTTGATTCATTGACTAGGCTACAAAGTGGAATTGAAAAGCCATTTTCAATCAATTCTCTTATTAAATATTTTAAAATATTTTGGTAAAAACAATAAAACTCATCACAAATATAGTATTTCAAAAATCATAGTAATCTTACAACAAGATAACAAATAATTGAAACATAAAGAGAACTTACAAGTAAATACTAGTATATAAGTAAAATAATACTTTGTTAAAAAAATTTGATATGATCCACTATTTTTACTATTCTAGGCTACAATTGAGAAAAATTTAGAGTGACATATGTTTGAGAAAGTTTCTGGTATGTTTGTAATTAAGACTTGTGTCTCTTTACAAATGACTTAAGTTCTATTAATATAACAGGTAAGGCTTTTCAAAAAAAGTCTACACTTAATTGCTAGTATAAAGACGTTCTTCATAAAGGCAAATAAACTTTAGTTGTCGTAAGTTTTCAGACGAATTTTGACATTATTTATAACTTTTGTATCAACCTTTTTCTTGTTATTACGAGAGTTTTTAATCTTAGGAATGAGAGCCTTCATATTCATGCGTTGTCCTTTATGATGGAATTTTAAATTTTTCCAATGAACGATGTTAATAGTAGCTTTATTATTAAGGTTTTATTTTTACTTTTAGAATACCCAACTTCCCAAGACAACACCACGCCTCGCCTAGCCTCGTCGGTGCTAGGGAGAGGTGGTGGGGGTAGTGGGGGTATTTCTCTTACAATTTTTTTTGGGTTTTGAGTCTTTTAAAATATATAGGAAGGGAATATAATATAAAGTAATATATATTCTTCTTCACTTTATATATTAAACTTACAGGAAAAAAGAATTTTGATCTTCTTCTCCAAGATCATAAAATCCTTACGAAAGCCATTAATGTTCTCTTTAATCTCCAACAACTAAAAACTCATACTCTGAGTAAAGGTGAATATGTTTTCGTGCCTACAAGCGTTGAGTGAATTCTACTAAAGTGATAATATATTTATATTTGAATTCACACTTAGTGAATAATTACAACCACCAAATCGCGTCAACAAAGCGTACTGAAACGAAGAAAACCACGATCTATACATGTAATCAAAGATTACCATTCTTTTACTTCAAAATAAATGTGTGTCTTTGTTAGCATAGACATAGGCTTGTTAGGACGTAGGTGAAAAAAAATTATTTGGGCTTGTGATGTGTTGGTTTAAAAGCTCAGAACCTATATCAAAAAAATTCTAAATATATGTATATGTCTCATTTCCTCCCTTTCCGTGACTAGAATATGCATTAAATACTTGTTATATATAGTAAATAATCACAATAAAACAATATCTTGATTAATATATGATAATTATAAGAAATGAATTTGTAAGAAGTATATAAATAAATTAAAATAACTAAAATAGAAAATTATAAAAATAGGTTAATAATATTAAGGATATAAGTCAATGATATAACATTTTCTATAAGTTTCAATGTATTACATAAATGATATCACTTTTTCTATATATGACAATATATATATATATATATATATATATATATATATATATATATATATATATATATATATATATATATATATATATACATAAAGTAAATTAATTAATACCTTAATTACATTATATATTTAACTAAAAACATAATATATTTAATTTTAACCCAAAAAGATTATAAACAAAAAGCGGTCATAAAAACTCAACCTCACTATTCTATATCACAACACCAACCACAAATATAGATTAATCTACTCATATAAAATCCTTCCTATGTTTTAACCTAGCCGCAACCATCTTGCCTCATCCAAGTTGAGGAAAGACAGAATAAAGAGATAAACAAAGAATTATCAAGAATAAATAATAAGGATCAAGCAATAGGATTAAGTATTGAAAATTTCTAGAATATATGGCAGAATTTCGTGAATTGAAATCTTTAAAACAATTTTTAGCAAACAAGATCGATGTTCATTGCATTTCAGTTGAGTCAGTATCTCAATTAGAAAGGTTCGTTTCTTAAATTATTAGTTGGAAGTTTAATTTTAGGCAATTGATTATAATTTAGTAAAGAAAAAGAATTATATATTACCTGGATATTATTAATAAAATGATTGCTCTATTTTTTATGTTTAAATGGTTTTTATGTTAAAGAGAAAAATTAAGGTGAAAATTGTTATTGACATGGTTCTTTTTTCATAAGATCCTCCTATTAGATCATCTATATTCTTAAAAATCATATATATATATATATATATATAGTTTGATTAGGAATTAACTTTTTTTTCAACCTTATTGAAGAAAAGCAAGAGAATAGCTGAAGAACATAAGTAACCATACATATCATCAAATATGGAGCCAAGATAACCATTGGGACTAGCTCAGTAGCTCAGTGGCCCGACACCCATGCATCGAAAAAAAAAAGGAGCCAAGAAAGGTAAGGATTGTCAAAATTCACAAGGGTGGATCCAGCAAGGGTGGTATTAAAAGTGAAATTCCAAAAGGTGGTAAATCTGCACTCTGAGGGTTGTAATAGAAGATGCTAGGCATAGACAATGGCATTGGTGTAACAATGTAATTGAAATGCACTAGCATTATTATTATTTTTACAAAATTTGATTTGTTGTAAGTATTTAATTTTGACAATATATTGTAATAAAATTAATTTCGTTTGACATTGTCATTATTGTTCATTTTATTAAATTTTTTATTTTTAGTTTGAGATTTTAATTTTTTTGCAAGAAACTTATACATGTGAATACATTAGTAACTCAATACCCTGAACAGGTTTACAAGAAAATAACCAACTTGAATTTTTTAAGATATATCACTCCAAACCCACACAATCTCACAACAGCATGAATTTAATCTATACAAGTTCTTACCATGTTCAAAAAGTAGTATTTAGCAGATATGAAATATGTTGGAAGATTCAATCTATATATAGTAATTAATTTTTTCTTCATTTGATTGCATGGTCCTTAAGAGATTTGATGGTGTGTACTTTTTTTAAATTATTTTATATGGTTGCATATTGGCCATCTATTCTAAGTTTCTCCATTATTTAATCAATGACTACGAATGATGAAAAATCTTCTCTTATTATCTTTAATTGTATTGATTTTCGGTTTAGTTAGGTCAATTGCACCATTGTTCCGATATTATCCAGAATATAGAACCAACTACCTAATCAGACGTTGAAAACATAAGTATAAGTAAAATGATTTACTTCATCATTCCAAATTGTATAAATGTTTGACAATTAAATTTAGGTGTTTGTTTTAAAAAAGTAATCGTAATAGTACCAACTTAATGATATTCTTCTTATGTAACTGGGCAATAGCATCATTTGAATGAGTTCTACACACCTATTTGACATTGTATCATTTGGGTCTCGTGAGTCATAATCTTTGTACATCAAGTATGTATTGAAAATTTATAACTTTATATTGCTTTAAAGAATTGAAAAGAGTCAAAAGATATAATTTGTGGATATTTTTGATGTAACGCGTAATTTTCTAAGATTTGATTCCAATTGTTGATCTCCACAAAGAAAAATAGATGAAAGATACATTTTGAGACTCTTTACCAACTAAATTATCATAAATATACTTTCATAAAAGTAGTTAAGTTAACTCAACTAGTTAGATTCTTGTTATTTCTTCTACATTCTTACTTTGAATGAGAGGAATATACTTCAAATCACTCCCGTAACACACACATTATAAAAAAGACATACTAGTCATCAATTGTTATATCTCATTTATTTATTGTATCCATGAATATTATAGTAATTAATATATTCGGAGAATTAAGAAAATATAGAAGGCTATAAAATATAACACACTTTCGACCGAGTTTCTTTAATATTTAGGCTTTCAATTAAATTCAAATAAAACCATTTCCAAAGATAACTTTATAGAGGAAGATTTAGAGTAATTCACAAATAATTGAGTTAAAAATTACAGGAAAGTTTTGCAAAATAATTTTAGCCATCTAAAAATGGGTACAAATACTCATTTTAAACAACATGCAAATGTTTGCTCAAGATCAAATCTATGACGAGACTTAGGAAAGGTGAAAAACTATAACAATCAATGGAGTACGAGCGACAACCTTGATTTTTTTAGAGTAATTGTATTTTGGGGATGTTTTGGGGGTAGGTATTATAGAAAGGGAGAGGATGAAAAATCTATGTTTGTAAGCATTTTTAGCTAAGTATATTGGAAGGATTTTTTTATTGTCTCTCGAACGCTTTACTGCCACCCCTGGTATGCTTGCGCAAAAATTATGTGGGTTTAATAATGGAAACAAACTCTCATTTTAAATGCATCCATAGTTACGTAAAAGATCTTGTCTCACATTTGGTGTTTTCACTTACATATTCATTTTACCCACAAGGAGCACATTCTAAAGTTAGCATCACCACCAAATTCTGGAAGGCCATTGAAAAAAGTATACAGTACACGGTTGGAGTTGGTCATTATGTTGATATTGATTGTTATATAATTTATCTAAATACATATTATATTTATTATTATCTCAATTAGAGAGACAATTTACCATAGTTAGTGTAGACAACTTATTCTCCATGTTTAGTCCTAGTATAAATATTGTTAAGTGGTTAACTTTAAGATAACTGTCTTCATTTAAAAAAAACACATTTTCTCATATTTTTATTTACTTCTCGACATGGTCTCAAAGCTACTAGTATTTTAACTTGTATCACTTTCATCGTCTCATCCACTGCCTTCGAAATCGCATAATAATTGTTCAAAAAAATTATTAGCAGATTCAAACATGAATTTAGCTATAACTTAATCATTCGATCATATATAAAATAAAATATGTCAAAGATATTTTTGAGAAGTATCAATTAGTTTAAAAAGAACCATCATCCAACATTGCAAGCTCCCCACGGGCATTCTGAAAATCCGTTGTTGGGCAAATTTTCAACCATTAAAAAAAGGAATATATATATATATATATATAAATATATATATATATATTTGTGTGTGCGTATGTGATTGTGTTAGTGAATGTGTTCCATGTCACAATACTCCTTCAAACTACAGTATTGCCACATCAATGTCATACCATAATAAGAGTTGACTACCACGTCATCATTGTCTTCAACATCACATAACCAGATTTCTGGACTTCAACCTTCCAAATGTTTATCGATCCACTAAATTCGTTTACATTGTCTGTTTCCTCAAACTAGTTTTCGTTAAGTCTGGTTGCACAAATACTAGTAGAGAACCAATGAAGTTCACTACATCTCTTACAATTCTGTATGAATAACACATATATTATCATAAATATTGTCATGAACTCATGAACTTTCACACTCATATTTGCAAATTTTATAATAAAACATTTCCATATAATTATCTCAATGATTGCTCGCATATTTTAAATATCAACAAATTCTAAAGGTCGATAGTTTGTGTCCAATCATGTTATCAATAATGAAAAGTCAAAAATTACTGCAAATATATCGTCAATATCAATTGCTAATATTCCGAGTGAGCTTAAGTAAGTCATGTCTCACTCTTGTCAAACTCCTTTACTGTTAAATTCCACAATATATGGCAAGAATTCTCAGTTCTTCTTTTCTGGTGTTTAGAACCATATGACATTAGATTCTAACTTGGTTATTGGTGCAAACACTATATCACATTTTCCTACATCAAAACATCTGATGGTAGAACGATGTCAATAACTCGTATCAGGTTGATTTATACTTCTAGTGTTTTATTTTATAACATTTATCGTTTTCCTACGCTCAAATTAAATATTATATATGTGGGTCAATTATGTGACTTTTGTCTATAAGCCACTTTCTCTAGTTTAGGTTGTTGTGTATAGTCATAAATGCTGGGATCCTTCTATGTAATAAGTAAGTAAAATAATTGAGTTCCATAAGGATTTAGGTTGTTAGCTTTAAACTTTTGTTCAACGATAGAGTAGGTGGTTTTAAATGTTTATACTAAAAGATAAAAAAATATCTAGAGTTATCTTCCCAAGAAATACAAACCTAAAGTGGTTCAATAATTGAAGCAAAACCAATACATCAAATGAGTAGAACTTGTTTGACATTTTCTGCATAATGAGACTAATTGGGGGAAATCCTTTACTACACCTAGTTATTTGTAATCCTAGAACCATATCATCTCACTCCATATCTTTCATATCAAATTTAGAAATCAAGAATCATTTTGTCTCACTAACAATATAAATACAGGTAAAAAAAATAAGTATTTTATTCACATATAAACAAATAATAACAAAGGCTGGTTCTATTACTTTAGAGTGAACACAAGATTCTGAAGTGTTAACTACAAACTATCTTTTATTTTGGTATAGTTTAGATTTTCATACCATTGTTTTGGTGAATAATTAAATCCATACATCGTCTTCCTATTATTATATACGGTTCCCCATGACCCGAAGCCACAAACCTTTCGGGTTGCACAATACATATCTTTTCAGCTAGATCTCCATTTAGAAATGCAAGTTTAACATTCATTTGATGCATGACTAGTTTGTGAATAAGAATGTTTGAAATAACGGTAAATATAGTTGCTATCTATTTTAAAAAGAGTAAGTTTCAAAGTAATCTAAGCCTTTATTTTGGGAGAAACCCTTAATACTAAGCCTAACATTAAATTTATCTATTGAACTATCATGTATCAATTGTTTCTTATAAACTCACTTCCTACTAATTGGTTTACTACCCATAGTTAATTTTGTTAATTTCTAGATTAATTTCCCAAGCATATCAAAAAAAATTGAACCTAATGTTTGTAGTTGGAACCATTAAGAGGTTCCAACTTAGTCATGTTTCGAACTGCTTTTTGATTCATTGACTAGGCTACAAAGTAGAATTGAAAAGCCATTTTCAATCAATTCTCTTATTAAATATTTTAAAATATTTTGGTAAAAACAATAAAACTCATCACAAATATAGTATTTCAAAAATCATAGTAATCTTACAACAAGATAACAAATAATTGAAACATAAAGAGAACTTACAAGTAAATACTAGTATATAAGTAAAATAATACTTTGTTAAAAAAATTTGATATGATCCACTATTTTTACTATTCTAGGCTACAATTGAGAAAAATTTAGAGTGACATATGTTTGAGAAAGTTTCTGGTATGTTTGTAATTAAGACTTGTGTCTCTTTACAAATGACTTAAGTTCTATTAATATAACAGGTAAGGCTTTTCAAAAAAAGTCTACACTTAATTGCTAGTATAAAGACGTTCTTCATAAAGGCAAATAAACTTTAGTTGTCGTAAGTTTTCAGACGAATTTTGACATTATTTATAACTTTTGTATCAACCTTTTTTTTTTTATTACGAGAGTTTTTAATCTTAGGAATGAGAGCCTTCATATTCATGCGTTGTCCTTTATGATGGAATTTTAAATTTTTCCAATGAACGATGTTAATAGTAGCTTTATTATTAAGGTTTTATTTTTACTTTTAGAATACCCAACTTCCCAAGACAACACCACGCCTCGCCTAGCCTCGTCGGTGCTAGGGAGAGGTGGTGGGGGTAGTGGGGGTATTTCTCTTACAATTTTTTTTGGGTTTTGAGTCTTTTAAAATATATAGGAAGGGAATATAATATAAAGTAATATATATTCTTCTTCACTTTATATATTAAACTTACAGGAAAAAAGAATTTTGATCTTCTTCTCCAAGATCATAAAATCCTTACGAAAGCCATTAATGTTCTCTTTAATCTCCAACAACTAAAAACTCATACTCTGAGTAAAGGTGAATATGTTTTCGTGCCTACAAGCGTTGAGTGAATTCTACTAAAGTGATAATATATTTATATTTGAATTCACACTTAGTGAATAATTACAACCACCAAATCGCGTCAACAAAGCGTACTGAAACGAAGAAAACCACGATCTATACATGTAATCAAAGATTACCATTCTTTTACTTCAAAATAAATGTGTGTCTTTGTTAGCATAGACATAGGCTTGTTAGGACGTAGGTGAAAAAAAATTATTTGGGCTTGTGATGTGTTGGTTTAAAAGCTCAGAACCTATATCAAAAAAATTCTAAATATATGTATATGTCTCATTTCCTCCCTTTCCGTGACTAGAATATGCATTAAATACTTGTTATATATAGTAAATAATCACAATAAAACAATATCTTGATTAATATATGATAATTATAAGAAATGAATTTGTAAGAAGTATATAAATAAATTAAAATAACTAAAATAGAAAATTATAAAAATAGGTTAATAATATTAAGGATATAAGTCAATGATATAACATTTTCTATAAGTTTCAATGTATTACATAAATGATATCACTTTTTCTATATATGACAATATATATATATATATATATATATATATATATATATATATATATATATATATACATAAAGTAAATTAATTAATACCTTAATTACATTATATATTTAACTAAAAACATAATATATTTAATTTTAACCCAAAAAGATTATAAACAAAAAGCGGTCATAAAAACTCAACCTCACTATTCTATATCACAACACCAACCACAAATATAGATTAATCTACTCATATAAAATCCTTCCTATGTTTTAACCTAGCCGCAACCATCTTGCCTCATCCAAGTTGAGGAAAGACAGAATAAAGAGATAAACAAAGAATTATCAAGAATAAATAATAAGGATCAAGCAATAGGATTAAGTATTGAAAATTTCTAGAATATATGGCAGAATTTCGTGAATTGAAATCTTTAAAACAATTTTTAGCAAACAAGATCGATGTTCATTGCATTTCAGTTGAGTCAGTATCTCAATTAGAAAGGTTCGTTTCTTAAATTATTAGTTGGAAGTTTAATTTTAGGCAATTGATTATAATTTAGTAAAGAAAAAGAATTATATATTACCTGGATATTATTAATAAAATGATTGCTCTATTTTTTATGTTTAAATGGTTTTTATGTTAAAGAGAAAAATTAAGGTGAAAATTGTTATTGACATGGTTCTTTTTTCATAAGATCCTCCTATTAGATCATCTATATTCTTAAAAATCATATATATATATATATATAGTTTGATTAGGAATTAACTTTTTTTTCAACCTTATTGAAGAAAAGCAAGAGAATAGCTGAAGAACATAAGTAACCATACATATCATCAAATATGGAGCCAAGATAACCATTGGGACTAGCTCAGTAGCTCAGTGGCCCGACACCCATGCATCGAAAAAAAAAAGGAGCCAAGAAAGGTAAGGATTGTCAAAATTCACAAGGGTGGATCCAGCAAGGGTGGTATTAAAAGTGAAATTCCAAAAGGTGGTAAATCTGCACTCTGAGGGTTGTAATAGAAGATGCTAGGCATAGACAATGGCATTGGTGTAACAATGTAATTGAAATGCACTAGCATTATTATTATTTTTACAAAATTTGATTTGTTGTAAGTATTTAATTTTGACAATATATTGTAATAAAATTAATTTCGTTTGACATTGTCATTATTGTTCATTTTATTAAATTTTTTATTTTTAGTTTGAGATTTTAATTTTTTTGCAAGAAACTTATACATGTGAATACATTAGTAACTCAATACCCTGAACAGGTTTACAAGAAAATAACCAACTTGAATTTTTTAAGATATATCACTCCAAACCCACACAATCTCACAACAGCATGAATTTAATCTATACAAGTTCTTACCATGTTCAAAAAGTAGTATTTAGCAGATATGAAATATGTTGGAAGATTCAATCTATATATAGTAATTAATTTTTTCTTCATTTGATTGCATGGTCCTTAAGAGATTTGATGGTGTGTACTTTTTTTAAATTATTTTATATGGTTGCATATTGGCCATCTATTCTAAGTTTCTCCATTATTTAATCAATGACTACGAATGATGAAAAATCTTCTCTTATTATCTTTAATTGTATTGATTTTCGGTTTAGTTAGGTCAATTGCACCATTGTTCCGATATTATCCAGAATATAGAACCAACTACCTAATCAGACGTTGAAAACATAAGTATAAGTAAAATGATTTACTTCATCATTCCAAATTGTATAAATGTTTGACAATTAAATTTAGGTGTTTGTTTTAAAAAAGTAATCGTAATAGTACCAACTTAATGATATTCTTCTTATGTAACTGGGCAATAGCATCATTTGAATGAGTTCTACACACCTATTTGACATTGTATCATTTGGGTCTCGTGAGTCATAATCTTTGTACATCAAGTATGTATTGAAAATTTATAACTTTATATTGCTTTAAAGAATTGAAAAGAGTCAAAAGATATAATTTGTGGATATTTTTGATGTAACGCGTAATTTTCTAAGATTTGATTCCAATTGTTGATCTCCACAAAGAAAAATAGATGAAAGATACATTTTGAGACTCTTTACCAACTAAATTATCATAAATATACTTTCATAAAAGTAGTTAAGTTAACTCAACTAGTTAGATTCTTGTTATTTCTTCTACATTCTTACTTTGAATGAGAGGAATATACTTCAAATCACTCCCGTAACACACACATTATAAAAAAGACATACTAGTCATCAATTGTTATATCTCATTTATTTATTGTATCCATGAATATTATAGTAATTAATATATTCGGAGAATTAAGAAAATATAGAAGGCTATAAAATATAACACACTTTCGACCGAGTTTCTTTAATATTTAGGCTTTCAATTAAATTCAAATAAAACCATTTCCAAAGATAACTTTATAGAGGAAGATTTAGAGTAATTCACAAATAATTGAGTTAAAAATTACAGGAAAGTTTTGCAAAATAATTTTAGCCATCTAAAAATGGGTACAAATACTCATTTTAAACAACATGCAAATGTTTGCTCAAGATCAAATCTATGACGAGACTTAGGAAAGGTGAAAAACTATAACAATCAATGGAGTACGAGCGACAACCTTGATTTTTTTAGAGTAATTGTATTTTGGGGATGTTTTGGGGGTAGGTATTATAGAAAGGGAGAGGATGAAAAATCTATGTTTGTAAGCATTTTTAGCTAAGTATATTGGAAGGATTTTTTTATTGTCTCTCGAACGCTTTACTGCCACCCCTGGTATGCTTGCGCAAAAATTATGTGGGTTTAATAATGGAAACAAACTCTCATTTTAAATGCATCCATAGTTACGTAAAAGATCTTGTCTCACATTTGGTGTTTTCACTTACATATTCATTTTACCCACAAGGAGCACATTCTAAAGTTATCATCACCACCAAATTCTGGAAGGCCATTGAAAAAAGTATACAGTACACGGTTGGAGTTGGTCATTATGTTGATATTGATGAAAGATACATTTTGATGAATATACATTTTGTGGTCATTATGTTGGTCCACAAAGAAAAATAGATGAAAGATACATTTTGAGACTCTTTACCAACTAAATTATCATAAATATACTTTCATAAAAGTAGTTAAGTTAACTCAACTAGTTAGATTCTTGTTATTTCTTCTACATTCTTACTTTGAATGAGAGGAATATACTTCAAATCACTCCCGTAACACACACATTATAAAAAAGACATACTAGTCATCAATTGTTATATCTCATTTATTTATTGTATCCATGAATATTATAGTAATTAATATATTCGGAGAATTAAGAAAATATAGAAGGCTATAAAATATAACACACTTTCGACCGAGTTTCTTTAATATTTAGGCTTTCAATTAAATTCAAATAAAACCATTTCCAAAGATAACTTTATAGAGGAAGATTTAGAGTAATTCACAAATAATTGAGTTAAAAATTACAGGAAAGTTTTGCAAAATAATTTTAGCCATCTAAAAATGGGTACAAATACTCATTTTAAACAACATGCAAATGTTTGCTCAAGATCAAATCTATGACGAGACTTAGGAAAGGTGAAAAACTATAACAATCAATGGAGTACGAGCGACAACCTTGATTTTTTTAGAGTAATTGTATTTTGGGGATGTTTTGGGGGTAGGTATTATAGAAAGGGAGAGGATGAAAAATCTATTTTTGTAAGCATTTTTAGCTAAGTATATTGGAAGGATTTTTTTATTGTCTCTCGAACGCTTTACTGCCACCCCTGGTATGCTTGCGCAAAAATTATGTGGGTTTAATAATGGAAACAAACTCTCATTTTAAATGCATCCATAGTTACGTAAAAGATCTTGTCTCACATTTGGTGTTTTCACTTACATATTCATTTTACCCACAAGGAGCACATTCTAAAGTTTGCATCACCACAAAATTCTAGAATGCCATAGGAAAAAGTATACAGTACATGGTTGGAGTTGGTCATTATATGATATTGATTGTTATATAATTTATCTAAATACATATTATATTTATTATTATCTCAATTAGAGAGACAATTTACCATAGTTAGTGTAGACAACTTATTCTCCATGTTTAGTCCTAGTATAAATATTGTTAAGTGGTTAACTTTAAGATAACTGTCTTCATTTAAAAAAAACACATTTTCTCATATTTTTATTTACTTCTCGACATGGTCTCAAAGCTACTAGTATTTTAACTTGTATCACTTTCATCGTCTCATCCACTGCCTTCGAAATCGCATAATAATTGTTCAAAAAAATTATTAGCAGATTCAAACATGAATTTAGCTATAACTTAATCATTCGATCATATATAAAATAAAATATGTCAAAGATATTTTTGAGAAGTATCAATTAGTTTAAAAAGAACCATCATCCAACATTGCAAGCTCCCCACGGGCATTCTGAAAATCCGTTGTTGGGCAAATTTTCAACCATTAAAAAAAGGAATATATATATATATATATATATATAAATATATATATATATATATATTTGTGTGTGCGTATGTGATTGTGTTAGTGAATGTGTTCCATGTCACAATACTCCTTCAAACTACAGTATTGCCACATCAATGTCATACCATAATAAGAGTTGACTACCACGTCATCATTGTCTTCAACATCACATAACCAGATTTCTGGACTTCAACCTTCCAAATGTTTATCGATCCACTAAATTCGTTTACATTGTCTGTTTCCTCAAACTAGTTTTCGTTAAGTCTGGTTGCACAAATACTAGTAGAGAACCAATGAAGTTCACTACATCTCTTACAATTCTGTATGAATAACACATATATTATCATAAATATTGTCATGAACTCATGAACTTTCACACTCATATTTGCAAATTTTATAATAAAACATTTCCATATAATTATCTCAATGATTGCTCGCATATTTTAAATATCAACAAATTCTAAAGGTCGATAGTTTGTGTCCAATCATGTTATCAATAATGAAAAGTCAAAAATTACTGCAAATATATCGTCAATATCAATTGCTAATATTCCGAGTGAGCTTAAGTAAGTCATGTCTCACTCTTGTCAAACTCCTTTACTGTTAAATTCCACAATATATGGCAAGAATTCTCAGTTCTTCTTTTCTGGTGTTTAGAACCATATGACATTAGATTCTAACTTGGTTATTGGTGCAAACACTATATCACATTTTCCTACATCAAAACATATGATGGTAGAACGATGTCAATAACTCGTATCAGGTTGATTTATACTTCTAGTGTTTTATTTTATAACATTTATCGTTTTCCTACGCTCAAATTAAATATTATATATGTGGGTCAATTATGTGACTTTTGTCTATAAGCCACTTTCTCTAGTTTAGGTTGTTGTGTATAGTCATAAATGCTGGGATCCTTCTATGTAATAAGTAAGTAAAATAATTGAGTTCCATAAGGATTTAGGTTGTTAGCTTTAAACTTTTGTTCAACGATAGAGTAGGTGGTTTTAAATGTTTATACTAAAAGATAAAAAAATATCTAGAGTTATCTTCCCAAGAAATACAAACCTAAAGTGGTTCAATAATTGAAGCAAAACCAATACATCAAATGAGTAGAACTTGTTTGACATTTTCTGCATAATGAGACTAATTGGGGGAAATCCTTTACTACACCTAGTTATTTGTAATCCTAGAACCATATCATCTCACTCCATATCTTTCATATCAAATTTAGAAATCAAGAATCATTTTGTCTCACTAACAATATAAATACAGGTAAAAAAAATAAGTATTTTATTCACATATAAACAAATAATAACAAAGGCTGGTTCTATTACTTTAGAGTGAACACAAGATTCTGAAGTGTTAACTACAAACTATCTTTTATTTTGGTATAGTTTAGATTTTCATACCATTGTTTTGGTGAATAATTAAATCCATACATCGTCTTCCTATTATTATATACGGTTCCCCATGACCCGAAGCCACAAACCTTTCGGGTTGCACAATACATATCTTTTCAGCTAGATCTCCATTTAGAAATGCAAGTTTAACATTCATTTGATGCATGACTAGTTTGTGAATAAGAATGTTTGAAATAACGGTAAATATAGTTGCTATCTATTTTAAAAAGAGTAAGTTTCAAAGTAATCTAAGCCTTTATTTTGGGAGAAACCCTTAATACTAAGCCTAACATTAAATTTATCTATTGAACTATCATGTATCAATTGTTTCTTATAAACTCACTTCCTACTAATTGGTTTACTACCCATAGTTAATTTTGTTAATTTCTAGATTAATTTCCCAAGCATATCAAAAAAAATTGAACCTAATGTTTGTAGTTGGAACCATTAAGAGGTTCCAACTTAGTCATGTTTCGAACTGCTTTTTGATTCATTGACTAGGCTACAAAGTAGAATTGAAAAGCCATTTTCAATCAATTCTCTTATTAAATATTTTAAAATATTTTGGTAAAAACAATAAAACTCATCACAAATATAGTATTTCAAAAATCATAGTAATCTTACAACAAGATAACAAATAATTGAAACATAAAGAGAACTTACAAGTAAATACTAGTATATAAGTAAAATAATACTTTGTTAAAAAAATTTGATATGATCCACTATTTTTACTATTCTAGGCTACAATTGAGAAAAATTTAGAGTGACATATGTTTGAGAAAGTTTCTGGTATGTTTGTAATTAAGACTTGTGTCTCTTTACAAATGACTTAAGTTCTATTAATATAACAGGTAAGGCTTTTCAAAAAAAGTCTACACTTAATTGCTAGTATAAAGACGTTCTTCATAAAGGCAAATAAACTTTAGTTGTCGTAAGTTTTCAGACGAATTTTGACATTATTTATAACTTTTGTATCAACCTTTTTTTTTTATTACGAGAGTTTTTAATCTTAGGAATGAGAGCCTTCATATTCATGCGTTGTCCTTTATGATGGAATTTTAAATTTTTCCAATGAACGATGTTAATAGTAGCTTTATTATTAAGGTTTTATTTTTACTTTTATAATACCCAACTTCCCAAGACAACACCACGCCTCGCCTAGCCTCGTCGGTGCTAGGGAGAGGTGGTGGGGGTAGTGGGGGTATTTCTCTTACAATTTTTTTTGGGTTTTGAGTCTTTTATATAGGAAGGGAATATAATATAAAGTAATATATATTCTTCTTCACTTTATATATCAAACTTACAGGAAAAAAGACTTTTGATCTTCTTCTCCAAGATCATAAAATCCTTACGAAAGCCATTAATGTTCTCTTTAATCTCCAACAACTAAAAACTCATACTCTGAGTAAAGGTGAATATGTTTTCGTGCCTACAAGCGTTGAGTGAATTCTACTAAAGTGATAATATATTTATATTTGAATTCACACTTAGTGAATAATTACAACCACCAAATCGCGTCAACAAAGCGTACTGAAACGAAGAAAACCACGATCTATACATGTAATCAAAGATTACCATTCTTTTACTTCAAAATAAATGTGTGTCTTTGTTAGCATAGACATAGGCTTGTTAGGACGTAGGTGAAAAAAATTATTTGGGCTTGTGATGTGTTGGTTTAAAAGCTCAGAACCTATATCAAAAAAATTCTAAATATATGTATATGTCTTATTTCCTCCCTTTCCGTGACTAGAATATGCATTAAATACTTGTTATATATAGTAAATAATCACAATAAAACAATATCTTGATTAATATATGATAATTATAAGAAATGAATTTGTAAGAAGTATATAAATAAATTAAAATAACTAAAATAGAAAATTATAAAAATAGGTTAATAATATTAAGGATATAAGTCAATGATATAACATTTTCTATAAGTTTCAATGTATTACATAAATGATATCACTTTTTCTATATATGACAATATCTATATATATATATATATATATATATATATATATATCTATATTATATGGGACAACTCGAAAGTCAATCAACGATCCTGATTTTCTTAGACAAAAAATATATGACCCTTCCGAGAGATGAGATCATGCCATGTGTATAAGTTAACTTCTTTTCTAACCAAACTATTCTAACTTCTTTTCAAAACTAATAACTTCTACCCATTTTATTTTCTATTATACAGAGATATTAAGGCAAGCCTTTTCTCAAACACCCAAGTCTAATTCACAGGTATTTTAAAGAATATAGTGTTCTTAAATCAAGTTTTAAGGAAATTCTTGATTTTTTCAGGTAATTTTATTTTATTCAATTAATCAAAATGGTTCATGTTATTGATATAGAAGTATCAAACGTAGCAGTAGAAGTGTAAGAAAATAAAAGAGTTTGAGTAAATTTGGGTGTGGTATGTACTAATTATATAAATTATTGTTGAATTTACATGTTTTTAAAGAATATTTGGGTTTTCAGGAACTAATTATTTGATACATTATTTTCAAATTCACATGTTTTTTGAAGAATATATTGTGCTTACATCATGTTTTAAGGAAATTTATGATTTTTTCTCATGTTATTGATAGAGAAGTATCAAACGTAGTAGTAGAAGTAGTAGTAGAAATAAAAGACTTTGTGTTAATTTTTACTTGAGGTATATTTAATTGTTAAAAATTATTTGTGTTTTAAAACAAAAACAAAACTATATATGTTTGGTTTATTTTGTAATTTTAATTTTATTCAATTAAATAAATGGGGCAACGCCCAATTAATTACGCGGAGAAGGTAAGTATTCCCTATTAATTACAACTTCAACTTAATTCCCAATTAAGCACAAAATATTACCCAATTACCAAAATATCCTTCTACCTATTATTAATTATTTTAATTATATATTTTATTAATTATAGTTTAATGTTTATTTATTTTTTTCAGTTTTTTTATTAAATATTTTTTTTTTCAAAATATTTTTATTTCGAAAAATATTTTTTTTCAAAAAATATTGTTTTTCAAAAAATATTGTTTTTTCAAAAAATATTTTTTTTTCCGGAAAATAT